>CM055514.1:2706432-7706432 GCA_029298725.1 Gnatocerus cornutus
ATTTCGTGCAGAATTCTGCTGTTTTCTTGCAATTCAGCCGTTGAATCTTGGTAAAAAGTCATGATTTTGTAGATTTCGTGCTCTTCTTTGCGAATTCAAGCCAGAAAACAACGAAAATCGCCGAGAAATCGTCGTTTTGCATCGAAATATGCGGTTTTCTGTAAGAATTTTGATGATTTCGTGCAGAATTCTGCTGTTTTCTTGCAATTCAGCCGTTGAATCTTGGTAAAAAGTCATGATTTTGTAGATTTCGTGCTCTTCTTTGCGAATTCAAGCCAGAAAACAACGAAAATCGCCGAGAAATCGTCGTTTTGCATCGAAATATGCGGTTTTCTGTAAGAATTTTGATGATTTCGTGCAGAATTCTGCTGTTTTCTTGCAATTCAGCCGTTGAATCTTGGTAAAAAGTCATGATTTTGTAGATTTCGTGCTCTTCTTTGCAAATTCATGCCAGAAAACAACGAAAATCGGCGAGAAATCGTCGTTTTGCATCGAAATATGCGGTTTTCTGTTAGAATTTTGATGATTTCGTGCAGAATTCTGCTGTTTTCTTGCAATTCAGCCGTTGAATCTGGGTAAAAAGTCATGATTTTGTAGATTTCGTGCTCTTCTTTGCGAATTCAAGATAGAAAACAACGAAAATCAGCGAGAAAACGTCGTTTTGCATCGAAATATGCGGTTTTCTCTAAGAATTTTGATGATTTCGTGCAGAATTCTGCTGTTTTCTTGCAATTCAGCCGTTGAATCTTGGTAAAAAGTCATGATTTTGTAGATTTCGTGCTCTTCTTTGCGAATTTAAGCCAGAAATCAACGAAAATCGGCGAGAAATCGTCGTTTTGCATCGAAATATGCGGTTTTCTGTAAGAATTTTGATGATTTCGTGCAGAAATCTGCTGTTTTCTTGCAATTCAGCCGTTGAATCTTGGTAAAAAGTCATGATTTTGTAGATTTCGTGCTCTTCTTTGCGAATTTAAGCCAGAAATCAACGAAAATCGGCGAGAAATCGTCGTTTTGCATCAAAATATGCGGTTTTCTGTAAGAATTTTGATGATTTCGTGCAGAAATCTGCTGTTTTCTTGCAATTCAGCCGTTGAATCTTGGTAAAAAGTGATGATTTTGTAGATTTCGTGCTCTTCTTTGCAAATTCATGCCAGAAAACAACGAAAATCGGCGAGAAATCGTCGTTTTGCATCGAAATATGCGGTTTTCTGTAAGAATTTTGATGATTTCGTGCAGAATTCTGCCGTTTTCTTGCAATTCAGCCGTTGAATCTTGGTAAAAAGTCATGATTTTGTAGATTTCGTGCTCTTCTTTGCGAATTCAAGATAGAAAACAACGATAATCGGCGAGAAATCGTCGTTTTGCATCGAAATATGCGGTTTTCTCTAAGAATTTTGATGATTTCGTGCAGAATTCTGCTGTTTTCTTGCAATTCAGCCGTTGAATCTTGGTAAAAAGTGATGATTTTGTAGATTTGGTGCTCTTCTTTGCATATTCAAGCCAGAAAACAACGAAAATCGGCGAGAAATCGTCGTTTTGCATCGAAATATGCGGTTTTCTGTAAGAATTTTGATGATTTCGTGCAGAATTCTGCTGTTTTCTTGCAATTCAGCCATTGAATCTTGGTAAAAAGTGATGATTTTGTAGATTTCGTGCTCTTCTTTGCAAATTCAAGCCAGAAAACAACGAAAATCGGCGAGAAATCGTCGTTTTGCATCGAAATATGCGGTTTTCTCTAAGAATTTTGATGATTTCGTGCAGAATTCTGCTGTTTTCTTGCAATTCAGCCGTTAAATCTTGGTAAAAAGTCATGATTTTGTAGATTTCGTGCTCTTCTTTGCGAATTCAAGATAGAAAACAACGATAATCGGCGAGAAATCGTCGTTTTGCATCGAAATATGCGGTTTTCTCTAAGAATTTTGATGATTTCGTGCAGAATTCTGCTGTTTTCTTGCAATTCAGCCGTTGAATCTTGGTAAAAAGTGATGATTTTGTAGATTTCGTGCTCTTCTTTGCAAATTCAAGCCAGAAAACAACGAAAATCGGCGAGAAATCGTCGTTTTGCATCGAAATATGCGGTTTTCTGTAAGAATTTTGATGATTTCGTGCAGAATTCTGCTGTTTTCTTGCAATTCAGCCGTTGAATCTTAGTAAAAAGTCATGATTTTGTAGATTTCGTACTCTTCTTTGCGAATTCAAGCCAGAAAACAACGAAAATCCCCGAGAAATCGTCGTTTTGCATCGAAATATGCGGTTTTCTGTAAGAATTTTGATGATTTCGTGCAGAATTCTGCTGTTTTCTTGCAATTCAGCCGTTGAATCTTGGTAAAAAGTTATGATTTTGTAGATTTCGTGCTCTTCTTTGCGAATTCAAGATAGAAAACAACGAAAATCAGCGAGAAAACGTCGTTTTGCATCGAAATATGCGGTTTTCTGTAAGAATTTTGATGATTTCGTGCAGAATTCTGCTGTTTTCTTGCAATTCAGCCGTTGAATCTTGGTAAAAAGTCATGATTTTGTAGATTTCGTGCTCTTCTTTGCGAATTCAAGCCACAAAACAACGAAAATCGCCGAGAAATCGTCGTTTTGCATCGAAATATGCGGTTTTCTGTCAGAATTTTGATGATTTCGTGCAGAATTCTGCTGTTTTCTTGCAATTCAGCCGTTGAATCTTGGTAAAAAGTCATGATTTTGTAGATTTCGTGCTCTTCTTTGCAAATTCATGCCAGAAAACAACGAAAATCGGCGAGAAATCGTCGTTTTGCATCGAAATATGCGGTTTTCTGTTAGAATTTTGATGATTTCGTGCAGAATTCTGCTGTTTTCTTGCAATTCAGCCGTTGAATCTTGGTAAAAAGTCATGATTTTGTAGATTTCGTGCTCTTCTTTGCGAATTTAAGCCAGAAATCAACGAAAATCGGCGAGAAATCGTCGTTTTGCATCGAAATATGCGGTTTTCTGTAAGAATTTTGATGATTTCGTGCAGAAATCTGCTGTTTTCTTGCAATTCAGCCGTAGAATCTTGGTAAAAAGTGATGATTTTGTAGATTTCGTGCTCTTCTTTGCGAATTCAAGCCAGAAAACAACGAAAATCGGCGAGAAATCGTTGTTTTGCATCGAAATATGCGGTTTTCTGTAAGAATTTTGATAATTTCGTGCAGAATTCTGCGGTTTTCTTGCAATTCAGCCGTAGAATCTTGGTAAAAAGTGATGATTTTGTAGATTTCGTGCTCTTCTTTGCGAATTCAAGCCAGAAAACAACGAAAATCGGCGAGAAATCGTCGATTTGCATCGAAAAATGCGGTTTTCTGTAAGAATTTTGATGATTTCGTGCAGAATTCTGCTGTTTTCTTGCAATTCAGCCGTTGAATCTTGGTAAAAAGTCATGATTTTGTAGATTTCGTGCTCTTCTTTGCGAATTCAAGCCAGAAAACAACGAAAATCGGCGAGAAATCGTCGATTTGCATCGAAAAATGCGGTTTTCTGTAAGAATTTTGATGATTTCGTGCAGAATTCTGCTGTTTTCTTGCAATTCAGCCGTTGAATCTTGGTAAAAAGTCATGATTTTGTAGATTTTGTGCTCTTCTTTGCGAATTCAAGCCAGAAATCAACGAAAATCGGCGAGGAATCGTCGTTTTGCATCGAAATATGCGGTTTTCTGTAAGAATTTTGATGATTTCGTGCAGAAATCTGCTGTTTTCTTGCAATTCAGCAGTAGATTCTTGGTAAAAAGTGATGATTTTGTAGATTTCGTGCTCTTCTTTGCGAACTCAAGCCAGAAAGCAACGAAAATCGGCGAGAAATCGTTGTTTTGCATCGAGATATGCGGTTTTCTGTAAGAATTTTGATGATTTCGTGCAGAATTCTGCTGTTTTCTTGCAATTCAGCCGTAGAATCTTGGTAAAAAGTGATGATTTTGTAGATTTCGTGCTCTTCTTGGCGAATTCAAGCCAGAAAACAACGAAAATCGGCGAGAAATCGTTGTTTTGCATCGAAATATGCGGTTTTCTGGAAGAATTTTGATGATTTCGTGCAGAATTCTGCTGTTTTCTTGCAATTCAGCCGTAGAATCTTGGTAAAAAGTGATGATTTTGTAGATTTCGTGCTCTTCTTTGCAAATTCAAGCCAGAAAACAACGAAAATCGGCGAGAAATCGTCGTTTTGCATCGAAATATGCGGTTTTCGGTAAGAATTTTGATGATTTCGTGCAGAATTCTGCTGTTTTCTTGCAATTCAGCCGTTGAATCTTGGTAAAAAGTCATGATTTTGTAGATTTCGTGCTCTTCTTTGCGAATTCAAGCCAGAAAACAACGAAAATCGGCGAGAAATCGTCGTTTTGCATCGAAAAATGCGGTTTTCTGTAAGAATTTTGATGATTTCGTGCAGAATTCTGCTGTTTTCTTGCAATTCAGCCGTAGAATCTTGGTAAAAAGTGATGATTTTGTAGATTTCGTGCTCTTCTTTGCGAATTCAAGCCAGAAAACAACGAAAATCGGCGAGAAATCGTAGTTTTCCATCGAAATATGCGGTTTTCTGTAAGAATTTTGATGATTTCGTGCAGAATTCTGCTGTTTTCTTGCAATTCAGCCGTTAAATCTTGGTAAAAAGTCATGATTTTGTAGATTTTGTGCTCTTCTTTGCGAATTCAAGCCAGAAATCAACGAAAATCGGCGAGAAATCGTCGTTTTGCATCGAAATATGCGGTTTTCTGTAAGAATTTTGATGATTTCGTGCAGAAATCTGCTGTTTTCTTGCAATTCAGCAGTAGATTCTTGGTAAAAAGTGATGATTTTGTAGATTTCGTGCTCTTCTTTGCGAATTCAAGCCAGAAAACAACGAAAATCGGCGAGAAATCGTTGTTTTGCATCGAAATATGCGGTTTTCTGTAAGAATTTTGATGATTTCGTGCAGAATTCTGCTGTTTTCTTGCAATTCAGCCGTAGAATCTTGGTAAAAAGTGATGATTTTGTAGATTTCGTGCTCTTCTTTGCGAATTCAAGCCAGAAAACAACGAAAATCGGCGAGAAATCGTTGTTTTGCATCAAAATATGCGGTTTTCTGTAAGAATTTTGATGATTTCGTGCAGAATTCTGCTGTTTTCTTGCAAGTCAGCCGTTAAATCTTGGTAAAAAGTCATGATTTTGTAGATTTCGTGCTCTTCTTTGCGAATACAAGCCAGAAAACAACGAAAATCGGCGAGAAATCGTCGATTTGCTTCGAAAAATGCGGTTTTCTGTAAGAATTTTGATGATTTCGTGCAGAATTCTGCGGTTTTCTTGCAATTCAGCCGTTGAATCTTAGTAAAAAGTCATGATTTTGTAAATTTCGTGCTCTTCTTTGCGAATTCAAGCCAGAAAACAACGAAAATCGGCGAGAAATCGTCGTTTTGCATCGAAATATGCGGTTATCTGTAGGAATTTTGATGATTTCGTGCAGAATTCTGCTGTTTTCTTGCAATTCAGCCGTTGAATCTTGGTAAAAAGTCATGATTTTGTAGATTTCGTGCTCATCTTTGCGAATTCAAGCCAGAAAACAACAAAAATCGGCGAGAAATAATCGTTTTGCATCGAAATATGCGGTTTTCTGTAAGAATTTTGATGATTTTGTGCAGAATTTTGCTGTTTTCTTGCAATTCAGCCGTTGAATCTTGGTAAAAAGTCATGATTTTGTAGATTTCGTGCTCTTCTTTGCGAATTCAAGCCAGAAAACAACGAAAATCGGCGAAAAATCGTCGTTTTGCATCGAAATATGCGGTTTTCTGTAAGAATTTTCTTGATTTCGTGCAGAATTCTGCTGTTTTCTCGCAATTCAGTTGTTGAATCTTGGTAAAAAGTAATGATTTTGTAGATTTCGTGCTCTTCTTTGCGAATTCAAGCCAGAAAACAACGAAAATCGGCGAGAAATCGTTGTTTTGCATCGAAATATGCAGTTTTCTCTAAGAATTTTGATGATTTCGTGCAGAATTCTGCTGTTTTCTTGCAATTCAGCCGTTGAATCTTGGTAAAAAGTCATGATTTTGTAGATTTCGTGCTCTTCTTTGCGAATTCAAGCCAGAAAACAACTAAAATCGGCGAGAAATCGTCGTTTTGCATCGAAATATGCGGTTTTCTGTAAGAATTTTGATGATTTCGAGCAGAATTCTGCTGTTTTCTTGCAATTCAGCCGTAGAATCTTGGTAAAAAGTGATGATTTTGTAGATTCCGTGCTCTTCTTTGCGAATTCAAGATAGAAAACAACGAAAATCCGCGAGAAATCGTCGTTTTGCATCGAAATATGCGGTTTTCTCTAAGAATTTTGAAGATTTCGTGCAGAATTCTGCTGTTTTCTTGCAATTCAGCCGTTGAATCTTGGTAAAAAGTAATGATTTTGTAGATTTCGTGCTCTTCTTTGCGAATTCAAGCCAGAAAACAACGAAAATCGGCGAGAAATCGTCGTTTTGCATCGAAATATGCGGTTTTCTGTAAGAATTTTGATGATTTCGTGCAGAATTCTGCTGTTTTCTTGCAATTCAGCCGTTAAATCTTGGTAAAAAGTCATGATTTTGTAGATTTTGTGCTCTTCTTTGCGAATTCAAGCCAGAAATCAACGAAAATCGGCGAGAAATCGTCGTTTTGCATCGAAATATGCGGTTTTCTGTAAGAATTTTGATGATTTCGTGCAGAAATCTGCTGTTTTCTTGCAATTCAGCAGTAGATTCTTGGTAAAAAGTGATGATTTTGTAGATTTCGTGCTCTTCTTTGCGAATTCAAGCCAGAAAACAACGAAAATCGGCGAGAAATCGTTGTTTTGCATCGAAATATGCGGTTTTCTGTAAGAATTTTGATGATTTCGTGCAGAATTCTGCTGTTTTCTTGCAATTCAGCCGTAGAATCTTGGTAAAAAGTGATGATTTTGTAGATTTCGTGCTCTTCTTTGCGAATTCAAGCCAGAAAACAACGAAAATCGGCGAGAAATCGTTGTTTTGCATCAAAATATGCGGTTTTCTGTAAGAATTTTGATGATTTCGTGCAGAATTCTGCTGTTTTCTTGCAAGTCAGCCGTTAAATCTTGGTAAAAAGTCATGATTTTGTAGATTTCGTGCTCTTCTTTGCGAATACAAGCCAGAAAACAACGAAAATCGGCGAGAAATCGTCGATTTGCTTCGAAAAATGCGGTTTTCTGTAAGAATTTTGATGATTTCGTGCAGAATTCTGCGGTTTTCTTGCAATTCAGCCGTTGAATCTTAGTAAAAAGTCATGATTTTGTAAATTTCGTGCTCTTCTTTGCGAATTCAAGCCAGAAAACAACGAAAATCGGCGAGAAATCGTCGTTTTGCATCGAAATATGCGGTTATCTGTAGGAATTTTGATGATTTCGTGCAGAATTCTGCTGTTTTCTTGCAATTCAGCCGTTGAATCTTGGTAAAAAGTCATGATTTTGTAGATTTCGTGCTCATCTTTGCGAATTCAAGCCAGAAAACAACAAAAATCGGCGAGAAATAATCGTTTTGCATCGAAATATGCGGTTTTCTGTAAGAATTTTGATGATTTTGTGCAGAATTTTGCTGTTTTCTTGCAATTCAGCCGTTGAATCTTGGTAAAAAGTCATGATTTTGTAGATTTCGTGCTCTTCTTTGCGAATTCAAGCCAGAAAACAACGAAAATCGGCGAAAAATCGTCGTTTTGCATCGAAATATGCGGTTTTCTGTAAGAATTTTCTTGATTTCGTGCAGAATTCTGCTGTTTTCTCGCAATTCAGTTGTTGAATCTTGGTAAAAAGTAATGATTTTGTAGATTTCGTGCTCTTCTTTGCGAATTCAAGCCAGAAAACAACGAAAATCGGCGAGAAATCGTTGTTTTGCATCGAAATATGCAGTTTTCTCTAAGAATTTTGATGATTTCGTGCAGAATTCTGCTGTTTTCTTGCAATTCAGCCGTTGAATCTTGGTAAAAAGTCATGATTTTGTAGATTTCGTGCTCTTCTTTGCGAATTCAAGCCAGAAAACAACTAAAATCGGCGAGAAATCGTCGTTTTGCATCGAAATATGCGGTTTTCTGTAAGAATTTTGATGATTTCGAGCAGAATTCTGCTGTTTTCTTGCAATTCAGCCGTAGAATCTTGGTAAAAAGTGATGATTTTGTAGATTCCGTGCTCTTCTTTGCGAATTCAAGATAGAAAACAACGAAAATCCGCGAGAAATCGTCGTTTTGCATCGAAATATGCGGTTTTCTCTAAGAATTTTGAAGATTTCGTGCAGAATTCTGCTGTTTTCTTGCAATTCAGCCGTTGAATCTTGGTAAAAAGTAATGATTTTGTAGATTTCGTGCTCTTCTTTGCGAATTCAAGCCAGAAAACAACGAAAATCGGCGAGAAATCGTCGTTTTGCATCGAAATATGCGGTTTTCTCTAAGAATTTTGACGATTTCGTGCAGAATTCTGCTGTTTTCTTGCAATTCAGCCGTTGAATCTTGGTAAAAAGTCATGATTTTGTAGATATTGTGCTCTTCTTTGCGAATTCATGCTAGAAAACAACGAAAATCGGCGAAAAATCGTCGTTTTGCATCGAAATATGCGGTTTTCTGTAAGAATTTTGATGATTTCGTGCAGAATTCTGCTGTTTCCTTGCAATTCAGCCGTTGAATCTTGGTAAAAAGTCATGATTTTGTAGATTTCGTGCTCTTCTTTGCGAATTCAAGCCAGAAAACAACGAAAATCGGCGAGAAATCGTCGTTTTGCATCGAAATATGCGGTTTTCGGTAAGAATTTTGATGATTTCGTGCAGAATTCTGCTGTTTTCTTGCAATTCAGCCGTTGAATCTTGGTAAAAAGTCATGATTTTGTAGATTTCGTGCTCTTCTTTGCGAATTCAAGCCAGAAAACAACGAAAATTGGCAGGAAATCGTCGTTTTGCATCGAAATATGCGGTTTTCTGTAAGAATTTTGATGATTTCGTGCAGAATTCTGCTGTTTTCTTGCAATTCAGCCGTAGAATCTTGGTAAAAAGTGATGATTTTGTAGATTTCGTGCTCTTCTTTGCAAATTCAAGCCAGAAAACAACGAAAATCGGCAAGAAATCGTCGTTTTGCATCGAAATATGCGGTTTTCGGTAAAAATTTTGATGATTTCGTGCAGAATTCTGCTGTTTTCTTGCAATTCAGCCGTTGAATCTTGGTAAAAAGTCATGATTTTGTAGATTTCGTGCTCTTCTTTGCGAATTCAAGCCAGAAAACAACGAAAATCGGCGAGAAATCGTCGTTTTGCATCGAAATATGCGGTTTTCGGTAAGAATTTTGATGATTTCGTGCAGAATTCTGCTGTTTTCTTGCAATTCAGCCGTTGAATCTTGGTAAAAAGTCATGATTTTGTAGATTTCGTGCTCTTCTTTGCGTATTCAAGCCAGAAAACAACGAAAATCGGCAGGAAATCGTCGTTTTGCATCGAAATATGCGGTTTTCTGTAAGAATTTTGATGATTTCGTGCAGAATTCTGCTGTTTTCTTGCAATTCAGCCGTAGAATCTTGGTAAAAAGTGATGATTTTGTAGATTTCGTGCTCTTCTTTGCAAATTCAAGCCAGAAAACAACGAAAATCGGCGAGAAATCGTCGTTTTGCATCGAGATATGCGGTTTTCGGTAAGAATTTTGATGATTTCGTGCAGAATTCTGCTGTTTTCTTGCAATTCAGCCGTTGAATCTTGGTAAAAAGTCATGATTTTGTAGATTTCGTGCTCTTCTTTGCGAATTCAAGCCAGAAAACAACGAAAATCGGCGAGAAATCGTCGTTTTGCATCGAAATATGCGGTTTTCTGTAAGAATTTTGATGATTTCGTGCAGAATTCTGCTGTTTTCTTGAATTCAGCCGTAGAATCTTGGTAAAAAGTGATGATTTTGTAGATTTCGTGCTCTTCTTTGCGAATTCAAGCCAGAAAACAACGAAAATCGGCGAGAAATCGTTGTTTTGCATCGAAATATGCGGTTTTCTGTAGGAATTTTGATAATTTCGTGCAGAATTCTGCGGTTTTCTTGCAATTCAGCCGTTGAATCTTGGTAAAAAGTGATGATTTTGTAGATTTCGTGCTCTTCTTTGCGAATTCAAGCCAGAAAACAACGAAAATCGGCGAGAAATCGTTGTTTTGCATCAGAATATGCGGTTTTCTGTAAGAATTTTGATGATTTCGTGCAGAATTCTGCTGTTTTCTTGCAATTCAGCCGTTAAATCTTGGTAAAAAGTGATGATTTTGTAGATTTCGTGCTCTTTTTTGCGAATTCAAGCCAGAAAACAACGAAAATCGGCGAGAAATCGTCGATTTGCATCGAAAAATGCGGTTTTCTGTAAGAATTTTGATGATTTCGTGCAGAATTCTGCGGTTTTCTTGCAATTCAGCCGTTGAATCTTAGTAAAAAGTCATGATTTTGTAAATTTCGTGCTCTTCTTTGCGAATTCAAGCCAGAAAACAACGAAAATCGGCGAGAAATCGTCGTTTTGCATCGAAATATGCGGTTTTCTGTAGGAATTTTGATGATTTCGTGCAGAATTCTGCTGTTTTCTTGCAATTCAGCCGTTGAATCTTGGTAAAAAGTCATGATTTTGTAGATTTCGTGCTCATCTTTGCGAATTCAAGCCAGAAAACAACGAAAATCGGCGAGAAATAATCGTTTTGCATCGAAATATGCGGTTTTCTGTAAGAATTTTGATGATTTTGTGCAGAATTCTGCTGTTTTCTTGCAATTCAGCCGTTGAATCTTGGTAAAAAGTCATGATTTTGTAGATTTCGTGCTCTTCTTTGCGAATTCAAGCCAGAAAACAACGAAAATCGGCGAAAAATCGTCGTTTTGCATCGAAATATGCGGTTTTCTGTAAGAATTTTGATGATTTCGTGCAGAATTCTGCTGTTTTCTCGCAATTCAGCCGTTGAATCTTGGTAAAAAGTAATGATTTTGTAGATTTCGTGCTCTTCTTTGCGAATTCAAGCCAGAAAACAACGAAAATCGGCGAGAAATCGTTGTTTTGCATCGAAATATGCAGTTTTCTCTAAGAATTTTGATGATTTCGTGCAGAATTCTGCTGTTTTCTTGCAATTCAGCCGTTGAATCTTGGTAAAAAGTCATGATTTTGTAGATTTCGTGCTCTTCTTTGCGAATTCAAGCCAGAAAACAACGAAAATCGGCGAGAAATCGTCGTTTTGCATCGAAATATGCGGTTTTCGGTAAGAATTTTGATGATTTCGTGCAGAATTCTGCTGTTTTCTTGCAATTCAGCCGTAGAATCTTGGTAAAAAGTGATGATTTTGTAGATTTCGTGCTCTTCTTGGCGAATTCAAGCCAGAAAACAACGAAAATCGGCGAGAAATCGTTGTTTTGCATCGAAATATGCGGTTTTCTGTAGGAATTTTGATAATTTCGTGCAGAATTCTGCGGTTTTCTTGCAATTCAGCCGTTGAATCTTGGTAAAAAGTGATGATTTTGTAGATTTCGTGCTCTTCTTTGCAAATTCAAGCCAGAAAACAACGAAAATCGGCGAGAAATCGTCGTTTTGCATCGAAATATGCGGTATTCGGTAAGAATTTTCATGATTTCGTGCAGAATTCTGCTGTTTTCTTGCAATTCAGCCGTTGAATCTTGGTAAAAAGTCATGATTTTGTAGATTTCGTGCTCTTCTTTGCGAATTCAAGCCAGAAAACAACGAAAATCGGCAGGAAATCGTCGTTTTGCATCGAAATATGCGGTTTTCTGTAAGAATTTTGATGATTTCGTGCAGAATTCTGCTGTTTTCTTGCAATTCAGCCGTAGAATCTTGGTAAAAAGTGATGATTTTGTAGATTTCGTGCTCTTCTTTGCAAATTCAAGCCAGAAAACAACGAAAATCGGCGAGAAATCGTCGTTTTGCATCGAAATATGCGGTTTTCGGTAAGAATTTTGATGATTTCGTGCAGAATTCTGCTGTTTTCTTGCAATTCAGCTGTTGAATCTTGGTAAAAAGTCATGATTTTGTAGATTTCGTGCTCTTCTTTGCGAATTCAAGCCAGAAAACAACGAAAATCGGCGAGAAATCGTCGTTTTGCATCGAAATATGCGGTTTTCTGTAAGAATTTTGATGATTTCGTGCAGAATTCTGCTGTTTTCTTGCAATTCAGCCGTAGAATCTTGGTAAAAAGTGATGATTTTGTAGATTTCGTGCTCTTCTTTGCGAATTCAAGCCAGAAAACAACGAAAATCGGCGAGAAATCGTTGTTTTGCATCGAAATATGCGGTTTTCTGTAAGAATTTTGATGATTTCGGGCAGAATTCTGCTGTTTTCTTGCAATTCAGCCGTTAAATCTTGGTAAAAAGTCATGATTTTGTAGATTTCGTGCTCTTCTATGCGAATTCAAGCCAGAAAACAACGAAAATCGGCGAGAAATCGTTGTTTTGCATCGAAATATGCGGTTTTCTGTAAGAATTTTGATGATTTCGTGCAGAATTCTGCTGTTTTCTTGCAATTCAGCCGTAGAATCTTGGTAAAAAGTGATGATTTTGTAGATTTCGTGCTCTTCTTTGCGAATTCAAGCCAGAAAACAACGAAAATCGGCGAGAAATCGTTGTTTTGCATCAAAATATGCGGTTTTCTGTAAGAATTTTGATGATTTCGTGCAGAATTCTGCTGTTTTCTTGCAATTCAGCCGTTAAATCTTGGTAAAAAGTCATGATTTTGTAGATTTCGTGCTCTTCTATGCGAATTCAAGCCAGAAAACAACGAAAATCGGCGAGAAATCGTTGTTTTGCATCGAAATATGCGGTTTTCTGTAGGAATTTTGATAATTTCGTGCAGAATTCTGCGGTTTTCTTGCAATTCAGCCGTTGAATCTTGGTAAAAAGTGATGATTTTGTAGATTTCGTGCTCTTCTTTGCAAATTCAAGCCAGAAAACAACGAAAATCGGCGAGAAATCGTCGTTTTGCATCGAAATATGCGGTATTCGGTAAGAATTTTCATGATTTCGTGCAGAATTCTGCTGTTTTCTTGCAATTCAGCCGTTGAATCTTGGTAAAAAGTCATGATTTTGTAGATTTCGTGCTCTTCTTTGCGAATTCAAGCCAGAAAACAACGAAAATCGGCAGGAAATCGTCGTTTTGCATCGAAATATGCGGTTTTCTGTAAGAATTTTGATGATTTCGTGCAGAATTCTGCTGTTTTCTTGCAATTCAGCCGTAGAATCTTGGTAAAAAGTGATGATTTTGTAGATTTCGTGCTCTTCTTTGCAAATTCAAGCCAGAAAACAACGAAAATCGGCGAGAAATCGTCGTTTTGCATCGAAATATGCGGTTTTCGGTAAGAATTTTGATGATTTCGTGCAGAATTCTGCTGTTTTCTTGCAATTCAGCTGTTGAATCTTGGTAAAAAGTCATGATTTTGTAGATTTCGTGCTCTTCTTTGCGAATTCAAGCCAGAAAACAACGAAAATCGGCGAGAAATCGTCGTTTTGCATCGAAATATGCGGTTTTCTGTAAGAATTTTGATGATTTCGTGCAGAATTCTGCTGTTTTCTTGCAATTCAGCCGTAGAATCTTGGTAAAAAGTGATGATTTTGTAGATTTCGTGCTCTTCTTTGCGAATTCAAGCCAGAAAACAACGAAAATCGGCGAGAAATCGTTGTTTTGCATCGAAATATGCGGTTTTCTGTAAGAATTTTGATGATTTCGGGCAGAATTCTGCTGTTTTCTTGCAATTCAGCCGTTAAATCTTGGTAAAAAGTCATGATTTTGTAGACTTCGTGCTCTTCTATGCGAATTCAAGCCAGAAAACAACGAAAATCGGCGAGAAATCGTTGTTTTGCATCGAAATATGCGGTTTTCTGTAAGAATTTTGATGATTTCGTGCAGAATTCTGCTGTTTTCTTGCAATTCAGCCGTAGAATCTTGGTAAAAAGTGATGATTTTGTAGATTTCGTGCTCTTCTTTGCGAATTCAAGCCAGAAAACAACGAAAATCGGCGAGAAATCGTTGTTTTGCATCAAAATATGCGGTTTTCTGTAAGAATTTTGATGATTTCGTGCAGAATTCTGCTGTTTTCTTGCAATTCAGCCGTTAAATCTTGGTAAAAAGTCATGATTTTGTAGATTTCGTGCTCTTCTTTGCGAATTCAAGCCAGAAAACAACGAAAATCGGCGAGAAATCGTTGTTTTGCATCGAAATATGCAGTTTTCTCTAAGAATTTTGATGATTTCGTGCAGAATTCTGCTGTTTTCTTGCAATTCAGCCGTTGAATCTTGGTAAAAAGTCATGATTTTGTAGATTTCGGGCTCTTCTTTGCGAATTCAAGCCAGAAAACAACGAAAATCGGCGAGAAATCGTCGTTTTGCATCGAAATATGCGGTTTTCTGTAATAATTTTGATGATTTCGTGCAGAATTCTGCTGTTTTCTTGCAATTCAGCCGTAGAATCTTGGTAAAAAGTGATGATTTTGTAGATTCCGTGCTCTTCTTTGCGAATTCAAGATAGAAAACAACGAAAATCCGCGAGAAATCGTCGTTTTGCATCGAAATATGCGGTTTTCTCTAAGAATTTTGAAGATTTCGTGCAGAATTCTGCTGTTTTCTTGCAATTCAGCCGTTGAATCTTGGTAAAAAGTAATGATTTTGTAGATTTCGTGCTCTTCTTTGCGAATTCAAGCCAGAAAACAACGAAAATCGGCGAGAAATCGTCGTTTTGCATCGAAATATGCGGTTTTCTCTAAGAATTTTGACGATTTCGTGCAGAATTCTGCTGTTTTCTTGCAATTCAGCCGTTGAATCTTGGTAAAAAGTCATGATTTTGTAGATTTTGTGCTCTTCTTTGCGAATTCATGCTAGAAAACAACGAAAATCGGCGAGAAATCGTCGTTTTGCATCGAAATATGTGGTTTTCTGTCAGAATTTTGATGATTTCGTGCAGAATTCTGCTGTTTCCTTGCAATTCAGCCGTTGAATCTTGGTAAAAAGTCATGATTTTGTAGATTTCGTGCTCTTCTTTGCGAATTCAAGCCAGAAAACAACGAAAATCGGCGAGAAATCGTCGTTTTGCATCGAAATATGCGGTTTTCGGTAAGAATTTTGATGATTTCGTGCAGAATTCTGCTGTTTTCTTGCAATTCAGCCGTTGAATCTTGGTAAAAAGTCATGATTTTGTAGATTTCGTGCTCTTCTTTGCGAATTCAAGCCAGAAAACAACGAAAATCGGCAGGAAATCGTCGTTTTGCATCGAAATATGCGGTTTTCTGTAAGAATTTTGATGATTTCGTGCAGAATTCTGCTGTTTTCTTGCAATTCAGCCGTAGAATCTTGGTAAAAAGTGATGATTTTGTAGATTTCGTGCTCTTCTTTGCAAATTCAAGCCAGAAAACAACGAAAATCGGCGAGAAATCGTCGTTTTGCATCGAAATATGCGGTTTTCGGTAAGAATTTTGATGATTTCGTGCAGAATTCTGCTGTTTTCTTGCAATTCAGCCGTTGAATCTTGGTAAAAAGTCATGATTTTGTAGATTTCGTGCTCTTCTTTGCGAATTCAAGCCAGAAAACAACGAAAATCGGCGAGAAATCGTCGTTTTGCATCGAAATATGCGGTTTTCTGTAAGAATTTTGATGATTTCGTGCAGAATTCTGCTGTTTTCTTGCAATTCAGCCGTAGAATCTTGGTAAAAAGTGATGATTTTGTAGATTTCGTGCTCTTCTTTGCGAATTCAAGCCAGAAAACAACGAAAATCGGCGAGAAATCGTTGTTTTGCATCAAAATATGCGGTTTTCTGTAAGAATTTTGATGATTTCGTGCAGAATTCTGCTGTTTTCTTGCAATTCAGCCGTTGAATCTTGGTAAAAAGTCATGATTTTGTAGATTTCGTGCTCATCTTTGCGAATTCAAGCCAGAAAACAACGAAAATCGGCGAGAAATAATCGTTTTGCATCGAAATATGCGGTTTTCTGTAAGAATTTTGATGATTTTGTGCAGAATTCTGCTGTTTTCTTGCAATTCAGCCGTTGAATCTTGGTAAAAAGTCATGATTTTGTAGATTTCGTGCTCTTCTTTGCGAATTCAAGCCAGAAAACAACGAAAATCGGCGAAAAATCGTCGTTTTGCATCGAAATATGCGGTTTTCTGTAAGAATTTTGATGATTTCGTGCAGAATTCTGCTGTTTTCTTGCAATTCAGCCGTAGAATCTTGGTAAAAAGTGATGATTTTGTAGATTTCGTGCTCTTCTTTGCGAATTCAAGCCAGAAAACAACGAAAATCGGCGAGAAATCGTTGTTTTGCATCAAAATATGCGGTTTTCTGTAAGAATTTTGATGATTTCGTGCAGAATTCTGCTGTTTTCTTGCAATTCAGCCGTTGAATCTTGGTAAAAAGTCATGATTTTGTAGATTTCGTGCTCTTCTTTGCGAATTCAAGCCAGAAAACAACGAAAATCGGCGAGAAATCGTCGATTTGCATCGAAAAATGCGGTTTTCTGTAAGAATTTTGATGATTTCGTACAGAATTCTGCGGTTTTCTTGCAATTCAGCCGTTGAATCTTAGTAAAAAGTCATGATTTTGTAAATTTCGTGCTCTTCTTTGCGAATTCAAGCCAGAAAACAACGAAAATCGGCGAGAAATCGTCGTTTTGCATCGAAATATGCGGTTTTCTGTAAGAATTTTGATGATTTCGTGCAGAATTCTGCTGTTTTCTTGCAATTCAGCCGTTGAATCTTGGTAAAAAGTCATGATTTTGTAGATTTCGTGCTCATCTTTGCGAATTCAAGCCAGAAAACAACGAAAATCGGCGAGAAATAATCGTTTTGCATCGAAATATGCGGTTTTCTGTAAGAATTTTGATGATTTTGTGCAGAATTCTGCTGTTTTCTTGCAATTCAGCCGTTGAATCTTGGTAAAAAGTCATGATTTTGTAGATTTCGTGCTCTTCTTTGCGAATTCAAGCCAGAAAACAACGAAAATGGGCGAGAAATCGTTGTTTTGCATCGAAATATGCAGTTTTCTCTAAGAATTTTGATGATTTCGTGCAGAATTCTGCTGTTTTCTTGCAATTCAGCCGTTGAATCTTGGTAAAAAGTCATGATTTTGTAGATTTCGTGCTCTTCTTTGCGAATTCAAGCCAGAAAACAACGAAAATCGGCGAGAAATCGTCGTTTTGCATCGAAATATGCGGTTTTCTGTAAGAATTTTGATGATTTCGTGCAGAATTTTGCTGTTTTCTTGCAACTCAGCCGTAGAATCTTGGTAAAAAGTGATGATTTTGTAGATTCCGTGCTCTTCTTTGCGAATTCAAGATAGAAAACAACGAAAATCCGCGAGAAATCGTCGATTTGCATCGAAATATGCGGTTTTCTCTAAGAATTTTGAAGATTTCGTGCAGAATTCTGCTGTTTTCTTGCAATTCAGCCGTTGAATCTTGGTAAAAAGTAATGATTTTGTAGATTTCGTGCTCTTCTTTGCGAATTCAAGCCAGAAAACAACGAAAATCGGCGAGAAATCGTCGTTTTGCATCGAAATATGCGGTTTTCGGTAAGAATTTTGATGATTTCGTGCAGAATTCTGCTGTTTTCTTGCAATTCAGCCGTTGAATCTTGGTAAAAAGTCATGATTTTGTAGATTTCGTGCTCTTCTTTGCGAATTCAAGCCAGAAAACAACGAAAATCGGCGAGAAATCGTCGTTTTGCATCGAAATATGCGGTTTTCTGTAAGAATTTTGATGATTTCGTGCAGAATTCTGCTGTTTTCTTGCAATTCAGCCGTAGAATCTTGGTAAAAAGTGATGATTTTGTAGATTTCGTGCTCTTCTTTGCGAATTCAAGCCAGAAAACAACGAAAATCGGCGAGAAATCGTTGTTTTGCATCAAAATATGCGGTTTTCTGTAAGAATTTTGATGATTTCGTGCAGAATTCTGCTGTTTTCTTGCAATTCAGCCGTTGAATCTTGGTAAAAAGTCATGATTTTGTAGATTTCGTGCTCATCTTTGCGAATTCAAGCCAGAAAACAACGAAAATCGGCGAGAAATAATCGTTTTGCATCGAAATATGCGGTTTTCTGTAAGAATTTTGATGATTTTGTGCAGAATTCTGCTGTTTTCTTGCAATTCAGCCGTTGAATCTTGGTAAAAAGTCATGATTTTGTAGATTTCGTGCTCTTCTTTGCGAATTCAAGCCAGAAAACAACGAAAATCGGCGAAAAATCGTCGTTTTGCATCGAAATATGCGGTTTTCTGTAAGAATTTTGATGATTTCGTGCAGAATTCTGCTGTTTTCTTGCAATTCAGCCGTAGAATCTTGGTAAAAAGTGATGATTTTGTAGATTTCGTGCTCTTCTTTGCGAATTCAAGCCAGAAAACAACGAAAATCGGCGAGAAATCGTTGTTTTGCATCAAAATATGCGGTTTTCTGTAAGAATTTTGATGATTTCGTGCAGAATTCTGCTGTTTTCTTGCAATTCAGCCGTTGAATCTTGGTAAAAAGTCATGATTTTGTAGATTTCGTGCTCTTCTTTGCGAATTCAAGCCAGAAAACAACGAAAATCGGCGAGAAATCGTCGATTTGCATCGAAAAATGCGGTTTTCTGTAAGAATTTTGATGATTTCGTGCAGAATTCTGCGGTTTTCTTGCAATTCAGCCGTTGAATCTTAGTAAAAAGTCATGATTTTGTAAATTTCGTGCTCTTCTTTGCGAATTCAAGCCAGAAAACAACGAAAATCGGCGAGAAATCGTCGTTTTGCATCGAAATATGCGGTTTTCTGTAAGAATTTTGATGATTTCGTGCAGAATTCTGCTGTTTTCTTGCAATTCAGCCGTTGAATCTTGGTAAAAAGTCATGATTTTGTAGATTTCGTGCTCATCTTTGCGAATTCAAGCCAGAAAACAACGAAAATCGGCGATAAATAATCGTTTTGCATCGAAATATGCGGTTTTCTGTAAGAATTTTGATGATTTTGTGCAGAATTCTGCTGTTTTCTTGCAATTCAGCCGTTGAATCTTGGTAAAAAGTCATGATTTTGTAGATTTCGTGCTCTTCTTTGCGAATTCAAGCCAGAAAACAACGAAAATGGGCGAGAAATCGTTGTTTTGCATCGAAATATGCAGTTTTCTCTAAGAATTTTGATGATTTCGTGCAGAATTCTGCTGTTTTCTTGCAATTCAGCCGTTGAATCTTGGTAAAAAGTCATGATTTTGTAGATTTCGTGCTCTTCTTTGCGAATTCAAGCCAGAAAACAACGAAAATCGGCGAGAAATCGTCGTTTTGCATCGAAATATGCGGTTTTCTGTAAGAATTTTGATGATTTCGTGCAGAATTTTGCTGTTTTCTTGCAACTCAGCCGTAGAATCTTGGTAAAAAGTGATGATTTTGTAGATTCCGTGCTCTTCTTTGCGAATTCAAGATAGAAAACAACGAAAATCCGCGAGAAATCGTCGTTTTGCATCGAAATATGCGGTTTTCTCTAAGAATTTTGAAGATTTCGTGCAGAATTCTGCTGTTTTCTTGCAATTCAGCCGTTGAATCTTGGTAAAAAGTAATGATTTTGTAGATTTCGTGCTCTTCTTTGCGAATTCAAGCCAGAAAACAACGAAAATCGGCGAGAAATCGTCGTTTTGCATCGAAATATGCGGTTTTCTCTAAGAATTTTGACGATTTCGTGCAGAATTCTGCTGTTTTCTTGCAATTCAGCCGTTGAATCTTGGTAAAAAGTCATGATTTTGTAGATTTCGTGCTCTTCTTTGCGAATTCAAGCCAGAAAACAACGAAAAAACGGCGAGAAATCGTCGTTTTGCATCGAAATATGCGGTTTTCTGTAAGAATTTTGATGATTTCGTGCAGAATTCTGCTGTTTTCTTGCAATGCAGCCGTTGAATCTAGGTAAAAAGTCATGATTTTGTAGATTTCGTGCTCTTCTTGGCGAATTCAAGATAGAAAACAACGAAAATCGGCGAGAAATCGTCGTTTTGCATCGAAATATTCGGTTTTCTTTAAGAAATTTGATGATTTCGTGCAGAATTCTGCTGTTTTCTTGCAATTCAGCCGTTGAATCTTGGTAAAAAGTCATGATTTTGTAGATTTCGTGCTCTTCTTTGCAAATTCATGCCAGAAAACAACGAAAATCGGCGAGAAATCGTCGATTTGCATCGAAATATGCGGTTTTCTGTAAGAATTTTGATGATTTCGTGCAGAATTCTGCTGTTTTCTTGCAATTCAGCCGTTGAATCTTGGTAAAAAGTCATGATTTTGTAGATTTCGTGCTCTTCTTTGCGAATTCAAGCCAGAAAACAACGAAAATCGCCGAGAAATCGTCGTTTTGCATCGAAATATGCGGTTTTCTGTAAGAATTTTGATGATTTCGTGCAGAATTCTGCTGTTTTCTTGCAATTCAGCCGTTGAATCTTGGTAAAAAGTCATGATTTTGTAGATTTCGTGCTCTTCTTTGCGAATTCAAGATAGAAAACAACGAAAATCAGCGAGAAAACGTCGTTTTGCATCGAAATATGCGGTTTTCTCTAAGAAATTTGATGATTTCGTGCAGAATTCTGCTGTTTTCTTGCAATTCAGCCGTTGAATCTTGGTAAAAAGTCATGATTTTGTAGATTTCGTGCTCTTCTTTGCAAATTCATGCCAGAAAACAACGAAAATCGGCGAGAAGTCGTCGTTTAGCATCGAAATATGCGGTTTTCTGTAAGAATTTTGATGATTTCCTGCAGAATTCTGCTGTTTTCTTGGAATTCAACCGTTGAATCTTGGTAAAAAGTCATGATTTTGTAGATTTCGTGCTCTTCTTTGCGAATTCAAGATAGAAAACAACGAAAATCAGCGAGAAAACGTCGTTTTGCATCGAAATATGCGGTTTTCTCTAAGAATTTTGATGATTTCGTGCAGAATTCTGCTGTTTTCTTGCAATTCAGCTGTTGAATCTTGGTAAAAAGTCATGATTTTGTAGATTTCGTGCTCTTCTTTGCAAATTCATGCCAGAAAACAACGAAAATCGGCGAGAAATCGTCGTTTTGCATCGAAATATGCGGTTTTCTGTAAGAATTTTGATGATTTCGTGCAGAATTCTGCTGTTTTCTTGCAATTCAGCCGTTGAATCTTGGTAAAAAGTCATGATTTTGTAGATTTCGTGCTCTTCTTTGCGAATTCATGATAGAAAACAACGATAATCGGCGAGAAATCGTCGTTTTGCATCGAAATATGCGGTTTTCTCTAAGAATTTTGATGATTTCGTGCAGAATTCTGCTGTTTTCTTGCAATTCAGCCGTTGAATCTTGGTAAAAAGTGATGATTTTGTAGATTTCGTGCTCTTCTTTGCAAATTCAAGCCAGAAAACAACGAAAATCGGCGAGAAATCGTCGTTTTGCATCGAAATATGCGGTTTTCTGTAAGAATTTTGATGATTTCGTGCAGAATTCTGCTGTTTTCTTGCAATTCAGCCGTTGAATCTTGGTAAAAAGTCATGATTTTGTAGACTTCGTGCACTTCTTTGCGAATTCAAGCCAGAAAACAACGAAAATCGCCGAGAAATCGTCGTTTTGCATCGAAATATGCGGTTTTCTGTAAGAATTTTGATGATTTCGTGCAGAATTCTGCTGTTTTCTTGCAATTCAGCCGTTGAATCTTGGTAAAAAGTCATGATTGTGTAGATTTCGTGCTCTTCTTTGCGAATTCAAGCCAGAAAACAACGAAAATCGCCGAGAAATCGTCGTTTTGCATCGAAATATGCGGTTTTCTGTAAGAATTTTGATGATTTCGTGCAGAATTCTGCTGTTTTCTTGCAATGCAGCCGTTGAATCTAGGTAAAAAGTCATGATTTTGTAGATTTCGTGCTCTTCTTGGCGAATTCAAGATAGAAAACAACGAAAATCAGCGAGAAAACGTCGTTTTGCATCGAAATATGCGGTTTTCTCTAAGAAATTTGATGATTTCGTGCAGAATTCTGCTGTTTTCTTGCAATTCAGCCGTTGAATCTTGGTAAAAAGTCATGATTTTGTAGATTTCGTGCTCTTCTTTGCAAATTCATGCCAGAAAACAACGAAAATCGGCGAGAAATCGTCGTTTTGCATCGAAATATGCGGTTTTCTGTTAGAATTTTGATGATTTCGTGCAGAATTCTG
Source organism: Gnatocerus cornutus (assembly GCA_029298725.1). Taxonomy (NCBI): domain Eukaryota; kingdom Metazoa; phylum Arthropoda; class Insecta; order Coleoptera; family Tenebrionidae; genus Gnatocerus; species Gnatocerus cornutus. The sequence continues at coordinate 2,728,501 of CM055514.1, forward strand.
CTGTTTTCTTGCAATTCAGCCGTTGAATCTTGGTAAAAAGTCATGATTTTGTAGATTTCGTGCTCTTCTTTGCGAATTCAAGATAGAAAACAACGAAAATCAGCGAGAAAACGTCGTTTTGCATCGAAATATGCGGTTTTCTCTAAGAATTTTAATGATTTCGTGCAGAATTCTGCTGTTTTCTTGCAATTCAGCCGTTGAATCTTGGTAAAAAGTCATGATTTTGTAGATTTCGTGCTCTTCTTTGCGAATTTAAGCCAGAAATCAACGAAAATCGGCGAGAAATCGTCGTTTTGCATCGAAATATGCGGTTTTCTGTAAGAATTTTGATGATTTCGTGCAGAATTCTGCTGTTTTCTTGCAATTCAGCCGTTGAATCTTGGTAAAAAGTCATGATTGTGTAGATTTCGTGCTCTTCTTTGCGAATTCAAGCCAGAAAACAACGAAAATCGCCGAGAAATCGTCGTTTTGCATCGAAATATGCGGTTTTCTGTAAGAATTTTGATGATTTCGTGCAGAATTCTGCTGTTTTCTTGCAATGCAGCCGTTGAATCTAGGTAAAAAGTCATGATTTTGTAGATTTCGTGCTCTTCTTGGCGAATTCAAGATAGAAAACAACGAAAATCGGCGAGAAATCGTCGTTTTGCATCGAAATATTCGGTTTTCTTTAAGAAATTTGATGATTTCGTGCAGAATTCTGCTGTTTTCTTGCAATTCCGCCGTTGAATCTTGGTAAAAAGTCATGATTTTGTAGATTTCGTGCTCTTCTTTGCAAATTCATGCCAGAAAACAACAAAAATCGGCGAGAAATCGTCGATTTGCATCGAAATATGCGGTTTTCTGTAAGAATTTTGATGATTTCGTGCAGAATTCTGCTGTTTTCTTGCAATTCAGCCGTTGAATCTTGGTAAAAAGTCATGATTTTGTAGATTTCGTGCTCTTCTTTGCAAATTCAAGCCAGAAAACAACGAAAATCGGCGAGAAATTGTCGTTTTGCATCGAAATATGCGGTTTTCTCTAAGAATTTTGATGATTTCGTGCAGAATTCTGCTGTTTTCTTGCAATTCAGCCGTTGAATCTTGGTAAAAAGTGATGATTTTGTAGATTTCGTGCTCTTCTTTGCAAATTCAAGCCAGAAAACAACGAAAATCGGCGAGAAATCGTCGTTTTGCATCGAAATATGCGGTTTTCTGTAAGAATTTTGATGATTTCGTGCAGAATTCTGCTGTTTTCTTGCAATTCAGCCGTTGAATCTTGGTAAAAAGTCATGATTTTGTATACTTCGTGCACTTCTTTGCGAATTCAAGCCAGAAAACAACGAAAATCGCCGAGAAATCGTCGTTTTGCATCGAAATATGCGGTTTTCTGTAAGAATTTTGATGATTTCGTGCAGAATTCTGCTGTTTTCTTGCAATTCAGCCGTTGAATCTTGGTAAAAAGTCATGATTGTGTAGATTTCGTGCTCTTCTTTGCGAATTCAAGCCAGAAAACAACGAAAATCGCCGAGAAATCGTCGTTTTGCATCGAAGTATGCGGTTTTCTGTAAGAATTTTGATGATTTCGTGCAGAATTCTGCTGTTTTCTTGCAATTCAGCTGTTGAATCTTGGTAAAAAGTCATGATTTTGTAGATTTCGTGCTCTTCTTGGCGAATTCAAGATAGAAAACAACGAAAATCAGCGAGAAAACGTCGTTTTGCATCGAAATATGCGGTTTTCTCTAAGAAATTTGATGATTTCGTGCAGAATTCTGCTGTTTTCTTGCAATTCAGCCGTTGAATCTTGGTAAAAAGTCATGATTTTGTAGATTTCGTGCTCTTCTTTGCAAATTCATGCCAGAAAACAACGAAAATCGGCGAGAAATCGTCGTTTTGCATCGAAATATGCGGTTTTCTGTTAGAATTTTGATGATTTCGTGCAGAATTCTGCTGTTTTCTTGCAATTCAGCCGTTGAATCTTGGTAAAAAGTCATGATTTTGTAGATTTCGTGCTCTTCTTTGCGAATTCAAGATAGAAAACAACGAAAATCAGCGAGAAAACGTCGTTTTGCATCGAAATATGCGGTTTTCTCTAAGAATTTTGATGATTTCGTGCAGAATTCTGCTGTTTTCTTGCAATTCAGCCGTTGAATCTTGGTAAAAAGTCATGATTTTGTAGATTTCGTGCTCTTCTTTGCGAATTTAAGCCAGAAATCAACGAAAATCGGCGAGAAATCGTCGTTTTGCATCGAAATATGCGGTTTTCTGTAAGAATTTTGATAATTTCGTGCAGAATTCTGCGGTTTTCTTGCAATTCAGCCGTTGAATCTTGGTAAAAAGTAATGATTTTGTAGATTTCGTGCTCTTCTTTGCGAATTCAAGCCAGAAAACAACGAAAATCGGCGAGAAATCGTCGTTTTGCATCGAAATATGCGGTTTTCTGTAAGAATTTTGATGATTTTGTGCAGAATTCTGCTGTTTTCTTGCAATTCAGCCGTTGAATCTTGGTAAAAAGTCATGATTTTGTAGATTTCGTGCTCTTCTTTGCGAACTCAAGCCAGAAAACAACGAAAATCGGCGAAAAATCGTCGTTTTGCATCGAAATATGCGGTTTTCTGTTAGAATTTTGATGATTTCGTGCTGAATTCTGCTGTTTTCTCGCAATTCAGCCGTTGAATCTTGGTAAAAAGTAATGATTTTGTAGATTTCGTGCTCTTCATTGCGAATTCAAGCCAGAAAACAACGAAAATCGGCGAGAAATCGTTGTTTTGCATCGAAATATGCAGTTTTCTCTAAGAATTTTGATGATTTCGTGCAGAATTCTGCTGTTTTCTCGCAATTCAGCCGTTGAATCTTGGTAAAAAGTAATGATTTTGTAGATTTCGTGCTCTTCTTTGCAAATTCAAGCCAGAAAACAACAAAAATCGGCGAGAAATCGTCGATTTGCATCGAAATATGCGGTTTTCTGTAAGAATTTTGATGATTTCGTGCAGAATTCTGCTGTTTTCTTGCAATTCAGCCGTTGAATCTTGGTAAAAAGTCATGATTTTGTAGATTTCGTGCTCTTCTTTGCAAATTCAAGCCAGAAAACAACGAAAATCGGCGAGAAATTGTCGTTTTGCATCGAAATATGCGGTTTTCTCTAAGAATTTTGATGATTTCGTGCAGAATTCTGCTGTTTTCTTGCAATTCAGCCGTTGAATCTTGGTAAAAAGTGATGATTTTGTAGATTTCGTGCTCTTCTTTGCAAATTCAAGCCAGAAAACAACGAAAATCGGCGAGAAATCGTCGTTTTGCATCGAAATATGCGGTTTTCTGTAAGAATTTTGATGATTTCGTGCAGAATTCTGCTGTTTTCTTGCAATTCAGCCGTTGAATCTTGGTAAAAAGTCATGATTTTGTATACTTCGTGCACTTCTTTGCGAATTCAAGCCAGAAAACAACGAAAATCGCCGAGAAATCGTCGTTTTGCATCGAAATATGCGGTTTTCTGTAAGAATTTTGATGATTTCGTGCAGAATTCTGCTGTTTTCTTGCAATTCAGCCGTTGAATCTTGGTAAAAAGTCATGATTGTGTAGATTTCGTGCTCTTCTTTGCGAATTCAAGCCAGAAAACAACGAAAATCGCCGAGAAATCGTCGTTTTGCATCGAAGTATGCGGTTTTCTGTAAGAATTTTGATGATTTCGTGCAGAATTCTGCTGTTTTCTTGCAATTCAGCTGTTGAATCTTGGTAAAAAGTCATGATTTTGTAGATTTCGTGCTCTTCTTGGCGAATTCAAGATAGAAAACAACGAAAATCAGCGAGAAAACGTCGTTTTGCATCGAAATATGCGGTTTTCTCTAAGAAATTTGATGATTTCGTGCAGAATTCTGCTGTTTTCTTGCAATTCAGCCGTTGAATCTTGGTAAAAAGTCATGATTTTGTAGATTTCGTGCTCTTCTTTGCAAATTCATGCCAGAAAACAACGAAAATCGGCGAGAAATCGTCGTTTTGCATCGAAATATGCGGTTTTCTGTTAGAATTTTGATGATTTCGTGCAGAATTCTGCTGTTTTCTTGCAATTCAGCCGTTGAATCTTGGTAAAAAGTCATGATTTTGTAGATTTCGTGCTCTTCTTTGCGAATTCAAGATAGAAAACAACGAAAATCAGCGAGAAAACGTCGTTTTGCATCGAAATATGCGGTTTTCTCTAAGAATTTTGATGATTTCGTGCAGAATTCTGCTGTTTTCTTGCAATTCAGCCGTTGAATCTTGGTAAAAAGTCATGATTTTGTAGATTTCGTGCTCTTCTTTGCGAATTTAAGCCAGAAATCAACGAAAATCGGCGAGAAATCGTCGTTTTGCATCGAAATATGCGGTTTTCTGTAAGAATTTTGATAATTTCGTGCAGAATTCTGCGGTTTTCTTGCAATTCAGCCGTTGAATCTTGGTAAAAAGTAATGATTTTGTAGATTTCGTGCTCTTCTTTGCGAATTCAAGCCAGAAAACAACGAAAATCGGCGAGAAATCGTCGTTTTGCATCGAAATATGCGGTTTTCTGTAAGAATTTTGATGATTTTGTGCAGAATTCTGCTGTTTTCTTGCAATTCAGCCGTTGAATCTTGGTAAAAAGTCATGATTTTGTAGATTTCGTGCTCTTCTTTGCGAACTCAAGCCAGAAAACAACGAAAATCGGCGAAAAATCGTCGTTTTGCATCGAAATATGCGGTTTTCTGTTAGAATTTTGATGATTTCGTGCTGAATTCTGCTGTTTTCTCGCAATTCAGCCGTTGAATCTTGGTAAAAAGTAATGATTTTGTAGATTTCGTGCTCTTCATTGCGAATTCAAGCCAGAAAACAACGAAAATCGGCGAGAAATCGTTGTTTTGCATCGAAATATGCAGTTTTCTCTAAGAATTTTGATGATTTCGTGCAGAATTCTGCTGTTTTCTCGCAATTCAGCCGTTGAATCTTGGTAAAAAGTAATGATTTTGTAGATTTCGTGCTCTTCTTTGCAAATTCAAGCCAGAAAACAACGAAAATCGGCGAGAAATCGTTGTTTTGCATCGAAATATGCAGTTTTCTCTAAGAATTTTGATGATTTCGTGCAGAATTCTGCTGTTTTCTTGCAATTCAGCCGTTGAATCTTGGTAAAAAGTCATGATTTTGTAGATTTCGTGCTCTTCTTTGCGAATTCAAGCCAGAAAACAACGAAAATCGGCGAGAAATCGTCGTTTTGCATCGAAATATGCGGTTTTCTGTAAGAATTTTGATGATTTCGTGCAGAATTTTGCTGTTTTCTTGCAATTCAGCCGTAGAATCTTGGTAAAAAGTGATGATTTTGTAGATTCCATGCTCTTCTTTGCGAATTCAAGATAGAAAACAACGAAAATCCGCGAGAAATCGTCGTTTTGCATCGAAATATGCGGTTTTCTCTAAGAATTTTGAAGATTTCGTGCAGAATTCTGCTGTTTTCTTGCAATTCAGCCGTTGAATCTTGGTAAAAAGTAATGATTTTGTAGATTTCGTGCTCTTCTTTGCGAATTCAAGCCAGAAAACAACGAAAATCGGCGAGAAATCGTCGTTTTGCATCGAAATATGCGGTTTTCTCTAAGAATTTTGACGATTTCGTGCAGAATTCTGCTGTTTTCTTGCAATTCAGCCGTTGAATCTTGGTAAAAAGTCATGATTTTGTAGATTTCGTGCTCTTCTATGCGAATTCAAGCCAGAAAACAACGAAAAACGGCGAGAAATCGTCGTTTTGCATCGAAATATGCGGTTTTCTGTAAGAATTTTGATGATTTCGTGCAGAATTCTGCTGTTTTCTTGCAATGCAGCCGTTGAATCTAGGTAAAAAGTCATGATTTTGTAGATTTCGTGCTCGTCTTGGCGAATTCAAGATAGAAAACAACGAAAATCGGCGAGAAATCGTCGTTTTGCATCGAAATATTCGGTTTTCTTTAAGAAATTTGATGATTTCGTGCAGAATTCTGCTGTTTTCTTGCAATTCAGCCGTTGAATCTTGGTAAAAAGTCATGATTTTGTAGATTTCGTGCTCTTCTTTGCAAATTCATGCCAGAAAACAACGAAAATCGGCGAGAAATCGTCGATTTGCATCGAAATATGCGGTTTTCTGTAAGAATTTTGATGATTTCGTGCAGAATTCTGCTGTTTTCTTGCAATTCAGCCGTTGAATCTTGGTAAAAAGTCATGATTTTGTAGATTTCGTGCTCTTCTTTGCAAATTCAAGCCAGAAAACGACGAAAATCGGCGAGAAATTGTCGTTTTGCATCGAAATATGCGGTTTTCTCTAAGAATTTTGATGATTTCGTGCAGAATTCTGCTGTTTTCTTGCAATTCAGCCGTTGAATCTTGGTAAAAAGTCATGATTTTGTAGATTTCGTGCTCTTCTTTGCGAATTCAAGATAGAAAACAACGAAAATCAGCGAGAAAACGTCGTTTTGCATCGAAATATGCGGTTTTCTCTAAGAATTTTGATGATTTCGTGCAGAATTCTGCTGTTTTCTTGCAATTCAGCCGTTGAATCTTGGTAAAAAGTCATGATTTTGTAGATTTCGTGCTCTTCTTTGCGAATTTAAGCCAGAAATCAACGAAAATCGGCGAGAAATCGTCGTTTTGCATCGAAATATGCGGTTTTCTGTAAGAATTTTGATAATTTCGTGCAGAATTCTGCGGTTTTCTTGCAATTCAGCCGTTGAATCTTGGTAAAAAGTAATAATTTTGTAGATTTCGTGCTCTTCTTTGCGAATTCAAGCCAGAAAACAACGAAAATCGGCGAGAAATCGTCGTTTTGCATCGAAATATGCGGTTTTCTGTAAGAATTTTGATGATTTTGTGCAGAATTCTGCTGTTTTCTTGCAATTCAGCCGTTGAATCTTGGTAAAAAGTCATGATTTTGTAGATTTCGTGCTCTTCTTTGCGAATTCAAGCCAGAAAACAACGAAAATCGGCGAAAAATCGTCGTTTTGCATCGAAATATGCGGTTTTCTGTAAGAATTTTGATGATTTCGTGCTGAATTCTGCTGTTTTCTCGCAATTCAGCCGTTGAATCTTGGTAAAAAGTAATGATTTTGTAGATTTCGTGCTCTTCTTTGCGAATTCAAGCCAGAAAACAACGAAAATCGGCGAGAAATCGTTGTTTTGCATCGAAATATGCAGTTTTCTCTAAGAATTTTGATGATTTCGCGCAGAATTCTGCTGTTTTCTCGCAATCCAGCCGTTGAATCTTGGTAGAAAGTAATGATTTTGTAGATTTCGTGCTGTTCTTTGCAAATTCAAGCCAGAAAACAACGAAAATCGGCGAGAAATTGTTGTTTTGCATCGAAATATGCAGTTTTCTCTAAGAATTTTGATGATTTCGTGCAGAATTCTGCTGTTTTCTTGCAATTCAGCCGTTGAATCTTGGTAAAAAGTCATGATTTTGTAGATTTCGTGCTCTTCTTTGCGAATTCAAGCCAGAAAACAACGAAAATCGGCGAGAAATCGTCGTTTTGCATCGAAATATGCGGTTTTCTGTAAGAATTTTGATGATTTCGTGCAGAATTTTGCTGTTTTCTTGCAATTCAGCCGTAGAATCTTGGTAAAAAGTGATGATTTTGTAGATTCCGTGCTCTTCTTTGCGAATTCAAGATAGAAAACAACGAAAATCCGCGAGAAATCGTCGTTTTGCATCGAAATATGCGGTTTTCTCTAAGAATTTTGAAGATTTCGTGCAGAATTCTGCTGTTTTCTTGCAATTCAGCCGTTGAATCTTGGTAAAAAGTAATGATTTTGTAGATTTCGTGCTCTTCTTTGCGAATTCAAGCCAGAAAACAACGAAAATCGGCGAGAAATCGTCGTTTTGCATCGAAATATGCGGTTTTCTCTAAGAATTTTGACGATTTCGTGCAGAATTTTGCTGTTTTCTTGCAATTCAGCCGTTGAATCTTGGTAAAAAGTCATGATTTTGTAGATTTCGTGCTCTTCTTTGCGAATTCAAGCCAGAAAACAACGAAAAACGGCGAGAAATCGTCGTTTTGCATCGAAATATGCGGTTTTCTGTAAGAATTTTGATGATTTCGTGCAGAATTCTGCTGTTTTCTTGCAATGCAGCCGTTGAATCTAGGTAAAAAGTCATGATTTTGTAGATTTCGTGCTCGTCTTGGCGAATTCAAGATAGAAAACAACGAAAATCGGCGAGAAATCGTCGTTTTGCATCGAAATATTCGGTTTTCTTTAAGAAATTTGATGATTTCGTGCAGAATTCTGCTGTTTTCTTGCAATTCAGCCGTTGAATCTTGGTAAAAAGTCATGATTTTGTAGATTTCGTGCTCTTCTTTGCAAATTCATGCCAGAAAACAACGAAAATCGGCGAGAAATCGTCGATTTGCATCGAAATATGCGGTTTTCTGTAAGAATTTTGATGATTTCGTGCAGAATTCTGCTGTTTTCTTGCAATTCAGCCGTTGAATCTTGGTAAAAAGTCATGATTTTGTAGATTTCGTGCTCTTCTTTGCAAATTCAAGCCAGAAAACGACGAAAATCGGCGAGAAATTGTCGTTTTGCATCGAAATATGCGGTTTTCTCTAAGAATTTTGATGATTTCGTGCAGAATTCTGCTGTTTTCTTGCAATTCAGCCGTTGAATCTTGGTAAAAAGTGATGATTTTGTAGATTTCGTGCTCTTCTTTGCAAATTCAAGCCAGAAAACAACGAAAATCGGCGAGAAATCGTCGTTTTGCATCGAAATATGCGGTTTTCTGTAAGAATTTTGATGATTTCGTGCAGAATTCTGCTGTTTTCTTGCAATTCAGCCGTTGAATCTTGGTAAAAAGTCATGATTTTGTAGATTTCGTGCTCTTCTTTGCGAATTCAAGCCAGAAAACAACGAAAATCGCCGAGAAATCGTCGTTTTGCATCGAAATATGCGGTTTTCTCTAAGAATTTTGATGATTTTGTGCAGAACTCTGCTGTTTTCTTGCATTCAGCCGTTGAATCTTGGTAAAAAGTGATGATTTTGTAGATTTCGTGCTCTTCTTTGCAAATTCAAGCCAGAAAACAACGAAAATCGGCGAGAAATCGTCGTTTTGCATCGAAATATGCGGTTTTCTGTAAGAATTTTGATGATTTCGTGCAGAATTCTGCTGTTTTCTTGCAATTCAGCCGTTGAATCTTGGTAAAAAGTCATGATTTTGTAGATTTCGTGCTCTTCTTTGCGAATTCAAGCCAGAAAACAACGAAAATCGCCGAGAAATCGTCGTTTTGCTTCGAAATATGCGGTTTTCTGTAAGAATTTTGATGATTTCGTGCAGAATTCTGCTGTTTTCTTGCAATTCAGCCGTTGAATCTTGGTAAAAAGTCATGATTTTGTAGATTTCGTGCTCTTCTTTGCGAATTTAAGCCAGAAATCAACGAAAATCGGCGGGAAATCGTCGTTTTGCATCGAAATATGCGGTTTTCTGTAAGAATTTTGATGATTTCGTGCAGAAATCTGCTGTTTTCTTGCAATTCAGCCGTAGAATCTTGGTAAAAAGTGATGATTTTGTAGATTTCGTGCTCTTCTTTGCGAATTCAAGCCAGAAAACAACGAAAATCGGCGAGAAATCGTTGTTTTGCATCGAAATATGCGGTTTTCTGTAAGAATTTTGATGATTTCGTGCAGAATTCTGCTGTTTTCTTGCAATTCAGCCGTAGAATCTTGGTAAAAAGTTATGATTTTGTAGATTTCGTGCTCTTCTTTGCAAATTCATGCCAGAAAACAACGAAAATCGGCGAGAAGTCGTTGTTTTGCATCGAAATATGCGGTTTTCTGTAAGAATTTTGATGATTTCGTGCAGAATTCTGCTGTTTTCTTGGAATTCAGCCGTTGAATCTTGGTAAAAAGTCATGATTTTGTAGATTTCGTGCTCTTCTTTGCGAATTCAAGATAGAAAACAACGAAAATCAGCGAGAAAACGTCGTTTTGCATCGAAATATGCGGTTTTCTCTAAGAATTTTGATGATTTCGTGCAGAATTCTGCTGTTTTCTTGCAATTCAGCTGTTGAATCTTGGTAAAAAGTCATGATTTTGTAGATTTCGTGCTCTTCTTTGCAAATTCATGCCAGAAAACAACGAAAATCGGCGAGAAATCGTCGTTTTGCATCGAAATATGCGGTTTTCTGTAAGAATTTTGATGATTTCGTGCAGAATTCTGCTGTTTTCTTGCAATTCAGCCGTTGAATCTTGGTAAAAAGTCATGATTGTGTAGATTTCGTGCTCTTCTTTGCGAATTCAAGCCAGAAAACAACGAAAATCGCCGAGAAATCGTCGTTTTGCATCGAAATATGCGGTTTTCTGTAAGAATTTTGATGATTTCGTGCAGAATTTTGCTGTTTTCTTGCAATTCAGCCGTTGAATCTTGGTAAAAAGTCATGATTTTGTAGATTTCGTGCTCTTCTTGGCGAATTCAAGATAGAAAACAACGAAAATCAGCGAGAAAACGTCGTTTTGCATCGAAATATGCGGTTTTCTCTAAGAAATTTGATGATTTCGTGCAGAATTCTGCTGTTTTCTTGCAATTCAGCCGTTGAATCTTGGTAAAAAGTCATGATTTTGTAGATTTCGTGCTCTTCTTTGCAAATTCATGCCAGAAAACAACGAAAATCGGCGAGAAATCGTCGTTTTGCATCGAAATATGCGGTTTTCTGTTAGAATTTTGATGATTTCGTGCAGAATTCTGCTGTTTTCTTGCAATTCAGCCATTGAATCTTGGTAAAAAGTCATGATTTTGTAGATTTCGTGCTCTTCTTTGCGAATTCAAGATAGAAAACAACGAAAATCAGCGAGGAAAACGTCGTTTTGCATCGAAATATGCGGTTTTCTCTAAGAATTTTGATGATTTCGTGCAGAATTCTGCTGTTTTCTTGCAATTCAGCCGTTGAATCTTGGTAAAAAGTCATGATTTTGTAGATTTCGTGCTCTTCTTTGCGAATTTAAGCCAGAAATCAACGAAAATCGGCGAGAAATCGTCGTTTTGCATCGAAATATGCGGTTTTCTGTAAGAATTTTGATGATTTCGTGCAGAAATCTGCTGTTTTCTTGCAATTCAGCCGTAGAATCTTGGTAAAAAGTGATGATTTTGTAGATTTCGTGCTCTTCTTTGCGAATTCAAGCCAGAAAACAACGAAAATCGGCGAGAAATCGTTGTTTTGCATCGAAATATGCGGTTTTCTGTAAGAATTTTGATGATTTCGTGCAGAATTCTGCTGTTTTCTTGCAATTCAGCTGTAGAATCTTGGTAAAAAGTGATGATTTTGTAGATTTCGTGCTCTTCTTTGCGAATTCAAGCCAGAAAACAACGAAAATCGGCGAGAAATCGTTGTTTTGCATCGAAATATGCGGTTTTCTGTAAGAATTTTGATAATTTCGTGCAGAATTCTGCGGTTTTCTTGCAATTCAGCCGTTGAATCTTGGTAAAAAGTAATGATTTTGTAGATTTCGTGCTCTTCTTTGCGAATTCAAGCCAGAAAACAACGAAAATCGGCGAGAAATCGTCGATTTGCATCTAAAAATGCGGTTTTCTGTAAGAATTTTGATGATTTCGTGCAGAATTCTGCTGTTTTCTTGCAATTCAGCCGTAGAATCTTGGTAAAAAGTGATGATTTTGTAGATTTCGTGCTCTTCTTTGCGAATTCAAGCCAGAAAACAACGAAAATCGGCGAGAAATCGTTGTTTTGCATCGAAATATGCGGTTTTCTGTAAGAATTTTGATGATTTCGTGCAGAAATCTGCTGTTTTCTTGCAATTCAGCAGTAAATTCTTGGTAAAAAGTGATGATTTTGTAGATTTCGTGCTCTTCTTTGCGAATTCAAGCCAGAAAGCAACGAAAATCGGCGAAAAATCGTTGTTTTGCATCGAAATATGCGGTTTTCTGTAAGAATTTTGATGATTTCGTGCAGAATTCTGCTGTTTTCTTGCAATTCAGCCGTAGAATCTTGGTAAAAAGTGATGATTTTGTAGATTTCGTGCTCTTCTTGGCGAATTCAAGCCAGAAAACAACGAAAATCGGCGAGAAATCGTTGTTTTGCATCGAAATATGCGGTTTTCTGTGGGAATTTTGATAATTTCGTGCAGAATTCTGCGGTTTTCTTGCAATTCAGCCGTTGAATCTTGGTAAAAAGTGATGATTTTGTAGATTTCGTGCTCTTCTTTGCAAATTCAAGCCAGAAAACAACGAAAATCGGCGAGAAATCGTCGTTTTGCATCGAAATATGCGGTTTTCGGTAAGAATTTTGATGATTTCGTGCAGAATTCTGCTGTTTTCTTGCAATTCAGCTGTTGAATCCTGGTAAAAAGTCATGATTTTGTAGATTTCGTGCTCTTCTTTGCGAATTCAAGCCAGAAAACAACGAAAATCGGCAGGAAATCGTCGTTTTGCATCGAAATATGCGGTTTTCTGTAAGAATTTTGATGATTTCGTGCAGAATTCTGCTGTTTTCTTGCAATTCAGCCGTAGAATCTTGGTAAAAAGTGATGATTTTGTAGATTTCGTCCTCTTCTTTGCAAATTCAAGTCAGAAAACAACGAAAATCGGCGAGAAATCGTCGTTTTGCATCGAAATATGCGGTTTTCGGTAAGAATTTTGATGATTTCGTGCAGAATTCTGCTGTTTTCTTGCAATTCAGCCGTTGAATCTTGGTAAAAAGTCATGATTTTGTAGATTTCGTGCTCTTCTTTGCGAATTCAAGCCAGAAAACAACGAAAATCGACGAGAAATCGTCTTGCATCGAAATATGCGGTTTTCTGTAAGAATTTTGATGATTTCGTGCAGAATTCTGCTGTTTTCTTGCAATTCAGCCGTAGAATCTTGGTAAAAAGTGATGATTTTGTAGATTTCGTGCTCTTCTTTGCGAATTCAAGCCAGAAAACAACGAAAATTGGCGAGAAATCGTTGTTTTGCATCGAAATATGCGGTTTTCTGTAAGAATTTTGATGATTTCGTGCAGAATTCTGCTGTTTTCTTGCAATTCAGCCGTTAAATCTTGGTAAAAAGTCATGATTTTGTAGATTTCGTGCTCTTCTTTGCGAATTCAAGCCAGAAAACAACGAAAATCGGCGAGAAATCGTCGATTTGTATCGAAAAATGCGGTTTTCTGTAAGAATTTTGATGATTTCGTGCAGAATTCTGCTGTTTTCTTGCAATTCAGCCGTTGAATCTTGGTAAAAAGTCATGATTTTGTAGATTTTGTGCTCTTCTTTGCGAATTCAAGCCAGAAATCAACGAAAATCGGCGAGAAATCGTCGTTTTGCATCGAAATATGCGGTTTTCTGTAAGAATTTTGATAATTTCGTGCAGAAATCTGCTGTTTTCTTGCAATTCAGCAGTAGATTCTTGGTAAAAAGTAATGATTTTGTAGATTTCATGCTCTTCTTTGCGAATTCAAGCCAGAAAACAACGAAAATGGGCGAGAAATCGTTGTTTTGCATCGAAATATGCGGTTTTCTGTAAGAATTTTGATGATTTCGTGCAGAATTCTGCTGTTTTCTTGCAATTCAGCCGTTGAATCTTGGAAAAAAGTCATGATTTTGTAGATTTGGTGCTCTTCTTTGCGAATTCAAGCCAGAAAACAACGAAAATCGGCGAGAAATCGTCGATTTGCATCGAAAAATGCGGTTTTCTGTAAGAATTTTGATGATTTCGTGCAGAATTCTGCGGTTTTCTTGCAATTCAGCCGTTGAATCTTAGTAAAAAGCCATGATTTCGTGGATTTCGTGCTCTTCTTTGCGAATTCAAGCCAGAAAACAACGAAAATCAGCGAGAAATCGTCGTTTTGCATCGAAATATGCGGTTTTCTGTAAGAATTTTGATGATTTCGTGCAGAATTCTGCTGTTTTCTTGCAATTCAGCCGTTGAATCTTGGTAAAAAGTCATGATTTTGTAGATTTCGTGCTCTTCTTTGCGAATTCAAGCCAGAAAACAACGAAAATCGGCGAAAAATAATCGTTTTGCATCGAAATATGCGGTTTTCTGTAAGAATTTTGATGATTTTGTGCAGAATTCTGCTGTTTTCTTGCAATTCAGCCGTTGAATCTTGGTAAAAAGTCATGATTTTGTAGATTTCGTGCTCTTCTTTGCGAATTCAAGCCAGAAAACAACGAAAATCGGCGAGAAATCGTCGTTTTGCATCGAAATATGCGGTTTTCTCTAAGAATTTTGACGATTTCTTGCAGAATTCTGCTGTTTTCTTGCAATTCAGCCGTTGAATCTTGGTAAAAAGTCATGATTGTGTAGATTTCGTGCTCTTCTTTGCGAATTCAAGCCAGAAAACAACGAAAATCGCCGAGAAATCGTCGTTTTGCATCGAAATATGCGGTTTTCTGTAAGAATTTTGATGATTTCGTGCAGAATTCTGCTGTTTTCTTGCAATTCAGCCGTTGAATCTTGGTAAAAAGTCATGATTTTGTAGATTTCGTGCTCTTCTTTGCGAATTCAAGCCAGAAAACAACGAAAATCGGCGAGAAATCGTCGATTTGCATCTAAAAATGCGGTTTTCTGTAAGAATTTTGATGATTTCGTGCAGAATTCTGCTGTTTTCTTGCAATTCAGCCGTAGAATCTTGGTAAAAAGTGATGATTTTGTAGATTTCGTGCTCTTCTTTGCGAATTCAAGCCAGAAAACAACGAAAATCGGCGAGAAATCGTTGTTTTGCATCGAAATATGCGGTTTTCTGTAAGAATTTTGATGATTTCGTGCAGAAATCTGCTGTTTTCTTGCAATTCAGCAGTAAATTCTTGGTAAAAAGTGATGATTTTGTAGATTTCGTGCTCTTCTTTGCGAATTCAAGCCAGAAAGCAACGAAAATCGGCGAAAAATCGTTGTTTTGCATCGAAATATGCGGTTTTCTGTAAGAATTTTGATGATTTCGTGCAGAATTCTGCTGTTTTCTTGCAATTCAGCCGTAGAATCTTGGTAAAAAGTGATGATTTTGTAGATTTCGTGCTCTTCTTGGCGAATTCAAGCCAGAAAACAACGAAAATCGGCGAGAAATCGTTGTTTTGCATCGAAATATGCGGTTTTCTGTGGGAATTTTGATAATTTCGTGCAGAATTCTGCGGTTTTCTTGCAATTCAGCCGTTGAATCTTGGTAAAAAGTGATGATTTTGTAGATTTCGTGCTCTTCTTTGCAAATTCAAGCCAGAAAACAACGAAAATCGGCGAGAAATCGTCGTTTTGCATCGAAATATGCGGTTTTCGGTAAGAATTTTGATGATTTCGTGCAGAATTCTGCTGTTTTCTTGCAATTCAGCTGTTGAATCCTGGTAAAAAGTCATGATTTTGTAGATTTCGTGCTCTTCTTTGCGAATTCAAGCCAGAAAACAACGAAAATCGGCAGGAAATCGTCGTTTTGCATCGAAATATGCGGTTTTCTGTAAGAATTTTGATGATTTCGTGCAGAATTCTGCTGTTTTCTTGCAATTCAGCCGTAGAATCTTGGTAAAAAGTGATGATTTTGTAGATTTCGTCCTCTTCTTTGCAAATTCAAGTCAGAAAACAACGAAAATCGGCGAGAAATCGTCGTTTTGCATCGAAATATGCGGTTTTCGGTAAGAATTTTGATGATTTCGTGCAGAATTCTGCTGTTTTCTTGCAATTCAGCCGTTGAATCTTGGTAAAAAGTCATGATTTTGTAGATTTCGTGCTCTTCTTTGCGAATTCAAGCCAGAAAACAACGAAAATCGACGAGAAATCGTCTTGCATCGAAATATGCGGTTTTCTGTAAGAATTTTGATGATTTCGTGCAGAATTCTGCTGTTTTCTTGCAATTCAGCCGTAGAATCTTGGTAAAAAGTGATGATTTTGTAGATTTCGTGCTCTTCTTTGCGAATTCAAGCCAGAAAACAACGAAAATTGGCGAGAAATCGTTGTTTTGCATCGAAATATGCGGTTTTCTGTAAGAATTTTGATGATTTCGTGCAGAATTCTGCTGTTTTCTTGCAATTCAGCCGTTAAATCTTGGTAAAAAGTCATGATTTTGTAGATTTCGTGCTCTTCTTTGCGAATTCAAGCCAGAAAACAACGAAAATCGGCGAGAAATCGTCGATTTGTATCGAAAAATGCGGTTTTCTGTAAGAATTTTGATGATTTCGTGCAGAATTCTGCTGTTTTCTTGCAATTCAGCCGTTGAATCTTGGTAAAAAGTCATGATTTTGTAGATTTTGTGCTCTTCTTTGCGAATTCAAGCCAGAAATCAACGAAAATCGGCGAGAAATCGTCGTTTTGCATCGAAATATGCGGTTTTCTGTAAGAATTTTGATAATTTCGTGCAGAAATCTGCTGTTTTCTTGCAATTCAGCAGTAGATTCTTGGTAAAAAGTAATGATTTTGTAGATTTCATGCTCTTCTTTGCGAATTCAAGCCAGAAAACAACGAAAATGGGCGAGAAATCGTTGTTTTGCATCGAAATATGCGGTTTTCTGTAAGAATTTTGATGATTTCGTGCAGAATTCTGCTGTTTTCTTGCAATTCAGCCGTTGAATCTTGGAAAAAAGTCATGATTTTGTAGATTTGGTGCTCTTCTTTGCGAATTCAAGCCAGAAAACAACGAAAATCGGCGAGAAATCGTCGATTTGCATCGAAAAATGCGGTTTTCTGTAAGAATTTTGATGATTTCGTGCAGAATTCTGCGGTTTTCTTGCAATTCAGCCGTTGAATCTTAGTAAAAAGCCATGATTTCGTGGATTTCGTGCTCTTCTTTGCGAATTCAAGCCAGAAAACAACGAAAATCAGCGAGAAATCGTCGTTTTGCATCGAAATATGCGGTTTTCTGTAAGAATTTTGATGATTTCGTGCAGAATTCTGCTGTTTTCTTGCAATTCAGCCGTTGAATCTTGGTAAAAAGTCATGATTTTGTAGATTTCGTGCTCTTCTTTGCGAATTCAAGCCAGAAAACAACGAAAATCGGCGAAAAATAATCGTTTTGCATCGAAATATGCGGTTTTCTGTAAGAATTTTGATGATTTTGTGCAGAATTCTGCTGTTTTCTTGCAATTCAGCCGTTGAATCTTGGTAAAAAGTCATGATTTTGTAGATTTCGTGCTCTCCTTTGCGAATTCAAGCCAGAAAACCACGAAAATCGGCGAGAAATCGTCGTTTTGCATCAAAATATGCGGTTTTCTCTAAGAATTTTGATGATTTCGTGCAGAATTCTGCTGTTTTCTTGCAATTCAGCCGTTGAATCTTGGTAAAAAGTGATGATTTTGTAGATTTCGTGCTCTTCTTTGCGAATTCAAGCCAGAAAACAACGAAAATCGGCGAGAAATCGTCGTTTTGCATCGAAATATGCGGTTTTCTCTAAGAATTTTGACGATTTCTTGCAGAATTCTGCTGTTTTCTTGCAATTCAGCCGTTGAATCTTGGTAAAAAGTCATGATTGTGTAGATTTCGTGCTCTTCTTTGCGAATTCAAGCCAGAAAACAACGAAAATCGCCGAGAAATCGTCGTTTTGCATCGAAATATGCGGTTTTCTGTAAGAATTTTGATGATTTCGTGCAGAATTCTGCTGTTTTCTTGCAATTCAGCCGTTGAATCTTGGTAAAAAGTCATGATTTTGTAGATTTCGTGCTCTTCTTTGCGAATTCAAGCCAGAAAACAACGAAAATCGGCGAGAAATCGTCGTTTTGCATCGAAATATGCGGTTTTCTGTAAGAATTTTGATGATTTCGTGCAGAATTCTGCTGTTTTCTTGCAATTCAGCCGTAGAATCTTGGTAAAAAGTGATGATTTTGTAGATTTCGTGCTCTTCTTTGCGAATTCAAGCCAGAAAACAACGAAAATCGGCGAGAAATCGTTGTTTTGCATCGAAATATGCGGTTTTCTGTAAGAATTTTGATGATTTCGTGCAGAATTCTGCTGTTTTCTTGCAATTCAGCCGTTGAATCTTGGTAAAAAGTCATGATTTTGTAGATTTCGTGCTCTTCTTTGCGAATTCAAGCCAGAAAACAACGAAAATCGGCGAGAAATCGTCGATTTGCATCGAAAAATGCGGTTTTCTGTAAGAATTTTGATGATTTCGTGCAGAATTCTGCTGTTTTCTTGCAATTCAGCCGTTGAATCTTGGTAAAAAGTCTTGATTTTGTAGATTTTGTGCTCTTCTTTGCGAATTCAAGCCAGAAATCAACGAAAATCGGCGAGAAATCGTCGTTTTGCATCGAAATATGCGGTTTTCTGTAAGAATTTTGATGATTTCGTGCAGAAATCTGCTGTTTTCTTGCAATTCAGCAGTAGATTCTTGGTAAAAAGTGATGATTTTGTAGAGTTCGTGCTCTTCTTTGCGAATTCAAGCCAGAAAGCAACGAAAATCGGCGAGAAATCGTTGTTTTGCATCGAAATATGCGGTTTTCTGTAAGAATTTTGATGATTTCGTGCAGAATTCTGCTGTTTTCTTGCAATTCAGCCGTAGAATCTTGGTAAAAAGTGATGATTTTGTAGATTTCGTGCTCTTCTTGGCGAATTCAAGCCAGAAAACAACGAAAATCGGCGAGAAATCGTTGTTTTGCATCGAAATATGCGGTTTTCTGTAGGAATTTTGATAATTTCGTGCAGAATTCTGCGGTTTTCTTGCAATTCAGCCGTTGAATCTTGGTAAAAAGTGATGATTTTGTAGATTTCGTGCTCTTCTTTGCAAATTCAAGCCAGAAAACAACGAAAATCGGCGAGAAATCGTCGTTTTGCATCGAAATATGCGGTTTTCGGTAAGAATTTTGATGATTTCGTGCAGAATTCTGCTGTTTTCTTGCAATTCAGCTGTTGAATCCTGGTAAAAAGTCATGATTTTGTAGATTTCGTGCTCTTCTTTGCGAATTCAAGCCAGAAAACAACGAAAATCGGCAGGAAATCGTCGTTTTGCATCGAAATATGCGGTTTTCTGTAAGAATTTTGATGATTTCGTGCAGAATTCTGCTGTTTTCTTGCAATTCAGCCGTAGAATCTTGGTAAAAAGTGATGATTTTGTAGATTTCGTGCTCTTCTTTGCAAATTCAAGTCAGAAAACAACGAAAATCGGCGAGAAATCGTCGTTTTGCATCGAAATATGCGGTTTTCGGTAAGAATTTTGATGATTTCGTGCAGAATTCTGCTGTTTTCTTGCAATTCAGCCGTTGAATCTTGGTAAAAAGTCATGATTTTGTAGATTTCGTGCTCTTCTTTGCAAATTCAAGTCAGAAAACAACGAAAATCGGCGAGAAATCGTCGTTTTGCATCGAAATATGCGGTTTTCGGTAAGAATTTTGATGATTTCGTGCAGAATTCTGCTGTTTTCTTGCAATTCAGCCGTTGAATCTTGGTAAAAAGTCATGATTTTGTAGATTTCGTCCTCTTCTTTGCGAATTCAAGCCAGAAAACAACGAAAATCGGCGAGAAATCGTCGATTTGCATCGAAATATGCGGTTTTCTGTAAGAATTTTGATGATTTCGTGCAGAATTCTGCTGTTTTCTTGCAATTCAGCCGTTGAATCTTGGTAAAAAGTCATGATTTTGTAGATTTCGTGCTCTTCTTTGCGAATTCAAGCCAGAAAACAACGAAAATCGGCGAGAAATAATCGTTTTGCATCGAAATATGCGGTTTTCTGTAAGAATTTTGATGATTTTGTGCAGAATTCTGCTGTTTTCTTGCAATTCAGCCGTTGAATCTTGGTAAAAAGTCATGATTTTGTAGATTTCGTGCTCTTCTTTGCGAATTCAAGCCAGAAAACCACGAAAATCGGCGAGAAATCGTCGTTTTGCATCAAAATATGCGGTTTTCTCTAAGAATTTTGATGATTTCGTGCAGAATTCTGCTGTTTTCTTGCAATTCAGCCGTTGAATCTTGGTAAAAAGTAATGATTTTGTAGATTTCGTGCTCTTCTTTGCGAATTCAAGCCAGAAAACAACGAAAATCGGCGAGAAATCGTCGTTTTGCATCGAAATATGCGGTTTTCTCTAAGAATTTTGACGATTTCGTGCAGAATTCTGCTGTTTTCTTGCAATTCAGCCGTTGAATCTTGGTAAAAAGTCCTGATTTTGTAGATTTCGTGCTCTTCTTGGCGAATTCAAGATAGAAAACAACGAAAATCGGCGAGAAATCGTTGTTTTGCATCGAAATATGCAGTTTTCTCTAAGAATTTTGATGATTTCGTGCAGAATTCTGCTGTTTTCTTGCAATTCAGCCGTTGAATCTTGGTAAAAAGTCATGATTTTGTAGATTTGGTGCTCTTCTTTGCGAATTCAAGCCAGAAAACAACGAAAATCGGCGAGAAATCGTCGATTTGCATCGAAAAATGCGGTTTTCTGTAAGAATTTTGATGATTTCGTGCAGAATTCTGCGGTTTTCTTGCAATTCAGCCGTTGAATCTTAGTAAAAAGTCATGATTTTGTGGATTTCGTGCTCTTCTTTGCGAATTCAAGCCAGAAAACAACGAAAATCAGCGAGAAATCGTCGTTTTGCATCGAAATATGCGGTTTTCTGTAAGAATTTTGATGATTTCGTGCAGAATTCTGCTGTTTTCTTGCAATTCAGCCGTTGAATCTTGGTAAAAAGTCATGATTTTGTAGATTTCGTGCTCTTCTTTGCGAATTCAAGCCAGAAAACAACGAAAATCGGCGAGAAATAATCGTTTTGCATCGAAATATGCGGTTTTCTGTAAGAATTTTGATGATTTTGTGCAGAATTCTGCTGTTTTCTTGCAATTCAGCCGTTGAATCTTGGTAAAAAGTGATGATTTTGTAGATTTCGTGCTCTTCTTTGCGAATTCAAGCCAGAAAACAACGAAAATCGGCGAGAAATCGTCGTTTTGCATCGAAATATGCGGTTTTCTCTAAGAATTTTGACGATTTCGTGCAGAATTCTGCTGTTTTCTTGCAATTCAGCCGTTGAATCTTGGTAAAAAGTCATGATTTTATAGATTTCGTGCTCTTCTTGGCGAATTCAAGATAGAAAACAACGAAAATCGGCGAGAAATCGTTGTTTTGCATCGAAATATGCAGTTTTCTCTAAGAATTTTGATGATTTCGTGCAGAATTCTGCTGTTTTCTTGCAATTCAGCTGTTGAATCTTGGTAAAAAGTCATGATTTTGTAGATTTCGTGCCCTTCTTTGCGAATTCAAGCCAGAAAACAACGAAAATCGGCGAGAAATCGTCGTTTTGCATCGAAATATGCGGTTTTCTGTAAGAATTTTGATGATTTCGTGCAGACTTCTGCTGTTTTCTTGCAATTCAGCCGTAGAATCTTGGTAAAAAGTGATGATTTTGTAGATTTCGTGCTCTTCTTTGCGAATTCAAGCCAGAAAACAACGAAAATCGGCGAGAAATCGTTGTTTTGCATCGAAATATGCGGTTTTCTGTAAGAATTTTGATAATTTCGTGCAGAATTCTGCGGTTTTCTTGCAAGTCAGCCGTTGAATCTTGGTAAAAAGTAATGATTTTGTAGATTTCGTGCTCTTCTTTGCGAATTCAAGCCAGAAAACAACGAAAATCGGCGAGAAATCGTCGTTTTGCATTGAAATATGCGGTTTTCTGTAAGAATTTTGATGATTTCGTGCAGAATTCTGCTGTTTTCTTGCAATTCAGCCGTAGAATCTTGGTAAAAAGTGATGATTTTGTAGATTTCGTGCTCTTCTTTGCAAATTCAAGCCAGAAAACAACGAAAATCGGCGAGAAATCGTCGTTTTGCATCGAAATATGCGGTTTTCGGTAAGAATTTTGATGATTTCGTGCAGAATTCTGCTGTTTTCTTGCTATTCAGCCGTTGAATCTTGGTAAAAAGTCATGATTTTGTAGATTTCGTGCTCTTCTTTGCGAATTCAAGCCAGAAAACAACGAAAATCGGCGAGAAATCGTCGTTTTGCATCGAAATATGCGGTTTTCTGTAAGAATTTTGATGATTTCGTGCAGAATTCTGCTGTTTTCTTGCAATTCAGCCGTAGAATCTTGGTAAAAAGTGATGATTTTGTAGATTTCGTGCTCTTCTTTGCGAATTCAAGCCAGAAAACAACGAAAATCGGCGAGAAATCGTTGTTTTGCATCGAAATATGCGGTTTTCTGTAAGAATTTTGATGATTTCGTGCAGAATTCTGCTGTTTTCTTGCAATTCAGCCGTTGAATCTTGGTAAAAAGTCATGATTTTGTAGATTTCGTGCTCTTCTTTGCGAATTCAAGCCAGAAAACAACGAAAATCGGCGAGAAATCGTCGATTTGCATCGAAAAATGCGGTTTTCTGTAAGAATTTTGATGATTTCGTGCAGAATTCTGCTGTTTTCTTGCAATTCAGCCGTTGAATCTTGGTAAAAAGTCTTGATTTTGTAGATTTTGTGCTCTTCTTTGCGAATTCAAGCCAGAAATCAACGAAAATCGGCGAGAAATCGTCGTTTTGCATCGAAATATGCGGTTTTCTGTAAGAATTTTGATGATTTCGTGCAGAAATCTGCTGTTTTCTTGCAATTCAGCAGTAGATTCTTGGTAAAAAGTGATGATTTTGTAGATTTCGTGCTCTTCTTTGCGCATTCAAGCCAGAAAGCAACGAAAATCGGCGAGAAATCGTTGTTTTGCATCGAAATATGCGGTTTTCTGTAAGAATTTTGATGATTTCGTGCAGAATTCTGCTGTTTTCTTGCAATTCAGCCGTAGAATCTTGGTAAAAAGTGATGATTTTGTAGATTTCGTGCTCTTCTTGGCGAATTCAAGCCAGAAAACAACGAAAATCGGCGAGAAATCGTTGTTTTGCATCGAAATATGCGGTTTTCTGTAGGAATTTTGATAATTTCGTGCAGAATTCTGCGGTTTTCTTGCAATTCAGCCGTTGAATCTTGGTAAAAAGTGATGATTTTGTAGATTTCGTGCTCTTCTTTGCAAATTCAAGCCAGAAAACAACGAAAATCGGCGAGAAATCGTCGTTTTGCATCGAAATATGCGGTTTTCGGTAAGAATTTTGATGATTTCGTGCAGAATTCTGCTGTTTTCTTGCAATTCAGCTGTTGAATCCTGGTAAAAAGTCATGATTTTGTAGATTTCGTGCTCTTCTTTGCGAA
This sequence comes from Gnatocerus cornutus, assembly GCA_029298725.1. Classification (NCBI taxonomy): domain Eukaryota; kingdom Metazoa; phylum Arthropoda; class Insecta; order Coleoptera; family Tenebrionidae; genus Gnatocerus; species Gnatocerus cornutus. Next base: position 2,751,496 of record CM055514.1, read on the forward strand.
TTCAAGCCAGAAAACAACGAAAATCGGCAGGAAATCGTCGTTTTGCATCGAAATATGCGGTTTTCTGTAAGAATTTTGATGATTTCGTGCAGAATTCTGCTGTTTTCTTGCAATTCAGCCGTAGAATCTTGGTAAAAAGTGATGATTTTGTAGATTTCGTGCTCTTCTTTGCAAATTCAAGTCAGAAAACAACGAAAATCGGCGAGAAATCGTCGTTTTGCATCGAAATATGCGGTTTTCGGTAAGAATTTTGATGATTTCGTGCAGAATTCTGCTGTTTTCTTGCAATTCAGCCGTTGAATCTTGGTAAAAAGTCATGATTTTGTAGATTTCGTGCTCTTCTTTGCAAATTCAAGTCAGAAAACAACGAAAATCGGCGAGAAATCGTCGTTTTGCATCGAAATATGCGGTTTTCGGTAAGAATTTTGATGATTTCGTGCAGAATTCTGCTGTTTTCTTGCAATTCAGCCGTTGAATCTTGGTAAAAAGTCATGATTTTGTAGATTTCGTGCTCTTCTTTGCGAATTCAAGCCAGAAAACAACGAAAATCGGCAAGAAATCGTCGTTTTGCATCGAAATATGCGGTTTTCTGTAAGAATTTTGATGATTTCGTGCAGAAATCTGCTGTTTTCTTGCAATTCAGCAGTAGATTCTTGGTAAAAAGTGATGATTTTGTAGATTTTCTGCTCTTCTTTGCGAATTCAAGCCAGAAAACAACGAAAATGGGCGAAAAATCGTTGTTTTGCATCGAAATATGCGGTTTTCTGTAAGAATTTTGATGATTTCGTGCAGAATTCTGCTGTTTTCTTGCAATTCAGCCGTAGAATTTTGGTAAAAAGTGATGATTTTGTAGATTTCGTGCTCTTCTTGGCGAATTCAAGCCAGAAAACAACGAAAATCGGCGAGAAATCGTTGTTTTGCATCAAAATATGCGGTTTTCTGTAAGAATTTTGATGATTTCGTGCAGAATTCTGCTGTTTTCTTGCAATTCAGCCGTTGAATCTTGGTAAAAAGTCATGATTTTGTAGATTTGGTTCTCTTCTTTGCGAATTCAAGCCAGAAAACAACGAAAATCGGCGAGAAATCGTCGATTTGCATCAAAAAATGCGGTTTTCTGTAAGAATTTTGATGATTTCGTGCAGAATTCTGCGGTTTTCTTGCAATTCAGCCGTTGAATCTTAGTAAAAAGTCATGATTTTGTGGATCTCGTGCTCTTCTTTGCGAATTCAAGCCAGAAAACAACGAAAATCAGCGAGAAATCGTCGTTTTGCATCGAAATATGCGGTTTTCTGTAAGAATTTTGATGATTTCGTGCAGAATTCTGCTGTTTTCTTGCAATTCAGCCGTTGAATCTTGGTAAAAAGTCATGATTTTGTAGATTTCGTGCTCTTCTTTGCGAATTCAAGCCAGAAAACAACGAAAATCGGCGAGAAATAATCGTTTTGCATCGAAATATGCGATTTTCTGTAAGAATTTTGATGATTTTGTGCAGAATTCTGCTGTTTTCTTGCAATTCAGCCGTTGAATCTTGGTAAAAAGTCATGATTTTGTAGATTTCGTGCTCTTCTTGGCGAATTCAAGATAGAAAACAACGAAAATCGGCGAGAAATCGTTGTTTTGCATCGAAATATGCAGTTTTCTCTAAGAATTTTGATGATTTCGTGCAGAATTCTGCGGTTTTCTTGCAATTCAGCCGTTGAATCTTAGTAAAAAGTCATGATTTTGTGGATTTCGTGCTCTTCTTTGCGAATTCAAGCCAGAAAACAACGAAAATCAGCGAGAAATCGTCGTTTTGCATCGAAATATGCGGTTTTCAGTAAGAATTTTGATGATTTCGTGCAGAATTCTGCTGTTTTCTTGCAATTCAGCCGTTGAATCTTGGTAAAAAGTCATGATTTTGTAGATTTCGTGCTCTTCTTTGCGAATTCAAGCCAGAAAACAACGAAAATCGGCGAGAAATAATCGTTTTGCATCGAAATATGCGGTTTTCTGTAAGAATTTTGATGATTTTGTGCAGAATTCTGCTGTTTTCTTGCAATTCAGCCGTTGAATCTTGGTAAAAAGTGATGATTTTGTAGATTTCGTGCTCTTCTTTGCGAATTCAAGCCAGAAAACAACGAAAATCGGCGAGAAATCGTCGTTTTGCATCGAAATATGCGGTTTTCTCTAAGAATTTTGACGATTTCGTGCAGAATTCTGCTGTTTTCTTGCAATTCAGCCGTTGAATCTTGGTAAAAAGTCATGATTTTGTAGATTTCGTGCTCTTCTTGGCGAATTCAAGATAGAAAACAACGAAAATCGGCGAGAAATCGTTGTTTTGCATCGAAATATGCGGTTTTCTGTAAGAATTTTGATAATTTCGTGCAGAATTCTGCGGTTTTCTTGCAAGTCAGCCGTTGAATCTTGGTAAAAAGTAATGATTTTGTAGATTTCGTGCTCTTCTTTGCGAATTCAAGCCAGAAAACAACGAAAATCGGCGAGAAATCGTCGTTTTGCATTGAAATATGCGGTTTTCTGTAAGAATTTTGATGATTTCGTGCAGAATTCTGCTGTTTTCTTGCAATTCAGCCGTAGAATCTTGGTAAAAAGTGATGATTTTGTAGATTTCGTGCTCTTCTTTGCAAATTCAAGCCAGAAAACAACGAAAATCGGCGAGAAATCGTCGTTTTGCATCGAAATATGCGGTTTTCGGTAAGAATTTTGATGATTTCGTGCAGAATTCTGCTGTTTTCTTGCTATTCAGCCGTTGAATCTTGGTAAAAAGTCATGATTTTGTAGATTTCGTGCTCTTCTTTGCGAATTCAAGCCAGAAAACAACGAAAATCGGCGAGAAATCGTCGTTTTGCATCGAAATATGCGGTTTTCTGTAAGAATTTTGATGATTTCGTGCAGAATTCTGCTGTTTTCTTGCAATTCAGCCGTAGAATCTTGGTAAAAAGTGATGATTTTGTAGATTTCGTGCTCTTCTTTGCGAATTCAAGCCAGAAAACAACGAAAATCGGCGAGAAATCGTTGTTTTGCATCGAAATATGCGGTTTTCTGTAAGAATTTTGATGATTTCGTGCAGAATTCTGCTGTTTTCTTGCAATTCAGCCGTTGAATCTTGGTAAAAAGTCATGATTTTGTAGATTTCGTGCTCTTCTTTGCGAATTCAAGCCAGAAAACAACGAAAATCGGCGAGAAATCGTCGATTTGCATCGAAAAATGCGGTTTTCTGTAAGAATTTTGATGATTTCGTGCAGAATTCTGCTGTTTTCTTGCAATTCAGCCGTAGAATCTTGGTAAAAAGTGATGATTTTGTAGATTTCGTGCCCTTCTTTGCGAATTCAAGCCAGAAAACAACGAAAATCGGCGAGAAATCGTCGTTTTGCATCGAAATATGCGGTTTTCTGTAAGAATTTTGATGATTTCGTGCAGACTTCTGCTGTTTTCTTGCAATTCAGCCGTAGAATCTTGGTAAAAAGTGATGATTTTGTAGATTTCGTGCTCTTCTTTGCGAATTCAAGCCAGAAAACAACGAAAATCGGCGAGAAATCGTTGTTTTGCATCGAAATATGCGGTTTTCTGTAAGAATTTTGATAATTTCGTGCAGAATTCTGCGGTTTTCTTGCAAGTCAGCCGTTGAATCTTGGTAAAAAGTAATGATTTTGTAGATTTCGTGCTCTTCTTTGCGAATTCAAGCCAGAAAACAACGAAAATCGGCGAGAAATCGTCGTTTTGCATTGAAATATGCGGTTTTCTGTAAGAATTTTGATGATTTCGTGCAGAATTCTGCTGTTTTCTTGCAATTCAGCCGTAGAATCTTGGTAAAAAGTGATGATTTTGTAGATTTCGTGCTCTTCTTTGCAAATTCAAGCCAGAAAACAACGAAAATCGGCGAGAAATCGTCGTTTTGCATCGAAATATGCGGTTTTCGGTAAGAATTTTGATGATTTCGTGCAGAATTCTGCTGTTTTCTTGCTATTCAGCCGTTGAATCTTGGTAAAAAGTCATGATTTTGTAGATTTCGTGCTCTTCTTTGCGAATTCAAGCCAGAAAACAACGAAAATCGGCGAGAAATCGTCGTTTTGCATCGAAATATGCGGTTTTCTCTAAGAATTTTGACGATTTCGTGCAGAATTCTGCTGTTTTCTTGCAATTCAGCCGTTGAATCTTGGTAAAAAGTCATGATTTTATAGATTTCGTGCTCTTCTTGGCGAATTCAAGATAGAAAACAACGAAAATCGGCGAGAAATCGTTGTTTTGCATCGAAATATGCAGTTTTCTCTAAGAATTTTGATGATTTCGTGCAGAATTCTGCTGTTTTCTTGCAATTCAGCCGTTGAATCTTGGTAAAAAGTGATGATTTTGTAGATTTCGTGCCCTTCTTTGCGAATTCAAGCCAGAAAACAACGAAAATCGGCGAGAAATCGTCGTTTTGCATCGAAATATGCGGTTTTCTGTAAGAATTTTGATGATTTCGTGCAGACTTCTGCTGTTTTCTTGCAATTCAGCCGTAGAATCTTGGTAAAAAGTGATGATTTTGTAGATTTCGTGCTCTTCTTTGCGAATTCAAGCCAGAAAACAACGAAAATCGGCGAGAAATCGTTGTTTTGCATCGAAATATGCGGTTTTCTGTAAGAATTTTGATAATTTCGTGCAGAATTCTGCGGTTTTCTTGCAAGTCAGCCGTTGAATCTTGGTAAAAAGTAATGATTTTGTAGATTTCGTGCTCTTCTTTGCGAATTCAAGCCAGAAAACAACGAAAATCGGCGAGAAATCGTCGATTTGCATCGAAAAATGCGGTTTTCTGTAAGAATTTTGATGATTTCGTGCAGAATTCTGCTGTTTTCTTGCAATTCAGCCGTAGAATCTTGGTAAAAAGTGATGATTTTGTAGATTTCGTGCCCTTCTTTGCGAATTCAAGCCAGAAAACAACGAAAATCGGCGAGAAATCGTCGTTTTGCATCGAAATATGCGGTTTTCTGTAAGAATTTTGATGATTTCGTGCAGACTTCTGCTGTTTTCTTGCAATTCAGCCGTAGAATCTTGGTAAAAAGTGATGATTTTGTAGATTTCGTGCTCTTCTTTGCGAATTCAAGCCAGAAAACAACGAAAATCGGCGAGAAATCGTTGTTTTGCATCGAAATATGCGGTTTTCTGTAAGAATTTTGATAATTTCGTGCAGAATTCTGCGGTTTTCTTGCAAGTCAGCCGTTGAATCTTGGTAAAAAGTAATGATTTTGTAGATTTCGTGCTCTTCTTTGCGAATTCAAGCCAGAAAACAACGAAAATCGCCGAGAAATCGTCGTTTTGCATTGAAATATGCGGTTTTCTGTAAGAATTTTGATGATTTCGTGCAGAATTCTGCTGTTTTCTTGCAATTCAGCCGTAGAATCTTGGTAAAAAGTGATGATTTTGTAGATTTCGTGCTCTTCTTTGCAAATTCAAGCCAGAAAACAACGAAAATCGGCGAGAAATCGTCGTTTTGCATCGAAATATGCGGTTTTCGGTAAGAATTTTGATGATTTCGTGCAGAATTCTGCTGTTTTCTTGCTATTCAGCCGTTGAATCTTGGTAAAAAGTCATGATTTTGTAGATTTCGTGCTCTTCTTTGCGAATTCAAGCCAGAAAACAACGAAAATCGGCGAGAAATCGTCGTTTTGCATCGAAATATGCGGTTTTCTCTAAGAATTTTGACGATTTCGTGCAGAATTCTGCTGTTTTCTTGCAATTCAGCCGTTGAATCTTGGTAAAAAGTCATGATTTTATAGATTTCGTGCTCTTCTTGGCGAATTCAAGATAGAAAACAACGAAAATCGGCGAGAAATCGTTGTTTTGCATCGAAATATGCAGTTTTCTCTAAGAATTTTGATGATTTCGTGCAGAATTCTGCTGTTTTCTTGCAATTCAGCCGTTGAATCTTGGTAAAAAGTGATGATTTTGTAGATTTCGTGCCCTTCTTTGCGAATTCAAGCCAGAAAACAACGAAAATCGGCGAGAAATCGTCGTTTTGCATCGAAATATGCGGTTTTCTGTAAGAATTTTGATGATTTCGTGCAGACTTCTGCTGTTTTCTTGCAATTCAGCCGTAGAATCTTGGTAAAAAGTGATGATTTTGTAGATTTCGTGCTCTTCTTTGCGAATTCAAGCCAGAAAACAACGAAAATCGGCGAGAAATCGTTGTTTTGCATCGAAATATGCGGTTTTCTGTAAGAATTTTGATAATTTCGTGCAGAATTCTGCGGTTTTCTTGCAAGTCAGCCGTTGAATCTTGGTAAAAAGTAATGATTTTGTAGATTTCGTGCTCTTCTTTGCGAATTCAAGCCAGAAAACAACGAAAATCGGCGAGAAATCGTCGTTTTGCATTGAAATATGCGGTTTTCTGTAAGAATTTTGATGATTTCGTGCAGAATTCTGCTGTTTTCTTGCAATTCAGCCGTAGAATCTTGGTAAAAAGTGATGATTTTGTAGATTTCGTGCTCTTCTTTGCAAATTCAAGCCAGAAAACAACGAAAATCGGCGAGAAATCGTCGTTTTGCATCGAAATATGCGGTTTTCGGTAAGAATTTTGATGATTTCGTGCAGAATTCTGCTGTTTTCTTGCTATTCAGCCGTTGAATCTTGGTAAAAAGTCATGATTTTGTAGATTTCGTGCTCTTCTTTGCGAATTCAAGCCAGAAAACAACGAAAATCGGCGAGAAATCGTCGTTTTGCATCGAAATATGCGGTTTTCTGTAAGAATTTTGATGATTTCGTGCAGAATTCTGCTGTTTTCTTGCAATTCAGCCGTAGAATCTTGGTAAAAAGTGATGATTTTGTAGATTTCGTGCTCTTCTTTGCGAATTCAAGCCAGAAAACAACGAAAATCGGCGAGAAATCGTTGTTTTGCATCGAAATATGCGGTTTTCTGTAAGAATTTTGATGATTTCGTGCAGAATTCTGCTGTTTTCTTGCAATTCAGCCGTTGAATCTTGGTAAAAAGTCATGATTTTGTAGATTTCGTGCTCTTCTTTGCGAATTCAAGCCAGAAAACAACGAAAATCGGCGAGAAATCGTCGATTTGCATCGAAAAATGCGGTTTTCTGTAAGAATTTTGATGATTTCGTGCAGAATTCTGCTGTTTTCTTGCAATTCAGCCGTTGAATCTTGGTAAAAAGTCTTGATTTTGTAGATTTTGTGCTCTTCTTTGCGAATTCAAGCCAGAAATCAACGAAAATCGGCGAGAAATCGTCGTTTTGCATCGAAATATGCGGTTTTCTGTAAGAATTTTGATGATTTCGTGCAGAAATCTGCTGTTTTCTTGCAATTCAGCAGTAGATTCTTGGTAAAAAGTGATGATTTTGTAGATTTCGTGCTCTTCTTTGCGCATTCAAGCCAGAAAGCAACGAAAATCGGCGAGAAATCGTTGTTTTGCATCGAAATATGCGGTTTTCTGTAAGAATTTTGATGATTTCGTGCAGAATTCTGCTGTTTTCTTGCAATTCAGCCGTAGAATCTTGGTAAAAAGTGATGATTTTGTAGATTTCGTGCTCTTCTTGGCGAATTCAAGCCAGAAAACAACGAAAATCGGCGAGAAATCGTTGTTTTGCATCGAAATATGCGGTTTTCTGTAGGAATTTTGATAATTTCGTGCAGAATTCTGCGGTTTTCTTGCAATTCAGCCGTTGAATCTTGGTAAAAAGTGATGATTTTGTAGATTTCGTGCTCTTCTTTGCAAATTCAAGCCAGAAAACAACGAAAATCGGCGAGAAATCGTCGTTTTGCATCGAAATATGCGGTTTTCGGTAAGAATTTTGATGATTTCGTGCAGAATTCTGCTGTTTTCTTGCAATTCAGCTGTTGAATCCTGGTAAAAAGTCATGATTTTGTAGATTTCGTGCTCTTCTTTGCGAATTCAAGCCAGAAAACAACGAAAATCGGCAGGAAATCGTCGTTTTGCATCGAAATATGCGGTTTTCTGTAAGAATTTTGATGATTTCGTGCAGAATTCTGCTGTTTTCTTGCAATTCAGCCGTAGAATCTTGGTAAAAAGTGATGATTTTGTAGATTTCGTGCTCTTCTTTGCAAATTCAAGTCAGAAAACAACGAAAATCGGCGAGAAATCGTCGTTTTGCATCGAAATATGCGGTTTTCGGTAAGAATTTTGATGATTTCGTGCAGAATTCTGCTGTTTTCTTGCAATTCAGCCGTTGAATCTTGGTAAAAAGTCATGATTTTGTAGATTTCGTGCTCTTCTTTGCAAATTCAAGTCAGAAAACAACGAAAATCGGCGAGAAATCGTCGTTTTGCATCGAAATATGCGGTTTTCGGTAAGAATTTTGATGATTTCGTGCAGAATTCTGCTGTTTTCTTGCAATTCAGCCGTTGAATCTTGGTAAAAAGTCATGATTTTGTAGATTTCGTGCTCTTCTTTGCGAATTCAAGCCAGAAAACAACGAAAATCGGCAAGAAATCGTCGTTTTGCATCGAAATATGCGGTTTTCTGTAAGAATTTTGATGATTTCGTGCAGAAATCTGCTGTTTTCTTGCAATTCAGCAGTAGATTCTTGGTAAAAAGTGATGATTTTGTAGATTTTCTGCTCTTCTTTGCGAATTCAAGCCAGAAAACAACGAAAATGGGCGAAAAATCGTTGTTTTGCATCGAAATATGCGGTTTTCTGTAAGAATTTTGATGATTTCGTGCAGAATTCTGCTGTTTTCTTGCAATTCAGCCGTAGAATTTTGGTAAAAAGTGATGATTTTGTAGATTTCGTGCTCTTCTTGGCGAATTCAAGCCAGAAAACAACGAAAATCGGCGAGAAATCGTTGTTTTGCATCAAAATATGCGGTTTTCTGTAAGAATTTTGATGATTTCGTGCAGAATTCTGCTGTTTTCTTGCAATTCAGCCGTTGAATCTTGGTAAAAAGTCATGATTTTGTAGATTTGGTGCTCTTCTTTGCGAATTCAAGCCAGAAAACAACGAAAATCGGCGAGAAATCGTCGATTTGCATCGAAAAATGCGGTTTTCTGTAAGAATTTTGATGATTTCGTGCAGAATTCTGCGGTTTTCTTGCAATTCAGCCGTTGAATCTTAGTAAAAAGTCATGATTTTGTGGATTTCGTGCTCTTCTTTGCGAATTCAAGCCAGAAAACAACGAAAATCAGCGAGAAATCGTCGTTTTGCATCGAAATATGCGGTTTTCAGTAAGAATTTTGATGATTTCGTGCAGAATTCTGCTGTTTTCTTGCAATTCAGCCGTTGAATCTTGGTAAAAAGTCATGATTTTGTAGATTTCGTGCTCTTCTTTGCGAATTCAAGCCAGAAAACAACGAAAATCGGCGAGAAATAATCGTTTTGCATCGAAATATGCGGTTTTCTGTAAGAATTTTGATGATTTTGTGCAGAATTCTGCTGTTTTCTTGCAATTCAGCCGTTGAATCTTGGTAAAAAGTGATGATTTTGTAGATTTCGTGCTCTTCTTTGCGAATTCAAGCCAGAAAACAACGAAAATCGGCGAGAAATCGTCGTTTTGCATCGAAATATGCGGTTTTCTCTAAGAATTTTGACGATTTCGTGCAGAATTCTGCTGTTTTCTTGCAATTCAGCCGTTGAATCTTGGTAAAAAGTCATGATTTTGTAGATTTCGTGCTCTTCTTGGCGAATTCAAGATAGAAAACAACGAAAATCGGCGAGAAATCGTTGTTTTGCATCGAAATATGCAGTTTTCTCTAAGAATTTTGATGATTTCGTGCAGAATTCTGCTGTTTTCTTGCAATTCAGCCGTTGAATCTTGGTAAAAAGTCATGATTTTGTAGATTTCGTGCTCTTCTTTGCGAATTCAAGCCAGAAAACAACGAAAATCGGCGAGAAATCGTCGTTTTGCATCGAAATATGCGGTTTTCTGTAAGAATTTTGATGATTTCGTGCAGACTTCTGCTGTTTTCTTGCAATTCAGCCGTAGAATCTTGGTAAAAAGTGATGATTTTGTAGATTTCGTGCTCTTCTTTGCGAATTCAAGCCAGAAAACAACGAAAATCGGCGAGAAATCGTTGTTTTGCATCGAAATATGCGGTTTTCTGTAAGAATTTTGATGATTTCGTGCAGAATTCTGCTGTTTTCTTGCAATTCAGCCGTTGAATCTTGGTAAAAAGTCATGATTTTGTAGATTTCGTGCTCTTCTTTGCGAATTCAAGCCAGAAAACAACGAAAATCGGCGAGAAATCGTCGATTTGCATCGAAAAATGCGGTTTTCTGTAAGAATTTTGATGATTTCGTGCAGAATTCTGCGGTTTTCTTGCAATTCAGCCGTTGAATCTTAGTAAAAAGTCATGATTTTGTAGATTTCGTGCTCTTCTTTGCGAATTCAAGCCAGAAAACAACGAAAATCGGCGAGAAATCGTCGTTTCGCATCGAAATATGCGGTTTTCTGTAAGAATTTTGATGATTTTGTGCAGAATTCTGCTGTTTTCTTGCAATTCAGCCGTTGAATCTTGGTAAAAAGTCATGATTTTGTAGATTTCGTGCTCTTCTTTGCGAATTCAAGCCAGAAATCAACGAAAATCGGCGAGAAATAATCGTTTTGCATCGAAATATGCGGTTTTCTGTAAGAATTTTGATGATTTTGTGCAGAATTCTGCTGTTTTCTTGCAATTCAGCCGTTGAATCTTGGTAAAAAGTCATGATTTTGTAGATTTCGTGCTCTTCTTTGCGAATTCAAGCCAGTAAACCACGAAAATCGGCGAGAAATCGTCGTTTTGCATCGAAATATGCGGTTTTCTCTAAGAATTTTGATGATTTCGTGCAGAATTCTGCTGTTTTCTTGCAATTCAGCCGTTGAATCTTGGTAAAAAGTGATGATTTTGTAGATTTCGTGCTCTTCTTTGCGAATTCAAGCCAGAAAACAACAAAAATCGGCGAGAAATCGTCGTTTTGCATCGAAATATGCGGTTTTCTCTAAGAATTTTGACGATTTCGTGCAGAATTCTGCTGTTTTCTTGCAATTCAGCCGTTGAATCTTGGTAAAAAGTCATGATTTTGTAGATTTCGTGCTCTTCTTGGCGAATTCAAGATAGAAAACAACGAAAATCGGCGAGAAATCGTTGTTTTGCATCGAAATATGCAGTTTTCTCTAAGAATTTTGATGATTTCGTGCAGAATTCTGCTGTTTTCTTGCAATTCAGCCGTTGAATCTTGGTAAAAAGTCATGATTTTGTAGATTTCGTGCTCTTCTTTGCGAATTCAAGCCAGAAAACAACGAAAATCGGCGAGAAATCGTCGTTTTGCATCGAAATATGCGGTTTTCTGTAAGAATTTTGATGATTTCGTGCAGAATTCTGCTGTTTTCTTGCAATTCAGCCGTTGAATCTTGGTAAAAAGTCATGATTTTGTAGATTTCGTGCTCTTCTTTGCGAATTCAAGCCAGAAAACAACGAAAATCGGCGAGAAATCGTCGTTTTGCATCGAAATATGCGGTTTTCTGTAAGAATTTTGATGATTTCGTGCAGAATTCTGCTGTTTTCTTGCAATTCAGCCGTTGAATCTTGGTAAAAAGTCATGATTTTGTTGATTCCGTGCTCTTCTTTGCGAATTCAAGATAGAAAATAACGAAAATCAGCGAGAAATCGTCGTTTTGCATCGAAATATGCGGTTTTCTCTAAGAATTTTGATGATTTCGTGCAGAATTCTGCTGTTTTCTTGCAATTCAGCCGTTGAATCTTGGTAAAAAGTCATGATTTTGTAGATTTCGTGCTTTTCTTTGCGAATTCAAGATAGAAAACAACGAAAATCGGCAAGAAATCGTCGTTTTGCATCGAAATATGCGGTTTTCTGTAAGAATTTTGATGATTTCGTGCAGAATTCTGCTGTTTTCTTGCAATTCAGCCGTTGAATCTTGGTAAAAAGTCATGATTTTGTAGATTTCGTGCTCTTTTTTGCGAATTCAAGCGAGAAAACAACGAAAATCGGCGAGAAATCGTCGTTTTGCATCGAAATATGCGGTTTTCTGTAAGAATTTTGATGATTTCGTGCAGAATTCTGCTGTTTTCTTGCAATTCAGCCGTTGAATCTAGGTAAAAAGTTATGATTTTGTAGATTTCGTGCTCTTCTTGGCGAATTCAAGATACAAAACAACGAAAATCGGCGAGAAATCGTTGTTTTGCATGGAAATATGCAGTTTTCTCTAAGAATTTTGATGATTTCGTGCAGAATTCTGCTGTTTTCTTGCAACTCAGCCGTTGAATCTTGGTAAAAAGTCATGATTTTGTAGATTTCGTGCTCTTCTTTGCGAATTCGAGCCAGAAAACAACGAAAATCGGCGAGAAATCGTCGTTTTGCATCGAAATATGCGGTTTTCTGTAAGAATTTTGATGATTTCGTGCAGAATTCTGCTGTTTTCTTGCAATTCAGCCGTTGAATCTAGGTAAAAAGTCATGATTTTGTAGATTCGTGCTCTTCTTGGCGAATTCAAGATAGAAAACGACGAAAATCGGCGAGAAATCGTTGTTTTGCATCGAAATATGCAGTTTTCTCTAAGAATTTTGATGATTTCGTGCAGAATTCTGCTGTTTTCTTGCAATTCAGCCCTTGAATCTTGGTAAAAAGTCATGATTTTGTAGATTTCGTGCTCTTCTTTGCGAATTCAAGCCAGAAAACAACGAAAATCGGCGAGAAATCGTCGTTTTGCATAGAAATATGCGGTTTTCTGTAAGAATTTTGATGATTTCGTGCAGAATTCTGCAGTTTTCTTGCAATTCAGCCGTAGAATCTTGGTAAAAAGTGATGATTTTGTAGATTTTGTGCTCTTCTTTGCGAATTCAAGCCAGAAAACAACGAAAATCGGCGAGAAATCGTTGTTTTGCATCGAAATATGCGGTTTTCTGTAAGAATTTTGATGATTTCGTGCAGAATTCTGCTGTTTTCTTGCAATTCAGCCGTTGAATCTTGGTAAAAAGTCATGATTTTGTAGATTTCGTGCTCTTCTTTGCGAATTCAAGCCAGAAAACAACGAAAATTAGCGAGAAATCGTCGATTTGCATCGAAAAATGCGGTTTTCTGTAAGAATTTTGATGATTTCGTGCAGAATTCTGCGGTTTTCTTGCAATTCAGCCGTTGAATCTTAGTAAAAAGTCATGATTTTGTAGATTTCGTGCTCTTCTTTGCGAATTCAAGCCAGAAAACAACGAAAATCGGCGAGAAATCGTCGTTTTGCATCGAAATATGCGGTTTTCTGTAAGAATTTTGATGATTTTGTGCAGAATTCTGCTGTTTTCTTGCAATTCAGCCGTTGAATCTTGGTAAAAAGTCATGATTTTGTAGATTTCGTGCTCTTCTTTGCGAATTCAAGCCAGAAAACCACGAAAATCGGCGAAAAATCGTCGTTTTGCATCGAAATATGCGGTTTTCTCTAAGAATTTTGATGATTTCGTGCAGAATTCTGCTGTTTTCTTGCAATTCAGCCGTTGAATCTTGGTAAAAAGTCATGATTTTGTAGATCTCGTGCTCTTCTTTGCGAATTCAAGCCAGAAAACCACGAAAATCGGCGAGAAATCGTCGTTTTGCATCGAAATATGCGGTTTTCTCTAAGAATTTTGATGATTTCGTGCAGAATTTTGCTGTTTTCTGGCAATTCAGCCGTTGAATCTTGGTAAAAAGTAATGATTTTGTAGATTTCGTGCTCTTCTTTGCGAATTCAAGCCAGAAAACAACGAAAATCGGCGAGAAATCGTCGTTTTGCATCGAAATATGCGGTTTTCTGTAAGAATTTTGATGATTTCGTGCAGAATTCTGCTGTTTTCTTGCAATTCAGCCGTTGAATCTTGCTAAAAAGTCATGATTTTGTAGATTTCGTGCTCTTCTTTGCGAATTCAAGCCAGAAAGCAACGAAAATCGGCGAGAAATAATCGTTTTGCATCGAAATATGCGGTTTTCTGTAAGAATTTTGACGATTTCGTGCAGAATTCTGCTGTTTTCTTGCAATTCAGCCGTTGAATCTTGGTAAAAAGTCTTGATTTTGTAGATTTCGTGCTCTTTGCGAATTCAAGCCAGAAAACAACGAAAATCGGCGAGAAATAATCGTTTTGCATCGAAATATGCGGTTTTCTGTAAGAATTTTGACGATTTCGTGCAGAATTCTGCTGTTTTCTTGCAATTCAGCCGTTGAATCTTGGTAAAAAGTCATGACTTTGTAGATTTCGTGCTCTTCTTTGCGAATTCAAGCCAGAAAACAACGAAAATCGGCAAGAAATAATCGTTTTGCATCGAAATATGCGGTTTTCTGTAAGAATTTTGACGATTTCGTGCAGAATTCTGCTGTTTTCTTGCAATTCAGCCGTTGAATCTAGGTAAAAAGTCATGACTTTGTAGATTTCGTGCTCTTCTTGGCGAATTCAAGATAGAAAACAACGAAAATCGGCGAGAAATCGTTGTTTTGCATCGAAATATGGAGTTTTCTCTAAGAATTTTGATGATTTCGTGCAGAAGTCTGCTGTTTTCTTGCAATTCAGCCGTTGAATCTTGGTAAAAAGTCATGATTTTGTAGATTTCGTGCTCTTCTTTGCGAATTCAAGCCAGAAAACAACGAAAATCGGCGAGAAATTGTCGTTTTGCATCGAAATATGCGGTTTACTGTAAGAATTTTGATGATTTCGTGCAGAATTCTGCAGTTTTCTTGCAATTCAGCCGTAGAATCTTGGTAAAAAGTGATGATTTTGTAGATTTTGTGCTCTTCTTTGCGAATTCAAGCCAGAAAACAACGAAAATCGGCGAGAAATCGTTGTTTTGCATCGAAATATGCGGTTTTCTGTAAGAATTTTGATGATTTCGTGCAGAGTTCTGCTGTTTTCTTGCAAGTCAGCCGTTGAATCTTGGTAAAAAGTCATGATTTTGTAGATTTCGTGCTCTTCTTTGCGAATTCAAGCCAGAAAACAACGAAAATCAGTGAGAAATCGTCGATTTGCATCGAAAAATGCGGTTTTCTGTAAGAATTTTGATGATTTCGTGCAGAATTCTGCGGTTTTCTTGCAATTCAGCCGTTGAATCTTAGTAAAAAGTCATGATTTTGTAGATTTCGTGCTCTTCTTTGCGAATTCAAGCCAGAAAACAACGAAAATCGGCGAGAAATCGTCGTTTTGCATCGAAATATGCGGTTTTCTGTAAGAATTTTGATGATTTTGTGCAGAATTCTGCTGTTTTCTTGCAATTCAGCCGTTGAATCTTGGTAAAAAGTCATGATTTTGTAGATTTCGTGCTCTTCTTTGCGAATTCAAGCCAGAAAACCACGAAAATCGGCGAGAAATCGTCGTTTTGCATCGAAATATGCGGTTTTCTCTAAGAATTTTGATGATTTCGTGCAGAATTCTGCTGTTTTCTTGCAATTCAGCCGTTGAATCTTGGTAAAAAGTCATGATTTTGTAGATTTCGTGCTCTTCTTTGCGAATTCAAGCCAGAAAACCACGAAAATCGGCGAGAAATCGTCGTTTTGCATCGAAATATGCGGTTTTCTCTAAGAATTTTGATGATTTCGTGCAGAATTTTGCTGTTTTCTGGCAATTCAGCCGTTGAATCTTGGTAAAAAGTGATGATTTTGTAGATTTCGTGCTCTTCTTTGCGAATTCAAGCCAGAAAACAACGAAAATCGGCGAGAAATCGTCGTTTTGCATCGAAATATGCGGTTTTCTGTAAGAATTTTGATGATTTCGTGCAGAATTCTGCTGTTTTCTTGCAATTCAGCCGTTGAATCTTGGTAAAAAGTCATGATTTTGTAGATTTCGTGCTCTTCTTTGCGAATTCAAGCCAGAAAGCAAGAAAATCGGCGAGAAATAATCGTTTTGCATCGAAATATGCGGTTTTCTGTAAGAATTTTGACGATTTCGTGCAGAATTCTGCTGTTTTCTTGCAATTCAGCCGTTGAATCTTGGTAAAAAGTCTTGATTTTGTAGATTTCGTGCTCTTTGCGAATTCAAGCCAGAAAACAACGAAAATCGGCGAGAAATAATCGTTTTGCATCGAAATATGCGGTTTTCTGTAAGAATTTTGACGATTTCGTGCAGAATTCTGCTGTTTTCTTGCAATTCAGCCGTTGAATCTTGGTAAAAAGTCATGACTTTGTAGATTTCGTGCTCTTCTTTGCGAATTCAAGCCAGAAAACAACGAAAATCGGCAAGAAATAATCGTTTTGCATCGAAATATGCGGTTTTCTGTAAGAATTTTGACGATTTCGTGCAGAATTCTGCTGTTTTCTTGCAATTCAGCCGTTGAATCTAGGTAAAAAGTCATGACTTTGTAGATTTCGTGCTCTTCTTGGCGAATTCAAGATAGAAAACAACGAAAATCGGCGAGAAATCGTTGTTTTGCATCGAAATATGCAGTTTTCTCTAAGAATTTTGATGATTTCGTGCAGAAGTCTGCTGTTTTCTTACAATTCAGCCGTTGAATCTTGGTAAAAAGTCATGATTTTGTAGATTTCGTGCTCTTCTTTGCGAATTCAAGCCAGAAAACAACGAAAATCGGCGAGAAATTGTCGTTTTGCATCGAAATATGCGGTTTACTGTAAGAATTTTGATGATTTCGTGCAGAATTCTGCAGTTTTCTTGCAATTCAGCAGTAGAATCTTGGTAAAAAGTGATGATTTTGTAGATTTTGTGCTCTTCTTTGCGAATTCAAGCCAGAAAACAACGAAAATCGGCGAGAAATCGTTGTTTTGCATCGAAATATGCGGTTTTCTGTAAGAATTTTGATGATTTCGTGCAGAATTCTGCTGTTTTCTTGCAAGTCAGCCGTTGAATCTTGGTAAAAAGTCATGATTTTGTAGATTTCGTGCTCTTCTTTGCGAATTCAAGCCAGAAAACAACGAAAATCAGTGAGAAATCGTCGATTTGCATCGAAAAATGCGGTTTTCTGTAAGAATTTTGATGATTTCGTGCAGGATTCTGCGGTTTTCTTGCAATTCAGCCGTTGAATCTTAGTAAAAAGTCATGATTTTGTAGATTTCGTGCTCTTCTTTGCGAATTCAAGCCAGAAAACATCGAAAATCGGCGAGAAATCGTCGTTTTGCATCGAAATATGCGGTTTTCTGTAAGAATTTTGATGATTTCGTGCAGAATTCTGCTGTTTTCTTGCAATTCAGCCGTAGAATCTTGGTAAAAAGTGATGATTTTGTAGATTTCGTGCTCTTCTTTGCGAATTTAAGCCAGAAAACAACGAAAATCGGCGAGAAATCGTTGTTTTGCATCGAAATATGCGGTTTTCTGTAAGAATTTTGATGATTTCGTGCAGAATTCTGCTGTTTTCTTGCAATTCAGCCGTTGAATCTTGGTAAAAAGTTATGATTTTGTAGATTTCGTGCTCTTCTTTGCGAATTCAAGCCAGAAAACAACGAAAATCGGCGAGAAATCGTCGTTTTGCATCGAAAAATGCGGTTTTCTGTAAGAATTTTGATGATTTCGTGCAGAATTCTGCTGTTTTCTTGCAATTCAGCCGTTGAATCTTGGTAAAAAGTCATAATTTTGTAGATTTCGTGCTCTTCTTTGCGAATTCAAGCCAGAAAACAACGAAAATCGGCGAGAAATCGTCGTTTTGCATCGAAATATGCGGTTTTCTGTAAGAATTTTGATGATTTCGTGCAGAATTCTGCTGTTTTCTTGCAATTCAGCCGTTGAATCTTGGTAAAAAGTCATGATTTTGTAGATTCCGTGCTCTTCTTTGCGAATTCAAGATATAAAACAACGAAAATCAGCGAGAAATCGTCGTTTTGCATCGAAATATGCGGTTTTCTCTAAGAATTTTGATGATTTCGTGCAGAATTCTGCTGTTTTCTTGCAATTCAGCCGTTGAATCTTGGTAAAAAGTCATGATTTTGTAGATTTCGTGCTCTTCTTTGCGAATTCAAGCCAGAAAACAACGAAAATCGGCGAGAAATCGTCGTTTTGCATCGAAATATGCGGTTTTCTGTAAGAATTTTGATGATTTCGTGCAGAATTCTGCTGTTTTCTTGCAATTCAGCCGTAGAATCTTGGTAAAAAGTGATGATTTTGTAGATTTTGTGCTCTTCTTTGCGAATTCAAGCCAGAAAATAACGAAAATCGGCGAGAAATCGTTGTTTTGCATCGAAATATGCGGTTTACTGTAAGAATTTTGATGATTTCGTGCAGAATTCTGCAGTTTTCTTGCAATTCAGCAGTAGAATCTTGGTAAAAAGTGATGATTTTGTAGATTTTGTGCTCTTCTTTGCGAATTCAAGCCAGAAAACAACGAAAATCGGCGAGAAATCGTTGTTTTGCATCGAAATATGCGGTTTTCTGTAAGAATTTTGATGATTTCGTGCAGAATTCTGCTGTTTTCTTGCAAGTCAGCCGTTGAATCTTGGCAAAAAGTCATGATTTTGTAGATTTCGTGCTCTTCTTTGCGAATTCAAGCCAGAAAACAACGAAAATCAGTGAGAAATCGTCGATTTGCATCGAAAAATGCGGTTTTCTGTAAGAATTTTGATGATTTCGTGCAGGATTCTGCGGTTTTCTTGCAATTCAGCCGTTGAATCTTAGTAAAAAGTCATGATTTTGTAGATTTCGTGCTCTTCTTTGCGAATTCAAGCCAGAAAACATCGAAAATCGGCGAGAAATCGTCGTTTTGCATCGAAATATGCGGTTTTCTGTAAGAATTTTGATGATTTCGTGCAGAATTCTGCTGTTTTCTTGCAATTCAGCCGTAGAATCTTGGTAAAAAGTGATGATTTTGTAGATTTCGTGCTCTTCTTTGCGAATTTAAGCCAGAAAACAACGAAAATCGGCGAGAAATCGTTGTTTTGCATCGAAATATGCGGTTTTCTGTAAGAATTTTGATGATTTCGTGCAGAATTCTGCTGTTTTCTTGCAATTCAGCCGTTGAATCTTGGTAAAAAGTTATGATTTTGTAGATTTCGTGCTCTTCTTTGCGAATTCAAGCCAGAAAACAACGAAAATCGGCGAGAAATCGTCGTTTTGCATCGAAAAATGCGGTTTTCTGTAAGAATTTTGATGATTTCGTGCAGAATTCTGCTGTTTTCTTGCAATTCAGCCGTTGAATCTTGGTAAAAAGTCATAATTTTGTAGATTTCGTGCTCTTCTTTGCGAATTCAAGCCAGAAAACAACGAAAATCGGCGAGAAATCGTCGTTTTGCATCGAAATATGCGGTTTTCTGTAAGAATTTTGATGATTTCGTGCAGAATTCTGCTGTTTTCTTGCAATTCAGCCGTTGAATCTTGGTAAAAAGTCATGATTTTGTAGATTCCGTGCTCTTCTTTGCGAATTCAAGATATAAAACAACGAAAATCAGCGAGAAATCGTCGTTTTGCATCGAAATATGCGGTTTTCTCTAAGAATTTTGATGATTTCGTGCAGAATTCTGCTGTTTTCTTGCAATTCAGCCGTTGAATCTTGGTAAAAAGTCATGATTTTGTAGATTTCGTGCTCTTCTTTGCGAATTCAAGCCAGAAAACAACGAAAATCGGCGAGAAATCGTCGTTTTGCATCGAAATATGCGGTTTTCTGTAAGAATTTTGATGATTTCGTGCAGAATTCTGCTGTTTTCTTGCAATTCAGCCGTAGAATCTTGGTAAAAAGTGATGATTTTGTAGATTTTGTGCTCTTCTTTGCGAATTCAAGCCAGAAAATAACGAAAATCGGCGAGAAATCGTTGTTTTGCATCGAAATATGCGGTTTTCTGTAAGAATTTTGATGATTTCGTGCAGAATTCTGCGGTTTTCTTGCAATTCAGCCGTTGAATCTTGGTAAAAAGTCATGATTTTGTAGATTTCGTGCTCTTCTTTGCGAATTCAAGCCAGAAAACAACGAAAATCGGCGAGAAATCGTCGTTTTGCATCGAAATATGCGGTTTTCTGTAAGAATTTTGATGATTTTGTGCAGAATTCTGCTGTTTTCTTGCAATTCAGCCGTTGAATCTTGGTAAAAAGTCATGATTTTGTAGATTTCGTGCTCTTCTTTGCGAATTCAAGCCAGAAAACCACGAAAATCGGCGAGAAATCGTCGTTTTGCATCGAAATATGCGGTTTTCTCTAAGAATTTTGATGATTTCGTGCAGAATTCTGCTGTTTTCTTGCAATTCAGCCGTTGAATCTTGGTAAAAAGTCATGATTTTGTTGATTTCGTGCTCTTCTTTGCGAATTCAAGCCAGAAAACCACGAAAATCGGCGAGAAATCGTCGTTTTGCATCGAAATATGCGGTTTTCTCTAAGAATTTTGATGATTTCGTGCAGAATTCTGCTGTTTTCTTGCAATTCAGCCGTTGAATCTTGGAAAAAAGTGATGATTTTGTAGATTTCGTGCTCTTCTTTGCGAATTCAAGCCAGAAAACAACGAAAATCGGCGAGAAATCGTCGTTTTGCATCGAAATATGCGGTTTTCTGTAAGAATTTTGATGATTTCGTGCAGAATTCTGCTGTTTTCTTGCAATTCAGCCGTTGAATCTTGGTAAAAAGTCATGATTTTGTAGATTTCGTGCTCTTCTTTGCGAATTCAAGCCAGAAAACAACGAAAATCGGCGAGAAATAGTCGTTTTGCATCGAAATATGCGGTTTTCTGTAAGAATTTTGACGATTTCGTGCAGAATTCTGCTGTTTTCTTGCAATTCAGCCGTTGAATCTTGGTAAAAAGTCATGATTTTGTAGATTTCGTGCTCTTCTTTGCGAATTCAAGCCAGAAAACAACGAAAATCGGCGAGAAATAATCGTTTTGCATCGAAATATGCGGTTTTCTCTAAGAATTTTGACGATTTCGTGTAGAATTCTGCTGTTTTCTTGCAATTCAGCCGTTGAATCTTGGTAAAAAGTCATGATTTTGTAGATTTCGTGCTCTTTGCGAATTCAAGCCAGAAAACAACGAAAATCGGCGAGAAATCGTCGTTTTGCATCGAAATATGCGGTTTTCTCTAAGAATTTTGACGATTTCGTGCAGAATTCTGCTGTTTACTTGCAATTCAGCTGTTGAATCTTGGTAAAAAGTGATGATTTTGTAGATTTTGTGCTCTTCTTTGCGAATTCAAGCCAGAAAACAACGAAAATCGGCGAGAAATCGTTGTTTTGCATCGAAATATGCGGTTTTCTGTAAGAATTTTGATGATTTCGTGCAGAATTCTGCTGTTTTCTTGCAATTCAGCCGTTGAATCTTGGTAAAAAGTCATGATTTTGTAGATTTCGTGCTCTTCTTTGCGAATTCAAGCCAGAAAACAACGAAAATCGGCGAGAAATCGTCGATTTGCATCGAAAAATGCGGTTTTCTGTAAGAATTTTGATGATTTCGTGCAGAATTCTGCTGTTTTCTTGCAATTCAGCCGTTGAATCTTGGCAAAAAGTCATGATTTTTTAGATTTCGTGCTCTTCTTTGCGAATTCAAGCCAGAAAACAACGAAAATCGGCGAGAAATCGTCGTTTTGCATCGAAATATGCGGTTTTCTCTAAGAATTTTGATGATTTCGTGCAGAATTCTGCTGTTTTCTTGCAATTCAGCCGTTGAATCTTGGTAAAATGTGATGATTTTGTAGATTTCGTGCTCTTCTTTGCGAATTCAAGCCAGAAAACAACGAAAATCGGCGAGAAATCGTCGTTTTGCATCGAAATATGCGGTTTTCTGTAAGAATTTTGATGATTTCGTGCAGAATTCTGCTGTTTTCTTGCAAATCAGCCGTTGAATCTTGGTAAAAAGTCATGATTTTGTAGATTTTGTGCTCTTCTTTGCAAATTCATGCCAGAAAACAACGAAAATCGGCGAGAAATCGTCGTTTTGCATCGAAATATGCGGTTTTCTGTAAGAATTTTGATGATTTCGTGCACAATTCTGCTGTTTTCTTGCAATTCAGCCGTTGAATCTTGGTAAAAAGTCATGATTTTGTAGATCTCGTGCTCTTCTTTGCGAATTCAAGCAAGAAAACAACGAAAATCGGCGAGAAATCGTCGTTTTGCATCGAAATATGCGGTTTTCTGTAAGAATTCTGATGATTTCGTGCAGAATTCTGGTGTTTTCTTGCAATTCAGCCGTTGAATCTAGGTAAAAAGTCATGATTTTATAGATTTCGTGCTCTTCTTGGCGAATTCAAGATAGAAAACAACGAAAATCGGCGAGAAATCGTTGTTTTGCATCGAAATATGCGGTTTTCTGTAAGAATTTTGATGATTTCGTGCAGAATTCTGCTGTTTTCTTGCAATTCAGCCGTTGAATCTAGGTAAAAAGTCATGATTTTGTTGATTTCGTGCTCTTCTTTGCGAATTCAAGCCAGAAAACCACGAAAATCGGCGAGAAATCGTCGTTTTGCATCGAAATATGCGGTTTTCTCTAAGAATTTTGATGATTTCGTGCAGAATTCTGCTGTTTTCTTGCAATTCAGCCGTTGAATCTTGGAAAAAAAGTGATGATTTTGTAGATTTCGTGCTCTTCTTTGCGAATTCAAGCCAGAAAACAACGAAAATCGGCGAGAAATCGTCGTTTTGCATCGAAATATGCGGTTTTCTGTAAGAATTTTGATGATTTCGTGCAGAATTCTGCTGTTTTCTTGCAATTCAGCCGTTGAATCTTGGTAAAAAGTCATGATTTTGTAGATTTCGTGCTCTTCTTTGCGAATTCAAGCCAGAAAACAACGAAAATCGGCGAGAAATAGTCGTTTTGCATCGAAATATGCGGTTTTCTGTAAGAATTTTGACGATTTCGTGCAGAATTCTGCTGTTTTCTTGCAATTCAGCCGTTGAATCTTGGTAAAAAGTCATGATTTTGTAGATTTCGTGCTCTTCTTTGCGAATTCAAGCCAGAAAACAACGAAAATCGGCGAGAAATAATCGTTTTGCATCGAAATATGCGGTTTTCTCTAAGAATTTTGACGATTTCGTGTAGAATTCTGCTGTTTTCTTGCAATTCAGCCGTTGAATCTTGGTAAAAAGTCATGATTTTGTAGATTTCGTGCTCTTTGCGAATTCAAGCCAGAAAACAACGAAAATCGGCGAGAAATCGTCGTTTTGCATCGAAATATGCGGTTTTCTCTAAGAATTTTGACGATTTCGTGCAGAATTCTGCTGTTTACTTGCAATTCAGCTGTTGAATCTTGGTAAAAAGTGATGATTTTGTAGATTTTGTGCTCTTCTTTGCGAATTCAAGCCAGAAAACAACGAAAATCGGCGAGAAATCGTTGTTTTGCATCGAAATATGCGGTTTTCTGTAAGAATTTTGATGATTTCGTGCAGAATTCTGCTGTTTTCTTGCAATTCAGCCGTTGAATCTTGGTAAAAAGTCATGATTTTGTAGATTTCGTGCTCTTCTTTGCGAATTCAAGCCAGAAAACAACGAAAATCGGCGAGAAATCGTCGATTTGCATCGAAAAATGCGGTTTTCTGTAAGAATTTTGATGATTTCGTGCAGAATTCTGCTGTTTTCTTGCAATTCAGCCGTTGAATCTTGGCAAAAAGTCATGATTTTTTAGATTTCGTGCTCTTCTTTGCGAATTCAAGCCAGAAAACAACGAAAATCGGCGAGAAATCGTCGTTTTGCATCGAAATATGCGGTTTTCTCTAAGAATTTTGATGATTTCGTGCAGAATTCTGCTGTTTTCTTGCAATTCAGCCGTTGAATCTTGGTAAAATGTGATGATTTTGTAGATTTCGTGCTCTTCTTTGCGAATTCAAGCCAGAAAACAACGAAAATCGGCGAGAAATCGTCGTTTTGCATCGAAATATGCGGTTTTCTGTAAGAATTTTGATGATTTCGTGCAGAATTCTGCTGTTTTCTTGCAAATCAGCCGTTGAATCTTGGTAAAAAGTCATGATTTTGTAGATTTTGTGCTCTTCTTTGCAAATTCATGCCAGAAAACAACGAAAATCGGCGAGAAATCGTCGTTTTGCATCGAAATATGCGGTTTTCTGTAAGAATTTTGATGATTTCGTGCACAATTCTGCTGTTTTCTTGCAATTCAGCCGTTGAATCTTGGTAAAAAGTCATGATTTTGTAGATCTCGTGCTCTTCTTTGCGAATTCAAGCAAGAAAACAACGAAAATCGGCGAGAAATCGTCGTTTTGCATCGAAATATGCGGTTTTCTGTAAGAATTCTGATGATTTCGTGCAGAATTCTGGTGTTTTCTTGCAATTCAGCCGTTGAATCTAGGTAAAAAGTCATGATTTTATAGATTTCGTGCTCTTCTTGGCGAATTCAAGATAGAAAACAACGAAAATCGGCGAGAAATCGTTGTTTTGCATCGAAATATGCGGTTTTCTGTAAGAATTTTGATGATTTCGTGCAGAATTCTGCTGTTTTCTTGCAATTCAGCCGTTGAATCTAGGTAAAAAGTCATGGTTTTGTAGATTTCGTGCTCTTCTTGGCGAATTCAAGATAGAAAACAACGAAAATCGGCGAGAAATCGTTGTTTTGCATCGAAATATGCAGTTTTCTCTAAGAATTTTGATGATTTCGTGCAGAATTCTGCTGTTTTCTTGCAATTCAGCCGTTGAATCTTGGTAAAAAGTCATGATTTTGTAGATTTCGTGCTCTTCTTTTCGAATTCAAGCCAGAAAACAACGAAAATCGGCGAGAAATCGTCGTTTTGCATCGAAATATGCGGTTTTCTGTAAGAATTTTGATGATTTCGTGCAGAATTCTGCTGTTTTCTTGCAATTCAGCCGTAGAATCTTGGTAAAAAGTAATGATTTTGTAGATTTCGTGCTTTTCTTTGCGAATTCAAGCCAGAAAACAACGAAAATCGGCGAGAAATCGTTGTTTTGCATCGAAATATGCGGTTTTCTGTAAGAATTTTGATGATTTCGTGCAGAATTCTGCTGTTTTCTTGCAATTCAGCCGTTGAATCTAGGTAAAAAGTCATGGTTTTGTAGATTTCGTGCTCTTCTTGGCGAATTCAAGATAGAAAACAACGAAAATCGGCGAGAAATCGTTGTTTTGCATCGAAATATGCAGTTTTCTCTAAAAATTTTGATGGTTTCGTGCAGAATTCTGCTGTTTTCTTGCAATTCAGCCGTTGAATCTTGGTAAAAAGTCATGATTTTGTAGATTTCGTGCTCTTCTTTGCGAATTCAAGCCAGAAAACAACGAAAATCGGCGAGAAATCGTCGTTTTGCATCGAAATATGCGGTTTTCTGTAAGAATTTTGATGATTTCGTGCAGAATTCTGCTGTTTTCTTGCAATTCAGCCGTAGAATCTTGGTAAAATGTGATGATTTTGTAGATTTCGTGCTTTTCTTGGCGAATTCAAGCCAGAAAACAACGAAAATCGGCGAGAAATCGTTGTTTTGCATCGAAATATGTTGTTTTCTGTGAAAATTTTGATAATTTCGTGCAGAATTCTGCTGTTTTCTTGCAATTCAGCCGTTGAATCTTGGTAAAAAGTCATGATTTTGTAGATTTCGTGCTCTTCTTTGCGAATTCAAGCCAGAAAACAACGAAAATCGGCGAGAAATCGTCGATTTGCATCGAAAAATGCGGTTTTCTGTAAGAATTTTGATGATTTCGTGCAGAATTCTGCGGTTTTCTTGCAATTCAGCCGTTGAATCTTAGTAAAAAGTCATGATTTTGTAGATTTCGTGCTCTTCTTTGCGAATTCAAGCCAGAAAACAACGAAAATAGGCGAGAAATCGTCGTTTTGCATCGAAATATGCGGTTTTCTGTTAGAATTTTGATGATTTCGTGCAGAATTCTGCTGTTTTCTTGCAATTCAGCCGTTGAATCTTGGTAAAAAGTCATGATTTTGTAGATTTCGTGCTCTTCTTTGCGAATTCAAGCCAGAAGACAACGAAAATCTTCGAGAAATAATCGTTTTGCATCGAAATATGCGGTTTTCTGTAAGAATTTTGATGATTTTGTGCAGAATTCTGCTGTTTTCTTGCAATTCAGCCGTTGAATCTTGGTAAAAAGTCATGATTTTGTAGATTTCGTGCTCTTCTTGGCGAATTCAAGATAGAAAACAACGAAAATCGGCGAGAAATCGTTGTTTTGCATCGAAATATGCGGTTTTCTGTGAGAATTTTGATGATTTCGTGCAGAATTCTGCTGTTTTCTTGCAATTCAGCCGTTGAATCTTGGTAAAAAGTCATGATTTTGTAGATTTCGTGCTCTTCTTTGCGAATTCAAGCCAGAAAACAACGAAAATCGGCGAGAAATCGTTGTTTTGCATCGAAATATGCGGTTTTCTGTAAGAATTTTGATGATTTCGTGCAGAATTCTGCGGTTTTCTTGCAATTCAGCCGTTGAATCTTGGTAAAAAGTCATGATTTTGTAGATTTCGTGCTCTTCTTTGCGAATTCAAGCCAGAAAACAACGAAAATCGGCGAGAAATCGTCGTTTTGCATCGAAATATGCGGTTTTCTGTAAGAATTTTGATGATTTTGTGCAGAATTCTGCTGTTTTCTTGCAATTCAGCCGTTGAATCTTGGTAAAAAGTCATGATTTTGTAAATTTCGTGCTCTTCTTTGCGAATTCAAGCCAGAAAACCACGAAAATCGGCGAGAAATCGTCGTTTTGCATCGAAATATGCGGTTTTCTCTAAGAATTTTGATGATTTCGTGCAGAATTCTGCTGTTTTCTTGCAATTCAGCCGTTGAATCTTGGTAAAAAGTCATGATTTTGTTGATTTCGTGCTCTTCTTTGCGAATTCAAGCCAGAAAACCACGAAAATCGGCGAGAAATCGTCGTTTTGCATCGAAATATGCGGTTTTCTCTAAGAATTTTGATGATTTCGTGCAGAATTCTGCTGTTTTCTTGCAATTCAGCCGTTGAATCTTGGAAAAAAGTGATGATTTTGTAGATTTCGTGCTCTTCTTTGCGAATTCAAGCCAGAAAACAACGAAAATCGGCGAGAAATCGTCGTTTTGCATCGAAATATGCGGTTTTCTGTAAGAATTTTGATGATTTCGTGCAGAATTCTGCTGTTTTCTTGCAATTCAGCCGTTGAATCTTGGTAAAAAGTCATGATTTTGTAGATTTCGTGCTCTTCTTTGCGAATTCAAGCCAGAAAACAACGAAAATCGGCGAGAAATAGTCGTTTTGCATCGAAATATGCGGTTTTCTGTAAGAATTTTGACGATTTCGTGCAGAATTCTGCTGTTTTCTTGCAATTCAGCCGTTGAATCTTGGTAAAAAGTCATGATTTTGTAGATTTCGTGCTCTTCTTTGCGAATTCAAGCCAGAAAACAACGAAAATCGGCGAGAAATAATCGTTTTGCATCGAAATATGCGGTTTTCTCTAAGAATTTTGACGATTTCGTGCAGAATTCTGCTGTTTTCTTGCAATTCAGCCGTTGAATCTTGGTAAAAAGTCATGATTTTGTAGATTTCGTGCTCTTTGCGAATTCAAGCCAGAAAACAACGAAAATCGGCGAGAAATCGTCGTTTTGCATCGAAATATGCGGTTTTCTCTAAGAATTTTGACGATTTCGTGCAGAATTCTGCTGTTTACTTGCAATTCAGCTGTTGAATCTTGGTAAAAAGTGATGATTTTGTAGATTTTGTGCTCTTCTTTGCGAATTCAAGCCAGAAAACAACGAAAATCGGCGAGAAATCGTTGTTTTGCATCGAAATATGCGGTTTTCTGTAAGAATTTTGATGATTTCGTGCAGAATTCTGCTGTTTTCTTGCAATTCAGCCGTTGAATCTTGGTAAAAAGTCATGATTTTGTAGATTTCGTGCTCTTCTTTGCGAATTCAAGCCAGAAAACAACGAAAATCGGCGAGAAATCGTCGATTTGCATCGAAAAATGCGGTTTTCTGTAAGAATTTTGATGATTTCGTGCAGAATTCTGCTGTTTTCTTGCAATTCAGCCGTTGAATCTTGGCAAAAAGTCATGATTTTTTAGATTTCGTGCTCTTCTTTGCGAATTCAAGCCAGAAAACAACGAAAATCGGCGAGAAATCGTCGTTTTGCATCGAAATATGCGGTTTTCTCTAAGAATTTTGATGATTTCGTGCAGAATTCTGCTGTTTTCTTGCAATTCAGCCGTTGAATCTTGGTAAAATGTGATGATTTTGTAGATTTCGTGCTCTTCTTTGCGAATTCAAGCCAGAAAACAACGAAAATCGGCGAGAAATCGTCGTTTTGCATCGAAATATGCGGTTTTCTGTAAGAATTTTGATGATTTCGTGCAGAATTCTGCTGTTTTCTTGCAAATCAGCCGTTGAATCTTGGTAAAAAGTCATGATTTTGTAGATTTTGTGCTCTTCTTTGCAAATTCATGCCAGAAAACAACGAAAATCGGCGAGAAATCGTCGTTTTGCATCGAAATATGCGGTTTTCTGTAAGAATTTTGATGATTTCGTGCACAATTCTGCTGTTTTCTTGCAATTCAGCCGTTGAATCTTGGTAAAAAGTCATGATTTTGTAGATCTCGTGCTCTTCTTTGCGAATTCAAGCAAGAAAACAACGAAAATCGGCGAGAAATCGTCGTTTTGCATCGAAATATGCGGTTTTCTGTAAGAATTCTGATGATTTCGTGCAGAATTCTGGTGTTTTCTTGCAATTCAGCCGTTGAATCTAGGTAAAAAGTCATGATTTTATAGATTTCGTGCTCTTCTTGGCGAATTCAAGATAGAAAACAACGAAAATCGGCGAGAAATCGTTGTTTTGCATCGAAATATGCGGTTTTCTGTAAGAATTTTGATGATTTCGTGCAGAATTCTGCTGTTTTCTTGCAATTCAGCCGTTGAATCTAGGTAAAAAGTCATGGTTTTGTAGATTTCGTGCTCTTCTTGGCGAATTCAAGATAGAAAACAACGAAAATCGGCGAGAAATCGTTGTTTTGCATCGAAATATGCAGTTTTCTCTAAGAATTTTGATGATTTCGTGCAGAATTCTGCTGTTTTCTTGCAATTCAGCCGTTGAATCTTGGTAAAAAGTCATGATTTTGTAGATTTCGTGCTCTTCTTTTCGAATTCAAGCCAGAAAACAACGAAAATCGGCGAGAAATCGTCGTTTTGCATCGAAATATGCGGTTTTCTGTAAGAATTTTGATGATTTCGTGCAGAATTCTGCTGTTTTCTTGCAATTCAGCCGTAGAATCTTGGTAAAAAGTAATGATTTTGTAGATTTCGTGCTTTTCTTTGCGAATTCAAGCCAGAAAACAACGAAAATCGGCGAGAAATCGTTGTTTTGCATCGAAATATGCGGTTTTCTGTAAGAATTTTGATGATTTCGTGCAGAATTCTGCTGTTTTCTTGCAATTCAGCCGTTGAATCTTGGTAAAAAGTCATGATTTTGTAGATTTCGTGCTCTTCTTTGCGAATTCAAGCCAGAAAACAACGAAAATCGGCGAGAAAGCGTCGATTTGCATCGAAAAATGCGGTTTTCTGTAAGAATTTTGATGATTTCGTGCAGAATTCTGCGGTTTTCTTGCAATTCAGCCGTTGAATCTTAGTAAAAAGTCATGATTTTGTAGATTTCGTGCTCTTCTTTGCGAATTCAAGCCAGAAAACAACGAAAATCGGCGAGAAATCGTCGTTTTGCATCGAAATATGCGGTTTTCTGTAAGAATTTTGATGACTTCGTGCACAATTCTGCTGTTTTCTTGCAGTTCAGCCGTTGAATCTTGGTAAAAAGTCATGATTTTGTAGATCTCGTGCTCTTCTTTGCGAATTCAAGCAAGAAAACAACGAAAATCGACGAGAAATCGTCGTTTTGCATCGAAATATGCGGTTTTCTGTAAGAATTCTGATGATTTCGTGCAGAATTCTGCTGTTTTCTTGCAATTCAGCCGTTGAATCTAGGTAAAAAGTCATGATTTTATAGATTTCGTGCTCTTCTTGGCGAATTCAAGATAGAAAACAACGAAAATCGGCGAGAAATCGTTGTTTTGCATCGAAATATGCGGTTTTCTGTAAGAATTTTGATGATTTCGTGCAGAATTCTGCTGTTTTCTTGCAATTCAGCCGTTGAATCTAGGTAAAAAGTCATGGTTTTGTAGATTTCGTGCTCTTCTTGGCGAATTCAAGATAGAAAACAACGAAAATCGGCGAGAAATCGTTGTTTTGCATCGAAATATGCAGTTTTCTCTAAAAATTTTGATGGTTTCGTGCAGAATTCTGCTGTTTTCTTGCAATTCAGCCGTTGAATCTTGGTAAAAAGTCATGATTTTGTAGATTTCGTGCTCTTCTTTGCGAATTCAAGCCAGAAAACAACGAAAATCGGCGAGAAATCGTCGTTTTGCATCGAAATATGCGGTTTTCTGTAAGAATTTTGATGATTTCGTGCAGAATTCTGCTGTTTTCTTGCAATTCAGCCGTAGAATCTTGGTAAAATGTGATGATTTTGTAGATTTCGTGCTTTTCTTGGCGAATTCAAGCCAGAAAACAACGAAAATCGGCGAGAAATCGTTGTTTTGCATCGAAATATGTTGTTTTCTGTGAAAATTTTGATGATTTCGTGCAGAATTCTGCTGTTTTCTTGCAATTCAGCCGTTGAATCTTGGTAAAAAGTCATGATTTTGTAGATTTCGTGCTCTTCTTTGCGAATTCAAGCCAGAAAACAACGAAAATCGGCGAGAAATCGTCGATTTGCATCGAAAAATGCGGTTTTCTGTAAGAATTTTGATGATTTCGTGCAGAATTCTGCGGTTTTCTTGCAATTCAGCCGTTGAATCTTAGTAAAAAGTCATGATTTTGTAGATTTCGTGCTCTTCTTTGCGAATTCAAGCCAGAAAACAACGAAAATAGGCGAGAAATCGTCGTTTTGCATCGAAATATGCGGTTTTCTGTTAGAATTTTGATGATTTCGTGCAGAATTCTGCTGTTTTCTTGCAATTCAGCCGTTGAATCTTGGTAAAAAGTCATGATTTTGTAGATTTCGTGCTCTTCTTTGCGAATTCAAGCCAGAAGACAACGAAAATCTTCGAGAAATAATCGTTTTGCATCGAAATATGCGGTTTTCTGTAAGAATTTTGATGATTTTGTGCAGAATTCTGCTGTTTTCTTGCAATTCAGCCGTTGAATCTTGGTAAAAAGTCATGATTTTGTAGATTTCGTGCTCTTCTTGGCGAATTCAAGATAGAAAACAACGAAAATCGGCGAGAAATCGTTGTTTTGCATCGAAATATGCGGTTTTCTGTGAGAATTTTGATGATTTCGTGCAGAATTCTGCTGTTTTCTTGCAATTCAGCCGTTGAATCTTGGTAAAAAGTCATGATTTTGTAGATTTCGTGCTCTTCTTTGCGAATTCAAGCCAGAAAACAACGAAAATCGGCGAGAAATCGTCGTTTTGCATTGAAATATGCGGTTTTCTCTAAGAATTTTGACAATTTTGTGCAGAATTCTGCTGTTTTCTTGCAATTCAGCCGTTGAATATTGGTAAAAAGTCATGATTTTGTAGATTTCGTGCTCTTCTTGGCGAATTCAAGATAGAAAACAACGAAAATCGGCGAGAAATCGTTGTTTTGCATCGAAATATGCAGTTTTCTCTAAGAATTTTGCTGAATTCGTGCAGAATTCTGCTGTTTTCTTGCAATTCAGCCGTTGAATCTTGGTAAAAAGTCATGATTTTGTAGATTTCGTGCTCTTCTTTGCGAATTCAAGCCAGAAAACAACGAAAATCGGCGAGAAATAATCGTTTTGCATCGGAATATGCGGTTTTCTGTAAGAATTTTGATGATTTCGTGCAGAATTCTGCTGTTTTCTTGCAATTCAGCCGTTGAATCTTGGTAAAAAGTCATGATTTTGTAGATTTCGTGCTCTTCTTTGCGAATTCAAGCCAGAAGACAACGAAAATCTTCGAGAAATAATCGTTTTGCATCGAAATATGCGGTTTTCTGTAAGAATTTTGATGATTTTGTGCAGAATTCTGCTGTTTTCTTGCAATTCAGCCGTTGAATCTTGGCAAAAAGTCATGATTTTGTAGATTTCGTGCTCTTCTTTGCGAATTCAAGCCAGAAAACAACGAAAATCGGCGAGAAATCGTCGTTTTGCATCGAAATATGCGGTTTTCTCTAAGAATTTTGACAATTTCGTGCAGAATTCTGCTGTTTTCTTGCAATTCAGCCGTTGAATCTTGGTAAAAAGTCATAATTTTGTAGATTTCGTGCCCTTCTTGGCGAATTCAAAATAGAAAACAACGAAAATCGGCGAGAAATCGTTGTTTTGCATCGAAATATGCAGTTTTCTCTAAGAATTTTGCTGATTTCGTGCAGAATTCTGGTGTTTTCTTGCAATTCAGCCGTTGAATCTTGGTAAAAAGTCATGATTTTGTAGATTTCGTGCTCTTCTTTGCGAATTCAAGCCAGAAAACAACGAAAATCGGCGAGAAATAATCGTTTTGCATCGAAATATGCGGTTTTCTGTAAGAATTTTGATGATTTCGTGCAGAATTCTGCTGTTTTCTTGCAATTCAGCCGTTGAATCTTGGTAAAATGCCATGATTTTGTAGATTTCGTGCTCTTCTTTGCGAATTCAAGCCAGAAAACCACGAAAATCGGCGAGAAATCGTCGTTTTGCATCGAAATATGCGGTTTTCTCTAAGAATTTTGATGATTTCGTGCAGAATTCTGCTGTTTTCTTGCAATTCAGCCGTTGAATCTTGGTAAAAAGTAATGATTTTGTTGATTTCGTGCTCCTCTTTGCGAATTCAAGCCAGAAAACAACGAAAATCGGCGAGAAATCGTCGTTTTGCGTCGAAATATGCGGTTTTCTCTAAGAATTTTGACGATTTCGTGCAGAATTCTGCTGTTTTCTTGCAATTCAGCCGTTGAAACTTGGTAAAAAGTCATAATTTTGTAGATTTCGTGCCCTTCTTGGCAAATTCAAAATAGAAAACAACGAAAATCGGCGAGAAATCGTTGTTTTGCATCGAAATATGCAGTTTTCTCTAAGAATTTTGCTGATTTCGTGCAGAATTCTGGTGTTTTCTTGCAATTCAGCCGTTGAATCTTGGTAAAAAGTCATGATTTTGTAGATTTCGTGCTCTTCTTTGCGAATTCAAGCCAGAAAACAACGAAAATCGGCGAGAAATAATCGTTTTGCATCGAAATATGCGGTTTTCTGTAAGAATTGTGATGATTTCGTGCAGAATTCTGCTGTTTTCTTGCAATTCAACCGTTGAATCTTGGTAAAATGCCATGATTTTGTAGATTTCGTGCTCTTCTTTGCGAATTCAAGACAGAAAACCACGAGAATCGGCGAGAAATCGTCGTTTTGCATCGAAATATGCGGTTTTCTCTAAGAATTTTGATGATTTCGTGCAGAATTCTGCTGTTTTCTTGCAATTCAGCCGTTGAATCTTGGTAAAAAGTAATGATTTTGTTGATTTCGTGCTCCTCTTTGCGAATTCAAGCCAGAAAACAACGAAAATCGGCGAGAAATCGTCGTTTTGCATCGAAATATGCGGTTTTCTCTAAGAATTTTGACGATTTCGTGCAGAATTCTGCTGTTTTCTTGCAATTCAGCCGTTGAATCTTGGTAAAAAGTCATGATTTTGTAGACTTCGTGCTCTTCTTGGCGAATTCAAGATAGAAAACAACGAAAATCGGCGAGAAATCGTTGTTTCGCATCGAAATATGCAGTTTTCTCTAAGAATTTTGATGATTTCGTGCAGAATTTTGCTGTTTTCATGCAATTCAGCCGTTGAATCTTGGTAAAAAGTCATGATTTTGTAGATTTCGTGCTCTTCTTTGCGAATTCAAGCCAGAAAACAACGAAAATCGGCGAGAAATCGTTGTTTCGCATCGAAATATGCAGTTTTCTCTAAGAATTTTGATGATTTCGTGCAGAATTTTGCTGTTTTCTTGCAATTCAGCCGTTGAATCTTGGTAAAAAGTCATGATTTTGTAGATTTCGTGCTCTTCTTTGCGAATTCAAGCCAGAAAACAACGAAAATCGGCGAGAAATCGTCGTTTTGCATCGAAATATGCGGTTTTCTCTAAGAATTTTGACGATTTCGTGCAGAATTCTGCTGTTTTCTTGCAATTCAGCCGTAGAATCTTGATAAAAAGTGATGATTTTGTAGATTTCGTGCTCTTCTTTGCGAATTCAAGCCAGAAAACAACGAAAATCGGCGAGAAATCGTCGTTTTGCATCGAAATATGCGGTTTTCTGTAAGAATTTTGATGATTTCGTGCAGAAGTCTGCTGTTTTCATGCAATTCAGCCGTAGAATCTTGATAAAAAGTGATGATTTTGTAGATTTCGTGCTCTTCTTTGCGAATTCAAGCCAGAAATCAACGAAAATCGGCGAGAAATCGTTGTTTTGCATCGAAATATGCGGTTTTCTGTAAGAATTTTGATGATTTCGTGCAGAATTCTGCTGTTTTCTTGCAATTCAGCCGTTGAATCTTGGTAAAAGTCATGATTTTGTAGATTTCGTGCTCTTCTTTGCGAATTCAAGCCAGAAAACAACGAAAATCGGCGAGAAATCGTCGTTTTGCATCGAAATATGCGGTTTTCTGTAAGAATTTTGATGATTTCGTGCAGAAGTCTGCAGTTTTCTTGCAATTCAGCCGCAGAATCTTGGTAAAAAGTGATGATTTTGTAGAATTCGTGCTCTTCTTTGCGAATTCAAGCCAGAAAACAACGAAAATCGGCGAGAAATCGTTGTTTTGCATCAAAATATGAGGTTTTCTGTAAGAATTTTGATAATTTCGTGCAGAATTCTGCGGTTTTTTTTGCAATTCAGCCGTTGAATCTTGGTAAAAAGTCATGATTTTGTAGATTTCGTGCTCTTCTTTGCGAATTCAAGCCAGAAAAGAACGAAAATCGGCGAGAAATCGTCGTTTTGCATCGAAATATGCGGTTTTCTGTAAGAATTTTGATGATTTCGTGCAGAATTCTGCTGTTTTCTTGCAATTCAGCCGTTGAATCTTGGTAAAAAGTCATGATTTTGTAGATTTCGTGCTCTTCTTTGCGAATTCAAGCCAGAAAACCACGAAAATCGGCGAGAAATCGTCGTTTTGCATCGAAATATGCGGTTTTCTCTAAGAATTTTGATGATTTCGTGCAGAATTCTGCTGTTTTCTTGCAATTCAGCCGTTGAATCTTGGTAAAAAGTCATGATTTTGTAGAATTCGTGCTCTTCTTTGCGAATTCAAGCCAGAAAACAACGAAAATCGGCGAGAAATCGTTGTTTTGCATCGAAATATGCGGTTTTCTCTAAGAATTTTGATGATTTCGTGCAGAATTCTGCTGTTTTCTTGCAATTCAGCCGTTGAATCTTGGTAAAAAGTAATGATTTTGTTGATTTCGTGCTCTTCTTTGCGAATTCAAGCCAGAAAACAACGACAATCGGCGAGAAATCGTCGTTTTGCATCGAAATATGCGGTTTTCTCTAAGAATTTTGACGATTTCGTGCAGAATTCTGCTGTTTGCTTGCAATTCAGCCGTTGAATCTTGGTAAAAAGTCATGATTTTGTAGATTTCGTGCTCTTCTTGGCGAATTCAAGATAGAAAACAACGAAAATCGGCGAGAAATCGTTGTTTCGCATCGAAATATGCAGTTTTCTCTAAGAATTTTGATGATTTCGTGCAGAATTCTGCTGTTTTCTTGCAATTCAGCCGTTGAATCTTGGTAAAAAGTAATGATTTTGTTGATTTCGTGCTCCTCTTTGCGAATTCAAGCCAGAAAACAACGAAAATCGGCGAGAAATCGTCGTTTTGCATCGAAATATGCGGTTTTCTCTAAGAATTTTGACGATTTCGTGCAGAATTCTGCTGTTTTCTTGCAATTCAGCCGTTGAATCTTGGTAAAAAGTCATGATTTTGTAGACTTCGTGCTCTTCTTGGCGAATTCAAGATAGAAAACAACGAAAATCGGCGAGAAATCGTTGTTTCGCATCGAAATATGCAGTTTTCTCTAAGAATTTTGATGACTTCGTGCAGAATTTTGCTGTTTTCTTGCAATTCAGCCGTTGAATCTTGGTAAAAAGTCATGATTTTGTAGATTTCGTGCTCTTCTTTGCGAATTCAAGCCAGAAAACCACGAAAATCGGCGAAAAATCGTCGTTTTGCATCGAAATATGCGGTTTTCTCTAAGAATTTTGACGATTTCGTGCAGAATTCTGCTGTTTTCTTGCAATTCAGCCGTAGAATCTTGATAAAAAGTGATGATTTTGTAGATTTCGTGCTCTTCTTTGCGAATTCAAGCCAGAAAACAACGAAAATCGGCGAGAAATCGTCGTTTTGCATCGAAATATGCGGTTTTCTGTAAGAATTTTGATGATTTCGTGCAGAAGTCTGCTGTTTTCTTGCAATTCAGCCGTAGAATCTTGATAAAAAGTGATGATTTTGTAGATTTCGTGCTCTTCTTTGCGAATTCAAGCCAGAAATCAACGAAAATCGGCGAGAAATCGTTGTTTTGCATCGAAATATGCGGTTTTCTGTAAGAATTTTGATGATTTCGTGCAGAATTCTGCTGTTTTCTTGCAATTCAGCCGTTGAATCTTGGTAAAAGTCATGATTTTGTAGATTTCGTGCTCTTCTTTGCGAATTCAAGCCAGAAAACAACGAAAATCGGCGAGAAATCGTCGTTTTGCATCGAAATATGCGGTTTTCTGTAAGAATTTTGATGATTTCGTGCAGAAGTCTGCTGTTTTCTTGCAATTCAGCCGCAGAATCTTGGTAAAAAGTGATGATTTTGTAAAATTCGTGCTCTTCTTTGCGAATTCAAGCCAGAAAACAACGAAAATCGGCGAGAAATCGTTGTTTTGCATCAAAATATGCGGTTTTCTGTAAGAATTTTGATAATTTCGTGCAGAATTCTGCGGTTTTTTTGCAATTCAGCCGTTGAATCTTGGTAAAAAGTCATGATTTTGTAGATTTCGTGCTCTTCTCTGCGAATTCAAGCCAGAAAAGAACGAAAATCGGCGAGAAATCGTCGTTTTGCATCGAAATATGCGGTTTTCTGTAAGAATTTTGATGATTTAGTGCAGAATTCTGCTGTTTTCTTGCAATTCAGCCGTTGAATCTTGGTAAAAAGTCATGATTTTGTAGATTTCGTGCTCTTCTTTGCGAATTCAAGCCAGAAAACCACGAAAATCGGCGAGAAATCGTCGTTTTGCATCGAAATATGCGGTTTTCTCTAAGAATTTTGATGATTTCGTGCAGAATTCTGCTGTTTTCTTGCAATTCAGCCGTTGAATCTTGGTAAAAAGTCATGATTTTGTAGAATTCGTGCTCTTCTTTGCGAATTCAAGCCAGAAAACAACGAAAATCGGCGAGAAATCGTTGTTTTGCATCGAAATATGCGGTTTTCTCTAAGAATTTTGATGATTTCGTGCAGAATTCTGCTGTTTTCTTGCAATTCAGCCGTTGAATCTTGGTAAAAAGTAATGATTTTGTTGATTTCGTGCTCTTCTTGGCGAATTCAAGATAGAAAACAACGAAAATCGGCGAGAAATCGTTGTTTCGCATCGAAATATGCAGTTTTCTCTAAGAATTTTGATGACTTCGTGCAGAATTTTGCTGTTTTCTTGCAATTCAGCCGTTGAATCTTGGTAAAAAGTCATGATTTTGTAGATTTCGTGCTCTTCTTTGCGAATTCAAGCCAGAAAACCACGAAAATCGGCGAAAAATCGTCGTTTTGCATCGAAATATGCGGTTTTCTCTAAGAATTTTGACGATTTCGTGCAGAATTCTGCTGTTTTCTTGCAATTCAGCCGTAGAATCTTGATAAAAAGTGATGATTTTGTAGATTTCGTGCTCTTCTTTGCGAATTCAAGCCAGAAAACAACGAAAATCGGCGAGAAATCGTCGTTTTGCATCGAAATATGCGGTTTTCTGTAAGAATTTTGATGATTTCGTGCAGAAGTCTGCTGTTTTCTTGCAATTCAGCCGTAGAATCTTGATAAAAAGTGATGATTTTGTAGATTTCGTGCTCTTCTTTGCGAATTCAAGCCAGAAATCAACGAAAATCGGCGAGAAATCGTTGTTTTGCATCGAAATATGCGGTTTTCTGTAAGAATTTTGATGATTTCGTGCAGAATTCTGCTGTTTTCTTGCAATTCAGCCGTTGAATCTTGGTAAAAGTCATGATTTTGTAGATTTCGTGCTCTTCTTTGCGAATTCAAGCCAGAAAACAACGAAAATCGGCGAGAAATCGTCGTTTTGCATCGAAATATGCGGTTTTCTGTAAGAATTTTGATGATTTCGTGCAGAAGTCTGCTGTTTTCTTGCAATTCAGCCGCAGAATCTTGGTAAAAAGTGATGATTTTGTAAAATTCGTGCTCTTCTTTGCGAATTCAAGCCAGAAAACAACGAAAATCGGCGAGAAATCGTTGTTTTGCATCAAAATATGCGGTTTTCTGTAAGAATTTTGATAATTTCGTGCAGAATTCTGCGGTTTTTTTGCAATTCAGCCGTTGAATCTTGGTAAAAAGTCATGATTTTGTAGATTTCGTGCTCTTCTCTGCGAATTCAAGCCAGAAAAGAACGAAAATCGGCGAGAAATCGTCGTTTTGCATCGAAATATGCGGTTTTCTGTAAGAATTTTGATGATTTCGTGCAGAATTCTGCTGTTTTCTTGCAATTCAGCCGTTGAATCTTGGTAAAAAGTCATGATTTTGTAGATTTCGTGCTCTTCTTTGCGAATTCAAGCCAGAAAACCACGAAAATCGGCGAGAAATCGTCGTTTTGCATCGAAATATGCGGTTTTCTCTAAGAATTTTGATGATTTCGTGCAGAATTCTGCTGTTTTCTTGCAATTCAGCCGTTGAATCTTGGTAAAAAGTCATGATTTTGTAGAATTCGTGCTCTTCTTTGCGAATTCAAGCCAGAAAACAACGAAAATCGGCGAGAAATCGTTGTTTTGCATCGAAATATGCGGTTTTCTCTAAGAATTTTGATGATTTCGTGCAGAATTCTGCTGTTTTCTTGCAATTCAGCCGTTGAATCTTGGTAAAAAGTAATGATTTTGTTGATTTCGTGCTCTTCTTTGCGAATTCAAGCCAGAAAACAACGACAATCGGCGAGAAATCGTCGTTTTGCATCGAAATATGCGGTTTTCTCTAAGAATTTTGACGATTTCGTGCAGAATTCTGCTGTTTTCTTGCAATTCAGCCGTTGAATCTTGGTAAAAAGTCATGATTTTGTAGATTTCGTGCTCTTCTTGGCGAATTCAAGATAGAAAACAACGAAAATCGGCGAGAAATCGTTGTTTCGCATCGAAATATGCAGTTTTCTCTAAGAATTTTGATGATTTCGTGCAGAATTTTGCTGTTTTCTTGCAATTCAGCCGTTGAATCTTGGTAAAAAGTCATGATTTTGTAGATTTCGTGCTCTTCTTTGCGAATTCTAGCCAGAAAACAACGAAAATCGGCGAGAAATCGTCGTTTTGCATCGAAATATGCGGTTTTCTCTAAGAATTTTAACAATTTCGTGCAGAATTCTGCTGTTTTCTTGCAATTCAGCCGTTGAATCTTGGTAAAAAGTCATGATTTTGTAGATTTCGTGCTCTTCTTGGCGAATTCAAGATAGAAAACAACGAAAATCGGCGAGAAATCGTTGTTTTGCATCGAAATATGCAGTTTTCTCTAAGAATTTTGCTGATTTCGTGCAGAATTCTGCTGTTTTCTTGCAATTCAGCCGTTGAATCTTGGTTAAAAGTCATGATTTTGTAGATTTCGTGCTCTTCTTTGCGAATTCAAGCCAGAAAACAACGAAAATCGGCGAGAAATAATCGTTTTGCATCGAAATATGCGGTTTTCTGTAAGAATTTTGATGATTTCGTGCAGAATTCTGCTGTTTTCTTGCAATTCAGCAGTTGAATCTTGGTAAAATGTCATGATTTTGTAGATTTCGTGCTCTTCTTTGCGAATTCAAGCCAGAAAACCACGAAAATCGGCGAGAAATCGTCGTTTTGCATCGAAATATGCGGTTTTCTCTAAGAATTTTGATGATTTCGTGCAGAATTCTGCTGTTTTCTTGCAATTCAGCCGTTGAATCTTGGTAAAAAGTAATGATTTTGTTGATTTCGTGCTCTTCTTTGCGAATTCAAGCCAGAAAACAACGAAAATCGGCGAGAAATCGTCGTTTTGCATCGAAATATGCGGTTTTCTCTAAGAATTTTGACAATTTCGTGCAGAAGTCTGATGTTTTCTTGCAATTCAGCCGTTGAATCTTATTAAAAAGTCATGATTTTGTAGATTTCGTGCTCTTCTTTGCGAATTCAAGCCAGAAAACAACGAAAATCGGCGAGAAATCGTCGTTTGGCATCGAAATATGCGGTTTTCTGTAAGAATTTTGATGATTTCGGGCAGAATTCTGCTGTTTTCTTGCAATTCAGCCGTAGAATCTTGGTAAAAGGTGATGATTTTGTAGATTTCGTGCTCTTCTTTGCGAATTCAAGCCAGAAAACAACGAAAATCGGCGAGAAATCGTTGTTTTGCATCGAAATATGCGGTTTTCTGTAAGAATTTTGATGATTTCGTGCAGAATTCTGCTGTTTTCTTGCAATTCAGCCGTTGAATCTTGGTAAAAAGTCATGATTTTGTAGATTTCGTGTTCTTCTTTGCGAATTCAAGCCAGAAAACAACGAAAATCGGCGAGAAATCGTCGTTTTGCATTGAAAAATGCGGTTTTCTGTAAGAATTTTGATGATTTCGTGCAGAAAGTCATGATTTTGTAGATTTCGTGCTCTTCTTTGCGAATTTAAGCCAGAAAATCACGAAAATCGGCGAGAAATCGTCGTTTTGCATCGAAAAATACGGTTTTCTCTAAGAATTTTGATGATTTTGTGCAGAATTCTGCTGTTTTCTTGCAATTCAGCCGTTGAATCTTGGTAAAAAGTGATGATTTTGTAGATTTCGTGCTATTCTTTGCGAATTCAAGCCAGAAAACAACGAAAATCGGCGAGAAATAATCGTTTTGCATCGAAATATGCGGTTTTCTGTAAGAATTTTGATGATTTTGTGCAGAATTCTGCTGTTTTCTTGCAATTCAGCCGTTGAATCTTGGTAAAAAGTCATGATTTTGTAGATTTCGTGCTCTTCCTTGCGAATTCAAGCCAGAAAACAACGAAAATCGGCGAGAAATCGTCGTTTTGCATCGAAATATGCGGTTTTCTGTAAGAATTTTGATGATTTCGTGCAGAAGTCTGCTGTTTTCTTGCAATTCAGCCGTGGAATCTTGATAAAAAGTGATGATTTTGTATATTTCGTGCTCTTCTTTGCGAATTCAAGCCAGAAATCAACGAAAATCGGCGAGAAATCGTTGTTTTGCATCGAAATATGCGGTTTTCTGTAAGAATTTTGATGATTTCGTGCAGAATTCTGCTGTTTTCTTGCAATTCAGCCGTTGAATCTTGGCAAAAAGTCATGATTTTGTAGATTTCGTGCTCTTCTTTGCGAATTCAAGCCAGAAAACAACGAAAATCGGCGAGAAATCGTCGTTTTGCATCGAAATATGCGGTTTTCTGTAAGAATTTTGATGATTTCGTGCAGAAGTCTGCTGTTTTCTTGCAATTCAGCCGTAGAGTCTTGGTAAAAAGTGATGATTTTGTAGAATTCGTGCTCTTCTTTGCGAATTCAAGCCAGAAAACAACGAAAATCGGCGAGAAATCGTTGTTTTGCATCAAAATATGCGGTTTTCTGTAAGAATTTTGATAATTTCGTGCAGAATTCTGCGGTTTTTTTGCAATTCAGCCGTTGAATCTTGGTAAAAAGTCATGATTTTGTAGATTTCGTGCTCTTCTTCGCGAATTCAAGCCAGAAAAGAACGAAAATCGGCGAGAAATCGTCGTTTTGCATCGAAATATGCGGTTTTCTGTAAGAATTTTGATGATTTCGTGCAGAATTCTGCTGTTTTCTTGCAATTCAGCCGTTGAATCTTGGTAAAAAGTCATGATTTTGTAGATTTCGTGCTCTTCTTTGCGAATTCAAGCCAGAAAACAACGAAAATCGGCGAGAAATAATCGTTTTGCATCGAAATATGCGCTTTTCTCTAAGAATTTTGATGATTTCGTGCAGAATTCTGCTGTTTTCTTGCAATTCAGCCGTTGAATCTTGGTAAAAAGTAATGATTTTGTTGATTTCGTGCTCTTCTTTGCGAATTCAAGCCAGAAAACAACGAAAATCGGCGAGAAATCGTCGTTTTGCATCGAAATATGCGGTTTTCTCTAAGAATTTTGACGATTTCGTGCAGAATTCTGCTGTTTTCTTGCAATTCAGCCGTAGAATCTTGGTAAAAAGTGATGATTTTGTAGATTTCGTGCTCCTCTTTGCGAATTCAAGCCAGAAAACAACGAAAATCGGCGAGAAATCGTTGTTTTGCATCGAAATATGCGGTTTTCTATAAGAATTTTGATGATTTCGTGCAGAATTCTGCTGTTTTCTTGCAATTCAGCCGTTGAATCTTGGTAAAAAGTCATGATTTTGTAGATTTCGTGCTCTTCTTTGCGAATTCAAGCCAGAAAACAACGAAAATCTGCCAGAAATCGTCGTTTTGCATCGAGAAATGCGGTTTTCTGTAAGAATTTTGATGATTTCGTGCAGAAAGTCATGATTTTGTAGATTTCGTGCTCTTCTTTGCGAATTCAAGCCAGAAAACCACGAAAATCGGCGAGAAATCGTCGTTTTGCATCGAAATATGCGGTTTTCTGTAAGAATTTTGATGATTTCGTGCAGAAGTCTGCTGTTTTCTTGCAATTCAGCCGTGGAATCTTGATAAAAAGTGATGATTTTGTATATTTCGTGCTCTTCTTTGCGAATTCAAGCCAGAAATCAACGAAAATCGGCGAGAAATCGTTGTTTTGCATCGAAATATGCGGTTTTCTGTAAGAATTTTGATGATTTCGTGCAGAATTCTGCTGTTTTCTTGCAATTCAGCCGTTGAATCTTGGCAAAAAGTCATGATTTTGTAGATTTCGTGCTCTTCTTTGCGAATTCAAGCCAGAAAACAACGAAAATCGGCGAGAAATCGTCGTTTTGCATCGAAATATGCGGTTTTCTGTAAGAATTTTGATGATTTCGTGCAGAAGTCTGCTGTTTTCTTGCAATTCAGCCGTAGAGTCTTGGTAAAAAGTGATGATTTTGTAGAATTCGTGCTCTTCTTTGCGAATTCAAGCCAGAAAACAACGAAAATCGGCGAGAAATCGTTGTTTTGCATCAAAATATGCGGTTTTCTGTAAGAATTTTGATAATTTCGTGCAGAATTCTGCGGTTTTTTTGCAATTCAGCCGTTGAATCTTGGTAAAAAGTCATGATTTTGTAGATTTCGTGCTCTTCTTCGCGAATTCAAGCCAGAAAAGAACGAAAATCGGCGAGAAATCGTCGTTTTGCATCGAAATATGCGGTTTTCTGTAAGAATTTTGATGATTTCGTGCAGAATTCTGCTGTTTTCTTGCAATTCAGCCGTTGAATCTTGGTAAAAAGTCATGATTTTGTAGATTTCGTGCTCTTCTTTGCGAATTCAAGCCAGAAAACAACGAAAATCGGCGAGAAATAATCGTTTTGCATCGAAATATGCGCTTTTCTCTAAGAATTTTGATGATTTCGTGCAGAATTCTGCTGTTTTCTTGCAATTCAGCCGTTGAATCTTGGTAAAAAGTAATGATTTTGTTGATTTCGTGCTCTTCTTTGCGAATTCAAGCCAGAAAACAACGAAAATCGGCGAGAAATCGTCGTTTTGCATCGAAATATGCGGTTTTCTCTAAGAATTTTGACGATTTCGTGCAGAATTCTGCTGTTTTCTTGCAATTCAGCCGTAGAATCTTGGTAAAAAGTGATGATTTTGTAGATTTCGTGCTCCTCTTTGCGAATTCAAGCCAGAAAACAACGAAAATCGGCGAGAAATCGTTGTTTTGCATCGAAATATGCGGTTTTCTATAAGAATTTTGATGATTTCGTGCAGAATTCTGCTGTTTTCTTGCAATTCAGCCGTTGAATCTTGGTAAAAAGTCATGATTTTGTAGATTTCGTGCTCTTCTTTGCGAATTCAAGCCAGAAAACAACGAAAATCTGCCAGAAATCGTCGTTTTGCATCGAGAAATGCGGTTTTCTGTAAGAATTTTGATGATTTCGTGCAGAAAGTCATGATTTTGTAGATTTCGTGCTCTTCTTTGCGAATTCAAGCCAGAAAACCACGAAAATCGGCGAGAAATCGTCGTTTTGCATCGAAATATGCGGTTTTCTCTAAGAATTTTGATGACTTCGTGCAGAATTCTGCTGTTTTCTTGCAATTCAGCCGTTGAATCTTGGTAAAAAGTGATGATTTTGTAGATTTCGTGCTCTTCTTTGCGAATTCAAGCCAGAAAACAACGAAAATCGGCGAGAAATCGTCGTTTTGCATCGAAATATGCGGTTTTCTCTAAGA
This sequence comes from Gnatocerus cornutus, assembly GCA_029298725.1. NCBI lineage: Eukaryota > Metazoa > Arthropoda > Insecta > Coleoptera > Tenebrionidae > Gnatocerus > Gnatocerus cornutus. The sequence continues at coordinate 2,795,696 of CM055514.1, forward strand.
ATTTTGACGATTTCGTGCAGAATTCTGCTGTTTTCTTGCAATTCAGCCGTTGAATCTTGGTAAAAAGTCATGATTTTGTAGATTTCGTGCTCTTCTTGGCGAATTCAAGATAGAAAACAACGAAAATCGGCGAGAAATCGTTGTTTCGCATCGAAATATGCAGTTTTCTCTAAGAATTTTGATGATTTCGTGCCGAATTTTGCCGTTTTCTTGCAATTCAGCCGTTGAATCTTGGTAAAAAGTCATGATATTGTAGATTTCGTGCTCTTCTTTGCGAATTCAAGCCAGAAAACAACGAAAATCGGCGAGAAATCGTCGTTTGGCATCGAAATATGCGGTTTTCTGTAAGAATTTTGATGATTTCGTGCAGAATTCTGCTGTTTTCTTGCAATTCAGCCGTAGAATCTCGGTAAAAAGTGATGATTTTGTAGATTTCGTGCTCTTCTTTGCGAATTCAAGCCAGAAAACAACGAAAATCGGCGAGAAATCGTCGTTTTGCATCGAAAAATGCGGTTTTCTGTAAGAATTTTGATGATTTCGTGCAGAAAGTCATTATTTTGTAGATTTCGTGCTCTTCTTTGCGAATTTAAGCCAGAAAATCACGAAAATCGGCGAGAAATCGTCGTTTTGCATCGAAATATACGGTTTTCTCTAAGAATTTTGATGATTTTGTGCAGAATTCTGCTGTTTTCTTGCAATTCAGCCGTTGAATCTTGGTAAAAAGTGATGATTTTGTAGATTTCGTGCTCTTCTTTGCGAATTCAAGCCAGAAAACAACGAAAATCGGCGAGAAATCGTCGTTTTGCATCGAAATATGCGGTTTTCTCTAAGAATTTTGACAATTTCGTGCAGAATTCTGCTGTTTTCTTGCAATTCAGCCGTTGAATCTTGGTAAAAAGTCATGATTTTGAAGATTTTGTGCTCTTCTTTGCGAATTCAAGATAGAAAACAACGAAAATCAGCGAGAAATCGTCGTTTTGCATCGAAATATGCGGTTTTCTCTAAGAATATTGATGATTTCGTGCAGAATTCTGCTGTTTTCTTGCAATTCAGCCGTTGAATCTTGGTAAAAAGTCATGATTTTGTAGATTTCGTGCTCTTCTTTGCGAATTCATGCCAGAAAACAACGAAAATTGGCGAGAAATCGTCGTTTTGCATCGAAATATGCGGTTTTCTCTAAGAATTTTGATGATTTCGTGCGGAATTCTGCTGTTTTCTTGCAATTCAGATGTTGAATCTTGGTAAAAAGTCATGATTTTGTAGATTTCGTGCTCTTCTTTGCAAATTCATGCCAGAAAACAACGAAAATCGGCGAGAAATCGTCGTTTTGCATCGAAATATGCGGTTTTCTGTAAGAATTTTGATGATTTCGTGCAGAATTCTGCTGTTTTCTTGCAATTCAGCCGTTGAATCTAGGTAAAAAGTCATGATTTTGTAGATTTCGTGCTCTTCTTGGCGAATTCAAGATAGAAAACAACGAAAATCGGCGAGAAATCGTTGTTTTGCATCGAAATATGCGGTTTTCTGTAAGAATTTTGATGATTTCGTGCAGAATTCTGCTGTTTTCTTGCAATTCAGCCGTTGAATCTTGGAAAAAAGTCATGATTTTGTAGATTTCGTGCTCTTCTTGGCGAATTCAAGATAGAAAACAACGAAAATCGGCGAGAAATCGTTGTTTTGCATCGAAATATGCGGTTTTCTGTAAGAATTTTGATGGTTTCATGCAGAATTCTGCTGTTTTCTTGCAATTCAGCCGTTGAATCTAGGTAAAAAGTCATGATTTTGTAGATTTCGTGCTCTTCTTGGCGAATTCAAGATAGAAAACAACGAAAATCGGCGAGAAATCGTTGTTTTGCATCGAAATATGCAGTTTTCTCTAAGAATTTTGATGATTTCGTGCAGAATTCTGCTGTTTTCTTGCAATTCAGCCGTTGAATCTTGGTAAAAAGTCATGATTTTGTAGATTTCGTGCTCTTCTTTGCGAATTCAAGCCAGAAAACAACGAAAATCGGCGAGAAATCGTCGTTTTGCATCGAAATATGCGGTTTTCTGTAAGAATTTTGATGATTTCGTGCAGAATTCTGCTGTTTTCTTGCAATTCAGCCGTAGACTCTTGGTAAAAAGTGATGATTATGTAGATTTCGTGCTATTCTTTGCGAATTCAAGCCAGAAAACAACGAAAATCGGCGAGAAATCGTTGTTTTGCATCGAAATATGCGGTTTTCTGTAAGAATTTTGATGATTTCGTGCAGAATTCTGCTGTTTTCTTGCAATTCAGCCGTTGAATCTTGGTAAAAAGTCATGATTTTGTAGATTTCGTGCTCTTCTTTGCGAATTCAAGCCAGAAAACAACGAAAATCGGCGAGAAATAATCGTTTTGCATCGAAATATGCGGTTTTCTCTAAGAATTTTGATGATTTCGTGCAGAATTCTGCTGTTTTCTTGCAATTCAGCCGTTGAATCTTGGTAAAAAGTATTGATTTTGTTGATTTCGTGCTCTTCTTTGCGAATTCAAGCCAGAAAACAACGAAAATCGGCGAGAAATCGTCGTTTTGCATCGAAATATGCGGTTTTCTCTAAAAATTTTGACGATTTCGTGCAGAATTCTGCTGTTTTCTTGCAATTCAGCCGTAGAATCTTGGTAAAAAGTGATGATTTTGTAGATTTCGTGCTCTTCTTTGCGAATTCAAGCCAGAAAACAACGAAAATCGGCGAGAAATCGTTGTTTTGCATCGAAATATGCGGTTTTCTATATGAATTTTGATGATTTCGTGCAGAATTCTGCTGTTTTCTTGCAATTCAGCCGTTGAATCTTGGTAAAAAGTCATGATTTTGTAGATTTCGTGCTCTTCTTTGCGAATTCAAGCCAGAAAACAACGAAAATCTGCCAGAAATCGTCGTTTTGCATCGAAAAATGCGGTTTTCTGTGAGAATTTTGATGATTTCGTGCAGAAAGTCATGATTTTGTAGATTTCGTGCTCTTCTTTGCGAATTCAAGCCAGAAAACCACGAAAATCGGCGAGAAATCGTCGTTTTGCATCGAAATATGCGGTTTTCTCTAAGAATTTTGATGATTTCGTGCAGAATTCTGCTGTTTTCTTGCAATTCAGCCGTTGAATCTTGATAAAAAGTCATGATTTTGTAGATTCTGTGCCCTTCTTTGCGAATTCAAGATAGAAAACAACGAAAATCAGCGAGAAATCGTCGTTTTGCATCGAAATATGCGGTTTTCTCTAAGAATATTGATGATTTCGTGCAGAATTCTGCTGTTTTCTTGCAATTCAGCCGTTGAATCTTGGTAAAAAGTCAAGATTTGGTAGATTTCGTGCTCTTCTTTGCGAATTCATGCCAGAAAACCACGAAAATTGGCGAGAAATCGTCGTTTTGCATCGAAATATGCGGTTTTCTCTAAGAATTTTGATGATTTCGTGCAGAATTCTGCTGTTTTCTTGCAATTCAGCCGTTGAATCTTGGTAAAAAGTAATGATTTTGTTGATTTCGTGCTCTTCTTTGCGAATTCAAGCCAGAAAACAACGAAAATCGGCGAGAAATCGTCGTTTTGCATCGAAATATGCGGTTTTCTCTAAGAATTTTGACGATTTCGTGCAGAATTCTGCTGTTTTCTTGCAATTCAGCCGTTGAATCTTGGTAAAAAGTCATGATTTTGTAGATTTCGTGCTCTTCTTGGCGAATTCAAGATAGAAAACCATGAAAATCGGCGAGAAATCGTTGTTTCGCATCGAAATATGCAGTTTTCTATAAGAATTTTGATGATTTCGTGCCGAATTTTGCCGTTTTCTTGCAATTCAGCCGTTGAATCTTGGTAAAAAGTCATGATTTTGTAGATTTCGTGCTCTTCTTTGCGAATTCAAGCCAGAAAACAACGAAAATCGGCGAGAAATCGTCGTTTGGCATCGAAATATGCGGTTTTCTGTAAGAATTTTGATGATTTCGTGCAGAATTCTGCAGTTTTCTTGCAATTTAGCCGTAGAATCTTGGTAAAAAGTGATGATTTTGTAGATTTCGTGCTCTTCTTTGCGAATTCAAGCCAGAAAACAACGAAAATCGGCGAGAAATCGTTGTTTTGCATCGAAATATGCGGTTTTCTGTAAGAATTTTGATGATTTCGTGCAGAATTCTGCTGTTTTCTTGCAATTCAGCCGTTGAATCTTGGTAAAAAGTCATGATTTTGTAGATTTCGTGCTCTTCTTTGCGAATTCAAGCAGAAAACAACGAAAATCGGCGAGAAATCGTTGTTTTGCATCGAAAAATGCGGTTTTCTGTAAGAATTTTGATGATTTCGTGCAGAAAGTCATTATTTTGTAGATTTCGTGCTCTTCTTTGCGAATTTAAGCCAGAAAATCACGAAAATCGGCGAGAAATCGTCGTTTTGCATCGAAATATACGGTTTTCTCTAAGAATTTTGATGATTTTGTGCAGAATTCTGCTGTTTTCTTGCAATTCAGCCGTTGAATCTTGGTAAAAAGTGATGATTTTGTAGATTTCGTGCTCTTCTTTGCGAATTCAAGCCAGAAAACAACGAAAATCGGCGAGAAATCGTCGTTTTGCATCGAAATATGCGGTTTTCTCTAAGAATTTTGACAATTTCGTGCAGAATTCTGCTGTTTTCTTGCAATTCAGCCGTTGAATCTTGGTAAAAAGTCATGATTTTGTAGATTTTGTGCTCTTCTTTGCGAATTCAAGATAGAAAACAACGAAAATTAGCGAGAAATCGTCGTTTTGCATCGAAATATGCGGTTTTCTCTAAGAATATTGATGATTTCGTGCAGAATTCTGGTGTTTTCTTGCAATTCTGCCGTTGAATCTTGGTAAAAAGTCATGATTTTGTAGATTTCGTGCTCTTCTTTGCGAATTCATGCCAGAAAACAACGAAAATCGGCGAGAAATCGTCGTTTTGCATCGAAATATGCGGTATTCTCTAAGAATTTTGACGATTTCGTGCAGAATTCTGCTGTTTTCTTGCAATTCAGCCGTTGAATCTTGGTAAAAAGTCATGATTTTGTAGATTTCGTGCTCTTCTTGGCGAATTCAAGATAGAAAACAATGAAAATCGGCGAGAAATCGTTGTTTCGCATCGAAATATGCAGTTTTCTCTAAGAATTTTGATGATTTCGTGCCGAATTTTGCCGTTTTCTTGCAATTCAGCCGTTGAATCTTGGTAAAAAGTCATGATTTTGTAGATTTCGTGCTCTTCTTTGCGAATTCAAGCCAGAAAACAACGAAAATCGGCGAGAAATCGTCGTTTGGCATCGAAATATGCGGTTTTCTGTAAGAATTTTGATGATTTCGTGCAGAATTCTGCTGTTTTCTTGCAATTTAGCCGTAGAATCTTGGTAAAAAGTCATGATTTTGTAGATTTCGTGCTCTTCTTTGCGAATTCAAGCCAGAAAACAACGAAAATCGGCGAGAAATCGTCGTTTTGCATCGAAATATGCGGTTTTCTGTAAGAATTTTGATGATTTCGTGCAGAATTCTGCTGTTTTCTTGCAATTCAGCCGTAGAATCTTGGTAAAAAGTGATGATTTTGTAGATTTCGTGCTATTCTTTGCGAATTCAAGCCAGAAAACAACGAAAATCGGCGAGAAATCGTTGTTTTGCATCGAAATATGCGGTTTTCTGTAAGAATTTTGATGATTTCGTGCAGAATTCTGCTGTTTTCTTGCAATTCAGCCGTTGAATCTTGGTAAAAAGTCATGATTTTGTAGATTTTGTGCTCTTCTTTGCGAATTCAAGCCAGAAAACAACGAAAATCGGCGAGAAATCGTCGATTTGCATCGAAATATGCGGTTTTCTGTAAGAATTTTGATGATTTCGTGCAGAATTCTGCTGTTTTCTTGCAATTGAGCCGTTGAATCTTGGTAAAAAGTCATGATTTTGTAGATTTCGTGCTATTCTTTGCGAATTCAAGCCAGAAAACAACGAAAATCGGCGAGAAATCGTCGTTTTGCATCGAAATATGCGGTTTTCTGTAAGAATTTTGATGATTTCGTGCAGAATTCTGCTGTTTTCTTGCAATTGAGCCGTTGAATCTTGGTAAAAAGTCATGATTTTGTAGATTTCGTGCTCTTCTTTGCGAATTCAAGCCAGAAAACAACAAAAATCGGCGAGAAATAATCGTTTTGCATCGAAATATGCGGTTTTCTGTAAGAATTTTTATGATTTTGTGCAGAATTCTGCTGTTTTCTTGCAATTCAGCCGTTGAATCTTGGTAAAAAGTCATGATTTTGTAGATTTCGTGCTCTTCTTTGCGAATTCAAGCCAGAAAACCACGAAAATCGGCGAGAAATCGTCGTTTTGCATCGAAATATGCGGTTTTCTCTAAGAATTTTGATGATTTCGTGCAGAATTCTGCCGTTTTCTTGCAATTCAGCCGTTGAATCTTGGTAAAAAGTGATGATTTTGTAGATTTCGTGCTCTTCTTTGCGAATTCAAGCCAGAAAACAACGAAAATCGGCGAAAAATCGTCGTTTTGCATCGAAATATACGGTTTTCTCTAAGAATTTTGACGATTTCGTGCAGAATTCTGCTGTTTTCTTGCAATTCAGCCGTTGAATCTTGGTAAAAAGTCATGATTTTGTAGATTTCGTGCTATTCTTTGCGAATTCAAGCCAGAAAACAACGAAAATCGGCGAGAAATCGTCGTTTTGCATCGAAATATGCGGTTTTCTGTAAGAATTTTGATGATTTCGTGCAGAAGTCTGCTGTTTTCTTGCAATTCAGCCGTAGAATCTTGGTAAAAAGTGATGATTTTGTAGATTTCGTGCTCTTCTTTGCGAATTCAAGCCAGAAAACAACGAAAATCGGCGAGAAATCGTTGTTTTGCATCGAAATATGCGGTTTTCTGTAAGAATTTTGATAATTTCGTGCAGAATTCTGCGGTTTTCTTGCAATTCAGCTGTTGAATCTTGGTAAAAAGTCATGATTTTGTAGATTTCGTGCTCTTCTTTGCGAATTCAAGCCAGAAAACTACGAAAATCGGCGAGAAATCGTCGTTTTGCATCGAAATATGCGGTTTTCTGTAAGAATTTTGATGATTTCGTGCAGAATTCTGCTGTTTTCTTGCAATTCAGCCGATGAATTTCGGTAAAAAGTAATGATTTTGTTAATTTCGTGCTCTTCTTTGCGAATTCAAGCCAGAAAACAACGAAAATCGGCGAGAAATCGTCGTTTTGCATCGAAATATGCGGTTTTCTCTAAGAATTTTGACGATTTCGTGCAGAATTCTGCTGTTTTCTTGCAATTCAGCCGTTGAATCTTGGTAAAAAGTCATGATTTTGCAGATTTCGTGCTCTTCTTGGCGAATTCAAGATAGAAAACAACGAAAATCGGCGAGAAATCGTTGTTTTGCATCGAGATATGCAGTTTTCTCTAAGAATTTTGATGATTTCGTGCAGAATTTTGCTGTTTTCTTGCAATTCAGCCGTTGAATCTTGGTAAAAAGTCATGATTTTGTAGATTTCGTGCTCTTCTTTGCGAATTCAAGCCAGAAAACAACGAAAATCTGCCAGAAATCGTCGTTTTGCATGGAAAAATGCGGTTTTCTGTAAGAATTTTGATGATTTCGTGCAGAAAGTCATGATTTTGTAGATCTCGTGCTCTTCTTTGCGAATTCAAGCCAGAAAACCACGAAAATCGGCGAGAAATCGTCGTTTTGCATCGAAAAATGCGGTTTTCTCTAAGAATTTTGATGATTTCGTGCAGAATTCTGCTGTTTTCTTGCAATTCAGCCGTTGAATCTTGGTAAAAAGTCATGATTTTGTAGATTTCGTGCTCTTCTTTGCGAATTCATGCCAGAAAACAACGAAAATTGGCGAGAAATCGTCGTTTTGCATCGAAATATGCGGTTTTCTGTAAGAATTTTGATGATTTCGTGCAGAATTCTGCTGTTTTCTTGCAATTCAGCCTTTGAATCTTGGTAAAAAGTCATGATTTTGTAGATCTCGTGCTCTTCTTTGCGAATTCAAGCCAGAAAACAACGAAAATCGGCGAGAAATCGTCGTTTTGCATCTAAATATGCGGTTTTCTGTAAGAATTTTGATGATTTCGTGCAAAATTCTGCTGTTTTCTTGCAATTCAGCCGTTGAATCTTGGTAAAAAGTCATGATTTTGTAGATTTCGTGCTCTTCTTTGCGAATTCAAGCCAGAAAACAACGAAAATCGGCGAGAAATCGTCGTTTTGCATCGAAATATGCGGTTTTCTCTAAGAATTTTGACGATTTCGTGCAGAATTCTGCTGTTTACTTGCAATTCAGCCGTTGAATCTTGGTAAAAAGTCATGATTTTGTAGATTTCGTGCTCTTCTTTGCGAATTCAAGATAGAAAACAACGAAAATCAGCGAGAAATCGTCGTTTTGCATCGAAATATGCGGTTTTCTCTAAGAATTTTGATGATTTCGTGCGGAATTCTGCTGTTTTCTTGCAATTCAGCCGTTGAATCTTGGTAAAAAGTCATGATTTTGTAGATTTCGTGCTCTTCTTTGCAAATTCATGCCAGAAAACAACGAAAATCGGCGAGAAATCGTCGTTTTGCATCGAAATATGCGGTTTTCTGTAAGAATTTTGATGATTTCGTGCAGAATTCTGCTGTTTTCTTGCAATTCAGCCGTTGAATCTTGGTAAAAAGTCATGATTTTGTAGATCTCGTGCTCTTCTTTGCGAATTCAAGCGAGAAAACAACGAAAATCGGCGAGAAATCGTCGTTTTGCATCGAAATATGCGGTTTTCTGTAAGAATTTTGATGATTTCGTGCAGAATTCTGCTGTTTTCTTGCAATTCAGCCGTTGAATCTAGGTAAAAGGTCATGATTTTATAGATTTCGTGCTCTTCTTGGCGAATTCAAGATAGAAAACAACGAAAATCGGCGAGAAATCGTTGTTTTGCATCGAAATATGCGGTTTTCTGTGAGAATTTTGATGGTTTCGTGCAGAATTCTGCTGTTTTCTTGCAATTCAGCCGTAGAATCTTGGTAAAAAGTGATGATTTTGTAGATTTCGTGCCATTCTTTGCGAATTCAAGCCAGAAAACAACGAAAATCGGCGAGAAATCGTTGTTTTGCATCGAAATATGCGGTTTTCTGTAAGAATTTTGATGATTTCGTGCAGAATTCTGCTGTTTTCTTGCAATTCAGCCGTTGAATCTTGGTAAAAAGTCATGATTTTGTAGATTTCGTGCTCTTCTTTGCGAATTCAGGCCAGAAAACAACGAAAATCGGCGAGAAATCGTCGATTTGCATCGAAAAATGCGGTTTTCTGTAAGAATTTTGATGATTTCGTGCAGAATTCTGCGGTTTTCTTGCAATTCAGCCGTTGAATCTTGGTAAAAAGTCATGATTTTGTAGATTTCGTGCTCTTCTTTGCGAATTCAAGCCAGAAAACCACGAAAATCGGCGAGAAATCGTCGTTTTGCATCGAAATATGCGGTTTTCTCTAAGAATTTTGATGATTTCGTGCAGAATTCTGCTGTTTTCTTGCAATTCAGCCGTTGAATCTTGGTAAAAAGTGATGATTTTGTAGATTTCGTGCTCTTCTTTGCGAATTCAAGCCAGAAAACAACGAAAATCGGCGAGAAATCGTCGTTTTGCATCGAAATATGCGGTTTTCTCTAAGAATTTTGACGATTTCGTGCAGAATTCTGCTGTTTTCTTGCAATTCAGCCGTTGAATCTTGGTAAAAAGTCATGGTTTTGTAGATTTCGTGCTCTTCAATGCGAATTCAAGCCAGAAAACAACGAAAATCGGCGAGATATCGTCGTTTTGCATCGAAATATGCGGTTTTCTGTAAGAATTTTGATGATTTCGTGCAGAAGTCTGCTGTTTTCTTGCAATTCAGCCGTAGAATCTTGGCAAAAAGTGATGATTTTGTAGATTTCGTGCTCTTCTTTGCGAATTCAAGCCAGAAAACAACGAAAATCGGCGAAAAATCGTTGTTTTGCATCGAAATATGCGGTTTTCTGTAAGAATTTTGATGATTTCGTGCAGAATTCTGCTGTTTTCTTGCAATTCAGCCGTTGAATCTTGGTAAAAAGTCATGATTTTGTAGATTTCGTGCTCTTCTTTGCGAATTCAAGCCAGAAAACAACGAAAATCGGCGAGAAATCGTCGTTTTGCATCGAAATATGCGGTTTTCTGTAAGAATTTTGATGATTTCGTGCAGAATTCTGCTGTTTTCTTGCAATTCAGCCGTTGAATCTTGGTAAAAAGTCATGATTTTGTAGATTTCGTGCTCTTCTTTGCGAATTCAAGCCAGAAAACAACGAAAATCGGCGAGAAATAATCGTTTTGCATCGAAATATGCGGTTTTCTCTAAGAATTTTGATGATTTCGTGCAGAAGTCTGCTGTTTTCTTGCAATTCAGCCGTAGAATCTTGGTAAAAAGTGATGATTTTGTAGATTTCGTGCTCTTCTTTGCGAATTCAAGCCAGAAAACAACGAAAATCGGCGAGAAATCGTTGTTTGTAATCGAAATATGCGATTTTCTGTAAGAATTTTGATAATTTCGTGCAGAATTCTGCGGTTTTCTTGCAATTCAGCCGTTGAATCTTGGTAAAAAGTCATGATTTTGTAGATTTCGTGCTCTTCTTTGCGAATTCAAGCCAGAAAACAACGAAAATCGGCGAGAAATCGTCGTTTTGCATCGAAATATGCGGTTTTCTGTAAGAATTTTGATGATTTCGTGCAGAATTCTGCTGTTTTCTTGCAATTCAGCCGTTGAATCTTGGTAAAAAGTCATGATTTTGTAGATTTCGTGCTCTTCTTTGCGAATTCAAGCCAGAAAACAACGAAAATCGGCGAGAAATAATCGTTTTGCATCGAAATATGCGGTTTTCTCTAAGAATTTTGATGATTTCGTGCAGAATTCTGCTGTTTTCTTGCAATTCAGCCGTTGAATCTTGGTAAAAAGTAATGATTTTGTTGATTTCGTGCTCTTCTTTGCGAATTCAAGCCAGAAAACAACGAAAATCGGCGAGAAATCGTCGTTTTGCATCGAAATATGCGGTTTTCTCTATGAATTTTGACGATTTCGTGCAGAATTCTGCTGTTTTCTTGCAATTCAGCCGTTGAATATTGGTAAAAAGTCATGATTTTGCAGATTTCGTGCTCTTCTTGGCGAATTCAAGATAGAAAACAACGAAAATCGGCGAGAAATCGTTGTTTTGCATCGAAATATGCGGTTTTCTCTAAGAATTTTGACAATTTCGTGCAGAATTCTGCTGTTTTCTTGCAATTCAGCCGTTGAATCTTGATAAAAAGTCATGATTTTGTAGATCTCGTGCTCTTCTTTGCGAATTCAAGCCAGAAAACAACGAAAATCGGCGAGAAATCGTTGTTTTGCATCGAAATATGCGATTTTCTGTAAGAATTTTGATGATTTCGTGCAGAATTCTGCTGTTTTCTTGCAATTCAGCCGTTGAATCTTGGTAAAAAGTCATGATTTTGTAGATTCCGTGCTCTTCTTTGCGAATTCAAGATAGAAAACAACGAAAATCGGCTAGAAATCGTTGTTTTGCATCGAAATATGCAGTTTTCTCTAAGAATTTTGATGATTTCGTGCAGAATTCTGTTGTTTTCTTGCAATTCAGCCGTAGAATCTTGGTAAAAAGTGATGATTTTGTAGATTTCGTGCTCTTCTTGGCGAATTCAAGCCAGAAAACAACGAAAATCGGCGAGAAATCGTTGTTTTGCATCGAAATATGCGGTTTTCTGTAAGAATTTTGATAATTTCGTGCAGAATTCTGCTGTTTTCTTGTAATTCAGCCGTTGAATCTTGGTAAAAAGTCATGATTTTGTAGATTTCGTGCTCTTCTTGGCGAATTCAAGATAGAAAACCACGAAAATCGGCGAGAAATCGTCGTTTTGCATCGAAATATGCGGTTTTCTGTAAGAATTTTGATGATTTCGTGCAGAATTCTGTTGTTTTCTTGCAATTTAGCCGTAGAATCTTGGTAAAAAGTGATGATTTTGTAGATTTCGTGCTCTTCTTTGCGAATTCAAGCCAGAAAACAACGAAAATCGGCGAGAAATCGTTGTTTTGCATCGAAATATGCGTTTTTCTGCAAGAATTTTGATGATTTCGTGCAGAATTCTGCTGTTTTCTTGCAATTCAGCCGTTGAATCTTGGTAAAAAGTCATGATTTTGTAGATTTCGTGCTCTTCTTTGCGAATTCAAGCCAGAAAACAACGAAAATCGGCGAGAAATCGTCGTTTTGCATCGAAAAATGCGGTTTTCTGTAAGAATTTTGATGATTTCGTGCAGAAAGTCATGATTTTGTAGATTTCGTGCTCTTCTTTGCGAATTCAAGCCAGAAAACCACGAAAATCGGCGAGAAATCGTCGTTTTGCATCGAAATATGCGGTTTTCTTTAAGAATTTTGATGATTTCGTGCAGAATTCTGCTGTTTTCTTGCAATTCAGCCGTTGAATCTTGGTAAAAAGTGATGATTTTGTAGATTTCGTGCTCTTCTTTGCGAATTCAAGCCAGAAAACAACGAAAATCGGCGAGAAATCGTCGTTTTGCATCGAAATATGCGGTTTTCTCTAAGAATTTTGACAATTTCGTGCAGAATTCTGCTGTTTTCTTGCAATTCAGCCGTTGAATCTTGGTAAAAAGTCATGATTTTGTAGATTTTGTGTTCTTCTTTGCGAATTCAAGATAGAAAACAACGAAAATCACCGAGAAATCGTCGTTTTGCATCGAAATATGCGGTTTTCTCTAAGAATATTGATGATTTCGTGCAGAATTCTGCTGTTTTCTTGCAATTCAGCCGTTGAATCTTGGTAAAAAGTGATGATTTTTTAGATTTCGTGCTCTTCTTTGCGAATTCAAGCCAGAAAACAACGAAAATCGGCGAGAAATCGTTGTTTTGCATCGAAATATGCGGTTTTCTCTAAGAATTTTGATGATTTCGTGCAGAATTCTACTGTTTTCTTGCAATTCAGCCGTTGAATCTTGGTAAAAAGTCATGATTTTGTAGATTTCGTGCTCTTCTTTGCGAATTCAAGCCAGAAAACAACGAAAATCGGCGAGAAATCGTCGTTTTGCATCGAAATATGCGGTTTTCTCTAAGAATTTTGATGATTTCGTGCAGAGTTCTGCTGTTTTCTTGCAATTCAGCCGTTGAATCTTGGTAAAAAGTCATGATTTTGTAGATTTCGTGCTCTTCTTTGCAAATTCAAGCCAGAAAACAACGAAAATCGGCGAGAAATCGTCGTTTTGCATCGAAATATGCGGTTTTCTGTAAGAATTTTGATGATTTCGTGCAGAGTTCTGCTGTTTTCTTGCAATTCAGCCGTTGAATCTAGGTAAAAAGTCATGATTTTGTAGATTTCGTGCTTTTCTTGGCGAATTCAAGATAGAAAACTACGAAAATCGGCGAGAAATCGTTGTTTTGCATCGAAATATGCAGTTTTCTCTAAGAATTTTGATGATTTCGTGCAGAATTCTGCTGTTTTCTTGCAATTCAGCCGTTGAATCTAGGTAAAAAGTCATGATTTTGTAGATTTCGTGCTCTTCTTGGCGAATTCAAGATAGAAAACAACGAAAATCGGCGAGAAATCGTTGTTTTGCATCGAAATATGCAGTTTTCTCTAAGAATTTTGATGATTTCGTGCAGAATTCTGCTGATTTCTTGCAATTCAGCTGTTGAATCTTGGTAAAAAGTCATGATTTTGTAGATTGCGTGCTCTTCTTTGCGAATTCAAGCCAGAAAACAACAAAAATCGGCGAGAAATCGTTGTTTTGCATCGAAATATGCGGTTTTCTGTAAGAATTTTGATGATTTCGTGCAGAATTCTGCTGTTTTCTTGGAATTCAGCCGTAGAATCTTGGTAAAAAGTGATGATTTTGTAGATTTCGTGCTCTTCTTTGCGAATTCAAGCCAGAAAACAACGAAAATCGGCGAGAAATCGTTGTTTTGCATCGAAATATGCGGTTTTCTGTAAGAATTTTGATGATTTCGTGCAGAATTCTGCTGTTTTCTTGCAATTCAGCAGTTGAATCTAGGTAAAAAGTCATGATTTTGTAGATTTCGTGCTCTTCTTGGCGAATTCAAGATAGAAAACTACGAAAATCGGCGAAAAATCGTTGTTTTGCATCGAAAAATGCAGTTTTCTCTAAGAATTTTGATGATTTCGTGCAGAATTCTGCTGTTTTCTTGCAATTCAGCCGTTTAATCTTGGTAAAAAGTCGTGATTTTGTAGATTTTGTGCTCTTCTTTGCGAATTCAAGCCAGAAAACAACGAAAATCGGCGAGAAATCGTCGTTTTGCATCGAAATATACGGTTTTCTGTAAGAATTTTGATGATTTCGTGCAGACTTCTGCTGTTTTCTTGCAATTCAGCCGTAGAATCTTGGTAAAAAGTGATGATTTTGTAGATTTCGTGCTCTTCTTTGCGAACTCAAGCCAGAAACCAACGAAAATCGGCGAGAAATCGTTGTTTTGCATCGAAATATGCGGTTTTCTGTAAGAATTTTGATGATTTCGTGCAGAATTCTGCTGTTTTCTTGCAACTCAGCCGTTGAATCTTGGTAAAAAGTCATGATTTTGTAGATTTCGTGCTCTTCTTTGCGAATTCAAGCCAGAAAACAACGAAAATCGGCGAGAAATCGTCGTTTTGCATCGAAAAATGCGGTTTTCTGTAAGAATTTTGATGATTTCGTGCAGAATTCTGCTGTTTTCTTGCAATTCAGCCGTTGAATCTTGGTAAAAAGTCATGATTTTGTAGATTTCGTGCTCTTCTTTGCGAATTCAAGCCAGAAAACAACGAAAATCGGCGAGAAATCGTCGTTTTGTATCAAAATATGCGGTTTTCTGTAAGAATTTTGATGATTTCGTGCAGAATTCTGCTGTTTTCTTGCAATTCAGCCGTTGAATCTTGGTAAAAAGTCATGATTTTGTAGATTCCGTGCTCTTCTTTGCGAATTCAAGATAGAAAACAACGAAAATCAGCGAGAAATCGTCGTTTTGCATCGAAATATGCGGTTTTCTCTAAGAATTTTGATGATTTCGTGCAGAATTCTGCTGTTTTCTGGCAATTCAGCCGTTGAATCTTGGTAAAAAGTCATGATTTTGTATATTTGGTGCTCTTCTTTGCGAATTCAAGCCAGAAAACAACGAAAATCGGCGAGAAATCGTCGTTTTGTATCAAAATATGCGGTTTTCTGTAAGAATTTTGATGATTTCGTGCAGAATTCTGCTGTTTTCTTGCAATTCAGCCGTTGAATCTTGGTAAAAAGTCATGATTTTGTAGATTTCGTGCTCTTCTTTGCGAATTCAAGCCAGAAAACAACGAAAATCGGCGAGAAATCGTCGTTTTGCATCGAAAAATGCAGTTTTCTGTAAGAATTTTGATGATTTCGTGCAGAATTCTGCTGTTTTCTTGCAATTCAGCCGTTGAATCTTGGTAAAAAGTCATGATTTTGTAGATTTCGTGCTCTTCTTTGCGAATTCAAGCCAGAAAACAACGAAAATCGCCGAGAAATCGTCGTTTTGCATCGAAATATGCGGTTTTCTGTAAGAATTTTGATGATTTCGTGCAGAATTCTGCTGTTTTCTTGCAATTCAGCCGTTGAGTCTTGGTAAAAAGTCATGATTTTGTAGATTTCGTGCTCTTCTTTGCGAATTCAAGCCAGAAAACAACGAAAATCGGCGAGAAATCGTCGTTTTGCATCAAAATATGCGGTTTTCTGTAAGAATTTTGATGATTTCGTGCAGAATTCTGCTGTTTTCTTGCAATTCAGCCGTTGAATCTAGGTAAAAAGTCATGATTTTGTAGATTTCGTGCTCTTCTTGGCAAATTCAAGATAGAAAACAACGAAAATCGGCGAGAAATCGTTGTTTTGCATCGAAATATGCAGTTTTCTCTAAGAATTTTGATGATTTCGTGCAGAATTCTGCTGTTTTCTTGCAATTCAGCCGTTGAATCTTGGTAAAAAGTCATGATTTTGTAGATTTCGTGCTCTTCTTTGCGCGAATTCAAGCCAGAAAACAACGAAAATCGGCGAGAAATCGTCGTTTTGCATCGAAATATGCGGTTTTCTCTAAGAATTTTGATGATTTCGTGCAGAATTCTGCTGTTTTCTTGCAATTCAGCCGTTGAATCTTGGTAAAAAGTGATAATTTTGTAGATTTCGTGCTCTTCTTTGCGAATTCAAGCCAGAAAACAACGAAAATCGGCGAGAAATCGTCGTTTTGCATCGAAATATGCGGTTTTTTCTAAGAATTTTGACGATTTCGTGCAGAATTCTGCTGTTTTCTTGCAATTCAGCTGTTGAATCTAGGTTAAGAGTCATGATTTTGTAGATTTCGTGCTCTTCTTGGCGAATTCAAGATAGAAAACAACGAAAATCGGCGAGAAATCGTTGTTTTGCATCGAAATATGCGGTTTTCTGTAAGAATTTTGATGATTTCGTGCAGAATTCTGCTGTTTTCTTGCAATTCAGCCGTTGAATCTAGGTAAAAAGTCATGATTTTGTAGATTTCGTGCTCTTCTTGGCAAATTCAAGATAGAAAACAACGAAAATCAGCGAGAGAACGTCGTTTTGCATCGAAATATGCGGTTTTCTCTAAGAATTTTGATGATTTCGTGCAGAATTCTGTTGTTTTGTTGCAATTCAGCCGTTGAATCTTGGTAAAAAGTCTTGATTTTGTAGAGTTCGTGCTCTTCTTTGCAAATTCATGCCAGAAAACAACGAAAATCGGCGAGAAATCGTCGTTTTGCATCGAAATATGCGGTTTTCTGTAAGAATTTTGATGATTTCGTGCAGAGTTCTGCTGTTTTCTTGCAATTCAGCCGTTGAGTCTTGGTAAAAAGTCATGATTTTGTAGATTTCGTGCTCTTCTTTGCAAATTCAAGCCAGAAAACAACGAAAATCGGCGAGAAATCGTCGTTTTGCATCGAAATATGCGGTTTTCTGTAAGAATTTTGATGATTTCGTGCAGAATTCTGCTGTTTTCTTGCAATTCAGCCGTTGAATCTTGGTAAAAAGTCATGGTTTTGTAGATTTCGTGCTCTTCTTTGCGAATTCAAGCCAGAAAACAACGAAAATCGGCGAGAAATCGTCGTTTTGCATCGAAAAATGCGGTTTTCTGTAAGAATTTTGATGATTTCGTGCAGAATTCTGCTGTTTTCTTGCAATTCAGCCGTTGAGTCTTGGTAAAAAGTCATGATTTTGTAGATTTCGTGCTCTTCTTTGCGAATTCAAGCCAGAAAACAACGAAAATCGGCGAGAAATCGTCGTTTTGCATCAAAATATGCGGTTTTCTGTAAGAATTTTGATGATTTCGTGCAGAATTCTGCTGTTTTCTTGCAATTCAGCCGTTGAATCTTGGTAAAAAGTCATGATTTTGTAGATTCCGTGCTCTTCTTTGCGAATTCAAGATAGAAAACAACGAAAATCAGCGAGAAATCGTTGTTTTGCATCGAAATATGCAGTTTTCTCTAAGAATTTTGATGATTTCGTGCAGAATTCTGCTGTTTTCTTGCAATTCAGCCGTTAAATCTAGGTAAAAAGTCATGATTTTGTAGATTTCGTGCTCTTCTTTGCGAATTCAAGCCAGAAAACAACGAAAATCGGCGAGAAATCGTCGTTTTGCATCGAAATATGCGGTTTTCTGTAAGAATTTTGATGATTTCGTGCAGAATTCTGCTGTTTTCTTGCAATTCAGCCGTTGAATCTTGGTAAAAAGTCATGATTTTGTATATTTCGTGCTCCTCTTTGCGAATTCAAGCCAGAAAACCACGAAAATCGGCGAGAAATCGTCGTTTTGCATCGAAATATGCGGTTTTCTCTAAGAATTTTGATGAGTTCGTGCAGAATTCTGCTGTTTTCTTGCAATTCAGCCGTTGAATCTTGGTAAAAAGTCATGATTTTGTAGATTTCGTGCTCTTCTTTGCGAATTCAAGCCAGAAAACAACGAAAATCGGCGAGAAATCGTCGTTTTGCATCGAAATATGCGGTTTTCTGTAAGAATTTTGATGATTTCGTGCAGAATTCTGCTGTTTTCTTGCAATTCAGCCGTTGAATCTAGGTAAAAAGTCATGATTTTGTAGATTTCGTGCTCTTCTTGGCGAATTCAAGATAGAAAACAACGAAAATCGGCGAGAAATCGTTGTTTTGCATCGAAATATGCGGTTTTCTGTAAGAATTTTGATGATTTCGTGCAGAATTCTGCTGTTTTCTTGCAGAATTCTGCTGTTTTCTTGCAATTCAGCCGTTGAATCTTGGTAAAAAGTCATGATTTTGTAGATTTCGTGCTCCTCTTTGCGAATTCAAGCCAGAAAACCACGAAAATCGGCGAGAAATCGTCGTTTTGCATCGAAATATGCGGTTTTCTCTAAGAATTTTGATGATTTCGTGCAGAATTCTGCTGTTTTCTTGCAATTCAGCCGTTGAATATTAGTAAAAAGTGATAATTTTGTAGATTTCGTGCTCTTCTTTGCGAATTCAAGCCAGAAAACAACGAAAATCGGCGAGAAATCGTCGTTTTGCATCGAAATATGCGGTTTTCTCTAAGAATTTTGACGATTTCGTGCAGAATTCTGCTGTTTTCTTGCAATTCAGCTGTTGAATCTAGGTAAAAAGTCATGATTTTGTAGATTTCGTTCTCTTATTGGCGAATTCAAGATAGAAAACAACGAAAATCGGCGAGTAATCGTTGTTTTGCATCAAAATATGCAGTTTTCTCTAAGAATTTTGATGATTTCGTGCAGAGTTCTGCTGTTTTCTTGCAACTCAGCCGTTGAATCTTGGTAAAAAGTCAAGATCTTGTAGATTTCGTGCTCTTCTTTGCGAATTCAAGCCAGAAAACAACGAAAATCGGCGAGAAATCGTCGTTTTGCATCGAAATATGCGGTTTTCTGTAAGAATTTTGATGATTTCGTGCAGAATTCTGCTGTTTTCTTGCAATTCAGCCGTTGAATCTTGGTAAAAAGTCATGATTTTGTAGATTCCGTGCTCTTCTTTGCGAATTCAAGATAGAAAACAACGAAAATCGGCGAGAAATCGTTGTTTTGCATCGAAATATGCGGTTTTCTGTAAGAATTTTGATGATTTCGTGCAGAATTCTGCTGTTTTCTTGCAGAATTCTGCTGTTTTCTTGCAATTCAGCCGTTGAATATTAGTAAAAACTGATAATTTTGTAGATTTCGTGCTCTTCTTTGCGAATTCAAGCCAGAAAACAACGAAAATCGGCGAGAAATCGTCGTTTTGCATCGAAATATGCGGTTTTCTCTAAGAATTTTGACGATTTCGTGCAGAATTCTGCTGTTTTCTTGCAATTCAGCCGTTGAATCTTGGTAAAAAGTCATGATTTTGTAGATTTCGTGCTCTCCTTTGCGAATTCAAGATAGAAAACAACGAAAATCAGCGAGAAATCGTCGTTTTGCATCGAAATATGCGGTTTTCTCTAAGAAATTTGATGATTTCGTGCAGAATTCTGCTGTTTTCTTGCAATTCAGCCGTTGAATCTTGGTAAAAAGTCATGATTTTGTAGAGTTCGTGCTCTTCTTTGCAAATTCATGCCAGAAAACAACGAAAATCGGCGAGAAATCGTCGTTTTGCAACGAAATATGCGGTTTTCTGTGAGAATTTTGATGATTTCGTGCAGAATTCTGCTGTTTTCTTGCAATTCAGCCGTTGAATCTAGGTAAAAAGTCATGATTTTGTATATTTCGTGCTCTTCTTGGCGAATTCAAGATAGAAAACAACGAAAATCGGCGAGAAATCGTTGTTTTGCATCGAAATATGCGGTTTTCTGTAAGAATTTTGATGATTTCGTGCAGAATTCTGCTGTTTTCTTGCAATTCAGCCGTTGAATCTTGGTAAAAAGTCATGGTTTTGTAGATTTCGTGCTCTTCTTTGCGAATTCAAGCCAGAAAACAACGAAAATCGGCGAGAAATCGTCGTTTTGCATCGAAAAATGCGGTTTTCTGTAAGAATTTTGATGATTTCGTGCAGAATTCTGCTGTTTTCTTGCAATTCAGCCGTTGAGTCTTGGTAAAAAGTCATGATTTTGTAGATTTCGTGCTCTTCTTTGCGAATTCAAGCCAGAAAACAACGAAAATCGGCGAGAAATCGTCGTTTTGCATCGAAAAATGCGGTTTTCTGTAAGAATTTTGATGATTTCGTGCAGAATTCTGCTGTTTTCTTGCAATTCAGCCGTTGAGTCTTGGTAAAAAGTCATGATTTTGTAGATTTCGTGCTCTTCTTTGCGAATTCAAGCCAGAAAACAACGAAAATCGGCGAGAAATCGTCGTTTTGCATCAAAATATGCGGTTTTCTGTAAGAATTTTGATGATTTCGTGCAGAATTCTGCTGTTTTCTTGCAATTCAGCCGTTGAATCTTGGTAAAAAGTCATGATTTTGTAGATTCCGTGCTCTTCTTTGCGAATTCAAGATAGAAAACAACGAAAATCAGCGAGAAATCGTTGTTTTGCATCGAAATATGCAGTTTTCTCTAAGAATTTTGATGATTTCGTGCAGAATTCTGCTGTTTTCTTGCAATTCAGCCGTTAAATCTAGGTAAAAAGTCATGATTTTGTAGATTTCGTGCTCTTCTTTGCGAATTCAAGCCAGAAAACAACGAAAATCGGCGAGAAATCGTCGTTTTGCATCGAAATATGCGGTTTTCTGTAAGAATTTTGATGATTTCGTGCAGAATTCTGCTGTTTTCTTGCAATTCAGCCGTTGAATCTTGGTAAAAAGTCATGATTTTGTATATTTCGTGCTCCTCTTTGCGAATTCAAGCCAGAAAACCACGAAAATCGGCGAGAAATCGTCGTTTTGCATCGAAATATGCGGTTTTCTCTAAGAATTTTGATGATTTCGTGCAGAATTCTGCTGTTTTCTTGCAATTCAGCCGTTGAATCTTGGTAAAAAGTCATGATTTTGTAGATTTCGTGCTCTTCTTTGCGAATTCAAGCCAGAAAACAACGAAAATCGGCGAGAAATCGTCGTTTTGCATCGAAATATGCGGTTTTCTGTAAGAATTTTGATGATTTCGTGCAGAATTCTGCTGTTTTCTTGCAATTCAGCCGTTGAATCTAGGTAAAAAGTCATGATTTTGTAGATTTCGTGCTCTTCTTGGCGAATTCAAGATAGAAAACAACGAAAATCGGCGAGAAATCGTTGTTTTGCATCGAAATATGCGGTTTTCTGTAAGAATTTTGATGATTTCGTGCAGAATTCTGCTGTTTTCTTGCAGAATTCTGCTGTTTTCTTGCAATTCAGCCGTTGAATCTTGGTAAAAAGTCATGATTTTGTAGATTTCGTGCTCCTCTTTGCGAATTCAAGCCAGAAAACCACGAAAATCGGCGAGAAATCGTCGTTTTGCATCGAAATATGCGGTTTTCTCTAAGAATTTTGATGATTTCGTGCAGAATTCTGCTGTTTTCTTGCAATTCAGCCGTTGAATATTAGTAAAAAGTGATAATTTTGTAGATTTCGTGCTCTTCTTTGCGAATTCAAGCCAGAAAACAACGAAAATCGGCGAGAAATCGTCATTTTGCATCGAAATATGCGGTTTTCTCTAAGAATTTTGACGATTTCGTGCAGAATTCTGCTGTTTTCTTGCAATTCAGCTGTTGAATCTAGGTAAAAAGTCATGATTTTGTAGATTTCGTTCTCTTATTGGCGAATTCAAGATAGAAAACAACGAAAATCGGCGAGTAATCGTTGTTTTGCATCAAAATATGCAGTTTTCTCTAAGAATTTTGATGATTTCGTGCAGAGTTCTGCTGTTTTCTTGCAACTCAGCCGTTGAATCTTGGTAAAAAGTCAAGATCTTGTAGATTTCGTGCTCTTCTTTGCGAATTCAAGCCAGAAAACAACGAAAATCGGCGAGAAATCGTCGTTTTGCATCGAAATATGCGGTTTTCTGTAAGAATTTTGATGATTTCGTGCAGAATTCTGCTGTTTTCTTGCAATTCAGCCGTTGAATCTTGGTAAAAAGTCATGATTTTGTAGATTCCGTGCTCTTCTTTGCGAATTCAAGATAGAAAACAACGAAAATCGGCGAGAAATCGTTGTTTTGCATCGAAATATGCGGTTTTCTGTAAGAATTTTGATGATTTCGTGCAGAATTCTGCTGTTTTCTTGCAGAATTCTGCTGTTTTCTTGCAATTCAGCCGTTGAATATTAGTAAAAACTGATAATTTTGTAGATTTCGTGCTCTTCTTTGCGAATTCAAGCCAGAAAACAACGAAAATCGGCGAGAAATCGTCGTTTTGCATCGAAATATGCGGTTTTCTCTAAGAATTTTGACGATTTCGTGCAGAATTCTGCTGTTTTCTTGCAATTCAGCCGTTGAATCTTGGTAAAAAGTCATGATTTTGTAGATTTCGTGCTCTCCTTTGCGAATTCAAGATAGAAAACAACGAAAATCAGCGAGAAATCGTCGTTTTGCATCGAAATATGCGGTTTTCTCTAAGAAATTTGATGATTTCGTGCAGAATTCTGCTGTTTTCTTGCAATTCAGCCGTTGAATCTTGGTAAAAAGTCATGATTTTGTAGAGTTCGTGCTATTCTTTGCAAATTCATGCCAGAAAACAACGAAAATCGGCGAGAAATCGTCGTTTTGCAACGAAATATGCGGTTTTCTGTGAGAATTTTGATGATTTCGTGCAGAATTCTGCTGTTTTCTTGCAATTCAGCCGTTGAATCTAGGTAAAAAGTCATGATTTTGTATATTTCGTGCTCTTCTTGGCGAATTCAAGATAGAAAACAACGAAAATCGGCGAGAAATCGTTGTTTTGCATCGAAATATGCGGTTTTCTGTAAGAATTTTGATGATTTCGTGCAGAATTCTGCTGTTTTCTTGCAATTCAGCCGTTGAATCTTGGTCAAAAGTCATGATTTTGTAGATTTCGTGCTCTTCTTTGCAAATTCATGCCAGAAAACAACGAAAATCGGCGAGAAATCGTCGTTTTGCATCGAAATATGCGGTTTTCTGTAAGAATTTTGATGATTTCGTGCAGAATTCTGCTGTTTTCTTGCAATTCTGCCGTTGAATCTTGGTAAAAAGTCATGATTTTGTAGATTTCGTGCTCTTCTTTTCGAATTCAAGATAGAAAGCAACGAAAATCAGCGAGAAATCGTCGTTTTGCATCGAAATATGCGGTTTTCTCTAAGAATTTTGATGAGTTCGTGCAGAATTCTACTGTTTTCTTGCAATTCAGCCGTTGGATCTTGGTAAAAAGTGATGATTTTGTAGATTTCGTGCTCTTCTTTGCGAATTCAAGCCAGAAAACAACGAAAATCGGCGAGAAATCGTCGTTTTGCATCGAAATATGCGGTTTTCTCTAAGAATTTTGATGATTTCGTGCAGAATTCTGCTGTTTTCTTGCAATTCAGCCGTTGGATCTTGGTAAAAAGTGATGATTTTGTAGATTTCGTGCTCTTCTTTGCGAATTCAAGCCAGAAAACAACGAAAATCGGCGAGAAATCGTCGTTTTGCATCGAAATATGCGGTTTTCTGTAAGAATTTTGATGATTTCGTGCAGAATTCTGCTGTTTTCTTGCAATTCAGCCGTTGAATCTTGGTAAAAAGTCATGATTTTGTAGATTTCGTGCTCTTCTTTGCGAATTCAAGCCAGAAAACAACGAAAATCGGCGAGAAATCGTCGTTTTGCATCGAAATATGCGGTTTTCTCTAAGAATTTTGATGATTTCGTGCAGAAGTCTGCTGTTTTCTTGCAATTCAGCCGTTGAATCTTGGTAAAAAGTGATGATTTTGTAGATTTCGTGCTCTTCTTTGCGAATTCAAGCCAGAAAACAACGAAAATCGGCAAGAAATCGTCGTTTTGCGTCGAAATATGCGGTTTTCTCTAAGAATTTTGACGATTTCGTGCAGAATTCTGCTGTTTTCTTGCAATTCAGCCGTTGAATCTTGGTAAAAAGTCATGATTTTGTAGATTTCGTGCTCTCCTTTGCGAATTCAAGATAGAAAACAACGAAAATCAGCGAGAAATCGTCGTTTTGCATCGAAATATGCGGTTTTCTCTAAGAAATTTGATGATTTCGTGCAGAATTCTGCTGTTTTCTTGCAATTCAGCCGTTGAATCTTGGTAAAAAGTCATGATTTTGTAGAGTTCGTGCTCTTCTTGGCGAATTCAAGATAGAAAACAACGAAAATCGGCGAGAAATCGTTGTTTTGCATCGAAATATGCGGTTTTCTGTAAGAATTTTGATGATTTCGTGCAGAATTCTGCTGTTTTCTTGCAATTCAGCTGTTGAATCTTGGTAAAAAGTCATGATTTTGTAGATTTCGTGCTCTTCTTTGCGAATTCAAGCCAGAAAACAACGAAAATCGGCGAGAAATCGTCGTTTTGCATCGAAATATGCGGTTTTCTCTAAGAATTTTGATGATTTCGTGCAGAATTCTGCTGTATTCTTGCAATTCAGCCGTTGAATCTTGGTAAAAAGTCATGATTTTGTAGATTCCGTGCTCTTCTTTGCGAATTCAAGATAGAAAACAACGAAAATCAGCTAGAAATCGGCGTTTTGCATCGAAATATGCGGTTTTCTCTAAGAATTTTGATGAGTTCGTGCAGAATTCTACTGTTTTCTTGCAATTCAGCCGTTGGATCTTGGTAAAAAGTGATGATTTTGTAGATTTCGTGCTCTTCTTTGCGAATTCAAGCCAGAAAACAACGAAAATCGGCGAGAAATCGTCGTTTTGCATCGAAATATGCGGTTTTCTCTAAGAATTTTGATGATTTCGTGCAGAATTCTGCTGTTTTCTTGCAATTCAGCCGTTGGATCTTGGTAAAAAGTGATGATTTTGTAGATTTGGTGCTCTTCTTTGCGAATTCAAGCCAGAAAACAACGAAAATCGGCGAGAAATCGTCGTTTTGCATCGAATTATGCGGTTTTCTGTAAGAATTTTGATGATTTCGTGCAGAATTCTGCTGTTTTCTTGCAATTCAGCCGTTGAATCTTGGTAAAAAGTCATGATTTTGTAGATTTCGTGCTCTTCTTTGCGAATTCAAGCCAGAAAACAACGAAAATCGGCGAGAAATCGTCGTTTTGCATCGAAATATGCGGTTTTCTCTAAGAATTTTGATGATTTCGTGCAGAATTCTGCTGTTTTCTTGCAATTCAGCCGTTGAATCTTGGTAAAAAGTCATGATTTTGTAGATTTCGTGCTCTTCTTTGCGAATTCAAGCCAGAAAACAACGAAAATCGGCGAGAAATCGTCGTTTTGCATCGAAATATGCGGTTTTCTCTAAGAATTTTGATGATTTCGTGCAGAATTCTGCTGTTTTCTTGCAATTCAGCCGTTGAATCTAGGTAAAAAGTCATGATTTTGTAGATTTCGTGCTCTTCTTTGCGAATTCAAGATAGAAAACAACGAAAATCAGCGAGAAATCGTCGTTTTGCATCGAAATATGCGGTTTTCTCTAAGAATTTTGATGAGTTCGTGCAGAATTCTGCTGTTTTCTTGCAATTCAGCCGTTGGATCTTGGTAAAAAGTGATGATTTTGTAGATTTCGTGCTCTTCTTTGCGAATTCAAGCCAGAAAACAACGAAAATCGGAGAGAAATCGTCGTTTTGCATCGAAATATGCGGTTTTCTCTAAGAATTTTGATGATTTCGTGCAGAATTCTGCTGTTTTCTTGCAATTCAGCTGTTGAATCTTGGTAAAAAGTCATGATTTTGTAGATTTCGTGCTCTTCTTTGCGAATTCAAGCCAGAAAACAACGAAAATCGGCGAGAAATCGTCGTTTTGCATCGAAATATGCGGTTTTCTGTAAGAATTTTGATGATTTCGTGCAGAATTCTGCTGTATTCTTGCAATTCAGCCGTTGAATCTTGGTAAAAAGTCATGATTTTGTAGATTCCGTGCTCTTCTTTGCGAATTCAAGATAGAAAACAACGAAAATCAGCGAGAAATCGGCGTTTTGCATCGGAATATGCGGTTTTCTCTAAGAATTTTGATGATTTCGTGCAGAATTCTGCTGGTTTCTTGCAATTCAGCCGTTGAATCTTGGTAAAAAGTCATGATTTTGTAGATTTCGTGCTCTTCTTTGCAAATTCATGCCAGAAAACAACGAAAATCGGCGAGAAATCGTCGTTTTGCATCGAAATATGCGGTTTTCTGTAAGAATTTTGATGATTTCGTGCAGAATTCTGCTGTTTTCTTGCAATTCAGCCGTTGGATCTTGGTAAAAAGTCATGATTTTGTAGATTTCGTGCTCTTCTTTGCGAATTCAAGCCAGAAAACAACAAAAATCGGCGAGAAATCGTCGTTTTGCATCGAAATATGCGGTTTTCTGTAAGAATTTTGATGATTTCGTGCAGAATTCTGCTGTTTTCTTGCAATTCAGCCGTTGAATCTTGGTAAAAAGTCATGATTTTGTAGATTTCGTGCTCTTCTTTGCGAATTCAAGATAGAAAACAACGAAAATCAGCGAGAAATCGTCGTTTTGCATCGAAATATGCGGTTTTCTCTAAGAATTTTGATGAGTTCGTGCAGAATTCTGCTGTTTTCTTGCAATTCAGCCGTTGGATCTTGGTAAAAAGTGATGATTTTGTAGATTTCGTGCTCTTCTTTGCGAATTCAAGCCAGAAAACAACGAAAATCGGCGAGAAATCGTCGTTTTGCATCGAAATATGCGGTTTTCTCTAAGAATTTTGATGATTTCGTGCAGAATTCTGCTGTTTTCTTGCAATTCAGCTGTTGAATCTTGGTTAAAAGTCATGATTTTGTAGATTTCGTGCTCTTCTTTGCGAATTCAAGCCAGAAAACAACGAAAATCGGCGAGAAATCGTCGTTTTGCATCGAAAAATGCGGTTTTCTGTAAGAATTTTGATGATTTCGTGCAGAATTCTGCTGTTTTCTTGCAATTCAGCTGTTGAATCTTGGTAAAAAGTCATGATTTTGTAGATTTCGTGCTCTTCTTTGCGAATTCAAGCCAGAAAACAACGAAAATCGGCGAGAAATCGTCGTTTTGCATCGAAATATGCGGTTTTCTGTAAGAATTTTGATGATTTCGTGCAGAATTCTGCTGTATTCTTGCAATTCAGCCGTTGAATCTTGGTAAAAAGTCATGATTTTGTAGATTCCGTGCTCTTCTTTGCGAATTCAAGATAGAAAACAACGAAAATCAGCGAGAAATCGGCGTTTTGCATCGAAATATGCGGTTTTCTCTAAGAATTTTGATGATTTCGTGCAGAATTCTGCTGTTTTTTTTGCAATTCAGCCGTTGAATCTTGGTAAAAAGTCATGATTTTGTAGATTTCGTGCTCTTCTTTGCAAATTCATGCCAGAAAACAACGAAAATCGGCGAGAAATCGACGATTTGCATCGAAATATGCGGTTTTCTCTAAAAATTTTGATGATTTCGTGCAGAATTCTGCTGTTTTCTTGCAAATCAGCCGTTGAATCTTGGTAAAAAGTGATGATTTTGTAGATTTCGTGCTCTTCTTTGCGAATTCAAGTCAGAAAACAACGAAAATCGGCGAGAAGTCGTCGTTTTGCATCGAAATATGCGGTTTTCTCTAAGAATTTTGATGATTTCGTGCAGAATTCTGCTGTTTTCTTGCAATTCAGCCGTTGAATCTTGCTAAAAAGTCATGATTTTGTAGATTTCGTGCTCTTCTTTGCGAATTCAAGCCAGAAAACAACGAAAATCGGCGAGAAATCGTCGTTTTGCATCGAAATATGCGGTTTTCTGTAAGAATTTTGATGATTTCGTGCAGAATTCTGCTGTTTTCTTGCAATTCAGCCGTTGAATCTTGGTAAAAAGTCATGATTTTGTAGATTCCGTGCTCTTCTTTGCGAATTCAAGATAGAAAAAAACGAAAATCAGCGAGAAATCGTCGTTTTGCATCGAAATATGCGGTTTTCTCTAAGAATTTTGATGATCTCGTGCAGAGTTCTGCTGTTTTCTTGCAATTCAGCCGTTGAATCTTGGTAAAAAGTCATGATTTTGTAGATTTCGTGCTCTTCTTTGCAAATTCATGCCAGAAAACAAGAAAATCGGCGAGAAATCGTCGTTTTGCATCGAAATATGCGGTTTTCTGTAAGAATTTTGATGATTTCGTGCAGAATTCTGCTGTTTTCTTGCAATTCAGCCGTTGGATCTTGGTAAAAAGTGATGATTTTGTAGATTTCGTGCTCTTCTTTGCGAATTCAAGCCAGAAAACAACGAAAATCGGCGAGAAATCGTCGTTTTGCATCGAAATATGCGGTTTTCTCTAAGAATTTTGATAATTTCGTGCAGAATTCTGCTGTTTTCTTGCAATTCAGCTGTTGAATCTTGGTAAAAAGTCATGATTTTGTAGATTTCGTGCTCTTCTTTGCGAATTCAAGCCAGAAAACAACGAAAATCGGCGAGAAATCGTCGTTTTGCATCGAAATATGCGGTTTTCTGTAAGAATTTTGATGATTTCGTGCAGAATTCTGCTGTATTCTTGCAATTCAGCCGTTGAATCTTGGTAAAAAGTTATGATTTTGTAGATTCCGTGCTCTTCTTTGCGAATTCAAGATAGAAAACAACGAAAATCAGCGAGAAATCGGCGTTTTGCATCGAAATATACGGTTTTCTCTAAGAATTTTGATGATTTCGTGCAGAATTCTGCTGTTTTCTTGCAATTCAGCCGTTGAATCTTGGTAAAAAGTCATGATTTTGTAGATTTCGTGCTCTTCTTTGCAAATTCGTGCCAGAAAACAACAAAAATCGGCGAGAAATCGTCGATTTGCATCGAAATATGCGGTTTTCTGTAAAAATTTTGATGATTTCGTGCAGAATTCTGCTGTTTTCTTGCAATTCAGCCGTTGAATCTTGGTAAAAAGTCATGATTTTGTAGATTTCGTGCTCTTCTTTGCGAATTCAAGCCAGAAAACAACGAAAATCGGCGAGAAATCGTCGTTTTGCATCGAAAAATGCGGTTTTCTGTAAGAATTTTGATGATTTCGTGCAGAATTCTGCTGTTTTCTTGCAATTCAGCTGTTGAATCTTGGTAAAAAGTCATGATTTTGTAGATTTCGTGCTCTTCTTTGCAAATTCAAGCCAGAAAACAACGAAAATCGGCGAGAAATCGTCGTTTTGCATCGAAATATGCGGTTTTCTGTAAGAATTTTGATGATTTCGTGCAGAATTCTGCTGTTTTCTTGCAATTCAGCCGTTGAATCTTGGTAAAAAGTCATTATTTTGTAGATTTCGTGCTCTTCCTTGCGAATTCAAGATAGAAAACAACGAAAATCAACGAGAAATCGTCGTTTTGCATCGAAATATGCGGTTTTCTCTAAGAATTTTGATGATTTCGTGCAGAATTCTGCTGTTTTCTTGCAATTCAGCCGTTGAATCTTGGTAAAAAGTGATGATTTTGTAGATTTCGTGCTCTTCTTTGCGAATTCAAGTCAGAAAACAACGAAAATCGGCGAAAAGTCGTCGTTTTGCATCGAAATATGCGGTTTTCTCTAAGAATTTTGATGATTTCGTGCAGAATTCTGCTGTTTTCTTGCAATTCAGCCGTTGAATCTTGGTAAAAAGTCATGATTTTGTAGATTTCGTGCTCTTCTTTGCGAATTTAAGCCAGAAAACAACGAAAATCGGCGAGAAATCGTCGTTTTGCATCGAAATATGCGGTTTTCTGTAAGAATTTTGATGATTTCGTGCAGAATTCTGCTGTTTTCTTGCAATTCAGCCGTTGAATCTTGGTAAAAAGTCATGATTTTGTAGATTCCGTGCTCTTCTTTGCGAATTCAAGATAGAAAATAACGAAAATCAGCGAGAAATCGTCGTTTTGCATCGAAATATGCGGTTTTCTCTAAGAATTTTGATGATCTCGTGCAGAATTCTGCTGTTTTCTTGCAATTCAGCCGTTGAATCTTGGTAAAAAGTCATGATTTTGTAGATTTCGTGCTCTTCTTTGCAAATTCATGCCAGAAAACAACGAAAATCGGCGAGAAATCGTCGTTTTGCATCGAAATATGCGGTTTTCTGTAAGAATTTTGATGATTTCGTGCAGAATTCTGCTGTTTTCTTGCAATTCAGCCGTTGGATCTTGGTAAAAAGTGATGATTTTGTAGATTTCGTGCTCTTCTTTGCGAATTCAAGCCAGAAAACAACGAAAATCGGCGAGAAATCGTCGTTTTGCATCGAAATATGCGGTTTTCTGTAAGAATTTTGATGATTTCGTGCAGAATTCTGCTGTATTCTTGCAATTCAGCCGTTGAATCTTGGTAAAAAGTTATGATTTTGTAGATTCCGTGCTCTTCTTTGCGAATTCAAGATAGAAAACAACGAAAATCAGCGAGAAATCGGCGTTTTGCATCGAAATATACGGTTTTCTCTAAGAATTTTGATGATTTCGTGCAGAATTCTGCTGTTTTCTTGCAATTCAGCCGTTGAATCTTGGTAAAAAGTCATGATTTTGTAGATTTCGTGCTCTTCTTTGCAAATTCGTGCCAGAAAACAACAAAAATCGGCGAGAAATCGTCGATTTGCATCGAAATATGCGGTTTTCTGTAAAAATTTTGATGATTTCGTGCAGAATTCTGCTGTTTTCTTGCAATTCAGCCGTTGAATCTTGGTAAAAAGTCATGATTTTGTAGATTTCGTGCTCTTCTTTGCGAATTCAAGCCAGAAAACAACGAAAATCGGCGAGAAATCGTCGTTTTGCATCGAAAAATGCGGTTTTCTGTAAGAATTTTGATGATTTCGTGCAGAATTCTGCTGTTTTCTTGCAATTCAGCTGTTGAATCTTGGTAAAAAGTCATGATTTTGTAGATTTCGTGCTCTTCTTTGCAAATTCAAGCCAGAAAACAACGAAAATCGGCGAGAAATCGTCGTTTTGCATCGAAATATGCGGTTTTCTGTAAGAATTTTGATGATTTCGTGCAGAATTCTGCTGTTTTCTTGCAATTCAGCCGTTAAATCTTGGTAAAAAGTCATTATTTTGTAGATTTCGTGCTCTTCCTTGCGAATTCAAGATAGAAAACAACGAAAATCAACGAGAAATCGTCGTTTTGCATCGAAATATGGGGTTTTCTCTAAGAATTTTGATGATTTCGTGCAGAATTCTGCTGTTTTCTTGCAATTCAGCCGTTGAATCTTGGTAAAAAGTGATGATTTTGTAGATTTCGTGCTCTTCTTTGCGAATTCAAGTCAGAAAATAACGAAAATCGGCGAAAAGTCGTCGTTTTGCATCGAAATATGCGGTTTTCTCTAAGAATTTTGATGATTTCGTGCAGAATTCTGCTGTTTTCTTGCAATTCAGCCGTTGAATCTTGGTAAAAAGTCATGATTTTGTAGATTTCGTGCTCTTCTTTGCGAATTCAAGCCAGAAAACAACGAAAATCGGCGAGAAATCGTCGTTTTGCATCGAAATATGCGGTTTTCTGTAAGAATTTTGATGATTTCGTGCAGAATTCTGCTGTTTTCTTGCAATTCAGCCGTTGAATCTTGGTAAAAAGTCATGATTTTGTAGATTCCGTGCTCTTCTTTGCGAATTCAAGATAGAAAATAACGAAAATCAGCGAGAAATCGTCGTTTTGCATCGAAATATGCGGTTTTCTCTAAGAATTTTGATGATTTCGTGCAGAATTCTGCTGGTTTCTTGCAATTCAGCCGTTGAATCTTGGTAAAAAGTCATGATTTTGTAGATTTCGTGCTCTTTTTTGCAAATTCATGCTAGAAAACAACGAAAATCGGCGAGAAATCGTCGTTTTGCATCGAAATATGCGGTTTTCTGTATGAATTTTGATGATTTCGTGCAGAATTCTGCTGTTTTCTTGCAATTCAGCCGTTGAATCTTGGTAAAAAGACATGATTTTGTAGATTTCGTGCTCTTCTTTGCGAATTCAAGCCAGAAAACAACGAAAATCGGCGGGAAATCGTCGTTTTGCATCGAAATATGCGGTTTTCTGTAAGAATTTTGATGATTTCGTGCAGAATTCTGCTGTTTTCTTGCAATTCAGCCGTTGAATCTAGGTAAAAAGTCATGATTTTGTAGATTTCGTGCTCTTCTTGGCGAATTCAAGATAGAAAACAACGAAAATCGGCGAGAAATCGTTGTTTTGCATCGAAATATGCGGTTTTATGTGAGAATTTTGATGATTTCGTGCAGAATTCTGCTGTTTTCTTGCAATTCAGCCGTTGAATCTAGGTAAAAAGTCATGATTTTGTAGATTTCGTGCTCTTCTTGGCGAATTCAAGATAGAAAACAACGAAAATCAGCGAGAAATCGTTGTTTTGCATCGAAATATGCAGTTTTCTCTAAGAATTTTGATGATTTCGTGGAGAATTCTGCTGTTTTCTTGCAATTCAGCCGTTGAATCTTGGTAAAAAGTCATGATTTTGTAGATTTCGTGCTCTTCTTTGCGAGTTCAAGCCAGAAAACAACGAAAATCGGCGAGAAATCGTCGTTTTGCATCAAAATATGCGGTTTTCTGTAAGAATTTTGATGATTTCGTGCAGAATTCTGCTGTTTTCTTGCAATTCAGCCGTTGGATCTTGGTAAAAAGTGATGATTTTGTAGATTTCGTGCTCTTCTTTGCGAATTCAAGCCAGAAAACAACGAAAATCGGCGAGAAATCGTCGTTTTGCATCGAAATATGCGGTTTTCTCTAAGAATTTTGATAATTTCGTGCAGAATTCTGCTGTTTTCTTGCAATTCAGCTGTTGAATCTTGGTAAAAAGTCATGATTTTGTAGATTTCGTGCTCTTCTTTGCGAATTCAAGCCAGAAAACAACGAAAATCGGCGAGAAATCGTCGTTTTGCATCGAAATATGCGGTTTTCTGTAAGAATTTTGATGATTTCGTGCAGAATTCTGCTGTATTCTTGCAATTCAGCCGTTGAATCTTGGTAAAAAGTTATGATTTTGTAGATTCCGTGCTCTTCTTTGCGAATTCAAGATAGAAAACAACGAAAATCAGCGAGAAATCGGCGTTTTGCATCGAAATATACGGTTTTCTCTAAGAATTTTGATGATTTCGTGCAGAATTCTGCTGTTTTCTTGCAATTCAGCCGTTGAATCTTGGTAAAAAGTCATGATTTTGTAGATTTCGTGCTCTTCTTTGCAAATTCGTGCCAGAAAACAACAAAAATCGGCGAGAAATCGTCGATTTGCATCGAAATATGCGGTTTTCTGTAAAAATTTTGATGATTTCGTGCAGAATTCTGCTGTTTTCTTGCAATTCAGCCGTTGAATCTTGGTAAAAAGTCATGATTTTGTAGATTTCGTGCTCTTCTTTGCGAATTCAAGCCAGAAAACAACGAAAATCGGCGAGAAATCGTCGTTTTGCATCGAAAAATGCGGTTTTCTGTAAGAATTTTGATGATTTCGTGCAGAATTCTGCTGTTTTCTTGCAATTCAGCTGTTGAATCTTGGTAAAAAGTCATGATTTTGTAGATTTCGTGCTCTTCTTTGCAAATTCAAGCCAGAAAACAACGAAAATCGGCGAGAAATCGTCGTTTTGCATCGAAATATGCGGTTTTCTGTAAGAATTTTGATGATTTCGTGCAGAATTCTGCTGTTTTCTTGCAATTCAGCCGTTGAATCTTGGTAAAAAGTCATTATTTTGTAGATTTCGTGCTCTTCCTTGCGAATTCAAGATAGAAAACAACGAAAATCAACGAGAAATCGTCGTTTTGCATCGAAATATGCGGTTTTCTCTAAGAATTTTGATGATTTCGTGCAGAATTCTGCTGTTTTCTTGCAATTCAGCCGTTGAATCTTGGTAAAAAGTGATGATTTTGTAGATTTCGTGCTCTTCTTTGCGAATTCAAGTCAGAAAACAACGAAAATCGGCGAAAAGTCGTCGTTTTGCATCGAAATATGCGGTTTTCTCTAAGAATTTTGATGATTTCGTGCAGAATTCTGCTGTTTTCTTGCAATTCAGCCGTTGAATCTTGGTAAAAAGTCATGATTTTGTAGATTTCGTGCTCTTCTTTGCGA
Source organism: Gnatocerus cornutus (assembly GCA_029298725.1). Taxonomy (NCBI): domain Eukaryota; kingdom Metazoa; phylum Arthropoda; class Insecta; order Coleoptera; family Tenebrionidae; genus Gnatocerus; species Gnatocerus cornutus. The sequence goes on from CM055514.1 coordinate 2,829,618, forward strand.
ATTCAAGCCAGAAAACAACGAAAATCGGCGAGAAATCGTCGTTTTGCATCGAAATATGCGGTTTTCTGTAAGAATTTTGATGATTTCGTGCAGAATTCTGCTGTTTTCTTGCAATTCAGCCGTTGAATCTTGGTAAAAAGTCATGATTTTGTAGATTCCGTGCTCTTCTTTGCGAATTCAAGATAGAAAATAACGAAAATCAGCGAGAAATCGTCGTTTTGCATCGAAATATGCGGTTTTCTCTAAGAATTTTGATGATTTCGTGCAGAATTCTGCTGGTTTCTTGCAATTCAGCCGTTGAATCTTGGTAAAAAGTCATGATTTTGTAGATTTCGTGCTCTTTTTTGCAAATTCATGCCAGAAAACAAAGAAAATCGGCGAGAAATCGTCGTTTTGCATCGAAATATGCGGTTTTCTGTATGAATTTTGATGATTTCGTGCAGAATTCTGCTGTTTTCTTGCAATTCAGCCGTTGAATCTTGGTAAAAAGACATGATTTTGTAGATTTCGTGCTCTTCTTTGCGAATTCAAGCCAGAAAACAACGAAAATCGGCGGGAAATCGTCGTTTTGCATCGAAATATGCGGTTTTCTGTAAGAATTTTGATGATTTCGTGCAGAATTCTGCTGTTTTCTTGCAATTCAGCCGTTGAATCTAGGTAAAAAGTCATGATTTTGTAGATTTCGTGCTCTTCTTGGCGAATTCAAGATAGAAAACAACGAAAATCGGCGAGAAATCGTTGTTTTGCATCGAAATATGCGGTTTTATGTGAGAATTTTGATGATTTCGTGCAGAATTCTGCTGTTTTCTTGCAATTCAGCCGTTGAATCTAGGTAAAAAGTCATGATTTTGTAGATTTCGTGCTCTTCTTGGCGAATTCAAGATAGAAAACAACGAAAATCAGCGAGAAATCGTTGTTTTGCATCGAAATATGCAGTTTTCTCTAAGAATTTTGATGATTTCGTGGAGAATTCTGCTGTTTTCTTGCAATTCAGCCGTTGAATCTTGGTAAAAAGTCATGATTTTGTAGATTTCGTGCTCTTCTTTGCGAGTTCAAGCCAGAAAACAACGAAAATCGGCGGGAAATCGTCGTTTTGCATCGAAATATGCGGTTTTCTGTAAGAATTTTGATGATTTCGTGCAGAATTCTGCTGTTTTCTTGCAATTCAGCCGTTGAATCTAGGTAAAAAGTCATGATTTTGTAGATTTCGTGCTCTTCTTGGCGAATTCAAGATAGAAAACAACGAAACTCGGCGAGAAATCGTTGTTTTGCATCGAAATATGCGGTTTTCTGTAAGAATTTTGATGATTTCGTGCAGAATTCTGCTGTTTTCTTGCACTTCAGCCGTTGAATCTAGGTAAAAAGTCATGATTTTGTAGATTTCGTGCTCTTCTTGGCGAATTCAAGATAGAAAACAACGAAACTCGGCGAGAAATCGTTGTTTTGCATCGAAATTTGCGGTTTTATGTGAGGATTTTGATGATTTCGTGCAGAATTCTGCTGTTTTCTTGCAATTCAGCCGTTGAATCTAGGTAAAAAGTCATGATTTTGTAGATTTCGTGCTCTTCTTGGCGAATTCAAGATAGAAAACAACGAAAATCAGCGAGAAATCGTTGTTTTGCATCGAAATATGCAGTTTTCTCTAAGAATTTAGATGATTTCGTGGAGAATTCTGCTGTTTTCTTGCAATTCAGCCGTTGAATCTTGGTAAAAAGTCATGATTTTGTAGATTTCATGCTCTTCTTTGCAAATTCATGCCAGAAAACAACGAAAATCGGCGAGAAATCGTCGTTTTGCATCGAAATATGCGGTTTTCTGTAAGAATTTTGATGATTTCGTGCAGAATTCTGCTCTTTTCTTGCAATTCAGCCGTTGAATCTTGGTAAAAAGACATGATTTTGTAGATTTCGTGCTCTTCTTTGCGAATTCAAGCCAGAAAACAACGAAAATCGGCGGGAAATCGTCGTTTTGCATCGAAATATGCGGTTTTCTGTAAGAATTTTGATGATTTCGTGCAGAATTCTGCTGTTTTCTTGCAATTCAGCCGTTGAATCTAGGTAAAAAGTCATGATTTTGTAGATTTCGTGCTCTTCTTGGCGAATTCAAGATAGAAAACAACGAAACTCGGCGAGAAATCGTTGTTTTGCATCGAAATATGCGGTTTTATGTGAGGATTTTGATGATTTCGTGCAGAATTCTGCTGTTTTCTTGCAATTCAGCCGTTGAATCTAGGTAAAAAGTCATGATTTTGTAGATTTCGTGCTCTTCTTGGCGAATTCAAGATAGAAAACAACGAAAATCAGCGAGAAATCGTTGTTTTGCATCGAAATATGCAGTTTTCTCTAAGAATTTTGATGATTTCGTGGAGAATTCTGCTGTTTTCTTGCAATTCAGCCGTTGAATCTTGGTAAAAAGTCATGATTTTGTAGATTTCGTGCTCTTCTTTGCGAATTCAAGCCAGAAAACAACGAAAATCGGCGAGAAATCGTCGTTTTGCATCGAAATATGCGGTTTTCTGTAAGAATTTTGATGATTTCGTGCAGAATTCTGCTGTTTTCTTGCAATTCAGCCGTAGAATCTTGGTAAAAAGTGATGATTTTGTAGATTTCGTGCTCTTCTTTGCGAATTCAAGCCAGAAAACAACGAAAATCAGCGAGAAATCGTCGTTTTGCATCGAAATATGCGGTTTTCTCTAAGAATTTTGATGATTTCGTGCAGAATTCTGCTGTTTTCTTGCAATTCAGCCGTTGAATCTTGGTAAAAAGTCATGATTTTGTAGATTTCGTGCTCTTCTTTGCAAATTCATGCCAGAAAACAACGAAAATCGGCGAGAAATCGTCGTTTTGCATCGAAATATGCGGTTTTCTGTAAGAATTTTGATGATTTCGTGCAGAATTCTGCTGTTTTCTTGCACTTCAGCCGTTGAATCTTGGTAAAAAGTCATGATTTTGTAGATTTCGTGCTCTTCTTTGCGAATTCAAGATAGAAAACAACGAAAATCAGCGAGAAATCGTCGTTTTGCATCGAAAGATGCGGTTTTCTCTAAGAATTTTGATGATTTCGTGCAGAATTCTGCTGTTTTCTTGCAATTCAGCCGTTGAATCTTGGTAAAAAGTCATGATTTTGTAGATTTCGTGCTCTTCTTTGCGAATTCATGCCAGAAAACAACGAAAATCGGCGAATAATCGTCGTTTTGCATCGAAATATGCGGTTTTCTGTAAGAATTTTGACGATTTCGTGCAAAATTCTGCTGTTTTCTTGCAATTCAGCCGTTGAATCTTGGTAAAAAGTCATGATTTTGTAGATTTCGTGCTCTTCTTTGCGAATTCAAGCCAGAAAACAACGAAAATCGGCGAGAAATCGTCGTTTTGCATCGAAATATGCGGTTTTCTGTAAGCATTTTGATGATTTCGTGCAGAATTCTGCTGTTTTCTTGCAATTCAGCCGTTGAATCTAGGTAAAAAGTCATGATTTTGTAGATTTCGTGCTCTTCTTGGCGAATTCAAGATAGAAAACAACGAAAATCGGCGAGAAATCGTTGTTTTGCATCGAAATATGCAGTTTTCTCTAAGAATTTTGATGATTTCGTGCAGAATTCTGCGGTTTTCTTGCAATTCAGCCGTTGAATCTTGGTAAAAAGTCATGATTTTGTAGATTTTGTGCTCTTCTTTGCGAATTCAAGCCAGAAAACAACGAAAATCGGCGGGAAATCGTCGTTTTGCATCGAAATATGCGGTTTTCTGTAAGAATTTTGATAATTTCGTGCAGAATTCTGCTGTTTTCTTGCAATTCAGCCGTTGAATCTTGGTAAAAAGTCATGATTTTGTAGATTTCGTGCTCTTCTTGGCGAATTCAAGATAGAAAACAACGAAACTCGGCGAGAAATCGTTGTTTCGCATCGAAATATGCGGTTTTCTGTAAGAATTTTGATGATTTCGTGCAGAATTCTGCTGTTTTCTTGCACTTCAGCCGTTGAATCTTGGTAAAAAGTCATGATTTTGTAGATTACGTGCTCTTCTTTGCGAATTCAAGATAGAAAACAACGAAAATCAGCGAGAAATTGTCGTTTTGCATCGAAATATGCGGTTTTCTCTAAGAATTTTGATGATTTCGTGCAGAATTCTGCTGTTTTCTTGCAATTCAGCCGTTGAATCTTGGTAAAAAGTCATGATTTTGTAGATTTCGTGCTCTTCTTTGCGAATTCAAGATAGAAAACAACGAAAATCAGCGAGAAATCGTTTGCATCGAAATATGCGGTTTTCTCTAAAAATTTTGATGATTTCGTGCAGAATTCTGCTGTTTTCTTGCAATTCAGCCGTTGAATCTAGGTAAAAAGTCATGATTTTGTAGATTTCGTGCTCTTCTTTGCGAATTCATGCCAGACAACAACGAAAATCGGCGAGAAATCGTCGTTTTGCATCGAAATATGCGGTTTTCTGTAAGAATTTTGATGATTTCGTGCAAAATTCTGCTGTTTTCTTGCAATTCAGCCGTTGAATCTTGGTAAAAAGTCATGATTTTGTAGATTTCGTGCTCTTCTTTGCGAATTCAAGCCAGAAAACAACGAAAATCGGCGAGAAATCGTCGTTTTGCATCGAAATATGCGGTTTTCTGTAAGAATTTTGATGATTTCGTGCAGAATTCTGCTGTTTTCTTGCAATTCAGCCGTTGAATCTAGGTAAAAAGTCATGATTTTGTAGATTTCGTGCTCTTCTTGGCGAATTTAAGATAGAAAACAACGAAAATCGGCTAGGAATCGTTGTTTTGCATCGAAATATGCTGTGATGATGGGATTCGGGTACCAAATAATTGAAGTCAAATTACGGGGAAGTTCTATTCACACTTTCTTTACACATTGACAATACATTGATGGTGAGGACGATGACTCTTTTTGACTATACATTTTATGGCAACTATTTATAACAAACAAATTGAGTTGTATCAGCAGATTTACCTGCAATAACCATTACCATATATGGAAGTATTTCGCTAAAGGTAATGGGTATTGAACTCATTACTCAATTGCGTTCTCAGCAATTGGTAGAGGTTACTGTCCGCTTTGTTGGACTTTAAACAATAGTTTAAATAAGCAAATTTAACATATTAAAATATTTTACCATTACACCTCCCCCGCAAGAGGAAAAAAAAATACAATTTACAATTTTTTTTTTTTTTTTTTTAACTTAACATTACCTAACCCCATCTAAATTGTTCTTAAACTACTTTACAATTTTAATTATTAATTTATACAATCTAACATTATGTACTTAACATTTTACTTAAAATATGGCTTACACTGATTTTTATGTACAATTATTTCTTTATCATTTAAACTTATAACTACATTTGGCGTATTTTCTTTAATTACACAATAAGGTCCTTTAAATAAATGTTGCATCTTATTTTGCACATTATTTTTTACTAAAACTAAATCACCTGTCTTATAACTAATTAATTTAGAAGTATGCTGATCGTATATTTCTTTACGTTTAATCTTTGCATTAACTAATTTTTGACTTGCGTCATGCCATGCTTCTTGCAACCTAAATTTGAGTTCTAAGGGGTAATTATCAAATGTGTATAAAGGATCTACTTTTGCATTGATATTAGACGGTAACCTTGCTATTTGACCAAACACTAACTCATACGGTGTATACTGAGTAGTTGTATGAACCGTTGTATTATAAGCGAAACACCAAAAAGGTAACCAAGTGCTCCAAGCATTCGGGTGATGAGCTACTTGCATTCTCAAATATGCACCCAAATGTTTATGATTATTTTCTAAAGCACCTATGGTCTGATGATGATATGCGGTAGACTTTAGTTGTTTGATGTTTAAAATCTTACACGATTCTGAAAAAATTAAGGATAGAAATTCAGTTCCTTGGTCGGTTACAACTTCTGCTGGTATTCCATATCTTAGAATGAAATTATCCCCAAAAAAACGAGCTACAGTTATTGCTTCTTTGTTTGGTAAAGGATAAGCTTCTACAAATTTAGACAAGTCGCATTGTATTGTAAGTATATATTTATTATCATTTATATCAGGATCTAATGGTCCCACTAAGTCTAAGAAAATTTTTTGGAAAGCTGACGATGCTGTTGACGTTATAGTTAAGGGTTCTACATGAGGTTTTGCATGTTTATACCGTTGACAGTCGTCGCATTTTTTCACAAACTTTTCGACATCTGTGTGAAGACCTATCCAAAAATAATATTTTTTAATGTTGTTATACATTCTGTTAATACCTGCATGTCCACCCGTCGGTAGCATGTGAAAATCATTTAAAATAAGTTGTCTTGTTGGTAAATCATTAATAGTATTTACGTTTCTTAAAATTGACAATTTTATAGAATTTTCATTAATTATTTTGGAAAACTTACATATTTCTTTAATAAATTTTTCTTTCATTGTACACCTATCGTCTCTTACGATAATTATTTCCGGAATTTTAAATCGTGTACATATATGTTGAAGATCTTTCAACGACGCTCGCAGAGCAGACGCGGAACAAGAACTCCACTCGAAGTAAATTATATGCAACGTTGCATCATATATAAATTGTTTGTTTGAGTACTCGTATTGTTTTCCATTTAGTAATTTTTTGTACATTTGCAAATTTATGGGTCGCAATTCGATTGAATCTTTTGGTCGTTTGAGAAGTTCCACGGTTCCAGGGTGATCAGTCCCGGTTACGTTTTCTTCTTTTTTCTGGTTTTGTGTTTGATTGTCTTTCAATTGTTTTGAACGTGCGCGGGTTAAAATATTTAGTGATTCGGTAACATTGTTTGACATTTCTCGTAAATCATTAATTTTAATTCTTGATAAAGCATCAGCCGTCACGTTTTCCTTTCCTTTGATATACTGAATTTCAAAGTCGTATTCTTCCAAAGTTAAGCGAAATTTAGTTAGTCGACTTGACGGATTTGCCATACCAAATAGATACACTAATGGCCTATGGTCAGTTTGTATAAGAAATTTTCGTCCATACAAGTAAGGTCTAAAATGTTTTACGCTCCACACAATCGCTAAAAGTTCTTTTTCAATAGTACAGTAGTTTCGTTCCGCAGGATTTAAAGCTCTGCTTGCGTAAGCTACTGGTTTATCGTTCATATTTGATAGTACTGAGCCAATGGCATTACCCGAAGCATCAGTTTTAAGTATGAAGCAATTGTTTTCTGAAAAATCTGGATATTGAAGTATAGGAGGGTTTACTAAAGCTGATTTTAAGCGTTCAAAGGAGTTTTGACATTCTTTAGTCCATTTAAATTCAATAGCTTTCCGTGTCAAATAATTTAGAGGTGCAGCAATATCTGCAAAATTTTGAATAAAATTTCTATAATAATTTGAGAAAGCAACAAATCTTTTTGTTTCCTGTGCATCTTTTGGTACTGGAAACTGCAACATAGTTTGAATTTTTTCCGGATCTGGAGACACACCTGAAGCTGAAATAACGTGTCCTAAATACAAAATTTCTTTCCTCAAAAAATTACATTTAGTTGGATTCAATTTTAAATTTACTTCTCTTAATCTTTGCAATACTTGTACAAGATTTTTATTGTGGTTTGATAAACTATTTCCGAATACAATTAAATCATCTAAATAAATGAAACATCTTTCGTAATTTAATCCAGACATTGCAATTGTCATTGCTCGAGAAAAAACATTTGGACTAACTTTCAATCCCATCGGTAATCTTGTCATTTGATATTGTCCTTTATTAGTAGTAAATGCAGTATAGGGACGACAAGAAGGTTCTAGTTCAACTTGATAGTATCCTTGCGATAAATCTAAATGTGAGAAATACATAGCTCCCGACAGAGAATCAAGAATTTCAGCTATGCATGGTAAAGGAAATTTATCTTCTTTTAATCGCGTATTTAGCATTCGATAATCAACCACTACTCTCCATTTACGTGTACCATTATTATCTGGTTTTTTAGGAACCACTAAAAGAGGTGCGGACCACGCGGATCTCGCTGGTTCAATAATTCCATTTTTTAACATTTTTTCAATTTGATTTTCAATTTCTGATTTCTGAGTTTGAGGTAATCTATAAGGTTTCACGTACGTTGGTGTCGCATTATCTTCTACTTGTATCGCGTGTTTATAAACATTTGTTACAGTTAAAAGATCGTCTGGTAAATGAAACACGTCAGCAAATTTTGCTATAATATGATCTACTGCACGTTTTTCTTCTTTGTTTAAATGATCTATTTTAATTAATTCAAGAACTTGTTCTACACGATTTACTGATGTTACACTCTTATTTTCAAAGTTGCATACATGATAATCATTAATGTTCCCGATTTTTGGTTTGAAATTTGTTAATTTTACTTCTTTGTCTGAAATATTTAGTATTCGAACCGGAATATGTCCTAATTTTCCATCTCCAAGACTACCCGCTATGAAAACACCGTTTTCGATTTCTTCTGGTAGAATTAAACACTCGCCCGTTGTTTCTGTTTGACAGTATCTAATTACTTCGCACCGTGGCGGAATTAATATATCTCTAGTACAATTTGATTCTATAGGTAGTATAATTTTTTCACCGTTTACATAAAAAGAGAATGTGAATTTTTCGTAGTCAATTGACGCTCGATGTTTTTCAAAGAAATCTGATCCTAAAATGCCGTGCATATTATTACTAACTGCTGAGATAATCATAAAATCATGACGTATGCGCTTGTCATTAACCTTCAATGAAATGTACGCTGATCCACTTGACATTGTTGACCCAGATATCCCGCTAATTCTTATTTTGTTCTGTGAATTAATTGTTTGATTTTTACTTAAAAATTTTGAGAAAAAAACACTTATAGAAGCACCTGTATCTAATAGTAATAAAATTTCTTGACAATTGTATATCATTCGAATAAAATTTAGACTGTTTAAATTAAAAATAACCTGATCTTTACTGATTTGGGGCCCGAAAAAACGTTTTTTCTTGATTTACGTTTTGGAATGTTTCACTTGTATCGGTACTTGATGCTGTATATATTTGTGATCGCATGTTTCCACGATTATTTCCACCATTATTATTTCGATATGAATTTCCACCTTGTTGATTGAAGTTTTTGTACCCGTTTCCCGATTGTTGATTACTTGAACTGTCATTTCCGCGTTTAAAATTCTTTGACTGTTGACCACCAAAATTATTCTGTTTATAGTGATTTTTTCCTGATTGTTGCCTGTTAAAATTTTCGCGTTTATAATTATTATTTCCGGACTGTGAATAATTATTATAATATCGTTGCGAATTATTAGGATTTGAACGGTAGTTTTGCGATGAAAATCTGTTAAATTGTTTTTTAGCGTTTTTATAATGGAACACCGACTCGGTTGTATGATCAAGAACGGTTTCTTCCTTAGCCGCCGCTATCGCATCTTTCAATGAGTCATATTTTCGCGCTTTTATGATAGTGCGTAGCTCACCATTTCGAATACCTCGTGCAAAAACGTCTATAGCTACCTTTTCGTTTTCTCGACGGAACGTTTCCTTTTCGTTCATATTATCTCCCGCTTGTGTCAGTGTTAAATTTGACATTAACTCAGCAATTTTTTCACCAAATTGTTCAATTGATTTATTCCCTTGTTTTGTGGTTTGTAGTTGAGCTGCTAGTGCTGCAGCGGATTGCTTTGGTAAAAAGTTTTTCCTGATATCTGCCAATAAAGACTCGACTGAATTATAATTTGAATTTAAATAAATTTTGTCTTTATGCAGTATACACGCTTTTAAGACGTAATTTATAAGTAAAGGTTTGCTGGTGTCGTCTAAGGCTGGATTGTATAGCTCAATCCCTTGAATTAATCGATAGGTACTCTCTACTGTACCATCTAATTTAGGAAGCAAGCTTGACGCCGTTTTAAAACAAAATTTTTCAGTCATTTTGACGCTGTCTGAATTACAATTTGTACGATCAGTATCTTCTTGGCGTTGTGATAAAACCGTGACTATTTCTACAATTTTCCTGTCTATCCGTTCTACAAAATTTTTAACTAACACGTCTTCTTCTTTTGAGACCGATTTTTTCGCAGATTCAGTTACTAACCTTTCTCTATAGTCTTTACACCTTGCGATTTCTTGTAGCTTGCGTTCGGTGACGGACCTATCCTGACGCCTCGCTGTGTTGTCTTTTTTGAGATTTTCCAAAAATGTCCTTAGCTCAGTATTGAATTCCTCAAACTTTTCCAACAACATCACTTTGGCACCAACACATAGCTTTATTTTCTTCTTTTTATGAGAGTTACACTACCTTATTTAATTGCCCATATTTAAAACACCACTTCACTTACACTAACTATAGGTATAATCACTAACTTTATCTTTGTGTTTTAATTGTTGTCAATACTTGCTGTTGACTTCCTTAAGGCTTCTATTTCAAATTCACGCCTGATTTTCGTCCTCTCTGATTTCCTCCATTTCTTAATACCGTACCATATAAACCCAGCAATAATTAAAGCGAAAAAGACCACCATCATCCATTCGGTTCTGTTCAGTTTCATGCTCTCCTCCGCTTGGTTTTGTCCCATACCAGCTGCTTCAATGATAATTTGTTCCTTTTTAGACTGTCTGCTTCCACACATTTTTCTTCCGGTTTCTATCTTCTTACGGTCTGTCCAAGGTTTGTTCCGTTGGCAGGATCGCCATGTGATGATGGGATTCGGGTACCAAATAATCGAAGTCAAATTACGGGGAAGTTCTATTCACACTTTCTTTACACATTGACAATACATTGATGGTGAGGACGATGACTCTTTTTGACTATACATTTTATGGCAACTATTTATAACAAACAAATTGAGTTGTATCAGCAGATTTACCTGCGATAACCATTACCATATATGGAAGTATTTCGCTAAAGGTAATGGGTATTGAACTCATTACTCAATTGCGTTCTCAACAATTGGTAGAGGTAACTGTCCGCTTTGTTGGACTTTAAACAATAGTTTAAATAAGCAAATTTAACATATTAAAATATTTTACCATTACAATGCAGTTTTCTCTAAGAATTTTGATGATTTCGTGCAGAATTCTGCGGTTTTCTTGCAATTCAGCCGTTGAATCTTGGTAAAAAGTCATGATTTTGTAGATTTCGTGCTCTTCTTTGCGAATTCAAGCCAGAAAACAACGAAAATCGGCGAGAAATCGTCGTTTTGCATCGAAATATGCGGTTCTCTGTAAGAATATTGATGATTTCGTGCAGAATTCTGCTGTTTTCTTGCAATTCAGCCGTTGAATCTAGGTAAAAAGTCATGATTTTGTAGATTTCGTGCTCTTCTTGGCGAATTCAAGAGAGAAAACAACGAAAATCGGCGAGAAATCGTTGTTTTGCATCGAAATATGCAGTTTTCTCTAAGAATTTTGATGATTTCGTGCAGAATTCTGCTGTTTTCTTGCAATTCAGCCGTTGAATCTTGGTAAAAAGTCATGGTTTTGTAGATTTCGTGCTCTTCTTTGCGAATTCAAGCCAGAAAACAACGAAAATCGGCGAGAAATCGTCGTTTTGCATCGAAATATGCGGTTTTCTCTAAGAATTTTGATGATTTCATGCAGAATTCTGCTGTTTTCTTGCAATTCAGCCGTAGAGTCTTGGTAAAAAGTGAAGATTTTGTAGATTTCGTGCTCTTCTTTGCGAATTCAAGCCAGAAAACAACGAAAATCGGCGAGAAATCGTTGTTTTGCATCGAAATATGAGGTTTTCTGTAAGAATTTTGATGATTTCGTGCAGAATTCTGCTGTTTTCTTGCAATTCAGCCGTTGAATCTTGGTAAAAAGTCATGATTTTGTAGATTCCGTGCTCTTCTTTGCGAATTCAAGATAGAAAACAACGAAAATCAGCGAGAAATCGTCGTTTTGCATCGAAATATGCGGTTTTCTCTAAGAATTTTGATGATTTCGTGCAGAATTCTGCTGTTTTCTTGCAATTCAGCCGTTGAATCTTGGTAAAAAGTGATGATTTTGTAGATTTCGTGCTCTTCTTTGCGAATTCAAGCCAGAAAACAACGAAAATCGGCGAGAAATCGTCGTTTTGCATCGAAATATGCGGTTTTCTCTAAGAATTTTGATGATTTCGTGCAGAATTCTGCTGTTTTCTTGCAATTCAGCCGTTGAATCTTGGTAAAAAGTCATGATCTTGTAGATTTCGTGCTCTTCTTTGCGAATTCAAGCCAGAAAACAACGAAAATCGGCGAGAAATCGTCGTTTTGCATCGAAATATGCGGTTTTCTGAAAGAATTTTGATGATTTCGTGCAGAATTCTGCTGTTTTCTTGCAATTCAGCCGTTGAATCTAGGTAAAAAGTCATGATTTTGTAGATTTCGTGCTCTTCTTGGCGAATTCAAGATAGAAAACAACGAAAATCGGCGAGAAATCGTTGTTCTGCATCGAAATATGCGGTTTTCTGTAAAAATTTTGACGATTTCGTACAGAATTCTGCTGTTTTCTTGCAATTCAGCAGTTGAATCTAGGTAAAAAGTCATGATTTTGTAGATTTCGTGCTCTTCTTGGCGAATTCAATTTAGAAAACAACGAAAATCGGCGAGAAATCGTTGTTTTGCATCGAAATATGCAGTTTTCTCTAAGAATTTTGATGATTTCGTGCAGAATTCTGCTGTTTTCTTGCAATTCAGCCGTTGAATCTTGGTAAAAAGTCATGATTTTGTAGATTTCGTGCTCTTCTTTGCGAATTCAAGCCAGAAAACAACGAAAATCGGCGAGAAATCGTCGTTTTGCATCGAAATATGCGGTTTTCTCTAAGAATTTTGATGATTTCGTGCAGAATTCTGCTGTTTTCTTGCAATTCAGCCGTAGAATCTTGGTAAAAAGTGATGATTTTGTAGATTTCGTGCTCTTCTTTGCGAATTCAAGCCAGAAAACAACGAAAATCGGCGAAAAATCGTTGTTTTGCATCGAAATATGCGGTTTTCTGTAAGAATTTTGATGATTTCGTGCAGAATTCTGCTGTTTTCTTGCAATTCAGCCGTTGAATCTTGGTAAAAAGTCATGATTTTGTAGATTTCGTGCTCTTCTTTGCGAATTCAAGCCAGAAATCAACGAAAATCGGCGAGAAATCGTCGTTTTGCATCGAAAAATGCGGTTTTCTGTAAGAATTTTCATGATTTCGTGCAGAATTCTGCTGTTTTCTCGCAATTCAGCCGTTGAATCTTGGTAAAAAATCATGATTTTGTGGATTTCGTGCTCTTCTTTGCGAATTCAAGCCAGAATGCAGAATTCTGCTGTTTTCTTGCAATTCAGCCGTTGAATCTTGGTAAAAAGTTATGATTTTGTAGATTTCGTGCTCTTCTTTGCGAATTCAAGCCAGAAAACAACGAAAATCGGCGAGAAATCGTCGTTTTGCATCGAAAAATGCGGTTTTCTGTAAGAATTTTGATGATTTCGTGCAGAATTCTGCTGTTTTCTTGCAATTCAGCCGTTGAATCTTGGTAAAAAGTCATGATTTTGTAGATTTCGTGCTCTTCTTTGCGAATTCAAGCCAGAAAACAACGAAAATCGGCGAGAAATCGTCGTTTTGCATCGAAATATGCGGTTTTCTGTAAGAATTTTGATGATTTCGTGCAGAATTCTGCTGTTTTCTTGCAATTCAGCTGTTGAATCTTGGTAAAAAGTCATGATTTTGTAGATTCCGAGCTCTTCTTTGCGAATTCAAGATAGAAAACAACGAAAATCAGCGAGAAATCGTCGTTTTGCATCGAAATATGCGGTTTTCTCTAAGAATTTTGATGATTTCGTGCAGAATTCTGCTGTTTTCTTGCAATTCAGCCGTTGAATCTTGGTAAAAAGTGATGATTTTGTAGATTTCGTGCTCTTCTTTGCGAATTCAAGCCAGAAAACAACGAAAATCGGCGAGAAATCGTCGTTTTGCATCGAAATATGCGGTTTTTTCTAAGAATTTTGATGATTTCGTGCAGAATTCTGCTGTTTTCTTGCAATTCAGCCGTTGAATCTTGGTAAAAAGTGATGATTTTGTAGATTTCGTGCTCTTCTTTGCGAATTCAAGCCAGAAAACAACGAAAATCGGCGAGAAATCGTCGTTTTGCATCGAAATATGCGGTTTTCTCTAAGAATTTTGACGATTTCGTGCAGAATTCTGCTGTTTACTTGCAATTCAGCCGTTGAATCTTGGTAAAAAGTCATGATTTTGTAGATTTCGTGCTCTTCTTTGCGAATTCAAGATAGAAAACAACGAAAATCAGCGAGAAATCGTCGTTTTGCATCGAAATATGCGGTTTTCTCTAAGAATTTTGATGATTTCGTGCAGAATTCTGCTGTTTTCTTGCAATTCAGCCGTTGAATCTTGGTAAAAAGTCATGATTTTGTAGATTTCGTGCTCTTCTTTGCAAATTCATGCCAGAAAACAACGAAAATCGGCGAGAAATCGTCGTTTTGCATCGAAATATGCGGTTTTCTCTAAGAATTTTGGCGATTTCGTGCAGAATTCTGCTGTTTTCTTGCAATTCAGCCGTTGAATCTTGGTAAAAAGTCATGATTTTGTAGATTTCGTGCTCTTCTTTGCGAATTCAAGCCAGAAAACAACGAAAATCGGCGAGAAATCGTCGTTTTGCATCGAAATATGCGGTTTTCTCTAAGAATTTTGACGATTTCGTGCAGAATTCTGCTGTTTACTTGCAATTCAGCCGTTGAGTCTTGGTAAAAAGTCATGATTTTGTAGATTTCGTGCTCTTCTTTGCCAATTCAAAATAGAAAACAACGAAAATCAGCGAGAAATCGTCGTTTTGCATCGAAATATGCGGTTTTCTCTAAGAATTTTGATGATTTCGTGCAGAATTCTGCTGTTTTCCTGCAATTCAGCCGTTGAATCTTGGTAAAAAGTTATGATTTTGTAGATTTCGTGCTCTTCTTTGCAAATTCATGCCAGAAAACAACGAAAATCGGCGAGAAATCGTCGTTTTGCATCGAAATATGCGGTTTTCTGGAAGAATTTCGATGATTTCGTGCAGAATTCTGCTGTTTTCTTGCAATTCAGCCGTTGAATCTTGGTAAAAAGTCATGATTTTGTAGATCTCGTGCTCTTCTTTGCGAATTCAAGCGAGAAAATAACGAAAATCGGCGAGAAATTGTCGTTTTGCATCGAAATATGCGGTTTTCTGTAAGAATTTTGATGATTTCGTGCAGAATTCTGCTGTTTTCTTGCAATTCAGCCGTTGAATCTAGGTAAAAAGTCATGATTTTATAGATTTCGTGCTCTTCTTGGCGAATTCAAGATAGAAAACAACGAAAATCGGCGAGAAATCGTTGTTTTGCATCGAAATATGCGGTTTTCTGTAAGAATTTTGATGATTTCGTGCAGAATTCTGCTGTTTTCTTGCAATTCAGGCGTTGAATCTAGGTAAAAAGTCATGATTTTGTAGATTTCGTGCTCTTCTTGGCGAATTCAAGATAGAAAACAACGAAAATCGGCGAGAAATCGTTGTTTTGCATCGAAATATGCAGTTTTCTCTAAGAATTTTGATGATTTCGTGCAGAATTCTGCTGTTTTCTTGCAATTCAGCCGTTGAATCTTGGTAAAAAGTCATGATTTTGTAGATTTTGTAACGTGACAATTTCGAGTTAGAAGGGAAGGCGTTAGAAAGGGTTGATTTTCGTGACCTTTTGACGCCTGTAAATTATTGGTTGCCTATTTTAGTGTAACCGCATGGCGAGTTACATTGTCCGTTACGAATTCTGTTCAATTATGTTAATAGTTACCAGTTTGTTAGGTACCAGTTCGGAGGTGACTGGAGGAATACGTTTGAGCCTCAGAATTTTAGCTGGAGGACTGCTACAAGTTCCTCGGGGTTGTCTAGGTTGCAACTCTTTAGTTTTCATCTTTGCTTCAACTTTTCTAACTTCTATTTTCTTCCTTTTCACAACCACGTTAGCCTGCTTGGTGTTGATCGTGTCGTGGGTCGTTCTTCTTTTTAACCGCAACATCAACGGAGCTACTCTTGCTATTTTTTTTCCTTCTTGCGATTGTTTATTTTGTTCATAGTGTGCGTTGAGGTCTACGATTGGTTGATGAATAATTTTCCAGCTGTTTACTTACCGTTGGCTTCGTTTTGCTACTCTTTACGATCACTTTCATTCTTTGTTTTGATTCAAATAACCCCAAATTTTCACCTGTCAAGGGGTCACCTTCTCAATGACGAAATGTGACGTAGAGCCGAAGAAGCGATAGCAGCCATTCTGGTTCCGTGGTTCTCTTGCGTTTTAGATCTCGAGGCGTACGGTGCTCCAGAGTGTTTCGGTATTTTGGAATTTGGAGTGTGACTTAGTGGCCTTTTTGGTTTGATTGGTACATTGGTATCGGGATTGGGTCACTAAGGTTCCTGGAGGCAACCGGAATTTGTCGGGTCTCGAGATCGAGTAAATCCACCACGACGTGAACCACGTGGAAAACTTTAAGGCCGATTTCCATCGTAGTAAGTAAAGTATTCCAGTGTATTCATCTTCCTAAGGGTATTTTCCACCCCAGGGCCTTCTATTTTGGTTCTAGTCTGTTCTATTCGGTGCTGTTCGCTGTTTCGTTTTTTTTTTTCCTTTTGGTTGAGGGTGCGAACTGGAAGTTCGAAACTGGATTGCGGCTGACCGTTTTGGCCGAGCCGTACAACCTCTTCCCTGTTGGATTCGGGAAGGCTCACCAGTCGGGAGCACCTAGAGGAGAGTCGGTAGGAGGAGCTGTAGGAGTCAAGGTCAGATCGTTTTATCCACGTTTTTGTTCGAGCCATCGTGTCACCGTTTGGTTAACTAGTTCCTGTAGGAGTTTACGGCTTCACCGTAACCGTCCTTGTTAATTGTTACTTGTAATTAGTAGTTGGGAGATTACAGCTTCACTGTAATCAACCGTTTCACACTTAGTCATTTCTTTTTCTGTTTCTGTTTTTTTTTTTTTTGTTGTACAGACGTCCTCGTAAGTCGGGACCCGGTAATTGCGAGTTTGTACGATCGAATTGTTGCGCGGATTTTCGGTGTGCCGTCGGCTTGCGCAAGCGTTCGGTCTACAGCGAATCGTCGTAAATCTAACAGCAACGATTGCCGGTGTAGAGACGACGTCTTTGTTTTTCCTGTATTTTTTATTTAGGTTTTATTATTGTGTTTTTTTTAATATATTCGTTCCTGGTTAGTATTCACTTCGTTTTCTTTTTTTTTTCGTTCGGGTAAGCTACACCGAGTACTTTGGATCCGGGTACTCGCAAGTTGTAGCCGGAGGATCCTGGCGCCCTCAAGATTGTCGGGTCGGTGAGTTTTAACGAACCCACCCAGACTGAGCTACCGGCATAATTTTGTCACCAGCCGGCCCGAGCGACTTTAGTCGGTCAGTTTGTTTTTTTTTGCGTGACAATTTTGGCGCCCAACGTGGGGCATTCAATAAAAATAATAATAGTCGGAATCATAGTTAGAGTCAGTTTGGACGATTTGGTAATTGATTTTCTTTGTTGTTTTATTTGCGAGTTTGGGAAGTAATTTTGTTAGTAATCAGTTTTCTTGGTGGTTTGAAATGGCTCAGTTAGTGAGCATGAATGTGCATCATCTGCGCAAAGATGAAATTTAGTTTGAGTTGAGGAGTAGAGGCGTCCAAGACGTTGAGACTGAGGGTAAACACGTGGCGGAGTTAAGGGAGGAATTAGAAAAGTTTGTAGCGAGCGAACAGGCAGGGACGAAAATAGAGTATCCCGAATACAAATTTGAATTCCGGGTAGAGCTGCCGATTATAGAGAACAAATTTAAAGAACTCTTGCAAGAAATTAATAAATTTCAGGATCCGCGGAAGAAGCGAAGCGAAAAACGAATACAATCTCGGATTTTGCACTTAGTAAACCGCGTGAATTTAGCGCCAATTGCGGGGATATCAGCAGATGAGTTAGAAGCACGGAGTAAGTGGTTAGGGAAGGTGTCGTCGTTGCTTCCTTTGCTACGAACGGCGGTGGAAGCGCGGGCAACTCTGAGCGGGTTGAATTTAAGTAGAATACTGAAAGATGAGGAGTCACCGGAGTCGTCTGGAAAAGAGAGTTCGGACGAGGAATTGGAGCGCGAGGAAGGACCGAATGTAACGTCGACTCCGCGAACGGAACCTCATAGTAGGGGAGTTTCTGTACCGGTATATAAATGGGGATTAAAATTTTCGGGTGATGTTCACGGCCAAACCGTTCTATCGTTTCTGGAAAGGGTGCAGGAGCTAAGGGTAGCACGTCATGTTTCGGAACAAGAACTGTTTATATCAGCGATCGACCTTTTTGAGGGGAAAGCGCTGTTTTGGTACCGTTCAGTCCAGAATCGTTGTCGGAATTGGGATGAGCTAACGGAGTTGATGACGAGTCACTTTTTGCCTCCAGACTATAGGCATCGGTTGTTTGGAGACATTTTAGCGCGTACCCAATGGCCGAACGAAAAGTTTATAGAATATATGGCCGCTATGACAGCTTTGTTTAATCGCCATGGGTCAATACCGACGGATGTACGCTTAAGTATTATGACGCGAAACTTGTCGCCGTTCTATACCGAGCAGTTGCCGGTAGTTCATACGCTAGAAGAGTTGGAAGTTGAGTGCCTAAAGCTTGAGGTGAAAAAGTTCCGAGTCGATAATTACAAGCCTCCATCGCGGCGTACTCACGAGTTTGTTGAGCCAGTTCTAGCTTGTTTGGATGCAATCGATCCTCCGGGTGCAGCGGTAGATGCGACCGTTCCAATAACTAAGGCGCAACCAGAGGTTCGGAGATGTTTTCGGTGTAACCAGCCGGGGCACTACGCGCGCGAATGTAACCGGCAGCGAGCAATTCATTGTTTTAGATGTCAGCGTCCAAACGTAACGACCAGGAATTGTCCAGATTGTGCACCACAGTCGGGAAACGGGCCTTCAGGCCGACGTCAATCCGGGGCGTCGACCTCCAATCAGTAAAGCTTCCGGGAAAATGTATTACAGTCGATCCAATCATCCAGGCTCACCTAGATTTTATTTTAAGTAGCGTTGACGGGGATGAGCGTCCTTATTTATGGGTTAAAGTATTCGGGGTCAGTATTCAGGGGTTATTAGATTCGGGCGCATCGCAGACATTTGTGGGAGAACGGGGATATAGGTTGTTGTGTCGGTTGGGATTTAAGTTTAACAGACCTCAGATAGAGTCGTGTAGAGTTGCGAATGGGGAATCCTGTCCGGTAATTGGGGAAGTTAATGTGCCGTTCGAAGTAAGAGGACGGGTAACTTTAGTTAAGGTGTTAGCGATGCCGGCATTGCCTCATGCTCTGGTTCTGGGGGTAAACTTTTGGAGAAAGTTGGGAATCGTTCCTGACCTACGACACGGGGAATGGTCGTTTAGCGACGAGACGGAGTTGCTTGCGATTCGCGAAGCGAGCGAGCTTAGTCGCGAGCAAAGGGACCGTCTAAACCGGCTTATTGAAGACGAAATGCCAACCGGGAATGGAAAAATCGGTTGTACGACTCTGGTAGAACACAAAATCAGAACTACCGCAGAACCCATAAAACAAAGATATTATCCACTTTCTCCCGCTTTAAAGAAACACGTCGATGAGGAACTCGATAAGATGTTGGCCGAGGGCGTGGTAGAACCGTCGAATTCTCCTTGGAGTTCCCCAATTGTAATGGTACGAAAGAAAGACGGAACTTATCGTTTTTGCGTTGATTACCGAAAGGTAAATAGTGTGACTATCCGAGATGCGTATCCACTTCCATTCATATCACATACGTTAGATAAACTTCGCGACGCAAAGTTTTTGTCTTCCCTAGATATCAAAAGTGCTTTTTGGCAAGTTCCGGTTGACGACGAATCTAAACCTATAACCGCATTCACTGTTCCGGGGAGAGGATTATTTCAATTTCGTAGAATGCCCTTCGGGCTACATAACTCCGTGGCTACCTTCCAAAGATTAATCGATAGGGTAATTGGGGTGGACTTAGAACCTTTTGTTTTCGTATACTTGGATGACATTGTCATCGTCACGCCCGATTTTGAGAAACATCTAGAAGTGTTGCGCGAGGTATGTAGAAGGCTTAATCAGGCGGGGCTGACTGTTAGTCCAGAGAAGTGCCAATTATGCCGTTCGGAATTAAGATATTTGGGGTATATTGTCGATAGAGTGGGATTGCGCGTCGATCCAGTAAAGGTCCGATCTATATTAGAGTACCCGGTACCTAGAACTGTTACAGAAGTACGCAGATTCCTCGGAATGGCGTCATGGTATCGGCGGTTTATACCAAACTTTTCTACCATCGCTGCGCCAATCACCGATCTGTTGCGAAAATCCCGTAAGTTTGTTTGGTCAGAGGAGTGCGGGTTAGCGTTTGAGCGGTTAAGAGAGCATTTGATATCGGCACCCGTGTTACGTTGTCCTGATTTTGACCTCCCTTTTGTTATACAATGCGATGCGAGTGATTATGGAGTAGGGGCGGTTTTATCGCAAATGCAACCTGTTGGAGAACATGTCGTCGCGTATGTCAGCAGGTCACTGGACCGCAGAGAGAGGAATTTTTCCGTTACCGAAAAGGAAGGGCTGGCGGTGCTATTCGGGATAACTAAATTTCGACCGTACGTAGAAGGAACGCGATTCACGGTTATAACGGATCATTTTAGCTTAAAATGGTTGCATAGTCTACAAAATCCATGCGGCAGGTTGGCAAGATGGAGTGTAAAGTTGCAACAATTTGATTTCGATGTAGTTCATCGAAGCGGGAAGGACCATCTTGTGCCAGACGCCCTTTCGCGAGCGGTACCCGTGCTAGAGACAATCGACGTTGCAGATGGTTTAGAAACGAAAAAAGATCGGTGGTACAAAACAATGAAGGTACAAGTAACAAGAAATCCTCTTAGATATCCTTTATGGCGTACGGAAAATGATCAGTTGTTTAAAAGGGTAAAGGTCGAATTCCCAGAATTGATAGGGGACAGATTTGCGTGGAAGTACCAAAACAAGAACGGTTGAGCGTGCTCCAGCGTTGTCACGATAGCGAGTTAGCGGGTCATATGGGAGTTTTCAAAACATTCCATCGGGTGTTAGAGCAGTATTACTGGCCGAAAATGCGGAACGACGTGGCAAATTACGTGCGGAAGTGTAAGGTTTGCGCCGAGACTAAGCCGGAGCAGAAAGCACCAGCGGGCCAAATGTCGGGACGGTTCGAGGCTACGGGACCATGGGAGTTGGTTTATGTGGATCTGGTAGGCCCCTTACCGAAGTCGACGCATGGGAACACGTATATTTTGTCGGTGTTAGACGGATTCAGTAAGTTCACGTTGTACTTTCCATTACGTAAGGCTCGGGGCCCGAACATCTGTCAAATGTTAGAAAACCAAGTGTTTTGTTTGTTTGGGGCACCTCGAATAATGATCGTGGATAACGGTAAACAATTTGTTGGACGCGAGTTTAAACAGTTGGCTTCAAGGTACGGCGTAAAGCTCTGTTTTACTCCCTTCTACCACCCACAACCGAACGCAGTAGAACGAACTCATCGAACATTATCTACCGTTTTGCGGGCGTACGTCCAGAAGAACCATCGTCTATGGGACGAACAGTTACAAAAAGTAGCGTGTGCTATGCGGACAGCACGCCACGAAGCCACCAATCAAACTCCATACTTCGTTAATTTCGGACGGGAAATATGTTTGCACGGGGAAGGGTACAAGTCCGGACCCGTTGGAGAAATAACGAGGGAGGAAGGTTTTAAGAAATTATATGCGGACATAAAGGAACGGTTAAAGAGGGCGTTTGAAAGGTACAAGAAAACGTATAACTTGCGGCACCGGGATGTTCGTTTTATGGTAGGCCAGGAGGTTTTTAAACGGAATTTCGCTCAGTCAAAAGGCGGTGAATACATAGCGGCCAAGTTTTTGCCCAAGTATACGGGACCGTTTGTTGTTTCGAAATGTCTCAACCCTTGGACGTACGAACTCAAGGATAGTAACGGGAAATCAGCTGGAACATGGAGCGCAAAAGATTTGAAACCAATTCCTCCAAAGGATGGTACAACGGTTATGGATTAGTTGTTTTCCCAATGATTGGTCGGTAGGTCTGGGCCGATTTGTTGAGGGTTTCAGCCAGACCAATGGTCGCAGTGATCGGAAGGTTTGAGGGCCGGAAGTGAGCGTTTTCTCCTCACGTGGCGATGATTTGAGGGTTGGAGGGCCCAAATTGAGCTTTTTGCCTCACGTGATTTATGAGTAGTTTTGTAACGCTAATAGTAATTTTGGGTTTCTACATTTTGGTTATATATTGTTCTTCTTTTCTTATTTTTTTTTTTTGGTAAAGGTTTTGCTTGCAAATTGTTCCCGAGGTTAGGTATAGGGTTAGTAAGGATTTCTTTTTAGACTGGGAAAGCGACACGAGTGTTTTTCCTGTTTTCTAGGTATTTAGAGTACTTGCTGTTATCCAATAGAGGTCTGTAAGGTTTGTTATAGGACTGGGTTCCTGGAATTGTTTGGTTTGGCTTCTTTTGGATTCGCTTTGCGGATTTTTTTTTGCGAGTTCTCGACCATCTCGACTAAGTGCTGTGTTGGTGGAATGGATCGTAAGGCTGTGTGTCCTTGGTCATCACCGCTCCTTCGTGGATTTGTTCAGCTTTCGATGATTCTTCTTTGACTGTGGGATTTCTCTAATCCTCCGTTTTCGGGTTTTGTTGTCATTTAAGTTTCATCATAGTCGGCCTGAGTTATCAATCCGGTGTTGTTGCTACTTACTTATTTTGGTGCGGAAGTAGAACACCTTTTAGGGATTTGACCAGATTTGATTTCTCTTGTTCAGGGAATTATTAATGTGTTGCGTTGACCAGTTACGAATCCTTTAGTATTAGTTTTGTTCGGGTAGAAAAATTAGAAAATTGTATAAAAAGGGACCTTGCAATTTGCATTTTTATTATCAACGTTCTACAGTTTTTGGTGTAGAAATTTTTAAGTAAAAATTTCGTCCAGGAAAGGGTGGGATTTGTAACGTGACAATTTCGAGTTAGAAGGGAAGGCGTTAGAAAGGGTTGATTTTCGTGACCTTTTGACGCCTGTAAATTATTGGTTGCCTATTTTAGTGTAACCGCATGGCGAGTTACATTGTCCGTTACGAATTCTGTTCAATTATGTTAATAGTTACCAGTTTGTTAGGTACCAGTTCGGAGGTGACTGGAGGAATACGTTTGAGCCTCAGAATTTTAGCTGGAGGACTGCTACAAGTTCCTCGGGGTTGTCTAGGTTGCAACTCTTTAGTTTTCATCTTTGCTTCAACTTTTCTAACTTCTATTTTCTTCCTTTTCACAACCACGTTAGCCTGCTTGGTGTTGATCGTGTCGTGGGTCGTTCTTCTTTTTAACCGCAACATCAACGGAGCTACTCTTGCTATTTTTTTTCCTTCTTGCGATTGTTTATTTTGTTCATAGTGTGCGTTGAGGTCTACGATTGGTTGATGAATAATTTTCCAGCTGTTTACTTACCGTTGGCTTCGTTTTGCTACTCTTTACGATCACTTTCATTCTTTGTTTTGATTCAAATAACCCCAAATTTTCACCTGTCAAGGGGTCACCTTCTCAATGACGAAATGTGACGTAGAGCCGAAGAAGCGATAGCAGCCATTCTGGTTCCGTGGTTCTCTTGCGTTTTAGATCTCGAGGCGTACGGTGCTCCAGAGTGTTTCGGTATTTTGGAATTTGGAGTGTGACTTAGTGGCCTTTTTGGTTTGATTGGTACATTGGTATCGGGATTGGGTCACTAAGGTTCCTGGAGGCAACCGGAATTTGTCGGGTCTCGAGATCGAGTAAATCCACCACGACGTGAACCACGTGGAAAACTTTAAGGCCGATTTCCATCGTAGTAAGTAAAGTATTCCAGTGTATTCATCTTCCTAAGGGTATTTTCCACCCCAGGGCCTTCTATTTTGGTTCTAGTCTGTTCTATTCGGTGCTGTTCGCTGTTTCGTTTTTTTTTTCCTTTTGGTTGGGGGTGCGAACTGGAAGTTCGAAACTGGATTGCGGCTGACCGTTTTGGCCGAGCCGTACAACCTCTTCCCTGTTGGATTCGGGAAGGCTCACCAGTCGGGAGCACCTAGAGGAGAGTCGGTAGGAGGAGCTGTAGGAGTCAAGGTCAGATCGTTTTATCCACGTTTTTGTTCGAGCCATCGTGTCACCGTTTTGTTAACTAGTTCCTGTAGGAGTTTACGGCTTCACCGTAACCGTCCTTGTTAATTGTTACTTGTAATTAGTAGTTGGGAGATTACAGCTTCACTGTAATCAACCGTTTCACACTTAGTCATTTCTTTTTCTGTTTCTGTTTTTTTTTTTTTGTTGTACAGACGTCCTCGTAAGTCGGGACCCGGTAATTGCGAGTTTGTACGATCGAATTGTTGCGCGGATTTTCGGTGTGCCGTCGGCTTGCGCAAGCGTTCGGTCTACAGCGAATCGTCGTAAATCTAACAGCAACGATTGCCGGTGTAGAGACGACGTCTTTGTTTTTCCTGTATTTTTTATTTAGGTTTTATTAGTGTGTTTTTTTTAATATATTCGTTCCTGGTTAGTATTCACTTCGTTTTCTTTTTTTTTTCGTTCGGGTAAGCTACACCGAGTACTTTGGATCCGGGTACTCGCAAGTTGTAGCCGGAGGATCCTGGCGCCCTCAAGATTGTCGGGTCGGTGAGTTTTAACGAACCCACCCAGACTGAGCTACCGGCATAATTTTGTCACCAGCCGGCCCGAGCGACTTTAGTCGGTCAGTTTGTTTTTTTTTTGCGTGACAATTTCGTGCTCTTCTTTGCGAATTCAAGCCAGAAAACAACGAAAATCGGCGAGAAATCGTCGTTTTGCATCGAAATATGCGGTTTTCTGTAAGAATTTTGATGATTTCGTGCAGAATTCTGCTGTTTTTTAGCAATTCAGCCGTAGAATCTTGGTAAAAAGTGATGATTTTGTAGATTTTGTGCTCTTCTTTGCGAATTCAAGCCAGAAAACAACGAAAATCGGCGAGAAATCGTCGATTTGCATCGAAAAATGCGGTTTTCTGTAAGAATTTTGATGATTTCGTGCAGAATTCTGCGGTTTTCTTGCAATTCAGCCGTTGAATCTTAGTAAAAAGTCATGATTTTGTAGATTTCGTGCTCTTCTTTGCGAATTTAAGCCAGAAAACCACGAAAATCGGCGAGAAATCGTCGTTTTGCATCGAAATATGCGGTTTTCTCTAAGAATTTTGATGATTTCGTGCAGAATTCTGCTGTTTACTTGCAATTCAGCCGTTGAATCTTGGTAAAAAGTCATGATTTTGTAGATTTCGTGCTCTTCTTTGCAAATTCATGCCAGAAAACAACGAAAATCGGCGAGAAATCGTCGTTTTGCATCGAAATATGCGGTTTTCAGTAAGAATTTTGATGATTTCGTGCAGAATTCTGCTGTTTTCTTGCAATTCAGCCGTTGAATCTTGGTAAAAAGTCATGATTTTGTAGATCTCGTGCTCTTCTTTGCGAATTCAAGCGAGAAAACAACGAAAATCGGCGAGAAATCGTCGTTTTGCATCGAAATATGCGGTTTTCTGTAAGAATTTTGATGATTTCGTGCAGAATTCTGCTGTTTTCTTGCAATTCAGTTGTTGAATCTAGGTAAAAAGCCATGATTTTATAGATTTCGTGCTCTTCTTGGCGAATTCAAGATAGAAAACAACGAAAATCGGCGAGAAATCGTTGTTTTGCATCGAAATATGCGGTTTTCTGTAAGAATTTTGATGATTTCGTGCAGAATTCTGCTGTTTTCTTGCAATTCAGCCGTTGAATCTAGATAAAAAGTCATGATTTTGTAGATTTCGTGCTCTTCTTGGCGAATTCAAAATAGAAGACAACGAAAATCGGCGAGAAATCGTTGTTTAGCATCGAAATATGCAGTTTTCTCTAAGAATTTTGATGATTTCGTGCAGAATTCTGCTGTTTTCTTGCAATTCAGCCGTTGAATCTTGGTAAAAAGTCATGATTTTGTAGATTTCGTGCTCTTCTTTGCGAATTCAAGCCAGAAAACAACGAAAATCGGCGAGAAATCGTCGTTTTGCATCGAAATATGCGGTTTTCTGTAAGAATTTTGATGATTTCGTGCAGAATTCTGCTGTTTTCTTGCAATTCAGCCGTAGAATCTTGGTAAAAAGTCATGATTTTGTAGATTTCGTGCTCTTCTTTGCGAATTCAAGCCAGAAAACAACGAAAATCGGCGAGAAATCGTTGTTTTGCATCGAAATATGCGGTTTTCTGTAAGAATTTTGATGATTTCGTGCAGAATTCTGCTGTTTTCTTGCAATTCAGCCGTTGAATCTTGGTAAAAATTCATGATTTTGTAGATTTCGTGCTCTTCTTTGCGAATTCAAGCCAGAAAACCACGAAAATCGGCGAGAAATCGTCGTTTTGCATCGAAATATGCGGTTTTCTGTAAGAATTTTGATGATTTCGTGCAGAATTCTGCTGTTTTCTTGCAATTCAGCCGTTGAATCTTGGTAAAAATTCATGATTTTGTAGATTTCGTGCTCTTCTTTGCGAATTCAAGCCAGAAAACCACGAAAATCGGCGAGAAATCGTCGTTTTGCATCGAAATATGCGGTTTTCTCTAAGAATTTTGATGATTTCGTGCAGATTTCTGCTGTTTTCTTGCAATTCAGCCGTTGAATCTTGGTAAAAAGTGATGATTTTGTAGATTTCGTGCTCTTCTTTGCGAATTCAAGCCAGAAAACAACGAAAATCGGCGAGAAATCGTCGTTTTGCATCGAAATATGCGGTTTTCTGTAAGAATTTTGATGATTTCGTGCAGAATTCTGCTGTTTTCTTGCAATGCAGCCGTAGAATCTTGGTAAAAAGTCATGATTTTGTAGATTTCGTGCTCTTCTTGGCGAATTCAAGATAGAAAACAACGAAAATCGGCGAGAAATCGTTGTTTTGCATCGAAATATGCAGTTTTCTCTAAGAATTTTGATGATTTCGTGCAGAATTCTGCTGTTTTCTTGCAATTCAGTTGTTGAATCTAGGTAAAAAGCCATGATTTTATAGATTTCGTGCTCTTCTTGGCGAATTCAAGATAGAAAACAACGAAAATCGGCGAGAAATCGTTGTTTTGCATCGAAATATGCGGTTTTCTGTAAGAATTTTGATGATTTCGTGCAGAATTCTGCTGTTTTCTTGCAATTCAGCCGTTGAATCTAGATAAAAAGTCATGATTTTGTAGATTTCGTGCTCTTCTTGGCGAATTCAAAATAGAAGACAACGAAAATCGGCGAGAAATCGTTGTTTAGCATCGAAATATGCAGTTTTCTCTAAGAATTTTGATGATTTCGTGCAGAATTCTGCTGTTTTCTTGCAATTCAGCCGTTGAATCTTGGTAAAAAGTCATGATTTTGTAGATTTCGTGCTCTTCTTTGCGAATTCAAGCCAGAAAACAACGAAAATCGGCGAGAAATCGTCGTTTTGCATCGAAATATGCGGTTTTCTGTAAGAATTTTGATGATTTCGTGCAGAATTCTGCTGTTTTCTTGCAATTCAGCCGTAGAATCTTGGTAAAAAGTCATGATTTTGTAGATTTCGTGCTCTTCTTTGCGAATTCAAGCCAGAAAACAACGAAAATCGGCGAGAAATCGTTGTTTTGCATCGAAATATGCGGTTTTCTGTAAGAATTTTGATGATTTCGTGCAGAATTCTGCTGTTTTCTTGCAATTCAGCCGTTGAATCTTGGTAAAAATTCATGATTTTGTAGATTTCGTGCTCTTCTTTGCGAATTCAAGCCAGAAAACCACGAAAATCGGCGAGAAATCGTCGTTTTGCATCGAAATATGCGGTTTTCTCTAAGAATTTTGATGATTTCGTGCAGATTTCTGCTGTTTTCTTGCAATTCAGCCGTTGAATCTTGGTAAAAAGTGATGATTTTGTAGATTTCGTGCTCTTCTTTGCGAATTCAAGCCAGAAAACAACGAAAATGCGCGAGAAATCGTCGTTTTGCATCGAAATATGCGGTTTTCTGTAAGAATTTTGATGATTTCGTGCAGAATTCTGCTGTTTTCTTGCAATGCAGCCGTAGAATCTTGGTAAAAAGTCATGATTTTGTAGATTTCGTGCTCTTCTTGGCGAATTCAAGATAGAAAACAACGAAAATCGGCGAGAAATCGTTGTTTTGCATCGAAATATGCAGTTTTCTCTAAGAATTTTGATGATTTCGTGCAGAATTCTGCTGTTTTCTTGCAATTCAGCCGTTGAATCTTGGTAAAAAGTCATGATTTTGTAGATTTCGTGCTCTTCTTTGCGAATTCAAGCCAGAAAACAACGAAAATCGGCGAGAAATCGTCGTTTTGCATCGAAATATGCGGTTTTCTGTAAGAATTTTGATGATTTCGTGCAGAATTCTGCTGTTTTCTTGCAATTCAGCCGTAGAATCTTGGCAAAAAGTGATGATTTTGTAGATTTTGTGCTCTTCTTTGCGAATTCAAGCCAGAAAACAACGAAAATCGGCGAGAAATCGTCGATTTGCATCGAAAAATGCGGTTTTCTGTAAGAATTTTGATGATTTCGTGCAGAATTCTGCGGTTTTCTTGCAATTTAGCCGATGAATCTTAGTAAAAAGTCATGATTTTGTAGATTTCGTGCTCTTCTTTGCGAATTCAAGCCAGAAAACCACGAAAATCGGCGAGAAATCGTCGTTTTGCATCGAAATATGCGGTTTTCTCTAAGAATTTTGATGATTTCGTGCAGAATTCTGCTGTTTTCTTGCAATTCAGCCGTTGAATCTTGGTAAAAAGTCATGATTTTGTAGATTTCGAGCTCTTCTTTGCAAATTCATGCCAGAAAACAACGAAAATCGGCGAGAAATCGTCGTTTTGCATCGAAATATGCGGTTTTCTGTAAGAATTTTGATGATTTCGTGCTGAATTCTGCTGTTTTCTTGCAATTCAGCCGTTGAATCTTGGTAAAAAGTCATGATTTTGTAGATCTCGTGCTCTTCTTTGCGAATTCAAGCGAGAAAACAACGAAAATCGGCGAGAAATCGTCGTTTTGCATCGAAATATGCGGTTTTCTGTAAGAATTTTGATGATTTCGTGCAGAATTCTGCTGTTTTCTTGCAATTCAGCCGTTGAATCTAGGTAAAAAGTCATGATTTTATAGATTTCGTGCTCTTCTTGGCGAATTCAAGATAGAAAACAACGAAAATCGGCGAGAAATCGTTGTTTTGCATCGAAATATGCGGTTTTCTGTAAGAATTTTGATGATTTCGTGCAGAATTCTGCTGTTTTCTTGCAATTCAGCCGTTGAATCTAGGTAAAAAGTCATGATTTTGTAGATTTCGTGCTCTTCTTGGCGAATTCAAGATAGAAAACAACGAAAATCGGCGAGAAATCGTTGTTTTGCATCGAAATATGCAGTTTTCTCTAAGAATTTTGATGATTTCGTGCAGAATTCTGCTGTTTTCTTGCAATTCAGTTGTTGAATCTAGGTAAAAAGCCATGATTTTATAGATTTCGTGCTCTTCTTGGCGAATTCAAGATAGAAAACAACGAAAATCGGCGAGAAATCGTTGCTTTGCATCGAAATATGCGGTTTTCTGTAAGAATTTTGATGATTTCGTGCAGAATTCTGCTGTTTTCTTGCAATTCAGCCGTTGAATCTAGATAAAAAGTCATGATTTTGTAGATTTCGTGCTCTTCTTGGCGAATTCAAAATAGAAGACAACGAAAATCGGCGAGAAATCGTTGTTTAGCATCGAAATATGCAGTTTTCTCTAAGAATTTTGATGATTTCGTGCAGAATTCTGCTGTTTTCTTGCAATTCAGCCGTTGAATCTTGGTAAAAAGTCATGATTTTGTAGATTTCGTGCTCTTCTTTGCGAATTCAAGCCAGAAAACAACGAAAATCGGCGAGAAATCGTCGTTTTGCATCGAAATATGCGGTTTTCTGTAAGAATTTTGATGATTTCGTGCAGAATTCTGCTGTTTTCTTGCAATTCAGCCGTTGAATCTTGGTAAAAATTCATGATTTTGTAGATTTCGTGCTCTTCTTTGCGAATTCAAGCCAGAAAACCACGAAAATCGGCGAGAAATCGTCGTTTTGCATCGAAATATGCGGTTTTCTCTAAGAATTTTGATGATTTCGTGCAGATTTCTGCTGTTTTCTTGCAATTCAGCCGTTGAATCTTGGTAAAAAGTGATGATTTTGTAGATTTCGTGCTCTTCTTTGCGAATTCAAGCCAGAAAACAACGAAAATCGGCGAGAAATCGTCGTTTTGCATCGAAATATGCGGTTTTCTGTAAGAATTTTGATGATTTCGTGCAGAATTCTGCTGTTTTCTTGCAATGCAGCCGTAGAATCTTGGTAAAAAGTCATGATTTTGTAGATTTCGTGCTCTTCTTGGCGAATTCAAGATAGAAAACAACGAAAATCGGCGAGAAATCGTTGTTTTGCATCGAAATATGCAGTTTTCTCTAAGAATTTTGATGATTTCGTGCAGAATTCTGCTGTTTTCTTGCAATTCAGTCGTTGAATCTTGGTAAAAAGTCATGATTTTGTAGATTTCGTGCTCTTCTTTGCGAATTCAAGCCAGAAAACAACGAAAATCGGCGAGAAATCGTCGTTTTGCATCGAAATATGCGGTTTTCTGTAAGAATTTTGATGATTTCGTGCAGAATTCTGCTGTTTTCTTGCAATTCAGCCGTAGAATCTTGGCAAAAAGTGATGATTTTGTAGATTTTGTGCTCTTCTTTGCGAATTCAAGCCAGAAAACAACGAAAATCGGCGAGAAATCGTCGATTTGCATCGAAAAATGCGGTTTTCTGTAAGAATTTTGATGATTTCGTGCAGAATTCTGCGGTTTTCTTGCAATTTAGCCGATGAATCTTAGTAAAAAGTCATGATTTTGTAGATTTCGTGCTCTTCTTTGCGAATTCAAGCCAGAAAACCACGAAAATCGGCGAGAAATCGTCGTTTTGCATCGAAATATGCGGTTTTCTCTAAGAATTTTGATGATTTCGTGCAGAATTCTGCTGTTTTCTTGCAATTCAGCCGTTGAATCTTGGTAAAAAGTCATGATTTTGTAGATTTCGTGCTCTTCTTTGCAAATTCATGCCAGAAAACAACGAAAATCGGCGAGAAATCGTCGTTTTGCATCGAAATATGCGGTTTTCTGTAAGAATTTTGATGATTTCGTGCTGAATTCTGCTGTTTTCTTGCAATTCAGCCGTTGAATCTTGGTAAAAAGTCATGATTTTGTAGATCTCGTGCTCTTCTTTGCGAATTCAAGCGAGAAAACAACGAAAATCGGCGAGAAATCGTCGTTTTGCATCGAAATATGCGGTTTTCTGTAAGAATTTTGATGATTTCGTGCAGAATTCTGCTGTTTTCTTGCAATTCAGCCGTTGAATCTAGGTAAAAAGTCATGATTTTATAGATTTCGTGCTCTTCTTGGCGAATTCAAGATAGAAAACAACGAAAATCGGCGAGAAATCGTTGTTTTGCATCGAAATATGCGGTTTTCTGTAAGAATTTTGATGATTTCGTGCAGAATTCTGCTGTTTTCTTGCAATTCAGCCGTTGAATCTAGGTAAAAAGTCATGATTTTGTAGATTTCGTGCTCTTCTTGGCGAATTCAAGATAGAAAACAACGAAAATCGGCGAGAAATCGTTGTTTTGCATCGAAATATGCAGTTTTCTCTAAGAATTTTGATGATTTCGTGCAGAATTCTGCTGTTTTCTTGCAATTCAGCCGTTGAATCTTGGTAAAAAGTCATGATTTTGTAGATTTCGTGCTCTTCTTTGCGAATTCAAGCCAGAAAACAACGAAAATCGGCGAGAAATCGTCGTTTTGCATCGAAATATGCGGTTTTCTGTAAGAATTTTGATGATTTCGTGCAGAATTCTGCTGTTTTCTTGCAATTCAGCAGTAGAATCTTGGTAAAAAGTGATGATTTTGTAGATTTCGTGCTCTTCTTTGCGAATTCAAGCCAGAAAACAACGAAAATCGGCGAGAAATCGTTGTTTTGCATCGAAATATGCGGTTTTCTGTAAGAATTTTGATGATTTCGTGCAGAATTCTGCTGTTTTCTTGCAATTCAGCCGTTGAATCTTGGTAAAAAGTCATGATTTTGTAGATTTCGTGCTCTTCTTTGCGAATTCAAGCCAGAAAACCACGAAAATCGGCGAGAAATCGTCGTTTTGCATCGAAATATGCGGTTTTCTCCAAGAATTTTGATGATTTCGTGCAGAATTCTGCTGTTTTCTTGCAATTCAGCCGTAGAATCTTGGTAAAAAGTGATGATTTTGTAGATTTTGTGCTCTTCTTTGCGAATTCAAGCCAGAAAACAACGAAAATCGGCAAGAAATCGTCGATTTGCATCGAAAAATGCGGTTTTCTGTAAGAATTTTGATGATTTCGTGCAGAATTCTGCGGTTTTCTTGCAATTTAGCCGATGAATCTTAGTAAAAAGTCATGATTTTGTAGATTTCGTGCTCTTCTTTGCGAATTCAAGCCAGAAAACCACGAAAATCGGCGAGAAATCGTCGTTTTGCATCGAAATATGCGGTTTTCTCTAAGAATTTTGATGATTTCGTGCAGAATTCTGCTGTTTTCTTGCAATTCAGCCGTTGAATCTTGGTAAAAAGTCATGATTTTGTAGATTTTGTGCTCTTCTTTGCAAATTCATGCCAGAAAACAACGAAAATCGGCGAGAAATCGTCGTTTTGCATCGAAATATGCGGTTTTCTGTAAGAATTTTGATGATTTCGTGCTGAATTCTGCTGTTTTCTTGCAATTCAGCCGTTGAATCTTGGTAAAAAGTCATGATTTTGTAGATCTCGTGCTCTTCTTTGCGAATTCAAGCGAGAAAACAACGAAAATCGGCGAGAAATCGTCGTTTTGCATCGAAATATGCGGTTTTCTGTAAGAATTTTGATGATTTCGTGCAGAATTCTGCTGCTTTCTTGCAATTCAGCCGTTGAATCTAGGTAAAAAGTCATGATTTTATAGATTTCGTGCTCTTCTTGGCGAATTCAAGATAGAAAACAACGAAAATCGGCGAGAAATCGTTGTTTTGCATCGAAATATGCGGTTTTCTGTAAGAATTTTGATGATTTCGTGCAGAATTCTGCTGTTTTCTTGCAATTCAGCCGTTGAATCTAGGTAAAAAGTCATGATTTTGTAGATTTCGTGCTCTTCTTGGCGAATTCAAGATAGAAAACAACGAAAATCGGCGAGAAATCGTTGTTTTGCATCGAAATATGCAGTTTTCTCTAAGAATTTTGATGATTTCGTGCAGAATTCTGCTGTTTTCTTGCAATTCAGCCGTTGAATCTTGGTAAAAAGTCATGATTTTGTAGATTTCGTGCTCTTCTTTGCGAATTCAAGCCAGAAAACAACGAAAATCGGCGAGAAATCGTCGTTTTGCATCGAAATATGCGGTTTTCTGTAAGAATTTTGATGATTTCGTGCAGAATTCTGCTGTTTTCTTGCAATTCAGCAGTAGAATCTTGGTAAAAAGTGATGATTTTGTAGATTTCGTGCTCTTCTTTGCGAATTCAAGCCAGAAAACAACGAAAATCGGCGAGAAATCGTTGTTTTGCATCGAAATATGCGGTTTTCTGTAAGAATTTTGATGATTTCGTGCAGAATTCTGCTGTTTTCTTGCAATGCAGCCGTTGAATCTTGGTAAAAAGTCATGATTTTGTAGATTTCGTGCTCTTTTTTGCAAATTCATGCCAGAAAACAACGAAAATCGGCGAGAAATCGTCGTTTTGCATCGAAATATGCGGTTTTCTCTAAGAATTTTGATGATTTCGTGCAGAATTCTGCTGTTTTCTTGCAATTCAGCCGTTGAATCTTGGTAAAAAGTGATGATTTTGTAGATTTCGTGCTTTTCTTTGCGAATTCAAGCCAGAAAACAACGAAAATCGGCGAGAAATCGTTGTTTTGCATCGAAATATGCGGTTTTCTGTAAGAATTTTGATGATTTCGTGCAGAATTCTGCTGTTTTCTTGCAATGCAGCCGTTGAATCTTGGTAAAAAGTCATGATTTTGTAGATTTCGTGCTCTTTTTTGCAAATTCATGCCAGAAAACAACGAAAATCGGCGAGAAATCGTCGTTTTGCATCGAAATATGCGGTTTTCTCTAAGAATTTTGATGATTTCGTGCAGAATTCTGCTGTTTTCTTGCAATTCAGCCGTTGAATCTTGGTAAAAAGTCATGATTTTGTAGATTTCGTGCTCTTCTTTGCAAATTCAAGCCAGAAAACAACGAAAATCGGCGAGAAATCGTTGTTTTGCATCGAAATATGCGGTTTTCTGTAAGAATTTTGATGATTTCGTGCAGAATTCTGCGGTTTTCTTGCAATTCAGCCGTTGAATCTTAGTAAAAAGTCATGATTTTGTAGATTTCGTGCTCTTTTTTGCAAATTCATGCCAGAAAACAACGAAAATCGGCGAGAAATCGTCGTTTTGCATCGAAATATGCGGTTTTCTGTAAGAATTTTGATGATTTCGTGCAGAATTCTGCTGTTTTCTTGCAATTCAGCTGTTGAATCTTGGTAAAAAGTCATGATTTTGTACATTTCGTGCTCTTCTCTGCGAATTCAAGCGAGAAAACAACGAAAATCGGCGAGAAATCGTTGTTTTGCATCGAAATATGCAGTTTTCTCTAAGAATTTTGATGATTTCGTGCAGAATTCTGCTGTTTTCTTGCAATTCAGCCGTTGAATCTTGGTAAAAAATCATGATTTTGTAGATTTCGTGCTATTCTTTGTGAATTCAAGCCAGAAAACAACGAAAATCGGCGAGAAATCGTCGTTTTGCATCGAAATATGCGGTTTTCTGTAAGAATTTTGATGATTTCGTGCAAAATTCTGCTGTTTTCTTGCAATTCAGCCGTAGAATCTTGGTAAAAAGTGATGATTTTGTAGATTTCGTGCTCTTCTTTGCGAATTCAAGCCAGAAAACAACGAAAATCGGCGAGAAATCGTTGTTTTGCATCGAAATATGCGGTTTTCTGTAAGAATTTTGATGATTTCGTGCAGAATTCTGCTGTTTTCTTGCAATTCAGCCGTTGAATCTTGGTAAAAAGTCATGATTTTGTAGATTTCGTGCTCTTCTTTGCGAATTCAAGCCAGAAAACAACGAAAATCGGCGAGAAATCGTCGATTTGCATCGAAAAATGCGGTTTTCTGTAAGAATTTTGATGATTTCGTGCAGAATTCTGCGGTTTTCTTGCAATTCAGCCGTTGAATCTTGGTAAAAAGTCTTGATTTTGTAAATTTCGTGCTCTTCTTTGCGAATTCAAGCCAGAAAACAACGAAAATCGGCGAGAAATAATCGTTTTGCATCGAAATATGCGGTTTTCTGTAAGAATTTTGACGATTTCGTGCAGAATTCTGCTGTTTTCTTGCAATTCAGTGTTGAATCTTGGTAAAAAGTCATGATTTTGTAGATTTCGTGCTCTTCTTTGCGAATTCAAGCCAGAAAACAACAAAAATCGGCGAGAAATCGTCGTTTTGCATCGAAATATGCGGTTTTCTCTAAGAATTTTGACGTTTTCGTGCAGAATTCTGCTGTTTTCTTGCAATTCAACCGTTGAATCTTGGTAAAAAGTCATGATTTTGTAGATTTCGTGCTCTTCTTTGCGAATTCAAGCCAGAAAACAACGAAAATCGGCGAGAAATCGTCGTTTTGCATCGAAGTATGCGGTTTTCTCTAAGAATTTTGACGATTTCGTGCAGAATTCTGCTGTTTACTTGCAATTCAGCCGTTGAGTCTTGGTAAAAAGTCATGATTTTGTAGATTTCGTGCTTTTCTTTGCGAATTCAAGATAGAAAACAACGAAAATCAGCGAGAAATCGTTGTTTTGCATCGAAATATGCGGTTTTCTCTAAGAATTTTGATGATTTCGTGCAGAATTCTGCTGTTTTCTTGCAATTCAGCCGTTGAATCTAGGTAAAAAGTCATGATTTTGTAGATTTCGTGCTCTTCTTGGCGAATTCAAGATAGAAAACAACGAAAATCGGCGAGAAATCGTTGTTTTGCATCGAAATATGCGGTTTTCTCGAAGAATTTTGATGATTTCGTGCAGAATTCTGCTGTTTTCTTGCAATTCAGCCGTTGAATCTTGGTAAAAAGTCATGATTTTGTAGATTTCGTGCTCTTCTTTGCAAATTCATGCCAGAAAACAACGAAAATCGGCGAGAAATCGTTGTTTTGCATCGAAATATGCGGTTTTCTGTAAGAATTTTGATGATTTCGTGCAGAATTCTGCGGTTTTCTTGCAATTCAGCCGTTGAATCTTAGTAGAAAGTCATGATTTTGTAGATTTCGTGCTCTTCTTTGCGAATTCAAGCCAGAAAACAACGAAAATCGGCGAGAAATCGTCGTTTTGCATCGAAATATGCGGTTTTCTCTAAGAATTTTGACGTTTTCGTGCAGAATTCTGCTGTTTTCTTGCAATTCAGCCGTTGAATCTAGGTAAAAAGTCATGATTTTGTAGAATTCGTGCTCTTCTTGGCGAATTCAAGATAGAAAACAACGAAAATCGGCGAGAAATCGTTGTTTTGCATCGAAATATGCAGTTTTCTCTAAGAATTTTGATGATTTCGTGCAGAATTCTGCTGTTTTCTTGCAATTCAGCCGTTGAATCTTGGTAAAAAGTCATGATTTTGTAGATTTCGTGCTCTTCTTTGCGAATTCAAGCCAGAAAACAACGAAAATCGGCGAGAAATCGTCGTTTTGCATCGAAATATGCGGTTTTCTGTAAGAATTTTGATGATTTCGTGCAAAATTCTGCTGTTTTCTTGCAATTCAGCCGTAGAATCTTGGTAAAAAGTGATGATTTTGTAAATTTCGTGCTCTTCTTTGCGAATTCAAGCCAGAAAACAACGAAAATCGGCGAGAAATAATCGTTTTGCATCGAAATATGCGGTTTTCTGTAAGAATTTTGACGATTTCGTGCAGAATTCTGCTGTTTTCTTGCAATTCAGTGTTGAATCTTGGTAAAAAGTCATGATTTTGTAGATTTCGTGCTCTTCTTTGCGAATTCAAGCCAGAAAACAACAAAAATCGGCGAGAAATCGTCGTTTTGCATCGAAATATGCGGTTTTCTCTAAGAATTTTGACGTTTTCGTGCAGAATTCTGCTGTTTTCTTGCAATTCAACCGTTGAATCTTGGTAAAAAGTCATGATTTTGTAGATTTCGTGCTCTTCTTTGCGAATTCAAGCCAGAAAACAACGAAAATCGGCGAGAAATCGTCGTTTTGCATCGAAGTATGCGGTTTTCTCTTAGAATTTTGACGATTTCGTGCAGAATTCTGCTGTTTACTTGCAATTCAGCCGTTGAGTCTTGGTAAAAAGTCATGATTTTGTAGATTTCGAGCTCTTCTTTGCGAATTCAAGATAGAAAACAACGAAAATCAGCGAGAAATCGTTGTTTTGCATCGAAATATGCGGTTTTCTCTAAGAATTTTGATGATTTCGTGCAGAATTCTGCTGTTTTCTTGCAATTCAGCCGTTGAATCTAGGTAAAAAGTTATGATTTTGTAGATTTCGTGCTCTTCTTGGCGAATTCAAGATAGAAAACAACGAAAATCGGCGAGAAATCGTTGTTTTGCATCGAAATATGCGGTTTTCTCTAAGAATTTTGATGATTTCGTGCAGAATTCTGCTGTTTTCTTGCAATTCAGCCGTTGAATCTTGGTAAAAAGTCATGATTTTGTAGATTTCGTGCTCTTCTTTGCAAATTCATGCCAGAAAACAACGAAAATCGGCGAGAAATCGTTGTTTTGCATCGAAATATGCGGTTTTCTGTAAGAATTTTGATGATTTCGTGCAGAATTCTGCGGTTTTCTTGCAATTCAGCCGTTGAATCTTAGTAGAAAGTCATGATTTTGTAGATTTCGTGCTCTTCTTTGCGAATTCAAGCCAGAAAACAACGAAAATCGGCGAGAAATCGTCGTTTTGCATCGAAATATGCGGTTTTCTCTAAGAATTTTGACGTTTTCGTGCAGAATTCTGCTGTTTTCTTGCAATTCAGCCGTTGAATCTAGGTAAAAAGTCATGATTTTGTAGATTTCGTGCTCTTCTTGGCGAATTCAAGATAGAAAACAACGAAAATCGGCGAGAAATCGTTGTTTTGCATCGAAATATGCAGTTTTCTCTAAGAATTTTGATGATTTCGTGCAGAATTCTGCTGTTTTCTTGCAATTCAGCCGTTGAATCTTGGTAAAAAGTCATGATTTTGTAGATTTCGTGCTCTTCCTTGCGAATTCAAGCCAGAAAACAACGAAAATCGGCGAGAAATCGTCGTTTTGCATCGAAATATGCGGTTTTCTGTAAGAATTTTGATGATTTCGTGCAAAATTCTGCTGTTTTCTTGCAATTCAGCCGTAGAATCTTGGTAAAAAGTGATGATTTTGTAGATTTCGTGCTCTTCTTTGCGAATTCAAGCCAGAAAACAACGAAAATCGGCGAGAAATCGTTGTTTTGCATCGAAATATGCGGTTTTCTGTAAGAATTTTGATGATTTCGTGCAGAATTCTGCTGTTTTCTTGCAATTCAGCCGTTGAATCTTGGTAAAAAGTCACGATTTTGTAGATTTCGTGCTCTTCTTTGCGAATTCAAGATAGAAAACAACGAAAATCAGCGAGAAATCGTCGTTTTGCATCGAAATATGCGGTTTTCTCTAAGAATTTTGATAATTTCGTGCAGAATTCTGCTGTTTTCTTGCAATTCAGCCGTTGAATCTTGGTAAAAAGTCATGATTTTGTAGATTTCGTGCTCTTCTTTGCAAATTCATGCCAGAAAACAACGAAAATCGGCGAGAAATCGTTGTTTTGCATCGAAATATGCGGTTTTCTGTAAGAATTTTGATGATTTCGTGCAGAATTCTGCTGTTTTCTTGCAATTCAGCCGTTGAATGTTGGTAAAAATTCATGATTTTGTAGATCTCGTGCTCTTCTTTGCGAATTCAAGCGAGAAAACAACGAAAATCGGCGAAAAATCGTCGTTTTGCATCGAAATATGCGGTTTTCTGTAAGAATTTTGATGATTTCGTGCAGAATTCTGCTGTTTTCTTGCAATTCAGCCGTTGAATCTAGGTAAAAAGTCATGATTTTATAAATTTCGTGCTCTTCTTGGCGAATTCAAGATAGAAAACAACGAAAATCGGCGAGAAATCGTTGTTTTGCATCGAAATATGCGGTTTTCTGTAAGAATTTTGATGATTTCGTGCAGAATTCTGCTGTTTTCTTGCAATTCAGCCGTCGAATCTTGGTAAAAAGTCATGATTTTGTAGATTTCGTGCTCTTCTTTGCGAATTCAAGCCAGAAATCAACGAAAATCGGCGAGAAATCGTCGTTTTGCATCGAAATATGCGGTTTTCTGTAAGAATTTTGATGATTTCGTGCAGAATTCTGCTGTTTTCTTGCAATTCAGCCGTTGAATCTAGGTAAAAAGTCATGATTTTGTAGATTTCGTGCTCTTCTTGGCGAATTCAAGCCAGAAAACAACGAAAATCGGCGAGAAATAATCGTTTTGCATCGAAATATTCGGTTTTCTGTAAGAATTTTGATGATTTTGTGCAGAATTCTGCTGTTTTCTTGCAATTCAGCCGTTGAATCTTGGTAAAAAGACATGATTTTGTAGATTTCGTGCTCTTCTTTGCGAATTCAAGCCAGAAAACCACGAAAATCGGCGAGAAATCGTCGTTTTGCCTCGAAATATGCGGTTTTCTCTAAGAATTTTGATGATTTCGTGCAGAATTCTGCTGTTTTCTTGCAATTCAGCCGTTGAATCTTGGTAAAAAGTGATGATTTTGTAGATTTCGTGCTCTTCTTTGCGAATTCAAGCCAGAAAACAACGAAAATCGGCGAGAAATCGTCGTTTTGCATCGAAATATGCGGTTTTCTCTAAGAATTTTGACGATTTCGTGCAGAATTCTGCTGTTTTCTTGCAATTCAGCTGTTGAATCTTGGTAAAAAGTCATGATTTTGTAGATTTCGTGCTCTTCTTGGCGAATTCAAGATAGAAAACAACGAAACTCGGCGAGAAATCGTTGTTTTGCATCGAAATATGCGGTTTTCTCTAAGAATTTTGACGATTTCGTGCAGAATTCTGCTGTTTTCTTGCAATTCAGCTGTTGAATCTTGGTAAAAAGTCATGATTTTGTAGATTTCGTGCTCTTCTTGGCGAATTCAAGCCAGAAAACAACGAAAATCGGCGAGAAATCGTTGTTTTGCCTCGAAATATGCGGTTTTCTGTAAGAATTTTGATGATTTCGTGCAGAATTCTGCTGTTTTCTTGCAATTCAGCCGTAGAATCTTGGTTAAAAGGGATGATTTTGTAGATTTCGTGCTCTTCTTTGCGAATTCAAGCCAGAAAACAACGAAAATCGGC
The DNA here is from genome assembly GCA_029298725.1 of Gnatocerus cornutus. Lineage (NCBI taxonomy): Eukaryota > Metazoa > Arthropoda > Insecta > Coleoptera > Tenebrionidae > Gnatocerus > Gnatocerus cornutus. The sequence goes on from CM055514.1 coordinate 2,869,980, forward strand.
GAGAAATCGTTGTTTTGCAACGAAATATGCGGTTTTCTGTAAGAATTTTGATGATTTCGTGCAGAATTCTGCTGTTTTCTTGCAATTCAGCCGTTGAATCTAGGTAAAAAGTCATGATTTTGTAGATTTCGTGCTCTTCTTGGCGAATTCAAGCCAGAAAACAACGAAAATCGGCGAGAAATAATCGTTTTGCATCGAAATATGCGGTTTTCTGTAAGAATTTTGATGATTTTGTGCAGAATTCTGCTGTTTTCTTGCAATTCAGCCGTTGAATCTTGGTAAAAAGACATGATTTTGTAGATTTCGTGCTCTTCTTTGCGAATTCAAGCCAGAAAACCACGAAAATCGGCGAGAAATCGTCGTTTTGCCTCGAAATATGCGGTTTTCTCTAAGAATTTTGATGATTTCGTGCAGAATTCTGCTGTTTTCTTGCAATTCAGCCGTTGAATCTTGGTAAAAAGTGATGATTTTGTAGATTTCGTGCTCTTCTTTGCGAATTCAAGCCAGAAAACAACGAAAATCGGCGAGAAATCGTCGTTTTGCATCGAAATATGCGGTTTTCTCTAAGAATTTTGACGATTTCGAGCAGAATTCTGCTGTTTTCTTGCAATTCAGCTGTTGAATCTTGGTAAAAAGTCATGATTTTGTAGATTTCGTGCTCTTCTTGGCGAATTCAAGATAGAAAACAACGAAAATCGGCGAGAAATCGTTGTTTTGCATCGAAATATGCGGTTTTCTCTAAGAATTTTGACGATTTCGTGCAGAATTCTGCTGTTTTCTTGCAATTCAGCTGTTGAATCTTGGTAAAAAGTCATGATTTTGTAGATTTCGTGCTCTTCTTGGCGAATTCAAGCCAGAAAACAACGAGAATCGGCGACAAATCGTTGTTTTGCCTCGAAATATGCGGTTTTCTGTAAGAATTTTGATGATTTCGTGCAGAATTCTGCTGTTTTCTTGCAATTCAGCCGTAGAATCTTGGTTAAAAGTGATGATTTTGTAGATTTCGTGCTCTTCTTTGCGAATTCAAGCCAGAAAACAACGAAAATCGGCGAGAAATCGTTGTTTTGCAACGAAATATGCGGTTTTCTGTAAGAATTTTGATGATTTTGTGCAGAATTCTGCTGTTTTCTTGCAATTCAGCCGTTGAATCTTGGTAAAAAGTCATGATTTTGTAGATTTCGTGCTCTTCTTGGCGAATTCTAGATAGAAAACAACGAAGATCGGCGAGAAATCGTTGTTTTGCATCGAAATATGCAGTTTTCTCTAAGAATTTTGATGATTTTGTGCAGAATTCTGCTGTTTTCTTGCAATTCAGCCGTTGAATCTTGGTAAAAAGTCATGATTTTGTAGATTTCGTGCTCTTCTTTGCGAATTCAAAATAGAAAACAACGAAAATCAGCGAGAAAACGTCGTTTTGCATCGAAATATGCGGTTTTCTCTAAGAATTTTGATGATTTCGTGCAGAATTCTGCTGTTTTCTTGCAATTCAGCCGTTGAATCTTGGTAAAAAGTCATGATTTTGTAGATTTCGTGCTCTTCTTTGCAAATTCATGCCAGAAAACAACGAAAATCGGCGAGAAATCGACGTTTTGCATCGAAATATGCGGTTTTCTGTAAGAATTTTGATGATTTCGTGCAGAATTCTGCTGTTTTCTTGCAATTCAGCCGTTGAATCTTGGTAAAAAGTCATGATTTTGTAGATTTCGTGCTCTTCTTTGCAAATTCAAGCCAGAAAACAACGAAAATCGGCGAGAAATCGTCGTTTTGCATCGAAATATGCGGTTTTCTGTAAGAATTTTGATGATTTCGTGCAGAATTCTGCTGTTTTCTTGCAATTCAGCCGTTGAATCTAGGTAAAAAGTCATGATTTTGTAGATTTCGTGCTCTTCTTGGCGAATTCAAGATAGAAAACAACGAAAATCGGCGAGAAATCGTTGTTTTGCATCGAAATATGCAGTTTTCTCTAAGAATTTTGATGATTTCGTGCAGAATTCTGCTGTTTTCTTGCAATTCAGCCGTTGAATCTTGGTAAAAAGTCATGATTTTGTAGATTTCGTGCTCTTCTTTGCGAATTCAAGCCAGAAAACAACGAAAATCGGCGAAAAATCGTCGTTTTGCATCGAAATATGCGGTTTTCTGTAAGAATTTTGATGATTTCGTGCAGAATTCTGCTGTTTTCTTGCAATTCAGCCGTAGAATCTTGGTAAAAAGTGATGATTTTGTAGATTTCGTGCTCTTCTTTGCGAATTCAAGCCAGAAAACAACGAAAATCGGCGAGAAATCGTTGTTTTGCATCGAAATATGCGGTTTTCTGTAAGAATTTTGATGATTTCGTGCAGAATTCTGCTGTTTTCTTGCAATTCAGCCGTTGAATCTTGGTAAAAAGTGATGATTTTGTAGATTTCGTGCTCTTCTTTGCGAATTAAAGCCAGAAAACAACGAAAATCGGCGAGAAATCGTCGTTTTGCATCGAAATATGCGGTTTTCTCTAAGAATTTTGACGATTTCGTGCAGAATTCTGCTGTTTACTTGCAATTCAGCCGTTGAATCTTGGTAAAAAGTCATGATTTTGTAGATTTCGTGCCCTTCTTTGCGAATTCAAGCCAGAAAACAACGAAAATCGGCGAGAAATCGTCGTTTTGCATCAAAATATGCGGTTTTCTGTAAGAATTTTGATGATTTCGTGCAGAATTCTGCTATTTTCTTGCAATTCAGCCGTTGAATCTTGGTAAAAAGTCATGATTTTGTAGATTTCGTGCTCTTTTTTGCAAATTCATGCCAGAAAACAACGAAAATCGGCGGGAAATCGTCGTTTTGCATCGAAATATGCGGTTTTCTGTAAGAATTTTGATGATTTCGTGCAGAATTCTGCTGTTTTCTTGCAATTCAGCCGTTGAATCTTGGTAAAAAGTCATGATTTTGTAGATTTCGTGCTCCTCTTTGCAAATTCAAGCCAGAAAACAACGAAAATCGGCGAGAAATCGTCGTTTTGCATCGAAATATGCGGTTTTCTGTAAGAATTTTGATGATTTCGTGCAGAATTCTGCTGTTTTCTTGCAATTCAGCCGTTGAATCTAGGTAAAAAGTCATGATTTTGTAGATTTCGTGCTCTTCTTGGCGAATTCAAGATAGAAAACAACGAAAATCGGCGAGAAATCGTTGTTTTGCATCGAAATATGCAGTTTTCTCTAAGAATTTTGATGATTTCGTGCAGAATTCTGCTGTTTTCTTCCAATTCAGCCGTTGAATCTTGGTAAAAAGTCATGATTTTGTAGATTTCGTGCTCTTCTTTGCGAAAACTCAAGCCAGAAAACAACGAAAATCGGCGAGAAATCGTCGTTTTGCATCGAAATATGCGGTTTTCTGTAAGAATTTTGATGATTTCGTGCAGAATTCTGCTGTTTTCTTGCAATTCAGCCGTAGAATCTTGGTAAAAAGTGATGATTTTGTAGATTTCATGCTCTTCTTTGCGAATTCAAGCCAGAAAACAACGAAAATCGGCGAGAAATCTTTGTTTTGCATCGAAATATGCGGTTTTCTGTAAGAATTTTGATGATTTCGTGCAGAATTCTGCTGTTTTCTTGCAATTCAGCCGTTGAATCTTGGTAAAAAGTTATGATTTTGTAGATTTCGTGCTCTTTTTTGCGAATTCAAGCCAGAAAACAACGAAAATCGGCGAGAAATCGTCGTTTTGCATCAAAATATGCGGTTTTCTGTAAGAATTTTGATGATTTCGTACAGAATTCTGCTGTTTTCTTGCAATTCAGCCGTTGAATCTTGGTAAAAAGTCATGATTTTGTAGATTTCGTGCTCTTCTTTGCGAATTCAAGATAGAAAACAACGAAAATCAGCGAGAAATCGTCGTTTTGCATCGAAATATGCGGCTTTCTGCTGTTTTCTTGCAATTCAGCCGTTGAATCTTGGTAAAAAGTGATGATTTTGTAGATTTCGTGCTCTTCTTTGCGAATTCAAGCCAGAAAACAACGAAAATCGGCGAGAAATCGTCGTTTTGCATCAAAATATGCGGTTTTCTGTAAGAATTTTGATGATTTCGTACAGAATTCTGCTGTTTTCTTGCAATTCAGCCGTTGAATCTTGGTAAAAAGTCATGATTTTGTAGATTTCGTGCTCTTCTTTGCGAATTCAAGATAGAAAACAACGAAAATCAGCGAGAAATCGTCGTTTTGCATCGAAATATGCGGTTTTCTCTAAGAATTTTGATGATTTCGTGCAGAATTCTGCTGTTTTCTTGCAATTCAGCCGTTGAATCTTGGTAAAAAGTGATGATTTTGTAGATTTCGTGCTCTTCTTTGCGAATTCAAGCCAGAAAACAACGAAAATCGGCGAGAAATCGTCGTTTTGCATCGAAATATGCGGTTTTCTCTAAGAATTTTGATGATTTTGTGCAGAATTCTGCTGTTTTCTTGCAATTCAGCCGTTGAATCTTGGTAAAAAGTCATGATTTTGTAGATTTCGTGCTCTTCTTTGCGAATTCAAGCCAGAAAACAACGAAAATCGGCGAGAAATCGTCGTTTTGCATCGAAATATGCGGTTTTCTGTAAGAATTTTGATGATTTCGTGCAGAATTCTGCTGTTTTCTTGCAATTCAGCCGTAGAATCTTGGTAAAAAGTGATGATTTTGTAGATTTCATGCTCTTCTTTGCGAATTCAAGATAGAAAACAACGAAAATCAGCGAGAAATCTTTGTTTTGCATCGAAATATGCGGTTTTCTGTAAGAATTTTGATGATTTCGTGCAGAATTCTGCTGTTTTCTTGCAATTCAGCCGTTGAATCTTGGTAAAAAGTTATGATTTTGTAGATTTCGTGCTCTTCTTTGCGAATTCAAGCCAGAAAACAACGAAAATCGGCGAGAAATCGTCGTTTTGCATCGAAATATGCGGTTTTCTCTAAGAATTTTGATGATTTCGTGCAGAATTCTGCTGTTTTCTTCCAATTCAGCCGTTGAATCTTGGTAAAAAGTCATGATTTTGTAGATTTCGTGCTCTTCTTTGCGAAAACTCAAGCCAGAAAACAACGAAAATCGGCGAGAAATCGTCGTTTTGCATCGAAATATGCGGTTTTCTGTAAGAATTTTGATGATTTCGTGCAGAATTCTGCTGTTTTCTTGCAATTCAGCCGTAGAATCTTGGTAAAAAGTGATGATTTTGTAGATTTCATGCTCTTCTTTGCGAATTCAAGCCAGAAAACAACGAAAATCGGCGAGAAATCTTTGTTTTGCATCGAAATATGCGGTTTTCTGTAAGAATTTTGATGATTTCGTGCAGAATTCTGCTGTTTTCTTGCAATTCAGCCGTTGAATCTTGGTAAAAAGTTATGATTTTGTAGATTTCGTGCTCTTTTTTGCGAATTCAAGCCAGAAAACAACGAAAATCGGCGAGAAATCGTCGTTTTGCATCAAAATATGCGGTTTTCTGTAAGAATTTTGATGATTTCGTACAGAATTCTGCTGTTTTCTTGCAATTCAGCCGTTGAATCTTGGTAAAAAGTCATGATTTTGTAGATTTCGTGCTCTTCTTTGCGAATTCAAGATAGAAAACAACGAAAATCAGCGAGAAATCGTCGTTTTGCATCGAAATATGCGGCTTTCTGCTGTTTTCTTGCAATTCAGCCGTTGAATCTTGGTAAAAAGTGATGATTTTGTAGATTTCGTGCTCTTCTTTGCGAATTCAAGCCAGAAAACAACGAAAATCGGCGAGAAATCGTCGTTTTGCATCAAAATATGCGGTTTTCTGTAAGAATTTTGATGATTTCGTACAGAATTCTGCTGTTTTCTTGCAATTCAGCCGTTGAATCTTGGTAAAAAGTCATGATTTTGTAGATTTCGTGCTCTTCTTTGCGAATTCAAGATAGAAAACAACGAAAATCAGCGAGAAATCGTCGTTTTGCATCGAAATATGCGGTTTTCTCTAAGAATTTTGATGATTTCGTGCAGAATTCTGCTGTTTTCTTGCAATTCAGCCGTTGAATCTTGGTAAAAAGTGATGATTTTGTAGATTTCGTGCTCTTCTTTGCGAATTCAAGCCAGAAAACAACGAAAATCGGCGAGAAATCGTCGTTTTGCATCGAAATATGCGGTTTTCTCTAAGAATTTTGATGATTTTGTGCAGAATTCTGCTGTTTTCTTGCAATTCAGCCGTTGAATCTTGGTAAAAAGTCATGATTTTGTAGATTTCGTGCTCTTCTTTGCGAATTCAAGCCAGAAAACAACGAAAATCGGCGAGAAATCGTCGTTTTGCATCAAAATATGCGGTTTTCTGTAAGAATTTTGATGATTTCGTACAGAATTCTGCTGTTTTCTTGCAATTCAGCCGTTGAATCTTGGTAAAAAGTCATGATTTTGTAGATTTCGTGCTCTTCTTTGCGAATTCAAGATAGAAAACAACGAAAATCAGCGAGAAATCGTCGTTTTGCATCGAAATATGCGGTTTTCTCTAAGAATTTTGATGATTTCGTGCAGAATTCTGCTGTTTTCTTGCAATTCAGCCGTTGAATCTTGGTAAAAAGTGATGATTTTGTAGATTTCGTGCTCTTCTTTGCGAATTCAAGCCAGAAAACAACGAAAATCGGCGAGAAATCGTCGTTTTGCATCAAAATATGCGGTTTTCTGTAAGAATTTTGATGATTTCGTACAGAATTCTGCTGTTTTCTTGCAATTCAGCCGTTGAATCTTGGTAAAAAGTCATGATTTTGTAGATTTCGTGCTCTTCTTTGCGAATTCAAGATAGAAAACAACGAAAATCAGCGAGAAATCGTCGTTTTGCATCGAAATATGCGGTTTTCTCTAAGAATTTTGATGATTTCGTGCAGAATTCTGCTGTTTTCTTGCAATTCAGCCGTTGAATCTTGGTAAAAAGTGATGATTTTGTAGATTTCGTGCTCTTCTTTGCGAATTCAAGCCAGAAAACAACGAAAATCGGCGAGAAATCGTCGTTTTGCATCGAAATATGCGGTTTTCTCTAAGAATTTTGATGATTTTGTGCAGAATTCTGCTGTTTTCTTGCAATTCAGCCGTTGAATCTTGGTAAAAAGTCACGATTTTGTAGATTTCGTGCTCTTTTTTGCAAGTTCATGCCAGAAATCAACGAAAATCGGCGAGAAATCGTCGTTTTGCATCGAAAAATGCGGTTTTCTGTAAGAATTTTGATGATTTCGTGCAGAGTTCTGCTGTTTTCTTGCAATTCAGCCGTTGAATCTTGGTAAAAAGTTATGATTTTGTAGATTTCGTGCTCTTCTTTGCGAATTCAAGCCAGAAAACAACGAAAATCGGCGAGAAATCGTCGTTTTGCATCGAAATATGCGGTTTTCTGTAAGAATTTTGATGATTTCGTGCAGAGTTCTGCTGTTTTCTTGCAATTCAGCCGTTGAATCTTGGTAAAAAGTCATGATTTTGTAGATTTCGTGCTCTTTTTTGCAAGTTCATGCCAGAAAACAACGAAAATCGGCGAGAAATCGTCGTTTTGCATCGAAAAATGCGGTTTTCTGTAAGAATTTTGATGATTTCGTGCAGAGTTCTGCTGTTTTCTTGCAATTCAGCCGTTGAATCTTGGTAAAAAGTGATGATTTTGTAGATTTCGTGCTCTTCTTTGCGAATTCAAGCCAGAAAACAACGAAAATCGGCGAGAAATCGTCGTTTTGCATCGAAATATGCGGTTTTCTGTAAGAATTTTGATGATTTCGTGCAGAGTTCTGCTGTTTTCTTGCAATTCAGCCGTTGAATCTTGGTAAAAAGTCATGATTTTGTAGATTTCGTGCTCTTCTTTGCAAATTCAAGCCAGAAAACAACGAAAATCGGCGAGAAATCGTCGTTTTGCATCGAAATATGCGGTTTTCTGTAAGAATTTTGATGATTTCGTGCAGAATTCTGCTGTTTTCTTGCAATTCAGCCGTTGAATCTAGGTAAAAAGTCATGATTTTGTAGATTTCGTGCTCTTCTTGGCGAATTCAAGATAGAAAACAACGAAAATCGGCGAGAAATCGTTGTTTTGCATCGAAATATGCAGTTTTCTCTTAGAATTTTGATGATTTCGTGCAGAATTCTGCTGTTTTCTTGCAATTCAGCCGTTGAATCTTGGTAAAAAGTGATGATTTTGTAGATTTCGTGCTCTTCTTTGCGAATTCAAGCCAGAAAACAACGAAAATCGGCGAGAAATCGTTGTTTTGCATCGAAATATGCGGTTTTCTGTAAGAATTTTGATGATTTCGTGCAGAATTCTGCTGTTTTCTTGCAATTCAGCCGTTGAATCTTGGTAAAAAGTCATGATTTTGTAGATTTCGTGCTCTTCTTTGCGAATTCAAGCCAGAAAACAACGAAAATCGGCGAGAAATCGTCGTTTTGCATCGAAATATGCGGTTTTCTCTAAGAATTTTGACGATTTCGTGCAGAATTCTGCTGTTTTCTTGCAATTCAGCCGTTGAATCTTGGTAAAAAGTCATGATTTTGTAGATTTCGTGCTCTTCTTTGCGAATTCAAGATAGAAAACAACGAAAATCAGCGAGAAATCGTCGTTTTGCATCGGAATATGCGGTTTTTTCTAAGAATTTTGATGATTTCGTGCAAAATTCTGCTGTTTTCTTGCAATTCAGCCGTTGAATCTTGGTAAAAAGTCATGATTTTGTGGATTTCGTGCTCTTCTTTGCGAATTCGAGCCAGAAAACAACGAAAATCGGCAAGAAACCGTCGTTTTGCATCGAAATATGCGGTTTTCTCTAAGAATTTTGACGATTTCGTGCAGAATTCTGCTGTTTTCTTGCAATTCAGCCGTTGAATCTTGGTAAAAAGTCATGATTTTGTAGATTTCGTGCTCTTCTTTGCGAATTCAAGCCAGAAAACGACGAAAATCAGCGAGAAATCGTCGTTTTGCATCGAAATATGCGGTTTTCTCTAAGAATTTTGATGATTTCGTGCAGAATTCTGCTGTTTTCTTGCAATTCAGCCGTTGAATCTAGGTAAAAATTCATGATTTTGTAGATTTCGTGCTCTTCTTTGCGAATTCAAGCCAGAAAACAACGAAAATCGGCGAGAAATCGTCGTTTTGCATCGAAATGTGCGGTTTTCTGTAAGAATTTTGATGATTTCGTGCAGAATTCTGCTGTTTTCTTGCAATTCAGCCGTAGAATCTTGGTAAAAAGTGATGATTTTGTAGATTTCGTGCTCTTCTTTGCGAATTCAAGCCAGAAAACAACGAAAATCGGCGAGACATCGTCGATTTGCATCGAAATAAGCAGTTTTCTCTGAGAAATTTGATGATTTCGTGCAGAATTCTGCTGTTTTCTTGCAATTCAGCCGTTGAATCTTGGTAAAAAGTCATGGTTTTGTAGATTTCGTGCTCTTCTTTGCAAATTCAAGCCAGAAAACAACGAAAGTCGGCGAGAAATCGTCGTTTTGCATCGAAATATGCAGTTTTCTGTAAGAATTGTGATGATTTCGTGCAGAAGTCTGCTGTTTTCTTGCAATTCAGCCGTAGAATCTTGGTAAAAAGAGATGATTTTGTAGATTTCGTGCTCTTCTTTGCGAATTCAAGCCAGAAAACAACGAAAATCGGCGAGAAATCGTTGTTTTGCCTCGAAATATGCGGTTTTCTGTAAGAATTTTGATGATTTCGTGCAGAATTCTGCTGTTTTCTTGCAATTCAGCCGTAGAATCTTGGTTAAAAGTGATGATTTTGTAGATTTCGTGCTCTTCTTTGAGAATTCAAGCCAGAAAACAACGAAAATCGGCGAGATATCGTTGTTTTGCATCGAAATATGCGGTTTTCTGTACGAATTTTGATAATTTCGTGCAGAATTCTGCGGTTTTCTTGCAATTCAGCCGTTGAATCTAGGTAAAAAGTCATGATTTTGTAGATTTCGTGCTCTTCTTTGCGAATTCAAGCCAGAAAACAACGAAAATCGGCGAGAAATCGTTGTTTTGCAACGAAATATGCGGTTTTCTGTAAGAATTTTGATGATTTCGTGCAGAATTCTGCTGTTTTCTTGCAATTCAGCCGTTGAATCTAGGTAAAAAGTCATGATTTTGTAGATTTGGTGCTCTTCTTGGCGAATTCAAGATAGAAAACAACGAAGATCGGCGAGAAATCGTTGTTTTGCATCGAAATATGCAGTTTTCTCTAAGAATTTTGACGATTTTGTGCAGAATTCTACTGTTTTCTTGCACTTCAGCCGTTGAATCTTGGTAAAAAGTCATGATTTTGTAGATTTCGTGCTCTTCTTTGCGAATTCAAGATAGAAAACAACGAAAATCAGCGAGAAAACGTCGTTTTGCATCGAAATATGCGGTTTTCTCTAAGAATTTTGATGATTTCGTGCAGAATTCTGCTGTTTTCTTGCAATTCAGCCGTTGAATCTTGGTAAAAAGTCATGATTTTGTAGATTTCGTGCTCTTCTTTGCAAATTCATGCCAGAAAACAACGAAAATCGGCGAGAAATCGACGTTTTGCATCGAAATATGCGGTTTTCTGTAAGAATTTTGATGATTTCGTGCAGAATTCTGCTGTTTTCTTGCAATTCAGCCGTTGAATCTTGGTAAAAAGTCATGATTTTGTAGATTTCGTGCTCTTCTTTGCAAATTCAAGCCAGAAAACAACGAAAATCGGCGAGAAATCGTCGTTTTGCATCGAAATATGCGGTTTTCTGTAAGAATTTTGATGATTTCGTGCAGAATTCTGCTGTTTTCTTGCAATTCAGCCGTTGAATCTAGGTAAAAAGTCATGATTTTGTAGATTTCGTGCTCTTCTTGGCGAATTCAAGATAGAAAACAACGAAAATCGGCGAGAAATCGTTGTTTTGCATCGAAATATGCAGTTTTCTCTAAGAATTTTGATGATTTCGTGCAGAATTCTGCAGTTTTCTTGCAATTCAGCCGTTGAATCTTGGTAAAAAGTCATGATTTTGTAGATTTCGTGCTCTTCTTTGCGAATTCAAGCCAGAAAACAACGAAAATCGGCGAAAAATCGTCGTTTTGCATCGAAATATGCGGTTTTCTGTAAGAATTTTGATGATTTCGTGCAGAATTCTGCTGTTTTCTTGCAATTCAGCCGTAGAATCTTGGTAAAAAGTGATGATTTTGTAGATTTCGTGCTCTTCTTTGCGAATTCAAGCCAGAAAACAACGAAAATCGGCGAGAAATCGTTGTTTTGCATCGAAATATGCGGTTTTCTGTAAGAATTTTGATGATTTCGTGCAGAATTCTGCTGTTTTCTTGCAATTCAGCCGTTGAATCTTGGTAAAAAGTGATGATTTTGTAGATTTCGTGCTCTTCTTTGCGAATTAAAGCCAGAAAACAACGAAAATCGGCGAGAAATCGTCGTTTTGCATCGAAATATGCGGTTTTCTCTAAGAATTTTGACGATTTCGTGCAGAATTCTGCTGTTTACTTGCAATTCAGCCGTTGAATCTTGGTAAAAAGTCATGATTTTGTAGATTTCGTGCTCTTCTTTGCGAATTCAAGCCAGAAAACAACGAAAATCGGCGAGAAATCGTCGTTTTGCATCAAAATATGCGGTTTTCTGTAAGAATTTTGATGATTTCGTGCAGAATTCTGCTATTTTCTTGCAATTCAGCCGTTGAATCTTGGTAAAAAGTCATGATTTTGTAGATTTCGTGCTCTTCTTTGCAAATTCATGCCAGAAAACAACGAAAATCGGCGAGAAATCGTCGTTTTGCATCGAAATATGCGGTTTTCTGTAAGAATTTTGATGATTTCGTGCAGAATTCTGCTGTTTTCTTGCAATTCAGCCGTTGAATCTAGGTAAAAAGTCATGATTTTGTAGATTTCGTGCTCTTCTTGGCGAATTCAAGATAGAAAACAACGAAAATCGGCGAGAAATCGTTGTTTTGCATCGAAATATGCAGTTTTCTCTAAGAATTTTGATGATTTCGTGCAGAATTCTGCTGTTTTCTTGCAATTCAGCCGTTGAATCTTGGTAAAAAGTCATGATTTTGTAGATTTCGTGCTCTTCTTTGCGAAAACTCAAGCCAGAAAACAACGAAAATCGGCGAGAAATCGTCGTTTTGCATCGAAATATGCGGTTTTCTGTAAGAATTTTGATGATTTCGTGCAGAATTCTGCTGTTTTCTTGCAATTCAGCCGTAGAATCTTGGTAAAAAGTGATGATTTTGTAGATTTCGTGCTCTTCTTTGCGAATTCAAGCCAGAAAACAACGAAAATCGGCGAGAAATCGTTGTTTTGCATCGAAATATGCGGTTTTCTGTAAGAATTTTGATGATTTCGTGCAGAATTCTGCTGTTTTCTTGCAATTCAGCCGTTGAATCTTGGTAAAAAGTCATGATTTTGTAGATTTCGTGCTCTTCTTTGCGAATTCAAGCCAGAAAACAACGAAAATCGGCGAGAAATCGTCGTTTTGCATCAAAATATGCGGTTTTCTGTAAGAATTTTGATGATTTCGTACAGAATTCTGTGTTTTCTTGCAATTCAGCCGTTGAATCTTGGTAAAAAGTCATGATTTTGTAGATTTCGTGCTCATCTTTGCGAATTCAAGATAGAAAACAACGAAAATCAGCGAGAAATCGTCGTTTTGCATCGAAATATGCGGTTTTCTCTAAGAATTTTGATGATTTCGTGCAGAGTTCTGCTGTTTTCTTGCAATTCTTTCGTTGAATCTTGGTAAAAAGTGATGATTTTGTAGATTTCGTGCTCTTCTTTGCGAATTCAAGCCAGAAAACAACGAAAATCGGCGAGAAATCGTCGTTTTGCATCGAAATATGCGGTTTTCTCTAAGAATTTTGATGATTTTGTGCAGAATTCTGCTGTTTTCTTGCAATTCAGCCGTTGAATCTTGGTAAAAAGTCATGATTTTGTAGATTTCGTGCTCTTCTTGGCGAACTCAAGCCAGAAAACCACGAAAATCGGCGAGAAATCGTCGTTTTGCATCGAAATATGCGGTTTTCTCTAAGAATTTTGATGATTTCGTGCAGAATTCTGCTGTTTTCTTGCAATTCAGCCGTTGAATCTTGGTAAAAAGTGATGATTTTGTTGATTTCGTGCTCTTCTTTGCGAATTCAAGCCAGAAAACAACGAAAATCGGCGAGAAATCGTCGTTTTGCATCGAAATATGCGGTTTTCTCTAAGAATTTTGACGATTTCGTGCAGAATTCTGCTGTTTTCTTGCAATTCAGCCGTTGAATCTTGGTAAAAAGTCACGATTTTGTAGATTTCGTGCTCTTCTTGGCGAATTCAAGATAGAAAACAACGAAAATCGGCGAGAAATCGTTGTTTTGCATCGAAATATGCAGTTTTCTCTAAGAATTTTGATGATTTCGTGCAGAATTCTGCTGTTTTCTTGCAATTCAGCCGTTGAATCTTGGTAAAAAGTCATGATTTTGTAGATTTCGTGCTCTTCTTTGCGAATTCAAGCCAGAAAACAACGAAAATCGGCGAGAAATCGTCGTTTTGCATCGAAATATGCAGTTTTCTGTAAGAATTTTGATGATTTCGTGCAGAATTCTGCTGTTTTCTTGCAATTCAGCCGTAGAATCTTGGTAAAAAGTCATGATTTTGTAGATTTCGTACTCTTCTTTGCAAATTCAAGATAGAAAACAACGAAAATCAGCGAGAAATCGTCGTTTTGCATCGAAATATGCGGTTTTCTCTAAGAATTTTGACGATTTCGTGCAGAATTCTGCTGTTTTCTTGCAATTCAGCCGTTGAATCTTGGTAAAAAGTCATGATTTTGTAGATTTCGTGCTCTTCTTTGGGAATTCAAGATAGAAAACAACGAAAATCAGCGAGAAATCGTCGTTTTGCATCGGAATATGCGGTTTTTTCTAAGAATTTTGATGATTTCGTGCAAAATTCTGCTGTTTTATTGCAATTCAGCCGTTGAATCTTGGTAAAAAGTCATGATTTTGTAGATTTCGTGCTCTTCTTTGCGAATTCGAGCCAGAAAACAACGAAAATCGGCAAGAAACCGTCGTTTTGCATCGAAATATGCGGTTTTCTCTAAGAATTTTGACGATTTCGTGCAGAATTCTGCTGTTTTCTTGCAATTCAGCCGTTGAATCTTGGGAAAAAGTCATGATTTTGTAGATTTCGTGCTCTTCTTTGCGAATTCAAGCCAGAAAACAACGAAAATCAGCGAGAAATCGTCGTTTTGCATCGAAATATGCGGTTTTCTCTAGGAATTTTGACGATATCGTGCAGAATTCTGCTGTTTTCTTGCAATGCAGCCGTTGAATCTTGGTAAAAAGTCATGATTTTGTAGATTTCGTGCTCTTCTTTGCGAATTCAAGCAGGATAACAACGAAAATCGGCGAGAAATCGTCGTTTTGCATCGAAATATGCGGTTTTCTCTAAGAATTTTGACGATTTCGTGCAGAATTCTGCTGTTTTCTTGCAATTCAGCCGTAGAATCTTGGTAAAAAGTGATGATTTTGTAGATTTCGTGCTCTTCTTTGCGAATTCAAGCCAGAAAACAACGAAAATCGGCGAGAAATCGTTGTTTTGCATCGAAATATGCGGTTTTCTGTAAGAATTTTGATGATTTCGTGCAGAATTCTGCTGTTTTCTTGCCATTCAGCCGTTGAATCTTGGTAAAAAGTCATGATTTTGTAGATTTCGTGCTCTTCTTTGCGAATTCAAGCCAGAAAACAACGAAAATCGGCGAGAAATCGTCGTTTTGCATCGAAATATGCGGTTTTCTGTAAGAATTTTGATGATTTCGTGCAGAATTCTGCTGTTTTCTTGCAATTCAGCCGTAGAATCTTGGTAAAAAGTGATGATTTTGTAGATTTCGTGCTCTTCTTTGCGAATTCAAGCCAGAAAACAACGAAAATCGGCGAGAAATCGTTGTTTTGCATCGAAATATGCGGTTTTCTGTAAGAATTTTGATGATTTCGTGCAGAATTCTGCTGTTTTCTTGCAATTCAGCTGTTGAATCTTGGTAAAAAGTCATGATTTTGTAGATTTCGTGCTCTTCTTTGCGAATTCAAGCCAGAAAACATCGAAAATCGGCGAGAAATCGACGTTTTGCATCGAAAAATGCGGTTTTCTGTAAGAATTTTGATGATTTCGTGCAGAATTCTGCTGTTTTCTTGCGATTCAGCCGTTGAATCTTGGTAAAAAGTCATGATTTTGTAGATTTCGTGCTCTTCTTTGCGAATTCAAGCCAGAAAACAACGAAAATCGGCGAGAAATCGTCGTTTTGCATCGAAATATGCGGTTTTCTGTAAGAATTTTGATGATTTCGTGCAGAATTCTGCTGTTTTCTTGCAATTCAGCCGTTGAATCTTGGTAAAAAGTCATGATTTTGTAGATTTCGTGCTCTTCTTTGCGAATTCAAGCCAGAAAACAACGAAAATCGGCGAGAAATCGTCGTTTTGCATCGAAATATGCGGTTTTCTCTAAGAATTTTGACGATTTCGTGCAGAATTCTGCTGTTTTCTTGCAATTCAGCCGTTAAATCTTGGTAAAAAGTCATGATTTTGTAGATTTCGTGCTCTTCTTTGCGAATTCATGCCAGAAAACAACGAAAATCGGCGAGAAATCGTCGTTTTGCATCGAAAAATGCGGTTTTCTGTAAGAATTTTGATGATTTCGTGCAGAATTCTGCTGTTTTCTTGCAATTCAGCCGTTGAATCTTGGTAAAAAGTCATGATTTTGTAGATTTCGTGCTCTTCTTTGCGAATTCAAGATAGAAAACAACGAAAATCAGCGAGAAAACGTCGTTTTGCATCGAAATATGCGGTTTTCTCTAAGAATTTTGATGATTTCGTGCAGAATTCTGCTGTTTTCTTGCAATTCAGCCGTTGAATCTTGGTAAAAAGTCATGATTTTGTAGATTTCGTGCTCTTCTTTGCAAATTCATGCCAGAAAACAACGAAAATCGGCGAGAAATCGACGTTTTGCATCGAAATATGCGGTTTTCTGTAAGAATTTTGATGATTTCGTGCAGAATTCTGCTGTTTTCTTGCAATTCAGCCGTTGAATCTAGGTAAAAAGTCATGATTTTGTAGATTTGGTGCTCTTCTTGGCGAATTCAAGATAGAAAACAACGAAGATCGGCGAGAAATCGTTGTTTTGCATCGAAATATGCAGTTTTCTCTAAGAATTTTGACGATTTTGTGCAGAATTCTACTGTTTTCTTGCAATTCAGCCGTTGAATCTTGGTAAAAAGTCATGATTTTGTAGATTTCGTGCTCTTCTTTGCGAATTCAAGATAGAAAACAACGAAAATCAGCGAGAAAACGTCGTTTTGCATCGAAATATGCGGTTTTCTCTAAGAATTTTGATGATTTCGTGCAGAATTCTGCTGTTTTCTTGCAATTCAGCCGTTGAATCTTGGTAAAAAGTCATGATTTTGTAGATTTCGTGCTCTTCTTTGCAAATTCATGCCAGAAAACAACGAAAATCGGCGAGAAATCGACGTTTTGCATCGAAATATGCGGTTTTCTGTAAGAATTTTGATGATTTCGTGCAGAATTCTGCTGTTTTCTTGCAATTCAGCCGTTGAATCTTGGTAAAAAGTCATGATTTTGTAGATTTCGTGCTCTTCTTTGCAAATTCAAGCCAGAAAACAACGAAAATCGGCGAGAAATCGTCGTTTTGCATCGAAATATGCGGTTTTCTGTAAGAATTTTGATGATTTCGTGCAGAATTCTGCTGTTTTCTTGCAATTCAGCCGTTGAATCTAGGTAAAAAGTCATGATTTTGTAGATTTCGTGCTCTTCTTGGCGAATTCAAGATAGAAAACAACGAAAATCGGCGAGAAATCGTTGTTTTGCATCGAAATATGCAGTTTTCTCTAGGAATTTTAATGATTTCGTGCAGAATTCTGCTGTTTTCTTGCAATTCAGCCGTTGAATCTTGGTAAAAAGTCATGATTTTGTAGATTTCGTGCTCTTCTTTGCGAATTCAAGCCAGAAAACAACGAAAATCGGCGAAAAATCGTCGTTTTGCATCGAAATATGCGGTTTTCTGTAAGAATTTTGATGATTTCGTGCAGAATTCTGCTGTTTTCTTGCAATTCAGCCGTAGAATCTTGGTAAAAAGTGATGATTTTGTAGATTTCGTGCTCTTCTTTGCGAATTCAAGCCAGAAAACAACGAAAATCGGCGAGAAATCGTTGTTTTGCATCGAAATATGCGGTTTTCTGTAAGAATTTTGATGATTTCGTGCAGAATTCTGCTGTTTTCTTGCAATTCAGCCGTTGAATCTTGGTAAAAAGTGATGATTTTGTAGATTTCGTGCTCTTCTTTGCGAATTAAAGCCAGAAAACAACGAAAATCGGCGAGAAATCGTCGTTTTGCATCGAAATATGCGGTTTTCTCTAAGAATTTTGACGATTTCGTGCAGAATTCTGCTGTTTACTTGCAATTCAGCCGTTGAATCTTGGTAAAAAGTCATGATTTTGTAGATTTCGTGCTCTTCTTTGCGAATTCAAGCCAGAAAACAACGAAAATCGGCGAGAAATCGTCGTTTTGCATCAAAATATGCGGTTTTCTGTAAGAATTTTGATGATTTCGTGCAGAATTCTGCTATTTTCTTGCAATTCAGCCGTTGAATCTTGGTAAAAAGTCATGATTTTGTAGATTTCGTGCTCTTCTTTGCAAATTCATGCCAGAAAACAACGAAAATCGGCGAGAAATCGTCGTTTTGCATCGAAATATGCGGTTTTCTGTAAGAATTTTGATGATTTCGTGCAGAATTCTGCTGTTTTCTTGCAATTCAGCCGTTGAATCTTGGTAAAAAGTCATGATTTTGTAGATTTCGTGCTCCTCTTTGCAAATTCAAGCCAGTAAACAACGAAAATCGGCGAGAAATCGTCGTTTTGCATCGAAATATGCGGTTTTCTGTAAGAATTTTGATGATTTCGTGCAGAATTCTGCTGTTTTCTTGCAATTCAGCCGTTGAATCTAGGTAAAAAGTCATGATTTTGTAGATTTCGTGCTCTTCTTGGCGAATTCAAGATAGAAAACAACGAAAATCGGCGAGAAATCGTTGTTTTGCATCGAAATATGCGGTTTTCTGTAAGAATTTTGATGATTTCGTGCAGAATTCTGCTGTTTTCTTGCAATTCAGCCGTAGAATCTTGGTAAAAAGTGATGATTTTGTAGATTTCGTGCTCTTCTTTGCGAATTCAAGCCAGAAAACAACGAAAATCGGCGAGAAATCGTTGTTTTGCATCGAAATATGCGGTTTTCTGTAAGGATTTTGATGATTTCGTGCAGAATTCTGCTGTTTTCTTGCAATTCAGCCGTTGAATCTTGGTAAAAAGTCATGATTTTGTAGATTTCGTGCTCTTCTTTGCAAATTCATGCCAGAAAACAACGAAAATCGGCGAGAAATCGTCGTTTTGCATCGAAATATGCGGTTTTCTGTAAGAATTTTGATGATTTCGTGCAGAATTCTGCTGTTTTCTTGCAATTCAGCCGTTGAATCTTGGTAAAAAGTCATGATTTTGTAGATTTCGTGCTCCTCTTTGCAAATTCAAGCCAGAAAACAACGAAAATCGGCGAGAAATCGTCGTTTTGCATCGAAATATGCGGTTTTCTGTAAGAATTTTGATGATTTCGTGCAGAATTCTGCTGTTTTCTTGCAATTCAGCCGTTGAATCTAGGTAAAAAGTCATGATTTTGTAGATTTCGTGCTCTTCTTGGCGAATTCAAGATAGAAAACAACGAAAATCGGCGAGAAATCGTTGTTTTGCATCGAAATATGCAGTTTTCTCTAAGAATTTTGATGATTTCGTGCAGAATTCTGCTGTTTTCTTGCAATTCAGCCGTTGAATCTTGGTAAAAAGTCATGATTTTGTAGATTTCGTGCTCTTCTTTGCGAAAACTCAAGCCAGAAAACAACGAAAATCGGCGAGAAATCGTCGTTTTGCATCGAAATATGCGGTTTTCTGTAAGAATTTTGATGATTTCGTGCAGAATTCTGCTGTTTTCTTGCAATTCAGCCGTAGAATCTTGGTAAAAAGTGATGATTTTGTAGATTTCGTGCTCTTCTTTGCGAATTCAAGCCAGAAAACAACGAAAATCGGCGAGAAATCGTTGTTTTGCATCGAAATATGCGGTTTTCTGTAAGAATTTTGATGATTTCGTGCAGAATTCTGCTGTTTTCTTGCAATTCAGCCGTTGAATCTTGGTAAAAAGTCATGATTTTGTAGATTTCGTGCTCTTCTTTGCGAATTCAAGCCAGAAAACAACGAAAATCGGCGAGAAATCGTCGTTTTGCATCAAAATATGCGGTTTTCTGTAAGAATTTTGATGATTTCGTACAGAATTCTGTGTTTTCTTGCAATTCAGCCGTTGAATCTTGGTAAAAAGTCATGATTTTGTAGATTTCGTGCTCTTCTTTGCGAATTCAAGATAGAAAACAACGAAAATCAGCGAGAAATCGTCGTTTTGCATCGAAATATGCGGTTTTCTCTAAGAATTTTGATGATTTCGTGCAGAGTTCTGCTGTTTTCTTGCAATTCAGCCGTTGAATCTTGGTAAAAAGTGATGATTTTGTAGATTTCGTGCTCTTCTTTGCGAATTCAAGCCAGAAAACAACGAAAATCGGCGAGAAATCGTCGTTTTGCATCGAAATATGCGGTTTTCTCTAAGAATTTTGATGATTTTGTGCAGAATTCTGCTGTTTTCTTGCAATTCAGCCGTTGAATCTTGGTAAAAAGTCATGATTTTGTAGATTTCGTGCTCTTCTTGGCGAACTCAAGCCAGAAAACCACGAAAATCGGCGAGAAATCGTCGTTTTGCATCGAAATATGCGGTTTTCTCTAAGAATTTTGATGATTTCGTGCAGAATTCTGCTGTTTTCTTGCAATTCAGCCGTTGAATCTTGGTAAAAAGTGATGATTTTGTTGATTTCGTGCTCTTCTTTGCGAATTCAAGCCAGAAAACAACGAAAATCGGCGAGAAATCGTCGTTTTGCATCGAAATATGCGGTTTTCTCTAAGAATTTTGACGATTTCGTGCAGAATTCTGCTGTTTTCTTGCAATTCAGCCGTTGAATCTTGGTAAAAAGTCACGATTTTGTAGATTTCGTGCTCTTCTTGGCGAATTCAAGATAGAAAACAACGAAAATCGGCGAGAAATCGTTGTTTTGCATCGAAATATGCAGTTTTCTCTAAGAATTTTGATGATTTCGTGCAGAATTCTGCTGTTTTCTTGCAATTCAGCCGTTGAATCTTGGTAAAAAGTCATGATTTTGTAGATTTCGTGCTCTTCTTTGCGAATTCAAGCCAGAAAACAACGAAAATCGGCGAGAAATCGTCGTTTTGCATCGAAATATGCAGTTTTCTGTAAGAATTTTGATGATTTCGTGCAGAATTCTGCTGTTTTCTTGCAATTCAGCCGTAGAATCTTGGTAAAAAGTCATGATTTTGTAGATTTCGTACTCTTCTTTGCAAATTCAAGATAGAAAACAACGAAAATCAGCGAGAAATCGTCGTTTTGCATCGAAATATGCGGTTTTCTCTAAGAATTTTGACGATTTCGTGCAGAATTCTGCTGTTTTCTTGCAATTCTGCCGTTGAATCTTGGTAAAAAGTCATGATTTTGTAGATTTCGTGCTCTTCTTTGGGAATTCAAGATAGAAAACAACGAAAATCAGCGAGAAATCGTCGTTTTGCATCGGAATATGCGGTTTTTTCTAAGAATTTTGATGATTTCGTGCAAAATTCTGCTGTTTTATTGCAATTCAGCCGTTGAATCTTGGTAAAAAGTCATGATTTTGTAGATTTCGTGCTCTTCTTTGCGAATTCGAGCCAGAAAACAACGAAAATCGGCAAGAAACCGTCGTTTTGCATCGAAATATGCGGTTTTCTCTAAGAATTTTGACGATTTCGTGCAGAATTCTGCTGTTTTCTTGCAATTCAGCCGTTGAATCTTGGTAAAAAGTCATGATTTTGTAGATTTCGTGCTCTTCTTTGCGAATTCAAGCCAGAAAACAACGAAAATCTGCGAGAAATCGTCGTTTTGCATCGAAATATGCGGTTTTCTCTAAGAATTTTGACGATATCGTGCAGAATTCTGCTGTTTTCTTGCAATTCAGCCGTTGAATCCTGGTAAAAAGTCATGATTTTGTAGATTTCGTGCTCTTCATTGCGAATTCAAGCAGGAAAACAACGAAAATCGGCGAGAAATCGTCGTTTTGCATCGAAATATGCGGTTTTCTCTAAGAATTTTGACGATTTCGTGCAGAATTCTGCTGTTTTCTTGCAATTCAGCCGTTGAATCTTGGTAAAAAGTCATGATTTTGTAGATTTCGTGCTCTTCTTGGCGAATTCAAGATAGAAAACAACGAAAATCGGCGAGAAATCGTCGTTTTGCATCGAAATATGCGGTTTTCTGTAAGACTTTTGATGATTTCGTGCAGAATTCTGCTGTTTTCTTGCAATTCAGCCGTAGAATCTTGGTAAAAAGTGATGATTTTGTAGATTTCGAGCTCTTCTTTGCGAATTCAAGCCAGAAAACAACGAAAATCGGCGAGAAATCGTTGTTTTGCATCGAAATATGCGGTTTTCTGTAAGAATTTTGATGATTTCGTACAGAATTCTGCTGTTTTCTTGCCATTCAGCCGTTGAATCTTGGTAAAAAGTCATGATTTTGTAGATTTCGTGCTCTTCTTTGCGAATTCAAGCCAGAAAACAACGAAAATCGGCGAGAAATCGTCGTTTTGCATCGAAATATGCGGTTTTCTGTAAGAATTTTGATGATTTCGTGCAGAATTCTGCTGTTTTCTTGCAATTCAGCCGTAGAATCTTGGTAAAAAGTGATGATTTTGTAGATTTCGTGCTCTTCTTTGCGAATTCAAGCCAGAAAACAACGAAAATCGGCGAGAAATCGTTGTTTTGCATCGAAATATGCGGTTTTCTGTAAGAATTTTGATGATTTCGTGCAGAATTCTGCTGTTTTCTTGCAATTCAGCTGTTGAATCTTGGTAAAAAGTCATGATTTTGTAGATTTCGTGCTCTTCTTTGCGAATTCAAGCCAGAAAACAACGAAAATCGGCGAGAAATCGACGTTTTGCATCGAAAAATGCGGTTTTCTGTAAGAATTTTGATGATTTCGTGCAGAATTCTGCTGTTTTCTTGCGATTCAGCCGTTGAATCTTGGTAAAAAGTCATGATTTTGTAGATTTCGTGCTCTTCTTTGCGAATTCAAGCCAGAAAACAACGAAAATCGGCGAGAAATCGTCGTTTTGCATCGAAATATGCGGTTTTCTGTAAGAATTTTGATGATTTCGTGCAGAATTCTGCTGTTTTCTTGCAATTCAGCCGTTGAATCTTGGTAAAAAGTCATGATTTTGTAGATTTCGTGCTCTTCTTTGCGAATTCAAGCCAGAAAACAACGAAAATCGGCGAGAAATCGTCGTTTTGCATCGAAATATGCGGTTTTCTCTAAGAATTTTGACGATTTCGTGCAGAATTCTGCTGTTTTCTTGCAATTCAGCCGTTAAATCTTGGTAAAAAGTCATGATTTTGTAGATTTCGTGCTCTTCTTTGCGAATTCATGCCAGAAAACAACGAAAATCGGCGAGAAATCGTCGTTTTGCATCGAAAAATGCGGTTTTCTGTAAGAATTTTGATGATTTCGTGCAGAATTCTGCTGTTTTCTTGCAATTCAGCCGTTGAATCTTGGTAAAAAGTCATGATTTTGTAGATTTCGTGCTCTTCTTGGCGAATTCAAGATAGAAAACAACGAAAATCGGCGAGAAATCGTTGTTTTGCATCGAAATATGCAGTTTTCTCTAAAAATTTTGATGATTTCGTGCGGAATTCTGCTGTTTTCTTGCAATTCAGCCGTTGAATCTTGGTAAAAAGTCATGATTTTGTAGATTTCGTGCTCTTCTTTGCGAATTCAAGCCAGAAAACAACGAAAATCGGCGAGAAATCGTCGTTTTGCATCGAAATATGCGGTTTTCTGTAAGAGTTTTGATGATTTCGTGCAGAATTCTGCTGTTTTCTTGCAATTCAGCCGTTGAATCTGGGTAAAAAGTCATGATTTTGTAGATTTCGAGCTCTTCTTTGCGAATTCAAGCCAGAAAACAACGAAAATCGGCGAGAAATCGTCGTTTTGCATCGAAATATGCGGTTTTCTCTAAGAATTTTGACGATTTCGTGCAGAATTCTGCTGTTTTCTTGCAATTCAGCCGTTGAATCTTGGTAAAAAGTCATGATTTTGTAGATTTCGTGCTCTTCTTTGCGAATTGAAGATAGAAAACAACGAAAATCAGCGAGAAATCGTCGATTTGCATCGAAATATGCGGTTTTCTCTAAGAATTTTGATGATTTCGTGCAGAATTCTGCTGTTTTCTTGCAATTCAGCCGTTGAATCTTGGTAAAAAGTGATGATTTTGTAGATTTCGTTCTCTTCTTTGCAAATTCATGCCAGAAAACAACGAAAGTCGGCGAGAAATCGTCGTTTTGCATCGAAATATGCGGTTTTCTGTAAGAATTTTGATGATTTCGTGCAGAATTCTGCTGTTTTCTTGCAATTCAGCCGTTGAATCTTGGTAAAAAGTCATGATTTTGTAGATTTCGTGCTCTTCTTTGCGAATTCAAGCCAGAAAACAACGAAAGTCGGCGAGAAATCGTCGTTTTGCATCGAAATATGCGGTTTTCTCTAAGAATTTTGACGATTTCGAGCAGAATTCTGCTGTTTTCTTGCAATTCAGCCGTTGAATCTTGGTAAAAAGTCATGATTTTGTAGATTTCGTGCTCTTCTTTGCGAATTCATGCCAGAAAACAACGAAAATCGGCGAGAAATCGTCGTTTTGCATCGAAAAATGCGGTTTGCTGTAAGAATTTTGATGATTTCGTGCAGAATTCTGCTGTTTTCTTGCAATTCAGCCGTTGAATCTTGGTAAAAAGTCATGATTTTGTAGATTTCGTGCTCTTCTTTGCGAATTCAAGCCAGAAAACAACGAAAATCGGCGAGAAATCGTCGTTTTGCATCGAAATATGCGGTTTTCTCTAAGAATTTTGATGATTTCGTGCAGAATTCTGCTGTTTTCTTGCAATTCAGCCGTTGAATCTTGGTAAAAAGTGATGATTTTGTAGATTTCGTGCTCTTCTTTGCGAATTCAAGCCAGAAAACAACGAAAATCGGCGAGAAATCGTCGTTTTGCATCGAAATATGCGGTTTTCTGTAAGAATTTTGATGGTTTCGTGCAGAATTTTGCTGTTTTCTTGCAATTCAGCCGTTGAATCTTGTTAAAAAGTGATGATCTTGTTGATTTCGTGCTCTTCTTTGCGAATTCAAGCCAGAAAACAACGAAAATCGGCGAGAAATCGTCGTTTTGCATCGAAATATGCGGTTTTCTGTAAGAATTTTGATGATTTCGTGCAGAATTCTGCTGTTTTCTTGCAATTCAGCCGTTGAATCTTGGTAAAAAGTCATGATTTTGTAGATTTCGTGCTCTTCTTTGCGAATTCAAGCCAGAAAACAACGAAAATCGGCGAGAAATCGTCGTTTTGCATCGAAATATGCGGTTTTCTGTAAGAATTTTGATGATTTCGTGCAGAATTTTGCTGTTTTCTTGCAATTCAGCCGTTGAATCTTGGTAAAAAGTGATGATCTTGTTGATTTCGTGCTCTTCTTTGCGAATTCAAGCCAGAAAACAACGAAAATCGGCGAGAAATCGTCGTTTTGCATCGAAATATGCGGTTTTCTGTAAGAATTTTGATGATTTCGTGCAGAATTCTGCTGTTTTCTTGCAATTCAGCCGTTGAATCTTGGTAAAATGTCATGATTTTGTAGATTTCGTGCTCTTCTTTGCGAATTCAAGCCAGAAAACAACGAAAATCGGCGAAAAATAATCATTTTGCATCGAAAAATGCGGTTTTCTCTAAGAATTTTGATGATTTCGTGCAGAATTCTGCTGTTTTCTTGCAATTCAGCCGTTGAATCTTGGTAAAAAGTGATGATTTTGTAGATTCCTTCTCTTCTTTGCGAATTCAAGCCAGAAAACAACGAAAATCGGCGAGAAATCGGCGTTTTGCATCGAAATATGCGGTTTTCTCTAAGAATTTTGACGATTTCGTGCAGAATTCTGCTGTTTTCTTGCAATTCAGCTGTTGAATCTTGGTAAAAAGTCATGATTTTGTAGATTTCGTGCTCTTCTTTGCGAATTCAAGATAGAAAACAACGAAAATCAGCGAGAAATCGTCGTTTTGCATCGAAATATGCGGTTTTCTCTAAGAATTTTGATGATTTCGTGCAGAATTCTGCTGTTTTCTTGCAATTCAGCCGTTGAATCTTGGTAAAAAGTGATGATTTTGTAGATTCCTTCTCTTCTTTGCGAATTCAAGCCAGAAAACAACGAAAATCGGCGAGAAATCGTCGTTTTGCATCGAAATATGCGGTTTTCTGTAAGAATTTTGATGATTTCGTGCAGAATTCTGCTGTTTTCTTGCAATTCAGCCGTTGAATCTTGGTAAAAAGTCATGATTTTGTAGATTTCGTGCTCTTTTTTGCGAATTCAAGCCAGAAAACAACGAAAATCGGCGAGAAATCGTCGTTTTGCATCGAAATATGCGGTTTTCTGTAAGAATTTTGATGATTTCGTGCAGAATTCTGCTGTTTTCTTGCAATTCAGCCGTTGAATCTTGGTAAAAAGTCATGATTTTGTAGATTCCGTGCTCTTCTTTGCGAATTCAAGATAGAAAACAACGAAAATCAGCTAGAAATCGTCGTTTTGCATCGAAATATGCGGTTTTCTCTAAGAATTTTGATGATTTCGTGCAGAATTCTGCTGTTTTCTTGCAATTCAGCCGTTGAATCTTGGTAAAAAGTGATGATTTTGTTGATTTCGTGCTCTTCTTTGCGAATTCAAGCCAGAAAACAACGAAAATCGGCGAGAAATCGTCGTTTTGCATCGAAATATGCGGTTTTCTCTAAGAATTTTGATGATTTCGTGCAGAATTCTGCTGTTTTCTTGCAATTCAGCCGTTGAATCTTGGTAAAAAGTGATGATTTTGTAGATTTCGTGCTCTTCTTTGCGAATTCAAGCCAGAAAACAACGAAACTCGGCGAGAAATCGTCGTTTTGCATCGAAATAAGCGGTTTTCTCTAAGAATTTTGACGATTTCGTGCAGAATTCTGCTGTTTTCTTGCAATTCAGCCGTTGAATCTTGGTAAAAAGTCATGATTTTGTAGATTTCGTGCTGCTCTTTGCGAATTCATGCCAGAAAACAACGAAAATCGGCGAGAAATCATCGTTTTGCATCGAAATATGCGGTTTTCTGTAAGAATTTTGATGATTTCGTGCAGAATTCTGCTGTTTTCTTGCAATTCAGCCGTTGAATCTTGGTAAAAAGTCATGATTTTGTAGATTTCGTGCTCTTCTTTGCGAATTCAAGCCAGAAAACAACGAAAATCGGCGAGAAATCGTCGTTTTGCATCGAAATAAGCGGTTTTCTCTAAGAATTTTGACGATTTCGTGCAGAATTATGCCGTTTTCTTGCAATTCAGCCGTTGAATCTTGGTAAAAAGTCATGATTTTGTAGATTTTGTGCTCTTCTTTGCGAATTCATGCCAGAAAACAACGAAAATCAGCGAGAAATAATCATTTTGCATCGAAAAATGCGGTTTTCTCTAAGAATTTTGATGATTTCGTGCAGAATTCTGCTGTTTTCTTGCAATTCAGCCGTTGAATCTTGGTAAAAAGTGATGATTTTGTAGATTCCTTCTCTTCTTTGCGAATTCAAGCCAGAAAACAACGAAAATCGGCGAGAAATCGTCGTTTTGCATCGAAATATGCGATTTTCTCTAAGAATTTTGACGATTTCGTGCAGAATTCTGCTGTTTTCTTGCAATTCAGCCGTTGAATCTTGGTAAAAAGTCATGATTTTGTAGATTTCGTGCTCTTCTTTGCGAATTCAAGATAGAAAACAACGAAAATCAGCGAGAAATCGTCGTTTTGCATCGAAATATGCGGTTTTCTCTAAGAATTTTGATGATTTCGTGCAGAATTCTGCTGTTTTCTTGCAATTCAGCCGTTGAATCTTGGTAAAAAGTGATGATTTTGTAGATTCCTTCTCTTCTTTGCGAATTCAAGCCAGAAAACAACGAAAATCGGCGAGAAATCGTCGTTTTGCATCGAAATATGCGGTTTTCTGTAAGAATTTTGATGATTTCGTGCAGAATTCTGCTGTTTTCTTGCAATTCAGCCGTTGAATCTTGGTAAAAAGTCATGATTTTGTAGATTTCGTGCTCTTCTTTGCGAATTCAAGCCAGAAAACAACGAAAATCGGCGAGAAATCGTCGTTTTGCATCGAAATATGCGGTTTTCTGTAAGAATTTTGATGATTTCGTGCAGAATTCTGCTGTTTTCTTGCAATTCAGCCGTTGAATCTTGGTAAAAAGTCATGATTTTGTAGATTCCGTGCTCTTCTTTGCGAATTCAAGATAGAAAACAACGAAAATCAGCTAGAAATCGTCGTTTTGCATCGAAATATGCGGTTTTCTCTAAGAATTTTGATGATTTCGTGCAGAATTCTGCTGTTTTCTTGCAATTCAGCCGTTGAATCTTGGTAAAAAGTGATAATTTTGTAGATTTCGTGCTCTTCTTTGCGAATTCAAGCCAGAAAACAACGAAAATCAGCGAGAAATCGTCGTTTTGCATCGAAATATGCGGTTTTCTCTAAGAATTTTGATGATTTCGTGCAGAATTCTGTTGTTTTCTTGCAATTCAGCCGTTGAATCTTGGTAAAAAGTCATGATTTTGTAGATTTCGTGCTCTTCTTTGCGAATTCATGCCAGAAAACAACGAAAATCGGCGAGAAATCATCGTTTTGCATCGAAATATGCGGTTTTCTGTAAGAATTTTGATGATTTCGTGCAGAATTCTGCTGTTTTCTTGCAATTCAGCCGTTGAATCTTGGTAAAAAGTGATGATTTTGTAGATTTCGTGCTCTTCTTTGCGAATTCAAGCCAGAAAACAACGAAAATCGGCGAGAAATCGTCGTTTTGCATCGAAATATGCGGTTTTCTCTAAGAATTTTGATGATTTCGTGCAGAATTCTGTTGTTTTCTTGCAATTCAGCCGTTGAATCTTGGTAAAAAGTCATGATTTTGTAGATTTCGTGCTCTTCTTTGCGAATTCAAGCCAGAAAACCACGAAAATCGGCGAGAAATCGTCGTTTTGCATCGAAATATGCGGTTTTCTCTAAGAATTTTGATGATTTCGTGCAGAATTCTGCTGTTTTCTTGCAATTCAGCCGTTGAATCTTGGTAAAAAGTGATGATTTTGTAGATTTCGTGCTCTTCTTTGCGAATTCAAGCCAGAAAACTACGAAACTCGGCGAGAAATCGTCGTTTTGCATCGAAATAAGCGGTTTTCTCTAAGAATTTTGACGATTTCGTGCAGAATTCTGCTGTTTTCTTGCAATTCAGCCGTTGAATCTTGGTAAAAAGTCATGATTTTGTAGATTTCGTGCTCTTCTTTGCGAATTCATGCCAGAAAACAACGAAAATCGGCGAGAAATCATCGTTTTGCATCGAAATATGCGGTTTTTTGTAAGAATTTTGATGATTTCGTGCAGAATTCTGCTGTTTTCTTGCAATTCAGCCGTTGAATCTTGGTAAAAAGTCATGATTTTGTAGATTTCGTGCTCTTCTTTGCGAATTCAAGCCAGAAAACAACGAAAATCGGCGAGAAATCGTCGTTTTGCATCGAAATATGCGGTTTTCTGTAAGAATTTTGATGATTTCGTGCAGAATTCTGCTGTTTTCTTGCAATTCAGCCGTTGAATCTAGGTAAAAAGTCATGATTTTGTAGATTTCGTGCTCTTCTTGGCGAATTCAATATAGAAAACAACGAAAATCGGCGAGAAATCGTTGTTTTCCATCGAAATATGCAGTTTTCTCTAAGAATTTTGATGATTTCGTGCAGAATTCTGCTGTTTTCTTGCAATTCAGCCGTTGAATCTTGGTAAAAAGTCATGATTTTGTAGATTTCGTGCTCTTCTTTGCGAATTCAAGCAGGAAAACCACGAAAATCGGCGAGAAATCGTCGTTTTGCATCGAAATATGCGGTTTTCTCTAAGAATTTTGATGATTTCGTGCAGAATTCTGCTGTTTTCTTGGAATTCAGCCGTTGAATCTTGGTAAAAAGTGATGATTTTGTAGATTTCGTGCTCTTCTTTGCGAATTCAAGCCAGAAAACAACGAAAATCGGCGAGAAATCGTCGTTTTGCATCGAAATATGCGGTTTTCTCTAAGAATTTTGACGATTTCGTGCAGAATTCTGCTGTTTTCTTGCAATTCAGCCGTTGAAACTTGGTAAAAAGTGATGATTTTGTAGATTTCGTGCTCTTCTTTGCGCATTCAAGCCAGAAAACAACGAAAATCGGCGAAAAATCGTCGTTTTGCATCGAAATATGCCGTTTTCTCTAAGAATTTTGATGATTTCGTGCAGAATTCTGCTGTTTTCTTGCAATTCAGCCGTTGAATCTTGGTAAAAAGTCATGATTTTGTAGATTTCGTGCTCTTCTTTGCGAATTCAAGATAGAAAACAACGAAAATCGGCGAGAAATCGTTGTTTTGCATCGAAATATGCAGTTTTCTCTAAGAATTTTGATGATTTCGTGCAGAATTCTGCTGTTTTCTTGCAATTCAGCCGTTGAATCTTGGTAAAAAGTCATGATTTTGCAGATTTCGTGCTCTTCTTTGCAAATTCAAGCCAGAAAACAACGAAAATCGGCGAGAAATCGTCGTTTTGCATCGAGATATGCGGTTTTCTCTAAGAATTTTGACGATTTCGTGCAGAATTCTGCTGTTTTCTTGCAATTCAGCCGTTGAATCTTGGTAAAAAGTCATGATTTTGTAGATTTCGTGCTCTTCTTTGCGAATTCAAGCCAGAAAACCACGAAAATCGGCGAGAAATCGTCGTTTTGCATCGAAATATGCGGTTTTCTCTAAGAATTTTGATGATTTCGTGCAGAATTCTGCTGTTTTCTTGGAATTCAGCAGTTGAATCTTGGTAAAAAGTGATGATTTTGTAGATTTCGTGCTCTTCTTTGCGAATTCAAGCCAGAAAACAACGAAAATCGGCGAGAAATCGTCGTTTTGCATCGAAATATGCGGTTTTCTCTAAGAATTTTGATGATTTCGTGCAGAATTCTGTTGTTTTCTTGCAATTCAGCGGTTGAATCTTGGTAAAAAGTCATGATTTTGTAGATTTCGTGCTCTTCTTTGCGAATTCAAGCCAGAAAACAACGAAACTCGGCGAGAAATCGTCGTTTTGCATCGAAATAAGCGGTTTTCTCTAAGAATTTTGACGATTTCGTGCAGAATTATGCTGTTTTCTTGCAATTCAGCCGTTGAATCTTGGTAAAAAGTCATGATTTTGTAGATTTTGTGCTCTTCTTTGCGAATTCATGCCAGAAAACAACGAAAATCGGCGAGAAATAATCATTTTGCATCGAAAAATGCGGTTTTCTCTAAGAATTTTGATGATTTCGTGCAGAATTCTGCTGTTTTCTTGCAATTCAGCCGTTGAATCTTGGTAAAAAGTGATGATTTTGTAGATTCCTTCTCTTCTTTGCGAATTCAAGCCAGAAAACAACGAAAATCGGCGAGAAATCGTCGTTTTGCATCGAAATATGCGGTTTTCTCTAAGAATTTTGACGATTTCGTGCAGAATTCTGCTGTTTTCTTGCAATTCAGCCGTTGAATCTTGGTAAAAAGTCATGATTTTGTAGATTTCGTGCTCTTCTTTGCGAATTCAAGATAGAAAACAACGAAAATCAGCGAGAAATCGTCGTTTTGCATCGAAATATGCGGTTTTCTCTAAGAATTTTGATGATTTCGTGCAGAATTCTGCTGTTTTCTTGCAATTCAGCCGTTGAATCTTGGTAAAAAGTGATGATTTTGTAGATTCCTTCTCTTCTTTGCGAATTCAAGCCAGAAAACAACGAAAATCGGCGAGAAATCGTCGTTTTGCATCGAAATATGCGGTTTTCTGTAAGAATTTTGATGATTTCGTGCAGAATTCTGCTGTTTTCTTGCAATTCAGCCGTTGAATCTTGGTAAAAAGTCATGATTTTGTAGATTTCGTGCTCTTCTTTGCGAATTCAAGCCAGAAAACAACGAAAATCGGCGAAAAATCGTCGTTTTGCATCGAAATATGCGGTTTTCTGTAAGAATTTTGATGATTTCGTGCAGAATTCTGCAGTTTTCTTGCAATTCAGCCGTTGAATCTTGGTAAAAAGTCATGATTTTGTAGATTCCGTGCTCTTCTTTGCGAATTCAAGATAGAAAACAACGAAAATCAGCTAGAAATCGTCGTTTTGCATCGAAATATGCGGTTTTCTCTAAGAATTTTGATGATTTCGTGCAGAATTCTGCTGTTTTCTTGCAATTCAGCCGTTGAATCTTGGTAAAAAGTGATAATTTTGTAGATTTCGTGCTCTTCTTTGCGAATTCAAGCCAGAAAACAACGAAAATCGGCGAGAAATCGTCGTTTTGCATCGAAATATGCGGTTTTCTCTAAGAATTTTGATGATTTCGTGCAGAATTCTGTTGTTTTCTTGCAATTCAGCCGTTGAATCTTGGTAAAAAGTCATGATTTTGTAGATTTCGTGCTCTTCTTTGCGAATTCAAGCCAGAAAACCACGAAAATCGGCGAGAAATCGTCGTTTTGCATCGAAATATGCGGTTTTCTCTAAGAATTTTGATGATTTCGTGCAGAATTCTGCTGTTTTCTTGCAATTCAGCCGTTGAATCTTGGTAAAAAGTGATGATTTTGTAGATTTCGTGCTCTTCTTTGCGAATTCAAGCCAGAAAACAACGAAACTCGGCGAGAAATCGTCGTTTTGCATCGAAATAAGCGGTTTTCTCTAAGAATTTTGACGATTTCGTGCAGAATTCTGCTGTTTTCTTGCAATTCAGCCGTTGAATCTTGGTAAAAAGTCATGATTTTGTAGATTTCGTGCTCTTCTTTGCGAATTCATGCCAGAAAACAACGAAAATCGGCGAGAAATCATCGTTTTGCATCGAAATATGCGGTTTTCTGTAAGAATTTTGATGATTTCGTGCAGAATTCTGCTGTTTTCTTGCAATTCAGCCGTTGAATCTTGGTAAAAAGTCATGATTTTGTAGATTTCGTGCTCTTCTTTGCGAATTCAAGCCAGAAAACAACGAAAATCGGCGAGAAATCGTCGTTTTGCATCGAAATATGCGGTTTTCTGTAAGAATTTTGATGATTTCGTGCAGAATTCTGCTGTTTTCTTGCAATTCAGCCGTTGAATCTAGGTAAAAAGTCATGATTTTGTAGATTTCGTGCTCTTCTTGGCGAATTCAATATAGAAAACAACGAAAATCGGCGAGAAATCGTTGTTTTCCATCGAAATATGCGGTTTTCTCTAAGAATTTTGATGATTTCGTGCACAATTCTGCTGTTTTCTTGCAATTCAGCCGTTGAATCTTGGTAAAAAGTGATGATTTTGTAGATTTCGTGCTCTTCTTTGCGAATTCAAGCCAGAAAACAACGAAAATCGGCGAGAAATCGTCGTTTTGCATCGAAATATGCGGTTTTCTGTAAGAATTTTGATGATTTCGTGCAGAATTCTGCTGTTTTCTTGCAATTCAGCCGTTGAATCTTGGTAAAAAGTCATGATTTTGTAGATTTCGTGCTCTTCTTTGCAAATTCAGGCCAGAAAACAACGAAAATCGGCGAGAAATCGTCGTTTTGCATCGAAATATGCGGTTTTCTCTAAGAATTTTGACGATTTCGTGCAGAATTCTGCTGTTTTCTTGCAATTCAGCCGTTGAATCTTGGTAAAAAGTCATGATTTTGTAGATTTCGTGCTCTTCTTTGCGAATTCAAGATAGAAAACAACGAAAATCAGCGAGAAATCGTCGGTTTGCATCAAAATTTGCGGTTTTCTCTAAGAATTTTGATGATTTCGTGCAGAATTCTGCTGTTTTCTTGCATTTCAGCCGTTGAATCTTGGAAAAAAGTCATGATTTTGTAGATTTCGTGCTCTTCTTTGCGAATTCAAGCCAGAAAACACCGAAAATCGGCGAGAAATCGTCGTTTTGCATCGAAATATGTGGTTTTCTCTAAGAATTTTGATGATTTCGTGCAGAATTTTGTTGTTTTCTTGCAAATCAGCCGTTGAATCTTGGTAAAAAGTCATGATTTTGTAGATTTCGTGCTCTTCTTTGCGAATTCAAGCCAGAAAACCACGAAAATCGGCGAGAAATCGTCGTCTTGCATCGAAATATGCGGTTTTCTCTAAGAATTTTGATGATTTCGTGCAGAATTCTGCTGTTTTCTTGCATTCAGGCGTTGAATCTTGGTAAAAAGTGATGATTTTGTAGATTTCGTGCTCTTCTTTGCGAATTCAAGCCAGAAAACAACGAAAATCGGCGAGAAATCGTCGTTTTGCATCGAAATATGCGGTTTTCTCTAAGAATTTTGACGATTTCGTGCAGAATTCTGCTGTTTTCTTGCAATTCAGCCGTTGAATCTTGGTAAAAAGTCATGATTTTGTAGATTTTGTGCTCTTCTTTGCAAATTCAGGCCAGAAAACAACGAAAATCGGCGAGAAATCGTCGTTTTGCATCGAAATATGCGGTTTTCTCTAAGAATTTTGACGATTTCGTGCAGAATTCTGCTGTTTTCTTGCAATTCAGCCGTTGAATCTTGGTAAAAAGTCATGATTTTGTAGATTTCGTGCTCTTCTTTGCGAATTCAAGATTGAAAACAACGAAAATCAGCGAGAAATCGTCGTTTTGCATCGAAATTTGCGGTTTTCTCTAAGAATTTTGATGATTTCGTGCAGAATTCTGCTGTTTTCTTGCAATTCAGCCGTTGAATCTTGGAAAAAAGTCATGATTTTGTAGATTTCGTGCTCTTCTTTGCGAATTCATGCCAGAAAACAACGAAAATCGGCGAGAAATCATCGTTTTGCATCGAAATATGCGATTTTCTGTAAGAATTTTGATGATTTCGTGCAGAATTTTGCCGTTTTCTTGCAATTCAGCCGTTGAATCTAGGTAAAAAGTCATGATTTTGTAGACTTCGTGCTCTTCTTGGCGAATTCAAGCCAGAAAACAACGAAAATCGGCGAGAAATCGTCGTTTTGCATCGAAATATGCGGTTTCCTGTAAGAATTTTGATGATTTCGTGCAGAATTCTGCTGTTTTCTTGCAATTCAGCCGTTGAATCTTGGTAAAAAGTGATGATTTTGTAGATTCCTTCTCTTCTTTGCGAATTCAAGCCAGAAAACAACGAAAATCGGCGAGAAATCGTCGTTTTGCATCGAAATATGCGGTTTTCTCTAAGAATTTTGACGATTTCGTGCAGAATTCTGCTGTTTTCTTGCAATTCAGCCGTTGAATCTTGGTAAAAAGTCATGATTTTGTAGATTTCGTGCTCTTCTTTGCGAATTCAAGATTGAAAACAACGAAAATCAGCGAGAAATCGTCGTTCTGCATCGAAATATGCGGTTTTCTCTAAGAATTTTGATGATTTCGTGCAGAATTCTGCTGTTTTCTTGCAATTCCGCCGTTGAATCTTGGTAAAAAGTGATGATTTTGTAGATTCCTTCTCTTCTTTGCGAATTCAAGCCAGAAAACAACGAAAATCGGCGAGAAATCGTCGTTTTGCATCGAAATATGCGGTTTTCTGTAAGAATTTTGATGATTTCGTGCAGAATTCTGCTGTTTTCTTGCAATTCAGCCGTTGAATCTTGGTAAAAAGTCATGATTTTGTAGATTCCGTGCTCTTCTTTGCGAATTCAAGATGGAAAACAACGAAAATTAGCTAGAAATCGTCGTTTTGCATCGAAATATGCGGTTTTCTCTAAGAATTTTGATGATTTCGTGCAGAATTCTGCTGTTTTCTTGCAATTCAGCCGTTGAATCTTGGTAAAAAGTCATGATTTTGTAGATTTCGTGCTCTTCTTTGCGAATTCAAGCCAGAAAACCACGAAAATCGGCGAGAAATCGTCGTTTTGCATCGAAATATGCGGTTTTCTCTAAGAATTTTGATGATTTCGTGCACGATTCTGCTGTTTTCTTGCAATTCAGCCGTTGAATCTTGGTAAAAAGTGATGATTTTGTAGATTTCGTGCTCTTCTTTGCGAATTCAAGCCAGAAAACAACGAAACTCGGCGAGAAATCGTCGTTTTGCATCGAAATAAGCGGTTTTCTCTAAGAATTTTGACGATTTCGTGCAGAATTCTGCTGTTTTCTTGCAATTCAGCCGTTGAATCTTGGTAAAAAGTCATGATTTTGTAGATTTCGAGCTCTTCTTTGCGAATTCATGCCAGAAAACAACGAAAATCGGCGAGAAATCGTCGTTTTGCATCGAAATATGCGGTTTTCTCTAAGAATTTTGATGATTTCGTGCAGAATTCTGTTGTTTTCTTGCAATTCAGCCGTTGAATCTTGGTAAAAAGTCATGATTTTGTAGATTTCGTGCTCTTCTTTGCGAATTCAAGCCAGAAAACCACGAAAATCGGCGAGAAATCGTCGTTTTGCATCGAAATATGCGGTTTTCTCTAAGAATTTTGATGATTTCGTGCAGAATTCTGCTGTTTTCTTGCAATTCAGCCGTTGAATCTTGGTAAAAAGTGATGATTTTGTAGATTTCGTGCTCTTCTTTGCGAATTCAAGCCAGAAAACAACGAAACTCGGCGAGAAATCGTCGTTTTGCATCGAAATAAGCGGTTTTCTCTAAGAATTTTGACGATTTCGTGCAGAATTCTGCTGTTTTCTTGCAATTCAGCCGTTGAATCTTGGTAAAAAGTCATGATTTTGTAGATTTCGTGCTCTTCTTTGCGAATTCATGCCAGAAAACAACGAAAATCGGCGAGAAATCATCGTTTTGCATCGAAATATGCGGTTTTCTGTAAGAATTTTGATGATTTCGTGCAGAATTCTGCTGTTTTCTTGCAATTCAGCCGTTGAATCTTGGTAAAAAGTCATGATTTTGTAGATTTCGTGCTCTTCTTTGCGAATTCAAGCCAGAAAACAACGAAAATCGGCGAGAAATCGTCGTTTTGCATCGAAATATGCGGTTTTCTGTAAGAATTTTGATGATTTCGTGCAGAATTCTGCTGTTTTCTTGCAATTCAGCCGTTGAATCTAGGTAAAAAGTCATGATTTTGTAGATTTCGTGCTCTTCTTGGCGAATTCAATATAGAAAACAACGAAAATCGGCGAGAAATCGTCGTTTTGCATCAAAATATGCGGTTTTCTCTAAGAATTTTGACGATTTCGTGCAGAATTCTGCTGTTTTCTTGCATTTCAGCCGTTGAATCTTGGTAAAAAGTCATGATTTTGTAGATTTCGTGTTCTTCTTTGCAAATTCAAGATAGAAAACAACGAAAATCAGCGAGAAATCGTCGTTTTGCATCGAAATATGCGGTTTTCTCTAAGAATTTTGATGATTTCGTGCAGAATTCTGCTGTTTTCTTGCAATTCAGCCGTTAAATCTTGGTAAAAAGTCATGATTTTGTAGATTTCGTGCTCTTCTTTGCGAATTCATGCCAGAAAACAACGAAAATCGGCGAGAAATCATCGTTTTGCATCGAAATATGCGATTTTCTGTAAGAATTTTGATGATTTCGTGCAGAATTCTGCTGTTTTCTTGCAATTCAGCCGTTGAATCTTGGTAAAAAGTGATGATTTTGTAGATTTTGTGCTCTTCTTTGCGAATTCAAGCCAGAAAACAACGAAAATCGGCAAAAAATCGTCGTTTTGCATCGAAATATGCGGTTTTCTCTAAGAATTTTGATGATTTCGTGCAGAATTCTGCTGTTTTCTTGCAATTCAGCCGTTGAATCTTGGTAAAAAGTCATGATTTTGTAGATTTCGTGCTCTTTTTTGCGAATTCAAGCCAGAAAACAAAGAAAATCGGCGAGAAATCGTCGTTTTGGATCGAAATATGCGGTTTTCTGTAAGAATTTTGATGATTTCGTGCAGAATTCTGGTGTTTTCTTGCAATTCAGCCGTAGAATCTTGGTAAAAAGTGATGATTTTGTAGATTTCGTGCTCTCCTTTGCGAATTCAAGCCAGAAAACAACAAAAATCGGCGAGAAATCGTCGTTTTGCATCAAAATATGCGGTTTTCTCTAAGAATTTTGACGATTTCGTGCAGAATTCTGCTGTTTTCTTGCATTTCAGCCGTTGAATCTTGGTAAAAAGTCATGATTTTGTAGATTTCGTGTTCTTCTTTGCGAATTCAAGATAGAAAACAACGAAAATCAGCGAGAAATCGTCGTTTTGCATCGAAATATGCGGTTTTCTCTAAGAATTTTGATGATTTCGTGCAGAATTCTGCTGTTTTCTTGCAATTCAGCCGTTAAATCTTGGTAAAAAGTCATGATCTTGTAGATTTCGTGCTCTTCTTTGCGAATTCATGCCAGAAAACAACGAAAATCGGCGAAAAATCATCGTTTTGCATCGAAATATGCGATTTTCTGTAAGAATTTTGATGATTTCGTGCAGAATTCTGCTGTTTTCTTGCAATTCAGCCGTTGAATCTAGGTAAAAAATCATGATTTTGTAGATTTCGTGCCCTTCTTGGCGAATTCAAGCCAGAAAACAACGAAAATCGGCGAGGAATCATCGTTTTGCATCGAAATATGCGGTTTTCTGTAAGAATTTTTAAGATTTCCTGCAGAATTCTGCTGTTTTCTTGCAATTCAGCCGTTGAATCTTGGTAAAAAGTCATGATTTTGTAGATTTCGTGCTCTTCTTTGCGAATTCAAGCCAGAAAACAACGAAAATCGGCGAGAAATCGTCGTTTTGCATCGAAAAATGCAGTTTTCTGTAAGAATTTTGATAATTTCGTGCAGAATTCTGCTGTTTTCTTGCAATTCAGAAGTTGAATCTTGGTAAAAAGTCATGATTTTGTAGATTTCGTGCTCTTCTTTGCGAATTCAAGCCAGAAATCAACGAAAATCGGCGAGAAATCGTCGTTTTGCATCGAAATATGCGGTTTTCTGTAAGAATTTTGATGATTTCGTGCAGAATTCTGCTGTTTTCTTGCAATTCAGCCGTTGAATCTTGGTAAAAAGTCATGATTTTGTAGATTTCGTGCTCTTTTTTGCGAATTCAAGCCAGAAAACAACGAAAATCGGCGAGAAATCGTCGTTTTGCATCGAAATATGCGGTTTTCTGTAAGAATTTTGATGATTTCGTGCAGAATTCTGCTGTTTTCTTGCAATTCAGCCGTTGAATCTTGGTAAAAAGTCATGATTTTGTAGATTTCGTGCTCTTCTTTGCGAATTCAAGCCAGAAAACAACGAAAATCGGCGAGAAATCGTCGTTTTGCATCGAAATATGCGGTTTTCTGTAAGAATTTTGATCATTTCGTGCAGAATTCTGCTGTTTTCTTGCAATTCAGCCGTTGAATCTTGGTAAAAAGTCATGATTTTGTAGATTCCGTGCTCTTCTTTGCGAATTCAAGATAGAAAACAACGAAAATCAGCGAGAAATCGTCGTTTTGCATCGAAATATGCGGTTTTCTCTAAGAATTTTGATGATTTCGTGCAGAATTCTGCTGTTTTCTTGCAATTCAGCCGTTGAATCTTGGTAAAAAGTCATAATTTTGTAGATTTCGTGCTCTTCTTTGCAAATTCAAGCCAGAAAACAACGAAAATCGGCGAGAAATAATCGTTTTGCATCGAAATATGCGGTTTTCTGTAAGAATTTTGATGATTTCGTGTAGAATTCTGCTGTTTTCTTGCAATTCAGCCGTTGAATCTTGGTAAAAAGTAATGATTTTGTAGATTTCGTGCTCCTCTTTGCGAATTCAAGCCAGAAAACCACGAAAATCGGCGAGAAATCGTCGTTTTGCATCGAAATATGCGGTTTTCTCTAAGAATTTTGATGATTTCGTGCAGAATTCTGCTGTTTTCTTGCAATTCAGCCGTTGAATCTTGGTAAAAAGTGATAATTTTGTAGATTTTGTGCTCTTCTTTGCAAATTCAAACCAGAAAACAACGAAAATCGGCGAGAAATCGTCGTTTTGCATCGAAATATGCGGTTTTCTCTAAGAATTTTGACGATTTCGTGCAGAATTTTGCTGTTTTCTTGCAATTCAGCTGTTGAATCTAGGTAAAAAGTCATGATTTTGTAGATTTCGTGCTCTTCTTGGCGGATTCAAGATAGAAAACAACGAAAATCGGCGAGAAATCGTTGTTTTGCATCGAAATATGCAGTTTTCTCTAAGAATTTTGATGATTTCGTGTAGAGTTCTGCTGTTTTCTTGCAATTCAGCCGTTGAATCTTGGTAAAAAGTCATGATTTTGTAGATTTCGTGCTCTTTTTTGCGAATTCAAGCCAGAAAACAACGAAAATCAGCGAGAAATCTTCGTTTTGCATCGAAATATGCGGTTTTCTCTAAGAATTTTGATGATTTCGCGCAGAATTCTGCTGTTTTCTTGCAATTCAGCCGTTGAATCTTGGTAAAAAGTGATGATTTTGTAGATTTCGTGCTCTTCTTTGCGAATTCAAGCCAGAAAACAACGAAAATCGGCGAGAAATCGTCGTTTTGCATCGAAATATGCGGTTTTCTCTAAGAATTTTGATGATTTCGTGCAGAATTCTGCTGTTTTTTTGCAATTCCGCCGTTGAATCTTGGTAAAAAGTGATGATTTTGTAGATTTCGTGCTCTTCTTTGCGAATTCAAGCCAGAAAACAACGAAAATCGGCGAGAAATCGTCGTTTTGCATCAAAATATGCGGTTTTCTCTAAGAATTTTGACGATTTCGTGCAGAATTCTGCTGTTTTCTTGCATTTCAGCCGTTGAATCTTGGTAAAAAGTCATGATTTTGTAGATTTCGTGTTCTTCTTTGCGAATTCAAGATAGAAAACAACGAAAATCAGCGAGAAATCGTCGTTTTGCATCGAAATATGCGGTTTTCTCTAGAATTTTGATGATTTCGTGCAGAATTCTGCTGTTTTCTTGCAATTCAGCCGTAGAATCTTGGTAAAAAGTCATGATTTTGTAGATTTCGTGCTCTTCTTTGCGAATTCAAGATAGAAAACAACGAAAATCAGCGAGAAATCGTCGTTTTGCATCGAAATTTGCGGTTTTCTCTAAGAATTTTGATGATTTCGTGCAGAATTCTGCTGTTTTCTTGCAATTCAGCCGTTGAATCTTGGAAAAAAGTCATGATTTTGTAGATTTCGTGCTCTTCTTTGCGAATTCATGCCAGAAAACAACGAAAATCGGCGAGAAATCATCGTTTTGCATCGAAATATGCGATTTTCTGTAAGAATTTTGATGATTTCGTGCAGAATTCTGCTGTTTTCTTGCAATTCAGCCGTTGAATCTTGGTAAAAAGTGATGATTTTGTAGATTCCTTCTCTTCTTTGCGAATTCAAGCCAGAAAACAACGAAAATCGGCGAGAAATCGTCGTTCTGCATCGAAATAAGCGGTTTTCTGTATGAATTTTGATGATTTCGTGCAGAATTCTGCTGTTTTCTTGCAATTCAGCCGTTGAATCTTGGTAAAAAGTCATGATTTTGTAGATTTCGTGCTCTTCTTTGCGAAGTCAAGCCAGAAAACAACGAAAATCGGCGAGAAATAATCGTTTTGCATCGAAATATGCGATTTTCTCTAAGAATTTTGATGATTTCGTTCAGAATTCTGCTGTTTTCTTGCAATTCAGCCGTTGAATCTTAGTAAAAAGTGATGATTTTGTAGATTTCGTGCTCTTCTTTGCGAATTCAAGCCAGAAAACAACGAAAATCGGCGAGAAATCGTCGTTTTGCATCAAAATATGCGGTTTTCTCTAAGAATTTTGACGATTTCGTGCAGAATTCTGCTGTTTTCTTGCATTTCAGCCGTTGAATCTTGGTAAAAAGTCATGATTTTGTAGATTTCGTGTTCTTCTTTGCGAATTCAAGATAGAAAACAACGAAAATCAGCGAGAAATCGTCGTTTTGCATCGAAATATGCGGTTTTCTCTAAGAATTTTGATGATTTCGTGCAGAATTCTGCTGTTTTCTTGCAATTCAGCCGTTGAATCTTGGTAAAAAGTCATGATTTTGTAGATTTCGTGCTCTTCTTTGCGAATTCATGCCAGAAAACAACGAAAATCGGCGAGAAATCATCGTTTTGCATCGAAATATGCGATTTTCTGTAAGAATTTTGATGATTTCGTGCAGAATTCTGCTGTTTTCTTGCAATTCAGCCGTTGAATCTAGGTAAAAAATCATGATTTTGTAGATTTCGTGCCCTTCTTGGCGAATTCA
Organism: Gnatocerus cornutus; assembly: GCA_029298725.1. NCBI lineage: Eukaryota > Metazoa > Arthropoda > Insecta > Coleoptera > Tenebrionidae > Gnatocerus > Gnatocerus cornutus. Next base: position 2,911,187 of record CM055514.1, read on the forward strand.
AGATAGAAAGCAACGAAAATCGGCGAGAAATCGTCGTTTTGCATCGAAATTTGCGGTTTTCTCTAAGAATTTTGATGATTTCGTGCAGAATTCTGCTGTTTTCTTGCAATTCAGCCGTTGAATCTTGGAAAAAAGTCATGATTTTGTAGATTTCGTGCTCTTCTTTGCGAATTCATGCCAGAAAACAACGAAAATCGGCGAGAAATCATCGTTTTGCATCGAAATATGCGATTTTCTGTAAGAATTTTGATGATTTCGTGCAGAATTCTGCTGTTTTCTTGCAATTCAGCCGTTGAATCTAGGTAAAAAGTCATGATTTTGTAGATTTCGTGCTCCTCTTGGCGAATTCAAGCCAGAAAACAACGAAAATCGGCGAGAAATCGTCGTTTTGCATCGAAATATGCGGTTTCCTGTAAGAATTTTGATGATTTCGTGCAGAATTCTGCTGTTTTCTTGCAATTCAGCCGTTGAATCTTGGTAAAAAGTGATGATTTTGTAGATTCCTTCTCTTCTTTGCGAATTCAAGCCAGAAAACAACGAAAATCGGCGAGAAATCGTCGTTTTGCATCGAAATATGCGGTTTTCTCTAAGAATTTTGACGATTTCGTGCAGAATTCTGCTGTTTTCTTGCAATTCAGCCGTTGAATCTTGGTAAAAAGTCATGATTTTGTAGATTTCGTGCTCTTCTTTGCGAATTCAAGATTGAAAACAACGAAAATCAGCGAGAAATCGTCGTTTTGCATCGAAATATGCGGTTTTCTCTAAGAATTTTGATGATTTCGTGCAGAATTCTGCTGTTTTCTTGCAATTCCGCCGTTGAATCTTAGTAAAAAATGATGATTTTGTAGATTCCTTCTCTTCTTTGCAAATTCAAGCCAGAAAACAACGAAAATCGGCGAGAAATCGTCGTTTTGCATCGAAATATGCGGTTTTCTGTAAGAATTTTGATGATTTCGTGCAGAATTCTGCTGTTTTCTTGCAATTCAGCCGTTGAATCTTGGTAAAAAGTCATGATTTTGTAGATTTCGTGCTCTTCTTTGCGAAGTCAAGCCAGAAAACAACGAAAATCGGCGAAAAATAATCGTTTTGCATCGAAATATGCGGTTTTCTCTAAGAATTTTGATGATTTCGTGCAGAATTCTGCTGTTTTCTTGCAATTCAGCCGTTGAATCTTGGTAAAAAGTGATGATTTTGTAGATTTCGTGCTCTTCTTTGCGAATTCAAGCCAGAAAACAACGAAAATCGGCGAGAAATCGTCGTTTTGCATCAAAATATGCGGTTTTCTCTAAGAATTTTGACGATTTCGTGCAGAATTCTGCTGTTTTCTTGCATTTCAGCCGTTGAATCTTGGTAAAAAGTCATGATTTTGTAGATTTCGTGTTCTTCTTTGCAAATTCAAGATAGAAAACAACGAAAATCAGCGAGAAATCGTCGTTTTGCATCGAAATATGCGGTTTTCTCTAAGAATTTTGATGATTTCGTGCAGAATTCTGCTGTTTTCTTGCAATTCAGCCGTTAAATCTTGGTAGAAAGTCATGATTTTGTAGATTTCGTGCTCTTCTTTGCGAATTCATGCCAGAAAACAACGAAAATCGGCGAGAAATCATCGTTTTGCATCGAAATATGCGATTTTCTGTAAGAATTTTGATGATTTCGTGCAGAATTCTGCTGTTTTCTTGCAATTCAGCCGTTGAATCTAGGTAAAAAATCATGATTTTGTAGATTTCGTGCCCTTCTTGGCGAATTCAAGATAGAAAACAACGAAAATCGGCGAGAAATCGTCGTTTTGCATCGAAAAATGCAGTTTTCTGTAAGAATTTTGATGATTTCGTGCAGAATTCTGCTGTTTTCTTGCAATTCAGCCGTTGAATCTTGGTAAAAAGTCATGATTTTGTAGATTTCGTGCTCTTTTTTGCGAATTCAAGCCAGAAAACAAAGAAAATCGGCGAGAAATCGTCGTTTTGGATCGAAATATGCGGTTTTCTGTAAGAATTTTGATGATTTCGTGCAGAATTCTGGTGTTTTCTTGCAATTCAGCCGTAGAATCTTGGTAAAAAGTGATGATTTTGTAGATTTCGTGCTCTCCTTTGCGAATTCAAGCCAGAAAACAACAAAAATCGGCGAGAAATCGTCGTTTTGCATCAAAATATGCGGTTTTCTCTAAGAATTTTGACGATTTCGTGCAGAATTCTGCTGTTTTCTTGCATTTCAGCCGTTGAATCTTGGTAAAAAGTCATGATTTTGTAGATTTCGTGTTCTTCTTTGCGAATTCAAGATAGAAAACAACGAAAATCAGCGAGAAATCGTCGTTTTGCATCGAAATATGCGGTTTTCTCTAAGAATTTTGATGATTTCGTGCAGAATTCTGCTGTTTTCTTGCAATTCAGCCGTTAAATCTTGGTAAAAAGTCATGATTTTGTAGATTTCGTGCTCTTCTTTGCGAATTCATGCCAGAAAACAACGAAAATCGGCGAAAAATCATCGTTTTGCATCGAAATATGCGATTTTCTGTAAGAATTTTGATGATTTCGTGCAGAATTCTGCTGTTTTCTTGCAATTCAGCCGTTGAATCTAGGTAAAAAATCATGATTTTGTAGATTTCGTGCCCTTCTTGGCGAATTCAAGCCAGAAAACAACGAAAATCGGCGAGGAATCATCGTTTTGCATCGAAATATGCGGTTTTCTGTAAGAATTTTTAAGATTTCCTGCAGAATTCTGCTGTTTTCTTGCAATTCAGCCGTTGAATCTTGGTAAAAAGTCATGATTTTGTAGATTTCGTGCTCTTCTTTGCGAATTCAAGCCAGAAAACAACGAAAATCGGCGAGAAATCGTCGTTTTGCATCGAAAAATGCAGTTTTCTGTAAGAATTTTGATAATTTCGTGCAGAATTCTGCTGTTTTCTTGCAATTCAGAAGTTGAATCTTGGTAAAAAGTCATGATTTTGTAGATTTCGTGCTCTTCTTTGCGAATTCAAGCCAGAAATCAACAAAAATCGGCGAGAAATCGTCGTTTTGCATCGAAATATGCGGTTTTCTGTAAGAATTTTGATGATTTCGTGCAGAATTCTGCTGTTTTCTTGCAATTCAGCCGTTGAATCTTGGTAAAAAGTCATGATTTTGTAGATTTCGTGCTCTTTTTTGCGAATTCAAGCCAGAAAACAACGAAAATCGGCGAGAAATCGTCGTTTTGCATCGAAATATGCGGTTTTCTGTAAGAATTTTGATGATTTCGTGCAGAATTCTGCTGTTTTCTTGCAATTCAGCCGTTGAATCTTGGTAAAAAGTCATGATTTTGTAGATTTCGTGCTCTTCTTTGCGAATTCAAGCCAGAAAACAACGAAAATCGGCGTGAAATCGTCGTTTTGCATCGAAATATGCGGTTTTCTGTAAGAATTTTGATGATTTCGTGCAGAATTCTGCTGTTTTCTTGCAATTCAGCCGTTGAATCTTGGTAAAAAGTCATGATTTTGTAGATTCCGTGCTCCTTTTTGCGAATTCAAGATAGAAAACAACGAAAATCAGCGAGAAATCGTCGTTTTGCATCGAAATATGCGGTTTTCTCTAAGAATTTTGATGATTTCGTGCAGAATTCTGCTGTTTTCTTGCAATTCAGCCGTTGAATCTTGGTAAAAAGTCATAATTTTGTAGATTTCGTGCTCTTCTTTGCAAATTCAAGCCAGAAAACAACGAAAATCGGCGAGAAATAATCGTTTTGCATCGAAATATGCGGTTTTCTGTAAGAATTTTGATGATTTCGTGTAGAATTCTGCTGTTTTCTTGCAATTCAGCCGTTGAATCTTGGTAAAAAGTAATGATTTTGTAGATTTCGTGCTCCTCTTTGCGAATTCAAGCCAGAAAACCACGAAAATCGGCGAGAAATCGTCGTTTTGCATCGAAATATGCGGTTTTCTCTAAGAATTTTGATGATTTCGTGCAGAATTCTGCTGTTTTCTTGCAATTCAGCCGTTGAATCTTGGTAAAAAGTGATAATTTTGTAGATTTTGTGCTCTTCTTTGCAAATTCAAACCAGAAAACAACGAAAATCGGCGAGAAATCGTCGTTTTGCATCGAAATATGCGGTTTTCTCTAAGAATTTTGACGATTTCGTGCAGAATTTTGCTGTTTTCTTGCAATTCAGCTGTTGAATCTAGGTAAAAAGTCATGATTTTGTAGATTTCGTGCTCTTCTTGGCGGATTCAAGATAGAAAACAACGAAAATCGGCGAGAAATCGTTGTTTTGCATCGAAATATGCAGTTTTCTCTAAGAATTTTGATGATTTCGTGTAGAGTTCTGCTGTTTTCTTGCAATTCAGCCGTTGAATCTTGGTAAAAAGTCATGATTTTGTAGATTTCGTGCTCTTTTTTGCGAATTCAAGCCAGAAAACAACGAAAATCAGCGAGAAATCTTCGTTTTGCATCGAAATATGCGGTTTTCTCTAAGAATTTTGATGATTTCGTGCAGAATTCTGCTGTTTTCTTGCAATTCAGCCGTTGAATCTTGGTAAAAAGTGATGATTTTGTAGATTTCGTGCTCTTCTTTGCGAATTCAAGCCAGAAAACAACGAAAATCGGCGAGAAATCGTCGTTTTGCATCGAAATATGCGGTTTTCTCTAAGAATTTTGATGATTTCGTGCAGAATTCTGCTGTTTTCTTGCAATTCAGCCGTTGAATCTTGGTAAAAAGTGATGATTTTGTAGATTTCGTGCTCTTCTTTGCGAATTCAAGCCAGAAAACAACGAAAATCGGCGAGAAATCGTCGTTTTGCATCGAAATATGCGGTTTTCTCTAAGAATTTTGACGATTTCGTGCAGAATTCTGCTGTTTTCTTGCAATTCAGCCGTTGAATCTTGGTAAAAAGTCATGATTTTGTAGATTTCGTGCTCTCCTTTGCGAATTCAAGATAGAAAACAACGAAAATCAGCGAGAAATCGTCGTTTTGCATCGAAATATGCGGTTTTCTCTAAAAATTTTGATGATTTCGTGCAGAATTCTGCTGTTTTCTTGCAATTCAGCCGTTGAATCTTGGTAAAAAGTCATGATTTTGTAGATTTCGTGCTCTTCTTTGCAAATTCATGCCAGAAAACAACGAAAATCGGCGAGAAATCGTGGTTTTGCAACGAAATATGCGGTTTTCTGTAAGAATTTTGATGATTTCGTGCAGAATTCTGCTGTTTTCTTGCAATTCAGCTGTTGAATCTTGGTAAAAAGTCATGATTTTCTAGATTTCGTGCTCTTCTTTGCGAATTCAAGCCAGAAAACAACGAAAATCGGCGAGAAATCGTCGTTTTGCATCGAAATATGCGGTTTTCTGTAAGAATTTTGATGATTTCGTGCAGAATTCTGCTGTTTTCTTGCAATTCAGCCGTTGAATCTTGGTAAAAAGTCATGATTTTGTAGATTCCGTGCTCTTCTTTGCGAATTCAAGATAGAAAACAACGAAAATCAGGGAGAAATCGTCGTTTTGCATCGAAATATGCGGTTTTCTCTAAGAATTTTGATGATTTCGTGCAGAATTCTGCTGTTTTCTTGCAATTCAGCCGTTGAATCTTGGTAAAAAGTGATGATTTTGTAGATTTCGTGCTCTTCTTTGCGAATTCAAGCCAGAAAACAACGAAAATCGGCGAGAAATCGTCGTTTTGCATCGAAATATGCGGTTTTCTCTAAGAATTTTGACGATTTCGTGCAGAATTCTGCTGTTTTCTTGCAATTCAGCCGTTGAATCTTGGTAAAAAGTCATGATTTTGTAGATTTCGTGCTCTCCTTTGCGAATTCAAGATAGAAAACAACGAAAATCAGCGAGAAATCGTCGTTTTGCATCGAAATATGCGGTTTTCTCAAAAAATTTTGATGATTTCGTGCAGAATTCTGCTGTTTTCTTGCAATTCAGCCGTTGAATCTTGGTAAAAAGTCATGATTTTGTAGATTTCGTGCTCTTCTTTGCAAATTCATGCCAGAAAACAACGAAAATCGGCGAGAAATCGTGGTTTTGCAACGAAATATGCGGTTTTCTGTAAGAATTTTGATGATTTCGTGCAGAATTCTGCTGTTTTCTTGCAATTCAGCTGTTGAATCTTGGTAAAAAGTCATGATTTTCTAGATTTCGTGCTCTTCTTTGCGAATTCAAGCCAGAAAACAACGAAAATCGGCGAGAAATCGTCGTTTTGCATCGAAATATGCGGTTTTCTGTAAGAATTTTGATGATTTCGTGCAGAATTCTGCTGTTTTCTTGCAATTCAGCCGTTGAATCTTGGTAAAAAGTCATGATTTTGTAGATTCCGTGCTCTTCTTTGCGAATTCAAGATAGAAAACAACGAAAATCAGGGAGAAATCGTCGTTTTGCATCGAAATATGCGGTTTTCTCTAAGAATTTTGATGATTTTGTGCAGAATTCTGCTGTTTTCTTGCAATTCAGCCGTTGAATCTTGGTAAAAAGTGATGATTTTGTAGATTTCGTGCTCTTCTTTGCGAATTCAAGCCAGAAAACAACGAAAATCGGCGAGAAATCGTCGTTTTGCATCGAAATATGCGGTTTTCTGTAAGAATTTTGATGATTTCGTGCAGAATTCTGCTGTTTTCTTGCAATTCAGCCGTTGAATCTTGGTAAAAAGTCATGATTTTGTAGATTTCGTGCTCTTCTTTGCGAATTCAAGCCAGAAAACAACGAAAATCGGCGAGAAATCGTCGTTTTGCATCGAAATATGCGGTTTTCTGTAAGAATTTTGATGATTTCGTGCAGAATTCTGCTGTTTTCTTGCAATTCAGCCGTTGAATCTTGGTAAAAAGTGATGATTTTGTAGATTTCGTGCTCTTCTTTGCGAATTCAAGCCAGAAAACAACGAAAATCGGCGAGAAATCGTCGTTTTGCATCGAAATATGCGGTTTTCTCTAAGAATTTTGACGATTTCGTGCAGAATTCTGCTGTTTTCTTGCAATTCAGCCGTTGAATCTAGGTAAAAAGTCATGATTTTGTAGATTTCGTGCTCTCCTTTGCGAATTCAAGATAGAAAACAACGAAAATCAGCGAGAAATCGTCGTTTTGCATCGAAATATGCGGTTTTCTCTAAAAATTTTGATGATTTCGTGCAGAATTCTGCTGTTTTCTTGCAATTCAGCCGTTGAATCTTGGTAAAAAGTCATGATTTTGTAGATTTCGTGCTCTTCTTTGCAAATTCATGCCAGAAAACAACGAAAATCGGCGAGAAATCGTGGTTTTGCAACGAAATATGCGGTTTTCTGTCAGAATTTTGATGATTTCGTGCAGAATTCTGCTGTTTTCTTGCAATTCAGCCGTTGAATCTTGGTAAAAAGTCATGATTTTGTAGATTTCGTGCTCTTCTTTGCAAATTCAGGCCAGAAAACAACGAAAATCGGCGAGAAATCGTCGTTTTGCATCGAAATATGCGGTTTTCTCTAAGAATTTTGACGATTTCGTGCAGAATTCTGCTGTTTTCTTGCAATTCAGCCGTTGAATCTTGGAAAAAAGTCATGATTTTGTAGATTTCGTGCTCTTCTTTGCGAATTCATGCCAGAAAACAACGAAACTCGGCGAGAAATCATCGTTTTGCATCGAAATATGCGATTTTCTGTAAGAATTTTGATGATTTCGTGCAGAATTCTGCTGTTTTCTTGCAATTCAGCCGTTGAATCTTGGTAAAAAGTGATGATTTTGTAGATTCCTTCTTTTCTTTGCGAATTCAAGCCAGAAAACAACGAAAATCGGCGAGAAATCGTCGTTTTGCATCGAAATATGCGGTTTTCTCTAAGAATTTTGACGATTTCGTGCAGAATTCTGCTGTTTTCTTGCAATTCAGCCGTTGAATCTTGGTAAAAAGTCATGATTTTGTAGATTTCGTGCTCTTCTTTGCGAATTCAAGATTGAAAACAACGAAAATCAGCGAGAAATCGTCGTTTTGCATCGAAATATGCGGTTTTCTCTAAGAATTTTGATGATTTCGTGCAGAATTCTGCTGTTTTCTTGCAATTCCGCCGTTGAATCTTGGTAAAAAGTGATGATTTTGTAGATTCCTTCTCTTCTTTGCGAATTCAAGCCAGAAAACAACGAAAATCGGCGAGAAATCGTCGTTTTGCATCGAAATATGCGGTTTTCTGTAAGAATTTTGATGATTTCGTGCAGAATTCTGCTGTTTTCTTGCAATTCAGCCGTTGAATCTTGGTAAAAAGTCATGATTTTGTAGATTTCGTGCTCTTCTTTGCGAAGTCAAGCCAGAAAACAACGAAAATCGGCGAGAAATAATCGTTTTGCATCGAAATATGCGGTTTTCTCTAAGAATTTTGATGATTTCGTGCAGAATTCTGCTGTTTTCTTGCAATTCAGCCGTTGAATCTTGGTAAAAAGTGATGATTTTGTAGATTTCGTGCTCTTCTTTGCAAATTCATGCCAGAAAACAACGAAAATCGGCGAGAAATCGTGGTTTTGCAACGAAATATGCGGTTTTCTGTCAGAATTTTGATGATTTCGTGCAGAATTCTGCTGTTTTCTTGCAATTCAGCCGTTGAATCTTGGTAAAAAGTCATGATTTTGTAGATTTCGTGCTCTTCTTTGCAAATTCAGGCCAGAAAACAACGAAAATCGGCGAGAAATCGTCGTTTTGCATCGAAATATGCGGTTTTCTCTAAGAATTTTGACGATTTCGTGCAGAATTCTGCTGTTTTCTTGCAATTCAGCCGTTGAATCTTGGAAAAAAGTCATGATTTTGTAGATTTCGTGCTCTTCTTTGCGAATTCATGCCAGAAAACAACGAAACTCGGCGAGAAATCATCGTTTTGCATCGAAATATGCGATTTTCTGTAAGAATTTTGATGATTTCGTGCAGAATTCTGCCGTTTTCTTGCAATTCAGCCGTTGAATCTAGGTAAAAAGTTATGATTTTGTAGACTTCGTGCTCTTCTTGGCGAATTCAAGCCAGAAAACAACGAAAATCGGCGAGAAATCGTCGTTTTGCATCGAAATATGCGGTTTCCTGTAAGAATTTTGATGATTTCGTGCAGAATTCTGCTGTTTTCTTGCAATTCAGCCGTTGAATCTTGGTAAAAAGTGATGATTTTGTAGATTCCTTCTTTTCTTTTCGAATTCAAGCCAGAAAACAACGAAAATCGGCGAGAAATCGTCGTTTTGCATCGAAATATGCGGTTTTCTCTAAGAATTTTGACGATTTCGTGCAGAATTCTGCTGTTTTCTTGCAATTCAGCCGTTGAATCTTGGTAAAAAGTCATGATTTTGTAGATTTCGTGCTCTTCTTTGCGAATTCAAGATTGAAAACAACGAAAATCAGCGAGAAATCGTCGTTTTGCATCGAAATATGCGGTTTTCTCTAAGAATTTTGATGATTTCGTGCAGAATTCTGCTGTTTTCTTGCAATTCCGCCGTTGAATCTTGGTAAAAAGTGATGATTTTGTAGATTCCTTCTCTTCTTTGCGAATTCAAGCCAGAAAACAACGAAAATCGGCGAGAAATCGTCGTTTTGCATCGAAATATGCGGTTTTCTGTAAGAATTTTGATGATTTCGTGCAGAATTCTGCTGTTTTCTTGCAATTCAGCCGTTGAATCTTGGTAAAAAGTCATGATTTTGTAGATTTCGTGCTCTTCTTTGCGAAGTCAAGCCCGAAAACAACGAAAATCGGCGAGAAATAATCGTTTTGCATCGAAATATGCGGTTTTCTCTAAGAATTTTGATGATTTCGTGCAGAATTCTGCTGTTTTCTTGCAATTCAGCCGTTGAATCTTGGTAAAAAGTGATGATTTTGTAGATTTCGTGCTCTTCTTTGCGAATTCAAGCCAGAAAACAACGAAAATCGGCGAGAAACCGTCGTTTTGCATCAAAATATGCGGTTTTCTCTAAGAATTTTGACGATTTCGTGCAGAATTCTGCTGTTTTCTTGCATTTCAGCCGTTGAATCTTGGTAAAAAGTCATGATTTTGTAGATTTCGTGTTCTTCTTTGCGAATTCAAGATAGAAAACAACGAAAATCAGCGAGAAATCGTCGTTTTGCATCGAAATATGCGGTTTTCTCTAAGAATTTTGATGATTTCGTGCAGAATTCTGCTGTTTTCTTGCAATTCAGCCGTTGAATCTTGGTAAAAAGTCATGATTTTGTAGATTTCGTGCTCTTCTTTGCGAATTCATGCCAGAAAACAACGAAAATCGGCGAGAAATCATCGTTTTGCATCGAAATATGCGATTTTCTGTAAGAATTTTGATGATTTCGTGCAGAATTCTGCTGTTTTCTTGCAATTCAGCCGTTGAATCTAGGTAAAAAATCATGATTTTTTAGATTTCGTGCCCTTCTTGGCGAATTCAAGATAGAAAACAACGAAAATCGGCGAGAAATCGTCGTTTTGCATCGAAATTTGCGGTTTTCTCTAAGAATTTTGATGATTTCGTGCAGAATTCTGCTGTTTTCTTGCAATTCAGCTGTTGAATCTTGGAAAAAAGTCATGATTTTGTAGATTTCGTGCTCTTCTTTGCGAATTCATGCCAGAAAACAACGAAAATCGGCGAGAAATCATCGTTTTGCATCGAAATATGCGATTTTCTGTAAGAATTTTGATGATTTCGTGCAGAATTCTGCTGTTTTCTTGCAATTCAGCCGTTGAATCTAGGTAAAAAGTCATGATTTTGTAGATTTCGTGCTCTTCTTGGCGAATTCAAGCCAGAAAACAACGAAAATCGGCGAGAAATCGTCGTTTTGCATCGAAATATGCGGTTTCCTGTAAGAATTTTGATGATTTCGTGCAGAATTCTGCTGTTTTCTTGCAATTCAGCCGTTGAATCTTGGTAAAAAGTGATGATTTTGTAGATTCCTTCTCTTCTTTGCGAATTCAAGCCAGAAAACAACGAAAATCGGCGAGAAACCGTCGTTTTGCATCGAAGTATGCGGTTTTCTCTAAGAATTTTGACGATTTCGTGCAGAATTCTGCTGTTTTCTTGCAATTCAGCCGTTGAATCTTGGTAAAAAGTCATGATTTTGTAGATTTCGTGCTCTTCTTTGCGAATTCAAGATTGAAAACAACGAAAATCAGCGAGAAATCGTCGTTTTGCATCGAAATATGCGGTTTTCTCTAAGAATTTTGATGATTTCGTGCAGAATTCTGCTGTTTTCTTGCAATTCCGCCGTTGAATCTTGGTAAAAAGTGATGACTTTGTAGATTTCGTGCTCTTCTTTGCGAATTCAAGCCAGAAAACAACGAAAATCGGCGAGAAATCGTCGTTTTGCATCAAAATATGCGGTTTTCTCTAAGAATTTTGACGATTTCGTGCAGAATTCTGCTGTTTTCTTGTATTTCAGCCGTTGAATCTTGGTAAAAAGTCATGATTTTGTAGATTTCGTGTTCTTCTTTGCGAATTCAAGATAGAAAACAACGAAAATCAGCGAGAAATCGTCGTTTTGCATCGAAATATGCGGTTTTCTCTAAGAATTTTGATGATTTCGTGCAGAATTCTAGTAGTAAGGTAGTGCCGGTTTCACTCCACGACCTTGTGGAGTGAAACCGGCATAGGTTTTACGCCGATGACTCATTGCAGTTGAATCTCATTTTATTTTTTATTTTATCAACTTTCAGTACAATGTTATTTGATACTTATCGTTTCAAATTACATTTATCCAATTTTATGAAAGCTTGAAGTTTCATTGCAAATATCTTCGAAACGGTTGTTCTGGGTCCATTGGTACATATAACAAAAAAGATGCACATTTAAAAATACTATCGATTCATAGAAAGTAACTGACGTTTGATTTGTAATGTATCAAGTTACAGGATGAAATGTGTTATTTACTGTTTGTTCATAACTCGAAAACGAAGAGTCTGACGAGATTTGCGCTACTAATAAAAAATTAGCGTTTTGTAAAGTACAATTGATTTATAGAAAAAGAATTGGGTTTTAGTCATATCGTGTCAAGTTACAGCTAAATAAAATTTTGAATTTTTGAAGTTTGAAGAGCAATATCTCGGAAACGATACTTCTGACACAATTTGAATCTATGACAAAAAAGATGCGCCTTGAAAAGTACCATCGAAATGTTGAAAGAAAATTTTGATTTTATTCGACCACCCCAAAAATCGAAAAAAATTTTGTTAAATCTTGAATAAAATCCAAACGAATTGAAAAAACTATGACATGTTATATATTTTCTTAATGCACATTTAATTCTGCGTTATTTGATATGCAGCATGACAATTTTAAAAAAACTACCCCTAAATTATTGTTGAAGGTAGAAATCTGAAATTTTGTGTGAATAATTAGTGGACGATTCTAAAAAACGCCGTAATGTTAAAAGTTTTTTTTTGCGTCTGGTTTGTCAAAAAATGCAATTGGTACACATAAGGGTTGCGATTTTGTGTGATTGAAAACGATCAAAATAAATAGAAAATTTTTCTCAATATAGCGCCCATACAGTCACATAAAAAATAATGCGTTTAAGATTAGCATTTTTGTGGGGTAAAGTCCATTTCCGCCCGACCAAAAACTGACACAATTCATCGTTGTCAGTCTTTAATAAAATGCGCTAGTCGGTTTGTTTAGATTCCAAACCTGATACTGATGATAATTTTGAAAACTTAAAAAAAAAAAAAAAAAATTTTTTTTTAGATAATTTTTTTCTACTACCCCTGTTTAAATGTAAAAAAAGTATTTTTCTTTTACGTAAATTTTCAAAGATTTGCTTTATCTCGAAAAACTACCCCTATTTAAAAAAAACTAAATATATATTCAATAATTTTTATTGTGTTTGCTACAAAGTTAAATTATATAGTAATCCGGGGGGAGGGGTGTGACTGCACCATTTTTCGATCATCCCTGTAAGTGCATTAAAATTAATCTTTTTGTTTTACTCCAAAAGTCTTTACTTACGGGATATCACGAATATGCACTCATCCGCAACCTCTCCTGTCTGCGGAATTCTTTTCGCTCCCTCCTTGATAGACAAGGTGGGACCTCTCTTATAATGTCCCTGTTTAACACTGGCCGATATCCCAGATAATCATCAGCATCATCATCATCATCCCACAATTCTTCTTTTTTAATGTTATTTAAAGGTGCTGCTGCTGCTGCTGCTGCTGCTGCTGCTGCTGCTGCTGATGTTCCTACTTCCCCACTGCTTGCAGAATTCTGCTGGGGTTGGTAAGATGCTGATGTGGGTGGTTGCGCCCATTCAGTTAGTCCAGGTTGGAATCGGCGACTGCACTTGAACTTGTGGATCGCCATTTTCGTTGGCTTGACCCAATGGTCTTTAACGAACGGACATTGCACTAATTCTGAAAGAAATTATTGTATATAATTAAAAACAGAAGAACATTGTCTTACCGTCGCTCATGTTGCTTCAAGATTTCTTGATTTCTGTTGCTCTAAAGTGTTACAATTTGATTTATATTAAAGTCATTTATCACCGCCTACTTGACAAAATACGTTTAACGCCTGGTTTATCTCCACACACTATTTTTCAACCAATCCCTACTTAGTACACTTACCGTTGCTGATGTTGCTATTGTGACATTGCCTTTCATTGGTTACAGCTTTCCCACACCAGCTCGAACTTAGACTTTTGAATGTCTTATTGGAGATGTATGTCCCAAACCTATGCACGCTTCTTGTTTCAATGACCCCGGTCATGAAAAATGCAAGCTTGCACTTACAAAAAGCATTGCCAAGTTCCTGCGACAATGACCTGTCTTTAAGATTGATGTAATAAGCTGATATATGTCTAATTCTCTCGAGCATTGACTTGTCCTTCAAAATGTGCAAGCTCAGCAGATTTTTCCGAATGATCAATGAACTTTCCACCTCCTGCATACGTATCTATAGTGGGGCACTTTTGCAAAATCAACAATTTTCTTTATTATAAAAATGAACTTTTCTGTATTGCAAATCATTCAGTTGACAAAGTTGACAAGATGAAGACTCCCGCAAAGAAGTTCAACCTTAGCCTCAAAAAATCGCCTGCTGTAAGTAAAATTATTAATATATATTTCCATTTATTCTATCTGTATATAAATTTTATTTTAAATACTATTTTTTTTTTAGATTTCGGTCAAAAGTAGCGCCGAAGAAGAAGAAGAAGAAAAACAAACAATAAAAGTCCTGCAAAATGTTTTGCTGCAGGTAAATCAATTTTACAATTTTTAGTACATTACAAATAACATGATTTATTTGGCTTTCAGGAAGCAGGTGGAGTAGATTTAGAAGCTCTCCAGCTAGAAGATGGAGAATTGCTCTCTGTGAGTATTATAAATAATTCTCTAACAATCTTACTTTCGGTTATTTAAAATTTTTAATTCTTTTCGTTCAATTTTCAGGGTTGTGAGTCTCTGGATAGTTTTTTAAAGACGGCGGGACAAGTACCCTCAGTGCCACCTCCAATGAGGAAATTAAATTCGAAAAAATCACCAAAACCAACGCCATCCAGGGGAAAAAATTTACGTTTGCTGGAAGAAAAAGTGTTGAACGAGGAGTCACCTTGTTCATCACAGGACTTCACTGAAGATAAAGAAGAAGAAAACTCTACAACATCCACCCTGCGAGGTTGTCGCAAACGTTTGATAGCAGAGAAGCAAAAGCACCTCTACCATCTGGAGGGTATAGAGAGGGCCCTCCAGGAACTGAAGAAAAAAGAAGATAAGTTTCTTCTCGTTATACAAGAAAAAAGAAGAAAACTGACAAACGAGGCAATAAACCTAAATAATCAAATTGATACATGTAAAGACGTGATCAACCATATTTCGAAACAATTATAAGCTACTCTAATAAATAATTATAATATGTTTTATTGTTTTATTTTATTTTTTATTAAAAACATTTGAATAGACTAGACCACAAATTTAACCAACATGTTTGTACTAATATTGGTTGGTAATTTATTTACATTCCAGTTATTTCATTAAAGCTAATAAATTATATATAAACAAAAAAAATCTACTATTTACTGCGTTGAATATTTCATTTAATTAAACTTATTCTATTCAATTTTGTAAGATTGAAATTCATTTGATTTTTATTGTTCCAAATTTATTTTTATTCTTCCAGTTTTGTCTTTTTTTCAAATTTTTACATATTAAAACCATCATAAAATAAAACAAGGATAACAGAAAAAATTTTGATTGATATATACCATATTTTATTTTATTATTTTAAAATAACATTTTCAATTAATTGTAATCGATACATTTTTCTTTGTAGTTGAAACAATTCAATTTGTTGTTTTAAATGAATCAAAGATTGAATATGTCGTTCAATTTTTATCTGATAACTTTTTATAGCAAGCGTCTTCTTATGGTCATAAAACTTCTTGTTTAGGAATTTGGGCATAATTGTCTTTTTCTACAAATTCTATGTCCGTGGATAAATACACCGTTCCTCTGCTGATCAAAAATTTTTCTTTTCCAAGTTTAATTTCATCGTTTAAAGTTGCAAAATTGTTGTTTTTCTTCAATCTATTTGTAAAACGATGAGGAAGAATCGTTTTGAAGCCAGGACACTTTACACACACCTTTTCGCCATAGCACGTATCAGCAAAACTAAAATTCAACACTTTATATGGTTTATGTAGTTGCAGTGAGCGCAAACTTACAAATTCGTCGACTCTCAAATTATCGTTTAATTCTTTAATCATTGCAGACATTTTCTTTTAAAAGATGAAGTTATAAATTACAAACAATCTGATTTTAAGACTACATTTTGTAGATTTATATAAATATTCTTTCATTCATACGCAAGCGCAATTAAAAATTTCGAATTCAGCACTATTTGAAATATGAACAATTTGCTGACAATCAACAACTGACATGTCTCAAATTGCTAGTGTCCTTGGTTTACAAGTTGAAACTTGTTGATTTCTCTAGTACTTATAGATGCAAGAATTTTGCTTTGACAAAACTGTGTTTTTGTGCTTGTATGTGAATGTATGGTGCTATAAAAACATCTAAAAACATGGAAACTGTGACTTCTCTGTGCAAGCGATCATTACGACTTATACGACAGTACATTAGTAAAGTTAACAATGTGGATGAGACTCAACGTATGATAACTCATATTAACACCACAATCAGAATAGTTAAAAAAGCAATCTTAAACAAAATCTTTCAAAACAATCCATTAGAACAACCAAGTTCTTTAGAAGCAAGTTTAGCTCATCTCAAATGTTATCGTTTTAAATTGAAACACATGAAAAAGCAGTTTAATGTTAAACGTGGAAAAGGTTTACCAACGCCATCTAATATAAAAGATTGTGCTAATTCATGGGAAGATGTTGATTCATCTTTTAACAGCAGAATTCAGACAGGGTTTATATCAAATCATGGATGTAAAGATGCTTTAATTTTTTTAAATAAGTGTTTTAAATGTTTCTCTATAAGAGTTAAAAAAGAATTAACAAAACATCTTTTAAAAGTAAATGTCATATTTTCAGCGAATTTTATTAAGCCGCAAAATGATGACATTGATATGAAATCGTTTCCAACAAAAAACGAATTAATTGACAAATCAACTAATTTAAAAAAATGGTATCAAACAAATGTTGTTAACAAAATTATAAATAAACTTGAAGAATTTGCTGAAAAAGATTCCGGATGGGCATTATTGGAAATATTAGGTTTAAAAGTTAATATTAACCAATATGATCCCATCAAATTTGGTTATTCCACTTTTGTTAAAATGCCAAATTTTATTCAAAACAAACGAGCAGTCATCAATGTTCAAAATTCTGACTCATATTGCATACTTTGGGCAATTGTTTCGGCTTTATATCCAACAAATAATCACCCTGAAAGAATTTCATCGTACCCGCATTTCAAAGATGTTTTATCTTATGAAAACATAGAATTTCCAATTACATTTAAAGATATAAAAAAAATTGAAGTTATGAACAATTTAGCCATAAATCTCTACTGTATAGAAAATAAAAAAATCTTTCCGTGTGCATTAAGTACAAATTTGCAAAATTCAAGGAAAGTAATTAATCTCTTAATGGTACCATTGCAAACTAATACAAAGCAATTTAAAAACAATCAGCTTTTACATCACTTTGTTTGGATAAAAAATTTATCTGCATTGATATCAAAGCAATTATCAGCACACAATCACAAGACGTATATATGCGAAAGATGTTTGAACGCGTTTACGCAACATGATCTTTTGGAAAAACATAGAAACTATTGTGAAAACGTAAATACTTGTTCCATTAAATTACCAACAGAAGATGATAAATTCTTGTTTTTTAAAAACCATAAATTTCAAGAAAAAGTAGCTTTCGCTATATATGCAGATTTGGAGAGCATTTTAGAGAAATGCAATGATAACAATCAACATTCCAATTCTCATGCTTATCAAAAGCATACTGCTTTTAGTGTCGCGTATTATTTGAAATGTTCATATGATGAAAACCTTTCAAAATTTCGATTATATCGTGGTAAAGATTGCATTTCATGGTTTATAAAAGAGCTGGACTCTATTGCAAAATTTTGTGACAATATCTTCAGATTTGTATTGCCTATGCAAAAATTAAATAAACAAGAAAGACAAAAAATTTTTAATGCAGGCAAATGTCACATCTGTAATCAATCATTTATTAACGAACAAATCAAAGTAATTGATCATGATCACAAAACTGGAGCAATTCGCGGGGCTGCTCATCAAAATTGCAATCTAAATTATAAGGATTCCCACATTATTCCCATTGTTTTTCATAATTTGAGTGGTTATGATGCTCATTTTATTATAAAAGAATTATCCACATCCATTGATGGTCACATACAACTTTTACCGATTAATAAAGAAAAATACATAGCGTTTACAAAGTATGTTTCCAACACCTCAATTCGCCTGAGATTTATTGATTCTTTTCGCTTTATGCCGTCTAGTTTGGAGACGTTGGCAAATAATTTACAAAATGATCAGAAATACATTACTAAAGCGCATTGTAATGATTTCCAAGAATTTGAAATGTTAACAAAAAAGGGTATCTTTCCTTACGATTACATTGATTCTTGGGAAAAACTTGATGAAAAAAATCTTCCCACAAAAACTGATTTCTTCAGTTATCTCAATGACGAAGATGTTTCAGATAAAAACTATCAACATGCCATTAACGTCTGGAAACGTTTTAAAATTAATTCGCTTGGAGAATATTCTGATTTGTATTTAAAAACAGATGTTTTACTATTAGCTGACATATTTGAAGCTTTTCGAAAAACCTGCATGATAACTTATCAACTAGATCCTTTACATTATTACACTGCACCTGGTCTAACTTTTGATGCGATGCTTAAAACAACGAAAATTCAATTAGAGCTTTTGACAGATATTGACAAAATCCTATTTATAGAAAAAGGAATTCGAGGTGGTGTTTCGCAATGTTCAAATCGATACGCTCAAGCCAACAATAAATATATGGCTAGTCACTATGATCAATATAAGGATTCCAGTTTTCTAATGTATTTTGATGTTAATAATCTCTATGGAGCAGCGATGTCAGAATATTTGCCCTATGGAAATTTCGAATTTCTAGAAAACATTGATCTCAATGAAATACTTAACACTCCCAAAAATTCTCACATTGGATACATAATTGAATGTGATATCAATTATCCCTTAAATTTGCATGAACTTCATAGTGACTTGCCTCTGGCTCCAGAACATATGATTCCTCCAATATCAAAGAGCAAAATACCCAAACTGTTGCTAACATTATATCCAAAACGCAACTATGTTGTACACTATCACAACTTGAAATTGTACATAAAATATGGATTGACTGTAGAAAAGGTTCATAGAGTTTTAAAATTTTATCAATCTCCTTGGTTGAAAGAATATATTGACTTGAACACTAAATTGAGACAACAGTCAAAAAATGATTTTGAAAAAGATTTTTATAAGTTAATGATTAATGCCATTTATGGCAAATGTATGGAAAACGTTCGCAAACATAAAGATATCCATTTACTTACTAAATGGGATGGTCGATTTGGTGCTCGATTTTATATCTCTAAACCAAATTTTCACAGTTCAGTTTGTTTTGATGATAATTTGGTTGTTGTAGAAATGAATAAATTAGAAGTATTTTTAAATAAACCTATATATATTGGTTTTAGCATTTTAGATATATCCAAAACATTTCTTTATGATTTTCATTATGGCTACATTTTGAATCGTTTTGATAAAAGAGCTAAATTACTTTACACCGATACAGACAGTTTAATTTATCAAATTCAAGTTGATGATATTTATCAGTATATAAAAACTGATCTTCATAAATTTGACACCTCCGATTATGAACCAAACAATATTTATAATAAAAAATAAATAAAAAAGTTCCAGGCTTAATGAAAGATGAAAACAACGGCAAAATTATGTTGGAATTTGTTGGACTACGATCAAAAATGTATGCTTATACTGTTGATCGGAAAGATAAAATAAATTTTGAAAAAAAATCAAAAGGAGCAAAAAAATCGTCTATTAAGTCTATTACGTTAGACGATTATAAACAATGTTTGTTTGATGAGAAAATTTTCAAAACAGTTCAGAGACTTATCAGATCTAAAAATCATACGGTTTATTCGACAGAACAAACCAAAGTTGTTCTAAGTCCTCACGATGATAAGCGCATGCTCAATTTTCCACATACAGATACAAAACCTTGGGGGTACATGTATCACATCAGTGAGTAACAGTGTGCTCTAAGAACAAGCTTTTTAATTGTCTACATAATTCTGATAAAAATCATGGAAGTTAACATGATTAATGAGATGGAACTTGAAATCTGTAAAAATGTGCAAAATACTGAGTTATTCTATCTCAAGAAATATTTCTCCATCATGAACCAATCAGGAAATAGCTCGAGTTATTTACCAAGTAAGAAACTGTTTCACCATTTGATGGAAAAAGAAGATTTTATAATAGAAGATTGTATTTTTTATTATATGTATAACAATACCGATCTTACAGATGTTTGTTTAGTTTTAGAGAAAAAGTTAAAATTTGATAATTATATTAATTCGATTTTACAATTATGTAATAAACATAATTATCAGTATTTAAATTTTGAACTTCTTAGCACTTTATTAACATCCAACAAGTTACTTAACAGTATGTTTTATAAATCTTTTGTTTTGTGTTTGTTATCAGATTTTGATTTACAAGGTGTTACCAATAACAGTTACCCTGTTAAAAATATAGCAAAAAATTATAAAAATTTGGAAACTTGTGTTACAAACTTTATATCTTACGTAGCATCTAAGGCTTACGCCGAACCTTTAAAATGTTTTATTTCGGCATTAGCAATAAACAAAATTCCATATAGTCTTAACAGATCTACAGCTCCGTTCAGCAGAATATTCAGCTGGCTGCAGGAAAATATATTAAAAGCGGAAAGGGAGCCAGGAACGAGATTGGGATGGACTTCAGGACCGGATTCTGCTCCTTGGCCATCTACTGAATTGGCGGATTATAAACAAACTTTGTCATTACTTAACTTAATATGTAATGAATAAATAAATAAACAATTTTTAAAAAATGCATTTATTTTATTACCCACATACATCAAATAATATATTGTATATATACTTATACTATTTTTACAATATTCCTTAATGGTAAATATTTTACAACTCTATCATATAAAATGAGACAATATGCACTGGTTTTGTCCGGAACGTTAACAGCTGTTTCAAATTCCAATCTGATCAATACAGGACTTTTTCTCAAGATTTCGTTTTGTTTAGAACAATCTAGAACGGTTATAGGTGCAATTGTTTTAAATTCTTCAGGACTGAATAATGGTTCAGCCTCTTTTCTAAAAAAGGATCTCTGAAAATTTATAAACATTTCATACAAAAGAGCATACTGATTTGTTTTAAAATTTAGATTTAAATTATCATATGGATACATATCATCATTAAGATACACTTTAATATTACTTAAATTACAATGATCAAATTGGCTATAGTCTCTAGTTTTATGATTTTTCCTGTCTATTTGAAGTCCAAAAAATATATACTGTGCTCTTTCAACGCTGGTTTGTAAGGTCCATGTATGACTTCTTGTTTGCGGAAGCAAAGGAAACTCATGAATTTCTCTACTACGAAATGGAATATCCAATTCTCTATCATTGTTGACAATATTAATTAACATAAGCTTTGTTGAGTCAGATACCGATATATGTGGCACAGCCCAAGAAATTTTAAATATTTTAACTCTAGCTGAATTTTTATTGTCACTGAAAATTAATGCATTTATGTCGGTGTTTCCTCGAATAAGAATCAGTTCTTGACGCATATTAATTAAAATTTTATTAAAATCTTCACAGAATCCGAAAATGAAACGTAAAGGAATCACCACATTAAAATCTCCTGTCGTTTGATTAATTGTTGTTGAATTTCCTTTTGGAAACCAGCCTGCATTTTGAAGAGCATCACTCTGATTTGTATTGTATGTTGGATAACCTTTCAAGATTGTTGTCAATCCAGGATTTCTAATTCGATCTACAGGTTGTCCACAAATTTCATAACGTATTTCATCAAACAATAATAGAACACCATTATTTGCGAATTTTACACCTAAATGTGAAACAGGTTCATTATTTTCCTTAAACACTTCCACTTTTCCTTCTATATACAATGAACTATGAGATGGTAACGTGTACAAATTCTGCTGTTCTATAGGAATCCTGATTGTATCATTATTTCCAAATGAATCATTAGTGTAAGGTTTATGTGTACGTCTTTCGGCGTAAGTTATTGCTGAATCAAATACAGCTTTATCGTTAACATTTAGGTTTTCGTAATTCATTTTTGATTTGAAGTCTTTACGGTCAAGCCTAACGACTCTAAAAATTTTTTGTTTCTGGATGTTAATCCGTTGCACATCAGATTAGTACTGAATAATGTTTTCCTTGACTTATTTATATATTGAGGTAGTTTAGGTTTCAAAGAAAATTCCTGTTTAGATGTTGTGTTAAACAATAAACCCATTTTCTTACACTTTTTTCAAATGTAGTCTTACTGTTATGACTTCTTCTCTGAAATTAACTAAATTACCATCTTGATCTGTTATTTTAAGTACTATTTCATCAATTTGCTGCGTGTTGATTGGTAAATAAATAACATTTCTAGGAATTTCCACGATTCGATAGCCAGGTGGAACATTTGGAAAAAATTCGTGAATTATGTGCACTTCTTTTCCGTTTCTGAAAGAATTTGATACAACGTTACACTCTACACATAGAGCGTTCAACTTGAGAATTTTTGCAGGAAATTCAGAAAAATGATTAATATTTTTCTTTAGCTCTTGTGGTTTAAAACCCAAAAGAGTTGCAATACAATCTTTATGGGTGAAATCAATATCAAACGTACACTTTATTTCAGTTTTTAACGTGTTATTATTTCCTTTAATTAATACTTTTGGTAATAATTTCCGCTTCTTTTTAGGGTTGATCGAAGTGCCATAAAACTTTGTTACATAATCAGTTAGTTTCTTGTCTAAACATGAACTAATATCATCAATTTCATAAGAACCCTCATCTAAGCTTATACAACATAGTTGTTTATTTTCCAATTTAAAGTAAAATTTGTTATTAGTTTTATCAATATTTGGAAATGAATTATAGGTCTGAAGATTTGTTAAACCCATCACAAAATTATTGTTTTCCAAACATAATGGAGGATAAAATTTGCTATTAAGTATGGAATTTCTTCCACTTAATGTTACAGTAAATGACATATTAAAGTTATTCTGGTTACAACCGAGTCACTACTAATTAAACATTAAGTTGGTGTGTAGTTATATAGAAATTTTAAGCACAAATGACCACAATTATATGTATTATAATTTTGAAAATTTTTATGATTATATGTTATGCTACAAGAGCCCGCACTTTGCAAATAATTAATCAATTCTTTTGGAGGTTGCAGATTTCCATAACTATCAAAGTAAATAATTTTATTGCAATTTTTTTTATATGCTGTCCAATGTGTTCCAGGACCATTACAATCATCTAAGTTAATTATTCCACATTCTTTGACATTTACGGTTTTGGTAGGTAATGAGTTTCTCATAAATATTCCTCGAAAATGTGGAATTTTTAAAAGTTTTACATATTTAATCAAATCTACATTTGTAAGTGCTCGTTTAGGTAGTTTTAACGGAAACCTTTTTTGTTTATTGCAGGTTTTAAAAAAAAACCAAAACCTGATTTGTATGGTTTTAAATATAATCCTTTGCCAGATTTTCCCACCGCAATAGTTTCCATTGCTTGATTATGACGTTGATTCTCTTTTAACTGCTCTTTGGCAGCATTTGCAGAATTCACAGTTTTTGCTATTGCAGCGGCACCTCCGCCTAGTGATCCCAATGCTCCTAAAGCGGCGAAAATTGGTAACAATGGTAAAAATCCACCAGTTTTTGGAACTGGAATAATTCTGTCTGGTTTTATTTTCTT
Source organism: Gnatocerus cornutus (assembly GCA_029298725.1). Lineage (NCBI taxonomy): Eukaryota > Metazoa > Arthropoda > Insecta > Coleoptera > Tenebrionidae > Gnatocerus > Gnatocerus cornutus. Next base: position 2,934,629 of record CM055514.1, read on the forward strand.
CGTTCCCTTAATTTTTTTGACTTCAGCAATCGCACTTTTAAGTGCAGTTGTAGTGTTTTTATAATTTTTATTTTTTAAAATTTGTTTTGCATGATTTACTAAGTCCTTGAAATTCAAAGCTTTTCCATTTTTTCTTTTATGTTTTCTTCTTTGAGATTTTCGTGTTGGTTTCTTTAATTTTAAATTGCAACCCATACCAAGTTTGGTTTTTGCTTTCATCACCGTTGCAACACCAGCAGCGGCAGCTTTTTCTCCAAAATTAGCGTCTGTTGAACGAAATCTATCGACAGCTTGTTCGTAAAGAATTTTATCAGCTTTGTGTCGCTCTTCTAAATCTTTGTGATTATTGTATGCTATGTCATGAGATTTACAAGCTTCATCTAATTTGTTAATACCCTTGTCTCCTCTGGCTAAACGTTTAGCTAGTTTGGTTCCAGGACCGCAAAATTGATAGCCAGGAATGTGTAATTCAAAGGGTAATTTGTTAATCGCTGAATTTACAAGCCCTCCACCGTAATACACCTTTTCAGAGGTTCTACTTAAACTGTTTTTTTGTGACCGGTCTGATAGCATTTTATACCTTTTGAAGCATCACATGCACACCGTTTGACTCCTGATCGTTTACTACTGATATGAATATTGGTATTCAGTTTAATAACAGCTTGACGAACAGTAACAACGAATATGAATGTGGTTAAGCAACAAGTTAGATTACCAGTCATCAACCATGATGATAATCTGGAAAATAGATATAAAAAACATGGTGAATTGTTACCTTCTACAATAAGATGTCTTATAGTCGGACCTTCTAATTGTGGAAAAACCAATGTTATGATAAGTTTAATTGAGCATCCAAATGGGTTAAAATTTGAAAACGTTTATGTTTTTTCAAAATCATTATTTCAACCAAAATACTGTCGTTTAGAAAAGTTATTAAAATCCATTAAAGGAATGAATTTTTTCTCATTTAAAGATGTAAACGATAATATACCGCCACCGCATCAAGCAAAATCAAATTCAATTTTTGTTTTTGATGATGTAGCTTGTGATAAACAAAATATTATTAGAGAATATTTTAGTATGGGGCGCCATAAACAAGTGGATTGTTTTTATTTGTGTCAAACGTACACGAGAATTCCAAAACATTTAATTCGAGATAATGCAAATTTATTAATTATATTTGAGCAGGATAACTTAAATTTACGTCATATCTATAATGATAATGTAAACAGTGATATTGACTTTAAACAATTCAAAGAAATGTGTTCTCTTTGTTGGAAAGAAAAGCATGGCTTTTTGACGATAGACAAAGATAGTGATGTAAATGCTGGACGGTATAGACTAAAATTAGATTCTTTTATAGAACCGTTAAAACAAGAAGAAAGACAAATAAGAAACGAATATATGTGTATGAAAACAAGTGATTAACTAAGTCTTTAAAAAACCTTTGTGCTTACTATAGCTTTCTATACTCGTGTATATTATGGATTTAGAGAATAGTTTAGAACTCACAAAAAAACTCATCGAAAAACGAAAAATTCTTCAACAAAAATTACAGTTGCTTAAAGAAAGCCAAGAAAATCATGAAAACTCTTTTTTACCAATTACAAGTCATTTAAAAAACATTGCAGATAAATTAGAACCAAAACAGTCTAATGAGTTTACAACTAATCCTACTGTTTCGAGTACTCCTAAAAAGAAATTATTAACTCAACTACACCTATCTCCAACTACACCTAAGAGAATTTCTTTAAAAGTAGATAAAATCAAAAAGCGTATTCATCTCCTCAAAGGTGAAAATGAGACACTCTCACCAATAAGATCAAAAATTGAACAAAACAAAGATGGGGATTTTCATCAAGCCGCATCTAAAGATACATCGTTTTTACACACCTCAACAATTGCTGAACATAACCCTCAAAGAACAAAATTTTTCATTTGATGAAATTTTAGAAAATTCTGTATTAGAGAGTAAGCAAAATATTGCAAGCTTTATTGATACTCCAGTGTATAAAGAATGGATGAACGATTTTCATGAACTTCCAAGAAGGTACATTGATGAAATGCATCATGATGGTAAAAAGGAGTTTGATCATAGAACCGGAATTCGTCATGACAGTTATGGTGAAAAATATTATATAGGACGTGAACCAGTAAATTTTATTGGTCCTGATATAGAAGTCAGAAATAATACTTACAAGGGAACAATCGGCTTATATGAATTGTTGTTTAAAAATAAGCCTTTAAATTATACAAATGATGATTTAGAAAATTATAACAAAATCATAAGCATTAGTTGTGCTGCTAGAAAAAATTTCAATCCTGATGATAAAATTGCTGGTTCAAGGTCAGATAAATATAGGAATATTGTTGCTCCCGGATTAACAAACTCTCCACTAAAAACACTAAAAAACAAGAAATTGATTGGTAAAGGAATGTTGAAAGAGGTTAATTTAAACTCTGTGGATTATGTTTATTGGAATGATCCAAATGAGTTAGTCGATAGACTACGATTGTTAGTTGCATCTCAGACAGCGGGCAATACAAGTCATAATAACGAAATTATCTCGATCATTGAAGAATTACGGGAAGCTAACGTAATAGTTTAAAATGACATTAGATAAATTTGGACGTCATATATCTAAACATCCTCTAAATGTAATTTACAATACAGATAAAGACGATGATGTCTCACATTATTTGTACTATAATGTAATATTAACATATCATGCAACTAAAATGATAAAAAATAAATTTGTTTTAATGTCTGGAAACACTGAATATGTTTTTCCGTTGAATTTGGGTGTTATTAAGAGTGTAAAATTATCTGATGATGAAATAGCAACTTGTGTAAATGATATTCCATATTTAAAAACTGAACTTTTAAGTCTTCAGTTAAAAAATGGTGATAGACTTTCATTTTCAAGTTTGATTAACAAGAATTTTTATGCCGAAATGGTCGTAAAGTGTCCGGTTGAATTTGAGACAACATCAGTTACATCAGAAAGTTTGTATCATAAACAAGTTCAGACAAAATGAAAACTTCAAAGCAGAAAATTTCTTCCACAAAACAAGATGTTGTAGATGAATTACATAAACCGGCAAGAGTTAATTTTAAAAGAAGACGTATTGTGATTAAAGGACTAAATGAAACACTTCAAGCTGACCTTGTTGAAATGATTAAATATGCAAAGGAAAATAGAGGTTACAAATACATTCTAATAGTAATTGATTGTTTTTCAAAATATGTGTGGGCAAGTAAACTTAAAACAAAATCTGCTCCGGAAGTTACAAATGCTATGAGTCATATTTTGGGTACATTTAAAACTCAACCAAAACATATCCAAACAGATAATGGAACAGAATTTTACAATAATAATTTTAAAACTTTAATGAAAAAGTATCACATAAATCATTATAGCGTTTTTAGTACTAAAAAAGCATCAATTGTTGAAAGAGTAAATAGAACCTTAAAGAATTTAATGTGGAAGCAATTCAGTCTACAAGGAAACTATAAATGGTTGGATATTTTGGAAAGGACTGTTAACCAATATAACAATTCTTACCACAGGACTATCAAAATGAAGCCTGCTGAAGTAAATATAAAAAACGAAAAATCTATTTTAAAAGCAATATACACCAACATTAAATATGCTACCAATAAAAATAAGTTCCATAAAGGTGATCATGTAAGAATAAGCAAATATCGAGGAATTTTTGATAAAGGATATACTCCAAATTGGTCCAATGAAATATTTGTTGTGCGACAAATCAAGCTAACTAATCCAACAACCTATCTACTTCAAGATGACAAAGGTGAAAAAATCTTAGGAGGATTTTATGAAATGGAACTGCAGAAAGTTAAGCATCAAGATGTGTATCTGATAGAAAAAGTATTAAAAAAGAAAGGAAATAAATTATATGTAAAGTGGTTGGGATTCGATAAAAAGTTTAACAGTTGGATAGATAATACTAGCGTAGTGTAAAATTTATGTAATAAATTATTCATAGTTGTTTCCTTTAATTGTAATCTATGTTTTCCATAAAATAATTATAACATGTTACATTGTAGTATTTTTACTTGTAAATAAAACACAATTTAATGATAATAATTTTTATTTATATTCGTATCAATAAAACTTTGTTTTCACTGGCGATGTGTTGTGCGGATCTACCTCAGAGACTTCAAAGAAATCTTCATGGCAGGAAACGCACTCCTTTCCATATTTTGAAATAAGCCATTGCAATTCGCTTTGATCACACACAACATCCATATTGGTTATTGTCTCTTCAATCTCTAAAGCTTTGTTTGGATCTAAACATTTCCAAGTATTTTTTTCTTTCTTGTAACATGGCAGGCAATAATCTTGTCTGTTGAAAAATTTCATTTCACTTTCATCGAAATTTAAATTACCTAATTGATTCATATATTTCTTTTCGCTAAACAACACACCACCATTTTTTTTAAACCGATAATACATTGTGAGTCTTTAAACAAATTAATATTGGTAGAGTAACTCTGGCTGTATAAATAATAAAAGGATATTTATGGCGCAGGCGTATCATCGCCATCATAATGACTCATCTTGGTGAATTTAGTAAAATCAGCATATTTATTGTATTGCGGAACTTCACGTAACAATTGCACATTTCTGGAAATGCTGAGTGTTCATATCTAAAGCGCATGCTTAGGAACGTGCCTGAATCATATATAACTTGGTCTGTTAACAAACAATAGTTAATTTAACTTCAAATCACTCCAACAAACATCAATTGAAATGGCTTCACTTTTAAAGAATTTGAATGAAGACTTGCGCCTTGAAGATTTTATAAGTGTAAAGTCTTTGGATGTGAATAAACCATTTCAAGTTGTTTCTTTTGAAATCATAGAAACATGTTACGGTGACAAAGTGTGCGTCAAATGTCAAGATTTTAAAACTCTCTTGCCCCAGAGGTTTACAGAAGTATTCAAGAAGAACGACACTGTGAAATTATTAAATGAAGACTTAGAAAACGGTAAAGAAATATTCCTAGTAAGCAAGGGACCTGCAGGACGGTCAACCAACATAGAATTTGAAGAAAAATAAAATAATGGAACATTTTAAACTAATTGTATTTGTATAATAAAACAAAAAAATAATAAAATGAAAACTTAACATTGTTATTTATTTTTTTTATGTCAACCCAGTATTAAATATCAAACACAATGTAACGTTGAAACTAGAAAAAAACCTGTTAATGTTTTCAAGGCGTTATAAAAGGCGATTTTCTGAGGCGTTTGTCTGAGGCGTTTTTAAGGCGTTTTTGTGAGGCGTTTTTCTGAGGCGTTTTTGTGAGGCGTTTTTCTGAGGCGTTTTTAAGTCGTTTTTCTGAGGCGTTTTTAAGGCGTTTTTGTGAGGCGTTTTTAAGGCGTTTTTGTGAGGCGTTTTTAAGGCGTTTTTCTGAGGCGTTTTAAGGTGTTTTTCTGAGGCGTTCTTAAGGCGATTTGAAATCGTCCCCCACTACAAAAAATTCTTGTCCCCACCACCACAATAATTTGCATAGAGTTTTGTTTATTCATTTTAACAGAAAATTCTTATGACTAAAGTCAGAAAAGCGAAGAACATGCCAGTGCCTGTGAAATTTAAATGTCCCAAGTGCAATGGAGAGACTGATATGGAAAATGCCAAATGTATGGCATGTTCGTTTCAAATCATTGCAAAAGAAGAATATGGTGCAAAACATGTACCTGCAAGTTATTTTAAACCAAAACAATAAAAATTTTAATAAATGAGAAAGTTTCTTTTTTAACCTTACACCTAATGCGCATAAACGTGATAAAAAAACATGAATATATTTAAAGATGAGCAATAGGTTAATAACTCTAGAAAAGTGCAATGACTTATCATCACAAAACCTATGCCGGTTTCACTCCACAAGGTCGTGGAGTGAAACCGGCACTACCCTACTACTAATTCTGCTGTTTTCTTGCAATTCAGCCGTAGAATCTTGGTAAAAAGTCATGATTTTGTAGATTTCGTGCTCTTCTTTGCGAATTCATGATAGAAAACAACGAAAATCAGCGAGAAATCGTCGTTTTGCATCGAAATTTGCGGTTTTCTCTAAGAATTTTGATGATTTCGTGCAGAATTCTGCTGTTTTCTTGCAATTCAGCCGTTGAATCTTGGAAAAAAGTCATGATTTTGTAGATTTCGTGCTCTTCTTTGCGAATTCATGCCAGAAAACAACGAAAATCGGCGAGAAATCATCGTTTTGCATCGAAATATGCGATTTTCTGTAAGAATTTTGATGATTTCGTGCAGAATTCTGCCGTTTTCTTGCAATTCAGCCGTTGAATCTAGGTAAAAAGTCATGATTTTGTAGATTTCGTGCTCTTCTTGGCGAATTCAAGCCAGAAAACAACGAAAATCGGCGAGAAATCGTCGTTTTGCATCGAAATATGCGGTTTCCTGTAAGAATTTTGATGATTTCGTGCAGAATTCTGCTGTTTTCTTGCAATTCAGCCGTTGAATCTTGGTAAAAAGTGATGATTTTGTAGATTCCTTCTCTTCTTTGCAAATTCAAGCCAGAAAACAACGAAAATCGGCGAGAAATCGTCGTTTTGCATCAAAATATGCGGTTTTCTCTAAGAATTTTGACGATTTCGTGCAGAATTCTGCTGTTTTCTTGCATTTCAGCCGTTGAATCTTGGTAAAAAGTCATGATTTTGTAGATTTCGTGTTCTTCTTTGCGAATTCAAGATAGAAAACAACGAAAATCAGCGAGAAATCGTCGTTTTGCATCGAAATATGCGGTTTTCTCTAAGAATTTTGATGATTTCGTGCAGAATTCTGCTGTTTTCTTGCAATTCAGCCGTTGAATCTTGGTAAAAAGTCATGATTTTGTAGATTTCGTGCTCTTCTTTGCGAATTCATGCCAGAAAACAACGAAAATCGGCGAGAAATCATCGTTTTGCATCGATATATGCGGTTTTCTCTAAGAATTTTGATGATTTCGTGCAGAATTCTGCTGTTTTCTTGCAATTCAGCCGTTGAATCTTGGAAAAAAGTCATGATTTTGTAGATTTCGTGCTCTTCTTTGCGAATTCATGCCAGAAAACAACGAAAATCGGCGAGAAATCATCGTTTTGCATCGAAATATGCGATTTTCTGTAAGAATTTTGATGATTTCGTGCAGAATTCTGCTGTTTTCTTGCAATTCAGCCGTTGAATCTAGGTAAAAAGTCATGATTTTGTCGATTTCGTGCTCTTCTTGGCGAATTCAAGCCAGAAAACAACGAAAATCGGCGAGAAATCGTCGTTTTGCATCGAAATATGCGGTTTCCTGTAAGAATTTTGATGATTTCGTGCAGAATTCTGCTGTTTTCTTGCATTTCAGCCGTTGAATCTTGGTAAAAAGTCATGATTTTGTAGATTTCGTGTTCTTCTTTGCGAATTGAAGATAGAAAACAACGAAAATCAGCGAGAAATCGTCGTTTTGCATCGAAATATGCGGTTTTCTCTAAGAATTTTGATGATTTCGTGCAGAATTCTGCTGTTTTCTTGCAATTCAGCCGTTGAATCTTGGTAAAAAGTCATGATTTTGTAGATTTCGTGCTCTTTTTTGCGAATTCAAGCCAGAAAACAAAGAAAATCGGCGAGAAATCGTCGTTTTGCATCGAAATATGCGGTTTTCTGTAAGAATTTTGATGATTTCGTGCAGAATTCTGGTGTTTTCTTGCAATTCAGCCGTAGAATCTTGGTAAAAAGTGATGATTTTGTAGATTTCGTGCTCTTCTTTGCGAATTCAAGCCAGAAAACAACGAAAATCGGCGAGGAATCATCGTTTTGCATCGAAATATGCGGTTTTCTGTAAGAATTTTTAAGATTTCCTGCAGAATTCTGCTGTTTTCTTGCAATTCAGCCGTTGAATCTTGGTAAAAAGTCATGATTTTGTAGATTTCGTGCTCTTCTTTGCGAATTCAAGCCAGAAAACAACGAAAATCGGCGAGAAATCGTCGTTTTGCATCGAAAAATGCAGTTTTCTGTAAGAATTTTGATGATTTCGTGCAGAATTCTGCTGTTTTCTTGCAATTCAGAAGTTGAATCTTGGTAAAAAGTCATGATTTTGTAGATTTCGTGCTCTTCTTTGCGAATTCAAGCCAGAAATCAACGAAAATCGGCGAGAAATCGTCGTTTTGCATCGAAATATGCGGTTTTCTGTAAGAATTTTGATGATTTCGTGCAGAATTCTGCTGTTTTCTTGCAATTCAGCCGTTGAATCTTGGTAAAAAGTCATGATTTTGTAGATTTTGTGCTCTTTTTTGCGAATTCAAGCCAGAAAACAACGAAAATCGGCGAGAAATCGTCGTTTTGCATCGAAATATGCGGTTTTCTGTAAGAATTTTGATGATTTCGTGCAGAATTCTGCTGTTTTCTTGCAATTCAGCCGTTGAATCTTGGTAAAAAGTCATGATTTTGTAGATTTCGTGCTCTTCTTTGCGAATTCAAGCCAGAAAACAACGAAAATCGGCGAGAAATCGTCGTTTTGCATCGAAATATGCGGTTTTCTGTAAGAATTTTGAACATTTCGTGCAGAATTCTGCTGTTTTCTTGCAATTCAGCCGTTGAATCTTGGTAAAAAGTCATGATTTTGTAGATTCCGTGCTCTTCTTTGCGAATTCAAGATAGAAAACAACGAAAATCAGCGAGAAATCGTCGTTTTGCATCGAAATATGCGGTTTTCTCTAAAAATTTTGATGATTTCGTGCAGAATTCTGCTGTTTTCTTGCAATTCAGCCGTTGAATCTTGGTAAAAAGTCATAATTTTGTAGATTTCGTGCTCTTCTTTGCAAATTCAAGCCAGAAAACAACGAAAATCGGCGAGAAATAATCGTTTTGCATCGAAATATGCGGTTTTCTGTAAGAATTTTGATGATTTCGTGTAGAATTCTGCTGTTTTCTTGCAATTCAGCCGTTGAATCTTGGTAAAAAGTAATGATTTTGTAGATTTCGTGCTCCTCTTTGCGAATTCAAGCCAGAAAACCACGAAAATCGGCGAGAAATCGTCGTTTTGCATCGAAATATGCGGTTTTCTCTAAGAATTTTGATGATTTCGTGCAGAATTCTGCTGTTTTCTGGCAATTCAGCCGTTGAATCTTGGTAAAAAGTGATAATTTTGTAGATTTCGTGCTCTTCTTTGCAAATTCAAGCCAGAAAACAACGAAAATCGGCGAGAAATCGTCGTTTTGCATAGAAATATGCGGTTTTCTCTAAGAATTTTGACGATTTCGTGCAGAATTTTGCTGTTTTCTTGCAATTCAGCAGTTGAATCTAGGTAAAAAGTCATGATTTTGTAGATTTCGTGCTCTTCTTCGCGGATTCAAGATAGAAAACAACGAAAATCGGCGAGAAATCGTTGTTTTGCATCGAAATATGCAGTTTTCTCTAAGAATTTTGATGATTTCGTGTAGAGTTCTGCTGTTTTCTTGCAATTCAGCCGTTGAATCTTGGTAAAAAGTCATGATTTTGTAGATTTCGTGCTCCTCTTTGCGAATTCAAGCCAGAAAACCACGAAAATCGGCGAGAAATCGTCGTTTTGCATCGAAATATGCGGTTTTCTCTAAGAATTTTGATGATTTCGTGCAGAATTCTGCTGTTTTCTTGCAATTCAGCCGTTGAATCTTGGTAAAAAGTGATAATTTTGTAGATTTCGTGCTCTTCTTTGCAAATTCAAGCCAGAAAACAACGAAAATCGGCGAGAAATCGTCGTTTTGCATCGAAATTTGCGGTTTTCTCTAAGAATTTTGATGATTTCGTGCAGAATTCTGCTGTTTTCTTGCAATTCAGCCGTTGAATCTTGGAAAAAAGTCATGATTTTGTAGATTTCGTGCTCTTCTTTGCGAATTCATGCCAGAAAACAACGAAAATCGGCGAGAAATCATCGTTTTGCATCGAAATATGCGATTTTCTGTAAGAATTTTGATGATTTCGTGCAGAATTCTGCTGTTTTCTTGCAATTCAGCCGTTGAATCTAGGTAAAAAGTCATGATTTTGTAGATTTCGTGCTCTTCTTGGCGAATTCAAGCCAGAAAACAACGAAAATCGGCGAGAAATCGTCGTTTTGCATCGAAATATGCGGTTTCCTGTAAGAATTTTGATGATTTCGTGCAGAATTCTGCTGTTTTCTTGCAATTCAGCCGTTGAATCTTGGTAAAAAGTGATGATTTTGTAGATTCCTTCTCTTCTTTGCGAATTCAAGCCAGAAAACAACGAAAATCGGCGAGAAATCGTCGTTTTGCATCGAAATATGCGGTTTTCTCTAAGAATTTTGACGATTTCGTGCAGAATTCTGCTGTTTTCTTGCAATTCAGCCGTTGAATCTTGGTAAAAAGTCATGATTTTGAAGATTTCGTGCTCTTCTTTGCGAATTCAAGATTGAAAACAACGAAAATCAGCGAGAAATCGTCGTTTTGCATCGAAATATGCGGTTTTCTCTAAGAATTTTGATGATTTCGTGCAGAATTCTGCTGTTTTCTTGCAATTCCGCCGTTGAATCTTGGTAAAAAGTGATGATTTTGTAGATTCCTTCTCTTATTTGCGAATTCAAGCCAGAAAACAACGAAAATCGGCGAGAAATCGTCGTTTTGCATCGAAATATGCGGTTTTCTGTAAGAATTTTGATGATTTCGTGCAGAATTCTGCTGTTTTCTTGCAATTCAGCCGTTGAATCTTGGTAAAAAGTCATGATTTTGTAGATTTCGTGCTCTTCTTTGCGAAGTCAAGCCAGAAAACAACGAAAATCGGCGAGAAATAATCGTTTTGCATCGAAATATGCGGTTTTCTCTAAGAATTTTGATGATTTCGTGCAGAATTCTGCTGTTTTCTTGCAATTCAGCCGTTGAATCTTGGTAAAAAGTGATGATTTTGTAGATTTCGTGCTCTTCTTTGCGAATTCAAGCCAGAAAACAACGAAAATCGGCGAGAAATCGTCGTTTTGCATCAAAATATGCGGTTTTCTCTAAGAATTTTGACGATTTCGTGCAGAATTCTGCTGTTTTCTTGCATTTCAGCCGTTGAATCTTGGTAAAAAATCATGATTTTGTAGATTTCGTGTTCTTCTTTGCGAATTCAAGATAGAAAACAACGAAAATCAGCGAGAAATCGTCGTTTTGCATCGAAATATGCGGTTTTCTCTAAGAATTTTGATGATTTCGTGCAGAATTCTGCTGTTTTCTTGCAATTCAGCCGTTGAATCTTGGTAAAAAGTCATGATTTTGTAGATTTCGTGCTCTTCTTTGCGAATTCATGCCAGAAAACAACGAAAATCGGCGAGAAATCATCGTTTTGCATCGAAATATGCGATTTTCTGTAAGAATTTTGATGATTTCGTGCAGAATTCTGCTGTTTTCTTGCAATTCAGCCGTTGAATCTAGGTAAAAAATCATGATTTTGTAGATTTGGTGCCCTTCTTGGCGAATTCAAGATAGAAAACAACGAAAATCGGCGAGAAATCGTCGTTTTGCATCGAAAAATGCAGTTTTCTGTAAGAATTTTGATAATTTCGTGCAGAATTCTGCTGTTTTCTTGCAATTCAGCCGTTGAATCTTGGTAAAAAGTGATGATTTTGTAGATTTTGTGCTCTTCTTTGCGAATTCAAGCCAGAAAACAACGAAAATCGGCGAGGAATCATCGTTTTGCATCGAAATATGCGGTTTTCTGTAAGAATTTTTAAGATTTCCTGCAGAATTCTGCTGTTTTCTTGCAATTCAGCCGTTGAATCTTGGTAAAAAGTCATGATTTTGTAGATTTCGTGCTCTTCTTTGCGAATTCAAGCCAGAAAACAACGAAAATCGGCGAGAAATCGTCGTTTTGCATCGAAATATGCGATTTTCTGTAAGAATTTTGATGATTTCGTGCAGAATTCTGCTGTTTTCTTGCAATTCAGCCGTTGAATCTAGGTAAAAAGTCATGATTTTGTAGATTTCGTGCTCTTCTTGGCGAATTCAAGCCAGAAAACAACGAAAATCGGCGAGAAATCGTCGTTTTGCATCGAAATATGCGGTTTCCTGTAAGAATTTTGATGATTTCGTGCAGAATTCTGCTGTTTTCTTGCAATTCAGCCGTTGAATCTTGGTAAAAAGTGATGATTTTGTAGATTCCTTCTCTTCTTTGCGAATTCAAGCCAGAAAACAACGAAAATCGGCGAGAAATCGTCGTTTTGCATCGAAATATGCGGTTTTCTCTAAGAATTTTGACGATTTCGTGCAGAATTCTGCTGTTTTCTTGCAATTCAGCCGTTGAATCTTGGTAAAAAGTCATGATTTTGTAGATTTCGTGCTCTTCTTTGCGAATTCAAGATTGAAAACAACGAAAATCAGCGAGAAATCGTCGTTTTGCATCGAAATATGCGGTTTTCTCTAAGAATTTTGATGATTTCGTGCAGAATTCTGCTGTTTTCTTGCAATTCCGCCGTTGAATCTTGGTAAAAAGTGATGATTTTGTAGATTCCTTCTCTTATTTGCGAATTCAAGCCAGAAAACAACGAAAATCGGCGAGAAATCGTCGTTTTGCATCGAAATATGCGGTTTTCTGTAAGAATTTTGATGATTTCGTGCAGAATTCTGCTGTTTTCTTGCAATTCAGCCGTTGAATCTTGGTAAAAAGTCATGATTTTGTAGATTTCGTGCTCTTCTTTGCGAAGTCAAGCCAGAAAACAACGAAAATCGGCGAGAAATAATCGTTTTGCATCGAAATATGCGGTTTTCTCTAAGAATTTTGATGATTTCGTGCAGAATTCTGCTGTTTTCTTGCAATTCAGCCGTTGAATCTTGGTAAAAAGTGATGATTTTGTAGATTTCGTGCTCTTCTTTGCGAATTCAAGCCAGAAAACAACGAAAATCGGCGAGAAATCGTCGTTTTACATCAAAATATGCGGTTTTCTCTAAGAATTTTGACGATTTCGTGCAGAATTCTGCTGTTTTCTTGCATTTCAGCCGTTGAATCTTGGTAAAAAATCATGATTTTGTAGATTTCGTGTTCTTCTTTGCGAATTCAAGATAGAAAACAACGAAAATCAGCGAGAAATCGTCGTTTTGCATCGAAATATGCGGTTTTCTCTAAGAATTTTGATGATTTCGTGCAGAATTCTGCTGTTTTCTTGCAATTCAGCCGTTGAATCTTGGTAAAAAGTCATGATTTTGTAGATTTCGTGCTCTTCTTTGCGAATTCATGCCAGAAAACAACGAAAATCGGCGAGAAATCATCGTTTTGCATCGAAATATGCGATTTTCTGTAAGAATTTTGATGATTTCGTGCAGAATTCTGCTGTTTTCTTGCATTTCAGCCGTTGAATCTTGGTAAAAAATCATGATTTTGTAGATTTCGTGTTCTTCTTTGCGAATTCAAGATAGAAAACAACGAAAATCAGCGAGAAATCGTCGTTTTGCATCGAAATATGCGGTTTTCTCTAAGAATTTTGATGATTTCGTGCAGAATTCTGCTGTTTTCTTGCAATTCAGCCGTTGAATCTTGGTAAAAAGTCATGATTTTGTAGATTTTGTGCTCTTCTTTGCGAATTCAAGCCAGAAAACAACGAAAATCGGCGAGGAATCATCGTTTTGCATCGAAATATGCGGTTTTCTGTAAGAATTTTTAAGATTTCCTGCAGAATTCTGCTGTTTTCTTGCAATTCAGCCGTTGAATCTTGGTAAAAAGTCATGATTTTGTAGATTTCGTGCTCTTCTTTGCGAAGTCAAGCCAGAAAACAACGAAAATCGGCGAGAAATAATCGTTTTGCATCGAAATATGCGGTTTTCTCTAAGAATTTTGATGATTTCGTGCAGAATTCTGCTGTTTTCTTGCAATTCAGCCGTTGAATCTTGGTAAAAAGTGATGATTTTGTAGATTTCGTGCTCTTCTTTGCGAATTCAAGCCAGAAAACAACGAAAATCGGCGAGAAATCGTCGTTTTGCATCAAAATATGCGGTTTTCTCTAAGAATTTTGACGATTTCGTGCAGAATTCTGCTGTTTTCTTGCATTTCAGCCGTTGAATCTTGGTAAAAAATCATGATTTTGTAGATTTCGTGTTCTTCTTTGCGAATTCAAGATAGAAAACAACGAAAATCAGCGAGAAATCGTCGTTTTGCATCGAAATATGCGGTTTTCTCTAAGAATTTTGATGATTTCGTGCAGAATTCTGCTGTTTTCTTGCAATTCAGCCGTTGAATCTTGGTAAAAAGTCATGATTTTGTAGATTTCGTGCTCTTCTTTGCGAATTCATGCCAGAAAACAACGAAAATCGGCGAGAAATCATCGTTTTGCATCGAAATATGCGATTTTCTGTAAGAATTTTGATGATTTCGTGCAGAATTCTGCTGTTTTCTTGCAATTCAGCCGTTGAATCTAGGTAAAAAATCATGATTTTGTAGATTTGGTGCCCTTCTTGGCGAATTCAAGATAGAAAACAACGAAAATCGGCGAGAAATCGTCGTTTTGCATCGAAAAATGCAGTTTTCTGTAAGAATTTTGATAATTTCGTGCAGAATTCTGCTGTTTTCTTGCAATTCAGCCGTTGAATCTTGGTAAAAAGTGATGATTTTGTAGATTTTGTGCTCTTCTTTGCGAATTCAAGCCAGAAAACAACGAAAATCGGCGAGGAATCATCGTTTTGCATCGAAATATGCGGTTTTCTGTAAGAATTTTTAAGATTTCCTGCAGAATTCTGCTGTTTTCTTGCAATTCAGCCGTTGAATCTTGGTAAAAAGTCATGATTTTGTAGATTTCGTGCTCTTCTTTGCGAATTCAAGCCAGAAAACAACGAAAATCGGCGAGAAATCGTCGTTTTGCATCGAAATATGCGATTTTCTGTAAGAATTTTGATGATTTCGTGCAGAATTCTGCTGTTTTCTTGCAATTCAGCCGTTGAATCTAGGTAAAAAGTCATGATTTTGTAGATTTCGTGCTCTTCTTGGCGAATTCAAGCCAGAAAACAACGAAAATCGGCGAGAAATCGTCGTTTTGCATCGAAATATGCGGTTTCCTGTAAGAATTTTGATGATTTCGTGCAGAATTCTGCTGTTTTCTTGCAATTCAGCCGTTGAATCTTGGTAAAAAGTGATGATTTTGTAGATTCCTTCTCTTCTTTGCGAATTCAAGCCAGAAAACAACGTAAATCGGCGAGAAATCGTCGTTTTGCATCGAAATATGCGGTTTTCTCTAAGAATTTTGACGATTTCGTGCAGAATTCTGCTGTTTTCTTGCAATTCAGCCGTTGAATCTTGGTAAAAAGTCATGATTTTGTAGATTTCGTGCTCTTCTTTGCGAATTCAAGATTGAAAACAACGAAAATCAGCGAGAAATCGTCGTTTTGCATCGAAATATGCGGTTTTCTCTAAGAATTTTGATGATTTCGTGCAGAATTCTGCTGTTTTCTTGCAATTCCGCCGTTGAATCTTGGTAAAAAGTGATGATTTTGTAGATTCCTTCTCTTATTTGCGAATTCAAGCCAGAAAACAACGAAAATCGGCGAGAAATCGTCGTTTTGCATCGAAATATGCGGTTTTCTGTAAGAATTTTGATGATTTCGTGCAGAATTCTGCTGTTTTCTTGCAATTCAGCCGTTGAATCTTGGTAAAAAGTCATGATTTTGTAGATTTCGTGCTCTTCTTTGCGAAGTCAAGCCAGAAAACAACGAAAATCGGCGAGAAATAATCGTTTTGCATCGAAATATGCGGTTTTCTCTAAGAATTTTGATGATTTCGTGCAGAATTCTGCTGTTTTCTTGCAATTCAGCCGTTGAATCTTGGTAAAAAGTGATGATTTTGTAGATTTCGTGCTCTTCTTTGCGAATTCAAGCCAGAAAACAACGAAAATCGGCGAGAAATCGTCGTTTTACATCAAAATATGCGGTTTTCTCTAAGAATTTTGACGATTTCGTGCAGAATTCTGCTGTTTTCTTGCATTTCAGCCGTTGAATCTTGGTAAAAAATCATGATTTTGTAGATTTCGTGTTCTTCTTTGCGAATTCAAGATAGAAAACAACGAAAATCAGCGAGAAATCGTCGTTTTGCATCGAAATATGCGGTTTTCTCTAAGAATTTTGATGATTTCGTGCAGAATTCTGCTGTTTTCTTGCAATTCAGCCGTTGAATCTTGGTAAAAAGTCATGATTTTGTAGATTTCGTGCTCTTCTTTGCGAATTCATGCCAGAAAACAACGAAAATCGGCGAGAAATCATCGTTTTGCATCGAAATATGCGATTTTCTGTAAGAATTTTGATGATTTCGTGCAGAATTCTGCTGTTTTCTTGCATTTCAGCCGTTGAATCTTGGTAAAAAATCATGATTTTGTAGATTTCGTGTTCTTCTTTGCGAATTCAAGATAGAAAACAACGAAAATCAGCGAGAAATCGTCGTTTTGCATCGAAATATGCGGTTTTCTCTAAGAATTTTGATGATTTCGTGCAGAATTCTGCTGTTTTCTTGCAATTCAGCCGTTGAATCTTGGTAAAAAGTCATGATTTTGTAGATTTTGTGCTCTTCTTTGCGAATTCAAGCCAGAAAACAACGAAAATCGGCGAGGAATCATCGTTTTGCATCGAAATATGCGGTTTTCTGTAAGAATTTTTAAGATTTCCTGCAGAATTCTGCTGTTTTCTTGCAATTCAGCCGTTGAATCTTGGTAAAAAGTCATGATTTTGTAGATTTCGTGCTCTTCTTTGCGAATTCAAGCCAGAAAACAACGAAAATCGGCGAGAAATCGTCGTTTTGCATCGAAATATGCGATTTTCTGTAAGAATTTTGATGATTTCGTGCAGAATTCTGCTGTTTTCTTGCAATTCAGCCGTTGAATCTAGGTAAAAAGTCATGATTTTGTAGATTTCGTGCTCTTCTTGGTGAATTCAAGCCAGAAAACAACGAAAATCGGCGAGAAATCGTCGTTTTGCATCGAAATATGCGGTTTCCTGTAAGAATTTTGATGATTTCGTGCAGAATTCTGCTGTTTTCTTGCAATTCAGCCGTTGAATCTTGGTAAAAAGTGATGATTTTGTAGATTCCTTCTCTTCTTTGCGAATTCAAGCCAGAAAACAACGAAAATCGGCGAGAAATCGTCGTTTTGCATCGAAATATGCGGTTTTCTCTAAGAATTTTGACGATTTCGTGCAGAATTCTGCTGTTTTCTTGCAATTCAGCCGTTGAATCTTGGTAAAAAGTCATGATTTTGTAGATTTCGTGCTCTTCTTTGCGAATTCAAGATTGAAAACAACGAAAATCAGCGAGAAATCGTCGTTTTGCATCGAAATATGCGGTTTTCTCTAAGAATTTTGATGATTTCGTGCAGAATTCTGCTGTTTTCTTGCAATTCCGCCGTTGAATCTTGGTAAAAAGTGATGATTTTGTAGATTCCTTCTCTTATTTGCGAATTCAAGCCAGAAAACAACGAAAATCGGCGAGAAATCGTCGTTTTGCATCGAAATATGCGGTTTTCTGTAAGAATTTTGATGATTTCGTGCAGAATTCTGCTGTTTTCTTGCAATTCAGCCGTTGAATCTTGGTAAAAAGTCATGATTTTGTAGATTTCGTGCTCTTCTTTGCGAAGTCAAGCCAGAAAACAACGAAAATCGGCGAGAAATAATCGTTTTGCATCGAAATATGCGGTTTTCTCTAAGAATTTTGATGATTTCGTGCAGAATTCTGCTGTTTTCTTGCAATTCAGCCGTTGAATCTTGGTAAAAAGTGATGATTTTGTAGATTTCGTGCTCTTCTTTGCGAATTCAAGCCAGAAAACAACGAAAATCGGCGAGAAATCGTCGTTTTACATCAAAATATGCGGTTTTCTCTAAGAATTTTGACGATTTCGTGCAGAATTCTGCTGTTTTCTTGCATTTCAGCCGTTGAATCTTGGTAAAAAATCATGATTTTGTAGATTTCGTGTTCTTCTTTGCGAATTCAAGATAGAAAACAACGAAAATCAGCGAGAAATCGTCGTTTTGCATCGAAATATGCGGTTTTCTCTAAGAATTTTGATGATTTCGTGCAGAATTCTGCTGTTTTCTTGCAATTCAGCCGTTGAATCTTGGTAAAAAGTCATGATTTTGTAGATTTCGTGCTCTTCTTTGCGAATTCATGCCAGAAAACAACGAAAATCGGCGAGAAATCATCGTTTTGCATCGAAATATGCGATTTTCTGTAAGAATTTTGATGATTTCGTGCAGAATTCTGCTGTTTTCTTGCAATTCAGCCGTTGAATCTTGGTAAAAAGTCATGATTTTGTAGATTTTGTGCTCTTTTTTGCGAATTCAAGCCAGAAAACAACGAAAATCGGCGAGAAATCGTCGTTTTGCATCGAAATATGCGGTTTTCTGTAAGAATTTTGATGATTTCGTGCAGAATTCTGCTGTTTTCTTGCAATTCAGCCGTTGAATCTTGGTAAAAAGTCATGATTTTGTAGATTTCGTGCTCTTCTTTGCGAATTCAAGCCAGAAAACAACGAAAATCGGCGAGAAATCGTCGTTTTGCATCGAAATATGCGGTTTTCTGTAAGAATTTTGAACATTTCGTGCAGAATTCTGCTGTTTTCTTGCAATTCAGCCGTTGAATCTTGGTAAAAAGTCATGATTTTGTAGATTCCGTGCTCTTCTTTGCGAATTCAAGATAGAAAACAACGAAAATCAGCGAGAAATCGTCGTTTTGCATCGAAATATGCGGTTTTCTCTAAAAATTTTGATGATTTCGTGCAGAATTCTGCTGTTTTCTTGCAATTCAGCCGTTGAATCTTGGTAAAAAGTCATAATTTTGTAGATTTCGTGCTCTTCTTTGCAAATTCAAGCCAGAAAACAACGAAAATCGGCGAGAAATAATCGTTTTGCATCGAAATATGCGGTTTTCTGTAAGAATTTTGATGATTTCGTGTAGAATTCTGCTGTTTTCTTGCAATTCAGCCGTTGAATCTTGGTAAAAAGTAATGATTTTGTAGATTTCGTGCTCCTCTTTGCGAATTCAAGCCAGAAAACCACGAAAATCGGCGAGAAATCGTCGTTTTGCATCGAAATATGCGGTTTTCTCTAAGAATTTTGATGATTTCGTGCAGAATTCTGCTGTTTTCTTCCAATTCAGCCGTTGAATCTTGGTAAAAAGTAATAATTTTGTAGATTTCGTGCTCTTCTTTGCAAATTCAAGCCAGAAAACAACGAAAATCGGCGAGAAATCGTCGTTTTGCATCGAAATATGCGGTTTTCTCTAAGAATTTTGACGATTTCGTGCAGAATTTTGCTGTTTTCTTGCAATTCAGCTGTTGAATCTAGGTAAAAAGTCATGATTTTGTAGATTTCGTGCTCTTCTTGGCGGATTCAAGATAGAAAACAACGAAAATCGGCGAGAAATCGTTGTTTTGCATCGAAATATGCAGTTTTCTCTAAGAATTTTGATGATTTCGTGTAGAGTTCTGCTGTTTTCTTGCAATTCAGCCGTTGAATCTTGGTAAAAAGTCATGATTTTGTAGATTTCGTGCTCTTCTTTGCGACTTCAAGCCAGAAAACAACGAAAATCGGCGAGAAATCGTCGTTTTGCATCGAAATATGCGGTTTTCTGTAAGAATTTTGATGATTTCGTGCAGAATTCTGCTGTTTTCTTGCAATTCAGCCGTTGAATCTTGGTAAAAAGTCATGATTTTGTAGATTTCGTGCTCTTCTTTGCGAATTCAAGCCAGAAAACAACGAAAATCGGCGAGAAATCGTCGTTTTGCATCGAAATATGCGGTTTTCTGTAAGAATTTTGATGATTTCGTGCAGAATTTTGCTATTTTCTTGCAATTCAGCCGTTGAATCTTGGTAAAAAGTCATGATTTTGTAGATTCCGCGCTCTTCTTTGCGAATTCAAGATAGAAAACAACGAAAATCAGCGAGAAATCGTCGTTTTGCATCGAAATATGCGGTTTTCTCTAAGAATTTTGATGATTTCGTGCAGAATTCTGCTGTTTTCTTGCAATTCAGCCGTTGAATCTTGGTAAAAAGTGATGATTTTGTAGATTTCGTGCTCTTCTTTGCGAATTCAAGCCAGAAAACAACGAAAATCGGCGAGAAATCGTCGTTTTGCATCGAAATATGCGGTTTTCTCTAAGAATTTTGATGATTTCGTGCAGAATTCTGCTGTTTTCTTGCAATTCAGCCGTTGAATCTTGGTAAAAAGTGATGATTTTGTAGATTTCGTGCTCTTCTTTGCGAATTCAAGCCAGAAAACAACGAAAATCGGCGAGAAATCGTCGTTTTGCATCAAAATATGCGGTTTTCTCTAAGAATTTTGACGATTTCGTGCAGAATTCTGCCGTTTTCTTGCATTTCAGCCGTTGAATCTTGGTAAAAAATCATGATTTTGTAGATTTCGTGTTCTTCTTTGCGAATTCAAGATAGAAAACAACGAAAATCAGCGAGAAATCGTCGTTTTGCATCGAAATATGCGGTTTTCTCTAAGAATTTTGATGATTTCGTGCAGAATTCTGCTGTTTTCTTGCAATTCAGCCGTTGAATCTTGGTAAAAAGTCATGATTTTGTAGATTTCGTGCTCTTCTTTGCGAATTCATGCCAGAAAACAACGAAAATCGGCGAGAAATCATCGTTTTGCATCGAAATATGCGATTTTCTGTAAGAATTTTGATGATTTCGTGCAGAATTCTGCTGTTTTCTTGCAATTCAGCCGTTGAATCTAGGTAAAAAATCATGATTTTGTAGATTTGGTGCCCTTCTTGGCGAATTCAAGATAGAAAACAACGAAAATCGGCGAGAAATCGTCGTTTTGCATCGAAAAATGCAGTTTTCTGTAAGAATTTTGATAATTTCGTGCAGAATTCTGCTGTTTTCTTGCAATTCAGCCGTTGAATCTTGGTAAAAAGTGATGATTTTGTAGATTTTGTGCTCTTCTTTGCGAATTCAAGCCAGAAAACAACGAAAATCGGCGAGGAATCATCGTTTTGCATCGAAATATGCGGTTTTCTGTAAGAATTTTTAAGATTTCCTGCAGAATTCTGCTGTTTTCTTGCAATTCAGCCGTTGAATCTTGGTAAAAAGTCATGATTTTGTAGATTTCGTGCTCTTCTTTGCGAATTCAAGCCAGAAAACAACGAAAATCGGCGAGAAATCGTCGTTTTGCATCGAAAAATGCAGTTTTCTGTAAGAATTTTGATGATTTCGTGCAGAATTCTGCTGTTTTCTTGCAATTCAGAAGTTGAATCTTGGTAAAAAGTCATGATTTTGTAGATTTCGTGCTCTTCTTTGCGAATTCAAGCCAGAAATCAACGAAAATCGGCGAGAAATCGTCGTTTTGCATCGAAATATGCGGTTTTCTGTAAGAATTTTGATGATTTCGTGCAGAATTCTGCTGTTTTCTTGCAATTCAGCCGTTGAATCTTGGTAAAAAGTCATGATTTTGTAGATTTTGTGCTCTTTTTTGCGAATTCAAGCCAGAAAACAACGAAAATCGGCGAGAAATCGTCGTTTTGCATCGAAATATGCGGTTTTCTGTAAGAATTTTGATGATTTCGTGCAGAATTCTGCTGTTTTCTTGCAATTCAGCCGTTGAATCTTGGTAAAAAGTCATGATTTTGTAGATTTCGTGCTCTTCTTTGCGAATTCAAGCCAGAAAGCAACGAAAATCGGCGAGAAATCGTCGTTTTGCATCGAAATATGCGGTTTTCTGTAAGAATTTTGAACATTTCGTGCAGAATTCTGCTGTTTTCTTGCAATTCAGCCGTTGAATCTTGGTAAAAAGTCATGATTTTGTAGATTCCGTGCTCTTCTTGGCGAATTCAAGCCAGAAAACAACGAAAATCGGCGAGAAATCGTCGTTTTGCATCGAAATATGCGGTTTCCTGTAAGAATTTTGATGATTTCGTGCAGAATTCTGCTGTTTTCTTGCAATTCAGCCGTTGAATCTTGGTAAAAAGTGATGATTTTGTAGATTCCTTCTCTTCTTTGCGAATTCAAGCCAGAAAACAACGAAAATCGGCGAGAAATCGTCGTTTTGCATCGAAATATGCGGTTTTCTCTAAGAATTTTGACGATTTCGTGCAGAATTCTGCTGTTTTCTTGCAATTCAGCCGTTGAATCTTGGTAAAAAGTCATGATTTTGTAGATTTCGTGCTCTTCTTTGCGAATTCAAGATTGAAAACAACGAAAATCAGCGAGAAATCGTCGTTTTGCATCGAAATATGCGGTTTTCTCTAAGAATTTTGATGATTTCGTGCAGAATTCTGCTGTTTTCTTGCAATTCCGCCGTTGAATCTTGGTAAAAAGTGATGATTTTGTAGATTTCGTGCTCTTTTTTGCGAATTCAAGCCAGAAAACAAAGAAAATCGGCGAGAAATCGTCGTTTTGCATCGAAATATGCGGTTTTCTGTAAGAATTTTGATGATTTCGTGCAGAATTCTGGTGTTTTCTTGCAATTCAGCCGTAGAATCTTGGTAAAAAGTGATGATTTTGTAGATTTTGTGCTCTTCTTTGCGAATTCAAGCCAGAAAACAACGAAAATCGGCGAGGAATCATCGTTTTGCATCGAAATATGCGGTTTTCTGTAAGAATTTTTAAGATTTCCTGCAGAATTCTGCTGTTTTCTTGCAATTCAGCCGTTGAATCTTGGTAAAAAGTCATGATTTTGTAGATTTCGTGCTCTTCTTTGCGAATTCAAGCCAGAAAACAACGAAAATCGGCGAGAAATCGTCGTTTTGCATCGAAAAATGCAGTTTTCTGTAAGAATTTTGATGATTTCGTGCAGAATTCTGCTGTTTTCTTGCAATTCAGAAGTTGAATCTTGGTAAAAAGTCATGATTTTGTAGATTTCGTGCTCTTCTTTGCGAATTCAAGCCAGAAATCAACGAAAATCGGCGAGAAATCGTCGTTTTGCATCGAAATATGCGGTTTTCTGTAAGAATTTTGATGATTTCGTGCAGAATTCTGCTGTTTTCTTGCAATTCAGCCGTTGAATCTTGGTAAAAAGTCATGATTTTGTAGATTTTGTGCTCTTTTTTGCGAATTCAAGCCAGAAAACAACGAAAATCGGCGAGAAATCGTCGTTTTGCATCGAAATATGCGGTTTTCTGTAAGAATTTTGATGATTTCGTGCAGAATTCTGCTGTTTTCTTGCAATTCAGCCGTTGAATCTTGGTAAAAAGTCATGATTTTGTAGATTTCGTGCTCTTCTTTGCGAATTCAAGCCAGAAAACAACGAAAATCGGCGAGAAATCGTCGTTTTGCATCGAAATATGCGGTTTTCTGTAAGAATTTTGAACATTTCGTGCAGAATTCTGCTGTTTTCTTGCAATTCAGCCGTTGAATCTTGGTAAAAAGTCATGATTTTGTAGATTCCGTGCTCTTCTTTGCGAATTCAAGATAGAAAACAACGAAAATCAGCGAGAAATCGTCGTTTTGCATCGAAATATGCGGTTTTCTCTAAAAATTTTGATGATTTCGTGCAGAATTCTGCTGTTTTCTTGCAATTCAGCCGTTGAATCTTGGTAAAAAGTCATAATTTTGTAGATTTCGTGCTCTTCTTTGCAAATTCAAGCCAGAAAACAACGAAAATCGGCGAGAAATAATCGTTTTGCATCGAAATATGCGGTTTTCTGTAAGAATTTTGATGATTTCGTGTAGAATTCTGCTGTTTTCTTGCAATTCAGCCGTTGAATCTTGGTAAAAAGTAATGATTTTGTAGATTTCGTGCTCCTCTTTGCGAATTCAAGCCAGAAAACCACGAAAATCGGCGAGAAATCGTCGTTTTGCATCGAAATATGCGGTTTTCTCTAAGAATTTTGATGATTTCGTGCAGAATTCTGCTGTTTTCTTCCAATTCAGCCGTTGAATCTTGGTAAAAAGTAATAATTTTGTAGATTTCGTGCTCTTCTTTGCAAATTCAAGCCAGAAAACAACGAAAATCGGCGAGAAATCGTCGTTTTGCATCGAAATATGCGGTTTTCTCTAAGAATTTTGACCATTTCGTGCAGAATTTTGCTGTTTTCTTGCAATTCAGCTGTTGAATCTAGGTAAAAAGTCATGATTTTGTAGATTTCGTGCTCTTCTTGGCGGATTCAAGATAGAAAACAACGAAAATCGGCGAGAAATCGTTGTTTTGCATCGAAATATGCAGTTTTCTCTAAGAATTTTGATGATTTCGTGTAGAGTTCTGCTGTTTTCTTGCAATTCAGCCGTTGAATCTTGGTAAAAAGTCATGATTTTGTAGATTTCGTGCTCTTCTTTGCGACTTCAAGCCAGAAAACAACGAAAATCGGCGAGAAATCGTCGTTTTGCATCGAAATATGCGGTTTTCTGTAAGAATTTTGATGATTTCGTGCAGAATTCTGCTGTTTTCTTGCAATTCAGCCGTTGAATCTTGGTAAAAAGTCATGATTTTGTAGATTTCGTGCTCTTCTTTGCGAATTCAAGCCAGAAAACAACGAAAATCGGCGAGAAATCGTCGTTTTGCATCGAAATATGCGGTTTTCTGTAAGAATTTTGATGATTTCGTGCAGAATTTTGCTGTTTTCTTGCAATTCAGCCGTTGAATCTTGGTAAAAAGTCATGATTTTGTAGATTCCGCGCTCTTCTTTGCGAATTCAAGATAGAAAACAACGAAAATCAGCGAGAAATCGTCGTTTTGCATCGAAATATGCGGTTTTCTCTAAGAATTTTGATGATTTCGTGCAGAATTCTGCTGTTTTCTTGCAATTCAGCCGTTGAATCTTGGTAAAAAGTGATGATTTTGTAGATTTCGTGCTCTTCTTTGCGAATTCAAGCCAGAAAACAACGAAAATCGGCGAGAAATCGTCGTTTTGCATCGAAATATGCGGTTTTCTCTAAAAATTTTGATGATTTCGTGCAGAATTCTGCTGTTTTCTTGCAATTCAGCCGTTGAATCTTGGTAAAAAGTCATGATTTTGTAGATTGCGTGCTCTTCTTTGCAAATTCATGCCAGAAAACAACGAAAATCAGCGAGAAATCGTCGTTTTGCATCGAAATATGCGGTTTTCTGTAAGAATTTTGATGATTTCGTGCAGAATTCTGCTGTTTTCTTGCAATTCAGCCGTTGAATCTTGGTAAAAAGTCATGATTTTGTAGATTTCGTGCTCTTCTTTGCGAATTCAAGCCAGAAAACAACGAAAATCGGCGAGAAATCGTCGTTTTGCATCGAAATATGCGGTTTTCTGTGAGAATTTTGATGATTTCGTGCAGAATTCTGCTGTTTTCTTGCAATTCAGCCGTTGAATCTTGGTAAAAAGTGATGATTTTGTAGATTTCGTGCTCTTCTTTGCGAATTCAAGCCAGAAAACAACGAAAATCGGCGAGAAATCGTCGTTTTGCATCGAAATATGCGGTTTTCTCTAAGAATTTTGACGATTTCGTGCAGAATTCTGCTGTTTTCTTGCAATTCAGCCGTTGAATCTAGGTAAAAAGTCATGATTTTGTAGATTTCGTGCTCTCCTTTGCGAATTCAAGATAGAAAACAACGAAAATCAGCGAGAAATCGTCGTTTTGCATCGAAATATGCGGTTTTCTCTAAAAATTTTGATGATTTCGTGCAGAATTCTGCTGTTTTCTTGCAATTCAGCCGTTGAATCTTGGTAAAAAGTCATGATTTTGTAGATTTCGTGCTCTTCTTTGCAAATTCATGCCAGAAAACAACGAAAATCGGCGAGAAATCGTGGTTTTGCAACGAAATATGCGGTTTTCTGTCAGAATTTTGATGATTTCGTGCAGAATTCTGCTGTTTTCTTGCAATTCAGCCGTTGAATCTTGGTAAAAAGTCATGATTTTGTAGATTTCGTGCTGTTCTTTGCGAATTCAAGCCAGAAAACAACGAAAATCGGGGAGAAATAATCGTTTTGCATCGAAATATGCGGTTTTCTGTAAGAATTTTGATGATTTCGTGCAGAATTCTGCTGTTTTCTTGCAATTCAGCCGTTGAATCTTGGTAAAAAGTCATGATTTTGTAGACTTCGTGCTCTTCTTTGCGAATTCAAGCCAGAAAACAACGAAAATCGGCGAGAAATAATCGTTTTGCATCGAAATATGCGGTTTTCTGTGAGAATTTTGATGATTTCGTGCAGAATTCTGCTGTTTTCTTGCAATTCAGCCGTTGAATCTTGGTAAAAAGTTATCATTTTGTAGATTTCGTGCTCCTCTTTGCGAATTCAAGCTAGAAAACCACGAAAATCGGCGAGAAATCGTCGTTTTGCATCGAAATATGCGGTCTTCTCTAAGAATTTTGATGATTTCGTGCAGAATTCTGCTGTTTTCTTGCAATTCAGCCGTTGAATCTTGGTAAAAAGTGATAATTTTGTAGATTTCGTGCTATTCTTTGCGAATTCAAGCCAGAAAACAAGGAAAATCGGCGAGAAATATGCGGTTTTCTCTAAGAATTTTGACGATTTCGTGCAGAATTCTGCTGTTTTCTTGCAATTCAGCTGTTGAATCTAAGTAAAAAGTCATGATTTTGTAGATTTCGTGCTCTTTTTGGCGAATTCAAGATAGAAAACAACGAAAATCGGCGAGAAATCGTTGTTTTGCATCGAAATATGCAGTTTTCTCTAAGAATTTTGATGATTTCGAGCAGAGTTCTGCTGTTTTCTTGCAATTCAGCTGTTGAATCTTGGTAAAAAGTCATGATTTTGTAGATTTCGTGCTCTTCTTTGCGAATTCAAGCTAGAAAACAACGAAAATCGGCGAGAAATCGTCGTTTTGCATCGAAATATGCGGTTTTCTGTAAGAATTTTGATGATTTCGTGCAGAATTCTGCTGTTTTCTTGCAATTCAGCCGTTGAATCTTGGTAAAAAGTCATGATTTTGTAGATTCCGTGCTCTTCTTTGCGAATTCAAGATAGAAAACAACGAAAATCAGCGAGAAATCGTCGTTTTGCATCGAAATATGCGGTTTTCTCTAAGAATTTTGATGATTTCGTGCAGAATTCTGCTGTTTTCTTGCAATTCAGCCGTTGAATCTTGGTAAAAAGTGATGATTTTGTAGATTTCGTGCTCTTCTTTGCGAATTCAAGCCAGAAAACAACGAAAATCGGCGAGAAATCGTCGTTTTGCGAAATATGCGGTTTTCTCTAAGAATTTTGATGATTTCGTGCAGAATTTTGCTGTTTTCTTGCAATTCAGCCGTTGAATCTTGGTAAAAAGTGATGATTTTGTAGATTTCGTGCTCTTCTTTGCGAATTCAAGCCAGAAAACAAGGAAAATCGGCAAGAAATCGTCGTTTTGCATCGAAATATGCGGTTTTCTCTAAGAATTTTGATGATTTCGTGCAGAATTCTGCTGTTTTCTTGCAATTCAGCCGTTGAATCTAGGTAAAAAGTCATGATTTTGTAGATTTCGTGCTCTTCTTTGCGAATTCAAGCCAGAAAACAACGAAAATCGGCGAGAAATCGTCGTTTTGCATCGAAATATGCGGTTTTCTCTAAGAATTTTGATGATTTCGTGCAGAATTCTGCTGTTTTCTTGCAATTCAGCCGTTGAATCTAGGTAAAAAGTCATGATTTTGTAGATTTCGTGCTCTTCTTGGCGAATTCAAGATAGAAAACAACGAAAATCGTCGAGAAATCGTTGTTTTGCATCGAAATATGCGGTTTTCTCTAAGAATTTTGATGATTTCGTGCAGAATTCTGCTGTTTTCTTGCAATTCAGCCGTTGAATCTTGGTAAAAAGTGATGATTTTGTAGATTTCGTGCTCTTCTTTGCGAATTCAAGCCAGAAAACAACGAAAATCAGCGAGAAATCGTCGTTTTGCATCGAAATATGCGGTTTTCTGTAAGAATTTTGATGATTTCGTGCAGAATTCTGCTGTTTTCTTGCAATTCAGCCGTTGAATCTTGGTAAAAAGTCATGATTTTGTAGATTTCGTGCTCTCCTTTGCGAATTCAAGATAGAAATCAACGAAAATCAGCGAGAAATCGTCGTTTTGCATCGAAATATGCGGTTTTCTGTAAGAATTTTGATGATTTCGTGCAGAATTCTGCTGTTTCCTTGCAATTCAGCCGTTGAATCTTGGTAAAAAGTCATGATTTTGTAGATTTCGTGCTCTTCTTTGCGAATTCAAGCCAGAAAACAACGAAAATCGGCGAGAAATCGTCGTTTTGCATCGAAATATGCGGTTTTCTGTAAGAATTTTGATGATTTCGTGCAGAATTCAGCTGTTTTCTTGCAATTCAGCCGTTAAATCTTGGTAAAAAGTCATGATTTTGTAGATTTCGTGCTGTTCTTTGCGAATTCAAGCCAGAAAACAACGAAAATCGGGGAGAAATAATCGTTTTGCAACGAAATATGCGGTTTTCTGTAAGAATTTTGATGATTTCGTGCAGAATTCTGCTGTTTTCTTGCAATTCAGCCGTTGAATCTTGGTAAAAAGTCATGATTTTGTAGATTTCGTGCTCTTCTTTGCGAATTCAAGCCAGAAAACAACGAAAATCGGCGAGAAATAATCGTTTTGCATCGAAATATGCGGTTTTCTGTGAGAATTTTGATGATTTCGTGCAGAATTCTGCTGTTTTCTTGCAATTCAGCCGTTGAATCTTGGTAAAAAGTCATGATTTTGTAGATTTCGTGCTCCTCTTTGCGAATTCAAGCCAGAAAACCACGAAAATCGGCGAGAAATCGTCGTTTTGCATCGAAATATGCGGTCTTTTCTAAGAATTTTGATGATTTCGTGCAGAATTCTGCTGTTTTCTTGCAATTCAGCCGTTGAATCTTGGTAAAAAGTGATAATTTTGTAGATTTAGTGCTCTTCTTTGCGAATTCAAGCCAGAAAACAACGAAAATCGGCGAGAAATCGTCGTTTTGCATCGAAATATGCGGTTTTCTCTAAGAATTTTGACAATTTCGTGCAGAATTCTGCTGTTTTCTTGCAATTCAGCTGTTGAATCTAGGTAAAAAGTCATGATTTTGTAGATTTCGTGCTCTTCTTGGCGAATTCAAGATAGAAAACAACAAAAATCGGAGAGAAATCGTTGTTTTGCATCGAAATATGCAGTTTTCTCTAAGAATTTTGATGATTTCGTGCAGAGTTCTGCTGTTTTCTTGCAATTCAGCCGTTGAATCTTGGTAAAAAGTCATGATTTTGTAGATTTCGTGCTCTTCTTTGCGAATTCAAGCTAGAAAACAACGAAAATCGGCAAGAAATCGTCGTTTTGCATCGAAATATGCGGTTTTCTGTAAGAATTTTGATGATTTCGTGCAGAATTCTGCTGTTTTCTTGCAATTCAGCCGTTGAATCTAGGTAAAAAGTCATGATCTTGTAGATTTCGTGCTCTTCTTGGCGAATTCAAGATAGAAAACAACGAAAATCGTCGAGAAATCGTTGTTTTGCATCGAAATATGCGGTTTTCTCTAAGAATTTTGACGATTTCGTGCAGAATTCTGCTGTTTTCTTGCAATTCAGCCGTTGAATCTTGGTAAAAAGTCATGATTTTGTAGATTTCGTGCTCTCCTTTGCGAATTCAAGATAGAAAACAACGAAAATCAGCGAGAAATCGTCGTTTTGCATCGAAATATGCGGTTTTCTGTAAGAATTTTGATGATTTCGTGCAGAATTCTGCTGTTTCCTTGCAATTCAGCCGTTGAATCTTGGTAAAAAGTCATGATTTTGTAGATTTCGTGCTCTTCTTTGCGAATTCAAGCCAGAAAACAACGAAAATCGGCGAGAAATCGTCGTTTTGCATCGAAATATGCGGTTTTCTGTAAGAATTTTGATGATTTCGTGCAGAATTCTGCTGTTTTCTTGCAATTCAGCCGTTAAATCTTGGTAAAAAGTCATGATTTTGTAGATTTCGTGCTGTTCTTTGCGAATTCAAGCCAGAAAACAACGAAAATCGGGGAGAAATAATCGTTTTGCAACGAAATATGCGGTTTTCTGTAAGAATTTTGATGATTTCGTGCAGAATTCTGCTGTTTTCTTGCAATTCAGCCGTTGAATCTTGGTAAAAAAATCATGATTTTGTAGATTTCGTGCTCTTCTTTGCGAATTCAAGCCAGAAAACAACGAAAATCGGCGAGAAATAATCGTTTTGCATCGAAATATGCGGTTTTCTGTGAGAATTTTGATGATTTCGTGCAGAATTCTGCTGTTTTCTTGCAATTCAGCCGTTGAATCTTGGTAAAAAGTCATGATTTTGTAGATTTCGTGCTCCTCTTTTCGAATTCAAGCCAGAAAACCACGAAAATCGGCGAGAAATCGTCGTTTTGCATCGAAATATGCGGTCTTTTCTAAGAATTTTGATGATTTCGTGCAGAATTCTGCTGTTTTCTTGCAATTCAGCCGTTGAATCTTGGTAAAAAGTGATAATTTTGTAGATTTAGTGCTCTTCTTTGCGAATTCAAGCCAGAAAACAACGAAAATCGGCGAGAAATCGTCGTTTTGCATCGAAATATGCGGTTTTCTCTAAGAATTTTGACAATTTCGTGCAGAATTCTGCTGTTTTCTTGCAATTCAGCTGTTGAATCTAGGTAAAAAGTCATGATTTTGTAGATTTCGTGCTCTTCTTGGCGAATTCAAGATAGAAAACAACAAAAATCGGCGAGAAATCGTTGTTTTGCATCGAAATATGCAGTTTTCTCTAAGAATTTTGATGATTTCGTGCAGAGTTCTGCTGTTTTCTTGCAATTCAGCCGTTGAATCTTGGTAAAAAGTCATGATTTTGTAGATTTCGTGTTCTTCTTTGCGAATTCAAGCTAGAAAACAACGAAAATCGGCAAGAAATCGTCGTTTTGCATCGAAATATGCGGTTTTCTGTAAGAATTTTGATGATTTCGTGCAGAATTCTGCTGTTTTCTTGCAATTCAGCCGTTGAATCTTGGTAAAAAGTCATGATTTTGTAGATTCCGTGCTCTTCTTTGCGAATTCAAGATAGAAAACAACGAAAATCAGCGAGAAATCGTCGTTTTGCATCGAAATATGCGGTTTTCTGTAAGAATTTTGATGATTTCGTGCAGAATTCTGCTGTTTTCTTGCAATTCAGCCGTTGAATCTTGGTAAAAAGTCATGATTTTGTAGATTTCGTGTTCTTCTTTGCGAATTCAAGCTAGAAAACAACGAAAATCGGCAAGAAATCGTCGTTTTGCATCGAAATATGCGGTTTTCTGTAAGAATTTTGATGATTTCGTGCAGAATTCTGCTGTTTTCTTGCAATTCAGCCGTTGAATCTTGGTAAAAAGTCATGATTTTGTAGATTCCGTGCTCTTCTTTGCGAATTCAAGCCAGAAAACAACGAAAATCGGCGAGAAATCGTCGTTTTGCATCGAAATATGCGGTTTTCTCTAAGAATTTTGATGATTTCGTGCAGAATTCTGCTGTTTTCTTGCAATTCAGCCGTTGAATCTAGGTAAAAAGTCATGATTTTGTAGATTTCGTGCTCTTCTTGGCGAATTCAAGATAGAAAACAACGAAAATCGTCGAGAAATCGTTGTTTTGCATCGAAATATGCGGTTTTCTCTAAGAATTTTGACGATTTCGTGCAGAATTCTGCTGTTTTCTTGCAATTCAGCCGTTGAATCTTGGTAAAAAGTCATGATTTTGTAGATTTCGTGCTCTCCTTGGCGAATTCAAGATAGAAAACAACGAAAATCAGCGAGAAATCGTCGTTTTGCATCGAAATATGCGGTTTTCTGTAAGAATTTTGATGATTTCGTGCAGAATTCTGCTGTTTCCTTGCAATTCAGCCGTTGAATCTTGGTAAAAAGTCATGATTTTGTAGATTTCGTGCTCTTCTTTGCGAATTCAAACCAGAAAACAACGAAAATGGGCGAGAAATCGTCGTTTTGCATCGAAATATGCGGTTTTCTGTAAGAATTTTGATGATTTCGTGCAGAATTCTGCTGTTTTCTTGCAATTCAGCCGTTGAATCTTGGTAAAAAGTCATGATTTTGTAGATTTCGTGCTGTTCTTTGCGAATTCAAGCCAGAAAACAACGAAAATCGGGGAGAAATAATCGTTTTGCATCGAAATATGCGGTTTTCTGTAAGAATTTTGATGATTTCGTGCAGAATTCTGCTGTTTTCTTGCAATTCAGCCGTTGAATCTTGGTAAAAAGTCATGATTTTGTAGATTTCGTGCTCTTCTTTGCGAATTCAAGCCAGAAAACAACGAAAATCGGCGAGAAATAATCGTTTTGCATCGAAATATGCGGTTTTCTGTGAGAATTTTGATGATTTCGTGCAGAATTCTGCTGTTTTCTTGCAATTCAGCCGTTGAATCTTGGTAAAAAGTCATGATTTTGTAGATTTCGTGCTCCTCTTTGCGAATTCAAGCCAGAAAACCACGAAAATCGGCGAGAAATCGTCGTTTTGCTTCGAAATATGCGGTCTTTTCTAAGAATTTTGATGATTTCGTGCAGAAATCTGCTGTTTTCTTGCAATTCAGCCGTTGAATCTTGGTAAAAAGTGATAATTTTGTAGATTTAGTGCTCTTCTTTGCGAATTCAAGCCAGAAAACAACGAAAATCGGCGAGAAATCGTCGTTTTGCATCGAAATATGCGGTTTTCTCTAAGAATTTTGACGATTTCGTGCAGAATTCTGCTGTTTTCTTGCAATTCAGCTGTTGAATCTAGGTAAAAAGTCATGATTTTGTAGATTTCGTGCTCTTCTTGGCGAATTCAAGATAGAAAACAACGAAAATCGGCGAGAAATCGTTGTTTTGCATCGAAATATGCAGTTTTCTCTAAGAATTTTGATGATTTCGTGCAGAGTTCTGCTGTTTTCTTGCAATTCAGCCGTTGAATCTTGGTAAAAAGTCATGATTTTGTAGATTTCGTGCTCTTCTTTGCGAATTCAAGCTAGAAAACAACGAAAATCGGCGAGAAATCGTCGTTTTGCATCGAAATATGCGGTTTTCTCTAAGAATTTTGATGATTTCGTGCAGAATTCTGCTGTTTTCTTGCAATTCAGCCGTTGAATCTAGGTAAAAAGTCATGATTTTGTAGATTTCGTGCTCTCCTTTGCGAATTCAAGATAGAAAACAACGAAAATCAGCGAGAAATCGTCGTTTTGCATCGAAATATGCGGTTTTCTGTAAGAATTTTGATGATTTCGTGTAGAATTCTGCTGTTTCCTTGCAATTCAGCCGTTGAATCTTGGTAAAAAGTCATGATTTTGTAGATTTCGTGCTCTTCTTTGCGAATTCAAGCCAGAAAACAACGAAAATCGGCGAGAAATCGTCGTTTTGCATCGAAATATGCGGTTTTCTGTAAGAATTTTGATGATTTCGTGCAGAATTCTGCTGTTTTCTTGCAATTCAGCCGTTGAATCTTGGTAAAAAGTCATGATTTTGTAGATTTCGTGCTGTTCTTTGCGAATTCAAGCCAGAAAACAACGAAAATCGGAGAGAAATCGTCGTTTTGCATCGAAATATGCGGTTTTCTGTAAGAATTTTGATGATTTCGTGCAGAATTCTGCTGTTTTCTTGCAATTCAGCCGTTGAATCTTGGTAAAAAGTCATGATTTTGTAGATTTCGTGCTGTTCTTTGCGAATTCAAGCCAGAAAACCACGAAAATCGGCGAGAAATTGTCGTTTTGCATCGAAATATGCGGTCTTTTCTAAGAATTTTGATGATTTCGTGCAGAAATCTGCTGTTTTCTTGCAATTCAGCCGTTGAATCTTGGTAAAAGTGATAATTTTGTAGATTTAGTGCTCTTCTTTGCGAATTCAAGCCAGAAAACAACGAAAATCGGCGAGAAATCGTCGTTTTGCATCGAAATATGCGGTTTTCTCTAAGAATTTTGACGATTTCGTGCAGAATTCTGCTGTTTTCTTGCAATTCAGCTGTTGAATCTAGGTAAAAAGTCATGATTTTGTAGATTTCGTGCTCTTCTTGGCGAATTCAAGATAGAAAACAACGAAAATCGGCGAGAAATCGTTGTTTTGCATCGAAATATGCAGTTTTCTCTAAGAATTTTGATGATTTCGTGCAGAGTTCTGCTGTTTTCTTGCAATTCAGCCGTTGAATCTTGGTAAAAAGTCATGATTTTGTAGATTTCGTGCTCTTCTTTGCGAATTCAAGCTAGAAAACAACGCAAATCGGCGAGAAATCGTCGTTTTGCATCGAAATATGCGGTTTTCTGTAAGAATTTTGATGATTTCGTGCAGAATTCTGCTGTTTTCTTGCAATTCAGCCGTTGAATCTTGGTAAAAAGTCATGATTTTGTAGATTCCGTGCTGTTCTTTGCGAATTCAAGATAGAAAACAACGAAAATCAGCGAGAAATCGTCGTTTTGCATCGAAATATGCGGTTTTCTCTAAGAATTTTGATGATTTCGTGCAGAATTCTGCTGTTTTCTTGCAATTCAGCCGTTGAATCTTGGTAAAAAGTGATGATTTTGTAGATTTCGTGCTCTTCTTTGCGAATTCAAACCAGAAAACAACGAAAATCAGCGAGAAATCGTCGTTTTGCATCGAAATATGCGGTTTTCTCTAAGAATTTTGATGATTTCGTGCAGAATTCTGCTGTTTTCTTGCAATTCAGCCGTTGAATCTTGGTAAAAAGTGATGATTTTGTAGATTTCGTGCTCTTCTTTGCGAATTCAAGCCAGAAAACAACGAAAATCGGCAAGAAATCGTCGTTTTGCATCGAAATATGCGGTTTTCTCTAAGAATTTTGACGATTTCGTGCAGAATTCTGCTGTTTTCTTGCAATTCAGCCGTTGAGTCGTGGTAAAAAGTCATGATTTTGTAGATTTCGTGCTCTTCTTTGCGAATTCAAGCCAGAAAACAACGAAAATCGGCGAGAAATCGTCGTTTTGCAACGAAATATGCGGTTTTCTGTAAGAATTTTGCTGATTTCGTGCAGAATTCTGCTGTTTTCTTGCAATTCAGCCGTTGAATCTTGGTAAAAAGTCATGATTTTGTAGATTTCGTGCTCTTCTTTGCGAATTCAAGCCAGAAAACAACGAAAATCGGCGAGAAATAATCGTTTTGCATCGAAATATGCGGTTTTCTGTAAGAATTTTGATGATTTTGTGCAGAATTCTGCTGTTTTCTTGCAATTCAGCCGTTGAATCTTGGTAAAAAGTCATGATTTTGTAGATTTCGTGCTCTTCTTTGCGAATTCAAGCCAGAAAACAACGAAAATCGGCGAGAAATAATCGTTTTGCATCGAAATATGCGGTTTTCTGTAAGAATTTTGATGATTTCGTGCAGAATTCTGCTGTTTTCTTGCAATTCAGCCGTTGAATCTTGGTAAAAAGTCATGATTTTGTAGATTTCGTGCTCCTCTTTGCGAATTCAAGCCAGAAAACCACGAAAATCGGCGAGAAATCGTCGTTTTGCATCGAAATATGCGGTTTTCTCTAAGAATTTTGATGATTTCGTGCAGAATTCTGCTGTTTTCTTGCAATTCAGCCGTTGAATCTTGGTAAAAAGTGATAATTTTGTAGATTTCGTGCTCTTCTTTGCGAATTCTAGCCAGAAAACAACGAAAATCGGCGGGAAATCGTCGTTTTGCATCGAAATATGCGGTTTTCTCTAAGAATTTTGACGATTTCGTGCAGAATTCTGCTGTTTTCTTGCAATTCAGCTGTTGAATCTAGGTAAAAAGTCATGATTTTGTAGATTTCGTGCTCTTCTTGGCAAATTCAAGATAGAAAACAACGAAAATCGGTGAGAAATCGTTGTTTTGCATCGAAATATGCAGTTTTCTCTAAGAATTTTGATGATTTCGTGCAGAGTTCTGCTGTTTTCTTGCAATTCAGCCGTTGAATCTTAATAAAAAGTCATGATTTTGTAGATTTCGTGCTCTTTTTTGCGAATTCAAGCCAGAAAACAACGAAAATCGGCGAGAAATCGTCGTTTTGCATCGAAATATGCGGTTTTCTCTAAGAATTTTGATGATTTCGTGCAGAAATCTGCTGTTTTCTTGCAATTCAGCCGTTGAATCTTGGTAAAAAGTGATAATTTTGTAGATTTAGTGCTCTTCTTTGCGAATTCAAGCCAGAAAACAACGAAAATCGGCGAGAAATCGTCGTTTTGCATCGAAATATGCGGTTTTCTCTAAGAATTTTGACGATTTCGTGCAGAATTCTGCTGTTTTCTTGCAATTCAGCTGTTGAATCTAGGTAAAAAGTCATGATTTTGTAGATTTCGTGCTCTTCTTGGCGAATTCAAGATAGAAAACAACGAAAATCGGCGAGAAATCGTTGTTTTGCATCGAAATATGCAGTTTTCTCTAAGAATTTTGATGATTTCGTGCAGAGTTCTGCTGTTTCCTTGCAATTCAGCCGTTGAATCTTGGTAAAAAGTCATGATTTTGTAGATTTCGTGCTCTTCTTTGCGAATTCAAGCTAGAAAACAACGAAAATCGGCGAGAAATCGTCGTTTTGCATCGAAATATGCGGTTTTCTGTAAGA
The DNA here is from genome assembly GCA_029298725.1 of Gnatocerus cornutus. NCBI lineage: Eukaryota > Metazoa > Arthropoda > Insecta > Coleoptera > Tenebrionidae > Gnatocerus > Gnatocerus cornutus. Next base: position 2,970,979 of record CM055514.1, read on the forward strand.
ATTTTGATGATTTCGTGCAGAATTCTGCTGTTTTCTTGCAATTCAGCCGTTGAATCTTGGTAAAAAGTCATGATTTTGTAGATTCCGTGCTCTTCTTTGCGAATTCAAGATAGAAAACAACGAAAATCAGCGAGAAATCGTCGTTTTGCATCGAAATATGCGGTTTTCTCTAAGAATTTTGATGATTTCGTGCAGAATTCTGCTGTTTTCTTGCAATTCAGCCGTTGAATCTTGGTAAAAAGTGATGATTTTGTAGATTTCGTGCTCTTCTTTGCGAATTCAAACCAGAAAACAACGAAAATCGGCGAGAAATCGTCGTTTTGCATCGAAATATGCGGTTTTCTCTAAGAATTTTGATGATTTCGTGCAGAATTCTGCTGTTTTCTTGCAATTCAGCCGTTGAATCTTGGTAAAAAGTGATGATTTTGTAGATTTCGTGCTCTTCTTTGCGAATTCAAGCCAGAAAACAACGAAAATCGGCAAGAAATCGTCGTTTTGCATCGAAATATGCGGTTTTCTCTAAGAATTTTGACGATTTCGTGCAGAATTCTGCTGTTTTCTTGCAATTCAGCCGTTGAGTCTTGGTAAAAAGTCATGATTTTGTAGATTTCGTGCTCTTCTTTGCGAATTCAAGCCAGAAAACAACGAAAATCGGCGAGAAATCGTCGTTTTGCATCGAAATATGCGGTTTTCTGTAAGAATTTTGATGATTTCGTGCAGAATTCTGCTGTTTTCTTGCAATTCAGCCGTTGAATCTAGGTAAAAAGTCATGATTTTGTAGATTTCGTGCTCTTCATGGCGAATTCAAGATAGAAAACAACGAAAATCGGCGAGAAATCGTTGTTTTGCATCGAAATATGCGGTTTTCTGTAAGAATTTTGATGATTTCGTGCAGAATTCTGCTGTTTTCTTGCAATTCAGCCGTTGAATCTTGGTAAAAAGTCATGATTTTGTAGATTTCGTGCTCTTCTTTGCGAATTCAAGCCAGAAAACAACGAAAATCGGCGAGAAATCGTCGTTTTGCATCGAAATATGCGGTTTTCTGTAAGAATTTTGCTGATTTCGTGCAGAATTCTTCTGTTTTCTTGCAATTCAGCCGTTGAATCTTGGTAAAAAGTCATGATTTTGTAGATTTCGTGCTCTTCTTTGCGAATTCAAGCCAGAAAACAACGAAAATCGGCGAGAAATAATCGTTTTGCATCGAAATATGCGGTTTTCTGTAAGAATTTTGATGATTTTGTGCAGAATTCTGCTGTTTTCTTGCAATTCAGCCGTTGAATCTTGGTAAAAAGTCATGATTTTGTAGATTTCGTGCTCTTCTTTGCGAATTCAAGCCAGAAAACAACGAAAATCGGCGAGAAATAATCGTTTTGCATCGAAATATGCGGTTTTCTGTAAGAATTTTGATGATTTCGTGCAGAATTCTGCTGTTTTCTTGCAATTCAGCCGTTGAATCTTGGTAAAAAGTCATGATTTTGTAGATTTCGTGCTCCTCTTTGCGAATTCAAGCCAGAAAACCACGAAAATCGGCGAGAAATCGTCGTTTTGCATCGAAATATGCGGTTTTCTCTAAGAATTTTGATGATTTCGTGCAGAATTCTGCTGTTTTCTTGCAATTCAGCCGTTGAATCTTAGTAAAAAGTGATAATTTTGTAGATTTCGTGCTCTTCTTTGCGAATTCAAGCCAGAAAACAACGAAAATCGGCGAGAAATCGTCGTTTTGCATCGAAATATGCGGTTTTCTCTAAGAATTTTGACGATTTCGTGCAGAATTCTGCTGTTTTCTTGCAATTCAGCTGTTGAATCTAGGTAAAAAGTCATGATTTTGTAGATTTCGTGCTCTTCTTGGCGAATTCAAGATAGAAAACAACGAAAATCGGCGAGAAATCGTTGTTTTGCATCGAAATATGCAGTTTTCTCTAAGAATTTTGATGATTTCGTGCAGAGTTCTGCTGTTTTCTTGCAATTCAGCCGTTGCATCTTGGTAAAAAGTCATGATTTTGTAGATTTAGTGCTCTTTTTTGCGAATTCAAGCCAGAAAACAACGAAAATCGGCGAGAAATCGTGGTTTTGCATCGAAATATGCGGTTTTCTGTAAGAATTTTGATGATTTCGTGCAGAATTCTGCTGTTTTCTTGCAATTCAGCCGTTGAATCTTGGTAAAAAGTCATGATTTTGTAGATTCCGTGCTCTTCTTTGCGAATTCAAGATAGAAAACAACGAAAATCAGTTAGAAATCGTCGTTTTGCATCGAAAAATGCGGTTTTCTCTAAGAATTTTGATGATTTCGTGCAGAATTCTGCTGTTTTCTTGCAATTCAGCCGTTGAATCTTGGTAAAAAGTGATGATTTTGTAGATTTCGTGCTCTTCTTTGCGAATTCAAGCCAGAAAACAACCAAAATCGGCGAGAAATTGTCGTTTTGCATCGAAATATGCGGATTTCTCTAAGAATTTTGATGATTTCGTGCAGAATTCTGCTGTTTTCTTGCAATTCAGCCGTTGAATCTTGGTAAAAAGTGATGATTTTGTAGATTTCGTGCTCTTCTTTGCGAATTCAAGCCAGAAAACAACAAAAATCGGCAAGAAATCGTCGTTTGGCATCGAAATATGCGGTTTTCTCTAAGAATTTTGACGATTTCGTGCAGAATTCTGCTGTTTTCTTGCAATTCAGCCGTTGACTCTTGGTAAAAAGTCATGATTGTGTAGATTTCGTGCTCTCCTTTGGGAATTCAAGATAGAAAACAACGAAAATCAGCGAGAAATCGTCGTTTTGCATCGAAATATGCGGTTTTCTCTAAGAATTTTGATGATTTCGTGCAGAATTCTGCTGTTTTCTTGCAATTCAGCCGTTGAATCTTGGTAAAAAGTCATGATTTTGTAGATTTCGTGCTCTTCTTTGCGAATTCAAGCCAGAAAACAACGAAAATCGGCGAGAAATCGTCGTTTTGCATCGAAATATGCGGTTTTCTGTAAGAATTTTGATGATTTCGTGCAGAATTCTGCTGTTTTCTTGCAATTCAGCCGTTGAATCTTGGTAAAAAGTCATGATTTTGTAGATTTCGTGCTCTTCTTTGCGAATTCAAGCCAGAAAACAACGAAAATCGGCGAGAAATCGTCGTTTTGCATCGAAATATGCGGTTTTCTCTAAGAATTTTGATGATTTCGTGCAGAATTCTGCTGTTTTCTTGCAATTCAGCCGTTGAATCTTGCTAAAAAGTGATAATTTTGTAGATTTCGTGCTCTTCTTTGCGAATTCAAGCCAGAAAACAACGAAAATCGGTGAGAAATCGTCGTTTTGCATCGAAATATGCGGTTTTCTCTAAGAATTTTGACGATTTCGTGCAGAATTCTGCTGTTTTCTTGCAATTCAGCTGTTGAATCTAGGTAAAAAGTCATGATTTTGTAGATTTCGTGCTCTTCTTGGCGAATTCAAGATAGAAAACAACGAAAATCGGCGAGAAATCGTTGTTTTGCATCGAAATATGCAGTTTTCTCTAAGAATTTTGATGATTTCGTGCAGATTTCTGCTGTTTTCTTGCAATTCAGCCGTTGAATCTTGGTAAAAAGTCATGATTTTGTAGATTTCGTGCTCTTCTTTGCGAATTCAAGCCAGAAAACAACGAAAATCGGCGAAAAATCGTCGTTTTGCATCGAAATATGCGGTTTTCTCTTAGAATTTTGATGATTTCGTGCAGAATTCTGCTGTTTTCTTGCAATTCAGCCGTTGAATCTAGGTAAAAAGTCATGATTTTGTAGATTTCGTGCTCTTCTTGGCGAATTCAAGATAGAAAACAACGAAAATCGTCGAGAAATCGTTGTTTTGCATCGAAATATGCGGTTTTCTCTAAGAATTTTGACGATTTCGTGCAGAATTCTGCTGTTTTCTTGCAATTCAGCCGTTGAATCTTGGTAAAAAGTCATGATTTTGTAGATTTCGTGCTCTCCTTTGCGAATTCAAGATAGAAAACAACGAAAATCAGCGAGAAATCGTCGTTTTGCATCGAAATATGCGGTTTTCTGTAAGAATTTTGATGATTTCGTGCAGAATTCTGCTGTTTCCTTGCAATTCAGCCGTTGAATCTTGGTAAAAAGTCATGATTTTGTAGATTTCGTGCTCTTCTTTGCGAATTCAAGCCAGAAAACAACGAAAATCGGCGAGAAATCGTCGTTTTGCATCGAAATATGCGGTTTTCTGTAAGAATTTTGATGATTTCGTGCAGAATTCTGCTGTTTTCTTGCAATTCAGCCGTTGAATCTTGGTAAAAAGTCATGATTTTGTAGATTTCGTGCTGTTCTTTGCGAATTCAAGCCAGAAAACAACGAAAATCGGGGAGAAATAATCGTTTTGCATCGAAATATGCGGTTTTCTGTAAGAATTTTGATGATTTCGTGCAGAATTCTGCTGTTTTCTTGCAATTCAGCCGTTGAATCTTGGTAAAAAGTCATGATTTTGTAGATTTCGTGCTCTTCTTTGCGAATTCAAGCCAGAAAACAACGAAAATCGGCGAGAAATAATCGTTTTGCATCGAAATATGCGGTTTTCTGTGAGAATTTTGATGATTTCGTGCAGAATTCTGCTGTTTTCTTGCAATTCAGCCGTTGAATCTTGGTAAAAAGTCATGATTTTGTAGATTTCGTGCTCCTCTTTGCGAATTCAAGCCAGAAAACCACGAAAATCGGCGAGAAATCGTCGTTTTGCATCGAAATATGCGGTCTTTTCTAAGAATTTTGATGATTTCGTGCAGAAATCTGCTGTTTTCTTGCAATTCAGATGTTGAATCTTGGTAAAAAGTGATAATTTTGTAGATTTAGTGCTCTTCTTTGCGAATTCAAGCCAGAAAACAACGAAAATCGGCGAGAAATCGTCGTTTTGCATCGAAATATGCGGTTTTCTCTAAGAATTTTGACGATTTCGTGCAGAATTCTGCTGTTTTCTTGCAACTCAGCTGTTGAATCTAGGTAAAAAGTCATGATTTTGTAGATTTCGTGCTCTTCTTGGCGAATTCAAGATAGAAAACAACGAAAATCGGCGAGAAATCGTTGTTTTGCATCGAAATATGCAGTTTTCTCTAAGAATTTTGATGATTTCGTGCAGAGTTCTGCTGTTTTCTTGCAATTCAGCCGTTGAATCTTGGTAAAAAGTCATGATTTTGTAGATTTCGTGCTCTTCTTTGCGAATTCAAGCTAGAAAACAACGCAAATCGGCGAGAAATCGTCGTTTTGCATCGAAATATGCGGTTTTCTGTAAGAATTTTGATGATTTCGTGCAGAATTCTGCTGTTTTCTTGCAATTCAGCCGTTGAATCTTGGTAAAAAGTCATGATTTTGTAGATTCCGTGCTCTTCTTTGCGAATTCAAGATAGAAAACAACGAAAATCAGCGAGAAATCGTCGTTTTGCATCGAAATATGCGGTTTTCTCTAAGAATTTTGATGATTTCGTGCAGAATTCTGCTGTTTTCTTGCAATTCAGCCGTTGAATCTTGGTAAAAAGTGATGATTTTGTAGATTTCGTGCTCTTCTTTGCGAATTCAAACCAGAAAACAACGAAAATCGGCGAGAAATCGTCGTTTTGCATCGAAATATGCGGTTTTCTCTAAGAATTTTGATGATTTCGTGCAGAATTCTGCTGTTTTCTTGCAATTCAGCCGTTGAATCTTGGTAAAAAGTGATGATTTTGTAGATTTCGTGCTCTTCTTTGCGAATTCAAGCCAGAAATCAACGAAAATCGGCAAGAAATCGTCGTTTTGCATCGAAATATGCGGATTTCTCTAAGAATTTTGACGATTTCGTGCAGAATTCTGCTGTTTTCTTGCAATTCAGCCGTTGAGTCTTGGTAAAAAGTCATGATTTTGTAGATTTCGTGCTCTTCTTTGCGAATTCAAGCCAGAAAACAACGAAAATCGGCGAGAAATCGTCGTTTTGCATCGAAATATGCGGTTTTCTGTAAGAATATTGATGATTTCGTGCAGAATTCTGCTGTTTTCTAGCAATTCAGCCGTTGAATCTAGGTAAAAAGTCATGATTTTGTAGATTTCGTGCTCTTCTTGGCGAATTCAAGATAGAAAACAACGAAAATCGGCGAGAAATCGTTGTTTTGCATCGAAATATGCGGTTTTCTGTAAGAATTTTGATGATTTCGTGCAGAATTCTGCTGTTTTCTTGCAATTCAGCCGTTGAATCTTGGTAAAAAGTCATGATTTTGTAGATTTCGTGCTCTTCTTTGCGAATTCAAGCCAGAAAACAACGAAAATCGGCGAGAAATCGTCGTTTTGCAACGAAATATGCGGTTTTCTGTAAGAATTTTGCTGATTTCGTGCAGAATTCTGCTGTTTTCTTGCAATTCAGCCGTTGAATCTTGGTAAAAAGTCATGATTTTGTAGATTTCGTGCTCTTCTTTGCGAATTCAAGCCAGAAAACAACGAAAATCGGCGAGAAATAATCGTTTTGCATCGAAATATGCGGTTTTCTGTAAGAATTTTGATGATTTTGTGCAGAATTCTGCTGTTTTCTTGCAATTCAGCCGTTGAATCTTGGTAAAAAGTCATGATTTTGTAGATTTCGTGCTCTTCTTTGCGAATTCAAGCCAGAAAACAACGAAAATCGGCGAGAAATAGTCGTTTTGCATCGAAATATGCGGTTTTCTGTAAGAATTTTGATGATTTCGTGCAGAATTCTGCTGTTTTCTTGCAATTCAGCCGTTGAATCTTGGTAAAAAGTCATGATTTTGTAGATTTCGTGCTCCTCTTTGCGAATTCAAGCCAGAAAACCACGAAAATCGGCGAGAAATCGTCGTTTTGCATCGAAATATGCGGTTTTCTCTAAGAATTTTGATGATTTCGTGCAGAATTCTGCTGTTTTCTTGCAATTCAGCCGTTGAATCTTGGTAAAAAGTGATAATTTTGTAGATTTCGTGCTCTTCTTTGCGAATTCAAGCCAGAAAACAACGAAAATCGGCGAGAAATCGTCGTTTTGCATCGAAATATGCGGTTTTCTCTAAGAATTTTGACGATTTCGTGCAGAATTCTGCTGTTTTCTTGCAATTCAGCTGTTGAATCTAGGTAAAAAGTCATGATTTTGTAGATTTCGTGCTCTTCTTGGCGAATTCAAGATAGAAAACAACGAAAATCGGCGAGAAATCGTTGTTTTGCATCGAAATATGCAGTTTTCTCTAAGAATTTTGATGATTTCGTGCAGAGTTCTGCTGTTTTCTTGCAATTCAGCCGTTGAATCTTAATAAAAAGTCATGATTTTGTAGATTTCGTGCTCTTTTTTGCGAATTCAAGCCAGAAAACAACGAAAATCGGCGAGAAATCGTCGTTTTGCATCGAAATATGCGGTTTTCTCTAAGAATTTTGATGATTTCGTGCAGAAATCTGCTGTTTTCTTGCAATTCAGCCGTTGAATCTTGGTAAAAAGTGATAATTTTGTAGATTTAGTGCTCTTCTTTGCGAATTCAAGCCAGAAAACAACGAAAATCGGCGAGACATCGTCGTTTTGCATCGAAATATGCGGTTTTCTCTAAGAATTTTGACGATTTCGTGCAGAATTCTGCTGTTTTCTTGCAATTCAGCTGTTGAATCTAGGTAAAAAGTCATGATTTTGTAGATTTCGTGCTCTTCTTGGCGAATTCAAGATAGAAAACAACGAAAATCGGCGAGAAATCGTTGTTTTGCATCGAAATATGCAGTTTTCTCTAAGAATTTTGATGATTTCGTGCAGAGTTCTGCTGTTTTCTTGCAATTCAGCCGTTGAATCTTGGTAAAAAGTCATGATTTTGTAGATTTCGTGCTCTTCTTTGCGAATTCAAGCTAGAAAACAACGAAAATCGGCGAGAAATCGTCGTTTTGCATCGAAATATGCGGTTTTCTGTAAGAATTTTGATGATTTCGTGCAGAATTCTGCTGTTTTCTTGCAATTCAGCCGTTGAATCTTGGTAAAAAGTCATGATTTTGTAGATTCCGTGCTCTTCTTTGCGAATTCAAGATAGAAAACAACGAAAATCAGCGAGAAATCGTCGTTTTGCATCGAAATATGCGGTTTTCTCTAAGAATTTTGATGATTTCGTGCAGAATTCTGCTGTTTTCTTGCAATTCAGCCGTTGAATCTTTGTAAAGAGTGATGATTTTGTAGATTTCGTGCTCTTCTTTGCGAATTCAAACCAGAAAACAACGAAAATCGGCGAGAAATCGTCGTTTTGCATCGAAATATGCGGTTTTCTCTAAGAATTTTGATGATTTCGTGCAGAATTCTGCTGTTTTCTTGCAATTCAGCCGTTGAATCTTGGTAAAAAGTGATGATTTTGTAGATTTCGTGCTCTTCTTTGCGAATTCAAGCCAGAAAACAACGAAAATCGGCAAGAAATCGTCGTTTTGCATCGAAATATGCGGTTTTCTCTAAGAATTTTGACGATTTCGTGCAGAATTCTGCTGTTTTCTTGCAATTCAGCCGTTGAGTCTTGGTAAAAAGTCATGATTTTGTAGATTTCGTGCTCTTCTTTGCGAATTCAAGCCAGAAAACAACGAAAATCGGCGAGAAATCGTCGTTTTGCATCGAAATATGCGGTTTTCTGTAAGAATTTTGATGATTTCGTGCAGAATTCTGCTGTTTTCTTGCAATTCAGCCGTTGAATCTAGGTAAAAAGTCATGATTTTGTAGATTTCGTGCTCTTCATGGCGAATTCAAGATAGAAAACAACGAAAATCGGCGAGAAATCGTTGTTTTGCATCGAAATATGCGGTTTTCTGTAAGAATTTTGATGATTTCGTGCAGAATTCTGCTGTTTTCTTGCAATTCAGCCGTTGAATCTTGGTAAAAAGTCATGATTTTGTAGATTTCGTGCTCTTCTTTGCGAATTCAAGCCAGAAAACAACGAAAATCGGCGAGAAATCGTCGTTTTGCATCGAAATATGCGGTTTTCTGTAAGAATTTTGCTGATTTCGTGCAGAATTCTTCTGTTTTCTTGCAATTCAGCCGTTGAATCTTGGTAAAAAGTCATGATTTTGTAGATTTCGTGCTCTTCTTTGCGAATTCAAGCCAGAAAACAACACAAATCGGCGAGAAATAATCGTTTTGCATCGAAATATGCGGTTTTCTGTAAGAATTTTGATGATTTTGTGCAGAATTCTGCTGTTTTCTTGCAATTCAGCCGTTGAATCTTGGTAAAAAGTCATGATTTTGTAGATTTCGTGCTCTTCTTTGCGAATTCAAGCCAGAAAACAACGAAAATCGGCGAGAAATAATCGTTTTGCATCGAAATATGCGGTTTTCTGTAAGAATTTTGATGATTTCGTGCTGAATTCTGCTGTTTTCTTGCAATTCAGCCGTTGAATCTGGGTAAAAAGTCATGATTTTGTAGATTTCGTGCTCCTCTTTGCGAATTCAAGCCAGAAAACCACGAAAATCGGCGAGAAATCGTCGTTTTGCATCGAAATATGCGGTTTTCTCTAAGAATTTTGATGATTTCGTGCAGAATTCTGCTGTTTTCTTGCAATTCAGCCGTTGAATCTTGGTAAAAAGTGATAATTTTGTAGATTTCGTGCTCTTCTTTGCGAATTCAAGCCAGAAAACAACGAAAATCGGCGAGAAATCGTCGTTTTGCATCGAAATATGCGGTTTTCTCTAAGAATTTTGACGATTTCGTGCAGAATTCTGCTGTTTTCTTGCAATTCAGCTGTTGAATCTAGGTAAAAAGTCATGATTTTGTAGATTTCGTGCTCTTCTTGGCGAATTCAAGATAGAAAACAACGAAAATCGGCGAGAAATCGTTGTTTTGCATCGAAATATGCAGTTTTCTCTAAGAATTTTGATGATTTCGTGCAGAGTTCTGCTGTTTTCTTGCAATTCAGCCGTTGAATCTTGGTAAAAAGTCATGATTTTGTAGATTTCGTGCTCTTTTTTGCGAATTCAAGCCAGAAAACAACGAAAATCGGCGAGAAATCGTCGTTTTGCATCGAAATATGCGGTTTTCTGTAAGAATTTTGATGATTTCGTGCAGAATTCTGCTGTTTTCTTGCAATTCAGCCGTTGAATCTTGGTAAAAAGTCATGATTTTGTAGATTCCGTGCTCTTCTTTGCGAATTCAAGATAGAAAACAACGAAAATCAGTTAGAAATCGTCGTTTTGCATCGAAATATGCGGTTTTCTCTAAGAATTTTGATGATTTCGTGCAGAATTCTGCTGTTTTCTTGCAATTCAGCCGTTGAATCTTGGTAAAAAGTCATGATTTTGTAGATTTCGTGCTCTTCTTTGCGAATTCAAGCCAGAAAACAACGAAAATCGGCGAGAAATCGTCGTTTTGCATCGAAATATGCGGTTTTCTGTAAGAATTTTGATGATTTCGTGCAGAATTCTGTTGTTTTCTTGCAATTCAGCCGTTGAATCTTGGTAAAAAGTCATGATTTTGTAGATTTCGTGCTCTTCTTTGCGAATTCAAGCCAGAAAACAACGAAAATCGGCGAGAAATCGTCGTTTTGCATCGAAATATGCGGTTTTCTCTAAGAATTCTGATGATTTCGTGCAGAATTCTGCTGTTTTCTTGCAATTCAGCCGTTGAATCTTGCTAAAAAGTGATAATTTTGTAGATTTCGTGCTCTTCTTTGCGAATTCAAGCCAGAAAACAACGAAAATCGGCGAGAAATCGTCGTTTTGCATCGAAATATGCGGTTTTCTCTAAGAATTTTGACGATTTCGTGCAGAATTCTGCTGTTTTCTTGCAATTCAGCTGTTGAATCTAGGTAAAAAGTCATGATTTTGTAGATTTCGTGCTCTTCTTGGCGAATTCAAGATAGAAAACAACGAAAATCGGCGAGAAATCGTTGTTTTGCATCGAAATATGCAGTTTTCTCTAAGAATTTTGATGATTTCGTGCAGATTTCTGCTGTTTTCTTGCAATTCAGCCGTTGAATCTTGGTAAAAAGTCATGATTTTGTAGATTTCGTGCTCTTCTTTGCGAATTCAAGCCAGAAAACAACGAAAATCGGCGAAAAATCGTCGTTTTGCATCGAAATATGCGGTTTTCTCTTAGAATTTTGATGATTTCGTGCAGAATTCTGCTGTTTTCTTGCAATTCAGCCGTTGAATCTTGGTAAAAAGTGATGATTTTGTAGATTTCGTGCTCTTCTTTGCGAATTCAAGCCAGAAAACAACGAAAATCGGCAAGAAATCGTCATTTTGCATCGAAATATGCGGTTTTCTCTTAGAATTTTGACGATTTCGTGCAGAATTCTGCTGTTTTTTTGCAATTCAGCCGTTGAATCTTGGTAAAAAGTCATGATTTTGTAGATTTCGTGCTCTTCTTTGCGAATTCAAGCCAGAAAACAACGAAAATCGGCGAGAAATCGTCGTTTTGCATCGAAATATTCGGTTTTCTGTAAGAATTTTGATGATTTCGTGCAGAATTCTGCTGTTTTCTTGCAATTCAGCAGTTGAATCTTGGTAAAAAGTCATGATTTTGTAGATTTCGTGCTCTTCTTTGCGAATTCAAGCCAGAAAACAACGAAAATCGGCGAGAAATAATCGTTTTGCATCGAAATATGCGGTTTTCTGTAAGAATTTTGAGGATTTCGTGCAGAATTCTGCTGTTTTCTTGCAATTCAGCCGTTGAATCTTGGTAAAAAGTCATGATTTTGTAGATTTCGTGCTCCTCTTTGCGAATTCAAGCCAGAAAACCACGAAAATCGGCGAGAAATCGTCGTTTTGCATCGAAATATCCGGTTTTCTCTAAGAATTTTGATGATTTCGTGCAGAATTCTGCTGTTTTCTTGCAATTCAGCCGTTGAATCTTGGTAAAAAGTGATAATTTTGTAGATTTCGTGCTCTTCTTTGCGAATTCAAGCCAGAAAACAACGAAAATCAGCGAGAAATCGTCGTTTTGCATCGAAATATCCGGTTTTCTCTAAGAATTTTGATGATTTCGTGCAGAATTCTGCTGTTTTCTTGCAATTCAGCCGTTGAATCTTGGTAAAAAGTGATAATTTTGTAGGTTTCGTGCTCTTCTTTGCGAATTCAAGCCAGAAAACAACGAAAATCAGCGAGAAATCGTCGTTTTGCATCGAAATATCCGGTTTTCTCTAAGAATTTTGATGATTTCGTGCAGAATTCTGCTGTTTTCTTGCAATTCAGCCGTTGAATCTTGGTAAAAAGTGATAATTTTGTAGATTTCGTGCTCTTCTTTGCGAATTCAAGCCAGAAAACAACGAAAATCAGCGAGAAATCGTCGTTTTGCATCGAAATATCCGGTTTTCTCTAAGAATTTTGATGATTTCGTGCAGAATTCTGCTGTTTTCTTGCAATTCAGCCGTAGAATCTTGGTAAAAAGTGATGATTTTGTAGATTTCGTGCTCTTCTTTGCGAATTCAAGCCAGAAAACAACCAAAATCGGCGAGAAATCGTTGATTTGCATAGAAATATGCGGTTTTCTGTTGGAATTTTGATGATTCGTGCAGAATTCTGCTGTTTTCTTGCAATTCAGCCGTTGAATCTTGGAATAAAGTCATGATTTTGTAGATTTCGTGCTCTTCTTTGCGAATTCAAGCCAGAAAACAACGAAAATCGGCGAGAAATCGTCGTTTTGCATCGAAAAATGCGGTTTTCTGTAAGAATTTTGATGATTTCGTGCAGAATTCTGCTGTTTTCTTGCAATTCAGCCGTTGAATCTTGGTAAAAAGTCATGATTTTGTAGATTTCGTGCTCTTCTTGGCGAATTCAAGCCAGAAAACAACGAAAATCGGCGAGAAATCGTCGTTTTGCATCGAAATATGCGGTTTTCTGTAAGGATTTTGATGATTTCGTGCAGAATTCTGCTGTTTTGTTGCAATTCAGCCGTTGAATCTTGGTAAAAAGTCATGATTTTGTAGATTTCGTGCTCTTCTTTGCGAATTCAAGCCAGAAAACAACGAAAATCGGAGAGAAATAATCGTTTTGCATCGAAATATGCGGTTTTCTGTAAGAATTTTGATGATTTCGTGCAGAATTCTGCTGTTTTCTTGCAATTCAGCCGTTGAATCTTGGTAAAAAATCATGATTTTGTAGATTTCGTGCTCATCTTTGCGAATTCAAGCCAGAAAACCACGAAAATCGGCGAGAAATCGTCGTTTTGCGTCGAAATATGCGGTTTTCTCTAAGAATTTTGATGATTTCCTGCAGAATTCTGCTGTTTTCTTGCAATTCAGCCGTTGAATCTTGGTAAAAAGTCATGATTTTGTAGATTTCGTGCTCTTCTTTGCGAATTCAAGCCAGAAAACAACGAAAATCGGCGCGAAATCGTCGTTTTGCATCGAAATATGCGGTTTTCTGTAAGAATTTTGATGATTTCGTGCAGAATTCTGCTGTTTTCTTGCAATTCAGCAGTAGAATCTTGGTGAAATGTGATGATTTTGTAGATTTCGTGCTCTTCTTTGCGAATTCAAGCCAGAAAACAACGAAAATCGGCGAGGAATCGTTGTTTTGCATCGAAATATGCGGTTTTCTGTAAGAATTTTGATGATTTCGTGCAGAATTCTGCTGTTTTCTTGCAATTCAGCCGTTGAATCTTGATAAAAAGTTATGATTTTGTAGATTTCGTGCTCTTCTTTGCGAATTCAAGCCAGAAAACAACGAAAATCGGCGAGAAATCGTCGTTTTGCATCGAAAAATGCGGTTTTCTGTAAGAATTTTGATGATTTCGTGCAGAATTCTGCTGTTTTCTTGCAATTCAGCCGTTAAATCTTGGTAAAAAGTCATGATTTTGTAGATTTCGTGCTCTTCTTTGCAAATTCAAGCCAGAAAACAACGAAAATCGGCGAGAAATCTTCGTTTTGCATCGAAATATGCGGTTTTCTATAAGAATTTTGATGATTTTGTGCAGAATTCTGCTGTTTTCTTGCGATTCAGCCGTTGAATCTTGGGAAAAAGTTATGATTTTGTAGATTCCGTGCTCTTCTTTGCGAATTCAAGATAGAAAACATCGAAAATCAGCGAGAAATCGTCGTTTTGCATCGAAATATGCGGTTTTCTCTAAGAATTTTGATGATTTCGTGCAGAATTCTGCTGTTTTCTTGCAATTCAGCCGTTGAATCTTGGTAAAAAGTGATGATTTTGTAGATTTCGTGCTCTTCTTTGCGAATTCAAGCCAGAAAACAACGAAAATCGGCGAGAAATCGTCGTTTTGCATCGAAATATGCGGTTTTCTCTAAGAATTTTGATGATTTCGTGCAGAAATCTGCTGTTTTCTTGCAATTCAGAAGTTGAATCTTGGTAAAAAGTCATGATTTTGTAGATTTCGTGCTCTTCTTTGCGAATTCAAGATAGAAAACAACGAAAATCAGCGAGAAATCGTCGTTTTGCATCGAAATATGCGGTTTTCTCTAAGAATTTTGATGATTTCGTGCAGAATTCTGCTGTTTTCTTGCAATTCAGCCGTTGAATCTTGGTAAAAAGTCATGATTTTGTAGATTTCGTGCTCTTCTTTGCAAATTCATGCCAGAAAACAACGAAAATCGGCGAGAAATCGTCGTTTTGCATCGAAATATGCGGTTTTCTGTAAGAATTTTGATGATTTCGTGCAGAATTCTGCTGTTTTCTTGCAATTCAGCCGTTGAATCTTGGTAAAAAGTCATGATTTTGTAGATTTCGTGCTCTTCTTTGCGAATTCAAGCCAGAAAACAACGAAAATCGGCGAGAAATCGTCGTTTTGCATCGAAAAATGCGGTTTTCTGTAAGAATTTTGTTGATTTCGTGCAGAATTCTGCTGTTTTCTTGCAATTCAGCCGTTGAATCTTGGTAAAAAGTCATGATTTTGTAGATTTCGTGCTCTTCTTGGCGAATTCAAGCCAGAAAACAACGAAAATCGGCGAGAAATCGTCGTTTTGCATCGAAATATGCGGTTTTCTGTAAGGATTTTGATGATTTCGTACAGAATTCTACTGTTTTGTTGCAATTCAGCCGTTGAATCTTGGTAAAAAGTCATGATTTTGTAGATTTCGTGCTCTTCTTTGCGAATTCAAGCCAGAAAACAACGAAAATCGGCGAGGAATCGTTGTTTTGCATCGAAATATGCGGTTTTCTGTAAGAATTTTGATGATTTCGTGCAGAATTCTGCTGTTTTCTTGCAATTCAGCCGTAGAATCTTGGTAAAAAGTGATGATTTTGTAGATTTCGTGCTCTTCTTTGCGAATTCAAGCCAGAAAACAACCAAAATCGGCGAGAAATCGTTGATTTGCATAGAAATATGCGGTTTTCTGTTGGAATATTGATGATTCGTGCAGAATTCTGCTGTTTTATTGCAATTCAGCCGTTGAATCTTGGAATAAAGTCATGATTTTGTAGATTTCGTGCTCTTCTTTGCGAATTCAAGCCAGAAAACAACGAAAATCGGCGAGAAATCGTCGTTTTGCATCGAAAAATGCGGTTTTCTGTAAGAATTTTGATGATTTCGTGCAGAATTCTGCTGTTTTCTTGCAATTCAGCCGTTGAATCTTGGTAAAAAGTCATGATTTTGTAGATTTCGTGCTCTTCTTGGCGAATTCAAGCCAGAAAACAACGAAAATCGGCGAGAAATCGTCGTTTTGCATCGAAATATGCGGTTTTCTGTAAGGATTTTGATGATTTCGTGCAGAATTCTGCTGTTTTGTTGCAATTCAGCCGTTGAATCTTGGTAAAAAGTCATGATTTTGTAGATTTCGTGCTCTTCTTTGCGAATTCAAGCCAGAAAACAACGAAAATCGGAGAGAAATAATCGTTTTGCATCGAAATATGCGGTTTTCTGTAAGAATTTTGATGATTTCGTGCAGAATTCTGCTGTTTTCTTGCAATTCAGCCGTTGAATCTTGGTAAAAAATCATGATTTTGTAGATTTCGTGCTCATCTTTGCGAATTCAAGCCAGAAAACCACGAAAATCGGCGAGAAATCGTCGTTTTGCGTCGAAATATGCGGTTTTCTCTAAGAATTTTGATGATTTCCTGCAGAATTCTGCTGTTTTCTTGCAATTCAGCCGTTGAATCTTGGTAAAAAGTCATGATTTTGTAGATTTCGTGCTCTTCTTTGCGAATTCAAGCCAGAAAACAACGAAAATCGGCGCGAAATCGTCGTTTTGCATCGAAATATGCGGTTTTCTGTAAGAATTTTGATGATTTCGTGCAGAATTCTGCTGTTTTCTTGCAATTCAGCAGTAGAATCTTGGAAAATGTGATGATTTTGTAGATTTCGTGCTCTTCTTTGCGAATTCAAGCCAGAAAACAACGAAAATCGGCGAGGAATCGTTGTTTTGCATCGAAATATGCGGTTTTCTGTAAGAATTTTGATGATTTCGTGCAGAATTCTGCTGTTTTCTTGCAATTCAGCCGTTGAATCTTGATAAAAAGTTATGATTTTGTAGATTTCGTGCTCTTCTTTGCGAATTCAAGCCAGAAAACAACGAAAATCGGCGAGAAATCGTCGTTTTGCATCGAAAAATGCGGTTTTCTGTAAGAATTTTGATGATTTCGTGCAGAATTCTGCTGTTTTCTTGCAATTCAGCCGTTAAATCTTGGTAAAAAGTCATGATTTTGTAGATTTCGTGCTCTTCTTTGCAAATTCAAGCCAGAAAACAACGAAAATCGGCGAGAAATCTTCGTTTTGCATCGAAATATGCGGTTTTCTATAAGAATTTTGATGATTTTGTGCAGAATTCTGCTGTTTTCTTGCGATTCAGCCGTTGAATCTTGGGAAAAAGTTATGATTTTGTAGATTCCGTGCTCTTCTTTGCGAATTCAAGATAGAAAACATCGAAAATCAGCGAGAAATCGTCGTTTTGCATCGAAATATGCGGTTTTCTCTAAGAATTTTGATGATTTCGTGCAGAATTCTGCTGTTTTCTTGCAATTCAGCCGTTGAATCTTGGTAAAAAGTGATGATTTTGTAGATTTCGTGCTCTTCTTTGCGAATTCAAGCCAGAAAACAACGAAAATCGGCGAGAAATCGTCGTTTTGCATCGAAATATGCGGTTTTCTCTAAGAATTTTGATGATTTCGTGCAGAAATCTGCTGTTTTCTTGCAATTCAGAAGTTGAATCTTGGTAAAAAGTCATGATTTTGTAGATTTCGTGCTCTTCTTTGCGAATTCAAGATAGAAAACAACGAAAATCAGCGAGAAATCGTCGTTTTGCATCGAAATATGCGGTTTTCTCTAAGAATTTTGATGATTTCGTGCAGAATTCTGCTGTTTTCTTGCAATTCAGCCGTTGAATCTTGGTAAAAAGTCATGATTTTGTAGATTTCGTGCTCTTCTTTGCAAATTCATGCCAGAAAACAACGAAAATCGGCGAGAAATCGTCGTTTTGCATCGAAATA
The DNA here is from genome assembly GCA_029298725.1 of Gnatocerus cornutus. Taxonomy (NCBI): domain Eukaryota; kingdom Metazoa; phylum Arthropoda; class Insecta; order Coleoptera; family Tenebrionidae; genus Gnatocerus; species Gnatocerus cornutus. Next base: position 2,988,284 of record CM055514.1, read on the forward strand.
TGCGGTTTTCTGTAAGAATTTTGATGATTTCGTGCAGAATTCTGCTGTTTTCTTGCAATTCAGCCGTTGAATCTTGGTAAAAAGTCATGATTTTGTAGATTTCGTGCTCTTCTTTGCGAATTCAAGCCAGAAAACAACGAAAATCGGCGAGAAATCGTCGTTTTGCATCGAAAAATGCGGTTTTCTGTAAGAATTTTGTTGATTTCGTGCAAAATTCTGCTGTTTTCTTGCAATTCAGCCGTTGAATCTTGGTAAAAAGTCATGATTTTGTAGATTTCGTGCTCTTCTTGGCGAATTCAAGCCAGAAAACAACGAAAATCGGCGAGAAATCGTCGTTTTGCATCGAAATATGCGGTTTTCTGTAAGGATTTTGATTATTTCGTACAGAATTCTACTGTTTTGTTGCAATTCAGCCGTTGAATCTTGGTAAAAAGTCATGATTTTGTAGATTTCGTGCTCTTCTTTGCGAATTCAAGCCAGAAAACAACGAAAATCGGCGAGGAATCGTTGTTTTGCATCGAAATATGCGGTTTTCTGTAAGAATTTTGATGATTTCGTGCAGAATTCTGCTGTTTTCTTGCAATTCAGCCGTTGAATCTTGATAAAAAGTTATGATTTTGTAGATTTCGTGCTCTTCTTTGCGAATTCAAGCCAGAAAACAACGAAAATCGGCGAGAAATCGTCGTTTTGCATCGAAAAATGCGGTTTTCTGTAAGAATTTTGATGATTTCGTGCAGAATTCTGCTGTTTTCTTGCAATTCAGCCGTTGAATCTTGGTAAAAAGTCATGATTTTGTAGATTTCGTGCTCTTCTTTGCAAATTCAAGCCAGAAAACAACGAAAATCGGCGAGAAATCTTCGTTTTGCATCGAAATATGCGGTTTTCTATAAGAATTTTGATGATTTTGTGCAGAATTCTGCTGTTTTCTTGCAATTCAGCCGTTGAATCTTGGTAAAAAGTCATGATTTTGTAGATTCCGTGCTCTTCTTTGCGAATTCAAGATAGAAAACATCGAAAATCAGCGAGAAATCGTCGTTTTGCATCGAAATATGCGGTTTTCTCTAAGAATTTTGATGATTTCGTGCAGAATTCTGCTGTTTTCTTGCAATTCAGCCGTTGAATCTTGGTAAAAAGTGATGATTTTGTAGATTTCGTGCTCTTCTTTGCGAATTCAAGCCAGAAAACAACGAAAATCGGCGAGAAATCGTCGTTTTGCATCGAAATATGCGGTTTTCTCTAAGAATTTTCATGATTTCGTGCAGAAATCTGCTGTTTTCTTGCAATTCAGAAGTTGAATCTTGGTAAAAAGTCATGATTTTGTAGATTTCGTGCTCTTCTTTGCGATTTCAAGATAGAAAACAACGAAAATCAGCGAGAAATCGTCGTTTTGCATCGAAATATGCGGTTTTCTCTAAGAATTTTGATGATTTCGTGCAGAATTCTGCTGTTTTCTTGCAATTCAGCCGTTGAATCTTGGTAAAAAGTCATGATTTTGTAGATTTCGTGCTCTTCTTTGCAAATTCATGCCAGAAAACAACGAAAATCGGCGAGAAATCGTCGTTTTGCATCGAAATATGCGGTTTTCTGTAAGAATTTTGATGATTTCGTGCAGAATTCTGCTGTTTTCTTGCAATTCAGCCGTTGAATCTTGGTAAAAAGTCATGATTTTGTAGATTTCGTGCTCTTCTTTGCAAATTCAAACCAGAAAACAACGAAAATCGGCGAGAAATCTTCGTTTTGCATCGAAATATGCGGTTTTCTATAAGAATTTTGATGATTTTGTGCAGAATTCTGCTGTTTTCTTGCAATTCAGCCGTTGAATCTTGGTAAAAAGTCATGATTTTGTAGATTCCGTGCTCTTCTTTGCGAATTCAAGATAGAAAACATCGAAAATCAGCGAGAAATCGTCGTTTTGCATCGAAATATGCGGTTTTCTCTAAGAATTTTGATGATTTCGTGCAGAATTCTGCTGTTTTCTTGCAATTCAGCCGTTGAATCTTGGTAAAAAGTGATGATTTTGTAGATTTCGTGCTCTTCTTTGCGAATTCAAGCCAGAAAACAACGAAAATCGGCGAGAAATCGTCGTTTTGCATCGAAATATGCGGTTTTCTCTAAGAATTTTCATGATTTCGTGCAGAAATCTGCTGTTTTCTTGCAATTCAGAAGTTGAATCTTGGTAAAAAGTCATGATTTTGTAGATTTCGTGCTCTTCTTTGCGAATTCAAGATAGAAAACAACGAAAATCAGCGAGAAATCGTCGTTTTGCATCGAAATATGCGGTTTTCTCTAAGAATTTTGATGATTTCGTGCAGAATTCTGCTGTTTTCTTGCAATTCAGCCGTTGAATCTTGGTAAAAAGTCATGATTTTGTAGATTTCGTGCTCTTCTTTGCAAATTCATGCCAGAAAACAACGAAAATCGGCGAGAAATCGTCGTTTTGCATCGAAATATGCGGTTTTCTGTAAGAATTTTGATGATTTCGTGCAGAATTCTGCTGTTTTCTTGCAATTCAGCCGTTGAATCTTGGTAAAAAGTCATGATTTTGTAGATTTCGTGCTCTTCTTTGCGAATTCAAGCCAGAAAACAACGAAAATCGGCGAGAAATCGTCGTTTTGCATCGAAATATGCGGTTTTCTCTAAGAATTTTGATGATTTCGTGCAGAAATCTGTTGTTTTCTTGCAATTCAGAAGTTGAATCTTGGTAAAAAGTCATGATTTTGTAGATTTCGTGTTCTTCTTTGCGAATTCAAGATAGAAAACAACGAAAATCAGCGAGAAATCGTCGTTTTGCATCGAAATATGCGGTTTTCTCTAAGAATTTTGATGATTTCGTGCAGAATTCTGCTGTTTTCTTGCAATTCAGCCGTTGAATCTTGGTAAAAAGTGATGATTTTGTAGATTTCGTGCTCTTCTTTGCGAATTCAAGCCAGAAAACAACGAAAATCGGCGAGAAATCGTCGTTTTGCATCGAAATATGCGGTTTTCTCTAAGAATTTTCATGATTTCGTGCAGAAATCTGCTGTTTTCTTGCAATTCAGAAGTTGAATCTTGGTAAAAAGTCATGATTTTGTAGATTTCGTGCTCTTCTTTGCGAATTCAAGATAGAAAACAACGAAAATCAGCGAGAAATCGTCGTTTTGCATCGAAATATGCGGTTTTCTCTAAGAATTTTGATGATTTCGTGCAGAAATCTGCTGTTTTCTTGCAATTCAGAAGTTGAATCTTGGTAAAAAGTCATGATTTTGTAGATTTCGTGCTCTTCTTTGCGAATTCAAGATAGAAAACAACGAAAATCAGCGAGAAATCTTCGTTTTGCATCGAAATATGCGGTTTTCTATAAGAATTTTGATGATTTTGTGCAGAATTCTGCTGTTTTCTTGCAATTCAGCCGTTGAATCTTGGTAAAAAGTCATGATTTTGTAGATTCCGTGCTCTTCTTTGCGAATTCAAGATAGAAAACATCGAAAATCAGCGAGAAATCGTCGTTTTGCATCGAAATATGCGGTTTTCTCTAAGAATTTTGATGATTTCGTGCAGAATTCTGCTGTTTTCTTGCAATTCAGCCGTTGAATCTTGGTAAAAAGTGATGATTTTGTAGATTTCGTGCTCTTCTTTGCGAATTCAAGCCAGAAAACAACGAAAATCGGCGAGAAATCGTCGTTTTGCATCGAAATATGCGGTTTTCTCTAAGAATTTTCATGATTTCGTGCAGAAATCTGCTGTTTTCTTGCAATTCAGAAGTTGAATCTTGGTAAAAAGTCATGATTTTGTAGATTTCGTGCTCTTCTTTGCGAATTCAAGATAGAAAACAACGAAAATCAGCGAGAAATCGTCGTTTTGCATCGAAATATGCGGTTTTCTCTAAGAATTTTTATGATTTCGTGCAGAATTCTGCTGTTTTCTTGCAATTCAGCCGTTGAATCTTGGTAAAAAGTCATGATTTTGTAGATTTCGTGCTCTTCTTTGCAAATTCATGCCAGAAAACAACGAAAATCGGCGAGAAATCGTCGTTTTGCATCGAAATATGCGGTTTTCTGTAAGAATTTTGATGATTTCGTGCAGAATTCTGCTGTTTTCTTGCAATTCAGCCGTTGAATCTTGGTAAAAAGTCATGATTTTGTAGATTTCGTGCTCTTCTTTGCGAATTCAAGCCAGAAAACAACGAAAATCGGCGAGAAATCGTCGTTTTGCATCGAAATATGCGGTTTTCTCTAAGAATTTTGATGATTTCGTGCAGAAATCTGCTGTTTTCTTGCAATTCAGAAGTTAAATCTTGGTAAAAAGTCATGATTTTGTAGATTTCGTGCTCTTCTTTGCGAATTCAAGATAGAAAACAACGAAAATCAGCGAGAAATCGTCGTTTTGCATCGAAATATGCGGTTTTCTCTAAGAATTTTGATGATTTCGTGCAGAATTCTGCTGTTTTCTTGCAATTCAGCCGTTGAATCTTGGTAAAAAGTCATGATTTTGTAGATTTCGTGCTCTTCTTTGCGAATTCAAGCCAGAAAACAACGAAAATCGGCGAGAAATAATCGTTTTGCATCGAAATATGCGGTTTTCTGTAAGAATTTTGATGATTTCGTGCAGAATTCTGCTGTTTTCTTGCAATTCAGCAGTAGAATCTTGGTAAAATGTGATGATTTTGTAGATTTCGTGCTCTTCTTTGCGAATTCAAGCCAGAAAACAACGAAAATCGGCGAGGAATCGTTGTTTTGCATCGAAATATGCGGTTTTCTGTAAGAATTTTGATGATTTCGTGCAGAATTCTGCTGTTTTCTTGCAATTCAGCCGTTGAATCTTGATAAAAAGTCATGATTTTGTAGATTTCGTGCTCATCTTTGCGAATTCAAGCCAGAAAACAACGAAAATCGGCGAGAAATCGTCGTTTTGCATCGAAAAATGCGGTTTTCTGTAAGAATTTTGATGATTTCGTGCAGAATTCTGCTGTTTTCTTGCAATTCAGAAGTTGAATCTTGGTAAAAAGTCATGATTTTGTAGATTTCGTGCTCTTCTTTGCGAATTCAAGATAGAAAACAACGAAAATCAGCGAGAAATCGTCGTTTTGCATCGAAATATGCGGTTTTCTCTAAGAATTTTGATGATTTCGTGCAGAATTCTGCTGTTTTCTTGCAATTCAGCCGTTGAATCTTGGTAAAATGTCATGATTTTGTAGATTCCGTGCTCTTCTTTGCAAATTCAAGCCAGAAAACAACGAAAATCGGCGAGAAATCTTCGTTTTGCATCGAAATATGCGGTTTTCTATAAAAATTTTGATGATTTCGTGCAGAATTCTGCTGTTTTCTTGCAATTCAGCCGTTGAATCTTGGTAAAAAGTCATGATTTTGTAGATTCCGTTCTCTTCTTTGCGAATTCAAGATAGAAAACATCGAAAATCAGCGAGAAATCGTCGTTTTGCATCGAAATATGCGGTTTTCTCTAAGAATTTTGATGATTTCGTGCAGAATTCTGCTGTTTTCTTGCAATTCAGCCGTTGAATCTTGGTAAAAAGTGATGATTTTGTAGATTTCGTGCTCTTCTTTGCGAATTCAAGCCAGAAAACAACGAAAATCGGCGAGAAATCGTCGTTTTGCATCGAAATATGCGGTTTTCTCTAAGAATTTTGATGATTTCGTGCAGAAATCTGCTGTTTTCTTGCAATTCAGAAGTTGAATCTTGGTAAAAAGTCATGATTTTGTAGATTTCGTGCTCTTCTTTGCGAATTCAAAATAGAAAACAACGAAAATCAGCGAGAAATCGTCGTTTTGCATCGAAATATGCGGTTTTCTCTAAGAATTTTGATGATTTCGTGCTGAATTCTGCTGTTTTCTTGCAATTCAGCCGTTGAATCTTGGTAAAAAGTCATGATTTTGTAGATTTCGTGCTCTTCTTTGCAAATTCATGCTAGAAAACAACGAAAATCGGCGAGAAATCGTCGTTTTGCATCGAAATATGCGGTTTTCTGTAAGAATTTTGATGATTTCGTGCAGAATTCTGCTGTTTTCTTGCAATTCAGCCGTTGAATCTTGGTAAAAAGTCATGATTTTGTAGATTTCATGCTCTTCTTTGCGAATTCAAGCCAGAAAACAACGAAAATCGGCGAGAAATCGTCGTTTTGCATCGAAATATGCGGTTTTCTGTAAGAATTTTGATGATTTCGTGCAGAATTCTGCTGTTTTCTTGCAATTCAGCCGTTGAATCTAGGTAAAAAGTCATGATTTTGTAGATTTCGTGCTCTTCTTGGCGAATTCAAGATAGAAAACAACGAAAATCGGCGAGAAATCGTTATTTTGCATCGAAATATGCGGTTTTCTGTAAGAGTTTTGATGATTTCGTGCAGAATTCTGCTGTTTTCTTGCAATTCAGCCGTTGAATCTATGTAAAAAGTCATGATTTTGTAGATTTTGTGCTCTTCTTTGCAAATTCAAGATAGAAATCAACGAAAATCAGCGAGAAATCGTCGTTTTGCATCGAAATATGCGGTTTTCTCTTAGAATTTTGATGATTTCGTGCAGAATTCTGCTGTTTTCTTGCAGTTCAGCCGTTGAATCTTGGTAAAAAGTCATGATTTTGTAGATTTCGTGCTCTTCTTTGCAAATTCATGCTAGAAAACAACGAAAATCGGCGAGAAATCGTCGTTTTGCATCGAAATATGCGGTTTTCTGTAAGAATTTTGATGATTTCGTGCAGAATTCTGCTGTTTTCTTGCAATTCAGCCGTTGAATCTTGGTAAAAAGTCATGATTTTGTAGATTTCATGCTCTTCTTTGCGAATTCAAGCCAGAAAACAACGAAAATCGGCGAGAAATCGTCGTTTTGCATCGAAATATGCGGTTTTCTGTAAGAATTTTGATGATTTCGTGCAGAATTCTGCTGTTTTCTTGCAATTCAGCCGCTGAATCTAGGTAAAAAGTCATGATTTTGTAGATTTCGTGCTCTTCTTGGCGAATTCAAGATAGAAAACAACGAAAATCGGCGAGAAATCGTCGTTTTGCATCGAAATATGCGGTTTTCTCTAAGAATTTTGATGATTTCGTGCAGAATTCTGCTGTTTTCTTGCAATTCAGTCGTTGGATCTTGGTAAAAAGTGATGATTTTGTAGACTTCGTGCTCTTCTTTGCAAATTCAAGATAGAAAACAACGAAAATCAGCGAGAAAACGTCGTTTTGCATCGAAATATGCGGTTTTCTCTAAGAAATTTGATGATTTCGTGCAGAATTCTGCTGTTTTCTTGCAATTCAGCCGTTGAATCTATGTAAAAAGTCATGATTTTGTAGATTTTGTGCTCTTCTTTGCAAATTCAAGATAGAAATCAACGAAAATCAGCGAGAAATCGTCGTTTTGCATCGAAATATGCGGTTTTCTCTTAAAATTTTGATGATTTCGTGCAGAATTCTGCTGTTTTCTTGCAGTTCAGCCGTTGAATCTTGGTAAAAAGTCATGATTTTGTAGATTTCGTGCTCTTCTTTGCAAATTCATGCTAGAAAACAACGAAAATCGGCGAGAATTCGTCGTTTTGCATCGAAATATGCGGTTTTCTGTAAGAATTTTGATGATTTCGTGCAGAATTCTGCTGTTTTCTTGCAATTCAGCCGTTGAATCTTGGTAAAAAGTCATGATTTTGTAGATTTCATGCTCTTCTTTGCGAATTCAAGCCAGAAAACAACGAAAATCGGCGAGAAATCGTCGTTTTGCATCGAAATATGCGGTTTTCTGTAAGAATTTTGATGATTTCGTGCAGAATTCTGCTGTTTTCTTGCAATTCAGCCGTTGAATCTAGGTAAAAAGTCATGATTTTGTAGATTTCGTGCTCTTCTTGGCGAATTCAAGATAGAAAACAACGAAAATCGGCGAGAAATCGTCGTTTTGCATCGAAATATGCGGTTTTCTCTAAGAATTTTGATGATTTCGTGCAGAATTCTGCTGTTTTCTTGCAATTCAGTCGTTGGATCTTGGTAAAAAGTGATGATTTTGTAGACTTCGTGCTCTTCTTTGCAAATTCAAGATAGAAAACAACGAAAATCAGCGAGAAAACGTCGTTTTGCATCGAAATATGCGGTTTTCTTTAAGAAATTTGATGATTTCGTGCAGAATTCTGCTGTTTTCTTGCAATTCAGCCGTTGAATCTTGGTAAAAAGTCATGATTTTGTAGATTTCGTGCTCTTCTTTGCGAATTCAAGATAGAAAACAACGAAAATCAGCGAGAAAACGTCGTTTTGCATCGAAATATGCGGTTTTCTCTAAGAAATTTGATGATTTCGTGCAGAATTCTGCTGTTTTCTTGCAATTTAGCCGTTGAATCTTGGAAAAAAGTCATGATTTTGTAGATTTCGTACTCTTCTTTGCGAATTCAAGCCAGAAAACAACGAAAATCGGCGAGAAATCGTCGTTTTGCATCGAAATATGCGGTTTTCTCTAAGAATTTTGACGATTTCGTGCAGAATTCTGCTGTTTTCTTGCAATTCAGCCGTTGAATCTTGGTAAAAAGTCATGATTTTGTAGATTTCATGCTCTTCTTTGCAAATTCATGCCAGAAAACAACGAAGATCGGCGAGAAATCGTCGTTTTGCATCAAAATATGCGGTTTTCTGAAAGAATTTTGATGATTTCGTGCAGAATTCTGCTGTTTTCTTGCAATTCAGCCGTTGAATCTTGGTAAAATGTCATGATTTTGTAGATTTCGTGCTCTTCTTTGCGAATTCAAGATAGAAAACAACGAAAATCAGCGAGAAAACGTCGTTTTGCATCGAAATATGCGGTTTTCTCTAAGAAATTTGATGATTTCGTGCAGAATTCTGCTGTTCTCTTGCAATTTAGCCGTTGAATCTTGGAAAAAAGTCATGATTTTGTAGATTTCGCGCTCTTCTTTGCGAATTCAAGCCAGAAAACAACGAAGATCGGCGAGAAATCGTCGTTTTGCATCGAAATATGCGGTTTTCTGTATGAATTTTGATGATTTCGTGAAGAATTCTGCTGTTTTCTTGCAATTCAGCCGTTGAATCTTGGTAAAAAGTCATGATTTTGTAGATTTCGTGCTCTTCTTTGCGAATTCAAGCCAGAAAACAACGAAAATCGGCGAGAAATCGTCGTTTTGCATCGAAATATGCGGTTTTCTGTAAGAATTTTGATGATTTCGTGCAGAATTCTGCTGTTTTCTTGCAATTCAGCCGTTGAATCTAGGTAAAAAGTCATGATTTTGTAGATTTCGTGCTCTTCTTGGCGAATTCAAGATAGAAAACAACGAAAATCGGCGAGAAATCGTTGTTTTGCATCGAAATATGCAGTTTTCTCTAAGAATTTTGATGATTTCGTGCAGAATTCTGCTGTTTTCATGCAATTCAGCCGTTGAATCTTGGTAAAAAGTGATGATTCTGTAGATTTCGTGCTCTTCTTTGCGAATTCAAGCCAGAAAACAACGAAAATCGGCGAGAAATCGTCGTTTTGCATCAAAATATGCGGTTTTCTGAAAGAATTTTGATGATTTCGTGCAGAATTCTGCTGTTTTCTTGCAATTCAGCCGTTGAATCTTGGTAAAAAGTTATGATTTTATAGATTTCGTGCTCTTCTTTGCAAATTCAAGCCAGAAAACAACGAAAATCGGCGAGAAATCGTCGTTTTGCATCGAAATATGCGGTTTTCTGTAAGAATTTTGATAATTTCGTGCAGAATTCTGCTGTTTTCTTGCAATTCAGCTGTTGAATCTAGGTTAAAAGTCATGATTTTGTAGATTTCGTGCTCTTCTTTGCAAATTCATGCTAGAAAACAACGAAAATCGGCGAGAAATCGTCGTTTTGCATCGAAATATGCGGTTTTCTGTAAGAATTTTGATGATTTCGTGCAGAATTCTGCTGTTTTCTTGCAATTCAGCCGTTGAATCTTGGTAAAAAGTCATGATTTTGTAGATTTCGTGCTCTTCTTTGCAAATTCATGCTAGAAAACAACGAAAATCGGCGAGAAATCGTCGTTTTGCATCGAAATATGCGGTTTTCTGTAAGAATTTTGATGATTTCGTGCAGAATTCTGCTGTTTTCTTGCAATTCAGCCGTTGAATCTTGGTAAAAAGTCATGATTTTGTAGATTTCATGCTAGTAGTAGGGTAGTGCCGGTTTCACTCCACGACCTTGTGGAGTGAAACCGGCATAGGTTTTGTGATGATAAGTCATTGCACTTTTCTAGAGTTATTAACCTATTGCTCATCTTTAAATATATTCATGTTTTTTTATCACGTTTATGCGCATTATGTGTAAGGTTAAAAAAGAAACTTTCTCATTTATTAAAATTTTTATTGTTTTGGTTTAAAATAACTTGCAGGTACATGTTTTGCACCATGTTCTTCCTTTGCAATGATTTGAAACGAACATGCCATACATTTGGCATTTTCCATATCAGTCTCTCCATTGCACTTGGGGCATTTAAATTTCACAGGCACTGGCATGTTCTTCGCTTTTCTGACTTTAGTCATAAGAATTTTCTGTTAAAATGAATAAACAAAACTCTATGCAAATTATTGTGGTGGGGACAAGAATTTTTTGTAGTGGGGGACGATTTCAAATCGCCTTAAGAGCGCCTCAGAAAAACGCCTTAAAACGCCTCAGAAAAACGCCCCAGAAAAACGCCTTAAAAACGCCTCACAAAAACGCCTTAAAAACGCCTCAGAAAAAGGACTTAAAAACGCCTCAGAAAAACGCCTCACAAAAACGCCTCAGAAAAACGCCTCACAAAAACGCCTTAAAAACGCCTCAGACAAACGCCTCAGAAAATCGCCTTTTATAACGCCTTGAAAACATTAACAGGTTTTTTTCTAGTTTCAACGTTACATTGTGTTTGATATTTAATACTGGGTTGACATAAAAAAAATAAATAACAATGTTAAGTTTTCATTTTATTATTTTTTTTGTTTTATTATACAAATACAATTTGTTTAAAATGTTCCATTATTTTATTTTTCTTCAAATTCTATGTTGGTTGACCGTCCTGCAGGTCCCTTGCTTACTAGGAATATTTCTTTACCGTTTTCTAAGTCTTCATTTAATAATTTCACAGTGTCGTTCTTCTTGAATACTTCTGTAAACCTCTGGGGCAAGAGAGTTTTAAAATCTTGACATTTGACGCACACTTTGTCACCGTAACATGTTTCAATGATTTCAAAAGAAACAACTTGAAATGGTTTATTCACATCCAAAGACTTTACACTTATAAAATCTTCAAGGCGCAAGTCTTCATTCAAATTCTTTAAAAGTGAAGCCATTTCAATTGATGTTTGTTGGAGTGATTTGAAGTTAAATTAACTATTGTTTGTTAACAGACCGAGTTATATATGATTCAGGCACGTTCCTAAGCATGCGCTTTAGATATGAACACTCAGCATTTCCAGAAATGTGCAATTGTTGCGTGAAGTTCCGCAATACAATAAATATGCTGATTTTACTAAATTCACCAAGATGAGTCATTATGATGGCGATGATACGCCTGCGCCATAAATATCCTTTTATTATTTATACAGCCAGAGTTACTCTACCAATATTAATTTGTTTAAAGACTCACAATGTATTATCGGTTTAAAAAAAATGGTGGTGTGTTGTTTAGCGAAAAGAAATATATGAATCAATTAGGTAATTTAAATTTCGATGAAAGTGAAATGAAATTTTTCAACAGACAAGATTATTGCCTGCCATGTTACAAGAAAGAAAAAAATACTTGGAAATGTTTAGATCCAAACAAAGCTTTAGAGATTGAAGAGACAATAACCAATATGGATGTTGTGTGTGATCAAAGCGAATTGCAATGGCTTATTTCAAAATATGGAAAGGAGTGCGTTTCCTGCCATGAAGATTTCTTTGAAGTCTCTGAGGTGGATCCGCACAACACATCGCCAGTGAAAACAAAGTTTTATTGATATGAATATAAATAAAAATTATTATCATTAAATTGTGTTTTATTTACAAGTAAAAATACTACAATGTAACATGTTATATTTATTTTATGGAAAACATAGATTACAATTAAAGGAAACAACTATGAATAATTTATTACATAAATTTTACACTACGCTAGTATTATCTATCCAACTGTTAAACTTTTTATCGAATCCCAACCACTTTACATATAATTTATTTCCTTTCTTTTTTAATACTTTTTCTATCAGATACACATCTTGATGCTTAACTTTCTGCAGTTCCATTTCATAAAATCCTCCTAAGATTTTTTCACCTTTGTCATCTTGAAGTAGATAGGTTGTTGGATTAGTTAGCTTGATTTGTCGCACAACAAATATTTCATTGGACCAATTTGGAGTATATCCTTTATCAAAAATTCCTCGATATTTGCTTATTCTTACATGATCACCTTTATGGAACTTATTTTTATTGGTAGCATATTTAATGTTGGTGTATATTGCTTTTAAAATAGATTTTTCGTTTTTTATATTTACTTCAGCAGGCTTCATTTTGATAGTCCTGTGGTAAGAATTGTTATATTGGTTAACAGTCCTTTCCAAAATATCCAACCATTTATAGTTTCCTTGTAGACTGAATTGCTTCCACATTAAATTCTTTAAGGTTCTATTTACTCTTTCAACAATTGATGCTTTTTTAGTACTAAAAACGCTATAATGATTTATGTGATACTTTTTCATTAAAGTTTTAAAATTATTATTGTAAAATTCTGTTCCATTATCTGTTTGGATATGTTTTGGTTGAGTTTTAAATGTACCCAAAATATGACTCATAGCATTTGTAACTTCCGGAGCAGATTTTGTTTTAAGTTTACTTGCCCACACATATTTTGAAAAACAATCAATTACTATAAGAATGTATTTGTAACCTCTATTTTCCTTTGCATATTTAATCATTTCAACAAGGTCAGCTTGAAGTGTTTCATTTAGTCCTTTAATCACAATACGTCTTCTTTTAAAATTAACTCTTGCCGGTTTATGTAATTCATCTACAACATCTTGTTTTGTGGAAGAAATTTTCTGCTTTGAAGTTTTCATTTTGTCTGAACTTGTTTATGATACAAACTTTCTGATGTAACTGATGTTGTCTCAAATTCAACCGGACACTTTACGACCATTTCGGCATAAAAATTCTTGTTAATCAAACTTGAAAATGAAAGTCTATCACCATTTTTTAACTGAAGACTTAAAAGTTCAGTTTTTAAATATGGAATATCATTTACACAAGTTGCTATTTCATCATCAGATAATTTTACACTCTTAATAACACCCAAATTCAACGGAAAAACATATTCAGTGTTTCCAGACATTAAAACAAATTTATTTTTTATCATTTTAGTTGCATGATATGTTAATATTACATTATAGTACAAATAATGTGAGACATCATCGTCTTTATCTGTATTGTAAATTACATTTAGAGGATGTTTAGATATATGACGTCCAAATTTATCTAATGTCATTTTAAACTATTACGTTAGCTTCCCGTAATTCTTCAATGATCGAGATAATTTCGTTATTATGACTTGTATTGCCCGCTGTCTGAGATGCAACTAACAATCGTAGTCTATCGACTAACTCATTTGGATCATTCCAATAAACATAATCCACAGAGTTTAAATTAACCTCTTTCAACATTCCTTTACCAATCAATTTCTTGTTTTTTAGTGTTTTTAGTGGAGAGTTTGTTAATCCGGGAGCAACAATATTCCTATATTTATCTGACCTTGAACCAGCAATTTTATCATCAGGATTAAAATTTTTTCTAGCAGCACAACTAATGCTTATGATTTTGTTATAATTTTCTAAATCATCATTTGTATAATTTAAAGGCTTATTTTTAAACAACAATTCATATAAGCCGATTGTTCCCTTGTAAGTATTATTTCTAACTTCTATATCAGGACCAATAAAATTTACTGGTTCACGTCCTATATAATATTTTTCACCATAACTGTCATGACGAATTCCGGTTCTATGATCAAACTCCTTTTTACCATCATGATGCATTTCATCAATGTACCTTCTTGGAAGTTCATGAAAATCGTTCATCCATTCTTTATACACTGGAGTATCAATAAAGCTTGCAATATTTTGCTTACTCTCTAATACAGAATTTTCTAAAATTTCATCAAATGAAAAATTTTGTTCTTTGTTAGGGTTATGTTCAGCAATTGTTGAGGTGTGTAAAAACGATGTATCTTTAGATGCGGCTTGATGAAAATCCCCATCTTTGTTTTGTTCAATTTTTGATCTTATTGGTGAGAGTGTCTCATTTTCACCTTTGAGGAGATGAATACGCTTTTTGATTTTATCTACTTTTAAAGAAATTCTCTTAGGTGTAGTTGGAGATAGGTGTAGTTGAGTTAATAATTTCTTTTTAGGAGTACTCGAAACAGTAGGATTAGTTGTAAACTCATTAGACTGTTTTGGTTCTAATTTATCTGCAATGTTCTTTAAATGACTTGTAATTGGTAAAAAAGAGTTTTCATGATTTTCTTGGCTTTCTTTAAGCAACTGTAATTTTTGTTGAAGAATTTTTCGTTTTTCGATGAGTTTTTTTGTGAGTTCTAAACTATTCTCTAAATCCATAATATACACGAGTATAGAAAGCTATAGTAAGCACAAAGGTTTTTTAAAGACTAAGTTAATCACTCGTTTTCATACACATATATTCGTTTCTTATTTGTCTTTCTTCTTGTTTTAACGGTTCTATAAAAGAATCTAATTTTAGTCTATACCGTCCAGCATTTACATCACTATCTTTGTCTATCGTCAAAAAGCCATGCTTTTCTTTCCAACAAAGAGAACACATTTCTTTGAATTGTTTAAAGTCAATATCACTGTTTACATTGTCATTATAGATATGACGTAAATTTAAGTTATCCTGCTCAAATATAATTAATAAATTTGCATTATCTCGAATTAAATGTTTTGGAATTCTCGTGTACGTTTGACACAAATAAAAACAATCCACTTGTTTATGGCGCCCCATACTAAAATATTCTCTAATAATATTTTGTTTATCACAAGCTACATCATCAAAAACAAAAATTGAATTTGATTTTGCTTGATGCGGTGGCGGTATATTATCGTTTACATCTTTAAATGAGAAAAAATTCATTCCTTTAATGGATTTTAATAACTTTTCTAAACGACAGTATTTTGGTTGAAATAATGATTTTGAAAAAACATAAACGTTTTCAAATTTTAACCCATTTGGATGCTCAATTAAACTTATCATAACATTGGTTTTTCCACAATTAGAAGGTCCGACTATAAGACATCTTATTGTAGAAGGTAACAATTCACCATGTTTTTTATATCTATTTTCCAGATTATCATCATGGTTGATGACTGGTAATCTAACTTGTTGCTTAACCACATTCATATTCGTTGTTACTGATCGTCAAGCTGTTATTAAACTGAATACCAATATTCATATCAGTAGTAAACGATCAGGAGTCAAACGGTGTGCATGTGATGCTTCAAAAGGTATAAAATGCTATCAGACCGGTCACAAAAAAGCAGTTTAAGTAGAACCTCTGAAAAGGTGTATTACGGTGGAGGGCTTGTAAATTCAGCAATTAACAAATTACCCTTTGAATTACACATTCCCGGCTATCAATTTTGCGGTCCTGGAACCAAACTAGCTAAACGTTTAGCAAGAGGAGACAAGGGTATTAACAAATTAGATGAAGCTTGTAAATCTCATGACATAGCATACAATAATCACAAAGATTTAGAAGAGCGACACAAAGCTGATAAAATTCTTTACGAACAAGCTGTCAATAGATTTCGTTCAACAGACGCTAATTTTGGAGAGAAAGCTGCCGCTGCTAGTGTTGCAACGGTGATGAAAGCAAAAACCAAACTTGGTATGGGTTGCAATTTAAAATTAAAGAAACCAAAACGAAAATCTCAAAGAAGAAAATATAAAAGAAAAAATGGAAAAGCTTTGAATTTCAAGGACTTAGTAAATCATGCAAAACAAATTTTAAAAAATAAAAATTATAAAAACACTACAACTGCACTTAAAAGTGCGATTGCTGAAGTCAAAAAAATTAAGGGAACGAAGAAAATAAAACCAGACAGAATTATTCCAGTTCCAAAAACTGGTGGATTTTTACCATTGTTACCAATTTTCGCCGCTTTAGGAGCATTGGGATCACTAGGCGGAGGTGCCGCTGCAATAGCAAAAACTGTGAATTCTGCAAATGCTGCCAAAGAGCAGTTAAAAGAGAATCAACGTCATAATCAAGCAATGGAAGCTATTGCGGTGGGAAAATCTGGCAAAGGATTATATTTAAAACCATACAAATCAGGTTTTGGTTTTTTTTTAAAACCTGCAATAAACAAAAAAGATTTCCGTTAAAACTACCTAAACGAGCACTTACAAATGTAGATTTGATTAAATATGTAAAACTTTTAAAAATTCCACATTTTCGAGGAATATTTATGAGAAACTCATTACCTACCAAAACCGTAAATGTCAAAGAATGTGGAATAATTAACTTAGATGATTGTAATGGTCCTGGAACACATTGGACAGCATATAAAAAAAATTGCAATAAAATTATTTACTTTGATAGTTATGGAAATCTGCAACCTCCAAAAGAATTGATTAATTATTTGCAAAGTGCGGGCTCTTGTAGCATAACATATAATCATAAAAATTTTCAAAATTATAATACATATAATTGTGGTCATTTGTGCTTAAAATTTCTATATAACTACACACCAATTTAATGTTTAATTAGTAGTGACTCGGTTGTAACCAGAATAACTTTAATATGTCATTTACTGTAACATTAAGTGGAAGAAATTCCATACTTAATAGCAAATTTTATCCTCCATTATGTTTAGAAAACAATAATTTTGTGATGGGTTTAACAAATCTTCAGACCTATAATTCATTTCCAAATATTGATAAAACTAATAACAAATTTTACTTTAAATCGGAAAATAAACAACTATGTTGTATAAGCTTAGATGAGGGTTCTTATGAAATTGATGATATTAGTTCATGTTTAGACAAGAAACTAAATGATTATGTAACAAAGTTTTATGGCACTTCGTTCAACCCTAAAAAGAAGCGGAAATTATTACCAAAAGTATTAATTAAAGGAAATAATAACACGTTAAAAACTGAAATAAAGTGTACGTTTGATATTGATTTCACCCATAAAGATTGTATTGCAACTCTTTTGGGTTTTAAACCACAAGAGCTAAAGAAAAATATTAATCATTTTTCTGAATTTCCAGCAAAAATTCTCAAGTTGAACGCTCTATGTGTAGAGTGTAACGTTGTATCAAATTCTTTCAGAAACGGAAAAGAAGTGCACATAATTCACGAATTTTTTCCAAATGTTCCACCTGGCTATCGAATCGTGGAAATTCCTAGAAATGTTATTTATTTACCAATCAACACGCAACAAATTGATGAAATAGTACTTAAAATAACAGATCAAGATGGTAATTTAGTTAATTTCAGAGAAGAAGTCATAACAGTAAGACTACATTTGAAAAAAGTGTAAGAAAATGGGTTTATTGTTTAACACAACATCTAAACAGGAATTTTCTTTGAAACCTAAACTACCTCAATATATAAATAAGTCAAGGAAATCATTATTCAGTACTAATCTGATGTGCAACGGATTAACATCCAGAAACAAAAGATTTTTAGAGTCGTTAGGCTTGACCGTAAAGACTTCAAATCAAAAATGAATTACGAAAACCTAAATGTTAACGATAAAGCTGTATTTGATTCAGCAATAACTTACGCCGAAAGACGTACACATAAACCTTACACTAATGATTCATTTGGAAATAATGATACAATCAGAATTCCTATAGAACAGCAGAATTTGTACACGCTACCATCTCATAGTTCATTGTATATAGAAGGAAAAGTGGAAGTGTTTAAAGAAAATAATGAACCTGTTTCACCTTTAGGTGTAAAATTCGCAAATAATGGTGTTCTATTATTGTTTGATGAAATACGTTATGAAATTTGTGGACAACCTGTAGATCGAATTAGAAATCCTGGATTGACAACAATCTTGAAAGGTTATCCAACATACAATACAAATCAGAGTGATGCTCTTCAAAATGCAGGCTGGTTTCCAAAAGGAAATTCAACAACAATTAATCAAACGACAGGAGATTTTAATGTGGTGATTCCTTTACGTTTCATTTTCGGATTCTGTGAAGATTTTAATAAAATTTTAATTAATATGCGTCAAGAACTGATTCTTATTCGAGGAAACACCGACATAAATGCATTAATTTTCAGTGACAATAAAAATTCAGCTAGAGTTAAAATATTTAAAATTTCTTGGGCTGTGCCACATATATCGGTATCTGACTCAACAAAGCTTATGTTAATTAATATTGTCAACAATGATAGAGAATTGGATATTCCATTTCGTAGTAGAGAAATTCATGAGTTTCCTTTGCTTCCGCAAACAAGAAGTCATACATGGACCTTACAAACCAGCGTTGAAAGAGCACAGTATATATTTTTTGGACTTCAAATAGACAGGAAAAATCATAAAACTAGAGACTATAGCCAATTTGATCATTGTAATTTAAGTAATATTAAAGTGTATCTTAATGATGATATGTATCCATATGATAATTTAAATCTAAATTTTAAAACAAATCAGTATGCTCTTTTGTATGAAATGTTTATAAATTTTCAGAGATCCTTTTTTAGAAAAGAGGCTGAACCATTATTCAGTCCTGAAGAATTTAAAACAATTGCACCTATAACCGTTCTAGATTGTTCTAAACAAAACGAAATCTTGAGAAAAAGTCCTATATTGATCAGATTGGAATTTGAAACAGCTGTTAACGTTCCGGACAAAACCAGTGCATATTGTCTCATTTTATATGATAGAGTTGTAAAATATTTACCATTAAGGAATATTGTAAAAATAGTATAAGTATATATACAATATATTATTTGATGTATGTGGGTAATAAAATAAATGCATTTTTTAAAAATTGTTTATTTATTTATTCATTACATATTAAGTTAAGTAATGACAAAGTTTCTTTATAATCCGCCAATTCAGTAGATGGCCAAGGAGCAGAATCCGGTCCTGAAGTCCATCCCAATCTCGTTCCTGGCTCCCTTTCCGCTTTTAATATATTTTCCTGCAGCCAGCTGAATATTCTGCTGAACGGAGCTGTAGATCTGTTAAGACTATATGGAATTTTGTTTATTGCTAATGCCGAAATAAAACATTTTAAAGGTTCGGCGTAAGCCTTAGATGCTACGTAAGATATAAAGTTTGTAACACAAGTTTCCAAATTTTTATAATTTTTTGCTATATTTTTAACAGGGTAACTGTTATTGGTAACACCTTGTAAATCAAAATCTGATAACAAACACAAAACAAAAGATTTATAAAACATACTGTTAAGTAACTTGTTGGATGTTAATAAAGTGCTAAGAAGTTCAAAATTTAAATATTGATAATTATGTTTATTACATAATTGTAAAATCGAATTAATATAATTATCAAATTTTAACTTTTTCTCTAAAACTAAACAAACATCTGTAAGATCGGTATTGTTATACATATAATAAAAAATACAATCTTCTATTATAAAATCTTCTTTTTCCATCAAATGGTGAAACAGTTTCTTACTTGGTAAATAACTCGAGCTATTTCCTGATTGGTTCATGATGGAGAAATATTTCTTGAGATAGAATAACTCAGTATTTTGCACATTTTTACAGATTTCAAGTTCCATCTCATTAATCATGTTAACTTCCATGATTTTTATCAGAATTATGTAGACAATTAAAAAGCTTGTTCTTAGAGCACACTGTTACTCACTGATGTGATACATGTACCCCCAAGGTTTTGTATCTGTATGTGGAAAATTGAGCATGCGCTTATCATCGTGAGGACTTAGAACAACTTTGGTTTGTTCTGTCGAAAAAACCGTATGATTTTTAGATCTGATAAGTCTCTGAACTGTTTTGAAAATTTTCTCATCAAACAAACATTGTTTATAATCATCTAACGTAATAGACTTAATAGACGATTTTTTTGCTCCTTTTGATTTTTTTTCAAAATTTATTTTATCTTTCCGATCAACAGTATAAGCATACATTTTTGATCGTAGTCCAACAAATTCCAACATAATTTTGCCGTTGTTTTCATCTTTCATTAAGCCTGGAACTTTTTTATTTTTTAATTCTATATTATAAATATTGTTTGGTTCATAATCGGAGGTGTCAAATTTATGAAGATCAGTTTTTATATACTGATAAATATCATCAACTTGAATTTGATAAATTAAACTGTCTGTATCGGTGTAAAGTAATTTAGCTCTTTTATCAAAACGATTCAAAATGTAGCCATAATGAAAATCATAAAGAAATGTTTTGGATATATCTAAAATGCTAAAACCAATATATATAGGTTTATTTAAAAATACTTCTAATTTATTCATTTCTACAACAACCAAATTATCATCAAAACAAACTGAACTGTGAAAATTTGGTTTAGAGATATAAAATCGAGCACCAAATCGACCATCCCATTTAGTAAGTAAATGGATATCTTTATGTTTGCGAACGTTTTCCATACATTTGCCATAAATGGCATTAATCATTAACTTATAAAAATCTTTTTCAAAATCATTTTTTGACTGTTGTCTCAATTTAGTGTTCAAGTCAATATATTCTTTCAACCAAGGAGATTGATAAAATTTTAAAACTCTATGAACCTTTTCTACAGTCAATCCATATTTTATGTACAATTTCAAGTTGTGATAGTGTACAACATAGTTGCGTTTTGGATATAATGTTAGCAACAGTTTGGGTATTTTGCTCTTTGATATTGGAGGAATCATATGTTCTGGAGCCAGAGGCAAGTCACTATGAAGTTCATGCAAATTTAAGGGATAATTGATATCACATTCAATTATGTATCCAATGTGAGAATTTTTGGGAGTGTTAAGTATTTCATTGAGATCAATGTTTTCTAGAAATTCGAAATTTCCATAGGGCAAATATTCTGACATCGCTGCTCCATAGAGATTATTAACATCAAAATACATTAGAAAACTGGAATCCTTATATTGATCATAGTGACTAGCCATATATTTATTGTTGGCTTGAGCGTATCGATTTGAACATTGCGAAACACCACCTCGAATTCCTTTTTCTATAAATAGGATTTTGTCAATATCTGTCAAAAGCTCTAATTGAATTTTCGTTGTTTTAAGCATCGCATCAAAAGTTAGACCAGGTGCAGTGTAATAATGTAAAGGATCTAGTTGATAAGTTATCATGCAGGTTTTTCGAAAAGCTTCAAATATGTCAGCTAATAGTAAAACATCTGTTTTTAAATACAAATCAGAATATTCTCCAAGCGAATTAATTTTAAAACGTTTCCAGACGTTAATGGCATGTTGATAGTTTTTATCTGAAACATCTTCGTCATTGAGATAACTGAAGAAATCAGTTTTTGTGGGAAGATTTTTTTCATCAAGTTTTTCCCAAGAATCAATGTAATCGTAAGGAAAGATACCCTTTTTTGTTAACATTTCAAATTCTTGGAAATCATTACAATGCGCTTTAGTAATGTATTTCTGATCATTTTGTAAATTATTTGCCAACGTCTCCAAACTAGACGGCATAAAGCGAAAAGAATCAATAAATCTCAGGCGAATTGAGGTGTTGGAAACATACTTTGTAAACGCTATGTATTTTTCTTTATTAATCGGTAAAAGTTGTATGTGACCATCAATGGATGTGGATAATTCTTTTATAATAAAATGAGCATCATAACCACTCAAATTATGAAAAACAATGGGAATAATGTGGGAATCCTTATAATTTAGATTGCAATTTTGATGAGCAGCCCCGCGAATTGCTCCAGTTTTGTGATCATGATCAATTACTTTGATTTGTTCGTTAATAAATGATTGATTACAGATGTGACATTTGCCTGCATTTAAAATTTTTTGTCTTTCTTGTTTATTTAATTTTTGCATAGGCAATACAAATCTGAAGATATTGTCACAAAATTTTGCAATAGAGTCCAGCTCTTTTATAAACCATGAAATGCAATCTTTACCACGATATAATCGAAATTTTGAAAGGTTTTCATCATATGAACATTTCAAATAATACGCGACACTAAAAGCAGTATGCTTTTGATAAGCATGAGAATTGGAATGTTGATTGTTATCATTGCATTTCTCTAAAATGCTCTCCAAATCTGCATATATAGCGAAAGCTACTTTTTCTTGAAATTTATGGTTTTTAAAAAACAAGAATTTATCATCTTCTGTTGGTAATTTAATGGAACAAGTATTTACGTTTTCACAATAGTTTCTATGTTTTTCCAAAAGATCTTGTTGCGTAAACGCGTTCAAACATCTTTCGCATATATACGTCTTGTGATTGTGTGCTGATAATTGCTTTGATATCAATGCAGATAAATTTTTTATCCAAACAAAGTGATGTAAAAGCTGATTGTTTTTAAATTGCTTTGTATTAGTTTGCAATGGTACCATTAAGAGATTAATTACTTTCCTTGAATTTTGCAAATTTGTACTTAATGCACACGGAAAGATTTTTTTATTTTCAATACAGTAGAGATTTATGGCTAAATTGTTCATAACTTCAATTTTTTTTATATCTTTAAATGTAATTGGAAATTCTATGTTTTCATAAGATAAAACATCTTTGAAATGCGGGTACGATGAAATTCTTTCAGGGTGATTATTTGTTGGATATAAAGCCGAAACAATTGCCCAAAGTATGCAATATGAGTCAGAATTTTGAACATTGATGACTGCTCGTTTGTTTTGAATAAAATTTGGCATTTTAACAAAAGTGGAATAACCAAATTTGATGGGATCATATTGGTTAATATTAACTTTTAAACCTAATATTTCCAATAATGCCCATCCGGAATCTTTTTCAGCAAATTCTTCAAGTTTATTTATAATTTTGTTAACAACATTTGTTTGATACCATTTTTTTAAATTAGTTGATTTGTCAATTAATTCGTTTTTTGTTGGAAACGATTTCATATCAATGTCATCATTTTGCGGCTTAATAAAATTCGCTGAAAATATGACATTTACTTTTAAAAGATGTTTTGTTAATTCTTTTTTAACTCTTCTAGAGAAACATTTAAAACACTTATTTAAAAAAATTAAAGCATCTTTACATCCATGATTTGATATAAACCCTGTTTGAATTCTGCTGTTAAAAGATGAATCAACATCTTCCCATGAAATAGCACAATCTTTTATATTAGATGGCGTTGGTAAACCTTTTCCACGTTTAACATTAAACTGCTTTTTCATGTGTTTCAATTTAAAACGATAACATTTGAGATGAGCTAAACTTGCTTCTAAAGAACTTGGTTGTTCTAATGGATTGTTTTGAAAGATTTTGTTTAAGATTGCTTTTTTAACTATTCTGATTGTGGTGTTAATATGAGTTATCATACGTTGAGTCTCATCCACATTGTTAACTTTACTAATGTACTGTCGTATAAGTCGTAATGATCGCTTGCACAGAGAAGTCACAGTTTCCATGTTTTTTGATGTTTTTATAGCACCATACATTCACATACAAGCACAAAAACACAGTTTTGTCAAAGCAAAATTCTTGCATCTATAAGTACTAGAGAAATCAACAAGTTTCAACTTGTAAACCAAGGACACTAGCAATTTGAGACATGTCAGTTGTTGATTGTCAGCAAATTGTTCATATTTCAAATAGTGCTGAATTCGAAATTTTTAATTGCGCTTGCGTATGAATGAAAGAATATTTAGATAAATCTACAAAATGTAGTCTTCAAATCAGTTTGGTTGTAATTTATAACATCATCTTTTAAAAGAAAATGACTGCAATCATTAAAGAATTAAACGATAATTTGAGAGTTGATGAATTTGTAAGTGTGCGCACTCTGCAACTACATAAACCATATAAAGTGTTGAATTTTAGCTTTGTTGATACATGCTATGGTGAAAAGGTGTGTGTAAAGTGTTCAGGCTTCAAGACGATTCTTCCCCATCGATTTACAAATAGATTAAAGAAGAACAACAACTTCGAAACTTTGAACGAAGAAATCAAATTGGGAAAAGAAATATTTTTGATTAGCAGAGGAACGGTGTATTTGTCCACAGACATAGAATTTGTAGAAAAAGACGATTATGTCCAAATCTCCAAACAAGAAACTTTATGATCATGATAAGATTATAGCTTTAAAAATTTATCGTAAAAAAATAGAACGACATATTCGATCTTTGATTCAATTAAAGCATCAAATTGAATTGTTTGATTTACAAAGAAAAATGTATCGTTTAAAATTAATTGATAATGTTTTTTTAAAACAATAAAATAAAATATATCAAGCCTCATATTTCTTTTTGTACTTCTCCTTATTTATGATAATTTAAATTTGAATGAAATGATTATTCAACTTAGTCAACAGATTTTTTTTTGTTTTCATCTAATTTAAATCTTCGTATAATTTGTGGTCTAGTTTATTTAAATGTATTTTAGTCCATATCAGATTTTTTTTTGTTTAGATATAATTTAGTTTAATTTTAATAAAATAACTAGAAGGTTAATAATCAACCAATACTATCACAATTATGTTAATTAATCTTCGTTTAACTCATGATCTAAGTCATTAAAAAATTTCTGATCAAAAGTAAAATAAAACAATGATTATGTTAAAATTATTTATTACAATTGTTTGGATATTTGCTCTATTATAATGTTGCATTTTTGCACCTGAATATTTAGATTAGCTGCTTCAGTGTTAAGTTTCTTTCGCTTCAGGTTAATCACCTGAAGCAGCTTCTCTTCTTTCTTGTTGAGCTCTTGCAGGGCCCTGTCTATGCTCTCCAGATGGTAGAGATGTTTTCGTTTCTCTCCCATCAGGCGCTTCCTGCAGCTTCGCATGGTTGTCGTGGTGGAGTCTTCTGCTTCCACCACACCTTCCTCTTCCAGGGAGCTCTGAGAGGTTGGCTCATCGTCTTCAGCAACGTCATTTTTTAATAACGCCAAATTTTTTCCCCTTGATGTGGTTGGGATCGGAGAATTGCCAAGTTTTCGTAGGGGAGGTGGCACTGTTGGAACATGTCCCACCGAGCTCAAAAATGTATCGAGAGACTCGCATCCCTGAGAAATAAAAGAAAAGATGTAAAAATTTTAAATAACCAAAAAAAAGATTGTCAGAGAAATGATTATAATACTCACCGAAAGCAATTCTCCTTCTTCGACCTGCTGTTGGACCCCACCTGCTTCCTGAAAGCCAAATAAAGTATGTTATTTGTAATGTACTAAAAAATTATAAAATTTATTTACCTGCAGTAAAACATTTTGAAGAATTTTAACAGATTTTTCGTCTTCTTCTTCTTCTGAACAGCTTATGACTGAAATCTAAAAAAAAAATAGTATTCAAAATAAATTAAATCAATATTGAAATAATTTAACTTACAGCAGGCGATTTTTTCAGGCTTAAATTGAATTTTTTCGCGGGAGTCTTCATTGTTAACTTTGTCAACTGAATGATTTGCAATACAGAAGAGTTCATTTTTATAATAAAGAAAATTGTTGATTTTGCAAAAGTGCCCCACTATAGATACGTATGCAGGAGGTGGAAAGTTCATTGGTCATTCGGAAAAATCTGCTGAGCTTGCACATTTTGAAGGACAAGTCAATGCTCGAGAAAATTAGACATATATCTGCTTATTACATCAATGTTAAAGACAGGTCATTGTCGCAGGAACTTGGCAATGCATTTTGTAAGTGCAAGCTTGCATTTTTCATGACCGGGGTCATTGAAACAAGAAGCGTGCATGGGTTTGGGACATATATCTCCAATAAGACATTCAAAAGTCTAAGTTCGAGCTGGTGTGGGAAAGCTGTAACCAATGAAACGCAATGTCACAATAGCAACATCAGCAACGGTAAGTGTACTAAGTAGGGATTGGTTGAAAAATAGTGTGTGGAGATAAACAAGGCGTAAAACGTATATTGTCAAGTAGGCGGTGATAAATGACTTTAATATAAATCAAATTGTAACACTTAAGAGCAACAGAAATCAAGAAATCTTGAAGCAACATGAGCGACGGTAAGACATTGTTCTTCTGTTTTTAATTATATATAATAATTTTTTTCAGAATTAGTGCAATGCCCGTTCGTTAAAGACCATTGGGTCAAGCCAACAAAAATGGCGATCCACAAGTTCAAGTGCAGTCGCCGATTCCAACCTGGACAAACTGCATGGGCGCAACCACCCACATCAGCATCTTACCAACCCCAGCAGAATTCTGCAAGCAGTGGGGAAGTAGGAACAGCAGCAGCAGCAGCTGCAGCAGCAGCAGCAGCAGCAGCAGCACCTTTAAATAACATTAAAAAAGAAGAATTGTGGGATGATGTTTATGATGCTGATGATTATCTGGGATATCGGCCAGTGTTAAACAGGGACATTATAAGAGAGGTCCCACCTTGTCTATCAAGGAGGGAGCGAAAAGAATTCCGCAGACAGGAGAGGTTGCGGATGAGTGCATATTCGTGATATCCCGTAAGTAAAGACTTTTGGAGTAAAACAAAAATATTAATTTTAATGCACTTACAGGGATGATCGAAAAATGGTGCAGTCACACCCCTCCCCCCGGATTACTATATAATTTAACTTTGTAGCAAACACAATAAAAATTATTGAATATATATTTAGTTTTTTTAAATAGGGGTAGTTTTTTGAGATAAAGCAAATCTTTGAAAATTTACGCAAAAGAAAAATACTTTTTTTACATTTAAACAGGGGTAGTAGAAAAAAATTATCTAAAAAAATTTTTTTTTTTTTTTTTTTTAAGTTTTCAAAATTTTCTGAATTTTTGGGAATGGATAAAGAAAAGAGTTTTGAGTACAATACCGTATAAATATATATAAAATATGTATCCAAAAAAAAAAAAAAAAAAAAAAAGAGTGGCAGGTTCGGAATCTGAACAAACCGACTAGCGCATTTTATTAATGACTGACAACGATGAATTGTGTCAGTTTTTGGTCGGGCGGAAATGGACTTTACCCCACAAAAATGCTAATCTTAAACGCATTATTTTCTATGTGAGTGTATGGTCGCTATATTGAGAAAGATTTTCTCTTTATTCTGATTGTTTTCAATCACACAAAATCGCAACCCTTATGTGTACCAATTGCATTTTTTGACAAACCAGTCGCAAAAAAAAACTTTCAACATTACGGCGTTTTTTAGAATCGTCCACTAATCATTCACACAAAATTTCAGATTTCTACCTTCAACAATAATTTAGGGGTAGTTTTTTTAAAATTGTCATGCTGCATATCAAATAACGCAGAATTAAATGTGCATTAAGAAAATATATAACATGTCATAGTTTTTTCAATTCGTTTGGATTTTATTCAAGATTTAACAAAATTTTTTTCGATTTTTGGGGTGGTCGAATAAAATCAAAATTTTCTTTCAACATTTCGATGGTACTTTTCAAGGCGCATCTTTTTTGTCATAGATTCAAATTGTGTCAGAAGTATCGTTTCCGAGATATTGCTCTTCAAACTTCAAAAATTCAAAATTTTATTTAGCTGTAACTTGACACGATATGACTAAAACCCAATTCTTTTTCTATAAATCACATGTACTTTACAAAACGCTAATTTTTTATTAGTGGCGCAAATCTCGTCAGACTCTTCGTTTTCGAGTTATGAACAAACAGTAAATAACACATTTCATCCTGTAACTTGATACATTACAAATCAAACGTCAGTTACTTTCTATCAATCGATAGTATTTTTTAATGTGCATCTTTTTTGTTATATGTACCAATGGACCCAGAATAACCGTTTCGAAGATATTTGCAATGAAACTTCAAGCTTTCATAAAATTGGATAAATGTAATTTGAAACGATAAGTATCAAATAACATTGTACTGAAAGTTGATAAAATAAAAAATAAAATGAGATTCAACTGCAATGAGTCATCGGCGTAAAACCTATGCCGGTTTCACTCCACAAGGTCGTGGAGTGAAACCGGCACTACCTTACTACTCATGCTCTTCTTTGCGAATTCAAGCCAGAAAACAACGAAAATCGGCGAGAAATCGTCGTTTTGCATCGAAATATGCGGTTTTCTGTAAGAATTTTGATGATTTCGTGCAGAATTCTGCTGTTTTCTTGCAATTCAGCCGTTGAATCTAGGTAAAAAGTCATGATTTTGTAGATTTCGTGCTCTTCTTGGCGAATTCAATATAGAAAACAACGAAAATCGGCGAGAAATCGTTGTTTTGCATCGAAATATGCGGTTTTCTGTAAGAATTTTGATGATTTCGTGCAGAATTCTGCTGTTTTCTTGCAATTCAGCCGTTGAATCTATGTACAAAGTCATGATTTTGTAGATTTTGTGCTCTTCTTTGCAAATTCTAGATAGAAATCAACGAAAATCAGCGAGAAATCGTCGTTTTGCATCGAAATATGCGGTTTTCTCTTAGAATTTTGATGATTTCGTGCAGAATTCTGCTGTTTTCTTGCAGTTCAGCCGTTGAATCTTGGTAAAAAGTCATGATTTTGTAGATTTTGTGCTCTTCTTTGCAAATTCATGCTAGAAAACAACGAAAATCGGCGAGAAATCGTCGTTTTGCATCGAAATATGCGGTTTTCTGTAAGAATTTTGATGATTTCGTGCAGAATTCTGCTGTTTTCTTGCAATTCAGCCGTTGAATCTTGGTAAAAAGTCATGATTTTGTAGATTTCATGCTCTTCTTTGCGAATTCAAGCCAGAAAACAACGAAAATCGGCGAGAAATCGTCGTTTTGCATCGAAATATGCGGTTTTCTGTAAGAATTTTGATGATTTCGTGCAGAATTCTGCAGTTTTCTTGCAATTCAGCCGCTGAATCTAGGTAAAAAGTCATGATTTTGTAGATTTCGTGCTCTTCTTGGCGAATTCAAGATAGAAAACAACGAAAATCGGCGAGAAATCGTCGTTTTGCATCGAAATATGCGGTTTTCTCTAAGAATTTTGATGATTTCGTGCAGAATTCTGCTGTTTTCTTGCAATTCAGTTGTTGGATCTTGGTAAAAAGTGATGATTTTGTAGACTTCGTGCTCTTCTTTGCAAATTCAAGATAGAAAACAACGAAAATCAGCGAGAAAACGTCGTTTTGCATCGAAATATGCGGTTTTCTCTAAGAAATTTGATGATTTCGTGCAGAATTCTGCTGTTTTCTTGCAATTCAGCCGTTGAATCTATGTTAAAAGTCATGATTTTGTAGATTTTGTGCTCTTCTTTGCAAATTCAAGATAGAAATCAACGAAAATCAGCGAGAAATCGTCGTTTTGCATCGAAATATGCGGTTTTCTCTTAAAATTTTGATGATTTCGCGCAGAATTCTGCTGTTTTCTTGCAGTTCAGCCGTTGAATCTTGGTAAAAAGTCATGATTTTGTAGATTTCGTGCTCTCCTTTGCAAATTCATGCTAGAAAACAACGAAAATCGGCGAGATGCAAAACGACGTTTTCTCGCTGATTTTCGTTGTTTTCTATCTTGAATTCGCAAAGAAGAGCACGAAATCTACAAAATCATGACTTTTTACCAAGATTCAACGGCTGAATTGCAAGAAAACAGCAGAATTCTGCACGAAATCATCAAAATTCTTTCAGAAAACCGCATATTTTGATGCAAAACGACGATTTCTCGCCGATCTTCGTTGTTTTCTGGCATGAATTTGCAAAGAAGAGCATGAAATCTACAAAATCATGACTTTTTACCAAGATTCAACGGCTGAATTGCAAGAAAACAGCAGAATTCTGCACGAAATCGTCAAAATTCTTAGAGAAAACCGCATATTTCGATGCAAAACGACGATTTCTCGCCGATTTTCGTTGTTTTCTGGCTTGAATTCGCAAAGAAGAGTACGAAATCTACAAAATCATGACTTTTTCCAAGATTCAACGGCTAAATTGCAAGAAAACAGCAGAATTCTGCACGAAATCATCAAATTTCTTAGAGAAAACCGCATATTTCGATGCAAAACGACGTTTTCTCGCTGATTTTCGTTGTTTTCTATCTTGAATTCGCAAAGAAGAGCACGAAATCTACAAAATCATGACTTTTTACCAAGATTCAACGGCTGAATTGCAAGAAAACAGCAGAATTCTGCACGAAATCATCAAATTTCTTAAAGAAAACCGCATATTTCGATGCAAAACGACGTTTTCTCGCTGATTTTCGTTGTTTTCTATCTTGAATTTGCAAAGAAGAGCACGAAGTCTACAAAATCATCACTTTTTACCAAGATCCAACGACTGAATTGCAAGAAAACAGCAGAATTCTGCACGAAATCATCAAAATTCTTAGAGAAAACCGCATATTTCGATGCAAAACGACGATTTCTCGCCGATTTTCGTTGTTTTCTATCTTGAATTCGCCAAGAAGAGCACGAAATCTACAAAATCATGACTTTTTACCTAGATTCAACGGCTGAATTGCAAGAAAACAGCAGAATTCTGCACGAAATCATCAAAATTCTTACAGAAAACCGCATATTTCGATGCAAAACGACGATTTCTCGCCGATTTTCGTTGTTTTCTGGCTTGAATTCGCAAAGAAGAGCATGAAATCTACAAAATCATGACTTTTTACCAAGATTCAACGGCTGAATTGCAAGAAAACAGCAGAATTCTGCACGAAATCATCAAAATTCTTACAGAAAACCGCATATTTCGATGCAAAACAAATATGCGGTTTTCTCTAAGAAATTTGATGATTTCGTGCAGAATTCTGCTGTTCTCTTGCAATTTAGCCGTTGAATCTTGGAAAAAAGTCATGATTTTGTAGATTTCGTGCTCTTCTTTGCGAATTCAAGCCAGAAAACAACGAAAATCGGCGAGAAATCGTCGTTTTGCATCGAAATATGCGGTTTTCTGTATGAATTTTGATGATTTCGTGAAGAATTCTGTTGTTTTCTTGCAATTCAGCCGTTGAATTTTGGTAAAAAGTCATGATTTTGTAGATTTCGTGCTCTTCTTTGCGAATTCAAGCCAGAAAACAACGAAAATCGGCGAGAAATCGTCGTTTTGCATCGAAATATGCGGTTTTCTGTAAGAATTTTGATGATTTCGTGCAGAATTCTGCTGTTTTCTTGCAATTCAGCCGTTGAATCTAGGTAAAAAGTCATGATTTTGTAGATTTCGTGCTCTTCTTGGCGAATTCAAGATAGAAAACAACGAAAATCGGCGAGAAATCGTTGTTTTGCATCGAAATATGCAGTTTTCTCTAAGAATTTTGATGATTTCGTGCAGAATTCTGCTGTTTTCATGCAATTCAGCCGTTGAATCTTGGTAAAAAGTGATGATTCTGTAGATTTCGTGCTCTTCTTTGCGAATTCAAGCCAGAAAACAACGAAAATCGGCGAGAAATCGTCGTTTTGCATCAAAATATGCGGTTTTCTGAAAGAATTTTGATGATTTCGTGCAGAATTCTGCTGTTTTCTTGCAATTCAGCCGTTGAATCTTGGTAAAAAGTTATGATTTTATAGATTTCGTGCTCTTCTTTGCAAATTCAAGCCAGAAAACAACGAAAATCGGCGAGAAATCGTCGTTTTGCATCGAAATATGCGGTTTTCTGTAAGAATTTTGATAATTTCGTGCAGAATTCTGCTGTTTTCTTGCAATTCAGCTGTTGAATCTAGGTTAAAAGTCATGATTTTGTAGATTTCGTGCTCTTCTTGGCGAATTCAAGATAGAAAACAACGAAAATCGGCGAGAAATCGTCGTTTTGCATCGAAATATGCGTTTTCTCTAAGAATTTTGATGATTTCGTGCAGAATTCTGCTGTTTTCTTGCAATTCAGCCGTTGAATCTTAGTAAAAAGTAATGATTTTGTAGATTTCGTGCTCTTCTTTGCGAATTCAAGCCAGAAAACAACGAAAATCGGCGAGAAATCGTCGTTTTGCATCGAAATATGCGGTTTTCTCTAAGAATTTTGATTTCGTGCAGAATTCTGCTGTTTTCTTGAAATTCAGCCGTTGAATCTTGGTAAAAAGTCATGATTTTGTAGATTTCGTGCTCTTCTTTGCGAATTCAAGATAGAAAACAACGAAAATCAGCGAGAAAACGTCGTTTTGCATCGAAATATGCGGTTTTCTCTAAGAAATTTGATGTTTTCGTGCAGAATTCTGCTGTTCTCTTGCAATTTAGCCGTTGAATCTTGGAAAAAAGTCATGATTTTGTAGATTTCGTGCTCTTCTTTGCGAATTCAAGCCAGAAAACAACGAAAATCGGCGAGAAATCGTCGTTTTGTATCGAAATATGCGGTTTTCTGTATGAATTTTGATGATTTCGTGAAGAATTCTGCTGTTTTCTTGCAATTCAGCCGTTGAATCTTGGTAAAAAGTCATGATTTTGTAGATTTCGTGCTCTTCTTTGCGAATTCAAGCCAGAAAACAACGAAAATCGGCGAGAAATCGTTGTTTTGCATCGAAATATGCGGTTTTCTGTAAGAATTTTGATGATTTCGTGCAGAATTCTGCTGTTTTCTTGCAATTCAGTAGTTGAATCTAGGTAAAAAGTCATGATTTTGTAGATTTTGTGCTCTTCTTGGCGAATTCAAGATAGAAAACAACGAAAATCGGCGAGAAATCGTTGTTTTGCATCGAAATATGCAGTTTTCTCTAAGAATTTTGATGATTTCGTGCAGAATTCTGCTGTTTTCATGCAATTCAGCCGTTGAATCTTGGTAAAAAGTGATGATTCTGTAGATTTCGTGCTCTTCTTTGCGAATTCAAGCCAGAAAACAACGAAAATCGGCGAGAAATCGTCGTTTTGCATCAAAATATGCGGTTTTCTGAAAGAATTTTGATGATTTCGTGCAGAATTCTGCTGTTTTCTTGCAATTCAGCCGTTGAATCTTGGTAAAAAGTTATGATTTTATAGATTTCGTGCTCTTCTTTGCAAATTCAAGCCAGAAAACAACGAAAATCGGCGAGAAATCGTCGTTTTGCATCGAAATATGCGGTTTTCTGTAAGAATTTTGATAATTTCGTGCAGAATTCTGCTGTTTTCTTGCAATTCAGCTGTTGAATCTAAGTTAAAAGTCATGATTTTGTAGATTTCGTGCTCTTCTTGGCGAATTCAAGATAGAAAACAACGAAAATCGGCGAGAAATCGTCGTTTTGCATCGAAATATGCGTTTTCTCTAAGAATTTTGATGATTTCGTGCAGAATTCTGCTGTTTTCTTGCAATTCAGCCGTTGAATCTTAGTAAAAAGTAATGATTTTGTAGATTTCGTGCTCTTCTTTGCGAATTCAAGCCAGAAAACAACGAAAATCGGCGAGAAATCGTCGTTTTGCATCGAAATATGCGGTTTTCTCTAAGAATTTTGATTTCGTGCAGAATTCTGCTGTTTTCTTGAAATTCAGGCGTTGTTTTCTTGCAATTCAGCCGTTGAATCTAGGTAAAAAGTCATGATTTTGTAGATTTCGTGCTCTTCTTTGCGAATTCAAGCCAGAAAACATCGAAAATCGGCGAGAAATCGTCGTTTTGCATCAAAATATGCGGTTTTCTGTAAGAATTTTGATGATTTCGTGCAGAATTCTGCTGTTTTCTTGCAATTCAGCTGTTGAATCTAGGTAAAAGTCATGATTTTGTAGATTTCGTGCTCTTCTTGGCGAATTCAAGATAGAAAACAACGAAAATCGGCGAGAAATCGTTGTTTTGCATCGAAATATGCGGTTTTCTGTAAGAATTTTGATGATTTCGTGCAGAATTCTGCTGTTTTCTTGCAATTCAGCCGATGAATCTATGTAAAAAGTCATGATTTTGTAGATTTCGTGCTCTTCTTTGCGAATTCAAACCAGAAAACAACGAAAATCGGCGAGAAATCGTCGTTTTGCATCGAAATATGCGGTTTTCTGTAAGAATTCTGATGATTTCGTGCAGAATTCTGCTGTTTTCTTGCAATTCAGCCGTTGAATCTATGTAAAAAGTCATGATTTTGTAGATTTCGTGCTCTTCTTTGCGAATTCAAACCAGAAAACAACGAAAATCGGCGAGAAATCGTCGTTTTGCATCGAAATATGCGGTTTTCTGTAAGAATTCTGATGATTTCGTGCAGAATTCTGCTGTTTTCTTTCAATTCAGCCGCTGAATCTTAGTAAAAAGTAATGATTTTGTAGATTTCGTGCTCTTCTTTGCGAATTCAAGCCAGAAAACAACGAAAATCGGCGAGAAATCGTCGTTTTGCATCGAAATATGCGGTTTTCTCTAAGAATTTTGATTTCGTGCAGAATTCTGCTGTTTTCTTGCAATTCAGGCGTTGAATCTTGGTAAAAAGTCATTTTGTAGATTTCATGCTCTCCTTTGCGAATTCAAGCCAGGAAACAACGAAAATCGGCGAGAAATCGTCGTTTTGCATCGAAATATGCGGTTTTCTGTCAGAATTTTGATGATTTCGTGCAGAATTCTGCTGTTTTCTTGCAATTCAGCCGTTGAATCTAGGTAAAAAGTCATGATTTTGTAGATTTCGTGCTCTTCTTGGCGAATTCAAGATAGAAAACAACGAAAATCGGCGAGAAATCGTCGTTTTGCATCGAAATATGCGGTTTTCTCTAAGAATTTTGATGATTTCGTGCAGAATTCTGCTGTTTTCTTGCAATTCAGTCGTTGAATCTTGGTAAAAAGTGATGATTTTGTAGACTTCGTGCTCTTCTTTGCAAATTCAAGATAGAAAACAACGAAAATCAGCGAGAAAACGTCGTTTTGCATCGAAATATGCGGTTTTCTCTAAAAAATTTGATGATTTCGTGCAGAATTCTGCTGTTTTCTTGCAATTCAGCCGATGAATCTTGGTAAAAAGTTATGATTTTGTAGATTTCGTGCTCTTCTTTGCAAATTCAAGATAGAAAACAACGAAAATCGGCGAGAAATCGTCGTTTTGCATCGAAATATGCGGTTTTCTGTAAGAATTTTAATGATTTCGTGCTGAATTCTGCTGTTTTCTTGCAATTCAGCCGTTGAATCTTGGTAAAAAGTCATGATTTTGTAGATTTCGTGCTCTTCTTTGCGAATTCAAGATAGAAAACAACGAAAATCAGCGAGAAAACGTCGTTTTGCATCGAAATATGCGGTTTTCTCTAAGAAATTTGATGATTTCGTGCAGAATTCTGCTGTTTTCTTGCAATTCAGCCGTTGAATCTTGGTAAAAAGTCATGATTTTGTAGATTTCGTGCTCTTCTTTGCGAATTCAAGCCAGAAAACAACGAAAATCGGCGAGAAATCGTCGTTTTGCATCGAAATATGCGGTTTTCTGTAAGAATTTTGATGATTTCGTGCAGAATTCTGCTGTTTTCTTGCAATTCAGCTGTTGAATCTTGGTAAAAAGTGATGATTTTGTAGATTTCGTGCTCTTCTTTGCGAATTCAAGCCAGAAAACAACGAAAATCGGCGAGAAATCGTTGTTTTGCATCGAAATATGCGGTTTTCTGTAAGAATTTTGATGATTTCGTGCAGAATTTTGCTGTTTTCTTGCAATTCAGCCGTTGAATCTTGGTAAAAAGTCATGATTTTGTAGATTTCGTGCTCTTCTTTGCGAATTCAAGCCCGAAAACAACGAAAATCGGCGAGAAATCGTCGTTTTGCATCGAAAAATGCGGTTTTCTGTAAGAATTTTGATGATTTCGTGCAGAATTCTGCTGTTTTCTTGCAGTTCAGCCGTTGAATCTTGGTAAAAAGTCATGATTTTGTAGATTTCGTGTTCTTCTTTGCGAATTCAAGCCAGAAAACAACGAAAATCGGCAAGAAATCGTCGTTTTGCATCGAAATATGCGGTTTTCTGTAAGAATTTTGATGATTTCGTGCAGAATTCTACTGTTTTCTTGCAATTCAGCCGTTGAATCTTGGTAAAAATCATGATTTTGTAGATTCCGTGCTCTTCTTTGCGAATTCAAGATAGAAAACAACGAAAATCAGCGAGAAATCGTCGTTTTGCATCGAAATATGCGGTTTTCTCTAAGAATTTTGATGATTTCGTGCAGAATTCTGCTGTTTTCTTGCAATTCAGCCGTTGAATCTTGGTAAAATGTGATGATTTTCTAGATTTCGTGCTCTTCTTTGCGAATTCAAGCCAGAAAACAACGAAAATCGGCGAGAAATCGTCGTTTTGCATCGAAATATGCGGTTTTCTCTAAGAATTTTGATGATTTCGTGCAGAATTCTGCTGTTTTCTTGCAATTCAGCCGTTGAATCTTGGTAAAAAGTCATGATTTTGTAGATTTCGTGCTCTTCTTTGCAAATTCATGCCAGAAAACAACAAAAATCAGCGAGAAATCGTCGTTTTGCATCGAAATATGCGGTTTTCTGTAAGAATTTTGATGATTTCGTGCAGAATTCTGCTGTTTTCTTGCAATTCAGCCGTTGAATCTTGGTAAAACGTCATGATTTTGTAGATTTCGTGCTCTTCTTTGCGAATTCAAGCCAGAAAACAACGAAAATCGGAGAGAAATCGTCGTTTTGAATCGAAATATGCGGTTTTCTGTAAGAATTTTGATGATTTCGTGCAGAATTCTGCTGTTTTCTTGCAATTCAGCCGTTGAATCTAGGTAAAAAGTCATGATTTTATAGATTTCGTGCTCTCCTTGGCGAATTCAAGATAGAAAACAACGAAAATCGGCGAGAAATCGTAGTTTTGCATCGAAATATGCGGTTTTCTGTAAGAATTTTGATGATTTCGTGCAGAATTCTGCTCTTTTCTTGCAATTCAGCCGTTGAATCTAGGTTAAAAGTCATGATTTTATAGATTTCGTGCTCTACTTGGCGAATTCAAGATAGAAAACAACGAAAATCGGCGAGAAATCGTTGTTTTGCATCGAAATATGCGGTTTTCTGTAAGAATTTTGATGATTTCGTGCAGAATTCTGCTGTTTTCTTGCAATTCAGCCGTTGAATCTAGGTAAAAAGTCATGATTTTGTAGATTTCGTGCTCTTCTTGGCGAATTCAAGATAGAAAACAACGAAAATCGGCGAGAAATCGTTGTTTTGCATCGAAATATGCAGTTTTCTCTAAGAATTTTGATGATTTCGTGCAGAATTCTGCTGTTTTCTTGCAATTCAGCGGTTGAATCTTGGTAAAAAGTCATGATTTTGTAGATTTCGTGCTCTTCTTTGCGAATTCAAGCCAGAAAACAACGAAAATCGGCGAGAAATCGTCGTTTTGCATCGAAATATGCGGTTTTCTGTAAGAATTTTGATGATTTCGTGCAGAATTCTGCTGTTTTCTTGCAATTCAGCCGTAGAATCTTGGTAAAAGTGATGATTTTGTAGATTTCGTGCTCTTCTTTGCGAATTCAAGCCAGAAAACAACGAAAATCGGCGAGAAATCGTTGTTTTGCATCGAAATATGCGGTTTTCTGTAAGAATTTTGATGATTTCGTGCAGAATTCTGCTGTTTTCTTGCAATTCAGCCGTTGAATCTTGGTAAAAAGTCATGATTTTGTAGATTTCGTGCTCTTCTTTGCGAATTCAAGCCAGAAAACAACGAAAATCGGCGAGAAATCGCCGATTTGCATCGAAAAATGCGGTTTTCTGTAAGAATTTTG
The DNA here is from genome assembly GCA_029298725.1 of Gnatocerus cornutus. Taxonomy (NCBI): domain Eukaryota; kingdom Metazoa; phylum Arthropoda; class Insecta; order Coleoptera; family Tenebrionidae; genus Gnatocerus; species Gnatocerus cornutus. The sequence continues at coordinate 3,025,858 of CM055514.1, forward strand.
ATGATTTCGTGCAGAATTCTGTGGTTTTCTTGCAATTCAGCCGTTGAATCTTGGTAAAAAGTCATGATTTTGTAGATTTCGTGCTCTTCTTTGTGAATTCAAGCCAAAAAACAACGAAAATCGGCGAGAAATCGTCGTTTTGCATCGAAATATGCGGTTTTCAGTAAGAATTTTGATGATTTCGTGCAGAATTTTGCTGTTTTCTTGCAATTCAGCCGTTGAATCTTGGTAAAAAGTCATGATTTTGTAGATTTCGTGCTCTTCTTTGCGAATTCAAGCCAGAAAACAGCGAAAATTACCGAGAAATAATCGTTTTGCATCGAAATATGCAGTTTTCTCTAAGAATTTTGATGATTTCGTGCAGAATTCTGCTGTTTTCTTGCAATTCAGCGGTTGAATCTTGGTAAAAAGTCATGATTTTGTAGATTTCGTGCTCTTCTTTGCGAATTCAAGCCAGAAAACAACGAAAATCGGCGAGAAATAATCGTTTTGCATCGAAATATGCGGTTTTCTGTAAGAATTTTGATGATTTCGTGCAGAATTCTGCTGTTTTCTTGCAAGTCAGCCGTTGAATTTTGGTAAAAAGTCATGATTTTGTAGATTTCGTGCTCTTCTTGGCGAATTCAAGATAGAAAACAACGAAAATCGGCGAGAAATCGTTGTTTTGCATCGAAATATGCAGTTTTCTCTAAGAATTTTGATGATTTCGTGCAGAATTCTGCTGTTTTCTTGCAATTCAGCCGTTGAATCTTGGTAAAAAGTCATGATTTCGTAGATTTCGTGCTCTTCTTTGCGAATTCAAGCCAGAAAACAACGAAAATCGGCGAGAAATCGTCGTTTTGCATAGAAATATGCGGTTTTCTGTAAGAATTTTGATGACTTCGTGCAGAATTCAGCTGTTTTCTTGCAATTCAGCCGTAGAATCTTGGTAAAAAGTGATGATTTTGTAGATTTCGTGCTCTTCTTTGCAAATTCAAGCCAGAAAACAACGAAAATCGGCGAGAAATCGTTGTTTTGCATCGAAATATGCGGTTTTCCGTAAGAATTTTGATGATTTCGTGCAGAATGCTGCTGTTTTCTTGCAATTCAGCCGTAGAATCTTGGTAAAAAGTGATGATTTTGTAGATTTCGTGCTCTTCTTTGCGAATTCAAGCCAGAAAACAACGAAAATCGGCGAGAAATCGTTGTTTTGCATCGAAATATGCGGTTTTCTGTAAGAATTTTGATGATTTCGTGCAGAATTTTGCTGTTTTCTTGCAATTCAGCCGTTGAATCTTGGTAAAAAGTCATGATTTTGTAGATTTCGTGCTCTTCTTTGCGAATTCAAGCCCGAAAACAACGAAAATCGGCGAGAAATCGTCGTTTTGCATCGAAAAATGCGGTTTTCTGTAAGAATTTTGATGATTTCGTGCAGAATTCTGCTGTTTTCTTGCAATTCAGCCGTTGAATCTTGGTAAAAATCATGATTTTGTAGATTCCGTGCTCTTCTTTGCGAATTCAAGATAGAAAACAACGAAAATCAGCGAGAAATCGTCGTTTTGCATCGAAATATGCGGTTTTCTCTAAGAATTTTGATGATTTCGTGCAGAATTCTGCTGTTTTCTTGCAATTCAGCCGTTGAATCTTGGTAAAATGTGATGATTTTTTAGATTTCGTGCTCTTCTTTGCGAATTCAAGCCAGAAAACAACGAAAATCGGCGAGAAATCGTCGTTTTGCATCGAAATATGCGGTTTTCTCTAAGAATTTTGATGATTTCGTGCAGAATTCTGCTGTTTTCTTGCAATTCAGCCGTTGAATCTTGGTAAAAAGTCATGATTTTGTAGATTTCGTGCTCTTCTTTGCAAATTCATGCCAGAAAACAACAAAAATCAGCGAGAAATCGTCGTTTTGCATCGAAATATGCGGTTTTCTGTAAGAATTTTGATGATTTCGTGCAGAATTCTGCTGTTTTCTTGCAATTCAGCCGTTGAATCTTGGTAAAACGTCATGATTTTGTAGATTTCGTGCTCTTCTTTGCGAATTCAAGCCGGAAAACAACGAAAATCGGAGAGAAATCGTCGTTTTGCATCGAAATATGCGGTTTTCTGTAAGAATTTTGATGATTTCGTGCAGAATTCTGCTGTTTTCTTGCAATTCAGCCGTTGAATCTAGGTAAAAAGTCATGATTTTATAGATTTCGTGCTTTCCTTGGCGAATTCAAGATAGAAAACAACGAAAATCGGCGAGAAATCGTAGTTTTGCATCGAAATATGCGGTTTTCTGTAAGAATTTTGATGATTTCGTGCAGAATTCTGCTCTTTTCTTGCAATTCAGCCGTTGAATCTAGGTTAAAAGTCATGATTTTATAGATTTCGTGCTCTACTTGGCGAATTCAAGATAGAAAACAACGAAAATCGGCGAGAAATCGTTGTTTTGCATCGAAATATGCGGTTTTCTGTAAGAATTTTGATGATTTCGTGCAGAATTCTGCTGTTTTCTTGCAATTCAGCCGTTGAATCTAGGTAAAAAGTCATGATTTTGTAGATTTCGTGCTCTTCTTGGCGAATTCAAGATAGAAAACAACGAAAATCGGCGAGAAATCGTTGTTTTGCATCGAAATATGCAGTTTTCTCTAAGAATTTTGATGATTTCGTGCAGAATTCTGCTGTTTTCTTGCAATTCAGCGGTTGAATCTTGGTAAAAAGTCATGATTTTGTAGATTTCGTGCTCTTCTTTGCGAATTCAAGCCAGAAAACAACGAAAATCGGCGAGAAATCGTCGTTTTGCATCGAAATATGCAGTTTTCTGTAAGAATTTTGATGATTTCGTGCAGAATTCTGCTGTTTTCTTGCAATTCAGCCGTAGAATCTTGGTAAAAGTGATGATTTTGTAGATTTCGTGCTCTTCTTTGCGAATTCAAGCCAGAAAACAACGAAAATCGGCGAGAAATCGTTGTTTTGCATCGAAATATGCGGTTTTCTGTAAGAATTTTGATGATTTCGTGCAGAATTCTGCTGTTTTCTTGCAATTCAGCCGTTGAATCTTGGTAAAAAGTCATGATTTTGTAGATTTCGTGCTCTTCTTTGCGAATTCAAGCCAGAAAACAACGAAAATCGGCGAGAAATCGCCGATTTGCATCGAAAAATGCGGTTTTCTGTAAGAATTTTGATGATTTCGTGCAGAATTCTGTGGTTTTCTTGCAATTCAGCCGTTGAATCTTGGTAAAAAGTCATGATTTTGTAGATTTCGTGCTCTTCTTTGTGAATTCAAGCCAAAAAACAACGAAAATCGGCGAGAAATCGTCGTTTTGCATCGAAATATGCAGTTTTCAGTAAGAATTTTGATGATTTCGTGCAGAATTCTGCTGTTTTCTTGCAATTCAGCCGTTGAATCTTGGTAAAAAGTCATGATTTTGTAGATTTCGTGCTCTTCTTTGCAAATTCATGCCAGAAAACAACAAAAATCAGCGAGAAATCGTCGTTTTGCATCGAAATATGCGGTTTTCTGTAAGAATTTTGATGATTTCGTGCAGAATTCTGCTGTTTTCTTGCAATTCAGCCGTTGAATCTTGGTAAAACGTCATGATTTTGTAGATTTCGTGCTCTTCTTTGCGAATTCAAGCCAGAAAACAACGAAAATCGGAGAGAAATCGTCGTTTTGCATCGAAATATGCGGTTTTCTGTAAGAATTTTGATGATTTCGTGCAGAATTCTGCTGTTTTCTTGCAATTCAGCCGTTGAATCTAGGTAAAAAGTCATGATTTTATAGATTTCGTGCTCTCCTTGGCGAATTCAAGATAGAAAACAACGAAAATCGGCGAGAAATCGTAGTTTTGCATCGAAATATGCGGTTTTCTGTAAGAATTTTGATGATTTCGTGCAGAATTCTGCTGTTTTCTTGCATTCAGCCGTTGAATCTTGGTAAAAAGTGATGATTTTGTAGATTTCGTGCTCTTCTTTGCGAATTCAAGCCAGAAAACAACGAAAATCGGCGAGAAATCGTCGTTTTGCATCGAAATATGTGGTTTTCTGTAAGAATTTTGATGATTTCGTGCAGAATTCTGCTGTTTTCTTGCAATTCAGCCGTAGAATCTTGGTAAAAAGTGATGATTTTGTAGATTTCGTGCCCTTCTTTGCGAATTCAAGCCAGAAAACAACGAAAATCGGCGAGAAATCATCGCTTTGCATCGAAATATGCGGTTTTCTCTAAGAATTTTGATGATTTCGTGCAGAATTCTGCTGTTTTCTTGCAATTCAGCCGTTGAATCTTGGTAAAAAGTCATGATTTTGTAGATTTCGTGCTCTTCTTTGCGAATTCAAGCCAGAAAACCACGAAAATCGGCGAGAAATCGTCGTTTTGCATCGAAATATGCGGTTTTCTGTAAGAATTTTGATGATTTCGTGCAGAATTCTGCTGTTTTCTTGCAATTCAGCCGTTGAATCTAGGTAAAAAGTCATGATTTTATAGATTTCGTGCTCTCCTTGGCGAATTCACGATAGAAATCAACGAAAATCGGCGAGAAATCGTAGTTTTGCATCGAAATATGCGGTTTTCTGTAAGAATTTTGATGATTTCGTGCAAAATTCTGCTGTTTTCTTGCAATTCAGCCGTTGAAGCTAGGTAAAAAGTCATGATTTTGTAGATTTCGTGCTCTTCTTGGCGAATTCAAGATAGAAAACAACGAAAATCGGCGAGAAATCGTTGTTTTGCATCGAAATATGCAGTTTTCTCTAAGAATTTTGATGATTTCGTGCAGAATTCTGCTGTTTTCTTGCAATTCAGCCGTTGAATCTTGGTAAAAAGTCATGATTTTGTAGATTTCGTGCTCTTCTTTGCAAATTCATGCCAGAAAACAACGAAAATCGCCGAGAAATCGTCGTTTTGCATCGAAATATGCGGTATTCTGTAAGAATTTTGATGATTTCGTGCAGAATTCTGCTGTTTTCTTGCAATTCAGCCGTTGAATCTTGGTAAAAAGTCATGATTTTGTAGATTTCGTGCTCTTCTTTGCAAATTCAAGCCAGAAAACAACGAAAATCGGCGAGAAATTGTCGTTTTGCATCGAAATATGCGGTTTTCTGTAAGAATTTTGATGATTTCGTGCAGAATTCTGCTGTTTTCTTGCAATTCAGCCGTTGAATCTAGGTTAAAAGTCATGATTTTATAGATTTTGTGCTCTACTTGGCGAATTCAAGATAGAAAACAACGAAAATCGGCGAGAAATCGTTGTTTTGCATCGAAATATGCGGTTTTCTGTAAGAATTTTGATGATTTCGTGCAGAATTCTGCTGTTTTCTTGCAATTCAGCCGTTGAATCTAGGTAAAAAGTCATGATTTTGTAGATTTCGTGCTCTTCTTGGCGAATTCAAGATAGAAAACAACGAAAATCGGCGAGAAATCGTTGTTTTGCATCGAAATATGCAGTTTTCTCTAAGAATTTTGATGATTTCGTGCAGAATTCTGCTGTTTTCTTGCAATTCAGCGGTTGAATCTTGGTAAAAAGTCATGATTTTGTAGATTTCGTGCTCTTCTTTGCGAATTCAAGCCAGAAAACAACGAAAATCGGCGAGAAATCGTCGTTTTGCATCGAAATATGCGGTTTTCTGTAAGAATTTTGATGATTTCGTGCAGAATTCTGCTGTTTTCTTGCAATTCAGCCGTAGAATCTTGGTAAAAGTGATGATTTTGTAGATTTCGTGCTCTTCTTTGCGAATTCAAGCCAGAAAACAACGAAAATCGGCGAGAAATCGTTGTTTTGCATCGAAATATGCGGTTTTCTGTAAGAATTTTGATGATTTCGTGCAGAATTCTGCTGTTTTCTTGCAATTCAGCCGTTGAATCTTGGTAAAAAGTCATGATTTTGTAGATTTCGTGCTCTTCTTTGCGAATTCAAGCCAGAAAACAACGAAAATCGGCGAGAAATCGCCGATTTGCATCGAAAAATGCGGTTTTCTGTAAGAATTTTGATGATTTCGTGCAGAATTCTGCGGTTTTCTTGCAATTCAGCCGTTGAATCTTGGTAAAAAGTCATGATTTTGTAGATTTCGTGCTCTTCTTTGCGAATTCAAGCCAAAAAACAACGAAAATCGGCGAGAAATCGTCGTTTTGCATCGAAATATGCGGTTTTCTGTAAGAATTTTGATGATTTCGTGCAGAATTTTGCTGTTTTCTTGCAATTCAGCCGTTGAATCTTGGTAAAAAGTCATGATTTTGTAGATTTCGTGCTCTTCTTTGCGAATTCAAGCCAGAAAACAGCGAAAATTGGCGAGAAATAATCGTTTTGCATCGAAATATGCGGGTTTCTCTAAGAATTTTGACGATTTCGTGCAGAATTCTGCTGTTTTCTTGCAATTCAGCCGTTGAATCTTGGTAAAAAGTCATGATTTTGTAGATTTCGTGCTCTTCTTTGCGAATTCAAGATAGAAAACAACGAAAATCAGCGAGAAATCGTCGTTTTGCATCGAAATATGCGGTTTTCTCTAAAAATTTTGATGATTTCGTGCAGAATTCTGCTGTTTTCTTGCAATTCAGCCGTTGAATCTTGGTAAAAAGTCATGATTTTGTAGATTTCGTGCTCTTCTTGGCGAATTCAAGATAGAAAACAACTAAAATCGGCGAGAAATCGTTGTTTTGCATCGAAATATGCGGTTTTCTGTAAGAATTTTGATGATTTCGTGCAGAATTCTGCTGTTTTCTTGCAATTCAGCCGTTGAATCTATGTAAAAAGTCATGATTTTGTAGATTTCGCGCTCTTCTTGGCGAATTCAAGATAGAAAACAACGAAAATCGGCGAGAAATCGTTGTTTTGCATCGAAATATGCAGTTTTCTGTAAGAATTTTGATGATTTCGTGCAGAATTCTGCTGTTTTCTTGCAATTTAGCCGTAGAATCTTGGTAAAAAGTGATGATTTTGTAGATTTCGTGCTCTTCTTTGCGAATTCAAGCCAGAAAACAACGAAAATCGGCGAGAAATCGTTGTTTTGCATCGAAATATGCGGTTTTCTGTAAGAATTTTGATGATTTCGTGCAGAATTCTGCTGTTTTCTTGCAATTCAGCCGTAGAATCTTGGTAAAAGTGATGATTTTGTAGATTTCGTGCTCTTCTTTGCGAATTCAAGCCAGAAAACAACGAAAATCGGCGAGAAATCGTTGTTTTGCATCGAAATATGCGGTTTTCTGTAAGAATTTTGATGATTTCGTGCAGAATTCTGCTGTTTTCTTGCAATTCAGCCGTTGAATCTTGGTAAAAAGTCATGATTTTGTAGATTTCGTGCTCTTCTTTGCGAATTCAAGCCAGAAAACAACGAAAATCGGCGAGAAATCGCCGATTTGCATCGAAAAATGCGGTTTTCTGTAAGAATTTTGATGATTTCGTGCAGAATTCTGCGGTTTTCTTGCAATTCAGCCGTTGAATCTTGGTAAAAAGTCATGATTTTGTAGATTTCGTGCTCTTCTTTGCGAATTCAAGCCAAAAAACAACGAAAATCGGCGAGAAATCGTCGTTTTGCATCGAAATATGCGGTTTTCTGTAAGAATTTTGATGATTTCGTGCAGAATTTTGCTGTTTTCTTGCAATTCAGCCGTTGAATCTTGGTAAAAAGTCATGATTTTGTAGATTTCGTGCTCTTCTTTGCGAATTCAAGCCAGAAAACAGCGAAAATTAGCGAGAAATAATCGTTTTGCATCGAAATATGCGGGTTTCTCTAAGAATTTTGACGATTTCGTGCAGAATTCTGCTGTTTTCTTGCAATTCAGCCGTTGAATCTTGGTAAAAAGTCATGATTTTGTAGATTTCGTGCTCTTCTTTGCGAATTCAAGATAGAAAACAACGAAAATCAGCGAGAAATCGTCGTTTTGCATCGAAATATGCGGTTTTCTCTAAAAATTTTGATGATTTCGTGCAGAATTCTGCTGTTTTCTTGCAATTCAGCCGTTGAATCTATGTAAAAAGTCATGATTTTGTAGATTTCGCGCTCTTCTTGGCGAATTCAAGATAGAAAACAACCAAAAACCGGCGAGAAATCGTTGTTTTGCATCGAAATATGCAGTTTTCTGTAAGAATTTTGATGATTTCGTGCAGAATTCTGCTGTTTTCTTGCAATTTAGCCGTAGAATCTTGGTAAAAAGTGATGATTTTGTAGATTTCGTGCTCTTCTTTGCGAATTCAAGCCAGAAAACAACGAAAATCGGCGAGAAATCGTTGTTTTGCATTGAAATATGCGGTTTTCTGTAAGAATTTTGATGATTTCGTGCAGAATTCTGCTGTTTTCTTGCAATTCAGCCGTTGAATCTTGGTAAAAAGTCATGATTTTGTAGATTTCGTGCTCTTCTTTGCGAATTCAAGCCAGAAAACAACGAAAATCGGCGAGAAATCGTCGTTTTGCATCGAAAAATGCGGTTTTCTGTAAGAATTTTGATGATTTCGTGCAGAATTCTGCTGTTTTCTTGCAATTCAGCCGTTGAATCTTGGTAAAAAGTCATGATTTTGTAGATTTCGTGCTCTTCTTTGCGAATTCAAGCCAGAAAACAACGAAAATCGGCGAGAAATCGTCGTTTTGCATCGAAATATGCGGTTTTCTGTAAGAATTTTGATGATTTCGTGCAGAATTCTGCTGTTTTCTTGCAATTCAGCCGTTGAATCTTGGTAAAAAGTAATGATTTTGTAGATTTCGTGCTCTTCTTTGCAAATTCAAGCCAGAAAACATCGAAAATCGGCGAGCAATCGTCGTTTTGCATCGAAATATGCGGTTTTCTCTAAGAATTTTGACGATTTCGTGCAGAATTCTGCTGTTTTCTTGCAATTCAGCCGTTGAATCTTGGTAAAAAGTCATGATTTTGTAGATTTTGTGCTCTTCTTTGCGAATTCAAGATAGAAAACAACGAAAATCAGCGAGAAATCGTCGTTTTGCATCGAAATATGCGGTTTTCTCTAAGAATTTTGATGATTTCGTGCAGAATTCTGCTGTTTTCTTGCATTTCAGCCGTAGAATCTTGGTAAAAAGTGATGATTTTGTAGATTTCGTGCTCTTCTTTGCGAATTCAAGCCAGAAAACAACAAAAATCGGCGAGAAATCGTTGTTTTGCATCGAGATATGCGGATTTCTGTAAGAATTTTGAGGATTTCGTGCAGAATTCTGCTGTTTTTTTGCAATTCAGCCGTTGAATCTTGGTAAAAAGTCATGATTTTGTAGATTTCGTGCTCTTCTTTGCGAATTCAAGCCAGAAAACAACAAAAATCGGCGGGAAATCGTCGTTTTGCATCGAAAAATGCGGTTTTCTGTAAGAATTTTGATGATTTCGTGCAGATTTCTGCTGTTTTCTTGCAATTCAGCCGTTGAATCTTGGCAAAAAGTCATGATTTTGTAGATTTCGTGCTCTTCTTTGCGAATTCAAGCCAGAAAACAACGAAAATCGGCGAGAAATCGTCGTTTTGCATCGCAATATGCGGTTTTCTGTAAGAATTTTGATGATTTCGTGCAGAATTCTGCTGTGTTCTTGCAATTCAGCCGTTGAATTTTGGTAAAAAGTGATGATTTTGTAGATTTCCTGCTCTTTTGCGAATTCAAGCCAGAAAACAACGAAAATCGGCGAGAAATCGTCGTTTTGCATCGAAATATGCGGTTTTCTCTAAGAATTTTGATGATTTCGTGTAGAATTCTGCTGTTTTCTTGCAATTCAGCCGTTGAATATTGGTAAAAAGTGATGATTTTGTAGATTTCGTGCTCTTCTTTGCGAATTCAAGCCAGAAAACAACGAAAATCGGCGAGAAATCGTCGTTTTGCATCGAAATATGCGGTTTTCTCTAAGAATTTTGACGATTTCGTGCAGAATTCTGCTGTTTTCTTGCAATTCAGCCGTTGAATCTTGGTAAAAAGTCATGATTTTGTAGATTTCGTGCTCTTCTTTGCGAATTCAAGATAGAAAACAACGAAAATCAGCGAGAAATCGTCGTTTTGCATCGAAATATGCGGTTTTCTCTAAGAATTTTGATGATTTCGTGCAGAATTCTGCTGTTTTCTTGCAATTCAGCCGTTGAATCTGGGTAAAAAGTCATGATTTTGTAGATTTCGTGCTCTTCTTGGCGAATTCAAAATAGAAAACAACTAAAATCGGCGAGAAATCGTTGTTTTGCATCGAAATATGCGGTTTTCTGTAAGAATTTTGATGATTTCGTGCAGAATTCTGCTGTTTTCTTGCAATTCAGCCGTTGAATCTATGTAAAAAGTCATGATTTTGTAGATTTCGTGCTCTTCTTGGCAAATTCAAGATAGAAAACAACGAAAATCGGCGAGAAATCGTTGTTTTGCATCGAAATATGCAGTTTTCTCTAAGAATTTTGATGATTTCGTGCAGAATTCTGCTGTTTTCTTGCAATTCAGCCGTTGAATCTTGGTAAAAAGTCATGATTTTGTAGATTTCGTGCTCTTCTTTGCGAATTCAAGCCAGAAAACAACGAAAATCGGCGAGAAATCCGTTTTGCATGGAAATATGCGGTTTTCTGTAAGAATTTTGATGATTTCGTGCAGAATTCTGCTGTTTTCTTGCAATTTAGCCGTAGAATCTTGGTAAAAAGTGATGATTTTGTAGATTTCGTGCTCTTCTTTGCGAATTCAAGCCAGAAAACAACGAAAATCGGCGAGAAATCGTTGTTTTGCATCGAAATATGCGGTTTTCTGTAAGAATTTTGATGATTTCGTGCAGAATTTTGCTGTTTTCGTGCAATTCAGCCGTTGAATCTTGGTAAAAAGTCATGATTTTGTAAATTTCGTGCTCTTCTTTGCGAATTCAAGCCAGAAAACAACGAAAATCGGCGAGAAATCGTCGTTTTGCATCGAAAAATGCGGTTTTCTGTAAGAATTTTGATGATTTCGTGCAGAATTCTGCTGTTTTTTTGCAATTCAACCGTTGAATCTTGGTAAAAAGTCATGATTTTGTAGATTTCGTGCTCTTCTTTGCGAATTCAAGCCAGAAAACAACGAAAATCGGCGAGAAATCGTCGTTTTGCATCGAAATATGCGGTTTTCTCTAAGAATTTTGACGATTTCGTGCAGAATTCTGCTGTTTTCTTGCAATTCAGCCGTTGAATCTTGGTAAAAAGTCATGATTTTGTAGATTTCGTGCTCTTCTTTGCGAATTCAAGATAGAAAACAACGAAAATCAGCGAGAAATCGTCGTTCTGCATCGAAATATGCGGTTTTCTCTAAGAATTTTGATGATTTCGTGCAGAATTCTGCTGTTTTCTTGCAATTCAGCTGTTGAATCTAGGTAAAAAGTCATGATTTTGTAGATTTCGTGCTCTTCTTGGCGAATTCAAGATAGAAAACAACGAAAATCGGCGAGTAATCGTTGTTTTGCATCGAAATATGCAGTTTTCTCTAAGAATTTTGATGATTTCGTGCAGAATTCTGCTGTTTTCTTGCAATTCAGCCGTTGAATCTTGGTAAAAATCATGATTTTGTAGATTTTGTGCTCTTCTTTGCAAATTCAAGCCAGAAAACAACGAAAATCGGCGAGAAATCGTCGTTTTGCATCGATATATGCGGTTTTCTGTAAGAATTTTGATGATTTCGTGCAGAATTCTGCTGTTTTCTTGCAATTCAGCCGTAGAATCTTGGTAAAAAGTGATGATTTTGTAGATTTCGTGCTCTTCTTTGCGAATTCAAGCCAGAAAACATCGAAAATCGGCGAGAAATCATCGTTTTGCATCGAAATATGCGGTTTTCTGTAAGAATTTTGATGATTTCCTGCAGAATTCTGCTGTTTTCTTGCAATTCAGCCGTTGAATCTTGGTAAGAAGTCATGATTTTGTAGATTTCGTGCTCTTCTTTGCGAATTCAAGCCAGAAAACAACGAAAATCAGCGAGAAATCGTCGTTTTGCATCGAAATATGCGGTTTTCTGTAAGAATTTTGATGATTTCGTGCAGAATTCTGCTGTTTTCTTGCAATTCAGCCGTTGAATCTTGGTAAGAAGTCATGATTTTGTAGATTTCGTGCTCTTCTTTGCGAATTCAAGCCAGAATACAACGAAAATCGGCGAGAAATCGTCGTTTTGCATCGAAATATGCGGTTTTCTGTAAGAATTTTGATGATTTCGTGCAGAATTCTGCTGTTTTCTTGCAATTCAGCTGTTGAATCTTGGTAAAAAGTCACGATTTTGTAGATTCCGTGCTTTTCTTTGCGAATTCAAGATAGAAAACAACGAAAATCAGCGAGAAATCGTCGTTTTGCATCGAAATATGCGGTTTTCTCTAAGAATTTTGATGATTTCGTGCAGAATTCTGCTGTTTTCTTGCAAGTCAGCTGTTGAATCTTGGTAAAAAGTCATGATTTTGTAGATTTCGTGCTCTTCTTTGCGAATTCAAGCCAGAAAACAACGAAAATCGGCGAGAAATAATCGTTTTGCATCGAAATATGCGGTTTTCTGTAAGAATTTTGATGATTTCGTGCAGAATTCTGCTGTTTTCTTGCAATTCAGCCGTTGAATCTTGGTAAAAAGTCATGAATTTGTAGATTTCGTGCTCCTCTTTGCGAATTCAAGCCAGAAAACCATGAAAATCGGCGAGAAATCGTCGTTTTGCATCGAAATATGCGGTTTTCTCTAAGAATTTTGATGATTTCGTGCAGAATTCTGCTGTTTTCTTGCAATTCAGCCGTTGAATCTTGGTAAAAAGTGATAATTTTGTAGATTTTGTGCTCTTCTTTGCAAATTCAAGCCAGAAAACAACGAAAATCGGCAAGAAATCGTCGTTTTGCATCGAACTATGCGGTTTTCTGTAAGAATTTTGATGATTTCGTGCAGAATTCTGCTGTTTTCTTACAATTCAGCTGTTGAATCTAGGTAAAAAGTCATGATTTTGTAGATTTCGTGCTCTTCTTTGCGAATTCAAGCCAGAATACAACGAAAATCGGCGAGAAATCGTCGTTTTGCATCGAAATATGCGGTTTTCTGTAAGAATTTTGATGATTTCGTGCAGAATTCTGCTGTTTTCTTGCAATTCAGCCGTTGAATCTTGGTAAAAAGTCACGATTTTGTAGATTCCGTGCTTTTCTTTGCGAATTCAAGATAGAAAACAACGAAAATCAGCGAGAAATCGTCGTTTTGCATCGAAATATGCGGTTTTCTCTAAGAATTTTGATGATTTCGAGCAGAATTCTGCTGTTTTCTTGCAAGTCAGCCGTTGAATCTTGGTAAAAAGTCATGATTTTGTAGATTTCGTGCTCTTCTTTGCGAATTCAAGCCAGAAAACAACGAAAATCGGCGAGAAATCGTCGTTTTGCATCGAAAAATGCAGTTTTCTGTAAGAATTTTGATGATTTCGTGCAGAATTCTGCTGTTTTCTTGCAATTCAGCCGTTGAAACTTGGTAAGAAGTCATGATTTTGTAGATTTCGTGCTCTTCTTTGCGAATTCAAGCCAGAAAACAACGAAAATCGGCGAGAAATCGTCGTTTTGCATCGAAATATGCGGTTTTCTGTAAGAATTTTGATGATTTCGTGCAGAATTCTGCTGTTTTCTTGCAATTCAGCCGTTGAATCTTGGTAAGAAGTCATGATTTTGTAGATTTCGTGCTCTTCTTTGCGAATTCAAGCCAGAATACAACGAAAATCGGCGAGAAATCGTCGTTTTGCATCGAAATATGCGGTTTTCTGTAAGAATTTTGATGATTTCGTGCAGAATTCTGCTGTTTTCTTGCAATTCAGCCGTTGAATCTTGGTAAAAAGTCACGATTTTGTAGATTCCGTGCTTTTCTTTGCGAATTCAAGATAGAAAACAACGAAAATCAGCGAGAAATCGTCGTTTTGCATCGAAATATGCGGTTTTCTGTAAGAATTTTGATGATTTCGTGCAGAATTCTGCTGTTTTCTTGCAATTCAGCCGTTGAATTTTGGTAAAGAGTCATGATTTTGTAGATTTCGTGCTCTCCTTTGCGAATTCAAGATAGAAAACAACGAAAATCGGTGAGAAATCGTCGTTTTGCATCGAAATATGCGGTTTTCTGTTAGAATTTTGATGATTTCGTGCAGAATTCTGCTGTTTTCTTGCCATTCAGTTGTTGAATCTTGGTAAAAAGTCATGATTTTGTAGATTTCGTGCTCTTCTTTGCGAATTCAAGCCAGAAAACAACGAAAATCGGCGAGAAATCGTCGTTTTGCATCGAAATATGCGGTTTTCTGTAAGAATTTTGATGATTTCGTGCAGAATTCTGCTGTTTTCTTGCAATTCAGCCGTTGAATCTTGGTAAAAAGTCATGATTTTGTAGATTTCGTGCTCTTCTTTGCGAATTCAAGCCAGATAACAACGAAAATCGGCGAGAAATCGTCGTTTTGCATCGAAATATGCGGTTTTCTGTAAGAATTTTGATGATTTCGTGCAGAATTCTGCTGTTTTCTTGCAATTCAGTGTTGAATCTTGGTAAAGAGTCATGATTTTGTAGATTTCGTGCTCTCCTTTGCGAATTCAAGATAGAAAACAACGAAAATCAGCGAGAAATCGTCGTTTTGCTTCGAAATATGCGGTTTTCTCTAAGAATTTTGATGATTTCGTGCAGAATTCTGCTGTTTTCTTGCAATTCAGCCGTTGAATCTTGGTAAAAAGTCATGATTTTGTAGATTTCGTGCTCTTCTTTGCAAATTCATGCCAGAAAACAACGAAAATCGGCGAGAAATCGTCGTTTTGCAACGAAATATGCGGTTTTCTGTAAGAATCTTGATGATCTCGTGCAGAATTCTGCTGTTTTCTTGCAATTCAGCCGTTGAATCTTGGTAAAAAGTCATGATTTTGTAGATTTCGTGCTCTTCTTTGCGAATTCAAGCCAGAAAACAACGAAAATCGGTGAGAAATCGTCGTTTTGCATCGAAAAATGCAGTTTTCTGTAAGAATTTTGATCATTTCGTGCAGAATTCTGCTGTTTTCTTGCAATTCAGCCGTTGAATCTTGGTAAAAAGTCATGATTTTGTAGATTTCGTGCTCTTCTTTGCGAATTCAAGCCAGAAAACAACGAAAATCGGCGAAAAATCGTCGTTTTGCATCGAAATATGCGGTTTTCTGTAAGAATTTTGATGATTTCGTGCAGAATTCTGCTGTTTTCTTGCAATTCAGCCGTTGAAACTTGGTAAGAAGTCATGATTTTGTAGATTTCGTGCTCTTCTTTGCGAATTCAAGCCAGAAAACAACGAAAATCGGTGAGAAATCGTCGTTTTGCATCGAAAAATGCAGTTTTCTGTAAGAATTTTGATCATTTCGTGCAGAATTCTGCTGTTTTCTTGCAATTCAGCAGTTGAATCTTGGTAAAAAGTCATGATTTTGTAGATTTCGTGCTCTTCTTTGCGAATTCAAGCCAGAAAACAACGAAAATCGGCGAAAAATCGTCGTTTTGCATCGAAAAATGCAGTTTTCTGTAAGAATTTTGATGATTTCGTGCAGAATTCTGCTGTTTTCTTGCAATTCAGCCGTTGAAACTTGGTAAGAAGTCA
The DNA here is from genome assembly GCA_029298725.1 of Gnatocerus cornutus. Classification (NCBI taxonomy): domain Eukaryota; kingdom Metazoa; phylum Arthropoda; class Insecta; order Coleoptera; family Tenebrionidae; genus Gnatocerus; species Gnatocerus cornutus. Next base: position 3,041,312 of record CM055514.1, read on the forward strand.
TGATTTTGTAGATTTCGTGCTCTTCTTTGCGAATTCAAGCCAGAAAACAACGAAAATCGGCGAGAAATCGTCGTTTTGCATCGAAATATGCGGTTTTCTGTAAGAATTTTGATGATTTCGTGCAGAATTCTGCTGTTTTCTTGCAATTCAGCCGTTGAATCTTGGTAAGAAGTCATGATTTTGTAGATTTCGTGCTCTTCTTTGCGAATTCAAGCCAGAATACAACGAAAATCGGCGAGAAATCGTCGTTTTGCATCGAAATATGCGGTTTTCTGTAAGAATTTTGATGATTTCGTGCAGAATTCTGCTGTTTTCTTGCAATTCAGCCGTTGAATCTTGGTAAAAAGTCACGATTTTGTAGATTCCGTGCTTTTCTTTGCGAATTCAAGATAGAAAACAACGAAAATCAGCGAGAAATCGTCGTTTTGCATCGAAATATGCGGTTTTCTCTAAGAATTTTGATGATTTCGTGCAGAATTCTGCTGTTTTCTTGCAAGTCAGCCGTTGAATCTTGGTAAAAAGTCATGATTTTGTAGATTTCGTGCTCTTCTTTGCGAATTCAAGCCAGAAAACAACGAAAATCGGCGAGAAATCGTCGTTTTGCATCGAAATATGCGGTTTTCTGTAAGAATTTTGATGATTTCGTGCAGAATTCTGCTGTTTTCTTGCAATTCAGCTGTTGAATCTAGGTAAAAAGTCATGATTTTGTAGATTTCGTGCTCTTCTTGGCGAATTCAAGATAGAAAACAACGAAAATCGGCGAGAAATCGTTGTTTTGCATCGAAATATGCGGTTTTCTGTAAGAATTTTGATGATTTCGTGCAGAATTCTGCTGTTTTCTTGCAATTCAGCCGTTGAATTTTGGTAAAGAGTCATGATTTTGTAGATTTCGTGCTCTCCTTTGCGAATTCAAGATAGAAAACAACGAAAATCGGTGAGAAATCGTCGTTTTGCATCGAAATATGCGGTTTTCTGTTAGAATTTTGATGATTTCGTGCAGAATTCTGCTGTTTTCTTGCAATTCAGTTGTTGAATCTTGGTAAAAAGTCATGATTTTGTAGATTTCGTGCTCTTCTTTGCGAATTCAAGCCAGAAAACAACGAAAATCGGCGAGAAATCGTCGTTTTGCATCGAAATATGCGGTTTTCTGTAAGAATTTTGATGATTTCGTGCAGAATTCTGCTGTTTTCTTGCAATTCAGCCGTTGAATCTTGGTAAAAAGTCATGATTTTGTAGATTTCGTGCTCTTCTTTGCGAATTCAAGCCAGATAACAACGAAAATCGGCGAGAAATCGTCGTTTTGCATCGAAATATGCGGTTTTCTGTAAGAATTTTGATGATTTCGTGCAGAATTCTGCTGTTTTCTTGCAATTCAGTGTTGAATCTTGGTAAAGAGTCATGATTTTGTAGATTTCGTGCTCTCCTTTGCGAATTCAAGATAGAAAACAACGAAAATCAGCGAGAAATCGTCGTTTTGCTTCGAAATATGCGGTTTTCTCTAAGAATTTTGATGATTTCGTGCAGAATTCTGCTGTTTTCTTGCAATTCAGCCGTTGAATCTTGGTAAAAAGTCATGATTTTGTAGATTTCGTGCTCTTCTTTGCAAATTCATGCCAGAAAACAACGAAAATCGGCGAGAAATCGTCGTTTTGCAACGAAATATGCGGTTTTCTGTAAGAATTTTGATGATCTCGTGCAGAATTCTGCTGTTTTCTTGCAATTCAGCCGTTGAATCTTGGTAAAAAGTCATGATTTTGTAGATTTCGTGCTCTTCTTTGCGAATTCAAGCCAGAAAACAACGAAAATCGGTGAGAAATCGTCGTTTTGCATCGAAAAATGCAGTTTTCTGTAAGAATTTTGATCATTTCGTGCAGAATTCTGCTGTTTTCTTGCAATTCAGCCGTTGAATCTTGGTAAAAAGTCATGATTTTGTAGATTTCGTGCTCTTCTTTGCGAATTCAAGCCAGAAAACAACGAAAATCGGCGAAAAATCGTCGTTTTGCATCGAAATATGCGGTTTTCTGTAAGAATTTTGATGATTTCGTGCAGAATTCTGCTGTTTTCTTGCAATTCAGCCGTTGAATCTTGGTAAAAAGTCATGATTTTGTAGATGTCGTGCTCTTCTTTGCGAATTCAAGCCAGAAAACAGCGAAAATCGGCGAGAAATAATCGTTTTGCATCGAAATATGCGGTTTTCTGTAAGAATTTTGATGATTTCGTGCGGAATTCTGCTGTTTTCTTGCAATTCAGCCGTTGAATCTTGGTAAAAAGTCATGATTTTGTAGATTTCGTGCTCCTCTTTGCGAATTCAAGCCAGAAAACCACGAAAATCGGCGAGAAATCGTCGTTTTGCATCGAAATATGCGGTTTTCTCTAAGAATTTTGATGATTTCGTGCAGAATTCTGCTGTTTTCTTGCAATTCAGCCGTTGAATCTTGGTAAAAAGTGATAATTTTGTAGATTTCGTGCTCTTCTTTGCGAATTCAAGCCAGAAAACAACGAAAATCGGCGAGAAATCGTCGTTTTGCATCGAAATATGCGGTTTTCTCTAAGAATTTTGATGATTTCGTGCAGAATTCTGCTGTTTTCTTGCAATTCAGCTGTTGAATCTAGGTAAAAAGTCATGATTTTGTAGATTTCGTGCTCTTCTTGGCGAATTCAAGATAGAAAACAACGAAAATCGGCGAGAAATCGTTGTTTTGCTTCGAAATATGCAGTTTTCTCTAAGAATTTTGATGATTTCGTGCAGAGTTCTGCTGTTGTCTTGCAATTCAGCCGTTGAATCTTGGTAAAAAGTCATGATTTTGTAGATTTCGTGCTCTTCTTTGCGAATTCAAGCCAGAAAACAACGAAAATCGGCGAGAAATCGTCGTTTTGCATCGAAAGATGCGGTTTTCTATAAGAATTTTGATGATTTCGTGCAGAATTCTGCTGCTTTCTTGCAATTCAGCCGTTGAATCTTGGTAAAAAGTCATGATTTTGTAGATTCCGTGCTCCTCTTTGCGAATTCAAGATAGAAAACATCGAAAATCAGCGAGAAATCGTCGTTTTGCATCGAAATATGCGGTTTTCTGTAAGAATTTTGATGATTTCGTGCAGAATTCTGCTGTTTTCAGGCAATTCAGCCGTTGAATCTTGGTAAAAAGTGATGATTTTGTAGATTTCGTGCTCTTCTTTGCGAATTCAAGCCAGAAAACAACGAAAATCGGCGAGAAATCGTCGTTTTGCATCGAAATATGCGGTTTTCTCTAAGAATTTTGATGATTTCGTGCAGAAATCTGCTGTTTTCTTGCAATTCAGCCGTTGAATCTTGGTAAAAAGTCATGATTTTGTAGATTTCGTGCTCTTCTTTGCGAATTCAAGATAGAAAACAACGAAAATCAGCGAGAAATCGTCGTTTTGCATCGAAATATGCGGTTTTCTCTAAGAATTTTGATGATTTCGTGCAGAATTCTGCTGTTTTCTTGTAATTCAGCCGTTGAATCTTGTTAAAAAGTCATGATTTTGTAGATTTCGTGCTCTTCTTTGCGAATTCAAGCCAGAAAACAACGAAAATCGGCGAGAAATCGTCGTTTTGCATTGAAATATGCGGTTTTCTGTAAGAATTTTGATGATTTCGTGCAGAATTCTGCTGTTTTCAGGCAATTCAGCCGTTGAATCTAGGTAAAAAGTCATGATTTTGTAGATTTCGTGCTCTTCTTGGCGAATTCAAGATAGAAAACAACGAAAATCGGCGAGAAATCGTTGTTTTGCATCGAAATATGCGGTTTTCTGTAAGAATTTTGATGATTTCGTGCAGAATTCTGCTGTTTTCTTGCAATTCAGCCGTTGAATCTAGGTAAAAAGTCATGATTTTGTAGATTTCGTGCTCTTCTTGGCGAATTCAAGATAGAAAACAACGAAAATCGGCGAGAAATCGTTGTTTTGCATCGAAATATGCAGTTTTCTCTAAGAATTTTGATGATTTCGTGCAGAATTCTGCTGTTTTCTTGCAATTCAGCCGTTGAATCTTGGTAAAAAGTCATGATTTTGTAGATTTCGTGCTCTTCTTTGCGAATTCAAGCCAGAAAACAACGAAAATCGGCGAGAAATCGTCGTTTTGCATCGAAATATGCGGTTTTCTCTAAGAATTTTAATGATTTCGTGCAGAAATCTGCTGTTTTCTTGCAATTCAGCCGTTGAATCTTGGTAAAAAGTCATGATTTTGTAGATTTCGTTCTCTTCTTTGCGAATTCAAGATAGAAAACAACGAAAATCAGCGAGAAATCGTCGTTTTGCATCGAAATATGCGGTTTTCTCTAAGAATTTTGATGATTTCGTGCAGAATTCTGCTGTTTTCTTGCAATTCAGCCGTTGAATCTTGGTAAAAAGTCATGATTTTGTAGATTTCGTGCTCTTCTTTGCAAATTCATGCCAGAAAACAACGAAAATCGGCGAGAAATCGTCGTTTTGCATCGAAATATGCGGTTTTCTCTAAGAATTTTGATAATTTCGTGCAGAATTCTGCTGTTTTCTTGCAATTCAGCCGTTGAATCTTGGTAAAAAGTCATGATTTTGTAGATTTCGTGCTCTTCTTTGCAAATTCATGCCAGAAAACAACGAAAATCGGCGAGAAATCGTCGTTTTGCATCGAAATATGCGGTTTTCTGTAAGAATTTTGATGATTTCGTGCAGAATTCTGCTGTTTTCTTGCAATTCAGCCGTTGAATCTTGGTAAAAAGTCATGATTTTGTAGATTTCGTTCTCTTCTTTGCGAATTCAAGCCAGAAAACAACGAAAATCGGCGAGAAATCGTCGTTTTGCATCGAAATATGCGGTTTTCTGTAAGAATTTTGATGATTTCGTGCAGAATTCTGCTGTTTTCTTGCAATTCAGCCGTTGAATCTTGGTAAAAAGTCATGATTTTGTAGATTTCGTGCTCTTCTTTGCGAATTCAAGCCAGAAAACAACAAAAATCGGCGAGAAATCGTCGTTTTGCATCGAAATATGCGGTTTTCTGTAAGAATTTTGATGATTTCGTGCAGAATTCTGCTGTTTTCTTGCAATTCAGCCGTTGAATCTTGGTAAAAAGTCATGATTTTGTAGATTCCGTGCTCTTCTTTGCGAATTCAAGATAGAAAACAACGAAAATCAGCGAGAAATCGTCGTTTTGCATCGAAATATGCGGTTTTCTCTAAGAATTTTGATGATTTCGTGCAGAATTCTGCTGTTTTCTTGCAATTCTGCCGTTGAATCTTGGTAAAAAGTCATGATTTTGTAGATTTCGTGCTCTTCTTTGCGAATTCAAGCCAGAAAACAACGAAAATCGGCGAGAAATAATCGTTTTGCATCGAAATATGCGGTTTTCAGTAAGAATTTTGATGATTTCGTGCAGAATTCTGCTGTTTTCTTGCAATTCAGCCGTTGAATCTTGGTAAAAAGTCATGATTTTGTAGATTTCGTGCTCCCCTTTGCGAATTCAAGCCAGAAAACAACGAAAACCGGCGAGAAATAATCGTTTTGCATCGAAATATGCGGTTTTCTGTAAGAATTTTGATGATTTCGTGCAGAATTCTGCTTTTTTCTTGCAATTCAGCCGTTGAATCTTGGTAAAAAGTCATGATTTTGTAGATTTTGTGCTCTTCTTTGCGAATTCAAGCCAGAAAACCACGAAAATCGGCGAGAAATCGTCGTTTTGCATCGAAATATGTGGTTTTCTGTAAGAATTTTGATGATTTCGTGCAGAAATCTGCTGTTTTCTTGCAATTCAGCCGTTGAATTCTGGTAAAAAGTCATGATTTTGTAGATTTCGTGCTCTTCTTTGCGAATTCAAGCCAGGAAACAACGAAAATCGGCGAGAAATCGTCGTTTTGCATCGAAATATGCGGTTTTCTGTAAGAATTTTGATGATTTCGTGCAGAATTCTGCTGTTTTCTTGCAATTCAGCCGTTGAATCTTGGTAAAAAGTCATGATTTTGTAGATTCCGTACTCTTCTTTGCGAATTCAAGATAGAAAACAACGAAAATCAGCGAGAAATCGTCATTTTGCATCGAAATATGCGGTTTTCTCTAAGAATTTTGATGATTTCGTGCAAAATTCTGCTGTTTTCTTGCAATTTAGCCGTTGAATCTTGGTAAAAAGTGATGATTTTGTAGATTTCGTGCTCTTCTTTGCAAATTCAAGCCAGAAAACAACGAAAATCGGCGAGAAATAATCGTTTTGCATCGAAATATGCGGTTTTCTGTAAGAATTTTGATGATTTCGTGCAGAATTCTGCTGTTTTCTTGCAATTCAGCCGTTGAATCTTGGTAAAAAGTCATGATTTTGTAGATTTCGTGCTCCCCTTTGCGAATTCAAGCCAGAAAACAACGAAAATCGGCGAGAAATAATCGTTTTGCATCGAAATATGCGGTTTTCTGTAAGAATTTTGATGATTTCGTGCAGAATTCTGCTGTTTTCTTGCAATTCAGCCGTTGAATCTTGGTAAAAAGTCATGATTTTGTAGATTTCGTGCTCTTCTTTGCGAATTCAAGCCAGAAAACCACGAAAATCGGCGAGAAATCGTCGTTTTGCATCGAAATATGCGGTTTTCTCTAAGAATTTTGATGATTTCGTGCAGAAATCTGCTGTTTTCTTGCAATTCAGCCGTTGAATCTTGGTAAAAAGTCATGATTTTGTAGATTTCGTGCTCTTCTTTGCGAATACAAGATAGAAAACAACGAAAATCAGCGAGAAATCGTCGTTTTGCATCGAAATATGCGGTTTTCTCTAAGAAATTTGATGATTTCGTGCAGAATTCTGCTGTTTTCTTGCAATTCAGCCTTTGAATCTTGGTAAAAAGTCATGATTTTGTAGATTTTGTGCTCTACTTTGCGAATTCAAGCCAGAAAACAACGAAAATCGGCGAGAAATCGTCGTTTTGCATCGAAAAATGCGGTTTTCTGTAAGAATTTTGATGATTTTATGCAGAATTCTGTTGTTCTCTTGCAATTCAGCCGTTGAATCTTGGTAAAAAGTGATGATTCTGTAGATTTCGTGCTCTTTTTTGCGAATTCAAGATAGAAAACAACGAAAATCAGCGAGAAATCGTCGTTTTGCATCGAAATATGCGGTTTTCACTAAGAATTTTGATGATTTCGTGCAGAATTCTGCTGTTTTCTTGCAATTCAGCCGTTGAATGTTGGTAAAAAGTCATGATTTTGTAGATTTCGTGCTCTTCTTTGCGAATTCAAGCCAGAAAACAACGAAAATCGGCGAGAAATCGTCGTTTTGCATCGAAATATGCGGTTTTCTGTAAGTATTTTGATGATTTCGTGCAGAATTCTGCTGTTCTCTTGCAATTCAGCCGTAGAATCCTGGTAAAAAGTGATGATTTTGTAGATTTCGTGCTCTTCTTTGCGAATTCAAGCCAGAAAACAACGAAAATCGGCGAGAAATCTTCGTTTTGCATCGAAATATGCGGTTTTCTATAAGAATTTTGATTATTTCGTGCAGAATTCTGCTGTTTTCTTGCAATTCAGCCGTTGAATCTTGGTAAAAAGTCATGATTTTGTAGATTTTGTGCTCTACTTTGCGAATTCAAGCCAGAAAACAACGAAAATCGGCGAGAAATCGTCGTTTTGCATCGAAAAATGCGGTTTTCTGTAAGAATTTTGATGATTTTATGCAGAATTCTGTTGTTCTCTTGCAATTCAGCCGTTGAATCTTGGTAAAAAGTCATGATTTTGTAGATTTCGTGCTCTTCTTTGCGAATTCATGCTAGAAAACAACGAAAATCGGCGAGAAATCGTCGTTTTGCGTCGAAATATGCGGTTTTCTGTAAGAATTTTGATGATTTCGTGCAGAATTCTGCTGTTTTCTTGCAATTGAGCCGTTGAATCGTGGTAAAAAGTCATGATTTTGTAGATTTCGTGCTCTTCTTTGCGAATTCAAGATAGAAAACAACGAAAATCAGCGAGAAATCGTCGTTTTGCATCGAAAAATGCGGTTTTCTGTGAGAATTTTGATGATTTTATGCAGAATTCTGTTGTTCTCTTGCAATTCAGCCGTTGAATCTTGGTAAAAAGTGATGATTCTGTAGATTTCGTGCTCTTCTTTGCGAATTCAAGCCAGAAAACAACGAAAATCGGCGAGAAATCGTCGTTTTGCATCGAAATATGCGGTTTTCTCTAAGAATTTTGATGATTTCGTGCAGAAATCTGCTGTTTTCTTGCAATTCAGCCGTTGAATCTTGGTAAAAAGTCATGATTTTGTAGATTTCGTGCTCTTCTTTGCAAATTCAAGCCAGAAAACAACGAAAATCGGCGAGAAATCTTCGTTTTGCATCGAAATATGCGGTTTTCTATAAGAATTTTGATTATTTCGTGCAGAATTCTGCTGTTTTCTTGCAATTCAGCCGTTGAATCTTGGTAAAAAGTCATGATTTTGTAGATTTTGTGCTCTACTTTGCGAATTCAAGCCAGAAAACAACGAAAATCGGCGAAAAATCGTCGTTTTGCATCGAAAAATGCGGTTTTCTGTAAGAATTTTGATGATTTTATGCAGAATTCTGTTGTTCTCTTGCAATTCAGCCGTTGAATCTTGGTAAAAAGTCATGATTTTGTAGATTTCGTGCTCTTCTTTGCGAATTCAAGCTATAAAACAACGAAAATCGGCGAGAAATCGTCGTTTTGCGTCGAAATATGCGGTTTTCTGTAAGAATTTTGATGATTTCGTGCAGAATTCTGCTGTTTTCTTGCAATTGAGCCGTTGAATCGTGGTAAAAAGTCATGATTTTGTAGATTTCGTGCTCTTCTTTGCGAATTCAAGATAGAAAACAACGAAAATCAGCGAGAAATCGTCGTTTTGCATCGAAATATGCGGTTTTCTCTAAGAATTTTGATGATTTCGTGCAGAATTCTGCTGTTTTCTTGCAATTCAGCTGTTGAATCTTGGTAAAAAGTCATGATTTTGTAGATTTCGTGCTCTTCTTTGCGAATTCATGCCAGAAAACAACGAAAATCGGCGAGAAATAATCGTTTTGCATCGAAATATGCGGTTTTCTGTAAGAATTTTGATGATTTCGTGCAGAATTCTGCTGTTTTCTTGCAATTCAGCCGTTGAATCTTGGTAAAAAGTCATGATTTTGTAGATTCCGTGCTCTTCTTTGCGAATTCAAGCCAGAAAACAACGAAAATCGGCGAGAAATAATCGTTTTGCATCGAAATATGCGGTTTTCTGTAAGAATTTTGATGATTTCGTGCAGAATTCTGCTGTTTTCTTGCAATTCAGCCGTTGAATCTTGGTAAAAAGTCATGATTTTGTAGATTTCGTGCTCCCCTTTGCGAATTCAAGCCAGAAAACAAAGAAAATCGGCGAGAAATAATCGTTTTGCATCGAAATATGCGGTTTTCTGTAAGAATTTTGATGATTTCGTGCAGAATTCTGCTGTTTTCTTGCAATTCAGCCGTTGAATCGTGGTAAAAAGTCATGATTTTGTAGATTTCGTGCTCTTCTTTGCGAATTCAAGCCAGGAAACAACGAAAATCGGCGAGAAATCGTCGTTTTGCATCGAAATATGCGGTTTTCTGTAAGAATTTTGATGATTTCGTGCAGAATTCTGCTGTTTTCTTGCAATTCAGCCGTTGAATCTTGGTAAAAAGTCATGATTTTGTAGATTCCGTGCTCTTCTTTGCGAATTCAAGATAGAAAACAACGAAAATCAGCGAGAAATCGTCGTTTTGCATCGAAATATGCGGTTTTCTCTAAGAATTTTGATGATTTCGTGCAGAATTCTGCTGTTTTCTTGCAATTCAGCTGTTGAATCTTGGTAAAAAGTCATGATTTTGTAGATTTCGTGCTCTTCTTTGCGAATTCATGCCAGAAAACAACGAAAATCGGCGAGAAATAATCGTTTTGCATCGAAATATGCGGTTTTCTGTAAGAATTTTGAAGATTTCGAGCAGAATTCTGCTGTTTTCTTGCAATTCAGCCGTTGAATCTTGGTAAAAAGTCATGATTTTGTAGATTTCGTGCTCTTCTTTGCAAATTCAAGCCAGAAAACCGCGAAAATCGGCAAGAAAACGTCGTTTTGCATCGAAATATGCGGTTTTCTCTAAGAATTTTGATGATTTCGTGAAGAATTCTGCTGTTTTCTTGCAATTCAGCCGTTGAATCTTGGTAAAAAGTGATGATTTTGTAGATTTCGTGCTCTTCTTTGCGAATTTAAGCCAGCAAACAACGAAAATCGGCGAGAAATCGTCGTTTTGCATCGAAATATGCGGTTTTCTCTAAGAATTTTGACGATTTCGTGCAGAATTCTGCTGTTTTCTTGCAATTGAGCCGTTGAATCTTGGTAAAAAGTCATGATTTTGTAGATTTCGAGCTCTTCTTTGCAAATTCAAGATAGAAAACAACGCAAATCAGCGAGAAATCGTCGTTTTGCATCGAAATATGCGGTTTTCTCTAAGAAATTTGATGATTTCGTGCGGAATTCTGCTGTTTTCTTGCAATTCAGCCGTTGAATCTTGGTAAAAAGTCATGATTTTGTAGATTTCGTGCTCTTCTTGGCAAATTCAAGATAGTTTGGTGGTAGGGACGAATTCAAGCCAGAAAACAACGAAAATCGGCGAGAAATCGTCGTTTTGCATCGAAAAATGCGGTTTTCTGTAAGAATTTTGATGATTTTGTGCAGAATTCTGCTGTTTTCTTGCAATTCAGCCGTTGAATCTTGGTAAAAAGTCATGATTTTGTAGATTTCGTGCTCTTCTTTGCGAATTCAAGCCAGAAAACAACGAAAATCGGCGAGAAATCGTCGTTTTGCATCGAAAAATGCGGTTTTCTGTAAGAATTTTGATGATTTTGTGCAGAATTCTGCTGTTTTCTTGCAATTCAGCCGTTGAATCTTGGTAAAAAGTCATGATTTTGTAGATTTCGTGCTCTTCTTTGCGAATTCAAGCCAGAAAACAACGAAAATCGGCGAGAAATCGTCGTTTTGCGTCGAAATATGCGGTTTTCTGTAAGAATTTTGATGATTTCGAGCAGAATTCTGCTGTTTTCTTGCAATTCAGCCGTTGAATCGTGGTAAAAAGTCATGATTTTGTAGATTTCGTGCTCTTCTTGGCAAATTCAAGATAGAAAACAACGAAAATCGGCGAGAAATCGTTGTTTTGCATCGAAATATGCAGTTTTCTCTAAGAATTTTGATGTTTACGTGCAGAATTCTGCTGTTTTCTTGCAATTCAGCCGTTGAATCTTGGTAAAAAGTCATGATTTTGTAGATTTCGTGCTCTTCTTCGCGAATTCAAGCCAGAAAACAACGAAAATCGGCGAGAAATAATCGTTTTGCATCGAAATATGCGGTTTTCTGTAAGAATTTTGAAGATTTCGAGCAGAATTCTGCTGTTTTCTTGCAATTCAGCCGTTGAATCTTGGTAAAAAGTCATGATTTTGTAGATTTCGTGCTCTTCTTTGCAAATTCAAGCCAGAAAACCGCGAAAATCGGCGAGAAAACGTCGTTTTGCATCGAAATATGCGGTTTTCTCTAAGAATTTTGATGATTTCGTGAAGAATTCTGCTGTTTTCTTGCAATTCAGCCGTTGAATCTTGGTAAAAAGTGATGATTTTGTAGATTTCGTGCTCTTCTTTGCGAATTTAAGCCAGCAAACAACGAAAATCGGCGAGAAATCGTCGTTTTGCATCGAAATATGCGGTTTTCTCTAAGAATTTTGACGATTTCGTGCAGAATTCTGCTGTTTTCTTGCAATTGAGCCGTTGAATCTTGGTAAAAAGTCATGATTTTGTAGATTTCGAGCTCTTCTTTGCAAATTCAAGATAGAAAACAACGCAAATCAGCGAGAAATCGTCGTTTTGCATCGAAATATGCGGTTTTCTCTAAGAAATTTGATGATTTCGTGCGGAATTCTGCTGTTTTCTTGCAATTCAGCCGTTGAATCTTGGTAAAAAGTCATGATTTTGTAGATTTCGTGCTCTTCTTGGCAAATTCAAGATAGTTTGGTGGTAGGGACGAATTCAAGCCAGAAAACAACGAAAATCGGCGAGAAATCGTCGTTTTGCATCGAAAAATGCGGTTTTCTGTAAGAATTTTGATGATTTTGTGCAGAATTCTGCTGTTTTCTTGCAATTCAGCCGTTGAATCTTGGTAAAAAGTCATGATTTTGTAGATTTCGTGCTCTTCTTTGCGAATTCAAGCCAGAAAACAACGAAAATCGGCGAGAAATCGTCGTTTTGCATCGAAAAATGCGGTTTTCTGTAAGAATTTTGATGATTTTGTGCAGAATTCTGCTGTTTTCTTGCAATTCAGCCGTTGAATCTTGGTAAAAAGTCATGATTTTGTAGATTTCGTGCTCTTCTTTGCGAATTCAAGCCAGAAAACAACGAAAATCGGCGAGAAATCGTCGTTTTGCGTCGAAATATGCGGTTTTCTGTAAGAATTTTGATGATTTCGAGCAGAATTCTGCTGTTTTCTTGCAATTCAGCCGTTGAATCGTGGTAAAAAGTCATGATTTTGTAGATTTCGTGCTCTTCTTGGCAAATTCAAGATAGAAAACAACGAAAATCGGCGAGAAATCGTTGTTTTGCATCGAAATATGCAGTTTTCTCTAAGAATTTTGATGTTTACGTGCAGAATTCTGCTGTTTTCTTGCAATTCAGCCGTTGAATCTTGGTAAAAAGTCATGATTTTGTAGATTTCGTGCTCTTCTTCGCGAATTCAAGCCAGAAAACAACGAAAATCGGCGAGAAATCGTCGTTTAGCATCGAAAAATGCGGTTTTCTGTAAGAATTTTGATGATTTTATGCAGAATTCTGCTGTTCTCTTGCAATTCAGCCGTTGAATCTTGGTAAAAAGTCATGATTTTGTAGATTTCGTGCTCTTCTTTGCGAATTCAAGCAAGAAAACAACGAAAATCGGCGAGAAATCGTCGTTTTGCGTCGAAATATGCGGTTTTCTGTAAGAATTTTGATGATTTCGTGCAGAATTCTGCTGTTTTCTTGCAATTCAGCCGTTGAATCGTGGTAAAAAGTCATGATTTTGTAGATTTCGTGCTCTTCTTTGCGAATTCATGCCAGAAAACAACGAAAATCGGCGAGAAATAATCGTTTTGCATCGAAATAAGCGGTTTTCTGTAAGAATTTTGATGATTTCGTGCAGAATTCTGCTGTTTTCTTGCAATTCAGCCGTTGAATCTTGGTAAAAGTCATGATTTTGTAGATTTCGTGCTCTTCTTTGCAAATTCAAGCCAGAAAACCACGAAAATCGGCGAGAAATCGTCGTTTTGCATCGAAATATGCGGTTTTCTCTAAAAATTTTGATGATTTCGTGAAGAATTCTGCTGTTTTCTTGCAATTCAGCCGTTGAATCTTGGTAAAAAGTGATGATTTTGTAGATTTCGTGCTCTTCTTTGCGAATTCAAGCCAGAAAACAACGAAAATCGGCGAGAAATCGTCGTTTTGCATCGAAATATGCGGTTTTCTGTAAGAATTTTGATGATTTCGTGCAGAATTCTGCTGTTTTCTTGCAATTCAGCTGTTGAATCTTGGTAAAAAGTCACGATTTTGTAGATTCCGTGCTTTTCTTTGCGAATTCAAGATAGAAAACAACGAAAATCAGCGAGAAATCGTCGTTTTGCATCGAAATATGCGGTTTTCTCTAAGAATTTTGATGATTTCGTGCAGAATTCTGCTGTTTTCTTGCAATTCAGCCGTTGAATCTTGGTAAAAAGTGATGATTTTGTAGATTTCGTGCTCTTCTTCGCGAATTTAAGCCAGAAAACAACGAAAATCGGCGAGAAATCGTCGTTTTGCATCGAAATATACGGTTTTCTCTAAGAATTTTGATGATTTCGTGCAAAATTCTGCTGTTTTCTTGCAATTCAGCCGTTGAATCTTGGTAAAAAGTGATGATTTTGTAGATTTCGTGCTCTTCTTTGCGAATTCAAGCCAGAAAACAACGAAAATCGGCGAGAAATCGTCGTTTTGCATCAAAATATGCGGTTTTCTCTAAGAATTTTGACGATTTCGTGCAGAATTCTGCTATTTTCTTGCAATTCAGCCGTTGAATCTTGGTAAAAAGTCATGATTTTGTAGATTTCGTGCTCTTCTTGGCGAATTCAAGATAGAAAACAACTTAAATCGGCGAGAAATCGTTGTTTTGCATCGAAATATGCAGTTTTCTCTAAGAATTTTGATGATTTCGTGCAGAATTCTGCTGTTTTCTTGCAATTCAGCTGTTGAATCTTGGTAAAAAGTCATGATTTTGTAGATTTCGTGCTCTTCTTTGCGAATTCAAGCCAGAAAACAACGAAAATCGGCGAGAAATCGTCGTTTTGCATCGAAAAATGCGGTTTTCTGTAAGAATTTTGATGATTTTGTGCAGAATTCTGCTGTTTTCTTGCAATTCAGCCGTTGAATCTAGGTAAAAAGTCATGATTTTGTAGATTTCGTGCTCTTCTTGGCGAATTCAAGATAGAAAACAACGAAAATCGGCGAGAAATCGTTGTTTTGCATCGAAATATGCAGTTTTCTCTAAGAATTTTGATGATTTCGTGCAGAATTCTGCTGTTTTCTTGCAATTCAGCCGTTGAATCTTGGTAAAAAGTCATGATTTTGTAGATTTCGTGGTCTTCTTTGCAAATTCAAGCCAGAAAACAACGAAAATCGGCGAGAAATCGTCGTTTTGCATCGAAAAATGCGGTTTTCTGTAAGAATTTTGATGATTTTATGCAGAATTCTGTTGTTCTCTTGCAATTCAGCCGTTGAAACTTGGTAAAAAGTCATGATTTTGTAGATTTCGTACTCTTCTTTGCGAATTCAAGCCAGAAAACAACGAAAATCGGCGAGAAATCGTCGTTTTGCGTCGAAATATGCGGTTTTCTGTAAAAATTTTGATGATTTCGTGCAGAATTCTGCTGTTTTCTTGCAATTCAGCCGTTGAATCGTGGTAAAAAGTTATGATTTTGTAGATTTCGTGCTCTTCTTTGCGAATTCATGCCAGAAAACAACGAAAATCGGCGAGAAATAATCGTTTTGCATCGAAATATGCGGTTTTCTGTAAGAATTTTGATGATTTCGTGCAGAATTCTGCTGTTTTCTTGCAATTCAGCCGTTGAATCTTGGTAAAAAGTCATGATTTTGTAGATTTCGTGCTCTTCTTTGCAAATTCAAGCCAGAAAACCACGAAAATCGGCGAGAAATCGTCGTTTTGCATCGAAATATGCGGTTTTCTCTAAGAATTTTGATGATTTCGTGAAGAATTCTGCTGTTTTCTTGCAATTCAGCCGTTGAATCTTGGTAAAAAGTGATGATTTTGTAGATTTCGTGCTCTTCTTTGCGAATTCAAGCCAGAAAACAACGAAAATCGGCGAGAAATCGTCGTTTTGTATCGAAATATGCGGTTTTCTCTAAGAATTTTGACGATTTCGTGCAGAATTCTGCTGTTTTCTTGCAATTGAGCCGTTGAATCTTGGTAAAAAGTCATGATTTTGTAGATTTCGTGCTCTTCTTTGCAAATTCAAAATAGAAAACAACGAAAATCAGCGAGAAATCGTCGTTTTGCATCGAAATATGCGGTTTTCTCTAAGAATTTTGATGATTTCGTGCAGAACTCTGCTGTTTTCTTGCAATTCAGCCGAAGAATCTTGGTAAAAAGTGATGATTTTGTAGATTTCGTGCTCTTCTTTGCGAATTCAAGCCAGAAAACAACGAAAATCGGCGAGAAATCGTTGTTTTGCATCGAAATATGCGGTTTTCTGTAAGAATTTTGATGATTTCGTGCAGAATTCTACTGTTTTCTTGCAACACAGCCGAAGAATCTTGGTAAAAAGTGATGATTTTGTAGATTTCGTGCTCTTCTTTGCGAATTCAAGCCAGAAAACAACGAAAATCGGCGAGAAATCGTTGTTTTGCATCGAAATATGCGGTTTTCTGTAAGAATTTTGATGATTTCGTGCAGAATTCTACTGTTTTCTTGCAACTCAGCCGAAGAATCTTGGTAAAAAGTGATGATTTTGTAGATTTCGTGCTCTTTTTTGCGAATTCAAGCCTGAAAACAACGAAAATCGGCGAGAAATCGTTGTTTTGCATCGAAATATGCGGTTTTCTGTAAGAATTTTGATGATTTCGTGCAGAATTCTACTGTTTTCTTGCAACTCAGCCGTTGAATCTTGGTAAAAAGTCATGATTTTGTAGATTTCGTGCTCTTCTTTGCGAATTCAAGCCAGAAAACAACGAAAATCGGCGAGAAATCGTCGTTTTGCATCGAAATATGCGGTTTTCTGTAAGAATTTTGATGATTTCGTGCAGAATTCTGCTGTTTTCTTGCAATTCAGCCGTTGAATCTTGGTAAAAAGTCATGATTTTGTAGATTCCGCGCTTTTCTTTGCGAATTCAAGATAGAAAACAACGAAAATCAGCGAGAAATCGTCGTTTTGCATCGAAATATGCGGTTTTCTCTAAGAATTTTGATGATTTCGTGCAGAATTCTGCTGTTTTCTTGCAATTCAGCCGTTGAATCTTGGTAAAAAGTGATGATTTTGTAGATTTCGTGCTCTTCTTCGCGAATTTAAGCCAGAAAACAACGAAAATCAGCGAGAAATCGTCGTTTTGCATCGAAATATGCGGTTTTCTGTAAGAATTTTGATGATTTCGTGCAGAATTCTGCTGTTTTCTTGCAATTCAGCCGAAGAATCTTGGTAAAAAGTGATGATTTTGTAGATTTCGTGCTCTTCTTTGCGAATTCAAGCCAGAAATCAAAGAAAATCGGCGAGAAATCGTTGTTTTGCATCGAAATATGCGGTTTTCTGTAAGAATTTTGATGATTTCGTGCAGAATTCTGCTGTTTTCTTGCAATTCAGCCGTTGAATCTAGGTAAAAAGTCATGATTTTGTAGATTTCGTGCTCTTCTTGGCGAATTCAAGATAGAAAACAACGAAAATCGGCGAGAAATCGTTGTTTTGCATCGAAATATGCGGTTTTCTGTAAGAATTTTGATGATTTCGTGCAGAATTCTGCTGTTTTCTTGCAATTCAGCCGTTGAATCTTGGTAAAAAGTGATGATTTTGTAGATTTCGTGCTCTTTTTTGCGAATTCAAGCCAGAAAACAACGAAAATCGGCGAGAAATCGTCGTTTTGCATCGAAATATGCGGTTTTCTCTAAGAATTTTGACGATTTCGTGCAGAATTCTGCTGTTTTCTTGCAATTCAGCCGTTGAATCTTGGCCAAAAGTCATGATTTTGTAGATTTCGTGCTCTTTTTTGCGAATTCAAGATAGAAAACAACGAAAATCAGCGAGAAATCGTCGTTTTGCATCGAAATATGCGGTTTTCACTAAGAATTTTGATGATTTCGTGCAGAATTCTGCTGTTTTCTTGCAATTCAGCCGTTGAATGTTGGTAAAAAGTCATGATTTTGTAGATTTCGTGCTCTTCTTTGCGAATTCAAGCCAGAAAACAACGAAAATCGGCGAGAAATCGTCGTTTTGCATCGAAATATGCGGTTTTCTGTAAGTATTTTGATGATTTCGTGCAGAATTCTGCTGTTCTCTTGCAATTCAGCCGTAGAATCCTGGTAAAAAGTGATGATTTTGTAGATTTCGTGCTCTTCTTTGCGAATTCAAGCCAGAAAACAACGAAAATCGGCGAGAAATCGTTGTTTTGCATCGAAATATGCGGTTTTCTGTAAGAATTTTGATGATTTCGTGCAGAATTCTGCTGTTTTCTTGCAATTCAGCCGTTGAATCTTGGTAAAAAGTCATGATTTTGTAGATTTCGTGCTCTTCTTTGCGAATTCAAGCCAGAACACAACGAAAATCGGCGAGAAATCGTCGTTTTGCATCGAAAAATGCGGTTTTCTGTAAGAATTTTGATGATTTCGTGCAGAATTCTGCTGTTTTCTTGCAATTCAGCCGTTGAATCTTGGTAAAAAGTCATGATTTTGTAGATTTCGTGCTCTTCTTTGCGAATTCAAGCCAGAAAACAACGAAAATCGGCGAGAAATCGTCGTTTTGCATCGAAATATGCGGTTTTCTCCAAGAATTTTGATGATTTCGTGCAGAATTCTGCTGTTTTCTTGCAATTCAGCCGTTGAATCTTGGTAAAAAGTCATGATTTTGTAGATTCCGTGCTCTTCTTTGCGAATTCAAGATAGAAAACAACGAAAATCAGCGAGAAATCGTCGTTTTGCATGTCGTTTTGCATCGAAATATGCGGTTTTCTCTAAGAATTTTGATGATTTCGTGCAGAATTCTGCTGTTTTCTTGCAATTCAGCCGTTGAATCTTGGTAAAAAGTCATGATTTTGTAAATTTCGTGCTATTCTTTGCAAATTCATGCCAGAAAACAACGAAAATCGGCGAGAAATCGTCGTTTTGCATCGAAATATGCGGTTTTCTCTAAGAATTTTGACGATTTTGTGCAGAATTCTGCTGTTTTCTTGCAATTCAGCCGTTGCATCTTGGTAAAAAGTCATGATTTTGTAGATTTCGTGCTCTTCTTTGCGAATTCAAGATAGAAAACAACGAAAATCAGCGAGAAATCGTCGTTTTGCATCGAAATATGCGGTTTTCTGTAAGAATTTTGATGATTTCGTGCAGAATTCTGCTGTTTTCTTGCAATTCAGCCGTAGAATCTTGGTAAAAAGTGATGATTTTGTAGATTCCGTGCTCTTCTTTGCGAATTCAAGCCAGAAAACAACGAAAATCGGCGAGAAATCGTTGTTTTGCATCGAAATATGCGGTTTTCTGTAAAAATTTTGATGATTTCGTGCAGAATTCTGCTGTTTTCTTGCAATTCAGCCGTTGAATCTTGGTAAAAAGTCATGATTTTGTAGATTTCGTGCTCTTCTTTGCGAATTCAAGCCAGAAAACAACGAAAATCGGCGAGAAATCGTCGTTTTGCATCGAAAAATGCGGTTTTCTGTAAGAATTTTGATGATTTCGTGCAGAATTCTGCTGTTTTCTTGCAATTCAGCCGTTGAATCTTGGTAAAAAGTCATGATTTTGTAGATTTCGTGCTCTTCTTTGCGAATTCAAGCCAGAAAACAACGAAAATCGGCGAGAAATCGTCGTTTTGCATCGAAATATGCGGTTTTCTCTAAGAATTTTGATAATTTCGTGCAGAATTCTGCTGTTTTCTTGCAATTCAGCCGTTGAATCTTGGTAAAAAGTCATGATTTTGTAGATTCCGTGCTCTTCTTTGCGAATTCAAGATAGAAAACAACGAAAATAAGCGAGAAATCGTCGTTTTGCATGTCGTTTTGCATCGAAATATGCGGTTTTCTCTAAGAATTTTGATGATTTCGTGCAGAATTCTGCTGTTTTCTTGCAATTCAGCCGTTGAATCTTGGTAAAAAGTCATGATTTTGTAGATTTCGTGCTCTTCTTTGCAAATTCATGCTAGAAAACAACGAAAATCGGCGAGAAATCATCGTTTTGCATCGAAATATGCGGTTTTCTGTAAGAATTTTGATGATTTCGTGCAGAATTCTGCTGTTTTCTTGCAATTCAGCCGTTGAATCTTGGTAAAAAGTCATGATTTTGTAGATTTCGTGCTCTTCTTTGCGAATTCAAGCCAGAAAACAACGAAAATCGGCGAGAAATCGTCGTTTTGCATCGCAATATGCGGTTTTCTGTAAGAATTTTGATGATTTCGTGCAGAATTCTGCTGTGTTCTTGCAATTCAGCCGTTGAATTTTGGTAAAAAGTGATCATTTTGTAGATTTTGTGCTCTTTTGCGAATTCAAGCCAGAAAACAACGAAAATCGGCGAGAAATCGTCGTTTTGCATCGAAATATGCGGTTTTCTCTAAGAATTTTGATGATTTCGTGCAGAATTCTGCTGTTTTCCTGCAATTCAGCCGTTGAATCTTGATAAAAAGTGATGATTTTGTAGATTTCGTGCTCTTCTTTGCGAATTCAAGCCAGAAAACAACGAAAATCGGCGAGAAATCGTCGTTTTGCATCGAAATATGCGGTTTTCTCTAAGAATTTTGACGATTTCGAGCAGAATTCTGCTGTTTTCTTGCAATTCAGCCGTTGAATCTTTGTAAAAAGTCATGATTTTGTAGATTTCGTGCTCTTCTTTGCGAATTCAAGATAGAAAACAACGAAAATCAGCGAGAAATCGTCGTTTTGCATCGAAATATGCGGTTTTCTCTAAAAATTTTGATGATTTCGTGCAGAATTCTGCTGTTTTCTTGCAATTCAGCCGTTGAATCTTGGTAAAAAGTCATGATTTTGTAGATTTCGTGCTCTTCTTGGCGAATTCAACATAGAAAACAACTAAAATCGGCGAGAAATCGTTGTTTTGCATCGAAATATGCGGTTTTCTGTAAGAATTTTGATGATTTCGTGCAGAATTCTGCTGTTTTCTTGCAATTCAGCCGTTGAATCTATGTAAAAAGTCATGATTTTGTAGATTTCGTGCTCTTCTTGGCGAATTCAAGATAGAAAACAACGAAAATCGGCGAGAAATCGTTGTTTTGCATCGAAATATGCAGTTTTCTCTAAGAATTTTGATGATTTCGTGCAGAATTCTGCTGTTTTCTTGCAATTCAGCCGTTGAATCTTGGTAAAAAGTCATGAGTTTGTAGATTTCGTGCTTTTCTTTGCGAATTCAAGCCAGAAAACAACGAAAATCGGCGAGAAATCGTCGTTTTGCATTGAAATATGCGGTTTTCTGTAAGAATTTTGATGATTTCGTGCAGAATTCTGCTGTTTTCTTGCAATTTAGCCGTAGAATCTTGGTAAAAAGTGATGATTTTGTAGATTTCGTGCTCTTCTTTGCGAATTCAAGCCAGAAAACAACGAAAATCGGCGAGAAATCGTTGTTTTGCATCGAAATATGCGGTTTTCTGTAAGAATTTTGATGATTTCGTGCAGAATTCTGCTGTTTTCTTGCAATTCAGCCGTTGAATCTTGGTGAAAAGTCATGATTTTGTAGATTTCGTGCTCTTCTTTGCGAATTCAAGCCAGAAAACAACGAAAATCTACGAGAAATCGTCGTTTTGCATCGAAATATGCGGTTTCCTGTAAGAATTTTGATGATTTCGTGCAGAATTCTGCTGTTTTCTTGCAATTCAGCCGTTGAATCTTGGTAAAAAGTAATGATTTTGTAGATTTCGTGCTCTTCTTTGCAAATTCAAGCCAGAAAACATCGAAAATCGGCGAGAAATCGTCGTTTTGCATCGAAATATGCGGTTTTCTCTAAGAATTTTGACGATTTCGTGCAGAATTCTGCTGTTTTCTTGCAATTCAGCCGTTGAATCTTGGTAAAAAGTCATGATTTTGTAGATTTTGTGCTCTTCTTTGCGAATTCAAGATAGAAAACAACGAAAATCAGCGAGAAATCGTCGTTTTGCATCGAAATATGCGGTTTTCTCTAAGAATTTTGATGATTTCGTGCAGAATTCTGCTGTTTTCTTGCATTTCAGCCGTAGAATCTTGGTAAAAAGTGATGATTTTGTAGATTTCGTGCTCTTCTTTGCAAATTCAAGCCAGAAAACATCGAAAATCGGCGAGAAATCGTCGTTTTGCATCGAAATATGCGGTTTTCTCTAAGAATTTTGACGATTTCGTGCAGAATTCTGCTGTTTTCTTGCAATTCAGCCGTTGAATCTTGGTAAGAAGTCATGATTTTGTAGATTTTGTGCTCTTCTTTGCGAATTCAAGATAGAAAACAACGAAAATCAGCGAGAAATCGTCGTTTTGCATCGAAATATGCGGTTTTCTCTAAGAATTTTGATGATTTCGTGCAGAATTCTGCTGTTTTCTTGCAATTCAGCCGTAGAATCTTGGTAAAAAGTGATGATTTTGTAGATTTCGTGCTCTTCTTTGCGAATTCAAGCCAGAAACCAACAAAAATCGGCGAGAAATCGTTGTTTTGCATCGAGATATGCGGTTTTCTGTAAGAATTTTGATGATTTCGTGCAGAATTCTGCTGTTTTTTTGCAATTCAGCCGTTGAATCTTGGTAAAAAGTCATGATTTTGTAGATTTCGTGCTCTTCTTTGCGAATTCAAGCCAGAAAACAACGAAAATCGGCGAGAAATCGTCGTTTTGCATCGACAAATGCGGTTTTCTGCAAGAATTTTGATGATTTCGTGCAGAATTCTGCTGTTTTCTTGCAATTCAGCCGTTGAATCTTGGTAAAAAGTCATGATTTTGTAGATTTCGTGCTCTTCTTTGCGAATTCAAGCCAGAAAACAACGAAAATCGGCGAGAAATCGTCGTTTTGCATCGCAATATGCGGTTTTCTGTAAGAATTTTGATGATTTCGTGCAGAATTCTGCTGTGTTCTTGCAATTCAGCCGTTGAATTTTGGTAAAAAGTGATCATTTTGTAGATTTTGTGCTCTTTTGCGAATTCAAGCCAGAAAACAACGAAAATCGGCGAGAAATCGTCGTTTTGCATCGAAATATGCGGTTTTCTCTAAGAATTTTGATGATTTCGTGCAGAATTCTGCTGTTTTCTTGCAATTCAGCCGTTGAATCTTGATAAAAAGTGATGATTTTGTAGATTTCGTGCTCTTCTTTGCGAATTCAAGCCAGAAAACAACGAAAATCGGCGAGAAATCGTCGTTTTGCATCGAAATATGCGGTTTTCTCTAAGAATTTTAACGATTTCGTGCAGAATTCTGCTGTTTTCTTGCAATTCAGCCGTTGAATCTTGGTAAAAAGTCATGATTTTGTAGATTTCGTGCTCTTCTTTGCGAATTCAAGATAGAAAACAACGAAAATCAGCGAGAAATCGTCGTTTTGCATCGAAATATGCGGTTTTCTCTAAAAATTTTGATGATTTCGTGCAGAATTCTGCTGTTTTCTTGCAATTCAGCCGTTGAATCTTGGTAAAAAGTCATGATTTTGTAGATTTCGTGCTCTTCTTGGCGAATTCAAGATAGAAAACAACTAAAATCGGCGAGAAATCGTTGTTTTGCATCGAAATATGCGGTTTTCTGTAAAAATTTTGATGATTTCGTGCAGAATTCTGCTGTTTTCTTGCAATTCAGCCGTTGAATCTATGTAAAAAGTTATGATTTTGTAGACTTCGTGCTCTTCTTGGCGAATTCAAGATAGAAAACAACGAAAATCGGCGAGAAATCGTTGTTTTGCATCGAAATATGCAGTTTTCTCTAAGAATTTTGATGATTTCGTGCAGAATTCTGCTGTTTTCTTGCAATTCAGCCGTTGAATCTTGGTAAAAAGTCATGAGTTTGTAGATTTCGTGCTCTTCTTTGCGAATTCAAGCCAGAAAACAACGAAAATCGGCGAGAAATCGTCGTTTTGCATCGAAATATGCGGTTTTCTGTAAGAATTTTGATGATTTCGTGCAGAATTCTGCTGTTTTCTTGCAATTTAGCCGTAGAATCTTGGTAAAAAGTGATGATTTTGTAGATTTCGTGCTCTTCTTTGCGAATTCAAGCCAGAAAACAACGAAAATCGGCGAGAAATCGTTGTTTTGCATCGAAATATGCGGTTTTCTGTAAGAATTTTGATGATTTCGTGCAGAATTCTGCTGTTTTCTTGCAATTCAGCCGTTGAATCTTGGTGAAAAGTCATGATTTTGTAGATTTCGTGCTCTTCTTTGCGAATTCAAGCCAGAAAACAACGAAAATCGGCGAGAAATCGTCGTTTTGCATCGAAATATGCGGTTTTGTGTAAGAATTTTGATGATTTCGTGCAGAATTCTGCTGTTTTCTTGCAATTCAGCCGTTGAATCTTGGTAAAAAGTAATGATTTTGTAGATTTCGTGCTCTTCTTTGCAAATTCAAGCCAGAAAACATCGAAAATCGGCGAGAAATCGTCGTTTTGCATCGAAATATGCGGTTTTCTCTAAGAATTTTGACGATTTCGTGCAGAATTCTGCTGTTTTCTTGCAATTCAGCCGTTGAATCTTGGTAAAAAGTCATGATTTTGTAGATTTTGTGCTCTTCTTTGCGAATTCAAGATAGAAAACAACGAAAATCAGCGAGAAATCGTCGTTTTGCATCGAAATATGCGGTTTTCTCTAAGAATTTTGATGATTTCGTGCAGAATTCTGCTGTTTTCTTGCATTTCAGCCGTAGAATCTTGGTAAAAAGTGATGATTTTGTAGATTTCGTGCTCTTCTTTGCAAATTCTAGCCAGAAAACATCGAAAATCGGCGAGAAATCGTCGTTTTGCATCGAAATATGCGGTTTTCTCTAAGAATTTTGACGATTTCGTGCAGAATTCTGCTGTTTTCTTGCAATTCAGCCGTTGAATCTTGGTAAAAAGTCATGATTTTGTAGATTTTGTGCTCTTCTTTGCGAATTCAAGATAGAAAACAACGAAAATCAGCGAGAAATCGTCGTTTTGCATCGAAATATGCGGTTTTCTCTAAGAATTTTGATGATTTCGTGCAGAATTCTGCTGTTTTCTTGCAATTCAGCCGTAGAATCTTGGTAAGAAGTGATGATTTTGTAGATGTCGTGCTCTTCTTTGCGAATTCAAGCCAGAAACCAACAAAAATCGGCGAGAAATCGTTGTTTTGCATCGAGATATGCGGTTTTCTGTAAGAATTTTGATGATTTCGTGCAGAATTCTGCTGTTTTTTTGCAATTCAGCCGTTGAATCTTGGCAAAAAGTCATGATTTTGTAGATTTCGTGCTCTTCTTTGCGAATTCAAGCCAGAAAACAACGAAAATCGGCGAGAAATCGTCGTTTTGCATCGAAAAATGCGGTTTTCTGTAAGAATTTTGATGATTTCGTGCAGAATTCTGCTGTTTTCTTGCAATTCAGCCGTTGAATCTTGGTAAAAAGTCATGATTTTGTAGATTTCGTGCTCTTCTTTGCGAATTCAAGCCAGAAAACAACGAAAATCGGCGAGAAATCGTCGTTTTGCATCGCAATATGCGGTTTTCTGTAAGAATTTTGATGATTTCGTGCAGAATTCTGCTGTGTTCTTGCAATTCAGCCGTTGAATTTTGGTAAAAAGTGATCATTTTGTAGATTTTGTGCTCTTTTGCGAATTCAAGCCAGAAAACAACGAAAATCGGCGAGAAATCGTCGTTTTGCATCGAAATATGCGGTTTTCTCTAAGAATTTTGATGATTTCGTGCAGAATTCTGCTGTTTTCTTGCAATTCAGCCGTTGAATCTTGATAAAAAGTGACGATTTTGTAGATTTCGTGCTCCTCTTTGCGAATTCAAGCCAGAAAACAACGAAAATCGGCGAGAAATCGTCGTTTTGCATCGAAATATGCGGTTTTCTCTAAGAATTTTGACGATTTCGAGCAGAATTCTGCTGTTTTCTTGCAATTCAGCCGTTGAATCTTGGTAAAAAGTCATGATTTTGTAGATTTCGTGCTCTTCTTTGCGAATTCAAGATAGAAAACAACGAAAATCAGCGAGAAATCGTCGTTTTGCATCGAAATTTGCGGTTTTCTCTAAAAATTTTGATGATTTCGTGCAGAATTCTGCTGTTTTCTTGCAATTCAGCCGTTGAATCTTGGTAAAAAGTCATGATTTTGTAGATTTCGTGCTCTTCTTGGCGAATTCAAGATAGAAAACAACTAAAATCGGCGAGAAATCGTTGTTTTGCATCGAAATATGCGGTTTTCTGTAAGAATTTTGATGATTTCGTGCAGAATTCTGCTGTTTTCTTGCAATTCAGCCGTTGAATCTATGTAGAAAGTCATGATTTTGTAGATTTCGTGCTCTTCTTGGCGAATTCAAGATAGAAAACAACGAAAATCGGCGAGAAATCGTTGTTTTGCATCGAAATATGCAGTTTTCTCTAAGAATTTTGATGATTTCGTGCAGAATTCTGCTGTTTTCTTGCAATTCAGCCGTTGAATCTTGGTAAAAAGTTATGAGTTTGTAGATTTCGTGCTCTTCTTTGCGAATTCAAGCCAGAAAACAACGAAAATCGGCGAGAAATCGTCGTTTTGCATCGAAATATGCGGTTTTCTGTAAGAATTTTGATGATTTCGTGCAGAATTCTGCTGTTTTCTTGCAATTTAGCCGTAGAATCTTGGTAAAAAGTGATGATTTTGTAGATTTCGTGCTCTTCTTTGCGAATTCAAGCCAGAAAACAACGAAAATCGGCGAGAAATCGTTGTTTTGCATCGAAATATGCGGTTTTCTGTAAGAATTTTGATGATTTCGTGCAGAATTCTGCTGTTTTCTTGCAATTTAGCCGTAGAATCTTGGTAAAAAGTGATGATTTTGTAGATTTCGTGCTCTTCTTTGCGAATTCAAGCCAGAAAACAACGAAAATCGGCGAGAAATCGTTGTTTTGCATCGAAATATGCGGTTTTCTGTAAAAATTTTGATGATTTCGTGCAGAATTCTGCTGTTTTCTTGCAATTCAGCCGTTGAATCTATGTAAAAAGTTATGATTTTGTAGACTTCGTGCTCTTCTTGGCGAATTCAAGATAGAAAACAACGAAAATCGGCGAGAAATCGTTGTTTTGCATCGAAATATGCAGTTTTCTCTAAGAATTTTGATGATTTCGTGCAGAATTCTGCTGTTTTCTTGCAATTCAGCCGTTGAATCTTGGTAAAAAGTTATGAGTTTGTAGATTTCGTGCTCTTCTTTGCGAATTCAAGCCAGAAAACAACGAAAATCGGCGAGAAATCGTCGTTTTGCATCGAAATATGCGGTTTTCTGTAAGAATTTTGATGATTTCGTGCAGAATTCTGCTGTTTTCTTGCAATTTAGCCGTAGAATCTTGGTAAAAAGTGATGATTTTGTAGATTTCGTGCTCTTCTTTGCGAATTCAAGCCAGAAAACAACGAAAATCGGCGAGAAATCGTTGTTTTGCATCGAAATATGCGGTTTTCTGTAAGAATTTTGATGATTTCGTGCAGAATTCTGCTGTTTTCTTGCAATTCAGCCGTTGAATCTTGGTGAAAAGTCATGATTTTGTAGATTTCGTGCTCTTCTTTGCGAATTCAAGCCAGAAAACAACGAAAATCGGCGAGAAATCGTCGTTTTGCATCGAAATATGCGGTTTTCTGTAAGAATTTTGATGATTTCGTGCAGAATTCTGCTGTTTTCTTGCAATTCAGCTGTTGAATCTTGGTAAAAAGTAATGATTTTGTAGATTTCGTGCTCTTCTTTGCAAATTCAAGCCAGAAAACATCGAAAATCGGCGAGAAATCGTCGTTTTGCATCGAAATATGCGGTTTTCTCTAAGAATTTTGACGATTTCGTGCAGAATTCTGCTGTTTTCTTGCAATTCAGCCGTTGAATCTTGGTAAAAAGTCATGATTTTGTAGATTTTGTGCTCTTCTTTGCGAATTCAAGATAGAAAACAACGAAAATCAGCGAGAAATCGTCGTTTTGCATCGAAATATGCGGTTTTCTCTAAGAATTTTGATGATTTCGTGCAGAATTCTGCTGTTTTCTTGCATTTCAGCCGTAGAATCTTGGTAAAAAGTGATGATTTTGTAGATTTCGTGCTCTTCTTTGCAAATTCAAGCCAGAAAACATCGAAAATCGGCGAGAAATCGTCGTTTTGCATCGAAATATGCGGTTTTCTCTAAGAATTTTGACGATTTCGTGCAGAATTCTGCTGTTTTCTTGCAATTCAGCCGTTGAATCTTGGTAAAAAGTCATGATTTTGTAGATTTTGTGCTCTTCTTTGCGAATTCAAGATAGAAAACAACGAAAATCAGCGAGAAATCGTCGTTTTGCATCGAAATATGCGGTTTTCTCTAAGAATTTTGATGATTTCGTGCAGAATTCTGCTGTTTTCTTGCAATTCAGCCGTAGAATCTTGGTAAAAAGTGATGATTTTGTAGATTTCGTGCTCTTCTTTGCGAATTCAAGCCAGAAACCAACAAAAATCGGCGAGAAATCGTTGTTTTGCATCGAGATATGCGGTTTTCTGTAAGAATTTTGATGATTTCGTGCAGAATTCTGCTGTTTTTTTGCAATTCAGCCGTTGAATCTTGGTAAAAAGTCATGATTTTGTAGATTTCGTGCTCTTCTTTGCGAATTCAAGCCAGAAAACAACGAAAATCGGCGAGAAATCGTCGTTTTGCATCGAAAAATGCGGTTTTCTGTAAGAATTTTGATGATTTCGTGCAGAATTCTGCTGTTTTCTTGCAATTCAGCCGTTGAATCTTGGTAAAAAGTCATGATTTTGTAGATTTCGTGCTCTTCTTTGCGAATTCAAGCCAGAAAACAACGAAAATCGGCGAGAAATCGTCGTTTTGCATCGCAATATGCGGTTTTCTGTAAGAATTTTGATGATTTCGTGCAGAATTCTGCTGTGTTCTTGCAATTCAGCCGTTGAATTTTGGTAAAAAGTGATCATTTTGTAGATTTTGTGCTCTTTTGCGAATTCAAGCCAGAAAACAACGAAAATCGGCGAGAAATCGTCGTTTTGCATCGAAATATGCGGTTTTCTCTAAGAATTTTGATGATTTCGTGCAGAATTCTGCTGTTTTCTTGCAATTCAGCCGTTGAATCTTGATAAAAAGTGACGATTTTGTAGATTTCGTGCTCCTCTTTGCGAATTCAAGCCAGAAAACAACGAAAATCGGCGAGAAATCGTCGTTTTGCATCGAAATATGCGGTTTTCTCTAAGAATTTTGACGATTTCGAGCAGATTTCTGCTGTTTTCTTGCAATTCAGCCGTTGAATCTTGGTAAAAAGTCATGATTTTGTAGATTTCGTGCTCTTCTTTGCGAATTCAAGATAGAAAACAACGAAAATCAGCGAGAAATCGTCGTTTTGCATCGAAATTTGCGGTTTTCTCTAAAAATTTTGATGATTTCGTGCAGAATTCTGCTGTTTTCTTGCAATTCAGCCGTTGAATCTTGGTAAAAAGTCATGATTTTGTAGATTTCGTGCTCTTCTTGGCGAATTCAAGATAGAAAACAACTAAAATCGGCGAGAAATCGTTGTTTTGCATCGAAATATGCGGTTTTCTGTAAGAATTTTGATGATTTCGTGCAGAATTCTGCTATTTTCTTGCAATTCAGCCGTTGAATCTATGTAGAAAGTCATGATTTTGTAGATTTCGTGCTCTTCTTGGCGAATTCAAGATAGAAAACAACGAAAATCGGCGAGAAATCGTTGTTTTGCATCGAAATATGCAGTTTTCTCTAAGAATTTTGATGATTTCGTGCAGAATTCTGCTGTTTTCTTGCAATTCAGCCGTTGAATCTTGGTAAAAAGTCATGAGTTTGTAGATTTCGTGCTCTTCTTTGCGAATTCAAGCCAGAAAACAACGAAAATCGGCGAGAAATCGTCGTTTTGCATCGAAATATGCGGTTTTCTGTAAGAATTTTGATGATTTCGTGCAGAATTCTGCTGTTTTCTTGCAATTTAGCCGTAGAATCTTGGTAAAAAGTGATGATTTTGTAGATTTCGTGCTCTTCTTTGCGAATTCAAGCCAGAAAACAACGAAAATCGGCGAGAAATCGTTGTTTTGCATCGAAATATGCGGTTTTCTGTAAGAATTTTGATGATTTCGTGCAGAATTCTGCTGTTTTCTTGCAATTCAGCCGTTGAATCTTGGTGAAAAGTCATGATTTTGTAGATTTCGTGCTCTTCTTTGCGAATTCAAGCCAGAAAACAACGAAAATCGGCGAGAAATCGTCGTTTTGCATCGAAATATGCGGTTTTCTGTAAGAATTTTGATGATTTCGTGCAGAATTCTGCTGTTTTCTTGCAATTCAGCCGTTGAATCTTGGTAAAAAGTAATGATTTTGTAGATTTCGTGCTCTTCTTTGCAAATTCAAGCCAGAAAACATCGAAAATCGGCGAGAAATCGTCGTTTTGCATCGAAATATGCGGTTTTCTCTAAGAATTTTGACGATTTCGTGCAGAATTCTGCTGTTTTCTTGCAATTCAGCCGTTGAATCTTGGTAAAAAGTCATGATTTTGTAGATTTTGTGCTCTTCTTTGCGAATTCAAGATAGAAAACAACGAAAATCAGCGAGAAATCGTCGTTTTGCATCGAAATATGCGGTTTTCTCTAAGAATTTTGATGATTTCGTGCAGAATTCTGCTGTTTTCTTGCATTTCAGCCGTAGAATCTTGGTAAAAAGTGATGATTTTGTAGATTTCGTGCTCTTCTTTGCAAATTCAAGCCAGAAAACATCGAAAATCGGCGAGAAATCGTCGTTTTGCATCGAAATATGCGGTTTTCTCTAAGAATTTTGACGATTTCGTGCAGAATTCTGCTGTTTTCTTGCAATTCAGCCGTTGAATCTTGGTAAAAAGTCATGATTTTGTAGTTTTTGTGCTCTTCTTTGCGAATTCAAGATAGAAAACAACGAAAATCAGCGAGAAATCGTCGTTTGCATCGAAATATGCGGTTTTCTCTAAGAATTTTGATGATTTCGTGCAGAATTCTGCTGTTTTCTTGCAATTCAGCCGTAGAATCTTGGTAAAAAGTGATGATTTTGTAGATTTCGTGCTCTTCTTTGCGAATTCAAGCCAGAAACCAACAAAAATCGGCGAGAAATCGTTGTTTTGCATCGAGATATGCGGTTTTCTGTAAGAATTTTGATGATTTCGTGCAGAATTCTGCTGTTTTTTTGCAATTCAGCCGTTGAATCTTGGTAAAAAGTCATGATTTTGTAGATTTCGTGCTCTTCTTTGCGAATTCAAGCCAGAAAACAACGAAAATCGGCGAGAAATCGTCGTTTTGCATCGAAAAATGCGGTTTTCTGTAAGAATTTTGATGATTTCGTGCAGAATTCTGCTGTTTTCTTGCAATTCAGCCGTTGAATCTTGGTAAAAAGTCATGATTTTGTAGATTTCGTGCTCTTCTTTGCGAATTCAAGCCAGAAAACAACGAAAATCGGCGAGAAATCGTCGTTTTGCATCGCAATATGCGGTTTTCTGTAAGAATTTTGATGATTTCGTGCAGAATTCTGCTGTGCTCTTGCAATTCAGCCGTTGAATTTTGGTAAAAAGTGATCATTTTGTAGATTTTGTGCTCTTTTGCGAATTCAAGCCAGAAAACAACGAAAATCGGCGAGAAATCGTCGTTTTGCATCGAAATATGCGGTTTTCTCTAAGAATTTTGATGATTTCGTGCAGAATTCTGCTGTTTTCTTGCAATTCAGCCGTTGAATCTTGATAAAAAGTGATGATTTTGTAGATTTCGTGCTCTTCTTTGCGAATTCAAGCCAGAAAACAACGAAAATCGGCGAGAAATCGTCGTTTTGCATCGAAATATGCGGTTTTCTCTAAAAATTTTAACGATTTCGTGCAGAATTCTGCTGTTTTCTTGCAATTCAGCCGTTGAATCTTGGTAAAAAGTCATGAGTTTGTAGATTTCGTGCTCTTCTTTGCGAATTCAAGCCAGAAAACAACGAAAATCGGCGAGAAATCGTCGTTTTGCATCGAAATATGCGGTTTTCTGTAAGAATTTTGATGATTTCGTGCAGAATTCTGCTGTTTTCTTGCAATTTAGCCGTAGAATCTTGGTAAAAAGTGATGATTTTGTAGATTTCGTGCTCTTCTTTGCGAATTCAAGCCAGAAAACAACGAAAATCGGCGAGAAATCGTTGTTTTGCATCGAAATATGCGGTTTTCTGTAAGAATTTTGATGATTTCGTGCAGAATTCTGCTGTTTTCTTGCAATTCAGCCGTTGAATCTTGGTGAAAAGTCATGATTTTGTAGATTTCGTGCTCTTCTTTGCGAATTCAAGCCAGAAAACAACGAAAATCGGCGAGAAATCGTCGTTTTGCATCGAAATATGCGGTTTTCTGTAAGAATTTTGATGATTTCGTGCAGAATTCTGCTGTTTTCTTGCAATTCAGCCGTTGAATCTTGGTAAAAAGTAATGATTTTGTAGATTTCGTGCTCTTCTTTGCAAATTCAAGCCAGAAAACATCGAAAATCGGCGAGAAATCGTCGTTTTGCATCGAAATATGCGGTTTTCTCTAAGAATTTTGACGATTTCGTGCAGAATTCTGCTGTTTTCTTGCAATTCAGCCGTTGAATCTTGGTAAAAAGTCATGATTTTGTAGATTTTGGGCTCTTCTTTGCGAATTCAAGATAGAAAACAACGAAAATCAACGAGAAATCGTCGTTTTGCATCGAAATATGCGGTTTTCTCTAAGAATTTTGATGATTTCGTGCAGAATTCTGCTGTTTTCTTGCATTTCAGCCGTAGAATCTTGGTAAAAAGTGATGATTTTGTAGATTTCGTGCTCTTCTTTGCAAATTCTAGCCAGAAAACATCGAAAATCGGCGAGAAATCGTCGTTTTGCATCGAAATATGCGGTTTTCTCTAAGAATTTTGACGATTTCGTGCAGAATTCTGCTGTTTTCTTGCAATTCAGCCGTTGAATCTTGGTAAAAAGTCATGATTTTGTAGATTTTGTGCTCTTCTTTGCGAATTCAAGATAGAAAACAACGAAAATCAGCGAGAAATCGTCGTTTTGCATCGAAATATGCGGTTTTCTCTAAGAATTTTGATGATTTCGTGCAGAATTCTGCTGTTTTCTTGCAATTCAGCTGTAGAATCTTGGTAAAAAGTGATGATTTTGTAGATGTCGTGCTCTTCTTTGCGAATTCAAGCCAGAAACCAACAAAAATCGGCGAGAAATCGTTGTTTTGCATCGAGATATGCGGTTTTCTGTAAGAATTTTGATGATTTCGTGCAGAATTCTGCTGTTTTTTTGCAATTCAGCCGTTGAATCTTGGCAAAAAGTCATGATTTTGTAGATTTCGAGTAGTAAGGTAGTGCCGGTTTCACTCCACGACCTTGTGGAGTGAAACCGGCATAGGTTTTGCGTCGATGACTCATTGCACATTTAACTTGCAGGTACATGTTTTGCTCCTTGTTTTTCCTTTGCTATGTTTTTAAACGAGCATGCAACCTTATCTTGCATTATTTTTTATTTATGTGTCTTTATTGCGCTTGAATCCTTTAAATGTACAGGCACTAGCACTTTCTTTAGTTGCTTATTTTAGTAAAAATAATTTTTCTTTAGGAGCGACACTGACAATAGGTGTTTTGTAACTAAATTATTATCGCAGTCACTAGACTCAATCTCTACAGTTAATGCAGGTCAAGTTTGTTTCCATATGTAGCAGTTTGTTCATTATTCGCTGACTCAAATATGCACACGCGGAAGTGTAAGATTTCCAGCAAATGACGATATTTATAAAAACCCTAATTATCTGATTGAAAGCAGTTTCCAGGTACATGTTTTGAACCATTTTCTTCCTTTGCTATGGTTTTCATCAAGTATGTGAACTCCAGACCATGTGGAGTGAAACCGGCACAGGTTTTGCGTCGATGACTCATTGCACATTTAACCTGCAAGTACTTGTTTTGCTCCTTGTTTTTCCTCTGCTATGTTTTTAGACGAGCATGCAATCTAAACTTTCATTATTTTTTATTTATGATTATTAAGTAAATGTACAGGCACTAGCACTTTCTTTTATTGCTTATTATAGTAAAAAATAACTTTTCTTTAGGAGCGACTCCGACATAGGTGTTTTGTAAATAAATTATTATCGCAGTCACTAGATTCAGTCTTCACAGTAAATGCAGGTCAAGTTTGTTTCCATATGTAGCACTTCGTTCATTATTTGCTGACTCAAATATGCACACGCGAAAGGGCAAGATTTCCAGCAAATAACGATATTTATGAAAACTCTAATTATCTGATTGAAAGCAGTTTCCAGGTACATGTTTTGAACAATTTTCTTCTTTTGCTATAGTTTTCATCAAGTATGAGAAACCCGACAACCTTGTGGAGTGAAACCGGAACAAGTTTTGCGTCGATGACTCATTGCACATTTAACCTGCAGGTACATGTTTTGCTCCATGTTTTTCCATTGCTATGTTTTTAGACGTGCATGCAATCTAAACTTTTATTATTTTTTATTTATGTTTCTTCATTGCGCTTAAGTCATTTAAACGCAGTCCCTAGCACTTTATTTAATTGCTTATTTTAGTAAAAAATAACATTTGTTTAGGAGCGACTCCAACATAGGTGTTTTGTAAATAAATTATTATCGCAGTCACTAGATTCAATCTCTACAGTTAATGCAGGTCAAGTTTGTTTCCATATGTAGCAGTTCGCTCATTATTCGCTGACTCAAATATGCACACGCCGAAGTGTAAGATTTCCAGCAAATGACGATAATTGTGAAAACCCTAATTATCTGATTGAAAGCAGTTTGCTGGTACATGTTTTGAACCATTTTCTTCCTTTGCTATAGTTTTCATCAAGTATGCGAACTCCACGATCTTGTGGAGTGAAACCGGCATAGGTTTTGCATCGATGACTTATTGCACATTTAACCTGCAGGTACTTGTTTTGCTCCATGTTTTTCCTTTGCTATGTTTTTAAACGAGCATGCTATCTAAACTTTAATCATTTTTTATTTATGTTATTTTATTGCGTTTGAGTAATTTAAATTTACAGGCACTAGCACTTTCTTCAATTGCTTATTTTAGTAAAAAATTACATTTGTTTAGAAGCGACTCCGACATAGGTGTTTTGTAAATAAATTGTTATCGCAGTCACTAGATTCATTCCCTACAGTTAATGCAGGTCAAGTTTGTTTACATATGCAGCAGTTCGTTTATTATTCGCTGACTCAAATATGCACACGCGGAAGTGTAAGATTTCCATCAATTAATGATACTTATGAAAACCTTAATTATCTGATTGAAAGCAGTTTCCAGGTACATGTTTTGCACCATGTTCTTCTTTTGCTATAGTTTTCATCAAATATGCGATACATTTGTCACTTTATATATCAGTTTTTTCATTGCGCTTGAGACGTTTGAATTTTACGGGTACTGGCATTTTCTTCGATTGCTGACTTTAGTAATAAATAATTTCGGTTTAATACTCCATAAATGGTTAGGAGCGATACCGACATACGTTCTATGTCTATGAATCATCTTTGCAAGTCATTCGATTCATTGCTCCATTGTTAGTCTAGGTCAAGTTTGTTTTTATATGCAGCAGTTTTTTTTTAACGCTAACACAATAATAATAAAGAATAATAAATGTTTATTAACGCAGAACTTATACATGAAATAAAATAATACAAATAGTAACACAAAAACAGATTAAAAATAATACAACAAGTAAATACAAATACAATACAAGTACAAACTAGATTAGGACAACAGAAGCGGTTTTTTTAAATTTACCCTTTGACATACCAAAAAATTCGATTTTATCATGCCATGTGTTAACATTGCACAATGTGTTTAACATTCGAATTAAAGGACTTTTTTCAAGTATGCACACGCAGCAGTGTAAGATTACAAGAAAACTATAATATTTGAGAATCCTTTTGTTTTTCCGATTCAAAGTAACTTCCAGACATATGTTTAAAATTAAGTTCTTTGTTTGCGATGGTTTTAAACGAGCATGCTATACACTTGGCATTTTCGATATTAGTTTCTCTATTACACTGGGGACATTTGATTTTTATGAACCCTGACTTTTGCTTTGCTCACTTCGTAGTAAATAATATTTGTCTAAAATCGTAAACAATAATTAGTTTTAAAATCGCCTTACAAAAACGTCTTTCGAAACGCCTTAAAACGTGAGGCGTTTTTGGAGACGTTTATTGAGGCGTTTTTTGAGGCGTTTTTGAGGCGTTTTTTGAGACGTTTAATGAGGCGTTTTTTGAGGCGTTTTTCGAGGCGTTTCTTGAGACGTTTTTTTAAGACCTTTTTTCTTAAGACGTTTTTGTGGAAGAAGAAATAAAACTACAGAATTATTGGTTTACTAAAAACAACCCCAATTTAAAAAAATAATAATAAATGTGTAATTGTGTTTATTAAATCTATTACACTCAGGACTAAAAATTTGAAAGACCTAATGGGCAGCTGCGGCACTTTGGGGGCGGCGGCGGCAGCCAAGCTTTTCCAATCATCACTGCAATTGAATGGAAATTATTTCTTTTTTACTCCAGAATTGTTTACTCACGAGCACGGTATAAGAAGATAGGTAGACCAGCGAAGCCATCAGATGCGGTCCCGGTACGAGCAACAAGAGAGACAACCTAAGAAAGTATTTGGAGGGAGTTAAAACGAGGAATGTCCTTGTTACACTCGTACGGAGATAAAATAAATGCGCGCGTACATCTGTATATGTCCATGAGTAAGATAAAGATGCAACGAAAAAGGTAGTTGCTTTCTCTCTCGGCAGCCACTGCTCATAGCGAACTGGGAACGAGCCCATTCGATTACACATGCGAGGCCGGCTGTCGGTCTACCTATCTTCTTATACCGTGCTCACGAGATATCATGCAAAGGCGCTCATAAACAACTTTTCTTGTTTTAAATCTTCCCACCGTTTATTCCTCAAAAAAGACGAAAAGACATATTTTATTACATCGGCCTTAATTACAGATCGATATCCTGGATGATCATCATCATCATCTCAAAATTTTTCCTTTTCCATTTTAACGTTAGCTGTTGTTGCTGCCGCTACGCCACTGTTTGCAGAAGTCTGGTGTGATTGGAATGGAATGAAGTCTGGTTGGTGGTTGCGCCCATGTAGTCAGCCCTGGCGGCCGCACTTAAAAATGTGGATCATCATTTTTATTGTTTGTACTCAATGGTCTTTTACATATGGACATTGCACTAATTCTAAAAAAAAATCTCAGTTTGTATTCAATTTAAAACAGAAAATGTATTTCTTACTTTTTGCTAAATCAACACTATTCTTTATTATAAAAAAAATTCCATAATGTAAATCATTTATTTGAAATTTCTAAAAAGCGACTGTACAGAGAAGACAAGACAACAAAGACAACGATGAAAAAATTTAATTTAAGTTTTAAAAAAATCGCTTTCTGTGAGTATAAAAATCCGACTTCCTGAGACAGTATTGATATTTACAAGTTGATTTCTTTCAACTTACTCACTTATTTCAGAAATTAGTTAGCGATAACAACGACTATCATTCAACAGTAAACATTTTGAAAGAGAAAAATATTTTATTTAAAGTAAGTAAATTCTAAATTTCTTTTAATACAATAATAATAATTAAGATGTTTTATTTTTTTTGTTTCAGAATACAGATAGAGTGAACCTGCCAGCTCATTTCGAAGAGAGTGAATTAATATCTGTGCGTATATTTACTTCATTTACAATCATATTGTTTAATTTTTTTAATTTTAGTTAATGTTTGTTTATTTTGCAAGGTTGTGAGACCCTCAATGAGTTCATGAGTTCACACTCCTAGTGTGCCGCCGCTTCTGACGAGGCTACAACCATTGTCTCCAGTTCAGACAACTACGACAAAAAAACAAAGTCTCCTTAAAGAAATCTCAGTTTCAGAGTCAGCAGGTTCTTCTTTCTAAAGCTCGAACGAAGAGGCGGTGGATGTCGAAGACTCTACAGCGTCTACACTTCGAAGTTGTCGGAGACAACTGGTGATGGAGAAGAAGAAACAAATGCACTATTTGGAGGACATCGAGAGGGTTCTGCAACAGCTACAGAGCAAGGAAAACAATTTTCTATCGTTTCAGCAAGAAAAACGCTAAAAATTAGCTAAGTCAGTCTTAACAGTCAAATAAAAAAATGTGCTAATGTGACTGAACAAATTTCAACTTATTTATAAATTAAACAATTCTACAAAATTGCTTTATTTTATTTTTGTGAACTGTTTATCTGCTTGTTTATCGATACATCATTTTAAAGTTATGATAGATCATGTGTCGAAATCGAGTTGTAGTAATTTTTATCATTATTCTTTAGGTTTTGTCATTTTTCTTTCGTTGTCAATTGCAATATTATTAATGTATTTACAAAACATGATAAAATCAAACTTTAACAAAATAAACAATTAAATTTAATGTCTATTAATTTATTGTTTAAGAAATTAGACAGTTAAACGATGCTCTTTTTATTGTAATTAAAATAATTTAATTTGTTGCTTTAATTTAATCAGAGATCGAATATGTTGCTTAATCCTCTCCTGATAAATTTTGATAACAATGAAATTCTCACGACCAGGAAACTTCCTGTTTGAAAATTTGAACATAGGGTGGGATTTTGTTTCTGCAACGATACGAGGTACGATATGATAACCTTCAAATCGCCAATTAATCAAAACACGGAATTTTTTAAAAAAAAATTTGAATTCTATCAATTTATGATAACAATAAATGATTACAACATCAAATGTTGCTTGTTTCTGAACACAAGTGGTATTTTATAATTAATTTGATTCTACCTCACATCGTAGAGGTACGATATGAAACTGAATTTTTCGTGTGTGCTAATAGGCGGCCGATTAAAATTCGCACCTCACATCGTACCTCTACGATGTCAGGTACGATTGTGAGGTTAGAATACATAAAAATTATACCACTTTTGCTGAGAAATAAGGAACAGTAGATGCTGTCAGGATATTACCTTATCTCAAATTCTTACATTAATACAAATACAAGAAAATTTTGAAAAAGAAATGCATTTTGAGTGATTTGGTGTTTTGAATGTCATCGTATCGTATCTCGTATCGTTGCAGAAACAAAATCCCACCCAAAGTCGTTTATTCTAGAAATTATATATCTGTTCATAGATTCGCCAATTCTCCGCTGATCAACAATATGTCTTTTCGAAGAAATTTGTTTATTTAAAGTTTCTAAGTTGTTGTTCTTAAATCTATTCATAAAACGATGGTATAGAATCCTAGATTTATCGATTCTTATATTTTTCGTTAATATTTTGATAATTGCAGACATTTTCGTATAATTGAAAATGCTATAAATTACAAACAACTTGCTTTAAAGACAAAATTGCATACATTTATTTTTGAAATTCCGATGCGGTCGACACTTTTAGAAATTTGAATAATTTCCTGACTATCATATAGCACATGGCTCATATTACTAGTGTCGTAAATTTATAAGTTAAAATTGTCTATTCATGTAATATTTATCTTTGCAAAAACTTTGGAATTTAAAAATCTATGCTTTTGTGTTTGTACTATCGGCGACACCGAAATGTGAATGACTTTTTCGTTGTCATGGATTTTTCTCTGAATTTTCATAATGTAAATCAGACTTTGATCAGTGGCGTTCTTTCTGATCTTTCTCGAAACATTTTATTTTACCTATACAACTCTTACTAATCAGCAGCCACTGCTCTTAGCGACCGATTTTAATCAAATTTTGCAATAGCGCTTGGTTTTTCGACTAAAGTTCAATATTTTGCCGATTTTAACTAACTACTGTCATCAATTGTTATAAATGACAATTAGAAATGCGCCTATGATTTAAAGTGAAAATTACGCTAAACAATTTTGCCGTACACATTTTGGTGTCGTCGATAGTATGTATGATGACATGAAATCATCAAGAAACAAGAAAACTGTAATTTGTTTCTGCAAGTGATCAGAATAAATACGTCAATGTATTTGTACATCAATGTAATATTTTTATCAAATTTTATAAAGCCCCGTATATTTCAAAGGTTTTCCAACAAAAACGAATTAACTGACCAATCAAACAATTTACAAGAATGGTATCAATCAAATATATTTTATAAAATTTTTAATAAACTTGAAGGACTCGCTCAAAAAGATTCAGGATTAGCAATATTCAAAAATTTACGTTTAAAATTCAATGTTAGCCAACATGATCTCCTCAAATTTGGTTATTCTACATTTGTTAAAAGACCAAATTTTATAAAAGACAAACGACCTGTTATTAATGTTTACAACAAATATCCAAAAAGTAATTACTTTTTACATATATGTACATTTTTTTGTTATATGACCGCGGTCATGAAAAATACAAGCTTGCACATCCAGGAAAGTTCATTGAAATACTCGGTCTTTGACTTTGATGCAATCATTTGATATGTAGATATTTTCTCCGAGCACTGACTTGTCCTGCAAAAAAAAAATTCAAGCTCAACAGTTTTAAAATGGCAAAACTTCAATGCAAACCTTAATTAAGTAATTATTATAATTATTTCATCGACTACAACATGAGCGATTGTAAGAAATACATTTTCTGTTTCAAATTGAATACAAACTGATTTTTTTTTTAGAATTAGTGCAATGTCCATATGTAAAGGACCATTGAGTACAAGCAATAAAAATGATGATACACATTTTTAAGTGCGGCCGTCATTTTCAGGCAGGGCTGACTACATGGGCGCAACCACCAATACCATCATTCCAACCATACCAGACGTCTGCAAACAGTGGTGTAGCGGCAGCACCAACAGCTAACGTTAAAACAGAAAAGGACAAATTTTGAGATGATGATGATGATCATCCAGGATATCGATCTGTAATTAAGGCTGATGTATTTAAAAAAGTATTTTCGTCTTTTTGAGGAATAAACGGTGGGAAGATTTAAAACAAGAAAAGTTGCTTATGAGCGCCTTTTTATGATATCTCGTGAGTAAACAATTTCGGAGTAAAAAAGAAATAATTTCTATTCAATTGCAGTGATGATTGGAAAAGCTTGGCTGCCGCCGCCGCCCCCCAAAGTGCCGCAGTTGCCCATTAGGCCTTTCAAATTTTTAGTTCTGAGAGATTTAATAAACACAATTTTTTAAATTAGAGTTGCTTTTTAATAAATCAAAAATTCTGTAGTTTATTTTTTTCTCTTCACAAAAACGCCTTAAGAAAAAACGTCTCAAAAAACGCCTCAAAAAACGCCTTAAAAAACGCCTCAAAAAACGCCTTAATAACCGTCTCAAAAAACGCCTTAAAAAACGCCTCAAAAAACGCCTCAATAAACGTCTCAAAAAACGCCTCACGTTTTAAGGCGTTTCGAAAGACGTTTTTGTAAGGCGATTTAAAAACTAATTATGTTTTACGATTTTAGACAAATATTGTTTCCTACGAAGTGAGCAAAGCAAAAGTCAGTTTCCATAAAATTGAAATGTCCCCAGTGTAATAGAGAAACTAATATCGAAAATGCCAAGTGTATAGCATGCTCGTTTAAAACCACCGCGAACAAAGATCTTAGTTTTAAAAATATGTCAGGAAGTTACTTTAAATCGGAAAAACAAAGGGTTTCTCAAATATTATAGTTTTCTTGTAATCTTACACTGCTGCGTGTGCATACTTGTCTTAGCGTTAGAAAAGACTGCTACGTATAAAAACAAACTTGACCTAGACTAACAATGGAGCAATGAATCGAGTGACTTGCAAAGATGATTTGTAGAAATAGAACCTATGTCGGTATCGCTCCTAACCATGTATGGAGTATTAAACCGAAATTATTTATTACTAAAGTCAGCACTCGAAGAAAATGCCAGAACCCGTAATATTCAAATGTCTCAACCGCAATGAAAAAACTGATACATATAAGTGGCAAATGTATCGCACACTTGATGAAAACTATAGCAAAGGAAGAACATGGTTCTAAACATGTACCTGGAAACTGCTTTCAATCAGATAATAAAGGTTTTCATAAATATCATGATTTGCTGGCAATTTTACACTTCTGCGTGTGCAAATTGGAGT
Source organism: Gnatocerus cornutus (assembly GCA_029298725.1). Classification (NCBI taxonomy): domain Eukaryota; kingdom Metazoa; phylum Arthropoda; class Insecta; order Coleoptera; family Tenebrionidae; genus Gnatocerus; species Gnatocerus cornutus. The sequence continues at coordinate 3,082,693 of CM055514.1, forward strand.
CAGCGAATAATAAACGAACTGCTGCATATGTAAACAAACTTGACCTGCATTAACTGTGGAGATTGAATCTAGTGACTGCGTTAATAATTTATTTACAAAACACCTATGTCAGAGTCGCTCCTATACAAAAGTTATTTTTTACTAAAATAAGCAGTTGAAGAAAGTGTTAGTGCCTGTAAATTTAAATTACTCACGCGCAATAAAAAAACATAAATAAAAATTGATTAAAGTATGCTCGTTTAAAAACATAGCAAAGGAAAAACAAGGAGCAAAACAAGTACCTGCAGGTTAAATGTGCAATGAGTCATCGACGCAAAATTTATGCCGGTTTCACTCCACAAGGTCTGAAGTTCACATACTTGACGAAAACCATAGCAAAGGACGAAAATTGTTCAAAACATGTACATGGAAACTGCTTTCAATCAGATAATTAGGGTTTTCATAAATGTCGTCATTTGCTGGAAATCTTACACCTCCGCGTGTGCATATTTGAGTCAGCGAATAATGAACAAACTGCTACATATGGAAACAAACTTGACCTGCATTAACTGTAGAGATTGAGTCTAGTGACTGCGATAATAATTTAGTTAAAAACACCTATTGTCGGTGTCGCTCCTAAAGAATAAATATTTTTTACTAAAATAAGCAACTAAAGAAAGTGCTAGTGCCTGTACATTTAAATGACTGAACGGAAATAAAGAAACATAAATAAAAAATAATGCAAGTTTAGGTTGCACGCTCGTTTAAAACATAGCAAAGAAAAAAAAAGGAGCAAAACATGCACCTGCAGGTTAAATGTGCAATGAGTCATCGACGCAAAACTTATGCCGGTGTCCGACCTTGTGGAGTGAATTTTATGGAAACTGACTTTAGCTTTGCTCACTTCGTAGGAAACAATATTTGTCTAAAATCGTAAAAAAAAATTAGATTTTAAATCGCCTTACAAAAACGTCTTTCGAAACGCCTTAAAACGTGAGGCGTTTTTAGAGACGTTTTTTGAGGCGTTTATTGAGGCGTTTTTTAAGGCGTTTTTTGAGACGTTTATTAGAGCGTTTTTTGAGGCGTTTTTTAAGGCGTTTCTTGAGGCGTTTTTTGAGACGTTTTTTCTTAAGGCGTTTTTGTGAAGAGAAAAAAATAAACTACAGAATTTTTGATTTATTAAAAAGCAACTCTAATTTAAAAAATTGTGTTTATTAAATCTCTCAGAACTAAAAATTTGAAAGGCCTAATGGGCAACTGCGGCACTTTGGGGGGCGGCGGCGGCAGCCAAGCTTTTCCAATCATCACTGCAATTGAATAGAAATTATTTCTTTTTTACTCCGAAATTGTTTACTCACGAGATATCATAAAAAGGCGCTCATAAGCAACTTTTCTTGTTTTAAATCTTCCCACCGTTTATTCCTCAAAAAGACGAAAATACTTTTTTAAATACATCAGCCTTAATTACAGATCGATATCCTGGATGATCATCATCATCATCTCAAAATTTGTCCTTTTCTGTTTTAACGTTAGCTGTTGGTGCTGCCGCTACACCACTGTTTGCAGACGTCTGGTATGGTTGGAATGATGGTATTGGTGGTTGCGCCCATGTAGTCAGCCCTGCCTGAAAATGACGGCCGCACTTAAAAATGTGTATCATCATTTTTATTGCTTGTACTCAATGGTCCTTTACATATGGACATTGCACTAATTCTAAAAAAAAAATCAGTTTGTATTCAATTTGAAACAGAAAATGTATTTCTTACAATCGCTCATGTTGTAGTCGATGAAATAATTATAATAATTACTTAATTAAGGTTTGCATTAAAGTTTTGCCATTTTAAAACTGTTGAGCTTGAATTTTTTTTTTGCAGGACAAGTCAGTGCTCGGAGAAAATATCTACATATCAAATGATTGCATCAAAGTCAAAGACCGAGTATTTCAATGAACTTTCCTGGATGTGCAAGCTTGTATTTTTCATGACCGCGGTCATATAACAAAAAAATGTACATATATGTAAAAAGTAATTACTTTTTGGATATTTGTTGTAAACATTAATAACAGGTCGTTTGTCTTTTATAAAATTTGGTCTTTTAACAAATGTAGAATAACCAAATTTGAGGAGATCATGTTGGCTAACATTGAATTTTAAACGTAAATTTTTGAATATTGCTAATCCTGAATCTTTTTGAGCGAGTCCTTCAAGTTTATTAAAAATTTTATAAAATATATTTGATTGATACCATTCTTGTAAATTGTTTGATTGGTCAGTTAATTCGTTTTTGTTGGAATACCTTTGAAATATACGGGGCTTTATAAAATTTGATAAAAATATTACATTGATGTACAAATACATTGACGTATTTATTCTGATCACTTGCAGAAACAAATTACAGTTTTCTTGTTTCTTGATGATTTCATGTCATCATACATACTATCGACGACACCAAAATGTGTACGGCAAAATTGTTTAGCGTAATTTTCACTTTAAATCATAGGCGCATTTCTAATTGTCATTTATAACAATTGATGACAGTAGTTAGTTAAAATCGGCAAAATATTGAACTTTAGTCGAAAAACCAAGCGCTATTGCAAAATTTGATTAAAATCGGTCGCTAAGAGCAGTGGCTGCTGATTAGTAAGAGTTGTATAGGTAAAATAAAATGTTTCGAGAAAGATCAGAAAGAACGCCACTGATCAAAGTCTGATTTACATTATGAAAATTCAGAGAAAAATCCATGACAACGAAAAAGTCATTCACATTTCGGTGTCGCCGATAGTACAAACACAAAAGCATAGATTTTTAAATTCCAAAGTTTTTGCAAAGATAAATATTACATGAATAGACAATTTTAACTTATAAATTTACGACACTAGTAATATGAGCCATGTGCTATATGATAGTCAGGAAATTATTCAAATTTCTAAAAGTGTCGACCGCATCGGAATTTCAAAAATAAATGTATGCAATTTTGTCTTTAAAGCAAGTTGTTTGTAATTTATAGCATTTTCAATTATACGAAAATGTCTGCAATTATCAAAATATTAACGAAAAATATAAGAATCGATAAATCTAGGATTCTATACCATCGTTTTATGAATAGATTTAAGAACAACAACTTAGAAACTTTAAATAAACAAATTTCTTCGAAAAGACATATTGTTGATCAGCGGAGAATTGGCGAATCTATGAACAGATATATAATTTCTAGAATAAACGACTTTGGGTGGGATTTTGTTTCTGCAACGATACGAGATACGATACGATGACATTCAAAACACCAAATCACTCAAAATGCATTTCTTTTTCAAAATTTTCTTGTATTTGTATTAATGTAAGAATTTAAGATAAGGTAATATCCTGACAGCATCTACTGTTCCTTATTTCTCAGCAAAAGTGGTATAATTTTTATGTATTCTAACCTCACAATCGTACCTGACATCGTAGAGGTACGATGTGAGGTGCGAATTTTAATCGGCCGCCTATTAGCACACACGAAAAATTCAGTTTCATATCGTACCTCTACGATGTGAGGTAGAATCAAATTAATTATAAAATACCACTTGTGTTCAGAAACAAGCAACATTTGATGTTGTAATCATTTATTGTTATCATAAATTGATAGAATTCAAATTTTTTTTTAAAAAATTCCGTGTTTTGATTAATTGGCGATTTGAAGGTTATCATATCGTACCTCGTATCGTTGCAGAAACAAAATCCCACCCTATGTTCAAATTTTCAAACAGGAAGTTTCCTGGTCGTGAGAATTTCATTGTTATCAAAATTTATCAGGAGAGGATTAAGCAACATATTCGATCTCTGATTAAATTAAAGCAACAAATTAAATTATTTTAATTACAATAAAAAGAGCATCGTTTAACTGTCTAATTTCTTAAACAATAAATTAATAGACATTAAATTTAATTGTTTATTTTGTTAAAGTTTGATTTTATCATGTTTTGTAAATACATTAATAATATTGCAATTGACAACGAAAGAAAAATGACAAAACCTAAAGAATAATGATAAAAATTACTACAACTCGATTTCGACACATGATCTATCATAACTTTAAAATGATGTATCGATAAACAAGCAGATAAACAGTTCACAAAAATAAAATAAAGCAATTTTGTAGAATTGTTTAATTTATAAATAAGTTGAAATTTGTTCAGTCACATTAGCACATTTTTTTATTTGACTGTTAAGACTGACTTAGCTAATTTTTAGCGTTTTTCTTGCTGAAACGATAGAAAATTGTTTTCCTTGCTCTGTAGCTGTTGCAGAACCCTCTCGATGTCCTCCAAATAGTGCATTTGTTTCTTCTTCTCCATCACCAGTTGTCTCCGACAACTTCGAAGTGTAGACGCTGTAGAGTCTTCGACATCCACCGCCTCTTCGTTCGAGCTTTAGAAAGAAGAACCTGCTGACTCTGAAACTGAGATTTCTTTAAGGAGACTTTGTTTTTTTGTCGTAGTTGTCTGAACTGGAGACAATGGTTGTAGCCTCGTCAGAAGCGGCGGCACACTAGGAGTGTGAACTCATGAACTCATTGAGGGTCTCACAACCTTGCAAAATAAACAAACATTAACTAAAATTAAAAAAATTAAACAATATGATTGTAAATGAAGTAAATATACGCACAGATATTAATTCACAGATAATTAATTCGAAATGAGCTGGCAGGTTCACTCCATCTGTATTCTGAAACAAAAAAAATAAAACATCTTAATTATTATTATTGTATTAAAAGAAATTTAGAATTTACTTACTTTAAATAAAATATTTTTCTCTTTCAAAATGTTTACTGTTGAATGATAGTCGTTGCTATCGCTAACTAATTTCTGAAATAAGTGAGTAAGTTGAAAGAAATCAACTTGTAAATATCAATACTGTCTCAGGAAGTCGGATTTTTATACTCACAGAAAGCGATTTTTTTAAAACTTAAATTAAATTTTTTCATCGTTGTCTTTGTTGTCTTGTCTTTTCTGTACAGTCGCTTTTTAGAAATTTCAAATAAATGATTTACATTATGGAATTTTTTTTATAATAAAGAATAGTGTTGATTTAGCAAAAAGTAAGAAATACATTTTCTGTTTTAAATTGAATACAAACTGAGATTTTTTTTTTAGAATTAGTGCAATGTCCATATGTAAAAGACCATTGAGTACAAACAATAAAAATGATGATCCACATTTTTAAGTGCGGCCGCCAGGGCTGACTACATGGGCGCAACCACCAACCAGACTTCATTCCATTCCAATCACACCAGACTTCTGCAAACAGTGGCGTAGCGGCAGCAACAACAGCTAACGTTAAAATGGAAAAGGAAAAATTTTGAGATGATGATGATGATCATCCAGGATATCGATCTGTAATTAAGGCCGATGTAATAAAATATGTCTTTTCGTCTTTTTTGAGGAATAAACGGTGGGAAGATTTAAAACAAGAAAAGTTGTTTATGAGCGCCTTTGCATGATATCTCGTGAGTACGGTATAAGAAGATAGGTAGACCGACAGCCGGCCTCGCATGTGTAATCGAATGGGCTCGTTCCCAGTTCGCTATGAGCAGTGGCTGCCGAGAGAGAAAGCAACTACCTTTTTCGTTGCATCTTTATCTTACTCATGGACATATACAGATGTACGCGCGCATTTATTTTATCTCCGTACGAGTGTAACAAGGACATTCCTCGTTTTAACTCCCTCCAAATACTTTCTTAGGTTGTCTCTCTTGTTGCTCGTACCGGGACCGCATCTGATGGCTTCGCTGGTCTACCTATCTTCTTATACCGTGCTCGTGAGTAAACAATTCTGGAGTAAAAAAAGAAATAATTTCCATTCAATTGCAGTGATGATTGGAAAAGCTTGGCTGCCGCCGCCGCCCCCAAAGTGCCGCAGCTGCCCATTAGGTCTTTCAAATTTTTAGTCCTGAGTGTAATAGATTTAATAAACACAATTACTCATTTATTATTATTTTTTTAAATTGGGGTTGTTTTTAGTAAACCAATAATTCTGTAGTTTTATTTCTTCTTCCACAAAAACGTTTTAAGAAAAAAGGTCTTAAAAAAACGTCTTAAGAAACGCCTCGGAAAACGCCTCAAAAAACGCCTCATTAAACGTCTCAAAAAACGCCTCAAAAACGCCTCAAAAAACGCCTCAATAAACGTCTCCAAAAACGCCTCACGTTTTAAGGCGTTTCGAAAGACGTTTTTGTAAGGCGATTTTAAAACTAATTATTGCTTACGATTTTAGACAAATATTATTTACTACAAAGTGAGCAAAGCAAAAGTCAGGGTTCATAAAAATCAAATGTCCCCAGTGTAATAGAGAAACTAATATCGAAAATGCCAAGTGTATAGCATGCTCGTTTAAAACCATCACAAACAAAGAACTTAATTTTAAACATATGTCTGGAAGTTACTTTGAATCGGAAAAACAAAAGGATTCTCAAATATTATAGTTTTCTTGTAATCTTACACTGCTGCGTGTGCATACTTGAAAAAAGTCCTTTAATTCGAATGTTAAACACATTGTGCAATGTTAACACATGGCATGATAAAATCGAATTTTTTGGTATGTCAAAGGGTAAATTTAAAAAAACCGCTTCTGTTGTCCTAATCTAGTTTGTACTTGTATTGTATTTGTATTTACTTGTTGTATTATTTTTAATCTGTTTTTGTGTTACTATTTGTATTATTTTATTTCATGTATAAGTTCTGCGTTAATAAACATTTATTATTCTTTATTATTATTGTGTTAGCGTTAAAAAAAAACTGCTGCATATAAAAACAAACTTGACCTAGACTAACAATGGAGCAATGAATCGAGTGACTTGCAAAGATGATTCATAGACATAGAACCTATGTCGGTATCGCTCCTAACCATTTATGGAGTATTAAACCGAAATTATTTATTACTAAAGTCAGCAATCGAAGAAAATGCCAGTACCCGTAAAATTCAAACGTCTCAAGCGCAATGAAAAAACTGATATATAAAGTGACAAATGTATCGCATATTTGATGAAAACTATAGCAAAAGAAGAACATGGTGCAAAACATGTACCTGGAAACTGCTTTCAATCAGATAATTAAGGTTTTCATAAGTATCATTAATTGATGGAAATCTTACACTTCCGCGTGTGCATATTTGAGTCAGCGAATAATAAACGAACTGCTGCATATGTAAACAAACTTGACCTGCATTACTGTAGGGAATGAATCTAGTGACTGCGATAACAATTTATTTACAAAACACCTATGTCGGAGTCGCTTCTAAACAAATGTAATTTTTTACTGAAATAAGCAATTGAAGAAAGTGCTAGTGCCTGTAAATTTAAATTACTCAAACGCAATAAAATAACATAAATAAAAAATGATTAAAGTTTAGATAGCATGCTCGTTTAAAAACATAGCAAAGGAAAAACATGGAGCAAAACAAGTACCTGCAGGTTAAATGTGCAATAAGTCATCGATGCAAAACCTATGCCGGTTTCACTCCACAAGATCGTGGAGTTCGCATACTTGATGAAAACTATAGCAAAGGAAGAAAATGGTTCAAAACATGTACCAGCAAACTGCTTTCAATCAGATAATTAGGGTTTTCACAATTATCGTCATTTGCTGGAAATCTTACACTTCGGCGTGTGCATATTTGAGTCAGCGAATAATGAGCGAACTGCTACATATGGAAACAAACTTGACCTGCATTAACTGTAGAGATTGAATCTAGTGACTGCGATAATAATTTATTTACAAAACACCTATGTTGGAGTCGCTCCTAAACAAATGTTATTTTTTACTAAAATAAGCAATTAAATAAAGTGCTAGGGACTGCGTTTAAATGACTTAAGCGCAATGAAGAAACATAAATAAAAAATAATAAAAGTTTAGATTGCATGCACGTCTAAAAACATAGCAATGGAAAAACATGGAGCAAAACATGTACCTGCAGGTTAAATGTGCAATGAGTCATCGACGCAAAACTTGTTCCGGTTTCACTCCACAAGGTTGTCGGGTTTCTCATACTTGATGAAAACTATAGCAAAAGAAGAAAATTGTTCAAAACATGTACCTGGAAACTGCTTTCAATCAGATAATTAGAGTTTTCATAAATATCGTTATTTGCTGGAAATCTTGCCCTTTCGCGTGTGCATATTTGAGTCAGCAAATAATGAACGAAGTGCTACATATGGAAACAAACTTGACCTGCATTTACTGTGAAGACTGAATCTAGTGACTGCGATAATAATTTATTTACAAAACACCTATGTCGGAGTCGCTCCTAAAGAAAAGTTATTTTTTACTATAATAAGCAATAAAAGAAAGTGCTAGTGCCTGTACATTTACTTAATAATCATAAATAAAAAATAATGAAAGTTTAGATTGCATGCTCGTCTAAAAACATAGCAGAGGAAAAACAAGGAGCAAAACAAGTACCTGCAGGTTAAATGTGCAATGAGTCATCGACGCAAAACCTGTGCCGGTTTCACTCCACATGGTCTGGAGTTCACATACTTGATGAAAACCATAGCAAAGGAAGAAAATGGTTCAAAACATGTACCTGGAAACTGCTTTCAATCAGATAATTAGGGTTTTTATAAATATCGTCATTTGCTGGAAATCTTACACTTCCGCGTGTGCATATTTGAGTCAGCGAATAATGAACAAACTGCTACATATGGAAACAAAGTTGACCTGCATTAACTGTAGAGATTGAGTCTAGTGACTGCGATAATAATTTAGTTACAAAACACCTATTGTCAGTGTCGCTCCTAAAGAAAAATTATTTTTACTAAAATAAGCTACTAAAGAAAGTGCTAGTGCCTGTACATTTAAAGGATTCAAGCGCAATAAAGACACATAAATAAAAAATAATGCAAGATAAGGTTGCATGCTCGTTTAAAAACATAGCAAAGGAAAAACAAGGAGCAAAACATGTACCTGCAGGTTAAATGTGCAATGAGTCATCGACGCAAAACCTATGCCGGTTTCACTCCACAAGGTCGTGGAGTGAAACCGGCACTACCTTACTACTATTTCGTGCTCTTCTTTGCGAATTCAAGCCAGAAAACAACGAAAATCGGCGAGAAATCGTCGTTTTGCATCGAAAAATGCGGTTTTCTGTAAGAATTTTGATGATTTCGTGCAGAATTCTGCTGTGTTCTTGCAATTCAGCCGTTGAATTTTGGTAAAAAGTGATCATTGTGTAGATTTTGTGCTCTTTTGCGAATTCAAGCCAGAAAACAACGAAAATCGGCGAGAAATCGTCGTTTTGCATCGAAATATGCGGTTTTCTCTAAGAATTTTGATGATTTCGTGCAGAATTCTGCTGTTTTCTTGCAATTCAGCCGTTGAATCTTGATAAAAAGTGATGATTTTGTAGATTACGTGCTCTTCTTTGCGAATTCAAGCCAGAAAACAACGAAAATCGGCGAGAAATCGTCGTTTTGCATCGAAATATGCGGTTTTCTCTAAGAATTTTGACGATTTCGTGCAGAATTCTGCTGTTTTCTTGCAATTCAGCCGTTGAATCTTGGTAAAAAGTCATGATTTTGTAGATTTCGTGCTCTTCTTTGCGAATTCAAGATAGAAAACAACGAAAATCAGCGAGAAATCGTCGTTTTGCATCGAAATATGCGGTTTTCTCTAAAAATTTTGATGATTTCGTGCAGAATTCTGCTGTTTTCTTGCAATTCAGCCGTTGAATCTTGGTAAAAAGTCATGATTTTGTAGATTTCGTGCTCTTCTTGGCGAATTCAAGATAGAAAACAACTAAAATCGGCGAGAAATCGTTGTTTTGCATCGAAATATGCGGTTTTCTGTAAGAATTTTGATGATTTCGTGCAGAATTCTGCTGTTTTCTTGCAATTCAGCCGTTGAATCTATGTAAAAAGTCATGATTTTGTAGATTTCGTGCTCTTCTTGGCGAATTCAAGATAGAAAACAACGAAAATCGGCGAGAAATCGTTGTTTTGCATCGAAATATGCAGTTTTCTGTAAGAATTTTGATGATTTCGTGCAGAATTCTGCTGTTTTCTTGCAATTTAGCCGTAGAATCTTGGTAAAAAGTGATGATTTTGTAGATTTCGTGCTCTTCTTTGCGAATTCAAGCCAGAAAACAACGAAAATCGGCGAGAAATCGTTGTTTTGCATCGAAATATGCGGTTTTCTGTAAGAATTTTGATGATTTCGTGCAGAATTCTGCTGTTTTCTTGCAATTCAGCCGTTGAATCTTGGTAAAAAGTCATGATTTTGTAGATTTCGTGCTCTTCTTTGCGAATTCAAGCCAGAAAACAACGAAAATCGGCGAGAAATCGTCGTTTTGCATCGAAAAATGCGGTTTTCTGTAAGAATTTTGATGATTTCGTGCAGAATTCTGCTGTTTTCGTGCAATTCAGCCGTTGAATCTTGGTAAAAAGTCATGATTTTGTAGATTTCGTGCTCTTCTTTGCGAATTCAAGCCAGAAAACAACGAAAATCGGCGAGAAATCGTCGTTTTGCATCGAAATATGCGGTTTTCTGTAAGAATTTTGATGATTTCGTGCAGAATTCTGCTGTTTTCTTGCAATTCAGCCGTTGAATCTTGGTAAAAAGTAATGATTTTGTAGATTTCGTGCTCTTCTTTGCAAATTCAAGCCAGAAAACATCGAAAATCGGCGAGAAATCGTCGTTTTGCATCGAAATATGCGGTTTTCTCTAAGAATTTTGACGATTTCGTGCAGAATTCTGCTGTTTTCTTGCAATTCAGCCGTTGAATCTTGGTAAAAAGTCAAGATTTTGTAGATTTTGTGCTCTTCTTTGCGAATTCAAGATAGAAAACAACGAAAATCAGCGAGAAATCGTCGTTTTGCATCGAAATATGCGGTTTTTTCTAAGAATTTTGATAATTTCGTGCAGAATTCTGCTGTTTTCTTGCATTTCAGCCGTAGAATCTTGGTAAAAAGTGATGATTTTGTAGATTTCGTGCTCTTCTTTGCGAATTCAAGCCAGAAAACAGCAAAAATCGGCGAGAAATCGTTGTTTTGCATCGAGATATGCGGATTTCTGTAAGAATTTTGATGATTTCGTGCAGAATTCTGCTGTTTTTTTGCAATTCAGCCGTTGAATCTTGGTAAAAAGTCATGATTTTGTAGATTTCGTGCTCTTCTTTGCGAATTCAAGCCAGAAAACAACGAAAATCGGCGAGAAATCGTCGTTTTGCATCGAAAAATGCGGTTTTCTGTAAGAATTTTGATGATTTCGTGCAGATTTCTGCTGTTTTCTTGCAATTCAGCCGTTGAATCTTGGTAAAAAGTCATGATTTTGTAGATTTCGTGCTCTTCTTTGCGAATTCAAGCCAGAAAACAACGAAAATCGGCGAGAAATCGTCGTTTTGCATCGCAATATGCGGTTTTCTGTAAGAATTTTGATGATTTCGTGCAGAATTCTGCTGTGTTCTTGCAATTCAGCCGTTGAATTTTGGTAAAAAGTGATGATTTTGTAGATTTCCTGCTCTTTTGCGAATTCAAGCCAGAAAACAACGAAAATCGGCGAGAAATCGTCGTTTTGCATCGAAATATGCGGTTTTCTCTAAGAATTTTGATGATTTCGTGTAGAATTCTGCTGTTTTCTTGCAATTCAGCCGTTGAATATTGGTAAAAAGTGATGATTTTGTAGATTTCGTGCTCTTCTTTGCGAATTCAAGCCAGAAAACAACGAAAATCGGCGAGAAATCGTCGTTTTGCATCGAAATATGCGGTTTTCTCTAAGAATTTTGATGATTTCGTGCAGAATTCTGCTGTTTTCTTGCAATTCAGCCGTAGAATCTTGGTAAAAAGTGATGATTTTGTAGATGTCGTGCTCTTCTTTGCGAATTCAAGCCAGAAACCAACAAAAATCGGCGAGAAATCGTTGTTTTGCATCGAGATATGCGGTTTTCTGTAAGAATTTTGATGATTTCGTGCAGAATTCTGCTGTTTTTTTGCAATTCAGCCGTTGAATCTTGGCAAAAAGTCATGATTTTGTAGATTTCGTGCTCTTCTTTGCGAATTCAAGCCAGAAAACAACGAAAATCGGCGAGAAATCGTCGTTTTGCATCGAAAAATGCGGTTTTCTGTAAGAATTTTGATGATTTCGTACAGAATTCTGCTGTGTTCTTGCAATTCAGCCGTTGAATTTTGGTAAAAAGTGATCATTTTGTAGATTTTGTGCTCTTTTGCGAATTCAAGCCAGAAAACAACGAAAATCGGCGAGAAATCGTCGTTTTGCATCGAAATATGCGGTTTTCTCTAAGAATTTTGATGATTTCGTGCAGAATTCTGCTGTTTTCTTGCAATTCAGCCGTTGAATCTTGATTAAAAGTGATGATTTTGTAGATTTCGTGCTCTTCTTTGCGAATTCAAGCCAGAAAACAACGAAAATCGGCGAGAAATCGTCGTTTTGCATCGAAATATGCGGTTTTCTCTAAGAATTTTGACGATTTCGTGCAGAATTCTGCTGTTTTCTTGCAATTCAGCCGTTGAATCTTGGTAAAAAGTCATGATTTTGTAGATTTCGTGCTCTTCTTTGCGAATTCAAGATAGAAAACAACGAAAATCAGCGAGAAATCGTCGTTTTGCATCGAAATATGCGGTTTTCTCTAAAAATTTTGATGATTTCGTGCAGAATTCTGCTGTTTTCTTGCAATTCAGCCGTTGAATCTTGGTAAAAAGTCATGATTTTGTAGATTTCGTGCTCTTCTTGGCGAATTCAAGATAGAAAACAACTAAAATCGGCGAGAAATCGTTGTTTTGCATCGAAATATGCGGTTTTCTGTAAGAATTTTGATGATTCCGTGCAGAATTCTGCTGTTTTCTTGCAATTCAGCCGTTGAATCTATGTAAAAAGTCATGATTTTGTAGATTTCGTGCTCTTCTTGGCGAATTCAAGATAGAAAACAACGAAAATCGGCGAGAAATCGTTGTTTTGCATCGAAATATGCAGTTTTCTGTAAGAATTTTGACGATTTCGTGCAGAATTCTGCTGTTTTCTTGCAATTTAGCCGTAGAATCTTGGTAAAAAGAGATGATTTTGTAGATTTCGTGCTCTTCTTTGCGAATTCAAGCCAGAAAACAACGAAAATCGGCGAGAAATTGTTGTTTTGCATCGAAATATGCGGTTTTCTGTAAGAATTTTGATGATTTCGTGCAGAATTCTGCTGTTTTCTTGCAATTCAGCCGTTGAATCTTGGTAAAAAGTCATGATTTTGTAGATTTCGTGCTCTTCTTTGCGAATTCAAGCCAGAAAACAACAAAAATCGGCGAGAAATCGTTGTTTTTCATCGAGATATGCGGATTTCTGTAAGAATTTTGATGATTTCGTGCAGAATTCTGCTGTTTTTTTGCAATTCAGCCGTTGAATCTTGGTAAAAAGTCATGATTTTGTAGATTTCGTGCTCTTCTTTGCGAATTCAAGCCAGAAAACAACGAAAATCGGCGAGAAATCGTCGTTTTGCATCGAAAAATGCGGTTTTCTGTAAGAATTTTGATGATTTCGTGCAGATTTCTGCTGTTTTCTTGCAATTCAGCCGTTGAATCTTGGTAAAAAGTCATGATTTTGTAGATTTCGTGCTCTTCTTTGCGAATTCAAGCCAGAAAACAACGAAAATCGGCGAGAAATCGTCGTTTTGCATCGCAATATGCGGTTTTCTGTAAGAATTTTGATGATTTCGTGCAGAATTCTGCTGTGTTCTTGCAATTCAGCCGTTGAATTTTGGTAAAAAGTGATGATTTTGTAGATTTCCTGCTCTTTTGCGAATTCAAGCCAGAAAACAACGAAAATCGGCGAGAAATCGTCGTTTTGCATCGAAATATGCGGTTTTCTCTAAGAATTTTGATGATTTCGTGTAGAATTCTGCTGTTTTCTTGCAATTCAGCCGTTGAATATTGGTAAAAAGTGATGATTTTGTAGATTTCGTGCTCTTCTTTGCGAATTCAAGCCAGAAAACAACGAAAATCGGCGAGAAATCGTCGTTTTGCATCGAAATATGCGGTTTTCTCTAAGAATTTTGACGATTTCGTGCAGAATTCTGCTGTTTTCTTGCAATTCAGCCGTTGAATCTTGGTAAAAAGTCATGATTTTGTAGATTTCGTGCTCTTCTTTGCGAATTCAAGATAGAAAACAACGAAAATCAGCGAGAAATCGTCGTTTTGCATCGAAATATGCGGTTTTCTCTAAGAATTTTGATGATTTCGTGCAGAATTCTGCTGTTTTCTTGCAATTCAGCCGTTGAATCTGGGTAAAAAGTCATGATTTTGTAGATTTCGTGCTCTTCTTGGCGAATTCAAGATAGAAAACAACTAAAATCGGCGAGAAATCGTTGTTTTGCATCGAAATATGCGGTTTTCTGTAAGAATTTTGATGATTTCGTGCAGAATTCTGCTGTTTTCTTGCATTCAGCCGTTGAATCTATGTAAAAAGTCATGATTTTGTAGATTTCGTGCTCTTCTTGGCAAATTCAAGATAGAAAACAACGAAAATCGGCGAGAAATCGTTGTTTTGCATCGAAATATGCAGTTTTCTCTAAGAATTTTGATGATTTCGTGCAGAATTCTGCTGTTTTCTTGCAATTCAGCCGTTGAATCTTGGTAAAAAGTCATGATTTTGTAGATTTCGTGCTCTTCTTTGCGAATTCAAGCCAGAAAACAACGAAAATCGGCGAGAAATCGTCGTTTTGCATGGAAATATGCGGTTTTCTGTAAGAATTTTGATGATTTCGTGCAGAATTCTGCTGTTTTCTTGCAATTTAGCCGTAGAATCTTGGTAAAAAGTGATGATTTTGTAGATTTCGTGCTCTTCTTTGCGAATTCAAACCAGAAAACAACGAAAATCGGCGAGAAATCGTTGTTTTGCATCGAAATATGCGGTTTTCTGTAAGAATTTTGATGATTTCGTGCAGAATTTTGCTGTTTTCTTGCAATTCAGCCGTTGAATCTTGGTAAAAAGTCATGATTTTGTAAATTTCGTGCTCTTCTTTGCGAATTCAAGCCAGAAACCAACGAAAATCGGCGGGAAATCGTCGTTTTGCATCGAAAAATGCGGTTTTCTGTAAGAATTTTGATGATTTCGTGCAGAATTCTGCTGTTTTCTTGCAATTCAGCCGTTGAATCTTGGTAAAAAGTCATGATTTTGTAGATTTCGTGCTCTTCTTTGCGAATTCAAGCCAGAAAACAACGAAAATCGGCGAGAAATCGTCGTTTTGCATCGAAATATGCGGTTTTCTCTAAAATTTTGACGATTTCGTGCAGAATTCTGCTGTTTTCTTGCAATTCAGCCGTTGAATCTTGGTAAAAAGTCATGATTTTGTAGATTTCGTGCTCTTCTTTGCGAATTCAAGATAGAAAACAACGAAAATCAGCCAGAAATCGTCGTTTTGCATCGAAATATGCGGTTTTCTCTAAGAATTTTGATGATTTCGTGCAGAATTCTGCTGTTTTCTTGCAATTCAGCCGTTGAATCTAGGTAAAAAGTCATGATTTTGTAGATTTCGTGCTCTTCTTGGCGAATTCAAGATAGAAAACAACGAAAATCGGCGAGTAATCGTTGTTTTGCATCGAAATATGCAGTTTTCTCTAAGAATTTTGATGATTTCGTGCAGAATTCTGCTGTTTTATTGCAATTCAGCCGTTGAATCTTGGTAAAAAGTCATGATTTTGTAGATTTCGTGCTCTTCTTTGCAAATTCAAGCCAGAAAACAACGAAAATCGGCGAGAAATCGTCGTTTTGCATCGATATATGCGGTTTTCTGTAAGAATTTTGATGATTTCGTGCAGAATTCTGCTGTTTTCTTGCAATTCAGCCGTAGAATCTTGGTAAAAAGTGATGATTTTGTAGATTTCGTGCTCTTCTTTGCGAATTCAAGCCAGAAAACATCGAAAATCGGCGAGAAATCATCGTTTTGCATCGAAATATGCGGTTTTCTGTAAGAATTTTGATGATTTCCTGCAGAATTCAGCTGTTTTCTTGCAATTCAGCCGTTGAATCTTGGTAAAAAGTCATGATTTTGTAGATTTCGTTCTCTTCTTTGCGAATTCAAGCCAGAAAACAACGAAAATCGGCGAGAAATCGTCGTTTTGCATCGAAAAATGCAGTTTTCTGTAAGAATTTTGATGATTTCGTGCAGAATTCTGCTGTTTTCTTGCAATTCAGCCGTTGAATCTTGGTAAGAAGTCATGATTTTGTAGATTTCGTGCTCTTCTTTGCGAATTCAAGCCAGAAAACAACGAAAATCAGCGAGAAATCGTCGTTTTGCATCGAAATATGCGGTTTTCTGTAAGAATTTTGATGATTTCGTGCAGAATTCTGCTGTTTTCTTGCAATTCAGCCGTTGAATCTTGGTAAGAAGTCATGATTTTGTAGATTTCGTGCTCTTCTTTGCGAATTCAAGCCAGAATACAACGAAAATCGGCGAGAAATCGTCGTTTTGCATCGAAATATGCGGTTTTCTGTAAGAATTTTGATGATTTCGTGCAGAATTCTGCTGTTTTCTTGCAATTCAGCCGTTGAATCTTGGTAAAAAGTCACGATTTTGTAGATTCCGTGCTTTTCTTTGCGAATTCAAGATAGAAAACAACGAAAATCAGCGAGAAATCGTCGTTTTGCATCGAAATATGCGGTTTTCTCTAAGAATTTTGATGATTTCGAGCAGAATTCTGCTGTTTTCTTGCAAGTCAGCTGTTGAATCTTGGTAAAAAGTCATGATTTTGTAGATTTCGTGCTCTTCTTTGCGAATTCAAGCCAGAAAACAACGAAAATCGGCGAGAAATAATCGTTTTGCATCGAAATATGCGGTTTTCTGTAAGAATTTTGATGATTTCGTGCAGAATTCTGCTGTTTTCTTGCAATTCAGCCGTTGAATCTTGGTAAAAAGTCATGAATTTGTAGATTTCGTGCTCCTCTTTGCGAATTCAAGCCAGAAAACCACGAAAATCGGCGAGAAATCGTCGTTTTGCATCGAAATATGCGGTTTTCTCTAAGAATTTTGATGATTTCGTGCAGAATTCTGCTGTTTTCTTGCAATTCAGCCGTTGAATCTTGGTAAAAAGTGATAATTTTGTAGATTTTGTGCTCTTCTTTGCGAATTCAAGCCAGAAAACAACGAAAATCGGCGAGAAATCGTCGTTTTGCATCGAACTATGCGGTTTTCTGTAAGAATTTTGATGATTTCGTGCAGAATTCTGCTGTTTTCTTGCAATTCAGCTGTTGAATCTAGGTAAAAAGTCATGATTTTGTAGATTTCGTGCTCTTCTTTGCGAATTCAAGCCAGAATACAACGAAAATCGGCGAGAAATCGTCGTTTTGCATCGAAATATGCGGTTTTCTGTAAGAATTTTGATGATTTCGTGCAGAATTCTGCTGTTTTCTTGCAATTCAGCCGTTGAATCTTGGTAAAAAGTCACGATTTTGTAGATTCCGTGCTTTTCTTTGCGAATTCAAGATAGAAAACAACGAAAATCAGCGAGAAATCGTCGTTTTGCATCGAAATATGCGGTTTTCTCTAAGAATTTTGATGATTTCGTGCAGAATTCTGCAGTTTTCTTGCAAGTCAGCCGTTGAATCTTGGTAAAAAGTCATGATTTTGTAGATTTCGTGCTCTTCTTTGCGAATTCAAGCCAGAAAACAACGAAAATCGGCGAGAAATCGTCGTTTTGCATCGAAAAATGCAGTTTTCTGTAAGAATTTTGATGATTTCGTGCAGAATTTTGCTGTTTTCTTGCAATTCAGCCGTTGAATCTTGGTAAGAAGTCATGATTTTGTAGATTTCGTGCTCTTCTTTGCGAATTCAAGCCAGAAAACAACGAAAATCGGCGAGAAATCGTCGTTTTGCATCGAAATATGCGGTTTTCTGTTAGAATTTTGATGATTTCGTGCAGAATTCTGCTGTTTTCTTGCAATTCAGCCGTTGAATCTTGGTAAAAAGTCATGATTTTGTAGATTTCGTGCTCTTCTTTGCGAATTCAAGCCAGAAAACAACGAAAATCGGCGAGAAATCGTCGTTTTGCATCGAAATATGCGGTTTTCTGTAAGAATTTTGATGATTTCGTGCAGAATTCTGCTGTTTTCTTGCAATTCAGCTGTTGAATCTAGGTAAAAAGTCATGATTTTGTAGATTTCGTGCTCTTCTTGGCGAATTCAAGATAGAAAACAACGAAAATCGGCGAGAAATCGTGGTTTTGCATCGAAATATGCGGTTTTCTGTAAGAATTTTGATGATTTCGTGCAGAATTCTGCTGTTTTCTTGCAATTCAGCCGTTGAATCTTGGTAAAAAGTCATGATTTTGTAGATTTCGTGCTCTTCTTTGCGAATTCAAGCCAGATAACAACGAAAATCGGCGAGAAATCGTCGTTTTGCATCGAAATATGCGGTTTTCTGTTAGAATTTTGATGATTTCGTGCAGAATTCTGCTGTTTTCTTGCAATTCAGCCGTTGAATCTTGGTAAAAAGTCATGATTTTGTAGATTTCGTGCTCTTCTTTGCGAATTCAAGCCAGAAAACAACGAAAATCGGCGAGAAATCGTCGTTTTGCATCGAAATATGCGGTTTTCTGTAAGAATTTTGATGATTTCGTGCAGAATTCTGCTGTTTTCTTGCAATTCAGCCGTTGAATCTTGGTAAAAAGTCATGATTTTGTAGATTTCGTGCTCTTCTTTGCGAATTCAAGCCAGATAACAACGAAAATCGGCGAGAAATCGTCGTTTTGCATCGAAATATGCGGTTTTCTGTAAGAATTTTGATGATTTCGTGCAGAATTCAGCTGTTTTCTTGCAATTCAGCCGTTGAATCTTGGTAAAAAGTCATGATTTTGTAGATTTCGTGCTCTTCTTTGCGAATTCAAGCCAGATAACAACGAAAATCGGCGAGAAATCGTCGTTTTGCATCGAAATATGCGGTTTTCTCTAAGAATTTTGACGATTTCGTGCAGAATTCTGCTGTTTTCTTGCAATTCAGCTGTTGAATCTAGGTAAAAAGTCATGATTTTGTAGATTTCGTGCTCTTCTTGGCGAATTCAAGATAGAAAACAACGAAAATCGGCGAGAAATCGTTGTTTTGCTTCGAAATATGCAGTTTTCTCTAAGAATTTTGATGATTTCGTGCAGAGTTCTGCTGTTTTCTTGCAATTCAGCCGTTGAATCTTGGTAAAAAGTCATGATTTTGTAGATTTCGTGCTCTTCTTTGCGAATTCAAGCCAGAAAACAACGAAAATCGGCGAGAAATCGTCGTTTTGCATCGAAATGTGCGGTTTTCTGTGAAAATTTTGATGATTTCGTGCAGAAATCTGCTGTTTTCTTGCAATTCAGCCGTTGAATCTTGGTAAAAAGTCATGATTTTGTAGATTCCGTGCTCTTCTTTGCGAATTCAAGATAGAAAACAACGAAAATCAGCGAGATATCGTCGTTTTGCATCGAAATATGCGGTTTTCTGTAAGAATTTTGATGATTTCGTGCAGAATTCTGCTGTTTTCTTGCAATTAAGCCGTTGAATCTTGGTAAAAAGTCATGATTTTGTAGATTTCGTGCTCTTCTTTGCGAATTCAAGCCAGAAAACAACGAAAATCGGCGAGAAATCGTCGTTTTGCATCGAAATATGCGGTTTTCTGTAAGAATTTTGATGATTTCGTGCAGAATTCCGCTGTTTTCTTGCAATTCAGCCGTTGAATCTTGGTAAAAAGTCATGATTTTGTAGATTTCGTGCTCTTCTTTGCAAATTCAAGCCAGAAAACAACAAAAATCGGCGAGAAATCGTCGTTTTGCATCGAAATATGCGGTTTTCTGTAAGAATTTTGATGATTTCGTGCAGAATTCTGCTGTTTTCTTGCAATTCAGCCGTTGAATCTTGGTAAAAAGTCATGATTTTGTAGATTCCGTGCTCTTCTTTGCGAATTCAAGATAGAAAACAACGAAAATCAGAGAGAGATCGTCGTTTTGCATCGAAATATGCGGTTTTCTCTAAGAATTTTGATGATTTCGTGCAGAATTCTGCTGTTTTCTTGCAATTCTGCCGTTGAATCTTGGTAAAAAGTCATGATTTTGTAGATTTCGTGCTCTTCTTTGCGAATTCAAGCCAGAAAACAACGAAAATCGGCGAGAAATAATCGTTTTGCATCGAAATATGCGGTTTTCTGTAAAAATTTTGATGATTTCGTGCAGAATTCTGCTGTTTTCTTGCAATTCAGCCGTTGAATCTTGGTAAAAAGTCATGATTTTGTAGATTTCGTGCTCCCCTTTGCGAATTCAAGCCAGAAAACAACGAAAATCGGCGAGAAATAATCGTTTTGCATCGAAATATGCGGTTTTCTGTAAGAATTTTGATGATTTCGTGCAGAATTCTGCTGTTTTCTTGCAATTCAGCTGTTGAATCTTGGTAAAAAGTCATGATTTTGTAGATTTCGTGCTTTTCTTTGCGAATTCAAGCCAGAAAACCACGAAAATCGGCGAGAAATCGTCGTTTTGCATCGAAATATGCGGTTTTCTCTAAGAATTTTGATGATTTCGTGCAGAATTCTGCTGTTTTCTTGCAATTCAGCCGTAGAATCTTGGTAAAATGTGATGACTTTATAGATTTCGTGCTCTTCTTTGCGAATTCAAGTAAGAAAACAACGAAAATCGGCGCAAAATCGTCGTTTTGCATCGAAATATGCGGTTTTCTGTAAGAATTTTGATGATTTCGTGCAGAATTCTGCTGTTTTCTTGCAATTCAGCCGTTGAATCTTGATAAAAAGTCATGATTTTGTAGATTTCGTGCTCTTCTTTGCGAATTCAAGCCAGAAAACAACGAAAATCGGCGAGAAATCGTCGTTTTGCATCGAAAAATGCGGTTTTCTGTAAGAATTTTGATGATTTCGTGCAGAATTCTGCTGTTTTCTTGCAATTCAGCCGTTGAATCTTGGTAAAAAGTCATGATTTTGTAGATTTCGTGCTCTTTTTTGCAAATTCAAGCCAGAAAACAACGAAAATCGGCGAGAAATCTTCGTTTTGCATCGAAATATGCGGTTTTCTATAAGAATTTTGATGATTTCGTGCAGAATTCTGCTGCTTTCTTGCAATTCAGCCGTTGAATCTTGGTAAAAAGTCATGATTTTGTAGATTCCGTGCTCCTCTTTGCGAATTCAAGATAGAAAACATCGAAAATCAGCGAGAAATCGTCGTTTTGCATCGAAATATGCGGTTTTCTCTAAGAATTTTGATGATTTCGTGCAGAATTCTGCTGTTTTCTTGCAATTCAGCCGTTGAATCTTGGTAAAAAGTGATGATTTTGTAGATTTCGTGCTCTTCTTTGCGAATTCAAGCCAGAAAACAACGAAAATCGGCGAGAAATCGTCGTTTTGCATCGAAATATGCGGTTTTCTCTAAGAATTTTGATGATTTCGTGCAGAAATCTGCTGTTTTCTTGCAATTCAGCCGTTGAATCTTGGTAAAAAGTCATGATTTTGTAGATTTCGTGCTCTTCTTTGCGAATTCAAGATAGAAAACAACGAAAATCAGCGAGAAATCGTCGTTTTGCATCGAAATATGCGGTTTTCTCTAAGAATTTTGATGATTTCGTGCAGAATTCTGCTGTTTTCTTGTAATTCAGCCGTTGAATCTTGGTAAAAAGTCATGATTTTGTAGATTTCGTGCTCTTCTTTGCGAATTCAAGCCAGAAAACAACGAAAATCGGCGAGAAATCGTCGTTTTGCATTGAAATATGCGGTTTTCTGTAAGAATTTTGATGATTTCGTGCAGAATTCTGCTGTTTTCAGGCAATTCAGCCGTTGAATCTAGGTAAAAAGTCATGATTTTGTAGATTTCGTGCTCTTCTTGGCGAATTCAAGATAGAAAACAACGAAAATCGGCGAGAAATCGTTGTTTTGCATCGAAATATGCTGTTTTCTGTAAGAATTTTGATGATTTCGTGCAGAATTCTGCTGTTTTCTTGCAATTCAGCCGTTGAATCTAGGTAAAAAGTCATGATTTTGTAGATTTCGTGCTCTTCTTGGCGAATTCAAGATAGAAAACAACGAAAATCGGCGAGAAATCGTTGTTTTGCATCGAAATATGCAGTTTTCTCTAAGAATTTTGATGATTTCGTGCAGAATTCTGCTGTTTTCTTGCAATTCAGCCGTTGAATCTTGGTAAAAAGTCATGATTTTGTAGATTTCGTGCTCTTCTTTGCGAATTCAAGCCAAAAAACAACGAAAATCGGCGAGAAATCGTCGTTTTGCATCGAAATATGCGGTTTTCTCTAAGAATTTTAATGATTTCGTGCAGAAATCTGCTGTTTTCTTGCAATTCAGCCGTTGAATCTTGGTAAAAAGTCATGATTTTGTAGATTTCGTTCTCTTCTTTGCGAATTCAAGATAGAAAACAACGAAAATCAGCGAGAAATCGTCGTTTTGCATCGAAATATGCGGTTTTCTCTAAGAATTTTGATGATTTCGTGCAGAATTCTGCTGTTTTCTTGCAATTCAGCCGTTGAATCTTGGTAAAAAGTCATGATTTTGTAGATTTCGTGCTCTTCCTTGCAAATTCATGCCAGAAAACAACGAAAATCGGCGAGAAATCGTCGTTTTGCATCGAAATATGCGGTTTTCTCCAAGAATTTTGATGATTTCGTGCAGAATTCTGCTGTTTTCTTGCAATTCAGCCGTTGAATCTTGGTAAAAAGTCATGATTTTGTAGATTTCGTGCTCTTCTTTGCGAATTCAAGCCAGAAAACAACGAAAATCGGCGAGAAATCGTCGTTTTGCATCGAAATATGCGGTTTTCTGTAAGAATTTTGATGATTTCGTGCAGAATTCTGCTGTTTTCTTGCAATTCAGCCGTTGAATCTTGGTAAAAAGTCATGATTTTGTAGATTTCGTGCTCTTCTTTGCGAATTCAAGCCAGAAAACAACGAAAATCGGCGAGAAATCGTCGTTTTGCATCGAAATATGCGGTTTTCTGTAAGAATTTTGATGATTTCGTGCAGAATTCTGCTGTTTTCTTGCAATTCAGCCGTTGAATCTTGGTAAAAAGTCATGATTTTGTAGATTTCGTGCTCTTCTTTGCAAATTCATGCCAGAAAACAACGAAAATCGGCGAGAAATCGTCGTTTTGCATCGAAATATGCGGTTTTCTGTAAGAATTTTGATGATTTCGTGCAGAATTCTGCTGTTTTCTTGTAATTCAGCCGTTGAATCTTGGTAAAAAGTCATGATTTTGTAGATTTCGTGCTCTTCTTTGCGAATTCAAGCCAGAAAACAACGAAAATCGGCGAGAAATCGTCGTTTTGCATTGAAATATGCGGTTTTCTGTAAGAATTTTGATGATTTCGTGCAGAATTCTGCTGTTTTCAGGAAATTCAGCCGTTGAATCTAGGTAAAAAGTCATGATTTTGTAGATTTCGTGCTCTTCTTGGCGAATTCAAGATAGAAAACAACGAAAATCGGCGAGAAATCGTTGTTTTGCATCGAAGTATGCGGTTTTCTCTAAGAATTTTGATGATTTCGTGCAGAATTCTGCTGTTTTCTTGCAATTCAGCCGTTGAATCTTGGTAAAAAGTCATGATTTTGTAGATTTCGTTCTCTTCTTTGCGAATTCAAGATAGAAAACAACGAAAATCAGCGAGAAATCGTCGTTTTGCATCGAAATATGCGGTTTTCTCTAAGAATTTTGATGATTTCGTGCAGAATTCTGCGGTTTTCTTGCAATTCAGCCGTTGAATCTTGGTAAAAAGTCATGATTTTGTAGATTTCGTGCTCTTCTTTGCATATTCATGCCAGAAAACAACGAAAATCGGCGAGAAATCGTCGTTTTGCATCGAAATATGCGGTTTTCTCCAAGAATTTTGATGATTTCGTGCAGAATTCTGCTGTTTTCTTGCAATTCAGCCGTTGAATCTTGGTAAAAAGTCATGATTTTGTAGATTTCGTGCTCTTCTTTGCAAATTCATGCCAGAAAACAACGAAAATCGGCGAGAAATCGTCGTTTTGCATCGAAATATGCGGTTTTCTGTAAGAATTTTGATGATTTCGTGCAGAATTCTGCTGTTTTCTTGCAATTCAGCCGTTGAATCTTGGTAAAAAGTCATGATTTTGTAGATTTCGTGCTCTTCTTTGCGAATTCAAGCCAGAAAACAACGAAAATCGGCGAGAAATCGTCGTTTTGCATCGAAATATGCGGTTTTCTGTAAGAATTTTGATGATTTCGTGCAGAATTCTGCTGTTTTCTTGCAATTCAGCCGTTGAATCTTGGTAAAAAGTCATGATTTTGTAGATTCCGTGCTCTTCTTTGCGAATTCAAGATAGAAAACAACGAAAATCAGCGAGAAATCGTCGTTTTGCATCGAAATATGCGGTTTTCTCTAAGAATTTTGATGATTTCGTGCAGAAATCTGCTGTTTTCTTGCAATTCAGCCGTTGAATCTTGGTAAAAAGTCATGATTTTGTAGATTTCGTGCTCTTCTTTGCGAATTCAAGATAGAAAACAACGAAAATCAGCGAGAAATCGTCGTTTTGCATCGAAATATGCGGTTTTCTCTAAGAATTTTGATGATTTCGTGCAGAATTCTGCTGTTTTCTTGCAATTCAGCCGTTGAATCTTGGTAAATAGTCATGATTTTGTAGATTTCGTGCTCTTCTTTGCAAATTCATGCCAGAAAACAACGAAAATCGGCGAGAAATCGTCGTTTTGCATCGAAATATGCGGTTTTCTGTAAGAATTTTGATGATTTCGTGCAGAATTCTGCTGTTTTCTTGTAATTCAGCCGTTGAATCTTGGTAAAAAGTCATGATTTTGTAGATTTCGTGCTCTTCTTTGCGAATTCAAGCCAGAAAACAACGAAAATCGGCGAGAAATCGTCGTTTTGCATTGAAATATGCGGTTTTCTGTAAGAATTTTGATGATTTCGTGCAGAATTCTGCTGTTTTCAGGCAATTCAGCCGTTGAATCTAGGTAAAAAGTCATGATTTTGTAGATTTCGTGCTCTTCTTGGCGAATTCAAGATAGAAAACAACGAAAATCGGCGAGAAATCGTTGTTTTGCATCGAAGTATGCGGTTTTCTGTAAGAATTTTGATGATTTCGTGCAGAATTCTGCTGTTTTCTTGCAATTCAGCCGTTGAATCTAGGTAAAAGGTCATGATTTTGTAGATTTCGTGCTCTTCTTGGCGAATTCAAGATAGAAAACAACGAAAATCGGCGAGAAATCGTTGTTTTGCATCGAAATATGCAGTTTTCTCTAAGAATTTTGATGATTTCGTGCAGAATTCTGCTGTTTTCTTGCAATTCAGCCGTTGAATCTTGGTAAAAAGTCATGATTTTGTGGATTTCGTGCTTTTCTTTGCGAATTCAAGCCAGAAAACAACGAAAATCGGCGAGAAATCGTCGTTTTGCATCGAAAAATGCGGTTTTCTGTAAGAATTTTGATGATTTCGTGCAGAATTCTGCTGTTTTCTTGCAATTCAGCCGTTGAATCTTGGTAAAAAGTCATGATTTTGTAGATTTCGTGCTCTTCTTTGCGAATTCAAGCCAGAAAACAACGAAAATCGGCGAGAAATCGTCGTTTTGCATCGAAATATGCGGTTTTCTCTAAGAATTTTAATGATTTCGTGCAGAAATCTGCTGTTTTCTTGCAATTCAGCCGTTGAATCTTGGTAAAAAGTCATGATTTTGTAGATTTCGTTCTCTTCTTTGCGAATTCAAGATAGAAAACAACGAAAATCAGCGAGAAATCGTCGTTTTGCATCGAAATATGCGGTTTTCTATAAGAATTTTGATGATTTCGTGCAGAATTCTGCTGTTTTCTTGCAATTCAGCCGTTGAATCTTGGTAAAAAGTCATGATTTTGTCGATTTCGTGCTCTTCTTTGCAAATTCATGCCAGAAAACAACGAAAATCGGCGAGAAATCGTCGTTTTGCATCGAAATATGCGGTTTTCTGTAAGAATTTTGATGATCTCGTGCAGAATTCTGCTGTTTTCTTGCAATTCAGCCGTTGAATCTTGGTAAAAAGTCATGATTTTGTAGATTTCGTGCTCTTCTTTGCGAATTCAAGCCAGAAAACAACGAAAATCGGCGAGAAATCGTTGTTTTGCATCGAAATATGCGGTTTTCTGTAAGAATTTTGATGATTTCGTGCAGAATTCTGCTGTTTTCTTGCAATTCAGCCGTTGAATCTTGGTAAAAAGTCATGATTTTGTAGATTCCGTGCTCTTCTTTGCGAATTCAAGATAGAAAACAACGAAAATCAGCGAGAAATCGTCGTTTTGCATCGAAATATGCGGTTTTCTGTAAGAATTTTGATGATTTCGTGCAGAATTCTGCTGTTTTCTTGCAATTCAGCCGTTGAATCTTGGTAAAAAGTCATGATTTTGTAGATTTCGTGCTCTTCTTTGCGAATTCAAGCCAGAAAACAACGAAAATCGGCGAGAAATCGTCGTTTTGCATCGAAATATGCGGTTTGCTGTAAGAATTTTGATGATTTCGTGCAGAATTCTGCTGTTTTCTTGCAATTCAGCCGTTGAATCTTGGTAAAAAGTCATGATTTTGTAGATTTCGTGCTCTTCTTTGCGAATTCAAGCCAGAAAACAACAAAAATCGGCGAGAAATCGTCGTTTTGCATCGAAATATGCGGTTTTCTGTAAGAATTTTGATGATTTCGTGCAGAATTCTGCTGTTTTCTTGCAATTCAGCCGTTGAATCTTGGTAAAAAGTCATGATTTTGTAGCTTCCGTGCTCTTCTTTGCGAATTCAAGATAGAAAACAACGAAAATCAGCGAGAAATCGTCGTTTTGCATCGAAATATGCGGTTTTCTCTAAGAATTTTGATGATTTCGTGCAGAATTCTGCTGTTTTCTTGCAATTCTGCCGTTGAATCTTGGTAAAAAGTCATGATTTTGTAGATTTCGTGCTCTTCTTTGCGAATTCAAGCCAGAAAACAACGAAAATGGGCGAGAAATAATCGTTTTGCACGAAATATGCGGTTTTCTGTAAGAATTTTGATGATTTCGTGCAGAATTCTGCTGTTTTCTTGCAATTCAGCCGTTGAATCTTGGTAAAAAGTCATGATTTTGTAGATTTCGTGCAGAATTCTGCTGTTTTCTTGCAATTCAGCCGTTGAATCTTGGTAAAAAGTCATGATTTTGTAGATTTCGTGCTCCCCTTTGCGAATTCAAGCCAGAAAACAACGAAAACCGGCGAGAAATAATCGTTTTGCATCGAAATATGCGGTTTTCTGTAAGAATTTTGATGATTTCGTGCAGAATTCTGCTGTTTTCTTGCAATTCAGCCGTTGAATCTTGGTAAAAAGTCATGATTTTGTAGATTTTGTGCTCTTCTTTGCGAATTCAAGCCAGAAAACCACGAAAATCGGCGAGAAATCGTCGTTTTGCATCGAAATATGCGGTTTTCTCTAAGAATTTTGATGATTTCGTGCAGAATTCTGCTGTTTTCTTGCAATTCAGCCGTAGAATCTTGGTAAAATGTGATGATTTTATAGATTTCGTGCTCTTCTTTGCGAATTCAAGCCAGAAAACAACGAAAATCGGCGCGAAATCGTCGTTTTGCATCGAAATATGCGGTTTTCTGTAAGAATTTTGATGATTTCGTGCAGAATTCTGCTGTTTTCTTGCAACTCAGCCGTTGAATCTTGATAAAAAGTCATGATTTTGTAGACTTCGTGCTCTTCTTTGCGAATTCAAGCCAGAAAACAACGAAAATCGGCGAGAAATCGTCGTTTTGCATCGAAAAATGCGGTTTTCAGTAAGAATTTTGATGATTTCGTGCAGAATTCTGCTGTTTTCTTGCAATTCAGCCGTTGAGTCTTGGTAAAAAGTCATGATTTTGTAGATTTCGTGCTCTTCTTTGCAAATTCAAGCCAGAAAACAACGAAAATCGGCGAGAAATCTTCGTTTTGCATCGAAATATGCGGTTTTCTATAAGAATTTTGATGATTTCGTGCAGAATTCTGCTGCTTTCTTGCAATTCAGCCGTTGAATCTTGGTAAAAAGTCATGATTTTGTAGATTCCGTGCTCCTCTTTGCGAATTCAAGATAGAAAACATCGAAAATCAGCGAGAAATCGTCGTTTTGCATCGAAATATGCGGTTTTCTCTAAGAATTTTGATGATTTCGTGCAGAATTCTGCTGTTTTCTTGCAATTCAGCCGTTGAATCTTGGTAAAATGTGATGATTTTGTAGATTTCGTGCTCTTCTTTGCGAATTCAAGCCAGAAAACAACGAAAATCGGCGAGAAATCGTCGTTTTGCATCGAAAAATGCGGTTTTCTGTTAGAATTTTGATGATTTCGTGCAGAATTCTGCTGTTTTCTTGCAATTCAGCCGTTGAATCTTGGTAAAAAGTCATGATTTTGTAGATTTCGTGCTCTTCTTTGCGAATTCAAGCCAGAAAACAACGAAAATCGGCGAGAAATCGTCGTTTTGCATCGAAATATGCGGTTTTCTCTAAGAATTTTAATGATTTCGTGCAGAAATCTGCTGTTTTCTTGCAATTCAGCCGTTGAATCTTGGTAAAAAGTCATGATTTTGTAGATTTCGTTCTGTTCTTTGTGAATTCAACATAGAAAACAACGAAAATCAGCGAGAAATCGTCGTTTTGCATCGAAATATGCGGTTTTCTCTAAGAATTTTGATGATTTCGTGCAGAATTCTGCTGTTTTCTTGCAATTCAGCCGTTGAATCTTGGTAAAAAGTCATGATTTTGTAGATTTCGTGCTCTTCTTTGCAAATTCATGCCAGAAAACAACGAAAATCGGCGAGAAATCGTCGTTTTGCATCGAAATATGCGGTTTTCTGTAAGAATTTTGATGATTTCGTGCAGAATTCTGCTGTTTTCTTGTAATTCAGCCGTTAAATCTTGGTAAAAAGTCATAATTTTGTAGATTTCGTGCTCTTCTTTGCGAATTCAAGCCAGAAAACAACGAAAATCGGCGAGAAATCGTCGTTTTGCATCGAAATATGCGGTTTTCTGTAAGAATTTTGATGATTTCGTGCAGAATTCTGCTGTTTTCTTGCAATTCAGCCGTTGAATCTAGGTAAAAAGTCATGATTTTGTAGATTTCGTGCTCTTCTTGGCGAATTCAAGATAGAAAACAACGAAAATCGGCGAGAAATCGTTGTTTTGCATCGAAATATGCGGTTTTCTGTAAGAATTTTGGTGATTTCGTGCAGAATTCTGCTGTTTTCTTGCAATTCAGCCGTTGAATCTAGGTAAAAAGTCATGATTTTGTAGATTTCGTGCTCTTCTTGGCGAATTCAAGATAGAAAACAACGAAAATCGGCGAGAAATCGTTGTTTTGCATCGAAATATGCAGTTTTCTCTAAGAATTTTGATGATTTCGTGCAGAATTCTGCTGTTTTCTTGCAATTCAGCCGTTGAATCTTGGTAAAAAGTCATGATTTTGTGGATTTCGTGCTTTTCTTTGCGAATTCAAGCCAGAAAACAACGAAAATCGGCGAGAAATCGTCGTTTTGCGTCGAAATATGCGGTTTTCTGTAAGAATTTTGTTGATTTCGTGCAGAATTCTGCTGTTTTCTTGCAATTCAGCCGTTGAATCTAGGTAAAAAGTCATGATTTTGTAGATTTCGTGCTCTTCTTGGCGAATTCAAGATAGAAAACAACGAAAATCGGCGAGAAATCGTTGTTTTGCATCGAAATATGCGGTTTTCTGTAAGAATTTTGGTGATTTCGTGCAGAATTCTGCTGTTTTCTTGCAATTCAGCCGTTGAATCTAGGTAAAAAGTCATGATTTTGTAGATTTCGTGCTCTTCTTGGCGAATTCAAGATAGAAAACAACGAAAATCGGCGAGAAATCGTTGTTTTGCATCGAAATATGCAGTTTTCTCTAAGAATTTTGATGATTTCGTGCAGAATTCTGCTGTTTTCTTGCAATTCAGCCGTTGAATCTTGGTAAAAAGTCATGATTTTGTAGATTTCGTGCTCTACTTTGCGAATTCAAGCCAGAAAACAACGAAAATCGGCGAGAAATCGTCGTTTTGCATCGAAAAATGCGGTTTTCTGTGAGAATTTTGATGATTTTATGCAGAATTCTGCTGTTCTCTTGCAATTCAGCCGTTGAATCTTGGTAAAAAGTCATGATTTTGTAGATTTCGTGCTCTTCTTTGCGAATTCATGCCAGAAAACAACAAAAATCGGCGAGAAATAATCGTTTTGCATCGAAATATGCGGTTTTCTGTAAGAATTTTGATGATTTCGTGCAGAATTCTGCTGTTTTCTTGCAATTCAGCCGTTGAATCTTGGTAAAAAGTCATGATTTTGTAGATTTCGTGCTCTTCTTTGCAAAGTCAAGCCTGAAAACCACGAAAATCGGCGAGAAATCGTCGTTTTGCATCGAAATATGCGGTTTTCTCTAAGAATTTTGATGATTTCGTGAAGAATTCTGCTGTTTTCTTGCAATTCAGCCGTTGAATCTTGGTAAAAAGTGATGATTTTGTAGATTTCGTGCTCTTCTTTGCGAATTCAAGCCAGAAAACAACGAAAATCGGCGAGAAATCGTCGTTTTGCCTCGAAATATGCGGTTTTCTCTAAGAATTTTGACGATTTCGTGCAGAATTCTGCTGTTTTCTTGCAATTGAGCCGTTGAATCTTGGTAAAAAGTCATGATTTTGTAGATTTCGTGGTCTTCTTTGCAAATTCAAGATAGAAAACAACGAAAATCAGCGAGAAATCGTCGTTTTGCATCGAAATATGCGGTTTTCTCTAAGAATTTTGATGATTTCGTTCAGAATTCTGCTGTTTTCTTGCAATTCAGCCGTTGAATCTTGGTAAAAAGTCATGATTTTGTAGATTTCGTGCTCTTCTTGGCGAATTCAAGATAGAAAACAACGAAAATCGGCGAGAAATCGTTGTTTTGCATCGAAATATGCAGTTTTCTCTAAGAATTTTGATGATTTCGTGCAGAATTCTGCTGTTTTCTTGCAATTCAGCCGTTGAATCTTGGTAAAAGTCATGATTTTGTAGATTTCGTGCTCTTCTTTGCGAATTCAAGCCAGAAAACAACGAAAATCGGCGAGAAATCGTCGTTTTGCATCGAAATATGCGGTTTTCTGTAAGAATTTTGATGATTTCGTGCAGAATTCTGCTGTTTTCTTGCAATTCAGCCGTTGAATCTTGGTAAAAAGTCATGATTTTGTAGATTCCGTGCTCTTCTTTGCGAATTCAAGATAGAAAACAACGAAAATCAGCGAGAAATCGTCCTTTTGCATCGAAATATGCGGTTTTCTCTAAGAATTTTGATGATTTCGCGCAGAATTCTGCTGTTTTCTTGCAATTTAGCCGTTGAATCTTGGTAAAAAGTGATGATTTTGTAGATTTCGTGCTCTTCTTTGCAAATTCAAGCCAGAAAACAACGAAAATCGGCGAGAAATAATCGTTTTGCATCGAAATATGCGGTTTGCTGTAAGAATTTTGATGATTTTGTGCAGAATTCTGCTGTTTTCTTGCAATTCAGCCGTTGAATCTTGGTAAAAAGTCATGATTTTGTAGATTTCGTGCTCCCCTTTGCGAATTCAAGCCAGAAAACAACGAAAATCGGCGAGAAATAATCGTTTTGCATCGAAATATGCGGTTTTCTGTAAGAATTTTGATGATTTCGTGCAGAATTCTGCTGTTTTCTTGCAATTCAGCCGTTGAATCTTGGTAAAAAGTCATGATTTTGTAGATTTCGTGCTCTTCTTTGCGAATTCAAGCCAGAAAACCACGAAAATCGGCGAGAAATCGTCGTTTTGCATCGAAATATGCGGTTTTCTCTAAGAATTTTGATGATTTCGTGCAGAAATCTGCTGTTTTCTTGCAATTCAGCCGTTGAATCTTGGTAAAAAGTCATGATTTTGTAGATTTCGTGCTCTTCTTTGCGAATTCAAGATAGAAAACAACGAAAATCAGCGAGAAATCGTCGTTTTGCATCGAAATATGCGGTTTTCTCTAAGAAATTTGATGATTTCGTGCAGAATTCTGCTGTTTTCTTGCAATTCAGCCTTTGAATCTTGGTAAAAAGTCATGATTTTGTAGATTTTGTGCTCTACTTTGCGAATTCAAGCCAGAAAACAACGAAAATCGGCGAGAAATCGTCGTTTTGCATCGAAATATGCGGTTTGCTGTAAGAATTTTGATGATTTCGTGCAGAATTCTGCTGTTTTCTTGCAATTCAGCCGTTGAATCTTGGTAAAAAGTCATGATTTTGTAGATTTCGTGCTCTTCTTTGCGAATTCAAGCCAGAAAACAACGAAAATCGGCGAGAAATCTTCGTTTTGCATCGAAATATGCGGTTTTCTATAAGAATTTTGATGATTTCGTGCAGAATTCTGCTGCTTTCTTGCAATTCAGCCGTTGAATCTTGGTAAAAAGTCATGATTTTGTAGATTCCGTGCTCCTCTTTGCGAATTCAAGATAGAAAACATCGAAAATCAGCGAGAAATCGTCGTTTTGCATCGAAATATGCGGTTTTCTCTAAGAATTTTGATGATTTCGTGCAGAATTCTGCTGTTTTCTTGCAATTCAGCCGTTGAATCTTGGTAAAATGTGATGATTTTGTAGATTTCGTGCTCTTCTTTGCGAATTCAAGCCAGAAAACAACGAAAATCGGCGAGAAATCGTCGTTTTGCATCGAAATATGCGGTTTTCTCTAAGAATTTTGATGATTTCGTGCAGAATTCTGCTGTTTTCTTGTAATTCAGCCGTTGAATCTTGGTAAAAAGTCATGATTTTGTAGATTTCGTGCTCTTCTTGGCGAATTCAAGATAGAAAACAACAAAAATCGGCGAGAAATCGTTGTTTTGCATCGAAATATGCAGTTTTCTCTAAGAATTTTGATGATTTCGTGCAGAATTCTGCTGTTTTCTTGCAATTCAGCCGTTGAATCTTGGTAAAAAGTCATGATTTTGTGGATTTCGTGCTTTTCTTTGCGAATTCAAGGCAGAAAACAACGAAAATCGGCGAGAAATCGTCGTTTTGCATCGAAAAATGCGGTTTTCTGTTAGAATTTTGATGATTTCGTGCAGAATTCTGCTGTTTTCTTGCAATTCAGCCGTTGAATCTTGGTAAAAAGTCATGATTTTGTAGATTTCGTGCTCTTCTTTGCGAATTCAAGCCAGAAAACAACGAAAATCGGCGAGAAATCGTCGTTTTGCATCGAAATATGCGGTTTTCTCTAAGAATTTTAATGATTTCGTGCAGAAATCTGCTGTTTTCTTGCAATTCAGCCGTTGAATCTTGGTAAAAAGTCATGATTTTGTAGATTTCGTTCTGTTCTTTGTGAATTCAACATAGAAAACAACGAAAATCAGCGAGAAATCGTCGTTTTGCATCGAAATATGCGGTTTTCTCTAAGAATTTTGATGATTTCGTGCAGAATTCTGCTGTTTTCTTGCAATTCAGCCGTTGAATCTTGGTAAAAAGTCATGATTTTGTAGATTTCGTGCTCTTCTTTGCAAATTCATGCCAGAAAACAACGAAAATCGGCGAGAAATCGTCGTTTTGCATCGAAATATGCGGTTTTCTGTAAGAATTTTGATGATTTCGTGCAGAATTCTGCTGTTTTCTTGTAACTCAGCCGTTAAATCTTGGTAAAAAGTCATAATTTTGTAGATTTCGTGCTCTTCTTTGCGAATTCAAGCCAGAAAACAACGAAAATCGGCGAGAAATCGTCGTTTTGCATCGAAATATGCGGTTTTCTGTAAGAATTTTGATGATTTCGTGCAGAATTCTGCTGTTTTCTTGCAATTCAGCCGTTGAATCTAGGTAAAAAGTCATGATTTTGTAGATTTCGTGCTCTTCTTGGCGAATTCAAGATAGAAAACAACGAAAATCGGCGAGAAATCGTTGTTTTGCATCGAAATATGCGGTTTTCTGTAAGAATTTTGGTGATTTCGTGCAGAATTCTGCTGTTTTCTTGCAATTCAGCCGTTGAATCTAGGTAAAAAGTCATGATTTTGTAGATTTCGTGCTCTTCTTGGCGAATTCAAGATAGAAAACAACGAAAATCGGCGAGAAATCGTTGTTTTGCATCGAAATATGCAGTTTTCTCTAAGAATTTTGATGATTTCGTGCAGAATTCTGCTGTTTTCTTGCAATTCAGCCGTTGAATCTTGGTAAAAAGTCATGATTTTGTGGATTTCGTGCTTTTCTTTGCGAATTCAAGCCAGAAAACAACGAAAATCGGCGAGAAATCGTCGTTTTGCGTCGAAATATGCGGTTTTCTGTAAGAATTTTGTTGATTTCGTGCAGAATTCTGCTGTTTTCTTGCAATTCAGCCGTTGAATCTAGGTAAAAAGTCATGATTTTGTAGATTTCGTGCTCTTCTTGGCGAATTCAAGATAGAAAACAACGAAAATCGGCGAGAAATCGTTGTTTTGCATCGAAATATGCGGTTTTCTGTAAGAATTTTGGTGATTTCGTGCAGAATTCTGCTGTTTTCTTGCAATTCAGCCGTTGAATCTAGGTAAAAAGTCATGATTTTGTAGATTTCGTGCTCTTCTTGGCGAATTCAAGATAGAAAACAACGAAAATCGGCGAGAAATCGTTGTTTTGCATCGAAATATGCAGTTTTCTCTAAGAATTTTGATGATTTCGTGCAGAATTCTGCTGTTTTCTTGCAATTCAGCCGTTGAATCTTGGTAAAAAGTCATGATTTTGTAGATTTCGTGCTCTACTTTGCGAATTCAAGCCAGAAAACAACGAAAATCGGCGAGAAATCGTCGTTTTGCATCGAAAAATGCGGTTTTCTGTGAGAATTTTGATGATTTTATGCAGAATTCTGCTGTTCTCTTGCAATTCAGCCGTTGAATCTTGGTAAAAAGTCATGATTTTGTAGATTTCGTGCTCTTCTTTGCGAATTCATGCCAGAAAACAACAAAAATCGGCGAGAAATAATCGTTTTGCATCGAAATATGCGGTTTTCTGTAAGAATTTTGATGATTTCGTGCAGAATTCTGCTGTTTTCTTGCAATTCAGCCGTTGAATCTTGGTAAAAAGTCATGATTTTGTAGATTTCGTGCTCTTCTTTGCAAAGTCAAGCCTGAAAACCACGAAAATCGGCGAGAAATCGTCGTTTTGCATCGAAATATGCGGTTTTCTCTAAGAATTTTGATGATTTCGTGAAGAATTCTGCTGTTTTCTTGCAATTCAGCCGTTGAATCTTGGTAAAAAGTGATGATTTTGTAGATTTCGTGCTCTTCTTTGCGAATTCAAGCCAGAAAACAACGAAAATCGGCGAGAAATCGTCGTTTTGCCTCGAAATATGCGGTTTTCTCTAAGAATTTTGACGATTTCGTGCAGAATTCTGCTGTTTTCTTGCAATTGAGCCGTTGAATCTTGGTAAAAAGTCATGATTTTGTAGATTTCGTGCTCTTCTTTGCAAATTCAAGATAGAAAACAACGAAAATCAGCGAGAAATCGTCGTTTTGCATCGAAATATGCGGTTTTCTCTAAGAATTTTGATGATTTCGTTCAGAATTCTGCTGTTTTCTTGCAATTCAGCCGTTGAATCTTGGTAAAAAGTCATGATTTTGTAGATTTCGTGCTCTTCTTGGCGAATTCAAGATAGAAAACAACGAAAATCGGCGAGAAATCGTTGTTTTGCATCGAAATATGCAGTTTTCTCTAAGAATTTTGATGATTTCGTGCAGAATTCTGCTGTTTTCTTGCAATTCAGCCGTTGAATCTTGGTAAAAGTCATGATTTTGTAGATTTCGTGCTCTTCTTTGCGAATTCAAGCCAGAAAACAACGAAAATCGGCGAGAAATCGTCGTTTTGCATCGAAATATGCGGTTTTCTGTAAGAATTTTGATGATTTCGTGCAGAATTCTGCTGTTTTCTTGCAATTCAGCCGTTGAATCTTGGTAAAAAGTCATGATTTTGTAGATTCCGTGCTCTTCTTTGCGAATTCAAGATAGAAAACAACGAAAATCAGCGAGAAATCGTCCTTTTGCATCGAAATATGCGGTTTTCTCTAAGAATTTTGATGATTTCGCGCAGAATTCTGCTGTTTTCTTGCAATTTAGCCGTTGAATCTTGGTAAAAAGTGATGATTTTGTAGATTTCGTGCTCTTCTTTGCAAATTCAAGCCAGAAAACAACGAAAATCGGCGAGAAATAATCGTTTTGCATCGAAATATGCGGTTTTCTGTAAGAATTTTGATGATTTTGTGCAGAATTCTGCTGTTTTCTTGCAATTCAGCCGTTGAATCTTGGTAAAAAGTCATGATTTTGTAGATTTCGTGCTCCCCTTTGCGAATTCAAGCCAGAAAACAACGAAAATCGGCGAGAAATAATCGTTTTGCATCGAAATATGCGGTTTTCTGTAAGAATTTTGATGATTTCGTGCAGAATTCTGCTGTTTTCTTGCAATTCAGCCGTTGAATCTTGGTAAAAAGTCATGATTTTGTAGATTTCGTGCTCTTCTTTGCGAATTCAAGCCAGAAAACCACGAAAATCGGCGAGAAATCGTCGTTTTGCATCGAAATATGCGGTTTTCTCTAAGAATTTTGATGATTTCGTGCAGAAATCTGCTGTTTTCTTGCAATTCAGCCGTTGAATCTTGGTAAAAAGTCATGATTTTGTAGATTTCGTGCTCTTCTTTGCGAATTCAAGATAGAAAACAACGAAAATCAGCGAGAAATCGTCGTTTTGCATCGAAATATGCGGTTTTCTCTAAGAAATTTGATGATTTCGTGCAGAATTCTGCTGTTTTCTTGCAATTCAGCCTTTGAATCTTGGTAAAAAGTCATGATTTTGTAGATTTTGTGCTCTACTTTGCGAATTCAAGCCAGAAAACAACGAAAATCGGCGAGAAATCGTCGTTTTGCATCGAAATATGCGGTTTGCTGTAAGAATTTTGATGATTTCGTGCAGAATTCTGCTGTTTTCTTGCAATTCAGCCGTTGAATCTTGGTAAAAAGTCATGATTTTGTAGATTTCGTGCTCTTCTTTGCGAATTCAAGCCAGAAAACAACAAAAATCGGCGAGAAATCGTCGTTTTGCATCGAAATATGCGGTTTTCTGTAAGAATTTTGATGATTTCGTGCAGAATTCTGCTGTTTTCTTGCAATTCAGCCGTTGAATCTTGGTAAAAAGTCATGATTTTGTAGCTTCCGTGCTCTTCTTTGCGAATTCAAGATAGAAAACAACGAAAATCAGCGAGAAATCGTCGTTTTGCATCGAAATATGCGGTTTTCTCTAAGAATTTTGATGATTTCGTGCAGAATTCTGCTGTTTTCTTGCAATTCTGCCGTTGAATCTTGGTAAAAAGTCATGATTTTGTAGATTTCGTGCTCTTCTTTGCGAATTCAAGCCAGAAAACAACGAAAATCGGCGAGAGATAATCGTTTTGCATCGAAATATGCGGTTTTCTGTAAGAATTTTGATGATTTCGTGCAGAATTCTGCTGTTTTCTTGCAATTCAGCCGTTGAATCTTGGTAAAAAGTCATGATTTTGTAGATTTCGTGCAGAATTCTGCTGTTTTCTTGCAATTCAGCCGTTGAATCTTGGTAAAAAGTCATGATTTTGTAGATTTCGTGCTCCCCTTTGCGAATTCAAGCCAGAAAACAACGAAAACCGGCGAGAAATAATCGTTTTGCATCGAAATATGCGGTTTTCTGTAAGAATTTTGATGATTTCGTGCAGAATTCTGCTGTTTTCTTGCAATTCAGCCGTTGAATCTTGGTAAAAAGTCATGATTTTGTAGATTTTGTGCTCTTCTTTGCGAATTCAAGCCAGAAAACCACGAAAATCGGCGAGAAATCGTCGTTTTGCATCGAAATATGCGGTTTTCTCTAAGAATTTTGATGATTTCGTGCAGAATTCTGCTGTTTTCTTGCAATTCAGCCGTAGAATCTTGGTAAAATGTGATGATTTTATAGATTTCGTGCTCTTCTTTGCGAATTCAAGCCAGAAAACAACGAAAATCGGCGCGAAATCGTCGTTTTGCATCGAAATATGCGGTTTTCTGTAAGAATTTTGATGATTTCGTGCAGAATTCTGCTGTTTTCTTGCAATTCAGCCGTTGAATCTTGATAAAAAGTCATGATTTTGTAGATTTCGTGCTCTTCTTTGCGAATTCAAGCCAGAAAACAACGAAAATCGGCGAGAAATCGTCGTTTTGCATCGAAAAATGCGGTTTTCAGTAAGAATTTTGATGATTTCGTGCAGAATTCTGCTGTTTTCTTGCAATTCAGCCGTTGAGTCTTGGTAAAAAGTCATGATTTTGTAGATTTCGTGCTCTTCTTTGCAAATTCAAGCCAGAAAACAACCAAAATCGGCGAGAAATCTTCGTTTTGCATCGAAATATGCGGTTTTCTATAAGAATTTTGATGATTTCGTGCAGAATTCTGCTGCTTTCTTGCAATTCAGCCGTTGAATCTTGGTAAAAAGTCATGATTTTGTAGATTCCGTGCTCCTCTTTGCGAATTCAAGATAGAAAACATCGAAAATCAGCGAGAAATCGTCGTTTTGCATCGAAATATGCGGTTTTCTCTAAGAATTTTGATGATTTCGTGCAGAATTCTGCTGTTTTCTTGCATTCAGCCGTTGAATCTTGGTAAAAAGTGATGATTTTGTAGATTTCGTGCTCTTCTTTGCGAATTCAAGCCAGAAAACAACGAAAATCGGCGAGAAATCGTCGTTTTGCATCGAAATATGCGGTTTTCTCTAAGAATTTTGATGATTTCGTGCAGAATTCTGCTGTTTTCTTGTAATTCAGCCGTTGAATCTTGGTAAAAAGTCATGATTTTGTAGATTTCGTGCTCTTCTTGGCGAATTCAAGATAGAAAACAACAAAAATCGGCGAGAAATCGTTGTTTTGCATCGAAATATGCAGTTTTCTCTAAGAATTTTGATGATTTCGTGCAGAATTCTGCTGTTTTCTTGCAATTCAGCCGTTGAATCTTGGTAAAAAGTCATGATTTTGTGGATTTCGTGCTTTTCTTTGCGAATTCAAGGCAGAAAACAACGAAAATCGGCGAGAAATCGTCGTTTTGCATCGAAAAATGCGGTTTTCTGTTAGAATTTTGATGATTTCGTGCAGAATTCTGCTGTTTTCTTGCAATTCAGCCGTTGAATCTTGGTAAAAAGTCATGATTTTGTAGATTTCGTGCTCTTCTTTGCGAATTCAAGCCAGAAAACAACGAAAATCGGCGAGAAATCGTCGTTTTGCATCGAAATATGCGGTTTTCTCTAAGAATTTTAATGATTTCGTGCAGAAATCTGCTGTTTTCTTGCAATTCAGCCGTTGAATCTTGGTAAAAAGTCATGATTTTGTAGATTTCGTTCTGTTCTTTGTGAATTCAACATAGAAAACAACGAAAATCAGCGAGAAATCGTCGTTTTGCATCGAAATATGCGGTTTTCTCTAAGAATTTTGATGATTTCGTGCAGAATTCTGCTGTTTTCTTGCAATTCAGCCGTTGAATCTTGGTAAAAAGTCATGATTTTGTAGATTTCGTGCTCTTCTTTGCAAATTCATGCCAGAAAACAACGAAAATCGGCGAGAAATCGTCGTTTTGCATCGAAATATGCGGTTTTCTGTAAGAATTTTGATGATTTCGTGCAGAATTCTGCTGTTTTCTTGTAATTCAGCCGTTAAATCTTGGTAAAAAGTCATAATTTTGTAGATTTCGTGCTCTTCTTTGCGAATTCAAGCCAGAAAACAACGAAAATCGGCGAGAAATCGTCGTTTTGCATCGAAATATGCGGTTTTCTGTAAGAATTTTGATGATTTCGTGCAGAATTCTGCTGTTTTCTTGCAATTCAGCCGTTGAATCTAGGTAAAAAGTCATGATTTTGTAGATTTCGTGCTCTTCTTGGCGAATTCAAGATAGAAAACAACGAAAATCGGCGAGAAATCGTTGTTTTGCATCGAAATATGCAGTTTTCTCTAAGAATTTTGATGATTTCGTGCAGAATTCTGCTGTTTTCTTGCAATTCAGCCGTTGAATCTTGGTAAAAAGTCATGATTTTGTGGATTTCGTGCTTTTCTTTGCGAATTCAAGCCAGAAAACAACGAAAATCGGCGAGAAATCGTCGTTTTGCGTCGAAATATGCGGTTTTCTGTAAGAATTTTGATGATTTCGTGCAGAATTCTGCTGTTTTCTTGCAATTCAGCCGTTGAATCTAGGTAAAAAGTCATGATTTTGTAGATTTCGTGCTCTTCTTGGCGAATTCAAGATAGAAAACAACGAAAATCGGCGAGAAATCGTTGTTTTGCATCGAAATATGCGGTTTTCTGTAAAAATTTTGGTGATTTCGTGCAGAATTCTGCTGTTTTCTTGCAATTCAGCCGTTGAATCTAGGTAAAAAGTCATGATTTTGTAGATTTCGTGCTCTTCTTGGCGAATTCAAGATAGAAAACAACGAAAATCGGCGAGAAATCGTTGTTTTGCATCGAAATATGCAGTTTTCTCTAAGAATTTTGATGATTTCGTGCAGAATTCTGCTGTTTTCTTGCAATTCAGCCGTTGAATCTTGGTAAAAAGTCATGATTTTGTGGATTTCGTGCTTTTCTTTGCGAATTCAAGCCAGAAAACAACGAAAATCGGCGAGAAATCGTCGTTTTGCGTCGAAATATGCGGTTTTCTGAAAGAATTTTGATGATTTCGTGCAGAATTCTGCTGCTTTCTTGCAATTCAGCCGTTGAATCGTGGTAAAAAGTCATGATTTTGTAGATTTCGTTCTCTTCTCGGCGAATTCAAGATAGAAAGCAACGAAAATCGGCGAGAAAACGTTGTTTTGCATCGAAATATGCAGTTTTCTCTAAGAATTTTGATGATTTCGTGCAGAATTCTGCTGTTTTCTTGCAATTCAGCCGTTGAATCTTGGTAAAAAGTCATGATTTTGTAGATTTCGTGCTCTACTTTGCGAATTCAAGCCAGAAAACAACGAAAATCGGCGAGAAATCGTCGTTTTGCATCGAAAAATGCGGTTTTCTGTGAGAATTTTGATGATTTTATGCAGAATTCTGCTGTTCTCTTGCAATTCAGCCGTTGAATCTTGGTAAAAAGTCATGATTTTGTAGATTTCGTGCTCTTCTTTGCGAATTCTTGCCAGAAAACAACAAAAATCGGCGAGAAATAATCGTTTTGCATCGAAATATGCGGTTTTCTGTAAGAATTTTGATGATTTCGTGCAGAATTCTGCTGTTTTCTTGCAATTCAGCCGTTGAATCTTGGTAAAAAGTCATGATTTTGTAGATTTCGTGCTCTTCTTTGCAAAATCAAGCCTGGAAACCACGAAAATCGGCGAGAAATCGTCGTTTTGCATCGAAATATGCGGTTTTCTCTAAGAATTTTGATGATTTCGTGCAGAATTCTGCTGTTTTCTTGTAATTCAGCCGTTAAATCTTGGTAAAAAGTCATAATTTTGTAGATTTCGTGCTCTTCTTTGCGAATTCAAGCCAGAAAACAACGAAAATCGGCGAGAAATCGTCGTTTTGCATCGAAATATGCGGTTTTCTGTAAGAATTTTGATGATTTCGTGCAGAATTCTGCTGTTTTCTTGCAATTCAGCCGTTGAATCTAGGTAAAAAGTCATGATTTTGTAGATTTCGTGCTCTTCTTGGCGAATTCAAGATAGAAAACAACGAAAATCGGCGAGAAATCGTTGTTTTGCATCGAAATATGCAGTTTTCTCTAAGAATTTTGATGATTTCGTGCAGAATTCTGCTGTTTTCTTGCAATTCAGCCGTTGAATCTTGGTAAAAAGTCATGATTTTGTGGATTTCGTGCTTTTCTTTGCGAATTCAAGCCAGAAAACAACGAAAATCGGCGAGAAATCGTCGTTTTGCGTCGAAATATGCGGTTTTCTGTAAGAATTTTGATGATTTCGTGCAGAATTCTGCTGTTTTCTTGCAATTCAGCCGTTGAATCTAGGTAAAAAGTCATGATTTTGTAGATTTCGTGCTCTTCTTGGCGAATTCAAGATAGAAAACAACGAAAATCGGCGAGAAATCGTTGTTTTGCATCGAAATATGCGGTTTTCTGTAAGAATTTTGGTGATTTCGTGCAGAATTCTGCTGTTTTCTTGCAATTCAGCCGTTGAATCTAGGTAAAAAGTCATGATTTTGTAGATTTCGTGCTCTTCTTGGCGAATTCAAGATAGAAAACAACGAAAATCGGCGAGAAATCGTTGTTTTGCATCGAAATATGCAGTTTTCTCTAAGAATTTTGATGATTTCGTGCAGAATTCTGCTGTTTTCTTGCAATTCAGCCGTTGAATCTTGGTAAAAAGTCATGATTTTGTGGATTTCGTGCTTTTCTTTGCGAATTCAAGCCAGAAAACAACGAAAATCGGCGAGAAATCGTCGTTTTGCGTCGAAATATGCGGTTTTCTGTAAGAATTTTGATGATTTCGTGCAGAATTCTGCTGCTTTCTTGCAATTCAGCCGTTGAATCGTGGTAAAAAGTCATGATTTTGTAGATTTCGTTCTCTTCTCGGCGAATTCAAGATAGAAAGCAACGAAAATCGGCGAGAAAACGTTGTTTTGCATCGAAATATGCAGTTTTCTCTAAGAATTTTGATGATTTCGTGCAGAATTCTGCTGTTTTCTTGCAATTCAGCCGTTGAATCTTGGTAAAAAGTCATGATTTTGTAGATTTCGTGCTCTACTTTGCGAATTCAAGCCAGAAAACAACGAAAATCGGCGAGAAATCGTCGTTTTGCATCGAAAAATGCGGTTTTCTGTGAGAATTTTGATGATTTTATGCAGAATTCTGCTGTTCTCTTGCAATTCAGCCGTTGAATCTTGGTAAAAAGTCATGATTTTGTAGATTTCGTGCTCTTCTTTGCGAATTCTTGCCAGAAAACAACAAAAATCGGCGAGAAATAATCGTTTTGCATCGAAATATGCGGTTTTCTGTAAGAATTTTGATGATTTCGTGCAGAATTCTGCTGTTTTCTTGCAATTCAGCCGTTGAATCTTGGTAAAAAGTCATGATTTTGTAGATTTCGTGCTCTTCTTTGCAAAATCAAGCCTGAAAACCACGAAAATCGGCGAGAAATCGTCGTTTTGCATCGAAATATGCGGTTTTCTCTAAGAATTTTGATGATTTCGTGAAGAATTCTGCTGTTTTCTTGCAATTCAGCCGTTGAATCTTGGTAAAAAGTGATGATTTTGTAGATTTCGTGCTCTTCTTTGCGAATTCAAGCCAGAAAACAACGAAAATCGGCGAGAAATCGTCGTTTTGCCTCGAAATATGCGGTTTTCTCTAAGAATTTTGACGATTTCGTGCAGAATTCTGCTGTTTTCTTGCAATTGAGCCGTTGAATCTTGGTAAAAAGTCATGATTTTGTAGATTTCGTGCTCTTCTTTGCAAATTCAGGATAGAAAACAACGAAAATCAGCGAGAAATCGTCGTTTTGCATCGAAATATGCGGTTTTCTCTAAGAATTTTGATGATTTCGTTCAGAATTCTGCTGTTTTCTTGCAATTCAGCCGTTGAATCTTGGTAAAAAGTCATGATTTTGTAGATTTCGTGCTCTTCTTGGCGAATTCAAGATAGAAAACAACGAAAATCGGCGAGAAATCGTTGTTTTGCATCGAAATATGCAGTTTTCTCTAAGAATTTTGATGATTTCGTGCAGAATTCTGCTGTTTTCTTGCAATTCAGCCGTTGAATCTTGGTAAAAGTCATGATTTTGTAGATTTCGTGCTCTTCTTTGCGAATTCAAGCCAGAAAACAACGAAAATCGGCGAGAAATCGTCGTTTTGCATCGAAATATGCGGTTTTCTGTAAGAATTTTGATGATTTCGTGCAGAATTCTGCTGTTTTCTTGCAATTCAGCCGTTGAATCTTGGTAAAAAGTCATGATTTTGTAGATTCCGTGCTCTTCTTTGCGAATTCAAGATAGAAAACAACGAAAATCAGCGAGAAATCGTCCTTTTGCATCGAAATATGCGGTTTTCTCTAAGAATTTTGATGATTTCGTGCAGAATTCTGCTGTTTTCTTGCAATTTAGCCGTTGAATCTTGGTAAAAAGTGATGATTTTGTAGATTTCGTGCTCTTCTTTGCAAATTCAAGCCAGAAAACAACGAAAATCGGCGAGAAATAATCGTTTTGCATCGAAATATGCGGTTTTCTGTAAGAATTTTGATGATTTTGTGCAG
This sequence comes from Gnatocerus cornutus, assembly GCA_029298725.1. Lineage (NCBI taxonomy): Eukaryota > Metazoa > Arthropoda > Insecta > Coleoptera > Tenebrionidae > Gnatocerus > Gnatocerus cornutus. The sequence goes on from CM055514.1 coordinate 3,126,775, forward strand.
AATTCTGCTGTTTTCTTGCAATTCAGCCGTTGAATCTTGGTAAAAAGTCATGATTTTGTAGATTTCGTGCTCCCCTTTGCGAATTCAAGCCAGAAAACAACGAAAATCGGCGAGAAATAATCGTTTTGCATCGAAATATGCGGTTTTCTGTAAGAATTTTGATGATTTCGTGCAGAATTCTGCTGTTTTCTTGCAATTCAGCCGTTGAATCTTGGTAAAAAGTCATGATTTTGTAGATTTCGTGCTCTTCTTTGCGAATTCAAGCCAGAAAACCACGAAAATCGGCGAGAAATCGTCGTTTTGCATCGAAATATGCGGTTTTCTCTAAGAATTTTGATGATTTCGTGCAGAAATCTGCTGTTTTCTTGCAATTCAGCCGTTGAATCTTGGTAAAAAGTCATGATTTTGTAGATTTCGTGCTCTTCTTTGCGAATTCAAGATAGAAAACAACGAAAATCAGCGAGAAATCGTCGTTTTGCATCGAAATATGCGGTTTTCTCTAAGAAATTTGATGATTTCGTGCAGAATTCTGCTGTTTTCTTGCAATTCAGCCTTTGAATCTTGGTAAAAAGTCATGATTTTGTAGATTTTGTGCTCTACTTTGCGAATTCAAGCCAGAAAACAACGAAAATCGGCGAGAAATCGTCGTTTTGCATCGAAAAATGCGGTTTTCTGTAAGAATTTTGATGATTTTATGCAGAATTCTGTTGTTCTCTTGCAATTTAGCCGTTGAATCTTGGTAAAAAGTGATGATTTTGTAGATTTCGTGCTCTTCTTTGCGAATTCAAGATAGAAAACAACGAAAATCAGCGAGAAATCGTCCTTTTGCATCGAAATATGCGGTTTTCTCTAAGAATTTTGATGATTTCGTGCAGAATTCTGCTGTTTTCTTGCAATTTAGCCGTTGAATCTTGGTAAAAAGTGATGATTTTGTAGATTTCGTGCTCTTCTTTGCAAATTCAAGCCAGAAAACAACGAAAATCGGCGAGAAATAATCGTTTTGCATCGAAATATGCGGTTTTCTGTAAGAATTTTGATGATTTTGTGCAGAATTCTGCTGTTTTCTTGCAATTCAGCCGTTGAATCTTGGTAAAAAGTCATGATTTTGTAGATTTCGTGCTCCCCTTTGCGAATTCAAGCCAGAAAACAACGAAAATCGGCGAGAAATAATCGTTTTGCATCGAAATATGCGGTTTTCTGTAAGAATTTTGATGATTTCGTGCAGAATTCTGCTGTTTTCTTGCAATTCAGCCGTTGAATCTTGGTAAAAAGTCATGATTTTGTAGATTTCGTGCTCTTCTTTGCGAATTCAAGCCAGAAAACCACGAAAATCGGCGAGAAATCGTCGTTTTGCATCGAAATATGCGGTTTTCTCTAAGAATTTTGATGATTTCGTGCAGAAATCTGCTGTTTTCTTGCAATTCAGCCGTTGAATCTTGGTAAAAAGTCATGATTTTGTAGATTTCGTGCTCTTCTTTGCGAATTCAAGATAGAAAACAACGAAAATCAGCGAGAAATCGTCGTTTTGCATCGAAATATGCGGTTTTCTCTAAGAAATTTGATGATTTCGTGCAGAATTCTGCTGTTTTCTTGCAATTCAGCCTTTGAATCTTGGTAAAAAGTCATGATTTTGTAGATTTTGTGCTCTACTTTGCGAATTCAAGCCAGAAAACAACGAAAATCGGCGAGAAATCGTCGTTTTGCATCGAAAAATGCGGTTTTCTGTAAGAATTTTGATGATTTTATGCAGAATTCTGTTGTTCTCTTGCAATTCAGCCGTTGAATCTTGGTAAAAAGTGATGATTCTGTAGATTTCGTGCTCTTCTTTGCGAATTCAAGCCAGAAAACAACGAAAATCGGCGAGAAATCGTCGTTTTGCATCGAAATATGCGGTTTTCTCTAAGAATTTTGATGATTTCGTGCAGAAATCTGCTGTTTTCTTGCAATTCAGCCGTTGAATCTTGGTAAAAAGTCATGATTTTGTAGATTTCGTGCTCTTCTTTGCAAATTCAAGCCAGAAAACAACGAAAATCGGCGAGAAATCTTCGTTTTGCATCGAAATATGCGGTTTTCTATAAGAATTTTGATTATTTCGTGCAGAATTCTGCTGTTTTCTTGCAATTCAGCCGTTGAATCTTGGTAAAAAGTCATGATTTTGTAGATTTTGTGCTCTACTTTGCGAATTCAAGCCAGAAAACAACGAAAATCGGCGAGAAATCGTCGTTTTGCATCGAAAAATGCGGTTTTCTGTAAGAATTTTGATGATTTTATGCAGAATTCTGTTGTTCTCTTGCAATTCAGCCGTTAAATCTTGGTAAAAAGTCATGATTTTGTTGATTTCGTGCTCTTTTTTGCGAATTCAAGCTAGAAAACAACGAAAATCGGCGAGAAATCGTCGTTTTGCGTCGAAATATGCGGTTTTCTGTAAGAATTTTGATGATTTCGTGCAGAATTCTGGTGTTTTCTTGCAATTGAGCCGTTGAATCGTGGTAAAAAGTCATGATTTTGTAGATTTCGTGCTCTTCTTTGCGAATTCAAGATAGAAAACAACGAAAATCAGCGAGAAATCGTCGTTTTGCATCGAAATATGCGGTTTTCTCTAAGAATTTTGATGATTTCGTGCAGAATTCTGCTGTTTTCTTGCAATTCAGCTGTTGAATCTTGGTAAAAAGTCATGATTTTGTAGATTTCGTGCTCTTCTTTGCGAATTCATGCCAGAAAACAACGAAAATCGGCGAGAAATAATCGTTTTGCATCGAAATATGCGGTTTTCTGTAAGAATTTTGATGATTTCGTGCAGAATTCTGCTGTTTTCTTGCAATTCAGCCGTTGAATCTTGGTAAAAAGTCATGATTTTGTAGATTCCGTGCTCTTCTTTGCGAATTCAAGATAGAAAACAACGAAAATCAGCGAGAAATCGTCGTTTTGCATCGAAATATGCGGTTTCCTCTAAGAATTTTGATGATTTCGTGCAGAATTCTGCTGTTTTCTTGCAATTCAGCCGTTGAATCTTGGTAAAAAGTCATGATTTTGTAGATTTCGTGCTCTTCTTTGCGAATTCAAGCCAGAAAACAACGAAAATCGGCGAGAAATAATCGTTTTGCATCGAAATATGCGGTTTTCTGTAAGAATTTTGATAATTTCGTGCAGAATTCTGCTGTTTTCTTGCAATTCAGCCGTTGAATCTTGGTAAAAAGTCATGATTTTGTAGATTTCGTGCTCTTCTTTGCAAATTCAAGCCAGAAAACAACGAAAATCGGCGAGAAATCTTCGTTTTGCATCGAAATATGCGGTTTTCTATAAGAATTTTGATGATTTCGTGCAGAATTCTGCTGTTTTCTTGCAATTCAGCCGTTGAATCTTGGTAAAAGTTATGATTTTGGAGATTCCGTGCTCTTCTTTGCGAATTCAAGATAGAAAACATCGAAAATCAGCGAGAAATCGTCGTTTTGCATCGAAATATGCGGTTTTCTCTAAGAAATTTGATGATTTCGTGCAGAATTCTGCTGTTTTTTTGCAATTCAGCCGTTGAAACTTGGTAAAAAGTGATGATTTTGTAAATTTCGTGCTCTTCTTTGCGGATTCAAGCCAGAAAACAACGAAAATCGGCGAGAAATCGTCGTTTTGCATCGAAATATGCGGTTTTCTCTGAGAATTTTGATGATTTCGTGCAGAAATCTGCTGTTTTCTTGCAATTGAGCCGTTGAATCTTGGTAAAAAGTCATGATTTTGTAGATTTCGTGCTCTTCTTTGCGAATTCAAGATAGAAAACAACGAAAATCAGCGAGAAATCGTCGTTTTGCATCGAAATATGCGGTTTTCTCTAAGAATTTTGATGATTTCGTGCAGAATTCTGCTGTTTTCTTGCAATTCAGCCGTTGAATCTTGGTAAAAAGTCATGATTTTGTAGATTTCGTGCTCTTCTTTGCAAATTCATGCCAGAAAACAACGAAAATCGGCGAGAAATCGTCGTTTTGCATCGAAATATGCGGTTTTCTGTATGAATTTTGATGATTTCGTGCAGAATTCTGCTGTTTTCTTGTAATTCAGCCGTTGAATCTTGGTAAAAAGTCATGATTTTGTAGATTTCGTGCTCTTCTTTGCGAATTCAAGCCAGAAAACAACGAAAATCTTCGAGAAATCGTCGTTTTGCATCGAAATATGCGGTTTTCTGTAAGAATTTTGATGATTTCGTGCAGAATTCTGCTGTTTTCTTGCAATTCAGCCGTTGAATCTAGGTAAAAAGTCATGATTTTGTAGATTTCGTGCTCTTCTTGGCGAATTCAAGATAGAAAACAACGAAAATCGGCGAGAAATCGTTGTTTTGCATCGAAATATGCGGTTTTCTGTAAGAATTTTGATGATTTCGTGCAGAATTCTGCTGTTTTCTTGCAATTCAGCCGTTGAATCTAGGTAAAAAGTCATGATTTTGTAGATTTCGTGCTCTTCTTGGCGAATTCAAGATAGAAAACAACGAAAATCGGCGAGAAATCGTTGTTTTGCATCGAAATATGCAGTTTTCTCTAAGAATTTTGATGATTTCGTGCAGAATTCTGCTGTTTTCTTGCAATTTAGCCGTTGAATCTTGGTAAAAAGTCATGATTTTGTAGATTTCGTGCTCTTCTTTGCGAATTCAAGCCAGAAAACAACGAAAATCGGCGAGAAATCGTCGTTTTGCATCGAAAAATGCGGTTTTCTGTAAGAATTTTGATGATTTTGTGCAGAATTCTGCTGTTTTCTTGCAATTCAGCCGTTGAATCTTGGTAAAAACTCATGATTTTGTAGATTTCGTGCTCTTCTTTGCGAATTCAAGCCAGAAAACAACGAAAATCGCCGAGAAATCGTCGTTTTGCATCGAAAAATGCGGTTTTCTGTAAGAATTTTGATGATTTTGTGCAGAATTCTGCTGTTTTCTTGCAATTCAGCCGTTGAATCTTGGTAAAAAGTTATGATTTTGTAGATTTCGTGCTCTTCTTTGCGAATTCAAGCCAGAAAACAACGAAAATCGGCGAGAAATCGTCGTTTTGCGTCGAAATATGCGGTTTTCTGTAAGAATTTTGATGATTTCGTGCAGAATTCTGCTGTTTTCTTGCAATTCAGCCGTTGAATCGTGGTAAAAAGTCATGATTTTGTAGATTTCGTGCTCTTCTTGGCGAATTCAAGATAGAAAACAACGAAAATCGGCGAGAAATCGTTGTTTTGCATCGAAATATGCAGTTTTCTCTAAGAATTTTGATGATTTCGTGCAGAATTCTGCTGTTTTCTTGCAATTCAGCCGTTGAATCTTGGTAAAAAGTCATGATTTTGTAGATTTCGTGCTCTTCTTTGCGAATTCATGCCAGAAAACAACGAAAATCGGCGAGAAATAATCGTTTTGCATCGAAATAAGCGGTTTTCTGTAAGAATTTTGATGATTTCGTGCAGAATTCTGCTGTTTTCTTGCAATTCAGCCGTTGAATCTTGGTAAAAGTCATGATTTTGTAGATTTCGTGCTCTTCTTTGCAAATTCAAGCCAGAAAACCACGAAAATCGGCGAGAAATCGTCGTTTTGCATCGAAATATGCGGTTTTCTCTAAAAATTTTGATGATTTCGTGAAGAATTCTGCTGTTTTCTTGCAATTCAGCCGTTGAATCTTGGTAAAAAGTGATGATTTTGTAGATTTCGTGCTCTTCTTTGCGAATTCAAGCCAGAAAACAACGAAAATCGGCGAGAAATCGTCGTTTTGCATCGAAATATGCGGTTTTCTCTAAGAAATTTGATGATTTCGTGCAGAATTCTGCTGTTTTCTTGCAATTCAGCCTTTGAATCTTGGTAAAAAGTCATGATTTTGTAGATTTTGTGCTCTACTTTGCGAATTCAAGCCAGAAAACAACGAAAATCGGCGAGAAATCGTCGTTTTGCATCGAAAAATGCGGTTTTCTGTAAGAATTTTGATGATTTTATGCAGAATTCTGTTGTTCTCTTGCAATTCAGCCGTTGAATCTTGGTAAAAAGTGATGATTCTGTAGATTTCGTGCTCTTCTTTGCGAATTCAAGCCAGAAAACAACGAAAATCGGCGAGAAATCGTCGTTTTGCATCGAAATATGCGGTTTTCTCTAAGAATTTTGATGATTTCGTGCAGAAATCTGCTGTTTTCTTGCAATTCAGCCGTTGAATCTTGGTAAAAAGTCATGATTTTGTAGATTTCGTGCTCTTCTTTGCAAATTCAAGCCAGAAAACAACGAAAATCGGCGAGAAATCTTCGTTTTGCATCGAAATATGCGGTTTTCTATAAGAATTTTGATTATTTCGTGCAGAATTCTGCTGTTTTCTTGCAATTCAGCCGTTGAATCTTGGTAAAAAGTCATGATTTTGTAGATTTTGTGCTCTACTTTGCGAATTCAAGCCAGAAAACAACGAAAATCGGCGAGAAATCGTCGTTTTGCATCGAAAAATGCGGTTTTCTGTAAGAATTTTGATGATTTTATGCAGAATTCTGTTGTTCTCTTGCAATTCAGCCGTTAAATCTTGGTAAAAAGTCATGATTTTGTTGATTTCGTGCTCTTCTTTGCGAATTCAAGCTAGAAAACAACGAAAATCGGCGAGAAATCGTCGTTTTGCGTCGAAATATGCGGTTTTCTGTAAGAATTTTGATGATTTCGTGCAGAATTCTGGTGTTTTCTTGCAATTGAGCCGTTGAATCGTGGTAAAAAGTCATGATTTTGTAGATTTCGTGCTCTTCTTTGCGAATTCAAGATAGAAAACAACGAAAATCAGCGAGAAATCGTCGTTTTGCATCGAAATATGCGGTTTTCTCTAAGAATTTTGATGATTTCGTGCAGAATTCTGCTGTTTTCTTGCAATTCAGCTGTTGAATCTTGGTAAAAAGTCATGATTTTGTAGATTTCGTGCTCTTCTTTGCGAATTCATGCCAGAAAACAACGAAAATCGGCGAGAAATAATCGTTTTGCATCGAAATATGCGGTTTTCTGTAAGAATTTTGATGATTTCGTGCAGAATTCTGCTGTTTTCTTGCAATTCAGCCGTTGAATCTTGGTAAAAAGTCATGATTTTGTAGATTCCGTGCTCTTCTTTGCGAATTCAAGATAGAAAACAACGAAAATCAGCGAGAAATCGTCGTTTTGCATCGAAATATGCGGTTTTCTCTAAGAATTTTGATGATTTCGTGCAGAATTCTGCTGTTTTCTTGCAATTCAGCCGTTGAATCTTGGTAAAAAGTCATGATTTTGTAGATTTCGTGCTCTTCTTTGCGAATTCAAGCCAGAAAACAACGAAAATCGGCGAGAAATAATCGTTTTGCATCGAAATATGCGGTTTTCTGTAAGAATTTTGATAATTTCGTGCAGAATTCTGCTGTTTTCTTGCAATTCAGCCGTTGAATCTTGGTAAAAAGTCATGATTTTGTAGATTTCGTGCTCTTCTTTGCAAATTCAAGCCAGAAAACAACGAAAATCGGCGAGAAATCTTCGTTTTGCATCGAAATATGCGGTTTTCTATAAGAATTTTGATGATTTCGTGCAGAATTCTGCTGTTTTCTTGCAATTCAGCCGTTGAATCTTGGTAAAAAGTTATGATTTTGTAGATTCCGTGCTCTTCTTTGCGAATTCAAGATAGAAAACATCGAAAATCAGCGAGAAATCGTCGTTTTGCATCGAAATATGCGGTTTTCTCTAAGAAATTTGATGATTTCGTGCAGAATTCTGCTGTTTTCTTGCAATTCAGCCGTTGAAACTTGGTAAAAAGTGATGATTTTGTAAATTTCGTGCTCTTCTTTGCGGATTCAAGCCAGAAAACAACGAAAATCGGCGAGAAATCGTCGTTTTGCATCGAAATATGCGGTTTTCTCTGAGAATTTTGATGATTTCGTGCAGAAATCTGCTGTTTTCTTGCAATTGAGCCGTTGAATCTTGGTAAAAAGTCATGATTTTGTAGATTTCGTGCTCTTCTTTGCGAATTCAAGATAGAAAACAACGAAAATCAGCGAGAAATCGTCGTTTTGCATCGAAATATGCGGTTTTCTCTAAGAATTTTGATGATTTCGTGCAGAATTCTGCTGTTTTCTTGCAATTCAGCCGTTGAATCTTGGTAAAAAGTCATGATTTTGTAGATTTCGTGCTCTTCTTTGCAAATTCATGCCAGAAAACAACGAAAATCGGCGAGAAATCGTCGTTTTGCATCGAAATATGCGGTTTTCTGTATGAATTTTGATGATTTCGTGCAGAATTCTGCTGTTTTCTTGTAATTCAGCCGTTGAATCTTGGTAAAAAGTCATGATTTTGTAGATTTCGTGCTCTTCTTTGCGAATTCAAGCCAGAAAACAACGAAAATCTTCGAGAAATCGTCGTTTTGCATCGAAATATGCGGTTTTCTGTAAGAATTTTGATGATTTCGTGCAGAATTCTGCTGTTTTCTTGCAATTCAGCCGTTGAATCTAGGTAAAAAGTCATGATTTTGTAGATTTCGTGCTCTTCTTTGCGAATTCAAGCCAGAAAACAACGAAAATCGGCGAGAAATCGTCGTTTTGCATCGAAAAATGCGGTTTTCTGTAAGAATTTTGATGATTTTGTGCAGAATTCTGCTGTTTTCTTGCAATTCAGCCGTTGAATCTTGGTAAAAACTCATGATTTTGTAGATTTCGTGCTCTTCTTTGCGAATTCAAGCCAGAAAACAACGAAAATCGGCGAGAAATCGTCGTTTTGCATCGAAAAATGCGGTTTTCTGTAAGAATTTTGATGATTTTGTGCAGAATTCTGCTGTTTTCTTGCAATTCAGCCGTTGAATCTTGGTAAAAAGTCATGATTTTGTAGATTTCGTGCTCTTCTTTGCGAATTCAAGCCAGAAAACAACGAAAATCGGCGAGAAATCGTCGTTTTGCGTCGAAATATGCGGTTTTTTGTAAGAATTTTGATGATTTCGTGCAGAATTCTGCTGTTTTCTTGCAATTCAGCCGTTGAATCGTGGTAAAAAGTCATGATTTTGTAGATTTCGTGCTCTTCTTGGCGAATTCAAGATAGAAAAAAACGAAAATCGGCGAGAAATCGTTGTTTTGCATCGAAATATGCAGTTTTCTCTAAGAATTTTGATGATTTCGTGCAGAATTCTGCTGTTTTCTTGCAATTCAGCCGTTGAATCTTGGTAAAAAGTCATGATTTTGTAGATTTCGTGCTCTTCTTTGCGAATTCATGCCAGAAAACAACGAAAATCGGCGAGAAATAATCGTTTTGCATCGAAATAAGCGGTTTTCTGTAAGAATTTTGATGATTTCGTGCAGAATTCTGCTGTTTTCTTGCAATTCAGCCGTTGAATCTTGGTAAAAGTCATGATTTTGTAGATTTCGTGCTCTTCTTTGCAAATTCAAGCCAGAGAACCACGAAAATCGGCGAGAAATCGTCGTTTTGCATCGAAATATGCGGTTTTCTCTAAAAATTTTGATGATTTCGTGAAGAATTCTGCTGTTTTCTTGCAATTCAGCCGTTGAATCTTGGTAAAAAGTGATGATTTTGTAGATTTCGTGCTCTTCTTTGCGAATTCAAGCCAGAAAACAACAAAAATCGGCGAGAAATCGTCGTTTTGCATCGAAATATGCGGTTTTCTGTAAGAATTTTGATGATTTCGTGCAGAACTCTGCTGTTTTCTTGCAATTCAGCCGTTGAATCTTGGTAAAAAGTCATGATTTTGTAGTTTCCGTGCTTTTCTTTGCGAATTCAAGATAGAAAACAACGAAAATCAGCGAGAAATCGTCGTTTTGCATCGAAATATGCGGTTTTCTCTAAGAATTTTGATGATTTCGTGCAGAATTCTGCTGTTTTCTTGCAATTCAGCCGTTGAATCTTGGTAAAAAGTGATGATTTTGTAGATTTCGTGCTCTTCTTCGCGAATTTAAGCCAGAAAACAACGAAAATCGGCGAGAAATCGTCGTTTTGCATCGAAATATACGGTTTTCTCTAAGAATTTTGATGATTTCGTGCAAAATTCTGCTGTTTTCTTGCAATTCAGCCGTTGAATCTTGGTAAAAAGTGATGATTTTGTAGATTTCGTGCTCTTCTTTGCGAATTCAAGCCAGAAAACAACGAAAATCGGCGAGAAATCGTCGTTTTGCATCGAAATATGCGGTTTTCTCTAAGAATTTTGACGATTTCGTGCAGAATTCTGCTATTTTCTTGCAATTCAGCCGTTGAATCTTGGTAAAAAGTCATGATTTTGTAGATTTCGTGCTCTTCTTGGCGAATTCAAGATAGAAAACAACTTAAATCGGCGAGAAATCGTTGTTTTGCATCGAAATATGCAGTTTTCTCTAAGAATTTTGATGATTTCGTGCAGAATTCTGCTGTTTTCTTGCAATTCAGCTGTTGAATCTTGGTAAAAAGTCATGATTTTGTAGATTTCGTGCTCTTCTTTGCGAATTCAAGCCAGAAAACAACGAAAATCGGCGAGAAATCGTCGTTTTGCATCGAAAAATGCGGTTTTCTGTAAGAATTTTGATGATTTTGTGCAGAATTCTGCTGTTTTCTTGCAATTCAGCCGTTGAATCTAGGTAAAAAGTCATGATTTTGTAGATTTCGTGCTCTTCTTGGCGAATTCAAGATAGAAAACAACGAAAATCGGCGAGAAATCGTTGTTTTGCATCGAAATATGCAGTTTTCTCTAAGAATTTTGATGATTTCGTGCAGAATTCTGCTGTTTTCTTGCAATTCAGCCGTTGAATCTTGGTAAAAAGTCATGATTTTGTAGATTTCGTGGTCTTCTTTGCAAATTCAAGCCAGAAAACAACGAAAATCGGCGAGAAATCGTCGTTTTGCATCGAAAAATGCGGTTTTCTGTAAGAATTTTGATGATTTTATGCAGAATTCTGTTGTTCTCTTGCAATTCAGCCGTTGAATCTTGGTAAAAAGTCATGATTTTGTAGATTTCGTGCTCTTCTTTGCGAATTCAAGCCAGAAAACAACGAAAATCGGCGAGAAATCGTCGTTTTGCGTCGAAATATGCGGTTTTCTGTAAGAATTTTGATGATTTCGTGCAGAATTCTGCTGTTTTCTTGCAATTCAGCTGTTGAATCGTGGTAAAAAGTCATGATTTTGTAGATTTCGTGCTCTTCTTTGCGAATTCATGCCAGAAAACAACGAAAATCGGCGAGAAATAATCGTTTTGCATCGAAATATGCGGTTTTCTGTAAGAATTTTGATGATTTCGTGCAGAATTCTGCTGTTTTCTTGCAATTCAGCCGTTGAATCTTGGTAAAAAGTCATGATTTTGTAGATTTCGTGCTCTTCTTTGCAAATTCAAGCCAGAAAACCACGAAAATTGGCGAGAAATCGTCGTTTTGCATCGAAATATGCGGTTTTCTCTAAGAATTTTGATGATTTCGTGAAGAATTCTGCTGTTTTCTGGCAATTCAGCCGTTGAATCTTGGTAAAAAGTGATGATTTTGTAGATTTCGTGCTCTTCTTTGCGAATTCAAGCCAGAAAACAACGAAAATCGGCGAGAAATCGTCGTTTTGTATCGAAATATGCGGTTTTCTCTAAGAATTTTGACGATTTCGTGCAGAATTCTGCTGTTTTCTTGCAATTGAGCCGTTGAATCTTGGTAAAAAGTCATGATTTTGTAGATTTCGTGCTCTTCTTTGCAAATTCAAAATAGAAAACAACGAAAATCAGCGAGAAATCGTCGTTTTGCATCGAAATATGCGGTTTTCTCTAAGAATTTTGATGATTTCGTGCAGAATTCTGCTGTTTTCTTGCAATTCAGCCGAAGAATCTTGGTAAAAAGTGATGATTTTGTAGATTTCGTGCTCTTCTTTGCGAATTCAAGCCAGAAAACAACGAAAATCGGCGAGAAATCGTTGTTTTGCATCGAAATATGCGGTTTTCTGTAAGAATTTTGATGATTTCGTGCAGAATTCTACTGTTTTCTTGCAACTCAGCCGAAGAATCTTGGTAAAAAGTGATGATTTTGTAGATTTCGTGCTCTTCTTTGCGAATTCAAGCCAGAAAACAACGAAAATCGGCGAGAAATCGTTGTTTTGCATCGAAATATGCGGTTTTCTGTAAGAATTTTGACGATTTCGTGCAGAATTCTGCTATTTTCTTGCAATTCAGCCGTTGAATCTTGGTAAAAAGTCATGATTTTGTAGATTTCGTGCTCTTCTTGGCGAATTCAAGATAGAAAACAACTTAAATCGGCGAGAAATCGTTGTTTTGCATCGAAATATGCAGTTTTCTCTAAGAATTTTGATGATTTCGTGCAGAATTCTGCTGTTTTCTTGCAATTCAGCTGTTGAATCTTGGTAAAAAGTCATGATTTTGTAGATTTCGTGCTCTTCTTTGCGAATTCAAGCCAGAAAACAACGAAAATCGGCGAGAAATCGTTGTTTTGCATCGAAATATGCGGTTTTCTGTAAGAATTTTGATGATTTCGTGCAGAATTCTGCTGTTTTCTTGCAATTCAGCCGTTGAATCTAGGAAAAAAGTCATGATTTTGTAGATTTCGTGCTCTTTTTGGCAAATTCAAGATAAAAAACAACGAAAATCGGCGAGAAATCGTTGTTTTGCATCGAAATATGCGGTTTTCTGTAAGAATTTTGATGATTTCGTGCAGAATTCTGCTGTTTTCTTGCAATTCAGCCGTTGAATCTAAGTAAAAAGTCATGATTTTGTAGATTTCGTGCTCTTCTTGGCGAATTCAAGATAGAAAACAACGAAAATCGGCGAGAAATCGTTGTTTTGCATCGAAATATGCGGTTTTCTGTAAGAATTTTGATGATTTCGTGCAGAATTCTGCTGTTTTCTTGCAATTCAGCCGTTGAATCTTGGTAAAAAGTGATGATTTTGTAGATTTCGTGCTCTTTTTTGCGAATTCAAGCCAGAAAACAACGAAAATCGGCGAGAAATCGTCGTTTTGCATCGAAATATGCGGTTTTCTCTAAGAATTTTGACGATTTCGTGCAGAATTCTGCTGTTTTCTTGCAATTCAGCCGTTGAATCTTGGCCAAAAGTCATGATTTTGTAGATTTCGTGCTCTTTTTTGCGAATTCAAGATAGAAAACAACGAAAATCAGCGAGAAATCGTCGTTTTGCATCGAAATATGCGGTTTTCTCTAAGAATTTTGATGATTTCGTGCAGAATTCTGCTGTTTTCTTGCAATTCAGCCGTTGAATGTTGGTAAAAAGTCATGATTTTGTAGATTTCGTGCTCTTCTTTGCGAATTCAAGCCAGAAAACAACGAAAATCGGCGAGAAATCGTCGTTTTGCATCGAAATATGCGGTTTTCTGTAAGAATTTTGATGATTTCGTGCAGAATTCTGCTGTTTTCTTGCAATTCAGCCGTAGAATCCTGGTAAAAAGTGATGATTTTGTAGATTTCGTGCTCTTCTTTGCGAATTCAAGCCAGAAAACAACGAAAATCGGCGAGAAATCGTTGTTTTGCATCGAAATATGCGGTTTTCTGTAAGAATTTTGATGATTTCGTGCAGAATTCTGCTGTTTTCTTGCAATTCAGCCGTTGAATCTTGGTAAAAAGTCATGATTTTGTAGATTTCGTGCTCTTCTTTGCGAATTCAAGATAGAAAACAACGAAAATCAGCGAGAAATCGTCGTTTTGCATGTCGTTTTGCATCGAAATATGCGGTTTTCTCTAAGAATTTTGATGATTTCGTGCAGAATTCTGCTGTTTTCTTGCAATTCAGCCGTTGAATCTTGGTAAAAAGTCATGATTTTGTAGATTTCGTGCTCTTCTTTGCAAATTCATGCCAGTAAACAACGAAAATCCGCGAGAAATCGTCGTTTTGCATCGAAATATGCGGTTTTCTGTAAGAATTTTGATGATTTCGTGCAGAATTCTGCTGTTTTCTTGCAATTCAGCTGTTGAATCTTGGTAAAAAGTCATGATTTTGTAAATTTCGTGCTCTTCTTTGCGAATTCAAGCCAGAAAACAACGAAAATCGGCGAGAAATCGTCGTTTTGCATCGAAATATGCGGTTTTCTCTAAGAATTTTGACGTTTTTGTGCAGAATTCTGCTGTTTTCTTGCACTTCAGCCATTGAATCTTGGTAAAAAGTCATGATTTTGTAGATTTCGTGCTCTTCTTTGCGAATTCAAGATAGAAAACAACGAAAATCAGCGAGAAATCGTCGTTTTGCATCGAAATATGCGGTTTTCTCTAAGAATTTTGATGATTTCGTGCAGAATTCTGCTGTTTTCTTGCAATTCAGCCGTTGAATCTTGGTAAAAATTCATGATTTTGTAGATTTCGTGCTCTTCTTTGCGAATTCAAGCCAAAAAACAACGAAAATCGGCGAGAAATCGTCGTTTTGCATCGAAATATGCGGTTTTCTGTAAGAATTTTGATGATTTCGTGCAGAATTCTGCTGTTTTCTTGCAATTCAGCCGTTGAATCTAGGTAAAAAGTCATGATTTTGTAGATTTCGTGCTCTCCTTGGCGAATTCAAGATAGAAAACAACGAAAATCGGCGAGAAATCGTTGTTTTGCATCGAAATATGCAGTTTTCTCTAAGAATTTTGATGATTTCGTGCAGAATTCTGCGGTTTTCTTGCAATTCAGCCGTTGAATATTGGTAAAAAGTCATGATTTTGTAGATTTCGTGCTCTTCTTTGCGAATTCAAGCCAGAAAACAACGAAAATCGGCGAGAAATCGTCGTTTTGCATCGAAATATGCGGTTTTCTGTAAGAATTTTGATGATTTCGTGCAGAATTCTGCTGTTTTCTTGCAATTCAGCCGTTGAATCTTGGTAAAAAGTCATGATTTTGTAGATTTCGTGCTCTTCTTTGCGAATTCAAGCCAGAAAACAACGAAAATCGGCGAGAAATAATCGTTTTGCATCGAAATATGCGGTTTTCTGTAAGAATTTTGATGATTTCGCGCAGAATTCTGCTGTTTTCTTGCAATTCAGCCGTTGAATCTTGGTAAAAAGTCATGATTTTGTAGATTTCGTGCTCTTCTTTGCGAATTCAAGCCAGAAAACAACGAAAATCGGCGAGAAATCGTCGTTTTGCATCGAAAAATGCGGTTTTCTGTAAGAATTTTGATGATTTCGTGCAGAATTCTGCTGTTTTCTTGCAATTCAGCCGTTGAATCTTGGTAAAAAGTCATGATTTTGTAGATTTCGTGCTCTTCTTTGCGAATTCAAGCCAGAAAACAACGAAAATCGGCGAGAAATCGTCGTTTTGCATCGAAATATGCGGTTTTCTCTAAGAATTTTGATTATTTCGTGCAGAATTCTGCTGTTTTCTTGCAATTCAGCCGTTGAATCTTGGTAAAAAGTCATGATTTTGTAGATTCTGTGCTCTTCTTTGCGAATTCAAGATAGAAAACAACGAAAATCAGCGAGAAATCGTCGTTTTGCATGTCGTTTTGCATCGAAATATGCGGTTTTCTCTAAGAATTTTGATGATTTCGTGCAGAATTCTGCTGTTTTCTTGCAATTCAGCCGTTGAATTTTGGTAAAAAGTCATGATTTTGTAGATTTCGTGCTTTTCTTTGCGAATTCAAGCCAGAAAACAACGAAAATCGGCGAGAAATCGTCGTTTTGCATCGAAAAATGCGGTTTCTGTAAGAATTTTGATGATTTCGTGCAGAATTCTGCTGTTTTCTTGCAATTCAGCCGTTGAATCTTGGAAAAAAGTCATGATGTTGTAGATTTCGTGCTCTTCTTTGCGAATTCAAGCCAGAAAGCAACGAAAATCGGCGAGAAATCGTCGTTTTGCATCGAAATATGCGGTTTTCTCTAAGAATTTTGATGATTTCGTGCAGAATTCTGCTGTTTTCTTGCAATTCAGCCGTTGAATCTTGGTACAAAGTCATGATTTTGTAGATTCCGTGCTCTTCTTCGCGAATTCAAGATAGAAAACATCGAAAATCAGCGAGAAATCGTCGTTTTGCATGTCGTTTTGCATCGAAATATGCGGTTTTCTCTAAGAATTTTGATGATTTCGTGCAGAATTCTGCTGTTCTCTTGCAATTCAGCCGTTGAATCTTGGTAAAAAGTCATGATTTTGTAGATTTCGTGCTCTTCTTTGCAAGTTCATGCCAGAAAACAACGAAAATCGGCGAGAAATCGTCGTTTTGCATCGAAATATGCGGTTTTCTGTAAGAATTTTGATGATTTCGTGCAGAATTCTGCTGTTTTCTTGCAATTCAGCCGTTGAATCTTGGTAAAAAGTCATGATTTTGTAGATTTCGTGCTCTTCTTTGCGAATTCAAGATAGAAAACAACGAAAATCAGCGAGAAATCGTCGTTTTGCATCGAAATATGCGGTTTTCTCTAAGAATTTTGATGATTTCGTGCAGAATTCTGCTGTTTTCTTGCAATTCAGCCGTTGAATCTTGGTACAAAGTCATGATTTTGTAGATTCCGTGCTCTTCTTCGCGAATTCAAGATAGAAAACATCGAAAATCAGCGAGAAATCGTCGTTTTGCATGTCGTTTTGCATCGAAATATGCGGTTTTCTCTAAGAATTTTGATGATTTCGTGCAGAATTCTGCTGTTTTCTTGCAATTCAGCCGTTGAATCTTGGTAAAAAGTCATGATTTTGTAGATTTCGTGCTCTTCTTTGCAAGTTCATGCCAGAAAACAACGAAAATCGGCGAGAAATCGTCGTTTTGCATCGAAATATGCGGTTTTCTCTAAGAATTTTGACGTTTTTGTGCAGAATTCTGCTGTTTTCTTGCACTTCAGCCATTGAATCTTGGTAAAAAGTCATGATTTTGTAGATTTCGTGCTCTTCTTTGCGAATTCAAGATAGAAAACAACGAAAATCAGCGAGAAATCGTCGTTTTGCATCGAAATATGCGGTTTTCTCTAAGAATTTTGATGATTTCGTGCAGAATTCTGCTGTTTTCTTGCAATTCAGCCGTTGAATCTTGGTAAAAATTCATGATTTTGTAGATTTCGTGCTCTTCTTTGCGAATTCAAGCCAAAAAACAACGAAAATCGGCGAGAAATCGTCGTTTTGCATCGAAATATGCGGTTTTCTGTAAGAATTTTGATGATTTCGTGCAGAATTCTGCTGTTTTCTTGCAATTCAGCCGTTGAATCTAGGTAAAAAGTCATGATTTTGTAGATTTCGTGCTCTCCTTGGCGAATTCAAGATAGAAAACAACGAAAATCGGCGAGAAATCGTTGTTTTGCATCGAAATATGCAGTTTTCTCTAAGAATTTTGATGATTTCGTGCAGAATTCTGCGGTTTTCTTGCAATTCAGCCGTTGAATATTGGTAAAAAGTCATGATTTTGTAGATTTCGTGCTCTTCTTTGCGAATTCAAGCCAGAAAACAACGAAAATCGGCGAGAAATCGTCGTTTTGCATCGAAATATGCGGTTTTCTGTAAGAATTTTGATGATTTCGTGCAGAATTCTGCTGTTTTCTTGCAATTCAGCCGTTGAATCTTGGTAAAAAGTCATGATTTTGTAGATTTCGTGCTCTTCTTTGCGAATTCAAGCCAGAAAACAACGAAAATCGGCGAGAAATAATCGTTTTGCATCGAAATATGCGGTTTTCTGTAAGAATTTTGATGATTTCGCGCAGAATTCTGCTGTTTTCTTGCAATTCAGCCGTTGAATCTTGGTAAAAAGTCATGATTTTGTAGATTTCGTGCTCTTCTTTGCGAATTCAAGCCAGAAAACAACGAAAATCGGCGAGAAATCGTCGTTTTGCATCGAAAAATGCGGTTTTCTGTAAGAATTTTGATGATTTCGTGCAGAATTCTGCTGTTTTCTTGCAATTCAGCCGTTGAATCTTGGTAAAAAGTCATGATTTTGTAGATTTCGTGCTCTTCTTTGCGAATTCAAGCCAGAAAACAACGAAAATCGGCGAGAAATCGTCGTTTTGCATCGAAATATGCGGTTTTCTCTAAGAATTTTGATTATTTCGTGCAGAATTCTGCTGTTTTCTTGCAATTCAGCCGTTGAATCTTGGTAAAAAGTCATGATTTTGTAGATTCTGTGCTCTTCTTTGCGAATTCAAGATAGAAAACAACGAAAATCAGCGAGAAATCGTCGTTTTGCATGTCGTTTTGCATCGAAATATGCGGTTTTCTCTAAGAATTTTGATGATTTCGTGCAGAATTCTGCTGTTTTCTTGCAATTCAGCCGTTGAATTTTGGTAAAAAGTCATGATTTTGTAGATTTCGTGCTTTTCTTTGCGAATTCAAGCCAGAAAACAACGAAAATCGGCGAGAAATCGTCGTTTTGCATCGAAAAATGCGGTTTCTGTAAGAATTTTGATGATTTCGTGCAGAATTCTGCTGTTTTCTTGCAATTCAGCCGTTGAATCTTGGAAAAAAGTCATGATGTTGTAGATTTCGTGCTCTTCTTTGCGAATTCAAGCCAGAAAGCAACGAAAATCGGCGAGAAATCGTCGTTTTGCATCGAAATATGCGGTTTTCTCTAAGAATTTTGATGATTTCGTGCAGAAATCTGCTGTTTTCTTGCAATTCAGCCGTTGAATCTTGGTACAAAGTCATGATTTTGTAGATTCCGTGCTCTTCTTCGCGAATTCAAGATAGAAAACATCGAAAATCAGCGAGAAATCGTCGTTTTGCATGTCGTTTTGCATCGAAATATGCGGTTTTCTCTAAGAATTTTGATGATTTCGTGCAGAATTCTGCTGTTTTCTTGCAATTCAGCCGTTGAATCTTGGTAAAAAGTCATGATTTTGTAGATTTCGTGCTCTTCTTTGCAAGTTCATGCCAGAAAACAACGAAAATCGGCGAGAAATCGTCGTTTTGCATCGAAATATGCGGTTTTCTGTAAGAATTTTGATGATTTCGTGCAGAATTCTGCTGTTTTCTTGCAATTCAGCCGTTGAATCTTGGTAAAAAGTCATGATTTTGTAGATTTCGTGCTCTTCTTTGCGAATTCAAGCCAGAAAACAACGAAAATCGGCGAGAAATCGTCGTTTTGCATCGAAAAATGCGGTTTTCTGTAAGAATTTTGATGATTTCGTGCAGAATTCTGCTGTTTTCTTGCAATTCAGCCGTTGAATCTTGGTAAAAAGTCATGATTTTGTAGATTTCGTGCTCTTCTTTGCGAATTCAAGCCAGAAAACAACGAAAATCGGCGAGAAATCGTCGTTTTGCATCGAAATATGCGGTTTTCTCTAAGAATTTTGACGATTTTGTGCAGAATTCTGCTGTTTTCTTGCACTTCAGCCATTGAATCTTGGTAAAAAGTCATGATTTTGTAGATTTGGTGCTCTTCTTTGCGAATTCAAGATAGAAAACAACGAAAATCAGCGAGAAATCGTCGTTTTGCATCGAAATATGCGGTTTTCTCTAAGAATTTTGATGATTTCGTGCAGAATTCTGCTGTTTTCTTGCAATTCAGCCGTTGAATATTGATAAAAAGTCATGATTTTGTAGATTTCGTGCTCTTCTTTGCAAATTCATGCTAGAAAACAACGAAAATCGGCGAGAAATCGTCGTTTTGCATCAAAAAATGCGGTTTTCTGTAAGAATTTTGATGATTTCGTGCAGAATTCTGCTGTTTTTTTTGCAATTCAGCCGTTGAATCTTGGTAAAAAGTCATGATTTTGTAGATTTCGTGCTCTTCTTTGCGAATTCAAGCCAGAAAGCAACGAAAATCGGCGAGAAATCGTCGTTTTGCATCGAAATATGCGGTTTTCTCTAAGAATTTTGATGATTTCGTGCAGAATTCTGCTGTTTTCTTGCAATTCAGCCGTTGAATCTTGGTAAAAAGTCATGATTTTGTAGATTCCGTGCTCTTCTTTGCGAATTCAAGATAGAAAACAACGAAAATCAGCGAGAAATCGTCGTTTTGCATGTCGTTTTGCATCGAAATATGCGGTTTACTCTAAGAATTTTGATGATTTCGTGCAGAATTCTGCTGTTTTCTTGCAATTCAGCCGTTGAATCTTGGTAAAAAGTCATGATTTTGTAGATTTCGTGCTCTTCTTTGCAAATTCATGCCAGAAAACAACGAAAATCGGCGAGAAATCGTCGTTTTGCATCGAAATATGCGGTTTTCTGTAAGAATTTTGATGATTTCGTGCAGAATTCTGCTGTTTTCTTGCAATTCAGCCGTTGAATCTTGGTAAAAAGTCATGATTTTGTAGATTTCGTGCTCTTCTTTGCGAATTCAAGCCAGAAAACAACGAAAATCGGCGAGAAATCGTCGTTTTGCAACGAAAAATGCGGTTTTCTGTAAGAATTTTGATGATTTCGTGCAGAATTCTGCTGTTTTCTTGCAATTCAGCCGTTGAATCTTGGTAAAAAGTCATAATTTTGTAGATTTCGTGCTCTTCTTTGCGAATTCAAGCCAGAAAACAACGAAAATCGGCGAGAAATCGTCGTTTTGCATCGAAATATGCGGTTTTCTCTAAGAATTTTGACGATTTTGTGCAGAATTCTGCTGTTTTCTTGCACTTCAGCCATTGAATCTTGGTAAAAAGTCATGATTTTGTAGATTTCGTGCTCTTCTTTGCGAATTCAAGATAGAAAACAACGAAAATCGGCGAAAAATCGTCGTCTTGCATCGAAATATGCGGTTTTCTCTAAGAATTTTGATGATTTCGTGCAGAATTCTGCTGTTTTCTTGCAATTCAGCCGTTGAATCTTGGTAAAAAGTCATGATTTTGTAGATTTCGTGCTCTTCTTTGCAAATTCAAGCCAGAAAACAACGAAAATCGGCGAGAAATCGTCGTTTTGCATCGAAAAATGCGGTTTTCTGTAAGAATTTTGATGATTTCGTGCAGAATTCTGCTGTTTTCTTGCAATTCAGCCGTTGAATCTTGGTAAAAAGTCATGATTTTGTAGATTTCGTGCTCTTCTTTGCGAATTCAAGCCAGAAAGCAACGAAAATCGGCGAGAAATCGTCGTTTTGCATTGAAATATGCGGTTTTCTCTAAGAATTTTGATGATTTCGTGCAGAATTCTGCTGTTTTCTTGCTATTCAGCCGTTGAATCTTGGTAAAAAGTCATGATTTTGTAGATTCCGTGCTCTTCTTTGCGAATTCAAGATAGAAAACAACGAAAATCAGCGAGAAATCGTCGTTTTGCATGTCGTTTTGCATCGAAATATGCGGTTTTCTCTAAGAATTTTGATGATTTCGTGCAGAATTCTGCTGTTTTCTTGCAATTCAGCCGTTGAATCTTGGTAAAAAGTCATGGTTTTGTAGATTTCGTGCTCTTCTTTGCGAATTCAAGCCAGAAAGCAACGAAAATCGGCGAGAAATCGTCGTTTTGCATCGAAATGTGCGGTTTTCTCTAAGAATTTTGATGATTTCGTGCAGAATTCTGCTGTTTTCTTGCAATTCAGCCGTTGAATCTTGGTAAAAAGTCATGATTTTGTAGATTCCGTGCTCTTCTTTGCGAATTCAAGATAGAAAACAACGAAAATCAGCGAGAAATCGTCGTTTTGCATGTCGTTTTGCATCGAAATATGCGGTTTTCTCTAAGAATTTTGATGATTTCGTGCAGAATTCTGCTGTTTTCTTGCAATTCAGCCGTTGAATCTTGGTAAAAAGTCATGATTTTGTAGATTTCGTGCTCTTCTTTGCAAATTCATGCCAGAAAACAACGAAAATCGGCGAGAAATCGTCGTTTTGCATCGAAATATGCGGTTTTCTGTAAGAATTTTGATGATTTCGTGCAGAATTCTGCTGTTTTCTAGCAATTCAGCCGTTGAATCTTGGTAAAAAGTCATGATTTTGTAGATTTCGTGCTCTTCTTTGCGAATTCAAGCCAGAAAACAACGAAAATCGGCGAGAAATCGTCGTTTTGCATCGAAAAATGCGGTTTTCTGTAAGAATTTTGATGATTTCGTGCAGAATTCTGCTGTTTTCTTGCAATTCAGCCGTTGAATCTTGGTAAAAAGTCATGGTTTTGTAGATTTCGTGCTCTTCTTTGCGAATTCAAGCCAGAAAGCAACGAAAATCGGCGAGAAATCGTCGTTTTGCATCGAAATGTGCGGTTTTCTCTAAGAATTTTGATGATTTCGTGCAGAATTCTGCTGTTTTCTAGCAATTCAGCCGTTGAATCTTGGTAAAAAGTCATGATTTTGTAGATTTCGTGCTCTTCTTTGCGAATTCAAGCCAGAAAACAACGAAAATCGGCGAGAAATCGTCGTTTTGCATCGAAAAATGCGGTTTTCTGTAAGAATTTTGATGATTTCGTGCAGAATTCTGCTGTTTTCTTGCAATTCAGCCGTTGAATCTTGGTAAAAAGTCATGGTTTTGTAGATTTCGTGCTCTTCTTTGCGAATTCAAGCCAGAAAGCAACGAAAATCGGCGAGAAATCGTCGTTTTGCATCGAAATGTGCGGTTTTCTCTAAGAATTTTGATGATTTCGTGCAGAATTCTGCTGTTTTCTTGCAATTCAGCCGTTGAATCTTGGTAAAAAGTCATGATTTTGTAGATTCCGTGCTCTTCTTTGCGAATTCAAGATAGAAAACAACGAAAATCAGCGAGAAATCGTCGTTTTGCATGTCGTTTTGCATCGAAATATGCGGTTTTCTCTAAGAATTTTGATGATTTCGTGCAGAATTCTGCTGTTTTCTTGCAATTCAGCCGTTGAATTTTGGTAAAAAGTCATGATTTTGTAGATTTCGTACTCTTCTTTGCAAATTCATGCCAGAAAACAACGAAAATCGGCGAGAAATCGTCGTTTTGCATCGAAATATGCGGTTTTCTGTAAGAATTTTGATGATTTCGTGCAGAATTCTGCTGTTTTCTTGCAATTCAGCCGTTGAATCTTGGTAAAAAGTCATGATTTTGTAGATTTCGTGCTCTTCTTTGCGAATTCAAGCCAGAAAACAACGAAAATCGGCGAGAAATCGTCGTTTTGCATCGAAAAATGCGGTTTTCTGTAAGAATTTTGATGATTTCGTGCAGAATTCTGCTGTTTTCTTGCAATTCAGCCGTTGAATCTTGGTAAAAAGTCATGATTTTGTAGATTTCGTGCTCTTCTTTGCGAATTCAAGCCAGAAAACAACGAAAATCGGCGAGAAATCGTCGTTTTGCATCGAAATATGCGGTTTTCTCTAAGAATTTTGACGATTTTGTGCAGAATTCTGCTGTTTTCTTGCACTTCAGCCATTGAATCTTGGTAAAAAGTCATGATTTTGTAGATTTCGTGCTCTTCTTTGCAAATTCAAGATAGAAAACAACGAAAATCAGCGAGAAATCGTCGTTTTGCATCGAAATATGCGGTTTTCTCTAAGAATTTTGATGATTTCATGCAGAATTCAGCTGTTTTCTTGCAATTCAGCCGTTGAATCTTGGTAAAAAGTCATGATTTTGTAGATTTCGTGCTCTTCTTTGCGAATTCAAGCCAGAAAACAACGAAAATCGGCGAGAAATCGTCGTTTTGCATCGAAAAATGCGGTTTTCTGTATGAATTTTGATGATTTCGTGCAGAATTCTGCTGTTTTCTTGCAATTCAGCCGTTGAATCTTGGTAAAAAGTCATGATTTTGTAGATTTCGTGCTCTTCTTTGCGAATTCAAGCCAGAAAGCAACGAAAATCGGCGAGAAATCGTCGTTTTGCATCGAAATATGCGGTTTTCTCTAAGAATTTTGATGATTTCGTGCAGAATTCTGCTGTTTTCTTGCAATTCAGCCGTTGAATCTTGGTAAAAAGTCATGATTTTGTAGATTTCGTGCTCTTCTTTGCGAATTCAAGCCAGAAAACAACGAAAATCGGCGAGAAATCGTCGTTTTGCATCGAAATATGCGGTTTTCTCTAAGAATTTTGACGATTTTGTGCAGAATTCTGCTGTTTTCTTGCACTTCAGCCATTGAATCTTGGTAAAAAGTCATGATTTTGTAGATTTCGTGCTCTTCTTTGCGAATTCAAGATAGAAAACAACGAAAATCAGCGAGAAATCGTCGTTTTGCATCGAAATATGCGGTTTTCTCTAAGAATTTTGATGATTTCGTGCAGAATTCTGCTGTTTTCTTGCAATTCAGCTGTTGAATATTGGTAAAAAGTCATGATTTTGTAGATTTCGTGCTCTTCTTTGCAAATTCATGCTAGAAAACAACGAAAATCGGCGAGAAATCGTCGTTTTGCATCGAAATATGCGGTTTTCTGTAAGAATTTTGATGATTTCGTGCAGAATTCTGCTGTTTTCTTGCAATTCAGCCGTTGAATCTTGGTAAAAAGTCATGATTTTGTAGATTTCGTGCTCTTCTTTGCGAATTCAAGCCAGAAAACAACGAAAATCGGCGAGAAATCGTCGTTTTGCATCGAAAAATGCGGTTTTCTGTAAGAATTTTGATGATTTCGTGCAGAATTCTGCTGTTTTCTTGCAATTCAGCCGTTGAATCTTGGTAAAAAGTCATGATTTTGTAGATTTCGTGCTCTTCTTTGCGAATTCAAGCCAGAAAGCAACGAAAATCGGCGAGAAATCGTCGTTTTGCATCGAAATATGCGGTTTTCTCTAAGAATTTTGATGATTTCGTGCAGAATTCTGCTGTTTTCTTGCAATTCAGCCGTTGAATCTTGGTAAAAAGTCATGATTTTGTAGATTCCGTGCTCTTCTTTGCGAATTCAAGATAGAAAACAACGAAAATCAGCGAGAAATCGTCGTTTTGCATGTCGTTTTGCATCGAAATATGCGGTTTACTCTAAGAATTTTGATGATTTCGTGCAGAATTCTGCTGTTTTCTTGCAATTCAGCCGTTGAATCTTGGTAAAAAGTCATGATTTTGTAGATTTCGTGCTCTTCTTTGCAAATTCATGCCAGAAAACAACGAAAATCGGCGAGAAATCGTCGTTTTGCATCGATAAATGCGGTTTTCTGTAAGAATTTTGATGATTTTGTGCAGAATTCTGCTGTTTTCTTGCACTTCAGCCATTGAATCTTGGTAAAAAGTCATGATTTTGTAGATTTCGTGCTCTTCTTTGCGAATTCAAGATAGAAAATAACGAAAATCAGCGAGAAATCGTCGTTTTGCATCGAAATATGCGGTATTCTCTAAGAATTTTGATGATTTCGTGCAGAATTCTGCTGTTTTCTTGCAATTCAGCTGTTGAATATTGGTAAAAAGTCATGATTTTGTAGATTTCGTGCTCTTCTTTGCAAATTCATGCTAGAAAACAACGAAAATCGGCGAGAAATCGTCGTTTTGCATCGAAATATGCGGTTTTCTGTAAGAATTTTGATGATTTCGTGCAGAATTCTGCTGTTTTCTTGCAATTCAGCCGTTGAATCTTGGTAAAAAGTCATGATTTTGTAGATTTCGTGCTCTTCTTTGCGAATTCAAGCCAGAAAGCAACGAAAATCGGCGAGAAATCGTCGTTTTGCATCGAAATATGCGGTTTTCTCTAAGAATTTTGATGATTTCGTGCAGAATTCTGCTGTTTTCTTGCAATTCAGCCGTTGAATCTTGGTAAAAAGTCATGATTTTGTAGATTCCGTGCTCTTCTTTGCGAATTCAAGATAGAAAACAACGAAAATCAGCGAGAAATCGTCGTTTTGCATGTCGTTTTGCATCGAAATATGCGGTTTTCTCTAAGAATTTTGATGATTTCGTGCAGAATTCTGCTGTTTTCTTGCAATTCAGCCGTTGAATCTTGGTAAAAAGTCATGATTTTGTAGATTTCGTGCTCTTCTTTGCAAATTCATGCCAGAAAACAACGAAAATCGGTGAGAAATCGTCGTTTTGCATCGAAATATGCGGTTTTCTGTAAGAATTTTGATGATTTCGTGCAGAATTCTGCTGTTTTCTTGCAATTCAGCCGTTGAATCTTGGTAAAAAGTCATGATTTTGTAGATTTCGTGCTCTTCTTTGCGAATTCAAGCCAGAAAACAACGAAAATCGGCGAGAAATCGTCGTTTTGCATCGAAAAATGCGGTTTTCTGTAAGAATTTTGATGATTTCGTGCAGAATTCTGCTGTTTTCTTGCAATTCAGCCGTTGAATCTTGGTAAAAAGTCATGATTTTGTAGATTTCGTGCTCTTCTTTGCGAATTCAAGCCAGAAAACAACGAAAATCGGCGAGAAATCGTCGTTTTGCATCGAAATATGCGGTTTTCTCTAAGAATTTTGACGATTTTGTGCAGAATTCTGCTGTTTTCTTGCACTTCAGCCATTGAATCTTGGTAAAAAGTCATGATTTTGTAGATTTCGTGCTCTTCTTTGCGAATTCAAGATAGAAAACAACGAAAATCAGCGAGAAATTGTCGTTTTGCATCGAAATATGCGGTTTTCTCTAAGAATTTTGATGATTTCGTGCAGAATTCTGCTGTTTTCTTGCAATTCAGCCGTTGAATCTTGGTAAAAAGTCATGATTTTGTAGATTTCGTGCTCTTCTTTGCGAATTCAAGCCAAAAAACAACGAAAATCGGCGAGAAATCGTCGTTTTGCATCGAAATATGCGGTTTTCTGTAAGAATTTTGATGATTTCGTGCAGAATTCTGCTGTTTTCTTGCAATTCAGCCGTTGAATCTAGGTAAAAAGTCATGATTTTGTAGATTTCGTGCTCTCCTTGGCGAATTCAAGATAGAAAACAACGAAAATCGGCGAGAAATCGTTGTTTTGCATCAAAATATGCAGTTTTCTCTAAGAATTTTGATGATTTCGTGCAGAATTCTGCGGTTTTCTTGCAATTCAGCCGTTGAATTTTGGTAAAAAGTCATGATTTTGTAGATTTCGTGCTCTTCTTTGCGAATTCAAGCCAGAAAACAACGAAAATCGGCGAGAAATCGTCCTTTTGCATCGAAATATGCGGTTTTCTGTAAGAATTTTGATGATTTCGTGCAGAATTCTGCTGTTTTCTTGCAATTCAGCCGTTGAATCTTGGTAAAAAGTCATGATTTTGTAGATTTCGTGCTCTTCTTTGCGAATTCAAGCCAGAAAACAACGAAAATCGGCGAGAAATAATCGTTTTGCATCGAAATATGCGGTTTTCTGTAAGAATTTTGATGATTTCGCGCAGAATTCTGCTGTTTTCTTGCAATTCAGCCGTTGAATCTTGGTAAAAAGTCATGATTTTGTAGATTTCGTGCTCTTCTTTGCAAATTCATGCCAGAAAACAACGAAAATCGGCGAGAAATCGTCGTTTTGCATCGAAATATGCGGTTTTCTGTAAGAATTTTGATGATTTCGTGCAGAATTCTGCTGTTTTCTTGCAATTCAGCCGTTGAATCTTGGTAAAAAGTCATGATTTTGTAGATTTCGTGCTCTTCTTTGCGAATTCAAGCCAGAAAACAACGAAAATCGGCGAGAAATCGTCGTTTTGCATCGAAAAATGCGGTTTTCTGTAAGAATTTTGATGATTTCGTGCAGAATTCTGCTGTTTTCTTGCAATTCAGCCGTTGAATCTTGGTAAAAAGTCATGATTTTGTAGATTTCGTGCTCTTCTTTGCGAATTCAAGCCAGAAAACAACGAAAATCGGCGAGAAATCGTCGTTTTGCATCGAAATATGCGGTTTTGTCTAAGAATTTTGACGATTTTGTGCAGAATTCTGCTGTTTTCTTGCACTTCAGCCATTGAATCTTAGTAAAAAGTCATGATTTTGTAGATTTCGTGCTCTTCTTTGCGAATTCAAGATAGAAAACAACGAAAATCAGCGAGAAATCGTCGTTTTGCATCGAAATATGCGGTTTTCTCTAAGAATTTTGATGATTTCGTGCAGAATTCTGCTGTTTTCTTGCAATTCAGCCGTTGAATCTTGGTAAAAAGTCATGATTTTGTAGATTTCGTGCTCTTCTTTGCGAATTCAAGCCAAAAAACAACGAAAATCGGCGAGAAATCGTCGTTTTGCATCGAAATATGCGGTTTTCTGTAAGAATTTTGATGATTTCGTGCAGAATTCTGCTGTTTTCTTGAAATTCAGCCGTTGAATCTAGGTAAAAAGTCATGATTTTGTAGATTTCGTGCTCTTCTTGGCGAATTCAAGATAGAAAACAACGAAAATCGGCGAGAAATCGTTGTTTTGCATCGAAATATGCAGTTTTCTCTAAGAATTTTGATGATTTCGTGCAGAATTCTGCGGTTTTCTTGCAATTCAGCCGTTGAATATTGGTAAAAAGTCATGATTTTGTAGGTTTCGTGCTCTTCTTTGCGAATTCAAGCCAGAAAACAACGAAAATCGGCGAGAAATCGTCGTTTTGCATCGAAATATGCGGTTTTCTGTAAGAATTTTGATGATTTCGTGCAGAATTCTGCTGTTTTCTTGCAATTCAGCCGTTGAATCTTGGTAAAAAGTCATGATTTTGTAGATTTCGTGCTCTTCTTTGCGAATTCAAGCCAGAAAACAACGAAAATCGGCGAGAAATAATCGTTTTGCATCGAAATATGCGGTTTTCTGTAAGAATTTTGATGATTTCGCGCAGAATTCTGCTGTTTTCTTGCAATTCAGCCGTTGAATCTTGGTAAAAAGTGATTATTTAGTAGATTTCGTGCTCTTCTTTGCGAATTCAAGCCAGAAAACAACGAAAATCGGCGAGAAATCGTTGTTTTGCATCGTAATATGCGGTTTTCTCTAAGAATTTTGATGATTTCGTGCAGAATTCTGCTGTTTTCTTGCAATTCAGCCGTTGAATCTTGGTAAAAAGTCATGATTTTGTAGATTTCGTGCTCTTCTTTGCGAATTCAAGCCAGAAAACAACGAAAATCGGCGAGAAATAATCGTTTTGCATCGAAATATGCGGTTTTCTGTAAGAATTTTGATGATTTCGCGCAGAATTCTGCTGTTTTCTTGCAATTCAGCCGTTGAATCTTGGTAAAAAGTGATTATTTAGTAGATTTCGTGCTCTTCTTTGCGAATTCAAGCCAGAAAACAACGAAAATCGGCGAGAAATCGTTGTTTTGCATCGTAATATGCGGTTTTCTCTAAGAATTTTGATGATTTCGTGCAGAATTCTGCTGTTTTCTTGCAATTCAGCCGTTGAATCTTGGTAAAAAGTGATTATTTAGTAGATTTCGTGCTCTTCTTAGCGAATTCAAGCCAGAAAACAACGAAAATCGGCGAGAAATCGTTGTTTTGCATCGTAATATGCAGTTGTCTCTAAGAATTTTGATGATTTCGTGCAGAATTCTGCTGTTTTCTTGCAATTCAGCCGTTGAATCTTGGTAAAAAGTCATGATTTTGTAGATTTCGTGCTCTTCTTTGCGAATTCAAGCCAGAAAACAACGAAAATCGGCGAGAAATCGTTGTTTCGCATCGTAATATGCGGTTTTCTCTAAGAATTTTGATGATTTCGTGCAGAATTCTGCTGTTTTCTTGCAATTCAGCCGTTGAATCTTGGTAAAAAGTCATGATTTTGTAGATTTCGTGCTCTTCTTTGCGAATTCAAGCCAGAAAACAACGAAAATCGGCGAGAAATCGTTGTTTCGCATCGTAATATGCGGTTTTCTCTAAGAATTTTGATGATTTCGTGCAGAATTCTGCTGTTTTCTTGCAATTCAGCCGTTGAATCTTGGTAAAAGTCATGATTTTGTAGATTTCGTGCTCTTCTTTGCGAATTCAAGCCAGAAAACAACGAAAATCGGCGAGAAATAATTGTTTTGCATCGAAATATGCGGTTTTCTGTAAGAATTTTGATGATTTCGCGCAGAATTCTGCTGTTTTCTTGCAATTCAGCCGTTGAATCTTGGTAAAAAGTGATTATTTAGTAGATTTCGTGCTCTTCTTTGCGAATTCAAGCCAGAAAACAACGAAAATCGGCGAGAAATCGTTGTTTTGCATCGTAATATGCGGTTTTCTCTAAGAATTTTGATGATTTCTTGCAGAATTCTGCTGTTTTCTTGCAATTCAGCCGTTGAATCTTGGTAAAAAGTGATTATTTAGTAGATTTCGTGCTCTTCTTAGCGAATTCAAGCCAGAAAACAACGAAAATCGGCGAGAAATCGTTGTTTTGCATCGTAATATGCAGTTGTCTCTAAGAATTTTGATGATTTCGTGCAGAATTCTGCTGTTTTCTTGCAATTCAGCCGTTGAATCTTGGTAAAAAGTCATGATTTTGTAGATTTCGTGCTCTTCTTTGCGAATTCAAGCCAGAAAACAACGAAAATCGGCGAGAAATCGTTGTTTCGCATCGTAATATGCGGTTTTCTCTAAGAATTTTGATGATTTCGTGCAGAATTCTGCTGTTTTCTTGCAATTCAGCCGTTGAATCTTGGTAAAAAGTCATGATTTTGTAGATTTCGTGCTCTTCTTTGCGAATTCAAGCCAGAAAACAACGAAAATCGGCGAGAAATCGTCGTCTTGCATCGAAATATGCGGTTTTCTGTAAGATTTTTGATGATTTCGTGCAGAATTCTGCTGTTTTCTTGCAATTCAGCCGTTGAATCTTGGTAAAAAGTCATGATTTTGTAGATTTCGTGCTCTTTTTTGCGAATTCAAGCCAGAAAACAACGAAAATCGGCGAGAAATCGTCGTTTTGCATCGATATATGCGGTTATCTCTAAGAATTTTGACGATTTCGTGCAGAATTCTGCTGTTTTCTTGCAATTCAGCTGTTGAATCTTGGTAAAAAGTGATTATTTGGTAGATTTTGTGCTCTTCTTTGCGAATTCAAGCCAGAAAACAACGAAAATCGGCGAGAAATCGTTGTTTCGCATCGTAATATGCGGTTTTCTCTAAGAATTTTGATGATTTCGTGCAAAATTCTGCTGTTTTCTTGCAATTCAGCCATTGAATCTTGGTAAAAAGTCATGACTTTGTAGATTTCGTGCTCTTCTTTGCGAATTCAAGCCAGAAAACAACGAAAATCGGCGAGAAATCGTCGTCTTGCATCGAAATATGCGGTTTTCTGTAAGAATTTTGATGATTTTGTGCAGAATTCTGCTGTTTTCTTGCAATTCAGCCGTTGAATCTTGGTAAAAAGTCATGATTTTGTAGATTTCGTGCTCTTCTTTGCAAATTCAAGCCAGAAAAGAACGAAAATCGGCGAGAAATCGTCGTTTTGCATCGAAATATGCAGTTTTCTCTAAGAATTTTGATGATTTCGTGCAGAATTCTGCGGTTTTCTTGCAATTCAGCCGTTGAATATTGGTAAAAAGTCATGATTTTGTAGGTTTCGTTCTCTTCTTTGCGAATTCAAGCCAGAAAACAACGAAAATCGGCGAGAAATCGTCGTTTTGCATCGAAATATGCGGTTTTCTGTAAGAATTTTGATGATTTCGTGCAGAATTCTGCTGTTTTCTTGCAATTCAGCCGTTGAATCTTGGTAAAAAGTCATGATTTTGTAGATTTCGTGCTCTTCTTTGCGAATTCAAGCCAGAAAACAACGAAAATCGGCGAGAAATAATCGTTTTGCATCGAAATATGCGGTTTTCTGTAAGAATTTTGATGATTTCGCGCAGAATTCTGCTGTTTTCTTGCAATTCAGCCGTTGAATCTTGGTAAAAAGTGATTATTTAGTAGATTTCGTGCTCTTCTTTGCGAATTCAAGCCAGAAAACAACGAAAATCGGCGAGAAATCGTTGTTTTGCATCGTAATATGCGGTTTTCTCTAAGAATTTTGATGATTTCGTGCAGAATTCTGCTGTTTTCTTGCAATTCAGCCGTTGAATCTTGGTAAAAAGTGATTATTTAGTAGATTTCGTGCTCTTCTTAGCGAATTCAAGCCAGAAAACAACGAAAATCGGCGAGAAATCGTTGTTTTGCATCGTAATATGCAGTTGTCTCTAAGAATTTTGATGATTTCGTGCAGAATTCTGCTGTTTTCTTGCAATTCAGCCGTTGAATCTTGGTAAAAAGTCATGATTTTGTAGATTTCGTGCTCTTCTTTGCGAATTCAAGCCAGAAAACAACGAAAATCGGCGAGAAATCGTTGTTTCGCATCGTAATATGCGGTTTTCTCTAAGAATTTTGATGATTTCGTGCAGAATTCTGCTGTTTTCTTGCAATTCAGCCGTTGAATCTTGGTAAAAGTCATGATTTTGTAGATTTCGTGCTCTTCTTTGCGAATTCAAGCCAGAAAACAACGAAAATCGGCGAGAAATAATCGTTTTGCATCGAAATATGCGGTTTTCTGTAAGAATTTTGATGATTTCGCGCAGAATTCTGCTGTTTTCTTGCAATTCAGCCGTTGAATCTTGGTAAAAAGTGATTATTTAGTAGATTTCGTGCTCTTCTTTGCGAATTCAAGCCAGAAAACAACGAAAATCGGCGAGAAATCGTTGTTTTGCATCGTAATATGCGGTTTTCTCTAAGAATTTTGATGATTTCTTGCAGAATTCTGCTGTTTTCTTGCAATTCAGCCGTTGAATCTTGGTAAAAAGTGATTATTTAGTAGATTTCGTGCTCTTCTTAGCGAATTCAAGCCAGAAAACAACGAAAATCGGCGAGAAATCGTTGTTTTGCATCGTAATATGCAGTTGTCTCTAAGAATTTTGATGATTTCGTGCAGAATTCTGCTGTTTTCTTGCAATTCAGCCGTTGAATCTTGGTAAAAAGTCATGATTTTGTAGATTTCGTGCTCTTCTTTGCGAATTCAAGCCAGAAAACAACGAAAATCGGCGAGAAATCGTTGTTTCGCATCGTAATATGCGGTTTTCTCCAAGAATTTTGATGATTTCGTGCAGAATTCTGCTGTTTTCTTGCAATTCAGCTGTTGAATCTTGGTAAAAAGTCATGATTTTGTAGATTTCGTGCTCTTCTTTGCGAATTCAAGCCAGAAAACAACGAAAATCGGCGAGAAATCGTCGTCTTGCATCGAAATATGCGGTTTTCTGTAAGATTTTTGATGATTTCGTGCAGAATTCTGCTGTTTTCTTGCAATTCAGCCGTTGAATCTTGGTAAAAAGTGATTATTTAGTAGATTTCGTGCTCTTCTTAGCGAATTCAAGCCAGAAAACAACGAAAATCGGCGAGAAATCGTTGTTTTGCATCGTAATATGCAGTTGTCTCTAAGAATTTTGATGATTTCGTGCAGAATTCTGCTGTTTTCTTGCAATTCAGCCGTTGAATCTTGGTAAAAAGTCATGATTTTGTAGATTTCGTGCTCTTCTTTGCGAATTCAAGCCAGAAAACAACGAAAATCGGCGAGAAATCGTTGTTTCGCATCGTAATATGCGGTTTTCTCTAAGAATTTTGATGATTTCGTGCAGAATTCTGCTGTTTTCTTGCAATTCAGCCGTTGAATCTTGGTAAAAGTCATGATTTTGTAGATTTCGTGCTCTTCTTTGCGAATTCAAGCCAGAAAACAACGAAAATCGGCGAGAAATAATCGTTTTGCATCGAAATATGCGGTTTTCTGTAAGAATTTTGATGATTTCGCGCAGAATTCTGCTGTTTTCTTGCAATTCAGCCGTTGAATCTTGGTAAAAAGTGATTATTTAGTAGATTTCGTGCTCTTCTTTGCGAATTCAAGCCAGAAAACAACGAAAATCGGCGAGAAATCGTTGTTTTGCATCGTAATATGCGGTTTTCTCTAAGAATTTTGATGATTTCTTGCAGAATTCTGCTGTTTTCTTGCAATTCAGCCGTTGAATCTTGGTAAAAAGTGATTATTTAGTAGATTTCGTGCTCTTCTTAGCGAATTCAAGCCAGAAAACAACGAAAATCGGCGAGAAATCGTTGTTTTGCATCGTAATATGCAGTTGTCTCTAAGAATTTTGATGATTTCGTGCAGAATTCTGCTGTTTTCTTGCAATTCAGCCGTTGAATCTTGGTAAAAAGTCATGATTTTGTAGATTTCGTGCTCTTCTTTGCGAATTCAAGCCAGAAAACAACGAAAATCGGCGAGAAATCGTTGTTTCGCATCGTAATATGCGGTTTTCTCCAAGAATTTTGATGATTTCGTGCAGAATTCTGCTGTTTTCTTGCAATTCAGCTGTTGAATCTTGGTAAAAAGTCATGATTTTGTAGATTTCGTGCTCTTCTTTGCGAATTCAAGCCAGAAAACAACGAAAATCGGCGAGAAATCGTCGTCTTGCATCGAAATATGCGGTTTTCTGTAAGATTTTTGATGATTTCGTGCAGAATTCTGCTGTTTTCTTGCAATTCAGCCGTTGAATCTCGGTAAAAAGTCATGATTTTGTAGATTTCGTGCTCTTTTTTGCGAATTCAAGCCAGAAAACAACGAAAATCGGCGAGAAATCGTCGTTTTGCATCGATATATGCGGTTATCTCTAAGAATTTTGACGATTTCGTGCAGAATTCTGCTGTTTTCTTGCAATTCAGCTGTTGAATCTTGGTAAAAAGTGATTATTTGGTAGATTTTGTGCTCTTCTTTGCGAATTCAAGCCAGAAAACAACGAAAATCGGCGAGAAATCGTTGTTTCGCATCGTAATATGCGGTTTTCTCTAAGAATTTTGATGATTTCGTGCAAAATTCTGCTGTTTTCTTGCAATTCAGCTATTGAATCTTGGTAAAAAGTCATGACTTTGTAGATTTCGTGCTCTTCTTTGCGAATTCAAGCCAGAAAACAACGAAAATCGGCGAGAAATCGTCGTCTTGCATCGAAATATGCGGTTTTCTGTAAGAATTTTGATGATTTCGTGCAGAATTCTGCTGTTATCTTGCAATTCAGCCGTTGAATCTTGGTAAAAAGTCATGATTTTGTAGATTTCGTGCTCTTCTTTGCAAATTCAAGCCAGAAAACAACGAAAATCGGCGAGAAATCGTCGTTTTGCATCGAAAAATGCGGTTTTTTGTAAGAATTTTGATGATTTCGTGCAGAATTCTGCTGTTTTCTTGCAATTCAGCCGTTGAATCTTGGTAAAAAGTCATGATTTTGTAGATTTCGTGCTCTTCCTTGCGAATTCAAGCCAGAAAACAACGAAAATCGGCGAGAAATCGTCGTTTTGCATCGAAATATGCGGTTTTCTCTAAGAATTTTGATGATTTCGTGCAGAATTCTGCTGTTTTCTTGCAATTCAGCCGTTGAATCTTGGTAAAAAGTTATGATTTTGTAGATTTCGTGCTCTTCTTTGCGAATTCAGGATAGAAAACAACGAAAATCAGCGAGAAATCGTCGTTTTGCATCGAAATATGCGGTTTTCTCTAAGAATTTTGATGATTTCGTGCAGAATTCTGCTGTTTTCTTGCAATTCAGAAGTTGAATCTTGGTAAAAAGTGATGATTTTGTAGATTTCGTGCTCTTCTTTGCGAATTCAAGCCAGAAAACAACGAAAATCGGCGAGAAATCGTCGTTTTGCATCGAAATATGCGGTTTTCTCTAAGAATTTTGATGATTTCGTGCAGAATTCTGCTGTTTTCTTGCAATTCAGCCGTTGAATCTTGGTAAAAAGTCATGATTTTGTAGATTTCGTGCTCTTCTTTGCAAATTCATGCCAGAAAACAACGAAAATCGGCGAGAAATCGTCGTTTTGCATCGAAATATGCGGTTTTCTGTAAGAATTTTGATGATTTCGTGCAGAATTCTGGTGTTTTCTTGCAATTCAGCCGTTGAATCTTGGTAAAAAGTCTTGATTTTGTAGATTTCGTGCTCTTCTTTACGAATTCAAGCCAGAAAACAACGAAAATCGGCGAGAAATCGTCGTTTTGCATCGAAAAATGCGGTTTTCTGTAAGAATTTTGATGATTTCGTGTAGAATTCTGCTGTTTTCTTGCAATTCAGCCGTTGAATCTTGGTAAAAAGTCATGATTTTGTAGATTTCGTCCTCTTCTTTGCGAATTCAAGCCAGAAACCAACGAAAATCGGCGAGAAATCGTCGTTTTGCATCGAAATATGCGGTTTTCTCTAAGAATTTTGATGATTTCGTGCAGAATTCTGCTGTTTTCTTGCAATTCAGCCGTTGAATCTTGGTAAAAAGTCATGATTTTTTTAACTTAAATCCTTGTTGTCTATAGTATAATAAGAGCATATGTGCATAGAATTATTGATATTAAAGTAATTATGTTTAAAATAATTATAGTTTTGGTGTTAAAATAGATTTCGTGCTCTTCTTTGCGAATTCAAGATAGAAAACAACGAAAATCGGCGAGAAATCGTAGTTTTGTATCGAAATATGCGGTTTTCTGTAAGAATTTTGATGATTTCGTGCAGAATTCTGCTGTTTTCTTGCAATTCAGCCGTTGAATCTTGGTAAAAAGTCATGATTTTGTAGATTTCGTGCTGTTCTTTGCGAATTCAAGCCAGAAAACAACGAAAATCGGCGAGAAATCGTCGTTTTGCTTCGAAAAATGCGGTTTTCTGTAAGAATTTTGATGATTTCGTGCAGAATTCTGCTGTTTTCTTGCAATTCAACCGTTGAATCTTGGTAAAAAGTCATGATTTTGTAGATTTCGTGCTCTTCTTTGCGAATTCAAGCCAAAAAACAGCGAAAATCGGTGAGAAATAATCGTTTTGCATTGAAATATGCGGTTTTCTGTAAGAATTTTGATGATTTCGCGCAGAATTCTGCTGTTTTCTTGCAATTCAGCCGTTGAATCTTGGTAAAAAGTCATGATTTTGTAGATTTCGTGCTCTTCTTTGCGAATTCAAGCCAGAAAATCACGAAAATCGGCGAGAAATCGTCGTTTTGCACCGAAATATGCGGTTTTCTCTAAGAATTTTGATGATTTCGTGCAGAATTCTGCTGTTTTCTTGCAATTCAGCCGTTGAATCTTGGTAAAAAGTCATGATTTTGTAGATTTCGTGCTCTTTTTTGCGAATTCAAGCCAGAAAACAACGAAAATCGGCGAGAAATCGTCGTTTTGCATCGATATATGCGGTTATCTCTAAGAATTTTGACGATTTCGTGCAGAATTCTGCTGTTTTCTTGCAATTCAGCTGTTGAATCTTGGTAAAAAGTGATTATTTGGTAGATTTTGTGCTCTTCTTTGCGAATTCAAGCCAGAAAACAACGAAAATCGGCGAGAAATCGTTGTTTCGCATCGTAATATGCGGTTTTCTCTAAGAATTTTGATGATTTCGTGCAAAATTCTGCTGTTTTCTTGCAATTCAGCCATTGAATCTTGGTAAAAAGTCATGACTTTGTAGATTTCGTGCTCTTCTTTGCGAATTCAAGCCAGAAAACAACGAAAATCGGCGAGAAATCGTCGTCTTGCATCGAAATATGCGGTTTTCTGTAAGAATTTTGATGATTTCGTGCAGAATTCTGCTGTTTTCTTGCAATTCAGCCGTTGAATCTTGGTAAAAAGTCATGATTTTGTAGATTTCGTGCTCTTCTTTGCAAATTCAAGCCAGAAAGCAACGAAAATCGGCGAGAAATCGTCGTTTTGCATCGAAAAATGCGGTTTTTTGTAAGAATTTTGATGATTTCGTGCTGAATTCTGCTGTTTTCTTGCAATTCAGCCGTTGAATCTTGGTAAAAAGTCATGATTTTGTAGATTTCGTGCTCTTCCTTGCGAATTCAAGCCAGAAAACAACGAAAATCGGCGAGAAATCGTCGTTTTGCATCGAAATATGCGGTTTTCTCTAAGAATTTTGATGATTTCGTGCAGAATTCTGCTGTTTTCTTGCAATTCAGCCGTTGAATCTTGGTAAAAAGTTATGATTTTGTAGATTTCGTGCTCTTCTTTGCGAATTCAAGATAGAAAACAACGAAAATCAGCGAGAATTCGTCGTTTTGCATCGAAATATGCGGTTTTCTCTAAGAATTTTGATGATTTCGTGCAGAATTCTGCTGTTTTCTTGCAATTCAGAAGTTGAATCTTGGTAAAAAGTGATGATTTTGTAGATTTCGTGCTCTTCTTTGCGAATTCAAGCCAGAAAACAACGAAAATCGGCGAGAAATCGTCGTTTTGCATCGAAATATGCGGTTTTCTCTAATAATTTTGAAGATTTCGTGCAGAATTCTGCTGTTTTCTTGCAATTCAGCCGTTGAATCTTGGTAAAAAGTCATGATTTTGTAGATTTCGTGCTCTTCTTTGCAAATTCATGCCAGAAAACAACGAAAATCGGCGAGAAATCGTCGTTTTGCATCGAAATATGCGGTTTTCTGTAAGAATTTTGATGATTTCGTGCAGAATTCTGGTGTTTTCTTGCAATTCAGCCGTTGAATCTTGGTAAAAAGTCATGATTTTGTAGATTTCGTGCTCTTCTTTGCGAATTCAAGCCAGAAACCAACGAAAATCGGCGAGAAATCGTCGTTTTGCATCGAAATATGCGGTTTTCTCTAAGAATTTTGATGATTTCGTGCAGAATTCTGCTGTTTTCTTGCAATTCAGCCGTTGAATCTTGGTAAAAAGTCATGATTTTTTTAACTTAAATCCTTGTTGTCTATAGTATAATAAGAGCATATGTGCATAGAATTATTGATATTAAAGTAATTATGTTTAAAATAATTATAGTTTTGGTGTTAAAATAGATTTCGTGCTCTTCTTTGCGAATTCAAGATAGAAAACAACGAAAATCGGCGAGAAATCGTAGTTTTGTATCGAAATATGCGGTTTTCTGTAAGAATTTTGATGATTTCGTGCAGAATTCTGCTGTTTTCTTGCAATTCAGCCGTTGAATCTTGGTAAAAAGTCATGATTTTGTAGATTTCGTGCTGTTCTTTGCGAATTCAAGCCAGAAAACAACGAAAATCGGCGAGAAATCGTCGTTTTGCTTCGAAAAATGCGGTTTTCTGTAAGAATTTTGATGATTTCGTGCAGAATTCTGCTGTTTTCTTGCAATTCAACCGTTGAATCTTGGTAAAAAGTCATGATTTTGTAGATTTCGTGCTCTTCTTTGCGAATTCAAGCCAAAAAACAGCGAAAATCGGTGAGAAATAATCGTTTTGCATTGAAATATGCGGTTTTCTGTAAGAATTTTGATGATTTCGCGCAGAATTCTGCTGTTTTCTTGCAATTCAGCCGTTGAATCTTGGTAAAAAGTCATGATTTTGTAGATTTCGTGCTCTTCTTTGCGAATTCAAGCCAGAAAATCACGAAAATCGGCGAGAAATCGTCGTTTTGCACCGAAATATGCGGTTTTCTCTAAGAATTTTGATGATTTCGTGCAGAATTCTGCTGTTTTCTTGCAATTCAGCCGTTGAATCTTGGTAAAAAGTCATGATTTTGTAGATTTCGTGCTCTTTTTTGCGAATTCAAGCCAGAAAACAACGAAAATCGGCGAGAAATCGTCGTTTTGCATCGATATATGCGGTTATCTCTAAGAATTTTGACGATTTCGTGCAGAATTCTGCTGTTTTCTTGCAATTCAGCTGTTGAATCTTGGTAAAAAGTGATTATTTGGTAGATTTTGTGCTCTTCTTTGCGAATTCAAGCCAGAAAACAACGAAAATCGGCGAGAAATCGTTGTTTCGCATCGTAATATGCGGTTTTCTCTAAGAATTTTGATGATTTCGTGCAAAATTCTGCTGTTTTCTTGCAATTCAGCTATTGAATCTTGGTAAAAAGTCATGACTTTGTAGATTTCGTGCTCTTCTTTGCGAATTCAAGCCAGAAAACAACGAAAATCGGCGAGAAATCGTCGTCTTGCATCGAAATATGCGGTTTTCTGTAAGAATTTTGATGATTTCGTGCAGAATTCTGCTGTTATCTTGCAATTCAGCCGTTGAATCTTGGTAAAAAGTCATGATTTTGTAGATTTCGTGCTCTTCTTTGCAAATTCAAGCCAGAAAACAACGAAAATCGGCGAGAAATCGTCGTTTTGCATCGAAAAATGCGGTTTTTTGTAAGAATTTTGATGATTTCGTGCAGAATGGGGAGAATGCACATTTTTGAATTTTGATGAAAATCGATAGTTTTCATGTCGTATAATATGATGTTGCTAATAGAAAAATTGCAAAAAAATTGTTTATAATTTTGTAAGCGTTTTTAAAAGTCCGATTCGAGCGAGATTGGAAAACATACCTATCAGCGAGGCTAGCTTTGTGACGTCACATCTCAGCTTCGCTCTTAGCAGAGCCGTGCGTTTGTATTACTCTAATTCGATTGCCGTCTTTATAATTGAAAATGGGGTCAAAACAGAGGTGTTTTGTGCCAGAATGTAAAAGTGCTAGTATTAATGCACCCGAAAAAATATTTATATTAGTTCCTTAAGACAATAAGAAGAAAAAAAATGCTTTTCGGCCGCGACATGTTCGATGTCTGATGTTTCTATAAAGTGTAATATTTTAAATTTATTGAAATTAATTATGTTATTACCCATGATACATGCAGGTATTACATTTTTTGATTGACTTTGTCTCTAGTCCACATGCTACATACACTGACTTTATTTATTAAAGTGCTTTATACAAACTTAAAAACAATGAATTTTTTGCTTAAACTGAAGACTTTTGTTATATCCGAAACAACTGCCAATTGTACCTTTTCTCAAAGACTTAAGTGTTGGGGGTTTTAATAAAAAAATCCTTTGGTCTAACGAAAAAACTATTCGAAGAAATTTACCAATTTAGTTGCGACTTTTATTCTATAGAGTAGTCTATCTAGTATGTCCCCGGATTGAATTTGCAAAAGGAAAAAAACTTTATTTTTAATTTTACGCATAAATCACGGAATAAATAGTTTTTGCTTAAATTAAAACTTATCAGAATGTGTTTCTAAAATCGTAAAAACCAAAAACTAACAAAGAACTTTTTTATTTTTAATTATGCAACAAATGCCAAAAGAATAAAATTTATTCCTTAATTTAAACCAATATTTGATTAACCCACACCTCTTTCAGCACATAGTTCAATAATTCTAACTCGTAATTTGACTGTTTCGAATTTTATCGGATGCAACTGCATTTATTATCCGAGTCTTAAATACTTACCCATTATTGAGTAAATTTTCGTTAAATCTTTAATGCACTATTTGATATTTTGAATTCACAGCCTACTATTAAGTACTTACGATTAGAAAATTCAATAAATAAAAATATGAAAAAATTGATTTTAAGAGTACAAACTAATAATTTTGAAATTTTAATTGCAGATTTATCTGTTTTGAATTAAGCAAAAATGTTATTCCATTGTCATTTTTTTGTAAAATGGAAAATAACTTTTTTTTTCTCTCTTGTGAACTCAACCCGGGAACATACTGTATAGTAGATTGTATAGAAATTAAAAATTAAAAAAACAACAAAAGCTTTGGATCAGTTATTGTTATTAATTTGGTCTGATTATAAAAAATCCAATTCAGTAAACCACCTATTTAATTTCTACCAAATTATTGAATTATAAATTTTAATACGGAGAGCGTATTCTTCATAATAATTATTTCCGAATATAGAAAATAATAGATGGTTATTATATCGTAGGTACATGAACAAAATTCAATCAAATCAGAATAGATCAAAATGTAAAAACCATATTTTTTCTACAAAGATGTTAAGAGAGAGAAAGAAATAATAAATCTGATTGTGATGCAAAGCAAAAATGTGAATAAAAGTGTGAAAGTAGACCGGTTGAATAAGAAACATCAACATAATGATTATAATTGTATTTCTCTTGGATAATAAAAACCCAACCATTCATTGTAAACTGACATATCAAGTTAAAGAAAGATGTAGTTACCGCGACACTTTCACCGCAAAGTTAGGATTTCTTGATAAAAAATCCCATATCATTTGCACATCTACGTGTCTCAAATTTTGTGTGACGGCTTTTTGAAATCCCGTTTCCATTGTGTATAAATTCTTTTGCAAAAACAATCATAAATTGCAACGCTGGTGTTAATTAAACAAATGTTCTGCATACGGAATTCCATCAGTAGGCGGAGCGCGTAGCTGAGATGTGACGTCAAACCAATGAAAAAGTGTTTCAGCTCCCGCCTGAATATTTAAATTTCTTTAGCCAATTTTGGCAAAACCGTCATGTATTTTTCAAAAATGTTTGCACCACTGCGTTATTTGAACAATATTCTACAAAATTTGGTACAAAAACATATAGGTTACATTTTTTGCATTCTCCCTATTCTGCTGTTTTCTTGCAATTCAGCCGTTGAATCTTGGTAAAAAGTCATGATTTTGTAAATTTCGTGCTCTTCCTTGCGAATTCAAGCCAGAAAACAACGAAAATCGGCGAGAAATCGTCGTTTTGCATCGAAATATGCGGTTTTCTCTAAGAATTTTGATGATTTCGTGCAGAATTCTGCTGTTTTCTTGCAATTCAGCCGTTGAATCTTGGTAAAAAGTTATGATTTTGTAGATTTCGTGCTCTTCTTTGCGAATTCAAGATAGAAAACAACGAAAATCAGCGAGAAATCGTCGTTTTGCATCGAAATATGCGGTTTTCTCTAAGAATTTTGATGATTTCGTGCAGAATTCTGCTGTTTTCTTGCAATTCAGAAGTTGAATCTTGGTAAAAAGTGATGATTTTGTAGATTTCGTGCTCTTCTTTGCGAATTCAAGCCAGAAAACAACGAAAATCGGCGAGAAATCGTCGTTTTGCATCGAAATATGCGGTTTTCTCTAAGAATTTTGATGATTTCGTGCAGAATTCTGCTGTTTTCTTGCAATTCAGCCGTTGAATCTTGGTAAAAAGTCATGATTTTGTAGATTTCGTGCTCTTCTTTGCAAATTCATGCCAGAAAACAACGAAAATCGGCGAGAAATTGTCGTTTTGCATCGAAATATGCGGTTTTCTGTAAGAATTTTGATGATTTCGTGCAGAATTCTGGTGTTTTCTTGCAATTCAGCCGTTGAATCTTGGTAAAAAGTCTTGATTTTGTAGATTTCGTGCTCTTCTTTACGAATTCAAGCCAGAAAACAACGAAAATCGGCGAGAAATCGTCGTTTTGCATCGAAAAATGCGGTTTTCTGTAAGAATTTTGATGATTTCGTGTAGAATTCTGCTGTTTTCTTGCAATTCAGCCGTTGAATCTTGGTAAAAAGTCATGATTTTGTAGATTTCGTCCTCTTCTTTGCGAATTCAAGCCAGAAACCAACGAAAATCGGCGAGAAATCGTCGTTTTGCATCGAAATATGCGGTTTTCTCTAAGAATTTTGATGATTTCGTGCAGAATTCTGCTGTTTTCTTGCAATTCAGCCGTTGAATCTTGGTAAAAAGTCATGATTTTTTTAACTTAAATCCTTGTTGTCTATAGTATAATAAGAGCATATGTGCATAGAATTATTGATATTAAAGTAATTATGTTTAAAATAATTATAGTTTTGGTGTTAAAATAGATTTCGTGCTCTTCTTTGCGAATTCAAGATAGAAAACAACGAAAATCGGCGAGAAATCGTAGTTTTCTATCGAAATATGCGGTTTTCTGTAAGAATTTTGATGATTTCGTGCAGAATTCTGCTGTTTTCTTGCAATTCAGCCGTTGAATCTTGGTAAAAAGTCATGATTTTGTAGATTTCGTGCTGTTCTTTGCGAATTCAAGCCAGAAAACAACGAAAATCGGCGAGAAATCGTCGTTTTGCTTCGAAAAATGCGGTTTTCTGTAAGAATTTTGATGATTTCGTGCAGAATTCTGCTGTTTTCTTGCAATTCAACCGTTGAATCTTGGTAAAAAGTCATGATTTTGTAGATTTCGTGCTCTTCTTTGCGAATTCAAGCCAAAAAACAGCGAAAATCGGTGAGAAATAATCGTTTTGCATTGAAATATGCGGTTTTCTGTAAGAATTTTGATGATTTCGCGCAGAATTCTGCTGTTTTCTTGCAATTCAGCCGTTGAATCTTGGTAAAAAGTCATGATTTTGTAGATTTCGTGCTCTTCTTTGCGAATTCAAGCCAGAAAATCACGAAAATCGGCGAGAAATCGTCGTTTTGCACCGAAATATGCGGTTTTCTCTAAGAATTTTGATGATTTCGTGCAGAATTCTGCTGTTTTCTTGCAATTCAGCCGTTGAATCTTGGTAAAAAGTCATGATTTTGTAGATTTCGTGCTCTTTTTTGCGAATTCAAGCCAGAAAACAACGAAAATCGGCGAGAAATCGTTGTTTTGCATCGATATATGCGGTTATCTCTAAGAATTTTGACGATTTCGTGCAGAATTCTGCTGTTTTCTTGCAATTCAGCTGTTGAATCTTGGTAAAAAGTGATTATTTGGTAGATTTTGTGCTCTTCTTTGCGAATTCAAGCCAGAAAACAACGAAAATCGGCGAGAAATCGTTGTTTCGCATCGTAATATGCGGTTTTCTCTAAGAATTTTGATGATTTCGTGCAAAATTCTGCTGTTTTCTTGCAATTCAGCCATTGAATCTTGGTAAAAAGTCATGACTTTGTAGATTTCGTGCTCTTCTTTGCGAATTCAAGCCAGAAAACAACGAAAATCGGCGAGAAATCGTCGTCTTGCATCGAAATATGCGGTTTTCTGTTAGAATTTTGATGATTTCGTGCAGAATTCTGCTGTTTTCTTGCAATTCAGCCGTTGAATCTTGGTAAAAAGTCATGATTTTGTAGATTTCGTGCTCTTCTTTGCAAATTCAAGCCAGAAAACAACGAAAATCGGCGAGAAATCGTCGTTTTGCATCGAAAAATGCGGTTTTTTGTAAGAATTTTGATGATTTCGTGCTGAATTCTGCTGTTTTCTTGCAATTCAGCCGTTGAATCTTGGTAAAAAGTCATGATTTTGTAGATTTCGTGCTCTTCCTTGCGAATTCAAGCCAGAAAACAACGAAAATCGGCGAGAAATCGTCGTTTTGCATCGAAATATGCGGTTTTCTCTAAGAATTTTGATGATTTCGTGCAGAATTCTGCTGTTTTCTTGCAATTCAGCCGTTGAATCTTGGTAAAAAGTTATGATTTTGTAGATTTCGTGCTCTTCTTTGCGAATTCAAGATAGAAAACAACGAAAATCAGCGAGAATTCGTCGTTTTGCATCGAAATATGCGGTTTTCTCTAAGAATTTTGATGATTTCGTGCAGAATTCTGCTGTTTTCTTGCAATTCAGAAGTTGAATCTTGGTAAAAAGTGATGATTTTGTAGATTTCGTGCTCTTCTTTGCGAATTCAAGCCAGAAAACAACGAAAATCGGCGAGAAATCGTCGTTTTGCATCGAAATATGCGGTT
This sequence comes from Gnatocerus cornutus, assembly GCA_029298725.1. Classification (NCBI taxonomy): domain Eukaryota; kingdom Metazoa; phylum Arthropoda; class Insecta; order Coleoptera; family Tenebrionidae; genus Gnatocerus; species Gnatocerus cornutus. The sequence continues at coordinate 3,171,571 of CM055514.1, forward strand.
TTCTCTAATAATTTTGAAGATTTCGTGCAGAATTCTGCTGTTTTCTTGCAATTCAGCCGTTGAATCTTGGTAAAAAGTCATGATTTTGTAGATTTCGTGCTCTTCTTTGCAAATTCATGCCAGAAAACAACGAAAATCGGCGAGAAATCGTCGTTTTGCATCGAAATATGCGGTTTTCTGTAAGAATTTTGATGATTTCGTGCAGAATTCTGGTGTTTTCTTGCAATTCAGCCGTTGAATCTTGGTAAAAAGTCATGATTTTGTAGATTTCGTGCTCTTCTTTGCGAATTCAAGCCAGAAACCAACGAAAATCGGCGAGAAATCGTCGTTTTGCATCGAAATATGCGGTTTTCTCTAAGAATTTTGATGATTTCGTGCAGAATTCTGCTGTTTTCTTGCAATTCAGCCGTTGAATCTTGGTAAAAAGTCATGATTTTTTTAACTTAAATCCTTGTTGTCTATAGTATAATAAGAGCATATGTGCATAGAATTATTGATATTAAAGTAATTATGTTTAAAATAATTATAGTTTTGGTGTTAAAATAGATTTCGTGCTCTTCTTTGCGAATTCAAGATAGAAAACAACGAAAATCGGCGAGAAATCGTAGTTTTGTATCGAAATATGCGGTTTTCTGTAAGAATTTTGATGATTTCGTGCAGAATTCTGCTGTTTTCTTGCAATTCAGCCGTTGAATCTTGGTAAAAAGTCATGATTTTGTAGATTTCGTGCTGTTCTTTGCGAATTCAAGCCAGAAAACAACGAAAATCGGCGAGAAATCGTCGTTTTGCTTCGAAAAATGCGGTTTTCTGTAAGAATTTTGATGATTTCGTGCAGAATTCTGCTGTTTTCTTGCAATTCAACCGTTGAATCTTGGTAAAAAGTCATGATTTTGTAGATTTCGTGCTCTTCTTTGCGAATTCAAGCCAAAAAACAGCGAAAATCGGTGAGAAATAATCGTTTTGCATTGAAATATGCGGTTTTCTGTAAGAATTTTGATGATTTCGCGCAGAATTCTGCTGTTTTCTTGCAATTCAGCCGTTGAATCTTGGTAAAAAGTCATGATTTTGTAGATTTCGTGCTCTTCTTTGCGAATTCAAGCCAGAAAATCACGAAAATCGGCGAGAAATCGTCGTTTTGCACCGAAATATGCGGTTTTCTCTAAGAATTTTGATGATTTCGTGCAGAATTCTGCTGTTTTCTTGCAATTCAGCCGTTGAATCTTGGTAAAAAGTCATGATTTTGTAGATTTCGTGCTCTTTTTTGCGAATTCAAGCCAGAAAACAACGAAAATCGGCGAGAAATCGTCGTTTTGCATCGATATATGCGGTTATCTCTAAGAATTTTGACGATTTCGTGCAGAATTCTGCTGTTTTCTTGCAATTCAGCTGTTGAATCTTGGTAAAAAGTGATTATTTGGTAGATTTTGTGCTCTTCTTTGCGAATTCAAGCCAGAAAACAACGAAAATCGGCGAGAAATCGTTGTTTCGCATCGTAATATGCGGTTTTCTCTAAGAATTTTGATGATTTCGTGCAAAATTCTGCTGTTTTCTTGCAATTCAGCCATTGAATCTTGGTAAAAAGTCATGACTTTGTAGATTTCGTGCTCTTCTTTGCGAATTCAAGCCAGAAAACAACGAAAATCGGCGAGAAATCGTCGTCTTGCATCGAAATATGCGGTTTTCTGTAAGAATTTTGATGATTTCGTGCAGAATTCTGCTGTTTTCTTGCAATTCAGCCGTTGAATCTTGGTAAAAAGTCATGATTTTTTTAACTTAAATCCTTGTTGTCTATAGTATAATAAGAGCATATGTGCATAGAATTATTGATATTAAAGTAATTATGTTTAAAATAAATATAGTTTTGGTGTTAAAATAGATTTCGTTCTCTTCTTTGCGAATTCAAGATAGAAAACAACGAAAATCGGCGAGAAATCGTAGTTTTGTATCGAAATATGCGGTTTTCTGTAAGAATTTTGATGATTTCGTGCAGAATTCTGCTGTTTTCTTGCAATTCAGCCGTTGAATCTTGGTAAAAAGTCATGATTTTGTAGATTTCGTGCTGTTCTTTGCGAATTCAAGCCAGAAAACAACGAAAATCGGCGAGAAATCGTCGTTTTGCTTCGAAAAATGCGGTTTTCTGTAAGAATTTTGATGATTTCGTGCAGAATTCTGCTGTTTTCTTGCAATTCAGCCGTTGAATCTTGGTAAAAAGTCATGATTTTGTAGATTTCGTGCTCTTCTTTGCGAATTCAAGCCAAAAAACAACGAAAATCGGTGAGAAATAATCGTTTTGCATTGAAATATGCGGTTTTCTGAAAGAATTTTGATGATTTCGCGCAGAATTCTGCTGTTTTCTTGCAATTCAGCCGTTGAATCTTGGTAAAAAGTCATGATTTTGTAGATTTCGTGCTCTTCTTTGCGAATTCAAGCCAGAAAATCACGAAAATCGGCGAGAAATCGTCGTTTTGCACCGAAATATGCGGTTTTCTCTAAGAATTTTGATGATTTCGTGCAGAATTCTGCTGTTTTCTTGCAATTCAGCCGTTGAATCTTGGTAAAAAGTGATGATTTTGTAGATTTCGTGCTCTTCTTTGCGAATTCAAGCCAGAAAACAACGAAAATCGGCGAGAAATCGTCGTTTTGCATCGAAATATGCGGTTTTCTCTAAGAATTTTGACGATTTTGTGCAGAATTCAGCTGTTTTCTTGCACTTCAGCCGTTGAATCTTGGTAAAAAGTCATGATTTTGTAGATTTCGTGCTCTTCTTTGCGAATTCAAGATAGAAAACAACGAAAATCAGCGAGAAATCGTCGTTTTGCATCGAAATATGCGGTTTTCTCTAAGAATTTTGATGATTTCGTGCAGAATTCTGCTGTTTTCTTGCAATTCAGCCGTTGAATCTTGGTAAAAAGTCATGATTTTGTAGATTTCGTGCTCTTCTTTGCGAATTCATGCCAGAAAACAACGAAAATCGGCGAGAAATCGTCGTTTTGCATCGAAATATGCGGTTTTCTGTAAGAATTTTGATGATTTCGTGCAAAATTCTGCTGTTTTCTTGCAATTCAGCCGTTGAATCTTGGTAAAAAGTCATGATTTTGTAGATTTCGTGCTCTTCTTTGCGAATTCAAGCCAGAAAACAACGAAAATCGGCGAGAAATCGTCGTTTTGCATCGAAATATGCGGTTTTCTGTAAGAATTTTGATGATTTCGTGCAGAATTCTGCTGTTTTCTTGCAATTCAGCCGTTGAATCTAGGTAAAAAGTCATGATTTTGTAGATTTCGTGCTCTTATTGGCAAATTCAAGATAGAAAACAACGAAAATCGGCGAGAAATCGTTGTTTTGCATCGAAATAGGCAGTTTTCTCTAAGAATTTTGATGATTTCGTGCAGAATTCTGCGGTTTTCTTGCAATTCAGCCGTTGAATCTTGGTAAAAAGTCATGATTTTGTAGATTTCGTGCTCTTCTTTGCGAATTCAAGCCAGAAAACAACGAAAATCGGCGAGAAATCGTCGTTTTGCATCGAAATATGCGGTTTTCTCTAAGAATTTTGATGATTTCGTGCAGAATTCTGCTGTTTTCTTGCAATTCAGCCGTTGAATCTTGGTAAAAAGTCATGATTTTGTAGATTTCGTGCTCTTCTTTGCGAATTCAAGCCAGAAATCAACGAAAATCGGCGAGAAATCGTCGTTTTGCATCGAAATATGCGGTTTTCTGTAAGAATTTTGAAGATTTCGTGCAGAATTCTGCTGTTTTTTTGCAATTAAGCCGTTGAATCTTGGTAAAAAGTCATGATTTTGTAGATTTCGTGCTCTTCTTTGCGAATTCAAGCCAGAAAACAACGAAAATCGGCGAGAAATAATCGTTTTGCATCGAAATATGCGGTTTTCTTTAAGAATTTTGATGATTTCGCGCAGAATTCTGCTGTTTTCTTGCAATTCAGCCGTTGAATCTTGGTAAAAAGTGATTATTTAGTAGATTTCGTGCTCTTCTTTGCGAATTCAAGCCAGAACACAACGAAAATCGGCGAGAAATCGTTGTTTTGCATCGTAATATGCGGTTTTCTCTAAGAATTTTGATGATTTCGTGCAGAATTCTGCTGTTTTCTTGCAATTCAGCCGTTGAATCTTGGTAAAAAGTGATTATTTAGTAGATTTCGTGCTCTTCTTAGCGAATTCAAGCCAGAAAACAACGAAAATCGGCGAGAAATCGTTGTTTTGCGTCGTAATATGCAGTTGTCTCTAAGAATTTTGATGATTTCGTGCAGAATTCTGCTGTTTTCTTGCAATTCAGCCGTTGAATTTTGGTAAAAAGTCATGATTTTGTAGATTTCGTGCTCTTCTTTGCGAATTCAAGCCAGAAAACAACGAAAATCGGCGAGAAATCGTCGTCTTGCATCGCAATATGCGGTTTTCTGTAAGAATTTTGATGGTTTCGTGCAGAATTCTGCTGTTTTCTTGCAATTCAGCTGTTGAATCTTGGTAAAAAGTGATTATTTGGTAGATTTCGTGCTCTTCTTTGCGAATTCAAGCCAGAAAACAACGAAAATCGGCGAGAAATCGTTGTTTCGCATCGTAATATGCGGTTTTCTCTAAGAATTTTGATGATTTCGTGCAAAATTCTGCTGTTTTCTTGCAATTCAGCCGTTGAATCTTGGTAAAAAGTCATGATTTTGTAGATTTCGTGCTGTTCTTTGCGAATTCAAGCCAGAAAACAACGAAAATCGGCGAGAAATCGTCGTTTTGCTTCGAAAAATGCGGTTTTCTGTAAGAATTTTGATGATTTCGTGCAGAATTCTGCTGTTTTCTTGCAATTCAGCCGTTGAATCTTGGTAAAAAGTCATGATTTTGTAGATTTCGTGCTCTTCTTTGCGAATTCAAGCCAAAAAACAACGAAAATCGGTGAGAAATAATCGTTTTGCATTGAAATATGCGGTTTTCTGTAAGAATTTTGATGATTTCGCGCAGAATTCTGCTGTTTTCTTGCAATTCAGCCGTTGAATCTTGGTAAAAAGTCATGATTTTGTAGATTTCGTGCTCTTCTTTGCGAATTCAAGCCAGAAAATCACGAAAATCGGCGAGAAATCGTCGTTTTGCACCGAAATATGCGGTTTTCTCTAAGAATTTTGATGATTTCGTGCAGAATTCTGCTGTTTTCTTGCAATTCAGCCGTTGAATCTTGGTAAAAAGTGATGATTTTGTAGATTTCGTGCTCTTCTTTGCGAATTCAAGCCAGAAAACAACGAAAATCGGCGAGAAATCGTCGTTTTGCATCGAAATATGCGGTTTTCTCTAAGAATTTTGACGATTTTGTGCAGAATTCAGCTGTTTTCTTGCACTTCAGCCGTTGAATCTTGGTAAAAAGTCATGATTTTGTAGATTTCGTGCTCTTCTTTGCGAATTCAAGATAGAAAACAACGAAAATCAGCGAGAAATCGTCGTTTTGCATCGAAATATGCGGTTTTCTCTAAGAATTTTGATGATTTCGTGCAGAATTCTGCTGTTTTCTTGCAATTCAGCCGTTGAATCTTGGTAAAAAGTCATGATTTTGTAGATTTCGTGCTCTTCTTTGCGAATTCATGCCAGAAAACAACGAAAATCGGCGAGAAATCGTCGTTTTGCATCGAAATATGCGGTTTTCTGTAAGAATTTTGATGATTTCGTGCAAAATTCTGCTGTTTTCTTGCAATTCAGCCGTTGAATCTTGGTAAAAAGTCATGATTTTGTAGATTTCGTGCTCTTCTTTGCGAATTCAAGCCAGAAAACAACGAAAATCGGCGAGAAATCGTCGTTTTGCATCGAAATATGCGGTTTTCTGTAAGAATTTTGATGATTTCGTGCAGAATTCTGCTGTTTTCTTGCAATTCAGCCGTTGAATCTAGGTAAAAAGTCATGATTTTGTAGATTTCGTGCTCTTATTGGCGAATTCAAGATAGAAAACAACGAAAATCGGCGAGAAATCGTTGTTTTGCATCGAAATAGGCAGTTTTCTCTAAGAATTTTGATGATTTCGTGCAGAATTCTGCGGTTTTCTTGCAATTCAGCCGTTGAATCTTGGTAAAAAGTCATGATTTTGTAGATTTCGTGCTCTTCTTTGCGAATTCAAGCCAGAAAACAACGAAAATCGGCGAGAAATCGTCGTTTTGCATCGAAATATGCGGTTTTCTCTAAGAATTTTGACGATTTTGTGCAGAATTCTGCTGTTTTCTTGCAATTCAACCGTTGAATCTTGGTAAAAAGTCATGATTTTGTAGATTTCGTGCTCTTCTTTGCGAATTCAAGCCAAAAAACAGCGAAAATCGGTGAGAAATAATCGTTTTGCATTGAAATATGCGGTTTTCTGTAAGAATTTTGATGATTTCGCGCAGAATTCTGCTGTTTTCTTGCAATTCAGCCGTTGAATCTTGGTAAAAAGTCATGATTTTGTAGATTTCGTGCTCTTCTTTGCGAATTCATGCCAGAAAATCACGAAAATCGGCGAGAAATCGTCGTTTTGCACCGAAATATGCGGTTTTCTCTAAGAATTTTGATGATTTCGTGCAGAATTCTGCTGTTTTCTTGCAATTCAGCCGTTGAATCTTGGTAAAAAGTCATGATTTTGTAGATTTCGTGCTCTTTTTTGCGAATTCAAGCCAGAAAACAACGAAAATCGGCGAGAAATCGTCGTTTTGCATCGATATATGCGGTTATCTCTAAGAATTTTGACGATTTCGTGCAGAATTCTGCTGTTTTCTTGCAATTCAGCTGTTGAATCTTGGTAAAAAGTGATTATTTGGTAGATTTTGTGCTCTTCTTTGCGAATTCAAGCCAGAAAACAACGAAAATCGGCGAGAAATCGTTGTTTCGCATCGTAATATGCGGTTTTCTCTAAGAATTTTGATGATTTCGTGCAAAATTCTGCTGTTTTCTTGCAATTCAGCCATTGAATCTTGGTAAAAAGTCATGACTTTGTAGATTTCGTGCTCTTCTTTGCGAATTCAAGCCAGAAAACAACGAAAATCGGCGAGAAATCGTCGTCTTGCATCGAAATATGCGGTTTTCTGTAAGAATTTTGATGATTTCGTGCAGAATTCTGCTGTTTTCTTGCAATTCAGCCGTTGAATCTTGGTAAAAAGTCATGATTTTTTTAACTTAAATCCTTGTTGTCTATAGTATAATAAGAGCATATGTGCATAGAATTATTGATATTAAAGTAATTATGTTTAAAATAAATATAGTTTTGGTGTTAAAATAGATTTCGTTCTCTTCTTTGCGAATTCAAGATAGAAAACAACGAAAATCGGCGAGAAATCGTAGTTTTGTATCGAAATATGCGGTTTTCTGTAAGAATTTTGATGATTTCGTGCAGAATTCTGCTGTTTTCTTGCAATTCAGCCGTTGAATCTTGGTAAAAAGTCATGATTTTGTAGATTTCGTGCTGTTCTTTGCGAATTCAAGCCAGAAAACAACGAAAATCGGCGAGAAATCGTCGTTTTGCTTCGAAAAATGCGGTTTTCTGTAAGAATTTTGAAGATTTCGTGCAGAATTCTGCTGTTTTCTTGCAATTCAGCCGTTGAATCTTGGTAAAAAGTCATGATTTTGTAGATTTCGTGCCCTTCTTTGCGAATTCAAGCCAAAAAACAACGAAAATCGGTGAGAAATAATCGTTTTGCATTGAAATATGCGGTTTTCTGAAAGAATTTTGATGATTTCGCGCAGAATTCTGCTGTTTTCTTGCAATTCAGCCGTTGAATCTTGGTAAAAAGTCATGATTTTGTAGATTTCGTGCTCTTCTTTGCGAATTCAAGCCAGAAAATCACGAAAATCGGCGAGAAATCGTCGTTTTGCACCGAAATATGCGGTTTTCTCTAAGAATTTTGATGATTTCGTGCAGAATTCTGCTGTTTTCTTGCAATTCAGCCGTTGAATCTTGGTAAAAAGTGATGATTTTGTAGATTTCGTGCTCTTCTTTGCGAATTCAAGCCAGAAAACAACGAAAATCGGCGAGAAATCGTCGTTTTGCATCGAAATATGCGGTTTTCTCTAAGAATTTTGACGATTTTGTGCAGAATTCAGCTGTTTTCTTGCACTTCAGCCGTTGAATCTTGGTAAAAAGTCATGATTTTGTAGATTTCGTGCTCTTCTTTGCGAATTCAAGATAGAAAACAACGAAAATCAGCGAGAAATCGTCGTTTTGCATCGAAATATGCGGTTTTCTCTAAGAATTTTGATGATTTCGTGCAGAATTCTGCTGTTTTCTTGCAATTCAGCCGTTGAATCTTGGTAAAAAGTCATGATTTTGTAGATTTCGTGCTCTTCTTTGCGAATTCATGCCAGAAAACAACGAAAATCGGCGAGAAATCGTCGTTTTGCATCGAAATATGCGGTTTTCTGTAAGAATTTTGATGATTTCGTGCAAAATTCTGCTGTTTTCTTGCAATTCAGCCGTTGAATCTTGGTAAAAAGTCATGATTTTGTAGATTTCGTGCTCTTCTTTGCGAATTCAAGCCAGAAAACAACGAAAATCGGCGAGAAATCGTCGTTTTGCATCGAAATATGCGGTTTTCTGTAAGAATTTTGATGATTTCGTGCAGAATTCTGCTGTTTTCTTGCAATTCAGCCGTTGAATCTAGGTAAAAAGTCATGATTTTGTAGATTTCGTGCTCTTATTGGCAAATTCAAGATAGAAAACAACGAAAATCGGCGAGAAATCGTTGTTTTGCATCGAAATAGGCAGTTTTCTCTAAGAATTTTGATGATTTCGTGCAGAATTCTGCGGTTTTCTTGCAATTCAGCCGTTGAATCTTGGTAAAAAGTCATGATTTTGTAGATTTCGTGCTCTTCTTTGCGAATTCAAGCCAGAAAACAACGAAAATCGGCGAGAAATCGTCGTTTTGCATCGAAATATGCGGTTTTCTCTAAGAATTTTGATGATTTCGTGCAGAATTCTGCTGTTTTCTTGCAATTCAGCCGTTGAATCTTGGTAAAAAGTCATGATTTTGTAGATTTCGTGCTCTTCTTTGCGAATTCAAGCCAGAAATCAACGAAAATCGGCGAGAAATCGTCGTTTTGCATCGAAATATGCGGTTTTCTGTAAGAATTTTGAAGATTTCGTGCAGAATTCTGCTGTTTTTTTGCAATTAAGCCGTTGAATCTTGGTAAAAAGTCATGATTTTGTAGATTTCGTGCTCTTCTTTGCGAATTCAAGCCAGAAAACAACGAAAATCGGCGAGAAATAATCGTTTTGCATCGAAATATGCGGTTTTCTTTAAGAATTTTGATGATTTCGCGCAGAATTCTGCTGTTTTCTTGCAATTCAGCCGTTGAATCTTGGTAAAAAGTGATTATTTAGTAGATTTCGTGCTCTTCTTTGCGAATTCAAGCCAGAACACAACGAAAATCGGCGAGAAATCGTTGTTTTGCATCGTAATATGCGGTTTTCTCTAAGAATTTTGATGATTTCGTGCAGAATTCTGCTGTTTTCTTGCAATTCAGCCGTTGAATCTTGGTAAAAAGTGATTATTTAGTAGATTTCGTGCTCTTCTTAGCGAATTCAAGCCAGAAAACAACGAAAATCGGCGAGAAATCGTTGTTTTGCGTCGTAATATGCAGTTGTCTCTAAGAATTTTGATGATTTCGTGCAGAATTCTGCTGTTTTCTTGCAATTCAGCCGTTGAATTTTGGTAAAAAGTCATGATTTTGTAGATTTCGTGCTCTTCTTTGCGAATTCAAGCCAGAAAACAACGAAAATCGGCGAGAAATCGTCGTCTTGCATCGCAATATGCGGTTTTCTGTAAGAATTTTGATGGTTTCGTGCAGAATTCTGCTGTTTTCTTGCAATTCAGCTGTTGAATCTTGGTAAAAAGTTATTATTTGGTAGATTTCGTGCTCTTCTTTGCGAATTCAAGCCAGAAAACAACGAAAATCGGCGAGAAATCGTTGTTTCGCATCGTAATATGCGGTTTTCTCTAAGAATTTTGATGATTTCGTGCAAAATTCTGCTGTTTTCTTGCAATTCAGCCGTTGAATCTTGGTAAAAAGTCATGATTTTGTAGATTTCGTGCTGTTCTTTGCGAATTCAAGCCAGAAAACAACGAAAATCGGCGAGAAATCGTCGTTTTGCTTCGAAAAATGCGGTTTTCTGTAAGAATTTTGATGATTTCGTGCAGAATTCTGCTGTTTTCTTGCAATTCAGCCGTTGAATCTTGGTAAAAAGTCATGATTTTGTAGATTTCGTGCTCTTCTTTGCGAATTCAAGCCAAAAAACAACGAAAATCGGTGAGAAATAATCGTTTTGCATTGAAATATGCGGTTTTCTGTAAGAATTTTGATGATTTCGCGCAGAATTCTGCTGTTTTCTTGCAATTCAGCCGTTGAATCTTGGTAAAAAGTCATGATTTTGTAGATTTCGTGCTCTTCTTTGCGAATTCAAGCCAGAAAATCACGAAAATCGGCGAGAAATCGTCGTTTTGCACCGAAATATGCGGTTTTCTCTAAGAATTTTGATGATTTCGTGCAGAATTCTGCTGTTTTCTTGCAATTCAGCCGTTGAATCTTGGTAAAAAGTGATGATTTTGTAGATTTCGTGCTCTTCTTTGCGAATTCAAGCCAGAAAACAACGAAAATCGGCGAGAAATCGTCGTTTTGCATCGAAATATGCGGTTTTCTCTAAGAATTTTGATGATTTCGTGCAAAATTCTGCTGTTTTCTTGCAATTCAGCCGTTGAATCTTGGTAAAAAGTCATGATTTTGTAGATTTCGTGCTCTTCTTTGCGAATTCATGCCAGAAAACAACGAAAATCGGCGAGAAATCGTCGTTTTGCATCGAAATATGCGGTTTTCTGTAAGAATTTTGATGATTTCGTGCAAAATTCTGCTGTTTTCTTGCAATTCAGCCGTTGAATCTTGGTAAAAAGTCATGATTTTGTAGATTTCGTGCTCTTCTTTGCGAATTCAAGCCCGAAAACAACGAAAATCGGCGAGAAATCGTCGTTTTGCATCGAAATATGCGGTTTTCTGTAAGAATTTTGAAGATTTCGTGCAGAATTCTGCTGTTTTCTTGCAATTCAGCCGTTGAATCTAGGTAAAAAGTCATGATTTCGTAGATTTCGTGCTCTTCTTGGCGAATTCATAATAGAAAACAACGAAAATCGGCGAGAAATCGTTGTTTGGCATCGAAATATGCGGTTTTCTGTAAGAATTTTGATGATTTCGCGCAGAATTCTGCTGTTTTCTTGCAATTCAGCCGTTGAATCTTGGTAAAAAGTGATTATTTAGTAGATTTCGTGCTCTTCTTAGCGAATTCAAGCCAGAAAACAACGAAAATCGGCGAGAAATCGTTGTTTTGCATCGTAATATGCAGTTGTCTCTAAGAATTTTGATGATTTCGTGCAGAATTCTGCTGTTTTATTGCAATTCAGCCGTTGAATCTTGGTAAAAAGTCATGATTTTGTAGATTTCGTGCTCTTCTTTGCGAATTCAAGCCAGAAAACAACGAAAATCGGCAAGAAATCGTTGTTTTGCATCGTAATATGCAGTTGTCTCTAAGAATTTTGATGATTTCGTGCAAAATTCTGCTGTTTTCTTGCAATTCAGCCGTTGAATCTTGGTAAAAAGTGATGATTTTGTAGATTTCGTGCTCTTCTTTGCGAATTCAAGCCAGAAAACAACGAAAATCGGCGAGAAATCGTCGTTTTGCATCGAAATATGCGGTTTTCTCTAAGAATTTTGACGATTTTGTGCAGAATTCAGCTGTTTTCTTGCACTTCAGCCGTTGAATCTTGGTAAAAAGTCATGATTTTGTAGATTTCGTGCTCTTCTTTGCGAATTCAAGATAGAAAACAACGAAAATCAGCGAGAAATCGTCGTTTTGCATCGAAATATGCGGTTTTCTCTAAGAATTTTGATGATTTCGTGCAGAATTCTGCTGTTTTCTTGCAATTCAGCCGTTGAATCTTGGTAAAAAGTCATGATTTTGTAGATTTCGTGCTCTTCTTTGCGAATTCATGCCAGAAAACAACGAAAATCGGCGAGAAATCGTCGTTTTGCATCGAAATATGCGGTTTTCTGTAAGAATTTTGATGATTTCGTGCAAAATTCTGCTGTTTTCTTGCAATTCAGCGGTTGAATTTTGGTAAAAAGTCATGATTTTGTAGATTTCGTGCTCTTCTTTGCGAATTCAAGCCAGAAAACAACGAAAATCGGCGAGAAATCGTCGTTTTGCATCGAAATATGCGATTTTCTGTAAGAATTTTGATGATTTCGTGCAGAATTCTGCTGTTTTCTTGCAATTCAGCCGTTGAATCTAGGTAAAAAGTCATGATTTTGTAGATTTCGTGCTCTTCTTGGCGAATTCAAGATAGAAAACAACGAAAATCGGCGAGAAATCGTTGTTTTGCATCGAAATATGCAGTTTTCTCTAAGAATTTAGTTGATTTCGTGCAGAATTCTGCGGTTTTCTTGCAATTCAGCCGTTGAATCTTGGTAAAAAGTCATGATTTTGTAGATTTCGTGCTCTTCTTTGCGAATTCAAGCCAGAAAACAACGAAAATCGGCGAGAAATCGTCGTTTTGCATCGAAATATGCGGTTTTCTCTAAGAATTTTGATGATTTCGTGCAGAATTCTGCTGTTTTCTTGCAATTCAGCCGTTGAATCTTGGTAAAAAGTCATGATTTTGTAGATTTCGTGCTCTTCTTTGCGAATTCAAGCCAGAAAACAACGAAAATCGGCGAGAAATCGTCGTTTTGCATCGAAATATGCGGTTTTCTGTAAGAATTTTGATGATTTCGTGCAGAATTCTGCTGTTTTCTTGCAATTCAGCCGTTGAATCTTGGTAAAAAGTCATGATTTTGTAGATTTCGTGCTCTTCTTTGCGAATTCAAGCCAGAAAACAACGAAAATCGGCGAGAAATAATCGTTTTGCATCGAAATATGCGGTTTTCTTTAAGAATTTTGATAATTTCGCGCAGAATTCTGCTGTTTTCTTGCAATTCAGCCGTTGAATCTTGGTAAAAAGTGATTATTTAGTAGATTTCGTGCTCTTCTTTGCGAATTCAAGCCAGAAAACAACGAAAATCGGCGAGAAATCGTTGTTTTGCATCGTAATATGCGGTTTTCTCTAAGAATTTTGATGATTTCGTGCAGAATTCTGCTGTTTTCTTGCAATTCAGCCGTTGAATCTTGGTAAAAAGTCATGATTTTGTAGATTTCGTGCTCTTCTTTGCGAATTCAAGCCAGAAAACAACGAAAATCGGCGAGAAATCGTCGTTTTGCATCGAAATATGCGGTTTTCTGTAAGAATTTTGATGATTTCGTGCAGAATTCTGCTGTTTTCTTGCAATTCAGCCGTTGAATCTTGGTAAAAAGTCATGATTTTGTAGATTTCGTGCTCTTCTTTGCGAATTCAAGCCAGAAAACAACGAAAATCGGCGAGAAATAATCGTTTTGCATCGAAATATGCGGTTTTCTTTAAGAATTTTGATGATTTCGCGCAGAATTCTGCTGTTTTCTTGCAATTCAGCCGTTGAATCTTGGTAAAAAGTGATTATTTAGTAGATTTCGTGCTCTTCTTTGCGAATTCAAGCCAGAAAACAACGAAAATCGGCGAGAAATCGTTGTTTTGCATCGTAATATGCGGTTTTCTCTAAGAATTTTGATGATTTCGTGCAGAATTCTGCTGTTTTCTTGCAATTCAGCCGTTGAATCTTGGTAAAAAGTGATTATTTAGTAGATTTCGTGCTCTTCTTAGCGAATTCAAGCCAGAAAACAACGAAAATCGGCGAGAAATCTTTGTCTTGCATCGTAATATGCAGTTGTCTCTAAGAATTTTGATGATTTCGTGCAGAATTCTGCTGTTTTCTTGCAATTCAGCCGTTGAATCTTGGTAAAAAGTCATGATTTTGTAGATTTCGTGCTCTTCTTTGCGAATTCAAGCCAGAAAACAACGAAAATCGGCGAGAAATCGTCGTCTTGCATCGAAATATGCGGTTTTCTGTAAGAATTTTGATGGTTTCGTGTAGAACTCTGCTGTTTTCTTGCAATTCAGCTGTTGAATCTTGGTAAAAAGTGATTATTTGGTAGATTTCGTGCTCTTCTTTGCGAATTCAAGCCAAAAAACAACGAAAATCGGCGAGAAATCGTTGTTTCGCATCGTAATATGCGGTTTTCTCTAAGAATTTTGATGATTTCGTGCAAAATTCAGCCGTTGAATCTTGGTAAAAAGTCATGATTTTGTAGATTTCGTGCTCTTCTTTGCGAATTCAAGCCAGAAAACAACGAAAATCGGCGAGAAATAATCGTTTTGCATCGAAATATGCGGTTTTCTTTAAGAATTTTGATGATTTCGCGCAGAATTCTGCTGTTTTCTTGCAATTCAGCCGTTGAATCTTGGTAAAAAGTGATTATTTAGTAGATTTCGTGCTCTTCTTTGCGAATTCAAGCCAGAAAACAACGAAAATCGGCGAGAAATCGTTGTTTTGCATCGTAATATGCGGTTTTCTCTAAGAATTTTGATGATTTCGTGCAAAATTCTGCTGTTTTCTTGCAATTCAGCCGTTGAATCTTGGTAAGAAGTCATGACTTTGTAGATTTCGTGCTCTTCTTTGCGAATTCAAGCCAGAAAACAACGAAAATCGGCGAGAAATCGTCGTCTTGCATCGAAATATGCGGTTTTCTGTAAGAATTTTGATGATTTCGTGCAGAATTCTGCTGTTTTCTTGCAATTCAGCCGTTGAATCTTGGTAAGAAGTCATGACTTTGTAGATTTCGTGCTCTTCTTTGCGAATTCAAGCCAGAAAACAACGAAAATCGGCGAGAAATAATCGTTTTGCATCGAAATATGCGGTTTTCTGTAAGAATTTTGATGATTTCGTGCAAAATTCTGCTGTTTTCTTGCAATTCAGCGGTTGAATTTTGGTAAAAAGTCATGATTTTGTAGATTTCGTGCTCTTCTTTGCGAATTCAAGCCAGAAAACAACGAAAATCGGCGAGAATTCGTCGTTTTGCATCGAAATATGCGATTTTCTGTAAGAATTTTGATGATTTCGTGCAGAATTCTGCTGTTTTCTTGCAATTCAGCCGTTGAATCTAGGTAAAAAGTCATGATTTTGTAGATTTCGTGCTCTTCTTGGCGAATTCAAGATAGAAAACAACGAAAATCGGCGAGAAATCGTTGTTTTGCATCGAAATATGCAGTTTTCTCTAAGAATTTAGTTGATTTCGTGCAGAATTCTGCGGTTTTCTTGCAATTCAGCCGTTGAATCTTGGTAAAAAGTCATGATTTTGTAGATTTCGTGCTCTTCTTTGCGAATTCAAGCCAGAAAACAACGAAAATCGGCGAGAAATCGTCGTTTTGCATCGAAATATGCGGTTTTCTCTAAGAATTTTGATGATTTCGTGCAGAATTCTGCTGTTTTCTTGCAATTCAGCCGTTGAATCTTGGTAAAAAGTCATGATTTTGTAGATTTCGTGCTCTTCTTGGCGAATTCATAATAGAAAACAACGAAAATCGGCGAGAAATCGTTGTTTGGCATCGAAATATGCGGTTTTCTGTAAGAATTTTGATGATTTCGTGCAGAATTCTGCTGTTTTCTTGCAATTCAGCCGTTGAATCTTGGTAAAAAGTCATGATTTTGTAGATTTCGTGCTCTTCTTTGCGAATTCAAGCCAGAAAACAACGAAAATCGGCGAGAAGTCGTCGTCTTGCATCGAAATATGCGGTTATCTCTAAGAATTTTGACGATTTCGTGCAGAATTCTGCTGTTTTCTTGCAATTCAGCTGTTGAATCTTGGTAAAAAGTGATTATTTAGTAGATTTCGTGCTCTTCTTTGCGAATTCAAGCCAGAAAACAACGAAAATCGGCGAGAAATCGTTGTTTTGCATCGTAATATGCGGTTTTCTCTAAGAATTTTGATGATTTCGTGCAGAATTCTGCTGTTTTCTTGCAATTCAGCCGTTGAATCTTGGTAAAAAGTCATGATTTTGTAGATTTCGTGCTCTTCTTTGCGAAATCAAGCCAGAAAACAACGAAAATCGGCGAGAAATAATCGTTTTGCATCGAAATATGCGGTTTTCTGTAAGAATTTTGATGATTTCGCGCACAATTCTGCTGTTTTCTTGCAATTCAGCCGTTGAATCTTCGTAAAAAGTGATTATTTAGTAGATTTCGTGCTCTTCTTTGCGAATTCAAGCCAGAAAACAACGATAATCGGCGAGAAATCGTTGTTTTGCATCGTAATATGCGGTTTTCTCTAAGAATTTTGATGATTTCGTGCAGAATTCTGCTGTTTTCTTGCAATTCAGCCGTTGAATCTTGGTAAAAAGTGATTATTTAGTTGATTTCGTGCTCTTCTTAGCGAATTCAAGCCAGAAAACAACGAAAATCGGCGAGAAATCGTTATTTTGCATCGTAATATGCAGTTGTCTCTAAGAATTTTGATGATTTCGTGCAGAATTCTGCTGTTTTCTTGCAATTGAGCCGATGAATCTTGGTAAAAAGTCATGATTTTGTAGATTTCGTGCTCTTCTTTGCGAATTCAAGCCAGAAAACAGCGAAAATCGGCGAGAAATCGTCGTCTTGCATCGAAATATGCGGTTTTCTGTAAGAATTTTGATGATTTCGTGCAGAATTCTGCTGTTTTCTTGCAATTCAGCCGTTGAATCTTGGTAAAAAGTCATGATTTTGTAGATTTCGTGCTCTTTTTTGCGAATTCAAGACAGAAAACAACGAAAATCGGCGAGAAATCGTCGTTTTGCATCGAAATATGCGGTTATTTCTAAGAATTTTGACGATTTCGTGCAGAATTCTGCTGTTTTCTTGCAATTCAGCTGTTGAATCTTGGTAAAAAGTAATTATTTAGAAGATTTCGTGCTCTTCTTTGCGAATTCAAGCCAGAAAACAACGAAAATCGGCGAGAAATCGTTGTTTCGCATCGTAATATGCGGTTTTCTCTAAGAATTTTGATGATTTCGTGCAGAATTCTGCTGTTTTCTTGCAATTCAGCCGTTGAATCTTGGTAAAAAGTCATGATTTTGTAGATTTCGTGCTCTTCTTTGCAAATTCAAGCCAGAAAACAACGAAAATCGGCGAGAAATCGTTGTTTTGCATCGTAATATGCAGTTGTCTCTAAGAATTTTTATGATTTCGTGCAGAATTCTGCTGTTTTCTTGCAATTCAGCCGTTGAATCTTGGTAAAAAGTCATGATTTTGTAGATTTCGTGCTCTTCTTTGCGAATTCAAGCCAGAAAACAACGAAAATCGGCGAGAAATCGTCGTCTTGCATCGAAATATGCGGTTTTCTGTAAGATTTTTGATGATTTCGTGCAGAATTCTGCTGTTTTCTTGCAATTCAGCCGTTGAATCTTGGTAAAAAGTGATTATTTGGTAGATTTCGTGCTCTTCTTTGCGAATTCAAGCCAGAAAACAACGAAAATCGGCGAGAAATCATTGTTTCGCATCGTAATATGCGGTTTTCTCTAAGAATTTTGATGATTTCGTGCAGAATTCTGCTGTTTTCTTGCAATTCAGCCGTTGAATCTTGGTAAAAAGTCATGATTTTGTAGATTTCGTGCTCTTCCTTGCAAATTCAAGCCAGAAAACAACGAAATTCGGCGAGAAATCGTCGTTTTGCATCGAAATATGCGGTTTTCTCTAAGAATTTTGATGATTTCGTGCAGATTTCTGCTGTTTTCTTGCAATTCAGCCGTTGAATCTTGGTAAAAAGTCATGATTTTGTAGATTTCGTGCTCTTCTTTGCGAATTCAAGCCCGAAAACAACGAAAATCGGCGAGAAATCGTCGTTTTGCATCGAAATATGCGGTTTTCTGTAAGAATTTTGATGATTTCGTGCAGAATTCTGCTGTTTTCTTGCAATTCAGCCGTTGAATCTAGGTAAAAAGTCATGATTTCGTAGATTTCGTGCTCTTCTTGGCGAATTCATAATAGAAAACAACGAAAATCGGCGAGAAATCGTTGTTTGGCATCGAAATATGCGGTTTTCTGTAAGAATTTTGATGATTTCGTGCAGAATTCTGCTGTTTTCTTGCAATTCAGCCGTTGAATCTAGGTAAAAAGTCATGATTTTGTAGACTTCGTGCTCTTCTTGGCAAATTCAAAATAGAAAACAATGAAAATCGGCGAGAAATCGTTGTTTTGCATCGAAATATGCAGTTTTCTCTAAGAATTTTGATGATTTCGTGCAGAATTCTGCTGTTTTCTTGCAATTCAGCTGTTGAATCTTGGTAAAAAGTGATTATTTACTAGATTTCGTGCTCTTCTTTGCGAATTCAAGCCAGAAAACAACGAAAATCGGCGAGAAATCGTCGTTTTGCGTCGTAATATGCGGTTTTCTCTAAGAATTTTGATGATTTCGTGCAGAATTCTGCTGTTTTCTTGCAATTCAGCCGTTGAATCTTGGTAAAAAGTCATGATTTTGTAGATTTCGTGCTCTTCTTTGCGAATTCAAGCCAGAAAACAACGAAAATCGGCGAGAAATCGTCGTTTTGCATCGTAATATGCAGTTGTCTCTAAGAATTTTGATGATTTCGTGCAGAATTCTGCTGTTTTCTTGCAATTCAGCCGTTGAATCTTGGTAAAAAGTCATGATCTTGTAGATTTCGTGCTCTTCTTTGCGAATTCAAGCCAGAAAACAACGAAAATCGGCGAGAAATCGTCGTCTTGCATCGAAATATGCGGTTTTCTGTAAGATTTTTGATGATTTCGTGCAGAATTCTGCTGTTTTCTTGCAATTCAGCCGTTGAATCTTGGCAAAAAGTCATGACTTTGTAGATTTCGTGCTCTTTTTTGCGAATTCAAGCCAGAAAACAACGAAAATCGGCGAGAAATCGTTGTTTTGCATCGAAATATGCGGTTATCTATAAGAATTTTGACGATTTCGTGCAGAATTCTGCTGTTTTCTTGCAATTCAGCTGTTGAATCTTGGTAAAAAGTGATTATTTGGTAGATTTCGTGCTCTTCTTTGCGAATTCAAGATAGAAAACAACGAAAATCAGCGAGAAATCGTTGTTTTGCATCGAAATATGCGGTTTTCTCTAAGAATTTTGATGATTTCGTGCAGAATTCTGCTGTTTTCTTGCAATTCAGCCGTTGAATCTTGGTAAGAAGTCATGACTTTGTAGATTTCGTGCTCTTCTTTGCGAATTCAAGCCAGAAAACAACGAAAATCGGCGAGAAATCGTCGTTTTGCATCGAAATATGCGGTTTCCTCTAAGAATTTTGACGATTTCGTGCAGAATTCTGCTGTTTTCTTGCAATTCAGCCGTTGAATCTTGGTAAAAAGTCATGATTTTGTAGATTTCGTGCTCTTCTTTGCAAATTCAAGATAGAAAACAACGAAAATCAGCGAGAAATCGTTGTTTTGCATCGAAATATGCGGTTTTCTCTAAGAATTTTGATGATTTCGTGCAGAATTCTGCTGTTTTCTTGCAATTCAGCCGTTGAATCTTGGTAAAAAGTCATGATTTTGTAGATTTCGTGCTCTTCTTTGCAAATTCATGCCAGAAAACAACGAAAATCGGCGAGAAATCGTCGTTTTGCATCGAAAAATGAGGTTTTCTGTAAGAATTTTGATGATTTCGTGCAGAATTCTGCTGTTTTCTTGCAATTCAGCCGTTGAATCTTGGTAACAAGTCATGATTTTGTAGATTTCGTGCTCTTCTTTGCGAATTCAAGCCAGAAAACAACGAAAATCGGCGAAAAATCGTCGTTTTGCATCGAAATATGCGGTTTTCTGTAAGAATTTTGATGATTTCGTGCAGAATTCTGCTGTTTTCTTGCAGTTCAGCCGTTGAATCTAGGTAAAAAGTCATGATTTTGTAGATTTCGTGCTCTTCTTGGCGAATTCATAATAGAAAACAACGAAAATCGGCGAGAAATCGTTGTTTGGCATCGAAATATGCGGTTTTCTGTAAGAATTTTGATGATTTCGTGCAGAATTCTGCTGTTTTCTTGCAATTCAGCCGTTGAATCTAGGTAAAAAGTCATGATTTTGTAGATTTCGTGCTCTTCTTGGCGAATTCAAAATAGAAAACAACGAAAATCGGCGAGAAATCGTTGTTTTGCATCGAAATATGCAGTTTTCTCTAAGAATTTTGATGATTTCGTGCAGAATTCTGCTGTTTTCTTGCAATTCAGCCGTTGAATCTTGGTAAAAAGTCATGATTTTGTAGATTTCGTGCTCTTCTTTGCGAATTCAAGCCAGAAAACAACGCAAATCGGCGAGAAATCGTCGTTTTGCATCGAAATATGCGGTTTTCTGTAAGAATTTTGATGATTTTGTGCAGAATTCTGCTGTTTTCTTGCAATTCAGCCATAGAATCTTGGTAAAAAGTGATGATTTTGTAGATTTCGTGCTCTTTTTTGCGCATTCAAGCCAGAAAACAACGAAAATCGGCGAGAAATCGTTGTTTTGCATCGAAATATGCGGTTATCTATAAGAATTTTGACGATTTCGTGCAGAATTCTGCTGTTTTCTTGCAATTCAGCTGTTGAATCTTGGTAAAAAGTGATTATTTGGTAGATTTCGTGCTCTTCTTTGCGAATTCAAGCCAGAAAACATCGAAAATCGGCGAAAAATCGTTGTTTCGCATCGTAATATGCGGTTTTCTCTAAGAATTTTGATGATTTCGTGCAAAATTCTGCTGTTTTCTTGCAATTCAGCCGTTGAATCCTGGTAAAAAGTCATGACTTTGTAGATTTCGTGCTCTTCTTTGCGAATTCAAGCCAGAAAACAACGAAAATCGGCGAGAAATCGTCGTCTTGCATCGAAATATGCGGTTTTCTGTAAGAATTTTGATGATTTCGTGCAGAATTCTGCTGTTTTCTTGCAATTCAGCCGTTGAATCTTGGTAAAAAGTCATGATTTTGTAGATTTCGTGCTCTTCTTTGCGAACTCAAGCCAGAAAACAACGAAAATCGGCGAGAAATCGTCGTTTTGCATCGAAATATGCGGTTTTCTCTAAGAATTTTGATGATTTCGTGCAGAATTCTGCTGTTTTCTTGCAATTCAGCCGTTGAATCTTGGTAAAAAGTCATGATTTTGTAGATTTCGTGCTCTTCTTTGCAAATTTATGCCAGAAAACAACGAAAATCGGCGAGAAATCGTCGTTTTGCATCGAAAAATGAGGTTTTCTGTAAGAATTTTGATGATTTCGTGCAGAATTCTGCTGTTTTCTTGCAATTCAGCCGTTGAATCTTGGTAAAAAGTCATGATTTTGTAGATTTCGTGCTCTTCTTTGCGAATTCAAGCCAGAAAACAACGAAAATCGGCGAAAAATCGTCGTTTTGCATCGAAATATGCGGTTTTCTGTAAGAATTTTGATGATTTCGTGCAGAATTCTGCTGTTTTCTTGCAATTCAGCCGTTGAATCTAGGTAAAAAGTCATGATTTTGTAGATTTCGTGCTCTTCTTGGCGAATTCATAATAGAAAACAACGAAAATCGGCGAGAAATCGTTGTTTGGCATCGAAATATGCGGTTTTCTGTAAGAATTTTGATGATTTCGTGCAGAATTCTGCTGTTTTCTTGCAATTCAGCCGTTGAATCTAGGTAAAAAGTCATGATTTTGTAGATTTCGTGCTCTTCTTGGCGAATTCAAAATAGAAAACAACGAAAATCGGCGAGAAATCGTTGTTTTGCATCGAAATATGCAGTTTTCTCTAAGAATTTTGATGATTTCGTGCAGAATTCTGCTGTTTTCTTGCAATTCAGCCGTTGAATCTTGGTAAAAAGTCATGATTTTGTAGATTTCGTGCTCTTCTTTGCGAATTCAAGCCAGAAAACAACGCAAATCGGCGAGAAATCGTCGTTTTGCATCGAAATATGCGGTTTTCTGTAAGAATTTTGATGATTTTGTGCAGAATTCTGCTGTTTTCTTGCAATTCAGCCATAGAATCTTGGTAAAAAGTGATGATTTTGTAGATTTCGTGCTCTTTTTTGCGAATTCAAGCCAGAAAACAACGAAAATCGGCGAGAAATCGTTGTTTGGCATCGAAATATGCGGTTTTCTGTAAAAATTTTGATGATTTCGTGCAGAATTCTGCTGTTTTCTTGCAATTCAGCCGTTGAATCTAGGTAAAAAGTCATGATTTTGTAGATTTCGTGCTCTTCTTGGCGAATTCAAAATTAAAAACAACGAAAATCGGCGAGAAATCGTTGTTTTGCATCGAAATATGCAGTTTTCTCTAAGAATTTTGATGATTTCGTGCAGAATTCTGCTGTTTTCTTACAATTCAGCCGTTGAATCTTGGTAAAAAGTCATGATTTTATAGATTTCGTGCTCTTCTTTGCGAATTCAAGCCAGAAAACAACGAAAATCGGCGAGAAATCGTCGTTTTGCATCAAAATATGCGGTTTTCTGTAAAAATTTTGATGATTTCGTGCAGAATTCTGCTGTTTTCTTGCAATTCAGCCGTTGAATCTAGGTAAAAAGTCATGATTTTGTAGATTTCGTGCTCTTCTTGGCGAATTCATAATAGAAAACAACGAAAATCGGCGAGAAATCGTTGTTTGGCATCGAAATATGCGGTTTTCTGTAAGAATTTTGATGATTTCGTGCAGAATTCTGCTGTTTTCTTGCAATTCAGCCGTTGAATCTAGGTAAAAAGTCATGATTTTGTAGATTTCGTGCTCTTCTTGGCGAATTCAAAATAGAAAACAACGAAAATCGGCGAGAAATCGTTGTTTTGCATCGAAATATGCAGTTTTCTCTAAGAATTTTGATGATTTCGTGCAGAATTCTGCTGTTTTCTTGCAATTCAGCTGTTGAATCTTGGTAAAAAGTCATGATTTTGTAGATTTCGTGCTCTTCTTTGCGAATTCAAGCCAGAAAACAACGAAAATCGGCGAGAAATCGTCGTTTTGCATCGAAATATGCTGTTTTCTCTAAGAATTTTGATGATTTCGTGCAGAATTCTGCTGTTTTCTTGCAATTCAGAAGTTGAATCTTGGTAAAAAGTCATGATTTTGTAGATTTCGTGCTCTTCTTTGCAAATTCATGCCAGAAAACAACGAAAATCGGCGAGAAATCGTCGTTTTGCATCGAAATATGAGGTTTTCTGTAAGAATTTTGATGATTTCGTGCAGAATTCTGCTGTTTTCTTGCAATTCAGCCGTTGAATCTTGGTAAAAAGTCATGATTTTGTAGATGTCGTGCTCTTCTTTGCGAATTCAAGCCAGAAAACAACGAAAATCGGCGAGAAATCGTCGTTTTGCATCGAAATATGCGGTTTTCTCTAAGAATTTTGATGATTTCGTGCAGAATTCTGCTGATTTCTTGCAATTCAGCCGTTGAATCTTGGTAAAAAGTCATGATTTTGTAGATTTCGTGCTCTTCTTTGCGAATTCATGCCAGAAAACAACGAAAATCGGCGAGAAATCGTCGTTTTGCATCGAAATATGCGGTTTTCTGTATGAATTTTGATGATTTCGTGCAGAATTCTGCTGTTTTCTTGCAATTCAGCCATTGAATCTTGGTAAAAAGTCATGATTTTGTAGATTTCGTGCTCTTCTTTGCGAATTCAAGCCAGAAAACAACGAACATCGGCGAGAAATCGTCGTTTTGCATCGAAATATGCGGTTTTCTCTTAGAATTTTGATGATTTCGTGCAGAATTCTGCTGTTTTCTTGCAATTCAGCCGTTGAATCTTGGTAAAAAGTTATGATTTTGTAGATTTCGTGCTCTTCTTTGCAAATTCATGCCAGAAAACAACGAAAATCGGCGAGAAATCGTCGTTTTGCATCGAAATATGAGGTTTTCTGTAAGAATTTTGATGATTTCGTGCAGATTTCTGCTGTTTTCTTGCAATTCAGCCGTTGAATCTTGGTAAAAAGTCATGATTTTGTAGATTTCGTGCTCTTCTTTGCGAATTCAAGCCAGAAAACAACGAAAATCGGCGAGAAATCGTCGTTTTGCATCGAAATATGCGGTTTTCTCTAAGAATTTTGACGATTTCGTGCAGAGTTCTGCTGTTTTCTTGCAATTCAGCCGTTGAATCTTGGTAAAATGTCATGATTTTGTAGATTTCGTGCTGTTCTTTGCGAATTCAAGATAGAAAACAACGAAAATCAGCGAGAAATCGTCGTTTTGCATCGAAATATGCGGTTTTCTCTAAGAATTTTGATGATTTCGTGCAGAATTCTGCTGTTTTCTTGCAATTCAGCCGTTGAATCTTGGTAAAAAGTCATGATTTTGTAGATTTCGTGCTCTCCTTTGCGAATTCATGCCAGAAAACAACGAAAATCGGCGAAAAATCGTCGTTTTGCATCGAAATATGCGGTTTTCTGTAAGAATTTTGATGATTTCGTGCAGAATTCTGCTGTTTTCTTGCAATTCAGCCGTTGAATCTTGGAAATAAGTCATGATTTTGTAGATTTCGTGCTCTTCATTGCGAATTCAAGCCAGAAAACATCGAAAATCGGCGAGAAATAATCGTTTTGCATCGAAATATGCGGTTTTCTGTAAGAATTTTGATGATTTCGTGCAGAATTCTGCTGTTTTCTTGCAATTCAGCTGTTGAATCTTGGAAAAAAGTCATGATTTTGTAGATTTCGTGCTCTTCTTTGCGAATTTAAGCCAGAAAACCACGAAAATCGGCGAGAAATCGTCGTTTTGCATCGAAATATGCGGTTTTCTCTAAGAATTTTGATGATTTCGTGCAGAATTCTGCTGTTTTCTTGCAATTCAGCCGTTGAATCTTGGTAAAAAGTGATGATTTTGTAGATTTCGTGCTCTTCTTTGCGAATTCAAGCCAGAAAACAACGAAAATCGGCAAGAAGTCGTCGTTTTGCATCGAAATATGCGGTTTTCTCTAAAAATTTTGACGATTTCGTGCAGAATTCTGCTGTTTTCTTGCAATTCAGCAGTTGAATCTTGGTAAAAAGTCATGATTTTGTAGATTTCGTGCTCTTCTTTGCGAATTCAAGCCAGAAAACAACGAAAATCGGCGAGAAATCGTCGTTTTGCATCGAAAAATGCGGTTCTCTGTAAGAATTTTGATGATTTCGTGCAGAATTCTGCTGTTTTCTTGCAATTCAGCCGTTGAATCTTGGTAAAAAGTCATGATTTTGTAGATTTCGTGCTCTTCTTTGCGAATTCAAGCCAGAAAACAACGAAAATCGGCGAGAAATCGTCGTTTTGCATCGAAAAATGCGGTTTTCTGTAAGAATTTTGATGATTTCGTGCAGAATTCTGCTGTTTTCTTGCAATTCAGCCGTTGAATCTTGGTAAAAAGTCATGATTTTGTAGATTTCGTGCTCTTCTTTGCGAATTTAAGCCAAAAAACCAACGAAAATCGGCGAGAAATCGTCGTTTTGCATCGAAATATGCGGTTTTCTCTAAGAATTTTGATGATTTCGTGCAGAATTCTGCTGTTTTCCTGCAATTCAGCCGTCGAATCTTTGTAAAAAGTGATGATTTTGTAGATTTCGTGCTCTTCTTTGCGAATTCAAGCCAGAAAACAACGGAAATCGGCGAGAAATCGTCGTTTTGCATCGAAAAATGCGGCTTTCTGTAAGAATTTTGATGATTTCGTGCAGAATTCTGCTGTTTTCTTGCAATTCAGCCGTTGAATCTTGGTAAAAAGTCATGATTTTGTAGATTTTGTGCTCTTCTTTGCGAATTCATGCCAGAAAACAACGAAAATCGGCGAGAAATCGTCGTTTTGCATCGAAATATTCGGTTTTCTGTAAGAATTTTGATGATTTCGTGCGGAATTCTGCTGTTTTATTGCAATTCAGCCGTTGAATCTAGGTAAAAAGTCATGATTTTGTAGATTTCGTGCTCTTCTTGGCGAATTCAAGATAGAAAACAACGAAAATCGGCGAGAAATCGTTGTTTTGCATCGAAATGTGCAGTTTTCTCTAAGAATTTTGATGATTTCGTGCAGAATTCTGCTGTTTTCTTGCAATTCAGCCGTTGAATCTTGATAAAAAGTCATGATTTTGTAGATTTCGTGCTCTTCTTTGCGAATTCAAGCCAGAAAACAACAAAAATCGGCGAGAAATCGTTGTTTTGCATCGAAATATGCGGTTTTCTGTAAGAATTTTGATGATTTCGTGCAGAATTCTGCTGTTTTCTTGCAATTCAGCCGTTGAATCTTGGTAAAAAGTCATGATTTAGTAGATTTCGTGCTCTTCTTTGCGAATTCAAGCCAGAAAACAACGAAAATCGGCGAGAAATCGTCGTTTTGCATCGAAAAATGCGGTTTTCTGTAAAAATTTTGATGAGTTCGTGCAGAATTCTGCTGTTTTCTTGCAATTCAGCCGTTGAATCTTGGTAAAAAGTCATGATTTTGTAGATTTTGTGCTCTTCTTTGCGAATTCAAGCCAGAAAACAACGAAAATCGGCAATAAATCGTCGTTTTGCATCGAAATATGCGGTTTTCTGTAAGAATTTTGATGATTTCGTGCAGAATTCTGCTGTTTTCTTGCAATTCAGCCGTTGAATCTTGGTAAAAAGTCATGATTTTGTAGATTTCGTGCTCTTCTTTGCGAATTCAAGCCAGAAAACAACGAAAATCGGCAAGAAATCGTCGTTTTGCATCGAAATATGCGGTTTTCTGTAAGAATTTTGATGATTTCGTGCAGAATTCTGCTGTTTTCTTGCAATTCAGCCGTTGAATCTTGGTAAAAAGTCATGATTTTGTAGATTTCGTGCTCTTCTTTGCGAATTCAAGATAGAAAACAACGAAAATCAGCGAGAAATCGTCGTTTTGCATCGAAATATGCGGTTTTCTCTGAGAATTTTGATGATTTCGTGCAGAATTCTGCTGTTTTCTTGCAATTCAGCCGTTGAATCTTGGTAAAAAGTCATGATTTAGTAGATTTCGTGCTCTTCTTTGCGAATTCAAGATAGAAAACAACGAAAATCAGCGAGAAATCGTCGTTTTGCATCGAAATATGCGGTTTTCTCTAAGAATTTTGATGATTTCGTGCAGAATTCTGCTGTTTTCTTGCAATTCAGCCGTTGAATCTTGATAAAAAGTCATGATTTTGTAGATTTCGTGCTCTTCTTTGCGAATTCAAGCCAGAAAACAACGAAAATCGGCGAGAAATCGTCGTTTTGCATCGAAATATGCGGTTTTCTGTAAGAATTTTGATGATTTCGTGCAGAATTCTGCTGTTTTCTTGCAATTCAGCTGTAGAATCTTGGTAAAAAGTGATGATTTTGTAGATTCCGTGCTCTTCTTTGCGAATTCAAGATAGAAAACAACGAAAATCAGCGAGAAATCGTCGTTTTGCATCGAAATATGCGGTTTTCTCTAAGAATTTTGATGATTTCGTGCAGAATTCTGCTGTTTTCTTGCAATTCAGCTGTTGAATCTTGGTAAAAAGTGATGATTTTGTAGATTTCGTGCTCTTCTTTGCGAATTCAAGCCAGAAAACAACGGAAATCGGCGAGAAATCGTCGCTTTGCATCCAAATATGCGGTTTTCTCTAAGAATTTTGACGATCTCGTGCAGAATTCTGCTGTTTTCTTGCAATTCAGCCGTTGAATCTTGGTAAAAAGTCATGATTTTGTAGATTTCGTGCTCTTCTTTGCGAATTCAAGATAGAAAACAACGAAAATCAGCGAGAAATCGTCGTTTTGCATCGAAATATGCGGTTTTCTCTGAGAATTCTGATGATTTCATGCAGAATTCTGCTGTTTTCTTGCAATTCAGCCGTTGAATCTTGGTAAAAAGTCATGATTTAGTAGATTTCGTGCTCTTCTTTGCGAATTCAAGCCAGAAAACAACGAAAATCGGCGAGAAATCGTCGTTTTGCATCGAAAAATGCGGTTTTCTGTAAAAATTTTGATGATTTCGTGCAGAATTCCGCTGTTTTCATGCAATTCAGCCGTTGAATCTTGGTAAAAAGTTATGATTTTGTAGATTTCGTGCTCTTCTTTGCGAATTCAAGCCAGAAAACAACGAAAATCGGCAAGAAATCGTCGTTTTGCATCGAAATATGCGGTTTTCTGTAAGAATTTTGATGATTTCGTGCAGAATTCTGCTGTTTTCTTGCAATTCAGCCGTTGAATCTTGGTAAAAAGTCATGATTTTGTAGATTTCGTGCTCTTCTTTGCGAATTCAAGATAGAAAACAACGAAAATCAGCGAGAAATCGTCGTTTTGCATCGAAATATGCGGTTTTCTCTAAGAATTTTGATGATTTCGTGCAGAATTCTGCTGTTTTCTTGCAATTCAGCCGTTGAATCTTGGTAAAAAGTCATGATTTTGTAGATTTCGTGCTCTTCTTTGCGAATTCAAGCCAGAAAACAACGAAAATCGGCGAGAAATCGTCGTTTTGCATCGAAATATGCGGTTTTCTGTAAGAATTTTGATGATTTCGTGCAGAATTCTGCTGTTTTCTTGCAATTCAGCCGTTGAATCTAGGTAAAAAGTCATGATTTTGTAGATTTCGTGCTCTTCTTGGCAAATTCAAGATAGAAAACAACGAAAATCGGCGAGAAATCGTCGTTTTGCATCGAAAAATGAGGTTTTCTGTAAGAATTTTGATGATTTCGTGCAGAATTCTGCTGTTTTCTTGCAATTCAGCCGTTGAATCTTGGTAAAAAGTCATGATTTTGTAGATTTCGTGCTCTTCTTTGCGAATTCAAGCCAGAAAACAACGAAAATCGGCGAAAAATCGTCGTTTTGCATCGAAATATGCGGTTTTCTGTAAGAATTTTGATGATTTCGTGCAGAATTCTGCTGTTTTCTTGCAATTCAGCCGTTGAATCTTGGTAAAAAGTCATGATTTTGTAGATTTCGTGCTCTTCTTTGCGAATTCAAGATAGAAAACAACGAAAATCAGCGAGAAATCGTCGTTTTGCATCGAAATATGCGGTTTTCTCTAAGAATTTTGATGATTTCGTGCAGAATTCTGCTGTTTTCTTGCAATTCAGCCGTTGAATCTTGGTAAAAAGTCATGATTTTGTAGATTTCGTGCTCTTCTTTGCGAATTCAAGCCAGAAAACAACGAAAATCGGCGAGAAATCGTCGTTTTGCATCGAAATATGCGGTTTTCTGTAAGAATTTTGATGATTTCGTGCAGAATTCTGCTGTTTTCTTGCAATTCAGCCGTTGAATCTAGGTAAAAAGTCATGATTTTGTAGATTTCGTGCTCTTCTTGGCAAATTCAAGATAGAAAACAACGAAAATCGGCGAGAAATCGTCGTTTTGCATCGAAAAATGAGGTTTTCTGTAAGAATTTTGATGATTTCGTGCAGAATTCTGCTGTTTTCTTGCAATTCAGCCGTTGAATCTTGGTAAAAAGTCATGATTTTGTAGATTTCGTGCTCTTCTTTGCGAATTCAAGCCAGAAAACAACGAAAATCGGCGAAAAATCGTCGTTTTGCATCGAAATATGCGGTTTTCTGTAAGAATTTTGATGATTTAGTGCAGAATTCTGCTGTTTTCTTGCAATTCAGCCGTTGAATCTAGGTAACAAGTCATGATTTTGAAGATTTCGTGCTCTTCTTGGCGAATTCATAATAGAAAACAACGAAAATCGGCGAGAAATCGTTGTTTGGCATCGAAATATGCGGTTTTCTGAAAGAATTTTGATGATTTCGTGCAGAATTCTGCTGTTTTCTTGCAATTCAGCCGTTGAATCTAGGTAAAAAGTCATGATTTTGTAGATTTCGTGCTCTTCTTGGCGAATTCAAAATAGAAAACAACGAAAATCGGCGAGAAATCGTTGTTTTGCATCGAAATATGCAGTTTTCTCTAAGAATTTTGATGATTTCGTGCAGAATTCTGCTGTTTTCTTGCAATTCAGCCGTTGAATCTTGGTAAAAAGTCATGATTTTGTAGATTTCGTGCTCTTCTTTGCAAATTCAAGCCAGAAAACAACGAAAATCGGCGAGAAATCGTCGTTTTGCATCGAAATATGCGGTTTTCTGTAAGAATTTTGATGATTTTGTGCAGAATTCTGCTGTTTTCTTGCAATTCAGCCGTAGAATCTTAGTAAAAAGTGATGATTTTGTAGATTTCGTGCTCTTTTTTGCGAATTCAAGCCAGAAAACAACGAAAATCGGCGAGAAATCGTTGTTTGGCATCGAAATATGCGCTTTTCTGTAAAAATTTAGATGATTTCGTGCAGAATTCTGCTGTTTTCTTGCAATTCAGCCGTTGAATCTAGGTAAAAAGTTATGATTTTGTAGATTTCGTGCTCTTCTTGGCGAATTCAAAATTGAAAACAACGAAAATCGGCGAGAAATCGTTGTTTTGCATCGACATATGCAGTTTTCTCTAAGAATTTTGATGATTTCGTGCAGAATTCTGCTGTTTTCTTGCAATTCAGCCGTTGAATCTTGGTAAAAAGTCATGATTTTGTAGATTTCGTGCTCTTCTTTGCGAATTCAAGCCAGAAAACAACGAAAATCGGCGAGAAATCGTCGTTTTGCATCAAAATATGCGGTTTTCTGTAAGAATTTTGATGATTTCGTGCAGAATTCTGCTGTTTTCTTGCAATTCAGCCGTTGAATCTAGGTAAAAAGTCATGATTTTGTAGATTTCGTGCTCTTCTTGGCGAATTCAAAATAGAAAACAACGAAAATCGGCGAGAAATCGTTGTTTTGCATCGAAATATGCAGTTTTCTCAAAGAATTTTGATGATTTCGTGCAGAATTCTGCTGTTTTCTTGCAATTCAGCCGTTGAATCTTGGTAAAAAGTCATGATTTTGTAGATTTCGTGCTCTTCTTTGCAAATTCAAGCCAGAAAACAACGAAAATCGGCGAGAAATCGTCGTTTTGCATCGAAATATGCGGTTTTCTGTAAGAATTTTGATGATTTTGTGCAGAATTCTGCTGTTTTCTTGCAATTCAGCCCTAGAATCTTGGTAAAAAGTGATGATTTTGTAGATTTCGTGCTCTTTTTTGCGAATTCAAGCCAGAAAACAACGAAAATCGGCGAGAAATCGTTGTTTGGCATCGAAATATGCGGTTTTCTGTGAAAATTTAGATGATTTCGTGCAGAATTCTGCTGTTTTCTTGCAATTCAGCCGTTGAATCTAGGTAAAAAGTTATGATTTTGTAGATTTCGTGCTCTTCTTGGCGAATTCAAAATAGAAAACAACGAAAATCGGCGAGAAATCGTTGTTTTGCATCGACATATGCAGTTTTCTCTAAGAATTTTGATGATTTCGTGCAGAATTCTGCTGTTTTCTTGCAATTCAGCCGTTGAATCTTGGTAAAAAGTCATGA
Source organism: Gnatocerus cornutus (assembly GCA_029298725.1). Lineage (NCBI taxonomy): Eukaryota > Metazoa > Arthropoda > Insecta > Coleoptera > Tenebrionidae > Gnatocerus > Gnatocerus cornutus. The sequence goes on from CM055514.1 coordinate 3,202,751, forward strand.
TTTTGTAGATTTCGTGCTCTTCTTTGCGAATTCAAGCCAGAAAACAACGAAAATCGGCGAAAAATCGTCGTTTTGCATCGAAATATGCGGTTTTCTGTAAGAATTTTGATGATTTAGTGCAGAATTCTGCTGTTTTCTTGCAATTCAGCCGTTGAATCTAGGTAACAAGTCATGATTTTGTAGATTTCGTGCTCTTCTTGGCGAATTCATAATAGAAAACAACGAAAATCGGCGAGAAATCGTTGTTTGGCATCGAAATATGCGGTTTTCTGAAAGAATTTTGATGATTTCGTGCAGAATTCTGCTGTTTTCTTGCAATTCAGCCGTTGAATCTAGGTAAAAAGTCATGATTTTGTAGATTTCGTGCTCTTCTTGGCGAATTCAAAATAGAAAATAACGAAAATCGGCGAGAAATCGTTGTTTTGCATCGAAATATGCAGTTTTCTCTAAGAATTTTGATGATTTCGTGCAGAATTCTGCTGTTTTCTTGCAATTCAGCCGTTGAATCTTGGTAAAAAGTCATGATTTTGTAGATTTCGTGCTCTTCTTTGCAAATTCAAGCCAGAAAACAACGAAAATCGGCGAGAAATCGTCGTTTTGCATCGAAATATGCGGTTTTCTGTAAGAATTTTGATGATTTTGTGCAGAATTCTGCTGTTTTCTTGCAATTCAGCCGTAGAATCTTAGTAAAAAGTGATGATTTTGTAGATTTCGTGCTCTTTTTTGCAAATTCAAGCCAGAAAACAACGAAAATCGGCGAGAAATCGTTGTTTGGCATCGAAATATGCGGTTTTCTGTGAAAATTTAGATGATTTCGTGCAGAATTCTGCTGTTTTCTTGCAATTCAGCCGTTGAATCTAGGTAAAAAGTTATGATTTTGTAGATTTCGTGCTCTTCTTGGCGAATTCAAAATTGAAAACAACGAAAATCGGCGAGAAATCGTTGTTTTGCATCGACATATGCAGTTTTCTCTAAGAATTTTGATGATTTCGTGCAGAATTCTGCTGTTTTCTTGCAATTCAGCCGTTGAATCTTGGTAAAAAGTCATGATTTTGTAGATTTCGTGCTCTTCTTTGCGAATTCAAGCCAGAAAACAACGAAAATCGGCGAGAAATCGTCGTTTTGAATCAAAATATGCGGTTTTCTGTAAGAATTTTGATGATTTCGTGCAGAATTCTGCTGTTTTCTTGCAATTCAGCCGTTGAATCTAGGTAAAAAGTCATGATTTTGTAGATTTCGTGCTCTTCTTGGCGAATTCAAAATAGAAAACAACGAAAATCGGCGAGAAATCGTTGTTTTGCATCGAAATATGCAGTTTTCTCAAAGAATTTTGATGATTTCGTGCAGAATTCTGCTGTTTTCTTGCAATTCAGCCGTTGAATCTTGGTAAAAAGTCATGATTTTGTAGATTTCGTGCTCTTCTTTGCAAATTCAAGCCAGAAAACAACGAAAATCGGCGAGAAATCGTCGTTTTGCATCGAAATATGCGGTTTTCTGTAAGAATTTTGATGATTTTGTGCAGAATTCTGCTGTTTTCTTGCAATTCAGCCCTAGAATCTTGGTAAAAAGTGATGATTTTGTAGATTTCGTGCTCTTTTTTGCGAATTCAAGCCAGAAAACAACGAAAATCGGCGAGAAATCGTTGTTTGGCATCGAAATATGCGGTTTTCTGTGAAAATTTAGATGATTTCGTGCAGAATTCTGCTGTTTTCTTGCAATTCAGCCGTTGAATCTAGGTAAAAAGTTATGATTTTGTAGATTTCGTGCTCTTCTTGGCGAATTCAAAATAGAAAACAACGAAAATCGGCGAGAAATCGTTGTTTTGCATCGACATATGCAGTTTTCTCTAAGAATTTTGATGATTTCGTGCAGAATTCTGCTGTTTTCTTGCAATTCAGCCGTTGAATCTTGGTAAAAAGTCATGATTTTGTAGATTTCGTGCTCTTCTTTGCGAATTCAAGCCAGAAAACAACGAAAATCGGCGAGAAATCGTCGTTTTGCATCAAAATATGCGGTTTTCTGTAAGAATTTTGATGATTTCGTGCAGAATTCTGCTGTTTTCTTGCAATTCAGCCGTTGAATCTAGGTAAAAAGTCATGATTTTGTAGATTTCGTGCTCTTCTTGGCGAATTCATAATAGAAAACAACGAAAATCGGCGAGAAATCGTTGTTTGGCATCGAAATATGCGGTTTTCTGTAAGAATTTTGATGATTTCGTGCAGAATTCTGCTGTTTTCTTGCAATTCAGCCGTTGAATCTAGGTAAAAAGTTATGATTTTGTAGATTTCGTGCTCTTCTTGGCGAATTCAAAATTGAAAACAACGAAAATCGGCGAGAAATCGTCGTTTTGCATCGAAATATGCGGTTTTCTGTAAGAATTTTGATGATTTCGTGCAGAATTCTGCTGTTTTCTTGCAATTCAGCCGTTGAATCTAGGTAAAAAGTCATGATTTTCTAGATTTCGTGCTCTTCTTGGCGAATTCATAATAGAAAACAACGAAAATCGGCGAGAAATCGTTGTTTGGCATTGAAATATGCGGTTTTCTGTAAGAATTTTGATGATTTCGTGCAGAATTCTGCTGTTTTCTTGCAATTCAGCCGTTGAATCTATGTAAAAAGTCATGATTTTGTAGATTTCGTGCTCTTCTTGGCGAATTCAAAATAGAAAACAACGAAAATCGGCGAGAAATCGTTGTTTTGCATCGAAATATGCAGTTTTCTCTAAGAATTTTGATGATTTCGTGCAGAATTCTGCTGTTTTCTTGCAATTCAGCCGTTGAATCTTGGTAAAAAGTCATGATTTTGTAGATTTCGTGCTCTTCTTTGCAAATTCAAGCCAGAAAACAACGAAAATCGGCGAGAAATCGTCGTTTTGCATCGAAATATGCGGTTTTCTGTAAGAATTTTGATGATTTTGTGCAGAATTCTGCTGTTTTCTTGCAATTCAGCCGTAGAATCTTAGTAAAAAGTGATGATTTTGTAGATTTCGTGCTCTTTTTTGCGAATTCAAGCCAGAAAACAACGAAAATCGGCGAGAAATCGTTGTTTGGCATCGAAATATGCGGTTTTCTGTGAAAATTTAGATGATTTCGTGCAGAATTCTGCTGTTTTCTTGCAATTCAGCCGTTGAATCTAGGTAAAAAGTTATGATTTTGTAGATTTCGTGCTCTTCTTGGCGAATTCAAAATTGAAAACAACGAAAATCGGCGAGAAATCGTTGTTTTGCATCGACATATGCAGTTTTCTCTAAGAATTTTGATGATTTCGTGCAGAATTCTGCTGTTTTCTTGCAATTCAGCCGTTGAATCTTGGTAAAAAGTCATGATTTTGTAGATTTCGTGCTCTTCTTTGCGAATTCAAGCCAGAAAACAACGAAAATCGGCGAGAAATCGTCGTTTTGCATCAAAATATGCGGTTTTCTGTAAGAATTTTGATGATTTCGTGCAGAATTCTGCTGTTTTCTTGCAATTCAGCCGTTGAATCTAGGTAAAAAGTCATGATTTTGTAGATTTCGTGCTCTTCTTGGCGAATTCAAAATAGAAAACAACGAAAATCGGCGAGAAATCGTTGTTTTGCATCGAAATATGCAGTTTTCTCAAAGAATTTTGATGATTTCGTGCAGAATTCTGCTGTTTTCTTGCAATTCAGTCGTTGAATCTTGGTAAAAAGTCATGATTTTGTAGATTTCGTGCTCTTCTTTGCAAATTCAAGCCAGAAAACAACGAAAATCGGCGAGAAATCGTCGTTTTGCATCGAAATATGCGGTTTTCTGTAAGAATTTTGATGATTTTGTGCAGAATTCTGCTGTTTTCTTGCAATTCAGCCCTAGAATCTTGGTAAAAAGTGATGATTTTGTAGATTTCGTGCTCTTTTTTGCGAATTCAAGCCAGAAAACAACGAAAATCGGCGAGAAATCGTTGTTTGGCATCGAAATATGCGGTTTTCTGTGAAAATTTAGATGATTTCGTGCAGAATTCTGCTGTTTTCTTGCAATTCAGCCGTTGAATCTAGGTAAAAAGTTATGATTTTGTAGATTTCGTGCTCTTCTTGGCGAATTCAAAATAGAAAACAACGAAAATCGGCGAGAAATCGTTGTTTTGCATCGACATATGCAGTTTTCTCTAAGAATTTTGATGATTTCGTGCAGAATTCTGCTGTTTTCTTGCAATTCAGCCGTTGAATCTTGGTAAAAAGTCATGATTTTGTAGATTTCGTGCTCTTCTTTGCGAATTCAAGCCAGAAAACAACGAAAATCGGCGAGAAATCGTCGTTTTGCATCAAAATATGCGGTTTTCTGTAAGAATTTTGATGATTTCGTGCAGAATTCTGCTGTTTTCTTGCAATTCAGCCGTTGAATCTAGGTAAAAAGTCATGATTTTGTAGATTTCGTGCTCTTCTTGGCGAATTCATAATAGAAAACAACGAAAATCGGCGAGAAATCGTTGTTTGGCATCGAAATATGCGGTTTTCTGTAAGAATTTTGATGATTTCGTGCAGAATTCTGCTGTTTTCTTGCAATTCAGCCGTTGAATCTAGGTAAAAAGTTATGATTTTGTAGATTTCGTGCTCTTCTTGGCGAATTCAAAATTGAAAACAACGAAAATCGGCGAGAAATCGTCGTTTTGCATCGAAATATGCGGTTTTCTGTAAGAATTTTGATGATTTCGTGCAGAATTCTGCTGTTTTCTTGCAATTCAGCCGTTGAATCTAGGTAAAAAGTCATGATTTTCTAGATTTCGTGCTCTTCTTGGCGAATTCATAATAGAAAACAACGAAAATCGGCGAGAAATCGTTGTTTGGCATTGAAATATGCGGTTTTCTGTAAGAATTTTGATGATTTCGTGCAGAATTCTGCTGTTTTCTTGCAATTCAGCCGTTGAATCTATGTAAAAAGTCATGATTTTGTAGATTTCGTGCTCTTCTTGGCGAATTCAAAATAGAAAACAACGAAAATCGGCGAGAAATCGTTGTTTTGCATCGAAATATGCAGTTTTCTCTAAGAATTTTGATGATTTCGTGCAGAATTCTGCTGTTTTCTTGCAATTCAGCCGTTGAATATTGGTAAAAAGTCATGATTTTGTAGATTTCGTGCTCGTCTTTGCGAGTTCAAGCCAGAAAACAACGAAAATCGGCGAGAAATCGTCGTTTTGCATCGAAATATGCGGATTTCTCTAAGAATTTTGATGATTTCGTGCAGAATTCTGCTGTTTTCTTGCAATTCAGCCGTTGAATCTTGTTAAAAAGTCATGATTTTGTAGATTTCTTGCTCTTCTTTGCAAATTCATGCCAGAAAACAACGAAAATCGGCGAGAAATCGTCGTTTTGCATCGAAATATGCGGTTTTCTGTAGGAATTTTGATGATTTCGTGCAGAATTCTGCTGTTTTCTTGCAATTCAGCCGTTGAATCTAGGTAAAAAGTCATAATTTTGTAGATTTCGTGCTCTTCTTGGCAAATTCAAGATAGAAAACAACGAAAATCGGCGAGAAATCGTCGTTTTGCATCGAAAAATGAGGTTTTCTGTAAGAATTTTGATGATTTCGTGCAGAATTCTGCTGTTTTCTTGCAATTCAGCCGTTGAATCTTGGTAAAAAGTCATGATTTTGTAGATTTCGTGCTCTTCTTTGCGAATTCAAGCCAGAAAACAACGAAAATCGGCGAAAAATCGTCGTTTTGCATCGAAATATGCGGTTTTCTGTAAGAATTTTGATGATTTCGTGCAGAATTCTGCTGTTTTCTTGCAATTCAGCCGTTGAATCTAGGTAAAAAGTCATGATTTTGTAGATTTCGTGCTCTTCTTGGCGAATTCATAATAGAAAACAACGAAAATCGGCGAGAAATCGTTGTTTGGCATCGAAATATGCGGTTTTCTGTAAGAATTTTGATGATTTCGTGCAGAATTCTGCTGTTTTCTTGCAATTCAGCCGTTGAATCTAGGTAAAAAGTCATGATTTTGTAGATTTCGTGCTCTTCTTGGCGAATTCAAAATAGAAAACAACGAAAATCGGCGAGAAATCGTTGTTTTGCATCGAAATATGCAGTTTTCTCTAAGAATTTTGATGATTTCGTGCAGAATTCTGCTGTTTTCTTGCAATTCAGCCGTTGAATCTTGGTAAAAAGTCATGATTTTGTAGATTTCGTGCTCTTCTTTGCAAATTCAAGCCAGAAAACAACGAAAATCGGCGAGAAATCGTCGTTTTGCATCGAAATATGCGGTTTTCTGTAAGAATTTTGATGATTTTGTGCAGACTTCTGCCGTTTTCTTGCAATTCAGCCGTAGAATCTTGGTAAAAAGTGATGATTTTGTAGATTTCGTGCTCTTTTTTGCGAATTCAAGCCAGAAAACAACGAAAATCGGCGAGAAATCGTTGTTTGGCATCGAAATATGCGGTTTTCTGTGAAAATTTAGATGATTTCGTGCAGAATTCTGCTGTTTTCTTGCAATTCAGCCGTTGAATCTTGGTAAAAAGTCATGATTTTGTAGATTTCGTGCTCTTCTTTGCAAATTCAAGCCAGAAAACAACGAAAATCGGCGAGAAATCGTCGTTTTGCATCGAAATATGCGGTTTTCTGTAAGAATTTTGATGATTTTGTGCAGAATTCTGCTGTTTTCTTGCAATTCAGCCGTAGAATCTTAGTAAAAAGTGATGATTTTGTAGATTTCGTGCTCTTTTTTGCGAATTCAAGCCAGAAAACAACGAAAATCGGCGAGAAATCGTTGTTTGGCATCGAAATATGCGGTTTTCTGTGAAAATTTAGATGATTTCGTGCAGAATTCTGCTGTTTTCTTGCAATTCAGCCGTTGAATCTAGGTAAAAAGTTATGATTTTGTAGATTTCGTGCTCTTCTTGGCGAATTCAAAATTGAAAACAACGAAAATCGGCGAGAAATCGTTGTTTTGCATCGACATATGCAGTTTTCTCTAAGAATTTTGATGATTTCGTGCAGAATTCTGCTGTTTTCTTGCAATTCAGCCGTTGAATCTTGGTAAAAAGTCATGATTTTGTAGATTTCGTGCTCTTCTTTGCGAATTCAAGCCAGAAAACAACGAAAATCGGCGAGAAATCGTCGTTTTGCATCAAAATATGCGGTTTTCTGTAAGAATTTTGATGATTTCGTGCAGAATTCTGCTGTTTTCTTGCAATTCAGCCGTTGAATCTAGGTAAAAAGTCATGATTTTGTAGATTTCGTGCTCTTCTTGGCGAATTCAAAATAGAAAACAACGAAAATCGGCGAGAAATCGTTGTTTTGCATCGAAATATGCAGTTTTCTCAAAGAATTTTGATGATTTCGTGCAGAATTCTGCTGTTTTCTTGCAATTCAGCCGTTGAATCTTGGTAAAAAGTCATGATTTTGTAGATTTCGTGCTCTTCTTTGCAAATTCAAGCCAGAAAACAACGAAAATCGGCGAGAAATCGTCGTTTTGCATCGAAATATGCGGTTTTCTGTAAGAATTTTGATGATTTTGTGCAGAATTCTGCTGTTTTCTTGCAATTCAGCCCTAGAATCTTGGTAAAAAGTGATGATTTTGTAGATTTCGTGCTCTTTTTTGCGAATTCAAGCCAGAAAACAACGAAAATCGGCGAGAAATCGTTGTTTGGCATCGAAATATGCGGTTTTCTGTGAAAATTTAGATGATTTCGTGCAGAATTCTGCTGTTTTCTTGCAATTCAGCCGTTGAATCTAGGTAAAAAGTTATGATTTTGTAGATTTCGTGCTCTTCTTGGCGAATTCAAAATAGAAAACAACGAAAATCGGCGAGAAATCGTTGTTTTGCATCGACATATGCAGTTTTCTCTAAGAATTTTGATGATTTCGTGCAGAATTCTGCTGTTTTCTTGCAATTCAGCCGTTGAATCTTGGTAAAAAGTCATGATTTTGTAGATTTCGTGCTCTTCTTTGCGAATTCAAGCCAGAAAACAACGAAAATCGGCGAGAAATCGTCGTTTTGCATCAAAATATGCGGTTTTCTGTAAGAATTTTGATGATTTCGTGCAGAATTCTGCTGTTTTCTTGCAATTCAGCCGTTGAATCTAGGTAAAAAGTCATGATTTTGTAGATTTCGTGCTCTTCTTGGCGAATTCATAATAGAAAACAACGAAAATCGGCGAGAAATCGTTGTTTGGCATCGAAATATGCGGTTTTCTGTAAGAATTTTGATGATTTCGTGCAGAATTCTGCTGTTTTCTTGCAATTCAGCCGTTGAATCTAGGTAAAAAGTTATGATTTTGTAGATTTCGTGCTCTTCTTGGCGAATTCAAAATTGAAAACAACGAAAATCGGCGAGAAATCGTTGTTTTGCATCGACATATGCAGTTTTCTCTAAGAATTTTGATGATTTCGTGCAGAATTCTGCTGTTTTCTTGCAATTCAGCCGTTGAATCTTGGTAAAAAGTCATGATTTTGTAGATTTCGTGCTCTTCTTTGCGAATTCAAGCCAGAAAACAACGAAAATCGGCGAGAAATCGTCGTTTTGCATCAAAATATGCGGTTTTCTGTAAGAATTTTGATGATTTCGTGCAGAATTCTGCTGTTTTCTTGCAATTCAGCCGTTGAATCTAGGTAAAAAGTCATGATTTTGTAGATTTCGTGCTCTTCTTGGCGAATTCAAAATAGAAAACAACGAAAATCGGCGAGAAATCGTTGTTTTGCATCGAAATATGCAGTTTTCTCAAAGAATTTTGATGATTTCGTGCAGAATTCTGCTGTTTTCTTGCAATTCAGCCGTTGAATCTTGGTAAAAAGTCATGATTTTGTAGATTTCGTGCTCTTCTTTGCAAATTCAAGCCAGAAAACAACGAAAATCGGCGAGAAATCGTCGTTTTGCATCGAAATATGCGGTTTTCTGTAAGAATTTTGATGATTTTGTGCAGAATTCTGCTGTTTTCTTGCAATTCAGCCCTAGAATCTTGGTAAAAAGTGATGATTTTGTAGATTTCGTGCTCTTTTTTGCGAATTCAAGCCAGAAAACAACGAAAATCGGCGAGAAATCGTTGTTTGGCATCGAAATATGCGGTTTTCTGTGAAAATTTAGATGATTTCGTGCAGAATTCTGCTGTTTTCTTGCAATTCAGCCGTTGAATCTAGGTAAAAAGTTATGATTTTGTAGATTTCGTGCTCTTCTTGGCGAATTCAAAATAGAAAACAACGAAAATCGGCGAGAAATCGTTGTTTTGCATCGACATATGCAGTTTTCTCTAAGAATTTTGATGATTTCGTGCAGAATTCTGCTGTTTTCTTGCAATTCAGCCGTTGAATCTTGGTAAAAAGTCATGATTTTGTAGATTTCGTGCTCTTCTTTGCGAATTCAAGCCAGAAAACAACGAAAATCGGCGAGAAATCGTCGTTTTGCATCAAAATATGCGGTTTTCTGTAAGAATTTTGATGATTTCGTGCAGAATTCTGCTGTTTTCTTGCAATTCAGCCGTTGAATCTAGGTAAAAAGTCATGATTTTGTAGATTTCGTGCTCTTCTTGGCGAATTCATAATAGAAAACAACGAAAATCGGCGAGAAATCGTTGTTTGGCATCGAAATATGCGGTTTTCTGTAAGAATTTTGATGATTTCGTGCAGAATTCTGCTGTTTTCTTGCAATTCAGCCGTTGAATCTAGGTAAAAAGTTATGATTTTGTAGATTTCGTGCTCTTCTTGGCGAATTCAAAATTGAAAACAACGAAAATCGGCGAGAAATCGTCGTTTTGCATCGAAATATGCGGTTTTCTGTAAGAATTTTGATGATTTCGTGCAGAATTCTGCTGTTTTCTTGCAATTCAGCCGTTGAATCTAGGTAAAAAGTCATGATTTTCTAGATTTCGTGCTCTTCTTGGCGAATTCATAATAGAAAACAACGAAAATCGGCGAGAAATCGTTGTTTGGCATTGAAATATGCGGTTTTCTGTAAGAATTTTGATGATTTCGTGCAGAATTCTGCTGTTTTCTTGCAATTCAGCCGTTGAATCTATGTAAAAAGTCATGATTTTGTAGATTTCGTGCTCTTCTTGGCGAATTCAAAATAGAAAACAACGAAAATCGGCGAGAAATCGTTGTTTTGCATCGAAATATGCAGTTTTCTCTAAGAATTTTGATGATTTCGTGCAGAATTCTGCTGTTTTCTTGCAATTCAGCCGTTGAATATTGGTAAAAAGTCATGATTTTGTAGATTTCGTGCTCGTCTTTGCGAGTTCAAGCCAGAAAACAACGAAAATCGGCGAGAAATCGTCGTTTTGCATCGAAATATGCGGATTTCTCTAAGAATTTTGATGATTTCGTGCAGAATTCTGCTGTTTTCTTGCAATTCAGCCGTTGAATCTTGTTAAAAAGTCATGATTTTGTAGATTTCTTGCTCTTCTTTGCAAATTCATGCCAGAAAACAACGAAAATCGGCGAGAAATCGTCGTTTTGCATCGAAATATGCGGTTTTCTGTAGGAATTTTGATGATTTCGTGCAGAATTCTGCTGTTTTCTTGCAATTCAGCCGTTGAATCTAGGTAAAAAGTCATAATTTTGTAGATTTCGTGCTCTTCTTGGCAAATTCAAGATAGAAAACAACGAAAATCGGCGAGAAATCGTCGTTTTGCATCGAAAAATGAGGTTTTCTGTAAGAATTTTGATGATTTCGTGCAGAATTCTGCTGTTTTCTTGCAATTCAGCCGTTGAATCTTGGTAAAAAGTCATGATTTTGTAGATTTCGTGCTCTTCTTTGCGAATTCAAGCCAGAAAACAACGAAAATCGGCGAAAAATCGTCGTTTTGCATCGAAATATGCGGTTTTCTGTAAGAATTTTGATGATTTCGTGCAGAATTCTGCTGTTTTCTTGCAATTCAGCCGTTGAATCTAGGTAAAAAGTCATGATTTTGTAGATTTCGTGCTCTTCTTGGCGAATTCATAATAGAAAACAACGAAAATCGGCGAGAAATCGTTGTTTGGCATCGAAATATGCGGTTTTCTGTAAGAATTTTGATGATTTCGTGCAGAATTCTGCTGTTTTCTTGCAATTCAGCCGTTGAATCTAGGTAAAAAGTCATGATTTTGTAGATTTCGTGCTCTTCTTGGCGAATTCAAAATAGAAAACAACGAAAATCGGCGAGAAATCGTTGTTTTGCATCGAAATATGCAGTTTTCTCTAAGAATTTTGATGATTTCGTGCAGAATTCTGCTGTTTTCTTGCAATTCAGCCGTTGAATCTTGGTAAAAAGTCATGATTTTGTAGATTTCGTGCTCTTCTTTGCAAATTCAAGCCAGAAAACAACGAAAATCGGCGAGAAATCGTCGTTTTGCATCGAAATATGCGGTTTTCTGTAAGAATTTTGATGATTTTGTGCAGACTTCTGCCGTTTTCTTGCAATTCAGCCGTAGAATCTTGGTAAAAAGTGATGATTTTGTAGATTTCGTGCTCTTTTTTGCGAATTCAAGCCAGAAAACAACGAAAATCGGCGAGAAATCGTTGTTTGGCATCGAAATATGCGGTTTTCTGTGAAAATTTAGATGATTTCGTGCAGAATTCTGCTGTTTTCTTGCAATTCAGCCGTTGAATCTTGGTAAAAAGTCATGATTTTGTAGATTTCGTGCTCTTCTTTGCGAATTTAAGCCAGAAAACCAACGAAAATCGGCGAGAAATCGTCGTTTTGCATCGAAATATGCGGTTTTCTCTAAGAATTTTGATGATTTCGTGCAGAATTCTGCTGTTTTCCTGCAATTCAGCCGTTGAATCTTTGTAAAAAGTGATGATTTTGTAGATTTCGTGCTCTTCTTTGCGAATTCAAGCCAGAAAACAACGAAAATCGGCGAGAAATCGTCGTTTTGCAACGAAATATGCGGTTTTCTCTAAGAATTTTGACGATTTCGTGCAGAATTATGCTGTTTTCTTGCAATTCAGCCGTTGAGTCTTGGTAAAATGTCATGATTTTGTAGATTTCGTGCCCTTCTTTGCGAATTCAAGATAGAAAACAACGAAAATCAGCGAGAAATCGTCGTTTTGCATCGAAATATGCTGTTTTCTCTAAGAATTTTGATGATTTCGTGCAGAATTCTGCTGTTTTCTTGCAATTCAGCCGTTGAATCTTGGTAAAAAGTCATGATTTTGTAGATTTTGTGCTCTTCTTTGCGAATTCATGCCAGAAAACAACGAAAATCGGCGAGAAATCGTCGTTTTGCATCGAAATATTCGGTTTTCTGTAAGAATTTTGATGATTTCGTGCGGAATTCTGCTGTTTTATTGCAATTCAGCCGTTGAATCTAGGTAAAAAGTCATGATTTTGTAGATTTCGTGCTCTTCTTGGCGAATTCAAAATAGAAAACAACGAAAATCGGCGAGAAATCGTTGTTTTGCATCGAAATATGCAGTTTTCTCTAAGAATTTTGATGATTTCGTGCAGAATTCTGCTGTTTTCTTGCAATTCAGCCGTTGAATCTTGGTAAAAAGTCATGCTTTTGTAGATTTCGTGCTCTTCTTTGCGAATTCAAGCCAGAAAACAACGAAAATCGGCGAAAAATCGTCGTTTTGCATCGAAATATGCGGTTTTCTGTAAGAATTTTGATGATTTCGTGCAGAATTCTGCTGTTTTCTTGCAATTCAGCCGTTGAATCTAGGTAAAAAGTCATGATTTTGTAGATTTCGTGCTCTTCTTGGCAAATTCAAGATAGAAAACAACGAAAATCGGCGAGAAATCGTCGTTTTGCATCGAAAAATGAGGTTTTCTGTAAGAATTTTGATGATTTCGTGCAGAATTCTGCTGTTTTCTTGCAATTCAGCCGTTGAATCTTGGTAAAAAGTCATGATTTTGTAGATTTCGTGCTCTTCTTTGCGAATTCAAGCCAGAAAACAACGAAAATCGGCGAAAAATCGTCGTTTTGCATCGAAATATGCGGTTTTCTGTAAGAATTTTGATGATTTCGTGCAGAATTCTGCTGTTTTCTTGCAATTCAGCCGTTGAATCTAGGTAAAAAGTCATGATTTTGTAGATTTCGTGCTCTTCTTGGCAAATTCATAATAGAAAACAACGAAAATCGGCGAGAAATCGTTGTTTGGCATCGAAATATGCGGTTTTCTGTAAGAATTTTGATGATTTCGTGCAGAATTCTGCTGTTTTCTTGCAATTCAGCCGTTGAATCTAGGTAAAAAGTCATGATTTTGTAGATTTCGTGCTCTTCTTGGCAAATTCAAGATAGAAAACAACGAAAATCGGCGAGAAATCGTCGTTTTGCATCGAAAAATGAGGTTTTCTGTAAGAATTTTGATGATTTCGTGCAGAATTCTGCTGTTTTCTTGCAATTCAGCCGTTGAATCTTGGTAAAAAGTCATGATTTTGTAGATTTCGTGCTCTTCTTTGCGAATTCAAGCCAGAAAACAACGAAAATCGGCGAAAAATCGTCGTTTTGCATCGAAATATGCGGTTTTCTGTAAGAATTTTGATGATTTCGTGCAGAATTCTGCTGTTTTCTTGCAATTCAGCCGTTGAATCTAGGTAAAAAGTCATGATTTTGTAGATTTCGTGCTCTTCTTGGCGAATTCATAATAGAAAACAACGAAAATCGGCGAGAAATCGTTGTTTGGCATCGAAATATGCGGTTTTCTGTAAGAATTTTGATGATTTCGTGCAGAATTCTGCTGTTTTCTTGCAATTCAGCCGTTGAATCTAGGTAAAAAGTCATGATTTTGTAGATTTCGTGCTCTTCTTGGCGAATTCAAAATAGAAAACAACGAAAATCGGCGAGAAATCGTTGTTTTGCAACGAAATATGCAGTTTTCTCTAAGAATTTTGATGATTTCGTGCAGAATTCTGCTGTTTTCTTGCAATTCAGCCGTTGAATCTTGTTAAAAAGTCATGATTTTGTAGATTTCTTGCTCTTCTTTGCAAATTCATGCCAGAAAACAACGAAAATCGGCGAGAAATCGTCGTTTTGCATCGAAATATGCGGTTTTCTGTAAGAATTTTGATGATTTCGTGCAGAATTCTGCTGTTTTCTTGCAATTCAGGCGTTGAATCTAGGTAAAAAGTTATGATTTTGTAGATTTCGTGCTCTTCTTGGCAAATTCAAGATAGAAAACAACGAAAATCGGCGAGAAATCGTCGTTTTGCATCGAAAAATGAGGTTTTCTGTAAGAATTTTGATGATTTCGTGCAGAATTCTGCTGTTTTCTTGCAATTCAGCCGTTGAATCTTGGTAAAAAGTCATGATTTTGTAGATTTCGTGCTCTTCTTTGCGAATTCAAGCCAGAAAACAACGAAAATCGGCGAAAAATCGTCGTTTTGCATCGAAATATGCGGTTTTCTGTAAGAATTTTGATAATTTCGTGCAGAATTCTGCTGTTTTCTTGCAATTCAGCCGTTGAATCTAGGTAAAAAGTCATGATTTTGTAGATTTCGTGCTCTTCTTGGCGAATTCATAATAGAAAACAACGTAAATCGGCGAGAAATCGTTGTTTGGCATCGAAATATGCGGTTTTCTGTAAAAATTTTGATGATTTCGTGCAGAATTCTGCTGTTTTCTTGCAATTCAGCCGTTGAATCTAGGTAAAAAGTCATGATTTTGTAGATTTCGTGCTCTTCTTGGCGAATTCAAAATAGAAAACAACGAAAATCGGCGAGAAATCGTTGTTTTGCATCGAAATATGCAGTTTTCTCTTAGAATTTTGATGATTTCGTGCAGAATTCTGCTGTTTTCTTGCAATTCAGCCGTTGAATCTTGGTAAAAAGTCATGATTTTGTAGATTTTGTGCTCTTCTTTGCGAATTCATGCCAGAAAACAACGAAAATCGGCGAGAAATCGTCGTTTTGCATCGAAATATTCGGTTTTCTGTAAGAATTTTGATGATTTCGTGCGGAATTCTGCTGTTTTATTGCAATTCAGCCGTTGAATCTAGGTAAAAAGTCATGATTTTGTAGATTTCGTGCTCTTCTTGGCGAATTCAAGATAGAAAACAACGAAAATCGGCGAGAAATCGTTGTTTTGCATCGAAATATGCAGTTTTCTCTAAGAATTTTGATGATTTTGTGCAGAATTCTGCTGTTTTCTTGCAATTCAGCCGTTGAATCTTGATAAAAAGTCATGATTTTGTAGATTTCGTGCTCTTCTTTGCGAATTCAAGCCAGAAAACAACAAAAATCGGCGAGAAATCGTTGTTTTGCATCGAAATATGCGGTTTTCTGTAAGAATTTTGATGATTTCGTGCAGAATTCTGCTGTTTTCTTGCAATTCAGCCGTTGAATCTTGGTAAAAAGTCATGATTTAGTAGATTTCGTGCTCATCTTTGCGAATTCAAGCCAGAAAACAACGAAAATCGGCGAGAAATCGTCGTTTTGCATCGAAAAATGCGGTTTTCTGTAAAAATTTTGATGATTTCGTGCAGAATTATGCTGTTTTCTTGCAATTCAGCCGTTGAATCTTGGTAAAAAGTCATGATTTTGTAGATTTTGTGCTCTTCTTTGCGAATTCAAGCCAGAAATCAACGAAAATCGGCAATAAATCGTCGTTTTGCATCGAAATATGCGGTTTTCTGTAAGAATTTTGATGATTTCGTGCAGAATTCTGCTGTTTTCTTGCAATTCAGCCGTTGAATCTTGGTAAAAAGTCATGATTTTGTAGATTTCGTGCTCTTCTTTGCGAATTCAAGCCAGAAAACAACGAAAATCGGCAAGAAATCGTCGTTTTGCATCGAAATATGCGGTTTTCTGTAAGAATTTTGATGATTTCGTGCAGAATTCTGCTGTTTTCTTGCAATTCAGCCGTTGAATCTTGGTAAAAAGTCATGATTTTGTAGATTTCGTGCTCTTCTTTGCGAATTCAAGCCAGAAAACAACGAAAATCGGCAAGAAATCGTCGTTTTGCATCGAAATATGCGGTTTTCTGTAAGAATTTTGATAATTTCGTGCAGAATTCTGCTGTTTTCTTGCAATTCAGCCGTTGAATCTAGGTAAAAAGTCATGATTTTGTAGATTTCGTGCTCTTCTTGGCGAATTCATAATAGAAAACAACGAAAATCGGCGAGAAATCGTTGTTTGGCATCGAAATATGCGGTTTTCTGTAAGAATTTTGATGATTTCGTGCAGAATTCTGCTGTTTTCTTGCAATTCAGCCGTTGAATATAGGTAAAAAGTCATGATTTTGTAGATTTCGTGCTCTTCTTGGCGAATTCAAAATAGAAAACAACGAAAATCGGCGAGAAATCGTTGTTTTGCATCGAAATATGCAGTTTTCTCTTAGAATTTTGATGATTTCGTGCAGAATTCTGCTGTTTTCTTGCAATTCAGCCGTTGAATCTTGGTAAAAAGTCATGATTTTGTAGATTTTGTGCTCTTCTTTGCGAATTCATGCCAGAAAACAACGAAAACCGGCGAGAAATCGTTGTTTTGCATCGAAATATGCAGTTTTCTCTAAGAATTTTGATGATTTTGTGCAGAATTCTGCTGTTTTCTTGCAATTCAGCCGTTGAATCTTGATAAAAAGTCATGATTTTGTAGATTTCGTGCTCTTCTTTGCGAATTCAAGCCAGAAAACAACAAAAATCGGCGAGAAATCGTTGTTTTGCATCGAAATATGCGGTTTTCTGTAAGAATTTTGATGATTTCGTGCAGAATTCTGCTGTTTTCTTGCAATTCAGCCGTTGAATCTTGGTAAAAAGTCATGATTTAGTAGATTTCGTGCTCTTCTTTGCGAATTCAAGCCAGAAAACAACGAAAATCGGCGAGAAATCGTCGTTTTGCATCGAAAAATGCGGTTTTCTGTAAAAATTTTGATGATTTCGTGCAGAATTATGCTGTTTTCTTGCAATTCAGCCGTTGAATCTTGGTAAAAAGTCATGATTTTGTAGATTTTGTGCTCTTCTTTGCGAATTCAAGCCAGAAATCAACGAAAATCGGCAATAAATCGTCGTTTTGCATCGAAATATGCGGTTTTCTGTAAGAATTTTGATGATTTCGTGCAGAATTCTGCTGTTTTCTTGCAATTCAGCCGTTGAATCTTGGTAAAAAGTCATGATTTTGTAGATTTCGTGCTCTTCTTTGCGAATTCAAGCCAGAAAACAACGAAAATCGGCAAGAAATCGTCGTTTTGCATCGAAATATGCGGTTTTCTGTAAGAATTTTGATGATTTCGTGCAGAATTCTGCTGTTTTCTTGCAATTCAGCCGTTGAATCTTGGTAAAAAGTCATGATTTTGTAGATTTCGTGCTCTTCTTTGCGAATTCAAGCCAGAAAACAACGAAAATCAGCGAGAAATCGTCGTTTAGCATCGAAATATGCGGTTTTCTCTAAGAATTTTGATGATTTCGTGCAGAATTCTGCTGTTTTCTTGCAATTCAGCCGTTGAATCTTGGTAAAAAGTCATGATTTTGTAGATTTCGTGCTCTTCTTTGCGAATTCAAGCCAGAAAACAACGAAAATCAGCGAGAAATCGTCGTTTTGCATCGAAATATGCGGTTTTCTCTGAGAATTTTGATAATTTCGTGCAGAATTCTGCTGATCTCTTGCAATTCAGCCGTTGAATCTTGGTAAAAAGTCATGATTTAGTAGATTTCGTGCTCTTCTTTGCGAATTCAAGATAGAAAACAACGAAAATCAGCGAGAAATCGTCGTTTTGCATCGAAATATGCGGTTTTCTCTAAGAATTTTGATGATTTCGTGCAGAATTCTGCTGTTTTCTTGCAACTCAGCCGTTGAATCTTGATAAAAAGTCATGATTTTGTAGATTTCGTGCTCTTCTTTGCGAATTCAAGCCAGAAAACAACGAAAATCGGCGAGAAATCGTCGTTTTGCATCGAAATATGCGGTTTTCTGTAAGAATTTTGATGATTTCGTGCAGAATTCTGCTGTTTTCTTGCAATTCAGCTGTAGAATCTTGGTAAAAAGTGATGATTTTGTAGATTCCGTGCTCTTCTTTGCGAATTCAAGATAGAAAACAACGAAAATCAGCGAGAAATCGTCGTTTTGCATCGAAATATGCGGTTTTCTCTAAGAATTTTGATGATTTCGTGCAGAATTCTGCTGTTTTCTTGCAATTCAGCTGTTGAATCTTGGTAAAAAGTGATGATTTTGTAGATTTCGTGCTCTTCTTTGCGAATTCAAGCCAGAAAACAACGGAAATCGGCGAGAAATCGTCGTTTTGCATCCAAATATGCGGTTTTCTCTAAGAATTTTGACGATCTCGTGCAGAATTCTGCTGTTTTCTTGCAATTCAGCCGTTGAATCTTGGTAAAAAGTCATGATTTTGTAGATTTCGTGCTCTTCTTTGCGAATTCAAGATAGAAAACAACGAAAATCAGCGAGAAATCGTCGTTTTGCATCGAAATATGCGGTTTTCTCTGAGAATTCTGATGATTTCATGCAGAATTCTGCTGTTTTCTTGCAATTCAGCCGTTGAATCTTGGTAAAAAGTCATGATTTAGTAGATTTCGTGCTCTTCTTTGCGAATTCAAGCCAGAAGACAACGAAAATCGGCGAGAAATCGTCGTTTTGCATCGAAAATTGCGGTTTTCTGTAAAAATTTTGATGATTTCGTGCAGAATTCTGCTGTTTTCATGCAATTCAGCCGTTGAATCTTGGTAAAAAGTTATGATTTTGTAGATTTCGTGCTCTTCTTTGCGAATTCAAGCCAGAAAACAACGAAAATCGGCAAGAAATCGTCGTTTTGCATCGAAATATGCAGTTTTCTGTAAGAATTTTGATGATTTCGTGCAGAATTCTGCTGTTTTCTTGCTATTCAGCCGTTGAATCTTGGTAAAAAGTCATGATTTTGTAGATTTCGTGCTCTTCTTTGCGAATTCAAGATAGAAAACAACGAAAATCAGCGAGAAATCGTCGTTTTGCATCGAAATATGCGGTTTTCTCTAAGAATTTTGATGATTTCGTGCAGAATTCTGCTGTTTTCTTGCAATTCAGCCGTTGAATCTTGGTAAAAAGTCATGATTTTATAGATTTCGTGCTCTTCTTTGCGAATTCAAGCCAGAAAACAACGAAAATCGGCGAGAAATCGTCGTTTTGCATCGAAATATGCGGTTTTCTGTAAGAATTTTGATGATTTCGTGCAGAATTCTGCTGTTTTCTTGCAATTCAGCCGTTGAATCTAGGTAAAAAGTCATGATTTTGTAGATTTCGTGCTCTTCTTGGCAAATTCAAGATAGAAAACAACGAAAATCGGCGAGAAATCGTCGTTTTGCATCGAAAAATGAGGTTTTCTGTAAGAATTTTGATGATTTCGTGCAGAATTCTGCTGTTTTCTTGCAATTCAGCCGTTGAATCTTGGTAAAAAGTCATGATTTTGTAGATTTCGTGCTCTTCTTTGCGAATTCAAGCCAGAAAACAACGAAAATCGGCGAAAAATCGTCGTTTTGCATCGAAATATGCGGTTTTCTGTAAGAATTTTGATGATTTAGTGCAGAATTCTGCTGTTTTCTTGCAATTCAGCCGTTGAATCTAGGTAAAAAGTCATGATTTTGTAGATTTCGTGCTCTTCTTGGCGAATTCAAAATAGAAAACAACGAAAATCGGCGAGAAATCGTTGTTTTGCATCGAAATATGCAGTTTTCTCTAAGAATTTTGATGATTTCGTGCAGAATTCTGCTGTTTTCTTGCAATTCAGCCGTTGAATCTTGGTAAAAAGTCATGATTTTGTAGATTTCGTGCTCTTCTTTGCAAATTCAAGCCAGAAAACAACGAAAATCGGCGAGAAATCGTCGTTTTGCATCGAAATATGCGGTTTTCTGTAAGAATTTTGATGATTTTGTGCAGAATTCTGCTGTTTTCTTGCAATTCAGCCGTAGAATCTTGGTAAAAAGTGATGATTTTGTAGATTTCGTGCTCTTTTTTGCGAATTCAAGCCAGAAAACAACGAAAATCGGCGAGAAATCGTTGTTTGGCATCGAAATATGCGGTTTTCTGTGAAAATTTAGATGATTTCGTGCAGAATTCTGCTGTTTTCTTGCAATTCAGCTGTTGAATCTAGGTAAAAAGTTATGATTTTGTAGATTTCGTGCTCTTCTTGGCGAATTCAAAATTGAAAACAACGAAAATCGGCGAGAAATCGTTGTTTTGCATCGACATATGCAGTTTTCTCTAAGAATTTTGATGATTTCGTGCAGAATTCTGCTGTTTTCTTGCAATTCAGCCGTTGAATCTTGGTAAAAAGTCATGATTTTGTAGATTTCGTGCTCTTCTTTGCGAATTCAAGCCAGAAAACAACGAAAATCGGCGAGAAATCGTCGTTTTGCATCAAAATATGCGGTTTTCTGTAAGAATTTTGATGATTTCGTGCAGAATTCTGCTGTTTTCTTGCAATTCAGCCGTTGAATCTAGGTAAAAAGTCATGATTTTGTAGATTTCGTGCTCTTCTTGGCGAATTCAAAATAGAAAACAACGAAAATCGGCGAGAAATCGTTGTTTTGCATCGAAATATGCAGTTTTCTCTAAGAATTTTGATGATTTCGTGCTGAATTCTGCTGTTTTCTTGCAATTCAGCCGTTGAATCTCGGTAAAAAGTCATAATTTTGTAGATTTCGTGCTCTTCTTTGCAAATTCAAGCCAGAAAACAACGAAAATCGGCGAGAAATCGTCGTTTTGCATCGAAATATGCGGTTTTCTGTAAGAATTTTGATGATTTTGTGCAGAATTCTGCTGTTTTCTTGCAATTCAGCCCTAGAATCTTGGTAAAAAGTGATGATTTTGTAGATTTCGTGCTCTTTTTTGCGAATTCAAGCCAGAAAACAACGAAAATCGGCGAGAAATCGTTGTTTGGCATCGAAATATGCGGTTTTCTGTGAAAATTTAGATGATTTCGTGCAGAATTCTGCTGTTTTCTTACAATTCAGCCGTTGAATCTAGGTAAAAAGTTATGATTTTGTAGATTTCGTGCTCTTCTTGGCGAATTCAAAATAGAAAACAACGAAAATCGGCGAGAAATCGTTGTTTTGCATCGACATATGCAGTTTTCTCTAAGAATTTTGATGATTTCGTGCAGAATTCTGCTGTTTTCTTGCAATTCAGCCGTTGAATCTTGGTAAAAAGTCATGATTTTGTAGATTTCGTGCTCTTCTTTGCGAATTCAAGCCAGAAAACAACGAAAATCGGCGAGAAATCGTCGTTTTGCATCAAAATATGCGGTTTTCTGTAAGAATTTTGATGATTTCGTGCAGAATTCTGCTGTTTTCTTGCAATTCAGCCGTTGAATCTAGGTAAAAAGTCATGATTTTGTAGATTTCGTGCTCTTCTTGGCGAATTCATAATAGAAAACAACGAAAATCGGCGAGAAATCGTTGTTTGGCATCGAAATATGCGGTTTTCTGTAAGAATTTTGATGATTTTGTGCAGAATTCTGCTGTTTTCTTGCAATTCAGCCGTTGAATCTAGGTAAAAAGTCATGATTTTGTAGATTTCGTGCTCTTCTTGGCGAATTCAAAATAGAAAACAACGAAAATCGGCGAGAAATCGTCGTTTTGCATCGAAATATGCGGTTTTCTGTAAGAATTTTGATGATTTCGTGCAGAATTCTGCTGTTTTCTTGCAATTCAGCCGTTGAATCTAGGTAAAAAGTCATGATTTTCTAGATTTCGTGCTCTTCTTGGCGAATTCATAATAGAAAACAACGAAAATCGGCGAGAAATCGTTGTTTGGCATTGAAATATGCGGTTTTCTGTAAGAATTTTGATGATTTCGTGCAGAATTCTGCTGTTTTCTTGCAATTCAGCCGTTGAATCTATGTAAAAAGTCATGATTTTGTAGATTTCGTGCTCTTCTTGGCGAATTCAAAATAGAAAACAACGAAAATCGGCGAGAAATCGTTGTTTTGCATCGAAATATGCAGTTTTCTCTAAGAATTTTGATAATTTCGTGCAGAATTCTGCTGTTTTCTTGCAATTCAGCCGTTGAATCTTGGTAAAAAGTCATGATTTTGTAGATTTCGTGCTCTTCTTTGCGAGTTCAAGCCAGAAAACAACGAAAATCGGCGAGAAATCGTCGTTTTGCATCGAAATATGCGGTTTTCTCTAAGAATTTTGATGATTTCGTGCAGAATTCTGCTGTTTTCTTGCAATTCAGCCGTTGAATCTTGTTAAAAAGTCATGATTTTGTAGATTTCTTGCTCTTCTTTGCGAATTCAAGCCAGAAAACAACGAAAATCGGCGAGAAATCGTCGTTTTGCGTCGAAATATGCGGTTTTCTGTAAGAATTTTGATGATTTCGTGCAGAATTCTGCTGTTTTCTTGCAATTCAGCCGTGGAATCTTGGTAAAAAGTGATGATTTTGTAGATTTCGTGCTCTTCTTTGTGAATTCAAGCCAGAAAACAAAAAAAATTGGCGAGAAATCGTAGTTTTGCATCGAAATATGCGGTTTTCTGTAAGAATTTTGATGATTTCGTGCAGAATTCTGCTGTTTTCTTGCAATTCAGCCCTTGAATCTTGGTAATAAGTCATGATTTTGTAGATTTCGTGCTCTTCTTTGTGAATTGAAGCCAGAAAACAACGAAAATCGGCGAGAAATAATCGTTTTGCATCGAAATATGCGGTTTTCTGTAAGAATTTTGATGATTTCGTGCAGAATTCTGCTGTTTTCTTGCAATTCAGATGTTGAATCTTGGTAAAAAGTCATGATTTTGTAGATTTCGTGCTCTTCTTTGCAAATTTAAGCCAGAAAACCACGAAAATCGGCGAGAAATCGTCGTTTTGCATCGAAATATGCGGTTTTCTCTAAGAATTTTGATGATTTCGTGCAAAATTCTGCTGTTTTCTTGCAATTCAGCCGTTGAATCTTGGTAAAAAGTGATGATTTTGTAGATTTCGTGCTCTTCTTTGCGAATTTAAACCAGAAAACCAACGAAAATCGGCGAGAAATCGTCGTTTTGCATCGAAATATGCGGTTTTCTCTAAGAATTTTGATGATTTCGTGCAGAATTCTGCTGTTTTCCTGCAATTCAGCCGTTGAATCTTTGTAAAAAGTGATGATCTTGTAGATTTCGTGCTCTTCTTTGCGAATTCAAGCCAGAAAACAACGAAAATCGGCGATAAATCGTCGTTTTGCATCGAAATATGCGGTTTTCTCTAAGAATTTTGACGATTTCGTGCAGAATTCGGCTGTTTTCTTGCAATTCAGCCGTTGAATCTTGGTAAAATGTCATGATTTTGTAGATTTCGTGCTCTTCTTTGCGAATTCAAGCCAGAAAACAACGAAAATCGGCGAGAAATCGTCGTTTTGCATCGAAAAATGCGGTTTTCTGTAAGAATTTTGATGATTTCGTGCAGAATTCTGCTGTTTGCTTGCAATTCAGCCGTTGAATCTTGGTAAAAAGTCATGATTTTGTAGATTTCGTGCTCTTCTTTGCGAATTTAAGCCAGAAAACCAACGAAAATCGGCGAGAAATCGTCGTTTTGCATCGAAATATGCGGTTTTCTCTAAGAATTTTGATGATTTCGTGCAGAATTCTGCTGTTTTCCTGCAATTCAGCCGTTGAATCTTTGTAAAAAGTGATGATTTTGTAGATTTCGTGCTTTTCTTTGCGAATTCAAGCCAGAAAACAACGAAAATCGGCGATAAATCGTCGTTTTGCATCGAAATATGCGGTTTTCTCTAAGAATTTTGATGATTTCGTGCAGAATTCTGCTGTTTTCTTGCAATTCAGCCGTTGAATCTTGGTAAAATGTCATGATTTTGTAGATTTCTTGCTGTTCTTTGCGAATTCAAGATAGAAAACAACGAAAATCAGCGAGAAATCGTCGTTTTGCATCGAAATATGCGGTTTTCTCTAAGAATTTTGATGATTTCGGGCAGAATTCTGCTGTTTTCTTGCAATTCAGCCGTTGAATCTTGGTAAAAAGTCATGATTTTGTAGATTTCGTGCTCTTCTTTGCGAATTCATGCCAGAAAACAACGAAAATCGGCGAGAAATCGTCGTTTTGCATCGAAATATGCGGTTTTCTGTAAGAATTTTGATGATTTCGTGCAGAATTCTGCTGTTTTCTTGCAATTCAGCCGTTGAATCTAGGCAAAAAGTCATGATTTTGTAGATTTCGTGCTCTTCTTGGCGAATTCAAGATAGAAAACAACGAAAATCGGCGAGAAATCGTTGTTTTGCATCGAAATATGCAGTTTTCTCTAAGAATTTTGATGATTTCGTGCAGAATTCTGCTGTTTTCTTGCAATTCAGCTGTTGAATCTTGATAAAAAGTCATGATTTTGTAGATTTCGTGCTCTTCTTTGCGAATTCAAGCCAGAAAACAACGAAAATCGGCGAGAAATCGTCGTTTTGCGTCGAAATATGCGGCTTTCTGTAAGAATTTTGATGATTTCGTGCAGAATTCTGCTGTTTTCTTGCAATTCAGCCGTGGAATCTTGGTAAAAAGTGATGATTTTGTAGATTTCGTGCTCTTCTTTGCGAATTCAAGCCAGAAAACAACAAAAATTGGCGAGAAATCGTAGTTTTGCATCGAAATATGCGGTTTTCTGTAAGAATTTTGATGATTTCGTGCAGAATTCTGCTGTTTTCTTGCAATTCAGATGTTGAATCTTGGGAAAAAGTCATGATTTTGTAGATTTCGTGCTCTTCTTTGCGAATTTAAGCCAGAAAACCACGAAAATCGGCGAGAAATCGTCGTTTTGCATCGAAATATGCGGTTTTCTCTAAGAATTTTGATGATTTCGTGCAAAATTCTGCTGTTTTCTTGCAATTCAGCCGTTGAATCTTGGTAAAAAGTGATGATTTTGTAGATTTCGTGCTCTTCTTTGCGAATTTAAACCAGAAAACCAACGAAAATCGACGAGAAATCGTCGTTTTGCATCGAAATATGCGGTTTTCTCTAAGAATTTTGATGATTTCGTGCAGAATTCTGCTGTTTTCCTGCAATTCAGCCGTTGAATCTTTGTAAAAAGTGATGATTTTGTAGATTTCGTGCTCTTCTTTGCGAATTCAAGCCAGAAAACAACGAAAATCGGCGATAAATCGTCGTTTTGCATCGAAATATGCGGTTTTCTCTAAGAATTTTGACGATTTCGTGCAGAATTCGGCTGTTTTCTTGCAATTCAGCCGTTGAATCTTGGTAAAATGTCATGATTTTGTAGATTTCGTGCTGTTCTTTGCGAATTCAAGCCAGAAAACAACGAAAATCGGCGAGAAATCGTCGTTTTGCATCGAAAAATGCGGTTCTCTGTAAGAATTTTGATGATTTCGTGCAGAATTCTGCTGTTTTCTTGCAATTCAGCCGTTGAATCTTGGTAAAAAGTCATGATTTTGTAGATTTCGTGCTCTTCTTTGCGAATTTAAGCCAGAAAACCAACGAAAATCGGCGAGAAATCGTCGTTTTGCATCGAAATATGCGGTTTTCTCTAAGAATTTTGATGATTTCGTGCAGAATTCTGCTGTTTTCCTGCAATTCAGCCGTTGAATCTTTGTAAAAAGTGATGATTTTGTAGATTTCGTGCTCTTCTTTGCGAATTCAAGCCAGAAAACAACGAAAATCGGCGATAAATCGTCGTTTTGCATCGAAATATGCGGTTTTCTCTAAGAATTTTGACGATTTCGTGCAGAATTCGGTTGTTTTCTTGCAGTTCAGCCGATGAATCTTGGTAAAATGTCATGATTTTGTAGATTTCGTGCTGTTCTTTGCGAATTCAAGATAGAAAACAACGAAAATCAGCGAGTAATCGTCGTTTTGCATCGAAATATGCGGTTTTCTCTAAGAATTTTGATGATTTCGTGCAGAATTCTGCTGTTTTCTTGCAATTCAGCCGTTGAATCTAGGTAAAAAGTCATGATTTTGTAGATTTCGTGCTCTTCTTTGCGAATTCAAGCCAGAAAACAACGAAAATCGGCGATAAATCGTCGTTTTGCATCGAAATATGCGGTTTTCTCTAAGAATTTTGACGATTTCGTGCAGAATTCGGCTGTTTTCTTGCAGTTCAGCCGTTGAATCTTGGTAAAATGTCATGATTTTGTAGATTTCGTGCTGTTCTTTGCGAATTCAAGATAGAAAACAACGAAAATCAGCGAGAAATCGTCGTTTTGCATCGAAATATGCAGTTTTCTCTAAGAATTTTGATGATTTCGTGCAGAATTCTGCTGTTTTCTTGCAATTCAGCCGTTGAATCTTGGTAAAAAGTCATGATTTTGTAGATTTCGTGCTCTTCTTTGCGAATTCAAGCCAGAAAACAACGTAAATCGGCGAGAAATCGTCGTTTTGCATCGAAATATGCGGTTTTCTCTAAGAATTTTGATGATTTCGTGCAGAATTCTGCAGTTTTCTTGCAATTCAGCCGTTGAATCTTGGTAAAAAGTCATGATTTTGTAGATTTCGTGCTCTTCTTTGCAAATTCATGCCAGAAAACAACAAAAATCGGCGAGAAATCGTCGTTTTGCATCGAAATATGAGGTTTTCTGTAAGAATTTTGATGATTTCGTGCAGAATTCTGCTGTTTTCTTGCAATTCAGCCGTTGAATCTTGGTAAAAAGTCATGATTTTGTAGATTTCGTGCTCTTCTTTGCGAATTCAAGCCAGAAAACAACGAAAATCGGCGAGAAAGTCGTTTTGCATCGAAATATGCGGTTTTCTCTAAGAATTTTGACGATTTCGTGCAGAATTCTGCTGTTTTCTTGCAATTCAGCCGTTGAATCTTGGTAAAATGTCATGATTTTGTAGATTTCGTGCTGTTCTTTGCGAATTCAAGATAGAAATCAACGAAAATCAGCGAGAAATCGTCGTTTTGCATCGAAATATGCGGTTTTCTCTAAGAATTTTGATGATTTCGTGCAGAATTCTGCTGTTTTCTTGCAATTCAGCCGTTGAATCTTGGTAAAAAGTCATGATTTTGTAGATTTCGTGCTCTTCTTTGCGAATTCATGCCAGAAAACAACGAAAATCGGCGAGAAATCGTCGTTTTGCATCGAAATATGCGGTTTTCTGTAAGAATTTTGATGATTTCGTGCAGAATTCTGCTGTTTTCTTGCAATTCAGCCGTTGAATCTAGGCAACAAGTCATGATTTTGTAGATTTCGTGCTCTTCTTGGCGAATTCAAGATAGAAAACAACGAAAATCGGCGAGAAATCGTTGTTTTGCATCGAAATATGCAGTTTTCTCTAAGAATTTTGATGATTTCGTGCAGAATTCTGCTGTTTTCTTGCAATTCAGCCGTTGAATCTTAACAAAAAGTCATGATTTTGTAGATTTCGTGCTCTTCTTTGCGAATTCAAGCCAGAAAACAACGAAAATCGGCGAGAAATCGTCGTTTTGCATCGAAATATGCGGTTTTCTGTAAGAATTTTGATGATTTCGTGCAGAATTCTGCTGTTTTCTTGCAATTCAGCCGTTGAATCTTGGTAATAAGTCATGATTTTGTAGATTTCGTGCTCTTCTTTGCGAATTCAAGCCAGAAAACAACGAAAATCGGCGTGAAATAATCGTTTTGCATCGAAATATGCGGTTTTCTGGAAAAATTTTGCTGATTTCGTGCAGAATTCTGCTGTTTTCTTGCAATTCAGCCGTTGAATCTTGGTAAAAAGTCATGATTTGGTAGATTTCGTGCTCTTCTTTGCGAATTTAAGCCAGAAAACCACGAAAATCGGCGAGAAATCGTCGTTTTGCATCGAAATATGCGGTTTTCTCTAAGAATTTTGATGATTTCGGGCAGAATTCTGCTGTTTTCTTGCAATTCAGCCGTTGAATCTAGGCAAAAAGTCATGATTTTGTAGATTTCGTGCTCTTCTTGGCGAATTCACGATAGAAAACAACGAAAATCGGCGAGAAATCGTTGTTTTGCATCGAAATATGCAGTTTTCTCTAAGAATTTTGATGATTTCGTGCAGAATTCTGCTGTTTTCTTGCAATTCAGCCGTTGAATCTTGATAAAAAGTCATGATTTTGTAGATTTCGTGCTCTTCTTTGCGAATTCAAGCCAGAAAACAACAAAAATCGGCGAGAAATCGTTGTTTTGCATCGAAATATGCGGTTTTCTGTAAGAATTTTGATGATTTCGTGCAGAAATCTGCTGTTTTCTTGCAATTCAGCCGTTGAATCTTGGTAAAAAGTCATGATTTTGTAGATTTCGTGCTCTTCTTTGCGAATTCAAGCCAGAAAACAACGAAAATCGGCGAGAAATCGTCGTTTTGCATCGAAATATGCGATTTTCTGTAAGAATTTTGATGATTTCGTGCAGAATTCTGCTGTTTTCTTGCAATTCAGCTGTTGAATCTTGGTAATAAGTCATGATTTTGTAGATTTCGTGCTCTTCTTTGCGAATTCAAGCCAGAAAACAACGAAAATCGGCGAGAAATAATCGTTTTGCATCGAAATATGCGGTTTTCTGGAAGAATTTTGATGATTTCGTGCAGAATTCTGCTGTTTTCTTGCAATTCAGCCGTTGAATCTTGGTAAAAAGTCATGATTTTGTAGATTTCGTGCTCTTCTTTGCGAATTTAAGCCAGAAAAGCACGAAAATCGGCGAGAAATCGTCGTTTTGCATCGAAATATGCGGTTTTCTCTAAGAATTTTGATGATTTCGTGCAGAATTCTGCTGTTTTCTTGCAATTCAGCCGTTGAATCTTGGTAAAAAGTGATGATTTTGTAGATTTCGTGCTCTTCTTTGCGAATTCAAGCCAGAAAACAACGAAAATCGGCGATAAATCGTCGTTTTGCATCGAAATATGCGGTTTTCTCTAAGAATTTTGACGATTTCGTGCAGAATTCGGCTGTTTTCTTGCAATTCAGCCGTTGAATCTTGGTAAAATGTCATGATTTTGTAGATTTCGTGCTCTTCTTTGCGAATTCAAGCCAGAAAACAACGAAAATCGGCGAGAAATCGTCGTTTTGCATCGAAATATGCGATTTTCTGTAAGAATTTTGATGATTTCGTGCAGAATTCTGCTGTTTTCTTGCAATTCAGCTGTTGAATCTTGGTAATAAGTCATGATTTTGTAGATTTCGTGCTCTTCTTTGCGAATTCAAGCCAGAAAACAACGAAAATCGGCGAGAAATAATCGTTTTGCATCGAAATATGCGGTTTTCTGGAAGAATTTTGATGATTTCGTGCAGAATTCTGCTGTTTTCTTGCAATTCAGCCGTTGAATCTTGGTAAAAAGTCATGATTTTGTAGATTTCGTGCTCTTCTTTGCGAATTTAAGCCAGAAAAGCACGAAAATCGGCGAGAAATCGTCGTTTTGCATCGAAATATGCGGTTTTCTCTAAGAATTTTGATGATTTCGTGCAGAATTCTGCTGTTTTCTTGCAATTCAGCCGTTGAATCTTGGTAAAAAGTGATGATTTTGTAGATTTCGTGCTCTTCTTTGCGAATTCAAGCCAGAAAACAACGAAAATCGGCGATAAATCGTCGTTTTGCATCGAAATATGCGGTTTTCTCTAAGAATTTTGACGATTTCGTGCAGAATTCGGCTGTTTTCTTGCAATTCAGCCGTTGAATCTTGGTAAAATGTCATGATTTTGTAGATTTCGTGCTGTTCTTTGCGAATTCAAGCCAGAAAACAACGAAAATCGGCGAGAAATCGTCGTTTTGCATCGAAAAATGCGGTTCTCTGTAAGAATTTTGATAATTTCGTGCAGAATTCTGCTGTTTTCTTGCAATTCAGCCGTTGAATCTTGGTAAAGTGTCATGATTTTGTAGATTTCGTGCTGTTCTTTGCGAATTCAAGATAGAAAACAACGAAAATCAGCGAGAAATCGTCGTTTTGCATCGAAATATGCGGTTTTCTCTAAGAATTTTGATGATTTCGTGCAGAATTCTGCTGTTTTCTTGCAATTCAGCCGTTGAAACTTGGTAAAAAGTCATGATTTTGTAGATTTCGTGCTCTTCTTTGCGAATTCAAGCCAGAAAACAACAAAAATCGGCGAGAAATCGTTGTTTTGCATCGAAATATGCGATTTTCTGTAAGAATTTTGATGATTTCGTGCAGAATTCTGCTGTTTTCTTGCAATTCAGCTGTTGAATCTTGGTAATAAGTCATGATTTTGTAGATTTCGTGCTCTTCTTTGCGAATTCAAGCCAGAAAACAACGAAAATCGGCGAGAAATAATCGTTTTGCATCGAAATATGCGGTTTTCTGGAAGAATTTTGATGATTTCGTGCAGAATTCTGCTGTTTTCTTGCAATTCAGCCGTTGAATCTTGGTAAAAAGTCATGATTTTGTAGATTTCGTGCTCTTCTTTGCGAATTTAAGCCAGAAAAGCACGAAAATCGGCGAGAAATCGTCGTTTTGCATCGAAATATGCGGTTTTCTCTAAGAATTTTGATGATTTCGTGCAGAATTCTGCTGTTTTCTTGCAATTCAGCCGTTGAATCTTGGTAAAAAGTGATGATTTTGTAGATTTCGTGCTCTTCTTTGCGAATTCAAGCCAGAAAACAACGAAAATCGGCGATAAATCGTCGTTTTGCATCGAAATATGCGGTTTTCTCTAAGAATTTTGACGATTTCGTGCAGAATTCGGCTGTTTTCTTGCAATTCAGCCGTTGAATCTTGGTAAAATGTCATGATTTTGTAGATTTCGTGCTGTTCTTTGCGAATTCAAGCCAGAAAACAACGAAAATCGGCGAGAAATCGTCGTTTTGCATCGAAAAATGCGGTTCTCTGTAAGAATTTTGATAATTTCGTGCAGAATTCTGCTGTTTTCTTGCAATTCAGCCGTTGAATCTTGGTAAAGTGTCATGATTTTGTAGATTTCGTGCTGTTCTTTGCGAATTCAAGATAGAAAACAACGAAAATCAGCGAGAAATCGTCGTTTTGCATCGAAATATGCGGTTTTCTCTAAGAATTTTGATGATTTCGTGCAGAATTCTGCTGTTTTCTTGCAATTCAGCCGTTGAAACTTGGTAAAAAGTCATGATTTTGTAGATTTCGTGCTCTTCTTTGCGAATTCATGCCAGAAAACATCGAAAATCGGCGAGAAATCGTCGTTTTGCATCGAAATATGCGGTTTTCTGTAAGAATTTTGATGACTTCGTGCAGAATTCTGCTGTTTTCTTGCAATTCAGCCGTGGAATCTTGGTAAAAAGTGATGATTTTGTAGATTTCGTGCTCTTCTTTGCAAATTCAAGCCAGAAAACAACAAAAATCGGCGAGAAATCGTTGTTTTGCATCGAAATATGCGGTTTTCTGTAAGAATTTTGATGATTTCGTGCAGAAATCTGTTGTTTTCTTGCAATTCAGCCGTTGAATCTTGGTAAAAAGTCATGATTTTGTAGATTTCGTGCTCTTCTTTGCGAATTCAAGCCAGAAAACAACGAAAATCGGCGAGAATTCGTCGTTTTGCATCGAAATATGCGATTTTCTGTAAGATTTTGATGATTTCGTGCAGAATTCTGCTGTTTTCTTGCAATTCAACTGTTGAATCTTGGTAATAAGTCATGATTTTGTAGATTTCGTGCTCTTCTTTGCGAATTCAAGCCAGAAAACAACGAAAATCGGCGAGAAATAATCGTTTTGCATCGAAATATGCGGTTTTCTGGAAGAATTTTGATGATTTCGTGCAGAATTCTGCTGTTTTCTTGCAATTCAGCCGTTGAATCTTGGTAAAAAGTCATGATTTTTTAGATTTCGTGCTCTTCTTTGCGAATTTAAGCCAGAAAACCACGAAAATCGGCGAGAAATCGTCGTTTTGCATCGAAATATGCGGTTTTCTCTAAGAATTTTGATGATTTCGTGCAGAATTCTGCTGTTTTCTTGCAATTCAGCCGTTGAATCTTGGTAAAAAGTGATGATTTTGTAGATTTCGTGCTCTTCTTTGCGAATTCAAGCCAGAAAACAACGAAAATCGGCGAGAAATCGTCGTTTTGCATCGAAAAATGCGGTTTTCTGTAAGAATTTTGATGATTTCGTGCAGAATTCTGCTGTTTTCTTGCAATTCAGCCGTTGAATCTTGGTAAAAATTCATGATTTTGTAGATTTCGTGCTCTTCTTTGCGAATTCAAGCTAGAAAACAACGAAAATCGGCGAGAAATAATCGTTTTGCATCGAAATATGCGGTTTTCTGTAAGAATTTTGATGATTTCGTGCAGAATTCTGCAGTTTTCTTGCAATTCAGCCGTTGAATCTTGGTAATAAGTCATGATTTTGTAGATTTTGTGCTCTTCTTTGCGAATTCAAGCCAGAAAACAACGAAAATCGGCGAGAAATAATCGTTTTGCATCGAAATATGCGGTTTTCTGTAAGAATTTTGATAATTTCGTGCAGAATTCTGCTGTTTTCTTGCAATTCAGCCGTTGAATCTTGGTAAAAAGTCATGATTTTGTAGATTTCGTGCTCTTCTTTGCGAATTTAAGCCAGAAAACCACGAAAATCGGTGAGAAATCGTCGTTTTGCATCGAAATATGCGGTTTTCTCTAAGAATTTTGATGATTTCGTGCAGAATTCTGCTGTTTTCTTGCAATTCAGCTGTTGAATCTTGGTAAAAAGTGATGATTTTGTAGATTTCGTGCACTTCTTTGCGAATTCAAGCCAGAAAACAACGAAAATCGGCGAGAAATCGTCGTTTTGCATCGAAATATGCGGTTTTCTCTAAGAATTTTGACGATTTCGTGCAGAATTCTGCTGTTCTCTTGCAATTCAGCCGTTGAATCTTGGTAAAAAGTCATGATTTTGTAGATTTCGGGCTCTTCTTTGCGAATTCAAGCCAGAAAACAACGAAAATCGGCGAGAAATCGTCGTTTTGCATCGAAAAATGCGGTTCTCTGTAAGAATTTTGATGATTTCGTGCAGAATTCTGCTGTTTTCTTGCAATTCAGCCGTGGAATCTTGGTAAAAAGTGATGATTTTGTAGATTTCGTGCTCTTCTTTGCGAATTTAAGCCAGAAAACCACGAAAATCGGCGAGAAATCGTCGATTTGCATCGAAATATGCGGTTTTCTCTAAGAATTTTGATGATTTCGTGCAGAATTCTGCTGTTTTCTTGCAATTCAGCCGTTGAATCTTGGTAAAAAGTGATGATTTTGTAGATTTCGTGCTCTTCTTTGCGAATTCAAGCCAGAAAACAACGAAAATCGGCGAGAAATCGTCGTTTTGCATCGAAAAATGCGGTTTTCTGTAAGAATTTTGATGATTTCGTGCAGAATTCTGCTGTTTTCTTGCAATTCAGCGGTTGAATCTTGGTAAAAATTCATGATTTTGTAGATTTCGTGCTCTTCTTTGCGAATTCAAGCTAGAAAACAACGAAAATCGGCGAGAAATAATCGTTTTGCATCGAAATATGCGGTTTTCTGTAAGAATTTTGATGATTTCGTGCAGAATTCTGCAGTTTTCTTGCAATTCAGCCGTTGAATCTTGGTAATAAGTCATGATTTTGTAGATTTCGTGCTCTTCTTTGCGAATTCAAGCCAGAAAACAACGAAAATCGGCGAGAAATAATCGTTTTGCATCGAAATATGCGGTTTTCTGTAAGAATTTTGATGATTTCGTGCAGAATTCTGCTGTTTTCTTGCAATTCAGCCGTTGAATCTTGGTAAAAAGTCATGATTTTGTAGATTTCGTGCTCTTCTTTGCGAATTTAAGCCAGAAAACCACGAAAATCGGCGAGAAATCGTCGTTTTGCATCGAAATATGCGGTTTTCTCTAAGAATTTTGATGATTTCGTGCAGAATTCTGCTGTTTTCTTGCAATTCAGCTGTTGAATCTTGGTAAAAAGTGATGATTTTGTAGATTTCGTGCTCTTCTTTGCGAATTCAAGCCAGAAAACAACGAAAATCGGCGAGAAATCGTCGTTTTGCATCGAAATATGCGGTTTTCTCTAAGAATTTTGACGATTTCGTGCAGAATTCTGCTGTTCTCTTGCAATTCAGCCGTTGAATCTTGGTAAAAAGTCATGATTTTGTAGATTTCGGGCTCTTCTTTGCGAATTCAAGCCAGAAAACAACGAAAATCGGCGAGAAATCGTCGTTTTGCATCGAAAAATGCGGTTCTCTGTAAGAATTTTGATGATTTCGTGCAGAATTCTGCTGTTTTCTTGCAATTCAGCCGTTGAATCTTGGTAAAAAGACATGATTTTGTAGATTTCGTGCTCTTCTTTGCGAATTCAAGCCAGAAAACAACGAAAATCGGCGAGAAATCGTCGTTTTGCATCGAAAAATGCGGTTTTCTGTAAGAATTTTGATGATTTCGTGCAGAATTCTGCTGTTTTCTTGCAATTCAGCCGTTGAATCTTGGTAAAAAGTCATGATTTTGTAGATTTCGTGCTCTTCTTTGCGAATTTAAGCCAGAAAACCAACGAAAATCGGCGAGAAATCGTCGTTTTGCATCGAAATATGCGGTTTTCTGTAAGAATTTTGATGATTTCGTGCAGAATTCTGCTGTTTTATTGCAATTCAGCCGTTGAATCTAGGTAAAAAGTCATGATTTTGTAGATTTCGTGCTCTTCTTGGCGAATTCAAGATTGAAAACAACGAAAATCGGCGAGAAATCGTTGTTTTGCATTGAAATATGCAGTTTTCTCTAAGAATTTTGATGATTTCGTGCAGAATTCTGCTGTTTTCTTGCAATTCAGCCGTTGAATCTTAATAAAAAGTCATGATTTTGTAGATTTCGTGCTCTTCTTTGCGAATTCAAGCCAGAAAACAACGAAAATCGGCGAGAAATCGTCGTTTTGCATCGAAATATGCGGTTTTCTGTAAGAATTTTGATGATTTCGGGCAGAATTCTGCTGTTTTCTTGCAATTCAGCCGTAGAATCTTGGTAAAAAGTGATGATTTTGTAGATTTCGTGCTCTTCTTTGCGAATTCATGCCAGAAAATAACGAAAATCGGCGAGAAATCGTCGTTTTGCATCGAAATATGCGGTTTTCTGTAAGAATTTTGATGATTTCGTGCAGAATTCTGCTGTTTTCCTGCAATTCAGCCGTTGAATCTTTGTAAAAAGTGATGATTTTGTAGATTTCGTGCTTTTCTTTGCGAATTCAAGCCAGAAAACAACGAAAATCGGCGAGAAATCGTCGTTTTGCATCGAAATATGCGGTTTTCTCTAAGAATTTTGACGATTTCGTGCAGAATTCGGCTGTTTTCTTGCAATTCAGCCGTTGAATCTTGGTAAAATGTCATGATTTTGTAGATTTCGTGCTCTTCTTTGCGAATTCAAGATAGAAAACAACGAAAATCAGCGAGAAATCGACGTTTTGCATCGAAATATGCGGTTTTCTCTAAGAATTTTGATGATTTCGTGCAGAATTCTGCTGTTTTCTTGCAATTCAGCCGTTGAATCTTGGTAAAAAGTCATGATTTTGTAGATTTTGTGCTCTTCTTTGCGAATTCATGCCAGAAAACAACGAAAATCGGCGAGAAATCGTCGTTTTGCATCGAAATATGCGGTTTTCTGTAAGAATTTTGATGACTTCGTGCAGAATTCTGCTGTTTTATTGCAATTCAGCCGTTGAATCTAGGTAAAAAGTCATGATTTTGTAGATTTCGTGCTCTTCTTGGCGAATTCAAGATTGAAAACAACGAAAATCGGCGAGAAATCGTTGTTTTGCATCGAAATATGCAGTTTTCTCTAAGAATTTTGATGATTTCGTGCAGAATTCTGCTGTTTTCTTGCAATTCAGCTGTTGAATCTTGGTAAAAAGTGATGATTTTGTAGATTTCGTGCTCTTCTTTGCGAATTCAAGCCAGAAAACAACGAAAATCGGCGAGAAATCGTCGTTTTGCATCGAAATATGCGGTTTTCTCTAAGAATTTTGACGATTTCGTGCAGAATTCTGCTGTTCTCTTGCAATTCAGCCGTTGAATCTTGGTAAAAAGTCATGATTTTGTAGATTTCGGGCTCATCTTTGCGAATTCAAGCCAGAAAACAACGAAAATCGGCGAGAAATCGTCGTTTTGCATCGAAAAATGCGGTTCTCTGTAAGAATTTTGATGATTTCGTGCAGAATTCTGCTGTTTTCTTGCAATTCAGCCGTGGAATCTTGGTAAAAAGTGATGATTTTGTAGATTTCGTGCTCTTCTTTGCGAATTCAAGCCAGAAAACAACAAAAATCGGCGAGAAATCGTTGTTTTGCATCGAAATATGCGGTTTTCTGTAAGAATTTTGATGATTTCGTGCAGAAATCTGTTGTTTTCTTGCAATTCAGCCGTTGAATCTTGGTAAAAAGTCATGATTTTGTAGATTTCGTGCTCTTCTTTGCGAATTCAAGTCAGAAAACAACGAAAATCGGCGAGAAATCGTCGTTTTGCATCGAAATATGCGATTTTCTGTAAGAATTTTGATGATTTCGTGCAGAACTCTGCTGTTTTCTTGCAATTCAGCCGTTGAAACTTGGTAAAAAGTCATGATTTTGTAGATTTCGTGCTCTTCTTTGCGAATTCATGCCAGAAAACATCGAAAATCGGCGAGAAATCGTCGTTTTGCATCGAAATATGCGGTTTTCTGTGAGAATTTTGATGATTTCGGGCAGAATTCTGCTGTTTTCTTGCAATTCAGCCGTTGAATCTAGGCAAAAAGTCATGATTTTGTAGATTTCGTGCTCTTCTTGGCGAATTCACGATAGAAAACAACGAAGATCGGCGAGAAATCGTTGTTTTGCATCGAAATATGCAGTTTTCTCTAAGAATTTTGATGATTTCGTGCAGAATTCTGCTGTTCTCTTGCAATTCAGCAGTTGAATCTTGGTAAAAAGTCATGATTTTGTAGATTTCGGGCTCTTCTTTGCGAATTCAAGCCAGAAAACAACGAAAATCGGCGAGAAATCGTCGTTTTGCATCGAAAAATGCGGTTCTCTGTTAGAATTTTGATGATTTCGTGCAGAATTCTGCTGTTTTCTTGCAATTCAGCCGTGGAATCTTGGTAAAAAGTGATGATTTTGTAGATTTCGTGCTCTTCTTTGCGAATTCAAGCCAGAAAACAACAAAAATCGGCGAGAAATCGTTGTTTTGCATCGAAATATGCGGTTTTCTGTAAGAATTTTGATGAGTTCGTGCAGAAATCTGCTGTTTTCTTGCAATTCAGCCGTTGAATCTTGGTAAAAAGTCATGATTTTGTAGATTTCGTGCTCTTCTTTGCGAATTCAAGCCAGAAAACAACGAAAATCGGCGAGAAATCGTCGTTTTGCATCGAAATATGCGATTTTCTGTAAGAATTTTGATGATTTCGTGCAGAATTCTGCTGTTTTCTTGCAATTCAGCTGTTGAATCTTGGTAATAAGTCATGATTTTGTAGATTTCGTGCTCTTCTTTGCAAATTCAAGCCAGAAAACAACGAAAATCGGCGAGAAATAATCGTTTTGCATCGAAATATGCGGTTTTCTGGAAGAATTTTGATGATTTCGTGCAGAATTCTGCTGTTTTCTTGCAATTCAGCCGTTGAATCTTGGTAAAAAGTCATGATTTTGTAGATTTCGTGCTCTTCTTTGCGAATTTAAGCCAGAAAAGCACGAAAATCGGCGAGAAATCGTCGTTTTGCATCGAAATATGCGGTTTTCTCTAAGAATTTTGATGATTTCGTGCAGAATTCTGCTGTTTTCTTGCAATTCAGCCGTTGAATCTTGGTAAAAAGTGATGATTTTGTAGATTTCGTGCTCTTCTTTGCGTTGCGAATTCAAGCCAGAAAACAACGAAAATCGGCGATAAATCGTCGTTTTGCATCGAAATATGCGGTTTTCTCTAAGAATTTTGACGATTTCGTGCAGAATTCGGCTGTTTTCTTGCAATTCAGCCGTTGAATCTTGGTAAAATGTCATGATTTTGTAGATTTCGTGCTGTTCTTTGCGAATTCAAGCCAGAAAACAACGAAAATCGGCGAGAAATCGTCGTTTTGCATCGAAAAATGCGGTTCTCTGTAAGAATTTTGATAATTTCGTGCAGAATTCTGCTGTTTTCTTGCAATTCAGCCGTTGAATCTTGGTAAAAAGTCATGATTTTGTAGATTTCGTGCTCTTCTTTGCGAATTTAAGCCAGAAAACCAACGAAAATCGGCGAGAAATCGTCGTTTTGCATCGAAATATGCGGTTTTCTGTGAGAATTTTGATGATTTCGGGCAGAACTCTGCTGTTTTCTTGCAATTCAGCCGTTGAATCTTGATAAAAAGTCATGATTTTGTAGATTTCGTGCTCTTCTTTGCGAATTCAAGCCAGAAAACAACGAAAATCGGCGAGAAATCGTCGTTTTGCATCGAAATATGCGGTTTTCTGTAAGAATTTTGATGATTTCGTGCAGAATTCTGCTGTTTTCTTGCAATTCAGCCGTGGAATCTTGGTAAAAAGTGATGATTTTGTAGATTTCGTGCTCTTCTTTGCGAATTCAAGCCAGAAAACAACAAAAATCGGCGAGAAATCGTTGTTTTGCATCGAAATATGCGGTTTTCTGTAAGAATTTTGATGATTTCGTGCAGAAATCTGCTGTTTTCTTGCAATTCAGCCGTTGAATCTTGGTAAAAAGTCATGATTTTGTAGATTTCGTGCTCTTCTTTGCGAATTCAAGCCAGAAAACAACGAAAATCGGCGAGAAATCGTCGTTTTGCATCGAAATATGCGATTTTCTGTAAGAATTTTGATGATTTCGTGCAGAATTCTGCTGTTTTCTTGCAATTCAGCTGTTGAATCTTGGTAATAAGTCATGATTTTGTAGATTTCGTGCTCTTCTTTGCAAATTCAAGCCAGAAAACAACGAAAATCGGCGAGAAATAATCGTTTTGCATCGAAATATGCGGTTTTCTGGAAGAATTTTGATGATTTCGTGCAGAATTCTGCTGTTTTCTTGCAATTCAGCCGTTGAATCTTGGTAAAAAGTCATGATTTTGTAGATTTCGTGCTCTTCTTTGCGAATTTAAGCCAGAAAAGCACGAAAATCGGCGAGAAATCGTCGTTTAGCATCGAAATATGCGGTTTTCTCTAAGAATTTTGATGATTTCGTACAGAATTCTGCTGTTTTCTTGCAATTCAGCCGTTGAATCTTGGTAAAAAGTGATGATTTTGTAGATTTCGTGCTCTTCTTTGCGTTGCGAATTCAAGCCAGAAAACAACGAAAATCGGCGATAAATCGTCGTTTTGCATCGAAATATGCGGTTTTCTCTAAGAATTTTGACGATTTCGTGCAGAATTCGGCTGTTTTCTTGCAATTCAGCCGTTGAATCTTGGTAAAATGTCATGATTTTGTAGATTTCGTGCTGTTCTTTGCGAATTCAAGCCAGAAAACAACGAAAATCGGCGAGAAATCGTCGTTTTGCATCGAAAAATGCGGTTCTCTGTAAGAATTTTGATAATTTCGTGCAGAATTCTGCTGTTTTCTTGCAATTCAGCCGTTGAATCTTGGTAAAAAGTCATGATTTTGTAGATTTCGTGCTCTTCTTTGCGAATTTAAGCCAGAAAACCAACGAAAATCGGCGAGAAATCGTCGTTTTGCATCGAAATATGCGGTTTTCTCTAAGAACTTTGATGATTTCGTGCAGAATTCTGCTGTTTTCCTGCAATTCAGCCGTTGAATCTTTGTAAAAAGTGATGATTTTGTAGATTTCGTGCTCTTCTTTGCGAATTCAAGCCAGAAAACAACGAAAATCGGCGATAAATCGTCGTTTTGCATCGAAATATGCGGTTTTCTTTAAGAATTTTGACGATTTCGTGCAGAATTCGGCTGTTTTCTTGCAATTCAGCCGTTGAATCTTGGTAAAATGTCATGATTTTGTAGATTTCGTGCTGTTCTTTGCGAATTCAAGATAGAAAACAACGAAAATCAGCGAGAAATCGTCGTTTTGCATCGAAATATGCGGTTTTCTCTAAGAATTTTGATGATTTCGTGCAGAATTCTGCTGTTTTCTTGCAATTCAGCCGTTGAAACTTGGTAAAAAGTCATGATTTTGTAGATTTCGTGCTCTTCTTTGCGAATTCATGCCAGAAAACAACGAAAATCGGCGAGAAATCGTCGTTTTGCATCGAAATATGCGGTTTTCTGTAAGAATTTTGATGATTTCGTGCAGAATTCTGCTGTTTTCTTGCAATTCAGCCGTGGAATCTTGGTAAAAAGTGATGATTTTGTAGATTTCGTGCTCTTCTTTGCGAATTCAAGCCAGAAAACAACAAAAATCGGCGAGAAATCGTTGTTTTGCATCGAAATATGCGGTTTTCTGTAAGAATTTTGATGATTTCGTGCAGAAATCTGTTGTTTTCTTGCAATTCAGCTGTTGAATTTTGGTAAAAAGTCATGATTTTGTAGATTTCGTGCTCTTCTTTGCGAATTCAAGCCAGAAAACAACGAAAATCGGCGAGAAATCGTCGTTTTGCATCGAAATATGCGATTTTCTGTAAGAATTTTGATGATTTCGTGCAGAATTCTGCTGTTTTCTTGCAATTCAGCTGTTGAATCTTGGTAATAAGTCATGATTTTGTAGATTTCGTGCTCTTCTTTGCGAATTCAAGCCAGAAAACAACGAAAATCGGCGAGAAATAATCGTTTTGCATCGAAATATGCGGTTTTCTGGAAGAATTTTGACGATTTCGTGCAGAATTCTGCTGTTTTCTTGCAATTCAGCCGTTGAATCTTGGTAAAAAGTCATGATTTTTTAGATTTCGTGCTCTTCTTTGCGAATTTAAGCCAGAAAACCACGAAAATCGGCGAGAAATCGTCGTTTTGCATCGAAATATGCGGTTTTCTCTAAGAATTTTGATGATTTCGTGCAGAATTCTGCTGTTTTCTTGCAATTCAGCCGTTGAATCTTGGTAAAAAGTGATGATTTTGTAGATTTCGTGCTCTTCTTTGCGAATTCAAGCCAGAAAACAACGAAAATCGGCGAGAAATCGTCGTTTTGCATCGAAAAATGCGGTTTTCTGTAAGAATTTTGATGATTTCGTGCAGAATTCTGCTGTTTTCTTGCAATTCAGCCGTTGAATCTTGGTAAAAATTCATGATTTTGTAGATTTCGTGCTCTTCTTTGCGAATTCAAGCTAGAAAACAACGAAAATCGGCGAGAAATAATCGTTTTGCATCGAAATATGCGGTTTTCTGTAAGAATTTTGATGATTTCGTGCAGAATTCTGCAGTTTTCTTGCAATTCAGCCGTTGAATCTTGGTAATAAGTCATGATTTTGTAGATTTCGTGCTCTTCTTTGCGAATTCAAGCCAGAAAACAACGAAAATCGGCGAGAAATAATCGTTTTGCATCGAAATATGCGGTTTTCTGTAAGAATTTTGATAATTTCGTGCAGAATTCTGCTGTTTTCTTGCAATTCAGCCGTTGAATCTTGGTAAAAAGTCATGATTTTGTAGATTTCGTGCTCTTCTTTGCGAATTTAAGCCAGAAAACCACGAAAATCGGCGAGAAATCGTCGTTTTGCATCGAAATATGCGGTTTTCTCTAAGAATTTTGATGATTTCGTGCAGAATTCTGCTGTTTTCTTGCAATTCAGCTGTTGAATCTTGGTAAAAAGTGATGATTTTGTAGATTTCGTGCTCTTCTTTGCGAATTCAAGCCAGAAAACAACGAAAATCGGCGAGAAATCGTCGTTTTGCATCGAAATATGCGGTTTTCTCTAAGAATTTTGACGATTTCGTGCAGAATTCTGCTGTTCTCTTGCAATTCAGCCGTTGAATCTTGGTAAAAAGTCATGATTTTGTAGATTTCGGGCTCTTCTTTGCGAATTCAAGCCAGAAAACAACGAAAATCGGCGAGAAATCGTCGTTTTGCATCGAAAAATGCGGTTCTCTGTAAGAATTTTGATGATTTCGTGCAGAATTCTGCTGTTTTCTTGCAATTCAGCCGTGGAATCTTGGTTAAAAGTGATGATTTTGTAGATTTCGGGCTCTTCTTTGCGAATTCAAGCCAGAAAACAACAAAAATCGGCGAGAAATCGTTGTTTTGCATCGAAATATGCGGTTTTCTGTAAGAATTTTGATGATTTCGTGCAGAAATCTGTTGTTTTCTTGCAATTCAGCTGTTGAATCTTGGTAATAAGTCATGATTTTGTAGATTTCGTGCTCTTCTTTGCGAATTCAAGCCAGAAAACAACGAAAATCGGCGAGAAATAATCGTTTTGCATCGAAATATGCGGTTTTCTGGAAGATATTTGATGATTTCGTGCAGAATTCTGCTGTTTTCTTGCAATTCAGCCGTTGAATCTTGGTAAAAAGTCATGATTTTGTAGATTTCGTGCTCTTCTTTGCGAATTTAAGCCAGAAAACCACGAAAATCGGCGAGAAATCGTCGTTTTGCATCGAAATATGCGGTTTTCTCTAAGAATTTTGATGATTTCGTGCAGAATTCTGCTGTTTTCTTGCAATTCAGCCGTTGAATCTTGGTAAAAAGTGATGATTTTGTAGATTTCGTGCTCTTCTTTGCGAATTCAAGCCAGAAAACAACGAAAATCGGCGAGAAATCGTCGTTTTGCATCGAAAAATGCGGTTTTCTGTAAGAATTTTGATGATTTCGTGCAGAATTCTGCTGTTTTCTTGCAATTCAGCCGTTGAATCTTGGTAAAAATTCATGATTTTGTAGATTTCGTGCTCTTCTTTGCGAATTCAAGCTAGAAAACAACGAAAATCGGCGAGAAATAATCGTTTTGCATCGAAATATGCGGTTTTCTGTAAGAATTTTGATGATTTCGTGCAGAATTCTGCAGTTTTCTTGCAATTCAGCCGTTGAATCTTGGTAATAAGTCATGATTTTGTAGATTTCGTGCTCTTCTTTGCGAATTCAAGCCAGAAAACAACGAAAATCGGCGAGAAATAATCGTTTTGCATCGAAATATGCGGTTTTCTGTAAGAATTTTGATGATTTCGTGCAGAATTCTGCTGTTTTCTTGCAATTCAGCCGTTGAATCTTGGTAAAAAGTCATGATTTTGTAGATTTCGTGCTCTTCTTTGCGAATTTAAGCCAGAAAACCACGAAAATCGGCGAGAAATCGTCGTTTTGCATCGAAATATGCGGTTTTCTCTAAGAATTTTGACGATTTCGTGCAGAATTCTGCTGTTCTCTTGCAATTCAGCCGTTGAATCTTGGTAAAAAGTCATGATTTTGTAGATTTCGGGCTCTTCTTTGCGAATTCAAGCCAGAAAACAACGAAAATCGGCGAGAAATCGTCGTTTTGCATCGAAAAATGCGGTTCTCTGTAAGAATTTTGATGATTTCGTGCAGAATTCTGCTGTTTTCTTGCAATTCAGCCGTTGAATCTTGGTAAAAAGACATGATTTTGTAGATTTCGTGCTCTTCTTTGCGAATTCAAGCCAGAAAACAACGAAAATCGGCGAAAAATCGTCGTTTTGCATCGAAAAATGCGGTTTTCTGTAAGAATTTTGATGATTTCGTGCAGAATTCTGCTGTTTTCTTGCAATTCAGCCGTTGAATCTTGGTAAAAAGTCATGATTTTGTAGATTTCGTGCTCTTCTTTGCGAATTTAAGCCAGAAAACCAACGAAAATCGGCGAGAAATCGTCGTTTTGCATCGAAACATGCGGTTTTCTGTAAGAATTTTGATGATTTCGTGCAGAATTCTGCTGTTTTATTGCAATTCAGCCGTTGAATCTAGGTAAAAAGTCATGATTTTGTAGATTTCGTGCTCTTCTTGGCGAATTCAAGATTGAAAACAACGAAAATCGGCGAGAAATCGTTGTTTTGCATCGAAATATGCAGTTTTCTCTAAGAATTTTGATGATTTCGTGCAGAATTCTGCTGTTTTCTTGCAATTCAGCCGTTGAATCTTGATAAAAAGTCATGATTTTGTAGATTTCGTGCTCTTCTTTGCGAATTCAAGCCAGAAAACAACGAAAATCGGCGAGAAATCGTCGTTTTGCATCGAAATATGCGGTTTTCTGTAAGAATTTTGATGATTTCGGGCAGAATTCTGCTGTTTTCTTGCAATTCAGCCGTAGAATCTTGGTAAAAAGTGATGATTTTGTAGATTTCGTGCTCTTCTTTGCGAATTCATGCCAGAAAATAACGAAAATCGGCGAGAAATCGTCGTTTTGCATCGAAATATGCGGTTTTCTGTAAGAATTTTGATGATTTCGTGCAGAATTCTGCTGTTT
Organism: Gnatocerus cornutus; assembly: GCA_029298725.1. Taxonomy (NCBI): domain Eukaryota; kingdom Metazoa; phylum Arthropoda; class Insecta; order Coleoptera; family Tenebrionidae; genus Gnatocerus; species Gnatocerus cornutus. Next base: position 3,246,652 of record CM055514.1, read on the forward strand.
TCCTGCAATTCAGCCGTTGAATCTTTGTAAAAAGTGATGATTTTGTAGATTTCGTGCTTTTCTTTGCGAATTCAAGCCAGAAAACAACGAAAATCGGCGAGAAATCGTCGTTTTGCATCGAAATATGCGGTTTTCTCTAAGAATTTTGACGATTTCGTGCAGAATTCGGCTGTTTTCTTGCAATTCAGCCGTTGAATCTTGGTAAAATGTCATGATTTTGTAGATTTCGTGCTCTTCTTTGCGAATTCAAGATAGAAAACAACGAAAATCAGCGAGAAATCGTCGTTTTGCATCGAAATATGCGGTTTTCTCTAGGAATTTTGATGATTTCGTGCAGAATTCTGCTGTTTTCTTGCAATTCAGCCGTTGAATCTTGGTAAAAAGTCATGATTTTGTAGATTTTGTGCTCTTCTTTGCGAATTCATGCCAGAAAACAACGAAAACCGGCGAGAAATCGTCGTTTTGCATCGAAATATGCGGTTTTCTGTAAGAATTTTGATGACTTCGTGCAGAATTCTGCTGTTTTATTGCAATTCAGCCGTTGAATCTAGGTAAAAAGTCATGATTTTGTAGATTTCGTGCTCTTCTTGGCGAATTCAAGATTGAAAACAACGAAAATCGGCGAGAAATCGTTGTTTTGCATCGAAATATGCAGTTTTCTCTAAGAATTTTGATGATTTCGTGCAGAATTCTGCTGTTTTCTTGCAATTCAGCTGTTGAATCTTGGTAAAAAGTGATGATTTTGTAGATTTCGTGCTCTTCTTTGCGAATTCAAGCCAGAAAACAACGAAAATCGGCGAGAAATCGTCGTTTTGCATCGAAATATGCGGTTTTCTCTAAGAATTTTGACGATTTCGTGCAGAATTCTGCTGTTCTCTTGCAATTCAGCCGTTGAATCTTGGTAAAAAGTTATGATTTTGTAGATTTCGGGCTCTTCTTTGCGAATTCAAGCCAGAAAACAACGAAAATCGGCGAGAAATCGTCGTTTTGCATCGAAAAATGCGGTTCTCTGTAAGAATTTTGATGATTTCGTGCAGAATTCTGCTGTTTTCTTGCAATTCAGCCGTGGAATCTTGGTAAAAAGTGATGATTTTGTAGATTTCGTGCTCTTCTTTGCGAATTCAAGCCAGAAAACAACAAAAATCGGCGAGAAATCGTTGTTTTGCATCGAAATATGCGGTTTTCTGTAAGAATTTTGATGATTTCGTGCAGAAATCTGTTGTTTTCTTGCAATTCAGCCGTTGAATCTTGGTAAAAAGTCATGATTTTGTAGATTTCGTGCTCTTCTTTGCGAATTCAAGCCAGAAAACAACGAAAATCGGCGAGAAATCGCCGTTTTGCATCGAAATATGCGATTTTCTGTAAGAATTTTGATGATTTCGTGCAGAATTCTGCTGTTTTCTTGCAATTCAGCTGTTGAATCTTGGTAATAAGTCATGATTTTGTAGATTTCGTGCTCTTCTTTGCGAATTCAAGCCAGAAAACAACGAAAATCGGCGAGAAATCGTCGTTTTGCATCGAAAAATGCGGTTTTCTGTAAGAATTTTGATGATTTCGTGCAGAATTCTGCTGTTTTCTTGCAATTCAGCCGTTGAATCTTGGTAAAAATTCATGATTTTGTAGATTTCGTGCTCTTCTTTGCGAATTCAAGCTAGAAAACAACGAAAATCGGCGAGAAATAATCGTTTTGCATCGAAATATGCGGTTTTCTGTAAGAATTTTGATGATTTCGTGCAGAATTCTGCAGTTTTCTTGCAATTCAGCCGTTGAATCTTGGTAATAAGTCATGATTTTGTAGATTTCGTGCTCTTCTTTGCGAATTCAAGCCAGAAAACAACGAAAATCGGCGAGAAATAATCGTTTTGCATCGAAATATGCGGTTTTCTGTAAGAATTTTGATGATTTCGTGCAGAATTCTGCTGTTTTCTTGCAATTCAGCCGTTGAATCTTGGTAAAAAGTCATGATTTTGTAGATTTCGTGCTCTTCTTTGCGAATTTAAGCCAGAAAACCACGAAAATCGGCGAGAAATCGTCGTTTTGCATCGAAATATGCGGTTTTCTCTAAGAATTTTGATGATTTCGTGCAGAATTCTGCTGTTTTCTTGCAATTCAGCTGTTGAATCTTGGTAAAAAGTGATGATTTTGTAGATTTCGTGCTCTTCTTTGCGAATTCAAGCCAGAAAACAACGAAAATCGGCGAGAAATCGTCGTTTTGCATCGAAATATGCGGTTTTCTCTAAGAATTTTGACGATTTCGTGCAGAATTCTGCTGTTCTCTTGCAATTCAGCCGTTGAATCTTGGTAAAAAGTCATGATTTTGTAGATTTCGGGCTCTTCTTTGCGAATTCAAGCCAGAAAACAACGAAAATCGGCGAGAAATCGTCGTTTTGCATCGAAAAATGCGGTTCTCTGTAAGAATTTTGATGGTTTCGTGCAGAATTCTGCTGTTTTCTTGCAATTCAGCCGTTGAATCTTGGTAAAAAGACATGATTTTGTAGATTTCGTGCTCTTCTTTGCGAATTCAAGCCAGAAAACAACGAAAATCGGCGAGAAATCGTCGTTTTGCATCGAAAAATGCGGTTTTCTGTAAGAATTTTGATGATTTCGTGCAGAATTCTGCTGTTTTCTTGCAATTCAGCCGTTGAATCTTGGTAAAAAGTCATGATTTTGTAGATTTCGTGCTCTTCTTTGCGAATCTAAGCCAGAAAACCAACGAAAATCGGCGAGAAATCGTCGTTTTGCATCGAAATATGCGGTTTTCTGTAAGAATTTTGATGATTTCGTGCAGAATTCTGCTGTTTTATTGCAATTCAGCCGTTGAATCTAGGTAAAAAGTCATGATTTTGTAGATTTCGTGCTCTTCTTGGCGAATTCAAGATTGAAAACAACGAAAATCGGCGAGAAATCGTTGTTTTGCATCGAAATATGCAGTTTTCTCTAAGAATTTTGATGATTTCGTGCAGAATTCTGCTGTTTTCTTGCAATTCAGCCGTTGAATCTTGATAAAAAGTCATGATTTTGTAGATTTCGTGCTCTTCTTTGCGAATTCAAGCCAGAAAACAACGAAAATCGGCGAGAAATCGTCGTTTTGCATCGAAAAATGCGGTTCTCTGTAAGAATTTTGATGATTTCGTGCAGAATTCTGCTGTTTTCTTGCAATTCAGCCGTTGAATCTTGGTAAAAAGACATGATTTTGTAGATTTCGTGCTCTTCTTTGCGAATTCAAGCCAGAAAACAACGAAAATCGGCGAGAAATCGTCGTTTTGCATCGAAAAATGCGGTTTTCTGTAAGAATTTTGATGATTTCGTGCAGAATTCTGCTGTTTTCTTGCAATTCAGCCGTTGAATCTTGGTAAAAAGTCATGATTTTGTAGATTTCGTGCTCTCCTTTGCGAATTTAAGCCAGAAAACCAACGAAAATCGGCGAGAAATCGTCGTTTTGCATCGAAATATGCGGTTTTCTGTAAGAATTTTGATGATTTCGTGCAGAATTCTGCTGTTTTATTGCAATTCAGCCGTTGAATCTAGGTAAAAAGTCATGATTTTGTAGATTTCGTGCTCTTCTTGGCGAATTCAAGATTGAAAACAACGAAAATCGGCGAGAAATCGTTGTTTTGCATCGAAATATGCAGTTTTCTCTAAGAATTTTGATGATTTCGTGCAGAATTCTGCTGTTTTCTTGCAATTCAGCCGTTGAATCTTGATAAAAAGTCATGATTTTGTAGATTTCGTGCTCTTCTTTGCGAATTCAAGCCAGAAAACAACGAAAATCGGCGAGAAATCGTCGTTTTGCATCGAAATATGCGGTTTTCTGTAAGAATTTTGATGATTTCGGGCAGAATTCTGCTGTTTTCTTGCAATTCAGCCGTAGAATCTTGGTAAAAAGTGATGATTTTGTAGATTTCGTGCTCTTCTTTGCGAATTCATGCCAGAAAATAACGAAAATCGGCGAGAAATCGTCGTTTTGCATCGAAATATGCGGTTTTCTGTAAGAATTTTGATGATTTCGTGCAGAATTCTGCTGTTTTCCTGCAATTCAGCCGTTGAATCTTTGTAAAAAGTGATGATTTTGTAGATTTCGTGCTTTTCTTTGCGAATTCAAGCCAGAAAACAACGAAAATCGGCGAGAAATCGTCGTTTTGCATCGAAATATGCGGTTTTCTCTAAGAATTTTGACGATTTCGTGCAGAATTCGGCTGTTTTCTTGCAATTCAGCCGTTGAATCTTGGTAAAATGTCATGATTTTGTAGATTTCGTGCTCTTCTTTGCGAATTCAAGATAGAAAACAACGAAAATCAGCGAGAAATCGTCGTTTTGCATCGAAATATGCGGTTTTCTCTAAGAATTTTGATGATTTCGTGCAGAATTCTGCTGTTTTCTTGCAATTCAGCCGTTGAATCTTGGTAAAAAGTCATGATTTTGTAGATTTTGTGCTCTTCTTTGCGAATTCATGCCAGAAAACAACGAAAATCGGCGAGAAATCGTCGTTTTGCATCGAAATATGCGGTTTTCTGTAAGAATTTTGATGACTTCGTGCAGAATTCTGCTGTTTTATTGCAATTCAGCCGTTGAATCTAGGTAAAAAGTCATGATTTTGTAGATTTCGTGCTCTTCTTGGCGAATTCAAGATTGAAAACAACGAAAATCGGCGAGAAATCGTTGTTTTGCATCAAAATATGCAGTTTTCTCTAAGAATTTTGATGATTTCGTGCAGAATTCTGCTGTTTTCTTGCAATTCAGCTGTTGAATCTTGGTAAAAAGTGATGATTTTGTAGATTTCGTGCTCTTCTTTGCGAATTCAAGCCAGAAAACAACGAAAATCGGCGAGAAATCGTCGTTTTGCATCGAAATATGCGGTTTTCTCTAAGAATTTTGACGATTTCGTGCAGAATTCTGCTGTTCTCTTGCAATTCAGCCGTTGAATCTTGGTAAAAAGTTATGATTTTGTAGATTTCGGGCTCTTCTTTGCGAATTCAAGCCAGAAAACAACGAAAATCGGCGAGAAATCGTCGTTTTGCATCGAAAAATGCGGTTCTCTGTAAGAATTTTGATGATTTCGTGCAGAATTCTGCTGTTTTCTTGCAATTCAGCCGTGGAATCTTGGTAAAAAGTGATGATTTTGTAGATTTCGTGCTCTTCTTTGCGAATTCAAGCCAGAAAACAACAAAAATCGGCGAGAAATCGTTGTTTTGCATCGAAATATGCGGTTTTCTGTAAGAATTTTGATGATTTCGTGCAGAAATCTGTTGTTTTCTTGCAATTCAGCCGTTGAATCTTGGTAAAAAGTCATGATTTTGTAGATTTCGTGCTCTTCTTTGCGAATTCAAGCCAGAAAACAACGAAAATCGGCGAGAAATCGTCGTTTTGCATCGAAATATGCGATTTTCTGTAAGAATTTTGATGATTTCGTGCAGAATTCTGCTGTTTTCTTGCAATTCAGCTGTTGAATCTCGGTAATAAGTCATGATTTTGTAGATTTCGTGCTCTTCTTTGCGAATTCAAGCCAGAAAACAACGAAAATCGGCGAGAAATAATCGTTTTGCATCGAAATATGCGGTTTTCTGGAAGAATTTTGATGATTTCGTGCAGAATTCTGCTGTTTTCTTGCAATTCAGCCGTTGAATCTTGGTAAAAAGTCATGATTTTGTAGATTTCGTGCTCTTCTTTGCGAATTTAGGCCAGAAAACCACGAAAATCGGCGAGAAATCGTCGTTTTGCATCGAAATATGCGGTTTTCTCTAAGAATTTTGATGATTTCGTGCAGAATTCTGCTGTTTTCTTGCAATTCAGCCGTTGAATCTTGGTAAAAAGTGATGATTTTGTAGATTTCGTGCTCTTCTTTGCGAATTCAAGCCAGAAAACAACGAAAATCGGCGAGAAATCGTCGTTTTGCATCGAAAAATGCGGTTTTCTGTAAGAATTTTGATGATTTCGTGCAGAATTCTGCTGTTTTCTTGCAATTCAGCCGTTGAATCTTGGTAAAAATTCATGATTTTGTAGATTTCGTGCTCTTCTTTGCGAATTCAAGCTAGAAAACAACGAAAATCGGCGAGAAATAATCGTTTTGCATCGAAATATGCGGTTTTCTGTAAGAATTTTGATGATTTCGTGCAGAATTCTGCAGTTTTCATGCAATTCAGCCGTTGAATCTTGGTAATAAGTCATGATTTTGTAGATTTCGTGCTCTTCTTTGCGAATTCAAGCCAGAAAACAACGAAAATCGGCGAGAAATAATCGTTTTGCATCGAAATATGCGGTTTTCTGTAAGAATTTTGATGATTTCGTGCAGAATTCTGCTGTTTTCTTGCAATTCAGCCGTTGAATCTTGGTAAAAAGTCATGATTTTGTAGATTTCGTGCTCTTCTTTGCGAATTTAAGCCAGAAAACCACGAAAATCGGCGAGAAATCGTCGTTTTGCATCGAAATATGCGGTTTTCTCTAAGAATTTTGATGATTTCGTGCAGAATTCTGCTGTTTTCTTGCAATTCAGCTGTTGAATCTTGGTAAAAAGTGATGATTTTGTAGATTTCGTGCTCTTCTTTGCGAATTCAAGCCAGAAAACAACGAAAATCGGCGAGAAATCGTCGTTTTGCATCGAAATATGCGGTTTTCTCTAAGAATTTTGACGATTTCGTGCAGAATTCTGCTGTTCTCTTGCAATTCAGCCGTTGAATCTTGGTAAAAATTCATGATTTTGTAGATTTCGGGCTCTTCTTTGCGAATTCAAGCCAGAAAACAACGAAAATCGGCGAGAAATCGTCGTTTTGCATCGAAAAATGCGGTTCTCTGTAAGAATTTTGATGATTTCGTGCAGAATTCTGCTGTTTTCTTGCAATTCAGCCGTTGAATCTTGGTAAAAAGACATGATTTTGTAGATTTCGTGCTCTTCTTTGCGAATTCAAGCCAGAAAACAACGAAAATCGGCGAGAAATCGTCGTTTTGCATCGAAAAATGCGGTTTTCTGTAAGAATTTTGATGATTTCGTGCAGAATTCTGCTGTTTTCTTGCAATTCAGCCGTTGAATCTTGGTAAAAAGTCATGATTTTGTAGATTTCGTGCTCTTCTTTGCGAATTTAAGCCAGAAAAACAACGAAAATCGGCGAGAAATCGTCGTTTTGCATCGAAATATGCGGTTTTCTGTAAGAATTTTGATGATTTCGTGCAGAATTCTGCTGTTTTATTGCAATTCAGCCGTTGAATCTAGGTAAAAAGTCATGATTTTGTAGATTTCGTGCTCTTCTTGGCGAATTCAAGATTGAAAACAACGAAAATCGGCGAGAAATCGTTGTTTTGCATCGAAATATGCAGTTTTCTCTAAGAACTTTGATGATTTCGTGCAGAATTCTGCTGTTTTCTTGCAATTCAGCCTTTGAATCTTGATAAAAAGTCATGATTTTGTAGATTTCGTGCTCTTCTTTGCGAATTCAAGCCAGAAAACAACGAAAATCGGCGAGAAATCGTCGTTTTGCATCGAAATATGCAGTTTTCTGTAAGAATTTTGATGATTTCGGGCAGAATTCTGCTGTTTTCTTGCAATTCAGCCGTAGAATCTTGGTAAAAAGTGATGATTTTGTAGATTTCGTGCTCTTCTTTGCGAATTCATGCCAGAAAACAACGAAAATCGGCGAGAAATCGTCGTTTTGCATCGAAATATGCGGTTTTCTGTAAGAATTTTGATGATTTCGTGCAGACTTCTGCTGTTTTCCTGCAATTCAGCCGTTGAATCTTTGTAAAAAGTCATGATTTTGTAGATTTCGTGCTCTTCTTTGCGAATTCAAGCCAGAAAACAACGAAAATCGGCAAGAAATCGTCGTTTTGCATCGAAATATGCGGTTTTCTGTAAGAATTTTGATGATTTCGTGCAGAATTCTGCTGTTTTCTTGCAATTCAGCCGTTGAATCTTGGTAAAAAGTCACGATTTTGTAGATTCCGTGCTCTTCTTTGCGAATTCAAGATAGAAAACAACGAAAATCAGCGAGAAATCGTCGTTTTGCATCGAAATATGCGGTTTTCTCTAAGAATTTTGATGATTTCGTGCAGAATTCTGCTGTTTTCTTGCAATTCAGCTGTTGAATCTTGGTAAAAAGTGATGATTTTGTAGATTTCGTGCTCTTCTTTGCGAATTCAAGCCAGAAAACAACGGAAATCGGCGAGAAATCGTCGTTTTGCATCGAAATATGAGGTTTTCTCTAAGAATTTTGACGATCTCGTGCAGAATTCTGCTGTTTTCTTGCAATTCAGCCGTTGAATCTTGGTAAAATGTCATGATTTTGTAGATTTCGTGCTCGTCTTTGCGAATTCAAGATAGAAAACAACGCAAATCAGCGAGAAATCGTCGTTTTGCATCGAAATATGCGGTTTTCTCTAAGAATTTTGATGATTTCGTGCAGAATTCTGCTGTTTTCTTGCAATTCAGCCGTTGAATCTTGGTAAAAAGTCATGATTTAGTAGATTTCGTGCTCTTCTTTGCGAATTCAAGCCAGAAAACAACGAAAATCGGCGAGAAATCGTCGTTTTGCATCGAAAAATGCGGTTTTCTGTAAAAATTTTGATGATTTCGTGCAGAATTCTGCTGTTTTCTTGCAATTCAGCCGTTGAATCTTGGTAAAAAGTCATGATTTTGTAGATTTCGTGCTCTTCTTTGCGAATTCAAGCCAGAAAACAACGAAAATCGGCAAGAAATCGTCGTTTTGCATCGAAATATGCGGTTTTCTGTAAGAATTTTGATGATTTCGTGCAGAATTCTGCTGTTTTCTTGCAATTCAGCTGTTGAATCTTGGTAAAAAGTCATGATTTTGTAGATTCCGTGCTCTTCTTTGCGAATTCAAGATAGAAAACAACGAAAATCAGCGAGAAATCGTCGTTTTGCATCGAAAAATGCGGTTTTCTGTAAAAATTTTGATGATTTCGTGCAGAATTCTGCTGTTTTCTTAGTAGTAAGGTAGTGCCGGTTTCACTCCACGACCTTGTGGAGTGAAACCGGCATAGGTTTTACGCCGATGACTCATTGCAGTTGAATCTCATTTTATTTTTTATTTTATCAACTTTCAGTACAATGTTATTTGATACTTATCGTTTCAAATTACATTTATCCAATTTTATGAAAGCTTGAAGTTTCATTGCAAATATCTTCGAAACGGTTATTCTGGGTCCATTGGTACATATAACAAAAAAGATGCACATTAAAAAATACTATCGATTGATAGAAAGTAACTGACGTTTGATTTGTAATGTATCAAGTTACAGGATGAAATGTGTTATTTACTGTTTGTTCATAACTCGAAAACGAAGAGTCTGACGAGATTTGCGCCACTAATAAAAAATTAGCGTTTTGTAAAGTACATGTGATTTATAGAAAAAGAATTGGGTTTTAGTCATATCGTGTCAAGTTACAGCTAAATAAAATTTTGAATTTTTGAAGTTTGAAGAGCAATATCTCGGAAACGATACTTCTGACACAATTTGAATCTATGACAAAAAAGATGCGCCTTGAAAAGTACCATCGAAATGTTGAAAGAAAATTTTGATTTTATTCGACCACCCCAAAAATCGAAAAAAATTTTGTTAAATCTTGAATAAAATCCAAACGAATTGAAAAAACTATGACATGTTATATATTTTCTTAATGCACATTTAATTCTGCGTTATTTGATATGCAGCATGACAATTTTAAAAAAACTACCCCTAAATTATTGTTGAAGGTAGAAATCTGAAATTTTGTGTGAATGATTAGTGGACGATTCTAAAAAACGCCGTAATGTTGAAAGTTTTTTTTTGCGACTGGTTTGTCAAAAAATGCAATTGGTACACATAAGGGTTGCGATTTTGTGTGATTGAAAACAATCAGAATAAAGAGAAAATCTTTCTCAATATAGCGACCATACACTCACATAGAAAATAATGCGTTTAAGATTAGCATTTTTGTGGGGTAAAGTCCATTTCCGCCCGACCAAAAACTGACACAATTCATCGTTGTCAGTCATTAATAAAATGCGCTAGTCGGTTTGTTCAGATTCCGAACCTGCCACTCTTTTTTTTTTTTTTTTTTTTTTTGGATACATATTTTATATATATTTATACGGTATTGTACTCAAAACTCTTTTCTTTATCCATTCCCAAAAATTCAGAAAATTTTGAAAACTTAAAAAAAAAAAAAAAAAAAATTTTTTTAGATAATTTTTTTCTACTACCCCTGTTTAAATGTAAAAAAAGTATTTTTCTTTTGCGTAAATTTTCAAAGATTTGCTTTATCTCAAAAAACTACCCCTATTTAAAAAAACTAAATATATATTCAATAATTTTTATTGTGTTTGCTACAAAGTTAAATTATATAGTAATCCGGGGGGAGGGGTGTGACTGCACCATTTTTCGATCATCCCTGTAAGTGCATTAAAATTAATATTTTTGTTTTACTCCAAAAGTCTTTACTTACGGGATATCACGAATATGCACTCATCCGCAACCTCTCCTGTCTGCGGAATTCTTTTCGCTCCCTCCTTGATAGACAAGGTGGGACCTCTCTTATAATGTCCCTGTTTAACACTGGCCGATATCCCAGATAATCATCAGCATCATAAACATCATCCCACAATTCTTCTTTTTTAATGTTATTTAAAGGTGCTGCTGCTGCTGCTGCTGCTGCTGCAGCTGCTGCTGCTGCTGTTCCTACTTCCCCACTGCTTGCAGAATTCTGCTGGGGTTGGTAAGATGCTGATGTGGGTGGTTGCGCCCATGCAGTTTGTCCAGGTTGGAATCGGCGACTGCACTTGAACTTGTGGATCGCCATTTTTGTTGGCTTGACCCAATGGTCTTTAACGAACGGGCATTGCACTAATTCTGAAAAAAATTATTATATATAATTAAAAACAGAAGAACAATGTCTTACCGTCGCTCATGTTGCTTCAAGATTTCTTGATTTCTGTTGCTCTTAAGTGTTACAATTTGATTTATATTAAAGTCATTTATCACCGCCTACTTGACAATATACGTTTTACGCCTTGTTTATCTCCACACACTATTTTTCAACCAATCCCTACTTAGTACACTTACCGTTGCTGATGTTGCTATTGTGACATTGCGTTTCATTGGTTACAGCTTTCCCACACCAGCTCGAACTTAGACTTTTGAATGTCTTATTGGAGATATATGTCCCAAACCCATGCACGCTTCTTGTTTCAATGACCCCGGTCATGAAAAATGCAAGCTTGCACTTACAAAATGCATTGCCAAGTTCCTGCGACAATGACCTGTCTTTAACATTGATGTAATAAGCAGATATATGTCTAATTTTCTCGAGCATTGACTTGTCCTTCAAAATGTGCAAGCTCAGCAGATTTTTCCGAATGACCAATGAACTTTCCACCTCCTGCATACGTATCTATAGTGGGGCACTTTTGCAAAATCAACAATTTTCTTTATTATAAAAATGAACTCTTCTGTATTGCAAATCATTCAGTTGACAAAGTTAACAATGAAGACTCCCGCGAAAAAATTCAATTTAAGCCTGAAAAAATCGCCTGCTGTAAGTTAAATTATTTCAATATTGATTTAATTTATTTTGAATACTATTTTTTTTTTAGATTTCAGTCATAAGCTGTTCAGAAGAAGAAGAAGACGAAAAATCTGTTAAAATTCTTCAAAATGTTTTACTGCAGGTAAATAAATTTTATAATTTTTTAGTACATTACAAATAACATACTTTATTTGGCTTTCAGGAAGCAGGTGGGGTCCAACAGCAGGTCGAAGAAGGAGAATTGCTTTCGGTGAGTATTATAATCATTTCTCTGACAATCTTTTTTTTGGTTATTTAAAATTTTTACATCTTTTCTTTTATTTCTCAGGGATGCGAGTCTCTCGATACATTTTTGAGCTCGGTGGGACATGTTCCAACAGTGCCACCTCCCCTACGAAAACTTGGCAATTCTCCGATCCCAACCACATCAAGGGGAAAAAATTTGGCGTTATTAAAAAATGACGTTGCTGAAGACGATGAGCCAACCTCTCAGAGCTCCCTGGAAGAGGAAGGTGTGGTGGAAGCAGAAGACTCCACCACGACAACCATGCGAAGCTGCAGGAAGCGCCTGATGGGAGAGAAACGAAAACATCTCTACCATCTGGAGAGCATAGACAGGGCCCTGCAAGAGCTCAACAAGAAAGAAGAGAAGCTGCTTCAGGTGATTAACCTGAAGCGAAAGAAACTTAACACTGAAGCAGCTAATCTAAATATTCAGGTGCAAAAATGCAACATTATAATAGAGCAAATATCCAAACAATTGTAATAAATAATTTTAACATAATCATTGTTTTATTTTACTTTTGATCAGAAATTTTTTAATGACTTAGATCATGAGTTAAACGAAGATTAATTAACATAATTGTGATAGTATTGGTTGATTATTAACCTTCTAGTTATTTTATTAAAATTAAACTAAATTATATCTAAACAAAAAAAAATCTGATATGGACTAAAATACATTTAAATAAACTAGACCACAAATTATACGAAGATTTAAATTAGATGAAAACAAAAAAAAATCTGTTGACTAAGTTGAATAATCATTTCATTCAAATTTAAATTATCATAAATAAGGAGAAGTACAAAAAGAAATATGAGGCTTGATATATTTTATTTTATTGTTTTAAAAAAACATTATCAATTAATTTTAAACGATACATTTTTCTTTGTAAATCAAACAATTCAATTTGATGCTTTAATTGAATCAAAGATCGAATATGTCGTTCTATTTTTTTACGATAAATTTTTAAAGCTATAATCTTATCATGATCATAAAGTTTCTTGTTTGGAGATTTGGACATAATCGTCTTTTTCTACAAATTCTATGTCTGTGGACAAATACACCGTTCCTCTGCTAATCAAAAATATTTCTTTTCCCAATTTGATTTCTTCGTTCAAAGTTTCGAAGTTGTTGTTCTTCTTTAATCTATTTGTAAATCGATGGGGAAGAATCGTCTTGAAGCCTGAACACTTTACACACACCTTTTCACCATAGCATGTATCAACAAAGCTAAAATTCAACACTTTATATGGTTTATGTAGTTGCAGAGTGCGCACACTTACAAATTCATCAACTCTCAAATTATCGTTTAATTCTTTAATGATTGCAGTCATTTTCTTTTAAAAGATGATGTTATAAATTACAACCAAACTGATTTGAAGACTACATTTTGTAGATTTATCTAAATATTCTTTCATTCATACGCAAGCGCAATTAAAAATTTCGAATTCAGCACTATTTGAAATATGAACAATTTGCTGACAATCAACAACTGACATGTCTCAAATTGCTAGTGTCCTTGGTTTACAAGTTGAAACTTGTTGATTTCTCTAGTACTTATAGATGCAAGAATTTTGCTTTGACAAAACTGTGTTTTTGTGCTTGTATGTGAATGTATGGTGCTATAAAAACATCAAAAAACATGGAAACTGTGACTTCTCTGTGCAAGCGATCATTACGACTTATACGACAGTACATTAGTAAAGTTAACAATGTGGATGAGACTCAACGTATGATAACTCATATTAACACCACAATCAGAATAGTTAAAAAAGCAATCTTAAACAAAATCTTTCAAAACAATCCATTAGAACAACCAAGTTCTTTAGAAGCAAGTTTAGCTCATCTCAAATGTTATCGTTTTAAATTGAAACACATGAAAAAGCAGTTTAATGTTAAACGTGGAAAAGGTTTACCAACGCCATCTAATATAAAAGATTGTGCTATTTCATGGGAAGATGTTGATTCATCTTTTAACAGCAGAATTCAAACAGGGTTTATATCAAATCATGGATGTAAAGATGCTTTAATTTTTTTAAATAAGTGTTTTAAATGTTTCTCTAGAAGAGTTAAAAAAGAATTAACAAAACATCTTTTAAAAGTAAATGTCATATTTTCAGCGAATTTTATTAAGCCGCAAAATGATGACATTGATATGAAATCGTTTCCAACAAAAAACGAATTAATTGACAAATCAACTAATTTAAAAAAATGGTATCAAACAAATGTTGTTAACAAAATTATAAATAAACTTGAAGAATTTGCTGAAAAAGATTCCGGATGGGCATTATTGGAAATATTAGGTTTAAAAGTTAATATTAACCAATATGATCCCATCAAATTTGGTTATTCCACTTTTGTTAAAATGCCAAATTTTATTCAAAACAAACGAGCAGTCATCAATGTTCAAAATTCTGACTCATATTGCATACTTTGGGCAATTGTTTCGGCTTTATATCCAACAAATAATCACCCTGAAAGAATTTCATCGTACCCGCATTTCAAAGATGTTTTATCTTATGAAAACATAGAATTTCCAATTACATTTAAAGATATAAAAAAAATTGAAGTTATGAACAATTTAGCCATAAATCTCTACTGTATTGAAAATAAAAAAATCTTTCCGTGTGCATTAAGTACAAATTTGCAAAATTCAAGGAAAGTAATTAATCTCTTAATGGTACCATTGCAAACTAATACAAAGCAATTTAAAAACAATCAGCTTTTACATCACTTTGTTTGGATAAAAAATTTATCTGCATTGATATCAAAGCAATTATCAGCACACAATCACAAGACGTATATATGCGAAAGATGTTTGAACGCGTTTACGCAACAAGATCTTTTGGAAAAACATAGAAACTATTGTGAAAACGTAAATACTTGTTCCATTAAATTACCAACAGAAGATGATAAATTCTTGTTTTTTAAAAACCATAAATTTCAAGAAAAAGTAGCTTTCGCTATATATGCAGATTTGGAGAGCATTTTAGAGAAATGCAATGATAACAATCAACATTCCAATTCTCATGCTTATCAAAAGCATACTGCTTTTAGTGTCGCGTATTATTTGAAATGTTCATATGATGAAAACCTTTCAAAATTTCGATTATATCGTGGTAAAGATTGCATTTCATGGTTTATAAAAGAGCTGGACTCTATTGCAAAATTTTGTGACAATATCTTCAGATTTGTATTGCCTATGCAAAAATTAAATAAACAAGAAAGACAAAAAATTTTAAATGCAGGCAAATGTCACATCTGTAATCAATCATTTATTAACGAACAAATCAAAGTAATTGATCATGATCACAAAACTGGAGCAATTCGCGGGGCTGCTCATCAAAATTGCAATCTAAATTATAAGGATTCCCACATTATTCCCATTGTTTTTCATAATTTGAGTGGTTATGATGCTCATTTTATTATAAAAGAATTATCCACATCCATTGATGGTCACATACAACTTTTACCGATTAATAAAGAAAAATACATAGCGTTTACAAAGTATGTTTCCAACACCTCAATTCGCCTGAGATTTATTGATTCTTTTCGCTTTATGCCGTCTAGTTTGGAGACGTTGGCAAATAATTTACAAAATGATCAGAAATACATTACTAAAGCGCATTGTAATGATTTCCAAGAATTTGAAATGTTAACAAAAAAGGGTATCTTTCCTTACGATTACATTGATTCTTGGGAAAAACTTGATGAAAAAAATCTTCCCACAAAAACTGATTTCTTCAGTTATCTCAATGACGAAGATGTTTCAGATAAAAACTATCAACATGCCATTAACGTCTGGAAACGTTTTAAAATTAATTCGCTTGGAGAATATTCTGATTTGTATTTAAAAACAGATGTTTTACTATTAGCTGACATATTTGAAGCTTTTCGAAAAACCTGCATGATAACTTATCAACTAGATCCTTTACATTATTACACTGCACCTGGTCTAACTTTTGATGCGATGCTTAAAACAACGAAAATTCAATTAGAGCTTTTGACAGATATTGACAAAATCCTATTTATAGAAAAAGGAATTCGAGGTGGTGTTTCGCAATGTTCAAATCGATACGCTCAAGCCAACAATAAATATATGGCTAGTCACTATGATCAATATAAGGATTCCAGTTTTCTAATGTATTTTGATGTTAATAATCTCTATGGAGCAGCGATGTCAGAATATTTGCCCTATGGAAATTTCGAATTTCTAGAAAACATTGATCTCAATGAAATACTTAACACTCCCAAAAATTCTCACATTGGATACATAATTGAATGTGATATCAATTATCCCTTAAATTTGCATGAACTTCATAGTGACTTGCCTCTGGCTCCAGAACATATGATTCCTCCAATATCAAAGAGCAAAATACCCAAACTGTTGCTAACATTATATCCAAAACGCAACTATGTTGTACACTATCACAACTTGAAATTGTACATAAAATATGGATTGACTGTAGAAAAGGTTCATAGAGTTTTAAAATTTTATCAATCTCCTTGGTTGAAAGAATATATTGACTTGAACACTAAATTGAGACAACAGTCAAAAAATGATTTTGAAAAAGATTTTTATAAGTTAATGATTAATGCCATTTATGGCAAATGTATGGAAAACGTTCGCAAACATAAAGATATCCATTTACTTACTAAATGGGATGGTCGATTTGGTGCTCGATTTTATATCTCTAAACCAAATTTTCACAGTTCAGTTTGTTTTGATGATAATTTGGTTGTTGTAGAAATGAATAAATTAGAAGTATTTTTAAATAAACCTATATATATTGGTTTTAGCATTTTAGATATATCCAAAACATTTCTTTATGATTTTCATTATGGCTACATTTTGAATCGTTTTGATAAAAGAGCTAAATTACTTTACACCGATACAGACAGTTTAATTTATCAAATTCAAGTTGATGATATTTATCAGTATATAAAAACTGATCTTCATAAATTTGACACCTCCGATTATGAACCAAACAATATTTATAATATAGAATTAAAAAATAAAAAAGTTCCAGGCTTAATGAAAGATGAAAACAACGGCAAAATTATGTTGGAATTTGTTGGACTACGATCAAAAATGTATGCTTATACTGTTGATCGGAAAGATAAAATAAATTTTGAAAAAAAATCAAAAGGAGCAAAAAAATCGTCTATTAAGTCTATTACGTTAGATGATTATAAACAATGTTTGTTTGATGAGAAAATTTTCAAAACAGTTCAGAGACTTATCAGATCTAAAAATCATACGGTTTTTTCGACAGAACAAACCAAAGTTGTTCTAAGTCCTCACGATGATAAGCGCATGCTCAATTTTCCACATACAGATACAAAACCTTGGGGGTACATGTATCACATCAGTGAGTAACAGTGTGCTCTAAGAACAAGCTTTTTAATTGTCTACATAATTCTGATAAAAATCATGGAAGTTAACATGATTAATGAGATGGAACTTGAAATCTGTAAAAATGTGCAAAATACTGAGTTATTCTATCTCAAGAAATATTTCTCCATCATGAACCAATCAGGAAATAGCTCGAGTTATTTACCAAGTAAGAAACTGTTTCACCATTTGATGGAAAAAGAAGATTTTATAATAGAAGATTGTATTTTTTATTATATGTATAACAATACCGATCTTACAGATGTTTGTTTAGTTTTAGAGAAAAAGTTAAAATTTGATAATTATATTAATTCGATTTTACAATTATGTAATAAACATAATTATCAATATTTAAATTTTGAACTTCTTAGCACTTTATTAACATCCAACAAGTTACTTAACAGTATGTTTTATAAATCTTTTGTTTTGTGTTTGTTATCAGATTTTGATTTACAAGGTGTTACCAATAACAGTTACCCTGTTAAAAATATAGCAAAAAATTATAAAAATTTGGAAACTTGTGTTACAAACTTTATATCTTACGTAGCATCTAAGGCTTACGCCGAACCTTTAAAATGTTTTATTTCGGCATTAGCAATAAACAAAATTCCATATAGTCTTAACAGATCTACAGCTCCGTTCAGCAGAATATTCAGCTGGCTGCAGGAAAATATATTAAAAGCGGAAAGGGAGCCAGGAACGAGATTGGGATGGACTTCAGGACCGGATTCTGCTCCTTGGCCATCTACTGAATTGGCGGATTATAAAGAAACTTTGTCATTACTTAACTTAATATGTAATGAATAAATAAATAAACAATTTTTAAAAAATGCATTTATTTTATTACCCACATACATCAAATAATATATTGTATATATACTTATACTATTTTTACAATATTCCTTAATGGTAAATATTTTACAACTCTATCATATAAAATGAGACAATATGCACTGGTTTTGTCCGGAACGTTAACAGCTGTTTCAAATTCCAATCTGATCAATATAGGACTTTTTCTCAAGATTTCGTTTTGTTTAGAACAATCTAGAACGGTTATAGGTGCAATTGTTTTAAATTCTTCAGGACTGAATAATGGTTCAGCCTCTTTTCTAAAAAAGGATCTCTGAAAATTTATAAACATTTCATACAAAAGAGCATACTGATTTGTTTTAAAATTTAGATTTAAATTATCATATGGATACATATCATCATTAAGATACACTTTAATATTACTTAAATTACAATGATCAAATTGGCTATAGTCTCTAGTTTTATGATTTTTCCTGTCTATTTGAAGTCCAAAAAATATATACTGTGCTCTTTCAACGCTGGTTTGTAAGGTCCATGTATGACTTCTTGTTTGCGGAAGCAAAGGAAACTCATGAATTTCTCTACTACGAAATGGAATATCCAATTCTCTATCATTGTTGACAATATTAATTAACATAAGCTTTGTTGAGTCAGATACCGATATATGTGGCACAGCCCAAGAAATTTTAAATATTTTAACTCTAGCTGAATTTTTATTGTCACTGAAAATTAATGCATTTATGTCGGTGTTTCCTCGAATAAGAATCAGTTCTTGACGCATATTAATTAAAATTTTATTAAAATCTTCACAGAATCCGAAAATGAAACGTAAAGGAATCACCACATTAAAATCTCCTGTCGTTTGATTAATTGTTGTTGAATTTCCTTTTGGAAACCAGCCTGCATTTTGAAGAGCATCACTCTGATTTGTATTGTATGTTGGATAACCTTTCAAGATTGTTGTCAATCCAGGATTTCTAATTCGATCTACAGGTTGTCCACAAATTTCATAACGTATTTCATCAAACAATAATAGAACACCATTATTTGCGAATTTTACACCTAAAGGTGAAACAGGTTCATTATTTTCTTTAAACACTTCCACTTTTCCTTCTATATACAATGAACTATGAGATGGTAGCGTGTACAAATTCTGCTGTTCTATAGGAATTCTGATTGTATCATTATTTCCAAATGAATCATTAGTGTAAGGTTTATGTGTACGTCTTTCGGCGTAAGTTATTGCTGAATCAAATACAGCTTTATCGTTAACATTTAGGTTTTCGTAATTCATTTTTGATTTGAAGTCTTTACGGTCAAGCCTAACGACTCTAAAAATCTTTTGTTTCTGGATGTTAATCCGTTGCACATCAGATTAGTACTGAATAATGATTTCCTTGACTTATTTATATATTGAGGTAGTTTAGGTTTCAAAGAAAATTCCTGTTTAGATGTTGTGTTAAACAATAAACCCATTTTCTTACACTTTTTTCAAATGTAGTCTTACTGTTATGACTTCTTCTCTGAAATTAACTAAATTACCATCTTGATCTGTTATTTTAAGTACTATTTCATCAATTTGTTGCGTGTTGATTGGTAAATAAATAACATTTCTAGGAATTTCCACGATTCGATAGCCAGGTGGAACATTTGGAAAAAATTCGTGAATTATGTGCACTTCTTTTCCGTTTCTGAAAGAATTTGATACAACGTTACACTCTACACATAGAGCGTTCAACTTGAGAATTTTTGCTGGAAATTCAGAAAAATGATTAATATTTTTCTTTAGCTCTTGTGGTTTAAAACCCAAAAGAGTTGCAATACAATCTTTATGGGTGAAATCAATATCAAACGTACACTTTATTTCAGTTTTTAACGTGTTATTATTTCCTTTAATTAATACTTTTGGTAATAATTTCCGCTTCTTTTTAGGGTTGAACGAAGTGCCATAAAACTTTGTTACATAATCATTTAGTTTCTTGTCTAAACATGAACTAATATCATCAATTTCATAAGAACCCTCATCTAAGCTTATACAACATAGTTGTTTATTTTCCGATTTAAAGTAAAATTTGTTATTAGTTTTATCAATATTTGGAAATGAATTATAGGTCTGAAGATTTGTTAAACCCATCACAAAATTATTGTTTTCTAAACATAATGGAGGATAAAATTTGCTATTAAGTATGGAATTTCTTCCACTTAATGTTACAGTAAATGACATATTAAAGTTATTCTGGTTACAACCGAGTCACTACTAATTAAACATTAAATTGGTGTGTAGTTATATAGAAATTTTAAGCACAAATGACCACAATTATATGTATTATAATTTTGAAAATTTTTATGATTATATGTTATGCTACAAGAGCCCGCACTTTGCAAATAATTAATCAATTCTTTTGGAGGTTGCAGATTTCCATAACTATCAAAGTAAATAATTTTATTGCAATTTTTTTTATATGCTGTCCAATGTGTTCCAGGACCATTACAATCATCTAAGTTAATTATTCCACATTCTTTGACATTTACGGTTTTGGTAGGTAATGAGTTTCTCATAAATATTCCTCGAAAATGTGGAATTTTTAAAAGTTTTACATATTTAATCAAATCTACATTTGTAAGTGCTCGTTTAGGTAGTTTTAACGGAAATCTTTTTTGTTTATTGCAGGTTTTAAAAAAAAACCAAAACCTGATTTGTATGGTTTTAAATATAATCCTTTGCCAGATTTTCCCACCGCAATAGCTTCCATTGCTTGATTATGACGTTGATTCTCTTTTAACTGCTCTTTGGCAGCATTTGCAGAATTCACAGTTTTTGCTATTGCAGCGGCACCTCCGCCTAGTGATCCCAATGCTCCTAAAGCGGCGAAAATTGGTAACAATGGTAAAAATCCACCAGTTTTTGGAACTGGAATAATTCTGTCTGGTTTTATTTTCTTCGTTCCCTTAATTTTTTTGACTTCAGCAATCGCACTTTTAAGTGCAGTTGTAGTGTTTTTATAATTTTTATTTTTTAAAATTTGTTTTGCATGATTTACTAAGTCCTTGAAATTCAAAGCTTTTCCATTTTTTCTTTTATATTTTCTTCTTTGAGATTTTCGTTTTGGTTTCTTTAATTTTAAATTGCAACCCATACCAAGTTTGGTTTTTGCTTTCATCACCGTTGCAACACTAGCAGCGGCAGCTTTCTCTCCAAAATTAGCGTCTGTTGAACGAAATCTATTGACAGCTTGTTCGTAAAGAATTTTATCAGCTTTGTGTCGCTCTTCTAAATCTTTGTGATTATTGTATGCTATGTCATGAGATTTACAAGCTTCATCTAATTTGTTAATACCCTTGTCTCCTCTTGCTAAACGTTTAGCTAGTTTGGTTCCAGGACCGCAAAATTGATAGCCGGGAATGTGTAATTCAAAGGGTAATTTGTTAATTGCTGAATTTACAAGCCCTCCACCGTAATACACCTTTTCAGAGGTTCTACTTAAACTGCTTTTTTGTGACCGGTCTGATAGCATTTTATACCTTTTGAAGCATCACATGCACACCGTTTGACTCCTGATCGTTTACTACTGATATGAATATTGGTATTCAGTTTAATAACAGCTTGACGATCAGTAACAACGAATATGAATGTGGTTAAGCAACAAGTTAGATTACCAGTCATCAACCATGATGATAATCTGGAAAATAGATATAAAAAACATGGTGAATTGTTACCTTCTACAATAAGATGTCTTATAGTCGGACCTTCTAATTGTGGAAAAACCAATGTTATGATAAGTTTAATTGAGCATCCAAATGGGTTAAAATTTGAAAACGTTTATGTTTTTTCAAAATCATTATTTCAACCAAAATACTGTCGTTTAGAAAAGTTATTAAAATCCATTAAAGGAATGAATTTTTTCTCATTTAAAGATGTAAACGATAATATACCGCCACCGCATCAAGCAAAATCAAATTCAATTTTTGTTTTTGATGATGTAGCTTGTGATAAACAAAATATTATTAGAGAATATTTTAGTATGGGGCGCCATAAACAAGTGGATTGTTTTTATTTGTGTCAAACGTACACGAGAATTCCAAAACATTTAATTCGAGATAATGCAAATTTATTAATTATATTTGAGCAGGATAACTTAAATTTACGTCATATCTATAATGACAATGTAAACAGTGATATTGACTTTAAACAATTCAAAGAAATGTGTTCTCTTTGTTGGAAAGAAAAGCATGGCTTTTTGACGATAGACAAAGATAGTGATGTAAATGCTGGACGGTATAGACTAAAATTAGATTCTTTTATAGAACCGTTAAAACAAGAAGAAAGACAAATAAGAAACGAATATATGTGTATGAAAACGAGTGATTAACTTAGTCTTTAAAAAACCTTTGTGCTTACTATAGCTTTCTATACTCGTGTATATTATGGATTTAGAGAATAGTTTAGAACTCACAAAAAAACTCATCGAAAAACGAAAAATTCTTCAACAAAAATTACAGTTGCTTAAAGAAAGCCAAGAAAATCATGAAAACTCTTTTTTACCAATTACAAGTCATTTAAAGAACATTGCAGATAAATTAGAACCAAAACAGTCTAATGAGTTTACAACTAATCCTACTGTTTCGAGTACTCCTAAAAAGAAATTATTAACTCAACTACACCTATCTCCAACTACACCTAAGAGAATTTCTTTAAAAGTAGATAAAATCAAAAAGCGTATTCATCTCCTCAAAGGTGAAAATGAGACACTCTCACCAATAAGATCAAAAATTGAACAAAACAAAGATGGGGATTTTCATCAAGCCGCATCTAAAGATACATCGTTTTTACACACCTCAACAATTGCTGAACATAACCCTAACAAAGAACAAAATTTTTCATTTGATGAAATTTTAGAAAATTCTGTATTAGAGAGTAAGCAAAATATTGCAAGCTTTATTGATACTCCAGTGTATAAAGAATGGATGAACGATTTTCATGAACTTCCAAGAAGGTACATTGATGAAATGCATCATGATGGTAAAAAGGAGTTTGATCATAGAACCGGAATTCGTCATGACAGTTATGGTGAAAAATATTATATAGGACGTGAACCAGTAAATTTTATTGGTCCTGATATAGAAGTTAGAAATAATACTTACAAGGGAACAATCGGCTTATATGAATTGTTGTTTAAAAATAAGCCTTTAAATTATACAAATGATGATTTAGAAAATTATAACAAAATCATAAGCATTAGTTGTGCTGCTAGAAAAAATTTTAATCCTGATGATAAAATTGCTGGTTCAAGGTCAGATAAATATAGGAATATTGTTGCTCCCGGATTAACAAACTCTCCACTAAAAACACTAAAAAACAAGAAATTGATTGGTAAAGGAATGTTGAAAGAGGTTAATTTAAACTCTGTGGATTATGTTTATTGGAATGATCCAAATGAGTTAGTCGATAGACTACGATTGTTAGTTGCATCTCAGACAGCGGGCAATACAAGTCATAATAACGAAATTATCTCGATCATTGAAGAATTACGGGAAGCTAACGTAATAGTTTAAAATGACATTAGATAAATTTGGACGTCATATATCTAAACATCCTCTAAATGTAATTTACAATACAGATAAAGACGATGATGTCTCACATTATTTGTACTATAATGTAATATTAACATATCATGCAACTAAAATGATAAAAAATAAATTTGTTTTAATGTCTGGAAACACTGAATATGTTTTTCCGTTGAATTTGGGTGTTATTAAGAGTGTAAAATTATCTGATGATGAAATAGCAACTTGTGTAAATGATATTCCATATTTAAAAACTGAACTTTTAAGTCTTCAGTTAAAAAATGGTGATAGACTTTCATTTTCAAGTTTGATTAACAAGAATTTTTATGCCGAAATGGTCGTAAAGTGTCCGGTTGAATTTGAGACAACATCAGTTACATCAGAAAGTTTGTATCATAAACAAGTTCAGACAAAATGAAAACTTCAAAGCAGAAAATTTCTTCCACAAAACAAGATGTTGTAGATGAATTACATAAACCGGCAAGAGTTAATTTTAAAAGAAGACGTATTGTGATTAAAGGACTAAATGAAACACTTCAAGCTGACCTTGTTGAAATGATTAAATATGCAAAGGAAAATAGAGGTTACAAATACATTCTTATAGTAATTGATTGTTTTTCAAAATATGTGTGGGCAAGTAAACTTAAAACAAAATCTGCTCCGGAAGTTACAAATGCTATGAGTCATATTTTGGGTACATTTAAAACTCAACCAAAACATATCCAAACAGATAATGGAACAGAATTTTACAATAATAATTTTAAAACTTTAATGAAAAAGTATCACATAAATCATTATAGCGTTTTTAGTACTAAAAAAGCATCAATTGTTGAAAGAGTAAATAGAACCTTAAAGAATTTAATGTGGAAGCAATTCAGTCTACAAGGAAACTATAAATGGTTGGATATTTTGGAAAGGACTGTTAACCAATATAACAATTCTTACCACAGGACTATCAAAATGAAGCCTGCTGAAGTAAATATAAAAAACGAAAAATCTATTTTAAAAGCAATATACACCAACATTAAATATGCTACCAATAAAAATAAGTTCCATAAAGGTGATCATGTAAGAATAAGCAAATATCGAGGAATTTTTGATAAAGGATATACTCCAAATTGGTCCAATGAAATATTTGTTGTGCGACAAATCAAGCTAACTAATCCAACAACCTATCTACTTCAAGATGACAAAGGTGAAAAAATCTTAGGAGGATTTTATGAAATGGAACTGCAGAAAGTTAAGCATCAAGATGTGTATCTGATAGAAAAAGTATTAAAAAAGAAAGGAAATAAATTATATGTAAAGTGGTTGGGATTCGATAAAAAGTTTAACAGTTGGATAGATAATACTAGCGTAGTGTAAAATTTATGTAATAAATTATTCATAGTTGTTTCCTTTAATTGTAATCTATGTTTTCCATAAAATAAATATAACATGTTACATTGTAGTATTTTTACTTGTAAATAAAACACAATTTAATGATAATAATTTTTATTTATATTCATATCAATAAAACTTTGTTTTCACTGGCGATGTGTTGTGCGGATCCACCTCAGAGACTTCAAAGAAATCTTCATGGCAGGAAACGCACTCCTTTCCATATTTTGAAATAAGCCATTGCAATTCGCTTTGATCACACACAACATCCATATTGGTTATTGTCTCTTCAATCTCTAAAGCTTTGTTTGGATCTAAACATTTCCAAGTATTTTTTTCTTTCTTGTAACATGGCAGGCAATAATCTTGTCTGTTGAAAAATTTCATTTCACTTTCATCGAAATTTAAATTACCTAATTGATTCATATATTTCTTTTCGCTAAACAACACACCACCATTTTTTTTAAACCGATAATACATTGTGAGTCTTTAAACAAATTAATATTGGTAGAGTAACTCTGGCTGTATAAATAATAAAAGGATATTTATGGCGCAGGCGTATCATCGCCATCATAATGACTCATCTTGGTGAATTTAGTAAAATCAGCATATTTATTGTATTGCGGAACTTCACGCAACAATTGCACATTTCTGGAAATGCTGAGTGTTCATATCTAAAGCGCATGCTTAGGAACGTGCCTGAATCATATATAACTCGGTCTGTTAACAAACAATAGTTAATTTAACTTCAAATCACTCCAACAAACATCAATTGAAATGGCTTCACTTTTAAAGAATTTGAATGAAGACTTGCGCCTTGAAGATTTTATAAGTGTAAAGTCTTTGGATGTGAATAAACCATTTCAAGTTGTTTCTTTTGAAATCATTGAAACATGTTACGGTGACAAAGTGTGCGTCAAATGTCAAGATTTTAAAACTCTCTTGCCCCAGAGGTTTACAGAAGTATTCAAGAAGAACGACACTGTGAAATTATTAAATGAAGACTTAGAAAACGGTAAAGAAATATTCCTAGTAAGCAAGGGACCTGCAGGACGGTCAACCAACATAGAATTTGAAGAAAAATAAAATAATGGAACATTTTAAACAAATTGTATTTGTATAATAAAACAAAAAAAATAATAAAATGAAAACTTAACATTGTTATTTATTTTTTTTATGTCAACCCAGTATTAAATATCAAACACAATGTAACGTTGAAACTAGAAAAAAACCTGTTAATGTTTTCAAGGCGTTATAAAAGGCGATTTTCTGAGGCGTTTGTCTGAGGCGTTTTTAAGGCGTTTTTGTGAGGCGTTTTTCTGAGGCGTTTTTGTGAGGCGTTTTTCTGAGGCGTTTTTAAGTCCTTTTTCTGAGGCGTTTTTAAGGCGTTTTTGTGAGGCGTTTTTAAGGCGTTTTTCTGGGGCGTTTTTCTGAGGCGTTTTAAGGCGTTTTTCTGAGGCGCTCTTAAGGCGATTTGAAATCGTCCCCCACTACAAAAAATTCTTGTCCCCACCACAATAATTTGCATAGAGTTTTGTTTATTCATTTTAACAGAAAATTCTTATGACTAAAGTCAGAAAAGCGAAGAACATGCCAGTGCCTGTGAAATTTAAATGCCCCAAGTGCAATGGAGAGACTGATATGGAAAATGCCAAATGTATGGCATGTTCGTTTCAAATCATTGCAAAGGAAGAACATGGTGCAAAACATGTACCTGCAAGTTATTTTAAACCAAAACAATAAAAATTTTAATAAATGAGAAAGTTTCTTTTTTAACCTTACACATAATGCGCATAAACGTGATAAAAAAACATGAATATATTTAAAGATGAGCAATAGGTTAATAACTCTAGAAAAGTGCAATGACTTATCATCACAAAACCTATGCCGGTTTCACTCCACAAGGTCGTGGAGTGAAACCGGCACTACCCTACTACTTTTCTTGCAATTCAGCCGTTGAATCATGGTAAAAAGTCATGATTTTGTAGATTTCGTGCTCTTCTTTGCGAATTCAAGCCAGAAAACAACGAAAATCGGCAAGAAATCGTCGTTTTGCATCGAAATATGCGGTTTTCTGTAAGAATTTTGATGATTTCGTGCAGAATTCTGCTGTTTTCTTGCAATTCAGCCGTTGAATCTTGGTAAAAAGGCATGATTTTGTAGATTTCGTGCTCTTCTTTGCGAATTCAAGCCCGAAAACAACGAAAATCGGCGAGAAATAATCGTTTTGCATCGAAATATGCGGTTTTCTGTAAGAATTTTGATGATTTCGTGCAGAATTCTGCTGTTTTCTTGCAATTCAGCCGTTGAATCTTGGTAATAAGTCATGATTTTGTAGATTTCGTGCTCTTCTTTGCGAATTCAAGCCAGAAAACAACGAAAATCGGCGAGAAATAATCGTTTTGCATCGAAATATGCGGTTTTCTGTAAGAATTTTGATGATTTCGTGCAGAATTCTGCTGTTTTCTTGCAATTCAGCCGTTGAATCTTGGTAAAAAGTCATGATTTTGTAGATTTCGTGCTCTTCTTTGCGAATTTAAGCCAGAAAACCACGAAAATCGGCGAGAAATCGTCGTTTTGCATCGAAATATGCGGTTTTCTCTAAGAATTTTGATGATTTCGTGCAGAATTCTGCTGTTTTCTTGCAATTCAGCCGTTGAATCTTGGTAAAAAGTCATGATTTTGTAGATTTCGTGCTCTTCTTTGCGAATTCAAGCCAGAAAACAACGAAAATCGGCGAGAAATCGTCGTTTTGCATCGAAAAATGCGGTTCTCTGTAAGAATTTTGATGATTTCGTGCAGAATTCTGCTGTTTTCTTGCAATTCAGCTGTTGAATCTTGGTAAAAAGTCATGATTTTGTAGATTTCGTGCTCTTCTTTGCGAATTCAAGCCAGAAAACAACGAAAATCGGCGAGAAATCGTCGTTTTGCATCCAAAAATGCGGTTTTCTGTAAGAATTTTGATGATTTCGTGCAGAATTCTGCTGTTTTCTTGCAATTCAGCCGTTGAATCTTGGTAAAAAGTCATGATTTTGTAGATTTCGTGCTCTTCTTTGCAAATTTAAGCCAGAAAACCAACGAAAATCGGCGAGAAATCGTCGTTTTGCATCGAAATATGCGGTTTTCTCTAAGAATTTTGATGATTTCGTGCAGAATTCTGCTGTTTTCCTGCAATTCAGAGGTTGAATCTTTGTAAAAAGTGATGATTTTGTAGATTTCGTGCTCTTCTTTGCGAATTCAAGCCAGCAAACAACGAAAATCGGCGATAAATCGTCGTTTTGCATCGAAATATGCGGTTTTCTGTAAGAATTTTGATGATTTCGTGCAGAATTCTGCTGTTTTCTTGCAATTCAGCCGTTGAATCTAGGCAAAAAGTCATGATTTTGTAGTTTTCGTGCTCTTCTTGGCGAATTCAAGATAGAAAACAACGAAAATCGGCGAGAAATCGTCGTTTTGCATCGAAATATGCGGTTTTCTCTAAGAATTTTGATGATTTCGTGCAGAATTCTGCTGTTTTCTTGCAATTCAGCCGTTGAATCTTGGTAAAAAGTGATGATTTTGTAGATTTCGTGCTCTTCTTTGCGAATTCAAGCCAGAAAACAACGAAAATCGGCGAGAAATCGTCGTTTTGCATCGAAAAATGCGGTTCTCTGTAAGAATTTTGATGATTTCGTGCAGAATTCTGCTGTTTTCTTGCAATTCAGCCGTTGAATCTTGGTAAAAAGACATGATTTTGTAGATTTCGTGCTCTTCTTTGCGAATTCAAGCCAGAAAACAACGAAAATCGGCGAGACATCGTCGTTTTGCATCGAAAAATGCGGTTTTCTGTAAGAATTTTGATGATCTCGTGCAGAATTCTGCTGTTTTCTTGCAATTCAGCCGTTGAATCTTGGTAAAAAGTCATGATTTTGTAGATTTCGTGCTCTTCTTTGCGAATTTAAGCCAGAAAACCAACGAAAATCGGCGAGAAATCGTCGTTTTGCATCGAAATATGCGGTTTTCTCTAAGAATTTTGATGATTTCGTGCAGAATTCTGCTGTTTTCCTGCAATTCAGCCATTGAATCTTTGTAAAAAGTGATGATTTTGTAGATTTCGTGCTTTTCTTTGCGAATTCAAGCCAGAAAACAACGAAAATCGGCGAGAAATCGTCGTTTTGCATCGAAATATGCGGTTTTCTCTAAGAATTTTGACGATTTCGTGCAGAATTCGGCTGTTTTCTTGCAATTCAGCCGTTGAATCTTGGTAAAATGTCATGATTTTGTAGATTTCGTGCTCTTCTTTGCGAATTCAAGATAGAAAACAACGAAAATCAGCGAGAAATCGTCGTTTTGCATCGAAATATGCGGTTTTCTCTAAGAATTTTGATGATTTCGTGCAGAATTCTGCTGTTTTCTTGCAATTCAGCTGTTGAATCTTGGTAAAAAGTCATGATTTTGTAGATTTTGTGCTCTTCTTTGCGAACTCATGCCAGAAAACAACGAAAATCGGCGAGAAATCGTCGTTTTGCATCGAAATATGCGGTTTTCTGTAAGAATTTTGATGATTTCGTGCAGAATTCTGCTGTTTTATTGCAATTCAGCCGTTGAATCTAGGTAAAATGTCATGATTTTGTAGATTTCGTGCTCTTCTTGGCGAATTCAAGATAGAAAACAACGAAAATCGGCGAGAAATCGTTGTTTTGCATCGAAATATGCAGTTTTCTCTAAGAATTTTGATGATTTCGTGCAGAATTCTGCTGTTTTCTTGCAATTCAGCCGTTGAATCTTGGTAAAAAGTGATGATTTTGTAGATTTCGTGCTCTTCTTTGCGAATTCAAGCCAGAAAACAACGAAAATCGGCGAGAAATCGTCGTTTTGCATCGAAAAATGCGGTTCTCTGTAAGAATTTTGATGATTTCGTGCAGAATTCTGCTGTTTTCTTGCAATTCAGCCGTTGAATCTTGGTAAAAAGACATGATTTTGTAGATTTCGTGCTCTTCTTTGCGAATTCAAGCCAGAAAACAACGAAAATCGGCGAGAAATCGTCGTTTTGCATCGAAAAATGCGGTTTTCTGTAAGAATTTTGATGATTTCGTGCAGAATTCTGCTGTTTTCTTGCAATTCAGCCGTTGAATCTTGGTAAAAAGTCATGATTTTGTAGATTTCGTGCTCTTCTTTGCGAATTCAAGCCAGAAAACAACGAAAATCGGCGAGAAATCGTCGTTTTGCATCGAAAAATGCGGTTTTCTGTAAGAATTTTGATGATTTCGTGCAGAATTCTGCTGTTTTCTTGCAATTCAGCCGTTGAATCTTGGTAAAAAGTCATGATTTTGTAGATTTCGGGCTCTTCTTTGCGAATTCAAGCCAGAAAACAACGAAAATCGGCGAGAAATCGTCGTTTTGCATCGAAATATGCGGTTTTCTCTAAGAATTTTGACGATTTCGTGCAGAATTCGGCTGTTTTCTTGCAATTCAGCCGTTGAATCTTGGTAAAATGTCATGATTTTGTAGATTTCGTGCTCTTCTTTGCGAATTCAAGATAGAAAACAACGAAAATCAGCGAGAAATCGTCGTTTTGCATCGAAATATGCGGTTTTCTCTAAGAATTTTGATGATTTCGTGCAGAATTCTGCTGTTTTCTTGCAATTCAGCCGTTGAATCTTTGTAAAAAGTCATGATTTTGTAGATTTTGTGCTCTTCTTTGCGAATTCATGCCAGAAAACAACGAAAATCGGCGAGAAATCGTCGTTTTGCATCGAAATATGCGGTTTTCTGTAAGAATTTTGATGATTTCGTGCAGAATTCTGCTGTTTTATTGCAATTCAGCCGTTGAATCTAGGTAAAATGTCATGATTTTGTAGATTTCGTGCTCTTCTTGGCGAATTCAAGATAG
The DNA here is from genome assembly GCA_029298725.1 of Gnatocerus cornutus. Classification (NCBI taxonomy): domain Eukaryota; kingdom Metazoa; phylum Arthropoda; class Insecta; order Coleoptera; family Tenebrionidae; genus Gnatocerus; species Gnatocerus cornutus. The sequence goes on from CM055514.1 coordinate 3,277,469, forward strand.
AAAACAACGAAAATCGGCGAGAAATCGTTGTTTTGCATCGAAATATGCAGTTTTCTCTAAGAATTTTGATGATTTCGTGCAGAATTCTGCTGTTTTCTTGCAATTCAGCCGTTGAATCTTGGTAAAAAGTCATGATTTTGTAGATTTCGTGCTCTTCTTTGCGAATTCAAGATAGAAAACAACGAAAATCGGCGAGAAATCGTTGTTTTGCATCGAAATATGCAGTTTTCTCTAAGAATTTTGATGATTTCGTGCAGAATTCTGCTGTTTTCTTGCAATTCAGCTGTTGAATCTTGGTAAAAAGTCATGATTTTGTAGATTCCGTGCTCTTCTTTGCGAATTCAAGATAGAAAACAACGAAAATCAGCGAGAAATCGTCGTTTTGCATCGAAAAATGCGGTTTTCTGTAAAAATTTTGATAATTTCGTGCAGAATTCTGCTGTTTTCTTGCAATTCAGCCGTTGAATCTTGGTAAAAAGACATGATTTTGTAGATTTCGTGCTCTTCTTTGCGAATTCAAGCCAGAAAACAACGAAAATCGGCGAGAAATCGTCGTTTTGCATCGAAAAATGCGGTTTTCTGTAAGAATTTTGATGATTTCGTGCAGAATTCTGCTGTTTTCTTGCAATTCAGCCGTTGAATCTTGGTAAAAAGTCATGATTTTGTAGATTTCGTGCTCTTCTTTGCGAATTTAAGCCAGAAAACCAACGAAAATCGGCGAGAAATCGTCGTTTTGCATCGAAATATGCGGTTTTCTCTAAGAATTTTGATGATTTCGTGCAGAATTCTGCTGTTTTCCTGCAATTCAGCCATTGAATCTTTGTAAAAAGTGATGATTTTGTAGATTTCGTGCTTTTCTTTGCGAATTCAAGCCAGAAAACAACGAAAATCGGCGAGAAATCGTCGTTTTGCATCGAAATATGCGGTTTTCTCTAAGAATTTTGACGATTTCGTGCAGAATTCGGCTGTTTTCTTGCAATTCAGCCGTTGAATCTTGGTAAAATGTCATGATTTTGTAGATTTCGTGCTCTTCTTTGCGAATTCAAGATAGAAAACAACGAAAATCAGCGAGAAATCGTCGTTTTGCATCGAAATATGCGGTTTTCTCTAAGAATTTTGATGATTTCGTGCAGAATTCTGCTGTTTTCTTGCAATTCAGCCGTTGAATCTTGGTAAAAAGTCATGATTTTGTAGATTTTGTGCTCTTCTTTGCGAATTCATGCCAGAAAACAACGAAAATCGGCGAGAAATCGTCGTTTTGCATCGAAATATGCGGTTTTCTGTAAGAATTTTGATGATTTCGTGCAGAATTCTGCTGTTTTATTGCAATTCAGCCGTTGAATCTAGGTAAAATGTCATGATTTTGTAGATTTCGTGCTCTTCTTGGCGAATTCAAGATAGAAAACAACGAAAATCGGCGAGAAATCGTTGTTTTGCATCGAAATATGCAGTTTTCTCTAAGAATTTTGATGATTTCGTGCAGAATTCTGCTGTTTTCTTGCAATTCAGCCGTTGAATCTTGGTAAAAAGTGATGATTTTGTAGATTTCGTGCTCTTCTTTGCGAATTCAAGCCAGAAAACAACGAAAATCGGCGAGAAATCGTCGTTTTGCATCGAAAAATGCGGTTCTCTGTAAGAATTTTGATGATTTCGTGCAGAATTCTGCTGTTTTCTTGCAATTCAGCCGTTGAATCTTGGTAAAAAGACATGATTTTGTAGATTTCGTGCTCTTCTTTGCGAATTCAAGCCAGAAAACAACGAAAATCGGCGAGAAATCGTCGTTTTGCATCGAAAAATGCGGTTTTCTGTAAGAATTTTGATGATTTCGTGCAGAATTCTGCTGTTTTCTTGCAATTCAGCCGTTGAATCTTGGTAAAAAGTCATGATTTTGTAGATTTCGGGCTCTTCTTTGCGAATTTAAGCCAGAAAACCAACGAAAATCGGCGAGAAATCGTCGTTTTGCATCGAAAAATGCGGTTTTCTCTAAGAATTTTGATGATTTCGTGCAGAATTCTGCTGTTTTATTGCAATTCAGCCGTTGAATCTAGGTAAAATGTCCTGATTTTGTAGATTTCGTGCTCTTCTTGGCGAATTCAAGATAGAAAACAACGAAAATCAGCGAGAAATCGTCGTTTTGCATCGAAATATGCGGTTTTCTCTAAGAATTTTGATGATTTCGTGCAGAATTCTGCTGTTTTCTTGCAATTCAGCCGTTGAATCTTGGTAAAAAGTCATGATTTTGTAGATTTTGTGCTCTTCTTTGCGAATTCATGCCAGAAAACAACGAAAATCGGCGAGAAATCGTCGTTTTGCATCGAAATATGCGGTTTTCTGTAAGAATTTTGATGATTTCGTGCAGAATTCTGCTGTTTTATTGCAATTCAGCCGTTGAATCTAGGTAAAATGTCATGATTTTGTAGATTTCGTGCTCTTCTTGGCGAATTCAAGATAGAAAACAACGAAAATCGGCGAGAAATCGTTGTTTTGCATCGAAATATGCAGTTTTCTCTAAGAATTTTGATGATTTCGTGCAGAATTCTGCTGTTTTCTTGCAATTCAGCCGTTGAATCTTGATAAAAAGTCATGATTTTGTAGATTTCGTGCTCTTCTTTGCGAATTCAAGATAGAAAACAACGAAAATCGGCGAGAAATCGTTGTTTTGCATCGAAATATGCAGTTTTCTCTAAGAATTTTGATGATTTCGTGCAGAATTCTGCTGTTTTCTTGCAATTCAGCTGTTGAATCTTGGTAAAAAGTCATGATTTTGTAGATTCCGTGCTCTTCTTTGCGAATTCAAGATAGAAAACAACGAAAATCAGCGAGAAATCGTCGTTTTGCATCGAAAAATGCGGTTTTCTGTAAAAATTTTGATGATTTCGTGCAGAATTCTGCTGTTTTCTTGCAATTCAGCAGTTGAATCTTGGTAAAAAGGCATGATTTTGTAGATTTCATGCTCTTCTTTGCGAATTCATGCCAGAAAACAACGAAAATCGGCGAGAAATCGTCGTTTTGCATCAAAATATGCGGTTTTCTGTAAGAATTTTGATGATTTCGTGCAGAATTCTGCTGTTTTCTTGCAATTCAGCCGTTGAATCTAGGCAAAAAGTCATGATTTTGTAGTTTTCGTGCTCTTCTTGGCGAATTCAAGATAGAAAACAACGAAAATCGGCGAGAAATCGTCGTTTTGCATCGAAATATGCGGTTTTCTCTAAGAATTTTGATGATTTCGTGCAGAATTCTGCTGTTTTCTTGCAATTCAGCCGTTGAATCTTGGTAAAAAGTGATGATTTTGTAGATTTCGTGCTCTTCTTTGCGAATTCAAGCCAGAAAACATCGAAAATCGGCGAGAAATCGTCGTTTTGCATCGAAATATGCGGTTTTCTCTAAGAATTTTGACGATTTCGTGCAGAATTCTGCTGTTTTCTTGCAATTCAGCCGTTGAATCTTGGTAAAAAGTCATGATTTTGTAGATTTCGTGCTCTTCTTTGCGAATTCAAGCCAGAAAACAACGAAAATCGGCGAGAAATCGTCGTTTTGCATCGAAAAATGCGGTTCTCTGTAAGAATTTTGATGATTTCGTGCAGAATTCTACTGTTTTCTTGCAATTCAGCTGTTGAATCTTGGTAAAAAGTCATGATTTTGTAGATTTCGTGCTCTTCTTTGCGAATTCAAGCCAGAAAACAACGAAAATCGGCGAGAAATCGTCGTTTTGCATCCAAAAATGCGGTTTTCTGTAAGAATTTTGATGATTTCGTGCAGAATTCTGCTGTTTTCTTGCAATTCAGCCGTTGAATCTAGGTAAAAAGTCATGATTTTGTAGATTTCGTGCTCTTCTTTGCGAATTTAAGCCAGAAAACAACGAAAATCGGCGAGAAATCGTCGTTTTGCATCGAAAAATGCGGTTCTCTGTAAGAATTTTGATGATTTCGTGCAGAATTCTGCTGTTTCCTTGCAATTCAGCTGTTGAATCTTGGTAAAAAGTCATGATTTTGTAGATTTCGTGCTCTTCTTTGCGAATTTAAGCCAGAAAACCAACGAAAATCGGCGAGAAATCGTCGTTTTGCATCGAAATATGCGGTTTTCTCTAAGAATTTTGATGATTTCGTGCAGAATTCTGCTGTTTTCCTGCAATTCAGCCGTTGAATCTTTGTAAAAAGTGATGATTTTGTAGATTTCGTGCTCTTCTTTGCGAATTCAAGCCAGAAAACAACGAAAATCGGCGATAAATCGTCGTTTTGCATCGAAATATGCGGTTTTCTCTAAGAATTTTGACGATTCCGTGCAGAATTCGGCTGTTTTCTTGCAATTCAGCCGTTGAATCTTGGTAAAATGTCATGATTTTGTAGATTTCGTGCTGTTCTTTGCGAATTCAAGATAGAAAACAACGAAAATCAGCGAGAAATCGTCGTTTTCCATCGAAATATGCGGTTTTCTCTAAGAATTTTGATGATTTCGTGCAGAATTCTGCTGTTTTCTTGCAATTCAGCCGTTGAAACTTGGTAAAAAGTCATGATTTTGTAGATTTCATGCTCTTCTTTGCGAATTCATGCCAGAAAACAACGAAAATCGGCGAGAAATAATCGTTTTGCATCGAAATATGCGGTTTTCTGTAAGAATTTTGATGATTTCGTGCAGAATTCTGCTGTTTTCTTGCAATTCAGCCGTTGAATCTAGGCAAAAAGTCATGATTTTGTAGTTTTCGTGCTCTTCTTGGCGAATTCAAGATAGAAAACAACGAAAATCGGCGAGAAATCGTCGTTTTGCATCGAAATATGCGGTTTTCTCTAAGAATTTTGATGATTTCGTGCAGAATTCTGCTGTTTTCTTGCAATTCAGCCGTTGAATCTTGGTAAAAAGTGATGATTTTGTAGATTTCGTGCTTTTCTTTGCGAATTCAAGCCAGAAAACATCGAAAATCGGCGAGAAATCGTCGTTTTGCATCGAAATATGCGGTTTTCTCTAAGAATTTTGACGATTTCGTGCAGAATTCTGCTGTTTTCTTGCAATTCAGCCGTTGAATCTTGGTAAAAAGTCATGATTTTGTAGATTTCGTGCTCTTCTTTGCGAATTCAAGCCAGAAAACAACGAAAATCGGCGAGAAATCGTCGTTTTGCATCGAAAAATGCGGTTCTCTGAAAGAATTTTGATGATTTCGTGCAGAATTCTGCTGTTTTCTTGCAATTCAGCTGTTGAATCTTGGTAAAAAGTCATGATTTTGTAGATTTCGTGCTCTTCTTTGCGAATTCAAGCCAGAAAACAACGAAAATCGGCGAGAAATCGTCGTTTTGCATCCAAAAATGCGGTTTTCTGTAAGAATTTTGATGATTTCGTGCAGAATTCTGCTGTTTTCTTGCAATTCAGCCGTTGAATCTTGGTAAAAAGTCATGATTTTGTAGATTTCGTGCTCTTCTTTGCGAATTTAAGCCAGAAAACCAACGAAAATCGGCGAGAAATCGTCGTTTTGCATCGAAATATGCGGTTTTCTCTAAGAATTTTGATGATTTCGTGCAGAATTCTGCTGTTTTCCTGCAATTCAGCCATTGAATCTTTGTAAAAAGTGATGATTTTGTAGATTTCGTGCTTTTCTTTGCGAATTCAAGCCAGAAAACAACGAAAATCGGCGAGAAATCGTCGTTTTGCATCGAAATATGCGGTTTTCTCTAAGAATTTTGACGATTTCGTGCAGAATTCGGCTGTTTTCTTGCAATTCAGCCGTTGAATCTTGGTAAAATGTCATGATTTTGTAGATTTCGTGCTCTTCTTTGCGAATTCAAGATAGAAAACAACGAAAATCAGCGAGAAATCGTCGTTTTGCATCGAAATATGCGGTTTTCTCTAAGAATTTTGATGATTTCGTGCAGAATTCTGCTGTTTTCTTGCAATTCAGCCGTTGAATCTTGGTAAAAAGTCATGATTTTGTAGATTTTGTGCTCTTCTTTGCGAATTCATGCCAGAAAACAACGAAAATCGGCGAGAAATCGTCGTTTTGCATCGAAATATGCGGTTTTCTGTAAGAATTTTGATGATTTCGTGCAGAATTCTGCTGTTTTATTGCAATTCAGCCGTTGAATCTAGGTAAAATGTCATGATTTTGTAGATTTCGTGCTCTTCTTGGCGAATTCAAGATAGAAAACAACGAAAATCGGCGAGAAATCGTTGTTTTGCATCGAAATATGCAGTTTTCTCTAAGAATTTTGATGATTTCGTGCAGAATTCTGCTGTTTTCTTGCAATTCAGCCGTTGAATCTTGGTAAAAAGTGATGATTTTGTAGATTTCGTGCTCTTCTTTGCGAATTCAAGCCAGAAAACAACGAAAATCGGCGAGAAATCGTCGTTTTGCATCGAAAAATGCGGTTCTCTGTAAGAATTTTGATGATTTCGTGCAGAATTCTGCTGTTTTCTTGCAATTCAGCCGTTGAATCTTGGTAAAAAGACATGATTTTGTAGATTTCGTGCTCTTCTTTGCGAATTCAAGCCAGAAAACAACGAAAATCGGCGAGAAATCGTCGTTTTGCATCGAAAAATGCGGTTTTCTGTAAGAATTTTGATGATTTCGTGCAGAATTCTGCTGTTTTCTTGCAATTCAGCCGTTGAATCTTGGTAAAAAGTCATGATTTTGTAGATTTCGGGCTCTTCTTTGCGAATTTAAGCCAGAAAACCAACGAAAATCGGCGAGAAATCGTCGTTTTGCATCGAAAAATGCGGTTTTCTCTAAGAATTTTGATGATTTCGTGCAGAATTCTGCTGTTTTATTGCAATTCAGCCGTTGAATCTAGGTAAAATGTCCTGATTTTGTAGATTTCGTGCTCTTCTTGGCGAATTCAAGATAGAAAACAACGAAAATCAGCGAGAAATCGTCGTTTTGCATCGAAATATGCGGTTTTCTCTAAGAATTTTGATGATTTCGTGCAGAATTCTGCTGTTTTCTTGCAATTCAGCCGTTGAATCTTGGTAAAAAGTCATGATTTTGTAGATTTTGTGCTCTTCTTTGCGAATTCATGCCAGAAAACAACGAAAATCGGCGAGAAATCGTCGTTTTGCATCGAAATATGCGGTTTTCTGTAAGAATTTTGATGATTTCGTGCAGAATTCTGCTGTTTTATTGCAATTCAGCCGTTGAATCTAGGTAAAATGTCATGATTTTGTAGATTTCGTGCTCTTCTTGGCGAATTCAAGATAGAAAACAACGAAAATCGGCGAGAAATCGTTGTTTTGCATCGAAATATGCAGTTTTCTCTAAGAATTTTGATGATTTCGTGCAGAATTCTGCTGTTTTCTTGCAATTCAGCCGTTGAATCTTGATAAAAAGTCATGATTTTGTAGATTTCGTGCTCTTCTTTGCGAATTCAAGATAGAAAACAACGAAAATCGGCGAGAAATCGCTGTTTTGCATCGAAATATGCAGTTTTCTCTAAGAATTTTGATGATTTCGTGCAGAATTCTGCTGTTTTCTTGCAATTCAGCTGTTGAATCTTGGTAAAAAGTCATGATTTTGTAGATTCCGTGCTCTTCTTTGCGAATTCAAGATAGAAAACAACGAAAATCAGCGAGAAATCGTCGTTTTGCATCGAAAAATGCGGTTTTCTGTAAAAATTTTGATGATTTCGTGCAGAATTCTGCTGTTTTCTTGCAATTCAGCCGTTGAATCTTGGTAAAAAGGCATGATTTTGTAGATTTCATGCTCTTCTTTGCGAATTCATGCCAGAAAACAACGAAAATCGGCGAGAAATCGTCGTTTTGCATCAAAATATGCGGTTTTCTGTAAGAATTTTGATGATTTCGTGCAGAATTCTGCTGTTTTCTTGCAATTCAGCCGTTGAATCTAGGCAAAAAGTCATGATTTTGTAGTTTTCGTGCTCTTCTTGGCGAATTCAAGATAGAAAACAACGAAAATCGGCGAGAAATCGTCGTTTTGCATCGAAATATGCGGTTTTCTCTAAGAATTTTGATGATTTCGTGCAGAATTCTGCTGTTTTCTTGCAATTCAGCCGTTGAATCTTGGTAAAAAGTGATGATTTTGTAGATTTCGTGCTCTTCTTTGCGAATTCAAGCCAGAAAACATCGAAAATCGGCGAGAAATCGTCGTTTTGCATCGAAATATGCGGTTTTCTCTAAGAATTTTGACGATTTCGTGCAGAATTCTGCTGTTTTCTTGCAATTCAGCCGTTGAATCTTGGTAAAAAGTCATGATTTTGTAGATTTCGTGCTCTTCTTTGCGAATTCAAGCCAGAAAACAACGAAAATCGGCGAGAAATCGTCGTTTTGCATCGAAAAATGCGGTTCTCTGTAAGAATTTTGATGATTTCGTGCAGAATTCTGCTGTTTTCTTGCAATTCAGCCGTTGAATCTTGGTAAAAAGTCATGATTTTGTAGATTTCGTGCTCTTCTTTGCGAATTTAAGCCAGAAAACAACGAAAATCGGCGAGAAATCGTCGTTTTGCATCGAAAAATGCGGTTCTCTGTAAGAATTTTGATGATTTCGTGCAGAATTCTGCTGTTTCCTTGCAATTCAGCTGTTGAATCTTGGTAAAAAGTCATGATTTTGTAGATTTCGTGCTCTTCTTTGCGAATTTAAGCCAGAAAACCAACGAAAATCGGCGAGAAATCGTCGTTTTGCATCGAAATATGCGGTTTTCTCTAAGAATTTTGATGATTTCGTGCAGAATTCTGCTGTTTTCCTGCAATTCAGCCGTTGAATCTTTGTAAAAAGTGATGATTTTGTAGATTTCGTGCTCTTCTTTGCGAATTCAAGCCAGAAAACAACGAAAATCGGCGATAAATCGTCGTTTTGCATCGAAATATGCGGTTTTCTCTAAGAATTTTGACGATTTCGTGCAGAATTCGGCTGTTTTCTTGCAATTCAGCCGTTGAATCTTGGTAAAATGTCATGATTTTGTAGATTTCGTGCTGTTCTTTGCGAATTCAAGATAGAAAACAACGAAAATCAGCGAGAAATCGTCGTTTTCCATCGAAATATGCGGTTTTCTCTAAGAATTTTGATGATTTCGTGCAGAATTCTGCTGTTTTCTTGCAATTCAGCCGTTGAAACTTGGTAAAAAGTCATGATTTTGTAGATTTCATGCTCTTCTTTGCGAATTCAAGCCAGAAAACAACGAAAATCGGCGAGAAATCGTCGTTTTGCATCGAAAAATGCGGTTCTCTGAAAGAATTTTGATGATTTCGTGCAGAATTCTGCTGTTTTCTTGCAATTCAGCTGTTGAATCTTGGTAAAAAGTCATGATTTTGTAGATTTCGTGCTCTTCTTTGCGAATTCAAGCCAGAAAACAACGAAAATCGGCGAGAAATCGTCGTTTTGCATCCAAAAATGCGGTTTTCTGTAAGAATTTTGATGATTTCGTGCAGAATTCTGCTGTTTTCTTGCAATTCAGCCGTTGAATCTTGGTAAAAAGTCATGATTTTGTAGATTTCGTGCTCTTCTTGGCGAATTCAAGATAGAAAACAACGAAAATCGGCGAGAAATCGTCGTTTTGCATCGAAATATGCGGTTTTCTCTAAGAATTTTGATGATTTCGTGCAGAATTCTGCTGTTTTCTTGCAATTCAGCCGTTGAATCTTGGTAAAAAGTGATGATTTTGTAGATTTCGTGCTCTTCTTTGCGAATTCAAGCCAGAAAACATCGAAAATCGGCGAGAAATCGTCGTTTTGCATCGAAATATGCGGTTTTCTCTAAGAATTTTGACGATTTCGTGCAGAATTCTGCTGTTTTCTTGCAATTCAGCCGTTGAATCTTGGTAAAAAGTCATGATTTTGTAGATTTCGTGCTCTTCTTTGCGAATTCATGCCAGAAAACAACGAAAATCGGCGAGAAATCGTCGTTTTGCATCGAAAAATGCGGTTCTCTGTAAGAATTTTGATGATTTCGTGCAGAATTCTGCTGTTTTCTTGCAATTCAGCTGTTGAATCTTGGTAAAAAGTCATGATTTTGTAGATTTTGTGCTCTTCTTTGCGAATTCAAGCCAGAAAACAACGAAAATCGGCGAGAAATCGTCGTTTTGCATCCAAAAATGCGGTTTTCTGTAAGAATTTTGATGATTTCGTGCAGAATTCTGCTGTTTTCTTGCAATTCAGCCGTTGAATCTTGGTAAAAAGTCATGATTTTGTAGATTTCGTGCTCTTCTTTGCGAATTTAAGCCAGAAAACAACGAAAATCGGCGAGAAATCGTCGTTTTGCATCGAAAAATGCGGTTCTCTGTAAGAATTTTGATGATTTCGTGCAAAATTCTGCTGTTTTCTTGCAATTCAGCTGTTGAATCTTGGTAAAAAGTCATGATTTTGTAGATTTCGTGCTCTTCTTTGCGAATTTAAGCCAGAAAACCAACGAAAATCGGCGAGAAATCGTCGTTTTGCATCGAAATATGCGGTTTTCTCTAAGAATTTTGATGATTTCGTGCAGAATTCTGCTGTTTTCCTGCAATTCAGCCGTTGAATCTTTGTAAAAAGTGATGATTTTGTAGATTTCGTGCTCTTCTTTGCGAATTCAAGCCAGAAAACAACGAAAATCGGCGATAAATCGTCGTTTTGCATCGAAATATGCGGTTTTCTCTAAGAATTTTGACGATTTCGTGCAGAATTCGGCTGTTTTCTTGCAATTCAGCCGTTGAATCTTGGTAAAATGTCATGATTTTGTAGATTTCGTGCTGTTCTTTGCGAATTCAAGACAGAAAACAACGAAAATCAGCGAGAAATCGTCGTTTTCCATCGAAATATGCGGTTTTCTCTAAGAATTTTGATGATTTCGTGCAGAATTCTGCTGTTTTCTTGCAATTCAGCCGTTGAAACTTGGTAAAAAGTCATGATTTTGTAGATTTCATGCTCTTCTTTGCGAATTCATGCCAGAAAACAACGAAAATCGGCGAGAAATAATCGTTTTGCATCGAAATATGCGGTTTTCTGTAAGAATTTTGATGATTTCGTGCAGAATTCTGCTGTTTTCTTGCAATTCAGCCGTTGAATCTAGGCAAAAAGTCATGATTTTGTAGTTTTCGTGCTCTTCTTGGCGAATTCAAGATAGAAAACAACGAAAATCGGCGAGAAATCGTCGTTTTGCATCGAAATATGCGGTTTTCTCTAAGAATTTTGATGATTTCGTGCAGAATTCTGCTGTTTTCTTGCAATTCAGCCGTTGAATCTTGGTAAAAAGTGATGATTTTGTAGATTTCGTGCTCTTCTTTGCGAATTCAAGCCAGAAAACCAACGAAAATCGGCGAGAAATCGTCGTTTTGCATCGAAATATGCGGTTTTCTCTAAGAATTTTGATGATTTCGTGCAGAATTCTGCTGTTTTCCTGCAATTCAGCCGTTGAATCTTTGTAAAAAGTGATGATTTTGTAGATTTCGTGCTCTTCTTTGCGAATTCAAGCCAGAAAACAACGAAAATCGGCGATAAATCGTCGTTTTGCATCGAAATATGCGGTTTTCTCTAAGAATTTTGACGATTTCGTGCAGAATTCGGCTGTTTTCTTGCAATTCAGCCGTTGAATCTTGGTAAAATGTCATGATTTTGTAGATTTCGTGCTGTTCTTTGCGAATTCAAGATAGAAAACAACGAAAATCAGCGAGAAATCGTCGTTTTGCATCGAAATATGCGGTTTTCTCTAAGAATTTTGATGATTTCGTGCAGAATTCTGCTGTTTTCTTGCAATTCAGCCGTTGAAACTTGGTAAAAAGTCATGATTTTGTAGATTTCATGCTCTTCTTTGCGAATTCATGCCAGAAAACAACGAAAATCGGCGAGAAATCGTCGTTTTGCATCGAAATATGCGGTTTTCTGTAAGAATTTTGATGATTTCGTGCAGAATTCTGCTGTTTTCTTGCAATTCAGCCGTTGAATCTAGGCAAAAAGTCATGATTTTGTAGTTTTCGTGCTCTTCTTGGCGAATTCAAGATAGAAAACAACGAAAATCGGCGAGAAATCGTCGTTTTGCATCGAAATATGCGGTTTTCTCTAAGAATTTTGATGATTTCGTGCAGAATTCTGCTGTTTTCTTGCAATTCAGCCGTTGAATCTTGGTAAAAAGTGATGATTTTGTAGATTTCGTGCTCTTCTTTGCGAATTCAAGCCAGAAAACATCGAAAATCGGCGAGAAATCGTCGTTTTGCATCGAAATATGCGGTTTTCTCTAAGAATTTTGACGATTTCGTGCAGAATTCTGCTGTTTTCTTGCAATTCAGCCGTTGAATCTTGGTAAAAAGTCATGATTTTGTAGATTTCGTGCTCTTCTTTGCGAATTCAAGCCAGAAAACAACGAAAATCGGCGAGAAATCGTCGTTTTGCATCCAAAAATGCGGTTTTCTGTAAGAATTTTGATGATTTCGTGCAGAATTCTGCTGTTTTCTTGCAATTCAGCCGTTGAATCTTGGTAAAAAGTCATGATTTTGTAGATTTCGTGCTCTTCTTTGCGAATTTAAGCCAGAAAACAACGAAAATCGGCGAGAAATCGTCGTTTTGCATCGAAAAATGCGGTTCTCTGTAAGAATTTTGATGATTTCGTGCAGAATTCTGCTGTTTTCTTGCAATTCAGCTGTTGAATCTTGGTAAAAAGTCATGATTTTGTAGTTTTCGTGCTCTTCTTGGCGAATTCAAGATAGAAAACAACGAAAATCGGCGAGAAATCGTCGTTTTGCATCGAAATATGCGGTTTTCTCTAAGAATTTTGATGATTTCGTGCAGAATTCTGCTGTTTTCTTGCAATTCAGCCGTTGAATCCTGGTAAAAAATGATGATTTTGTAGATTTCGTGCTCTTCTTTGCGAATTCAAGCCAGAAAACAACGAAAATCGGCGAGAAATCGTCGTTTTGCATCCAAAAATGCGGTTTTCTGTAAGAATTTTGATGATTTCGTGCAGAATTCTGCTGTTTTCTTGCAATTCAGCCGTTGAATCTTGGTAAAAAGTCATGATTTTGTAGATTTCGTGCTCTTCTTTGCGAATTTAAGCCAGAAAACAACGAAAATCGGCGAGAAATCGTCGTTTTGCATCGAAAAATGCGGTTCTCTGTAAGAATTTTGATGATTTCGTGCAAAATTCTGCTGTTTTCTTGCAATTCAGCTGTTGAATCTTGGTAAAAAGTCATGATTTTGTAGATTTCGTGCTCTTCTTTGCGAATTTAAGCCAGAAAACCAACGAAAATCGGCGAGAAATCGTCGTTTTGCATCGAAATATGCGGTTTTCTCTAAGAATTTTGATGATTTCGTGCAGAATTCTGCTGTTTTCCTGCAATTCAGCCGTTGAATCTTTGTAAAAAGTGATGATTTTGTAGATTTCGTGCTCTTCTTTGCGAATTCAAGCCAGAAAACAACGAAAATCGGCGATAAATCGTCGTTTTGCATCGAAATATGCGGTTTTCTCTAAGAATTTTGACGATTTCGTGCAGAATTCGGCTGTTTTCTTGCAATTCAGCCGTTGAATCTTGGTAAAATGTCATGATTTTGTAGATTTCGTGCTGTTCTTTGCGAATTCAAGACAGAAAACAACGAAAATCAGCGAGAAATCGTCGTTTTCCATCGAAATATGCGGTTTTCTCTAAGAATTTTGATGATTTCGTGCAGAATTCTGCTGTTTTCTTGCAATTCAGCCGTTGAAACTTGGTAAAAAGTCATGATTTTGTAGTTTTCGTGCTCTTCTTGGCGAATTCAAGATAGAAAACAACGAAAATCGGCGAGAAATCGTCGTTTTGCATCGAAATATGCGGTTTTCTCTAAGAATTTTGATGATTTCGTGCAGAATTCTGCTGTTTTCTTGCAATTCAGCCGTTGAATCTTGGTAAAAAGTGATGATTTTGTAGATTTCGTGCTCTTCTTTGCGAATTCATGCCAGAAAACAACGAAAATCGGCGAGAAATAATCGTTTTGCATCGAAATATGCGGTTTTCTGTAAGAATTTTGATGATTTCGTGCAGAATTCTGCTGTTTTCTTGCAATTCAGCCGTTGAATCTAGGCAAAAAGTCATGATTTTGTAGTTTTCGTGCTCTTCTTGGCGAATTCAAGATAGAAAACAACGAAAATCGGCGAGAAATCGTCGTTTTGCATCGAAATATGCGGTTTTCTCTAAGAATTTTGATGATTTCGTGCAGAATTCTGCTGTTTTCTTGCAATTCAGCCGTTGAATCTTGGTAAAAAGTGATGATTTTGTAGATTTCGTGCTCTTCTTTGCGAATTCAAGCCAGAAAACCAACGAAAATCGGCGAGAAATCGTCGTTTTGCATCGAAATATGCGGTTTTCTCTAAGAATTTTGATGATTTCGTGCAGAATTCTGCTGTTTTCCTGCAATTCAGCCGTTGAATCTTTGTAAAAAGTGATGATTTTGTAGATTTCGTGCTCTTCTTTGCGAATTCAAGCCAGAAAACAACGAAAATCGGCGATAAATCGTCGTTTTGCATCGAAATATGCGGTTTTCTCTAAGAATTTTGACGATTTCGTGCAGAATTCGGCTGTTTTCTTGCAATTCAGCCGTTGAATCTTGGTAAAATGTCATGATTTTGTAGATTTCGTGCTGTTCTTTGCGAATTCAAGATAGAAAACAACGAAAATCAGCGAGAAATCGTCGTTTTGCATCGAAATATGCGGTTTTCTCTAAGAATTTTGATGATTTCGTGCAGAATTCTGCTGTTTTCTTGCAATTCAGCCGTTGAAACTTGGTAAAAAGTCATGATTTTGTAGATTTCATGCTCTTCTTTGCGAATTCATGCCAGAAAACAACGAAAATCGGCGAGAAATCGTCGTTTTGCATCGAAATATGCGGTTTTCTGTAAGAATTTTGATGATTTCGTGCAGAATTCTGCTGTTTTCTTGCAATTCAGCCGTTGAATCTAGGCAAAAAGTCATGATTTTGTAGTTTTCGTGCTCTTCTTGGCGAATTCAAGATAGAAAACAACGAAAATCGGCGAGAAATCGTCGTTTTGCATCGAAATATGCGGTTTTCTCTAAGAATTTTGATGATTTCGTGCAGAATTCTGCTGTTTTCTTGCAATTCAGCCATTGAATCTTGGTAAAAAGTGATGATTTTGTAGATTTCGTGCTCTTCTTTGCGAATTCAAGCCAGAAAACATCGAAAATCGGCGAGAAATCGTCGTTTTGCATCGAAATATGCGGTTTTCTCTAAGAATTTTGACGATTTCGTGCAGAATTCTGCTGTTTTCTTGCAATTCAGCCGTTGAATCTTGGTAAAAAGTCATGATTTTGTAGATTTCGTGCTCTTCTTTGCGAATTCAAGCCAGAAAACAACGAAAATCGGCGAGAAATCGTCGTTTTGCATCCAAAAATGCGGTTTTCTGTAAGAATTTTGATGATTTCGTGCAGAATTCTGCTGTTTTCTTGCAATTCAGCCGTTGAATCTTGGTAAAAAGTCATGATTTTGTAGATTTCGTGCTCTTCTTTGCGAATTTAAGCCAGAAAACAACGAAAATCGGCGAGAAATCGTCGTTTTGCATCGAAAAATGCGGTTCTCTGTAAGAATTTTGATGATTTCGTGCAGAATTCTGCTGTTTTCTTGCAATTCAGCTGTTGAATCTTGGTAAAAAGTCATGATTTTGTAGTTTTCGTGCTCTTCTTGGCGAATTCAAGATAGAAAACAACGAAAATCGGCGAGAAATCGTCGTTTTGCATCGAAATATGCGGTTTTCTCTAAGAATTTTGATGATTTCGTGCAGAATTCTGCTGTTTTCTTGCAATTCAGCCGTTGAATCCTGGTAAAAAATGATGATTTTGTAGATTTCGTGCTCTTCTTTGCGAATTCAAGCCAGAAAACAACGAAAATCGGCGAGAAATCGTCGTTTTGCATCGAAAAATGCGGTTCTCTGTAAGAATTTTGATGATTTCGTGCAGAATTCTGCTGTTTTCTTGCAATTCAGCCGTTGAATCTTGGTAAAAAGACATGATTTTGTAGATTTCGTGCTCTTCTTTGCGAATTCAAGCCAGAAAACAACGAAAATCGGCGAGAAATCGTCGTTTTGCATCGAAAAATGCGGTTTTCTGTAAGAATTTTGATGATCTCGTGCAGAATTCTGCTGTTTTCTTGCAATTCAGCCGTTGAATCTTGGTAAAAAGTCATGATTTTGTAGATTTCGTGCTCTTCTTTGCGAATTTAAGCCAGAAAACCAACGAAAATCGGCGAGAAATCGTCGTTTTGCATCGAAATATGCGGTTTTCTCTAAGAATTTTGATGATTTCGTGCAGAATTCTGCTGTTTTCCTGCAATTCAGCCATTGAATCTTTGTAAAAAGTGATGATTTTGTAGATTTCGTGCTTTTCTTTGCGAATTCAAGCCAGAAAACAACGAAAATCGGCGAGAAATCGTCGTTTTGCATCGAAATATGCGGTTTTCTCTAAGAATTTTGACGATTTCGTGCAGAATTCGGCTGTTTTCTTGCAATTCAGCCGTTGAATCTTGGTAAAATGTTATGATTTTGTAGATTTCGTGCTCTTCTTTGCGAATTCAAGATAGAAAACAACGAAAATCAGCGAGAAATCGTCGTTTTGCATCGAAATATGCGGTTTTCTCTAAGAATTTTGATGATTTCGTGCAGAATTCTGCTGTTTTCTTGCAATTCAGCTGTTGAATCTTGGTAAAAAGTCATGATTTTGTAGATTTTGTGCTCTTCTTTGCGAATTCATGCCAGAAAACAACGAAAATCGGCGAGAAATCGTCGTTTTGCATCGAAATATGCGGTTTTCTCTAAGAATTTTGACGATTTCGTGCAGAATTCGGCTGTTTTCTTGCAATTCAGCCGTTGAATCTTGGTAAAATGTCATGATTTTGTAGATTTCGTGCTGTTCTTTGCGAATTCAAGATAGAAAACAACGAAAATCAGCGAGAAATCGTCGTTTTGCATCGAAATATGCGGTTTTCTCTAAGAATTTTGATGATTTCGTGCAGAATTCTGCTGTTTTCTTGCAATTCAGCCGTTGAAACTTGGTAAAAGGTCATGATTTTGTAGATTTCATGCTCTTCTTTGCGAATTCATGCCAGAAAACAACGAAAATCGGCGAGAAATCGTCGTTTTGCATCGAAATATGCGGTTTTCTGTAAGAATTTTGATGATTTCGTGCAGAATTCTGCTGTTTTCTTGCAATTCAGCCGTTGAATCTAGGCAAAAAGTCATGATTTTGTAGTTTTCGTGCTCTTCTTGGCGAATTCAAGATAGAAAACAACGAAAATCGGCGAGAAATCGTCGTTTTGCATCGAAATATGCGGTTTTCTCTAAGAATTTTGATGATTTCGTGCAGAATTCTGCTGTTTTCTTGCAATTCAGCCGTTGAATCTTGGTAAAAAATGATGATTTTGTAGATTTCGTGCTCTTCTTTGCGAATTCAAGCCAGAAAACAACGAAAATCGGCGAGAAATCGTCGTTTTGCATCGAAAAATGCGGTTCTCTGTAAGAATTTTGATGATTTCGTGCAGAATTCTGCTGTTTTCTTGCAATTCAGCCGTTGAATCTTGGTAAAAAGACATGATTTTGTAGATTTCGTGCTCTTCTTTGCGAATTCAAGCCAGAAAACAACGAAAATCGGCGAGAAATCGTCGTTTTGTATCGAAAAATGCGGTTTTCTGTAAGAATTTTGATGATCTCGTGCAGAATTCTGCTGTTTTCTTGCAATTCAGCCGTTGAATCTTGGTAAAAAGTCATGATTTTGTAGATTTCGTGCTCTTCTTTGCGAATTTAAGCCAGAAAACCAACGAAAATCGGCGAGAAATCGTCGTTTTGCATCGAAATATGCGGTTTTCTCTCAGAATTTTGATGATTTCGTGCAGAATTCTGCTGTTTTCCTGCAATTCAGCCATTGAATCTTTGTAAAAAGTGATGATTTTGTAGATTTCGTGCTTTTCTTTGCGAATTCAAGCCAGAAAACAACGAAAATCGGCGAGAAATCGTCGTTTTGCATCGAAATATGCGGTTTTCTCTAAGAATTTTGACGATTTCGTGCAGAATTCGGCTGTTTTCTTGCAATTCAGCCGTTGAATCTTGGTAAAATGTCATGATTTTGTAGATTTCGTGCTCTTCTTTGCGAATTCAAGATAGAAAACAACGAAAATCAGCGAGAAATCGTCGTTTTGCATCGAAATATGCGGTTTTCTCTAAGAATTTTGATGATTTCGTGCAGAATTCTGCTGTTTTCTTGCAATTCAGCTGTTGAATCTTGGTAAAAAGTCATGATTTTGTAGATTTTGTGCTCTTCTTTGCGAATTCATGCCAGAAAACAACGAAAATCGGCGAGAAATCGTCGTTTTGCATCGAAATATGCGGTTTTCTGTAAGAATTTTGATGATTTCGTGCAGAATTCTGCTGTTTTATTGCAATTCAGCCGTTGAATCTAGGTAAAATGTCATGATTTTGTAGATTTCGTGCTCTTCTTGGCGAATTCAAGATAGAAAACAACGAAAATCGGCGAGAAATCGTTGTTTTGCATCGAAATATGCAGTTTTCTCTAAGAATTTTGATGATTTCGTGCAGAATTCTGCTGTTTTCTTGCAATTCAGCCGTTGAATCTTGGTAAAAAGTGATGATTTTGTAGATTTCGTGCTCTTCTTTGCGAATTCAAGCCAGAAAACAACGAAAATCGGCGAGAAATCGTCGTTTTGCATCGAAAAATGCGGTTCTCTGTGAGAATTTTGATGATTTCGTGCAGAATTCTGCTGTTTTCTTGCAATTCAGCCGTTGAATCTTGGTAAAAAGACATGATTTTGTAGATTTCGTGCTCTTCTTTGCGAATTCAAGCCAGAAAACAACGAAAATCGGCGAGAAATCGTCGTTTTGCATCGAAAAATGCGGTTTTCTGTAAGAATTTTGATGATTTCGCGCAGAATTCTGCTGTTTTCTTGCAATTCAGCCGTTGAATCTTGGTAAAAAGTCATGATTTTGTAGATTTCGTGCTCTTCTTTGCGAATTTAAGCCAGAAAACCAACGAAAATCGGCGAGAAATCGTCGTTTTGCATCGAAATATGCGGTTTTCTCTAAGAATTTTGATGATTTCGTGCAGAATTCTGCTGTTTTCCTGCAATTCAGCCATTGAATCTTTGTAAAAAGTGATGATTTTGTAGATTTCGTGCTTTTCTTTGCGAATTCAAGCCAGAAAACAACGAAAATCGGCGAGAAATCGTCGTTTTGCATCGAAATATGCGGTTTTCTCTAAGAATTTTGACGATTTCGTGCAGAATTCGGCCGTTTTCTTGCAATTCAGCCGTTGAATCTTGGTAAAATGTCATGATTTTGTAGATTTCGTGCTCTTCTTTGCGAATTCAAGATAGAAAACAACGAAAATCAGCGAGAAATCGTCGTTTTGCATCGAAATATGCGGTTTTCTCTAAGAATTTTGATGATTTCGTGCAGAATTCTGCTGTTTTCTTGCAATTCAGCTGTTGAATCTTGGTAAAAAGTCATGATTTTGTAGATTTTGTGCTCTTCTTTGCGAATTCATGCCAGAAAACAACGAAAATCGGCGAGAAATCGTCGTTTTGCATCGAAATATGCGGTTTTCTGTAAGAATTTTGATGATTTCGTGCAGAATTCTGCTGTTTTATTGCAATTCAGCCGTTGAATCTAGGTAAAATGTCATGATTTTGTAGATTTCGTGCTCTTCTTGGCGAATTCAAGATAGAAAACAACGAAAATCGGCGAGAAATCGTTGTTTTGCATCGAAATATGCAGTTTTCTCTAAGAATTTTGATGATTTCGTGCAGAATTCTGCTGTTTTCTTGCAATTCAGCCGTTGAATCTTGGTAAAAAGTGATGATTTTGTAGATTTCGTGCTCTTCTTTGCGAATTCAAGCCAGAAAACAACGAAAATCGGCGAGAAATCGTCGTTTTGCATCGAAAAATGCGGTTCTCTGTAAGAATTTTGATGATTTCGTGCAGAATTCGGCTGTTTTCTTGCAATTCAGCCGTTGAATCTTGGTAAAATGTCATGATTTTGTAGATTTCGTGCTCTTCTTTGCCTATTCAAGATAGAAAACAACGAAAATCAGCGAGAAATCGTCGTTTTGCATCGAAATATGCGGTTTTCTCTAAGAATTTTGATGATTTCGTGCAGAATTCTGCTGTTTTCTTGCAATTCAGCCGTTGAATCTTGGTAAAAAGTCATGATTTTGTAGATTTCGTGCTCTTCTTTGCGAATTCAAGCCAGAAAACAACGAAAATCGGCAAGAAATCGTCGTTTTGCATCGAAATATACGGTTTTCTGTAAGAATTTTGATGATTTCGTGCAGAATTCTGCTGTTTTCTTGCAATTCAGCTGTTGAATCTTGGTAAAAAGTCATGATTTTGTAGATTTCGTGCTCTTCTTTGCGAATTCAAGATAGAAAACAACGAAAATCAGCGAGAAATCGTCGTTTTGCATCGAAATATGCGGTTTTCTCTAAGAATTTTGACGATCTCGTGCAGAATTCTGCTGTTTTCTTGCAATTCAGCCGTTGAATCTTGGTAAAAAGTCATGATTTTGTAGATTTCGTGCTCTTCTTTGCGAATTCAAGATAGAAAACAACGAAAATCAGCGAGAAAATTTCGATTTGCATCGAAATATGCGGTTTTCTCTAAGAATTTTGATGATTTCGTGCAGAATTCTGCTGTTTTCTTGCATTTCAGCCGTTGAATCTTGGTAAAAAGTCATGATTTGTAGATTTCGTGCTCTTCTTTGCGAATTCAAGCAAGAAAACAACGAAAATCGGCGAGAAATCGTCGTTTTGCATCGAAATATGCGGTTTTCTGTAAGAATTTTGATGATTTCGTGCAGAAATCTGCTGTTTTCTTGCAATTCAGCCGTTGAATCTAGGTAAAAAGTCATGATTTTGTAGATTTCGTGCTCTTCTTGGCAAATTCAAGATAGAAATCAACGAAAATCGGCGAGAAATCGTTGTTTTGCATCGAAATATGCGGTTTTCTGTAAGAATTTTGATGATTTCGTGCAGAATTCTGCTGTTTTATTGCAATTCAGCCGTTGAATCTAGGTAAAAAGTCATGATTTTGTAGATTTCGTGCTCTTCTTGGCAAATTCAAGATAGAAAACAACGAAAATCGGCGAGAAATCGTTGTTTTGCATCGAAATATGCAGTTTTCTCTAAAAATTTTGATGATTTCGTGCAGAATTCTGCTGTTTTCTTGCAATTCAGCTGTTGAATCTAGGTAAAAAGTCATGATTTTGTAGATTTCGTGCTCTTCTTGGCAAATTCAAGATAGAAAACAACGAAAATCGGCGAGAAATCGTTGTTTTGCATCGAAATATGCAGTTTTCTCTAAGAATTTTGATGATTTCGTGCAGAATTCTGCTGTTTTCTTGCAATTCAGCCGTTGAATCTCGGTAAAAAGTCATGATTTTGTAGATTTCGTGCTCTTCTTTGCGAATTCAAGCCAGAAAACAACGAAAATCGGCGAGAAATCGTCGTTTTGCATCGAAATATGCGGTTTTCTGTAAGAATTTTGATGATTTCGTGCAGAATTCTGCTGTTTTCTTGCAATTCAGCCGTTGAAACTTGGTAAAAAGTGATGATTTTGTAGATTTCGTGCTCTTCTTTGCGAATTCAAGCCAGAAAACAACGAAAATCGGCGAGAAATCGTCGTTTTGCATCGAAATATGCGGTTTTCTCTAAGAATTTTGACGATTTCGTGCAGAATTCTGCTGTTTTCTTGCAATTCAGCCGTTGCATCTTGGTAAAAAGTCATGATTTTGTAGATTTCGTGCTCTTCTTTGCGAATTCAAGATAGAAAACAACGAAAATCAGCGAGAAATCGTCGTTTTGCATCGAAATATGCGGTTTTCTCTAAGAATTTTGATGATTTCGTGCAGAATTCTGCTGTTTTCTTGCAATTCAGCCGTTGAATCTTGGTAAAAAGTCATGATTTTGTTGATTTCGTGCCCTTCTTTGCGAATTCATGCCAGAAAACAACGAAAATCGGCGAGAAATCGTCGTTTTGCATCGAAATATGCGGTTTTCTGTAAGAATTTTGATGATTTCGTGCAGAATTCTGCTGTTTTCTTGCATTCAGCCGTTGAATCTTGGTAAAAAGTCATGATTTTGTAGATTTCGTGCTCTTCTTTGCGAATTCAAGCAAGAAGACAACGAAAATCGGCGAGAAATCGTCGTTTTGCATCGAAATATGCGGTTTTCTGTAAGAATTTTGATGATTTCGTGCAGAATTCTGCTGTTTTCTTGCAATTCAGCCGTTGAATCTTGGTAAAAAGTGATGATTTTGTAGATTTCGTGCTCTTCTTTGCGAATTCAAGCCAGAAAACAACGAAAATCGGCGAGAAATCGTCGTTTTGCATCGAAATATGCGGTTTTCTCTAAGAATTTTGATGATTTCGTTCAGAATTCTGCTGTTTTCTTGCAATTCAGCCGTTGAATCTTGGTAAAAAGTTATGATTTTGTAGATTTCGTGCCCTTCTTTGCGAATTCAAGCCAGAAAACAACGAAAATCGGCGAGACATCGTCGTTTTGCATCGAAATATGCGGTTTTCTGTAAGAATTTTGATGATTTCGTGCAGACTTCTGCTGTTTTCTTGCAATTCAGCCGTTGAATCTAGGTAAAAAGTCATGATTTTGTAGATTTCGTGCTCTTCTTGGCAAATTCAAGATAGAAAACAACGAAAATCGGCGAGAAATCGTTGTTTTGCATCGAAATAGGCAGTTTTCTCTAAGAATTTTGATGATTTCGTGCAGAATTCTGCGGTTTTCTTGCAATTCAGCCGTTGAATCTTGGTAAAAAGTCATGATTTTGTAGATTTCGTGCTCTTCTTTGCGAATATAAGCCAGAAAACAACGAAAATCGGCGAGAAATCGTCGTTTTGCATCGAAATATGCGGTTTTCTCTAAGAATTTTGATGATTTCGTGCAGAATTCTGCTGTTTTCTTGCAATTCAGCCGTTGAATCTTGGTAAAAAGTCATGATTTTGTAGATTTCGTGCTCTTCTTTGCGAATTCAAACCAGAAAACAACGAAAATCGGCGAGAAATCGTCGTTTTGCATCGAAATATGCGGTTTTCTGTGAGAATTTTGATGATTTCGTGCAGAATTCTGCTGTTTTCTTACAATTCAGCCGTTGAATCTTGGTAAAAAGTCATGATTTTGTAGATTTCGTGCTCTTCTTTGCGAATTCAAGCCAGAAAACAACGAAAATCGGCGAGAAATAATCGTTTTGCATCGAAATATGCGGTTTTCTTTAAGAATTTTGATGATTTCGCGCAGAATTCTGCTGTTTTCTTGCAATTCAGCCGTTGAATCTTGGTAAAAAGTGATTATCTAGTAGATTTCGTGCTCTTCTTTGCGAATTCAAGCCAGAAAACAACGAAAATCGGCGAGAAATCGTTGTTTTGCATCGTAATATGCGGTTTTCTCTAAGAATTTTGATGATTTCGTGCAGAATTCTGCTGTTTTCTTGCAATTCAGCCGTTGAATCTTGGTAAAAAGTGATTATTTAGTAGATTTCGTGCTCTTCTTAGCGAATTCAAGCCAGAAAACAACGAAAATCGGCGAGAAATCGTTGTTTTGCATCGTAATATGCAGTTGTCTCTAAGAATTTTGATGATTTCGTGCAGAATTCTGCTGTTTTCTTGCAATTCAGCTGTTGAATCTTGGTAAAAAGTCATGATTTTGTAGATTTCGTGCTCTTCTTTGCGAATTCAAGCCAGAAAACAACGAAAATCGGCGAGAAATCGTCGTCTTGCATCGAAATATGCGGTTTTCTGTAAGAATTTTGATGGTTTCGTGCAGAATTCTGCTGTTTTCTTGCAATTCAGCTGTTGAATCTTGGTAAAAAGTCATGATTTTGTAGATTTCGTGCTCTTCTTTGCGAATTCAAGCCAGAAAACAACGAAAATCGGCGAGAAATCGTCGTTTTGCATCGAAATATGCGGTTTTCTCTAAGAATTTTGATGATTTCGGGCAGAATTCTGCTGTTTTCTTGCAATTCAGCCGTTGAATCTTGGTAAAAAGTCATGATTTTGTAGATTTCGTGCTCTTCTTTACGAATTCAAGCCAGAAAACAACGAAAATCGGCGAGAAATCGTTGTTTTGCATCGAAATATGCGGTTTTCTGTAAGAATTTTGATGATTTCGTGCAGAATTCTGCTGTTTTCTTGCAATTCAGCCGTTGAATCTTGGTAAAAAGTCATGATTTTGTAGATTTCGTGCTCTTCTTTGCGAATTCAAGCCAGAAAATAACGAAAATCGGCGAGAAATCGTCGTTTTGCATCGAAATATGCGGTTTTCTGTAAGAATTTTGATGATTTCGTGCAGAATTCTGCTGTTTTCTTGCAATTCAGCCGTTGAATCTTGGTAAAAAGTCATGATTTTGTAGATTCCGTGCTCTTCTTTGCGAGTTCAAGATAGAAAACAACGAAAATCAGCGAGAAATCGTCGTTTTGCATCGAAATATGCGGTTTTCTCAAAGAATTTTGATGATTTCGTGCAGAATTCTGCTGTTTTCTTGCAATTCAGCCGTTGAATCTTGGTAAAAAGTGATGATTTTGTAGATTTCGTGCTCTTCTTTGCGAATTCAAGTCAGAAAACAACGAAAATCGGCGAGAAATCGTCGTTTTGCATCGAAATATGCGGTTTTCTCTAAGAATTTTGATGATTTCGTGCAGAATTCTGCTGTTTTCTTGCAATTCAGTCGTTGAATCTTGGTAAAAAGTCATGATTTTGTAGATTTCGTGCTCTTCTTGGCGAATTCAAGATAGAAAACAACGAAAATCAGCGAGAAATCGTCGTTTTGCATCGAAATATGCGGTTTTCTGTAAGAATTTTGATGATTTCGTGCAGAATTCTGCTGTTTTCTTGCAATTCAGCCGTTGAATCTTGGTAAACAGTCATGATTTTGTAGATTTCGTGCTCTTCTTTGCAAATTCTTGCCAGAAAATAACGAAGATCGGCGAGAAATCGTCGTTTTGCATCGAAATATGCGGTTTTCTGTGAGAATTTTGATGATTTCGTGCAAAATTCTGCTGTTTTCTTGCAATTCAGCCGTTGAATCTTGGTAAAAAGTCATGATTTTGTAGATTTCGTTCTCTTCTTTGCGAATTCAAGCCAGAAAACAACGAAAATCGGCGAGAAATCGTCGTTTTGCATCGAAATATGCGGTTTTCTGTAAGAAATTTGATGATTTCGTGCAGAATTCTGCTGTTTTCTTGCAATCCAGCCGTTGAATCTAGGTAAAAAGTCATGATTTTGTAGATTTCGTGCTCTTCTTGGCGAATTCAAGATAGAAAACAACGAAAATCGGCGAGAAATCGTTGTTTTGCATCGAAATATGCGGTTTTCTGTAAGAATTTTGATGATTTCGTGCAGAATTCTGCTGTTTTCTTGCAATTCAGCCGTTGAATCTATGTAAAAAGTCATGATTTTGTAGATTTCGTGCTCTTCTTGGCGAATTCAAGATAGAAAACAACGAAAATCGGCGAGAAATCGTTGTTTTGCATCGAAATATGCAGTTTTCTCTAAGAACTTTGATGATTTCGTGCAGAATTCTGCTGTTTTCTTGCAATTCAGCCGTTGAATCTTGGTAAAAAGTCATGATTTTGTAGATTTCGTGCTCTTCTTTGCGAATTCAAGCCAGAAAACAACGAAAATCGGCGAGAAATCGTCGTTTTGCATCGAAATATACGGTTTTCTGTAAGAATTTTGATGATTTCGTGCAGAATTCTGCTGTTTTCTTGCAATTCAGCCGTTGAATCTTGGTAAAAAGTGATTATTTAGTAGATTTCGTGCTCTTCTTAGCGAATTCAAGCCAGAAAACAACGAAAATCGGCGAGAAATCGTTGTTTTGCATCGTAATATGCAGTTGTCTCTAAGAATTTTGATGATTTCGTGCAGAGTTCTGCTGTTTTCTTGCAATTCAGCTGTTGAATCTTGGTAAAAAGTCATGATTTTGTAGATTTCGTGCTCTTCTTTGCAAATTCAAGCCAGAAAACAACGAAAATCGGCGAGAAATCGTCGTCTTGCATCGAAATATGCGGTTTTCTGTAAGAATTTTGATGGTTTCGTGCAGAATTCTGCTGTTTTCTTGCAATTCAGCTGTTGAATCTTGGTAAAAAGTCATGATTTTGTAGATTTCGTGCTCTTCTTTACGAATTCAAGCCAGAAAACAACGAAAATCGGCGAGAAATCGTTGTTTTGCATCAAAATATGCGGTTTTCTGTAAGAATTTTGATGATTTCGTGCAGAATTCTGCTGTTTTCTTGCAATTCAGCCGTTGAATCTTGGTAAAAAGTCATGATTTTGTAGATTTCGTGCTCTTCTTTGCGAATTCAAGCCAGAAAATAACGAAAATCGGCGAGAAATCGTCGTTTTGCATCGAAATATGCGGTTTTCTGTAAGAATTTTGATGATTTCGTGCAGAATTCTGCTGTTTTCTTGCAATTCAGCCGTTGAATCTTGGTAAAAAGTCATGATTTTGTAGATTCCGTGCTCTTCTTTGCGAGTTCAAGATAGAAAACAACGAAAATCAGCGAGAAATCGTCGTTTTGCATCGAAATATGCGGTTTTCTCAAAGAATTTTGATGATTTCGTGCAGAATTCTGCTGTTTTCTTGCAATTCAGCCGTTGAATCTTGGTAAAAAGTGATGATTTTGTAGATTTCGTGCTCTTCTTTGCGAATTCAAGTCAGAAAACAACGAAAATCGGCGAGAAATCGTCGTTTTGCATCGAAATATGCGGTTTTCTCTAAGAATTTTGATGATTTCGTGCAGAATTCTGCTGTTTTCTTGCAATTCAGTCGTTGAATCTTGGTAAAAAGTCATGATTTTGTAGATTTCGTGCTCTTCTTGGCGAATTCAAGATAGAAACCAACGAAAATCAGCGAGAAATCGTCGTTTTGCATCGAAATATGCGGTTTTCTGTAAGAATTTTGATGATTTCGTGCAGAATTCTGCTGTTTTCTTGCAATTCAGCCGTTGAATCTTGGTAAACAGTCATGATTTTGTAGATTTCGTGCTCTTCTTTGCAAATTCTTGCCAGAAAATAACGAAGATCGGCGAGAAATCGTCGTTTTGCATCGAAATATGCGGTTTTCTGTGAGAATTTTGATGATTTCGTGCAAAATTCTGCTGTTTTCTTGCAATTCAGCCGTTGAATCTTGGTAAAAAGTCATGATTTTGTAGATTTCGTGCTCTTCTTTGCGAATTCAAGCCAGAAAACAACGAATATCGGCGAGAAATCGTCGTTTTGCATCGAAATATACGGTTTTCTGTAAGAATTTTGATGATTTCGTGCAGAATTCTGCTGTTTTCTTGCAATTCAGCCGTTGAATCTTGGTAAAAAGTGATTATTTAGTAGATTTCGTGCTCTTCTTAGCGAATTCAAGCCAGAAAACAACGAAAATCGGCGAGAAATCGTTGTTTTGCATCGTAATATGTAGTTGTCTCTAAGAATTTTGATGATTTCGTGCAGAGTTCTGCTGTTTTCTTGCAATTCAGCTGTTGAATCTTGGTAAAAAGTCATGATTTTGTAGATTTCGTGCTCTTCTTTGCAAATTCAAGCCAGAAAACAACGAAAATCGGCGAGAAATCGTCGTCTTGCATCGAAATATGCGGTTTTCTGTAAGAATTTTGATGGTTTCGTGCAGAATTCTGCTGTTTTCTTGCAATTCAGCTGTTGAATCTTGGTAAAAAGTCATGATTTTGTAGATTTCGTGCTCTTCTTTGCGAATTCAAGCCAGAAATCAACGAAAATCGGCGAGAAATCGTCGTTTTGCATTGAAATATGCGGTTTTCTGTGAGAATTTTGATGATTTCGTGCAGAATTCTGCTGTTTTCTTGCAATTCAGCCGTTGAATCTTGGTAAAAAGTCATGATTTTGTAGATTTCGTGCTCTTCTTTACGAATTCAAGCCAGAAAACAACGAAAATCGGCGAGAAATCGTTGTTTTGCATCGAAATATGCGGTTTTCTGTAAGAATTTTGATGATTTCGTGCAGAATTCTGCTGTTTTCTTGCAATTCAGCCGTTGAATCTTGGTAAAAAGTCATGATTTTGTAGATTTCGTGCTCTTCTTTGCGAATTCAAGCCAGAAAATAACGAAAATCGGCGAGAAATCGTCGTTTTGCATCGAAATATGCGGTTTTCTGTAAGAATTTTGATGATTTCGTGCAGAATTCTGCTGTTTTCTTGCAATTCAGCTGTTGAATCTACGTAAAAAGTCATGATTTTGTAGATTTCGTGCTCTTCTTGGCGAATTCAAGATAGAAAACAACGAAAATCGGCGAGAAATCGTTGTTTTGCATCGAAATATGCAGTTTTCTCTAAGAACTTTGATGATTTCGTGCAGAATTCTGCTGTTTTCTTGCAATTCAGCCGTTGAATCTTGGTAAAAAGTCATGATTTTGTAGATTTCGTGCTCTTCTTTGCGAATTCAAGCCAGAAAACAACGAAAATCGGCGAGAAATCGTCGTTTTGCATCGAAATATGCGGTTTTCTGTAAGAATTTTGATGATTTCGTGCAGAATTCTGCTGTTTTCTTGCAATTCAGCCGTAGAATCTTGGTAAAAAGTGATGATTTTGTAGATTTCGTGCTCTTCTTTGCGAATTCAAGCCAGAAAACAACAAAAATCGGCGAGAAATCGTTGTTTTGCATCGAGATATGCGGTTTTCTGTAAGAATTTTGATGATTTCGTGCAGAATTCTGCTGTTTTCTTGCAATTAAGCTGTTGAATCTTGGTAAAAAGTCATGATTTTGTAGATTTCGTGCTCTTCTTTGCGAATTCAAGCCAGAAAACAACGAAAATCGGCGAGAAATCGTCGTTTTGCATCGAAAAATCCGGTTTTCTGTAAGAATTTTGATGATTTCGTGCAGAATTCTGCTGTTTTCTTGCAATTCAGCCGTTGAATCTTGGTAAAAAGTCATGATTTTGTAGATTTCGTGCTCTTTTTTGCGAATTCAAGCCAGAAAACAACGAAAATCGGCGAGAAATCGTCGTTTTGCATCGAAATATGCGGTTTTCTGTAAGAATTTTGATGATTTCGTGCAGAATTCTGCTGTGTTCTTGCAATTCAGCCGTTGAATCTTGGTAAAAAGTCATGATTTTGTAGATTCCGTGCTCTTCTTTGCGAATTCAAGATAGAAAACAACGAAAATCAGCGAGAAATCGTCGTTTTGCATCGAAATATGCGGTTTTCTCTAAGAATTTTGATGATTTCGTGCAGAATTCTGCAGTTTTCTTGCAATTCAGCTGTTGAATCTTGGTAAAAAGTAATGATTTTGTAGATTTCGTGCTCTTCTTTGCGAATTCAAGCCAGAAAACATCGAAAATCGGCGAGAAATCGTCGTTTTGCATCGAAATATGCGGTTTTCTCTAAGAATTTTGACGATTTCGTGCAGAATTCTGCTGTTTTCTTGCAATTCAGCCGTTGAATCTTGGTAAAAAGTCATGATTTTGTAGATTTTGTGCTCTTCTTTGCGAATTCAAGATAGAAAACAACGAAAATCAGCGAGAAATCGTCGTTTTGCATCGAAATATGCGGTTTTCTCTAAGAATTTTGATGATTTCGTGCAGAATTCTGCTGTTTTCTTGCAATTCAGCCGTTGAATCTTGGTAAAAAGTCATGATTTTGTAGATTTCGTGCTCTTCTTTGCAAATTCATGCCAGAAAACAACGAAAATCGGCGAAAAATCGTCGTTTTGCATCGAAATATGCGAGTAGTAAGGTAGTGCCGGTTTCACTCCACGACCTTGTGGAGTGAAACCGGCATAGGTTTTGTGTCGATGACTCATTGCACATTTAACCTGCAGGTACATGTTTTGCTCCTTGTTTTTCCTTTGCTATGTTTTTAAACGAGCATGCAACCTTATCTTGCATTATTTTTTATTTATGTTTCTTTATTGCGCTTGAGTCATTTAAATGTTCAGGCACTAGCACTTTCTTTAGTTGCTTATTTTAGTAAAAAATAATTTTTCTTTAGAAGCGACACTGACAATAGGTGTTTTGTAACTAAATTATTATCGCAGTCACTAGACTCAATCTCTACAGTTAATGCAGGTCAAATTTGTTTCCATATGTAGCAGTTTGTTCATTATTCGCTGACTCAAATATGCACACGCGGACGTGTAAGATTTCTAGCAAATGACGATATTTATGAAAACCCTAATTATCTGATTGAAAGCAGTTTCCAGGTACATGTTTTGAACCATTTTCTTCCTTTGCTATGGTTTCCATCAAGTATGTGACCTCCAGACCTTGTGGAGTGAAACCGGCACAGGTTTTGCGTGGATGATTCATTGCACATTTAACCTGCAGGTACTTGTTTTGCTCCTTGTTTTTCCTCTGCTAAGTTTTTAGACGAGCATGCAATCTAAACTTTCATTATTTTTTATTTATGTTTATTAAGTAAATGTACAGGCACTAGCACTTTCTTTTATTGCTTATTATAGTAAAAAATAACTTTTCTTTAGGAGCGACTCCGACATTGGTGTTCTGTAAATAAGTTATTATCGCAGTCACTAGATTCAATTTTCACAGTAAATGCAGGTCAAGTTTGTTTCCATATGTAGCATTTCGTTCATTATTTGCTGACTCAAATATGCACACGCGGAAGGGCAAGATTTCCGGCAAATAACGATATTTATGAAAACCCTAATTATCTGATTGAAAGCAGTTTGCTGGTACATGTTTTGAACAATTTTCTTCTTTTGCTATAGTTTTCATCAAGTATGAGAAACCCGACAACCTTGTGGAGTGAAACCGGAACAAGTTTTGCGTCGATGACTCATTGCACATTTAACCTGCAGGTACATGTTTTGCTCCATGCTTTTCCATTGCTATGTTTTTAGATGTGCATGCAATCTAAACTTTTATTATTTTTTATTTATGTTTCTTCATTGCGCTTAAGTCATTTAAATGCAGTCAATAGCACTTTATTTAATTGCTTATTTTAGTAAAAAATAACATTTGTTTAGAAGCGACTCTGACATAGGTGTTTTGTAAATAAATTATTATCACATTCACTAGGATCAATCTCTACAGTTAATGCAGGTCAAGTTTGTTTCCATATGTAGCAGTTCGCTCATTATTCGCTGACTCAAATATGCACACGCCGAAGTGTAAGATTTCCAGCAAATGACGATATTTGTGAAAACCCTAATTATCTGATTGAAAGCAGTTTGCTGGTACATGTTTTGAACCATTTTCTTCCTTTGCTATAGTTTTCATCAAGTATGCGAACTCCACGATCTTGTGGAGTGAAACCGGCATAGGTTTTGCATCGATGACTTATTGCACATTTAACCTGCAGGTACTTGTTTTGCTCCATGTTTTTCCTTTGCTATGTTTTTAAACGAGCATGCTATCTAAACTTTAATCATTTTTTATTTATGTTATTTTATTGCGTTTGAGTAATTTAAATTTACAGGCACTAGCACTTTCTTCAATTGCTTATTTTAGTAAAAAATTACTTTTGTTTAGAAGCGACTCCGACATAGGTGTTTTGTAAATAAATTATTATCGCAGTCACTAGATTCATTCCCTACAGTTAATGCAGGTCAAGTTTGTTTACATATGCAGCAGTTCGTTTATTATTCGCTGACTTAACTATGCACACGCGGAAGTGTAAGATTTCCATCAATTAATGATACTTATGAAAACCTAAATTATTTGATTGAAAGCAGTTTTCAGGTACATGTTTTGCACCATGTTCTTCTTTTGCTATACTTTTCATCAAATATGCGATACATTTGTCACTTTATGTATCAGTTTTTTCATTGCGCTTGAGACGTTTGAATTTTGCGGGTACTGGCATTTTCTTCGATTGCTGACTTTAGTAATAAATAATTTCGGTTTAATACTCCATAAATGGTTAGGAGCGATACCGACATAGGTTCTATGTCTATGAATCGTCTTTGCAAGTCACTCGATTCATTTCTCCATTGTCGGTCTAGGTCAAGTTTGTTTTTATATGCAGCAGTTTTTTTTAACGCTAGCACAATAATAATAAATAATAATAAATGTTTATTAACGCAGAACTTATACATGAAATAAAATAATACAAATAGTAACACAAATGCAGATTAAAAATAATACAACAAGTAAATACAAATACAATACAAGTACAAACTAGATTAGGACAACAGCAGCGGTTTTTTAAATTTACCCTTTGACATACCAAAAAATTCGATTTTATCATGCCATGTGTTGACATTGGAGAATGTGTT
This sequence comes from Gnatocerus cornutus, assembly GCA_029298725.1. Classification (NCBI taxonomy): domain Eukaryota; kingdom Metazoa; phylum Arthropoda; class Insecta; order Coleoptera; family Tenebrionidae; genus Gnatocerus; species Gnatocerus cornutus. Next base: position 3,309,613 of record CM055514.1, read on the forward strand.
GAACATTCGAATTAAAGGACTATTTTCAAGTATGCACACGCAGCAGTGTAAGATTACAAGAAAACTATAATATTTGAGAATCCTTTTGTTTTTCCGATTTAAAGTAACTTCCAGACATATGTTTAAAACTAAGTTCTTTGTTTGCGATGGTTTTAAACGAGCATGCTATACACTTGGCATTTTCGATATTAGTTTCTCTATTACACTGGGGACATTTGATTTTTATGAACCCTAACTTTTGCTTCGCTCACTTCGTAGTAAATAATATTTGTCTAAAATCGTAAAAAATAATTAGTTTTAAAATCGCCTTACAAAAACGTCTTTCGGAACGCCTTAAAACGTGAGGCGTTTTTAGAGACGTTTATTGAGGCGTTTATTGAGGCGTTTTTGAGGCGTTTTTGAGGCGTTTTTTGAGACGTTTATTGAGGCGTTTTTTGAGGCGTTTTTTGAGACGTTTTTTTAAGACTTTTTTTCTTAAGGCGTTTTTGTGGAAGGAAAAATAAAACTACAGAATTATTGGTTTATTAAAAAACAACCCCAATTTAAAAAAATAATAATAAATGAGTAATTGTCTTTATTAAATCTATTACACTCAGGACTAAAAATTTGAAAGACCTAATGGGCAACTGCGGCACTTTGGGGGCGGCGGCGGCAGCCAAGCTTTTCCAATCATCACTGCAATTGAATAGAAATTATTTATTATAAAAAGATATATCTAATTACATCGGCCTTAATTATAGATCGATATCCTGGATGATCATCATCATCATCTCAAAAATTTTCCTTTTCCGTGTTAACGTTAGCTGTTGTTGCTGCCCCTACGCCACTGTTTGCAGAAGTCTGGTGTGGTTGGAATGGAATGAAGTCTGGTTGGTGGTTGCGCCCATGTAGTCAGCCCTGGCTGAAAATGACGGCCGCACTTAAAAATGTGGATCATCATTTTTATTGTTTGTACTCAATGGTCTTTTACATATGGACATTGCACTAATTCTAAAAAAAAAATCTTGGTTTGTATTCAATTTAAAACAGAAAATGTATTTCTTACTTTTTGCTAAATCAACACTATTCTTTATTATAAAAAAAATTCCATAATGCAAATTATTTATTTGAAATTTCTAAAAAGTGACTGTACAGAGAAGACAAGACAACAAAGACAACGATGAAAAAATTTAATTTAAGTTTAAAAAAAATCGCTTTCTGTGAGTATAAAAATCCGACTTCCTGAGACAGTATTGGTATTTACAAGTTGATTTCTTTCAACTTACTCACTTATTTCAGAAATTAGTTAGCGATAGCAACGACTATCATTCAACAGTAAACATTTTGAAAGAGAAAAATATTTTATTTAAAGTAAGTAAATTCTAAATTTCTTTTAATACAATAATAATAATTAAGATGTTTTATTTTTTTAGTTTCAGAATACAGATGGAGTGAAACTGCCAGCTCACTTCGAAGAGAGTGAATTAATATATGTGCGTATATTTACTTCATTTACAATTATATTGTTCAATTTTTTTAATTTTAGTTAATGTTTGTTTATTTTGCAAGGTTGTGAGACCCTCAATAAGTTCATGAGTTCACACTCCTAGTGTGCCGCCGCTTCTGACGAGGCTACAACCATTGTCTCCAATTCAGACAACTACGACAAAAAAACAAAGTCTCCTTAAAGAAATCTCAGTTTCAGAGTCAGCAGGTTCATCTTTCTATAGCTCGAACGAAGAGGCGGTGGATGTCGAAGACTCTACAGCGTCTACACTTCGAAGTTGTCGGAGACGACTGGTGATGGAGAAGAAGAAACAAATGCACTATTTGGAGGACATCGAGAGGGTTCTGCAATAGCTACAGAGCAAGGAAGACAATTTTCTATCGTTTCTGCAAGAAAAACGCCAAAAATTAGCTAAAGAGATTCAGTCTTAACAGTCAAATAAAAAAATGTGCTAATGTGATTAAACAAATTTCAACTTATTTATAATTAAACAATTCTACAAAATTGCTTTATTTTATTTTTGTGAACTGTTTATCTGCTTGTTTATCGATACATCATTTTAAAGTTATGATAGATCATGTGTCGAAATCGAGTTGTAGTAATTTTTATCATTATTCTTTAGGTTTTGTAATTTTTCTTTCGTTGTCAATTGCAATATTATTAATGTATTTACAAAACATGCTAAAATCAAACTTTAACAAAATAAACAATTAAATTTAATGTCTATTAATTTATTGTTTAAGAAATTAGACAGACTTTTTATTGTAATTAAAATATTTTAATTTGTTGCTTTAATTTAATCAAAGATCGAATATGTTGCTTAATCCTCTTCTGATAAATTTTGATAACAATGAAATTTTCACGACCAGGAAACTTCCTGTTTGAAAATTTGAACATAGTCGTTTACTCTAGAAATTATATATCTGTTCATAGATTCGCCAATTCTCCGCTGATCAACAATGTCTTTTCGAAGAAATTTGTATGTTTGAAGTTTCTAAGTTGTTGTTCTTAAATCTATTCATAAAACGATGGTATAGAATCCTAGATTTATCGATTCTTAATATTTTGATAATTGCAGACATTTTCGTATAATTGAAAATGCTATAAATTACAAACAACTTGCTTTAAAGACAAAATTGGATACATTTATTTTTGAAATTCCGATGCGGTGGACACTTTTAGAAATTTGAATAATTTCCTGACTATAATATAGCACATGGCTCATATTACTAGTGTTGTAAATTTATAAGTTAAAAATTGTCTATTCATGTAATATTTATCTTTGCAAAAACTTTGGAATTTAAAAATCTATGCTTTTGTGTTTGTACTATCGGCGACACGGAAATGTGAATGACTTTTTCGTTGTCATGGATTTTTCTCCCAATTTCCATAATGTAAATCAGACAAACGACCTGTCATTAATGTTTACAACAAATATCCAAAAATTAATTACTTTTTACATATATGTATACATATATTTTTTTGTTATATGACCGCGGTCATGAAAAATGCAAGCTTGCACATCCAGGAAAGTTCATTGAATTTAAATTTTTTAAAATAAACTAATATTTGACAGCGTACTCTGTCAAATACAGACACAGCGGGATGTCGGTACTTGAACCGTACTCTTAAATTTTTATGAGAGATCGGGATAAGTTGGAGAAATAGACTGTAGATATTTTCTCCGAGCACTGACTTGTCCTGCAAAAAAAAAAATTCAAGCTCAACTGTTTTAAAATGGCAAAACTTCAGTGCAAACCTTATAATATAGCACATGGCTCATATTACTAGTGTTGTAAATTTATAAGTTAAAAATTGTCTATTCATGTAATATTTATCTTTGCAAAAACTTTGGAATTTAAAAATCTATGCTTTTGTGTTTGTACTATCGGCGACACGGAAATGTGAATGACTTTTTCGTTGTCATGGATTTTTCTCTGAATTTCCATAATGTAAATCAGACTTTGATCAGTGGCGTTCTTTCTGATCTCTCTCGAAACATTTTATTTTACCTATACAACTCTTACTAATCAGCAGCCACTCTTAGCGACCGATTTTCATCAAATTTTGCAATAGCGCTTGGTTTTTCGACTAAAGTTCAATATTTTGCCGATTTTAGCTAACTACTGTCATCAATTGTCATAAATGACAATTAGAAGTGCGCCTATGATTTAAAGTGAAAATTACGCTAAACAATTTTGCCGTACACATTTTGGTGTCGTCGATAGTATGTATGATGACATGAAATCATCAAGAAACAAGAAAACTGTAATTTGTTTCTGCTAGTGATCAGAATAAATACGTCAATGTATTTGTACATCAATGTAATATTTTTATCAAATTTTATAAAGCCCGGTATATTTCAAAGGTTTTCCAACAAAAACGAATTAACTGACCAATGAAACAATTTACAAGAATGGTATCAATCAAATATATTTTATAAAATTTTTGATAAACTTGAAGAACTCGCTCAAAAAGATTCAGGATTAGCAATATTCAAAAATTTAGGTTTAAAATTTAATGTTAGCCAACATGATCACCTCAAATTTGGTTATTCTACATTTGTTAAAAGACCAAATTTTATAAAAGACAAACGACCTGTCATTAATGTTTACAACAAATATCCAAAAAGTAATTACTTTTTACATATATGTACATTTTTTTGTTATATGACCGCGGTCATGAAAAATGCAAGCTTGCACATCCAGGAAAGTTCATTGAATTTAAATTTTTTAAAATAAACTAATATTTGACAGCGTACTCTGTCAAATACAGACACAGCGGGATGTCGGTACTTGAACCGTACTCTTAAATTTTTATGAGAGATCGGGATAAGTTGGAGAAATAGACTGTAGATATTTTCTCCGAGCACTGACTTGTCCTGCAAAAAAAAAAATTCAAGCTCAACTGTTTTAAAATGGCAAAACTTCAGTGCAAACCTTAATTAAGTAATTATTATAATTATTTCATCGACTACAACATGAGCGATGGTAAGAAATACATTTTCTGTTTCAAATTGAATACAAACAGATTTTTTTTTTAGAATTAGTGCAATGTCCATAAGTAAAGGACCATTGAGTACAAACAATAAAAATGATGATCCACATTTTTAAGTGCGGCCGTCATTTTCAGCGAGGGCTGACTACATGGACGCAACCACCAATATCATCATTCCAACCTTACCAGACGTCTGCAAACAGTGGTGTAGCGGCAGCACCAACAGCTAACGTTAAAACAGAAAACGACAAATTTTGAGATGATGATAATGATCATCCAGGATATCGATCTGTAATTAAGGCCGATGTAATTAAAGAAGTCTTTTCGTCTTTTTTGAGGAATAAACGGTGGGAAGATTTAAAACAAGAAAAATTGCTTATGAGCGCCTTTTTATGATATCTCGAGAGTAAACAATTTCGGAGTAAAAAAGAAATAATTTCTATTCAATTGCAGTGATGATTGGAAAAGCTTGGCTGCCGCCGCCGCCCCCAAAGTGCCGCAGCTGCCCATTAGGCCTTTCAAATTTTTAGTTCTGAGTGTAATAGATTTAATAAACACAATTACTCATTTATTATTATTTTTTTAAATTAGGGTTGCTTTCTAATAAATCAAAAATTCTGTAGTTTTATTTTTCCCTTCACAAAAACGCCTTAAGAAAAAACGTCTTAAAAAAACGTCACAAAAAAACGCCTCAAAAAACGCCTCAAAAAACGCCTCAATAAACGTCTCTAAAAACGCCTCACGTTTTAAGGCGTTTCGAAAGACGTTTTTGTAAGGCGATTTAAAAACTAATTATTTTTTACGATTTTAGACAAATATTGTTTCCTACGAAGTGAGCAAAGCAAATGTCAGTTTCCATAAAATTCACTCCACAAGGTCGGAAACCGGCATAGGTTTTGCGTCGATGACTCATTGCACATTTAACCTGCAGGTACATGTTTTGCTCCATGTTTTTTCTTTGCTATGTTTTAAACGAGCATGCAACCTAAACTTGCATTATTTTTTATTTATGTTTCATTATTGCCGTTGAGTCATTTAAATGTACAGGCACTAGCACTTTCTATAGTTGCTTATTTTAGTAAAAAATATTTTTTCTTTAGGAGCGACACCGACAATAGGTGTTTTGTAACTAAATTATTATCGCAGTCACTAGACTCAATCTCTGCAGTTAATGCAGGTCAAATTTGTTTCCATATGTAGCAGTTTGTTCATTATTCGCTGACTCAAATATGCACACGCGGAGGTGTAAGATTTCCAGCAAATGACGATATTTATGAAAACCTTAAATATCTGATTGAAAGCAGTTTCCAGGTACATGTTTTGAACAATTTTCTTCCTTTGCTATGGTTTTCGTCAAGTATGTGAACTCCAGACCTTGTGGAGTGAAACCGGCATAGATTTTGCGTCGATGACTCATTGCACATTTAACCTGCAGGTACTTGTCTTGCATCATGTTTTTCTTTTGCGATGTTTTTAAACGAGCATGCTAAAATCAATACTTTAATCATTTTTTATTTATGTTTTTTTATTGCGCGTGAGTAATTTAAATTTACAGGCACTAACACTTTCTTCATCTGCTTATTTTAGTAAAAAATAACTTTTGTTTAGGAGCGACTCTGACATAGGTGTTTTGTAAATAAATTATTAACGCAGTCACTAGATTCAATCTCCACAGTTAATGCAGGTCAAGTTTGTTTACATATGCAGCAGTTTGTTTATTATTCGCTGACTCCAATATGCACACGCAGAAGTGTAAAATTTCCAGCAAATGATGATATTTATGAAAACCTTTATTATCTGATTGAAAGCTGTTTCCAGGTACATGTTTAGAACCATGTTCTTCCTTTGCTATAGTTTTAATCAAGTATGCGATACATTTGCCACTTGTATGTATGTATCAGTTTTTTTATTGCGGTTGAGACATTTAAATATTACGGGTTCTGGCATTTTCTTCGAGTGCTGACTTTAGTAATAAATAATTTCGGTTTAATACTCCATAAATGGTTAGGAGCGATACCGACATAGGTTCTATTTCTACGAATCATCTTTGTAAGTCACTCGATTCATTGCTCCATTGTTAGTCTAGGTCAAGTTTGTTTTTATACGTAGCAGTCTTTTTTAACGCTAAGACAAGTATGCACACGCAGCAGTGTAAGATTACAAGAAAACCATAATATTTGAGAAACTCTTTGTTTTTCCGATTTAAAGTAACTTCCAGACATATATTTAAAACTAAGATCTTTGTTTGCAATGGTTTTAAACGAGCCTGCTATACACTTGGCATTTTCGATATTAGTTTATCTATTACACTCGGGACATTTCAATTTTATGGAAACTGACTTTTGCTTTGCTCACTTCGTAGGAAACAATATTTGTCTAAAATCGTAAAAAATACTTAGTTTTTAAATCGCCTTACAAAAACGTCTTTCGAAACGCCTTAAAACGTGAGGCGTTTTTTGAGGCGTTTTTTGAGACGTTTATTGAGGCGTTTTTTGAGACGTTTTTTGAGACGTTTATTGAGGCGTTTTTTGAGGCGTTTTTTGAGACGTTTTTTGAGACGTTTTTTTAACACGTTTTTTCTTAAGACGTTTTTGTGGAGGGAAAAAATAAAACTACAGAATTATTGATTTATTAAAAAGCAACCCTAATTTAAAAAAATAATAATAAATGAGTAATTGTGTTTAATAAATCTATTACACTCAGAACCAAAAATTTGAAAGGCCTAATGGGCAGCTGCGGCACTTTGGGGGCGGCGGCGGCGGCGGCAGCCAAGCTTCTTCAATCATCACTGCAATTCAATAAAAATTATTGCTTTTTTACTCCGAAATTGTTTACTCACGAGATATTATAAAAAGGCGCTCATAAGCAACTTTTCTTGTTTTAAATCTTCCCACCGTTTATTCCTGAAAAGGGACGAAAAACTTCTCTAATTATATCGGCCTTAATTACAGATCGGTATCCTGGATGATCATCATCAACATCTCAAAATTTTACCAATTTTTCCATTTCCGTTTTAACGTTAGCTGTTGTTGCTGCCGCTACGCCACTGTTTGCAGACGTCTGGTATGGTTGGAATGATGATATTGGTGGTTGCGTCCATGTAGTCAGCCCTCGCTGAAAATGACGGCCGCACTTAAAAATGTGGATCATCATTTTTATTGTTTGTACTCAATGGTCCTTTACTTATGGACATTGCACTAATTCTAAAAAAAAAAATCTGTTTGTATTCAATTTGAAACAGAAAATGTATTTCTTACAATCGCTCATGTTGTAGTCGATGAAATAATTATAATAATTACTTAATTAAGGTTTGCACAGAAGTTTTGCCATTTTAAAACAGTTGAGCTTGAATTTTTTTTTTGCAGGACAAGTCAGTGCTCGGAGAAAATATCTACAGTCTATTTCTCCAACTTATCCCGATCTCTCATAAAAATTTAAGAGTACGGTTCAAGTACCGACATCCCGCTGTGTCTGTATTTGACAGAGTACGCTGTCAAATATTAGTTTATTTTAAAAAATTTTAATTCAATGAACTTTCCTGGATGTGCAAGCTTGCATTTTTCATGACCGCGGTCATATAACAAAAAAATGTACATATATGTAAAAAGTAATTACTTTTTGGATATTTGTTGTAAACATTAATGACAGGTCGTTTGTCTTTTATAAAATTTGGTCTTTTAACAAATGTAGAATAACCAAATTTGAGGTGATCATGTTGGCTAACATTAAATTTTAAACCTAAATTTTTGAATATTGCTAATCCTGAATCTTTTTGAGCGAGTTCTTCAAGTTTATCAAAAATTTTATAAAATATATTTGATTGATACCATTCTTGTAAATTGTTTCATTGGTCAGTTAATTCGTTTTTGTTGGAAAACCTTTGAAATATACCGGGCTTTATAAAATTTGATAAAAATATTACATTGATGTACAAATACATTGACGTATTTATTCTGATCACTAGCAGAAACAAATTACAGTTTTCTTGTTTCTTGATGATTTCATGTCATCATACATACTATCGACGACACCAAAATGTGTACGGCAAAATTGTTTAGCGTAATTTTCACTTTAAATCATAGGCGCACTTCTAATTGTCATTTATGACAATTGATGACAGTAGTTAGCTAAAATCGGCAAAATATTGAACTTTAGTCGAAAAACCAAGCGCTATTGCAAAATTTGATGAAAATCGGTCGCTAAGAGTGGCTGCTGATTAGTAAGAGTTGTATAGGTAAAATAAAATGTTTCGAGAGAGATCAGAAAGAACGCCACTGATCAAAGTCTGATTTACATTATGGAAATTCAGAGAAAAATCCATGACAACGAAAAAGTCATTCACATTTCCGTGTCGCCGATAGTACAAACACAAAAGCATAGATTTTTAAATTCCAAAGTTTTTGCAAAGATAAATATTACATGAATAGACAATTTTTAACTTATAAATTTACAACACTAGTAATATGAGCCATGTGCTATATTATAGTCAGGAAATTATTCAAATTTCTAAAAGTGTCCACCGCATCGGAATTTCAAAAATAAATGTATCCAATTTTGTCTTTAAAGCAAGTTGTTTGTAATTTATAGCATTTTCAATTATACGAAAATGTCTGCAATTATGAAAATATTAAGAATCGATAAATCTAGGATTCTATACCATCGTTTTATGAATAGATTTAAGAACAACAACTTAGAAACTTCAAACATACAAATTTCTTCGAAAAGACATTGTTGATCAGCGGAGAATTGGCGAATCTATGAACAGATATATAATTTCTAGAGTAAACGACTATGTTCAAATTTTCAAACAGGAAGTTTCCTGGTCGTGAGAATTTCATTGTTATCAAAATTTATCAGGAGAGGATTAAGCAATATATTCGATCTTTGATTAAATTAAAGCAACAAATTAAATTATTTTAATTACAATAAATTAATAGACATTAAATTTAATTGTTTATTTTGTTAAAGTTTGATTTTAGCATGATTTGTAAATACATTAATAATATTGCAATTGACAACGAAAGAAAAATGACAAAACCTAAAGAATAATGATAAAAATTACTACAACTCGATTTCGACACATGATCTATCATAACTTTAAAATGATGTATCGATAAACAAGCAGATAAACAGTTCACAAAAATAAAATAAAGCAATTTTGTAGAATTGTTTAATTATAAATAAGTTGAAATTTGTTTAATCACATTAGCACATTTTTTTATGTGACTGTTAAGACTGAATCTCTTTAGCTAATTTTTGGCGTTTTTCTTGCAGAAACGATAGAAAATTGTCTTCCTTGCTCTGTAGCTGTTGCAGAACCCTCTCGATGTCCTCCAAATAGTGCATTTGTTTCTTCTTCTCCATCACCAGTCGTCTCCGACAACTTCGAAGTGTAGACGCTGTAGAGTCTTCGACATCCAACGCCTCTTCGTTCGAGCTATAGAAAGATGAACCTGCTGACTCTGAAACTGAGATTTCTTTAAGGAGACTTTGTTTTTTTGTCGTAGTTGTCTGAACTGGAGACAATGGTTGTAGCCTCGTCAGAAGCGGCGGCACACTAGGAGTGTGAACTCATGAACTTATTGAGGGTCTCACAACCTTGCAAAATAAACAAACATTAACTAAAATTAAAAAAATTGAACAATATAATTGTAAATGAAGTAAATATACGCACATATATTAATTCACTCTCTTCGAAGTGAGCTGGCAGTTTCACTCCATCTGTATTCTGAAACTAAAAAAATAAAACATCTTAATTATTATTATTGTATTAAAAGAAATTTAGAATTTACTTACTTTAAATAAAATATTTTTCTCTTTCAAAATGTTTACTGTTGAATGATAGTCGTTGCTATCGCTAACTAATTTCTGAAATAAGTGAGTAAGTTGAAAGAAATCAACTTGTAAATACCAATACTGTCTCAGGAAGTCGGATTTTTATACTCACAGGAAGCGATTTTTTTTAAACTTAAATTAAATTTTTTCATCGTTGTCTTTGTTGTCTTGTCTTCTCTGTACAGTCACTTTTTAGAAATTTCAAATAAATGATTTGCATTATGGAATTTTTTTTATAATAAAGAATAGTGTTGATTTAGCAAAAAGTAAGAAATACATTTTCTGTTTTAAATTGAATACAAACCAAGATTTTTTTTTTAGAATTAGTGCAATGTCCATATGTAAAAGACCATTGAGTACAAACAATAAAAATGATGATCCACATTTTTAAGTGCGGCCGTCATTTTCAGCCAGGGCTGACTACATGGGCGCAACCACCAACCAGACTTCATTCCATTCCAACCACACCAGACTTCTGCAAACAGTGGCGTAGGGGCAGCAACAACAGCTAACGTTAACACGGAAAAGGAAAATTTTTGAGATGATGATGATGATCATCCAGGATATCGATCTATAATTAAGGCCGATGTAATTAGATATATCTTTTTATAATAAATAATTTCTATTCAATTGCAGTGATGATTGGAAAAGCTTGGCTGCCGCCGCCGCCCCCAAAGTGCCGCAGTTGCCCATTAGGTCTTTCAAATTTTTAGTCCTGAGTGTAATAGATTTAATAAAGACAATTACTCATTTATTATTATTTTTTTAAATTGGGGTTGTTTTTTAATAAACCAATAATTCTGTAGTTTTATTTTTCCTTCCACAAAAACGCCTTAAGAAAAAAAGTCTTAAAAAAACGTCTCAAAAAACGCCTCAAAAAACGCCTCAATAAACGTCTCAAAAAACGCCTCAAAAACGCCTCAAAAACGCCTCAATAAACGCCTCAATAAACGTCTCTAAAAACGCCTCACGTTTTAAGGCGTTCCGAAAGACGTTTTTGTAAGGCGATTTTAAAACTAATTATTTTTTACGATTTTAGACAAATATTATTTACTACGAAGTGAGCGAAGCAAAAGTTAGGGTTCATAAAAATCAAATGTCCCCAGTGTAATAGAGAAACTAATATCGAAAATGCCAAGTGTATAGCATGCTCGTTTAAAACCATCGCAAACAAAGAACTTAGTTTTAAACATATGTCTTGAAGTTACTTTAAATCGGAAAAACAAAAGGATTCTCAAATATTATAGTTTTCTTGTAATCTTACACTGCTGCGTGTGCATACTTGAAAATAGTCCTTTAATTCGAATGTTCAACACATTCTCCAATGTCAACACATGGCATGATAAAATCGAATTTTTTGGTATGTCAAAGGGTAAATTTAAAAAACCGCTGCTGTTGTCCTAATCTAGTTTGTACTTGTATTGTATTTGTATTTACTTGTTGTATTATTTTTAATCTGCATTTGTGTTACTATTTGTATTATTTTATTTCATGTATAAGTTCTGCGTTAATAAACATTTATTATTATTTATTATTTTTGTGCTAGCGTTAAAAAAAACTGCTGCATATAAAAACAAACTTGACCTAGACCGACAATGGAGCAATGAATCGAGTGACTTGCAAAGACGATTCATAGACATAGAACCTATGTCGGTATCGCTCCTAACCATTTATGGAGTATTAAACCGAAATTATTTATTACTAAAGTCAGCAATCGAAGAAAATGCCAGTACCCGTAAAATTCAAACGTCTCAAGCGCAATGAAAAAACTGATACATAAAGTGACAAATGTATCGCATATTTGATGAAAAGTATAGCAAAAGAAGAACATGGTGCAAAACATGTACCTGAAAACTGCTTTCAATCAAATAATTTAGGTTTTCATAAGTATCATTAATTGATGGAAATCTTACACTTCCGCGTGTGCATAGTTAAGTCAGCGAATAATAAACGAACTGCTGCATATGTAAACAAACTTGACCTGCATTAACTGTAGGGAATGAATCTAGTGACTGCGATAATAATTTATTTACAAAACACCTATGTCGGAGTCGCTTCTAAACAAAAGTAATTTTTTACTAAAATAAGCAATTGAAGAAAGTGCTAGTGCCTGTAAATTTAAATTACTCAAACGCAATAAAATAACATAAATAAAAAATGATTAAAGTTTAGATAGCATGCTCGTTTAAAAACATAGCAAAGGAAAAACATGGAGCAAAACAAGTACCTGCAGGTTAAATGTGCAATAAGTCATCGATGCAAAACCTATGCCGGTTTCACTCCACAAGATCGTGGAGTTCGCATACTTGATGAAAACTATAGCAAAGGAAGAAAATGGTTCAAAACATGTACCAGCAAACTGCTTTCAATCAGATAATTAGGGTTTTCACAAATATCGTCATTTGCTGGAAATCTTACACTTCGGCGTGTGCATATTTGAGTCAGCGAATAATGAGCGAACTGCTACATATGGAAACAAACTTGACCTGCATTAACTGTAGAGATTGATCCTAGTGAATGTGATAATAATTTATTTACAAAACACCTATGTCAGAGTCGCTTCTAAACAAATGTTATTTTTTACTAAAATAAGCAATTAAATAAAGTGCTATTGACTGCATTTAAATGACTTAAGCGCAATGAAGAAACATAAATAAAAAATAATAAAAGTTTAGATTGCATGCACATCTAAAAACATAGCAATGGAAAAGCATGGAGCAAAACATGTACCTGCAGGTTAAATGTGCAATGAGTCATCGACGCAAAACTTGTTCCGGTTTCACTCCACAAGGTTGTCGGGTTTCTCATACTTGATGAAAACTATAGCAAAAGAAGAAAATTGTTCAAAACATGTACCAGCAAACTGCTTTCAATCAGATAATTAGGGTTTTCATAAATATCGTTATTTGCTGGAAATCTTGCCCTTCCGCGTGTGCATATTTGAGTCAGCAAATAATGAACGAAATGCTACATATGGAAACAAACTTGACCTGCATTTACTGTGAAGATTGAATCTAGTGACTGCGATAATAATTTATTTACAGAACACCAATGTCGGAGTCGCTCCTAAAGAAAAGTTATTTTTTACTATAATAAGCAATAAAAGAAAGTGCTAGTGCCTGTACATTTACTTAATAAACATAAATAAAAAATAATGAAAGTTTAGATTGCATGCTCGTCTAAAAACTTAGCAGAGGAAAAACAAGGAGCAAAACAAGTACCTGCAGGTTAAATGTGCAATGAATCATCCACGCAAAACCTGTGCCGGTTTCACTCCACAAGGTCTGGAGTTCACATACTTGATGGAAACCATAGCAAAGGAAGAAAATGGTTCAAAACATGTACCTGGAAACTGCTTTCAATCAGATAATTAGGGTTTTCATAAATATCGTCATTTGCTAGAAATCTTACACTTCCGCGTGTGCATATTTGAGTCAGCGAATAATGAACAAACTGCTACATATGGAAACAAATTTGACCTGCATTAACTGTAGAGATTGAGTCTAGTGACTGCGATAATAATTTAGTTACAAAACACCTATTGTCAGTGTCGCTTCTAAAGAAAAATTATTTTTTACTAAAATAAGCAACTAAAGAAAGTGCTAGTGCCTGAACATTTAAATGACTCAAGCGCAATAAAGAAACATAAATAAAAAATAATGCAAGATAAGGTTGCATGCTCGTTTAAAAACATAGCAAAGGAAAAACAAGGAGCAAAACATGTACCTGCAGGTTAAATGTGCAATGAGTCATCGACACAAAACCTATGCCGGTTTCACTCCACAAGGTCGTGGAGTGAAACCGGCACTACCTTACTACTTATGCGGTTTTCTGTAAGCATTTTGATGATTTCGTGCAGAATTCTGCTGTTTTCTTGCAATTCAGCCGTTGAATCTAGGTAAAAAGTCATGATTTTGTAGATTTCGTGCTCTTCTTGGCGAATTCAAGATAGAAAACAACGAAAATCGGCGAGAAATCGTTGTTTTGCATCGAAATATGCGGTTTTCTGTAAGAATTTTGATAATTTCGTGCAGAATTCTGCTGTTTTCTTGCAATTCAGCCGTTGAATCTAGGTAAAAAGTCATGATTTTGTAGATTTCGTGCTCTTCTTGGCGAATTCAAGATAGAAAACAACGAAAATCGGCGAGAAATCGTTGTTTTGCATCGAAATATGCAGTTTTCTCTAAGAATTTTGATGATTTCGTGCAGAATTCTGCTGTTTTCTTGCAATTCAGCCGTTGAATCTTGGTAAAACGTGATGATTTTGTAGATTTCGTGCTCTTTTGCGAATTCAAGCCAGAAAACAACGAAAATCGGCGAGAAATCGTCGTTTTGCATCGAAATATGCGGTATTCTGTAAGAATTTTGATGATTTCGTGCAGAATTCTGCTGTTTTCTTGCAATTCAGCCGTTGAATCTAGGTAAAAAGTCATGATTTTGTAGATTTCGTGCTCTTCTTGGCGAATTCAAGATAGAAAACAAAGAAAATCGGCGAGAAATCGTTGTTTTGCATCGAAATATGCGGTTTTCTGTAAGAATTTTGATGATTTCGTGCAGAATTCTGCTGTTTTCTTGCAATTCAGCCGTTGAATCAAGGTAAAAAGTCATGATTTTGTAGATTTCGTGCTCTTCTTGGCGAATTCAAGATAGAAAACAACGAAAATCGGCGAGAAATCGTTGTTTTGCATCGAAATATGCAGTTTTCTCTAAGAATTTTGATGATTTCGTGCAGAATTCTGCTGTTTTCATGCAATTCAGCCGTTGAATCTTGGTAAAAAGTGATGATTTTGTAGATTTCGTGCACTTCTTTGCGAATTCAAGCCAGAAAACAACGAAAATCGGCGAGAAATCGTCGTTTTGCATCGAAATATGCGGTTTTCTCTAAGAATTTTGATTATTTCGTGCAGAATTCTGCTGTTTTCTTGCAATTCAGCCGTTGAATCTTGGTAAAAAGTCATGATTTTGTAGATTTCGTGCTCTTCTTTGCAAATTCATGCCAGAAAACAGCAAAGATCGGCGACAAATCGTCGTTTTGCATCGAAATATGCGGTTTTCTGTAAGAATTTTGATGATTTCGTGCAGAATTCTGCTGTTTTCTTGCAATTCAGCCGTTGAATCTTGGTAAAAAGTCATGATTTTGTAGATTTCGTGCTCTTCTTTGCGAATTCAAGCCAGAAAACAACGAAAATCGGCGAGAAATCGTCGTTTTGCATCGAAATATGCGGTTTTCTGTAAGAATTTTGATGACTTCGTGCAGAATTCTGCTGTTTTCTTGCAATTCAGCCGTTGAGTCTATGTAAAAAGTCATGATTTTGTAGATTTCGTGCTCTTCTTGGCGAATTGAAGATAGAAAACAACGAAAATCGGCGAGAAATCGTTGTTTTGCATCGAAATATGCAGTTTTCTCTAAGAATTTTGATGATTTCGTGCAGAATTCTGCTGTTTTCTTGCAATTCAGCCGTTGAATCTTGGTAAAAAGTCATGATTTTGTAGATTTCGTGCTCTTCTTGGCGAATTCAAGATAGAAAACAACGAAAATCGGCGAGAAATCGTTGTTTTGCATCGAAATATGCAGTTTTCTCTAAGAATTTTGATGATTTCGTGCAGAATTCTGCTGTTTTCTTGCAATTCATGCGTTGAATCTTGGTAAAAAGTCATGATTTTGTAGATTTCGTGCTCTTCTTTGCGAATTCAAGCCAGAAAACGACGAAAATCGGCGAGAAATCGTCGTTTTGCATCGAAATATGCGGTTTTCTGTAAGAATTTTGATGATTTCGTGCAGAATTCTGCTGTTTTCTTGCAATTCAGCCGTTGAATCTATGTAAAAAGTCATGATTTTGTAGATTTCGTGCTCTTCTTGGCGAATTCAAGATAGAAAACAACGAAAATCGGCGAGAAATCGTTGTTTTGCATCGAAATATGCAGTTTTCTCTAAGAATTTTGATGATTTCGTGCAGAATTCTGCTGTTTTCTTGCAATTCAGCCGTTGAATCTTGGTAAAAAGTCATGATTTTGTAGATTTCGTGCTCTTCTTGGCGAATTCAAGATAGAAAACAACGAAAATCGGCGAGAAATCGTTGTTTTGCATCGAAATATGCAGTTTTCTCTAAGAATTTTGATGATTTCGTGCAGAATTCTGCTGTTTTCTTGCAATTTAGCCGTTGAATCTTGGTAAAAAGTCATGATTTTGTAGCTTTCGTGCTCTTCTTTGCGAATTCAAGCCAGAAAACAACGAAAATCGGCGAGAAATCGTCGTTTTGCATCGAAATATGCGGTTTTCTGTAAGAATTTTGATGATTTCGTGCAGAATTCTGCTGTTTTCATGCAATTCAGCCGTTGAATCTTGGTAAAAAGTGATGATTTTGTAGATTTCGTGCACTTCTTTGCGAATTCAAGCAAGAAAACAACGAAAATCGGCGAGAAATCGTCGTTTTGCATCGAAATATGCGGTTTTCTCTAAGAATTTTGATGATTTCGTGCAGAATTCTGCTGTTTTCTTGCAATTCAGCCGTTGAATCTTGGTAAAAAGTAATGATTCTGTAGATTTCGTGCTCTTCTTTGCGAATTCAAGCCAGAAAACAACGAAAATCGGCGAGAAATCGTCGTTTTGCATCGAAATATGCGGTTTTCTCTAAGAATTTTGACGATTTCGTGCAGAATTCTGCTGTTTTCTTGCAATTCAGCCGTTGAATCTTGGTAAAAAGTTATGATTTTGTAGATTTCGTGCTCTTCCTTGTGAATTCAAGAGAGAAAACAACGAAAATCAGCGAGAAATCGTCGTTTTGCATCGAAATATGCGGTTTTCTCTAAGAATTTTGATGATTTCGTGCAGAATTCTGCTGTTTTCTTGCAATTCAGCCGATGAATCTTGGTAAAAAGTCATGATTTTGTAGATTTCGTGCTCTTCTTTGCAAATTCATGCCAGAAAACAGCAAAGATCGGCGAGAAATCGTCGTTTTGCATCGAAATATGCGGTTTTCTGTAAGAATTTTGATGATTTCGTGCAGAATTCTGCTGTTTTCTTGCAATTCAGCCGTTGAATCTTGGTAAAAAGTCATGATTTTGTAGATTTCGTGCTCTTCTTTGCGAATTCAAGCCAGAAAACAACGAAAATCGGCGAGAAATCGTCGTTTTGCATCGAGATATGCGGTTTTCTCTAAGAATTTTGATGATTTCGTGCAGAATTCTGCTGTTTTCTTGCAATTCAGCCGTTGAGTCTATGTAAAAAGTCATGATTTTGTAGATTTCGTGCTCTTCTTGGCAAATTGAAGATAGAAAACAACGAAAATCGGCGAGAAATCGTTGTTTTGCATCGAAATATGCAGTTTTCTCTAAGAATTTTGATGATTTCGTGCAGAATTCTGCTGTTTTCTTGCAATTCAGCCGTTGAATCTTGGTAAAAAGTCATGATTTTGTAGATTTCGTGCTCTTCTTGGCGAATTCAAGATAGAAAACAACGAAAATCGGCGAGAAATCGTTGTTTTGCATCGAAATATGCAGTTTTCTCCAAGAATTTTGATGATTTCATGCAGAATTCTGCTGTTTTCTTGCAATTCATGCGTTGAATCTTGGTAAAAAGTCATGATTTTGTAGATTTCGTGCTCTTCTTTGCGAATTCAAGCCAGAAAACAACGAAAATCGGCGAGAAATCGTCGTTTTGCATCGAAATATGCGGTTTTCTGTAAGAATTTTGATGATTTCGTGCAGAATTCTGCTGTTTTCTTGCAATTCAGCCGTTGAATCTATGTAAAAAGTCATGATTTTGTAGATTTCGTGCTCTTCTTGGCGAATTCAAGATAGAAAACAACGAAAATCGGCGAGAAATCGTTGTTTTGCATCGAAATATGCAGTTTTCTTTAAGAATTTTGATGATTTCGTGCAGAATTCTGCTGTTTTCTTGCAATTCAGCCGTTGAATCTTGGTAAAAAGTCATGATTTTGTAGATTTCGTGCTCTTCTTGGCGAATTCAAGATAGAAAACAACGAAAATCGGCGAGAAATCGTCGTTTTGCATCGAAATATGCGGTTTTCTGTAAGAATTTTGATGATTTCGTGCAGAATTCTGCTGTTTTCTTGCAATTCAGCCGTTGAATCTAGGTAAAAAGTCATGATTTTGTAGATTTCGTGCTCTTCTTGGCGAATTCAAGATAGAAAACAACGAAAATCGGCGAGAAATCGTTGTTTTGCATCGAAATATGCAGTTTTCTCTAAGAATTTTGATGATTTCGTGCAGAATTCTGCTGCTTTCTTGCAATTTAGCCGTTGAATCTTGGTAAAAAGTCATGATTTTGTAGCTTTCGTGCTCTTCTTTGCGAATTCAAGCCAGAAAACAACGAAAATCGGCGAGAAATCGTCGTTTTGCATCGAAATATGCGGTTTTCTGTAAGAATTTTGATGATTTCGTGCAGAATTCTGCTGTTTTCATGCAATTCAGCCGTTGAATCTTGGTAAAAAGTCATGATTTTGTAGATTTCGTGCTCTTCTTTGCCAATTCAAGATAGAAAACAACGATAATCAGGGAGAAATCGTCGTTTTGCATCGAAATATGCGGTTTTCTCTAAGAATTTTGATGATTTCGTGCAGAATTCTGCTGTTTTCTTGCAATTCAGCCGTTGAATCGTGGTAAAAAGTCATGATTTTGTAGATTTCGTGCTCTTCTTTGCAAATTCATGCCAGAAAACAACGAAGATCGGCGAGAAATCGTCGTTTTGCATCAAAATATGCGGTTTTCTGAAAGAATTTTGATGATTTCGTGCAGAATTCTGCTGTTTTCTTGCAATTCAGCCGTTGAATCTTGGTAAAAAGTCATGATTTTGTAGATTTCGTGCTCTTCTTGGCGAATTCAAGATATAAAACAACGAAAATCGGCGAAAAATCGTTGTTTTGCATCGAAATATGCGGTTTTCTGTAAGAATTTTGATGATTTCGTGCAGAATTCTGCTGTTTTCTTGCAATTCAGCCGTTGAATCTATGTAAAAAGTCATGATTTTGTAGATTTCGTGCTCTTCTTTGCGAATTCAAGCCAGAAAACAACGAAAATCGGCGAGAAATCGTCGTTTTGCATCGAAATATGCAGTTTTCTGTAAGAATTTTGATGATTTCGTGAAGAATTCTGCTGTTTTCTTGCAATTCAGCCGTAAAATCTTGGTAAAAAGTGATGATTTTGCAGATTCCGTGTTCTTTTTTGCGAATTCAAGATAGAAAACAACGAAAATCCGCGAGAAATCGTCGTTTTGCATCGAAATATGCGGTTTTCTCTAAGAATTTTCATGATTTCGTGCAGAATTCTGCTGTTTTCTTGCAATTCAGCCGTTGAATCTTGGTAAAAAGTAATGATTTTGTAGATTTCGTGCTCTTCTTTGCGAATTCAAGCCAGAAAACAACGAAAATCGGCGAGAAATCGTCGTTTTGCATCGAAATATGCGGTTTTCTCTAAGAATTTTGACGATTTCGTGCAGAATTCTGCTGTTTTCTTGCAATTCAGCCGTTGAATCTTGGTAAAAAGTCATGATTTTGTAGATTTTGTGCTCTTCTTTGCGAATTTAAGATAGAAAACAACGAAAATCAGCGAGAAATCGTCGTTTTGCATCGAAATATGCGGTTTTCTCTAAGAATTTTGATAATTTCGTGCAGAATTCTGCTGTTTTCTTGCAATTCAGCCGTTGAATCTTGGTAAAAAGTCATGATTTTGTAGATTTCGTGCTCTTCTTTGCAAATTCATGCTAGAAAACAACGAAAATCGGCGAGAAATCGTCGTTTTGCATCGAAATATGCGGTTTTCTGTAAGAATTTTGATGATTTCGTGCAGAATTCTGCTGTTTTCTTGCAATTCAGCCGTTGAATCTTGGTAAAAAGTCATGATTTTGTAGATTTCGTGCTCTTCTTTGCAAATTCAAGCCAGAAATCAACGAAAATCGGCGAGAAATCGTCGTTTTGCATCGAAATATGCGGTTTTCTCTAAGAATTTTGATGATTTCGTGCAGAATTCTGCTGTTTTCTTGCAATTCAGTTGTTGAATCTTGGTAAAAAGTCATGATTTTGTAGATTTCGTGCTCTTCTTTGCAAATTCAAGCCAGAAAACAACGAAAATCGGCGAGAAATCGTCGTTTTGCATCGAAATATGCGGATTTCTGTAAGAATTTTGATGATTTCGTGCAGAATTCTGCTGTTTTCTTGCAATTCAGCCGTTGAATCGTGGTAAAAAGTCATGATTTTGTAGATTTCGTGCTCTTCTTGGCGAATTCAAGATAGAAAACAACGAAAATCGGCGAGAAATCGTTGTTTTGCATCGAAATATGCAGTTTTCTCTAAGAATTTTGATGATTTCGTGCAGAATTCTGCTGTTTTCTTGCAATTCAGCCGTAGAATCTTGGTAAAAAGTGATGATTCTGTAGATTTCGTGCTCTTCTTTGCGAATTCAAGCCAGAAAACAACGAAAATCGGCGAGAAATCGTTGTTTTGCATCGAAATATGCGGTTTTCTGTAAGAATTTTGATGATTTCGTGCAGAATTCTGCTGTTTTCTTGCAATTCAGCCGTTGAATCTTGGTAAAGAGTCTTGATTTTGTAGATTTCGTGCTCTTCTTTGCGATTTCAAGCCAGAAAACAACGAAAATCGGCGAGAAATCGTCGTTTTGCATCGAAATATGCGGTTTTCAGTAAGAATTTTGATGATTTCGAGCAGAATTCTGCTGTTTTCTTGCAATTCAGCCGTAGAATCTTGGTAAAAAGTGATGATTCTGTAGATTTCGTGCTCTTCTTTGCGAATTCAAGCCAGAAAACAACGAAAATCGGCGAGAAATCGTTGTTTTGCATCGAAATATGCGGTTTTCTGTAAGAATTTTGATGATTTCGTGCAGAATTCTGGTGTTTTCTTGCAATTCAGCCGTTGAATCTTGGTAAAAAGTCATGATTTTGTAGATTTCGTGCTCTTCTTTGCGAATTCAAGCCAGAAAACAACGAAAATCAGCGAGAAATCGTCGTTTTGCATCGAAAAATGCGGTTTTCTGTAAGAATTTTGATGATTTCGTGCAGAATTCTGCTGTTTTCTTGCAATTCAGCCGTTGAATCTTGGTAAAAAGTCATGATTTTGTAGATTTCGTGCTCTTCTTGGCGAATTCAAGATAGAAAACAACGAAAATCGGCGAGAAATCGTTGTTTTGCATCGAAATATGCGGTTTTCTGTAAGAATTTTGATGATTTCGTGCAGAATTCTGCTGTTTTCTTGCAATTCAGCCGTTGAATCTTGGTAAAAAGTGATGATTCTGTAGATTTCGTGCTCTTCTTTGCGAATTCAAGCCAGAAAACAACGAAAATCGGCGAGAAATCGTTGTTTTGCATCGAAATATGCGGTTTTCTGTAAGAATTTTGATGATTTCGTGCAGAATTCTGCTGTTTTCTTGCAATTCAGCCGTTCAATCTTGGTAAAAAGTAATGATTTTGTAGATTTCGTGCTCTTCTTTGTGAATTCAAGAGAGAAAACAACGAAAATCAGCGAGAAATCGTCGTTTTGCATCGAAATATGCGGTTTTCTCTAAGAATTTTGATGATTTCGTGCAGAATTCTGCTGTTTTCTTGCAATTCAGCCGTTGAATCTTGGTAAAAAGTCATGATTTTGTAGATTTCGTGCTCTTCTTTGCAAATTCATGCCAGAAAACAGCAAAGATCGGCGAGAAATCGTCGTTTTGCATCGAAATATGCGGTTTTCTGTAAGAATTTTGATGATTTCGTGCAGAATTCTGCTGTTTTCCTGCAATTCAGCCGTTGAATCTTGGTAAAAAGTCATGATTTTGTAGATTTCGTGCTCTTCTTTGCGAATTCAAGCCAGAAAACAACGAAAATCGGCGAGAAATCGTCGTTTTGCATCGAAATATGCGGTTTTCTGTAAGAATTTTGATGATTTCGTGCAGAATTCTGCTGTTTTCTTGCAATTCAGCCGTTGAATCTTGGTAAAAAGTAATGATTTTGTAGATTTCGTACTCTTCTTTGCGAATTCAAGCCAGAAAACAACGAAAATCGGCGAGAAATCGTCGTTTTGCATCGAAATATGCGGTTTTCTGTAAGAATTTTGATGATTTCGTGCAGAATTCTGCTGTTTTCTTGCAATTCAGCCGTTGAATCTAGGTAAAAAGTCATGATTTTGTAGATTTCGTGCTCTTCTTGGCGAATTCAGGATAGAAAACAACGAAAATCGGCGAGAAATCGTTGTTTTGCATCGAAATATGCAGTTTTCTCTAAGAATTTTGATGATTTCGTGCAGAATTCTGCTGTTTTCATGCAATTCAGCCGTTGAATCTTGGTAAAAAGTGATGATTTTGTAGATTTCGTGCACTTCTTTGCGAATTCAAGCCAGAAAACAACGAAAATCGGCGAGAAATCGTCGTTTTGCATCGAAATATGCGGTTTTCTCTAAGAATTTTGAAGATTTCGTGCAGAATTCTGCTGTTTTCTTGCAATTCAGCCGTTGAATCTTGGTAAAAAGTGATGATTCTGTAGATTTCGTGCTCTTCTTTGCGAATTCAAGCCAGAAAACAACGAAAATCGGCGAGAAATCGTCGTTTTGCATCGAAATATGCGGTTTTCTCTAAGAATTTTGACGATTTCGTGCAGAATTCTGCTGTTTTCTTGCAATTCAGCCGTTGAATCTTGGTAAAAAGTTATGATTTTGTAGATTTCGTGCTCTTCTTTGTGAATTCAAAAGAGAAAACAACGAAAATCAGCGAGAAATCGTCGTTTTGCATCGAAATATGCGGTTTTCTCTAAGAATTTTGATGATTTCGTGCAGAATTCTGCTGTTTTCTTGCAATTCAGCCGTTGAATCTTGGTAAAAAGTCATTATTTTGTAGATTTCGTGCTCTTCTTTGCAAATTCATGCCAGAAAACAGCAAAGATCGGCGAGAAATCGTCGTTTTGCATCGAAATATGCGGTTTTCTGTAAGAATTTTGATGATTTCGTGCAGAATTCTGCTGTTTTCTTGCAATTCAGCCGTTGAATCTTGGTAAAAAGTCATGATTTTGTAGATTTCGTGCTCTTCTTTGCGAATTCAAGCCAGAAAACAACGAAAATCGGCGAGAAATCGTCGTTTTGCATCGAGATATGCGGTTATCTGTAAGAATTTTGATGATTTCGTGCAGAATTCTGCTGTTTTCTTGCAATTCAGCCGTTGAGTCTATGTAAAAAGTCATGATTTTGTAGATTTCGTGCTCTTCTTGGCGAATTGAAGATAGAAAACAACGAAAATCGGCGAGAAATCGTTGTTTTGCATCGAAATATGCAGTTTTCTCTAAGAATTTTGATGATTTCGTGCAGAATTCTGCTGTTTTCTTGCAATTCAGCCGTTGAATCTTGGTAAAAAGTCATGATTTTGTAGATTTCGTGCTCTTCTTGGCGAATTCAAGATAGAAAACAACGAAAATCGGCGAGAAATCGTTGTTTTGCATCGAAATATGCAGTTTTCTCTAAGAATTTTGATGATTTCGTGCAGAATTCTGCTGTTTTCTTGCAATTCATGCGTTGAATCTTGGTAAAAAGTCATGATTTTGTAGATTTCGTGCTCTTCTTTGCGAATTCAAGCCAGAAAACAACGAAAATCGGCGAGAAATCGTCGTTTTGCATCGAAATATGCGGTTTTCTGTAAGAATTTTGATGATTTCGTGCAGAATTCTGCTGTTTTCTTGCAATTCAGCCGTTGAATCTATGTAAAAAGTCATGATTTTGTAGATTTCGTGCTCTTCTTGGCGAATTCAAGATAGAAAACAACGAAAATCGGCGAGAAATCGTTGTTTTGCATCGAAATATGCAGTTTTCTCTAAGAATTTTGATGATTTCGTGCAGAATTCTGCTGTTTTCTTGCAATTCAGCCGTTGAATCTTGGTAAAAAGTCATGATTTTGTAGATTGCGTGCTCTTCTTGGCGAATTCAAGATAGAAAACAACGAAAATCGGCGAGAAATCGTTGTTTTGCATCGAAATATGCAGTTTTCTCTAAGAATTTTGATGATTTCGTGCAGAATTCTGCTGTTTTCTTGCAATTTAGCCGTTGAATCTTGGTAAAAAGTCATGATTTTGTAGCTTTCGTGCTCTTCTTTGCGAATTCAAGCCAGAAAACAACAAAAATCGGCGATAAATCGTCGTTTTGCATCGAAATATGCGGTTTTCTGTAAGAATTTTGATGATTTCGTGCAGAATTCTGCTGTTTTCATGCAATTCAGCCGTTGAATCTTGGTAAAAAGTGATGATTTTGTAGATTTCGTGCACTTCTTTGCGAATTCAAGCCAGAAAACAAAGAAAATCGCCGAGAAATCGTCGTTTTGCATCGAAATATGCGGTTTTCTCTAAGAATTTTGATGATTTCGTGCAGAATTCTGCTGTTTTCTTGCAATTCAGCCGTTGAATCTTGGTAAAAAGTGATGATTCTGTAGATTTCGTGCTCTTCTTTGCGAATTCAAGCCAGAAAACAACGAAAATCGGCGAGAAATCGTCGTTTTGCATCGAAATATGCGGTTTTCTCTAAGAATTTTGACGATTTCGTGCAGAATTCTGCTGTTTTCTTGCAATTCAGCCGTTGAATCTTGGTAAAAAGTTATGATTTTGTAGATTTCGTGCTCTTCTTTGTGAATTCAAGAGAGAAAACAACGAAAATCAGCGAGAAATCGTCGTTTTGCATCGAAATATGCGGTTTTCTCTAAGAATTTTGATGATTTCGTGCAGAATTCTGCTGTTTTCTTGCAATTCAGCCGATGAATCTTGGTAAAAAGTCATGATTTTGTAGATTTCGTGCTCTTCTTTGCAAATTCATGCCAGAAAACAGCAAAGATCGGCGAGAAATCGTCGTTTTGCATCGAAATATGCGGTTTTCTGTAAGAATTTTGATGATTTCGTGCAGAATTCTGCTGTTTTCTTGCAATTCAGCCGTTGAATCTATGTAAAAAGTCATGATTTTGTAGATTTCGTGCTCTTCTTGGCGAATTCAAGATAGAAAACAACGAAAATCGGCGAGAAATCGTTGTTTTGCATCGAAATATGCAGTTTTCTCTAAGAATTTTGATGATTTCGTGCAGAATTCTGCTGTTTTCTTGCAATTCAGCCGTTGAATCTTGGTAAAAAGTCATGATTTTGTAGATTTCGTGCTCTTCTTTGCCAATTCAAGATAGAAAACAACGATAATCAGCGAGAAATCGTCGTTTTGCATCGAAATATGCGGTTTTCTCTAAGAATTTTGAAGATTTCGTGCAGAATTCTGCTGTTTTCTTGCAATTCAGCCGTTGAATCTTGGTAAAAAGTGATGATTCTGTAGATTTCGTGCTCTTCTTTGCGAATTCAAGCCAGAAAACAACGAAAATCGGCGAGAAATCGTCGTTTTGCATCGAAATATGCGGTTTTCTCTAAGAATTGTGACGATTTCGTGCAGAATTCTGCTGTTTTCTTGCAATTCAGCCGTTGAATCTTGGTAAAAAGTTATGATTTTGTAGATTTCGTGCTCTTCTTTGTGAATTCAAAAGAGAAAACAACGAAAATCAGCGAGAAATCGTCGTTTTGCATCGAAATATGCGGTTTTCTCTAAGAATTTTGATGATTTCGTGCAGAATTCTGCTGTTTTCTTGCAATTCAGCCGTTGAATCTTGGTAAAAAGTCATTATTTTGTAGATTTCGTGCTCTTCTTTGCAAATTCATGCCAGAAAACAGCAAAGATCGGCGAGAAATCGTCGTTTTGCATCGAAATATGCGGTTTTCTGTAAGAATTTTGATGATTTCGTGCAGAATTCTGCTGTTTTCTTGCAATTCAGCCGTTGAATCTTGGTAAAAAGTCATGATTTTGTAGATTTCGTGCTCTTCTTTGCGAATTCAAGCCAGAAAACAACGAAAATCGGCGAGAAATCGTCGTTTTGCATCGAGATATGCGGTTATCTGTAAGAATTTTGATGATTTCGTGCAGAATTCTGCTGTTTTCTTGCAATTCAGCCGTTGAGTCTATGTAAAAAGTCATGATTTTGTAGATTTCGTGCTCTTCTTGGCGAATTGAAGATAGAAAACAACGAAAATCGGCGAGAAATCGTTGTTTTGCATCGAAATATGCAGTTTTCTCTAAGAATTTTGATGATTTCGTGCAGAATTCTGCTGTTTTCTTGCAATTCAGCCGTTGAATCTTGGTAAAAAGTCATGATTTTGTAGATTTCGTGCTCTTCTTGGCGAATTCAAGATAGAAAACAACGAAAATCGGCGAGAAATCGTTGTTTTGCATCGAAATATGCAGTTTTCTCTAAGAATTTTGATGATTTCGTGCAGAATTCTGCTGTTTTCTTGCAATTCATGCGTTGAATCTTGGTAAAAAGTCATGATTTTGTAGATTTCGTGCTCTTCTTTGCGAATTCAAGCCAGAAAACAACGAAAATCGGCGAGAAATCGTCGTTTTGCATCGAAATATGCGGTTTTCTGTAAGAATTTTGATGATTTCGTGCAGAATTCTGCTGTTTTCTTGCAATTCAGCCGTTGAATCTATGTAAAAAGTCATGATTTTGTAGATTTCGTGCTCTTCTTGGCGAATTCAAGATAGAAAACAACGAAAATCGGCGAGAAATCGTTGTTTTGCATCGAAATATGCAGTTTTCTCTAAGAATTTTGATGATTTCGTGCAGAATTCTGCTGTTTTCTTGCAATTCAGCCGTTGAATCTTGGTAAAAAGTCATGATTTTGTAGATTGCGTGCTCTTCTTGGCGAATTCAAGATAGAAAACAACGAAAATCGGCGAGAAATCGTTGTTTTGCATCGAAATATGCAGTTTTCTCTAAGAATTTTGATGATTTCGTGCAGAATTCTGCTGTTTTCTTGCAATTTAGCCGTTGAATCTTGGTAAAAAGTCATGATTTTGTAGCTTTCGTGCTCTTCTTTGCGAATTCAAGCCAGAAAACAACAAAAATCGGCGAGAAATCGTCGTTTTGCATCGAAATATGCGGTTTTCTGTAAGAATTTTGATGATTTCGTGCAGAATTCTGCTGTTTTCATGCAATTCAGCCGTTGAATCTTGGTAAAAAGTGATGATTTTGTAGATTTCGTGCACTTCTTTGCGAATTCAAGCCAGAAAACAAAGAAAATCGCCGAGAAATCGTCGTTTTGCATCGAAATATGCGGTTTTCTCTAAGAATTTTGATGATTTCGTGCAGAATTCTGCTGTTTTCTTGCAATTCAGCCGTTGAATCTTGGTAAAAAGTGATGATTCTGTAGATTTCGTGCTCTTCTTTGCGAATTCAAGCCAGAAAACAACGAAAATCGGCGAGAAATCGTCGTTTTGCATCGAAATATGCGGTTTTCTCTAAGAATTTTGACGATTTCGTGCAGAATTCTGCTGTTTTCTTGCAATTCAGCCGTTGAATCTTGGTAAAAAGTTATGATTTTGTAGATTTCGTGCTCTTCTTTGTGAATTCAAGAGAGAAAACAACGAAAATCAGCGAGAAATCGTCGTTTTGCATCGAAATATGCGGTTTTCTCTAAGAATTTTGATGATTTCGTGCAGAATTCTGCTGTTTTCTTGCAATTCAGCCGATGAATCTTGGTAAAAAGTCATGATTTTGTAGATTTCGTGCTCTTCTTTGCAAATTCATGCCAGAAAACAGCAAAGATCGGCGAGAAATCGTCGTTTTGCATCGAAATATGCGGTTTTCTGTAAGAATTTTGATGATTTCATGCAGAATTCTGCTGTTTTCTTGCAATTCAGCCGTTGAATCTATGTAAAAAGTCATGATTTTGTAGATTTCGTGCTCTTCTTGGCGAATTCAAGATAGAAAACAACGAAAATCGGCGAGAAATCGTTGTTTTGCATCGAAATATGCAGTTTTCTCTAAGAATTTTGATGATTTCGTGCAGAATTCTGCTGTTTTCTTGCAATTCAGCCGTTGAATCTTGGTAAAAAGTCATGATTTTGTAGATTTCGTGCTCTTCTTTGCCAATTCAAGATAGAAAACAACGATAATCAGCGAGAAATCGTCGTTTTGCATCGAAATATGCGGTTTTCTCTAAGAATTTTGATGATTTCGTGCAGAATTCTGCTGTTTTCTTGCAATTCATGCGTTGAATCTTGGTAAAAAGTCATGATTTTGTAGATTTCGTGCTCTTCTTTGCGAATTCAAGCCAGAAAACAACGAAAATCGGCGAGAAATCGTCGTTTTGCATCGAAATATGCGGTTTTCTGTAAGAATTTTGATGATTTCGTGCAGAATTCTGCTGTTTTCTTGCAATTCAGCCGTTGAATCTATGTAAAAAGTCATGATTTTGTAGATTTCGTGCTCTTCTTGGCGAATTCAAGATAGAAACAACGAAAATCGGCGAGAAATCGTTGTTTTGCATCGAAATATGCAGTTTTCTCTAAGAATTTTGATGATTTCGTGCAGAATTCTGCTGTTTTCTTGCAATTCAGCCGTTGAATCTTGGTAAAAAGTCATGATTTTGTAGATTTCGTGCTCTTCTTTGCCAATTCAAGATAGAAAACAACGATAATCAGCGAGAAATCGTCGTTTTGCATCGAAATATGCGGTTTTCTCTAAGAATTTTGATGATTTCGTGCAGAATTCTGCTGTTTTCTTGCAATTCAGCCGTTGAATCGTGGTAAAAAGTCATGATTTTGTAGATTTCGTGCTCTTCTTTGCAAATTCATGCCAGAAAACAACGAAAATCGGCGAGAAATCGTCGTTTTGCATCAAAATATGCGGTTTTCTGAAAGAATTTTGATGATTTCGTGCAGAATTCTGCTGTTTTCTTGCAATTCAGCCGTTGAATCTTGGTAAAAAGTCATGATTTTGTAGATTTCGTGCTCTTCTTGGCAAATTCAAGATATAAAACAACGAAAATCGGCGAAAAATCGTTGTTTTGCATCGAAATATGCGGTTTTCTGTAAGAATTTTGATGATTTCGTGCAGAATTCTGCTGTTTTCTTGCAATTCAGCCGTTGAATCTATGTAAAATGTCATGATTTTGTAGATTTCGTGCTCTTCTTTGCGAATTCAAGCCAGAAAACAACGAAAATCGGCGAGAAATCGTCGTTTTGCATCGAAATATGCAGTTTTCTGTAAGAATTTTGATGATTTCGTGCAGAATTCTGCTGTTTTCTTGCAATTCAGCCGTAAAATCTTGGTAAAAAGTGATGATTTTGCAGATTCCGTGTTCTTTTTTGCGAATTCAAGATAGAAAACAACGAAAATCCGCGAGAAATCGTCGTTTTGCATCGAAATATGCGGTTTTCTCTAAGAATTTTGATGATTTCGTGCAGAATTCTGCTGTTTTCTTGCAATTCAGCCGATGAATCTTGGTAAAAAGTCATGATTTTGTAGATTTCGTGCTCTTCTTTGCAAATTCATGCCAGAAAACAGCAAAGATCGGCGAGAAATCGTCGTTTTGCATCGAAATATGCGGTTTTCTGTAAGAATTTTGATGATTTCGTGCAGAATTCTGCTGTTTTCTTGCAATTCAGCCGTTGAATCTTGGTAAAAAGTCATGATTTTGTAGATTTCGTGCTCTTCTTTGCGAATTCAAGCCAGAAAACAACGAAAATCGGCGAGAAATCGTCGTTTTGCATCGAGATATGCGGTTTTCTGTAAGAATTTTGATGATTTCGTGCAGAATTCTGCTGTTTTCTTGCAATTCAGCCGTTGAGTCTATGTAAAAAGTCATGATTTTGTAGATTTCGTGCTCTTCTTGGCAAATTGAAGATAGAAAACAACGAAAATCGGCGAGAAATCGTTGTTTTGCATCGAAATATGCAGTTTTCTCTAAGAATTTTGATGATTTCGTGCAGAATTCTGCTGTTTTCTTGCAATTCATGCGTTGAATCTTGGTAAAAAGTCATGATTTTGTAGATTTCGTGCTCTTCTTTGCGAATTCAAGCCAGAAAACAACGAAAATCGGCGAGAAATCGTCGTTTTGCATCGAAATATGCGGTTTTCTGTAAGAATTTTGATGATTTCGTGCAGAATTCTGCTGTTTTCTTGCAATTCAGCCGTTGAATCTATGTAAAAAGTCATGATTTTGTAGATTTCGTGCTCTTCTTGGCGAATTCAAGATAGAAAACAACGAAAATCGGCGAGAAATCGTTGTTTTGCATCGAAATATGCAGTTTTCTCTAAGAATTTTGATGATTTCGTGCAGAATTCTGCTGTTTTCTTGCAATTCAGCCGTTGAATCTTGGTAAAAAGTCATGATTTTGTAGATTTCGTGCTCTTCTTTGCCAATTCAAGATAGAAAACAACGATAATCAGCGAGAAATCGTCGTTTTGCATCGAAATATGCAGTTTTCTGTAAGAATTTTGATGATTTCGTGCAGAATTCTGCTGTTTTCTTGCAATTCAGCCGTAAAATCTTGGTAAAAAGTGATGATTTTGCAGATTCCGTGTTCTTTTTTGCGAATTCAAGATAGAAAACAACGAAAATCCGCGAGAAATCGTCGTTTTGCATCGAAATATGCGGTTTTCTCTAAGAATTTTGATGATTTCGTGCAGAATTCTGCTGTTTTCTTGCAATTCAGCCGATGAATCTTGGTAAAAAGTCATGATTTTGTAGATTTCGTGCTCTTCTTTGCAAATTCATGCCAGAAAACAGCAAAGATCGGCGAGAAATCGTCGTTTTGCATCGAAATATGCGGTTTTCTGTAAGAATTTTGATGATTTCGTGCAGAATTCTGCTGTTTTCTTGCAATTCAGCCGTTGAATCTTGGTAAAAAGTCATGATTTTGTAGATTTCGTGCTCTTCTTTGCGAATTCAAGCCAGAAAACAACGAAAATCGGCGAGAAATCGTCGTTTTGCATCGAGATATGCGGTTTTCTGTAAGAATTTTGAAGATTTCGTGCAGAATTCTGCTGTTTTCTTGCAATTCAGCCGTTGAGTCTATGTAAAAAGTCATGATTTTGTAGATTTCGTGCTCTTCTTGGCAAATTGAAGATAGAAAACAACGAAAATCGGCGAGAAATCGATGTTTTGCATCGAAATATGCAGTTTTCTCTAAGAATTTTGATGATTTCGTGCAGAATTCTGCTGTTTTCTTGCAATTCATGCGTTGAATCTTGGTAAAAAGTCATGATTTTGTAGATTTCGTGCTCTTCTTTGCGAATTCAAGCCAGAAAACAACGAAAATCGGCGAGAAATCGTCGTTTTGCATCGAAATATGCGGTTTTCTGTAAGAATTTTGATGATTTCGTGCAGAATTCTGCTGTTTTCTTGCAATTCAGCCGTTGAATCTATGTAAAAAGTCATGATTTTGTAGATTTCGTGCTCTTCTTGGCGAATTCAAGATAGAAAACAACGAAAATCGGCGAGAAATCGTTGTTTTGCATCGAAATATGCAGTTTTCTCTAAGAATTTTGATGATTTCGTGCAGAATTCTGCTGTTTTCTTGCAATTCAGCCGTTGAATCTTGGTAAAAAGTCATGATTTTGTAGATTTCGTGCTCTTCTTTGCCAATTCAAGATATAAAACAACGAAAATCGGCGAAAAATCGTTGTTTTGCATCGAAATATGCGGTTTTCTGTAAGAATTTTGATGATTTCGTGCAGAATTCTGCTGTTTTCTTGCAATTCAGCCGTTGAATCTATGTAAAAAGTCATGATTTTGTAGATTTCGTGCTCTTCTTTGCGAATTCAAGCCAGAAAACAACGAAAATCGGCGAGAAATCGTCGTTTTGCATCGAAATATGCGGTTTTCTGTAAGAATTTTGATGATTTCGTGCAGAATTCTGCTGTTTTCTTGCAATTCAGCCGTAAAATCTTGGTAAAAAGTGATGATTTTGCAGATTCCGTGTTCTTTTTTGCGAATTTAAGATAGAAAACAACGAAAATCCGCGAGAAATCGTCGTTTTGCATCGAAATATGCGGTTTTCTCTAAGAATTTTGATGATTTCGTGCAGAATTCTGCTGTTTTCTTGCAATTCAGCCGTTGAATCTTGGTAAAAAGTAATGATTTTGTAGATTTCGTGCTCTTCTTTGCGAATTCAAGCCAGAAAACAACGAAAATCGGCGAGAAATCGTCGTTTTGCATCGAAATATGCGGTTTTCTCTAAGAATTTTGACGATTTCGTGCAGAATTCTGCTGTTTTCTTGCAATTCAGCCGTTGAATCTTGGTAAAAAGTCATGATTTTGTAGATTTTGTGCTCTTCTTTGCGAATTTAAGATAGAAAACAACGAAAATCAGCGAGAAATCGTCGTTTTGCATCGAAATATGCGGTTTTCTCTAAGAATTTTGATAATTTCGTGCAGAATTCTGCTGTTTTCTTGCAATTCAGCCGTTGAGTCTATGTAAAAAGTCATGATTTTGTAGATTTCGTGCTCTTCTTGGCGAATTCAAGATAGAAAACAACGAAAATCGGCGAGAAATCGTTGTTTTGCATCGAAATATGCAGTTTTCTCTAAGAATTTTGATGATTTCGTGCAGAATTCTGCTGTTTTCTTGCAATTCAGCCGTTGAATCTTGGTAAAAAGTCATGATTTTGTAGATTTCGTGCTCTTCTTTGCCAATTCAAGATAGAAAACAACGATAATCAGCGAGAAATCGTCGTTTTGCATCGAAATATGCGGTTTTCTCTAAGAATTTTGATGATTTCGTGCAGAATTCTGCTGTTTTCTTGCAATTCAGCCGATGAATCTTGGTAAAAAGTCATGATTTTGTAGATTTCGTGCTCTTCTTTGCAAATTCATGCCAGAAAACAGCAAAGATCGGCGAGAAATCGTCGTTTTGCATCGAAATATGCGGTTTTCTGTAAGAATTTTGATGATTTCGTGCAGAATTCTGCTGTTTTCTTGCAATTCAGCCGTTGAATCTTGGTAAAAAGTCATGATTTTGTAGATTTCGTGCTCTTCTTTGCGAATTCAAGCCAGAAAACAACGAAAATCGGCGAGAAATCGTCGTTTTGCATCGAGATATGCGGTTTTCTGTAAGAATTTTGAAGATTTCGTGCAGAATTCTGCTGTTTTCTTGCAATTCAGCCGTTGAGTCTATGTAAAAAGTCATGATTTTGTAGATTTCGTGCTCTTCTTGGCAAATTGAAGATAGAAAACAACGAAAATCGGCGAGAAATCGATGTTTTGCATCGAAATATGCAGTTTTCTCTAAGAATTTTGATGATTTCGTGCAGAATTCTGCTGTTTTCTTGCAATTCATGCGTTGAATCTTGGTAAAAAGTCATGATTTTGTAGATTTCGTGCTCTTCTTTGCGAATTCAAGCCAGAAAACAACGAAAATCGGCGAGAAATCGTCGTTTTGCATCGAAATATGCGGTTTTCTGTAAGAATTTTGATGATTTCGTGCAGAATTCTGCTGTTTTCTTGCAATTCAGCCGTTGAATCTATGTAAAAAGTCATGATTTTGTAGATTTCGTGCTCTTCTTGGCGAATTCAAGATAGAAAACAACGAAAATCGGCGAGAAATCGTTGTTTTGCATCGAAATATGCAGTTTTCTCTAAGAATTTTGATGATTTCGTGCAGAATTCTGCTGTTTTCTTGCAATTCAGCCGTTGAATCTTGGTAAAAAGTCATGATTTTGTAGATTTCGTGCTCTTCTTTGCCAATTCAAGATATAAAACAACGAAAATCGGCGAAAAATCGTTGTTTTGCATCGAAATATGCGGTTTTCTGTAAGAATTTTGATGATTTCGTGCAGAATTCTGCTGTTTTCTTGCAATTCAGCCGTTGAATCTATGTAAAAAGTCATGATTTTGTAGATTTCGTGCTCTTCTTTGCGAATTCAAGCCAGAAAACAACGAAAATCGGCGAGAAATCGTCGTTTTGCATCGAAATATGCGGTTTTCTGTAAGAATTTTGATGATTTCGTGCAGAATTCTGCTGTTTTCTTGCAATTCAGCCGTAAAATCTTGGTAAAAAGTGATGATTTTGCAGATTCCGTGTTCTTTTTTGCGAATTTAAGATAGAAAACAACGAAAATCCGCGAGAAATCGTCGTTTTGCATCGAAATATGCGGTTTTCTCTAAGAATTTTGATGATTTCGTGCAGAATTCTGCTGTTTTCTTGCAATTCAGCCGTTGAATCTTGGTAAAAAGTAATGATTTTGTAGATTTCGTGCTCTTCTTTGCGAATTCAAGCCAGAAAACAACGAAAATCGGCAAGAAATCGTCGTTTTGCATCGAAATATGCGGTTTTCTCTAAGAATTTTGACGATTTCGTGCAGAATTCTGCTGTTTTCTTGCAATTCAGCCGTTGAATCTTGGTAAAAAGTCATGATTTTGTAGATTTTGTGCTCTTCTTTGCGAATTTAAGATAGAAAACAACGAAAATCAGCGAGAAATCGTCGTTTTGCATCGAAATATGCGGTTTTCTCTAAGAATTTTGATAATTTCGTGCAGAATTCTGCTGTTTTCTTGCAATTCAGCCGTTGAGTCTATGTAAAAAGTCATGATTTTGTAGATTTCGTGCTCTTCTTGGCGAATTCAAGATAGAAAACAACGAAAATCGGCGAGAAATCGTTGTTTTGCATCGAAATATGCAGTTTTCTCTAAGAATTTTGATGATTTCGTGCAGAATTCTGCTGTTTTCTTGCAATTCAGCCGTTGAATCTTGGTAAAAAGTCATGATTTTGTAGATTTCGTGCTCTTCTTTGCCAATTCAAGATAGAAAACAACGATAATCAGCGAGAAATCGTCGTTTTGCATCGAAATATGCGGTTTTCTCTAAGAATTTTGATGATTTCGTGCAGAATTCTGCTGTTTTCTTGCAATTCAGCCGTTGAATCGTGGTAAAAAGTCATGATTTTGTAGATTTCGTGCTCTTCTTTGCAAATTCATGCCAGAAAACAACGAAAATCGGCGAGAAATCGTCGTTTTGCATCAAAATATGCGGTTTTCTGAAAGAATTTTGATGATTTCGTGCAGAATTCTGCTGTTTTCTTGCAATTCAGCCGTTGAATCTTGGTAAAAAGTCATGATTTTGTAGATTTCGTGCTCTTCTTGGCAAATTCAAGATATAAAACAACGAAAATCGGCGAAAAATCGTTGTTTTGCATCGAAATATGCGATTTTCTGTAAGAATTTTGATGATTTCGTGCAGAATTCTGCTGTTTTCTTGCAATTCAGCCGTTGAATCTATGTAAAAAGTCATGATTTTGTAGATTTCGTGCTCTTCTTTGCGAATTCAAGCCAGAAAACAACGAAAATCGGCGAGAAATCGTCGTTTTGCATCGAAATATGCAGTTTTCTGTAAGAATTTTGATGATTTCGTGCAGAATTCTGCTGTTTTCTTGCAATTCAGCCGTAAAATCTTGGTAAAAAGTGATGATTTTGCAGATTCCGTGTTCTTTTTTGCGAATTCAAGATAGAAAACAACGAAAATCCGCGAGAAATCGTCGTTTTGCATCGAAATATGCGGTTTTCTCTAAGAATTTTGATGATTTCGTGCAGAATTCTGCTGTTTTCTTGCAATTCAGCCGATGAATCTTGGTAAAAAGTCATGATTTTGTAGATTTCGTGCTCTTCTTTGCAAATTCATGCCAGAAAACAGCAAAGATCGGCGAGAAATCGTCGTTTTGCATCGAAATATGCGGTTTTCTGTAAGAATTTTGATGATTTCGTGCAGAATTCTGCTGTTTTCTTGCAATTCAGCCGTTGAATCTTGGTAAAAAGTCATGAT
Source organism: Gnatocerus cornutus (assembly GCA_029298725.1). Taxonomy (NCBI): domain Eukaryota; kingdom Metazoa; phylum Arthropoda; class Insecta; order Coleoptera; family Tenebrionidae; genus Gnatocerus; species Gnatocerus cornutus. The sequence continues at coordinate 3,345,541 of CM055514.1, forward strand.
TTTGTAGATTTCGTGCTCTTCTTTGCGAATTCAAGCCAGAAAACAACGAAAATCGGCGAGAAATCGTCGTTTTGCATCGAGATATGCGGTTTTCTGTAAGAATTTTGATGATTTCGTGCAGAATTCTGCTGTTTTCTTGCAATTCAGCCGTTGAGTCTATGTAAAAAGTCATGATTTTGTAGATTTCGTGCTCTTCTTGGCAAATTGAAGATAGAAAACAACGAAAATCGGCGAGAAATCGTTGTTTTGCATCGAAATATGCAGTTTTCTCTAAGAATTTTGATGATTTCGTGCAGAATTCTGCTGTTTTCTTGCAATTCACGCGTTGAATCTTGGTAAAAAGTCATGATTTTGTAGATTTCGTGCTCTTCTTTGCGAATTCAAGCCAGAAAACAACGAAAATCGGCGAGAAATCGTCGTTTTGCATCGAAATATGCGGTTTTCTGTAAGAATTTTGATGATTTCGTGCAGAATTCTGCTGTTTTCTTGCAATTCAGCCGTTGAATCTATGTAAAAAGTCATGATTTTGTAGATTTCGTGCTCTTCTTGGCGAATTCAAGATAGAAAACAACGAAAATCGGCGAGAAATCGTTGTTTTGCATCGAAATATGCAGTTTTCTCTAAGAATTTTGATGATTTCGTGCAGAATTCTGCTGTTTTCTTGCAATTCAGCCGTTGAATCTTGGTAAAAAGTCATGATTTTGTAGATTTCGTGCTCTTCTTTGCCAATTCAAGATAGAAAACAACGATAATCAGCGAGAAATCGTCGTTTTGCATCGAAATATGCAGTTTTCTGTAAGAATTTTGATGATTTCGTGCAGAATTCTGCTGTTTTCTTGCAATTCAGCCGTAAAATCTTGGTAAAAAGTGATGATTTTGCAGATTCCGTGTTCTTTTTTGCGAATTCAAGATAGAAAACAACGAAAATCCGCGAGAAATCGTCGTTTTGCATCGAAATATGCGGTTTTCTCTAAGAATTTTGATGATTTCGTGCAGAATTCTGCTGTTTTCTTGCAATTCAGCCGATGAATCTTGGTAAAAAGTCATGATTTTGTAGATTTCGTGCTCTTCTTTGCAAATTCATGCCAGAAAACAGCAAAGATCGGCGAGAAATCGTCGTTTTGCATCGAAATATGCGGTTTTCTGTAAGAATTTTGATGATTTCGTGCAGAATTCTGCTGTTTTCTTGCAATTCAGCCGTTGAATCTTGGTAAAAAGTCATGATTTTGTAGATTTCGTGCTCTTCTTTGCGAATTCAAGCCAGAAAACAACGAAAATCGGCGAGAAATCGTCGTTTTGCATCGAGATATGCGGTTTTCTGTAAGAATTTTGATGATTTCGTGCAGAATTCTGCTGTTTTCTTGCAATTCAGCCGTTGAGTCTATGTAAAAAGTCATGATTTTGTAGATTTCGTGCTCTTCTTGGCAAATTGAAGATAGAAAACAACGAAAATCGGCGAGAAATCGTTGTTTTGCATCGAAATATGCAGTTTTCTCTAAGAATTTTGATGATTTCGTGCAGAATTCTGCTGTTTTCTTGCAATTCATGCGTTGAATCTTGGTAAAAAGTCATGATTTTGTAGATTTCGTGCTCTTCTTTGCGAATTCAAGCCAGAAAACAACGAAAATCGGCGAGAAATCGTCGTTTTGCATCGAAATATGCGGTTTTCTGTAAGAATTTTGATGATTTCGTGCAGAATTCTGCTGTTTTCTTGCAATTCAGCCGTTGAATCTATGTAAAAAGTCATGATTTTGTAGATTTCGTGCTCTTCTTGGCGAATTCAAGATAGAAAACAACGAAAATCGGCGAGAAATCGTTGTTTTGCATCGAAATATGCAGTTTTCTCTAAGAATTTTGATGATTTCGTGCAGAATTCTGCTGTTTTCTTGCAATTCAGCCGTTGAATCTTGGTAAAAAGTCATGATTTTGTAGATTTCGTGCTCTTCTTTGCCAATTCAAGATATAAAACAACGAAAATCGGCGAAAAATCGTTGTTTTGCATCGAAATATGCGGTTTTCTGTAAGAATTTTGATGATTTCGTGCAGAATTCTGCTGTTTTCTTGCAATTCAGCCGTTGAATCTATCTAAAAAGTCATGATTTTGTAGATTTCGTGCTCTTCTTTGCGAATTCAAGCCAGAAAACAACGAAAATCGGCGAGAAATCGTCGTTTTGCATCGAAATATGCGGTTTTCTGTAAGAATTTTGATGATTTCGTGCAGAATTCTGCTGTTTTCTTGCAATTCAGCCGTAAAATCTTGGTAAAAAGTGATGATTTTGCAGATTCCGTGTTCTTTTTTGCGAATTTAAGATAGAAAACAACGAAAATCCGCGAGAAATCGTCGTTTTGCATCGAAATATGCGGTTTTCTCTAAGAATTTTGATGATTTCGTGCAGAATTCTGCTGTTTTCTTGCAATTCAGCCGTTGAATCTTGGTAAAAAGTAATGATTTTGTAGATTTCGTGCTCTTCTTTGCGAATTCAAGCCAGAAAACAACGAAAATCGGCGAGAAATCGTCGTTTTGCATCGAAATATGCGGTTTTCTCTAAGAATTTTGACGATTTCGTGCAGAATTCTGCTGTTTTCTTGCAATTCAGCCGTTGAATCTTGGTAAAAAGTCATGATTTTGTAGATTTTGTGCTCTTCTTTGCGAATTTAAGATAGAAAACAACGAAAATCAGCGAGAAATCGTCGTTTTGCATCGAAATATGCGGTTTTCTCTAAGAATTTTGATAATTTCGTGCAGAATTCTGCTGTTTTCTTGCAATTCAGCCGTTGAATCTTGGTAAAAAGTCATGATTTTGTAGATTTCGTGCTCTTCTTGGCAAATTCAAGATATAAAACAACGAAAATCGGCGAAAAATCGTTGTTTTGCATCGAAATATGCGATTTTCTGTAAGAATTTTGATGATTTCGTGCAGAATTCTGCTGTTTTCTTGCAATTCAGCCGTTGAATCTATGTAAAAAGTCATGATTTTGTAGATTTCGTGCTCTTCTTTGCGAATTCAAGCCAGAAAACAACGAAAATCGGCGAGAAATCGTCGTTTTGCATCGAAATATGCAGTTTTCTGTAAGAATTTTGATGATTTCGTGCAGAATTCTGCTGTTTTCTTGCAATTCAGCCGTAAAATCTTGGTAAAAAGTGATGATTTTGCAGATTCCGTGTTCTTTTTTGCGAATTCAAGATAGAAAACAACGAAAATCCGCGAGAAATCGTCGTTTTGCATCGAAATATGCGGTTTTCTCTAAGAATTTTGATGATTTCGTGCAGAATTCTGCTGTTTTCTTGCAATTCAGCCGATGAATCTTGGTAAAAAGTCATGATTTTGTAGATTTCGTGCTCTTCTTTGCAAATTCATGCCAGAAAACAGCAAAGATCGGCGAGAAATCGTCGTTTTGCATCGAAATATGCGGTTTTCTGTAAGAATTTTGATGATTTCGTGCAGAATTCTGCTGTTTTCTTGCAATTCAGCCGTTGAATCTTGGTAAAAAGTCATGATTTTGTAGATTTCGTGCTCTTCTTTGCGAATTCAAGCCAGAAAACAACGAAAATCGGCGAGAAATCGTCGTTTTGCATCGAGATATGCGGTTTTCTGTAAGAATTTTGATGATTTCGTGCAGAATTCTGCTGTTTTCTTGCAATTCAGCCGTTGAGTCTATGTAAAAAGTCATGATTTTGTAGATTTCGTGCTCTTCTTGGCAAATTGAAGATAGAAAACAACGAAAATCGGCGAGAAATCGTTGTTTTGCATCGAAATATGCAGTTTTCTCTAAGAATTTTGATGATTTCGTGCAGAATTCTGCTGTTTTCTTGCAATTCATGCGTTGAATCTTGGTAAAAAGTCATGATTTTGTAGATTTCGTGCTCTTCTTTGCGAATTCAAGCCAGAAAACAACGAAAATCGGCGAGAAATCGTCGTTTTGCATCGAAATATGCGGTTTTCTGTAAGAATTTTGATGATTTCGTGCAGAATTCTGCTGTTTTCTTGCAATTCAGCCGTTGAATCTATGTAAAAAGTCATGATTTTGTAGATTTCGTGCTCTTCTTGGCGAATTCAAGATAGAAAACAACGAAAATCGGCGAGAAATCGTTGTTTTGCATCGAAATATGCAGTTTTCTCTAAGAATTTTGATGATTTCGTGCAGAATTCTGCTGTTTTCTTGCAATTCAGCCGTTGAATCTTGGTAAAAAGTCATGATTTTGTAGATTTCGTGCTCTTCTTTGCCAATTCAAGATAGAAAACAACGATAATCAGCGAGAAATCGTCGTTTTGCATCGAAATATGCAGTTTTCTGTAAGAATTTTGATGATTTCGTGCAGAATTCTGCTGTTTTCTTGCAATTCAGCCGTAAAATCTTGGTAAAAAGTGATGATTTTGCAGATTCCGTGTTCTTTTTTGCGAATTCAAGATAGAAAACAACGAAAATCCGCGAGAAATCGTCGTTTTGCATCGAAATATGCGGTTTTCTCTAAGAATTTTGATGATTTCGTGCAGAATTCTGCTGTTTTCTTGCAATTCAGCCGATGAATCTTGGTAAAAAGTCATGATTTTGTAGATTTCGTGCTCTTCTTTGCAAATTCATGCCAGAAAACAGCAAAGATCGGCGAGAAATCGTCGTTTTGCATCGAAATATGCGGTTTTCTGTAAGAATTTTGATGATTTCGTGCAGAATTCTGCTGTTTTCTTGCAATTCAGCCGTTGAATCTTGGTAAAAAGTCATGATTTTGTAGATTTCGTGCTCTTCTTTGCGAATTCAAGCCAGAAAACAACGAAAATCGGCGAGAAATCGTCGTTTTGCATCGAGATATGCGGTTTTCTGTAAGAATTTTGATGATTTCGTGCAGAATTCTGCTGTTTTCTTGCAATTCAGCCGTTGAGTCTATGTAAAAAGTCATGATTTTGTAGATTTCGTGCTCTTCTTGGCAAATTGAAGATAGAAAACAACGAAAATCGGCGAGAAATCGTTGTTTTGCATCGAAATATGCAGTTTTCTCTAAGAATTTTGATGATTTCGTGCAGAATTCTGCTGTTTTCTTGCAATTCATGCGTTGAATCTTGGTAAAAAGTCATGATTTTGTAGATTTCGTGCTCTTCTTTGCGAATTCAAGCCAGAAAACAACGAAAATCGGCGAGAAATCGTCGTTTTGCATCGAAATATGCGGTTTTCTGTAAGAATTTTGATGATTTCGTGCAGAATTCTGCTGTTTTCTTGCAATTCAGCCGTTGAATCTATGTAAAAAGTCATGATTTTGTAGATTTCGTGCTCTTCTTGGCGAATTCAAGATAGAAAACAACGAAAATCGGCGAAAAATCGTTGTTTTGCATCGAAATATGCAGTTTTCTCTAAGAATTTTGATGATTTCGTGCAGAATTCTGCTGTTTTCTTGCAATTCAGCCGTTGAATCTTGGTAAAAAGTCATGATTTTGTAGATTTCGTGCTCTTCTTTGCCAATTCAAGATATAAAACAACGAAAATCGGCGAAAAATCGTTGTTTTGCATCGAAATATGCGGTTTTCTGTAAGAATTTTGATGATTTCGTGCAGAATTCTGCTGTTTTCTTGCAATTCAGCCGTTGAATCTATGTAAAAAGTCATGATTTTGTAGATTTCGTGCTCTTCTTTGCGAATTCAAGCCAGAAAACAACGAAAATCGGCGAGAAATCGTCGTTTTGCATCGAAATATGCGGTTTTCTGTAAGAATTTTGATGATTTCGTGCAGAATTCTGCTGTTTTCTTGCAATTCAGCCGTAAAATCTTGGTAAAAAGTGATGATTTTGCAGATTCCGTGTTCTTTTTTGCGAATTTAAGATAGAAAACAACGAAAATCCGCGAGAAATCGTCGTTTTGCATCGAAATATGCGGTTTTCTCTAAGAATTTTGATGATTTCGTGCAGAATTCTGCTGTTTTCTTGCAATTCAGCCGTTGAATCTTGGTAAAAAGTAATGATTTTGTAGATTTCGTGCTCTTCTTTGCGAATTCAAGCCAGAAAACAACGAAAATCGGCGAGAAATCGTCGTTTTGCATCGAAATATGCGGTTTTCTCTAAGAATTTTGACGATTTCGTGCAGAATTCTGCTGTTTTCTTGCAATTCAGCCGTTGAATCTTGGTAAAAAGTCATGATTTTGTAGATTTTGTGCTCTTCTTTGCGAATTTAAGATAGAAAACAACGAAAATCAGCGAGAAATCGTCGTTTTGCATCGAAATATGCGGTTTTCTCTAAGAATTTTGATAATTTCGTGCAGAATTCTGCTGTTTTCTTGCAATTCAGCCGTTGAATCTTGGTAAAAAGTCATGATTTTGTAGATTTCGTGCTCTTCTTTGCAAATTCATGCTAGAAAACAACGAAAATCGGCGAGAAATCGTCGTTTTGCATCGAAATATGCGGTTTTCTGTAAGAATTTTGATGATTTCGTGCAGAATTCTGCTGTTTTCTTGCAATTCAGCCGTTGAATCTTGGTAAAAAGTCATGATTTTGTAGATTTCGTGCTCTTCTTTGCAAATTCAAGCCAGAAAACAACGAAAATCGGCGAGAAATCGTCGTTTTGCATCGAAATATGCGGTTTTCTCTAAGAATTTTGATGATTTCGTGCAGAATTCTGCTGTTTTCTTGCAATTCAGCCGTTGAATCTTGGTAAAAAGTCATGATTTTGTAGATTTCGTACTCTTCTTTGCAAATTCATGCCAGAAAACAGCGAAGATCGGCGAGAAATCGTTGTTTTGCATCGAAATATGCAGTTTTCTCTAAGAATTTTGATGATTTCGTGCAGAATTCTGCTGTTTTCTTGCAATTCAGCCGTTGAATCTTGGTAAAAAGTCATGGTTTTGTAGATTTTGTGCTCTTCTTTGCGAATTCAAGCCAGAAAACAACGAAAATCGGCGAGAAATCGTCGTTTTGCATCGAAATATGCGGATTTCTGTAAGAATTTTGATGATTTCGTGCAGAATTCTGCTGTTTTCTTGCAATTCAGCCGTTGAATCGTGGTAAAAAGTCATGATTTTGTAGATTTCGTGCTCTTCTTGGCGAATTCAAGATAGAAAACAACGAAAATCGGCGAGAAATCGTTGTTTTGCATCGAAATATGCAGTTTTCTCTAAAAATTTTGATGATTTCGTGCAGAATTCTGCTGTTTTCTTGCAATTCAGCCGTTGAATCTTGGTAAAAAGTCATGATTTTGTAGATTTCGTGCTCTTCTTGGCGAATTCAAGATAGAAAACAACGAAAATCGGCGAGAAATCGTTGTTTTGCATCGAAATATGCAGTTTTCTCTAAGAATTTTGATGATTTCGTGCAGAATTCTGCCGTTTTCTTGCAATTTAGCCGTTGAATCTTGGTAAAAAGTCATGATTTTGTAGCTTTCGTGCTCTTCTTTGCGAATTCAAGCCAGAAAACAACGAAAATCGGCGAGAAATCGTCGTTTTGCATCGAAATATGCGGTTTTCTGTAAGAATTTTGATGATTTCGTGCAGAATTCAGCTGTTTTCATGCAATTCAGCCGTTGAATCTTGGTAAAAAGTGATGATTTTGTAGATTTCGTGCTCTTCTTTGCGAATTCAAGCCAGAAAACAACGAAAATCGGCGAGAAATCGTCGTTTTGCATCGAAATATGCGGTTTTCTCTAAGAATTTTGATGATTTCGTGCAGAATTCTGCTGTTTTCTTGCAATTCAGCCGTTGAATTTTGGTAAAAAGTCATGATTTTGTAGATTTCGTGCTCTTCTTTGCCAATTCAAGATAGAAAACAACGATAATCAGCGAGAAATCGTCGTTTTGCATCGAAATATGCGGTTTTCTCTAAGAATTTTGATGATTTCGTGCAGAATTCTGCTGTTTTCTTGCAATTCAGCCGTTGAATCGTGGTAAAAAGTCATGATTTTGTAGATTTCGTGCTCTTCTTTGCAAATTCATGCCAGAATACAACGAAGATCGGCGAGAAATCGTCGTTTTGCATCAAAATATGCGGTTTTCTGAAAGAATTTTGATGATTTTGTGCAGAATTCTGCTGTTTTCTTGCAATTCAGCCGTTGAATCTTGGTAAAAAGTCATGATTTTGTAGATTTCGTGCTCTTCTTGGCGAATTCAAGATAGAAAACAACGAAAATCGGCGAAAAATCGTTGTTTTGCATCGAAATATGCGGTTTTCTGTAAGAATTTTGATGATTTCGTGCAGAATTCTGCTGTTTTCTTGCAATTCAGCCGTTGAATCTATGTAAAAAGTCATGATTTTGTAGATTTCGTGCTCTTCTTTGCGAATTCAAGCCAGAAAACAACGAAAATCGGCGAGAAATCGTCGTTTTGCATCGAAATATGCAGTTTTCTGTAAGAATTTTGATGATTTCGTGCAGAATTCTGCTGTTTTCTTGCAATTCAGCCGTAAAATCTTGGTAAAAAGTGATGATTTTGCAGATTCCGTGTTCTTTTTTGCGAATTCAAGATAGAAAACAACGAAAATCCGCGAGAAATTGTCGTTTTGCATCGAAATATGCGGTTTTCTCTAAGAATTTTGATGATTTCGTGCAGAATTCTGCTGTTTTCTTGCAATTCAGCCGTTGAATCTTGGTAAAAAGTAATGATTTTGTAGATTTCGTGCTCTTCTTTGCGAATTCAAGCCAGAAAATAACGAAAATCGGCTAGAAATCGTCGTTTTGCATCGAAATATGCGGTTTTCTCTAAGAATTTTGACGATTTCGTGCAGAATTCTGCTGTTTTCTTGCAATTCAGCCGTTGAATCTTGGTAAAAAGTCATGATTTTGTAGATTTTGTGCTCTTCTTTGCGAATTTAAGATAGAAAACAACGAAAATCAGCGAGAAATCGTCGTTTTGCATCGAAATATGCGGTTTTCTCTAAGAATTTTGATAATTTCGTGCAGAATTCTGCTGTTTTCTTGCAATTCAGCCGTTGAATCTTGGTAAAAAGTCATGATTTTGTAGATTTCGTGCTCTTCCTTGCAAATTCATGCTAGAAAACAACGAAAATCGGCGAGAAATCGTCGTTTTGCATCGAAATATGCGGTTTTCTGTAAGAATTTTGATGATTTCGTGCAGAATTCTGCTGTTTTCTTGCAATTCAGCCGTTGAATCTTGGTAAAAAGTCATGATTTTGTAGATTTCGTGCTCTTCTTTGCAAATTCAAGCCAGAAAACAACGAAAATCGGCGAGAAATCGTCGTTTTGCATCGAAATATGCGGTTTTCTCTAAGAATTTTGATGATTTCGTGCAGAATTCTGCTGTTTTCTTGCAATTCAGCCGTTGAATCTTGGTAAAAAGTCATGATTTTGTAGATTTCGTGCTCTTCTTTGCAAATTCATGCCAGAAAACAGCGAAGATCGGCGAGAAATCGTTGTTTTGCATCGAAATATGCAGTTTTCTCTAAGAATTTTGATGATTTCGTGCAGAATTCTGCTGTTTTCTTGCAATTCAGCCGATGAATCTTGGTAAAAAGTCATGATTTTGTAGATTTCGTGCTCTTCTTTGCAAATTCATGCCAGAAAACAGCAAAGATCGGCGAGAAATCGTCGTTTTGCATCGAAATATGCGGTTTTCTGTAAGAATTTTGATGATTTCGTGCAGAATTCTGCTGTTTTCTTGCAATTCAGCCGTTGAATCTTGGTAAAAAGTCATGATTTTGTAGATTTCGTGCTCTTCTTTGCGAATTCAAGCCAGAAAACAACGAAAATCGGCGAGAAATCGTCGTTTTGCATCGAGATATGCGGTTTTCTGTAAGAATTTTGATGATTTCGTGCAGAATTCTGCTGTTTTCTTGCAATTCAGCCGTTGAGTCTATGTAAAAAGTCATGATTTTGTAGATTTCGTGCTCTTCTTGGCAAATTGAAGATAGAAAACAACGAAAATCGGCGAGAAATCGTTGTTTTGCATCGAAATATGCAGTTTTCTCTAAGAATTTTGATGATTTCGTGCAGAATTCTGCTGTTTTCTTGCAATTCATGCGTTGAATCTTGGTAAAAAGTCATGATTTTGTAGATTTCGTGCTCTTCTTTGCGAACTCAAGCCAGAAAACAACGAAAATCGGCGAGAAATCGTCGTTTTGCATCGAAATATGCGGTTTTCTGTAAGAATTTTGATGATTTCGTGCAGAATTCTGCTGTTTTCTTGCAATTCAGCCGTTGAATCTATGTAAAAAGTCATGATTTTGTAGACTTCGTGCTCTTCTTGGCGAATTCAAGATAGAAAACAACGAAAATCGGCGAGAAATCGTTGTTTTGCATCGAAATATGCAGTTTTCTCTAAGAATTTTGATGATTTCGTGCAGAATTCTGCTGTTTTCTTGCAATTCAGCCGTTGAATCTTGGTAAAAAGTCATGATTTTGTAGATTTCGTGCTCTTCTTTGCCAATTCAAGATAGAAAACAACGATAATCAGCGAGAAATCGTCGTTTTGCATCGAAATATGCAGTTTTCTGTAAGAATTTTGATGATTTCGTGCAGAATTCTGCTGTTTTCTTGCAATTCAGCCGTAAAATCTTGGTAAAAAGTGATGATTTTGCAGATTCCGTGTTCTTTTTTGCGAATTCAAGATAGAAAACAACGAAAATCCGCGAGAAATCGTCGTTTTGCATCGAAATATGCGGTTTTCTCTAAGAATTTTGATGATTTCGTGCAGAATTCTGCTGTTTTCTTGCAATTCAGCCGTTGAATCTTGGTAAAAAGTCATGATTTTGTAGATTTCGTGCTCTTCTTTGCCAATTCAAGATATAAAACAACGAAAATCGGCGAAAAATCGTTGTTTTGCATCGAAATATGCGGTTTTCTGTAAGAATTTTGATGATTTCGTGCAGAATTCTGCTGTTTTCTTGCAATTCAGCCGTTGAATCTATGTAAAAAGTCATGATTTTGTAGATTTCGTGCTCTTCTTTGCGAATTCAAGCCAGAAAACAACGAAAATCGGCGAGAAATCGTCGTTTTGCATCGAAATATGCGGTTTTCTGTAAGAATTTTGATGATTTCGTGCAGAATTCTGCTGTTTTCTTGCAATTCAGCCGTAAAATCTTGGTAAAAAGTGATGATTTTGCAGATTCCGTGTTCTTTTTTGCGAATTTAAGATAGAAAACAACGAAAATCCGCGAGAAATCGTCGTTTTGCATCGAAATATGCGGTTTTCTCTAAGAATTTTGATGATTTCGTGCAGAATTCTGCTGTTTTCTTGCAATTCAGCCGTTGAATCTTGGTAAAAAGTAATGATTTTGTAGATTTCGTGCTCTTCTTTGCGAATTCAAGCCAGAAAACAACGAAAATCGGCGAGAAATCGTCGTTTTGCATCGAAATATGCGGTTTTCTCTAAGAATTTTGACGATTTCGTGCAGAATTCTGCTGTTTTCTTGCAATTCAGCCGTTGAATCTTGGTAAAAAGTCATGATTTTGTAGATTTTGTGCTCTTCTTTGCGAATTTAAGATAGAAAACAACGAAAATCAGCGAGAAATCGTCGTTTTGCATCGAAATATGCGGTTTTCTCTAAGAATTTTGATAATTTCGTGCAGAATTCTGCTGTTTTCTTGCAATTCAGCCGTTGAATCTTGGTAAAAAGTCATGATTTTGTAGATTTCGTGCTCTTCTTTGCAAATTCATGCTAGAAAACAACGAAAATCGGCGAGAAATCGTCGTTTTGCATCGAAATATGCGGTTTTCTGTAAGAATTTTGATGATTTCGTGCAGAATTCTGCTGTTTTCTTGCAATTCAGCCGTTGAATCTATGTAAAAAGTCATGATTTTGTAGATTTCGTGCTCTTCTTTGCGAATTCAAGCCAGAAAACAACGAAAATCGGCGAGAAATCGTCGTTTTGCATCGAAATATGCAGTTTTCTGTAAGAATTTTGATGATTTCGTGCAGAATTCTGCTGTTTTCTTGCAATTCAGCCGTAAAATCTTGGTAAAAAGTGATGATTTTGCAGATTCCGTGTTCTTTTTTGCGAATTCAAGATAGAAAACAACGAAAATCCGCGAGAAATTGTCGTTTTGCATCGAAATATGCGGTTTTCTCTAAGAATTTTGATGATTTCGTGCAGAATTCTGCTGTTTTCTTGCAATTCAGCCGTTGAATCTTGGTAAAAAGTAATGATTTTGTAGATTTCGTGCTCTTCTTTGCGAATTCAAGCCAGAAAACAACGAAAATCGGCTAGAAATCGTCGTTTTGCATCGAAATATGCGGTTTTCTCTAAGAATTTTGACGATTTCGTGCAGAATTCTGCTGTTTTCTTGCAATTCAGCCGTTGAATCTTGGTAAAAAGTCATGATTTTGTAGATTTTGTGCTCTTCTTTGCGAATTTAAGATAGAAAACAACGAAAATCAGCGAGAAATCGTCGTTTTGCATCGAAATATGCGGTTTTCTCTAAGAATTTTGATAATTTCGTGCAGAATTCTGCTGTTTTCTTGCAATTCAGCCGTTGAATCTTGGTAAAAAGTCATGATTTTGTAGATTTCGTGCTCTTCTTTGCAAATTCATGCTAGAAAACAACGAAAATCGGCGAGAAATCGTCGTTTTGCATCGAAATATGCGGTTTTCTGTAAGAATTTTGATGATTTCGTGCAGAATTCTGCTGTTTTCTTGCAATTCAGCCGTTGAATCTTGGTAAAAAGTCATGATTTTGTAGATTTCGTGCTCTTCTTTGCAAATTCAAGCCAGAAAACAACGAAAATCGGCGAGAAATCGTCGTTTTGCATCGAAATATGCGGTTTTCTCTAAGAATTTTGATGATTTCGTGCAGAATTCTGCTGTTTTCTTGCAATTCAGCCGTTGAATCTTGGTAAAAAGTCATGATTTTGTAGATTTCGTGCTCTTCTTTGCAAATTCATGCCAGAAAACAGCGAAGATCGGCGAGAAATCGTTGTTTTGCATCGAAATATGCAGTTTTCTCTAAGAATTTTGATGATTTCGTGCAGAATTCTGCTGTTTTCTTGCAATTCAGCCGTTGAATCTTGGTAAAAAGTCATGGTTTTGTAGATTTTGTGCTCTTCTTTGCGAATTCAAGCCAGAAAACAACGAAAATCGGCGAGAAATCGTCGTTTTGCATCGAAATATGCGGATTTCTGTAAGAATTTTGATGATTTCGTGCAGAATTCTGCTGTTTTCTTGCAATTCAGCCGTTGAATCGTGGTAAAAAGTCATGATTTTGTAGATTTCGTGCTCTTCTTGGCGAATTCAAGATAGAAAACAACGAAAATCGGCGAGAAATCGTTGTTTTGCATCGAAATATGCAGTTTTCTCTAAGAATTTTGATGATTTCGTGCAGAATTCTGCTGTTTTCTTGCAATTCAGCCGTTGAATCTTGGTAAAAAGTCATGATTTTGTAGATTTCGTGCTCTTCTTTGCCAATTCAAGATAGAAAACAACGAAAATCAGCGAGAAATCGTCGTTTTGCATCGAAATATGCGGTTTTCTCTAAGAATTTTGATGATTTCGTGCAGAATTCTGCTGTTTTCTTGCAATTCAGCCGTTGAATCTTGGTAAAAAGTCATGGTTTTGTAGATTTTGTGCTCTTCTTTGCGAATTCAAGCCAGAAAACAACGAAAATCGGCGAGAAATCGTCGTTTTGCATCGAAATATGCGGATTTCTGTAAGAATTTTGATGATTTCGTGCAGAATTCTGCTGTTTTCTTGCAATTCAGCTGTTGAATCTAGGTAAAAAGTCATGATTTTGTAGATTTCGTGCTCTTCTTTGCAAATTCATGCCAGAAAACAGCGAAGATCGGCGAGAAATCGTTGTTTTGCATCGAAATATGCAGTTTTCTCTAAGAATTTTGATGATTTCGTGCAGAATTCTGCTGTTTTCTTGCAATTCAGCCGTTGAATCTTGGTAAAAAGTCATGGTTTTGTAGATTTTGTGCTCTTCTTTGCGAATTCAAGCCAGAAAACAACGAAAATCGGCGAGAAATCGTCGTTTTGCATCGAGATATGCGGTTTTCTGTAAGAATTTTGATGATTTCGTGCAGAATTCTGCTGTTTTCTTGCAATTCAGCCGTTGAGTCTATGTAAAAAGTCATGATTTTGTAGATTTCGTGCTCTTCTTGGCGAATTCAAGATAGAAAACAACGAAAATTGGCGAGAAATCGTTGTTTTGCATCGAAATATGCAGTTTTCTCTAAGAATTTTGATGATTTCGTGCAGAATTCTGCTGTTTTCTTGCAATTCAGCCGTTGAATCTTGGTAAAAAGTCATGATTTTGTAGATTTCGTGCTCTTCTTGGCGAATTCAAGATAGAAAACAACGAAAATCGGCGAGAAATCGTTGTTTTGCATCGAAATATGCAGTTTTCTCTAAGAATTTTGATGATTTCGTGCAGAATTCTGCTGTTTTCTTGCAATTCATGCGTTGAATCTTGGTAAAAAGTCATGATTTTGTAGATTTCGTGCTATTCTTTGCGAATTCAAGCCAGAAAACAACGAAAATCGGCGAGAAATCGTCGTTTTGCATCGAAATATGCGGTTTTCTGTAAGAATTTTGATGATTTCGTGCAGAATTCTGCTGTTTTCTTGCAATTCAGCCGTTGAATCTATGTAAAAAGTCATGATTTTGTAGATTCAAGATAGAAAACAACGAAAATCGGCGAGAAATCGTTGTTTTGCATCGAAATATGCAGTTTTCTCTAAGAATTTTGATGATTTCGTGCAGAATTCTGCTGTTTTCTTGCAATTCAGCCGTTGAATCTTGGTAAAAAGTCATGATTTTGTAGATTTCGTGCTCTTCTTGGCGAATTCAAGATAGAAAACAACGAAAATCGGCGAGAAATCGTTGTTTTGCATCAAAATATGCAGTTTTCTCTAAGAATTTTGATGATTTCGTGCAGAATTCTGCTGTTTTCTTGCAATTTAGCCGTTGAATCTTGGTAAAAAGTCATGATTTTGTAGATTTCGTGCTCTTCTTTGCGAATTCAAGCCAGAAAACAACGAAAATCGGCGAGAAATCCGGTTTTCTCTAAGAATTTTGATGATTTCGTGCAGAATTCTGCTGTTTTCTTGCAATTCAGCCGTTGAATCTTGGTAAAAAGTCATGATTTTGTAGATTTCGTGCTCTTCTTTGCCAATTCAAGATAGAAAACAACGATAATCAGCGAGAAATCGTCGTTTTGCATCGAAATATGCGGTTTTCTCTAAGAATTTTGATGATTTCGTGCAGAATTCTGCTGTTTTCTTGCAATTCAGCCGTTGAATCGTGGTAAAAAGTCATGATTTTGTAGATTTCGTGCTCTTCTTTGCAAATTCATGCCAGAAAACAACGAAGATCGGCGAGAAATCGTCGTTTTGCATCGAAATATGCGGTTTTCTGTAAGAATTTTGATGATTTCGTGCAGAATTCTGCTGTTTTCTTGCAATTCAGCCGTTGAATCTATGTAAAAAGTCATGATTTTGTAGATTCAAGATAGAAAACAACGAAAATCGGCGAGAAATCGTTGTTTTGCATCGAAATATGCAGTTTTCTCTAAGAATTTTGATGATTTCGTGCAGAATTCTGCTGTTTTCTTGCAATTCAGCCGTTGAATCTTGGTAAAAAGTCATGATTTTGTAGATTTCGTGCTCTTCTTGGCGAATTCAAGATAGAAAACAACGAAAATCGGCGAGAAATCGTTGTTTTGCATCGAAATATGCAGTTTTCTCTAAGAATTTTGATGATTTCGTGCAGAATTCTGCTGTTTTCTTGCAATTTAGCCGTTGAATCTTGGTAAAAAGTCATGATTTTGTAGATTTCGTGCTCTTCTTTGCGAATTCAAGCCAGAAAACAACGAAAATCGGCGAGAAATCCGGTTTTCTCTAAGAATTTTGATGATTTCGTGCAGAATTCTGCTGTTTTCTTGCAATTCAGCCGTTGAATCTTGGTAAAAAGTCATGATTTTGTAGATTTCGTGCTCTTCTTTGCCAATTCAAGATAGAAAACAACGATAATCAGCGAGAAATCGTCGTTTTGCATCGAAATATGCGGTTTTCTCTAAGAATTTTGATGATTTCGTGCAGAATTCTGCTGTTTTCTTGCAATTCAGCCGTTGAATCGTGGTAAAAAGTCATGATTTTGTAGATTTCGTGCTCTTCTTTGCAAATTCATGCCAGAAAACAACGAAGATCGGCGAGAAATCGTCGTTTTGCATCAAAATATGCGGTTTTCTGAAAGAATTTTGATGATTTCGTGCAGAATTCTGCTGTTTTCTTGCAATTCAGCCGTTGAATCTTGGTAAAAAGTCATGATTTTGTAGATTTCGTGCTCATCTTTGCGAATTCAAGCCAGAAAACAACGAAAATCGGCGAGAAATCGTCGTTTTGCATCGAAATATACGGTTTTCTGTAAGAATTTTGATGATTTCGTGCAGAATTCTGCTGTTTTCTTGCAATTCAGCTGTTGAATCTAGGTAAAAAGTCATGATTTTGTAGACTTCGTGCTCTTCTTGGCGAATTCAAGATAGAAAACAACGAAAATCGGCGAGAAATCGTTGTTTTGCATCGAAATATGCGGTTTTCTGTAAGAATTTTGATGATTTCGTGCAGAATTCTGCTGTTTTCTTTCAATTCAGCCGTTGAATCTTTGTAAAAAGTCATGATTTTGTAGATTTCGTGCTCTTCTTGGCGAATTCAAGATAGAAAACAACGAAAATCGGCGAGAAATCGTTGTTTTGCATCGAAATATGCAGTTTTCTCTAAGAATTTTGATGATTAAGTGCAGAATTCTGCTGTTTTCTTGCAATTCAGCCGTTGAATCTTGGTAAAAAGTCATGATTTTGTAGATTTCGTGCTCTTCTTTGCGAATTCAAGCCAGAAAACAACGAAAATCGGCGAGAAATCGTCGTTTTGCATCGAAATATGCAGTTTTCTGTAAGAATTTTGATGATTTCGTGCAGAATTCTGCTGTTTTCTTGCAATTCAGCCGTAAAATCTTGGTAAAAAGTGATGATTTTGCAGATTCCGTGCTCTTTTTTGCGAATTCAAAATAGAAAACAACGAAAATCCGCGAGAAATCGTCGTTTTGCATCGAAATATGCGGTTTTCTCTAAGAATTTTGATGATTTCGTGCAGAATTCTGCTGTTTTCTTGCAATTCAGCCGTTGAATCTTGGTAAAAAGTAATGATTTTGTAGATTTCGTGCTCTTCTTTGCGAATTCAAGCCAGAAAACAACGAAAATCGGCGAGAAATCGTCGTTTTGCATCGAAATATGCGGTTTTCTCTAAGAATTTTGACGATTTCGTGCAGAATTCTGCTGTTTTCTTGCAATTCAGCCGATGAATCTTGGTAAAAAGTCATGATTTTGTAGATTTTGTGCTCTTCTTTGCGAATTTAAGATAGAAAACAACGAAAATCAGCGAGAAATCGTCGTTTTGCATCGAAATATGCGGTTTTCTCTAAGAATTTTGATGATTTCGTGCAGAATTCTGCTGTTTTCTTGCAATTCAGCCGTTGAATCTTGGTAAAAAGTCATGATTTTGTAGATTTCGTGCTCTTCTTTGCAAATTCATGCCAGAAAACAGCGAAGATCGGTGAGAAATCGTCGTTTTGCATCGAAATATGCGGTTTTCTCTAAGAATTTTGATGATTTCGTGCAGAATTCTGCTGTTTGAATCTTGGTAAAAAGTCATGATTTTGTAGATTTCGTGCTCTTCTTTGCGAATTCAAGCCAGAAAACAACGAAAATCGGCGAGAAATCGTCGTTTTGCATCGAGATATGCGGTTTTCTGTAAGAATTTTGATGATTTCGTGCAGATTTCTGCTGTTTTCTTGCAATTCAGCCGTTGAGTCTATGTAAAAAGTCATGATTTTGTAGATTTCGTGCTCTTCTTGGCGAATTCAAGATAGAAAACAACGAAAATCGGCGAGAAATCGTTGTTTTGCATCGAAATATGCAGTTTTCTCTAAGAATTTTGATGATTTCGTGCAGAATTCTGCTGTTTTCTTGCAATTCAACCGTTGAATCTTAGTAAAAAGTCATGATTTTGTAGATTTCGTGCTCTTCTTGGCGAATTCAAGATAGAAAACAACGAAAATCGGCGAGAAATCGTTGTTTTGCATCAAAATATGCAGTTTTCTCTAAGAATTTTGATGATTTCGTGCAGAATTCTGCTGTTTTCTCGCAATTCAGCCGTAGAATCTTGGTAAAAAGTGATGATTCTGTAGATTTCGTGCTCTTCTTTGCGAATTCAAGCCAGAAAACAACGAAAATCGGCGAGAAATCGTTGTTTTGCATCGAAATATGCGGTTTTCTGTAAGAATTTTGATAATTTCGTGCAGAATTCTGCTGTTTTCTTGCAATTCAGCCGTTGAATCTTGGTAAAAAGTCATGATTTTGTAGATTTCGTGCTCTTCTTTGCGAATTCAAGCCAGAAAACAACGAAAATCAGCGAGAAATCGTCGTCTTGCATCGAAAAATGCGGTTTTCTGTAAGAATTTTGATGATTTCGTGCAGAATTCTGCTGTTTTCCTGCAATTCAGCCGTTGAATCTTGGTAAAAAGTCATGATTTTGTAGATTTCGTGCTCTTCTTTGCGAATTCAAGCCAGAAAACAACGAAAATCGGCGAGAAATCGTCGTTTTGCGTCGAAATATGCGGTTTTCTGTAAGAATTTTGATGATTTCGTGCAGAATTCTGCTGTTATCTTGCAATTCAGCCGTTGAATCTTGGTAAAAAGTAATGATTTTGTAGATTTCGTGCTCTTCTTTGCGAATTCAAGCCAGAAAACAACGAAAATCGGCGAGAAATCGTCGTTTTGCATCGAAATATGCGGTTTTCTGTAAGAATTTTGATGATTTCGTGCAGAATTCTGCTGTTTTCTTGCAATTCAGCCGTTGAATCTAGGTAAAAAGTCATGATTTTGTAGATTTCGTGCTCTTCTTGGCGAATTCAAGATAGAAAACAACGAAAATCGGCGAGAAATCGTTGTTTCGCATCGAAATATGCAGTTTTCTCTAAGAATTTTGATGATTTCGTGCAGAATTCTGCTGTTTTCATGCAATTCAGCCGTTGAATCTTGGTAAAAAGTGATGATTTTGTAGATTTCGTGCACTTTTTTGCGAATTCAAGCCAGAAAACAACGAAAATCGGCGAGAAATCGTCGTTTTGCATCGAAATATGCGGTTTTCTCTAAGAATTTTGATGATTTCGTGCAGAATTCTGCTGTTTTCTTGCAATTCAGCCGTTGAATCTTGGTAAAAAGTGATGATTCTGTAGATTTCGTGCTCTTCTTTGCGAATTCAAGCCAGAAAACAACGAAAATCGGCGAGAAATCGTCGTTTTGCATCGAAATATGCGGTTTTCTCTAAGAATTTTGACGATTTCGTGCAGAATTCTGCTGTTTTCTTGCAATTCAGCCGATGAATCTTGGTAAAAAGTCATGATTTTGTAGATTTTGTGCTCTTCTTTGCGAATTTAAGATAGAAAACAACGAAAATCAGCGAGAAATCGTCGTTTTGCATCGAAATATGCGGTTTTCTCTAAGAATTTTGATGATTTCGTGCAGAATTCTGCTGTTTTCTTGCAATTCAGCCGTTGAATCTTGGTAAAAAGTCATGATTTTGTAGATTTCGTGCTCTCCTTTGCGAATTCAAGCCAGAAAACAACGAAAATCGGCGAGAAATCGTCGTTTTGCATCGAGATATGCGGTTTTCTGTAAGAATTTTGATGATTTCGTGCAGAATTCCGCTGTTTTCTTGCAATTCAGCCGTTGAGTCTATGTAAAAAGTCATGATTTTGTAGATTTCGTGCTCTTCTTGGCGAATTCAAGATAGAAAACAACGAAAATCGGCGAGAAATCGTTGTTTTGCATCGAAATATGCAGTTTTCTCTAAGAATTTTGATGATTTCGTGCAGAATTCTGCTGTTTTCCTGCAATTCAGCCGTTGAATCTTGGTAAAAAGTCATGATTTTGTAGATTTCGTGCTCTTCTTTGCGAATTCAAGCCAGAAAACAACGAAAATCGGCGAGAAATCGTCGTTTTGCATCGAAATATGCGGTTTTCTGTAAGAATTTTGATGATTTCGTGCAGAATTCTGCTGTTTTCTTGCAATTCAGCCGTTGAATCTTGGTAAAAAGTAATGATTTTGTAGATTTCGTGCTCTTCTTTGCGAATTCAAGCCAGAAAACAACGAAAATCGGCGAGAAATCGTCGTTTTGCATCGAAATATGCGGTTTTCTGTAAGAATTTTGATGATTTCGTGCAGAATTCTGCTGTTTTCTTGCAATTCAGCCGTTGAATCTAGGTAAAAAGTCATGATTTTGTAGATTTCGTGCTCTTCTTTGCAAATTCATGCTAGAAAACAACGAAAATCGGCGAGAAATCGTCGTTTTGCATCGAAATATGCGGTTTTCTGTAAGAATTTTGATGATTTCGTGCAGAATTCTGCTGTTTTCTTGCAATTCAGCTGTTGAATCTTGGTAAAAAGTCATGATTTTGTAGATTTCGTGCTCTTCTTTTCAAATTCAAGCCAGAAAACAACGAAAATCGGCGAGAAATCGTCGTTTTGCATCGAAATATGCGGTTTTCTCTAAGAATTTTGATGATTTCGTGCAGAATTCTGCTGTTTTCTTGCAATTCAGCCGTTGAATCTTGGTAAAAAGTCATGATTTTGTAGATTTCGTGCTCTTCTTTGCAAATTCATGCCAGAAAACAGCGAAGATCGGTGAGAAATCGTCGTTTTGCATCGAAATATGCGGTTTTCTCTAAGAATTTTGATGATTTCGTGCAGAATTCTGCTGTTTGAATCTTGGTAAAAAGTCATGATTTTGTAGATTTCGTGCTCTTCTTTGCGAATTCAAGCCAGAAAACAACGAAAATCGGCGAGAAATCGTCGTTTTGCATCGAGATATGCGGTTTTCTGTAAGAATTTTGATGATTTCGTGCAGAATTCTGCTGTTTTCTTGCAATTCAGCCGTTGAGTCTATGTAAAAAGTCATGATTTTGTAGATTTCGTGCTCTTCTTGGCGAATTCAAGATAGAAAACAACGAAAATCGGCGAGAAATCGTTGTTTTGCATCGAAATATGCAGTTTTCTCTAAGAATTTTGATGATTTCGTGCAGAATTCTGCTGTTTTCTTGCAATTCAGCCGTTGAATCTTAGTAAAAAGTCATGATTTTGTAGATTTCGTGCTCTTCTTGGCGAATTCAAGATAGAAAACAACGAAAATCGGCGAGAAATCGTTGTTTTGCATCAAAATATGCAGTTTTCTCTAAGAATTTTGATGATTTCGTGCAGAATTCTGCTGTTTTCTCGCAATTCAGCCGTAGAATCTTGGTAAAAAGTGATGATTCTGTAGATTTCGTGCTCTTCTTTGCGAATTCAAGCCAGAAAACAACGAAAATCGGCGAGAAATCGTTGTTTTGCATCGAAATATGCGGTTTTCTGTAAGAATTTTGATAATTTCGTGCAGAATTCTGCTGTTTTCTTGCAATTCAGCCGTTGAATCTTGGTAAAAAGTCATGATTTTGTAGATTTCGTGCTCTTCTTTGCGAATTCAAGCCAGAAAACAACGAAAATCAGCGAGAAATCGTCGTCTTGCATCGAAAAATGCGGTTTTCTGTAAGAATTTTGATGATTTCGTGCAGAATTCTGCTGTTTTCCTGCAATTCAGCCGTTGAATCTTGGTAAAAAGTCATGATTTTGTAGATTTCGTGCTCTTCTTTGCGAATTCAAGCCAGAAAACAACGAAAATCGGCGAGAAATCGTCGTTTTGCATCGAAATATGCGGTTTTCTGTAAGAATTTTGATGATTTCGTGCAGAATTCTGCTGTTTTCTTGCAATTCAGCCGTTGAATCTTGGTAAAAAGTAATGATTTTGTAGATTTCGTGCTCTTCTTTGCGAATTCAAGCCAGAAAACAACGAAAATCGGCGAGAAATCGTCGTTTTGCATCGAAATATGCGGTTTTCTGTAAGAATTTTGATGATTTCGTGCAGAATTCTGCCGTTTTCTTGCAATTCAGCCGTTGAATCTAGGTAAAAAGTCATGATTTTGTAGATTTCGTGCTCTTCTTGGCGAATTCAAGATAGAAAACAACGAAAATCGGCGAGAAATCGTTGTTTTGCATCGAAATATGCAGTTTTCTCTAAGAATTTTGATGATTTCGTGCAGAATTCTGCTGTTTTCATGCAATTCAGCCGTTGAATCTTGGTAAAAAGTGATGATTTTGTAGACTTCGTGCACTTTTTTGCGAATTCAAGCCAGAAAACAACGAAAATCGGCGAGAAATCGTCGTTTTGCATCGAAATATGCAGTTTTCTCTAAGAATTTTGATGATTTCGTGCAGAATTCTGCTGTTTTCTTGCAATTCAGCCGTTGAATCTTGGTAAAAAGTGATGATTCTGTAGATTTCGTGCTCTTCTTTGCGAATTCAAGCCAGAAAACAACGAAAATCGGCGAGAAATCGTCGTTTTGCATCGAAATATGCGGTTTTCTCTAAGAATTTTGACGATTTCGTGCAGAATTCTGCTGTTTTCTTGCAATTCAGCCGATGAATCTTGGTAAAAAGTCATGATTTTGTAGATTTTGTGCTCTTCTTTGCGAATTTAAGATAGAAAAGAACGAAAATCAGCGAGAAATCGTCGTTTTGCATCGAAATATGCGGTTTTCTCTAAGAATTTTGATGATTTCGTGCAGAATTCTGCTGTTTTCATGCAATTCAGCCGTTGAATCTTGGTAAAAAGTGATGATTTTGTAGATTTCGTGCACTTTTTTGCGAATTCAAGCCAGAAAACAACGAAAATCGGCGAGAAATCGTCGTTTTGCATCGAAATATGCGGTTTTCTCTAAGAATTTTGATGATTTCGTGCAGAATTCTGCTGTTTTCTTGCAATTCAGCCGTTGAATCTTGGTAAAAAGTCATGATTTTGTAGATTTCGTGCTCTCCTTTGCGAATTCAAGCCAGAAAACAACGAAAATCGGCGAGAAATCGTCGTTTTGCATCGAGATATGCGGTTTTCTGTAAGAATTTTGATGATTTCGTGCAGAATTCTGCTGTTTTCTTGCAATTCAGCCGTTGAGTCTATGTAAAAAGTCATGATTTTGTAGATTTCGTGCTCTTCTTGGCGAATTCAAGATAGAAAACAACGAAAATCGGCGAGAAATCGTTGTTTTGCATCGAAATATGCAGTTTTCTCTAAGAATTTTGATGATTTCGTGCAGAATTCTGCTGTTTTCCTGCAATTCAGCCGTTGAATCTTGGTAAAAAGTCATGATTTTGTAGATTTCGTGCTCTTCTTTGCGAATTCAAGCCAGAAAACAACGAAAATCGGCGAGAAATCGTCGTTTTGCATCGAAATATGCGGTTTTCTGTAAGAATTTTGATGATTTCGTGCAGAATTCTGCTGTTTTCTTGCAATTCAGCCGTTGAATCTTGGTAAAAAGTAATGATTTTGTAGATTTCGTGCTCTTCTTTGCGAATTCAAGCCAGAAAACAACGAAAATCGGCGAGAAATCGTCGTTTTGCATCGAAATATGCGGTTTTCTGTAAGAATTTTGATGATTTCGTGCAGAATTCTGCTGTTTTCTTGCAATTCAGCCGTTGAATCTAGGTAAAAAGTCATGATTTTGTAGATTTCGTGCTCTTCTTGGCGAATTCAAGATAGAAAACAACGGAAATCGGCGAGAAATCGTTGTTTTGCATCGAAATATGCGGGTTTCTGTAAGAATTTTGATGATTTCGTGCAGAATTCTGCTGTTTTCTTGCAATTCAGCCGTTGAATCTAGGTAAAAAGTCATGATTTTGTAGATTTCGTGCTCTTCTTGGCGAATTCAAGATAGAAAACAACGAAAATCGGCGAGAAATCGTTGTTTTGCATCGAAATATGCAGTTTTCTCTAAGAATTTTGATGATTTCGTGCAGAATTCTGCTGTTTTCATGCAATTCAGCCGTTGAATCTTGGTAAAAAGTGATGATTTTGTAGATTTCGTGCACTTCTTTGCGAATTCAAGCCAGAAAACAACGAAAATCGGCGAGAAATCGTCGTTTTGCATCGAAATATGCGGTTTTCTCTAAGAATTTTGATGATTTCGTGCAGAATTCTGCTGTTTTCTTGCAATTCAGCCGTTGAATCTTGGTAAAAAGTGATGATTCTGTGGATTTCGTGCTCTTCTTTGCGAATTCAAGCCAGAAAACAACGAAAATCGGCGAGAAATCGTCGTTTTGCATCGAAATATGCGGTTTTCTCTAAGAATTTTGACGATTTCGTGCAGAATTCTGCTGTTTTCTTGCAATTCAGCCGTTGAATCTTGGTAAAAAGTTATGATTTTGTAGATTTCGTGCTCTTCTTTGCGAATGCAAGAGAGAAAACAACGAAAATCAGCGAGAAATCGTCGTTTTGCATCGAAATATGCGGTTTTCTCTAAGAATTTTGATGATTTCGTGCAGAATTCTGCTGTTTTCTTGGAATTCAGCCGTTGAATCTTGGTAAAAAGTCATGATTTTGTAGATTTCGTGCTCTTCTTTGCAAATTCATGCCAGAAAACAGCAAAGATCGGCGAGAAATCGTCGTTTTGCATCGAAATATGCGGTTTTCTGTAAGAATTTTGATGATTTCGTGCAGAATTCTGCTGTTTTCTTGCAATTCAGCCGTTGAATCTTGGTAAAAAGTCATGATTTTGTAGATTTCGTGCTCTTCTTTGCGAATTCAAGCCAGAAAACAACGAAAATCGGCGAGAAATCGTCGTTTTGCATCGAGATATGCGGTTTTCTGTAAGAATTTTGATGATTTCGTGCAGAATTCTGCTGTTTTCTTGCAATTCAGCCGTTGAGTCTATGTAAAAAGTCATGATTTTGTAGATTTCGTGCTCTTCTTGGCGAACTCAAGATAGAAAACAACGAAAATCGGCTAAAAATCGTTGTTTTGCATCGAAATATGCAGTTTTCTCTAAGAATTTTGATGATTTCGTGCAGAATTCTGCTGTTTTCTTGCAATTCAGCCGTTGAATCTTGGTAAAAAGTCATGATTTTGTAGATTTCGTGCTCTTCTTGGCGAATTCAAGATAGAAAACAACGAAAATCGGCGAGAAATCGTTGTTTTGCATCGAAATATGCAGTTTTCTCTAAGAATTTTGATGATTTCGTGCAGAATTCTGCTGTTTTCTTGCAATTCATGCGTTGAATCTTGGTAAAAAGTCATGATTTTGTAGATTTCGTGCTCTTCTTTGCGAATTCAAGCCAGAAAACAACGAAAATCGGCGAGAAATCGTCGTTTTGCATCGAAATATGCGGTTTTCTGTAAGAATTTTGATGATTTCGTGCAGAATTCTGCTGTTTTCTTGCAATTCAGCCGTTGAATCTATGTAAAAAGTCATGATTTTGTAGATTTCGTGCTCTTCTTGGCGAATTCAAGATAGAAAACAACGAAAATCGGCGAGAAATCGTGGTTTTGCATCGAAATATGCAGTTTTCTCTAAGAATTTTGATGATTTCGTGCAGAATTCTGCTGTTTTCTTGCAATTCAGCCGTTGAATCTTGGTAAAAAGTCATGATTTTGTAGATTTCGTGCTCTTCTTGGCGAATTCAAGATAGAAAACAACGAAAATCGGCGAGAAATCGTTGTTTTGCATCGAAATATGCAGTTTTCTCTAAGAATTTTGATGATTTCGTGCAGAATTCGGCTGTTTTCTTGCAATTTAGCCGTTGAATCTTGGTAAAAAGTCATGATTTTGTAGATTTCGTGCTCTTATTTGCGAATTCAAGCCAGAAAACAACGAAAATCGGCGAGAAATCCGGTTTTCTCTAAGAATTTTGATGATTTCGTGCAGAATTCTGCTGTTTTCTTGCAATTCAGCCGTTGAATCTTGGTAAAAAGTCATGATTTTGTAGATTTCGTGCTCTTCTTTGCCAATTCAAGATAGAAAACAACGATAATCAGCGAGAAATCGTCGTTTTGCATCGAAATATGCGGTTTTCTCTAAGAATTTTGATGATTTCGTGCAGAATTCTGCTGTTTTCTTGCAATTCAGCCGTTGAATCGTGGTAAAAAGTCATGACTTTGTAGATTTCGTGCTCTTCTTTGCAAATTCATGCCAGAAAACAACGAAGATCGGCGAGAAATCGTCGTTTTGCATCAAAATATGCGGTTTTCTGAAAGAATTTTGATGATTTCGTGCAGAATTCTGCTGTTTTCTTGCAATTCAGCTGTTGAATCTTGGTAAAAAGTCATGATTTTGTAGATTTCGTGCTCATCTTTGCGAATTCAAGCCAGAAAACAACGAAAATCGGCGAGAAATCGTCGCTTTGCATCGAAATATACGGTTTTCTGTAAGAATTTTGATGATTTCGTGCAGAATTCTGCTGTTTTCTTGCAATTCAGCTGTTGAATCTAGGTAAAAAGTCATGATTTTGTAGATTTTGTGCTCTTCTTGGCGAATTCAAGATAGAAAACAACGAAAATCGGCGAGAAATCGTTGTTTTGCATCGAAATATGCGGTTTTCTGTAAGAATTTTGATGATTTCGTGCAGAATTCTGCTGTTTTCTATCAATTCAGCCGTTGAATCTATGTAAAAAGTCATGATTTTGTAGATTTCGTGCTCTTCTTGGCGAATTCAAGATAGAAAACAACGAAAATCGGCGAGAAATCGTTGTTTTGCATCGAAATATGCAGTTTTCTCTAAGAATTTTGATGATTTCGTGCAGAATTCTGCTGTTTTCTTGCAATTCAGCCGTTGAATCTTGGGAAAAAGTCATGATTTTGTAGATTTCGTGCTCTTCTTTGCGAATTCAAGCCAGAAAACAACGAAGATCGGCGAGAAATCGTCGTTTTGCATCAAAATATGCGGTTTTCTGAAAGAATTTTGATGATTTCGTGCAGAATTCTGCTGTTTTCTTGCAATTCAGCTGTTGAATCTTGGTAAAAAGTCATGATTTTGTAGATTTCGTGCTCATCTTTGCGAATTCAAGCCAGAAAACAACGAAAATCGGCGAGAAATCGTCGCTTTGCATCGAAATATACGGTTTTCTGTAAGAATTTTGATGATTTCGTGCAGAATTCTGCTGTTTTCTTTCAATTCAGCCGTTGAATCTATGTAAAAAGTCATGATTTTGTAGATTTCGTGCTCTTCTTGGCGAATTCAAGATAGAAAACAACGAAAATCGGCGAGAAATCGTTGTTTTGCATCGAAATATGCAGTTTTCTCTAAGAATTTTGATGATTTCGTGCAGAATTCTGCTGTTTTCTTGCAATTCAGCCGTAAAATCTTGGTAAAAAGTGATGATTTAGCAGATTCCGTGCTCTTTTTTGCGAATTCAAGATAGAAAACAACGAAAATCCGCGAGAAATCGTCGTTTTGCATCGAAATATGCGGTTTTCTCTAAGAATTTTGATGATTTCGTGCAGAATTCTGCTGTTTTCTTGCAATTCAGCCGTTGAATCTTGGTAAAAAGTTATGATTTTGTAGATTTCGTGCTCTTCTTTGCGAATGCAAGAGAGAAAACAACGAAAATCAGCGAGAAATCGTCGTTTTGCATCGAAATATGCGGTTTTCTCTAAGAATTTTGATGATTTCGTGCAGAATTCTGCTGTTTTCTTGCAATTCAGCCGTTGAATCTTGGTAAAAAGTCATGATTTTGTAGATTTCGTGCTCTTCTTTGCAAATTCATGCCAGAAAACAGCAAAGATCGGCGAGAAATTGTCGTTTTGCATCGAAATATGCGGTTTTCTGTAAGAATTTTGATGATTTCGTGCAGAATTCTGCTGTTTTCTTGCAATTCAGCCGTTGAATCTTGGTAAAAAGTGATGATTTTGTAGATTTCGTGCTCTTCTTTGCGAATTCAAGCCAGAAAACAACGAAAATCGGCGAGAAATCGTCGTTTTGCATCGAGATATGCGGTTTTCTGTAAGAATTTTGATGATTTCGTGCAGAATTCTGCTGTTTTCTTGCAATTCAGCCGTTGAGTCTATGTAAAAAGTCTTGATTTTGTAGATTTCGTGCTCTTCTTGGCGAATTCAAGATAGAAAACAACGAAAATCGGCGAAAAATCGTTGTTTTGCATCGAAATATGCAGTTTTCTCTAAGAATTTTGATGATTTCGTGCAGAATTCTGCTGTTTTCTTGCAATTCAGCCGTTGAATCTTGGTAAAAAGTCATGATTTTGTAGATTTCGTGCTCTTCTTGGCGAATTCAAGATAGAAAACAACGAAAATCGGCGAGAAATCGTTGTTTTGCATCGAAATATGCAGTTTTCTCTAAGAATTTTGATGATTTCGTGCAGAATTCTGCTGTTTTCTTGCAATTCATGCGTTGAATCTTGGTAAAAAGTCATGATTTTGTGGATTTCGTGCCCTTCTTCGCGAATTCAAGCCAGAAAACAACGAAAATCGGCGAGAAATCGTCGTTTTGCATCGAAATATGCGGTTTTCTGTAAGAATTTTGATGATTTCGTGCAGAATTCTGCTGTTTTCTTGAAATTCAGCCGTTGAATCTATGTAAAAAGTCATGATTTTGTAGATTTCGTGCTCTTCTTGGCGAATTCAAGATAGAAAACAACGAAAATCGGCGAGAAATCGTTGTTTTGCATCGAAATATGCAGTTTTCTCTAGGAATTTTGATGATTTCGTGCAGAATTCTGCTGTTTTCTTGCAATTCAGCCGTTGAATCTTGGTAAAAAGTCATGATTTTGTAGATTTCGTGCTCTTCTTGGCGAATTCAAGATAGAAAACAACGAAAATCGGCGAGAAATCGTTGTTTTGCATCGAAATATGCAGTTTTCTCTAAGAATTTTGATGATTTCGTGCAGAATTCTGCTGTTTTCTTGCAATTTAGCCGTTGAATCTTGGTAAAAAGTCATGATTTTGTAGATTTCGTGCTCTTCTTTGCCAATTCAAGATAGAAAACAACGATAATCAGCGAGAAATCGTCGTTTTGCATCGAAATATGCGGTTTTCTCTAAGAATTTTGATGATTTCGTGCAGAATTCTGCTGTTTTCTTGCAATTCAGCCGTTGAATCGTGGTAAAAAGTCATGATTTTGTAGATTTCCTGCTCTTCTTTGCAAATTCATGCCAGAAAACAACGAAGATCGGCGAGAAATCGTCGTTTTGCATCAAAATATGCGGTTTTCTGAAAGAATTTTGATGATTTCGTGCAGAATTCTGCTGTTTTCTTGCAATTCAGCCGTTGAATCTTGGTAAAAAGTCATGATTTTGTAGATTTCGTGCTCATCTTTGCGAATTCAAGCCAGAAAACAACGAAAATCGGCGAGAAATCGTCGTTTTGCATCGAAATATACGGTTTTCTGTAAGAATTTTGATGATTTCGTGCAGAATTCTGCAGTTTTCTTGCAATTCAGCTGTTGAATCTAGGTAAAAAGTCATGATTTTGTAGATTTTGTGCTCTTCTTGGCGAATTCAAGATAGAAAACAACGAAAATCGGCGAGAAATCGTTGTCTTGCATCGAAATGTGCGGTTTTCTGTAAGAATTTTGATGATTTCGTGCAGAATTCTGCTGTTTTCTTTCAATTCAGCCGTTGAATCTATGTAAAAAGTCATGATTTTGTAGATTTCGTGCTCTTCTTGGCGAATTCAAGATAGAAAACAACGAAAATCGGCGAGAAATCGTTGTTTTGCATCGAAATATGCAGTTTTCTCTAAGAATTTTGATGATTTCGTGCAGAATTCTGCTGTTTTCTTGCAATTCAGCCGTTGAATCTTGGTAAAAAGTCATGATTTTGTAGATTTCGTGCTCTTCTTTGCGAATTCAAGCCAGAAAACAACGAAAATCGGCGAGAAATCGTCGTTTTGCATCGAAATATGCAGTTTTCTGTAAGAATTTTGATGATTTCGTGCAGAATTCTGCTGTTTTCTTGCAATTCAGCCGTAAAATCTTGGTAAAAAGTGATGATTTTGCAGATTCCGTGCTCTTTTTTGCGAATTCAAGATAGAAAACAACGAAAATCCGCGAGAAATCGTCGTTTTGCATCGAAATATGCGGTTTTCTCTAAGAATTTTGATGATTTCGTGCAGAATTCTGCTGTTTTCTTGCAATTCAGCCGTTGAATGTTGGTAAAAAGTAATGATTTTGTAGATTTCGTGCTCTTCTTTGCGAATTCAAGCCAGAAAACAACGAAAATCGGCGAGAAATCGTCGTTTTGCATCGAAATATGCGGTTTTCTCTAAGAATTTTGACGATTTCGTGCAGAATTCTGCTGTTTTCTTGCAATTCAGCCGTTGAATCTTGGTAAAAAGTCATGATTTTGTAGATTTTGTGCTCTTCTTTGCGAATTTAAGATAGAAAACAACGAAAATCAGCGAGAAATCGTCGTTTTGCATCGAAATATGCGGTTTTCTCTAAGAATTTTGATGATTTCGTGCAGAATTCTGCTGTTTTCTTGCAATTCAGCCGTTGAATCTTGGTAAAAAGTCATGATTTTGTAGATTTCGTGCTCTTCTTTGCAAATTCATGCTAGAAAACAACGAAAATCGGCGAGAAATCGTCGTTTTGCATCGAAATATGCGGTTTTCTGTAAGAATTTTGATGATTTCGTGCAGAATTCTGCTGTTTTCTTGCAATTCAGCTGTTGAATCTTGGTAAAAAGTCATGATTTTGTAGATTTCGTGCTCTTCTTTGCAAATTCAAGCCAGAAAACAACGAAAATCGGCGAGAAATCGTCGTTTTGCATCGAAATATGCGGTTTTCTCTAAGAATTTTGATGATTTTGTGCAGAATTCTGCTGTTTTCTTGCAATTCAGCCGTTGAATCTTGGTAAAAAGTCATGTTTTTGTAGATTTCGTGCTCTTCTTTGCAAATTCATGCCAGAAAACAGCGAAGATCGGTGAGAAATCGTCGTTTTGCATCGAAATATGCGGTTTTCTGTAAGAATTTTGATGATTTCGTGCAGAATTCTGCTGTTTTCTTGCAATTCAGCCGTTGAATCTTGGAAAAAAGTCATAATTTTGTAGATTTCGTGGTCTTCTTTGCGAATTCAAGCCAGAAAACAACGAAAATCGGCGAGAAATCGTCGTTTTGCATCGAAATATGCAGTTTTCTCTAAGAATTTTGATGATTTCGTGCAGAATTCTGCTGTTTTCTTGCAATTCAGCCGTTGAATCTTGGTAAAAAGTCTTGATTTTGTAGATTTCGTGCTCTTCTTGGCGAATTCAAGATAGAAAACAACGAAAATCGGCGAGAAATCGTTGTTTTGCATCGAAATATGCAGTTTTCTCTAAGAATTTTGATGATTTCGTGCAGAATTCTGCTGTTTTCTTGCAATTCAGCCGTTGAATCTTGGTAAAAAGTCATGATTTTGTAGATTTCGTGCTCTTCTTTGCGAATTCAAGCCAGAAAACAACGAAAATCGGCGAGAAATCGTCGTTTTGCATCGAAATATGCGGATTTCTGTAAGAATTTTGATGATTTCGTGCAGAATTCTGCTGTTTTCTTGCAATTCAGCCGTTGAATCGTGGTAAAAAGTTATGATTTTGTAGATTTCGTGCTCTTCTATGCGAATTCAAGATAGAAAACAACGAAAATCGGCGAGAAATCGTTGTTTTGCATCGAAATATGCAGTTTTCTCTAAGAATTTTGATGATTTCGTGCAGAATTCTGCTGTTTTCTTGCAATTCAGCTGTTGAATCTTGGTAAAAAGTCATGATTTTGTAGATTTCGTGCTCTTCTTTGCCAATTCAAGATAGAAAACAACGAAAATCAGCGAGAAATCGTCGTTTTGCATCGAAATATGCGGTTTTCTCTAAGAATTTTGATGATTTCGTGCAGAATTCTGCTGTTTTCTTGCAATTCAGCCGTTGAATCGTGGTAAAAAGTCATGATTTTGTAGATTTCGTGCTCTTCTTTGCAAATTCATGCCAGAAAACAACGAAGATCGGCGAGAAATCGTCGTTTTGCATCAAAATATGCGGTTTTCTGAAAGAATTTTGATGATTTCTTGCGGAATTCTGCTGTTTTCTTGCAATTCAGCCGTTGAATCTTGGTAAAAAGTCATGATTTTGTAGATTTCGTGCTCTTCTTTGCGAATTCAAGCCAGAAAACAACGAAAATCGGCGAGAAATCGTCGTTTTGCATCGAAATATACGGTTTTCTGTAAGAATTTTGATGATTTCGTGCAGAATTCTGCTGTTTTCTTGCAATTCAGCTGTTGAATCTAGGTAAAAAGTCATGATTTTGTAGATTTCGTGCTCTTCTTGGCGAATTCAAGATAGAAAACAACGAAAATCGGCGAGAAATCGTTGTTTTGCATCGAAATATGCGGTTTTCTGTAAGAATTTTGATGATTTCGTGCAGAATTCTGCTGTTTTCTTGCAATTCAGCCGTTGAATCTTGGTAAAAAGTCATGATTTTGTAGATTTCGTGCTCTTCTTTGCGAATTCAAGCCAGAAAACAACGAAAATCGGCGAGAAATCGTCGTTTTGCATCGAAATATGCAGTTTTCTGTAAGAATTTTGATGATTTCGTGCAGAATTCTGCTGTTTTCTTGCAATTCAGCCGTAGAATCTTGGTAAAAAGTGATGATTTTGAAGATTCCGTGCTCTTGTTTGCGAATTCAAGATAGAAAACAACGAAAATCCGCGAGAAATCGTCGTTTTGCATCGAAATATGCGGTTTTCTCTAAGAATTTTGATGATTTCTTGCACAATTCTGCTGTTTTCTTGCATTTCAACCGTTGAATCTTGGTAAAAAGTAATGATTTTGTAGATTTCGTGCTCTTCTTTGCGAATTCAAGCCAGAAAACAACGAAAATCGGCGAGAAATCGTCGTTTTGCATCGAAATTTGCGGTTTTCTCTAAGATTTTTGACGATTTCGTGCAGAATTCTGCTGTTTTCTTGCAATTCAGCCGTTGAATCTTGGTAAAAAGTCATGATTTTGTAGATTTTGTGCTCTTCTTTGCGAATTTAAGATAGAAAACAACGAAAATCAGCGAGAAATCGTCGTTTTGCATCGAAATATGCGGTTTTCTCTAAGAATTTTGATGATTTCGTGCAGAATTCTGCTGTTTTCTTGCAATTCAGCCGTTGAATCTTGGTAAAAAGTCATGATTTTGTAGATTTCGTGCTCTTCTTTGCAAATTCATGCTAGAAAACAACGAAAATCGGCGAGAAATCGTCGTTTTGCATCGAAATATGCGGTTTTCTGTAAGAATTTTGATGATTTCGTGCCGAATTCTGCTGTTTTCTTGCAATTCAGCTGTTGAATCTTGGTAAAAAGTCATGATTTTGTAGATTTCGTGCTCTTCTTTGCAAATTCAAGCCAGAAAACAACGAAAATCGGCGAGAAATCGTCGTTTTGCATCGAAATATGCGGTTTTCTCTAAGAATTTTGATGATTTCGTGCAGAATACTGCTGTTTTCTTGCAATTCAGCCGTTGAATCTTGGTAAAAAGTCATGATTTTGTAGATTTCGTGCTCTTCTTGGCAAATTCTAAATAGAAAACAACGAAAATCGGCGAAAAATCGTTGTTTTGCATCGAAATATGCAGTTTTCTCTAAGAATTTTGATGATTTCGTGCAGAATTCTGCTGTTTTCTTGCAATTCAGCCGTTGAATCTTGGTAAAAAGTCTTGATTTTGTAGATTGCGTGCTCTTCTTTGCGAATTCAAGCCAGAAAACAACGAAAATCGGCGAGAAATCGTCGTTTTGCATCGAAATATGCGGTTTTCAGTAAGAATTTTGATGATTTCGAGAAGAATTCTGCTGTT
The DNA here is from genome assembly GCA_029298725.1 of Gnatocerus cornutus. NCBI lineage: Eukaryota > Metazoa > Arthropoda > Insecta > Coleoptera > Tenebrionidae > Gnatocerus > Gnatocerus cornutus. The sequence goes on from CM055514.1 coordinate 3,379,133, forward strand.
TTCTTGCAATTCAGCCGTAGAATCTTGGTAAAAAGTGATGATTTTGTAGACTTCGTGCTCTTCTTTGCGAATTCAAGCCAGAAAACAACGAAAGTCGGCGACAAATCGTTGTTCTGCATCGAAATATGCGGTTTTCTGTAAGAATTTTGATGATTTCGTGCAGAATTCTGCTGTTTTCTTGCAATTCAGCCGTTGAATCTTGGTAAAAAGTCATGATTTTGTAGATTTCGTGCTCTTCTTTGCGAATTCAAGCCAGAAAACAACGAAAATCAGCGAGAAATCGTCGTCTTGCATCGAAAAATGCGGTTTTCTGTAAGAATTTTGATTATTTCGTGCAGAATTCTGCTGTTTTCCTGCAATTCAGCCGTTGAATCTTGGTAAAAAGTCATGATTTTGTAGATTTCGTGCTCTTCTTTGCGAATTCAAGCCAGAAAACAACGAAAATCGGCGAGAAATTGTCGTTTTGCATCGAAATATGCGGTTTTCTGTAAGAATTTTGATGATTTCGTGCAGAATTCTGCTGTTTTCTTGCAATTCAGCCGTTGAATCTTGGTAAAAAGTGATGATTTTGTAGATTTCGTGCTCTTCTTTGCGAATTCAAGCCAGAAAACAACGAAAATCGGCGAGAAATCGTCGTTTTGCATCGAAATATGCGGTTTTCAGTAAGAATTTTGATGATTTCGAGCAGAATTCTGCTGTTTTCTTGCAATTCAGCCGTAGAATCTTGGTAAAAAGTGATGATTCTGTAGACTTCGTGCTCTTCTTTGCGAATTCAAGCCAGAAAACAACGAAAGTCGGCGAGAAATCGTTGTTCTGCATCGAAATATGCGGTTTTCTGTAATAATTTTGATGATTTCGTGCAGAATTCTGCTGTTTTCTTGCAATTCAGCCGTTGAATCTTGGTAAAAAGTCATGATTTTGTAGATTTCGTGCTCTTCTTTGCAAATTCATGCCAGAAAACAGCGAAGATCGGTGAGAAATCGTCGTTTTGCATCGAAATATGCGGTTTTCTGTAAGAATTTTGATGATTTCGTGCAGAATTCTGCTGTTTTCTTGCAATTCAGCCGTTGAATCTTGGTAAAAAGTCATGATTTTGTAGATTTTGTGCTCTTCTTTGCGAATTCAAGCCAGAAAACAACGAAAATCGGCGAGAAATCGTCGTTTTGCATCGAGATATGCTATTTTCTGCAAGAATTTTGATGATTTCGTGCAGAATTCTGCTGTTTTCTTGCAATTCAGCCGTTGAGTCTATGTAAAAAGTCATGATTTTGTAGATTTCGTGCTCTTCTTGGCGAATTCAAGATAGAAAACAACGAAAATCGGCGAGAAATCGTTGTTTTGCATCGAAATATGCAGTTTTCTCTAAGAATTTTGATGATTTCGTGCAGAATTCTGCTGTTTTCTTGCAATTCAGCCGTTGAATCTTGGTAAAAAGTAATGATTTTGTAGATTTCGTGCTCTTCTTGGCGAATTCAAGATAGAAAACAACGAAAATCGGCGAGAAATCGTTGTTTTGCATCGAAATATGCAGTTTTCTCTAAAAATTTTGATGATTTCGTGCAGAATTCTGCTGTTTTCTTGCAATTCAGCCGTTGAATCTTGGTAAAAAGTCATGATTTTGTAGATTTCGTGCTCTTTTTTGCCAATTCAAGATAGAAAACAACGAAAATCAGCGAGAAATCGTCGTTTTGCATCGAAATATGCGGTTTTCTCTAAGAATTTTGATGATTTCGTGCAGAATTCTGCTGTTTTCTTGCAATTCAGCCGTTGAATCTTGGTAAAAAGTCATGATTTTGTAGATTTCGTGCTCTTTTTTGCCAATTCAAGATAGAAAACAACGAAAATCAGCGAGAAATCGTCGTTTTGCATCGAAATATGCGGTTTTCTGTAAGAATTTTGATGATTTCGTGCAGAATTCTGCTGTTTTCTTGCAATTCAGCCGTTGAATCTAGGTAAAAAGTCATGATTTTGTAGATTTCGTGCTCTTCTTTGCAAATTCAAGCCAGAAAACAACGAAAATCGGCGAGAAATCGTTGTTTTGCATCGAAATATGCGGTTTTCTGTAAGAATTTTGATGATTTCGTGCAGAATTTTGCTGTTTACTTGCAATTCAGCCGTTGAATCTTGGTAAAAAGTCATGATTTTGTAGATTTCGTGCTCTTCTTTGCGAATTCAAGCCAGAAAACAACGAAAATCAGCGAGAAATCGTCGTCTTGCATCGAAAAATGCGGTTTTCTGTAAGAACTTTGATGATTTCGTGCAGAATTCTGCTGTTTTCCTGCAATTCAGCCGTTGAATCTTGGTAAAAAGTCATGATTTTGTAGATTTCGTGCTCTTCTTTGCGAATTCAAGCCAGAAAACAACGAAAATCGGCGAGAAATCGTCGTTTTGCATCGAAATATGCGGTTTTCTGTAAGAATTTTGATGATTTCGTGCAGAATTCTGCTGTTTTCTTGCAATTCAGCCGTTGAATCTTGGTAAAAAGGAATGATTTTGTAGATTTCGTGCTCTTCTTTGCGAATTCAAGCCAGAAAACAACGAAAATCGGCGAGAAATCGTCGTTTTGCATCGAAATATGCGGTTTTCTGTAAGAATTTTGATGATTTCGTGCAGAATTCTGCTGTTTTCTTGCAATTCAGCTGTTGAATCTAGGTAAAAAGTCATGATTTTGTAGATTTCGTGCTCTTCTTGGCGAATTCAAGATAGAAAACAACGAAAATCGGCGAGAAATCGTTGTTTTGCATCGAAATATGCAGTTTTCTCTAAGAATTTTGATGATTTCGTGCAGAATTCTGCTGTTTTCATGCAATTCAGCCGTTGAATCTTGGTAAAAAGTGATGATTTTGTAGATTTCGTGCACTTCTTTGCGAATTCAAGCCAGAAAACAACGAAAATCGGCGAGAAATCGTCGTTTTGCATCGAAATATGCGGTTTTCTCTAAGAATTTTGATGATTTCGTGCAGAATTCTGCTGTTTTCTTGCAATTCAGCCGTTGAATCTTGGTAAAAAGTGATGATTTTGTAGATTTCGTGCTCTTCCTTGCGAATTCAAGCCAGAAAACAACGAAAATCGGCGAGAAATCGTCGTTTTGCATCGAAATATGCGGTTTTCTCTAAGAATTTTGACGATTTCGTGCAGAATTCTGCTGTTTTCTTGCAATTCAGCCGTTGAATCTTGGTAAAAAGTTATGATTTTGTAGATTTCGTGCTCTTCTTTGCGATTTCAAGAGAGAAAACAACGAAAATCAGCGAAAAATCGTCGTTTTGCATCGAAATATGCGGTTTTCTCTAAGAATTTTGATGATTTCGTGCAGAATTCTGCTGTTTTCTTGCAATTCAGCCGTTGAATCTTGGTAAAAAGTCATGATTTTGTAGATTGCGTGCTCTTCTTTGCAAATTCTTGCCAGAAAACAGCAAAGATCGGCGAGAAATCGTCGTTTTGCATCGAAATATGCGGTTTTCTGTAAGAATTTTGATGATTTCGTGCAGAATTCTGCTGTTTTCTTGCAATGCAGCCGTTGAATCTTGGTAAAAAGTCATGATTTTGTAGATTTCGTGCTCTTCTTTGCGAATTCAAGCCAGAAAACAACGAATATCGGCGAAAAATCGTCGTTTTGCATCGAGATATGCGGTTTTCTGTAAGAATTTTGATGATTTCGTGCAGAATTCTGCTGTTTTCTTGCAATTCAGCCGTTGAGTCTATGTAAAAAGTCATGATTTTGTAGATTTCGTGCTCTTCTTGGCGAATTCAAGATAGAAAACAACGAAAATCGGCGAGAAATCGTTGTTTTGCATCGAAATATGCAGTTTTCTCTAAGAATTTTGATGATTTCGTGCAGAATTCTGCTGTTTTCTTGCAATTCAGCCGTTGAATCTAGGTAAAAAGTCATGATTTTGTAGATTTCGTGCTCTTCTTGGCGAATTCAAGATAGAAAACAACGAAAATCGGCAAGAAATCGTTGTTTTGCATCGAAATATGCAGTTTTCTCTAAGAATTTTGATGATTTCGTGCAGAATTCTGCTGTTTTCTTGCAATTCAGCCGTTGAATCTTGGTAAAAAGTCATGATTTTGTAGATTTCGTGCTCTTTTTTGCCAATTCAAGATAGAAAACAACGAAAATCAGCGAGAAATCGTCGTTTTGCATCGAAATATGCGGTTTTCTCTAAGAATTTTGATGATTTCGTGCAGAATTCTGCTGTTTTCTTGCAATTCAGCCGTTGAATCTTGGTAAAAAGTCATGATTTTGTAGATTTCGTGCTCTTTTTTGCCAATTCAAGATAGAAAACAACGAAAATCAGCGAGAAATCGTCGTTTTGCATCGAAATATGCGGTTTTCTGTAAGAATTTTGATGATTTCGTGCAGAATTCTGCTGTTTTCTTGCAATTCAGCCGTTGAATCTAGGTAAAAAGTCATGATTTTGTAGATTTCGTGCTCTTCTTTGCAAATTCAAGCCAGAAAACAACGAAAATCGGCGAGAAATCGTTGTTTTGCATCGAAATATGCGGTTTTCTGTAAGAATTTTGATGATTTCGTGCAGAATTTTGCTGTTTACTTGCAATTCAGCCGTTGAATCTTGGTAAAAAGTCATGATTTTGTAGATTTCGTGCTCTTCTTTGCGAATTCAAGCCAGAAAACAACGAAAATCAGCGAGAAATCGTCGTCTTGCATCGAAAAATGCGGTTTTCTGTAAGAACTTTGATGATTTCGTGCAGAATTCTGCTGTTTTCCTGCAATTCAGCCGTTGAATCTTGGTAAAAAGTCATGATTTTGTAGATTTCGTGCTCTTCTTTGCGAATTCAAGCCAGAAAACAACGAAAATCGGCGAGAAATCGTCGTTTTGCATCGAAATATGCGGTTTTCTGTAAGAATTTTGATGATTTCGTGCAGAATTCTGCTGTTTTCTTGCAATTCAGCCGTTGAATCTTGGTAAAAAGGAATGATTTTGTAGATTTCGTGCTCTTCTTTGCGAATTCAAGCCAGAAAACAACGAAAATCGGCGAGAAATCGTCGTTTTGCATCGAAATATGCGGTTTTCTGTAAGAATTTTGATGATTTCGTGCAGAATTCTGCTGTTTTCTTGCAATTCAGCTGTTGAATCTAGGTAAAAAGTCATGATTTTGTAGATTTCGTGCTCTTCTTGGCGAATTCAAGATAGAAAACAACGAAAATCGGCGAGAAATCGTTGTTTTGCATCGAAATATGCAGTTTTCTCTAAGAATTTTGATGATTTCGTGCAGAATTCTGCTGTTTTCATGCAATTCAGCCGTTGAATCTTGGTAAAAAGTGATGATTTTGTAGATTTCGTGCACTTCTTTGCGAATTCAAGCCAGAAAACAACGAAAATCGGCGAGAAATCGTCGTTTTGCATCGAAATATGCGGTTTTCTCTAAGAATTTTGATGATTTCGTGCAGAATTCTGCTGTTTTCTTGCAATTCAGCCGTTGAATCTTGGTAAAAAGTGATGATTTTGTAGATTTCGTGCTCTTCCTTGCGAATTCAAGCCAGAAAACAACGAAAATCGGCGAGAAATCGTCGTTTTGCATCGAAATATGCGGTTTTCTCTAAGAATTTTGACGATTTCGTGCAGAATTCTGCTGTTTTCTTGCAATTCAGCCGTTGAATCTTGGTAAAAAGTTATGATTTTGTAGATTTCGTGCTCTTCTTTGCGATTTCAAGAGAGAAAACAACGAAAATCAGCGAAAAATCGTCGTTTTGCATCGAAATATGCGGTTTTCTCTAAGAATTTTGATGATTTCGTGCAGAATTCTGCTGTTTTCTTGCAATTCAGCCGTTGAATCTTGGTAAAAAGTCATGATTTTGTAGATTGCGTGCTCTTCTTTGCAAATTCTTGCCAGAAAACAGCAAAGATCGGCGAGAAATCGTCGTTTTGCATCGAAATATGCGGTTTTCTGTAAGAATTTTGATGATTTCGTGCAGAATTCTGCTGTTTTCTTGCAATGCAGCCGTTGAATCTTGGTAAAAAGTCATGATTTTGTAGATTTCGTGCTCTTCTTTGCGAATTCAAGCCAGAAAACAACGAATATCGGCGAAAAATCGTCGTTTTGCATCGAGATATGCGGTTTTCTGTAAGAATTTTGATGATTTCGTGCAGAATTCTGCTGTTTTCTTGCAATTCAGCCGTTGAGTCTATGTAAAAAGTCATGATTTTGTAGATTTCGTGCTCTTCTTGGCGAATTCAAGATAGAAAACAACGAAAATCGGCGAGAAATCGTTGTTTTGCATCGAAATATGCAGTTTTCTCTAAGAATTTTGATGATTTCGTGCAGAATTCTGCTGTTTTCTTGCAATTCAGCCGTTGAATCTAGGTAAAAAGTCATGATTTTGTAGATTTCGTGCTCTTCTTGGCGAATTCAAGATAGAAAACAACGAAAATCGGCAAGAAATCGTTGTTTTGCATCGAAATATGCAGTTTTCTCTAAGAATTTTGATGATTTCGTGCAGAATTCTGCTGTTTTCTTGCAATTCAGCCGTTGAATCTTGGTAAAAAGTCATGATTTTGTAGATTTCGTGCTCTTCTTTGCCAATTCAAGATAGAAAACAACGATAATCAGCGAGAAATCGTCGTTTTGCATCGAAATATGCGGTTTTCTCTAAGAATTTTGATGATTTCGTGCAGAATTCTGCTGTTTTCTTGCAATTCAGCCGTTGAATCGTGGTAAAAAGTCATGATTTTGTAGATTTCGTGCTCTTCTTTGCAAATTCATGCCAGAAAACAACGAAGATCGGCGAGAAATCGTCGTTTTGCATCAAAATATGCGGTTTTCTGAAAGAATTTTGATGATTTCGTGCAGAATTCTGCTGTTTTCTTGCAATTCAGCCGTTGAATCTTGGTAAAAAGTCATGATTTTGTAGATTTCGTGCTCATCTTTGCGAAGTCAAGCCAGAAAACAACGAAAATCGGCGAGAAATCGTCGTTTTGCATCGAAATATGCGGTTTTCTGTAAGAATTTTGATGATTTCGTGCAGAATTCTGCTGTTTTCTTGCAATTCAGCTGTTGAATCTAGGTAAAAAGTCATGATTTTGTAGATTTCGTGCTCTTCTTGGCGAATTCAAGATAGAAAACAACGAAAATCGGCGAGAAATCGTTGTTTTGCATCGAAATATGCAGTTTTCTCTAAGAATTTTGATGATTTCGTTCAGAATTCTGCTGTTTTCATGCAATTCAGCCGTTGAATCTTGGTAAAAAGTGATGATTTTGTAGATTTCGTGCTCTTCTTTGCGAGTTCAAGCCAGAAAACAACGAAAATCGGCGAGAAATCGTCGTTTTGCATCGAAATATGCGGTTTTCTCTAAGAATTTTGATGATTTCGTGCAGAATTCTGCTGTTTTCTTGCAATTCAGCCGTTGAATCTTGGTAAAAAGTCATGATTTTGTAGATTTCGTGCTCTTCTTTGCCAATTCAAGATAGAAAACAACGATAATCAGCGAGAAATCGTCGTTTTGCATCGAAATATGCGGTTTTCTCTAAGAATTTTGATGATTTCGTGCAGAATTCTGCTGTTTTCTTGCAATTCAGCCGTTGAATCGTGGTAAAAAGTCATGATTTTGTAGATTTCGTGCTCTTCTTTGCAAATTCATGCCAGAAAACAACGAAGATCGGCGAGAAATCGTCGTTTTGCATCAAAATATGCGGTTTTCTGAAAGAATTTTGATGATTTCGTGCAGAATTCTGCTGTTTTCTTGCAATTCAGCCGTTGAATCTTGGTAAAAAGTCATGATTTTGTAGATTTCGTGCTCATCTTTGCGAAGTCAAGCCAGAAAACAACGAAAATCGGCGAGAAATCGTCGTTTTGCATCGAAATATGCGGTTTTCTGTAAGAATTTTGATGATTTCGTGCAGAATTCTGCTGTTTTCTTGCAATTCAGCTGTTGAATCTAGGTAAAAAGTCATGATTTTGTAGATTTCGTGCTCTTCTTGGCGAATTCAAGATAGAAAACAACGAAAATCGGCGAGAAATCGTTGTTTTGCATCGAAATATGCGGTTTTCTGTAAGAATTTTGATGATTTCGTGCAGAATTCTGCTGTTTTCTTGCAATTCAGCCGTTGAATCTTTGTAAAAAGTCATGATTTTGTAGATTTCGTGCTCTTCTTTGCGAATTCAAGCCAGAAAACAACGAAAATCGGCGAGAAATCGTCGTTTTGCATCGAAATATGCAGTTTTCTGTAAGAATTTTGATGATTTCGTGCAGAATTCTGCTGTTTTCTTGCAATTCAGCCGTAAAATCTTGGTAAAAAGTGATGATTTTGCAGATTCCGTGCTCTTTTTTGCGAATTCAAGATAGAAAACAACGAAAATCCGCGAGAAATCGTCGTTTTGCATCAAAATATGCGGTTTTCTGAAAGAATTTTGATGATTTCGTGCAGAATTCTGCTGTTTTCTTGCAATTCAGCCGTTGAATCTTGGTAAAAAGTCATGATTTTGTAGATTTCGTGCTCTTCTTTGCGAATTCAAGCCAGAAAACAACGAAAATCGGGAGAAATCGTCGTTTTGCATCGAAATATGCAGTTTTCTGTAAGAATTTTGATAATTTCGTGCAGAATTCTGTTGTTTTCTTGCAATTCAGCCGTAAAATCTTGGTAAAATGTGATGATTTTGCAGATTCCGTGCTCTTTTTTGCGAATTCAAGATAGAAAACAACGAAAATCCGCGAGAAATCGTCGTTTTGCATCGAAATATGCGGTTTTCTCTAAGAATTTTGATGATTTCGTGCAGAATTCTGCTGTTTTCTTGCAATTCAGCCGTTGAATCTTGGTAAAAAGTAATGATTTTGTAGATTTCGTGCTCTTCTTTGCGAATTCAAGCCAGAAAACAACGAAAATCGGCGAGAAATCGTCGTTTTGCATCGAAATATGCGGTTTTCTCTAAGAATTTTGACGATTTCGTGCAGAATTCTGCTGTTTTCTTGCAATTCAGCCGTTGAATCTTGGTAAAAAGTCATGATTTTGTAGATTTTGTGCTCTTCTTTGCGAATTTAAGATAGAAAACAACGAAAATCAGCGAGAAATCGTCGTTTTGCATCGAAATATGCGGTTTTCTCTAAGAATTTTGATGATTTCGTGCAGAATTCTGCTGTTTTCTTGCAATTCAGCCGTTGAATCTAGGTAAAATGTCATGATTTTGTAGATTTCGTGCTCTTCTTTGCAAATTCATGCTAGAAAACAACGAAAATCGGCGAGAAATCGTCGTTTTGCATCGAAATATGCGGTTTTCTGTAAGAATTTTGATGATTTCGTGCAGAATTCTGCTGTTTTCTTGCAATTCAGCTGTTGAATCTTGGTAAAAAGTCATGATTTTGTAGATTTCGTGCTCTTCTTTGCAAATTCAAGCCAGAAAACAACGAAAATCGGCGAGAAATCGTCGTTTTGCATCGAAATATGCGGTTTTCTCTAAGAATTTTGATGATTTCGTGCAGAATTCTGCTGTTTTCTTGCAATTCAGCTGTTGAATCTTGGTAAAAAGTCATGATTTTGTAGATTTCGTGTTCTTCTTTGCAAATTCATGCCAGAAAACAGCGAAGATCGGCGAGAAATCGTCGTTTTGCATCGAAATATGCGGTTTTCTGTAAGAATTTTGATGATTTCGTGCAGAATTCTGCTGTTTTCTTGCAATTCAGCCGTTGAATCTTGGTAAAAAGTCATGATTTTGTAGATTTCGTGCTCTTCTTTGCGAATTCAAGCCAGAAAACAACGAAAATCGGCGAGAAATCGTCGTTTTGCATCGAGATATGCGGTTTTCTGTAAGAATTTTGATGATTTCGTGCAGAATTCTGCTGTTTTCTTGCAATTCAGCCGTTGAGTCTATGTAAAAAGTAATGATTTTGTAGATTTCGTGCTCTTCTTGGCGAATTCAAGATAGAAAACAACGAAAATCGGCGAGAAATCGTTGTTTTGCATCGAAATATGCAGTTTTCTCTAAGAATTTTGATGATTTCGTGCAGAATTCTGCTGTTTTCTTGCAATTCAGCCGTTGAATCATGGTAAAAAGTCATGATTTTGTAGATTTCGTGCTCTTCTTGGCGAATTCAAGATAGAAAACAACGAAAATCGGCGAGAAATCGTTGTTTTGCATCGAAATATGCAGTTTTCTCTAAGAATTTTGATGATTTCGTGCAGAATTCTGCTGTTTTCTTGCAATTCAGCCGTTGAATCTTGGTAAAAAAGTCATGATTTTGTAGATTTCGTGCTCTTCTTTGCGAATTCAAGCCAGAAAACAACGAAAATCGGCGAGAAATCGTCGTTTTGAATCGAAATATGCGGATTTCTGTAAGAATTTTGATGATTTCGTGCAGAATTCTGCTGTTTTCTTGCAATTCAGCCGTTGAATCGTGGTAAAAAGTCATGATTTTGTAGATTTCGTGCTCTTCTTGGCGAATTCAAGATAGAAAATCGGCGAGAAATCGTTGTTTTGCATCGAAATATGCAGTTTTCTCTAAGAATTTTGATGATTTCGTGCAGAATTCTGCTGTTTTCTTGCAATTCAGCCGTTGAATCTTGGTAAAAAGTCATGATTTTGTAGATTTCGTGCTCTTCTTTGCCAATTCAAGATAGAAAACAACGAAAATCAGCGAGAAATCGTCGTTTTGCATCGAAATATGCGGTTTTCTCTAAGAATTTTGATGATTTCGTGCAGAATTCTGCTGTTTTCTTGCAATTCAGCCGTTGAATCGTGGTAAAAAGTCATGATTTTGTAGATTTCGTGCTCTTCTTTGCGATTTCAAGAGAGAAAACAACGAAAATCGGCGAGAAATCGTCGTTTTGCATCGAAATATGCGGTTTTCTCTAAGAATTTTGATGATTTCGTGCAGAATTCTGCTGTTTTCTTGCAATTCAGCCGTTGAATCTTGGTAAAAAGTGATGATTTTGTAGATTTCGTGCTCTTCCTTGCGAATTCAAGCCAGAAAACAACGAAAATCGGCGAGAAATCGTCGTTTTGCATCGAAATATGCGGTTTTCTCTAAGAATTTTGACGATTTCGTGCAGAATTCTGCTGTTTTCTTGCAATTCAGCCGTTGAATCTTGGTAAAAAGTTATGATTTTGTAGATTTCGTGCTCTTCTTTGCGATTTCAAGAGAGAAAACAACGAAAATCAGCGAAAAATCGTCGTTTTGCATCGAAATATGCGGTTTTCTCTAAGAATTTTGATGATTTCGTGCAGAATTCTGCTGTTTTCTTGCAATTCAGCCGTTGAATCTTGGTAAAAAGTCATGATTTTGTAGATTTCGTGCTCTTCTTTGCAAATTCTTGCCAGAAAACAGCAAAGATCGGCGAGAAATCGTCGTTTTGCATCGAAATATGCGGTTTTCTGTAAGAATTTTGATGATTTCGTGCAGAATTCTGCTGTTTTCTTGCAATGCAGCCGTTGAATCTTGGTAAAAAGTCATGATTTTGTAGATTTCGTGCTCTTCTTTGCGAATTCAAGCCAGAAAACAACGAATATCGGCGAAAAATCGTCGTTTTGCATCGAGATATGCGGTTTTCTGTAAGAATTTTGATGATTTCGTGCAGAATTCTGCTGTTTTCTTGCAATTCAGCCGTTGAGTCTATGTAAAAAGTCATGATTTTGTAGATTTCGTGCTCTTCTTGGCGAATTCAAGATAGAAAACAACGAAAATCGGCGAGAAATCGTTGTTTTGCATCGAAATATGCAGTTTTCTCTAAGAATTTTGATGATTTCGTGCAGAATTCTGCTGTTTTCTTGCAATTCAGCCGTTGAATCTAGGTAAAAAGTCATGATTTTGTAGATTTCGTGCTCTTCTTGGCGAATTCAAGATAGAAAACAACGAAAATCGGCAAGAAATCGTTGTTTTGCATCGAAATATGCAGTTTTCTCTAAGAATTTTGATGATTTCGTTCAGAATTCTGCTGTTTTCATGCAATTCAGCCGTTGAATCTTGGTAAAAAGTGATGATTTTGTAGATTTCGTGCTCTTCTTTGCGAGTTCAAGCCAGAAAACAACGAAAATCGGCGAGAAATCGTCGTTTTGCATCGAAATATGCGGTTTTCTCTAAGAATTTTGATGATTTCGTGCAGAATTCTGCTGTTTTCTTGCAATTCAGCCGTTGAATCTTGGTAAAAAGTCATGATTTTGTAGATTTCGTGCTCTTCTTTGCCAATTCAAGATAGAAAACAACGATAATCAGCGAGAAATCGTCGTTTTGCATCGAAATATGCGGTTTTCTCTAAGAATTTTGATGATTTCGTGCAGAATTCTGCTGTTTTCTAGCAATTCAGCCGTTGAATCGTGGTAAAAAGTCATGATTTTGTAGTTTTCGTGCTCTTCTTCGCAAATTCATGCCAGAAAACAACGAAGATCGGCGAGAAATCGTCGTTTTGCATCAAAATATGCGGTTTTCTGAAAGAATTTTGATGATTTCGTGCAGAATTCTGCTGTTTTCTTGCAATTCAGCCGTTGAATCTTGGTAAAAAGTCATGATTTTGTAGATTTCGTGCTCATCTTTGCGAAGTCAAGCCAGAAAACAACGAAAATCGGCGAGAAATCGTCGTTTTGCATCGAAATATGCGGTTTTCTGTAAGAATTTTGATGATTTCGTGCAGAATTCTGCTGTTTTCTTGCAATTCAGCTGTTGAATCTAGGTAAAAAGTCATGATTTTGTAGATTTCGTGCTCTTCTTGGCAAATTCAAGATAGAAAACAACGAAAATCGGCGAGAAATCGTTGTTTTGCATCGAAATATGCGGTTTTCAGTAAGAATTTTGATGATTTCGTGCAGAATTCTGCTGTTTTCTTGCAATTCAGCCGTTGAATCTTTGTAAAAAGTCATGATTTTGTAGATTTCGTGCTCTTCTTTGCGAATTCAAGCCAGAAAACAACGAAAATCGGCGAGAAATCGTCGTTTTGCATCGAAATATGCAGTTTTCTGTAAGAATTTTGATGATTTCGTGCAGAATTCTGCTGTTTTCTTGCAATTCAGCCGTAAAATCTTGGTAAAAAGTGATGATTTTGCAGATTCCGTGCTCTTTTTTGCGAATTCAAGATAGAAAACAACGAAAATCCGCGAGAAATCGTCGTTTTGCATCAAAATATGCGGTTTTCTGAAAGAATTTTGATGATTTCGTGCAGAATTCTGCTGTTTTCTTGCAATTCAGCCGTTGAATCTTGGTAAAAAGTCATGATTTTGTAGATTTCGTGCTCTTCTTTGCGAATTCAAGCCAGAAAACAACGAAAATCGGGAGAAATCGTCGTTTTGCATCGAAATATGCAGTTTTCTGTAAGAATTTTGATAATTTCGTGCAGAATTCTGTTGTTTTCTTGCAATTCAGCCGTAAAATCTTGGTAAAATGTGATGATTTTGCAGATTCCGTGCTCTTTTTTGCGAATTCAAGATAGAAAACAACGAAAATCCGCGAGAAATCGTCGTTTTGCATCGAAATATGCGGTTTTCTCTAAGAATTTTGATGATTTCGTGCAGAATTCTGCTGTTTTCTTGCAATTCAGCCGTTGAATCTTGGTAAAAAGTAATGATTTTGTAGATTTCGTGCTCTTCTTTGCGAATTCAAGCCAGAAAACAACGAAAATCGGCGAGAAATCGTCGTTTTGCATCGAAATATGCGGTTTTCTCTAAGAATTTTGACGATTTCGTGCAGAATTCTGCTGTTTTCTTGCAATTCAGCCGTTGAATCTTGGTAAAAAGTCATGATTTTGTAGATTTTGTGCTCTTCTTTGCGAATTTAAGATAGAAAACAACGAAAATCAGCGAGAAATCGTCGTTTTGCATCGAAATATGCGGTTTTCTCTAAGAATTTTGATGATTTCGTGCAGAATTCTGCTGTTTTCTTGCAATTCAGCCGTTGAATCTAGGTAAAAAGTCATGATTTTGTAGATTTCGTGCTCTTCTTTGCAAATTCATGCTAGAAAACAACGAAAATCGGCGAGAAATCGTCGTTTTGCATCGAAATATGCGGTTTTCTGTAAGAATTTTGATGATTTCGTGCAGAATTCTGCTGTTTTCTTGCAATTCAGCTGTTGAATCTTGGTAAAAAGTCATGATTTTGTAGATTTCGTGCTCTTCTTTGCAAATTCAAGCCAGAAAACAACGAAAATCGGCGAGAAATCGTCGTTTTGCATCGAAATATGCGGTTTTCTCTAAGAATTTTGATGATTTCGTGCAGAATTCTGCTGTTTTCTTGCAATTCAGCTGTTGAATCTTGGTAAAAAGTCATGATTTTGTAGATTTCGTGTTCTTCTTTGCAAATTCATGCCAGAAAACAGCGAAGATCGGCGAGAAATCGTCGTTTTGCATCGAAATATGCGGTTTTCTGTAAGAATTTTGATGATTTCGTGCAGAATTCTGCTGTTTTCTTGCAATTCAGCCGTTGAATCTTGGTAAAAAGTCATGATTTTGTAGATTTCGTGCTCTTCTTTGCGAATTCAAGCCAGAAAACAACGAAAATCGGCGAGAAATCGTCGTTTTGCATCGAGATATGCGGTTTTCTGTAAGAATTTTGATGATTTCGTGCAGAATTCTGCTGTTTTCTTGCAATTCAGCCGTTGAGTCTATGTAAAAAGTAATGATTTTGTAGATTTCGTGCTCTTCTTGGCGAATTCAAGATAGAAAACAACGAAAATCGGCGAGAAATCGTTGTTTTGCATCGAAATATGCAGTTTTCTCTAAGAATTTTGATGATTTCGTGCAGAATTCTGCTGTTTTCTTGCAATTCAGCCGTTGAATCTTGGTAAAAAGTCATGATTTTGTAGATTTCGTGCTCTTCTTGGCGAATTCAAGATAGAAAACAACGAAAATCGGCGAGAAATCGTTGTTTTGCATCGAAATATGCAGTTTCCTCTAAGAATTTTGATGATTTCGTGCAGAATTCTGCTGTTTTCTTGCAATTCAGCCGTTGAATCTTGGTAAAAAGTCATGATTTTGTAGATTTCGTGCTCTTCTTTGCGAATTCAAGCCAGAAAACAACGAAAATCGGCGAGAAATCGTCGTTTTGAATCGAAATATGCGGATTTCTGTAAGAATTTTGATGATTTCGTGCAGAATTCTGCTGTTTTCTTGCAATTCAGCCGTTGAATCGTGGTAAAAAGTCATGATTTTGTAGATTTCGTGCTCTTCTTGGCGAATTCAAGATAGAAAATCGGCGAGAAATCGTTGTTTTGCATCGAAATATGCAGTTTTCTCTAAGAATTTTGATGATTTCGTGCAGAATTCTGCTGTTTTCTTGCAATTCAGCCGTTGAATCTTGGTAAAAAGTCATGATTTTGTAGATTTCGTGCTCTTCTTTGCCAATTCAAGATAGAAAACAACGAAAATCAGCGAGAAATCGTCGTTTTGCATCGAAATATGCGGTTTTCTCTAAGAATTTTGATGATTTCGTGCAGAATTCTGCTGTTTTCTTGCAATTCAGCCGTTGAATCGTGGTAAAAAGTCATGATTTTGTAGATTTCGTGCTCTTCTTTGCAAATTCATGCCAGAAAACAACGAAGATCGGCGAGAAATCGTCGTTTTGCATCAAAATATGCGGTTTTCTGAAAGAATTTTGATGATTTCTTGCAGAATTCTGCTGTTTTCTTGCAATTCAGCCGTTGAATCTTGGTAAAAAGTCATGATTTTGTAGATTTCGTGCTCTTCTTTGCGAATTCAAGCCAGAAAACAACGAAAATCGGCGAGAAATCGTCGTTTTGCATCGAAATATGCGGTTTTCTGTAAGAATTTTGATGATTTCGTGCAGAATTCTGCTGTTTTCTTGCAATTCAGCTGTTGAATCTAGGTAAAAAGTCATGATTTTGTAGATTTCGTGCTCCTCTTGGCGAATTCAAGATAGAAAACAACGAAAATCGGCGAGAAATCGTTGTTTTGCATCGAAATATGCGGTTTTCTGTAAGAATTTTGATAATTTCGTGCAGAATTCTGCGGTTTTCTTGCAATTCAGCCGTTGAATCTATGTAAAAAGTCATGATTTTGTAGATTTCGTGCTCTTCTTGGCGAATTCAAGATAGAAAACAACGAAAATCGGCGAGAAATCGTTGTTTTGCATCGAAATATGCAGTTTTCTCTAAGAATTTTGATGATTTCGTGCAGAATTCTGCTGTTTTCTTGCAATTCAGCCGTTGAATCTTGGTAAAAAGTCATGATTTTGTAGATTTCGTGCTCTTCTTTGCGAATTCAAGCCAGAAAACAACGAAAATCGGCGAAAAATCGTCGTTTTGCATCGAAATATGCAGTTTTCTGTAAGAATTTTGATGATTTCGTGCAGAATTCTGCTGTTTTCTTGCAATTCAGCCGTAGAATCTTGGTAAAAAGTGATGATTTTGTAGATTCCGTGCTCTTTTTTGCGAATTCAAGATAGAAAACAACGAAAATCCGCGAGAAATCGTCGTTTTGCATCGAAATATGCGGTTTTCTCTAAGAATTTTGATGATTTCGTGCAGAATTCTGCTGTTTTCTTGCAATTCAGCCGTTGAATCTTGGTAAAAAGTAATGATTTTGTAGATTTCGTGCTCTTCTTTGCGAATTCAAGCCAGAAAACAACAAAAATCGGCGAGAAATCGTCGTTTTGCATCGAAATATGCGGTTTTCTCTAAGAATTTTGACGATTTCGTGCAGAATTCTGCTGTTTTCTTGCAATTCAGCCGTTGAATCTTGGTAAAAAGTCATGATTTTGTAGATTTTGTGCTCTTCTTTGCGAATTTAAGATAGAATACAACGAAAATCATCGAGAAATCGTCGTTTTGCATCGAAATATGCGGTTTTCTCTAAGAATTTTGATGATTTTGTGCAGAATTCTGCTGTTTTCTTGCAATTCAGCCGTTGAATCTTGGTAAAAAGTCATGATTTTGTAGATTTCGTGCTCTTCTTTGCAAATTCATCTTAGAAAACAACGCAAATCGGCGAGAAATCGTCGTTTTGCATCGAAATATGCGGTTTTCTGTAAGAATTTTGATGATTTCGTGCAGAATTCTGCTGTTTTCTTGCAATTCAGCTGTTGAATCTTGGTAAAAAGTCATGATTTTGTAGATTTCGTGCTCTTCTTTGCAAATTCATGCCAGAAAACAGCGAAGATCGGCGAGTAATCGTCGTTTTGCATCGAAATATGCGGTTTTCTGTAAGAATTTTGATGATTTCGTGCAGAATTCTGCTGTTTTCTTGCAATTCAGCCGTTGAATCTTGGTAAAAAGTCATGATTTTGTAGATTTCGTGCTCTTCTTTGCGAATTCAAGCCAGAAAACAACGAAAATCGGCGAGAAATCGTCGTTTTGCATCGAGATATGCGGTTTTCTGTAAGAATTTTGATGATTTCGTGCGGAATTCTGCTGTTTTCTTGCAATTCAGCCGTTGAATCTTGGTAAAAAGTCATGATTTTGTAGATTTCGTGCTCTTCTTTGCAAATTCATCTTAGAAAACAACGAAAATCGGCGAGAAATCGTCGTTTTGCATCGAAATATGCGGTTTTCTGTAAGAATTTTGATGATTTCGTGCAGAATTCTGCTGTTTTCTTGCAATTCAGCTGTTGAATCTTGGTAAAAAGTCATGATTTTGTAGATTTCGTGCTCTTCTTTGCAAATTCATGCCAGAAAACAGCGAAGATCGGCGAGTAATCGTCGTTTTGCATCGAAATATGCGGTTTTCTGTAAGAATTTTGATGATTTCGTGCAGAATTCTGCTGTTTTCTTGCAATTCAGCCGTTGAATCTTGGTAAAAGTCATGATTTTGTAGATTTCGTGCTCTTCTTTGCGAGTTCAAGCCAGAAAACAACGAAAATCGGCGAGAAATCGTCGTTTTGCATCGAAATATGCGGTTTTCTCTAAGAATTTTGATGATTTCGTGCAGAATTCTGCTGTTTTCTTGCAATTCAGCCGTTGAATCTTGGTAAAAAGTCATGATTTTGTAGATTTCGTGCTCTTCTTTGCAAATTCATGCTAGAAAACAACGAAAATCGGCGAGAAATCGTCGTTTTGCATCGAAATATGCGGTTTTCTGTAAGAATTTTGATGATTTCGTGCAGAATTCTGCTGTTTTCTTGCAATTCAGCTGTTGAATCTTGGTAAAAAGTCATGATTTTGTAGATTTCGTGCTCTTCTTTGCAAATTCAAGCCAGAAAACAACGAAAATCGGCGAGAAATCGTCGTTTTGCATCGAAATATGCGGTTTTCTCTAAGAATTTTGATGATTTCGTGCAGAATTCTGCTGTTTTCTTGCAATTCAGCTGTTGAATCTTGGTAAAAAGTCATGATTTTGTAGATTTCGTGTTCTTCTTTGCAAATTCATGCCAGAAAACAGCGAAGATCGGCGAGAAATCGTCGTTTTGCATCGAAATATGCGGTTTTCTGTAAGAATTTTGATGATTTCGTGCAGAATTCTGCTGTTTTCTTGCAATTCAGCCGTTGAATCTTGGTAAAAAGTCATGATTTTGTAGATTTCGTGCTCTTCTTTGCGAATTCAAGCCAGAAAACAACGAAAATCGGCGAGAAATCGTCGTTTTGCATCGAGATATGCGGTTTTCTGTAAGAATTTTGATGATTTCGTGCAGAATTCTGCTGTTTTCTTGCAATTCAGCCGTTGAGTCTATGTAAAAAGTAATGATTTTGTAGATTTCGTGCTCTTCTTGGCGAATTCAAGATAGAAAACAACGAAAATCGGCGAGAAATCGTTGTTTTGCATCGAAATATGCAGTTTTCTCTAAGAATTTTGATGATTTCGTGCAGAATTCTGCTGTTTTCTTGCAATTCAGCCGTTGAATCTTGGTAAAAAGTCATGATTTTGTAGATTTCGTGCTCTTCTTGGCGAATTCAAGATAGAAAACAACGAAAATCGGCGAGAAATCGTTGTTTTGCATCGAAATATGCAGTTTTCTCTAAGAATTTTGATGATTTCGTGCAGAATTCTGCTGTTTTCTTGCAATTCAGCCGTTGAATCTTGGTAAAAAGTCATGATTTTGTAGATTTCGTGCTCTTCTTTGCGAATTCAAGCCAGAAAACAACGAAAATCGGCGAGAAATCGTCGTTTTGAATCGAAATATGCGGATTTCTGTAAGAATTTTGATGATTTCGTGCAGAATTCTGCTGTTTTCTTGCAATTCAGCCGTTGAATCGTGGTAAAAAGTCATGATTTTGTAGATTTCGTGCTCTTCTTGGCGAATTCAAGATAGAAAATCGGCGAGAAATCGTTGTTTTGCATCGAAATATGCAGTTTTCTCTAAGAATTTTGATGATTTCGTGCAGAATTCTGCTGTTTTCTTGCAATTCAGCCGTTGAATCTTGGTAAAAAGTCATGATTTTGTAGATTTCGTGCTCTTCTTTGCCAATTCAAGATAGAAAACAACGAAAATCAGCGAGAAATCGTCGTTTTGCATCGAAATATGCGGTTTTCTCTAAGAATTTTGATGATTTCGTGCAGAATTCTGCTGTTTTCTTGCAATTCAGCCGTTGAATCGTGGTAAAAAGTCATGATTTTGTAGATTTCGTGCTCTTCTTTGCAAATTCATGCCAGAAAACAACGAAGATCGGCGAGAAATCGTTGTTTTGCATCGAAATATGCGGTTTTCTGTAAGAATTTTGATAATTTCGTGCAGAATTCTGCGGTTTTCTTGCAATTCAGCCGTTGAATCTATGTAAAAAGTCATGATTTTGTAGATTTCGTGCTCTTCTTGGCGAATTCAAGATAGAAAACAACGAAAATCGGCGAGAAATCGTTGTTTTGCATCGAAATATGCAGTTTTCTCTAAGAATTTTGATGATTTCGTGCAGAATTCTGCTGTTTTCTTGCAATTCAGCCGTTGAATCTTGGTAAAAAGTCATGATTTTGTAGATTTCGTGCTCTTCTTTGCGAATTCAAGCCAGAAAACAACGAAAATCGGCGAAAAATCGTCGTTTTGCATCGAAATATGCAGTTTTCTGTAAGAATTTTGATGATTTCGTGCAGAATTCTGCTGTTTTCTTGCAATTCAGCCGTAGAATCTTGGTAAAAAGTGATGATTTTGTAGATTCCGTGCTCTTTTTTGCGAATTCAAGATAGAAAACAACGAAAATCCGCGAGAAATCGTCGTTTTGCATCGAAATATGCGGTTTTCTCTAAGAATTTTGATGATTTCGTGCAGAATTCTGCTGTTTTCTTGCAATTCAGCCGTTGAATCTTGGTAAAAAGTAATGATTTTGTAGATTTCGTGCTCTTCTTTGCGAATTCAAGCCAGAAAACAACAAAAATCGGCGAGAAATCGTCGTTTTGCATCGAAATATGCGGTTTTCTCTAAGAATTTTGACGATTTCGTGCAGAATTCTGCTGTTTTCTTGCAATTCAGCCGTTGAATCTTGGTAAAAAGTCATGATTTTGTAGATTTTGTGCTCTTCTTTGCGAATTAAAGATAGAATACAACGAAAATCATCGAGAAATCGTCGTTTTGCATCGAAATATGCGGTTTTCTCTAAGAATTTTGATGATTTCGTGCAGAATTCTGCTGTTTTCTTGCAATTCAGCCGTTGAATCTTGGTAAAAAGTCATGATTTTGTAGATTTCGTGCTCTTCTTTGCAAATTCATCTTAGAAAACAACGAAAATCGGCGAGTAATCGTCGTTTTGCATCGAAATATGCGGTTTTCTGTAAGAATTTTGATGATTTCGTGCAGAATTCTGCTGTTTTCTTGCAATTCAGCCGTTGAATCTTGGTAAAAAGTCATGATTTTGTAGATTTCGTGCTCTTCTTTGCGAATTCAAGCCAGAAAACAACGAAAATCGGCGAGAAATCGTCGTTTTGCATCGAGATATGCGGTTTTCTGTAAGAATTTTGATGATTTCGTGCGGAATTCTGCTGTTTTCTTGCAATTCAGCCGTTGAGTCTATGTAAAAATTCATGATTTTGTAGATTCGTGCTCTTCTTGGCGAATTCAAGATAGAAAACAACGAAAATCGGCGAGAAATCGTTGTTTTGCATCGAAATATGCAGTTTTCTCTAAGAATTTTGATGATTTCGTGCAGAATTCTGCTGTTTTCTTGCAATTTAGCCGTTGAATCTTGGTAAAAAGTCATGATTTTGTAGATTTCGTGCTCTTCTTGGCGAATTCAAGATAGAAAACAACGAAAATCGGCGAGAAATCGTTGTTTTGCATCGAAATATGCAGTTTTCTCTAAGAATTTTGATGATTTCGTGCAGAATTCTGCTGTTTTCTTGCAATTCAGCCGTTGAATCTTGGTAAAAAGTCATGATTTTGTAGATTTCGTGCTCTTCTTTGCGAATTCAAGCCAGAAAACAACGAAAATCGGCGAGAAATCGTCGTTTTGAATCGAAATATGCGGATTTCTGTAAGAATTTTGATGATTTCGTGCAGAATTCTGCTGTTTTCTTGCAATTCAGCCGTTGAATCGTGGTAAAAAGTCATGATTTTGTAGATTTCGTGCTCTTCTTGGCGAATTCAAGATAGAAAATCGGCGAGAAATCGTTGTTTTGCATCGAAATATGCAGTTTTCTCTAAGAATTTTGATGATTTCGTGCAGAATTCTGCTGTTTTCTTGCAATTCAGCCGTTGAATCTTGGTAAAAAGTCATGATTTTGTAGATTTCGTGCTCTTCTTTGCCAATTCAAGATAGAAAACAACGAAAATCAGCGAGAAATCGTCGTTTTGCATCGAAATATGCGGTTTTCTCTAAGAATTTTGATGATTTCGTGCAGAATTCTGCTGTTTTCTTGCAATTCAGCCGTTGAATCGTGGTAAAAAGTCATGATTTTGTAGATTTCGTGCTCTTCTTTGCAAATTCATGCCAGAAAACAACGAAGATCGGCGAGAAATCGTCGTTTTGCATCAAAATATGCGGTTTTCTGAAAGAATTTTGATGATTTCTTGCAGAATTCTGCTGTTTTCTTGCAATTCAGCCGTTGAATCTTGGTAAAAAGTCATGATTTTGTAGATTTCGTGCTCTTCTTTGCGAATTCAAGCCAGAAAACAACGAAAATCGGCGAGAAATCGTCGTTTTGCATCGAAATATGCGGTTTTCTGTAAGAATTTTGATGATTTCGTGCAGAATTCTGCTGTTTTCTTGCAATTCAGCTGTTGAATCTAGGTAAAAAGTCATGATTTTGTAGATTTCGTGCTCCTCTTGGCGAATTCAAGATAGAAAACAACGAAAATCGGCGAGAAATCGTTGTTTTGCATCGAAATATGCGGTTTTCTGTAAGAATTTTGATAATTTCGTGCAGAATTCTGCGGTTTTCTTGCAATTCAGCCGTTGAATCTATGTAAAAAGTCATGATTTTGTAGATTTCGTGCTCTTCTTGGCGAATTCAAGATAGAAAACAACGAAAATCGGCGAGAAATCGTTGTTTTGCATCGAAATATGCAGTTTTCTCTAAGAATTTTGATGATTTCGTGCAGAATTCTGCTGTTTTCTTGCAATTCAGCCGTTGAATCTTGGTAAAAAGTCATGATTTTGTAGATTTCGTGCTCTTCTTTGCGAATTCAAGCCAGAAAACAACGAAAATCGGCGAAAAATCGTCGTTTTGCATCGAAATATGCAGTTTTCTGTAAGAATTTTGATGATTTCGTGCAGAATTCTGCTGTTTTCTTGCAATTCAGCCGTAGAATCTTGGTAAAAAGTGATGATTTTGTAGATTCCGTGCTCTTTTTTGCGAATTCAAGATAGAAAACAACGAAAATCCGCGAGAAATCGTCGTTTTGCATCGAAATATGCGGTTTTCTCTAAGAATTTTGATGATTTCGTGCAGAATTCTGCTGTTTTCTTGCAATTCAGCCGTTGAATCTTGGTAAAAAGTAATGATTTTGTAGATTTCGTGCTCTTCTTTGCGAATTCAAGCCAGAAAACAACAAAAATCGGCGAGAAATCGTCGTTTTGCATCGAAATATGCGGTTTTCTCTAAGAATTTTGACGATTTCGTGCAGAATTCTGCTGTTTTCTTGCAATTCAGCCGTTGAATCTTGGTAAAAAGTCATGATTTTGTAGATTTTGTGCTCTTCTTTGCGAATTTAAGATAGAATACAACGAAAATCATCGAGAAATCGTCGTTTTGCATCGAAATATGCGGTTTTCTCTAAGAATTTTGATGATTTCGTGCAGAATTCTGCTGTTTTCTTGCAATTCAGCCGTTGAATCTTGGTAAAAAGTCATGATTTTGTAGATTTCGTGCTCTTCTTTGCAAATTCATCTTAGAAAACAACGAAAATCGGCGAGAAATCGTCGTTTTGCATCGAAATATGCGGTTTTCTGTAAGAATTTTGATGATTTCGTGCAGAATTCTGCTGTTTTCTTGCAATTCAGCTGTTGAATCTTGGTAAAAAGTCATGATTTTGTAGATTTCGTGCTCTTCTTTGCAAATTCATGCCAGAAAACAGCGAAGATCGGCGAGTAATCGTCGTTTTGCATCGAAATATGCGGTTTTCTGTAAGAATTTTGATGATTTCGTGCAGAATTCTGCTGTTTTCTTGCAATTCAGCCGTTGAATCTTGGTAAAAAGTCATGATTTTGTAGATTTCGTGCTCTTCTTTGCGAATTCAAGCCAGAAAACAACGAAAATCGGCGAGAAATCGTCGTTTTGCATCGAGATATGCGGTTTTCTGTAAGAATTTTGATGATTTCGTGCGGAATTCTGCTGTTTTCTTGCAATTCAGCCGTTGAGTCTATGTAAAAATTCATGATTTTGTAGATTCGTGCTCTTCTTGGCGAATTCAAGATAGAAAACAACGAAAATCGGCGAGAAATCGTTGTTTTGCATCGAAATATGCAGTTTTCTCTAAGAATTTTGATGATTTCGTGCAGAATTCTGCTGTTTTCTTGCAATTCAGCCGTTGAATCTTGGTAAAAAGTCATGATTTTGTAGATTTCGTGCTCTTCTTTGCGAATTCAAGCCAGAAAACAACGAAAATCGGCGAAAAATCGTCGTTTTGCATCGAAATATGCAGTTTTCTGTAAGAATTTTGATGATTTCGTGCAGAATTCTGCTGTTTTCTTGCAATTCAGCCGTAGAATCTTGGTAAAAAGTGATGATTTTGTAGATTCCGTGCTCTTTTTTGCGAATTCAAGATAGAAAACAACGAAAATCCGCGAGAAATCGTCGTTTTGCATCGAAATATGCGGTTTTCTCTAAGAATTTTGATGATTTCGTGCAGAATTCTGCTGTTTTCTTGCAATTCAGCCGTTGAATCTTGGTAAAAAGTAATGATTTTGTAGATTTCGTGCTCTTCTTTGCGAATTCAAGCCAGAAAACAACAAAAATCGGCGAGAAATCGTCGTTTTGCATCGAAATATGCGGTTTTCTCTAAGAATTTTGACGATTTCGTGCAGAATTCTGCTGTTTTCTTGCAATTCAGCCGTTGAATCTTGGTAAAAAGTCATGATTTTGTAGATTTTGTGCTCTTCTTTGCGAATTTAAGATAGAATACAACGAAAATCATCGAGAAATCGTCGTTTTGCATCGAAATATGCGGTTTTCTCTAAGAATTTTGATGATTTCGTGCAGAATTCTGCTGTTTTCTTGCAATTCAGCCGTTGAATCTTGGTAAAAAGTCATGATTTTGTAGATTTCGTGCTCTTCTTTGCAAATTCATCTTAGAAAACAACGAAAATCGGCGAGAAATCGTCGTTTTGCATCGAAATATGCGGTTTTCTGTAAGAATTTTGATGATTTCGTGCAGAATTCTGCTGTTTTCTTGCAATTCAGCTGTTGAATCTTGGTAAAAAGTCATGATTTTGTAGATTTCGTGCTCTTCTTTGCAAATTCATGCCAGAAAACAGCGAAGATCGGCGAGTAATCGTCGTTTTGCATCGAAATATGCGGTTTTCTGTAAGAATTTTGATGATTTCGTGCAGAATTCTGCTGTTTTCTTGCAATTCAGCCGTTGAATCTTGGTAAAAAGTCATGATTTTGTAGATTTCGTGCTCTTCTTTGCGAATTCAAGCCAGAAAACAACGAAAATCGGCGAGAAATCGTCGTTTTGCATCGAGATATGCGGTTTTCTGTAAGAATTTTGATGATTTCGTGCGGAATTCTGCTGTTTTCTTGCAATTCAGCCGTTGAGTCTATGTAAAAATTCATGATTTTGTAGATTCGTGCTCTTCTTGGCGAATTCAAGATAGAAAACAACGAAAATCGGCGAGAAATCGTTGTTTTGCATCGAAATATGCAGTTTTCTCTAAGAATTTTGATGATTTCGTGCAGAATTCTGCTGTTTTCTTGCAATTTAGCCGTTGAATCTTGGTAAAAAGTCATGATTTTGTAGATTTCGTGCTCTTCTTTGCGAATTCAAGCCAGAAAACAACGAAAATCGGCGAGAAATCGTCGTTTTGCATCGAAATATGCGGTTTTCTGTTAGAATTTTGATGATTTCGTGCAGAATTCTGCTGTTTTCTTGCAATTCAGCCGTTGAATCTAGGTAAAAAGTCATGATTTTGTAGATTTCGTGCTCTTCTTGGCGAATTCAAGATAGAAAACAACGAAAATCGGCAAGAAATCGTTGTTTTGCAGTAGTAAGGTAGTGCCGGTTTCACTCCACGACCTTGTGGAGTGAAACCGGCATAGGTTTTGCGTCGATGACTCATTGCACATTTAACCTGCAGGTACATGTTTTGCTCCTTGTTTTTCCTATGCTGTGTTTTAAACGAGCATGCAACCTTATCTTGCATTATTTTTTATTTATGTTTCTTTATTGCGCTTGAGTCATTTCAATGTACAGGCACTAGCACTTTCTTTAGTTGCTTGTTTTAGTAAAAAATAATTTTTCTTTAGGAGCGACCCTGACAATAGGTGTTTTGTAACTAAATTATTATCGCAGTCACTAGACTCAATCTCTACAGTTAATGCAGGTCAAGTTTGTTTCCATATGTAGCAATTTGTTCATTATTCGCTGACTCAAATATGCACACGCGAAAGTGTAAGATTTCCAGCAAATGACGATATTTATGAAAACCCTAATTATCTGATTGAAAGCAGTTTCGAGGTACATGTTTTGAACCATTTTCTTCCTTTGCTATGGTTTCCATCAAGTATGTGAACTCCAGACTTTGTGGAGTGAAACCGGCACAGGTTTTGCGTGGATGACTCATTGCACATTTAACCTGCAGGTACTTGTTTTGCTCCTTGTTTTTCCTCTGCTATGTTTTTAGACGAGCATGCAATCTAATCTTTCATTATTTTTTATTTATGTTTATTAAGTAAATGTACAGGCACTAGCACTTTCTTTTATTGCTTATTATAGTAAAAAATAACTTTTCTTTAGGAGCGTCTCCGACATAGGTATTTTGTAAATAAATTATTATCGCAGTCACTAGATTCAATCTTCACAGTAAATGCAGGTCAAGTTTGTTTCCATATGTAGCACTTCGTTCATTATTTGCTGACTCAAATATGCACACGCGGAAGGGCAAGATTTCCAGCAAATAACGATATTTATGAAAACCCTAATTATCTGATTGAAAGCAGTTTCCAGGTACATGTTTTGAACAATTTTCTTTTGCTATAGTTTTCATCAAGCATGAGAAACCCGACAACCTTGTGTAGTGAAACCGGAACAAGTTTTGCGTCGATGACTCATTGCACATTTAACCTGCAGGTACATGTTTTGCTCCATGTTTTTCCATTGCTATGTTTTTAGACGTGCATGCAATCTAAACTTTTATTATTTTTTATTTATGTTCCTTCATTGCGCTTAAGTCATTTAAATGCAGTCAATAGCACTTTATTTAATTGCTTTTTTTTGTAAAAAATAGCATTTGTTTAGATGCGACTTTGACATAGGTGTTTTGTAAATAAATTATTATCGCAGTCACTAGATTCAATCTCTACAGTTAATGCAGGTCAAGTTTGTTTCCATATGTAGCAGTTCGCTCATTATTCGCTGACTCAAATATGCACACGCCGAAGTGTAAGATTTCCAGCAAATAACGATATTTCTGAAAACCCTAATTATCTGATTGAAAGCAGTTTGCTGGTACATGTTTTGAACCATTTTCTGCCTTTGCTATAGTTTTCATCAAGTATGCGAACTCCACGATCTTGTGGAGTGAAACCGGCATAGGTTTTGCATCGATGACTTATTGCACATTTAACCTGCAGGTACTTGTTTTGCTCCATGTTTTTCCTTTGCTATGTTTTTAAACGAGTATGCTATCTAAACTTTAATCATTTTTTATTTATGTTATTTTCTTGCGTTTGAGTAATTTAAATTTACAGGCACTAGCACTTTCTTCAATTGCTTATTTTAGTAAAAAATTACTTTTGTTTAGAAGCGACTCCGACATAGCTGTTTTGTAAATAAATTATTATCGCAGTCACTAGATTCATTCCCTACAGTTAATGCAGGTCAAGTTTGTTTACATATGCAGTAGTTCGTTTATTATTCGCTGACTCAAATATGCACACGCGGAAGTGTAAGAATTCCATCAATTAATGATACTTATGAAAACCTAAATTATCTGATTGAAAGCAGTTTCCAGGTACATGTTTTGCACCATGTTCTTCTTTTGCTATAGTTTTCATCAAATATGCGATACATTTGTCACTTTATGTATCAGTTTTTTCATTGCGCTTGAGACGTTTGAATTTTACGGGTACTGGCATTTTCTTCGATTGCTGACTTTAGTAATAAATAATTTCGGTTTAATACTCCATAAATGGTTAGGAGCGATAACGACATAGGTTCTATGTCTATGAATCATCTTTGCAAGTCACTCGATTCATTGCTCCCTTGTCGGTCTAGGTCAAGCTTGTTTTTATATGCAGCAGTTTTTTTTAACGCTAGCACAATAATAATAAATAAAAATAAATGTTTATTAACGCAGAACTTATACATGAAATAAAATAATACAAATAGTAACACAAATGCAGATTAAAAATAATACAACAAGTAAATACAAATACAATACAAGTACAAACTAGATTAGGACAACAGCAGCGGTTTTTTAAATTTACCCTTTGACATACCAAAAAATTCGATTTTATCATGCCATGTGTTGACATTGGACAATGTGTTTAACATTCGAATTAAAGGACTATTTTCAAGTATGCACACGCAGCAGTGTAAGATTACAAGAAAACTATAATATTTGAGAATCCTTTTGTTTTTCCGATTTAATGTAACTTCCAGACATATGTTTAAAACTAAGTTCTTTGTTTGCGACGGTTTTAAACGAGCATGCTATACACTTGGCATTTTCGATATTAGTTTCTCTATTACACTGGGGACATTTGATTTTTATGAACCCTGACTTTTGCTTTGCTCACTTCGTAGTAAATAATATTTGTCTAAAATCGTAAAAAATAATTAGTTCTAAATCGCCTTACAAAAACGTCTTTCGAAACGCCTTAAAACGTGAGGCGATTTTAGAGACGTTTATTGAGGCGTTTTTGAGGCGTTTTTGAGGCGTTTTTTGAGACGTTTATTGAGGCGTTTTTTGAGGCGTTTTTTGAGGCGTTTTTTGAGACGTTTTTTTAAGACGTTTTTGTGGAAGGAAAAATAAAACTACAGAATTATTGGTTTATTAAAAAACAACCATAAATTAAAAAAATAATAATAAATGAGTAATTGTGTTTATTAAATCTATTACACTCAGAACTAAAAATTTGAAACAACTAATGGGCAACTGCCGCACTTTGGGGGCGGCGGCGGCAGCCAAGCTTTTCCAATCATCACTGCAATTGAATAGAAATTATTTCTTTTTTACTCCGGAATAGGCTACCGGACTGTTTTTTTTTTATTTCAAAAATTAAATCTGTCCAGTCTGAAAACATTAAAACTCAGTGTCCATTTTTTTTGCGCACTTTATTTATACCAAAAAAAATTATTTAAAAAATGGATAGTTTCAAACACGCGCCTTGGTGACCTAACAACTTCTTAGTCGACGCCTATTGGCTGTACAGGTAATGCCGAGGTCATTGGTGAAAACGATGAAGTTGAGTTTGAATTGAGGTTATGAATGCATAAAAGGTGTGTGCAGAACGTGACTTGCTGTAGTTTTTGTATCTTTCTTACTTTAGTGCTGCAATAATCGAAAAGCGAAAATAGACAGATGACATTCGGTGCAGATGATTCCTGAGCTGACTTATAAAAACAAAACTTCTGATTGGTTGACGCAAGTGTGCTATAAATCGGAAACCAGTTAGGAATTATAACGGTTACTCTATCTCACTCTCACCAATGCAAAATTCTGTTGACGTATGCGTTTTCTCAATTCATATGCATAGAGGAGTTATGACGTAGTCACTGAAGACTTATTTAAACTAACAGCGCGAAGCTGGATTTCAAACGAATATTTAGCTAATAATTCCGACCTTTGGAGAACAAAAAATCTGTTTGGTAATTGATTCATGCGTATACGTAACTCATAAACATAATAAAATGCATCGATTTTTCTGGTGTACGGTAGCCTATTGTTTAATCACGAGATATCATGCAAAGGCGCTCATAAACAACTTTTCTTGTTTTAAATCTTCCCACCGTTTATTCCTCAAAAAAGACGAAAAGACATATCTAATTACATCGGCCTTAATTACAGATCGATATCCTGGATGATCATCATCATCATCTCAAAATTTTTCCTTTTCCGTTTTAACGTTAGCTGTTGTTGCTGCCCCTACGCCACTGTTTGCAGAAGTCTGGTGTGGTTGGAATGGAATAAAGTCTGGTTGGTGGTTGCGCCCATGTAGTCAGCCCTGGCTGAAAATGACGGCCGCACTTAAAAATGTGGATCATCATTTTTATTGTTTGTACTCAATGGTTTTTTACATATGGACATTGCACTAATTCTAAAAAAAAAAATCTGTTTGTATTCAATTTAAAACAGAAAATGTATTTCTTACTTTTTGCTAAATGAACACTATTCTTTATTATAAAAAAAATTCTATAATGCAAATCATTTATTTGAAATTTCTAAAAAGTGACTGTACAGAGAAGACAAGACAACAAAGACAACGATGAAAAAATTTAATTTAAGTTTAAAAAAAAATCGCTTCCTGTGAGTATAAAAATCCGACTTCCTGAGACAGTATTGGTATTTACAAGTTGATTTCTTTCAACTTACTCACTTATTTCAGAAATTAGTTAGCGATAGCAACGACTATCATTCAACAGTAAACATTTTGAAAGAGAAAAATATTTTATTTAAAGTAAGTAAATTCTAAATTTCTTTTAATACAATAATAATAATTAAGATGTTTTATTTTTTTGTTTCAGAATACAGATGGAGTGAACCTGCCAGCTCACTTCGAAGAGAGTGAATTAATATATGTGCGTATATTTACTTCATTTACAATTATATTGTTTATTTTTTTTAATTTTAGTTAATGTTTGTTTATTTTGCAGGGTTGTGAGACCCTCAATAAGTTCATGAGTTCACACTCCTAGTGTGCCGCCGCTTCTCATGAGGCTACAACCATTGTCTCCAGTTCAGACAACTACGACAAAAAAACAAAGTCTTCTTAAAGAAATCTCAGTTTCAGAGTCAGCAGGTTCATCTTTCTATAGCTCGAACGAAGAGGCGGTGGATGTCGAAGACTCTACAGCGTCTACACTTCGAAGTTGTCGGAGACGACTGGTGATGGAGAAGAAGAAACAAATGCACTATTTGGAGGACATCGAGAGGGTTCTGCAACAGCTACAGAGCAAGGAAGACAATTTTCTATCGTTTCTGCAAGAAAAACGCCAAAAATTAGCTAAAGAGATTCAGTCTTAACAGTCAAATAAAAAAATGTGCTAATGTGATTGAACAAATTTCAACTTATTTATAATTAAACAATTCTACAAAATTGCTTTATTTTATTTTTGTAAACTGTTTATCTGCTTGTTTATCGATACATCATTTTAAAGTTATGATAGATCATGTGTCGAAATCGAGTTGTAGTAATTTTTATCATTATTCTTTAGGTTTTGTCATTTTTCTTTCGTTGTCAATTGCAATATTATTAATGTATTTACAAAACATGCTAAAATCAAACTTTAACAAAATAAACAATTAATTTATTGTTAAAGAAATTAGACAGACTTTTTATTGTAATTAAAATAATTTAATTTGTTGCTTTAATTTAATCAAAGATCGAATATGTTGCTTAATCCTCTCCTGATAAATTTTGATAACAATGAAATTCTCACGACCAGGAAACTTCCTGTTTGAAAATTTGAACATAGTCGTTTATTCTAGAAATTATATATCTGTTCATAGATTCGCCAATTCTCCGCTGATCAACAATATGTCTTTTCGAAGAAATTTGTATGTTTGAAGTTTCTAAGTTGTTGTTCTTAAATCTATTCATAAAACGATGGTATAGAATCCTAGATTTATCTATTCTTAATATTTTCATAATTGCAGACATTGTCGTATAATTGAAAATGCTATAAATTACAAACAACTTGCTTTAAAGACAAAATTGCATACATTTATTTTTGAAATTCCGATGCGGTGGACACTTTTAGAAATTTGAATAATTTCCTGACTATCATATAGCACATGGCTCATATTACTAGTGTCTTAAATTTATAAGTTAAAAATTGTCTATTCATGTAATATTTATCTTTGCAAAATCTTTGGCATTTAAAAATCTATGCATTTGTGTTTGTACTATCGGCGACACGGAAATGTGAATGACTTTTTCGTTGTCATGGATTTTTCTATGAATTTCCATAATGTAAATCAGACTTTGATCAGTGGCGTTCTTTCTGATCTCTCTCGAAACATTTTATTTTACCTATACAACTCTTAATAATCAGCAGCCACTGCTCTTAGCGACCGATTTTCATCAAATTTTGCAATAGCGCTTGGTTTTTCGACTAAAGTTCAATATTTTGCCGATTTTAACTAACTGCTGTCATCAATTGTCATAAATGACAATTAGAAGTGCGCCTATGATTTAAAGTGAAAATTACGCTAAACAATTTTGCCGTATACATTTTGGTGTCGTCGATACTATGTATGATGACATGAAATCATCAAGAAACAAGAAAACTGTAATTTGTTTCTGCCAGTGATCAGAATAAATACGTCAATGTATTTGTACATCAATGTAATATTTTTATCAAATTTTATAAGGCCCCGTACATTTCAAAGGTTTTCCAACAAAAGCGAATTAACTGACCAATCAAACAATTTACAAGAATGGTATCAATCAAATATATTTTATAAAATTTTTAATAAACTTGAAGAACTCGCTCAAAAAGATTCAGGATTAGCAATATTCAAAAATTTAGGTTTAAAATTTAATGTTAGCCAACATGATCTCCTCAAATTTGGTTATTCTATTTGTTAAAAGACCAAATTTTATAAAAGGCAAACGACTTGTCATTAATGTTTACAACAAATACCCAAAAAGTAATTACTTTTTACATATATGTACATTTTTTTGTTATATGACCGCGGTCATGAAAAATGCAAGCTTGCACATCCAGGAAAGTTCATTGAATTTAAATTTTTTAAAATAAACTAATATTTGACAGCGTACTCTGTCAAATACAGACACAGCGGGATGTCGGTACTTGAATCGTACTCTTAAATTTTGATGAGAGATCGGGATAAGTTGGTGAAATAGAGTTTAGATATTTTCTCCGAGCACTGAATTGTCCTGCAAAAAAAAAATTCAAGCTCAACAGTTTTAAAATGCCAAAACTTCAGTGCAAACCTTAATTAAGTAATTATTATAATTATTTCATCGACTACAACATGAGCGATGGTAAGAAATACATTTTCTGTTTCAAATTGAATACAAACTGATTTTTTTTTTTAGAATTAGTGCAATGTCCATATGTAAAGGACCATTGAGTACAAACAATAAAAATGATGATACACATTTTTAAGTGCGGCCGTCATTTTCAGCCAGAGCTGACTACATGGGCGCAGCCACCAATACCATCATTCCAACCATACCAGACGTCTGCAAACAGTGGTGTAGCGGCAGCACCAACAGCTAACGTTAAAACAGAAAAGGACAAATTTTGAGATGATGATGATGATCATCCAGGATATCGATCTGTAATTAAGGCCGATGTAATTAAAGAAGTATTTTCGTCTTTTTTGAGGAATAAACGGTGGGAAGACTTAAAACAAGAAAAGTTGCTTATGAGCGCCTTTTTATGATATCTCGAGAGTAAACAATTTCGGAGTAAAAAAGAAATAATTTCTATTCAATTGCAGTGATGATTGGAAAAGCTTGGCTGCCGCCGCCGCCGCATTTTTTATTATTTTTTTAAATTAGGGTTGCTTTCTAATAAATCAAAAATTCTGTAAGTAGTGAGAGAATGGGGAGGCAAACGAGGTCATCCCAAGGCCATTCTAAGGCCACCTCCCACCCTAGTTTTTTCCCAAGGTCAATTGCGGCAGTGTCCACCCGACCACCGACCAGGGACAGTCTCCCTTAACTCTCCATCTAGTCATGCGCCATTTCCGTTTTACGTGTACTGGTGGTAGTTTGTTTAGTGAAACTTGTTATTTCAATCAATTGGGCCATTTGGACTTGGATGGTAGTTCCCTGCAAAGATTTTTTACTTTGTCAGATTATTGCAAGTGTTGCAAGAAAAGAAGAAGCAAGTCGTGTGACGCCCCCATGTGAAACGTTTGATAGTACCGAATTTACCATCGACGTCATTTGTGATGAGAAGAAATTGAGGGAATGCATTCAAGAATATGGAAAACCGTGTAAGGATTGTAAGGAGATATTTTTCAAAGGGACTTCAGTGGAACCTTACAATACAACACCATTAGTGACAACATGGCAGTGATAACTTGTTACCAAATTATTATCGACATACATTTTTTTATTTGATTTGGGTCTCCTAACAGTTGAACGCCACAGAATAGTTTATTTGGCCTTGAACCCAGTGCTCACCAGTCTCCCTCTGTCTAGTCATTAATTGATGAGTAATCGGAAGACCATGACCGAAGATATTATCGAATACCCGTTGAGACAAATGAAGTGTTTTGAAGATCGGTTGTTGACATTTCACGATTGGCCGCTAAAAGATGTTGATCCATTAAAATTAGCCAACAACGGGTTTTACTACCTCAAGAAGTTCGATATTGTGCGCTGTTTTCATTGCAACATCGAGCTGGGATCATTTCGTTCAACGGATGTAATTTCCGAAGAACATCTCAAGTATTCAAAGGATTGTGGTTTTGCAAAACTCTGTGTTAGTAATAAAAAGTTTTATAGGATTGAATATATTGTGATCATCCTACTTATTATAAAAATTGTATGTATAATGTTGGCTTATAATAAATACTAAATGTTGTTGACCTATGCGTGAATAATGCACACCTATGACTCGTTATTGCAGCCTGCAGCTCTACGGTTTCTTTTTAAGATCGATTCTCGATCTTCAGAAAAACCTTTCAAGTCGGAGTTATTCAGCAGCAGTTGCTGCTTAAAAATGACGGAAAAGTTAAGCAAAGCTGAGTGACCTTGAAAAAAGTGGCCTTGGAAAAAAGTGGCTTTGAAAGAAAATGTAACCTTGAAACTAAAAAAATGCTATCGTGTATAAATTGAATGGTGTAATGGAATAGAGGGTTAGTCCAAGATGTGTTCCGAAGAAAATACCGTTGACTATGTGTGTCCTCCATATGCAAACCCCATGTTGGTGGGTGAGCGTATGTTCTTTTTAAACAAGAGCAAATCAAAGTATGTGAGTGTCGGTTTAGATGTGAACGTTCGTTTTACCCCAATTATCCATTTGGGTAAAATACTTGGTGTACCAACGGGTGTGGAGCTGACGAAAGAAGAATTTCTCACTTTTTTGCAACACAAAGAGTGGATCTTCAGCGCTTTGGATGGAAAACAACCAATGAATATCATGAAGTCAACACCCACATTCACCCTCCGAGTAATCGAACAGCAATACAAGATGTTGTTGGTCCAAAAGAACAATGGTATCGATCATTATTTATATTTTGGAAAAGAGTCGCTGCAAAAATTATTTCAACTGAAACCAGTACTCAATGATTACTTGGGGAAACTAGGACAACACCAATTTGAGGAATTCTTTGAAAACACCAAACGAAGGGTAATTTCTAAGCAGGGTGGCGACCCTCTTAAACATATAGAAGAGTTGACATTTGACAACACCCCTAACAACAACATATTGATGGAGTTGCGATACAGATATCCCGAGTTTATTATATCACAACTAAATGAGTTTTATAGATGTAAAATGCCATTTTGATGTATCAATAAACAAATGATTATATATATAAATATATATATTTATTTTATTAAAAAAAAACATTTAAGTAAGAATGTTTGATAGATTAATCCAAGAGTTGTGCTTATCATCCATTTGCCACCATTTCACATAAGCCTTTTTACCTTTCCTGCGAAGTATTTTTTCAACCAAGTGTATGCCGTGTAATGAAGGTGGTACTAATTGTAATTCTTGCTCGTAAAAACTCCCGGCTATGTTTTCATTAAACATGTCGCGTAATAAATATGTACGTGGGTAGGTGTTGTTTACCTTATAAACGGTAAAGACCTCATTTGAATATTTTGGTAAGTAACCCTTTTGAAAAATCGACCTATATTTACTAATTCTAACGACATCATTCAGGTGAAAGCGAGGTGTTTTAGGGTCGACAGTTTTTAATTTATCGTATACATTATGTAAGATGTTTTTAGCATTTCTTTTATTAACTTTTCGGGGTTCCATTTGAATCGTTCTGTGTTTGGTAGCATTGTATTTTTCCACTATTGAATCTAAAATATCTATCCATTTATAGTTGCCTCTATAGCTGAATTCTTTCCATAATTTATTTTTTAATGTGCGATTAACTCTTTCTACAATACTGGCTTTTAAATTTGAGAATGTACGATAGTGTTGTATTCCATGCTTTTCCATTAAAGCTTGAAAATGTGTATTTAAAAATTCTTTTCCATCATCAGATTGAATTTTTGAAACGGGATATTTTATTCTATCCAATATGGTACTCATCGCTTTTGTTACTTCAAGACCAGTTTTAGTTTTTAGGGGGATACAATCAACAGATTTTGAAAACACATTTATGTATACTAAAATGTAATTATATCCTTTATTGGTTTTTGAATAATCACGTTATCAATGAGATCAACTTGACCCAAATCTGTTAAGCCTTTAATTATTACATGTCTACGTGGGTAATGGACCCTGGCTGGTTTGTGTAATAAATTAACCAATTGTCTCTTGAGACTTGTTTTGTTGACCTCCTTTTTGCGCTGTTTTGGAGTGGGTTTCTTCATTTAAAAGTTCCAGTCGTATGAGTAGTTCGAAAAATAACGTAGTGCCGCAACTTGTCTGAACCAAATCAAATCTCCTTTGTTTAAAATTGATCCTTTCTTCAAATTTGCTTTTGTGTTGTGCACGACTTCAACTCCAGATGGTTTGCAAGTATAATTTATCACTGTGGCTTTATCGTAAGGAAAAATGTAATGTTGTGATTTATGCGGAAACAATTTATAAATAATTTCTGAGTCTTCACGGGTTGCATATAAATGTATGTGGGTTGTTGAATAAAGTTTTTCTGATGGTTGGAAAACTTTTGTAGAGTTTTTCTCAAACAATCGTTCAAACTGATGTTCCGAAATGTGATTGTAGAATTTATCTATCGTCATGGTAGCTGGTATACTAAACAATTTTCCATTACTGACTCATTAATATATTATTTTTGCTTCGCGTAACTCATCGATAATTTCATTAATCTCATTCGTGTGATTGGTATTTCCAGCTTTTTTCGATGCCATCAAGAGTCGTAAGCGATTTACCAATTTGTTAGGGTTTTTCCACGGTACAAATTCGACATTTTTTTTCAAATCATCCAGACGCATTCCTTTACCTCTGCGTACCGGTGTTTCATGATATATCGTTGACACGCTACCACTACGGGGACGTGATTGAATAATATTTTTATACTTGTATCCAACATTGCCACTAATCTGTGATGTGGGATCGTAATTTTTTCTATTAGCATTTGTGGCCTGAACAATAGAGATGTAATGGTTATGATCTTGGATTTTATAACCATGTGGAATCTTTTTAAACAATAATTCCATTAATCCAACTGTTTGTGGAAATTTGAGTCCTTTGACGTAAATCATAGTATCATCAAAATCAATCAATCAATCTCAGAGTCACCAATATAACATTTAGCCAATTCATGATCAAAGCGTACTCCATATTTATGATCAAACGCATCTTCAGTGTCTGTAATCATTTGTTCAATATAGTCTCTAGCTAGACCACTCCACTGATCTAAAAACTCTTGGAATTCCTTGGAATTTTGCAATGTTAGTACTTGGCTTTTTAATTCATCGATACTTGGGGATTCAGGTGAGTCAGGTTTAAATTCGGTCACTGGAACACTTTTTAAAAATTCCGGAGTTTTAGAGGTCGTTTGTTGTTGTTTAATCGGTACGGCGGGTGTGGATGTAGTGAAAGATGTCGGTAATTCGGTTTTAACCATTGGTTTTTCTCGTTTGAGTTCAGTTAATAAACTGTGAATGGGGTCAGTAATTGGTTGATATTGACGTTGTATTTTAGATTGAGACATAACTATATCAGTATTAAGGGATCGTAACTTTTGTTTAACATTGCGTCTTGCTTTGTCTAACGCGAGAGCGGTATGTTTATCCATATTGCAACGACTACACTGAGTTAAAAATGCTTTTCAGGGATTAATAAATGTATCAAACTTTTGTCTATAACGACCTTTCATCACATCACTTTCTTTATCAATCACAAGAAAACTAAACGGTTCGATCCAACACTTTTGCGCCATTTTTTTAAACTGAATAAATGATAAACCTGTTTGATTCCCGTGATCATTATATATATGTTTTAAATTTTTTTCATCTTGGGGGAAAATCACTAGAAAATTCGCATTATCTCGAATAATCTGTTTTGGAATTGCCGAATATGTTTGAGCTAAATAGAATGGATCCAAGTTATAATGTCTACCATATGCAAAGTAGTCGCGAATAATATTTTGATTACTTGTAAGAACATCATCAAATATAACAACACTATAAGGTTCAGCTTCTTGTGGTGGTATGATGTCTTCATGATTCTCATACTCGATGTATCCAATTTCAGGAACTGCTTCAAAGACCATTTTTAAAAACTGATACTTGGGTTGATTAATAGTTTTACTATATAAATAAATATTACGATAGCGTAGACCATTATTTTCTGTTAAAAGACTAATTAAAGCATTAGTCTTTCCTGAACCGGATTTTCCAATAATTAATCCTCTTTTGGAATTGGCACCAATTAGCGCACTATGTCGTATAAAAGAAGGAATATCACACACATAATCATGGTTAACAACTTTTAATTTTTCCTTTTGTTTTACAAGCTCCATTCTTACGACTAACTATATACAAAGTAAACATATTAATTTATACAGATTTTAATGCTAATTCTAGAAAGGTGTCAAACCTAATTTGACGATCTATATCGAAATGACCCCAAGCGAGTGTTTTTGGTGATTTTTTTATTAAAAACCTTTTATCGTCCAAACCAGAAAGAGCGACCTTGTTTCGTAATTCAGAAAACATTTCGTGTAAATAAGATTTAAATAAGATTTAAAAACAGACATACAACAAATAATTGTAGCATTTGTTTCAACAACTTTTACATAATCCAAAAGTTGTAATTTAGTTTCGGTGATGTGTTTACTAATACCTTTAGCTCTAAAATGCTTTCACCGCTTGTTTACAAAATTCCACTTTAAAATTTCCTAGTTTTGATTTATTTGGGGTAATACCATAAGGGTTATTGCGTGGGAAATTTGATAAATCAAAGCGTTCACTGTTTGCTTGAATATCTTGGTAAACATCATCACAGAAAATCTCTAAAATGAATGAATCGGTGTCGGTGTATAATAAATTTAGATTATTTCTATATTGGGGTTGTAAAAAGTCATAATAAAAACCATACATGACATACTTGGCCAATTCTAAAATACAAAATCCAACATAAACAGGTTTATCATACACGATTTTCACTCTATTCATTAGAATTGCAACCAGTTCTTCACAAAAAATTGTACAATTTTTAAAACTTGCTTTAGATATCCAAGTTTCAGCTCCAAATTGTTTCCCTCTCTTACCCCAGTGTGAAGCCAATTTTATATCAACACGTTTATCAACATTTTCTATACATTTACCATACACGCTATTAACGAGTAATTTAAATAAATCTTTTTCAAATATTGTTTGTGCTTTATTGCGTAAATTTGTATTCAAAGCAACATACTTTTGAAGCCAATTGGATTGTTTAAATTTTAATATTCTATGAATTTTTATCAACTGTAAGCCATGTTTAAGACACTGCTTTAAATTTTTATAATGAATAATATAGTTAGTTTTGTTATATAAATTTGGAATTAATTTTGGATATTTACTATTGGGTGGTAATATGCTTTCGGGGCAAAACGGCATATCATTATGCAAATCATGTAAATCTTCGGGATACTGCAAATCAACTTCCAAAACGTATCCGATATCCGACTCATCTTCAAGTGTAAAAATATCGAAAAGCTGAATTTCTTCATCAGTTAAAAATTCGAACGCACCAAAGGGTAGTTTTTGTATCATTGAATAGCCATAGAGATTAGTAGCGTCAAAATAAGTTATATAACTTGTTGGAAGCGAGTTATCATAATTTTGTAAATATTTATTATTGGCGGTGGCATATCGTTTGATACAAGAACTAACACCACCTCGAATACCTTGTTTAAAAAAATGAAGCATATCTATATCGGTTAAAAGTTCCAATTTTACTTTAGTAGATTTTAGCATTGCATCCCAACTAAGCGATGGAGCGGTTACATAATGAGCAGGATCTAATTTATAATGTTCCAAACAAATACTTCTAAAATTTTCAAAAATATCAGCCAATAGTAACACATCAGTTTTTAAATAAATATCAGAGTAATCAGCCAAATTTGTACATTTAAAAACATCCCATACTTTTTGAGCTCTCTCATAATCCGAATCAGATATTGGTTGTTCCCTAAGGTTATCGAAAAATTCATCTTTTGTTGGTAAATTTGGATAATTTAATTTTGAAAAATCATCAATGAAGGAATAGGGGAAAACACCCTTTTGTCTAATCAAACAAAATTCCTCATCAATACTAAAATATTTGTTTACAATATTACATTGGTGTGATTCCAATGTATTTGCCAATTTTTCCAATGATGTAGCTAAAAATTGAAATGAATCCACGAATCGTAATTTTAAATATTTTGGTTGAATTTTGCCTGTTGCATCTGGATAGTTACCGACATGAACATACTTTCCAAAAGTTATATATTTTTCGGTAGTTTTACCAATTACATCCAACTTTTCTTCATGACAAGCTAATCTTTTGATAAATAAATGACAATCATAATTTGATAAATTGTGAAATACTACTGGTATAAAATTTGGAATCTGATACTGCAAGTTACATGATTGGTGGGCTGTACCGTTAAAACTACCTGTAAAATGATTGTGATCGCGAACTTTTACATCATTTTGTTTAAAGGGTTGTTCACATAAATAGCATTCCGTTGCCATGAAATGTTGATATTGTTGTTCTGGAGTTAGAGGAATCATTGGTTTTATAACACTAAAATAATTTTCGTATAAATGACTTGCTTCAGCATCCAAAGCTGCTACAAAGTCATCAATACACTTTTCACCACGAAACAGTACAAATTTGGATAAAGAATCATTAAACGAACAGTGCAAGTAATATGCACAAGAGTATGGAATGTGTTTAAACGTTTTCATAGAAAATGATATAGTTGGATTAGGTGAAACTGTACTTAAAGGTGTCAACATGGCTTCACAATCGCAATAGAAAATAAATGGGATCGGTAATTGACGTTGGAAAGCAGTAAATTCTAAAATATCTTCCCGAACTGTTTTACCAAATTTATTAATAACTGGATCTTTTGAGGGTAATTTCGTAACAATGTGGTTGCAATCATTTTCTAAATGTCTATCAAGTAATTTTTGAGTAGTGAACGATTGTAAACAACCATCGCAGAAAAATATTTTACCCTTATGTCTTGACATTTGACTTCTAACAAGTTTAGGTAAATTTATTATTGTGGCATAATGTTGATTACCACAACCATCTTCCAGTAATAAGAGATTGATATGAATAGCTCTTTTATTTGTTGTATAGTATAAAGGTCCGACTATATCATGAGTTCTCTCACCCTGGTTTGAACACGCTTCTAATCCATAAACATTTATAGAAATATTGTTTTGAGATTCAAAAATTTTTATCTGATCTAATTTAACCGGAAATTCAATATTACTAAAATCACATACGCTATTAAAGTCTTCGTAAGATGTTGTTAAGGTCTTTTTCCCATTCGCTTTTCTTAACGCAGCCACTATGGCCCAGGCGAAGCAAAATACATCTCTGTTGACTACGTTTAAAACTGCCTGCTTTTTCGCAATGTACGGTGGAAGTCTGATGTAAGAGGAAGCTCGTAGTGGGTTGTAATAGTTGATTTTAATATCGAGGTGTAATAATTTAATTAAAGACCATCCTAAAATAATAGAAAATTAATTCTACAAACATGATGTAATGCTTCTTACCAGATTGTCTCTCTGCAAACCCCAGCATTTTTTCATGCAGTTGCTCCCTTTGATCATTTATATAGTCTGTTAAATCTAAACCAAAAGTGATAATCTTGTTTGGAGTCGTAAACGATTTGACCTCAAACTCATCCTCAGCATCCGACTGCTTTACGTAAAACCCAAACAATTCTAGATTCACTTTTAACGTTTTCATTTTCTGTAAATGTAACTTTAGTAACTGTTTGAATTTTGAATCAATGCTCGCAAAAAACTGTTTCAA
The DNA here is from genome assembly GCA_029298725.1 of Gnatocerus cornutus. NCBI lineage: Eukaryota > Metazoa > Arthropoda > Insecta > Coleoptera > Tenebrionidae > Gnatocerus > Gnatocerus cornutus. The sequence goes on from CM055514.1 coordinate 3,420,922, forward strand.
ATCTATATAATCCATATCGGGGTAAAGTCGGTAGATCGCAATTCTACTTTTAAACGCACTTTGAATTAACGCCACACCATCTTCTACTTTAAACAAACTTTTTTGTAGATGTTGAGCACTTTTGTAATGGTTGCAAAGAGATGTCTGAGGAATGGTGATTTGACAGCTTTCACAAAACGCTAAAAGTAAAAAATAAATTAATAATTATTAACAACTTGTTAATTACCGGTTGATCTTTTTGAATTGGGTACTGAATCAACCGCTCTCTTCCTTTTCCCTAGACTACTCTGTAAGCGTCTGTTGCAAGCAGCTTCACTATGCTTCAAACGGGTTTCTTTGGTTTTGAATAGAAAACCACATTTTTCACATGGGAACTTGATCTTTAATTAAAACCAATTAGTACCCATTATTTGATAAAAATTATCACATACCTCCTTTGTAAAAAGAGTATCCTTTATAAACAATGAAAAAACATGATAATTTTGATTTATACTCCTCCAACATTAAACATAAAAACACGACATAAAAGTGTCGATTAAAAAATATCTTTTTTACGCAATTTAATCAAACACTTTCTTTTTGATATGGCAGCTTTACGTTTTCTTTCAATTCTATTAATAATTTTGTCATCTAATTCTTCATGTACTGGGGAAGGAATATTTGCATATAGGTCATCTTCCTCATCAGGAAAGGGATTAGGAGAAGGAGGAGGAGGAGGAGGAGTATTTATAAACATTGTTGGAGGTGTTAATAATTTTTCCAAATTAGAAGTGTTACTATCGAATAAGTTTGGTGAAAAAATAATTTCAGTATTCGATTTTGGGGTAGATGTTATAGAGGGACTAAAATCGAACGACTCATCGGAGGAGGGGGCTGCCTTTCCCCACGACTCGTTAAAGTCAGATTCATTAAATGAAAATGATAAAACACTCTCACTTTTCGACTTTACTGATTGATCTGTATATGAGCGACGTGAGATTATATATGTTTTTGAAAGTGGGGAAGGACTATCAACAGTTTCAAACAACGAATCTGATAAAACGGGTAACGATTTGTCAGGGGTGGAAGGGTTTGGAAAAAACGATTCAATTAGTTCTTGAGTTTCAAGGTTTAGCATTTTCGAAATATAATTTTGAATATCAGACTCATGTTTTATATCTAATATTGTAGGAGTCATCACACTTCGTTTAATGTCTAAAGTGGTGGGTGGTTGCACCAAAATATTTTCATGAATAACTATTTTTTTGTAAGGGTTACAACCAGGTTCACCCTCCAGACATCTTTGTAAAAGCGTGGTACTTACGGGTTCTGATGAAGAATGCTGTGTTTCAACATGTGGAGTAGAGGGTGGATTCTCTACGTTCTGTTGTGAACACTTATGACACTCACACCCTCTCGACGTAGAGGGTTGACTACACGGTTGAAAAGATTCTATAAATTTTTTCATTGTTTATGGTATAATGTTTACAGTGCTAACGACAAAGCAAACTGAAGTAGGACTGTACTCCTTAATCTTTTATATGCAACTGCAACCATGCAATTCTACAACCCCCCCCTCTTTTCAGGAAATCACAAGGTTAACCTTGTTTTAAACATTATTTTGAACAAAGGAAATAAATCTGTTTTAATTTTTTTTATTAACATCGATATTAAAAAATGCCTTCGCTAACATCTTAACATTGCTTAGAGCACAGATACAATTTTGTGATGTATGACTCATACAGGAAGGGATACCGTATTGAAGACTTGGATTTTCGGGAAGTAGAATTAAATCCTTGTTTAAAAATGTTCGAAGATAATTAGCTTTTTCAAGTCCTTTAACATAAATCTTCTTAACATTCTTCACCACTGTTTGTAGAATAACCTTGAACTTTTCCTGTTCAATCCATCCGGTCTGCCACTTTATACAATGGTGGAACTTCATAAGCCATTTAGCTTGTCTTTTTCGATCGTTGGATAATTTTGAAAATTTAAAGGGTTCTTGGAAAACAAAATGTTCCATTTGTAGATGGTTATTTAAAATTGCCAATTCTTTAACAATAAATGTTTCCTTTCCCACATAAAAACCTTGAACGTCCACAATCACACTAGCGGTCTCCATCTCACACTCCTTTTACAGCTTTCGTTAGAGGATTATATGAAAACATTCGATCTGATATTAAAAGGGCAAAGATATTTGTATTTGCTTCGATAGGTTTTTCTGTTTCTAACTCTATTCTAACAGATACAGCTTGTTGTGCTAAATTGCTTCGTTGATTACTGGTATCGATGTGAATCAGTGGATATTTTGTTATAAACTGCTGTAGTGTAATGTTGACTTCACTTTTATTGATATTATAAAAAGTTGATCTAAATTGAGTGAACATTTCATATAATGTTGACACTTGATTCTGCTCAAATGAAACATTAATGTTTTCATATGGATATACCTCATTGTTTAGATAAACTCGAATATTTGTGATATTACAATTATCAAATTCACTGAAATCTTTTTTTAAATTCCCTTCTCTATCAGTTTGGAAGGCTATTAAAATGTGTCTAGGCGTTTCAAAAGTGGTTGTTGTTTTTACTGGCCAATTATGTTTTTTTGTTCCTGGTATGAGAGGACATGTATGTAAATCCCACGTTCTAAAGCCGACCATCAAATCTTTTCCTTTTTCAATTATTTTTGTTGGAGCTAATTCTTCTTTTAAATTTGGTGTAATATGTTTGTTTCTCCATACAATCTTATCAATGACAACGGTAGCTTCCTCGGTTGAATTTTCTTTTTTGTTAATTAGTGCGTTTTTATCGGTATTACTTCTAATTAATATTAGTTCTTGAGGCATATTTACAAGAACTTTATCAAAATCTTCCATCATACCGAAAATCATACTTAATGGTATGCAAGCATTAAATTTCCCATTTTTTACAATCGTACAAGGTTTATCTGGGAACCATCCTGCATTTCCTAATTTAATACTTTCAGCTTGATTAAACGAAACCAATCCTTTTATGGTTGAAGTTATTCCTGGTTTTGTACAAGAATCAATCTTATGACCATTGAGCTCTAGTCGAATTTCGTTAAATAGGGATAATATACCGTTTGACACTAACTCTGTATCTGTTGCAATTTGTGAAGTATCATTTGCCTTGACTATTTTTCCCGAGATATAAAGATAACTGTCTTTTGGAAAAACACACAAATCTTCCTTGAGACTTATTCTGATTTCATCATTGTGATTAAAATTAGAAAAATAACTTAGCGAAGATTGAAATTCCTTTCTAGTTATACTATCATCGATAGATATTGGATCTTGAACATTCAACATTTTACACGAGTTTAAATCCAAGACTTATTAAAAATTGTTTGTTAGTTGTAGTTAACACTTCCACACACTTCTTCTTTCTTCTTACTAACTAGTTTCTTACATGAATAGGGTTTATAAGGTTTGAACAAAAGACCCATGCCTTAACCTTGCTTCTGTAAATTCACTACCACTGTCACGGTTTCGTTTTGGAAATTGATGAGTTTCCCCTCTTGATCTACTATTTTAAGGGTTATATTTCGAATCTTATCGGTATTGAGTGGGAGGTATGTTACATGTTCAGGGGCCTCTATTATTTTGAACCCTGGTGGGACGGAGATACTAAATAAATGTAGGGTATGCGATTCTTTTCCGTTTTTAAAACTACCCACTGTCACATTAGATTCTATACAAATACTAGACACTCTCATTATTTCCGCTATGTTATCTGATTCAAGCCCGGTATTTTTTTTAATTTTTTTTGTTGAAGTGAAACCAAAAAGTGGTCCGATTGAGTTAGGTACATTAAAATCTATTTCATGTGTTGACTTAATATGTGTGTGGAGAGTATTTGGATTTCATATAATTCCAAAACAGCGTCGGGAAAATCTTTTCCAATTTGTTTATTTAAATAGTTCGAAATATCTTGTAACTGATAACACCCAATAGGAATTGTATACACCTTTCCACCAAACTTGAACACATTAATGTCTGAATCTACATTTGAAATACTATTGAACGCTTCAAATGAAACTAATCCTAACACATATGTCCCATCTTCAATTTCCACGGGTGGGTTGAAATCAGCACTTAAAACAGATGATTTTCCAGTAAATACAAACAACATTTTGCTTCACTTATTTCTCCTTTAATGATCGATTTCTTCTCCGAACATTTGTATATAAAAAGTTTACACACAATTGTCCACAATTATGTGATTCAAATTTTTGATATCTATCATGATTATATCTGATTTTATTCATCCGATTATCACTTTTAAAATATTTCACAGCTTCTCTTGGGGGTGGTAATTGTCCCATACTGTCGAAATAGATTACATTGTTTCGTCGTTTTATATAAGCTGTCCAATGTGTTCCTTCACCTTTAGAATGATCCATATTGATGATACTAGTTTCATATAATTTAATCCGCTGGGGTAGTTTTGTTCTCATAAAAATCCCACGGAAATATGGAATTTTTAATTTTTTTACTATTGTAGCGAGTTCAATATTATTTAACGCCCGTTGCGTTTTCCAGAATTTTTTAAATACCATTGATAAGGTCCTAGATATAAACCTTTTCCACTTTTCTTTCCCAACCCTTTCCCTGTACTAAAAGTATTTAGGCTTTCCATAGCTTTATTATGGCGTTGTGTTTCTTCCAACATTTGTTTATCTGATTTAGCTTTATTTACCGCTGTAGCAATACCTGCAGCTCCACCCCCTAACGCTCCAAGAGCCCCTAATAATGGAAGAAGAAAGGGTAGAAACCCTCCACGTTTTGCTGCTGTAAAGTTGGGTGCTTTTACTACCCGAGTTTTACGCGATTTTCGTTTACTTTTCTTCACACCTAAACCGATCTTCACTTTACCCTTCATTATATTTTTAACTAATAAAGCTGCTGCTTTTTCACCTACTGAGGCGTCTTTTGATTTAAGTCTTTCACTCGCTTGTTGAATTAATTCACGATCAGCCTGATGTCGGGTTGGTAAATCGGTGGATTTACTGTATACAGGGTCCGGCAACACTTGTGTCCACCCCTAAAATTGTCTTTAATTTAATAGATAAAATTTTAAAACTTTGCATATGCTCATAGTTGACGAGGCTCTAGAAGCTGACGCAAAAATTTGTTTTTTATCACGGTTTGGTTGGCGTCGCGACGCCTAAGAAGTATAATTTTTAACGATTTTTGAGTTTTTGCGGAAAAGTTCGCGAATTCAATTTTTTTTCAACATAACAGTGATACAAAAATCTGAGTTTTTATTTTAAATCTAATGCAAATTGTATTTAAAAATTGCGAAAAAAACGCTGTTTTATCAAGTTAGTTTTCAAAATTATGACAGCGCAGTGGCAAACTACGTTTACACCAAAATTTCACAAGTCACTTCAATCACTCTTATAAAGTTTAATTTTGATTAACACGGGCATGTTGCACTTTATGGACACCAGAAATCATTAATTAACATCGACAAGACGACAATTTCACCAAGTAAGACTTTTGTTACAATCTAAAGCGAACCAAAGGATAGATGTCATTTGTGACACAAGATGTTGACAGATTGGGTGTAAACGTGGTTCCCAATTTTGACGTAATAAAATTGGAAACTAACTTGATAAAACAGCATTTTTTTCTCAAATTTTGAAGACAATTTGCATTGAATCTAAAATGACAACTGAGATATTTTTAACACATTTATATTAAAAAAAAAATAAATTAGGGATTAATATCACAAACCCTCACAATTAACTAAAAATTACATTTTTAAGGCGTCGCGACGCCAAAACTATTAGTGATAAAAAACAAATCTTTGCGTCAGCTTCTAGAGCTTTGCCAACTATAAACAAATGCAAATTTTCAAAATTTTATCTTTAAAATTAAAGACCATTTTGGGGGTGGACACAAGTGTTGCCGGACCCTGTACAATGTCGTGTTTTTTACAATACTCGTCTAGTGGATTAATACCCTTATCACCTCTTGCTAATCTTTTATCTAATTGCGTCCTGGGACCACAGAAGCTTTTAGAGGAAAGAATATTGTATTGGGATGGTATATATTTTTTTAACTTACTTATAGGAAGGAATATGCCACTCTATATTCTTTATTTTATCTAATGTTCTTTTAATAATTGAACCTCCTGTTTTCTTCTTAGTAACACACGATTTTCTTTTCATGCTTTTAATCTCTACACATATTCAAGACTAATACAATATATGTTTTCACATGCCTTATATACCTCTAGTCACTACTTATCTCATCATCGGACCAAGATTCAAAACAGGTTTCATCCCCCAATCCACTATCACTACTACTTTCGAATTCTTCATCAGTGTCATAATATATTTCACTTCGCACTGCAGAAGTATAGTCTATATAATACATAATTTGACACTCCTATTCACCCCTACAACTTCTTGGTCCCTTATCACATATAATTAAATTACAGTGATGGCACTGATAATGAGTTGGTCCGACTGAATGAATATGATAAAGCGTCAACCAATTTTTTTGTTGAAGCTTAATGCACCATTTACAGATGAAATCTTCCTCTTCATCTTCCCAAACTTTATAACAATACATATTCTAAAAAATAATAATTACTTCTGGTACCCATAAATTACTCACTTGTTAACCTTTTTCACTTTCACGTATGCGGATGCAACTAAACTGCATGAAGGTGCATCCGACAGCAATAAGGAAAACTAAAAGACCTTGAACCGTCTGGCTAAAGTCCTTCGTAATAAAGAAGGGGACTTCTTATAAAACACCGTCAATCATATCAGTTGATAGTTAGTCGCAACAATGGGTAAGAAGCTCTTCTGTAAGTATTCTTCCAATTATTAACAATTGTTAACAATTGTTAATTACTTTATTTTTAACAGTGGTTCAATGTGGTTTGGTAAAAAACCATTGGGTGAAGCCCAAAAACTTGGCTAAACATTTAGCCAAGTGTCGGGCTGCCTTGGTCGCGCCGCCTCCACTGTCAGAGGACCCATGGCAGCCACCATTTGAACCTAAGGAGGAGCGGTATAAGTTTGTACAACTCCCCATCTTCTTTTGGGATGAGGAGTTGTGGGCTTAAGACCCTAAATATGTATAGTTTTTTTTTTATAATAAAAAACTTTTTTTTTAATCAACTGTTTATTTAACCCAACTCGTAAGTATGATAACAAATATCCATCCTGTATATGATCTACAATTAAAGAATATCCATCCTGAAGAAATGAGTAAAAAATATCCATCCATTCTTTACATGAGTGGCGTTCAAGGTTAAGGAGACCCTGCATAGACATCAAATTAAACAATCCATTCTGTGGTGTTCAAAGCCACTTTTTTTCACTCAGCTTTGCTTAACTTTTCCGTCATTTTTAAGCAGCAACTGCTGCTGAAAAACTTGAAAGGTTTTTCTGAAGATCGAGAATCGATCTTAACCGTAGAGCTGCAGGCTGCAATGACGAGTCATAGGTGTGCATTATTCACGCATCGGTCAACGTCTCCGCAAGGTCAACAACATTTCTTTAACAGTATTTATTATAAGCCAACATTTTACATACAATTTTTATAGTAAGTAGGATGATCACAATATATTCAATCCTATAAAACTTTTTATTACTAACACAGAGTTTTGCAAAACCACAATCCTTTGAATACTTGAGATGTTCTTCGGAAATTACATCCGTTGAACGAAATGATCCCAGCTCGATGTTGCAATGAAAACAGCGCACAATATCGAACTTCTTGAGGTAGTAAAACCCGTTGTTGGCTAATTTTAATGGATCAACATCTTTTAGCGGCCAATCGTGAAATGTCAACAACCGATCTTCAAAACACTTCGTTTGTCTCAACGGGTATTCGATAATATCTTCGGTCATGGTCTTCCGATTACTCATTAATTAATGACGGAGAGCGAGACTGGTGAGCACTGGGTTCAAGGCCAAATAAACTATTCTGTGGCGTTCAACTGTTAGGAGACCCAAATAAAAAAATGTATGTCGATAATAATTTGGTAACAAGTTATCACTGCCATGTTGTCACTAATGGTGTTGTATTGTAAGGTTCCACGGAAGTCACTTTGAAAAATATCTCCTTACAATCCTTACACGGTTTTCCATATTCTTGAATGCATTCCCTCAATTTCTTCTCATCACAAATGACGTCGATGGTAAATTCGGTACTATCAAACGTTTCACATGGGGGCGTCACACGACTTGCTTCTTCTTTTCTTGCAACACTTGCAATAATCTGACAAAGTAAAAAATCTTTGCAGGGAACTACCATCCAAGTCCAAATGGCCCAATTGATTGAAATAACAAGTTTCACTAAACAAACTACCACCAGTACACGTAAAACGGAAATAGCGCATGACTGTCTTAGATGGAGAGTTAAGGGAGACTGTCCCTGGTCGGTGGTCGGGTGGACACTGCCGCAATTGACCTTGGGGAAAAACTAGGGTGGGAGGTGGCCTTAGAATGGCCTTGGGATGACCTCGTTTGCCTCCCCATTCTCTCACTACTTCTGTCGTTTTATTTTTCCCTTCACAAAAACGCCTTAAGAAAAAACGTCTTAAAAAAAACGTCACAAAAAACGCCTCAATAAACGTCTCAAAAACGCCTTAAAAAACGCCTCAATAAACGCCTCAATAAACCTCTAAAAACGCCTCACGGTTTAAGGCGTTTCGAAAGACGTTTTTGTAAGGCGATTTATCAACTAATTATTTTTTACGATTTTAGACAAGTATTGTTTCCTACCAAGTGAGCAAAGCAAAAGTCAGTTTCCATAAAATTGAATGTCCCCAGTGTAATAGAGAAACCAATATCGAAATTGCCAAGTGTATAGCATGCTCGTTTAAAACCATCGCAAACAAAGATCTTAGTTTTAAAAATATGTCTGGAAGTTACTTTAAATCGGAAAAACCAAGAGTTTCTCAAATATTATAGTTTTCTTGTAATCTCACACTGCTGCGTGTGCGTACTTGTCTTAGCGTTAAAAAAGATTTTAGCATGCTCGTTTAAAAACATCGCAAAGGAAAAACATAAAGCAAGTACCTGCAGGTTAAATGTGCAATGAGTCATCGACGCAAAATCTATGCCCGTTTCACTCCACAAGGTCTGGAGTTCACATACTTGACGAAAACCATAGGACCACCTTACACCAAAGGAAGAAAATTGTTCAAAACATGTACCTGGAAACTGCTTTCAATCAGATATTTAGGGTTTTCATAAATATCGTCATTTGCTGGAAATCTTACACCTCCGCGTGTGCATATTTGGGTCAGCGAATAATGAACAAACTGCTACAAATGGAAACAAACTTGACCTGCATTAACTGCAGAGATTGAGTCTAGTAACTGCGATAATAATTTAGTTACAAAACACCTATTGTCGGTGTCGCTCCTAAAGAAAAAATATTTTTTACTAAAATAAGCAACTAAAGAAAGTGTTAGTGCCTGTACATTTAAATGACTCAACGGCAATAAAGAAACATAAATAAAAAATAATGCAAGTTTAGGTCGCATGCTTGTTTAAAACATAGCAAAGAAAAAACAAGGAGGAATCGCAGGTTAAATGTGCAATGAGTCATCGACGGTTTCCGACCTTGTGGAGTGAATTTTATAGAAACTGACTTTTGCTTTGCTCACTTCGTAGGAAACAATATTTGTCTAAAATCGTAAAAAATAATTAGTTTTTAAATCGCCTTACAAAAACGTCTTTCGAAACGCCTTAAAACGTGAGGCGTTCTTAGAGACGTTTATTGAGGCGTTTATTGAGGCGTTTTTTTAAGGCGTTTTTTGAGACGTTTATTGAGGCGTTTTTTGAGGCGTTTATTGAGGCGTCTTTTGTGACGTTTTTTTTAAGACGTTTTTTCTAAAGGCGTTTTTGTGAAGGGAAAAATAAAACTACAGAATTTTTGATTTATTAGAAAGCAACCCTAATTTAAAAAAATAATAATAAATGAGAAATTGTGTTTATTAAATCTATTACACTCAGAACTAAAAATTTGAAAGGCCTAATGGGCAACTGCGGCACTTTGGGGGCGGCGGCGGCAGCCAAGCTTTTCCAATCATCACTGCAATTGAATAGAAATTATTTCTTTTTTACTCCGAAATTGTTTACTCTCGAGATATCATAAAAAGGCGCTCATAAGCAACTTTTCTTGTTTTAAATCTTCCCACCGTTTATTCCTCAAAAAAGACGAAAAGACTTCTTTAATTACATCGGCCTTAATTACAGATCGATATCCTAGATGATCATCATCATCATCTCAAAATTTGTCCTTTTCTGTTTTAACGTTAGCTGTTGGTGCTGCCGCTACACCACTGTTTGCAGACGTCTGGTATGGTTGGAATGATGGTATTGGTGGCTGCGCCACTGTAGTCAGCTCTGGCTGAAAATGACGGCCGCACTTAAAAATGTGTATCATCATTTTTATTGTTTGTACTCAATGGTCCTTTACATATGGACATTGCACTAATTCTAAAAAAAAAAAATCAGTTTGTATTCAATTTGAAACAGAAAATGTATTTCTTACCATCGCTCATGTTGTAGTCGATGAAATAATTATAATAATTACTTAATTAAGGTTTGCACTGAAGTTTTGGCATTTTAAAACTGTTGAGCTTGAATTTTTTTTTTGCAGGACAATTCAGTGCTCGGAGAAAATATCTAAACTCTATTTCACCAACTTATCCCGATCTCTCATAAAAATTTAAGAGTACGATTCAAGTACCGACATCCCGCTGTGTCTGTATTTGACAGAGTACGCTGTCAAATATTAGTTTATTTTAAAAAATTTAAATTCAATGAACTTTCCTGGATGTGCAAGCTTGCATTTTTCATGACCGCGGTCATATAACAAAAAAATGTACATATATGTAAAAAGTAATTACTTTTTGGGTATTTGTTGTAAACATTAATGACAGGTCGATTGCCTTTTATAAAATTTGGTCTTTTAACAAATAGAATAACCAAATTTGAGGAGATCATGTTGGCTAACATTAAATTTTAAACCTAAATTTTTGAATATTGCTAATCCTGAATCTTTTTGAGCGAGTTCTTCAAGTTTATTAAAAATTTTATAAAATATATTTGATTGATACCATTCTTGTAAATTGTTTGATTGGTCAGTTAATTCGCTTTTGTTGGAAAACCTTTGAAATGTACGGGGCTTTATAAAATTTGATAAAAATATTACATTGATGTACAAATACATTGACGTATTTATTCTGATCACTGGCAGAAACAAATTACAGTTTTCTTGTTTCTTGATGATTTCATGTCATCATACATACTATCGACGACACCAAAATGTATACGGCAAAATTGTTTAGCGTAATTTTCACTTTAAATCATAGGCGCACTTCTAATTGTCATTTATGACAATTGATGACAGCAGTTAGTTAAAATCGGCAAAATATTGAAATTTAGTCGAAAAACCAAGCGCTATTGCAAAATTTGATGAAAATCGGTCGCTAAGAGCAGTGGCTGCTGATTAGTAAGAGTTGTATAGGTAAAATAAAATGTTTCGAGAGAGATCAGAAAGAACGCCACTGATCAAAGTCTGATTTACATTATGGAAATTCAGAGAAAAATCCATGACAACGAAAAAGTCATTCACATTTCCGTGTCGCCGATAGTACAAACACAAAAGCATAGATTTTTAAATGCCAAAGATTTTGCAAAGATAAATATTACATGAATAGACAATTTTTAACTTATAAATTTACGACACTAGTAATATGAGCCATGTGCTATATGATAGTCAGGAAATTATTCAAATTTCTAAAAGTGTCCACCGCATCGGAATTTCAAAAATAAATGTATGCAATTTTGTCTTTAAAGCAAGTTGTTTGTAATTTATAGCATTTTCAATTATACGACAATGTCTGCAATTATGAAAATATTAAGAATCGATAAATCTAGGATTCTATACCATCGTTTTGTGAATAGATTTAAGAACAACAACTTAGAAACTTCAAACATACAAATTTCTTCGAAAAGACATATTGTTGATCAGCGGAGAATTGGCGAATCTATGAACAGATATATAATTTCTAGAATAAACGACTATGTTCAAATTTTCAAACAGGAAGTTTCCTGGTCGTGAGAATTTCATTGTTATCAAAATTTATCAGGAGAGGATTAAGCAACATATTCGATCTTTGATTAAATTAAAGCAACAAATTAAATTATTTTAATTACAATAAAAAGTCTGTCTAATTTCTTTAACAATAAATTAATTGTTTATTTTGTTAAAGTTTGATTTTAGCATGTTTTGTAAATACATTAATAATATTGCAATTGACAACGAAAGAAAAATGACAAAACCTAAAGAATAATGATAAAAATTACTACAACTCGATTTCGACACATGATCTATCATAACTTTAAAATGATGTATCGATAAACAAGCAGATAAACAGTTTACAAAAATAAAATAAAGCAATTTTGTAGAATTGTTTAATTATAAATAAGTTGAAATTTGTTCAATCACATTAGCACATTTTTTTATTTGACTGTTAAGACTGAATCTCTTTAGCTAATTTTTGGCGTTTTTCTTGCAGAAACGATAGAAAATTGTCTTCCTTGCTCTGTAGCTGTTGCAGAACCCTCTCGATGTCCTCCAAATAGTGCATTTGTTTCTTCTTCTCCATCACCAGTCGTCTCCGACAACTTCGAAATGTAGACGCTGTAGAGTCTTCGACATCCACCGCCTCTTCGTTCGAGCTATAGAAAGATGAACCTGCTGACTCTGAAACTGAGATTTCTTTAAGAAGACTTTGTTTTTTTGTCGTAGTTGTCTGAACTGGAGACAATGGTTGTAGCCTCATGAGAAGCGGCGGCACACTAGGAGTGTGAACTCATGAACTTATTGAGGGTCTCACAACCCTGCAAAATAAACAAACATTAACTAAAATTAAAAAAAATAAACAATATAATTGTAAATGAAGTAAATATACGCACATATATTAATTCACTCTCTTCGAAGTGAGCTGGCAGGTTCACTCCATCTGTATTCTGAAACAAAAAAATAAAACATCTTAATTATTATTATTGTATTAAAAGAAATTTAGAATTTACTTACTTTAAATAAAATATTTTTCTCTTTCAAAATGTTTACTGTTGAATGATAGTCGTTGCTATCGCTAACTAATTTCTGAAATAAGTGAGTAAGTTGAAAGAAATCAACTTGTAAATACCAATACTGTCTCAGGAAGTCGGATTTTTATACTCACAGGAAGCGATTTTTTTTAAACTTAAATTAAATTTTTTCATCGTTGTCTTTGTTGTCTTGTCTTCTCTGTACAGTCACTTTTTAGAAATTTCAAATAAATGATTTGCATTATGGAATTTTTTTTTATAATAAAGAATAGTGTTCATTTAGCAAAAAGTAAGAAATACATTTTCTGTTTTAAACTGAATACAAACAGATTTTTTTTTTTAGAATTAGTGCAATGTCCATATGTAAAAGACCATTGAGTACAAACAATAAAAATGATGATCCACATTTTTAAGTGCGGCCGTCATTTTCAGCCAGGGCTGACTACATGGGCGCAACCACCAACCAGACTTTATTCCATTCCAACCACACCAGACTTCTGCAAACAGTGGCGTAGGGGCAGCAACAACAGCTAACGTTAAAACGGAAAAGGAAAAATTTTGAGATGATGATGATGATCATCCAGGATATCGATCTGTAATTAAGGCCGATGTAATTAGATATGTCTTTTCGTCTTTTTTGAGGAATAAACGGTGGGAAGATTTAAAACAAGAAAAGTTGTTTATGAGCGCCTTTGCATGATATCTCGTGATTAAACAATAGGCTACCGGACACCAGAAAAATCGATGCATTTTATTATGTTTATGAGTTACGTATACGCATGAATCAATTACCAAACAGATTTTTTGTTCTCCAAAGGTCGGAATTATTAGCTAAATATTCGTTTGAAATCCAGCTTCGCGCTGTTAGTTTAAATAAGTCTTCAGTGACTACGTCATAACTCCTCTATGCATATGAATTGAGAAAACGCATACGTCAACAGAATGTTGCATTGGTGAGAGTGAGATAGAGTAACCGTTATAATTCCTAACTGGTTTCCGATTTATAGCACACTTGCGTCAACCAATCAGAAGTTTTGTTTTCATAAGTCAGCTCAGGAATCATCTGCACCGAATGTCATCTGTCTATTTTCGCTTTTCGATTATTGCAGCACTAAAGTAAGAAAGATACAAAAACTACAGCAAGTCACGTTCTGCACACACCTTTTATGCATTCATAACCTCAATTCAAACTCAACTTCATCGTTTTCACCAATGACCTCGGCATTACCTGTTCAGCCAATAGGCGTCGACTAAGAAGTTGTTAGGTCACCAAGGCGCGTGTTTGAAACTATCCATTTTTTAAATAATTTTTTTTGGTATAAATAAAGTGCGCAAAAAAAATGGACACTGATTTTTAATGTTTTCAGACTGGACAGATTTAATTTTTGAAATAAAAAAAAAACAGTCCGGTAGCCTATTCCGGAGTAAAAAGGAAATAATTTCTATTCAATTGCAGTGATGATTGGAAAAGCTTGGCTGCCGCCGCCGCCCCCAAAGTGCGGCAGTTGCCCATTAGTTGTTTCAAATTTTTAGTTCTGAGTGTAATAGATTTAATAAACACAATTACTCATTTATTATTATTTTTTTAATTTATGGTTGTTTTTTAATAAACCAATAATTCTGTAGTTTTATTTTTCCTTCCACAAAAACGTCTTAAAAAAACGTCTCAAAAAACGCCTCAAAAAACGCCTCAAAAAACGCCTCAATAAACGTCTCAAAAAACGCCTCAAAAACGCCTCAAAAACGCCTCAATAAACGTCTCTAAAATCGCCTCACGTTTTAAGGCGTTTCGAAAGACGTTTTTGTAAGGCGATTTAGAACTAATTATTTTTTACGATTTTAGACAAATATTATTTACTACGAAGTGAGCAAAGCAAAAGTCAGGGTTCATAAAAATCAAATGTCCCCAGTGTAATAGAGAAACTAATATCGAAAATGCCAAGTGTATAGCATGCTCGTTTAAAACCGTCGCAAACAAAGAACTTAGTTTTAAACATATGTCTGGAAGTTACATTAAATCGGAAAAACAAAAGGATTCTCAAATATTATAGTTTTCTTGTAATCTTACACTGCTGCGTGTGCATACTTGAAAATAGTCCTTTAATTCGAATGTTAAACACATTGTCCAATGTCAACACATGGCATGATAAAATCGAATTTTTTGGTATGTCAAAGGGTAAATTTAAAAAACCGCTGCTGTTGTCCTAATCTAGTTTGTACTTGTATTGTATTTGTATTTACTTGTTGTATTATTTTTAATCTGCATTTGTGTTACTATTTGTATTATTTTATTTCATGTATAAGTTCTGCGTTAATAAACATTTATTTTTATTTATTATTATTGTGCTAGCGTTAAAAAAAACTGGTGCATATAAAAACAAGCTTGACCTAGACCGACAAGGGAGCAATGAATCGAGTGACTTGCAAAGATGATTCATAGACATAGAACCTATGTCGTTATCGCTCCTAACCATTTATGGAGTATTAAACCGAAATTATTTATTACTAAAGTCAGCAATCGAAGAAAATGCCAGTACCCGTAAAATTCAAACGTCTCAAGCGCAATGAAAAAACTGATACATAATGTGACAAATGTATCGCATATTTGATGAAAACTATAGCAAAAGAAGAACATGGTGCAAAACATGTACCTGGAAACTGCTTTCAATCAGATAATTTAGGTTTTCATAAGTATCATTAATTGATGGAATTCTTACAATTCCGCGTGTGCATATTTGAGTCAGCGAATAATAAACGAACTACTGCATATGTAAACAAACTTGACCTGCATTAACTGTAGGGAATGAATCTAGTGACTGCGATAATAATTTATTTACAAAACAGCTATGTCGGAGTCGCTTCTAAACAAAAGTAATTTTTTACTAAAATAAGCAATTGAAGAAAGTGCTAGTGCCTGTAAATTTAAATTACTCAAACGCAAGAAAATAACATAAATAAAAAATGATTAAAGTTTAGATAGCATGCTCGTTTAAAAACATAGCAAAGGAAAAACATGGAGCAAAACAAGTACCTGCAGGGTAAATGTGCAATAAGTCATCGATACAAAACCTATGCCGGTTTCACTCCACTAGATCGTGGAGTTCGCATACTTGATGAAAACTATAGCAAAGGCAGAAAATGGTTCAAAACATGTACCAGCAAACTGCTTTCAATCAGATAATTAGGGTTTTCAGAAATATCGTTATTTGCTGGAAATCTTACACTTCGGCGTGTGCATATTTGAGTCAGCGAATAATGAGCGAACTGCTACATATGGAAACAAACTTGACCTGCATTAACTGTAGAGATTGAATCTAGTGACTGCGATAATAATTTATTTACAAAACACCTATGTCAGAGTCGCTTCTAAACAAATGCTATTTTTTACAAAAAAAAGCAATTAAATAAAGTGCTATTGACTGCATTTAAATGACTTAAGCGCAATGAAGGAACATAAATAAAAAATAATAAAAGTTTAGATTGCATGCACGTCTAAAAACATAGCAATGGAAAAACATGGAGCAAAACATGTACCTGCAGGTTAAATGTGCAATGAATCATCGACGCAAAACTTGTTCCGGTTTCACTACACAAGGTTGTCGGGTTTCTCATGCTTGATGAAAACTATAGCAAAAGAAAATTGTTCAAAACATGTACCTGGAAACTGCTTTCAATCAGATAATTAGGGTTTTCATAAATATCGTTATTTGCTGGAAATCTTGCCCTTCCGCGTGTGTATATTTGAGTCAGCAAATAATGAACGAAGTGCTACATATGGAAACAAACTTGACCTGCATTTACTGTGAAGATTGAATCTAGTGACTGCGATAATAATTTATTTACAAAATACCTATGTCGGAGACGCTCCTAAAGAAAAGTTATTTTTTACTATAATAAGCAATAAAAGAAAGTGCTAGTGCCTGTACATTTACTTAATAAACATAAATAAAAAATAATGAAAGATTAGATTGCATGCTCGTCTAAAAACATAGCAGAGGAAAAACAAGGAGCAAAACAAGTACCTGCAGGTTAAATGTGCAATGAGTCATCCACGCAAAACCTGTGCCGGTTTCACTCCACAAGGTCTGGAGTTCACATACTTGATGGAAACCATAGCAAAGGAAGAAAATGGTTCAAAACATCTACCTCGAAACTGCTTTCAATCAGATAATTAGGGTTTTCATAAATATCGTCATTTGCTGGAAATCTTACACTTTCGCGTGTGCATATTTGAGTCAGCGAATAATGAACAAACTGCTACATATGGAAACAAACTTGACCTGCATTAACTGTAGAGATTGAGTCTAGTGACTGCGATAATAATTTAGTTACAAAACACCTATTGTCAGGGTCGCTCCTAAAGAAAAATTATTTTTTACTAAAATAAGCAACTAAAGAAAGTGCTAGTGCCTGTACATTGAAATGACTCAAGCGCAATAAAGAAACATAAATAAAAAATAATGCAAGATAAGGTTGCATGCTCGTTTAAAACACAGCATAGGAAAAACAAGGAGCAAAACATGTACCTGCAGGTTAAATGTGCAATGAGTCATCGACGCAAAACCTATGCCGGTTTCACTCCACAAGGTCGTGGAGTGAAACCGGCACTACCTTACTACTTTTTGCATCGAAATATGCAGTTTTCTCTAAGAATTTTGATGATTTCGTGCAGAATTCTGCTGTTTTCATGCAATTCAGCCGTTGAATCTTGGTAAAAAGTGATGATTTTGTAGATTTCGTGCTCTTCTTTGCGAATTCAAGCCAGAAAACAACGAAAATCGGCGAGAAATCGTCGTTTTGCATCGAAATATGCGGTTTTCTCTAAGAATTTTGATGATTTCGTGCAGAATTCTGCTGTTTTCTTGCAATTCAGCCGTTGAATCGTGGTAAAAAGTCATGATTTTGTAGATTTCGTGCTCTTCTTTGCAAATTCATGCCAGAAAACAACGAAAATCGGCGAGAAATCGTCGTTTTGCATCGAAATTTGCGGATTTCTGTAAGAATTTTGATGATTTCGTGCAGAATTCTGCTGTTTTCTTGCAAGTCAGCCGTTGAATCTATGTAAAAAGTCATGATTTTGTAGATTTCGTGCTCTTCTTGGCAAATTCAAGATAGAAAACAACGAAAATCGGCGAGAAATCGTTGTTTTGCATCGAAATATGCAGTTTTCTCTAAGAATTTTGATGATTTCGTGCAGAATTCTGCTGTTTTCTTGCAATTCAGCCGTAGAATCTTGGTAAAAAGTGATGATTTTGTAGATTTCGTGCTCTTCTTTGCAAATTCAAGCCAGAAAACAACGAAAATCGGCGAGAAATCGTCGTTTTGCATCGAAATATGCGGTTTTCTCTAAGAATTTTGATGATTTCGTGCAGAATTCTGCTGTTTTCTTGCAACTCAGCCGTTGAATCTTGGTAAAAAGTCATGATTTTGTAGATTTCGTGCTCTTCTTTGAGAATTCAAGCCAGAAAACAACGAAAATCGCCGAGAAATCGTCGTTTTGCATCGAAATATGCGGTTTTCTGTAAGAATTTTGATGATTTCGTGCAGAATTCTGCTGTTTTCTTGCAATTCAGCGGTTGAATCTTGGTAAAAAGTCATGATTTTGTAGATTTCGTGCTCTTCTTTGCGAATTCAAGATAGAAAACAACGAAAATCAGCGAGAAAACGTCGTTTTGCATCGAAATATGCGGTTTTCTCTAAGAATTTTGATGATTTCGTGCAGAATTCTGCTGTTTTCTTGCAATTCAGCCGTTGAATCTTGGTAAAAAGTAATGATTTTGTAGATTTCGTGCTCTTCTTTGCAAATTCAAGCCAGAAAACAACGAAAATCGGCGAGAAATCGTCGTTTTGCATCGAAATATGCGGTTTTCTCTAAGAATTTTGATGATTTCGTGCAGAATTCTGCTGTTTTCTTGCAACTCAGCCGTTGAATCTTGGTAAAAAGTCATGATTTTGTAGATTTCGTGCTCTTCTTTGAGAATTCAAGCCAGAAAACAACGAAAATCGCCGAGAAATCGTCGTTTTGCATCGAAATATGCGGTTTTCTGTAAGAATTTTGATGATTTCGTGCAGAATTCTGCTGTTTTCTTGCAATTCAGCGGTTGAATCTTGGTAAAAAGTCATGATTTTGTAGATTTCGTGCTCTTCTTTGCGAATTCAAGATAGAAAACAACGAAAATCAGCGAGAAATCGTCGTTTTGCATCGAAATATGCGGTTTTCTCTAAGAATTTTGAAGATTTCGTGCAGAATTCTGCTGTTTTCTTGCAATTCAGCCGTTGAATCTTGGTAAAAAGTCATGATTTTGTAGATTTCGTGCTCTTCTTTGCGAATTCAAGATAGAAAACAACGAAAATCAGCGAGAAAACGTCGTTTTGCATCGAAATATGCGGTTTTCTCTAAGAATTTTGATGATTTCGTGCAGAATTCTGCTGTTTTCTTGCAATTCAGCCGTTGAATCTTGGTAAAAAGTAATGATTTTGTAGATTTCGTGCTCTTCTTTGCAAATTCAAGCCAGAAAACAACGAAAATCGGCGAGAAATCGTCGTTTTGCATCGAAATATGCGGTTTTCTCTAAGAATTTTGATGATTTCGTGCAGAATTCTGCTGTTTTCTTGCAACTCAGCCGTTGAATCTTGGTAAAAAGTCATGATTTTGTAGATTTCGTGCTCTTCTTTGCGAATTCATGCCAGAAAACAACGAAAATCGGCGAGAAATCGTCGTTTTGCATCCAAACATGCGGTTTTCTGTAAGAATTTTGATGATTTCGTGCAGAATTCTGCTGTTTTCTTGCAATTCAGCGGTTGAATCTTGGTAAAAAGTCATGATTTTGTAGATTTCGTGCTCTTCTTTGCGAATTCAAGATAGAAAACAACGAAAATCAGCGAAAAAAACGTCGTTTTGCATCGAAATATGCGGTTTTCTCTAAGAATTTTGATGATTTCGTGCAGAATTCTGCTGTTTTCTTGCAATTCAGCCGTTGAATCTTGGTAAAAAGTAATGATTTTGTAGATTTCGTGCTCTTCTTTGCAAATTCAAGCCAGAAAACAACGAAAATCGGCGAGAAATCGTCGTTTTGCATCGAAATATGCGGTTTTCTCTAAGAATTTTGATGATTTCGTGCAGAATTCTGCTGTTTTCTTGCAACTCAGCCGTTGAATCTTGGTAAAAAGTCATGATTTTGTAGATTTCGTGCTCTTCTTTGAGAATTCAAGCCAGAAAACAACGAAAATCGCCGAGAAATCGTCGTTTTGCATCGAAATATGCGGTTTTCTGTAAGAATTTTGATGATTTCGTGCAGAATTCTGCTGTTTTCTTGCAATTCAGCGGCTGAATCTTGGTAAAAAGTCATGATTTTGTAGATTTCGTGCTCTTCTTTGCGAATTCAAGATAGAAAACAACGAAAATCAGCGAGAAATCTCGTCGTTTTGCATCGAAATATGCGGTTTTCTCTAAGAATTTTGAAGATTTCGTGCAGAATTCTGCTGTTTTCTTGCAATTCAGCCGTTGAATCTTGGTAAAAAGTCATGATTTTGTAGATTTCGTGCTCTTCTTTGCAAATTCATGCTAGAAAACAACGAAAATCGGCGAGAAATCGTCGTTTTGCATCGAAATATGCGGTTTTCTGTAAGAATTTTGATGATTTCGTGCAGAATTCTGCGGTTTTCTTGCAATTCAGCCGTTGAATCTTGGTAAAAAGTCATGATTTTGTAGATTTCGTGCTCTTCTTTGCGAATTCAAGCCAGAAAACAACGAAAATCGGCGAGAAATCGTCGTTTTGCATCGAAATATGCGGTTTTCTGTAAGAATTTTGATGATTTCGTGCAGAATTCTGCTGTTTTCTTGCAATTCAGCCATTGAATCTAGGTAAAAAGTCATGATTTTGTAGATTTCGTGCTCTTCTTGGCGAATTCAAGATAGAAAACAACGAAAATCGGCGAGAAATCGTCGTTTTGCATCGAAATATTCGGTTTTCTCTAAGAATTTTGATGATTTCGTGCAGAATTCTGCTGTTTTCTTGCAATTCAGCCGTTGAATCTTGGTAAAAAGTCATGATTTTGTAGATTTCGTGCTCTTCTTTGCAAATTCATGCTAGAAAACAACGAAAATCGGCGAGAAATCGTCGTTTTGCGTCGAAATATGCGGTTTTCTGTAAGAATTTTGATGATTTCGTGCAGAATTCTGCGGTTTTCTTGCAATTCAGCCGTTGAATCTTGGTAAAAAGTCATGATTTTGTAGATTTCGTGCTCTTCTTTGCGAATTCAAGCCAGAAAACAACGAAAATCGGCGAGAAATCGTCGTTTTGCATCGAAATATGCGGTTTTCTGTAAGAATTTTGATGATTTCGTGCAGAATTCTGCTGTTTTCTTGCAATTCAGCCGTTGAATCTTGGTAAAAAGTCATGATTTTGTAGATTTCGTGCTCTTCTTTGAGAATTCAAGCCAGAAAACAACGAAAATCGCCGAGAAATCGTCGTTTTGCATCGAAATATGCGGTTTTCTGTAAGAATTTTGATGATTTCGTGCAGAATTCTGCTGTTTTCTTGCAATTCAGCGGTTGAATCTTGGTAAAAAGTCATGATTTTGTAGATTTCGTGCTCTTCTTTGCGAATTCAAGATAGAAAACAACGAAAATCAGCGAGAAAACGTCGTTTTGCATCGAAATATGCGGTTTTCTGTAAGAATTTTGATGATTTCGTGCAGAATTCTGCTGTTTTCTTGCAATTCAGCCGTTGAATCTTGATAAAAAGTGATGATTTTGTAGATTTCGTGCTCTTCTTTGCAAATTCAAGCCAGAAAACATCGAAAATCGGCGAGAAATCGTCGTTTTGCATCGAAATATGCGGTTTTCTCTAAGAATTTTGATGATTTTGTGCAGAATTCTGCTGTTTTCTTGCAACTCAGCCGTTGAATCTTGGTAAAAAGTCATGATTTTGTAGATTTCGTGCTCTTCTTTGAGAATTCAAGCCAGAAAACAACGAAAATCGCCGAGAAATCGTCGTTTTGCATCGAAATATGCGGTTTTCTGTAAGAATTTTGATGATTTCGTGCAGAATTCTGCTGTTTTCTTGCAATTCAGCGGTTGAATCTTGGTAAAAAGTCATGATTTTGTAGATTTCGTGCTCTTCTTTGCGAATTCAAGATAGAAAACAACGAAAATCAGCGAGAAATCGTCGTTTTGCATCGAAATATGCGGTTTTCTCTAAGAATTTTGAAGATTTCGTGCAGAATTCTGCTGTTTTCTTGCAATTCAGCCGTTGAATCTTGGTAAAAAGTCATGATTTTGTAGATTTCGTGCTCTTCTTTGCAAATTCATGCTAGAAAACAACGAAAATCGGCGAGAAATCGTCGTTTTGCATCGAAATATGCGGTTTGGTTTTCTGTAAGAATTTTGATGATTTCGTGCAGAATTCTGCGGTTTTCTTGCAATAAAGCCGTTGAATCTTGGTAAAAAGTCATGATTTTGTAGATTTCGTGCTCTTATTTGCGAATTCAAGCCAGAAAACAACGAAAATCGGCGAGAAATCGTCGTTTTGCATCGAAATATGCGGTTTTCTGTAAGAATTTTGATGATTTCGTGCAGAATTCTGCTGTTTTCTTGCAATTCAGCCATTGAATCTAGGTAAAAAGTCATGATTTTGTTGATTTCGTGCTCTTCTTGGCGAATTCAAGATAGAAAACAACGAAAATCGGCGAGAAATCGTCGTTTTGCATCGAAATATTCGGTTTTCTCTAAGAATTTTGATGATTTCGTGCAGAATTCTGCTGTTTTCTTGCAATTCAGCCGTTGAATCTTGGTAAAAAGTGATGATTTTGTAGATTTCGTGCTCTTCTTTGCAAATTCAAGCCAGAAAACAACGAAAATCGGCGAGAAATCGTCGTTTTGCATCGAAATATGCGGTTTTCTGTAAGAATTTTGATGATTTCGTGCAGAATTCTGCTGTTTTCTTGCAATTCAGCCGTTGAATCTTGGTAAAAAGTCATGATTTTGTAGATTTCGTGCTCTTCTTTGAGAATTCAAGCCAGAAAACAACGAAAATCGCCGAGAAATCGTCGTTTTGCATCGAAATATGCGGTTTTCTGTAAGAATTTTGATGATTTCGTGCAGAATTCTGCTGTTTTCTTGCAATTCAGCGGTTGAATCTTGGTAAAAAGTCATGATTTTGTAGATTTCGTGCTCTTCTTTGCGAATTCAAGATAGAAAACAACGAAAATCAGCGAGAAAACGTCGTTTTGCATCGAAATATGCGGTTTTCTCTAAGAATTTTGATGATTTCGTGCAGAATTCTGCTGTTTTCTTGCAATTCAGCCGTTGAATCTTGATAAAAAGTGATGATTTTGAAGATTTCGTGCTCTTCTTTGCAAATTCAAGCCAGAAAACATCGAAAATCGGCGAGAAATCGTCGTTTTGCATCGAAATATGCGGTTTTCTCTAAGAATTTTGATGATTTTGTGCAGAATTCTGCTGTTTTCTTGCAACTCAGCCGTTGAATCTTGGTAAAAAGTCATGATTTTGTAGATTTCGTGCTCTTCTTTGAGAATTCAAGCCAGAAAACAACGAAAATCGCCGAGAAATCGTCGTTTTGCATCGAAATATGCGGTTTTCTGTAAGAATTTTGATGATTTCGTGCAGAATTCTGCTGTTTTCTTCCAATTCAGCGGTTGAATCTTGGTAAAAAGTCATGATTTTGTAGATTTCGTGCTCTTCTTTGCGAATTCAAGATAGAAAACAACGAAAATCAGCGAGAAATCGTCGTTTTGCATCGAAATATGCGGTTTTCTCTAAGAATTTTGAAGATTTCGTGCAGAATTCTGCTGTTTTCTTGCAATTCAGCCGTTGAATCTTGGTAAAAAGTCATGATTTTGTAGATTTCGTGCTCTTCTTTGCAAATTCATGCTAGAAAACAACGAAAATCGGCGAGAAATCGTCGTTTTGCATCGAAATATGCGGTTTGGTTTTCTGTAAGAATTTTGATGATTTCGTGCAGAATTCTGCGGTTTTCTTGCAATTCAGCCGTTGAATCTTGGTAAAAAGTCATGATTTTGTAGATTTCGTGCTCTTATTTGCGAATTCAAGCCAGAAAACAACGAAAATCGGCGAGAAATCGTCGTTTTGCATCGAAATATGCGGTTTTCTGTAAGAATTTTGATGATTTCGTGCAGAATTCTGCTGTTTTCTTGCAATTCAGCCATTGAATCTAGGTAAAAAGTCATGATTTTGTTGATTTCGTGCTCTTCTTGGCGAATTCAAGATAGAAAACAACGAAAATCGGCGAGAAATCGTCGTTTTGCATCGAAATATTCGGTTTTCTCTAAGAATTTTGATGATTTCGTGCAGAATTCTGCTGTTTTCTTGCAATTCAGCCGTTGAATCTTGGTAAAAAGTGATGATTTTGTAGATTTCGTGCTCTTCTTTGCAAATTCAAGCCAGAAAACAACGAAAATCGGCGAGAAATCGTCGTTTTGCATCGAAATATGCGGTTTTCTGTAAGAATTTTGATGATTTCGTGCAGAATTCTGCTGTTTTCTTGCAATTCAGCCGTTGAATCTTGGTAAAAAGTCATGATTTTGTAGATTTCGTGCTCTTCTTTGAGAATTCAAGCCAGAAAACAACGAAAATCGCCGAGAAATCGTCGTTTTGCATCGAAATATGCGGTTTTCTGTAAGAATTTTGATGATTTCGTGCAGAATTCTGCTGTTTTCTTGCAATTCAGCGGTTGAATCTTGGTAAAAAGTCATGATTTTGTAGATTTCGTGCTCTTCTTTGCGAATTCAAGATAGAAAACAACGAAAATCAGCGAGAAAACGTCGTTTTGCATCGAAATATGCGGTTTTCTCTAAGAATTTTGATGATTTCGTGCAGAATTCTGCTGTTTTCTTGCAATTCAGCCGTTGAATCTTGGTAAAAAGTGATGATTTTGTAGATTTCGTGCTCTTCTTTGCAAATTCAAGCCAGAAAACAACGAAAATCGGCGAGAAATCGTCGTTTTGCATCGAAATATGCGGTTTTCTGTAAGAATTTTGATGATTTCGTGCAGAATTCTGCTGTTTTCTTGCAATTCAGCCGTTGAATCTTGGTAAAAAGTCATGATTTTGTAGATTTCGTGCTCTTCTTTGAGAATTCAAGCCAGAAAACAACGAAAATCGCCGAGAAATCGTCGTTTTGCATCGAAATATGCGGTTTTCTGTAAGAATTTTGATGATTTCGTGCAGAATTCTGCTGTTTTCTTGCAATTCAGCCGTTGAATCTTGGTAAAAAGTCATGATTTTGTAGATTTCGTGCTCTTCTTTGCAAATTCATGCCAGAAAACAGCGAAGATCGGCGAGAAATCGTCGTTTTGCATCGAAATATGCGGTTTTCTGTAAGAATTTTGATGCTTTCGTGCAGAATTCTGCTGTTTTCTTGCAATTCAGCCGTTGAATCTTGGTAAAAACTCATGATTTAGTAGATTTCGTGCTCTTCTTGGCGAATTCAAGATAGAAAACAACGAAAATCGGCGAGAAATCGTTGTTTTGCATCGAAATATGCAGTTTTCTCTAAGAATTTTGATGATTTCATGCTGAATTCTGCTGTTTTCTTGCAATTCAGCCGTTGAATCTTGGTAAAAAGTCATGATTTTGTAGATTTCGTGCTCTTCTTTGCGAATTCAAGCCAGAAAACAACGAAAATCGGCGAGAAATCGTCGTTTTGCATCGAAATAGGCAGTTTTCTGTAAGAATTTTGATGATTTCGTGGATAATTTTGCTGTTTTCTTGCAATTCAGCCGTTGAATCTTGGTAAAAATCATGATTTAGTAGATTTCGTGCTCTTCTTTGCGAATTCAAGCCAGAAAACAACGAAAATCGGCGAGAAATCGTCGTTTTGCATCGAAATATGCGGTTTTCTGTAAGAATTTTGATGATTTCGTGCAGATTTCTGCTGTTTTCTTGCAATTCAGCCGTTGAATCTTGGTAAAAAGTCATGATTTTGCAGATTTCGTGCTCATTTTTCGAATTCAAGATAGAAAACAACGAAAATCAGCGAGAAATCGTCGTTTTGCATCGAAATATGCGGTTTTCTCTAAGAATTTTGATGATTTCGTGCAGAATTCTGCTGTTTTCTTGCAATTCAGCCGTTGAATCTAGGTAAAAAGTCATGATTTTGTAGATTTCGTGCTCTTCTTGGCGAATTCAAGCCAGAAAACAACGAAAATCGGCGAGAAATCGTCGTTTTGCATCGAAATATGGGGTTTTCTCTAAGAATTTTGACGATTTCGTGCAGAATTCTGCTGTTTTCTTGCAATTCAGCTGTTGAATCTTGGTAAAAAGTGATTATTTAGTAGATTTCGTGCTCTTTTTTGCGAATTCAAGCCAGAAAACAACGAAAATCGGCGAGAAATCGTCGTTTTGCATCGAAATATGCGGTTTTCTGTAAGAATTTTGACGATTTCGTGCAGAATTCTGCTGTTTTCTTGCAATTCAGCCGTTGAATCTTGGTAAAAAGTCATGATTTTGTAGATTTCGTTCTCTTCTTTGCGAATTCAAGCCAGAAAACAACGAAAATCGGCGAGAAATCGTCGTTTTGAATCGAAATATGCGGTTTTCTGTAAGAATTTTGATGATTTCGTGCAGAATTCTGCTGTTTTCTTGCAATTCAGCCGTTGAATCTTGGTAAAAAGTCATGATTTTGTAGATTTCGTGCTCTTCTTTGCGAATTCAAGCCAGAACACAACGAAAATCGGCGAGAAATCGTCGTTTTGCATCGAAATATGCGGTTTTCTGTAAGAATTTTGATGATTTCGTGCAGAATTCTGCTGTTTTCTTGCAATTCAGCCGTTGAATCTTGGTAAAAAATCATGATTTTGTAGATTTCGTGCTCTTCTTTGCAAATTCATGCCAGAAAACAGCGAAGATCGGCGAGAAATCGTCGTTTTGCATCGAAATATGCGGTTTTCTGTAAGAATTTTGATGCTTTCGTGCAGAATTCTGCTGTTTTCTTGCAATTCAGCCGTTGAATCTTGGTAAAAAGTCATGATTTAGTAGATTTCGTGCTCTTCTTGGCGAATTCAAGATAGAAAACAACGAAAATCGGCGAGAAATCGTTGTTTTGCATCGAAATATGCAGTTTTCTCTAAGAATTTTGATGATTTCATGCAGAATTCTGCTGTTTTCTTGCAATTCAGCCGTTGAATCTTGGTAAAAAGTCATGATTTTGTAGATTTCGTGCTCTTCTTTGCGAATTCAAGCCAGAAAACAACGAAAATCGGCGAGAAATCGTCGTTTTGCATCGAAATAGGCAGTTTTCTGTAAGAATTTTGATGATTTCGTGCATAATTCTGCTGTTTTCTTGCAATTCAGCCGTTGAATCTTGGTAAAAATCATGATTTAGTAGATTTCGTGCTCTTCTTTGCGAATTCAAGCCAGAAAACAACGAAAATCGGCGAGAAATCGTCGTTTTGCATCGAAATATGCGGTTTTCTGTAAGAATTTTGATGATTTCGTGCAGATTTCTGCTGTTTTCTTGCAATTCAGCCGTTGAATCTTGGTAAAAAGTCATGATTTTGCAGATTTCGTGCTCATTTTTGCGAATTCAAGATAGAAAACAACGAAAATCAGCGAGAAATCGTCGTTTTGCATCGAAATATGCGGTTTTCTCTAAGAATTTTGATGATTTCGTGCAGAATTCTGCTGTTTTCTTGCAATTCAGCCGTTGAATCTAGGTAAAAAGTCATGATTTTGTAGATTTCGTGCTCTTCTTGGCGAATTCAAGCCAGAAAACAACGAAAATCGGCGAGAAATCGTCGTTTTGCATCGAAATATGGGGTTTTCTCTAAGAATTTTGACGATTTCGTGCAGAATTCTGCTGTTTTCTTGCAATTCAGCTGTTGAATCTTGGTAAAAAGTGATTATTTAGTAGATTTCGTGCTCTTCTTTGCGAATTCAAGCCAGAAAACAACGAAAATCGGCGAGAAATCGTCGTTTTGCATCGAAATATGCGGTTTTCTGTAAGAATTTTGACGATTTCGTGCAGAATTCTGCTGTTTTCTTGCAATTCAGCCGTTGAATCTTTTTAAAAAGTCATGATTTTGTAGATTTCGTTCTCTTCTTTGCGAATTCAAGCCAGACAACAACGAAAATCGGCGAGAAATCGTCGTTTTGAATCGAAAAATGCGGTTTTCTGTAAGAATTTTGATGATTTCGTGCAGAATTCTGCTGTTTTCTTGCAATTCAGCCGTTGAATCTTGGTAAAAAGTCATGATTTTGTAGATTTCGTGCTCTTCTTTGCGAATTCAAGCCAGAACACAACGAAAATCGGCGAGAAATCGTCGTTTTGCATCGAAATATGCGGTTTTCTGTAAGAATTTTGATGATTTCGTGCAGAATTCTGCTGTTTTCTTGCAATTCAGCCGTTGAATCTATGTAAAAAGTCATGATTTTGTAGATTTCGTGCTCTTCTTGGCGAATTCAAGATAGGAAACAACGAAAATCGGCAAGAAATCGTTGTTTTGCATCAAAATATGCAGTTTTCTCTAAGAATTTTGATGATTTCGTGGATAATTCTGCTGTTTTCTTGCAATTCAGCCGTTGAATCTTGGTAAAAATCATGATTTAGTAGATTTCGTGCTCTTCTTTGCGAATTCAAGCCAGAAAACAACGAAAATCGGCGAGAAATCGTCGTTTTGCATCGAAATATGCGGTTTTCTGTAAGAATTTTGATGATTTCGGCCGATTTTCGTTGTTTTCTGGCTTGAATTCGCAAAGAAGAGCAGGAAATCTACAAAATCATGACTTTTTACCAAGATTCAACGGCTGAATTTGCAAGAAAACAGCAGAATTCTGCACAAAATCATCAAAATTTATACAGAAAACCGCATGTTTGGATGCAAAACGACGCTTTCTCGCCGATTTTCGTTGTTTTCTGGCATGACTTCGCAAAGAAGAGCACGAAATCTACAAAATCATGACTTTTTACCAAGATTCAACGTCTGAATTGCATGAAAACAGCAGAATTCTGCACGAAATCATCAAAATTTTAACAGAAAACCGCATATTTCGATGCAAAACGACGATTTCTCGCCGATTTTCGTTGTTTTCTGGCATGAATTCGCAAAGAAGAGCACGAAATCTACAAAATCATGACTTTTTACCAAGATTCAACGGCTGAATTTGCAAGAAAACAGCAGAATTCTGCACAAAATCATCAAAATTTATACAGAAAACCGCATGTTTGGATGCAAAACGACGATTTCTCGCCGATTTTCGTTGTTTTCTGGCATGAATTCGCAAAGAAGAGCACGAAATCTACAAAATCATGACTTTTTACCAAGATTCAACGTCTGAATTGCAAGAAAACAGCAGAATTCTGCACGAAATCATCAAAATTTTAACAGAAAACCGCATATTTCGATGCAAAACGACGATTTCTCGCCGATTTTCGTTGTTTTCTGGCATGAATTCGCAAAGAAGAGCACGAAATCTACAAAATCATGACTTTTTACCAAGATTCAACGGCTGAATTGCAAGAAAACAGCAGAATTCTGCACGAAATCATCAAAATTCTTAGAGAAAACCGCATATTTCGATGCAAAACAACGATTTCTCGCCGATTTTCGTTGTTTTCTATCTTGAATTCGCCAAGAAGAGCACGAAATCTACAAAATCATGACTTTTTACCAAGATTCAACGTCTGAATTGCAAGAAAACAGCAGAATTCTGCACAAAATCATCAAAATTTATACAGAAAACCGCATGTTTGGATGCAAAACGACAAATTCTCGCCGATTTTCGTTGTTTTCTGGCATGAATTCGCAAAGAAGAGCACGAAATCTACAAAATCATGACTTTTTACCAAGATTCAACGTCTGAATTGCAAGAAAACAGCAGAATTCTGCACGAAATCATCAAAATTCTTACAGAAAACCGCATATTTCGATGCAAAACGACGATTTTTCGCCGATTTTTGTTGTTTTCTGGCATGAATTCGCAAAGAAGAGCACGAAATTTACAAAATCATGACTTTTTACCAAGATTCAACGGCTGAATTGCAAGAAAACAGCAGAATTCTGCACGAAATCATCAAAATTCTTAGAGAAAACCGCATATTTCGATGCAAAACGACGATTTCTCGCTGATTTTCGTTGTTTTCTATCTTGAATTCGCAAAGAAGAGCACGAAATCTACAAAATCATGACTTTTTACCAAGATTCAACGGCTGCATTGCGAGAAAACAGCAGGATTCTGCACGAAATCATCAAAATTCTTAGAGAAAACCGCATATTTCGATGCAAAACGACAATTTCTCGCTGATTTTCGTTGTTTTCTATCTTGAATTCGCAAAGAAGAGCACGAAATCTACAAAATCATGACTTTTTACCAAGATTCAACGGCTGAATTGCAAGAAAACAGCAGAATTCTGCACGAAATCGTCAAAATTCTTAGAGAAAACCGCATATTTCGATGCAAAACGACGATTTCTCGCCGATTTTCGTTGTTTTCTGGCTTGAATTTGCAAAGAAGAGCACGAAATCTACAAAATCATGACTTTTTACCAAGATTCAACGGCTGAATTGCGAGAAAACAGCAGAATTTTGCACGAAATCATCAAAATTCTTACAGTAAACCGCATATTTCGATGCAAAACGACGATTTCTCGCCGATTTTCGTTGTTTTCTGGCTTGAATTTGCAAAGAAGAGCACGAAATCTACAAAATCATGACTTTTTACCAAGATTCAACGGCTGAATTTGCAAGAAAACAGCAGAATTCTGCACAAAATCATCAAAATTTATACAGAAAACCGCATGTTTGGATGCAAAACGACGATTTCTCGCTGATTTTCGTTGTTTTCTATCTTGAATTCGCAAAGAAGAGCACGAAATCTACAAAATCATGACTTTTTACCAAGATTCAACTTCTGAATTGCAAGAAAACAGCAGAATTCTGCACGAAATCGTCAAAATTCTTAGAGAAAACCGCATATTTCGATGCAAAACGACGATTTCTCGCCGATTTTCGTTGTTTTCTTGCATGAATTCGCAAAGAAGAGCACGAAAGCTACAAAATCATGACTTTTTACCAAGATTCAACGGCCTAATTGCAAGAAAACAGCAGAATTCTGCACGAAATCATCAAAATTCATAGAGAAAACCGCATATTTCGATGCAAAACGACGATTTCTCGCTGATTTTCGTTGTTTTCTATCTTGAATTCGCAAAGAAGAGCACGAAATCTACAAAATCATGTCTTTTTACCAAGATTCAACTTCTGAATTGCAAGAAAACAGCAGAATTCTTCACGAAATCGTCAAAATTCTTAGAGAAAACCGCATATTTTGATGCAAAATGACGATTTCTCGCCGATTTTCGTTGTTTTCTGGCTTGAATTTGCAAAGAAGAGCACGAAATCCACAAAATCATCACTTTTGACCAAGATTCAACGTCTGAATTGCAAGAAAACTGCAGAATTCTGAACGAAATCATCAAAATTCTTAGAAAAAACCGCATACTTCGATGCAAAACGACGATATCTCGCTGATTTTCGTTGTTTTCTATCTTGAATTTGCAAAGAAGAGCACGAAATCTACAAAATCATGACTTTTTACCAAGATTTAACGGCTGAATTGCAAGAAAACAGCAGAATTCTGCACGAAATCATCAAAATTCTCACAAAAAACCGCATATTTCGATGCAAAACGACGATTTCTCGCCGATTTTTGTTGTTTTCTGGCTTGAATTCGCAAAGAAGAGCACGAAATCTACAAAATGATGACTTTTTACCAAGATTCAACGGCTGAATTGCAAGAAAACAGCAGAATTCTGCACGAAATCATCAAAATTCTTACAGAAAACCGCATATTTCGATACAAAACGACAATTTCTCGCCGATTTTTGTTGTTTTCTGCCATGAATTCGCAATGAAGAGCACGAAATCTACAAAATCATGACTTTTTACCAAGATTCAACGGCTGAATTGCAAGAAAACAGCAGAATTCTGCACGAAATCATCAAAATTCTTAGAGAAAACCGCATATTTCGATGCAAATCGGCGATTTCTCGCTGATTTTCGTTGTTTTCTATCTTGAATTCGCAAAGAAGAGCACGAAATCTACAAAATCATGACTTTTTACAAGATTCAACGGCTGAATTGCAAGAAAACAGCAGAATTCTGCACGAAATCGTCAAAATTCTTAGAGAAAACCGCATATTTTGATGCAAAACGACGATTTCTCGCCGATTTTCGTTGTTTTCTGGCTTGAATTCGCAAAGAAGAGCAGGAAATCTACAAAATCATGACTTTTTACAAGATTCAACGGCTGAATTGCAAGAAAACAGCAGAATTCTGCACGAAATCGTCAAAATTCTTAGAGAAAACCGCATATTTTGATGCAAAACGACGATTTCTCGCCGATTTTCGTTGTTTTCTGGCTTGAATTCGCAAAGAAGAGCAGGAAATCTACAAAATCATGACTTTTTACCAAGATTCAACGGCTGAATTTGCAAGAAGACAGCAGAATTCTGCACAAAATCATCAAAATTTATACAGAAAACCGCATGTTTGGATGCAAAACGACGCTTTCTCGCCGATTTTCGTTGTTTTCTGGCATGACTTCGCAAAGAAGAGCACGAAATCTACAAAATCATAACTTTTTACCAAGATTCAACGTCTGACTTGCAAGAAAACAGCAGAATTCTGCACGAAATCATCAAAATTTTAACAGAAAACCGCATATTTCGATGCAAAACGACGATTTCTCGCCGATTTTCGTTGTTTTCTGGCATGAATTCGCAAAGAAGAGCACGAAATCTACAAAATCATGACTTTTTACCAAGATTCAACGGCTGAATTTGCAAGAAAACAGCAGAATTCTGCACAAAATCATCAAAATTTATACAGAAAACCGCATATTTCGATGCAAAACGACGATTTCTCGCCGATTTTCGTTGTTTTCTGGCATGAATTCGCAAAGAAGAGCACGAAATCTACAAAATCATGACTTTTTACCAAGATTCAACGGCTGAATTGCAAGAAAACAGCAGGATTCTGCACGAAATCATCAAAATTCTTAGAGAAAACCGCATATTTCGATGCAAAACGACAATTTCTCGCCGATTTTTGTTGTTTTCTGCCATGAATTCGCAATGAAGAGCACGAAATCTACAAAATCATGACTTTTTACCAAGATTCAACGGCTGCATTGCAAGAAAACAGCAGAATTCTGCACGAAATCATCAAAATTCTTAGAGAAAACCGCATATTTCGATGCAAAACGACGATTTCTCGCTGATTTTCGTTGTTTTCTATCTTGAATTCGCAAAGAAGAGCACGAAATCTACAAAATCATGACTTTTTACAAGATTCAACGGCTGAATTGCAAGAAAACAGCAGAATTCTGCACGAAATCGTCAAAATTCTTAGAGAAAACCGCATATTTTGATGCAAAACGACGATTTCTCGCCGATTTTCGTTGTTTTCTGGCTTGAATTCGCAAAGAAGAGCAGGAAATCTACAAAATCATGAGTTTTTACCAAGATTCAACGGCTGAATTGCAAGAAAACAGCAGAATTCTGCACGAAATCATCAAAATTCTTACAGAAAACCGCATATTTCGATGCAAAACGACGATTTCTCGCCGATTTTCGTTGTTTTCTGGCATGAATTCGCAAAGAAGAGCACGAAATCTACAAAATCATGACTTTTTACCAAGATTCAACGGCTGAATTTGCAAGAAAACAGCAGAATTCTGCACAAAATCATCAAAATTTATACAGAAAACCGCATGTTTGGATGCAAAACGACAAATTCTCGCCGATTTTCGTTGTTTTCTGGCATGAATTCGCAAAGAAGAGCACGAAATCTACAAAATCATGACTTTTTACCAAGATTCAACGTCTGAATTGCAAGAAAACAGCAGAATTCTGCACGAAATCATCAAAATTCTTACAGAAAACCGCATATTTCGATGCAAAACGACGATTTCTCGCCGATTTTCGTTGTTTTCTGGCATGAATTCGCAAAGAAGAGCACGAAATTTACAAAATCATGACTTTTTACCAAGATTCAACGGCTGAATTGCAAGAAAACAGCAGAATTCTGCACGAAATCATCAAAATTCTTAAAGAAAAGCGCATATTTCGATGCAAAACGACGATTTCTCGCTGATTTTCGTTGTTTTCTATCTTGAATTCGCAAAGAAGAGCACGAAATCTACAAAATCATGACTTTTTACCAAGATTCAACGGCTGAATTGCAAGAAAACAGCAGAATTCTGCACGAAATCGTCAAAATTCTTAGAGAAAACCGCATATTTCGATGCAAAAAGACGATTTCTCGCCGATTTTCGTTGTTTTCTGGCTTGAATTCGCAAATAAGAGCACGAAATCTACAAAATCATGACTTTTTACCAAGATTCAACGGCTGCATTGCGAGGAAAACAGCAGGATTCTGCACGAAATCATCAAAATTCTTAGAGAAAACCGCATATTTCGATGCAAAACGACAATTTCTCGCTGATTTTCGTTGTTTTCTATCTTGAATTCGCAAAGAAGAGCACGAAATCTACAAAATCATGACTTTTTACCAAGATTCAACAGCTGAATTGAAAGAAAACAGCAGAATTCTGCACGAAATCGTCAAAATTCTTAGAGAAAACCGCATATTCTGATGCAAAACGACGATTTCTCGCCGATTTTCGTTGTTTTCTGGCTTGAATTCGCAAAGAAGAGCAGGAAATCTACAAAATCATGACTTTTTACAAGATTCAACGGCTGAATTGCAAGAAAACAGCAAAATTCTGCACGAAATCGTCAAAATTCTTAGAGAAAACCGCATATTTTGATGCAAAACGACGATTTCTCGCCGATTTTCGTTGTTTTCTGGCTTGAATTCGCAAAGAAGAGCAGGAAATCTACAAAATCATGACTTTTTACCAAGATTCAACGGCTGAATTTGCAAGAAAACAGCAGAATTCTGCACAAAATCATCAAAATTTATACAGAAAACCGCATGTTTGGATGCAAAACGACGCTTTCTCGCCGATTTTCGTTGTTTTCTGGCATGACTTCGCAAAGAAGAGCACGAAATCTACAAAATCATAACTTTTTACCAAGATTCAACGTCTGAATTGCAAGAAAACAGCAGAATCCTGCACGAAATCATCAAAATTTTAACAGAAAACCGCATATTTCGATGCAAAACGACGATTTCTCGCCGATTTTCGTTGTTTTCTGGCATGAATTCGCAAAGAAGAGCACGAAATCTACAAAATCATGACTTTTTACCAAGATTCAACGGCTGAATTTGCAAGAAAACAGCAGAATTCTGCACAAAATCATCAAAATTCTTACAGAAAACCGCATGTTTGGATGCAAAACGACGATTTCTCGCCGATTTTCGTTGTTTTCTGGCATGAATTCGCAAAGAAAAGCACGAAATCTACAAAATCATGACTTTTTACCAAGATTCACCGGCTGAATTGCAAGAAAACAGCAGAATTCTGCACGAAATCATCAAAATTTTAACAGAAAACCGCATATTTCGATGCAAAACGACGATTTCTCGCCGATTTTCGTTGTTTTCTGGCATGAATTCGCAAAGAAGAGCACGAAATCTACAAAATCATGACTTTTTACCAAGATTCAACGGCTGAATTTGCAAGAAAACAGCAGAATTCTGCACAAAATCATCAAAATTTATACAGAAAACCGCATATTTCGATGCAAAACGACGATTTCTCGCCGATTTTCGTTGTTTTCTGGCATGAATTCGCAAAGAAGAGCACGAAATCTACAAAATCATGACTTTTTACCAAGATTCAACGGCTGAATTGCAAGAAAACAGCAGGATTCTGCACGAAATCATCAACATTCTTTGAGAAAACCGCATATTTCGATGCAAAACGACAATTTCTCGCCGATT
This sequence comes from Gnatocerus cornutus, assembly GCA_029298725.1. Lineage (NCBI taxonomy): Eukaryota > Metazoa > Arthropoda > Insecta > Coleoptera > Tenebrionidae > Gnatocerus > Gnatocerus cornutus. The sequence goes on from CM055514.1 coordinate 3,456,913, forward strand.
TTTGTTGTTTTCTGCCATGAATTCGCAATGAAGAGCACGAAATCTACAAAATCATGACTTTTTACCAAGATTCAACGGCTGCATTGCAAGAAAACAGCAGAATTCTGCACGAAATCATCAAAATTCTTAGAGAAAACCGCATATTTCGATGCAAAACGACGATTTCTCGCTGATTTTCGTTGTTTTCTATCTTGAATTCGCAAAGAAGAGCACGAAATCTACAAAATCATGACTTTTTACAAGATTCAACGGCTGAATTGCAAGAAAACAGCAGAATTCTGCACGAAATCGTCAAAATTCTTAGAGAAAACCGCATATTTTGATGCAAAACGACGATTTCTTGCCGATTTTCGTTGTTTTCTGGCTTGAATTCGCAAAGAAGAGCAGGAAATCTACAAAATCATGAGTTTTTACCAAGATTCAACGGCTGAATTGCAAGAAAACAGCAGAATTCTGCACGAAATCATCAAAATTCTTACAGAAAACCGCATATTTCGATGCAAAACGACGATTTCTCGCCGATTTTCGTTGTTTTCTGGCTTGAATTCGCAAAGAAGAGCACGAAATCTACAAAATCATGACTTTTTACCAAGATTCAACGGCTGAATTTGCAAGAAAACAGCAGAATTCTGCACAAAATCATCAAAATTCTTACAGAAAACCGCATGTTTGGATGCAAAACGACGATTTCTCGCCGATTTTCGTTGTTTTCTGGCATGAATTCGCAAAGAAAAGCACGAAATCTACAAAATCATGACTTTTTACCAAGATTCACCGGCTGAATTGCAAGAAATCAGCAGAATTTTGCACGAAATCATCAAAATTCTTAGAGAAAACCGCATATTTCGATGCAAAACGACGATTTCTCGCTGATTTTCGTTGTTTTCTATCTTGAATTCGCCAAGAAGTGCACGAAATCTACAAAATCATGACTTTTTACCAAGATTCAACGGCTGAATTGCGAGAAAACAGCAGAATTTTGCACGAAATCATCAAAATTCTTACAGAAAACCGCATATTTCGATGCAAAACGACGATTTCTCGCCGATTTTCGTTGTTTTCTGGCTTGAATTCGCAAAGAAGAGCACGAAATCTACAAAATCATGACTTTTTACCAAGATTCAACGGCTGAATTTGCAAGAAAACAGCAGAATTCTGCACAAAATCATCAAAATTTACACAGAAAACCGCATGTTTGGATGCAAAACGACGCTTTCTCGCCGATTTTCGTTGTTTTCTGGCATGACTTCGCAAAGAAGAGCACGAAATCTACAAAATCATGACTTTTTACCAAGATTCAACGTCTGAATTGCAAGAAAACAGCAGAATTCTGCACGAAATCATCAAAATTTTAACAGAAAACCGCATATTTCGATGCAAAACGACGATTTCTCGCCGATTTTCGTTGTTTTCTGGCATGAATTCGCAAAGAAGAGCACGAAATCTACAAAATCATGACTTTTTACCAAGATTCAACGGCTGAATTTGCAAGAAAACAGCAGAATTCTGCACAAAATCATCAAAATTTATACAGAAAACCGCATGTTTGGATGCAAAACGACAAATTCTCGCCGATTTTCGTTGTTTTCTGGCATGAATTCGCAAAGAAGAGCACGAAATCTACAAAATCATGACTTTTTACCAAGATTCAACGTCTGAATTGCAAGAAAACAGCAGAATTCTGCACGAAATCATCAAAATTCTTACAGAAAACCGCATATTTCGATGCAAAACGACGATTTCTCGCCGGTTTTTGGTTGTTTTCTGGCATGAATTCGCAAAGAAGAGCACGAAATTTACAAAATCATGACTTTTTACCAAGATTCAACGGCTGCATTGCAAGAAAACAGCAGAATTCTGCACGAAATCATCAAAATTCTTAAAGAAAACCGCATATTTCGATGCAAAACGACGATTTCTCGCTGATTTTCGTTGTTTTCTATCTTGAATTCGCAAAGAAGAGCACGAAATCTACAAAATCATGACTTTTTACCAAGATTCAACGGCTGAATTGCAAGGAAAACAGCAGAATTCTGCACGAAATCGTCAAAATTCTTAGAGAAAACCGCATATTTCGATGCAAAAAGACGATTTCTCGCCGATTTTCGTTGTTTTCTGGCTTGAATTCGCAAATAAGAGCACGAAATCTACAAAATCATGACTTTTTACCAAGATTCAACGGCTGCATTGCGAGAAAACAGCAGGATTCTGCACGAAATCATCAAAATTCTTAGAGAAAACCGCATATTTCGATGCAAAACGACAATTTCTCGCTGATTTTCGTTGTTTTCTATCTTGAATTCGCAAAGAAGAGCACGAAATCTACAAAATCATGACTTTTTACCAAGATTCAACAGCTGAATTGCAAGAAAACAGCAGAATTCTGCACGAAATCGTCAAAATTCTTAGAGAAAACCGCATATTTCGATGCAAAACGACGATTTCTCGCTGATTTTCGTTGTTTTCTATCTTGAATTCGCAAAGAAGAGCACGAAATCTACAAAATCATGACTTTTTACCAAGATTCAACGGCTGAATTGCAAGAAAACAGCAGAATTCTGCACGAAATCGTCAAAATTCTTAGAGAAAACCGCATATTTCGATGCAAAACGACGATTTCTCGCCGATTTTCGTTGTTTTCTGGCTTGAATTTGCAAAGAAGAGCACGAAATCTACAAAATCATGACTTTTTACCAAGATTCAACGGCTGAATTGCGAGGAAAACAGCAGAATTTTGCACGAAATCATCAAAATTCTTACAGTAAACCGCATATTTCGATGCAAAACGACGATTTCTCGCCGATTTTCGTTGTTTTCTGGCTTGAATTTGCAAAGAAGAGCACGAAATCTACAAAATCATGACTTTTTACCAAGATTCAACGGCTGAATTTGCAAGAAAACAGCAGAATTCTGCACAAAATCATCAAAATTTATACAGAAAACCGCATGTTTGGATGCAAAACGACGCTTTCTCGCCGATTTTCGTTGTTTTCTGGCATGACTTCGCAAAGAAGAGCACGAAATCTACAAAATTATGTCTTTTTACCAAGATTCAACGGCTGAATTGCAAGAAATCAGTAGAATTCTGCACGAAATCATCAAAATTTATACAGAAAACCGCATGTTTGGATGCAAAACGACGCTTTCTCGCCGATTTTCGTTGTTTTCTGGCATGACTTCGCAAAGAAGAGCACGAAATCTACAAAATTATGTCTTTTTACCAAGATTCAACGGCTGAATTGCAAGAAATCAGTAGAATTCTGCACGAAATCATCAAAATTCTTAGAGAAAACCGCATATTTCGATGCAAAACGACGATTTCTCGCTGATTTTCGTTGTTTTCTATCTTGAATTCGCAAAGAAGAGCACGAAATCTACAAAGTCATGACTTTTTACCAAGATTCAACGGCTGAATTGCAAGAAAACAGCAGAATTCTGCACGAAATCATCAAAATTCTTACAGAAATCCGCATATTTCGATGCAAAACGACGATTTCTCGCTGATTTTCGTTGTTTTCTATCTTGAATTCGCAAAGAAGAGCACGAAATCTACAAAATCATGACTTTTTACCAAGATTCAACGGCTGAATTGCAAGAAAACAGCAGAATTCTGCACGAAATCGTCAAAATTCTTAGAGAAAACCGCATATTTCGAAGCAAAACGACGATTTCTCGCTGATTTTCGTTGTTTTCTATCTTGAATTCGTAAAGAAGAGCACGAAATCTACAAAATCATGACTTTTTACCAAGATTCAACGGCTGAATTGCAAGAAAACAGCAGAATTCTGCACGAAATCGTCAAAATTCTTAGAGAAAACCGCATATTTCGATGCAAAACGACGATTTCTCGCCGATTTTCGTTGTTTTCTGGCTTGAATTCGCAAAGAAGAGCACGAAATCTACAAAATCATGACTTTTTACCAAGATTCAACGGCTGAATTGCGAGAAAACAGCAGAATTTTGCACGAAATCATCAAAATTCTTACAGAAAACCGCATATTTCGATGCAAAACGACGATTTCTCGCCGATTTTCGTTGTTTTCTGGCTTGAATTCGCAAAGAAGAGCACGAAATCTACAAAATCATGACTTTTTACCAAGATTCAACGGCTGAATTTGCAAGAAAACAGCAGAATTCTGCACAAAATCATCAAAATTCTTACAGAAAACCGCATGTTTGGATGCAAAACGACGATTTCTCGCCGATTTTCGTTGTTTTCTGGCATGAATTTGCAAAGAAAAGCACGAAATCTACAAAATCATGACTTTTTACCAAGATTCAACGGCTGAATTGCAAGAAATCAGCAGAATTTTGCACGAAATCATCAAAATTCTTAGAGAAAACCGCATATTTCGATGCAAAACGACGATTTCTCGCTGATTTTCGTTGTTTTCTATCTTGAATTCGCCAAGAAGTGCACGAAATCTACAAAATCATGACTTTTTACCAAGATTCAACGGCTGAATTGCAAGAAAACAGCAGAATTCTGCACGAAATCATCAAAATTCTTACAGAAATCCGCATATTTCGATGCAAAACGACGATTTCTCGCCGATTTTCGTTGTTTTCTGGCTTGAATTCGCAAAGAAGAGCACGAAATCTACAAAATCATGACTTTTTACCAAAATTCAACGGCTGAATTGCAAGAAAACAGCAGAATTCTGCACGAAATCATCAAAATTCTTAGAGAAAACCGCATATTTCGATGCAAAACGACGATTTCTCGCTGATTTTCGTTGTTTTCTATCTTGAATTCGCAAAGAAGAGCACGAAATCTACAAAATCATGACTTTTTACCAAGATTCAACGGCTGAATTGCAAGAAAACAGCAGAATTCTGCACGAAATCGTCAAAATTCTTAGAGAAAACCGCATATTTCGATGCAAAACGACGATTTTTCGCCGATTTTCGTTGTTTTCTTGCATGAATTCGCAAAGAAGAGCACGAAAGCTACAAAATCATGACTTTTTACCAAGATTCAACGGCCTAATTGCAAGAAAACAGCAGAATTCTGCACGAAATCATCAAAATTCATAGAGAAAACCGCATATTTCGATGCAAAACGACGATTTCTCGCTGATTTTCGTTGTTTTCTATCTTGAATTCGCAAAGAAGAGCACGAAATCTACAAAATCATGACTTTTTACCAAGATTCAACTTCTGAATTGCAAGAAAACAGCAGAATTCTTCACGAAATCGTCAAAATTCTTAGAGAAAACCGCATATTTCGATGCAAAATGACGATTTCTCGCCGATTTTCGTTGTTTTCTGGCTTGAATTTGCAAAGAAGAGCACGAAATCCACAAAATCATCACTTTTGACCAAGATTCAACGTCTGAATTGCAAGAAAACTGCAGAATTCTGAACGAAATCATCAAAATTCTTAGAAAAAACCGCATATTTCGATGCTAAACGACGATATCTCGCTGATTTTCGTTGTTTTCTATCTTGAATTTGCAAAGAAGAGCACGAAATCTACAAAATCATGACTTTTTACCAAGATTCAACGGCTGAATTGCAAGAAAACAGCAGAATTCTGCACGAAATCATCAAAATTCTCACAGAAAACCGCATATTTCGATGCAAAACGACGATTTCTCGCCGATTTTTGTTGTTTTCTGGCTTGAATTCGCAAAGAAGAGCACGAAATCTACAAAATGATGACTTTTTACCAAGATTCAACGGCTGAATTGCAAGAAAACAGCAGAATTCTGCACGAAATCATCAAAATTCTTACAGAAAACCGCATATTTCGATACAAAACGACAATTTCTCGCCGATTTTTGTTGTTTTCTGCCATGAATTCGCAATGAAGAGCACGAAATCTACAAAATCATGACTTTTTACCAAGATTCAACGGCTGAATTGCAAGAAAACAGCAGAATTCTGCACGAAATCATCAAAATTCTTAGAGAAAACCGCATATTTCGATGCAAATCGGCGATTTCTCGCTGATTTTCGTTGTTTTCTATCTTGAATTCGCAAAGAAGAGCACAAAATCTACAAAATCATGACTTTTTACAAGATTCAACGGCTGAATTGCAAGAAAACAGCAGAATTCTGCACGAAATCGTCAAAATTCTTAGAGAAAACCGCATATTTTGATGCAAAACGACGATTTCTCGCCGATTTTCGTTGTTTTCTGGCTTGAATTCGCAAAGAAGAGCAGGAAATCTACAAAATCATGAGTTTTTACCAAGATTCAACGGCTGAATTGCAAGAAAACAGCAAAATTCTGCACGAAATCATCAAAATTCTTACAGAAAACCGCATATTTCGATGCAAAACGATTATTTCTCGCCGATTTTCGTTGTTTTCTGGCTTGAATTCGCAAAGAAGAGCCCGAAATCTACAAAATCATGACTTTTTACCAAGATTCAACGGCTGAATTGCAAGAAAACAGCAGAATTCTGCACGAAATCATCAAAATTGTTAGAAAAAACCGCATATTTCGATGCAAAACGACGATTTCTCGCTGGTTTTCGTTGTTTTCTATCTTGAATTCGCAAAGAAGAGCACGAAATCTACAAAATCATGACTTTTTACTAAGATTCAACGGCTGAATTGCAAGAAAACAGCAGAATTCTGCACAAAATCGTCAAAATTCTTAGAGAAAACCGCATATTTCGATGCAAAACGACGATTTCTCGCCAATTTTCGTTGTTTTCTGGCTTGAATTTGCAAAGAAGAGCACGAAATCTAAAAAATCATCACTTTTTACCAAGATTCAACGGCTGAATTGCAAGAAAACAGCAGAATTCTGCACGAAATCATCAAAATTCTTAAAGAAAACCGCATATTTCGACGCAAAACGACGATTTCTCGCTGATTTTCGTTGTTTTCTATCTTGAATTCGCAAAGAAGAGCACGAAATCTACAAAGTCATGACTTTTTACCAAGATTCAACGGCTGAATTGCAAGAAAACAGCAGAATTCTGAACGAAATCATCAAAATTCTTACAGAAATCCGCATATTTCGATGCAAAACGACGATTTCTCGCTGATTTTCGTTGTTTTCTATCTTGAATTCGCAAAGAAGAGCACGAAATCTACAAAATCATGACTTTTTACCAAGATTCAACGGCTGAATTGCAAGAAAACAGCAGAATTCTGCACGAAATCGTCAAAATTCTTAGAGAAAACCGCATATTTCGAAGCAAAACGACGATTTCTCGCTGATTTTCGTTGTTTTCTATCTTGAATTCGTAAAGAAGAGCACGAAATCTACAAAATCATGACTTTTTACCAAGATTCAACGGCTGAATTGCAAGAAAACAGCAGAATTCTGCACGAAATCGTCAAAATTCTTAGAGAAAACCGCATATTTCGATGCAAAACGACGATTTCTCGCCGATTTTCGTTGTTTTCTGGCTTGAATTCGCAAAGAAGAGCACGAAATCTACAAAATCATGACTTTTTACCAAGATTCAACGGCTGAATTGCAAGAAAACAGCAGAATTCTGCACGAAATCATCAAAATTCTTACAGAAATCCGCATATTTCGATGCAAAACGACGATTTCTCGCCGATTTTCGTTGTTTTCTGGCTTGAATTTGCAAAGAAGAGCACGAAATCTACAAAATCATGACTTTTTACCAAGATTCAACGGCTGAATTGCAAGAAAACAGCAGAATTCTGCACGAAATCATCAAAATTCTTAGAGAAAACCGCATATTTCGATGCAAAACGACGATTTCTCGCTGATTTTCGTTGTTTTCTATCTTGAATTCGCAAAGAAGAGCACGAAATCTACAAAATCATGACTTTTTACCAAGATTCAACGGCTGAATTGCAAGAAAACAGCAGAATTCTGCACGAAATCGTCAAAATTCTTAGAGAAAACCGCATATTTCGATGCAAAACGACGATTTCTCGCCGATTTTCGTTGTTTTCTTGCATGAATTCGCAAAGAAGAGCACGAAAGCTACAAAATCATGACTTTTTACCAAGATTCAACGGCCTAATTGCAAGAAAACAGCAGAATTCTGCACGAAATCATCAAAATTCATAGAGAAAACCGCATATTTCGATGCAAAACGACGATTTCTCGCTGATTTTCGTTGTTTTCTATCTTGAATTCGCAAAGAAGAGCACGAAATCTACAAAATCATGACTTTTTACCAAGATTCAACGGCTGAATTGCAAGAAAACAGCAGAATTCTGCACGAAATCGTCAAAATTCTTAGAGAAAACCGCATATTTCGATGCAAAACGACGATTTCTCGCCGATTTTCGTTGTTTTCTGGCATGAATTCGCAAAGAAAAGCACGAAATCTACAAAATCATGACTTTTTACCAAGATTCAACGGCTGAATTGCAAGAAATCAGCAGAATTTTGCACGAAATCATCAAAATTCTTAGAGAAAACCGCATATTTCGATGCAAAACGACGATTTCTCGCTGATTTTCGTTGTTTTCTATCTTGAATTCGCCAAGAAGTGCACGAAATCTACAAAATCATGACTTTTTACCAAGATTCAACGGCTGAATTGCAAGAAAACAGCAGAATTCTGCACGAAATCATCAAAATTCTTACGGAAATCCGCATATTTCGATGCAAAACGACGATTTCTCGCCGATTTTCGTTGTTTTCTGGCTTGAATTCGCAAAGAAGAGCACGAAATCTACAAAATCATGACTTTTTACCAAAATTCAACGGCTGAATTGCAAGAAAACAGCAGAATTCTGCACGAAATCATCAAAATTCTTAGAGAAAACCGCATATTTCGATGCAAAACGACGATTTCTCGCTGATTTTCGTTGTTTTCTATCTTGAATTCGCAAAGAAGAGCACGAAATCTACAAAATCATGACTTTTTACCAAGATTCAACGGCTGAATTGCAAGAAAACAGCAGAATTCTGCACGAAATCGTCAAAATTCTTAGAGAAAACCGCATATTTCGATGCAAAACGACGATTTCTCGCCGATTTTCGTTGTTTTCTTGCATGAATTCGCAAAGAAGAGCACGAAAGCTACAAAATCATGACTTTTTACCAAGATTCAACGGCCTAATTGCAAGAAAACAGCAGAATTCTGCACGAAATCATCAAAATTCATAGAGAAAACCGCATATTTCGATGCAAAACGACGATTTCTCGCTGATTTTCGTTGTTTTCTATCTTGAATTCGCAAAGAAGAGCACGAAATCTACAAAATCATGACTTTTTACCAAGATTCAACTTCTGAATTGCAAGAAAACAGCAGAATTCTTCACGAAATCGTCAAAATTCTTAGAGAAAACCGCATATTTCGATGCAAAATGACGATTTCTCGCCGATTTTCGTTGTTTTCTGGCTTGAATTTGCAAAGAAGAGCACGAAATCCACAAAATCATCACTTTTGACCAAGATTCAACGTCTGAATTGCAAGAAAACTGCAGAATTCTGAACGAAATCATCAAAATTCTTAGAAAAAACCGCATATTTCGATGCTAAACGACGATATCTCGCTGATTTTCGTTGTTTTCTATCTTGAATTTGCAAAGAAGAGCACGAAATCTACAAAATCATGACTTTTTACCAAGATTCAACGGCTGAATTGCAAGAAAACCGCAGAATTCTGCACGAAATCATCAAAATTCTCACAGAAAACCGCATATTTCGATGCAAAACGACGATTTCTCGCCGATTTTTGTTGTTTTCTGGCTTGAATTCGCAAAGAAGAGCACGAAATCTACAAAATGATGACTTTTTACCAAGATTCAACGGCTGAATTGCAAGAAAACAGCAGAATTCTGCACGAAATCATCAAAATTCTTACAGAAAACCGCATATTTCGATACAAAACGACAATTTCTCGCCGATTTTTGTTGTTTTCTGCCATGAATTCGCAATGAAGAGCACGAAATCTACAAAATCATGACTTTTTACCAAGATTCAACGGCTGAATTGCAAGAAAACAGCAGAATTCTGCACGAAATCATCAAAATTCTTAGAGAAAACCGCATATTTCGATGCAAATCGGCGATTTCTCGCTGATTTTCGTTGTTTTCTATCTTGAATTCGCAAAGAAGAGCACAAAATCTACAAAATCATGACTTTTTACAAGATTCAACGGCTGAATTGCAAGAAAACAGCAGAATTCTGCACGAAATCGTCAAAATTCTTAGAGAAAACCGCATATTTTGATGCAAAACGACGATTTCTCGCCGATTTTCGTTGTTTTCTGGCTTGAATTCGCAAAGAAGAGCAGGAAATCTACAAAATCATGAGTTTTTACCAAGATTCAACGGCTGAATTGCAAGAAAACAGCAAAATTCTGCACGAAATCATCAAAATTCTTACAGAAAACCGCATATTTCGATGCAAAACGATTATTTCTCGCCGATTTTCGTTGTTTTCTGGCTTGAATTCGCAAAGAAGAGCCCGAAATCTACAAAATCATGACTTTTTACCAAGATTCAACGGCTGAATTGCAAGAAAACAGCAGAATTCTGCACGAAATCATCAAAATTGTTAGAGAAAACCGCATATTTCGATGCAAAACGACGATTTCTCGCTGGTTTTCGTTGTTTTCTATCTTGAATTCGCAAAGAAGAGCACGAAATCTACAAAATCATGACTTTTTACCAAGATTCAACGGCTGAATTGCAAGAAAACAGCAGAATTCTGCACGAAATCATCAAAATTCTTACAGAAAACCGCATATTTCGATGCAAATCGACGATTTCTCGCCGATTTTCGTTGTTTTCTGGCTTGAATTCGCAAAGAAGAGCTCGACATCTACAAAATCATGACTTTTTACTAAGATTCAACGGCTGAATTGCAAGAAAACCGCAGAATTCTGCACGAAATCATCAAAATTCTTACAGAAAACCGCATATTTGATGCAAAACGACGATTTCTCGCCGATTTTCGTTGTTTTCTGGCTTGAATTCGCAAAGAAGAGCACGAAATCTACAAAATCATGACTTTTTACCAAGATTCAACGGCTGAATTGCAAGAAAACAGCACAATTCTGCACGAAATCATTGAAATTCTTAGAGAAAACTGCATATTTTGATGCAAAACAACGATTTCTCGCCGATTTTCGTTGTTTTCTATCTTGAATTCGCCAAGAAGAGCACGAAATCTACAAAATTATGACTTTTTACCTAGATTCAACGGCTGAATTGCAAGAAAACATCAGAATTCTGCACGAAACCATCAAAATTTTTACAGAAAACCGCATATTTCGATGCAAAACAACGATTTCTCGCCGATTTTCGTTGTTTTCTATCTTGAATTCGCCAAGAAGAGCACGAAATCTATAAAATCATGACTTTTTACCTAGATTCAACGGCTGAATTGCAAGAAAACAGCAGAATTCTGCACGAAATCATGAAAATTCTTACAGAAATCTGCATATTTCGATGCAAAACGACGATTTCTCGCCGATTTTCGTTGTTTTCTCGCCAGAATTCGCAAAGAAGAGCACGAGATCTACAAAATCATGACTTTTTACCAAGATTCAACGGCTGAATTGCAAGTAAACAGCAGAATTCTGCACGAAATCGTCAAAATTCTTAGAGAAAACCGCATATTTCGATGCAAAACGACGATTTCTCGCCGATTTTCGTTGTTTTCTGGCTTGAATTCGCAAAGAAGAGCACGAAATCTACAAAATCATGACTTTTTACCAAGATTCAACGGCTGAATTGCAAGAAAACAGCAGAATTCTGCACGAAATCATCAAAATTCTTACAGAAAACCGCATATTTAGATGCAAAACGACGATTTCTCGCCGATTTTCGTTGTTTTCTGGCTTGAATTCGCAAAGAATTGCACGAAAATTACAAAATCATGACTTTTTACCAAGATTCAACGGCTGAATTGCAAGAAAACAGCAGAATTCTGCACGAAATCGTCAAAATTCTTAGAGAAAACCGCATATTTCGATGCAAAACGACAATTTCTCGCCGATTTTTGTTGTTTTCTGGCTTGAATTCGCAAAGAAGAGCACGAAATCTACAAAATCATCACTTTTTACCAAGATTCAACGGCTGAATTGCAAGAAAACAGCAGAATTCTGCACGAAATCATCAAAATTCTTAGAGAAAACCGCATATTTCGATGCAAAACGACGATTTTTCGCCGATTTTCGTGGTTTTCTGGCTTGAATTCGCAAAGAAGAGCACAAAATCTACAAAATCATGACTTTTTACCAAGATTCAACGGCTGAATTGCAAGAAAACAGCAGAATTCTGCACAAAATCATCAAAATTCATACAGAAAACCGCATATTTCGATGCAAAACGATTATTTCTCGCCGATTTTCGTTGTTTTCTGGCTTGAATTCGCAAAGAAGAGCACGAAATCTACAAAATCATGACTTTTTACCAAGATTCAACGGCTGAATTGCAAGAAAACAGCAGAATTCTGCACGAAATCATCAAAATTCTTACAGAAAACCGCACATTTCGATGCAAATCGACGATTTCTCGCCGATTTTCGTTGTTTTCTGGCTTGAATTCGCAAAGAAGAGCTCGACATCTACAAAATCATGACTTTTTACTAAGATTCAACGGCTGAATTGCAAGAAAACCGCAGAATTCTGCACGAAATCATCAAAATTCTTACAGAAAACCGCATATTTGATGCAAAACGACGATTTCTCGCCGATTTTCGTTGTTTTCTGGCTTGAATTCGCAAAGAAGAGCACGAAATCTACAAAATCATGACTTTTTACCAAGATTCAACGGCTGAATTGCAAGAAAACAGCACAATTCTGCACGAAATCATTGAAATTCTTAGAGAAAACTGCATATTTTGATGCAAAACAACGATTTCTCGCCGATTTTCGTTGTTTTCTATCTTGAATTCGCCAAGAAGAGCACGAAATCTACAAAATTATGACTTTTTACCTAGATTCAACGGCTGAATTGCAAGAAAACATCAGAATTCTGCACGAAACCATCAAAATTCTTACAGAAAACCGCATATTTCGATGCAAAACAACGATTTCTCGCCGATTTTCGTTGTTTTCTATCTTGAATTCGCCAAGAAGAGCACGAAATCTATAAAATCATGACTTTTTACCTAGATTCAACGGCTGAATTGCAAGAAAACAGCAGAATTCTGCACGAAATCATCAAAATTCTTACAGAAAACTGCATATTTCGATGCAAAACGACGATTTCTCGCCGATTTTCGTTGTTTTTTCGCCAGAATTCGCAAAGAAGAGCACGAGATCTACAAAATCATGACTTTTTACCAAGATTCAACGGCTGAATTGCAAGAAAACAGCAGAATTCTGCACGAAATCATCAAAATTCTTACAGAAAACCGCATATTTCGATGCAAAACGACGATTTCTCGCCGATTTTCGTTGTTTTCTGGCATGAATTTGCAAAGAAGAGCACGAAATCTACAAAATCATGACTTTTTACCAAGATTCAACGGCTGAATCGCAAGAAAACAGCAGAATTCTGCACGAAATCATCAAAATTCTTAGAGAAAACCGCATATTTCGATGCAAAACGACGATTTCTCGCTGATTTTCGTTGTTTTCTATCTTGAATTCGCAAAGAAGAGCACGAAATCTACAAAATCATGACTTTTTACCAAGATTCAACGGCTGAATTGCAAGTAAACAGCAGAATTCTGCACGAAATCGTCAAAATTCTTAGAGAAAACCGCATATTTCGATGCAAAACGACGATTTCTCGCCGATTTTCGTTGTTTTCTGGCTTGAATTCGCAAAGAAGAGCACGAAATCTACAAAATCATGACTTTTTACCAAGATTCAACGGCTGAATTGCAAGAAAACAGCAGAATTCTGCACGAAATCATCAAAATTCTTACAGAAAACCGCATATTTAGATGCAAAACGACGATTTCTCGCCGATTTTCGTTGTTTTCTGGCTTGAATTCGCAAAGAAGAGCACGAGATCTACTAAATCATGACTTTTTACCAAGATTCAAAGGCTGAATTGCAAGAAAACAGCAGAATTCTGCACGAAATCATCAAAATTCTTACAGAAAACCGCATATTTCGATGCAAAACGACGATTTCTCGCCAATTTTCGTTGTTTTCTGGCATGAATTCTCAAAGAAGAGCACGAAATCTACAAAATCATGACTTTTTACCAAGATTTAACGGCTGAATTGCAAGAAAACAGCAGAATTCTGCACGAAATCATCAATATTCTTAGAGAAAACCGCATATTTCGATGCAAAACGACGATTTCTCGCCGATTTTCGTTGTTTTCTGGCTTGAATTCGCAAAGAAGAGCACGAAATCTACAAAATCATCACTTTTTACCAAAATTCAACGGCTGAATTGCAAGAAAACAGCAGAATTCTGCACGAAATCATCAAAATTCTTAGAGAAAACCGCATATTTCGATGCAAAACGACGACTTCTCGCCGATTTTCGTGGTTTTCTGGCTTAAATTCGCAAAAAAGAGCACGACATCTACAAAATCATGACTTTCTGCACGAAATCATCAAAATTCTTACAGAAAACCGCATATTTCGATGCAAAACAACGATTTCTCGCCGATTTTCGTTGTTTTCTGGCTTGAATTCGCAAAGAAGAGCACGAAATCTACAAAATCATCACTTTTTACCAAGATTCTACGGCTGAATTGCAAGAAAACAGCAGAATTCTGCACGAAATCATCAAAATTCTTACAGAAAACCGCATATTTCGATGCAAAACGATTATTTCTCGCCGATTTTCGTTGTTTTCTGGCTTGAATTCGCAAAGAAGAGCACGAAATCTACAAAATCATGACTTTTTACCAAGATTCAACGGCTGAATTGCAAGAAAACAGCAGAATTCTGCACAAAATCATCAAAATTCTTTCAGAAAACCGCATATTTCGATGCAAAACGATTATTTCTCGCCGATTTTCGTTGTTTTCTGGCTTGAATTCGCAAAGAAGAGCACGAAATCTACAAAATCATGACTTTTTACCAAGATTTAACGGCTGAATTGCAAGAAAACAGCAGAATTTTGCACGAAATCATCAAAATTCTTACAGAAAACCGCATACTTCGATGCAAAACGACGATTTCTCGCCGATTTTCGTTGTTTTCTGGCTTGAATTCGCAAAGAAGAGCTCAAAATCTACAAAATCATGACTTTTTACTAAGATTCAACGGCTGAATTGCAAGAAAACCGCAGAATTCTGCACGAAATCATCAAAATTCTTACAGAAAACCGCATATTTGATGCAAAACGACGATTTCTCGCCGATTTTCGTTGTTTTCTGGCTTGAATTCGCAAAGAAGAGCACGAAATCTACAAAATCATGACTTTTTACCAAGATTCAACGGCTGAATTGCAAGAAAACAGCAGAATTCTGCACGAAATCATTAAAATTCTTAGAGAAAACTGCATATTTCGATGCAAAACAACGATTTCTCGCCGATTTTCGTTGTTTTCTATCTTGAATTCGCCAAGAAGAGCACGAAATCTACAAAATCATGACTTTTTACCTAGATTCAACGGCTGAATTGCAAGAAAACAGCAGAATTCTGCACGAAACCATCAAAATTCTTACAGAAAACCGCATATTACGATGCAAAACAACGATTTCTCGCCGATTTTCGTTGTTTTCTATCTTGAATTCGCCAAGAAGAGCACGAAATCTATAAAATCATGATTTTTTACCTAGATTCAACGGCTGAATTGCAAGAAAACAGCAGAATTCTGCACGAAATCATCAATATTCTTAGAGAAAACCGCATATTTCGATGCAAAACGACGATTTCTCGCTGATTTTCGTTGTTTTCTATCTTGAATTCGCAAAGAAGAGCACAAAATCTACAAAATCATGACTTTTTACCAAGATTCAACGGCTGAATTGCAAGAAAACAGCAGAATTCTGCACGAAATTGTAAAAATTCTTAGAGAAAACCGCAAATTTCGATGCAAAACGACGATTTCTCGCCGATTTTCGTTGTTTTCTGGCTTAAATTCGCAAAGAAGAGCACGAAATCTACAAAATCATGACTTTCTGCACGAAATCATCAAAATTCTTACAGAAAACCGCATCTTTCGATGCAAAACGACGATTTCTCGCCGATTTTCGTTGTTTTCTTGCTTGAATTCGCAAAGAAGAGCACGAGATCTACAAAATCATGACTTTTTACCAAGATTCAACGACTGAATTGCAAGAAAACAGCAGAATTCTGCACGAAATCATCAAAATTCTTATAGAAAACCGCATATTTCGATGCAAAACGACGATTTCTCGCCAATTTTCGTTGTTTTCTGGCATGAATTCTCAAAGAAGAGCACGAAATCTACAAAATCATGACTTTTTACCAAGATTTAACGGCTGAATTGCAAGAAAACAGCAGAATTCTGCACGAAATCATCAATATTCTTAGAGAAAACCGCATATTTCGATGCAAAACGACGATTTCTCGCTGATTTTCGTTGTTTTCTATCTTGAATTCGCAAAGAAGAGCACAAAATCTACAAAATCATGACTTTTTACCAAGATTCAACAGCTGAATTGCAAGAAAACAGCAGAATTCTGCACGAAATTGTCAAAATTCATACAGAAAACCGCATATTTCGATGCAAAACGATTATTTCTCGCCGATTTTCGTTGTTTTCTGGCTTGAATTCGCAAAGAAGAGCACGAAATCTACAAAATCATGACTTTTTACCAAGAATCAACGGCTGAATTGCAAGAAAACAGCAGAATTCTGCACGAAATCATCAAAATTCTTACAGAAAACCGCATATTTCGATGCAAATCGACGATTTCTCGCCGATTTTCGTTGTTTTCTGGCTTGAATTCGCAAAGAAGAGCTCGACATCTACAAAATCATGACTTTTTACTAAGATTCAACGGCTGAATTGCAAGAAAACCGCAGAATTCTGCACGAAATCATCAAAATTCTTACAGAAAACCGCATATTTGATGCAAAACGACGATTTCTCGCCGATTTTCGTTGTTTTCTGGCTTGAATTCGCAAAGAAGAGCACGAAATCTACAAAATCATGGCTTTTTACCAAGATTCAACGGCTGAATTGCAAGAAAACAGCAGAATTCTGCACGAAATCATTGAAATTCTTAGAGAAAACTGCATATTTTGATGCAAAACAACGATTTCTCGCCGATTTTCGTTGTTTTCTATCTTGAATTCGCCACGAAGAGCACGAAATCTACAAAATTATGACTTTTTACCTAGATTCAACGGCTGAATTGCAAGAAAACATCAGAATTCTGCACGAAACCATCAAAATTCTTACAGAAAACCGCATATTTCGATGCAAAACAACGATTTCTCGCCGATTTTCGTTGTTTTCTATCTTGAATTCGCCAAGAAGAGCACGAAATCTATAAAATCATGACTTTTTACCTAGATTCAACGGCTGAATTGCAAGAAAACAGCAGAATTCTGCACGAAATCATCAAAATTCTTACAGAAAACTGCATATTTCGATGCAAAACGACGATTTCTCGCCGATTTTCGTTGTTTTCTCGCCAGAATTTGCAAAGAAGAGCACGAGATCTACAAAATCATGACTTTTTACCAAGTTTCAACGGCTGAATTGCAAGAAAACAGCAGAATTCTGCACGAAATCATCAAAATTCTTACAGAAAACCGCATATTTCGATGCAAAACGACGATTTCTCGCCGATTTTCGTTGTTTTCTGGTATGAATTTGCAAAGAAGAGCACGAAATCTACAAAATCATGACTTTTTACCAAGATTCAACGGCTGAATCGCAAGAAAACAGCAGAATTCTGCACGAAATCATCAAAATTCTTAGAGAAAACCGCATATTTCGATGCAAAACGACGATTTCTCGCTGATTTTCGTTGTTTTCTATCTTGAATTCGCAAAGAAGAGCACGAAATCTACAAAATCATGACTTTTTACCAAGATTCAACGGCTGAATTGCAAGTAAACAGCAGAATTCTGCACGAAATCGTCAAAATTCTTAGAGAAAACCGCATATTTCGATGCAAAACGACGATTTCTCGCCGATTTTCGTTGTTTTCTGGCTTGAATTCGCAAAGAAGAGCACGAAATCTACAAAATCATGACTTTTTACCAAGATTCAACGGCTGAATTGCAAGAAAACAGCAGAATTCTGCACGAAATCATCAAAATTCTTACAGAAAACCGCATATTTAGATGCAAAACGACGATTTCTCGCCGATTTTCGTTGTTTTCTGGCTTGAATTCGCAAAGAAGAGCACGGGATCTACTAAATCATGACTTTTTACCAAAATTCAAAGGCTGAATTGCAAGAAAACAGCAGAATTCTGCACGAAATCATCAAAATTCTTACAGAAAACCGCATATTTCGATGCAAAACGACGATTTCTCGCCAATTTTCGTTGTTTTCTGGCATGAATTCTCAAAGAAGAGCACGAAATCTACAAAATCATGACTTTTTACCAAGATTTAACGGCTGAATTGCAAGAAAACAGCAGAATTCTGCACGAAATCATCAATATTCTTAGAGAAAACCGCATATTTCGATGCAAAACGACGATTTCTCGCTGATTTTCGTTGTTTTCTATCTTGAATTCGCAAAGAAGAGCACAAAATCTACAAAATCATGACTTTTTACCAAGATTCAACGGCTGAATTGCAAGAAAACAGCAGAATTCTGCACGAAATTGTCAAAATTCTTAGAGAAAACCGCATATTTCGATGCAAAACGACGATTTCTCGCCGATTTTCGTTGTTTTCTGGCTTGAATTCGCAAAGAAGAGCACAAAATCTACAAAATCATGACTTTTTACCAAGATTCAACGGCTGAATTGCAAGAAAACAGCAGAATTCTGCACGAAATCATCAAAATTCTTAGAGAAAACCGCATATTTCGATGCAAAACGACGACTTCTCGCCGATTTTCGTGGTTTTCTGGCTTAAATTCGCAAAAAAGAGCACGAAATCTACAAAATCATGACTTTTTACCAAGATTCAACGGCTGAATTGCAAGAAAACAGCAGAATTCTGCACGAAATCATCAAAATTCTTACAGAAAACCGCATATTTCGATGCAAAACAACGATTTCTCGCCGATTTTCGTTGTTTTCTGGCTTGAATTCGCAAAGAAGAGCACGAAATCTACAAAATCATCACTTTTTACCAAGATTCTACGGCTGAATTGCAAGAAAACAGCAGAATTCTGCACGAAATCATCAAAATTCTTACAGAAAACCGCATATTTCGATGCAAAACGATTATTTCTCGCCGATTTTCGTTGTTTTCTGGCTTGAATTCGCAAAAAAGAGCACGAAATCTACAAAATCATCACTTTTTACCAAGATTCTACGGCTGAATTGCAAGAAAACAGCAGAATTCTGCACGAAATCATCAAAATTCTTACAGAAAACCGCATATTTCGATGCAAAACAACGATTTCTCGCCGATTTTCGTTGTTTTCTGGCTTGAATTCGCAAAGAAGAGCACGAAATCTACAAAATCATCACTTTTTACCAAGATTCTACGGCTGAATTGCAAGAAAACAGCAGAATTCTGCACGAAATCATCAAAATTCTTACAGAAAACCGCATATTTCGATGCAAAACGATTATTTCTCGCCGATTTTCGTTGTTTTCTGGCTTGAATTCGCAAAGAAGAGCACGAAATCTACAAAATCATCACTTTTTACCAAAATTCTACGGCTGAATTGCAAGAAAACAGCAGAATTCTGCACGAAATCATCAAAATTCTTTCAGAAAACCGCATATTTCGATGGAAAACGATTATTTCTCGCCGATTTTCGTTGTTTTCTGGCTTGAATTCGCAAAGAAGAGCACGAAATCTACAAAATCATGACTTTTTACCAAGATTCAACGGCTGAATTGCAAGAAAACAGCAGAATTCTGCACAAAATCATCAAAATTCTTTCAGAAAACCGCATATTTCGATGCAAAACGATTATTTCTCGCCGATTTTCGTTGTTTTCTGGCTTGAATTCGCAAAGAAGAGCACGAAATCTACAAAATCATGACTTTTTACCAAGATTCAACGGCTGAATTGCAAGAAAACAGCAGAATTCTGCACGAAATCATTAAAATTCTTAGAGAAAACTGCATATTTCGATGCAAAACAACGATTTCTCGAAGATTTTCGTTGTTTTCTATCTTGAATTCGCCAAGAAGAGCACGAAATCTACAAAATCATGACTTTTTACCTAGATTCAACGGCTGAATTGCAAGAAAACAGCAGAATTCTGCACGAAACCATCAAAATTCTTACAGAAAACCGCATATTACGATGCAAAACGACGATTTCTCGCCGATTTTCGTTGTTTTCTTGCTTGAATTCGCAAAGAAGAGCACGAGATCTACAAAATCATGACTTTTTACCAAGATTCAACGACTGAATTGCAAGAAAACAGCAGAATTTTGCACGAAATCATCAAAATTCTTACAGAAAACCGCATATTTCGATGCAAAACGACGATTTCTCGCCAATTTTCGTTGTTTCCTGGCATGAATTCGCAAAGAAGAGCACGAAATCTACAAAATCATGACTTTTTACCAAGATTCAACGGCTGAATTGCAAGAAAACAGCAGAATTCTGCACGAAATCATCAATATTCTTAGAGAAAACCGCATATTTCGATGCAAAACGACGATTTCTCGCTGATTTTCGTTGTTTTCTATCTTGAATTCGCAAAGAAGAGCACAAAATCTACAAAATCATGACTTTTTACCAAGATTCAACGGCTGAATTGCAAGAAAACAGCAGAATTCTGCACGAAATTGTAAAAAATTCTTAGAGAAAACCGCAAATTTCGATGCAAAACGACGATTTCTCGCCGATTTTCGTTGTTTTCTGGCTTAAATTCGCAAAGAAGAGCACGAAATCTACAAAATCATGACTTTCTGCACGAAATCATCAAAATTCTTACAGAAAACCGCATCTTTCGATGCAAAACGACGATTTCTCGCCGATTTTCGTTGTTTTCTTGCTTGAATTCGCAAAGAAGAGCACGAGATCTACAAAATCATGACTTTTTACCAAGATTCAACGACTGAATTGCAAGAAAACAGCAGAATTCTGCACGAAATCATCAAAATTCTTACAGAAAACCGCATATTTCGATGCAAAACGACGATTTCTCGCCGATTTTCGTTGTTTTCTGGCATGAATTCTCAAAGAAGAGCACGAAATCTACAAAATCATGACTTTTTACCAAGATTTAACGGCTGAATTGCAAGAAAACAGCAGAATTCTGCACGAAATCATCAATATTCTTAGAGAAAACCGCATATTTCGATGCAAAACGACGATTTCTCGCCGATTTTCGTTGTTTTCTGGCTTGAATTCGCAAAGAAGAGCACGAAATCTACAAAATCATCACTTTTTACCAAGATTCAACGGCTGAATTGCAAGAAAACAGCAGAATTCTGCCCGAAATCATCAAAATTCTTAGAGAAAACCGCATATTTCGATGCAAAACGACGACATCTCGCCGATTTTCGTGGTTTTCTGGCTTAAATTCGCAAAAAAGAGCACGACATCTACAAAATCATGACTTTCTGCACGAAATCATCAAAATTCTTACAGAAAACCGCATTTTTCGATGCAAAATGACGATTTTTCGCCGATTTTCGTTGTT
Source organism: Gnatocerus cornutus (assembly GCA_029298725.1). NCBI lineage: Eukaryota > Metazoa > Arthropoda > Insecta > Coleoptera > Tenebrionidae > Gnatocerus > Gnatocerus cornutus. The sequence goes on from CM055514.1 coordinate 3,478,452, forward strand.
TTCTGGCTTGAATTCGCAAAGAAGAGCACGAAATCTACAAAATCATGACTTTTTACCAAGATTCAATTGCTGAATTGCAAGAAAAGAGCAGAATTCTGCACGAAATCTTCAAAATTCTTACAGAAAACCGCATATTTCGATGCATAACAACGATTTCTCGCCGATTTTCGTTGTTTTCTGGCTTGAATTCGCAAAGAAGAGCACGAAATCTACAAAATCATCACTTTTTACCAAGATTCTACGGCTGAATTGCAAGAAAACAGCAGAATTCTGCACGAAATCTTCAAAATTCTTACAGAAAACCGCATATTTCGATGCAAAACGATTATTTCTCGCCGATTTTCGTTGTTTTCTGGCTTGAATTTGCAAAGAAGAGCACGAAATCTACAAAATCATGACTTTTTACCAAGATTCAACGGCTGAATTGCAAGAAAACAGCAGAATTCTGCACGAAATCATCAAAATTCTTACAGAAAACCGCATATTTCGATGCAAAACAACGATTTCTCGCCGATTTTCGTTGTTTTCTGGCTTGAATTCGCAAAGAAGAGCACGAAATCTACAAAATCATCACTTTTTACCAAGATTCAACGGCTGAATTGCAAGAAAACAGCAGAATTCTGCACAAAATCATCAAAATTCTTAGAGAAAACCGCATATTTCGATGCAAAACGACGATTTCTCGCCGATTTTCGTGGTTTTCTAGCTTGAATTCGCAAAGAAGAGCACAAAATCTACAAAATCATGACTTTTTACCAAGATTCAACGGCTGAATTGCAAGAAAACAGCAGAATTCTGCACAAAATCATCAAAATTCTTTCAGAAAACCGCATATTTCGATGCAAAACGATTATTTCTCGCCGATTTTCGTTGTTTTCTGGCTTGAATTCGCAAAGAAGAGCACGAAATCTACAAAATCATGACTTTTTACCAAGATTTAACGGCTGAATTGCAAGAAAACAGCAGAATTCTGCACGAAATCATCAAAATTCTTACAGAAAACCGCATACTTCGATGCAAAACGACGATTTCTCGCCGATTTTCGTGGTTTTCTGGCTTGAATTCGCAAAGAAGAGCACGAAATCTACAAAATCATGACTTTTTACCAAGATTCAACGGCTGAATTGCAAGAAAACAGCAGAATTCTGCACAAAATCATCAAAATTCTTACAGAAAACCGCATATTTCGATGCAAAACGATTATTTCTTGCCGATTTTCGTTGTTTTCTGGCTTGAATTCGCAAAGAAGAGCTCGAAATCTACAAAATCATGACTTTTTACCAAGATTCAACGGCTGAATTGCAAGAAAACAGCAGAATTCTGCACGAAATCATCAAAATTCTTACAGAAAACCGCATATTTCGATGCAAAACGACGATTTCTCGCCGATTTTCGTTGTTTTCTGGCTTGAATTCGCAAAGAAGAGCACGAAATCTACAAAATCATGACTTTTTACCAAGATTCAACGGCTGAATTGCAAGAAAACAGCAGAATTCTGCACGAAATCATCAAAATTCTTACAGAAAACCGCATATTTCGATGCAAAACGACGATTTCTCGCCGATTTTCGTTGTTTTCTCGCTTGAATTCGCAAAGAAGAGCACGAGATCTACAAAATCATGACTTTTTACCAAGATTCAACGGCTGAATTGCAAGAAAACAGCAGAATTCTGCACGAAATCATCAAAATTCTTACAGAAAACCGCATATTTCGATGCAAAACGACGATTTCTCGCCGATTTTCGTTGTTTTCTGGCATGAATTTGCAAAGAAGAGCACGAAATCTACAAAATCATGACTTTTTACCAAGATTCAACGGCTGAATTGCAAGAAAACAGCAGAATTCTGCACGAAATCATCAAAATTCTTAGAGAAAACTGCATATTTCGATGCAAAACAACGATTTCTCGCCGATTTTCGTTGTTTTCTATCTTGAATTCGCCAAGAAGAGCACGAAATCTACAAAATCATGACTTTTTACCAGGATTCAACGGCTGAATTGCAAGAAAACAGCAGAATTCTGCACGAAATCGTCAAAATTTTTAGAGAAAACCGCATATTTCGATGCAAAACGACGATTTCTCGCCGATTTTCGTTGTTTTCTGGCTTGAATTCGCAAAGAAGAGCACGAAATCTACAAAATCATCACTTTTTACCAAGATTCTACGGCTGAATTACAAGAAAACAGCAGACTTCTGCACGAAATCATCAAAATTCTTACAGAAAACCGCATATTTCGATGCAAAACGACGATTTCTCGCCGATTTTCGTTGTTTTCTGGCTTGAATTCTCAAAGAAGAGCACGAAATCTACAAAATCATGACTTTTTACCTAGATTCAACGGCTGAATTGCAAGAAAACAGCAGAATTCTGCACGAAATCATCAAAATTCTTAGAGAAAACCGCATATTTCGATGCAAAACGACGATTTCTCGCCGATTTTCGTGGTTTTCTGGCTTGAATTCGCAAAGAAGAGCACGAAATCTACAAAATCATGACTTTTTACCAAGATTCAACGGCTGAATTGCAAGAAAACAGCAGAATTCTGCACAAAATCATCAAAATTCTTACAGAAAACCGCATATTTCGATGCAAAACGATTATTTCTCGCCGATTTTCGTTGTTTTCTGGCTTGAATTCGCAAAGAAGAGCACGAAATCTACAAAATCATGACTTTTTACCAAGATTCAACGGCTGAATTGCAAGAAAACAGCAGAATTCTGCACGAAATCATCAAAATTCTTACAGAAAACCGCATATTTCGATGCAAAACGACGATTTCTCGCCGATTTTCGTTGTTTTCTGGCTTGAATTCGCAAAGAATAGCACGAAATCTACAAAATCATGACTTTTTACCAAGATTCAACGGCTGAATTGCAAGAAAACAGCAGAATTCTGCACGAAATCATCAAAATTCTAACAGAAAACCGCATATTTCGATGCAAAACAACGATTTCTCGCCGATTTTCGTTGTTTTCTGGCTTGAATTCGCAAAGAAGAGTACGAAATCTACAAAATCATCACTTTTTACCAAGATTCTACGGCTGAATTGCAAGAAAACAGCAGAATTCTGCACGAAATCATCAAAATTCTTACAGAAAACCGCATATTTCGATGCAAAACGACGATTTCTCGCCCATTTTCGTTGTTTTATGGCTTGAATTCGCAAAGAAGAGCACGAAATCTACAAAATCATGACTTTTTACCAAGATTCAACGGCTGAATTGCAAGAAAACAGCAGAATTCTGCACGAAATCATCAAAATTCTTACAGAAAACCGCATATTTCGATGCAAAACGACGATTTCTCGCCGATTTTCGTTGTTTTCTGGCTTGAATTCGCAAAGAAGAGCACGAAATCTACAAAATCATGACTTTTTACCAAGATTCAACGGCTGAATTGCAAGAAAACAGCAGAATTCTGCACGAAATCATCAAAATTCTTACAGAAAACCGCATATTTCGATGCAAAACGACGATTTCTCGCCGATTTTCGTTGTTTTCTGGCTTGAATTCGCAAAGAAGAGCACGAGATCTACAAAATCATGACTTTTTACCAAGATTCAAAGGCTGAATTGCAAGAAAACAGCAGAATTCTGCACGAAATCATCAAAATTCTTACAGAAAACCGCATATTTCGATGCAAAACGACGATTTCTCGCCAATTTTCGTTGTTTTCTGGCATGAATTCGCAAAGAAGAGCACGAAATCTACAAAATCATGACTTTTTACCAAGATTCAACACTGAATTGCAAGAAAACAGCAGAATTCTGCACGAAATCATCAATATTCTTAGAGAAAACCGCATATTTCGATGCAAAACGACGATTTCTCGCTGATTTTCGTTGTTTTCTATCTTGAATTCGCAAAGAAGTGCACAAAATCTACAAAATCATGACTTTTTACCAAGATTCAACGGCTGAATTGCAAGAAAACTGCAGAATTCTGCACGAAATTGTCAAAATTCTTAGTGAAAACCGCATATTTCGATGCAAAACGACGATTTCTCGCCGATTTTCGTTGTTTTCTGGCTTGAATTCGCAAAGAAGAGCACGAAATCTTCTAAATCATCACTTTTTACCAAGATTCAACGGCTGAATTGCAAGAAAACTGCAGAATTCCGCACGAAATCATCAAAATTCTTAGAGAAAACCGCATATTTCGATGCAAAACGACGATTTCTTGCCGATTTTCGTGGTTTTCTGGCTTAAATTCGCTAAGAAGAGCACGAAATCTACAAAATCATGACTTTCTGCACGAAATCATCAAAATTCTTACAGAAAACCGCATTTTTCGATGCAAAACGACGATTTCTCGCCGATTTTCGTTGTTTTCGGGCTTGAATTCGCAAAGAAGAGCACGAAATCTACAAAATCATCACTTTTTACCAAGATTCTACGGCTGAATTACAAGAAAACAGCAGACTTCTGCACGAAATCATCAAAATTCTTACAGAAAACCGCATATTTCGATGCAAAACGACGATTTCTCGCCGATTTTCGTTGTTTTCTGGCTTGAATTCTCAAAGAAGAGCACGAAATCTACAAAATCATGACTTTTTACCAAGATTCAACGGCTGAATTGCAAGAAAACAGCAGAATTCTGCACGAAATCATCAAAATTCTTAGAGAAAACCGCATATTTCGATGCAAAACGACGATTTCTCGCCGATTTTCGTGGTTTTCTGGCTTGAATTCGCAAAGAAGAGCACGAAATCTACAAAATCATGACTTTTTACCAAGATTCAACGGCTGAATTGCAAGAAAACAGCAGAATTCTGCACAAAATCATCAAAATTCTTACAGAAAACCGCATATTTCGATGCAAAACGATTATTTCTCGCCGATTTTCGTTGTTTTCTGGCTTGAATTCGCAAAGAAGAGCACGAAATCTACAAAATCATGACTTTTTACCAAAATTCAACGGCTGAATTGCAAGAAAACAGCAGAATTCTGCACGAAATCATCAAAATTCTTACAGAAAACCGCATATTTCGATGCAAAACGACGATTTCCCGCCGATTTTCGTTGTTTTCTGGCTTGAATTCGCAAAGAATAGCTCGAAATCTACAAAATCATGACTTTTTACCAAGATTCAACGGCTGAATTGCAAGAAAACAGCAGAATTCTGCACGAAATCCTCAAAATTCTTACAGAAAACCGCATATTTCGATGCAAAACAACGATTTCTCGCCGATTTTCGTTGTTTTCTGGCTTGAATTCGCAAAGAAGAGCACGAAATCTACAAAATCATCACTTTTTACCAAGATTCTACGGCTGAATTGCAAGAAAACAGCAGAATTCTGCACGAAATCATCAAAATTCTTACAGAAAACCGCATATTTCGATGCAAAACGACGATTTCTCGCCGATTTTCGTTGTTTTCTGGCTTGAATTCGCAAAGAAGAGCACGAAATCTACAAAATCATGACTTTTTACCAAGATTCAACGGCTGAATTGCAAGAAAACAGCAGAATTCTGCACGAAATCATCAAAATTCTTACAGAAAACCGCATATTTCGATGCAAATCGACGATTTCTCGCCGATTTTCGTTGTTTTCTCGCTTGAATTCGCAAAGAAGAGCACGAGATCTACAAAATCATGACTTTTTACCAAGATTCAACGGCTGAATTGCAAGAAAACAGCAGAATTCTGCACGAAATCATCAAAATTCTTACAGAAAACCGCATATTTCGATGCAAAACGACGATTTCTCGCCGATTTTCGTTGTTTTCTGGCATGAATTTGCAAAGAAGAGCACGAAATCTACAAAATCATGACTTTTTACCAAGATTCAACGGCTGAATTGCAAGAAAACAGCAGAATTCTGCACGAAATCATCAAAATTCTTAGAGAAAACCGCATATTTCGATGCAAAACGACGATTTCTCGCTGATTTTCGTTGTTTTCTATCTTGAATTCGCAAAGAAGAGCACGAAATCTACAAAATCATGACTTTTTACCAAGATTCAACGGCTGAATTGCAAGAAAACAGCAGAATTCTGCACGAAATCATCAAAATTCTTACAGAAAACCGCATATTTCGATGCAAAACGACGATTTCTCGCCGATTTTCGTTGTTTTCTGGCTTGAATTCGCAAAGAAGAGCACGAGATCTACAAAATCATGACTTTTTACCAAGATTCAAAGGCTGAATTGCAAGAAAACAGCAGAATTCTGCACGAAATCATCAAAATTCTTACAGAAAACCGCATATTTCGATGCAAAACGACGATTTCTCGCCAATTTTCGTTGTTTTCTGGCATGAATTCGCAAAGAAGAGCACGAAATCTACAAAATCATGACTTTTTACCAAGATTCAACGGCTGAATTGCAAGAAAACAGCAGAATTCTGCACGAAATCATCAATATTCTTAGAGAAAACCGCATATTTCGATGCAAAACGACGATTTCTTGCCGATTTTCGTGGTTTTCTGGCTTAAATTCGCAAAGAAGAGCACGAAATCTACAAAATCATGACTTTCTGCACGAAATCATCAAAATTCTTACAGAAAACCGCATTTTTCGATGCAAAACGACGATTTCTCGCCGATTTTCGTTGTTTTCTGGCTTGAATTCGCAAAGAAGAGCACGAAATCTAAAAAATCATGACTTTTTACCAAGATTCAACGGCTGAATTGCAAGAAAACAGCAGAATTCTGCACGAAATCATCAAAATTCTTACAGAAAACCGCATATTTCGATGCAAAACGACGATTTCTCGCCGATTTTCGTTGTTTTCTGGCATGAATTCGCAAAGAAGAGCACGAAATCAACAAAATCATTACTTTCTGCACGAAATCATCAAAATTCTTACAGAAAACCGCATTTTACGATGCAAAACGACGATTTCTCGCCGATTTTCGTTGTTTTCTGGCTTGAATTGGCAAAGAAGAGCACGAAATCTAAAAAATCATGACTTTTTACCAAGATTCAACGGCTGAATTGCAAGAAAACAGCAGAATTCTGCACGAAATCATCAAAATTCTTACAGAAAACCGCATATTTCGATGCAAAACGACGATTTCTCGCCGATTTTCGTTGTTTTCTGGCTTGAATTCGCAAAGAAGAGCACGAAATCTACAAAATCATGACTTTTTACCAAGATTCAACGGCTGAATTGCAAGAAAACAGCAGAATTCTGCATGAAATCGTCAAAATTCTTAGAGAAAACCGCATATTTCGATGCAAAACGACGATTTCTCGCCGATTTTCGTTGTTTTCTGGCATGAATTCGCAAAGAAGAGCACGAAATCAACAAAATCATGACTTTTTACCAAGATTCAACGGCTGAATTGCAAGAAAACAGCAGAATTCTGCACGAAATCATCAAAATTCTTACAGAAAACCGCATATTTCGATGCAAAACGACGATTTCTCGCCGATTTTCGTTGTTTTCTGGCATGAATTTGCAAAGAAGAGCACGAAATCTACAAAATCATGACTTTTTACCAAGATTCAACGGCTGAATTGCAAGAAAACAGCAGAATTCTGCACGAAATCATCAAAATTCTTAGAGAAAACGCATATTTCGATGCAAAACGACGATTTCTCGCTGATTTTCGTTGTTTTCTATCTTGAATTCGCAAAGAAGAGCACGAAATCTACAAAATCATGACTTTTTACCAAGATTCAACGGCTGAATTGCAAGAAAACAGCAGAATTCTGCACGAAATCATCAAAATTCTTACAGAAAACCGCATATTTCGATGCAAAACGACGATTTCTCGCCGATTTTCGTTGTTTTCTGGCTTGAATTCGCAAAGAAGAGCACGAGATCTACAAAATCATGACTTTTTACCAAGATTCAAAGGCTGAATTGCAAGAAAACAGCAGAATTCTGCACGAAATCATCAAAATTCTTACAGAAAACCGCATATTTCGATGCAAAACGACGATTTCTCGCCAATTTTCGTTGTTTTCTGGCATGAATTCGCAAAGAAGAGCACGAAATCTACAAAATCATGACTTTTTACCAAGATTCAACGGCTGAATTGCAAGAAAACAGCAGAATTCTGCACGAAATCATCAATATTCTTAGAGAAAACCGCATATTTCGATGCAAAACGACGATTTCTTGCCGATTTTCGTGGTTTTCTGGCTTAAATTCGCAAAGAAGAGCACGAAATCTACAAAATCATGACTTTCTGCACGAAATCATCAAAATTCTTACAGAAAACCGCATTTTTCGATGCAAAACGACGATTTCTCGCCGATTTTCGTTGTTTTCTGGCTTGAATTCGCAAAGAAGAGCACGAAATCTAAAAAATCATGACTTTTTACCAAGATTCAACGGCTGAATTGCAAGAAAACAGCAGAATTCTGCACGAAATCATCAAAATTCTTACAGAAAACCGCATATTTCGATGCAAAACGACGATTTCTCGCCGATTTTCGTTGTTTTCTGGCTTGAATTCGCAAAGAAGAGCACGAAATCAACAAAATCATTACTTTCTGCACGAAATCATCAAAATTCTTACGGAAAACCGCATTTTTCGATGCAAAACGACGATTTCTCGCCGATTTTCGTTGTTTTCTGGCTTGAATTGGCAAAGAAGAGCACGAAATCTAAAAAATCATGACTTTTTACCAAGATTCAACGGCTGAATTGCAAGAAAACAGCAGAATTCTGCACGAAATCATCAAAATTCTTACAGAAAACCGCATATTTCGATGCAAAACGACGATTTCTCGCCGATTTTCGTTGTTTTCTGGCTTGAATTCGCAAAGAAGAGCACGAAATCTACAAAATCATGACTTTTTACCAAGATTCAACGGCTGAATTGCAAGAAAACAGCAGAATTCTGCATGAAATCGTCAAAATTCTTAAAGAAAACCGCATATTTCGATGCAAAACGACGATTTCTCGCCGATTTTCGTTGTTTTCTGGCATGAATTCGCAAAGAAGAGCACGAAATCAACAAAATCATTACTTTTTACCAAGATTCAACGGCTGAATTACAAGAAAACAGCAGAATTCTGCACGAAATCATCAAAATTCTTAGAGAAAACCGCATATTTTGATGCAAAACGACGATTTCTCGCCGATTTTCGTGGTTTTCTGGCTTGAATTTGCAAAGAAGAGCACGAAATCTACAAAATCATGACATTTAACCAAGATTCAGCGGCTGAATTGCAAGAAAACAGCACAATTCTGCACGAAATCATCAAAATTCTTACAGAAAACCGCATATTTCGATGCAAAACGATTATTTCTCGCCGATTTTCGTTGTTTTCTGGCTTGAATTCGCAAAGAAGAGCACGAAATCTACAAAATCATGACTTTTTACCAAGATTCAACGGCTGAAATGCAAGAAAACAGCAGAATTCTGCACGAAATCATCAAAATTCTTACAGAAAACCGCATATTTCGATGCAACACGACGATTTCTCGCCGATTTTCGTTGTTTTCTGGCTTGAATTCGCAAAGAAGAGCACGAAATCTACAAAATCATGACTTTTTACCAAGATTCAACGGCTGAATTGCAAGAAAACCGCAGAATTCTGCACGAAATTATCAAAAGTCTTACAGAAAACCGCAGATTTCGATGCAAAACAACGATTTCTCGCCGATTTTCGTTGTTTTCTGGCTTGAATTCGCAAAGAAGAGCACGAAATCTACAAAATCATCACTTTTTACCAAGATTCTACGGCTGAATTGCAAGAAAACAGCAGAATTCTGCACGAAATCATCAAAATTCTTACAGAAAACCGCATATTTCGATGCAAAACAACGATTTCTCGCCGATTTTCGTTGTTTTCTGGCTTGAATTCGCAAAGAAGAGCACGAAATCTACAAAATCATCACTTTTTACCAAGATTCTACAGCTGAATTGCAAGAAAACAGCAGACTTCTGCACGAAATCATCAAAATTCTTACAGAAAACCGCATATTTCGATGCAAAACGACGATTTCTCGCCGATTTTCGTTGTTTTCTGGCTTGAATTCGCAAAGAAGAGCACGAAATCTACAAAATCATGACTTTTTACCAAGATTCAACGGCTGAATTGCAAGAAAACAGCAGAATTCTGCACGAAATCATCAAAATTCTTAGAGAAAACTGCATATTTCGATGCAAAACAACGATTTCTCGCCGATTTTCGTTGTTTTCTATCTTGAATTCGCCAAGAAGAGCACGAAATCTACAAAATCATGACTTTTTACCAAGATTCAACGGCTGAATTGCAAGAAAACAGCAGAATTCTGCACGAAATCGTCAAAATTCTTAGAGAAAACCGCATATTTCGATGCAAAACGACGATTTCTCGCCGATTCTCGTTGTTTTCTGGCTTGAATTCGCAAAGAAGAGCACGAAATCTACAAAATCATGACTTTTTACCAAGATTCAACGGCTGAATTGCAAGAAAACCGCAGAATTCTGCACGAAATTATCAAAATTCTTACAGAAAACCGCAGATTTCGATGCAAAACAACGATTTCTCGCCGATTTTCGTTGTTTTCTGGCTTGAATTCGCAAAGAAGAGCACGAAATCTACAAAATCATCACTTTTTACCAAGATTCTACAGCTGAATTGCAAGAAAACAGCAGAATTCTGCACGAAATCATCAAAATTCTTACAGAAAACCGCATATTTCGATGCAAAACAACGATTTCTCGCCGATTTTCGTTGTTTTCTGGCTTGAATTCGCAAAGAGGAGCACGAAATCTACAAAATCTTCACTTTTTACCAAGATTCTACGGCTGAATTGCAAGAAAACAGCAGACTTCTGCACGAAATCATAAAAATTCTTACAGAAAACCGCATATTTCGATGCAAAACGACGATTTCTCGCCGATTTTTGTTGTTTTCTGGCTTGAATTCGCAAAGAAGAGCACGAAATCTACAAAATCATGACTTTTTACCAAGATTCAACGGCTGAATTGCAAGAAAACAGCAGAATTCTGCACGAAATCATCAAAATTCTTACAGAAAACCGCATATTTCGATGCAAAACAACGATTTCTCGCCGATTTTCGTTGTTTTCTGGCTTGAATTCGCAAAGAAGAGCACGAAATCTACAAAATCATGACTTTTTACTAGGATTCAACGGCTGAATTGCAAGAAAACCGCAGAATTCTGCACGAAATCATCAAAATTCTTACAGAAAACCGCATTTTTCGATGCAAATCGACGATTTCTCGCCGATTTTCGTTGTTTTCTGGCTTGAATTCGCAAAGAAGAGCACGAAATCTACAAAATCATGACTTTTTACCAAGATTTAACGGCTGAATTGCAAGAAAACAGCAGAATTCTGCACGAAATCATCAAAATTCTTACAGAAAACCGCATATTTCGATGCAAAACAACGGTTTCTCGCCGATTTTCGTTGTTTTCTGGCTTGAATTCGCAAAGAAGAGCACGAAATCTACAAAATCATCACTTTTTACCAAGATTCTACGGCTGAATTGCAAGAAAACAGCAGAATTCTGCACGAAATCATCAAAATTCTTACAGAGAACCGCATATTTCGATGCAAAACGACGATTTCTCGCCGATTTTCGTTGTTTTCTGGCTTGAATTCGCAAAGAGCACGAAATCAACAAAATCATGACTTTTTACCAAGATTCAACGGCTGAATTGCAAGAAAACAGCAGAATTCTGCACGAAATCATCAAAATTCTTAGAGAAAACTGCATATTTCGATGCAAAACGACGATTTCTCGCCGATTTTCGTTGTTTTCTGGCATGAATTTGCAAAGAAGAGCACGAAATCTACAAAATCATGACTTTTTACCAAGATTCAACGGCTGAATTGCAAGAAAACAGCAGAATTCTGCACGAAATCATCAAAATTCTTAGAGAAAACCGCATATTTCGATGCAAAACGACGATTTCTCGCTGATTTTCGTTGTTTTCTATCTTGAATTCGCAAAGAAGAGCACGAAATCTACAAAATTATGACTTTTTACCAAGACTCAACGGCTGAATTGCAAGTAAACAGCAGAATTCTGCACGAAATCGTCAAAATTCTTAGAGAAAACCGCATGTTTCGATGCAAAACGAGGATTTCTCGCCGATTTTCGTTGTTTTCTGGCTTGAATTCGCAAAGAAGAGCACGAAATCTACAAAATCATGACTTTTTACCAAGATTTAAAGGCTGAATTGCAAGAAAACAGCAGAATTCTGCACGAAATCATCAAAATTCTTACAGAAAACCGCATATTTCGATGCAAAACGACGATTTCTCGCCGATTTTCGTTGTTTTCTGGCTTGAATTCGCAAAGAAGGGCACGAAATCTACAAAATCATGACTTTTTACTAAGATTCAACAGCTGAATTGCAAGAAAACCGCAGAATTCTGCACGAAATCATCAAAATTCTTACAGAAAACCGCATTTTTCGATGCAAATCGACGATTTCTCGCCGATTTTCGTTGTTTTCTGGCTTGAATTCGCAAAGAAGAGCACGAAATCTACAAAATCATGACTTTTTACCAAGATTTAACGGCTGAATTGCAAGAAAACAGCAGAATTCTACACGAAATCATCAAAATTCTTACAGAAAACCGCATATTTCGATGCAAAACAACGATTTCTCGCCGATTTTCGTTGTTTTCTATCTTGAATTCGCCAAGAAGAGCACGAAATCTATAAAATCATGACTTTTTACCTAGATTCAACGGCTGAATTGCAAGAAAACAGCAGAATTCTGCACGAAATCATCAAAATTCTTACAGAAAACCGCATATTTCGATGCAAAACGACGATTTCTCGCCGATTTTCGTTGTTTTCTGGCTTGAATTCGCAAAGAAGAGCACGAAATCTACAAAATCATGACTTTTTACCAAGATTCAACGGCTGAATTGCAAGAAAACAGCAGAATTCTGCACGAAATCATCAAAATTCTTACAGAAAACCGCATATTTCGATGCAAAACGACGGTTTTCTCGCCGATTTTCGTTGTTTTCTGGCATGAATTTGCGAAGAAGAGCACGAAATCTACAAAATCATGACTTTTTACCAAGATTCAACGGCTGAATTGCAAGAAAACAGCAGAATTCTGCACGAAATCATCAAAATTCTTAGAGAAAACCGCATATTTCGATGCAAAACGACGATTTCTCGCTGATTTTCGTTGTTTTCTATCTTGAATTCGCAAAGAAGAGCACGAAATCTACAAAATCATGACTTTTTACCAAGACTCAACGGCTGAATTGCAAGTAAACAGCAGAATTCTGCACGAAATCGTCAAAATTCTTAGAGAAAACCGCATGTTTCGATGCAAAACGACGATTTCTCGCCGATTTTCGTTGTTTTCTGGCTTGAATTCGCAAAGAAGAGCACGAAATCTACAAAATGATGACTTTTTACCAAGATTCAACGGCTGAATTGCAAGAAAACAGCAGAATTCTGCACGAAATCATCAAAATTCTTACAGAAAACCGCATATTTCGATGCAAAACGACGATTTCTCGCCGATTTTCGTTGTTTTCTGGCTTGAATTCGCAAAGAAGGGCACGAAATCTACAAAATCATGACTTTTTACTAAGATTCAACGGCTGAATTGCAAGAAAACCGCAGAATTCTGCACGAAATCATCAAAATTCTTACCGAAAACCGCATTTTTCGATGCAAATCGACGATTTCTCGCCGATTTTCGTTGTTTTCTGGCTTGAATTCGCAAAGAAGAGCACGAAATCTACAAAATCATGACTTTTTACCAAGATTTAACGGCTGAATTGCAAGAAAACAGCAGAATTCTGCACGAAATCATCAAAATTCTTAGAGAAAACTGCATATTTCGATCCAAAACAACGATTTCTCGCCGATTTTCGTTGTTTTCTATCTTGAATTCGCCAAGAAGAGCACGAAATCTACAAAATCATGACTTTTTACCAAGATTCACCGGCTCAATTGCAAGAAAACAGCAGAATTCTGCACGAAATCATCAAAATTCTTAGAGAAAACCGCATATTTCGATGCAAAACGACGATTTCTCGCTGATTTTCGTTGTTTTCAATCTTGAATTCGCAAAGAAGAGCACGAAATCTACAAAATCATGACTTTTTACCAAGACTCAACCGCTGAATTGCAAGTAAACAGCAGAATTCTGCACGAAATCGTCAAAATTCTTAGAGAAAACCGCATGTTTCGATGCAAAACGACGATTTCTCGCCGATTTTCGTTGTTTTCTGGCTTGAATTCGCAAAGAAGAGCACGATATCTACAAAATCATGACTTTTTACCAAGATTCAACGGCTGAATTGCAAGAAAACAGCAGAATTCTGCACGCAATCATCAAAATTCTTACAGAAAACCGCATATTTCGATGCAAAACGACGATTTCTCGCCGATTTTCGTTGTTTTCTGGCTTGAATTCGCAAAGAAGGGCACGAAACCTACAAAATCATGACTTTTTACCAAGATTCAACGGCTGAATTGCAAGAAAACCGCAGAATTCTGCACGAAATCATCAAAATTCTTACAGAAAACCGCATTTTTCGATGCAAATCGACGATTTCTCGCCGATTTTCGTTGTTTTCTGGCTTGAATTCGCAAAGAAGAGCACGAAATCTACAAAATCATGACTTTTTACCAAGATTTAACGGCTGAATTGCAAGAAAACAGCAGAATTCTGCACGAAATCATCAAAATTCTTACAGAAAACCGCATATTTCGATGCAAAACAACGATTTCTCGCCGATTTTCGTTGTTTTCTGGCTTGAATTCGCAAAGAAGAGCACGAAATCTACAAAATCATCACTTTTTACCAAGATTTAACGGCTGAATTGCAAGAAAACAGCAGAATTCTGCACGAAATCATCAAAATTCTTACAGAAAACCGCATATTTCGATGCAAAACAACGATTTCTCGCCGATTTTCGTTGTTTTCTGGCTTGAATTCGCAAAGAAGAGCACGAAATCTACAAAATCATCACTTTTTACCAAGATTCTACGGCTGAATTGCAAGAAAACAGCAGAATTCTGCACGAAATCATCAAAATTCTTACAGAGAACCGCATATTTCGATGCAAAACGACGATTTCTCGCCGATTTTCGTTGTTTTCTGGCTTGAATTCGCAAAGAGCACGAAATCAACAAAATCATGACTTTTTACCAAGATTCAACGGCTGAATTGCAAGAAAACAGCAGAATTCTGCACGAAATCATCAAAATTCTTAGAGAAAACTGCATATTTCGATGCAAAACGACGATTTCTCGCCGATTTTCGTTGTTTTCTGGCATGAATTTGCAAAGAAGAGCACGAAATCTACAAAATCATGACTTTTTACCAAGATTCAACGGCTGAATTGCAAGAAAACAGCAGAATTCTGCACGAAATCATCAAAATTCTTAGAGAAAACCGCATATTTCGATGCAAAACGACGATTTCTCGCTGATTTTCGTTGTTTTCTATCTTGAATTCTCAAAGAAGAGCACGAAATCTACAAAATTATGACTTTTTACCAAGACTCAACGGCTGAATTGCAAGTAAACAGCAGAATTCTGCACGAAATCGTCAAAATTCTTAGAGAAAACCGCATGTTTCGATGCAAAACGAGGATTTCTCGCCGATTTTCGTTGTTTTCTGGCTTGAATTCGCAAAGAAGAGCACGAAATCTACAAAATCATGACTTTTTACCAAGATTTAAAGGCTGAATTGCAAGAAAACAGCAGAATTCTGCACGAAATCATCAAAATTCTTACAGAAAACCGCATATTTCGATGCAAAACGACGATTTCTCGCCGATTTTCGTTGTTTTCTGGCTTGAATTCGCAAAGAAGGGCACGAAATCTACAAAATCATGACTTTTTACTAAGATTCAACAGCTGAATTGCAAGAAAACCGCAGAATTCTGCACGAAATCATCAAAATTCTTACAGAAAACCGCATTTTTCGATGCAAATCGACGATTTCTCGCCGATTTTCGTTGTTTTCTGGCTTGAATTCGCAAAGAAGAGCACGAAATCTACAAAATCATGACTTTTTACCAAGATTTAACGGCTGAATTGCAAGAAAACAGCAGAATTCTACACGAAATCATCAAAATTCTTACAGAAAACCGCATATTTCGATGCAAAACAACGATTTCTCGCCGATTTTCGTTGTTTTCTATCTTGAATTCGCCAAGAAGAGCACGAAATCTATAAAATCATGACTTTTTACCTAGATTCAACGGCTGAATTGCAAGAAAACAGCAGAATTCTGCACGAAATCATCAAAATTCTTACAGAAAACCGCATATTTCGATGCAAAACGACGATTTCTCGCCGATTTTCGTTGTTTTCTGGCTTGAATTCGCAAAGAAGAGCACGAAATCTACAAAATCATGACTTTTTACCAAGATTCAACGGCTGAATTGCAAGAAAACAGCAGAATTCTGCACGAAATCATCAAAATTCTTACAGAAAACCGCATATTTCGATGCAAAACGACGGTTTTCTCGCCGATTTTCGTTGTTTTCTGGCATGAATTTGCGAAGAAGAGCACGAAATCTACAAAATCATGACTTTTTACCAAGATTCAACGGCTGAATTGCAAGAAAACAGCAGAATTCTGCACGAAATCATCAAAATTCTTAGAGAAAACCGCATATTTCGATGCAAAACGACGATTTCTCGCTGATTTTCGTTGTTTTCTATCTTGAATTCGCAAAGAAGAGCACGAAATCTACAAAATCATGACTTTTTACCAAGACTCAACGGCTGAATTGCAAGTAAACAGCAGAATTCTGCACGAAATCGTCAAAATTCTTAGAGAAAACCGCATGTTTCGATGCAAAACGACGATTTCTCGCCGATTTTCGTTGTTTTCTGGCTTGAATTCGCAAAGAAGAGCACGAAATCTACAAAATGATGACTTTTTACCAAGATTCAACGGCTGAATTGCAAGAAAACAGCAGAATTCTGCACGAAATCATCAAAATTCTTACAGAAAACCGCATATTTCGATGCAAAACGACGATTTCTCGCCGATTTTCGTTGTTTTCTGGCTTGAATTCGCAAAGAAGGGCACGAAATCTACAAAATCATGACTTTTTACTAAGATTCAACGGCTGAATTGCAAGAAAACCGCAGAATTCTGCACGAAATCATCAAAATTCTTACCGAAAACCGCATTTTTCGATGCAAATCGACGATTTCTCGCCGATTTTCGTTGTTTTCTGGCTTGAATTCGCAAAGAAGAGCACGAAATCTACAAAATCATGACTTTTTACCAAGATTTAACGGCTGAATTGCAAGAAAACAGCAGAATTCTGCACGAAATCATCAAAATTCTTAGAGAAAACTGCATATTTCGATCCAAAACAACGATTTCTCGCCGATTTTCGTTGTTTTCTATCTTGAATTCGCCAAGAAGAGCACGAAATCTACAAAATCATGACTTTTTACCAAGATTCACCGGCTCAATTGCAAGAAAACAGCAGAATTCTGCACGAAATCATCAAAATTCTTAGAGAAAACCGCATATTTCGATGCAAAACGACGATTTCTCGCTGATTTTCGTTGTTTTCAATCTTGAATTCGCAAAGAAGAGCACGAAATCTACAAAATCATGACTTTTTACCAAGACTCAACCGCTGAATTGCAAGTAAACAGCAGAATTCTGCACGAAATCGTCAAAATTCTTAGAGAAAACCGCATGTTTCGATGCAAAACGACGATTTCTCGCCGATTTTCGTTGTTTTCTGGCTTGAATTCGCAAAGAAGAGCACGATATCTACAAAATCATGACTTTTTACCAAGATTCAACGGCTGAATTGCAAGAAAACAGCAGAATTCTGCACGCAATCATCAAAATTCTTACAGAAAACCGCATATTTCGATGCAAAACGACGATTTCTCGCCGATTTTCGTTGTTTTCTGGCTTGAATTCGCAAAGAAGGGCACGAAACCTACAAAATCATGACTTTTTACCAAGATTCAACGGCTGAATTGCAAGAAAACCGCAGAATTCTGCACGAAATCATCAAAATTCTTACAGAAAACCGCATTTTTCGATGCAAATCGACGATTTCTCGCCGATTTTCGTTGTTTTCTGGCTTGAATTCGCAAAGAAGAGCACGAAATCTACAAAATCATGACTTTTTACCAAGATTTAACGGCTGAATTGCAAGAAAACAGCAGAATTCTGCACGAAATCATCAAAATTCTTACAGAAAACCGCATATTTCGATGCAAAACAACGATTTCTCGCCGATTTTCGTTGTTTTCTGGCTTGAATTCGCAAAGAAGAGCACGAAATCTACAAAATCATCACTTTTTACCAAGATTCTACGGCTGAATTGCAAGAAAACAGCAGAATTCTGCACGAAATCATCAAAATTCTTACAGAAAACCGCATATTTCGATGCAAAACGACGATTTCTCGCCGATTCTCGTTGTTTTCTGGCTTGAATTCGCAAAGAAGAGCACGAAATCTACAAAATCATGACTTTTTACCAAGATTCAACGGCTGAATTGCAAGAAAACAGCAGAATTCTGCACGAAATAATCAAAATTCTTAGAGAAAACTGCATATTTCGATGCAAAACAACGATTTCTCGCCGATTTTCGTTGTTTTCTATCTTGAATTCGCCAAGAAGAGCACGAAATCTACAAAATCATGACTTTTTACCTAGATTCAACGGCTGAATTGCAAGAAAACAGCAGAATTCTACACGAAATCATCAAAATTCTTACAGAAAACCGCATATTTCGATGCAAAACAACGATTTCTCGCCGATTTTCGTTGTTTTCTATCTTGAATTCGCCAAGAAGAGCACGAAATCTATAAAATCATGACTTTTTACCAAGATTCAACGGCTGAATTGCAAGAAAACAGCAGAATTCTGCACGAAATCATCAAAATTCTTACAGAAAACCGCATATTTCGATGCAAAACGACGATTTCTCGCCGAGTTTCGTTGTTTTCTGGCATGAATTTGCAAAGAAGAGCACAAAATCTACAAAATCATGACTTTTTACCAAGATTCAACGGCTGAATTGCAAGAAAACAGCAGAATTCTGCACGAAATCATCAAAATTCTTAGAGAAAACCGCATATTTCGATGCAAAACGACGATTTCTCGCTGATTTTCGTTGTTTTCTATCTTGAATTCGCAAAGAAGAGCACGAAATCTACAAAATCATGACTTTTTACCAAGACTCAACGGCTGAATTGCAAGTAAACAGCAGAATTCTGCACGAAATCGTCAAAATTCTTAGAGAAAACCGCATGTTTCGATGCAAAACGACGATTTCTCGCCGATTTTCGTTCTTTTCTGGCTTGAATTCGCAAAGAAGAGCACGAAATCTACAAAATCATGACTTTTTACCAAGATTCAACGGCTGAATTGCAAGAAAACAGCAGAACTCTGCACGAAATCGTCAAAATTCTTAGAGAAAACCGCATATTTCGATGCAAAACGACGATTTCTCGCCGATTTTCGTTGTTTTCTGGCTTGAATTCGCAAAGAAGAGCACGAAATCTACAAAATCACCACTTTTTGCCAAGATTCAACGGCTGAATTGCAAGAAAACAGCAGAATTCTGCACGAAATCATCAAAATTCTTACAGAAAACCGCATATTTCGATGCAAAACGACGATTTCTCGCCGATTTTCGTTGTTTTCTGGCTTGAATTCGCAAAGAAGGGCACGAAATCTACAAAATCATGACTTTTTACTAAGATTCAACGGCTGAATTGCAAGAAAACCGCAGACTTCTGCACGAAATCATCAAAATTCTTACAGAAAACCGCATATTTCGATGCAAAACGACGATTTCTCGCCGATTTTCGTTGTTTTCTGGCTTGAATTCGCAAAGAAGAGCACGAAATCTACAAAATCATCACTTTTTACCAAGATTCAACGGCTGAATTGCAAGAAAACAGCAGAATTCTGCACGAAATCATCAAAATTCTTAGAGAAAACCGCATATTTCGATGCAAAACAACGATTTCTCGCCGATTTTCGTGGTTTTCTGGCTTGAATTCGCAAAGAAGAGCACGAAATCTACAAAATCATGACTTTTTACCAAGATTCAACGGCTGAATTGCAAGAAAACAGCAGAATTCTGCACGAAATCATCAAAATTCTTAGAGAAAACCGCATATTTCGATGCAAAACGACGATTTCTCGCTGATTTTCGTTGTTTTCTATCTTGAATTCGCAAAGAAGAGCACGAAATCTACAAAATCATGACTTTTTACCAAGATTCAACGGCTGAATTGCAAGTAAACAGCAGAATTCTGCACGAAATCGTCATAATTTTTAGAGAAAACCGCATATTTCGATGTAAAACGACGATTTTTCGCCGATTTTCGTTGTTTTCTGGCTTGAATTCGCAAAGAAGAGCACGAAATCTACAAAATCATGACTTTTTACCAAGATTCAACGGCTGAATTGCAAGAAAACAGCAGAATTCTGCACGAAATCGTCAAAATTCTTACAGAAAACCGCATATTTCGATGCAAAACGATTATTTCTCGCCGATTTTCGTTGTTTTCTGGCTTGAATTCGCAAAGAAGAGCACGAAATCTACAAAATCATGACTTTTTACCAAGATTCAACGGCTGAATTGCAAGAAAACAGCAGAATTCGGCACGAAATTATCAAAATTCTTAGAGAAAACTGCATATTTCGATGCAAAACAACGATTTCTCGCCGATTTTCGTTGTTTTCTATCTTGAATTCGCCAAGAAGAGCACGAAATCTACAAAATCATGACTTTTTACCTAGATTCAACGGCTAAATTGCAAGAAAACAGCAGAATTCTGCACGAAATCATCAAAATTCTTTGAGAAAACCGCATATTTCGATGCAAAACGACGATTTCTCGCCGATTTTTGTGGTTTTCTGGCTTGAATTCGCAAAGAAGAGCACGAAATCTACAAAATCATGACTTTTTACCAAGATTCAAGGGCTGAATTGCAAGAAAACAGCAGAATTCTGCACAAAATCATCAACATTCTTACAGAAAACCGCATATTTCGATGCAAAACGACGATTTCCCCCCGATTTTCGTTGTTTTCTGGCTTGAATTCGCAAAGAAGAGCACGAAATCTACAAAATCATGACTTTTTACTAAGATTCAACGGCTGAATTGCAAGAAAACCGCAGAATTATGCACGAAATCATCAAAATTGTTACAGAAAACCGCATTTTTCGATGCAAATCGACGATTTCTCGCCGATTTTCGTTGTTTTCTGGCTTGAATTCGCCAAGAAGAGCACGAAATCTACAAAATCATGACTTTTTACCAAGATTCAACGGCTGAATTGCAAGAAAACAGCAGAATTCTGCACGAAATCATCAAAATTCTTACAGAAAACCGCATATTTCGATGCAAAACAACGATTTCTCGCCGATTTTCGTTGTTTTCTGGCTTGAATTCGCAAAGAAGAGCACAAAATCTACAAAATCATCACTTTTTACCAAGATTCTACGGCTGAATTGCAAGAAAACAGCAGAATTCTGCACGAAATCATCAAAATTCTTACAGAAAACCGCAGATTTCGATGCAAAACGACGATTTCTCGCCGATTTTCGTTGTTTTCTGGCTTGAATTCGCAAAGAAGAGCACGAAATCTACAAAATCATGACTTTTACCAAGATTCAACGGCTGAATTGCAAGAAAACAGCAGAATTCTGCACGAAATCATCAAAATTCTTAGAGATAACTGCATATTTCGATGCAAAACAACGATTTCTCGCCTATTTACGTTGTTTTCTATCTTGAATTCGCCAAGAAGAGCACGAAATCTACAAAATCATGACTTTTTACCTAGATTGAACGGCTGAATTGCAAGAAAACAGCAGAATTCTGCACGAAATCATCAAAATTTATACAGAAAACCGCATATTTCGATGCAAAACAACGATTTCTCGCCGATTTTCGTTGTTTTCTATCTTGAATTCGCCAAGAAGAGCACGAAATCTATGAAATCGTGACTTTTTACCTAGATTCAACGGCTGAATTGCAAGAAAACAGCAGAATTCTGCACGAAATCATCAAAATTCTTACAGAAAACCGCATATTTCGATGCAAAACGACGATTTCTCGCCGATTTTCGTTGTTTTCTCGCTTGAATTCGCAAAGAAGAGCACGAAATCAACAAAATCATGACTTTTTACCAAGATTCAACGGCTGAATCGCAAGAAAACAGCAGAATTCTGCACGAAATCATCAAAATTCTTACAGAAAACCGCATATTTCGATGCAAAACGACGATTTCTCGCCGATTTTCGTTGTTTTCTCGCTTGAATTCGCAAAGAAGAGCACGAAATCTACAAAATCATGACTTTTTACCAAGATTCAACGGCTGAATTGCAAGAAAACAGCAGAATTCTGCACGAAATCATCAAAATTCTTAGAGAAAACCGCATATTTCGATGCAAAACGACGATTTCTCGCTGATTTTCGTTGTTTTCTATCTTGAATTCGCAAAGAAGAGCACGAAATCTACAAAATCATGACTTTTTACCAAGATTCAACGGCTGAATTGCAAGAAAACAGCAGAATTCTGCACGAAATCATCAAAATTCTTAGAGATAACCGCATATTTCGATGCAAAACGACGATTTCTCGCCGATTTTCGTTGTTTTCTGGCTTGAATACGCAAAGAAGAGCACGAAATCTACAAAATCGTCACTTTTTACCAAGATTCAACGGCTGAATTGCAAGAAAACAGCAGAACTCTGCACGAAATTATCAAAATTCTTAGAGAAAACCGCATATTTCGATGCAAAACGACGATTTCTCGCTGATTTTCGTTGTTTTCTATCTTGAATTCGCAAAGAAGAGCACGGAATCTACAAAATCTTGACTTTTTACCAATATTCAACGGCTGAATTGCAAGAAAACAGCAGAATTCTGCACGAAATCATCAAAATTCTTAGAGAAAACCGCATATTTCGATGCAAAACGACGATTTCTCGCTGATTTTCGTTGTTTTCTATCTTGAATTCGCAAAGAAGAGCACGAAATCTACAAAAACATGACTTTTTACCAAGATTCAACGGCTGAATTGCAAGTAAACAGCAGAATTCTGCACGAAATCGTCAAAATTCTTAGAGATAACCGCATATTTCGATGCAAAACGACGATTTCTCGCTGATTTTCGTTGTTTTCTATCTTGAATTCGCAAAGAAGAGCACGGAATCTACAAAATCTTGACTTTTTACCAATATTCAACGGCTGAATTGCAAGAAAACAGCAGAATTCTGCACGAAATCATCAAAATTCTTACAGAAAACCGCATATTTTGATGCAAAACGACGATTTCTCGCCGATTTTCGTTGTTTTCTGGCATGAATTTGCAAAGAAGAGCACGAAATCTACAAAATCATGACTTTTTACCAAGATTCAACGGCTGAATTGCAAGAAAACAGCAGAATTCTGCACGAAATCATCAAAATTCTTAGAAAAAACCGCATATTTCGATGCAAAACGACGATTTCTCGCTGATTTTCGTTGTTTTCTATCTTGAATTCGCAAAGAAGAGCACGAAATCTACAAAAACATGACTTTTTACCAAGATTCAACGGCTGAATTGCAAGTAAACAGCAGAATTCTGCACGAAATCGTCAAAATTCTTAGAGAAAACCGCATATTTCGATGCAAAACGACAATTTCTCGCCGATTTTCGTTGTTTTCTGGCTTGAATTCGCAAAGAAGAGCACGAAATCTACAAAATCATCACTTTTTACCAAGATTCAACGGCTGAATTGCAAGAAAACAGCAGAATTCTGCACGAAATCATCAAAATTCTTAGAGATAACCGCATATTTCGATGCAAAACGACGATTTCTCGCCGATTTTCGTTGTTTTCTGGCTTGAATTCGCAAAGAAGAGCACGAAATCTACAAAATCGTCACTTTTTACCAAGATTCAACGGCTGAATTGCAAGAAAACAGCAGAATTCTGCACGAAATCATCAAAATTCTTAGAGAAAACCGCATATTTCGATGCAAAACGACGATTTCTCGCTGATTTTCGTTGTTTTCTATCTTGAATTCGCAAAGAAGAGCACGGAATCTACAAAATCTTGACTTTTTACCAAGATTCAACGGCTGAATTGCAAGAAAACAGCAGAATTCTGCACGAAATCATCAAAATTCTTACAGAAAACCGCATACTTCGATGCAAAACGACGATTTCTCGCCGATTTTCTTTGTTTTCTGGCTTGAATTCGCAAAGAAGAGCACGAAATCTACAAAATCATGACTTTTTACCAAGATTCAACGGCTGAATCGCAAGAAAACAGCAGAATTCTGCACGAAATCATCAAAATTCTTACAGAAAACCGCATATTTCGATGCAAAACGACGATTTCTCGCCGATTTTCGTTGTTTTCTGGCATGAATTTGCAAAGAAGAGCACGAAATCTACAAAATCATGACTTTTTACCAAGATTCAACGGCTGAATTGCAAGAAAACAGCAGAATTCTGCACGAAATCATCAAAATTCTTAGAGAAAACCGCATATTTCGATGCAAAACGACGATTTCTCGCTGATTTTCGTTGTTTTCTATCTTGAATTCGCAAAGAAGAGCACGAAATCTACAAAATCATGACTTTTTACCAAGATTCAACGGCTGAATTGCAAGTAAACAGCAGAATTCTGCACGAAATCGTCAAAATTCTTAGAGAAAACCGCATATTTCGATGCAAAACGACAATTTCTCGCCAATTTTCGTTGTTTTCTGGCTTGAATTCGCAAAGAAGAGCACGAAATCTACAAAATCATCACTTTTTACCAAGATTCAACGGCTGAATTGCAAGAAAACAGCAGAATTCTGCACGAAATCATCAAAATTCTTAGAGATAACCGCATATTTCGAAGCAAAACGACGATTTCTCGCCGATTTTCGTTGTTTTCTGGCTTGAATTCGCAAAGAAGAGCACGAAATCTACAAAATCGTCACTTTTTACCAAGATTCAACGGCTGAATTGCAAGAAAACAGCAGAATTCTGCACGAAATCATCAAAATTCTTAGAGAAAACCGCATATTTCGATGCAAAACGACGATTTCTCGCTGATTTTCGTTGTTTTCTATCTTGAATTCGCAAAGAAGAGCACGGAATCTACAAAATCTTGACTTTTTACCAAGATTCAACGGCTGAATTGCAAGAAAACAGCAGAATTCTGCACGAAATCATCAAAATTCTTACAGAAAACCGCATACTTCGATGCAAAACGACGATTTCTCGCCGATTTTCTTTGTTTTCTGGCTTGAATTCGCAAAGAAGAGCACGAAATCTACAAAATCATGACTTTTTACCAAGATTCAACGGCTGAATTGCAAGAAAACAGCAGAATTTTGCACGAAATCATCAAAATTCTTAGAGAAAACCGCATATTTCGATGCAAAACGACAATTTCTCGCCAATTTTCGTTGTTTTCTGGCTTGAATTCGCAAAGAAGAGCACGAAATCTACAAAATCATCACTTTTTACCAAGATTCAACGGCTGAATTGCAAGAAAACAGCAGAATTCTGCACGAAATCATCAAAATTCTTAGAGATAACCGCATATTTCGATGCAAAACGACGATTTCTCGCCGATTTTCGTTGTTTTCTGGCATGAATTTGCAAAGAAGAGCACGAAATCTACAAAATCATGACTTTTTACCAAGATTCAACGGCTGAATTGCAAGAAGACAGCAGAATTCTGCACGAAATCATCAAAATTCTTAGAGAAAACCGCATATTTCGATGCAAAACGACGATTTCTCGCTGATTTTCGTTGTTTTCTATCTTGAATTCGCAAAGAAGAGCACGAAATCTACAAAAACATGACTTTTTACCAAGATTCAACGGCTGAATTGCAAGTAAACAGCAGAATTCTGCACGAAATCGTCAAAATTCTTAGAGAAAACCGCATATTTCGACGCAAAACGACAATTTCTCGCCGATTTTCGTTGTTTTCTGGCTTGAATTCGCAAAGAAGAGCACGAAATCTACAAAATCATCACTTTTTACCAAGATTCAACGGCTGAATTGCAAGAAAACAGCAGAATTCTGCACGAAATCATCAAAATTCTTAGAGATAACCGCATATTTCGATGCAAAACGACGATTTCACGCCGATTTTCTTTGTTTTCGGGCTTGAATTCGCAAAGAAGAGCACGAAATCTACAAAATCATGACTTTTTACCAAGATTCAACGGCTGAATTGCAAGAAAACAGCAGAATTCTGCACGAAATCATCAAAATTCTTACAGAAAACCGCATATTTCGATGCAAAACAAAGATTTCTCGCTGATTTTCGTTGTTTTCTGGCTTGAATTCGCAAAGAAGAGCACGAAATCTACAAAATCATCACTTTTTACCAAGATTCTACGGCTGAATTGCAAGAAAACAGCAGAATTCAGCACGAAATCATCACAATTCTTACAGAAAACCGCATATTTCGACGCAAAACGACGATTTCTCGCCGATTTTCGTTGTTTTCTGGCTTGAATTCGCAAAAAAGAGCACGAAATCTACAAAATCATCACTTTTTACCAAGATTCAACGGCTGAATTGCAAGAAAACCGCAGAATTCTGCACGATATTATCAAAATTCTTACAGAAAACCGCATATTTCGATGCAAAACAACGATTTCTCGCCGATTTTCGTTGTTTTCTGGCTTGAATTTGCAAAGAAGAGCACGAAATCTACAAAATCATCACTTTTTACCAAGATTCTACGGCTGAATTGCAAGAAAACAGCAGAATTCTGCACGAAATCATCAAAATTCTTACAGAAAACCGCATAGTTCGATACAAAATAACGATTTCTCGCCGATTTTCGTTGTTTTCTGGCTTGAATTCGCAAAGAAGAGCACGAAATCTACAAAATCATCACTTTTTACCAAGATTCTACAGCTGAATTGCAAGAAAACAGCAGACTTCTGCACGAAATCATCAAAATTCTTACAGAAAACCGCATATTTCGATGCAAAACGACGATTTCTCGCCGATTTTCGTTGTTTTCTGGCTTGAATTCGCAAAGAAGAGCACGAAATCTACAAAATCATGACATTTTACTAAGATTCAACGACTGAATTGCAAGAAAACAGCAGAATTCTGCACGAAATCATCAAAATTCTTAGAAAAAACTGCATATTTCGATGCAAAACAACGATTTCTCGCCGATTTTCGTTGTTTTCTATCTTGAATTCGCCAAGAAGAGCACGAAATCTACAAAATCATGACTTTTTACCAAGATTCAACGGCTGAATTGCAAGAAAACAGCAGAATTCTGCACGAAATCGTCAAAATTCTTAGAGAAAACCGCATATTTCGATGCAAAACGACGATTTCTCGCCGATTTTCGTTGTTTTCTGGCTTGAATTCGCAAAGAAGAGCACGAAATCTACAAAATCATCACTTTTTACCAAGATTCAACGGCTGAATTGCAAGAAAACAGCAGAATTCTGCACGAAATCATCAAAATTCTTAGAGAAAACCGCATATTTCGATGCAAAACGACGATTCCTCGCCGATTTTCGTAGTTTTCTGGCTTGAATTCGCAAAGAAGAGCACGAAATCTACAAAATCATGACTTTTTACCAAGATTCAACGGCTGAATTGCGAGAAAACAGCAGAATTCTACACAAAATCATCAAAATTCTTACAGAAAACCGCATATTTCGATGCAAAACGATTATTTCTCGCCGATTTTCGTTGTTTTCTGGCTTGAATTCGCAAAGAAGAGCACGAAATCTACAAAATCATGACTTTTTACCAAGATTCAACGGCTGAATTGCAAGAAAACAGCAGAATTCTGCACGAAATTATCAAAATTCTTACAGAAAACCGCATATTTCGATGCAAAACGACGATTTCTCGCCGATTTTCGTTGTTTTCTGGCTTGAATTCGCAAAGAAGAGCACGAAATCTACAAAATCATGACTTTTTACTAAGATTCAACGGCTGAATTGCAAGAAAACCGCAGAATTCTGCACGAAATCATCAAAATTCTTACAGAAAACCGCATTTTTCGATGCAAATCGACGATTTCTCGCCGATTTTCGTTGTTTTCTGGCTTGAATTCGCAAAGAAGAGCACGAAATCTACAAAATCATGACTTTTTACCAACATTCAACGGCTGAATTGCAAGAAAACAGCAGAATTCTGCACGAAATCATCAAAATTCTCACAGAAAACCGCATATTTCGATGCAAAACAACGATTTCTAGCCGATTTTCGTTGTTTTCTGGCTTGAATTCGCAATGAAGAGCACGAAATCTACAAAATCATCACTTTTTACCAAGATTCTAC
Organism: Gnatocerus cornutus; assembly: GCA_029298725.1. Taxonomy (NCBI): domain Eukaryota; kingdom Metazoa; phylum Arthropoda; class Insecta; order Coleoptera; family Tenebrionidae; genus Gnatocerus; species Gnatocerus cornutus. Next base: position 3,506,647 of record CM055514.1, read on the forward strand.
GGCTGAATTGCAAGAAAACAGCAGAATTCTGCACGAAATCATCAAAATTCTTAGAAAAAACTGCATATTTCGATGCAAAACAACGATTTCTCGCCGATTTTCGTTGTTTTCTATCTTGAATTCGCCAAGAAGAGCACGAAATCTACAAAATCATGACTTTTTACCAAGATTCAACGGCTGAATTGCAAGAAAACAGCAGAATTCTGCACGAAATCGTCAAAATTCTTAGAGAAAACCGCATATTTCGATGCAAAACGACGATTTCTCGCCGATTTTCGTTGTTTTCTGGCTTGAATTCGCAAAGAAGAGCACGAAATCTACAAAATCATCACTTTTTACCAAGATTCAACGGCTGAATTGCAAGAAAACAGCAGAATTCTGCACGAAATCATCAAAATTCTTAGAGAAAACCGCATATTTCGATGCAAAACGACGATTCCTCGCCGATTTTCGTAGTTTTCTGGCTTGAATTCGCAAAGAAGAGCACGAAATCTACAAAATCATGACTTTTTACCAAGATTCAACGGCTGAATTGCAAGAAAACAGCAGAATTCTACACAAAATCATCAAAATTCTTACAGAAAACTGCATATTTCGATGCAAAACGATTATTTCTCGCCGATTTTCGTTGTTTTCTGGCTTGAATTCGCAAAGAAGAGCACGAAATCTACAAAATCATGACTTTTTACCAAGATTCAACGGCTGAATTGCAAGAAAACAGCAGAATTCTGCACGAAATCATCAAAATTCTTACAGAAAATCGCATATTTCGATGCAAAACGACGATTTCTCGCCGATTTTCGTTGTTTTCTGGCTTGAATTCGCAAAGAAGAGCACGAAATCTACAAAATCATGACTTTTTACTAAGATTCAACGGCTGAATTGCAAGAAAACCGCAGAATTCTGCACGAAATCATCAAAATTCTTACAGAAAACCGCATTTTTCGATGCAAATCGACGATTTCTCGCCGATTTTCGTTGTTTTCTGGCTTGAATTCGCAAAGAAGAGCACGAAATCTACAAAATCATGACTTTTTACCAACATTCAACGGCTGAATTGCAAGAAAACAGCAGAATTCTGCACGAAATCATCAAAATTCTCACAGAAAACCGCATATTTCGATGCAAAACAACGATTTCTAGCCGATTTTCGTTGTTTTCTGGCTTGAATTCGCAATGAAGAGCACGAAATCTACAAAGTCATCACTTTTTACCAAGATTCTACGGCTGAATTGCAAGAAAACAGCAGAATTCAGCACGAAATCATCAAAATTCTTACAGAAAACCGCATATTTCGATGCAAAACGACGATTTCTCGCCGATTTTCGTTGTTTTCTGGCTTGAATTCGCAAAGAAGGGCACGAAATCTACAAAATCATGACTTTTTACCAAGATTCAACGGCTGAATTGCAAGAAAACAGCAGAATTCTGCACGAAATCATCAAAATTCTTAGAGAAAACTGCATATTTCGATGCAAAACAACGATTTCTCGCCGATTTTCGTTGATTTCTATCTTGAATTCGCCAAGGAGAGCACGAAATCTACAAAATCATGACTTTTTACCTAGATTCAACGGCTGAATTGCAAGAAAACAGCAGAATTCTGCACGAAACCATCAAAATTCTTACAGAAAACCGCATATTTCGATGCAAAACAACGATTTCTCGCCGATTTTCGTTGTTTTCTATCTTGAATTCGCCAAGAAGAGCACGAAATCTACAAAATCATGACTTTTTACCAAAATTCAACGGCTGAATTGCAAGAAAACAGCAGAATTCTGCACGAAATCATCAAAATTCTTACAGAAAACCGCATATTTCGATGCAAAACGACGATTTCTCGCCGATTTTCGTTGTTTTCTGGCATGAATATGCAAACAAGAGCACGAAATCTACAAAATCATGACTTTTTACCAAGATTCAACGGCTGAATTGCAAGAAAACAGCAGAATTCTGCACGAAATCGTCAAAATTCTTAGAGAAAACCGCATATTTCGATGCAAAACGACGATTTCTCGCTGATTTTCGTTGTTTTCTATCTTGAATTCGCAAAGAAGAGCACGAAATCTACAAAATCATGACTTTTTACCAAGATTCAACGGCTGAATTGCAAGTAAACAGCAGAATTCTGCACGAAATCGTCAAAATTCTTAGAGAAAACCGCATATTTCGATGGAAAACGACGATTTCTCGCCGATTTTCGTTGTTTTCTGGCTTGAATTCGCAAAGAAGAGCACGAGATCTACAAAATCATGACTTTTTACCAAGATTCAACGGCTGAATTGCAAGAAAACAGCAGATTTCTGCACGAAATCATCAAAATTCTTACAGAAAACCGCATATTTCGATGCAAAACGACGATTTCTCGCCAATTTTCGTTGTTTTCTGGCATGAATTCGCAAAGAAGAGCACGAAATCTACAAAATCATGACTTTTTACCAAGATTCAACAGCTGAATTGCAAGAAAACAGCAGAATTCTGCACAAAATCTTCAATGTTCTTAGAGAATACCGCATATTTCGATGCAAAACGACGATTTCTCGCTGATTTTCGTTGTTTTCTATCTTGAATTCGCAAAGAAGAGCACAAAATCTACAAAATCATGACTTTTTACCAAGATTCAACGGCTGAATTGCAAGACAACAGCAGAATTCTGCACGAAATTGTCAAAAGTCTTAGAGAAAACCGCATATTTCGATGCAAAACGACGATTTCTCGCCGATTTTCGTTGTTTTCTGGCTTGAATTCCCAAGAGCACGAAATCTACAAAATCATCACATTTTACCAAGATTCAACGGCTGAATTGCAAAAAAACAGCAGAATTCTGCACGAAATCATCAAAATTCTTAGAGAAAGCCGCATATTTCGATGCAAAACGACGATTTCTCGCCGATTTTCGTGGTTTTCTGGCTTAAATTCGCAAAGAAGAGCACGAAATCTACTAAATCATGACTTTCTGCACGAAATCATCAAAATTCTTACAGAAAACCGCATTTTTCGATGCAAAACGACGATTTCTCGCCGATTTTCGTTGTTTTCTGGCTTGAATTCGCAAAGAAGAGCACGAAATCTACAAAATCATGAATTTTTACCAAGATTCAACGGCTGAATTGCAAGAAAACAGCAGAATTCTGCACGAAATCATCAAAATTCTAACAGAAAACCGCATATTTTGATGCAAAACAACGATTTTTCGCCGATTTTCGTTGTTTTCGGGCTTGAATTCGCAAAGAAGAGCACGAAATCTACAAAATCATCACTTTTTACCAAGATTCTACGGCTGAATTGCAAGAAAACAGCAGAATTCTGCACGAAATCGTCAAAATTCTTTGAGAAAACCGCATATTTCGATGCAAAACGACGATTTCTCGCCGATTTTCGTTGTTTTCTGGCTTGAATTCGCAAAGAAGAGCACGAAATCAACAAAATCATTACTTTTTACCAAGATTCAACGGCTGAATTGCAAGAAAACAGCAGAATTCTGCACGAAATCATCAAAATTCTTAGAGAAAACCGCATATTTCGATGCAAAACGACGATTTTTCGCCGGTTTTTGTTGTTTTTGCTGTCTTGAATTCGCAAAGAAGAGCACGAAATCTACAAAATCATGACATTTTACCAAGATTCAACGGCTGAATTGCAAGAAAACAGCAGAATTCTGCACGAAATCATCAAAATTCTTACAGAAAACCGCATATTTCGATGCAAAACGATTATTTCTCGCCGATTTTCGTTGTTTTCTGGCTTGAATTCGCAAAGAAGAGCACGAAATCTACAAAATCATGACTTTTTACCAAGATTCAACGGCTGAATTGCAAGAAAACCGCAGAATTCTGCACGAAATTATCAAAATTCTTACAGAAAACCGCATATTTCGATGCAAAACAACGATTTCTCGCCGATTTTTGTTGTTTTCTGGCTTGAATTCGCAAAGAAGAGCACGAAATCTACAAAATCATCACTTTTTACCAAGATTCTACGACTGAATTGCAAGAAAACAGCAGAATTCTGCACGAAATCATCAAAATTCTTACAGAAAACCGCATATTTCGATGCAAAACAACGATTTCTCGCCGATTTTCGTTGTTTTCTGGCTTGAATTCGCAAAGAAGAGCACGAAATCTACAAAATCATCACTTTTTACCAAGATTCTACAGCTAAATTGCAAGAAAACAGCAGACTTCTGCACGAAATCATCAAAATTCTTACAGAAAACCGCATATTTCGATGCAAAACGACGATTTCTCGCCGATTTTCGTTGTTTTCTGGCTTGAATTCGCAAAGAAGAGCACGAAATCTACAAAATCATGACTTTTTACCAAGATTCAACGGCTGAATTGCAAGATAACAGCAGAATTCTGCACGAAATCATCAAAATTCTTAGAGAAAACTGCATATTTCGATGCAAAACAACGATTTCTCGCCGATTTTCGTTGTTTTCTATCTTGAATTCGCCAAGAAGAGCACAAAATCTACAAAATCATGACTTTTTACCAAGATTCAACCGCTGAATTGCAAGAAAACAGCAGAATTCTGCACGAAATCGTCAAAATTCTTAGAGAAGACCGCATATTTCGATGCAAAACGACGATTTCTCGCCGATTTTCGTTGTTTTCTGGCTTGAATTCGCAAAGAAGAGCACGAAATCTACAAAATCATCACTTTTTACCAAGATTCAACGGCTGAATTGCAAGAAATCAGCAGAATTCTGCACGAAATCATCAAAATTCTTAGAGAAAACCGCATATTTCGATGCAAAACGACGATTTCTCGCCGATTTTCGTGGTTTTCTGGCTTGAATTCGCAAAGAAGAGCACGAAATCTACAAAATCATGACTTTTTACCAAGATTCAACGGCTGAATTGCAAGAAAACAGCAGAATTCTGCACAAAATCATCAAAATTCTTACAGAAAACCGCATATTTCGATGCAAAACGATTATTTCTCGCCGATTTTCGTTGTTTTCTGGCTTGAATTCGCAAAGAAGAGCACGAAATCTACAAAATCATGACTTTTTACCAAGATTCAACGGCTGAATTGCAAGAAAACAGCAGAATTCTGCACGAAATCATCAAAATTCTTACAGAAAACCGCATATTTCGATGCAAAACGACGATTTCTCGCCGATTTTCGTTGTTTTCTGGCTTGAATTCGCAAAGAAGAGCACGAAATCTACAAAATCATGACTTTTTACTAAGATTCAACGGCTGAATTGCAAGAAAACCGCAGAATTCTGCACGAAATCATCAAAATTCTTACAGAAAACCGCATATTTCGATGCAAAACAACGATTTCTCGCCGATTTTCGTTGTTTTCTATCTTGAATTCGTCAAGAAGAGCACGAAATCTATAAAATCATGACTTTTTACCTGGATTTAACTGCTGAATTGCAAGAAATCAGCAGAATTCTGCACGAAATCATCAAAATTCTTAGAGAAAACCGCATATTTCGATGCAAAACGACGATTTCTCGCCGATTTTCGTGGTTTTCTGGCTTGAATTCGCAAAGAAGAGCACGAAATCTACAAAATCATGACTTTTTACCTAGATTCAACGGCTGAATTGCAAGAAAACAGCAGAATTCTGCACGAAACCATCAAAATTCTTACAGAAAACCGCATATTTCGATGCAAAACAACGATTTCTCGCCGATTTTCGTTGTTTTCTATCTTGAATTCGCCAAGAAGAGCACGAAATCTACAAAATCATGACTTTTTACCAAGATTCAACGGCTGAATTGCAAGAAAACAGCAGAATTCTGCACGAAATCATCAAAATTCTTACAGAAAACCGCATATTTCGATGCAAAACGACGATTTCTCGCCGATTTTCGTTGTTTTCTGGCATGAATTTGCAAACAAGAGCACGAAATCTACAAAATCATGACTTTTTACCAAGATTCAACGGCTGAATTGCAAGAAAACAGCAGAATTCTGCACGAAATCGTCAAAATTCTTAGAGAAAACCGCATATTTCGATGCAAAACGACGATTTCTCGCTGATTTTCGTTGTTTTCTATCTTGAATTCGCAAAGAAGAGCACGAAATCTACAAAATCATGACTTTTTACCAAGATTCAACGGCTGAATTGCAAGTAAACAGCAGAAATCTGCACGAAATCGTCAAAATTCTTAGAGAAAACCGCATATTTCGATGGAAAACGACGATTTCTCGCCGATTTTCGTTGTTTTCTGGCTTGAATTCGCAAAGAAGAGCACGAAATCTACAAAATCATGACTTTTTACCAAGATTCAACGGCTGAATTGCAAGAAAACAGCAGAATTCTGCACGAAATCATCAAAATTCTTACAGAAAACCGCATATTTCGATGCAAAACGAAGATTTCTCGCCGATTTTCGTTGTTTTCTGGCTTGAATTCGCAAAGAAGAGCACGAGATCTACAAAATCATGACTTTTTACCAAGATTCAACGGCTGAATTGCAAGAAAACAGCAGAATTCTGCACGAAATCATCAAAATTCTTACAGAAAACCGCATATTTCGATGCAAAACGACGATTTTTCGCCAATTTTCGTTGTTTTCTGGCATAAATTCGCAAAGAAGAGCACGAAATCTACAAAATCATGACTTTTTACCAAGATTCAACAGCTGAATTGCAAGAAAACAGCAGAATTCTGCACGAAATCATCAATATTCTTAGAGAAAACCGCATATTTCGATGCAAAACGACGATTTCTCGCTGATTTTCGTTGTTTTCTATCTTGAATTCGCAAAGAAGAGCACAAAATCTACAAAATCATGACTTTTTACCAAGATTCAACGGCTGAATTGCAAGACAACAGCAGAATTCTGCACGAAATTGTCAAAATTCTTAGAGAAAACCGCATATTTCGATGCAAAACGACGATTTCTCGCCGATTTTCGTTGTTTTCTGGCTTGAATTCCCAAGAGCACGAAATCTACAAAATCATCACATTTTACCAAGATTCAACGGCTGAATTGCAAAAAAACAGCAGAATTCTGCACGAAATCATCAAAATTCTTAGAGAAAACCGCATATTTCGATGCAAAACGACGATTTTTCGCCGGTTTTTGTTGTTTTTGCTGTCTTGAATTCGCAAAGAAGAGCACGAAATCTACAAAATCATGACATTTTACCAAGATTCAACGGCTGAATTGCAAGAAAACAGCAGAATTCTGCACGAAATCATCAAAATTCCTACAGAAAACCGCATATTTCGATGCAAAACGATTATTTCTCGCCGATTTTCGTTGTTTTCTGGCTTGAATTCGCAAAGAAGAGCACGAAATCTACAAAATCATGACTTTTTACCAAGATTCAACGGCTGAATTGCAAGAAAACCGCAGAATTCTGCACGAAATTATCAAAATTCTTACAGAAAACCGCATATTTCGATGCAAAACAACGATTTCTCGCCGATTTTCGTTGTTTTCTGGCTTGAATTCGCAAAGAAGAGCACGAAATCTACAAAATCATCACTTTTTACCAAGATTCTACGGCTGAATTGCAAGAAAACAGCAGAATTCTGCACGAAATCATCAAAATTCTTACAGAAAACCGCATATTTCGATGCAAAACAACGATTTCTCGCCGATTTTCGTTGTTTTCTGGCTTGAATTCGCAAAGAAGAGCACGAAATCTACAAAATCATCACTTTTTACCAAGATTCTACAGCTGAATTGGAAGAAAACAGCAGACTTCTGCACGAAATCATCAAAATTCTTACAGAAAACCGCATATTTCGATGCAAAACGACGATTTCTCGCCGATTTTCGTTGTTTTCTGGCTTGAATTCGCAAAGAAGAGCACGAAATCTACAAAATCATGACTTTTTACCAAGATTCAACGGCTGAGTTGCAAGAAAACAGCAGAATTCTGCACGAAATCATCAAAATTCTAACAGAAAACCGCATATTTTGATGCAAAACAACGATTTCTCGCCGATTTTCGTTGTTTTCTGGCTTGAATTCGCAAAGAAGAGCACGAAGTCTACAAAATCATCACTTTTTACCAAGATTCTACAGCTGAATTGCAAGAAAACAGCAGAATTCTGCACGAAATCATCAAAATTCTTAGAGAAAACTGCATATTTCGATGCAAAACAACGATTTCTCGCCGATTTTCGTTGTTTTCTATCTTGAATTCGCCAAGAAGAGCACAAAATCTACAAAATCATGACTTTTTACCAAGATTCAACCGCTGAATTGCAAGAAAACAGCAGAATTCTGCACGAAATCGTCAAAATTCTTAGAGAAGACCGCATATTTCGATGCAAAACGACGATTTCTCGCCGATTTTCGTTGTTTTCTGGCTTGAATTCGCAAAGAAGAGCACGAAATCTACAAAATCATCACTTTTTACCAAGATTCAACGGCTGAATTGCAAGAAATCAGCAGAATTCTGCACGAAATCATCAAAATTCTTAGAGAAAACCGCATATTTCGATGCAAAACGACGATTTCTCGCCGATTTTCGTGGTTTTCTGGCTTGAATTCGCAAAGAAGAGCACGTAATCTACAAAATCATGACTTTTTACCAAGATTCAACGGCTGAATTGCAAGAAAACCGCAGAATTCTGCACAAAATCATCAAAATTCTTACAGAAAACCGCATATTTCGATGCAAAACGATTATTTCTCGCCGATTTTCGTTGTTTTCTGGCTTGAATTCGCAAAGAAGAGCACGAAATCTACAAAATCATGACTTTTTACCAAGATTCAACGGCTGAATTGCAAGAAAACAGCAGAATTCTGCACGAAATCATCAAAATTCTTACAGAAAACCGCATATTTCGATGCAAAACGACGATTTCTCGCCGATTTTCGTTGTTTTCTGGCTTGAATTCGCAAAGAAGAGCACGAAATCTACAAAATCATGACTTTTTACTAAGATTCAACGGCTGAATTGCAAGAAAACCGCAGAATTCTGCACGAAATCATCAAAATTCTTACAGAAAACCGCATATTTCGATGCAAAACAACGATTTCACGCCGATTTTCGTTGTTTTCTATCTTGAATTCGCCAAGAAGAGCACGAAATCTATAAAATCATGACTTTTTACCTAGATTTAACGGCTGAATTGCAAGAAAACAGCAGAATTCTGCACGAAATCATCAAAATTCTTACAGAAAACCGCATATTTCGATGCAAAACGACGATTTTTCGCCGATTTTCGTTGTTTTCTCGCTTGAATTCGCAAAGAAGAGCACGAGATCTACAAAATCATGACTTTTTACCAAGATTCAACGGCTGAATTGCAAGAAAACAGCAGAATTCTGCACGAAATCATCAAAATTCTTACAGAAAACCGCATATTTCGATGCAAAACGACGATTTCTCGCCGATTTTCGTTGTTTTCTGGCTTGAATTCGCAAAGAAGAGCACGAAATCAACAAAATCATTACTTTTTACCAAGATTCAACGGCTGAATTGCAAGAAAACAGCAGAATTCTGCACGAAATCATCAAAATTCTTAGAGAAAACCGCATATTTCGATGCAAAACGACGATTTTTCGCCGGTTTTTGTTGTTTTTGCTGTCTTGAATTCGCAAAGAAGAGCACGAAATCTACAAAATCATGACATTTTACGAAGATTCAACGGCTGAATTGCAAGAAAACAGCAGAATTCTGCACGAAATCATCAAAATTCTTACAGAAAACCGCATATTTCGATGCAAAACGATTATTTCTCGCCGATTTTCGTTGTTTTCTGGCTTGAATTCGCAAAGAAGAGCACGAAATCTACAAAATCATGACTTTTTACCAAGATTCAACGGCTGAATTGCAAGGAAACAGCAGAATTCTGCACGAAATCATCAAAATTCTTACAGAAAACCGCATATTTCGATGCAAAACGACGATTTCTCGCCGATTTTCGTTGTTTTTTGGCTTGAATTTGCAAAGAAGAGCACGAAATCTACAAAATCATGACTTTTTACCAAGATTCAACGGCTGAATTGCAAGAAAACCGCAGAATTCTGCACGAAATTATCAAAATTCTTACAGAAAACCGCATATTTCGATGCAAAACAACGATTTCTCGCCGATTTTCGTTGTTTTCTGGCTTGAATTCGCAAAGAAGAGCACGAAATCTACAAAATCATCACTTTTTACCAAGATTCTACGGCTGAATTGCAAGAAAACAGCAGAATTCTGCACGAAATCATCAAAATTCTTACAGAAAACCGCATATTTCGATGCAAAACAACGATTTCTCGCCGATTTTCGTTGTTTTCTGGCTTGAATTCGCAAAGAAGAGCACGAAATCTACAAAATCATCACTTTTTACCAAGATTCTACAGCTGAATTGCAAGAAAACAGCAGACTTCTGCACGAAATCATCAAAATTCTTACAGAAAACCGCATATTTCGATGCAAAACGACGATTTCTCGCCGATTTTCGTTGTTTTCTGGCTTGAATTCGCAAAGAAGAGCACGAAATCTACAAAATCATGACTTTTTACCAAGATTCAACGGCTGAATTGCAAGAAAACAGCAGAATTCTGCACGAAATCATCAAAATTCTTAGAGAAAACTGCATATTTCGATGCAAAACAACGATTTCTCGCCGATTTTCGTAGTTTTCTATCTTGAATTCGCCAAGAAGAGCACAAAATCTACAAAATCATGACTTTTTACCAAGATTCAACCGCTGAATTGCAAGAAAACAGCAGAATTCTGCACGAAATCGTCAAAATTCTTAGAGAAGACCGCATATTTCGATGCAAAACGACGATTTCTCGCCGATTTTCGTTGTTTTCTGGCTTGAATTCGCAAAGAAGAGCACGAAATCTACAAAATCATCACTTTTTACCAAGATTCAACGGCTGAATTGCAAGAAATCAGCAGAATTCTGCACGAAATCATCAAAATTCTTAGAGAAAACCGCATATTTCGATGCAAAACGACGATTTCTCGCCGATTTTCGTGGTTTTCTGGCTTGAATTCGCAAAGAAGAGCACGAAATCTACAAAATCATGACTTTTTACCAAGATTCAACGGCTGAATTGCAAGAAAACAGCAGAATTCTGCACAAAATCATCAAAATTCTTACAGAAAACCGCATATTTCGATGCAAAACGATTATTTCTCGCCGATTTTCGTTGTTTTCTGGCTTGAATTCGCAAAGAAGAGCACGAAATCTACAAAATCATGACTTTTTACCAAGATTCAACGGCTGAATTGCAAGAAAACAGCAGAATTCTGCACGAAATCATCAAAATTCTTACAGAAAACCGCATATTTCGATGCAAAACGACGATTTCTCGCCGATTTTCGTTGTTTTCTGGCTTGAATTCGCAAAGAAGAGCACGAAATCTACAAAATCATGACTTTTTACTAAGATTCAACGGCTGAATTGCAAGAAAACCGCAGAATTCTGCACGAAATCATCAAAATTCTTACAGAAAACCGCATATTTCGATGCAAAACGACGATTTTTCGCCGATTTTCGTTGTTTTCTCGCTTGAATTCGCAAAGAAGAGCACGAGATCTACAAAATCATGACTTTTTACCAAGATTCAACGGCTGAATTGCAAGAAAACAGCAGAATTCTGCACGAAATCATCAAAATTCTTACAGAAAACCGCATATTTCGATGCAAAACGACGATTTCTCGCCGATTTTCGTTGTTTTCTGGCATGAATTTGCAAAGAAGAGCACGAAATCTACAAAATCATGACTTTTTACCAAGATTCAACGGCTGAATTGCCAGCAGAATTCTGCACGAAATCATCAAAATTCTTACAGAAAACCGCATATTTCGATGCAAAACGACGATTTCTCGCCAATTTTCGTTGTTTTCTGGCATGAATTCGCAAAGAAGAGCACGAAATCTACAAAATCATGACTTTTTACCAAGATTCAACGGCTGAATTGCGAGAAAACAGCAGAATTCTGCACGAAATCATCAATATTCTTGGAGAAAACCGCATATTTCGTTGCAAAACGACGATTTCTCGCTGATTTTCGTTGTTTTCTATCTTGAATTCGCAAAGAAGAGCACAAAATCTACAAAATCATGACTTTTTACCAAGATTCAACGGCTGAATTGCAAGACAACAGCAGAATTCTGCACGAAATTGTCAAAATTCTTAGAGAAAACCGCATATTTCGATGCAAAACGACGATTTCTCGCCGATTTTCGTTGTTTTCTGGCTTGAATTCCCAAGAGCACGAAATCTACAAAATCATCACATTTTACCAAGATTCAACGGCTGAATTGCAAAAAAACAGCAGAATTCTGCACGAAATCATCAAAATTCTTAGAGAAAACCGCATTTTTCGATGCAAAACGACGATTTCTCGCCGATTTTCGTTGTTTTCTGGCTTGAATTCGCAAAGAAGAGCACGAAATCTACAAAGTCATGACTTTTTACTAAGATTCAACGGCTGAATTGCAAGAAAACCGCAGAATTCTGCACGAAATCATCAAAATTCTTACAGAAAACCGCATATTTCGATGCAAAACGACGATTTCTCGCCGATTTTCGTTGTTTTCTGGCTTGAATTCGCAAAGAAGAATTGCAAGAAAACCGCAGAATTCTGCACGAAATCATCAAAATTCTTACAGAAAACCGCATATTTCGATGCAAAACGACGATTTCTCGCCGATTTTCGTTGTTTTCTGGCTTGAATTCGCAAAGAAGAGCACGAAATCTACAAAATCATGACTTTTTACTAAGATTCAACGGCTGAATTGCAAGAAAACCGCAGAATTCTGCACGAAATCATCAAAATTCTTACAGAAAACCGCATATTTCGATGCAAAACGACGATTTTTCGCCGATTTTCGTTGTTTTCTCGCTTGAATTCGCAAAGAAGAGCACGAGATCTACAAAATCATGACTTTTTACCAAGATTCAACGGCTGAATTGCAAGAAAACAGCAGAATTCTGCACGAAATCATCAAAATTCTTACAGAAAACCGCATATTTCGATGCAAAACGACGATTTCTCGCCGATTTTCGTTGTTTTCTGGCTTGAATTCGCAAAGAAGAGCACGAAATCTACAAAATCATGACTTTTTACTAAGATTCAACGGCTGAATTGCAAGAAAACCGCAGAATTCTGCACGAAATCATAAAAATTCTTACAGAAAACCGCATATTTCGATGCAAAACGACGATTTTTCGCCGATTTTCGTTGTTTTCTCGCTTGAATTCGCAAAGAAGAGCACGAGATCTACAAAATCATGACTTTTTACCAAGATTCAACGGCTGAATTGCAAGAAAACAGCAGAATTCTGCACGAAATCATCAAAATTCTTACAGAAAACCGCATATTTCGATGCAAAACGACGATTTCTCGCCGATTTTCGTTGTTTTCTGGCATGAATTTGCAAAGAAGAGCACGAAATCTACAAAATCATGACTTTTTACCAAGATTCAACGGCTGAATTGCCAGCAGAATTCTGCACGAAATCATCAAAATTCTTCCAGAAAACCGCATATTTCGATGCAAAACGACGATTTCTCGCCAATTTTCGTTGTTTTCTGGCATGAATTCGCAAAGAAGAGCACGAAATCTACAAAATCATGACTTTTTACCAAGATTCAACGGCTGAATTGCGAGAAAACAGCAGAATTCTGCACGAAATCATCAATATTCTTGGAGAAAACCGCATATTTCGTTGCAAAACGACGATTTCTCGCTGATTTTCGTTGTTTTCTATCTTGAATTCGCAAAGAAGAGCACAAAATCTACAAAATCATGACTTTTTACCAAGGTTCAACGGCTGAATTGCAAGACAACAGCAGAATTCTGCACGAAATTGTCAAAATTCTTAGAGAAAACCGCATATTTCGATGCAAAACGACGATTTCTCGCCGATTTTCGTTGTTTTCTGGCTTGAATTCCCAAGAGCACGAAATCTACAAAATCATCACATTTTACCAAGATTCAACGGCTGAATTGCAAAAAAACAGCAGAATTCTGCACGAAATCATCAAAATTCTTAGAGAAAACCGCATTTTTCGATGCAAAACGACGATTTCTCGCCGATTTTCGTTGTTTTCTGGCTTGAATTCGCAAAGAAGAGCACGAAATCTACAAAGTCATGACTTTTTACTAAGATTCAACGGCTGAATTGCAAGAAAACCGCAGAATTCTGCACGAAATCATCAAAATTCTTACAGAAAACCGCATATTTCGATGCAAAACGACGATTTCTCGCCGATTTTCGTTGTTTTCTGGCTTGAATTCGCAAAGAAGAATTGCAAGAAAACCGCAGAATTCTGCACGAAATCATCAAAATTCTTACAGAAAACCGCATATTTCGATGCAAAACGACGATTTCTCGCCGATTTTCGTTGTTTTCTGGCTTGAATTCGCAAAGAAGAGCACGAAATCTACAAAATCATTACTTTTTACCAAGATTCAACGGCTGAATTGCAAGAAAACAGCAGAATTCTGCACGAAATCATCAAAATTCTTTGAGAAAACCGCATATTTCGATGCAAAACGACGATTTCTCGCCGATTTTCGTGGTTTTCTGGCTTGAATTCGCAAAGAAGAGCACGAAATCTACAAAATCATGACTTTTTACCAAGATTCAACGGCTGAATTGCAAGAAAACAGCAGAATTCTGCACAAAATCATCAAAATTCTTACAGAAAACCGCATATTTCGAAGCAAAACGATTATTTCTCGCCGATTTTCGTTGTTTTCTGGGTTGAATTCGCAAAGAAGAGCACGAAATCTAAAAAATCATGACTTTTTACCAAGATTCAACGGCTGAATTGCAAGAAAACAGCAGAATTCTGCACGAAATCATCAAAATTCTTACAGAAAACCGCATATTTCGATGCAAAACGACGATTTCTCGCCGATTTTCGTTGTTTTCTGGCTTGAATTCGCAAAGAAGAGCACGAAATCTACAAAATCATGACTTTTTACCAAGATTCAACGGCTGAATTGCAAGTAAACAGCAGAATTCTGCAAGAAATCGTCAAAATTCTTAGAGAAAACCGCATATTTCGATGCAAAACGATTATTTCTCGCTGATTTTCGTTGTTTTCTGGCTTGAATTCGCAAAGAAGAGCACGAAATCTAAAAAATCATGACTTTTTACCAAGATTCAACGGCTGAATTGCAAGAAAACAGCAGAATTCTGCACGAAATCATCAAAATTCTCACAGAAAACCGCATATTTCGATGCAAAACGACGATTTCTCGCCGATTTTCGTTGTTTTCTATCTTGAATTCGGCAAGAAGAGCACGAAATCTATAAAATCATGACTTTTTACCTAGATTTAACGGCTGAATTGCAAGAAAACAGCAGAATTCTGCACGAAATCATCAAAATTCTTACAGAAAACCGCATATTTCGATGCAAAACGACGATTTTTCGCCGATTTTCGTTGTTTTCTCGCTTGAATTCGCAAAGAAGAGCACGAGATCTACAAAATCATGACTTTTTACCAAGATTCAACGGCTGAATTGCAAGAAAACAGCAGAATTCTGCACGAAATCATCAAAATTCTTACAGAAAACCGCATATTTCGATGCAAAACGACGATTTCTCGCCGATTTTCGTTGTTTTCTGGCATGAATTTGCAAAGAAGAGCACGAAATCTACAAAATCATGACTTTTTACCAAGATTCAACGGCTGAATTGCAAGAAAACAGCAGAATTCTGCACGAAATCGTCAAAATTCTTAGAGAAAACCGCATATTTCGATGCAAAACGACGATTTCTCGCTGATTTTCGTTGTTTTCTATCTTGAATTCGCAAAGAAGAGCACGAAATCTACAAAATCATGACTTTTTACCAAGATTCAACGGCTGAATTGCAAGTAAACAGCAGAATTCTGCACGAAATCGTCAAAATTCTTAGAGAAAACCGCATATTTCGATGGAAAACGACGATTTCTCGCCGATTTTCGTTGTTTTCTGGCTTGAATTCGCAAAGAAGAGCACAAAATCTACAAAATCATGACTTTTTACCAATATTCAACGGCTGAGTTGCAAGAAAACAGCAGAATTCTGCACGAAATCATCAAAATTCTTACAGAAAACCGCATATTTCGATGCAAAACGACGATTTCTCGCCAATTTTCGTTGTTTTCTGGCATGAATTCGCAAAGAAGAGCACGAAATCTACAAAATCATGACTTTTTACCAAGATTCAACGGCTGAATTGCGAGAAAACAGCAGAATTCTGCACGAAATCATCAATATTCTTAGAGAAAACCGCATATTTCGTTGCAAAACGACGATTTCTCGCTGATTTTCGTTGTTTTCTATCTTGAATTCGCAAAGAAGAGCACAAAATCTACAAAATCATGACTTTTTACCAAGATTCAACGGCTGAATTGCAAGACAACAGCAGAATTCTGCACGAAATTGTCAAAATTCTTAGAGAAAACCGCATATTTCGATGCAAAACGACGATTTCTCGCCGATTTTCGTTGTTTTCTGGCTTGAATTCCCAAGAGCACGAAATCTACAAAATCATCACATTTTACCAAGATTCAACGGCTGAATTGCAAAAAAACAGCAGAATTCTGCACGAAATCATCAAAATTCTTAGAGAAAACCGCATATTTCGATGCAAAACGACGATTTCTCGCCGATTTTCGTGGTTTTCTGGCTTAAATTCGCAAAGAAGAGCACGAAATCTACAAAATCATGACTTTCTGCACGAAATTATCAAAATTCTTACAGAAAACCGCATTTTTCGATGCAAAACGATTATTTCTCGCTGATTTTCGTTGTTTTCTGGCTTGAATTCGCAAAGAAGAGCACGAAATCTACAAAATCATGACTTTTACCAAGATTCAACGGCTGAATTGCAAGAAAACAGCAGAATTCTGCACAAAATCATCAAAATTCTTACAGAAAACCGCATATTTCGAAGCAAAACGATTATTTCTCGCCGATTTTCGTTGTTTTCTGGGTTGAATTCGCAAAGAAGAGCACGAAATCTAAAAAATCATGACTTTTTACCAAGATTCAACGGCTGAATTGCAAGAAAACAGCAGAATTCTGCACGAAATCATCAAAATTCTTACAGAAAACCGCATATTTCGATGCAAAACGACGTTTTCTCGCCGATTTTCGTTGTTTTCTGGCTTGAATTCGCAAAGAAGAGCACGAAATCTACAAAATCATGACTTTTTACCAAGATTCAACGGCTGAATTGCAAGTAAACAGCAGAATTCTGCAAGAAATCGTCAAAATTCTTAGAGAAAACCGCATATTTCGATGCAAAACGATTATTTCTCGCTGATTTTCGTTGTTTTCTGGCTTGAATTCGCAAAGAAGAGCACGAAATCTAAAAAATCATGACTTTTTACCAAGATTCAACGGCTGAATTGCAAGAAAACAGCAGAATTCTGCACGAAATCATCAAAATTCTTACAGAAAACCGCATATTTCGATGCAAAACGACGATTTCTCGCCGATTTTCGTTGTTTTCTGGCTTGAATTCGCAAAGAAGAGCACGAAATCTACAAAATCATGACTTTTTACCTAGATTCAACGGCTGAATTGCAAGAAAACAGCAGAATTCTGCACGAAATCATCAAAATTCTTACAGAAAACCGCATATTTCGATGCAAAACAACGATTTCTCGCCGATTTTCGTTGTTTTCTATCTTGAATTCGCCAAGAAGAGCACGAAATCTATAAAATCATGACTTTTTACCTAGATTCAACGGCTGAATTGCAAGAAAACAGCAAAATTCTGCACGAAATCATCAAAATTCTTACAGAAAACCGCATATTTCGATGCAAAACGATTATTTCTCGCCGATTTTCGTTGTTTTCTGGCTTGAATTCGCAAAGAAGAGCACGAAATCTACAAAATCATGACTTTTTACCAAGATTCAACGGCTGAATTGCAAGAAAACAGCAGAATTCTGCACGAAATCATCAAAATTCTTACAGAAAACCGCATATTTCGATGCAAAACGACGATTTCTCGCCGATTTTCGTTGTTTTCTGGCTTGAATTCGCAAAGAAGAGCACGAAATCTACAAAATCATGACTTTTTACTAAGATTCAACGGCTGAATTGCAAGAAAACCGCAGAATTCTGCACGAAATCATCAAAATTCTTACAGAAAACCGCATATTTCGATGCAAAACAACAATTTCTCGCCGATTTTCGTTGTTTTCTATCTTGAATTCGGCAAGAAGAGCACGAAATCTATAAAATCATGACTTTTTACCTAGATTTAACGGCTGAATTGCAAGAAAACAGCAGAATTCTGCACGAAATCATCAAAATTCTTACAGAAAACCGCATATTTCGATGCAAAACGACGATTTTTCGCCGATTTTCGTTGTTTTCTCGCTTGAATTCGCAAAGAAGAGCACGAGATCTACAAAATCATGACTTTTTACCAAGATTCAACGGCTGAATTGCAAGAAAACAGCAGAATTCTGCACGAAATCATCAAAATTCTTACAGAAAACCGCATATTTCGATGCAAAACGACGATTTCTCGCCGATTTTCGTTGTTTTCTGGCATGAATTTGCAAAGAAGAGCACGAAATCTACAAAATCATGACTTTTTACCAAGATTCAACGGCTGAATTGCAAGAAAACAGCAGAATTCTGCACGAAATCGTCAAAATTCTTAGAGAAAACCGCATATTTCGATGCAAAACGACGATTTCTCGCTGATTTTCGTTGTTTTCTATCTTGAATTCGCAAAGAAGAGCACGAAATCTACAAAATCATGACTTTTTACCAAGATTCAACAGCTGAATTGCAAGTAAACAGCAGAATTCTGCACGAAATCGTCAAAATTCTTAGAGAAAACCGCATATTTCGATGGAAAACGACGATTTCTCGCCGATTTTCGTTGTTTTCTGGCTTGAATTCGCAAAGAAGAGCACAAAATCTACAAAATCATGACTTTTTACCAATATTCAACGGCTGAGTTGCAAGAAAACAGCAGAATTCTGCACGAAATCATCAAAATTCTTACAGAAAACCGCATATTTCGATGCAAAACGACGATTTCTCGCCAATTTTCGTTGTTTTCTGGCATGAATTCGCAAAGAAGAGCACGAAGTCTACAAAATCATGACTTTTTACCAAGATTCAACGGCTGAATTGCGAGAAAACAGCAGAATTCTGCACGAAATCATCAATATTCTTAGAGAAAACCGCATATTTCGTTGCAAAACGACGATTTCTCGCTGATTTTCGTTGTTTTCTATCTTGAATTCGCAAAGAAGAGCACAAAATCTACAAAATCATGACTTTTTACCAAGATTCAACGGCTGAATTGCAAGACAACAGCAGAATTCTGCACGAAATTGTCAAAATTCTTAGAGAAAACCGCATATTTCGATGCAAAACGACGATTTCTCGCCGATTTTCGTTGTTTTCTGGCTTGAATTCCCAAGAGCACGAAATCTACAAAATCATCACATTTTACCAACATTCAACGGCTGAATTGCAAAAAAACAGCAGAATTCTGCACGAAATCATCAAAATTCTTAGAGAAAACCGCATATTTCGATGCAAAACGACGATTTCTCGCCGATTTTCGTGGTTTTCTGGCTTAAATTCGCAAAGAAGAGCACGAAATCTACAAAATCATGACTTTCTGCACGAAATTATCAAAATTCTTACAGAAAACCGCATTTTTCGATGCAAAACGATTACTTCTCGCTGATTTTCGTTGTTTTCTGGCTTGAATTCGCAAAGAAGAGCACGAAATCTACAAAATCATGACTTTTTACCAAGATTCAACGGCTGAATTGCAAGTAAACAGCAGAATTCTGCAAGAAATCGTCAAAATTCTTAGAGAAAACCGCATATTTCGATGCAAAACGATTATTTCTCGCTGATTTTCGTTGTTTTCTGGCTTGAATTCGCAAAGTAGAGCACGAAATCTACAAAATCATCACTTTTTACCAAGATTCAACGGCTGAATTGCAAGAAAACAGCAGAATTCTGCACGAAATCATCAAAATTCTTAGAGAAAACCGCATATTTCGATGCAAAACGACGATTTCTCGCCGATTTTCGTTGTTTTCTGGCTTGAATTCGCAAAGAAGAGCACGAAATCTACAAAATCATGACTTTTTACTAAGATTCAACGGCTGAATTGCAAGAAAACCGCAGAATTCTGCACGAAATCATCAAAATTCTTACAGAAAACCGCATATTTCGATGCAAAACAACGATTTCTCGCCGATTTTCGTTGTTTTCTATCTTGAATTCGCCAAGAAGAGCACGAAATCTATAAAATCATGACTTTTTACCTAGATTTAACGGCTGAATTTCAAGAAAACAGCAGAATTCTGCACGAAATCATCAAAATTCTTACAGAAAACCGCATATTTCGATGCAAAACGACGATTTCTCGCCGATTTTCGTTGTTTTCTGGCATGAATTTGCAAAGAAGAGCACGAAATCTACAAAATCATGACTTTTTACCAAGATTCAACGGCTGAATTGCAAGAAAACAGCAGAATTCTGCACGAAATCGTCAAAATTCTTAGAGAAAACCGCATATTTCGATGCAAAACGACGATTTCTCGCTGATTTTCGTTGTTTTCTATCTTGAATTCGCAAAGAAGAGCACGAAATCTACAAAATCATGACTTTTTACCAAGATTCAACGGCTGAATTGCAAGTAAACAGCAGAATTCTGCACGAAATCGTCAAAATTCTTAGAGAAAACCGCATATTTCGATGGAAAACGACGATTTCTCGCCGATTTTCGTTGTTTTCTGGCTTGAATTCGCAAAGAAGAGCACGAAATCTACAAAATCATGACTTTTTACCAATATTCAACGGCTGAATTGCAAGAAAACAGCAGAATTCTGCACGAAATCATCAAAATTCTTACAGAAAACCGCATATTTCGATGCAAAACGACGATTTCTCGCCGATTTTCGTTGTTTTCTGGCTTGAATTCGCAAAGAAGAGCACGAGATCTACAAAATCATGACTTTTTACCAAGATTCAACGGCTGAATTGCAAGAAAACAGCAGAATTCTGCACGAAATCATCAAAATTCTTACAGAAAACCGCATATTTCGATGCAAAACGACGATTTCTCGCCAATTTTCGTTGTTTTCTGGCATGAATTCGCAAAGAAGAGCACGAAATCTACAAAATCATGACTTTTTACCAAGATTCAACGGCTGAATTGCGAGAAAACAGCAGAATTCTGCACGAAATCATCAATATTCTTAGAGAAAACCGCATATTTCGTTGCAAAACGACGATTTCTCGCTGATTTTCGTTGTTTTCTATCTTGAATTCGCAAAGAAGAGCACAAAATCTACAAAATCATGACTTTTTACCAAGATTCAACGGCTGAATTGCAAGACAACAGCAGAATTCTGCACGAAATTGTCAAAATTCTTAGAGAAAACCGCATATTTCGATTCAAAACGACGATTTCTCGCCGATTTTCGTTGTTTTCTGGCTTGAATTCCCAAGAGCACGAAATCTACAAAATCATCACATTTTACCAAGATTCAACGGCTGAATTGCAAAAAAACAGCAGAATTCTGCACGAAATCATCAAAATTCTTAGAGAAAACCGCATATTTCGATGCAAAACGACGATTTCTCGCCGATTTTCGTGGTTTTCTGGCTTAAATTCGCAAAGAAGAGCACGAGATCTACAAAATCATGACTTTCTGCACGAAATCATCAAAATTCTTACAGAAAACCGCATTTTTCGATGCAAAACGACGATTTCTCGCCGATTTTCGTTGTTTTCTGGCTTGAATTCGCACAGAAGAGCACGAAATCTACAAAGTCATGACTTTTTACTAAGATTCAACGGCTGAATTGCAAGAAAACCGCAGAATTCTGCACGAAATCATCAAAATTCTTACAGAAAACCGCATATTTCGATGCAAAGCGACGATTTCTCGCCGATTTTCGTTGTTTTCTGGCTTGAATTCGCAAAGAAGAGCACGAAATCTACAAAGTCATGACTTTTTACTAAGATTCAACGGCTGAATTGCAAGAAAACCGCAGAATTCTGCACGAAATCATCAAAATTCTTACAGAAAACCGCATATTTCGATGCAAAACGTCGATTTCTCGCCGATTTTCGTTGTTTTCTGGCTTGAATTCGCAAAGAAGAGCACGAAATCTACAAAATCATTACTTTTTACCAAGATTCAACGGCTGAATTGCAAGAAAACAGCAGAATTCTGCA
Source organism: Gnatocerus cornutus (assembly GCA_029298725.1). Taxonomy (NCBI): domain Eukaryota; kingdom Metazoa; phylum Arthropoda; class Insecta; order Coleoptera; family Tenebrionidae; genus Gnatocerus; species Gnatocerus cornutus. The sequence continues at coordinate 3,528,775 of CM055514.1, forward strand.
CGAAATCATCAAAATTCTTTGAGAAAACCGCATATTTCGATGCAAAACGACGATTTCTCGCCGATTTTCGTGGTTTTCTGGCTTGAATTCGCAAAGAAGAGCACGAGATCTACAAAATCATGACTTTTTACCAAGATTCAACGGCTGAATTGCAAGAAAACAGCAGAATTCTGCACGAAATCATCAAAATTCTTACAGAAAACCGCATATTTCGATGCAAAACGACGATTTCTCGCCAATTTTCGTTGTTTTCTGGCATGAATTCGCAAAGAAGAGCACGAAATCTACAAAATCATGACTTTTTACCAAGATTCAACGGCTGAATTGCGAGAAAACAGCAGAATTTTGCACGAAATCATCAATATTCTTAGAGAAAACCGCATATTTCGTTGCAAAACGACGATTTCTCGCTGATTTTCGTTGTTTTCTATCTTGAATTCGCAAAGAAGAGCACAAAATCTACAAAATCATGACTTTTTACCAAGATTCAACGGCTGAATTGCAAGACAACAGCAGAATTCTGCACGAAATTGTCAAAATTCTTAGAGAAAACCGCATATTTCGATTCAAAACGACGATTTCTCGCCGATTTTCGTTGTTTTCTGGCTTGAATTCCCAAGAGCACGAAATCTACAAAATCATCACATTTTACCAAGATTCAACGGCTGAATTGCAAAAAAACAGCAGAATTCTGCACGAAATCATCAAAATTCTTAGAGAAAACCGCATATTTCGATGCAAAACGACGATTTCTCGCCGATTTTCGTGGTTTTCTGGCTTAAATTCGCAAAGAAGAGCACGAGATCTACAAAATCATGACTTTCTGCACGAAATCATCAAAATTCTTACAGAAAACCGCATTTTTCGATGCAAAACGACGATTTCTCGCCGATTTTCGTTGTTTTCTGGCTTGAATTCGCACAGAAGAGCACGAAATCTACAAAGTCATGACTTTTTACTAAGATTCAACGGCTGAATTGCAAGAAAACCGCAGAATTCTGCACGAAATCATCAAAATTCTTACAGAAAACCGCATATTTCGATGCAAAACGACGATTTCTCGCCGATTTTCGTTGTTTTCTGGCTTGAATTCGCAAAGAAGAGCACGAAATCTACAAAGTCATGACTTTTTACTAAGATTCAACGGCTGAATTGCAAGAAAACCGCAGAATTCTGCACGAAATCATCAAAATTCTTACAGAAAACCGCATATTTCGATGCAAAACGACGATTTCTCGCCGATTTTCGTTGTTTTCTGGCTTGAATTCGCAAAGAAGAGCACGAAATCTACAAAATCATTACTTTTTACCAAGATTCAACGGCTGAATTGCAAGAAAACAGCAGAATTCTGCACGAAATCATCAAAATTCTTTGAGAAAACCGCATATTTCGATGCAAAACGACGATTTCTCGCCGATTTTCGTGGTTTTCTGGCTTGAATTCGCAAAGAAGAGCACGAAATCTACAAAATCATGACTTTTTACCAAGATTCAACGGCTGAATTGCAAGAAAACAGCAGAATTCTGCACAAAATCATCAAAATTCTTACAGAAAACCGCATATTTCGAAGCAAAACGATTATTTCTCGCCGATTTTCTTTGTTTTCTGGGTTGAATTCGCAAAGAAGAGCACGAAATCTAAAAAATCATGACTTTTTACCAAGATTCAACGGCTGAATTGCAAGAAAACAGCAGAATTCTGCACGAAATCATCAAAATTCTTACAGAAAACCGCATATTTCGATGCAAAACGACGATTTCTCGCCGATTTTCGTTGTTTTCTGGTTTGAATTCGCAAAGAAGAGCACGAAATCTACAAAATCATGACTGTTTACCAAGATTCAACGGCTGAATTGCAAGTAAACAGCAGAATTCTGCAAGAAATCGTCAAAATTCTTAGAGAAAACCGCATATTTCGATGCAAAACGATTATTTCTCGCTGATTTTCGTTGTTTTCTGGCTTGAATTCGCAAAGTAGAGCACGAAATCTACAAAATCATCACTTTTTACCAAGATTCAACGGCTGAATTGCAAGAAAACAGCAGAATTCTGCACGAAATCATCAATATTCTTAGAGAAAACCGCATATTTCGATGCAAAACGACGATTTCTCGCCGATTTTCGTTGTTTTCTGGCTTGAATTCGCAAAGAAGAGCACGAAATCTACAAGATCATGACTTTTTACCAAGATTCAACGGCTGAATTGCAAGAAAACAGCAGAATTCTGCACGAAATCATCAAAATTCTTAGAGAAAACTGCATATTTCGACGCAAAACAACGATTTCTCGCCGATTTTCGTTGTTTTCTATCTTGAATTCGCCAAGAAGAGCACGAAATCTACAAAATCATGACTTTTTACCTAGATTCAACGGCTGAATTGCAAGAAAACAGCTGAATTCTGCACTTAATCATCAAAATTCTTACAGAAAACCGCATATTTCTATGCAAAACAACGATTTCTCGCCGATTTTCATTGTTTTCTATCTTGAATTCGCCAAGAAGAGCACGAAATCTATAAAATCATGACTTTTTACCTAGATTCAACGGCTGAATTGCAAAAAAACAGCAGAATTCTGCACGAAATCATCAAAATTCTTACAGAAAACCGCATATTTCGATGCAAAACGACGATTTCTCGCCGATTTTCGTTGTTTTCTCGCTTGAATTCGCAAAGAAGAGCACGAGATCTACAAAATCATGACTTTTTACCAAGATTCAACGGCTGAATTGCAAGAAAACAGCAGAATTCTGCACGAAATCATCAAAATTCTTACAGAAAACCGCATATTTCGATGCAAAACGACGATTTCTCGCCGATTTTCGTTGTTTTCTGGCATGAATTTGCAAAGAAGAGCACGAAATCTACAAAATCATGACTCTTTACCAAGATTCAACGGCTGAATTGCAAGAAAACAGCAGAATTCTGCACGAAATCATCAAAATTTTTAGAGAAAACCGCATATTTCGATGCAAAACGACGATTTTTCGCTGATTTTCGTTGTTTTCTATCTTGAATTCGCAAAGAAGAGCACGAAATCTACAAAATCATGACTTTTTACCAAGACTCAACGGCTGAATTGCAAGTAAACAGCAGAATTCTGCACGAAATCGTCAAAATTCTAAGAGAAAACCGCATATTTCGATGCAAAACGACGATTTCTCGCCGATTTTCGTTGTTTTCTGGCTTGAATTCGCAAAGAAGAGCACGAAATCTACAAAATCATGACTTTTTACCAAGATTCAACGGCTGAATTGCAAGAAAACAGCAGAATTCTGCACGAAATCGTCAAAATTCTTAGAGAAAACCGCATATTTCGATGCAAAACGACGATTTCTTGCCGATTTTCGTTGTTTTCTGGCTTGAATTCGCAAAGAAGAGCACGAAATCTACAAAATCATGACTTTTTACTAAGATTCAACGGCTGAATTGCAAGAAAACCGCAGAATTCTGCACGAAATCATCAAAATTCTTACAGAAAACCGCATTTTTCGATGCAAATCGACGATTTCTCGCCGATTTTCGTTGTTTTCTGGCTTGAATTCGCAAAGAAGAGCACGAAATCTACAAAATCATGACTTTTTACCAAGATTCAACGGCTGAATTGCAAGAAAACAGCAGAATTCTGCTCGAAATCATCAAAATTCTTACAGAAAACCGCATATTTCGATGCAAAACAACGATTTCTCGCCGATTTTCGTTGTTTTCTGGCTTGAATTTGCAAAGAAGAGCACGAAATCTACAAAATCATGACTTTTTACCAAGATTCAACGGCTGAATTGCAAGAAAACAGCAGAATTCTGCACGAAATCATCAAAATTCTTAGAGAAAACCGCATATTTCGATGCAAAACGACGATTTCTCGCCGATTTTCGTTGTTTTCTATCTTGAATTCGCAAAGAAGAGCACGAAAGCTACAAAATCATGACTTTTTACTAAGATTCAACGGCTGAATTGCAAGTAAACAGCAGAATTCTGCACGAAATCATCAAAATTCTTAGAGAAAACCGCATATTTCGATGCAAAACGACGATTTCTCGCCGATTTTCGTTGTTTTCTGGCTTGAATTCGCAAAGAAGAGCACGAAATCTACAAATTAATGACTTTTTACCAAGATTCAACAGCTGAATTGCAAGAAAACAGCAGAATTCTGCACGAAATCGTCAAAATTCTTACAGAAAACCGCATATTTCGATGCAAAACGATTATTTCTCGCCGATTTTCGTTGTTTTCTGGCTTGAATTCGCAAAGAAGAGCACGAAATCTACAAAATCATGACTTTTTACCAAGATTCAACGGCTGAATTGCAAGAAAACAGCAGAATTCTGCACGAAATCGTCAAAATTCTTACAGAAAACCGCATATTTCGATGCAAAACGATTATTTCTCGCCGATTTTCGTTGTTTTCTGGCTTGAATTCGCAAAGAAGAGCACGAAATCTACAAAATCATGACTTTTGCCAAGATTCAACGGCTGAATTGCAAGAAAACAGCAGAATTCTGCACGAAATCATCAAAATTCTTAGAGAAAACCGCATATTTCGATGCAAAACGACGATTTCTCGCCGATTTTCGTGGTTTTCTGGCTTGAATTCGCAAAGAAGAGCACGAAATCTACAAAATCATGACTTTTTACCAAGATTCAACGGCTGAATTGCAAGAAAACAGCAGAATTCTGCACAAAATCATCAAAATTCTTAGAGAAAACCGCATATTTCGATGCAAAACGACGATTTCTCGCTGATTTTCGTTGTTTTCTATCTTGAATTCGCAAAGAAGAGCACGAAATCTACAACATCATGACTTTTTACCAAGATTCAACGGCTGAATTTCAAGTAAACAGCAGAATTCTGCACGAAATCGTCAAAATTCTTAGAGAAAACCGCATGTTTCGATGCAAAACGACGATTTCTCGCCGATTTTCGTTGTTTTCTGGCTTGAATTCGCAAAGAAGAGCACGAAATCTACAAAATCATGACATTTTACCAAGATTCAACGGCTGAATTGCAAGAAAACAGCAGAATTCTGCACGAAATCGTCAAAATTCTTACAGAAAACCGCATATTTCGATGCAAAACGATTATTTCTCGCCGATTTTCGTTGTTTTCTGGCTTGAATTCGCAAAGAAGAGCACGAAATCTACAAAATCATGACTTTTTACCAAGATTCAACGGCTGAATTGCAAGAAAACAGCAGAATTCTGCACGAAATCATCAAAATTCTTAGAGAAAACCGCATATTTCGATGCAAAACGACGATTTCTCGCCGATTTTCGTGGTTTTCTGGCTTGAATTCGCAAAGAAGAGCACGAAATCTACAAAATCATGACTTTTTACCAAGATTCAACGGCTGAATTGCAAGAAAACAGCAGAATTCTGCACAAAATCATCAAAATTCTTACAGAAAACCGCATATTTCGATGCAAAACGATTATTTCTCGCCGATTTTCGTTGTTTTCTGGCTTGAATTCGCAAAGAAGAGCACGAAATCTACAAAATCATGACTTTTTACTAAGATTCAACGGCTGAATTGCAAGAAAACCGCAGAATTCTGCACGAAATCATTAAAATTCTTACAGAAAACCGCATTTTTCGATGCAAATCGACGATTTCTCGCCGATTTTCGTTGTTTTCTGGCTTGAATTCGCAAAGAAGAGCACGAAATCTACAAAATCATGGCTTTTTACCAAGATTCAACGGCTGAATTGCAAGAAAACAGCAGAATTCTGCACGAGATCATCAAAATTCTTACAGAAAACCGCATATTTCGATGCAAAACAACGATTTCTCGCCGATTTTCGTTGTTTTCTGGCTTGAATTCGCAAAGAAGAGCACAAAATCTACAAAATCATCACTTTTTACCAAGATTCTACGGCTGAATTGCAAGAAAACAGCAGAATTCTGCACGAAATCATCAAAATTCTTACAGAAAACCGCATATTTCGATGCAAAACGACGATTTCTCGCCGATTTTCGTTGTTTTCTGGCTTGAATTCGCAAAGAAGAGCACGAAATCTACAAAATCATGACTTTTTACCAAGATTCAACGGCTGAATTGCAAGAAAACAGCAGAATTCTCCACGAAATCATCAAAATTCTTAGAGAAAACTGCATATTTCGATGCAAAACAACGATTTCTCGCCGATTTTCGTGGTTTTCTGGCTTGAATTCGCAAAGAAAAGCACGAAATCTACAAAATCATGACTTTTTACCAAGATTCAACGGCTGAATTGCAAGAAAACAGCAGAATTCTGCACAAAATCATCAAAATTCTTACAGAAAACCGCATATTTCGATGCAAAACGATTATTTCTCGCCGATTTTCGTTGTTTTCTGGCTTGAATTCGCAAAGAAGAGCACGAAATCTACAAAATCATGACTTTTTACTAAGATTCAACGGCTGAATTGCAAGAAAACCGCAGAATTCTGCACGAAATCATCAAAATTCTTAGAGAAAACCGCATATTTCGATGCAAAACGACGATTTCTCGCTGATTTTCGTTGTTTTCTATCTTGAATTTGCAAAGAAGAGCACGAAATCTACAAAATCATGACTTTTTACCAAGATTCAACGGCTGAATTGCAAGTAAACAGCAGAATTCTGCACGAAATCGTCAAAATTCTTAGAGAAAACCGCATGTTTCGATGCAAAACGACGATTTCTCGCCGATTTTCGTTGTTTTCTGGCTTGAATTCGCAAAGAAGAGCACGAAATCTACAAAATCATGACATTTTACCAAGATTCAACGGCTGAATTGCAAGAAAACAGCAGAATTCTCCACGAAATCGTCAAAATTCTTACAGAAAACCGCATATTTCGATGCAAAACGATTATTTCTCGCCGATTTTCGTTGTTTTCTGGCTTGAATTCGCAAAGAAGAGCACGAAATCTACAAAATCATGACTTTTTACCAAGATTCAACGGCTGAATTGCAAGAAAACAGCAGAATTCTGCACGAAATCGTCAAAATTCTTACAGAAAACCGCATATTTCGATGCAAAACGATTATTTCTCGCCGATTTTCGTTGTTTTCTGGCTTGAATTCGCAAAGAAGAGCACGAGATCTACAAAATCATGACTTTTTACCAAGATTCAACGGCTGAATTGCAAGAAAACAGCAGAATTCTGCACGAAATCATCAAAATTCTTAGAGAAAACCGCATATTTCGATGCAAAACGACGATTTCTCGCCGATTTTCGTGGTTTTCTGGCTTGAATTCGCAAAGAAAAGCACGAAATCTACAAAATCATGACTTTTTACCAAGATTCAACGGCTGAATTGCAAGAAAACAGCAGAATTCTGCACAAAATCATCAAAATTCTTACAGAAAACCGCATATTTCGATGCAAAACGATTATTTCTCGCCGATTTTCGTTGTTTTCTGGCTTGAATTCGCAAAGAAGAGCACGAAATCTACAAAATCATGACTTTTTACTAAGATTCAACGGCTGAATTGCAAGAAAACCGCAGAATTCTGCACGAAATCATCAAAATTCTTACAGAAAACCGCATTTTTCGATGCAAATCGACGATTTCTCGCCGATTTTCGTTGTTTTCTGGCTTGAATTCGCAAAGAAGAGCTCGAAATCTACAAAATCATGACTTTTTACCAAGATTCAACGGCTGAATTGCAAGAAAACAGCAGAATTCTGCACGAGATCATCAAAATTCTTACAGAAAACCGCATATTTCGATGCAAAACAACGATTTCTCGCCGATTTTCGTTGTTTTCTGGCTTGAATTCGCAAAGAAGAGCACAAAATCTACAAAATCATCACTTTTTACCAAGATTCTACGGCTGAATTGCAAGAAAACAGCAGAATTCTGCACGAAATCATCAAAATTCTTACAGAAAACCGCATATTTCGATGCAAAACGACGATTTCTCGCCGATTTTCGTTGTTTTCTGGCTTGAATTCGCAAAAAAGAGCACGAAATCTACAAAATCATGACTTTTTACCAAGATTCAACGGCTGAATTGCAAGAAAACAGCAGAATTCTCCACGAAATCATCAAAATTCTTAGAGAAGCATATTTCGATGCAAAACAACGATTTCTCGCCGATTTTCGTTGTTTTCTATCTTGAATTCGCCAAGAAGAGCACGAAATCTACAAAATCAAGACTTTTTACCTAGATTCAACGGCTGAATTGCAAGAAAACAGCAGAATTCTGCACGAAATCATCAAAATTCTTACAGAAAACCGCATATTTCGATGCAAAACAACGATTTCTCGCCGATTTTCGTTGTTTTCTATCTTGAATTCGCCAAGAAGAGCACGAAATCTATAAAATCATGACTTTTTACCTAGATTCAACAGCTGAATTGCAAGAAAACAGCAGAATTCTGAACGAAATCATCAAAATTCTTACAGAAAACCGCATATTTCGATGCAAAACGACGATTTCTCGCCGATTTTCGATGTTTTCTCGCTTGAATTCGCAAAGAAGAGCACGAAATCTACAAAATCATGACTTTTTACCAAGATTCAACAGCTGAGTTGCAAGAAAACAGCAGAATTCTGCACGAAATCATCAAAATTCTTACAGAAAACCGCATATTTCGATGCAAAACGACGATTTTTCGCCGATTTTCGTTGTTTTCTGGCATGAATTTGCAAAGAAGAGCACGAAATCTACAAAATCATGACTTTTTACCAAGATTCAACGGCTGAATTGCAAGAAAACAGCAGAATTCTGCACAAAATCATCAAAATTCTTAGAGAAAACCGCATATTTCGATGCAAAACGACGATTTCTCGCTGATTTTCGTTGTTTTCTATCTTGAATTCGCAAAGAAGAGCACGAAATCTGCAAAATCATGACTTTTTACCAAGATTCAACGGCTGAATTGCAAGTAAACAGCAGAATTCTGCACGAAATCGTCAAAATTCTTAGAGAAAACCGCATGTTTCGATGCAAAACGACGATTTCTCGCCGAATTCGTTGTTTTCTGGCTTGAATTCGCAAAGAAGAGCACGAAATCTACAAAATCATGACATTTTACCAAGATTCAACAGCTGAGTTGCAAGAAAACAGCAGAATTCTGCACGAAATCATCAAAATTCTTACAGAAAACCGCATTTTTCGATGCAAATCGACGATTTCTCGCCGATTTTCGTTGTTTTCTGGCTTGAATTCGCAAAGAAGAGCACGAAATCTACAAAATCATGACTTTTTACCAAGATTCAACGGCTGAATTGCAAGAAAACAGCAGAATTCTGCACAAAATCATCAAAATTCTTAGAGAAAACCGCATATTTCGATGCAAAACGACGATTTCTCGCTGATTTTCGTTGTTTTCTATCTTGAATTCGCAAAGAAGAGCACGAAATCTGCAAAATCATGACTTTTTACCTAGATTCAACAGCTGAATTGCAAGAAAACAGCAGAATTCTGAACGAAATCATCAAAATTCTTACAGAAAACCGCATATTTCGATGCAAAACGACGATTTCTCGCCGATTTTCGATGTTTTCTCGCTTGAATTCGCAAAGAAGAGCACGAAATCTACAAAATCATGACTTTTTACCAAGATTCAACAGCTGAGTTGCAAGAAAACAGCAGAATTCTGCACGAAATCATCAAAATTCTTACAGAAAACCGCATTTTTCGATGCAAATCGACGATTTCTCGCCGATTTTCGTTGTTTTCTGGCTTGAATTCGCAAAGAAGAGCACGAAATCTACAAAATCATGACTTTTTACCAAGATTCAACGGCTGAATTGCACGAAAACAGCAGAATTCTGCACGAGATCATCAAAATTCTTACAGAAAACCGCATATTTCGATGCAAAACAACGATTTCTCGCCGATTTTCGTTGTTTTCTGGCTTGAATTCGCAAAGAAGAGCACAAAATATACAAAATCATCACTTTTTACCAAGATTCTACGGCTGAATTGCAAGAAAACAGCAGAATTCTGCACGAAATCATCAAAATTCTTACAGAAAACCGCATATTTCGATGCAAAACGACGATTTCTCGCCGATTTTCGTTGTTTTCTGGCTTGAATTCGCAAAGAAGAGCACGAAATCTACAAAATCATGACTTTTTACCAAGATTCAACGGCTGAATTGCAAGAAAACAGCAGAATTCTCCACGAAATCATCAAAATTCTTAGAGAAAACCGCATATTTCGATGCAAAACGACGATTTTTCGCCGATTTTCGTTGTTTTCTGGCATGAATTTGCAAAGAAGAGCACGAAATCTACAAAATCATGAGTTTTTACCAAGATTCAACGGCTGAATTGCAAGAAAACAGCAGAATTCTGCACGAAATCATCAAAATTCTTAGAGAAAACCGCATATTTCGATGCAAAACGACGATTTCTCGCTGATTTTCGTTGTTTTCTATCTTGAATTCGCAAAGAAGAGCACGAAATCTACAAAATCATGACTTTTTACTAAGATTCAACGGCTGAATTGCATGTAAACAGCAGAATTCTGCACGAAATCGTCAAAATTCTTAGAGAAAACCGCATACTTCGATGCAAAACGACGATTTCTCGCCGATTTTCGATGTTTTCTCGCTTGAATTCGCAAAGAAGAGCACGAAATCTACAAAATCATGACTTTTTACCAAGATTCAACAGCTGAGTTGCAAGAAAACAGCAGAATTCTGCACGAAATCATCAAAATTCTTACAGAAAACCGCATATTTCGATGCAAAACGACGATTTTTCGCCGATTTTCGTTGTTTTCTGGCATGAATTTGCAAAGAAGAGCACGAAATCTACAAAATCATGACTTTTTACCAAGATTCAACGGCTGAATTGCAAGAAAACAGCAGAATTCTGCACAAAATCATCAAAATTCTTAGAGAAAACCGCATATTTCGATGCAAAACGACGATTTCTCGCTGATTTTCGTTGTTTTCTATCTTGAATTCGCAAAGAAGAGCACGAAATCTGCAAAATCATGACTTTTTACCAAGATTCAACGGCTGAATTGCAAGTAAACAGCAGAATTCTGCACGAAATCGTCAAAATTCTTAGAGAAAACCGCATGTTTCGATGCAAAACGACGATTTCTCGCCGAATTCGTTGTTTTCTGGCTTGAATTCGCAAAGAAGAGCACGAAATCTACAAAATCATGACATTTTACCAAGATTCAACAGCTGAGTTGCAAGAAAACAGCAGAATTCTGCACGAAATCATCAAAATTCTTACAGAAAACCGCATTTTTCGATGCAAATCGACGATTTCTCGCCGATTTTCGTTGTTTTCTGGCTTGAATTCGCAAAGAAGAGCACGAAATCTACAAAATCATGACTTTTTACCAAGATTCAACGGCTGAATTGCAAGAAAACAGCAGAATTCTGCACAAAATCATCAAAATTCTTAGAGAAAACCGCATATTTCGATGCAAAACGACGATTTCTCGCTGATTTTCGTTGTTTTCTATCTTGAATTCGCAAAGAAGAGCACGAAATCTGCAAAATCATGACTTTTTACCTAGATTCAACAGCTGAATTGCAAGAAAACAGCAGAATTCTGAACGAAATCATCAAAATTCTTACAGAAAACCGCATATTTCGATGCAAAACGACGATTTCTCGCCGATTTTCGATGTTTTCTCGCTTGAATTCGCAAAGAAGAGCACGAAATCTACAAAATCATGACTTTTTACCAAGATTCAACGGCTGAATTGCAAGAAAACAGCAGAATTCTGCACGAAATCATCAAAATTCTTAGAGAAAACCGCATATTTCGATGCAAAACGACGATTTCTCGCCGATTTTCGTGGTTTTCTGGCTTGAATTCGCAAAGAAAAGCACGAAATCTACAAAATCATGACTTTTTACCAAGATTCAACGGCTGAATTGCAAGAAAACAGCAGAATTCTGCACAAAATCATCAAAATTCTTACAGAAAACCGCATATTTCGATGCAAAACGATTATTTCTCGCCGATTTTCGTTGTTTTCTGGCTTGAATTCGCAAAGAAGAGCACGAAATCTACAAAATCATGACTTTTTACTAAGATTCAACGGCTGAATTGCAAGAAAACCGCAGAATTCTGCACGAAATCATCAAAATTCTTACAGAAAACCGCATTTTTCGATGCAAATCGACGATTTCTCGCCGATTTTCGTTGTTTTCTGGCTTGAATTCGCAAAGAAGAGCTCGAAATCTACAAAATCATGACTTTTTACCAAGATTCAACGGCTGAATTGCAAGAAAACAGCAGAATTCTGCACGAGATCATCAAAATTCTTACAGAAAACCGCATATTTCGATGCAAAACAACGATTTCTCGCCGATTTTCGTTGTTTTCTGGCTTGAATTCGCAAAGAAGAGCACAAAATCTACAAAATCATCACTTTTTACCAAGATTCTACGGCTGAATTGCAAGAAAACAGCAGAATTCTGCACGAAATCATCAAAATTCTTACAGAAAACCGCATATTTCGATGCAAAACGACGATTTCTCGCCGATTTTCGTTGTTTTCTGGCTTGAATTCGCAAAAAAGAGCACGAAATCTACAAAATCATGACTTTTTACCAAGATTCAACGGCTGAATTGCAAGAAAACAGCAGAATTCTCCACGAAATCATCAAAATTCTTAGAGAAGCATATTTCGATGCAAAACAACGATTTCTCGCCGATTTTCGTTGTTTTCTATCTTGAATTCGCCAAGAAGAGCACGAAATCTACAAAATCAAGACTTTTTACCTAGATTCAACGGCTGAATTGCAAGAAAACAGCAGAATTCTGCACGAAATCATCAAAATTCTTACAGAAAACCGCATATTTCGATGCAAAACAACGATTTCTCGCCGATTTTCGTTGTTTTCTATCTTGAATTCGCCAAGAAGAGCACGAAATCTATAAAATCATGACTTTTTACCTAGATTCAACAGCTGAATTGCAAGAAAACAGCAGAATTCTGAACGAAATCATCAAAATTCTTACAGAAAACCGCATATTTCGATGCAAAACGACGATTTCTCGCCGATTTTCGATGTTTTCTCGCTTGAATTCGCAAAGAAGAGCACGAAATCTACAAAATCATGACTTTTTACCAAGATTCAACAGCTGAGTTGCAAGAAAACAGCAGAATTCTGCACGAAATCATCAAAATTCTTACAGAAAACCGCATATTTCGATGCAAAACGACGATTTTTCGCCGATTTTCGTTGTTTTCTGGCATGAATTTGCAAAGAAGAGCACGAAATCTACAAAATCATGACTTTTTACCAAGATTCAACGGCTGAATTGCAAGAAAACAGCAGAATTCTGCACAAAATCATCAAAATTCTTAGAGAAAACCGCATATTTCGATGCAAAACGACGATTTCTCGCTGATTTTCGTTGTTTTCTATCTTGAATTCGCAAAGAAGAGCACGAAATCTGCAAAATCATGACTTTTTACCAAGATTCAACGGCTGAATTGCAAGTAAACAGCAGAATTCTGCACGAAATCGTCAAAATTCTTAGAGAAAACCGCATGTTTCGATGCAAAACGACGATTTCTCGCCGAATTCGTTGTTTTCTGGCTTGAATTCGCAAAGAAGAGCACGAAATCTACAAAATCATGACATTTTACCAAGATTCAACAGCTGAGTTGCAAGAAAACAGCAGAATTCTGCACGAAATCATCAAAATTCTTACAGAAAACCGCATTTTTCGATGCAAATCGACGATTTCTCGCCGATTTTCGTTGTTTTCTGGCTTGAATTCGCAAAGAAGAGCACGAAATCTACAAAATCATGACTTTTTACCAAGATTCAACGGCTGAATTGCAAGAAAACAGCAGAATTCTGCACAAAATCATCAAAATTCTTAGAGAAAACCGCATATTTCGATGCAAAACGACGATTTCTCGCTGATTTTCGTTGTTTTCTATCTTGAATTCGCAAAGAAGAGCACGAAATCTGCAAAATCATGACTTTTTACCTAGATTCAACAGCTGAATTGCAAGAAAACAGCAGAATTCTGAACGAAATCATCAAAATTCTTACAGAAAACCGCATATTTCGATGCAAAACGACGATTTCTCGCCGATTTTCGATGTTTTCTCGCTTGAATTCGCAAAGAAGAGCACGAAATCTACAAAATCATGACTTTTTACCAAGATTCAACAGCTGAGTTGCAAGAAAACAGCAGAATTCTGCACGAAATCATCAAAATTCTTACAGAAAACCGCATTTTTCGATGCAAATCGACGATTTCTCGCCGATTTTCGTTGTTTTCTGGCTTGAATTCGCAAAGAAGAGCACGAAATCTACAAAATCATGACTTTTTACCAAGATTCAACGGCTGAATTGCACGAAAACAGCAGAATTCTGCACGAGATCATCAAAATTCTTACAGAAAACCGCATATTTCGATGCAAAACAACGATTTCTCGCCGATTTTCGTTGTTTTCTGGCTTGAATTCGCAAAGAAGAGCACAAAATATACAAAATCATCACTTTTTACCAAGATTCTACGGCTGAATTGCAAGAAAACAGCAGAATTCTGCACGAAATCATCAAAATTCTTACAGAAAACCGCATATTTCGATGCAAAACGACGATTTCTCGCCGATTTTCGTTGTTTTCTGGCTTGAATTCGCAAAGAAGAGCACGAAATCTACAAAATCATGACTTTTTACCAAGATTCAACGGCTGAATTGCAAGAAAACAGCAGAATTCTCCACGAAATCATCAAAATTCTTAGAGAAAACCGCATATTTCGATGCAAAACGACGATTTTTCGCCGATTTTCGTTGTTTTCTGGCATGAATTTGCAAAGAAGAGCACGAAATCTACAAAATCATGAGTTTTTACCAAGATTCAACGGCTGAATTGCAAGAAAACAGCAGAATTCTGCACGAAATCATCAAAATTCTTAGAGAAAACCGCATATTTCGATGCAAAACGACGATTTCTCGCTGATTTTCGTTGTTTTCTATCTTGAATTCGCAAAGAAGAGCACGAAATCTACAAAATCATGACTTTTTACTAAGATTCAACGGCTGAATTGCATGTAAACAGCAGAATTCTGCACGAAATCGTCAAAATTCTTAGAGAAAACCGCATACTTCGATGCAAAACGACGATTTCTCGCCGATTTTCGATGTTTTCTCGCTTGAATTCGCAAAGAAGAGCACGAAATCTACAAAATCATGACTTTTTACCAAGATTCAACAGCTGAGTTGCAAGAAAACAGCAGAATTCTGCACGAAATCATCAAAATTCTTACAGAAAACCGCATATTTCGATGCAAAACGACGATTTTTCGCCGATTTTCGTTGTTTTCTGGCATGAATTTGCAAAGAAGAGCACGAAATCTACAAAATCATGACTTTTTACCAAGATTCAACGGCTGAATTGCAAGAAAACAGCAGAATTCTGCACAAAATCATCAAAATTCTTAGAGAAAACCGCATATTTCGATGCAAAACGACGATTTCTCGCTGATTTTCGTTGTTTTCTATCTTGAATTCGCAAAGAAGAGCACGAAATCTGCAAAATCATGACTTTTTACCAAGATTCAACGGCTGAATTGCAAGTAAACAGCAGAATTCTGCACGAAATCGTCAAAATTCTTAGAGAAAACCGCATGTTTCGATGCAAAACGACGATTTCTCGCCGAATTCGTTGTTTTCTGGCTTGAATTCGCAAAGAAGAGCACGAAATCTACAAAATCATGACATTTTACCAAGATTCAACAGCTGAGTTGCAAGAAAACAGCAGAATTCTGCACGAAATCATCAAAATTCTTACAGAAAACCGCATTTTTCGATGCAAATCGACGATTTCTCGCCGATTTTCGTTGTTTTCTGGCTTGAATTCGCAAAGAAGAGCACGAAATCTACAAAATCATGACTTTTTACCAAGATTCAACGGCTGAATTGCAAGAAAACAGCAGAATTCTGCACAAAATCATCAAAATTCTTAGAGAAAACCGCATATTTCGATGCAAAACGACGATTTCTCGCTGATTTTCGTTGTTTTCTATCTTGAATTCGCAAAGAAGAGCACGAAATCTGCAAAATCATGACTTTTTACCTAGATTCAACAGCTGAATTGCAAGAAAACAGCAGAATTCTGAACGAAATCATCAAAATTCTTACAGAAAACCGCATATTTCGATGCAAAACGACGATTTCTCGCCGATTTTCGATGTTTTCTCGCTTGAATTCGCAAAGAAGAGCACGAAATCTACAAAATCATGACTTTTTACCAAGATTCAACAGCTGAGTTGCAAGAAAACAGCAGAATTCTGCACGAAATCATCAAAATTCTTACAGAAAACCGCATTTTTCGATGCAAATCGACGATTTCTCGCCGATTTTCGTTGTTTTCTGGCTTGAATTCGCAAAGAAGAGCACGAAATCTACAAAATCATGACTTTTTACCAAGATTCAACGGCTGAATTGCACGAAAACAGCAGAATTCTGCACGAGATCATCAAAATTCTTACAGAAAACCGCATATTTCGATGCAAAACAACGATTTCTCGCCGATTTTCGTTGTTTTCTGGCTTGAATTCGCAAAGAAGAGCACAAAATATACAAAATCATCACTTTTTACCAAGATTCTACGGCTGAATTGCAAGAAAACAGCAGAATTCTGCACGAAATCATCAAAATTCTTACAGAAAACCGCATATTTCGATGCAAAACGACGATTTCTCGCCGATTTTCGTTGTTTTCTGGCTTGAATTCGCAAAGAAGAGCACGAAATCTACAAAATCATGACTTTTTACCAAGATTCAACGGCTGAATTGCAAGAAAACAGCAGAATTCTCCACGAAATCATCAAAATTCTTAGAGAAAACCGCATATTTCGATGCAAAACGACGATTTTTCGCCGATTTTCGTTGTTTTCTGGCATGAATTTGCAAAGAAGAGCACGAAATCTACAAAATCATGAGTTTTTACCAAGATTCAACGGCTGAATTGCAAGAAAACAGCAGAATTCTGCACGAAATCATCAAAATTCTTAGAGAAAACCGCATATTTCGATGCAAAACGACGATTTCTCGCTGATTTTCGTTGTTTTCTATCTTGAATTCGCAAAGAAGAGCACGAAATCTACAAAATCATGACTTTTTACTAAGATTCAACGGCTGAATTGCATGTAAACAGCAGAATTCTGCACGAAATCGTCAAAATTCTTAGAGAAAACCGCATACTTCGATGCAAAACGACGATTTCTCGCCGATTTTCGTTGTTTTCTGGCTTGAATTCGCAAAGAAGAGCACGAAATCTACAAAATCATCACTTTTTACCAAGATTCAACGGCTGAATTGCAAGAAAACAGCAGAATTCTGCACGAAATCATCAAAATTCTTAGAGAAAACCGCATATTTCGATGCAAAACGACGATTTCTCGCCGATTTTCGTTGTTTTCTGGCTTGAATTCGCAAAGAAGAGCACAAAATCTACAAAATCATCACTTTTTACCAAGATTCAACGGCTGAATTGCAAGAAAACAGCAGAATTCTGCACGAAATCATCAAAATTCTTAGAGAAAACCGCATATTTCGATGCAAAACGACGATTTCTCGCTGATTTTCGTTGTTTTCTATGTTGAATTCGCAAAGAAGAGCACGGAATCTACAAAATCATGACTTTTTACCAAGATTCAACGGCTGAATTGCAAGAAAACAGCAGAATTCTGCACGAAATCATCAAAATTCTTACAGAAAACCGCATATTTCGAAGCAAAACGACGATTTCTCGCCGATTTTCGTTGTTTTCTGGCTTGAATTCGCAAAGAAGAGCACGAAATCTACAAAATCATGACTTTTTACCAAGATTCAACGGCTGAATTGCAAGAAAACAGCAGAATTCTGCACGAAATCATCAAAATTCTTACAGAAAACCGCATTTTTCGATGCAAAACGACGATTTCTCGCCGATTTTCGTTGTTTTCTGGCTTGAGTTCGCAAAGAAGAGCACGAAATCTACAAAATCATAACTTTTTACCAAGATTCAACGGCTGAATTGCAAGAAAACAGCAGAATTCTGCACGAAATCATCAAAATTCTTACAGAAAACCGCATATTTCGATGCAAAACAACGATTTCTCGCCGATTTTCGTTGTTTTCTGGCTTGAATTCGCAAAGAAGAGCACGAAATCTACAAAATCATCACTTTTTACCAAGATTCTACGGCTGAATTGCAAGAAAACAGCAGAATTCTGCACGAAATCTTCAAAATTCTTACAGAAAACCGCATACTTCGATGCAAAACGACGATTTCTCGCCGATTTTCGTTGTTTTCTGGCTTGAATTTGCAAAGAAGAGCACGAAATCTACAAAATCATCACTTTTTACCAAGATTCTACGGCTGAATTGCAAGAAAACAGCAGAATTCTGCACGAAATCATCAAAATTCTTACAGAAAACCGCATATTTCGATGCATAACAACGATTTTTCGCCGATTTTCGTTGTTTTCTGGCATGAATTTGCAAAGAAGAGCACGAAATCTACAAAATCATGAGTTTTTACCAAGATTCAACGGCTGAATCGCATGTAAACAGCAGAATTCTGCACGAAATCGTCAAAATTCTTAGAGAAAACCGCATACTTCGATGCAAAACGACGATTTCTCGCCGATTTTCGTTGTTTTCTGGCTTGAATTCGCAAAGAAGAGCACGAAATCTACAAAATCATCACTTTTTACCAAGATTCAACTGCTGAATTGCAAGAAAACAGCAGAATTCTGCACGAAATCATCAAAATTCTTAGAGAAAACCGCATATTTCGATGCAAAACGACGATTTCTCGCCGATTTTCGTTGTTTTCTGGCTTGAATTCGCAAAGAAGAGCACGAAATCTACAAAATCATCACTTTTTACCAAGATTCAACGGCTGAATTGCAAGAAAACAGCAGAATTCTGCACGAAATCATCAAAATTCTTAGAGAAAACCGCATATTTCGATGCAAAACGACGATTTCTCGCTGATTTTCGTTGTTTTCTATGTTGAATTCGCAAAGAAGAGCACGGAATCTACAAAATCATGACTTTTTACCAAGATTCAACGGCTGAATTGCAAGAAAACAGCAGAATTCTGCACGAAATCATCAAAATTCTTACAGAAAACCGCATATTTCGATGCAAAACGACGATTTCTCGCCGATTTTCGTTGTTTTCTGGCTTGAATTCGCAAAGAAGAGCACGAAATCTACAAAATCATGACTTTTCACCAAGATTCAACGGCTGAATTGCAATAAAACAGCAGAATTCTGCACGAAATCATCAAAATTCTTACAGAAAACCGCATATTTCTATGCAAAACGACGATTTCTCGCCGATTTTCGTTGTTTTCTGGCTTGAATTCGCAAAGAAGAGCACGAAATCTACACAACCATAACTTTTTACCAAGATTCAACGGCTGAATTGCAAGAAAACAGCAGAATTCTGCACGAAATCATCAAAATTCTTACAGAAAACCGCATATTTCGATGCAAAACAACGATTTCTCGCCGATTTTCGTTGTTTTCTGGCTTGAATTCGCAAAGAAGAGCACGAAATCTACAAAATCATCACTTTTTACCAAGATTCTACGGCTGAATTGCAAGAAAACAGCAGAATTCTGCACGAAATCTTCAAAATTCTTACAGAAAACCGCATATTTCGATGCAAAACGACGATTTCTCGCCGATTTTCGTTGTTTTCTGGCTTGAATTTGCAAAGAAGAGCACGAAATCTACAAAATCATCACTTTTTACCAAGATTCTACGGCTGAATTGCAAGAAAACAGCAGAATTCTGCACGAAATCATCAAAACTCTTACAGAAAACCGCATATTTCGATGCATAACAACGATTTCTCGCCGATTTTCGTTGTTTTCTGGCTTGAATTCGCAAAGAAGAGCACGAAATCTACAAAATCATTACTTTTTACCAAAATTCTACGGCTGAATTGCAAGAAAACAGCAGAATTCTGCACGAAATCATCAAAATTCTTACAGAAAACCGCATATTTCGATGCAAAACGACAATTTTTCGCCGATTTTCGTTGTTTTCTGGCATGAATTTGCAAAGAAGAGCACGAAATCTACAAAATCATCACTTTTTACCAAGATTCTACGGCTGAATTGCAAGAAAACAGCAGATTTCTGCACGAAATCATCAAAATTCTTACGGAAAACCGCATATTTCGATGCAAAACGATTATTTCTCGCCGATTTTCGTTGTTTTCTGGCTTGAATTCGCAAAGAAGAGCACGAAATCTACAAAATCATGACTTTTTACCAAGATTCAACGGCTGAATTGCAAGAAAACAGCAGAATTCTGCACGAAATCGTCAAAATTCTTACAGAAAACCGCATATTTCGATGCAAAACGATTATTTCTCGCCGATTTTCGTTGTTTTCTGGCTTGAATTCGCAAAGAAGAGCACGAAATCTACAAAATCATGACTTTTGCCAAGATTCAACGGCTGAATTGCAAGAAAACAGCAGAATTCTGCACGAAATCATCAAAATTCTTAGAGAAAACCGCATATTTCGATGCAAAACGACGATTTCTCGCTGATTTTCGTTGTTTTCTATCTTGAATTCGCAAAGAAGAGCACGAAATCTACAAAATCATGACTTTTTACCAAGATTCAACGGCTGAATTGCAAGTAAACAGCAGAATTCTGCACGAAATCGTCAAAATTCTTAGAGAAAACCGCATGTTTCGATGCAAAACGACGATTTCTCGCCGATTTTCGTTGTTTTCTGGCTTGAATTCGCAAAGAAGAGCACGAAATCTACAAAATCATGACATTTTACCAAGATTCAACGGCTGAATTGCAAGAAAACAGCAGAATTCTGCACGAAATCGTCAAAATTCTTACAGAAAACCGCATATTTCGATGCAAAACGATTATTTCTCGCCGATTTTCGTTGTTTTCTGGCTTGAATTCGCAAAGAAGAGCACGAAATCTACAAAATCATGACTTTTTACCAAGATTCAACGGCTGAATTGCAAGAAAACAGCAGAATTCTGCACAAAATCATCAAAATTCTTACAGAAAACCGCATATTTCGATGCAAAACGATTATTTCCCGCCGATTTTCGTTGTTTTCTCGCTTGAATTCGCAAAGAAGAGCACGAAATCTACAAAATCATGACTTTTTACTAAGATTCAACGGCTGAATTGCAAGAAAACCGCAGAATTCTGCACGAAATCATCAAAATTCTTACAGAAAACCGCATTTTTCGATGCAAATCGACGATTTCTCGCCGATTTTCGTTGTTTTCTGGCTTGAATTCGCAAAGAAGAGCACGAAATCTACAAAATCATGACTTTTTACCAAGATTCAACGGCTGAATTGCAAGAAAACAGCAGAATTCTGCACGAAATCATCAAAATTCTTACAGAAAACCGCATATTTCGATGCAAAACAACGATTTCTCGCCGATTTTCGTTGTTTTCTGGCTTGAATTCGCAAAGAAGAGCACAAAATCTACAAAATCATGACTTTTTACCAAGATTTTACGGCTGAATTGCAAGAAAACAGCAGAATTCTGAACGAAATCATCAAAATTCTTACAGAAAACCGCATATTTCGATGCAAAACGACGATTTCTCGCCGATTTTCGATGTTTTCTCCCTTGAATTCGCAAAGAAGAGCACGAAATCTACAAAATCATGACTTTTTACCAAGATTCAACAGCTGAATTGCAAGAAAACAGCAGAATTCTGCACGAAATCATCAAAATTCTTACAGAAAACCGCATATTTCGATGCAAAACGACGATTTTTCGCCAATTTTCGTTGTTTTCTGGCATGAATTTGCAAAGAAGAGCACGAAATCTACAAAATCATGAGTTTTTACCAAGATTCAACGGCTGAATTGCAAGAAAACAGCAGAATTCTGCACGAAATCATCAAAATTCTTAGAGAAAACCGCATATTTCGATGCAAAACGACGATTTCTCGCTGATTTTCGTTGTTTTCTATCTTGAGTTCGCAAAGAAGAGCACGAAATCTACAAAATCATGACTTTTTACCAAGATTCAACGGCTGAATTGCATGTAAACAGCAGAATTCTGCACGAAATCGTCAAAATTCTTAGAGAAAACCGCATACTTCGATGCAAAACGACGATTTCTCGCCGATTTTCGTTGTTTTCTGGCTTGAATTCGCAAAGAAGAGCACGAAATCTACAAAATCATCACTTTTTACCAAGATTCAACGGCTGAATTGCAAGAAAACAGCAGAATTCTGCACGAAATCATCAAAATTCTTAGAGAGAACCGCATATTTCGATGCAAAACGACGATTTCTCGCTGATTTTCGTTGTTTTCTATGTTGAATTCGCAAAGAAGAGCACGGAATCTACAAAATCATGACTTTTTACCAAGATTCAACGGCTGAATTGCAAGAAAACAGCAGAATTCTGCACGAAATCAGCAAAATTCTTACAGAAAACCGCATATTTCGATGCAAAACGACGATTTCTCGCCGATTTTCGTTGTTTTCTGGCTTGAATTCGCAAAGAAGAGCACGAAATCTACAAAATCATGACTTTTTACCAAGATTCAACGGCTGAATTGCAAGAAAACAGCAGAATTCTGCACGAAATCATCAAAATTCTTACAGAAAACCGCATATTTCGATGCAAAACAACGATTTCTCGCCGATTTTCGTTGTTTTCTGGCTTGAATTCGCAAAGAAGAGCACGAAATCTACAAAATCATCACTTTTTACCAAGATTCTACGGCTGAATTGCAAGAAAACAGCAGAATTCTGCACGAAATCTTCAAAATTCTTACAGAAAACCGCATATTTCGATGCAAAACGACGATTTCTCGCCGATCTTCGTTGTTTTCTGGCTTGAATTTGCAAAGAAGAGCACGAAATCTACAAAATCATCACTTTTTACCAAGATTCTACGGCTGAATTGCAAGAAAACAGCAGAATTCTGCACGAAATCATCAAAATTCTTACAGAAAACCGCATATTTCGATGCATAACAACGATTTCTCGCCGATTTTCGTTGTTTTCTGGCTTGAATTCGCAAAGAAGAGCACGAAATCTACAAAATCATTACTTTTTACCAAAATTCTACGCCTGAATTGCAAGAAAACAGCAGAATTCTGCACGAAATCATCAAAATTCTTACAGAAAACCGCATATTTCGATGCAAAACGACGATTTCTCGCCGATTTTCGTTGTTTTCTGGCTTGAATTCGCAAAGAAGAGCACGAAATCTACAAAATCATGACTTTTTACCAAGATTCAACGGCTGAATTGCAAGAAAACAGCAGAATTCTGCACGAAATCATCAAAATTCTTAGAGGAAACTGCATATTTCGATGCAAAACAACGATTTCTCGCCGATTTTCGTTGTTTTCTATCTTGAATTCGCCAAGAAGAGCACGAAATCTACAAAATCATGACTTTTTACCAAGATTCAACGGCTGAATTGCAAGAAAACAGCAGAATTCTGCACGAAATCGTCAAAATTCTTAGAGAAAACCGCATATTTCGATGCAAAACGACGATTTCTCGCCGATTTTCGTTGTTTTCTGGCTTGAATTCGCAAAGAAGAGCACGAAATCTACAAAATCATCACTTTTTACCAAGATTCAACGGCTGAATTGCAAGAAAACAGCAGAATTCTGCACGAAATCATCAAAATTCTTAGAGAAAACCGCATATTTCGATGCAAAACGACGATTTCTCGCCGATTTTCGTGGTTTTCTGGCTTGAATTCGCAAAGAAGAGCACGAAATCTACAAAATCATGACTTTTTACCAAGATTCAACGGCTGAATTGCAAGAAAACAGCAGAATTCTGCACGAAATCATCAAAATTCTTACAGAAAACCGCATTTTTCGATGCAAAACGACGATTTCTCGCCGATTTTCGTTGTTTTCTGGCTTGAATTCGCAAAGAAGAGCACGAAATCTACAAAATCATAACTTTTTACCAAGATTCAACGGCTGAATTGCAAGAAAACAGCAGAATTCTGCACGAGATCATCAAAATTCTCACAGAAAACCGCATATTTCGATGCAAAACAACGATTTCTCGCCGATTTTCGTTGTTTTCTGGCTTGAATTCGCAAAGAAGAGCACGAAATCTACAAAATCATCACTTTTTACCAAGATTCTACGGCTGAATTGCAAGAAAACAGCAGAATTCTGCACGAAATCTTCAAAATTCTTACAGAAAACCGCATATTTCGATGCAAAACGACGATTTCTCGCCGATTTTCGTTGTTTTCTGGCTTGAATTTGCAAAGAAGAGCACGAAATCTACAAAATCATCACTTTTTACCAAGATTCTACGGCTGAATTGCAAGAAAACAGCAGAATTCTGCACGAAATCATCAAAATTCTTACAGAAAACCGCATATTTCGATGCATAACAACGATTTCTCGCCGATTTTCGTTGTTTTCTGGCTTGAATTCGCAAAGAAGAGCACGAAATCTACAAAATCATTACTTTTTACCAAAATTCTACGGCTGAATTGCAAGAAAACAGCAGAATTCTGCACGAAATCATCAAAATTCTTACAGAAAACCGCATATTTCGATGCAAAACGACGATTTCTCGCCGATTTTTGTTGTTTTCTGGCTTGAATTCGCAAAGAAGAGCACGAAATCTACAAAATCATGACTTTTTACCAAGATTCAACGGCTGAATTGCAAGAAAACAGCAGAATTCTGCACGAAATCATCAAAATTCTTACAGAAAACCGCATATTTCGATGCAAAACGACGATTTCTCGCCGATTTTCGTTGTTTTCTGGCTTGAATTTGCAAAGAAGAGCACGAAATCTGCAAAATCATCACTTTTTACCAAGATTCTACGGCTGAATTGCAAGAAAACAGCAGAATTCTGCACGAAATCTTCAAAATTCTTACAGAAAACCGCATATTTCGATGCAAAACGACGATTTCTCGCCGATTTTCGTTGTTTTCTGGCTTGAATTTGCAAAGAAGAGCACGAAATCTACAAAATCATCACTTTTTACCAAGATTCTACGGCTGAATTGCAAGAAAACAGCAGAATTCTGCACGAAATCATCAAAATTCTTACAGAAAACCGCATATTTCGATGCATAACAACGATTTCTCGCCGATTTTCGTTGTTTTCTGGCTTGAATTCGCAAAGAAGAGCACGAAATCTACAAAATCATTACTTTTTACCAAAATTCTACGGCTGAATTGCAAGAAAACAGCAGAATTCTGCACGAAATCATCAAAATTCTTACAGAAAACCGCATATTTCGATGCAAAACGACGATTTCTCGCCGATTTTCGTTGTTTTCTGGCTTGAATTCGCAAAGAAGAGCACGAAATCTACAAAATCATGACTTTTTACCAAGATTCAACGGCTGAATTGCAAGAAAACAGCAGAATTCTGCACGAAATCATCAAAATTCTTAGAGGAAACTGCATATTTCGATGCAAAACAACGATTTCTCGCCGATTTTCGTTGTTTTCTATCTTGAATTCGCCAAGAAGAGCACGAAATCTACAAAATCATGACTTTTTACCAAGATTCAACGGCTGAATTGCAAGAAAACAGCAGAATTCTGCACGAAATCGTCAAAATTCTTAGAGAAAACCGCATATTTCGATGCAAAACGACGATTTCTCGCCGATTTTCGTGGTTTTCTGGCTTGAATTCGCAAAGAAGAGCACGAAATCTACAAAATCATGACTTTTTACCAAGATTCAACGGCTGAATTGCAAGAAAACAGCAGAATTCTGCACGAAATCATCAAAATTCTTACAGAAAACCGCATTTTTCGATGCGAAACGACGATTTCTCGCCGATTTTCGTTGTTTTCTGGCTTGAATTCGCAAAGAAGAGCACGAAATCTACAAAATCATAACTTTTTACCAAGATTCAACGGCTGAATTGCAAGAAAACAGCAGAATTCTGCACGAGATCATCAAAATTCTTACAGAAAACCGCATATTTCGATGCAAAACAACGATTTCTCGCCGATTTTCGTTGTTTTCTGGCTTGAATTCGCAAAGAAGAGCACGAAATCTACAAAATCATCACTTTTTACCAAGATTCTACGGCTGAATTGCAAGAAAACAGCAGAATTCTGCACGAAATCTTCAAAATTCTTACAGAAAACCGCATATTTCGATGCAAAACGACGATTTCTCGCCGATTTTCGTTGTTTTCTGGCTTGAATTTGCAAAGAAGAGCACGAAATCTACAAAATCATCACTTTTTACCAAGATTCTACGGCTGAATTGCAAGAAAACAGCAGAATTCTGCACGAAATCATCAAAATTCTTACAGAAAACCGCATATTTCGATGCATAACAACGATTTCTCGCCGATTTTCGTTGTTTTCTGGCTTGAATTCGCAAAGAAGAGCACGAAATCTACAAAATCATTACTTTTTACCAAAATTCTACGGCTGAATTGCAAGAAAACAGCAGAATTCTGCACGAAATCATCAAAATTCTTACAGAAAACCGCATATTTCGATGCAAAACGACGATTTCTCGCCGATTTTCGTTGTTTTCTGGCTTGAATTCGCAAAGAAGAGCACGAAATCTACAAAATCATGACTTTTTACCAAGATTCAACGGCTGAATTGCAAGAAAACAGCAGAATTCTGCACGAAATCATCAAAATTCTTACAGAAAACCGCATATTTCGATGCAAAACGACGATTTCTCGCCGATTTTCGTTGTTTTCTGGCTTGAATTTGCAAAGAAGAGCACGAAATCTACAAAATCATCACTTTTTACCAAGATTCTACGGCTGAATTGCAAGAAAACAGCAGAATTCTGCACGAAATCTTCAAAATTCTTACAGAAAACCGCATATTTCGATGCAAAACGACGATTTCTCGCCGATTTTCGTTGTTTTCTGGCTTGAATTTGCAAAGAAGAGCACGAAATCTACAAAATCATCACTTTTTACCAAAATTCAACGGCTGAATTGCAAGAAAACAGCAGAATTCTGCACGAAATCAGCAAAATTCTTACAGAAAACCGCATATTTCGATGCAAAACGACGATTTCTCGCCGATTTTCGTTGTTTTCTGGCTTGAATTCGCAAAGAAGAGCACGAAATCTACAAAATCATGACTTTTTACCAAGATTCAACGGCTGAATTGCAAGAAAACAGCAGAATTCTGCACGAAATCATCAAAATTCTTACAGAAAACCGCATATTTCGATGCAAAACAACGATTTC
The DNA here is from genome assembly GCA_029298725.1 of Gnatocerus cornutus. Taxonomy (NCBI): domain Eukaryota; kingdom Metazoa; phylum Arthropoda; class Insecta; order Coleoptera; family Tenebrionidae; genus Gnatocerus; species Gnatocerus cornutus. Next base: position 3,555,896 of record CM055514.1, read on the forward strand.
TCGCCGATTTTCGTTGTTTTCTGGCTTGAATTCGCAAAGAAGAGCACGAAATCTACAAAATCATCACTTTTTACCAAGATTCTACGGCTGAATTGCAAGAAAACAGCAGAATTCTGCACGAAATCTTCAAAATTCTTACAGAAAACCGCATATTTCGATGCAAAACGACGATTTCTCGCCGATCTTCGTTGTTTTCTGGCTTGAATTTGCAAAGAAGAGCACGAAATCTACAAAATCATCACTTTTTACCAAGATTCTACGGCTGAATTGCAAGAAAACAGCAGAATTCTGCACGAAATCATCAAAATTCTTACAGAAAACCGCATATTTCGATGCATAACAACGATTTCTCGCCGATTTTCGTTGTTTTCTGGCTTGAATTCGCAAAGAAGAGCACGAAATCTACAAAATCATTACTTTTTACCAAAATTCTACGCCTGAATTGCAAGAAAACAGCAGAATTCTGCACGAAATCATCAAAATTCTTACAGAAAAACGCATTTTTCGATGCAAATCGACGATTTCTCGCCGATTTTCGTTGTTTTCTGGCTTGAATTCGCAAAGAAGAGCACGAAATCTACAAAATCATGACTTTTTACCAAGATTCAACGGCTGAATTGCAAGAAAACAGCAAAATTCAGCACGAAATCATCAAAATTCTTACAGAAAACCGCATATTTCGATGCAAAACAACGATTTCTCGCCGATTTTCGTTGTTTTCTGGCTTGAATTCGCAAAGAAGAGCACGAAATCTACAAAATCATCACTTTTACCAAGATTGTACGGCTGAATTGCAAGAAAACAGCAGAATTCTGCAGGAAATCATCAAAATTCTCACAGAAAACCGCATATTTCGATGCAAAACGACGATTTCTCGACGATTTACGTTGTTTTCTGGCTTGAATTCGCAAAGAAGAGCACGAAATCTACAAAATCATGACTTTTTACCAAGATTCAACGGCTGAATTGCAAGAAAACAGCAGAATTCTGCACGAAATCATCAAAATTCTTAGAGAAAACTGCATATTTCGATGCAAAACAACGATTTCTCGCCGATTTTCGTTGTTTTCTATCTTGAATTCGCCAAGAAGAGCACGAAATCTACAAAATCATGACTTTTTACCTAGATTCAACGGCTGAATTGCAAGAAAACAGCAGGATTCTGCACGAAATCATCAAAATTCTTACAGAAAACCGCATATTTCGATGCAAAACAACGATTTCTCGCCGATTTTAGTTGTTTTCTATCTTGAATTCGCCAAGAAGAGCACGAAATCTATAAAATTATGACTTTTTACCTAGATTCAACGGCTGAATTGCAAGAAAACAGCAGAATTCTGCACGAAATCATCAAAATTCTTACAGAAAACCGCATATTTCGATGCAAAACGACGATTTCTCGCCGATTTTCGTTGTTTTCTGGCTTGAATTCGCAAAGAAGAGCACGAAATCTACAAAATCATGACTTTTTACCAAGATTCAACGGCTGAATTGCAAGAAAACAGCAGAATTCTGCACGAAATCATCAAAATTCTTAGAGAAAACTGCATATTTCGATGCAAAACAACGATTTCTCGCCGATTTTCGTTGTTTTCTATCTTGAATTCGCCAAGAAGAGCACGAAATCTACAAAATCATGACTTTTTACCAAGATTCAACGGCTGAATTGCAAGAAAACAGCAGAATTCTGCACGAAATCGTCAAAATTCTTAGAGAAAACCGCATATTTCGATGCAAAACGACGATTTCTCGCCGATTTTCGTTGTTTTCTGGCTTGAATTCGCAAAGAAGAGCACGAAATCTACAAAATCATCACTTTTTACCAAGATTCAACGGCTGAATTGCAAGAAAACAGCAGAATTCTGCACGAAATCATCAAAATTCTTAGAGAAAACCGCATATTTCGATGCAAAACGACGATTTCTCGCCGATTTTCGTGGTTTTCTGGCTTGAATTCGCAAAGAACAGCACGAAATCTACAAAATCATGACTTTTTACCAAGATTCAACGGCTGAATTGCAAGAAAACAGCAGAATTCTGCACGAAATCATCAAAATTCTTACAGAAAACCGCATATTTCGATGCAAAACGATTATTTCTCGCCGATTTTCGTTGTTTTCTGGCTTGAATTCGCAAAGAAGAGCACGAAATCTACAAAATCATGACTTTTTACCAAGATTCAACGGCTGAATTGCAAGAAAACAGCAGAATTCTGCACGAAATCATCAAAATTCTTACAGAAAACCGCATATTTCGATGCAAAACGACGATTTCTCGCCGATTTTCGTTGTTTTCTGGCTTGAATTCGCAAAGAAGAGCACGAAATCTACAAAATCATGACTTTTTACCAAGATTCAACGGCTGAATTGCAAGAAAACCGCAGAATTCTGCACGAAATCATCAAAATTCTTACAGAAAAACGCATTTTTCGATGCAAATCGACGATTTCTCGCCGATTTTCGTTGTTTTCTGGCTTGAATTCGCAAAGAAGAGCACGAAATCTACAAAATCATGACTTTTTACCAAGATTCAACGGCTGAATTGCAAGAAAACAGCAAAATTCAGCACGAAATCATCAAAATTCTTAGAGAAAACCGCATATTTCGATGCAAAACAACGATTTCTCGCCGATTTTCGTTGTTTTCTGGCTTGAATTCGCAAAGAAGAGCACGAAATCTACAAAATCATCACTTTTACCAAGATTGTACGGCTGAATTGCAAGAAAACAGCAGAATTCTGCAGGAAATCATCAAAATTCTCACAGAAAACCGCATATTTCGATGCAAAACGACGATTTCTCGACGATTTACGTTGTTTTCTGGCTTGAATTCGCAAAGAAGAGCACGAAATCTACAAAATCATGACTTTTTACCAAGATTCAACGGCTGAATTGCAAGAAAACAGCAGAATTCTGCACGAAATCATCAAAATTCTTAGAGAAAACTGCATATTTCGATGCAAAACAACGATTTCTCGCCGATTTTCGTTGTTTTCTATCTTGAATTCGCCAAGAAGAGCACGAAATCTACAAAATCATGACTTTTTACCTAGATTCAACGGCTGAATTGCAAGAAAACAGCAGGATTCTGCACGAAATCATCAAAATTCTTACAGAAAACCGCATATTTCGATGCAAAACAACGATTTCTCGCCGATTTTAGTTGTTTTCTATCTTGAATTCGCCAAGAAGAGCACGAAATCTATAAAATTATGACTTTTTACCTAGATTCAACGGCTGAATTGCAAGAAAACAGCAGAATTCTGCACGAAATCATCAAAATTCTTACAGAAAACCGCATATTTCGATGCAAAACGACGATTTCTCGCCGATTTTCGTTGTTTTCTGGCTTGAATTCGCAAAGAAGAGCACGAAATCTACAAAATCATGACTTTTTACCAAGATTCAACGGCTGAATTGCAAGAAAACAGCAGAATTCTGCACGAAATCATCAAAATTCTTACAGAAAACCGCATATTTCGATGCAAAACGACGATTTCTCGGCGATTTTCGTTGTTTTTTGGCATGAATTTGCAAAGAAGAGCACGAAATCTACAAAAGCATGACTTTTTACCAAGATTCAACTGCTGAATTGCAAGAAAACAGCAGAATTCTGCACGAAATCATCAAAATTCTTAGAGAAAACCGCATATTTCGATGCAAAACGACGATTTCTCGCTGATTTTCGTTGTTTTCTGTCTTGAATTCGCAAAGAAGAGCACGAAATTTACAAAATCATGACTTTTTACCAAGATTCAACGGCTGAATTGCAAGTAAACAGCAGAATTCTGCACGAAATCGTCAAAATTCCTAGAGAAAACCGCATATTTCGATACAAAACGACGATTTCTCGCCGATTTTCGTTGTTTTCTGGCTTGAATTCGCAAAGAAGAGCACGAAATCTACAAAATCATGACTTTTTACCAAGATTCAACGGCTGAATTGCAAGAAAACAGCAGAATTCTGCACGAAATCATCAAAATTCTTAGAGAAAACTGCATATTTCGATGCAAAACAACGATTTCTCGCCGATTTTCGTTGTTTTCTATCTTGAATTCGCCAAGAAGAGCACGAAATCTACAAAATCATGACTTTTTACCTAGATTCAACGGCTGAATTGCAAGAAAACAGCAGGATTCTGCACGAAATCATCAAAATTCTTACAGAAAACCGCATATTTCGATGCAAAACAACGATTTCTCGCCGATTTTAGTTGTTTTCTATCTTGAATTCGCCAAGAAGAGCACGAAATCTATAAAATTATGACTTTTTACCTAGATTCAACGGCTGAATTGCAAGAAAACAGCAGAATTCTGCACGAAATCATCAAAATTCTTACAGAAAACCGCATATTTCGATGCAAAACGACGATTTCTCGCCGATTTTCGTTGTTTTCTGGCTTGAATTCGCAAAGAAGAGCACGAAATCTACAAAATCATGACTTTTTACCAAGATTCAACGGCTGAATTGCAAGAAAACAGCAGAATTCTGCACGAAATCATCAAAATTCTTACAGAAAACCGCATATTTCGATGCAAAACGACGATTTCTCGGCGATTTTCGTTGTTTTTTGGCATGAATTTGCAAAGAAGAGCACGAAATCTACAAAAGCATGACTTTTTACCAAGATTCAACTGCTGAATTGCAAGAAAACAGCAGAATTCTGCACGAAATCATCAAAATTCTTAGAGAAAACCGCATATTTCGATGCAAAACGACGATTTCTCGCTGATTTTCGTTGTTTTCTGTCTTGAATTCGCAAAGAAGAGCACGAAATTTACAAAATCATGACTTTTTACCAAGATTCAACGGCTGAATTGCAAGTAAACAGCAGAATTCTGCACGAAATCGTCAAAATTCCTAGAGAAAACCGCATATTTCGATACAAAACGACGATTTCTCGCCGATTTTCGTTGTTTTCTGGCTTGAATTCGCAAAGAAGAGCACGAAATCTACAAAATCATGACTTTTTACCAAGATTCAACGGCTGAATTGCAAGAAAACAGCAGAATTCTGCACGAAATCATCAAAATTCTTACAGAAAAACGCATATTTCGATGCAAAACGACGATTTCTCGCCGATTTTCGTGGTTTTCTGGCTTGAATTCGCAAAGAACAGCACGAAATCTACAAAATCATGACTTTTTACCAAGATTCAACGGCTGAATTGCAAGAAAACAGCAGAATTCTGCACGAAATCATCAAAATTCTTACAGAAATCCGCATATTTCGATGCAAAACGATTATTTCTCGCCGATTTTCGTTGTTTTTTTGCATGAATTTGCAAAGAAGAGCACGATATCTACAAAAGCATGACTTTTTACCAAGATTCAACTGCTGAATTGCAAGAAAACAGCAGAATTCTGCACGAAATCATCAAAATTCTTAGAGAAAACCGCATATTTCGATGCAAAACGACGATTTCTCGCTGATTCTCGTTGTTTTCTGTCTTGAATTCGCAAAGAAGAGCACGAAATTTACAAAATCATGACTTTTTACCAAGATTCAACGGCTGAATTGCAAGTAAATAGCAGAATTCTGCACGAAATCGTCAAAATTCCTAGAGAAAACCGCATATTTCGATACAAAACGACAATTTCTCGCCGATTTTCGTTGTTTTCTGGCTTGAATTCGCAAAGAAGAGCACGAAATCTACAAAATCATGACTTTTTACCAAGATTCAACGGCTGAATTGCAAGAAAACAGCAGAATTCTGCACGAAATCATCAAAATTCTTACAGAAAACCGCATATTTCGATGCAAAACGACGATTTCTCGCCGATTTTCGTTGTTTTCTGGCTTGAATTTGCAAAGAAGAGCACGAAATCTACAAAATCATGACTTTTTACCAAGATTCAACGGCTGAATTGCAAGAAAACAGCAGAATTCTGCACGAAATCATCAAAATTCTTAGAGAAAACTGCATATTTCGATGCAAAACAACGATTTCTCGCCGATTTTCGTTGTTTTCTATCTTGAATTCGCCAAGAAGAGCACGAAATCTACAAAATCATGACTTTTTACCTTGATTCAACGGCTGAATTGCAAGAAAACAGCAGAATTCTGCACGAAATCATCAAAATTCTTAGAGAAAACCGCATATTTCGATGCAAAACGACGATTTCTCGCCGATTTTCGTTGTTTTCTGGCTTGAATTCGCAAAGAAGAGCACGAAATCTACAAAATCATCACTTTTTACCAAGATTCAACGGCTGAATTGCAAGAAAACAGCAGAATTCTGCACGAAATCATCAAAATTCTTAGAGAAAACCGCATATTTCGATGCAAAACGACGATTTCTCGCTGATTTTCGTTGTTTTCTATGTTGAATTCGCAAAGAAGAGCACGGAATCTACAAAATCATGACTTTTTACCAAGATTCAACGGCTGAATTGCAAGAAAACAGCAGAATTCTGCACGAAATCATCAAAATTCTTACAGAAAACCGCATATTTCGATGCAAAACGACGATTTCTCGCCGATTTTCGTTGTTTTCTGGCTTGAATTCGCAAAGAAGAGCACGAAATCTACAAAATCATGACTTTTCACCAAGATTCAACGGCTGAATTGCAATAAAACAGCAGAATTCTGCACGAAATCATCAAAATTCTTACAGAAAACCGCATATTTCGATGCAAAACGACGATTTCTCGCCGATTTTCGTTGTTTTCTGGCTTGAATTCGCATAGAGGAGCACGAAATCTACAAAATCATAACTTTTTACCAAGATTCAACGGCTGAATTGCAAGAAAACAGCAGAATTCTGCACGAAATCATCAAAATTCTTACAGAAAACCGCATATTTCGATGCAAAACAACGATTTCTCGCCGATTTTCGTTGTTTTCTGGCTTGAATTCGCAAAGAAGAGCACGAAATCTACAAAATCATCACTTTTTACCAAGATTCTACGGCTGAATTGCAAGAAAACAGCAGAATTCTGCACGAAATCTTCAAAATTCTTACAGAAAACCGCATATTTCGATGCAAAACGACGATTTCTCGCCGATTTTCGTTGTTTTCTGGCTTGAATTTGCAAAGAAGAGCACGAAATCTACAAAATCATCACTTTTTACCAAGATTCTACGGCTGAATTGCAAGAAAACAGCAGAATTCTGCACGAAATCATCAAAATTCTTACAGAAAACCGCATATTTCGATGCATAACAACGATTTCTCGCCGATTTTCGTTGTTTTCTGGCTTGAATTCGCAAAGAAGAGCACGAAATCTACAAAATCATTACTTTTTACCAAAATTCTACGGCTGAATTGCAAGAAAACAGCAGAATTCTGCACGAAATCATCAAAATTCTTACAGAAAACCGCATATTTCGATGCAAAACGACAATTTTTCGCCGATTTTCGTTGTTTTCTGGCATGAATTTGCAAAGAAGAGCACGAAATCTACAAAATCATCACTTTTTACCAAGATTCTACGGCTGAATTGCAAGAAAACAGCAGAATTCTGCACGAAATCATCAAAATTCTTACGGAAAACCGCATATTTCGATGCAAAACGATTATTTCTCGCCGATTTTCGTTGTTTTCTGGCTTGAATTCGCAAAGAAGAGCACGAAATCTACAAAATCATGACTTTTTACCAAGATTCAACGGCTGAATTGCAAGAAAACAGCAGAATTCTGCACGAAATCGTCAAAATTCTTACAGAAAACCGCATATTTCGATGCAAAACGATTATTTCTCGCCGATTTTCGTTGTTTTCTGGCTTGAATTCGCAAAGAAGAGCACGAAATCTACAAAATCATGACTTTTGCCAAGATTCAACGGCTGAATTGCAAGAAAACAGCAGAATTCTGCACGAAATCATCAAAATTCTTAGAGAAAACCGCATATTTCGATGCAAAACGACGATTTCTCGCCGATTTTCGTGGTTTTCTGGCTTGAATTCGCAAAGAAGAGCACGAAATCTACAAAATCATCACTTTTTACCAAGATTCAACGGCTGAATTGCAAGAAAACAGCAGAATTCTGCACAAAATCATCAAAATTCTTAGAGAAAACCGCATATTTCGATGCAAAACGACGATTTCTCGCTGATTTTCGTTGTTTTCTATCTTGAATTCGCAAAGAAGAGCACGAAATCTACAAAATCATGACATTTTACCAAGATTCAACGGCTGAATTGCAAGAAAACAGCAGAATTCTGCACGAAATCGTCAAAATTCTTACAGAAAACCGCATATTTCGATGCAAAACGATTATTTCTCGCCGATTTTCGTTGTTTTCTGGCTTGAATTCGCAAAGAAGAGCACGAAATCAACAAAATCATGACTTTTTACCAAGATTCAACGGCTGAATTGCAAGAAAACAGCAGAATTCTGCACAAAATCATCAAAATTCTTACAGAAAACCGCATATTTCGATGCAAAACGATTATTTCTCGCCGATTTTCGTTGTTTTCTGGCTTGAATTCGCAAAGAAGAGCACAAAATCTACAAAATCATGACTTTTTACTAAGATTCAACGGCTGAATTGCAAGAAAACCGCAGAATTCTGCACGAAATCATCAAAATTCTTACAGAAAACCGCATTTTTCGATGCAAATCGACGATTTCTCGCCGATTTTCGTTGTTTTCTGGCTTGAATTCGCAAAGAAGAGCACGAAATCTACAAAATCATGACTTTTTACCAAGATTCAACGGCTGAATTGCAAGAAAACAGCAGAATTCTGCACGAAATCATCAAAATTCTTACAGAAAACCGCATATTTCGATGCAAAACAACGATTTCTCGCCGATTTTCGTTGTTTTCTGGCTTGAATTCGCAAAGAAGAGCACAAAATCTACAAAATCATCACTTTTTACCAAGATTCTACGGCTGAATTGCAAGAAAACAGCAGAATTCTGAACGAAATCATCAAAATTCTTACAGAAAACCGCATATTTCGATGCAAAACGACGATTTCTCGCCGATTTTCGATGTTTTCTCCCTTGAATTCGCAAAGAAGAGCACGAAATCTACAAAATCATGACTTTTTACCAAGATTCAACAGCTGAATTGCAAGAAAACAGCAGAATTCTGCACGAAATCATCAAAATTCTTACAGAAAACCGCATATTTCGATGCAAAACGACGATTTTTCGCCAATTTTCGTTGTTTTCTGGCATGAATTTGCAAAGAAGAGCACGAAATCTACAAAATCATGAGTTTTTACCAAGATTCAACGGCTGAATTGCAAGAAAACAGCAGAATTCTGCAAGAAATCATCAAAATTCTTAGAGAAAACCGCATATTTCGATGCAAAACGACGATTTCTCGCTGATTTTCGTTGTTTTCTATCTTGAATTCGCAAAGAAGAGCACGAAATCTACAAAATCATGACTTTTTACCAAGATTCAACGGCTGAATTGCATGTAAACAGCAGAATTCTGCACGAAATCGTCAAAATTCTTACAGAAAACCGCATATTTCGATGCAAAACGACGATTTCTCGCCGATTTTCGTTGTTTTCTGGCTCGAATTCGCAAAGAAGAGCACGAAATCTACAAAATCATGACTTTTTACCAAGATTCAACGGCTGAATTGCAAGAAAACAGCAGAATTCTGCACGAAATCATCAAAATTCTTACAGAAAACCGCATATTTCGATGCAAAACAACGATTTCTCGCCGATTTTCGTTGTTTTCTGGCTTGAATTCGCAAAGAAGAGCACGAAATCTACAAAATCATCACTTTTTACCAAGATTCTACGGCTGAATTGCAAGAAAACAGCAGAATTCTGCACGAAATCTTCAAAATTCTTACAGAAAACCGCATATTTCGATGCAAAACGACGATTTCTCGCCGATTTTCGTTGTTTTCTGGCTTGAATTCGCAAAGAAGAGCACGAAATCTACAAAATCATCACTTTTTACCAAGATTCAACGGCTGAATTGCAAGAAAACAGCAGAATTCTGCACGAAATCATCAAAATTCTTAGAGAAAACCGCATATTTCGATGCAAAACGACGATTTCTCGCCGATTTTCGTTGTTTTCTGGCTTGAATTCGCAAAGAAGAGCACGAAATCTACAAAATCATCACTTTTTACCAAGATTCAACGGCTGAATTGCAAGAAAACAGCAGAATTCTGCACGAAATCATCAAAATTCTTAGAGAGAACCGCATATTTCGATGCAAAACGACGATTTCTCGCTGATTTTCGTTGTTTTCTATGTTGAATTCGCAAAGAAGAGCACGGAATCTACAAAATCATGACTTTTTACCAAGATTCAACGGCTGAATTGCAAGAAAACAGCAGAATTCTGCACGAAATCATCAAAATTCTTACAGAAAACCGCATATTTCGATGCAAAACGACGATTTCTCGCCGATTTTCGTTGTTTTCTGGCTTGAATTCGCAAAGAAGAGCACGAAATCTACAAAATCATGACTTTTTACCAAGATTCAACGGCTGAATTGCAAGAAAACAGCAGAATTCTGCACGAAATCATCAAAATTCTTACAGAAAACCGCATATTTCGATGCAAAACAACGATTTCTCGCCGATTTTCGTTGTTTTCTGGCTTGAATTCGCAAAGAAGAGCACGAAATCTACAAAATCATCACTTTTTACCAAGATTCTACGGCTGAATTGCAAGAAAACAGCAGAATTCTGCACGAAATCTTCAAAATTCTTACAGAAAACCGCATATTTCGATGCAAAACGACGATTTCTCGCCGATTTTCGTTGTTTTCTGGCTTGAATTTGCAAAGAAGAGCACGAAATCTACAAAATCATCACTTTTTACCAAGATTCTACGGCTGAATTGCAAGAAAACAGCAGAATTCTGCACGAAATCATCAAAATTCTTACAGAAAACCGCATATTTCGATGCATAACAACGATTTCTCGCCGATTTTCGTTGTTTTCTGGCTTGAATTCGCAAAGAAGAGCACGAAATCTACAAAATCATTACTTTTTAACAAAATTCTACGGCTGAATTGCAAGAAAACAGCAGAATTCTGCACGAAATCATCAAAATTCTTACAGAAAACCGCATATTTCGATGCAAAACGACGATTTCTCGCCGATTTTCGTTGTTTTCTGGCTTGAATTCGCAAAGAAGAGCACGAAATCTACAAAATCATGACTTTTTACCAAGATTCAACGGCTGAATTGCAAGAAAACAGCAGAATTCTGCACGAAATCATCAAAATTCTTAGAGGAAACTGCATATTTCGATGCAAAGCAACGATTTCTCGCCGATTTTCGTTGTTTTCTATCTTGAATTCGCCAAGAAGAGCACGAAATCTACAAAATCATGACTTTTTACCAAGATTCAACGGCTGAATTGCAAGAAAACAGCAGAATTCTGCACGAAATCGTCAAAATTCTTAGAGAAAACCGCATATTTCGATGCAAAACGACGATTTCTCGCCGATTTTCGTTGTTTTCTGGCTTGAATTCGCAAAGAAGAGCACGAAATCTACAAAATCATCACTTTTTACCAAGATTCAACGGCTGAATTGCAAGAAAACAGCAGAGTTCTGCACGAAATCATCAAAATTCTTAGAGAAAACCGCATATTTCGATGCAAAACGACGATTTCTCGCCGATTTTCGTAGTTTTCTGGCTTGAATTCGCAAAGAAGAGCACGAAATCTACAAAATCATGACTTTTTACCAAGATTCAACGGCTGAATTGCAAGAAAACAGCCGAATTCTGCACGAAATTATCAAAATTCTTACAGAAAACCGCATTTTTCGATGCAAAACGACGATTTCTCGCCGATTTTCGTTGTTTTCTGGCTTGAATTCGCAAAGAAGAGCACGAAATCTACAAAATCATAACTTTTTACCAAGATTCAACGGCTGAATTGCAAGAAAACAGCAGAATTCTGCACGAGATCATCAAAATTCTTACAGAAAACCGCATATTTCGATGCAAAACAACGATTTCTCGCCGATTTTCGTTGTTTTCTGGCTTGAATTCGCAAAGAAGAGCACGAAATCTACAAAATCATCACTTTTTACCAAGATTCTACGGCTGAATTGCAAGAAAACAGCAGAATTCTGCACGAAATCTTCAAAATTCTTACAGAAAACCGCATATTTCGATGCAAAACGACGATTTCTCGCCGATTTTCGTTGTTTTCTGGCTTGAATTTGCAAAGAAGAGCACGAAATCTACAAAATCATCACTTTTTACCAAGATTCTACGGCTGAATTGCAAGAAAACAGCAGAATTCTGCACGAAATCATCAAAATTCATACAGAAAACCGCATATTTCGATGCATAACAACGATTTCTCGCCGATTTTCGTTGTTTTCTGGCTTGAATTCGCAAAGAAGAGCACGAAATCTACAAAATCATTACTTTTTACCAAAATTCTACGGCTGAATTGCAAGAAAACAGCAGAATTCTGCACGAAATCATCAAAATTCTTACAGAAAACCGCATATTTCGATGCAAAACGACGATTTCTCGCCGATTTTCGTTGTTTTCTGGCTTGAATTTGCAAAGAAGAGCACGAAATCTACAAAATCATGACTTTTTACTAAGATTCAACGGCTGAATTGCAAGAAAACAGCAGAATTCTGCACGAAATCATCAAAATTCTTACAGAAAACCGCATATTTCGATGCAAAACGACGATTTCTCGCCGATTTTCGTTGTTTTCTGGCTTGAATTTGCAAAGAAGAGCACGAAATCTACAAAATCATCACTTTTTACCAAGATTCTACGGCTGAATTGCAAGAAAACAGCAGAATTCTGCACGAAATCTTCAAAATTCTTACAGAAAACCGCATATTTCGATGCAAAACGACGATTTCTCGCCGATTATCGTTGTTTTCTGGCTTGAATTTGCAAAGAAGAGCACGAAATCTACAAAATCATCACTTTTTACCAAGATTCTACGGCTGAATTGCAAGAAAACAGCAGAATTCTGCACGAAATCATCAAAATTCTTACAGAAAACCGCATATTTCGATGCATAACAACGATTTCTCGCCGATTTTCGTTGTTTTCTGACTTGAATTCGCAAAGAAGAGCACGAAATCTACAAAATCATTACTTTTTACCAAAATTCTACGGCTGAATTGCAAGAAAACAGCAGAATTCTGCACGAAATGATCAAAATTCTTACAGAAAACCGCATATTTCGATGCAAAACGACGATTTCTCGCCGATTTTCGTTGTTTTCTGGCTTGAATTCGCAAAGAAGAGCACGAAATCTACAAAATCATGACTTTTTACCAAGATTCAACGGCTGAATTGCAAGAAAACAGCAGAATTCTGCACGAAATCATCAAAATTCTTAGAGGAAACTGCATATTTCGATGCAAAACAACGATTTCTCGCCGATTTTCGTTGTTTTCTATCTTGCATTCGCCAAGAAGAGCACGAAATCTACAAAATCATGACTTTTTACCAAGATTCAACGGCTGAATTGCAAGAAAACAGCAGAATTCTGCACGAAATCGTCAAAATTCTTAGAGAAAACCGCATATTTCGATGCAAAACGACGATTTCTTGCCGATTTTCGTTGTTTTCTGGCTTGAATTCGCAAAGAAGAGCACGAAATCTACAAAATCATCACTTTTTACCAAGATTCAACGGCTGAATTGCAAGAAAACAGCAGAATTCTGCACGAAATCAACAAAATTCTTACAGAAAACCGCATTTTTCGATGCAAAACGACGATTTCTCGCCGATTTTCGTTGTTTTCTGGCTTGAATTCGCAAAGAAGAGCACGAAATCTACAAAATCATCACTTTTTACCAAGATTCTACGGCTGAATTGCAAGAAAACAGCAGAATTCTGCACGAAATCTTCAAAATTCTTACAGAAAACCGCATATTTCGATGCAAAACGACGATTTCTCGCCGATTTTCGTTGTTTTCTGGCTTGAATTTGCAAAGAAGAGCACGAAATCTACAAAATCATCACTTTTTACCAAGATTCTACGGCTGAATTGCAAGAAAACAGCAGAATTCTGCACGAAATCATCAAAATTCTTACAGAAAACCGCATATTTCGATGCAAAACGACGATTTCTCGCCGATTTTCGTTGTTTTCTGGCTTGAATTCGCAAAGAAGAGCACGAAATCTACAAAATCATGACTTTTTACCAAGATTCAACGGCTGAATTGCAAGAAAACAGCAGAATTCTGCACGAAATCATCAAAATTCTTAGAGAAAACTGCATATTTCGATGCAAAACAACGATTTCTCGCCGATTTTCGTTGTTTTCTATCTTGAATTCGCCAAGAAGAGCACGAAATCTACAAAATCATGACTTTTTACCAAGATTCAACGGCTGAATTGCAAGAAAACAGCAGAATTCTGCACGAAATCGTCAAAATTCTTAGAGAAAACCGCATATTTCGATGCAAAACGACGATTTCTCGCCGATTTTCGTTGTTTTCTGGCTTGAATTCGCAAAGAAGAGCACGAAATCTACAAAATCATCACTTTTTACCAAGATTCAACGGCTGAATTGCAAGAAAACAGCAGAATTCTGCACGAAATCATCAAAATTCTTAGAGAAAACCGCATATTTCGATGCAAAACGACGATTTCTCGCCGATTTTCGTGGTTTTCTGGCTTGAATTCGCAAAGAATAGCACGAAATCTACAAAATCATGACTTTTTACCAAGATTCAACGGCTGAATTGCAAGAAAACAGCAGAATTCTGCACGAAATCATCAAAATTCTTACAGAAAACCGCATATTTCGATGCAAAACGATTATTTCTCGCCGATTTTCGTTGTTTTCTGGCTTGAATTCGCAAAGAAGAGCACGAAATCTACAAAATCATGACTTTTTACCAAGATTCAACGGCTGAATTGCAAGAAAACAGCAGAATTCTGCACGAAATCATCAAAATTCTTACAGAAAACCGCATATTTCGATGCAAAACGACGATTTCTCGCCGATTTTCGTTGTTTTCTGGCTTGAATTCGCAAAGAAGAGCACGAAATCTACAAAATCATGACTTTTTACCAAGATTCAACGGCTGAATTGCAAGAAAACCGCAGAATTCTGCACGAAATCATCAAAATTCTTACAGAAAAACGCATTTTTCGATGCAAATCGACGATTTCTCGCCGATTTTCGTTGTTTTCTGGCTTGAATTCGCAAAGAAGAGCACGAAATCTACAAAATCATGACTTTTTACCAAGATTCAACGGCTGAATTGCAAGAAAACAGCAAAATTCAGCACGAAATCATCAAAATTCTTACAGAAAACCGCATATTTCGATGCAAAACAACGATTTCTCGCCGATTTTCGTTGTTTTCTGGCTTGAATTCGCAAAGAAGAGCACGAAATCTACAAAATCATCACTTTTACCAAGATTGTACGGCTGAATTGCAAGAAAACAGCAGAATTCTGCAGGAAATCATCAAAATTCTCACAGAAAACCGCATATTTCGATGCAAAACGACGATTTCTCGACGATTTACGTTGTTTTCTGGCTTGAATTCGCAAAGAAGAGCACGAAATCTACAAAATCATGACTTTTTACCAAGATTCAACGGCTGAATTGCAAGAAAACAGCAGAATTCTGCACGAAATCATCAAAATTCTTAGAGAAAACTGCATATTTCGATGCAAAACAACGATTTCTCGCCGATTTTCGTTGTTTTCTATCTTGAATTCGCCAAGAAGAGCACGAAATCTACAAAATCATGACTTTTTACCTAGATTCAACGGCTGAATTGCAAGAAAACAGCAGGATTCTGCACGAAATCATCAAAATTCTTACAGAAAACCGCATATTTCGATGCAAAACAACGATTTCTCGCCGATTTTAGTTGTTTTCTATCTTGAATTCGCCAAGAAGAGCACGAAATCTATAAAATTATGACTTTTTACCTAGATTCAACGGCTGAATTGCAAGAAAACAGCAGAATTCTGCACGAAATCATCAAAATTCTTACAGAAAACCGCATATTTCGATGCAAAACGACGATTTCTCGCCGATTTTCGTTGTTTTCTGGCTTGAATTCGCAAAGAAGAGCACGAAATCTACAAAATCATGACTTTTTACCAAGATTCAACGGCTGAATTGCAAGAAAACAGCAGAATTCTGCACGAAATCATCAAAATTCTTAGAGAAAACTGCATATTTCGATGCAAAACAACGATTTCTCGCCGATTTTCGTTGTTTTCTATCTTGAATTCGCCAAGAAGAGCACGAAATCTACAAAATCATGACTTTTTACCAAGATTCAACGGCTGAATTGCAAGAAAACAGCAGAATTCTGCACGAAATCGTCAAAATTCTTAGAGAAAACCGCATATTTCGATGCAAAACGACGATTTCTCGCCGATTTTCGTTGTTTTCTGGCTTGAATTCGCAAAGAAGAGCACGAAATCTACAAAATCATCACTTTTTACCAAGATTCAACGGCTGAATTGCAAGAAAACAGCAGAATTCTGCACGAAATCATCAAAATTCTTAGAGAAAACCGCATATTTCGATGCAAAACGACGATTTCTCGCCGATTTTCGTGGTTTTCTGGCTTGAATTCGCAAAGAACAGCACGAAATCTACAAAATCATGACTTTTTACCAAGATTCAACGGCTGAATTGCAAGAAAACAGCAGAATTCTGCACGAAATCATCAAAATTCTTACAGAAAACCGCATATTTCGATGCAAAACGATTATTTCTCGCCGATTTTCGTTGTTTTCTGGCTTGAATTCGCAAAGAAGAGCACGAAATCTACAAAATCATGACTTTTTACCAAGATTCAACGGCTGAATTGCAAGAAAACAGCAGAATTCTGCACGAAATCATCAAAATTCTTACAGAAAACCGCATATTTCGATGCAAAACGACGATTTCTCGCCGATTTTCGTTGTTTTCTGGCTTGAATTCGCAAAGAAGAGCACGAAATCTACAAAATCATGACTTTTTACCAAGATTCAACGGCTGAATTGCAAGAAAACCGCAGAATTCTGCACGAAATCATCAAAATTCTTACAGAAAAACGCATTTTTCGATGCAAATCGACGATTTCTCGCCGATTTTCGTTGTTTTCTGGCTTGAATTCGCAAAGAAGAGCACGAAATCTACAAAATCATGACTTTTTACCAAGATTCAACGGCTGAATTGCAAGAAAACAGCAAAATTCAGCACGAAATCATCAAAATTCTTAGAGAAAACCGCATATTTCGATGCAAAACAACGATTTCTCGCCGATTTTCGTTGTTTTCTGGCTTGAATTCGCAAAGAAGAGCACGAAATCTACAAAATCATCACTTTTACCAAGATTGTACGGCTGAATTGCAAGAAAACAGCAGAATTCTGCAGGAAATCATCAAAATTCTCACAGAAAACCGCATATTTCGATGCAAAACGACGATTTCTCGACGATTTACGTTGTTTTCTGGCTTGAATTCGCAAAGAAGAGCACGAAATCTACAAAATCATGACTTTTTACCAAGATTCAACGGCTGAATTGCAAGAAAACAGCAGAATTCTGCACGAAATCATCAAAATTCTTAGAGAAAACTGCATATTTCGATGCAAAACAACGATTTCTCGCCGATTTTCGTTGTTTTCTATCTTGAATTCGCCAAGAAGAGCACGAAATCTACAAAATCATGACTTTTTACCTAGATTCAACGGCTGAATTGCAAGAAAACAGCAGGATTCTGCACGAAATCATCAAAATTCTTACAGAAAACCGCATATTTCGATGCAAAACAACGATTTCTCGCCGATTTTAGTTGTTTTCTATCTTGAATTCGCCAAGAAGAGCACGAAATCTATAAAATTATGACTTTTTACCTAGATTCAACGGCTGAATTGCAAGAAAACAGCAGAATTCTGCACGAAATCATCAAAATTCTTACAGAAAACCGCATATTTCGATGCAAAACGACGATTTCTCGCCGATTTTCGTTGTTTTCTGGCTTGAATTCGCAAAGAAGAGCACGAAATCTACAAAATCATGACTTTTTACCAAGATTCAACGGCTGAATTGCAAGAAAACAGCAGAATTCTGCACGAAATCATCAAAATTCTTACAGAAAACCGCATATTTCGATGCAAAACGACGATTTCTCGGCGATTTTCGTTGTTTTTTGGCATGAATTTGCAAAGAAGAGCACGAAATCTACAAAAGCATGACTTTTTACCAAGATTCAACTGCTGAATTGCAAGAAAACAGCAGAATTCTGCACGAAATCATCAAAATTCTTAGAGAAAACCGCATATTTCGATGCAAAACGACGATTTCTCGCTGATTTTCGTTGTTTTCTGTCTTGAATTCGCAAAGAAGAGCACGAAATTTACAAAATCATGACTTTTTACCAAGATTCAACGGCTGAATTGCAAGTAAACAGCAGAATTCTGCACGAAATCGTCAAAATTCCTAGAGAAAACCGCATATTTCGATACAAAACGACGATTTCTCGCCGATTTTCGTTGTTTTCTGGCTTGAATTCGCAAAGAAGAGCACGAAATCTACAAAATCATGACTTTTTACCAAGATTCAACGGCTGAATTGCAAGAAAACAGCAGAATTCTGCACGAAATCATCAAAATTCTTAGAGAAAACTGCATATTTCGATGCAAAACAACGATTTCTCGCCGATTTTCGTTGTTTTCTATCTTGAATTCGCCAAGAAGAGCACGAAATCTACAAAATCATGACTTTTTACCTAGATTCAACGGCTGAATTGCAAGAAAACAGCAGGATTCTGCACGAAATCATCAAAATTCTTACAGAAAACCGCATATTTCGATGCAAAACAACGATTTCTCGCCGATTTTAGTTGTTTTCTATCTTGAATTCGCCAAGAAGAGCACGAAATCTATAAAATTATGACTTTTTACCTAGATTCAACGGCTGAATTGCAAGAAAACAGCAGAATTCTGCACGAAATCATCAAAATTCTTACAGAAAACCGCATATTTCGATGCAAAACGACGATTTCTCGCCGATTTTCGTTGTTTTCTGGCTTGAATTCGCAAAGAAGAGCACGAAATCTACAAAATCATGACTTTTTACCAAGATTCAACGGCTGAATTGCAAGAAAACAGCAGAATTCTGCACGAAATCATCAAAATTCTTACAGAAAACCGCATATTTCGATGCAAAACGACGATTTCTCGGCGATTTTCGTTGTTTTTTGGCATGAATTTGCAAAGAAGAGCACGAAATCTACAAAAGCATGACTTTTTACCAAGATTCAACTGCTGAATTGCAAGAAAACAGCAGAATTCTGCACGAAATCATCAAAATTCTTAGAGAAAACCGCATATTTCGATGCAAAACGACGATTTCTCGCTGATTTTCGTTGTTTTCTGTCTTGAATTCGCAAAGAAGAGCACGAAATTTACAAAATCATGACTTTTTACCAAGATTCAACGGCTGAATTGCAAGTAAACAGCAGAATTCTGCACGAAATCGTCAAAATTCCTAGAGAAAACCGCATATTTCGATACAAAACGACGATTTCTCGCCGATTTTCGTTGTTTTCTGGCTTGAATTCGCAAAGAAGAGCACGAAATCTACAAAATCATGACTTTTTACCAAGATTCAACGGCTGAATTGCAAGAAAACAGCAGAATTCTGCACGAAATCATCAAAATTCTTACAGAAAAACGCATATTTCGATGCAAAACGACGATTTCTCGCCGATTTTCGTGGTTTTCTGGCTTGAATTCGCAAAGAACAGCACGAAATCTACAAAATCATGACTTTTTACCAAGATTCAACGGCTGAATTGCAAGAAAACAGCAGAATTCTGCACGAAATCATCAAAATTCTTACAGAAATCCGCATATTTCGATGCAAAACGATTATTTCTCGCCGATTTTCGTTGTTTTTTTGCATGAATTTGCAAAGAAGAGCACGATATCTACAAAAGCATGACTTTTTACCAAGATTCAACTGCTGAATTGCAAGAAAACAGCAGAATTCTGCACGAAATCATCAAAATTCTTAGAGAAAACCGCATATTTCGATGCAAAACGACGATTTCTCGCTGATTCTCGTTGTTTTCTGTCTTGAATTCGCAAAGAAGAGCACGAAATTTACAAAATCATGACTTTTTACCAAGATTCAACGGCTGAATTGCAAGTAAATAGCAGAATTCTGCACGAAATCGTCAAAATTCCTAGAGAAAACCGCATATTTCGATACAAAACGACAATTTCTCGCCGATTTTCGTTGTTTTCTGGCTTGAATTCGCAAAGAAGAGCACGAAATCTACAAAATCATGACTTTTTACCAAGATTCAACGGCTGAATTGCAAGAAAACAGCAGAATTCTGCACGAAATCATCAAAATTCTTACAGAAAACCGCATATTTCGATGCAAAACGACGATTTCTCGCCGATTTTCGTTGTTTTCTGGCTTGAATTTGCAAAGAAGAGCACGAAATCTACAAAATCATGACTTTTTACCAAGATTCAACGGCTGAATTGCAAGAAAACAGCAGAATTCTGCACGAAATCATCAAAATTCTTAGAGAAAACTGCATATTTCGATGCAAAACAACGATTTCTCGCCGATTTTCGTTGTTTTCTATCTTGAATTCGCCAAGAAGAGCACGAAATCTACAAAATCATGACTTTTTACCTTGATTCAACGGCTGAATTGCAAGAAAACAGCAGAATTCTGCACGAAATCATCAAAATTCTTACAGAAAACCGCATATTTCGATGCAAAACAACGATTTCTCGCCGATTTTCGTTGTTTTCTATCTTGAATTCGCCAAGAAGAGCACGAAATCTATAAAATCATGACTTTTTACCTAGATTCAACGGCTGAATTGCAAGCAAACAGCAGAATTCTGCACGAAATCATCAAAATTCTTAGAGAAAACCGCATATTTCGATGCAAAATGACGATTTCTCGCTGATTTTCGTTGTTTTCTATCTTGAATTCGCAAAGAAGAGCACGGAATCTACAAAATCATGATTTTTACCAAGATTCAACGGCTGAATTGCAAGAAAACAGCAGAATTCTGAACGAAATCGTCAAAATTCTTAGAGAAAACTGCATATTTCGATGCAAAACAACAATTTCTCGCCGATTTTCGTTGTTTTCTGGCATGAATTCGCAAAGAAGAGCACGAAATCTACAAAATCATGACTTTTTACCAAGATTCAACGGCTGAATTGCAAGAAAACAGCAGAATTCTGCACGAAATCATCAAAATTCTTAGAGAAAACCGCATATTTCGATGCAAAACGACGATTTCTCGCTGATTTTCGTTGTTTTCTATCTTGAGTTTGCAAAGAAGAGCACGAAATCTACAAAATCATGACTTTTTACCAAGATTCAACGGCTGAATTGCAAGAAAACAGCAGAATTCTGCACGAAATCATCAAAATTCTTAGAGAAAACTGCATATTTCGATGCAAAACAACGATTTCTCGCCGATTTTCGTTGTTTTCTATCTTGAATTCACCAAGAAGAGCACGAAATCAACAAAATCATGACTTTTTACCAAGATTCAACGGCTGAGTTGCAAGAAAACAGCAGAATTCTGCACGAAATCGTCAAAATTCTTAGAGAAAACCGCATATTTCGATGCAAAACGACGATTTCTCGCTGATTTTCGTTGTTTTCTGTCTTGAATTCGCAAAGAAGAGCACGAAATTTACAAAATCATGACTTTTTACCAAGATTCAACGGCTGAATTGCAAGTAAACAGCAGAATTCTGCACGAAATCGTCAAAATTCCTAGAGAAAACCGCATATTTCGATACAAAACGACGATTTCTCGCCGATTTTCGTTGTTTTCTGGCTTGAATTCGCAAAGAAGAGCACGAAATCTACAAAATCATGACTTTTTACCAAGATTCAACGGCTGAATTGCAAGAAAACAGCAGAATTCTGCACGAAATCATCAAAATTCTTACAGAAAACCGCATATTTCGATGCAAAACGACGATTTCTCGCCGATTTTCGTGGTTTTCTGGCTTGAATTCGCAAAGAACAGCACGAAATCTACAAAATCATGACTTTTTACCAAGATTCAACGGCTGAATTGCAAGAAAACAGCAGAATTCTGCAGGAAATCATCAAAATTCTTACAGAAAACCGCATATTTCGATGCAAAACGACGATTTCTCGACGATTTACGTTGTTTTCTGGCTTGAATTCGCAAAGAAGAGCACGAAATCTACAAAATCATGACTTTTTACCAAGATTCAACGGCTGAATTGCAAGAAAACAGCAGAATTCTGCACGAAATCATCAAAATTCTTACAGAAAACCGCATATTTCGATGCAAAACGACGATTTCTCGCCGATTTTCGTTGTTTTCTGGCTTGAATTCGCAAAGAAGAGCACGAAATCTACAAAATCATGACTTTTTACCAAGATTCAACGGCTGAATTGCAAGAAAACCGCAGAATTCTGCACGAAATCATCAAAATTCATACAGAAAAACGCATTTTTCGATGCAAATCGACGATTTCTCGCCGATTTTCGTTGTTTTCTGGCTTGAATTCGCAAAGAAGAGCACGAAATCTACAAAATCATCACTTTTACCAAGATTGTACGGCTGAATTGCAAGAAAACAGCAGAATTCTGCAGGAAATCATCAAAATTCTTACAGAAAACCGCATATTTCGATGCAAAACGACGATTTCTCGACGATTTACGTTGTTTTCTGGCTTGAATTCGCAAAGAAGAGCACGAAATCTACAAAATCATGACTTTTTACCAAGATTCAACGGCTGAATTGCAAGAAAACAGCAGAATTCTGCACGAAATCATCAAAATTCTTAGAGAAAACTGCATATTTCGATGCAAAACAACGATTTCTCGCCGATTTTCGTTGTTTTCTATCTTGAATTCGCCAAGAAGAGCACGAAATCTACAAAATCATGACTTTTTGCCTAGATTCAACGGCTGAATTGCAAGAAAACAGCAGAATTCTGCACGAAATCATCAAAATTCTTACAGAAAACCGCATATTTCGATGCAAAACGACGATTTCTCGGCGATTTTCGTTGTTTTTTGGCATGAATTTGAAAAGAAGAGCACGAAATCTACAAAAGCATGACTTTTTACCAAGATTCAACTGCTGAATTGCAAGAAAACAGCAGAATTCTGCACGAAATCATCAAAATTCTTAGAGAAAACCGCATATTTCGATGCAAAACGACGATTTCTCGCTGATTTTTGTTGTTTTCTGTCTTGAATTCGCAAAGAAGAGCACGAAATTTACAAAATCATGACTTTTTACCAAGATTCAACGGCTGAATTGCAAGTAAACAGCAGAATTCTGCACGAAATCATCAAAATTCTTACAGAAAACCGCATATTTCGATGCAAAACGACGATTTCTCGCCGATTTTCGTTGTTTTCTGGCTTGAATTTGCAAAGAAGAGCACGAAATCTACAAAATCATGACTTTTTACCAAGATTCAACGGCTGAATTGCAAGAAAACAGCAGAATTCTGCACGAAATCATCAAAATTCTTAGAGAAAACTGCATATTTCGATGCAAAACAACGATTTCTCGCCGATTTTCGTTGTTTTCTATCTTGAATTCGCCAAGAAGAGCACGAAATCTACAAAATCATGACTTTTTACCTAGATTCAACGGCTGAATTGCAAGAAAACAGCAGAATTCTGCACGAAATCATCAAAATTCTTACAGAAAACCGCATATTTCGATGCAAAACAACGATTTCTCGCCGATTTTCGTTGTTTTCTATCTTGAATTCGCCAAGAAGAGCACGAAATCTATAAAATCATGACTTTTTACCTAGATTCAACGGCTGAATTGCAAGCAAACAGCAGAATTCTGCACGAAATCATCAAAATTCTTAGAGAAAACCGCATATTTCGATGCAAAATGACGATTTCTCGCTGATTTTCGTTGTTTTCTATCTTGAATTCGCAAAGAAGAGCACGGAATCTACAAAATCATGATTTTTACCAAGATTCAACGGCTGAATTGCAAGAAAACAGCAGAATTCTGAACGAAATCGTCAAAATTCTTAGAGAAAACTGCATATTTCGATGCAAAACAACAATTTCTCGCCGATTTTTGTTGTTTTCTGGCATGAATTCGCAAAGAAGAGCACGAAATCTACAAAATCATGACTTTTTACCAAGATTCAACGGCTGAATTGCAAGAAAACAGCAGAATTCTGCACGAAATCATCAATATTCTTAGAGAAAACCGCATATTTCGATGCAAAACGACGATTTCTCGCTGATTTTCGTTGTTTTCTATCTTGAATTTGCAAAGAAGAGCACGAAATCTACAAAATCATGACTTTTTACCAAGATTCAACGGCTGAATTGCAAGAAAACAGCAGAATTCTGCACGAAATCATCAAAATTCTTAGAGAAAACTGCATATTTCGATGCAAAACAACGATTTCTCGCCGATTTTCGTTGTTTTCTATCTTGAATTCACCAAGAAGAGCACGAAATCAACAAAATCATGACTTTTTACCAAGATTCAACGGCTGAGTTGCAAGAAAACAGCAGAATTCTGCACGAAATCGTCAAAATTCTTAGAGAAAACCGCATATTTCGATGCAAAACGACGATTTCTCGCTGATTTTCGTTGTTTTCTATCTTGAATTTGCAAAGAAGAGCACGAAATCTACAAAATCATGACTTTTTACCAAGATTCAACGGCTGAATTGCAAGAAAACAGCAGAATTCTGCACGAAATCATCAAAATTCTTAGAGAAAACCGCATATTTCGATGCAAAACGACGATTTCTCGCCGATTTTCGTGGTTTTCTGGCCTGAATTCGCAAAGAAGAGCACGAAATCTACAAAATCATGACATTTTACCAAGATTCAACGGCTGAATTGCAAGAAAACAGCAGAATTCTGCACGAAATCGTCAAAATTCTTAGAGAAAACCGCATATTTCGATGCAAAACGACGATTTCTCGCCGATTTTCGTTGATTTCTGGCTTGAATTCGCAAAGAAGAGCACGAAATCTACAAAATCTTCACTTTTTACCAAGATTCAACGGCTGAATTGCAAGAAGCAGAATTCTGCACGAAATCATCAAAATTCTTACAGAAAACCGCATATTTCGATGCAAAACGACGATTTCTCGCCGATTTTCGTTGTTTTCTGGCTTGAATTCGCAAAGAAGAGCACGAAATCTACAAAATCATGACTTTTTACCAAGATTCAACGGCTGAATTGCAAGAAAACAGCAGAATTCTGCACGAAATCATCAAAATTCTTAGAGAAAACTGCATATTTCGATGCAAAACAACGATTTCTCGCCGATTTTCGTTGTTTTCTATCTTGAATTCACCAAGAAGAGCACGAAATCAACAAAATCATGACTTTTTACCAAGATTCAACGGCTGAATTGCAAGAAAACAGCAGAATTCTGCACGAAATCGTCAAAATTCTTAGAGAAAACCGCATATTTCGATGCAAAACGACGATTTCTCGCCGATTTTCGTTGTTTTCTGGCTTGAATTCGCATAGAAGAGCACGAAATCAACAAAATCATCACTTTTTACCAAGATTCAACGGCTGAATTACAAGAAGCAGAATTCTGCACGAAATCATCAAAATGCTTACAGAAAACCGCATATTTCGATGCAAAACGACGCTTTCTCGCCGATTTTCGTTGTTTTCTGGCTTGAATTCGCAAAGAAGAGCACGAAATCTACTAAATCATGACTTTTTACCAAGATTCAACGGCTGAATTGCAAGAAAACAGCAGAATTCTGCACGAAATCATCAAAATTCTTAGAGAAAACTGCATATTTCGATGCAAAACAACGATTTCTCGCCGATTTTCGTTGTTTTCTATCTTGAATTCACCAAGAAGAACACGAAATCAACAAAATCATGACTTTTACCAAGATTCAACGGCTGAGTTGCAAAAAAACAGCAGAATTCTGCACGAAATCGTCAAAATTCTTAGAGAAAACCGCATATTTCGATGCAAAACGACGATTTCTCGCCGATTTTCGTTGTTTTCTGGCTTGAATTCGCAAAGAAGTGCACGAAATCTACAAAATCTTCACTTTTTACCAAGATTCAACGGCTGAATTGCAAGAAAACAGCAGAATTCTGCACGAAATCTTCAAAATTCTTAGAGAAAACCGCATATTTCGATGCAAAACGACGACTTCTCGCCGATTTTCGTTGTTTTCTGGCTTGAATTCGCACAGAAGAGCACGAAATCTACAAAATCATCACTTTTTACCAAGATTCAACGGCTGAATTGCAAGAAAACAGCAGAATTCTGCACGAAATCATCAAAATTCTTAGAGAAAACCGCATATTTCGATGCAAAACGACGATTTCTCGCTGATTTTCGTTGTTTTCTATCTTGAATTCGCAAAGAAGAGCACGGAATCTACAAAATCATCACTTTTTACCAACATTCTACGCTGAATTGCAAGAAAACAGCGGAATTTTGCACGAAATCATCAAAATTCTTACAGAAAACCGCATATTTCGATGCAAAACGACGATTTCTCGCCGATTTTCGTTGTTTTCTGGTTTGAATTCGCAAAGAAGAGCACGAAATCTACAAAATCATGACTTTTTACCAAGATTCAACATCTGAATTGCAAGAAAACAGCAGAATTCTGCACGAAATCCACAAAATTCTTAGAGAAAACCGCATATTTCGATGCAAAACGACGATTTCTCGCCGATTTTCGTGGTTTTCTGGCTTGAATTCGCAAAGAAGAGCACAAAATCTACAAAATCATGACTTTTTACCAAGATTCAACGGCTGAATTGCGAGAAAACAGCAGAATTCTGCACGAAATCATGAAAATTCTTACAGAAAACCGCATATTTAGATGCAAAACGACGATTCATCGCCGATTTTCGTGGTTTTCTGGCTTGAATTCGCAAAGAAGAGCACGAAATCTACAAAATCATGACTTTTTTCCAAGATTCAACGGCTGAATTGCGAGAAAACAGCAGAATTCTGCACGAAATCATGAAAATTCTCACAGAAAACCGCATTTTTCGATGCAAAACGACGATTTCTCGCCGATTTTCGTTGTTTTCTGGCTTGAATTCGCAAAGAAGAGCACGAAATCTACAAAATCATGACTTTTTACCAAGATTCAACGGCTGAATTGCAAGAAAACAGCAGAATTCTGCACGAAATCATCAAAATTCTTACAGAAAACCGCATATTTCGATGCAAAACAACGATTTTTCGCCGATTTTCGTTGCTTTCTGGCTTGAATTCGCAAAGAAGAGCACGAAATCTACAAAATCATCACTTTTTACCAAGATTCTACGGCTGAATTGCAAGAAAACAGCAGAATTCTGCACGAAATCATCAAAATTCTTAGAGAAAACCGCATATTTCGATGCAAAACGACGATTTTTCGCCGATTTTCGTTGTCTTCTGGCTTGAATTCGCAAAGAAGAGCACAAAATCTACAAAATCATCACTTTTTACCAAGATTCAACGGCTGAATTGCAAGAAAACAGCAGAATTCTGCACGAAATCATCAAAATTCTTAGAGAAAACCGCATATTTCGATGCAAAACGACGATTTCTCGCTGATTTTTGTTGTTTTCTATCTTGAATTCGCAAAGAAGAGCACGGAATCTACAAAATCATAACTTTTTTCCAAGATTCAACGGCTGAATTGCAAGAAAACAGCAGAATTCTGCACGAAATCCTCAAAATTCTTACAGAAAACCGCATATTTCGATGCTAAACAACGATTTCTCGCCAATTTTCGTTGTTTTCTGGCTTGAATTCGCAAAGAAGAGCACGAAATCTACAAAATCGTCACTTTTTACCAAGACTCTACGGCTGAATTGCAAGAAAACAGCAGAATTCTGCACGAAATCATCAAAATTTTTACAGAAAACCGCATATTTCGATGCTAAACGACGATTTCTCGCCGATTTTCGTTGTTTTCTGGCTTGAATTCGCAAAGAAGAGCACGAAATCTACAAAATCATGACTTTTTACCAAGATTCAACGGCTGAATTGCAAGAAAACAGCAGAATTCTGCACGAAATCATCAAAATTCTTAGAGAAAACCGCATATTTCGATGCAAAACGACGATTTCTCGCTGATTTTCGTTGTTTTCTATCTTGAATTCGCAAAGAAGAGCACGGAATCTACAAAATCATGACTTTTTACCAAGATTCAACGGCTGAATTGCAAGAACACAGCAGAATTCTGCACGAACTCATCAAAATTCTTACAGAAAACCGCATATTTCGATGCAAAACAACGATTTCTCGCCGATTTTCGTTGTTTTCTGGCTTGAATTCGCAAAGAAGAGCACGAAATCTACAAAATCATCACTTTTTACCAACATTCTACGCTGAATTGCAAGAAAACAGCGGAATTTTGCACGAAATCATCAAAATTCTTACAGAAAACCGCATATTTCGATGCAAAACGACGATTTCTCGCCGATTTTCGTTGTTTTCTGGTTTGAATTCGCAAAGAAGAGCACGAAATCTACAAAATCATGACTTTTTACCAAGATTCAACATCTGAATTGCAAGAAAACAGCAGAATTCTGCACGAAATCCACAAAATTCTTAGAGAAAACCGCATATTTCGATGCAAAACGACGATTTCTCGCCGATTTTCGTGGTTTTCTGGCTTGAATTCGCAAAGAAGAGCACAAAATCTACAAAATCATGACTTTTTACCAAGATTCAACGGCTGAATTGCGAGAAAACAGCAGAATTCTGCACGAAATCATGAAAATTCTTACAGAAAACCGCATATTTAGATGCAAAACGACGATTCATCGCCGATTTTCGTGGTTTTCTGGCTTGAATTCGCAAAGAAGAGCACGAAATCTACAAAATCATGACTTTTTTCCAAGATTCAACGGCTGAATTGCGAGAAAACAGCAGAATTCTGCACGAAATCATGAAAATTCTCACAGAAAACCGCATTTTTCGATGCAAAACGACGATTTCTCGCCGATTTTCGTTGTTTTCTGGCTTGAATTCGCAAAGAAGAGCACGAAATCTACAAAATCATGACTTTTTACCAAGATTCAACGGCTGAATTGCAAGAAAACAGCAGAATTCTGCACGAAATCATCAAAATTCTTACAGAAAACCGCATATTTCGATGCAAAACAACGATTTTTCGCCGATTTTCGTTGCTTTCTGGCTTGAATTCGCAAAGAAGAGCACGAAATCTACAAAATCATCACTTTTTACCAAGATTCTACGGCTGAATTGCAAGAAAACAGCAGAATTCTGCACGAAATCATCAAAATTCTTAGAGAAAACCGCATATTTCGATGCAAAACGACGATTTTTCGCCGATTTTCGTTGTCTTCTGGCTTGAATTCGCAAAGAAGAGCACAAAATCTACAAAATCATCACTTTTTACCAAGATTCAACGGCTGAATTGCAAGAAAACAGCAGAATTCTGCACGAAATCATCAAAATTCTTAGAGAAAACCGCATATTTCGATGCAAAACGACGATTTCTCGCTGATTTTTGTTGTTTTCTATCTTGAGTTCGCAAAGAAGAGCACGGAATCTACAAAATCATAACTTTTTTCCAAGATTCAACGGCTGAATTGCAAGAAAACAGCAGAATTCTGCACGAAATCCTCAAAATTCTTACAGAAAACCGCATATTTCGATGCTAAACAACGATTTCTCGCCAATTTTCGTTGTTTTCTGGCTTGAATTCGCAAAGAAGAGCACGAAATCTACAAAATCATCACTTTTTACCAAGACTCTACGGCTGAATTGCAAGAAAACAGCAGAATTCTGCACGAAATCATCAAAATTCTTACAGAAAACCGCATATTTCGATGCTAAACGACGATTTCTCGCCGATTTTCGTTGTTTTCTGGCTTGAATTCGCAAAGAAGAGCACGAAATCTACAAAATCATGACTTTTTACCAAGATTCAACGGCTGAATTGCAAGAAAACAGCAGAATTTTGCACGTAATCATCAAAATTTTTACAGAAAACCGCATCTTTCGATGCAAAACGACGATTTCTCGCCGATTTCTCGCCGATTTTCGTTGTTTTCTATCTTGAATTCGCAAAGAAGAGCACGAAATCTACAAAATCATGACTTTTTACCAAGATTCAACGGCTGAATTGCAAGAAAACAGCAGAGTTCTGCACAAAATCGTCAAAATTCTTAGAGAAAACCGCATATTTCGATGCAAAACGACGATTTCTCGCCGATTTTCGTTGTTTTCTGGCTTGAATTCGCAAAGAAGAGCACGAAATCTACAAAATCATCACTTTTTACCAAGATTCAACGGCTGAATTGCAAGAAAACAGCAGAATTCTGCACGAAATCATCAAAATTCTTAGAGAAAACCGCATATTTCGATGCAAAACGACGATTTCTCGCCGATTTTCGTGGTTTTCTGGCTTGAATTCGCAAAGAAGAGCACGAAATCTACAAAATCATGACTTTTTACCAAGATTCAACGGCTGAATTGCAAGAAAACAGCAGAATTCTGCGCGAAATCATCAAAATTCTTACAGAAAACCGCATATTTCGATGCAAAACGATTATTTCTCGCCGATTTTCGTTGTTTTCTGGCTTGAATTCGCAAAGAAGAGCACGAAATCTACAAAATCATGACTTTTTACCAAGATTCAACGGCTGAATTGCAAGAAAACAGCAGAATTCTGCACAAAATCATCAAAATTCTTACAAAAAACCGCATATTTCG
This sequence comes from Gnatocerus cornutus, assembly GCA_029298725.1. Taxonomy (NCBI): domain Eukaryota; kingdom Metazoa; phylum Arthropoda; class Insecta; order Coleoptera; family Tenebrionidae; genus Gnatocerus; species Gnatocerus cornutus. The sequence continues at coordinate 3,586,495 of CM055514.1, forward strand.
ATGCAAAACGACGATTTCTCGCCGATTTTCGTTGTTTTCTGGCTTGAATTCGCAAAGAAGAGCACGAAATATACAAAATCATGACTTTTTACCAAGATTCAACGGCTGAATTGCAAGAAAACAGCAGAATTCTGCACGAAATCATCAAAATTCTTACAGATAACCGCATATTTCGATGCAAAACAACGATTTTTCGCCGATTTTCGTTGTTTTCTGGCTTGAATTCGCAAAGAAGAGCACGACATCTACAAAATCATCACTTTTTACCAAGATTCTACGGCTGAATTGCAAGAAAACAGCAGAATTCTGCACGAAATCATCAAAATTCTTACAGAAAACCGCATATTTCGATGCAAAACGACGATTTCTCGCCGATTTTCGTTGTTTTCTGGCTTGAATTCGCAAAGAAGAGCACGAAATCTACAAAATCATGACTTTTTAACAAGATTCAACGGCTGAATTGCAAGAAAACAGCAGAATTCTGCACGAAATCATCAAAATTCTTAGAGAAAACCGCATATTTCGATGCAAAACGACGATTTCTCGCCGATTTTCGTTGTCTTCTGGCTTGAATTCGCAAAGAAGAGCACGAAATCTACAAAATCATGACTTTTTACCAAGATTCAACGGCTGAATTGCAAGAAAACCGCAGAATTCTGCACGAAATCATCAAAATTCTTAGAGAAAGCTGCATATTTTGATGCAAAACAACGATTTCTCGCCGATTTTCGTTGATTTCTATCTTGAATTCGCCAAGAAGAGCACGAAATCTACAAATTCATGACTTTTTACCTAGATTCAACGGCTGAATTGCAAGAAAACAGCAGAATTCTGCATGAAATCATCAAAATTCTTAGAGAAAACCGCATATTTCGATGCAAAACGACGATTTCTCGCCGATTTTCGTGGTTTTCTGGCTTGAATTCGCAAAGAAGAGCACGAAATCTACAAAATCATGACTTTTTACCAAGATTCAACGGCTGAATTGCAAGAAAACAGCAGAATTCTGCGCGAAATCATCAAAATTCTTACAGAAAACCGCATATTTCGATGCAAAACGATTATTTCTCGCCGATTTTCGTTGTTTTCTGGCTTGAATTCGCAAAGTAGTAGTAAGGTAGTGCCGGTTTCACTCCACGACCTTGTGGAGTGAAACCGGCATAGGTTTTACGCCGATGACTCATTGCAGTTGAATCTCATTTTATTTTTTATTTTATCAACTTTCAGTACAATGTTATTTGATACTTATCGTTTCAAATTACATTTATCCAATTTTATGAAAGCTTGAAGTTTCATTGCAAATATCTTCGAAACGGTTATTCTGGGTCCATTGGTACATATAACAAAAAATATGCACATTAAAAAATACTGTCGATTCATAGAAAGTAACTGACGTTTGATTTGTAATGTATCAAGTTACAGGATGAAATGTGTTATTTACTGTTTGTTCATAACTCGAAAACGAAGAGTCTGACGAGATTTGCGCTATTAATAAAAAATTAGCGTTTTGTAAAGTACAATTGATTTATAGAAAAAGAATTAGGTTTTAGTCATATCGTGTCAAGTTACAGCTAAATAAAATTTTGAATTTTTGAAGTTTGAAGAGCAATATCTCGGAAACGATACTTCTGACACAATTTGAATCTATGACAAAAAAGATGCGCCTTGAAAAGTACCATCGAAATGTTGAAAGAAAATTTTGATTTTATTCGACCACCCCAAAAATCGAAAAAAATTTTGTTAAATAATAAAATCCAAACGAATTGAAAAAACTATGACATGTTATATATTTTCTTAATGCACATTTAATTCTGCGTTATTTGATATGCAGCATGACAATTTTAAAAAAACCACCCCTAAATTATTGTTGAAGGTAGAAATCTGAAATTTTGTGTGAATGATTAGTGGACGATTCTAAAAAACGCCGTAATGTTAAAAGTTTTTTTTGCGACTGGTTTGTCAAAAAATGCAATTGGTGCACATAAGGGTTGCGATTTTGTGTGATTGAAAACGATCAAAATAAAGAGAAAATCTTTTTCAATATAGCGACCATACAATCACATAGAAAATAATGCGTTTAAGATTAGCATTTTTGTGGGGTAAAGTCCATTTCCGCCCGACCAAAAACTGGCACAATTCATCGTTGTCAGTTATTAATAAAATGCGCTAGTCGGTTTGTTCAGATTCCGAACCTGACACTCTTTTTTTTTTTTTTTTTTTTGGATACATATTTTATATATATTTATACAGTATTGTACTCAAAACTCTTTTCTTTATCCATTCCCAAAAATTCAGAAAATTTTGAAAACTTAAAAAAAAAAAAAAAAAAAATTTTTTAGATAATTTTTTTCTACTACCCCTGTTTAAATGTAAAAAAAGTATTTTTCTTTTACGTAAATTTTCAAAGATTTGCTTTATCTCGAAAAACTACCCCTATTTAAAAAAACTAAATATATATTCAATAATTTTTATTGTGTTTGCCACAAAGTTAAATTATATAGTAGTCCGGGGGGAGGGGTGTGACTGCACCATTTTTCGATCATCCCTGTAAGTGCATTAAAATTAATTTTTTTGTTTTACTCCAAAAGTCTTTACTTACGGGATATCACGAATATGCACTCATCCGCAACCTCTCCTGTCTGCGGAATTCTTTTCGCTCCCTCCTTGATAGACAAGGTGGGACCTCTCTTATAATGTCCCTGTTTAACACTGGCCGATATCCCAGATAATCATCAGCATCATCATCATCATCCCACAATTCTTCTTTTTTAATGGTATTTAAAGGTGTTGCTGCTGCTGCTGCTGCTGCTGCAGCTGCTGCTGTTCCTACTTCCCCACTGCTTGCAGAATTCTGCTGGGGTTGGTAAGATGTTGATGTGGATGGTTGCGCCCATGCAGTTAGTCCAGGTTGGAATCGGCGACTGCACTTGAACTTGTGGATCGCCATTTTCGTTGGCTTGACCCAATGGTCTTTAACGAACGGGCATTGCACTAATTCTGAAAAAAATTATTGTATATAATTAAAAACAGAAGAACAATGTATTACCGTCGCTCATGTTGCTTCAAGATTTCTTGATTTCTGTTGCTCTAAAGTGTTACAATTTGATTTATATTAAAGTCATTTATCACCGCCTACTTAACAAAATACGTTTTACGCCTTGTTTATCTCCACACACTATTTTTCAACCAATCCCTACTTAGTACACTTACCGTTGCTGAGGTTGCTATTGTGACATTGCGTTTCATTGGTTACAGCTTTCCCACACCAGCTCGGACTTAGACTTTTGATTGTCTTATTGGAGATGTATGTCCCAAACCCATGCACGCTTCTTGTTTCAATGACCCCGGTCATGAAAAATGCAAGCTTGCACTTACAAAATGCATTGCCAAGTTCCTGCGACAATGACCTGTCTTTAACAGTCATGTAATAAGCAGATATATGTCTAATTTTCTCGAGCATTGACTTGTCCTTCAAAATGTGCAAGCTCAGCAGATTTTTCCGAATGACCAATGAACTTTCCACCTCCTGCATACGTATCTATAGTGGGGCACTTTTGCAGAATCAACAATTTTCTTTATTATAAAAATGAACTCTTCTTTATTGCAAATCATTCAGTTGACAAAGTTAACAATGAAGACTCCCGCGAAAAAATTCAATTTAAGCCTGAAAAAATCGCCTGCTGTAAGTTAAATTATTTCAATATTGATTTAATTTATTTTGAATACTATTTTTTTTTTTAGATTTCAGTCATAAGCTGTTCAGAAGAAGAAGAAGACGAAAAATCTGTTAAAATTCTTCAAAATGTTTTGCTGCAGGTAAATAAATTTTATAATTTTTTAGTACATTACAAATAACATACTTTATTTGGCTTTCAGGAAGCAGGTGGGGTCCAACAGCAGGTCGAAGAAGGAGAATTGCTTTCGGTGAGTATTATAATCATTTCTCTGACAAACTTTTTTTTTGGTTATTTAAAATTTTTACATCTTTTCTTTTATTTCTCAGGGATGCGAGTCTCTCGATACATTTTTGAGCTCGGTGGGACATGTTCCAACAGTGCCACCTCCCCTAAGAAAACTTGGCAATTCTCCGATCCCAACCACATCAAGGGGAAAAAATTTGGCGTTATTAAAAAATGACGTTGCTGAAGACGAGGAGCCAACCTCTCAGAGCTCCCTGGAAGAGGAAGGAGAGGTGGAAGCAGAAGACTCCACCACGACAACCATGCGAAGCTGCAGGAAGCGCCTGATGGGAGAGAAACGAAAACATCTCTACCATCTGGAGAGCATAGACAGGGCCCTGCAAGAGCTCAACAAGAAAGAAGAGAAGCTGCTTCAGGTGATTAACCTGAAGCGAAAGAAACTTAACACTGAAGCAGCTAATCTTAATATTCAGGTGCAAAAATGCAACATTATAATAGAGCAAATATCTAAACAATTGTAATAAATAATTTTAACCTAATCATTGTTTTATTTTACTTTTGATCAGAAATTTTTTAATGACTTAGACCATGAGTTAAACGAAGATTAATTAACATAATTGTGATAGTATTGGTTGATTATTAACCTTCTAGTTATTTTATTAAAATTAAACTAAATTATATCTAAACAAAAAAAAAATCTGATATGGACTAAAATACATTTAAATAAACTAGACCACAAATTATACGAAGATTTAAATTAGATGAAAACAAAAAAAATCTGTTGACTAAGTTGAATAATCATTTCATTCAAATTTAAATTATCATAAATAAGGAGAAGTACAAAAAGAAATATGAGGCTTGATATATTTTATTTTATTGTTTTAAAAAAACATTATCAATTAATTTTAAACGATACATTTTTCTTTGTAAATCAAACAATTCAATTTGATGCTTTAATTGAATCAAAGATCGAATATGTCGTTCTATTTTTTTACGATAAATTTTTAAAGCTATAATCTTATCATGATCATAAAGTTTCTTGTTTGGAGATTTGGACATAATCGTGTTTTTCTACAAATTCTATGTCTGTGGACAAATACACCGTTCCTCTGCTAATCAAAAATATTTCTTTTCCCAATTTGATTTCTTCGTTCAAAGTTTCGAAGTTGTTGTTCTTCTTTAATCTATTTGTAAATCGATGGGGAAGAATCGTCTTGAAGCCTGAACACTTTACACACACCTTTTCACCATAGCATGTATCAACAAAGCTAAAATTCAACACTTTATGTGGTTTATGTAGTTGCAGAGTGCGCACACTTACAAATTCATCAACTCTCAAATTATCGTTTAATTCTTTAATGATTGCAGTCATTTTCTTTTAAAAGATGATGTTATAAATTACAACCAATCTGATTTGAAGACTACATTTTGTCGATTTATCTAAATATTCTTTCATTCATACGCAAGCGCAATTAAAAATTTCGAATTCAGCACTATTTGAAATATGAACAATTTGCTGACAATCAACAACTGACATGTCTCAAATTGCTAGTGTCCTTGGTTTACAAGTTGAAACTTGTTGATTTCTCTAGTACTTATAGATGCAAGAATTTTGCTTTGACAAAACTGTGTTTTTGTGCTTGTATGTGAATGTATGGTGCTATAAAAACATCAAAAACATGGAAACTGTGACTTCTCTGTGCAAGCGATCATTACGACTTATACGACAGTACATTAGTAAAGTTAACAATGTGGATGAGACTCAACGTATGATAACTCATATTAACACCACAATCAGAATAGTTAAAAAAGCAATCTTAAACAAAATCTTTCAAAACAATCCATTAGAACAACCAAGTTCTTTAGAAGCAAGTTTAGCTCATCTCAAATGTTATCGTTTTAAATTGAAACACATGAAAAAGCAGTTTAATGTTAGACGTGGAAACGGGTTACCAACGCCATCTAATATAAGAGATTGTGCTATTTCATGGGAAGATGTTGATTCATCTTTTAACAGCAGAATTCAAACAGGGTTTATATCAAATCATGGATGTAAAGATGCTTTAATTTTTTTAAATAAGTGTTTTAAATGTTTCTCTAGAAGAGTTAAAAAAGAATTAACAAAACATCTTTTAAAAGTAAATGTCATATTTTCAGCGAATTTTATTAAGCCGCAAAATGATGACATTGATATGAAATCGTTTCCAACAAAAAACGAATTAATTGACAAATCAACTAATTTAAAAAAATGGTATCAAACAAATGTTGTTAACAAAATTATAAATAAACTTGAAGAATTTGCTGAAAAAGATTCCGGATGGGCATTATTTGAAATATTAGGTTTAAAAGTTAATATTAACCAATATGATCCCATCAAATTTGGTTATTCCACTTTCGTTAAAATGCCAAATTTTATTGAAAACAAACGAGCAGTCATCAATGTTCAAAATCCTGACTCATATTGCATACTTTGGGCAATTGTTTCGGCTTTATATCCAACAAATAATCACCCTGAAAGAATTTCATCGTACCCGCATTTCAAAGATGTTTTATCTTATGAAAACATAGAATTTCCAATTACATTTAAAGATATAAAAAAAATTGAAGTTATGAACAATTTAGCTATAAATCTCTACTGTATTGAAAATAAAAAAGTCTTTCCGTGTGCATTAAGTACAAATTTGCAAAATTCAAGGAAAGTAATTAATCTCTTAATGGTGCCATTGCAAACTAATACAAAGCAATTTAAAAACAATCAGCTTTTACATCACTTTGTTTGGATAAAAAATTTATCTGCATTAATATCAAAGCAATTATCAGCACACAATCACAAGACGTATATATGCGAAAGATGTTTGAACGCGTTTACGCAACAAGATCTTTTGGAAAAACATAGAAACTATTGTGAAAACGTAAATACTTGTTCCATTAAATTACCAACAGAAGATGATAAATTCTTGTTTTTTAAAAACCATAAATTTCAAGAAAAAGTAGCTTTCGCTATATATGCAGATTTGGAGAGCATTTTAGAGAAATGCAATGATAACAATCAACATTCCAATTCTCATGCTTATCAAAAGCATACTGCTTTTAGTGTCGCGTATTATTTGAAATGTTCATATGATGAAAACCTTTCAAAATTTCGATTATATCGTGGTAAAGATTGCATTTCATGGTTTATAAAAGAGCTGGACTCTATTGCAAAATTTTGTGACAATATCTTCAGATTTGTATTGCCTATGCAAAAATTGAATAAACAAGAAAGACAAAAAATTTTAAATACAAGCAAATGTCACATCTGTAAACAATCATTTATTAAAGAACAAATCAAAGTAATTGATCATGATCACAAAACTGGAGCTATTCGCGGGGCTGCTCATCAAAATTGCAATCTAAATTATAAGGATTCCCACATTATTCCCATTGTTTTTCATAATTTGAGTGGTTATGATGCTCATTTTATTATAAAAGAATTATCCACATCCATTGATGGTCAGATACAACTTTTACCGATTAATAAAGAAAAATACATAGCGTTTACAAAGTATGTTTCCAACACCTCAATTCGCCTGAGATTTATTGATTCTTTTCGCTTTATGCCGTCTAGTTTGGAGACGTTGGCAAATAATTTACAAAATGATCAGAAATACATTACTAAAGCGCATTGTAATGATTCCCAAGAATTTGAAATGTTAACAAAAAAGGGTATCTTTCCTTACGATTACATTGATTCTTGGGAAAAACTTGATGAAAAAAATCTTCCCACAAAAACTGATTTCTTCAGTTATCTCAATGACGAAGATGTTTCAGATAAAAACTATCAACATGCCATTAACGTCTGGAAACGTTTTAAAATTAATTCGCTTGGAGAATATTCTGATTTGTATTTAAAAACAGATGTTTTACTATTAGTTGACATATTTGAAGCTTTTCGAAAAACCTGCATGATAACTTATCAACTGGATCCTTTACATTATTACACTGCACCTGGTCTAACTTTTGATGCGATGCTTAAAACAACGAAAATTGAATTAGAGCTTTTGACAGATATTGACAAAATCCTATTTATAGAAAAAGGAATTCGAGGTGGTGTTTCGCAATGTTCAAATCGATACGCTCAAGCCAACAATAAATATATGGCTAGTCACTATGATGAATCTAAGGATTCCAGTTTTTTAATGTATTTTGATGTTAATAATCTCTATGGAGCAGCGATGTCCGAATATTTGCCCTATGGAAATTTTGAATTTCTAGAAAACATTGATCTCAATGAAATACTTAACACTCCCAAAAATTCTCACATTGGATACATTATTGAATGTGATATCAATTATCCCTTGAATTTGCATGAACTTCATAGTGATTTGCCTCTGGCTCCAGAACATATGATTCCTCCAATATCAAAGAGCAAAATACCCAAACTGTTGCTAACATTATACCCAAAACGCAACTATGTTGTACACTATCACAACTTGAAATTGTACGTAAAATATGGATTGACTGTGGAAAAAATTCATAGAGTTTTAAAATTTTATCAATCTCCTTGGTTGAAAGAATATATTGACTTGAACACTAAATTGAGACAACAGTCAAAAAATGATTTTGAAAAAGATTTTTATAAGTTAATGATTAATGCCATTTATGGCAAATGTATGGAAAACGTTCGCTAACATAAAGATATCCATTTACTTACTAAATGGGATGGTCGATTTGGTGCTCGATTTTATATCTCTAAACCAAATTTTCACAGTTCAGTTTGTTTTGATGATAATTTGGTTGTTGTAGAAATGAATAAATTAGAAGTATTTTTAAATAAACCTATATATATTGGTTTTAGCATTTTAAATATATCCAAAACATTTCTTTATGATTTTTATTATGGCTACATTTTGAATCGTTTTGATAAAAGAGCTAAATTACTTTACACCGATACAGACAGTTTAATTTATCAAATTCAAGTTGATGATATTTATCAGTATATAAAAACTGATCTTCATAAATTTGACACCTCCGATTATGAACCAAACAATATTTATAATATAGAATTAAAAAATAAAAAAGTTCCAGGCTTAATGAAAGATGAAAACAACGGCAAAATTATGTTGGAATTTGTTGGACTACGATCAAAAATGTATGCTTATACTGTTGATCGGAAAGATAAAATAAATTTTGAAAAAAAATCAAAAGGAGCAAAAAAATCGTCTATTAAGTCTATTACGTTAGATGATTATAAACAATGTTTGTTTGATGAGAAAATTTTCAAAACAGTTCAGAGACTTATCAGATCTAAAAATCATACGGTTTATTCGACAGAACAAACCAAAGTTGTTCTAAGTCCTCACGATGATAAGCGCATGCTCAATTTTCCACATACAGATACAAAACCTTGGGGGTACATGTATCACATCAGTGAGTAACAGTGTGCTCTAAGAACAAGCTTTTTAATTGTCTTCATAATTCTGATAAAAATCATGGAAGTTAACATGATTAATGAGATGGAACTTGAAATCTGTAAAAATGTGCAAAATACTGAGTTATTCTATCTCAAGAAATATTTCTCCATCATGAACCAATCAGGAAATAGCTCGAGTTATTTACCAAGTAAGAAACTGTTTCACCATTTGATGGAAAAAGAAGATTTTATAATAGAAGATTGTATTTTTTATTATATGTATAACAATACCGATCTTACAGATGTTTGTTTAGTTTTAGAGAAAAAGTTAAAATTTGATAATTATATTAATTCGATTTTACAATTATGTAATAAACATAATTATCAGTATTTAAATTTTGAACTTCTTAGCAATTTATTAACATCCAACAAGTTACTTAACAGTATGTTTTATAAATCTTTTGTTTTATGTTTGTTATCAGATTTTGATTTACAAGGTGTTACCAATAACAGTTACCCTGTTAAAAATATAGCAAAAAATTATAAAAATTTGGAAACTTGTGTTACAAACTTTGTATCTTACGTAGCATCTAAGGTTTACGCCGAACCTTTAAAATGTTTTATTTCGGCATTAGCAATAAACAAAATTCCATATAGTCTTAACAGATCTACAGCTCCGTTCAGCAGAATATTCAGCTGGCTGCAGGAAAATATATTAAAAGCGGAAAGGGAGCCAGGAACGAGATTGGGATGGACTTCAGGACCAGATTCTGCTCCTTGGCCATCTACTGAATTGTCGGATTATAAAGAAACTTTGTCATTACTTAACTTAATATGTAATGAATAAATAAATAAACAATTTTTAAAAATTCATTTATTTTATTACCCACATACATCAAATAATATATTGTATATAAACTTTTATACTATTTTTACAATATTCCTTAATGGTAAATATTTTACAACTCTATCATATAAAATGAGACAATATGCACTGGTTTTGTCCGGAACGTTAACAGCTGTTTCAAATTCCAATCTGATCAATACAGGACTTTTTCTCAAGATTTCGTTTTGTTTAGAACAATCTAGAACGGTTATAGGTGCAATTGTTTTAAATTCTTCAGGACTGAATAATGGTTCAGCCTCTTTTCTAAAAAAAGATCTCTGAAAATTTATAAACATTTCATACAAAAGAGCATACTGATTTGTTTTAAAATTTAGATTTAAATTATCATATGGATACATATCATCATTAAGATACACTTTAATATTACTTAAATTACAATGATCAAATTGGCTATAGTCTCTAGTTTTATGATTTTTCCTGTCTATTTGAAGTCCAAAAAATATATACTGTGCTCTTTCAACGCTGGTTTGTAAGGTCCATGTATGACTTCTTGTTTGCGGAAGCAAAGGAAACTCATGAACTTCTCTACTACGAAATGGAATATCCAATTCTCTATCATTGTTGACAATATTAATTAACATAAGCTTTGTTGAGTCAGATACCGATATATGTGGCACAGCCCAAGAAATTTTAAATATTTTAACTCTAGCTGAATTTTTATTGTCACTGAAAATTAATGCATTTATGTCGGTGTTTCCTCGAATAAGAATCAGTTCTTGACGCATATTAATTAAAATTTTATTAAAATCTTCACAGAATCCGAAAATGAAACGTAAAGGAATCACCACATTAAAATCTCCTGTCGTTTGATTAATTGTTGTTGAATTTCCTTTTGGAAACCAGCCTGCATTTTGAAGAGCATCACTCTGATTTGTATTGTATGTTGGATAACCTTTCAAGATTGTTGTCAATCCAGGATTTCTAATTCGATCTACAGGTTGTCCACAAATTTCATAACGTATTTCATCAAACAATAATAGAACACCATTATTTGCGAATTTTACACCTAAAGGTGAAACAGGTTCATTATTTTCTTTAAACACTTCCACTTTTCCTTCTATATACAATGAACTATGAGATGGTAGCGTGTACAAATTCTGCTGTTCTATAGGAATCCTGATTGTATCATTATTTCCAAATGAATCATTAGTGTAAGGTTTATGTGTACGTCTTTCGGCGTAAGTTATTGCTGAATCAAATACAGCTTTATCGTTAACATTTAGGTTTTCGTAATTCATTTTTGATTTGAAGTCTTTACGGTCAAGCCTAACGACTCTAAAAATTTTTTGTTTCTGGATGTTAATCCGTTGCACATCAGATTAGTACTGAATAATGTTTTCCTTGACTTATTTATATATTGAGGTAGTTTAGGTTTTAAAGAAAATTCCTGTTTAGATGTTGTGTTAAACAATAAACCCATTTTCTTACACTTTTTTCAAATGTAGTCTTACTGTTATGACTTCTTCTCTGAAATTAACTAAATTACCATCTTGATCTGTTATTTTAAGTACTATTTCATCAATTTGCTGCGTGTTGATTGGTAAATAAATAACATTTCTAGGAATTTCCACGATTCGATAGCCAGGTGGAACATTTGGAAAAAATTCGTGAATTATGTGCACTTCTTTTCCGTTTCTGAAAGAATTTGATACAACGTTACACTCTACACATAGAGCGTTCAACTTGAGAATTTTTGCAGGAAATTCAGAAAAATGATTAATATTTTTCTTTAGCTCTTGTGGTTTAAAACCCAAAAGAGTTGCAATACAATCTTTATGGGTGAAATCAATATCAAACGTACACTTTATTTCAGTTTTTAACGTGTTATTATTTCCTTTAATTAATACTTTTGGTAATAATTTCCGCTTCTTTTTAGGGTTGATCGAAGTGCCATAAAACTTTGTTACATAATCAGTTAGTTTCTTGTCTAAACATGAACTAATATCATCAATTTCATAAGAACCCTCATCTAAGCTTATACAACATAGTTGTTTATTTTCCAATTTAAAGTAAAATTTGTTATTAGTTTTATCAATATTTGGAAATGAATTATAGGTCTGAAGATTTGTTAAACCCATCACAAAATTATTGTTTTCCAAACATAATGGAGGATAAAATTTGCTATTAAGTATGGAATTTCTTCCACTTAATGTTACAGTAAATGACATATTAAAGTTATTCTGGTTACAACCGAGTCACTACTAATTAAACATTAAGTTGGTGTGTAGTTATATAGAAATTTTAAGCACAAATGACCACAATTATATGTATTATAATTTTGAAAATTTTTATGATTATATGTTATGCTACAAGAGCCCGCACTTTGCAAATAATTAATCAATTCTTTTGGAGGTTGCAGATTTCCATAACTATCAAAGTAAATAATTTTATTGCAATTTTTTTTATATGCTGTCCAATGTGTTCCAGGACCATTACAATCATCTAAGTTAATTATTCCACATTCTTTGACATTTACGGTTTTGGTAGGTAATGAGTTTCTCATAAATATTCCTCGAAAATGTGGAATTTTTAAAAGTTTTACATATTTAATCAAATCTACATTTGTAAGTGCTCGTTTAGGTAGTTTTAACGGAAACCTTTTTTGTTTATTGCAGGTTTTAAAAAAAAACCAAAACCTGATTTGTATGGTTTTAAATATAATCCTTTGCCAGATATTCCCACCGCAATAGTTTCCATTGCTTGATTATGACGTTGATTCTCTTTTAACTGCTCTTTGGCAGCATTTGCAGAATTCACAGTTTTTGCTATTGCAGCGGCACCTCCGCCTAGTGATCCCAATGCTCCTAAGGCGGCGAAAATTGGTAACAATGGTAAAAATCCACCAGTTTTTGGAACTGGAATAATTCTGTCTGGTTTTATTTTCTTCGTTCCCTTAAATTTTTTGACTTCAGCAATCGCACTTTTAAGTGCAGTTGTAGTGTTTTTATAATTTTTATTTTTTAAAATTTGTTTTGCATGATTTACTAAGTCCTTGAAATTCAAAGCTTTTCCATTTTTTCTTTTATGTTTTCTTCTTTGAGATTTTCGTGTTGGTTTCTTTAATTTTAAATTGTAACCCATACCAAGTTTGGTTTTTGCTTTCATCACCGTTGCAACACCAGCAGCGGCAGCTTTTTCTCCAAAATTAGCGTCTGTTGAACGAAATCTATCGACAGCTTGTTCGTAAAGAATTTTATCAGCTTTGTGTCGCTCTTCTAAATCTTTGTGATTATTGTATGCTATGTCATGAGATTTACAAGCTTCATCTAATTTGTTAATACCCTTGTCTCCTCTGGCTAAACGTTTAGCTAGTTTGGTTCCAGGACCGCAAAATTGATAGCCAGGAATGTGTAATTCAAAGGGTAATTTGTTAATCGCTGAATTTACAAGCCCTCCACCGTAATACACCTTTTCAGAGGTTCTACTTAAACTGTTTTTTTGTGACCGGTCTGATAGCATTTTATACCTTTTGAAGCATCACATGCACACCGTTTGACTCCTGATCGTTTACTACTGATATGAATATTGGTATTCAGTTTAATAACAGCTTGACGAACAGTAATAACGAATATGAATGTGGTTAACAAAAAGTTAGATTACCAGTCATCAACCATGATGATAATCTGGAAAACAGATATAAAAAGCATGGTGAATTGTTACCTTCTACAATAAGATGTTTTATAGTCGGACCTTCTAATTGTGGGAAAACCAATGTTATGATAAGTTTAATTGAGCATCCAAATGGGTTAAAATTTGAAAACGTTTATGTTTTTTCAAAATCATTATTTCAACCAAAATACTGTCGTTTAGAAAAGTTATTAAAATCCATTAAAGGAATGAATTTTTTCTCATTTAAAGATGTAAACGATAATATACCGCCACCGCATCAAGCAAAATCAAATTCAATTTTTGTTTTTGATGATGTAGCTTGTGATAAACAAAATATTATTAGAGAATATTTTAGTATGGGGCGCCATAAACAAGTGGATTGTTTTTATTTGTGTCAAACGTACACGAGAATTCCAAAACATTTAATTCGAGATAATGCAAATTTATTAATTATATTTGAGCAGGATAACTTAAATTTACGTCATATCTATAATGATAATGTAAACAGTGATATTGACTTTAAACAATTCAAAGAAATGTGTTCTCTTTGTTGGAAAGAAAAGCATGGCTTTTTGACGATAGACAAAGATAGTGATGTAAATGATGGACGGTATAGACTAAAATTAGATTCTTTTATAGAACCGTTAAAACAAGAAGAAAGACAAATAAGAAACGAATATATGTGTATGAAAACAAGTGATTAACTTAGTCTTTAAAAAACCTTTGTGCTTACTATAGCTTTCTATACTCGTGTATATTATGGATTTAGAGAATAGTTTAGAACTCACAAAAAAACTCATCGAAAAACGAAAAATTCTTCAACAAAAATTACAGTTGCTTAAAGAAAGCCAAGAAAATCATGAAAACTCTTTTTTACCAATTACAAGTCATTTAAAAAACATTGCAGATAAATTAGAACCAAAACAGTCTAATGAGTTTACAACTAATCCTACTGTTTCGAGTACTCCTAAAAAGAAATTATTAACTCAACTACACCTATCTCCAACTACACCTAAGAGAATTTCTTTAAAAGTAGATAAAATCAAAAAGCGTATTCATCTCCTCAAAGGTGAAAATGAGACACTCTCACCAATAAGATCAAAAATTGAACAAAACAAAGATGAGGATTTTCATCAAGCCGCATCTAAAGATACATCGTTTTTACACACCTCAACAATTGCTGAACATAACCCTAACAAAGAACAAAATTTTTCATTTGATGAAATTTTAGAAAATTCTGTATTAGAGAGTAAGCAAAATATTGCAAGCTTTATTGATACTCCAGTGTATAAAGAATGGATGAACGATTTTCATGAACTTCCAAGAAGGTACATTGATGAAATGCATCATGATGGTAAAAAGGAGTTTGATCATAGAACCGGAATTCGTCATGATAGTTATGGTGAAAAATATTATATAGGACGTGAACCAGTAAATTTTATTGGTCCTGATATAGAAGTTAGAAATAATACTTACAAGGGAACAATCGGCTTATATGAATTGTTGTTTAAAAATAAGCCTTTAAATTATACAAATGATGATTTAGAAAATTATAACAAGATCATAAGCATTAGTTGTGCTGCTAGAAAAAATTTCAATCCTGATGATAAAATTGCTGGTTCAAGATCAGATAAATATAGGAATATTGTTGCTCCCGGATTAACAAACTCTCCACTAAAAACACTAAAAAACAAGAAATTGATTGGTAAAGGAATGTTGAAAGAGGTTAATTTAAACTCTGTGGATTATGTTTATTGGAATGATCCAAATGAGTTAGTCGATAGACTACGATTGTTAGTTGCATCTCAGACAGCGGGCAATACAAGTAATAATAACGAAATTATCTCGATCATTGAAGAATTACGGGAAGCTAACATAATAGTTTAAAATGACATTAGATAAATTTGGACGTCATATATCTAAACATCCTCTAAATGTAATTTACAATACAGAGAAAGACGATGATGTCTCACATTATTTGTACTATAATGTCATATTAACATATCATGCAACTAAAATGATAAAAAATAAATTTGTCTTAATGTCTTGAAACACTGAATATGTTTTTCCGTTGAATTTGGGTGTTATTAAGAGTGTAAAATTTTCTGATGATGAAATAGCAACTTGTGTAAATGATATTCCATATTTAAAAACTGAACTTTTAAGTCTTCAGTTAAAAAATGGTGATAGACTGTCATTTTCAAGTTTGGTTAACAAGAATTTTTATGCCGAAATGGTCGTAAAGTGTCCGGTTGAATTTGAGACAACTTCAGTTACATCAGAAAGTTTGTATCATAAACAAGTTCAGACAAAATGAAAATTTCAAAGCAGAAAATTTCTTCCACAAAACAAGATGTTGTATATGAATTACATAAACCGGCAAGAGTTAATTTTAAAAGAAGACGTATTGTGATTAAAAAACTAAATGAAACACTTCAAGCTGACCTTGTTGAAATGATTAAATATGCAAAGGAAAATAGAGGTTACAAATACATTCTTATAGTAATTGATTGTTTTTCAAAATATGTGTGGGCAAGTAAACTTAAAACAAAATCTGCTCCGGAAGTTACAAATGCTATGAGTCATATTTTGGGTACATTTAAAACTCAACCAAAACATATCCAAACAGATAATGGAACAGAATTTTACAATAATAATTTTAAAACTTTAATGAAAAAGTATCACATAAATCATTATAGCGTTTTTAGTACTAAAAAAGCATCAATTGTTGAAAGAGTAAATAGAACCTTAAAGAATTTAATGTGGAAGCAATTCAGTCTACAAGGAAACTATAAATGGTTAGATATTTTGGAAAGGACTGTTAACCAATATAACAATTCTTACCACAGGACTATCAAAATGAAGCCTGCTGAAGTAAATATAAAAAATGAAAAATCTATTTTAAAAGCTATATACACCAACATTAAATATGCTACCAATAAAAATAAGTTTCATAAAGGTGATCATGTAAGAATAAGCAAATATCGAGGAATTTTTGATAAAGGATATACTCCAAATTGGTCCAATGAAATATTTGTTGTGCGGCAAATCAAGCTAACTAATCCAACAACCTATCTACTTCAAGATGACAAAGGTGAAAAAATCTTAGGAGGATTTTATGAAATGGAACTGCAGAAAGTTAAGCATCAAGATGTGTATCTGATAGAAAAAGTATTAAAAAAGAAAGGAAATAAATTATATGTGAAGTGGTTGGGATTCGATAAAAAGTTTAATAGTTGGATAGATAATACTAGCGTAGTGTAAAATTTATGTAATAAATTATTCGTAGTTGTTTCCTTTAATTGTAATCTATGTTTTCCATAAATTAAATATAACATGTTATATTGTAGTATTTTTACTTGTAAATAAAACACAATTTAATGATAATAATTTTTATTTATATTCGTATCAATAAAACTTTGTTTTCACTGGCGATGTGTTGTGCGGATCTACCTCAGAGACTTCAAAGAAATCTTCATGGCAGGAAACGCACTCCTTTCCATATTTTGAAATAAGCCATTGCAATTCGCTTTGATCACACACAACATCCATATTGATTATTGTCTCTTCAATCTCTAAAGCTTTGTTTGGATCTAAACATTTCCAAGTATTTTTTTCTTTCTTGTAACATGGCAGGCAATAATCTTGTCTGTTGAAAAATTTCATTTCACTTTCATCGAAATTTAAATTACCTAATTGATTCATATATTTCTTTTCGCTAAACAACACACCACCATTTTTTTTAAACCGATAATACATTGTGAGTCTTTAAACAAATTAATATTGGTAGAGTAACTCTGGCTGTATAAATAATAAAAGGATATTTATGGCGCAGGCGTATCATCGCCATCATAATGACTTATCTTGGTGAATTTAGTAAAATCAGCATATTTATTGTATTGCGGAACTTCACGCAACAATTGCACATTTCTGGAAATGCTGAGTGTTCATATCTAAAGCGCATGCTTAGGAACGTGCCTGAATCATATATAACTCGGTCTGTTAACAAGCAATAGTTAATTTAACTTCAAATCACTCCAACAAACATCAATTGAAATGGCTTCACTTTTAAAGAATTTGAATGAAGACTTGCGCCTTGAAGATTTTATAAGTGTAAAGTCTTTGGATGTGAATAAACCATTTCAAGTTGTTTCTTTTGAAATCATAGAAACATGTTACGGTGACAAAGTGTGCGTCAAATGTCAAGATTTTAAAACTCTCTTGCCCCAGAGGTTTACAGAAGTATTCAAGAAGAACGACACTGTGAAATTATTAAATGAAGACTTAGAAAACGGAAAAGAAATATTCCTAGTAAGCAAGGGACCAGCAGGACGGTCAACCAACATAGAATTTGAAGAAAAATAAAATAATGGAACATTTTAAACTAATTGTAATTGTATAATAAAACAAAAATAATAATAAAATGAAAACTTAACATTGTTATTTTTTTTTATGTCAACCCAGTATTAAATATCAATCACAATGTAACGCTGAAACTAGAAAAAAACCTGTTAATGTTTTCAAGGCGTTATAAAAGGCGATTTTCTGAGGCGTTTTCCTGAGGCGTTTTTCTGAGGCGTTTTTCTGAGGCGTTTTTAAGGCGTTTTTCTGAGGCGTTTTTAAATCGTTTTTCTGAGGCGTTTTTCTGAGGCGTTTTTAAGGCGTTTTTCTGAGGCGTTTTGAGGCGTTTTTCTGAGGCGTTCTTAAGGCGATTTAAAATCGTCCCCCACTACAAAAAATTCTTGTCCCCCACCACAATAATTTGCATAGAGTTTTGTTTATTCATTTTAATAGAAAATTCTTATGACTAAAGTCAGAAAAGCGAAGAACATGCCAGTGCCTGTAAAATTTAAATGTCCCAAGTGCAATGGAGAGACTGATATGGAAAATGCCAAATGTATGGCATGTTCGTTTCAAATCATTGCAAAGGAGGAACATGGTGTAAAACATGTACCTGCAAGTTATTTTAAACCAAAACAATAAAAATTTTAATAAATGAGAAAGTTTCTCTTTTAACCTTACACCTAATGCGCATAAACGTGATAAAAAAACATGAATATATTTAAAGATGAACAATAGGTTAATAACCTAGAAAAGTGCAATGACTTATCAACACAAAACCTATGCCGGTTTCACTCCACAAGGTCGTGGAGTGAAACCGGCACTACCCTACTACTGAAGAGCACGAAATCTACAAAATCATGACTTTTTACCAAGATTCAACGGCTGAATTGCAAGAAAACAGCAGAATTCTGCACGAAATCATCAAAATTCATACAGAAAACCGCATATTTCGATGAAAAACGACGATTTCTCGCCGATTTTCGTTGTTTTCTGGCTTGAATTCGCAAAGAAGAGCACGAAATCTACAAAATCATGACTTTTTACCAAGATTCAACGGCTGAATTGCAAGAAAACAGCAGAATTCTGCACGAAATCATCAAAATTCTTACAGAAAACCGCATATTTCGATGCAAAACAACGATTTTTCGCCGATTTTCGTTGTTTTCTGGCTTGAATTCGCAAAGAAGAGCACGAAATCTACAAAATCATCACTTTTTACCAAGATTCTACGGCTGAATTGCAAGAAAACAGCAGAATTCTGCACAAAATCATCAAAATTCTTACAGAAAACCGCATATTTCGATGCAAAACGACGATTTCTCGCCGATTTTCGTTGTTTTCTGGCTTGAATTCGCAAAGAAGAGCACGAAATCTACAAAATCATGACTTTTTACCAAGATTCAACGGCTGAATTGCAAGAACACAGCAGAATTCTGCACGAAATCATCAAAATTCTTAGAGAAAACTGCATATTTCGATGCAAAACAACGATTTCTCGCCGATTTTCGTTGTTTTCTAAATTGAATTCGCCAAGAAGAGCACGAAATCTACAAAATCATGACTTTTTACCTAGATTCAACGGCTGAATTGCAAGAAAACAGCAGAATTCTGTACGAAATCGTCAAAATTTTTACAGAAAACCGCATATTTCGATGCAAAACAACGATTTCTCGCCGATTTTCGTTGTTTTCTATATTGAATTCGCCAAGAAGAGCACGAAATCTACAAAATCATGACTTCTTACCTAGATTCAACAGCTGAATTGCAAGAAAACAGCAGAATTCTGCACGAAATCTTCAAAATTCTTACAGAAAACCGCATATTTCGATGCAAAACGACGATTTCTCGCCGATTTTCGTTGTTTTCTGGCTTGAATTCGCAAAGAAGAGCACGAAATCTACAAAATCATGACTTTTTACCAAGATTCAACGGCTGAATTGCAAGAAAACAGCAGAATTCTGTACGAAATCGTCAAAATTTTTACAGAAAACCGCATATTTCGATGCAAAACAACGATTTCTCGCCGATTTTCGTTGTTTTCTATATTGAATTCGCCAAGAAGAGCACGAAATCTACAAAATCATGACTTCTTACCTAGATTCAACAGCTGAATTGCAAGAAAACAGCAGAATTCTGCACGAAATCTTCAAAATTCTTACAGAAAACCGCATATTTCGATGCAAAACGACGATTTCTCGCCGATTTTCGTTGTTTTCTGGCTTGAATTCGCAAAGAAGAGCACGAAATCTACAAAATCATGACTTTTTACCAAGATTCAACGGCTGAATTGCAAGAAAACAGCAGAATTCTGCACGAAATCATCAAAATTCTTAGAGAAAACCGCATATTTCGATGCAAAACGACGATTTCTCGCAGATTTTCGTTGTTTTCTGGCTTGAATTCGCAAAGAAGAGCACGAAATCTACAAAATCATCACTTTTTACCAAGATTCAACGGCTGAATTGCAAGAAAACAGCAGAATTCTGCACGAAATCATCAAAATTCTTAGAGAAAACCGCATATTTCGATGCAAAACGACGATTTCTCGCTGATTTTCGTTGTTTTCTATCTTGAATTCGCAAAGAAGAGCACGGAATCTACAAAATCATAACTTTTTACCAAGATTCAACGGCTGAATTGCAAGAAAACAGCAGAATTCTGCACGAAATCATCAAAATTCTTACAGAAAACCGCATATTTCGATGCAAAACAACGATTTCTCGCCAATTTTCGTTGTTTTCTGGCTTGAATTCGCAAAGAAGAGCACGAAATCTACAAAATCATCACTTTTTACCAAGATTCTACGGCTGAATTGCAAGAAAACAGCAGAATTCTGCACAAAATCATCAAAATTCTTACAGAAAACCGCATATTTCGATGCAAAACGACGATTTCTCGCCGATTTTCGTTGTTTTCTGGCTTGAATTCGCAAAGAAGAGCACGAAATCTACAAAATCATGACTTTTTACCAAGATTCAACGGCTGAATTGCAAGAACACAGCAGAATTCTGCACGAAATCATCAAAATTCTTAGAGAAAACTGCATATTTCGATGCAAAACAACGATTTCTCGCCGATTTTCGTTGTTTTCTAAATTGAATTCGCCAAGAAGAGCACGAAATCTACAAAATCATGACTTTTTACCTAGATTCAACGGCTGAATTGCAAGAAAACAGCAGAATTCTGTACGAAATCGTCAAAATTTTTACAGAAAACCGCATATTTCGATGCAAAACAACGATTTCTCGCCGATTTTCGTTGTTTTCTATATTGAATTCGCCAAGAAGAGCACGAAATCTACAAAATCATGACTTCTTACCTAGATTCAACAGCTGAATTGCAAGAAAACAGCAGAATTCTGCACGAAATCTTCAAAATTCTTACAGAAAACCGCATATTTCGATGCAAAACGACGATTTCTCGCCGATTTTCGTTGTTTTCTGGCTTGAATTCGCAAAGAAGAGCACGAAATCTACAAAATCATGACTTTTTACCAAGATTCAACGGCTGAATTGCAAGAAAACAGCAGAATTCTGTACGAAATCGTCAAAATTTTTACAGAAAACCGCATATTTCGATGCAAAACAACGATTTCTCGCCGATTTTCGTTGTTTTCTATATTGAATTCGCCAAGAAGAGCACGAAATCTACAAAATCATGACTTCTTACCTAGATTCAACAGCTGAATTGCAAGAAAACAGCAGAATTCTGCACGAAATCTTCAAAATTCTTACAGAAAACCGCATATTTCGATGCAAAACGACGATTTCTCGCCGATTTTCGTTGTTTTCTGGCTTGAATTCGCAAAGAAGAGCACGAAATCTACAAAATCATGACTTTTTACCAAGATTCAACGGCTGAATTGCAAGAAAACAGCAGAATTCTGCACGAAATCATCAAAATTCTTAGAGAAAACCGCATATTTCGATGCAAAACGACGATTTCTCGCAGATTTTCGTTGTTTTCTGGCTTGAATTCGCAAAGAAGAGCACGAAATCTACAAAATCATCACTTTTTACCAAGATTCAACGGCTGAATTGCAAGAAAACAGCAGAATTCTGCACGAAATCATCAAAATTCTTAGAGAAAACCGCATATTTCGATGCAAAACGACGATTTCTCGCTGATTTTCGTTGTTTTCTATCTTGAATTCGCAAAGAAGAGCACGGAATCTACAAAATCATAACTTTTTACCAAGATTCAACGGATGAATTGCAAGAAAACAGCAGAATTCTGCACGAAATCATCAAAATTCTTACAGAAAACCGCATATTTCGATGCAAAACAACGATTTCTCGCCAATTTTCGTTGTTTTCTGGCTTGAATTCGCAAAGAAGAGCACGAAATCTACAAAATCATCACTTTTTACCAAGATTCTACGGCTGAATTGCAAGAAAACAGCAGAATTCTGCACAAAATCATCAAAATTCTTACAGAAAACCGCATATTTCGATGCAAAACGACGATTTCTCGCCGATTTTCGTTGTTTTCTGGCTTGAATTCGCAAAGAAGAGCACGAAATCTACAAAATCATGACTTTTTACCAAGATTCAACGGCTGAATTGCAAGAACACAGCAGAATTCTGCACGAAATCATCAAAATTCTTAGAGAAAACTGCATATTTCGATGCAAAACAACGATTTCTCGCCGATTTTCGTTGTTTTCTAAATTGAATTCGCCAAGAAGAGCACGAAATCTACAAAATCATGACTTTTTACCTAGATTCAACGGCTGAATTGCAAGAAAACAGCAGAATTCTGTACGAAATCGTCAAAATTTTTACAGAAAACCGCATATTTCGATGCAAAACAACGATTTCTCGCCGATTTTCGTTGTTTTCTATATTGAATTCGCCAAGAAGAGCACGAAATCTACAAAATCATGACTTCTTACCTAGATTCAACAGCTGAATTGCAAGAAAACAGCAGAATTCTGCACGAAATCTTCAAAATTCTTACAGAAAACCGCATATTTCGATGCAAAACGACGATTTCTCGCCGATTTTCGTTGTTTTCTGGCTTGAATTCGCAAAGAAGAGCACGAAATCTACAAAATCATGACTTTTTACCAAGATTCAACGGCTGAATTGCAAGAAAACAGCAGAATTCTGTACGAAATCGTCAAAATTTTTACAGAAAACCGCATATTTCGATGCAAAACAACGATTTCTCGCCGATTTTCGTTGTTTTCTATATTGAATTCGCCAAGAAGAGCACGAAATCTACAAAATCATGACTTCTTACCTAGATTCAACAGCTGAATTGCAAGAAAACAGCAGAATTCTGCACGAAATCTTCAAAATTCTTACAGAAAACCGCATATTTCGATGCAAAACGACGATTTCTCGCCGATTTTCGTTGTTTTCTGGCTTGAATTCGCAAAGAAGAGCACGAAATCTACAAAACCATGACTTTTTACCAAGATTCAACGGCTGAATTGCAAGAAAACAGCAGAATTCTGCACGAAATCATCAAAATTCTTAGAGAAAACCGCATATTTCGATGCAAAACGACGATTTCTCGCAGATTTTCGTTGTTTTCTGGCTTGAATTCGCAAAGAAGAGCACGAAATCTACAAAATCATCACTTTTTACCAAGATTCAACGGCTGAATTGCAAGAAAACAGCAGAATTCTGCACGAAATCATCAAAATTCTTACAGAAAACCGCATATTTCGATGCAAAACGACGATTTCTCGCCGATTTTCGTTGTTTTCTGGCTTGAATTCGCAAAGAAGAGCACGAAATCTACAAAATCATGACTTTTTACCAAGATTCAACGGCTGAATTGCAAGAACACAGCAGAATTCTGCACGAAATCATCAAAATTCTTAGAGAAAACTGCATATTTCGATGCAAAACAACGATTTCTCGCCGATTTTCGTTGTTTTCTAAATTGAATTCGCCAAGAAGAGCACGAAATCTACAAAATCATGACTTTTTACCTAGATTCAACGGCTGAATTGCAAGAAAACAGCAGAATTCTGTACGAAGTCGTCAAAATTTTTACAGAAAACCGCATATTTCGATGCAAAACAACGATTTCTCGCCGATTTTCGTTGTTTTCTATCTTGAATTCGCCAAGAAGAGCACGAAATCTACAAAATCATGACTTTTTACCTAGATTCAACAGCTGAATTGCAAGAAAACAGCAGAATTCTGCACGAAATCTTCAAAATTCTTACAGAAAACCGCATATTTCGATGCAAATCGACGATTTCTCGCCGATTTTCGTTGTTTTCTGGCTTGAATTCGCAAAGAAGAGCACGAAATCTACAAAATCATGACTTTTTACCAAGATTCAACGGCTGAATTGCAAGAAAACAGCAGAATTCTGCACGAAATCATCAAAATTTTTACAGAAAACCGCATATTTCGATGCAAAACGACGATTTCTCGCAGATTTTCGTTGTTTTCTATATTGAATTCGCCAAGAAGAGCACGAAATCTACAAAATCATGACTTCTTACCTAGATTCAACAGCTGAATTGCAAGAAAACAGCAGAATTCTGCACGAAATCTTCAAAATTCTTACAGAAAACCGCATATTTCGATGCAAAACGACGATTTCTCGCCGATTTTCGTTGTTTTCTGGCTTGAATTCGCAAAGAAGAGCACGAAATCTACAAAATCATGACTTTTTACCAAGATTCAACGGCTGAATTGCAAGAAAACAGCAGAATTCTGTACGAAATCGTCAAAATTTTTACAGAAAACCGCATATTTCGATGCAAAACAACGATTTCTCGCCGATTTTCGTTGTTTTCTATATTGAATTCGCCAAGAAGAGCACGAAATCTACAAAATCATGACTTCTTACCTAGATTCAACAGCTGAATTGCAAGAAAACAGCAGAATTCTGCACGAAATCTTCAAAATTCTTACAGAAAACCGCATATTTCGATGCAAAACGACGATTTCTCGCCGATTTTCGTTGTTTTCTGGCTTGAATTCGCAAAGAAGAGCACGAAATCTACAAAATCATGACTTTTTACCAAGATTCAACGGCTGAATTGCAAGAAAACAGCAGAATTCTGCACGAAATCATCAAAATTCTTAGAGAAAACCGCATATTTCGATGCAAAACGACGATTTCTCGCAGATTTTCGTTGTTTTCTGGCTTGAATTCGCAAAGAAGAGCACGAAATCTACAAAATCATCACTTTTTACCAAGATTCAACGGCTGAATTGCAAGAAAACAGCAGAATTCTGCACGAAATCATCAAAATTCTTAGAGAAAACCGCATATTTCGATGCAAAACGACGATTTCTCGCTGATTTTCGTTGTTTTCTATCTTGAATTCGCAAAGAAGAGCACGGAATCTACAAAATCATAACTTTTTACCAAGATTCAACGGCTGAATTGCAAGAAAACAGCAGAATTCTGCACGAAATCATCAAAATTCTTACAGAAAACCGCATATTTCGATGCAAAACAACGATTTCTCGCCAATTTTCGTTGTTTTCAGGCTTGAATTCGCAAAGAAGAGCACGAAAGCTACAAAATCATCACTTTTTACCAAGACTCTACGGCTGAATTGCAAGAAAACAGCAGAATTCTGCACGAAATCATGAAAATTCTAACAGAAAACCGCATATTTCGATGCAAAACGACGATTTCTCGCCGATTTTCGTTGTTTTCTGGCTTGAGTTCGCAAAGAAGAGCACGAAATCTACAAAACCATGACTTTTTACCAAGATTCAACGGCTGAATTGCAAGAAAACAGCAGAATTCTGCACGAAATCATCAAACTTCTTAGAGAAAACTGCATATTTCGATGCAAAACAACGATTTCTCGCCGATTTTCGTTGTTTTCTATCATGAATTCGCCAAGAAGAGCACGAAATCTACAAAATCATGACTTTTTACCTAGATTCAACGGCTGAATTGCAAGAAAACAGCAGAATTCTTCACGAAATCATCAAAATCCTCACATAAAACCGCATATTTCGATGCAAAACAACGATTTCTCGCCGATTTTCGTTGTTTTCTATCTTGAATTCGCCAAGAAGAGCACGAAATCTACAAAATCATGACTTTTTACCTAGATTCAACGGCTGAATTGCAAGAAAACAGCAGAATTCTGCACGAAATCATCAAAATTCTTACAGAAAACCGCATATTTCGATGCAAAACGACGATTTCTCGCCGATTTTCGTTGTTTTCTGGCTTGAATTCGCAAAGAAGAGCACGAAATCTACAAAATCATGACTTTTTACCAAGATTAAACGGCTGAATTGCAAGAAAACAGCAGAATTCTGCACGAAATCATCAAAATTCTTACCGAAAACCGCATTTTTCGATGCAAAACGACTATTTCTCGCCGATTTTCGTTGTTTTCTGGCTTGAATTCGCAAAGAAGAGCACGAAATCTGCAAAATCATGACTTTTTACCAAGATTCAACGGCTGAATTGCCAGAAAACAGCAGAATTCTGCACGAAATTATCAAAATTCTTACAGAAAACCGCATTTTTCGATGCAAAACGACGATTTCTCGCCGATTTTCGTTGTTTTCTGGCTTGAATTCGCAAAGAAGAGCACGAAATCTACAAAATCATGACTTTTTACCAAGATTCAACGGCTGAATTGCAAGAAAACAGCAGAATTCTGCACGAAATCATCAAAATTCTTACAGAAAACCGCATATTTCGATGCAAAACAACGATTTCTCGCCGATTTTCGTTGTTTTCTGGCTTGAATTCGCAAAGAAGAGCACAAAATCTACAAAATCATCACTTTTTACCAAGATTCTACGGCTGAATTGCAAGAAAACAGCAGAATTCTGCACGAAATCATCAAAATTCTTACAGAAAACCGCATATTTCGATGCAAAACGACGATTTCTTGCCGATTTTCGTTGTTTTCTGGCTTGAATTCGCAAAGAAGAGCACGAAATCTACAAAATCATGACTTTTTACCAAGATTCAACAGCTGAATTGCAAGAAAACAGCAGAATTCTGCGCGAAATCATCAAAATTCTTACAGAAAACCGCATATTTCGATGCAAAACGATTATTTCTCGCCGATTTTCGTTGTTTTCTGGCTTGAATTCGCAAAGAAGAGCACGAAATCTACAAAATCATGACTTTTTACCAAGATTCAACGGCTGAATTGCAAGAAAACAGCAGAATTCTGCACGAAATCATCAAAATTCTTAGAGAAAACCGCATATTTCGATGCAAAACGACGATTTCTCGCCGATTTTCGTGGTTTTCTGGCTTGAATTCGCAAAGAAGAGCACGAAATCTACAAAATCATGACTTTTTACCAACTTTCAACGGCTGAATTGCAAGAAAACAGCAGAATTCTGCGCGAAATCATCAAAATTCTTACAGAAAACCGCATATTTCGATGCAAAACGATTATTTCTCGCCGATTTTCGTTGTTTTCTGGCTTGAATTCGCAAAGAAGAGCACGAAATCTACAAAATCATGACTTTTTACCAAGATTCAACGGCTGAATTGCAAGAAAACAGCAGAATTCTGCACAAAATCATCAAAATTTTTACAAAAAACCGCATATTTCGATGCAAAACGACGATTTCTCGCCGATTTTCGTTGTTTTCTGGCTTGAATTCGCAAAGAAGAGCACGAAATCTACAAAATCATGACTTTTTACCAAGATTCAACGGCTGAATTGCAAGAAAACAGCAGAATTCTGCACGAAATCATCAAAATTCTTACAGAAAACCGCATGTTTCGATGCAAAACAACGATTTTTCGCCGATTTTCGTTGTTTTCTGGCTTGAATTCGCAAAGAAGAGCACGAAATCTACAAAATCATCACTTTTTACCAAGATTCTACGGCTGAATTGCAAGAAAACAGCAGAATTCTGCACGAAATCATCAAAATTCTTACAGAAAACCGCATATTTCGATGCAAAACGACGATTTCTCGCCGATTTTCGTTGTTTTCTGGCTTGAATTCGCAAAGAAGAGCACGAAATCTACAAAATCATGACTTTTTAACAAGATTCAACGGCTGAATTGCAAGAAAACAGCAGAATTCTGCACGAAATCATCAAAATTCTTAGAGAAAACCGCATATTTCGATGCAAAACGACGATTTCTCGCCGATTTTCGTTGTCTTCTGGCTTGAATTCGCAAAGAAGTGCACGAAATCTACAAAATCATGACTTTTTACCAAGATTCAACGGCTGAATTGCAAGAAAACCGCAGAATTCTGCACGAAATCATCAAAATTCTTAGAGAAAACTGCATATTTCGATGCAAAACAACGATTTCTCGCCGATTTTCGTTGATTTCTATATTGAATTCGCCAAGAAGAGCACGAAATCTACAAATTCATGACTTTTTACCTAGATTCAACGGCTGAATTGCAAGAAAACAGCAGAATTCTGCATGAAATCATCAAAATTCTTAGAGAAAACCGCATATTTCGATGCAAAACGACGATTTCTCGCCGATTTTCGTGGTTTTCTGGCTTGAATTCGCAAAGAAGAGCACGAAATCTACAAAATCATGACTTTTTACCAAGATTCAACGGCTGAATTGCAAGAAAACAGCAGAATTCTGCTCGAAATCATCAAAATTCTTACAGAAAACCGCATATTTCGATGCAAAACGATTATTTCTCGCCGATTTTCGTTGTTTTCTGGCTTGAATTCGCAAAGAAGAGCACGAAATCTACAAAATCATGATTTTTACCAAGATTCAACGGCTGAATTGCAAGAAAACAGCAGAATTCTGCACGAAATCATCAAAATTTTTACAGAAAACCGCATATTTCGATGCAAAACGACGATTTCTCGCCGATTTTCGTTGTTTTCTGGCTTGAATTCGCAAAGAAGAGCACGAAATCTACAAAATCATGACTTTTTACCAAGATTCAACGGCTGAATTGCAAGAAAACAGCAGAATTCTGCACGAAATCATCAAAATTCTTACAGAAAACCGCATATTTCGATGCAAAACAACGATTTTTCGCCGATTTTCGTTGTTTTCTGGCTTGAATTCGCAAAGAAGAGCACGAAATCTACAAAATCATCACTTTTTACCAAGATTCTACAGCTGAATTGCAAGAAAACAGCAGAATTCTGCACGAAATCATCAAAATTCTTACAGAAAACCGCATATTTCGATGCAAAACGACGATTTCTCGCCGATTTTCGTTGTTTTCTGGCTTGAATTCGCAAAGAAGAGCACGAAATCTACAAAATCATGACTTTTTAGCAAGATTCAACGGCTGAATTGCAAGAACACAGCAGAATTCTGCACGAAATCATCAAAATTCTTAGAGAAAACTGCATATTTCGATGCAAAACAACGATTTCTCGCCGATTTTCGTTGTTTTCTAAATTGAATTCGCCAAGAAGAGCACGAAATCTACAAAATCATGACTTTTTACCTAGATTCAACGGCTGAATTGCAAGAAAACAGCAGAATTCTGTACGAAATCGTCAAAATTTTTACAGAAAACCGCATATTTCGATGCAAAACAACGATTTCTCGCCGATTTTCGTTGTTTTCTATCTTGAATTCGCCAAGAAGAGCACGAAATCTACAAAATCATGACTTTTTACCTAGATTCAACAGCTGAATTGCAAGAAAACAGCAGAATTCTCCACGAAATCTTCAAAATTCTTACAGAAAACCGCATATTTCGATGCAAAACGACGATTTCTCGCCGATTTTCGTTGTTTTCTGGCTTGAATTCGCAAAGAAGAGCACGAAATCTACAAAATCATCACTTTTTACCAAGATTCAACGGCTGAATTGCAAGAAAACAGCAGAATTCTGCACGAAATCATCAAAATTCTTAGAGAAAACCGCATATTTCGATGCAAAACGACGATTTCTCGCTGATTTTCGTTGTTTTCTATCTTGAATTCGCAAAGAAGTGCACGGAATCTACAAAATCATCACTTTTTACCAAGATTCAACGGCTGAATTGCAAGAAAACAGCAGAATTCTGTACGAAATCATCAAAATTCTTAGAGAAAACTGCATATTTCGATGCAAAACAACGATTTCTCGCCGATTTTCGTTGTTTTCTAAATTGAATTCGCCAAGAAGAGCACGAAATCTACAAAATCATGACTTTTTACCTAGATTCAACGGCTGAATTGCAAGAAAACAGCAGAATTCTGGACGAAATCGTCAAAATTTTTACAGAAAACCGCATATTTCGATGCAAAACAACGATTTCACGCCGATTTTCGTTGTTTTCTATATTGAATTCGCCAAGAAGAGCACGAAATCTACAAAATCATGACTTTTTACCTAGATTCAACAGCTGAATTGCAAGAAAACAGCAGAATTCTGCACGAAATCTTCAAAATTCTTACAGAAAACCGCATATTTCGATGCAAAACGACGATTTCTCGCCGATTTTCGTTGTTTTCTGGCTTGAATTCGCAAAGAAGAGCACGAAATCTACAAAATCATGACTTTTTACCAAGATTCAACGGCTGAATTGCAAGAAAACAGCAGAATTCTGCACGAAATCATCAAAATTCTTAGAAAAAACCGCATATTTCGATGCAAAACGACGATTTCTCGCAGATTTTCGTTGTTTTCTGGCTTGAATTCGCAAAAAAGAGCACGAAATCTACAAAATCATCACTTTTTACCAAGATTCAACGGCTGAATTGCAAGAAAACAGCAGAATTCTGCACGAAATCATCAAAATTCTTAGAGAAAACCGCATATTTCGATGCAAAACGACGATTTCTCGCTGATTTTCGTTGTTTTCTATCTTGAATTCGCAAAGAAGAGCACGGAATCTACAAAATCATAACTTTTTACCAAGATTCAACGGCTGAATTGCAAGAAATCAGCAGAATTCTGCACGAAATCATCAAAATTCTTACAGAAAACCGCATATTTCGATGCAAAACAACGATTTCTCGCCAATTTTCGTTGTTTTCTGGCTTGAATTCGCAAAGAAGAGCACGAAATCTACAAAATCATCACTTTTTACCAAGACTCTACGGCTGAATTGCAAGAAAACAGCAGAATTCTGCACGAAATCATGAAAATTCTTACAGAAAACCGCATATTTCGATGCAAAACGACGATTTCTCGCCGATTTTCGTTGTTTTCTGGCTTGAATTCGCAAAGAAGAGCACGAAATCTACAAAACCATGACTTTTTACCAAGATTCAATGGCTGAATTGCAAGAAAACAGCAGAATTCTGCACGAAATCATCAAACTTCTTAGAGAAAACTGCATATTTCGATGCAAAACAACGATTTCTCGCCGATTTTCGTTGTTTTCTATCTTGAATTCGCCAAGAAGAGCACGAAATCTACAAAATCATGACTTTTTACCTAGATTCAACGGCTGAATTGCAAGAAAACAGCAGAATTCTGCACAAAATCGACAAAATTCTTAGAGAAAACCGCATATTTCGATGCAAAACGACGATTTCTCGCCGATTTTCGTTGTTTTCTGGCTTGAATTCGCAAAGAAGAGCACGAAATCTACAAAATCATCACTTTTTACCAAGATTCAACGGCTGAATTGCAAGAAAACAGCAGAATTTTGCACGAAATCATCAAAATTTTTACAGAAAACCGCATATTTCGATGCAAAACGACGATTTCTCGCCGATTT
This sequence comes from Gnatocerus cornutus, assembly GCA_029298725.1. NCBI lineage: Eukaryota > Metazoa > Arthropoda > Insecta > Coleoptera > Tenebrionidae > Gnatocerus > Gnatocerus cornutus. The sequence goes on from CM055514.1 coordinate 3,618,246, forward strand.
CTCGCCGATTTTCGTTGTTTTCTATCTTGAATTCGCAAAGAAGAGCACGAAATCTACAAAATCATGACTTTTTACCAAGATTCAACGGCTGAATTGCAAGAAAACAGCAGAATTCTGCACAAAATCGTCAAAATTCTTAGAGAAAACCGCATATTTCGATGCAAAACGACGATTTCTCGCCGATTTTCGTTGTTTTCTGGCTTGAATTTGCAAAGAAGAGCACGAAATCTACAAAATCATCACTTTTTACCAAGATTCAACGGCTGAATTGCAAGAAAACAGCAGAATTCTGCAAGAAATCATCAAGATTCTTAGAGAAAACCGCATATTTCGATGCAAAACGACGATTTCTCGCCGATTTTCGTGGTTTTCTGGCTTGAATTCGCAAAGAAGAGCACGAAATCTACAAAATCATGACTTTTTACCAAGATTCAACGGCTGAATTGCAAGAAAACAGCAGAATTCTGCGCGAAATCATCAAAATTCTTACAGAAAACCGCATATTTCGATGCAAAACCATTATTTCTCGCCGATTTTCGTTGTTTTCTGGCTTGAATTTGCAAAGAAGAGCACGAAATCTACAAAATCATGACTTTTTACCAAGATTCAACGGCTAAATTGCAAGAAAACAGCAGAATTCTGCACGAAATCATCAAAATTCTTACAGAAAACCGCATATTTCGATGCAAAACGACGATTTCTCGCCGATTTTCGTTGTTTTCTGGCTTGAATTTGCAATGAAGAGCACGAAATCTACAAAATAATGACTTTTTACCAAGATTCAACGGCTGAATTGCAAGAAAACAGTAAAATTCTGCACGAAATCAGCAAAATTCTTACAGAAAACCGCATATTTCGATGCAAAACAACGATTTCTCGCCGATTTTCGTTGATTTCTGGCTTGAGTTCGCAAAGAAGAGCACGAAATCTACAAAATCATCACTTTTTACCAAGATTCAACGGCTGAATTGCAAGAAAACAGCAGATTTCTGTACGAAATCATCAAAATTCTTAGAGAAAACCGCATATTTCGATGCAAAACGACGATTTCTCGCCGATTTTCGTTGTTTTCTGGCTTGAATTCGCAAAGAAGAGCACGAAATCTACAAAATCATCACTTTTTACCAAGATTCAACGGCTGAATTGCAAGAAAACAGCAGAATTCTGCACGAAATCATCAAAATGCTTAGAGAAAACCGCATATTTCGATGCAAAACGACGATTTCTCGCTGATTTTCGATGTTTTCTATCTTGAATTCGCAAAGAAGAGCACGGAATCTACAAAATCATGACTTTTTACCAAGACTCAACGGCTGAATTGCAAGAAAACAGCAGAATTCTGCACGAAATCATCAAAATTCTTACAGAAAACCGCATATTTCGATGCAAAACGAAGATTTCTCGCCGATTTTCGTTGTTTTCTGGCTTGAATTTGCAAAGAAGAGCACGAAATCTACAAAATCATGACTTTTTACCAAGATTCAACGGCTGAATTGCAAGAAAACAGCAGAATTCTGCACGAAATCATCAAAATTCTTACAGAAAACCGCATTTTTCGATGCAAAACGACGATTTCTCGCCGATTTTCGTTGTTTTCTGGCTTGAATTCGCAAAGAAGAGCACGAAATCTACAAAATCATGACTTTTTATCAAGATTCAACGGCTGAATTGCAAGAAAACAGCAGAATTCTGCACGAAATCATCAAAATTCTTACAGAAAACCATATTTCGATGCAAAACGATTATTTCTCGCCGATTTTCGTTGTTTTCTGGCTTGAATTCGCAAAGAAGAGCACGAAATCTACAAAATCATGACTTTTTACCAAGATTCAACGGCTGAATTGCAAGAAAACAGCAGAATTCTGCACGAAATCATCAAAATTCTTACAGAAAACCATATTTCGATGCAAAACGATTATTTCTCGCCGATTTTCGTTGTTTTCTGGCTTGAATTCGCAAAGAAGAGCACGAAATCTACAAAATCATGACTTTTTACCAAGATTCAACGGCTGAATTGCAAGAAAACAGCAGAATTCTGCACGAAATCATCAAAATTCTTACAGAAAACAGCATATTTCGATGCAAGACGACGATTTCGCGCCGATTTTCGTTATTTTCTGGCTGGAATTCGCAAAGAAGAGCACGAAATCTACAAAATCATGACTTTTTACCAAGATTCAACGGCTGAATTGGAAGAAAACAGCAGAATTCTGCACGAAATCATCAAAATTCTTAGAGAAAACCGCATATTTCGATGCAAAACGACGATTTCTCGCCGATTTTCGTGGTTTTCTGGCTTAAATTCGCAAAGAAGAGCACGAAATCTACAAAATCATGACTTTTTACCAAGATTCAACGGCTGAATTGCAAAAAAACAGCAGAATTCTGCACGAAATCATCAAAATTCTTACAGAAAACCGCATTTTTCGATGCAAAACGACGATTTCTCGCCGATTTTCGTTGTTTTCTGGCTTGAATTCGCAAAGAAGAGCACGAAATCTACAAAATCATGACTTTTTACCAAGATTCAACGGCTGAATTGCAAGAAAACAGCAGAATTCTGCACGAAATCATCAAAATTCTTACAGAAAACCGCATATTTCGATGCAAAACAACGATTTCTCGTTGATTTTCGTTGTTTTCTGGCTTGAATTCGCAAAGAAGAGCACAAAATCTACAAAATCATCACTTTTTACCAAGATTCTACGGCTGAATTGCAAGAAAACAGCAGAATTCTGCACGAAATCATCAAAATTCTTACAGAAAACCGCATATTTCGATGCAAAACGACGATTTCTCGCCGATTTTCGTTGTTTTCTGGCTTGAATTCGCAAAGAAGAGCACGAAGTCTACAAAATCATGACTTTTTACCAAGATTCAACGGCTGAATTGCAAGAAAACAGCAGAATTCTGCACGAAATCATCAAAATTCTTAGAGAAAACTGCATATTTCGATGCAAAACAACGATTTCTCGCCGATTTTCGTTGTTTTCTATCTTGAATTCGCCAAGAAGAGCACGAAATCTATAAAATCATAACTTTTTACCTAGATTCAACGGCTGAATTGCAAGAAAACAGCAGAATTCTGCACGAAATCATCAAAATTCTTACAGAAAACCGCATATTTCGATGCAAAACAACGATTTCTCGCCGATTTTCGTTGTTTTCTATCTTGAATTCGCCAAGAAAAGCACGAAATCTACAAAATCATGACTTTTTACCTAGATTCAACGGCTGAATTGCAAGAAAACAGCAGAATTCTGCACGAAATCATCAAAATTGTTACAGAAAACCGCATATTTCGATGCAAAACAACGATTTCTCGCCGATTTTCGTTGTTTTCTATCTTGAATTCGCCAAGAAGAGCACGAAATCTACAAAATCAAGACTTTTTACCTAGATTCAACGGCTGAATTGCAAGAAAACAGCAGAATTCTGCACGAAATCATCAGAATTGTTACAGAAAACCGCATTTTTCGATGCAAAACGACGATTTCTCGCCGATTTTCGTTGTTTTCTGGCTTGAATTCGCAAAGAATAGCACGAAATCTACAAAATCATGACTTTTTACCAAGATTCAACGGCTGAATTGCAAGAAAACAGCAGAATTATGCACGAAATCATCAAAATTCTTAGAGAAAACTGCATATTTCGATGCAAAACAACGATTTCTCGCCGATTTTCGTTGTTTTCTATCTTGAATTCGCCAAGAAGAGCACGAAATCTACAAAATCATGACTTTTTACCTAGATTCAACGGCTGAATTGCAAGAAAACAGCAGAATTCAGCACGAAATCATCAAAATTCTTACAGAAAACCGCATATTTCGATGCAAAACAACGATTTCTCGCCGATTTTCGTTGTTTTCTGGCTTGAATTCGCAAAAAGAGCACAAAATCTACAAAATCATCTCTTTTTACCAAGATTCAACGGCTGAATTGCAAGAAAACAGCAGAAATCTGCACGAAATCATCAAAATTCTTAGAGAAAACTGCATATTTCGATGCAAAACAACGATTTCTCGCCGATTTTCGTTGTTTTCTATCTTGAATTCGGCAAGAAGAGCACGAAATCTACAAAATCATGACTTTTTACCTAGATTTAACGGCTGAATTGCAAGAAAACAGCAGAATTCTGCACGAAATCATCAAAATTCTTACAGAAAACCGCATATTTCGATGCAAAACAACGATTTCTCGCCGATTTTCGTTGTTTTTTATCTTGAATTCGCCAAGAAGAGCACGAAATCTACAAAATCATGACTTTTTACCTAGATTCAACGGCTGAATTGCAAGAAAACAGCAGAATTCTGCACGAAATCATCAAAATTCTTACAGAAAACCGCATATTTCGATGCAAAACGACGATTTCTCGCCGATTTTCGTTGTTTTCTGGCTTGAATTCGCAAAGAAGAGCACGAAATTTACAAAATCATGACTTTTTACCAAGATTCAACGGCTGAATTGCAAGAAAACAGCAGAATTCTGCACGAAATCATCAAAATTCTTACAGAAAACCGCATATTTCCTTGCAAAACGACGATTTCTCGCCGATTTTCGTTGTTTTCTATCTTGAATTCGCAAAGGAGAGCACGAAATCTACAAAATCATGACTTTTTACCAAGATTCAACGCCTGAATTGCAAGAAAACAGCAGAATTCTGCACGAAATCGTCAAAATTCTTAGAGAAAACCGCATATTTCGATGCAAAACGACGATTTCTCGCCGATTTTCGTTGTTTTCTGGCTTGAATTCGCCAAGAAGAGCACGAAATCTATAAAATCATAACTTTTTACCTAGATTCAACGGCTGAATTGCAAGAAAACAGCAGAATTCTGCACGAAATCATCAAAATTCTTACAGAAAACCGCATATTTCGATGCAAAACGACGATTTCTCGCCGATTTTCGTTGTTTTCTGGCTTGAATTCGCTAAGAAGAGCACGAAATCTACAAAATCATGACTTTTTACCAAGATTCAACGGCTGAATTGCAAGAAAACAGCAGAATTCTGCACGAAATCATCAAAATTCTTACAGAAAACCGCATATTTCGATGCAAAACGATTATTTCACGCCGATTTTTGTTGTTTTTTGGCTTGAATTCGCAAAGAAGAGCACGAAATCTACAAAATCATGACTTTTTACCAAGATTCAACGGCTGAATTGCAAGAAAACAGCAGAATTCTGCACGAAATCATCAAAATTCTTAGAGAAAACCGCATATTTCGATGCAAAACGACGATTTCTCGCTGATTTTCGTTGTTTTCTATCTTGAATTCGCAAAGAAGAGCTCGGAATCTACAAAATCATGACTTTTTACCAAGATTCAACGGCTGAATTGCTAGAAAACAGCAGAATTCTGCACGAAATCATCAAAATTCTTTCAGAAAACCGCATATTTCGATGCAAAACGACGATTTCTCGCCGATTTTCGTTGTTTTCTGGCTTGAATTCGCAAAGAAGAGCACGAACTCTACAAAATCATGACTTTTTACCAAGATTCAACGGCTGAATTGCAAGAAAACAGCAGAATTCTGCACGAAATCATCAAAATTCTTACAGAAAACCGCATATTTCGATGCAAAACGACGATTTCTCGCCGATTTTCGTTGTTTTCTGGCTTGAATTCGCAAAGAAGAGCACGAAATCTACAAAATCATAACTTTTTACCAAGATTCAACGGCTGAATTGCAAGAAAACAGCAGAATTCTGCACGAAATCATCAAAATTCTTAGAGAAAACTGCATATTTCGATGCAAAACAACGATTTTTCGCCGATTTTCGTTGTTTTCTATCTTGAATTCGCCAAGAAGAGCACGAAATCTACAAAATCATGACTTTTTACCTAGATTCAACGGCTGAATTGCAAGAAAACAGCAGAATTCTGCACAAAATCATCAAAATTCTTACAGAAAATCGCATATTTCGATGCAAAACGATGATTTCTCGCCGATTTTCGTTGTTTTCTGACATGAATTCGCAAAGAAGAGCACGAAATCTACAAAATCATGACTTTTTACCAAGATTCAACGGCTGAATTGCAAGAAAACAGCAGAATTCTGCACGAAATCATCAAAATTCTTACAGAAAACCGCATATTTCGATGCAAAACGACGATTTCTCGCCGATTTTCGTTGTTTTCTGGCTTGAATTCGCAAAGAAGAGCACGAAATCTACAAAATCATGACTTTTTACCAAGATTCAACGGCTGAATTGCAAGAAAACAGCAGAATTCTGCACGAAATCATCAAAATTCTTACAGAAAACCGCATATTTCGTTGCAAAACGACGATTTCTCGCCGATTTTCGTTGTTTTCTATCTTGAATTCGCAAAGGAGAGCACGAAATCTACAAAATCATGACATTTTACCAAGATTCAACGGCTGAATTGCAAGAAAACAGCAGAATTCTGCACGAAATCTTCAAAATTCTTAGAGAAAACCGCATATTTCGATGCAAAACGACGATTTCTCGCCGATTTTCGTTGTTTTCTATCTTGAATTCGCAAAGAAGAGCACGGAATCTACAAAATCATGACTTTTTACCAAGATTCAACGGCTGAATTGCAAGAAAACAGCAGAATTCTGCACGAAATCATCAAAATTCTTACAGAAAACCGCATATTTCGATGCAAAACGACGATTTCTCGCCGATTTTCGTTGTTTTCTGGCTTGAATTCGCAAAGAAGAGCACGAAATCTACAAAATCATCACTTTTTACCAAGATTCAACGGCTGAATTGCAAGAAAACAGCAAAATTCTGCACGAAATCATCAAAATTCTTAGAGAAAACCGCATATTTCGATGCAAAACGACGATTTCTCGCTGATTTTCGTTGTTTTCTATCTTGAATTCGCAAAGAAGAGCACGGAATCTACAAAATCATGACTTTTTACCAAGATTCAACAGCTGAATTGCAAGAAAACAGCAGAATTCTGCACGAAATCATCAAAATTCTTACAGAAAACCGCATATTTCGATGCAAAACGACGATTTCTCGCCGATTTTCGTTGTTTTCTGGCTTGAATTCGCAAAGAAGAGCACGAAATCTACAAAATCATCACTTTTTACCAAGATTCAACGGCTGAATTGCAAGAAAACAGCAGAATTTTGCACGAAATCATCAAAATTTTTACAGAAAACCGCATATTTCGATGCAAAACGACGATTTCTCGCCGATTTCTCGCCGATTTTCGTTGTTTTCTATCTTGAATTCGCAAAGAAGAGCACGAAATCTACAAAATCATGACTTTTTACCAAGATTCAACGGCTGAATTGCAAGAAAACAGCAGAATTCTGCACAAAATCGTCAAAATTCTTAGAGAAAACCGCATATTTCGATGCAAAACGACGATTTCTCGCCGATTTTCGTTGTTTTCTGGCTTGAATTTGCAAAGAAGAGCACGAAATCTACAAAATCATCACTTTTTACCAAGATTCAACGGCTGAATTGCAAGAAAACAGCAGAATTCTGCAAGAAATCATCAAGATTCTTAGAGAAACCGCATATTTCGATGCAAAACGACGATTTCTCGCCGATTTTCGTGGTTTTCTGGCTTGAATTCGCAAAGAAGAGCACGAAATCTACAAAATCATGACTTTTTACCAAGATTCAACGGCTGAATTGCAAGAAAACAGCAGAATTCTGCGCGAAATCATCAAAATTCTTACAGAAAACCGCATATTTCGATGCAAAACCATTATTTCTCGCCGATTTTCGTTGTTTTCTGGCTTGAATTTGCAAAGAAGAGCACGAAATCTACAAAATCATGACTTTTTACCAAGATTCAACGGCTAAATTGCAAGAAAACAGCAGAATTCTGCACGAAATCATCAAAATTCTTACAGAAAACCGCATATTTCGATGCAAAACGACGATTTCTCGCCGATTTTCGTTGTTTTCTGGCTTGAATTTGCAATGAAGAGCACGAAATCTACAAAATAATGACTTTTTACCAAGATTCAACGGCTGAATTGCAAGAAAACAGTAAAATTCTGCACGAAATCAGCAAAATTCTTACAGAAAACCGCATATTTCGATGCAAAACAACGATTTCTCGCCGATTTTCGTTGATTTCTGGCTTGAGTTCGCAAAGAAGAGCACGAAATCTACAAAATCATCACTTTTTACCAAGATTCAACGGCTGAATTGCAAGAAAACAGCAGATTTCTGTACGAAATCATCAAAATTCTTAGAGAAAACCGCATATTTCGATGCAAAACGACGATTTCTCGCCGATTTTCGTTGTTTTCTGGCTTGAATTCGCAAAGAAGAGCACGAAATCTACAAAATCATCACTTTTTACCAAGATTCAACGGCTGAATTGCAAGAAAACAGCAGAATTCTGCACGAAATCATCAAAATGCTTAGAGAAAACCGCATATTTCGATGCAAAACGACGATTTCTCGCTGATTTTCGATGTTTTCTATCTTGAATTCGCAAAGAAGAGCACGGAATCTACAAAATCATGACTTTTTACCAAGACTCAACGGCTGAATTGCAAGAAAACAGCAGAATTCTGCACGAAATCATCAAAATTCTTACAGAAAACCGCATATTTCGATGCAAAACGAAGATTTCTCGCCGATTTTCGTTGTTTTCTGGCTTGAATTTGCAAAGAAGAGCACGAAATCTACAAAATCATGACTTTTTACCAAGATTCAACGGCTGAATTGCAAGAAAACAGCAGAATTCTGCACCAAATCATCAAAATTCTTACAGAAAACCGCATTTTTCGATGCAAAACGACGATTTCTCGCCGATTTTCGTTGTTTTCTGGCTTGAATTCGCAAAGAAGAGCACGAAATCTACAAAATCATGACTTTTTATCAAGATTCAACGGCTGAATTGCAAGAAAACAGCAGAATTCTGCACGAAATCATCAAAATTCTTACAGAAAACCATATTTCGATGCAAAACGATTATTTCTCGCCGATTTTCGTTGTTTTCTGGCTTGAATTCGCAAAGAAGAGCACGAAATCTACAAAATCATGACTTTTTACCAAGATTCAACGGCTGAATTGCAAGAAAACAGCAGAATTCTGCACGAAATCATCAAAATTCTTACAGAAAACCATATCTCGATGCAAAACGATTATTTCTCGCCGATTTTCGTTGTTTTCTGGCTTGAATTCGCAAAGAAGAGCACGAAATCTACAAAATCATGACTTTTTACCAAGATTCAACGGCTGAATTGCAAGAAAACAGCAGAATTCTGCACGAAATCATCAAAATTCTTACAGAAAACAGCATATTTCGATGCAAGACGACGATTTCGCGCCGATTTTCGTTATTTTCTGGCTGGAATTCGCAAAGAAGAGCACGAAATCTACAAAATCATGACTTTTTACCAAGATTCAACGGCTGAATTGGAAGAAAACAGCAGAATTCTGCACGAAATCATCAAAATTCTTAGAGAAAACCGCATATTTCGATGCAAAACGACGATTTCTCGCCGATTTTCGTTGTTTTCTGGCTTGAATTCGCAAAGAAGAGCACGAAATCTACAAAATCATGATTTTTTACCAAGATTCAACGGCTGAATTGCAAGAAAACAGCAGAATTCTGCACGAAATCATCAAAATTCTTACAGAAAACCGCATATTTCGATGCAAAACAACGATTTCTCGTTGATTTTCGTTGTTTTCTGGCTTGAATTCGCAAAGAAGAGCACAAAATCTACAAAATCATCACGTTTTACCAAGATTCTACGGCTGAATTGCAAGAAAACAGCAGAATTCTGCACGAAATCATCAAAATTCTTACAGAAAACCGCATATTTCGATGCAAAACGACGATTTCTCGCCGATTTTCGTTGTTTTCTGGCTTGAATTCGCAAAGAAGAGCACGAAGTCTACAAAATCATGACTTTTTACCAAGATTCAACGGCTGAATTGCAAGAAAACAGCAGAATTCTGCACGAAATCATCAAAATTCTTAGAGAAAACTGCATATTTCGATGCAAAACAACGATTTCTCGCCGATTTTCGTTGTTTTCTATCTTGAATTCGCCAAGAAGAGCACGAAATCTATAAAATCATGACTTTTTACCTAGATTCAACGGCTGAATTGCAAGAAAACAGCAGAATTCTGCACGAAATCATCAAAATTCTTACAGAAAACCGCATATTTCGATGCAAAACAACGATTTCTCGCCGATTTTCGTTGTTTTCTATCTTGAATTCGCCAAGAAAAGCACGAAATCTACAAAATCATGACTTTTTACCTAGATTCAACGGCTGAATTGCAAGAAAACAGCAGAATTCTGCACGAAATCATCAAAATTGTTACAGAAAACCGCATATTTCGATGCAAAACAACGATTTCTCGCCGATTTTCGTTGTTTTCTATCTTGAATTCGCCAAGAAGAGCACGAAATCTACAAAATCATGACTTTTTACCTAGATTCAACGGCTGAATTGCAAGAAAACAGCAGAATTCTTCACGAAATCATCAGAATTGTTACAGAAAACCGCATTTTTCGATGCAAAACGACGATTTCTCGCCGATTTTCGTTGTTTTCTGGCTTGAATTCGCAAAGAATAGCACGAAATCTACAAAATCATGACTTTTTACCAAGATTCAACGGCTGAATTGCAAGAAAACAGCAGAATTCTGCACGAAATCATCAAAATTCTTAGAGAAAACTGCATATTTCGATGCAAAACAACGATTTCTCGCCGATTTTCGTTGTTTTCTATCTTGAATTCGCCAAGAAGAGCACGAAATCTACAAAATCATGACTTTTTACCTAGATTCAACGGCTGAATTGCAAGAAAACAGCAGAATTCAGCACGAAATCATCAAAATTCTTACAGAAAACCGCATATTTCGATGCAAAACAACGATTTCTCGCCGATTTTCGTTGTTTTCTGGCTTGAATTCGCAAAAAGAGCACAAAATCTACAAAATCATCTCTTTTTACCAAGATTCTACGGCTGAATTGCAAGAAAACAGCAGAATTCTGCACGAAATCATCAAAATTCTTACAGAAAACCGCATATTTTGATGCAAAACCACGATTTCTCGCCGATTTTCGTTGTTTTCTGGCTTGAATTCGCAAAGAAGAGCACGAAATCTACAAAATCATGACTTTTTATCAAGATTCAACGGCTGAATTGCAAGAAAACAGCAGAAATCTGCACGAAATCATCAAAATTCTTAGAGAAAACTGCATATTTCGATGCAAAACAACGATTTCTCGCCGATTTTCGTTGTTTTCTATCTTGAATTCGGCAAGAAGAGCACGAAATCTACAAAATCATGACTTTTTACCTAGATTTAACGGCTGAATTGCAAGAAAACAGCAGAATTCTGCACGAAATCATCAAAATTCTTACAGAAAACCGCATATTTCGATGCAAAACAACGATTTCTCGCCGATTTTCGTTGTTTTTTATCTTGAATTCGCCAAGAAGAGCACGAAATCTACAAAATCATGACTTTTTACCTAGATTCAACGGCTGAATTGCAAGAAAACAGCAGAATTCTGCACGAAATCATCAAAATTCTTACAGAAAACCGCATATTTCGATGCAAAACGACGATTTCTCGCCGATTTTCGTTGTTTTCTGGCTTGAATTCGCAAAGAAGAGCACGAAATTTACAAAATCATGACTTTTTACCAAGATTCAACGGCTGAATTGCAAGAAAACAGCAGAATTCTGCACGAAATCATCAAAATTCTTACAGAAAACCGCATATTTCGTTGCAAAACGACGATTTCTCGCCGATTTTCGTTGTTTTCTATCTTGAATTCGCAAAGGAGAGCACGAAATCTACAAAATCATAACTTTTTACCAAGATTCAACGCCTGAATTGCAAGAAAACAGCAGAATTCTGCACGAAATCGTCAAAATTCTTAGAGAAAACCGCATATTTCGATGCAAAACGACGATTTCTCGCCGATTTTCGTTGTTTTCTGGCTTGAATTCGCAAAGAAGAGCACGAAATCTACAAAATCATCACTTTTTACCAAGACTCAACGGCTGAATTGCAAGAAAACAGCAGAATTCTGCACGAAATCATCAAAATTCTTACAGAAAACCGCATATTTCGATGCAAAACGACGATTTCTCGCCGATTTTCGTTGTTTTCTGGCTTGAATTCGCTAAGAAGAGCACGAAATCTACAAAATCATGACTTTTTACCAAGATTCAACGGCTGAATTGCAAGAAAACAGCAGAATTCTGCACGAAATCATCAAAATTCTTACAGAAAACCGCATATTTCGATGCAAAACGATTATTTCTCGCCGATTTTTGTTGTTTTTTGGCTTGAATTCGCAAAGAAGAGCACGAAATCTACAAAATCATGACTTTTTACCAAGATTCAACGGATGAATTGCAAGAAAACAGCAGAATTCTGCACGAAATCATCAAAATTCTTAGAGAAAACCGCATATTTCGATGCAAAACGACGATTTCTCGCTGATTTTCGTTGTTTTCTATCTTGAATTCGCAAAGAAGAGCTCGGAATCTACAAAATCATGACTTTTTACCAAGATTCAACGGCTGAATTGCTAGAAAACAGCAGAATTCTGCACGAAATCATCAAAATTCTTTCAGAAAACCGCATATTTCGATGCAAAACGACGATTTCTCGCCGATTTTCGTTGTTTTCTGGCTTGAATTCGCAAAGAAGAGCACGAACTCTACAAAATCATGACTTTTTACCAAGATTCAACGGCTGAATTGCAAGAAAACAGCAGAATTCTGCACGAAATCATCAAAATTCTTACAGAAAACCGCATATTTCGATGCAAAACGACGATTTCTCGCCGATTTTCGTTGTTTTCTGGCTTGAATTCGCAAAGAAGAGCACGAAATCTACAAAATCATAACTTTTTACCAAGATTCAACGGCTGAATTGCAAGAAAACAGCAGAATTCTGCACGAAATCATCAAAATTCTTAGAGAAAACTGCATATTTCGATGCAAAACAACGATTTCTCGCCGATTTTCGTTGTTTTCTATCTTGAATTCGCCAAGAAAAGCACGAAATCTACAAAATCATGACTTTTTACCTAGATTCAACGGCTGAATTGCAAGAAAACAGCAGAATTCTGCACAAAATCATCAAAATTCTTACAGAAAATCGCATATTTCGATGCAAAACGATGATTTCTCGCCGATTTTCGTTGTTTTCTGGCATGAATTCGCAAAGAAGAGCACGAAATCTACAAAATCATGACTTTTTACCAAGATTCAACGGCTGAATTGCAAGAAAACAGCAGAATTCTGCACGAAATCATCAAAATTTTTAGAGAAAACCGCATATTTCGATGCAAAACGACGATTTCTCGCCGATTTTCGTTGTTTTCTGGCTTGAATTCGCAAAGAAGAGCACGAAATCTACAAAATCATGACTTTTTACCAAGATTCAACGGCTGAATTGCAAGAAAACGGCAGAATTCTGCACGAAATCATCAAAATTCTTAGAGAAAACTGCATATTTCGATGCAAAACAACGATTTCTCGCCGATTTTCGTTGTTTTCTATCTTGAATTCGCTAAGAAGAGCACGAAATCTACAAAATCATGACTTTTTACCTAGATTCAACGGCTGAATTGCAAGAAAACAGCAGAATTCTGCACGAAATCATCAAAATTCTTACAGAAAACCGCATATTTCGATGCAAAACGACGATTTCTCGCCGATTTTCGTTGTTTTCTGGCTTGAATTCGCAAAGAAGAGCACGAAATCTACAAAATCATGACTTTTTACCAAGATTCAACGGCTGAATTGCAAGAAAACAGCAGAATTCTGCACGAAATCATCAAAATTCTTAGAGAAAACCGCATATTTCGATGCAAAACGACGATTTCTCGCTGATTTTCGTTGTTTTCTATCTTGAATTCGCAAAGAAGAGCACGGAATCTACAAAATCATGACTTTTTACCAAGATTCAACAGCTGAATTGCAAGAAAACAGCAGAATTCTGCACGAAATCATCAAAATTCTTACAGAAAACCGCATATTTCGATGCAAAACGACGATTTCTCGCCGATTTTCGTTGTTTTCTGGCTTGAATTCGCAAAGAAGAGCACGAAATCTACAAAATCATGACTTTTTACCAAGATTCAACGGCTGAATTGCAAGAGAACAGCAGAGTTCTGCACGAAATCATCAAAATTCTTACAGAAAACCGCATATTTCGATGCAAAACGACGATTTCTCGCCAATTTTCGTTGTTTTCTGGCTTGAATTCGCAAAGAAGAGCACGAAATCTACAAAATCATGACTTTTTACCAAGATTCAACATCTGAATTGCAAGAAAACAGCAGAATTCTGCACGAAATCATCAAAATTTTTACAGAAAACTGCATTTTTCGATGCAAAACGACGATTTCTCGCCGATTTTCGTTGTTTTCTGGCTTGAATTTGCAAAGAAGAGCACGAAATCTACAAAATCATGACTTTTGACCAAGATTCAACGGCTGAATTGCAAGAAAACAGCAGAATTCTGCAGGAAGTCATCAAAATTCTTACAGAAAACCGCATATTTCGATGCAAAACGACGATTTCTCGCCGATTTTCGTTGTTTTCTGGCTTGAATTTGCAAAGAAGAGCACGAAATCTACAAAATCATGACTTTTTACCAAGATTCAACGGCTGAATTGCAAGAAAACAGCAGAATTCTGCACGAAATCATCAAAATTCTTAGAGAAAACTGCATATTTCGATGCAAAACAACGATTTCTCGCCGATTTTTGTTGTTTTCTATCTTGAATTCGCCAAGAAGAGCACGAAATCTACAAAATCATGACTTTTTACCTAGATTCAACTTCTGAATTGCAAGAAAACAGCAGAATTCTGCACGAAATCATCAAAATTCTTACAGAAAACCGCATATTTCGATGCAAAATAACGATTTCTCGCCGATTTTCGTTGTTTTCTATCTTGAATTCGCCAAGAAGAGCACGAAATCTACAAAATCATGACTTTTTACCTAGATTCAACGGCTGAATTGCAAGAAAACAGCAGAATTCTGCACGAAATCATCAAAATTCTAACAGAAAACCGCATATTTCGATGCAAAACAACGATTTCTCGCCGATTTTCGTTGTTTTCTATCTTGAATTCGCTAAGAAGAGCACGAAATCTACAAATTCATGACTTTTTACCAAGATTCAACGGCTGAATTGTAAGAAAACAGCAGAATTCTGCACGAAATCATCAAAATTCTAAGAGAAAACCGCATATTTCGATGCAAAACGACGATTTCTCGCCGATTTTCGTGGTTTTCTGGCTTGAATTCGCAAAGAAGAGCACGAAATCTACAAAATCATGACTTTTTACCAAGATTCAACGGCTGAATTGCAAGAAAACAGCAGAATTCTGCACGAAATCATCAAAATTCTTACAGAAAACCGCATATTTCGATGCAAAACGACGATTTCTCGCCGATTTTCGTTGTTTTCTATCTTGAATTCGCTAAGATGAGCACGAAATCTACAAAATCATCACTTTTTACCAAGATTCAACGGCTGAATTGCAAGAAAACAGCAGAATTCTGCAAGAAATCATCAAAATTCTTAGAGAAAACCGCATATTTCGATGCAAAACGACGATTTCTCGCTGATTTTCGTTGTTTTCTATCTTGAATTCGCAGAGAAGAGCACGGAATCTACAAAATCATGACTTTTTACCAAGATTCAACAGCTGAATTGCAAGAAAACAGCAGAATTCTGCACGAAATCATCAAAATTCTTACAGAAAACCGCATATTTCGATGCAAATCGATTATTTCTCGCCGATTTTCGTTGTTTTCTGGCTTGAATTCGCAAAGAAGAGCACGAAATCTACAAAATCATGACTTTTTACCAAGATTCAACGGCTGAATTGCAAGAAAACAGCAGAATTCTGCACGAAATCATCAAAATTCTAACAGAAAACCGCATATTTCGATGCAAAACAACGATTTCTCGCCGATTTTCGTTGTTTTCTATCTTGAATTCGCTAAGAAGAGCACGAAATCTACAAAATCATGACTTTTTACCAAGATTCAACGGCTGAATTGCAAGAAAACAGCAGAATTCTGCACGAAATCATCAAAATTCTAAGAGAAAACCGCATATTTCGATGCAAAACGACGATTTCTCGCCGATTTTCGTGGTTTTCTGGCTTGAATTCGCAAAGAAGAGCACGAAATCTACAAAATCATGACTTTTTACCAAGATTCAACGGCTGAATTGCATGAAAACAGCAGAATTCTGCACGAAATCATCAAAATTCTTACAGAAAACCGCATATTTCGATGCAAAACGACGATTTCTCGCCGATTTTCGTTGTTTTCTATCTTGAATTCGCAAAGATCAGCACGAAATCTACAAAATCATCACTTTTTACCAAGATTCAACGGCTGAATTGCAAGAAAACAGCAGAATTCTGCAAGAAATCATCAAAATTCTTAGAGAAAACCGCATATTTCGATGCAAAACGACGATTTCTCGCTGATTTTCGTTGTTTTCTATCTTGAATTCGCAGAGAAGAGCACGGAATCTACAAAATCATGACTTTTTACCAAGATTCAACGGCTGAATTGCAAGAAAACAGCAGAATTCTGCACGAAATCATCAAAATTCTTACAGAAAACCGCATATTTCGATGCAAAACGATTATTTCTCGCCGATTTTCGTTGTTTTCTGGCTTGAATTCGCAAAGAAGAGCACGAAATCTACAAAATCATGACTTTTTACCAAGATTCAACGGCTGAATTGCAAGAAAACAGCAGAATTCTGCACGAAATCATCAAAATTCTTAGAGAAAACCGCATATTTCGATGCAAAACGACGATTTCTCGCTGATTTTCGTTGTTTTCTATCTTGAATTCGCAAAGAAGAGCACGGAATCTACAAAATCATGACTTTTTACCAAGATTCAACGGCTGAATTGCAAGAAAACAGCAGAATTCTGCACGAAATCATCAAAATTCTTACAGAAAACCGCATATTTCGATGCAAAACGACGATTTCTCCCCGATTTTCGTTGTTTTCTGGCTTGAATTCGCAAAGAAGAGCACGAAATCTACAAAATCATGACTTTTTACCAAGATTCAACGGCTGAATTGCAAGAAAACAGCAGATTTCTGCACGAAATCATCAAAATTCTTAGAGAAAACTGCATATTTCGATGCAAAACAACGATTTCTCGCCGATTTTCGTTGTTTTCTATCTTGAATTCGCCAAGAAGAGCACGAAATCTACAAAATCATGACTTTTTACCTAGATTCAACGGCTGAATTGCAAGAAAACAGCAGAATTCTGCACGAAATCATCAAAATTCTTACAGAAAACCGCATATTTCGATGCAAAACGACGATTTCTCGCCGATTTTCGTTGTTTTCTGGCTTGAATTCGCAAAGAAGAGCACGAAATCTACAAAATCATGACTTTTTACAAAGATTCAACGGCTGAATTGCAAGAAAACAGCAGAATTCTGCACGAAATCATCAAAATTCTTACAGAAAACCGCATATTTCGATGCAAAACGATGATTTCTCGCCGATTTTCGTTGTTTTCTGGCTTGAATTCGCAAAGAAGAGCACGAAATCTACAAAATCATCACTTTTTACCAAGATTCTACGGCTGAATTGCAAGAAAACAGCAGAATTCTGCACGAAATCATCAAAATTCTTACAGAAAACCGCATATTTCGATGCAAAACGACGATTTCTCGCCGATTTTCGTTGTTTTCTGGCTTGAATTCGCAAAGAAGAGCACGAAATCTACAAAATCATGACTTTTTACCAAGATTCAACAGCTGAATTGCAAGAAAACAGCAGAATTCTGCACGAAATCATCAAAATTCTTAGAGAAAACCGCATATTTCGATGCAAAACGACGATTTCTCGCTGATTTTCGTTGTTTTCTATCTTGAATTCGCAAAGAAGAGCACGAAATCTACAAAATCATGACTTTTTACCAAGATTCAACGGCTGAATTGCAAGAAAACAGCAGAATTCTGCACGAAATCATCAAAATTCTTAGAGAAAACCGCATATTTCGATGCAAAACGACGATTTCTCGCCGATTTTCGTTGTTTTCTGGCTTGAATTCGCAAAGATGAGCACGAAATCTACAAAATCATCACTTTTTACCAAGATTCAACGGCTGAATTGCAAGAAAACAGCAGAATTCTGCAAGAAATCATCAAAATTCTTAGAGAAAACCGCATATTTCGATGCAAAACGACGATTTCTCGCTGATTTTCGTTGTTTTCTATCTTGAATTCGCAAAGAAGAGCACGGAATCTACAAAATCATGACTTTTTACCAAGATTCAACGGCTGAATTGCAAGAAAACAGCAGAATTCTGCACGAAATCATCAAAATTCTTACAGAAAACCGCATATTTCGATGCAAAACGACGATTTCTCGCCGATTTTCGTTGTTTTCTGGCTTGAATTCGCAAAGAAGAGCACGAAATCTACAAAATTATGACTTTTTACCAAGATTCAACGGCTGAATTGCAAGAAAACAGCAGATTTCTGCACGAAATCATCAAAATTCTTAGAGAAAACTGCATATTTCGATGCAAAACAACGATTTCTCGCCGATTTTCGTTCTTTTCTATCTTGAATTCGCCAAGAAGAGCACGAAATCTACAAAATCATGACTTTTTACCTAGATTCAACGGCTGAATTGCAAGAAAACAGCAGAATTCTGCACGAAATCATCAAAATTCTTACAGAAAACCGCATATTTCGATGCAAAACGACGATTTCTCGCCGATTTTCGTGGTTTTCTGGCTTGAATTCGCAAAGAAGAGCACGAAATCTACAAAATCATGACTTTTTACAAAGATTCAACGGCTGAATTGCAAGAAAACAGCAGAATTCTGCACGAAATCATCAAAATTCTTACAGAAAACCGCATATTTCGATGCAAAACGATGATTTCTCGCCGATTTTCGTTGTTTTCTGGCATGAATTCGCAAAGAAGAGCACGAAATCTACAAAATCATGACTTTTTACCAAGATTCAACAGCTGAATTGCAAGAAAACAGCAGAATTCTGCACGAAATCATCAAAATTCTTTCAGAAAACCGCATATTTCGATGCAAAACGACGATTTCTCGCCGATTTTCGTTGTTTTCTGGCTTGAATTCGCAAAGAAGAGCACGAAATCTACAAAATCATGACTTTTTACCAAGATTCAACGGCTGAATTGCAAGAAAACAGCAGAATTCTGCACGAAATCATCAAAATTCTTACAGAAAACCGCATATTTCGATGCAAATCGACGATTTCTCGCCGATTTTCGTTGTTTTCTGGCTTGAATTCGCAAAGAAGAGCACGAAATCTACAAAATCATGACTTTTTACCAAGATTCAACGGCTGAATTGCAAGAAAACAGCAGAATTCTGCACGAAATCATCAAAATTCTTAGAGAAAACTGCATATTTCGATGCAAAACAACGATTTCTCGCCGATTTTTGTTGTTTTCTATCTTGAATTCGCCAAGAAGAGCACGAAATCTACAAAATCATGACTTTTTACCTCGATTCAACGGCTGAATTGCAAGAAAACAGCAGAATTCTGCACGAAATCATCAAAATTCTTACAGAAAACCGCATATTTCGATGCAAAACAACGATTTCTCGCCGATTTTCGTTGTTTTCTATCTTGAATTCGCCAAGAAGAGCACGAAATCTACAAAATATTGACTTTTTACCTAGATTCAACGGCTGAATTGCAAGAAAACAGCAGAATTCTGCACGAAATCATCAAAATTCTAACAGAAAACCGCATATTTCGATGCAAAACAACGATTTCTCGCCGATTTTCGTTGTTTTCTATCTTGAATTCGCCAAAAAGAGCACGAAATCTACAAAATCATGACTTTTTACCTCGATTCAACGGCTGAATTGCAAGAAAACAGCAGAATTCTGCACGAAATCATCAAAATTCTTACAGAAAACCGCATATTTCGATGCAAAACAACGATTTCTCGCCGATTTTCGTTGTTTTCTATCTTGAATTCGCCAAGAAGAGCACGAAATCTACAAAATATTGACTTTTTACCTAGATTCAACGGCTGAATTGCAAGAAAAAAGCAGAATTCTGCACGAAATCATCAAAATTCTTACAGAAAACCGCCTATTTCGTTGCAAAACGACGATTTCTCGCTGATTTTTGTTGTTTTCTATCTTGAATTCGCAAAGTAGAGCACGAAATCTACAAAATCATGAATTTTTACCAAGATTCAACGGCTGAATTGCAAGAAAACAGCAGAATTCTGCACGAAATCATCAAAATTCTTACAGAAAACAGCATATTTCGATGCAAAACGACGATTTTGCGCCGATTTTCGTTATTTTCTGGCTGGAATTCGCAAAGAAGAGCACAAAATCTACAAAATCATGACTTTTTACCAAGATTCAACGGCTGAATTGGAAGAAAACAGCAGAATTCTGCACGAAATCATCAAAATTCTTAGAGAAAACCGCATATTTCGATGCAAAACGACGATTTCTCGCCGATTTTCGTGGTTTTCTGGCTTGAATTCGCAAAGAAGAGCACGAAATCTACAAAATCATGACTTTTTACCAAGATTCAACGGCTGAATTGCAAGAAAACAGCAGAATTCTGCACGAAATCATCAAAATTCTTACAGAAAACCGCATATTTCGATGCAAAACGACGATTTCTCGCCGAATTTCGTTGTTTTCTGGCTTGAATTCGCAAAGAAGAGCACGAAATCTGCAAAATCATGACTTTTTACCAAGATTCAAAGGCTGAATTGCCAGAAAACAGCAGAATTCTGCACGAAATTATCAAAATTCTTACAGAAAACCGCATTTTTCGATGCAAAACGACGATTTCTCGCCGATTTTCGTTGTTTTCTGGCTTGAATTCGCAAAGAAGAGCACGAAATCTACAAAATCATGACTTTTTACCAAGATTCAACAGCTGAATTGCAAGAAAACAGCAGAATTCTGCACGAAATCATCAAAATTCTTACAGAAAACCGCATATTTCGATGCAAAACAACGATTTCTCGTTGATTTTCGTTGTTTTCTGGCTTGAATTCGCAAAGAAGAGCACAAAATCTACAAAATCATCACTTTTTACCAAGATTCTACGGCTGAATTGCAAGAAAACAGCAGAATTCTGCACGAAATCATCAAAATTCTTACAGAAATCCGCATATTTCGATGCAAAACGACGATTTCTCGCCGATTTTCGTTGTTTTCTGGCTTGAATTCGCAAAGAAGAGCACGAAATCTACAAAACCATGACTTTTTACCAAGATTCAACGGCTGAATTGCAAGAAAACAGCAGAATTCTGCACGAAATCATCAAAATTCTTAGAGAAAACTGCATATTTCGATGCAAAACAACGATTTCTCGCCGATATTCGTTGTTTTCTATCTTGAATTCGCCAAGAAGAGCACGAAATCTATAAAATCATGACTTTTTACCTAGATTCAACGGCTGAATTGCAAGAAAACAGCAGAATTCTGCACGAAATCATCAAAATTCTTACAGAAAACCGCATATTTCGATGCAAAACAACGATTTCTCGCCGATTTTCGTTGTTTTCTGGCTTGAATTCGCAAAAAGAGCACAAAATCTACAAAATCATCTCTTTTTACCAAGATTCAACGGCTGAATTGCAAGAAAACAGCAGAATTCTGCACGAAATCATCAAAATTCTTAGAGAAAACTGCATATTTCGATGCAAAACAACGATTTCTCGCCGATATTCGTTGTTTTCTATCTTGAATTCGCCAAGAAGAGCACGAAATCTATAAAATCATGACTTTTTACCTAGATTCAACGGCTGAATTGCAAGAAAACAACAGAATTCTGCACGAAATCATCAAAATTCTTACAGAAAACCGCATATTTTGATGCAAAACCACGATTTCTCGCCGATTTTCGTTGTTTTCTGGCTTGAATTCGCAAAGAAGAGCACGAAATCTACAAAATCATGACTTTTTACCTAGATTTAACGGCTGAATTGCAAGAAAACAGCAGAATTCTGCACGAAATCATCAAAATTCTTACAGAAAACCGCATATTTCGATGCAAAACAACGATTTCTCGCCGATTTTCGTTGTTTTTTATCTTGAATTCGCCAAGAAGAGCACGAAATCTACAAAATCATGACTTTTTACCTAGATTCAACAGCTGAATTGCAAGAAAACAGCAGAATTCTGCACGAAATCATCAAAATTCTTACAGAAAACCGCATATTTCGATGCAAAACGACGATTTCTCGCCGATTTTCGTTGTTTTCTGGCTTGAATTCGCAAAGAAGAGCACGAAATCTACAAAATCATGACTTTTTACCAAGATTCAACGGCTGAATTGCAAGAAAACAGCAGAATTCTGCACGAAATCATCAAAATTCTTACAGAAAACCGCATATTTCGTTGCAAAACGACGATTTCTCGCCGATTTTCGTTGTTTTCTATCTTGAATTCGCAAAGGAGAGCACGAAATCTACAAAATATTGACTTTTTACCTAGATTCAACGGCTGAATTGCAAGAAAAAAGCAGAATTCTGCACGAAATCATCAAAATTCTTACAGAAAACCGCCTATTTCGTTGCAAAACGACGATTTCTCGCTGATTTTTGTTGTTTTCTATCTTGAATTCGCAAAGTAGAGCACGAAATCTACAAAATCATGACTATTTACCAAGATTCAACGGCTGAATTGGAAGAAAACAGCAGAATTCTGCACGAAATCATCAAAATTCTTACAGAAAACAGCATATTTCGATGCAAAACGACGATTTCTCGCCGATTTTCGTGGTTTTCTGGCTTGAATTCGCAAAGAAGAGCACGAAATCTACAAAATCATGACTTTTTACCAAGATTCAACGGCTGAATTGCAAGAAAACAGCAGAATTCTGCACGAAATCATCAAAATTCTTACAGAAAACCGCATATTTCGATGCAAAACGACGATTTCTCGCCGAATTTCGTTGTTTTCTGGCTTGAATTCGCAAAGAAGAGCACGAAATCTGCAAAATCATGACTTTTTACCAAGATTCAAAGGCTGAATTGCCAGAAAACAGCAGAATTCTGCACGAAATTATCAAAATTCTTACAGAAAACCGCATTTTTCGATGCAAAACGACGATTTCTCGCCGATTTTCGTTGTTTTCTGGCTTGAATTCGCAAAGAAGAGCACGAAATCTACAAAATCATGACTTTTTACCAAGATTCAACGGCTGAATTGCAAGAAAACAGCAGAATTCTGCACGAAATCATCAAAATTCTTACAGAAAACCGCATATTTCGATGCAAAACAACGATTTCTCGTTGATTTTCGTTGTTTTCTGGCTTGAATTCGCAAAGAAGAGCACAAAATCTACAAAATCATCACTTTTTACCAAGATTCTACGGCTGAATTGCAAGAAAACAGCAGAATTCTGCACGAAATCATCAAAATTCTTACAGAAAACCGCATATTTCGATGCAAAACGACGATTTCTCGCCGATTTTCGTTGTTTTCTGGCTTGAATTCGCAAAGAAGAGCACGAAATCTACAAAATCATGACTTTTTACCAAGATTCAACGGCTGAATTGCAAGAAAACAGCAGAATTCTGCACGAAATCATCAAAATTCTTAGAGAAAACTGCATATTTCGATGCAAAACAACGATTTCTCGCCGATTTTCGTTGTTTTCTATCTTGAATTCGCCAAGAAGAGCACGAAATCTATAAAATCATGACTTTTTACCTAGATTCAACGGCTGAATTGCAAGAAAACAGCAGAATTCTGCACGAAATCATCAAAATTCTTACAGAAAACCGCATATTTCGATGCAAAACAACGATTTCTCGCCGATTTTCGTTGTTTTCTATCTTGAATTCGCCAAGAAAAGCACGAAATCTACAAAATCATGACTTTTTACCTAGATTCAACGGCTGAGTTGCAAGAAAACAGCAGAATTCTGCACGAAATCATCAAAATTGTTACAGAAAACCGCATATTTCGATGCAAAACAACGATTTCTCGCCGATTTTCGTTGTTTTCTATCTTGAATTCGCCAAGAAGAGCACGAAATCTACAAAATCATGACTTTTTACCTAGATTCAACGGCTGAATTGCAAGAAAACAGCAGAATTCTGCACGAAATCATCAAAATTCTTACAGAAAACCGCATATTTCGTTGCAAAACGACGATTTCTCGCCGATTTTCGTTGTTTTCTGGCTTGAATTCGCAAAGAATAGCACGAAATCTACAAAATCATGACTTTTTACCAAGATTCAACGGCTGAATTGCAAGAAAACAGCAGAATTCTGCACGAAATCATCAAAATTCTTAGAGAAAACTGCATATTTCGATGCAAAACAACGATTTCTCGCCGATTTTCGTTGTTTTCTATCTTGAATTCGCCAAGAAGAGCACGAAATCTACAAAATCATGACTTTTTACCTAGATTCAACGGCTGAATTGCAAGAAAACAGCAGAATTCTGCACGAAATCATCAAAATTCTTACAGAAAACCGCATATTTCGATGCAAAACAACGATTTCTCGCCGATTTTCGTTGTTTTCTGGCTTGAATTCGCAAAAAGAGCACAAAATCTACAAAATCATCTCTTTTTACCAAGATTCTACGGCTGAATTGCAAGAAAACAGCAGAATTCTGCACGAAATCATCAAAATTCTTACAGAAAACCGCATATTTTGATGCAAAACCACGATTTCTCGCCGATTTTCGTTGTTTTCTGGCTTGAATTCGCAAAGAAGAGCACGAAATCTACAAAATCATGACTTTTTACCAAGATTCAACGGCTGAATTGCAAGAAAACAGCAGAAATCTGCACGAAATCATCAAAATTCTTAGAGAAAACTGCATATTTCGATGCAAAACAACGATTTCTCGCCGATTTTCGTTGTTTTCTATCTTGAATTCGGCAAGAAGAGCACCAAATCTACAAAATCATGACTTTTTACCTAGATTTAACGGCTGAATTGCAAGAAAACAGCAGAATTCTGCACGAAATCATCAAAATTCTTACAGAAAACCGCATATTTCGATGCAAAACAACGATTTCTCGCCGATTTTCGTTGTTTTTTATCTTGAATTCGCCAAGAAGAGCACGAAATCTACAAAATCATGACTTTTTACCTAGATTCAACAGCTGAATTGCAAGAAAACAGCAGAATTCTGCACGAAATCATCAAAATTCTTACAGAAAACCGCATATTTCGATGCAAAACGACGATTTCTCGCCGATTTTCGTTGTTTTCTGGCTTGAATTCGCAAAGAAGAGCACGAAATCTACAAAATCATGACTTTTTACCAAGATTCAACGGCTGAATTGCAAGAAAACAGCAGAATTCTGCACGAAATCATCAAAATTCTTACAGAAAACCGCATATTTCGTTGCAAAACGACGATTTCTCGCCGATTTTCGTTGTTTTCTATCTTGAATTCGCAAAGGAGAGCACGAAATCTACAAAATCATGACTTTTTACCAAGATTCAACGCCTGAATTGCAAGAAAACAGCAGAATTCTGCACGAAATCGTCAAAATTCTTAGAGAAAACCGCATATTTCGATGCAAAACGACGATTTCTCGCCGATTTTCGTTGTTTTCTGGCTTGAATTCGCAAAGAAGAGCACGAAATCTACAAAATCATCACTTTTTACCAAGACTCAACGTCTGAATTGCAAGAAAACAGCAGAATTCTGCACGAAATCATCAAAATTCTTACAGAAAACCGCATATTTCGATGCAAAACGACGATTTCTCGCCGATTTTCGTTGTTTTCTGGCTTGAATTCGCTAAAAAGTGCACGAAATCTAAAAAATCATGACTTTTTACCAAGATTCAACGGCTGAATTGCAAGAAAACAGCAGAATTCTGCACGAAATCATCAAAATTCTTACAGAAAACCGCATATTTCGATGCAAAACGATTATTTCTCGCCGATTTTTGTTGTTTTCTGGCTTGAATTCGCAAAGAAGAGCACGAAATCTACAAAATCATGACTTTTTACCAAGATTCAACGGCTGAATTGCAAGAAAACAGCAGAATTCTGCACGAAATCATCAAAATTCTTAGAGAAAACCGCATATTTCGATGCAAATCGACGATTTCTCGCTGATTTTCGTTGTTTTCTATCTTGAATTCGCAAAGAAGAGCTCGGAATCTACAAAATCATGACTTTTTACCAAGATTCAACGGCTGAATTGCTAGAAAACAGCAGAATTCTGCACGAAATCATCAAAATTCTTTCAGAAAACCGCATATTTCGTTGCAAAACGACGATTTCTCGCCGATTTTCGTTGTTTTCTGGCTTGAATTCGCAAAGAAGAGCACGAAATCTACAAAATCATGACTTTTTACCAAGATTCAACGGCTGAATTGCAAGAAAACGGCAGAATTCTGCACGAAATCATCAAAATTCTTAGAGAAAACTGCATATTTCGATGCAAAACAACGATTTCTCGCCGATTTTCGTTGTTTTCTATCTTGAATTCGCTAAGAAGAGCACGAAATCTACAAAATCATGACTTTTTACCTAGATTCAACGGCTGAATTGCAAGAAAACAGCAGAATTCTGCACGAAATCATCGAAATTCTTACAGAAAACCGCATATTTCGATGCAAAACGACGATTTCTCGCCGATTTTCGTTGTTTTCTGGCTTGAATTCGCAAAGAAGAGCACGAAATCTACAAAATAATGACTTTTTACCAAGATTCAACGGCTGAATTGCAAGAAAACAGCAGAATTCTGCACGAAATCATCAAAATTCTTACAGAAAACCGCATATTTCGTTGCAAAACGACGATTTCTCGCCGATTTTCGTTGTTTTCTATCTTGAATTCGCAAAGGAGAGCACGAAATCTACAAAATCATGACTTTTTACCAAGATTCAACGGCTGAATTGCAAGAAAACAGCAGAATTCTGCACGAAATCTTCAAAATTCTTAGAGAAAACCGCATATTTCGATGCAAAACGACGATTTCTCGCCGATTTTCGTTGTTTTCTGGCTTGAATTCGCAAAGAAGAGCACGAAATCTACAAAATCATCACTTTTTACCAAGATTCAACGGCTGAATTGCAAGAAAACAGCAGAATTCTGCACGAAATCATCAAAATTCTTAGAGAAAACCGCATATTTCGATGCAAAACGACGATTTCTCGCCGATTTTCGTTGTTTTCTGGCTTGAATTCGCAAAGAAGAGCACGAAATCTACAAAATCATCACTTTTTACCAAGATTCAACGGCTGAGTTGCAAGAAAACAGCAGAATTCTGCACCAAATCATCAAAATTCTTAGAGAAAACCGCATATTTCGATGCAAAACGACGATTTCTCGCTGATTTTCGTTGTTTTCTATCTTGAATTCGCAAAGAAGAGCACGGAATCTACAAAATCATGACTTTTTACCAAGATTCAACGGCTGAATTGCAAGAAAACAGCAGAATTCTGCACGAAATCATCAAAATTCTTACAGAAAACCGCATATTTCGATGCAAAACGACGATTTCTCGCCGATTTTCGTTGTTTTCTGGCTTGAATTCGCAAAGAAGAGCACGAAATCTACAAAATCATCACTTTTTACCAAGATTCAACGGCTGAATTGCAAGAAAACAGCAAAATTCTGCACGAAATCATCAAAATTCTTAGAGAAAACCGCATATTTCGATGCAAAACGACGATTTCTCGCTGATTTTCGTTGTTTTCTATCTTGAATTCGCAAAGAAGAGCACGGAATCTACAAAATCATGACTTTTTACCAAGATTCAACAGCTGAATTGCAAGAAAACAGCAGAATTCTGCACGAAATCATCAAAATTCTTACAGAAAACCGCATATTTCGATGCAAAACGACGATTTCTCGCCGATTTTCGTTGTTTTCTGGCTTGAATTCGCAAAGAAGAGCACGAAATCTACAAAATCATGACTTTTTACCAAGATTCAACGGCTGAATTGCAAGAGAACAGCAGAGTTCTGCACGAAATCATCAAAATTCTTACAGAAAACCGCATATTTCGATGCAAAACGACGATTTCTCGCCAATTTTTGTTGTTTTCTGGCTTGAATTCGCAAAGAAGAGCACGAAATCTACAAAATCATGACTTTTTACCAAGATTCAACATCTGAATTGCAAGAAAACAGCAGAATTCTGCACGAAATCATCAAAATTTTTACAGAAAACTGCATTTTTCGATGCAAAACGACGATTTCTCGCCGATTTTCGTTGTTTTCTGGCTTGAATTTGCAAAGAAGAGCACGAAATCTACAAAATCATGACTTTTTACCAAGATTCAACGGCTGAATTGCAAGAAAACAGCAGAATTCTGCAGGAAGTCATTAAAATTCTTACAGAAAACCGCATATTTCGATGCAAAACGACGATTTCTCGCCGATTTTCGTTGTTTTCTGGCTTGAATTCGCAAAGAAGAGCACGAAATCTACAAAATCATGACTTTTTACCAAGATTCAACGGCTGAATTGCAAGAAAACAGCAGAATTCTGCACGAAATCATCAAAATTCTTAGAGAAAACTGCATATTTCGATGCAAAACAACGATTTCTCGCCGATTTTTGTTGTTTTCTATCTTGAATTCGCCAAGAAGAGCACGAAATTTACAAAATCATGACCTTTTACCTAGATTCAACGGCTGAATTGCAAGAAAACAGCAGAATTCTGCACGAAATCATCAAAATTCTTACAGAAAACCGCATATTTCGATGCAAAATAACGATTTCTCGCCGATTTTCGTTGTTTTCTATCTTGAATTCGCCAAGAAGAGCACGAAATCTACAAAATCATGACTTTTTACCTAGATTCAACGGCTGAATTGCAAGAAAACAGCAGAATTCTGCACGAAATCATCAAAATTCTAACAGAAAACCGCATATTTCGATGTAAAACAACGATTTCTCGCCGATTTTCGTTGTTTTCTATCTTGAATTCGCCAAGAAGAGCACGAAATCTACAAAATCATGACTTTTTACAAAGATTCAAGGGCTGAATTGCAAGAAAAAAGCAGAATTCTGCACGAAATCATCAAAATTCTTACAGAAAACCGCATATTTCGATGCAAAACGACGATTTCTCGCCGATTTTCGTTGTTTTCTGGCTTGAATTCGCAAAGAAGAGCACGAAATCTACAAAATCATGACTTTTTACCAAGATTCAACGGCTGAATTGCAAGAAAACAGCAGAATTCTGCACGAAATCATCAAAATTCTTACAGAAAACCGCATATTTCGTTGCAAAACGACGATTTCTCGCCGATTTTCGTTGTTTTCTATCTTGAATTCGCAAAGGAGAGCACGAAATCTACAAAATCATGACTTTTTACCAAGATTCAACACCTGAATTGCAAGAAAACAGCAGAATTCTGCACGAAATCGTCAAAATTCTTAGAGAAAACCGCATATTTCGATGCATAACGACGATTTCTCGCCGATTTTCGTTGTTTTCTGGCTTGAATTCGCAAAGAAGAGCACGAAATCTACAGAATCATCACTTTTTACCAAGACTCAACGGCTGAATTGCAAGAAAACAGCAGAATTCTGCACGAAATCATCAAAATTCTTACAGAAAACCGCATATTTCGATGCAAAACGACGATTTCTCGCCGATTTTCGTTGTTTTCTGGCTTGAATTCGCTAAAAAGAGCACGAAATCTACAAAATCATGACTTTTTACCAAGATTCAACGGCTGAATTGCAAGAAAACAGCAGAATTCTGCACGAAATCATCAAAATTCTTACAGAAAACCGCATATTTCGATGCAAAACGATTATTTCTCGCCGATTTTTGTTGTTTTCTGGCTTGAATTCGCAAAGAAGAGCACGAAATCTACAAAATCATGACCTTTTACCAAGATTCAACGGCTGAATTGCAAGAAAACAGCAGAATTCTGCACGAAATCATCAAAATTCTTAGAGAAAACCGCATATTTCGATGCAAAACGACGATTTCTCGCTGATTTTCGTTGTTTTCTATCTTGAATTCGCAAAGAAGAGCTCGGAATCTACAAAATCATGACTTTTTACCAAGATTCAACGGCTGAATTGCTAGAAAACAGCAGAATTCTGCACGAAATCATCAAAATTCTTTCAGAAAACCGCATATTTCGTTGCAAAACGACGATTTCTCGCCGATTTTCGTTGTTTTCTGGCTTGAATTCGCAAAGAAGAGCACGAAATCTACAAAATCATGACTTTTTACCAAGATTCAACGGCTGAATTGCAAGAAAACGGCAGAATTCTGCACGAAATCATCAAAATTCTTAGAGAAAACTGCATATTTCGATGCAAAACAACGATTTCTCGCCGATTTTCGTTGTTTTCTATCTTGAATTCGCTAAGAAGAGCACGAAATCTACAAAATCATGACTTTTTACCTAGATTCAACGGCTGAATTGCAAGAAAACAGCAGAATTCTGCACGAAATCATCAAAATTCTTACAGAAAACCGCATATTTCGATGCAAAACGACGATTTCTCGCCGATTTTCGTTGTTTTCTGGCTTGAATTCGCAAAGAAGAGCACGAAATCTACAAAATCATCACTTTTTACCAAGATTCAACGGCTGAATTGCAAGAAAACAGCAGAATTCTGCACGAAATCATCAAAATTCTTACAGAAAACCGCATATTTCGTTGCAAAACGACGATTTCTCGCCGATTTTCGTTGTTTTCTGGCTTGAATTCGCAAAGAAGAGCACGAAATCTACAAAATCATCACTTTTTACCAAGATTCAACGGCTGAATTGCAAGAAAACAGCAAAATTCTGCACGAAATCATCAAAATTCTTAGAGAAAACTGCATATTTCGATGCAAAACGACGATTTCTCGCTGATTTTCGTTGTTTTCTATCTTGAATTCGCAAAGAAGAGCACGGAATCTACAAAATCATGACTTTTTACCAAGATTCAACAGCTGAATTGCAAGAAAACAGCAGAATTCTGCACGAAATCATCAAAATTCTTACAGAAAACCGCATATTTCGATGCAAAACGACGATTTCTCGCCGATTTTCGTTGTTTTCTGGCTTGAATTCGCAAAGAAGAGCACGAAATCTACAAAATCATGACTTTTTACCAAGATTCAACGGCTGAATTGCAAGAGAACAGCAGAGTTCTGCACGAAATCATCAAAATTCTTACAGAAAACCGCATATTTCGATGCAAAACGACGATTTCTCGCCAATTTTTGTTGTTTTCTGGCTTGAATTCGCAAAGAAGAGCACGAAATCTACAAAATCATGACTTTTTACCAAGATTCAACATCTGAATTGCAAGAAAACAGCAGAATTCTGCACGAAATCATCAAAATTTTTACAGAAAACTGCATTTTTCGATGCAAAACGACGATTTCTCGCCGATTTTCGTTGTTTTCTGGCTTGAATTTGCAAAGAAGAGCACGAAATCTACAAAATCATGACTTTTTACCAAGATTCAACGGCTGAATTGCAAGAAAACAGCAGAATTCTGCAGGAAGTCATCAAAATTCTTACAGAAAACCGCATATTTCGATGCAAAACGACGATTTCTCGCCGATTTTCGTTGTTTTCTGGCTTGAATTCGCAAAGAAGAGCACGAAATCTACAAAATCATGACTTTTTACCAAGATTCAACGGCTGAATTGCAAGAAAACAGCAGAATTCTGCACGAAATCATCAAAATTCTTAGAGAAAACTGCATATTTCGATGCAAAACAACGATTTCTCGCCGATTTTTGTTGTTTTCTATCTTGAATTCGCCAAGAAGAGCACGAAATCTACAAAATCATGACCTTTTACCTAGATTCAACGGCTGAATTGCAAGAAAACAGCAGAATTCTGCACGAAATCATCAAAATTCTTACAGAAAACCGCATATTTCGATGCAAAATAACGATTTCTCGCCGATTTTCGTTGTTTTCTATCTTGAATTCGCCAAGAAGAGCACGAAATCTACAAAATCATGACTTTTTACCTAGATTCAACGGCTGAATTGCAAGAAAACAGCAGAATTCTGCACGAAATCATCAAAATTCTAACAGAAAACCGCATATTTCGATGTAAAACAACGATTTCTCGCCGATTTTCGTTGTTTTCTATCTTGAATTCGCCAAGAAGAGCACGAAATCTACAAAATCATGACTTTTTACCAAGATTCAACGGCTGAATTGCAAGAAAACAGCAGAATTCTGCACGAAATCATCAAAATTCTTACAGAAAACCGCATATTTCGTTGCAAAACGACGATTTCTCGCCGATTTTCGTTGTTTTCTATCTTGAATTCGCAAAGGAGAGCACGAAATCTACAAAATCATGACTTTTTACCAAGATTCAACACCTGAATTGCAAGAAAACAGCAGAATTCTGCACGAAATCGTCAAAATTCTTAGAGAAAACCGCATATTTCGATGCAAAACGACGATTTCTCGCCGATTTTCGTTGTTTTCTGGCTTGAATTCGCAAAGAAGAGCACGAAATCTACAGAATCATCACTTTTTACCAAGACTCAACGGCTGAATTGCAAGAAAACAGCAGAATTCTGCACGAAATCATCAAAATTCCTACAGAAAACCGCATATTTCGATGCAAAACGACGATTTCTCGCCGATTTTCGTTGTTTTCTGGCTTGAATTCGCTAAAAAGAGCACGAAATCTACAAAATCATGACTTTTTACCAAGATTCAACGGCTGAATTGCAAGAAAACAGCATAATTCTGCACGAAATCATCAAAATTCTTACAGAAAACCGCATATTTCGATGCAAAACGATTATTTCTCGCCGATTTTTGTTGTTTTCTGGCTTGAATTCGCAAAGAAGAGCACGAAATCTACAAAATCATGACCTTTTACCAAGATTCAACGGCTGAATTGCAAGAAAACAGCAGAATTCTGCACGAAATCATCAAAATTCTTAGAGAAAACCGCATATTTCGATGCAAAACGACGATTTCTCGCTGATTTTCGTTGTTTTCTATCTTGAATTCGCAAAGAAGAGCTCGGAATCTACAAAATCATGACTTTTTACCAAGATTCAACGGCTGAATTGCTAGAAAACAGCAGAATTCTGCACGAAATCATCAAAATTCTTTCAGAAAACCGCATATTTCGTTGCAAAACGACGATTTCTCGCCGATTTTCGTTGTTTTCTGGCTTGAATTCGCAAAGAAGAGCACGAAATCTACAAAATCATGACTTTTTACCAAGATTCAACGGCTGAATTGCAAGAAAACGGCAGAATTCTGCACGAAATCATCAAAATTCTTAGAGAAAACTGCATATTTCGATGCAAAACAACGATTTCTCGCCGATTTTCGTTGTTTTCTATCTTGAATTCGCTAAGAAGAGCACGAAATCTACAAAATCATGACTTTTTACCTAGATTCAACGGCTGAATTGCAAGAAAACAGCAGAATTCTGCACGAAATCATCAAAATTCTTACAGAAAACCGCATATTTCGATGCAAAACGACGATTTCTCGCCGATTTTCGTTGTTTTCTGGCTTGAATTCGCAAAGAAGAGCACGAAATCTACAAAATCATGACTTTTTACCAAGATTCAACGGCTGAATTGCAAGAAAACAGCAGAATTCTGCACGAAATCATCAAAATTCTTACAGAAAACCGCATATTTCGTTGCAAAACGACGATTTCTCGCCGATTTTCGTTGTTTTCTATCTTGAATTCGCAAAGGAGAGCACGAAATCTACAAAATCATGACTTTTTACCAAGATTCAACGGCTGAATTGCAAGAAAACAGCAGAATTCTGCACGAAATCTTCAAAATTCTTAGAGAAAACCGCATATTTCGATGCAAAACGACGATTTCTCGCCGATTTTCGTTGTTTTCTGGCTTGAATTCGCAAAGAAGAGCACGAAATCTACAAAATCATCACTTTTTACCAAGATTCAACGGCTGAATTGCAAGAAAACAGCAGAATTCTGCACGAAATCATCAAAATTCTTAGAGAAAACCGCATATTTCGATGCAAAACGACGATTTCTCGCCGATTTTCGTTGTTTTCTGGCTTGAATTCGCAAAGAAGAGCACGAAATCTACAAAATCATCACTTTTTACCAAGATTCAACGGCTGAATTGCAAGAAAACAGCAAAATTCTGCACGAAATCATCAAAATTCTTAGAGAAAACCGCATATTTCGATGCAAAACGACGATTTCTCGCTGATTTTCGTTGTTTTCTATCTTGAATTCGCAAAGAAGAGCACGGAATCTACAAAATCATGACTTTTTACCAAGATTCAACAGCTGAATTGCAAGAAAACAGCAGAATTCTGCACGAAATCATCAAAATTCTTACAGAAAACCGCATATTTCGATGCAAAACGACGATTTCTCGCCGATTTTCGTTGTTTTCTGGCTTGAATTCGCAAAGAAGAGCACGAAATCTACAAAATCATGACTTTTTACCAAGATTCAACGGCTGAATTGCAAGAGAACAGCAGAGTTCTGCACGAAATCATCAAAATTCTTACAGAAAACCGCATATTTCGATGCAAAACGACGATTTCTCGCCAATTTTTGTTGTTTTCTGGCTTGAATTCGCAAAGAAGAGCACGAAATCTACAAAATCATGACTTTTTACCAAGATTCAACATCTGAATTGCAAGAAAACAGCAGAATTCTGCACGAAATCATCAAAATTTTTACAGAAAACTGCATTTTTCGATGCAAAACGACGATTTCTCGCCGATTTTCGTTGTTTTCTGGCTTGAATTTGCAAAGAAGAGCACGAAATCTACAAAATCATGACTTTTTACCAAGATTCAACGGCTGAATTGCAAGAAAACAGCAGAATTCTGCAGGAAGTCATCAAAATTCTTACAGAAAACCGCATATTTCGATGCAAAACGACGATTTCTCGCCGATTTTCGTTGTTTTCTGGCTTGAATTCGCAAAGAAGAGCACGAAATCTACAAAATCATGACTTTTTACCAAGATTCAACGGCTGAATTGCAAGAAAACAGCAGAATTCTGCACGAAATCATCAAAATTCTTAGAGAAAACTGCATATTTCGATGCAAAACAACGATTTCTCGCCGATTTTTGTTGTTTTCTATCTTGAATTCGCCAAGAAGAGCACGAAATCTACAAAATCATGACCTTTTACCTAGATTCAACGGCTGAATTGCAAGAAAACAGCAGAATTCTGCACGAAATCATCAAAATTCTTACAGAAAACCGCATATTTCGATGCAAAATAACGATTTCTCGCCGATTTTCGTTGTTTTCTATCTTGAATTCGCCAAGAAGAGCACGAAATCTACAAAATCATGACTTTTTACCTAGATTCAACGGCTGAATTGCAAGAAAACAGCAGAATTCTGCACGAAATCATCAAAATTCTAACAGAAAACCGCATATTTCGATGTAAAACAACGATTTCTCGCCGATTTTCGTTGTTTTCTATCTTGAATTCGCCAAGAAGAGCACGAAATCTACAAAATCATGACTTTTTACAAAGATTCAAGGGCTGAATTGCAAGAAAAAAGCAGAATTCTGCACGAAATCATCAAAATTCTTACAGAAAACCGCCTATTTCGATGCAAAACGACGATTTCTCGCCGATTTTCGTTGTTTTCTGGCTTGAATTCGCAAAGAAGAGCACGAAATCTACAAAATCATGACTTTTTACCAAGATTCAACGGCTGAATTGCAAGAAAACCGCAGAATTCTGCACGAAATCATCAAAATTCTAACAGAAAACCGCATTTTTCGATGCAAATCGACGATTTCTCGCCGATTTTCGTTGTTTTCTGGCTTGAATTCGCAATGGAGAGCACGAAATCTACAAAATCATGACTTTTTACCAAGATTCAACGGCTGAATTGCAAGAAAACAGCAGAATTCTGCACGAAATCATCAAAATTCTTACAGAAAACCGCCTATTTCGTTGCAAAACGACGATTTCTCGCTGATTTTCGTTGTTTTCTATCTTGAATTCGCAAAGAAGAGCACGGAATCTACAAAATCATGACTTTTTACCAAGACTCAACAGCTGAATTGCAAGAAAACAGCAGAATTCTGCAAGAAATCATCAAAATTCTTACAGAAAACCGCATATTTCGATGCAAAACGACGATTTCTCGCCGATTTTCGTTGTTTTCTGGCTTGAATTCGCTAAGAAGAGCACGAAATCTACAAAATCATGACTTTTTACCAAGATTCAACGGCTGAATTGCAAGAAAACAGCAGAATTCTGCACGAAATCATCAAAATTCTTAGAGAAAACCGCATATTTCGATGCAAAACGACGATTTCTCGCTGATTTTCGTTGTTTTCTATCTTGAATTCGCAAAGAAGAGCACGGAATCTACAAAATCATGACTTTTTACCAAGATTCAACGGCTGAATTGCAAGAAAACAGCAGAATTCTGCACGAAATCATCAAAATTCTTTCAGAAAACCGCATATTTCGATGCAAAACGACGATTTCTCGCCGATTTTCGTTGTTTTCTGGCTTGAATTCGCAAAGAAGAGCACGAAATCTACAAAATCATGACTTTTTACCAAGATTCAACGGCTGAATTGCAAGAAAACAGCAGAATTCTGCACTAAATCATCAAAATTCTTACAGAAAACCGCATATTTCGATGCAAAACGACGATTTCTCGCCGATTTTCGTTGTTTTCTGGCTTGAATTCGCAAAGAAGAGCACGAAATCTACAAAATCATGACTTTTTACCAAGATTCAACGGCTGAATTGCAAGAAAACAGCAGAATTCTGCACGAAATCATCAAAATTCTTAGAGAAAACTGCATATTTCGATGCAAAACAACGATTTCTCGCCGATTTTCGTTGTTTTCTATCTTGAATTCGCCACGAAGAGCACGAAATCTACAAAATCATGACTTTTTACCTAGATTCAACGGCTGAATTGCAAGAAAACAGCAGAATTCTGCACGAAATCATCAAAATTCTTACAGAAAATCGCATATTTCGATGCAAAACGATGATTTCTCGCCGATTTTCGTTGTTTTCTGGCATGAATTCGCAAAGAAGAGCACGAAATCTACAAAATCATGACTTTTTACCAAGATTCAACGGCTGAATTGCAAGAAAACAGCAGAATTCTGCACGAAATCATCAATATTTTTAGAGAAAAACCGCATATTTCGATGCAAAACGACGATTTCTCGCCGATTTTCGTTGTTTTCTGGCTTGAATTCGCAAAGAAGAGCACGAAATCTACAAAATCATGACTTTTTACCAAGATTCAACGGCTGAATTGCAAGAAAACGGCAGAATTCTGCACGAAATCATCAAAATTCTTAGAGAAACCTGCATATTTCGATGCAAAACAACGATTTCTCGCCGATTTTCGTTGTTTTCTATCTTGAATTCGCTAAGAAGAGCACGAAATCTACAAAATCATGACTTTTTACCTAGATTCAACGGCTGAATTGCAAGAAAACAGCAGAATTCTGCACGAAATCATCAAAATTCTTACAGAAAACCGCATATTTCGATGCAAAACAACGATTTCTCGCCGATTTTCGTTGTTTTCTATCTTGAATTCGCTAAGAAGAGCACGAAATCTACAAAATCATGACTTTTTACCTAGATTCAACGGCTGAATTGCAAGAAAACAGCAGAATTCTGCACGAAATCATCAAAATTCTTACAGAAAACCGCATATTTCGATGCAAAACGACGATTTCTCGCCGATTTTCGTTGTTTTCTGGCTTGAATTCGCAAAGAAGAGCACGAAATCTACAAAATCATGACTTTTTACCAAGATTCAACAGCTGAATTGCAAGAAAACAGCAGAATTCTGCACGAAATCATCAAAATTTTTAGAGAAAACCGCATATTTCGATGCAAAACGACGATTTCTCGCTGATTTTCGTTGTTTTCTATCTTGAATTCGCAAAGAAGAGCACGAAATCTACAAAATCATGACTTTTTACCAAGATTCAACCGCTGAATTGCAAGAAAACAGCAGAATTCTGCACGAAATCATCAAAATTCTAAGAGAAAACCGCATATTTCGATGCAAAACGACGATTTCTCGCCGATTTTCGTGGTTTTCTGGCTTGAATTCGCAAAGAAGAGCACGAAATCTACAAAATCATGACTTTTTACCAAGATTCAACGGCTGAATTGCAAGAAAACAGCAGAATTCTGCACGAAATCATCAAAATTCTTAGAGAAAACCGCATATTTCGATGCAAAACGACGATTTCTCGCCGATTTTCGTTGTTTTCTATCTTGAATTCGCAAAGATGAGCACGAAATCTACAAAATCATCACTTTTTACCAAGATTCAACGGCTGAATTGCAAGAAAACAGCAGAATTCTGCAAGAAATCATCAAAATTCTTAGAGAAAACCGCATATTTCGATGCAAAACGACGATTTCTCGCTGATTTTCGTTGTTTTCTATCTTGAATTCGCAGAGAAGAGCACGGAATCTACAAAATCATGACTTTTTACCAAGATTCAACGGCTGAATTGCAAGAAAACAGCAGAATTCTGCACGAAATCATCAAAATTCTTACAGAAAACCGCATATTTCGATGCAAAACGATTATTTCTCGCCGATTTTCGTTGTTTTCTGGCTTGAATTCGCAAAGAAGAGCACGAAATCTACAAAATCATGAGTTTTTACCAAGATTCAACGGCTGAATTGCAAGAAAACAGCAGAATTCTGCACGAAATCATCAAAATTCTTAGAGAAAACCGCATATTTCGATGCAAAACGACGATTTCTCGCTGATTTTCGTTGTTTTCTATCTTGAATTCGCAAAGAAGAGCACGGAATCTACAAAATCATGACTTTTTACCAAGATTCAACGGCTGAATTGCAAGAAAACAGCAGAATTCTGCACGAAATCATCAAAATTCTTACAGAAAACCGCATATTTCGATGCAAAACGACGATTTCTCCCCGATTTTCGTTGTTTTCTGGCTTGAATTCGCAAAGAAGAGCACGAAATCTACAAAATCATGACTTTTTACCAAGATTCAACGGCTGAATTGCAAGAAAACAGCAGATTTCTGCACGAAATCATCAAAATTCTTAGAGAAAACTGCATATTTCGATGCAAAACAACGATTTCTCGCCGATTTTCGTTGTTTTCTATCTTGAATTCGCCAAGAAGAGCACGAAATCTACAAAATCATGACTTTTTACCTAGATTCAACGGCTGAATTGCAAGAAAACAGCAGATTTCTGCACGAAATCATCAAAATTCTTAGAGAAAACTGCATATTTCGATGCAAAACAACGATTTCTCGCCGATTTTCGTTCTTTTCTATCTTGAATTCGCCAAGAAGAGCACGAAATCTACAAAATCATGACTTTTTACCTAGATTCAACGGCTGAATTGCAAGAAAACAGCAGAATTCTGCACGAAATCATCAAAATTCTTACAGAAAACCGCATATTTCGATGCAAAACGACGATTTCTCGCCGATTTTCGTTGTTTTCTGGCTTGAATTCGCAAAGAAGAGCACGAAATCTACAAAATCATGACTTTTTACAAAGATTCAACGGCTGAATTGCAAGAAAACAGCAGAATTCTGCACGAAATCATCACAATTCTTACAGAAAACCGCATATTTCGATGCAAAACGATGATTTCTCGCCGATTTTCGTTGTTTTCTGGCATGAATTCGCAAAGAAGAGCACGAAATCTACAAAATCATGACTTTTTACCAAGATTCAACAGCTGAATTGCAAGAAAACAGCAGAATTCTGCACGAAATCATCAAAATTCTTAGAGAAAACCGCATATTTCGATGCAAAACGACGATTTCTCGCCGATTTTCGTGGTTTTCTGGCTTGAATTCGCAAAGAAGAGCACGAAATCTACAAAATCATGACTTTTTACCAAGATTCAACGGCTGAATTGCAAGAAAACAGCAGAATTCTGCACGAAATCATCAAAATTCTTAGAGAAAACCGCATATTTCGATGCAAAACGACGATTTCTCGCCGATTTTCGTTGTTTTCTGGCTTGAATTCGCAAAGATGAGCACGAAATCTACAAAATCATCACTTTTTACCAAGATTCAACGGCTGAATTGCAAGAAAACAGCAGAATTCTGCAATAAATCATCAAAATTCTTAGAGAAAACCGCATATTTCGATGCAAAACGACGATTTCTCGCTGATTTTCGTTGTTTTCTATCTTGAATTCGCAAAGAAGAGCACGGAATCTACAAAATCATGACTTTTTACCAAGATTCAACGGCTGAATTGCAAGAAAACAGCAGAATTCTGCACGAAATCATCAAAATTCTTACAGAAAACCGCATATTTCGATGCAAAACGATTATTTCTCGCCGATTTTCGTTGTTTTCTGGCTTGAATTCGCAAAGAAGAGCACGAAATCTACAAAATCATGACTTTTTACCAAGATTCAACGGCTGAATTGCAAGAAAACAGCAGAATTCTGCACGAAATCATCAAAATTCTTAGAGAAAACCGCATATTTCGATGCAAAACGACGATTTCTCGCTGATTTTCGTTGTTTTCTGTCTTGAATTCGCAAAGAAGAGCACGGAATCTACAAAATCATGACTTTTTACCAAGATTCAACGGCTGAATTGCAAGAAAACAGCAGAATTCTGCACGAAATCATCAAAATTCTTTCAGAAAACCGCATATTTCGATGCAAAACGACGATTTCTTGCCGATTTTCGTTGTTTTCTGGCTTGAATTCGCAAAGAAGAGCACGAAATCTACAAAATCATGACTTTTTACCAAGATTCAACGGCTGAATTGCAAGAAAACAGCAGAATTCTGCACGAAATCATCAAAATTCTTACAGAAAACCGCATATTTCGATGCAAAACGACGATTTCTCCCCGATTTTCGTTGTTTTCTGGCTTGAATTCGCAAAGAAGAGCACGAAATCTACAAAATCATGACTTTTTACCAAGATTCAACGGCTGAATTGCAAGAAAACAGCAGATTTCTGCACGAAATCATCAAAATTCTTAGAGAAAACTGCATATTTCGATGCAAAACAACGATTTCTCGCCGATTTTCGTTCTTTTCTATCTTGAATTCGCCAAGAAGAGCACGAAATCTACAAAATCATGACTTTTTACCTAGATTCAACGGCTGAATTGCAAGAAAACAGCAGAATTCTGCACGAAATCATCAAAATTCTTACAGAAAACCGCATATTTCGATGCAAAACGACGATTTCTCGCCGATTTTCGTTGTTTTCTGGCTTGAATTCGCAAAGAAGAGCACGAAATTTACAAAATCATGACTTTTTACAAAGATTCAACGGCTGAATTGCAAGAAAACAGCAGAATTCTGCACGAAATCATCAAAATTCTTACAGAAAACCGCATATTTCGATGCAAAACGATGATTTCTCGCCGATTTTCGTTGTTTTCTGGCATGAATTCGCAAAGAAGAGCACGAAATCTACAAAATCATGACTTTTTACCAAGATTCAACAGCTGAATTGCAAGAAAACAGCAGAATTCTGCACGAAATCATCAAAATTCTTAGAGAAAACCGCATATTTCGATGCAAAATGACGATTTCTCGCTGATTTTCGTTGTTTTCTATCTTGAATTCGCAAAGAAGAGC
Organism: Gnatocerus cornutus; assembly: GCA_029298725.1. Lineage (NCBI taxonomy): Eukaryota > Metazoa > Arthropoda > Insecta > Coleoptera > Tenebrionidae > Gnatocerus > Gnatocerus cornutus. The sequence goes on from CM055514.1 coordinate 3,659,766, forward strand.
ACGAAATCTACAAAATCATGACTTTTTACCAAGATTCAACGGCTGAATTGCAAGAAAACAGCAGAATTCTGCACGAAATCATCAAAATTCTTAGAGAAAACCGCATATTTCGATGCAAAACGACGATTTCTCGCCGATTTTCGTGGTTTTCTGGCTTGAATTCGCAAAGAAGAGCACGAAATCTACAAAATCATGACTTTTTACCAAGATTCAACGGCTGAATTGCAAGAAAACAGCAGAATTCTGCACGAAATCATCAAAATTCTTAGAGAAAACCGCATATTTCGATGCAAAACGACGATTTCTCGCTGATTTTCGTTGTTTTCTGGCTTGAATTCGCAAAGAAGAGCACGAAATCTACAAAATCATGACTTTTTACCAAGATTCAACGGCTGAATTGCAAGAAAACAGCAGATTTCTGCACGAAATCATCAAAATTCTTAGAGAAAACTGCATATTTCGATGCAAAACAACGATTTCTCGCCGATTTTCGTTCTTTTCTATCTTGAATTCGCCAAGAAGAGCACGAAATCTACAAAATCATGACTTTTTACCTAGATTCAACGGCTGAATTGCAAGAAAACAGCAGAATTCTGCACGAAATCATCAAAATTCTTACAGAAAACCGCATATTTCGATGCAAAACGACGATTTCTCGCCGATTTTCGTTGTTTTCTGGCTTGAATTCGCAAAGAAGAGCACGAAATCTACAAAATCATGACTTTTTACAAAGATTCAACGGCTGAATTGCAAGAAAACAGCAGAATTCTGCACGAAATCATCAAAATTCTTACAGAAAACCGCATATTTCGATGCAAAACGATGATTTCTCGCCGATTTTCGTTGTTTTCTGGCATGAATTCGCAAAGAAGAGCACGAAATCTAAAAAATCATGACTTTTTACCAAGATTCAACGGCTGAATTGCAAGAAAACAGCAGAATTCTGCACGAAATCATCAAAATTCTTAGAGAAAACCGCATATTTCGATGCAAAACGACGATTTCTCGCCGATTTTCGTTGTTTTCTGGCTTGAATTCGCAAAGATGAGCACGAAATCTACAAAATCATCACTTTTTACCAAGATTCAACGGCTGAATTGCAAGAAAACAGCAGAATTCTGCAAGAAATCATCAAAATTCTTAGAGAAAACCGCATATTTCGATGCAAAACGACGATTTCTCGCTGATTTTCGTTGTTTTCTATCTTGAATTCGCAAAGAAGAGCACGGAATCTACAAAATCATGACTTTTTACCAAGATTCAACGGCTGAATTGCAAGAAAACAGCAGAATTCTGCACGAAATCATCAAAATTCTTACAGAAAACCGCATATTTCGATGCAAAACGATTATTTCTCGCCGATTTTCGTTGTTTTCTGGCTTGAATTCGCAAAGAAGAGCACGAAATCTACAAAATCATGACTTTTTACCAAGATTCAACGGCTGAATTGCAAGAAAACAGCAGAATTCTGCACGAAATCATCAAAATTCTTAGAGAAAACCGCATATTTCGATGCAAAACGACGATTTCTCGCTGATTTTCGTTGTTTTCTGTCTTGAATTCGCAAAGAAGAGCACGGAATCTACAAAATCATGACTTTTTACCAAGATTCAACGGCTGAATTGCAAGAAAACAGCAGAATTCTGCACGAAATCATCAAAATTCTTTCAGAAAACCGCATATTTCGATGCAAAACGACGATTTCTCGCCGATTTTCGTTGTTTTCTGGCTTGAATTCGCAAAGAAGAGCACGAAATCTACAAAATCATGACTTTTTACCAAGATTCAACGGCAGAATTGCAAGAAAACAGCAGAATTCTGCACGAAATCATCAAAATTCTTACAGAAAACCGCATATTTCGATGCAAAACGACGATTTCTCGCCGATTTTCGTTGTTTTCTGGCTTGAATTCGCAAAGAAGAGCACGAAATCTACAAAATCATGACTTTTTACCAAGATTCAACGGCTGAATTGCAAGAAAACAGCAGAATTCTGCACGAAATCATCAAAATTCTTAGAGAAAACTGCATATTTCGATGCAAAACAACGATTTCTCGCCGATTTTCGTTGTTTTCTATCTTGAATTCGCCAAGAAGAGCACGAAATCTACAAAATCATGACTTTTTACCTAGATTCAACGGCTGAATTGCAAGAAAACAGCAGAATTCTGCACGAAATCATCAAAATTCTTACAGAAAACCGCATATTTCGATGCAAAACAACGATTTCTCGCCGATTTTCGTTGTTTTCTATCTTGAATTCGCCAAGAAGAGCACGAAATCTACAAAATATTGACTTTTTACCAAGATTCAAGGGCTGAATTGCAAGAAAAAAGCAGAATTCTGCACGAAATCATCAAAATTCTTACAGAAAACCGCCTATTTCGTTGCAAAACGACGATTTCTCGCTGGTTTTCGTTGTTTTCTATCTTGAATTCGCAAAGGAGAGCACGAAATCTACAAAATCATGACTTTTTACCAAGATTCAACGGCTGAATTGCAAGAAAACAGCAGAATTCTGCACGAAATCATCAAAATTCTTACAGAACACCGCATATTTCGATGCAAAACGACGATTTCTCGCTGATTTTCGTTGTTTTCTATCTTGAATTCGCAAAGAAGAGCACGGAATCTACAAAATCATGACTTTTTACCAAGATTCAACAGCTGAATTGCAAGAAAACAGCAGAATTCTGCACGAAATCATCAAAATTCTTTCAGAAAACCGCATATTTCGATGCAAAAAGACGATTTCTCGCCGATTTTCGTTGTTTTCTGGCTTAAATTCGCAAAGAAGAGCACGAAATCTACAAAATCATGACTTTTTACCAAGATTCAACAGCTGAATTGCAAGAAAACAGCAGAATTCTGCACGAAATCATCAAAATTCTTACAGAAAACCGCATATTTCGATGCAAAACGACGATTTCTCGCCGATTTTCGTTGTTTTCTGGCTTGAATTCGCAAAGAAGAGCACGAAATCTACAAAATCATGACTTTTTTACCAAGATTCAACGGCTGAATTGCAAGAAAACAGCAGAATTCTGCACGAAATCATCAAAATTCTTAGAGAAAACTGCATATTTCGATGCAAAACAACGATTTCTCGCCGATTTTCGTTGTTTTCTATCTTGAACTCGCCAAGAAGAGCACGAAATCTACAAAATCATGACTTTTTACCTAGATTCAACGGCTGAATTGCAAGAAAACAGCAGAATTCTGCACGAAATCATCAAAATTCTTACAGAAAATCGCATATTTCGATGCAAAACGATGATTTCTCGCCGATTTTCGTTGTTTTCTGGCATGAATTCGCAAAGAAGAGCACGAAATCTACAAAATCATGACTTTTTACCAAGATTCAACGGCTGAATTACAAGAAAACAGCAGAATTCTGCACGAAATCATCAAAATTTTTAGAGAAAACCGCATATTTCGATGCAAAACGACGATTTCTCGCCAATTTTCGTTGTTTTCTGGCTTGAATTCGCAAAGAAGAGCACGAAATCTACAAAATCATGACTTTTTACCAAGATTCAACGGCTGAATTGCAAGAAAACGGCAGAATTCTGCACGAAATCATCAAAATTCTTAGAGAAACCTGCATATTTCGATGCAAAACAACGATTTCTCGCCGATTTTCGTTGTTTTCTATCTTGAATTCGCTAAGAAGAGCACGAAATCTACAAAATCATGACTTTTTACCTAGATTCAACGGCTGAATTGCAAGAAAACAGCAGAATTCTGCACGAAATCATCAAAATTCTTACAGAAAACCGCATATTTCGATGCAAAACGACGATTTCTCGCCGATTTTCGTTGTTTTCTGGCTTGAATTCGCAAAGAAGAGCACGAAATCTACAAAATCATGACTTTTTACCAAGATTCAACGGGTGAATTGCCAGAAAACAGCAGAATTCTGCACGAAATCATCAAAATTCTTACAGAAAACCGCATATTTCGATGCAAAACGATAATTTCTCGCCGATTTTCGTTGTTTTCTGGCATGAATTCGCAAAGAAGAGCACGAAATCTACAAAATCATGACTTTTAACCAAGATTCAACAGCTGAATTGCAAGAAAACAGCAGAATTCTGCACGAAATCATCAAAATTCTTAGAGAAAACCGCATATTTCGATGCAAAACGACGATTTCTCGCCGATTTTCGTGGATTTCTGGCTTGAATTCGCAAAGGAGAGCACGAAATCTACAAAATCATGACTTTTTACCAAGATTCAACGGCTGAATTGCAAGAAAACAGCAGAATTCTGCACGAAATTATCAAAATTCTTAGAGAAAACCGCATATTTCGATGCAAAACGACGATTTTTCGCCGATTTTCGTTGTTTTCTGGCTTGATTTCGCAAAGAAGAGCACGAAATCTACAAAATCATCACTTTTTACCAAGATTCAACAGCTGAATTGCAAGAAAACAGCAGAATTCTGCACGAAATCATCAAAATTCTTAGAGAAAACCGCATATTTCGATGCAAAACGACGATTTCTCGCTGATTTTCGTTGTTTTCTATCTTGAATTTGCAAAGAAGAGCACGGAATCTACAAAATCATGACTTTTTACCAAGATTCAACGGCTGAATTGCAAGAAAACAGCAGAGTTCTGCACGAAATCATCAAAATTCTTACAGAAAACCGCATATTTCGATGCAAAACGACGATTTCTCGCCGATTTTCGTTGTTTTCTGGCTTGAATTCGCAAAGAAGAGCACGAAATCTACAAAATCATGACTTTTTACCAAGATTCAACAGCTGAATTGCAAGAAAACAGCAGATTTCTGCACGAAATCATCAAAATTCTTAGAGAAAACTGCATATTTCGATGCAAAACAACGATTTCTCGCCGATTTTCGTGGTTTTCTATCTTGAATTCGCCAAGAAGAGCACGAAATCTACAAAATCATGACTTTTTACCAAGATTCAACGGCTGAATTGCAAGAAAACAGCAGAATTCTGCACGAAATCATCAAAATTCTTAGAGAAAACTGCATATTTCGATGCAAAACAACGATTTCTCGCCGATTTTCGTTGTTTTCTATCTTGAATTCGCCAAGAAGAGCACGAAATCTACAAAATCATGACTTTTTACCTAGATTCAACGGCTGAATTGCAAGAAAACAGCAGAATTCTGCACGAAATCATCAAAATTCTTACAGAAAATCGCATATTTCGATGCAAAACGATGATTTCTCGCCGATTTTCGTTGTTTTCTGGCATGAATTCGCAAAGAAGAGCACGAAATCTACAAAATCATGACTTTTTACCAAGATTCAACGGCTGAATTACAAGAAAACAGCAGAATTCTGCACGAAATCATCAAAATTTTTAGAGAAAACCGCATATTTCGATGCAAAACGACGATTTCTCGCCAATTTTCGTTGTTTTCTGGCTTGAATTCGCAAAGAAGAGCACGAAATCTACAAAATCATGACTTTTTACCAAGATTCAACGGCTGAATTGCAAGAAAACGGCAGAATTCTGCACGAAATCATCAAAATTCTTAGAGAAACCTGCATATTTCGATGCAAAACAACGATTTCTCGCCGATTTTCGTTGTTTTCTATCATGAATTCGCTAAGAAGAGCACGAAATCTACAAAATCATGACTTTTTACCTAGATTCAACGGCTGAATTGCAAGAAAACAGCAGAATTCTGCACGAAATCATCAAAATTCTTACAGAAAACCGCATATTTCGATGCAAAACGACGATTTCTCGCCGATTTTCGTTGTTTTCTGGCTTGAATTCGCAAAGAAGAGCACGAAATCTACAAAATCATGACTTTTTACCAAGATTCAACGGGTGAATTGCCAGAAAACAGCAGAATTCTGCACGAAATCATCAAAATTCTTACAGAAAACCGCATATTTCGATGCAAAACGATAATTTCTCGCCGATTTTCGTTGTTTTCTGGCATGAATTCGCAAAGAAGAGCACGAAATCTACAAAATCATGACTTTTAACCAAGATTCAACAGCTGAATTGCAAGAAAACAGCAGAATTCTGCACGAAATCATCAAAATTCTTAGAGAAAACCATATTTCGATGCAAAACGACGATTTCTCGCCGATTTTCGTGGTTTTCTGGCTTGAATTCGCAATGGAGAGCACGAAATCTACAAAATCATGACTTTTTACCAAGATTCAACGGCTGAATTGCAAGAAAACAGCAGAATTCTGCACGAAATCATCAAAATTCTTAGAGAAAACCGCATATTTCGATGCAAAACGACGATTTTTCGCCGATTTTCGTTGTTTTCTGGCTTGAATTCGCAAAGAAGAGCACGAAATCTACAAAATCATCACTTTTTACCAAGATTCAACAGCTGAATTGCAAGAAAACAGCAGAATTCTGCACGAAATCATCAAAATTCTTAGAGAAAACCGCATATTTCGATGCAAAACGACGATTTCTCGCTGATTTTCGTTGTTTTATATCTTGAATTTGCAAAAAAGAGCACGGAATCTACAAAATTATGACTTTTTACCAAGATTCAACGGCTGAATTGCAAGAAAACAGCAGAATTCTGCACGAAATCATCAAAATTCTTACATAAAACCGCATATTTCGATGCAAAACGACGATTTCTCGCCGATTTTCGTTGTTTTCTGGCTTGAATTCGCAAAGAAGAGCACGAAATCTACAAAGTCATGACTTTTTACCAAGATTCAACGGCTGAATTGCAAGAAAACAGCAGATTTCTGCACGAAATCATCAAAATTCTTAGAGAAAACTGCATATTTCGATGCAAAACAACGATTTCTCGCCGATTTTCGTGGTTTTCTATCTTGAATTCGCCAAGAAGAGCACGAAATCTACAAAATCATGACTTTTTACCTAGATTCAACGGCTGAATTGCAAGAAAACAGCAGAATTCTGCACGAAATCATCAAAATTCTTACAGAAAACCGCATATTTCGATGCAAAACGACGATTTCTCGACGATTTTCGTTGTTTTCTGGCTTGAATTCGCAAAGAAGAGCACGAAATCTACAAAATCATGACTTTTTACAAAGATTCAACGGCTGAATTGCAAGAAAACAGCAGAATTCTGCACGAAATCATCAAAATTCTTACAGAAAACCGCATATTTCGATGCAAAACGATGATTTCTCGCCGATTTTCGTTGTTTTCTGGCATGAATTCGCAAAGAAGAGCACGAAATCTACAAAATCATGACTTTTTACCAAGATTCAACAGCTGAATTGCAAGAAAACAGCAGAATTCTGCACGAAATCATCAAAATTCTTAGAGAAAACCGCATATTTCGATGCAAAACGACGATTTCTCGCCGATTTTCGTTGTTTTCTATCTTGAATTCGCAAAGAAGAGCACGAAATCTACAAAATCATGACTTTTTACCAAGATTCAACGGCTGAATTGCAAGAAAACGGCAGAATTCTGCACGAAATCATCAAAATTCTTAGAGAAAACTGCATATTTCGATGCAAAACAACGATTTCTCGCCGATTTTCGTTGTTTTCTATTTTGAATTCGCTAAGAAGAGCACGAAATCTACAAAATCATGACTTTTTACCTAGATTCAACGGCTGAATTGCAAGAAAACAGCAGAATTCTGCACGAAATCATCAAAATTCTTACAGAAAACCGCATATTTCGATGCAAAACGACGATTTCTCGCCGATTTTCGTTGTTTTCTGGCTTGAATTCGCAAAGAAGAGCACGAAATCCACAAAATCATGACTTTTTACCAAGATTCAACGGCTGAATTGCAAGAAAACAGCAGAATTCTGCACGAAATCATCAAAATGCTTACAGAAAACCGCATATTTCGTTGCAAAACGACGATTTCTCGCCGATTTTCGTTGTTTTCCTTCTTGAATTCGCAAAGGAGAGCACGAAATCTACAAAATCATGACTTTTTACCAAGATTCAACGGCTGAATTGCAAGAAAACAGCAGAATTCTGCACGAAATCGTCAAAATTCTTAGAGAAAACCGCATATTTCGATGCAAAACGACGATTTCTCGCCGATTTTCGTTGTTTTCTGGCTTGAATTCGCAAAGAAGAGCACGAAATCTACAAAATCATCACCTTTTACCAAGATTCAACGGCTGAATTGCAAGAAAACAGCAGAATTCTGCACGAAATCATCAAAATTCTTAGAGAAAACCGCATATTTCGATGCAAAACGACGATTTCTCGCCGATTTTCGTTGTTTTCTGGCTTGAATTCGCAAAGAAGAGCACGAAATCTACAAAATCATCACTTTTTACCAAGATGCAACGGCTGAGTTGCAAGAAAACAGCAGAATTCTGCACGAAATCATCAAAATTCTTAGAGAAAACCGCATATTTCGATGCAAAACGACGATTTCTCGCTGATTTTCGTTGTTTTCTATCTTGAATTCGCAAAGAAGAGCACGGAATCTACAAAATCATGACCTTTTACAAAGACTCAACGGCTGAATTGCAAGAAAACAGCAGAATTCTGCACGAAATCATCAAAATTCTTACAGAAAACCGCATATTTCGATGCAAAACGACGATTTCTCGCAGATTTTCGTTGTTTTCTGGCTTGAATTCGCAAAGAAGAGCACGAAATCTACAAAATCATCACTTTTTACCAAGATTCAACGGCTGAATTGCAAGAAAACAGCAAAATTCTGCACGAAATCATCAAAATTCTTAGAGAAAACCGCATATTTCGATGCAAAACGACGATTTCTCGCCGATTTTTGTTGTTTTCTATCTTGAATTCGCCAAGAAGAGCACGAAATCTACAAAATCATGACTTTTTACCACGATTCAAGGGCTGAATTGCAAGAAAAAAGCAGAATTCTGCACGAAATCATCAAAATTCTTACAGAAAACCGCCTATTTCGTTGCAAAACGACGATTTCTCGCTGATTTTCGTTGTTTTCTATCTTGAATTCGCAAAGGAGAGGACGAAATCTACAAAATCATGACTTTTTCCCAAGATTCAACGGCTGAATTGCAAGAAAACAGCAGAATTCTGCACGAAATCATCAAAATTCTTACAGAAAACCGCCTATTTCGTTGCAAAAACGACGATTTCTCGCCGATTTTCGTTGTTTTCTGGCTTGAATTCGCAAAGAAGAGCACGAAATCTACAAAATCATGACTTTTTACCAAGATTCAACGGCTGAATTGCAAGAAACCGGCAGAATTCCGCACGAAATCATCAAAATTCTTAGAGAAAACTGCATATTTCGATGCAAAACAACGATTTCTCGCCGATTTTCGTTGTTTTCTATCTTGAATTCGCTAAGAAGAGCACGAAATCTACAAAATCATGACTTTTTACCAAGATTCAACGGCTGAATTGCAAGAAAACAGCAGAATTCTGCACAAAATCGTCAAAATTCTTAGAGAAAACCGCATATTTCGATGCAAAACGACGATTTCTCGCCGATTTTCGTTGTTTTCTGGCTTGAATTCGCAAAGAAGAGCACGAAATCTACAAAATCATCACCTTTTACCAAGATTCAACGGCTGAATTGCAAGAAAACAGCAGAATTCTGCACGAAATCATCAAAATTCTTAGAGAAAACCGCATATTTCGATGCAAAACGACGATTTCTCGCCGATTTTCGTTGTTTTCTGGCTTGAATTCGCAAAGAAGTGCACGAAATCTACAAAATCATCACTTTTTACCAAGATTCAACGGCTGAGTTGCAAGAAAACAGCAGAATTCTGCACGAAATCATCAAAATTCTTAGAGAAAACCGCATATTTCGATGCAAAACGACGATTTCTCGCTGATTTTCGTTGTTTTCTATCTTGAATTCGCAAAGAAGAGCACGGAATCTACAAAATCATGACTTTTTACCAAGATTCAACGGCTGAATTGCAAGAAAACAGCAGAATTCTGCACGAAATCATCAAAATTCTTACAGAAAACCGCATATTTCGATGCAAAACGACGATTTCTCGCCGATTTTCGTTGTTTTCTGGCTTGAATTCGCAAAGAAGAGCACGAAATCTACAAAATCATTACTTTTTACCAAGATTCAACGGCTGAATTGCAAGAAAACAGCAAAATTCTGCACGAAATCATCAAAATTCTTAGAGAAAACCGCATATTTCGATGCAAAACGACGATTTCTCGCTGATTTTCGTTGTTTTCTATCTTGAACTCGCAAAGAAGAGCACGAAATCTACAAAATCATGACTTTTTACCAAGATTCAACAGCTGAATTGCAAGAAAACAGCAGAATTCTGCACGAAATCATCAAAATTCTTACAGAAAACCGCATATTTCGATGCAAAACGACGATTTCTCGCCGATTTTCGTTGTTTTCTGGCTTGAATTCGCAAAGAAGAGCACGAAATCTACAAAATCATGACTTTTTACCAAGATTCAACAGCAGAATTGCAAGAAAACAGCAGAATTCTGCACGAAATCATCAAAATTCTTACAGAAAACCGCATATTTCGATGCAAAACGACGATTTCTCGCCGATTTTCGTTGTTTTCTGGCTTGAATTCGCAAAGAAGAGCACGAAATCTACAAAATCATGACTTTTTACCAAGATTCAACGGCTGAATTGCAAGAAAACAGCAGAGTTCTGCACGAAATCATCAAAATTCTTACAGAAAACCGCATATTTCGATGCAAAACGACGATTTCTCGCCAATTTTCGTTGTTTTCTGGCTTGAATTCGCAAAGAAGAGCACGAAATCTACAAAATCATGACTTTTTACCAAGATTCAACATCTGAATTGCAAGAAAACAGCAGAATTCAGCACGAAATCATCAAAATTTTTACAGAAAACTGCATTTTTCGATGCAAAACGACGATTTCTCGCCGATTTTCGTTGTTTTCTGGCTTGAATTTGCAAAGAAGAGCACGAAATCTACAAAATCATGACTTTTTACCAAGATTCAACGGCTGAATTGCAAGAAAACAGCAGAATTCTGCAGGAAATCATCAAAATTCTTACAGAAAACCGCATATTTCGATGCAAAACGACGATTTCTCGCCGATTTTCGTTGTTTTCTGGCTTGAATTCGCAAAGAAGAGCACGAAATCTACAAAATCATGACTTTTTACCAAGATTCAACGGCTGAATTGCAAGAAAACAGCAGAATTCTGCACGAAATCATCAAAATTCTTACAGAAAACCGCATATTTCGTTGCAAAACGACGATTTCTCGCCGATTTTCGTTGTTTTCCTTCTTGAATTCGCAAAGGAGAGCACGAAATCTACAAAATCATGACTTTTTACCAAGATTCAACGGCTGAATTGCAAGAAAACAGCAGAATTCTGCACGAAATCGTCAAAATTCTTAGAGAAAACCGCATATTTCGATGCAAAACGACGATTTCTCGCCGATTTTCGTTGTTTTCTGGCTTGACTTCGCAAAGAAGAGCACGAAATCTACAAAATCATTACCTTTTACCAAGATTCAACGGCTGAATTGCAAGAAAACAGCAGAATTCTGCACGAAATCATCAAAATTCTTAGAGAAAACCGCATATTTCGATGCAAAACGACGATTTCTCGCCGATTTTCGTTGTTTTCTGGCTTGAATTCGCTAAGAAGTGCACGAAATCTACAAAATCATCACTTTTTACCAAGATTCAACGGCTGAGTTGCAAGAAAACAGCAGAATTCTGCACGAAATCATCAAAATTCTTAGAGAAAACCGCATATTTCGATGCAAAAGGACGATTTCTCGCTGATTTTCGTTGTTTTCTATCTTGAATTCGCAAAGAAGAGCATGGAATCTACAAAATCATGACTTTTTACCAAGATTCAACGGCTGAATTGCAAGAAAACAGCAGAATTCTGCACGAAATCATCAAAATTCTTACAGAAAACCGCCTATTTCGTTGCAAAACGACGATTTCTCGCCGATTTTCGTTGTTTTCTGGCTTGAATTCGCAAAGAAGAGCACGAAATCTACAAAATCATGACTTTTTACCAAGATTCAACGGCTGAATTGCAAGAAACCGGCAGAATTCCGCACGAAATCATCAAAATTCTTAGAGAAAACTGCATATTTCGATGCAAAACAACGATTTCTCGCCGATTTTCGTTGTTTTCTATCTTGAATTCGCTAAGAAGAGCACGAAATCTACAAAATCATGACTTTTTACCAAGATTCAACGGCTGAATTGCAAGAAAACAGCAGAATTCTGCACAAAATCGTCAAAATTCTTAGAGAAAACCGCATATTTCGATGCAAAACGACGATTTCTCGCCGATTTTCGTTGTTTTCTGGCTTGAATTCGCAAAGAAGAGCACGAAATCTACAAAATCATCACCTTTTACCAAGATTCAACGGCTGAATTGCAAGAAAACAGCAGAATTCTGCACGAAATCATCAAAATTCTTAGAGAAAACCGCATATTTCGATGCAAAACGACGATTTCTCGCCGATTTTCGTTGTTTTCTGGCTTGAATTCGCAAAGAAGTGCACGAAATCTACAAAATCATCACTTTTTACCAAGATTCAACGGCTGAGTTGCAAGAAAACAGCAGAATTCTGCACGAAATCATCAAAATTCTTAGAGAAAACCGCATATTTCGATGCAAAACGACGATTTCTCGCTGATTTTCGTTGTTTTCTATCTTGAATTCGCAAAGAAGAGCACGGAATCTACAAAATCATGACTTTTTACCAAGATTCAACGGCTGAATTGCAAGAAAACAGCAGAATTCTGCACGAAATCATCAAAATTCTTACAGAAAACCGCATATTTCGATGCAAAACGACGATTTCTCGCCGATTTTCGTTGTTTTCTGGCTTGAATTCGCAAAGAAGAGCACGAAATCTACAAAATCATTACTTTTTACCAAGATTCAACGGCTGAATTGCAAGAAAACAGCAAAATTCTGCACGAAATCATCAAAATTCTTAGAGAAAACCGCATATTTCGATGCAAAACGACGATTTCTCGCTGATTTTCGTTGTTTTCTATCTTGAACTCGCAAAGAAGAGCACGAAATCTACAAAATCATGACTTTTTACCAAGATTCAACAGCTGAATTGCAAGAAAACAGCAGAATTCTGCACGAAATCATCAAAATTCTTACAGAAAACCGCATATTTCGATGCAAAACGACGATTTCTCGCCGATTTTCGTTGTTTTCTGGCTTGAATTCGCAAAGAAGAGCACGAAATCTACAAAATCATGACTTTTTACCAAGATTCAACAGCAGAATTGCAAGAAAACAGCAGAATTCTGCACGAAATCATCAAAATTCTTACAGAAAACCGCATATTTCGATGCAAAACGACGATTTCTCGCCGATTTTCGTTGTTTTCTGGCTTGAATTCGCAAAGAAGAGCACGAAATCTACAAAATCATGACTTTTTACCAAGATTCAACGGCTGAATTGCAAGAAAACAGCAGAGTTCTGCACGAAATCATCAAAATTCTTACAGAAAACCGCATATTTCGATGCAAAACGACGATTTCTCGCCAATTTTCGTTGTTTTCTGGCTTGAATTCGCAAAGAAGAGCACGAAATCTACAAAATCATGACTTTTTACCAAGATTCAACATCTGAATTGCAAGAAAACAGCAGAATTCAGCACGAAATCATCAAAATTTTTACAGAAAACTGCATTTTTCGATGCAAAACGACGATTTCTCGCCGATTTTCGTTGTTTTCTGGCTTGAATTTGCAAAGAAGAGCACGAAATCTACAAAATCATGACTTTTTACCAAGATTCAACGGCTGAATTGCAAGAAAACAGCAGAATTCTGCAGGAAATCATCAAAATTCTTACAGAAAACCGCATATTTCGATGCAAAACGACGATTTCTCGCCGATTTTCGTTGTTTTCTGGCTTGAATTCGCAAAGAAGAGCACGAAATCTACAAAATCATGACTTTTTACCAAGATTCAACGGCTGAATTGCAAGAAAACAGCAGAATTCTGCACGAAATCATCAAAATTCTTACAGAAAACCGCATATTTCGTTGCAAAACGACGATTTCTCGCCGATTTTCGTTGTTTTCCTTCTTGAATTCGCAAAGGAGAGCACGAAATCTACAAAATCATGACTTTTTACCAAGATTCAACGGCTGAATTGCAAGAAAACAGCAGAATTCTGCACGAAATCGTCAAAATTCTTAGAGAAAACCGCATATTTCGATGCAAAACGACGATTTCTCGCCGATTTTCGTTGTTTTCTGGCTTGACTTCGCAAAGAAGAGCACGAAATCTACAAAATCATTACCTTTTACCAAGATTCAACGGCTGAATTGCAAGAAAACAGCAGAATTCTGCACGAAATCATCAAAATTCTTAGAGAAAACCGCATATTTCGATGCAAAACGACGATTTCTCGCCGATTTTCGTTGTTTTCTGGCTTGAATTCGCTAAGAAGTGCACGAAATCTACAAAATCATCACTTTTTACCAAGATTCAACGGCTGAGTTGCAAGAAAACAGCAGAATTCTGCACGAAATCATCAAAATTCTTAGAGAAAACCGCATATTTCGATGCAAAAGGACGATTTCTCGCTGATTTTCGTTGTTTTCTATCTTGAATTCGCAAAGAAGAGCATGGAATCTACAAAATCATGACTTTTTACCAAGATTCAACGGCTGAATTGCAAGAAAACAGCAGAATTCTGCACGAAATCATCAAAATTCTTACAGAAAACCGCATATTTCGATGCAAAACGACGATTTCTCGCCGATTTTCGTTGTTTTCTGGCTTGAATTCGCAAAGAAGAGCACGAAATCTACAAAATCATCACTTTTTACCAAGATTCAACGGCTGAATTGCAAGAAAACAGCAAAATTCTGCACGAAATCATCAAAATTCTTAGAGAAAACCGCATATTTCGATGCAAAACGACGATTTCTCGCTGATTTTCGTTGTTTTCTATCTTGAACTCGCAAAGAAGAGCACGGAATCTACAAAATCATGACTTTTTACCAAGATTCAACAGCTGAATTGCAAGAAAACAGCAGAATTCTGCACGAAATCATCAAAATTCTTACAGAAAACCGCATATTTCGATGTAAAACGACGATTTCTCGCCGATTTTCGTTGTTTTCTGGCTTGAATTCGCAAAGAAGAGCACGAAATCTACAAAATCATGACTTTTTACCAAGATTCAACGGCTGAATTGCAAGAAAACAGCAGAGTTCTGCACGAAATCATCAAAATTCTTACAGAAAACCGCATATTTCGATGCAAAACGACGATTTCTCGCCAATTTTCGTTGTTTTCTGGCTTGAATTCGCAAAGAAGAGCACGAAATCTACAAAATCATGACTTTTTACCAAGATTCAACATCTGAATTGCAAGAAAACAGCAGAATTCAGCACGAAATCATCAAAATTTTTACAGAAAACTGCATTTTTCGATGCAAAACGACGATTTCTCGCCGATTTTCGTTGTTTTCTGGCTTGAATTTGCAAAGAAGAGCACGAAATCTACAAAATCATGACTTTTTACCAAGATTCAACGGCTGAATTGCAAGAAAACAGCAGAATTCTGCAGGAAATCATCAAAATTCTTACAGAAAACCGCATATTTCGATGCAAAACGACGATTTCTCGCCGATTTTCGTTGTTTTCTGGCTTGAATTCGCAAAGAAGAGCACGAAATCTACAAAATCATGACTTTTTACCAAGATTCAACGGCTGAATTGCAAGAAAACAGCAGAATTCTGCACGAAATCATCAAAATTCTTAGAGAAAACTGCATATTTCGATGCAAAACAACGATTTCTCGCCGATTTTCGTTGTTTTCTATCTTGAATTCGCCAAGAAGAGCACGAAATCTACAAAATCATGACTTTTTACCTAGATTCAACGGCTGAATTGCAAGAAAACAGCAGAATTCTGCACGAAATCATCAAAATTCTAACAGAAAACCGCATATTTCGATGCAAAACAACGATTTCTCGCCGATTTTCGTTGTTTTCTATCTTGAATTCGCCAAGAAGAGCACGAAATCTACAAAATCATGACTTTTTACCAAGATTCAAGGGCTGAATTGCAAGAAAAAAGCAGAATTCTGCACGAAACCATCAAAATTCTTACAGAAAACCGCCTATTTCGTTGCAAAACGACGATTTCTCGCTGATTTTCGTTGTTTTCTATCTTGAATTCGCAAAGGAGAGCACGAAATCTACAAAATCATGACTTTTTACCAAGATTCAACGGCTGAATTGCAAGAAAACAGCAGAATTCTGCACGAAATCATCAAAATTCTTACAGAAAACCGCCTATTTCGTTGCAAAACGACGATTTCTCGCTGATTTTCGTTGTTTTCTATCTTGAATTCGCAAAGAAGAGCACGGAATCTACAAAATCATGACTTTTTACCAAGACTCAACGGCTGAATTGCAAGAAAACAGCAGAATTCTGCACGAAATCATCAAAATTCTTACAGAAAACCGCATATTTCGATGCAAAACGACGATTTCTCGCCGATTTTCGTTGTTTTCTGGCTTGAATTCGCTAAGAAGAGCACGAAATCTACAAAATCATGACTTTTTACCAAGATTCAACGGCTGAATTGCAAGAAAACAGCAGAATTCTGCACGAAATCATCAAAATTCTTACAGAAAACCGCATATTTCGATGCAAAACGATTATTTCTCGCCGATTTTCGTTGTTTTCTGGCTTGAATTCGCAAAGAAGAGCACGAAATCTACAAAATCATGAATTTTTACCAAGATTCAACGGCTGAATTGCAAGAAAACAGCAGAATTCTGCACGAAATCATCAAAATTCTTAGAGAAAACCGCATATTTCGATGCAAAACGACGATTTCTCGCTGATTTTCGTTGTTTTCTATCTTGAATTCGCAAAGAAGAGCACGGAATCTACAAAATCATGACTTTTTACCAAGATTCAACGGCTAAATTGCAAGAAAACAGCAGAATTCTGCACGAAATCATCAAAATTCTTTCAGAAAACCGCATATTTCGATGCAAAACGACGATTTCTCGCCGATTTTCGTTGTTTTCTGGCTTGAATTCGCAAAGAAGAGCACGAAATCTACAAAACCATAACTTTTTACCAAGATTCAACGGCTGAATTGCAAGAAAACAGCAGAATTCTGCACGAAATCATCAAAATTCTTACAGAAAACCGCATATTTCGATGCAAAACGACGATTTCTCGCCGATTTTCGTTGTTTTCTGGCTTGAATTCGCAAAGAAGAGCACGAAATCTACAAAATCATGACTTTTTACCAAGATTCAACGGCTGAATTGCAAGAAAACAGCAGAATTCTGCACGAAATCATCAAAATTCTTAGAGAAAACTGCATATTTCGATGCAAAACAACGATTTCTCGCCGATTTTCGTTGTTTTCTATCTTGAATTCGCCAAGAAGAGCACGAAATCTACAAAATCATGACTTTTTACCTAGATTCAACGGCTGAATTGCAAGAAAACAGCAGAATTCTGCACGAAATCATCAAAATTCTTACAGAAAATCGCATATTTCGATGCAAAACGATGATTTCTAGCCGATTTTCGTTGTTTTCTGGCATGAATTCGCAAAGAAAATCACGAAATCTACAAAATCATGAATTTTTACCAAGATTCAACTGCTGAATTGCAAGAAAACAGCAGAATTCTGCACGAAATCATCAAAATTTTTAGAGAAAACCGCCTATTTCGATGCAAAACGACGATTTCTCGCCGATTTTCGTTGTTTTCTGGCATGAATTCGCAAAGAAGAGCACAAAATCTACAAAATCGTGACTTTTTACCAAGATTCAACGGCTGAATTGCAAGAAAACAGCAGAATTCTGCACGAAATCATCAAAATTTTTAGAGAAAACCGCCTATTTCGATGCAAAACGACGATTTCTCGCCGATTTTCGTTGTTTTCTGGCTTGAATTCGCAAAGAAGAGCACGAAATCTACAAAATCATGACTTTTTACAAAGATTCAACGGCTGAATTGCAAGAAAACAGCAGAATTCTGCACGAAATCATCAAAATTCTTACAGAAAACCGCATATTTCGATGCAAAACGATGATTTCTCGCCGATTTTCGTTGTTTTCTGGCATGAATTCGCAAAGAAGAGCACGAAATCTACAAAATCATGACTTTTTACCAAGATTCAACAGCTGAATTGCATGAAAACAGCAAAATTCTGCACGAAATCATCAAAATTCTTAGAGAAAACCGCATATTTCGATGCAAAACGACGATTTCTCGCTGATTTTCGTTGTTTTATATCTTGAATTCGCAAAGAAGAGCACGAAATCTACAAAATCATGACTTTTTACCAAGATTCAACGGCTGAATTGCAAGAAAACAGCAGAGTTCTGCACGAAATCATCAAAAATCTTAGAGAAATCCGCATATTTCGATGCAAAACGACGATTTCTCGCCGATTTTCGTTGTTTTCTGGCTTGACTTCGCAAAGAAGAGCACGAAATCTACAAAATCATCACTTTTTACCAAGATTCAACGGCTGAATTGCAAGAAAACAGCAGAATTCTGCACGAAATCATCAAAATTCTTAGAGAAAACCGCATATTTCGATGCAAAACGACGATTTCTCGCCGATTTTCGTGGTTTTCCGGCTTGAATTCGCAAAGAAGAGCACGAAATCTATAAAATCATGACTTTTTACCAAGATTCAACGGCTGAATTGCAAGAAAACAGCAGAATTCTGCACGAAATCATCAAAATTCTTACAGAAAACCGCATATTTCGTTGCAAAACGACGATTTCTCGCCGATTTTCGTTGTTTTCCTTCTTGAATTCGCAAAGGAGAGCACGAAATCTACAAAATCATGACTTTTTACCAAGATTCAACGGCTGAATTGCAAGAAAACAGCAGAATTCTGCACGAAATCGTCAAAATTCTTAGAGAAAACCGCATATTTCGATGCAAAACGACGATTTCTCGCCGATTTTCGTTGTTTTCTGGCTTGACTTCGCAAAGAAGAGCACGAAATCTACAAAATCATTACCTTTTACCAAGATTCAACGGCTGAATTGCAAGAAAACAGCAGAATTCTGCACGAAATCATCAAAATTCTTACAGAAAACCGCATATTTCGATGCAAAACGACGATTTCTCGCCGATTTTCGTTGTTTTCTGGCTTGAATTCGCAAAGAAGAGCACGAAATCTACAAAATCATTACTTTTTACCAAGATTCAACGGCTGAATTGCAAGAAAACAGCAAAATTCTGCACGAAATCATCAAAATTCTTAGAGAAAACCGCATATTTCGATGCAAAACGACGATTTCTCGCTGATTTTCGTTGTTTTCTATCTTGAACTCGCAAAGAAGAGCACGAAATCTACAAAATCATGACTTTTTACCAAGATTCAACAGCTGAATTGCAAGAAAACAGCAGAATTCTGCACGAAATCATCAAAATTCTAACAGAAAACCGCATATTTCGATGCAAAACAACGATTTCTCGCCGATTTTCGTTGTTTTCTATCTTGAATTCGCCAAGAAGAGCACGAAATCTACAAAATCATGACTTTTTACCAAGATTCAAGGGCTGAATTGCAAGAAAAAAGCAGAATTCTGCACGAAACCATCAAAATTCTTACAGAAAACCGCCTATTTCGTTGCAAAACGACGATTTCTCGCTGATTTTCGTTGTTTTCTATCTTGAATTCGCAAAGGAGAGCACGAAATCTACAAAATCATGACTTTTTACCAAGATTCAACGGCTGAATTGCAAGAAAACAGCAGAATTCTGCACGAAATCATCAAAATTCTTACAGAAAACCGCCTATTTCGTTGCAAAACGACGATTTCTCGCTGATTTTCGTTGTTTTCTATCTTGAATTCGCAAAGAAGAGCACGGAATCTACAAAATCATGACTTTTTACCAAGACTCAACGGCTGAATTGCAAGAAAACAGCAGAATTCTGCACGAAATCATCAAAATTCTTACAGAAAACCGCATATTTCGATGCAAAACGACGATTTCTCGCCGATTTTCGTTGTTTTCTGGCTTGAATTCGCTAAGAAGAGCACGAAATCTACAAAATCATGACTTTTTACCAAGATTCAACGGCTGAATTGCAAGAAAACAGCAGAATTCTGCACGAAATCATCAAAATTCTTACAGAAAACCGCATATTTCGATGCAAAACGATTATTTCTCGCCGATTTTCGTTGTTTTCTGGCTTGAATTCGCAAAGAAGAGCACGAAATCTACAAAATCATGAATTTTTACCAAGATTCAACGGCTGAATTGCAAGAAAACAGCAGAATTCTGCACGAAATCATCAAAATTCTTAGAGAAAACCGCATATTTCGATGCAAAACGACGATTTCTCGCTGATTTTCGTTGTTTTCTATCTTGAATTCGCAAAGAAGAGCACGGAATCTACAAAATCATGACTTTTTACCAAGATTCAACGGCTAAATTGCAAGAAAACAGCAGAATTCTGCACGAAATCATCAAAATTCTTTCAGAAAACCGCATATTTCGATGCAAAACGACGATTTCTCGCCGATTTTCGTTGTTTTCTGGCTTGAATTCGCAAAGAAGAGCACGAAATCTACAAAACCATAACTTTTTACCAAGATTCAACGGCTGAATTGCAAGAAAACAGCAGAATTCTGCACGAAATCATCAAAATTCTTACAGAAAACCGCATATTTCGATGCAAAACGACGATTTCTCGCCGATTTTCGTTGTTTTCTGGCTTGAATTCGCAAAGAAGAGCACGAAATCTACAAAATCATGACTTTTTACCAAGATTCAACGGCTGAATTGCAAGAAAACAGCAGAATTCTGCACGAAATCATCAAAATTCTTAGAGAAAACTGCATATTTCGATGCAAAACAACGATTTCTCGCCGATTTTCGTTGTTTTCTATCTTGAATTCGCCAAGAAGAGCACGAAATCTACAAAATCATGACTTTTTACCTAGATTCAACGGCTGAATTGCAAGAAAACAGCAGAATTCTGCACGAAATCATCAAAATTCTTACAGAAAATCGCATATTTCGATGCAAAACGATGATTTCTAGCCGATTTTCGTTGTTTTCTGGCATGAATTCGCAAAGAAAAGCACGAAATCTACAAAATCATGAATTTTTACCAAGATTCAACTGCTGAATTGCAAGAAAACAGCAGAATTCTGCACGAAATCATCAAAATTTTTAGAGAAAACCGCCTATTTCGATGCAAAACGACGATTTCTCGCCGATTTTCGTTGTTTTCTGGCATGAATTCGCAAAGAAGAGCACAAAATCTACAAAATCGTGACTTTTTACCAAGATTCAACGGCTGAATTGCAAGAAAACAGCAGAATTCTGCACGAAATCATCAAAATTTTTAGAGAAAACCGCCTATTTCGATGCAAAACGACGATTTCTCGCCGATTTTCGTTGTTTTCTGGCTTGAATTCGCAAAGAAGAGCACGAAATCTACAAAATCATGACTTTTTACAAAGATTCAACGGCTGAATTGCAAGAAAACAGCAGAATTCTGCACGAAATCATCAAAATTCTTACAGAAAACCGCATATTTCGATGCAAAACGATGATTTCTCGCCGATTTTCGTTGTTTTCTGGCATGAATTCGCAAAGAAGAGCACGAAATCTACAAAATCATGACTTTTTACCAAGATTCAACAGCTGAATTGCATGAAAACAGCAAAATTCTGCACGAAATCATCAAAATTCTTAGAGAAAACCGCATATTTCGATGCAAAACGACGATTTCTCGCTGATTTTCGTTGTTTTATATCTTGAATTCGCAAAGAAGAGCACGAAATCTACAAAATCATGACTTTTTACCAAGATTCAACGGCTGAATTGCAAGAAAACAGCAGAGTTCTGCACGAAATCATCAAAAATCTTAGAGAAATCCGCATATTTCGATGCAAAACGACGATTTCTCGCCGATTTTCGTTGTTTTCTGGCTTGACTTCGCAAAGAAGAGCACGAAATCTACAAAATCATCACTTTTTACCAAGATTCAACGGCTGAATTGCAAGAAAACAGCAGAATTCTGCACGAAATCATCAAAATTCT
Source organism: Gnatocerus cornutus (assembly GCA_029298725.1). Taxonomy (NCBI): domain Eukaryota; kingdom Metazoa; phylum Arthropoda; class Insecta; order Coleoptera; family Tenebrionidae; genus Gnatocerus; species Gnatocerus cornutus. The sequence goes on from CM055514.1 coordinate 3,681,732, forward strand.
TAGAGAAAACCGCATATTTCGATGCAAAACGACGATTTCTCGCCGATTTTCGTGGTTTTCCGGCTTGAATTCGCAAAGAAGAGCACGAAATCTATAAAATCATGACTTTTTACCAAGATTCAACGGCTGAATTGCAAGAAAACAGCAGAATTCTGCACGAAATCATCAAAATTCTTAGAGAAAACCGCATATTTCGATGCAAAACGACGATTTCTCGCCGATTTTCGTTGTTTTCTGGCTTGAATTCGCAAAGAAGAGCACGGAATCTACAAAATCATGACTTTTTACCAAGATTCAACGGCTGAATTGCAAGAAAACAGCAGAATTCTGCACGAAATCATCAAAATTATTACAGAAAACCGCATATTTCGATGCAAAACAACGATTTCTCGTCGATTTTCGTGTTTTCTGGCTTGAATTCGCTAAGAAGAGCACGAAATCTACAAAATCATGACTTTTTACCAAGATTCAACGGCTGAATTGCAAGAAAACAGCAGAATTCTGCACGAAATCATCAAAATTCTTACAGAAATCCGCATATTTCGATGCAAAACGATTATTTCTCGCCGATTTTCGTTGTTTTCTGGCTTGAATTCGCAAAGAAGAGCACGAAATCTACAAAATCATGACTTTTTACCAAGATTCAACGGCTGAATTGCAAGAAAACAGCAGAATTCTGCACGAAATCATCAAAATTCTTAGAGAAAACCGCATATTTCGTTGCAAAACGACGATTTCTCGCCGATTTTCGTTGTTTTCTGGCTTGAATTCGCAAAGAAGAGCACGAAATCTACAAAATCATGACTTTTTACCAAGATTCAACGGCTGAATTGCAAGAAAACAGCAGAATTCTGCACGAAATCATCAAAATTCTTACAGAAAACCGCATATTTCGATGCAAAACGACGATTTCTCGCCGATTTTCGTTGTTTTCTGGCTTGAATTCGCAAAGAAGAGCACGAAATCTACAAAATCATGACTTTTTACAAAGATTCAACGGCTGAATTGCAAGAAAACAGCAGAATTCTGCACGAAATCAACAAAATTCTTACAGAAAACCGCATATTTCGATGCAAAACGATGATTTCTCGCCGATTTTCGTTGTTTTCTGGCATGAATTCGCAAAGAAGAGCACGAAATCTACAAAATCATGACTTTTTACCAAGATTCAACAGCTGAATTGCAAGAAAACAGCAGAATTCTGCACGAAATCATCAAAATTCTTAGAGAAAACCGCATATTTCGATGCAAAACGACGATTTCTCGCTGATTTTCGTTGTTTTCTATCTTGAATTCGCAAAGAGGAGCACGAAATCTACAAAATCATGACATTTTACCAAGATTCAACGGCTGAATTGCAAGAAAACAGCAGAGTTCTGCACGAAATCATCAAAAATCTTAGAGAAATCCGCATATTTCGATGCAAAACGACGATTTCTCGCCGATTTTCGTTGTTTTCTGGCTTGAATTCGCAAAGAAGAGCACGAAATCTACAAAATCATCACTTTTTACCAAGATTCAACGGCTGAATTGCAAGAAAACAGCAGAATTCTGCACGAAATCATCAAAATTCTTAGCGAAAACCGCATATTTCGATGCAAAACGACGATTTCTCGCCGATTTTCGTGGTTTTCTATCTTGAATTCGCAAAGAAGAGCACGAAATCTACAAAATCATGACTTTTTACCAAGATTCAACGGCTGAATTGCAAGAAAACAGCAGAATTCTGCACGAAATCATCAAAATTCTTAGAGAAAACCGCATATTTCGATGCAAAACGACGATTTCTCGCCGATTTTCGTTGTTTTCTGGCTTGAATTCGCAAAGAAGAGCACGAAATCTACAAAATCATCACTTTTTACCAAGATTCAACGGCTGAATTGCAAGAAAACAGCAGAATTCTGCAAGAAATCATCAAAATTCTTAGAGAAAACCGCATATTTCGATGCAAAACGACGATTTCTCGCTGATTTTCGTTGTTTTCTATCTTGAATTCGCAAAGAAGAGCACGGAATCTACAAAATCATGACTTTTTACCAAGATTCAACGGCTGAATTGCAAGAAAACAGCAGAGTTCTGCACGAAATCATCAAAAATCTTAGAGAAATCCGCATATTTCGATGCAAAACGACGATTTCTCGCCGATTTTCGTTGTTTTCTGGCTTGAATTCGCAAAGAAGAGCACGAAATCTACAAAATCATCACTTTTTACCAAGATTCACCGGCTGAATTGCAAGAAAACAGCAGAATTCTGCACGAAATCATCAAAATTCTTAGAGAAAACCGCATATTTCGATGCAAAACGACGATTTCTCGCCGATTTTCGTGGTTTTCTGGCTTGAATTCGCAAAGAAGAGCACGAAATCTACAAAATCATGACTTTTTACTAAGATTCAACGGCTGAATTGCAAGAAAACAGCAGAATTCTGCACGAAATCATCAAAATTCTTAGAGAAAACCGCATATTTCGATGCAAAACGACGATTTCTCGCCGATTTTCGTTGTTTTCTGGCTTGAATTCGCAAAGAAGAGCACGAAATCTACAAAATCATCACTTTTTACCAAGATTCAACGGCTGAATTGCAAGAAAACAGCAGAATTCTGCACGAAATCATCAAAATTCTTACAGAAAACCGCATATTTCGATGCAAAACAACGATTTCTCGCCGATTTTCGTGTTTTCTGGCTTGAATTCGCAAAGAAGAGCACGAAATCTACAAAATCATCACTTTTTACCAAGATTCTACGGCTGAATTGCAAGAGAACAGCAGAATTCTGCACGAGATCATCAAAATTCTTACAGAAAACCGCATATTTCGATGCAAAACGACGATTTCTCGCCGATTTTCGTTGTTTTCTGGCTTGAATTCGCAAAGAAGGGCACGAAATCTACAAAATCATGACTTTTTACCTAGATTCAACGGCTGAATTGCAAGAAAACAGCAGAATTCTGCACGAAATCATCAAAATTCTTAGAGAAAACTGCATATTGCGATGCAAAACAACGATTTCTCGCCGATTTTCGTTGTTTTCTATCTTGAATTCGCCAAGAAGAGCACGAAATCTACAAAATCATGACTTTTTACCTAGATTCAACGGCTGAATTGTAAGAAAACAGCAGAATTCTGCACGAAATCATCAAAATTCTTAGAGAAAACCGCATATTTCGAGGCAAAACGGCGATTTCTCGCTGGTTTTCGTTGTTTCCTATCTTGAATTCGCAAAGAAGAGCACGAAATCTACAAAATCATGACTTTTTACCAAGATTCAACGGCTGAATTGCAAGAAAACAGCAGAATTCTGCACGAAATCGTCAAAATTCTTAGAGAAAACCGCATATTTCGATGCAAAACGACGATTTCTCGCCGATTTTCGTTGTTTTCTGGCTTGAATTCGCAAAGAAGAGAAGGAATCTACAAAATCATCACTTTTTACCAAGATTCAACGGCTGAATTGCAAGAAAACAGCAGAATTCTGCACGAAATCATCAAAATTCTTAGAGAAAACCGCATTTTTCGATGCAAAATGATTATTTCTCGCCGATTTTCGTTGTTTTCTGGCTTGAATTCGCAAAGAAGAGCACGAAATCTACAAAATCATGACTTTTTACCAAGATTCAACGGCTGAATTGCAAGAAAACAGCAGAATTCTGCACGAAATCATCAATATTCTTACAGAAAACCGCATATTTCGATGCAAAACGACGTTTTCTCGCCGATTTTCGTTATTTTCTGGCTTGAATTCGCAAAGAAGAGCACGAAATCTACAAAAACATGACTTTTTACCAAGATTCAACGGCTGAATTGCAAGAAAACAGCAGAATTCTGCACGAAATCATCAAAATTCTTACAGAAAACCGCATATTTCGATGCAAAACGACGATTTCTCGCCGATTTTCGTTGTTTTCTGGCTTGAATTCGCAAAGAAGAGCACGAAATCTACAAAATCATGACTTTTTACCAAGATTCAACGGCTGAATTGCAAGAAAACAGCAGAATTCTGCACGAAATCATCAAAATTCTTAGAGAAAACTGCATATTTCGATGCAAAACAACGATTTCTCGCCGATTTTCGTTGTTTTCTATCTTGAATTCGCCAAGAAAAGCACGAAATCTACAAATTCATGACTTTTTACCTAGATTCAACGGCTGAATTGCAATAAAACAGCAGAATTCTGCACGAAATCATCAAAATTCTCACAGAAAACCGCATATTTCGATGCAAAACAACGATTTCTCGCCGATTTTTGTTGTTTTCTATCTTGAATTCGCCAAGAAGAGCACGAAATCTACAAAATCATGACTTTTTACCTAGATTCAACGGCTGAATTGCAAGAAAACAGCAGAATTCTGCACGAAATCATCAAAATTCTAACAGAAAACCGCATATTTCGATGCAAAACAACGGTTTCTCGCCGATTTTCGTTGTTTTCTGGCTTGAATTTGCAAAGAAAAGCATGAAATCTACAAAATCATGACTTTTTAACCAAGATTCAACGGCTGAATTGCAAGAAATCAGCAGAATTCTACACGAAATCATCAAAATTCTTACAGAAAACCGCATATTTCGCTGCAAAACGACGATTTCTCGCCGATTTTCGTTGTTTTCTGGCATGAATTTGCAAAGAAGAGCACGAAATCTACAAAATCATCACTTTTTACCAAGATTCAACGGCTGAATTGCAAGAAATCAGCAGAATTCTACACGAAATCATCAAAATTCTTAGAGAAAACCGCATATTTCGATGCAAATCGACGATTTCTCGCTGATTTTCGTTGTTTTCTATCTTGAATTCGCAAAGAAGAGCACGAAATCTACAAAATCATGACTTTTTACCTAGATTCAACGGCTGAATTGCAAGAAAACAGCAGAATTCTGCACGAAATCATCAAAATTCCTACAGAAAACCGCATATTTCGATGCAAAACGACGATTTCTCGCCGATTTTCGTTGTTTTCTGGCTTGAATTCGCAAAGAAGAGCACGAAATTTACAAAATCATGACTTTTTACCAAGATTCAACGGCTGAATTGCAAGAAAACAGCAGAATTCTGCACGAAATCATCAAAATTCTTACAGAAAACCGCATTTTTCGATGCAAAACGACGATTTCTCGCCGATTTTCGTTGTTTTCTGGCTTGAATTCGCAAAGAAGAGCACGAAATCTACAAAATCATGACTTTTTACCAAGATTCAACGGCTGAATTGCAAGAAAACAGCAGAATTCTGCACGAAATCATCAAAATTCTTACAGAAATCCGCATTTTTCGATGCAAAACGACGATTTCTCGCCGATTTTCGTTGTTTTCTGGCTTGAATTCGCAAAGAAGAGCACGAAATCTACAAAATCATGACTTTTTACCAAGATTCAACGGCTGAATTGCAAGAAAACAGCAGAATTCTGCACGAAATCATCAAAATTCTTACAGAAAACCGCATATTTCGATGCAAAAGGACGATTTCTCGCCGATTTTCGTTGTTTTCTGGCTTGAATTCGCAAAGAAGAGCACGAAATCTACAAAATCATGACTTTTTACCAAGATTCAACTGCTGAATTGCAAGAAAACAGCAGAATTCTGCACGAAATCATCAAAATTCTTACAGAAAACCGCATATTTCGATGCAAAACGACGATTTCTCGCGGATTTTCGTTGTTTTCTGGCATGAATTCGCAAAGAAGAGCACGAAATCTACAAAACCATGACTTTTTACCAAGATTCAACGGCTGAATTGCAAGAAAACAGCAGAATTCTGCATGAAATCGTCAAAATTCTTAGAGAAAACCGCATATTTCGATGCAAAACGACGATTTCTCGCCGATTTTCGTTGTTTTCTGGCTTGAATTCGCAAAGAAGAGCACGAAATCTACAAAATCATGACTTTTTACCAAGATTCAACGGCTGAATTGCAAGAAAACAGCAGAATTCTGCACGAAATCATCAAAATTCTTACAGAAAACCGCATATTTCGATGCAAAACGACGATTTCTCGCCGATTTTCGTTGTTTTCTGGCTTGAATTCGCAAAGAAGAGCACGAAATCTACAAAATCATCACTTTTTACCAAGATGCTACGGCTGAATTGCAAGAAAACAGCAGAATTCTGCACGAAATCATGAAAATTCTTACAGAAAACCGCATATTTCGATGCAAAACGACGATTTCTCGCCGATTTTCGTTGTTTTCTGGCTTGAATTCGCAAAGAAGAGCACGAAATCTACAAAATCATGACTTTTTACCAAGATTCAACGGCTGAATTGCAAAAAAACAGCAGAATTCTGCACGAAATCATCAAAATTCTTAGAGAAAACTGCATATTTCGATGCAAAACAACGATTTCTCGCCGATTTTCGTTGATTTCTGGCTTGAATTCGCAAAGAAGAGCACGAAATCTACAAAATCATGACTTTTTATTAAGATTCAACGGCTGAATTGCAAGAAAACAGCAGAATTCTGCACGAAATCATCAAAATTCTTAGAGAAAACTGCATATTTCGATGCAAAACAACGATTTCTCGCCGATTTTCGTTGTTTTCTATCTTGAATTCGCCAAGAAGAGCACGAAATCTACAAAATCATGACTTTTTATTAAGATTCAACGGCTGAATTGCAAGAAAACAGCAGAATTCTGCACGAAATCATCAAAATTCTTACAGAAAACCGCATATTTCGATGCAAAACGATTATTTCTCGCCGATTTCCGTTGTTTTCTGGCTTGAATTCGCAAAGAAGAGCACGAAATCTACAAAATCATGACTTTTTACCAAGATTCAACAGCTGAATTGCAAGAAAATAGCAGAATTCTGCACGAAATCATCAAAATTCTTACAGAAAACAGCATATTTCGATGCAAAACGATTATTTCTCGCCGATTTCCGTTGTTTTCTGGCTTGAATTCGCAAAGAAGAGCACGAAATCTACAAAATCATGACTTTTTACCAAGATTCAACAGCTGAATTGCAAGAAAATAGCAGAATTCTGCACGAAATTATCATAATTCTTACAGAAAACCGCATATTTCGATGCAAAACGACGATTTCTCGCCGATTTTCGTTGTTTTCTGGCTTGAATTCGCAAAGAAGAGCACGAAATCTACAAAATCATGACTTTTTACCAAGATTCAACGGCTGAATTGCAAGAAAACCGCAGAATTCTGCACGAAATTATCAAAATTCTTACAGAAAACCGCATATTTCGATGCAAAACAACGATTTCTCGCCGATTTTCGTTGTTTTCTGGCTTGAATTCGCAAAGAAGAGCACGAAATCTACAAAATCATCACTTTTTACCAAGATTCTACGGCAGAATTGCAAGAAAACAGCAGAATTCTGCACGAAATCATCAAAATTCTTACAGAAAACCGCATATTTCGATGCAAAACGATTATTTCTCGCCGATTTCCGTTGTTTTCTGGCTTGAATTCGCAAAGAAGAGCACGAAATCTACAAAATCATGACTTTTTACCAAGATTCAACAGCTGAATTGCAAGAAAATAGCAGAATTCTGCACGAAATTATCATAATTCTTACAGAAAACCGCATATTTCGATGCAAAACGACGATTTCTCGCCGATTTTCGTTGTTTTCTGGCTTGAATTCGCAAAGAAGAGCACGAAATCTACAAAATCATGACTTTTTACCAAGATTCAACGGCTGAATTGCAAGAAAACCGCAGAATTCTGCACGAAATTATCAAAATTCTTACAGAAAACCGCATATTTCGATGCAAAACAACGATTTCTCGCCGATTTTCGTTGTTTTCTGGCTTGAATTCGCAAAGAAGAGCACGAAATCTACAAAATCATCACTTTTTACCAAGATTCTACGGCAGAATTGCAAGAAAACAGCAGAATTCTGCACGAAATCATCAAAATTCTTACAGAAAACCGCATATTTCGATGCAAAACAACAATTTCTCGCCGATTTTCGTTGTTTTCTGGCTTGAATTCGCAAAAAAGAGCACGAAATCTACAAAATCATCACTTTTTACCAAGATTCTACGGCTGAATTGCAAGAAAACAGCAGAATTCTGCACGAAATCATCAAAATTCTTACAGAAAACCGCATATTTCGATGCAAAACGACGATTTCTCGCCGATTTTCGTTGTTTTCTGGCTTGAATTCGCAAAGAAGAGCACGAAATCTACAAAATCATGACTTTTTACCAAGATTCAACGGCTGAATTGCAAGACAACAGCAGAATTCTGCACGAAATCATCAAAATTCTTAGAGAAAACTGCATATTTCGATGCAAAACAACGATTTCTCGCCGATTTTCGTTGTTTTCTATCTTGAATTCGCCAAGAAGAGCACGAAATCTACAAAATCATGACTTTTTACCAAGATTCAACGGCTGAATTGCAAGAAAACAGCAGAATTCTGCACGAAATCATCAAAATTCTTAGAGAAAACTGCATATTTCGATGCAAAACAACGATTTCTCGCCGATTTTCGTTGTTTTCTATCTTGAATTCGCCAAGAGGAGCACGAAATCTACAAAATCATGACTTTTTACCTAGATTCAACGGCTGAATTGCAAGAAAACAGCAGAATTCTGCACGAAATCATCAAAATTCTTACAGAAAACCGCATATTTCGATGCAAAACGACGATTTCTCGCCGATTTTCGTTGTTTTCTGGCTTGAATTCGCAAAGAAGAGCACGAAATCTACAAAATCATGACTTTTTACCAAGATTCAACGGCTGAATTGCAAGAAAACAGCAGAATTCTGCACGAAATCATCAAAATTCTTACAGAAAACCGCATATTTCGATGCAAAACGACGATTTCTCGCTGATTTTCGTTGTTTTCTATCTTGAATTCGCAAAGAAGAGCACGGAATCTACAAAATCATGACTTTTTACCAAGATTCAACGGCTGAATTGCAAGAAAACAGCAGAATTCTGCACGAAATCATCAAAATTCTTAGAAAAAACCGCATATTTCGATGCAAAACGACGATTTCTCGCCGATTTTCGTTGTTTTCTGGCTTGAATTCGCAAAGAAGAGCACGAAATCTACAAAATCATGACTTTTTACCAAGATTCAACGGCTGAATTGCAAGAAAACAGCAGAATTCTGCACGAAATCATCAAAATTCTTACAGAAAACCGCATTTTTCGATGCAAAACGACGATTTCTCGCCGATTTTCGTTGTTTTCTGGCTTGAATTCGCAAAGAAGAACACGAAATCTACAAAATCATGACTTTTTACCAAGATTCAACGGCTGAATTGCAAGAAAACAGCAGAATTCTGCACGAAATCATCAAAATTCTTACAGAAAACCGCATATTTCGATGCAAAACAACGATTTCTCGCCGATTTTCGTTGTTTTCTGGCTTGAATTCGCAAAGAAGAGCACGAAATCTACAAAACCATCACTTTTTACCAAGATTCTACGGCTGAATTGCAAGAAAACAGCAGAATTCTGCACGAAATCATCAAAATTCTTACAGAAAACCGCATATTTCGATGCAAAACGACGATTTCTCGCCGATTTTCGTTGTTGTCTGGCTTGAATTCGCAAAGAAGAGCACGAAATCTACAAAATCATGACTTTTTACCAAGATTCAACGGCTGAATTGCAAGAAAACAGCAGAATTCTGCACGAAATCATCAAAATTCTTAGAGAAAACTGCATATTTCGATGCAAAACAACGATTTCTCGCCGATTTTCGTTGTTTTCTATCTTGAATTCGCCAAGAAGAGCACGAAATCTACAAAATTATGACTTTTTACTTAGATTCAACGGCTGAATTGCAAGAAAACAGCAGAATTCTGCACGAAATCATCAAAATTCTTACAGAAAACCGCATATTTCGATGCAAAACAACGATTTCTCGCCGATTTTCGTTGTTTTCTGGCTTGAATTCGCAAAGAAGAGCACGAAATCTACAAAACCATCACTTTTTACCAAGATTCAACGGCTGAATTGCAAGAAAACAGCAGAATTCTGCACGAAATCATCAAAAGTCTTACAGAAAACCGCATATTTCGATGCAAAACAACGATTTCTCGCCGATTTTCGTTGTTTTCTGGCTTGAATTCGCAAAGAAGAGCACGAAATCTACAAAACCATCACTTTTTACCAAGATTCTACGGCTGAATTGCAAGAAAACAGCAGAATTCTGCACGAAATCATCAAAATTCTTACAGAAAACCGCATATTTCGATGCAAAACGACGATTTCTCGCCGATTTTTGTTGTTGTCTGGCTTGAATTCGCAAAGAAGAGCACGAAATCTACAAAATCATGACTTTTTACCAAGATTCAACGGCTGAATTGCAAGAAAACAGCAGAATTCTGCACGAAATCATCAAAATTCTTACAGAAAACCGCATATTTCGATGCAAAACGACGATTTCTCGCCGATTTTCGTTGTTTTCTGGCTTGAATTCGCAAAGAAGAGCACGAAATCTACAAAATCATCACTTTTTACCAAGATGCTACGGCTGAATTGCAAGAAAACAGCAGAATTCTGCACGAAATCATGAAAATTCTTACAGAAAACCGCATATTTCGATGCAAAACGACGATTTCTCGCCGATTTTCGTTGTTTTCTGGTTTGAATTCGCAAAGAAGAGCACGAAATCTACAAAATCATGACTTTTTACCAAGATTCAACGGCTGAATTGCAAAAAAACAGCAGAATTCTGCACGAAATCATCAAAATTCTTAGAGAAAACTGCATATTTCGATGCAAAACAACGATTTCTCGCCGATTTTCGTTGATTTCTGGCTTGAATTCGCAAAGAAGAGCACGAAATCTACAAAATCATGAATTTTTATTAAGATTCAACGGCTGAATTGCAAGAAAACAGCAGAATTCTGCACGAAATCATCAAAATTCTTAGAGAAAACTGCATATTTCGATGCAAAACAACGATTTCTCGCCGATTTTCGTTGTTTTCTATCTTGAATTCGCCAAGAAGAGCACGAAATCTACAAAATCATGACTTTTTACCAAGATTCAACGGCTGAATTGCAAGAAAACAGCAGAATTCTGCACGAAATCGTCAAAATTCTTAGAGAAAACCGCATATTTCGATGCAAAACGACGATTTCTCGCCGATTTTCGTTGTTTTCTGGCTTGAATTCGCAAAGAAGAGCACGAAATCAACAAAATCATCACTTTTTACCAAGATTCAACGGCTGAATTGCAAGAAAACAGCAGAATTCCGCACGAAATCATCAAAATTCTTAGAGAAAACCGCATATTTCGATGCAAAACGACGATTTCTCGCCGATTTTCGTGGTATTCTGGCTTGAATTCGCAAAGAAGAGCTCGAAATCTACAAAATCATGACTTTTTATTAAGATTCAACGGCTGAATTGCAAGAAAACAGCAGAATTCTGCACGAAATCATCAAAATTCTTACAGAAAACCGCATATTTCGATGCAAAACGATTATTTCTCGCCGATTTCCGTTGTTTTCTGGCTTGAATTCGCAAAGAAGAGCACGAAATCTACAAAATCATGACTTTTTACCAAGATTCAACAGCTGAATTGCAAGAAAATAGCAGAATTCTGCACGAAATCATCATAATTCTTACAGAAAACCGCATATTTCGATGCAAAACGACGATTTCTCGCCGATTTTCGTTGTTTTCTGGCTTGAATTCGCTAAGAAGAGCACGAAATCTACAAAATCATGACTTTTTACCAAGATTCAACGGCTGAATTGCAAGAAAACCGCAGAATTCTGCACGAAATTATCAAAATTCTTACAGAAAACCGCATATTTCGATGCAAAACAACGATTTCTCGCCGATTTTCGTTGTTTTCTGGCTTGAATTCGCAAAGAAGAGCACGAAATCTACAAAATCATCACTTTTTACCAAGATTCTACGGCAGAATTGCAAGAAAACAGCAGAATTCTGCACGAAATCATCAAAATTCTTACAGAAAACCGCATATTTCGATGCAAAACAACAATTTCTCGCCGATTTTCGTTGTTTTCTGGCTTGAATTCGCAAAAAAGAGCACGAAATCTACAAAATCATCACTTTTTACCAAGATTCTACGGCTGAATTGCAAGAAAACAGCAGAATTCTGCACGAAATCATCAAAATTCTTACAGAAAACCGCATATTTCGATGCAAAACGACGATTTCTCGCCGATTTTCGTTGTTTTCTGGCTTGAATTCGCAAAGAAGAGCACGAAATCTACAAAATCATGACTTTTTACCAAGATTCAACGGCTGAATTGCAAGACAACAGCAGAATTCTGCACGAAATCATCAAAATTCTTAGAGAAAACTGCATATTTCGATGCAAAACAACGATTTCTCGCCGATTTTCGTTGTTTTCTATCTTGAATTCGCCAAGAAGAGCACGAAATCTACAAAATCATGACTTTTTACCAAGATTCAACGGCTGAATTGCAAGAAAACAGCAGAATTCTGCACGAAATCATCAAAATTCTTAGAGAAAACTGCATATTTCGATGCAAAACAACGATTTCTCGCCGATTTTCGTTGTTTTCTATCTTGAATTCGCCAAGAGGAGCACGAAATCTACAAAATCATGACTTTTTACCTAGATTCAACGGCTGAATTGCAAGAAAACAGCAGAATTCTGCACGAAATCATCAAAATTCTTACAGAAAACCGCATATTTCGATGCAAAACGACGATTTCTCGCCGATTTTCGTTGTTTTCTGGCTTGAATTCGCAAAGAAGAGCACGAAATCTACAAAATCATGACTTTTTACCAAGATTCAACGAATGAATTGCAAGAAAACAGCAGAATTCTGCACGAAATCATCAAAATTCTTACAGAAAACCGCATATTTCGATGCAAAACGACGATTTCTCGCTGATTTTCGTTGTTTTCTATCTTGAATTCGCAAAGAAGAGCACGGAATCTACAAAATCATGACTTTTTACCAAGATTCAACGGCTGAATTGCAAGAAAACAGCAGAATTCTGCACGAAATCATCAAAATTCTTAGAAAAAACCGCATATTTCGATGCAAAACGACGATTTCTCGCCGATTTTCGTTGTTTTCTGGCTTGAATTCGCAAAGAAGAGCACGAAATCTACAAAATCATGACTTTTTACCAAGATTCAACGGCTGAATTGCAAGAAAACAGCAGAATTCTGCACGAAATCATCAAAATTCTTACAGAAAACCGCATTTTTCGATGCAAAACGACGATTTCTCGCCGATTTTCGTTGTTTTCTGGCTTGAATTCGCAAAGAAGAACACGAAATCTACAAAATCATGACTTTTTACCAAGATTCAACGGCTGAATTGCAAGAAAACAGCAGAATTCTGCACGAAATCATCAAAATTCTTACAGAAAACCGCATATTTCGATGCAAAACAACGATTTCTCGCCGATTTTCGTTGTTTTCTGGCTTGAATTCGCAAAGAAGAGCACGAAATCTACAAAACCATCACTTTTTACCAAGATTCTACGGCTGAATTGCAAGAAAACAGCAGAATTCTGCACGAAATCATCAAAATTCTTACAGAAAACCGCATATTTCGATGCAAAACGACGATTTCTCGCCGATTTTCGTTGTTGTCTGGCTTGAATTCGCAAAGAAGAGCACGAAATCTACAAAATCATGACTTTTTACCAAGATTCAACGGCTGAATTGCAAGAAAACAGCAGAATTCTGCACGAAATCATCAAAATTCTTAGAGAAAACTGCATATTTCGATGCAAAACAACGATTTCTCGCCGATTTTCGTTGTTTTCTATCTTGAATTCGCCAAGAAGAGCACGAAATCTACAAAATTATGACTTTTTACTTAGATTCAACGGCTGAATTGCAAGAAAACAGCAGAATTCTGCACGAAATCATCAAAATTCTTACAGAAAACCGCATATTTCGATGCAAAACAACGATTTCTCGCCGATTTTCGTTGTTTTCTGGCTTGAATTCGCAAAGAAGAGCACGAAATCTACAAAACCATCACTTTTTACCAAGATTCAACGGCTGAATTGCAAGAAAACAGCAGAATTCTGCACGAAATCATCAAAATTCTTACAGAAAACCGCATATTTCGATGCAAAACAACGATTTCTCGCCGATTTTCGTTGTTTTCTGGCTTGAATTCGCAAAGAAGAGCACGAAATCTACAAAACCATCACTTTTTACCAAGATTCTACGGCTGAATTGCAAGAAAACAGCAGAATTCTGCACGAAATCATCAAAATTCTTACAGAAAACCGCATATTTCGATGCAAAACGACGATTTCTCGCCGATTTTCGTTGTTGTCTGGCTTGAATTCGCAAAGAAGAGCACGAAATCTACAAAATCATGACTTTTTACCAAGATTCAACGGCTGAATTGCAAGAAAACAGCAGAATTCTGCACGAAATCATCAAAATTCTTAGAGAAAACTGCATATTTCGATGCAAAACAACGATTTCTCGCCGATTTTCGTTGTTTTCTATCTTGAATTCGCCAAGAAGAGCACGAAATCTACAAAATTATGACTTTTTACCTAGATTCAACGGCTGAATTGCAAGAAAACAGCAGAATTCTGCACGAAATCATCAAAATTCTTACAGAAAACCGCATATTTCGATGCAAAACGACGATTTCTCGCCGATTTTCGTTGTTTTCTGGCTTGAATTTGCAAAGAAGAGCACGAAATCTACAAAATCATGACTTTTTACCTAGATTCAACGGCTGAATTGCAAGAAAACAGCAGAATTCTGCACGAAATCATCAAAATTCTTACAGAAAACCGCATATTTCGATGCAAAACGACGATTTCTCGCCGATTTTCGTTGTTTTCTGGCTTGAATTTGCAAAGAAGAGCACGAAATCTACAAAACCATCACTTTTTACCAAGATTCTACGGCTGAATTGCAAGAAAACAGCAGAATTCTGCACGAAATCATCAAAATTCTTACAGAAAACCGCATATTTCGATGCAAAACGACGATTTCTCGCCGATTTTCGTTGTTGTCTGGCTTGAATTCGCAAAGAAGAGCACGAAATCTACAAAATCATGACTTTTTACCAAGATTCAACGGCTGAATTGCAAGAAAACAGCAGAATTCTGCACGAAATCATCAAAATTCTTAGAGAAAACTGCATATTTCGATGCAAAACAACGATTTCTCGCCGATTTTCGTTGTTTTCTATCTTGAATTCGCCAAGAAGAGCACGAAATCTACAAAATTATGACTTTTTACCTAGATTCAACGGCTGAATTGCAAGAAAACAGCAGAATTCTGCACGAAATCATCAAAATTCTTACAGAAAACCGCATATTTCGATGCAAAACGACGATTTCTCGCCGATTTTCGTTGTTTTCTGGCTTGAATTTGCAAAGAAGAGCACGAAATCTACAAAATCATGACTTTTTACCAAGATTCAACGGCTGAATTGCAAGAAAACAGCAGAATTCTGCACGAAATCATCAAAATTTTTACAGAAAACCGCATATTTCGATGCAAAACAACGATTTCTCGCCGATTTTCGTTGTTTTCTGGCTTGAATTCGCAAAGAAGAGCACGAAATCTACAAAATCATCACTTTTTACCAAGATTCTACGGCTGAATTGCAAGAAAACAGCAGAATTCTGCACGAAATCATCAAAATTCTTACAGAAAACCGCATATTTCGATGCAAAACGACGATTTCTCGCCGATTTTCGTTGTTTTCTGGCTTGAATTCGCAAAGAAGGGCACGAAATCTACAAAATCATGACTTTTTACCAAGATTCAACGGCTGAATTGCAAGAAAACAGCAAAATTCTGCACGAAATCATCAAAATTCTTAGAGAAAACTGCATATTTCGATGCAAAACAACGATTTCTCGCCGATTTTCGTTGTTTTCTATCTTGAATTCGCCAAGAAGAACACGAAATCTACAAAATCATGACTTTTTACCTAGATTCAACGGCTGAATTGCAAGAAAACAGCAGAATTCTGCACGAAATCATCAAAATTCTTACAGAAAACCGCATATTTCGATGCAAAACAACGATTTCTCGCCGATTTTCGTTGTTTTCTGGTTTGAATTCGCCAAGAAGAGCACGAAATCTACAAAATCATGACTTTTTACCTAGATTCAACGGCTGAATTGCAAGAAAACAGCAGAATTCTGCACGAAATCATCAAAATTCTTACAGAAAACCGCATATTTCGATGCAAAACAACGATTTCTCGCCGATTTTCGTTGTTTTCTGGCTTGAATTCGCAAAGAAGAGCACGAAATCTACAAAATCATGACTTTTTACCAAGATTCAACGGCTGAATTGCAAGAAAACAGCAGAATTCTGCACGAAATCATCAAAATTTTTACAGAAAACCGCATATTTCGATGCAAAACAACGATTTCTCGCCGATTTTCGTTGTTTTCTGGCTTGAATTCGCAAAGAAGAGCACGAAATCTACAAAATCATGACTTTTTACCAAGATTCAACGGCTGAATTGCAAGAAAACAGCAGAATTCTGCACGAAATCATCAAAATTCTTAGAGAAAACTGCATATTTCGATGCAAAACAACGATTTCTCGCCGATTTTCGTTGTTTTCTATCTTGAATTCGCCAAGAAGAGCACGAAATCTACAAAATTATGACTTTTTACCTAGATTCAACGGCTGAATTGCAAGAAAACAGCAGAATTCTGCACGAAATCATCAAAATTCTTACAGAAAACCGCATATTTCGATGCAAAACGACGATTTCTCGCCGATTTTCGTTGTTTTCTGGCTTGAATTTGCAAAGAAGAGCACGAAATCTACAAAATCATGACTTTTTACCTAGATTCAACGGCTGAATTGCAAGAAAACAGCAGAATTCTGCACGAAATCATCAAAATTCTTACAGAAAACCGCATATTTCGATGCAAAACGACGATTTCTCGCCGATTTTCGTTGTTTTCTGGCTTGAATTTGCAAAGAAGAGCACGAAATCTACAAAACCATCACTTTTTACCAAGATTCTACGGCTGAATTGCAAGAAAACAGCAGAATTCTGCACGAAATCATCAAAATTCTTACAGAAAACCGCATATTTCGATGCAAAACGACGATTTCTCGCCGATTTTCGTTGTTGTCTGGCTTGAATTCGCAAAGAAGAGCACGAAATCTACAAAATCATGACTTTTTACCAAGATTCAACGGCTGAATTGCAAGAAAACAGCAGAATTCTGCACGAAATCATCAAAATTCTTAGAGAAAACTGCATATTTCGATGCAAAACAACGATTTCTCGCCGATTTTCGTTGTTTTCTATCTTGAATTCGCCAAGAAGAGCACGAAATCTACAAAATTATGACTTTTTACCTAGATTCAACGGCTGAATTGCAAGAAAACAGCAGAATTCTGCACGAAATCATCAAAATTCTTACAGAAAACCGCATATTTCGATGCAAAACGACGATTTCTCGCCGATTTTCGTTGTTTTCTGGCTTGAATTTGCAAAGAAGAGCACGAAATCTACAAAATCATGACTTTTTACCAAGATTCAACGGCTGAATTGCAAGAAAACAGCAGAATTCTGCACGAAATCATCAAAATTTTTAAAGAAAACCGCATATTTCGATGCAAAACAACGATTTCTCGCCGATTTTCGTTGTTTTCTGGCTTGAATTCGCAAAGAAGAGCACGAAATCTACAAAATCATCACTTTTTACCAAGATTCTACGGCTGAATTGCAAGAAAACAGCAGAATTCTGCACGAAATCATCAAAATTCTTACAGAAAACCGCATATTTCGATGCAAAACGACGATTTCTCGCCGATTTTCGTTGTTTTCTGGCTTGAATTCGCAAAGAAGGGCACGAAATCTACAAAATCATGACTTTTTACCAAGATTCAACGGCTGAATTGCAAGAAAACAGCAAAATTCTGCACGAAATCATCAAAATTCTTAGAGAAAACTGCATATTTCGATGCAAAACAACGATTTCTCGCCGATTTTCGTTGTTTTCTATCTTGAATTCGCCAAGAAGAACACGAAATCTACAAAATCATGACTTTTTACCTAGATTCAACGGCTGAATTGCAAGAAAACAGCAGAATTCTGCACGAAATCATCAAAATTCTTACAGAAAACCGCATATTTCGATGCAAAACAACGATTTCTCGCCGATTTTCGTTGTTTTCTGGTTTGAATTCGCCAAGAAGAGCACGAAATCTACAAAATCATGACTTTTTACCTAGATTCAACGGCTGAATTGCAAGAAAACAGCAGAATTCTGCACGAAATCATCAAAATTCTTACAGAAAACCGCATATTTCGATGCAAAACAACGATTTCTCGCCGATTTTCGTTGTTTTCTGGCTTGAATTCGCAAAGAAGAGCACGAAATCTACAAAATCATGACTTTTTACCAAGATTCAACGGCTGAATTGCAAGAAAACAGCAGAATTCTGCACGAAATCATCAAAATTTTTACAGAAAACCGCATATTTCGATGCAAAACAACGATTTCTCGCCGATTTTCGTTGTTTTCTGGCTTGAATTCGCAAAGAAGAGCACGAAATCTACAAAATCATCACTTTTTACCAAGATTCTACGGCTGAATTGCAAGAAAACAGCAGAATTCTGCACGAAATCATCAAAATTCTTACAGAAAACCGCATATTTCGATGCAAAACGACGATTTCTCGCCGATTTTCGTTGTTTTCTGGCTTGAATTCGCAAAGAAGGGCACGAAATCTACAAAATCATGACTTTTTACCAAGATTCAACGGCTGAATTGCAAGAAAACAGCAAAATTCTGCACGAAATCATCAAAATTCTTAGAGAAAACTGCATATTTCGATGCAAAACAACGATTTCTCGCCGATTTTCGTTGTTTTCTATCTTGAATTCGCCAAGAAGAACACGAAATCTACAAAATCATGACTTTTTACCTAGATTCAACGGCTGAATTGCAAGAAAACAGCAGAATTCTGCACGAAATCATCAAAATTCTTACAGAAAACCGCATATTTCGATGCAAAACAACGATTTCTCGCCGATTTTCGTTGTTTTCTGGTTTGAATTCGCCAAGAAGAGCACGAAATCTATAAAATCATGACTTTTTACCTAGATTTAACGGCTGAATTGCAAGAAAACAGCAGAATTCTGCACGAAATCATCAAAATTCTTAAAGAAAACCGCATATTTCGATGCAAAACGACGATTTCTCGCCGATTTTCGTTGTTTTCTGGCTTGAATTTGCAAAGAAGAGCACGAAATCTACAAAATCATGACTTTTTACCAAGATTCAACGGCTGAATTGCAAGAAAACAGCAGAATTCTGCACGAAATCATCAAAATTCTTACAGAAAACCGCATATTTCGATGCAAAACGACGATTTCTCGCCGATTTTCTTTGTTTTCTGGCTTGAATTCGCAAAGAAGAGCACGAAATCTACAAAATCATGACTTTTTACCAAGATTCAACGGCTGAATTGCAAGAAAACAGCAGAATTCTGCACGAAATCATCAAAATTCTTACAGAAACCGCATATTTCGATGCAAAACGACGATTTCTCGCTGATTTTCGTTGTTTTCTATCTTGAATTCGCAAAGAAGAGCACGGAATCTACAAAATCATGACTTTTTACCAAGATTCAACGGCTGAATTGCAAGAAAACAGCAGAATTCTGCACGAAATCATCAAAATTCTAAGAAAAAACCGCATATTTCGATGCAAAACGACGATTTCTCGCCGATTTTCTTTGTTTTCTGGCTTGAATTCGCAAAGAAGAGCACGAAATCTACAAAACCATCACTTTTTACCAAGATTCTACGGCTGAATTGCAAGAAAACAGCAGAATTCTGCACGAAATCATCAAAATTCTTACAGAAAACCGCATATTTCGATGCAAAACAACGATTTCTCGCCGATTTTCGTTGTTTTCTGGCTTGAATTCGCAAAGAAGAGCACGAAATCTACAAAACCATCACTTTTTACCAAGATTCTACGGCTGAATTGCAAGAAAACAGCAGAATTCTGCACGAAATCATCAAAATTCTTACAGAAAACCGCATATTTCGATGCAAAACGACGATTTCTCGCCGATTTTCGTTGTTGTCTGGCTTGAATTCGCAAAGAAGAGCACGAAATCTACAAAATCATGACTTTTTACCAAGATTCAACGGCTGAATTGCAAGAAAACAGCAGAATTCTGCACGAAATCATCAAAATTCTTAGAGAAAACTGCATATTTCGATGCAAAACAACGATTTCTCGCCGATTTTCGTTGTTTTCTATCTTGAATTCGCCAAGAAGAGCACGAAATCTACAAAATCATGACTTTTTACCAAGATTCAACGGCTGAATTGCAAGAAAACAGCAGAATTCTGCACGAAATCATCAAAATTCTTACAGAAAACCGCATATTTCGATGCAAAACAACGATTTCTCGCCGATTTTCGTTGTTTTCTGGCTTGAATTCGCAAAGAAGAGCACGAAATCTACAAAACCATCACTTTTTACCAAGATTCAACGGCTGAATTGCAAGAAAACAGCAGAATTCTGCACGAAATCATCAAAATTCTTACAGAAAACCGCATATTTCGATGCAAAACAACGATTTCTCGCCGATTTTCGTTGTTTTCTGGCTTGAATTCGCAAAGAAGAGCACGAAATCTACAAAACCATCACTTTTTACCAAGATTCTACGGCTGAATTGCAAGAAAACAGCAGAATTCTGCACGAAATCATCAAAATTCTTACAGAAAACCGCATATTTCGATGCAAAACGACGATTTCTCGCCGATTTTCGTTGTTGTCTGGCTTGAATTCGCAAAGAAGAGCACGAAATCTACAAAATCATGACTTTTTACCAAGATTCAACGGCTGAATTGCAAGAAAACAGCAGAATTCTGCACGAAATCATCAAAATTCTTAGAGAAAACTGCATATTTCGATGCAAAACAACGATTTCTCGCCGATTTTCGTTGTTTTCTATCTTGAATTCGCCAAGAAGAGCACGAAATCTACAAAATTATGACTTTTTACCTAGATTCAACGGCTGAATTGCAAGAAAACAGCAGAATTCTGCACGAAATCATCAAAATTCTTACAGAAAACCGCATATTTCGATGCAAAACGACGATTTCTCGCCGATTTTCGTTGTTTTCTGGCTTGAATTTGCAAAGAAGAGCACGAAATCTACAAAATCATGACTTTTTACCAAGATTCAACGGCTGAATTGCAAGAAAACAGCAGAATTCTGCACGAAATCATCAAAATTCTTACAGAAAACCGCATATTTCGATGCAAAACGACGATTTCTCGCCGATTTTCGTTGTTTTCTGGCATGAATTTGCAAAGAAGAGCACGAAATCTACAAAATCATGACATTTTACCAAGATTCAACGGCTGAATTGCAAGAAAACAGCAGAATTCTGCACGAAATCATCAAAATTCTTAGAGAAAACCGCATATTTCGATGCAAAACGACGTTTTCTCGCTGATTTTCGTTGTTTTCTATCTTGAATTCGCAAAGAAGAGCACGAAATCTACAAAATCATGACTTTTTACCAAGATTCAACGGCTGAATTGCAAGAAAACAGCAGAATTCTGCACGAAATCATCAAAATTCTTAGAGAAAACTGCATATTTCGATGCAAAACAACGATTTCTCGCCGATTTTCGTTGTTTTCTATCTTGAATTCGCCAAGAAGAGCACGAAATCTACAAAATCATGACTTTTTACCTAGATTCAACGGCTGAATTGCAAGAAAACAGCAGAATTCTGCACGAAATCATCAAAATTCTTACAGAAAACCGCATATTTCGATGCAAAACAACGATTTCTCGCCGATTTTCGTTGTTTTCTGGCTTGAATTCGCAAAGAAGAGCACGAAATCTACAAAATCATGACTTTTTACCAAGATTCAACGGCTGAATTGCAAGAAAACAGCAGAATTCTGCACGAAATCATCAAAATTTTTACAGAAAACCGCATATTTCGATGCAAAACAACGATTTCTCGCCGATTTTCTTTGTTTTCTGGCTTGAATTCGCAAAGAAGAGCACGAAATCTACAAAATCATCACTTTTTACCAAGATTCTACGGCTGAATTGCAAGAAAACAGCAGAATTCTGCACGAAATCATCAAAATTCTTACAGAAAACCGCATATTTCGATGCAAAACGACGATTTCTCGCCGATTTTCGTTGTTTTCTGGCTTGAATTCGCAAAGAAGGGCACGAAATCTACAAAATCATGACTTTTTACCAAGATTCAACGGCTGAATTGCAAGAAAACAGCAAAATTCTGCACGAAATCATCAAAATTCTTAGAGAAAACTGCATATTTCGATGCAAAACAACGATTTCTCGCCGATTTTCGTTGTTTTCTATCTTGAATTCGCCAAGAAGAACACGAAATCTACAAAATCATGACTTTTTACCTAGATTCAACGGCTGAATTGCAAGAAAACAGCAGAATTCTGCACGAAATCATCAAAATTCTTACAGAAAACCGCATATTTCGATGCAAAACAACGATTTCTCGCCGATTTTCGTTGTTTTCTGGTTTGAATTCGCCAAGAAGAGCACGAAATCTATAAAATCATGACTTTTTACCTAGATTTAACGGCTGAATTGCAAGAAAACAGCAGAATTCTGCACGAAATCATCAAAATTCTTACAGAAAACCGCATATTTCGATGCAAAACGACGATTTCTCGCCGATTTTCGTTGTTTTCTGGCTTGAATTTGCAAAGAAGAGCACGAAATCTACAAAATCATGACTTTTTACCAAGATTCAACGGCTGAATTGCAAGAAAACAGCAGAATTCTGCACGAAATCATCAAAATTCTTACAGAAAACCGCATATTTCGATGCAAAACGACGATTTCTCGCCGATTTTCTTTGTTTTCTGGCTTGAATTCGCAAAGAAGAGCACGAAATCTACAAAATCATGACTTTTTACCAAGATTCAACGGCTGAATTGCAAGAAAACAGCAGAATTCTGCACGAAATCATCAAAATTCTTACAGAAACCGCATATTTCGATGCAAAACGACGATTTCTCGCTGATTTTCGTTGTTTTCTATCTTGAATTCGCAAAGAAGAGCACGGAATCTACAAAATCATGACTTTTTACCAAGATTCAACGGCTGAATTGCAAGAAAACAGCAGAATTCTGCACGAAATCATCAAAATTCTTAGAAAAAACCGCATATTTCGATGCAAAACGACGATTTCTCGCCGATTTTCTTTGTTTTCTGGCTTGAATTCGCAAAGAAGAGCACGAAATCTACAAAATCATGACTTTTTACCAAGATTCAACGGCTGAATTGCAAGAAAACAGCAGAATTCTGCACGAAATCATCAAAATTCTTACAGAAAACCGCATATTTCGATGCAAAACAACGATTTCTCGCCGATTTTCGTTGTTTTCTGGCTTGAATTCGCAAAGAAGAGCACGAAATCTACAAAACCATCACTTTTTACCAAGATTCTACGGCTGAATTGCAAGAAAACAGCAGAATTCTGCACGAAATCATCAAAATTCTTACAGAAAACCGCATATTTCGATGCAAAACGACGATTTCTCGCCGATTTTCGTTGTTGTCTGGCTTGAATTCGCAAAGAAGAGCACGAAATCTACAAAATCATGACTTTTTACCAAGATTCAACGGCTGAATTGCAAGAAAACAGCAGAATTCTGCACGAAATCATCAAAATTCTTAGAGAAAACTGCATATTTCGATGCAAAACAACGATTTCTCGCCGATTTTCGTTGTTTTCTATCTTGAATTCGCCAAGAAGAGCACGAAATCTACAAAATTATGACTTTTTACTTAGATTCAACGGCTGAATTGCAAGAAAACAGCAGAATTCTGCACGAAATCATCAAAATTCTTACAGAAAACCGCATATTTCGATGCAAAACAACGATTTCTCGCCGATTTTCGTTGTTTTCTGGCTTGAATTCGCAAAGAAGAGCACGAAATCTACAAAACCATCACTTTTTACCAAGATTCAACGGCTGAATTGCAAGAAAACAGCAGAATTCTGCACGAAATCATCAAAATTCTTACAGAAAACCGCATATTTCGATGCAAAACAACGATTTCTCGCCGATTTTCGTTGTTTTCTGGCTTGAATTCGCAAAGAAGAGCACGAAATCTACAAAACCATCACTTTTTACCAAGATTCTACGGCTGAATTGCAAGAAAACAGCAGAATTCTGCACGAAATCATCAAAATTCTTACAGAAAACCGCATATTTCGATGCAAAACGACGATTTCTCGCCGATTTTCGTTGTTGTCTGGCTTGAATTCGCAAAGAAGAGCACGAAATCTACAAAATCATGACTTTTTACCAAGATTCAACGGCTGAATTGCAAGAAAACAGCAGAATTCTGCACGAAATCATCAAAATTCTTAGAGAAAACTGCATATTTCGATGCAAAACAACGATTTCTCGCCGATTTTCGTTGTTTTCTATCTTGAATTCGCCAAGAAGAGCACGAAATCTACAAAATTATGACTTTTTACCTAGATTCAACGGCTGAATTGCAAGAAAACAGCAGAATTCTGCACGAAATCATCAAAATTCTTACAGAAAACCGCATATTTCGATGCAAAACGACGATTTCTCGCCGATTTTCGTTGTTTTCTGGCTTGAATTTGCAAAGAAGAGCACGAAATCTACAAAATCATGACTTTTTACCAAGATTCAACGGCTGAATTGCAAGAAAACAGCAGAATTCTGCACGAAATCATCAAAATTCTTACAGAAAACCGCATATTTCGATGCAAAACGACGATTTCTCGCCGATTTTCGTTGTTTTCTGGCATGAATTTGCAAAGAAGAGCACGAAATCTACAAAATCATGACATTTTACCAAGATTCAACGGCTGAATTGCAAGAAAACAGCAGAATTCTGCACGAAATCATCAAAATTCTTAGAGAAAACCGCATATTTCGATGCAAAACGACGTTTTCTCGCTGATTTTCGTTGTTTTCTATCTTGAATTCGCAAAGAAGAGCACGAAATCTACAAAATCATGACTTTTTACCAAGATTCAACGGCTGAATTGCAAGAAAACAGCAGAATTCTGCACGAAATCATCAAAATTCTTAGAGAAAACTGCATATTTCGATGCAAAACAACGATTTCTCGCCGATTTTCGTTGTTTTCTATCTTGAATTCGCCAAGAAGAGCACGAAATCTACAAAATCATGACTTTTTACCTAGATTCAACGGCTGAATTGCAAGAAAACAGCAGAATTCTGCACGAAATCATCAAAATTCTTACAGAAAACCGCATATTTCGATGCAAAACAACGATTTCTCGCCGATTTTCGTTGTTTTCTGGTTTGAATTCGCCAAGAAGAGCACGAAATCTATAAAATCATGACTTTTTACCTAGATTTAACGGCTGAATTGCAAGAAAACAGCAGAATTCTGCACGAAATCATCAAAATTCTTACAGAAAACCGCATATTTCGATGCAAAACGACGATTT
This sequence comes from Gnatocerus cornutus, assembly GCA_029298725.1. Classification (NCBI taxonomy): domain Eukaryota; kingdom Metazoa; phylum Arthropoda; class Insecta; order Coleoptera; family Tenebrionidae; genus Gnatocerus; species Gnatocerus cornutus. Next base: position 3,707,141 of record CM055514.1, read on the forward strand.
CTCGCCGATTTTCGTTGTTTTCTGGCTTGAATTTGCAAAGAAGAGCACGAAATCTACAAAATCATGACTTTTTACCAAGATTCAACGGCTGAATTGCAAGAAAACAGCAGAATTCTGCACGAAATCATCAAAATTCTTACAGAAAACCGCATATTTCGATGCAAAACGACGATTTCTCGCCGATTTTCTTTGTTTTCTGGCTTGAATTCGCAAAGAAGAGCACGAAATCTTCAAAATCATGACTTTTTACCAAGATTCAACGGCTGAATTGCAAGAAAACAGCAGAATTCTGCACGAAATCATCAAAATTCTTACAGAAACCGCATATTTCGATGCAAAACGACGATTTCTCGCTGATTTTCGTTGTTTTCTATCTTGAATTCGCAAAGAAGAGCACGGAATCTACAAAATCATGACTTTTTACCAAGATTCAACGGCTGAATTGCAAGAAAACAGCAGAATTCTGCACGAAATCATCAAAATTCTTAGAAAAAACCGCATATTTCGATGCAAAACGACGATTTCTCGCCGATTTTCTTTGTTTTCTGGCTTGAATTCGCAAAGAAGAGCACGAAATCTACAAAATCATGACTTTTTACCAAGATTCAACGGCTGAATTGCAAGAAAACAGCAGAATTCTGCACGAAATCATCAAAATTCTTACAGAAAACCGCATATTTCGATGCAAAACAACGATTTCTCGCCGATTTTCGTTGTTTTCTGGCTTGAATTCGCAAAGAAGAGCACGAAATCTACAAAACCATCACTTTTTACCAAGATTCTACGGCTGAATTGCAAGAAAACAGCAGAATTCTGCACGAAATCATCAAAATTCTTACAGAAAACCGCATATTTCGATGCAAAACGACGATTTCTCGCCGATTTTCGTTGTTGTCTGGCTTGAATTCGCAAAGAAGAGCACGAAATCTACAAAATCATGACTTTTTACCAAGATTCAACGGCTGAATTGCAAGAAAACAGCAGAATTCTGCACGAAATCATCAAAATTCTTAGAGAAAACTGCATATTTCGATGCAAAACAACGATTTCTCGCCGATTTTCGTTGTTTTCTATCTTGAATTCGCCAAGAAGAGCACGAAATCTACAAAATTATGACTTTTTACTTAGATTCAACGGCTGAATTGCAAGAAAACAGCAGAATTCTGCACGAAATCATCAAAATTCTTACAGAAAACCGCATATTTCGATGCAAAACAACGATTTCTCGCCGATTTTCGTTGTTTTCTGGCTTGAATTCGCAAAGAAGAGCACGAAATCTACAAAACCATCACTTTTTACCAAGATTCAACGGCTGAATTGCAAGAAAACAGCAGAATTCTGCACGAAATCATCAAAATTCTTACAGAAAACCGCATATTTCGATGCAAAACAACGATTTCTCGCCGATTTTCGTTGTTTTCTGGCTTGAATTCGCAAAGAAGAGCACGAAATCTACAAAACCATCACTTTTTACCAAGATTCTACGGCTGAATTGCAAGAAAACAGCAGAATTCTGCACGAAATCATCAAAATTCTTACAGAAAACCGCATATTTCGATGCAAAACGACGATTTCTCGCCGATTTTCGTTGTTGTCTGGCTTGAATTCGCAAAGAAGAGCACGAAATCTACAAAATCATGACTTTTTACCAAGATTCAACGGCTGAATTGCAAGAAAACAGCAGAATTCTGCACGAAATCATCAAAATTCTTAGAGAAAACTGCATATTTCGATGCAAAACAACGATTTCTCGCCGATTTTCGTTGTTTTCTATCTTGAATTCGCCAAGAAGAGCACGAAATCTACAAAATTATGACTTTTTACCTAGATTCAACGGCTGAATTGCAAGAAAACAGCAGAATTCTGCACGAAATCATCAAAATTCTTACAGAAAACCGCATATTTCGATGCAAAACGACGATTTCTCGCCGATTTTCGTTGTTTTCTGGCTTGAATTTGCAAAGAAGAGCACGAAATCTACAAAATCATGACTTTTTACCAAGATTCAACGGCTGAATTGCAAGAAAACAGCAGAATTCTGCACGAAATCATCAAAATTCTTACAGAAAACCGCATATTTCGATGCAAAACGACGATTTCTCGCCGATTTTCGTTGTTTTCTGGCATGAATTTGCAAAGAAGAGCACGAAATCTACAAAATCATGACATTTTACCAAGATTCAACGGCTGAATTGCAAGAAAACAGCAGAATTCTGCACGAAATCATCAAAATTCTTAGAGAAAACCGCATATTTCGATGCAAAACGACGTTTTCTCGCTGATTTTCGTTGTTTTCTATCTTGAATTCGCAAAGAAGAGCACGAAATCTACAAAATCATGACTTTTTACCAAGATTCTACGGCTGAATTGCAAGAAAACAGCAGAATTCTGCACGAAATCATCAAAATTCTTACAGAAAACCGCATATTTCGATGCAAAACGACGATTTCTCGCCGATTTTCGTTGTTGTCTGGCTTGAATTCGCAAAGAAGAGCACGAAATCTACAAAATCATGACTTTTTACCAAGATTCAACGGCTGAATTGCAAGAAAACAGCAGAATTCTGCACGAAATCATCAAAATTCTTAGAGAAAACTGCATATTTCGATGCAAAACAACGATTTCTCGCCGATTTTCGTTGTTTTCTATCTTGAATTCGCCAAGAAGAGCACGAAATCTACAAAATTATGACTTTTTACCTAGATTCAACGGCTGAATTGCAAGAAAACAGCAGAATTCTGCACGAAATCATCAAAATTCTTACAGAAAACCGCATATTTCGATGCAAAACGACGATTTCTCGCCGATTTTCGTTGTTTTCTGGCTTGAATTTGCAAAGAAGAGCACGAAATCTACAAAATCATGACTTTTTACCAAGATTCAACGGCTGAATTGCAAGAAAACAGCAGAATTCTGCACGAAATCATCAAAATTCTTACAGAAAACCGCATATTTCGATGCAAAACGACGATTTCTCGCCGATTTTCGTTGTTTTCTGGCATGAATTTGCAAAGAAGAGCACGAAATCTACAAAATCATGACATTTTACCAAGATTCAACGGCTGAATTGCAAGAAAACAGCAGAATTCTGCACGAAATCATCAAAATTCTTAGAGAAAACCGCATATTTCGATGCAAAACGACGTTTTCTCGCTGATTTTCGTTGTTTTCTATCTTGAATTCGCAAAGAAGAGCACGAAATCTACAAAATCATGACTTTTTACCAAGATTCAACGGCTGAATTGCAAGAAAACAGCAGAATTCTGCACGAAATCATCAAAATTCTTACAGAAAACCGCATATTTCGATGCAAAACAACGATTTCTCGCCGATTTTCGTTGTTTTCTGGCTTGAATTCGCAAAGAAGAGCACGAAATCTACAAAATCATGACTTTTTACCAAGATTCAACGGCTGAATTGCAAGAAAACAGCAGAATTCTGCACGAAATCATCAAAATTTTTACAGAAAACCGCATATTTCGATGCAAAACGACGATTTCTCGCCGATTTTCTTTGTTTTCTGGCTTGAATTCGCAAAGAAGAGCACGAAATCTACAAAATCATGACTTTTTACCAAGATTCAACGGCTGAATTGCAAGAAAACAGCAGAATTCTGCACGAAATCATCAAAATTCTTACAGAAACCGCATATTTCGATGCAAAACGACGATTTCTCGCTGATTTTCGTTGTTTTCTATCTTGAATTCGCAAAGAAGAGCACGGAATCTACAAAATCATGACTTTTTACCAAGATTCAACGGCTGAATTGCAAGAAAACAGCAGAATTCTGCACGAAATCATCAAAATTCTTAGAAAAAAACCGCATATTTCGATGCAAAACGACGATTTCTCGCCGATTTTCGTTGTTTTCTGGCTTGAATTCGCAAAGAAGAGCACGAAATCTACAAAATCATGACTTTTTACCAAGATTCAACGGCTGAATTGCAAGAAAACAGCAGAATTCTTCACGAAATCATCAAAATTCTTACAGAAAACCGCATTTTTCGATGCAAAACGACGATTTCTCGCCGATTTTCGTTGTTTTCTGGCTTGAATTCGCAAAGAAGAACACGAAATCTACAAAATCATGACTTTTTACCAAGATTCAACGGCTGAATTGCAAGAAAACAGCAGAATTCTGCACGAAATCATCAAAATTCTTACAGAAAACCGCATATTTCGATGCAAAACCACGATTTCTCGCCGATTTTCGTTGTTTTCTGGCTTGAATTCGCAAAGAAGAGCACGAAATCTACAAAATCATCACTTTTTACCAAGATTCTACGGCTGAATTGCAAGAAAACAGCAGAATTCTGCACGAAATCATCAAAATTCTTACAGAAAACCGCATATTTCGATGCAAAACGACGATTTCTCGCCGATTTTCGTTGTTTTCTGGCTTGAATTCGCAAAGAAGAGCACGAAATCTACAAAATCATGACTTTTTACCAAGATTCAACGGCTGAATTGCAAGAAAACAGCAGAATTCTGCACGAAATCATCAAAATTCTTAGAGAAAACTGCATATTTCGATGCAAAACAACGATTTCTCGCCGATTTTCGTTGTTTTCTATCTTGAATTCGCCAAGAAGAGCACGAAATCTACAAAATCATGACTTTTTACCAAGATTCAACGGCTGAATTGCAAGAAAACAGCAGAATTCTGCACGAAATCATCAAAATTCTTACAGAAAAATGCATATATCGATGCAAAACGACGATTTCTCGCCGATTTTCGTTGTTTTCTGGCTTGAATTCGCAAAGAAGAGCACGAAATCTACAAAATCATGACTTTTTACCAAGATTCAACGGCTGAATTGCAAGAAAACAGCAGAATTCTGCACGAAATCATCAAAATTCTTACAGAAAACCGCATATTTCGATGCAAAACAACGTTTTCTCGCCGATTTTCGTTGTTTTCTGGCTTGAATTCGCAAAGAAAAGCACGAAATCTACAAAATCATCACTTTTTACCAAGATTCTACGGCTGAATTGCAAGAAAACAGCAGAATTCTGCACGAAATCATCAAAATTCTTAGAGAAAACTGCATATTACGATGCAAAACAACGATTTCTCGCCGATTTTCGTTGTTTTCTATCTTGAATTCGCCAAGAAGAGCACGAAATCTACAAAATCATGACTTTTTACCAAGATTCAACGGCTGAATTGCAAGACAACAGCAGAATTCTGCACGAAATCATCAAAATTCTTACAGAAAACCGCATTTTTCGATGCAAAACGACGATTTTTCGCCGATTTTCGTTGTTTTCTTACTTGAATTCGCAAAGAAGAGCACTAAATCTACAAAATCATGACTTTTTACCAAGATTCAACGGTTGAATTGCAAGAAAACAGCAGAATTCTGCACGAAATCATCAAAATTCTTACAGAAAACCGCATTTTTCGATGCAAAACAACGATTTCTCGCCGATTTTCGTTGTTTTCTGGCTTGAATTCGCAAAGAAGAGCACGAAATCTACAAAATCATCACTTTTTACCAAGATTCTACGGCTGAATTGCAAGAAAACAGCAGAATTCTGCACGAAATCATCAAAATTCTTAGAGAAAACTGCATTTTACGATGCAAAACAACGATTTCTCGCCGATTTTTGTTGTTTTCTATCTTGAATTCGCCAAGAAGAGCACGAAATCTACAAAATCATGACTTTTTACCAAGATTCAACGGCTGAATTGCAAGAAAACAGCAGAATTCTGCACGAAATCATCAAAATTCTTAGAGAAAACTGCATATTTCGATGCAAAACAACGATTTCTCGCCGATTTTCGTTGTTTTCTATCTTGAATTCGACAAGAGGAGCACGAAATCTACAAAATCATGACTTTTTACCCAGATTCAACGGCTGAATTGCAAGAAAACAGCAGAATTCTGCATGAAATCATCAAAATTCGTACAGAAAACCGCATATTTCGATGCAAAACAACGATTTCTCGCCGATTTTCGTTGTTTTCTGGCTTGAATTCGCAAAGAAGAGCACGAAATCTACAAAATCATGACTTTTTACCAAGATTCAACGGCTGAATTGCAAGAAAACAGCAGAATTCTGCACGAAATCATCAAAATTCTTAGAGAAAACTGCATATTTCGATGCGAAACAACGATTTCTCGCCGATTTTCGTGGTTTTCTGGCTCGAATTCGCAAAGAAGAGCACGAAATCTACAAAATCATGACTTTTTACCAAGATTCAACGGCTGAATTGCAAGAAAACAGCAGAATTCTGCACGAAATCATCAAAATTCTTACAGAAAACCGCATATTTCGATGCAAAACAACGATTTCTCGCCGATTTTCGTTGTTTTCTGGCTTGAATTCGCAAAGAAGAGCACGAAATCTACAAAATCATGACTTTTTACCAAGATTCAACGGCTGAGTTGCAAGAAAACAGCAGAATTCTGCACGAAATCATCAAAATTCTTAGAGAAAACTGCATATTTCGATGCAAAACAACAATTTCTCGCCGATTTTCGTTGTTTTCTGGCTTGAATTCGCAAAGAAGAGCACGAAATCTACAAAATCATGACTTTTTACCAAGATTCAACGGCTGAATTGCAAGAAAACACCAGAATTCTGCACGAAATCATCAAAATTCTTAGAGAAAACTGCATATTTCGATGCAAATCAACGATTTCTCGCCGATTTTCGTTGTTTTCTATCTTGAATTCGCCAAGAGGAGCACGAAATCTACAAAATCATGACTTTTTACCTAGATTCAACGGCTGAATTGCAAGAAAACAGCAGAATTCTGCACGAAATCATCAGAATTCTTACAGAAAACCGCTTATTTCGATGCAAAACAACGATTTCTCGCCGATTTTCGTTGTTTTCTGGCTTGAATTCGCCAAGAAGAGCACGAAATCTATAAAATCATGACTTTTTACCTAGATTCAACAGCTGAATTGCAAGAAAACAGCAGAATTCTGCACGAAATCATCAAAATTCTTACAGAAAACCGCATATTTCGATGCAAAACGACGATTTCTCGCCGATTTTCGTTGTTTTCTGGCTTGAATTCGCAAAGAAGAGCACGAAATCTACAAAATCATGACTTTTTACCAAGATTCAACGGCTGAATTGCAAGAAAACAGCAGAATTCTGCACGAAATCATCAAAATTCTTAGAGAAAACTGCATATTTCGATGCAAAACAACGATTTCTCGCCAATTTTCGTTGTTTTCTATCTTGAATTCGCCAAGAAGAGCACGAAATCTACAAAATTATGAATTTTTACCTAGATTCAACGGCTGAATTGCAAGAAAACAGCAGAATTCTGCACGAAATCATCAAAATTCTCACAGAAAACCGCATATTTCGATGCAAAACGACGATTTCTCGCCGATTTTCGTTGTTTTCTGGCTTGAATTTGCAAAGAAGAGCACGAAATCTACAAAATCATGACTTTTTACCACGATTCAACGGCTGAATTGCAAGAAAACAGCAGAATTCTACACGAAATCATCAAAATTCTTACAGAAAACCGCATATTTCGATGCAAAACGACGATTTCTCGCCGATTTTCGTTGTTTTCTGGCATGAATTTGCAAAGAAGAGCACGAAATCTACAAAATCATGACTTTTTACCAAGATTCAACGGCTGAATTGCAAGAAAACAGCAGAATTCTGCACGAAATCATCAAAATTCTTACAGAAAACCGCATATTTCGATGCAAAACGACGATTTCTCGCCGATTTTCGTTGTTTTCTGGCATGAATTTGCAAAGAAGAGCACGAAATCTACAAAATCATGACTTTTTACCAAGATTCAACGGCTGAATTGCAAGAAAACAGCAGAATTCTGCACGAAATCATCAAAATTCTTAGAGAAAACTGCATATTTCGATGCAAAACAACGATTTCTCGCCGATTTTCGTTGTTTTCTGGCTTGAATTCGCAAAGAAGAGCACGAAATCTACAATATCATGACTTTTACCAAGAGTCAACAGCTGAATTGCAAGAAAACAGCAGAATTCTGCTCGAAATCATCAAAATTCTTACAGAAAACCGCATATTTCGATGCAAAACAACGATTTCTCGCCGATTTTCGTTGTTTTCTGGCTTGAATTCGCAAAGAAGAGCACAAAATCTACAAAATCATCACTTTTTACCAAGATTCTACGGCTGAATTGCAAGAAAACAGCAGACTTCTGCACGAAATCATCAAAATTCTTACAGAAAACCGCATATTTCGATGCAAAACGACAAGTTCTCGCCGATTTTCGTTGTTTTCTATCTTGAATTCGCCAAGAAGAGCACGAAATCTACAAAATCATGACTTTTTACATAGATTCAACGGCTGAATTGCAAGAAAACAGCAGAATTCTGCACGAAATCATCAAAATTCTTACAGAAAACCGCATATTTCGATGCAAAACAACGATTTCTCGCCGATTTTCGTTGTTTTCTATCTTGAATTCGCCAAGAAGAGCACGAAATCTACAAAATCATGACTTTTTACCTAGATTCAACGGCTGAATTGCAAGAAAACAGCAGAAATCTGCACGAAATCATCAAAATTCTTACAGAAAACCGCATATTTCGATGCAAAACGACGATTTCTCGCCGATTTTCGTTGTTTTCTGGCATGAATTTGCAAAGAAGAGCACGAAATCTACAAAATCATGACTTTTTACCAAGATTCAACGGCTGAATTGCAAGAAAACTGCAGAATTCTGCACGAAATCATCAAAATTCTTAGAGAAAACCGCATATTTCGATGCAAAACGACGATTTCTCGCTGATTTTCGTTGTTTTTTATCTTGAATTCGCAAAAAAGAGCACAAAATCTACAAAATCATGACTTTTTACCAAGTTTCAACGGCTGAATTGCAAGAAAACAGCAGAATTCTGCACGAAATCGTCAAAATTCTGAGAGAAAACCTCATATTTCGATGCAAAACGACGATTTCTCGCCGATTTTCGATGTTTTCTGGCTTGAATTCGTAAAGAAGAGCACGAAATCTACAAAATCATTACTTTTTACCAAGATTCAACGGCTGAATTGCAAGAAAACAGCAGAATTCTGCACGAAATCATCAAAATTCTTAGAGAAAACTGCATATTTCGATGCAAAACAACGATTTCTCGCCGATTTTCGTTGTTTTCTATCTTGAATTCGCCAACAAGAGCACGAAATCTACAAAATCATGACTTTTTACATAGATTCAACGGCTGAATTGCAAGAAAACAGCAGAATTCTGCACGAAATCATCAAAATTCTTACAGAAAACCGCATATTTCGATGCAAAACAACGATTTCTCGCCGATTTTCGTTGTTTTCTGGCTTGAATTCGCAAAAAAGAGCACGAAATCTCAAAATCATCACTTTTTACCAAGATTCTACGGCTGAATTGCAAGAAAACAGCAGAATTCTGCACGAAATCATCAAAATTCTTAGAGAAAACTGCATATTTCGATGCAAAACAACGATTTCTCGCCGATTTTCGTTGTTTTCTATCTTGAATTCGCCAAGAAGAGCACGAAATCTACAAAATCATGACTTTTTACCTAGATTCAACGGCTGAATTGCAAGAAAACAGCAGAATTCTGCACGAAATCATCAAAATTCTTACAGAAAACCGCATATTTCGATGCAAAACGACGATTTCTCGCTGATTTTCGTTGTTTTCTATCTTGAATTCGCAAAGAAGAGCACAAAATCTACAAAATCATGACTTTTTACCAAGATTCAACAGCTGAATTGCAAGAAAACAGCAGAATTCTGCACGAAATCATCAAAATTCTTACAGAAAACCGCATATTTCGATGCAGAACAACGATTTCTCGCCGATTTTCGTTGTTTTCTGGCTTGAATTCGCAAAGAAGAGCACGAAATCTACAAAATCATCACTTCTTACCAAGATTCTACGGCTGAATTGCAAGAAAACAGCAGAATTCTGCACGAAATCATCAAAATTCTTAGAGAAAACTGCATATTTCGATGCAAAACAACGATTTCTCGCCGATTTTCGTTGTTTTCTATCTTGAATTCGCCAAGAAGAGCACGAAATCTACAAAATCATGACTTTTTACCAAGATTCAACGGCTGAATTGCAAGAAAACAGCAGAATTCTGCACGAAATCGTCAAAATTCTTAGAGAAAACCGCATATTTCGATGCAAAACGACGATTTCTCGCCGATTTTCGTTGTTTTCTGGCTTGAATTCGCAAAACAGAGCACGAAATCAACAAAATCATTACTTTTTACCAAGATTCAACGGCTGAATTGCAAGAAAACAGCAGAATTCTGCACGAAATCATCAAAATTCTTAGAGAAAACCGCATATTTCGATGCAAAACGACGATTTCTCGCCGATTTTCGTGGTTTTCTGGCTTGAATTCGCAAAGAAGAGCACGAAATCTACAAAATCATGACATTTTACCAAGATTCAACGGCTGAATTGCAAGAAAACAGCAGAATTCTGCACGAAATCATCAAAATTCTTACAGAAAACCGCATATTTCGATGCAAACCGATTATTTCTCGCCGATTTTCGTTGTTTTCTGGCTTGAATTCGCAAAGAAGAGCACGAAATCTACAAAATCATGACTTTTTACCAAGATTCAACGGCTGAATTGCAAGAAAACAGCAGAATTCTGCACGAAATCATCAAAATTCTTACAGAAAACCGCATATTTCGATGCAAAACAACGATTTCTCGCCGATTTTCGTTGTTTTCTGGCTTGAATTTGCAAGGAAGAGCACGAAATCTACAAAATCATCACTTTTTACCAAGATTCTACGGCTGAATTGCAAGAAAACAGCAGAATTCGGCACGAAATCATCAAAATTCTTACAGAAAACCGCATATTTCGATGCAAAACGACGATTTCTCGCCGATTTTCGTTGTTTTCTGGCTTGAATTCGCAAAAAAGAGCACGAAATCTACAAAATCATGACTTTTTACCAAGATTCAACGGCTGAATTGCAAGAAAACAGCAGAATTCTGCACGAAATCATCAAAATTCTTACAGAAAACCGCATATTTCGATGCAAAACGACGATTTCTCGCCGATTTTCGTTGTTTTCTGGCTTGAATTCGCAAAGCAGAGCACGAAATCAACAAAATCATTACTTTTTACCAAGATTCAACGGCTGAATTGCAAGAAAACAGCAGAGTTCTGCACGAAATCATCAAAATTCTTAGAGAAAACCGCATATTTCGATGCAAAACGACGATTTCTCGCCGATTTTCGTGGTTTTCTGGCTTGAATTCGCAAAGAAGAGCACGAAATCCACAAAATCATGACATTTTACCAAGATTCAACGGCTGAATTGCAAGAAAACAGCAGAATTCTGCACGAAATCATCAAAATTCTTACAGAAAACCGCATATTTCGATGCAAAACGATTATTTCTGGCCGATTTTCGTTGTTTTCTGGCTTGAATTTGCAAAGAAGAGCACGAAATCTACAAAATCATGACTTTTTACCAAGATTCAACGGCTGAATTGCAAGAAAACAGCAGAATTCTGCACGAAATCATCAAAATTCTTACAGAAAACCGCATATTTCGATGCAAAACGACGATTTCTCGCCGATTTTCGTTGATTTCTGGCTTGAATTCGCAAAGAAAAGCACGAAATCTACAAAATCATGACTTTTTACCAAGATTCAACGGCTGAATTGCAAGAAAACCGCAGAATTCTGCACGAAATTATCAAAATTCTTACAGAAAACCGCATATTTCGATGCAAAACAACGATTTCTCGCCGATTTTCGTTGTTTTCTGGCTTGAATTCGCAAAGAAGAGCACGGAATCTACAAAATCATCACTTTTTACCAAGATTCTACAGCTGAATTGCAAGAAAACAGCAGACTTCTGCACGAAATCATCAAAATTCTTACAGAAAACCGTATATTTCGATGCAAAACGACGATTTCTCGCCGATTTTCGTTGTTTTCTGGCTTGAATTCGCAAAGAAGAGCACGAAATCTACAAAATCATGACTTTTTACCAAGATTCAACGGCTGAATTGCAAGAAAACAGCAGAATTCTGCACGAAATCATCAAAATTCTTAGAGAAAACTGCATATTTCGATGCAAAACGACGATTTCTCGCCGATTTTCGTTGTTTTCTGGCTTGAATTCGCAAAGAAGAGCACGAAATCTACAAAATCATGACTTTTTACCAAGATTCAACGGCTGAATTGCAAGAAAACAGCAGAATTCTGCACGAAATCATCAAAATTCTTAGAGAAAACGGCATATTTCGATGCAAAACAACGATTTCTCGCCGATTTTCGTTGTTTTCTATCTTGAATTCGCCAAGAAGAGCACGAAATCTACAAAATCATGACTTTTTACCAAGATTCAACGGCTAAATTGCAAGAAAACAGCAGAATTCTGAACGAAATCGTCAAAATTCTTAGAGAAAACCGCATATTTCGATGCAAAACGACGATTTCTCGCCGATTTTCGTTGTTTTCTGGCTTGAATTCGCAAAGAAGAGCACGAAATTTACAAAATCATGACTTTTTACCAAGATTCAACGGCTGAATTGCAAGAAAACAGCAGAATTCTGCACAAAATCATCAAAATTCTTACAGAAAACCGCATATTTCGATGCAAAACGATTATTTCTCGCCGATTTTCGTTGTTTTCTGGCTTGAATTCGCAAAAAAGAGCACGAAATCTACAAAATCATGACTTTTTACCAAGATTCAACGGCTGAATTGCAAGAAAACAGCAGAATTCTGCACGAAATCATCAAAATTCTTACAGAAAACCGCATATTTCGATGCGAAACGACGATTTCTCGCCGATTTTCGTTGTTTTCTGGCTTGAATTCGCAAAGAAGAGCACGAAATCTACAAAATCATGACTTTTTACTAAGATTCAACGGCTGAATTGCAAGAAAACCGCAGAATTCTACACGAAATCATCAAAATTCTTACAGAAAACCGCATTTTTCGATGCAAATCGACGATTTCTCGCCGATTTTCGTTGTTTTCTGGCTTGAATTCGCAAAGAAGAGCACGAAATCTACAAAATCATGACTTTTTACCAAGATTCAACGGCTGAATTGCAAGAAAACAGCAGAATTCTGCACGAAATCATCAAAATTCTTACAGAAAACCGCATATTTCGATGCAAAACGATTATTTCTCGCCGATTTTCGTTGTTTTCTAACTTGAATTCGCAAAGAAGAGCACAAAATCTACAAAATCATGACTTTTTACCAAGATTCAACAGCTGAATTGCAAGAAAACAGCAGAATTCTGCACGAAATCATCAAAATTCTTACAGAAAACCGCATATTTCGATGCAAAACAACGATTTCTCGCCGATTTTCGTTGTTTTCTGGCTTGAATTCGCAAAGAAGAGCACAAAATCTACAAAATCATCACTTTTTACCAAGATTCTACGGCTGAATTGCAAGAAAACAGCAGAATTCTGCACGAAATCATCAAAATTCTTAGAGAAAACTGCATATTTCGATGCAAAACAACGATTTCTCGCCGATTTTCGTTGTTTTCTATCTTGAATTCGCCAAGAAGAGCACGAAATCTACAAAATCATGACTTTTTACCAAGATTCAACGGCTGAATTGCAAGAAAACAGCAGAATTCTGCACGAAATCGTCAAAATTCTTAGAGAAAACCGCATATTTCGATGCAAAACGACGATTTCTCGCCGATTTTCGTTGTTTTCTGGCTTGAATTCGCAAAACAGAGCACGAAATCAACAAAATCATTACTTTTTACCAAGATTCAACGGCTGAATTGCAAGAAAACAGCAGAATTCTGCACGAAATCATCAAAATTCTTAGAGAAAACCGCATATTTCGATGCAAAACGACGATTTCTCGCCGATTTTCGTGGTTTTCTGGCTTGAATTCGCAAAGAAGAGCACGAAATCTACAAAATCATGACATTTTACCAAGATTCAACGGCTGAATTGCAAGAAAACAGCAGAATTCTGCACGAAATCATCAAAATTCTTACAGAAAACCGCATATTTCGATGCAAAACGATTATTTCTCGCCGATTTTCGTTGTTTTCTGGCTTGAATTCGCAAAGAAGAGCACGAAATCTACAAAATCATGACTTTTTACCAAGATTCAACGGCTGAATTGCAAGAAAACAGCAGAATTCTGCACGAAATCATCAAAATTCTTACAGAAAACCGCATATTTCGATGCAAAACGATTATTTCTCGCCGATTTTCGTTGTTTTCTGGCTTGAATTCGCAAAGAAGAGCACAAAATCTACAAAATCATGACTTTTTACCAAGATTCAACAGCTGAATTGCAAGAAAACAGCAGAATTCTGCACGAAATCATCAAAATTCTTACAGAAAACCGCATATTTCGATGCAAAACAACGATTTCTCGCCGATTTTCGTTGTTTTCTGGCTTGAATTCGCAAAGAAGAGCACAAAATCTACAAAATCATCACTTTTTACCAAGATTCTACGGCTGAATTGCAAGAAAACAGCAGAATTCTGCACGAAATCATCAAAATTCTTAGAGAAAACTGCATATTTCGATGCAAAACAACGATTTCTCGCCGATTTTCGTTGTTTTCTATCTTGAATTCGCCAAGAAGAGCACGAAATCTACAAAATCATGACTTTTTACCAAGATTCAACGGCTGAATTGCAAGAAAACAGCAGAATTCTGCACGAAATCGTCAAAATTCTTAGAGAAAACCGCATATTTCGATGCAAAACGACGATTTCTCGCCGATTTTCGTTGTTTTCTGGCTTGAATTCGCAAAACAGAGCACGAAATCAACAAAATCATTACTTTTTACCAAGATTCAACGGCTGAATTGCAAGAAAACAGCAGAATTCTGCACGAAATCATCAAAATTCTTAGAGAAAACCGCATATTTCGATGCAAAACGACGATTTCTCGCCGATTTTCGTGGTTTTCTGGCTTGAATTCGCAAAGAAGAGCACGAAATCTACAAAATCATGACATTTTACCAAGATTCAACGGCTGAATTGCAAGAAAACAGCAGAATTCTGCACGAAATCATCAAAATTCTTACAGAAAACCGCATATTTCGATGCAAAACGATTATTTCTCGCCGATTTTCGTTGTTTTCTGGCTTGAATTCGCAAAGAAGAGCACGAAATCTACAAAATCATGACTTTTTACCAAGATTCAACGGCTGAATTGCAAGAAAACAGCAGAATTCTGCACGAAATCATCAAAATTCTTACAGAAAACCGCATATTTCGATGCAAAACAACGATTTCTCGCCGATTTTTGTTGTTTTCTGGCTTGAATTTGCAAGGAAGAGCACGAAATCTACAAAATCATCACTTTTTACCAAGATTCTACGGCTGAATTGCAAGAAAACAGCAGAATTCGGCACGAAATCATCAAAATTCTTACAGAAAACCGCATATTTCGATGCAAAACGACGATTTCTCGCCGATTTTCGTTGTTTTCTGGCTTGAATTCGCAAAAAAGAGCACGAAATCTACAAAATCATGACTTTTTACCAAGATTCAACGGCTGAATTGCAAGAAAACAGCAGAATTCTGCACGAAATCATCAAAATTCTTACAGAAAACCGCATATTTCGATGCAAAACGACGATTTCTCGCCGATTTTCGTTGTTTTCTGGCTTGAATTCGCAAAGCAGAGCACGAAATCAACAAAATCATTACTTTTTACCAAGATTCAACGGCTGAATTGCAAGAAAACAGCAGAATTCTGCACGAAATCATCAAAATTCTTAGAGAAAACCGCATATTTCGATGCAAAACGACGATTTCTCGCCGATTTTCGTGGTTTTCTGGCTTGAATTCGCAAAGAAGAGCACGAAATCCACAAAATCATGACATTTTACCAAGATTCAACGGCTGAATTGCAAGAAAACAGCAGAATTCTGCACGAAATCATCAAAATTCTTACAGAAAACCGCATATTTCGATGCAAAACGATTATTTCTGGCCGATTTTCGTTGTTTTCTGGCTTGAATTTGCAAAGAAGAGCACGAAATCTACAAAATCATGACTTTTTACCAAGATTCAACGGCTGAATTGCAAGAAAACAGCAGAATTCTGCACGAAATCATCAAAATTCTTACAGAAAACCGCATATTTCGATGCAAAACGACGATTTCTCGCCGATTTTCGTTGATTTCTGGCTTGAATTCGCAAAGAAAAGCACGAAATCTACAAAATCATGACTTTTTACCAAGATTCAACGGCTGAATTGCAAGAAAACCGCAGAATTCTGCACGAAATTATCAAAATTCTTACAGAAAACCGCATATTTCGATGCAAAACAACGATTTCTCGCCGATTTTCGTTGTTTTCTGGCTTGAATTCGCAAAGAAGAGCACGAAATCTACAAAATCATCACTTTTTACCAAGATTCTACAGCTGAATTGCAAGAAAACAGCAGACTTCTGCACGAAATCATCAAAATTCTTACAGAAAACCGTATATTTCGATGCAAAACGACGATTTCTCGCCGATTTTCGTTGTTTTCTGGCTTGAATTCGCAAAGAAGAGCACGAAATCTACAAAATCATGACTTTTTACCAAGATTCAACGGCTGAATTGCAAGAAAACAGCAGAATTCTGCACGAAATCATCAAAATTCTTAGAGAAAACTGCATATTTCGATGCAAAACGACGATTTCTCGCCGATTTTCGTTGTTTTCTGGCTTGAATTCGCAAAGAAGAGCACGAAATCTACAAAATCATGACTTTTTACCAAGATTCAACGGCTGAATTGCAAGAAAACAGCAGAATTCTGCACGAAATCATCAAAATTCTTAGAGAAAACGGCATATTTCGATGCAAAACAACGATTTCTCGCCGATTTTCGTTGTTTTCTATCTTGAATTCGCCAAGAAGAGCACGAAATCTACAAAATCATGACTTTTTACCAAGATTCAACGGCTGAATTGCAAGAAAACAGCAGAATTCTGCACGAAATCGTCAAAATTCTTAGAGAAAACCGCATATTTCGATGCAAAACGACGATTTCTCGCCGATTTTCGTTGTTTTCTGGCTTGAATTCGCAAAGAAGAGCACGAAATTTACAAAATCATGACTTTTTACCAAGATTCAACGGCTGAATTGCAAGAAAACAGCAGAATTCTGCACAAAATCATCAAAATTCTTACAGAAAACCGCATATTTCGATGCAAAACGATTATTTCTCGCCGATTTTCGTTGTTTTCTGGCTTGAATTCGCAAAAAAGAGCACGAAATCTACAAAATCATGACTTTTTACCAAGATTCAACGGCTGAATTGCAAGAAAACAGCAGAATTCTGCACGAAATCATCAAAATTCTTACAGAAAACCGCATATTTCGATGCAAAACGACGATTTCTCGCCGATTTTCGTTGTTTTCTGGCTTGAGTTCGCAAAGAAGAGCACGAAATCTACAAAATCATGACTTTTTACTAAGATTCAACGGCTGAATTGCAAGAAAACCGCAGAATTCTACACGAAATCATCAAAATTCTTACAGAAAACCGTATATTTCGATGCAAAACGACGATTTCTCGCCGATTTTCGTTGTTTTCTGGCTTGAATTCGCAAAGAAGAGCACGAAATCTACAAAATCATGACTTTTTACCAAGATTCAACGGCTGAATTGCAAGAAAACAGCAGAATTCTGCACGAAATCATCAAAATTCTTAGAGAAAACTGCATATTTCGATGCAAAACGACGATTTCTCGCCGATTTTCGTTGTTTTCTGGCTTGAATTCGCAAAGAAGAGCACGAAATCTACAAAATCATGACTTTTTACCAAGATTCAACGGCTGAATTGCAAGAAAACAGCAGAATTCTGCACGAAATCATCAAAATTCTTAGAGAAAACGGCATATTTCGATGCAAAACAACGATTTCTCGCCGATTTTCGTTGTTTTCTATCTTGAATTCGCCAAGAAGAGCACGAAATCTACAAAATCATGACTTTTTACCAAGATTCAACGGCTGAATTGCAAGAAAACAGCAGAATTCTGCACGAAATCGTCAAAATTCTTAGAGAAAACCGCATATTTCGATGCAAAACGACGATTTCTCGCCGATTTTCGTTGTTTTCTGGCTTGAATTCGCAAAGAAGAGCACGAAATTTACAAAATCATGACTTTTTACCAAGATTCAACGGCTGAATTGCAAGAAAACAGCAGAATTCTGCACAAAATCATCAAAATTCTTACAGAAAACCGCATATTTCGATGCAAAACGATTATTTCTCGCCGATTTTCGTTGTTTTCTGGCTTGAATTCGCAAAAAAGAGCACGAAATCTACAAAATCATGACTTTTTACCAAGATTCAACGGCTGAATTGCAAGAAAACAGCAGAATTCTGCACGAAATCATCAAAATTCTTACAGAAAACCGCATATTTCGATGCAAAACGACGATTTCTCGCCGATTTTCGTTGTTTTCTGGCTTGAATTCGCAAAGAAGAGCACGAAATCTACAAAATCATGACTTTTTACTAAGATTCAACGGCTGAATTGCAAGAAAACCGCAGAATTCTACACGAAATCATCAAAATTCTTACAGAAAACCGCATTTTTCGATGCAAATCGACGATTTCTCGCCGATTTTCGTTGTTTTCTGGCTTGAATTCGCAAAGAAGAGCACGAAATCTACAAAATCATGACTTTTTACCAAGATTCAACGGCTGAATTGCAAGAAAACAGCAGAATTCTGCACGAAATCATCAAAATTCTTACAGAAAACCGCATATTTCGATGCAAAACAACGATTTCTCGCCGATTTTCGTTGTTTTCTGGCTTGAATTTGCAAGGAAGAGCACGAAATCTACAAAATCATCACTTTTTACCAAGATTCTACGGCTGAATTGCAAGAAAACAGCAAAATTCTGCACGAAATCGTCAAAATTCTTAGAGAAAACCGCATATTTCGATGCAAAACGACGATTTCTCGCCGATTTTCGTGGTTTTCTGGCTTGAATTCGCAAAGAAGAGCACGAAATCTACAAAATCATGACATTTTACCAAGATTCAACGGCTGAATTGCAAGAAAACAGCAGAATTCTGCACGAAATCATCAAAATTCTTACAGAAAACCGCATATTTCGATGCAAAACGATTATTTCTCGCCGATTTTCGTTGTTTTCTGGCTTGAATTCGCAAAGAAGAGCACGAAATCTACAAAATCATGACTTTTTACCAAGATTCAACGGCTGAATTGCATGAAAACAGCAGAATTCTGCACGAAATCATCAAAATTCTTACAGAAAACCGCATATTTCGATGCAAAACGACGATTTCTCGCCGATTTTCGTTGTTTTCTGGCTTGAATTCGCAAAGAAGAGCACGAAATCTACAAAATCATGACTTTTTACCAAGATTCAACGGCTGAATTGCAAGAAAACCGCAGAATTCTGCACGAAATTATCAAAATTCTTACAGAAAACCGCATATTTCGATGCAAAACAACGATTTCTCGCCGATTTTCGTTGTTTTCTGGCTTGAATTCGCAAAGAAGAGCACGAAATCTACAAAATCATCACTTTTTACCAAGATTCTACGGCTGAATTGCAAGAAAACAGCAGAATTCTGCACGAAATCATCAAAATTCTTACAGAAAACCGCATATTTCGATGCAAAACGACGATTTCTCGCCGATTTTCGTTGTTTTCTGGCTTGAATTCGCAAAAAAGAGCACGAAATCTACAAAATCATGACTTTTTACCAAGATTCAACGGCTGAATTGTAAGAAAACAGCAGAATTCTGCACGAAATCATCAAAATTCTTAGAGAAAACTGCATATTTCGATGCAAAACATCGATTTCTCGCCGATTTTCGTTGTTTTCTATCTTGAATTCGCCAAGAAGAGCACGAAATCTACAAAATCATGACTTTTTACCTACATTCAACGGCTGAATTGCAAGAAAACAGCAGAATTCTGCACGAAACCATCAAAATTCTTACAGAAAACCGCATATTTAGATGCAATACAACGATTTCTCGCCGATTTTCGTTGTTTTCTGGCTTGAATTCGCAAAGAAAAGCACGAAATCTACAAAATCATCACATTTTACCAAGATTCTACAGCTGAATTGCAAGAAAACAGCAGACTTCTGCACGAAATCATCAAAATTCTTACAGAAAACCGCATATTTCGATGCAAAACGACGATTTCTCGCTGATTTTCGTTGTTTTCTATCTTGAATTCGCAAAGAAAAGCACAAAATCCACAAAATCATGACTTTTTACCAAGATTCAACGGCTGAATTGCAAGAAAACAGCAGAATTCTGCACGAAATTGTCAAAATTCTTAGAGAAAACCGCATATTTCGATGCAATACGA
Source organism: Gnatocerus cornutus (assembly GCA_029298725.1). Taxonomy (NCBI): domain Eukaryota; kingdom Metazoa; phylum Arthropoda; class Insecta; order Coleoptera; family Tenebrionidae; genus Gnatocerus; species Gnatocerus cornutus. Next base: position 3,727,432 of record CM055514.1, read on the forward strand.
CGATTTCTCGCCGATTTTCGTTGTTTTCTGGCTTGAATTCGCAAAGAAGAGCACGAAATCTACAAAATCATGACTTTTTACCAAGATTCAACGGCTGAATTGCAAGAAAACAGCAGAATTCTGCACGAAATCATCAAAATTCTTAGAGAAAACCGCATATTTCGATGCAAAACGACGATTTCTCGCCGATTTTCGTGGTTTTCTGGCTTAAATTCGCAAAGAAGAGCACGAAATCTACAAAATCATGACTTTCTGCACGAAATCATCAAAATTCTTACAGAAAACCGTATTTTTCGATGCAAAACGACGATTTCTCGCCGATTTTCGTTGTTTTCTGGCTTGAATTCGCAAAGAAGAGCACGAAATCTACAAAATCATGACTTTTTACTAAGATTCAACGGCTGAATTGCAAGAAAACAGCAGAATTCTGCACGAAATCATCAAAATTCTTACAGAAAACCGCATATTTCGATGCAAAACAACGATTTCTCGCCGATTTTCGTTGTTTTCTGGCTTGAATTCGCAAAGAAGAGCACGAAATCTACAAAATCATAACTTTTTACCAAGATTCAACGGCTGAATTGCAAGAAAACAGCAGAATTCTGCACGAAATCATCAAAATTCTTACAGAAAACCGCATATTTCGATGCAAAACGACGATTTCTCGCCGATTTTCGTTGTTTTCTGGCTTGAATTCGCAAAGAAGAGCACGAAATCTACAAAATCATGACTTTTTACCAAGATTCAACGGCTGAATTGCAAGAAAACCGCAGAATTCTGCACGAAATTATCAAAATTCTTACAGAAAACCGCATATTTCGATGCATAACAACGATTTCTCGCCGATTTTCGTTGTTTTCTGGCTTGAATTCGCAAAGAAGAGCACGAAATCTACAAAATCATCACTTTTTACCAAGATTCTACGGCTGAATTGCAAGAAAACAGCAGAATTCTGCACGAAATCATCAAAATTCTTACAGAAAACCGCATATTTCGATGCAAAACGACGATTTCTCGCCGATTTTCGTTGTTTTCTGGCTTGAATTCGCAAAAAAGAGCACGAAATCTACAAAATCATGACTTTTTACCAAGATTCAACGGCTGAATTGTAAGAAAACAGCAGAATTCTGCACGAAATCATCAAAATTCTTAGAGAAAACTGCATATTTCGATGCAAAACAACGATTTCTCGCCGATTTTCGTTGTTTTCTATCTTGAATTCGCCAAGAAGAGCACGAAATCTACAAAATCATGACTTTTTACCTACATTCAACGGCTGAATTGCAAGAAAACAGCAGAATTCTGCACGAAACCATCAAAATTCTTACAGAAAACCGCATATTTCGATGCAAAACAACGATTTCTCGCCGATTTTCGTTGTTTTCTGGCTTGAATTCGCAAAGAAAAGCACGAAATCTACAAAATCATCACTTTTTACCAAGATTCTACAGCTGAATTGCAAGAAAACAGCAGACTTCTGCACGAAATCATCAAAATTCTTACAGAAAACCGCATATTTCGATGCAAAACGACGATTTCTCGCTGATTTTCGTTGTTTTCTATCTTGAATTCGCAAAGAAAAGCACAAAATCCACAAAATCATGACTTTTTACCAAGATTCAACGGCTGAATTGCAAGAAAACAGCAGAATTCTGCACGAAATTGTCAAAATTCTTAGAGAAAACCGCATATTTCGATGCAAAACGACGATTTCTCGCCGATTTTCGTGGTTTTCTGGCTTAAATTCGCAAAGAAGAGCACGAAATCTACAAAATCATGACTTTCTGCACGAAATCATCAAAATTCTTACAGAAAACCGTATTTTTCGATGCAAAACGACGATTTCTCGCCGATTTTCGTTGTTTTCTGGCTTGAATTCGCAAAGAAGAGCACGAAATCTACAAAATCATGACTTTTTACTAAGATTCAACGGCTGAATTGCAAGAAAACAGCAGAATTCTGCACGAAATCATCAAAATTCTTACAGAAAACCGCATATTTCGATGCAAAACAACGATTTCTCGCCGATTTTCGTTGTTTTCTGGCTTGAATACGCAAAGAAGAGCACGAAATCTACAAAATCATCACTTTTTACCAAGATTCTACGGCTGAATTGCAAGAAAACAGCAGAATTCTGCACGAAATCATCAAAATTCTTACAGAAAACCGCATATTTCGATGCAAAACGACGATTTCTCGCCGATTTTCGTTGTTTTCTGGCTTGAATTCGCAAAGAAGAGCACGAAATCTACAAAATCATAACTTTTTACCAAGATTCAACGGCTGAATTGCAAGAAAACAGCAAAATTCTGCACGAAATCATCAAAATTCTTAGAGAAAACTGCATATTTCGATGCGAAACAACGATTTCTCGCCGATTTTCGTTGTTTTCTATCTTGAATTTGCCAAGGAAAGCACGAAATCTACAAAATCATGACTTTTTACCAAGATTCAACGGCTGAATTGCAAGAAAACAGCAGAATTCTGCACGAAATCGTCAAAATTCTTAGAGAAAACCGCATATTTCGATGCAAAACGACGATTTCTCGCCGATTTTCGTGGTTTTCTGGCTTGAATTCGCAAAGAAGAGCACGAAATCTACAAAATCATGACATTTTACCAAGATTCAACGGCTGAATTGCAAGAAAACAGCAGAATTCTGCACGAAATCATCAAAATTCTTACAGAAAACCGCATATTTCGATGCAAAACGATTATTTCTCGCCGATTTTCGTTGTTTTCTGGCTTGAATTCGCAAAGAAGAGCACGAAATCTACAAAATCATGACTTTTTACCAAGATTCAACGGCTGAATTGCATGAAAACAGCAGAATTCTGCACGAAACCATCAAAATTCTTACAGAAAACCGCATATTTCGATGCAAAACAACGATTTCTCGCCGATTTTCGTTGTTTTCTGGCTTGAATTCGCAAAGAAAAGCACGAAATCTACAAAATCATCACTTTTTACCAAGATTCTACAGCTGAATTGCAAGAAAACAGCAGACTTCTGCACGAAATCATCAAAATTCTTACAGAAAACCGCATATTTCGATGCAAAACGACGATTTCTCGCTGATTTTCGTTGTTTTCTGGCTTGAATTCGCAAAAAAGAGCACGAAATCTACAAAATCATGACTTTTTACCAAGATTCAACGGCTGAATTGTAAGAAAACAGCAGAATTCTGCACGAAATCATCAAAATTCTTAGAGAAAACTGCATATTTCGATGCAAAACAACGATTTCTCGCCGATTTTCGTTGTTTTCTATCTTGAATTCGCCAAGAAGAGCACGAAATCTACAAAATCATGACTTTTTACCTACATTCAACGGCTGAATTGCAAGAAAACAGCAGAATTCTGCACGAAACCATCAAAATTCTTACAGAAAACCGCATATTTCGATGCAAAACAACGATTTCTCGCCGATTTTCGTTGTTTTCTGGCTTGAATTCGCAAAGAAAAGCACGAAATCTACAAAATCATCACTTTTTACCAAGATTCTACAGCTGAATTGCAAGAAAACAGCAGACTTCTGCACGAAATCATCAAAATTCTTACAGAAAACCGCATATTTCGATGCAAAACGACGATTTCTCGCTGATTTTCGTTGTTTTCTATCTTGAATTCGCAAAGAAAAGCACAAAATCCACAAAATCATGACTTTTTACCAAGATTCAACGGCTGAATTGCAAGAAAACAGCAGAATTCTGCACGAAATTGTCAAAATTCTTAGAGAAAACCGCATATTTCGATGCAATACGACGATTTCTCGCCGATTTTCGTTGTTTTCTGGCTTGAATTCGCAAAGAAGAGCACGAAATCTACAAAATCATGACTTTTTACCAAGATTCAACGGCTGAATTGCAAGAAAACAGCAGAATTCTGCACGAAATCATCAAAATTCTTAGAGAAAACCGCATATTTCGATGCAAAACGACGATTTCTCGCCGATTTTCGTGGTTTTCTGGCTTAAATTCGCAAAGAAGAGCACGAAATCTACAAAATCATGACTTTCTGCACGAAATCATCAAAATTCTTACAGAAAACCGTATTTTTCGATGCAAAACGACGATTTCTCGCCGATTTTCGTTGTTTTCTGGCTTGAATTCGCAATAAAGAGCACGAAATCTACAAAATCATGACTTTTTACCAAGATTCAACGGCTGAATTGTAAGAAAACAGCAGAATTCTGCACGAAATCATCAAAATTCTTAGAGAAAACTGCATATTTCGATGCAAAACAACGATTTCTCGCCGATTTTCGTTGTTTTCTATCTTGAATTCGCCAAGAAGAGCACGAAATCTACAAAATCATGACTTTTTACCTACATTCAACGGCTGAATTGCAAGAAAACAGCAGAATTCTGCACGAAACCATCAAAATTCTTACAGAAAACCGCATATTTCGATGCAAAACAACGATTTCTCGCCGATTTTCGTTGTTTTCTGGCTTGAATTCGCAAAGAAAAGCACGAAATCTACAAAATCATCACTTTTTACCAAGATTCTACAGCTGAATTGCAAGAAAACAGCAGACTTCTGCACGAAATCATCAAAATTCTTACAGAAAACCGCATATTTCGATGCAAAACGACGATTTCTCGCTGATTTTCGTTGTTTTCTATCTTGAATTCGCAAAGAAAAGCACAAAATCCACAAAATCATGACTTTTTACCAAGATTCAACGGCTGAATTGCAAGAAAACAGCAGAATTCTGCACGAAATTGTCAAAATTCTTAGAGAAAACCGCATATTTCGATGCAAAACGACGATTTCTCGCCGATTTTCGTGGTTTTCGGGCTTAAATTCGCAAAGAAGAGCACGAAATCTACAAAATCATGACTTTCTGCACGAAATCATCAAAATTCTTACAGAAAACCGTATTTTTCGATGCAAAACGACGATTTCTCGCCGATTTTCGTTGTTTTCTGGCTTGAATTCGCAAAGAAGAGCACGAAATCTACAAAATCATGACTTTTTACTAAGATTCAACGGCTGAATTGCAAGAAAACAGCAGAATTCTGCACGAAATCATCAAAATTCTTACAGAAAACCGCATATTTCGATGCAAAACAACGATTTCTCGCCGATTTTCGTTGTTTTCTGGCTTGAATACGCAAAGAAGAGCACGAAATCTACAAAATCATCACTTTTTACCAAGATTCTACGGCTGAATTGCAAGAAAACAGCAGAATTCTGCACGAAATCATCAAAATTCTTACAGAAAACCGCATATTTCGATGCAAAACGACGATTTCTCGCCGATTTTCGTTGTTTTCTGGCTTGAATTCGCAAAGAAGAGCACGAAATCTACAAAATCATAACTTTTTACCAAGATTCAACGGCTGAATTGCAAGAAAACAGCAAAATTCTGCACGAAATCATCAAAATTCTTAGAGAAAACTGCATATTTCGATGCGAAACAACGATTTCTCGCCGATTTTCGTTGTTTTCTATCTTGAATTTGCCAAGGAAAGCACGAAATCTACAAAATCATGACTTTTTACCAAGATTCAACGGCTGAATTGCAAGAAAACAGCAGAATTCTGCACGAAATCGTCAAAATTCTTAGAGAAAACCGCATATTTCGATGCAAAACGACGATTTCTCGCCGATTTTCGTGGTTTTCTGGCTTGAATTCGCAAAGAAGAGCACGAAATCTACAAAATCATGACATTTTACCAAGATTCAACGGCTGAATTGCAAGAAAACAGCAGAATTCTGCACGAAATCATCAAAATTCTTACAGAAAACCGCATATTTCGATGCAAAACGATTATTTCTCGCCGATTTTCGTTGTTTTCTGGCTTGAATTCGCAAAGAAGAGCACGAAATCTACAAAATCATGACTTTTTACCAAGATTCAACGGCTGAATTGCATGAAAACAGCAGAATTCGGCACGAAATCATCAAAATTCTTACAGAAAACCGCATATTTCGATGCAAAACGACGATTTCTCGCCGATTTTCGTTGTTTTCTGGCTTGAATTCGCAAAGAAGAGCACGAAATCTACAAAATCATGACTTTTTACCAAGATTCAACGGCTGAATTGCAAGAAAACCGCAGAATTCTGCACGAAATTATCAAAATTCTTACAGAAAACCGCATATTTCGATGCAAAACAACGATTTCTCGCCGATTTTCGTTGTTTTCTGGCTTGAATTCGCAAAGAAGAGCACGAAATCTACAAAATCATCACTTTTTACCAAGATTCTACGGCTGAATTGCAAGAAAACAGCAGAATTCTGCACGAAATCATCAAAATTCTTACAGAAAACCGCACATTTCGATGCAAAACGACGATTTCTCGCCGATTTTCGTTGTTTTCTGGCTTGAATTCGCAAAAAAGAGCACGAAATCTACAAAATCATGACTTTTTACCAAGATTCAACGGCTGAATTGTAAGAAAACAGCAGAATTCTGCACGAAATCATCAAAATTCTTAGAGAAAACTGCATATTTCGATGCAAAACAACGATTTCTCGCCGATTTTCGTTGTTTTCTATCTTGAATTCGCCAAGAAGAGCACGAAATCTACAAAATCATGACTTTTTACCTACATTCAACGGCTGAATTGCAAGAAAACAGCAGAATTCTGCACGAAACCATCAAAATTCTTACAGAAAACCGCATATTTCGATGCAAAACAACGATTTCTCGCCGATTTTCGTTGTTTTCTGGCTTGAATTCGCAAAGAAAAGCACGAAATCTACAAAATCATCACTTTTTACCAAGATTCTACAGCTGAATTGCAAGAAAACAGCAGACTTCTGCACGAAATCATCAAAATTCTTACAGAAAACCGCATATTTCGATGCAAAACGACGATTTCTCGCTGATTTTCGTTGTTTTCTATCTTGAATTCGCAAAGAAAAGCACAAAATCCACAAAATCATGACTTTTTACCAAGATTCAACGGCTGAATTGCAAGAAAACAGCAGAATTCTGCACGAAATTGTCAAAATTCTTAGAGAAAACCGCATATTTCGATGCAATACGACGATTTCTCGCCGATTTTCGTTGTTTTCTGGCTTGAATTCGCAAAGAAGAGCACGAAATCTACAAAATCATGACTTTTTACCAAGATTCAACGGCTGAATTGCAAGAAAACTGCAGAATTCTGCACGAAATCATCAAAATTCTTAGAGAAAACCGCATATTTCGATGCAAAACGACGATTTCTCGCCGATTTTCGTGGTTTTCTGGCTTAAATTCGCAAAGAAGAGCACGAAATCTACAAAATCATGACTTTCTGCACGAAATCATCAAAATTCTTACAGAAAACCGTATTTTTCGATGCAAAACGACGATTTCTCGCCGATTTTCGTTGTTTTCTGGCTTGAATTCGCAAAGAAGAGCACGAAATCTACAAAATCATGACTTTTTACTAAGATTCAACGGCTGAATTGCAAGAAAACAGCAGAATTCTGCACGAAATCATCAAAATTCTTACAGAAAACGGCATATTTCGATGCAAAACAACGATTTCTCGCCGATTTTCGTGGTTTTCTGGCTTGAATACGCAAAGAAGAGCACGAAATCTACAAAATCATCACTTTTTACCAAGATTCTACGGCTGAATTGCAAGAAAACAGCAGAATTCTGCACGAAATCATCAAAATTCTTACAGAAAACCGCATATTTCGATGCAAAACGACGATTTCTCGCCGATTTTCGTTGTTTTCTGGCTTGAATTCGCAAAGAAGAGCACGAAATCTACAAAATCATAACTTTTTACCAAGATTCAACGGCTGAATTGCAAGAAAACAGCAAAATTCTGCACGAAATCATCAAAATTCTTAGAGAAAACTGCATATTTCGATGCGAAACAACGATTTCTCGCCGATTTTCGTTGTTTTCTATCTTGAATTTGCCAAGGAAAGCACGAAATCTACAAAATCATGACTTTTTACTAAGATTCAACGGCTGAATTGCAAGAAAACAGCAGAATTCAGCACGAAATCGTCAAAATTCTTAGAGAAAACCGCACATTTCGATGCAAAACGACGATTTCTCGCCGATTTTCGTGGTTTTCTGGCTTGAATTTGCAAAGAAGAGCACGAAATCTACAAAATCATGACATTTTACCAAGATTCAACGGCTGAATTGCAAGAAAACAGCAGAATTCTGCACGAAATCATCAAAATTCTTACAGAAAACCGCATATTTCGATGCAAAACGATTATTTCTCGCCGATTTTCGTTGTTTTCTGGCTTGAATTCGCAAAGAAGAGCACGAAATCTACAAAATCATAACTTTTTACCAAGATTCAACGGCTGAATTGCATGAAAACAGCAGAATTCTGCACGAAATCATCAAAATTCTTACAGAAAACCGCATATTTCGATGCAAAACGACGATTTCTCGCCGATTTTCGTTGTTTTCTGGCTTGAATTCGCAAAGAAGAGCACGAAATCTACAAAATCATGACTTTTTACCAAGATTCAACGGCTGAATTGTAAGAAAACAGCAGAATTCTGCACGAAATCATCAAAATTCTTAGAGAAAACTGCATATTTCGATGCCAAACAACGATTTCTCGCCGATTTTCGTTGTTTTCTATCTTGAATTCGCCAAGAAGAGCACGAAATCTACAAAATCATGACTTTTTACCTACATTCAACGGCTGAATTGCAAGAAAACAGCAGAATTCTTCACGAAACCATCAAAATTCTTACAGAAAACCGCATATTTCGATGCAAAACAACGATTTCTCGCCGATTTTCGTTGTTTTCTGGCTTGAATTCGCAAAGAAAAGCACGAAATCTACAAAATCATCACTTTTTACCAAGATTCTACAGCTGAATTGCAAGAAAACAGCAGACTTCTGCACGAAATCATCAAAATTCTTACAGAAAACCGCATATTTCGATGCAAAATGACGATTTCTCGCTGATTTTCGTTGTTTTCTATCTTGAATTCGCAAAGAAAAGCACAAAATCCACAAAATCATGACTTTTTACCAAGATTCAACGGCTGAATTGCAAGAAAACAGCAGAATTCTGCACGAAATTGTCAAAATTCTTAGAGAAAACCGCATATTTCGATGCAATACGACGATTTCTCGCCGATTTTCGTTGTTTTCTGGCTTGAATTCGCAAAGAAGAGCACGAAATCTACAAAATCATGACTTTTTACCAAGATTCAACGGCTGAATTGCAAGAAAACAGCAGAATTCTGCACGAAATCATCAAAATTCTTAGAGAAAACCGCATATTTCGATGCAAAACGACGATTTCTCGCCGATTTTCGTGGTTTTCTGGCTTAAATTCGCAAAGAAGAGCACGAAATCTACAAAATCATGACTTTCTGCACGAAATCATCAAAATTCTTACAGAAAACCGTATTTTTCGATGCAAAACGACGATTTCTCGCCGATTTTCGTTGTTTTCTGGCTTGAATTCGCAAAGAAGAGCACGAAATCTACAAAATCATGACTTTTTACTAAGATTCAACGGCTGAATTGCAAGAAAACAGCAGAATTCTGCACGAAATCATCAAAATTCTTACAGAAAACGGCATATTTCGATGCAAAACAACGATTTCTCGCCGATTTTCGTTGTTTTCTGGCTTGAATACGCAAAGAAGAGCACGAAATCTACAAAATCATCACTTTTTACCAAGATTCTACGGCTGAATTGCAAGAAAACAGCAGAATTCTGCACGAAATCATCAAAATTCTTACAGAAAACCGCATATTTCAATGCGAAACGACGATTTCTCGCCGATTTTCGTTGTTTTCTGGCTTGAATTCGCAAAGAAGAGCACGAAATCTACAAAATCATAACTTTTTACCAAGATTCAACGGCTGAATTGCAAGAAAACAGCAAAATTCTGCACGAAATCATCAAAATTCTTAGAGAAAACTGCATATTTCGATGCGAAACAACGATTTCTCGCCGATTTTCGTTGTTTTCTATCTTGAATTTGCCAAGGAAAGCACGAAATCTACAAAATCATGACTTTTTACCAAGATTCAACGGCTGAATTGCAAGAAAACAGCAGAATTCTGCACGAAATCGTCAAAATTCTTAGAGAAAACCGCATATTTCGATGCAAAACGACGATTTCTCGCCGATTTTCGTGGTTTTCTGGCTTGAATTTGCAAAGAAGAGCACGAAATCTACAAAATCATGACATTTTACCAAGATTCAACGGCTGAATTGCAAGAAAACAGAAGAATTCTGCACGAAATCATCAAAATTCTTACAGAAAACCGCATATTTCGATGCAAAACGATTATTTCTCGCCGATTTTCGTTGTTTTCTGGCTTGAATTCGCAAAGAAGAGCACGAAATCTACAAAATCATGACTTTTTACCAAGATTCAACGGCTGAATTGCATGAAAACAGCAGAATTCTGCACGTAATCATCAAAATTCTTACAGAAAACCGCATATTTCGATGCAAAACGACGATTTCTCGCCGATTTTCGTTGTTTTCTGGCTTGAATTCGCAAAGAAGAGCTCGAAATCTACAAAATCATGACTTTTTACCAAGATTCAACGGCTGAATTGCAAGAAAACCGCAGAATTCTGCACGAAATTATCAAAATTCTTACAGAAAACCGCATATTTCGATGCAAAACAACGATTTCTCGCCGATTTTCGTTGTTTTCTGGCTTGAATTCGCAAAGGAGAGCACGAAATCTACAAAATCATCACTTTTTACCAAGATTCTACGGCTGAATTGCAAGAAAACAGCAGAATTCTGCACGAAATCATCAAAATTCTTACAGAAAACCGCATATTTCGATGCAAAACGACGATTTCTCGCCGATTTTCGTTGTTTTCTGGCTTGAATTCGCAAAAAAGAGCACGAAATCTACAAAATCATGACTTTTTACCAAGATTCAACGGCTGAATTGTAAGAAAACAGCAGAATTCTGCACGAAATCATCAAAATTCTTAGAGAAAACTGCATATTTCGATGCAAAACAACGATTTCTCGCCGATTTTCGTTGTTTTCTATCTTGAATTCGCCAAGAAGAGCACGAAATCTACAAAATCATGACTTTTTACCTACATTCAACGGCTGAATTGCAAGAAAACAGCAGAATTCTGCACGAAACCATCAAAATTCTTACAGAAAACCGCATATTTCGATGCAAAACAACGATTTCTCGCCGATTTTCGTTGTTTTCTGGCTTGAATTCGCAAAGAAAAGCACGAAATCTACAAAATCATCACTTTTTACCAAGATTCTACAGCTGAATTGCAAGAAAACAGCAGACTTCTGCACGAAATCATCAAAATTCTTACAGAAAACCGCATATTTCGATGCAAAACGACGATTTCTCGCTGATTTTCGTTGTTTTCTATCTTGAATTCGCAAAGAAAAGCACAAAATCCACAAAATCATGACTTTTTACCAAGATTCAACGGCTGAATTGCAAGAAAACAGCAGAATTCTGCACGAAATTGTCAAAATTCTTAGAGAAAACCGCATATTTCGATGCAATACGACGATTTCTCGCCGATTTTCGTTGTTTTCTGGCTTGAATTCGCAAAGAAGAGCACGAAATCTACAAAATCATGACTTTTTACCAAGATTCAACGGCTGAATTGCAAGAAAACAGCAGAATTCTGCACGAAATCATCAAAATTCTTAGAGAAAACCGCATATTTCGATGCAAAACGACGATTTCTCGCCGATTTTCGTGGTTTTCTGGCTTAAATTCGCAAAGAAGAGCACGAAATCTACAAAATCATGACTTTCTGCACGAAATCATCAAAATTCTTACAGAAAACCGTATTTTTCGATGCAAAACGACGATTTCTCGCCGATTTTCGTTGTTTTCTGGCTTGAATTCGCAAAGAAGAGCACGAAATCTACAAAATCATGACTTTTTACTAAGATTCAACGGCTGAATTGCAAGAAAACAGCAGAATTCTGCACGAAATCATCAAAATTCTTACAGAAAACCGCATATTTCGATGCAAAACAACGATTTCTCGCCGATTTTCGTTGTTTTCTGGCTTGAATACGCAAAGAAGAGCACGAAATCTACAAAATCATCACTTTTTACCAAGATTCTACGGCTGAATTGCAAGAAAACAGCAGAATTCTGCACGAAATCATCAAAATTCTTACAGAAAACCGCATATTTCGATGCAAAACGACGATTTCTCGCCGATTTTCGTGGTTTTCTGGCTTAAATTCGCAAAGAAGAGCACGAAATCTACAAAATCATGACTTTCTGCACGAAATCATCAAAATTCTTACAGAAAACCGTATTTTTCGATGCAAAACGACGATTTCTCGCCGATTTTCGTTGTTTTCTGGCTTGAATTCGCAAAGAAGAGCACGAAATCTACAAAATCATGACTTTTTACTAAGATTCAACGGCTGAATTGCAAGAAAACAGCAGAATTCTGCACGAAATCATCAAAATTCTTACAGAAAACGGCATATTTCGATGCAAAACAACGATTTCTCGCCGATTTTCGTTGTTTTCTGGCTTGAATACGCAAAGAAGAGCACGAAATCTACAAAATCATCACTTTTTACCAAGATTCTACGGCTGAATTGCAAGAAAACAGCAGAATTCTGCACGAAATCATCAAAATTCTTACAGAAAACCGCATATTTCAATGCGAAACGACGATTTCTCGCCGATTTTCGTTGTTTTCTGGCTTGAATTCGCAAAGAAGAGCACGAAATCTACAAAATCATAACTTTTTACCAAGATTCAACGGCTGAATTGCAAGAAAACAGCAAAATTCTGCACGAAATCATCAAAATTCTTAGAGAAAACTGCATATTTCGATGCGAAACAACGATTTCTCGCCGATTTTCGTTGTTTTCTATCTTGAATTTGCCAAGGAAAGCACGAAATCTACAAAATCATGACTTTTTACCAAGATTCAACGGCTGAATTGCAAGAAAACAGCAGAATTCTGCACGAAATCGTCAAAATTCTTAGAGAAAACCGCATATTTCGATGCAAAACGACGATTTCTCGCCGATTTTCGTGGTTTTCTGGCTTGAATTTGCAAAGAAGAGCACGAAATCTACAAAATCATGACATTTTACCAAGATTCAACGGCTGAATTGCAAGAAAACAGAAGAATTCTGCACGAAATCATCAAAATTCTTACAGAAAACCGCATATTTCGATGCAAAACGATTATTTCTCGCCGATTTTCGTTGTTTTCTGGCTTGAATTCGCAAAGAAGAGCACGAAATCTACAAAATCATGACTTTTTACCAAGATTCAACGGCTGAATTGCATGAAAACAGCAGAATTCTGCACGTAATCATCAAAATTCTTACAGAAAACCGCATATTTCGATGCAAAACGACGATTTCTCGCCGATTTTCGTTGTTTTCTGGCTTGAATTCGCCAAGAAGAGCTCGAAATCTACAAAATCATGACTTTTTACCAAGATTCAACGGCTGAATTGCAAGAAAACCGCAGAATTCTGCACGAAATTATCAAAATTCTTACAGAAAACCGCATATTTCGATGCAAAACAACGATTTCTCGCCGATTTTCGTTGTTTTCTGGCTTGAATTCGCAAAGGAGAGCACGAAATCTACAAAATCATCACTTTTTACCAAGATTCTACGGCTGAATTGCAAGAAAACAGCAGAATTCTGCACGAAATCATCAAAATTCTTACAGAAAACCGCATATTTCGATGCAAAACGACGATTTCTCGCCGATTTTCGTTGTTTTCTGGCTTGAATTCGCAAAAAAGAGCACGAAATCTACAAAATCATGACTTTTTACCAAGATTCAACGGCTGAATTGTAAGAAAACAGCAGAATTCTGCACGAAATCATCAAAATTCTTAGAGAAAACTGCATATTTCGATGCAAAACAACGATTTCTCGCCGATTTTCGTTGTTTTCTATCTTGAATTCGCCAAGAAGAGCACGAAATCTACAAAATCATGACTTTTTACCTACATTCAACGGCTGAATGCAAGAAAACAGCAGAATTCTGCACGAAACCATCAAAATTCTTACAGAAAACCGCATATTTCGATGCAAAACAACGATTTCTCGCCGATTTTCGTTGTTTTCTGGCTTGAATTCGCAAAGAAAAGCACGAAATCTACAAAATCATCACTTTTTACCAAGATTCTACAGCTGAATTGCAAGAAAACAGCAGACTTCTGCACGAAATCATCAAAATTCTTACAGAAAACCGCATATTTCGATGCAAAACGACGATTTCTCGCTGATTTTCGTTGTTTTCTATCTTGAATTCGCAAAGAAAAGCACAAAATCCACAAAATCATGACTTTTTACCAAGATTCAACGGCTGAATTGCAAGAAAACAGCAGAATTCTGCACGAAATTGTCAAAATTCTTAGAGAAAACCGCATATTTCGATGCAATACGACGATTTCTCGCCGATTTTCGTTGTTTTCTGGCTTGAATTCGCAAAGAAGAGCACGAAATCTACAAAATCATGACTTTTTACCAAGATTCAACGGCTGAATTGCAAGAAAACAGCAGAATTCTGCACGAAATCATCAAAATTCTTAGAGAAAACCGCATATTTCGATGCAAAACGACGATTTCTCGCCGATTTTCGTGGTTTTCTGGCTTAAATTCGCAAAGAAGAGCACGAAATCTACAAAATCATGACTTTCTGCACGAAATCATCAAAATTCTTACAGAAAACCGTATTTTTCGATGCAAAACGACGATTTCTCGCCGATTTTCGTTGTTTTCTGGCTTGAATTCGCAAAGAAGAGCACGAAATCTACAAAATCATGACTTTTTACTAAGATTCAACGGCTGAATTGCAAGAAAACAGCAGACTTCTGCACGAAATCATCAAAATTCTTACAGAAAACCGCATATTTCGATGCAAAACAACGATTTCTCGCCGATTTTCGTTGTTTTCTGGCTTGAATACGCAAAGAAGAGCACGAAATCTACAAAATCATCACTTTTTACCAAGATTCTACGGCTGAATTGCAAGAAAACAGCAGAATTCTGCACGAAATCATCAAAATTCTTACAGAAAACCGCATATTTCGATGCAAAACGACGATTTCTCGCCGATTTTCGTTGTTTTCTGGCTTGAATTCGCAAAGAAGAGCACGAAATCTACAAAATCATAACTTTTTACCAAGATTCAACGGCTGAATTGCAAGAAAACAGCAAAATTCTGCACGAAATCATCAAAATTCTTAGAGAAAACTGCATATTTCGATGCGAAACAACGATTTCTCGCCGATTTTCGTTGTTTTATATCTTGAATTTGCCAAGGAAAGCACGAAATCTACAAAATCATGACTTTTTACCAAGATTCAACGGCTGAATTGCAAGAAAACAGCAGAATTCTGCACGAAATCGTCAAAATTCTTAGAGAAAACCGCATATTTCGATGCAAAACGACGATTTCTCGCCGATTTTCGTGGTTTTCTGGCTTGAATTCGCAAAGAAGAGCACGAAATCTACAAAATCATGACATTTTACCAAGATTCAACGGCTGAATTGCAAGAAAACAGCAGAATTCTGCACGAAATCATCAAAATTCTTACAGAAAACCGCATATTTCGATGCAAAACGATTATTTCTCGCCGATATTCGTTGTTTTCTGGCTTGAATTCGCAAAGAAGAGCACGAAATCTACAAAATCATGACTTTTTACCAAGATTCAACGGCTGAATTGCATGAAAACAGCAGAATTCTGCACGAAATCATCAAAATTCTTACAGAAAACCGCATATTTCGATGCAAAACGACGATTTCTCGCCGATTTTCGTTGTTTTCTGGCTTGAATTCGCAAAGAAGAGCACGAAATCTACAAAATCATGACTTTTTACCAAGATTCAACGGCTGAATTGCAAGAAAACCGCAGAATTCTGCACGAAATTATCAAAATTCTTACAGAAAACCGCATATTTCGATGCAAAACAACGATTTCTCGCCGATTTTCGTTGCTTTCTGGCTTGAATTCGCAAAGAAGAGCACGAAATCTACAAAATCATCACTTTTTACCAAGATTCTACGGCTGAATTGCAAGAAAACTGCAGAATTCTGCACGAAATCATCAAAATTCTTACAGAAAACCGCATATTTCGATGCAAAACGATTATTTCTCGCTGATTTTCGTTGTTTTCT
The DNA here is from genome assembly GCA_029298725.1 of Gnatocerus cornutus. Classification (NCBI taxonomy): domain Eukaryota; kingdom Metazoa; phylum Arthropoda; class Insecta; order Coleoptera; family Tenebrionidae; genus Gnatocerus; species Gnatocerus cornutus. The sequence continues at coordinate 3,743,523 of CM055514.1, forward strand.
GGCTTGAATTCGCAAAGAAGAGCACTAAATCTACAAAATCATGACTTTTTACCAAGATTCAACGGCTGAATTGCAAGAAAACAGCAGAATTCTGCACAAAATCATCAAAATTCTTACAGAAAACCGCATATTTCGATGCAAAACGATTATTTCTCGTTGATTTTCGTTGTTTTCTGGCTTGAATTCGCAAAGAAGAGCACTAAATCTACAAAATCATGACTTTTTACCAAGATTCAACGGCTGAATTGCAAGAAAACAGCAGAATTCTGCACGAAATCATCAAAATTCTTACAGAAAACCGCATATTTCGATGCAAAACGACGATTTCTCGCCTATTTTCGTTGTTTTCTGGCTTGAATTCGCAAAGAAGAGCACGAAATCTACAAAGTCACGACTTTTTACTAAGATTCAACGGCTGAATTGCAAGAAAACCGCAGAATTCTGCACGAAATCATCAAAATTCTAACAGAAAACCGCATTTTTCGATGCAAATCGACGATTTCTCGCCGATTTTCGTTGTTTTCTGGCTTGAATTCGCAAAGAAGAGCACGAAATCTACAAAATCATGACTTTTTACCAAGATTCAACGGCTGAATTGCAAGAAAACAGCAGAATTCTGCACGAAATCATCAAAATTCTTACAGAAAACCGCATATTTCGATGCAAAACAACGATTTCTCGCCGATTTTCGTTGTTTTCTGGCTTGAATTCGCAAAGAAGAGCACGAAATCTACAAAATCATCACTTTTTACCAAGATTCTACGGCTGAATTGCAAGAAAACAGCAGAATTCTGCACGAAATCATCAAAATTCTTACAGAAAACCGCATATTTCGATGCAAAACGACGATTTCTCGCCGATTTTCGTTGTTTTCTGGCTTGAATTCGCAAAGAAGAGCACGAAATCTACAAAATCATGACTTTTTACCAAGATTCAACGGCTGAATTGCAAGAAAACAGCAGAATTCTGCACGAAATCATCAAAATTCTTAGAGAAAACTGCATATTTCGATGCAAAACAACGATTTCTCGCCGATTTTCGTTGTTTTCTATCTTGAATTAGCCAAGAAGAGCACGAAATCTACAAAATCTTGACTTTTTACCTAGATTCAACGGCTGAATTGCAAGAAAACAGCAGAATTCTGCACGAAACCATCAAAATTCTTACAGAAAACCGCATATTTCGATGCAAAACAACGATTTCTCGCCGATTTTCGTTGTTTTCTGGCTTGAATTCGCAAAGAAGAGCACGAAATCTACAAAATCATCACTTTTTACCAAGATTCTACAGCTGAATTGCAAGAAAACAGCAGACTTCTGCACGAAATCATCAAAATTCTTACAGGAAACCGCATATTTCGATGCAAAACGACGATTTCTCGCTGATTTTCGTTGTTTTCTATCTTGAATTCGCAAAGAAAAGCACAAAATCCACAAAATCATGACTTTTTACCAAGATTCAACGGCTGAATTGCAAGAAAACAGCAGAATTCTGCACGAAATTGTCAAAATTCTTAGAGAAAACCGCATATTTCGATGCAATACGACGATTTCTCGCCGATTTTCATTGTTTTCTGGCTTGAATTCGCAAAGAAGAGCACGAAATCTACAAAATCATGACTTTTTACCAAGATTCAACGGCTGAATTGCAAGAAAACAGCAGAATTCTGCACGAAATCATCAAAATTCTTAGAGAAAACCGCATATTTCGATGCAAAACGACGATTTCTCGCCGATTTTCGTGGTTTTCTGGCTTAAATTCGCAAAGAAGAGCACGAAATCTACAAAATCATGACTTTCTGCACGAAATCATCAAAATTCTTACAGAAAACCGTATTTTTCGATGCAAAACGACGATTTCTCGCCGATTTTCGTTGTTTTCTGGCTTGAATTCGCAAAGAAGAGCACGAAATCTACAAAATCATGACTTTTTACCAAGATTCAACGGCTGAATTGCAAGAAAACAGCAGAATTCTGCACGAAATCATCAAAATTCTTACAGAAAACCGCATATTTCGATGCAAAACAACGATTTCTCGCCGATTTTCGTTGTTTTCTGGCTTGAATACGCAAAGAAGAGCACGAAATCTACAAAATCATCACTTTTTACCAAGATTCTACGGCTGAATTGCAAGAAAAGAGCAGAATTCTGCACGAAATCATCAAAATTCTTACAGAAAACCGCATATTTCGATGCAAAACGACGATTTCTCGCCGATTTTCGTTGTTTTCTGGCTTGAATTCGCAAAGAAGAGCACGAAATCTACAAAATCATCACTTTTTACCAAGATTCAACGGCTGAATTGCAAGAAAACAGCAGAATTCTGCACGAAATCATCAAAATTCTTACAGAAAACCGCATATTTCGATGCAAAACGATTATTTCTCGCCGATTTTCGTTGTTTTCTGGCTTGAATTCGCAAAGAAGAGCACGAAATCTACAAAATCATGACTTTTTACCAAGATTCAACGGCTGAATTGCATGAAAACAGCAGAATTCTGCACGAAATCATCAAAATTCTTACAGAAAACCGCATCTTTCGATGCAAAACGACGATTTCTCGCCGATTTTCGTTGTTTTCTGGCTTGAATTCGTAAAGAAGAGCACGAAATCTACAAAATCATGACTTTTTACCAAGATTCAACGGCTGAATTGCAAGAAAACCGCAGAATTCTGCACGAAATCATCAAAATTCTAACAGAAAACCGCATTTTTCGATGCAAATCGACGATTTCTCGCCGATTTTCGTTGTTTTCTGGCTTGAATTCGCAAAGAAGAGCACGAAATCTACAAAATCATGACTTTTTACCAAGATTCAACGGCTGAATTGCAAGAAAACAGCAGAATTCTGCACGAAATCATCAAAATTCTTACAGAAAACCGCATATTTCGATGCAAAACAACGATTTCTCGCCGATTTTCGTTGTTTTCTGGCTTGAATTCGCAAAGAAGAGCACGAAATCTACAAAATCATCACTTTTTACCAAGATTCTACGGCTGAATTGCAAGAAAACAGCAGAATTCTGCACGAAATCATCAAAATTCTTACAGAAAACCGCATATTTCGATGCAAAACGACGATTTCTCGCCGATTTTCGTTGTTTTCTGGCTTGAATTCGCAAAGAAGAGCACGAAATCTACAAAATCATGACTTTTTACCAAGATTCAACGGCTGAATTGCAAGAAAACAGCAGAATTCTGCACGAAATAATCAAAATTCTTAGAGAAAACTGCATATTTCGATGCAAAACAACGATTTCTCGCCGATTTTCGTTGTTTTCTATCTTGAGTTAGCCAAGAAGAGCACGAAATCTACAAAATCATGACTTTTTACCTAGATTCAACGGCTGAATTTCAAGAAAACAGCAGAATTCTGCACGAAATCATCAAAATTCTTACAGAAAACCGCATATTTCGATGCAAAACAACGATTTCTCGCCGATTTCCGTTGTTTTCTATCTTGAATTCGCCAAGAAGAGCACGAAATCTATAAAATCATGACTTTTTACCAAGATTCAACGGCTGAATTGCAAGAAATCAGCAGAATTCTGCACGAAATCGACAAAATTCTTAGAGAAAACCGCATATTTCGATGCAAAACGACGATTTCTCGCCGATTTTCGTTGTTTTCTGGCTTGAATTCGCAAAGAAGAGCACGAAATCTACAAAATCATGACTTTTTACCAAGATTCAACGGCTGAATTGCAAGAAAACAGCAGAATTCTGCACGAAATCGTCAAAATTCTTAGAGAAAACCGCATATTTCGATGCAAAACGACGATTTCTCGCCGATTTTCGTTGTTTTCTGGCTTGAATTTGCAAAGAAGAGCACGAAATCTACAAAATCATCACTTTTTGCCAAGATTTAACGGCTGAATTGCAAGAAAACAGCAGAATTCTGCACGAAATCTTCAAAATTCTTACAGAAAACCGCATATTTCGATGCAAAACGACGATTTCTCGCCGATTTTCGTTGTTTTCTGGCTTGAATTCGCAAAGAAGAGCACGAAATCTACAAAATCATGACTTTTTACTAAGATTCAACGGCTGAATTGCAAGAAAACCGCAGAATTCTGCACGAAACCATCAAAATTCTTACAGAAAACCGCATATTTCGATGCAAAACGACGATTTCTCGCCGATTTTCGTTGTTTTCTGGCTTGAATTCGCAAAGAAGAGCACGAAATCTACAAAATCATGACTTTTTACCAAGATTCAACGGCTGAATTGCAAGAAAACAGCAGAATTCTGCACGAAATCATCAAAATTCTTAGAGAAAACTGCATATTTCGATGCAAAACAACGATTTCTCGCCGATTTTCGTTGTTTTCTATCTTGAATTAGCCAAGAAGAGCACGAAATCTACAAAATCATGACATTTTACCTAGATTCAACGGCTGAATTGCAAGAAAACAGCAGAATTCTGCACGAAATCATCAAAATTCTTACAGAAAACCGCATATTTCGATGCAAAACAACGATTTCTCGCCGATTTTCGTTGTTTTCTATCTTGAATTCGCCAAGAAGAGCACGAAATCTATAAAATCATGACTTTTTACCAAGATTCAACGGCTGAATTGCAAGAAAACAGCAGAATTCTGCACGAAATCGTCAAAATTCTTAGAGAAAACCGCATATTTCGATGCAAAACGACGATTTCTCGCCGATTTTCGTTGTTTTCTGGCTTGAATTCGCAAAGAAGAGCACGAAATCTACAAAATCATGACTTTTTACCAAGATTCAACGGCTGAATTGCAAGAAAACAGCAGAATTCTGCACAAAATCGTCAAAATTCTTAGAGAAAACCGCATATTTCGATGCAAAACGACGATTTCTCGCCGATTTTCGTTGTTTTTTGGCTTGAATTTGCAAAGAAGAGCACGAAATCTACAAAATCATCACTTTTTGCCAAGATTTAACGGCTGAATTGCAAGAAAACAGCAGAATTCTGCACGAAATCGTCAAAATTCTTAGAGAAAACCGCATATTTCGATGCAAAACGACGATTTCTCGCCGATTTTCGTTGTTTTCTGGCTTGAATTTGCAAAGAAGAGCACGAAATCTACAAAATCATCACTTTTTGCCAAGATTTAACGGCTGAATTGCAAGAAAACAGCAGAATTCTGCACGAAATCATCAAAATTCTTACAGAAAACCGCATATTTCGATGCAAAACGACGATTTCTCGCCGATTTTCGTTGTTTTCTGGCTTGAATTCGCAAAGAAGAGCACGAAATCTACAAAATCATGACTTTTTACTAAGATTCAACGGCTGAATTGCAAGAAAACCGCAGAATTCTGCACGAAACCATCAAAATTCTTACAGAAAACCGCATATTTCGATGCAAAACGACGATTTCTCGCCGATTTTCGTTGTTTTCTGGCTTGAATTCGCAAAGAAGAGCACGAAATCTACAAAATCATGACTTTTTACCAAGATTCAACGGCTGAATTGCAAGAAAACAGCAGAATTCTGCACGAAATCATCAAAAGTCTTAGAGAAAACTGCATATTTCGATGCAAAACAACGATTTCTCGCCGATTTTCGTTGTTTTCTATTTTGAATTAGCCAAGAAGAGCACGAAATCTACAAAATCATGACTTTTTACCTAGATTCAACGGCTGAATTGCAAGAAAACAGCAGAATTCTGCACGAAATCATCAAAATTCTTACAGAAAACCGCATATTTCGATGCAAAACAACGATTTCTCGCCGATTTTCGTTGTTTTCTATCTTGAATTCGCCAAGAAGAGCACGAAATCTATAAAATCATGACTTTTTACCAAGATTCAACGGCTGAATTGCAAGAAAACAGCAGAATTCTGCACGAAATCGTCAAAATTCTTAGAGAAAACCGCATATTTCGATGCAAAACGACGATTTCTCGCCGATTTTCGTTGTTTTCTAGCTTGAATTCGCAAAGAAGAGCACGAAATCTACAAAATCATGACTTTTTACCAAGATTCAACGGCTGAATTGCAAGAAAACAGCAGAATTCTGCACAAAATCGTCAAAATTCTTAGAGAAAACCGCATATTTCGATGCAAAACGACGATTTCTCGCCGATTTTCGTTGTTTTCTGGCTTGAATTCGCAAAGAAGAGCACGAAATCTACAAAATCATGACTTTTTACCAAGATTCAACGGCTGAATTGCAAGAAAACCGCAGAATTCTGCACGAAATCATCAAAATTCTTACAGAAAACCGCATATTTCGATGCAAAACGACGATTTCTCGCCGATTTTCGTTGTTTTCTGGCTTGAATTCGCAAAGAAGAGCACGAAATTTACAAAATCATCACTTTTTACCAAGATTCAACGGCTGAATTGCAAGAAAACAGCAGAATTCTGCACGAAATCATCAAAATTCTTAGAGAAAACCGCATATTTCGATGCAAAACGACGATTTCTCGCCGATTTTCGTGGTTTTCTGGCATGAATTCGCAAAGAAGAGCACGAAATCTACAAAATCATGACTTTTTACCAAGATTCAACGGCTGAATTGCAAGAAAACAGCAGAATTCTGCACAAAATCATCAAAATTCTTACAGAAAACCGCATATTTCGATCCAAAACGATTATTTCTCGCCGATTTTCGTTGTTTTCTGGCTTGAATTCGCAAAGAAGAGCACGAAATCTAAAAAATCATGACTTTTTACCAAGATTCAACGGCTGAATTGCAAGAAAACAGCAGAATTCTGCACGAAATCATCAAAATTCTTACAGAAAACCGCATATTTCGATGCAAAACGACGATTTCTCGCCGATTTTCGTTGTTTTCTGGCTTGAATTCGCAAAGAAGAGCACGAAATCTACAAAATCATGACTTTTTACTAAGATTCAACGGCTGAATTGCAAGAAAACCGCAGAATTCTGCACGAAATCATCAAAATTCTTACAGAAAACCGCATTTTTCGATGCAAATCGACGATTTCTCGCCGATATTCGTTGTTTTCTGGCTTGAATTCGCAAAGAAGAGCACGAAATCTACAAAATCATGCGTTTTTACCAAGATTCAACGGCTGAATTGCAAGAAAACAGTAGAATTCTGCACGAAATCATCAAAATTCTTACAGAAAACCGCATATTTCGATGCAAAACAACGATTTCTCGCCGATTTTCGTTGTTTTCTGGCTTGAATTTGCAAAGAAGAGCACGAAATCTACAAAATCATGACTTTTTACACAGATTCAACGGCTGAATTGCAAGAAAACAGCAGAATTCTGCACGAAATCATCAAAATTCTTAGAGAAAACCGCATATTTCGATGCAAAACGACGATTTTTCGCTGATTTTCGTTGTTTTCTATCTTGAATTCGCAAAGAAGAGCACGAAATTTACAAAATCATGACTTTTTACCAAGATTCAACGGCTGAATTGCAAGTAAACAGCAGAATTCTGCACGAAATCGTCAAAATTCTTAGAGAAAACCGCATATTTCGATGCAAAACGACGATTTCTCGCCGATTTTCGTTGTTTTCTGGCTTGAATTCGCAAAGAAGAGCACGAAATCTACAAAATCATGACTTTTTACCAAGATTCAACGGCTGAATTGCAAGAAAACAGCAGAATTCTGCACGAAATCGTCAAAATTCTTACAGAAAACCGCATATTTCGATGCAAAACGATTATTTCTCGCCGATTTTCGTTGTTTTCTGGCTTGAATTCGCAAAGAAGAGCACGAAATCTACAAAATCATGACTTTTTACCAAGATTCAACGGCTGAATTGCAAGAAAACAGCAGAATTCTGCACGAAATCGTCAAAATTCTTACAGAAAACCGCATATTTCGATGCAAAACGATTATTTCTCGCCGATTTTCGTTGTTTTCTGGCTTGAATTCGCAAAGAAGAGCACGAAATCTACAAAATCATGCGTTTTTACCAAGATTCAACGGCTGAATTGCAAGAAAACAGTAGAATTCTGCACGAAATCATCAAAATTCTTACAGAAAACCGCATATTTCGATGCAAAACAACGATTTCTCGCCGATTTTCGTTGTTTTCTGGCTTGAATTTGCAAAGAAGAGCACGAAATCTACAAAATCATGACTTTTTACACAGATTCAACGGCTGAATTGCAAGAAAACCGCAGAATTTTGCACGAAATCATCAAAATTCTTACAGAAAACCGCATTTTTCGATGCAAATCGACGATTTCTCGCCGATTTTCGTTGTTTTCTGGCTTGAATTCGCAAAGAAGAGCACGAAATCTACAAAATCATGACTTTTTACCAAGATTCAACGGCTGAATTGTAAGAAAACAGCAGAATTTTGCACGAAATCATCAAAATTCTTAGAGACAACTGCATATTTCGATGCAAAACAACGATTTCTCGCCGATTTTCGTTGTTTTCTGGCTTGAATTCGCAAAGAAGAGCACGAAATCTACAAAATCATGACTTTTTACCAAGATTCAACGGCTGAATTGCAAGAAAACAGCAGAATTCTGCACGAAATCATCAAAATTCTTAGAGAAAACTGCATATTTCGATGTAAAACAACGATTTCTCGCCGATTTTCGTTGTTTTCTATCTTGAATTTGCCAAGAAGAGCACGAAATCTACAAAAATCATGACTTTTTACCTAGATTCAACGGCTGAATTGCAAGAAAACAGCAGAATTCTGCACGAAATCATCAAAATTCTTACAGAAAACTGCATATTTCGATGCAAAACAACGATTTCTCGCCGATTTTCGTTGTTTTCTCGCTTGAATTCGCAAAGAAGAGCACGAAATCTACAAAATCATGACTTTTTACCAAGATTCAACGGCTGAATTGCAAGAAAACAGCAGAATTCTGCACGAAATCATCAAAATTCTTACAGAAAACCGCATATTTCGATGCAAAACGACGATTTCTCGCCAATTTTCGTTGTTTTCTGGGATAAATTTGCAAAGAAGAGCACGAAATCTACAAAATCATGACTTTTTACCAAGATTCAACGGCTGAATTGCAAGAAAACAGCAGAATTCTGCACGAAATCATCAAAATTCTTACAGAAAACCGCATATTTCGATGCAAAACGACGATTTCTCGCCGATTTTCGTTGTTTTCTGGCATGAATTTGCAAAGAAGAGCACGAAATCTACAAAATCATGACTTTTTACCAAGATTCAACGGCTGAATTGCAAGAAAACAGCAGAATTCTGCACGAAATCATCAAAATTCTTGGAGAAAACCGCATTTTTCGATGCAAATCGACGATTTCTCGCCGATTTTCGTTGTTTTCTGGCTTGAATTCGAAAAGAAGAGCACGAAATCTACAAAATCATGACTTTTTACCAAGATTCAACGGCTGAATTGTAAGAAAACAGCAGAATTCTGCACGAAATCATCAAAATTCTTACAGAAAACCGCATATTTCGATGCAAAACAACGATTTCTCGCCGATTTTCGTTGTTTTCTGGCTTGAATTCGCAAAGAAGAGCACGAAATCTACAAAATCATGACTTTTTACCAAGATTCAACGGCTGAATTGCAAGAAAACAGCAGAATTCTGCACAAAATCGTCAAAATTCTTAGAGAAAACCGCATATTTCGATGCAAAACGACGATTTCTCGCCAATTTTCGTTGTTTTCTGGCTTGAATTCGCAAAGAAGAGCACGAAATCTACAAAATCATGACTTTTTACCAAGATTCAACGGCTGAATTGCAAGAAAACAGCAGAATTCTGCACAAAATCGTCAAAATTCTTAGAGAAAACCGCATATTTCGATGCAAAACGACGATTTCTCGCCGATTTTCGTTGTTTTCTGGCTTGAATTCGCAAAGAAGAGCACGAAATCTACAAAATCATGACTTTTTACCAAGATTCAACGGCTGAATTGCAAGAAAACCGCAGAATTCTGCACGAAATCATCAAAATTCTTACAGAAAACCGCATATTTCGATGCAAAACGACGATTTCTCGCCGATTTTCGTTGTTTTCTGGCTTGAATTCGCAAAGAAGAGCACGAAATTTACAAAATCATCACTTTTTACCAAGATTCAACGGCTGAATTGCAAGAAAACAGCAGAATTCTGCACGAAATCATCAAAATTCTTAGAGAAAACCGCATATTTCGATGCAAAACGACGATTTCTCGCCGATTTTCGTGGTTTTCTGGCATGAATTCGCAAAGAAGAGCACGAAATCTACAAAATCATGACTTTTTACCAAGATTCAACAGCTGAATTGCAAGAAAACAGCAGAATTCTGCACAAAATCATCAAAATTCTTGCAGAAAACCGCATATTTCGATGCAAAACGATTATTTCTCGCCGATTTTCGTTGTTTTCTGGCTTGAATTCGCAAAGAAGAGCACGAAATCTAAAAAATCATGACTTTTTACCAAGATTCAACGGCTGAATTGCAAGAAAACAGCAGAATTCTGCACGAAATCATCAAAATTCTTACAGAAAACCGCATATTTCGATGCAAAACGACGATTTCTCGCCGATTTTCGTTGTTTTCTGGCTTGAATTCGCAAAGAAGAGCACGAAATCTACAAAATCATGACTTTTTACTAAGATTCAACGGCTGAATTGCAAGAAAACCTCAGAATTCTGCACGAAATCATCAAAATTCTTACAGAAAACCGCATTTTTCGATGCAAATCGACGATTTCTCGCCGATATTCGTTGTTTTCTGGCTTGAATTCGCAAAGAAGAGCACGAAATCTACAAAATCATGCCTTTTTACCAAGATTCAACGGCTGAATTGCAAGAAAACAGCAGAATTCTGCACGAAATCATCAAAATTCTTACAGAAAACCGCATATTTCGATGCAAAACAACGATTTCTCGCCGATTTTCGTTGTTTTCTGGCTTGAATTTGCAAAGAAGAGCACGAAATCTACAAAATCATGACTTTTTACACACATTCAACGGCTGAATTGCAAGAAAACAGCAGAATTCTGCACGAAATCATCAAAATTCTTAGAGAAAACCGCATATTTCGATGCAAAACGACGATTTTTCGCTGATTTTCGTTGTTTTCTATCTTGAATTCGCAAAGAAGAGCACGAAATTTACAAAATCATGACTTTTTACCAAGATTCAACGGCTGAATTGCAAGTAAACAGCAGAATTCTGCACGAAATCGTCAAAATTCTTAGAGAAAACCGCATATTTCGATGCAAAACGACGATTTCTCGCCGATTTTCGTTGTTTTCTCGCTTGAATTCGCAAAGAAGAGCACGAAATCTACAAAATCATGACTTTTTACCAAGATTCAACGGCTGAATTGCAAGAAAACAGCAGAATTCTGCACGAAATCATCAAAATTCTTACAGAAAACCGCATATTTCGATGCAAAACGACGATTTCTCGCCGATTTTCGTTGTTTTCTGGCATAAATTTGCAAAGAAGAGCACGAAATCTACAAAATCATGACTTTTTACCAAGATTCAACGGCTGAATTGCAAGAAAACAGCAGAATTCTGCACGAAATCATCAAAATTCTTACAGAAAACCGCATATTTCGATGCAAAACGACGATTTCTCGCCGATTTTCGTTGTTTTCTGGCATGAATTTGCAAAGAAGAGCACGAAATCTACAAAATCATGACTTTTTACCAAGATTCAACGGCTGAATTGCAAGAAAACAGCAGAATTCTGCACGAAATCATCAAAATTCTTGGAGAAAACCGCATTTTTCGATGCAAATCGACGATTTCTCGCCGATTTTCGTTGTTTTCTGGCTTGAATTCGAAAAGAAGAGCACGAAATCTACAAAATCATGACTTTTTACCAAGATTCAACGGCTGAATTGTAAGAAAACAGCAGAATTCTGCACGAAATCATCAAAATTCTGACAGAAAACCGCATATTTCGATGCAAAACAACGATTTCTCGCCGATTTTCGTTGTTTTCTGGCTTGAATTCGCAAAGAAGAGCACGAAATCTACAAAATCATGACTTTTTACCAAGATTCAACGGCTGAATTGTAAGAAAACAGCAGAATTCTGCACGAAATCATCAAAATTCTTACAGAAAACCGCATATTTCGATGCAAAACGACGATTTCTCGCCGATTTTCGTTGTTTTCTGGCTTGAATTCGCAAAGAAGAGCACGAAATCTACAAAATCATGACTTTTTACCAAGATTCAACGGCTGAATTGCAAGAAAACAGCAGAATTCTGCACGAAATCATCAAAATTCTTAGAGAAAACTGCATATTTCGATGCAAAACAACGATTTCTCGCCGATTTTCGTTGTTTTCTATCTTGAATTTGCCAAGAAGAGCACGAAATCTACAAAATCATGACTTTTTACCTAGATTCAACGGCTGAATTGCAAGAAAACAGCAGAATTCTGCACGAAATCATCAAAATTCTTACAGAAAACCGCATATTTCAAGGCAAAACAACGATTTCTCGCCGATTTTCGTTGTTTTCTATCTTGAATTCGCCAAGAAGAGCACGAAATCTATAAAATCATGACTTTTTACCTAGATTCAACGGCTGAATTGCAAGAAAACAGCAGAATTCTGCACGAAATCATCAAAATTCTTACAGAAAACCGCATATTTCGATGCAAAACAACGATTTCTCGCCGATTTTCGTTGTTTTCTGGCTTGAATTTGCAAAGAAGAGCAAAAATCTACAAAATCATGACTTTTTACACAGATTCAACGGCTGAATTGCAAGAAAACAGCAGAATTCTGCACGAAATCATCAAAATTCTTAGAGAAAACCGCATATTTCGATGCAAAACGACGATTTTTCGCTGATTTTCGTTGTTTTCTGTCTTGAATTCGCAAAGAAGAGCACGAAATTTACAAAATCATGACTTTTTACCAAGATTCAACGGCTGAATTGCAAGTAAACAGCAGAATTCTGCACGAAATCGTCAAAATTCTTAGAGAAAACCGCATATTTCGATGCAAAACGACGATTTCTCGCCGATTTTCGTTGTTTTCTGGCTTGAATTCGCAAAGAAGAGCACGAAATCTACAAAATCATGACTTTTTACCAAGATTCAACGGCTGAATTGCAAGAAAACAGCAGAATTCTGCACGAAATCGTCAAAATTCTTACAGAAACCGCATATTTCGATGCAAAACGATTATTTCTCGCCGATTTTCGTTGTTTTCTGGCTTGAATTCGCAAAGAAGAGCACGAAATCTACAAAATCATGACTTTTTACCAAGATTCAACGGCTGAATTGCAAGAAAACAGCAGAATTCTGCACGAAATCGTCAAAATTCCTACAGAAAACCGCATATTTCGATGCAAAACGATTATTTCTCGCCGATTTTCGTTGTTTTCTGGCTTGAATTCGCAAAGAAGAGCACGAAATCTACAAAATCATGACTTTTTACTATGATTCAACGGCTGAATTGCAAGAAAACCGCAGAATTTTGCACGAAATCATCAAAATTCTTACAGAAAACCGCATTTTTCGATGCAAATCGACGATTTCTCGCCGATTTTCGTTGTTTTCTGGCTTGAATTCGCAAAGAAGAGCACGAAATCTACAAAATCATGACTTTTTAACAAGATTCAACGGCTGAATTGTAAGAAAACAGCAGAATTTTGCACGAAATCATCAAAATTCTTACAGAAAACCGCATATTTCGATGCAAAACAACGATTTCTCGCCGATTTTCGTTGTTTTCTGGCTTGAATTCGCAAAGAAGAGCACAAAATCTACAAAATCATCACTTTTTACCAAGATTCTACGGCTGAATTGCAAGAAAACAGCAGAATTCTGCACGAAATCATCAAAATTCTTACAGAAAACCGCATATTTCGATGCAAAACAACGATTTCTCGCCGATTTTCGTTGTTTTCTGGCTTGAATTCGCAAAGAAGAGCACAAAATCTACAAAATCATGACTTTTTACCAAGATTCAACGGCTGAATTGCAAGAAAACAGCAGAATTCTGCACGAAATCTTCAAAATTCTTAGAGAAAACTGCATATTTCGATGCAAAACAACGATTTCTCGCCGATTTTCGTTGTTTTCTGGCTTGAATTCGCAAAGAAGAGCACGAAATCTACAAAATCATGACTTTTTACCAAGATTCAACGGCTGAATTGCAAGAAAACAGCAGAATTCTGCACGAAATCATCAAAATTCTTAGAGAAAACTGCATATTTCGATGCAAAACAACGATTTCTCGCCGATTTTCGTTGTTTTCTGGCTTGAATTCGCAAAGAAGAGCACGAAATCTACAAAATCATGACTTTTTACCTAGATTCAACGGCTGAATTGCAAGAAAACAGCAGAATTCTGCACGAAATCATCAAAATTCTTACAGAAAACTGCATATTTCGATGCAAAACAACGATTTCTCGCCGATTTTCGTTGTTTTCTCGCTTGAATTCGCAAAGAAGAGCACGAAATCTACAAAATCATGACTTTTTACCAAGACTCAACGGCTGAATTGCAAGAAAACAGCAGAATTCTGCACGAAATCATCAAAATTCTTACAGAAAACTGCATATTTCGATGCAAAACGACGATTTCTAGCCGATTTTCGTTGTTTTCTGGCATGAATTTGCAAAGAAGAGCACGAAATCTACAAAATCATGACTTTTTACCAAGATTCAACGGCTGAATTGCAAGAAAACAGCAGAATTCTGCACGAAATCATCAAACTTCTTACAGAAAACCGCATATTTCGATGCAAAACGACGATTTCTCGCCGATTTTCGTTGTTTTCTGGCATGAATTTGCAAAGAAGAGCACGAAATCTACAAAATCATGACTTTTTACCAAGATTCAACGGCTGAATTGCAAGAAAACAGCAGAATTCTGCACGAAATCATCAAAATTCTTGGAGAAAACCGCATTTTTCGATGCAAATTGACGACTTCTCGCCGATTTTCGTTGTTTTCTGGCTTGAATTCGCAAAGAAGAGCACGAAATCTACAAAATCATGACTTTTTACCAAGATTCAACGGCTGAATTGTAAGAAAACAGCAGAATTCTGCACGAAATCATCAAAATTCTTACAGAAAACCGCATATTTCGATGCAAAACAACGATTTCTCGCCGATTTTCGTTGTTTTCTGGCTTGAATTCGCAAAGAAGAGCACAAAATCTACAAAATCATCACTTTTTACCAAGATTCTACGGCTGAATTGCAAGAAAACAGCAGAATTCTGAACGAAATCATCAAACTTCTTACAAAAAACCGCATATTTCGATGCAAAACGACGATTTCTCGCCGATTTTCGTTGTTTTCTATCTTGAATTCGCAAAGAAGAGCACGGAATCTACAAAATCATGACTTTTTACCAAGATTCAACGGCTGAATTGCAAGAAAACAGCAGAATTCTGCACGAAATCATCAAAATTCTTACAGAAAACCGCATATTTCGATGCAAAACGACGATTTCTCGCCGATTTTCGTTGTTTTCTGGCTTGAATTCGCAAAGAAGAGCACGAAATCTACAAAATCATGACTTTTTACTAAGATTCAACGGCTGAATTGCAAGAAAACAGCAGAATTCTGCACGAAATCATCAAAATTCTTACAGAAAACCGCATTTTTCGATGCAAAACGACGATTTCTCGCCGATTTTCGTTGTTTTCTGGCTTGAATTCGCAAAGAAGAGCACGAAATCTACAAAATCATAACTTTTTACCAAGATTCAACGGCTGAATTGCAAGAAAACAGCAGATTTCTGCACGAAATCATCAAAATTCTTACAGAAAACCGCATATTTCGATGCAAAACAACGATTTCTCGCCGATTTTCGTTGTTTTCTAGCTTGAATTCGCAAAGAAGAGCACGAAATCTACAAAATCATTACTTTTTACCAAGATTCTACGGCTGAATTGCAAGAAAACAGCAGAATTCTGCACGAAATCATCAAAATTCTTACAGAAAACCGCATATTTCGATGCAAAACGACGATTTCTCGCCGATTTTCGTTGTTTTCTGGCTTGAATTTGCAAAGAAGAGCACGAAATCTACAAAATCATGACTTTTTACCAAGATTCAACGGCTGAATTGCAAGAAAACAACAGAATTCTGCACGAAATCATCAAAATTCTTAGAGAAAACTGCATATTTCGATGCAAAACAACGATTTCTCGCCGATTTTCGTTGTTTTCTATCTTGAATTCGCCAAGAAGAGCACGAAATCTACAAAATCATGACTTTTAACCAAGATTCAACCGCTGAATTGCAAGAAAACAGCAGAATTCTGCACGAAATCATCAAATTCTTACAGAAAACCGCATATTTCGATGCAAAACGACGATTTCTCGCCGATTTTCGTTGTTTTCTGGCTTGAATTCGCAAAGAAGAGCACGAAATCTACAAAATCATGACTTTTTACTAAGATTCAACGGCTGAATTGCAAGAAAACCGCAGAATTCTGCACGAAATCATCAAAATTCTTACAGAAAACCGCATTTTTCGATGCAAATCGACGATTTCTCGCCGATTTTCGTTGTTTTCTGGCTTGAATTCGCAAAGAAGAGCACGAAATCTACACAATCATGACTTTTTACCAAGATTCAACGGCTGAATTGCAAGAAAACAGCAGAATTCTGCACGAAATCATCAAAATTCTTACGGAAAACCGCATATTTCGATGCAAAACAACGATTTCTCGCCGATTTTCGTTGTTTTCTGGCTTGAATTCGCAAAGAAGAGCACGAAATCTACAAAATCATCACTTTTTACCAAGATTCTACGGCTGAATTGCAAGAAAACAGCAGAATTCTGCACGAAATCATCAAAATTCTTACAGAAAACCGCATATTTCGATGCAAAACGACGATTTCTCGCCGATTTTCGTTGTTTTCTGGCTTGAATTCGCAAAGAAGAGCACGAAATCTACAAAATCATGATTTTTTACCAAGATTCAAGGGCTGAATTGCCAGAAAACAGCAGAATTCTGCACGAAATCATCAAAATTCTTAGAGAAAACTGCATATTTCGATGC
Source organism: Gnatocerus cornutus (assembly GCA_029298725.1). NCBI lineage: Eukaryota > Metazoa > Arthropoda > Insecta > Coleoptera > Tenebrionidae > Gnatocerus > Gnatocerus cornutus. Next base: position 3,760,417 of record CM055514.1, read on the forward strand.
AAAACAACAATTTCTCGCCGATTTTCGTTGTTTTCTATCTTGAATTCGCCAAGAAGAGCACGAAATCTACAAAATCATGACTTTTTACCTAGATTCAACGGCTGAATTGCAAGAAAACAGCAGAATTCTGCACGAAACCATCAAAATTCTTACAGAAAACCGCATATTTCGGTGCAAAACAACGATTTCTCGCCGATTTTCGTTGTTTTCTATCTTGAATTCGCCAAGAAGAGCACGAAATCTATAAATTCATGACTTTTTACCTAGATTCAACTGCTGAATTGCAAGAAAACAGCAGAATTCTGCACAAAATCATCAAAATTCTTACAGAAAACCGCATATTTCGATGCAAAACGACGATTTCTCGCCGATTTTCGTTGTTTTCTCGCTTGAATTCGCAAAGAAGAGCACGAGATCTACAAAATCATGACTTTTTACCAAGATTCAACGGCTGAATTGCAAGAAAACAGCAGAATTCTGCACGAAATCATCAAAATTCTTACAGAAAACCGCATATTTCGATGCAAAACGACGATTTCTCGCCAATTTTCGTTGTTTTCTGGCATGAATTCGCAAAGAAGAGCACGAAATCTACAAAATCATGACTTTTTACCAAGATTCAACGGCTGAATTGCAAGAAAACAGCAGAATTCTGCACCAAATCATCAATATTCTTAAAGAAAACCGCATATTTCGATGCAAAACGACGATTTCTCGCTGATTTTCGTTGTTTTCTATCTTGAATTGGCAAAGAAGAGCACAAACTCTACAAAATCATAACTTTTTACCAAGATTCAACGGCTGAATTGCAAGACAACAGCAGAATTCTGCACGAAATTGTCAAAATTCTTAGAGAAAACCGCATATTTCGATGCAAAACGACGATTTCTCGCCGATTTTCGTTGTTTTCTGGCTTGAATTCGCAAAGAAGAGAACGAAATCTACAAAATTATCACTTTTTACCAAGATTCAAGAAAACAGCAGAATTCCGCACGAAATCATCAAAATTCTTAGAGAAAACCGCATATTTCGATGCAAAACGACGATTTCTCGCCGATTTTCGTGGTTTTCTGGCTTAAATTCGCAAAGAAGAGCACGAAATCTACAAAATCATGACTTTCTGCACGAAATCATCAAAATTCTTACAGAAAACCGCATTTTTCGATGCAAAACGACGATTTCTCGCCGATTTTCGTTGTTTTCTGGCTTGAATTCGCAAAGAAGAGCACGAAATCTACAAAATCATGACTTTTTACCAAGATTCAACGGCTGAATTGCAAGAAAACAGCAGAATTCTGCACGAAATCATCAAAATTCTTACAGAAAACCGCATATTTCGATGCAAAACGATTATTTCTTGCCGATTTTCGTTGTTTTCTGGCTTGAATTCGCAAAGAAGAGCACGAAATCTACAAAATCATGACTTTTTACCAAGATTCAACGGCTGAATTGCAAGAAAACAGCAGAATTCTGCACAAAATCATCAAAATTCTTACAGAAAACCGCATGTTTCGATGCAAAACAACGATTTCTCGCCGATTTTCGTTGTTTTCTGGCTTAAATTCGCAAAGAAGAGCACGAAATCTACAAAATCATGACTTTTTACCAAAATTCAACGGCTGAATTGCAAGAAAACCGCAGAATTCTGCACGAAATTATCAAAATTCTTACAGAAAACCGCATATTTCGATGCAAAACAACGATTTCTCGCCGATTTTCGTTGTTTTCTGGCTTGAATTCGCAAAGAAGAGCACGAAATCTACAAAATTATCACTTTTACCAAGATTCTACGGCTGAATTGCAAGAAAACAGCAGAATTCTGCACGAAATCATCAAAATTCTTACAGAAAACCGCATATTTCGATGCAAAACAACGATTTCTCGCCGATTTTCGTTGTTTTCTGGCTTGAATTCGCAAAGAAGAGCACGAAATCTACAAAATCATCACTTTTTACCAAGATTCTACGGCTGAATTGCAAGAAAACAGCAGACTTCTGCACGAAATCATCAAAATTCTTACAGAAAACCGCATAATTCGATGCAAAACGACAATTTCTCGCCGATTTTCGTGGTTTTCTGGCTTGAATTCGCAAAGAAGAGCACGAAATCTACAAAATCATGACTTTTTACCTAGATTCAACGGCTGAATTGCAAGAAAACAGCAGAATTCTGCACGAAATTATCAAAATTCTTACAGAAAACCGCATATTTCGATGCAAAACAACGATTTCTCGCCGATTTTCGTTGTTTTCTGGCTTGAATTCGCAAAGAAGAGCACGAAATCTACAAAATTATCACTTTTACCAAGATTCTACGGCTGAATTGCAAGAAAACAGCAGAAGTCTGCACGAAATCATCAAAATTCTTACAGAAAACCGCATATTTCGATGCAAAACGACGATTTCTCGCCGATTTTCGTTGTTTTCTGGCTTGAATTTGCAAAGAAGAGCACGAAATCTACAAAATCATGACTTTTTACCAAGATTCAACGGCTGAATTGCAAGAAAACAACAGAATTCTGCACGAAATCATCAAAATTCTTAGAGAAAACTGCATATTTCGATGCAAAACAACGATTTCTCGCCGATTTTCGTTGTTTTCTATCTTGAATTCGCCAAGAAGAGCACGAAATCTACAAAATCATGATTTTTTACCAAGATTCAACGGCTGAATTGCAAGAAAACAGCAGAATTCTGCACGAAATCGTCAAAATTCTTAGAGAAAACCGCATATTTCGATGCCAAACGACGATTTCTCGCCGATTTTCGTTGTTTTCTGGCTTGAATTCGCAAAGAAGAGCACGAAATCTACAAAATCATCACTTTTTACCAAGATTCAACGGCTGAATTGCAAGAAAACAGCAGAATTCTGCACGAAGTCATCAAAATTCTTAGAGAAAACCGCATATTTCGATGCAAAACGACGATTTCTCGCCGATTTTCGTGGTTTTCTGGCTTGAATTCGTAAAGAAGAGCACGAAATCTACAAAATCATGACTTTTAACCAAGATTCAACCGCTGAATTGCAAGAAAACAGCAGAATTCTGCACGAAATCATCAAATTCTTACAGAAAACCGCATATTTCGATGCAAAACGACGATTTCTCGCCGATTTTCGTTGTTTTCTGGCTTGAATTCGCAAAGAAGAGCACGAAATCTACAAAATCATGACTTTTTACTAAGATTCAACGGCTGAATTGCAAGAAAACCGCAGAATTCTGCACGAAATCATCAAAATTCTTACAGAAAACCGCATTTTTCGATGCAAATCGACGATTTCTCGCCGATTTTCGTTGTTTTCTGGCTTGAATTCGCAAAAAAGAGCACGAAATCTACACAATCATGACTTTTTACCAAGATTCAACGGCTGAATTGCAAGAAAACAGCAGAATTCTGCACGAAATCATCAAAATTCTTACGGAAAACCGCATATTTCGATGCAAAACAACGATTTCTCGCCGATTTTCGTAGTTTTCTGGCTTGAATTCGCAAAGAAGAGCACGAAATCTACAAAATCATCACTTTTTACTAAGATTCAACGGCTGAATTGCAAGAAAACCGCAGAATTCTGCACGAAATCATCAAAATTCTTACAGAAAACCGCATTTTTCGATGCAAATCGACGATTTCTCGCCGATTTTCGTTGTTTTCTGGCTTGAATTCGCAAAAAAGAGCACGAAATCTACACAATCATGACTTTTTACCAAGATTCAACGGCTGAATTGCAAGAAAACAGCAGAATTCTGCACGAAATCATCAAAATTCTTACGGAAAACCGCATATTTCGATGCAAAACAACGATTTCTCGCCGATTTTCGTAGTTTTCTGGCTTGAATTCGCAAAGAAGAGCACGAAATCTACAAAATCATCACTTTTTACCAAGATTCTACGGCTGAATTGCAAGAAAACAGCAGAATTCTGCACGAAATCATCAAAATTCTTACAGAAAACCGCATATTTCGATGCAAAACGACGATTTCTCGCCGATTTTCGTTGTTTTCTGGCTTGAATTCGCAAAGAGCACGAAATCTACAAAATCATGATTTTTTACCAAGATTCAACGGCTGAATTGCCAGAAAACAGCAGAATTCTGCACGAAATCATCAAAATTCTTAGAGAAAACTGCATATTTCGATGCAAAACAACAATTTCTCGCCGATTTTCGTTGTTTTCTATCTTGAATTCGCCAAGAAGAGCACGAAATCTACAAAATCATGACTTTTTACCTAGATTCAACGGCTGAATTGCAAGAAAACAGCAGAATTCTGCACGAAACCATCAAAATTCTTACAGAAAACCGCATATTTCGGTGCAAAACAACGATTTCTCGCCGATTTTCGTTGTTTTCTATCTTGAATTCGCCAAGAAGAGCACGAAATCTATAAAATCATGACTTTTTACCTAGATTCAACTGCTGAATTGCAAGAAAACAGCAGAATTCTGCACAAAATCATCAAAATTCTTACAGAAAACCGCATATTTCGATGCAAAACGACGATTTCTCGCCGATTTTCGTTGTTTTCTCGCTTGAATTCGCAAAGAAGAGCACGAGATCTACAAAATCATGACTTTTTACCAAGATTCAACGGCTGAATTGCAAGAAAACAGCAGAATTCTGCACGAAATCATCAAAATTCTTACAGAAAACCGCATATTTCGATGCAAAACGACGATTTCTCGCCAATTTTCGTTGTTTTCTGGCATGAATTCGCAAAGAAGAGCACGAAATCTACAAAATCATGACTTTTTACCAAGATTCAACGGCTGAATTGCAAGAAAACAGCAGAATTCTGCACCAAATCATCAATATTCTTAGAGAAAACCGCATATTTCGATGCAAAACGACGATTTCTCGCTGATTTTCGTTGTTTTCTATCTTGAATTGGCAAAGAAGAGCACAAACTCTACAAAATCATGACTTTTTACCAAGATTCAACGGCTGAATTGCAAGACAACAGCAGAATTCTGCACGAAATTGTCAAAATTCTTAGAGAAAACCGCATATTTCGATGCAAAACGACGATTTCTCGCCGATTTTCGTTGTTTTCTGGCTTGAATTCGCAAAGAAGAGAACGAAATCTACAAAATTATCACTTTTTACCAAGATTCAAGAAAACAGCAGAATTCCGCACGAAATCATCAAAATTCTTAGAGAAAACCGCATATTTCGATGCAAAACGACGATTTCTCGCCGATTTTCGTGGTTTTCTGGCTTAAATTCGCAAAGAAGAGCACGAAATCTACAAAATCATGACTTTCTGCACGAAATCATCAAAATTCTTACAGAAAACCGCATTTTTCGATGCAAAACGACGATTTCTCGCCGATTTTCGTTGTTTTCTGGCTTGAATTCGCAAAGAAGAGCACGAAATCTACAAAATCATGACTTTTTACCAAGATTCAACGGCTGAATTGCAAGAAAACAGCAGAATTCTGCACGAAATCATCAAAATTCTTACAGAAAACCGCATATTTCGATGCAAAACGATTATTTCTTGCCGATTTTCGTTGTTTTCTGGCTTGAATTCGCAAAGAAGAGCACGAAATCTACAAAATCATGACTTTTTACCAAGATTCAACGGCTGAATTGCAAGAAAACAGCAGAATTCTGCACGAAATCATCAAAATTCTTACAGAAAACCGCATGTTTCGATGCAAAACAACGATTTCTCGCCGATTTTCGTTGTTTTCTGGCTTAAATTCGCAAATAGGAGCACGAAATCTACAAAATCATGACTTTTTACCAAAATTCAACGGCTGAATTGCAAGAAAACCGCAGAATTCTGCACGAAATTATCAAAATTCTTACAGAAAACCGCATATTTCGATGCAAAACAACGATTTCTCGCCGATTTTCGTTGTTTTCTGGCTTGAATTCGCAAAGAAGAGCACGAAATCTACAAAATTATCACTTTTACCAAGATTCTACGGCTGAATTGCAAGAAAACAGCAGAATTCTGCACGAAATCATCAAAATTCTTACAGAAAACCGCATATTTCGATGCAAAACAACGATTTCTCGCCGATTTTCGTTGTTTTCTGGCTTGAATTCGCAAAGAAGAGCACGAAATCTACAAAATCATCACTTTTTACCAAGATTCTACGGCTAAATTGCAAGAAAACAGCAGACTTCTGCACGAAATCATCAAAATTCTTACAGAAAACCGCATAATTCGATGCAAAACGACAATTTCTCGCCGATTTTCGTGGTTTTCTGGCTTGAATTCGCAAAGAAGAGCACGAAATTTACAAAATCATGACTTTTTACCAAGATTCAACGGCTGAATTGTAAGAAAACAGCAGAATTTTGCACGAAATCATCAAAATTCTTACAGAAAACCGCATATTTCGATGCAAAACAACGATTTCTCGCCGATTTTCGTTGTTTTCTGGCTTGAATTCGCAAAGAAGAGCACAAAATCTACAAAATCATGACTTTTTACACAGATTCAACGGCTGAATTGCAAGAAAACAGCAGAATTCTGCACGAAATCATCAAAATTCTTAGAGAAAACCGCATATTTCGATGCAAAACGACGATTTTTCGCTGATTTTCGTTGTTTTCTATCTTGAATTCGCAAAGAAGAGCACGAAATTTACAAAATCATGACTTTTTACCAAGATTCAACGGCTGAATTGCAAGTAAACAGCAGAATTCTGCACGAAATCGTCAAAATTCTTAGAGAAAACCGCATATTTCGATGCAAAACGACGATTTCTCGCCGATTTTCGTTGTTTTCTGGCTTGAATTCGCAAAGAAGAGCACGAAATCTACAAAATCATGACTTTTTACCAAGATTCAACGGCTGAATTGCAAGAAAACAGCAGAATTCTGCACGAAATCGTCAAAATTCTTACAGAAAACCGCATATTTCGATGCAAAACGATTATTTCTCGCCGATTTTCGTTGTTTTCTGGCTTGAATTCGCAAAGAAGAGCACGAAATCTACAAAATCATGACTTTTTACCAAGATTCAACGGCTGAATTGCAAGAAAACAGCAGAATTCTGCACGAAATCGTCAAAATTCTTACAGAAAACCGCATATTTCGATGCAAAACGATTATTTCTCGCCGATTTTCGTTGTTTTCTGGCTTGAATTCGCAAAGAAGAGCACGAAATCTACAAAATCATCACTTTTTACTAAGATTCAACGGCTGAATTGCAAGAAAACCGCAGAATTCTGCACGAAATCATCAAAATTCTTACAGAAAACCGCATTTTTCGATGCAAATCGACGATTTCTCGCCGATTTTCGTTGTTTTCTGGCTTGAATTCGCAAAAAAGAGCACGAAATCTACACAATCATGACTTTTTACCAAGATTCAACGGCTGAATTGCAAGAAAACAGCAGAATTCTGCACGAAATCATCAAAATTCTTACGGAAAACCGCATATTTCGATGCAAAACAACGATTTCTCGCCGATTTTCGTAGTTTTCTGGCTTGAATTCGCAAAGAAGAGCACGAAATCTACAAAATCATCACTTTTTACCAAGATTCTACGGCTGAATTGCAAGAAAACAGCAGAATTCTGCACGAAATCATCAAAATTCTTACAGAAAACCGCATATTTCGATGCAAAACGACGATTTCTCGCCGATTTTCGTTGTTTTCTGGCTTGAATTCGCAAAGAGCACGAAATCTACAAAATCATGATTTTTTACCAAGATTCAACGGCTGAATTGCCAGAAAACAGCAGAATTCTGCACGAAATCATCAAAATTCTTAGAGAAAACTGCATATTTCGATGCAAAACAACAATTTCTCGCCGATTTTCGTTGTTTTCTATCTTGAATTCGCCAAGAAGAGCACGAAATCTACAAAATCATGACTTTTTACCTAGATTCAACGGCTGAATTGCAAGAAAACAGCAGAATTCTGCACGAAACCATCAAAATTCTTACAGAAAACCGCATATTTCGGTGCAAAACAACGATTTCTCGCCGATTTTCGTTGTTTTCTATCTTGAATTCGCCAAGAAGAGCACGAAATCTATAAAATCATGACTTTTTACCTAGATTCAACTGCTGAATTGCAAGAAAACAGCAGAATTCTGCACAAAATCATCAAAATTCTTACAGAAAACCGCATATTTCGATGCAAAACGACGATTTCTCGCCGATTTTCGTTGTTTTCTCGCTTGAATTCGCAAAGAAGAGCACGAGATCTACAAAATCATGACTTTTTACCAAGATTCAACGGCTGAATTGCAAGAAAACAGCAGAATTCTGCACGAAATCATCAAAATTCTTACAGAAAACCGCATATTTCGATGCAAAACGACGATTTCTCGCCAATTTTCGTTGTTTTCTGGCATGAATTCGCAAAGAAGAGCACGAAATCTACAAAATCATGACTTTTTACCAAGATTCAACGGCTGAATTGCAAGAAAACAGCAGAATTCTGCACCAAATCATCAATATTCTTAGAGAAAACCGCATATTTCGATGCAAAACGACGATTTCTCGCTGATTTTCGTTGTTTTCTATCTTGAATTGGCAAAGAAGAGCACAAACTCTACAAAATCATGACTTTTTACCAAGATTCAACGGCTGAATTGCAAGACAACAGCAGAATTCTGCACGAAATTGTCAAAATTCTTAGAGAAAACCGCATATTTCGATGCAAAACGACGATTTCTCGCCGATTTTCGTTGTTTTCTGGCTTGAATTCGCAAAGAAGAGAACGAAATCTACAAAATTATCACTTTTTACCAAGATTCAAGAAAACAGCAGAATTCCGCACGAAATCATCAAAATTCTTAGAGAAAACCGCATATTTCGATGCAAAACGACGATTTCTCGCCGATTTTCGTGGTTTTCTGGCTTAAATTCGCAAAGAAGAGCACGAAATCTACAAAATCATGACTTTCTGCACGAAATCATCAAAATTCTTACAGAAAACCGCATTTTTCGATGCAAAACGACGATTTCTCGCCGATTTTCGTTGTTTTCTGGCTTGAATTCGCAAAGAAGAGCACGAAATCTACAAAATCATGACTTTTTACCAAGATTCAACGGCTGAATTGCAAGAAAACAGCAGAATTCTGCACGAAATCATCAAAATTCTTACAGAAAACCGCATATTTCGATGCAAAACGATTATTTCTTGCCGATTTTCGTTGTTTTCTGGCTTGAATTCGCAAAGAAGAGCACGAAATCTACAAAATCATGACTTTTTACCAAGATTCAACGGCTGAATTGCAAGAAAACAGCAGAATTCTGCACGAAATCATCAAAATTCTTACAGAAAACCGCATGTTTCGATGCAAAACAACGATTTCTCGCCGATTTTCGTTGTTTTCTGGCTTAAATTCGCAAATAGGAGCACGAAATCTACAAAATCATGACTTTTTACCAAAATTCAACGGCTGAATTGCAAGAAAACCGCAGAATTCTGCACGAAATTATCAAAATTCTTACAGAAAACCGCATATTTCGATGCAAAACAACGATTTCTCGCCGATTTTCGTTGTTTTCTGGCTTGAATTCGCAAAGAAGAGCACGAAATCTACAAAATTATCACTTTTACCAAGATTCTACGGCTGAATTGCAAGAAAACAGCAGAATTCTGCACGAAATCATCAAAATTCTTACAGAAAACCGCATATTTCGATGCAAAACAACGATTTCTCGCCGATTTTCGTTGTTTTCTGGCTTGAATTCGCAAAGAAGAGCACGAAATCTACAAAATCATCACTTTTTACCAAGATTCTACGGCTAAATTGCAAGAAAACAGCAGACTTCTGCACGAAATCATCAAAATTCTTACAGAAAACCGCATAATTCGATGCAAAACGACAATTTCTCGCCGATTTTCGTGGTTTTCTGGCTTGAATTCGCAAAGAAGAGCACGAAATTTACAAAATCATGACTTTTTACCAAGATTCAACGGCTGAATTGTAAGAAAACAGCAGAATTTTGCACGAAATCATCAAAATTCTTACAGAAAACCGCATATTTCGATGCAAAACAACGATTTCTCGCCGATTTTCGTTGTTTTCTGGCTTGAATTCGCAAAGAAGAGCACAAAATCTACAAAATCATGACTTTTTACACAGATTCAACGGCTGAATTGCAAGAAAACAGCAGAATTCTGCACGAAATCATCAAAATTCTTAGAGAAAACCGCATATTTCGATGCAAAACGACGATTTTTCGCTGATTTTCGTTGTTTTCTATCTTGAATTCGCAAAGAAGAGCACGAAATTTACAAAATCATGACTTTTTACCAAGATTCAACGGCTGAATTGCAAGTAAACAGCAGAATTCTGCACGAAATCGTCAAAATTCTTAGAGAAAACCGCATATTTCGATGCAAAACGACGATTTCTCGCCGATTTTCGTTGTTTTCTGGCTTGAATTCGCAAAGAAGAGCACGAAATCTACAAAATCATGACTTTTTACCAAGATTCAACGGCTGAATTGCAAGAAAACAGCAGAATTCTGCACGAAATCGTCAAAATTCTTACAGAAAACCGCATATTTCGATGCAAAACGATTATTTCTCGCCGATTTTCGTTGTTTTCTGGCTTGAATTCGCAAAGAAGAGCACGAAATCTACAAAATCATGACTTTTTACCAAGATTCAACGGCTGAATTGCAAGAAAACAGCAGAATTCTGCACGAAATCGTCAAAATTCTTACAGAAAACCGCATATTTCGATGCAAAACGATTATTTCTCGCCGATTTTCGTTGTTTTCTGGCTTGAATTCGCAAAGAAGAGCACGAAATCTACAAAATCATGACTTTTTACTATGATTCAACGGCTGAATTGCAAGAAAACCGCAGAATTTTGCACGAAATCATCAAAATTCTTACAGAAAACCGCATTTTTCGATGCAAATCGACGATTTCTCGCCGATTTTCGTTGTTTTCTGGCTTGAATTCGCAAAGAAGAGCACGAAATCTACAAAATCATGACTTTTTACCAAGATTCAACGGCTGAATTGTAAGAAAACAGCAGAATTTTGCACGAAATCATCAAAATTCTTACAGAAAACCGCATATTTCGATGCAAAACAACGATTTCTCGCCGATTTTCGTTGTTTTCTGGCTTGAATTCGCAAAGAAGAGCACAAAATCTACAAAATCATCACTTTTTACCAAGATTCTACGGCTGAATTGCAAGAAAACAGCAGAATTCTGCACGAAATCATCAAAATTCTTACAGAAAACCGCATATTTCGATGCAAAACAACGATTTCTCGCCGATTTTCGTTGTTTTCTGGCTTGAATTCGCAAAGAAGAGCACGAAATCTACAAAATCATGACTTTTTACCAAGATTCAACGGCTGAATTGCAAGAAAACAGCAGAATTCTGCACGAAATCATCAAAATTCTTAGAGAAAACTGCATATTTCGATGCAAAACAACGATTTCTCGCCGATTTTCGTTGTTTTCTGGCTTGAATTCGCAAAGAAGAGCACGAAATCTACAAAATCATGACTTTTTACCAAGATTCAACGGCTGAATTGCAAGAAAACAGCAGAATTCTGCACGAAATCATCAAAATTCTTAGAGAAAACTGCATATTTCGATGCAAAACAACGATTTCTCGCCGATTTTCGTTGTTTTCTATCTTGACTTTGCCAAGAAGAGCACGAAATCTACAAAATCATGACTTTTTACCTAGATTCAACGGCTGAATTGCAAGAAAACAGCAGAATTCTGCACGAAATCATCAAAATTCTTACAGAAAACTGCATATTTCGATGCAAAACAACGATTTCTCGCCGATTTTCGTTGTTTTCTCGCTTGAATTCGCAAAGAAGAGCACGAAATCTACAAAATCATGACTTTTTACCAAGATTCAACGGCTGAATTGCAAGAAAACAGCAGAATTCTGCACGAAATCATCAAAATTCTTACAGAAAACTGCATATTTCGATGCAAAACGACGATTTCTCGCCGATTTTCGTTGTTTTCTGGCATGAATTTGCAAAGAAGAGCACGAAATCTACAAAATCATGACTTTTTACCAAGATTCAACGGCTGAATTGCAAGAAAACAGCAGAATTCAGCACGAAATCATCAAAATTCTTACAGAAAACCGCATATTTCGATGCAAAACGACGATTTCTCGCCGATTTTCGTTGTTTTCTGGCATGAATTTGCAAAGAAGAGCACGAAATCTACAAAATCATGACTTTTTACCAAGATTCAACGGCTGAATTGCAAGAAAACAGCAGAATTCTGCACGAAATCATCAAAATTCTTGGAGAAAACCGCATTTTTCGATGCAAATTGACGATTTCTCGCCGATTTTCGTTGTTTTCTGGCTTGAATTCGCAAAGAAGAGCACGAAATCTACAAAATCATGACTTTTTACCAAGATTCAACGGCTGAATTGTAAGAAAACAGCAGAATTCTGCACGAAATCATCAAAATTCTTACAGAAAACCGCATATTTCGATGCAAAACGACGATTTCTTGCCGATTTTCGTTGTTTTCTGGCTTGAATTCGCAAAGAAGAGCACGAAATCTACAAAATCATGACTTTTTACTAAGATTCAACGGCTGAATTGCAAGAAAATAGCAGAATTCTGCACGAAATCATCAAAATTCTTACAGAAAACCGCATTTTTCGATGCAAAACGACGATTTCTCGCCGATTTTCGTTGTTTTCTGGCTTGAATTCGCAAAGAAGAGCACGAAATCTACAAAATCATGACTTTTTACTAAGATTCAACGGCTGAATTGCAAGAAAACAGCAGAATTCTGCACGAAATCATCAAAATTCTTACAGAAAACCGCATTTTTCGATGCAAAACGACGATTTCTCGCCGATTTTCGTTGTTTTCTGGCTTGAATTCGCAAAGAAGAGCACGAAATCTACAAAATCATAACTTTTTACCAAGATTCAACGGCTGAATTGCAAGAAAACAGCAGATTTCTGCACGAAATCATCAAAATTCTTACAGAAAACCGCATATTTCGATGCAAAACAACGATTTCTCGCCGATTTTCGTTGTTTTCTGGCTTGAATTCGCAAAGAAGAGCACGAAATCTACAAAATCATTACTTTTTACCAAGATTCTACTGCTGAATTGCAAGAAAACAGCAGAATTCTGCACGAAATCATCAAAATTCTTACAGAAAACCGCATATTTCGATGCAAAACGACGATTTCTCGCCGATTTTCGTTGTTTTCTGGCTTGAATTTGCAAAGAAGAGCACGAAATCTACAAAATCATCACTTTTTACCAAGATTCTACGGGTGAATTGCAAGAAAACAGCAGAATTCTGCACGAAATCATCAAGATTCTTACAGAAAACCGCATATTTCGATGCAAAACGACGATTTCTCGCCGATTTTCGTTGTTTTCTGGCTTGAATTCGCAAAGAAGAGCACGAAATCTACAAAATCATGACTTTTTACCAAGATTCAACGGCTGAATTGCAAGAAAACAACAGAATTCTGCACGAAATCATCAAAATTCTTAGAGAAAACTGCATATTTCGATGCAAAACAACGATTTCTCGCCGATTTTCGTTGTTTTCTATCTTGAATTCGCCAAGAAGAGCACGAAATCTACAAAATCATGATTTTTTACCAAGATTCAACGGCTGAATTGCAAGAAAACAGCAGAATTCTGCACGAAATCGTCAAAATTCTTAGAGAAAACCGCATATTTTGATGCAAAACGACGATTTCTCGCCGATTTTCGTTGTTTTCTGGCTTGAATTCGCAAAGAAGAGCACGAAATCTACAAAATCATCACTTTTTACCAAGATTCAACGGCTGAATTGCAAGAAAACAGCAGAATTCTGCACGAAATCATCAAAATTCTTAGAGAAAACCGCATATTTCGATGCAAAACGACGATTTCTCGCCGATTTTCGTGGTTTTCTGGCTTGAATTCGCAAAGAAGAGCACGAAATCTACAAAATCATGACTTTTTACCAAGATTCAACCGCTGAATTGCAAGAAAACAGCAGAATTCTGCACGAAATCATCAAATTCTTACAGAAAACCGCATATTTCGATGCGAAACGACGATTTCTCGCCGATTTTCGTTGTTTTCTGGCTTGAATTCGCAAAGAAGAGCACGAAATCTACAAAATCATGACTTTTTACTAAGATTCAACGGCTGAATTGCAAGAAAACCGCAGAATTCTGCACGAAATCATCAAAATTCTTACAGAAAACCGCATTTTTCGATGCAAATCGACGATTTCTCGCCGATTTTCGTTGTTTTCTGGCTTGAATTCGCAAAGAAGAGCACGAAATCTACACAATCATGACTTTTTACCAAGATTCAACGGCTGAATTGCAAGAAAACAGCAGAATTCTGCACGAAATCATCAAAATTCTTACGGAAAACCGCATATTTCGATGCAAAACAACGATTTCTCGCCGATTTTCGTTGTTTTCTGGCTTGAATTCGCAAAGAAGAGCACGAAATCTACAAAATCATCACTTTTTACCAAGATTCTACGGCTGAATTGCATGAAAACAGCAGAATTCTGCACGAAACCATCAAAATTCTTACAGAAAACCGCATTTTTCGATGCAAAACAACGATTTCTCGCCGATTTTCGTTGTTTTCTATCTTGAATTCGCCAAGAAGAGCACGAAATCTATAAAATCATGACTTTTTACCTAGATTCAACTGCTGAATTGCAAGAAAACAGCAGAATTCTGCACAAAATCATCAAAATTCTTACAGAAAACCGCATATTTCGATGCAAAACGACGATTTCTCGCTGATTTTCGTTGTTTTCTATCTTGAATTGGCAAAGAAGAGCACAAAATCTACAAAATCATGACTTTTTACCAAGATTCAACGGCTGAATTGCAAGACAACAGCAGAATTCTGCACGAAATTGTCAAAATTCTTAGAGAAAACCGCATATTTCGATGCAAAACTACGATTTCTCGCCGATTTTCGTTGTTTTCTGACTTGAATTCGCAAAGAAGAGCACGAAATCTTCAAAATCATCACTTTTTACCAAGATTCAACGGCTGAATTGCAAGAAAACAGCAGAATTCCGCACGAAATCATCAAAATTCTTAGAGAAAACCGCATATTTCGATGCAAAACGACGATTTCTCGCCGATTTTCGTGGTTTTCTGGCTTAAATTCGCAAAGAAGAGCACGAAATCTACAAAATCATGACTTTCTGCACGAAATCATCAAAATTCTTACAGAAAATCGCATTTTTCGATGCAAAACGACGATTTCTCGCCGATTTTCGTTGTTTTCTGGCTTGAATTCGCAAAGAAGAGCACGAAATCTACAAAATCATGACTTTTTACCAAGATTCAACGGCTGAATTGCAAGAAAACAGCAGAATTCTGCACGAAATCATCAAAATTCTTACAGAAAACCGCATATTTCGATGCAAAACGATTATTTCTTGCCGATTTTCGTTGTTTTCTGGCTTGAATTCGCAAAGAAGAGCACGAAATCTACAAAATCATGACTTTTTACCAAGATTCAACGGCTGAATTGCAAGAAAACAGCAGAATTCTGCACGAAATCATCAAAATTCTTACAGAAAACCGCATGTTTCGATGCAAAACAACGATTTCTCGCCGATTTTCGTTGTTTTCTGGCTTGAATTCGCAAAGAAGAGCACGAAATCTACAAAATCATGACTTTTTACTAAGATTCAACGGCTGAATTGCAAGAAAACAGCAGAATTCTGCACGAAATCATCAAAATTCTTACAGAAAACCGCATTTTTCGATGCAAAACGACGATTTCTCGCCGATTTTCGTTGTTTTCTGGCTTGAATTCGCAAAGAAGAGCACGAAATCTACAAAATCATAACTTTTTACCAAGATTCAACGGCTGAATTGCAAGAAAACAGCAGATTTCTGCACGAAATCATCAAAATTCTTACAGAAAACCGCATATTTCGATGAAAAACAACGATTTCTCGCCGATTTTCGTTGTTTTCTGGCTTGAATTCGCAAAGAAGAGCACGAAATCTACAAAATCATTACTTTTTACCAAAATTCTACTGCTGAATTGCAAGAAAACAGCAGAATTCTGCACGAAATCATCAAAATTCTTACAGAAAACCGCATATTTCGATGCAAAACGACGATTTCTCGCCGATTTTCGATGTTTTCTGGCTTGAATTTGCAAAGAAGAGCACGAAATCTACAAAATCATCACTTTTTACCAAGATTCTACGGGTGAATTGCAAGAAAACAGCAGAATTCTGCACGAAATCATCAAGATTCTTACAGAAAACCGCATATTTCGATGCAAAACGACGATTTCTCGCCGATTTTCGTTGTTTTCTGGCTTGAATTCGCAAAGAAGAGCACGAAATCTACAAAATCATGACTTTTTACCAAGATTCAACGGCTGAATTGCAAGAAAACAACAGAATTCTGCACGAAATCATCAAAATTCTTAGAGAAAACTGCATATTTCGATGCAAAACAACGATTTCTCGCCGATTTTCGTTGTTTTCTATCTTGAATTCGCCAAGAAGAGCACGAAATCTACAAAATCATGATTTTTTACCAAGATTCAACGGCTGAATTGCAAGAAAACAGCAGAATTCTGCACGAAATCGTCAAAATTCTTAGAGAAAACCGCATATTTCGATGCAAAACGACGATTTCTCGCCGATTTTCGTTGTTTTCTGGCTTGAATTCGCAAAGAAGAGCACGAAATCTACAAAATCATCACTTTTTACCAAGATTCAACGGCTGAATTGCAAGAAAACAGCAGAATTCTGCACGAAATCATCAAAATTCTTACAGAAAACCGCATATTTCGATGCAAAACGACGATTTCTCGCCGATTTTCGTTGTTTTCTGGCTTGAATTCGCAAAGAAGAGCACGAAATCTACAAAATCATCACTTTTTACCAAGATTCTACGGCTGAATTGCAAGAAAACAGCAGAATTCTGCACGAAACCATCAAAATTCTTACAGAAAACCGCATATTTCGATGCAAAACAACGATTTCTCGCCGATTTTCGTTGTTTTCTATCTTGAATTCGCCAAGAAGAGCACGAAATCTATAAAATCATGACTTTTTACCTAGATTCAACTGCTGAATTGCAAGAAAACAGCAGAATTCTGCACAAAATCATCAAAATTCTTACAGAAAACCGCATATTTCGATGCAAAACGACGATTTCTCGCTGATTTTCGTTGTTTTCTATCTTGAATTGGCAAAGAAGAGCACAAAATCTACAAAATCATGACTTTTTACCAAGATTCAACGGCTGAATTGCAAGACAACAGCAGAATTCTGCACGAAATTGTCAAAATTCTTAGAGAAAACCGCATATTTCGATGCAAAACGACGATTTCTCGCCGATTTTCGTTGTTTTCTGGCTTGAATTCGCAAAGAAGAGCACGAAATCTTCAAAAATCATCACTTTTTACCAAGATTCAACGGCTGAATTGCAAGAAAACAGCAGAATTCCGCACGAAATCATCAAAATTCTTACAGAAAACCGCATATTTCGATGCAAAACGACGATTTCTCGCCGATTTTCGTTGTTTTCTGGCTTGAATTCGCAAAGAAGGGCACGAAACCTACAAAATCATGACTTTTTACTAAGATTCAACGGCTGAATTGCAAGAAAACCGCAGAATTCTGCACGAAATCATCAAAATTCTTACAGAAAACCGCATTTTTCGATGCAAATCGACGATTTCTCGCCGATTTTCGTTGTTTTCTGGCTTGAATTTGCAAAGAAGAGCACGAAATCTACAAAATCATGACTTTTTCCCAAGATTTAACGGCTGAATTGCAAGAAAACAGCAGAATTCTGCACGAAATCATCAAAATTCTTACAGAAAACCGCATATTTCGATGCAAAACAACGATTTCTCGCCGATTTTCGTTGTTTTCTGGCTTGAATTCGCAAAGAAGAGCACGAAATCTACAAAATCATCACTTTTTACCAAGATTCTACGGCTGAATTGCAAGAAAACAGCAGAATTCTGCACGAAATCATCAAAATTCTTACAGAAAACCGCATATTTCGATGCAAAACGACGATTTCTCGCCGATTCTCGTTGTTTTCTGGCTTGAATTCGCAAAGAAGAGCACGAAATCTACAAAATCATGACTTTTTACCAAGATTCAACGGCTGAATTGCAAGAAAACAGCAGAATTCTGCACGAAATAATCAAAATTCTTAGAGAAAACTGCATATTTCGATGCAAAACAACGATTTCTCGCCGATTTTCGTTGTTTTCTGGCTTGAATTCGCAAAGAAGGGCACGAAACCTACAAAATCATGACTTTTTACTAAGATTCAACGGCTGAATTGCAAGAAAACCGCAGAATTCTGCACGAAATCATCAAAATTCTTACAGAAAACCGCATTTTTCGATGCAAATCGACGATTTCTCGCCGATTTTCGTTGTTTTCTGGCTTGAATTCGCAAAGAAGAGCACGAAATCTACAAAATCATGACTTTTTTCCAAGATTTAACGGCTGAATTGCAAGAAAACAGCAGAATTCTGCACGAAATCATCAAAATTCTTACAGAAAACCGCATATTTCGATGCAAAACAACGATTTCTCGCCGATTTTCGTTGTTTTCTGGCTTGAATTCGCAAAGAAGAGCACGAAATCTACAAAATCATCACTTTTTACCAAGATTCTACGGCTGAATTGCAAGAAAACAGCAGAATTCTGCACGAAATCATCAAAATTCTTACAGAAAACCGCATATTTCGATGCAAAACGACGATTTCTCGCCGATTCTCGTTGTTTTCTGGCTTGAATTCGCAAAGAAGAGCACGAAATCTACAAAATCATGACTTTTTACCAAGATTCAACGGCTGAATTGCAAGAAAACAGCAGAATTCTGCACGAAATAATCAAAATTCTTAGAGAAAACTGCATATTTCGATGCAAAACAACGATTTCTCGCCGATTTTCGTTGTTTTCTATCTTGAATTCGCCAAGAAGAGCACGAAATCTACAAAATCATGACTTTTTACCTTGATTCAACGGCTGAATTGCAAGAAAACAGCAGAATTCTACACGAAATCATCAAAATTCTTACAGAAAACCGCATATTTCGATGCAAAACAACGATTTCTCGCCGATTTTCGTTGTTTTCTATCTTGAATTCGCCAAGAAGAGCACGAAATCTATAAAATCATGACTTTTTACCTAGATTCAACGGCTGAATTGCAAGAAAACAGCAGAATTCTGCACGAAATCATCAAAATTCTTACAGAAAACCGCATATTTCGATGCAAAACGACGATTTCTCGCCGATTTTCGTTGTTTTCTGGCTTGAATTCGCAAAGAAGAGCACAGAATCTACAAAATCATGACTTTTTACCAAGATTCAACGGCTGAATTGCAAGAAAACAGCAGAATTCTGCACGAAATCATCAAAATTCTTACAGAAAACCGCATATTTCGATGCAAAACGACGATTTCTCGCCGAGTTTCGTTGTTTTCTGGCATGAATTTGCAAAGAAGAGCACAAAATCTACAAAATCATGACTTTTTACCAAGATTCAACGGCTGAATTGCAAGAAAACAGCAGAATTCTGCACGAAATCATCAAAATTCTTAGAGAAAACCGCATATTTCGATGCAAAACGACGATTTCTCGCTGATTTTCGTTGTTTTCTATCTTGAATTCGCAAAGAAGAGCACGAAATCTACAAAATCATGACTTTTTACCAAGACTCAACGGCTGAATTGCAAGTAAACAGCAGAATTCTGCACGAAATCGTCAAAATTCTTAGAGAAAACCGCATGTTTCGATGCAAAACGACGATTTCTCGCCGATTTTCGTTCTTTTCTGGCTTGAATTCGCAAAGAAGAGCACGAAAACTACAAAATCATGACTTTTTACCAAGATTCAACGGCTGAATTGCAAGAAAACAGCAGAACTCTGCACGAAATCGTCAAAATTCTTAGAGAAAACCGCATATTTCGATGCAAAACGACGATTTCTCGCCGATTTTCGTTGTTTTCTGGCTTGAATTCGCAAAGAAGAGCACGAAATCTACAAAATCACCACTTTTTGCCAAGATTCAACGGCTGAATTGCAAGAAAACAGCAGAATTCTGCACGAAATCATCAAAATTCTTACAGAAAACCGCATATTTCGATGCAAAACGACGATTTCTCGCCGATTTTCGTTGTTTTCTGGCTTGAATTCGCAAAGAAGGGCACGAAATCTACAAAAATCATGACTTTTTACTAAGATTCAACGGCTGAATTGCAAGAAAACCGCAGACTTCTGCACGAAATCATCAAAATTCTTACAGAAAACCGCATATTTCGATGCAAAACGACGATTTCTCGCCGATTTTCGTTGTTTTCTGGCTTGAATTCGCAAAGAAGAGCACGAAATCTACAAAATCATCACTTTTTACCAAGATTCAACGGCTGAATTGCAAGAAAACAGCAGAATTCTGCACGAAATCATCAAAATTCTTAGAGAAAACCGCATATTTCGATGCAAAATGACGATTTCTCGCCGATTTTCGTGGTTTTCTGGCTTGAATTCGCAAAGAAGAGCACGAAATCTACAAAATCATGACTTTTTACCAAGATTCAACAGCTGAATTGCAAGAAAACAGCAGAATTCTGCACAAAATCATAAAAATTCTTACAGAAAACCGCATATTTCGATGCAGAACAATTATTTCTCGCCGATTTTCGTTGTTTTCTAGCTTGAATTCGCAAAGGAGAGCACGAAATCTAAAAAATCATGACTTTTTACCAAGATTCAACGGCTGAATTGCAAGAAAACAGCAGAATTCTGCACGAAATCATCAAAATTCTTACAGAAAACCGCATATTTCGATGCAAAACAACGATTTCTCGCCGATTTTCGTTGTTTTCTGGCTTGAATTCGCAAAGAAGAGCACGAAATCTACAAAATCATCACTTTTTACCAAGATTCTACGGCTGAATTGCAAGAAAACAGCAGAATTCTGCACGAAATCATCAAAATTCTTACAGAAAACCGCATATTTCGATGCAAAACAACGATTTCCCGCCGATTTTCGTTGTTTTCTGGCTTGAATTCGCAAAGAAGAGCACGAAATCTACAAAATCATCACTTTTTACCAAGATTCTACGGCTGAATTGCAAGAAAACAGCAGAATTCGGCACGAAATTATCAAAATTCTTAGAGAAAACTGCATATTTCGATGCAAAACAACGATTTCTCGCCGATTTTCGTTGTTTTCTATCTTGAATTCGCCAAGAAGAGCACGAAATCTACAAAATCATGACTTTTTACCTAGATTCAACGGCTGAATTGCAAGAAAACAGCAGAATTCTGCACGAAATCATCAAAATTCTTAGAGAAAACCGCATATTTCGATGCAAAACGACGATTTCTCGCCGATTTTCGTGGTTTTCTGGCTTGAATTCGTAAAGAAGAGCACGAAATCTACAAAATCATGACTTTTTACCAAGATTCAACGGCTGAATTGCAAGAAAACAGCAGAATTCTGCACAAAATCATCAAAATTCTTACAGAAAACCGCATACTTCGATGCAAAACGATTATTTCTCGCCGATTTTCGTTGTTTTCTGGCTTGAATTCGCAAAGAAGAGCACTAAATCTACAAAATCATGACTTTTTACCAAGATTCAACGGCTGAATTGCAAGAAAACAGCAGAATTCTGCACGAAATCATCAAAATTCTTACAGAAAACCGCATTTTTCGATGCAAAACGACGATTTCTCGCCTATTTTCGTTGTTTTCTGGCTTGAATTCGCAAAGAAGAGCACGAAATCTACAAAATCATGACTTTTTACTAAGATTCAACGGCTGAATTGCAAGAAAACCGCAGAATTCTGCACGAAATCATCAAAATTCTTAGAGAAAACCGCATATTTCGATGCAAAACGACGATTTCTCGCCGATTTTCGTGGTTTTCTGGCTTGAATTCGCCAAGAAGAGCACGAAATCTACAAAATCATGACTTTTTACCTAGATTCAACGGCTGAATTGCAAGAAAACAGCAGAATTCTACACGAAATCATCAAAATTCTTACAGAAAACTGCATATTTCGATGCAAAACAACGATTTCTCGCCGATTTTCGTTGTTTTCTATCTTGAATTCGCCAAGAAGAGCACGAAATCTACAAAATCATGACTTTTTACCTAGATTCAACGGCTGAATTGCAAGAAAACAGCAGAATTCTGCACGAAATCATCAAAATTCTTAGAGAAAACCGCATATTTCGATGCAAAACGACGATTTCTCGCCGATTTTCGTGGTTTTCTGGCTTGAATTCGTAAAGAAGAGCACGAAATCTACAAAATCATGACTTTTTACCAAGATTCAACGGCTGAATTGCAAGAAAACAGCAGAATTCTGCACAAAATCATCAAAATTCTTACAGAAAACCGCATATTTCGATGCAAAACGATTATTTCTCGCCGATTTTCGTTGTTTTCTGGCTTGAATTCGCAAAGAAGAGCACTAAATCTACAAAATCATGACTTTTTACCAAGATTCAACGGCTGAATTGCAAGAAAACAGCAGAATTCTGCACGAAATCATCAAAATTCTTACAGAAAACCGCATTTTTCGATGCAAAACGACGATTTCTCGCCTATTTTCGTTGTTTTCTGGCTTGAATTCGCAAAGAAGAGCACGAAATCTACAAAATCATGACTTTTTACTAAGATTCAACGGCTGAATTGCAAGAAAACCGCAGAATTCTGCACGAAATCATCAAAATTCTTAGAGAAAACCGCATATTTCGATGCAAAACGACGATTTCTCGCCGATTTTCGTGGTTTTCTGGCTTGAATTCGCCAAGAAGAGCACGAAATCTACAAAATCATGACTTTTTACCTAGATTCAACGGCTGAATTGCAAGAAAACAGCAGAATTCTACACGAAATCATCAAAATTCTTACAGAAAACCGCATATTTCGATGCAAAACAACGATTTCTCGCCGATTTTCGTTGTTTTCTATCTTGAATTCGCCAAGAAGAGCACGAAAAGTAGTAAGGTAGTGCCGGTTTCACTCCACGACCTTGTGGAGTGAAACCGGCATAGGTTTTACGCCGATGACTCATTGCAGTTGAATCTCATTTTATTTTTTATTTTATCAACTTTCAGTACAATGTTATTTGATACTTATCGTTTCAAATTACATTTATCCAATTTTATGAAAGCTTGAAGTTTCATTGCAAATATCTTCGAAACGGTTATTCTGGGTCCATTGGTACATATAACAAAAAAGATGCACATTAAAAAATACTGTCGATTCATAGAAAGTAACTGACGTTTGATTTGTAATGTATCAAGTTACAGGATGAAATGTGTTATTTACTGTTTGTTCATAACTCGAAAACGAAGAGTCTGACGAGATTTGCGCTACTAATAAAAAATGAGCGTTTTGTAAAGTACAATTGATTTATAGAAAAAGAATTGGGTTTTAGTCATATCGTGTCAAGTTACAGCTAAATAAAATTTTGAATTTTTGAAGTTTGAAGAGCAATATCTCGGAAACGATACTTCTGACACAATTTGAATCTATGACAAAAAAGATGCGCCTTGAAAAGTACCATCGAAATGTTGAAAGAAAATTTTGATTTTATTCGACCACCCCAAAAATCGAAAAAAATTTTGTTAAATCTTGAATAAAATCCAAACGAATTGAAAAAACTATGACATGTTATATATTTTCTTAATGCACATTTAATTCTGCGTTATTTGATATGCAGCATGACAATTTTAAAAAAACTACCCCTAAATTATTGTTGAAGGTAGATATCTGAAATTTTGTGTGAATGATTAGTGGACGATTCTAAAAAACGCCGTAATGTTAAAAGTTTTTTTTGCGACTGGTTTGTCAAAAAATGCAATTGGTACATAAGGGTTGCGATTTTGTGTGATTGAAAACGATCAAAATAAAGAGAAAATCTTTCTCAATATAGCGACCATACAATCACATAGAAAATAATGCGTTTAAGATTAGCATTTTTGTGGGGTAAAGTCCATTTCCGCCCGACCAAAAACTGGCACAATTCATCGTTGTCAGTCATTAATAAAATGCGCTAGTCGGTTTGTTCAGATTCCGAACCTGACACTCTTTTTTTTTTTTTTTTTGGATACATATTTTATATACAGGGTCCGGCAACACTTGTGTCCACCCCTAAAATCGTCTTTAATTTTAAAGATAAAATTTTGAAAATTTGCATACGCTTATAGTTGACAAAGCTCTAGAAGCTGACACAAAAATTTGTTTTGATATCACGGTTTGTTTGACGTCGCGACGCCTAAAAAGTATAATTTTTAGCGATTTTTGAGTTTTTGCGGTAATATTAACGAATTCAATTTTTTTTCAACATAACTGTAATACAAATATTTGAGTTTTTATTTTAAATCTACTGCAAATGGTGTTTAAAATTTGCGAAAAAAACGCTGTTTTATCAAGTTAGTTTTCAACATTTTGACGGTGCAGTGACAAACTACGTTTACACCAAAATTTCACAAGTCACTTTATTCACTCATATGAAGGTGAATTTTGATTAACTCGGGCATGTTGCACTTTATGGACACCAGAAATCGTTAATTAACATCGACAAAGCGACAGTTTCACCAAGTAAGACTTTTGTTACCATCTAAAACGAACCAAAGGATAGATGTCATTTGTGACACAAGATGTTGACAGACCGGTGTAAACGTAGTTCCCAATTTTGACGTAATGAAATTGGAAACTAACTTGATAAAACACTATTTTTTCCTCACATTTTGAATACAATTCACATTAAATCTAAAATATCAACTGAGATATTTTTAACACATTTATATTGAAAAAAAATTAAATTATAGGTTGATATCACAAAACCTCACAATTACCTAAAAATTAGATTTTTAAGGCGTCGCGACGCCAAAACGATAAGTGATAAAAAACAAATTTTTGCGTCAGCTTCTAGAGCTTTGTCAACTGTAAGCGTATGCAAATTTTCAAAATTTTCTCTTTAAAATTAAAGACGATTTTGGGGGTGGACACAAGTGTTGCCGGACCCTGTATATTTATACAGTATTGTACTCAAAACTCTTTTCTTTATCCATTCCCAAAAATTCAGAAAATTTTGAAAACTTAAAAAAAAAAAAAAAAAATTTTTTTTAGATAATTTTTTTCTACTACCCCTGTTTAAATGTAAAAAAAGTATTTTTCTTTTACGTAAATTTTCAAAGATTTGCTTTATCTCGAAAAACTACCCCTATTTAAAAAAACTAAATATATATTCAATAATTTTTATTGTGTTTGCTACAAAGTTAAATTATATAGTAATCCGGGGGGAGGGGTGTGACTGCACCATTTTTCGATCATCCCTGTAAGTGCATTAAAATTAATCTTTTTGTTTTACTCCAAAAGTCTCCTTGATAGACAAGGTGGGACCTCTCTTATAATGTCCCTGTTTAACACTGGCCGATATCCCAGATAATCATCAGCATCATCATCATCATCCCACAATTCTTCTTTTTTAATGGTATTTAAAGGTGTTGCTGCTGCTGCTGCTGCTGCTGCTGCTGCTGTTCCTACTTCCCCACTGCTTGCAGAATTCTGCTGGGGTTGGTAAGATGCTGATGCGGATGGTTGCGCCCATGCAGTTAGTCCAGGTTGGAATCGGCGACTGCACTTGAACTTGTGGATCGCCATTTTCGTTGGCTTGACCCAATGGTCTTTAACGAACGGGCATTGCACTAATTCTAAAAAAAATTATTGTATATAATTAAAAGCAGAAGAACAATGTATTACCGTCGCTCATGTTGCTTCAAGATTTCTTGATTTCTGTTGCTCTAAAGTGTTACAATTTGATTTATATTAAAGTCATTTATCACCGCCTACTTAACAAAATACGTTTTACGCCTTGTTTATCTCCACACACTATTTTTCAACCAATCCCTACTTAGTACACTTACCGTTGCTGAGGTTGCTATTGTGACATTGCGTTTCATTGGTTACAGCTTTCCCACACCAGCTCGGACTTAGACTTTTGATTGTCTTATTGGAGATGTATGTCCCAAACACATGCACGCTTCTTGTTTCAATGACCCCGGTCATGAAAAATGCAAGCTTGCACTTACAAAATGCATTGCCAAGTTCCTGCGACAATGACCTGTCTTTAACATTGATGTAATAAGCAGATATATGTCTAATTTTCTCGAGCATTGACTTGTCCTTCAAAATGTGCAAGCTCAGCAGATTTTTCCGAATGACCAATGAACTTTCCACCTCCTGCATACGTATCTATAGTGGGGCACTTTTGCAGAATCAACAATTTTCTTTATTATAAAAATGAACTCTTCTGTATTGCAAATCATTCAGTTGACAAAGTTAACAATGAAGACTCCCGCGAAAAAATTCAATTTAAGCCTGAAAAAATCGCCTGCTGTAAGTTAAATTATTTCAATATTGATTTAATTTATTTTGAATACTATTTTTTTTTTTAGATTTCAGTCATAAGCTGTTCAGAAGAAGAAGAAGACGAAAAATCTGTTAAAATTCTTCAAAATGTTTTGCTGCAGGTAAATAAATTTTATAATTTTTTAGTACATTACAAATAACATACTTTATTTGGCTTTCAGGAAGCAGGTGGGGTCCAACAGCAGGTCGAAGAAGGAGAATTGCTTTCGGTGAGTATTATAATCATTTCTCTGACAAACTTTTTTTTTGGTTATTTAAAATTTTTACATCTTTTCTTTTATTTCTCAGGGATGCGAGTCTCTCGATACATTTTTGAGCTCGGTGGGACATGTTCCAACAGTGCCACCTCCCCTAAGAAAACTTGGCAATTCTCCGATCCCAACCACATCAAGGGGAAAAAATTTGGCGTTATTAAAAAATGACGTTGCTGAAGACGAGGAGCCAACCTCTCAGAGCTCCCTGGAAGAGGAAGGAGAGGTGGAAGCAGAAGACTCCACCACGACAACCATGCGAAGCTGCAGGAAGCGCCTGATGGGAGAGAAACGAAAACATCTCTACCATCTAGAGAGCATAGACAGGGCCCTGCAAGAGCTCAACAAGAAAGAAGAGAAGCTGCTTCAGGTGATTAACCTGAAGCGAAAGAAACTTAACACTGAAGCAGCTAATCTTAATATTCAGGTGCAAAAATGCAACATTATAATAGAGCAAATATCTAAACAATTGTAATAAATAATTTTAACATAATCATTGTTTTATTTTACTTTTGATCAGAAATTTTTTAATGACTTAGACCATGAGTTAAACGAAGATTAATTAACATAATTGTGATAGTATTGGTTGATTATTAACCTTCTAGTTATTTTATTAAAATTAAACTAAATTATATCTAAACAAAAAAAAAATCTGATATGGACTAAAATACATTTAAATAAACTAGACCACAAATTATACGAAGATTTAAATTAGATGAAAACAAAAAAAGTCTGTTGACTAAGTTGAATAACCATTTCATTCAAATTTAAATTATCATAAATAAGGAGAAGTACAAAAAAGAAATATGAGGCTTGATATATTTTATTTTATTGTTTTAAAAAAACATTATCAATTAATTTTAAACGATACATTTTTCTTTGTAAATCAAACAATTCAATTTGATGCTTTAATTGAATCAAAGATCGAATATGTCGTTCTATTTTTTTACGATAAATTTTTAAAGCTATAATCTTATCATGATCATAAAGTTTCTTGTTTGGAGATTTGGACATAATCGTGTTTTTCTACAAATTCTATGTCTGTGGACAAATACACCGTTCCTCTGCTAATCAAAAATATTTCTTTTCCCAATTTGATTTCTTCGTTCAAAGTTTCGAAGTTGTTGTTCTTCTTTAATCTATTTGTAAATCGATGGGGAAGAATCGTCTTGAAGCCTGAACACTTTACACACACCTTTTCACCATAGCATGTATCAACAAAGCTAAAATTCAACACTTTATATGGTTTATGTAGTTGCAGAGTGCGCACACTTACAAATTCATCAACTCTCTCAAATTATCGTTTAATTCTTTAATGATTGCAGTCATTTTCTTTTAAAAGATGATGTTATAAATTACAACCAATCTGATTTGAAGACTACATTTTGTCGATTTATCTAAATATTCTTTCATTCATACGCAAGCGCAATTAAAAATTTCGAATTCAGCACTATTTGAAATATGAACAATTTGCTGACAATCAACAACTGACATGTCTCAAATTGCTAGTGTCCTTGGTTTACAAGTTGAAACTTGTTGATTTCTCTAGTACTTATAGATGCAAGAATTTTGCTTTGACAAAACTGTGTTTTTGTGCTTGTATGTGAATGTATGGTGCTATAAAAACATCAAAAACATGGAAACTGTGACTTCTCTGTGCAAGCGATCATTACGACTTATACGACAGTACATTAGTAAAGTTAACAATGTGGATGAGACTCAACGTATGATAACTCATATTAACACCACAATCAGAATAGTTAAAAAAGCAATCTTAAACAAAATCTTTCAAAACAATCCATTAGAACAACCAAGTTCTTTAGAAGCAAGTTTAGCTCATCTCAAATGTTATCGTTTTAAATTGAAACACATGAAAAAGCAGTTTAATGTTAGACGTGGAAACGGGTTACCAACGCCATCTAATATAAGAGATTGTGCTATTTCATGGGAAGATGTTGATTCATCTTTTAACAGCAGAATTCAAACAGGGTTTATATCAAATCATGGATGTAAAGATGCTTTAATTTTTTTAAATAAGTGTTTTAAATGTTTCTCTAGAAGAGTTAAAAAAGAATTAACAAAACATCTTTTAAAAGTAAATGTCATATTTTCAGCGAATTTTATTAAGCCGCAAAATGATGACATTGATATGAAATCGTTTCCAACAAAAAACGAATTAATTGACAAATCAACTAATTTAAAAAAATGGTATCAAACAAATGTTGTTAACAAAATTATAAATAAACTTGAAGAATTTGCTGAAAAAGATTCCGGATGGGCATTATTTGAAATATTAGGTTTAAAAGTTAATATTAACCAATATGATCCCATCAAATTTGGTTATTCCACTTTCGTTAAAATGCTAAATTTTATTCAAAACAAACGAGCAGTCATCAATGTTCAAAATCCTGACTCATATTGCATACTTTGGGCAATTGTTTCGGCTTTATATCCAACAAATAATCACCCTGAAAGAATTTCATCGTACCCGCATTTCAAAGATGTTTTATCTTATGAAAACATAGAATTTCCAATTACATTTAAAGATATAAAAAAAATTGAAGTTATGAACAATTTAGCTATAAATCTCAACTGTATTGAAAATAAAAAAGTCTTTCCGTGTGCATTAAGTACAAATTTGCAAAATTCAAGGAAAGTAATTAATCTCTTAATGGTGCCATTGCAAACTAATACAAAGCAATTTAAAAACAATCAGCTTTTACATCACTTTGTTTGGATAAAAAATTTATCTGCATTAATATCAAAGCAATTATCAGCACACAATCACAAGACGTATATATGCGAAAGATGTTTGAACGCGTTTACGCAACAAGATCTTTTGGAAAAACATAGAAACTATTGTGAAAACGTAAATACTTGTTCCATTAAATTACCAACAGAAGATGATAAATTCTTGTTTTTTAAAAACCATAAATTTCAAGAAAAAGTAGCTTTCGCTATATATGCAGATTTGGAGAGCATTTTAGAGAAATGCAATGATAACAATCAACATTCCAATTCTCATGCTTATCAAAAGCATACTGCTTTTAGTGTCGCGTATTATTTGAAATGTTCATATGATGAAAACCTTTCAAAATTTCGATTATATCGTGGTAAAGATTGCATTTCATGGTTTATAAAAGAGCTGGACTCTATTGCAAAATTTTGTGACAATATCTTCAGATTTGTATTGTCTATGCAAAAATTGAATAAACAAGAAAGACAAAAAATTTTAAATACAAGCAAATGTCACATCTGTAAACAATCATTTATTAACGAACAAATCAAAGTAATTGATCATGATCACAAAACTGGAGCTATTCGCGGGGCTGCTCATCAAAATTGCAATCTAAATTATAAGGATTCCCACATTATTCCCATTGTTTTTCATAATTTGAGTGGTTATGATGCTCATTTTATTATAAAAGAATTATCCACATCCATTGATGGTCAGATACAACTTTTACCGATTAATAAAGAAAAATACATAGCGTTTACAAAGTATGTTTCCAACACCTCAATTCGCCTGAGATTTATTGATTCTTTTCGCTTTATGCCGTCTAGTTTGGAGACGTTGGCAAATAATTTACAAAATGATCAGAAATACATTACTAAAGCGCATTGTAATGATTCCCAAGAATTTGAAATGTTAACAAAAAAGGGTATCTTTCCTTACGATTACATTGATTCTTGGGAAAAACTTGATGAAAAAAATCTTCCCACAAAAACTGATTTCTTCAGTTATCTCAATGACGAAGATGTTTCAGATAAAAACTATCAACATGCCATTAACGTCTGGAAACGTTTTAAAATTAATTCGCTTGGAGAATATTCTGATTTGTATTTAAAAACAGATGTTTTACAATTAGTTGACATATTTGAAGCTTTTCGAAAAACCTGCATGATAACTTATCAACTGGATCCTTTACATTATTACACTGCACCTGGTCTAACTTTTGATGCGATGCTTAAAACAACGAAAATTGAATTAGAGCTTTTGACAGATATTGACAAAATCCTATTTATAGAAAAAGGAATTCGAGGTGGTGTTTCGCAATGTTCAAATCAATACGCTCAAGCCAACAATAAATATATGGCTAGTCACTACGATCAATCTAAGGATTCCAGTTTTTTAATGTATTTTGATGTTAATAATCTCTATGGAGCAGCGATGTCCGAATATTTGCCCTATGGAAATTTCGAATTTCTAGAAAACATTGATCTCAATGAAATACTTAACACTCCCAAAAATTCTCACATTGGATACATTATTGAATGTGATATCAATTATCCCTTGAATTTGCATGAACTTCATAGTGATTTGCCTCTGGCTCCAGAACATATGATTCCTCCAATATCAAAGAGCAAAATACCCAAACTGTTGCTAACATTATATCCAAAACGCAACTATGTTGTACACTATCACAACTTGAAATTGTACGTAAAATATGGATTGACTGTGGAAAAAATTCATAGAGTTTTAAAATTTTATCAATCTCCTTGGTTGAAAGAATATATTGACTTGAACACTAAATTGAGACAACAGTCAAAAAATGATTTTGAAAAAGATTTTTATAAGTTAATGATTAATGCCATTTATGGCAAATGTATGGAAAACGTTCGCAAACATAAAGATATCCATTTACTTACTAAATGGGATGGTCGATTTGGTGCTCGATTTTATATCTCTAAACCAAATTTTCACAGTTCAGTTTGTTTTGATGATAATTTGGTTGTTGTAGAAATGAATAAATTAGAAGTATTTTTAAATAAACCTATATATATTGGTTTTAGCATTTTAGATATATCCAAAACATTTCTTTATGATTTTCATTATGGCTACATTTTGAATCGTTTTGATAAAAGAGCTAAATTACTTTACACCGATACAGACAGTTTAATTTATCAAATTCAAGTTGATGATATTTATCAGTATATAAAAACTGATCTTCATAAATTTGACACCTCCGATTATGAACCAAACAATATTTATAATATAGAATTAAAAAATAAAAAAGTTCCAGGCTTAATGAAAGATGAAAACAACGGCAAAATTATGTTGGAATTTGTTGGACTACGATCAAAAATGTATGCTTATACTGTTGATCGGAAAGATAAAATAAATTTTGAAAAAAAATCAAAAGGAGCAAAAAAATCGTCTATTAAGTCTATTACGTTAGATGATTATAAACAATGTTTGTTTGATGAGAAAATTTTCAAAACAGTTCAGAGACTTATCAGATCTAAAAATCATACGGTTTATTCGACAGAACAAACCAAAGTTGTTCTAAGTCCTCACGATGATAAGCGCATGCTCAATTTTCCACATACAGATACAAAACCTTGGGGGTACATGTATCACATCAGTGAGTAACAGTGTGCTCTAAGAACAAGCTTTTTAATTGTCTTCATAATTCTGATAAAAATCATGGAAGTTAACATGATTAATGAGATGGAACTTGAAATCTGTAAAAATGTGCAAAATACTGAGTTATTCTATCTCAAGAAATATTTCTCCATCATGAACCAATCAGGAAATAGCTCGAGTTATTTACCAAGTAAGAAACTGTTTCACCATTTGATGGAAAAAGAAGATTTTATAATAGAAGATTGTATTTTTTATTATATGTATAACAATACCGATCTTACAGATGTTTGTTTAGTTTTAGAGAAAAAGTTAAAATTTGATAATTATATTAATTCGATTTTACAATTATGTAATAAACATAATTATCAGTATTTAAATTTTGAACTTCTTAGCAATTTATTAACATCCAACAAGTTACTTAACAGTATGTTTTATAAATCTTTTGTTTTCTGTTTGTTATCAGATTTTGATTTACAAGGTGTTACCAATAACAGTTACCCTGTTAAAAATATAGCAAAAAATTATAAAAATTTGGAAACTTGTGTTACAAACTTTATATCTTACGTAGCATCTAAGGCTTACGCCGAACCTTTAAAATGTTTTATTTCGGCATTAGCAATAAACAAAATTCCATATAGTCTTAACAGATCTACAGCTCCGTTCAGCAGAATATTCAGCTGGCTGCAGGAAAATATATTAAAAGCGGAAAGGGAGCCAGGAACGAGATTGGGATGGACTTCAGGACCAGATTCTGCTCCTTGGCCATCTACTGAATTGTCGGATTATAAAGAAACTTTGTCATTACTTAACTTAATATGTAATGAATAAATAAATAAACAATTTTTTAAAAATTCATTTATTTTATTACCCACATACATCAAATAATATATTGTATATAAACTTTTATACTATTTTTACAATATTCCTTAATGGTAAATATTTTACAACTCTATCATATAAAATGAGACAATATGCACTGGTTTTGTCCGGAACGTTAACAGCTGTTTCAAATTCCATTCTGATCAATACAGGACTTTTTCTCAAGATTTCGTTTTGTTTAGAACAATCTAGAACGGTTATAGGTGCAATTGTTTTAAATTCTTCAGGACTGAATAATGGTTCAGCCTCTTTTCTAAAAAAGGATCTCTGAAAATTTATAAACATTTCATACAAAAGAGCATACTGATTTGTTTTAAAATTTAGATTTAAATTATCATATGGATACATATCATCATTAAGATACACTTTAATATTACTTAAATTACAATGATCAAATTGGCTATAGTCTCTAGTTTTATGATTTTTCCTGTCTATTTGAAGACCAAAAAATATATACTGTGCTCTTTCAACGCTGGTTTGTAAGGTCCATGTATGACTTCTTGTTTGCGGAAGCAAAGGAAACTCATGAATTTCTCTACTACGAAATGGAATATCCAATTCTCTATCATTGTTGACAATATTAATTAACATAAGCTTTGTTGAGTCAGATACCGATATATGTGGCACAGCCCAAGAAATTTTAAATATTTTAACTCTAGCTGAATTTTTATTGTCACTGAAAATTAATGCATTTATGTCGGTGTTTCCTCGAATAAGAATCAGTTCTTGACGCATATTAATTAAAATTTTATTAAAATCTTCACAGAATCCGAAAATGAAACGTAAAGGAATCACTACATTAAAATCTCCTGTCGTTTGATTAATTGTTGTTGAATTTCCTTTTGGAAACCAGCCTGCATTTTGAAGAGCATCACTCTGATTTGTATTGTATGTTGGATAACCTTTCAAGATTGTTGTCAATCCAGGATTTCTAATTCGATCTACAGATTGTCCACAAATTTCATAACGTATTTCATCAAACAATAATAGAACACCATTATTTGCGAATTTTACACCTAAAGGTGAAACAGGTTCATTATTTTCTTTAAACACTTCCACTTTTCCTTCTATATACAATGAACTATGAGATGGTAGCGTGTACAAATTCTGCTGTTCTATAGGAATCCTGATTGTATCATTATTTCCAAATGAATCATTAGTGTAAGGTTTATGTGTACGTCTTTCGGCGTAAGTTATTGCTGAATCAAATACAGCTTTATCGTTAACATTTAGGTTTTCGTAATTCATTTTTGATTTGAAGTCTTTACGGTCAAGCCTAACGACTCTAAAAATTTTTTGTTTCTGGATGTTAATCCGTTGCACATCAGATTAGTACTGAATAATGTTTTCCTTGACTTATTTATATATTGAGGTAGTTTAGGTTTTAAAGAAAATTCCTGTTTAGATGTTGTGTTAAACAATAAACCCATTTTCTTACACTTTTTTCAAATGTAGTCTTACTGTTATGACTTCTTCTCTGAAATTAACTAAATTACCATCTTGATCTGTTATTTTAAGTACTATTTCATCAATTTGCTGCGTGTTGATTGGTAAATAAATAACATTTCTAGGAATTTCCACGATTCGATAGCCAGGTGGAACATTTGGAAAAAATTCGTGAATTATGTGCACTTCTTTTCCGTTTCTGAAAGAATTTGATACAACGTTACACTCTACACATAGAGCGTTCAACTTGAGAATTTTTGCAGGAAATTCAGAAAAATGATTAATATTTTTCTTTAGCTCTTGTGGTTTAAAACCCAAAAGAGTTGCAATACAATCTTTATGGGTGAAATCAATATCAAACGTACACTTTATTTCAGTTTTTAACGTGTTATTATTTCCTTTAATTAATACTTTTGGTAATAATTTTCGCTTCTTTTTAGGGTTGATCGAAGTGCCATAAAACTTTGTTACATAATCAGTTAGTTTCTTGTCTAAACATGAACTAATATCATCAATTTCATAAGAACCCTCATCTAAGCTTATACAACATAGTTGTTTATTTTCCAATTAAAGTAAAATTTGTTATTAGTTTTATCAATATTTGGAAATGAATTATAGGTCTGAAGATTTGTTAAACCCATCACAAAATTATTGTTTTCCAAACATAATGGAGGATAAAATTTGCTATTAAGTATGGAATTTCTTCCACTTAATGTTACAGTAAATGACATATTAAAGTTATTCTGGTTACAACCGAGTCACTACTAATTAAACATTAAGTTGGTGTGTAGTTATATAGAAATTTTAAGCACAAATGACCACAATTATATGTATTATAATTTTGAAAATTTTTATGATTATATGTTATGCTACAAGAGCCCGCACTTTGCAAATAATTAATCAATTCTTTTGGAGGTTGCAGATTTCCATAACTATCAAAGTAAATAATTTTATTGCAATTTTTTTTTATATGCTGTCCAATGTGTTCCAGGACCAGTACAATCATCTAAGTTAATTATTCCACATTCTTTGACATTTACGGTTTTGGTAGGTAATAAGTTTCTCATAAATATTCCTCGAAAATGTGGAATTTTTAAAAGTTTTACATATTTAATCAAATCTACATTTGTAAGTGCTCGTTTAGGTAGTTTTAACGGAAACCTTTTTTGTTTATTGCAGGTTTTAAAAAAAAACCAAAACCTGATTTGTATGGTTTTAAATATAATCCTTTGCCAGATTTTCCCACCGCAATAGTTTCCATTGCTTGATTATGACGTTGATTCTCTTTTAACTGCTCTTTGGCAGCATTTGCAGAATTCACAGTTTTTGCTATTGCAGCGGCACCTCCGCCTAGTGATCCCAATGCTCCTAAGGCGGCGAAAATTGGTAACAATGGTAAAAATCCACCAGTTTTTGGAACTGGAATAATTCTGTCTGGTTTTATTTTCTTCGTTCCCTTAAATTTTTTGACTTCAGCAATCGCACTTTTAAGTGCAGTTGTAGTGTTTTTATAATTTTTATTTTTTAAAATTTGTTTTGCATGATTTACTAAGTCCTTGAAATTCAAAGCTTTTCCATTTTTTCTTTTATGTTTTCTTCTTTGAGATTTTCGTGTTGGTTTCTTTAATTTTAAATTGCAACCCATACCAAGTTTGGTTTTTGCTTTTATCACCGTTGCAACACCAGCAGCGGCAGCTTTTTCTCCAAAATTAGCGTCTGTTGAACGAAATCTATTGACAGCTTGTTCGTAAAGAATTTTATCAGCTTTGTGTCGCTCTTCTAAATCTTTGTGATTATTGTATGCTTGAGATTATGCTTGATTATTGTATGTCATGAGATTTACAAGCTTCATCTAATTTGTTAATACCCTTGTCTCCTCTGGCTAAACGTTTAGCTAGTTTGGTTCCAGGACCGCAAAATTGATAGCCAGGAATGTGTAATTCAAAGGGTAATTTGTTTATCGCTGAATTTACAAGCCCTCCACCGTAATACACCTTTTCAGAGGTTCTACTTAAACTGTTTTTTTGTGACCGGTCTGATAGCATTTTATACCTTTTGAAGCATCACATTCACACCGTTTGACTCCTGATCGTTTACTACTGATACGAATATTGGTATTCAGTTTAATAACAGCTTGACGAACAGTAACAACGAATATGAATGTGGTTAAGCAACAAGTTAGATTACCAGTCATCAACCATGATGATAATCTGGAAAACAGATATAAAAAGCATGGTGAATTGTTACCTTCTACAATAAAATGTCTTATAGTCGGACCTTCTAATTGTGGGAAAACCAATGTTATGATAAGTTTAATTGAGCATCCAAATGGGTTAAAATTTGAAAACGTTTATGTTTTTTCAAAATCATTATTTCAACCAAAATACTGTCGTTTAGAAAAGTTATTAAAATCCATTAAAGGAATGAATTTTTTCTCATTTAAAGATGTAAACGATAATATACCGCCACCGCATCAAGCAAAATCAAATTCAATTTTTGTTTTTGATGATGTAGCTTGTGATAAACAAAATATTATTAGAGAATATTTTAGTATGGGGCGCCATAAACAAGTGGATTGTTTTTATTTGTGTCAAACGTACACGAGAATTCCAAAACATTTAATTCGAGATAATGCAAATTTATTAATTATATTTGAGCAGGATAACTTAAATTTACGTCATATCTATAATGATAATGTAAACAGTGATATTGACTTTAAACAATTCAAAGAAATGTGTTCTCTTTGTTGGAAAGAAAAGCATGGCTTTTTGACGATAGACAAAGATAGTGATGTAAATGCTGGACGGTATAGACTAAAATTAGATTCTTTTATAGAACCGTTAAAACAAGAAGAAAGACAAATAAGAAACGAATATATGTGTATGAAAACAAGTGATTAACTTAGTCTTTAAAAAACCTTTGTGCTTACTATAGCTTTCTATACTCGTGTATATTATGGATTTAGAGAATAGTTTAGAACTCACAAAAAAACTCATCGAAAAACGAAAAATTCTTCAACAAAAATTACAGTTGCTTAAAGAAAGCCAAGAAAATCATGAAAACTCTTTTTTACCAATTACAAGTCATTTAAAAAACATTGCAGATAAATTAGAACCAAAACAGTCTAATGAGTTTACAACTAATCCTACTGTTTCGAGTACTCCTAAAAAGAAATTATTAACTCAACTACACCTATCTCCAACTACACCTAAGAGAATTTCTTTAAAAGTAGATAAAATCAAAAAGCGTATTCATCTCCTCAAAGGTGAAAATGAGACACTCTCACCAATAAGATCAAAAATTGAACAAAACAAAGATGAGGATTTTCATCAAGCCGCATCTAAAGATACATCGTTTTTACACACCTCAACAATTGCTGAACATAACCCTAACAAAGAACAAAATTTTTCATTTGATGAAATTTTAGAAAATTCTGTATTAGAGAGTAAGCAAAATATTGCAAGCTTTATTGATACTCCAGTGTATAAAGAATGGATGAACGATTTTCATGAACTTCCAAGAAGGTACATTGATGAAATGCATCATGATGGTAAAAAGGAGTTTGATCATAGAACCGGAATTCGTCATGATAGTTATGGTGAAAAATATTATATAGGACGTGAACCAGTAAATTTTATTGGTCCTGATATAGAAGTTAGAAATAATACTTACAAGGGAACAATCGGCTTATATGAATTGTTGTTTAAAAATAAGCCTTTAAATTATACAAATGATGATTTAGAAAATTATAACAAAATCATAAGCATTAGTTGTGCTGCTAGAAAAAATTTCAATCCTGATGATAAAATTGCTGGTTCAAGATCAGATAAATATAGGAATATTGTTGCTCCCGGATTAACAAACTCTCCACTAAAAACACGAAAAAACAAGAAATTGATTGGTAAAGGAATGTTGAAAGAGGTTAATTTAAACTCTGTGGATTATGTTTATTGGATTGATCCAAATGAGTTAGTCGATAGACTACGATTGTTAGTTGCATCTCAGACAGCGGGCAATACAAGTCATAATAACGAAATTATCTCGATCATTGAAGAATTACGGGAAGCTAACATAATAGTTTAAAATGACATTAGATAAATTTGGACGTCATATATCTAAACATCCTCTAAATGTAATTTACAATACAGAGAAAGACGATGATGTCTCACATTATTTGTACTATAATGTCATATTAACATATCATGCAACTAAAATGATAAAAAATAAATTTGTCTTAATGTCTGGAAACACTGAATATGTTTTTCCGTTGAATTTGGGTGTTATTAAGAGTGTAAAATTTTCTGATGATGAAATAGCAACTTGTGTAAATGATATTCCATATTTAAAAACTGAACTTTTAAGTCTTCAGTTAAAAAATGGTGATAGACTGTCATTTTCAAGTTTGGTTAACAAGAATTTTTATGCCGAAATGGTCGTAAAGTGTCCGGTTGAATTTGAGACAACTTCAGTTACATCAGAAAGTTTGTATCATAAACAAGTTCAGACAAAATGAAAATTTCAAAGCAGAAAATTTCTTCCACAAAACAAGATGTTGTATATGAATTACATAAACCGGCAAGAGTTAATTTTAAAAGAAGACGTATTGTGATTAAAGGACTAAATGAAACACTTCAAGCTGACCTTGTTGAAATGATTAAATATGCAAAGGAAAATAGAGGTTACAAATACATTCTTATAGTAATTGATTGTTTTTCATAATATGTGTGGGCAAGTAAACTTAAAACAAAATCTGCTCCGGAAGTTACAAATGCTATGAGTCATATTTTGGGTACATTTAAAACTCAACCAAAACATATCCAAACAGATAATGGAACAGAATTTTACAATAATAATTTTAAAACTTTAATGAAAAAGTATCACATAAATCATTATAGCGTTTTTAGTACTAAAAAAGCATCAATTGTTGAAAGAGTAAATAGAACCTTAAAGAATTTAATGTGGAAGCAATTCAGTCTACAAGGAAACTATAAATGGTTAGATATTTTGGAAAGGACTGTTAACCAATATAACAATTCTTACCACAGGACTATCAAAATGAAGCCTGCTGAAGTAAATATAAAAAATGAAAAATCTATTTTAAAAGCTATATACACCAACATTAAATATGCTACCAATAAAAATAAGTTTCATAAAGGTGATCATGTAAGAATAAGCAAATATCGAGGAATTTTTGATAAAGGATATACTCCAAATTGGTCCAATGAAATATTTGTTGTGCGGCAAATCAAGCTAACTAATCCAACAACCTATCTACTTCAAGATGACAAAGGTGAAAAAATCTTAGGAGGATTTTATGAAATGGAACTGCAGAAAGTTAAGCATCAAGATGTGTATCTGATAGAAAAAGTATTAAAAAAGAAAGGAAATAAATTATATGTGAAGTGGTTGGGATTCGATAAAAAGTTTAACAGTTGGATAGATAATACTAGCGTAGTGTAAAATTTATGTAATAAATTATTCGTAGTTGTTTCCTTTAATTGTAATCTATGTTTTCCATAAAATAAATATAACATGTTATATTGTAGTATTTTTACTTGTAAATAAAACACAATTTAATGATAATAATTTTTATTTATATTCGTATCAATAAAACTTTGTTTTCACTGGCGATGTGTTGTGCGGATCTACCTCAGAGACTTCAAAGAAATCTTCATGGCAGGAAACGCACTCCTTTCCATATTTTGAAATAAGCCATTGCAATTCGCTTTGATCACACACAACATCCATATTGATTATTGTCTCTTCAATCTCTAAAGCTTTGTTTGGATCTAAACATTTTCAAGTATTTTTTTCTTTCTTGTAACATGGCAGGCAATAATCTTGTCTGTTGAAAAATTTCATTTCACTTTCATCGAAATTTAAATTACCTAATTGATTCATATATTTCTTTTCGCTAAACAACACACCACCATTTTTTTTAAACCGATAATACATTATGAGTCTTTAAACAAATAAATATTGGTAGAGTAACTCTGGCTGTATAAATAATAAAAGGATATTTATGGCGCAGGCGTATCATCGCCATCATAATGACTTATCTTGGTGAATTTAGTAAAATCAGCATATTTATTGTATTGCGGAACTTCACGCAACAATTGCACATTTCTGGAAATGCTGAGTGTTCATATCTAAAGCGCATGCTTAGGAACGTGCCTAAATCATATATAACTCGGTCTGTTAACAAACAATAGTTAATTTAACTTCAAATCACTCCAACAAACATCAATTGAAATGGCTTCACTTTTAAAGAATTTGAATGAAGACTTGCGCCTTGAAGATTTTAGAAGTGTAAAGTCTTTGGATGTGAATAAACCATTTCAAGTTGTTTCTTTTGAAATCATAGAAACATGTTACGGTGACAAAGTGTGCGTCAAATGTCAAGATTTTAAAACACTCTTGCCCCAGAGGTTTACAGAAGTATTCAAGAAGAACGACACTGTGAAATTATTAAATGAAGACTTAGAAAACGGAAAAGAAATATTCCTAGTAAGCAAGGGACCAGCAGGACGGTCAACCAACATAGAATTTGAAGAAAAATAAAATAATGGAACATTTTAAACTAATTGTAATTGTATAATAAAACAAAAATAATAATAAAATGAAAACTTAACATTGTTATTTTTTTTTATGTCAACCCAGTATTAAATATCAATCACAATGTAACGTTGAAACTAGAAAAAAACCTGTTAATGTTTTCAAGGCGTTATAAAAGGCGATTTTCTGAGGCGTTTTCCTGAGGCGTTTTTCTGAGGCGTTTTTCTGAGGCGTTTTTAAGGCGTTTTTGTGAGGCGTTTTTCTGAGGCGTTTTTAAGTCGTTTTTCTGAGGCGTTTTTAAGGCGTTTTTCTGAGGCGTTTTTAAGGCGTTTTTCTGAGGCGTTTTGAGGCGTTTTTCTGAGGCGTTCTTAAGGCGATTTAAAATCGTCCCCCACTACAAAAAATTCTTGTCCCCCACCACAATAATTTGCATAGAGTTTTGTTTATTCATTTTAATAGAAAATTCTTATGACTAAAGTCAGAAAAGCGAAGAACATGCCAGTGCCTGTAAAATTTAAATGTCCCAAGTGCAATGGAGAGACTGATATGGAAAATGCCAAATGTATGGCATGTTCGTTTCAAATCATTGCAAAGGAGGAACATGGTGTAAAACATGTACCTGCAAGTTATTTTAAACCAAAACAATAAAAATTTTAATAAATGAGAAAGTTTCTCTTTTAACCTTACACCTAATGCGCATAAACGTGATAAAAAAACATGAATATATTTAAAGATGAACAATAGGTTAATAACCTAGAAAAGTGCAATGACTTATCAACACAAAACCTATGCCGGTTTCACTCCACAAGGTCGTGGAGTGAAACCGGCACTACCCTACTACGAAATCTATAAAATCATGACTTTTTACCTAGATTCAACGGCTGAATTGCAAGAAAACAGCAGAATTCTGCACGAAATCATCAAAATTCTTACAGAAAACCGCATATTTCGATGCAAAACGACGATTTCTCGCCGATTTTCGTTGTTTTCTGGCTTGAATTCGCAAAGAAGAGCACGAAATCTACAAAATCATGACTTTTTACCAAGATTCAACGGCTGAATTGCAAGAAAACAGCAGAATTCTGCACGAAATCATCAAAATTCTTACAGAAAACCGCATATTTCGATGCAAAACGACGATTTCTCGCCGATTTTCGTTGTTTTCTGGCATGAATTTGCAAAGAAGAGCACGAAATCTACAAAATCATGACTTTTTACCCAAATTCAACGGCTGAATTGCAAGAAAACAGCAGAATTCTGCACGAAATCATCAAAATTCTTAGAGAAAACCGCATATTTCGATGCAAAACGACGATTTCTCGCTGATTTTCGTTGTTTTCTATCTTGAATTCGCAAAGAAGAGCACGAAATCTACAAAATCATGACTTTTTACCAAGATTCAACGGCTGAATTGCAAGAAAACAGCAGAACTCTGCACGAAATCGTCAAAATTCTTAGAGAAAACCGCATATTTCGATGCAAAACGACGATTTCTCGCCGATTTTCGTTGTTTTCTGGCTTGAGTTCGCAAAGAAGAGCACGAAATCTACAAAATCATCACTTTTTGCCAAGATTCAACGGCTGAATTGCAAGAAAACAGCAGAATTCTGCACGAAATCATCAAAATTCTTACAGAAAACCGCATATTTCGAGGCAAAACGACGATTTCTCGCCGATTTTCGTTGTTTTCTGGCTTGAATTCGCAAAGAAGGGCACGAAATCTACAAAATCATGACTTTTTACTAAGATTCAACGGCTGAATTGCAAGAAAACCGCAGAATTCTGCACGAAATCATCAAAATTCTTACAGAAAACCGCATATTTCGATGCAAAACGACTATTTCTCGCCGATTTTCGTTGTTTTCTGGCTTGAATTCGCAAAGAAGAGCACGAAATCTACAAAATCATCACTTTTTACCAAGATTCAACGGCTGAATTGCAAGAAAACAGCAGAATTCTGCACGAAATCATCAAAATTCTTAGAGAAAACCGCATATTTCGATGCAAAACGACGATTTCTCGCCGATTTTCGTTGTTTTCTGGCTTGAATTCGCAAAGAAGGGCACGAAATCTACAAAATCATGACTTTTTACTAAGATTCAACGGCTGAATTGCAAGAAAACCGCAGAATTCTGCACGAAATCATCAAAATTCTTACAGAAAACCGCATATTTCGATGCAAAACGACGATTTCTCGCCGATTTTCGTGGTTTTCTGGCTTGAATTTGCAAAGAAGAGCACGAAATCTACAAAATCATGACTTTTTACCAAGATTCAACGGCTGAATTGCAAGAAAACAGCAGAATTCTGCACAAAATCATCAAAATTCTCACAGAAAACCGCATATTTCGATGCAAAACGATTATTTCTCGCCGATTTTCGTTGTTTTCTGGCTTGAATTCGCAAAGAAGAGCAGGAAATCTAAAAAATCATGACTTTTTACCAAGATTCAACGGCTGAATTGCAAGAAAACAGCAGAATTCTGCACGAAATCATCAAAATTCTTACAGAAAACCGCATATTTCGATGCAAAACAACGATTTCTCGCCGATTTTCGTTGTTTTCTGGCTTGAATTCGCAAAGAAGAGCACGAAATCTACAAAATCATGACTTTTTGCTAAGATTCAACGGCTGAATTGCAAGAAAACCGCAGAATTCTGCACGAAATCATCAAAATTCTTACAGAAAACCGCATTTTTCGATGCAAATCGACGATTTCTCGCCGATTTTCGTTGTTTTCTGGCTTGAATTCGCAAAGAAGAGCACGAAATCTACAAAATCATGACTCTTTACCAAGATTCAACGGCTGAATTGCAAGAAAACAACAGAATTCTGCACGAAATCATCAAAATTTTTACAGAAAACCGAATATTTCGATGCAAAACAACGATTTCTCGCCGATTTTCGTTGTTTTCTGGCTTGAATTTGCAAAGAAGAGCACGAAATCTACAAAATCATGACTTTTTACCAAGATTCAACGGCTGAATTGCAAGAAAACAGCAGAATTCTGCACGAAATCATCAAAATTCTTAGAGAAAACCGCATATTTCGATGCAAAACGACGATTTCTCGCTGATTTTCGTTGTTTTCTATCTTGAATTCGCAAAGAAGAGCACGAAATCTACAAAATCATGACTTTTTACCAAGATTCAACGGCTGAATTGCAAGTAAACAGCAGAATTCTGCACGAAATCGTCATAATTTTTAGAGAAAACCGCATATTTCGATGTAAAACGACGATTTTTCGCCGATTTTCGTTGTTTTCTGGCTTGAATTCGCAAAGAAGAGCACGAAATCTACAAAATCATGACTTTTTACCAAGATTCAACGGCTGAATTGCAAGAAAACAGCAGAATTCTGCACGAAATCGTCACAATTCTTACAGAAAACCGCATATTTCGATGCAAAACGATTATTTCTCGCCGATTTTCGTTGTTTTCTGGCTTGAATTCGCAAAGAAGAGCACGAAATCCACAAAATCATGACTTTTTACCAAGATTCAACGGCTGAATTGCAAGAAAACAGCAGAATTCTGCACGAAATCATCAAAATTCTTTGAGAAAACCGCATATTTCGATGCAAAACGACGATTTCTCGCCGATTTTTGTGGTTTTCTGGCTTGAATTCGCAAAGAAGTGCACGAAATCTACAAAATCATGACTTTTTACCAAGATTCAAGGGCTGAATTGCAAGAAAACAGCAGAATTCTGCACAAAATCATCAACATTCTTACAGAAAACCGCATATTTCGATGCAAAACGACGA
Source organism: Gnatocerus cornutus (assembly GCA_029298725.1). Taxonomy (NCBI): domain Eukaryota; kingdom Metazoa; phylum Arthropoda; class Insecta; order Coleoptera; family Tenebrionidae; genus Gnatocerus; species Gnatocerus cornutus. Next base: position 3,805,063 of record CM055514.1, read on the forward strand.
TTTCCCCCCGATTTTCGTTGTTTTCTGGCTTGAATTCGCAAAGAAGAGCACGAAATCTACAAAATCATGACTTTTTACTAAGATTCAACGGCTGAATTGCAAGAAAACCGCAGAATTATGCACGAAATCATCAAAATTGTTACAGAAAACCGCATTTTTCGATGCAAATCGACGATTTCTCGCCGATTTTCGTTGTTTTCTGGCTTGAATTCGCCAAGAAGAGCACGAAATCTACAAAATCATGACTTTTTACCAAGATTCAACGGCTGAATTGCAAGAAAACAGCAGAATTCTGCACGAAATCATCAAAATTCTTACAGAAAACCGCATATTTCGATGCAAAACAACGATTTCTCGCCGATTTTCGTTGTTTTCTGGCTTGAATTCGCAAAGAAGAGCACAAAATCTACAAAATCATCACTTTTTACCAAGATTCTACGGCTGAATTGCAAGAAAACAGCAGAATTCTGCACGAAATCATCAAAATTCTTACAGAAAACCGCATATTTCGATGCAAAACGACGATTTCTCGCCGATTTTCGTTGTTTTCTGGCTTGAATTCGCAAAGAAGAGCACGAAATCTACAAAATCATGACTTTTACCAAGATTCAACGGCTGAATTGCAAGAAAACAGCAGAATTCTGCACGAAATCATCAAAATTCTTAGAGATAACTGCATATTTCGATGCAAAACAACGATTTCTCGCCTATTTTCGTTGTTTTCTATCTTGAATTCGCCAAGAAGAGCACGAAATCTACAAAATCATGACTTTTTACCTAGATTCAACGGCTGAATTGCAAGAAAACAGCAGAATTCTGCACGAAATCATCAAAATTTATACAGAAAACCGCATATTTCGATGCAAAACAACGATTTCTCGCCGATTTTCGTTGTTTTCTATCTTGAATTCGCCAAGAAGAGCACGAAATCTATAAAATCGTGACTTTTTACCTAGATTCAACGGCTGAATTGCAAGAAAACAGCAGAATTCTGCACGAAATCATCAAAATTCTTACAGAAAACCGCATATTTCGATGCAAAACGACGATTTCTCGCCGATTTTCGTTGTTTTCTCGCTTGAATTCGCAAAGAAGAGCACGAAATCAACAAAATCATGACTTTTTACCAAGATTCAACGGCTGAATCGCAAGAAAACAGCAGAATTCTGCACGAAATCATCAAAATTCTTACAGAAAACCGCATATTTCGATGCAAAACGACGATTTCCCGCCGATTTTCGTTGTTTTCTCGCTTGAATTCGCAAAGAAGAGCACGAAATCTACAAAATCATCACTTTTTACCAAGATTCAACGGCTGAATTGCAAGAAAACAGCAGAATTCTGCACGAAATCATCAAAATTCTTAGAGATAACCGCATATTTCGATGCAAAACGACGATTTCTCGCCGATTTTCGTTGTTTTCTGGCTTGAATACGCAAAGAAGAGCACGAAATCTACAAAATCGTCACTTTTTACCAAGATTCAACGGCTGAATTGCAAGAAAACAGCAGAACTCTGCACGAAATTATCAAAATTCTTAGAGAAAACCGCATATTTCGATGCAAAACGACGATTTCTCGCTGATTTTCGTTGTTTTCTATCTTGAATTCGCAAAGAAGAGCACGGAATCTACAAAATCTTGACTTTTTACCAATATTCAACGGCTGAATTGCAAGAAAACAGCAGAATTCTGCACGAAATCATCAAAATTCTTACAGAAAACCGCATATTTCGATGCAAAACGACGATTTCTCGCCGATTTTCGTTGTTTTCTGGCTTGAATTCGCAAAGAAGAGCACGAAATCTACAAAATCATGACTTTTTACCAAGATTCAACGGCTGAATTGCAAGAAAACAGCAGAATTCTGCACGAAATCATCAAAATTCTTACAGAAAACCGCATTTTTCGATGCAAAACGACGATTTCTCGCCGATTTTCGTTGTTTTCTGGCTTGAATTCGCAAAGAAGAGCACGAAATCTACAAAATCATAACTTTTTACCAAGATTCAACGGCTGAATTGCAAGAAAACAGCAGAATTCTGCACGAAATCATCAAAATTCTTACAGAAAACCGCATATTTCGATGCAAAACGACGATTTCTCGCCGATTTTCGTTGTTTTCTGGCATGAATTTGCAAAGAAGAGCACGAAATCTACAAAATCATGACTTTTTACCAAGATTCAACGGCTGAATTGCAAGAAAACAGCAGAATTCTGCACGAAATCATCAAAATTCTTAGAGAAAACCGCATATTTCGATGCAAAACGACGATTTCTCGCTGATTTTCGTTGTTTTCTATCTTGAATTCGCAAAGAAGAGCACGAAATCTACAAAATCATGACTTTTTACCAAGATTCAACGGCTGAATTGCAAGAAAACAGCAGAATTCTGCACGAAATCATCAAAATTCTTACAGAAAACCGCATTTTTCGATGCAAAACGACGATTTCTCGACGATTTTCGTTGTTTTCTGGCTTGAATTCGCAAAGAAGAGCACGAAATCTACAAAATCATAACTTTTTACCAAGATTCAACGGCTGAATTGCAAGAAAACAGCAGAATTCTGCACGAAATCATCAAAATTCTTACAGAAAACCGCATATTTCGATGCAAAACGACGATTTCTCGCCGATTTTCGTTGTTTTCTGGCATGAATTTGCAAAGAAGAGCACGAAATCTACAAAATCATGACTTTTTACCAAGATTCAACGGCTGAATTGCAAGAAAACAGCAGAATTCTGCACGAAATCATCAAAATTCTTAGAGAAAACCGCATATTTCGATGCAAAACGACGATTTCTCGCTGATTTTCGTTGTTTTCTATCTTGAATTCGCAAAGAAGAGCACGAAATCTACAAAATCATGACTTTTTACCAAGATTCAACGGCTGAATTGCAAGAAAACAGCAGAATTCTGCACGAAATCATCAAAATTCTTAGAGAAAACCGCATATTTCGATGCAAAACGACGATTTCTCGCTGATTTTCGTTGTTTTCTATCTTGAATTCGCAAAGAAGAGCACGAAATCTACAAAATCATGACTTTTTACCAAGATTCAACGGCTGAATTGCAAGAAAACAGCAGAATTCTGCACGAAATCATCAAAATTCTTACAGAAAACCGCATTTTTCGATGCAAAACGACGATTTCTCGACGATTTTCGTTGTTTTCTGGCTTGAATTCGCAAAGAAGAGCACGAAATCTACAAAATCATAACTTTTTACCAAGATTCAACGGCTGAATTGCAAGAAAACAGCAGAATTCTGCACGAAATCATCAAAATTCTTACAGAAAACCGCATATTTCGATGCAAAACGACGATTTCTCGCCGATTTTCGTTGTTTTCTGGCATGAATTTGCAAAGAAGAGCACGAAATCTACAAAATCATGACTTTTTACCAAGATTCAACGGCTGAATTGCAAGAAAACAGCAGAATTCTGCACGAAATCATCAAAATTCTTAGAGAAAACCGCATATTTCGATGCAAAACGACGATTTCTCGCTGATTTTCGTTGTTTTCTATCTTGAATTCGCAAAGAAGAGCACGAAATCTACAAAATCATGACTTTTTACCAAGATTCAACGGCTGAATTGCAAGTAAACAGCAGAATTCTGCACGAAATCGTCAAAATTCTTAGAGAAAACCGCATATTTCGATGCAAAACGACAATTTCTCGCCGATTTTCGTTGTTTTCTGGCTTGAATTCGCAAAGAAGAGCACGAAATCTACAAAATCATCACTTTTTACCAAGATTCAACGGCTGAATTGCAAGAAAACAGCAGAATTCTGCACAAACTCATCAAAATTCTTAGAGATAACCGCATATTTCGATGCAAAACGACGATTTCTCGCCGAATTTCGTTGTTTTCTGGCTTGAATTCGCAAAGAAGAGCACGAAATCTACAAAATCGTCACTTTTTACCAAGATTCAACGGCTGAATTGCAAGAAAACAGCAGAATTCTGCACGAAATCATCAAAATTCTTAGAGAAAACCGCATATTTCGATGCAAAACGACGATTTCTCGCTGATTTTCGTTGTTTTCTATCTTGAATTCGCAAAGAAGAGCACGGAATCTACAAAATCTTGACTTTTTACCAATATTCAACGGCTGAATTGCAAGAAAACAGCAGAATTCTGCACGAAATCATCAAAATTCTTACAGAAAACCGCATATTTCGATGCAAAACGACGATTTCTCGCCGATTTTCGTTGTTTTCTGGCTTGAATTTGCAAAGAAGAGCACGAAATCTACAAAATCATGACTTTTTACCAAGATTCAACGGCTGAATTGCAAGAAAACAGCAGAATTCTGCACGAAATCATCAAAATTCTTACAGAAAACCGCATTTTTCGATGCAAAACGACGATTTCTCGCCGATTTTCGTTGTTTTCTGGCATGAATTTGCAAAGAAGAGCACGAAATCTACAAAATCATGACTTTTTACCAAGATTCAACGGCTGAATTGCAAGAAAACAGCAGAATTCTGCACGAAATCATCAAAATTCTTAGAGAAAACCGCATATTTCGATGCAAAACGACGATTTCTCGCTGATTTTCGTTGTTTTCTGGCTTGAATTCGCAAAGAAGAGCACGAAATCTACAAAATCATAACTTTTTACCAAGATTCAACGGCTGAATTGCAAGAAAACAGCAGAATTCTGCACGAAATCATCAAAATTCTTACAGAAAACCGCATATTTCGATGCAAAACGACGATTTCTCGCCGATTTTCGTTGTTTTCTGGCATGAATTTGCAAAGAAGAGCACGAAATCTACAAAATCATGACTTTTTACCAAGATTCAACGGCTGAATTGTAAGAAAACAGCAGAATTCTGCACGAAATCATCAAAATTCTTAGAGAAAACCGCATATTTCGATGCAAAACGACGATTTCTCGCTGATTTTCGTTGTTTTCTATCTTGAATTCGCAAAGAAGAGCACGAAATCTACAAAATCATGACTTTTTTACCAAGATTCAACGGCTGAATTGCAAGTAAACAGCAGAATTCTGCACGAAATCGTCAAAATTCTTAGAGAAAACCGCATATTTCGATGCAAAACGACAATTTCTCGCCGATTTTCGTTGTTTTCTGGCTTGAATTCGCAAAGAAGAGCACGAAATCTACAAAATCATCACTTTTTACCAAGATTCAACGGCTGAATTGCAAGAAAACAGCAGAATTCTGCACAAACTCATCAAAATTCTTAGAGATAACCGCATATTTCGATGCAAAACGACGATTTCTCGCCGAATTTCGTTGTTTTCTGGCTTGAATTCGCAAAGAAGAGCACGAAATCTACAAAATCGTCACTTTTTACCAAGATTCAACGGCTGAATTGCAAGAAAACAGCAGAATTCTGCACGAAATCATCAAAATTCTTAGAGAAAACCGCATATTTCGATGCAAAACGACGATTTCTCGCTGATTTTCGTTGTTTTCTATCTTGAATTCGCAAAGAAGAGCACGGAATCTACAAAATCTTGACTTTTTACCAATATTCAACGGCTGAATTGCAAGAAAACAGCAGAATTCTGCACGAAATCATCAAAATTCTTACAGAAAACCGCATATTTCGATGCAAAACGACGATTTCTCGCCGATTTTCGTTGTTTTCTGGCTTGAATTTGCAAAGAAGAGCACGAAATCTACAAAATCATGACTTTTTACCAAGATTCAACGGCTGAATTGCAAGAAAACAGCAGAATTCTGCACGAAATCATCAAAATTCTTACAGAAAACCGCATTTTTCGATGCAAAACGACGATTTCTCGCCGATTTTCGTTGTTTTCTGGCTTGAATTCGCAAAGAAGAGCACAAAATCTACAAAATCTTAACTTTTTACCAAGATTCAACGGCTGAATTGCAAGAAAACAGCAGAATTCTGCACGAAATCATCAAAATTCTTACAGAAAACCGCATATTTTGATGCAAAACGACGATTTCTCGCCGATTTTCGTTGTTTTCTGGCATGAATTTGCAAAGAAGAGCACGAAATCTACAAAATCATGACTTTTTACCAAGATTCAACGGCTGAATTGCAAGAAAACAGCAGAATTCTGCACGAAATCATCAAAATTCTTAGAGAAAACCGCATATTTCGATGCAAAACGACGATTTCTCGCTGATTTTCGTTGTTTTCTATCTTGAATTCGCAAAGAAGAGCACGAAATCTACAAAAACATGACTTTTTACCAAGATTCAACGGCTGAATTGCAAGTAAACAGCAGAATTCTGCACGAAATCGTCAAAATTCTTAGAGAAAACCGCATATTTCGATGCAAAACGACAATTTCTCGCCGATTTTCGTTGTTTTCTGGCTTGAATTCGCAAAGAAGAGCACGAAATCTACAAAATCATCACTTTTTACCAAGATTCAACGGCTGAATTGCAAGAAAACAGCAGAATTCTGCACGAAATCATCAAAATTCTTAGAGATAACCGCATATTTCGATGCAAAACGACGATTTCTCGCCGATTTTCGTTGTTTTCTGGCTTGAATTCGCAAAGAAGAGCACGAAATCTACAAAATCGTCACTTTTTACCAAGATTCAACGGCTGAATTGCAAGAAAACAGCAGAATTCTGCACGAAATCATCAAAATTCTTAGAGAAAACCGCATATTTCGATGCAAAACGACGATTTCTCGCTGATTTTCGTTGTTTTCTATCTTGAATTCGCAAAGAAGGGCACGGAATCTACAAAATCTTGACTTTTTACCAAGATTCAACGGCTGAATTGCAAGAAAACAGCAGAATTCTGCACGAAATCATCAAAATTCTTACAGAAAACCGCATACTTCGATGCAAAACGACGATTTCTCGCCGATTTTCTTTGTTTTCTGGCTTGAATTCGCAAAGAAGAGCACGAAATCTACAAAATCATGACTTTTTACCAAGATTCAACGGCTGAATCGCAAGAAAACAGCAGAATTCTGCACGAAATCATCAAAATTCTTACAGAAAACCGCATATTTCGATGCAAAACGACGATTTCTCGCCGATTTTCGTTGTTTTCTGGCATGAATTTGCAAAGAAGAGCACGAAATCTACAAAATCATGACTTTTTACCAAGATTCAACGGCTGAATTGCAAGAAAACAGCAGAATTCTGCACGAAATCATCAAAATTCTTAGAGAAAACCGCATATTTCGATGCAAAACGACGATTTCTCGCTGATTTTCGTTGTTTTCTATCTTGAATTCGCAAAGAAGAGCACGAAATCTACAAAATCATGACTTTTTACCAAGATTCAACGGCTGAATTGCAAGTAAACAGCAGAATTCTGCACGAAATCGTCAAAATTCTTAGAGAAAACCGCATATTTCGATGCAAAACGACAATTTCTCGCCAATTTTCGTTGTTTTCTGGCTTGAATTCGCAAAGAAGAGCACGAAATCTACAAAATCATCACTTTTTACCAAGATTCAACGGCTGAATTGCAAGAAAACAGCAGAATTCTGCACGAAATCATCAAAATTCTTAGAGATAACCGCATATTTCGAAGCAAAACGACGATTTCTCGCCGATTTTCGTTGTTTTCTGGCTTGAATTCGCAAAGAAGAGCACGAAATCTACAAAATCGTCACTTTTTACCAAGATTCAACGGCTGAATTGCAAGAAAACAGCAGAATTCTGCACGAAATCATCAAAATTCTTAGAGAAAACCGCATATTTCGATGCAAAACGACGATTTCTCGCTGATTTTCGTTGTTTTCTATCTTGAATTCGCAAAGAAGAGCACGGAATCTACAAAATCTTGACTTTTTACCAAGATTCAACGGCTGAATTGCAAGAAAACAGCAGAATTCTGCACGAAATCATCAAAATTCTTACAGAAAACCGCATACTTCGATGCAAAACGACGATTTCTCGCCGATTTTCTTTGTTTTCTGGCTTGAATTCGCAAAGAAGAGCACGAAATCTACAAAATCATGACTTTTTACCAAGATTCAACGGCTGAATTGCAAGAAAACAGCAGAATTCTGCACGAAATCATCAAAATTCTTAGAGAAAACCGCATATTTCGATGCAAAACGACAATTTCTCGCCAATTTTCGTTGTTTTCTGGAATTTCGTTGTTTTCAGAATTCTGCACGAAATCATCAAAATTCTTAGAGATAACCGCATATTTCGATGCAAAACGACGATTTCACGCCGATTTTCTTTGTTTTCTGGCTTGAATTCGCAAAGAAGAGCACGAAATCTACAAAATCATGACTTTTTACCAAGATTCAACGGCTGAATTGCAAGAAAACAGCAGAATTCTGCACGAAATCATCAAAATTCTTACAGAAAACCGCATATTTCGATGCAAAACAAAGATTTCTCGCTGATTTTCGTTGTTTTCTGGCTTGAATTCGCAAGGAAGAGCACGAAATCTACAAAATCATCACTTTTTACCAAGATTCTACGGCTGAATTGCAAGAAAACAGCAGAATTCAGCACGAAATCATCACAATTCTTACAGAAAACCGCATATTTCGACGCAAAACGACGATTTCTCGCCGATTTTCGTTGTTTTCTGGCTTGAATTCGCAAAAAAGAGCACGAAATCTACAAAATCATCACTTTTTACCAAGATTCTACGGCTGAATTGCAAGAAAACAGCAGAATTCTGCACGAAATCATCAAAATTCTTACAGAAAACCGCATAGTTCGATGCAAAATAACGATTTCTCGCCGATTTTCGTTGTTTTCTGGCTTGAATTCGCAAAGAAGAGCACGAAATCTACAAAATCATCACTTTTTACCAAGATTCTACAGCTGAATTGCAAGAAAACAGCAGACTTCTGCACGAAATCATCAAAATTCTTACAGAAAACCGCATATTTCGATGCAAAACGACGATTTCTCGCCGATTTTCGTTGTTTTCTGGCTTGAATTCGCAAAGAAGAGCACGAAATCTACAAAATCATGACATTTTACTAAGATTCAACGACTGAATTGCAAGAAAACAGCAGAATTCTGCACGAAATCATCAAAATTCTTAGAAAAAACTGCATATTTCGATGCAAAACAACGATTTCTCGCCGATTTTCGTTGTTTTCTATCTTGAATTCGCCAAGAAGAGCACGAAATCTACAAAATCATGACTTTTTACCAAGATTCAACGGCTGAATTGCAAGAAAACAGCAGAATTCTGCACGAAATCGTCAAAATTCTTAGAGAAAACCGCATATTTCGATGCAAAACGACGATTTCTCGCCGATTTTCGTTGTTTTCTGGCTTGAATTCGCAAAGAAGAGCACGAAATCTACAAAATCATCACTTTTTACCAAGATTCAACGGCTGAATTGCAAGAAAACAGCAGAATTCTGCTCGAAATCATCAAAATTCTTAGAGAAAACCGCATATTTCGATGCAAAACGACGATTCCTCGCCGACTTTCGTAGTTTTCTGGCTTGAATTCGCAAAGAAGAGCACGAAATCTACAAAATCATGACTTTTTACCAAGATTCTACGGCTGAATTGCAAGAAAACAGCAGAATTCTACACAAAATCATCAAAATTCTTACAGAAAACCGCATATTTCGATGCAAAACGATTATTTCTCGCCGATTTTCGTTGTTTTCGGGCTTGAATTCGCAAAGAAGAGCACGAAATCTACAAAATCATGACTTTTTACCAAGATTCAACGGCTGAATTGCAAGAAAACAGCAGAATTCTGCACGAAATCATCAAAATTCTTACAGAAAACCGCATATTTCGATGCAAAACGACGATTTCTCGCCGATTTTCGTTGTTTTCTGGCTTGAATTCGCAAAGAAGAGCACGAAATCTACAAAATCATGACTTTTTACTAAAATTCAACGGCTGAATTGCAAGAAAACCGCAGAATTCTGCACGAAATCATCAAAATTCTTACAGAAAACCGCATTTTTCGATGCAAATCGACGATTTCTCGCCGATTTTCGTTGTTTTCTGGCTTGAATTCGCAAAGAAGAGCACGAAATCTACAAAATCATGACTTTTTACCAACATTCAACGGCTGAATTGCAAGAAAACAGCAGAATTCTGCACGAAATCATCAAAATTCTCACAGAAAACCGCATATTTCGATGCAAAACAACGATTTCTAGCCGATTTTCGTTGTTTTCTGGCTTGAATTCGCAATGAAGAGCACGAAATCTACAAAATCATCACTTTTTACCAAGATTCTACGGCTGAATTGCAAGAAAACAGCAGAATTCAGCACGAAATCATCAAAATTCTTACAGAAAACCGCATATTTCGATGCAAAACGACGATTTCTCGCCGATTTTCGTTGTTTTCTGGCTTGAATTCGCAAAGAAGGGCACGAAATCTACAAAATCATGACTTTTTACCAAGATTCAACGGCTGAATTGCAAGAAAACAGCAGAATTCTGCACGAAATCATCAAAATTCTTAGAGAAAACTGCATATTTCGATGCAAAACAACGATTTCTCGCCGATTTTCGTTGATTTCTATCTTGAATTCGCCAAGGAGAGCACGAAATCTACAAAATCATGACTTTTTACCTAGATTCAACGGCTGAATTGCAAGAAAACAGCAGAATTCTGCACGAAACCATCAAAATTCTTACAGAAAACCGCATATTTCGATGCAAAACAACGATTTCTCGCCGATTTTCGTTGTTTTCTATCTTGAATTCGCCAAGAAGAGCACGAAATCTACAAAATCATGACTTTTTACCAAAATTCAACGGCTGAATTGCAAGAAAACAGCAGAATTCTGCACGAAATCATCAAAATTCTTACAGAAAACCGCATATTTCGATGCAAAACGACGATTTCTCGCCGATTTTCGTTGTTTTCTGGCATGAATATGCAAACAAGAGCACGAAATCTACAAAATCATGACTTTTTACCAAGATTCAACGGCTGAATTGCAAGAAAACAGCAGAATTCTGCACGAAATCGTCAAAATTCTTAGAGAAAACCGCATATTTCGATGCAAAACGACGATTTCTCGCTGATTTTCGTTGTTTTCTATCTTGAATTCGCAAAGAAGAGCACGAAATCTACAAAATCATGACTTTTTACCAAGATTCAACGGCTGAATTGCAAGTAAACAGCAGAATTCTGCACGAAATCGTCAAAATTCTTAGAGAAAACCGCATATTTCGATGGAAAACGACGATTTCTCGCCGATTTTCGTTGTTTTCTGGCTTGAATTCGCAAAGAAGAGCACGAGATCTACAAAATCATGACTTTTTACCAAGATTCAACGGCTGAATTGCAAGAAAACAGCAGAATTCTGCACGAAATCATCAAAATTCTTACAGAAAACCGCATATTTCGATGCAAAACGACGATTTCTCGCCAATTTTCGTTGTTTTCTGGCATGAATTCGCAAAGAAGAGCACGAAATCTACAAAATCATGACTTTTTACCAAGATTCAACAGCTGAATTGCAAGAAAACAGCAGAATTCTGCACAAAATCATCAATATTCTTAGAGAAAACCGCATATTTCGATGCAAAACGACGATTTCTCGCTGATTTTCGTTGTTTTCTATCTTGAATTCGCAAAGAAGAGCACAAAATCTACAAAATCATGACTTTTTACCAAGATTCAACGGCTGAATTGCAAGACAACAGCAGAATTCTGCACGAAATTGTCAAAAGTCTTAGAGAAAACCGCATATTTCGATGCAAAACGACGATTTCTCGCCGATTTTCGTTGTTTTCTGGCTTGAATTCCCAAGAGCACGAAATCTACAAAATCATCACATTTTACCAAGATTCAACGGCTGAATTGCAAAAAAACAGCAGAATTCTGCACGAAATCATCAAAATTCTTAGAGAAAACCGCATATTTCGATGCAAAACGACGATTTCTCGCCGATTTTCGTGGTTTTCTGGCTTAAATTCGCAAAGAAGAGCACGAAATCTACAAAATCATGACTTTCTGCACGAAATCATCAAAATTCTTACAGAAAACCGCATTTTTCGATGCAAAACGACGATTTCTCGCCGATTTTCGTTGTTTTCTGGCTTGAATTCGCAATGAAGAGCACGAAATCTACAAAATCATGAATTTTTACCAAGATTCAACGGCTGAATTGCAAGAAAACAGCAGAATTCTGCACGAAATCATCAAAATTCTAACAGAAAACCGCATATTTTGATGCAAAACAACGATTTCTCGCCGATTTTCGTTGTTTTCGGGCTTGAATTCGCAAAGAAGAGCACGAAATCTACAAAATCATCACTTTTTACCAAGATTCTACGGCTGAATTGCAAGAAAACAGCAGAATTCTGCACGAAATCATCAAAATTCTTACAGAAAACCGCATATTTCGATGCAAAACAACGATTTCTCGCCGATTCTCGTTGTTTTCTGGCTTGAATTCGCAAAGAAGAGCACGAAATCTACAAAATCATCACTTTTTACCAAGATTCTACAGCTGAATTGCAAGAAAACAGCAGACTTCTGCACGAAATCATCAAAATTCTTACAGAAAACCGCATATTTCGATGCAAAACGACGATTTCTCGCCGATTTTCGTTGTTTTCTGGCTTGAATTCGCAAAGAAGAGCACGAAATCTACAAAATCATGACTTTTTACCAAGATTCAACGGCTGAATTGCAAGAAAACAGCAGAATTCTGCACGAAATCATCAAAATTCTTAGAGAAAACTGCATATTTCGATGCAAAACAACGATTTCTCGCCGATTTTCGTTGTTTTCTATCTTGAATTCGCCAAGAAGAGCACAAAATCTACAAAATCATGACTTTTTACCAAGATTCAACCGCTGAATTGCAAGAAAACAGCAGAATTCTGCACGAAATCGTCAAAATTCTTAGAGAAGACCGCATATTTCGATGCAAAACGACGATTTCTCGCCGATTTTCGTTGTTTTCTGGCTTGAATTCGCAAAGAAGAGCACGAAATCTACAAAATCATCACTTTTTACCAAGATTCAACGGCTGAATTGCAAGAAATCAGCAGAATTCTGCACGAAATCATCAAAATTCTTAGAGAAAACCGCATATTTCGATGCAAAACGACGATTTCTCGCCGATTTTCGTGGTTTTCTGGCTTGAATTCGCAAAGAAGAGCACGAAATCTACAAAATCATGACTTTTTACCAAGATTCAACGGCTGAATTGCAAGAAAACAGCAGAATTCTGCACAAAATCATCAAAATTCTTACAGAAAACCGCATATTTCGATGCAAAACGATTATTTCTCGCCGATTTTCGTTGTTTTCTGGCTTGAATTCGCAAAGAAGAGCACGAAATCTACAAAATCATGACTTTTTACCAAGATTCAACGGCTGAATTGCAAGAAAACAGCAGAATTCTGCACGAAATCATCAAAATTCTTACAGAAAACCGCATATTTCGATGCAAAACGACGATTTCTCGCCGATTTTCGTTGTTTTCTGGCTTGAATTCGCAAAGAAGAGCACGAAATCTACAAAATCATGACTTTTTACTAAGATTCAACGGCTGAATTGCAAGAAAACCGCAGAATTCTGCACGAAATCATCAAAATTCTTACAGAAAACCGCATATTTCGATGCAAAACAACGATTTCTCGCCGATTTTCGTTGTTTTCTATCTTGAATTCGTCAAGAAGAGCACGAAATCTATAAAATCATGACTTTTTACCTAGATTTAACTGCTGAATTGCAAGAAATCAGCAGAATTCTGCACGAAATCATCAAAATTCTTAGAGAAAACCGCATATTTTGATGCAAAACGACGATTTCTCGCCGATTTTCGTGGTTTTCTGGCTTGAATTCGCAAAGAAGAGCACGAAATCTACAAAATCATGACTTTTTACCTAGATTCAACGGCTGAATTGCAAGAAAACAGCAGAATTCTGCACGAAACCATCAAAATTCTTACAGAAAACCGCATATTTCGATGCAAAACAACGATTTCTCGCCGATTTTCGTTGTTTTCTATCTTGAATTCGCCAAGAAGAGCACGAAATCTACAAAATCATGACTTTTTACCAAGATTCAACGGCTGAATTGCAAGAAAACAGCAGAATTCTGCACGAAATCATCAAAATTCTTACAGAAAACCGCATATTTCGATGCAAAACGACGATTTCTCGCCGATTTTCGTTGTTTTCTGGCATGAATTTGCAAACAAGAGCACGAAATCTACAAAATCATGACTTTTTACCAAGATTCAACGGCTGAATTGCAAGAAAACAGCAGAATTCTGCACGAAATCGTCAAAATTCTTAGAGAAAACCGCATATTTCGATGCAAAACGACGATTTCTCGCTGATTTTCGTTGTTTTCTATCTTGAATTCGCAAAGAAGAGCACGAAATCTACAAAATCCTGACTTTTTACCAAGATTCAACGGCTGAATTGCAAGTAAACAGCAGAATTCTGCACGAAATCGTCAAAATTCTTAGAGAAAACCGCATATTTCGATGGAAAACGACGATTTCTCGCCGATTTTCGTTGTTTTCTGGCTTGAATTCGCAAAGAAGAGCACGAAATCTACAAAATCATGACTTTTTACCAAGATTCAACGGCTGAATTGCAAGAAAACAGCAGAATTCTGCACGAAATCATCAAAATTCTTACAGAAAACCGCATATTTCGATGCAAAACGACGATTTCTCGCCGATTTTCGTTGTTTTCTGGCTTGAATTCGCAAAGAAGAGCACGAGATCTACAAAATCATGACTTTTTACCAAGATTCAACGGCTGAATTGCAAGAAAACAGCAGAATTCTGCACGAAATCATCAAAATTCTTACAGAAAACCGCATATTTCGATGCAAAACGACGATTTTTCGCCAATTTTCGTTGTTTTCTGGCATAAATTCGCAAAGAAGAGCACGAAATCTACAAAATCATGACTTTTTACCAAGATTCAACAGCTGAATTGCAAGAAAACAGCAGAATTCTGCACGAAATCATCAATATTCTTAGAGAAAACCGCATATTTCGATGCAAAACGACGATTTCTCGCTGATTTTCGTTGTTTTCTATCTTGAATTCGCAAAGAAGAGCAGAAAATCTACAAAATCATGACTTTTTACCAAGATTCAACGGCTGAATTGCAAGACAACAGCAGAATTCTGCACGAAATTGTCAAAATTCTTAGAGAAAACCGCATATTTCGATGCAAAACGACGATTTCGCGCCGATTTTCGTTGTTTTCTGGCTTGAATTCCCAAGAGCACGAAATCTACAAAATCATCACATTTTACCAAGATTCAACGGCTGAATTGCAAAAAAACAGCAGAATTCTGCACGAAATCATCAAAATTCTTACAGAAAACCGCATTTTTCGATGCAAAACGACGATTTCTCGCCGATTTTCGTTGTTTTCTGGCTTGAATTCGCAAAGAAGAGCACGAAATTTACAAAATCATGAATTTTTACCAAGATTCAACGGCTGAGTTGCAAGAAAACAGCAGAATTCTGCACGAAATCGTCAAAATTCTTAGAGAAAACCGCATATTTCGATGCAAAACGACGATTTCTCGCTGATTTTCGTTGTTTTCTATCTTGAATTCGCAAAGAAGAGCACGAAATCTACAAAATCATCACTTTTTACCAAGATTCTACGGCTGAATTGCAAGAAAACAGCAGAATTCTGCACGAAATCGTCAAAATTCTTTGAGAAAACCGCATATTTCGATGCAAAACGACGATTTCTCGCCGATTTTCGTTGTTTTCTGGCTTGAATTCGCAAAGAAGAGCACGAAATCAACAAAATCATTACTTTTTACCAAGATTCAACGGCTGAATTGCAAGAAAACAGCAGAATTCTGCACGAAATCATCAAAATTCTTAGAGAAAACCGCATATTTCGATGCAAAACGACGATTTTTCGCCGGTTTTTGTTGTTTTTGCTGTCTTGAATTCGCAAAGAAGAGCACGAAATCTACAAAATCATGACATTTTACCAAGATTCAACGGCTGAATTGCAAGAAAACAGCAGAATTCTGCACGAAATCATCAAAATTCCTACAGAAAACCGCATATTTCGATGCAAAACGATTATTTCTCGCCGATTTTCGTTGTTTTCTGGCTTGAATTCGCAAAGAAGAGCACGAAATCTACAAAATCATGACTTTTTACCAAGATTCAACGGCTGAATTGCAAGAAAACCGCAGAATTCTGCACGAAATTATCAAAATTCTTACAGAAAACCGCATATTTCGATGCAAAACAACGATTTCTCGCCGATTTTCGTTGTTTTCTGGCTTGAATTCGCAAAGAAGAGCACGAAATCTACAAAATCATCACTTTTTACCAAGATTCTACGGCTGAATTGCAAGAAAACAGCAGAATTCTGCACGAAATCATCAAAATTCTTACAGAAAACCGCATATTTCGATGCAAAACAACGATTTCTCGCCGATTTTCGTTGTTTTCTGGCTTGAATTCGCAAAGAAGAGCACGAAATCTACAAAATCATCACTTTTTACCAAGATTCTACAGCTGAATTGGAAGAAAACAGCAGACTTCTGCACGAAATCATCAAAATTCTTACAGAAAACCGCATATTTCGATGCAAAACGACGATTTCTCGCCGATTTTCGTTGTTTTCTGGCTTGAATTCGCAAAGAAGAGCACGAAATCTACAAAATCATGACTTTTTACCAAGATTCAACGGCTGAGTTGCAAGAAAACAGCAGAATTCTGCACGAAATCATCAAAATTCTAACAGAAAACCGCATATTTTGATGCAAAACAACGATTTCTCGCCGATTTTCGTTGTTTTCTGGCTTGAATTCGCAAAGAAGAGCACGAAATCTACAAAATCATCACTTTTTACCAAGATTCTACAGCTGAATTGCAAGAAAACAGCAGAATTCTGCACGAAATCATCAAAATTCTTAGAGAAAACTGCATATTTCGATGCAAAACAACGATTTCTCGCCGATTTTCGTTGTTTTCTATCTTGAATTCGCCAAGAAGAGCACAAAATCTACAAAATCATGACTTTTTACCAAGATTCAACCGCTGAATTGCAAGAAAACAGCAGAATTCTGCACGAAATCGTCAAAATTCTTAGAGAAGACCGCATATTTCGATGCAAAACGACGATTTCTCGCCGATTTTCGTTGTTTTTTGGCTTGAATTCGCAAAGAAGAGCACGAAATCTACAAAATCATGACTTTTTACCAAGATTCAACGGCTGAATTGCAAGAAAACCGCAGAATTCTGCACGAAATTATCAAAATTCTTACAGAAAACCGCATATTTCGATGCAAAACAACGATTTCTCGCCGATTTTCGTTGTTTTCTGGCTTGAATTCGCAAAGAAGAGCACGAAATCTACAAAATCATCACTTTTTACCAAGATTCTACGGCTGAATTGCAAGAAAACAGCAGAATTCTGCACGAAATCATCAAAATTCTTACAGAAAACCGCATATTTCGATGCAAAACAACGATTTCTCGCCGATTTTCGTTGTTTTCTGGCTTGAATTCGCAAAGAAGAGCACGAAATCTACAAAATCATCACTTTTTACCAAGATTCTACAGCTGAATTGCAAGAAAACAGCAGACTTATGCACGAAATCATCAAAATTCTTACAGAAAACCGCATATTTCGATGCAAAACGACGATTTCTCGCCGATTTTCGTTGTTTTCTGGCTTGAATTCGCAAAGAAGAGCACGAAATCTACAAAATCATGACTTTTTACCAAGATTCAACGGCTGAATTGCAAGAAAACAGCAGAATTCTGCACGAAATCATCAAAATTCTTAGAGAAAACTGCATATTTCGATGCAAAACAACGATTTCTCGCCGATTTTCGTAGTTTTCTATCTTGAATTCGCCAAGAAGAGCACAAAATCTACAAAATCATGACTTTTTACCAAGATTCAACCGCTGAATTGCAAGAAAACAGCAGAATTCTGCACGAAATCGTCAAAATTCTTAGAGAAGACCGCATATTTCGATGCAAAACGACGATTTCTCGCCGATTTTCGTTGTTTTCTGGCTTGAATTCGCAAAGAAGAGCACGAAATCTACAAAATCATCACTTTTTACCAAGATTCAACGGCTGAATTGCAAGAAATCAGCAGAATTCTGCACGAAATCATCAAAATTCTTAGAGAAAACCGCATATTTCGATGCAAAACGACGATTTCTCGCCGATTTTCGTGGTTTTCTGGCTTGAATTCGCAAAGAAGAGCACGAAATCTACAAAATCATGACTTTTTACCAAGATTCAACGGCTGAATTGCAAGAAAACAGCAGAATTCTGCACAAAATCATCAAAATTCTTACAGAAAACCGCATATTTCGATGCAAAACGATTATTTCTCGCCGATTTTCGTTGTTTTCTGGCTTGAATTCGCAAAGAAGAGCACGAAATCTACAAAATCATGACTTTTTACCAAGATTCAACGGCTGAATTGCAAGAAAACAGCAGAATTCTGCACGAAATCATCAAAATTCTTACAGAAAACCGCATATTTCGATGCAAAACGACGATTTCTCGCCGATTTTCGTTGTTTTCTGGCTTGAATTCGCAAAGAAGAGCACGAAATCTACAAAATCATGACTTTTTACTAAGATTCAACGGCTGAATTGCAAGAAAACCGCAGAATTCTGCACGAAATCATCAAAATTCTTACAGAAAACCGCATATTTCGATGCAAAACGACGATTTTTCGCCGATTTTCGTTGTTTTCTCGCTTGAATTCGCAAAGAAGAGCACGAGATCTACAAAATCATGACTTTTTACCAAGATTCAACGGCTGAATTGCAAGAAAACAGCAGAATTCTGCACGAAATCATCAAAATTCTTACAGAAAACCGCATATTTCGATGCAAAACGACGATTTCTCGCCGATTTTCGTTGTTTTCTGGCATGAATTTGCAAAGAAGAGCACGAAATCTACAAAATCATGACTTTTTACCAAGATTCAACGGCTGAATTGCCAGCAGAATTCTGCACGAAATCATCAAATTTCTTACAGAAAACCGCATATTTCGATGCAAAACGACGATTTCTCGCCAATTTTCGTTGTTTTCTGGCATGAATTCGCAAAGAAGAGCACGAAATCTACAAAATCATGACTTTTTACCAAGATTCAACGGCTGAATTGCGAGAAAACAGCAGAATTCTGCACGAAATCATCAATATTCTTGGAGAAAACCGCATATTTCGTTGCAAAACGACGATTTCTCGCTGATTTTCGTTGTTTTCTATCTTGAATTCGCAAAGAAGAGCACAAAATCTACAAAATCATGACTTTTTACCAAGATTCAACGGCTGAATTGCAAGACAACAGCAGAATTCTGCACGAAATTGTCAAAATTCTTAGAGAAAACCGCATATTTCGATGCAAAACGACGATTTCTCGCCGATTTTCGTTGTTTTCTGGCTTGAATTCCCAAGAGCACGAAATCTACAAAATCATCACATTTTACCAAGATTCAACGGCTGAATTGCAAAAAAACAGCAGAATTCTGCACGAAATCATCAAAATTCTTAGAGAAAACCGCATATTTCGATGCAAAACGACGATTTCTCGCCGATTTTCGTGGTTTTCTGGCTTAAATTCGCAAAGAAGAGCACGAAATCTACAAAATCATGACTTTCTGCACGAAATCATCAAAATTCTTACAGAAAACCGCATTTTTCGATGCAAAACGACGATTTCTCGCCGATTTTCGTTGTTTTCTGGCTTGAATTCGCAAAGAAGAGCACGAAATCTACAAAGTCATGACTTTTTACTAAGATTCAACGGCTGAATTGCAAGAAAACCGCAGAATTCTGCACGAAATCATCAAAATTCTTACAGAAAACCGCATATTTCGATGCAAAACGACGATTTCTCGCCGATTTTCGTTGTTTTCTGGCTTGAATTCGCAAAGAAGAATTGCAAGAAAACCGCAGAATTCTGCACGAAATCATCAAAATTCTTACAGAAAACCGCATATTTCGATGCAAAACGACGATTTCTCGCCGATTTTCGTTGTTTTCTGGCTTGAATTCGCAAAGAAGAGCACGAAATCTACAAAATCATTACTTTTTACCAAGATTCAACGGCTGAATTGCAAGAAAACAGCAGAATTCTGCACGAAATCATCAAAATTCTTTGAGAAAACCGCATATTTCGATGCAAAACGACGATTTCTCGCCGATTTTCGTGGTTTTCTGGCTTGAATTCGCAAAGAAGAGCACGAAATCTACAAAATCATGACTTTTTACCAAGATTCAACGGCTGAATTGCAAGAAAACAGCAGAATTCTGCACAAAATCATCAAAATTCTTACAGAAAACCGCATATTTCGAAGCAAAACGATTATTTCTCGCCGATTTTCTTTGTTTTCTGGGTTGAATTCGCAAAGAAGAGCACGAAATCTAAAAAATCATGACTTTTTACCAAGATTCAACGGCTGAATTGCAAGAAAACAGCAGAATTCTGCACGAAATCATCAAAATTCTTACAGAAAACCGCATATTTCGATGCAAAACGACGATTTCTCGCCGATTTTCGTTGTTTTCTGGCTTGAATTCGCAAAGAAGAGCACGAAATCTACAAAATCATGACTTTTTACCAAGATTCAACGGCTGAATTGCAAGTAAACAGCAGAATTCTGCAAGAAATCGTCAAAATTCTTAGAGAAAACCGCATATTTCGATGCAAAACGATTATTTCTCGCTGATTTTCGTTGTTTTCTGGCTTGAATTCGCAAAGAAGAGCACGAAATCTAAAAAATCATGACTTTTTACCAAGATTCAACGGCTGAATTGCAAGAAAACAGCAGAATTCTGCACGAAATCATCAAAATTCTTACAGAAAACCGCATATTTCGATGCAAAACGACGATTTCTCGCCGATTTTCGTTGTTTTCTGGCTTGAATTCGCAAAGAAGAGCACGAAATCTACAAAATCATGACTTTTTACCTAGATTCAACGGCTGAATTGCAAGAAAACAGCAGAATTCTGCACGAAATCATCAAAATTCTTACAGAAAACCGCATATTTCGATGCAAAACAACGATTTCTCGCCGATTTTCGTTGTTTTCTATCTTGAATTCGCCAAGAAGAGCACGAAATCTATAAAATCATGACTTTTTACCTAGATTCAACGGCTGAATTGCAAGAAAACAGCAAAATTCTGCACGAAATCATCAAAATTCTTACAGAAAACCGCATATTTCGATGCAAAACGATAATTTCTCGCCGATTTTCGTTGTTTTCTGGCTTGAATTCGCAAAGAAGAGCACGAAATCTACAAAATCATGACTTTTTACCAAGATTCAACGGCTGAATTGCAAGAAAACAGCAGAATTCTGCACGAAATCATCAAAATTCTTACAGAAAACCGCATATTTCGATGCAAAACGACGATTTCTCGCCGATTTTCGTTGTTTTCTGGCTTGAATTCGCAAAGAAGAGCACGAAATCTACAAAATCATGACTTTTTACTAAGATTCAACGGCTGAATTGCAAGAAAACCGCAGAATTCTGCACGAAATCATCAAAATTCTTACAGAAAACCGCATATTTCGATGCAAAACAACAATTTCTCGCCGATTTTCGTTGTTTTCTATCTTGAATTCGGCAAGAAGAGCACGAAATCTATAAAATCATGACTTTTTACCTAGATTTAACGGCTGAATTGCAAGAAAACAGCAGAATTCTGCACGAAATCATCAAAATTCTTACAGAAAACCGCATATTTCGATGCAAAACGACGATTTTTCGCCGATTTTCGTTGTTTTCTCGCTTGAATTCGCAAAGAAGAGCACGAGATCTACAAAATCATGACTTTTTACCAAGATTCAACGGCTGAATTGCAAGAAAACAGCAGAATTCTGCACGAAATCATCAAAATTCTTACAGAAAACCGCATATTTCGATGCAAAACGACGATTTCTCGCCGATTTTCGTTGTTTTCTGGCATGAATTTGCAAAGAAGAGCACGAAATCTACAAAATCATGACTTTTTACCAAGATTCAACGGCTGAATTGCAAGAAAACAGCAGAATTCTGCACGAAATCGTCAAAATTCTTAGAGAAAACCGCATATTTCGATGCAAAACGACGATTTCTCGCTGATTTTCGTTGTTTTCTATCTTGAATTCGCAAAGAAGAGCACGAAATCTACAAAATCATAACTTTTTACCAAGATTCAACGGCTGAATTGCAAGTAAACAGCAGAATTCTGCACGAAATCGTCAAAATTCTTAGAGAAAACCGCATATTTCGATGGAAAACGACGATTTCTCGCCGATTTTCGTTGTTTTCTGGCTTGAATTCGCAATGAAGAGCACAAAATCTACAAAATCATGACTTTTTACCAATATTCAACGGCTGAGTTGCAAGAAAACAGCAGAATTCTGCACGAAATCATCAAAATTCTTACAGAAAACCGCATATTTCGATGCAAAACGACGATTTCTCGCCAATTTTCGTTGTTTTCTGGCATGAATTCGCAAAGAAGAGCACGAAATCTACAAAATCATGACTTTTTACCAAGATTCAACGGCTGAATTGCGAGAAAACAGCAGAATTCTGCACGAAATCATCAATATTCTTAGAGAAAACCGCATATTTCGTTGCAAAACGACGATTTCTCGCTGATTTTCGTTGTTTTCTATCTTGAATTCGCAAAGAAGAGCACAAAATCTACAAAATCATGACTTTTTACCAAGATTCAACGGCTGAATTGCAAGACAACAGCAGAATTCTGCACGAAATTGTCAAAATTCTTAGAGAAAACCGCATATTTCGATGCAAAACGACGATTTCTCGCCGATTTTCGTTGTTTTCTGGCTTGAATTCCCAAGAGCACGAAATCTACAAAATCATCACATTTTACCAAGATTCAACGGCTGAATTGCAAAAAAACAGCAGAATTCTGCACGAAATCATCAAAATTCTTGGAGAAAACCGCATATTTCGATGCAAAACGACGATTTCTCGCCGATTTTCGTGGTTTTCTGGCTTAAATTCGCAAAGAAGAGCACGAAATCTACAAAATCATGACTTTCTGCACGAAATTATCAAAATTCTTACAGAAAACCGCATTTTTCGATGCAAAACGATTATTTCTCGCTGATTTTCGTTGTTTTCTGGCTTGAATTCGCAAAGAAGAGCACGAAATCTACAAAATCATGACTTTTTACCAAGATTCAACGGCTGAATTGCAAGTAAACAGCAGAATTCTGCAAGAAATCGTCAAAATTCTTAGAGAAAACCGCATATTTCGATGCAAAACGATTATTTCTCGCTGATTTTCGTTGTTTTCTGGCTTGAATTCGCAAAGTAGAGCACGAAATCTACAAAATCATCACTTTTTACCAAGATTCAACGGCTGAATTGCAAGAAAACAGCAGAATTCTGCACGAAATCATCAAAATTCTTAGAGAAAACCGCATATTTCGATGCAAAACGACGATTTCTCGCCGATTTTCTTTGTTTTCTGGCTTAAATTCGCAAAGAAGAGCACGAAATCTACAAAATCATGACTTTCTGCACGAAATCATCAAAATTCTTACAGAAAACCGCATTTTTCGATGCAAAACGACGATTTCTCGCCGATTTTCGTTGTTTTCTGGCTTGAATTCGCAAAGAAGAGCACGAAATCTACAAAGTCATGACTTTTTACTAAGATTCAACGGCTGAATTGCAAGAAAACCGCAGAATTCTGCACGAAATCATCAAAATTCTTACAGAAAACCGCATATTTCGATGCAAAACGACGATTTCTCGCCGATTTTCGTTGTTTTCTGGCTTGAATTCGCAAAGAAGAATTGCAAGAAAACCGCAGAATTCTGCACGAAATCATCAAAATTCTTACAGAAAACCGCATATTTCGATGCAAAACGACGATTTCTCGCCGATTTTCGTTGTTTTCTGGCTTGAATTCGCAAAGAAGAGCACGAAATCTACAAAATCATTACTTTTTACCAAGATTCAACGGCTGAATTGCAAGAAAACAGCAGAATTCTGCACGAAATCATCAAAATTCTTTGAGAAAACCGCATATTTCGATGCAAAACGACGATTTCTCGCCGATTTTCGTGGTTTTCTGGCTTGAATTCGCAAAGAAGAGCACGAAATCTACAAAATCATGACTTTTTACCAAGATTCAACGGCTGAATTGCAAGAAAACAGCAGAATTCTGCACAAAATCATCAAAATTCTTACAGAAAACCGCATATTTCGAAGCAAAACGATTATTTCTCGCCGATTTTCGTTGTTTTCTGGGTTGAATTTGCAAAGAAGAGCACGAAATCTAAAAAATCATGACTTTTTACCAAGATTCAACGGCTGAATTGCACGAAAACAGCAGAATTCTGCATGAAATCATCAAAATTCTTACAGAAAACCGCATATTTCGATGCAAAACGACGATTTCTCGCCGATTTTCGTTGTTTTCTGGCTTGAATTCGCAAAGAAGAGCACGAAATCTACAAAATCATGACTTTTTACCAAGATTCAACGGCTGAATTGCAAGTAAACAGCAGAATTCTGCAAGAAATCGTCAAAATTCTTAGAGAAAACCGCATATTTCGATGCAAAACGATTATTTCTCGCTGATTTTCGTTGTTTTCTGGCTTGAATTCGCAAAGAAGAGCACGAAATCTAAAAAATCATGACTTTTTACCAAGATTCAACGGCTGAATTGCAAGAAAACAGCAGAATTCTGCACGAAATCATCAAAATTCTTACAGAAAACCGCATATTTCGATGCAAAACGACGATTTTTCGCCGATTTTCGTTGTTTTCTCGCTTGAATTCGCAAAGAAGAGCACGAGATCTACAAAATCATGACTTTTTACCAAGATTCAACGGCTGAATTGCAAGAAAACAGCAGAAATCTGCACGAAATCATCAAAATTCTTACAGAAAACCGCATATTTCGATGCAAAACGACGATTTCTCGCCGATCTTCGTTGTTTTCTGGCATGAATTTGCAAAGAAGAGCACGAAATCTACAAAATCATGACTTTTTACCAAGATTCAACGGCTGAATTGCAAGAAAACAGCAGAATTCTGCACGAAATCGTCAAAATTCTTAGAGAAAACCGCATATTTCGATGCAAAACGACGATTTCTCGCTGATTTTCGTTGTTTTCTATCTTGAATTCGCAAAGAAGAGCACGAAATCTACAAAATCATGACTTTTTACCAAGATTCAACGGCTGAATTGCAAGTAAACAGCAGAATTCTGCACGAAATCGTCAAAATTCTTAGAGAAAACCGCATATTTCGATGGAAAACGACGATTTCTCGCCGATTTTCGTTGTTTTCTGGCTTGAATTCGCAAAGAAGAGCACAAGATCTACAAAATCATGACTTTTTACCAATATTCAACGGCTGAGTTGCAAGAAAACAGCAGAATTCTGCACGAAATCATCAAAATTCTTACAGAAAACCGCATATTTCGATGCAAAACGACGATTTCTCGCCAATTTTCGTTGTTTTCTGGCATGAATTCGCAAAGAAGAGCACGAAATCTACAAAATCATGACTTTTTACCAAGATTCAACGGCTGAATTGCGAGAAAACAGCAGAATTCTGCACGAAATCATCAATATTCTTAGAGAAAACCGCATATTTCGTTGCAAAACGACGATTTCTCGCTGATTTTCGTTGTTTTCTATCTTGAATTCGCAAAGAAGAGCACAAAATCTACAAAATCATAACTTTTTACCAAGATTCAACGGCTGAATTGCAAGACAACAGCAGAATTCTGCACGAAATTGTCAAAATTCTTAGAGAAAACCGCATATTTCGATGCAAAACGACGATTTCTCGCCGATTTTCGTTGTTTTCTGGCTTGAATTCCCAAGAGCACGAAATCTACAAAATCATCACATTTTACCAAGATTCAACGGCTGAATTGCAAAAAAACAGCAGAATTCTGCACGAAATCATCAAAATTCTTGGAGAAAACCGCATATTTCGATGCAAAACGACGATTTCTCGCCGATTTTCGTGGTTTTCTGGCTTAAATTCGCAAAGAAGAGCACGAAATCTACAAAATCATGACTTTCTGCACGAAATTATCAAAATTCTTACAGAAAACCGCATTTTTCGATGCAAAACGATTATTTCTCGCTGATTTTCGTTGTTTTCTGGCTTGAATTCGCAAAGAAGAGCACGAAATCTACAAAATCATGACTTTTTACCAAGATTCAACGGCTGAATTGCAAGTAAACAGCAGAATTCTGCAAGAAATCGTCAAAATTCTTAGAGAAAACCGCATATTTCGATGCAAAACGATTATTTCTCGCTGATTTTCGTTGTTTTCTGGCTTGAATTCGCAAAGTAGAGCACGAAATCTACAAAATCATCACTTTTTACCAAGATTCAACGGCTGAATTGCAAGAAAACAGCAGAATTCTGCACGAAATCATCAAAATTCTTAGAGAAAACCGCATATTTCGATGCAAAACGACGATTTCTCGCCGATTTTCGTTGTTTTCTGGCTTGAATTCGCAAAGAAGAGCACGAAATCTACAAAATCATGACTTTTTACTAAGATTCAACGGCTGAATTGCAAGAAAACCGCAGAATTCTGCACGAAATCACAAAATTCTTACAGAAAACCGCATATTTCGATGCAAAACAACGATTTCTCGCCGATTTTCGTTGTTTTCTATCTTGAATTCGCCAAGAAGAGCACGAAATCTATAAAATCATGACTTTTTACGTAGATTTAACGGCTGAATTGCAAGAAAACAGCAGAATTCTGCACGAAATCATCAAAATTCTTACAGAAAACCGCATATTTCGATGCAAAACGACGATTTCTCGCCGATTTTCGTTGTTTTCTGGCATGAATTTGCAAAGAAGAGCACGAAATCTACAAAATCATGACTTTTTACCAAGATTCAACGGCTGAATTGCAAGAAAACAGCAGAATTCTGCACGAAATCGTCAAAATTCTTAGAGAAAACCGCATATTTCGATGCAAAACGACGATTTCTCGCTGATTTTCGTTGTTTTCTATCTTGAATTCGCAAAGAAGAGCACGAAATCTACAAAATCATGACTTTTTACCAAGATTCAACGGCTGAATTGCAAGTAAACAGCAGAATTCTGCACGAAATCGTCAAAATTCTTAGAGAAAACCGCATATTTCGATGGAAAACGACGATTTCTCGCCGATTTTCGTTGTTTTCTGGCTTGAATTCGCAAAGAAGAGCACGAAATCTACAAAATCATGACTTTTTACCAATATTCAACGGCTGAATTGCAAGAAAACAGCAGAATTCTGCACGAAATCATCAAAATTCTTACAGAAAACCGCATATTTCGATGCAAAACGACGATTTCTCGCCGATTTTCGTTGTTTTCTGGCTTGAATTCGCAAAGAAGAGCACGAGATCTACAAAATCATGACTTTTTACCAAGATTCAACGGCTGAATTGCAAGAAAGCAGCAGAATTCTGCACGAAATCATCAAAATTCTTACAGAAAACCGCATATTTCGATGCAAAACGACGATTTCTCGCCAATTTTCGTTGTTTTCTGGCATGAATTCGCAAAGAAGAGCACGAAATCTACAAAATCATGACTTTTTACCAAGATTCAACGGCTGAATTGCGAGAAAACAGCAGAATTCTGCACGAAATCATCAATATTCTTAGAGAAAACCGCATATTTCGTTGCAAAACGACGATTTCTCGCTGATTTTCGTTGTTTTCTATCTTGAATTCGCAAAGAAGAGCACAAAATCTACAAAATCATGACTTTTTACCAAGATTCAACGGCTGAATTGCAAGACAACAGCAGAATTCTGCACGAAATTGTCAAAATTCTTAGAGAAAACCGCATATTTCGATTCAAAACGACGATTTCTCGCCGATTTTCGTTGTTTTCTGGCTTGAATTCCCAAGAGCACGAAATCTACAAAATCATCACATTTTACCAAGATTCAACGGCTGAATTGCAAAAAAACAGCAGAATTCTGCACGAAATCATCAAAATTCTTAGAGAAAACCGCATATTTCGATGCAAAACGACGATTTCTCGCCGATTTTCGTGGTTTTCTGGCTTAAATTCGCAAAGAAGAGCACGAAATCTACAAAATCATGACTTTCTGCACGAAATCATCAAAATTCTTACAGAAAACCGCATTTTTCGATGCAAAACGACGATTTCTCGCCGATTTTCGTTGTTTTCTGGCTTGAATTCGCACAGAAGAGCACGAAATCTACAAAATCATGACTGTTTACCAAGATTCAACGGCTGAATTGCAAGTAAACAGCAGAATTCTGCAAGAAATCGTCAAAATTCTTAGAGAAAACCGCATATTTCGATGCAAAACGACGATTTCTCGCCGATTTTCGTTGTTTTCTGGCTTGAATTCGCAAAGAAGAGCACGAAATCTACAAAGTCATGACTTTTTACTAAGATTCAACGGCTGAATTGCAAGAAAACCGCAGAATTCTGCACGAAATCATCAAAATTCTTACAGAAAACCGCATATTTCGATGCAAAACGACGATTTCTCGCCGATTTTCGTTGTTTTCTGGCTTGAATTCGCAAAGAAGAGCACGAAATCTACAAAATCATTACTTTTTACCAAGATTCAACGGCTGAATTGCAAGAAAACAGCAGAATTCTGCACGAAATCATCAAAATTCTTTGAGAAAACCGCATATTTCGATGCAAAACGACGATTTCTCGCCGATTTTCGTGGTTTTCTGGCTTGAATTCGCAAAGAAGAGCACGAAACTACAAAATCATGACTTTTTACCAAGATTCAACGGCTGAATTGCAAGAAAACAGCAGAATTCTGCACAAAATCATCAAAATTCTTACAGAAAACCGCATATTTCGAAGCAAAACGATTATTTCTCGCCGATTTTCTTTGTTTTCTGGGTTGAATTCGCAAAGAAGAGCACGAAATCTAAAAAATCATGACTTTTTACCAAGATTCAACGGCTGAATTGCAAGAAAACAGCAGAATTCTGCACGAAATCATCAAAATTCTTACAGAAAACCGCATATTTCGATGCAAAACGATTATTTCTCGCTGATTTTCGTTGTTTTCTGGCTTGAATTCGCAAAGAAGAGCACGAAATCTACAAAATCATCACTTTTTACCAAGATTCAACGGCTGAATTGCAAGAAAACAGCAGAATTCTGCACGAAATCATCAATATTCTTAGAGAAAACCGCATATTTCGATGCAAAACGACGATTTCTCGCCGATTTTCGTTGTTTTCTGGCTTGAATTCGCAAAGAAGAGCACGAAATCTACAAAATCATGACTTTTTACCAAGATTCAACGGCTGAATTGCAAGAAAACAGCAGAATTCTGCACGAAATCATCAAAATTCTTAGAGAAAACTGCATATTTCGATGCAAAACAACGATTTCTCGCCGATTTTCGTTGTTTTCTATCTTGAATTCGCCAAGAAGAGCACGAAATCTACAAAATCATGACCTTTTACCTAGATTCAACGGCTGAATTGCAAGAAAACAGCTGAATTCTGCACTTAATCATCAAAATTCTTACAGAAAACCGCATATTTCGATGCAAAACAACGATTTCTCGCCGATTTTCGTTGTTTTCTATCTTGAATTCGCCAAGAAGAGCACGAAATCTATAAAATCATGACTTTTTACCTAGATTCAACGGCTGAATTGCAAAAAAACAGCAGAATTCTGCACGAAATCATCAAAATTCTTACAGAAAACCGCATATTTCGATGCAAAACGACGATTTCTCGCCGATTTTCGTTGTTTTCTCGCTTGAATTCGCAAAGAAGAGCACGAGATCTACAAAATCATGACTTTTTACCAAGATTCAACGGCTGAATTGCAAGAAAACAGCAGAATTCTGCACGAAATCATCAAAATTCTTACAGAAAACCGCATATTTCGATGCAAAACGACGATTTCTCGCCGATTTTCGTTGTTTTCTGGCATGAATTTGCAAAGAAGAGCACGAAATCTACAAAATCATGACTCTTTACCAAGATTCAACGGCTGAATTGCAAGAAAACAGCAGAATTCTGCACGAAATCATCAAAATTTTTAGAGAAAACCGCATATTTCGATGCAAAACGACGATTTTTCGCTGATTTTCGTTGTTTTCTATCTTGAATTCGCAAAGAAGAGCACGAAATCTACAAAATCATGACTTTTTACCAAGACTCAACGGCTGAATTGCAAGTAAACAGCAGAATTCTGCACGAAATCGTCAAAATTCTTAGAGAAAACCGCATATTTCGATGCAAAACGACGATTTCTCGCCGATTTTCGTTGTTTTCTGGCTTGAATTCGCAAAGAAGAGCACGAAATCTACAAAATCATGACTTTTTACCAAGATTCAACGGCTGAATTGCAAGAAAACAGCAGAATTCTGCACGAAATCGTCAAAATTCTTAGAGAAAACCGCATATTTCGATGCAAAACGACGATTTCTTGCCGATTTTCGTTGTTTTCTGGCTTAAATTCGCAAAGAAGAGCACGAAATCTACAAAATCATGACTTTTTACTAAGATTCAACGGCTGAATTGCAAGAAAACCGCAGAATTCTGCACGAAATCATCAAAATTCTTACAGAAAACCGCATTTTTCGATGCAAATCGACGATTTCTCGCCGATTTTCGTTGTTTTCTGGCTTGAATTCGCAAAGAAGAGCACGAAATCTACAAAATCATGACTTTTTACCAAGATTCAACGGCTGAATTGCAAGAAAACAGCAGAATTCTGCTCGAAATCATCAAAATTCTTACAGAAAACCGCATATTTCGATGCAAAACAACGATTTCTCGCCGATTTTCGTTGTTTTCTGGCTTGAATTTGCAAAGAAGAGCACGAAATCTACAAAATCATGACTTTTTACCAAGATTCAACGGCTGAATTGCAAGAAAACAGCAGAATTCTGCACGAAATCATCAAAATTCTTAGAGAAAACCGCATATTTCGATGCAAAACGACGATTTCTCGCCGATTTTCGTTGTTTTCTATCTTGAATTCGCAAAGAAGAGCACGAAAGCTACAAAATCATGACTTTTTACTAAGATTCAACGGCTGAATTGCAAGTAAACAGCAGAATTCTGCACGAAATCATCAAAATTCTTAGAGAAAACCGCATATTTCGATGCAAAACGACGATTTCTCGCCGATTTTCGTTGTTTTCTGGCTTGAATTCGCAAAGAAGAGCACGAAATCTACAAAATCATGACTTTTTACCAAGATTCAACAGCTGAATTGCAAGAAAACAGCAGAATTCTGCACGAAATCGTCAAAATTCTTACAGAAAACCGCATATTTCGATGCAAAACGATTATTTCTCGCCGATTTTCGTTGTTTTCTGGCTTGAATTCGCAAAGAAGAGCACGAAATCTACAAAATCATGACTTTTTACCAAGATTCAACGGCTGAATTGCAAGAAAACAGCAGAATTCTGCACGAAATCGTCAAAATTCTTACAGAAAACCGCATATTTCGATGCAAAACGATTATTTCTCGCCGATTTTCGTTGTTTTCTGGCTTGAATTCGCAAAGAAGAGCACGAAATCTACAAAATCATGACTTTTGCCAAGATTCAACGGCTGAATTGCAAGAAAACAGCAGAATTCTGCACGAAATCATCAAAATTCTTAGAGAAAACCGCATATTTCGATGCAAAACGACGATTTCTCGCCGATTTTCGTGGTTTTCTGGCTTGAATTCGCAAAGAAGAGCACGAAATCTACAAAATCATGACTTTTTACCAAGATTCAACGGCTGAATTGCAAGAAAACAGCAGAATTCTGCACAAAATCATCAAAATTCTTAGAGAAAACCGCATATTTCGATGCAAAACGACGATTTCTCGCTGATTTTCGTTGTTTTCTATCTTGAATTCGCAAAGAAGAGCACGAAATCTACAACATCATGACTTTTTACCAAGATTCAACGGCTGAATTGCAAGTAAACAGCAGAATTCTGCACGAAATCGTCAAAATTCTTAGAGTAAACCGCATGTTTCGATGCAAAACGACGATTTCTCGCCGATTTTCCTTGTTTTCTGGCTTGAATTCGCAAAGAAGAGCACGAAATCTACAAAATCATGACATTTTACCAAGATTCAACGGCTGAATTGCAAGAAAACAGCAGAATTCTGCACGAAATCGTCAAAATTCTTACAGAAAACCGCATATTTCGATGCAAAACGATTATTTCTCGCCGATTTTCGTTGTTTTCTGGCTTGAATTCGCAAAGAAGAGCACGAAATCTACAAAATCATGACTTTTTACCAAGATTCAACGGCTGAATTGCAAGAAAACAGCAGAATTCTGCACGAAATCATCAAAATTCTTAGAGAAAACCGCATATTTCGATGCAAAACGATTATTTCTCGCCGATTTTCGTTGTTTTCTGGCTTGAATTCGCAAAGAAGAGCACGAAATCTACAAAATCATGACTTTTTA
Source organism: Gnatocerus cornutus (assembly GCA_029298725.1). Classification (NCBI taxonomy): domain Eukaryota; kingdom Metazoa; phylum Arthropoda; class Insecta; order Coleoptera; family Tenebrionidae; genus Gnatocerus; species Gnatocerus cornutus. Next base: position 3,837,411 of record CM055514.1, read on the forward strand.
CTAAGATTCAACGGCTGAATTGCAAGAAAACCGCAGAATTCTGCACGAAATCATTAAAATTCTTACAGAAAACCGCATTTTTCGATGCAAATCGACGATTTCTCGCCGATTTTCGTTGTTTTCTGGCTTGAATTCGCAAAGAAGAGCACGAAATCTACAAAATCATGGCTTTTTACCAAGATTCAACGGCTGAATTGCAAGAAAACAGCAGAATTCTGCACGAGATCATCAAAATTCTTACAGAAAACCGCATATTTCGATGCAAAACAACGATTTCTCGCCGATTTTCGTTGTTTTCTGGCTTGAATTCGCAAAGAAGAGCACAAAATCTACAAAATCATCACTTTTTACCAAGATTCTACGGCTGAATTGCAAGAAAACAGCAGAATTCTGCACGAAATCATCAAAATTCTTACAGAAAACCGCATATTTCGATGCAAAACGACGATTTCTCGCCGATTTTCGTTGTTTTCTGGCTTGAATTCGCAAAGAAGAGCACGAAATCTACAAAATCATGACTTTTTACCAAGATTCAACGGCTGAATTGCAAGAAAACAGCAGAATTCTCCACGAAATCATCAAAATTCTTAGAGAAAACTGCAGATTTCGATGCAAAACAACGATTTCTCGCCGATTTTCGTTGTTTTCTATCTTGAATTCGCCAAGAAGAGCACGAAATCTACAAAATCATGACTTTTTACCTAGATTCAACGGCTGAATTGCAAGAAAACAGCAGAATTCTGCACGAAATCATCAAAATTCTTACAGAAAACCGCATATTTCGATGCAAAACAACGATTTCTCGCCGATTTTCGTTGTTTTCTATCTTGAATTCGCCAAGAAGAGCACGAAATCTATAAAATCATGACTTTTTACCTAGATTCAACAGCTGAATTGCAAGAAAACAGCAGAATTCTGAACGAAATCATCAAAATTCTTACAGAAAACCGCATATTTCGATGCAAAACGACGATTTCTCGCCGATTTTCGATGTTTTCTCGCTTGAATTCGCAAAGAAGAGCACGAAATCTACAAAATCATGACTTTTTACCAAGATTCAACAGCTGAATTGCAAGAAAACAGCAGAATTCTGCACGAAATCATCAAAATTCTTACAGAAAACCGCATATTTCGATGCAAAACGACGATTTTTCGCCGATTTTCGTTGTTTTCTGGCATGAATTTGCACAGAAGAGCACGAAATCTACAAAATCATGACTTTTTACCAAGATTCAACGGCTGAATTGCAAGAAAACAGCAGAATTCTGCTCAAAATCATCAAAATTCTTAGAGAAAACCGCATATTTCGATGCAAAACGACGATTTCTCGCTGATTTTCGTTGTTTTCTATCTTGAATTCGCAAAGAAGAGCACGAAATCTACAAAATCATGACTTTTTACCAAGATTCAACGGCTGAATTGCAAGTAAACAGCAGAATTCTGCACGAAATCGTCAAAATTCTTAGAGAAAACCGCATGTTTCGATGCAAAACGACGATTTCTCGCCGATTTTCGTTGTTTTCTGGCTTGAATTCGCAAAGAAGAGCACGAAATCTACAAAATCATGACATTTTACCAAGATTCAACGGCTGAATTGCAAGAAAACAGCAGAATTCTCCACGAAATCGTCAAAATTCTTACAGAAAACCGCATATTTCGATGCAAAACGATTATTTCTCGCCGATTTTCGTTGTTTTCTGGCTTGAATTCGCAAAGAAGAGCTCGAAATCTACAAAATCATGACTTTTTACCAAGATTCAACGGCTGAATTGCAAGAAAACAGCAGAATTCTGCACGAGATCATCAAAATTGTTACAGAAAACCGCATATTTCGATGCAAAACAACGATTTCTCGCCGATTTTCGTTGTTTTCTGGCTTGAATTCGCAAAGAAGAGCACAAAATCTACAAAATCATCACTTTTTACCAAGATTCTACGGCTGACTTGCAAGAAAACAGCAGAATTCTGCACGAAATCATCAAAATTCTTACAGAAAACCGCATATTTCGATGCAAAACGACGATTTCTCGCCGATTTTCGTTGTTTTCTGGCTTGAATTCGCAAAAAAGAGCACGAAATCTACAAAATCATGACTTTTTACCAAGATTCAACGGCTGAATTGCAAGAAAACAGCAGAATTCTCCACGAAATCATCAAAATTCTTAGAGAAAACTGCATATTTCGATGCAAAACAACGATTTCTCGCCGATTTTCGTTGTTTTCTATCTTGAATTCGCCAAGAAGAGCACGAAATCTACAAAATCATGACTTTTTACCTAGATTCAACGGCTGAATTGCAAGAAAACAGCAGAATTCTGCACGAAATCATCAAAATTCTTACAGAAAACCGCATATTTCGATGCAAAACAACGATTTCTCGCCGATTTTCGTTGTTTTCTATCTTGAATTCGCCAAGAAGAGCACGAAATCTATAAAATCATGACTTTTTACCTAGATTCAACAGCTGAATTGCAAGAAAACAGCAGAATTCTGAACGAAATCATCAAAATTCTTACAGAAAACCGCATATTTCGATGCAAAACGACGATTTCTCGCCGATTTTCGATGTTTTCTCGCTTGAATTCGCAAAGAAGAGCACGAAATCTACAAAATCATGACTTTTTACCAAGATTCAACAGCTGAGTTGCAAGAAAACAGCAGAATTCTGCACGAAATCATCAAAATTCTTAGAGAAAACCGCATATTTCGATGCAAAACGACGATTTCTCGCTGATTTTCGTTGTTTTCTATCTTGAATTCGCAAAGAAGAGCACGAAATCTACAAAATCATGACTTTTTACCAAGATTCAACGGCTGAATTGCAAGTAAACAGCAGAATTCTGCACGAAATCGTCAAAATTCTTAGAGAAAACCGCATGTTTCGATGCAAAACGACGATTTCTCGCCGATTTTCGTTGTTTTCTGGCTTGAATTCGCAAAGAAGAGCACGAAATCTACAAAATCATGACATTTTACCAAGATTCAACGGCTGAATTGCAAGAAAACAGCAGAATTCTCCACGAAATCGTCAAAATTCTTACAGAAAACCGCATATTTCGATGCAAAACGATTATTTCTCGCCGATTTTCGTTGTTTTCTGGCTTGAATTCGCAAAGAAGAGCACGAAATCTACAAAATCATGACTTTTTACCAAGATTCAACGGCTGAATTGCAAGAAAACAGCAGAATTCTGCACGAAATCGTCAAAATTCTTACAGAAAACCGCATATTTCGATGCAAAACGATTATTTCTCGCCGATTTTCGTTATTTTCTGGCTTGAATTCGCAAAGAAGAGCACGAAATCTACAAAATCATGACTTTTTACCAAGATTCAACGGCTGAATTGCAAGAAAACAGCAGAATTCTGCACGAAATCATCAAAATTCTTAGAGAAAACCGCATATTTCGATGCAAAACGACGATTTCTCGCCGATTTTCGTGGTTTTCTGGCTTGAATTCGCAAAGAAGAGCACGAAATCTACAAAATCATGACTTTTTACCAAGATTCAACGGCTAAATTGCAAGAAAACAGCAGAATTCTGCACAAAATCATCAAAATTCTTACAGAAAACCGCATATTTCGATGCAAAACGATTATTTCTCGCCGATTTTCGTTGTTTTCTGGCTTGAATTCGCAAAGAAGAGCACGAAATCTACACAATCATGACTTTTTACTAAGATTCAACGGCTGAATTGCAAGAAAACCGCAGAATTCTGCACGAAATCATCAAAATTCTTACAGAAAACCGCATTTTTCGATGCAAATCGACGATTTCTCGCCGATTTTCGTTGTTTTCTGGCTTGAATTCGCAAAGAAGAGCACGAAATCTACAAAATCATGACTTTTTACCAAGATTCAACGGCTGAATTGCAAGAAAACAGCAGAATTCTGCACGAGATCATCAAAATTCTTACAGAAAACCGCATATTTCGATGCAAAACAACGATTTCTCGCCGATTTTCGTTGTTTTCTGGCTTGAATTCGCAAAGAAGAGCACAAAATATACAAAATCATCACTTTTTACCAAGATTCTACGGCTGAATTGCAAGAAAACAGCAGAATTCTGCACGAAATCATCAAAATTCTTACAGAAAACCGCATATTTCGATGCAAAACGACGATTTCTCGCCGATTTTCGTTGTTTTCTGGCTTGAATTCGCAAAGAAGAGCACGAAATCTACAAAATCATGACTTTTTACCAAGATTCAACGGCTGAATTGCAAGAAAACAGCAGAATTCTCCACGAAATCATCAAAATTCTAAGAGAAAACTGCATATTTCGATGCAAAACAACGATTTCTCGCCGATTTTCGTTGTTTTCTATCTTGAATTCGCCAAGAAGAGCACGAAATCTACAAAATCATGACTTTTTACCTAGATTCAACGGCTGAATTGCAAGAAAACAGCAGAATTCTGCACGAAATCATCAAAATTCTTAGAGAAAACCGCATATTTCGATGCAAAACGACGATTTCTCGCCGATTTTCGATGTTTTCTCGCTTGAATTCGCAAAGAAGAGCACGAAATCTACAAAATCATAACTTTTTACCAAGATTTAACAGCTGAATTGCAAGAAAACAGCAGAATTCTGCACGAAATCATCAAAATTCTTACAGAAAACCGCATATTTCGATGCAAAACGACGATTTTTCGCCGATTTTCGTTGTTTTCTGGCATGAATTTGCAAAGAAGAGCACGAAATCTACAAAATCATGAGTTTTTACCAAGATTCAACGGCTGAATTGCAAGAAAACAGCAGAATTCTGCACGAAATCATCAAAATTCTTAGAGAAAACCGCATATTTCGATGCAAAACGACGATTTCTCGCTGATTTTCGTTGTTTTCTATCTTGAATTCGCAAAGAAGAGCACGAAATCTACAAAATCATGACTTTTTACCAAGATTCAACGGCTGAATTGCATGTAAACAGCAGAATTCTGCACGAAATCGTCAAAATTCTTAGAGAAAACCGCATACTTCGATGCAAAACGACGATTTCTCGCCGATTTTCGTTGTTTTCTGGCTTGAATTCGCAAAGAAGAGCACGAAATCTACAAAATCATCACTTTTTACCAAGATTCAACGGCTGAATTGCAAGAAAACAGCAGAATTCTGCACGAAATCATCAAAATTCTTAGAGAAAACCGCATATTTCGATGCAAAACGACGATTTCTCGCCGATTTTCGTTGTTTTCTGGCTTGAATTCGCAAAGAAGAGCACAAAATCTACAAAATCATCACTTTTTACCAAGATTCAACGGCTGAATTGCAAGAAAACAGCAGAATTCTGCACGAAATCATCAAAATTCTTAGAGAAAACCGCATATTTCGATGCAAAACGACGATTTCTCGCTGATTTTCGTTGTTTTCTATGTTGAATTCGCAAAGAAGAGCACGGAATCTACAAAATCATGACTTTTTACCAAGATTCAACGGCTGAATTGCAAGAAAACAGCAGAATTCTGCACGAAATCATCAAAATTCTTACAGAAAACCGCATATTTCGATGCAAAACGACGATTTCTCGCCGATTTTCGTTGTTTTCTGGCTTGAATTCGCAAAGAAGAGCACGAAATCTACAAAATCATGACTTTTTACCAAGATTCAACGGCTGAATTGCAAGAAAACAGCAGAATTCTGCACGAAATCATCAAAATTCGTACAGAAAACCGCATTTTTCGATGCAAAACGACGATTTCTCGCCGATTTTCGTTGTTTTCTGGCTTGAGTTCGCAAAGAAGAGCACGAAATCTACAAAATCATAACTTTTTACCAAGATTCAACGGCTGAATTGCAAGAAAACAGCAGAATTCTGCACGAAATCATCAAAATTCTTACAGAAAACCGCATATTTCGATGCAAAACAACGATTTCTCGCCGATTTTCGTTGTTTTCTGGCTTGAATTCGCAAAGAAGAGCACGAAATCTACAAAATCATCACTTTTTACCAAGATTCTACGGCTGAATTGCAAGAAAACAGCAGAATTCTGCACGAAATCTTCAAAATTCTTACAGAAAACCGCATACTTCGATGCAAAACGACGATTTCTCGCCGATTTTCGTTGTTTTCTGGCTTGAATTTGCAAAGAAGAGCACGAAATCTACAAAATCATCACTTTTTACCAAGATTCTACGGCTGAATTGCAAGAAAACAGCAGAATTCTGCACGAAATCATCAAAATTCTTACAGAAAACCGCATATTTCGATGCATAACAACGATTTTTCGCCGATTTTCGTTGTTTTCTGGCATGAATTTGCAAAGAAGAGCACGAAATCTACAAAATCATGAGTTTTTACCAAGATTCAACGGCTGAATTGCATGTAAACAGCAGAATTCTGCACGAAATCGTCAAAATTCTTAGAGAAAACCGCATACTTCGATGCAAAACGACGATTTCTCGCCGATTTTCGTTGTTTTCTGGCTTGAATTCGCAAAGAAGAGCACGAAATCTACAAAATCATCACTTTTTACCAAGATTCAACTGCTGAATTGCAAGAAAACAGCAGAATTCTGCACGAAATCATCAAAATTCTTAGAGAAAACCGCATATTTCGATGCAAAACGACGATTTCTCGCCGATTTTCGTTGTTTTCTGGCTTGAATTCGCAAAGAAGAGCACGAAATCTACAAAATCATCACTTTTTACCAAGATTCAACGGCTGAATTGCAAGAAAACAGCAGAATTCTGCACGAAATCATCAAAATTCTTAGAGAAAACCGCATATTTCGATGCAAAACGACGATTTCTCGCTGATTTTCGTTGTTTTCTATGTTGAATTCGCAAAGAAGAGCACGGAATCTACAAAATCATGACTTTTTACCAAGATTCAACGGCTGAATTGCAAGAAAACAGCAGAATTCTGCACGAAATCATCAAAACTCTTACAGAAAACCGCATATTTCGATGCAAAACGACGATTTCTCGCCGATTTTCGTTGTTTTCTGGCTTGAATTCGCAAAGAAGAGCACGAAATCTACAAAATCATGACTTTTCACCAAGATTCAACGGCTGAATTGCAATAAAACAGCAGAATTCTGCACGAAATCATCAAAATTCTTACAGAAAACCGCATATTTCTATGCAAAACGACGATTTCTCGCCGATTTTCGTTGTTTTCTGGCTTGAATTCGCAAAGAAGAGCACGAAATCTACAAAATCATAACTTTTTACCAAGATTCAACGGCTGAATTGCAAGAAAACAGCAGAATTCTGCACGAAATCATCAAAATTCTTACAGAAAACCGCATATTTCGATGCAAAACAACGATTTCTCGCCGATTTTCGTTGTTTTCTGGCTTGAATTCGCAAAGAAGAGCACGAAATCTACAAAATCATCACTTTTTACCAAGATTCTACGGCTGAATTGCAAGAAAACAGCAGAATTCTGCACGAAATCTTCAAAATTCTTACAGAAAACCGCATATTTCGATGCAAAACGACGATTTCTCGCCGATTTTCGTTGTTTTCTGGCTTGAATTTGCAAAGAAGAGCACGAAATCTACAAAATCATCACTTTTTACCAAGATTCTACGGCTGAATTGCAAGAAAACAGCAGAATTCTGCACGAAATCATCAAAATTCTTACAGAAAACCGCATATTTCGATGCATAACAACGATTTCTCGCCGATTTTCGTTGTTTTCTGGCTTGAATTCGCAAAGAAGAGCACGAAATCTACAAAATCATTACATTTTACCAAAATTCTACGGCTGAATTGCAAGAAAACAGCAGAATTCTGCACGAAATCATCAAAATTCTTACAGAAAACCGCATATTTCGATGCAAAACGACAATTTTTCGCCGATTTTCGTTGTTTTCTGGCATGAATTTGCAAAGAAGAGCACGAAATCTACAAAATCATCACTTTTTACCAAGATTCTACGGCTGAATTGCAAGAAAACAGCAGATTTCTGCACGAAATCATCAAAATTCTTACGGAAAACCGCATATTTCGATGCAAAACGATTATTTCTCGCCGATTTTCGTTGTTTTCTGGCTTGAATTCGCAAAGAAGAGCACGAAATCTACAAAATCATGACTTTTTACCAAGATTCAACGGCTGAATTGCAAGAAAACAGCAGAATTCTGCACGAAATCGTCAAAATTCTTACAGAAAACCGCATATTTCGATGCAAAACGATTATTTCTCGCCGATTTTCGTTGTTTTCTGGCTTGAATTCGCAAAGAAGAGCACGAAATCTACAAAATCATGACTTTTGCCAAGATTCAACGGCTGAATTGCAAGAAAACAGCAGAATTCTGCACGAAATCATCAAAATTCTTAGAGAAAACCGCATATTTCGATGCAAAACGACGATTTCTCGCCGATTTTCGTGGTTTTCTGGCTTGAATTCGCAAAGAAGAACACGAAATCTACAAAATCATGACTTTTTACCAAGATTCAACGGCTGAATTGCAAGAAAACAGCAGAATTCTGCACAAAATCATCAAAATTCTTAGAGAAAACCGCATATTTCGATGCAAAACGACGATTTCTCGCTGATTTTCGTTGTTTTCTATCTTGAATTCGCAAAGAAGAGCACGAAATCTACAAAATCATGACTTTTTACCAAGATTCAACGGCTGAATTGCAAGTAAACAGCAGAATTCTGCACGAAATCGTCAAAATTCTTAGAGAAAACCGCATGTTTCGATGCAAAACGACGATTTCTCGCCGATTTTCGTTGTTTTCTGGCTTGAATTCGCAAAGAAGAGCACGAAATCTACAAAATCACGACATTTTACCAAGATTCAACGGCTGAATTGCAAGAAAACAGCAGAATTCTGCACGAAATCGTCAAAATTCTTACAGAAAACCGCATATTTCGATGCAAAACGATTATTTCTCGCCGATTTTCGTTGTTTTCTGGCTTGAATTCGCAAAGAAGAGCACGAAATCTACAAAATCATGACTTTTTACCAAGATTCAACGGCTGAATTGCAAGAAAACAGCAGAATTCTGCACAAAATCATCAAAATTCTTACAGAAAACCGCATATTTCGATGCAAAACGATTATTTCTCGCCGATTTTCGTTGTTTTCTCGCTTGAATTCGCAAAGAAGAGCACGAAATCTACAAAATCATGACTTTTTACTAAGATTCAACGGCTGAATTGCAAGAAAACCGCAGAATTCTGCACGAAATCATCAAAATTCTTACAGAAAACCGCATTTTTCGATGCAAATCGACGATTTCTCGCCGATTTTCGTTGTTTTCTGGCTTGAATTCGCAAAGAAGAGCACGAAATCTACAAAATCATGACTTTTTACCAAGATTCAACGGCTGAATTGCAAGAAAACAGCAGAATTCTGCACGAAATCATCAAAATTCTTACAGAAAACCGCATATTTCGATGCAAAACAACGATTTCTCGCCGATTTTCGTTGTTTTCTGGCTTGAATTCGCAAAGAAGAGCACAAAATCTACAAAATCATCACTTTTTACCAAGATTTTACGGCTGAATTGCAAGAAAACAGCAGAATTCTGAACGAAATCATCAAAATTCTTACAGAAAACCGCATATTTCGATGCAAAACGACGATTTCTCGCCGATTTTCGATGTTTTCTCCCTTGAATTCGCAAAGAAGAGCACGAAATCTACAAAATCATGACTTTTTACCAAGATTCAACAGCTGAATTGCAAGAAAACAGCAGAATTCTGCACGAAATCATCAAAATTCTTACAGAAAACCGCATATTTCGATGCAAAACGACGATTTTTCGCCAATTTTCGTTGTTTTCTGGCATGAATTTGCAAAGAAGAGCACGAAATCTACAAAATCATGAGTTTTTACCAAGATTCAACGGCTGAATTGCAAGAAAACAGCAGAATTCTGCACGAAATCATCAAAATTCTTAGAGAAAACCGCATATTTCGATGCAAAACGACGATTTCTCGCTGATTTTCGTTGTTTTCTATCTTGAGTTCGCAAAGAAGAGCACGAAATCTACAAAATCATGACTTTTTACCAAGATTCAACGGCTGAATTGCATGTAAACAGCAGAATTCTGCACGAAATCGTCAAAATTCTTAGAGAAAACCGCATACTTCGATGCAAAACGACGATTTCTCGCCGATTTTCGTTGTTTTCTGGCTTGAATTCGCAAAGAAGAGCACGAAATCTACAAAATCATCACTTTTTACCAAGATTCAACGGCTGAATTGCAAGAAAACAGCAGAATTCTGCACGAAATCATCAAAATTCTTAGAGAAAACCGCATATTTCGATGCAAAACGACGATTTCTCGCCGATTTTCGTTGTTTTCTGGCTTGAATTCGCAAAGAAGAGCACGAAATCTACAAAATCATCACTTTTTACCAAGATTCAACGGCTGAATTGCAAGAAAACAGCAGAATTCTGCACGAAATCATCAAAATTCTTAGAGAGAACCGCATATTTCGATGCAAAACGACGATTTCTCGCTGATTTTCGTTGTTTTCTATGTTGAATTCGCAAAGAAGAGCACGGAATCTACAAAATCATGACTTTTTACCAAGATTCAACGGCTGAATTGCAAGAAAACAGCAGAATTCTGCACGAAATCAGCAAAATTCTTACAGAAAACCGCATATTTCGATGCAAAACGACGATTTCTCGCCGATTTTCGTTGTTTTCTGGCTTGAATTCGCAAAGAAGAGCACGAAATCTACAAAATCATGACTTTTTACCAAGATTCAACGGCTGAATTGCAAGAAAACAGCAGAATTCTGCACGAAATCATCAAAATTCTTACAGAAAACCGCATATTTCGATGCAAAACAACGATTTCTCGCCGATTTTCGTTGTTTTCTGGCTTGAATTCGCAAAGAAGAGCACGAAATCTACAAAATCATCACTTTTTACCAAGATTCTACGGCTGAATTGCAAGAAAACAGCAGAATTCTGCACGAAATCTTCAAAATTCTTACAGAAAACCGCATATTTCGATGCAAAACGACGATTTCTCGCCGATTTTCGTTGTTTTCTGGCTTGAATTTGCAAAGAAGAGCACGAAATCTACAAAATCATCACTTTTTACCAAGATTCTACGGCTGAATTGCAAGAAAACAGCAGAATTCTGCACGAAATCATCAAAATTCTTACAGAAAACCGCATATTTCGATGCATAACAACGATTTCTCGCCGATTTTCGTTGTTTTCTGGCTTGAATTCGCAAAGAAGAGCACGAAATCTACAAAATCATTACTTTTTACCAAAATTCTACGCCTGAATTGCAAGAAAACAGCAGAATTCTGCACGAAATCATCAAAATTCTTACAGAAAACCGCATATTTCGATGCAAAACGACGATTTCTCGCCGATTTTCGTTGTTTTCTGGCTTGAATTCGCAAAGAAGAGCACGAAATCTACAAAATCATGACTTTTTACCAAGATTCAACGGCTGAATTGCAAGAAAACAGCAGAATTCTGCACGAAATCATCAAAATTCTTAGAGGAAACTGCATATTTCGATGCAAAACAACGATTTCTCGCCGATTTTCGTTGTTTTCTATCTTGAATTCGCCAAGAAGAGCACGAAATCTACAAAATCATGACTTTTTACCAAGATTCAACGGCTGAATTGCAAGAAAACAGCAGAATTCTGCACGAAATCGTCAAAATTCTTAGAGAAAACCGCATATTTCGATGCAAAACGACGATTTCTCGCCGATTTTCGTTGTTTTCTGGCTTGAATTCGCAAAGAAGAGCACGAAATCTACAAAATCATCACTTTTTACCAAGATTCAACGGCTGAATTGCAAGAAAACAGCAGAATTCTGCACGAAATCATCAAAATTCTTAGAGAAAACCGCATATTTCGATGCAAAACGACGATTTCTCGCCGATTTTCGTGGTTTTCTGGCTTGAATTCGCAAAGAAGAGCACGAAATCTACAAAATCATGACTTTTTACCAAGATTCAACGGCTGAATTGCAAGAAAACAGCAGAATTCTGCACGAAATCATCAAAATTCTTACAGAAAACCGCATTTTTCGATGCAAAACGACGATTTCTCGCCGATTTTCGTTGTTTTCTGGCTTGAATTCGCAAAGAAGAGCACGAAATCTACAAAATCATAACTTTTTACCAAGATTCAACGGCTGAATTGCAAGAAAACAGCAGAATTCTGCACGAGATCATCAAAATTCTTACAGAAAACCGCATATTTCGATGCAAAACAACGATTTCTCGCCGATTTTCGTTGTTTTCTGGCTTGAATTCGCAAAGAAGAGCACGAAATCTACAAAATCATCACTTTTTACCAAGATTCTACGGCTGAATTGCAAGAAAACAGCAGAATTCTGCACGAAATCTTCAAAATTCTTACAGAAAACCGCATATTTCGATGCAAAACGACGATTTCTCGCCGATTTTCGTTGTTTTCTGGCTTGAATTTGCAAAGAAGAGCACGAAATCTACAAAATCATCACTTTTTACCAAGATTCTACGGCTGAATTGCAAGAAAACAGCAGAATTCTGCACGAAATCATCAAAATTCTTACAGAAAACCGCATATTTCGATGCATAACAACGATTTCTCGCCGATTTTCGTTGTTTTCTGGCTTGAATTCGCAAAGAAGAGCACGAAATCTACAAAATCATTACTTTTTACCAAAATTCTACGGCTGAATTGCAAGAAAACAGCAGAATTCTGCACGAAATCATCAAAATTCTTACAGAAAACCGCATATTTCGATGCAAAACGACGATTTCTCGCCGATTTTCGTTGTTTTCTGGCTTGAATTCGCAAAGAAGAGCACGAAATCTACAAAATCATGACTTTTTACCAAGATTCAACGGCTGAATTGCAAGAAAACAGCAGAATTCTGCACGAAATCATCAAAATTCTTACAGAAAAACGCATATTTCGATGCAAAACGACGATTTCTCGCCGATTTTCGTTGTTTTCTGGCTTGAATTTGCAAAGAAGAGCACGAAATCTGCAAAATCATCACTTTTTACCAAGATTCTACGGCTGAATTGCAAGAAAACAGCAGAATTCTGCACGAAATCTTCAAAATTCTTACAGAAAACCGCATATTTCGATGCAAAACGACGATTTCTCGCCGATTTTCGTTGTTTTCTGGCTTGAATTTGCAAAGAAGAGCACGAAATCTACAAAATCATCACTTTTTACCAAGATTCTACGGCTGAATTGCAAGAAAACAGCAGAATTCTGCACGAAATCATCAAAATTCTTACAGAAAACCGCATATTTCGATGCATAACAACGATTTCTCGCCGATTTTCGTTGTTTTCTGGCTTGAATTCGCAAAGAAGAGCACGAAATCTACAAAATCATTACTTTTTACCAAAATTCTACGGCTGAATTGCAAGAAAACAGCAGAATTCTGCACGAAATCATCAAAATTCTTACAGAAAACCGCATATTTCGATGCAAAACGACGATTTCTCGCCGATTTTCGTTGTTTTCTGGCTTGAATTCGCAAAGAAGAGCACGAAATCTACAAAATCATGACTTTTTACCAAGATTCAACGGCTGAATTGCAAGAAAACAGCAGAATTCTGCACGAAATCATCAAAATTCTTAGAGGAAACTGCATATTTCGATGCAAAACAACGATTTCTCGCCGATTTTCGTTGTTTTCTATCTTGAATTCGCCAAGAAGAGCACGAAATCTACAAAATCATGACTTTTTACCAAGATTCAACGGCTGAATTGCAAGAAAACAGCAGAATTCTGCACGAAATCGTCAAAATTCTTAGAGAAAACCGCATATTTCGATGCAAAACGACGATTTCTCGCCGATTTTCGTGGTTTTCTGGCTTGAATTCGCAAAGAAGAGCACGAAATCTACAAAATCATGACTTTTTACCAAGATTCAACGGCTGAATTGCAAGAAAACAGCAGAATTCTGCACGAAATCATCAAAATTCTTACAGAAAACCGCATTTTTCGATGCGAAACGACGATTTCTCGCCGATTTTCGTTGTTTTCTGGCTTGAATTCGCAAAGAAGAGCACGAAATCTACAAAATCATAACTTTTTACCAAGATTCAACGGCTGAATTGCAAGAAAACAGCAGAATTCTGCACGAGATCATCAAAATTCTTACAGAAAACCGCATATTTCGATGCAAAACAACGATTTCTCGCCGATTTTCGTTGTTTTCTGGCTTGAATTCGCAAAGAAGAGCACGAAATCTACAAAATCATCACTTTTTACCAAGATTCTACGGCTGAATTGCAAGAAAACAGCAGAATTCTGCACGAAATCTTCAAAATTCTTACAGAAAACCGCATATTTCGATGCAAAACGACGATTTCTCGCCGATTTTCGTTGTTTTCTGGCTTGAATTTGCAAAGAAGAGCACGAAATCTACAAAATCATCACTTTTTACCAAGATTCTACGGCTGAATTGCAAGAAAACAGCAGAATTCTGCACGAAATCATCAAAATTCTTACAGAAAACCGCATATTTCGATGCATAACAACGATTTCTCGCCGATTTTCGTTGTTTTCTGGCTTGAATTCGCAAAGAAGAGCAAGAAATCTACAAAATCATTACTTTTTACCAAAATTCTACGGCTGAATTGCAAGAAAACAGCAGAATTCTGCACGAGATCATCAAAATTCTTACAGAAAACCGCATATTTCGATGCAAAACAACGATTTCTCGCCGATTTTCGTTGTTTTCTGGCTTGAATTCGCAAAGAAGAGCACGAAATCTACAAAATCATGACTTTTTACCAAGATTCAACGGCTGAATTGCAAGAAAACAGCAGAATTCTGCACGAAATCGTCAAAATTCTTAGAGAAAACCGCATATTTCGATGCAAAACGACGATTTCTCGCCGATTTTCGTGGTTTTCTGGCTTGAATTCGCAAAGAAGAGCACGAAATCTACAAAATCATGACTTTTTACCAAGATTCAACGGCTGAATTGCAAGAAAACAGCAGAATTCTGCACGAAATCATCAAAATTCTTACAGAAAACCGCATTTTTCGATGCAAAACGACGATTTCTCGCCGATTTTCGTTGTTTTCTGGCTTGAATTCGCAAAGAAGAGCACGAAATCTACAAAATCATAACTTTTTACCAAGATTCAACGGCTGAATTGCAAGAAAACAGCAGAATTCTGCACGAGATCATCAAAATTCTTACAGAAAACCGCATATTTCGATGCAAAACAACGATTTCTCGCCGATTTTCGTTGTTTTCTGGCTTGAATTCGCAAAGAAGAGCACGAAATCTACAAAATCATCACTTTTTACCAAGATTCTACGGCTGAATTGCAAGAAAACAGCAGAATTCTGCACGAAATCATCAAAATTCTTAGAGAAAACCGCATATTTCGATGCAAAACGACGATTTCTCGCCGATTTTCGTGGTTTTCTGGCTTGAATTCGCAAAGAAGAGCACGAAATCTACAAAATCATGACTTTTTACCAAGATTCAACGGCTGAATTGCAAGAAAACAGCAGAATTCTGCACGAAATCATCAAAATTCTTACAGAAAACCGCATTTTTCGATGCAAAACGACGATTTCTCGCCGATTTTCGTTGTTTTCTGGCTTGAATTCGCAAAGAAGAGCACGAAATCTACAAAATCATAACTTTTTACCAAGATTCAACGGCTGAATTGCAAGAAAACAGCAGAATTCTGCACGAGATCATCAAAATTCTTACAGAAAACCGCATATTTCGATGCAAAACAACGATTTCTCGCCGATTTTCGTTGTTTTCTGGCTTGAATTCGCAAAGAAGAGCACGAAATCTACAAAATCATCACTTTTTACCAAGATTCTACGGCTGAATTGCAAGAAAACAGCAGAATTCTGCACGAAATCTTCAAAATTCTTACAGAAAACCGCATATTTCGATGCAAAACGACGATTTCTCGCCGATTTTCGTTGTTTTCTGGCTTGAATTTGCAAAGAAGAGCACGAAATCTACAAAATCATCACTTTTTACCAAGATTCTACGGCTGAATTGCAAGAAAACAGCAGAATTCTGCACGAAATCATCAAAATTCTTACAGAAAACCGCATATTTCGATGCATAACAACGATTTCTCGCCGATTTTCGTTGTTTTCTGGCTTGAATTCGCAAAGAAGAGCACGAAATCTACAAAATCATTACTTTTTACCAAAATTCTACGGCTGAATTGCAAGAAAACAGCAGAATTCTGCACGAAATCATCAAAATTCTTACAGAAAACCGCATATTTCGATGCAAAACGACGATTTCTCGCCGATTTTCGTTGTTTTCTGGCTTGAATTCGCAAAGAAGAGCACGAAATCTACAAAATCATGACTTTTTACCAAGATTCAACGGCTGAATTGCAAGAAAACAGCAGAATTCTGCACGAAATCATCAAAATTCTTAGAGGAAACTGCATATTTCGATGCAAAACAACGATTTCTCGCCGATTTTCGTTGTTTTCTATCTTGAATTCGCCAAGAAGAGCACGAAATCTACAAAATCATGACTTTTTACCAAGATTCAACGGCTGAATTGCAAGAAAACAGCAGAATTCTGCACGAAATCGTCAAAATTCTTAGAGAAAACCGCATATTTCGATGCAAAACGACGATTTCTCGCCGATTTTCGTGGTTTTCTGGCTTGAATTCGCAAAGAAGAGCACGAAATCTACAAAATCATGACTTTTTACCAAGATTCAACGGCTGAATTGCAAGAAAACAGCAGAATTCTGCACGAAATCATCAAAATTCTTACAGAAAACCGCATTTTTCGATGCGAAACGACGATTTCTCGCCGATTTTCGTTGTTTTCTGGCTTGAATTCGCAAAGAAGAGCACGAAATCTACAAAATCATAACTTTTTACCAAGATTCAACGGCTGAATTGCAAGAAAACAGCAGAATTCTGCACGAGATCATCAAAATTCTTACAGAAAACCGCATATTTCGATGCAAAACAACGATTTCTCGCCGATTTTCGTTGTTTTCTGGCTTGAATTCGCAAAGAAGAGCACGAAATCTACAAAATCATCACTTTTTACCAAGATTCTACGGCTGAATTGCAAGAAAACAGCAGAATTCTGCACGAAATCTTCAAAATTCTTACAGAAAACCGCATATTTCGATGCAAAACGACGATTTCTCGCCGATTTTCGTTGTTTTCTGGCTTGAATTTGCAAAGAAGAGCACGAAATCTACAAAATCATCACTTTTTACCAAGATTCTACGGCTGAATTGCAAGAAAACAGCAGAATTCTGCACGAAATCATCAAAATTCTTACAGAAAACCGCATATTTCGATGCATAACAACGATTTCTCGCCGATTTTCGTTGTTTTCTGGCTTGAATTCGCAAAGAAGAGCAAGAAATCTACAAAATCATTACTTTTTACCAAAATTCTACGGCTGAATTGCAAGAAAACAGCAGAATTCTGCACGAAATCATCAAAATTCTTACAGAAAACCGCATATTTCGATGCAAAACGACGATTTCTCGCCGATTTTCGTTGTTTTCTGGCTTGAATTCGCAAAGAAGAGCACGAAATCTACAAAATCATGACTTTTTACCAAGATTCAACGGCTGAATTGCAAGAAAACAGCAGAATTCTGCACGAAATCATCAAAATTCTTACAGAAAACCGCATATTTCGATGCAAAACGACGATTTCTCGCCGATTTTCGTTGTTTTCTGGCTTGAATTTGCAAAGAAGAGCACGAAATCTACAAAATCATCACTTTTTACCAAGATTCTACGGCTGAATTGCAAGAAAACAGCAGAATTCTGCACGAAATCTTCAAAATTCTTACAGAAAACCGCATATTTCGATGCAAAACGACGATTTCTCGCCGATTTTCGTTGTTTTCTGGCTTGAATTTGCAAAGAAGAGCACGAAATCTACAAAATCATCACTTTTTACCAAGATTCTACGGCTGAATTGCAAGAAAACAGCAGAATTCTGCACGAAATCATCAAAATTCTTACAGAAAACCGCATTTTTCGATGCAAAACGACGATTTCTCGCCGATTTTCGTTGTTTTCTGGCTTGAATTCGCAAAGAAGAGCACGAAATCTACAAAATCATCACTTTTTACCATGATTCTACGGCTGAATTGCAAGAAAACAGCAGAATTCTGCACGAAATCTTCAAAATTCTTACAGAAAACCGCATATTTCGATGCAAAACGACGATTTCTCGCCGATTTTCGTTGTTTTCTGGCTTGAATTTGCAAAGAAGAGCACGAAATCTACAAAATCATCACTTTTTACCAAGATTCTACGGCTGAATTGCAAGAAAACAGCAGAATTCTGCACGAAATCATCAAAATTCTTACAGAAAACCGCATATTTCGATGCATAACAACGATTTCTCGCCGATTTTCGTTGTTTTCTGGCTTGAATTCGCAAAGAAGAGCACGAAATCTACAAAATCATAACTTTTTACCAAGATTCAACGGCTGAATTGCAAGAAAACAGCAGAATTCTGCACGAGATCATCAAAATTCTTACAGAAAACCGCATATTTCGATGCAAAACAACGATTTCTCGCCGATTTTCGTTGTTTTCTGGCTTGAATTCGCAAAGAAGAGCACGAAATCTACAAAATCATCACTTTTTACCAAGATTCTACGGCTGAATTGCAAGAAAACAGCAGAATTCTGCACGAAATCTTCAAAATTCTTACAGAAAACCGCATATTTCGATGCAAAACGACGATTTCTCGCCGATTTTCGTTGTTTTCTGGCTTGAATTTGCAAAGAAGAGCACGAAATCTACAAAATCATCACTTTTTACCAAGATTCTACGGCTGAATTGCAAGAAAACAGCAGAATTCTGCACGAAATCATCAAAATTCTTACAGAAAACCGCATATTTCGATGCATAACAACGATTTCTCGCCGATTTTCGTTGTTTTCTGGCTTGAATTCGCAAAGAAGAGCACGAAATCTACAAAATCATTACTTTTTACCAAAATTCTACGGCTGAATTGCAAGAAAACAGCAGAATTCTGCACGAAATCATCAAAATTCTTACAGAAAACCGCATATTTCGATGCAAAACGACGATTTCTCGCCGATTTTCGTTGTTTTCTGGCTTGAATTTGCAAAGAAGAGCACGAAATCTACAAAATCATCACTTTTTACCAAGATTCTACGGCTGAATTGCAAGAAAACAGCAGAATTCTGCACGAAATCTTCAAAATTCTTACAGAAAACCGCATATTTCGATGCAAAACGACGATTTCTCGCCGATTTTCGTTGTTTTCTGGCTTGAATTTGCAAAGAAGAGCACGAAATCTACAAAATCATCACTTTTTACCAAGATTCTACGGCTGAATTGCAAGAAAACAGCAGAATTCTGCACGAAATCATCAAAATTCTTACAGAAAACCGCATATTTCGATGCATAACAACGATTTCTCGCCGATTTTCGTTGTTTTCTGGCTTGAATTCGCAAAGAAGAGCACGAAATCTACAAAATCATTACTTTTCACCAAAATTCTACGGCTGAATTGCAAGAAAACAGCAGAATTCTGCACGAAATCATCAAAATTCTTACAGAAAACCGCATATTTCGATGCAAAACGACGATTTCTCGCCGATTTTCGTTGTTTTCTGGCTTGAATTCGCAAAGAAGAGCACGAAATCTACAAAATCATGACTTTTTACCAAGATTCAACGGCTGAATTGCAAGAAAAGAGCAGAATTCTGCACGAAATCATCAAAATTCTTAGAGGAAACTGCATATTTCGATGCAAAACAACGATTTCTCGCCGATTTTCGTTGTTTTCTATCTTGAATTCGCCAAGAAGAGCACGAAATCTACAAAATCATGACTTTTTACCAAGATTCAACGGCTGAATTGCAAGAAAACAGCAGAATTCTGCACGAAATCGTCAAAATTCTTAGAGAAAACCGCATATTTCGATGCAAAACGACGATTTCTCGCCGATTTTCGTTGTTTTCTGGCTTGAATTCGCAAAGAAGAGCACGAAATCTACAAAATCATCACTTTTTACCAAGATTCAACGGCTGAATTGCAAGAAAACAGCAGAATTCTGCACGAAATCATCAAAATTCTTAGAGAAAACCGCATATTTCGATGCAAAACGACGATTTCTCGCCGATTTTCGTGGTTTTCTGGCTTGAATTCGCAAAGAAGAGCACGAAATCTACAAAATCATGACTTTTTACCAAGATTCAACGGCTGAATTGCAAGAAAACAGCAGAATTCTGCACGAAAGCATCAAAATTCTTACAGAAAACCGCATTTTTCGATGCGAAACGACGATTTCTCGCCGATTTTCGTTGTTTTCTGGCTTGAATTCGCAAAGAAGAGCACGAAATCTACAAAATCATAACTTTTTACCAAGATTCAACGGCTGAATTGCAAGAAAACAGCAGAATTCTGCACGAGATCATCAAAATTCTTACAGAAAACCGCATGTTTCGATGCAAAACAACGATTTCTCGCCGATTTTCGTTGTTTTCTGGCTTGAATTCGCAAAGAAGAGCACGAAATCTACAAAATCATCACTTTTTACCAAGATTCTACGGCTGAATTGCAAGAAAACAGCAGAATTCTGCACGAAATCTTCAAAATTCTTACAGAAAACCGCATATTTCGATGCAAAACGACGATTTCTCGCCGATTTTCGTTGTTTTCTGGCTTGAATTTGCAAAGAAGAGCACGAAATCTACAAAATCATCACTTTTTACCAAGATTCTACTGCTGAATTGCAAGAAAACAGCAGAATTCTGCACGAAATCATCAAAATTCTTACAGAAAACCGCATATTTCGATGCATAACAACGATTTCTCGCCGATTTTCGTTGTTTTCTGGCTTGAATTCGCAAAGAAGAGCACGAAATCTACAAAATCATTACTTTTTACCAAAATTCTACGGCTGAATTGCAAGAAAACAGCAGAATTCTGCACGAAATCATCAAAATTCTTTTACAGAAAACCGCATATTTCGATGCAAAACGACGATTTCTCGCCGATTTTCGTTGTTTTCTGGCTTGAATTCGCAAAGAAGAGCACGAAATCTACAAAATCATGACTTTTTACCAAGATTCAACGGCTGAATTGCAAGAAAACAGCAGAATTCTGCACGAAATCATCAAAATTCTTACAGAAAACCACATATTTCGATGCAAAACGACGATTTCTCGCCGATTTTCGTTGTTTTCTGGCTTGAATTTGCAAAGAAGAGCACGAAATCTACAAAATCATCACTTTTTACCAAGATTCTACGGCTGAATTGCAAGAAAACAGCAGAATTCTGCACGAAATCTTCAAAATTCTTACAGAAAACCGCATATTTCGATGCAAAACGACGATTTCTCGCCGATTTTCGTTGTTTTCTGGCTTGAATTTGCAAAGAAGAGCACGAAATCTACAAAATCATCACTTTTTACCAAGATTCTACGGCTGAATTGCAAGAAAACAGCAGAATTCTGCACGAAATCATCAAAATTCTTACAGAAAACCGCATTTTTCGATGCAAAACGACGATTTCTCGCCGATTTTCGTTGTTTTCTGGCTTGAATTCGCAAAGAAGAGCACGAAATCTACAAAATCATCACTTTTTACCAAGATTCTACGGCTGAATTGTAAGAAAACAGCAGAATTCTGCACGAAATCTTCAAAATTCTTACAGAAAACCGCATATTTCGATGCAAAACGACGATTTCTCGCCGATTTTCGTTGTTTTCTGGCTTGAATTTGCAAAGAAGAGCACGAAATCTACAAAATCATCACTTTTTACCAAGATTCTACGGCTGAATTGCAAGAAAACAGCAGAATTCTGCACGAAATCATCAAAATTCTTACAGAAAACCGCATATTTCGATGCATAACAACGATTTCTCGCCGATTTTCGTTGTTTTCTGGCTTGAATTCGCAAAGAAGAGCACGAAATCTACAAAATCATTACTTTTTACCAAAATTCTACGGCTGAATTGCAAGAAAACAGCAGAATTCTGCACGAAATCATCAAAATTCTTACAGAAAACCGCATATTTCGATGCAAAACGACGATTTCTCGCCGATTTTCGTTGTTTTCTGGCTTGAATTCGCAAAGAAGAGCACGAAATCTACAAAATCATGACTTTTTACCAAGATTCAACGGCTGAATTGCAAGAAAACAGCAGAATTCTGCACGAAATCATCAAAATTCTTAGAGAAAACTGCATATTTCGATGCAAAACAACGATTTCTCGCCGATTTTCGTTGTTTTCTATCTTGAATTCGCCAAGAAGAGCACGAAATCTACAAAATCATGACTTTTTACCAAGATTCAACGGCTGAATTGCAAGAAAACAGCAGAATTCTGCACGAAATCGTCAAAATTCTTAGAGAAAACCGCATATTTCGATGCAAAACGACGATTTCTCGCCGATTTTCGTTGTTTTCTGGCTTGAATTCGCAAAGAAGAGCACGAAATCTACAAAATCATCACTTTTTACCAAGATTCAACGGCTGAATTGCAAGAAAACAGCAGAATTCTGCACGAAATCATCAAAATTCTTAGAGAAAACCGCATATTTCGATGCAAAACGACGATTTCTCGCCGATTTTCGTGGTTTTCTGGCTTGAATTCGCAAAGAACAGCACGAAATCTACAAAATCATGACTTTTTACCAAGATTCAACGGCTGAATTGCAAGAAAACAGCAGAATTCTGCACGAAATCATCAAAATTCTTACAGAAAACCGCATATTTCGATGCAAAACGATTATTTCTCGCCGATTTTCGTTGTTTTCTGGCTTGAATTCGCAAAGAAGAGCACGAAATCTACAAAATCATGACTTTTTACCAAGATTCAACGGCCGAATTGCAAGAAAACAGCAGAATTCTGCACGAAATCATCAAAATTCTTACAGAAAACCGCATATTTCGATGCAAAACGACGATTTCTCGCCGATTTTCGTTGTTTTCTGGCTTGAATTCGCAAAGAAGAGCACGAAATCTACAAAATCATGACTTTTTACCAAGATTCAACGGCTGAATTGCAAGAAAACCGCAGAATTCTGCACGAAATCATCAAAATTCTTACAGAAAAACGCATTTTTCGATGCAAATCGACGATTTCTCGCCGATTTTCGTTGTTTTCTGGCTTGAATTCGCAAAGAAGAGCACGAAATCTACAAAATCATGACTTTTTACCAAGATTCAACGGCTGAATTGCAAGAAAACAGCAAAATTCAGCACGAAATCATCAAAATTCTTACAGAAAACCGCATATTTCGATGCAAAACAACGATTTCTCGCCGATTTTCGTTGTTTTCTGGCTTGAATTCGCAAAGAAGAGCACGAAATCTACAAAATCATCACTTTTACCAAGATTGTACGGCTGAATTGCAAGAAAACAGCAGAATTCTGCAGGAAATCATCAAAATTCTCACAGAAAACCGCATATTTCGATGCAAAACGACGATTTCTCGACGATTTACGTTGTTTTCTGGCTTGAATTCGCAAAGAAGAGCACGAAATCTACAAAATCATGACTTTTTACCAAGATTCAACGGCTGAATTGCAAGAAAACAGCAGAATTCTGCACGAAATCATCAAAATTCTTAGAGAAAACTGCATATTTCGATGCAAAACAACGATTTCTCGCCGATTTTCGTTGTTTTCTATCTTGAATTCGCCAAGAAGAGCACGAAATCTACAAAATCATGACTTTTTACCTAGATTCAACGGCTGAATTGCAAGAAAACAGCAGGATTCTGCACGAAATCATCAAAATTCTTACAGAAAACCGCATATTTCGATGCAAAACAACGATTTCTCGCCGATTTTCGTTGTTTTCTATCTTGAATTCGCCAAGAAGAGCACGAAATCTATGAAATTATGACTTTTTACCTAGATTCAACGGCTGAATTGCAAGAAAACAGCAGAATTCTGCACGAAGTCATCAAAATTCTTACAGAAAACCGCATATTTCGATGCAAAACGACGATTTCTCGCCGATTTTCGTTGTTTTCTGGCTTGAATTCGCAAAGAAGAGCACGAAATCTACAAAATCATGACTTTTTACCAAGATTCAACGGCTGAATTGCAAGAAAACAGCAGAATTCTGCACGAAATCATCAAAATTCTTACAGAAAACCGCATATTTCGATGCAAAACGACGATTTCTCGCCGATTTTCGTTGTTTTCTGGCTTGAATTTGCAAAGAAGAGCACGAAATCTACAAATTCATCACTTTTTACCAAGATTCTACGGCTGAATTGCAAGAAAACAGCAGAATTCTGCACGAAATCTTCAAAATTCTTACAGAAAACCGCATATTTCGATGCAAAACGACGATTTCTCGCCGATTTTCGTTGTTTTCTGGCTTGAATTTGCAAAGAAGAGCACGAAATCTACAAAATCATCACTTTTTACCAAGATTCTACGGCTGAATTGCAAGAAAACAGCAGAATTCTGCACGAAATCATCAAAATTCTTACAGAAAACCGCATTTTTCGATGCAAAACGACGATTTCTCGCCGATTTTCGTTGTTTTCTGGCTTGAATTCGCAAAGAAGAGCACGAAATCTACAAAATCATCACTTTTTACCAAGATTCTACGGCTGAATTGTAAGAAAACAGCAGAATTCTGCACGAAATCTTCAAAATTCTTACAGAAAACCGCATATTTCGATGCAAAACGACGATTTCTCGCCGATTTTCGTTGTTTTCTGGCTTGAATTTGCAAAGAAGAGCACGAAATCTACAAAATCATCACTTTTTACCAAGATTCTACGGCTGAATTGCAAGAAAACAGCAGAATTCTGCACGAAATCATCAAAATTCTTACAGAAAACCGCATATTTCGATGCATAACAACGATTTCTCGCCGATTTTCGTTGTTTTCTGGCTTGAATTCGCAAAGAAGAGCACGAAATCTACAAAATCATTACTTTTTACCAAAATTCTACGGCTGAATTGCAAGAAAACAGCAGAATTCTGCAGGAAATCATCAAAATTCTCACAGAAAACCGCATATTTCGATGCAAAACGACGATTTCTCGACGATTTACGTTGTTTTCTGGCTTGAATTCGCAAAGAAGAGCACGAAATCTACAAAATCATGACTTTTTACCAAGATTCAACGGCTGAATTGCAAGAAAACAGCAGAATTCTGCACGAAATCATCAAAATTCTTAGAGAAAACTGCATATTTCGATGCAAAACAACGATTTCTCGCCGATTTTCGTTGTTTTCTATCTTGAATTCGCCAAGAAGAGCACGAAATCTACAAAATCATGACTTTTTACCTAGATTCAACGGCTGAATTGCAAGAAAACAGCAGGATTCTGCACGAAATCATCAAAATTCTTACAGAAAACCGCATATTTCGATGCAAAACAACGATTTCTCGCCGATTTTCGTTGTTTTCTATCTTGAATTCGCCAAGAAGAGCACGAAATCTATGAAATTATGACTTTTTACCTAGATTCAACGGCTGAATTGCAAGAAAACAGCAGAATTCTGCACGAAGTCATCAAAATTCTTACAGAAAACCGCATATTTCGATGCAAAACGACGATTTCTCGCCGATTTTCGTTGTTTTCTGGCTTGAATTCGCAAAGAAGAGCACGAAATCTACAAAATCATGACTTTTTACCAAGATTCAACGGCTGAATTGCAAGAAAACAGCAGAATTCTGCACGAAATCATCAAAATTCTTACAGAAAACCGCATATTTCGATGCAAAACGACGATTTCTCGCCGATTTTCGTTGTTTTCTGGCTTGAATTTGCAAAGAAGAGCACGAAATCTACAAATTCATCACTTTTTACCAAGATTCTACGGCTGAATTGCAAGAAAACAGCAGAATTCTGCACGAAATCTTCAAAATTCTTACAGAAAACCGCATATTTCGATGCAAAACGACGATTTCTCGCCGATTTTCGTTGTTTTCTGGCTTGAATTTGCAAAGAAGAGCACGAAATCTACAAAATCATCACTTTTTACCAAGATTCTACGGCTGAATTGCAAGAAAACAGCAGAATTCTGCACGAAATCATCAAAATTCTTACAGAAAACCGCATTTTTCGATGCAAAACGACGATTTCTCGCCGATTTTCGTTGTTTTCTGGCTTGAATTCGCAAAGAAGAGCACGAAATCTACAAAATCATCACTTTTTACCAAGATTCTACGGCTGAATTGTAAGAAAACAGCAGAATTCTGCACGAAATCTTCAAAATTCTTACAGAAAACCGCATATTTCGATGCAAAACGACGATTTCTCGCCGATTTTCGTTGTTTTCTGGCTTGAATTTGCAAAGAAGAGCACGAAATCTACAAAATCATCACTTTTTACCAAGATTCTACGGCTGAATTGCAAGAAAACAGCAGAATTCTGCACGAAATCATCAAAATTCTTACAGAAAACCGCATATTTCGATGCATAACAACGATTTCTCGCCGATTTTCGTTGTTTTCTGGCTTGAATTCGCAAAGAAGAGCACGAAATCTACAAAATCATTACTTTTTACCAAAATTCTACGGCTGAATTGCAAGAAAACAGCAGAATTCTGCAGGAAATCATCAAAATTCTCACAGAAAACCGCATATTTCGATGCAAAACGACGATTTCTCGACGATTTACGTTGTTTTCTGGCTTGAATTCGCAAAGAAGAGCACGAAATCTACAAAATCATGACTTTTTACCAAGATTCAACGGCTGAATTGCAAGAAAACAGCAGAATTCTGCACGAAATCATCAAAATTCTTAGAGAAAACTGCATATTTCGATGCAAAACAACGATTTCTCGCCGATTTTCGTTGTTTTCTATCTTGAATTCGCCAAGAAGAGCACGAAATCTACAAAATCATGACTTTTTACCTAGATTCAACGGCTGAATTGCAAGAAAACAGCAGGATTCTGCACGAAATCATCAAAATTCTTACAGAAAACCGCATATTTCGATGCAAAACAACGATTTCTCGCCGATTTTCGTTGTTTTCTATCTTGAATTCGCCAAGAAGAGCACGAAATCTATGAAATTATGACTTTTTACCTAGATTCAACGGCTGAATTGCAAGAAAACAGCAGAATTCTGCACGAAGTCATCAAAATTCTTACAGAAAACCGCATATTTCGATGCAAAACGACGATTTCTCGCCGATTTTCGTTGTTTTCTGGCTTGAATTCGCAAAGAAGAGCACGAAATCTACAAAATCATGACTTTTTACCAAGATTCAACGGCTGAATTGCAAGAAAACAGCAGAATTCTGCACGAAATCATCAAAATTCTTACAGAAAACCGCATATTTCGATGCAAAACGACGATTTCTCGCCGATTTTCGTTGTTTTCTGGCTTGAATTTGCAAAGAAGAGCACGAAATCTACAAATTCATCACTTTTTACCAAGATTCTACGGCTGAATTGCAAGAAAACAGCAGAATTCTGCACGAAATCTTCAAAATTCTTACAGAAAACCGCATATTTCGATGCAAAACGACGATTTCTCGCCGATTTTCGTTGTTTTCTGGCTTGAATTTGCAAAGAAGAGCACGAAATCTACAAAATCATCACTTTTTACCAAGATTCTACGGCTGAATTGCAAGAAAACAGCAGAATTCTGCACGAAATCATCAAAATTCTTACAGAAAACCGCATTTTTCGATGCAAAACGACGATTTCTCGCCGATTTTCGTTGTTTTCTGGCTTGAATTCGCAAAGAAGAGCACGAAATCTACAAAATCATCACTTTTTACCAAGATTCTACGGCTGAATTGTAAGAAAACAGCAGAATTCTGCACGAAATCTTCAAAATTCTTACAGAAAACCGCATATTTCGATGCAAAACGACGATTTCTCGCCGATTTTCGTTGTTTTCTGGCTTGAATTTGCAAAGAAGAGCACGAAATCTACAAAATCATCACTTTTTACCAAGATTCTACGGCTGAATTGCAAGAAAACAGCAGAATTCTGCACGAAATCATCAAAATTCTTACAGAAAACCGCATATTTCGATGCATAACAACGATTTCTCGCCGATTTTCGTTGTTTTCTGGCTTGAATTCGCAAAGAAGAGCACGAAATCTACAAAATCATTACTTTTTACCAAAATTCTACGGCTGAATTGCAAGAAAACAGCAGAATTCTGCACGAAATCATCAAAATTCTTACAGAAAACCGCATATTTCGATGCAAAACGACGATTTCTCGCCGATTTTCGTTGTTTTCTGGCTTGAATTCCCAAAGAAGAGCACGAAATCTACAAAATCATGACTTTTTACCAAGATTCAACGGCTGAATTGCAAGAAAACAGCAGAATTCTGCACGAAATCATCAAAATTCTTAGAGAAAACTGCATATTTCGATGCAAAACAACGATTTCTCGCCGATTTTCGTTGTTTTCTATCTTGAATTCGCCAAGAAGAGCACGAAATCTACAAAATCATGACTTTTTACCAAGATTCAACGGCTGAATTGCAAGAAAACAGCAGAATTCTGCACGAAATCGTCAAAATTCTTAGAGAAAACCGCAAATTTCGATGCAAAACGACGATTTCTCGCCGATTTTCGTTGTTTTCTGGCTTGAATTCGCAAAGAAGAGCACGAAATCTACAAAATCATCACTTTTTACCAAGATTCAACGGCTGAATTGCAAGAAAACAGCAGAATTCTGCACGAAATCATCAAAATTCTTAGAGAAAACCGCATATTTCGATGCAAAACGACGATTTCTCGCCGATTTTCGTGGTTTTCTGGCTTGAATTCGCAAAGAACAGCACGAAATCTACAAAATCATGACTTTTTACCAAGATACAACGGCTGAATTGCAAGAAAACAGCAGAATTCTGCACGAAATCATCAAAATTCTTACAGAAAACCGCATATTTCGATGCAAAACGATTATTTCTCGCCGATTTTCGTTGTTTTCTGGCTTGAATTCGCAAAGAAGAGCACGAAATCTACAAAATCATGACTTTTTACCAAGATTCAACGGCTGAATTGCAAGAAAACAGCAGAATTCTGCACGAAATCATCAAAATTCTTACAGAAAACCGCATATTTCGATGCAAAACGACGATTTCTCGCCGATTTTCGTTGTTTTCTGGCTTGAATTCGCAAAGAAGAGCACGAAATCTACAAAATCATGACTTTTTACCAAGATTCAACGGCTGAATTGCAAGAAAACCGCAGAATTCTGCACGAAATCATCAAAATTCTTACAGAAAAACGCATTTTTCGATGCAAATCGACGATTTCTCGCCGATTTTCGTTGTTTTCTGGCTTGAATTCGCAAAGAAGAGCACGAAATCTACAAAATCATGACTTTTTACCAAGATTCAACGGCTGAATTGCAAGAAAACAGCAAAATTCAGCACGAAATCATCAAAATTCTTACAGAAAACCGCATATTTCGATGCAAAACAACGATTTCTCGCCGATTTTCGTTGTTTTCTGGCTTGAATTCGCAAAGAAGAGCACGAAATCTACAAAATCATCACTTTTACCAAGATTGTACGGCTGAATTGCAAGAAAACAGCAGAATTCTGCAGGAAATCATCAAAATTCTCACAGAAAACCGCATATTTCGATGCAAAACGACGATTTCTCGACGATTTACGTTGTTTTCTGGCTTGAATTCGCAAAGAAGAGCACGAAATCTACAAAATCATGACTTTTTACCAAGATTCAACGGCTGAATTGCAAGAAAACAGCAGAATTCTGCACGAAATCATCAAAATTCTTAGAGAAAACTGCATATTTCGATGCAAAACAACGATTTCTCGCCGATTTTCGTTGTTTTCTATCTTGAATTCGCCAAGAAGAGCACGAAATCTACAAAATCATGACTTTTTACCTAGATTCAACGGCTGAATTGCAAGAAAACAGCAGGATTCTGCACGAAATCATCAAAATTCTTACAGAAAACCGCATATTTCGATGCAAAACAACGATTTCTCGCCGATTTTCGTTGTTTTCTATCTTGAATTCGCCAAGAAGAGCACGAAATCTATGAAATTATGACTTTTTACCTAGATTCAACGGCTGAATTGCAAGAAAACAGCAGAATTCTGCACGAAGTCATCAAAATTCTTACAGAAAACCGCATATTTCGATGCAAAACGACGATTTCTCGCCGATTTTCGTTGTTTTCTGGCTTGAATTCGCAAAGAAGAGCACGAAATCTACAAAATCATGACTTTTTACCAAGATTCAACGGCTGAATTGCAAGAAAACAGCAGAATTCTGCACGAAATCATCAAAATTCTTACAGAAAACCGCATATTTCGATGCAAAACGACGATTTCTCGCCGATTTTCGTTGTTTTCTGGCTTGAATTCGCAAAGAAGAGCACGAAATCTACAAAATCATGACTTTTTACCAAGATTCAACGGCTGAATTGCAAGAAAACAGCAGAATTCTGCACGAAATCATCAAAATTCTTACAGAAAACCGCATATTTCGATGCAAAACGACGCTTTCTCGCCGATTTTCGTTGTTTTCTGGCTTGAATTTGCAAAGAAGAGCACGAAATCTACAAAATCATCACTTTTTACCAAGATTCTACGGCTGAATTGCAAGAAAACAGCAGAATTCTGCACGAAATCATCAAAATTCTTACAGAAAACCGCATTTTTCGATGCAAAACGACGATTTCTCGCCGATTTTCGTTGTTTTCTGGCTTGAATTCGCAAAGAAGAGCACGAAATCTACAAAATCATCACTTTTTACCAAGATTCTACGGCTGAATTGCAAGAAAACAGCAAAATTCTGCACGAAATCTTCAAAATTCTTACAGAAAACCGCATATTTCGAGGCAAAACGACGATTTCTCGCCGATTTTCGTTGTTTTCTGGCTTGAATTTGCAAAGAAGAGCACGAAATCTACAAAATCATCACTTTTTACCAAGATTCTACGGCTGAATTGCAAGAAAACAGCAGAATTCTGCACGAAATCATCAAAATTCTTACAGAAAACCGCATATTTCGATGCATAACAACGATTTCTCGCCGATTTTCGTTGTTTTCTGGCTTGAATTCGCAAAGAAGAGCACGAAATCTACAAAATCATTACTTTTTACCAAAATTCTACGGCTGAATTGCAAGAAAACAGCAGAATTCTGCACGAAATCATCAAAATTCTTACAGAAAACCGCATATTTCGATGCAAAACGACGATTTCTCGCCGATTTTCGTTGTTTTCTGGCTTGAATTCGCAAAGAAGAGCACGAAATCTACAAAATCATGACTTTTTACCAAGATTCAACGGCTGAATTGCAAGAAAACAGCAGAATTCTGCACGAAATCATCAAAATTCTTAGAGAAAACTGCATATTTCGATGCAAAACAACGATTTCTCGCCGATTTTCGTTGTTTTCTATCTTGAATTCGCCAAGAAGAGCACGAAATCTACAAAATCATGACTTTTTACCAAGATTCAACAGCTGAATTGCAAGAAAACAGCAGAATTCTGCACGAAATCGTCAAAATTCTTAGAGAAAACCGCATATTTCGATGCAAAACGACGATTTCTCGCCGATTTTCGTTGTTTTCTGGCTTGAATTCGCAAAGAAGAGCACGAAATCTACAAAATCATCACTTTTTACCAAGATTCAACGGCTGAATTGCAAGAAAACAGCAGAATTCTGCACGAAATCATCAAAATTCTTAGAGAAAACCGCATATTTCGATGCAAAACGACGATTTCTCGCCGATTTTCGTGGTTTTCTGGCTTGAATTCGCAAAGAACAGCACGAAATCTACAAAATCATGACTTTTTACCAAGATTCAACGGCTGAATTGCAAGAAAACAGCAGAATTCTGCACGAAATCATCAAAATTCTTACAGAAAACCGCATATTTCGATGCAAAACGATTATTTCTCGCCGATTTTCGTTGTTTTTTGGCTTGAATTCGCAAAGAAGAGCACGAAATCTACAAAATCATGACTTTTTACCAAGATTCAACGGCTGAATTGCAAGAAAACAGCAGAATTCTGCACGAAATCATCAAAATTCTTACAGAAAACCGCATATTTCGATGCAAAACGACGATTTCTCGCCGATTTTCGTTGTTTTCTGGCTTGAATTCGCAAAGAAGAGCACGAAATCTACAAAATCATGACTTTTTACCAAGATTCAACGGCTGAATTGCAAGAAAACCGCAGAATTCTGCACGAAATCATCAAAATTCTTACAGAAAAACGCATTTTTCGATGCAAATCGACGATTTCTCGCCGATTTTCGTTGTTTTCTGGCTTGAATTCGCAAAGAAGAGCACGAAATCTACAAAATCATGACTTTTTACCAAGATTCAACGGCTGAATTGCAAGAAAACAGCAAAATTCAGCACGAAATCATCAAAATTCTTACAGAAAACCGCATATTTCGATGCAAAACAACGATTTCTCGCCGATTTTCGTTGTTTTCTGGCTTGAATTCGCAAAGAAGAGCACGAAATCTACAAAATCATCACTTTTACCAAGATTGTACGGCTGAATTGCAAGAAAACAGCAGAATTCTGCAGGAAATCATCAAAATTCTCACAGAAAACCGCATATTTCGATGCAAAACGACGATTTCTCGACGATTTACGTTGTTTTCTGGCTTGAATTCGCAAAGAAGAGCACGAAATCTACAAAATCATGACTTTTTACCAAGATTCAACGGCTGAATTGCAAGAAAACAGCAGAATTCTGCACGAAATCATCAAAATTCTTAGAGAAAACTGCATATTTCGATGCAAAACAACGATTTCTCGCCGATTTTCGTTGTTTTCTATCTTGAATTCGCCAAGAAGAGCACGAAATCTACAAAATCATGACTTTTTACCTAGATTCAACGGCTGAATTGCAAGAAAACAGCAGGATTCTGCACGAAATCATCAAAATTCTTACAGAAAACCGCATATTTCGATGCAAAACAACGATTTCTCGCCGATTTTCGTTGTTTTCTATCTTGAATTCGCCAATAAGAGCACGAAATCTATAAAATTATGACTTTTTACCTAGATTCAACGGCTGAATTGCAAGAAAACAGCAGAATTCTGCACGAAGTCATCAAAATTCTTACAGAAAACCGCATATTTCGATGCAAAACGACGATTTCTCGCCGATTTTCGTTGTTTTCTGGCTTGAATTCGCAAAGAAGAGCACGAAATCTACAAAATCATGACTTTTTACCAAGATTCAACGGCTGAATTGCAAGAAAACAGCAGAATTCTGCACGAAATCATCAAAATTCTTACAGAAAACCGCATATTTCGATGCAAAACGACGATTTCTCGGCGATTTTCGTTGTTTTTTGGCATGAATTTGCAAAGAAGAGCACGAAATCTACAAAAGCATGACTTTTTACCAAGATTCAACTGCTGAATTGCAAGAAAACAGCAGAATTCTGCACGAAATCATCAAAATTCTTACAGAAAACCGCATATTTCGATGCAAAACAACGATTTCTCGCCGATTTTCGTTGTTTTCTGGCTTGAATTCGCAAAGAAGAGCACGAAATCTACAAAATCATCACTTTTACCAAGATTGTACGGCTGAATTGCAAGAAAACAGCAGAATTCTGCAGGAAATCATCAAAATTCTCACAGAAAACCGCATATTTCGATGCAAAACGACGATTTCTCGACGATTTACGTTGTTTTCTGGCTTGAATTCGCAAAGAAGAGCACGAAATCTACAAAATCATGACTTTTTACCAAGATTCAACGGCTGAATTGCAAGAAAACAGCAGAATTCTGCACGAAATGATCAAAATTCTTAGAGAAAACTGCATATTTCGATGCAAAACAACGATTTCTCGTCGATTTTCGTTGTTTTCTATCTTGAATTCGCCAAGAAGAGCACGAAATCTACAAAATCATGACTATTTACCAAGATTCAACGGCTGAATTGCAAGAAAACAGCAGAATTCTGCACGAAATCATCAAAATTCTTACAGAAAACCGCATATTTCGATGCAAAACAACGATTTCTCGCCGATCTTCGTTGTTTTCTGGCTTGAATTCGCAAAGAAGAGCACGAAATCTACAAAATCATCACTTTTACCAAGATTGTACGGCTGAATTGCAAGAAAACAGCAGAACTCTGCAGGAAATCATCAAAATTCTCACAGAAAACCGCATATTTCGATGCAAAACGACGATTTCTCGACGATTTACGTTGTTTTCTGGCTTGAATTCGCAAAGAAGAGCACGAAATCTACAAAATCATGACTTTTTACCAAGATTCAACGGCTGAATTGCAAGAAAACAGCAGAATTCTGCACGAAATCATCAAAATTCTTAGAGAAAACTGCATATTTCGATGCAAAACAACGATTTCTCGCCGATTTTCGTTGTTTTCTATCTTGAATTCGCCAAGAAGAGCACGAAATCTACAAAATCATGACTTTTTACCTAGATTCAACGGCTGAATTGCAAGAAAACAGCAGGATTCTGCACGAAATCATCAAAATTCTTACAGAAAACCGCATATTTCGATGCAAAACAACGATTTCTCGCCGATTTTCGTTGTTTTCTATCTTGAATTCGCCAATAAGAGCACGAAATCTATAAAATTATGACTTTTTACCTAGATTCAACGGCTGAATTGCAAGAAAACAGCAGAATTCTGCACGAAGTCATCAAAATTCTTACAGAAAACCGCATATTTCGATGCAAAACGACGATTTCTCGCCGATTTTCGTTGTTTTCTGGCTTGAATTCGCAAAGAAGAGCACGAAATCTACAAAATCATGACTTTTTACCAAGATTCAACAGCTGAATTGCAAGAAAACAGCAGAATTCTGCACGAAATCATCAAAATTCTTACAGAAAACCGCATATTTCGATGCAAAACGACGATTTCTCGGCGATTTTCGTTGTTTTTTGGCATGAATTTGCAAAGAAGAGCACGAAATCTACAAAAGCATGACTTTTTACCAAGATTCAACTGCTGAATTGCAAGAAAACAGCAGAATTCTGCACGAAATCATCAAAATTCTTAGAGAAAACCGCATATTTCGATGCAAAACGACGATTTCTCGCTGATTTTCGTTGTTTTCTGTCTTGAATTCGCAAAGAAGAGCACGAAATTTACAAAATCATGACTTTTTACCAAGATTCAACGGCTGAATTGCAAGTAAACAGCAGAATTCTGCACGAAATCGTAAAAATTCCTAGAGAAAACCGCATATTTCGATACAAAACGACGATTTCTCGCCGATTTTCGTTGTTTTCTGGCTTGAATTCGCAAAAAAGAGCACGAAATCTACAAAATCATGACTTTTTACCAAGATTCAACGGCTGAATTGCAAGAAAACAGCAGAATTCTGCACGAAATCATCAAAATTCTTACAGAAAACCGCATATTTCGATGCAAATCGACGATTTCTCGCCGATTTTCGTGGTTTTCTGGCTTGAATTCACAAAGAACAGCACGAAATCTACAAAATCATGACTTTTTACCAAGATTCAACGGCTGAATTGCAAGAAAACAGCAGAATTCTGCACGAAATCATCAAAATTCTTACAGAAAACCGCATATTTCGATGCAAAACGATTATTTCTCGCCGATTTTCGTTGTTTTCTGGCTTGAATTCGCAAAGAAGAGCACGAAATCTACAAAATCATGACTTTTTACCAAGATTCAACGGCTGAATTGCAAGAAAACAGCAGAATTCTGCACGAAATCATCAAAATTCTAACAGAAAACCGCATATTTCGATGCAAAACGACGATTTCTCGCCGATTTTCGTTGTTTTCTGGCTTGAATTCGCAAAGAAGAGCACGAAATCTACAAAATCATGACTTTTTACCAAGATTCAACGGCTGAATTGCAAGAAAACCCCAGAATTCTGCACGAAATCATCAAAATTCTTACAGAAAAACGCATTTTTCGATGCAAATCGACGATTTCTCGCCGATTTTCGTTGTTTTCTGGCTTGAATTCGCAAAGAAGAGCACGAAATCTACAAAATCATGACTTTTTACCAAGATTCAACGGCTGAATTGCAAGAAAACAGCAGAATTCAGCACGAAATCATCAAAATTCTTACAGAAAACCGCATATTTCGATGCAAAACAACGATTTCTCGCCGATCTTCGTTGTTTTCTGGCTTGAATTCGCAAAGAAGAGCACGAAATCTACAAAATCATCACTTTTACCAAGATTGTACGGCTGAATTGCAAGAAAACAGCAGAATTCTGCAGGAAATCATCAAAATTCTTAGAGAAAACTGCATATTTCGATGCAAAACAACGATTTCTCGCCGATTTTCGTTGTTTTCTATCTTGAATTCGCCAAGAAGAGCACGAAATCTACAAAATCATGACTTTTTACCTAGATTCAACGGCTGAATTGCAAGAAAACAGCAGAATTCTGCACGAAATCATCAAAATTCTTACAGAAAACCGCATATTTCGATGCAAAACGACGATTTCTCGGCGATTTTCGTTGTTTTTTGGCATGAATTTGCAAAGAAGAGCACGAAATCTACAAAAGCATGACTTTTTACCAAGATTCAACTGCTGAATTGCAAGAAAACAGCAGAATTCTGCACGAAATCATCAAAATTCTTAGAGAAAACCGCATATTTCGATGCAAAACGACGATATCTCGCTGATTTTCGTTGTTTTCTGTCTTGAATTCGCAAAGAAGAGCACGAAATTTACAAAATCATGACTTTTTACCAAGATTCAACGGCTGAATTGCAAGTAAACAGCAGAATTCTGCACGAAATCGTCAAAATTCCTAGAGAAAACCGCATATTTCGATACAAAACGACGATTTCTCGCCGATTTTCGTTGTTTTCTGGCTTGAATTCGCAAAGAAGAGCACGAAATCTACAAAATCATGACTTTTTACCAAGATTCAACGGCTGAATTGCAAGAAAACAGCAGAATTCTGCACGAAATCATCAAAATTCTTACAGAAAACCGCATATTTCGATGCAAAACGACGATTTCTCGCCGATTTTCGTTGTTTTCTGGCTTGAATTTGCAAAGAAGAGCACGAAATCTACAAAATCATGACTTTTTACCAAGATTCAACGGCTGAATTGCAAGAAAACAGCAGAATTCTGCACGAAATCATCAAAATTCTTAGAGAAAACTGCATATTTCGATGCAAAACAACGATTTCTCGCCGATTTTCGTTGTTTTCTATCTTGAATTCGCCAAGAAGAGCACGAAATCTACAAAATCATGACTTTTTACCTAGATTCAACGGCTGAATTGCAAGAAAACAGCAGAATTCTGCACGAAATCATCAAAATTCTTACAGAAAACCGCATATTTCGATGCAAAACAACGATTTCTTGCCGATTTTCGTTGTTTTCTATCTTGAATTTGCCAAGAAGAGCACGAAATCTATAAAATCATGACTTTTTACCTAGATTCAACGGCTGAATTGCAAGAAAACAGCAGAATTCTGCACGAAATCATCAAAATTCTTACAGAAAACCGCATATTTCGATGCAAAACGACGATTTCTCGCCGATTTTCGTTGTTTTCTGGCTTGAATTTGCAAAGAAGAGCACGAAATCTACAAAATCATGACTTTTTACCAAGATTCAACGGCTGAATTGCAAGAAAACAGCAGAATTCTGCACGAAATCATCAAAATTCTTAGAGAAAACTGCATATTTCGATGCAAAACAACGATTTCTCGCCGATTTTCGTTGTTTTCTATCTTGAATTCGCCAAGAAGAGCACGAAATCTACAAAATCATGACTTTTTACCTAGATTCAACGGCTGAATTGCAAGAAAACAGCAGAATTCTGCACGAAATCATCAAAATTCTTACAGAAAACCGCATATTTCGATGCAAAACAACGATTTCTTGCCGATTTTCGTTGTTTTCTATCTTGAATTTGCCAAGAAGAGCACGAAATCTATAAAATCATGACTTTTTACCTAGATTCAACGGCTGAATTGCAAGCAAACAGCAGAATTCTGCACGAAATCATCAAAATTCTTAGAGAAAACCGCATATTTCGATGCAAAATGACGATTTCTCGCTGATTTTCGTTGTTTTCTATCTTGAATTCGCAAAGAAGAGCACGGAATCTACAAAATCATGATTTTTACCAAGATTCAACGGCTGAATTGCAAGAAAACAGCAGAATTCTGAACGAAATCGTCAAAATTCTTAGAGAAAACTGCATATCTCGATGCAAAACAACAATTTCTCGCCGATTTTCGTTGTTTTCTGGCATGAATTCGCAAAGAAGAGCACGAAATCTACAAAATCATGACTTTTTACCAAGATTCAACGGCTGAATTGCAAGAAAACAGCAGAATTCTGCACGAAATCATCAAAATTCTTAGAGAAAACTGCATATTTCGATGCAAAACAACGATTTCTCGCCGATTTTCGTTGTTTTCTATCTTGAATTCGCCAAGAAGAGCACGAAATCTACAAAATCATGACTTTTTACCTAGATTCAACGGCTGAATTGCAAGAAAACAGCAGAATTCTGCACGAAATCATCAAAATTCTTACAGAAAACCGCATATTTCGATGCAAAACGACGATTTCTCGGCGATTTTCGTTGTTTTTTGGCATGAATTTGCAAAGAAGAGCACGAAATCTACAAAAGCATGACTTTTTACCAAGATTCAACTGCTGAATTGCAAGAAAACAGCAGAATTCTGCACGAAATCATCAAAATTCTTAGAGAAAACCGCATATTTCGATGCAAAACGACGATATCTCGCTGATTTTCGTTGTTTTCTGTCTTGAATTCGCAAAGAAGAGCACGAAATTTACAAAATCATGACTTTTTACCAAGATTCAACGGCTGAATTGCAAGTAAACAGCAGAATTCTGCACGAAATCGTCAAAATTCCTAGAGAAAACCGCATATTTCGATACAAAACGACGATTTCTCGCCGATTTTCGTTGTTTTCTGGCTTGAATTCGCAAAGAAGAGCACGAAATCTACAAAATCATGACTTTTTACCAAGATTCAACGGCTGAATTGCAAGAAAACAGCAGAATTCTGCACGAAATCATCAAAATTCTTACAGAAAACCGCATATTTCGATGCAAAACGACGATTTCTCGCCGATTTTCGTTGTTTTCTGGCTTGAATTTGCAAAGAAGAGCACGAAATCTACAAAATCATGACTTTTTACCAAGATTCAACGGCTGAATTGCAAGAAAACAGCAGAATTCTGCACGAAATCATCAAAATTCTTAGAGAAAACTGCATATTTCGATGCAAAACAACGATTTCTCGCCGATTTTCGTTGTTTTCTATCTTGAATTCGCCAAGAAGAGCACGAAATCTACAAAATCATGACTTTTTACCTAGATTCAACGGCTGAATTGCAAGAAAACAGCAGAATTCTGCACGAAATCATCAAAATTCTTACAGAAAACCGCATATTTCGATGCAAAACAACGATTTCTTGCCGATTTTCGTTGTTTTCTATCTTGAATTTGCCAAGAAGAGCACGAAATCTATAAAATCATGACTTTTTACCTAGATTCAACGGCTGAATTGCAAGAAAACAGCAGAATTCTGCACGAAATCATCAAAATTCTTACAGAAAACCGCATATTTCGATGCAAAACGACGATTTCTCGCCGATTTTCGTTGTTTTCTGGCTTGAATTTGCAAAGAAGAGCACGAAATCTACAAAATCATGACTTTTTACCAAGATTCAACGGCTGAATTGCAAGAAAACAGCAGAATTCTGCACGAAATCATCAAAATTCTTAGAGAAAACTGCATATTTCGATGCAAAACAACGATTTCTCGCCGATTTTCGTTGTTTTCTATCTTGAATTCGCCAAGAAGAGCACGAAATCTACAAAATCATGACTTTTTACCTAGATTCAACGGCTGAATTGCAAGAAAACAGCAGAATTCTGCACGAAATCATCAAAATTCTTACAGAAAACCGCATATTTCGATGCAAAACAACGATTTCTTGCCGATTTTCGTTGTTTTCTATCTTGAATTTGCCAAGAAGAGCACGAAATCTATAAAATCATGACTTTTTACCTAGATTCAACGGCTGAATTGCAAGCAAACAGCAGAATTCTGCACGAAATCATCAAAATTCTTAGAGAAAACCGCATATTTCGATGCAAAATGACGATTTCTCGCTGATTTTCGTTGTTTTCTATCTTGAATTCGCAAAGAAGAGCACGGAATCTACAAAATCATGATTTTTACCAAGATTCAACGGCTGAATTGCAAGAAAACAGCAGAATTCTGAACGAAATCGTCAAAATTCTTAGAGAAAACTGCATATCTCGATGCAAAACAACAATTTCTCGCCGATTTTCGTTGTTTTCTGGCATGAATTCGCAAAGAAGAGCACGAAATCTACAAAATCATGACTTTTTACCAAGATTCAACGGCTGAATTGCAAGAAAACAGCAGAATTCTGCACGAAATCATCAAAATTCTTAGAGAAAACCGCATATTTCGATGCAAAACGACGATTTCTCGCTGATTTTCGTTGTTTTCTATCTTGAATTTGCAAAGAAGAGCACGAAATCTACAAAATCATGACTTTTTACCAAGATTCAACGGCTGAATTGCAAGAAAACAGCAGAATTCTGCACGAAATCATCAAAATTCTTAGAGAAAACTGCATATTTCGATGCAAAACAACGATTTCTCGCCGATTTTCGTTGTTTTCTATCTTGAATTCACCAAGAAGAGCACGAAATCAACAAAATCATGACTTTTTACCAAGATTCAACGGCTGAGTTGCAAGAAAACAGCAGAATTCTGCACGAAATCGTCAAAATTCTTAGAGAAAACCGCATATTTCGATGCAAAACGACGATTTCTCGCTGATTTTCGTTGTTTTCTGTCTTGAATTCGCAAAGAAGAGCACGAAATTTACAAAATCATGACTTTTTACCAAGATTCAACGGCTGAATTGCAAGTAAACAGCAGAATTCTGCACGAAATCGTCAAAATTCCTAGAGAAAACCGCATATTTCGATACAAAACGACGATTTCTCGCCGATTTTCGTTGTTTTCTGGCTTGAATTCGCAAAGAAGAGCACGAAATCTACAAAATCATGACTTTTTACCAAGATTCAACGGCTGAATTGCAAGAAAACAGCAGAATTCTGCACGAAATCATCAAAATTCTTACAGAAAACCGCATATTTCGATGCAAAACGACGATTTCTCGCCGATTTTCGTGGTTTTCTGGCTTGAATTCGCAAAGAACAGCACGAAATCTACAAAATCATGACTTTTTACCAAGATTCAACGGCTGAATTGCAAGAAAACAGCAGAATTCTGCACGAAATCATCAAAATTCTTACAGAAAACCGCATATTTCGATGCAAAACGATTATTTCTCGCCGATTTTCGTTGTTTTCTGGCTTGAATTCGCAAAGAAGAGCACGAAATCTACAAAATCATGACTTTTTACCAAGATTCAACGGCTGAATTGCAAGAAAACAGCAGAATTCTGCACGAAATCATCAAAATTCTTACAGAAAACCGCATATTTCGATGCAAAACGACGATTTCTCGCCGATTTTCGTTGTTTTCTGGCTTGAATTCGCAAAGAAGAGCACGAAATCTACAAAATCATGACTTTTTACCAAGATTCAACGGCTGAATTGCAAGAAAACCGCAGAATTCTGCACGAAATCATCAAAATTCTTACAGAAAAACGCATTTTTCGATGCAAATCGACGATTTCTCGCCGATTTTCGTTGTTTTCTGGCTTGAATTCGCAAAGAAGAGCACGAAATCTACAAAATCATGACTTTTTACCAAGATTCAACGGCTGAATTGCAAGAAAACAGCAGAATTCAGCACGAAATCATCAAAATTCTTACAGAAAACCGCATATTTCGATGCAAAACAACGATTTCTCGCCGATTTTCGTTGTTTTCTGGCTTGAATTCGCAAAGAAGAGCACGAAATCTACAAAATCATCACTTTTACCAAGATTGTACGGCTGAATTGCAAGAAAACAGCAGAATTCTGCAGGAAATTATCAAAATTCTTACAGAAAACCGCATATTTCGATGCAAAACGACGGTTTCTCGACGATTTACGTTGTTTTCTGGCTTGAATTCGCAAAGAAGAGCACGAAATCTACAAAATCATGACTTTTTACCAAGATTCAACGGCTGAATTGCAAGAAAACAGCAGAATTCTGCACGAAATCATCAAAATTCTTAGAGAAAACTGCATATTTCGATGCAAAACAACGATTTCTCGCCGATTTTCGTTGTTTTCTATCTTGAATTCGCCAAGAAGAGCACGAAATCTACAAAATCATGACTTTTTACCTAGATTCAACGGCTGAATTGCAAGAAAACAGCAGAATTCTGCACGAAATCATCAAAATTCTTACAGAAAACCGCATATTTCGATGCAAAACGACGATTTCTCGGCGATTTTCGTTGTTTTTTGGCATGAATTTGCAAAGAAGAGCACGAAATCTACAAAAGCATGACTTTTTACCAAGATTCAACTGCTGAATTGCAAGAAAACAGCAGAATTCTGCACGAAATCATCAAAATTCTTAGAGAAAACCGCATATTTCGATGCAAAACGACGATTTCTCGCTGATTTTCGTTGTTTTCTGTCTTGAATTCGCAAAGAAGAGCACGAAATTTACAAAATCATGACTTTTTACCAAGATTCAACGGCTGAATTGCAAGTAAACAGCAGAATTCTGCACGAAATCATCAAAATTCTTACAGAAAACCGCATATTTTGATGCAAAACAACGATTTCTCGCCGATTTTCGTTGTTTTCTATCTTGAATTCGCCAAGAAGAGCACGAAATCTATAAAATCATGACTTTTTACCTAGATTCAACGGCTGAATTGCAAGCAAACAGCAGAATTCTGCACGAAATCATCAAAATTCTTAGAGAAAACCGCATATTTCGATGCAAAATGACGATTTCTCGCTGATTTTCGTTGTTTTCTATCTTGAATTCGCAAAGAAGAGCACGGAATCTACAAAATCATGATTTTTACCAAGATTCAACGGCTGAATTGCAAGAAAACA
The DNA here is from genome assembly GCA_029298725.1 of Gnatocerus cornutus. Lineage (NCBI taxonomy): Eukaryota > Metazoa > Arthropoda > Insecta > Coleoptera > Tenebrionidae > Gnatocerus > Gnatocerus cornutus. The sequence goes on from CM055514.1 coordinate 3,880,309, forward strand.
GCAGAATTCTGAAAGAAATCGTCAAAATTCTTAGAGAAAACTGCATATTTCGATGCAAAACAACAATTTCTCGCCGATTTTCGTTGTTTTCTGGCATGAATTCGCAAAGAAGAGCACGAAATCTACAAAATCATGACTTTTTACCAAGATTCAACGGCTGAATTGCAAGAAAACAGCAGAATTCTGCACGAAATCATCAAAATTCTTAGAGAAAACCGCATATTTCGATGCAAAACGACGATTTCTCGCTGATTTTCGTTGTTTTCTATCTTGAATTTGCAAAGAAGAGCACGAAATCTACAAAATCATGACTTTTTACCAAGATTCAACGGCTGAATTGCAAGAAAACAGCAGAATTCTGCACGAAATCATCAAAATTCTTAGAGAAAACTGCATATTTCGATGCAAAACAACGATTTCTCGCCGATTTTCGTTGTTTTCTATCTTGAATTCACCAAGAAGAGCACGAAATCAACAAAATCATGACTTTTACCAAGATTCAACGGCTGAATTGCAAGAAAACAGCAGAATTCTGCACGAAATCGTCAAAATTCTTAGAGAAAACCGCATATTTCGATGCAAAACGACGATTTCTCGCCGATTTTCGTTGTTTTCTGGCTTGAATTCGCAAAGAAGAGCACGAAATCTACAAAATCATGACTTTTTACCAAGATTCAACGGCTGAATTGCAAGAAAACAGCAGAATTCAGCACGAAATCATCAAAATTCTTACAGAAAACCGCATATTTCGATGCAAAACAACGATTTCTCGCCGATTTTCGTTGTTTTCTGGCTTGAATTCGCAAAGAAGAGCACGAAATCTACAAAATCATCACTTTTACCAAGATTGTACGGCTGAATTGCAAGAAAACAGCAGAATTCTGCAGGAAATTATCAAAATTCTTACAGAAAACCGCATATTTCGATGCAAAACGACGATTTCTCGACGATTTACGTTGTTTTCTGGCTTGAATTCGCAAAGAAGAGCACGAAATCTACAAAATCATGACTTTTTACCAAGATTCAACGGCTGAATTGCAAGAAAACAGCAGAATTCGGCACGAAATCATCAAAATTCTTAGAGAAAACTGCATATTTCGATGCAAAACAACGATTTCTCGCCGATTTTCGTTGTTTTCTATCTTGAATTCGCCAAGAAGAGCACGAAATCTACAAAATCATGACTTTTTACCTAGATTCAACGGCTGAATTGCAAGAAAACAGCAGAATTCTGCACGAAATCATCAAAATTCTTAGAGAAAACCGCATATTTCGATGCAAAACGACGATTTCTCGCTGATTTTCGTTGTTTTCTGTCTTGAATTCGCAAAGAAGAGCACGAAATTTACAAAATCATGACTTTTTACCAAGATTCAACGGCTGAATTGCAAGTAAACAGCAGAATTCTGCACGAAATCATCAAAATTCTTACAGAAAACCGCATATTTTGATGCAAAACAACGATTTCTCGCCGATTTTCGTTGTTTTCTATCTTGAATTCGCCAAGAAGAGCACGAAATCTATAAAATCATGACTTTTTACCTAGATTCAACGGCTGAATTGCAAGCAAACAGCAGAATTCTGCACGAAATCATCAAAATTCTTAGAGAAAACCGCATATTTCGATGCAAAATGACGATTTCTCGCTGATTTTCGTTGTTTTCTATCTTGAATTCGCAAAGAAGAGCACGGAATCTACAAAATCATGATTTTTACCAAGATTCAACGGCTGAATTGCAAGAAAACAGCAGAATTCTGAAAGAAATCGTCAAAATTCTTAGAGAAAACTGCATATTTCGATGCAAAACAACAATTTCTCGCCGATTTTCGTTGTTTTCTGGCATGAATTCGCAAAGAAGAGCACGAAATCTACAAAATCATGACTTTTTACCAAGATTCAACGGCTGAATTGCAAGAAAACAGCAGAATTCTGCACGAAATCATCAAAATTCTTAGAGAAAACCGCATATTTCGATGCAAAACGACGATTTCTCGCTGATTTTCGTTGTTTTCTATCTTGAATTTGCAAAGAAGAGCACGAAATCTACAAAATCATGACTTTTTACCAAGATTCAACGGCTGAATTGCAAGAAAACAGCAGAATTCTGCACGAAATCATCAAAATTCTTAGAGAAAACTGCATATTTCGATGCAAAACAACGATTTCTCGCCGATTTTCGTTGTTTTCTATCTTGAATTCACCAAGAAAAGCACGAAATCAACAAAATCATGACTTTTACCAAGATTCAACGGCTGAATTGCAAGAAAACAGCAGAATTCTGCACGAAATCGTCAAAATTTTTAGAGAAAACCGCATATTTCGATGCAAAACGACGATTTCTCGCCGATTTTCGTTGATTTCTGGCTTGAATTCGCAAAGAAGAGCACGAAATCTACAAAATCTTCACTTTTTACCAAGATTCAACGGCTGAATTGCAAGAAGCAGAATTCTGCACGAAATCATCAAAATTCTTACAGAAAACCGCATATTTCGATGCAAAACGACGATTTCTCGCCGATTTTCGTGGTTTTCTGGCTTGAATTCGCAAAGAACAGCACGAAATCTACAAAATCATGACTTTTTACCAAGATTCAACGGCTGAATTGCAAGAAAACAGCAGAATTCTGCACGAAATCATCAAAATTCTTACAGAAAACCGCATATTTCGATGCAAAACGATTATTTCTCGCCGATTTTCGTTGTTTTCTGGCTTGAATTCGCAAAGAAGAGCACGAAATCTACAAAATCATGACTTTTTACCAAGATTCAACGGCTGAATTGCAAGAAAACAGCAGAATTCTGCACGAAATCATCAAAATTCTTACAGAAAACCGCATATTTCGATGCAAAACGACGATTTCTCGCCGATTTTCGTTGTTTTCTGGCTTGAATTCGCAAAGAAGAGCACGAAATCTACAAAATCATGACTTTTTACCAAGATTCAACGGCTGAATTGCAAGAAAACCGCAGAATTCTGCACGAAATCATCAAAATTCTTACAGAAAAACGCATTTTTCGATGCAAATCGACGATTTCTCGCCGATTTTCGTTGTTTTCTGGCTTGAATTCGCAAAGAAGAGCACGAAATCTACAAAATCATGACTTTTTACCAAGATTCAACGGCTGAATTGCAAGAAAACAGCAGAATTCAGCACGAAATCATCAAAATTCTTACAGAAAACCGCATATTTCGATGCAAAACAACGATTTCTCGCCGATTTTCGTTGTTTTCTGGCTTGAATTCGCAAAGAAGAGCACGAAATCTACAAAATCATCACTTTTACCAAGATTGTACGGCTGAATTGCAAGAAAACAGCAGAATTCTGCAGGAAATTATCAAAATTCTTACAGAAAACCGCATATTTCGATGCAAAACGACGATTTCTCGACGATTTACGTTGTTTTCTGGCTTGAATTCGCAAAGAAGAGCACGAAATCTACAAAATCATGACTTTTTACCAAGATTCAACGGCTGAATTGCAAGAAAACAGCAGAATTCTGCACGAAATCATCAAAATTCTTAGAGAAAACTGCATATTTCGATGCAAAACAACGATTTCTCGCCGATTTTCGTTGTTTTCTATCTTGAATTCGCCAAGAAGAGCACGAAATCTACAAAATCATGACTTTTTACCTAGATTCAACGGCTGAATTGCAAGAAAACAGCAGAATTCTGCACGAAATCATCAAAATTCTTACGGAAAACCGCATATTTCGATGCAAAACGACGATTTCTCGGCGATTTTCGTTGTTTTTTGGCATGAATTTGCAAAGAAGAGCACGAAATCTACAAAAGCATGACTTTTTACCAAGATTCAACTGCTGAATTGCAAGAAAACAGCAGAATTCTGCACGAAATCATCAAAATTCTTAGAGAAAACCGCATATTTCGATGCAAAACGACGATTTCTCGCTGATTTTCGTTGTTTTCTGTCTTGAATTCGCAAAGAAGAGCACGAAATTTACAAAATCATGACTTTTTACCAAGATTCAACGGCTGAATTGCAAGTAAACAGCAGAATTCTGCACGAAATCATCAAAATTCTTACAGAAAACCGCATATTTTGATGCAAAACAACGATTTCTCGCCGATTTTCGTTGTTTTCTATCTTGAATTCGCCAAGAAGAGCACGAAATCTATAAAATCATGACTTTTTACCTAGATTCAACGGCTGAATTGCAAGCAAACAGCAGAATTCTGCACGAAATCATCAAAATTCTTAGAGAAAACCGCATATTTCGATGCAAAATGACGATTTCTCGCTGATTTTCGTTGTTTTCTATCTTGAATTCGCAAAGAAGAGCACGGAATCTACAAAATCATGATTTTTACCAAGATTCAACGGCTGAATTGCAAGAAAACAGCAGAATTCTGAACGAAATCGTCAAAATTCTTAGAGAAAACTGCATATTTCGATGCAAAACAACAATTTCTCGCCGATTTTCGTTGTTTTCTGGCATGAATTCGCAAAGAAGAGCACGAAATCTACAAAATCATGACTTTTTACCAAGATTCAACGGCTGAATTGCAAGAAAACAGCAGAATTCTGCACGAAATCATCAAAATTCTTAGAGAAAACCGCATATTTCGATGCAAAACGACGATTTCTCGCTGATTTTCGTTGTTTTCTATCTTGAATTTGCAAAGAAGAGCACGAAATCTACAAAATCATGACTTTTTACCAAGATTCAACGGCTGAATTGCAAGAAAACAGCAGAATTCTGCACGAAATCATCAAAATTCTTAGAGAAAACTGCATATTTCGATGCAAAACAACGATTTCTCGCCGATTTTCGTTGTTTTCTATCTTGAATTCACCAAGAAGAGCACGAAATCAACAAAATCATGACTTTTTACCAAGATTCAACGGCTGAGTTGCAAGAAAACAGCAGAATTCTGCACGAAATCGTCAAAATTCTTAGAGAAAACCGCATATTTCGATGCAAAACGACGATTTCTCGCTGATTTTCGTTGTTTTCTATCTTGAATTTGCAAAGAAGAGCACGAAATCTACAAAATCATGACTTTTTACCAAGATTCAACAGCTGAATTGCAAGAAAACAGCAGAATTCTGCACGAAATCATCAAAATTCTTAGAGAAAACCGCATATTTCGATGCAAAACGACGATTTCTCGCCGATTTTCGTGGTTTTCTGGCCTGAATTCGCAAAGAAGAGCACGAAATTTACAAAATCATGACATTTTACCAAGATTCAACGGCTGAATTGCAAGAAAACAGCAGAATTCTGCACGAAATCGTCAAAATTCTTAGAGAAAACTGCATATTTCGATGCAAAACAACGATTTCTCGCCGATTTTCGTGGTTTTCTGGCCTGAATTCGCAAAGAAGAGCACGAAATCTACAAAATCATGACTTTTTACCAAGATTCAACGGCTGAATTGCAAGAAAACAGCAGAATTCTGCACGAAATCATCAAAATTCTTAGAGAAAACCGCATATTTCGATGCAAAACGACGATTTCTCGCTGATTTTCGTTGTTTTCTGTCTTGAATTCGCAAAGAAGAGCACGAAATTTACAAAATCATGACTTTTTACCAAGATTCAACGGCTGAATTGCAAGTAAACAGCAGAATTCTGCACGAAATCATCAAAATTCTTACAGAAAACCGCATATTTTGATGCAAAACAACGATTTCTCGCCGATTTTCGTTGTTTTCTATCTTGAATTCGCCGAGAAGAGCACGAAATCTATAAAATCATGACTTTTTACCTAGATTCAACGGCTGAATTGCAAGCAAACAGCAGAATTCTGCACGAAATCATCAAAATTCTTAGAGAAAACCGCATATTTCGATGCAAAATGACGATTTCTCGCTGATTTTCGTTGTTTTCTATCTTGAATTCGCAAAGAAGAGCACGGAATCTACAAAATCATGATTTTTACCAAGATTCAACGGCTGAATTGCAAGAAAACAGCAGAATTCTGAACGAAATCGTCAAAATTCTTAGAGAAAACTGCATATTTCGATGCAAAACAACAATTTCTCGCCGATTTTCGTTGTTTTCTGGCATGAATTCGCAAAGAAGAGCACGAAATCTACAAAATCATGACTTTTTACCAAGATTCAACGGCTGAATTGCAAGAAAACAGCAGAATTCTGCACGAAATCATCAAAATTCTTAGAGAAAACCGCATATTTCGATGCAAAACGACGATTTCTCGCTGATTTTCGTTGTTTTCTATCTTGAATTTGCAAAGAAGAGCACGAAATCTACAAAATCTTCACTTTTTACCAAGATTTAACGCCTGAATTGCAAGAAGCAGAATTCTGCACGAAATCATCAAAATTCTTACAGAAAACCGCATATTTCGATGCAAAACGACGATTTCTCGCCGATTATCGTTGTTTTCTGGCTTGAATTCGCAAAGAAGAGCACGAAATCTACAAAATCATGACTTTACCAAGATTCAACGGCTGAATTGCAAGAAAACAGCAGAATTCTGCACGAAATCATCAAAATTCTTAGAGAAAACTGCATATTTCGATGCAAAACAACGATTTCTCGCCGATTTTCGTTGTTTTCTATCTTGAATTCACCAAGAAGAGCACGAAATCAACAAAATCATGACTTTTACCAAGATTCAACGGCTGAATTGCAAGAAAACAGCAGAATTCTGCACGAAATCGTCAAAATTCTTAGAGAAAACCGCATATTTCGATGCAAAACGACGATTTCTCGCCGATTTTCGTGGTTTTCTGGCCTGAATTCGCAAAGAAGAGCACTAAATCTACAAAATCATGACATTTTACCAAGATTCAACGGCTGAATTGCAAGAAAACAGCAGAATTCTGCACGAAATCGTCAAAATTCTTAGAGAAAACTGCATATTTCGATGCAAAACAACGATTTCTCGCCGATTTTCGTGGTTTTCTGGCCTGAATTCGCAAAGAAGAGCACGAAATCTACAAAATCATGACTTTTTACCAAGATTCAACGGCTGAATTGCAAGAAAACAGCAGAATTCTGCACGAAATCATCAAAATTCTTAGAGAAAACTGCATATTTCGATGCTAAACAACGATTTCTCGCCGATTTTCGTTGTTTTCTATCTTGAATTCACCAAGAAGAGCACGAAATCAACAAAATCATGACTTTTTACCAAGATTCAACGGCTGAATTGCAAGAAAACAGCAGAATTCTGCACGAAATCGTCAAAATTCTTAGAGAAAACCGCATATTTCGATGCAAAACGACGATTTCTCGCCGATTTTCGTTGATTTCTGGCTTGAATTCGCAAAGAAGAGCACGAAATCTACAAAATCTTCACTTTTTACCAAGATTTAACGCCTGAATTGCAAGAAGCAGAATTCTGCACGAAATCATCAAAATTCTTACAGAAAACCGCATATTTCGATGCAAAACGACGATTTCTCGCCGATTATCGTTGTTTTCTGGCTTGAATTCGCAAAGAAGAGCACGAAATCTACAAAATCATGACTTTTTACCAAGATTCAACGGCTGAATTGCAAGAAAACAGCAGAATTCTGCACGAAATCATCAAAATTCTTAGAGAAAACTGCATATTTCGATGCAAAACAACGATTTCTCGCCGATTTTCGTTGTTTTCTATCTTGAATTCACCAAGAAGAGCACGAAATCAACAAAATCATGACTTTTTACCAAGATTCAACGGCTGAATTGCAAGAAAACAGCAGAATTCTGCACGAAATCGTCAAAATTCTTAGAGAAAACCGCATATTTCGATGCAAAACGACGATTTCTCGCCGATTTTCGTTGTTTTCTGGCTTGAATTCGCATAGAAGAGCACGAAATCAACAAAATCATCACTTTTTACCAAGATTCAACGGCTGAATTACAAGAAGCAGAATTCTGCACGAAATCATCAAAATTGTTACAGAAAACCGCATATTTCGATGCAAAACGACGCTTTCTCGCCGATTTTCGTTGTTTTCTGGCTTGAATTCGCAAAGAAGAGCACGAAATCTACTAAATCATGACTTTTTACCAAGATTCAACGGCTGAATTGCAAGAAAACAGCAGAATTCTGCACGAAATCATCAAAATTCTTAGAGAAAACTGCATATTTCGATGCAAAACAACGATTTCTCGCCGATTTTCGTTGTTTTCTATCTTGAATTCACCAAGAAGAGCACGAAATCAACAAAATCATGACTTTTACCAAGATTCAACGGCTGAGTTGCAAAAAAACAGCAGAATTCTGCACGAAATCGTCAAAATTCTTAGAGAAAACCGCATATTTCGATGCAAAACGACGATTTCTCGCCGATTTTCGTTGTTTTCTGGCTTGAATTCGCAAAGAAGTGCACGAAATCTACAAAATCTTCACTTTTTACCAAGATTCAACGGCTGAATTGCAAGAAAACAGCAGAATTCTGCACGAAATCTTCAAAATTCTTAGAGAAAACCGCATATTTCGATGCAAAACGACGACTTCTCGCCGATTTTCGTTGTTTTCTGGCTTGAATTCGCACAGAAGAGCACGAAATCTACAAAATCATCACTTTTTACCAAGATTCAACGGCTGAATTGCAAGAAAACAGCAGAATTCTGCACGAAATCATCAAAATTCTTAGAGAAAACCGCATATTTCGATGCAAAACGACGATTTCTCGCTGATTTTCGTTGTTTTCTATCTTGAATTCGCAAAGAAGAGCACGGAATCTACAAAATCATGACTTTTTACCAAGATTCAACGGCTGAATTGCAAGAACACAGCAGAATTCTGCACGAACTCATCAAAATTCTTACAGAAGACCGCATATTTCGATGCAAAACAACGATTTCTCGCCGATTTTCGTTGTTTTCTGGCTTGAATTCGCAAAGAAGAGCACGAAATCTACAAAATCATCACTTTTTACCAACATTCTACGCTGAATTGCAAGAAAACAGCGGAATTTTGCACGAAATCATCAAAATTCTTACAGAAAACCGCATATTTCGATGCAAAACGACGATTTCTCGCCGATTTTCGTTGTTTTCTGGTTTGAATTCGCAAAGAAGAGCACGAAATCTACAAAATCATGACTTTTTACCAAGATTCAACATCTGAATTGCAAGAAAACAGCAGAATTCTGCACGAAATCCACAAAATTCTTAGAGAAAACCGCATATTTCGATGCAAAACGACGATTTCTCGCCGATTTTCGTGGTTTTCTGGCTTGAATTCGCAAAGAAGAGCACAAAATCTACAAAATCATGACTTTTTACCAAGATTCAACGGCTGAATTGCGAGAAAACAGCAGAATTCTGCACGAAATCATGAAAATTCTTACAGAAAACCGCATATTTAGATGCAAAACGACGATTCATCGCCGATTTTCGTGGTTTTCTGGCTTGAATTCGCAAAGAAGAGCACGAAATCTACAAAATCATGACTTTTTACCAAGATTCAACGGCTGAATTGCGAGAAAACAGCAGAATTCTGCACGAAATCATGAAAATTCTCACAGAAAACCGCATTTTTCGATGCAAAACGACGATTTCTCGCCGATTATCGTTGTTTTCTGGCTTGAATTCGCAAAGAAGAGCACGAAATCTACAAAATCATGACTTTTTACCAAGATTCAACGGCTGAATTGCAAGAAAACAGCAGAATTCTGCACGAAATCTTCAAAATTCTTAGAGAAAACCGCATATTTCGATGCAAAACGACGACTTCTCGCCGATTTTCGTTGTTTTCTGGCTTGAATTCGCACAGAAGAGCACGAAATCTACAAAATCATCACTTTTTACCAAGATTCAACGGCTGAATTGCAAGAAAACAGCAGAATTCTGCACGAAATCATCAAAATTCTTAGAGAAAACCGCATATTTCGATGCAAAACGACGATTTCTCGCTGATTTTCGTTGTTTTCTATCTTGAATTCGCAAAGAAGAGCACGGAATCTACAAAATCATGACTTTTTACCAAGATTCAACGGCTGAATTGCAAGAACACAGCAGAATTCTGCACGAACTCATCAAAATTCTTACAGAAGACCGCATATTTCGATGCAAAACAACGATTTCTCGCCGATTTTCGTTGTTTTCTGGCTTGAATTCGCAAAGAAGAGCACGAAATCTACAAAATCATCACTTTTTACCAACATTCTACGCTGAATTGCAAGAAAACAGCGGAATTTTGCACGAAATCATCAAAATTCTTACAGAAAACCGCATATTTCGATGCAAAACGACGATTTCTCGCCGATTTTCGTTGTTTTCTGGTTTGAATTCGCAAAGAAGAGCACGAAATCTACAAAATCATGACTTTTTACCAAGATTCAACATCTGAATTGCAAGAAAACAGCAGAATTCTGCACGAAATCCACAAAATTCTTAGAGAAAACCGCATATTTCGATGCAAAACGACGATTTCTCGCCGATTTTCGTGGTTTTCTGGCTTGAATTCGCAAAGAAGAGCACAAAATCTACAAAATCATGACTTTTTACCAAGATTCAACGGCTGAATTGCGAGAAAACAGCAGAATTCTGCACGAAATCATGAAAATTCTTACAGAAAACCGCATATTTAGATGCAAAACGACGATTCATCGCCGATTTTCGTGGTTTTCTGGCTTGAATTCGCAAAGAAGAGCACGAAATCTACAAAATCATGACTTTTTACCAAGATTCAACGGCTGAATTGCGAGAAAACAGCAGAATTCTGCACGAAATCATGAAAATTCTCACAGAAAACCGCATTTTTCGATGCAAAACGACGATTTCTCGCCGATTATCGTTGTTTTCTGGCTTGAATTCGCAAAGAAGAGCACGAAATCTACAAAATCATGACTTTTTACCAAGATTCAACGGCTGAATTGCAAGAAAACAGCAGAATTCTGCACGAAATCATCAAAATTCTTAGAGAAAACTGCATATTTCGATGCAAAACAACGATTTCTCGCCGATTTTCGTTGTTTTCTATCTTGAATTCACCAAGAAGAGCACGAAATCAACAAAATCATGACTTTTACCAAGATTCAACGGCTGAATTGCAAGAAAACAGCAGAATTCTGCACGAAATCGTCAAAATTCTTAGAGAAAACCGCATATTTCGATGCAAAACGACGATTTCTCGCCGATTTTCGTGGTTTTCTGGCCTGAATTCGCAAAGAAGAGCACTAAATCTACAAAATCATGACATTTTACCAAGATTCAACGGCTGAATTGCAAGAAAACAGCAGAATTCTGCACGAAATCGTCAAAATTCTTAGAGAAAACTGCATATTTCGATGCAAAACAACGATTTCTCGCCGATTTTCGTGGTTTTCTGGCCTGAATTCGCAAAGAAGAGCACGAAATCTACAAAATCATGACTTTTTACCAAGATTCAACGGCTGAATTGCAAGAAAACAGCAGAATTCTGCACGAAATCATCAAAATTCTTAGAGAAAACTGCATATTTCGATGCTAAACAACGATTTCTCGCCGATTTTCGTTGTTTTCTATCTTGAATTCACCAAGAAGAGCACGAAATCAACAAAATCATGACTTTTTACCAAGATTCAACGGCTGAATTGCAAGAAAACAGCAGAATTCTGCACGAAATCGTCAAAATTCTTAGAGAAAACCGCATATTTCGATGCAAAACGACGATTTCTCGCCGATTTTCGTTGATTTCTGGCTTGAATTCGCAAAGAAGAGCACGAAATCTACAAAATCTTCACTTTTTACCAAGATTTAACGCCTGAATTGCAAGAAGCAGAATTCTGCACGAAATCATCAAAATTCTTACAGAAAACCGCATATTTCGATGCAAAACGACGATTTCTCGCCGATTATCGTTGTTTTCTGGCTTGAATTCGCAAAGAAGAGCACGAAATCTACAAAATCATGACTTTTTACCAAGATTCAACGGCTGAATTGCAAGAAAACAGCAGAATTCTGCACGAAATCATCAAAATTCTTAGAGAAAACTGCATATTTCGATGCAAAACAACGATTTCTCGCCGATTTTCGTTGTTTTCTATCTTGAATTCACCAAGAAGAGCACGAAATCAACAAAATCATGACTTTTACCAAGATTCAACGGCTGAATTGCAAGAAAACAGCAGAATTCTGCACGAAATCGTCAAAATTCTTAAAGAAAACCGCATATTTCGATGCAAAACGACGATTTCTCGCCGATTTTCGTTGATTTCTGGCTTGAATTCGCAAAGAAGAGCTCGAAATCTACAAAATCTTCACTTTTTACCAAGATTCAACGGCTGAATTGCAAGAAGCAGAATTCTGCACGAAATCATCAAAATTCTTACAGAAAACCGCATATTTCGATGCAAAACGACGATTTCTCGCCGATTTTCGTTGTTTTCTGGCTTGAATTCGCAAAGAAGAGCACGAAATCTACAAAATCATGACTTTTTACCAAGATTCAACGGCTGAATTGCAAGAAAACAGCAGAATTCTGCACGAAATCATCAAAATTCTTAGAGAAAACTGCATATTTCGATGCAAAACAACGATTTCTCGCCGATTTTCGTTGTTTTCTATCTTGAATTCACCAAGAAGAGCACGAAATCAACAAAATCATGACTTTTTACCAAGATTCAACGGCTGAATTGCAAGAAAACAGCAGAATTCTGCACGAAATCGTCAAAATTCTTAGAGAAAACCGCATATTTCGATGCAAAACGACGATTTCTCGCCGATTTTCGTTGTTTTCTGGCTTGAATTCGCATAGAAGAGCACGAAATCAACAAAATCATCACTTTTTACCAAGATTCAACGGCTGAATTACAAGAAGCAGAATTCTGCACGAAATCATCAAAATTGTTACAGAAAACCGCATATTTCGATGCAAAACGACGCTTTCTCGCCGATTTTCGTTGTTTTCTGGCTTGAATTCGCAAAGAAGAGCACGAAATCTACTAAATCATGACTTTTTACCAAGATTCAACGGCTGAATTGCAAGAAAACAGCAGAATTCTGCACGAAATCATCAAAATTCTTAGAGAAAACTGCATATTTCGATGCAAAACAACGATTTCTCGCCGATTTTCGTTGTTTTCTATCTTGAATTCACCAAGAAGAGCACGAAATCAACAAAATCATGACTTTTACCAAGATTCAACGGCTGAGTTGCAAAAAACAGCAGAATTCTGCACGAAATCGTCAAAATTCTTAGAGAAAACCGCATATTTCGATGCAAAACGACGATTTCTCGCCGATTTTCGTTGTTTTCTGGCTTGAATTCGCAAAGAAGTGCACGAAATCTACAAAATCTTCACTTTTTACCAAGATTCAACGGCTGAATTGCAAGAAAACAGCAGAATTCTGCACGAAATCTTCAAAATTCTTAGAGAAAACCGCATATTTCGATGCAAAACGACGACTTCTCGCCGATTTTCGTTGTTTTCTGGCTTGAATTCGCACAGAAGAGCACGAAATCTACAAAATCATCACTTTTTACCAAGATTCAACGGCTGAATTGCAAGAAAACAGCAGAATTCTGCACGAAATCATCAAAATTCTTAGAGAAAACCGCATATTTCGATGCAAAACGACGATTTCTCGCTGATTTTCGTTGTTTTCTATCTTGAATTCGCAAAGAAGAGCACGGAATCTACAAAATCATGACTTTTTACCAAGATTCAACGGCTGAATTGCAAGAACACAGCAGAATTCTGCACGAACTCATCAAAATTCTTACAGAAAACCGCATATTTCGATGCAAAACAACGATTTCTCGCCGATTTTCGTTGTTTTCTGGCTTGAATTCGCAAAGAAGAGCACGAAATCTACAAAATCATCACTTTTTACCAACATTCTACGCTGAATTGCAAGAAAACAGCGGAATTTTGCACGAAATCATCAAAATTCTTACAGAAAACCGCATATTTCGATGCAAAACGACGATTTCTCGCCGATTTTCGTTGTTTTCTGGTTTGAATTCGCAAAGAAGAGCACGAAATCTACAAAATCATGACTTTTTACCAAGATTCAACATCTGAATTGCAAGAAAACAGCAGAATTCTGCACGAAATCCACAAAATTCTTAGAGAAAACCGCATATTTCGATGCAAAACGACGATTTCTCGCCGATTTTCGTGGTTTTCTGGCTTGAATTCGCAAAGAAGAGCACAAAATCTACAAAATCATGACTTTTTACCAAGATTCAACGGCTGAATTGCGAGAAAACAGCAGAATTCTGCACGAAATCATGAAAATTCTTACAGAAAACCGCATATTTAGATGCAAAACGACGATTCATCGCCGATTTTCGTGGTTTTCTGGCTTGAATTCGCAAAGAAGAGCACGAAATCTACAAAATCATGACTTTTTACCAAGATTCAACGGCTGAATTGCGAGAAAACAGCAGAATTCTGCACGAAATCATGAAAATTCTCACAGAAAACCGCATTTTTCGATGCAAAACGACGATTTCTCGCCGATTTTCGTTGTTTTCTGGCTTGAATTCGCAAAGAAGAGCACGAAATCTACAAAATCATGACTTTTTACCAAGATTCAACGGCTGAATTGCAAGAAAACAGCAGAATTCTGCACGAAATCATCAAAATTCTTACAGAAAACCGCATATTTCGATGCAAAACAACGATTTTTCGCCGATTTTCGTTGCTTTCTGGCTTGAATTCGCAAAGAAGAGCACGAAATCTACAAAATCATCACTTTTTACCAAGATTCTACGGCTGAATTGCAAGAAAACAGCAGAATTCTGCACGAAATCATCAAAATTCTTAGAGAAAACCGCATATTTCGATGCAAAACGACGATTTTTCGCCGATTTTCGTTGTCTTCTGGCTTGAATTCGCAAAGAAGAGCACAAAATCTACAAAATCATCACTTTTTACCAAGATTCAACGGCTGAATTGCAAGAAAACAGCAGAATTCTGCACGAAATCATCAAAATTCTTAGAGAAAACCGCATATTTCGATGCAAAACGACGATTTCTCGCTGATTTTTGTTGTTTTCTATCATGAATTCGCAAAGAAGAGCACGGAATCTACAAAATCATAACTTTTTTCCAAGATTCAACGGCTGAATTGCAAGAAAACAGCAGAATTCTGCACGAAATCCTCAAAATTCTTACAGAAAACCGCATATTTCGATGCTAAACAACGATTTCTCGCCAATTTTCGTTGTTTTCTGGCTTGAATTCGCAAAGAAGAGCACGAAATCTACAAAATCATCACTTTTTACCAAGACTCTACGGCTGAATTGCAAGAAAACAGCAGAATTCTGCACGAAATCATCAAAATTCTTACAGAAAACCGCATATTTCGATGCAAAACGACGATTTCTCGCCGATTTTCGTTGTTTTCTGGCTTGAATTCGCAAAGAAGAGCACGAAATCTACAAAATCATGACTTTTTATCAAGATTCAACGGCTGAATTGCAAGAAAACAGCAGAATTTTGCACGTAATCATCAAAATTTTTACAGAAAACCGCATCTTTCGATGCAAAACGACGATTTCTCGCCGATTTCTCGCCGATTTTCGTTGTTTTCTATCTTGAATTCGCAAAGAAGAGCACGAAATCTACAAAATCATGACTTTTTCCCAAGATTCAACGGCTGAATTGCAAGAAAACAGCAGAGTTCTGCACGAAATCATCAAAATTCTTAGAGAAAACCGCATATTTCGATGCAAAACGACGATTTCTCGCCGATTTTCGTGGTTTTCTGGCTTGAATTCGCAAAGAAGAGCACGAAATCTACAAAATCATGACTTTTTACCAAGATTCAACGGCTGAATTGCAAGAAAACAGCAGAATTCTGCGCGAAATCATCAAAATTCTTACAGAAAACCGCATATTTCGATGCAAAACGATTATTTCTCGCCGATTTTCGTTGTTTTCTGGCTTGATTTCGCAAAGAAGAGCACGAAATCTACAAAATCATGACTTTTTTACCAAGATTCAACGGCTGAATTGCAAGAAAACAGCAGAATTCTGCACAAAATCATCAAAATTCTTACAAAAAAACCGCATATTTCGATGCAAAACGCCGATTTCTCGCCGATTTTCGTTGTTTTCTGGCTTGAATTCGCAATGAAGAGCACGAAATATACAAAATCATGACTTTTTACCAAGATTCAACGGCTGAATTGCAAGAAAACAGCAGAATTCTGCACGAAATCATCAAAATTCTTACAGATAACCGCATATTTCGATGCAAAACAACGATTTTTTCGCCGATTTTCGTTGTTTTCTGGCTTGAATTCGCAAAGAAGAGCACGACATCTACAAAATCATCACTTTTTACCAAGATTCTACGGCTGAATTGCAAGAAAACAGCAGAATTCTGCACGAAATCATCAAAATTCTTACAGAAAACCGCATATTTCGATGCAAAACGACGATTTCTCGCCGATTTTCGTTGTTTTCTGGCTTGAATTCGCAAAGAAGAGCACGAAATCTACAAAATCATGACTTTTTAACAAGATTCAACGGCTGAATTGCAAGAAAACAGCAGAATTCTGCACGAAATCATCAAAATTCTTAGAGAAAACCGCATATTTCGATGCAAAACGACGATTTCTCGCCGATTTTCGTTGTCTTCTGGCTTGAATTCGCAAAGAAGAGCACGAAATCTACAAAATCATGACTTTTTACCAAGATTCAACGGCTGAATTGCAAGAAAACCGCAGAATTCTGCACGAAATCATCAAAATTCTTAGAGAAAACTGCATATTTTGATGCAAAACAACGATTTCTCGCCGATTTTCGTTGATTTCTATCTTGAATTCGCCAAGAAGAGCACGAAATCTACAAATTCATGACTTTTTACCTAGATTCAACGGCTGAATTGCAAGAAAACAGCAGAATTCTGCATTAAATCATCAAAATTCTTAGAGAAAACCGCATATTTCGATGCAAAACGACGATTTCTCGCCGATTTTCGTGGTTTTCTGGCTTGAATTCGCAAAGAAGAGCACGAAATCTACAAAATCATGACTTTTTACCAAGATTCAACGGCTGAATTGCAAGAAAACAGCAGAATTCTGCGCGAAATCATCAAAATTCTTACAGAAAACCGCATATTTCGATGCAAAACGATTATTTCTCGCCGATTTTCGTTGTTTTCTGGCTTGAATTCGCAAAGTAGTAGTAAGGTAGTGCCGGTTTCACTCCACGACCTTGTGGAGTGAAACCGGCATAGGTTTTACGCCGATGACTCATTGCAGTTGAATCTCATTTTATTTTTTATTTTATCAACTTTCAGTACAATGTTATTTGATACTTATCGTTTCAAATTACATTTATCCAATTTTATGAAAGCTTGAAGTTTCATTGCAAATATCTTCGAAACGGTTATTCTGGGTCTATTGGTACATATAACAAAAAATATGCACATTAAAAAATACTGTCGATTCATAGAAAGTAACTGACGTTTGATTTGTAATGTATCAAGTTACAGGATGAAATGTGTTATTTACTGTTTGTTCATAACTCGAAAACGAAGAGTCTGACGAGATTTGCGCTATTAATAAAAAATTAGCGTTTTGTAAAGTACAATTGATTTATAGAAAAAGAATTAGGTTTTAGTAATATCGTGTCAAGTTACAGCTAAATAAAATTTTGAATTTTTGAAGTTTGAAGAGCAATATCTCGGAAACGATACTTCTGACACAATTTGAATCTATGACAAAAAAGATGCGCCTTGAAAAGTACCATCGAAATGTTGAAAGAAAATTTTGATTTTATTCGACCACCCCAAAAATCGAAAAAAATTTTGTTAAATAATAAAATCCAAACGAATTGAATAAACTATGACATGTTATATATTTTCTTAATGCACATTTAATTCTGCGTTATTTGATATGCAGCATGACAATTTTAAAAAAACCACCCCTAAATTATTGTTGAAGGTAGAAATCTGAAATTTTGTGTGAATGATTAGTGGACGATTCTAAAAAACGCCGTAATGTTAAAAGTTTTTTTTGCGACTGGTTTGTCAAAAAATGCAATTGGTGCACATAAGGGTTGCGATTTTGTGTGATTGAAAACGATCAAAATAAAGAGAAAATCTTTTTCAATATAGCGACGGTACAATCACATAGAAAATAATGCGTTTAAGATTAGCATTTTTGTGGGGTAAAGTCCATTTCCGCCCGACCAAAAACTGGCACAATTCATCGTTGTCAGTTATTAATAAAATGCGCTAGTCGGTTTGTTCAGATTCCGAACCTGACACTCTTTTTTTTTTTTTTTTTTTTTTTGGATACATATTTTATATATATTTTATACAGTATTGTACTCAAAACTCTTTTCTTTATCCATTCCCAAAAATTCAGAAAATTTTGAAAACTTAAAAAAAAAAAAAAAAAAAAATTTTTTTAGATAATTTTTTTCTACTACCCCTGTTTAAATGTAAAAAAAGTATTTTTCTTTTACGTAAATTTTCAAAGATTTGCTTTATCTCGAATAACTACCCCTATTTAAAAAAACTAAATATATATTCAATAATTTTTATTGTGTTTGCTACAAAGTTAAATTATATAGTAATCCGGGGGGAGGGGTGTGACTGCACCATTTTTCGATCATCCCTGTAAGTGCATTAAAATTAATCTTTTTGTTTTACTCCAAAAGTCTTTACTTACGGGATATCACGAATATGCACTCATCCGCAACCTCTCCTGTCTGCGGAATTCTTTTCGCTCCCTCCTTGATAGACAAGGTGGGACCTCTCTTATAATGTCCCTGTTTAACACTGGCCGATATCCCAGATAATCATCAGCATCATCATCATCATCCCACAATTCTTCTTTTTTAATGGTATTTAAAGGTGTTGCTGCTGCTGCTGCTGCTGCTGCTGCTGCTGTTCCTACTTCCCCACTGCTTGCAGAATTCTGCTGGGGTTGGTAAGATGCTGATGTGGATGGTTGCGCCCATGCAGTTAGTCCAGGTTGGAATCGGCGACTGCACTTGAACTTGTGGATCGCCATTTTCGTTGGCTTGACCCAATGGTCTTTAACGAACGGGCATTGCACTAATTCTGAAAAAAATTATTGTATATAATTAAAAACAGAAGAACAATGTATTACCGTCGCTCATGTTGCTTCAAGATTTCTTGATTTCTGTTGCTCTAAAGTGTTACAATTTGATTTATATTAAAGTCATTTATCACCGCCTACTTAACAAAATACGTTTTACGCCTTGTTTATCTCCACACACTATTTTTCAACCAATCCCTACTTAGTACACTTACCGTTGCTGAGGTTGCTATTGTGACATTGCGTTTCATTGGTTACAGCTTTCCCACACCAGCTCGGACTTTTGATTGTCTTATTGGAGATGTATGTCCCAAACACATGCACGCTTCTTGTTTCAATGACCCCGGTCATGAAAAATGCAAGCTTGCACTTACAAAATGCATTGCCAAGTTCCTGCGACAATGACCTGTCTTTAACATTGATGTAATAAGCAGATATATGTCTAATTTTCTCGAGCATTGACTTGTCCTTCAAAATGTGCAAGCTCAGCAGATTTTTCCGAATGACCAATGAACTTTCCACCTCCTGCATACGTATCTATAGTGGGGCACTTTTGCAGAATCAACAATTTTCTTTATTATAAAAATGAACTCTTCTGTATTGCAAATCATTCAGTTGACAAAGTTAACAATGAAGACTCCCGCGAAAAAATTCAATTTAAGCCTGAAAGAATCGCCTGCTGTAAGTTAAATTATTTCAATATTGATTTAATTTATTTTGAATACTATTTTTTTTTTAGATTTCAGTCATAAGCTGTTCAGAAGAAGAAGAAGACGAAAAATCTGTTAAAATTCTTCAAAATGTTTTGCTGCAGGTAAATAAATTTTATAATTTTTTAGTACATTACAAATAACATACTTTATTTGGCTTTCAGGAAGCAGGTGGGGTCCAACAGCAGGTCGAAGAAGGAGAATTGCTTTCGGTGAGTATTATAATCATTTCTCTGACAAACTTTTTTTTTGGTTATTTAAAATTTTTACATCTTTTCTTTTATTTCTCAGGGATGCGAGTCTCTCGATACATTTTTGAGCTCGGTGGGACATGTTCCAACAGTGCCACCTCCCCTAAGAAAACTTGGCAATTCTCCGATCCCAACCACATCAAGGGGAAAAAATTTGGCGTTATTAAAAAATGACGTTGCTGAAGACGAGGAGCCAACCTCTCAGAGCTCCCTGGAAGAGGAAGGAGAGGTGGAAGCAGAAGACTCCACCACGACAACCATGCGAAGCTGCAGGAAGCGCCTGATGGGAGAGAAACGAAAACATCTCTACCATCTAGAGAGCATAGACAGGGCCCTGCAAGAGCTCAACAAGAAAGAAGAGAAGCTGCTTCAGGTGATTAACCTGAAGCGAAAGAAACTTAACACTGAAGCAGCTAATCTTAATATTCAGGTGCAAAAATGCAACATTATAATAGAGCAAATATCTAAACAATTGTAATAAATAATTTTAACATAATCATTGTTTTATTTTACTTTTGATCAGAAATTTTTTAATGACTTAGACCATGAGTTAAACGAAGATTAATTAACATAATTGTGATAGTATTGGTTGATTATTAACCTTCTAGTTATTTTATTAAAATTAAACTAAATTATATCTAAACAAAAAAAAAATCTGATATGGACTAAAATACATTTAAATAAACTAGACCACAAATTATACGAAGATTTAAATTAGATGAAAACAAAAAAAATCTGTTGACTAAGTTGAATAATCATTTCATTCAAATTTAAATTATCATAAATAAGGAGAAGTACAAAAAAGAAATATGAGGCTTGATATATTTTATTTTATTGTTTTAAGAAAACATTATCAATTAATTTTAAACGATACATTTTTCTTTGTAAATCAAACAATTCAATTTGATGCTTTAATTGAATCAAAGATCGAATATGTCGTTCTATTTTTTTACGATAAATTTTTAAAGCTATAATCTTATCATGATCATAAAGTTTCTTGTTTGGAGATTTGGACATAATCGTGTTTTTCTACAAATTCTATGTCTGTGGACAAATACACCGTTCCTCTGCTAATCAAAAATATTTCTTTTCCCAATTTGATTTCTTCGTTCAAAGTTTCGAAGTTGTTGTTCTTCTTTAATCTATTTGTAAATCGATGGGGAAGAATCGTCTTGAAGCCTGAACACTTTACACACACCTTTTCACCATAGCATGTATCAACAAAGCTAAAATTCAACACTTTATGTGGTTTATGTAGTTGCAGAGTGCGCACACTTACAAATTCATCAACTCTCTCAAATTATCGTTTAATTCTTTAATGATTGCAGTCATTTTCTTTTAAAAGATGATGTTATAAATTACAACCAATCTGATTTGAAGACTACATTTTGTCGATTTATCTAAATATTCTTTCATTCATACGCAAGCGCAATTAAAAATTTCGAATTCAGCACTATTTGAAATATGAACAATTTGCTGACAATCAACAACTGACATGTCTCAAATTGCTAGTGTCCTTGGTTTACAAGTTGAAACTTGTTGATTTCTCTAGTACTTATAGATGCAAGAATTTTGCTTTGACAAAACTGTGTTTTTGTGCTTGTATGTGAATGTATGGTGCTATAAAAACATCAAAAACATGGAAACTGTGACTTCTCTGTGCAAGCGATCATTACGACTTATACGACAGTACATTAGTAAAGTTAACAATGTGGATGAGACTCAACGTATGATAACTCATATTAACACTACAATCAGAATAGTTAAAAAAGCAATCTTAAACAAAATCTTTCAAAACAATCCATTAGAACAACCAAGTTCTTTAGAAGCAAGTTTAGCTCATCTCAAATGTTATCGTTTTAAATTGAAACACATGAAAAAGCAGTTTAATGTTAGACGTGGAAACGGGTTACCAACGCCATCTAATATAAGAGATTGTGCTATTTCATGGGAAGATTTTGATTCATCTTTTAACAGCAGAATTCAAACAGGGTTTATATCAAATCATGGATGTAAAGATGCTTTAATTTTTTTAAATAAGTGTTTTAAATGTTTCTCTAGAAGAGTTAAAAAAGAATTAACAAAACATCTTTTAAAAGTAAATGTCATATTTTCAGCGAATTTTATTAAGCCGCAAAATGATGACATTGATATGAAATCGTTTCCAACAAAAAACGAATTAATTGACAAATCAACTAATTTAAAAAAATGGTATCAAACAAATGTTGTTAACAAAATTATAAATAAACTTGAAGAATTTGCTGAAAAAGATTCCGGATGGGCATTATTTGAAATATTAGGTTTAAAAGTTAATATTAACCAATATGATCCCATCAAATTTGGTTATTCCACTTTCGTTAAAATGCCAAATTTTATTCAAAACAAACGAGCAGTCATCAATGTTCAAAATCCTGACTCATATTGCATACTTTGGGCAATTGTTTCGGCTTTATATCCAACAAATAATCACCCTGAAAGAATTTCATCGTACCCGCATTTCAAAGATGTTTTATCTTATGAAAACATAGAATTTCCAATTACATTTAAAGATATAAAAAAAATTGAAGTTATGAACAATTTAGCTATAAATCTCTACTGTATTGAAAATAAAAAAGTCTTTCCGTGTGCATTAAGTACAAATTTGCAAAATTCAAGGAAAGTAATTAATCTCTTAATGGTGCCATTGCAAACTAATACAAAGCAATTTAAAAACAATCAGCTTTTACATCACTTTGTTTGGATAAAAAATTTATGTGCATTAATATCAAAGCAATTATCAGCACACAATCACAAGACGTATATATGCGAAAGATGTTTGAACGCGTTTACGCAACAAGATCTTTTGGAAAAACATAGAAACTATTGTGAAAACGTAAATACTTGTTCCATTAAATTACCAACAGAAGATGATAAATTCTTGTTTTTTAAAAACCATAAATTTCAAGAAAAAGTAGCTTTCGCTATATATGCAGATTTGGAGAGCATTTTAGAGAAATGCAATGATAACAATCAACATTCCAATTCTCATGCTTATCAAAAGCATACTGCTTTTAGTGTCGCGTATTATTTGAAATGTTCATATGATGAAAACCTTTCAAAATTTCGATTATATCGTGGTAAAGATTGCATTTCATGGTTTATAAAAGAGCTGGACTCTATTGCAAAATTTTGTGACAATATCTTCAGATTTGTATTGCCTATGCAAAAATTGAATAAACAAGAAAGACAAAAAATTTTAAATACAAGCAAATGTCACATCTGTAAACAATCATTTATTAAAGAACAAATCAAAGTAATTGATCATGATCACAAAACTGGAGCTATTCGCGGGGCTGCTCATCAAAATTGCAATCTAAATTATAAGGATTCCCACATTATTCCCATTGTTTTTCATAATTTGAGTGGTTATGATGCTCATTTTATTATAAAAGAATTATCCACATCCATTGATGGTCAGATACAACTTTTACCGATTAATAAAGAAAAATACATAGCGTTTACAAAGTATGTTTCCAACACCTCAATTCGCCTGAGATTTATTGATTCTTTTCGCTTTATGCCGTCTAGTTTGGAGACGTTGGCAAATAATTTACAAAATGATCAGAAATACATTACTAAAGCGCATTGTAATGATTCCCAAGAATTTGAAATGTTAACAAAAAAGGGTATCTTTCCTTACGATTACATTGATTCTTGGGAAAAACTTGATGAAAAAAATCTTCCCACAAAAACTGATTTCTTCAGTTATCTCAATGACGAAGATGTTTCAGATAAAAACTATCAACATGCCATTAACGTCTGGAAACGTTTTAAAATTAATTCGCTTGGAGAATATTCTGATTTGTATTTAAAAACAGATGTTTTACTATTAGTTGACATATTTGAAGCTTTTCGAAAAACCTGCATGATAACTTATCAACTGGATCCTTTACATTATTACACGGCACCTGGTCTAACTTTTGATGCGATGCTTAAAACAACGAAAATTGAATTAGAGCTTTTGACAGATATTGACAAAATCCTATTTATAGAAAAAGGAATTCGAGGTGGTGTTTCGCAATGTTCAAATCGATACGCTCAAGCCAACAATAAATATATGGCTAGTCACTATGATGAATCTAAGGATTCCAGTTTTTTAATGTATTTTGATGTTAATAATCTCTATGGAGCAGCGATGTCCGAATATTTGCCCTATGAAAATTTCGAATTTCTAGAAAACATTGATCTCAATGAAATACTTAACACTCCCAAAAATTCTCACATTGGATACATTATTGAATGTGATATCAATTATCCCTTGAATTTGCATGAACTTCATAGTGATTTGCCTCTGGCTCCAGAACATATGATTCCTCCAATATCAAAGAGCAAAATACCCAAACTGTTGCTAACATTATACCCAAAACGCAACTATGTTGTACACTATCACAACTTGAAATTGTACGTAAAATATGGATTGACTGTGGAAAAAATTCATAGAGTTTTAAAATTTTATCAATCTCCTTGGTTGAAAGAATATATTGACTTGAACACTAAATTGAGACAACAGTCAAAAAATGATTTTGAAAAAGATTTTTATAAGTTAATGATTAATGCCATTTATGGCAAATGTATGGAAAACGTTCGCTAACATAAAGATATCCATTTACTTACTAAATGGGATGGTCGATTTGGTGCTCGATTTTATATCTCTAAACCAAATTTTCACAGTTCAGTTTGTTTTGATGATAATTTGGTTGTTGTAGAAATGAATAAATTAGAAGTATTTTTAAATAAACCTATATATATTGGTTTTAGCATTTTAGATATATCCAAAACATTTCTTTATGATTTTCATTATGGCTACATTTTGAATCGTTTTGATAAAAGAGCTAAATTACTTTACACCGATACAGACAGTTTAATTTATCAAATTCAAGTTGATGATATTTATCAGTATATAAAAACTGATCTTCATAAATTTGACACCTCCGATTATGAACCAAACAATATTTATAATATAGAATTAAAAAATAAAAAAGTTCCAGGCTTAATGAAAGATGAAAACAACGGCAAAATTATGTTGGAATTTGTTGGACTACGATCAAAAATGTATGCTTATACTGTTGATCGGAAAGATAAAATAAATTTTGAAAAAAAATCAAAAGGAGCAAAAAAATCGTCTATTAAGTCTATTACGTTAGATGATTATAAACAATGTTTGTTTGATGAGAAAATTTTCAAAACAGTTCAGAGATTTATCAGATCTAAAAATCATACGGTTTATTCGACAGAACAAACCAAAGTTGTTCTAAGTCCTCACGATGATAAGCGCATGCTCAATTTTCCACATACAGATACAAAACCTTGGGGGTACATGTATCACATCAGTGAGTAACAGTGTGCTCTAAGAACAAGCTTTTTAATTGTCTTCATAATTCTGATAAAAATCATGGAAGTTAACATGATTAATGAGATGGAACTTGAAATCTGTAAAAATGTGCAAAATACTGAGTTATTCTATCTCAAGAAATATTTCTCCATCATGAACCAATCAGGAAATAGCTCGAGTTATTTACCAAGTAAGAAACTGTTTCACCATTTGATGGAAAAAGAAGATTTTATAATAGAAGATTGTATTTTTTATTATATGTATAACAATACCGATCTTACAGATGTTTGTTTAGTTTTAGAGAAAAAGTTAAAATTTGATAATTATATTAATTCGATTTTACAATTATGTAATAAACATAATTATCAGTATTTAAATTTTGAACTTCTTAGCAATTTATTAACATCCAACAAGTTACTTAACAGTATGTTTTATAAATCTTTTGTTTTATGTTTGTTATCAGATTTTGATTTACAAGGTGTTACCAATAACAGTTACCCTGTTAAAAATATAGCAAAAAATTATAAAAATTTGGAAACTTGTGTTACAAACTTTATATCTTACGTAGCATCTAAGGTTTACGCCGAACCTTTAAAATGTTTTATTTCGGCATTAGCAATAAACAAAATTCCATATAGTCTTAACAGATCTACAGCTCCGTTCAGCAGAATATTCAGCTGGCTGCAGGAAAATATATTAAAAGCGGAAAGGGAGCCAGGAACGAGATTGGGATGGACTTCAGGACCAGATTCTGCTCCTTGGCCATCTACTGAATTGTCGGATTATAAAGAAACTTTGTCATTACTTAACTTAATATGTAATGAATAAATAAATAAACAATTTTTAAAAATTCATTTATTTTATTACCCACATACATCAAATAATATATTGTATATAAACTTTTATACTATTTTTACAATATTCCTTAATGGTAAATATTTTACAACTCTATCATATAAAATGAGACAATATGCACTGGTTTTGTCCGGAACGTTAACAGCTGTTTCAAATTCCAATCTGATCAATACAGGACTTTTTCTCAAGATTTCGTTTTGTTTAGAACAATCTAGAACGGTTATAGGTGCAATTGTTTTAAATTCTTCAGGACTGAATAATGGTTCAGCCTCTTTTCTAAAAAAAGATCTCTGAAAATTTATAAACATTTCATACAAAAGAGCATACTGATTTGTTTTAAAATTTAGATTTAAATTATCATATGGATACATATCATCATTAAGATACACTTTAATATTACTTAAATTACAATGATCAAATTGGCTATAGTCTCTAGTTTTATGATTTTTCCTGTCTATTTGAAGTCCAAAAAATATATACTGTGCTCTTTCAACGCTGGTTTGTAAGGTCCATGTATGACTTCTTGTTTGCGGAAGCAAAGGAAACTCATGAACTTCTCTACTACGAAATGGAATATCCAATTCTCTATCATTGTTGACAATATTAATTAACATAAGCTTTGTTGAGTCAGATACCGATATATGTGGCACAGCCCAAGAAATTTTAAATATTTTAACTCTAGCTGAATTTTTATTGTCACTGAAAATTAATGCATTTATGTCGGTGTTTCCTCGAATAAGAATCAGTTCTTGACGCATATTAATTAAAATTTTATTAAAATCTTCACAGAATCCGAAAATGAAACGTAAAGGAATCACCACATTAAAATCTCCTGTCGTTTGATTAATTGTTGTTGAATTTCCTTTTGGAAACCAGCCTGCATTTTGAAGAGCATCACTCTGATTTGTATTGTATGTTGGATAACCTTTCAAGATTGTTGTCAATCCAGGATTTCTAATTCGATCTACAGGTTGTCCACAAATTTCATAACGTATTTCATCAAACAATAATAGAACACCATTATTTGCGAATTTTACACCTAAAGGTGAAACAGGTTCATTATTTTCTTTAAACACTTCCACTTTTCCTTCTATATACAATGAACTATGAGATGGTAGCGTGTACAAATTCTGCTGTTCTATAGGAATCCTGATTGTATCATTATTTCCAAATGAATCATTAGTGTAAGGTTTATGTGTACGTCTTTCGGCGTAAGTTATTGCTGAATCAAATACAGCTTTATCGTTAACATTTAGGTTTTCGTAATTCATTTTTGATTTGAAGTCTTTACGGTCAAGCCTAACGACTCTAAAAATTTTTTGTTTCTGGATGTTAATCCGTTGCACATCAGATTAGTACTGAATAATGTTTTCCTTGACTTATTTATATATTGAGGTAGTTTAGGTTTTAAAGAAAATTCCTGTTTAGATGTTGTGTTAAACAATAAACCCATTTTCTTACACTTTTTTCAAATGTAGTCTTACTGTTATGACTTCTTCTCTGAAATTAACTAAATTACCATCTTGATCTGTTATTTTAAGTACTATTTCATCAATTTGCTGCGTGTTGATTGGTAAATAAATAACATTTCTAGGAATTTCCACGATTCGATAGCCAGGTGGAACATTTGGAAAAAATTCGTGAATTATGTGCACTTCTTTTCCGTTTCTGAAAGAATTTGATACAACGTTACACTCTACACATAGAGCGTTCAACTTGAGAATTTTTGCAGGAAATTCAGAAAAATGATTAATATTTTTCTTTAGCTCTTGTGGTTTAAAACCCAAAAGAGTTGCAATACAATCTTTATGGGTGAAATCAATATCAAACGTACACTTTATTTCAGTTTTTAACGTGTTATTATTTCCTTTAATTAATACTTTTGGTAATAATTTCCGCTTCTTTTTAGGGTTGATCGAAGTGCCATAAAACTTTGTTACATAATCAGTTAGTTTCTTGTCTAAACATGAACTAATATCATCAATTTCATAAGAACCCTCATCTAAGCTTATACAACATAGTTGTTTATTTTCCAATTTAAAGTAAAATTTGTTATTAGTTTTATCAATATTTGGAAATGAATTATAGGTCTGAAGATTTGTTAAACCCATCACAAAATTATTGTTTTCCAAACATAATGGAGGATAAAATTTGCTATTAAGTATGGAATTTCTTCCACTTAATGTTACAGTAAATGACATATTAAAGTTATTCTGGTTACAACCGAGTCACTACTAATTAAACATTAAGTTGGTGTGTAGTTATATAGAAATTTTAAGCACAAATGACCACAATTATATGTATTATAATTTTGAAAATTTTTATGATTATATGTTATGCTACAAGAGCCCGCACTTTGCAAATAATTAATCAATTCTTTTGGAGGTTGCAGATTTCCATAACTATCAAAGTAAATAATTTTATTGCAATTTTTTTTATATGCTGTCCAATGTGTTCCAGGACCACTACAATCATCTAAGTTAATTATTCCACATTCTTTGACATTTACGGTTTTGGTAAGTAATGAGTTTCTCATAAATATTCCTCGAAAATGTGGAATTTTTAAAAGTTTTACATATTTAATCAAATCTACATTTGTAAGTGCTCGTTTAGGTAGTTTTAACGGAAACCTTTTTTGTTTATTGCAGGTTTTAAAAAAAAACCAAAACCTGATTTGTATGGTTTTAAATATAATCCTTTGCCAGATTTTCCCACCGCAATAGTTTCCATTGCTTGATTATGACGTTGATTCTCTTTTAACTGCTCTTTGGCAGCATTTGCAGAATTCACAGTTTTTGCTATTGCAGCGGCACCTCCGCCTAGTGATCCCAATGCTCCTAAGGCGGCGAAAATTGGTAACAATGGTAAAAATCCACCAGTTTTTGGAACTGGAATAATTCTGTCTGGTTTTATTTTCTTCGTTCCCTTAAATTTTTTGACTTCAGCAATCGCACTTTTAAGTGCAGTTGTAGTGATTTTATAATTTTTATTTTTTAAAATTTGTTTTGCATGATTTACTAAGTCCTTGAAATTCAAAGCTTTTCCATTTTTTCTTTTATGTTTTCTTCTTTGAGATTTTCGTGTTGGTTTCTTTAATTTTAAATTGTAACCCATACCAAGTTTGGTTTTTGCTTTCATCACCGTTGCAACACCAGCAGCGGCAGCTTTTTCTCCAAAATTAGCGTCTGTTGAACGAAATCTATCGACAGCTTGTTCGTAAAGAATTTTATCAGCTTTGTGTCGCTCTTCTAAATCTTTGTGATTATTGTATGCTATGTCATGAGATTTACAAGCTTCATGTAATTTGTTAATACCCTTGTCTCCTCTGGCTAAACGTTTAGCTAGTTTGGTTCCAGGACCGCAAAATTGATAGCCAGGAATGTGTAATTCAAAGAGTAATTTGTTAATCGCTGAATTTACAAGCCCTCCACCGTAATACACCTTTTCAGAGGTTCTACTTAAACTGTTTTTTTGTGACCGGTCTGATAGCATTTTATACCTTTTGAAGCATCACATGCACACCGTTTGACTCCTGATCGTTTACTACTGATATGAATATTGGTATTCAGTTTAATAACAGCTTGACGAACAGTAACAACGAATATGAATGTGGTTAAGCAACAAGTTAGATTACCAGTCATCAACCATGATGATAATCTGGAAAACAGATATAAAAAGCATGGTGAATTGTTACCTTCTACAATAAGATGTCTTATAGTCGGACCTTCTAATTGTGGGAAAACCAATGTTATGATAAGTTTAATTGAGCATCCAAATGGGTTAAAATTTGAAAACGTTTATGTTTTTTCAAAATCATTATTTCAACCAAAATACTGTCGTTTAGAAAAGTTATTAAAATCCATTAAAGGAATGAATTTTTTCTCATTTAAAGATGTAAACGATAATATACCGCCACCGCATCAAGCAAAATCAAATTCAATTTTTGTTTTTGATGATGTAGCTTGTGATAAACAAAATATTATTAGAGAATATTTTAGTATGGGGCGCCATAAACAAGTGGATTGTTTTTATTTGTGTCAAACGAGAATTCCAAAACATTTAATTCGAGATAATGCAAATTTATTAATTATATTTGAGCAGGATAACTTAAATTTACGTCATATCTATAATGATAATGTAAACAGTGATATTGACTTTAAACAATTCAAAGAAATGTGTTCTCTTTGTTGGAAAGAAAAGCATGGCTTTTTGACGATAGACAAAGATAGTGATGTAAATGCTGGACGGTATAGACTAAAATTAGATTCTTTTATAGAACCGTTAAAACAAGAAGAAAGACAAATAAGAAACGAATATATGTGTATGAAAACAAGTGATTAACTTAGTCTTTAAAAAACCTTTGTGCTTACTATAGCTTTCTATACTCGTGTATATTATGGATTTAGAGAATAGTTTAGAACTCACAAAAAAACTCATCGAAAAACGAAAAATTCTTCAACAAAAATTACAGTTGCTTAAAGAAAGCCAAGAAAATCATGAAAACTCTTTTTTACCAATTACAAGTCATTTAAAAAACATTGCAGATAAATTAGAACCAAAACAGTCTAATGAGTTTACAACTAATCCTACTGTTTCGAGTACTCCTAAAAAGAAATTATTAACTCAACTACACCTATCTCCAACTACACCTAAGAGAATTTCTTTAAAAGTAGATAAAATCAAAAAGCGTATTCATCTCCTCAAAGGTGAAAATGAGACACTCTCACCAATAAGATCAAAAATTGAACAAAACAAAGATGAGGATTTTCATCAAGCCGCATCTAAAGATACATCGTTTTTACACACCTCAACAATTGCTGAACATAACCCTAACAAAGAACAAAATTTTTCATTTGATGAAATTTTAGAAAATTCTGTATTAGAGAGTAAGCAAAATATTGCAAGCTTTATTGATACTCCAGTGTATAAAGAATGGATGAACGATTTTCATGAACTTCCAAGAAGGTACATTGATGAAATGCATCATGATGGTAAAAAGGAGTTTGATCATAGAACCGGAATTCGTCATGATAGTTATGGTGAAAAATATTATATAGGACGTGAACCAGTAAATTTTATTGGTCCTGATATAGAAGTTAGAAATAATACTTACAAGGGAACAATCGGCTTATATGAATTGTTGTTTAAAAATAAGCCTTTAAATTATACAAATGATGATTTAGAAAATTATAACAAGATCATAAGCATTAGTTGTGCTGCTAGAAAAAATTTCAATCCTGATGATAAAATTGCTGGTTCAAGATCAGATAAATATAGGAATATTGTTGCTCCCGGATTAACAAACTCTCCACTAAAAACACTAAAAAACAAGAAATTGATTGGTAAAGGAATGTTGAAAGAGGTTAATTTAAACTCTGTGGATTATGTTTATTGGAATGATCCAAATGAGTTAGTCGATAGACTACGATTGTTAGTTGCATCTCAGACAGCGGGCAATACAAGTAATAATAACGAAATTATCTCGATCATTGAAGAATTACGGGAAGCTAACATAATAGTTTAAAATGACATTAGATAAATTTGGACGTCATATATCTAAACATCCTCTAAATGTAATTTACAATACAGAGAAAGACGATGATGTCTCACATTATTTGTACTATAATGTCATATTAACATATCATGCAACTAAAATGATAAAAAATAAATTTGTCTTAATGTCTGGAAACACTGAATATGTTTTTCCGTTGAATTTGGGTGTTATTAAGAGTGTAAAATTTTCTGATGATGAAATAGCAACTTGTGTAAATGATATTCCATATTTAAAAACTGAACTTTTAAGTCTTCAGTTAAAAAATGGTGATAGACTGTCATTTTCAAGTTTGGTTAACAAGAATTTTTATGCCGAAATGGTCGTAAAGTGTCCGGTTGAATTTGAGACAACTTCAGTTACATCAGAAAGTTTGTATCATAAACAAGTTCAGACAAAATGAAAATTTCAAAGCAGAAAATTTCTTCCACAAAACAAGATGTTGTATATGAATTACATAAACCGGCAAGAGTTAATTTTAAAAGAAGACGTATTGTGATTAAAAAACTAAATGAAACACTTCAAGCTGACCTTGTTGAAATGATTAAATATGCAAAGGAAAATAGAGGTTACAAATACATTCTTATAGTAATTGATTGTTTTTCAAAATATGTGTGGGCAAGTAAACTTAAAACAAAATCTGCTCCGGAAGTTACAAATGCTATGAGTCATATTTTGGGTACATTTAAAACTCAACCAAAACATATCCAAACAGATAATGGAACAGAATTTTACAATAATAATTTTAAAACTTTAATGAAAAAATATCACATAAATCATTATAGCGTTTTTAGTACTAAAAAAGCATCAATTGTTGAAAGAGTAAATAGAACCTTAAAGAATTTAATGTGGAAGCAATTCAGTCTACAAGGAAACTATAAATGGTTAGATATTTTGGAAAGGACTGTTAACCAATATAACAATTCTTACCACAGGACTATCAAAATGAAGCCTGCTGAAGTAAATATAAAAAATGAAAAATCTATTTTAAAAGCTATATACACCAACATTAAATATGCTACCAATAAAAATAAGTTTCATAAAGGTGATCATGTAAGAATAAGCAAATATCGAGGAATTTTTGATAAAGGATATACTCCAAATTGGTCCAATGAAATATTTGTTGTGCGGCAAATCAAGCTATCTAATCCAACAACCTATCTACTTCAAGATGACAAAGGTGAAAAAATCTTAGGAGGATTTTATGAAATGGAACTGCAGAAAGTTAAGCATCAAGATGTGTATCTGATAGAAAAAGTATTAAAAAAGAAAGGAAATATATTATATGTGAAGTGGTTGGGATTCGATAAAAAGTTTAATAGTTGGATAGATAATACTAGCGTAGTGTAAAATTTATGTAATAAATTATTCGTAGTTGTTTCCTTTAATTGTAATCTATGTTTTCCATAAATTAAATATAACATGTTATATTGTAGTATTTTTACTTGTAAATAAAACACAATTTAATGATAATAATTTTTATTTATATTCGTATCAATAAAACTTTGTTTTCACTGGCGATGTGTTGTGCGGATCTACCTCAGAGACTTCAAAGAAATCTTCATGGCAGGAAACGCACTCCTTTCCATATTTTGAAATAAGCCATTGCAATTCGCTTTGATCACACACAACATCCATATTGATTATTGTCTCTTCAATCTCTAAAGCTTTGTTTGGATCTAAACATTTCCAAGTATTTTTTTCTTTCTTGTAACATGGCAGGCAATAATCTTGTCTGTTGAAAAATTTCATTTCACTTTCATCGAAATTTAAATTACCTAATTGATTCATATATTTCTTTTCGCTAAACAACACACCACCATTTTTTTTAAACCGATAATACATTGTGAGTCTTTAAACAAATTAATATTGGTAGAGTAACTCTGGCTGTATAAATAATAAAAGGATATTTATGGCGCAGGCGTATCATCGCCATCATAATGACTTATCTTGGTGAATTTAGTAAAATCAGCATATTTATTGTATTGCGGAACTTCACGCAACAATTGCACATTTCTGGAAATGCTGAGTGTTCATATCTAAAGCGCATGCTTAGGAACGTGCCTGAATCATATATAACTCGGTCTGTTAACAAACAATAGTTAATTTAACTTCAAATCACTCCAACAAACATCAATTGAAATGGCTTCACTTTTAAAGAATTTGAATGAAGACTTGCGCCTTGAAGATTTTATAAGTGTAAAGTCTTTGGATGTGAATAAACCATTTCAAGTTGTTTCTTTTGAAATCATAGAAACATGTTACGGTGACAAAATGTGCGTCAAATGTCAAGATTTTAAAACTCTCTTGCCCCAGAGGTTTACAGAAGTATTCAAGAAGAACGACACTGTGAAATTATTAAATGAAGACTTAGAAAACGGAAAAGAAATATTCCTAGTAAGCAAGGGACCAGCAGGACGGTCAACCAACATAGAATTTGAAGAAAAATAAAATAATGGAACATTTTAAACTAATTGTAATTGTATAATAAAACAAGAATAATAATAAAATGAAAACTTAACA
Organism: Gnatocerus cornutus; assembly: GCA_029298725.1. Lineage (NCBI taxonomy): Eukaryota > Metazoa > Arthropoda > Insecta > Coleoptera > Tenebrionidae > Gnatocerus > Gnatocerus cornutus. Next base: position 3,914,513 of record CM055514.1, read on the forward strand.
TTGTTATTTTTTTTTTATGTCAACCCAGTATTAAATATCAATCACAATGTAACGCTGAAACTAGAAAAAAACCTGTTAATGTTTTCAAGGCGTTATAAAAGGCGATTTTCTGAGGCGTTTTCCTGAGGCGTTTTTCTGAGGCGTTTTTCTGAGGCGTTATTAAGGCGTTTTTGTGAGGCGTTTTTCTGAGGCGTTTTTAAATCGTTTTTCTGAGGCGTTTTTAAGGCGTTTTTCTGAGGCGTTTTTAAGGCGTTTTTCTGAGGCGTTTTGAGGCGTTTTTCTGAGGCGTTCTTAAGGCGATTTAAAATCGTCCCCCACTACAAAAAATTCTTGTCCCCCACCACAATAATTTGCATAGAGTTTTGTTTATTCATTTTAATAGAAAATTCTTATGACTAAAGTCAGAAAAGCGAAGAACATGCCAGTGCCTGTAAAATTTAAATGTCCCAAGTGCAATGGAGAGACTGATATGGAAAATGCCAAATGTATGGCATGTTCGTTTCAAATCATTGCAAAGGAGGAACATGGTGTAAAACATGTACCTGCAAGTTATTTTAAACCAAAACAATAAAAATTTTAATAAATGAGAAAGTTTCTCTTTTAACCTTACACCTAATGCGCATAAACGTGATAAAAAAACATGAATATATTTAAAGATGAACAATAGGTTAATAACCTAGAAAAGTGCAATGACTTATCAACACAAAACCTATGCCGGTTTCACTCCACAAGGTCGTGGAGTGAAACCGGCACTACCCTACTACTGAAGAGCACGAAATCTACAAAATCATGACTTTTTACCAAGATTCAACGGCTGAATTGCAAGAAAACAGCAGAATTCTGCACGAAATCATCAAAATTCTTACAGAAAACCGCATATTTCGATGCAAAACGACGATTTCTCGCCGATTTTCGTTGTTTTCTGGCTTGAATTCGCAAAGAAGAGCACGAAATCTACAAAATCATGACTTTTTACCAAGATTCAACGGCTGAATTGCAAGAAAACAGCAGAATTCTGCACGAAATCATCAAAATTCTTACAGAAAACCGCATTTTTCGATGCAAAACAACGATTTTTCGCCGATTTTCGTTGTTTTCTGGCTTGAATTCGCAAAGAAGAGCACGAAATCTACAAAATCATCACTTTTTACCAAGATTCTACGGCTGAATTGCAAGAAAACAGCAGAATTCTGCACGAAATCATCAAAATTCTTACAGAAAACCGCATATTTCGATGCAAAACGACGATTTCTCGCCGATTTTCGTTGTTTTCTGGCTTGAATTCGCAAAGAAGAGCACGAAATCTACAAAATCATGACTTTTTACCAAGATTCAACGGCTGAATTGCAAGAACACAGCAGAATTCTGCACGAAATCATCAAAATTCTTAGAGAAAACTGCATATTTCGATGCAAAACAACGATTTCTCGCCGATTTTCGTTGTTTTCTAAATTGAATTCGCCAAGAAGAGCACGAAATCTACAAAATCATGACTTTTTACCTAGATTCAACGGCTGAATTGCAAGAAAACAGCAGAATTCTGTACGAAATCGTCAAAATTTTTACAGAAAACCGCATATTTCGATGCAAAACAACGATTTCTCGCCGATTTTCGTTGTTTTCTATCTTGAATTCGCCAAGAAGAGCACGAAATCTACAAAATCATGACTTTTTACCTAGATTCAACAGCTGAATTGCAAGAAAACAGCAGAATTCTGCACGAAATCTTCAAAATTCTTACAGAAAACCGCATATTTCGATGCAAATCGACGATTTCTCGCCGATTTTCGTTGTTTTCTGGCTTGAATTCGCAAAGAAGAGCACGAAATCTACAAAATCATGACTTTTTACCAAGATTCAACGGCTGAATTGCAAGAAAACAGCAGAATTCTGCACGAAATCATCAAAATTCTTAGAGAAAACCGCATATTTCGATGCAAAACGACGATTTCTCGCAGATTTTCGTTGTTTTCTATCTTGAATTCGCAAAGAAGAGCACGGAATCTACAAAATCATCACTTTTTACCAAGATTCAACGGCTGAATTGCAAGAAAACAGCAGAATTCTGCACGAAATCATCAGAATTCTTAGAGAAAACTGCATATTTCGATGCAAAACAACGATTTCTCGCCGATTTTCGTTGTTTTCTAAATTGAATTCGCCAAGAAGAGCACGAAATCTACAAAATCATGACTTTTTACCTAGATTCAACGGCTGAATTGCAAGAAAACAGCAGAATTCTGTACGAAATCGTCAAAATTTTTACAGAAAACCGCATATTTCGATGCAAAACAACGATTTCTCGCCGATTTTCGTTGTTTTCTATATTGAATTCGCCAAGAAGAGCACGAAATCTACAAAATCATGACTTTTTACCTAGATTCAACAGCTGAATTGCAAGAAAACAGCAGAATTCTGCACGAAATCTTCAAAATTCTTACAGAAAACCGCATATTTCGATGCAAAACGACGATTTCTCGCCGATTTTCGTTGTTTTCTGGCTTGAATTCGCAAAGAAGAGCACGAAATCTACAAAATCATGACTTTTTACCAAGATTCAACGGCTGAATTGCAAGAAAACAGCAGAATTCTGCACGAAATCATCAAAATTCTTAGAGAAAACCGCATATTTCGATGCAAAACGACGATTTCTCGCAGATTTTCGTTGTTTTCTGGCTTGAATTCGCAAAGAAGAGCACGAAATCTACAAAATCATCACTTTTTACCAAGATTCAACGGTTGAATTGCAAGAAAACAGCAGAATTCTGCACGAAATCATCAAAATTCTTAGAGAAAACCGCATATTTCGATGCAAAACGACGATTTCTCGCTGATTTTCGTTGTTTTCTATCTTGAATTCGCAAAGAAGAGCACGGAATCTACAAAATCATAACTTTTTACCAAGATTCAACGGCTGAATTGCAAGAAAACAGCAGAATTCTGCACGAAATCATCAAAATTCTTACAGAAAACCGCATATTTCGATGCAAAACAACGATTTCTCGCCAATTTTCGTTGTTTTCTGGCTTGAATTCGCAAAGAAGAGCACGAAAGCTACAAAATCATCACTTTTTACCAAGACTCTACGGCTGAATTGCAAGAAAACAGCAGAATTCTGCACGAAATCATGAAAATTCTTACAGAAAACCGCATATTTCGATGCAAAACGACGATTTCTCGCCGATTTTCGTTGTTTTCTGGCTTGAATTCGCAAAGAAGAGCACGAAATCTACAAAACCATGACTTTTTACCAAGATTCAACACTGAATTGCAAGAAAACAGCAGAATTCTGCACGAAATCATCAAACTTCTTAGAGAAAACTGCATATTTCGATGCAAAACAACGATTTCTCGCCGATTTTCGTTGTTTTCTATCATGAATTCGCCAAGAAGAGCACGAAATCTACAAAATCATGACTTTTTACCTAGATTCAACGGCTGAATTGCAAGAAAACAGCAGAATTCTGCACGAAATCATCAAAATCCTCACATAAAACCGCATATTTCGATGCAAAACAACGATTTCTCGCCGATTTTCGTTGTTTTCTATCTTGAATTCGCCAAGAAGAGCACGAAATCTACAAAATCATGACTTTTTACCTAGATTCAACGGCTGAATTGCAAGAAAACAGCAGAATTCTGCACGAAATCATCAATATTCTTACAGAAAACCGCATATTTCGATGCAAAACGACGATTTCTCGCCGATTTTCGTTGTTTTCTGGCTTGAATTCGCAAAGAAGAGCACGAAATCTACAAAATCATGACTTTTTACCAAGATTAAACGGCTGAATTGCAAGAAAACAGCAGAATTCTGCACGAAATCATCAAAATTCTTACCGAAAACCGCATTTTTCGATGCAAAACGACTATTTCTCGCCGATTTTCGTTGTTTTCTGGCTTGAATTCGCAAAGAAGAGCACGAAATCTACAAAATCATGACTTTTTACCAAGATTCAACAGCTGAATTGCAAGAAAACAGTAAAATTCTGCACGAAATCAGCAAAATTCTTACAGAAAACCGCATATTTCGATGCAAAACAACGATTTCTCGCCGATTTTCGTTGTTTTCTGGCTTGAGTTCGCAAAGAAGAGCACGAAATCTACGAAATCATCACTTTTTACCAAGATTCAACGGCTGAATTGCAAGAAAACAGCAGATTTCTGTACGAAATCATCAAAATTCTTAGAGAAAACCGCATATTTCGATGCAAAACGACGATTTCTCGCCGATTTTCGTTGTTTCCTGGCTTGAATTCGCAAAGAAGAGCACGAAATCTACAAAATCATCACTTTTTACCAAGATTCAACGGCTGAATTGCAAGAAAACAGCAGAATTCTGCACGAAATCATCAAAATGCTTAGAGAAAACCGCATATTTCGATGCAAAACGACGATTTCTCGCCGATTTTCGTTGTTTTCTGGCTTGAATTCGCAAAGAAGAGCACGAAATCTACAAAATCATGACTTTTTATCAAGATTCAACGGCTGAATTGCAAGAAAACAGCAGAATTCTGCACGAAATCATCAAAATTCTTACAGAAAACCGCATATTTCGATGCAAAACGATTATTTCTCGCCGATTTTCGTTGTTTTCTGGCTTGAATTCGCAAAGAAGAGCACGAAATCTACAAAATCATGACTTTTTACCAAGATTCAACGGCTGAATTGCAAGAAAACAGCAGAATTCTGCACGAAATCATCAAAATTCTTACAGAAAACCGCATATTTCGATGCAAAACGACGATTTCGCGCCGATTTTCGTTATTTTCTGGCTGGAATTCGCAAAGAAGAGCACGAAATCTACAAAATCATGACTTTTTACCAAGATTCAACTGCTGAATTGGAAGAAAACAGCAGAATTCTGCACGAAATCATCAAAATTCTTAGAGAAAACCGCATATTTCGATGCAAAACGACGATTTCTCGCCGATTTTCGTTGTTTTCTGGCTTGAATTCGCAAAGAAGAGCACGAAATCTACAAAATCATGACTTTTTACCAAGATTCAACAGCTGAATTGCAAGAAAACAGCAGAATTCTGCGCGAAATCATCAAAATTCTTACAGAAAACCGCATATTTCGATGCAAAACGATTATTTCTCGCCGATTTTCGTTGTTTTCTGGCTTGAATTCGCAAAGAAGAGCACGAAATCTACAAAATCATGACTTTTTACCAAGATTCAACGGCTGAATTGCAAGAAAACAGCAGAATTCTGCACGAAATCATCAAAATTCTTAGAGAAAACCGCATATTTCGATGCAAAACGACGATTTCTCGCCGATTTTCGTGGTTTTCTGGCTTGAATTCGCAAAGAAGAGCACGAAATCTACAAAATCATGACTTTTTACCAAGATTCAACGGCTGAATTGCAAGAAAACAGCAGAATTCTGCGCGAAATCATCAAAATTCTTACAGAAAACCGCATATTTCGATGCAAAACGATTATTTCTCGCCGATTTTCGTTGTTTTCTGGCTTGAATTCGCAAAGAAGAGCACGAAATCTACAAAATCATGACTTTTTACCAAGATTCAACGGCTGAATTGCAAGAAAACAGCAGAATTCTGCACAAAATCATCAAAATTCTTACAAAAAACCGCATATTTCGATGCAAAACGACGATTTCTCGCCGATTTTCGTTGTTTTCTGGCTTGAATTCGCAAAGAAGAGCACGAAATCTACAAAATCATGACTTTTTACCAAGATTCAACGGCTGAATTGCAAGAAAACAGCAGAATTCTGCACGAAATCATCAAAATTCTTACAGAAAACCGCATGTTTCGATGCAAAACAACGATTTTTCGCTGATTTTCGTTGTTTTCTGGCTTGAATTCGCAAAGAAGAGCACGAAATCTACAAAATCTTCACTTTTTACCAAGATTCTACGGCTGAATTGCAAGAAAACAGCAGAATTCTGCACGAAATCATCAAAATTCTTACAGAAAACCGCATATTTCGATGCAAAACGACGATTTCTCGCCGATTTTCGTTGTTTTCTGGCTTGAATTCGCAAAGAAGAGCACGAAATCTACAAAATCATGACTTTTTAACAAGATTCAACGGCTGAATTGCAAGAAAACAGCAGAATTCTGCACGAAATCATCAAAATTCTTAGAGAAAACCGCATATTTCGATGCAAAACGACGATTTCTCGCCGATTTTCGTTGTCTTCTGGCTTGAATTCGCAAAGAAGTGCACGAAATCTACAAAATCATGACTTTTTACCAAGATTCAACGGCTGAATTGCACGAAAACCGCAGAATTCTGCACGAAATCATCAAAATTCTTAGAGAAAACTGCATATTTCGATGCAAAACAACGATTTCTCGCCGATTTTCGTTGATTTCTATCTTGAATTCGCCAAGAAGAGCACGAAATCTACAAATTCATGACTTTTTACCTAGGTTCAACGGCTGAATTGCAAGAAAACAGCAGAATTCTGCATGAAATCATCAAAATTCTTAGAGAAAACCGCATGTTTCGATGCAAAACGACGATTTCTCGCCGATTTTCGTGGTTTTCTGGCTTGAATTCGTAAAGAAGAGCACGAAATCTACAAAATCATGACTTTTTACCAAGATTCAACGGCTGAATTGCAAGAAAACAGCAGAATTCTGCTCGAAATCATCAAAATTCTTACAGAAAACCGCATATTTCGATGCAAAACGATTATTTCTCGCCGATTTTCGTTGTTTTCTGGCTTGAATTCGCAAAGAAGAGCACGAAGGCTACAAAATCATGACTTTTTACCAAGATTCAACGGCTGAATTGCAAGAAAACAGCAGAATTCTGCACGAAATCATCAAAATTCTTATAGAAAACCGCATATTTCGATGCAAAACGACGATTTCTCGCCGATTTTCGTTGTTTTCTGGCTTGAATTCGCAAAGAAGAGCACGAAATCTACAAAATCATGACTTTTTACCAAGATTCAACGGCTGAATTGCAAGAAGACAGCAGAATTCTGCACGAAATCATCAAAATTCTTACAGAAAACCGCATATTTCGATGCAAAACAACGATTTTTCGCCGATTTTCGTTGTTTTCTGGCTTGAATTCGCAAAGAAGAGCACGAAATCTACAAAATCATCACTTTTTACCAAGATTCTACAGCTGAATTGCAAGAAAACAGCAGAATTCTGCACGAAATCATCAAAATTCTTACAGAAAACCGCATATTTCGATGCAAAACGACGATTTCTCGCCGATTTTCGTTGTTTTCTGGCTTGAATTCGCAAAGAAGAGCACGAAATCTACAAAATCATGACTTTTTACCAAGATTCAACGGCTGAATTGCAAGAACACAGCAGAATTCTGCACGAAATCATCAAAATTCTTAGAGAAAACTGCATATTTCGATGCAAAACAACGATTTCTCGCCGATTTTCGTTGTTTTCTAAATTGAATTCGCCAAGAAGAGCACGAAATCTACAAAATCATGACTTTTTACCTAGATTCAACGGCTGAATTGCAAGAAAACAGCAGAATTCTGTACGAAATCGTCAAAATTTTTACAGAAAACCGCATATTTCGATGCAAAACAACGATTTCTCGCCGATTTTCGTTGTTTTCTATCTTGAATTCGCCAAGAAGAGCACGAAATCTACAAAATCATGACTTTTTACCTAGATTCAACAGCTGAATTGCAAGAAAACAGCAGAATTCTCCACGAAATCTTCAAAATTCTTACAGAAAACCGCATATTTCGATGCAAAACGACGATTTCTCGCCGATTTTCGTTGTTTTCTAAATTGAATTCGCCAAGAAGAGCACGAAATCTACAAAATCATGACTTTTTACCTAGATTCAACGGCTGAATTGCAAGAAAACAGCAGAATTCTGTACGAAATCGTCAAAATTTTTACAGAAAACCGCATATTTCGATGCAAAACAACGATTTCTCGCCGATTTTCGTTGTTTTCTATCTTGAATTCGCCAAGAAGAGCACGAAATCTACAAAATCATGACTTTTTACCTAGATTCAACAGCTGAATTGCAAGAAAACAGCAGAATTCTCCACGAAATCTTCAAAATTCTTACAGAAAACCGCATATTTCGATGCAAAACGACGATTTCTCGCCGATTTTCGTTGTTTTCTGGCTTGAATTCGCAAAGAAGAGCACGAAATCTACAAAATCATGACTTTTTACCAAGATTCAACGGCTGAATTGCAAGAAAACAGCAGAATTCTGCACGAAATCATCAAAATTCTTAGAGAAAACCGCATATTTCGATGCAAAACGACGATTTCTCGCAGATTTTCGTTGTTTTCTGGCTTGAATTCGCAAAAAAGAGCACGAAATCTACAAAATCATCACTATTTACCAAGATTCAACGGCTGAATTGCAAGAAAACAGCAGAATTCTGCACGAAATCATCAAAATTCTTAGAGAAAACCGCATATTTCGATGCAAAACGACGATTTCTCGCTGATTTTCGTTGTTTTCTATCTTGAATTCGCAAAGAAGAGCACGGAATCTACAAAATCATCACTTTTTACCCAGATTCAACGGCTGAATTGCAAGAAAACAGCAGAATTCTGCACGAAATCATCAAAATTCTTAGAGAAAACTGCATATTTCGATGCAAAACAACGATTTCTCGCCGATTTTCGTTGTTTTCTAAATTGAATTCGCCAAGAAGAGCACGAAATCTACAAAATCATGACTTTTTACCTAGATTCAACGGCTGAATTGCAAGAAAACAGCAGAATTCTGTACGAAATCGTCAAAATTTTTACAGAAAACCGCATATTTCGATGCAAAACAACGATTTCTCGCCGATTTTCGTTGTTTTCTATATTGAATTCGCCAAGAAGAGCACGAAATCTACAAAATCATGACTTTTTACCTAGATTCAACAGCTGAATTGCAAGAAAACAGCAGAATTCTGCACGAAATCTTCAAAATTCTTACAGAAAACCGCATATTTCGATGCAAAACGACGATTTCTCGCCGATTTTCGTTGTTTTCTGGCTTGAATTCGCAAAGAAGAGCACGAAATCTACAAAATCATGACTTTTTACCAAGATTCAACGGCTGAATTGCAAGAAAACAGCAGAATTCTGCACGAAATCATCAAAATTCTTAGAGAAAACCGCATATTTCGATGCAAAACGACGATTTCTCGCAGATTTTCGTTGTTTTCTGGCTTGAATTCGCAAAGAAGAGCACGAAATCTACAAAATCATCACTTTTTACCAAGATTCAACGGCTGAATTGCATGAAAACAGCAGAATTCTGCACGAAATCATCAAAATTCTTAGAGAAAACCGCATATTTCGATGCAAAACGACGATTTCTCGCTGATTTTCGTTGTTTTCTATCTTGAATTCGCAAAGAAGAGCACGGAATCTACAAAATCATAACTTTTTACCAAGATTCAACGGCTGAATTGCAAGAAAACAGCAGAATTCTGCACGAAATCATCAAAATTCTTACAGAAAACCGCATATTTCGATGCAAAACAACGATTTCTCGCCAATTTTCGTTGTTTTCTGGCTTGAATTCGCAAAGAAGAGCACGAAATCTACAAAATCATCACTTTTTACCAAGACTCTACGGCTGAATTGCAAGAAAACAGCAGAATTCTGCACGAAATCATGAAAATTCTTACAGAAAACCGCATATTTCGATGCATAACGACGATTTCTCGCCGATTTTCGTTGTTTTCTGGCTTGAATTCGCAAAGAAGAGCACGAAATCTACAAAACCATGACTTTTTACCAAGATTCAATGGCTGAATTGCAAGAAAACAGCAGAATTCTGCACGAAATCATCAAACTTCTTAGAGAAAACTGCATATTTCGATGCAAAACAACGATTTCTCGCCGATTTTCGTTGTTTTCTATCTTGAATTCGCCAAGAAGAGCACGAAATCTACAAAATCATGACTTTTTACCTAGATTCAACGGCTGAATTGCAAGAAAACAGCAGAATTCTGCACAAAATCGTCAAAATTCTTAGAGAAAACCGCATATTTCGATGCAAAACGACGATTTCTCGCCGATTTTCGTTGTTTTCTGGCTTGAATTCGCAAAGAAGAGCACGAAATCTACAAAATCATCACTTTTTACCAAGATTCAACGGCTGAATTGCAAGAAAACAGCAGAATTTTGCACGAAATCATCAAAATTTTTACAGAAAACCGCATATTTCGATGCAAAACGACGATTTCTCGCCGATTTCTCGCCGATTTTCGTTGTTTTCTATCTTGAATTCGCAAAGAAGAGCACGAAATCTACAAAATCATGACTTTTTACCAAGATTCAACGGCTGAATTGCAAGAAAACAGCAGAATTCTGCACGAAATCATCAAAATTCTTACAGAAAACCGCATATTTCGATGCAAAACGACGATTTCTCGCCGATTTTCGTTGTTTTCTGGCTTGAATTTGCAATGAAGAGCACGAAATCTACAAAATAATGACTTTTTACCAAGATTCAACGGCTGAATTGCAAGAAAACAGTAAAATTCTGCACGAAATCAGCAAAATTCTTACAGAAAACCGCATATTTCGATGCAAAACAACGATTTCTCGCCGATTTTCGTTGATTTCTGGCTTGAGTTCGCAAAGAAGAGCACGAAATCTACAAAATCATCACTTTTTACCAAGATTCAACGGCTGAATTGCAAGAAATCAGCAGAATTCTGCACGAAATCATCAAAATGCTTAGAGAAAACCGCATATTTCGATGCAAAACGACGATTTCTCGCTGATTTTCGATGTTTTCTATCTTGAATTCGCAAAGAAGAGCACGAAATCTACAAAATCATGACTTTTTACCAAGATTCAACGGCTGAATTGCAAGAAAACAGCAGAATTCTGCACAAAATCGTCAAAATTCTTAGAGAAAACCGCATATTTCGATGCAAAACGACGATTTCTCGCCGATTTTCGTTGTTTTCTGGCTTGAATTTGCAAAGAAGAGCACGAAATCTACAAAATCATCACTTTTTACCAAGATTCAACGGCTGAATTGCAAGAAAACAGCAGAATTCTGCACGAAATCATCAAGATTCTTAGAGAAAACCGCATATTTCGATGCAAAACGACGATTTCTCGCCGATTTTCGTGGTTTTCTGGCTTGAATTCGCAAAGAAGAGCACGAAATCTACAAAATCATGACTTTTTACCAAGATTCAACGGCTGAATTGCAAGAAAACAGCAGAATTCTGCGCGAAATCATCAAAATTCTTACAGAAAACCGCATATTTCGATGCAAAACCATTATTTCTCGCCGATTTTCGTTGTTTTCTGGCTTGAATTTGCAAAGAAGAGCACGAAATCTACAAAATCATGACTTTTTACCAAGATTCAACGGCTGAATTGCAAGAAAACAGCAGAATTCTGCACGAAATCATCAAAATTCTTACAGAAAACCGCATATTTCGATGCAAAACGACGATTTCTCGCCGATTTTCGTTGTTTTCTGGCTTGAATTTGCAATGAAGAGCACGAAATCTACAAAATAATGACTTTTTACCAAGATTCAACGGCTGAATTGCAAGAAAACAGTAAAATTCTGCACGAAATCAGCAAAATTCTTACAGAAAACCGCATATTTCGATGCAAAACAACGATTTCTCGCCGATTTTCGTTGATTTCTGGCTTGAGTTCGCAAAGAAGAGCACGAAATCTACAAAATCATCACTTTTTACCAAGATTCAACGGCTGAATTGCAAGAAAACAGCAGATTTCTGTACGAAATCATCAAAATTCTTAGAGAAAACCGCATATTTCGATGCAAAACGACGATTTCTCGCCGATTTTCGTTGTTTTCTGGCTTGAATTCGCAAAGAAGAGCACGAAATCTACAAAATCATCACTTTTTACCAAGATTCAACGGCTGAATTGCAAGAAATCAGCAGAATTCTGCACGAAATCATCAAAATGCTTAGAGAAAACCGCATATTTCGATGCAAAACGACGATTTCTCGCTGATTTTCGATGTTTTCTATCTTGAATTCGCAAAGAAGAGCACGGAATCTACAAAATCATGACTTTTTACCAAGACTCAACGGCTGAATTGCAAGAAAACAGCAGAATTCTGCACGAAATCATCAAAATTCTTACAGAAAACCGCATATTTCGATGCAAAACGAAGATTTCTCGCCGATTTTCGTTGTTTTCTGGCTTGAATTTGCAAAGAAGAGCACGAAATCTACAAAATCATGACTTTTTACCAAGATTCAACGGCTGAATTGCAAGAAAACAGCAGAATTCTGCACGAAATCATCAAAATTCTTACAGAAAAACCGCATTTTTCGATGCAAAACGACGATTTCTCGCCGATTTTCGTTGTTTTCTGGCTTGAATTCGCAAAGAAGAGCACGAAATCTACAAAATCATGACTTTTTATCAAGATTCAACGGCTGAATTGCAAGAAAACAGCAGAATTCTGCACGAAATCATCAAAATTCTTACAGAAAACCATATTTCGATGCAAAACGATTATTTCTCGCCGATTTTCGTTGTTTTCTGGCTTGAATTCGCAAAGAAGAGCACGAAATCTACAAAATCATGACTTTTTACCAAGATTCAACGGCTGAATTGCAAGAAAACAGCAGAATTCTGCACGAAATCATCAAAATTCTTACAGAAAACCATATTTCGATGCAAAACGATTATTTCTCGCCGATTTTCGTTGTTTTCTGGCTTGAATTCGCAAAGAAGAGCACGGAATCTACAAAATCATGACTTTTTACCAAGATTCAACGGCTGAATTGCAAGAAAACAGCAGAATTCTGCACGAAATCATCAAAATTCTTACAGAAAACAGCATATTTCGATGCAAGACGACGATTTCGCGCCGATTTTCGTTATTTTCTGGCTGGAATTCGCAAAGAAGAGCACGAATTCTACAAAATCATGACTTTTTACCAAGATTCAACGGCTGAATTGGAAGAAAACAGCAGAATTCTGCACGAAATCATCAAAATTCTTAGAGAAAACCGCATATTTCGATGCAAAACGACGATTTCTCGCCGATTTTCGTGGTTTTCTGGCTTGAATTCGCAAAGAAGAGCACGAAATCTACAAAATCATGACTTTTTACTAAGATTCAACGGCTGAATTGCAAAAAAACAGCAGAATTCTGCACGAAATCATCAAAATTCTTACAGAAAACCGCATATTTCGATGCAAAACGACGATTTCTCGCCGAATTTCGTTGTTTTCTGGCTTGAATTCGCAAAGAAGAGCACGAAATCTGCAAAATCATGACTTTTTACCAAGATTCAAAGGCTGAATTGCCAGAAAACAGCAGAATTCTGCACGAAATTATCAAAATTCTCACAGAAAACCGCATTTTTCGATGCAAAACGACGATTTCTCGCCGATTTTCGTTGTTTTCTGGCTTGAATTCGCAAAGAAGAGCACGAAATCTACAAAATCATGACTTTTTACCAAGTTTCAACGGCTGAATTGCAAGAAAACAGCAGAATTCTGCACGAAATCATCAAAATTCTTACAGAAAACCGCATATTTCGATGCAAAACAACGATTTCTCGTTGATTTTCGTTGTTTTCTGGCTTGAATTCGCAAAGAAGAGCACAAAATCTACAAAATCATCACTTTTTACCAAGATTCTACGGCTGAATTGCAAGAAAACAGCAGAATTCTGCACGAAATCATCAAAATTCTTACAGAAAACCGCATATTTCGATGCAAAACGACGATTTCTCGCCGATTTTCGTTGTTTTCTGGCTTGAATTCGCAAAGAAGAGCACGAAATCTACAAAATCATGACTTTTTACCAAGATTCAACGGCTGAATTGCAAGAAAACAGCAGAATTCTGCACGAAATCATCAAAATTCTTAGAGAAAACTGCATTTTTCGATGCAAAACAACGATTTCTCGCCGATTTTCGTTGTTTTCTATCTTGAATTCGCCAAGAAGAGCACGAAATCTATAAAATCATGACTTTTTACCTAGATTCAACGGCTGAATTGCAAGAAAACAGCAGAAGTCTGCACGAAATCATCAAAATTCTTACAGAAAACCGCATATTTCGATGCAAAACAACGATTTCTCGCCGATTTTCGTTGTTTTCTATCTTGAATTCGCCAAGAAAAGCACGAAATCTACAAAATCATGACTTTTTACCTAGATTCAACGGCTGAATTGCAAGAAAACAGCAGAATTCTGCACGAAATCATCAAAATTGTTACAGAAAACCGCATATTTCGATGCAAAACAACGATTTCTCGCCGATTTTCGTTGTTTTCTATCTTGAATTCGCCAAGAAGAGCACGAAATCTACAAAATCATGACTTTTTACCTAGATTCAACGGCTGAATTGCAAGAAAACAGCAGAATTCTGCACGAAATCATCAGAATTGTTACAGAAAACCGCATTTTTCGATGCAAAACGACGATTTCTCGCCGATTTTCGTTGTTTTCTGGCTTGAATTCGCAAAGAATAGCACGAAATCTACAAAATCATGACTTTTTACCAAGATTCAACGGCTGAATTGCAAGAAAACAGCAGAATTCTGCACGAAATCATCAAAATTCTTAGAGAAAACTGCATATTTCGATGCAAAACAACGATTTCTCGCCGATTTTCGTTGTTTTCTATCTTGAATTCGCCAAGAAGAGCACGAAATCTACAAAATCATGACTTTTTACCTAGATTCAACGGCTGAATTGCAAGAAAACAGCAGAATTCTGCACGAAATCATCAAAATTCTTACAGAAAACCGCATATTTCGATGCAAAACAACGATTTCTCGCCGATTTTTGTTGTTTTCTGGCTTGAATTCGCAAAAAGAGCACAAAATCTACAAAATCATCTCTTTTTACCAAGATTCTACGGCTGAATTGCAAGAAAACAGCAGAATTCTGCACGAAATCATCAAAATTCTTACAGAAAACCGCATATTTTGATGCAAAACCACGATTTCTCGCCGATTTTCGTTGTTTTCTGGCTTGAATTCGCAAAGAAGAGCACGAAATCTACAAAATCATGACTTTTTACCAAGATTCAACGGCTGAATTGCAAGAAAACAGCAGAAATCTGCACGAAATCATCAAAATTCTTAGAGAAAACTGCATATTTCGATGCAAAACAACGATTTCTCGCCGATTTTCGTTGTTTTCTATCTTGAATTCGGCAAGAAGAGCACGAAATCTACAAAATCATGACTTTTTACCTAGATTTAACGGCTGAATTGCAAGAAAACAGCAGAATTCTGCACGAAATCATCAAAATTCTTACAGAAAACCGCATATTTCGATGCAAAACAACGATTTCTCGCCGATTTTCGTTGTTTTTTATCTTGAATTCGCCAAGAAGAGCACGAAATCTACAAAATCATGACTTTTTACCTAGATTCAACGGCTGAATTGCAAGAAAACAGCAGAATTCTGCACGAAATCATCAAAATTCTTACAGAAAACCGCATATTTCGATGCAAAACGACGATTTCTCGCCGATTTTCGTTGTTTTCTGGCTTGAATTCGCAAAGAAGAGCACGAAATCTACAAAATCATGACTTTTTTCCAAGATTCAACGGCTGAATTGCAAGAAAACAGCAGAATTCTGCACGAAATCATCAAAATTCTTACAGAAAACCGCATATTTCGTTGCAAAACGACGATTTCTCGCCGATTTTCGTTGTTTTCTATCTTGAATTCGCAAAGGAGAGCACGAAATCTACAAAATCATGACTTTTTACCAAGATTCAACGCCTGAATTGCAAGAAAACAGCAGAATTCTGCACGAAATCGTCAAAATTCTTAGAGAAAACCGCATATTTCGATGCAAAACGACGATTTCTCGCCGATTTTCGTTGTTTTCTGGCTTGAATTCGCAAAGAAGAGCACGAAATCTACAAAATCATCACTTTTTACCAAGACTCAACGGCTGAATTGCAAGAAAACAGCAGAATTCTGCACGAAATCATCAAAATTCTTACAGAAAACCGCATATTTCGATGCAAAACGACGATTTCTCGCCGATTTTCGTTGTTTTCTGGCTTGAATTCGCCAAGAAGAGCACGAAATCTACAAAATCATGACTTTTTACCAAGATTCAACGGCTGAATTGCAAGAAAACAGCAGAATTCTGCACGAAATCATCAAAATTCTTACAGAAAACCGCATATTTCGATGCAAAACGATTATTTCTCGCCGATTTTTGTTGTTTTTTGGCTTGAATTCGCAAAGAAGAGCACGAAATCTACAAAATCATGACTTTTTACCAAGATTCAACGGCTGAATTGCAAGAAAACAGCAGAATTCTGCACGAAATCATCAAAATTCTTAGAGAAAACCGCATATTTCGATGCAAAACGACGATTTCTCGCTGATTTTCGTTGTTTTCTATCTTGAATTGGCAAAGAAGAGCTCGGAATCTACAAAATCATGACTTTTTACCAAGATTCAACGGCTGAATTGCTAGAAAACAGCAGAATTCTGCACGAAATCATCAAAATTCTTTCAGAAAACCGCATATTTCGATGCAAAACGACGATTTCTCGCCGATTTTCGTTGTTTTCTGGCTTGAATTCGCAAAGAAGAGCACGAAATCTACAAAATCATGACTTTTTACCAAGATTCAACGGCTGAATTGCAAGAAAACAGCAGAATTCTGCACGAAATCATCAAAATTCTTACAGAAAACCGCATATTTCGATGCAAAACGACGATTTCTCGCCGATTTTCGTTGTTTTCTGGCTTGAATTCGCAAAGAAGAGCACGAAATCTACAAAATCATGACTTTTTACCAAGATTCAACGGCTGAATTGCAAGAAAACAGCAGAATTCTGCACGAAATCATCAAAATTCTTAGAGAAAACTGCATATTTCGATGCAAAACAACGATTTCTCGCCGATTTTCGTTGTTTTCTATCTTGAATTCGCTAAGAAGAGCACGAAATCTACAAAATCATGACTTTTTACCTAGATTCAACGGCTGAATTGCAAGAAAACAGCAGAATTCTGCACGAAATCATCAAAATTCTTACAGAAAACCGCATATTTCGATGCAAAACGTCGATTTCTCGCCGATTTTCGTTGTTTTCTGGCTTGAATTCGCAAAGAAGAGCACGAAATCTACAAAATCATGACTTTTTACCAAGATTCAACGGCTGAATTGCAAGAAAACAGCAGAATTCTGCACGAAATCATCAAAATTCTTACAGAAAACCGCATATTTCGTTGCAAAACGACGATTTCTCGCCGATTTTCGTTGTTTTCTATCTTGAATTCGCAAAGGAGAGCACGAAATCTACAAAATCATGACTTTTTACCAAGATTCAACGGCTGAATTGCAAGAAAACAGCAGAATTCTGCACGAAATCTTCAAAATTCTTAGAGAAAACCGCATATTTCGATGCAAAACGACGATTTCTCGCCGATTTTCGTTGTTTTCTGGCTTGAATTCGCAAAGAAGAGCACGAAATCTACAAAATCATCACTTTTTACCAAGATTCAACGGCTGAATTGCAAGAAAACAGCAGAATTCTGCACGAAATCATCAAAATTCTTAGAGAAAACCGCATATTTCGATGCAAAACGACGATTTCTCGCCGATTTTCGTTGTTTTCTGGCTTGAATTCGCAAAGAAGAGCACGAAATCTACAAAATCATCACTTTTTACCAAGATTCAACGGCTGAGTTGCAAGAAAACAGCAGAATTCTGCACCAAATCATCAAAATTCTTAGAGAAAACCGCATATTTCGATGCAAAACGACGATTTCTCGCTGATTTTCGTTGTTTTCTATCTTGAATTCGCAAAGAAGAGCACGGAATCTACAAAATCATGACTTTTTACCAAGATTCAACGGCTGAATTGCAAGAAAACAGCAGAATTCTGCACGAAATCATCAAAATTCTTACAGAAAACCGCATATTTCGATGCAAAACGACGATTTCTCGCCGATTTTCGTTGTTTTCTGGCTTGAATTCGCAAAGAAGAGCACGAAATCTACAAAATCATCACTTTTTACCAAGATTCAACGGCTGAATTGCAAGAAAACAGCAAAATTCTGCACGAAATCATCAAAATTCTTAGAGAAAACCGCATATTTCGATGCAAAACGACGATTTCTCGCTAATTTTCGTTGTTTTCTATCTTGAATTCGCAAAGAAGAGCACGGAATCTACAAAATCATGACTTTTTACCAAGATTCAACAGCTGAATTGCAAGAAAACAGCAGAATTCTGCACGAAATCATCAAAATTCTTACAGAAAACCGCATATTTCGATGCAAAACGACGATTTCTCGCCGATTTTCGTTGTTTTCTAGCTTGAATTCGCAAAGAAGAGCACGAAATCTACAAAATCATGACTTTTTACCAAGATTCAACGGCTGAATTGCAAGAGAACAGCAGAGTTCTGCACGAAATCATCAAAATTCTTACAGAAAACCGCATATTTCGATGCAAAACGACGATTTCTCGCCAATTTTCGTTGTTTTCTGGCTTGAATTCGCAAAGAAGAGCACGAAATCTACAAAATCATGACTTTTTACCAAGATTCAACATCTGAATTGCAAGAAAACAGCAGAATTCTGCACGAAATCATCAAAATTTTTACAGAAAACTGCATTTTTCGATGCAAAACGACGATTTCTCGCCGATTTTCGTTGTTTTCTGGCTTGAATTTGCAAAGAAGAGCACGAAATCTACAAAATCATGACTTTTTACCAAGATTCAACGGCTGAATTGCAAGAAAACAGCAGAATTCTGCAGGAAGTCATCAAAATTCTTACAGAAAACCGCATATTTCGATGCAAAACGACGATTTCTCGCCGATTTTCGTTGTTTTCTGGCTTGAATTCGCAAAGAAGAGCACGAAATCTACAAAATCATGACTTTCTACCAAGATTCAACGGCTGAATTGCAAGAAAACAGCAGAATTTTGCACGAAATCATCAAAATTCTTAGAGAAAACTGCATATTTCGATGCAAAACAACGATTTCTCGCCGATTTTTGTTGTTTTCTATCTTGAATTCGCCAAGAAGAGCACGAAATCTACAAAATCATGACTTTTTACCTAGATTCAACGGCTGAATTGCAAGAAAACAGCAGAATTCTGCACGAAATCATCAAAATTCTTACAGAAAACCGCATATTTCGATGCAAAATAACGATTTCTCGCCGATTTTCGTTGTTTTCTATCTTGAATTCGCCAAGAAGAGCACGAAATCTACAAAATCATGACTTTTTACCTAGATTCAACGGCTGAATTGCAAGAAAACAGCAGAATTCTGCACGAAATCATCAAAATTCTAACAGAAAACCGCATATTTCGATGCAAAACAACGATTTCTCGCCGATTTTCGTTGTTTTCTATCTTGAATTCGCCAAGAAGAGCACGAAATCTACAAAATCATGACTTTTTACAAAGATTCAAGGGCTGAATTGCAAGAAAAAAGCAGAATTCTGCACGAAATCATCAAAATTCTTACAGAAAACCGCCTATTTCGTTGCAAAACGACGATTTCTCGCTGATTTTCGTTGTTTTCTATCTTGAATTCGCAAAGGAGAGCACGAAATCTACAAAATCATGACTTTTTACCAAGATTCAACGGCTGAATTGCAAGAAAACAGCAGAATTCTGCACGAAATCATCAAAATTCTTACAGAAAACCGCCTATTTCGTTGCAAAACGACGATTTCTCGCTGATTTTCGTTGTTTTCTATCTTGAATTCGCAAAGAAGAGCACGGAATCTACAAAATCATGACTTTTTACCAAGACTCAACAGCTGAATTGCAAGAAAACAGCAGAATTCTGCAAGAAATCATCAAAATTCTTACAGAAAACCGCATATTTCGATGCAAAACGACGATTTCTCGCCGATTTTCGTTGTTTTCTGGCTTGAATTCGCAAAGAAGAGCACGAAATCTACAAAATCATGACTTTTTACCAAGATTCAACGGCTGAATTGCAAGAAAACAGCAGAATTCTGCACGAAATCATCAAAATTCTTAGAGAAAACTGCATATTTCGATGCAAAACAACGATTTCTCGCCGATTTTCGTTGTTTTCTATCTTGAATTCGCCAAGAAGAGAACGAAATCTACAAAATCATGACTTTTTACCTAGATTCAACGGCTGAATTGCAAGAAAACAACAGAATTCTGCACGAAATCATCAAAATTCTTACAGAAAATCGCATATTTCGATGCAAAACGATGATTTCTCGCCGATTTTCGTTTTTTTCTGGCATGAATTCGCAAAGAAGAGCACGAAATCTACAAAATCATGACTTTTTACCAAGATTCAACGGCTGAATTGCAAGAAAACGGCAGAATTCTGCACGAAATCATCAAAATTCTTAGAGAAAACCGCATATTTCGATGCAAAACGACGATTTCTCGCCGATTTTCGTTGTTTTCTGGCTTGAATTCGCAAAGAAGAGCACGAAATCTACAAAATCATGACTTTTTACCAAGATTCAACGGCTGAATTGCAAGAAAACGGCAGAATTCTGCACGAAATCATCAAAATTCTTAGAGAAACCTGCATATTTCGATGCAAAACAACGATTTCTCGCCGATTTTCGTTGTTTTCTATCTTGAATTCGCTAAGAAGAGCACGAAATCTACAAAATCATGACTTTTTACCTAGATTCAACGGCTGAATTGCAAGAAAACAGCAGAATTCTGCACGAAATCATCAAAATTCTTACAGAAAACCGCATATTTCGATGCAAAACGACGATTTCTCGCCGATTTTCGTTGTTTTCTGGCTTGAATTCGCAAAGAAGAGCACGAAATCTACAAAATCATGACTTTTTACCAAGATTCAACAGCTGAATTGCAAGAAAACAGCAGAATTCTGCACGAAATCATCAAAATTCTTAGAGAAAACCGCATATTTCGATGCAAAACGACGATTTCTCGCTGATTTTCGTTGTTTTTTATCTTGAATTCGCAAAGAAGAGCACGAAATCTACAAAATCATGACTTTTTACCAAGATTCAACGGCTGAATTGCAAGAAAACAGCAGAATTCTGCACGAAATCATCAAAATTCTAAGAGAAAACCGCATATTTCGATGCAAAACGACGATTTCTCGCCGATTTTCGTGGTTTTCTGGCTTGAATTCGCAAAGAAGAGCACGAAATCTACAAAATCATGACTTTTTACCAAGATTCAACGGCTGAATTGCAAGAAAACAGCAGAATTCTGCACGAAATCATCAAAATTCTTACAGAAAACCGCATATTTCGATGCAAAACGACGATTTCTCGCCGATTTTCGTTGTTTTCTGGCTTGAATTCGCAAAGAAGAGCACGAAATCTACAAAATCATGACTTTTTACCAAGATTCAACGGCTGAATTGCAAGAAAACAGCAGAATTCTGCACGAAATCATCAAAATTCTTACAGAAAACCGCATATTTCGATGCAAAACGATTATTTCTCGCCGATTTTCGTTGTTTTCTGGCTTGAATTCGCAAAGAAGAGCACGAAATCTACAAAATCATGACTTTTTACCAAGATTCAACGGCTGAATTGCAAGAAAACAGCAGAATTCTGCACGAAATCATCAAAATTCTTAGAGAAAACCGCATATTTCGATGCAAAACGACGATTTCTCGCCGATTTTCGTTGTTTTCTGGCTTGAATTCGCAAAGAAGAGCACGAAATCTACAAAATCATGACTTTTTACCAAGATTCAACGGCTGAATTGCAAGAAAACAGCAGAATTCTGCACGAAATCATCAAAATTCTTAGAGAAAACTGCATATTTCGATGCAAAACAACGATTTCTCGCCGATTTTCGTTGTTTTCTATCTTGAATTCGCCAAGAAGAGCACGAAATCTACAAAATCATGACTTTTTACCTAGATTCAACGGCTGAATTGCAAGAAAACAGCAGAATTCTGCACGAAATCATCAAAATTCTTACAGAAAATCGCATATTTCGATGCAAAACGATGATTTCTCGCCGATTTTCGTTGTTTTCTGGCATGAATTCGCAAAGAAGAGCACGAAATCTACAAAATCATGACTTTTTACCAAGATTCAACGGCTGAATTGCAAGAAAACAGCAGAATTCTGCACGAAATCATCAAAATTTTTAGAGAAAATAGCATATTTCGATGCAAAACGACGATTTCTCGCCGATTTTCGTTGTTTTCTGGCTTGAATTCGCAAAGAAGAGCACGAAATCTACAAAATCATGACTTTTTACCAAGATTCAACGGCTGAATTGCAAGAAAACGGCAGAATTCTGCACGAAATCATCAAAATTCTTAGAGAAACCTGCATATTTCGATGCAAAACAACGATTTCTCGCCGATTTTCGTTGTTTTCTATCTTGAATTCGCTAAGAAGAGCACGAAATCTACAAAATCATGACTTTTTACCTAGATTCAACGGCTGAATTGCAAGAAAACAGCAGAATTCTGCACGAAATCATCAAAATTCTTACAGAAAACCGCATATTTCGATGCAAAACGACGATTTCTCGCCGATTTTCGTTGTTTTCTGGCTTGAATTCGCAAAGAAGAGCACGAAATCTACAAAATCATGACTTTTTACCAAGATTCAACAGCTGAATTGCAAGAAAACAGCAGAATTCTGCACGAAATCATCAAAATTCTTAGAGAAAACCGCATATTTCGATGCAAAACGACGATTTCTCGCTGATTTTCGTTGTTTTCTATCTTGAATTCGCAAAGAAGAGCACGAAATCTACAAAATCATGACTTTTTACCAAGATTCAACGGCTGAATTGCAAGAAAACAGCAGAATTCTGCACGAAATCATCAAAATTCTAAGAGAAAACCGCATATTTCGATGCAAAACGACGATTTCTCGCCGATTTTCGTGGTTTTCTGGCTTGAATTCGCAAAGAAGAGCACGAAATCTACAAAATCATGACTTTTTACCAAGATTCAACGGCTGAATTGCAAGAAAACAGCAGAATTCTGCACGAAATCATCAAAATTCTTAGAGAAAACCGCATATTTCGATGCAAAACGACGATTTCTCGCCGATTTTCGTTGTTTTCTATCTTGAATTCGCAAAGATGAGCACGAAATCTACAAAATCATCACTTTTTACCAAGATTCAACGGCTGAATTGCAAGAAAACAGCAGAATTCTGCAAGAAATCATCAAAATTCTTAGAGAAAACCGCATATTTCGATGCAAAACGACGATTTCTCGCTGATTTTCGTTGTTTTCTATCTTGAATTCGCAGAGAAGAGCACGGAATCTACAAAATCATGACTTTTTACCAAGATTCAACGGCTGAATTGCAAGAAAACAGCAGAATTCTGCACGAAATCATCAAAATTCTTACAGAAAACCGCATATTTCGATGCAAAACGATTATTTCTCGCCGATTTTCGTTGTTTTCTGGCTTGAATTCGCAAAGAAGAGCACGAAATCTACAAAATCATGACTTTTTACCTAGATTCAACGGCTGAATTGCAAGAAAACAGCAGAATTCTGCACGAAATGATCAAAATTCTTACAGAAAACCGCATATTTCGATGCAAAACGACGATTTCTCGCCGATTTTCGTTGTTTTCTGGCTTGAATTCGCAAAGAAGAGCACGAAATCTACAAAATCATGACTTTTTACAAAGATTCAACGGCTGAATTGCAAGAAAACAGCAGAATTCTGCACGAAATCATCAAAATTCTAACAGAAAACCGCATATTTCGATGCAAAACGATGATTTCTCGGAGATTTTCGTTGTTTTCTGGCTTGAATTCGCAAAGAAGAGCACGAAATCTACAAATTCATCACTTTTTACCAAGATTCTACGGCTGAATTGCAAGAAAACAGCAGAATTCTGCACGAAATCATCAAAATTCTTACAGAAAAACGCATATTTCGATGCAAAACGACGATTTCTCGCCGATTTTCGTTGTTTTCTGGCTTGAATTCGCAAAGAAGAGCACGAAATCTACAAAATCATGACTTTTTACCAAGATTCAACAGCTGAATTGCAAGAAAACAGCAGAATTCTGCACGAAATCATCAAAATTCTTAGAGAAAACCGCATATTTCGATGCAAAACGACGATTTCTCGCTGATTTTCGTTGTTTTCTATCTTGAATTCGCAAAGAAGAGCACGAAATCTACAAAATCATGACTTTTTACCAAGATTCAACGGCTGAATTGCAAGAAAACAGCAGAATTCTGCACGAAATCATCAAAATTCTTACAGAAAACCGCATATTTCGATGCAAAACGACGATTTCTCGCCGATTTTCGTTGTTTTCTGGCTTGAATTCGCAAAGAAGAGCACGAAATCTACAAAATCATGACTTTTTACCAAGATTCAACGGCTGAATTGCAAGAAAACAGCAGATTTCTGCACGAAATCATCAAAATTCTTCGAGAAAACTGCATATTTCGATGCAAAACAACGATTTCTCGCCGATTTTCGTTCTTTTCTATCTTGAATTCGCCAAGAAGAGCACGAAATCTACAAAATCATGACTTTTTACCTAGATTCAACGGCTGAATTGCAAGAAAACAGCAGAATTCTGCACGAAATCATCAAAATTCTTACAGAAAACCGCATATTTCGATGCAAAACGACGATTTCTCGCCGATTTTCGTTGTTTTCTGGCTTGAATTCGCAAAGAAGAGCACGAAATCTACAAAATCATGACTTTTTACCAAGATTCAACGGCTGAATTGCAAGAAAACAGCAGAATTCTGCACGAAATCATCAAAATTCTTTCAGAAAACCGCATATTTCGATGCAAAACGACGATTTCTCGCCGATTTTCGTTGTTTTCTGGCTTGAATTAGCAAAGAAGAGCACGAAATCTACAAAATCATGACTTTTTACCAAGATTCAACGGCTGAATTGCAAGAAAACAGCAGAATTCTGCACGAAATCATCAAAATTCTTACAGAAAACCGCATATTTCGATGCAAAACGACGATTTCTCGCCGATTTTCGTTGTTTTCTGGCTTGAATTCGCAAAGAAGAGCACGAAATCTACAAAATCATGACTTTTTACCAAGATTCAACGGCTGAATTGCAAGAAAACAGCAGAATTCTGCACGAAATCATCAAAATTCTTAGAGAAAACTGCATATTTCGATGCAAAACAACGATTTCTCGCCGATTTTTGTTGTTTTCTATCTTGAATTCGCCAAGAAGAGCACGAAATCTACAAAATCATGACTTTTTACCTAGATTCAACGGCTGAATTGCAAGAAAACAGCAGAATTCTGCACGAAATCATCAAAATTCTTACAGAAAACCGCATATTTCGATGCAAAACAACGATTTCTCGCCGATTTTCGTTGTTTTCTATCTTGAATTCGCCAAGAAGAGCACGAAATCTACAAAATATTGACTTTTTACCTAGATTCAACGGCTGAATTGCAAGAAAACAGCAGAATTCTGCACGAAATCATCAAAATTCTAACAGAAAACCGCATATTTCGATGCAAAACAACGATTTTTCGCCGATTTTCGTTGTTTTCTATCTTGAATTCGCCAAAAAGAGCACGAAATCTACAAAATCATGACTTTTTACCAAGATTCAAGGGCTGAATTGCAAGAAAAAAGCAGAATTCTGCACGAAATCATCAAAATTCTTACAGAAAACCGCCTATTTCGTTGCAAAACGACGATTTCTCGCTGATTTTTGTTGTTTTCTATCTTGAATTCGCAAAGGAGAGCACGAAATCTACAAAATCATGACTTTTTACCAAGATTCAACGGCTGAATTGCAAGAAAACAGCAGAATTCTGCACGAAATCATCAAAATTCTTACAGAAAACAGCATATTTCGATGCAAAACGACGATTTCGCGCCGATTTTCGTTATTTTCTGGCTGGAATTCGCAAAGAAGAGCACGAAATCTACAAAATCATGACTTTTTACCAAGATTCAACGGCTGAATTGGAAGAAAACAGCAGAATTCTGCACGAAATCATCAAAATTCTTAGAGAAAACCGCATATTTCGATGCAAAACGACGATTTCTCGCCGATTTTCGTGGTTTTCTGGCTTGAATTCGCAAAGAAGAGCACGAAATCTACAAAATCATGACTTTTTACCAAGATTCAACGGCTGAATTGCAAGAAAACAGCAGAATTCTGCACGAAATCATCAAAATTCTTACAGAAAACCGCATATTTCGATGCAAAACGACGATTTCTCGCCGAATTTCGTTGTTTTCTGGCTTGAATTCGCAAAGAAGAGCACGAAATCTGCAAAATCATGACTTCTTACCAAGATTCAAAGGCTGAATTGCCAGAAAACAGCAGAATTCTGCACGAAATTATCAAAATTCTTACAGAAAACCGCATTTTTCGATGCAAAACGACGATTTCTCGCCGATTTTCGTTGTTTTCTGGCTTGAATTCGCAAAGAAGAGCACGAAATCTACAAAATCATGACTTTTTACCAAGATTCAACGGCTGAATTGCAAGAAAACAGCAGAATTCTGCACGAAATCATCAAAATTCTTACAGAAAACCGCATATTTCGATGCAAAACAACGATTTCTCGTTGATTTTCGTTGTTATCTGGCTTTAATTCGCAAATAAGAGCACAAAATCTACAAAATCATCACTTTTTACCAAGATTCTACGGCTGAATTGCAAGAAAACAGCAGAATTCTGCACGAAATCATCAAAATTCTTACAGAAAACCGCATATTTCGATGCAAAACGACGATTTCTCGCCGATTTTCGTTGTTTTCTGGCTTGAATTCGCAAAGAAGAGCACGAAATCTACAAAATCATGACTTTTTACCAAGATTCAACGGCTGAATTGCAAGAAAACAGCAGAATTCTGCACGAAATCATCAAAATTCTTAGAGAAAACTGCATATTTCGATGCAAAACAACGATTTCTCGCCGATTTTCGTTGTTTTCTATCTTGAATTCGCCAAGAAGAGCACGAAATCTATAAAATCATGACTTTTTACCTAGATTCAACGGCTGAATTGCAAGAAAACAGCAGAATTCTGCACGAAATCATCAAAATTCTTACAGAAAACCGCATATTTCGATGCAAAACAACGATTTCTCGCCGATTTTCGTTGTTTTCTATCTTGAATTCGCCAAGAAAAGCACGAAATCTACAAAATCATGACTTTTTACCTAGATTCAACGGCTGAATTGCAAGAAAACAGCAGAATTCTGCACGAAATCATCAAAATTGTTACAGAAAACCGCATATTTCGATGCAAAACAACGATTTCTCGCCGATTTTCGTTGTTTTCTATCTTGAATTCGCCAAGAAGAGCACGAAATCTACAAAATCATGACTTTTTACCTAGATTCAACGGCTGAATTGCAAGAAAACAGCAGAATTCTGCACGAAATCATCAAAATTCTTACAGAAAACCGCATATTTTGATGCAAAACCACGATTTCTCGCCGATTTTCGTTGTTTTCTGGCTTGAATTCGCAAAGATGAGCACGAAATCTACAAAATCATGACTTTTTACCAAGATTCAACGGCTGAATTGCAAGAAAACAGCAGAAATCTGCACGAAATCATCAAAATTCTTTGAGAAAACTGCATATTTCGATGCAAAACAACGATTTCTCGCCGATTTTCGTTGTTTTCTATTTTGAATTCGGCAAGAAGAGCACGAAATCTACAAAATCATGACTTTTTACCTAGATTTAACGGCTGAATTGCAAGAAAACAGCAGAATTCTGCACGAAATCATCAAAATTCTTACAGAAAACCGCATATTTCGATGCAAAACAACGATTTCTCGAAGATTTTCGTTGTTTTTTATCTTGAATTCGCCAAGAAGAGCACGAAATTTACAAAATCATGACTTTTTACCTAGATTCAACAACTGAATTGCAAGAAAACAGCAGAATTCTGCACGAAATCATCAAAATTCTTACAGAAAACCGCATATTTCGATGCAAAACGACGATTTCTCGCCGATTTTCGTTGTTTTCTGGCTTGAATTCGCAAAGAAGAGCACGAAATCTACAAAATCATGACTTTTTACCAAGATTCAACGGCTGAATTGCAAGAAAACAGCAGAATTCTGCACGAAATCATCAAAATTCTTACAGAAAACCGCATATTTCGTTGCAAAACGACGATTTCTCGCCGATTTTCGTTGTTTTCTATCTTGAATTCGCAAAGGAGAGCACGAAATCTACAAAATCATGACTTTTTACCAAGATTCAACGCCTGAATTGCAAGAAAACAGCAGAATTCTGCACGAAATCGTCAAAATTCTTAGAGAAAACCGCATATTTCGATGCAAAACGACGATTTCTCGCCGATTTTCGTTGTTTTCTGGCTTGAATTCGCAAAGAAGAGCACGAAATCTACAAAATCATCACTTTTTACCAAGACTCAACGGCTGAATTGCAAGAAAACAGCAGAATTCTGCACGAAATCATCAAAATTCTTACAGAAAACCGCATATTTCGATGCAAAACGACGATTTCTCGCCGATTTTCGTTGTTTTCTGGCTTGAATTCGCTAAGAAGAGCACGAAATCTACAAAATCATGACTTTTTACCAAGATTCAACGGCTGAATTGCAAGAAAACAGCAGAATTCTGCACGAAATCATCAAAATTCTTACAGAAAACCGCATATTTCGATGCAAAACGATTATTTCTCGCCGATTTTTGTTGTTTTCTGGCTTGAATTCGCAAAGAAGAGCACGAAATCTACAAAATCATGACTTTTTACAAAGATTCAACGGCTGAATTGCAAGAAAACAGCAGAATTCTGCACGAAATCATCAAAATTCTTACAGAAAACCGCATATTTCGATGCAAAACGACGATTTCTCGCCGATTTTCGTTGTTTTCTGGCTTGAATTCGCAAAGAAGAGCACGAAATCTACAAAATCATGACTTTTTACCAAGATTCAACGGCTGAATTGCTAGAAAACAGCAGAATTCTGCACGAAATCATCAAAATTCTTTCAGAAAACCGCATATTTCGATGCAAAACGACGATTTCTCGCCGATTTTCGTTGTTTTCTGGCTTGAATTCGCAAAGAACAGCACGAAATCTACAAAATCATGACTTTTTACCAAGATTCAACGGCTGAATTGCTAGAAAACAGCAGAATTCTGCACGAAATCATCAAAATTCTTTCAGAAAACCGCATATTTCGATGCAAAACGACGATTTCTCGCCGATTTTCGTTGTTTTCTATCTTGAATTCGCCAAGAAAAGCACGAAATCTACAAAATCATGACTTTTTACCTAGATTCAACGGCTGAATTGCAAGAAAACAGCAGAATTCTGCACGAAATCATCAAAATTGTTACAGAAAACCGCATATTTCGATGCAAAACAACGATTTCTCGCCGATTTTCGTTGTTTTCTATCTTGAATTCGCCAAGAAGAGCACGAAATCTACAAAATCATGACTTTTTACCTAGATTCAACGGCTGAATTGCAAGAAAACAGCAGAATTCTGCACGAAATCATCAGAATTGTTACAGAAAACCGCATTTTTCGATGCAAAACGACGATTTCTCGCCGATTTTCGTTGTTTTCTGGCTTGAATTCGCAAAGAATAGCACGAAATCTACAAAATCATGACTTTTTACTTTTACTTTTTTTTTTTTTCTTGCTGAATTGCAAGAAAACAGCAGAATTCTGCACGAAATCATCAAAATTCTTAGAGAAAACTGCATATTTCGATGCAAAACAACGATTTCTCGCCGATTTTCGTTGTTTTCTATCTTGAATTCGCCAAGAAGAGCACGAAATCTACAAAATCATGACTTTTTACCTAGATTCAACGGCTGAATTGCAAGAAAACAGCAGAATTCTGCACGAAATCATCAAAATTCTTACAGAAAACCGCATATTTTGATGCAAAACCACGATTTCTCGCCGATTTTCGTTGTTTTCTGGCTTGAATTCGCAAAGATGAGCACGAAATCTACAAAATCATGACTTTTTACCAAGATTCAACGGCTGAATTGCAAGAAAACAGCAGAAATCTGCACGAAATCATCAAAATTCTTTGAGAAAACTGCATATTTCGATGCAAAACAACGATTTCTCGCCGATTTTCGTTGTTTTCTATTTTGAATTCGGCAAGAAGAGAACGAAATCTACAAAATCATGACTTTTTACCTAGATTTAACGGCTGAATTGCAAGAAAACAGCAGAATTCTGCACGAAATCATCAAAATTCTTACAGAAAACCGCATATTTCGATGCAAAACAACGATTTCTCGAAGATTTTCGTTGTTTTTTATCTTGAATTCGCCAAGAAGAGCACGAAATTTACAAAATCATGACTTTTTACCTAGATTCAACAACTGAATTGCAAGAAAACAGCAGAATTCTGCACGAAATCATCAAAATTCTTACAGAAAACCGCATATTTCGATGCAAAACGACGATTTCTCGCCGATTTTCGTTGTTTTCTGGCTTGAATTCGCAAAGAAGAGCACGAAATCTACAAAATCATGACTTTTTACCAAGATTCAACGGCTGAATTGCAAGAAAACAGCAGAATTCTGCACGAAATCATCAAAATTCTTACAGAAAACCGCATATTTCGTTGCAAAACGACGATTTCTCGCCGATTTTCGTTGTTTTCTATCTTGAATTCGCAAAGGAGAGCACGAAATCTACAAAATCATGACTTTTTACCAAGATTCAACGCCTGAATTGCAAGAAAACAGCAGAATTCTGCACGAAATCGTCAAAATTCTTAGAGAAAACCGCATATTTCGATGCAAAACGACGATTTCTCGCCGATTTTCGTTGTTTTCTGGCTTGAATTCGCAAAGAAGAGCACGAAATCTACAAAATCATCACTTTTTACCAGGACTCAACGGCTGAATTGCAAGAAAACAGCAGAATTCTGCACGAAATCATCAAAATTCTTACAGAAAACCGCATATTTCGATGCAAAACGACGATTTCTCGCTGATTTTCGTTGTTTTCTGGCTTGAATTCGCTAAGAAGAGCACGAAATCTACAAAATCATGACTTTTTACCAAGATTCAACGGCTGAATTGCAAGAAAACAGCAGAATTCTGCACGAAATCATCAAAATTCTTACAGAAAACCGCATATTTCGATGCAAAACGATTATTTCTCGCCGATTTTTGTTGTTTTCTGGCTTGAATTCGCAAAGAAGAGCACGAAATCTACAAAATCATGACTTTTTACCAAGATTCAACGGCTGAATTGCAAGAAAACAGCAGAATTCTGCACGAAATCATCAAAATTCTTACAGAAAACCGCATATTTCGATGCAAAACGACGATTTCTCGCCGATTTTCGTTGTTTTCTGGCTTGAATTCGCAAAGAAGAGCACGAAATCTACAAAATCATGACTTTTTACCAAGATTCAACGGCTGAATTGCTAGAAAACAGCAGAATTCTGCACGAAATCATCAAAATTCTTTCAGAAAACCGCATATTTCGATGCAAAACGACGATTTCTCGCCGATTTTCGTTGTTTTCTGGCTTGAATTCGCAAAGAACAGCACGGAATCTACAAAATCATGACTTTTTACCAAGATTCAACGGCTGAATTGCTAGAAAACAGCAGAATTCTGCACGAAATCATCAAAATTCTTTCAGAAAACCGCATATTTCGATGCAAAACGACGATTTCTCGCCGATTTTCGTTGTTTTCTGGCTTGAATTCGCAAAGAAGAGCACGAAATCTACAAAATCATGACTTTTTACCAAGATTCAACGGCTGAATTGCAAGAAAACAGCAGAATTCTGCACGAAATCATCAAAATTCTTACAGAAAACCGCATATTTCGATGCAAAACGACGATTTCTCGCCGATTTTCGTTGTTTTCTGGCTTGAATTCGCAAAGAAGAGCACGAAATCTACAAAATCATGACTTTTTACCAAGATTCAACGGCTGAATTGCAAGAAAACAGCAGAATTCTGCACGAAATCATCAAAATTCTTAGAGAAAACTGCATATTTCGATGCAAAACAACGATTTCTCGCCGATTTTCGTTGTTTTCTATCTTGAATTCGCCAAGAAGAGCACGAAATCTACAAAATCATGACTTTTTACCTAGATTCAACGGCTGAATTGCAAGAAAACAGCAGAATTCTGCACAAAATCATCAAAATTCTTACAGAAAATCGCATATTTCGATGCAAAACGATGATTTCTCGCCGATTTTCGTTGTTTTCTGGCATGAATTCGCAAAGAAGAGCACGAAATCTACAAAATCATGACTTTTTACCAAGATTCAACGGCTGAATTGCAAGAAAACAGCAGAATTCTGCACGAAATCATCAAAATTTTTAGAGAAAACCGCATATTTCGATGCAAAACGACGATTTCTCGCCGATTTTCGTTGTTTTCTGGCTTGAATTCGCAGAGAAGAGCACGAAATCTACAAAATCATGACTTTTTACCAAGATTCAACGGCTGAATTGCAAGAAAACGGCAGAATTCTGCACGAAATCATCAAAATTCTTAGAGAAAACTGCATATTTCGATGCAAAACAACGATTTCTCGCCGATTTTCGTTGTTTTCTATCTTGAATTCGCTAAGAGGAGCACGAAATCTACAAAATCATGACTTTTTACCTAGATTCAACGGCTGAATTGCAAGAAAACAGCAGAATTCTGCACGAAATCATCAAAATTCTTACAGAAAACCGCATATTTCGATGCAAAACGACGATTTCTCGCCGATTTTCGTTGTTTTCTGGCTTGAATTCGCAAAGAAGAGCACGAAATCTACAAAATCATGACTTTTTACCAAGATTCAACGGCTGAATTGCAAGAAAACAGCAGAATTCTGCACGAAATCATC
Organism: Gnatocerus cornutus; assembly: GCA_029298725.1. Taxonomy (NCBI): domain Eukaryota; kingdom Metazoa; phylum Arthropoda; class Insecta; order Coleoptera; family Tenebrionidae; genus Gnatocerus; species Gnatocerus cornutus. Next base: position 3,947,234 of record CM055514.1, read on the forward strand.
AAAATTCTTACAGAAAACCGCATATTTCGTTGCAAAACGACGATTTCTCGCCGATTTTCGTTGTTTTCTATCTTGAATTCGCAAAGGAGAGCACGAAATCTACAAAATCATGACTTTTTACCAAGATTCAACGGCTGAATTGCAAGAAAACAGCAGAATTCTGCACGAAATCTTCAAAATTCTTAGAGAAAACCGCATATTTCGATGCAAAACGACGATTTCTCGCCGATTTTCGTTGTTTTCTGGCTTGAATTCGCAAAGAAGTGCACGAAATCTACAAAATCATCACTTTTTACCAAGATTCAACGGCTGAATTGCAAGAAAACAGCAGAATTCTGCACGAAATCATCAAAATTCTTAGAGAAAACCGCATATTTCGATGCAAAACGACGATTTCTCGCTGATTTTCGTTGTTTTCTATCTTGAATTCGCAAAGAAGAGCACGGAATCTACAAAATCATGACTTTTTACCAAGATTCAACGGCTGAATTGCAAGAAAACAGCAGAAATCTGCACGAAATCATCAAAATTCTTAGAGAAAACCGCATATTTCGATGCAAAACGACGATTTCTCGCTGATTTTCGTTGTTTTCTATCTTGAATTCGCAAAGAAGAGCACGGAATCTACAAAATCATGACTTTTTCCTAGATTCAACGGCTGAATTGCAAGAAAACAGCAGAATTCGCCAAGAAGAGCACGAAATCTACAAAATCATGACTTTTTACCTAGATTCAACGGCTGAATTGCAAGAAAACAGCAGAATTCTGCACGAAATCATCAAAATTCTTACAGAAAACCGCATATTTCGATGCAAAACAACGGTTTCTCGCCGATTTTCGTTGTTTTCTGGCTTGAATTTGCAAAGAAAAGCATGAAATCTACAAAATCATGACTTTTTAACCAAGATTCAACGGCTGAATTGCAAGAAAACAGCAGAATTCTGCACGAAATCATCAAAATTCTTACAGAAAACCGCATATTTCGCTGCAAAACGACGATTTCTCGCCGATTTTCGTTGTTTTCTGGCATGAATTCGCAAAGAAGAGCACGAAATCTACAAAATCATGACTTTTTACCAAGATTCAACGGCTGAATTGCAAGAAAACAGCAGAATTCTGCACGAAATCGTCAAAATTCTTAGAGAAAACCGCATATTTCGATGCAAAACGACGATTTCTCGCCGATTTTCGTTGTTTTCTGGCTTGAATTCGCAAAGAAGAGCACGGAATCTACAAAATCATGACTTTTTACCAAGATTCAACGGCTGAATTGCAAGAAAACAGCAGAATTCTGCACGAAGTCATCAAAATTCTTACAGAAAACCGCTTATTTCGATGCAAAACGACGATTTCTCGCCGATTTTCGTTGTTTTCTGGCTTGAATTCGCAAAGAAGAGCACGAAATTTACAAAATCATGACTTTTTACCAAGATTCAACGGCTGAATTGCAAGAAAACAGCAGAATTCTGCACGAAATCATCAAAATTCTTACAGAAAACCGCATTTTTCGATGCAAAACGACGATTTCTCGCCGATTTTCGTTGTTTTCTGGCTTGAATTCGCAAAGAAGAGCACGAAATCTACAAAATCATGACTTTTTACCAAGATTCAACGGCTGAATTGCAAGAAAACAGCAGAATTCTGCACGAAATCATCAAAATTCTTACAGAAATCCGCATTTTTCGATGCAAAACGACGATTTCTCGCCGATTTTCGTTGTTTTCTGGCTTGAATTCGCAAAGAAGAGCACGAAATCTACAAAATCATGACTTTTTACCAAGATTCAACGGCTGAATTGCAAGAAAACAGCAGAATTCTGCACGAAATCATCAAAATTCTTACAGAAAACCGCATATTTCGATGCAAAAGGAGGATTTCTCGCCGATTTTCGTTGTTTTCTGGCTTGAATTCGCAAAGAAGAGCACGAAATCTACAAAATCATGACTTTTTACCAAGATTCAACTGCTGAATTGCAAGAAAACAGCAGAATTCTGCACGAAATCATCAAAATTCTTACAGAAAACCGCATATTTCGATGCAAAACGACGATTTCTCGCGGATTTTCGTTGTTTTCTGGCATGAATTCGCAAAGAAGAGCACGAAATCTACAAAACCATGACTTTTTACCAAGATTCAACGGCTGAATTGCAAGAAAACAGCAGAATTCTGCACGAAATCGTCAAAATTCTTAGAGAAAACCGCATATTTCGATGCAAAACGACGATTTCTCGCCGATTTTCGTTGTTTTCTGGCTTGAATTCGCAAAGAAGAGCACGAAATCTACAAAATCATGACTTTTTACCAAGATTCAACGGCTGAATTGCAAGAAAACAGCAGAATTCTGCACGAAATCATCAAAATTCTTACAGAAAACCGCATATTTCGATGCAAAACGACGATTTCTCGGCGATTTTCGTTGTTTTCTGGCTTGAATTCGCAAAGAAGAGCACGAAATCTACAAAATCATCACTTTTTACCAAGATTCTACGGCTGAATTGCAAGAAAACAGCAGAATTCTGCACGAAATCATGAAAATTCTCACAGAAAACCGCATATTTCGATGCAAAACGACGATTTCTCGCCGATTTTCGTTGTTTTCTGGCTTGAATTCGCAAAGAAGAGCACGAAATCTACAAAATCATGACTTTTTACCAAGATTCAACGGCTGAATTGCAAGAAAACAGCAGAATTCTGCACGAAATCATCAAAATTCTTACAGAAAACCGCATATTTCGATGCAAAACAACGATTTCTCGCCGATTTTCGTTGTTTTCTGGCTTGAATTCGCAAAGAAGAGCACGAAATCTACAAAATCATCTCTTTTTACCAAGATTCTACGGCTGAATTGCAAGAAAACAGCAGAATTCTGCACGAAATCATCAAAATTCTTACAGAAAACCGCATATTTCGATGCAAAACGACGATTTCTCGCCGATTTTCGTTGATTTCTGGCTTGAATTCGCAAAGAAGAGCACGAAATCTACAAAATCATGACTTTATATTAAGATTCAACGGCTGAATTGCAAGAAAACAGCAGAATTCTGCACGAAATCATCAAAATTCTTAGAGAAAACTGCATATTTCGATGCAAAACAACGATTTCTCGCCGATTTTCGTTGTTTTCTATCTTGAATTCGCCAAGAAGAGCACGAAATCTACAAAATCATGACTTTTTACCAAGATTCAACGGCTGAATTGCAAGAAAACAGCAGAATTCTGCACGAAATCGTCAAAATTCTTAGAGAAAACCGCATATTTCGATGCAAAACGACGATTTCTCGCCGATTTTCGTTGTTTTCTGGCTTGAATTCGCAAAGAAGAGCACGAAATCAACAAAATCATCACTTTTTACCAAGATTCAACGGCTGAATTGCAAGAAAACAGCAGAATTCTGCACGAAATCATTAAAATTCTTAGAGAAAACCGCATAATTCGATGCAAAACGACGATTTCTCGCCGATTTTCGTGGTTTTCTGGCTTGAATTCGCAAAGAAGAGCTCGAAATCTACAAAATCATGACTTTTTATTAAGATTCAACGGCTGAATTGCAAGAAAACAGCAGAATTCTGCACGAAATCATCAAAATTCTTACAGAAAACCGCATATTTCGATGCAAAACGATTATTTCTCGCCGATTTCCGTTGTTTTCTGGCTTGAATTCGCAAAGAAGAGCACGAAATCTACAAAATCATGACTTTTTACCAAGATTCAACAGCTGAATTGCAAGAAAATAGCAGAATTCTGCACGAAATCATCATAATTCTTACAGAAAACCGCATATTTCGATGCAAAACGACGATTTCTCGCCGATTTTCGTTGTTTTCTGGCTTGAATTCGCAAAGAAGAGCACGAAATCTACAAAATCATGACTTTTTACCAAGATTCAACGGCTGAATTGCAAGAAAACCGCAGAATTCTGCACGAAATTATCAAAATTCTTACAGAAAACCGCATATTTCGATGCAAAACAACGATTTCTCGCCGATTTTCGTTGTTTTCTGGCTTGAATTCGCAAAGAAGAGCACGAAATCTACAAAATCATCACTTTTTACCAAGATTCTACGGCAGAATTGCAAGAAAACAGCAGAATTCTGCACGAAATCATCAAAATTCTTACAGAAAACCGCATATTTCGATGCAAAACAACGATTTCTCGCCGATTTTCGTTGTTTTCTGGCTTGAATTCGCAAAGAAGAGCACGAAATCTACAAAATCATGACTTTTTACCAAGATTCAACGGCTGAGTTGCAAGAAAACAGCAGAATTCTGCACGAAATCATCAAAATTCTTAGAGAAAACTGCATATTTCGATGCAAAACAACGATTTCTCGCCGATTTTCGTTGTTTTCTGGCTTGAATTCGCCAAGAAGAGCACGAAATCTATAAAATCATGACTTTTTACCTAGATTCAACGGCTGAATTGCAAGAAAACAGCAGAATTCTGCACGAAATCATCAAAATTCTTACAGAAAACCGCATATTTCGATGCAAAACGACGATTTCTCGCTGATTTTCGTTGTTTTCTATCTTGAATTCGCAAAGAAGAGCACGAAATCTACAAAATCATGACTTTTTACCAAGATTCAACGGCTGAATTGCAAGAAAACAGCAGAATTCTGCACGAAATCATCAAAATTTTTACAGAAAACCGCATATTTCGATGCAAAACGACGATTTCTCGCCGATTTTCGTTGTTTTCTGGCTTGAATTCGCAAAGAAGAGCACGAAATCTACAAAATCATGACTTTTTACCAAGATTCAACGGCTGAATTGCAAGAAAACAGCAGAATTCTGCACGAAATCATCAAAATTCTTACAGAAAACCGCATATTTCGATGCAAAACGACGATTTCTCGCTGATTTTCGGTTTTCTATCTTGAATTCGCAAAGAAGAGCACGGAATCTACAAAATCATGACTTTTTACCAAGATTCAACGGCTGAATTGCAAGAAAACAGCAGAATTCTGCACGAAATCATCAAAATTCTTAGAAAAAACCGCATATTTCGATGCAAAACGACGATTTCTCGCCGATTTTCGTTGTTGTCTGGCTTGAATTCGCAAAGAAGAGCACGAAATCTACAAAATCATGACTTTTTACCAAGATTCAACGGCTGAATTGCAAGAAAACAGCAGAATTCTGCACGAAATCATCAAAATTCTTACAGAAAACCGCATATTTCGATGCAAAACGACGATTTCTCGCCGATTTTCGTTGTTTTCTGGCATGAATTTGCAAAGAAGAGCACGAAATCTACAAAATCATGACATTTTACCAAGATTCAACGGCTGAATTGCAAGAAAACAGCAGAATTCTGCACGAAATCATCAAAATTCTTAGAGAAAACCGCATATTTCGATGCAAAACGACGTTTTCTCGCTGATTTTCGTTGTTTTCTATCTTGAATTCGCAAAGAAGAGCACGAAATCTACAAAATCATGACTTTTTACCAAGATTCAACGGCTGAATTGCAAGAAAACAGCAAAATTCTGCACGAAATCATCAAAATTCTTACAGAAAACCGCATATTTCGATGCAAAACGACGATTTCTCGCCGATTTTCGTTGTTGTCTGGCTTGAATTTGCAAAGAAGAGCACGAAATCTACAAAATCATGACTTTTTACCAAGATTCAACGGCTGAATTGCAAGAAAACAGCAGAATTCTGCACGAAATCATCAAAATTCTTAGAGAAAACTGCATATTTCGATGCAAAACAACGATTTCTCGCCGATTTTCGTTGTTTTCTATCTTGAATTCGCCAAGAATAGCACCAAATCTACAAAATCATGACTTTTTACCTAGATTCAACGGCTGAATTGCAAGAAAACAGCAGAATTCTGCACGAAATCATCAAAATTCTTACAGAAAACCGCATATTTCGATGCAAAACGACGATTTCTCGCCGATTTTCGTTGTTTTCTGGCTTGAATTTGCAAAGAAGAGCACGAAATCTACAAAATCATGACTTTTTACCAAGATTCAACGGCTGAATTGCAAGAAAACAGCAGAATTCTGCACGAAATCATCAAAATTCTTACAGAAAACCGCATATTTCGATGCAAAACGACGATTTCTCGCCGATTTTCGTTGTTTTCTGGCATGAATTTGCAAAGAAGAGCACGAAATCTACAAAATCATGACATTTTACCAAGATTCAACGGCTGAATTGCAAGAAAACAGCAGAATTCTGCACGAAATCATCAAAATTCTTAGAGAAAACCGCATATTTCGATGCAAAACGACGTTTTCTCGCTGATTTTCGTTGTTTTCTATCTTGAATTCGCAAAGAAGAGCACGAAATCTACAAAATCATGACTTTTTACCAAGATTCAACGGCTGAATTGCAAGAAAACAGCAGAATTCTGCACGAAATCATCAAAATTCTTAGAGAAAACTGCATATTTCGATGCAAAACAACGATTTCTCGCCGATTTTCGTTGTTTTCTATCTTGAATTCGCCAAGAAGAGCACGAAATCTACAAAATCATGACTTTTTACCTAGATTCAACGGCTGAATTGCAAGAAAACAGCAGAATTCTGCACGAAATCATCAAAATTCTTACAGAAAACCGCATATTTCGATGCAAAACAACGATTTCTCGCCGATTTTCGTTGTTTTCTGGCTTGAATTCGCAAAGAAGAGCACGAAATCTACAAAATCATGACTTTTTACCAAGATTCAACGGCTGAATTGCAAGAAAACAGCAGAATTCTGCACGAAATCATCAAAATTTTTACAGAAAACCGCATATTTTGATGCAAAACAACGATTTCTCGCCGATTTTCGTTGTTTTCTGGCTTGAATTCGCAAAGAAGAGCACGAAATCTACAAAATCATCACTTTTTACCAAGATTCTACGGCTGAATTGCAAGAAAACAGCAGAATTCTGCACGAAATCATCAAAATTCTTACAGAAAACCGCATATTTCGATGCAAAACGACGATTTCTCGCCGATTTTCGTTGTTTTCTGGCTTGAATTCGCAAAAAAGAGCACGAAATCTACAAAATCATGACTTTTTATCAAGATTCAACGGCTGAATTGCAAGAAAACAGCAAAATTCTGCACGAAATCATCAAAATTCTTAGAGAAAACTGCATATTTCGATGCAAAACAACGATTTCTCGCCGATTTTCGTTGTTTTCTATCTTGAATTCGCCAAGAAGAACACGAAATCTACAAAATCATTACTTTTTACCTAGATTCAACGGCTGAATTGCAAGAAAACAGCAGAATTCTGCACGAAATCATCAAAATTCTTACAGAAAACCGCATATTTCGATGCAAAACAACGATTTCTCGCCGATTTTCGTTGTTTTCTGGCTTGAATTCGCCAAGAAGAGCACGAAATCTATAAAATCATGACTTTTTACCTAGATTCAACGGCTGAATTGCAAGAAAACAGCAGAATTCTGCACGAAATCATCAAAATTCTTACAGAAAACCGCATATTTCGATGCAAAACGACGATTTCTCGCCGATTTTCGTTGTTTTCTGGCTTGAATTTGCAAAGAAGAGCACGAAATCTACAAAATCATGACTTTTTACCAAGATTCAACGGCTGAATTGCAAGAAAACAGCAGAATTCTGCACGAAATCATCAAAATTCTTACAGAAAACCGCATATTTCGATGCAAAACGACGATTTCTCGCCGATTTTCTTTGTTTTCTGGCTTGAATTCGCAAAGAAGAGCACGAAATCTACAAAATCATGACTTTTTACCAAGATTCAACGGCTGAATTGCAAGAAAACAGCAGAATTCTGCACGAAATCATCAAAATTCTTACAGAAACCGCATATTTCGATGCAAAACGACGATTTCTCGCTGATTTTCGTTGTTTTCTATCTTGAATTCGCAAAGAAGAGCACGGAATCTACAAAATCATGACTTTTTACCAAGATTCAACGGCTGAATTGCAAGAAAACAGCAGAATTCTGCACGAAATCATCAAAATTCTTAGAAAAAACCGCATATTTCGATGCAAAACGACGATTTCTCGCCGATTTTCGTTGTTTTCTGGCTTGAATTCGCAAAGAAGAGCACGAAATCTACAAAATCATGACTTTTTACCAAGATTCAACGGCTGAATTGCAAGAAAACAGCAGAATTCTGCACGAAATCATCAAAATTCTTACAGAAAACCGCATATTTCGATGCAAAACGACGATTTCTCGCCGATTTTCGTTGTTTTCTGGCTTGAATCTGCAAAGAAGAGCACGAAATCCACAAAATCATGACTTTTTACCAAGATTCAACAGCTGAATTGCAAGAAAACAGCAGAATTCTGCACGAAATCATCAAAATTCTTACAGAAAACCGCATATTTCGATGCAAAACAACGATTTCTCGCCGATTTTCGTTGTTTTCTGGCTTGAATTCGCAAAGAAGAGCACGAAATCTACAAAATTATGACTTTTTACCAAGATTCAACGGCTGAATTGCAAGAAAACAGCAGAATTCTGCACGAAATCATCAAAATTTTTACAGAAAACCGCATATTTTGATGCAAAACAACGATTTCTCGCCGATTTTCGTTGTTTTCTATCTTGAATTCGCAAAGAAGAGCACGAAATCTACAAAATCATGACTTTTTACCAAGATTCAACGGCTGAATTGCAGGAAAACAGCAGAATTCTGCACGAAATCATCAAAATTTTTACAGAAAACCGCATATTTTGATGCAAAACAACGATTTCTCGCCGATTTTCGTTGTTTTCTGGCTTGAATTCGCAAAGAAGAGCACGAAATCTACAAAATCATCACTTTTTACCAAGATTCTACGGCTGAATTGCAAGAAAACAGCAGAATTCTGCACGAAATCATCAAAATTCTTACAGAAAACCGCATATTTCGATGCAAAACGACGATTTCTCGCCGATTTTCGTTGTTTTCTGGCTTGAATTCGCAAAAAAGAGCACGAAATCTACAAAATCATGACTTTTTATCAAGATTCAACGGCTGAATTGCAAGAAAACAGCAAAATTCTGCACGAAATCATCAAAATTCTTAGAGAAAACTGCATATTTCGATGCAAAACAACGATTTCTCGCCGATTTTCGTTGTTTTCTATCTTGAATTCGCCAAGAAGAACACGAAATCTACAAAATCATTACTTTTTACCTAGATTCAACGGCTGAATTGCAAGAAAACAGCAGAATTCTGCACGAAATCATCAAAATTCTTACAGAAAACCGCATATTTCGATGCAAAACAACGATTTCTCGCCGATTTTCGTTGTTTTCTGGCTTGAATTCGCCAAGAAGAGCACGAAATCTATAAAATCATGACTTTTTACCTAGATTCAACGGCTGAATTGCAAGAAAACAGCAGAATTCTGCACGAAATCATCAAAATTCTTACAGAAAACCGCATATTTCGATGCAAAACGACGATTTCTCGCCGATTTTCGTTGTTTTCTGGCTTGAATTTGCAAAGAAGAGCACGAAATCTACAAAATCATGACTTTTTACCAAGATTCAACGGCTGAATTGCAAGAAAACAGCAGAATTCTGCACGAAATCATCAAAATTCTTACAGAAAACCGCATATTTCGATGCAAAACGACGATTTCTCGCCGATTTTCTTTGTTTTCTGGCTTGAATTCGCAAAGAAGAGCACGAAATCTACAAAATCATGACTTTTTACCAAGATTCAACGGCTGAATTGCAAGAAAACAGCAGAATTCTGCACGAAATCATTAAAATTCTTACAGAAACCGCATATTTCGATGCAAAACGACGATTTCTCGCTGATTTTCGTTGTTTTCTATCTTGAATTCGCAAAGAAGAGCACGGAATCTACAAAATCATGACTTTTTACCAAGATTCAACGGCTGAATTGCAAGAAAACAGCAGAATTCTGCACGAAATCATCAAAATTCTTAGAAAAAACCGCATATTTCGATGCAAAACGACGATTTCTCGCCGATTTTCGTTGTTTTCTGGCTTGAATTCGCAAAGAAGAGCACGAAATCTACAAAATCATGACTTTTTACCAAGATTCAACGGCTGAATTGCAAGAAAACAGCAGAATTCTGCACGAAATCATCAAAATTCTTACAGAAAACCGCATATTTCGATGCAAAACGACGATTTCTCGCCGATTTTCGTTGTTTTCTGGCTTGAATCTGCAAAGAAGAGCACGAAATCCACAAAATCATGACTTTTTACCAAGATTCAACAGCTGAATTGCAAGAAAACAGCAGAATTCTGCACGAAATCATCAAAATTCTTACAGAAAACCGCATATTTCGATGCAAAACGACGATTTCTCGCGGATTTTCGTTGTTTTCTGGCATGAATTCGCAAAGAAGAGCACGAAATCTACAAAACCATGACTTTTTACCAAGATTCAACGGCTGAATTGCAAGAAAACAGCAGAATTCTGCACGAAATCATCAAAATTCTTACAGAAAACCGCATATTTCGATGCAAAACGACGATTTCTCGCCGATTTTCGTTGTTTTCTGGCTTGAATTCGCAAAGAAGAGCACGAAATCTACAAAATCATGACTTTTTACCAAGATTCAACGGCTGAATTGCAAGAAAACAGCAGAATTCTGCACGAAATCATCAAAATTCTTAGAGAAAACTGCATATTTCGATGCAAAACAACGATTTCTCGCCGATTTTCGTTGTTTTCTATCTTGAATTCGCCAAGAAGAGCACGAAATCTACAAAATCATGACTTTTTACCTAGATTCAACGGCTGAATTGCAAGAAAACAGCAGAATTCTGCACGAAATCATCAAAATTCTTACAGAAAACCGCATATTTCGATGCAAAACGACGATTTCTCGCCGATTTTCGTTGTTTTCTGGCTTGAATCTGCAAAGAAGAGCACGAAATCTACAAAATCATGACTTTTTACCAAGATTCAACAGCTGAATTGCAAGAAAACAGCAGAATTCTGCACGAAATCATCAAAATTCTTACAGAAAACCGCATATTTCGATGCAAAACGACGATTTCTCGCCGATTTTCGTTGTTTTCTGGCATGAATTTGCAAAGAAGAGCACGAAATCTACAAAATCATGACATTTTACCAAGATTCAACGGCTGAATTGCAAGAAAACAGCAGAATTCTGCACGAAATCATCAAAATTCTTAGAGAAAACCGCATATTTCGATGCAAAACGACGTTTTCTCGCTGATTTTCGTTGTTTTCTATCTTGAATTCGCAAAGAAGAGCACGAAATCTACAAAATCATGACTTTTTACCAAGATTCAACGGCTGAATTGCAAGAAAACAGCAGAATTCTGCACGAAATCATCAAAATTCTTAGAGAAAACTGCATATTTCGATGCAAAACAACGATTTCTCGCCGATTTTCGTTGTTTTCTATCTTGAATTCGCCAAGAAGAGCACGAAATCTACAAAATCATGACTTTTTACCAAGATTCAACGGCTGAATTGCAAGAAAACAGCAGAATTCTGCACGAAATCATCAAAATTCTTTGAGAAAACTGCATATTTCGATGCAAAACAACGATTTCTCGCCGATTTTCGTTGTTTTCTATCTTGAATTCGCCAAGAAGAGCACGAAATCTACAAAATCATGACTTTTTACCTAGACTCAACGGCTGAATTGCAAGAAAACAGCAGAATTCTGCACGAAATCATCAAAATTTTCACAGAAAACCGCATATTTCGATGCAAAACAACGATTTCTCGCCGATTTTCGTTGTTTTCTATCTTGAATTCGCCAAGAAGAGCACGAAATCTACAAAATCATGACTTTTTACCTAGATTCAACGGCTGAATTGCAAGAAAACAGCAGAATTCTGCACGAAATCATCAAAATTCTTACAGAAAACCGCATATTTCGATGCAAAACGACGATTTCTCGGCGATTTTTGTTGTTTTCTGGCTTGAATTCGCAAAGAAGAGCACGAAATCTACAAAATCATGACTTTTTACCAAGATTCAACAGCTGAATTGCAAGAAAACAGCAGAATTCTGCACGAAATCATCAAAATTCTTACAGAAAACCGCATATTTCGATGCAAAACGACGATTTCTCGCTGATTTTCATTGTTTTCTATCTTGAATTTGCAAAGAAGAGCACGGAATCTACAAAATCATGACTTTTTACCAAGATTCAACGGCTGAATTGCAAGAAAACAGCAGAATTCTGCACGAAATCATCAAAATTCTTACAGAAAAATGCATATATCGATGCAAAACGACGATTTCTCGCCGATTTTCGTTGTTTTCTGGCTTGAATTCGCAAAGAAGAGCACGAAATCTACAAAATCATGACTTTTTACCAAGATTCAACGGCTGAATTGCAAGAAAACAGCAGAATTCTGCACGAAATCATCAAAATTCTTACAGAAAACCGCATATTTCGATGCAAAACAACGTTTTCTCGCCGATTTTCGTTGTTTTCTGGCTTGAATTCGCAAAGAAGAGCACGAAATCTACAAAATCATGACATTTTACCAAGATTCAACGGCTGAATTGCAAGAAAACAGCAGAATTCTGCACGAAATCATCAAAATTCTTAGAGAAAACCGCATATTTCGATGCAAAACGACGTTTTCTCGCTGATTTTCGTTGTTTTCTATCTTGAATTCGCAAAGAAGAGCACGAAATCTACAAAATCATGACTTTTTACCAAGATTCAACGGCTGAATTGCAAGAAAACAGCAGAATTCTGCACGAAATCATCAAAATTCTTAGAGAAAACTGCATATTTCGATGCAAAACAACGATTTCTCGCCGATTTTCGTTGTTTTCTATCTTGAATTCGCCAAGAAGAGCACGAAATCTACAAAATCATGACTTTTTACCAAGATTCAACGGCTGAATTGCAAGAAAACAGCAGAATTCTGCACGAAATCATCAAAATTCTTTGAGAAAACTGCATATTTCGATGCAAAACAACGATTTCTCGCCGATTTTCGTTGTTTTCTATCTTGAATTCGCCAAGAAGAGCACGAAATCTACAAAATCATGACTTTTTACCTAGACTCAACGGCTGAATTGCAAGAAAACAGCAGAATTCTGCACGAAATCATCAAAATTTTCACAGAAAACCGCATATTTCGATGCAAAACAACGATTTCTCGCCGATTTTCGTTGTTTTCTATCTTGAATTCGCAAAGAAGAGCACGAAATCTACAAAATCATGACTTTTTACCTAGATTCAACGGCTGAATTGCAAGAAAACAGCAGAATTCTGCACGAAATCATCAAAATTCTTACAGAAAACCGCATATTTCGATGCAAAACGACGATTTCTCGGCGATTTTTGTTGTTTTCTGGCTTGAATTCGCAAAGAAGAGCACGAAATCTACAAAATCATGACTTTTTACCAAGATTCAACAGCTGAATTGCAAGAAAACAGCAGAATTCTGCACGAAATCATCAAAATTCTTACAGAAAACCGCATATTTCGATGCAAAACGACGATTTCTCGCTGATTTTCATTGTTTTCTATCTTGAATTTGCAAAGAAGAGCACGGAATCTACAAAATCATGACTTTTTACCAAGATTCAACGGCTGAATTGCAAGAAAACAGCAGAATTCTGCACGAAATCATCAAAATTCTTACAGAAAAATGCATATATCGATGCAAAACGACGATTTCTCGCCGATTTTCGTTGTTTTCTGGCTTGAATTCGCAAAGAAGAGCACGAAATCTACAAAATCATGACTTTTTACCAAGATTCAACGGCTGAATTGCAAGAAAACAGCAGAATTCTGCACGAAATCATCAAAATTCTTACAGAAAACCGCATATTTCGATGCAAAACAACGTTTTCTCGCCGATTTTCGTTGTTTTCTGGCTTGAATTCGCAAAGAAAAGCACGAAATCTACAAAATCATCACTTTTTACCAAGATTCTACGGCTGAATTGCAAGAAAACAGCAGAATTCTGCACGAAATCATCAAAATTCTTAGAGAAAACTGCATATTACGATGCAAAACAACGATTTCTCGTCGATTTTCGTTGTTTTCTATCTTGAATTCGCCAAGAAGAGCACGAAATCTACAAAATCATGACTTTTTACCAAGATTCAACGGCTGAATTGCAAGAAAACAGCAGAATTCTGCACGAAATCATCAAAATTCTTACAGAAAACCGCATTTTTCGATGCAAAACGACGATTTTTCGCCGATTTTCGTTGTTTTCTTACTTGAATTCGCAAAGAAGAGCACTAAATCTACAAAATCATGACTTTTTACCAAGATTCAACGGTTGAATTGCAAGAAAACAGCAGAATTCTGCACGAAATCATCAAAATTCTTACAGAAAACCGCATTTTTCGATGCAAAACAACGATTTCTCGCCGATTTTCGTTGTTTTCTGGCTTGAATTTGCAAAGAAGAGCACGAAATCTACAAAATCATCACTTTTTACCAAGATTCTACGGCTGAATTGCAAGAAAACAGCAGAATTCTGCACGAAATCATCAAAATTCTTAGAGAAAACTGCATTTTACGATGCAAAACAACGATTTCTCGCCGATTTTCGTTGTTTTCTATCTTGAATTCGCCAAGAAGAGCACGAAATCTACAAAATCATGACTTTTTACCAAGATTCAACGACTGAATTGCAAGAAAACAGCAGAATTCTGCACGAAATCATCAAAATTCTTAGAGAAAACTGCATATTTCGATGCAAAACAACGATTTCTCGCCGATTTTCGTTGTTTTCTGGCTTGAATTCGCAAAGAAGAGCACGAAATCTACAAAATCATCACTTTTTACCAAAATTCTACGGCTGAATTGCAAGAAAACAGCAGAATTCTGCACGAAATCATCAAAATTCTTACAGAAAACCGCATATTTCGATGCAAAACGACGATTTCTCGCCGATTTTCGTTGTTTTCTGGCTTGAATTCGCAAAGAAGAGCACGAAATCTACAAAATCATGACTTTTTACCAAGATTCAACGGCTGAATTGCAAGAAAACAGCAGAATTCTGCACGAAATCATCAAAATTCTTAAAGAAAACTGCATATTTCGATGCAAAACAACGATTTCTCGCCGATTTTCGTTGTTTTCTATCTTGAATTCGCTAAGAAGAGCACGAAATCTACAAAATCATGACTTTTTACCTAGATTCAACGGCTGAATTGCAAGAAAACAGCAGAATTCTGCACGAAATCATCAAAATTCTTACAGAAAACCGCATATTTCGATGCAAAACGACGATTTCTCGCCGATTTTCGTTGTTTTCTGGCTTGAATCTGCAAAGAAGAGCACGAAATCTACAAAATCATGACTTTTTACCAAGATTCAACAGCTGAATTGCAAGAAAACAGCAGAATTCTGCACGAAATCATCAAAATTCTTACAGAAAACCGCATATTTCGATGCAAAACGACGATTTCTCGCCGATTTTCGTTGTTTTCTGGCATGAATTTGCAAAGAAGAGCACGAAATCTACAAAATCATGACATTTTACCAAGATTCAACTGCTGAATTGCAAGAAAACAGCAGAATTCTGCACGAAATCATCAAAATTCTTAGAGAAAACCGCATATTTCGATGCAAAACGACGTTTTCTCGCTGATTTTCGTTGTTTTCTATCTTGAATTCGCAAAGAAGAGCACGAAATCTACAAAATCATGACTTTTTACCAAGATTCAACGGCTGAATTGCAAGAAAACAGCAGAATTCTGCACGAAATCATCAAAATTCTTAGAGAAAACTGCATATTTCGATGCAAAACAACGATTTCTCGCCGATTTTCGTTGTTTTCTATCTTGAATTCGCCAAGAAGAGCACGAAATCTACAAAATCATGACTTTTTACCAAGATTCAACGGCTGAATTGCAAGAAAACAGCAGAATTCTGCACGAAATCATCAAAATTCTTTGAGAAAACTGCATATTTCGATGCAAAACAACGATTTCTCGCCGATTTTCGTTGTTTTCTATCTTGAATTCGCCAAGAAGAGCACGAAATCTACAAAATCATGACTTTTTACCTAGACTCAACGGCTGAATTGCAAGAAAACAGCAGAATTCTGCACGAAATCATCAAAATTTTCACAGAAAACCGCATATTTCGATGCAAAACAACGATTTCTCGCCGATTTTCGTTGTTTTCTATCTTGAATTCGCCAAGAAGAGCACGAAATCTACAAAATCATGACTTTTTACCTAGATTCAACGGCTGAATTGCAAGAAAACAGCAGAATTCTGCACGAAATCATCAAAATTCTTACAGAAAACCGCATATTTCGATGCAAAACGACGATTTCTCGGCGATTTTTGTTGTTTTCTGGCTTGAATTCGCAAAGAAGAGCACGAAATCTACAAAATCATGACTTTCTACCAAGATTCAACAGCTGAATTGCAAGAAAACAGCAGAATTCTGCACGAAATCATCAAAATTCTTACAGAAAACCGCATTTTTCGATGCAAAACGACGATTTCTCGCTGATTTTCATTGTTTTCTATCTTGAATTTGCAAAGAAGAGCACGGAATCTACAAAATCATGACTTTTTACCAAGATTCAACGGCTGAATTGCAAGAAAACAGCAGAATTCTGCACGAAATCATCAAAATTCTTACAGAAAAATGCATATATCGATGCAAAACGACGATTTCTCGCCGATTTTCGTTGTTTTCTGGCTTGAATTCGCAAAGAAGAGCACGAAATCTACAAAATCATGACTTTTTGCCAAGATTCAACGGCTGAATTGCAAGAAAACAGCAGAATTCTGCACGAAATCATCAAAATTCTTACAGAAAACCGCATATTTCGATGCAAAACAACGTTTTCTCGCCGATTTTCGTTGTTTTCTGGCTTGAATTCGCAAAGAAAAGCACGAAATCTACAAAATCATCACTTTTTACCAAGATTCTACGGCTGAATTGCAAGAAAACAGCAGAATTCTGCACGAAATCATCAAAATTCTTAGAGAAAACTGCATATTACGATGCAAAACAACGATTTCTCGCCGATTTTCGTTGTTTTCTATCTTGAATTCGCCAAGAAGAGCACGAAATCTACAAAATCATGACTTTTTACCAAGATTCAACGGCTGAATTGCAAGAAAACAGCAGAATTCTGCACGAAATCATCAAAATTCTTACAGAAAACCGCATTTTTCGATGCAAAACGACGATTTTTCGCCGATTTTCGTTGTTTTCTTACTTGAATTCGCAAAGAAGAGCACTAAATCTACAAAATCATGACTTTTTACCAAGATTCAACGGTTGAATTGCAAGAAAACAGCAGAATTCTGCACGAAATCATCAAAATTCTTACAGAAAACCGCATTTTTCGATGCAAAACCACGATTTCTCGCCGATTTTCGTTGTTTTCTGGCTTGAATTTGCAAAGAAGAGCACGAAATCTACAAAATCATCACTTTTTACCAAGATTCTACGGCTGAATTGCAAGAAAACAGCAGAATTCTGCACGAAATCATCAAAATTCTTAGAGAAAACTGCATTTTACGATGCAAAACAACGATTTCTCGCCGATTTTCGTTGTTTTCTATCTTGAATTCGCCAAGAAGAGCACGAAATCTACAAAATCATGACTTTTTACCAAGATTCAACGGCTGAATTGCAAGAAAACAGCAGAATTCTGCACGAAATCATCAAAATTCTTAGAGAAAACTGCATATTTCGATGCAAAACAACGATTTCTCGCCGATTTTCGTTGTTTTCTATCTTGAATTCGACAAGAGGAGCACGAAATCTACAAAATCATGACTTTTTACCTAGATTCAACGGCTGAATTGCAAGAAAACAGCAGAATTCTGCATGAAATCATCAAAATTCGTACAGAAAACCGCATATTTCGATGCAAAACAACGATTTCTCGCCGATTTTCGTTGTTTTCTGGCTTGAATTCGCAAAGAAGAGCACGAAATCTACAAAATCATGACTTTTTACCAAGATTCAACGGCTGAATTGCAAGAAAACAGCAGAATTCTGCACGAAATCATCAAAATTCTTAGAGAAAACTGCATATTTCGATGCGAAACAACGATTTCTCGCCGATTTTCGTGGTTTTCTGGCTTGAATTCGCAAAGAAGAGCACGAAATCTACAAAATCATGACTTTTTACCAAGATTCAACGGCTGAATTGCAAGAAAACAGCAGAATTCTGCACGAAATCATCAAAATTCTTACAGAAAACCGCATATTTCGATGCAAAACAACGATTTCTCGCCGATTTTCGTTGTTTTCTGGCTTGAATTCGCAAAGAAGAGCACGAAATCTACAAAATCATGACTTTTTACCAAGATTCAACGGCTGAGTTGCAAGAAAACAGCAGAATTCTGCACGAAATCATCAAAATTCTTAGAGAAAACTGCATATTTCGATGCAAAACAACAATTTCTCGCCGATTTTCGTTGTTTTCTGGCTTGAATTCGCAAAGAAGAGCACGAAATCTACAAAATCATGACTTTTTACCAAGATTCAACGGCTGAATTGCAAGAAAACACCAGAATTCTGCACGAAATCATCAAAATTCTTAGAGAAAACTGCATATTTCGATGCAAATCAACGATTTCTCGCCGATTTTCGTTGTTTTCTATCTTGAATTCGCCAAGAGGAGCACGAAATCTACAAAATCATGACTTTTTACCTAGATTCAACGGCTGAATTGCAAGAAAACAGCAGAATTCTGCACGAAATCATCAGAATTCTTACAGAAAACCGCTTATTTCGATGCAAAACAACGATTTCTCGCCGATTTTCGTTGTTTTCTGGCTTGAATTTGCCAAGAAGAGCACGAAATCTATAAAATCATGACTTTTTACCTAGATTCAACGGCTGAATTGCAAGAAAACAGCAGAATTCTGCACGAAATCATCAAAATTCTTAGAGAAAACTGCATATTTCGATGCAAAACAACGATTTCTCGCCAATTTTCGTTGTTTTCTATCTTGAATTCGCCAAGAAGAGCACGAAATCTACAAAATTATGACTTTTTACCTAGATTCAACGGCTGAATTGCAAGAAAACAGCAGAATTCTGCACGAAATCATCAAAATTCTTACAGAAAACCGCATATTTCGATGCAAAACGACGATTTCTCGCCGATTTTCGTTGTTTTCTGGCTTGAATTTGCAAAGAAGAGCACGAAATCTACAAAATCATGACTTTTTACCACGATTCAACGGCTGAATTGCAAGAAAACAGCAGAATTCTACACGAAATCATCAAAATTCTTACAGAAAACCGCATATTTCGATGCAAAACGACGATTTCTCGCCGATTTTCGTTGTTTTCTGGCATGAATTTGCAAAGAAGAGCACGAAATCTACAAAATCATGACTTTTTACCAAGATTCAACGGCTGAATTGCAAGAAAACAGCAGAATTCTGCACGAAATCATCAAAATTCTTAGAGAAAACCGCATATTTCGATGCAAAACGACGTTTTCTCGCTGATTTTCGTTGTTTTCTATCTTGAATTCGCCAGAAGAGCACGAAATCTACAAAATCCTGACTTTTTACCAAGATTCAACGGCTGAGTTGCAAGAAAACAGCAGAATTCTGCACGAAATCATCAAAATTCTTAGAGAAAACTGCATATTTCGATGCAAAACAACGATTTCTCGCCGATTTTCGTTGTTTTCTGGCTTGAATTCGCAAAGAAGAGCACGAAATCTACAAAATCATGACTTTTTACCAAGATTCAACGGCTGAATTGCAAGAAAACACCAGAATTCTGCACGAAATCATCAAAATTCTTAGAGAAAACTGCATATTTCGATGCAAAACAACGATTTCTCGCCGATTTTCGTTGTTTTCTATCTTGAATTCGCCAAGAAGAGCACGAAATCTACAAAATCATGACTTTTTACCTAGATTCAACGGCTGAATTGCAAGAAAACAGCAGAATTCTGCACGAAATCATCAGAATTCTTACAGAAAACCGTATATTTCGATGCAAAACAACGATTTCTCGCCGATTTTCGTTGTTTTCTGGCTTGAATTCGCCAAGAAGAGCACCAAATCTATAAAATCATGACTTTTTACCTAGATTCAACGGCTGAATTGCAAGAAAACAGCAGAATTCTGCACGAAATCATCAAAATTCTTACAGAAAACCGCATATTTCGATGCAAAACGACGATTTCTCGCCGATTTTCGTTGTTTTCTGGCTTGAATTCGCAAAGAAGAGCACGAAATCTACAAAATCATGACTTTTACCAAGATTCAACGGCTGAATTGCAAGAAAACAGCAGAATTCTGCACGAAATCATCAAAATTCTTAGAGAAAACTGCATATTTCGATGCAAAACAACGATTTCTCGCCGATTTTCGTTGTTTTCTGGCTTGAATTCGCAAAGAAGAGCACGAAATCTACAATATCATGACTTTTACCAAGATTCAACAGCTGAATTGCAAGAAAACAGCAGAATTCTGCTCGAAATCATCAAAATTCTTACAGAAAACCGCATATTTCGATGCAAAACAACGATTTCTCGCCGATTTTCGTTGTTTTCTGGCTTGAATTCGCAAAGAAGAGCACAAAATCTACAAAATCATCACTTTTTACCAAGATTCTACGGCTGAATTGCAAGAAAACAGCAGAATTCTGCACGAAATCATCAAAATTCTTACAGAAAACCGCATATTTCGATGCAAAACGACAAGTTCTCGCCGATTTTCGTTGTTTTCTATCTTGAATTCGCCAAGAAGAGCACGAAATCTACAAAATCATGACTTTTTACATAGATTCAACGGCTGAATTGCAAGAAAACAGCAGAATTCTGCACAAAATCATCAAAATTCTTACAGAAAACCGCATATTTCGATGCAAAACAACGATTTCTCGCCGATTTTCGTTGTTTTCTATCTTGAATTCGCCAAGAAGAGCACGAAATCTACAAAATCATGACTTTTTACCTAGATTCAACGGCTGAATTGCAAGAAAACAGCAGAAATCTGCACGAAATCATCAAAATTCTTACAGAAAACCGCATATTTCGATGCAAAACGACGATTTCTCGCCGATTTTCGTTGTTTTCTGGCATGAATTTGCAAAGAAGAGCACGAAATCTACAAAATCATGACTTTTTACCAAGATTCAACGGCTGAATTGCAAGAAAACTGCAGAATTCTGCACGAAATCATCAAAATTCTTAGAGAAAACCGCATATTTCGATGCAAAACGACGATTTCTCGCTGATTTTCGTTGTTTTCTATCTTGAATTCGCAAAAAAGAGCACAAAATCTACAAAATCATGACTTTTTACCAAGTTTCAACGGCTGAATTGCAAGAAAACAGCAGAACTCTGCACGAAATCGTCAAAATTCTTAGAGAAAACCGCATATTTCGATGCAAAACGACGATTTCTCGCCGATTTTCGATGTTTTCTGGCTTGAATTCGTAAAGAAGAGCACGAAATCTACAAAATCATTACTTTTTACCAAGATTCAACGGCTGAATTGCAAGAAAACAGCAGAATTCTGCACGAAATCATCAAAATTCTTAGAGAAAACTGCATATTTCGATGCAAAACAACGATTTCTCGCCGATTTTCGTTGTTTTCTATCTTGAATTCGCCAACAAGAGCACGAAATCTACAAAATCATGACTTTTTACATAGATTCAACGGCTGAATTGCAAGAAAACAGCAGAATTCTGCACGAAATCATCAAAATTCTTACAGAAAACCGCATATTTTAATGCAAAACGACGATTTCTCGCCGATTTTCGTTGTTTTCTGGCTTGAATTCGCAAAGAAGAGAACGAAATCTACAAAATCATGACTTTTTACCAAGATTCAACGGCTGAATTGCAAGAAAACAGCAGAATTCTGCACGAAATCATCAAAATTCTTACAGAAAACCGCATATTTCGATGCAAAACAACGATTTCTCGCCGATTTTCGTTGTTTTCTGGCTTGAATTCGCAAAGAAGAGCACGAAATCTACAAAATCATCACTTTTTACCAAGATTCTACGGCTGAATTGCAAGAAAACAGCAAAATTCTGCACGAAATCATCAAAATTCTTAGAGAAAACTGCATATTTCGATGCAAAACAACGATTTCTCGCCGATTTTCGTTGTTTTCTATCTTGAATTCGCCAAGAAGAGCACGAAATCTACAAAATCATGACTTTTTACCTAGATTCAACGGCTGAATTGCAAGAAAACAGCAGAATTCTGCACGAAATCATCAAAATTCTTAGAGAAAACTGCATATTTCGATGCAAAACTTCTGCACGAAATCATCAAAATTCTTACAGAAAACCGCATATTTCGATGCAAAACGACGAGTTCTCGCCGATTTTCGTTGTTTTCTGGCTTGAATTCGCAAAGAAGAGCACGAAATCTACAAATTCATGACTTTTTACCAAGATTCAACGGCTGAATTGCAAGAAAACAGCAGAATTCTGCACGAAATCATCAAAATTCTTAGAGAAAACTGCATATTTCGATGCAAAACAACGATTTCTCGCCGATTTTCGTTGTTTTCTATCTTGAATTCGCCAAGAAGAGCACGAAATCTACAAAATCATGACTTTTTACATAGATTCAACGGCTGAATTGCAAGAAAACAACAGAATTCTGCACGAAATCATCAAAATTCTTACAGAAAACCGCATATTTCGATGCAAAACAACGATTTCTCGCCGATTTTCGTTGTTTTCTATCTTGAATTCGCCAAGAAGAGCACGAAATCTACAAAATCATGACTTTTTACCTAGATTCAACGGCTGAATTGCAAGAAAACAGCAGAAATCTGCACGAAATCATCAAAATTCTTACAGAAAACCGCATATTTCGATGCAAAACGACGATTTTTCGCCGATTTTCGTTGTTTTCTGGCATGAATTTGCAAAGAAGAGCACGAAATCTACAAAATCATGACTTTTTACCAAGATTCAACGGCTGAATTGCAAGAAAACACCAGAATTCTGCACGAAATCATCAAAATTCTTAGAGAAAACTGCATATTTCGATGCAAATCAACGATTTCTCGCCGATTTTCGTTGTTTTCTATCTTGAATTCGCCAAGAGGAGCACGAAATCTACAAAATCATGACTTTTTACCTAGATTCAACGGCTGAATTGCAAGAAAACAGCAGAATTCTGCACGAAATCATCAGAATTCTTACAGAAAACCGCTTATTTCGATGCAAAACAACGATTTCTCGCCGATTTTCGTTGTTTTCTGGCTTGAATTTGCCAAGAAGAGCACGAAATCTATAAAATCATGACTTTTTACCTAGATTCAACGGCTGAATTGCAAGAAAACAGCAGAATTCTGCACGAAATCATCAAAATTCTTAGAGAAAACTGCATATTTCGATGCAAAACAACGATTTCTCGCCAATTTTCGTTGTTTTCTATCTTGAATTCGCCAAGAAGAGCACGAAATCTACAAAATTATGACTTTTTACCTAGATTCAACGGCTGAATTGCAAGAAAACAGCAGAATTCTGCACGAAATCATCAAAATTCTTACAGAAAACCGCATATTTCGATGCAAAACGACGATTTCTCGCCGATTTTCGTTGTTTTCTGGCTTGAATTTGCAAAGAAGAGCACGAAATCTACAAAATCATGACTTTTTACCACGATTCAACGGCTGAATTGCAAGAAAACAGCAGAATTCTACACGAAATCATCAAAATTCTTACAGAAAACCGCATATTTCGATGCAAAACGACGATTTCTCGCCGATTTTCGTTGTTTTCTGGCATGAATTTGCAAAGAAGAGCACGAAATCTACAAAATCATGACTTTTTACCAAGATTCAACGGCTGAATTGCAAGAAAACAGCAGAATTCTGCACGAAGTCATCAAAATTCTTAGAGAAAACCGCATATTTCGATGCAAAACGACGTTTTCTCGCTGATTTTCGTTGTTTTCTATCTTGAATTCGCCAGAAGAGCACGAAATCTACAAAATCATGACTTTTTACCAAGATTCAACGGCTGAGTTGCAAGAAAACAGCAGAATTCTGCACGAAATCATCAAAATTCTTAGAGAAAACTGCATATTTCGATGCAAAACAACGATTTCTCGCCGATTTTCGTTGTTTTCTGGCTTGAATTCGCAAAGAAGAGCACGAAATCTACAAAATCATGACTTTTTACCAAGATTCAACGGCTGAATTGCAAGAAAACACCAGAATTCTGCACGAAATCATCAAAATTCTTAGAGAAAACTGCATATTTCGATGCAAAACAACGATTTCTCGCCGATTTTCGTTGTTTTCTATCTTGAATTCGCCAAGAGGAGCACGAAATCTACAAAATCATGACTTTTTACCTAGATTCAACGGCTGAATTGCAAGAAAACAGCAGAATTCTGCACGAAATCATCAGAATTCTTACAGAAAACCGCATATTTCGATGCAAAACAACGATTTCTCGCCGATTTTCGTTGTTTTCTGGCTTGAATTCGCCAAGAAGAGCACCAAATCTATAAAATCATGACTTTTTACCTAGATTCAACGGCTGAATTGCAAGAAAACAGCAGAATTCTGCACGAAATCATCAAAATTCTTACAGAAAACCGCATATTTCGATGCAAAACGACGATTTCTCGCCGATTTTCGTTGTTTTCTGGCTTGAATTCGCAAAGAAGAGCACGAAATCTACAAAATCATGACTTTTACCAAGATTCAACGGCTGAATTGCAAGAAAACAGCAGAATTCTGCACGAAATCATCAAAATTCTTAGAGAAAACTGCATATTTCGATGCAAAACAACGATTTCTCGCCGATTTTCGTTGTTTTCTGGCTTGAATTCGCAAAGAAGAGCACGAAATCTACAATATCATGACTTTTACCAAGATTCAACGGCTGAATTGCAAGAAAACAGCAGAATTCTGCTCGAAATCATCAAAATTCTTACAGAAAACCGCATATTTCGATGCAAAACAACGATTTCTCGCCGATTTTCGTTGTTTTCTGGCTTGAATTCGCAAAGAAGAGCACAAAATCTACAAAATCATCACTTTTTACCAAGATTCTACGGCTGAATTGCAAGAAAACAGCAGAATTCTGCACGAAATCATCAAAATTCTTACAGAAAACCGCATATTTCGATGCAAAACGACAAGTTCTCGCCGATTTTCGTTGTTTTCTATCTTGAATTCGCCAAGAAGAGCACGAAATCTACAAAATCATGACTTTTTACATAGATTCAACGGCTGAATTGCAAGAAAACAGCAGAATTCTGCACAAAATCATCAAAATTCTTACAGAAAACCGCATATTTCGATGCAAAACAACGATTTCTCGCCGATTTTCGTTGTTTTCTATCTTGAATTCGCCAAGAAGAGCACGAAATCTACAAAATCATGACTTTTTACCTAGATTCAACGGCTGAATTGCAAGAAAACAGCAGAAATCTGCACGAAATCATCAAAATTCTTACAGAAAACCGCATATTTCGATGCAAAACGACGATTTCTCGCCGATTTTCGTTGTTTTCTGGCATGAATTTGCAAAGAAGAGCACGAAATCTACAAAATCATGACTTTTTACCAAGATTCAACGGCTGAATTGCAAGAAAACTGCAGAATTCTGCACGAAATCATCAAAATTCTTAGAGAAAACCGCATATTTCGATGCAAAACGACGATTTCTCGCTGATTTTCGTTGTTTTCTATCTTGAATTCGCAAAAAAGAGCACAAAATCTACAAAATCATGACTTTTTACCAAGTTTCAACGGCTGAATTGCAAGAAAACAGCAGAACTCTGCACGAAATCGTCAAAATTCTTAGAGAAAACCGCATATTTCGATGCAAAACGACGATTTCTCGCCGATTTTCGATGTTTTCTGGCTTGAATTCGTAAAGAAGAGCACGAAATCTACAAAATCATTACTTTTTACCAAGATTCAACGGCTGAATTGCAAGAAAACAGCAGAATTCTGCACGAAATCATCAAAATTCTTAGAGAAAACTGCATATTTCGATGCAAAACAACGATTTCTCGCCGATTTTCGTTGTTTTCTATCTTGAATTCGCCAACAAGAGCACGAAATCTACAAAATCATGACTTTTTACATAGATTCAACGGCTGAATTGCAAGAAAACAGCAGAATTCTGCACGAAATCATCAAAATTCTTACAGAAAACCGCATATTTTAATGCAAAACGACGATTTCTCGCCGATTTTCGTTGTTTTCTGGCTTGAATTCGCAAAGAAGAGAACGAAATCTACAAAATCATGACTTTTTACCAAGATTCAACGGCTGAATTGCAAGAAAACAGCAGAATTCTGCACGAAATCATCAAAATTCTTACAGAAAACCGCATATTTCGATGCAAAACAACGATTTCTCGCCGATTTTCGTTGTTTTCTGGCTTGAATTCGCAAAGAAGAGCACGAAATCTACAAAATCATCACTTTTTACCAAGATTCTACGGCTGAATTGCAAGAAAACAGCAAAATTCTGCACGAAATCATCAAAATTCTTAGAGAAAACTGCATATTTCGATGCAAAACAACGATTTCTCGCCGATTTTCGTTGTTTTCTATCTTGAATTCGCCAAGAAGAGCACGAAATCTACAAAATCATGACTTTTTACCTAGATTCAACGGCTGAATTGCAAGAAAACAGCAGAATTCTGCACGAAATCATCAAAATTCTTAGAGAAAACTGCATATTTCGATGCAAAACTTCTGCACGAAATCATCAAAATTCTTACAGAAAACCGCATATTTCGATGCAAAACGACGAGTTCTCGCCGATTTTCGTTGTTTTCTGGCTTGAATTCGCAAAGAAGAGCACGAAATCTACAAAATCATGACTTTTTACCAAGATTCAACGGCTGAATTGCAAGAAAACAGCAGAATTCTGCACGAAATCATCAAAATTCTTAGAGAAAACTGCATATTTCGATGCAAAACAACGATTTCTCGCCGATTTTCGTTGTTTTCTATCTTGAATTCGCCAAGAAGAGCACGAAATCTACAAAATCATGACTTTTTACATAGATTCAACGGCTGAATTGCAAGAAAACAACAGAATTCTGCACGAAATCATCAAAATTCTTACAGAAAACCGCATATTTCGATGCAAAACAACGATTTCTCGCCGATTTTCGTTGTTTTCTATCTTGAATTCGCCAAGAAGAGCACGAAATCTACAAAATCATGACTTTTTACCTAGATTCAACGGCTGAATTGCAAGAAAACAGCAGAAATCTGCACGAAATCATCAAAATTCTTACAGAAAACCGCATATTTCGATGCAAAACGACGATTTTTCGCCGATTTTCGTTGTTTTCTGGCTTGAATTCGCAAAGAAGAGCACGAAATCTACAAAATCATGACTTTTACCAAGATTCAACGGCTGAATTGCAAGAAAACAGCAGAATTCTGCACGAAATCATCAAAATTCTTAGAGAAAACTGCATATTTCGATGCAAAACAACGATTTCTCGCCGATTTTCGTTGTTTTCTGGCTTGAATTCGCAAAGAAGAGCACGAAATCTACAATATCATGACTTTTACCAAGATTCAACAGCTGAATTGCAAGAAAACAGCAGAATTCTGCTCGAAATCATCAAAATTCTTACAGAAAACCGCATATTTCGATGCAAAACAACGATTTCTCGCCGATTTTCGTTGTTTTCTGGCTTGAATTCGCAAAGAAGAGCACAAAATCTACAAAATCATCACTTTTTACCAAGATTCTACGGCTGAATTGCAAGAAAACAGCAGAATTCTGCACGAAATCATCAAAATTCTTACAGAAAACCGCATATTTCGATGCAAAACGACAAGTTCTCGCCGATTTTCGTTGTTTTCTATCTTGAATTCGCCAAGAAGAGCACGAAATCTACAAAATCATGACTTTTTACATAGATTCAACGGCTAAATTGCAAGAAAACAGCAGAATTCTGCACAAAATCATCAAAATTCTTACAGAAAACCGCATATTTCGATGCAAAACAACGATTTCTCGCCGATTTTCGTTGTTTTCTATCTTGAATTCGCCAAGAAGAGCACGAAATCTACAAAATCATGACTTTTTACCTAGATTCAACGGCTGAATTGCAAGAAAACAGCAGAAATCTGCACGAAATCATCAAAATTCTTACAGAAAACCGCATATTTCGATGCAAAACGACGATTTCTCGCCGATTTTCGTTGTTTTCTGGCATGAATTTGCAAAGAAGAGCACGAAATCTACAAAATCATGACTTTTTACCAAGATTCAACGGCTGAATTGCAAGAAAACTGCAGAATTCTGCACGAAATCATCAAAATTCTTAGAGAAAACCGCATATTTCGATGCAAAACGACGATTTCTCGCTGATTTTCGTTGTTTTCTATCTTGAATTCGCAAAAAAGAGCACAAAATCTACAAAATCATGACTTTTTACCAAGTTTCAACGGCTGAATTGCAAGAAAACAGCAGAACTCTGCACGAAATCGTCAAAATTCTTAGAGAAAACCGCATATTTCGATGCAAAACGACGATTTCTCGCCGATTTTCGATGTTTTCTGGCTTGAATTCGTAAAGAAGAGCACGAAATCTACAAAATCATTACTTTTTACCAAGATTCAACGGCTGAATTGCAAGAAAACACCAGAATTCTGCACGAAATCATCAAAATTCTTAGAGAAAACTGCATATTTCGATGCAAAACAACGATTTCTCGCCGATTTTCGTTGTTTTCTATCTTGAATTCGCCAACAAGAGCACGAAATCTACAAAATCATGACTTTTTACATAGATTCAACGGCTGAATTGCAAGAAAACAGCAGAATTCTGCACGAAATCATCAAAATTCTTACAGAAAACCGCATATTTTAATGCAAAACGACGATTTCTCGCCGATTTTCGTTGTTTTCTGGCTTGAATTCGCAAAGAAGAGAACGAAATCTACAAAATCATGACTTTTTACCAAGATTCAACGGCTGAATTGCAAGAAAACAGCAGAATTCTGCACGAAATCATCAAAATTCTTACAGAAAACCGCATATTTCGATGCAAAACAACGATTTCTCGCCGATTTTCGTTGTTTTCTGGCTTGAATTCGCAAAGAAGAGCACGAAATCTACAAAATCATCACTTTTTACCAAGATTCTACGGCTGAATTGCAAGAAAACAGCAAAATTCTGCACGAAATCATCAAAATTCTTAGAGAAAACTGCATATTTCGATGCAAAACAACGATTTCTCGCCGATTTTCGTTGTTTTCTATCTTGAATTCGCCAAGAAGAGCACGAAATCTACAAAATCATGACTTTTTACCTAGATTCAACGGCTGAATTGCAAGAAAACAGCAGAATTCTGCACGAAATCATCAAAATTCTTAGAGAAAACTGCATATTTCGATGCAAAACTTCTGCACGAAATCATCAAAATTCTTACAGAAAACCGCATATTTCGATGCAAAACGACGAGTTCTCGCCGATTTTCGTTGTTTTCTGGCTTGAATTCGCAAAGAAGAGCACGAAATCTACAAAATCATGACTTTTTACCAAGATTCAACGGCTGAATTGCAAGAAAACAGCAGAATTCTGCACGAAATCATCAAAATTCTTAGAGAAAACTGCATATTTCGATGCAAAACAACGATTTCTCGCCGATTTTCGTTGTTTTCTATCTTGAATTCGCCAAGAAGAGCACGAAATCTACAAAATCATGACTTTTTACATAGATTCAACGGCTGAATTGCAAGAAAACAACAGAATTCTGCACGAAATCATCAAAATTCTTACAGAAAACCGCATATTTCGATGCAAAACAACGATTTCTCGCCGATTTTCGTTGTTTTCTATCTTGAATTCGCCAAGAAGAGCACGAAATCTACAAAATCATGACTTTTTACCTAGATTCAACGGCTGAATTGCAAGAAAACAGCAGAAATCTGCACGAAATCATCAAAATTCTTACAGAAAACCGCATATTTCGATGCAAAACGACGATTTTTCGCCGATTTTCGTTGTTTTCTGGCATGAATTTGCAAAGAAGAGCACGAAATCTACAAAATCATGACTTTTTACCAAGATTCAACGGCTGAATTGCAAGAAAACTGCAGAATTCTGCACGAAATCATCAAAATTCTTAGAGAAAACCGCATATTTCGATGCAAAACGACGATTTCTCGCTGATTTTCGTTGTTTTCTATCTTGAATTTGCAAAAAAGAGCACAAAATCTACAAAATCATGACTTTTTACCAAGTTTCAACGGCTGAATTGCAAGAAAACAGCAGAATTCTGCACGAAATCGTCAAAATTCGTAGAGAAAACCGCATATTTCGATGCAAAACGACGATTTCTCGCCGATTTTCGATGTTTTCTGGCTTGAATTCGTAAAGAAGAGCACGAAATCTACAAAATCATTACTTTTTACCAAGATTCAACGGCTGAATTGCAAGAAAACAGCAGAATTCTGCACGAAATCATCAAAATTCTTAGAGAAAACTGCATATTTCGATGCAAAACAACGATTTCTCGCCGATTTTCGTTGTTTTCTATCTTGAATTCGCCAACAAGAGCACGAAATCTACAAAATCATGACTTTTTACATAGATTCAACGGCTGAACTGCAAGAAAACAGCAGAATTCTGCACGAAATCATCAAAATTCTTACAGAAAACCGCATATTTCGATGCAAAACAACGATTTCTCGCCGATTTTCGTTGTTTTCAGGCTTGAATTCGCAAAGAAGAGCACGAAATCTACAAAATCATCACTTTTTACCAAGATTCTACGGCTGAATTGCAAGAAAACAGCAAAATTCTGCACGAAATCATCAAAATTCTTAGAGAAAACTGCATATTTCGATGCAAAACAACGATTTCTCGCCGATTTTCGTTGTTTTCTATCTTGAATTCGCCAAGAAAAGC
The DNA here is from genome assembly GCA_029298725.1 of Gnatocerus cornutus. Classification (NCBI taxonomy): domain Eukaryota; kingdom Metazoa; phylum Arthropoda; class Insecta; order Coleoptera; family Tenebrionidae; genus Gnatocerus; species Gnatocerus cornutus. The sequence goes on from CM055514.1 coordinate 3,978,010, forward strand.
ACGAAATCTACAAAATCATAATTTTTTACCAAGATTCAACGGCTGAATTGCAAGAAAACAGCAGAATTCTGCACGAAATCGTCAAAATTCTTAGAGAAAACCGCATATTTCGATGCAAAACGACGATTTCTCGCCGATTTTCGTTGTTTTCTGGCTTGAATTCGCAAAGAAGAGTACGAAATCTACAAAATCATCACTTTTTACCAAGATTCTTCGGCTGAATTGCAAGAAAACAGCAGAATTCTGCACGAAATCATCAAAATTCTTAGAGAAAACTGCATATTTCGATGCAAAACAACGATTTCTCGCAAATTTTCGTTGTTTTCTATCTTGAATTCGCCAAGAAGAGCACGAAATCTACAAAATCATGACTTTTTACCTAGATTCAACGGCTGAATTGCAAGAAAACAGCAGAATTCCACACGAAATCATCAAAATTCTTACAGAAAACCGCATATTTCGATGCAAAACGACGATTTCTCGCCGATTTTCGTTGTTTTTTGGCTTGAATTCGCAAAGAAGAGCACGAGATCTACAAAATCATGACTTTTTACCAAGATTCAACGGCTGAATTGCAAGAAAACAGCAGAATTCTGCACGAAATCATCAAAATTCTTACAGAAAACCGCATATTTCGATGCAAAACGACGATTTCTCGCCAATTTTCGTTGTTTTCTGGCATGAATTCGCAAAGAAGAGCACGAAATCTACAAAATCATGACTTTTTACCAAGATTCAACGGCTGAATTGCAAGAAAACAGCAGAATTCTGCACGAAATTGTCAAAATTCTTAGAGAAAACCGCATATTTCGATGCAAAACGACGATTTCTCGCCGATTTTCGTTGTTTTCTGGCTTGAATTCGCAAAGAAGAGCACGAAATCTACAAAATCATCACTTTTTACCAAGATTCAACGGCTGAATTGCAAGAAAACAGCAGAATTCTGCACGAAATCATCAAAATTCTTAGAGAAAACTGCATATTTCGATGCAAAACGACGATTTCTCGCCGATTTTCGTGGTTTTCTGGCTTGAATTCGCAAAGAAGAGCACGAAATCTACAAAATCATGACTTTTTACCAAGATTCAACGGCTGAATTGCAAGAAAACAGCAAAATTCTGCACGAAATCATCAAAATTCTTACAGAAAACCGCATATTTCGATGCAAAACGACGATTTCTCGCCGATTTTCGTTGTTTTCTGGCTTGAATTCGCAAAGAAGAGCACGAAATCTACAAAATCATGACTTTTTACCAAGATTCAACGGCTGAATTGCAAGAAAACAGCAAAATTCTGCACGAAATCATCAAAATTCTTAGAGAAAACTGCATATTTCGATGCAAAACAACGATTTCTCGCCGATTTTCGTGGTTTTCTGGCTTGAGTTCGCAAAAAAGAGCACGAAATCTACAAAATTATGACATTTTACCAATATTCAACGGCTGAATTGCAAGAAAACAGCAGAATTCTGCACGAAATCATCAAAATTTTTACAGAAAACCGCATATTTCGATGCAAAACGATTATTTCTCGCTGATTTTCGTTGTTTTCTGGCTTGAATTCGCAAAGAAGAGCACGAAATCTACAAAATAATGACTTTTTACCAAGATTCAACGGCTGAATTGCAAGAAAACAGCCGAATTCTGCACGAAATTATCAAAATTCTTACAGAAAACCGCATATTTCGATGCAAAACAACGATTTCTCGCCGATTTTCGTTGTTTTCTGGCTTGAATTCGCAAAAAAGAGCACGAAATCTACAAAATCATTACTTTTTACCAAGATTCAACGGCTGAATTGCAAGAAAACAGCAGAATTCTGCACGAAATCATCAAAATTCTTAGAGAAAACTGCATATTTCGATGCAAAACAACGATTTCTCGCCGATTTTCGTTGTTTTCTATCTTGAATTCGCCAACAAGAGCACGAAATCTACAAAATCATGACTTTTTACATAGATTCAACGGCTGAATTGCAAGAAAACAGCAGAATTCTGCACGAAATCATCAAAATTCTTAAAGAAAACCGCATATTTCGAAGCAAAACAACGATTTCTCGCCGATTTTCGTTGTTTTCTATCTTGAATTCGCCAAGACGAGCACGAAATCTACAAAATCATGACTTTTTACCTAGATTCAACGGCTGAATTGCAAGAAAACAGCAGAATTCTGCACGAAATCATCAAAATTCTTACAGAAAACCGCATATTTCAATGCAAAACGACGATTTCTCGCCGATTGTCGTTGTTTTCTGGCTTGAATTCGCAAAGAAGAGAACAAAATCTACAAAATCATGACTTTTTACCAAGATTCAACGGCTGAATTGCAAGAAAACAGCAGAATTCTGCACGAAATCATCAAAATTCTTACAGAAAACCGCATATTTCGATGCAAAACAACGATTTCTCGCCGATTTTCGTTGTTTTCTGGCTTGAATTCGCAAAGAAGAGCACGAAATCTACAAAATCATCACTTTTTACCAAGATTCTACGGCTGAATTGCAAGAAAACAGCAAAATTCTGCACGAAATCATCAAAATTCTTAGAGAAAACTGCATATTTCGATGCAAAACAACGATTTCTCGCCGATTTTCGTTGTTTTCTATCTTGAATTCGCCAAGAAAAGCACGAAATCTACAAAATCATAATTTTTTACCAAGATTCAACGGCTGAATTGCAAGAAAACAGCAGAATTCTGCACGAAATCGTCAAAATTCTTAGAGAAAACCGCATATTTCGATGCAAAACGACGATTTCTCGCCGATTTTCGTTGTTTTCTGGCTTGAATTCGCAAAGAAGAGTACGAAATCTACAAAATCATCACTTTTTACCAAGATTCTTCGGCTGAATTGCAAGAAAACAGCAGAATTCTGCACGAAATCATCAAAATTCTTAGAGAAAACTGCATATTTCGATGCAAAACAACGATTTCTCGCAAATTTTCGTTGTTTTCTATCTTGAATTCGCCAAGAAGAGCACGAAATCTACAAAATCATGACTTTTTACCTAGATTCAACGGCTGAATTGCAAGAAAACAGCAGAATTCCACACGAAATCATCAAAATTCTTACAGAAAACCGCATATTTCGATGCAAAACGACGATTTCTCGCCGATTTTCGTTGTTTTTTGGCTTGAATTCGCAAAGAAGAGCACGAGATCTACAAAATCATGACTTTTTACCAAGATTCAACGGCTGAATTGCAAGAAAACAGCAGAATTCTGCACGAAATCATCAAAATTCTTACAGAAAACCGCATATTTCGATGCAAAACGACGATTTCTCGCCAATTTTCGTTGTTTTCTGGCATGAATTCGCAAAGAAGAGCACGAAATCTACAAAATCATGACTTTTTACCAAGATTCAACGGCTGAATTGCAAGAAAACAGCAGAATTCTGCACGAAATTGTCAAAATTCTTAGAGAAAACCGCATATTTCGATGCAAAACGACGATTTCTCGCCGATTTTCGTTGTTTTCTGGCTTGAATTCGCAAAGAAGAGCACGAAATCTACAAAATCATCACTTTTTACCAAGATTCAACGGCTGAATTGCAAGAAAACAGCAGAATTCTGCACGAAATCATCAAAATTCTTAGAGAAAACTGCATATTTCGATGCAAAACGACGATTTCTCGCCGATTTTCGTGGTTTTCTGGCTTGAATTCGCAAAGAAGGGCACGAAATCTACAAAATCATGACTTTTTACCAAGATTCAACGGCTGAATTGCAAGAAAACAGCAAAATTCTGCACGAAATCATCAAAATTCTTACAGAAAACCGCATATTTCGATGCAAAACGACGATTTCTCGCCGATTTTCGTTGTTTTCTGGCTTGAATTCGCAAAGAAGAGCACGAAATCTACAAAATCATGACTTTTTACCAAGATTCAACGGCTGAATTGCAAGAAAACAGCAAAATTCTGCACGAAATCATCAAAATTCTTAGAGAAAACTGCATATTTCGATGCAAAACAACGATTTCTCGCCGATTTTCGTGGTTTTCTGGCTTGAATTCGCAAAAAAGAGCACGAAATCTACAAAATTATGACATTTTACCAATATTCAACGGCTGAATTGCAAGAAAACAGCAGAATTCTGCACGAAATCATCAAAATTTTTACAGAAAACCGCATATTTCGATGCAAAACGATTATTTCTCGCCGATTTTCGTTGTTTTCTGGCTTGAATTCGCAAAGAAGAGCACGAAATCTACAAAATCATGACTTTTTACCAAGATTCAACGGCTGAATTGCAAGAAAACAGCCGAATTCTGCACGAAATTATCAAAATTCTTACAGAAAACCGCATATTTCGATGCAAAACAACGATTTCTCGCCGATTTTCGTTGTTTTCTGGCTTGAATTCGCAAAAAAGAGCACGAAATCTCAAAATCATCACTTTTTACCAAGATTCTACGGCTGAATTGCAAGAAAACAGCAGAATTCTGCACGAAATCATCAAAATTCTTAGAGAAAACTGCATATTTCGATGCAAAACAACGATTTCTCGCCGATTTTCGTTGTTTTCTATCTTGACTTCGCCAAGAAGAGCACGAAATCTACAAAATCATGACTTTTTACCTAGATTCAACGGCTGAATTGCAAGAAAACAGCAGAATTCTGCACGAAATCATCAAAATTCTTACAGAAAACCGCATATTTCGATGCAAAACGACGATTTCTCGCTGATTTTCGTTGTTTTCTATCTTGAATTCGCAAAGAAGAGCACAAAATCTACAAAATCATGACTTTTTACCAAGACTCAACAGCTGAATTGCAAGAAAACAGCAGAATTCTGCACGAAATCATCAAAATTCTTACAGAAAACCGCATATTTCGATGCAAAACAACGATTTCTCGCCGATTTTCGTTGTTTTCTGGCTTGAATTCGCAAAGAAAAGCACGAAATCTACAAAATCATCACTTTTTACCAAGATTCTACGGCTGAATTGCAAGAAAACAGCAGAATTCTGCACGAAATCATCAAAATTCTTAGAGAAAACTGCATATTTCGATGCAAAACAACGATTTCTCGCCGATTTTCGTTGTTTTCTATCTTGAATTCGCCAAGAAGAGCACGAAATCTACAAAATCATGACTTTTTACCAAGATTCAACGGCTGAATTGCAAGAAAACAGCAGAATTCTGCACGAAATTGTCAAAATTCTTAGAGAAAACCGCATATTTCGATGCAAAACGACGATTTCTCGCCGATTTTCGTTGTTTTCTGGCTTGAATTCGCAAAGCAGAGCACGAAATCAACAAAATCATTACTTTTTACCAAGATTCAACGGCTGAATTGCAAGAAAACAGCAGAATTCTGCACGAAATCATCAAAATTCTTAGAGAAAACCGCATATTTCGATGCAAAACGACGATTTCTCGCCGATTTTCGTGGTTTTCTGGCTTGAATTCGCAAAGAAGAGCACGAAATCTACAAAATCATGACATTTTACCAAGATTCAACGGCTGAATTGCAAGAAAACAGCAGAATTCTGCACGAAATCATCAAAATTCTTACAGAAAACCGCATATTTCGATGCAAAACAACGATTTCTCGCCGATTTTCGTTGTTTTCTGGCTTGAATTTGCAAGGAAGAGCACGAAATCTACAAAATCATCACTTTTTACCAAGATTCAACGGCTGAATTGCAAGGAAACAGCAGAATTCTGCACGAAATCATCAAAATTCTTAGAGAAAACTGCATATTTCGATGCAAAACGACGATTTCTCGCCGATTTTCGTTGTTTTCTGGCTTGAATTCGCAAAGAAGAGCACGAAATCTATAAAATCATGACTTTTTACCAAGATTCAACGGCTGAATTGCAAGAAAACAGCAGAATTCTGCACAAAATCATCAAAATTCTTAGAGAAAACTGCATATTTCGATGCAAAACAACGATTTCTCGCCGATTTTCGTTGTTTTCTATCTTGAATTCGCCAAGAAGAGCACGAAATCTACAAAATCATGACTTTTTACATAGATTCAACGGCTGAATTGCAAGAAAACAACAGAATTCTGCACGAAATCATCAAAATTCTTACAGAAAACCGCATATTTCGATGCAAAACAACGATTTCTCGCCGATTTTCGTTGTTTTCTATCTTGAATTCGCCAAGAAGAGCACGAAATCTACAAAATCATGACTTTTTACCTAGATTCAACGGCTGAATTGCAAGAAAACAGCAGAAATCTGCACGAAATCATCAAAATTCTTACAGAAAACCGCATATTTCGATGCAAAACGACGATTTCTCGCCGATTTTCGTTGTTTTCTGGCATGAATTTGCAAAGAAGAGCACGAAATCTACAAAATCATGACTTTTTACCAAGATTCAACGGCTGAATTGCAAGAAAACTGCAGAATTCTGCACGAAATCATCAAAATTCTTAGAGAAAACCGCATATTTCGATGCAAAACGACGATTTCTCGCTGATTTTCGTTGTTTTCTATCTTGAATTTGCAAAAAAGAGCACAAAATCTACAAAATCATGACTTTTTACCAAGTTTCAACGGCTGAATTGCAAGAAAACAGCAGAATTCTGCACGAAATCGTCAAAATTCGTAGAGAAAACCGCATATTTCGATGCAAAACGACGATTTCTCGCCGATTTTCGATGTTTTCTGGCTTGAATTCGTAAAGAAGAGCACGAAATCTACAAAATCATTACTTTTTACCAAGATTCAACGGCTGAATTGCAAGAAAACAGCAGAATTCTGCACGAAATCATCAAAATTCTTAGAGAAAACTGCATATTTCGATGCAAAACAACGATTTCTCGCCGATTTTCGTTGTTTTCTATCTTAAATTCGCCAACAAGAGCACGAAATCTACAAAATCATGACTTTTTACATAGATTCAACGGCTGAATTGCAAGAAAACAGCAGAATTCTGCACGAAATCATCAAAATTCTTATAGAAAACCGCATATTTCGATGCAAAACAACGATTTCTCGCCGATTTTCGTTGTTTTCTATCTTGAATTCGCCAAGACGAGCACGAAATCTACAAAATCATGACTTTTTACCTAGATTCAACGGCTGAATTGCAAGAAAACAGCAGAATTCTGCACGAAATCATCAAAATTCTTACAGAAAACCGCATATTTCAATGCAAAACGACGATTTCTCGCCGATTGTCGTTGTTTTCTGGCTTGAATTCGCAAAGAAGAGAACAAAATCTACAAAATCATGACTTTTTACCAAGATTCAACGGCTGAATTGCAAGAAAACAGCAGAATTCTGCACGAAATCATCAAAATTCTTACAGAAAACCGCATATTTCGATGCAAAACAACGATTTCTCGCCGATTTTCGTTGTTTTCTGGCTTGAATTCGCAAAGAAGAGCACGAAATCTACAAAATCATCACTTTTTACCAAGATTCTACGGCTGAATTGCAAGAAAACAGCAAAATTCTGCACGAAATCATCAAAATTCTTAGAGAAAACTGCATATTTCGATGCAAAACGACGATTTCTCGCCGATTTTCGTTGTTTTCTGGCTTGAATTCGCAAAGAAGAGTACGAAATCTACAAAATCATCACTTTTTACCAAGATTCAACGGCTGAATTGCAAGAAAACAGCAGAATTCTGCACGAAATCATCAAAATTCTTAGAGAAAACTGCATATTTCGATGCAAAACGACGATTTCTCGCCGATTTTCGTGGTTTTCTGGCTTGAATTCGCAAAGAAGAGCACGAAATCTACAAAATTATGACATTTTACCAATATTCAACGGCTGAATTGCAAGAAAACAGCAGAATTCTGCACGAAATCATCAAAATTTTTACAGAAAACCGCATATTTCGATGCAAAACGATTATTTCTCGCCGATTTTCGTTGTTTTCTGACTTGAATTCGCAAAGAAGAGCACGAAATCTACAAAATCATGACTTTTTACCAAGATTCAACGGCTGAATTGCAAGAAAACAGCCGAATTCTGCACGAAATTATCAAAATTCTTACAGAAAACCGCATATTTCGATGCAAAACAACGATTTCTCGCCGATTTTCGTTGTTTTCTGACTTGAATTCGCAAAAAAGAGCACGAAATCTCAAAATCATCACTTTTTACCAAGATTCTACGGCTGAATTGCAAGAAAACAGCAGAATTCTGCACGAAATCATCAAAATTCTTAGAGAAAACTGCATATTTCGATGCAAAACGACGATTTCTCGCCGATTTTCGTTGTTTTCTGGCTTGAATTTGCAAGGAAGAGCACGAAATCTACAAAATCATCACTTTTTACCAAGATTCAACGGCTGAATTGCAAGGAAACAGCAGAATTCTGCACGAAATCATCAAAATTCTTAGAGAAAACTGCATATTTCGATGCAAAACGACGATTTCTCGCCGATTTTCGTTGTTTTCTGGCTTGAATTCGCAAAGAAGAGCACGAAATCTACAAAATCATGACTTTTTACCAAGATTCAACGGCTGAATTGCAAGAAAACAGCAGAATTCTGCACGAAATCATCAAAATTCTTAGAGAAAACTGCATATTTCGATGCAAAACAACGATTTCTCGCCGATTTTCGTTGTTTTCTATCTTGAATTCGCCAAGAAGAGCACGAAATCTACAAAATCATGACTTTTTACCAAGATTCAACGGCTGAATTGCAAGAAAACAGCAGAATTCTGCACGAAATCGTCAAAATTCTTAGAGAAAACCGCATATTTCGATGCAAAACGACGATTTCTCGCCGATTTTCGTTGTTTTCTGGCTTGAATTCGCAAAGCAGAGCACGAAATCAACAAAATCATTACTTTTTACCAAGATTCAACGGCTGAATTGCAAGAAAACAGCAGAATTCTGCACGAAATCATCAAAATTCTTAGAGAAAACCGCATATTTCGATGCAAAACGACGATTTCTCGCCGATTTTCGTGGTTTTCTGGCTTGAATTCGCAAAGAAGAGCACGAAATCTACAAAATCATGACATTTTACCAAGATTCAACGGCTGAATTGCAAGAAAACAGCAGAATTCTGCACGAAATCATCAAAATTCTTACAGAAAACCGCATATTTCGATGCAAAACAACGATTTCTCGCCGATTTTCGTTGTTTTCTGGCTTGAATTTGCAAGGAAGAGCACGAAATCTACAAAATCATCACTTTTTACCAAGATTCAACGGCTGAATTGCAAGGAAACAGCAGAATTCTGCACGAAATCATCAAAATTCTTAGAGAAAACCGCATATTTCGATGCAAAACGACGATTTCTCGCCGATTTTCGTTGTTTTCTATCTTGACTTCGCCAAGAAGAGCACGAAATCTACAAAATCATGACTTTTTACCTAGATTCAACGGCTGAATTGCAAGAAAACAGCAGAATTCTGCACGAAATCATCAAAATTCTTACAGAAAACCGCATATTTCGATGCAAAACGACGATTTCTCGCTGATTTTCGTTGTTTTCTATCTTGAATTCGCAAAGAAGAGCACAAAATCTACAAAATCATGACTTTTTACCAAGATTCAACAGCTGAATTGCAAGAAAACAGCAGAATTCTGCACGAAATCATCAAAATTCTTACAGAAAACCGCATATTTCGATGCAAAACAACGATTTCTCGCCGATTTTCGTTGTTTTCTGGCTTGAATTCGCAAAGAAGAGCACGAAATCTACAAAATCATCACTTTTTACCAAGATTCTACGGCTGAATTGCAAGAAAACAGCAGAATTCTGCACGAAATCATCAAAATTCTTAGAGAAAACTGCATATTTCGATGCAAAACAACGATTTCTCGCCGATTTTCGTTGTTTTCTATCTTGAATTCGCCAAGAAGAGCACGAAATCTACAAAATCATGACTTTTTACCAAGATTCAACGGCTGAATTGCAAGAAAACAGCAGAATTCTGCACGAAATCGTCAAAATTCTTAGAGAAAACCGCATATTTCGATGCAAAACGACGATTTCTCGCCGATTTTCGTTGTTTTCTGGCTTGAATTCGCAAAGCAGAGCACGAAATCAACAAAATCATTACTTTTTACCAAGATTCAACGGCTGAATTGCAAGAAAACAGCAGAATTCTGCACGAAATCATCAAAATTCCTAGAGAAAACCGCATATTTCGATGCAAAACGACGATTTCTCGCCGATTTTCGTGGTTTTCTGGCTTGAATTCGCAAAGAAGAGCACGAAATCTACAAAATCATGACATTTTACCAAGATTCAACGGCTGAATTGCAAGAAAACAGCAGAATTCTGCACGAAATCATCAAAATTCTTACAGAAAACCGCATATTTCGATGCAAAACGATTATTTCTCGCCGATTTTCGTTGTTTTCTGGCTTGAATTCGCAAAGAAGAGCACGAGATCTACAAAATCATGACTTTTTACCAAGATTCAACGGCTGAATTGCAAGAAAACAGCAGAATTCTGCACGAAATCATCAAAATTCTTACAGAAAACCGCATATTTCGATGCAAAACAACGATTTCTCGCCGATTTTCGTTGTTTTCTGGCTTGAATTTGCAAGGAAGAGCACGAAATCTACAAAATCATCACTTTTTACCAAGATTCAACGGCTGAATTGCAAGGAAACAGCAGAATTCTGCACGAAATCATCAAAATTCTTAGAGAAAACTGCATATTTCGATGCAAAACGACGATTTCTCGCCGATTTTCGTTGTTTTCTGGCTTGAATTCGCAAAGAAGAGCACGAAATCTACAAAATCATGACTTTTTACCAAGATTCAACGGCTGAATTGCAAGAAAACAGCAGAATTCTGCACGAAATCATCAAAATTCTTAGAGAAAACGGCATATTTCGATGCAAAACAACGATTTCTCGCCGATTTTCGTTGTTTTCTATCTTGAATTCGCCAAGAAGAGCACGAAATCTACAAAATCATGACTTTTTACCAAGATTCAACGGCTGAATTGCAAGAAAACAGCAGAATTCTGCACGAAATCGTCAAAATTTTTACAGAAAACCGCATATTTCGATGCAAAACGATTATTTCTCGCCGATTTTCGTTGTTTTCTGGCTTGAATTCGCAAAGAAGAGCACGAAATCTACAAAATCATGACTTTTTACCAAGATTCAACGGCTGAATTGCAAGAAAACAGCCGAATTCTGCACGAAATTATCAAAATTCTTACAGAAAACCGCATATTTCGATGCAAAACAACGATTTCTCGCCGATTTTCGTTGTTTTCTGGCTTGAATTCGCAAAAAAGAGCACGAAATCTCAAAATCATCACTTTTTACCAAGATTCTACGGCTGAATTGCAAGAAAACAGCAGAATTCTGCACGAAATCATCAAAATTCTTAGAGAAAACTGCATATTTCGATGCAAAACAACGATTTCTCGCCGATTTTCGTTGTTTTCTATCTTGACTTCGCCAAGAAGAGCACGAAATCTACAAAATCATGACTTTTTACCTAGATTCAACGGCTGAATTGCAAGAAAAGAGCAGAATTCTGCACGAAATCATCAAAATTCTTACAGAAAACCGCATATTTCGATGCAAAACGACGATTTCTCGCTGATTTTCGTTGTTTTCTATCTTCAATTCGCAAAGAAGAGCACAAAATCTACAAAATCATGACTTTTTACCAAGATTCAACAGCTGAATTGCAAGAAAACAGCAGAATTCTGCACGAAATCATCAAAATTCTTACAGAAAACCGCATATTTCGATGCAAAACAACGATTTCTCGCCGATTTTCGTTGTTTTCTGGCTTGAATTCGCAAAGAAAAGCACGAAATCTACAAAATCATCACTTTTTACCAAGATTCTACGGCTGAATTGCAAGAAAACAGCAGAATTCTGCACGAAATCATCAAAATTCTTAGAGAAAACTGCATATTTCGATGCAAAACAACGATTTCTCGCCGATTTTCGTTGTTTTCTATCTTGAATTCGCCAAGAAGAGCACGAAATCTACAAAATCATGACTTTTTACCAAGATTCAACGGCTGAATTGCAAGAAAACAGCAGAATTCTGCACGAAATCGTCAAAATTCTTAGAGAAAACCGCATATTTCGATGCAAAACGACGATTTCTCGCCGATTTTCGTTGTTTTCTGGCTTGAATTCGCAAAGCAGAGCACGAAATCAACAAAATCATTACTTTTTACCAAGATTCAACGGCTGAATTGCAAGAAAACAGCAGAATTCTGCACGAAATCATCAAAATTCTTAGAGAAAACCGCATATTTCGATGCAAAACGACGATTTCTCGCCGATTTTCGTGGTTTTCTGGCTTGAATTCGCAAAGAAGAGCACGAAATCTACAAAATCATGACATTTTACCAAGATTCAACGGCTGAATTGCAAGAAAACAGCAGAATTCTGCACGAAATCATCAAAATTCTTACAGAAAACCGCATATTTCGATGCAAAACAACGATTTCTCGCCGATTTTCGTTGTTTTCTGGCTTGAATTTGCAAGGAAGAGCACGAAATCTACAAAATCATCACTTTTTACCAAGATTCAACGGCTGAATTGCAAGGAAACAGCAGAATTCTGCACGAAATCATCAAAATTCTTAGAGAAAACTGCATATTTCGATGCAAAACGACGATTTCTCGCCGATTTTCGTTGTTTTCTGGCTTGAATTCGCAAAGAAGAGCACGAAATCTACAAAATCATGACTTTTTACCAAGATTCAACGGCTGAATTGCAAGAAAACAGCAGAATTCTGCACGAAATCATCAAAATTCTTAGAGAAAACTGCATATTTCGATGCAAAACAACGATTTCTCGCCGATTTTCGTTGTTTTCTATCTTGAATTCGCCAAGAAGAGCACGAAATCTACAAAATCATGACTTTTTACATAGATTCAACGGCTGAATTGCAAGAAAACAACAGAATTCTGCACGAAATCATCAAAATTCTTACAGAAAACCGCATATTTCGATGCAAAACAACGATTTCTCGCCGATTTTCGTTGTTTTCTATCTTGAATTCGCCAAGAAGAGCACGAAATCTACAAAATCATGACTTTTTACCTAGATTCAACGGCTGAATTGCAAGAAAACAGCAGAAATCTGCACGAAATCATCAAAATTCTTACAGAAAACCGCATATTTCGATGCAAAACGACGATTTCTCGCCGATTTTCGTTGTTTTCTGGCATGAATTTGCAAAGAAGAGCACGAAATCTACAAAATCATGACTTTTTACCAAGATTCAACGGCTGAATTGCAAGAAAACTGCAGAATTCTGCACGAAATCATCAAAATTCTTAGAGAAAACCGCATATTTCGATGCAAAACGACGATTTCTCGCTGATTTTCGTTGTTTTCTATCTTGAATTTGCAAAAAAGAGCACAAAATCTACAAAATCATGACTTTTTACCAAGTTTCAACGGCTGAATTGCAAGAAAACAGCAGAATTCTGCACGAAATCGTCAAAATTCGTAGAGAAAACCGCATATTTCGATGCAAAACGACGATTTCTCGCCGATTTTCGATGTTTTCTGGCTTGAATTCGTAAAGAAGAGCACGAAATCTACAAAATCATTACTTTTACCAAGATTCAACGGCTGAATTGCAAGAAAACAGCAGAATTCTGCACGAAATCATCAAAATTCTTAGAGAAAACTGCATATTTCGATGCAAAACAACGATTTCTCGCCGATTTTCGTTGTTTTCTATCTTAAATTCGCCAACAAGAGCACGAAATCTACAAAATCATGACTTTTTACATAGATTCAACGGCTGAATTGCAAGAAAACAGCAGAATTCTGCACGAAATCATCAAAATTCTTATAGAAAACCGCATATTTCGATGCAAAACAACGATTTCTCGCCGATTTTCGTTGTTTTCTATCTTGAATTCGCCAAGACGAGCACGAAATCTACAAAATCATGACTTTTTACCTAGATTCAACGGCTGAATTGCAAGAAAACAGCAGAATTCTGCACGAAATCATCAAAATTCTTACAGAAAACCGCATATTTCAATGCAAAACGACGATTTCTCGCCGATTGTCGTTGTTTTCTGGCTTGAATTCGCAAAGAAGAGAACAAAATCTACAAAATCATGACTTTTTACCAAGATTCAACGGCTGAATTGCAAGAAAACAGCAGAATTCTGCACGAAATCATCAAAATTCTTACAGAAAACCGCATATTTCGATGCAAAACAACGATTTCTCGCCGATTTTCGTTGTTTTCTGGCTTGAATTCGCAAAGAAGAGCACGAAATCTACAAAATCATCACTTTTTACCAAGATTCTACGGCTGAATTGCAAGAAAACAGCAAAATTCTGCACGAAATCATCAAAATTCTTAGAGAAAACTGCATATTTCGATGCAAAACGACGATTTCTCGCCGATTTTCGTTGTTTTCTGGCTTGAATTCGCAAAGAAGAGTACGAAATCTACAAAATCATCACTTTTTACCAAGATTCAACGGCTGAATTGCAAGAAAACAGCAGAATTCTGCACGAAATCATCAAAATTCTTAGAGAAAACTGCATATTTCGATGCAAAACGACGATTTCTCGCCGATTTTCGTGGTTTTCTGGCTTGAATTCGCAAAGAAGAGCACGAAATCTACAAAATCATGACTTTTCACCAAGATTCAACGGCTGAATTGCAAGAAAACAGCAGAATTCTGCACGAAATTGTCAAAATTCTTAGAGAAAACCGCATATTTCGATGCAAAACGACGATTTCTCGCCGATTTTCGTTGTTTTCTGGCTTGAATTCGCAAAGAAGAGCACGAAATCTACAAAATCATCACTTTTTACCAAGATTCTACGGCTGAATTGCAAGAAAACAGCAGAATTGTGCACGAAATCATTAAAATTCTTACAGAAAACCGCATATTTCGATGCAAAACGACGATTTCTCGCCGATTTTCGTTGTTTTCTGGCTTGAATTCGCAAAGAAGAGCACGAAATCTACAAAATCATGACTTTTTACCAAGATTCAACGGCTGAATTGCAAGAAAACAGCAAAATTCTGCACGAAATCATCAAAATTCTTAGAGAAAACTGCATATTTCGATGCAAAACAACGATTTCTCGCCGATTTTCGTGGTTTTCTGGCTTGAATTCGCAAAAAAGAGCACGAAATCTACAAAATTATGACATTTTACCAATATTCAACGGCTGAATTGCAAGAAAACAGCAGAATTCTGCACGAAATCATCAAAATTTTTACAGAAAACCGCATATTTCGATGCAAAACGATTATTTCTCGCCGATTTTCGTTGTTTTCTGGCTTGAATTCGCAAAGAAGAGCACGAAATCTACAAAATCATGACTTTTTACCAAGATTCAACGGCTGAATTGCAAGAAAACAGCCGAATTCTGCACGAAATTATCAAAATTCTTACAGAAAACCGCATATTTCGATGCAAAACAACGATCTCTCGCCGATTTTCGTTGTTTTCTGGCTTGAATTCGCAAAAAAGAGCACGAAATCTCAAAATCATCACTTTTTACCAAGATTCTACGGCTGAATTGCAAGAAAACAGCAGAATTCTGCACGAAATCATCAAAATTCTTAGAGAAAACTGCATATTTCGATGCAAAACAACGATTTCTCGCCGATTTTCGTTGTTTTCTATCTTGACTTCGCCAAGAAGAGCACGAAATCTACAAAATCATGACTTTTTACCTAGATTCAACGGCTGAATTGCAAGAAAACAGCAGAATTCTGCACGAAATCATCAAAATTCTTACAGAAAACCGCATATTTCGATGCAAAACGACGATTTCTCGCTGATTTTCGTTGTTTTCTATCTTGAATTCGCAAAGAAGAGCACAAAATCTACAAAATCATGACTTTTTACCAAGATTCAACAGCTGAATTGCAAGAAAACAGCAGAATTCTGCACGAAATCATCAAAATTCTTACAGAAAACCGCATATTTCGATGCAAAACAACGATTTCTCGCCGATTTTCGTTGTTTTCTGGCTTGAATTCGCAAAGAAGAGCACGAAATCTACAAAATCATCACTTTTTACCAAGATTCTACGGCTGAATTGCAAGAAAACAGCAGAATTCTGCACGAAATCATCAAAATTCTTAGAGAAAACTGCATATTTCGATGCAAAACAACGATTTCTCGCCGATTTTCGTTGTTTTCTATCTTGAATTCGCCAAGAAGAGCACGAAATCTACAAAATCATGACTTTTTACCAAGATTCAACGGCTGAATTGCAAGAAAACAGCAGAATTCTGCACGAAATCGTCAAAATTCTTAGAGAAAACCGCATATTTCGATGCAAAACGACGATTTCTCGCCGATTTTCGTTGTTTTCTGGCTTGAATTCGCAAAGCAGAGCACGAAATCAACAAAATCATTACTTTTTACCAAGATTCAACGGCTGAATTGCAAGAAAACAGCAGAATTCTGCACGAAATCATCAAAATTCCTAGAGAAAACCGCATATTTCGATGCAAAACGACGATTTCTCGCCGATTTTCGTGGTTTTCTGGCTTGAATTCGCAAAGAAGAGCACGAAATCTACAAAATCATGACATTTTACCAAGATTCAACGGCTGAATTGCAAGAAAACAGCAGAATTCTGCACGAAATCATCAAAATTCTTACAGAAAACCGCATATTTCGATGCAAAACGATTATTTCTCGCCGATTTTCGTTGTTTTCTGGCTTGAATTCGCAAAGAAGAGCACGAGATCTACAAAATCATGACTTTTTACCAAGATTCAACGGCTGAATTGCAAGAAAACAGCAGAATTCTGCACGAAATCATCAAAATTCTTACAGAAAACCGCATATTTCGATGCAAAACAACGATTTCTCGCCGATTTTCGTTGTTTTCTGGCTTGAATTTGCAAGGAAGAGCACGAAATCTACAAAATCATCACTTTTTACCAAGATTCAACGGCTGAATTGCAAGGAAACAGCAGAATTCTGCACGAAATCATCAAAATTCTTAGAGAAAACTGCATATTTCGATGCAAAACGACGATTTCTCGCCGATTTTCGTTGTTTTCTGGCTTGAATTCGCAAAGAAGAGCACGAAATCTACAAAATCATGACTTTTTACCAAGATTCAACGGCTGAATTGATAGAAAACAGCAGAATTCTGCACGAAATCATCAAAATTCTTAGAGAAAACGGCATATTTCGATGCAAAACAACGATTTCTCGCCGATTTTCGTTGTTTTCTATCTTGAATTCGCCAAGAAGAGCACGAAATCTACAAAATCATGACTTTTTACCAAGATTCAACGGCTGAATTGCAAGAAAACAGCAGAATTCTGCACGAAATCGTCAAAATTCTTAGAGAAAACCGCATATTTCGATGCAAAACGACGATTTCTCGCCGATTTTCGTTGTTTTCTGGCTTGAATTCGCAAAGAAGAGCACGAAATTTACAAAATCATGACTTTTTACAAAGATTCAACGGCTGAATTGCAAGAAAACAGCAGAATTCTGCACAAAATCATCAAAATTCTTACAGAAAACCGCATATTTCGATGCAAAACGATTATTTCTCGCCGATTTTCGTTGTTTTCTGGCTTGAATTCGCAAAAAAGAGCACGAAATCTACAAAATCATGAGTTTTTACCAAGATTCAACGGCTGAATTGCAAGAAAACAGCAGAATTCTGCACGAAATCATCAAAATTCTTACAGAAAACCGCATATTTCGATGCAAAAGGACGATTTCTCGCCGATTTTCGTTGTTTTCTGGCTTGAATTCGCAAAGAAGAGCACGAAATCTACAAAATCATGACTTTTTACTAAGATTCAACGGCTGAATTGCAAGAAAACCGCAGAATTCTACACGAAATCATCAAAATTCTTACAGAAAACCGCATTTTTCGATGCAAATCGACGATTTCTCGCCGATTTTCGTTGTTTTCTGGCTTGAATTCGCAAAGAAGAGCACGAAATCTACAAAATCATGACTTTTTACCAAGATTCAACGGCTGAATTGCAAGAAAACAGCAGAATTCTGCACGAAATCATCAAAATTCTTACAGAAAACTGCATATTTCGATGCAAAACAACGATTTCTCGCCGATTTTCGTGGTTTTCTGGCTTGAATTCGCAAAAAAGAGCACGAAATCTACAAAATTATGACATTTTACCAATATTCAACGGCTGAATTGCAAGAAAACAGCAGAATTCTGCACGAAATCATCAAAATTTTTACAGAAAACCGCATATTTCGATGCAAAACGATTATTTCTCGCCGATTTTCGTTGTTTTCTGGCTTGAATTCGCAAAGAAGAGCACGAAATCTACAAAATCATGACTTTTTACCAAGATTCAACGGCTGAATTGCAAGAAAACAGCCGAATTCTGCACGAAATTATCAAAATTCTTACAGAAAACCGCATATTTCGATGCAAAACAACGATTTCTCGCCGATTTTCGTTGTTTTCTGGCTTGAATTCGCAAAAAAGAGCACGAAATCTCAAAATCATCACTTTTTACCAAGATTCTACGGCTGAATTGCAAGAAAACAGCAGAATTCTGCACGAAATCATCAAAATTCTTAGAGAAAACTGCATATTTCGATGCAAAACAACGATTTCTCGCCGATTTTCGTTGTTTTCTATCTTGACTTCGCCAAGAAGAGCACGAAATCTACAAAATCATGACTTTTTACCTAGATTCAACGGCTGAATTGCAAGAAAACAGCAGAATTCTGCACGAAATCATCAAAATTCTTACAGAAAACCGCATATTTCGATGCAAAACGACGATTTCTCGCTGATTTTCGTTGTTTTCTATCTTGAATTCGCAAAGAAGAGCACAAAATCTACAAAATCATGACTTTTTACCAAGATTCAACAGCTGAATTGCAAGAAAACAGCAGAATTCTGCACGAAATCATCAAAATTCTTACAGAAAACCGCATATTTCGATGCAAAACAACGATTTCTCGCCGATTTTCGTTGTTTTCTGGCTTGAATTCGCAAAGAAGAGCACGAAATCTACAAAATCATCACTTTTTACCAAGATTCTACGGCTGAATTGCAAGAAAACAGCAGAATTCTGCACGAAATCATCAAAATTCTTAGAGAAAACTGCATATTTCGATGCAAAACAACGATTTCTCGCCGATTTTCGTTGTTTTCTATCTTGAATTCGCCAAGAAGAGCACGAAATCTACAAAATCATGACTTTTTACCAAGATTCAACGGCTGAATTGCAAGAAAACAGCAGAATTCTGCACGAAATCGTCAAAATTCTTAGAGAAAACCGCATATTTCGATGCAAAACGACGATTTCTCGCCGATTTTCGTTGTTTTCTGGCTTGAATTCGCAAAGCAGAGCACGAAATCAACAAAATCATTACTTTTTACCAAGATTCAACGGCTGAATTGCAAGAAAACAGCAGAATTCTGCACGAAATCATCAAAATTCCTAGAGAAAACCGCATATTTCGATGCAAAACGACGATTTCTCGCCGATTTTCGTGGTTTTCTGGCTTGAATTCGCAAAGAAGAGCACGAAATCTACAAAATCATGACATTTTACCAAGATTCAACGGCTGAATTGCAAGAAAACAGCAGAATTCTGCACGAAATCATCAAAATTCTTACAGAAAACCGCATATTTCGATGCAAAACGATTATTTCTCGCCGATTTTCGTTGTTTTCTGGCTTGAATTCGCAAAGAAGAGCACGAGATCTACAAAATCATGACTTTTTACCAAGATTCAACGGCTGAATTGCAAGAAAACAGCAGAATTCTGCACGAAATCATCAAAATTCTTACAGAAAACCGCATATTTCGATGCAAAACAACGATTTCTCGCCGATTTTCGTTGTTTTCTGGCTTGAATTTGCAAGGAAGAGCACGAAATCTACAAAATCATCACTTTTTACCAAGATTCAACGGCTGAATTGCAAGGAAACAGCAGAATTCTGCACGAAATCATCAAAATTCTTAGAGAAAACTGCATATTTCGATGCAAAACGACGATTTCTCGCCGATTTTCGTTGTTTTCTGGCTTGAATTCGCAAAGAAGAGCACGAAATCTACAAAATCATGACTTTTTACCAAGATTCAACGGCTGAATTGCAAGAAAACAGCAGAATTCTGCACGAAATCATCAAAATTCTTAGAGAAAACGGCATATTTCGATGCAAAACAACGATTTCTCGCCGATTTTCGTTGTTTTCTATCTTGAATTCGCCAAGAAGAGCACGAAATCTACAAAATCATGACTTTTTACCAAGATTCAACGGCTGAATTGCAAGAAAACAGCAGAATTCTGCACGAAATCGTCAAAATTCTTAGAGAAAACCGCATATTTCGATGCAAAACGACGATTTCTCGCCGATTTTCGTTGTTTTCTGGCTTGAATTCGCAAAGAAGAGCACGAAATTTACAAAATCATGACTTTTTACAAAGATTCAACGGCTGAATTGCAAGAAAACAGCAGAATTCTGCACAAAATCATCAAAATTCTTACAGAAAACCGCATATTTCGATGCAAAACGATTATTTCTCGCCGATTTTCGTTGTTTTCTGGCTTGAATTCGCAAAAAAGAGCACGAAATCTACAAAATCATGACTTTTTACCAAGATTCAACGGCTGAATTGCAAGAAAACAGCAGAATTCTGCACGAAATCATCAAAATTCTTACAGAAAACCGCATATTTCGATGCAAAACGACGATTTCTCGCCGATTTTCGTTGTTTTCTGGCTTGAATTCGCAAAGAAGAGCACGAAATCTACAAAATCATGACTTTTTACTAAGATTCAACGGCTGAATTGCAAGAAAACCGCAGAATTCTACACGAAATCATCAAAATTCTTACAGAAAACCGCATTTTTCGATGCAAATCGACGATTTCTCGCCGATTTTCGTTGTTTTCTGGCTTGAATTCGCAAAGAAGAGCACGAAATCTACAAAATCATGACTTTTTACCAAGATTCAACGACTGAATTGCAAGAAAACAGCAGAATTCTGCACGAAATCATCAAAATTCTTACAGAAAACCGCATATTTCGATGCAAAACGACGATTTCTCGCCGATTTTCGTTGATTTCTGGCTTGAATTCGCAAAGAAAAGCACGAAATCTACAAAATCATGACTTTTTACCAAGATTCAACGGCTGAATTGCAAGAAAACCGCAGAATTCTGCACGAAATTATCAAAATTCTTACAGAAAACCGCATAGTTCGATGCAAAACAACGATTTCTCGCCGATTTTCGTTGTTTTCTGGCTTGAATTCGCAAAGAAGAGCACGAAATCTACAAAATCATCACTTTTTACCAAGATTCTACAGCTGAATTGCAAGAAAACAGCAGACTTCTGCACGAAATCATCAAAATTCTTACAGAAAACCGTATATTTCGATGCAAAACGACGATTTCTCGCCGATTTTCGTTGTTTTCTGGCTTGAATTCGCAAAGAAGAGCACGAAATCTACAAAATCATGACTTTTTACCAAGATTCAACGGCTGAATTGCAAGAAAGCAGCAGAATTCTGCACGAAATCATCAAAATTCTTACAGAAAACCGTATATTTCGATGCAAAACGACGATTTCTCGCCGATTTCCGTTGTTTTCTGGCTTGAATTCGCAAAGAAGAGCACGAAATCTACAAAATCATGACTTTTTACCAAGATTCAACGGCTGAATTGCAAGAAAACAGCAGAATTCTGCACGAAATCATCAAAATTCTTAGAGAAAACTGCATATTTCGATGCAAAACGACGATTTCTCGCCGATTTTCGTTGTTTTCTGGCTTGAATTCGCAAAGAAGAGCACGAAATCTACAAAATCATGACTTTTTACCAAGATTCATCGGCTGAATTGCAAGAAAACAGCAGAATTCTGCACGAAATCATCAAAATTCTTAGAGAAAACGGCATATTTCGATGCAAAACAACGATTTCTTGCCGATTTTCGTTGTTTTCTATCTTGAATTCGCCAAGAAGAGCACGAAATCTACAAAATCATGACTTTTTACCAAGATTCAACGGCTGAATTGCAAGAAAACAGCAGAATTCTGCACGAAATCGTCAAAATTCTTAGAGAAAACCGCATATTTCGATGCAAAACGACGATTTCTCGCCGATTTTCGTTGTTTTCTGGCTTGAATTTGCAAAGAAGAGCACGAAATTTACAAAATCATGACTTTTTACCAAGATTCAACGGCTGAATTGCAAAAAAACAGCAGAATTCTGCACAAAATCATCAAAATTCTTATAGAAAACCGCATATTTCGATGCAAAACGATTATTTCTCGCCGATTTTCGTTGTTTTCTGGCTTGAATTCGCAAAAATGAGCACGAAATCTACAAAATCATGACTTTTTACCAAGATTCAACGGCTGAATTGCAAGAAAACAGCAGAATTCTGCACGAAATCATCAAAATTCTTACAGAAAACCGCATATTTCGATGCAAAACGACGATTTCTCGCCGATTTTCGTTGTTTTCTGGCTTGAATTCGCAAAGAAGAGCACGAAATCTACAAAATCATGACTTTTTACTAAGATTCAACGGCTGAATTGCAAGAAAACCGCAGAATTCTACACGAAATCATCAAAATTCTTACAGAAAACCGCATTTTTCGATGCAAATCGACGATTTCTCGCCGATTTTCGTTGTTTTCTGGCTTGAATTCGCAAAGAAGAGCACGAAATCTACAAAATCATGACTTTTTACCAAGATTCAACGGCTGAATTGCAAGAAAACAGCAGAATTCTGCACGAAATCATCAAAATTCTTACAAAAAACCGCATATTTCGATGCAAAACGATTATTTCTCGCCGATTTTCGTTGTTTTCTGGCTTGAATTCGCAAAGAAGAGCACGAAATCTACAAAATCATGACTTTTTACCAAGATTCAACGGCTGAATTGCAAGAAAACAGCAGAATTCTGCACGAAATCATCAAAATTCTTACAGAAAACCGCATATTTCGATGCAAAACGACGATTTCTCGCCGATTTTCGTTGATTTCTGGCTTGAATTCGCAAAGAAAAGCACGAAATCTACAAAATCATGACTTTTTACCAAGATTCAACGGCTGAATTGCAAGAAAACCGCAGAATTCTGCACGAAATTATCAAAATTCTTACAGAAAACCGCATATTTCGATGCAAAACAACGATTTCTCGCCGATTTTCGTTGTTTTCTGGCTTGAATTCGCAAAGAAGAGCACGAAATCTACAAAATCATCACTTTTTACCAAGATTCTACAGCTGAATTGCAAGAAAACAGCAGACTTCTGCACGAAATCATCAAAATTCTTACAGAAAACCGTATATTTCGATGCAAAACGACGATTTCTCGCCGATTTTCGTTGTTTTCTGGCTTGAATTCGCAAAGAAGAGCACGAAATCTACAAAATCATGACTTTTTACCAAGATTCAACGGCTGAATTGCAAGAAAACAGCAGAATTCTGCACGAAATCATCAAAATTCTTACAGAAAACCGTATATTTCGATGCAAAACGACGATTTCTCGCCGATTTCCGTTGTTTTCTGGCTTGAATTCGCAAAGAAGAGCACGAAATCTACAAAATCATGACTTTTTACCAAGATTCAACGGCTGAATTGCAAGAAAACAGCAGAATTCTGCACGAAATCATCAAAATTCTTAGAGAAAACTGCATATTTCGATGCAAAACGACGATTTCTCGCCGATTTTCGTTGTTTTCTGGCTTGAATTCGCAAAGAAGAGCACGAAATCTACAAAATCATGACTTTTTACCAAGATTCATCGGCTGAATTGCAAGAAAACAGCAGAATTCTGCACGAAATCATCAAAATTCTTAGAGAAAACGGCATATTTCGATGCAAAACAACGATTTCTTGCCGATTTTCGTTGTTTTCTATCTTGAATTCGCCAAGAAGAGCACGAAATCTACAAAATCATGACTTTTTACCAAGATTCAACGGCTGAATTGCAAGAAAACAGCAGAATTCTGCACGAAATCGTCAAAATTCTTAGAGAAAACCGCATATTTCGATGCAAAACGACGATTTCTCGCCGATTTTCGTTGTTTTCTGGCTTGAATTCGCAAAGAAGAGCACGAAATTTACAAAATCATGACTTTTTACCAAGATTCAACGGCTGAATTGCAAAAAAACAGCAGAATTCTGCACAAAATCATCAAAATTCTTATAGAAAACCGCATATTTCGATGCAAAACGATTATTTCTCGCCGATTTTCGTTGTTTTCTGGCTTGAATTCGCAAAAATGAGCACGAAATCTACAAAATCATGACTTTTTACCAAGATTCAACGGCTGAATTGCAAGAAAACAGCAGAATTCTGCACGAAATCATCAAAATTCTTACAGAAAACCGCATATTTCGATGCAAAACGACGATTTCTCGCCGATTTTCGTTGTTTTCTGGCTTGAATTCGCAAAGAAGAGCACGAAATCTACAAAATCATGACTTTTTACTAAGATTCAACGGCTGAATTGCAAGAAAACCGCAGAATTCTACACGAAATCATCAAAATTCTTACAGAAAACCGCATTTTTCGATGCAAATCGACGATTTCTCGCCGATTTTCGTTGTTTTCTGGCTTGAATTCGCAAAGAAGAGCACGAAATCTTCAAAATCATGACTTTTTACCAAGATTCAACGGCTGAATTGCAAGAAAACAGCAGAATTCTGCACGAAATCATCAAAATTCTTACAGAAAACCGCATATTTCGATGCAAAACAACGATTTCTCGCCGATTTTCGTTGTTTTCTGGCTTGAATTTGCAAGGAAGAGCACGAAATCTACAAAATCATCACTTTTTACCAAGATTCTACGGCTGAATTGCAAGAAAACAGCAGAATTCTGCACGAAATCATCAAAATTCTTACAGAAAACCGCATATTTCGATGCAAAACAACGATTTCTCGCCGATTTTCGTTGTTTTCTATCTTGAATTCGCCAAGAAGAGCACGAGATCTATAAAATCATGACTTTTTTCCTAGATTCAACGGCTGAATTGCAAGAAAACAGCAGAATTCTGCACGAAATAATCAAAATTCTTACAGAAAACCGCATATTTCGATGCAAAACGACGATTTCTCGCCGATTTTCGTTGTTTTCTCGCTTGAATTCGCAAAGAAGAGCACGAGATCTACAAAATCATGACTTTTTACCAAGATTCAACGGCCGAATTGCAAGAAAACAGCAAAATTCTGCACGAAATCATCAAAATTCTTACAGAAAACCGCATATTTCGATGCAAAACGACGATTTCTCGCCGATTTTCGTTGTTTTCTGGCATGAATTTGCAAAAAAGAGCACGAAATCTACAAAATCATGACTTTTTACCAAGATTCAACGGCTGAATTGCAAGAAAACAGCAGAATTCTGCACGAAATCATCAAAATTCTTAGAGAAAACCGCATATTTCGATGCAAAACGACGATTTCTCGCTGATTTTCGTTGTTTTCTATCTTGAATTCGCAAAGAAGAGCACGAAATCTACAAAATCATGACTTTTTACCAAGATTCAACGGCTGAATTGCAAGTAAACAGCAGAATTCTGCACGAAATCGTCAAAATTCTTAGAGAAAACCGCATATTTCGATGCAAAACGACGATTTCTCGCCGATTTTCGTTGTTTTCTGGCTTGAATTCGCAAAGAAGAGCACGAAATCTACAAAATCATGACTTTTTACCAAGATTCAACGGCTGAATTGCAAGAAAACAGCAGAATTCTGCACGAAATCATCAAAATTCTTACAGAAAACCGCATATTTCGATGCAAAACGACGATTTCTCGCCAATTTTCGTTGTTTTCTGGCATGAATTCGCAAAGAAGAGCACGAAATCTACAAAATCATGACTTTTTACCAAGATTCAACGGCTGAATTGCAAGAAAACAGCAGAATTCTGCACGAAATCATCAATATTCTTAGAGAAAACCGCATATTTCGATGCAAAACGACGATTTCTCGCTGATTTTCGTTGTTTTCTATCTTGAATTCGCAAAGAAAAGCACAAAATCCACAAAATCATGACTTTTTACCAAGATTCAACGGCTGAATTGCAAGAAAACAGCAGAATTCTGCACAAAATCATCAAAATTCTTACAGAAAACCGCATATTTCGATGCAAAACGATTATTTCTCGCCGATTTTCGTTGTTTTCTGGCTTGAATTCGCAAAGAAGAGCCCGAAATCTACAAAATCATGACTTTTTACCAAGATTCAACGGCTGAATTGCAAGAAAACAGCAGAATTCTGCACGAAATCATCAAAATTCTTACAGAAAACCGCATATTTCGATGCAAAACGACGATTTCTCGCCGATTTTCGTTGTTTTCTGGCTTGAATTCGCAAAGAAGAGCACGAAATCTACAAAATCATGACTTTTTACTAAGATTCAACGGCTGAATTGCAAGAAAACCGCAGAATTCTGCACGAAATCATCAAAATTCTTACAGAAAACCGCATTTTTCGATGCAAATCGACGATTTCTCGCCGATTTTCGTTGCTTTCTGGCTTGAATTCGCAAAGAAGAGCACGAAATCTACAAAATCATGACTTTTTACCAAGATTCAACGGCTGAATTGCAAGAAAACAGCAGAATTCTGCACGAAATCATCAAAATTCTTACAGAAAACCGCATATTTCGATGCAAAACAACGATTTTTCGCCGATTTTCGTTGTTTTCTGGCTTGAATTCGCAAAGAAGAGCACGAAATCTACAAAATCATCACTTTTTACCAAGATTCAACGGCTGAATTGCAAGAAAACAGCAGAATTCTGCACGAAATCATCAAAATTCTTACAGAAAACCGCATATTTCGATGCAAAACGATTATTTCTCGCCGATTTTCGTTGTTTTCTGGCTTGAATTCGCAAAGAAGAGCACGAAATCTACAAAATCATGACTTTTTACCAAGATTCAACGGCTGAATTGCAAGAAAGCAGCAGAATTCTGCACGAAATCATCAAAATTCTTACAGAAAACCGCATATTTCGATGCAAAACGACGATTTCTCGCCGATTTTCGTTGTTTTCTGGCTTGAATTCGCAAAGAAGAGCACGAAATCTACAAAATCATGACTTTTTACTAAGATTCAACGGCTGAATTGCAAGAAAACCGCAGAATTCTGCACGAAATCATCAAAGTTCTTACAGAAAACCGCATTTTTCGATGCAAATCGACGATTTCTCGCCGATTTTCGTTGTTTTCTGGCTTGAATTCGCAAAGAAGAGCACGAAATCTACAAAATCATGACTTTTTACTAAGATTCAACGGCTGAATTGCAAGAAAACCGCAGAATTCTGCACGAAATCATCAAAATTCTTACAGAAAACCGCATTTTTCGATGCAAATCGACGATTTCTCGCCGATTTTCGTTGCTTTCTGGCTTGAATTCGCAAAGAAGAGCACGAAATCTACAAAATCATCACTTTTTACCAAGATTCTACGGCTGAATTGCAAGAAAACAGCAGAATTCTGCACGAAATCATCAAAATTCTTACAGAAAACCGCATATTTCGATGCAAAACGACGATTTCTCGCCGATTTTCGTTGTTTTCTGGCTTGAATTCGCAAAAAAGAGCACGAAATCTACAAAATCATGACTTTTTACCAAGATTCAACGGCTGAATTGCAAGAAAGCAGCAGAATTCTGCACGAAATCATCAAAATTCTTACAGAAAACCGCATATTTCGATGCAAAACGACTATTTCTCGCCGATTTTCGTTGTTTTCTGGCTTGAATTCGCAAAGAAGAGCACGAAATCTACAAAATCATGACTTTTTACTAAGATTCAACGGCTGAATTGCAAGAAAACCGCAGAATTCTGCACGAAATCATCAAAATTCTTACAGAAAACCGCATTTTTCGATGCAAATCGACGATTTCTCGCCGATTTTCGTTGTTTTCTGGCTTGAATTCGCAAAGAAGAGCACGAAATCTACAAAATCATGACTTTTTACCAAGATTCAACGGCTGAATTGCAAGAAAATAGCAGAATTCTGCACGAAATCATCAAAATTCTTACAGAAAACCGCATATTTCTATGCAAAACAACGATTTCTCGCCGATTTTCGTTGTTTTCTGGCTTGAATTTGCAAAGAAGAACACGAAATCTACAAAATCATCACTTTTTACCAAGATTCTACGGCTGAATTGCAAGAAAACAGCAGAATTCTGCACGAAATCATCAAAATTCTTACAGAAAACCGCATATTTCGATGCAAAACGACGATTTCTCGCCGATTTTCGTTGTTTTCTGGCTTGAATTCGCAAAAAAGAGCACGAAATCTACAAAATCATGACTTTTTACCAAGATTCAACGGCTGAATTGTAAGAAAACAGCAGAATTCTGCACGAAATCATCAAAATTCTTAGAGAAAACTGCATATTTCGATGCAAAACAACGATTTCTCGCCGATTTTCGTTGTTTTCTATCTTGAATTCGCCAAGAAGAGCACGAAATCTACAAAATCATGACTTTTTACCTACATTCAACGGCTGAATTGCAAGAAAACAGCAGAATTCTGCACGAAACCATCAAAATTCTTACAGAAAACCGCATATTTCGATGCAAAACAACGATTTCTCGCTGATTTTCGTTGTTTTCTATCTTGAATTCGCAAAGAAAAGCACAAAATCCACAAAATCATGACTTTTTCCAAGATTCAACGGCTGAATTGCAAGAAAACAGCAGAATTCTGCACGAAATCATCAAAATTCTTACAGAAAACCGTATATTTCGATGCAAAACGACGATTTCTCGCCGATTTCCGTTGTTTTCTGGCTTGAATTCGCAAAGAAGAGCACGAAATCTACAAAATCATGACTTTTTACCAAGATTCAACGGCTGAATTGCAAGAAAACAGCAGAATTCTGCACGAAATCATCAAAATTCTTAGAGAAAACTGCATATTTCGATGCAAAACGACGATTTCTCGCCGATTTTCGTTGTTTTCTGGCTTGAATTCGCAAAGAAGAGCACGAAATCTACAAAATCATGACTTTTTACCAAGATTCATCGGCTGAATTGCAAGAAAACAGCAGAATTCTGCACGAAATCATCAAAATTCTTAGAGAAAACGGCATATTTCGATGCAAAACAACGATTTCTTGCCGATTTTCGTTGTTTTCTATCTTGAATTCGCCAAGAAGAGCACGAAATCTACAAAATCATGACTTTTTACCAAGATTCAACGGCTGAATTGCAAGAAAACAGCAGAATTCTGCACGAAATCGTCAAAATTCTTAGAGAAAACCGCATATTTCGATGCAAAACGACGATTTCTCGCCGATTTTCGTTGTTTTCTGGCTTGAATTCGCAAAGAAGAGCACGAAATTTACAAAATCATGACTTTTTACCAAGATTCAACGGCTGAATTGCAAAAAAACAGCAGAATTCTGCACAAAATCATCAAAATTCTTATAGAAAACCGCATATTTCGATGCAAAACGATTATTTCTCGCCGATTTTCGTTGTTTTCTGGCTTGAATTCGCAAAAAAGAGCACGAAATCTACAAAATCATGACTTTTTACCAAGATTCAACGGCTGAATTGCAAGTAAACAGCAGAATTCTGCACGAAATCGTCAAAATTCTTAGAGAAAACCGCATATTTCGATGCAAAACGACGATTTCTCGCCGATTTTCGTTGTTTTCTGGCTTGAATTCGCAAAGAAGAGCACGAAATCTACAAAATCATGACTTTTTACCAAGATTCAACGGCTGAATTGCAAGAAAACAGCAGAATTCTGCACGAAATCATCAAAATTCTTACAGAAAACCGCATATTTCGATGCAAAACGACGATTTCTCGCCAATTTTCGTTGTTTTCTGGCATGAATTCGCAAAGAAGAGCACGAAATCTACAAAATCATGACTTTTTACCAAGATTCAACGGCTGAATTGCAAGAAAACAGCAGAATTCTGCACGAAATCATCAATATTCTTAGAGAAAACCGCATATTTCGATGCAAAACGACGATTTCTCGCTGATTTTCGTTGTTTTCTATCTTGAATTCGCAAAGAAAAGCACAAAATCCACAAAATCATGACTTTTTACCAAGATTCAACGGCTGAATTGCAAGAAAACAGCAGAATTCTGCACAAAATCATCAAAATTCTTACAGAAAACCGCATATTTCGATGCAAAACGATTATTTCTCGCCGATTTTCGTTGTTTTCTGGCTTGAATTCGCAAAGAAGAGCCCGAAATCTACAAAATCATGACTTTTTACCAAGATTCAACGGCTGAATTGCAAGAAAACAGCAGAATTCTGCACGAAATCATCAAAATTCTTACAGAAAACCGCATATTTCGATGCAAAACGACGATTTCTCGCCGATTTTCGTTGTTTTCTGGCTTGAATTCGCAAAGAAGAGCACGAAATCTACAAAATCATGACTTTTTACTAAGATTCAACGGCTGAATTGCAAGAAAACCGCAGAATTCTGCACGAAATCATCAAAATTCTTACAGAAAACCGCATTTTTCGATGCAAATCGACGATTTCTCGCCGATTTTCGTTGCTTTCTGGCTTGAATTCGCAAAGAAGAGCACGAAATCTACAAAATCATGACTTTTTACCAAGATTCAACGGCTGAATTGCAAGAAAACAGCAGAATTCTGCACGAAATCATCAAAATTCTTACAGAAAACCGCATATTTCGATGCAAAACAACGATTTTTCGCCGATTTTCGTTGTTTTCTGGCTTGAATTCGCAAAGAAGAGCACGAAATCTACAAAATCATCACTTTTTACCAAGATTCAACGGCTGAATTGCAAGAAAACAGCAGAATTCTGCACGAAATCATCAAAATTCTTACAGAAAACCGCATATTTCGATGCAAAACGATTATTTCTCGCCGATTTTCGTTGTTTTCTGGCTTGAATTCGCAAAGAAGAGCACGAAATCTACAAAATCATGACTTTTTACCAAGATTCAACGGCTGAATTGCAAGAAAGCAGCAGAATTCTGCACGAAATCATCAAAATTCTTACAGAAAACCGCATATTTCGATGCAAAACGACGATTTCTCGCCGATTTTCGTTGTTTTCTGGCTTGAATTCGCAAAGAAGAGCACGAAATCTACAAAATCATGACTTTTTACTAAGATTCAACGGCTGAATTGCAAGAAAACCGCAGAATTCTGCACGAAATCATCAAAATTCTTACAGAAAACCGCATTTTTCGATGCAAATCGACGATTTCTCGCCGATTTTCGTTGTTTTCTGGCTTGAATTCGCAAAGAAGAGCACGAAATCTACAAAATCATGACTTTTTACCAAGATTCAACGGCTGAATTGTAAGAAAATAGCAGAATTCTGCACGAAATCATCAAAATTCTTACAGAAAACCGCATATTTCTATGCAAAACAACGATTTCTCGCCGATTTTCGTTGTTTTCTGGCTTGAATTCGCAAAGAAGAGCACGAAATCTACAAAATCATCACTTTTTACCAAGATTCAACGGCTGAATTGCAAGAAAACAGCAGAATTCTGCACGAAATCATCAAAATTCTTACAGAAAACCGCATATTTCGATGCAAAACGATTATTTCTCGCCGATTTTCGTTGTTTTCTGGCTTGAATTCGCAAAGAAGAGCACGAAATCTACAAAATCATGACTTTTTACCAAGATTCAACGGCTGAATTGCAAGAAAGCAGCAGAATTCTGCACGAAATCATCAAAATTCTTACAGAAAACCGCATATTTCGATGCAAAACGACTATTTCTCGCCGATTTTCGTTGTTTTCTGGCTTGAATTCGCAAAGAAGAGCACGAAATCTACAAAATCATGACTTTTTACTAAGATTCAACGGCTGAATTGCAAGAAAACCGCAGAATTCTGCACGAAATCATCAAAATTCTTACAGAAAACCGCATTTTTCGATGCAAATCGACGATTTCTCGCCGATTTTCGTTGTTTTCTGGCTTGAATTCGCAAAGAAGAGCACGAAATCTACAAAATCATGACTTTTTACCAAGATTCAACGGCTGAATTGCAAGAAAATAGCAGAATTCTGCACGAAATCATCAAAATTCTTAGAGAAAACCGCATATTTCTATGCAAAACAACGATTTCTCGCCGATTTTCGTTGTTTTCTGGCTTGAATTTGCAAAGAAGAACACGAAATCTACAAAATCATCACTTTTTACCAAGATTCTACGGCTGAATTGCAAGAAAACAGCAGAATTCTGCACGAAATCATCAAAATTCTTACAGAAAACCGCATATTTCGATGCAAAACGACGATTTCTCGCCGATTTTCGTTGTTTTCTGGCTTGAATTCGCAAAAAAGAGCACGAAATCTACAAAATCATGACTTTTTACCAAGATTCAACGGCTGAATTGCAAGAAAACAGCAGAATTCTGCACGAAATCGTCAAAATTCTTAGAGAAAACCGCATATTTCGATGCAAAACGACGATTTCTCGCCGATTTTCGTTGTTTTCTGGCTTGAATTCGCAAAGAAGAGCACGAAATTTACAAAATCATGACTTTTTACCAAGATTCAACGGCTGAATTGCAAAAAAACAGCAGAATTCTGCACAAAATCATCAAAATTCTTATAGAAAACCGCATATTTCGATGCAAAACGATTATTTCTCGCCGATTTTCGTTGTTTTCTGGCTTGAATTCGCAAAAAAGAGCACGAAATCTACAAAATCATGACTTTTTACCAAGATTCAACGGCTGAATTGCAAGTAAACAGCAGAATTCTGCACGAAATCGTCAAAATTCTTAGAGAAAACCGCATATTTCGATGCAAAACGACGATTTCTCGCCGATTTTCGTTGTTTTCTGGCTTGAATTCGCAAAGAAGAGCACGAAATCTACAAAATCATGACTTTTTACCAAGATTCAACGGCTGAATTGCAAGAAAACAGCAGAATTCTGCACGAAATCATCAAAATTCTTACAGAAAACCGCATATTTCGATGCAAAACGACGATTTCTCGCCAATTTTCGTTGTTTTCTGGCATGAATTCGCAAAGAAGAGCACGAAATCTACAAAATCATGACTTTTTACCAAGATTCAACGGCTGAATTGCAAGAAAACAGCAGAATTCTGCACGAAATCATCAATATTCTTAGAGAAAACCGCATATTTCGATGCAAAACGACGATTTCTCGCTGATTTTCGTTGTTTTCTATCTTGAATTCGCAAAGAAAAGCACAAAATCCACAAAATCATGACTTTTTACCAAGATTCAACGGCTGAATTGCAAGAAAACAGCAGAATTCTGCACAAAATCATCAAAATTCTTACAGAAAACCGCATATTTCGATGCAAAACGATTATTTCTCGCCGATTTTCGTTGTTTTCTGGCTTGAATTCGCAAAGAAGAGCCCGAAATCTACAAAATCATGACTTTTTACCAAGATTCAACGGCTGAATTGCAAGAAAACAGCAGAATTCTGCACGAAATCATCAAAATTCTTACAGAAAACCGCATATTTCGATGCAAAACGACGATTTCTCGCCGATTTTCGTTGTTTTCTGGCTTGAATTCGCAAAGAAGAGCACGAAATCTACAAAATCATGACTTTTTACTAAGATTCAACGGCTGAATTGCAAGAAAACCGCAGAATTCTGCACGAAATCATCAAAATTCTTACAGAAAACCGCATTTTTCGATGCAAATCGACGATTTCTCGCCGATTTTCGTTGCTTTCTGGCTTGAATTCGCAAAGAAGAGCACGAAATCTACAAAATCATGACTTTTTACCAAGATTCAACGGCTGAATTGCAAGAAAACAGCAGAATTCTGCACGAAATCATCAAAATTCTTACAGAAAACCGCATATTTCGATGCAAAACAACGATTTTTCGCCGATTTTCGTTGTTTTCTGGCTTGAATTCGCAAAGAAGAGCACGAAATCTACAAAATCATCACTTTTTACCAAGATTCAACGGCTGAATTGCAAGAAAACAGCAGAATTCTGCACGAAATCATCAAAATTCTTACAGAAAACCGCATATTTCGATGCAAAACGATTATTTCTCGCCGATTTTCGTTGTTTTCTGGCTTGAATTCGCAAAGAAGAGCACGAAATCTACAAAATCATGACTTTTTACCAAGATTCAACGGCTGAATTGCAAGAAAGCAGCAGAATTCTGCACGAAATCATCAAAATTCTTACAGAAAACCGCATATTTCGATGCAAAACGACGATTTCTCGCCGATTTTCGTTGTTTTCTGGCTTGAATTCGCAAAGAAGAGCACGAAATCTACAAAATCATGACTTTTTACTAAGATTCAACGGCTGAATTGCAAGAAAACCGCAGAATTCTGCACGAAATCATCAAAATTCTTACAGAAAACCGCATTTTTCGATGCAAATCGACGATTTCTCGCCGATTTTCGTTGTTTTCTGGCTTGAATTCGCAAAGAAGAGCACGAAATCTACAAAATCATGACTTTTTACCAAGATTCAACGGCTGAATTGTAAGAAAATAGCAGAATTCTGCACGAAATCATCAAAATTCTTACAGAAAACCGCATATTTCTATGCAAAACAACGATTTCTCGCCGATTTTCGTTGTTTTCTGGCTTGAATTCGCAAAGAAGAGCACGAAATCTACAAAATCATCACTTTTTACCAAGATTCAACGGCTGAATTGCAAGAAAACAGCAGAATTCTGCACGAAATCATCAAAATTCTTACAGAAAACCGCATATTTCGATGCAAAACGATTATTTCTCGCCGATTTTCGTTGTTTTCTGGCTTGAATTCGCAAAGAAGAGCACGAAATCTACAAAATCATGACTTTTTACCAAGATTCAACGGCTGAATTGCAAGAAAGCAGCAGAATTCTGCACGAAATCATCAAAATTCTTACAGAAAACCGCATATTTCGATGCAAAACGACTATTTCTCGCCGATTTTCGTTGTTTTCTGGCTTGAATTCGCAAAGAAGAGCACGAAATCTACAAAATCATGACTTTTTACTAAGATTCAACGGCTGAATTGCAAGAAAACCGCAGAATTCTGCACGAAATCATCAAAATTCTTACAGAAAACCGCATTTTTCGATGCAAATCGACGATTTCTCGCCGATTTTCGTTGTTTTCTGGCTTGAATTCGCAAAGAAGAGCACGAAATCTACAAAATCATGACTTTTTACCAAGATTCAACGGCTGAATTGCAAGAAAATAGCAGAATTCTGCACGAAATCATCAAAATTCTTAGAGAAAACCGCATATTTCTATGCAAAACAACGATTTCTCGCCGATTTTCGTTGTTTTCTGGCTTGAATTTGCAAAGAAGAACACGAAATCTACAAAATCATCACTTTTTACCAAGATTCTACGGCTGAATTGCAAGAAAACAGCAGAATTCTGCACGAAATCATCAAAATTCTTACAGAAAACCGCATATTTCGATGCAAAACGACGATTTCTCGCCGATTTTCGTTGTTTTCTGGCTTGAATTCGCAAAAAAGAGCACGAAATCTACAAAATCATGACTTTTTACCAAGATTCAACGGCTGAATTGTAAGAAAACAGCAGAATTCTGCACGAAATCATCAAAATTCTTAGAGAAAACTGCATATTTCGATGCAAAACAACGATTTCTCGCCGATTTTCGTTGTTTTCTATCTTGAATTCGCCAAGAAGAGCACGAAATCTACAAAATCATGACTTTTTACCTACATTCAACGGCTGAATTGCAAGAAAACAGCAGAATTCTGCACGAAACCATCAAAATTCTTACAGAAAACCGCATATTTCGATGCAAAACAACGATTTCTCGCTGATTTTCGTTGTTTTCTATCTTGAATTCGCAAAGAAAAGCACAAAATCCACAAAATCATGACTTTTTACCAAGATTCAACGGCTGAATTGCAAGAAAACAGCAGAATTCTGCACGAAATCATCAAAATTCTTACAGAAAACCGTATATTTCGATGCAAAACGACGATTTCTCGCCGATTTCCGTTGTTTTCTGGCTTGAATTCGCAAAGAAGAGCACGAAATCTACAAAATCATGACTTTTTACCAAGATTCAACGGCTGAATTGCAAGAAAACAGCAGAATTCTGCACGAAATCATCAAAATTCTTAGAGAAAACTGCATATTTCGATGCAAAACGACGATTTCTCGCCGATTTTCGTTGTTTTCTGGCTTGAATTCGCAAAGAAGAGCACGAAATCTACAAAATCATGACTTTTTACCAAGATTCATCGGCTGAATTGCAAGAAAACAGCAGAATTCTGCACGAAATCATCAAAATTCTTAGAGAAAACGGCATATTTCGATGCAAAACAACGATTTCTTGCCGATTTTCGTTGTTTTCTATCTTGAATTCGCCAAGAAGAGCACGAAATCTACAAAATCATGACTTTTTACCAAGATTCAACGGCTGAATTGCAAGAAAACAGCAGAATTCTGCACGAAATCGTCAAAATTCTTAGAGAAAACCGCATATTTCGATGCAAAACGACGATTTCTCGCCGATTTTCGTTGTTTTCTGGCTTGAATTCGCAAAGAAGAGCACGAAATTTACAAAATCATGACTTTTTACCAAGATTCAACGGCTGAATTGCAAAAAAAACAGCAGAATTCTGCACAAAATCATCAAAATTCTTATAGAAAACCGCATATTTCGATGCAAAACGATTATTTCTCGCCGATTTTCGTTGTTTTCTGGCTTGAATTCGCAAAAAAGAGCACGAAATCTACAAAATCATGACTTTTTACCAAGATTCAACGGCTGAATTGCAAGAAAACAGCAGAATTCTGCACGAAATCATCAAAATTCTTACAGAAAACCGCATATTTCGATGCAAAACGACGATTTCTCGCCGATTTTCGTTGTTTTCTGGCTTGAATTCGCAAAGAAGAGCACGAAATCTACAAA
The DNA here is from genome assembly GCA_029298725.1 of Gnatocerus cornutus. Taxonomy (NCBI): domain Eukaryota; kingdom Metazoa; phylum Arthropoda; class Insecta; order Coleoptera; family Tenebrionidae; genus Gnatocerus; species Gnatocerus cornutus. Next base: position 4,014,768 of record CM055514.1, read on the forward strand.
ATCATGACTTTTTACTAAGATTCAACGGCTGAATTGCAAGAAAACCGCAGAATTCTACACGAAATCATCAAAATTCTTACAGAAAACCGCATTTTTCGATGCAAATCGACGATTTCTCGCCGATTTTCGTTGTTTTCTGGCTTGAATTCGCAAAGAAGAGCACGAAATTTACAAAATCATGACTTTTTACCAAGATTCAACGGCTGAATTGCAAGAAAACAGCAGAATTCTGCACGAAATCATCAAAATTCTTACAGAAAACCGCATATTTCGATGCAAAACAACGATTTCTCGCCGATTTTCGTTGTTTTCTGGCTTGAATTTGCAAGGAAGAGCACGAAATCTACAAAATCATCACTTTTTACCAAGATTCTACGGCTGAATTGCAAGAAAACAGCAGAATTCTGCACGAAATCATCAAAATTCTTACAGAAAACCGCATATTTCGATGCAAAACAACGATTTCTCGCCGATTTTCGTTGTTTTCTATCTTGAATTCGCCAAGAAGAGCACGAGATCTATAAAATCATGACTTTTTTCCTAGATTCAACGGCTGAATTGCAAGAAAACAGCAGAATTCTGCACGAAATAATCAAAATTCTTACAGAAAACCGCATATTTCGATGCAAAACGACGATTTCTCGCCGATTTTCGTTGTTTTCTCGCTTGAATTCGCAAAGAAGAGCACGAGATCTACAAAATCATGACTTTTTACCAAGATTCAACGGCCGAATTGCAAGAAAACAGCAAAATTCTGCACGAAATCATCAAAATTCTTACAGAAAACCGCATATTTCGATGCAAAACGACGATTTCTCGCCGATTTTCGTTGTTTTCTGGCATGAATTTGCAAAAAAGAGCACGAAATCTACAAAATCATGACTTTTTACCAAGATTCAACGGCTGAATTGCAAGAAAACAGCAGAATTCTGCACGAAATCATCAAAATTCTTAGAGAAAACCGCATATTTCGATGCAAAACGACGATTTCTCGCTGATTTTCGTTGTTTTCTATCTTGAATTCGCAAAGAAGAGCACGAAATCTACAAAATCATGACTTTTTACCAAGATTCAACGGCTGAATTGCAAGTAAACAGCAGAATTCTGCACGAAATCGTCAAAATTCTTAGAGAAAACCGCATATTTCGATGCAAAACGACGATTTCTCGCCGATTTTCGTTGTTTTCTGGCTTGAATTCGCAAAGAAGAGCACGAAATCTACAAAATCATGACTTTTTACCAAGATTCAACGGCTGAATTGCAAGAAAACAGCAGAATTCTGCACGAAATCATCAAAATTCTTACAGAAAACCGCATATTTCGATGCAAAACGACGATTTCTCGCCAATTTTCGTTGTTTTCTGGCATGAATTCGCAAAGAAGAGCACGAAATCTACAAAATCATGACTTTTTACCAAGATTCAACGGCTGAATTGCAAGAAAATAGCAGAATTCTGCACGAAATCATCAAAATTCTTAGAGAAAACCGCATATTTCTATGCAAAACAACGATTTCTCGCCGATTTTCGTTGTTTTCTGGCTTGAATTTGCAAAGAAGAACACGAAATCTACAAAATCATCACTTTTTACCAAGATTCTACGGCTGAATTGCAAGAAAACAGCAGAATTCTGCACGAAATCATCAGAATTCTTACAGAAAACCGCATATTTCGATGCAAAACGACGATTTCTCGCCGATTTTCGTTGTTTTCTGGCTTGAATTCGCAAAAAAGAGCACGAAATCTACAAAATCATGACTTTTTACCAAGATTCAACGGCTGAATTGTAAGAAAACAGCAGAATTCTGCACGAAATCATCAAAATTCTTAGAGAAAACTGCATATTTCGATGCAAAACAACGATTTCTCGCCGATTTTCGTTGTTTTCTATCTTGAATTCGCCAAGAAGAGCACGAAATCTACAAAATCATGACTTTTTACCTACATTCAACGGCTGAATTGCAAGAAAACAGCAGAATTCTGCACGAAACCATCAAAATTCTTACAGAAAACCGCATATTTCGATGCAAAACAACGATTTCTCGCTGATTTTCGTTGTTTTCTATCTTGAATTCGCAAAGAAAAGCACAAAATCCACAAAATCATGACTTTTTACCAAGATTCAACGGCTGAATTGCAAGAAAACAGCAGAATTCTGCACGAAATCATCAAAATTCTTACAGAAAACCGTATATTTCGATGCAAAACGACGATTTCTCGCCGATTTCCGTTGTTTTCTGGCTTGAATTCGCAAAGAAGAGCACGAAATCTACAAAATCATGACTTTTTACCAAGATTCAACGGCTGAATTGCAAGAAAACAGCAGAATTCTGCACGAAATCATCAAAATTCTTAGAGAAAACTGCATATTTCGATGCAAAACGACGATTTCTCGCCGATTTTCGTTGTTTTCTGGCTTGAATTCGCAAAGAAGAGCACGAAATCTACAAAATCATGACTTTTTACCAAGATTCATCGGCTGAATTGCAAGAAAACAGCAGAATTCTGCACGAAATCATCAAAATTCTTAGAGAAAACGGCATATTTCGATGCAAAACAACGATTTCTTGCCGATTTTCGTTGTTTTCTATCTTGAATTCGCCAAGAAGAGCACGAAATCTACAAAATCATGACTTTTTACCAAGATTCAACGGCTGAATTGCAAGAAAACAGCAGAATTCTGCACGAAATCGTCAAAATTCTTAGAGAAAACCGCATATTTCGATGCAAAACGACGATTTCTCGCCGATTTTCGTTGTTTTCTGGCTTGAATTCGCAAAGAAGAGCACGAAATTTACAAAATCATGACTTTTTACCAAGATTCAACGGCTGAATTGCAAAAAAACAGCAGAATTCTGCACAAAATCATCAAAATTCTTATAGAAAACCGCATATTTCGATGCAAAACGATTATTTCTCGCCGATTTTCGTTGTTTTCTGGCTTGAATTCGCAAAAAAGAGCACGAAATCTACAAAATCATGACTTTTTACCAAGATTCAACGGCTGAATTGCAAGAAAACAGCAGAATTCTGCACGAAATCATCAAAATTCTTACAGAAAACCGCATATTTCGATGCAAAACGACGATTTCTCGCCGATTTTCGTTGTTTTCTGGCTTGAATTCGCAAAGAAGAGCACGAAATCTACAAAATCATGACTTTTTACTAAGATTCAACGGCTGAATTGCAAGAAAACCGCAGAATTCTACACGAAATCATCAAAATTCTTACAGAAAACCGCATTTTTCGATGCAAATCGACGATTTCTCGCCGATTTTCGTTGTTTTCTGGCTTGAATTCGCAAAGAAGAGCACGAAATCTACAAAATCATGACTTTTTACCAAGATTCAACGGCTGAATTGCAAGAAAACAGCAGAATTCTGCACGAAATCATCAAAATTCTTACAGAAAACCGCATATTTCGATGCAAAACAACGATTTCTCGCCGATTTTCGTTGTTTTCTGGCTTGAATTTGCAAGGAAGAGCACGAAATCTACAAAATCATCACTTTTTACCAAGATTCTACGGCTGAATTGCAAGAAAACAGCAGAATTCTGCACGAAATCATCAAAATTCTTACAGAAAACCGCATATTTCGATGCAAAACAACGATTTCTCGCCGATTTTCGTTGTTTTCTATCTTGAATTCGCCAAGAAGAGCACGAGATCTATAAAATCATGACTTTTTTCCTAGATTCAACGGCTGAATTGCAAGAAAACAGCAGAATTCTGCACGAAATAATCAAAATTCTTACAGAAAACCGCATATTTCGATGCAAAACGACGATTTCTCGCCGATTTTCGTTGTTTTCCTCGCTTGAATTCGCAAAGAAGAGCACGAGATCTACAAAATCATGACTTTTTACCAAGATTCAACGGCCGAATTGCAAGAAAACAGCAAAATTCTGCACGAAATCATCAAAATTCTTACAGAAAACCGCATATTTCGATGCAAAACGACGATTTCTCGCCGATTTTCGTTGTTTTCTGGCATGAATTTGCAAAAAAGAGCACGAAATCTACAAAATCATGACTTTTTACCAAGATTCAACGGCTGAATTGCAAGTAAACAGCAGAATTCTGCACGAAATCGTCAAAATTACCAAGATTCAACGGCTGAATTGCAAGAAAACAGCAGAATTCTGCACGAAATCATCAAAATTCTTACAGAAAACCGCATATTTCGATGCAAAACTATTATTTCTCGCCGATTTTCGTTGTTTTCTGGCTTGAATTCGCAAAGAAGAGCACGAAATCTACAAAATCATGACTTTTTACCAAGATTCAACGGCTGAATTGCATGAAAACAGCAGAATTCTGCACGAAATCATCAAAATTCTTACAGAAAACCGCATATTTCGATGCAAAACGACGATTTCTCGCCGATTTTCGTTGTTTTCTGGCTTGAATTCGCAAAGAAGAGCACGAAATCTACAAAATCATGACTTTTTACCAAGATTCAACGGCTGAATTGCAAGAAAACCGCAGAATTCTGCACGAAATTATCAAAATTCTTACAGAAAACCGCATATTTCGAGGCAAAATAACGATTTCTCGCCGATTTTCGTTGTTTTCTGGCTTGAATTCGCAAAGAAGAGCACGAAATCTACAAAATCATCACTTTTTACCAAGATTCTACGGCTGAATTGCAAGAAAACAGCAGAATTCTGCACGAAATCATCAAAATTCTTATAGAAAACCGCATATTTCGATGCAAAACGACGATTTCTCGCCGATTTTCGTTGTTTTCTGGCTTGAATTCGCAAAAAAGAGCACGAAATCTACAAAATCATGACTTTTTACCAAGATTCAACGGCTGAATTGTAAGAAAACAGCAGAATTCTGCACGAAATCATCAAAATTCTTAGAGAAAACTGCATATTTCGATGCAAAACAACGATTTCTCGCCGATTTTCGTTGTTTTCTATCTTGAATTCGCCAAGTAGAGCACGAAATCTACAAAATCATGACTTTTTACCTACATTCAACGGCTGAATTGCAAGAAAACAGCAGAATTCTGCACGAAACCATCAAAATTCTTACAGAAAACCGCATATTTCGATGCAAAACAACGATTTCTCGCCGATTTTCGTTGTTTTCTGGCTTGAATTCGCAAAGAAAAGCACGAAATCTACAAAATCATCACTTTTTACCAAGATTCTACAGCTGAATTGCAAGAAAACAGCAGACTTCTGCACGAAATCATCAAAATTCTTACAGAAAACCGCATATTTCGATGCAAAACGACGATTTCTCGCTGATTTTCGTTGTTTTCTATCTTGAATTCGCAAAGAAAAGCACAAAATCCACAAAATCATGACTTTTTACCAAGATTCAACGGCTGAATTGCAAGAAAACAGCAGAATTCTGCACGAAATTGTCAAAATTCTTAGAGAAAACCGCATATTTCGATGCAATACGACGATTTCTCGCCGATTTCTCGCCGATTTTCGTTGTTTTCTGGCTTGAATTCGCAAAGAAGAGCACGAAATCTACAAAATCATGACTTTTTACCAAGATTCAACGGCTGAATTGCAAGAAAACAGCAGAATTCTGCACGAAATCATCAAAATTCTTAGAGAAAACCGCATATTTCGATGCAAAACGACGATTTCTCGCCGATTTTCGTGGTTTTCTGGCTTAAATTCGCAAAGAAGAGCACGAAATCTACAAAATCATGACTTTCTGCACGAAATCATCAAAATTCTTACAGAAAACCGTATTTTTCGATGCAAAACGACGATTTCTCGCCGATTTTCGTTGTTTTCTGGCTTGAATTCGCAAAGAAGAGCACGAAATCTACAAAATCATGACTTTTTACTAAGATTCAACGGCTGAATTGCAAGAAAACAGCAGAATTCTGCACGAAATCATCAAAATTCTTACAGAAAACCGCATATTTCGATGCAAAACAACGATTTCTCGCCGATTTTCGTTGTTTTCTGGCTTGAATACGCAAAGAAGAGCACGAAATCTACAAAATCATGACTTTTTACCAAGATTCAACGGCTGAATTGCAAGAAAACCGCAAAATTCTGCACGAAATTATCAAAATTCTTACAGAAAACCGCATATTTCGATGCAAAACGACGATTTCTCGCCGATTTTCGTTGTTTTCTGGCTTGAATTCGCAAAGAAGAGCACGAAATCTACAAAATCATGACTTTTTACCAAGATTCAACGGCTGAATTGCAAGAAAACCGCAGAATTCTGCACGAAATTATCAAAATTCTTACAGAAAACCGCATATTTCGATGCAAAACAACGATTTCTCGCCGATTTTCGTTGTTTTCTGGCTTGAATTCGCAAAGAAGAGCACGAAATCTACAAAATCATCACTTTTTACCAAGATTCTACGGCTGAATTGCAAGAAAACAGCAGAATTCTGCACGAAATCATCAAAATTCTTATAGAAAACCGCATATTTCGATGCAAAACGACGATTTCTCGCCGATTTTCGTTGTTTTCTGGCTTGAATTCGCAAAAAAGAGCACGAAATCTACAAAATCATGACTTTTTACCAAGATTCAACGGCTGAATTGTAAGAAAACAGCAGAATTCTGCACGAAATCATCAAAATTCTTAGAGAAAACTGCATATTTCGATGCAAAACAACGATTTCTCGCCGATTTTCGTTGTTTTCTATCTTGAATTCGCCAAGAAGAGCACGAAATCTACAAAATCATGACTTTTTACCTACATTCAACGGCTGAATTGCAAGAAAACAGCAGAATTCTGCACGAAACCATCAAAATTCTTACAGAAAACCGCATATTTCGATGCAAAACAACGATTTCTCGCCGATTTTCGTTGTTTTCTGGCTTGAATTCGCAAAGAAAAGCACGAAATCTACAAAATCATCACTTTTTACCAAGATTCTACAGCTGAATTGCAAGAAAACAGCAGACTTCTGCACGAAATCATCAAAATTCTTACAGAAAACCGCATATTTCGATGCAAAACGACGATTTCTCGCCGATTTTCGTTGTTTTCTGGCTTGAATTCGCAAAGAAGAGCACGAAATCTACAAAATCATAACTTTTTACCAAGATTCAACGGCTGAATTGCAAGAAAACAGCAGAATTCTGCACGAAATCATCAAAATTCTTAGAGAAAACCGCATATTTCGATGCAAAACGACGATTTCTCGCCGATTTTCGTTGTTTTCTATCTTGAATTTGCCAAGGAAAGCACGAAATCTACAAAATCATGACTTTTTACCAAGATTCAACGGCTGAATTGCAAGAAAACAGCAGAATTCTGCACGAAATCGTCAAAATTCTTAGAGAAAACCGCATATTTCGATGCAAAACGACGATTTCTCGCCGATTTTCGTGGTTTTCTGGCTTGAATTCGCAAAGAAGAGCACGAAATCTACAAAATCATGACATTTTACCAAGATTCAACGGCTGAATTGCAAGAAAACAGCAGAATTCTGCACGAAATCATCAAAATTCTTACAGAAAACCGCATATTTCGATGCAAAACGATTATTTCTCGCCGATTTTCGTTGTTTTCTGGCTTGAATTCGCAAAGAAGAGCACGAAATCTACAAAATCATGACTTTTTACCAAGATTCAACGGCTGAATTGCATGAAAACAGCAGAATTCTGCACGAAATCATCAAAATTCTTACAGAAAACCGCATATTTCGATGCAAAACGACGATTTCTCGCCGATTTTCGTTGTTTTCTGGCTTGAATTCGCAAAGAAGAGCACGAAATCTACAAAATCATGACTTTTTACCAAGATTCAACGGCTGAATTGCAAGAAAACAGCAGAATTCTGCACAAAATCATCAAAATTCTTAGAGAAAACCGCATATTTCGATGCAAAACGATTATTTCTCGTTGATTTTCGTTGTTTTCTGGCTTGAATTCGCAAAGAAGAGCACTAAATCTACAAAATCATGACTTTTTACCAAGATTCAACGGCTGAATTGCAAGAAAACAGCAGAATTCTGCACGAAATCATCAAAATTCTTACAGAAAACCGCATATTTCGATGCAAAACGACGATTTCTCGCCTATTTTCGTTGTTTTCTGGCTTGAATTCGCAAAGAAGAGCACGAAATCTACAAAATCACGACTTTTTACTAAGATTCAACGGCTGAATTGCAAGAAAACCGCAGAATTCTGCACGAAATCATCAAAATTCTAACAGAAAACCGCATTTTTCGATGCAAATCGACGATTTCTCGCCGATTTTCGTTGTTTTCTGGCTTGAATTCGCAAAGAAGAGCACGAAATCTACAAAATCATGACTTTTTACCAAGATTCAACGGCTGAATTGCAAGAAAACAGCAGAATTCTGCACGAAATCATCAAAATTCTTACAGAAAACCGCATATTTCGATGCAAAACAACGATTTCTCGCCGATTTTCGTTGTTTTCTGGCTTGAATTCGCAAAGAAGAGCACGAAATCTACAAAATCATCACTTTTTACCAAGATTCTACGGCTGAATTGCAAGAAAACAGCAGAATTCTGCACGAAATCATCAAAATTCTTACAGAAAACCGCATATTTCGATGCAAAACGACGATTTCTCGCCGATTTTCGTTGTTTTCTGGCTTGAATTCGCAAAGAAGAGCACGAAATCTACAAAATCATGACTTTTTACCAAGATTCAACGGCTGAATTGCAAGAAAACAGCAGAATTCTGCACGAAATCATCAAAATTCTTAGAGAAAACTGCATATTTCGATGCAAAACAACGATTTCTCGCCGATTTTCGTTGTTTTCTATCTTGAATTAGCCAAGAAGAGCACGAAATCTACAAAATCATGACTTTTTACCTAGATTCAACGGCTGAATTGCAAGAAAACAGCAGAATTCTGCACGAAACCATCAAAATTCTTACAGAAAACCGCATATTTCGATGCAAAACAACGATTTCTCGCCGATTTTCGTTGTTTTCTGGCTTGAATTCGCAAAGAAGAGCACGAAATCTACAAAATCATCACTTTTTACCAAGATTCTACAGCTGAATTGCAAGAAAACAGCAGACTTCTGCACGAAATCATCAAAATTCTTACAGAAAACCGCATATTTCGATGCAAAACGACGATTTCTCGCTGATTTTCGTTGTTTTCTATCTTGAATTCGCAAAGAAAAGCACAAAATCCACAAAATCATGACTTTTTACCAAGATTCAACGGCTGAATTGCAAGAAAACAGCAGAATTCTGCACGAAATTGTCAAAATTCTTAGAGAAAACCGCATATTTCGATGCAATACGACGATTTCTCGCCGATTTTCATTGTTTTCTGGCTTGAATTCGCAAAGAAGAGCACGAAATCTACAAAATCATGACTTTTTACCAAGATTCAACGGCTGAATTGCAAGAAAACAGCAGAATTCTGCACGAAATCATCAAAATTCTTAGAGAAAACCGCATATTTCGATGCAAAACGACGATTTCTCGCCGATTTTCGTGGTTTTCTGGCTTAAATTCGCAAAGAAGAGCACGAAATCTACAAAATCATGACTTTTTACCAAGATTCAACGGCTGAATTGCAAGAAAACAGCAGAATTCTGCACGAAATCATCAAAATTCTTACAGAAAACCGCATATTTCGATGCAAAACAACGATTTCTCGCCGATTTTCGTTGTTTTCTGGCTTGAATTCGCAAAGAAGAGCACGAAATCTACAAAATCATCACTTTTTACCAAGATTCTACGGCTGAATTGCAAGAAAACAGCAGAATTCTGCACGAAATCATCAAAATTCTTACAGAAAACCGCATATTTCGATGCAAAACGACGATTTCTCGCCGATTTTCGTTGTTTTCTGGCTTGAATTCGCAAAGAAGAGCACGAAATCTACAAAATCATGACTTTTTACCAAGATTCAACGGCTGAATTGCAAGAAAACAGCAGAATTCTGCACGAAATCATCAAAATTCTTAGAGAAAACTGCATATTTCGATGCAAAACAACGATTTCTCGCCGATTTCCGTTGTTTTCTATGAAATCTATAAAATCATGACTTTTTACCAAGATTCAACGGCTGAATTGCAAGAAATCAGCAGAATTCTGCACGAAGTCGTCAAAATTCTTAGAGAAAACCGCATATTTCGATGCAAAACGACGATTTCTCGCCGATTTTCGTTGTTTTCTGGCTTGAATTCGCAAAGAAGAGCACGAAATCTACAAAATCATGACTTTTTACCAAGATTCAACGGCTGAATTGCAAGAAAACAGCAGAATTCTGCACGAAATCGTCAAAATTCTTAGAGAAAACCGCATATTTCGATGCAAAACGACGATTTCTCGCCGATTTTCGTTGTTTTCTGGCTTGAATTTGCAAAGAAGAACACGAAATCTACAAAATCATCACTTTTTGCCAAGATTTAACGGCTGAATTGCAAGAAAACAGCAGAATTCTGCACGAAATCATCAAAATTCTTACAGAAAACCGCATATTTCGATGCAAAACGACGAATTCTCGCCGATTTTCGTTGTTTTCTGGCTTGAATTCGCAAAGAAGAGCACGAAATCTACAAAATCATGACTTTTTACTAAGATTCAACCGCTGAATTGCAAGAAAACCGCAGAATTCTGCACGAAACCATCAAAATTCTTACAGAAAACCGCATATTTCGATGCAAAACGACGATTTCTCGCCGATTTTCGTTGTTTTCTGGCTTGAATTCGCAAAGAAGAGCACGAAATCTACAAAATCATGACTTTTTACCAAGATTCAACGGCTGAATTGCAAGAAAACAGCAGAATTCTGCACGAAATCATCAAAATTCTTAGAGAAAACTGCATATTTCGATGCAAAACAACGATTTCTCGCCGATTTTCGTTGTTTTCTATCTTGAATTAGCCAAGAAGAGCACGAAATCTACAAAATCATGACTTTTTACCTAGATTCAACGGCTGAATTGCAAGAAAACAGCAGAATTCTGCACGAAATCATCAAAATTCTTACAGAAAACCGCATATTTCGATGCAAAACAACGATTTCTCGCCGATTTTCGTTGTTTTCTATCTTGAATTCGCCAAGAAGAGCACGAAATCTACAAAATCATGACTTTTTACCAAGATTCAACGGCTGAATTGCAAGAAAACAGCAGAATTCTGCACGAAATCGTCAAAATTCTTAGAGAAAACCGCATATTTCGATGCAAAACGACGATTTCTCGCCGATTTTCGTTGTTTTCTGGCTTGAATTTGCAAAGAAGAGCACGAAATCTACAAAATCATGACTTTTTACCAAGATTCAACGGCTGAATTGCAAGAAAACAGCAGAATTCTGCACAAAATCGTCAAAATTCTTAGAGAAAACCGCATATTTCGATGCAAAACGACGATTTCTCGCCGATTTTCGTTGTTTTTTGGCTTGAATTTGCAAAGAAGAGCACGAAATCTACAAAATCATCACTTTTTGCCAAGATTTAACGGCTGAATTGCAAGAAAACAGCAGAATTCTGCACGAAATCATCAAAATTCTTACAGAAAACCGCATATTTCGACGCAAAACGACGATTTCTCGCCGATTTTCGTTGTTTTCTGGCTTGAATTCGCAAAGAAGAGCACGAAATCTACAAAATCATGACTTTTTACCAAGATTCAACGGCTGAATTGCAAGAAAACCGCAGAATTCTGCACGAAATCATCAAAATTCTTACAGAAAACCGCATATTTCGATGCAAAACGACGATTTCTCGCCGATTTTCGTTGTTTTCTGGCTTGAATTCGCAAAGAAGAGCACGAAATTTACAAAATCATCACTTTTTACCAAGATTCAACGGCTGAATTGCAAGAAAACAGCAGAATTCTGCACGAAATCATCAAAATTCTTAGAGAAAACCGCATATTTCGATGCAAAACGACGATTTCTCGCCGATTTTCGTGGTTTTCTGGCATGAATTCGCAAAGAAGAGCACGAAATCTACAAAATCATGACTTTTTACCAAGATTCAACGGCTGAATTGCAAGAAAACAGCAGAATTCTGCACAAAATCATCAAAATTCTTACAGAAAACCGCATATTTCGATGCAAAACGATTATTTCTCGCCGATTTTCGTTGTTTTCTGGCTTGAATTCGCAAAGAAGAGCACGAAATCTAAAAAATCATGACTTTTTACCAAGATTCAACGGCTGAATTGCAAGAAAACAGCAGAATTCTGCACGAAATCATCAAAATTCTTACAGAAAACCGCATATTTCGATGCAAAACGACGATTTCTCGCCGATTTTCGTTGTTTTCTGGCTTGAATTCGCAAAGAAGAGCACGAAATCTACAAAATCATGACTTTTTACTAAGATTCAACGGCTGAATTGCAAGAAAACCGCAGAATTCTGCACGAAATCATCAAAATTCTTACAGAAAACCGCATTTTTCGATGCAAATCGACGATTTCTCGCCGATATTCGTTGTTTTCTGGCTTGAATTCGCAAAGAAGAGCACGAAATCTACAAAATCATGCCTTTTTACCAAGATTCAACGGCTGAATTGCAAGAAAACAGCAGAATTCTGCACGAAATCATCAAAATTCTTACAGAAAACCGCATGTTTCGATGCAAAACAACGATTTCTCGCCGATTTTCGTTGTTTTCTGGCTTGAATTTGCAAAGAAGAGCACGAAATCTACAAAATCATGACTTTTTACACAGATTCAACGGCTGAATTGCAAGAAAACAGCAGAATTCTGCACGAAATCATCAAAATTCTTAGAGAAAACCGCATATTTCGATGCAAAACGACGATTTTTCGCTGATTTTCGTTGTTTTCTATCTTGAATTCGCAAAGAAGAGCACGAAATTTACAAAATCATGACTTTTTACCAAGATTCAACGGCTGAATTGCAAGTAAACAGCAGAATTCTGCACGAAATCGTCAAAATTCTTAGAGAAAACCGCATATTTCGATGCAAAACGACGATTTCTCGCCGATTTTCGTTGTTTTCTGGCTTGAATTCGCAAAGAAGAGCACGAAATCTACAAAATCATGACTTTTTACCAAGATTCAACGGCTGAATTGCAAGAAAACAGCAGAATTCTGCACGAAATCGTCAAAATTCTTACAGAAAACCGCATATTTCGATGCAAAACGATTATTTCTCGCCGATTTTCGTTGTTTTCTGGCTTGAATTCGCAAAGAAGAGCACGAAATCTACAAAATCATGACTTTTTACCAAGATTCAACGGCTGAATTGCAAGAAAACAGCAGAATTCTGCACGAAATCGTCAAAATTCTTACAGAAAACCGCATATTTCGATGCAAAACGATTATTTCTCGCCGATTTTCGTTGTTTTCTGGCTTGAATTCGCAAAGAAGAGCACGAAATCTACAAAATCATGACTTTTTACTAAGATTCAACGGCTGAATTGCAAGAAAACCGCAGAATTTTGCACGAAATCATCAAAATTCTTACAGAAAACCGCATTTTTCGATGCTAATCGACGATTTCTCGCCGATTTTCGTTGTTTTCTGGCTTGAATTCGCAAAGAAGAGCACGAAATCTACAAAATCATGACTTTTTACCAAGATTCAACGGCTGAATTGTAAGAAAACAGCAGAATTTTGCACGAAATCATCAAAATTCTTAGAGACAACTGCATATTTCGATGCAAAACAACGATTTCTCGCCGATTTTCGTTGTTTTCTGGCTTGAATTCGAAAAGAAGAGCACGAAATCTACAAAATCATGACTTTTTACCAAGATTCAACGGCTGAATTGCAAGAAAACAGCAGAATTCTGCACGAAATCATCAAAATTCTTAAAGAAAACTGCATATTTCGATGCAAAACAACGATTTCTCGCCGATTTTCGTTGTTTTCTATCTTGAATTTGCCAAGAAGAGCACGAAATCTACAAAATCATGACTTTTTACCTAGATTCAACGGCTGAATTGCAAGAAAACAGCAGAATTCTGCACGAAATCATCAAAATTCTTACAGAAAACTGCATATTTCGATGCAAAACAACGATTTCTCGCCGATTTTCGTTGTTTTCTCGCTTGAATTCGCAAAGAAGAGCACGAAATCTACAAAATCATGACTTTTTACCAAGATTCAACGGCTGAATTGCAAGAAAACAGCAGAATTCTGCACGAAATCATCAAAATTCTTACAGAAAACCGCATATTTCGATGCAAAACGACGATTTCTCGCCGATTTTCGTTGTTTTCTGGCATAAATTTGCAAAGAAGAGCACGAAATCTACAAAATCATGACTTTTTACCAAGATTCAACGGCTGAATTGCAAGAAAACAGCAGAATTCTGCACGAAATCATCAAAATTCTTACAGAAAACCGCATATTTCGATGCAAAACGACGATTTCTCGCCGATTTTCGTTGTTTTCTGGCATGAATTTGCAAAGAAGAGCACGAAATCTACAAAATCATGACTTTTTACCAAGATTCAACGGCTGAATTGCAAGAAAACAGCAGAATTCTGCACGAAATCATCAAAATTCTTGGAGAAAACCGCATTTTTCGATGCAAATCGACGATTTCTCGCCGATTTTCGTTGTTTTCTGGCTTGAATTCGAAAAGAAGAGCACGAAATCTACAAAATCATGACTTTTTACCAAGATTCAACGGCTGAATTGTAAGAAAACAGCAGAATTCTGCACGAAATCATCAAAATTCTTACAGAAAACCGCATATTTCGAAGCAAAACAACGATTTCTCGCCGATTTTCGTTGTTTTCTGGCTTGAATTCGCAAAGAAGAGCACGAAATCTACAAAATCATGACTTTTTACCAAGATTCAACGGCTGAATTGTAAGAAAACAGCAGAATTCTGCACGAAATCATCAAAATTCTTACAGAAAACCGCATATTTCGATGCAAAACGACGATTTCTCGCCGATTTTCGTTGTTTTCTGGCTTGAATTCGCAAAGAAGAGCACGAAATCTACAAAATCATGACTTTTTACCAAGATTCAACGGCTGAATTGCAAGAAAACAGCAGAATTCTGCACGAAATCATCAAAATTCTTAGAGAAAACTGCATATTTCGATGCAAAACAACGATTTCTCGCCGATTTTCGTTGTTTTCTATCTTGAATTTGCCAAGAAGAGCACGAAATCTACAAAATCATGACTTTTTACCTAGATTCAACGGCTGAATTGCAAGAAAACAGCAGAATTCTGCACGAAATCATCAAAATTCTTACAGAAAACCGCATATTTCGAGGCAAAACAACGATTTCTCGCCGATTTTCGTTGTTTTCTATCTTGAATTCGCCAAGAAGAGCACGAAATCTATAAAATCATGACTTTTTACCTAGATTCAACGGCTGAATTGCAAGAAAACAGCAGAATTCTGCACGAAATCATCAAAATTCTCACAGAAAACCGCATATTTCGATGCAAAACAACGATTTCTCGCCGATTTTCGTTGTTTTCTGGCTTGAATTTGCAAAGAAGAGCAAAAATCTACAAAATCATGACTTTTTACACAGATTCAACGGCTGAATTGCAAGAAAACAGCAGAATTCTGCACGAAATCATCAAAATTCTTAGAGAAAACCGCATATTTCGATGCAAAACGACGATTTTTCGCTGATTTTCGTTGTTTTCTATCTTGAATTCGCAAAGAAGAGCACGAGATTTACAAAATCATGACTTTTTACCAAGATTCAACGGCTGAATTGCAAGTAAACAGCAGAATTCTGCACGAAATCGTCAAAATTCTTAGAGAAAACCGCATATTTCGATGCAAAACGACGATTTCTCGCCGATTTTCGTTGTTTTCTGGCTTGAATTCGCAAAGAAGAGCACGAAATCTACAAAATCATGACTTTTTACCAAGATTCAACGGCTGAATTGCAAGAAAACAGCAGAATTCTGCACGAAATCGTCAAAATTCTTACAGAAAACCGCATATTTCGATGCAAAACGATTATTTCTCGCCGATTTTCGTTGTTTTCTGGCTTGAATTCGCAAAGAAGAGCACGAAATCTACAAAATCATGACTTTTTACCAAGATTCAACGGCTGAATTGCAAGAAAACAGCAGAATTCTGCACGAAATCGTCAAAATTCCTACAGAAAACCGCATATTTCGATGCAAAACGATTATTTCTCGCCGATTTTCGTTGTTTTCTGGCTTGAATTCGCAAAGAAGAGCACGAAATCTACAAAATCATGACTTTTTACTATGATTCAACGGCTGAATTGCAAGAAAACCGCAGAATTTTGCACGAAATCATCAAAATTCTTACAGAAAACCGCATTTTTCGATGCAAATCGACGATTTCTCGCCGATTTTCGTTGTTTTCTGGCTTGAATTCGCAAAGAAGAGCACGAAATCTACAAAATCATGACTTTTTACCAAGATTCAACGGCTGAATTGTAAGAAAACAGCAGAATTTTGCACGAAATCATCAAAATTCTTACAGAAAACCGCATATTTCGATGCAAAACAACGATTTCTCGCCGATTTTCGTTGTTTTCTGGCTTGAATTCGCAAAGAAGAGCACAAAATCTACAAAATCATCACTTTTTACCAAGATTCTACGGCTGAATTGCAAGAAAACAGCAGAATTCTGCACGAAATCATCAAAATTCTTACAGAAAACCGCATATTTCGATGCAAAACAACGATTTCTCGCCGATTTTCGTTGTTTTCTGGCTTGAATTCGCAAAGAAGAGCACGAAATCTACAAAATCATGACTTTTTACCAAGATTCAACGGCTGAATTGCAAGAAAACAGCAGAATTCTGCACGAAATCATCAAAATTCTTAGAGAAAACTGCATATTTCGATGCAAAACAACGATTTCTCGCCGATTTTCGTTGTTTTCTGGCTTGAATTCGCAAAGAAGAGCACGAAATCTACAAAATCATGACTTTTTACCAAGATTCAACGGCTGAATTGCAAGAAAACAGCAGAATTCTGCACGAAATCATCAAAATTCTTAGAGAAAACTGAATATTTCGATGCAAAACAACGATTTCTCGCCGATTTTCGTTGTTTTCTATCTTGAATTTGCCAAGAAGAGCACAAAATCTACAAAATCATGACTTTTTACCTAGATTCAACGGCTGAATTGCAAGAAAACAGCAGAATTCTGCACGAAATCATCAAAATTCTTACAGAAAACTGCATATTTCGATGCAAAACAACGATTTCTCGCCGATTTTCGTTGTTTTCTCGCTTGAATTTGCAAAGAAGAGCACGAAATCTACAAAATCATGACTTTTTACCAAGATTCAACGGCTGAATTGCAAGAAAACAGCAGAATTCTGCACGAAATCACAAAAATTCTTACAGAAAACTGCATATTTCGATGCAAAACGACGATTTCTAGCCGATTTTCGTTGTTTTCTGGCATGAATTTGCAAAGAAGAGCACGAAATCTACAAAATCATGACTTTTTACCAAGATTCAACGGCTGAATTGCAAGAAAACAGCAGAATTCTGCACGAAATCATCAAAATTCTTACAGAAAACCGCATATTTCGATGCAAAACGACGATTTCTCGCCGATTTTCGTTGTTTTCTGGCATGAATTTGCAAAGAAGAGCACGAAATCTACAAAATCATGACTTTTTACCAAGATTCAACGGCTGAATTGCAAGAAAACAGCAGAATTCTGCACGAAATCATCAAAATTCTTGGAGAAAACCGCATTTTTCGATGCAAATTGACGACTTCTCGCCGATTTTCGTTGTTTTCTGGCTTGAATTCGCAAAGAAGAGCACGAAATCTACAAAATCATGACTTTTTACCAAGATTCAACGGCTGAATTGTAAGAAAACAGCAGAATTCTGCACGAAATCATCAAAATTCTTACAGAAAACCGCATATTTCGATGCAAAACAACGATTTCTCGCCGATTTTCGTTGTTTTCTGGCTTGAATTCGCAAAGAAGAGCACAAAATCTACAAAATCATCACTTTTTACCAAGATTCTACGGCTGAATTGCAAGAAAACAGCAGAATTCTGAACGAAGTCATCAAACTTCTTACAAAAAACCGCATATTTCGATGCAAAACGACGATTTCTCGCCGATTTTCGTTGTTTTCTATCTTGAATTCGCAAAGAAGAGCACGGAATCTACAAAATCATGACTTTTTACCAAGATTCAACGGCTGAATTGCAAGAAAACAGCAGAATTCTGCACGAAATCATCAAAATTCTTACAGAAAACCGCATATTTCGATGCAAAACGACGATTTCTCGCCGATTTTCGTTGTTTTCTGGCTTGAATTCGCAAAGAAGAGCACGAAATCTACAAAATCATGACTTTTTACTAAGATTCAACGGCTGAATTGCAAGAAAACAGCAGAATTCTGCACGAAATCATCAAAATTCTTACAGAAAACCGCATTTTTCGATGCAAAACGACGATTTCTCGCCGATTTTCGTTGTTTTCTGGCTTGAATTCGCAAAGAAGAGCACGAAATCTACAAAATCATAACTTTTTACCAAGATTCAACGGCTGAATTGCAAGAAAACAGCAGATTTCTGCACGAAATCATCAAAATTCTTACAGAAAACCGCATATTTCGATGCAAAACAACGATTTCTCGCCGATTTTCGTTGTTTTCTGGCTTGAATTCGCAAAGAAGAGCACGAAATCTACAAAATCATTACTTTTTACCAAGATTCTACGGCTGAATTGCAAGAAAACAGCAGAATTCTGCACGAAATCATCAAAATTCTTACAGAAAACCGCATATTTCGATGCAAAACGACGATTTCTCGCCGATTTTCGTTGTTTTCTCTCTTGAATTCGCAAAGAAGAGCACAAAATCTACAAATAATCACTTTTTGCAAAGACTCAACGGCTGAATTGCAAGAAAACAGCAGAATTCTGCACGAAATCATCAAAATTCTTACAGAAAACCGCATATTTCGATGCAAAACGACGATTTCACGCCGATTTTCGTTGTTTTCTCTCTTGAATTCGCAAAGAAGAGCACAAAATCTACAAAATCATCACTTTTAACCAAGATTCTACGGCTGAATTGCAAGAAAACAGCAGAATTCTGCACGAAATCATCAAAATTCTTAGAGAAAACCGCATATTTCGATGCAAAACGACGATTTCTCGCCGATTTTCGTTGTTTTCTGGCTTGAATTCGCAATGAAGAGCACGAAATCTACAAAATCATGACTTTTTACCAAGATTCAACGGCTGAATTGCAAGAAAACAGCAGAATTCTGCACGAAATCATCAAAATTCTTAGAGAAAACTGCATATTTCGATGCAAAACAACG
Source organism: Gnatocerus cornutus (assembly GCA_029298725.1). NCBI lineage: Eukaryota > Metazoa > Arthropoda > Insecta > Coleoptera > Tenebrionidae > Gnatocerus > Gnatocerus cornutus. The sequence goes on from CM055514.1 coordinate 4,033,960, forward strand.
ATTTCTCGCCGATTTTCGTTGTTTTCTATCTTGAATTTGCCAAGAAGAGCACGAAATCTACAAAATCATGACTTTTTACCTAGATTCAACGGCTGAATTGCAAGAAAACAGCAGAATTCTGCACGAAATCATCAAAATTCTTACAGAAAACTGCATATTTCGATGCAAAACAACGATTTCTCGCCGATTTTCGTAGTTTTCTCGCTTGAATTCGCAAAGAAGAGCACGAAATCTACAAAATCATGACTTTTTACCAAGATTCAACGGCTGAATTGCAAGAAAACAGCAGAATTCTGCACGAAATCATCAAAATTCTTACAGAAAACTGCATATTTCGATGCAAAACGACGATTTCTAGCCGATTTTCGTTGTTTTCTGGCATGAATTTGCAAAGAAGAGCACGAAATCTACAAAATTATGACTTTTTACCAAGATTCAACGGCTGAATTGCAAGAAAACAGCAGAATTCTGCACGAAATCATCAAAATTCTTGGAGAAAACTGCATATTTCGATGCAAAACAACGATTTCTCGCCGATTTTCGTTGTTTTCTATCTTAAATTCGCCAAGAAGAGCACGAAATCTATAAAATCATGACTTTTTACCTAGATTCAACGGCTGAATTGCAAGAAAACAGCAGAATTCTGCACGAAATCATCAAAATTCTAACAGAAAACCGCATATTTCGATGCAAAACGACGATTTCTCGCCGATTTTCGTTGTTTTCTGCCATGAATTTGCAAAGAAGAGCACGAAATCTACAAAATCATGACATTTTACCAAGATTCAACGGCTGAATTGCAAGAAAACAGCAGAATTCTGCACGAAATCATCAAAATTCTTACAGAAAACCGCATCTTTCGATGCAAAACAACGATTTCTCGCCGATTTTCGTTGTTTTCTATCTTGAATTCGCCAAGAAGAGCACGAAATCTATAAAATCATGACTTTTTACCTAGATTCAACGGCTGAATTGCAAGAAAACAGCAGAATTCTGCACGAAATCATCAAAATTCTTACAGAAAACCGCATATTTCGATGCAAAACGACGATTTCTCGCCGATTTTCGTTGTTTTCTCGCTTGAATTCGCAAAAAAGAGCACGAAATCTACAAAATCATGACTTTTTACCAAGATTCAACGGCTGAATTGCAAGAAAACAGCAGAATTCTGCACGAAATCATCAAAATTCTTACAGAAAACCGCATATTTCGATGCAAAACGACGATTTCTCGCCGATTTTCGTGGTTTTCTGGCTTGAATTCGCAAAGAAGAGCACGAAATCTACAAAATCATCACTTTTTACCAAGATTCAACGGCTGAATTGCAAGAAAACAGTAGAAATCTGCACGAAATCATCAAAATTCTTAGAGAAAACCGCATATTTCGATGCAAAACGACGATTTCTCGCTGATTTTCGTTGTTTTCTATCTTGAATTCGCAAAGAAGAGCACGGAATCTACAAAATCATGACTTTTTACCAAGATTCAACGGCTGAATTGCAAGAAAACAGCAGAATTCTGCACGAAATCATCAAAATTCATACAGAAAATTGCATATTTCGATGCAAAACGACGATTTCTCGCCGATTTTCGTTGTTTTCTGGCTTGAATTCGCAAAAAAGAGCACAAAATCTACAAAATCATGACTTTTTACCAAGATTCAACGGCTGAATTGCAAGAAAACAGCAGAATTCTGTACGAAATCATCAAAATTCTTACAGAAAACCGCATATTTCGATGCAAAACGATTATTTCTCGCCGATTTTCGTTGTTTTCTGGCTTGAATTCGCAAAGAAGAGCACGAAATCTACAAAATCATGACTTTTTATCAAGATTCAACGGCTGAATTGCAAGAAAACAGCAGAATTCTGCACGAAATCATCAAAATTCTCACAGAAAACCGCATATTTCGATGCAAAACGACGATTTCTCGCCGATTTTCGTTGTTTTCTGGCTTGAATTCGCAAAGAAGAGCACGAAATCTACAAAATCATGACTTTTTACCAAGATTCAACGGCTGAATTGCAAGAAAACAGCAGAATTCTGCACGAAATCGTCAAAATTCTTACAGAAAACCGCATATTTCGATGCAAAACGATTATTTCTCGCCGATTTTCGTTGTTTTCTGGCTTGAATTCGCAAAGAAGAGCACGAAATCTACAAAATCATGACTTTTTACCAAGATTCAACGGCTGAATTGCAAGAAAACAGCAGAATTCTGCAAGAAAACATCAAAATTCTTACAGAAAACCGCATATTTCGATGCAAAACGACGATTTCTCGCCGATTTTCGTTGTTTTCTGGCTTGAATTCGCAAAAAAGAGCACGAAATCTACAAAATCATCACTTTTTACCAAGATTCAACGGCTGAATTGCAAGAAAACAGCAGAATTCTGCACGAAATCATCAAAATTCTTAGAGAAAACCGCATATTTCGATGCAAAACGACGATTTCTCGCCGATTTTCGTGGTTTTCTGGCTTGAATTCGCAAAGAAGAGCACGAAATCTACAAAATCATGACTTTTTACCAAGATTCAACGGCTGAATTGCAAGAGAACAGCAGAATTCTGCACGAAATCATCAAAATTCTTAGAGAAAACCGCATATTTCGATGCAAAACGACGATTTCTCGCCGATTTTCGTGGTTTTCTGGCTTGAATTCGCAAAGAAGAGCACGAAATCTACAAAATCATGACTTTTTACCAAGATTCAACGGCTGAATTGCAAGAAAACAGCAGAATTCTGCACAAAATCATCAAAATTCTTACAGAAAACCGCATATTTCGATGCAAAACGATTATTTCTCGACGATTTTCGTTGTTTTCTGGCTTGAATTCGCAAAGAAGAGCACGAAATCTACAAAATCATGACTTTTTACCTAGATTCAACGGCTAAATTGCAAGAAAACAGCAGAATTCTGCACGAAATCATCAAAATTCTTACAGAAAACCGCATATTTCGATGCAAAACGACGATTTCTCGCCGATTTTCGTTGTTTTCTGGCTTGAATTCGCAAAGAAGAGCACGAAATCTACAAAATCATGACTTTTTACTAAGATTCAACGGCTGAATTGCAAGAAAACCGCAGAATTCTGCACGAAATCATCAAAATTCTTATAGAAAACCGCATTTTTCGATGTAAATCGACGATTTCTCGCCGATTTTCGTTGTTTTCTGGCATGAATTTGCAAAGAAGAGCACGAAATCTACAAAATCATGACTTTTTACCAAGATTCAACGGCTGAATTGCAAAAAAAACAGCAGAAATCTGCACGAAATCATCAAAATTCTTAGAGAAAACCGCATATTTCGATGCAAAACGACGATTTCTCGCTGATTTTCGTTGTTTTCTATCTTGAATTCGCAAAGAAGAGCACGAAATCTACAAAATCATGACTTTTTACCAAGATTCAACAGCTGAATTGCAAGTAAACAGCAGAATTCTGCACGAAATCGTCAAAATTCTTAGAGAAAACCGCATATTTCGATGCAAAACGACGATTTCTCGCCGATTTTCGTTGTTTTCTAGCTTGAATTCGCAAAGAAGAGCACGAAATCTACAAAATCATCACTTTTTACCAAGATTCAACGGCTGAATTGCAAGAAAACAGCAGAATTTTGCACGAAATCATCAAAATTCTTAGAGAAAACCGCATATTTCGATGCAAAACGACGATTTCTCGCCGATTTTCGTTGCTTTCTGGCTTGAATTCGCAAAGAAGAGCACGAAATCTACAAAATCATCACTTTTTACCAAGATTCAACGGCTGAATTGCAAGAAGACAGTAGAATTCTGCACGAAATCATCAAAATTCTTAGAGAAAACCGCATATTTCGATGCAAAACGACGATTTTTCGCTGATTTTCGTTGTTTTCTATCTTGAATTCGCAAAGAAGAGCACGGAATCTACAAAATCATGACTTTTTACTATGATTCAACGGCTGAATTGCAAGAAAACCGCAGAATTTTGCACGAAATCATCAAAATTCTTACAGAAAACCGCATTTTTCGATGCAAATCGACGATTTCTCGCCGATTTTCGTTGTTTTCTGGCTTGAATTCGCAAAGAAGAGCACGAAATCTACAAAATCATGACTTTTTACCAAGATTCAACGGCTGAATTGTAAGAAAACAGCAGAATTTTGCACGAAATCATCAAAATTCTTACAGAAAACCGCATATTTCGATGCAAAACAACGATTTCTCGCCGATTTTCGTTGTTTTCTGGCATGAATTTGCAAAGAAGAGCACGAAATCTACAAAATCATGACTTTTTACTAAGATTCAACGGCTGAATTGCAAGAAAACAGCAGAATTCTGCACGAAATCATCAAAATTCTTACAGAAAACCGCATATTTCGATGCAAAACGACGATTTCTCGCCGATTTTCGTTGTTTTCTGGCATGAATTTGCAAAGAAGAGCACGAAATCTACAAAATTATGACTTTTTACCAAGATTCAACGGCTGAATTGCAAGAAAACAGCAGAATTCTGCACGAAATCATCAAAATTCTTGGAGAAAACCGCATTTTTCGATGCAAATTGACGACTTCTCGCCGATTTTCGTTGTTTTCTGGCTTGAATTCGCAAAGAAGAGCACGAAATCTACAAAATCATGACTTTTTACCAAGATTCAACGGCTGAATTGTAAGAAAACAGCAGAATTCTGCACGAAATCATCAAAATTCTTACAGAAAACCGCATATTTCGATGCAAAACAACGATTTCTCGCCGATTTTCGTTGTTTTCTGGCTTGAATTCGCAAAGAAGAGCACAAAATCTACAAAATCATGACTTTTACCAAGATTCAACGGCTGAATTGCAAGAAAACAGCAGAATTCTGCAAGAAATCATCAAAATTCTTAGAGAAAACCGCATATTTCGATGCAAAACGACGATTTCTTGCCGATTTTCGTGGTTTTCTGGCTTAAATTCGCAAAGAAGAGCACGAAATCTACAAAATCATGACTTTCTGCACGAAATCATCAAAATTCTTACAGAAAACCGCATTTTTCGATGCAAAACGACGATTTCTCGCCGATTTTCGTTGTTTTCTGGCTTGAATTCGCAAAGAAGAGCACGAAATCTAAAAAATCATGACTTTTTACCAAGATTCAACGGCTGAATTGCAAGAAAACAGCAGAATTCTGCACGAAATCATCAAAATTCTTACAGAAAACCGCATATTTCGATGCAAAACGACGATTTCTCGCCGATTTTCGTTGTTTTCTGGCTTGAATTCGCAAAGAAGAGCACGAAATCTACAAAATCATGACTTTTTACCAAGTTTCAACGGCTGAATTGCAAGAAAACAGCAAAATTCTGCACGAAATCATCAAAATTTTTAGAGAAAACTGCATATTTCGATGCGAAACAACGATTTCTCGCCGATTTTCGTTGTTTTCTATCTTGAATTCGCCAAGAAGACCACGAAATCTACAAAATCATGACTTTTTACCAAGATTCAACGGCTGAATTGCAAGAAAACAGCAGAATTCTGCATGAAATCGTCAAAATTCTTAGAGAAAACCGCATATTTCGATGCAAAACGACGATTTCTCGCCGATTTTCGTTGTTTTCTGGCATGAATTCGCAAAGAAGAGCACGAAATCAACAAAATCATTACTTTTTACCAAGATTCAACGGCTGAATTGCAAGAAAACAGCAGAATTCTGCACGAAATCATCAAAATTCTTAGAGAAAACCGCATATTTTGATGCAAAACGACGATTTCTCGCCGATTTTCGTGGTTTTCTGGCTTGAATTCGCAAAGAAGAGCACGAAATCTACAAAATCATGACATTTTACCAAGATTCAGCGGCTGAATTGCAAGAAAACAGCAGAATTCTGCACGAAATCATCAAAATTCTTACAGAAAACCGCATATTTCGATGCAAAACGATTATTTCTCGCCGATTTTCGTTGTTTTCTGGCTTGAATTCGCAAAGAAGAGCACGAAATCTACAAAATCATGACTTTTTACCAAGATTCTACGGCTGAATTGCAAGAAAACAGCAGAATTCTGCACGAAATCATCAAAATTCTTAGAGAAAACTGCATATTTCGATGCAAAACAACGATTTCTCGCCGATTTTCGTTGTTTTCTATCTTGAATTTGCCAAGAAGAGCACGAAATCTACAAAATCATGACTTTTTACCTAGATTCAACGGCTGAATTGCAAGAAAACAGCAAAATTCTGCACGAAATCATCAAAATTCTTACAGAAAACTGCATATTTCGATGCAAAACAACGATTTCTCGCCGATTTTCGTTGCTTTCTCGCTTGAATTCGCAAAGAAGAGCACGAAATCTACAAAATCATGACTTTTTACCAAGATTCAACGGCTGAATTGCAAGAAAACAGCAGAATTCTGCACGAAATCATCAAAATTCTTACAGAAAACTGCATATTTCGATGCAAAACGACGATTTCTAGCCGATTTTCGTTGTTTTCTGGCATGAATTTGCAAAGAAGAGCACGAAATCTACAAAATCATGACTTTTTACTAAGATTCAACGGCTGAATTGCAAGAAAACAGCAGAATTCTGCACGAAATCATCAAAATTCTTACAGAAAACCGCATATTTCGATGCAAAACGACGATTTCTCGCCGATTTTCGTTGTTTTCTGGCATGAATTTGCAAAGAAGAGCACGAAATCTACAAAATTATGACTTTTTACCAAGATTCAACGGCTGAATTGCAAGAAAACAGCAGAATTCTGCACGAAATCATCAAAATTCTTGGAGAAAACCGCATTTTTCGATGCAAATTGACGACTTCTCGCCGATTTTCGTTGTTTTCTGGCTTGAATTCGCAAAGAAGAGCACGAAATCTACAAAATCATCACTTTTAACCAAGATTCTACGGCTGAATTGCAAGAAAACAGCAGAATTCTGCACGAAATCATCAAAATTCTTAGAGAAAACCGCATATTTCGATGCAAAACGACGATTTCTCGCCGATTTTCGTTGTTTTCTGGCTTGAATTCGCAAAGAAGAGCACGAAATCTACAAAATCATGACTTTTTACCAAGATTCAACGGCTGAATTGCAAGAAAACAGCAGAATTCTGCACGAAATCATCAAAATTCTTAGAGAAAACTGCATATTTCGATGCAAAACAACGATTTCTCGCCGATTTTCGTTGTTTTCTATCTTAAATTCGCCAAGAAGAGCACGAAATCTATAAAATCATGACTTTTTACCTAGATTCAACGGCTGAATTGCAAGAAAACAGCAGAATTCTGCACGAAATCATCAAAATTCTTACAGAAAACCGCATATTTCGATGCAAAACGACGATTTCTCGCCGATTTTCGTTGTTTTCTCGCTTGAATTCGCAAAAAAGAGCACGAAATCTACAAAATCATGACTTTTTACCAAGATTCAACGGCTGAATTGCAAGAAAAAAGCAGAATTCTGCACGAAATCATCAAAATTCTAACAGAAAACCGCATATTTCGATGCAAAACGACGATTTCTCGCCGATTTTCGTTGTTTTCTGCCATGAATTTGCAAAGAAGAGCACGAAATCTACAAAATCATGACATTTTACCAAGATTCAACGGCTGAATTGCAAGAAAACAGCAGAATTCTGCACGAAATCATCAAAATTCTTACAGAAAACCGCATATTTCGATGCAAAACAACGATTTCTCGCCGATTTTCGTTGTTTTCTATCTTGAATTCGCCAAGAAGAGCACGAAATCTATAAAATCATGACTTTTTACCTAGATTCAACGGCTGAATTGCAAGAAAACAGCAGAATTCTGCACGAAATCATCAAAATTCTTACAGAAAACCGCATATTTCGATGCAAAACGACGATTTCTCGCCGATTTTCGTTGTTTTCTCGCTTGAATTCGCAAAAAAGAGCACGAAATCTACAAAATCATGACTTTTTACCAAGATTCAACGGCTGAATTGCAAGAAAACAGCAGAATTCTGCACGAAATCATCAAAATTCTTACAGAAAACCGCATATTTCGATGCAAAACGACGATTTCTCGCCGATTTTCGTTGTTTTCTGGCATGAATTTGCAAAGAAGAGCACGAAATCAACAAAATCATGACTTTTTACCAAGATTCAACGGCTGAATTGCAAGAAAACAGCAGAATTCTGCACGAAATCATCAAAATTCTTACAGAAAACCGCATATTTCGATGCAAAACGACGATTTCTTGCCGATTTTCGTTGTTTTCTGGCATGAATTTGCAAAGAAGAGCACGAAATCTACAAAATCATGACTTTTTACCAAGATTCAACGGCTGAATTGCAAAAAAACAGCAGAATTCTGCACGAAATCATCAAAATTCTTAGAGAAAACCGCATATTTCGATGCAAAACGACGATTTCTCGCTGATTTTCGTTGTTTTCTATCTTGAATTCGCAAAGAAGAGCACGAAATCTACAAAATCATGACTTTTTACCAAGATTCAACAGCTGAATTGCAAGTAAACAGCAGAATTCTGCACGAAATCGTCAAAATTCTTAGAGAAAACCGCATATTTCGATGCAAAACGACGATTTCTCGCCGATTTTCGTTGTTTTCTGGCTTGAATTCGCAAAGAAGAGCACGAAATCTACAAAATCATCACTTTTTACCAAGATTCAACGGCTGAATTGCAAGAAAACAGCAGAATTCTGCACGAAATCATCAAAATTCTTAGAGAAAACCGCATATTTCGATGCAAAACGACGATTTCTCGCCGATTTTCGTTGCTTTCTGGCTTGAATTCGCAAAGAAGAGCACGAAATCTACAAAATCATCACTTTTTACCAAGATTCAACGGCTGAATTGCAAGAAAACAGTAGAAATCTGCACGAAATCATCAAAATTCTTAGAGAAAACCGCATATTTCGATGCAAAACGACGATTTCTCGCTGATTTTCGTTGTTTTCTATCTTGAATTCGCAAAGAAGAGCACGGAATCTACAAAATCATGACTTTTTACCAAGATTCAACGGCTGAATTGCAAGAAAACAGCAGAATTCTGCACGAAATCATCAAAATTCATACAGAAAATTGCATATTTCGATGCAAAACGACGATTTCTCGCCGATTTTCGTTGTTTTCTGGCTTGAATTCGCAAAAAAGAGCACAAAATCTACAAAATCATGACTTTTTACCAAGATTCAACGGCTGAATTGCAAGAAAACAGCAGAATTCTGTACGAAATCATCAAAATTCTTACAGAAAACCGCATATTTCGATGCAAAACGATTATTTCTCGCCGATTTTCGTTGTTTTCTGGCTTGAATTCGCAAAGAAGAGCACGAAATCTACAAAATCATGACTTTTTATCAAGATTCAACGGCTGAATTGCAAGAAAACAGCAGAATTCTGCACGAAATCATCAAAATTCTCACAGAAAACCGCATATTTCGATGCAAAACGACGATTTCTCGCCGATTTTCGTTGTTTTCTGGCTTGAATTCGCAAAGAAGAGCACGAAATCTACAAAATCATGACTTTTTACCAAGATTCAACGGCTGAATTGCAAGAAAACAGCAGAATTCTGCACGAAATCGTCAAAATTCTTACAGAAAACCGCATATTTCGATGCAAAACGATTATTTCTCGCCGATTTTCGTTGTTTTCTGGCTTGAATTCGCAAAGAAGAGCACGAAATCTACAAAATCATGACTTTTTACCAAGATTCAACGGCTGAATTGCAAGAAAACAGCAGAATTCTGCAAGAAAACATCAAAATTCTTACAGAAAACCGCATATTTCGATGCAAAACGACGATTTCTCGCCGATTTTCGTTGTTTTCTGGCTTGAATTCGCAAAAAAGAGCACGAAATCTACAAAATCATCACTTTTTACCAAGATTCAACGGCTGAATTGCAAGAAAACAGCAGAATTCTGCACGAAATCATCAAAATTCTTAGAGAAAACCGCATATTTCGATGCAAAACGACGATTTCTCGCCGATTTTCGTGGTTTTCTGGCTTGAATTCGCAAAGAAGAGCACGAAATCTACAAAATCATGACTTTTTACCAAGATTCAACGGCTGAATTGCAAGAGAACAGCAGAATTCTGCACGAAATCATCAAAATTCTTAGAGAAAACCGCATATTTCGATGCAAAACGACGATTTCTCGCCGATTTTCGTGGTTTTCTGGCTTGAATTCGCAAAGAAGAGCACGAAATCTACAAAATCATGACTTTTTACCAAGATTCAACGGCTGAATTGCAAGAAAACAGCAGAATTCTGCACAAAATCATCAAAATTCTTACAGAAAACCGCATATTTCGATGCAAAACGATTATTTCTCGACGATTTTCGTTGTTTTCTGGCTTGAATTCGCAAAGAAGAGCACGAAATCTACAAAATCAAGACTTTTTACCTAGATTCAACGGCTGAATTGCAAGAAAACAGCAGAATTCTGCACGAAATCATCAAAATTCTTACAGAAAACCGCATATTTCGATGCAAAACGACGATTTCTCGCCGATTTTCGTTGTTTTCTGGCTTGAATTCGCAAAGAAGAGCACGAAATCTACAAAATCATGACTTTTTACTAAGATTCAACGGCTGAATTGCAAGAAAACCGCAGAATTCTGCACGAAATCATCAAAATTCTTACAGAAAACCGCATTTTTCGATGTAAATCGACGATTTCTCGCCGATTTTCGTTGTTTTCTGGCATGAATTTGCAAAGAAGAGCACGAAATCTACAAAATCATGACTTTTTACCAAGATTCAACGGCTGAATTGCAAAAAAACAGCAGAAATCTGCACGAAATCATCAAAATTCTTAGAGAAAACCGCATATTTCGATGCAAAACGACGATTTCTCGCTGATTTTCGTTGTTTTCTATCTTGAATTCGCAAAGAAGAGCACGAAATCTACAAAATCATGACTTTTTACCAAGATTCAACAGCTGAATTGCAAGTAAACAGCAGAATTCTGCACGAAATCGTCAAAATTCTTAGAGAAAACCGCATATTTCGATGCAAAACGACGATTTCTCGCCGATTTTCGTTGTTTTCTAGCTTGAATTCGCAAAGAAGAGCACGAAATCTACAAAATCATCACTTTTTACCAAGATTCAACGGCTGAATTGCAAGAAAACAGCAGAATTCTGCACGAAATCATCAAAATTCTTAGAGAAAACCGCATATTTCGATGCAAAACGACGATTTCTCGCCGATTTTCGTTGCTTTCTGGCTTGAATTCGCAAAGAAGAGCACGAAATCTACAAAATCATCACTTTTTACCAAGATTCAACGGCTGAATTGCAAGAAGACAGTAGAATTCTGCACGAAATCATCAAAATTCTTAGAGAAAACCGCATATTTCGATGCAAAACGACGATTTTTCGCTGATTTTCGTTGTTTTCTATCTTGAATTCGCAAAGAAGAGCACGGAATCTACAAAATCATGACTTTTTACTATGATTCAACGGCTGAATTGCAAGAAAACCGCAGAATTTTGCACGAAATCATCAAAATTCTTACAGAAAACCGCATTTTTCGATGCAAATCGACGATTTCTCGCCGATTTTCGTTGTTTTCTGGCTTGAATTCGCAAAGAAGAGCACGAAATCTACAAAATCATGACTTTTTACCAAGATTCAACGGCTGAATTGTAAGAAAACAGCAGAATTTTGCACGAAATCATCAAAATTCTTACAGAAAACCGCATATTTCGATGCAAAACAACGATTTCTCGCCGATTTTCGTTGTTTTCTGGCATGAATTTGCAAAGAAGAGCACGAAATCTACAAAATCATGACTTTTTACTAAGATTCAACGGCTGAATTGCAAGAAAACAGCAGAATTCTGCACGAAATCATCAAAATTCTTACAGAAAACCGCATATTTCGATGCAAAACGACGATTTCTCGCCGATTTTCGTTGTTTTCTGGCATGAATTTGCAAAGAAGAGCACGAAATCTACAAAATTATGACTTTTTACCAAGATTCAACGGCTGAATTGCAAGAAAACAGCAGAATTCTGCACGAAATCATCAAAATTCTTGGAGAAAACCGCATTTTTCGATGCAAATTGACGACTTCTCGCCGATTTTCGTTGTTTTCTGGCTTGAATTCGCAAAGAAGAGCACGAAATCTACAAAATCATGACTTTTTACCAAGATTCAACGGCTGAATTGTAAGAAAACAGCAGAATTCTGCACGAAATCATCAAAATTCTTACAGAAAACCGCATATTTCGATGCAAAACAACGATTTCTCGCCGATTTTCGTTGTTTTCTGGCTTGAATTCGCAAAGAAGAGCACAAAATCTGCAAAATCATCACTTTTTACCAAGATTCAACGGCTGAATTGCAAGAAAACAGCAGAATTCTGCACGAAATCATCAATATTCTTAGAGAAAACCGCATATTTCGATGCAAAACGACGATTTCTCGCTGATTTTCGTTGTTTTCTATCTTGAATTCGCAAAGAAGAGCACAAAATCTACAAAATCATGACTTTTACCAAGATTCAACGGCTGAATTGCAAGAAAACAGCAGAATTCTGCAAGAAATCATCAAAATTCTTAGAGAAAACCGCATATTTCGATGCAAAACGACGATTTCTTGCCGATTTTCGTGGTTTTCTGGCTTAAATTCGCAAAGAAGAGCACGAAATCTACAAAATCATGACTTTCTGCACGAAATCATCAAAATTCTTACAGAAAACCGCATTTTTCGATGCAAAACGACGATTTCTCGCCGATTTTCGTTGTTTTCTGGCTTGAATTCGCAAAGAAGAGCACGAAATCTAAAAAATCATGACTTTTTACCAAGATTCAACGGCTGAATTGCAAGAAAACAGCAGAATTCTGCACGAAATCATCAAAATTCTTACAGAAAACCGCATATTTCGATGCAAAACGACGATTTCTCGCCGATTTTCGTTGTTTTCTGGCTTGAATTCGCAAAGAAGAGCACGAAATCTACAAAATCATGACTTTTTACCAAGATTCAACGGCTGAATTGCAAGAAAACAGCAAAATTCTGCACGAAATCATCAAAATTTTTAGAGAAAACTGCATATTTCGATGCGAAACAACGATTTCTCGCCGATTTTCGTTGTTTTCTATCTTGAATTCGCCAAGAAGACCACGAAATCTACAAAATCATGACTTTTTACCAAGATTCAACGGCTGAATTGCAAGAAAACAGCAGAATTCTGCATGAAATCGTCAAAATTCTTAGAGAAAACCGCATATTTCGATGCAAAACGACGATTTCTCGCCGATTTTCGTTGTTTTCTGGCATGAATTCGCAAAGAAGAGCACGAAATCAACAAAATCATTACTTTTTACCAAGATTCAACGGCTGAATTGCAAGAAAACAGCAGAATTCTGCACGAAATCATCAAAATTCTTAGAGAAAACCGCATATTTTGATGCAAAACGACGATTTCTCGCCGATTTTCGTGGTTTTCTGGCTTGAATTCGCAAAGAAGAGCACGAAATCTACAAAATCATGACATTTTACCAAGATTCAGCGGCTGAATTGCAAGAAAACAGCAGAATTCTGCACGAAATCATCAAAATTCTTACAGAAAACCGCATATTTCGATGCAAAACGATTATTTCTCGCCGATTTTCGTTGTTTTCTGGCTTGAATTCGCAAAGAAGAGCACGAAATCTACAAAATCATGACTTTTTACCAAGATTCAACGGCTGAAGTGCAAGAAAACAGCAGAATTCTGCACGAAATCATCAAAATTCTCACAGGAAACCGCATATTTCGATGCAAAACGACGATTTCTCGCCGATTTTCGTTGTTTTCTGGCTTGAATTCGCAAAGAAGAGCACGAAATCTACAAAATCATGACTTTGTACCAAGATTCAACGGCTGAATTGCAAGAAAACCGCAGAATTCTGCACGAAATTATCAAAAGTCTTACAGAAAACCGCAGATTTCGATGCAAAACAACGATTTCTCGCCGATTTTCGTTGTTTTCTGGCTTGAATTCGCAAAGAAGAGCACGAAATCTACAAAATCATCACTTTTTACCAAGATTCTACGGCTGAATTGCAAGAAAACAGCAGAATTCTGCACGAAATCATCAAAATTCTTACAGAAAACCGCATATTTCGATGCAAAACAACGATTTCTCGCCGATTTTCGTTGTTTTCTGGCTTGAATTCGCAAAGAAGAGCACGAAATCTACAAAATCATCACTTTTTACCAAGATTCTACAGCTGAATTGCAAGAAAACAGCAGACTTCTTCACGAAATCATCAAAATTCTTACAGAAAACCGCATATTTCGATGCAAAACGACGATTTCTCGCCGATTTTCGTTGTTTTCTGGCTTGAATTCGCAAAGAAGAGCACGAAATCTACAAAATCATGACTTTTTACCAAGATTCAACGGCTGAATTGCAAGAAAACAGCAGAATTCTGCACGAAATCATCAAAATTCTTAGAGAAAACTGCATATTTCGATGCAAAACAACGATTTCTCGCCGATTTTCGTTGTTTTCTATCTTGAATTCGCCAAGAAGAGCACGAAATCTACAAAATCATGACTTTTTACCAAGATTCAACGGCTGAATTGCAAGAAAACAGCAGAATTCTGCACGAAATCGTCAAAATTCTTAGAGAAAACCGCATATTTCGATGCAAAACGACGATTTCTCGCCGATTTTCGTTGTTTTCTGGCTTGAATTCGCAAAGAAGAGCACGAAATCTACAAAATCATGACTTTTTACCAAGATTCAACGGCTGAATTGCAAGAAAACCGCAGAATTCTGCACGAAATTATCAAAATTCTTACAGAAAACCGCAGATTTCGATGCAAAACAACGATTTCTCGCCGATTTTCGTTGTTTTCTGGCTTGAATTCGCAAAGAAGAGCACGAAATCTACAAAATCATCACTTTTTACCAAGATTCTACAGCTGAATTGCAAGAAAACAGCAGAATTCTGCACGAAATCATCAAAATTCTTACAAAAAACCGCATATTTCGATGCAAAACAACGATTTCTCGCCGATTTTCGTTGTTTTCTGGCTTGAATTCGCAAAGAAGAGCACGAAATCTACAAAATCTTCACTTTTTACCAAGATTCTACGGCTGAATTGCAAGAAAACAGCAGACTTTTGCACGAAATCATAAAAATTCTTACAGAAAACCGCATATTTCGATGCAAAACGACGATTTCTCGCCGATTTTTGTTGTTTTCTGGCTTGAATTCGCAAAGAAGAGCACGGAATCTACAAAATCATGACTTTTTACTATGATTCAACGGCTGAATTGCAAGAAAACCGCAGAATTTTGCACGAAATCATCAAAATTCTTACAGAAAACCGCATTTTTCGATGCAAATCGACGATTTCTCGCCGATTTTCGTTGTTTTCTGGCTTGAATTCGCAAAGAAGAGCACGAAATCTACAAAATCATGACTTTTTACCAAGATTCAACGGCTGAATTGTAAGAAAACAGCAGAATTTTGCACGAAATCATCAAAATTCTTACAGAAAACCGCATATTTCGATGCAAAACAACGATTTCTCGCCGATTTTCGTTGTTTTCTGGCATGAATTTGCAAAGAAGAGCACGAAATCTACAAAATCATGACTTTTTACTAAGATTCAACGGCTGAATTGCAAGAAAACAGCAGAATTCTGCACGAAATCATCAAAATTCTTACAGAAAACCGCATATTTCGATGCAAAACGACGATTTCTCGCCGATTTTCGTTGTTTTCTGGCATGAATTTGCAAAGAAGAGCACGAAATCTACAAAATTATGACTTTTTACCAAGATTCAACGGCTGAATTGCAAGAAAACAGCAGAATTCTGCACGAAATCATCAAAATTCTTGGAGAAAACCGCATTTTTCGATGCAAATTGACGACTTCTCGCCGATTTTCGTTGTTTTCTGGCTTGAATTCGCAAAGAAGAGCACGAAATCTACAAAATCATGACTTTTTACCAAGATTCAACGGCTGAATTTTAAGAAAACAGCAGAATTCTGCACGAAATCATCAAAATTCTTACAGAAAACCGCATATTTCGATGCAAAACAACGATTTCTCGCCGATTTTCGTTGTTTTCTGGCTTGAATTCGCAAAGAAGAGCACAAAATCTGCAAAATCATCACTTTTTACCAAGATTCAACGGCTGAATTGCAAGAAAACAGCAGAATTCTGCACGAAATCATCAATATTCTTAGAGAAAACCGCATATTTCGATGCAAAACGACGATTTCTCGCTGATTTTCGTTGTTTTCTATCTTGAATTCGCAAAGAAGAGCACAAAATCTACAAAATCATGACTTTTACCAAGATTCAACGGCTGAATTGCAAGAAAACAGCAGAATTCTGCAAGAAATCATCAAAATTCTTAGAGAAAACCGCATATTTCGATGCAAAACGACGATTTCTTGCCGATTTTCGTGGTTTTCTGGCTTAAATTCGCAAAGAAGAGCACGAAATCTACAAAATCATGACTTTCTGCACGAAATCATCAAAATTCTTACAGAAAACCGCATTTTTCGATGCAAAACGACGATTTCTCGCCGATTTTCGTTGTTTTCTGGCTTGAATTCGCAAAGAAGAGCACGAAATCTAAAAAATCATGACTTTTTACCAAGATTCAACGGCTGAATTGCAAGAAAACAGCAGAATTCTGCACGAAATCATCAAAATTCTTACAGAAAACCGCATATTTCGATGCAAAACGACGATTTCTCGCCGATTTTCGTTGTTTTCTGGCTTGAATTCGCAAAGAAGAGCACGAAATCTACAAAATCATGACTTTTTACCAAGATTCAACGGCTGAATTGCAAGAAAACAGCAAAATTCTGCACGAAATCATCAAAATTTTTAGAGAAAACTGCATATTTCGATGCGAAACAACGATTTCTCGCCGATTTTCGTTGTTTTCTATCTTGAATTCGCCAAGAAGACCACGAAATCTACAAAATCATGACTTTTTACCAAGATTCAACGGCTGAATTGCAAGAAAACAGCAGAATTCTGCATGAAATCGTCAAAATTCTTAGAGAAAACCGCATATTTCGATGCAAAACGACGATTTCTCGCCGATTTTCGTTGTTTTCTGGCATGAATTCGCAAAGAAGAGCACGAAATCAACAAAATCATTACTTTTTACCAAGATTCAACGGCTGAATTGCAAGAAAACAGCAGAATTCTGCACGAAATCATCAAAATTCTTAGAGAAAACCGCATATTTTGATGCAAAACGACGATTTCTCGCCGATTTTCGTGGTTTTCTGGCTTGAATTCGCAAAGAAGAGCACGAAATCTACAAAATCATGACATTTTACCAAGATTCAGCGGCTGAATTGCAAGAAAACAGCAGAATTCTGCACGAAATCATCAAAATTCTTACAGAAAACCGCATATTTCGATGCAAAACGATTATTTCTCGCCGATTTTCGTTGTTTTCTGGCTTGAATTCGCAAAGAAGAGCACGAAATCTACAAAATCATGACTTTTTACCAAGATTCAACGGCTGAAGTGCAAGAAAACAGCAGAATTCTGCACGAAATCATCAAAATTCTCACAGGAAACCGCATATTTCGATGCAAAACGACGATTTCTCGCCGATTTTCGTTGTTTTCTGGCTTGAATTCGCAAAGAAGAGCACGAAATCTACAAAATCATGACTTTTTACCAAGATTCAACGGCTGAATTGCAAGAAAACCGCAGAATTCTGCACGAAATTATCAAAAGTCTTACAGAAAACCGCAGATTTCGATGCAAAACAACGATTTCTCGCCGATTTTCGTTGTTTTCTGGCTTGAATTCGCAAAGAAGAGCACGAAATCTACAAAATCATCACTTTTTACCAAGATTCTACGGCTGAATTGCAAGAAAACAGCAGAATTCTGCACGAAATCATCAAAATTCTTACAGAAAACCGCATATTTCGATGCAAAACAACGATTTCTCGCCGATTTTCGTTGTTTTCTGGCTTGAATTCGCAAAGAAGAGCACGAAATCTACAAAATCATCACTTTTTACCAAGATTCTACAGCTGAATTGCAAGAAAACAGCAGACTTCTTCACGAAATCATCAAAATTCTTACAGAAAACCGCATATTTCGATGCAAAACGACGATTTCTCGCCGATTTTCGTTGTTTTCTGGCTTGAATTCGCAAAGAAGAGCACGAAATCTACAAAATCATGACTTTTTACCAAGATTCAACGGCTGAATTGCAAGAAAACAGCAGAATTCTGCACGAAATCATCAAAATTCTTAGAGAAAACTGCATATTTCGATGCAAAACAACGATTTCTCGCCGATTTTCGTTGTTTTCTATCTTGAATTCGCCAAGAAGAGCACGAAATCTACAAAATCATGACTTTTTACCAAGATTCAACGGCTGAATTGCAAGAAAACAGCAGAATTCTGCACGAAATCGTCAAAATTCTTAGAGAAAACCGCATATTTCGATGCAAAACGACGATTTCTCGCCGATTTTCGTTGTTTTCTGGCTTGAATTCGCAAAGAAGAGCACGAAATCTACAAAATCATGACTTTTTACCAAGATTCAACGGCTGAATTGCAAGAAAACCGCAGAATTCTGCACGAAATTATCAAAATTCTTACAGAAAACCGCAGATTTCGATGCAAAACAACGATTTCTCGCCGATTTTCGTTGTTTTCTGGCTTGAATTCGCAAAGAAGAGCACGAAATCTACAAAATCATCACTTTTTACCAAGATTCTACAGCTGAATTGCAAGAAAACAGCAGAATTCTGCACGAAATCATCAAAATTCTTACAAAAAACCGCATATTTCGATGCAAAACAACGATTTCTCGCCGATTTTCGTTGTTTTCTGGCTTGAATTCGCAAAGAAGAGCACGAAATCTACAAAATCTTCACTTTTTACCAAGATTCTACGGCTGAATTGCAAGAAAACAGCAGACTTTTGCACGAAATCATAAAAATTCTTACAGAAAACCGCATATTTCGATGCAAAACGACGATTTCTCGCCGATTTTTGTTGTTTTCTGGCTTGAATTCGCAAAGAAGAGCACGAAATCTACAAAATCATGACTTTTTACCAAGATTCAACGGCTGAATTGCAAGAAAACAGCAGAATTCTGCACGAAATCATCAAAATTCTTACAGAAAACCGCATATTTCGATGCAAAACAACGATTTCTCGCCGATTTTCGTTGTTTTCTGGCTTGAATTCGCAAAGAAGGGCACGAAATCTACAAAATCATGACTTTTTACTAGGATTCAACGGCTGAATTGCAAGAAAACCGCAGAATTCTGCACGAAATCATCAAAATTCTTACAGAAAACCGCATTTTTCGATGCAAATCGACGATTTCTCGCCGATTTTCGTTGTTTTCTGGCTTGAATTCGCAAAGAAGAGCACGAAATCTACAAAATCATGACTTTTTACCAAGATTTAACGGCTGAATTGCAAGAAAACAGCAGAATTCTGCACGAAATCATCAAAATTCTTACAGAAAACCGCATATTTCGATGCAAAACAACGATTTCTCGCCGATTTTCGTTGTTTTCTGGCTTGAATTCGCAAAGAAGAGCACGAAATCTACAAAATCATCACTTTTTACCAAGATTCTACGGCTGAATTGCAAGAAAACAGCAGAATTCTGCACGAAATCATCAAAATTCTTACAGAGAACCGCATATTTTGATGCAAAACGACGATTTCTCGCCGATTTTCGTTGTTTTCTGGCTTGAATTCGCAAAGAAGAGCACGAAATCTACAAAATCATGACTTTTTACCAAGATTCAACGGCTGAATTGCAAGAAAACAGCAGAATTCTGCACGAAATCATCAAAATTCTTAGAGAAAACTGCATATTTCGATGCAAAACGACGATTTCTCGCCGATTTTCGTTGTTTTCTGGCATGAATTTGCAAAGAAGAGCACGAAATCTACAAAATCATGACTTTTTAC
The DNA here is from genome assembly GCA_029298725.1 of Gnatocerus cornutus. Taxonomy (NCBI): domain Eukaryota; kingdom Metazoa; phylum Arthropoda; class Insecta; order Coleoptera; family Tenebrionidae; genus Gnatocerus; species Gnatocerus cornutus. The sequence goes on from CM055514.1 coordinate 4,053,858, forward strand.
CAAGATTCAACGGCTGAATTGCAAGAAAACAGCAGAATTCTGCACGAAATCATCAAAATTCTTAGAGAAAACCGCATATTTCGATGCAAAACGACGATTTCTCGCTGATTTTCGTTGTTTTCTATCTTGAATTCGCAAAGAAGAGCACGAAATCTACAAAATTATGACTTTTTACCAAGACTCAACGGCTGAATTGCAAGTAAACAGCAGAATTCTGCACGAAATCGTCAAAATTCTTAGAGAAAACCGCATGTTTCGATGCAAAACGACGATTTCTCGCCGATTTTCGTTGTTTTCTGGCTTGAATTCGCAAAGAAGAGCACGAAATCTACAAAATCATGATTTTTTACCAAGATTCAACGGCTGAATTGCAAGAAAACAGCAGAATTCTGCACGAAATCATCAAAATTCTTACAGAAAACCGCATATTTCGATGCTAAACGACGATTTCTCGCCGATTTTCGTTGTTTTCTGGCTTGAATTCGCAAAGAAGGGCACGAAATCTACAAAATCATGACTTTTTACTAAGATTCAACAGCTGAATTGCAAGAAAACCGCAGAATTCTGCACGAAATCATCAAAATTCTTACAGAAAACCGCATTTTTCGATGCAAATCGACGATTACTCGCCGATTTTCGTTGTTTTCTGGCTTGAATTCGCAAAGAAGAGCACGAAATCCACAAAATCATGACTTTTTACCAAGATTTAACGGCTGAATTGCAAGAAAACAGCAGAATTCTACACGAAATCATCAAAATTCTTACAGAAAACCGCATATTTCGATGCAAAACAACGATTTCTCGCCGATTTTCGTTGTTTTCTGGCTTGAATTCGCGAAGAAGAGCACGAAATCTACAAAATCATGACTTTTTACCAAGATTCAACGGCTGAATTGCAAGAAAACAGCAGAATTCTGCACGAAATCATCAAAATTCTTACAGAAAACCGCATATTTCGATGCAAAACGACGTTTTTCTCGCCGATTTTCGTTGTTTTCTGGCATGAATTTGCAAAGAAGAGCACGAAATCTACAAAATCATGACTTTTTACCAAGATTCAACGGCTGAATTGCAAGAAAACAGCAGAATTCTGCACGAAATCATCAAAATTCTTAGAGAAAACCGCATATTTCGATGCAAAACGACGATTTCTCGCTGATTTTCGTTGTTTTCTGGCTTGAATTCGCAAAGAAGAGCACGAAATCTACAAAATCATGACTTTTTACCAAGATTCAACGGCTGAATTGCAAGAAAACAGCAGAATTCTGCACGAAATCATCAAAATTCTTAGAGAAAACTGCATATTTCGATGCAAAACAACGATTTCTCGCCGATTTTCGTTGTTTTCTGGCATGAATTTGCAAAGAAGAGCACGAAATCTACAAAATCATGACTTTTTACCAAGATTCAACGGCTGAATTGCAAGAAAACAGCAGAATTCTGCACGAAATCATCAAAATTCTTAGAGAAAACTGCATATTTCGATGCAAAACAACGATTTCTCGCCGATTTTCGTTGTTTTCTATCTTGAATTCGCCAAGAAGAGCACGAAATCTACAAAATCATGACTTTTTACCAAGATTCAACGGCTGAATTGCAAGAAAACAGCAGAATTCTGCACGAAATCGTCAAAATTCTTAGAGAAAACCGCATATTTCGATGCAAAACGACGATTTCTCGCCGATTTTCGTTGTTTTCTGGCTTGAATTCGCAAAGAAGAGCACGAAATCTACAAAATCATGACTTTTTACCAAGATTCAACGGCTGAATTGCAAGAAAACCGCAGAATTCTGCACGAAATTATCAAAATTCTTACAGAAAACCGCAGATTTCGATGCAAAACAACGATTTCTCGCCGATTTTCGTTGTTTTCTGGCTTGAATTCGCAAAGAAGAGCACGAAATCTACAAAATCATCACTTTTTACCAAGATTCTACAGCTGAATTGCAAGAAAACAGCAGAATTCTGCACGAAATCATCAAAATTCTTACAAAAAACCGCATATTTCGATGCAAAACAACGATTTCTCGCCGATTTTCGTTGTTTTCTGGCTTGAATTCGCAAAGAAGAGCACGAAATCTACAAAATCTTCACTTTTTACCAAGATTCTACGGCTGAATTGCAAGAAAACAGCAGACTTTTGCACGAAATCATAAAAATTCTTACAGAAAACCGCATATTTCGATGCAAAACGACGATTTCTCGCCGATTTTTGTTGTTTTCTGGCTTGAATTCGCAAAGAAGAGCACGAAATCTACAAAATCATGACTTTTTACCAAGATTCAACGGCTGAATTGCAAGAAAACAGCAGAATTCTGCACGAAATCATCAAAATTCTTACAGAAAACCGCATATTTCGATGCAAAACAACGATTTCTCGCCGATTTTCGTTGTTTTCTGGCTTGAATTCGCAAAGAAGGGCACGAAATCTACAAAATCATGACTTTTTACTAGGATTCAACGGCTGAATTGCAAGAAAACCGCAGAATTCTGCACGAAATCATCAAAATTCTTACAGAAAACCGCATTTTTCGATGCAAATCGACGATTTCTCGCCGATTTTCGTTGTTTTCTGGCTTGAATTCGCAAAGAAGAGCACGAAATCTACAAAATCATGACTTTTTACCAAGATTTAACGGCTGAATTGCAAGAAAACAGCAGAATTCTGCACGAAATCATCAAAATTCTTACAGAAAACCGCATATTTCGATGCAAAACAACGATTTCTCGCCGATTTTCGTTGTTTTCTGGCTTGAATTCGCAAAGAAGAGCACGAAATCTACAAAATCATCACTTTTTACCAAGATTCTACGGCTGAATTGCAAGAAAACAGCAGAATTCTGCACGAAATCATCAAAATTCTTACAGAGAACCGCATATTTTGATGCAAAACGACGATTTCTCGCCGATTTTCGTTGTTTTCTGGCTTGAATTCGCAAAGAAGAGCACGAAATCTACAAAATCATGACTTTTTACCAAGATTCAACGGCTGAATTGCAAGAAAACAGCAGAATTCTGCACGAAATCATCAAAATTCTTAGAGAAAACTGCATATTTCGATGCAAAACGACGATTTCTCGCCGATTTTCGTTGTTTTCTGGCATGAATTTGCAAAGAAGAGCACGAAATCTACAAAATCATGACTTTTTACCAAGATTCAACGGCTGAATTGCAAGAAAACAGCAGAATTCTGCACGAAATCATCAAAATTCTTAGAGAAAACCGCATATTTCGATGCAAAACGACGATTTCTCGCTGATTTTCGTTGTTTTCTATCTTGAATTCGCAAAGAAGAGCACGAAATCTACAAAATTATGACTTTTTACCAAGACTCAACGGCTGAATTGCAAGTAAACAGCAGAATTCTGCACGAAATCGTCAAAATTCTTAGAGAAAACCGCATGTTTCGATGCAAAACGACGATTTCTCGCCGATTTTCGTTGTTTTCTGGCTTGAATTCGCAAAGAAGAGCACGAAATCTACAAAATCATGATTTTTTACCAAGATTCAACGGCTGAATTGCAAGAAAACAGCAGAATTCTGCACGAAATCATCAAAATTCTTACAGAAAACCGCATATTTCGATGCTAAACGACGATTTCTCGCCGATTTTCGTTGTTTTCTGGCTTGAATTCGCAAAGAAGGGCACGAAATCTACAAAATCATGACTTTTTACTAAGATTCAACAGCTGAATTGCAAGAAAACCGCAGAATTCTGCACGAAATCATCAAAATTCTTACAGAAAACCGCATTTTTCGATGCAAATCGACGATTACTCGCCGATTTTCGTTGTTTTCTGGCTTGAATTCGCAAAGAAGAGCACGAAATCCACAAAATCATGACTTTTTACCAAGATTTAACGGCTGAATTGCAAGAAAACAGCAGAATTCTACACGAAATCATCAAAATTCTTACAGAAAACCGCATATTTCGATGCAAAACAACGATTTCTCGCCGATTTTCGTTGTTTTCTGGCTTGAATTCGCGAAGAAGAGCACGAAATCTACAAAATCATGACTTTTTACCAAGATTCAACGGCTGAATTGCAAGAAAACAGCAGAATTCTGCACGAAATCATCAAAATTCTTACAGAAAACCGCATATTTCGATGCAAAACGACGTTTTTCTCGCCGATTTTCGTTGTTTTCTGGCATGAATTTGCAAAGAAGAGCACGAAATCTACAAAATCATGACTTTTTACCAAGATTCAACGGCTGAATTGCAAGAAAACAGCAGAATTCTGCACGAAATCATCAAAATTCTTAGAGAAAACCGCATATTTCGATGCAAAACGACGATTTCTCGCTGATTTTCGTTGTTTTCTGGCTTGAATTCGCAAAGAAGAGCACGAAATCTACAAAATCATGACTTTTTACCAAGATTCAACGGCTGAATTGCAAGAAAACAGCAGAATTCTGCACGAAATCATCAAAATTCTTAGAGAAAACTGCATATTTCGATGCAAAACAACGATTTCTCGCCGATTTTCGTTGTTTTCTATCTTGAATTCGCCAAGAAGAGCACGAAATCTACAAAATCATGACTTTTTACCAAGATTCAACGGCTGAATTGCAAGAAAACAGCAGAATTCTGCACGAAATCGTCAAAATTCTTAGAGAAAACCGCATATTTCGATGCAAAACGACGATTTCTCGCCGATTTTCGTTGTTTTCTGGCTTGAATTCGCAAAGAAGAGCACGAAATCTACAAAATCATGACTTTTTACCAAGATTCAACGGCTGAATTGCAAGAAAACCGCAGAATTCTGCACGAAATTATCAAAATTCTTACAGAAAACCGCAGATTTCGATGCAAAACAACGATTTCTCGCCGATTTTCGTTGTTTTCTGGCTTGAATTCGCAAAGAAGAGCACGAAATCTACAAAATCATCACTTTTTACCAAGATTCTACAGCTGAATTGCAAGAAAACAGCAGAATTCTGCACGAAATCATCAAAATTCTTACAAAAAACCGCATATTTCGATGCAAAACAACGATTTCTCGCCGATTTTCGTTGTTTTCTGGCTTGAATTCGCAAAGAAGAGCACGAAATCTACAAAATCTTCACTTTTTACCAAGATTCTACGGCTGAATTGCAAGAAAACAGCAGACTTTTGCACGAAATCATAAAAATTCTTACAGAAAACCGCATATTTCGATGCAAAACGACGATTTCTCGCCGATTTTTGTTGTTTTCTGGCTTGAATTCGCAAAGAAGAGCACGAAATCTACAAAATCATGACTTTTTACCAAGATTCAACGGCTGAATTGCAAGAAAACAGCAGAATTCTGCACGAAATCATCAAAATTCTTACAGAAAACCGCATATTTCGATGCAAAACAACGATTTCTCGCCGATTTTCGTTGTTTTCTGGCTTGAATTCGCAAAGAAGGGCACGAAATCTACAAAATCATGACTTTTTACTAGGATTCAACGGCTGAATTGCAAGAAAACCGCAGAATTCTGCACGAAATCATCAAAATTCTTACAGAAAACCGCATTTTTCGATGCAAATCGACGATTTCTCGCCGATTTTCGTTGTTTTCTGGCTTGAATTCGCAAAGAAGAGCACGAAATCTACAAAATCATGACTTTTTACCAAGATTTAACGGCTGAATTGCAAGAAAACAGCAGAATTCTGCACGAAATCATCAAAATTCTTACAGAAAACCGCATATTTCGATGCAAAACAACGATTTCTCGCCGATTTTCGTTGTTTTCTGGCTTGAATTCGCAAAGAAGAGCACGAAATCTACAAAATCATCACTTTTTACCAAGATTCGACGGCTGAATTGCAAGAAAACAGCAGAATTCTGCACGAAATCATCAAAATTCTTACAGAGAACCGCATATTTTGATGCAAAACGACGATTTCTCGCCGATTTTCGTTGTTTTCTGGCTTGAATTCGCAAAGAAGAGCACGAAATCTACAAAATCATGACTTTTTACCAAGATTCAACGGCTGAATTGCAAGAAAACAGCAGAATTCTGCACGAAATCATCAAAATTCTTAGAGAAAACTGCATATTTCGATGCAAAACGACGATTTCTCGCCGATTTTCGTTGTTTTCTGGCATGAATTTGCAAAGAAGAGCACGAAATCTACAAAATCATGACTTTTTACCAAGATTCAACGGCTGAATTGCAAGAAAACAGCAGAATTCTGCACGAAATCATCAAAATTCTTAGAGAAAACCGCATATTTCGATGCAAAACGACGATTTCTCGCTGATTTTCGTTGTTTTCTATCTTGAATTCGCAAAGAAGAGCACGAAATCTACAAAATTATGACTTTTTACCAAGACTCAACGGCTGAATTGCAAGTAAACAGCAGAATTCTGCACGAAATCGTCAAAATTCTTAGAGAAAACCGCATGTTTCGATGCAAAACGACGATTTCTCGCCGATTTTCGTTGTTTTCTGGCTTGAATTCGCAAAGAAGAGCACGAAATCTACAAAATCATGATTTTTTACCAAGATTCAACGGCTGAATTGCAAGAAAACAGCAGAATTCTGCACGAAATCATCAAAATTCTTACAGAAAACCGCATATTTCGATGCTAAACGACGATTTCTCGCCGATTTTCGTTGTTTTCTGGCTTGAATTCGCAAAGAAGGGCACGAAATCTACAAAATCATGACTTTTTACCAAGATTCAACAGCTGAATTGCAAGAAAACCGCAGAATTCTGCACGAAATCATCAAAATTCTTACAGAAAACCGCATTTTTCGATGCAAATCGACGATTACTCGCCGATTTTCGTTGTTTTCTGGCTTGAATTCGCAAAGAAGAGCACGAAATCCACAAAATCATGACTTTTTACCAAGATTTAACGGCTGAATTGCAAGAAAACAGCAGAATTCTACACGAAATCATCAAAATTCTTACAGAAAACCGCATATTTCGATGCAAAACAACGATTTCTCGCCGATTTTCGTTGTTTTCTGGCTTGAATTCGCAAAGAAGAGCACGAAATCTACAAAATCATGACTTTTTACCAAGATTCAACGGCTGAATTGCAAGAAAACAGCAGAATTCTGCACGAAATCATCAAAATTCTTACAGAAAACCGCATATTTCGATGCAAAACGACGTTTTTCTCGCCGATTTTCGTTGTTTTCTGGCATGAATTTGCAAAGAAGAGCACGAAATCTACAAAATCATGACTTTTTACCAAGATTCAACGGCTGAATTGCAAGAAAACAGCAGAATTCTGCACGAAATCATCAAAATTCTTAGAGAAAACCGCATATTTCGATGCAAAACGACGATTTCTCGCTGATTTTCGTTGTTTTCTATCTTGAATTCGCAAAGAAGAGCACGAAATCTACAAAATCATGACTTTTTACCAAGACTCAACGGCTGAATTGCAAGTAAACAGCAGAATTCTGCACGAAATCGTCAAAATTCTTAGAGAAAACCGCATGTTTCGATGCAAAACGACGATTTCTCGCCGATTTTCGTTGTTTTCTGGCTTGAATTCGCAAAGAAGAGCACGAAATCTACAAAATGATGACTTTTTACCAAGATTCAACGGCTGAATTGCAAGAAAACAGCAGAATTCTGCACGAAATCATCAAAATTCTTACAGAAAACCGCATATTTCGATGCAAAACGACGATTTCTCGCCGATTTTCGTTGTTTTCTGGCTTGAATTCGCAAAGAAGGGCACGAAATCTACAAAATCATGACTTTTTACTAAGATTCAACGGCTGAATTGCAAGAAAACCGCAGAATTCTGCACGAAATCATCAAAATTCTTACCGAAAACCGCATTTTTCGATGCAAATCGACGATTTCTCGCCGATTTTCGTTGTTTTCTGGCTTGAATTCGCAAAGAAGAGCACGAAATCTAAAAAATCATGACTTTTTACCAAGATTTAACGGCTGAATTGCAAGAAAACAGCAGAATTCTGCACGAAATCATCAAAATTCTTAGAGAAAACTGCATATTTCGATCCAAAACAACGATTTCTCGCCGATTTTCGTTGTTTTCTATCTTGAATTCGCCAAGAAGAGCACGAAATCTACAAAATCATGACTTTTTACCAAGATTCACCGGCTGAATTGCAAGAAAACAGCAGAATTCTGCACGAAATCATCAAAATTCTTAGAGAAAACCGCATATTTCGATGCAAAACGACGATTTCTCGCTGATTTTCGTTGTTTTCAATCTTGAATTCGCAAAGAAGAGCACGAAATCTACAAAATCATGACTTTTTACCAAGACTCAACGGCTGAATTGCAAGTAAACAGCAGAATTCTGCACGAAATCGTCAAAATTCTTAGAGAAAACCGCATGTTTCGATGCAAAACGACGATTTCTCGCCGATTTTCGTTGTTTTCTGGCTTGAATTCGCAAAGAAGAGCACGAAATCTACAAAATCATGACTTTTTACCAAGATTCAACGGCTGAATTGCAAGAAAACAGCAGAATTCTGCACGCAATCATCAAAATTCTTACAGAAAACCGCATATTTCGATGCAAAACGACGATTTCTCGCCGATTTTCGTTGTTTTCTGGCTTGAATTCGCAAAGAAGGGCACGAAACCTACAAAATCATGACTTTTTACTAAGATTCAACAGCTGAATTGCAAGAAAACCGCAGAATTCTGCACGAAATCATCAAAATTCTTACAGAAAACCGCATTTTTCGATGCAAATCGACGATTTCTCGCCGATTTTCGTTGTTTTCTGGCTTGAATTCGCAAAGAAGAGCACGAAATCTACAAAATCATCACTTTTTACCAAGATTCTACGGCTGAATTGCAAGAAAACAGCAGAATTCTGCACGAAATCATCAAAATTCTTACAGAAAACCGCATATTTCGATGCAAAACGACGATTTCTCGCCGATTCTCGTTGTTTTCTGGCTTGAATTCGCAAAGAAGAGCACGAAATCTACAAAATCATGACTTTTTACCAAGATTCAACGGCTGAATTGCAAGAAAACAGCAGAATTCTGCACGAAATAATCAAAATTCTTAGAGAAAACTGCATATTTCGATGCAAAACAACGATTTCTCGCCGATTTTCGTTGTTTTCTATCTTGAATTCGCCAAGAAGAGCACGAAATCTACAAAATCATGACTTTTTACCTAGATTCAACGGCTGAATTGCAAGAAAACAGCAGAATTCCACACGAAATCATCAAAATTCTTACAGAAAACCGCATATTTCGATGCAAAACAACGATTTCTCGCCGATTTTCGTTGTTTTCTATCTTGAATTCGCCAAGAAGAGCACGAAATCTATAAAATCATGACTTTTTACCTAGATTCAACGGCTGAATTGCAAGAAAACAGCAGAATTCTGCACGAAATCATCAAAATTCTTACAGAAAACCGCATATTTCGATGCAAAACGACGATTTCTCGCCGATTTTCGTTGTTTTCTGGCTTGAATTCGCAAAGAAGAGCACGAAATCTACAAAATCATGACTTTTTACCAAGATTCAACGGCTGAATTGCAAGAAAACAGCAGAATTCTGCACGAAATCATCAAAATTCTTACAGAAAACCGCATATTTCGATGCAAAACGACGATTTCTCGCCGAGTTTCGTTGTTTTCTGGCATGAATTTGCAAAGAAGAGCACAAAATCTACAAAATCATGACTTTTTACCAAGATTCAACGGCTGAATTGCAAGAAAACAGCAGAATTCTGCACGAAATCATCAAAATTCTTAGAGAAAACCGCATATTTCGATGCAAAACGACGATTTCTCGCCGATTTTCGTTGTTTTCTGGCTTGAATTCGCAAAGAAGAGCACGAAATCTACAAAATCACCACTTTTTGCCAAGATTCAACGGCTGAATTGCAAGAAAACAGCAGAATTCTGCACGAAATCATCAAAATTCTTACAGAAAACCGCATATTTCGATGCAAAACGACGATTTCTCGCCGATTTTCGTTGTTTTCTGGCTTGAATTCGCAAAGAAGGGCACGAAATCTACAAAATCATGACTTTTTACTAAGATTCAACGGCTGAATTGCAAGAAAACCGCAGACTTCTGCACGAAATCATCAAAATTCTTACAGAAAACCGCATATTTCGATGCAAAACGACGATTTCTCGCCGATTTTCGTTGTTTTCTGGCTTGAATTCGCAAAGAAGAGCACGAAATCTACAAAATCATCACTTTTTACCAAGATTCAACGGCTGAATTGCAAGAAAACAGCAGAATTCTGCACGAAATCATCAAAATTCTTAGAGAAAACCGCATATTTCGATGCAAAACGACGATTTCTCGCCGACTTTCGTGGTTTTCTGGCTTGAATTCGCAAAGAAGAGCACGAAATCTACAAAATCATGACTTTTTACCAAGATTCAACGGCTGAATTGCAAGAAAACAGCAGAATTCTGCACAAAATCATCAAAATTCTTACAGAAAACCGCATATTTCGATGCAGAACGATTATTTCTCGCCGATTTTCGTTGTTTTTTGGCTTGAATTCGCAAAGGAGAGCACGAAATCTAAAAAAATCATGACTTTTTACCAAGATTCAACGGCTGAATTGCAAGAAAACAGCAGAATTCTGCACGAAATCATCAAAATTCTTACAGAAAACCGCATATTTCGATGCAAAACAACGATTTCTCGCCGATTTTCGTTGTTTTCTGGCTTGAATTCGCAAAGAAGAGCACGAAATCTACAAAATCATCACTTTTTACCAAGATTCTACGGCTGAATTGCAAGAAAACAGCAGAATTCTGCACGAAATCATCAAAATTCTTACAGAAAACCGCATTTTTCGATGCAAAACGACGATTTCTCGCCTATTTTCGTTGTTTTCTGGCTTGAATTCGCAAAGAAGAGCACGAAATCTACAAAATCATGACTTTTTACCAAGATTCAACGGCTGAATTGCAAGAAAACCGCAGAATTCTGCACGAAATCATCAAAATTCTTAGAGAAAACTGCATATTTCGATGCAAAACAACGATTTCTCGCCGATTTTCGTTGTTTTCTATCTTGAATTCGCCAAGAAGAGCACGAAATCTACAAAATCATGACTTTTTACCTAGATTCAACGGCTGAATTGCAAGAAAACAGCAGAATTCTGCACGAATTCATCAAAATTCTTAGAGAAAACCGCTTATTTCGATGCAAAACGACGATTTCTCGCCGATTTTCGTGGTTTTCTGGCTTGAATTCGTAAAAAAGAGCACGAAATCTACAAAATCATGACTTTTTACCAAGATTCAACGGCTGAATTGCAAGAAAACAGCAGAATTCTGCACAAAATCATCAAAATTCTTACAGAAAACCGCATATTTCGATGCAAAACGATTATTTCTCGCCGATTTTCGTTGTTTTCTGGCTTGAATTCGCAAAGAAGAGCACTAAATCTACAAAATCATGACTTTTTACCAAGATTCAACGGCTGAATTGCAAGAAAACAGCAGAATTCTGCACGAAATCATCAAAATTCTTACAGAAAACCGCATTTTTCGATGCAAAACGACGATTTCTCGCCTATTTTCGTTGTTTTCTGGCTTGAATTCGCAAAGAAGAGCACGAAATCTACAAAATCATGACTTTTTACTAAGATTCAACGGCTGAGTTGCAAGAAAACCGCAGAATTCTGCACGAAATCATCAAAATTCTTAGAGAAAACCGCATATTTCGATGCAAAACGACGATTTCTCGCCGATTTTCGTGGTTTTCTGGCTTGAATTCGCCAAGAAGAGCACGAAATCTACAAAATCATGACTTTTTACCTAGATTCAACGGCTGAATTGCAAGAAAACAGCAGAATTCTACACGAAATCATCAAAATTCTTACAGAAAACCGCATATTTCGATGCAAAACAACGATTTCTCGCCGATTTTCGTTGTTTTCTATCTTGAATTCGCCAAGAAGAGCACGAAATCTATAAAATCATGACTTTTTACCTAGATTCAACGGCTGAATTGCAAGAAAACAGCAGAATTCTGCACGAAATCATCAAAATTCCTACAGAAAACCGCATATTTCGATGCAAAACGACGATTTCTCGCCGATTTTCGTGGTTTTCTGGCTTGAATTCGTAAAAAAGAGCACGAAATCTACAAAATCATTACTTTTTACCAAGATTCAACGGCTGAATTGCAAGAAAACAGCAGAATTCTGCACAAAATCATCAAAATTCTTACAGAAAACCGCATATTTCGATGCAAAACGATTATTTCTCGCCGATTTTCGTTGTTTTCTGGCTTGAATTCGCAAAGAAGAGCACTAAATCTACAAAATCATGACTTTTTACCAAGATTCAACGGCTGAATTGCAAGAAAACAGCAGAATTCTGCACGAAATCATCAAAATTCTTACAGAAAACCGCATTTTTCGATGCAAAACGACGATTTCTCGCCTATTTTCGTTGTTTTCTGGCTTGAATTCGCAAAGAAGAGCACGAAATCTACAAAATCATGACTTTTTACTAAGATTCAACGGCTGAGTTGCAAGAAAACCGCAGAATTCTGCACGAAATCATCAAAATTCTTAGAGAAAACCGCATATTTCGATGCAAAACGACGATTTCTCGCCGATTTTCGTGGTTTTCTGGCTTGAATTCGCCAAGAAGAGCACGAAATCTACAAAATCATGACTTTTTACCTAGATTCAACGGCTGAATTGCAAGAAAACAGCAGAATTCTACACGAAATCATCAAAATTCTTACAGAAAACCGCATATTTCGATGCAAAACAACGATTTCTCGCCGATTTTCGTTGTTTTCTATCTTGAATTCGCCAAGAAGAGCACGAAATCTATAAAATCATGACTTTTTACCTAGATTCAACGGCTGAATTGCAAGAAAACAGCAGAATTCTGCACGAAATCATCAAAATTCTTTCAGAAAACCGCATATTTCGATGCAAAACGACGATTTCTCGCCGATTTTCGTTGTTTTCTGGCTTGAATTCGCAAAGAAGAGCACGAAATCTACAAAATCATGACTTTTTACCAAGATTCAACGGCTGAATTGCAAGAAAACAGCAGAATTCTGCACGAAATCATCAAAATTCTTACAGAAAACCGCATATTTCGATGCAAAACGACGATTTCTCGCCGATTTTCGTTGTTTTCTGGCATGAATTTGCAAAGAAGAGCACGAAATCTACAAAATCATGACTTTTTACCCAAATTCAACGGCTGAATTGCAAGAAAACAGCAGAATTCTGCACGAAATCATCAAAATTCTTAGAGAAAACCGCATATTTCGATGCAAAACGACGATTTCTCGCTGATTTTCGTTGTTTTCTATCTTGAATTCGCAAAGAAGAGCACGAAATCTACAAAATCATGACTTTTTACCAAGACTCAACGGCTGAATTGCAAGTAAACAGCAGAATTCTGCACGAAATCGTCAAAATTCTTAGAGAAAACCGCATGTTTCGATGCAAAACGACGATTTCTCGCCGATTTTCGTTGTTTTCTGGCTTGAATTCGCAAAGAAGAGCACGAAATCTACAAAATCATGACTTTTTACCAAGATTCAACGGCTGAATTGCAAGAAAACAGCAGAACTCTGCACGAAATCGTCAAAATTCTTAGAGAAAACCGCATATTTCGATGCAAAACGACGATTTCTCGCCGATTTTCGTTGTTTTCTGGCTTGAATTCGCAAAGAAGGGCACGAAATCTACAAAATCATGACTTTTTACTAAGATTCAACGGCTGAATTGCAAGAAAACCGCAGAATTCTGCACGAAATCATCAAAATTCTTACAGAAAACCGCATATTTCGATGCAAAACGACGATTTCTCGCCGATTTTCGTTGTTTTCTATCTTGAATTCGCAAAGAAGAGCACGAAATCTACAAAATCATGACTTTTTACCAAGACTCAACGGCTGAATTGCAAGTAAACAGCAGAATTCTGCACGAAATCGTCAAAATTCTTAGAGAAAACCGCATATTTCGATGCAAAACGACGATTTCTCGCCGATTTTCGTTGTTTTCTGGCTTGAGTTCGCAAAGAAGAGCACGAAATCTACAAAATCATCACTTTTTGCCAAGATTCAACGGCTGAATTGCAAGAAAACAGCAGAATTCTGCACGAAATCATCAAAATTCTTACAGAAAACCGCATATTTCGATGCAAAACGACGATTTCTCGCCGATTTTCGTTGTTTTCTGGCTTGAATTCGCAAAGAAGGGCACGAAATCTACAAAATCATGACTTTTTACTAAGATTCAACGGCTGAATTGCAAGAAAACCGCAGAATTCTGCACGAAATCATCAAAATTCTTACAGAAAACCGCATATTTCGATGCAAAACGACGATTTCTCGCCGATTTTCGTTGTTTTCTGGCTTGAATTCGCAAAGAAGAGCACGAAATCTACAAAATCATCACTTTTTACCAAGATTCAACGGCTGAATTGCAAGAAAACAGCAGAATTCTGCACGAAATCATCAAAATTCTTAGAGAAAACCGCATATTTCGATGCAAAACGACGATTTCTCGCCGATTTTCGTGGTTTTCAGGCTTGAATTTGCAAAGAAGAGCACGAAATCTACAAAATCATGACTTTTTACCAAGATTCAACGGCTGAATTGCAAGAAAACAGCAGAATTCTGCACAAAATCATCAAAATTCTCACAGAAAACCGCATATTTCGATGCAAAACGATTATTTCTCGCCGATTTTCGTTGTTTTCTGGCTTGAATTCGCAAAGAAGAGCAGGAAATCTAAAAAATCATGACTTTTTACCAAGATTCAACGGCTGAATTGCAAGAAAACAGCAGAATTCTGCACGAAATCATCAAAATTCTTACAGAAAACCGCATATTTCGATGCAAAACAACGATTTCTCGCCGATTTTCGTTGTTTTCTGGCTTGAATTCGCAAAGAAGAGCACGAAATCTACAAAATCATGACTTTTTGCTAAGATTCAACGGCTGAATTGCAAGAAAACCGCAGTATTCTGCACGAAATCATCAAAATTCTTACAGAAAACCGCATTTTTCGATGCAAATCGACGATTTCTCGCCGATTTTCGTTGTTTTCTGGCTTGAATTCGCAAAGAAGAGCACGAAATCTACAAAATCATGACTCTTTACCAAGATTCAACGGCTGAATTCCAAGAAAACAGCAGAATTCTGCACGAAATCATCAAAATTTTCACAGAAAACCGCATATTTCGATGCAAAACAACGATTTCCCGCCGATATTCGTTGTTTTCTGGCTTGAATTTGCAAAGAAGAGCACGAAATCTACAAAATCATGACTTTTTACCAAGATTCAACGGCTGAATTGCAAGAAAACAGCAGAATTCTGCACGAAATCATCAAAATTCTTAGAGAAAACCGCATATTTCGATGCAAAACGACGATTTCTCGCTGATTTTCGTTGTTTTCTATCTTGAATTCGCAAAGAAGAGCACGAAATCTACAAAATCATGACTTTTTACCAAGATTCAACGGCTGAATTGCAAGTAAACAGCAGAATTCTGCACGAAATCGTCATAATTTTTAGAGAAAACCGCATATTTCGATGTGAAACGACGATTTTTCGCCGATTTTCGTTGTTTTCTGGCTTGAATTCGCAAAGAAGAGCACGAAATCTACAAAATCATGACTTTTTACCAAGATTCAACGGCTGAATTGCAAGAAAACAGCAGAATTCTGCACGAAATCGTCAAAATTCTTACAGAAAACCGCATATTTCGATGCAAAACGATTATTTCTCGCCGATTTTTGTTGTTTTCTGGCTTGAATTCGCAAAGAAGAGCACGAAATCTACAAAATCATGACTTTTTACCAAGATTCAACGGCTGAATTGCAAGAAAACAGCAGAATTCTGCACGAAATCGTCACAATTCTTACAGAAAACCGCATATTTCGATGCAAAACGATTATTTCTCGCCGATTTTCGTTGCTTTCTGGCTTGAATTCGCAAAGAAGGGCACGAAATCCACAAAATCATGACTTTTTACCAAGATTCAACGGCTGAATTGCAAGAAAACAGCAGAATTCTGCACGAAATCATCAAAATTCTTTGAGAAAACCGCATATTTCGATGCAAAACGACGATTTCTCGCCGATTTTTGTGGTTTTCTGGCTTGAATTCGCAAAGAAGAGCACGAAATCTACAAAATCATGACTTTTTACCAAGATTCAAGGGCTGAATTGCAAGAAAACAGCAGAATTCTGCACAAAATCATCAACATTCTTACAGAAAACCGCATATTTCGATGCAAAACGACGATTTCCCCCCGATTTTCGTTGTTTTCTGGCTTGAATTCGCAAAGAAGAGCACGAAATCTACAAAATCATGACTTTTTACTAAGATTCAACGGCTGAATTGCAAGAAAACCGCAGAATTATGCACGAAATCATCAAAATTGTTACAGAAAACCGCATTTTTCGATGCAAATCGACGATTTCTCGCCGATTTTCGTTGTTTTCTGGCTTGAATTCGCAAAGAAGAGCACGAAATCTACAAAATCATGACTTTTTACCAAGATTCAACGGCTGAATTGCAAGAAAACAGCAGAATTCTGCACGAAATCATCAAAATTCTTACAGAAAACCGCATATTTCGATGCAAAACGACGATTTCTCGCCGATTTTCGTTGTTTTCTGGCTTGAATTCGCAAAGAAGAGCACGAAATCTACAAAATCATGACTTTTACCAAGATTCAACGGCTGAATTGCAAGAAAACAGCAGAATTCTGCACGAAATCATCAAAATTCTTAGAGATAACTGCATATTTCGATGCAAAACAACGATTTCTCGCCTATTTTCGTTGTTTTCTATCTTGAATTCGCCAAGAAGAGCACGAAATCTACAAAATCATGACTTTTTACCTAGATTCAACGGCTGAATTGCAAGAAAACAGCAGAATTCTGCACGAAATCATCAAAATTTATACAGAAAACCGCATATTTCGATGCAAAACAACGATTTCTCGCCGATTTTCGTTGTTTTCTATCTTGAATTCGCCAAGAAGAGCACGAAATCTATAAAATCGTGACTTTTTACCTAGATTCAACGGCTGAATTGCAAGAAAACAGCAGAATTCTGCACGAAATCATCAAAATTCTTACAGAAAACCGCATATTTCGATGCAAAACGACGATTTCTCGCCGATTTTCGTTGTTTTCTCGCTTGAATTCGCAAAGAAGAGCACGAAATCTACAAAATCATGACTTTTTACCAAGATTCAACGGCTGAATCGCAAGAAAACAGCAGAATTCTGCACGAAATCATCAAAATTCTTACAGAAAACCGCATATTTCGATGCAAAACGACGATTTCTCGCCGATTTTCGTTGTTTTCTCGCTTGAATTCGCAAAGAAGAGCACGAAATCTACAAAATCATGACTTTTTACCAAGATTCAACGGCTGAATTGCAAGAAAACAGCAGAATTCTGCACGAAATCATCAAAATTCTTAGAGAAAACCGCATATTTCGATGCAAAACGACGATTTCTCGCTGATTTTCGTTGTTTTCTATCTTGAATTCGCAAAGAAGAGCACGAAATCTACAAAATCATGACTTTTTACCAAGATTCAACGGCTGAATTGCAAGTAAACAGCAGAATTCTGCACGAAATCGTCAAAATTCTTAGAGAAAACCGCTTATTTCGATGCAAAACGACAATTTCTCGCCGATTTTCGTTGTTTTCTGGCTTGAATTCGCAAAGAAGAGCACGAAATCTACAAAATCATCACTTTTTACCAAGATTCAACGGCTGAATTGCAAGAAAACAGCAGAATTCTGCACAAACTCATCAAAATTCTTAGAGATAACCGCATATTTCGATGCAAAACGACGATTTCTCGCCGAATTTCGTTGTTTTCTGGCTTGAATTCGCAAAGAAGAGCACGAAATCTACAAAATCGTCACTTTTTACCAAGATTCAACGGCTGAATTGCAAGAAAACAGCAGAATTCTGCACGAAATCATCAAAATTCTTAGAGAAAACCGCATATTTCGATGCAAAACGACAATTTCTCGCCGATTTTCGTTGTTTTCTGGCTTGAATTCGCAAAGAAGAGCACGAAATCTACAAAATCGTCACTTTTTACCAAGATTCAACGGCTGAATTGCAAGAAAACAGCAGAATTCTGCACGAAATCATCAAAATTCTTAGAGAAAACCGCATATTTCGATGCAAAACGACGATTTCTCGCCGATTTTCGTTGTTTTCTGGCATGAATTTGCAAAGAAGAGCACGAAATCTACAAAATCATGACTTTCTACCAAGATTCAACGGCTGAATTGCAAGAAAACAGCAGAATTCTGCACGAAATCATCAAAATTCTTAGAGAAAACCGCATATTTCGATGCAAAACGACGATTTCTCGCTGATTTTCGTTGTTTTCTATCTTGAATTCGCAAAGAAGAGCACGAAATCTACAAAATCATGACTTTTTACCAAGATTCAACGGCTGAATTGCAAGTAAACAGCAGAATTCTGCACGAAATCGTCAAAATTCTTAAAGAAAACCGCATATTTCGATGCAAAACGACAATTTCTCGCCAATTTTCGTTGTTTTCTGGCTTGAATTCGCAAAGAAGAGCTCGAAATCTACAAAATCTTGACTTTTTACCAAGATTCAACGGCTGAATTGCAAGAAAACAGCAGAATTCTGCACGAAATCATCAAAATTCTTACAGAAAACCGCATATTTCGATGCAAAACGACGATTTCTCGCCGATTTTCGTTGTTTTCTGGCTTGAATTCGCAAAGAAGAGCACGAAATCTACAAAATCATGACTTTTTACCAAGATTCAACGGCTGAATTGCAAGAAAACAGCAGAATTCTGCACGAAATCATCAAAATTCTTACAGAAAACCGCATTTTTCGATGCAAAACGACGATTTTTCGCCGATTTTCGTTGTTTTCTGGCTTGAATTCGCAAAGAAGAGCACGAAATCTACAAAATCATAACTTTTTACCAAGATTCAACGGCTGAATTGCAAGAAAACAGCAGAATTCTGCACGAAATCATCAAAATTCTTACAGAAAACCGCATATTTCGATGCAAAACGACGATTTCTCGCCGATTTTCGTTGTTTTCTGGCATGAATTTGCAAAGAAGAGCACGAAATCTACAAAATCATGACTTTTTACCAAGATTCAACGGCTGAATTGCAAGAAAACAGCAGAATTCTGCACGAAATCATCAAAATTCTTAGAGAAAACCGCATATTTCGATGCAAAACGACGATTTCTCGCTGATTTTCGTTGTTTTCTATCTTGAATTCGCAAAGAAGAGCACGAAATCTACAAAATCATGACTTTTTACCAAGATTCAACGGCTGAATTGCAAGTAAACAGCAGAATTCTGCACGAAATCGTCAAAATTCTTAGAGAAAACCGCATATTTCGATGCAAAACGACAATTTCTCGCCGATTTTCGTTGTTTTCTGGCTTGAATTCGCAAAGAAGAGCACGAAATCTACAAAATCATCACTTTTTACCAAGATTCAACGGCTGAATTGCAAGAAAACAGCAGAATTCTGCACAAACTCATCAAAATTCTTAGAGATAACCGCATATTTCGATGCAAAACGACGATTTCTCGCCGAATTTCGTTGTTTTCTGGCTTGAATTCGCAAAGAAGAGCACGAAATCTACAAAATCGTCACTTTTTACCAAGATTCAACGGCTGAATTGCAAGAAAACAGCAGAATTCTGCACGAAATTATCAAAATTCTTAGAGAAAACCGCATATTTCGATGCAAAACGACGATTTCTCGCTGATTTTCGTTGTTTTCTATCTTGAATTCGCAAAGAAGAGCACGGA
This sequence comes from Gnatocerus cornutus, assembly GCA_029298725.1. Classification (NCBI taxonomy): domain Eukaryota; kingdom Metazoa; phylum Arthropoda; class Insecta; order Coleoptera; family Tenebrionidae; genus Gnatocerus; species Gnatocerus cornutus. Next base: position 4,073,612 of record CM055514.1, read on the forward strand.
ATCTACAAAATCTTGACTTTTTACCAATAGTCAACGGCTGAATTGCAAGAAAACAGCAGAATTCTGCACGAAATCATCAAAATTCTTACAGAAAACCGCATATTTCGATGCAAAACGACGATTTCTCGCCGATTTTCGTTGTTTTCTGGCTTGAATTCGCAAAGAAGAGCACGAAATCTACAAAATCATGACTTTTTACCAAGATTCAACGGCTGAATTGCAAGAAAACAGCAGAATTCTGCACGAAATCATCAAAATTCTTACAGAAAACCGCATTTTTCGATGCAAAACGACGATTTCTCGCCGATTTTCGTTGTTTTCTGGCTTGAATTCGCAAAGAAGAGCACAAAATCTACAAAATCATAACTTTTTACCAAGATTCAACGGCTGAATTGCAAGAAAACAGCAGAATTCTGCACGAAATCATCAAAATTCTTACAGAAAACCGCATATTTTGATGCAAAACGATGATTTCTCGCCGATTTTCGTTGTTTTCTGGCATGAATTTGCAAAGAAGAGCACGAAATCTACAAAATCATGACTTTTTACCAAGATTCAACGGCTGAATTGCAAGAAAACAGCAGAATTCTGCACGAAATCATCAAAATTCTTAGAGAAAACCGCATATTTCGATGCAAAACGACGATTTCTCGCTGATTTTCGTTGTTTTCTATCTTGAATTCGCAAAGAAGAGCACGAAATCTACAAAAACATGACTTTTTACCAAGATTCAACGGCTGAATTGCAAGTAAACAGCAGAATTCTGCACGAAATCGTCAAAATTCTTAGAGAAAACCGCATATTTCGATGCAAAACGACAATTTCTCGCCGATTTTCGTTGTTTTCTGGCTTGAATTCGCAAAGAAGAGCACGAAATCTACAAAATCATGACTTTTTACAAAGATTCAACGGCTGAATTGCAAGAAAACAGCAGAATTCTGCACGAAATCATCAAAATTCTTAGAGATAGCCGCATATTTCGATGCAAAACGACGATTTCTCGCCGATTTTCGTTGTTTTCTGGCTTGAATTCGCAAAGAAGAGCACGAAATCTACAAAATCGTCACTTTTTACCAAGATTCAACGGCTGAATTGCAAGAAAACAGCAGAATTCTGCACGAAATCATCAAAATTCTTAGAGAAAACCGCATATTTCGATGCAAAACGACGATTTCTCGCTGATTTTCGTTGTTTTCTATCTTGAATTCGCAAAGAAGAGCACGGAATCTACAAAATCTTGACTTTTTACCAAGATTCAACGGCTGAATTGCAAGAAAACAGCAGAATTCTGCACGAAATCATCAAAATTCTTACAGAAAACCGCATACTTCGATGCAAAACGACGATTTCTCGCCGATTTTCTTTGTTTTCTGGCTTGAATTCGCAAAGAAGAGCCCGAAATCTACAAAATCATGACTTTTTACCAAGATTCAACGGCTGAATCGCAAGAAAACAGCAGAATTCTGCACGAAATCATCAAAATTCTTACAGAAAACCGCATATTTCGATGCAAAACGACGATTTCTCGCCGATTTTCGTTGTTTTCTGGCATGAATTTGCAAAGAAGAGCACGAAATCTACAAAATCATGACTTTTTACCAAGATTCAACGGCTGAATTGCAAGAAAACAGCAGAATTCTGCACGAAATCATCAAAATTCTTAGAGAAAACCGCATATTTCGATGCAAAACGACGATTTCTCGCTGATTTTCGTTGTTTTCTATCTTGAATTCGCAAAGAAGAGCACGAAATCTACAAAATCATGACTTTTTACCAAGATTCAACGGCTGAATTGCAAGTAAACAGCAGAATTCTGCACGAAATCGTCAAAATTCTTAGAGAAAACCGCATATTTCGATGCAAAACGACAATTTCTCGCCGATTTTCGTTGTTTTCTGGCTTGAATTCGCAAAGAAGAGCACGAAATCTTCAAAATCATCACTTTTTACCAAGATTCAACGGCTGAATTGCAAGAAAACAGCAGAATTCTGCACAAACTCATCAAAATTCTTAGAGATAACCGCATATTTCGATGCAAAACGACGATTTCTCGCCGAATTTCGTTGTTTTCTGGCTTGAATTCGCAAAGAAGAGCACGAAATCTACAAAATCGTCACTTTTTACCAAGATTCAACGGCTGAATTGCAAGAAAACAGCAGAATTCTGCACGAAATCATCAAAATTCTTAGAGAAAACCGCATATTTCGATGCAAAACGACGATTTCTCGCTGATTTTCGTTGTTTTCTATCTTGAATTCGCAAAGAAGAGCACGGAATCTACAAAATCTTGACTTTTTACCAATATTCAACGGCTGAATTGCAAGAAAACAGCAGAATTCTGCACGAAATCATCAAAATTCTTACAGAAAACCGCATATTTCGATGCAAAACGACGATTTCTCGCCGATTTTCGTTGTTTTCTGGCTTGAATTCGCAAAGAAGAGCACGAAATCTACAAAATCATGACTTTTTACCAAGATTCAACGGCTGAATTGCAAGAAAACAGCAGAATTCTGCACGAAATCATCAAAATTCTTACAGAAAACCGCATTTTTCGATGCAAAACGACGATTTCTCGCCGATTTTCGTTGTTTTCTGGCTTGAATTCGCAAAGAAGAGCACAAAATCTACAAAATCATAACTTTTTACCAAGATTCAACGGCTGAATTGCAAGAAAACAGCAGAATTCTGCACGAAATCATCAAAATTCTTACAGAAAACCGCATATTTTGATGCAAAACGACGATTTCTCGCCGATTTTCGTTGTTTTCTGGCATGAATTTGCAAAGAAGAGCACGAAATCTACAAAATCATGACTTTTTACCAAGATTCAACGGCTGAATTGCAAGAAAACAGCAGAATTCTGCACGAAATCATCAAAATTCTTAGAGAAAACCGCATATTTCGATGCAAAACGACGATTTCTCGCTGATTTTCGTTGTTTTCTATCTTGAATTCGCAAAGAAGAGCACGAAATCTACAAAAACATGACTTTTTACCAAGATTCAACGGCTGAATTGCAAGTAAACAGCAGAATTCTGCACGAAATCGTCAAAATTCTTAGACAAAACCGCATATTTCGATGCAAAACGACAATTTCTCGCCGATTTTCGTTGTTTTCTGGCTTGAATTCGCAAAGAAGAGCACGAAATCTACAAAATCATCACTTTTTACCAAGATTCAACGGCTGAATTGCAAGAAAACAGCAGAATTTTGCACGAAATCATCAAAATTCTTAGAGATAACCGCATATTTCGATGCAAAACGACGATTTCTCGCCGATTTTCGTTGTTTTCTGGCTTGAATTCGCAAAGAAGAGCACGAAATCTACAAAATCGTCACTTTTTACCAAGATTCAACGGCTGAATTGCAAGAAAACAGCAGAATTCTGCACGAAATCATCAAAATTCTTAGAGAAAACCGCATATTTCGATGCAAAACGACGATTTCTCGCTGATTTTCGTTGTTTTCTATCTTGAATTCGCAAAGAAGAGCACGGAATCTACAAAATCTTGACTTTTTACCAAGATTCAACGGCTGAATTGCAAGAAAACAGCAGAATTCTGCACGAAATCATCAAAATTCTTACAGAAAACCGCATACTTCGATGCAAAACGACGATTTCTCGCCGATTTTCTTTGTTTTCTGGCTTGAATTCGCAAAGAAGAGCACGAAATCTACAAAATCATGACTTTTTACCAAGATTCAACGGCTGAATCGCAAGAAAACAGCAGAATTCTGCACGAAATCATCAAAATTCTTACAGAAAACCGCATATTTCGATGCAAAACGACGATTTCTCGCCGATTTTCGTTGTTTTCTGGCATGAATTTGCAAAGAAGAGCACGAAATCTACAAAATCATGACTTTTTACCAAGATTCAACGGCTGAATTGCAAGAAAACAGCAGAATTCTGCACGAAATCATCAAAATTCTTAGAGAAAACCGCATATTTCGATGCAAAACGACGATTTCTCGCTGATTTTCGTTGTTTTCTATCTTGAATTCGCAAAGAAGAGCACGAAATCTACAAAATCATGACTTTTTACCAAGATTCAACGGCTGAATTGCAAGTAAACAGCAGAATTCTGCACGAAATCGTCAAAATTCTTAAAGAAAACCGCATATTTCGATGCAAAACGACAATTTCTCGCCAATTTTCGTTGTTTTCTGGCTTGAATTCGCAAAGAAGAGCACGAAATCTACAAAATCATCACTTTTTACCAAGATTCAACGGCTGAATTGCAAGAAAACAGCAGAATTCTGCACGAAATCATCAAAATTCTTAGAGATAACCGCATATTTCGATGCAAAACGACGATTTCTCGCTGATTTTTGTTGTTTTCTATCTTGAATTCGCAAAGAAGAGCACGGAATCTACAAAATCTTGACTTTTTACTAAGATTCAACGGCTGAATTGCAAGAAAACAGCAGAATTCTGCACGAAATCATCAAAATTCTTACAGAAAACCGCATATTTCGATGCAAAACGACGATTTCTCGCCGATTTTCGTTGTTTTCTGGCTTGAATTCGCAAAGAAGAGCACGAAATCTACAAAATCATGACTTTTTACCAAGATTCAACGGCTGAATTGCAAGAAAACAGCAGAATTCTGCACGAAATCATCAAAATTCTTACAGGAAACCGCATTTTTCGATGCAAAACGACGATTTCTCGCCGATTTTCGTTGTTTTCTGGCTTGAATTCGCAAAGAAGAGCACGAAATCTACAAAATCATAACTTTTTACCAAGATTCAACGGCTGAATTGCAAGAAAACAGCAGAATTCTGCACGAAATCATCAAAATTCTTACAGAAAACCGCATATTTCGATGCAAAACGACGATTTCTCGCCGATTTTCGTTGTTTTCTGGCATGAATTTGCAAAGAAGAGCACGAAATCTACAAAATCATGACTTTTTACCAAGATTCAACGGCTGAATTGCAAGAAAACAGCAGAATTCTGCACGAAATCATCAAAATTCTTAGAGAAAACCGCATATTTCGATGCAAAACGACGATTTCTCGCTGATTTTCGTTGTTTTCTATCTTGAATTCGCAAAGAAGAGCACGAAATCTACAAAATCATGACTTTTTACCAAGATTCAACGGCTGAATTGCAAGTAAACAGCAGAATTCTGCACGAAATCGTCAAAATTCTTAGAGAAAACCGCATATTTTGATGCAAAACGACAATTTCTCGCCGATTTTCGTTGTTTTCTGGCTTGAATTCGCAAAGAAGAGCACGAAATCTACAAAATCATCACTTTTTACCAAGATTCAACGGCTGAATTGCAAGAAAACAGCAGAATTCTGCACAAACTCATCAAAATTCTTAGAGATAACCGCATATTTCGATGCAAAACGACGATTTCTCGCCGAATTTCGTTGTTTTCTGGCTTGAATTCGCAAAGAAGAGCACGAAATCTACAAAATCGTCACTTTTTACCAAGATTCAACGGCTGAATTGCAAGAAAACAGCAGAATTCTGCACGAAATCATCAAAATTCTTAGAGAAAACCGCATATTTCGATGCAAAACGACGATTTCTCGCTGATTTTCGTTGTTTTCTATCTTGAATTCGCAAAGAAGAGCACGGAATCTACAAAATCTTGACTTTTTACCAATATTCAACGGCTGAATTGCAAGAAAACAGCAGAATTCTGCACGAAATCATCAAAATTCTTACAGAAAACCGCATATTTCGATGCAAAACGACGATTTCTCGCCGATTTTCGTTGTTTTCTGGCTTGAATTCGCAAAGAAGAGCACGAAATCTACAAAATCATGACTTTTTACCAAGATTCAACGGCTGAATTGCAAGAAAACAGCAGAATTCTGCACGAAATCATCAAAATTCTTACAGAAAACCGCATTTTTCGATGCAAAACGACGATTTCTCGCCGATTTTCGTTGTTTTCTGGCTTGAATTCGCAAAGAAGAGCACAAAATCTACAAAATCATAACTTTTTACCAAGATTCAACGGCTGAATTGCAAGAAAACAGCAGAATTCTGCACGAAATCATCAAAATTCTTACAGAAAACCGCATATTTTGATGCAAAACGATGATTTCTCGCCGATTTTCGTTGTTTTCTGGCATGAATTTGCAAAGAAGAGCACGAAATCTACAAAATCATGACTTTTTACCAAGATTCAACAGCTGAATTGCAAGAAAACAGCAGAATTCTGCACGAAATCATCAAAATTCTTAGAGATAACCGCATATTTCGATGCAAAACGACGATTTCTCGCCGATTTTCGTTGTTTTCTGGCTTGAATTCGCAAAGAAGAGCACGAAATCTACAAAATCGTCACTTTTTACCAAGATTCAACGGCTGAATTGCAAGAAAACAGCAGAATTCTGCACGAAATCATCAAAATTCTTAGAGAAAACCGCATATTTCGATGCAAAACGACGATTTCTCGCCGATTTTCGTTGTTTTCTATCTTGAATTCGCAAAGAAGAGCACGGAATCTACAAAATCTTGACTTTTTACCAAGATTCAACGGCTGAATTGCAAGAAAACAGCAGAATTCTGCACGAAATCATCAAAATTCTTACAGAAAACCGCATATTTAGATGCAAAACGACGATTTCTCGGCGATTTTCGTTGTTTTCTGGCTTGAATTCGCAAAGAAGAGCACGAAATCTACAAAATCATGACTTTTTACCAAGATTCAACGGCTGAATTGCAAGAAAACAGCAGAATTCTGCACGAAATCATCAAAATTCTTACAGAAAACCGCATTTTTCGATGCAAAACGACGATTTCTCGCCGATTTTCGTTGTTTTCTGGCTTGAATTCGCCAAGAAGAGCACCAAATCTACAAAATCATGACTTTTTACCAAGATTCAACGGCTGAATTGCAAGAAAACAGCAGAATTCTGCACGAAACCATCAAAATTCTTACTGAAAACCGCATATTTCGATGCAAAACGACGATTTCTCGCCGATTTTCGTTGTTTTCTGGCTTGAATTCGCAAAGAAGAGCACGAAATCTACAAAATCATGACATTTTACTAAGATTCAACGGCTGAATTGCAAGAAAACAGCAGAATTCTGCACGAAATCATCAAAATTCTTAGAAAAAACTGCATATTTCGATGCAAAACAACGATTTCTCGCCGATTTTCGTTGTTTTCTATCTTGAATTCGCCAAGAAGAGCACGAAATCTACAAAATCATGACTTTTTACCAAGATTCAACGGCTGAATTGCAAGAAAACAGCAGAATTCTGCACGAAATCGTCAAAATTCTTAGAGAAAACCGCATATTTCGATGCAAAACGACGATTTCTCGCCGATTTTCGTTGTTTTCTGGCTTGAATTCGCAAAGAAGAGCACGAAATCTACAAAATCATCACTTTTTACCAAGATTCAACGGCTGAATTGCAAGAAAACAGCAGAATTCTGCACGAAATCATCAAAATTCTTAGAGAAAACCGCATATTTCGATGCAAAACGACGATTCCTCGCCGATTTTCGTAGTTTTCTGGCTTGAATTCGCAAAGAAGAGCACGAAATCTACAAAATCATGACTTTTTACCAAGATTCAACGGCTGAATTGCAAGAAAACAGCAGAATTCTGCACAAAATCATCAAAATTCTTACAGAAAACCGCATATTTCGATGCAAAACGATTATTTCTCGCCGATTTTCGTTGTTTTCTGGCTTGAATTCGCAAAGTAGAGCACGAAATCTACAAAATCATGACTTTTTACCAAGATTCAACGGCTGAATTGCAAGAAAACAGCAGAATTCTGCACGAAACCATCAAAATTCTTACAGAAAACCGCATATTTCGATGCAAAACGACGATTTCTCGCCGATTTTCGTTGTTTTCTGGCTTGAATTCGCAAAGAAGAGCACGAAATCTACAAAATCATGACTTTTTACTAAGATTCAACGGCTGAATTGCAAGAAAACCGCAGAATTCTGCACGAAATCATCAAAATTCTTACAGAAAACCGCATTTTTCGATGCAAATCGACGATTTCTCGCCGATTTTCGTTGTTTTCTGGCTTGAATTCGCAAAGAAGAGCACGAAATCTACAAAATCATGACTTTTTACCAACATTCAACGGCTGAATTGCAAGAAAACAGCAGAATTCTGCACGAAATCATCAAAATTCTTACAGAAAACCGCATATTTCGATGCAAAACGACGATTTCTCGCCGATTTTCGTTGTTTTCTGGCTTGAATTCGCAAAGAAGGGCACGAAATCTACAAAATCATGACTTTTTACCAAGATTCAACGGCTGAATTGCAAGAAAACAGCAGAATTCTGCACGAAATCATCAAAATTCTTAGAGAAAACTGCATATTTCGATGCAAAACAACGATTTCTCGCCGATTTTCGTTGTTTTCAATCTTGAATTCGCCAAGGAGAGCACGAAATCTACAAAATCATGACTTTTTACCTAGATTCAACGGCTGAATTGCAAGAAAACAGCAGAATTCTGCACGAAACCATCAAAATTCTTACAGAAAACCGCATATTTCGATGCAAAACAACGATTTCTCGCCGATTTTCGTTGTTTTCTATCTTGAATTCGCCAAGAAGAGCACGAAATCTACAAAATCATGACTTTTTACCAAGATTCAACGGCTGAATTGCAAGAAAACAGCAGAATTCTGCACGAAATCATCAAAATTCTTACAGAAAACCGCATATTTCGATGCAAAACGACGATTTCTCGCCGATTTTCGTTGTTTTCTGGCATGAATTTGCAAACAAGAGCACGAAATCTACAAAATCATGACTTTTTACCAAGATTCAACGGCTGAATTGCAAGAAAACAGCAGAATTCTGCACGAAATCGTCAAAATTCTTAGAGAAAACCGCATATTTCGATGCAAAACGACGATTTCTCGCTGATTTTCGTTGTTTTCTATCTTGAATTCGCAAAGAAGAGCACGAAATCTACAAAATCATGACTTTTTACCAAGATTCAACGGCTGAATTGCAAGTAAACAGCAGAATTCTGCACGAAATCGTCAAAATTCTTAGAGAAAACCGCATATTTCGATGGAAAACGACGATTTCTCGCCGATTTTCGTTGTTTTCTGGCTTGAATTCGCAAAGAAGAGCACGAGATCTACAAAATCATGACTTTTTACCAAGATTCAACGGCTGAATTGCAAGAAAACAGCAGAATTCTGCACGAAATCATCAAAATTCTTACAGAAAACCGCATATTTCGATGCAAAACGACGATTTCTCGCCAATTTTCGTTGTTTTCTGGCATGAATTCGCAAAGAAGAGCACGAAATCTACAAAATCATGACTTTTTACCAAGATTCAACAGCTGAATTGCAAGAAAACAGCAGAATTCTGCACAAAATCATCAATATTCTTAGAGAAAACCGCATATTTCGATGCAAAACGACGATTTCTCGCTGATTTTCGTTGTTTTCTATCTTGAATTCGCAAAGAAGAGCACAAGATCTACAAAATCATGGCTTTTTACCAAGATTCAACGGCTGAATTGCAAGACAACAGCAGAATTCTGCACGAAATTGTCAAAATTCTTAGAGAAAACCGCATATTTCGATGCAAAACGACGATTTCTCGCCGATTTTCGTTGTTTTCTGGCTTGAAATCCCAAGAGCACGAAATCTACAAAATCATCACATTTTACCAAGATTCAACGGCTGAATTGCAAAAAAACAGCAGAATTCTGCACGAAATCATCAAAATTCTTAGAGAAAACCGCATATTTCGATGCAAAACGACGATTTCTCGCCGATTTTCGTGGTTTTCTGGCTTAAATTCGCAAATAAGAGCACGAAATCTACAAAATCATGACTTTCTGCACGAAATCATCAAAATTCTTACAGAAAACCGCATTTTTCGATGCAAAACGACGATTTCTCGCCGATTTTCGTTGTTTTCTGGCTTGAATTCGCAAAGAAGAGCACGAAATCTACAAAATCATGAATTTTTACCAAGATTCAACGGCTGAATTGCAAGAAAACAGCAGAATTCTGCACGAAATCATCAAAATTCTAACAGAAAACCGCATATTTTGATGCAAAACAACGATTTCTCGCCGATTTTCGTTGTTTTCGGGCTTGAATTCGCAAAGAAGAGCACGAAATCTACAAAATCATCACTTTTTACCAAGATTCTACGGCTGAATTGCAAGAAAACAGCAGAATTCTGCACGAAATCGTCAAAATTCTTTGAGAAAACCGCATATTTCGATGCAAAACGACGATTTCTCGCCGATTTTCGTTGTTTTCTGGCTTGAATTCGCAAAGAAGAGCACGAAATCAACAAAATCATTACTTTTTACCAAGATTCAACGGCTGAGTTGCAAGAAAACAGCAGAATTCTGCACGAAATCATCAAAATTCTTAGAGAAAACCGCATATTTCGATGCAAAACGACGATTTTTCGCCGGTTTTTGTTGTTTTTGCTGTCTTGAATTCGCAAAGAAGAGCACGAAATCTACAAAATCATGACATTTTACCAAGATTCAACGGCTGAATTGCAAGAAAACAGCAGAATTCTGCACGAAATCATCAAAATTCTTACAGAAAACCGCATATTTCGATGCAAAACGATTATTTCTCGCCGATTTTCGTTGTTTTGTGGCTTGAATTCGCAAAGAAGAGCACGAAATCTACAAAATCATGACTTTTTACCAAGATTCAACGGCTGAATTGCAAGAAAACCGCAGAATTCTGTACAAAATCATCAATATTCTTAGAGAAAACCGCATATTTCGATGCAAAACGACGATTTCTCGCTGATTTTCGTTGTTTTCTATCTTGAATTCGCAAAGAAGAGCACAAAATCTACAAAATCATGACTTTTTACCAAGATTCAACGGCTGAATTGCAAGACAACAGCAGAATTCTGCACGAAATTGTCAAAATTCTTAGAGAAAACCGCATATTTCGATGCAAAACGACGATTTCTCGCCGATTTTCGTTGTTTTCTGGCTTGAATTCCCAAGAGCACGAAATCTACAAAATCATCACATTTTACCAAGATTCAACGGCTGCATTGCAAAAAAACAGCAGAATTCTGCACGAAATCATCAAAATTCTTAGAGAAAACCGCATATTTCGATGCAAAACGACGATTTCTCGCCGATTTTCGTGGTTTTCTGGCTTAAATTCGCAAAGAAGAGCACGAAATCTACAAAATCATGACTTTCTGCACGAAATCATCAAAATTCTTACAGAAAACCGCATTTTTCGATGCAAAACGACGATTTCTCGCCGATTTTCGTTGTTTTCTGGCTTGAATTCGCAAAGAAGAGCACGAAATCTACAAAATCATGAATTTTTACCAAGATTCAACGGCTGAATTGCAAGAAAACAGCAGAATTCTGCACGAAATCATCAAAATTCTAACAGAAAACCGCATATTTTGATGCAAAACAACGATTTCTCGCCGATTTTCGTTGTTTTCGGGCTTGAATTCGCAAAGAAGAGCACGAAATCTACAAAATTATCACTTTTTACCAAGATTCTACGGCTGAATTGCAAGAAAACAGCAGAATTCTGCACGAAATCGTCAAAATTCTTTGAGAAAACCGCATATTTCGATGCAAAACGACGATTTCTCGCCGATTTTCGTTGTTTTCTGGCTTGAATTCGCAAAGAAGAGCACGAAATCAACAAAATCATTACTTTTTACCAAGATTCAACGGCTGAATTGCAAGAAAACAGCAGAATTCTGCACGAAATCATCAAAATTCTTAGAGAAAACCGCATATGTCGATGCAAAACGACGATTTTTCGCCGGTTTTTGTTGTTTTTGCTGTCTTGAATTCGCAAAGAAGAGCACGAAATCTACAAAATCATGACATTTTACCAAGATTCAACGGCTGAATTGCAAGAAAACAGCAGAATTCTGCACGAAATCATCAAAATTCTTACAGAAAACCGCATATTTCGATGCAAAACGATTATTTCTCGCCGATTTTCGTTGTTTTCTGGCTTGAATTCGCAAAGAAGAGCACGAAATCTACAAAATCATGACTTTTTACCAAGATTCAACGGCTGAATTGCAAGAAAACCGCAGAATTCTGCACAAAATCATCAATATTCTTAGAGAAAACCGCATATTTCGATGCAAAACGACGATTTCTCGCTGATTTTCGTTGTTTTCTATCTTGAATTCGCAAAGAGAGCACAAAATCTACAAAATCATGACTTTTTACCAAGATTCAACGGCTGAATTGCAAGACAACAGCAGAATTCTGCACGAAATTGTCAAAATTCTTAGAGAAAACCGCATATTTCGATGCAAAACGACGATTTCTCGCCGATTTTCGTTGTTTTCTGGCTTGAATTCCCAAGAGCACGAAATCTACAAAATCATCACATTTTACCAAGATTCAACGGCTGAATTGCAAAAAAACAGCAGAATTCTGCACGAAATCATCAAAATTCTTAGAGAAAACCGCATATTTCGATGCAAAACGACGATTTCTCGCCGATTTTCGTGGTTTTCTGGCTTAAATTCGCAAAGAAGAGCACGAAATCTACAAAATCATGACTTTCTGCACGAAATCATCAAAATTCTTACAGAAAACCGCATTTTTCGATGCAAAACGACGATTTCTCGCCGATTTTCGTTGTTTTCTGGCTTGAATTCGCAAAGAAGAGCACGAAATCTACAAAATCATGAATTTTTACCAAGATTCAACGGCTGAATTGCAAGAAAACAGCAGAATTCTGCACGAAATCATCAAAATTCTAACAGAAAACCGCATATTTTGATGCAAAACAACGATTTCTCGCCGATTTTCGTTGTTTTCGGGCTTGAATTCGCAAAGAAGAGCACGAAATCTACAAAATCATCACTTTTTACCAAGATTCTACGGCTGAATTGCAAGAAAACAGCAAAATTCTGCACGAAATCGTCAAAATTCTTTGAGAAAACCGCATATTTCGATGCAAAACGACGATTTCTCGCCGATTTTCGTTGTTTTCTGGCTTGAATTCGCAAAGAAGAGCACGAAATCAACAAAATCATTACTTTTTACCAAGATTCAACGGCTGAATTGCAAGAAAACAGCAGAATTCTGCACGAAATCATCAAAATTCTTAGAGAAAACCGCATATTTCGATGCAAAACGACGATTTTTCGCCGGTTTTTGTTGTTTTTGCTGTCTTGAATTCGCAAAGAAGAGCACGAAATCTACAAAATCATGACATTTTACCAAGATTCAACGGCTGAATTGCAAGAAAACAGCAGAATTCTGCACGAAATCATCAAAATTCTTACAGAAAACCGCATATTTCGATGCAAAACGATTATTTCTCGCCGATTTTCGTTGTTTTCTGGCTTGAATTCGCAAAGAAGAGCACGAAATCTACAAAATCATGACTTTTTACCAAGATTCAACGGCTGAATTGCAAGAAAACCGCAGAATTCTGCACGAAATTATCAAAATTCTTACAGAAAACCGCATATTTCGATGCAAAACAACGATTTCTCGCCGATTTTCGTTGTTTTCTGGCTTGAATTCGCAAAGAAGAGCACGAAATCTACAAAATCATCACTTTTTACCAAGATTCTACGGCTGAATTGCAAGAAAACAGCAGAATTCTGCACGAAATCATCAAAATTCTTACAGAAAACCGCATATTTCGATGCAAAACAACGATTTCTCGCCGATTTTCGTTGTTTTCTGGCTTGAATTCGCAAAGAAGAGCACGAAATCTACAAAATCATCACTTTTTACCAAGATTCTACAGCTGAATTGCAAGAAAACAGCAGACTTCTGCACGAAATCATCAAAATTCTTACAGAAAACCGCTTATTTCGATGCAAAACGACGATTTCTCGCCGATTTTCGTTGTTTTCTGGCTTGAATTCGCAAAGAAGAGCACGAAATCTACAAAATCATGACTTTTTACCAAGATTCAACGGCTGAATTGCAAGAAAACAGCAGAATTCTGCACGAAATCATCAAAATTCTTAGAGAAAACTGCATATTTCGATGCAAAACAACGATTTCTCGCCGATTTTCGTTGTTTTCTATCTTGAATTCGCCAAGAAGAGCACAAAATCTACAAAATCATGACTTTTTACCAAGATTCAACCGCTGAATTGCAAGAAAACAGCAGAATTCTGCACGAAATCGTCAAAATTCTTAGAGAAGACCGCATATTTCGATGCAAAACGACGATTTCTCGCCGATTTTCGTTGTTTTCTGGCTTGAATTCGCAAAGAAGAGCACGAAATCAACAAAATCATCACTTTTTACCAAGATTCAACGGCTGAATTGCAAGAAATCAGCAGAATTCTGCACGAAATCATCAAAATTCTTAGAGAAAACCGCATATTTCGATGCAAAACGACGATTTCTCGCCGATTTTCGTGGTTTTCTGGCTTGAATTCGCAAAGAAGAGCACGAAATCTACAAAATCATGACTTTTTACCAAGATTCAACGGCTGAATTGCAAGAAAACAGCAGAATTCTGCACAAAATCATCAAAATTCTTACAGAAAACCGCATATTTCGATGCAAAACGATTATTTCTCGCCGATTTTCGTTGTTTTCTGGCTTGAATTCGCAAAGAAGAGCACGAAATCTACAAAATCATGACTTTTTACCAAGATTCAACGGCTGAATTGCAAGAAAACAGCAGAATTCTGCACGAAATCATCAAAATTCTTACAGAAAACCGCATATTTCGATGCAAAACGACGATTTCTCGCCGATTTTCGTTGTTTTCTGGCTTGAATTCGCAAAGAAGAGCACGAAATCTACAAAATCATGACTTTTTACTAAGATTCAACGGCTGAATTGCAAGAAAACCGCAGAATTCTGCACGAAATCATCAAAATTCTTACAGAAAACCGCATATTTCGATGCAAAACAACGATTTCTCGCCGATTTTCGTTGTTTTCTATCTTGAATTCGTCAAGAAGAGGACGAAATCTATAAAATCATGACTTTTTACCTAGATTTAACGGCTGAATTGCAAGAAATCAGCAGAATTCTGCACGAAATCATCAAAATTCTTAGAGAAAACCGCATATTTCGATGCAAAACGACGATTTCTCGCCGATTTTCGTGGTTTTCTGGCTTGAATTCGCAAAGAAGAGCACGAAATCTACAAAATCATGACTTTTTACCTAGATTCAACGGCTGAATTGCAAGAAAACAGCAGAATTCTGCACGAAACCATCAAAATTCTTACAGAAAACCGCATATTTCGATGCAAAACAACGATTTCTCGCCGATTTTCGTTGTTTTCTATCTTGAATTCGCCAGGAAGAGCACGAAATCTACAAAATCATGACTTTTTACCAAGATTCAACGGCTGAATAGCAAGAAAACAGCAGAATTCTGCACGAAATCATCAAAATTCTTACAGAAAACCGCATATTTCGATGCAAAACGACGATTTCTCGCCGATTTTCGTTGTTTTCTGGCATGAATTTGCAAACAAGAGCACGAAATCTACAAAATCATGACTTTTTACCAAGATTCAACGGCTGAATTGCAAGAAAACAGCAGAATTCTGCACGAAATCGTCAAAATTCTTAGAGAAAACCGCATATTTCGATGCAAAACGACGATTTCTCGCTGATTTTCGTTGTTTTCTATCTTGAATTCGCAAAGAAGAGCACGAAATCAACAAAATCATGACTTTTTACCAAGATTCAACGGCTGAATTGCAAGTAAACAGCAGAATTCTGCACGAAATCGTCAAAATTCTTAGAGAAAACCGCATATTTCGATGGAAAACGACGATTTCTCGCCGATTTTCGTTGTTTTCTGGCTTGAATTCGCAAAGAAGAGCACGAAATCTACAAAATCATGACTTTTTACCAAGATTCAACGGCTGAATTGCAAGAAAACAGCAGAATTCTGCACGAAATCATCAAAATTCTTACAGAAAACCGCATATTTCGATGCAAAACGACGATTTCTCGCCGATTTTCGTTGTTTTCTGGCTTGAATTCGCAAAGAAGAGCACGAGATCTACAAAATCATGACTTTTTACCAAGATTCAACGGCTGAATTGCAAGAAAACAGCAGAATTCTGCACGAAATCATCAAAATTCTTACAGAAAACCGCATATTTCGATGCAAAACGACGATTTTTCGCCAATTTTCGTTGTTTTCTGGCATGAATTCGCAAAGAAGAGCACGAAATCTACAAAATCATGACTTTTTACCAAGATTCAACAGCTGAATTGCAAGAAAACAGCAGAATTCTGCACGAAATCATCAATATTCTTAGAGAAAACCGCATATTTCGATGCAAAACGACGATTTCTCGCTGATTTTCGTTGTTTTCTATCTTGAATTCGCAAAGAAGAGCACAAAATCTACAAAATCATGACTTTTTACCAAGATTCAACGGCTGAATTGCAAGACAACAGCAGAATTCTGCACGAAATTGTCAAAATTCTTAGAGAAAACCGCATATTTCGATGCAAAACGACGATTTCTCGCCGATTTTCGTTGTTTTCTGGCTTGAATTCCCAAGAGCACGAAATCTACAAAATCATCACATTTTACCAAGATTCAACGGCTGAATTGCAAAAAAACAGCAGAATTCTGCACGAAATCATCAAAATTCTTAGAGAAAACCGCATATTTCGATGCAAAACGACGATTTCTCGCCGATTTTCGTGGTTTTCTGGCTTAAATTCGCAAAGAAGAGCACGAAATCTACAAAATCATGACTTTCTGCACGAAATCATCAAAATTCTTACAGAAAACCGCATTTTTCGATGCAAAACGACGATTTCTCGCCGATTTTCGTTGTTTTCTGGCTTGAATTCGCAAAGAAGAACACGAAATCTACAAAATCATGAATTTTTACCAAGATTCAACGGCTGAGTTGCAAGAAAACAGCAGAATTCTGCACGAAATCATCAAAATTCTAACAGAAAACCGCATATTTTGATGCAAAACAACGATTTCTCGCCGATTTTCGTTGTTTTCTGGCTTGAATTCGCAAAGAAGAGCACGAAATCTACAAAATCATGACTTTTTACCTAGATTCAACGGCTGAATTGCAAGAAAACAGCAGAATTCTGCACGAAACCATCAAAATTCTTACAGAAAACCGCATATTTCGATGCAAAACAACGATTTCTCGCCGATTTTCGTTGTTTTCTATCTTGAATTCGCCAGGAAGAGCACGAAATCTACAAAATCATGACTTTTTACCAAGATTCAACGGCTGAATTGCAAGAAAACAGCAGAATTCTGCACGAAATCATCAAAATTCTTACAGAAAACCGCATATTTCGATGCAAAACGACGATTTCTCGCCGATTTTCGTTGTTTTCTGGCATGAATTTGCAAACAAGAGCACGAAATCTACAAAATCATGACTTTTTACCAAGATTCAACGGCTGAATTGCAAGAAAACAGCAGAATTCTGCACGAAATCGTCAAAATTCTTAGAGAAAACCGCATATTTCGATGCAAAACGACGATTTCTCGCTGATTTTCGTTGTTTTCTATCTTGAATTCGCAAAGAAGAGCACGAAATCAACAAAATCATGACTTTTTACCAAGATTCAACGGCTGAATTGCAAGTAAACAGCAGAATTCTGCACGAAATCGTCAAAATTCTTAGAGAAAACCGCATATTTCGATGGAAAACGACGATTTCTCGCCGATTTTCGTTGTTTTCTGGCTTGAATTCGCAAAGAAGAGCACGAAATCTACAAAATCATGACTTTTTACCAAGATTCAACGGCTGAATTGCAAGAAAACAGCAGAATTCTGCACGAAATCATCAAAATTCTTACAGAAAACCGCATATTTCGATGCAAAACGACGATTTCTCGCCGATTTTCGTTGTTTTCTGGCTTGAATTCGCAAAGAAGAGCACGAGATCTACAAAATCATGACTTTTTACCAAGATTCAACGGCTGAATTGCAAGAAAACAGCAGAATTCTGCACGAAATCATCAAAATTCTTACAGAAAACCGCATATTTCGATGCAAAACGACGATTTTTCGCCAATTTTCGTTGTTTTCTGGCATGAATTCGCAAAGAAGAGCACGAAATCTACAAAATCATGACTTTTTACCAAGATTCAACAGCTGAATTGCAAGAAAACAGCAGAATTCTGCACGAAATCATCAATATTCTTAGAGAAAACCGCATATTTCGATGCAAAACGACGATTTCTCGCTGATTTTCGTTGTTTTCTATCTTGAATTCGCAAAGAAGAGCACAAAATCTACAAAATCATGACTTTTTACCAAGATTCAACGGCTGAATTGCAAGACAACAGCAGAATTCTGCACGAAATTGTCAAAATTCTTAGAGAAAACCGCATATTTCGATGCAAAACGACGATTTCTCGCCGATTTTCGTTGTTTTCTGGCTTGAATTCCCAAGAGCACGAAATCTACAAAATCATCACATTTTACCAAGATTCAACGGCTGAATTGCAAAAAAACAGCAGAATTCTGCACGAAATCATCAAAATTCTTAGAGAAAACCGCATATTTCGATGCAAAACGACGATTTCTCGCCGATTTTCGTGGTTTTCTGGCTTAAATTCGCAAAGAAGAGCACGAAATCTACAAAATCATGACTTTCTGCACGAAATCATCAAAATTCTTACAGAAAACCGCATTTTTCGATGCAAAACGACGATTTCTCGCCGATTTTCGTTGTTTTCTGGCTTGAATTCGCAAAGAAGAACACGAAATCTACAAAATCATGAATTTTTACCAAGATTCAACGGCTGAGTTGCAAGAAAACAGCAGAATTCTGCACGAAATCATCAAAATTCTAACAGAAAACCGCATATTTTGATGCAAAACAACGATTTCTCGCCGATTTTCGTTGTTTTCGGGCTTGAATTCGCAAAGAAGAGCACGAAATCTACAAAATCATCACTTTTTACCAAGATTCTACGGCTGAATTGCAAGAAAACAGCAGAATTCTGCACGAAATCGTCAAAATTCTTTGAGAAAACCGCATATTTCGATGCAAAACGACGATTTCTCGCCGATTTTCGTTGTTTTCTGGCTTGAATTCGCAAAGAAGAGCACGAAATCAACAAAATCATTACTTTTTACCAAGATTCAACGGCTGAATTGCAAGAAAACAGCAGAATTCTGCACGAAATCATCAAAATTCTTAGAGAAAACCGCATATTTCGATGCAAAACGACGATTTTTCGCCGGTTTTTGTTGTTTTTGCTGTCTTGAATTCGCAAAGAAGAGCACGAAATCTACAAAATCATGACATTTTACCAAGATTCAACGGCTGAATTGCAAGAAAACAGCAGAATTCTGCACGAAATCATCAAAATTCTTACAGAAAACCGCATATTTCGATGCAAAACGATTATTTCTCGCCGATTTTCGTTGTTTTCTGACTTGAATTCGCAAAGAAGAACACGAAATCTACAAAATCATGACTTTTTACCAAGATTCTACGGCTGAATTGCAAGAAAACAGCAGAATTCTGCACGAAATCATCAAAATTCTTACAGAAAACCGCATATTTCGATGCAAAACAACGATTTCTCGCCGATTTTCGTTGTTTTCTGGCTTGAATTCGCAAAGAAGAGCACGAAATCTACAAAATCATGACTTTTTACTAAGATTCAACGGCTGAATTGCAAGAAAACCGCAGAATTCTGCACGAAATCATCAAAATTCTTACAGAAAACCGCATATTTCGATGCAAAACAACGATTTCTCGCCGATTTTCGTTGTTTTCTATCTTGAATTCGTCAAGAAGAGCACGAAATCTATAAAATCATGACTTTTTACCTAGATTTAACGGCTGAATTGCAAGAAATCAGCAGAATTCTGCACGAAATCATCAAAATTCTTAGAGAAAACCGCATATTTCGATGCAAAACGACGATTTCTCGCCGATTTTCGTGGTTTTCTGTCTTGAATTCGCAAAGAAGAGCACGAAATCTACAAAATCATGACTTTTTACCTAGATTCAACGGCTGAATTGCAAGAAAACAGCAGAATTCTGCACGAAACCATCAAAATTCTTACAGAAAACCGCATATTTCGATGCAAAACAACGATTTCTCGCCGATTTTCGTTGTTTTCTATCTTGAATTCGCCAAGAAGAGCACGAAATCTACAAAATCATGACTTTTTACCAAGATTCAACGGCTGAATTGCAAGAAAACAGCAGAATTCTGCACGAAATCTTCAAAATTCTTACAGAAAACCGCATATTTCGATGCAAAACGACGATTTCTCGCCGATTTTCGTTGTTTTCTGGCATGAATTTGCAAACAAGAGCACGAAATCTACAAAATCATGACTTTTTACCAAGATTCAACGGCTGAATTGCAAGAAAACAGCAGAATTCTGCACGAAATCGTCAAAATTCTTAGAGAAAACCGCATATTTCGATGCAAAACGACGATTTCTCGCTGATTTTCGTTGTTTTCTATCTTGAATTCGCAAAGAAGAGCACGAAATCTACAAAATCATGACTTTTTACCAAGATTCAACGGCTGAATTGCAAGTAAACAGCAGAATTCTGCACGAAATCGTCAAAATTTTTAGAGAAAACCGCATATTTCGATGGAAAACGACGATTTCTCGCCGATTTTCGTTGTTTTCTGGCTTGAATTCGCAAAGAAGAGCACGAAATCTACAAAATCATGACTTTTTACCAAGATTCAACGGCTGAATGCAAGAAAACAGCAGAATTCTGCACGAAATCATCAAAATTCTTACAGAAAACCGCATATTTCGATGCAAAACGACGATTTCTCGCCGATTTTCGTTGTTTTCTGGCTTGAATTCGCAAAGAAGAGCACGAGATCTACAAAATCATGACTTTTTACCAAGATTCAACGGCTGAATTGCAAGAAAACAGCAGAATTCTGCACGAAATCATCAAAATTCTTACAGAAAACCGCATATTTCGATGCAAAACGACGATTTTTCGCCAATTTTCGTTGTTTTCTGGCATGAATTCGCAAAGAAGAGCACGAAATCTACAAAATCATGACTTTTTACCAAGATTCAACAGCTGAATTGCAAGAAAACAGCAGAATTCTGCACGAAATCATCAATATTCTTAGAGAAAACCGCATATTTCGATGCAAAACGACGATTTCTCGCTGATTTTCGTTGTTTTCTATCTTGAATTCGCAAAGAAGAGCACAAAATCTACAAAATCATGACTTTTTACCAAGATTCAACGGCTGAATTGCAAGACAACAGCAGAATTCTGCACGAAATTGTCAAAATTCTTAGAGAAAACCGCATATTTCGATGCAAAACGACGATTTCTCGCCGATTTTCGTTGTTTTCTGGCTTGAATTCCCAAGAGCACGAAATCTACAAAATCATCACATTTGACCAAGATTCAACGGCTGAATTGCAAAAAAACAGCAGAATTCTGCACGAAATCATCAAAATTCTTAGAGAAAACCGCATATTTCGATGCAAAACGACGATTTCTCGCCGATTTTCGTGGTTTTCTGGCTTAAATTCGCAAAGAAGAGCACGAAATCTACAAAATCATGACTTTCTGCACGAAATCATCAAAATTCTTACAGAAAACCGCATTTTTCGATGCAAAACGACGATTTCTCGCCGATTTTCGTTGTTTTCTGGCTTGAATTCGCAAAGAAGAGCACGAAATCTACAAAATCATGAATTTTTACCAAGATTCAACGGCTGAGTTGCAAGAAAACAGCAGAATTCTGCACGAAATCATCAAAATTCTAACAGAAAACCGCATATTTTGATGCAAAACAACGATTTCTCGCCGATTTTCGTTGTTTTCGGGCTTGAATTCGCAAAGAAGAGCACGAAATCTACAAAATCATCACTTTTTACCAAGATTCTACGGCTGAATTGCAAGAAAACAGCAGAATTCTGCACGAAATCGTCAAAATTCTTTGAGAAAACCGCATATTTCGATGCAAAACGACGATTTCTCGCCGATTTTCGTTGTTTTCTGGCTTGAATTCGCAAAGAAGAGCACGAAATCAACAAAATCATTACTTTTTACCAAGATTCAACGGCTGAATTGCAAGAAAACAGCAGAATTCTGCACGAAATCATCAAAATTCTTAGAGAAAACCGCATATTTCGATGCAAAACGACGATTTTTCGCCGGTTTTTGTTGTTTTTGCTGTCTTGAATTCGCAAAGAAGAGCACGAAATCTACAAAGTCATGACATTTTACCAAGATTCAACGGCTGAATTGCAAGAAAACAGCAGAATTCTGCACGAAATCATCAAAATTCTTACAGAAAACCGCATATTTCGATGCAAAACGATTATTTCTCGCCGATTTTCGTTGTTTTCTGGCTTGAATTCGCAAAGAAGAGCACGAAATCTACAAAATCATGACTTTTTACCAAGATTCAACGGCTGAATTGCAAGAAAACCGCAGAATTCTGCACGAAATTATCAAAATTCTTACAGAAAACCGCATATTTCGATGCAAAACAACGATTTCTCGCCGATTTTCGTTGTTTTCTGGCTTGAATTCGCAAAGAAGAGCACGAAATCTACAAAATCATCACTTTTTACCAAGATTCTACGGCTGAATTGCAAGAAAACAGCAGAATTCTGCACGAAATCATCAAAATTCTTACAGAAAACCGCATATTTCGATGCAAAACAACGATTTCTCGCCGATTTTCGTTGTTTTCTGGCTTGAATTCGCAAAGAAGAGCACGAAATCTACAAAATCATCACTTTTTACCAAGATTCTACAGCTGAATTGCAAGAAAACAGCAGACTTCTGCACGAAATCATCAAAATTCTTACAGAAAACCGCATATTTCGATGCAAAACGACGATTTCTCGCCGATTTTCGTTGTTTTCTGGCTTGAATTCGCAAAGAAGAGCACGAAATCTACAAAATCATGACTTTTTACCAAGATTCAACGGCTGAATTGCAAGAAAACAGCAGAATTCTGCACGAAATCATCAAAATTCTTAGAGAAAACTGCATATTTCGATGCAAAACAACGATTTCTCGCCGATTTTCGTTGTTTTCTATCTTGAATTCGCCAAGAAGAGCACAAAATCTACAAAATCATGACTTTTTACCAAGATTCAACCGCTGAATTGCAAGAAAACAGCAGAATTCTGCACGAAATCGTAAAAATTCTTAGAGAAGACCGCATATTTCGATGCAAAACGACGATTTCTCGCCGATTTTCGTTGTTTTCTGGCTTGAATTCGCAAAGAAGAGCACGAAATCTACAAAATCATCACTTTTTACCAAGATTCAACGGCTGAATTGCAAGAAATCAGCAGAATTCTGCACGAAATCATCAAAATTCTTAGAGAAAACCGCATATTTCGATGCAAAACGACGATTTCTCGCCGATTTTCGTGGTTTTCTGGCTTGAATTCGCAAAGAAGAGCACGAAATCTACAAAATCATGACTTTTTACCAAGATTCAACGGCTGAATTGCAAGAAAACAGCAGAATTCTGCACAAAATCATCAAAATTCTTACAGAAAACCGCATATTTCGATGCAAAACGATTATTTCTCGCCGATTTTCGTTGTTTTCTGGCTTGAATTCGCAAAGAAGAGCACGAAATCTACAAAATCATGACTTTTTACCAAGATTCAACGGCTGAATTGCAAGAAAACAGCAGAATTCTGCACGAAATCATCAAAATTCTTACAGAAAACCGCATATTTCGATGCAAAACGACGATTTCTCGCCGATTTTCGTTGTTTTCTGGCTTGAATTCGCAAAGAAGAGCACGAAATCTACAAAATCATGACTTTTTACTAAGATTCAACGGCTGAATTGCAAGAAAACCGCAGAATTCTGCACGAAATCATCAAAATTCTTACAGAAAACCGCATATTTCGATGCAAAACAACGATTTCTCGCCGATTTTCGTTGTTTTCTATCTTGAATTCGTCAAGAAGAGCACGAAATCTATAAAATCATGACTTTTTACCTAGATTTAACGGCTGAATTGCAAGAAATCAGCAGAATTCTGCACGAAATCATCAAAATTCTTAGAGAAAACCGCATATTTCGATGCAAAACGACGATTTCTCGCCGATTTTCGTGGTTTTCTGGCTTGAATTCGCAAAGAAGAGCACGAAATCTACAAAATCATGACTTTTTACCTAGATTCAACGGCTGAATTGCAAGAAAACAGCAGAATTCTGCACGAAACCATCAAAATTCTTACAGAAAACCGCATATTTCGATGCAAAACAACGATTTCTCGCCGATTTTCGTTGTTTTCTATCTTGAATTCGCCAAGAAGAGCACGAAATCTACAAAATCATGACTTTTTACCAAGATTCAACGGCTGAATTGCAAGAAAACAGCAGAATTCTGCACGAAATCATCAAAATTCTTACAGAAAACCGCATATTTCGATGCAAAACGACGATTTCTCGCCGATTTTCGTTGTTTTCTGGCATGAATTTGCAAACAAGAGCACAAAATCTACAAAATCATGACTTTTTACCAAGATTCAACGGCTGAATTGCAAGAAAACAGCAGAATTCTGCACGAAATCGTCAAAATTCTTAGAGAAAACCGCATATTTCGATGCAAAACGACGATTTCTCGCTGATTTTCGTTGTTTTCTATCTTGAATTCGCAAAGAAGAGCACGAAATCTACAAAATCATGACTTTTTACCAAGATTCAACGGCTGAATTGCAAGTAAACAGCAGAATTCTGCACGAAATCGTCAAAATTTTTAGAGAAAACCGCATATTTCGATGGAAAACGACGATTTCTCGCCGATTTTCGTTGTTTTCTGGCTTGAATTCGCAAAGAAGAGCACGAAATCTACAAAATCATGACTTTTTACCAAGATTCAACGGCTGAATTGCAAGAAAACAGCAGAATTCTGCACGAAATCATCAAAATTCTTACAGAAAACCGCATATTTCGATGCAAAACGACGATTTCTCGCCGATTTTCGTTGTTTTCTGGCTTGAATTCGCAAAGAAGAGCACGAGATCTACAAAATCATGACTTTTTACCAAGATTCAACGGCTGAATTGCAAGAAAACAGCAGAATTCTGCACGAAATCATCAAAATTCTTACAGAAAACCGCATATTTCGATGCAAAACGACGATTTTTCGCCAATTTTCGTTGTTTTCTGGCATGAATTCGCAAAGAAGAGCACGAAATCTACAAAATCATGACTTTTTACCAAGATTCAACAGCTGAATTGCAAGAAAACAGCAGAATTCTGCACGAAATCATCAATATTCTTAGAGAAAACCGCATATTTCGATGCAAAACGACGATTTCTCGCTGATTTTCGTTGTTTTCTATCTTGAATTCGCAAAGAAGAGCACAAAATCTACAAAATCATGACTTTTTACCAAGATTCAACGGCTGAATTGCAAGACAACAGCAGAATTCTGCACGAAATTGTCAAAATTCTTAGAGAAAACCGCATATTTCGATGCAAAACGACGATTTCTCGCCGATTTTCGTTGTTTTCTGGCTTGAATTCCCAAGAGCACGAAATCTACAAAATCATCACATTTTACCAAGATTCAACGGCTGAATTGCAAAAAAACAGCAGAATTCTGCACGAAATCATCAAAATTCTTAGAGAAAACCGCATATTTCGATGCAAAACGACGATTTCTCGCCGATTTTCGTGGTTTTCTGGCTTAAATTCGCAAAGAAGAGCACGAAATCTACAAAATCATGACTTTCTGCACGAAATCATCAAAATTCTTACAGAAAACCGCATTTTTCGATGCAAAACGACGATTTCTCGCCGATTTTCGTTGTTTTCTGGCTTGAATTCGCAAAGAAGAGCACGAAATCTACAAAATCATGAATTTTTACCAAGATTCAACGGCTGAGTTGCAAGAAAACAGCAGAATTCTGCACGAAATCATCAAAATTCTAACAGAAAACCGCATATTTTGATGCAAAACAACGATTTCTCGCCGATTTTCGTTGTTTTCGGGCTTGAATTCGCAAAGAAGAGCACGAAATCTACAAAATCATCACTTTTTACCAAGATTCTACGGCTGAATTGCAAGAAAACAGCAGAATTCTGCACGAAAGCGTCAAAATTCTTTGAGAGAACCGCATATTTCGATGCAAAACGACGATTTCTCGCCGATTTTCGTTGTTTTCTGGCTTGAATTCGCAAAGAAGAGCACGAAATCAACAAAATCATTACTTTTTACCAAGATTCAACGGCTGAATTGCAAGAAAACAGCAGAATTCTGCACGAAATCATCAAAATTCTTAGAGAAAACCGCATATTTCGATGCAAAACGACGATTTTTCGCCGGTTTTTGTTGTTTTTGCTGTCTTGAATTCGCAAAGAAGAGCACGAAATCTACAAAGTCATGACATTTTACCAAGATTCAACGGCTGAATTGCAAGAAAACAGCAGAATTCTGCACGAAATCATCAAAATTCTTACAGAAAACCGCATATTTCGATGCAAAACGATTATTTCTCGCCGATTTTCGTTGTTTTCTGGCTTGAATTCGCAAAGAAGAGCACGAAATCTACAAAATCATGACTTTTTACCAAGATTCAACGGCTGAATTGCAAGAAAACCGCAGAATTCTGCACGAAATTATCAAAATTCTTACAGAAAACCGCATATTTCGATGCAAAACAACGATTTCTCGCCGATTTTCGTTGTTTTCTGGCTTGAATTCGCAAAGAAGAGCACGAAATCTACAAAATCATCACTTTTTACCAATATTCTACGGCTGAATTGCAAGAAAACAGCAGAATTCTGCACGAAATCATCAAAATTCTTACAGAAAACCGCATATTTCGATGCAAAACAACGATTTCTCGCCGATTTTCGTTGTTTTCTGGCTTGAATTCGCAAAGAAGAGCACGAAATCTACAAAATCATCACTTTTTACCAAGATTCTACAGCTGAATTGCAAGAAAACAGCAGACTTCTGCACGAAATCATCAAAATTCTTACAGAAAACCGCATATTTAGATGCAAAACGACGATTTCTCGCCGATTTTCGTTGTTTTCTGGCTTGAATTCGCAAAGAAGAGCACGAAATCTACAAAATCATGACTTTTTACCAAGATTCAACGGCTGAATTGCAAGAAAACAGCAGAATTCTGCACGAAATCATCAAAATTCTTAGAGAAAACTGCATATTTCGATGCAAAACAACGATTTCTCGCCGATTTTCGTTGTTTTCTATCTTGAATTCGCCAAGAAGAGCACAAAATCTACAAAATCATGACTTTTTACCAAGATTCAACCGCTGAATTGCAAGAAAACAGCAGAATTCTGCACGAAATCGTAAAAATTCTTAGAGAAGACCGCATATTTCGATGCAAAACGACGATTTCTCGCCGATTTTCGTTGTTTTCTGGCTTGAATTCGCAAAGAAGAGCACGAAATCTACAAAATCATCACTTTTTACCAAGATTCAACGGCTGAATTGCAAGAAATCAGCAGAATTCTGCACGAAATCATCAAAATTCTTAGAGAAAACCGCATATTTCGATGCAAAACGACGATTTCTCGCCGATTTTCGTTGTTTTCTGGCTTGAATTTGCAAAGAAGAGCACGAAAACTACAAAATCATGACTTTTTACTAAGATTCAACGGCTGAATTGCAAGAAAACCGCAGAATTCTGCACGAAATCATCAAAATTCTTACAGAAAACCGCATATTTCGATGCAAAACAACGATTTCTCGCCGATTTTCGTTGTTTTCTATCTTGAATTCGCCAAGAAGAGCACGAAATCTATAAAATCATGACTTTTTACCTAGATTTAACGGCTGAATTGCAAGAAAACAGCAGAATTCTGCACGAAATCATCAAAATTCTTACAGAAAACCGCATATTTCGATGCAAAACGACGATTTTTCGCCGATTTTCGTTGTTTTCTCGCTTGAATTCGCAAAGAAGAGCACGAGATCTACAAAATCATGACTTTTTACCAAGATTCAACGGCTGAATTGCAAGAAAACAGCAGAATTCTGCACGAAATCATCAAAATTCTTACAGAAAACCGCATATTTCGATGCAAAACGACGATTTCTCGCCGATTTTCGTTGTTTTCTGGCTTGAATTCGCAAAGAAGAGCACGAAATCAACAAAATCATTACTTTTTACCAAGATTCAACGGCTGAATTGCAAGAAAACAGCAGAATTCTGCACGAAATCATCAAAATTCTTAGAGAAAACCGCATATTTCGATGCAAAACGACGATTTTTCGCCGGTTTTTGTTGTTTTTGCTGTCTTGAATTCGCAAAGAAGAGCACGAAATCTACAAAATCATGACATTTTACCAAGATTCAACGGCTGAATTGCAAGAAAACAGCAGAATTCTGCACGAAATCATCAAAATTCTTACAGAAAACCGCATATTTCGATGCAAAACGATTATTTCTCGCCGATTTTCGTTGTTTTCTGGCTTGAATTCGCAAAGAAGAGCACGAAATCTACAAAATCATGACTTTTTACCAAGATTCAACGGCTGAATTGCAAGGAAACAGCAGAATTCTGCACGAAATCATCAAAATTCTTACAGAAAACCGCATATTTCGATGCAAAACGACGATTTCTCGCCGATTTTCGTTGTTTTTTGGCTTGAATTCGCAAAGAAGAGCACGAAATCTACAAAATCATGACTTTTTACCAAGATTCAACGGCTGAATTGCAAGAAAACCGCAGAATTCTGCACGAAATTATCAAAATTCTTACAGAAAACCGCATATTTCGATGCAAAACAACGATTTCTCGCCGATTTTCGTTGTTTTCTGGCTTGAATTCGCAAAGAAGAGCACGAAATCTACAAAATCATCACTTTTTACCAAGATTCTACGGCTGAATTGCAAGAAAACAGCAGAATTCTGCGAAATCATCAAAATTCTTACAGAAAACCGCATATTTCGATGCAAAACAACGATTTCTCGCCGATTTTCGTTGTTTTCTGGCTTGAATTCGCAAAGAAGAGCACGAAATCTACAAAATCATCACTTTTTACCAAGATTCTACAGCTGAATTGCAAGAAAACAGCAGACTTCTGCACGAAATCATCAAAATTCTTACAGAAAACCGCATATTTCGATGCAAAACGACGATTTCTCGCCGATTTTCGTTGTTTTCTGGCTTGAATTCGCAAAGAAGAGCACGAAATCTACAAAATCATGACTTTTTACCAAGATTCAACGGCTGAATTGCAAGAAAACAGCAGAATTCTGCACGAAATCATCAAAATTCTTAGAGAAAACTGCATATTTCGATGCAAAACAACGATTTCTCGCCGATTTTCGTTGTTTTCTATCTTGAATTCGCCAAGAAGAGCACAAAATCTACAAAATCATGACTTTTTACCAAGATTCAACCGCTGAATTGCAAGAAAACAGCAGAATTCTGCACGAAATCGTCAAAATTCTTAGAGAAGACCGCATATTTCGATGCAAAACGACGATTTCTCGCCGATTTTCGTTGTTTTCTGGCTTGAATTCGCAAAGAAGAGCACGAAATCTACAAAACCATCACTTTTTACCAAGATTCAACGGCTGAATTGCAAGAAATCAGCAGAATTCTGCACGAAATCATCAAAATTCTTAGAGAAAACCGCATATTTCGATGCAAAACGACGATTTCTCGCCGATTTTCGTGGTTTTCTGGCTTGAATTCGCAAAGAAGAGCACGAAATCTACAAAATCATGACTTTTTACCAAGATTCAACGGCTGAATTGCAAGAAAACAGCAGAATTCTGCACAAAATCATCAAAATTCTTACAGAAAACCGCATATTTCGATGCAAAACGATTATTTCTCGCCGATTTTCGTTGTTTTCTGGCTTGAATTCGCAAAGAAGAGCACGAAATCTACAAAATCATGACTTTTTACCAAGATTCAACGGCTGAATTGCAAGAAAACAGCAGAATTCTGCACGAAATCATCAAAATTCTTACAGAAAACCGCATATTTCGATGCAAAACGACGATTTCTCGCCGATTTTCGTTGTTTTCTGGCTTGAATTCGCAAAGAAGAGCACGAAATCTACAAAATCATGACTTTTTACTAAGATTCAACGGCTGAATTGCAAGAAAACCGCAGAATTCTGCACGAAATCATCAAAATTCTTACAGAATACCGCATATTTCGATGCAAAACGACGATTTTTCGCCGATTTTCGTTGTTTTCTCGCTTGAATTCGCAAAGAAGAGCACGAGATCTACAAAATCATGACTTTTTACCAAGATTCAACGGCTGAATTGCAAGAAAACAGCAGAATTCTGCACGAAATCATCAAAATTCTTACAGAAAACCGCATATTTCGATGCAAAACGACGATTTCTCGCCGATTTTCGTTGTTTTCTGGCATGAATTTGCAAAGAAGAGCACGAAATCTACAAAATCATGACTTTTTACCAAGATTCAACGGCTGAATTGCCAGCAGAATTCTGCACGAAATCATCAAAATTCTTACAGAAAACCGCATATTTCGATGCAAAACGACGATTTCTCGCCAATTTTCGTTGTTTTCTGGCATGAATTCGCAAAGAAGAGCACGAAATCTACAAAATCATGACTTTTTACCAAGATTCAACGGCTGAATTGCAAGACAACAGCAGAATTCTGCACGAAATCATCAAAATTCTTAGAGAAAACCGCATATTTCGATGCAAAACGACGATTTCTCGCCGATTTTCGTGGTTTTCTGGCTTAAATTCGCAAAGAAGAGCACGAAATCTACAAAATCATGACTTTCTGCACGAAATCATCAAAATTCTTACAGAAAACCGCATTTTTCGATGCAAAACGACGATTTCTCGCCGATTTTCGTTGTTTTCTGGCTTGAATTCGCAAAGAAGAGCACGAAATCTACAAAGTCATGACTTTTTACTAAGATTCAACGGCTGAATTGCAAGAAAACCGCAGAATTCTGCACGAAATCATCAAAATTCTTACAGAAAACCGCATATTTCGATGCAAAACGACGATTTCTCGCCGATTTTCGTTGTTTTCTGGCTTGAATTCGCAAAGAAGAGCACGAAATCTACAAAATCATCACTTTTTACCAAGATTCAACGGCTGAATTGCAAGAAAACAGCAGAATTCTGCACGAAATCATCAAAATTCTTACAGAAAACCGCATATTTCGATGCAAAACGACGATTTCTCGCCGATTTTCGTTGTTTTCTGGCTTGAATTCGCAAAGAAGAGCACGAAATCGACAAAGTCATGACTTTTTACTAAGATTCAACGGCTGAATTGCAAGAAAACCACAGAATTCTGCACGAAATCATCAAAATTCTTACAGAAAACCGCATATTTCGATGCAAAACGACGATTTCTCGCCGATTTTCGTTGTTTGTTGTTTTCTGGCTTGAATTCGCAAAGAAGAGCACGAAATCTACAAAATCATTACTTTTTACCAAGATTCAACGGCTGAATTGCAAGAAAACAGCAGAATTCTGCACGAAATCATCAAAATTCTTTGAGAAAACCGCATATTTCGATGCAAAACGACGATTTCTCGCCGATTTTCGTGGTTTTCTGGCTTGAATTCGCAAAGAAGAGCACGAAATCTACAAAATCATGACTTTTTACCAAGATTCAACGGCTGAATTGCAAGAAAACAGCAGAATTCTGCACAAAATCATCAAAATTCTTACAGAAAACCGCATATTTCGAAGCAAAACGATTATTTCTCGCCGATTTTCGTTGTTTTCTGGGTTGAATTCGCAAAGAAGAGCACGAAATCTAAAAAATCATGACTTTTTACCAAGATTCAACGGCTGAATTGCAAGAAAACAGCAGAATTCTGCACGAAATCATCAAAATTCTTACAGAAAACCGCATATTTCGATGCAAAACGACGATTTCTCGCCGATTTTCGCTGTTTTCTGGCTTGAATTCGCAAAGAAGAGCACGAAATCTACAAAATCATGACTTTTTACCAAGATTCAACGGCTGATTTGCAAGAAAACAGCAGAATTCTGCACGAAATCATCAAAATTCTTAGAGAAAACCGCATATTTCGATGCAAAACGATTATTTCTCGCTGATTTTCGTTGTTTTCTGGCTTGAATTCGCAAAGTAGAGCACGAAATCTACAAAATCATGACTTTTTACCAAGATTCAACGGCTGATTTGCAAGAAAACAGCAGAATTCTGCAAGAAATCGTCAAAATTCTTAGAGAAAACCGCATATTTCGATGCAAAACGATTATTTCTCGCTGATTTTCGTTGTTTTCTGGCTTGAATTCGCAAAGTAGAGCACGAAATCTACAAAATCATCACTTTTTACCAAGATTCAACGGTTGATTTGCAAGAAAACAGCAGAATTCTGCACGAAATCATCAAAATTCTTAGAGAAAACCGCATATTTCGATGCAAAACGACGATTTCTCGCCGATTTTCGTTGTTTTCTGGCTTGAATTCGCAAAGAAGAGCACGAACTCTACAAAATCATGACTTTTTACCAAGATTCAACGGCTGAATTGCAAGAAAACAGCAGAATTCTGCACGAAATCATCAAAATTCTTAGAGAAAACTGCATATTTCGATGCAAAACAACGATTTCTCGCCGATTTTCGTTGTTTTCTATCTTGAATTCGCCAAGAAGAGCTCGAAATCTACAAAATCATGACTTTTTACCTAGATTCAACGGCTGAATTGCAAGAAAACAGCAGAATTCTGCACGAAATCATCAAAATTCTTACAGAAAACCGCATATTTCGATGCAAAACAACGATTTCTCGCCGATTTTCGTTGTTTTCTATCTTGAATTCGCCAAGAAGAGCACGAAATCTATAAAATCATGACTTTTTACCTAGATTCAACGGCTGAATTGCAAGAAAACAGCAAAATTCTGCACGAAATCATCAAAATTCTTACAGAAAACCGCATATTTCGATGCAAAACGATTATTTCTCGCCGATTTTCGTTGTTTTCTGGCTTGAATTCGCAAAGAAGAGCACGAAATCTACAAAATCATGACTTTTTACCAAGATTCAACGGCTGAATTGCAAGAAAACAGCAGAATTCTGCACGAAATCATCAAAATTCTTAGAGAAAACCGCATATTTCGATGCAAAACGATTATTTCTCGCTGATTTTCGTTGTTTTCTGGCTTGAATTCGCAAAGTAGAGCACGAAATCTACAAAATCATGACTTTTTACCAAGATTCAACGGCTGATTTGCAAGAAAACAGCAGAATTCTGCAAGAAATCGTCAAAATTCTTAGAGAAAACCGCATATTTCGATGCAAAACGATTATTTCTCGCTGATTTTCGTTGTTTTCTGGCTTGAATTCGCAAAGTAGAGCACGAAATCTACAAAATCATCACTTTTTACCAAGATTCAACGGTTGATTTGCAAGAAAACAGCAGAATTCTGCACGAAATCATCAAAATTCTTAGAGAAAACCGCATATTTCGATGCAAAACGACGATTTCTCGCCGATTTTCGTTGTTTTCTGGCTTGAATTCGCAAAGAAGAGCACGAACTCTACAAAATCATGACTTTTTACCAAGATTCAACGGCTGAATTGCAAGAAAACAGCAGAATTCTGCACGAAATCATCAAAATTCTTAGAGAAAACTGCATATTTCGATGCAAAACAACGATTTCTCGCCGATTTTCGTTGTTTTCTATCTTGAATTCGCCAAGAAGAGCTCGAAATCTACAAAATCATGACTTTTTACCTAGATTCATCGGCTGAATTGCAAGAAAACAGCAGAATTCTGCACGAAATCATCAAAATTCTTACAGAAAACCGCATATTTCGATGCAAAACAACGATTTCTCGCCGATTTTCGTTGTTTTCTATCTTGAATTCGCCAAGAAGAGCACGAAATCTATAAAATCATGACTTTTTACCTAGATTCAACGGCTGAATTGCAAGAAAACAGCAAAATTCTGCACGAAATCATCAAAATTCTTACAGAAAACCGCATATTTCGATGCAAAACGATTATTTCTCGCCGATTTTCGTTGTTTTCTGGCTTGAATTCGCAAAGAAGAGCACGAAATCTACAAAATCATGACTTTTTACCAAGATTCAACGGCTGAATTGCAAGAAAACAGCAGAATTCTGCACGAAATCATCAAAATTCTTACAGAAAACCGCATATTTCGATGCAAAACGACGATTTCTCGCCGATTTTCGTTGTTTTCTGGCTTGAATTCGCAAAGAAGAGCACGAAATCTACAAAATCATGACTTTTTACTAAGATTCAACGGCTGAATTGCAAGAAAACCGCAGAATTCTGCACGAAATCATCAAAATTCTTACAGAAAACCGCATATTTCGATGGAAAACAACAATTTCTCGCCGATTTTCGTTGTTTTCTATCTTGAATTCGCCAAGAAGAGCACGAAATCTATAAAATCATGACTTTTTACCTAGATTTAACGGCTGAATTACAAGAAAACAGCAGAATTCTGCACGAAATCATCAAAATTCTTACAGAAAACCGCATATTTCGATGCAAAACGACGATTTTTCGCCGATTTTCGTTGTTTTCTCGCTTGAATTCGCAAAGAAGAGCACGAGATCTACAAAATCATGACTTTTTACCAAGATTCAACGGCTGAATTGCAAGAAAACAGCAGAATTCTGCACGAAATCATCAAAATTCTTACAGAAAACCGCATATTTCGATGCAAAACGACGATTTCTCGCCGATTTTCGTTGTTTTCTGGCATGAATTTGCAAAGAAGAGCACGAAATCTACAAAATCATGACTTTTTACCAAGATTCAACGGCTGAATTGCAAGAAAACAGCAGAATTCTGCACGAAATCGTCAAAATTCTTAGAGAAAACCGCATATTTCGATGCAAAACGACGATTTCTCGCTGATTTTCGTTGTTTTCTATCTTGAATTCGCAAAGAAGAGCACGAAATCTACAAAATCATGACTTTTTACCAAGATTCAACGGCTGAATTGCAAGTAAACAGCAGAATTCTGCACGAAATCGTCAAAATTCTTAGAGGAAACCGCATATTTCGATGGAAAACGACGATTTCTCGCCGATTTTCGTTGTTTTCTGGCTTGAATTCGCAAAGAAGAGCACGAAATCTACAAAATCATGACTTTTTACCAATATTCAACGGCTGAATTGCAAGAAAACAGCAGAATTCTGCACGAAATCATCAAAA
Organism: Gnatocerus cornutus; assembly: GCA_029298725.1. Classification (NCBI taxonomy): domain Eukaryota; kingdom Metazoa; phylum Arthropoda; class Insecta; order Coleoptera; family Tenebrionidae; genus Gnatocerus; species Gnatocerus cornutus. Next base: position 4,108,682 of record CM055514.1, read on the forward strand.
TTCTTACAGAAAACCGCATATTTCGATGCAAAACGACGATTTCTCGCCAATTTTCGTTGTTTTCTGGCATGAATTCGCAAAGAAGAGCACGAAATCTACAAAATCATGACTTTTTACCAAGATTCAACGGCTGAATTGCGAGAAAACAGCAGAATTCTGCACGAAATCATCAATATTCTTAGAGAAAACCGCATATTTCGTTGCAAAACGACGATTTCTCGCTGATTTTCGTTGTTTTCTATCTTGAATTCGCAAAGAAGAGCACAAAATCTACAAAATCATGACTTTTTACCAAGATTCAACGGCTGAATTGCAAGACAACAGCAGAATTCTGCACGAAATTGTCAAAATTCTTAGAGAAAACCGCATATTTCGATGCAAAACGACGATTTCTCGCCGATTTTCGTTGTTTTCTGGCTTGAATTCCCAAGAGCACGAAATCTACAACATCATCACATTTTACCAAGATTCAACGGCTGAATTGCAAAAAAACAGCAGAATTCTGCACGAAATCATCAAAATTCTTAGAGAAAACCGCATATTTCGATGCAAAACGACGATTTCTCGCCGATTTTCGTGGTTTTCTGGCTTAAATTCGCAAAGAAGAGCACGAAATCTACAAAATCATGACTTTCTGCACGAAATTATCAAAATTCTTACAGAAAACCGCATTTTTCGATGCAAAACGATTATTTCTCGCTGATTTTCGTTGTTTTCTGGCTTGAATTCGCAAAGTAGAGCACGAAATCTACAAAATCATCACTTTTTACCAAGATTCAACGGCTGAATTGCAAGAAAACAGAAGAATTCTGCACGAAATCATCAAAATTCTTACAGAAAACCGCATATTTCGATGCAAAACGACGATTTCTCGCCGATTTTCGTTGTTTTCTGGCTTGAATTCGCAAAGAAGAGCACGAAATCTACAAAATCATGACTTTTTACCAAGATTCAACGGCTGAATTGCAAGTAAACAGCAGAATTCTGCAAGAAATCGTCAAAATTCTTAGAGAAAACCGCATATTTCGATGCAAAACGATTATTTCTCGCTGATTTTCGTTGTTTTCTGGCTTGAATTCGCAAAGTAGAGCACGAAATCTACAAAATCATCACTTTTTACCAAGATTCAACGGCTGAATTGCAAGAAAACAGCAGAATTCTGCACGAAATCATCAAAATTCTTAGAGAAAACCGCATATTTCGATGCAAAACGACGATTTCTCGCCGATTTTCGTTGTTTTCTGGCATGAATTCGCAAAGAAGAGCACGAAATCTACAAAATCATGACTTTTTACCAATATTCAACGGCTGAATTGCAAGAAAACAGCAGAATTCTGCACGAAATCATCAAAATTCTTACAGAAAACCGCATATTTCGATGCAAAACGACGATTTCTCGCCAATTTTCGTTGTTTTCTGGCATGAATTCGCAAAGAAGAGCACGAAATCTACAAAATCATGACTTTTTACCAAGATTCAACGGCTGAATTGCGAGAAAACAGCAGAATTCTGCACGAAATCATCAATATTCTTAGAGAAAACCGCATATTTCGTTGCAAAACGACGATTTCTCGCTGATTTTCGTTGCTTTCTATCTTGAATTCGCAAAGAAGAGCACAAAATCTACAAAATCATGACTTTTTACCAAGATTCAACGGCTGAATTGCAAGACAACAGCAGAATTCTGCACGAAATTGTCAAAATTCTTAGAGAAAACCGCATATTTCGATGCAAAACGACGATTTCTCGCCGATTTTCGTTGTTTTCTGGCTTGAATTCCCAAGAGCACGAAATCTACAAAATCATCACATTTTACCAAGATTCAACGGCTGAATTGCAAAAAAACAGCAGAATTCTGCACGAAATCATCAAAATTCTTAGAGAAAACCGCATATTTCGATGCAAAACGACGATTTCTCGCCGATTTTCGTGGTTTTCTGGCTTAAATTCGCAAAGAAGAGCACGAAATCTACAAAATCATGACTTTCTGCACGAAATTATCAAAATTCTTACAGAAAACCGCATTTTTCGATGCAAAACGATTATTTCTCGCTGATTTTCGTTGTTTTCTGGCTTGAATTCGCAAAGTAGAGCACGAAATCTACAAAATCATCACTTTTTACCAAGATTCAACGGCTGAATTGCAAGAAAACAGAAGAATTCTGCACGAAATCATCAAAATTCTTACAGAAAACCGCATATTTCGATGCAAAACGACGATTTCTCGCCGATTTTCGTTGTTTTCTGGCTTGAATTCGCAAAGAAGAGCACGAAATCTACAAAATCATGACTTTTTACCAAGATTCAACGGCTGAATTGCAAGTAAACAGCAGAATTCTGCAAGAAATCGTCAAAATTCTTAGAGAAAACCGCATATTTCGATGCAAAACGATTATTTCTCGCTGATTTTCGTTGTTTTCTGGCTTGAATTCGCAAAGTAGAGCACGAAATCTACAAAATCATCACTTTTTACCAAGATTCAACGGCTGAATTGCAAGAAAACAGCAGAATTCTGCACGAAATCATCAAAATTCTTAGAGAAAACCGCATATTTCGATGCAAAACGACGATTTCTCGCCGATTTTCGTTGTTTTCTGGCTTGAATTCGCAAAGAAGAGCACGAAATCTACAAAATCATGACTTTTTACCAAGATTCAACGGCTGAATTGCAAGTAAACAGCAGAATTCTGCAAGAAATCGTCAAAATTCTTAGAGAAAACCGCATATTTCGATGCAAAACGATTATTTCTCGCTGATTTTCGTTGTTTTCTGGCTTGAATTCGCAAAGTAGAGCACGAAATCTACAAAATCATCACTTTTTACCAAGATTCAACGGCTGAATTGCAAGAAAACAGCAGAATTCTGCACGAAATCATCAAAATTCTTAGAGAAAACCGCATATTTCGATGCAAAACGACGATTTCTCGCCGATTTTCGTTGTTTTCTGGCTTGAATTCGCAAAGAATAGCACGAAATCTACAAAATCATGACTTTTTACTAAGATTCAACGACTGAATTGCAAGAAAACCGCAGAATTCTGCACGAAATCATCAAAATTCTTACAGAAAACCGCATATTTCGATGCAAAACAACGATTTCTCGCCGATTTTCGTTGTTTTCTATCTTGAATTCGCCAAGTAGAGCACGAAATCTATAAAATCATGACTTTTTACCTAGATTTAACGGCTGAATTGCAAGAAAACAGCAGAATTCTGCACGAAATCATCAAAATTCTTACAGAAAACCGCATATTTCGATGCAAAACGACGATTTCTCGCCGATTTTCGTTGTTTTCTGGCATGAATTTGCAAAGAAGAGCACGAAATCTACAAAATCATGACTTTTTACCAAGATTCAACGGCTGAATTGCAAGAAAACAGCAGAATTCTGCACGAAATCGTCAAAATTCTTAGAGAAAACCGCATATTTCGATGCAAAACGACGATTTCTCGCTGATTTTCGTTGTTTTCTATCTTGAATTCGCAAAGAAGAGCACGAAATTCACAAAATCATGACTTTTTACCAAGATTCAACGGCTGAATTGCAAGTAAACAGCAGAATTCTGCACGAAATCGTCAAAATTCTTAGAGAAAACTGCATATTTCGATGGAAAACGACGATTTCTCGCCGATTTTCGTTGTTTTCTGGCTTGAATTCGCAAAGAAGAGCACGAAATCTACAAAATCATGACTTTTTACCAATATTCAACGGCTGAATTGCAAGAAAACAGCAGAATTCTGCACGAAATCATCAAAATTCTTACAGAAAACCGCATATTTCGATGCAAAACGACGATTTCTCGCCGATTTTCGTTGTTTTCTGGCTTGAATTCGCAAAGAAGAGCACGAGATCTACAAAATCATGACTTTTTACCAAGATTCAACGGCTGAATTGCAAGAAAACAGCAGAATTCTGCACGAAATCATCAAAATTCTTACAGAAAACCGCATATTTCGATGCAAAACGACGATTTCTCGCCAATTTTCGTTGTTTTCTGGCATGAATTCGCAAAGAAGAGCACGAAATCTACAAAATCATGACTTTTTACCAAGATTCAACAGCTGAATTGCGAGAAAACAGCAGAATTCTGCACGAAATCATCAATATTCTTAGAGAAAACCGCATATTTCGTTGCAAAACGACGATTTCTCGCCGATTTTCGTTGTTTTCTGGCTTGAATTCGCAAAGAAGAGCACGAAATCTACAAAGTCATGACTTTTTACTAAGATTCAACGGCTGAATTGCAAGAAAACCGCAGAATTCTGCACGAAATCATCAAAATTCTTAGAGAAAACCGCATATTTCGATGCAAAACGACGATTTCTCGCCGATTTTCGTGGTTTTCTGGCTTAAATTCGCAAAGAAGAGCACGAAATCTACAAAATCATGACTTTCTGCACGAAATCATCAAAATTCTTACAGAAAACCGCATTTTTCGATGCAAAACGACGATTTCTCGCCGATTTTCGTTGTTTTCTGGCTTGAATTCGCACAGAAGAGCACGAAATCTACAAAATCATCACTTTTTACCAAGATTCAACGGCTGAATTGCAAGAAAACAGCAGAATTCTGCACGAAATCATCAAAATTCTTACAGAAAACCGCATATTTCGATGCAAAACGACGATTTCTCGCCGATTTTCGTTGTTTTCTGGCTTGAATTCGCAAAGAAGAGCACGAAATCTACAAAATCATCACATTTTACCAAGATTCAACGGCTGAATTGCAAGAAAACAGCAGAATTCTGCACGAAATCATCAAAATTCTTACAGAAAACCGCATATTTCGATGCAAAACGACGACTTCTCGCCGATTTTCGTTGTTTTCTGGCTTGAATTCGCAAAGAAGAGCACGAAATCTACAAAGTCATGACTTTTTGCTAAGATTCAACGGCTGAATTGCAAGAAAACAGCAGAATTCTGCACAAAATCATCAAAATTCTTACAGAAAACCGCATATTTCGAAGCAAAACGATTATTTCTCGCCGATTTTCGTTGTTTTCTGGGTTGAATTCACAAAGAAGAGCACGAAATCTAAAAAATCATGACTTTTTACCAAGATTCAACGGCTGAATTGCAAGAAAACAGCAGAATTCTGCACAAAATCATCAAAATTCTTACAGAAAACCGCATATTTCGAAGCAAAACGATTATTTCTCGCCGATTTTCGTTGTTTTCTGGGTTGAATTCGCAAAGAAGAGCACGAAATCTAAAAAATCATGACTTTTTACCAAGATTCAACGGCTGAATTGCAAGAAAACAGCAGAATTCTGCACGAAATCATCAAAATTCTTACAGAAAACCGCATATTTCGATGCAAAACGACGATTTCTCGCCGATTTTCGTTGTTTTCTGGTTTGAATTCGCAAAGAAGAGCACGAAATCTACAAAATCATGACTGTTTACCAAGATTCAACGGCTGAATTGCAAGTAAACAGCAGAATTCTGCAAGAAATCGTCAAAATTCTTAGAGAAAACCGCATATTTCGATGCAAAACGATTATTTCTCGCTGATTTTCGTTGTTTTCTGGCTTGAATTCGCAAAGTAGAGCACGAAATCTACAAAATCATGACTTTTTACCAAGATTCAACGGCTGAATTGCAAGAAAACAGCAGAATTCTGCACGAAATCATCAAAATTCTTACAGAAAACCGCATATTTCGATGCAAAACGACGATTTCTCGCCGATTTTCGTTGTTTTCTGGTTTGAATTCGCAAAGAAGAGCACGAAATCTACAAAATCATGACTGTTTACCAAGATTCAACGGCTGAATTGCAAGTAAACAGCAGAATTCTGCAAGAAATCGTCAAAATTCTTAGAGAAAACCGCATATTTCGATGCAAAACGATTATTTCTCGCTGATTTTCGTTGTTTTCTGGCTTGAATTCGCAAAGTAGAGCACGAAATCTACAAAATCATCACTTTTTACCAAGATTCAACGGCTGAATTGCAAGAAAACAGCAGAATTCTGCACGAAATCATCAATATTCTTAGAGAAAACCGCATATTTCGATGCAAAACGACGATTTCTCGCCGATTTTCGTTGTTTTCTGGCTTGAATTCGCAAAGAAGAGCACGAAATCTACAAAATCATGACTTTTTACCAAGATTCAACGGCTGAATTGCAAGAAAACAGCAGAATTCTGCACGAAATCATCAAAATTCTTAGAGAAAACTGCATATTTCGATGCAAAACAACGATTTCTCGCCGATTTTCGTTGTTTTCTATCTTGAATTCGCCAAGAAGAGCATGAAATCTACAAAATCATGACTTTTTACCTAGATTCAACGGCTGAATTGCAAGAAAACAGCTGAATTCTGCACTTAATCATCAAAATTCTTACAGAAAACCGCATATTTCGATGCAAAACAACGATTTCTCGCCGATTTTCGTTGTTTTCTATCTTGAATTCGCCAAGAAGAGCACGAAATCTATAAAATCATGACTTTTTACCTAGATTCAACGGCTGAATTGCAAAAAAACAGCAGAATTCTGCACGAAATCATCAAAATTCTTACAGAAAACCGCATATTTCGATGCAAAACGACGATTTCTCGCCGATTTTCGTTGTTTTCTCGCTTGAATTTGCAAAGAAGAGTACGAGATCTACAAAATCATGACTTTTTACCAAGATTCAACGGCTGAATTGCAAGAAAACAGCAGAATTCTGCACGAAATCATCAAAATTCTTACAGAAAACCGCATATTTCGATGCAAAACGACGATTTCTCGCCGATTTTCGTTGTTTTCTGGCATGAAATTGCAAAGAAGAGCACGAAATCTACAAAATCATGACTCTTTACCAAGATTCAACGGCTGAATTGCAAGAAAACAGCAGAATTCTGCACGAAATCATCAAAATTTTTAGAGAAAACAGCATATTTCGATGCAAAACGACGATTTTTCGCCGATTTTCGTTGTTTTCTGGCTTGAATTCGCAAAGAAGAGCACGAAATCTACAAAATCATGACTTTTTACCAAGATTCAACGGCTGAATTGCAAGAAAACAACGAAAATCGGCGAAGAAATTGCAAGAAAACAGCAGAATTCTGCACGAAATCGTCAAAATTCTTAGAGAAAACCGCATATTTCGATGCAAAACGACGATTTCTCGCCGATTTTCGTTGTTTTCTGGCTTGAATTCGCAAAGAAGAGCACGAAATCTACAAAATCATGACTTTTTACTAAGATTGAACGGCTGAATTGCAAGAAAACCGCAGAATTCTGCACGAAATCATCAAAATTCTTACAGAAAACCGCATTTTTCGATGCAAATCGACGATTTCTCGCCGATTTTCGTTGTTTTCTGGCTTGAATTCGCAAAGAAGAGCACGAAATCTACAAAATCATGACTTTTTACCAAGATTCAACGGCTGAATTGCAAGAAAACAGCAGAATTCTGCACGAAATCGTCAAAATTCTTACAGAAAACCGCATATTTCGATGCAAAACGATTATTTCTCGCCGATTTTCGTTGTTTTCTGGCTTGAATTCGCAAAGAGGAGCACGAAATCTACAAAATCATGACTTTTTACCAAGATTCAACGGCTGAATTGCATGAAAACAGCAGAATTCTGCACGAAATCATCAAAATTCTTAGAGAAAACCGCATATTTCGATGCAAAACGACGATTTCTCGCCGATTTTCGTGGTTTTCTGGCTTGAATTCGCAAAGAAGAGCACGAAATCTACAAAATCATGACTTTTTACCAAGATTCAACGGCTGAATTGCAAGAAAACAGCAGAATTCTGCACAAAATCATCAAAATTCTTACAGAAAACCGCATATTTCGATGCAAAACGATTATTTCTCGCCGATTTTCGTTGTTTTCTGGCTTGAATTCGCAAAGAAGAGCACGAAATCTACAAAATCATGACTTTTTACTAAGATTCAACGGCTGAATTGCAAGAAAACCGCAGAATTCTGCACGAAATCATTAAAATTCTTACAGAAAACCGCATTTTTCGATGCAAATCGACGATTTCTCGCCGATTTTCGTTGTTTTCTGGCTTGAATTCGCAAAGAAGAGCACGAAATCTACAAAATCATGGCTTTTTACCAAGATTCAACGGCTGAATTGCAAGAAAACAGCAGAATTCTGCACGAGATCATCAAAATTCTTACAGAAAACCGCATATTTCGATGCAAAACAACGATTTCTCGCCGATTTTCGTTGTTTTCTGGCTTGAATTCGCAAAGAAGAGCACAAAATCTACAAAATCATCACTTTTTACCAAGATTCTACGGCTGAATTGCAAGAAAACAGCAGAATTCTGCACGAAATCATCAAAATTCTTACAGAAAACCGCATATTTCGATGCAAAACGACGATTTCTCGCCGATTTTCGTTGTTTTCTGGCTTGAATTCGCATAGAAGAGCACGAAATCTACAAAATCATGACTTTTTACCAAGATTCAACGGCTGAATTGCAAGAAAACAGCAGAATTCTCCACGAAATCATCAAAATTCTTAGAGAAAACTGCATATTTCGATGCAAAACAACGATTTCTCGCCGATTTTCGTTGTTTTCTATCTTGAATTCGCCAAGAAGAGCACGAAATCTACAAAATCATGACTTTTTACCTAGATTCAACGGCTGAATTGCAAGAAAACAGCAGAATTCTGCACGAAATCATCAAAATTCTTACAGAAAACCGCATATTTCGATGCAAAACAACGATTTCTCGCCGATTTTCGTTGTTTTCTATCTTGAATTTGCCAAGAAGAGCACGAAATCTATAAAATCATGACTTTTTACCTAGATTCAACAGCTGAATTGCAAGAAAACAGCAGAATTCTGCACAAAATCATCAAAATTCTTAGAGAAAACCGCATATTTCGATGCAAAACGACGATTTCTCGCTGATTTTCGTTGTTTTCTATCTTGAATTCGCAAAGAAGAGCACGAAATCTACAAAATCATGACTTTTTACCAAGATTCAACGGCTGAATTGCAAGTAAACAGCAGAATTCTGCACGAAATCGTCAAAATTCTTAGAGAAAACCGCATGTTTCGATGCAAAACGACGATTTCTCGCCGATTTTCGTTGTTTTCTGGCTTGAATTCGCAAAGAAGAGCACGAAATCTACAAAATCATGACATTTTACCAAGATTCAACGGCTGAATTGCAAGAAAACAGCAGAATTCTCCACGAAATCGTCAAAATTCTTACAGAAAACCGCATATTTCGATGCAAAACGATTATCTCTCGCCGATTTTCGTTGTTTTCTGGCTTGAATTCGCAAAGAAGAGCACGAAATCTACAAAATCATGACTTTTTACCAAGATTCAACGGCTGAATTGCAAGAAAACAGCAGAATTCTGCACGAAATCGTCAAAATTCTTACAGAAAACCGCATATTTCGATGCAAAACGATTATTTCTCGCCGATTTTCGTTGTTTTCTGGCTTGAATTCGCAAAGAAGAGCACGAAATCTACAAAATCATGACTTTTTACCAAGATTCAACGGCTGAATTGCAAGAAAACAGCAGAATTCTGCACGAAATCATCAAAATTCTTAGAGAAAACCGCATATTTCGATGCAAAACGACGATTTCTCGCCGATTTTCGTGGTTTTCTGGCTTGAATTCGCAAAGAAAAGCACGAAATCTACAAAATCATGACTTTTTACCAAGATTCAACGGCTGAATTGCAAGAAAACAGCAGAATTCTGCACAAAATCATCAAAATTCTTACAGAAAACCGCATATTTCGATGCAAAACGATTATTTCTCGCCGATTTTCGTTGTTTTCTGGCTTGAATTCGCAAAGAAGAGCACGAAATCTACAAAATCATGACTTTTTACTAAGATTCAACGGCTGAATTGCAAGAAAACCGCAGAATTCTGCACGAAATCATCAAAATTCTTACAGAAAACCGCATTTTTCGATGCAAATCGACGATTTCTCGCCGATTTTCGTTGTTTTCTGGCTTGAATTCGCAAAGAAGAGCACGAAATCTACAAAATCATGACTTTTTACCAAGATTCAACGGCTGAATTGCAAGAAAACAGCAGAATTCTGCACGAGATCATCAAAATTCTTACAGAAAACCGCATATTTCGATGCAAAACAACGATTTCTCGCCGATTTTCGTTGTTTTCTGGCTTGAATTCGCAAAGAAGAGCACAAAATCTACAAAATCATCACTTTTTACCAAGATTCTACGGCTGAATTGCAAGAAAACAGCAGAATTCTGCACGAAATCATCAAAATTCTTACAGAAAACCGCATATTTCGATGCAAAACGACGATTTCTCGCCGATTTTCGTTGTTTTCTGGCTTGAATTCGCAAAAAAGAGCACGAAATCTACAAAATCATGACTTTTTACCAAGATTCAACGGCTGAATTGCAAGAAAACAGCAGAATTCTCCACGAAATCATCAAAATTCTTAGAGAAAACTGCATATTTCGATGCAAAACAACGATTTCTCGCCGATTTTCGTTGTTTTCTATCTTGAATTCGCCAAGAAGAGCACGAAATCTACAAAATCATGACTTTTTACCTAGATTCAACAGCTGAATTGCAAGAAAACAGCAGAATTCTGAACGAAATCATCAAAATTCTTACAGAAAACCGCATATTTCGATGCAAAACAACGATTTCTCGCCGATTTTCGTTGTTTTCTATCTTGAATTCGCCAAGAAGAGCACGAAATCTACAAAATCATGACTTTTTACCAAGATTCAACAGCTGAGTTGCAAGAAAACAGCAGAATTCTTCACGAAATCATCAAAATTCTTACAGAAAACCGCATATTTCGATGCAAAACGACGATTTTTCGCCGATTTTCGTTGTTTTCTGGCATGAATTTGCAAAGAAGAGCACGAAATCTACAAAATCATGACTTTTTACCAAGATTCAACGGCTGAATTGCAAGAAAACAGCAGAATTCTGCACAAAATCATCAAAATTCTTAGAGAAAACCGCATATTTCGATGCAAAACGACGATTTCTCGCTGATTTTCGTTGTTTTCTATCTTGAATTCGCAAAGAAGAGCACGAAATCTACAAAATCATGACTTTTTACCAAGATTCAACGGCTGAATTGCAAGTAAACAGCAGAATTCTGCACGAAATCGTCAAAATTCTTAGAGAAAACCGCATGTTTCGATGCAAAACGACGATTTCTCGCCGATTTTCGTTGTTTTCTGGCTTGAATTCGCAAAGAAGAGCACGAATTCTACAAAATCATGACATTTTACCAAAATTCAACGGCTGAATTGCAAGAAAACAGCAGAATTCTCCACGAAATCGTCAAAATTCTTACAGAAAACCGCATATTTCGATGCAAAACGATTATTTCTCGCCGATTTTCGTTGTTTTCTGGCTTGAATTCGCAAAGAAGAGCACGAAATCTACAAAATCATGACTTTTTACCAAGATTCAACGGCTGAATTGCAAGAAAACAGCAGAATTCTGCACGAAATCGTCAAAATTCTTACAGAAAACCGCATATTTCGATGCAAAACGATTATTTCTCGCCGATTTTCGTTGTTTTCTGGCTTGAATTCGCAAAGAAGAGCACGAAATCTACAAAATCATGACTTTTTACCAAGATTCAACGGCTGAATTGCAAGAAAACAGCAGAATTCTGCACAAAATCATCAAAATTCTTAGAGAAAACCGCATATTTCGATGCAAAACGACGATTTCTCGCCGATTTTCGTGGTTTTCTGGCTTGAATTCGCAAAGAAGAGCACGAAATCTACAAAATCATGACTTTTTACCAAGATTCAACGGCTGAATTGCAAGAAAACAGCAGAATTCTGCACAAAATCATCAAAATTCTTACAGAAAACCGCATATTTCGATGCAAAACGATTATTTCTCGCCGATTTTCGTTGTTTTCTGGCTTGAATTCGCAAAGAAGAGCACGAAATCTACAAAATCATGACTTTTTACTAAGATTCAACGGCTGAATTGCAAGAAAACCGCAGAATTCTGCACGAAATCATCAAAATTCTTACAGAAAACCGCATTTTTCGATGCAAATCGACGATTTCTCGCCGATTTTCGTTGTTTTCTGGCTTGAATTCGCAAAGAAGAGCACGGAATCTACAAAATCATGACTTTTTACCAAGATTCAACGGCTGAATTGCAAGAAAACAGCAGAATTCTGCACGAGATCATCAAAATTCTTACAGAAAACCGCATATTTCGATGCAAAACAACGATTTCTCGCCGATTTTCGTTGTTTTCTGGCTTGAATTCGCAAAGAAGAGCACAAAATATACAAAATCATCACTTTTTACCAAGATTCTACGGCTGAATTGCAAGAAAACAGCAGAATTCTGCACGAAATCATCAAAATTCTTACAGAAAACCGCATATTTCGATGCAAAACGACGATTTCTCGCCGATTTTCGTTGTTTTCTGGCTTGAATTCGCAAAGAAGAGCACGAAATCTACAAAATCATGACTTTTTACCAAGATTCAACGGCTGAATTGCAAGAAAACAGCAGAATTCTCCACGAAATCATCAAAATTCTTAGAGAAAACTGCATATTTCGATGCAAAACAACGATTTCTCGCCGATTTTCGTTGTTTTCTATCTTGAATTCGCCAAGAAGAGCACGAAATCTACAAAATCATGACTTTTTACCTAGATTCAACGGCTGAATTGCAAGAAAACAGCAGAATTTTGCACGAAATCATCAAAATTCTTACAGAAAACCGCATATTTCGATGCCAAACGACGATTTCTCGCCGATTTTCGATGTTTTCTCGCTTGAATTCGCAAAGAAGAGCACGAAATCTACAAAATCATGACTTTTTACCAAGATTCAACAGCTGAGTTGCAAGAAAACAGCAGAATTCTTCACGAAATCATCAAAATTCTTACAGAAAACCGCATATTTCGATGCAAAACGACGATTTTTCGCCGATTTTCGTTGTTTTCTGGCATGAATTTGCAAAGAAGAGCACGAAATCTACAAAATCATGACTTTTTACCAAGATTCAACGGCTGAATTGCAAGAAAACAGCAGAATTCTGCACAAAATCATCAAAATTCTTAGAGAAAACCGCATATTTCGATGCAAAACGACGATTTCTCGCTGATTTTCGTTGTTTTCTATCTTGAATTCGCAAAGAAGAGCACGAAATCTACAAAATCATGACTTTTTACCAAGATTCAACGGCTGAATTGCAAGTAAACAGCAGAATTCTGCACGAAATCGTCAAAATTCTTAGAGAAAACCGCATGTTTCGATGCAAAACGACGATTTCTCGCCGATTTTCGTTGTTTTCTGGCTTGAATTCGCAAAGAAGAGCACGAATTCTACAAAATCATGACATTTTACCAAAATTCAACGGCTGAATTGCAAGAAAACAGCAGAATTCTCCACGAAATCGTCAAAATTCTTACAGAAAACCGCATATTTCGATGCAAAACGATTATTTCTCGCCGATTTTCGTTGTTTTCTGGCTTGAATTCGCAAAGAAGAGCACGAAATCTACAAAATCATGACTTTTTACCAAGATTCAACGGCTGAATTGCAAGAAAACAGCAGAATTCTGCACGAAATCGTCAAAATTCTTACAGAAAACCGCATATTTCGATGCAAAACGATTATTTCTCGCCGATTTTCGTTGTTTTCTGGCTTGAATTCGCAAAGAAGAGCACGAAATCTACAAAATCATGACTTTTTACCAAGATTCAACGGCTGAATTGCAAGAAAACAGCAGAATTCTGCACAAAATCATCAAAATTCTTAGAGAAAACCGCATATTTCGATGCAAAACGACGATTTCTCGCCGATTTTCGTGGTTTTCTGGCTTGAATTCGCAAAGAAGAGCACGAAATCTACAAAATCATGACTTTTTACCAAGATTCAACGGCTGAATTGCAAGAAAACAGCAGAATTCTGCACAAAATCATCAAAATTCTTACAGAAAACCGCATATTTCGATGCAAAACGATTATTTCTCGCCGATTTTCGTTGTTTTCTGGCTTGAATTCGCAAAGAAGAGCACGAAATCTACAAAATCATGACTTTTTACTAAGATTCAACGGCTGAATTGCAAGAAAACCGCAGAATTCTGCACGAAATCATCAAAATTCTTACAGAAAACCGCATTTTTCGATGCAAATCGACGATTTCTCGCCGATTTTCGTTGTTTTCTGGCTTGAATTCGCAAAGAAGAGCACGAAATCTACAAAATCATGACTTTTTACCAAGATTCAACGGCTGAATTGCAAGAAAACAGCAGAATTCTGCACGAGATCATCAAAATTCTTACAGAAAACCGCATATTTCGATGCAAAACAACGATTTCTCGCCGATTTTCGTTGTTTTCTGGCTTGAATTCGCAAAGAAGAGCACAAAATATACAAAATCATCACTTTTTACCAAGATTCTACGGCTGAATTGCAAGAAAACAGCAGAATTCTGCACGAAATCATCAAAATTCTTACAGAAAACCGCATATTTCGATGCAAAACGACGATTTCTCGCCGATTTTCGTTGTTTTCTGGCTTGAATTCGCAAAGAAGAGCACGAAATCTACAAAATCATGACTTTTTACCAAGATTCAACGGCTGAATTGCAAGAAAACAGCAGAATTCTCCACGAAATCATCAAAATTCTTAGAGAAAACTGCATATTTCGATGCAAAACAACGATTTCTCGCCGATTTTCGTTGTTTTCTATCTTGAATTCGCCAAGAAGAGCACGAAATCTACAAAATCATGACTTTTTACCTAGATTCAACGGCTGAATTGCAAGAAAACAGCAGAATTTTGCACGAAATCATCAAAATTCTTACAGAAAACCGCATATTTCGATGCAAAACAACGATTTCTCGCCGATTTTCGTTGTTTTCTATCTTGAATTCGCCAAGAAGAGCACGAAATCTATAAAATCATGACTTTTTACCTAGATTCAACAGCTGAATTGCAAGAAAACAGCAGAATTCTGAACGAAATCATCAAAATTCTTACAGAAAACCGCATATTTCGATGCAAAACGACGATTTCTCGCCGATTTTCGATGTTTTCTCGCTTGAATTCGCAAAGAAGAGCACGAAATCTACAAAATCATGACTTTTTACCAAGATTTAACAGCTGAATTGCAAGAAAACAGCAGAATTCTGCACGAAATCATCAAAATTCTTACAGAAAACCGCATATTTCGATGCAAAACGACGATTTTTCGCCGATTTTCGTTGTTTTCTGGCATGAATTTGCAAAGAAGAGCACGAATTCTACAAAATCATGAGTTTTTACCAAGATTCAACGGCTGAATTGCAAGAAAACAGCAGAATTCTGCACGAAATCATCAAAATTCTTAGAGAAAACCGCATATTTCGATGCAAAACGACGATTTCTCGCTGATTTTCGTTGTTTTCTATCTTGAATTCGCAAAGAAGAGCACGAAATCTACAAAATCATGACTTTTTACCAAGATTCAACGGCTGAATTGCATGTAAACAGCAGAATTCTGCACGAAATCGTCAAAATTCTTAGAGAAAACCGCATACTTCGATGCAAAACGACGATTTCTCGCCGATTTTCGTTGTTTTCTGGCTTGAATTCGCAAAGAAGAGCACGAAATCTACAAAATCATCACTTTTTACCAAGATTCAACAGCTGAATTGCAAGAAAACAGCAGAATTCTGCACGAAATCATCAAAATTCTTAGAGAAAACCGCATATTTCGATGCAAAACGACGATTTCTCGCCGATTTTCGTTGTTTTCTGGCTTGAATTCGCAAAGAAGAGCACAAAATCTACAAAATCATCACTTTTTACCAAGATTCAACGGCTGAATTGCAAGAAAACAGCAGAATTCTGCACGAAATCATCAAAATTCTTAGAGAAAACCGCATATTTCGATGCAAAACGACGATTTCTCGCTGATTTTCGTTGTTTTCTATGTTGAATTCGCAAAGAAGAGCACGGAATCTACAAAATCATGACTTTTTACCAAGATTCAACGGCTGAATTGCAAGAAAACAGCAGAATTCTGCACGAAATCATCAAAATTCTTACAGAAAACCGCATATTTCGATGCAAAACGACGATTTCTCGCCGATTTTCGTTGTTTTCTGGCTTGAATTCGCAAAGAAGAGCACGAAATCTACAAAATCATGACTTTTTACCAAGATTCAACGGCTGAATTGCAAGAAAACAGCAGAATTCTGCACGAAATCATCAAAATTCTTACAGAAAACCGCATTTTTCGATGCAAAACGACGATTTCTCGCCGATTTTCGTTGTTTTCTGGCTTGAGTTCGCAAAGAAGAGCACGAAATCTACAAAATCATAACTTTTTACCAAGATTCAACGGCTGAATTGCAAGAAAACAGCAGAATTCTGCACGAAATCATCAAAATTCTTTCAGAAAACCGCATATTTCGATGCAAAACAACGATTTCTCGCCGATTTTTGTTGTTTTCTGGCTTGAATTCGCAAAGAAGAGCACGAAATCTACAAAATCATCACTTTTTACCAAGATTCTACGGCTGAATTGCAAGAAAACAGCAGAATTCTGCACGAAATCTTCAAAATTCTTACAGAAAACCGCATACTTCGATGCAAAACGACGATTTCTCGCCGATTTTCGTTGTTTTCTGGCTTGAATTTGCAAAGAAGAGCACGAAATCTACAAAATCATCACTTTTTACCAAGATTCTACGGCTGAATTGCAAGAAAACAGCAGAATTCTGCACGAAATCATCAAAATTCTTACAGAAAACCGCATATTTCGATGCATAACAACGATTTTTCGCCGATTTTCGTTGTTTTCTGGCATGAATTTGCAAAGAAGAGCACGGAATCTACAAAATCATGACTTTTTACCAAGATTCAACGGCTGAATTGCAAGAAAACAGCAGAATTCTGCACGAAATCATCAAAATTCTTACAGAAAACCGCATATTTCGATGCAAAACGACGATTTCTCGCCGATTTTCGTTGTTTTCTGGCTTGAATTCGCAAAGAAGAGCACGAAATCTACAAAATCATGACTTTTCACCAAGATTCAACGGCTGAATTGCAATAAAACAGCAGAATTCTGCACGAAATCATCAAAATTCTTACAGAAAACCGCATATTTCGATGCAAAACGACGATTTCTCGCCGATTTTCGTTGTTTTCTGGCTTGAATTCGCAAAGAAGAGCACGAAATCTACAAAATCATAACTTTTTACCAAGATTCAACGGCTGAATTGCAAGAAAACAGCAGAATTCTGCACGAAATCATCAAAATTCTTACAGAAAACCGCATATTTCGATGCAAAACAACGATTTCTCGCCGATTTTCGTTGTTTTCTGGCTTGAATTCGCAAAGAAGAGCACGAAATCTACAAAATCATCACTTTTTACCAAGATTCTACGGCTGAATTGCAAGAAAACAGCAGAATTCTGCACGAAATCTTCAAAATTCTTACAGAAAACCGCATATTTCGATGCAAAACGACGATTTCTCGCCGATTTTCGTTGTTTTCTGGCTTGAATTTGCAAAGAAGAGCACGAAATCTACAAAATCATCACTTTTTACCAAGATTCTACGGCTGAATTGCAAGAAAACAGCAGAATTCTGCACGAAATCATCAAAATTCTTACAGAAAACCGCATATTTCGATGCATAACAACGATTTCTCGCCGATTTTCGTTGTTTTCTGGCTTGAATTCGCAAAGAAGAGCACGAAATCTACAAAATCATTACTTTTTACCAAAATTCTACGGCTGAATTGCAAGAAAACAGCAGAATTCTGCACGAAATCATCAAAATTCTTACAGAAAACCGCATATTTCGATGCAAAACGACAATTTTTCGCCGATTTTCGTTGTTTTCTGGCATGACTTTGCAAAGAAGAGCACGAAATCTACAAAATCATCACTTTTTACCAAGATTCTACGGCTGAATTGCAAGAAAACAGCAGAATTCTGCACGAAATCATCAAAATTCTTACGGAATTGCAAGAAAACAGCAGAATTCTGCACGAAATCATCAAAATTCTTACAGAAAACCGCATATTTCGATGCAAAACAACGATTTCTCGCCGATTTTCGTTGTTTTCTGGCTTGAATTCGCAAAGAAGAGCACAAAATCTACAAAATCATCACTTTTTACCAAGATTCTACGGCTGAATTGCAAGAAAACAGCAGAATTCTGAACGAAATCATCAAAATTCTTACAGAAAACCGCATATTTCGATGCAAAACGACGATTTCTCGCCGATTTTCGATGTTTTCTCCCTTGAATTCGCAAAGAAGAGCACGAAATCTACAAAATCATGACTTTTTACCAAGATTCAACAGCTGAATTGCAAGAAAACAGCAGAATTCTGCACGAAATCATCAAAATTCTTACAGAAAACCGCATATTTCGATGCAAAACGACGATTTTTCGCCAATTTTCGTTGTTTTCTGGCATGAATTTGCAAAGAAGAGCACGAAATCTACAAAATCATGAGTTTTTACCAAGATTCAACGGCTGAATTGCAAGAAAACAGCAGAATTCTGCACGAAATCATCAAAATTCTTAGAGAAAACCGCATATTTCGATGCAAAACGACGATTTCTCGCTGATTTTCGTTGTTTTCTATCTTGAATTCGCAAAGAAGAGCACGAAATCTACAAAATCATGACTTTTTACCAAGATTCAACGGCTGAATTGCATGTAAACAGCAGAATTCTGCACGAAATCGTCAAAATTCTTACAGAAAACCGCATATTTCGATGCAAATCGACGATTTCTCGCCGATTTTCGTTGTTTTCTGGCTTGAATTCGCAAAGAAGAGCACGAAATCTACAAAATCATGACTTTTTACCAAGATTCAACGGCTGAATTGCAAGAAAACAGCAGAATTCTGCACGAAATCATCAAAATTCTTACAGAAAACCGCATATTTCGATGCAAAACAACGATTTCTCGCCGATTTTCGTTGTTTTCTGGCTTGAATTCGCAAAGAAGAGCACAAAATCTACAAAATCATCACTTTTTACCAAGATTCTACGGCTGAATTGCAAGAAAACAGCAGAATTCTGAACGAAATCATCAAAATTCTTACAGAAAACCGCATATTTCGATGCAAAACGACGATTTCTCGCCGATTTTCGATGTTTTCTCCCTTGAATTCGCAAAGAAGAGCACGAAATCTACAAAATCATGACTTTTTACCAAGATTCAACAGCTGAATTGCAAGAAAACAGCAGAATTCTGCACGAAATCATCAAAATTCTAACAGAAAACCGCATATTTCGATGCAAAACGACGATTTTTCGCCAATTTTCGTTGTTTTCTGGCATGAATTTGCAAAGAAGAGCACGAAATCTACAAAATCATGAGTTTTTACCAAGATTCAACGGCTGAATTGCAAGAAAACAGCAGAATTCTGCACGAAATCATCAAAATTCTTAGAGAAAACCGCATATTTCGATGCAAAACGACGATTTCTCGCTGATTTTCGTTGTTTTCTGGCTTGAATTCGCAAAGAAGAGCACGAAATCTACAAAATCATGACTTTTGCCAAGATTCAACGGCTGAATTGCAAGAAAACAGCAGAATTCTGCACGAAATCATCAAAATTCTTAGAGAAAACCGCATATTTCGATGCAAAACGACGATTTCTCGCCGATTTTCGTGGTTTTCTGGCTTGAATTCGCAAAGAAGAGCACGAAATCTACAAAATCATGACTTTTTACCAAGATTCAACGGCTGAATTGCAAGAAAACAGCAGAATTCTGCACAAAATCATCAAAATTCTTAGAGAAAACCGCATATTTCGATGCAAAACGACGATTTCTCGCTGATTTTCGTTGTTTTCTATCTTGAATTCGCAAAGAAGAGCACGAAATCTACAAAATCATGACATTTTACCAAGATTCTACGGCTGAATTGCAAGAAAACAGCAGAATTCTGCACGAAATCATCAAAATTCTTACAGAAAACCGCATATTTCGATGCATAACAACGATTTCTCGCCGATTTTCGTTGTTTTCTGGCTTGAATTCGCAAAGAAGAGCACGAAATCTACAAAATCATTACTTTTTACCAAAATTCTACGGCTGAATTGCAAGAAAACAGCAGAATTCTGCACGAAATCATCAAAATTCTTACAGAAAACCGCATATTTCGATGCAAAACGACAATTTTTCGCCGATTTTCGTTGTTTTCTGGCATGAATTTGCAAAGAAGAGCACGAAATCTACAAAATCATCACTTTTTACCAAGATTCTACGGCTGAATTGCAAGAAAACAGCAGAATTCTGCACGAAATCATCAAAATTCTTACGGAAAACCGCATATTTCGATGCAAAACGATTATTTCTCGCCGATTTTCGTTGTTTTCTGGCTTGAATTCGCAAAGAAGAGCACGAAATCTACAAAATCATGACTTTTTACCAAGATTCAACGGCTGAATTGCAAGAAAACAGCAGAATTCTGCACGAAATCGTCAAAATTCTTACAGAAAACCGCATATTTCGATGCAAAACGATTATTTCTCGCCGATTTTCGTTGTTTTCTGGCTTGAATTCGCAAAGAAGAGCACGAAATCTACAAAATCATGACTTTTGCCAAGATTCAACGGCTGAATTGCAAGAAAACAGCAGAATTCTGCACGAAATCATCAAAATTCTTAGAGAAAACCGCATATTTCGATGCAAAACGACGATTTCTCGCCGATTTTCGTGGTTTTCTGGCTTGAATTCGCAAAGAAGAGCACGAAATCTACAAAATCATGACTTTTTACCAAGATTCAACGGCTGAATTGCAAGAAAACAGCAGAATTCTGCACAAAATCATCAAAATTCTTAGAGAAAACCGCATATTTCGATGCAAAACGACGATTTCTCGCTGATTTTCGTTGTTTTCTATCTTGAATTCGCAAAGAAGAGCACGAAATCTACAAAATCATGACATTTTACCAAGATTCAACGGCTGAATTGCAAGAAAACAGCAGAATTCTGCACGAAATCGTCAAAATTCTTACAGAAAACCGCATATTTCGATGCAAAACGATTATTTCTCGCCGATTTTCGTTGTTTTCTGGCTTGAATTCGCAAAGAAGAGCACGAAATCTACTAAATCATGACTTTTTACCAAGATTCAACGGCTGAATTGCAAGAAAACAGCAGAATTCTGCACAAAATCATCAAAATTCTTACAGAAAACCGCATATTTCGATGCAAAACGATTATTTCTCGCCGATTTTCGTTGTTTTCTGGCTTGAATTCGCAAAGAAGAGCACGAAATCTACAAAATCATGACTTTTTACTAAGATTCAACGGCTGAATTGCAAGAAAACCGCAGAATTCTGCACGAAATCATCAAAATTCTTACAGAAAACCGCATTTTTCGATGCAAATCGACGATTTCTCGCCGATTTTCGTTGTTTTCTGGCTTGAATTCGCAAAGAAGAGCACGAAATCTACAAAATCATGACTTTTTACCAAGATTCAACAGCTGAATTGCAAGAAAACAGCAGAATTCTGCACGAAATCATCAAAATTCTTACAGAAAACCGCATATTTCGATGCAAAACAACGATTTCTCGCCGATTTTCGTTGTTTTCTGGCTTGAATTCGCAAAGAAGAGCACAAAATCTACAAAATCATCACTTTTTACCAAGATTCTACGGCTGAATTGCAAGAAAACAGCAGAATTCTGAACGAAATCATCAAAATTCTTACAGAAAACCGCATATTTCGATGCAAAACGACGATTTCTCGCCGATTTTCGATGTTTTCTCCCTTGAATTCGCAAAGAAGAGCACGAAATCTACAAAATCATGACTTTTTACCAAGATTCAACAGCTGAATTGCAAGAAAACAGCAGAATTCTGCACGAAATCATCAAAATTCTTACAGAAAACCGCATATTTCGATGCAAAACGACGATTTTTCGCCAATTTTCGTTGTTTTCTGGCATGAATTTGCAAAGAAGAGCACGAAATCTACAAAATCATGAGTTTTTACCAAGATTCAACGGCTGAATTGCAAGAAAACAGCAGAATTCTGCACGAAATCATCAAAATTCTTAGAGAAAACCGCATATTTCGATGCAAAACGACGATTTCTCGCTGATTTTCGTTGCTTTCTATCTTGAATTCGCAAAGAAGAGCACGAAATCTACAAAATCATGACTTTTTACCAAGATTCAACGGCTGAATTGCATGTAAACAGCAGAATTCTGCACGAAATCGTCAAAATTCTTACAGAAAACCGCATATTTCGATGCAAATCGACGATTTCTCGCCGATTTTCGTTGTTTTCTGGCTTGAATTCGCAAAGAAGAGCACGAAATCTACAAAATCATGACTTTTTACCAAGATTCAACGGCTGAATTGCAAGAAAACAGCAGAATTCTGCACGAAATCATCAAAATTCTTACAGAAAACCGCATATTTCGATGCAAAACAACGATTTCTCGCCGATTTTCGTTGTTTTCTGGCTTGAATTCGCAAAGAAGAGCACAAAATCTACAAAATCATCACTTTTTACCAAGATTCTACGGCTGAATTGCAAGAAAACAGCAGAATTCTGAACGAAATCATCAAAATTCTTACAGAAAACCGCATATTTCGATGCAAAACGACGATTTCTCGCCGATTTTCGATGTTTTCTCCCTTGAATTCGCAAAGAAGAGCACGAAATCTACAAAATCATGACTTTTTACCAAGATTCAACAGCTGAATTGCAAGAAAACAGCAGAATTCTGCACGAAATCATCAAAATTCTTACAGAAAACCGCATATTTCGATGCAAAACGACGATTTTTCGCCAATTTTCGTTGTTTTCTGGCATGAATTTGCAAAGAAGAGCACGAAATCTACAAAATCATGAGTTTTTACCAAGATTCAACGGCTGAATTGCAAGAAAACAGCAGAATTCTGCACGAAATCATCAAAATTCTTAGAGAAAACCGCATATTTCGATGCAAAACGACGATTTCTCGCTGATTTTCGTTGTTTTCTATCTTGAATTCGCAAAGAAGAGCACGAAATCTACAAAATCATGACTTTTTACCAAGATTCAACGGCTGAATTGCATGTAAACAGCAGAATTCTGCACGAAATCGTCAAAATTCTTACAGAAAACCGCATATTTCGATGCAAAACGACGATTTCTCGCCGATTTTCGTTGTTTTCTGGCTTGAATTCGCAAAGAAGAGCACGAAATCTACAAAATCATGACTTTTTACCAAGATTCAAACGGCTGAATTGCAAGAAAACAGCAGAATTCTGCACGAAATCATCAAAATTCTTACAGAAAACCGCATATTTCGATGCAAAACAACGATTTCTCGGCGATTTTCGTTGTTTTCTGGCTTGAATTCGCAAAGAAGAGCACGAAATCTACAAAATCATCACTTTTTACCAAGATTCTACGGCTGAATTGCAAGAAAACAGCAGAATTCTGCACGAAATCTTCAAAATTCTTACAGAAAACCGCATATTTCGATGCAAAACGACGATTTCTCGCCGATTTTCGTTGTTTTCTGGCTTGAATTCGCAAAGAAGAGCACGAAATCTACAAAATCATCACTTTTTACCAAGATTCAACGGCTGAATTGCAAGAAAACAGCAGAATTCTGCACGAAATCATCAAAATTCTTAGAGAAAACCGCATATTTCGATGCAAAACGACGATTTCTCGCCGATTTTCGTTGTTTTCTGGCTTGAATTCGCAAAGAAGAGCACGAAATCTACAAAATCATCACTTTTTACCAAGATTCAACGGCTGAATTGCAAGAAAACAGCAGAATTCTGCACGAAATCATCAAAATTCTTAGAGAGAACCGCATATTTCGATGCAAAACGACGATTTCTCGCTGATTTTCGTTGTTTTCTATGTTGAATTCGCAAAGAAGAGCACGGAATCTACAAAATCATGACTTTTTACCAAGATTCAACGGCTGAATTGCAAGAAAACAGCAGAATTCTGCACGAAATCATCAAAATTCTTACAGAAAACCGCATATTTCGATGCAAAACGACGATTTCTAGCCGATTTTCGTTGTTTTCTGGCTTGAATTCGCAAAGAAGAGCACGAAATCTACAAAATCATGACTTTTTACCAAGATTCAACGGCTGAATTGCAAGAAAACAGCAGAATTCTGCACGAAATCATCAAAATTCTTACAGAAAACCGCATATTTCGATGCAAAACAACGATTTCTCGCCGATTTTCGTTGTTTTCTGGCTTGAATTCGCAAAGAAGAGCACGAAATCTACAAAATCATCACTTTTTACCAAGATTCTACGGCTGAATTGCAAGAAAACAGCAGAATTCTGCACGAAATCTTCAAAATTCTTACAGAAAACCGCATATTTCGATGCAAAACGACGATTTCTCGCCGATTTTCGTTGTTTTCTGGCTTGAATTTGCAAAGAAGAGCACGAAATCTACAAAATCATCACTTTTTACCAAGATTCTACGGCTGAATTGCAAGAAAACAGCAGAATTCTGCACGAAATCATCAAAATTCTTACAGAAAACCGCATATTTCGATGCATAACAACGATTTCTCGCCGATTTTCGTTGTTTTCTGGCTTGAATTCGCAAAGAAGAGCACGAAATCTACAAAATCATTACTTTTTAACAAAATTCTACGGCTGAATTGCAAGAAAACAGCAGAATTCTGCACGAAATCATCAAAATTCTTACAGAAAACCGCATATTTCGAAGCAAAACGACGATTTCTCGCCGATTTTCGTTGTTTTCTGGCTTGAATTCGCAAAGAAGAGCACGAAATCTACAAAATCATGACTTTTTACCAAGATTCAACGGCTGAATTGCAAGAAAACAGCAGAATTCTGCACGAAATCATCAAAATTCTTAGAGGAAACTGCATATTTCGATGCAAAACAACGATTTCTCGCCGATTTTCGTTGTTTTCTATCTTGAATTCGCCAAGAAGAGCACGAAATCTACAAAATCATGACTTTTTACCAAGATTCAACGGCTGAATTGCAAGAAAACAGCAGAATTCTGCACGAAATCGTCAAAATTCTTAGAGAAAACCGCATATTTCGATGCAAAACGACGATTTCTCGCCGATTTTCGTTGTTTTCTGGCTTGAATTCGCAAAGAAGAGCACGAAATCTACAAAATCATCACTTTTTACCAAGATTCAACGGCTGAATTGCAAGAAAACAGCAGAATTCTGCACGAAATCATCAAAATTCTTAGAGAAAACCGCATATTTCGATGCAAAACGACGATTTCTCGCCGATTTTCGTGGTTTTCTGGCTTGAATTCGCAAAGAAGAGCACGAAATCTACAAAATCATGACTTTTTACCAAGATTCAACGGCTGAATTGCAAGAAAACAGCAGAATTCTGCACGAAATCATCAAAATTCTTACAGAAAACCGCATTTTTCGATGCAAAACGACGATTTCTCGCCGATTTTCGTTGTTTTCTGGCTTGAATTCGCAAAAAAGAGCACGAAATCTACAAAATCATAACTTTTTACCAAGATTCAACGGCTGAATTGCAAGAAAACAGCAGAATTCTGCACGAGATCATCAAAATTCTTACAGAAAACCGCATATTTCGATGCAAAACAACGATTTCTCGCCGATTTTCGTTGTTTTCTGGCTTGAATTCGCAAAGAAGAGCACGAAATCTACAAAATCATCACTTTTTACCAAGATTCTACTGCTGAATTGCAAGAAAACAGCAGAATTCTGCACGAAATCTTCAAAATTCTTACAGAAAACCGCATATTTCGATGCAAAACGACGATTTCTCGCCGATTTTCGTTGTTTTCTGGCTTGAATTTGCAAAGAAGAGCACGAAATCTACAAAATCATCACTTTTTACCAAGATTCTACGGCTGAATTGCAAGAAAACAGCAGAATTCTGCACGAAATCATCAAAATTCTTACAGAAAACCGCATATTTCGATGCATAACAACGATTTCTCGCCGATTTTCGTTGTTTTCTGGCTTGAATTCGCAAAGAAGAGCACGAAATCTACAAAATCATTACTTTTTACCAAAATTCTACGGCTGAATTGCAAGAAAACAGCAGAATTCTGCACGAAATCATCAAAATTCTTACAGAAAACCGCATATTTCGATGCAAAACGACGATTTCTCGCCGATTTTCGTTGTTTTCTGGTTTGAATTTGCAAAGAAGAGCACGAAATCTACAAAATCATGACTTTTTACCAAGATTCAACGGCTGAATTGCAAGAAAACAGCAGAATTCTGCACGAAATCATCAAAATTCTTACAGAAAACCGCATATTTCGATGCAAAACGACGATTTCTCGCCGATTTTCGTTGTTTTCTGGCTTGAATTTGCAAAGAAGAGCACGAAATCTACAAAATCATCACTTTTTACCAAGATTCTACGGCTGAATTGCAAGAAAACAGCAGAATTCTGCACGAAATCTTCAAAATTCTTACAGAAAACCGCATATTTCGATGCAAAACGACGATTTCTCGCCGATTTTCGTTGTTTTCTGGCTTGAATTTGCAAAGAAGAGCACGAAATCTACAAAATCATCACTTTTTACCAAGATTCTACGGCTGAATTGCAAGAAAACAGCAGAATTCTGCACGAAATCATCAAAATTCTTACAGAAAACCGCATATTTCGATGCATAACATCGATTTCTCGCCGATTTTCGTTGTTTTCTGGCTTGAATTCGCAAAGAAGAGCACGAAATCTACAAAATCATTACTTTTTACCAAAATTCTACGGCTGAATTGCAAGAAAACAGCAGAATTCTGCACGAAATCGTCAAAATTCTTAGAGAAAACCGCATATTTCGATGCAAAACGACGATTTCTTGCCGATTTTCGTTGTTTTCTGGCTTGAATTCGCAAAGAAGAGCACGAAATCTACAAAATCATCACTTTTTACCAAGATTCAACGGCTGAATTGCAAGAAAACAGCAGAATTCTGCACGAAATCAACAAAATTCTTACAGAAAACCGCATTTTTCGATGCAAAACGACGATTTCTCGCCGATTTTCGTTGTTTTTTGGCTTGAATTTGCAAAGAAGAGCACGAAATCTACAAAATCATCACTTTTTACCAAGATTCTACGGCTGAATTGCAAGAAAACAGCAGAATTCTGCACGAAATCTTCAAAATTCTTACAGAAAACCGCATATTTCGATGCAAAACGACGATTTCTCGCCGATTTTCGTTGTTTTCTGGCTTGAATTTGCAAAGAAGAGCACGAAATCTACAAAATCATCACTTTTTACCAAGATTCTACGGCTGAATTGCAAGAAAACAGCAGAATTCTGCACGAAATCTTCAAAATTCTTACAGAAAACCGCATATTTCGATGCAAAACGACGATTTCTCGCCGATTTTCGTTGTTTTCTGGCTTGAATTTGCAAAGAAGAGCACGAAATCTACAAAATCATCACTTTTTACCAAGATTCTACGGCTGAATTGCAAGAAAACAGCAGAATTCTGCACGAAATCATCAAAATTCTTACAGAAAACCGCATATTTCGATGCATAACAACGATTTCTCGCCGATTTTCGTTGTTTTCTGGCTTGAATTCGCAAGGAAGAGCACGAAATCTACAAAATCATTACTTTTTACCAAAATTCTACGGCTGAATTGCAAGAAAACAGCAGAATTCTGCACGAAATCATCAAAATTCTTACAGAAAACCGCATATTTCGATGCAAAACGACGATTTCTCGCCGATTTTCGTTGTTTTCTGGCTTGAATTCGCAAAGAAGAGCACGAAATCTACAAAATCATGACTTTTTACCAAGATTCAACGGCTGAATTGCAAGAAAACAGCAGAATTCTGCACGAAATCATCAAAATTCTTAGAGAAAACTGCATATTTCGATGCAAAACAACGATTTCTCGCCGATTTTCGTTGTTTTCTATCTTGAATTCGCCAAGAAGAGCACGAATTCTACAAAATCATGACTTTTTACCAAGATTCAACGGCTGAATTGCAAGAAAACAGCAGAATTCTGCACGAAATCGTCAAAATTCTTAGAGAAAACCGCATATTTCGATGCAAAACGACGATTTCTCGCCGATTTTCGTTGTTTTCTGGCTTGAATTCGCAAAGAAGAGCACGAAATCTACAAAATCATCACTTTTTACCAAGATTCAACGGCTGAATTGCAAGAAAACAGCAGAATTCTGCACGAAATCATCAAAATTCTTAGAGAAAACCGCATATTTCGATGCAAAACGACGATTTCTCGCCGATTTTCGTGGTTTTCTGGCTTGAATTCGCAAAGAACAGCACGAAATCTACAAAATCATGACTTTTTACCAAGATTCAACGGCTGAATTGCAAGAAAACAGCAGAATTCTGCACGAAATCATCAAAATTCTTACAGAAAACCGCATATTTCGATGCAAAACGATTATTTCTCTCCGATTTTCGTTGTTTTCTGGCTTGAATTCGCAAAGAAGAGCACGAAATCTACAAAATCATGACTTTTTACCAAGATTCAACGGCTGAATTGCAAGAAAACAGCAGAATTCTGCACGAAATCATCAAAATTCTTACAGAAAACCGCATATTTCGATGCAAAACGACGATTTCTCGCCGATTTTCGTTGTTTTCTGGCTTGAATTCGCAAAGAAGAGCACGAAATCTACAAAATCATGACTTTTTACCAAGATTCAACGGCTGAATTGCAAGAAAACCGCAGAATTCTGCACGAAATCATCAAAATTCTTACAGAAAAACGCATTTTTCGATGCAAATCGACGATTTCTCGCCGATTTTCGTTGTTTTCTGGCTTGAATTCGCAAAGAAGAGCACGAAATCTACAAAATCATCACTTTTACCAAGATTCAACGGCTGAATTGCAAGAAAACAGCAGAATTCTGCACGAAATCATCAAAATTCTTAGAGAAAACTGCATATTTCGATGCAAAACAACGATTTCTCGCCGATTTTCGTTGTTTTCTATCTTGAATTCGCCAAGAAGAGCACGAAATCTACAAAATCATGACTTTTTACCTAGATTCAACGGCTGAATTGCAAGAAAACAGCAGGATTCTGCACGAAATCATCAAAATTCTTACAGAAAACCGCATATTTCGATGCAAAACAACGATTTCTCGCCGATTTTAGTTGTTTTCTATCTTGAATTCGCCAAGAAGAGCACGAAATCTATAAAATTATGACTTTTTACCTAGATTCAACGGCTGAATTGCAAGAAAACAGCAGAATTCTGCACGAAATCATCAAAATTCTTACAGAAAACCGCATATTTCGATGCAAAACGACGATTTCTCGCCGATTTTCGTTGTTTTCTGGCTTGAATTCGCAAAGAAGAGCACGAAATCTACAAAATCATGACTTTTTACCAAGATTCAACGGCTGAATTGCAAGAAAACAGCAGAATTCTGCACGAAATCATCAAAATTCTTACAGAAAACCGCATATTTCGATGCAAAACGACGATTTCTCGGCGATTTTCGTTGTTTTTTGGCATGAATTTGCAAAGAAGAGCACGAAATCTACAAAAGCATGACTTTTTACCAAGATTCAACTGCTGAATTGCAAGAAAACAGCAGAATTCTGCACGAAATCATCAAAATTCTTAGAGAAAACCGCATATTTCGATGCAAAACGACGATTTCTCGCTGATTTTCGTTGTTTTCTGTCTTGAATTCGCAAAGAAGAGCACGAAATTTACAAAATCATGACTTTTTACCAAGATTCAACGGCTGAATTGCAAGTAAACAGCAGAATTCTGCACGAAATCGTCAAAATTCCTAGAGAAAACCGCATATTTCGATACAAAACGACGATTTCTCGCCGATTTTCGTTGTTTTCTGGCTTGAATTCGCAAAGAAGAGCACGAAATCTACAAAATCATGACTTTTTACCAAGATTCAACGGCTGAATTGCAAGAAAACAGCAGAATTCTGCACGAAATCATCAAAATTCTTACAGAAAACCGCATATTTCGATGCAAAACGACGATTTCTCGCCGATTTTCGTGGTTTTCTGGCTTGAATTCGCAAAGAACAGCACGAAATCTACAAAATCATGACTTTTTACCAAGATTCAACGGCTGAATTGCAAGAAAACAGCAGAATTCTGCACGAAATCATCAAAATTCTTACAGAAAACCGCATATTTCGATGCAAAACGATTATTTCTCGCCGATTTTCGTTGTTTTCTGGCTTGAATTCGCAAAGAAGAGCACGAAATCTACAAAATCATGACTTTTTACCAAGATTCAACGGCTGAATTGCAAGAAAACAGCAGAATTCTGCACGAAATCATCAAAATTCTTACAGAAAACCGCATATTTCGATGCAAAACGACGATTTCTCGCCGATTTTCGTTGTTTTCTGGCTTGAATTCGCAAAGAAGAGCACGAAATCTACAAAATCATGACTTTTTACCAAGATTCAACGGCTGAATTGCAAGAAAACCCCAGAATTCTGCACGAAATCATCAAAATTCTTACAGAAAAACGCATTTTTCGATGCAAATCGACGATTTCTCGCCGATTTTCGTTGTTTTCTGGCTTGAATTCGCAAAGAAGAGCACGAAATCTACAAA
The DNA here is from genome assembly GCA_029298725.1 of Gnatocerus cornutus. Lineage (NCBI taxonomy): Eukaryota > Metazoa > Arthropoda > Insecta > Coleoptera > Tenebrionidae > Gnatocerus > Gnatocerus cornutus. The sequence goes on from CM055514.1 coordinate 4,139,178, forward strand.
ATCATGACTTTTCACCAAGATTCAACGGCTGAATTGCAAGAAAACAGCAGAATTCAGCACGAAATCATCAAAATTCTTACAGAAAACCGCATATTTCGATGCAGAACAACGATTTCTCGCCGATCTTCGTTGTTTTCTGGCTTGAATTCGCAAAGAAGAGCACGAAATCTACAAAATCATTACTTTTACCAAGATTGTACGGCTGAATTGCAAGAAAACAGCAGAATTCTGCAGGAAATCATCAAAATTCTTACAGAAAACCGCATATTTCGATGCAAAACGACGATTTCTCGACGATTTACGTTGTTTTCTGGCTTGAATTCGCAAAGAAGAGCACGAAATCTACAAAATCATGACTTTTTACCAAGATTCAACGGCTGAATTGCAAGAAAACAGCAGAATTCTGCACGAAATCATCAAAATTCTTAGAGAAAACTGCATATTTCGATGCAAAACAACGATTTCTCGCCGATTTTCGTTGTTTTCTATCTTGAATTCGCCAAGAAGAGCACGAAATCTACAAAATCATGACTTTTTACCTAGATTCAACGGCTGAATTGCAAGAAAACAGCAGAATTCTGCACGAAATCATCAAAATTCTTACAGAAAACCGCATATTTCGATGCAAAACGACGATTTCTCGGCGATTTTCGTTGTTTTTTTGCATGAATTTGCAAAGAAGAGCACGAAATCTACAAAAGCATGACTTTTTACCAAGATTCAACTGCTGAATTGCAAGAAAACAGCAGAATTCTGCACGAAATCATCAAAATTCTTAGAGAAAACCGCATATTTCGATGCAAAACGACGATTTCTCGCTGATTCTCATTGTTTTCTGTCTTGAATTCGCAAAGAAGAGCACGAAATTTACAAAATCATGACTTTTTACCAAGATTCAACGGCTGAATTGCAAGTAAACAGCAGAATTCTGCACGAAATCGTCAAAATTCCTAGAGAAAACCGCATATTTCGATACAAAACGACGATTTCTCGCTGATTTTCGTTGTTTTCTGGCTTGAATTCGCAAAGAAGAGCACGAAATCTACAAAATCATGACTTTTTACCAAGATTCAACGGCTGAATTGCAAGAAAACAGCAGAATTCTGCACGAAATCATCAAAATTCTTACAGAAAACCGCATATTTCGATGCAAAACGACGATTTATCGCCGATTTTCGTTGTTTTCTGGCTTGAATTTGCAAAGAAGAGCACGAAATCTACAAAATCATGACTTTTTACCAAGATTCAACGGCTGAATTGCAAGAAAACAGCAGAATTCTGCACGAAATCATCAAAATTCTTAGAGAAAACTGCATATTTCGATGCAAAACAACGATTTCTCGCCGATTTTCGTTGTTTTCTATCTTGAATTCGCCAAGAAGAGCACGAAATCTACAAAATCATGACTTTTTACCTAGATTCAACGGCTGAATTGCAAGAAAACAGCAGAATTCTGCACGAAATCATCAAAATTCTTACAGAAAACCGCATATTTCGATGCAAAACAACGATTTCTCGCCGATTTTCGTTGTTTTCTATCTTGAATTCGCCAAGAAGAGCACGAAATCTATAAAATCATGACTTTTTACCTAGATTCAACGGCTGAATTGCAAGCAAACAGCAGAATTCTGCACGAAATCATCAAAATTCTTAGAGAAAACCGCATATTTCGATGCAAAATGACGATTTCTCGCTGATTTTCGTTGTTTTCTATCTTGAATTCGCAAAGAAGAGCACGGAATCTACAAAATCATGATTTTTACCAAGATTCAACGGCTGAATTGCAAGAAAACAGCAGAATTCTGAACGAAATCGTCAAAATTCTTAGAGAAAACTGCATATTTCGATGCAAAACAACAATTTCTCGCCGATTTTCGTTGTTTTCTGGCTTGAATTCGCAAAGAAGAGCACGAAATCTACAAAATCATGACTTTTTACCAAGATTCAACGGCTGAATTGCAAGAAAACAGCAGAATTCTGCACGAAATCATCAAAATTCTTAGAGAAAACTGCATATTTCGATGCAAAACAACGATTTCTCGCCGATTTTCGTTGTTTTCTATCTTGAATTCGCCAAGAAGAGCACGAAATCTACAAAATCATGACTTTTTACCTAGATTCAACGGCTGAATTGCAAGAAAACAGCAGAATTCTGCACGAAATCATCAAAATTCTTACAGAAAACCGCATATTTCGATGCAAAACGACGATTTCTCGGCGATTTTCGTTGTTTTTTTGCATGAATTTGCAAAGAAGAGCACGAAATCTACAAAAGCATGACTTTTTACCAAGATTCAACTGCTGAATTGCAAGAAAACAGCAGAATTCTGCACGAAATCATCAAAATTCTTAGAGAAAACCGCATATTTCGATGCAAAACGACGATTTCTCGCTGATTCTCATTGTTTTCTGTCTTGAATTCGCAAAGAAGAGCACGAAATTTACAAAATCATGACTTTTTACCAAGATTCAACGGCTGAATTGCAAGTAAACAGCAGAATTCTGCACGAAATCGTCAAAATTCCTAGAGAAAACCGCATATTTCGATACAAAACGACGATTTCTCGCTGATTTTCGTTGTTTTCTGGCTTGAATTCGCAAAGAAGAGCACGAAATCTACAAAATCATGACTTTTTACCAAGATTCAACGGCTGAATTGCAAGAAAACAGCAGAATTCTGCACGAAATCATCAAAATTCTTACAGAAAACCGCATATTTCGATGCAAAACGACGATTTCTCGCCGATTTTCGTTGTTTTCTGGCTTGAATTTGCAAAGAAGAGCACGAAATCTACAAAATCATGACTTTTTACCAAGATTCAACGGCTGAATTGCAAGAAAACAGCAGAATTCTGCACGAAATCATCAAAATTCTTAGAGAAAACTGCATATTTCGATGCAAAACAACGATTTCTCGCCGATTTTCGTTGTTTTCTATCTTGAATTCGCCAAGAAGAGCACGAAATCTACAAAATCATGACTTTTTACCTAGATTCAACGGCTGAATTGCAAGAAAACAGCAGAATTCTGCACGAAATCATCAAAATTCTTACAGAAAACCGCATATTTCGATGCAAAACAACGATTTCTCGCCGATTTTCGTTGTTTTCTATCTTGAATTCGCCAAGAAGAGCACGAAATCTATAAAATCATGACTTTTTACCTAGATTCAACGGCTGAATTGCAAGCAAACAGCAGAATTCTGCACGAAATCATCAAAATTCTTAGAGAAAACCGCATATTTCGATGCAAAATGACGATTTCTCGCTGATTTTCGTTGTTTTCTATCTTGAATTCGCAAAGAAGAGCACGGAATCTACAAAATCATGATTTTTACCAAGATTCAACGGCTGAATTGCAAGAAAACAGCAGAATTCTGAACGAAATCGTCAAAATTCTTAGAGAAAACTGCATATTTCGATGCAAAACAACAATTTCTCGCCGATTTTCGTTGTTTTCTGGCATGAATTCGCAAAGAAGAGCACGAAATCTACAAAATCATGACTTTTTACCAAGATTCAACGGCTGAATTGCAAGAAAACAGCAGAATTCTGCACGAAATCATCAAAATTCTTAGAGAAAACCGCATATTTCGATGCAAAACGACGATTTCTCGCTGATTTTCGTTGTTTTCTATCTTGAATTTGCAAAGAAGAGCACGAAATCTACAAAATCATGACTTTTTACCAAGATTCAACGGCTGAATTGCAAGAAAACAGCAGAATTCTGCACGAAATCATCAAAATTCTTAGAGAAAACTGCATATTTCGATGCAAAACAACGATTTCTCGCCGATTTTCGTTGTTTTCTATCTTGAATTCACCAAGAAGAGCACGAAATCAACAAAATCATGACTTTTTACCAAGATTCAACGGCTGAGTTGCAAGAAAACAGCAGAATTCTGCACGAAATCGTCAAAATTCTTAGAGAAAACCGCATATTTCGATGCAAAACGACGATTTCTCGCTGATTTTCGTTGTTTTCTGTCTTGAATTCGCAAAGAAGAGCACGAAATTTACAAAATCATGACTTTTTACCAAGATTCAACGGCTGAATTGCAAGTAAACAGCAGAATTCTGCACGAAATCGTCAAAATTCCTAGAGAAAACCGCATATTTCGATACAAAACGACGATTTCTCGCCGATTTTCGTTGTTTTCTGGCTTGAATTCGCAAAGAAGAGCACGAAATCTACAAAATCATGACTTTTTACCAAGATTCAACGGCTGAATTGCAAGAAAACAGCAGAATTCTGCACGAAATCATCAAAATTCTTACAGAAAACCGCATATTTCGATGCAAAACGACGATTTCTCGCCGATTTTCGTGGTTTTCTGGCTTGAATTCGCAAAGAACAGCACGAAATCTACAAAATCATGACTTTTTACCAAGATTCAACGGCTGAATTGCAAGAAAACAGCAGAATTCTGCACGAAATCATCAAAATTCTTACAGAAAACCGCATATTTCGATGCAAAACGATTATTTCTCGCCGATTTTCGTTGTTTTCTGGCTTGAATTCGCAAAGAAGAGCACGAAATCTACAAAATCATGACTTTTTACCAAGATTCAACGGCTGAATTGCAAGAAAACAGCAGAATTCTGCACGAAATCATCAAAATTCTTACAGAAAACCGCATATTTCGATGCAAAACGACGATTTCTCGCCGATTTTCGTTGTTTTCTGGCTTGAATTCGCAAAGAAGAGCACGAAATCTACAAAATCATGACTTTTTACCAAGATTCAACGGCTGAATTGCAAGAAAACCGCAGAATTCTGCACGAAATCATCAAAATTCATACAGAAAAACGCATTTTTCGATGCAAATCGACGATTTCTCGCCGATTTTCGTTGTTTTCTGGCTTGAATTCGCAAAGAAGAGCACGAAATCTACAAAATCATGACTTTTTACCAAGATTCAACGGCTGAATTGCAAGAAAACAGCAGAATTCAGCACGAAATCATCAAAATTCTTACAGAAAACCGCATATTTCGATGCAAAACAACGATTTCTCGCCGATTTTCGTTGTTTTCTGGCTTGAATTCGCAAAGAAGAGCACGAAATCTACAAAATCATCACTTTTACCAAGATTGTACGGCTGAATTGCAAGAAAACAGCAGAATTCTGCAGGAAATCATCAAAATTCTTACAGAAAACCGCATATTTCGATGCAAAACGACGATTTCTCGACGATTTACGTTGTTTTCTGGCTTGAATTCGCAAAGAAGAGCACGAAATCTACAAAATCATGACTTTTTACCAAGATTCAACGGCTGAATTGCAAGAAAACAGCAGAATTCTGCACGAAATCATCAAAATTCTTACAGAAAACCGCATATTTCGATGCAAAACGACGATTTCTCGCCGATTTTCGTTGTTTTCTGGCTTGAATTCGCAGAGAAGAGCACGAAATCTACAAAATCATGACTTTTTACCAAGATTCAACGGCTGAATTGCAAGAAAACCGCAGAATTCTGCACGAAATCATCAAAATTCATACAGAAAAACGCATTTTTCGATGCAAATCGACGATTTCTCGCCGATTTTCGTTGTTTTCTGGCTTGAATTCGCAAAGAAGAGCACGAAATCTACAAAATCATCACTTTTACCAAGATTGTACGGCTGAATTGCAAGAAAACAGCAGAATTCTGCAGGAAATCATCAAAATTCTTACAGAAAACCGCATATTTCGATGCAAAACGACGATTTCTCGACGATTTACGTTGTTTTCTGGCTTGAATTCGCAAAGAAGAGCACGAAATCTACAAAATCATGACTTTTTACCAAGATTCAACGGCTGAATTGCAAGAAAACAGCAGAATTCTGCACGAAATCATCAAAATTCTTAGAGAAAACTGCATGTTTCGATGCAAAACAACGATTTCTCGCCGATTTTCGTTGTTTTCTATCTTGAATTCGCCAAGAAGAGCACGAAATCTACAAAATCATGACTTTTTGCCTAGATTCAACGGCTGAATTGCAAGAAAACAGCAGAATTCTGCACGAAATCATCAAAATTCTTACAGAAAACCGCATATTTCGATGCAAAACGACGATTTCTCGGCGATTTTCGTTGTTTTTTGGCATGAATTTGAAAAGAAGAGCACGAAATCTACAAAAGCATGACTTTTTACCAAGATTCAACTGCTGAATTGCAAGAAAACAGCAGAATTCTGCACGAAATCATCAAAATTCTTAGAGAAAACCGCATATTTCGATGCAAAACGACGATTTCTCGCTGATTTTCGTTGTTTTCTGTCTTGAATTCGCAAAGAAGAGCACGAAATTTACAAAATCATGACTTTTTACCAAGATTCAACGGCTGAATTGCAAGTAAACAGCAGAATTCTGCACGAAATCATCAAAATTCTTACAGAAAACCGCATATTTCGATGCAAAACGACGATTTCTCGCCGATTTTCGTTGTTTTCTGGCTTGAATTTGCAAAGAAGAGCACGAAATCTACAAAATCATGACTTTTTACCAAGATTCAACGGCTGAATTGCAAGAAAACAGCAGAATTCTGCACGAAATCATCAAAATTCTTAGAGAAAACTGCATATTTCGATGCAAAACAACGATTTCTCGCCGATTTTCGTTGTTTTCTATCTTGAATTTGCAAAGAAGAGCACGAAATCTACAAAATCATGACTTTTTACCAAGATTCAACGGCTGAATTGCAAGAAAACAGCAGAATTCTGCACGAAATCGTCAAAATTCTTAGAGAAAACCGCATATTTCGATGCAAAATGACGATTTCTCGCTGATTTTCGTTGTTTTCTATCTTGAATTCGCAAAGAAGAGCACGGAATCTACAAAATCATGATTTTTACCAAGATTCAACGGCTGAATTGCAAGAAAACAGCAGAATTCTGAACGAAATCGTCAACATTCTTAGAGAAAACTGCATATTTCGATGCAAAACAACAATTTCTCGCCGATTTTCGTTGTTTTCTGGCATGAATTCGCAAAGAAGAGCACGAAATCTACAAAATCATGACTTTTTACCAAGATTCAACGGCTGAATTGCAAGAAAACAGCAGAATTCTGCACGAAATCATCAAAATTCTTAGAGAAAACCGCATATTTCGATGCAAAACGACGATTTCTCGCTGATTTTCGTTGTTTTCTATCTTGAATTTGCAAAGAAGAGCACGAAATCTACAAAATCATGACTTTTTACCAAGATTCAACGGCTGAATTGCAAGAAAACAGCAGAATTCTGCACGAAATCATCAAAATTCTTAGAGAAAACTGCATATTTCGATGCAAAACAACGATTTCTCGCCGATTTTCGTTGTTTTCTATCTTGAATTCACCAAGAAGAGCACGAAATCAACAAAATCATGACTTTTTACCAAGATTCAACGGCTGAGTTGCAAGAAAACAGCAGAATTCTGCACGAAATCATCAAAATTCTTACAGAAAACCGCATATTTCGATGCAAAACGACGATTTCTCGCCGATTTTCGTTGTTTTCTGGCTTGAATTCGCAAAGAAGAGCACGAAATCTACAAAATCATGACTTTTTACCAAGATTCAACGGCTGAATTGCAAGAAAACAGCAGAATTCTGCACGAAATCATCAAAATTCTTAGAGAAAACTGCATATTTCGATGCAAAACAACGATTTCTCGCCGATTTTCGTTGTTTTCTATCTTGAATTCACCAAGAAGAGCACGAAATCAACAAAATCATGACTTTTTACCAAGATTCAACGGCTGAATTGCAAGAAAACAGCAGAATTCTGCACGAAATCGTCAAAATTCTTAGAGAAAACCGCATATTTCGATGCAAAACGACGATTTCTCGCCGATTTTCGTTGTTTTCTGGCTTGAATTCGCATAGAAGAGCACGAAATCAACAAAATCATCACTTTTTACCAAGATTCAACGGCTGAATTACAAGAAGCAGAATTCTGCACGAAATCATCAAAATGCTTACAGAAAACCGCATATTTCGATGCAAAACGACGCTTTCTCGCCGATTTTCGTTGTTTTCTGGCTTGAATTCGCAAAGAAGAGCACGAAATCTACTAAATCATGACTTTTTACCAAGATTCAACGGCTGAATTGCAAGAAAACAGCAGAATTCTGCACGAAATCATCAAAATTCTTAGAGAAGACTGCATATTTCGATGCAAAACAACGATTTCTCGCCGATTTTCGTTGTTTTCTATCTTGAATTCACCAAGAAGAGCACGAAATCAACAAAGTCATGACTTTTACCAAGATTCAACGGCTGAGTTGCAAAAAAACAGCAGAATTCTGCACGAAATCGTCAAAATTCTTAGAGAAAACCGCATATTTCGATGCAAAACGACGATTTCTCGCCGATTTTCGTTGTTTTCTGGCTTGAATTCGCAAAGAAGTGCACGAAATCTACAAAATCTTCACTTTTTACCAAGATTCAACGGCTGAATTGCAAGAAAACAGCAGAATTCTGCACGAAATCTTCAAAATTCTTAGAGAAAACCGCATATTTCGATGCAAAACGACGACTTCTCGCCGATTTTCGTTGTTTTCTGGCTTGAATTCGCACAGAAGAGCACGAAATCTACAAAATCATCACTTTTTACCAAGATTCAACGGCTGAATTGCAAGAAAACAGCAGAATTCTGCACGAAATCATCAAAATTCTTAGAGAAAACCGCATATTTCGATGCAAAACGACGATTTCTCGCTGATTTTCGTTGTTTTCTATCTTGAATTCGCAAAGAAGAGCACGGAATCTACAAAATCATGACTTTTTACCAAGATTCAACGGCTGAATTGCAAGAACACAGCAGAATTCTGCACGAACTCATCAAAATTCTTACAGAAAACCGCATATTTCGATGCAAAACAACGATTTCTCGCCGATTTTCGTTGTTTTCTGGCTTGAATTCGCAAAGAAGAGCACGAAATCTACAAAATCATCACTTTTTACCAACATTCTACGCTGAATTGCAAGAAAACAGCGGAATTTTGCACGAAATCATCAAAATTCTTACAGAAAACCGCATATTTCGATGCAAAACGACGATTTCTCGCCGATTTTCGTTGTTTTCTGGTTTGAATTCGCAAAGAAGAGCACGAAATCTACAAAATCATGACTTTTTACCAAGATTCAACATCTGAATTGCAAGAAAACAGCAGAATTCTGCACGAAATCCACAAAATTCTTAGAGAAAACCGCATATTTCGATGCAAAACGACGATTTCTCGCCGATTTTCGTGGTTTTCTGGCTTGAATTCGCAAAGAAGAGCACAAAATCTACAAAATCATGACTTTTTACCAAGATTCAACGGCTGAATTGCGAGAAAACAGCAGAATTCTGCACGAAATCATGAAAATTCTTACAGAAAACCGCATATTTAGATGCAAAACGACGATTCATCGCCGATTTTCGTGGTTTTCTGGCTTGAATTCGCAAAGAAGAGCACGAAATCTACAAAATCATGACTTTTTTCCAAGATTCAACGGCTGAATTGCGAGAAAACAGCAGAATTCTGCACGAAATCATGAAAATTCTCACAGAAAACCGCATTTTTCGATGCAAAACGACGATTTCTCGCCGATTTTCGTTGTTTTCTGGCTTGAATTCGCAAAGAAGAGCACGAAATCTACAAAATCATGACTTTTTTCCAAGATTCAACGGCTGAATTGCAAGAAAACAGCAGAATTCTGCACGAAATCTTCAAAATTCTTACAGAAAACCGCATATTTCGATGCTAAACAACGATTTCTCGCCAATTTTCGTTGTTTTCTGGCTTGAATTCGCAAAGAAGAGCACGAAATCTACAAAATCATCACTTTTTACCAAGACTCTGCGGCTGAATTGCAAGAAAACAGCAGAATTCTGCACGAAATCATCAAAATTCTTACAGAAAACCGCATATTTCGATGCTAAACGACGATTTCTCGCCGATTTTCGTTGTTTTCTGGCTTGAATTCGCAAAGAAGAGCACGAAATCTACAAAATCATGACTTTTTACCAAGATTCAACGGCTGAATTGCAAGAAAACAGCAGAATTTTGCACGTAATCATCAAAATTTTTACAGAAAACCGCATCTTTCGATGCAAAACGACGATTTCTCGCCGATTTCTCGCCGATTTTCGTTGTTTTCTATCTTGAATTCGCAAAGAAGAGCACGAAATCTACAAAATCATGACTTTTTACCAAGATTCAACGGCTGAATTGCAAGAAAACAGCAGAGTTCTGCACAAAATCGTCAAAATTCTTAGAGAAAACCGCATATTTCGATGCAAAACGACGATTTCTCGCCGATTTTCGTTGTTTTCTGGCTTGAATTCGCAAAGAAGAGCACGAAATCTACAAAATCATCACTTTTTACCAAAATTCAACGGCTGAATTGCAAGAAAACAGCAGAATTCTGCACGAAATCATCAAAATTCTTAGAGAAAACCGCATATTTCGATGCAAAACGACGATTTCTCGCCGATTTTCGTGGTTTTCTGGCTTGAATTCGCAAAGAAGAGCACGAAATCTACAAAATCATGACTTTTTACCAAGATTCAACGGCTGAATTGCAAGAAAACAGCAGAATTCTGCGCGAAATCATCAAAATTCTTACAGAAAACCGCATATTTCGATGCAAAACGATTATTTCTCGCCGATTTTCGTTGTTTTCTGGCTTGAATTCGCAAAGAAGAGCACGAAATCTACAAAATCATGACTTTTTACCAAGATTCAACGGCTGAATTGCAAGAAAACAGCAGAATTCTGCACAAAATCATCAAAATTCTTACAAAAAACCGCATATTTCGATGCAAAACGACGATTTCTCGCCGATTTTCGTTGTTTTCTGGCTTGAATTCGCAAAGAAGAGCACGAAATATACAAAATCATGACTTTTTACCAAGATTCAACGGCTGAATTGCAAGAAAACAGCAGAATTCTGCACGAAATCATCAAAATTCTTACAGATAACCGCATATTTCGATGCAAAACAACGATTTTTCGCCGATTTTCGTTGTTTTCTGGCTTGAATTCGCAAAGAAGAGCACGACATCTACAAAATCATCACTTTTTACCAAGATTCTACGGCTGAATTGCAAGAAAACAGCAGAATTCTGCACGAAATCATCAAAATTCTTACAGAAAACCGCATATTTCGATGCAAAACGACGATTTCTCGCCGATTTTCGTTGTTTTCTGGCTTGAATTCGCAAAGAAGAGCACGAAATCTACAAAATCATGACTTTTTAACAAGATTCAACGACTGAATTGCAAGAAAACAGCAGAATTCTGCACGAAATCATCAAAATTCTTAGAGAAAACCGCATATTTCGATGCAAAACGACGATTTCTCGCCGATTTTCGTTGTCTTCTGGCTTGAATTCGCAAAGAAGAGCACGAAATCTACAAAATCATGACTTTTTACCAAGATTCAACGGCTGAATTGCAAGAAAACCGCAGAATTCTGCACGAAATCATCAAAATTCTTAGAGAAAACTGCATATTTTGATGCAAAACAACGATTTCTCGCCGATTTTCGTTGATTTCTATCTTGAATTCGCCAAGAAGAGCACGAAATCTACAAATTCATGACTTTTTACCTAGATTCAACGGCTGAATTGCAAGAAAACAGCAGAATTCTGCATGAAATCATCAAAATTCTTAGAGAAAACCGCATATTTCGATGCAAAACGACGATTTCTCGCCGATTTTCGTGGTTTTCTGGCTTGAATTCGCAAAGAAGAGCACGAAATCTACAAAATCATGACTTTTTACCAAGATTCAACGGCTGAATTGCAAGAAAACAGCAGAATTCTGCGCGAAATCATCAAAATTCTTACAGAAAACCGCATATTTCGATGCAAAACGATTATTTCTCGCCGATTTTCGTTGTTTTCTGGCTTGAATTCGCAAAGTAGTAGTAAGGTAGTGCCGGTTTCACTCCACGACCTTGTGGAGTGAAACCGGCATAGGTTTTACGCCGATGACTCATTGCAGTTGAATCTCATTTTATTTTTTATTTTATCAACTTTCAGTACAATGTTATTTGATACTTATCGTTTCAAATTACATTTATCCAATTTTATGAAAGCTTGAAGTTTCATTGCAAATATCTTCGAAACGGTTATTCTGGGTCCATTGGTACATATAACAAAAAATATGCACATTAAAAAATACTGTCGATTCATAGAAAGTAACTGACGTTTGATTTGTAATGTATCAAGTTACAGGATGAAATGTGTTATTTACTGTTTGTTCATAACTCGAAAACGAAGAGTCTGACGAGATTTGCGCTATTAATAAAAAATTAGCGTTTTGTAAAGTACAATTGATTTATAGAAAAAGAATTAGGTTTTAGTCATATCGTGTCAAGTTACAGCTAAATAAAATTTTGAATTTTTGAAGTTTGAAGAGCAATATCTCGGAAACGATATTTCTGACACAATTTGAATCTATGACAAAAAAGATGCGCCTTGAAAAGTACCATCGAAATGTTGAAAGAAAATTTTGATTTTATTCGACCACCCCAAAAATCGAAAAAAATTTTGTTAAATAATAAAATCCAAACGAATTGAAAAAACTATGACATGTTATATATTTTCTTAATGCACATTTAATTCTGCGTTATTTGATATGCAGCATGACAATTTTAAAAAAACCACCCCTAAATTATTGTTGAAGGTTGAAATCTGAAATTTTGTGTGAATGATTAGTGGACGATTCTAAAAAACGCCGTAATGTTAAAAGTTTTTTTTGCGACTGGTTTGTCAAAAAATGCAATTGGTGCACATAAGGGTTGCGATTTTGTGTGATTGAAAACGATCAAAATAAAGAGAAAATCTTTTTCAATATAGCGACCATACAATCACATAGAAAATAATGCGTTTAAGATTAGCATTTTTGTGGGGTAAAGTCCATTTCCGCCCGACCAAAAACTGGCACAATTCATCGTTGTCAGTTATTAATAAAATGCGCTAAACCTGACACTCTTTTTTTTTTTTTTTTTTTTGGATACATATTTTATATATATTTATACAGTATTGTACTCAAAACTCTTTTCTTTAACCATTCCCAAAAATTCAGAAAATTTTGAAAACTTAAAAAAAAAAAAAAAAAAAAAATTTTTTTAGATAATTTTTTTCTACTACCCCTGTTTAAATGTAAAAAAAGTATTTTTCTTTTACGTAAATTTTCAAAGATTTGCTTTATCTCGAAAAACTACCCCTATTTAAAAAAACTAAATATATATTCAATAATTTTTATTGTGTTTGCCACAAAGTTAAATTATATAGTAATCCGGGGGGAGGGGTGTGACTGCACCATTTTTCGATCATCCCTGTAAGTGCATTAAAATTAATTTTTTTGTTTTACTCCAAAAGTCTTTACTTACGGGATATCACGAATATGCACTCATCCGCAACCTCTCCTGTCTGCGGAATTCTTTTCGCTCCCTCCTTGATAGACAAGGTGGGACCTCTCTTATAATGTCCCTGTTTAACACTGGCCGATATCCCAGATAATCATCAGCATCATCATCATCATCCCACAATTCTTCTTTTTTAATGGTATTTAAAGGTGTTGCTGCTGCTGCTGCTGCTGCTGCAGCTGCTGCTGCTGCTGCTGCTGTTCCTACTTCCCCACTGCTTGCAGAATTCTGCTGGGGTTGGTAAGATGCTGATGTGGATGGTTGCGCCCATGCAGTTAATCCAGGTTGGAATCGGCGACTGCACTTGAACTTGTGGATCGCCATTTTCGTTGGCTTGACCCAATGGTCTTTAACGAACGGGCATTGCACTAATTCTGAAAAAAATTATTGTATATAATTAAAAACAGAAGAACAATGTATTACCGTCGCTCATGTTGCTTCAAGATTTCTTGATTTCTGTTGCTCTAAAGTGTTACAATTTGATTTATATTAAAGTCATTTATCACCGCCTACTTAACAAAATACGTTTTACGCCTTGTTTATCTCCACACACTATTTTTCAACCAATCCCTACTTAGTACACTTACCGTTGCTGAGGTTGCTATTGTGACATTGCGTTTCATTGGTTACAGCTTTCCCACACCAGCTCGGACTTAGACTTTTGATTGTCTTATTGGAGATGTATGTCCCAAACCCATGCACGCTTCTTGTTTCAATGACCCCGGTCATGAAAAATGCAAGCTTGCACTTACAAAATGCATTGCCAAGTTCCTGCGACAATGACCTGTCTTTAACAGTGATGTAATAAGCAGATATATGTCTAATTTTCTCGAGCATTGACTTGTCCTTCAAAATGTGCAAGCTCAGCAGATTTTTCCGAATGACCAATGAACTTTCCACCTCCTGCATACGTATCTATAGTGGGGCACTTTTGCAGAATCAACAATTTTCTTTATTATAAAAATGAACTCTTCTTTATTGCAAATCATTCAGTTGACAAAGTTAACAATGAAGACTCCCGCGAAAAAATTCAATTTAAGCCTGAAAAAATCGCCTGCTGTAAGTTAAATTATTTCAATATTGATTTAATTTATTTTGAATACTATTTTTTTTTTTAGATTTCAGTCATAAGCTGTTCAGAAGAAGAGGAAGACGAAAAATCTGTTAAAATTCTTCAAAATGTTTTGCTGCAGGTAAATAAATTTTATAATTTTTTAGTACATTACAAATAACATACTTTATTTGGCTTTCAGGAAGCAGGTGGGGTCCAACAGCAGGTCGAAGAAGGAGAATTGCTTTCGGTGAGTATTATAATCATTTCTCTGACAAACTTTTTTTTTGGTTATTTAAAATTTTTACATCTTTTCTTTTATTTCTCAGGGATGCGAGTCTCTCGATACATTTTTGAGCTCGGTGGGACATGTTCCAACAGTGCCACCTCCCCTAAGAAAACTTGGCAATTCTCCGATCCCAACCACATCAAGGGGAAAAAATTTGGCGTTATTAAAAAATGACGTTGCTGAAGACGAGGAGCCAACCTCTCAGAGCTCCCTGGAAGAGGAAGGAGAGGTGGAAGCAGAAGACTCCACCACGACAACCATGCGAAGCTGCAGGAAGCGCCTGATGGGAGAGAAACGAAAACATCTCTACCATCTGGAGAGCATAGACAGGGCCCTGCAAGAGCTCAACAAGAAAGAAGAGAAGCTGCTTCAGGTGATTAACCTGAAGCGAAAGAAACTTAACACTGAAGCAGCTAATCTTAATATTCAGGTGCAAAAATGCAACATTATAATAGAGCAAATATCTAAACAATTGTAATAAATAATTTTAACCTAATCATTGTTTTATTTTACTTTTGATCAGAAATTTTTTAATGACTTAGACCATGAGTTAAACGAAGATTAATTAACATAATTGTGATAGTATTGGTTGATTATTAACCTTCTAGTTATTTTATTAAAATTAAACTAAATTATATCTAAACAAAAAAAAAATCTGATATGGACTAAAATACATTTAAATAAACTAGACCACAAATTATACGAAGATTTAAATTAGATGAAAACAAAAAAAATCTGTTGACTAAGTTGAATAATCATTTCATTCAAATTTAAATTATCATAAATAAGGAGAAGTACAAAAAGAAATATGAGGCTTGATATATTTTATTTTATTGTTTTAAAAAAACATTATCAATTAATTTTAAACGATACATTTTTCTTTGTAAATCAAACAATTCAATTTGATGCTTTAATTGAATCAAAGATCGAATATGTCGTTCTATTTTTTTACGATAAATTTTTAAAGCTATAATCTTATCATGATCATAAAGTTTCTTGTTTGGAGATTTGGACATAATCGTGTTTTTCTACAAATTCTATGTCTGTGGACAAATACACCGTTCCTCTGCTAATCAAAAATATTTCTTTTCCCAATTTGATTTCTTCGTTCAAAGTTTCGAAGTTGTTGTTCTTCTTTAATCTATTTGTAAATCGATGGGGAAGAATCGTCTTGAAGCCTGAACACTTTACACACACCTTTTCACCATAGCATGTATCAACAAAGCTAAAATTCAACACTTTATGTGGTTTATGTAGTTGCAGAGTGCGCACACTTACAAATTCATCAACTCTCAAATTATCGTTTAATTCTTTAATGATTGCAGTCATTTTCTTTTAAAAGATGATGTTATAAATTACAACCAATCTGATTTGAAGACTACATTTTGTCGATTTATCTAAATATTCTTTCATTCATACGCAAGCGCAATTAAAAATTTCGAATTCAGCACTATTTGAAATATGAACAATTTGCTGACAATCAACAACTGACATGTCTCAAATTGCTAGTGTCCTTGGTTTACAAGTTGAAACTTGTTGATTTCTCTAGTACTTATAGATGCAAGAATTTTGCTTTGACAAAACTGTGTTTTTGTGCTTGTATGTGAATGTATGGTGCTATAAAAACATCAAAAACATGGAAACTGTGACTTCTCTGTGCAAGCGATCATTACGACTTATACGACAGTACATTAGTAAAGTTAACAATGTGGATGAGACTCAACGTATGATAACTCATATTAACACCACAATCAGAATAGTTAAAAAAGCAATCTTAAACAAAATCTTTCAAAACAATCCATTAGAACAACCAAGTTCTTTAGAAGCAAGTTTAGCTCATCTCAAATGTTATCGTTTTAAATTGAAACACATGAAAAAGCAGTTTAATGTTAGACGTGGAAACGGGTTACCAACGCCATCTAATATAAGAGATTGTGCTATTTCATGGGAAGATGTTGATTCATCTTTTAACAGCAGAATTCAAACAGGGTTTATATCAAATCATGGATGTAAAGATGCTTTAATTTTTTTAAATAAGTGTTTTAAATGTTTCTCTAGAAGAGTTAAAAAAGAATTAACAAAACATCTTTTAAAAGTAAATGTCATATTTTCAGCGAATTTTATTAAGCCGCAAAATGATGACATTGATATGAAATCGTTTCCAACAAAAAACGAATTAATTGACAAATCAACTAATTTAAAAAAATGGTATCAAACAAATGTTGTTAACAAAATTATAAATAAACTTGAAGAATTTGCTGAAAAAGATTCCGGATGGGCATTATTTGAAATATTAGGTTTAAAAGTTAATATTAACCAATATGATCCCATCAAATTTGGTTATTCCACTTTCGTTAAAATGCCAAATTTTATTGAAAACAAACGAGCAGTCATCAATGTTCAAAATCCTGACTCATATTGCATACTTTGGGCAATTGTTTCGGCTTTATATCCAACAAATAATCACCCTGAAAGAATTTCATCGTACCCGCATTTCAAAGATGTTTTATCTTATGAAAACATAGAATTTCCAATTACATTTAAAGATATAAAAAAAATTGAAGTTATGAACAATTTAGCTATAAATCTCTACTGTATTGAAAATAAAAAAGTCTTTCCGTGTGCATTAAGTACAAATTTGCAAAATTCAAGGAAAGTAATTAATCTCTTAATGGTGCCATTGCAAACTAATACAAAGCAATTTAAAAACAATCAGCTTTTACATCACTTTGTTTGGATAAAAAATTTATCTGCATTAATATCAAAGCAATTATCAGCACACAATCACAAGACGTATATATGCGAAAGATGTTTGAACGCGTTTACGCAACAAGATCTTTTGGAAAAACATAGAAACTATTGTGAAAACGTAAATACTTGTTCCATTAAATTACCAACAGAAGATGATAAATTCTTGTTTTTTAAAAACCATAAATTTCAAGAAAAAGTAGCTTTCGCTATATATGCAGATTTGGAGAGCATTTTAGAGAAATGCAATGATAACAATCAACATTCCAATTCTCATGCTTATCAAAAGCATACTGCTTTTAGTGTCGCGTATTATTTGAAATGTTCATATGATGAAAACCTTTCAAAATTTCGATTATATCGTGGTAAAGATTGCATTTCATGGTTTATAAAAGAGCTGGACTCTATTGCAAAATTTTGTGACAATATCTTCAGATTTGTATTGCCTATGCAAAAATTGAATAAACAAGAAAGACAAAAAATTTTAAATACAAGCAAATGTCACATCTGTAAACAATCATTTATTAAAGAACAAATCAAAGTAATTGATCATGATCACAAAACTGGAGCTATTCGCGGGGCTGCTCATCAAAATTGCAATCTAAATTATAAGGATTTCCACATTATTCCCATTGTTTTTCATAATTTGAGTGGTTATGATGCTCATTTTATTATAAAAGAATTATCCACATCCATTGATGGTCAGATACAACTTTTACCGATTAATAAAGAAAAATACATAGCGTTTACAAAGTATGTTTCCAACACCTCAATTCGCCTGAGATTTATTGATTCTTTTCGCTTTATGCCGTCTAGTTTGGAGACGTTGGCAAATAATTTACAAAATGATCAGAAATACATTACTAAAGCGCATTGTAATGATTCCCAAGAATTTGAAATGTTAACAAAAAAGGGTATCTTTCCTTACGATTACATTGATTCTTGGGAAAAACTTGATGAAAAAAATCTTCCCACAAAAACTGATTTCTTCAGTTATCTCAATGACGAAGATGTTTCAGATAAAAACTATCAACATGCCATTAACGTCTGGAAACGATTTAAAATTAATTCGCTTGGAGAATATTCTGATTTGTATTTAAAAACAGATGTTTTACTATTAGTTGACATATTTGAAGCTTTTCGAAAAACCTGCATGATAACTTATCAACTGGATCCTTTACATTATTACACTGCACCTGGTCTAACTTTTGATGCGATGCTTAAAACAACGAAAATTGAATTAGAGCTTTTGACAGATATTGACAAAATCCTATTTATAGAAAAAGGAATTCGAGGTGGTGTTTCGCAATGTTCAAATCGATACGCTCAAGCCAACAATAAATATATGGCTAGTCACTATGATGAATCTAAGGATTCCAGTTTTTTAATGTATTTTGATGTTAATAATCTCTATGGAGCAGCGATGTCCGAATATTTGCCCTATGGAAATTTCGAATTTCTAGAAAACATTGATCTCAATGAAATACTTAACACTCCCAAAAATTCTCACATTGGATACATTATTGAATGTGATATCAATTATCCCTTGAATTTGCATGAACTTCATAGTGATTTGCCTCTGGCTCCAGAACATATGATTCCTCCAATATCAAAGAGCAAAATACCCAAACTGTTGCTAACATTATACCCAAAACGCAACTATGTTGTACACTATCACAACTTGAAATTGTACGTAAAATATGGATTGACTGTGGAAAAAATTCATAGAGTTTTAAAATTTTATCAATCTCCTTGGTTGAAAGAATATATTGACTTGAACACTAAATTGAGACAACAGTCAAAAAATGATTTTGAAAAAGATTTTTATAAGTTAATGATTAATGCCATTTATGGCAAATGTATGGAAAACGTTCGCTAACATAAAGATATCCATTTACTTACTAAATGGGATGGTCGATTTGGTGCTCGATTTTATATCTCTAAACCAAATTTTCACAGTTCAGTTTGTTTTGATGATAATTTGGTTGTTGTAGAAATGAATAAATTAGAAGTATTTTTAAATAAACCTATATATATTGGTTTTAGCATTTTAAATATATCCAAAACATTTCTTTATGATTTTCATTATGGCTACATTTTGAATCGTTTTGATAAAAGAGCTAAATTACTTTACACCGATACAGACAGTTTAATTTATCAAATTCAAGTTGATGATATTTATCAGTATATAAAAACTGATCTTCATAAATTTGACACCTCCGATTATGAACCAAACAATATTTATAATATAGAATTAAAAAATAAAAAAGTTCCAGGCTTACGTTAGATGATTATAAACAATGTTTGTTTGATGAGAAAATTTTCAAAACAGTTCAGAGACTTATCAGATCTAAAAATCATACGGTTTATTCGACAGAACAAACCAAAGTTGTTCTAAGTCCTCACGATGATAAGCGCATGCTCAATTTTCCACATACAGATACAAAACCTTGGGGGTACATGTATCACATCAGTGAGTAACAGTGTGCTCTAAGAACAAGCTTTTTAATTGTCTTCATAATTCTGATAAAAATCATGGAAGTTAACATGATTAATGAGATGGAACTTGAAATCTGTAAAAATGTGCAAAATACTGAGTTATTCTATCTCAAGAAATATTTCTCCATCATGAACCAATCAGGAAATAGCTCGAGTTATTTACCAAGTAAGAAACTGTTTCACCATTTGATGGAAAAAGAAGATTTTATAATAGAAGATTGTATTTTTTATTATATGTATAACAATACCGATCTTACAGATGTTTGTTTAGTTTTAGAGAAAAAGTTAAAATTTGATAATTATATTAATTCGATTTTACAATTATGTAATAAACATAATTATCAGTATTTAAATTTTGAACTTCTTAGCAATTTATTAACATCCAACAAGTTACTTAACAGTATGTTTTATAAATCTTTTGTTTTATGTTTGTTATCAGATTTTGATTTACAAGGTGTTACCAATAACAGTTACCCTGTTAAAAATATAGCAAAAAATTATAAAAATTTGGAAACTTGTGTTACAAACTTTATATCTTACGTAGCATCTAAGGTTTACGCCGAACCTTTAAAATGTTTTATTTCGGCATTAGCAATAAACAAAATTCCATATAGTCTTAACAGATCTACAGCTCCGTTCAGCAGAATATTCAGCTGGCTGCAGGAAAATATATTAAAAGCGGAAAGGGAGCCAGGAACGAGATTGGGATGGACTTCAGGACCAGATTCTGCTCCTTGGCCATCTACTGAATTGTCGGATTATAAAGAAACTTTGTCATTACTTAACTTAATATGTAATGAATAAATAAATAAACAATTTTTAAAAATTCATTTATTTTATTACCCACATACATCAAATAATATATTGTATATAAACTTTTATACTATTTTTACAATATTCCTTAATGGTAAATATTTTACAACTCTATCATATAAAATGAGACAATATGCACTGGTTTTGTCCGGAACGTTAACAGCTGTTTCAAATTCCAATCTGATCAATACAGGACTTTTTCTCAAGATTTCGTTTTGTTTAGAACAATCTAGAACGGTTATAGGTGCAATTGTTTTAAATTCTTCAGGACTGAATAATGGTTCAGCCTCTTTTCTAAAAAAAGATCTCTGAAAATTTATAAACATTTCATACAAAAGAGCATACTGATTTGTTTTAAAATTTAGATTTAAATTATCATATGGATACATATCATCATTAAGATACACTTTAATATTACTTAAATTACAATGATCAAATTGGCTATAGTCTCTAGTTTTATGATTTTTCCTGTCTATTTGAAGTCCAAAAAATATATACTGTGCTCTTTCAACGCTGGTTTGTAAGGTCCATGTATGACTTCTTGTTTGCGGAAGCAAAGGAAACTCATGAACTTCTCTACTACGAAATGGAATATCCAATTCTCTATCATTGTTGACAATATTAATTAACATAAGCTTTGTTGAGTCAGATACCGATATATGTGGCACAGCCCAAGAAATTTTAAATATTTTAACTCTAGCTGAATTTTTATTGTCACTGAAAATTAATGCATTTATGTCGGTGTTTCCTCGAATAAGAATCAGTTCTTGACGCATATTAATTAAAATTTTATTAAAATCTTCACAGAATCCGAAAATGAAACGTAAAGGAATCACCACATTAAAATCTCCTGTCGTTTGATTAATTGTTGTTGAATTTCCTTTTGGAAACCAGCCTGCATTTTGAAGAGCATCACTCTGATTTGTATTGTATGTTGGATAACCTTTCAAGATTGTTGTCAATCCAGGATTTCTAATTCGATCTACAGGTTGTCCACAAATTTCATAACGTATTTCATCAAACAATAATAGAACACCATTATTTGCGAATTTTACACCTAAAGGTGAAACAGGTTCATTATTTTCTTTAAACACTTCCACTTTTCCTTCTATATACAATGAACTATGAGATGGTAGCGTGTACAAATTCTGCTGTTCTATAGGAATCCTGATTGTATCATTATTTCCAAATGAATCATTAGTGTAAGGTTTATGTGTACGTCTTTCGGCGTAAGTTATTGCTGAATCAAATACAGCTTTATCGTTAACATTTAGGTTTTCGTAATTCATTTTTGATTTGAAGTCTTTACGGTCAAGCCTAACGACTCTAAAAATTTTTTGTTTCTGGATGTTAATCCGTTGCACATCAGATTAGTACTGAATAATGTTTTCCTTGACTTATTTATATATTGAGGTAGTTTAGGTTTTAAAGAAAATTCCTGTTTAGATGTTGTGTTAAACAATAAACCCATTTTCTTACACTTTTTTCAAATGTAGTCTTACTGTTATGACTTCTTCTCTGAAATTAACTAAATTACCATCTTGATCTGTTATTTTAAGTACTATTTCATCAATTTGCTGCGTGTTGATTGGTAAATAAATAACATTTCTAGGAATTTCCACGATTCGATAGCCAGGTGGAACATTTGGAAAAAATTCGTGAATTATGTGCACTTCTTTTCCGTTTCTGAAAGAATTTGATACAACGTTACACTCTACACATAGAGCGTTCAACTTGAGAATTTTTGCAGGAAATTCAGAAAAATGATTAATATTTTTCTTTAGCTCTTGTGGTTTAAAACCCAAAAGAGTTGCAATACAATCTTTATGGGTGAAATCAATATCAAACGTACACTTTATTTCAGTTTTTAACGTGTTATTATTTCCTTTAATTAATACTTTTGGTAATAATTTCCGCTTCTTTTTAGGGTTGATCGAAGTGCCATAAAACTTTGTTACATAATCAGTTAGTTTCTTGTCTAAACATGAACTAATATCATCAATTTCATAAGAACCCTCATCTAAGCTTATACAACATAGTTGTTTATTTTCCAATTTAAAGTAAAATTTGTTATTAGTTTTATCAATATTTGGAAATGAATTATAGGTCTGAAGATTTGTTAAACCCATCACAAAATTATTGTTTTCCAAACATAATGGAGGATAAAATTTGCTATTAAGTATGGAATTTCTTCCACTTAATGTTACAGTAAATGACATATTAAAGTTATTCTGGTTACAACCGAGTCACTACTAATTAAACATTAAGTTGGTGTGTAGTTATATAGAAATTTTAAGCACAAATGACCACAATTATATGTATTATAATTTTGAAAATTTTTATGATTATATGTTATGCTACAAGAGCCCGCACTTTGCAAATAATTAATCAATTCTTTTGGAGGTTGCAGATTTCCATAACTATCAAAGTAAATAATTTTATTGCAATTTTTTTTATATGTTGTCCAATGTGTTCCAGGACCATTACAATCATCTAAGTTAATTATTCCACATTCTTTGACATTTACGGTTTTGGTAGGTAATGAGTTTCTCATAAATATTCCTCGAAAATGTGGAATTTTTAAAAGTTTTACATATTTAATCAAATCTACATTTGTAAGTGCTCGTTTAGGTAGTTTTAACGGAAACCTTTTTTGTTTATTGCAGGTTTTAAAAAAAAACCAAAACCTGATTTGTATGGTTTTAAATATAATCTTTTGCCAGATTTTCCCACCGCAATAGTTTCCATTGCTTGATTATGACGTTGATTCTCTTTTAACTGCTCTTTGGCAGCATTTGCAGAATTCACAGTTTTTGCTATTGCAGCGGCACCTCCGCCTAGTGATCCCAATGCTCCTAAGGCGGCGAAAATTGGTAACAATGGTAAAAATCCACCAGTTTTTGGAACTGGAATAATTCTGTCTGGTTTTATTTTCTTCGTTCCCTTAAATTTTTTGACTTCAGCAATCGCACTTTTAAGTGCAGTTGTAGTGTTTTTATAATTTTTATTTTTTAAAATTTGTTTTGCATGATTTACTAAGTCCTTGAAATTCAAAGCTTTTCCATTTTTTCTTTTATGTTTTCTTCTTTGAGATTTTCGTGTTGGTTTCTTTAATTTTAAATTGTAACCCATACCAAGTTTGGTTTTTGCTTTCATCACCGTTGCAACACCAGCAGCGGCAGCTTTTTCTCCAAAATTAGCGTCTGTTGAACGAAATCTATCGACAGCTTGTTCGTAAAGAATTTTATCAGCTTTGTGTCGCTCTTCTAAATCTTTGTGATTATTGTATGCTATGTCATGAGATTTACAAGCTTCATCTAATTTGTTAATACCCTTGTCTCCTCTGGCTAAACGTTTAGCTAGTTTGGTTCCAGGACCGCAAAATTGATAGCCAGGAATGTGTAATTCAAAGGGTAATTTGTTAATCGCTGAATTTACAAGCCCTCCACCGTAATACACCTTTTCAGAGGTTCTACTTAAACTGTTTTTTTGTGACCGGTCTGATAGCATTTTATACCTTTTGAAGCATCACATGCACACCGTTTGACTCCTGATCGTTTACTACTGATATGAATATTGGTATTCAGTTTAATAACAGCTTGACGAACAGTAACAACGAATATGAATGTGGTTAAGCAACAAGTTAGATTACCAGTCATCAACCATGATGATAATCTGGAAAACAGATATAAAAAGCATGGTGAATTGTTACCTTCTACAATAAGATGTCTTATAGTCGGACCTTCTAATTGTGGGAAAACCAATGTTATGATAAGTTTAATTGAGCATCCAAATGGGTTAAAATTTGAAAACGTTTATGTTTTTTCAAAATCATTATTTCAACCAAAATACTGCCGTTTAGAAAAGTTATTAAAATCCATTAAAGGAATGAATTTTTTCTCATTTAAAGATGTAAACGATAATATACCGCCACCGCATCAAGCAAAATCAAATTCAATTTTTGTTTTTGATGATGTAGCTTGTGATAAACAAAATATTATTAGAGAATATTTTAGTATGGGGCGCCATAAACAAGTGGATTGTTTTTATTTGTGTCAAACGTACACGAGAATTCCAAAACATTTAATTCGAGATAATGCAAATTTATTAATTATATTTGAGCAGGATAACTTAAATTTACGTCATATCTATAATGATAATGTAAACAGTGATATTGACTTTAAACAATTCAAAGAAATGTGTTCTCTTTGTTGGAAAGAAAAGCATGGCTTTTTGACGATAGACAAAGATAGTGATGTAAATGCTGGACGGTATAGACTAAAATTAGATTCTTTTATAGAACCGTTAAAACAAGAAGAAAGACAAATAAGAAACGAATATATGTGTATGAAAACAAGTGATTAACTTAGTCTTTAAAAAACCTTTGTGCTTACTATAGCTTTCTATACTCGTGTATATTATGGATTTAGAGAATAGTTTAGAACTCACAAAAAAACTCATCGAAAAACGAAAAATTCTTCAACAAAAATTACAGTTGCTTAAAGAAAGCCAAGAAAATCATGAAAACTCTTTTTTACCAATTACAAGTCATTTAAAAACATTGCAGATAAATTAGAACCAAAACAGTCTAATGAGTTTACAACTAATCCTACTGTTTCGAGTACTCCTAAAAAGAAATTATTAACTCAACTACACCTATCTCCAACTACACCTAAGAGAATTTCTTTAAAAGTAGATAAAATCAAAAAGCGTATTCATCTCCTCAAAGGTGAAAATGAGACACTCTCACCAATAAGATCAAAAATTGAACAAAACAAAGATGAGGATTTTCATCAAGCCGCATCTAAAGATACATCGTTTTTACACACCTCAACAATTGCTGAACATAACCCTAACAAAGAACAAAATTTTTCATTTGATGAAATTTTAGAAAATTCTGTATTAGAGAGTAAGCAAAATATTGCAAGCTTTATTGATACTCCAGTGTATAAAGAATGGATGAACGATTTTCATGAACTTCCAAGAAGGTACATTGATGAAATGCATCATGATGGTAAAAAGGAGTTTGATCATAGAACCGGAATTCGTCATGATAGTTATGGTGAAAAATATTATATAGGACGTGAACCAGTAAATTTTATTGGTCCTGATATAGAAGTTAGAAATAATACTTACAAGGGAACAATCGGCTTATATGAATTGTTGTTTAAAAATAAGCCTTTAAATTATACAAATGATGATTTAGAAAATTATAACAAGATCATAAGCATTAGTTGTGCTGCTAGAAAAAATTTCAATCCTGATGATAAAATTGCTGGTTCAAGATCAGATAAATATAGGAATATTGTTGCTCCCGGATTAACAAACTCTCCACTAAAAACACTAAAAAACAAGAAATTGATTGGTAAAGGAATGTTGAAAGAGGTTAATTTAAACTCTGTGGATTATGTTTATTGGAATGATCCAAATGAGTTAGTCGATAGACTACGATTGTTAGTTGCATCTCAGACAGCGGGCAAAGTAATAATAACGAAATTATCTCGATCATTGAAGAATTACGGGAAGCTAACATAATGGTTTAAAATGACATTAGATAAATTTGGACGTCATATATCTAAACATCCTCTAAATGTAATTTACAATACAGAGAAAGACGATGATGTCTCACATTATTTGTACTATAATGTCATATTAACATATCATGCAACTAAAATGATAAAAAATAAATTTGTCTTAATGTCTTGAAACACTGAATATGTTTTTCCGTTGAATTTGGGTGTTATTAAGAGTGTAAAATTTTCTGATGATGAAATAGCAACTTGTGTAAATGATATTCCATATTTAAAAACTGAACTTTTAAGTCTTCAGTTAAAAAATGGTGATAGACTGTCATTTTCAAGTTTGGTTAACAAGAATTTTTATGCCGAAATGGTCGTAAAGTGTCCGGTTGAATTTGAGACAACTTCAGTTACATCAGAAAGTTTGTATCATAAACAAGTTCAGACAAAATGAAAATTTCAAAGCAGAAAATTTCTTCCACAAAACAAGATGTTGTATATGAATTACATAAACCGGCAAGAGTTAATTTTAAAAGAAGACGTATTGTGATTAAAAAACTAAATGAAACACTTCAAGCTGACCTTGTTGAAATGATTAAATATGCAAAGGAAAATAGAGGTTACAAATACATTCTTATAGTAATTGATTGTTTTTCAAAATATGTGTGGGCAAGTAAACTTAAAACAAAATCTGCTCCGGAAGTTACAAATGCTATGAGTCATATTTTGGGTACATTTAAAACTCAACCAAAACATATCCAAACAGATAATGGAACAGAATTTTACAATAATAATTTTAAAACTTTAATGAAAAAGTATCACATAAATCATTATAGCGTTTTTAGTACTAAAAAAGCATCAATTGTTGAAAGAGTAAATAGAACCTTAAAGAATTTAATGTGGAAGCAATTCAGTCTACAAGGAAACTATAAATGGTTAGATATTTTGGAAAGGACTGTTAACCAATATAACAATTCTTACCACAGGACTATCAAAATGAAGCCTGCTGAAGTAAATATAAAAAATGAAAAATCTATTTTAAAAGCTATATACACCAACATTAAATATGCTACCAATAAAAATAAGTTTCATAAAGGTGATCATGTAAGAATAAGCAAATATCGAGGAATTTTTGATAAAGGATATACTCCAAATTGGTCCAATGAAATATTTGTTGTGCGGCAAATCAAGCTAACTAATCCAAGAACCTATCTACTTCAAGATGACAAAGGTGAAAAAATCTTAGGAGGATTTTATGAAATGGAACTGCAGAAAGTTAAGCATCAAGATGTGTATCTGATAGAAAAAGTATTAAAAAAGAAAGGAAATAAATTATATGTGAAGTGGTTGGGATTCGATAAAAAGTTTAATAGTTGGATAGATAATACTAGCGTAGTGTAAAATTTATGTAATAAATTATTCGTAGTTGTTTCCTTTAATTGTAATCTATGTTTTCCATAAATTAAATATAACATGTTATATTGTAGTATTTTTACTTGTAAATAAAACACAATTTAATGATAATAATTTTTATTTATATTCGTATCAATAAAACTTTGTTTTCACTGGCGATGTGTTGTGCGGATCTACCTCAGAGACTTCAAAGAAATCTTCATGGCAGGAAACGCACTCCTTTCCATATTTTGAAATAAGCCATTGCAATTCGCTTTGATCACACACAACATCCATATTGATTATTGTCTCTTCAATCTCTAAAGCTTTGTTTGGATCTAAACATTTCCAAGTATTTTTTTCTTTCTTGTAACATGGCAGGCAATAATCTTGTCTGTTGAAAAATTTCATTTCACTTTCATCGAAATTTAAATTACCTAATTGATTCATATATTTCTTTTCGCTAAACAACACACCACCATTTTTTTTAAACCG
The DNA here is from genome assembly GCA_029298725.1 of Gnatocerus cornutus. NCBI lineage: Eukaryota > Metazoa > Arthropoda > Insecta > Coleoptera > Tenebrionidae > Gnatocerus > Gnatocerus cornutus. Next base: position 4,167,374 of record CM055514.1, read on the forward strand.
ATAATACATTGTGAGTCTTTAAACAAATTAATATTGGTAGAGTAACTCTGGCTGTATAAATAATAAAAGGATATTTATGGCGCAGGCGTATCATCGCCATCATAATGACTTATCTTGGTGAATTTAGTAAAATCAGCATATTTATTGTATTGCGGAACTTCACGCAACAATTGCACATTTCTGGAAATGCTGAGTGTTCATATCTAAAGCGCATGCTTAGGAACGTGCCTGAATCATATATAACTCGGTCTGTTAACAAACAATAGTTAATTTAACTTCAAATCACTCCAACAAACATCAATTGAAATGGCTTCACTTTTAAAGAATTTGAATGAAGACTTGCGCCTTGAAGATTTTATAAGTGTAAAGTCTTTGGATGTGAATAAACCATTTCAAGTTGTTTCTCTTGAAATCATAGAAACATGTTACGGTGACAAAATGTGCGTCAAATGTCAAGATTTTAAAACTCTCTTGCCTCAGAGGTTTACAGAAGTATTCAAGAAGAACGACACTGTGAAATTATTAAATGAAGACTTAGAAAACGGAAAAGAAATATTCCTAGTAAGCAAGGGACCAGCAGGACGGTCAACCAACATAGAATTTGAAGAAAAATAAAATAATGGAACATTTTAAACTAATTGTAATTGTATAATAAAACAAGAATAATAATAAAATGAAAACTTAACATTGTTATTTTTTTTTTATGTCAACCCAGTATTAAATATCAATCACAATGTAACGCTGAAACTAGAAAAAAACCTGTTAATGTTTTCAAGGCGTTATAAAAGGCGATTTTCTGAGGCGTTTTCCTGAGGCGTTTTTCTGAGGCGTTTTTCTGAGGCGTTATTAAGGCGTTTTTGTGAGGCGTTTTTCTGAGGCGTTTTTAAATCGTTTTTCTGAGGCGTTTTTAAGGCGTTTTTCTGAGGCGTTTTTAAGGCGTTTTTCTGAGGCGTTTTGAGGCGTTTTTCTGAGGCGTTCTTAAGGCGATTTAAAATCGTCCCCCACTACAAAAAATTCTTGTCCCCCACCACAATAATTTGCATAGAGTTTTGTTTATTCATTTTAATAGAAAATTCTTATGACTAAAGTCAGAAAAGCGAAGAACATGCCAGTGCCTGTAAAATTTAAATGTCCCAAGTGCAATGGAGAGACTGATATGGAAAATGCCAAATGTATGGCATGTTCGTTTCAAATCATTGCAAAGGAGGAACATGGTGTAAAACATGTACCTGCAAGTTATTTTAAACCAAAACAATAAAAATTTTAATAAATGAGAAAGTTTCTCTTTTAACCTTACACCTAATGCGCATAAACGTGATAAAAAAACATGAATATATTTAAAGATGAACAATAGGTTAATAACCTAGAAAAGTGCAATGACTTATCAACACAAAACCTATGCCGGTTTCACTCCACAAGGTCGTGGAGTGAAACCGGCACTACCCTACTACTGAAGAGCACGAAATCTACAAAATCATGACTTTTTACCAAGATTCAACGGCTGAATTGCAAGAAAACAGCAGAATTCTGCACGAAATCATCAAAATTCTTACAGAAAACCGCATATTTCGATGCAAAACGACGATTTCTCGCCGATTTTCGTTGTTTTCTGGCTTGAATTCGCAAAGAAGAGCACGAAATCTACAAAATCATGACTTTTTACCAAGATTCAACGGCTGAATTGCAAGAAAACAGCAGAATTCTGCACGAAATCATCAAAATTCTTACAGAAAACCGCATATTTCGATGCAAAACAACGATTTTTCGCCGATTTTCGTTGTTTTCTGGCTTGAATTCGCAAAGAAGAGCACGAAATCTACAAAATCATCACTTTTTACCAAGATTCTACGGCTGAATTGCAAGAAAACAGCAGAATTCTGCACGAAATCATCAAAATTCTTACAGAAAACCGCATATTTCGATGCAAAACGACGATTTCTCGCCGATTTTCGTTGTTTTCTGGCTTGAATTCGCAAAGAAGAGCACGAAATCTACAAAATCATGACTTTTTACCAAGATTCAACGGCTGAATTGCAAGAACACAGCAGAATTCTGCACGAAATCATCAAAATTCTTAGAGAAAACTGCATATTTCGATGCAAAACAACGATTTCTCGCCGATTTTCGTTGTTTTCTAAATTGAATTCGCCAAGAAGAGCACGAAATCTACAAAATCATGACTTTTTACCTAGATTCAACGGCTGAATTGCAAGAAAACAGCAGAATTCTGTACGAAATCGTCAAAATTTTTACAGAAAACCGCATATTTCGATGCAAAACAACGATTTCTCGCCGATTTTCGTTGTTTTCTATCTTGAATTCGCCAAGAAGAGCACGAAATCTACAAAATCATGACTTTTTACCTAGATTCAACAGCTGAATTGCAAGAAAACAGCAGAATTCTGCACGAAATCTTCAAAATTCTTACAGAAAACCGCATATTTCGATGCAAATCGACGATTTCTCGCCGATTTTCGTTGTTTTCTGGCTTGAATTCGCAAAGAAGAGCACGAAATCTACAAAATCATGACTTTTTACCAAGATTCAACGGCTGAATTGCAAGAAAACAGCAGAATTCTGCACGAAATCATCAAAATTCTTAGAGAAAACCGCATATTTCGATGCAAAACGACGATTTCTCGCAGATTTTCGTTGTTTTCTATCTTGAATTCGCAAAGAAGAGCACGGAATCTACAAAATCATCACTTTTTACCAAGATTCAACGGCTGAATTGCAAGAAAACAGCAGAATTCTGCACGAAATCATCAGAATTCTTAGAGAAAACTGCATATTTCGATGCAAAACAACGATTTCTCGCCGATTTTCGTTGTTTTCTAAATTGAATTCGCCAAGAAGAGCACGAAATCTACAAAATCATGACTTTTTACCTAGATTCAACGGCTGAATTGCAAGAAAACAGCAGAATTCTGTACGAAATCGTCAAAATTTTTACAGAAAACCGCATATTTCGATGCAAAACAACGATTTCTCGCCGATTTTCGTTGTTTTCTATATTGAATTAGTAGTAGGGTAGTGCCGGTTTCACTCCACGACCTTGTGGAGTGAAACCGGCATAGGTTTTGTGATGATAAGTCATTGCACTTTTCTAGAGTTATTAACCTATTGCTCATCTTTAAATATATTCATGTTTTTTTATCACGTTTATGCGCATTAGGTGTAAGGTTAAAAAAGAAACTTTCTCATTTATTAAAATTTTTATTGTTTTGGTTTAAAATAACTTGCAGGTACATGTTTTGCACCATGTTCTTCCTTTGCAATGATTTGAAACGAACATGCCATACATTTGGCATTTTCCATATCAGTCTCTCCATTGCACTTGGGACATTTAAATTTCACAGACACTGGCATGTTCTTCGCTTTTCTGACTTTAGTCATAAGAATTTTCTGTTAAAATGAATAAACAAAACTCTATGCAAATTATTGTGGTGGGGACAAGAATTTTTTGTAGTGGGGGACGATTTCAAATCGCCTTAAGAACGCCTCAGAAAAACGCCTTAAAACGCCTCAGAAAAACGCCTCAGAAAAACGCCTTAAAAACGCCTCACAAAAACGCCTTAAAAACGCCTCAGAAAAACGACTTAAAAACGCCTCAGAAAAACGCCTCACAAAAACGCCTCAGAAAAACGCCTCACAAAAACGCCTTAAAAACGCCTCAGAAAAACGCCTCAGAAAAACGCCTCACAAAAACGCCTTAAAAACGCCTCAGACAAACGCCTCAGAAAATCGCCTTTTATAACGCCTTGAAAACATTAACAGGTTTTTTTCTAGTTTCAACGTTACATTGTGTTTGATATTTAATACTGGGTTGACATAAAAAAAAATAAATGACAATGTTAAGTTTTCATTTTATTATTTTTTTTTGTTTTATTATACAAATACAATTAGTTTAAAATGTTCCATTATTTTATTTTTCTTCAAATTCTATGTTGGTTGACCGTCCTGCAGGTCCCTTGCTTACTAGGAATATTTCTTTACCGTTTTCTAAGTCTTCATTTAATAATTTCACAGTGTCGTTCTTCTTGAATACTTCTGTAAACCTCTGGGGCAAGAGAGTTTTAAAATCTTGACATTTGACGCACACTTTGTCACCGTAACATGTTTCTATGATTTCAAAAGAAACAACTTGAAATGGTTTATTCACATCCAAAGACTTTACACTTATAAAATCTTCAAGGCGCAAGTCTTCATTCAAATTCTTTAAAAGTGAAGCCATTTCAATTGATGTTCGTTGGAGTGATTTGAAGTTAAATTAACTATTGTTTGTTAACAGACCGAGTTATATATGATTCAGGCACGTTCCTAAGCATGCGCTTTAGATATGAACACTCAGCATTTCCAGAAATGTGCAATTGTTGCGTGAAGTTCCGCAATACAATAAATATGCTGATTTTACTAAATTCACCAAGATGAGTCATTACGATGGCGATGATACGCCTGCGCCATAAATATCCTTTTATTATTTATACAGCCAGAGTTACTCTACCAATATTAATTTGTTTAAAGACTCACAATGTATTATCGGTTTAAAAAAAATGGTGGTGTGTTGTTTAGCGAAAAGAAATATATGAATCAATTAGGTAATTTAAATTTCGATGAAAGTGAAATGAAATTTTTCAACAGACAAGATTATTGCCTGCCATGTTACAAGAAAGAAAAAAATACTTGGAAATGTTTAAATCCAAACAAAGCTTTAGAGATTGAAGAGACAATAACCAATATGGATGTTGTGTGTGATCAAAGCGAATTGCAATGGCTTATTTCAAAATATGGAAAGGAGTGCGTTTCCTGCCATGAAGATTTCTTTGAAGTCTCTGAGGTAGATCCGCACAACACATCGCCAGTGAAAACAAAGTTTTATTGACACGAATATAAATAAAAATTATTATCATTAAATTGTGTTTTATTTACAAGTAAAAATACTACAATGTAACATGTTATATTTATTTTATGGAAAACATAGATTACAATTAAAGGAAACAACTATGAATAATTTATTACATAAATTTTACACTACGCTAGTATTATCTATCCAACTGTTAAACTTTTTATCGAATCCCAACCACTTTACATATAATTTATTTCCTTTCTTTTTTAATACTTTTTCTATCAGATACACATCTTGATGCTTAACTTTCTGCAGTTCCATTTCATAAAATCCTCCTAAGATTTTTTCACCTTTGTCATCTTGAAGTAGATAGGTTGTTGGATTAGTTAGCTTGATTTGTCGCACAACAAATATTTCATTGGACCAATTTGGAGTATATCCTTTATCAAAAATTCCTCGATATTTGCTTATTCTTACATGATCACCTTTATGGAACTTATTTTTATTGGTAGCATATTTAATGTTGGTGTATATTGCTTTTAAAATAGATTTTTCGTTTTTTATATTTACTTCAGCAGGCTTCATTTTGATAGTCCTGTGGTAAGAATTGTTATATTGGTTAACAGTCCTTTCCAAAATATCCAACCATTTATAGTTTCCTTGTAGACTGAATTGCTTCCACATTAAATTCTTTAAGGTTCTATTTACTCTTTCAACAATTGATGCTTTTTTAGTACTAAAAACGCTATAATGATTTATGTGATACTTTTTCATTAAAGTTTTAAAATTATTATTGTAAAATTCTGTTCCATTATCTGTTTGGATATGTTTTGGTTGAGTTTTAAATGTACCCAAAATATGACTCATAGCATTTGTAACTTCCGGAGCAGATTTTGTTTTAAGTTTACTTGCCCACACATATTTTGAAAAACAATCAATTACTATTAGAATGTATTTGTAACCTCTATTTTCCTTTGCATATTTAATCATTTCAACAAGGTCAGCTTGAAGTGTTTCATTTAGTCCTTTAATCACAATACGTCTTCTTTTAAAATTAACTCTTGCCGGTTTATGTAATTCATCTACAACATCTTGTTTTGTGGAAGAAATTTTCTGCTTTGAAGTTTTCATTTTGTCTGAACTTGTTTATGATACAAACTTTCTGATGTAACTGATGTTGTCTCAAATTCAACCGGACACTTTACGACCATTTCGGCATAAAAATTCTTGTTAATCAAACTTGAAAATGAAAGTCTATCACCATTTTTTAACTGAAGACTTAAAAGTTCAGTTTTTAAATATGGAATATCATTTACACAAGTTGCTATTTCATCATCAGATAATTTTACACTCTTAATAACACCCAAATTCAACGGAAAAACATATTCAGTGTTTCCAGACATTAAAACAAATTTATTTTTTATCATTTTAGTTGCATGATATGTTAATATTACATTATAGTACAAATAATGTGAGACATCATCGTCTTTATCTGTATTGTAAATTACATTTAGAGGATGTTTAGATATATGACGTCCAAATTTATCTAATGTCATTTTAAACTATTACGTTAGCTTCCCGTAATTCTTCAATGATCGAGATAATTTCGTTATTATGACTTGTATTGCCCGCTGTCTGAGATGCAACTAACAATCGTAGTCTATCGACTAACTCATTTGGATCATTCCAATAAACATAATCCACAGAGTTTAAATTAACCTCTTTCAACATTCCTTTACCAATCAATTTCTTGTTTTTTAGTGTTTTTAGTGGAGAGTTTGTTAATCCGGGAGCAACAATATTCCTATATTTATCTGACCTTGAACCAGCAATTTTATCATCAGGATTGAAATTTTTTCTAGCAGCACAACTAATGCTTATGATTTTGTTATAATTTTCTAAATCATCATTTGTATAATTTAAAGGCTTATTTTTAAACAACAATTCATATAAGCCGATTGTTCCCTTGTAAGTATTATTTCTGACTTCTATATCAGGACCAATAAAATTTACTGGTTCACGTCCTATATAATATTTTTCACCATAACTGTCATGACGAATTCCGGTTCTATGATCAAACTCCTTTTTACCATCATGATGCATTTCATCAATGTACCTTCTTGGAAGTTCATGAAAATCGTTCATCCATTCTTTATACACTGGAGTATCAATAAAGCTTGCAATATTTTGCTTACTCTCTAATACAGAATTTTCTAAAATTTCATCAAATGAAAAATTTTGTTCTTTGTTAGGGTTATGTTCAGCAATTGTTGAGGTGTGTAAAAACGATGTATCTTTAGATGCGGCTTGATGAAAATCCCCATCTTTGTTTTGTTCAATTTTTGATCTTATTGGTGAGAGTGTCTCATTTTCACCTTTGAGGAGATGAATACGCTTTTTGATTTTATCTACTTTTAAAGAAATTCTCTTAGGTGTAGTTGGAGATAGGTGTAGTTGAGTTAATAATTTCTTTTTAGGAGTACTCGAAACAGTAGGATTAGTTGTAAACTCATTAGACTGTTTTGGTTCTAATTTATCTGCAATGTTTTTTAAATGACTTGTAATTGGTAAAAAAGAGTTTTCATGATTTTCTTGGCTTTCTTTAAGCAACTGTAATTTTTGTTGAAGAATTTTTCGTTTTTCGATGAGTTTTTTTGTGAGTTCTAAACTATTCTCTAAATCCATAATATACACGAGTATAGAAACCTATAGTAAGCACAAAGGTTCTTTAAAGACTAAGTTAATCACTCGTTTTCATACACATATATTCGTTTCTTATTTGTCTTTCTTCTTGTTTTAACGGTTCTATAAAAGAATCTAATTTTAGTCTATACCGTCCAGCATTTACATCACTATCTTTGTCTATCGTCAAAAAACCATGCTTTTCTTTCCAACAAAGAGAACACATTTCTTTGAATTGTTTAAAGTCAATATCACTGTTTACATTGTCATTATAGATATGACGTAAATTTAAGTTATCCTGCTCAAATATAATTAATAAATTTGCATTATCTCGAATTAAATGTTTTGGAATTCTCGTGTACGTTTGACACAAATAAAAACAATCCACTTGTTTATGGCGCCCCATACTAAAATATTCTCTAATAATATTTTGTTTATCACAAGCTACATCATCAAAAACAAAAATTGAATTTGATTTTGCTTGATGCGGTGGCGGTATATTATCGTTTACATCTTTAAATGAGAAAAAATTCATTCCTTTAATGGATTTTAATAACTTTTCTAAACGACAGTATTTTGGTTGAAACAATGATTTTGAAAAAACATAAACGTTTTCAAATTTTAACCCATTTGGATGCTCAATTAAACTTATCATAACATTGGTTTTCCCACAATTAGAAGGTCCGACTATAAGACATCTTATTGTAGAAGGTAACAATTCACCATGTTTTTTATATCTATTTTCCAGATTATCATCATGGTTGATGACTGGTAATCTAACTTGTTGCTTAACCACATTCATATTCGTTGTTACTGATCGTCAAGCTGTTATTAAACTGAATACCAATATTCATATCAGTAGTAAACGATCAGGAGTCAAACGGTGTGCATGTGATGCTTCAAAAGGTATAAAATGCTATCAGACCGGTCACAAAAAAAACAGTTTAAGAAGAACCTCTGAAAAGGTGTATTACGGTGGAGGGCTTGTAAATTCAGCGATTAACAAATTACCCTTTGAATTACACATTCCCGGCTATCAATTTTGCGGTCCTGGAACCAAACTAGCTAAACGTTTAGCCAGAGGAGACAAGGGTATTAACAAATTAGATGAAGCTTGTAAATCTCATGACATAGCATACAATAATCACAAAGATTTAGAAGAGCGACACAAAGCTGATAAAATTCTTTACGAACAAGCTGTCGATAGATTTCGTTCAACAGACGCTAATTTTGGAGAGAAAGCTGCCGCTGCTGGTGTTGCAACGGTGATGAAAGCAAAAACCAAACTTGGTATGGGTTGCAATTTAAAATTAAAGAAACCAAAACGAAAATCTCAAAGAAGAAAACATAAAAGAAAAAATGGAAAAGCTTTGAATTTTAAGGACTTAGTAAATCATGCAAAACAAATTTTAAAAAATAAAAATTATAAAAACACTACAACTGCACTTAAAAGTGCGATTGCTGAAGTCAAAAAAATTAAGGGAACGAAGAAAATAAAACCAGACAGAATTATTCCAGTTCCAAAAACTGGTGGATTTTTACCATTGTTACCAATTTTCGCCGCTTTAGGAGCATTGGGATCACTAGGCGGAGGTGCCGCTGCAATAGCAAAAACTGTGAATTCTGCAAATGCTGCCAAAGAGCAGTTAAAAGAGAATCAACGTCATAATCAAGCAATGGAAGCTATTGCGGTGGGAAAATCTGGCAAAGGATTATATTTAAAACCATACAAATCAGGTTTTGGTTTTTTTTTAAAACCTGCAATAAACAAAAAAGGTTTCCGTTAAAACTACCTAAACGAGCACTTACAAATGTAGATTTGATTAAATATGTAAAACTTTTAAAAATTCCACATTTTCGAGGAATATTTATGAGAAACTCATTACCTACCAAAACCGTAAATGTCAAAGAATGTGGAATAATTAACTTAGATGATTGTAATGGTCCTGGAACACATTGGACAGCATATAAAAAAAATTGCAATAAAATTATTTACTTTGATAGTTATGGAAATCTGCAACCTCCAAAAGAATTGATTAATTATTTGCAAAGTGCGGGCTCTTGTAGCATAACATATAATCATAAAAATTTTCAAAATTATAATACATATAACTGTGGTCATTTGTGCTTAAAATTTCTATATAACTACACACCAATTTAATGTTTAATTAGTAGTGACTCGGTTGTAACCAGAATAACTTTAATATGTCATTTACTGTAACATTAAGTGGAAGAAATTCCATACTTAATAGCAAATTTTATCCTCCATTATGTTTGGAAAACAATAATTTTGTGATGGGTTTAACAAATCTTCAGACCTATAATTCATTTCCAAATATTGATAAAACTAATAACAAATTTTACTTTAAATTGGAAAATAAACAACTATGTTGTATAAGCTTAGATGAGGGTTCTTATGAAATTGATGATATTAGTTCATGTTTAGACAAGAAACTAACTGATTATGTAACAAAGTTTTATGGCACTTCGATCAACCCTAAAAAGAAGCGGAAATTATTACCAAAAGTATTAATTAAAGGAAATAATAACACGTTAAAAACTGAAATAAAGTGTACGTTTGATATTGATTTCACCCATAAAGATTGTATTGCAACTCTTTTGGGTTTTAAACCACAAGAGCTAAAGAAAAATATTAATCATTTTTCTGAATTTCCTGCAAAAATTCTCAAGTTGAACGCTCTATGTGTAGAGTGTAACGTTGTATCAAATTCTTTCAGAAACGGAAAAGAAGTGCACATAATTCACGAATTTTTTCCAAATGTTCCACCTGGCTATCGAATCGTGGAAATTCCTAGAAATGTTATTTATTTACCAATCAACACGCAGCAAATTGATGAAATAGTACTTAAAATAACAGATCAAGATGGTAATTTAGTTAATTTCAGAGAAGAAGTCATAACAGTAAGACTACATTTGAAAAAAGTGTAAGAAAATGGGTTTATTGTTTAACACAACATCTAAACAGGAATTTTCTTTGAAACCTAAACTACCTCAATATATAAATAAGTCAAGGAAAACATTATTCAGTACTAATCTGATGTGCAACGGATTAACATCCAGAAACAAAAAATTTTTAGAGTCGTTAGGCTTGACCGTAAAGACTTCAAATCAAAAATGAATTACGAAAACCTAAATGTTAACGATAAAGCTGTATTTGATTCAGCAATAACTTACGCCGAAAGACGTACACATAAACCTTACACTAATGATTCATTTGGAAATAATGATACAATCAGGATTCCTATAGAACAGCAGAATTTGTACACGCTACCATCTCATAGTTCATTGTATATAGAAGGAAAAGTGGAAGTGTTTAAAGAAAATAATGAACCTGTTTCACCTTTAGATGTAAAATTCGCAAATAATGGTGTTCTATTATTGTTTGATGAAATACGTTATGAAATTTGTGGACAACCTGTAGATCGAATTAGAAATCCTGGATTGACAACAATCTTGAAAGGTTATCCAACATACAATACAAATCAAAGTGATGCTCTTCAAAATGCAGGCTGGTTTCCAAAAGGAAATTCAACAACAATTAATCAAACGACAGGAGATTTTAATGTGGTGATTCCTTTACGTTTCATTTTCGGATTCTGTGAAGATTTTAATAAAATTTTAATTAATATGCGTCAAGAACTGATTCTTATTCGAGGAAACACCGACATAAATGCATTAATTTTCAGTGACAATAAAAATTCAGCTAGAGTTAAAATATTTAAAATTTCTTGGGCTGTGCCACATATATCGGTATCTGACTCAACAAAGCTTATGTTAATTAATATTGTCAACAATGATAGAGAATTGGATATTCCATTTCGTAGTAGAGAAATTCATGAGTTTCCTTTGCTTCCGCAAACAAGAAGTCATACATGGACCTTACAAACCAGCGTTGAAAGAGCACAGTATATATTTTTTGGACTTCAAATAGACAGGAAAAATCATAAAACTAGAGACTATAGCCAATTTGATCATTGTAATTTAAGTAATATTAAAGTGTATCTTAATGATGATATGTATCCATATGATAATTTAAATCTAAATTTTAAAACAAATCAGTATGCTCTTTTGTATGAAATGTTTATAAATTTTCAGAGATCCTTTTTTAGAAAAGAGGCTGAACCATTATTCAGTCCTGAAGAATTTAAAACAATTGCACCTATAACCGTTCTAGATTGTTCTAAACAAAACGAAATCTTGAGAAAAAGTCCTGTATTGATCAGATTGGAATTTGAAACAGCTGTTAACGTTCCGGACAAAACCAGTGCATATTGTCTCATTTTATATGATAGAGTTGTAAAATATTTACCATTAAGGAATATTGTAAAAATAGTATAAGTATATATACAATATATTATTTGATGTATGTGGGTAATAAAATAAATGCATTTTTTAAAAATTGTTTATTTATTTATTCATTACATATTAAGTTAAGTAATGACAAAGTTTCTTTATAATCCGCCAATTCAGTAGATGGCCAAGGAGCAGAATCCGGTCCTGAAGTCCATCCCAATCTCGTTCCTGGCTCCCTTTCCGCTTTTAATATATTTTCCTGCAGCCAGCTGAATATTCTGCTGAACGGAGCTGTAGATCTGTTAAGACTATATGGAATTTTGTTTATTGCTAATGCCGAAATAAAACATTTTAAAGGTTCGGCGTAAGCCTTAGATGCTACGTAAGATATAAAGTTTGTAACACAAGTTTCCAAATTTTTATAATTTTTTGCAATATTTTTAACAGGGTAACTGTTATTGGTAACACCTTGTAAATCAAAATCTGATAACAAACACAAAACAAAAGATTTATAAAACATACTGTTAAGTAACTTGTTGGATGTTAATAAAGTGCTAAGAAGTTCAAAATTTAAATACTGATAATTATGTTTATTACATAATTGTAAAATCGAATTAATATAATTATCAAATTTTAACTTTTTCTCTAAAACTAAACAAACATCTGTAAGATCGGTATTGTTATACATATAATAAAAAATACAATCTTCTATTATAAAATCTTCTTTTTCCATCAAATGGTGAAACAGTTTCTTACTTGGTAAATAACTCGAGCTATTTCCTGATTGGTTCATGATGGAGAAATATTTCTTGAGATAGAATAACTCAGTATTTTGCACATTTTTACAGATTTCAAGTTCCATCTCATTAATCATGTTAACTTCCATGATTTTTATCAGAATTATGTAGACAATTAAAAAGCTTGTTCTTAGAGCACACTGTTACTCACTGATGTGATACATGTACCCCCAAGGTTTTGTATCTGTATGTGGAAAATTGAGCATGCGCTTATCATCGTGAGGACTTAGAACAACTTTGGTTTGTTCTGTCGAAAAAACCGTATGATTTTTAGATCTGATAAGTCTCTGAACTGTTTTGAAAATTTTCTCATCAAACAAACATTGTTTATAATCATCTAACGTAATAGACTTAATAGACGATTTTTTTGCTCCTTTTGATTTTTTTTCAAAATTTATTTTATCTTTCCGATCAACAGTATAAGCATACATTTTTGATCGTAGTCCAACAAATTCCAACATAATTTTGCCGTTGTTTTCATCTTTCATTAAGCCTGGAACTTTTTTATTTTTTAATTCTATATTATAAATATTGTTTGGTTCATAATCGGAGGTGTCAAATTTATGAAGATCAGTTTTTATATACTGATAAATATCATCAACTTGAATTTGATAAATTAAACTGTCTGTATCGGTGTAAAGTAATTTAGCTCTTTTATCAAAACGATTCAAAATGTAGCCATAATGAAAATCATAAAGAAATGTTTTGGATATATCTAAAATGCTAAAACCAATATATATAGGTTTATTTAAAAATACTTCTAATTTATTCATTTCTACAACAACCAAATTATCATCAAAACAAACTGAACTGTGAAAATTTGGTTTAGAGATATAAAATCGAGCACCAAATCGACCATCCCATTTAGTAAGTAAATAGATATCTTTATGTTTGCGAACGTTTTCCATACATTTGCCATAAATGGCATTAATCATTAACTTATAAAAATCTTTTTCAAAATCATTTTTTGACTGTTGTCTCAATTTAGTGTTCAAGTCAATATATTCTTTCAACCAAGGAGATTGATAAAATTTTAAAACTCTATGAACCTTTTCTACAGTCAATCCATATTTTATGTACAATTTCAAGTTGTGATAGTGTACAACATAGTTGCGTTTTGGATATAATGTTAGCAACAGTTTGGGTAGTTTGCTCTTTGATATTGGAGGAATCATATGTTCTGGAGCCAGAGGCAAGTCACTATGAAGTTCATGCAAATTTAAGGGATAATTGATATCACATTCAATTATGTATCCAATGTGAGAATTTTTGGGAGTGTTAAGTATTTCATTGAGATCAATGTTTTCTAGAAATTCGAAATTTCCATAGGGCAAATATTCTGACATCGCTGCTCCATAGAGATTATTAACATCAAAATACATTAGAAAACTGGAATCCTTATATTGATCATAGTGACTAGCCATATATTTATTGTTGGCTTGAGCGTATCGATTTGAACATTGCGAAACACCACCTCGAATTCCTTTTTCTATAAATAGGATTTTGTCAATATCTGTCAAAAGCTCTAATTGAATTTTCGTTGTTTTAAGCATCGCATCAAAAGTTAGACCAGGTGCAGTGTAATAATGTAAAGGATCTAGTTGATAAGTTATCATGCAGGTTTTTCGAAAAGCTTCAAATATGTCAGCTAATAGTAAAACATCTGTTTTTAAATACAAATCAGAATATTCTCCAAGCGAATTAATTTTAAAACGTTTCCAGACGTTAATGGCATGTTGATAGTTTTTATCTGAAACATCTTCGTCATTGAGATAACTGAAGAAATCAGTTTTTGTGGGAAGATTTTTTTCATCAAGTTTTTCCCAAGAATCAATGTAATCGTAAGGAAAGATACCCTTTTTTGTTAACATTTCAAATTCTTGGAAATCATTACAATGCGCTTTAGTAATGTATTTCTGATCATTTTGTAAATTATTTGCCAACGTCTCCAAACTAGACGGCATAAAGCGAAAAGAATCAATAAATCTCAGGCGAATTGAGGTGTTGGAAACATACTTTGTAAACGCTATGTATTTTTCTTTATTAATCGGTAAAAGTTGTATGTGACCATCAATGGATGTGGATAATTCTTTTATAATAAAATGAGCATCATAACCACTCAAATTATGAAAAACAATGGGAATAATGTGGGAATCCTTATAATTTAGATTGCAATTTTGATGAGCAGCCCCGCGAATTGCTCCAGTTTTGTGATCATGGTCAATTACTTTGATTTGTTCATTAATAAATGATTGATTACAGATGTGACATTTGCCTGCATTTAAAATTTTTTGTCTTTCTTGTTTATTTAATTTTTGCATAGGCAATACAAATCTGAAGATATTGTCACAAAATTTTGCAATAGAGTCCAGCTCTTTTATAAACCATGAAATGCAATCTTTACCACGATATAATCGAAATTTTGAAAGGTTTTCATCATATGAACATTTCAAATAATACGCGACACTAAAAGCAGTATGCTTTTGATAAGCATGAGAATTGGAATGTTGATTGTTATCATTGCATTTCTCTAAAATGCTCTCCAAATCTGCATATATAGCGAAAGCTACTTTTTCTTGAAATTTATGGTTTTTAAAAAAACAAGAATTTATCATCTTCTGTTGGTAATTTAATGGAACAAGTATTTACGTTTTCACAATAGTTTCTATGTTTTTCCAAAAGATCTTGTTGCGAAAACGCGTTCAAACATCTTTCGCATATATACGTCTTGTGATTGTGTGCTGATAAATGCTTTGATATCAATGCAGATAAATTTTTTATCCAAACAAAGTGATGTAAAAGCTGATTGTTTTTAAATTGCTTTGTATTAGTTTGCAATGGTACCATTAAGAGATTAATTACTTTCCTTGAATTTTGCAAATTTGTACTTAATGCACACGGAAAGATTTTTTTATTTTCAATACAGTAGAGATTTATGGCTAAATTGTTCATAACTTCAATTTTTTTTATATCTTTAAATGTAATTGGAAATTCTATGTTTTCATAAGATAAAACATCTTTGAAATGCGGGTACGATGAAATTCTTTCAGGGTGATTATTTGTTGGATATAAAGCCGAAACAATTGCCCAAAGTATGCAATTTGAGTCAGAATTTTGAACATTGATGACTGCTCGTTTGTTTTGAATAAAATTTGGCATTTTAACAAAAGTGGAATAACCAAATTTGATGGGATCATATTGGTTAATATTAACTTTTAAACCTAATATTTCCAATAATGCCCATCCGGAATCTTTTTCAGCAAATTCTTCAAGTTTATTTATAATTTTGTTAACAACATTTGTTTGATACCATTTTTTTAAATTAGTTGATTTGTCAATTAATTCGTTTTTTGTTGGAAACGATTTCATATCAATGTCATCATTTTGCGGCTTAATAAAATTCGCTGAAAATATGACATTTACTTTTAAAAGATGTTTTGTTAATTCTTTTTTAACTCTTCTAGAGAAACATTTAAAACACTTATTTAAAAAAATTAAAGCATCTTTACATCCATGATTTGATATAAACCCTGTCTGAATTCTGCTGTTAAAAGATGAATCAACATCTTCCCATGAAATAGCACAATCTTTTATATTAGATGGCGTTGGTAAACCTTTTCCACGTTTAACATTAAACTGCTTTTTCATGTGTTTCAATTTAAAACGATAACATTTGAGATGAGCTAAACTTGCTTCTAAAGAACTTGGTTGTTCTAATGGATTGTTTTGAAAGATTTTGTTTAAGATTGCTTTTTTAACTATTCTGATTGTGGTGTTAATATGAGTTATCATACGTTGAGTCTCATTCCACATTGTTAACTTTACTAATGTACTGTCGTATAAGTCGTAATGATCGCTTGCACAGAGAAGTCACAGTTTCCATGTTTTTAGATGTTTTTATAGCACCATACATTCACATACAAGCACAAAACAGTTTTGTCAAAGCAAAATTCTTGCATCTATAAGTACTAGAGAAATCAACAAGTTTCAACTTGTAAACCAAGGACACTAGCAATTTGAGACATGTCAGTTGTTGATTGTCAGCAAATTGTTCATATTTCAAATAGTGCTGAATTCGAAATTTTTAATTGCGCTTGCGTATGAATGAAAGAATATTTATATAAATCTACAAAATGTAGTCTTAAAATCAGATTGTTTGTAATTTATAACTTCATCTTTTAAAAGAAAATGTCTGCAATGATTAAAGAATTAAACGATAATTTGAGAGTTGACGAATTTGTAAGTTTGCGCTCACTGCAACTACATAAACCATATAAAGTGTTGAATTTTAGTTTTGCTGATACGTGCTATGGCGAAAAGGTGTGTGTAAAGTGTCCTGGCTTCAAAACGATTCTTCCTCATCGTTTTACAAATAGATTGAAGAAAAACAACAATTTTGCAACTTTAAACAAAGAAATTAAACTTGGAAAAGAAATATTTTTGATCAGCAGAGGAACGGTGTATTTATCCACGGACATTGAATTTGTAGAAAAAGACAATTATGCCCAAATTCCTAAACAAGAAGTTTTATGACCATAAGAAGACGCTTGCTATAAAAAGTTATCAGATAAAAATTGAACGACATATTCAATCTTTGATTCATTTAAAACAACAAATTGAATTGTTTCAACTACAAAGAAAAATGTATCGATTACAATTAATTGAAAATGTTATTTCAAAATACTAAAATAAAATATGGTATATATCAATCAAAATTTTTTCTGTTATCCTTGTTTTATTTTATGATGGTTTTAATATGTAAAAATTTGAAAAGAAGACACAACTGGAAGAATAAAAATAAATTTGGAACAATAAAAATCAAATGAATTTCAATCTTACAAAATTGAATAGAATAAGTTTAATTAAATGAAATATTCAACGCAGTAAATAGTAGATTTTTTTGTTTATATATAATTTATTAGCTTTAATGAATAACTGGAATGTAAATAAATTACCAACCAATATTAGTACAAACATGTTGGTTAAATTTGTGGTCTAGTCTATTCAAATGTTTTTAATAAAAAAATAAAATAAAACAATAAAACATATTATAATTATTTATTAGAGTAGCTTATAATTGTTTCGAAATATGGTTGATCACGTCTTTACATGTATCAATTTGATTATTTAGGTTTATTGCCTCGTTTGTCAGTTTTCTTCTTTTTTCTTGTATAACGAGAAGAAACTTATCTTCTTTTTTCTTCAGTTCCTGGAGGGCCCTCTCTATACCCTCCAGATGGTAAAGGTGCTTTTGCTTCTCTGCTATCAAACGTTTGCGACAACCTCGCAGGGTGGATGTTGTAGAGTTTTCTTCTTCTTCATCTTCCGTGAAGTCCTGTGATGAACAAGGTGACTCCTCGTTCAACACTTGTTCTTCCAGCAAACGTAAATTTTTTCCCCTGGATGGCGTTGGTTTTGGCGATTTTTTCGAATTTAATTTCCTCATCGGAGGTGGCACTGAGGGTACTTGTCCCGCCGTCTTTAAAAAACTATCCAGAGACTCACAACCCTGAAAATTGAACGAAAAGAATTAAAAATTTTAAATAACCGAAAGTAAGATTGTTAGAGAATTATTTATAATACTCACAGAGAGCAATTCTCCATCTTCTACCTGGAGAACTTCTAAATTCACTCCACCTGCTTCCTGAAAGCCAAATAAATCATGTTATTTGTAATGTACTAAAAATTGTAAAATTGATTTACCTGCAGCAAAACATTTTGCAGGACTTTTATTGTTTGTTTTTCTTCTTCTTCTTCTTCGGCGCTACTTTTGACCGAAATCTAAAAAAATAGTATTTAAAATAAAATTTATATACAGATAGAATAAATGAAAATATATATTAATAATTTTACTTACAGCAGGCGATTTTTTGAGGCTAAGATTGAATTTCTTTGCGGGAGTCTTCATCTTGTCAACTTTGTCAACTGAATGATTTGCAATACAGAAAAGTTCATTTTTATAATAAAGAAAATTGTTGATTCTGCAAAAGTGCCCCACTATAGATACGTATGCAGGAGGTGGAAAGTTCATTGATCATTCGGAAAAATTTGCTGAGCTTGCACATTTTGAAGGACAAGTCAATGCTCGAGAGAATTAGACATATATCAGCTTATTACATCAATCTTAAAGAGAGGTCATTGTCGCAGGAACTTGGCAATGCATTTTGTAAGTGCAAGCTTGCATTTTTCATGACCGGGGTCATTGAAACAAGAAGCGTGCATAGGTTTGGGACATACATCTCCAATAAGACATTCAAAAGTCTAAGTTCGAGCTGGTGTGGGAAAGCTGTAACCAATGAAACGCAATGTCACAATAGCAACATCAGCAACGGTAAGTGTACTAAGTAGGGATTGGTTGAAAAATAGTGTGTGGAGATAAACAAGGCGTAAAACGTATTTTGTCAAGTAGGCGGTGATAAATGACTTTAATATAAATCAAATTGTAACACTTTAGAGCAACAGAAATCAAGAAATCTTGAAGCAACATGAGCGACGGTAAGACATTGTTCTTCTGTTTTTAATTATATACAATAATTTTTTTCAGAATTAGTGCAATGCCCGTTCGTTAAAGACCATTGGGTCAAGCCAACGAAAATGGCGATCCACAAGTTCAAGTGCAGTCGCCGATTCCAACCTGGACTAACTGCATGGGCGCAACCACCCACATCAGCATCTTACCAACCCCAGCAGAATTCTGCAAGCAGTGGGGAAGTAGGAACATCAGCAGCAGCAGCAGCAGCAGCAGCAGCAGCAGCAGCAGCAGCAGCAACACCTTTAAATAATATTAAAAAAGAAGAATTGTGGGATGATGATGATGATGCTAATGATTATCTGGGATATCGGCCAGTGTTAAACAGGGACATTATAAGAGAGGTCCCACCTTGTCTATCAAGGAGGGAGCGAAAAGAATTCCGCAGACAGGAGAGGTTGCGGATGAGTGCATATTCGTGATATCCCGTAAGTAAAGACTTTTAGAGTAAAACAAAAAATATTAATTTTAATGCACTTACAGGGATGATCGAAAAATGGTGCAGTCACACCCCTCCCCCCGGATTACTATATAATTTAACTTTGTAGCAAACACAATAAAAATTATTGAATATATATTTAGTTTTTTTAAATAGGGGTAGTTTTTCGAGATAAAGCAAATCTTTGAAAATTTACGTAAAAAAAAATACTTTTTTTACATTTAAACAGGGGTAGTAGAAAAAAATTATCTAAAAAAATTTTTTTTTTTTTTTTTTTAAGTTTTCAAAATTTTCTGAATTTTTGGGACTGGATAAAGAAAAGAGTTTTGAGTACAATACAGTATAAATATATATAAAATATGTATCCAAAAAAAAAAAAAAAAAAAAAAAAGAGTGTCAGGTTTGGAATCTGAACAAACCGACTAGCGCATTTTATTAATGACTGACAACGATGAATTCTGTCAGTTTTTGGTCGGGCGGAAATGGACTTTACCCCACAAAAATGTTAATCTTAAACGCATTATTTTCTATGTGATTGTATGGGCGCTATATTGAGAAAGATTTTCTCTTTATTTTGATCGTTTTCAATCACACAAAATCGCAACCCTTATGTGTACTAATTGCATTTTTTGACAAACCAGTTACAAAAAAAAACTTCTGACATTACGGCGTTTTTTAGAATCGTTCACTAATCGTTCACACAAAATTTCAGATTTCTACCTTTAACAATAATTTAGGGGTAGTTTTTTTAAAATTGTCATGCTGCATATCAAATAACGCAGAATTAAATGTGCATTAAGAAAATATATAACATGTCATAGTTTTTTCAATTCGTTTGGATTTTATTCAAGATTTAACAAAATTTTGTTCGATTTTTGGGGTGGTCGAATAAAATCAAAATTTTCTTTCAACATTTCGATGGTACTTTTCAAGGCGCATCTTTTTTGTCATAGATTCAAATTGTGTCAGAAGTATCGTTTCCGAGATATTGCTCTTCAAACTTCAAAAATTCAAAACTTTATTTAGCTGTAACTTGACACGATATGACTAAAACCCAATTCTTTTTCTATAAATCAATTGTACTTTACAAAACGCTAATTTTTTATTAGTAGCGCAAATCTCGTCAGACTCTTCGTTTTCGAGTTATGAACAAACAGTAAATAACACATTTCATCCTGTAACTTGATACATTACAAATCAAACGTCAGTTACTTTCTATGAATCGATAGTATTTTTTAATGTGCATCTTTTTTGTTATATGTACTAATGGACCCAGAATAACCGTTTCGAAGATATTTGCAATGAAACTTCAAGCTTTCATAAAATTGGATAAATGTAATTTGAAACGATAAGTATCAAATAACATTGTACTGAAAGTTGATAAAATAAAAAATAAAATGAGATTCAACTGCAATGAGTCATCGGCGTAAAACCAATGCCGGTTTCACTCCACAAGGTCGTGGAGTGAAACCGGCACTACCTTACTACTCGCATATTTCGATGCAAAACGACGATTTCTCGCCGATTTTCGTTGTTTTCTGGCTTGAATTCGCTAAGAAGAGCACGAAATCTACAAAATCATGACTTTTTACCAAGATTCAACGGCTGAATTGCAAGCAAACAGAAAACCGCATATTTCGATGCAAAACAACGATTTCTCGCCGATTTTCGTTGTTTTCTGGCTTGAATTCGCAAAGAAGAGCACGAAATCTACAAAATCATGACTTTTTACCAAGATTCAACGGCTGAATTGCAAGAAAACAGCAGAATTCTGCACGAAATCATCAAAATTCTTACAGAAAACCGCATATTTCGATGCAAAACGACGATTTCTCGCCGATTTTCGTTGTTTTCTGGCATGAATTCGCAAAGAAGAGCACGAAATCTACAAAATCATGACTTTTTACCAAGATTCAACGGCTGAATTGCAAGAAAACAGCAGAATTCAGCTCGAAATCATCAAAATTCTTAGAGAAAACCGCATATTTCGATGCAAAACGACGATTTCTCGCTGATTTTCGTTGTTTTCTATCTTGAATTCGCAAAGAAGAGCACGAAATCTACAAAATCATGACTTTTTACCAAGATTCAACTGCTGAATTGCAAGAAAACAGCAGAATTCTGCACGAAATCGTCAAAATTCTTAGAGAAAACCGCATATTTCGATGCAAAACGACGATTTCTCGCCGATTTTCGTTTGTTTTCTGGCTTGAATTCGCAAAGAAGAGCACGAAATCTACAAAATCATGACTTTTTACCAAGATTCAACGGCTGAATTGCAAGAAAACAGCAGAATTCTGCACGAAATCATCAAAATTCTTAGAGAAAACCGCATATTTCGATGCAAAACGACGATTTCTCGCCGATTTTCGTTGTTTTCTATTTTGAATTCGCCAAGAAGAGCACGAAATCTACAAAATCATGGCTTTTTACCTAGATTCAACGGCTGAATCGCAAGAAAACAGCAGAATTCTGCACGAAATCATCAAAATTCTTACAGAAAACCGCATATTTCGATGCAAAACGACGATTTCTCGCCGATTTTCGTTGTTTTTTGGCTTGAATTCGCTAAGAAGAGCACGAAATCTACAAAATCATGACTTTTTACCAAGATTCAACGGCTGAATTGCAAGAAAACAGCAGAATTCTGCACGAAATCATCAAAATTCTTAGAGAAAACTGCATATTACGATGCAAAACAACGATTTCTCGCCGATTTTCGTTGTTTTCTATCTTGAATTCGCCAAGGAGAGCACGAAATCTACAAAATCATGACTTTCTACCAAGATTCAACGGCTGAATTGCAAGAAAACAGCAGAATTCTGCACGAAATCATCAAAATTCTTAGAGAAAACTGCATATTACGATGCAAAACAACGATTTCTCGCCGATTTTCGTTGTTTTCTATCTTGAATTCGCCAAGGAGAGCACGAAATCTACAAAATCATGACTTTCTACCAAGATTCAACGGCTGAATTGCAAGAAAACAGCAGAATTCTGCACGAAATCATCAAAATTCTTACAGAAAACCGCATATTTCGATGCAAAACGACGATTTCTCGCCGATTTTCGTTGTTTTCTGGCTTGAATTCGCAAAGAAGAGCACGAAATCTACAAAATCATGACTTTTTACCAAGATTCAACGGCTGAATTGCAAGAAAACAGCAGAATTCTGCACGAAATCATCAAAATTCTTACAGAAAACCGCATATTTCGATGCAAAACGACGATTTCTCGCCGATTTTCGTTGTTTTCTGGCATGAATTCGCAAAGAAGAGCACGAAATCTACAAAATCATGACTTTTTACCAAGATTCAACGGCTGAATTGCAAGAAAACAGCAGAATTCTGCTCGAAATCATCAAAATTCTTAGAGAAAACCGCATATTTCGATGCAAAACGACGATTTCTCGCTGATTTTCGTTGTTTTCTATCTTGAATTCGCAAAGAAGAGCACGAAATCTACAAAATCATGACTTTTTACCAAGATTCAACTGCTGAATTGCAAGAAAACAGCAGATTTCTGCACGAAATCGTCAAAATTCTTAGAGAAAACCGCATATTTCGATGCAAAACGAGGATTTCTCGCCGATTTTCGTTGTTTTCTATTTTGAATTCGCCAAGAAGAGCACGAAATCTACAAAATCATGGCTTTTTACCTAGATTCAACGGCTGAATCGCAAGAAAACAGCAGAATTCTGCACGAAATCATCAAAATTCTTACAGAAAACCGCATATTTCGATGCAAAACAACGATTTTTCGCCGATTTTCGTTGTTTTCTATCTTGAATTCGCCAAGAAGAGCACGAAATCCACAAAATCATGACTTTTTACCTAGATTCAACGGCTGAATTGCAAGAAAACAGCAGAATTCTGCACGAAATCATCAAAATTCTTACAGAAAACCGCATATTTCGATGCAAAACGACGATTTCTCGCCGATTTTCGTTGTTTTCTGGCTTGAATTCGCTAAGAAGAGCACAAAATCTACAAAATCATGACTTTTTACTAAGATTCAACGGCTGAATTGCAAGAAAACAGCAGAATTCTGCACGAAATCATCAAAATTCTTACAGAAAACCGCATATTTCGATGCAAAACGACGATTTCTCGCTGATTTTCGTTGTTTTCTATCTTGAATTCGCAAAGAAGAGCACGGAATCTACAAAATCATGACTTTTTACCAAGATTCAACGGCTGAATTGCAAGAAAACAGAAAACCGCATATTTCGATGCAAAACAACGATTTCTCGCCGATTTTCGTTGTTTTCTGGCTTGAATTCGCAAAGAAGAGCACGAAATCTACAAAATCATGACTTTTTACCAAGATTCAACGGCTGAATTGCAAGAAAACAGCAGAATTCTGCACGAAATCATCAAAATTCTTACAGAAAACCGCATATTTCGATGCAAAACGACGATTTCTCGCCGATTTTCGTTGTTTTCTGGCATGAATTCGCAAAGAAGAGCACGAAATCTACAAAATCATGACTTTTTACCAAGATTCAACGGCTGAATTGCAAGAAAACAGCAGAATTCAGCTCGAAATCATCAAAATTCTTAGAGAAAACCGCATATTTCGATGCAAAACGACGATTTCTCGCTGATTTTCGTTGTTTTCTATCTTGAATTCGCAAAGAAGAGCACGAAATCTACAAAATCATGACTTTTTACCAAGATTCAACTGCTGAATTGCAAGAAAACAGCAGAATTCTGCACGAAATCGTCAAAATTCTTAGAGAAAACCGCATATTTCGATGCAAAACGACGATTTCTCGCCGATTTTCGTTTGTTTTCTGGCTTGAATTCGCAAAGAAGAGCACGAAATCTACAAAATCATGACTTTTTACCAAGATTCAACGGCTGAATTGCAAGAAAACAGCAGAATTCTGCACGAAATCATCAAAATTCTTAGAGAAAACCGCATATTTCGATGCAAAACGACGATTTCTCGCCGATTTTCGTTGTTTTCTATTTTGAATTCGCCAAGAAGAGCACGAAATCTACAAAATCATGGCTTTTTACCTAGATTCAACGGCTGAATCGCAAGAAAACAGCAGAATTCTGCACGAAATCATCAAAATTCTTACAGAAAACCGCATATTTCGATGCAAAACGACGATTTCTCGCCGATTTTCGTTGTTTTTTGGCTTGAATTCGCTAAGAAGAGCACGAAATCTACAAAATCATGACTTTTTACCAAGATTCAACGGCTGAATTGCAAGAAAACAGCAGAATTCTGCACGAAATCATCAAAATTCTTAGAGAAAACTGCATATTACGATGCAAAACAACGATTTCTCGCCGATTTTCGTTGTTTTCTATCTTGAATTCGCCAAGGAGAGCACGAAATCTACAAAATCATGACTTTCTACCAAGATTCAACGGCTGAATTGCAAGAAAACAGCAGAATTCTGCACGAAATCATCAAAATTCTTAGAGAAAACTGCATATTACGATGCAAAACAACGATTTCTCGCCGATTTTCGTTGTTTTCTATCTTGAATTCGCCAAGGAGAGCACGAAATCTACAAAATCATGACTTTCTACCAAGATTCAACGGCTGAATTGCAAGAAAACAGCAGAATTCTGCACGAAATCATCAAAATTCTTACAGAAAACCGCATATTTCGATGCAAAACGACGATTTCTCGCCGATTTTCGTTGTTTTCTGGCTTGAATTCGCAAAGAAGAGCACGAAATCTACAAAATCATGACTTTTTACCAAGATTCAACGGCTGAATTGCAAGAAAACAGCAGAATTCTGCACGAAATCATCAAAATTCTTACAGAAAACCGCATATTTCGATGCAAAACGACGATTTCTCGCCGATTTTCGTTGTTTTCTGGCATGAATTCGCAAAGAAGAGCACGAAATCTACAAAATCATGACTTTTTACCAAGATTCAACGGCTGAATTGCAAGAAAACAGCAGAATTCTGCTCGAAATCATCAAAATTCTTAGAGAAAACCGCATATTTCGATGCAAAACGACGATTTCTCGCTGATTTTCGTTGTTTTCTATCTTGAATTCGCAAAGAAGAGCACGAAATCTACAAAATCATGACTTTTTACCAAGATTCAACTGCTGAATTGCAAGAAAACAGCAGATTTCTGCACGAAATCGTCAAAATTCTTAGAGAAAACCGCATATTTCGATGCAAAACGAGGATTTCTCGCCGATTTTCGTTGTTTTCTATTTTGAATTCGCCAAGAAGAGCACGAAATCTACAAAATCATGGCTTTTTACCTAGATTCAACGGCTGAATCGCAAGAAAACAGCAGAATTCTGCACGAAATCATCAAAATTCTTACAGAAAACCGCATATTTCGATGCAAAACAACGATTTTTCGCCGATTTTCGTTGTTTTCTATCTTGAATTCGCCAAGAAGAGCACGAAATCCACAAAATCATGACTTTTTACCTAGATTCAACGGCTGAATTGCAAGAAAACAGCAGAATTCTGCACGAAATCATCAAAATTCTTACAGAAAACCGCATATTTCGATGCAAAACGACGATTTCTCGCCGATTTTCGTTGTTTTCTGGCTTGAATTCGCTAAGAAGAGCACAAAATCTACAAAATCATGACTTTTTACTAAGATTCAACGGCTGAATTGCAAGAAAACAGCAGAATTCTGCACGAAATCATCAAAATTCTTACAGAAAACCGCATATTTCGATGCAAAACGACGATTTCTCGCTGATTTTCGTTGTTTTCTATCTTGAATTCGCAAAGAAGAGCACGGAATCTACAAAATCATGACTTTTTACCAAGATTCAACGGCTGAATTGCAAGAAAACAGCAGAATTCTGCACGAAATCATCAAAATTCTTAGAGAAAGCCGCATTTTTCGATGCAAAACGACGATTTCTCGCCGATTTTCGTTGTTTTCTATCTTGAATTCGCCAGGAAGAGCACGAAATCTACAAAATCATGACTTTTTACATAGATTCAACCGCTGAATTGCAAGAAAACAGCAGAATTCTGCACGAAATCATCAAAATTCTTACAGAAAACCGCATATTTCGATGCAAAACAACGATTTCTCGCCGATTTTCGTTGTTTTCTATCTTGAATTCGCCAAGAAGAGCACGAAATCTACAAAATCATGACTTTTTACCTAGATTCAACGGCTGAATTGCAAAAAAACAGCAGAATTCTGCACGAAATCATCAAAATTCTTAGAGAAAACCACATATTTCAATGCAAAACGACGACTTCTCGCCGATTTTCGTTGTTTTCTGGCTTGAATTCGCAAAGAAGAGAACGAAATCTACAAAATCATGACTTTTTACCAAGATTCAACAGCTGAATTGCAAGAAAACAGCAGAATTCTGCACGAAATCATCAAAATTCTTACAGAAAACCGCATATTTCGATGCAAAACGACGATTTCTCGCCGATTTTCGTTGTTTTCTATCTTGAATTCGCAAAGAAGAGCACGAAATCTACAAAATCATGACTTTTTACCAAGATTCAACGGCTGAATTGCAAGAAAACAGCAGAATTCTGCACGAAATCATCAAAATTCTTAGAGAAAACCGCATATTTCGATGCAAAACGACGATTTCTCGCCGATTTTCGTTGTTTTCTATTTTGAATTCGCCAAGAAGAGCACGAAATCTACAAAATCATGGCTTTTTACCTAGATTCAACGGCTGAATCGCAAGAAAACAGCAGAATTCTGCACGAAATCATCAAAATTCTTACAGAAAACCGCATATTTCGATGCAAAACAACGATTTTTCGCCGATTTTCGTTGTTTTCTATCTTGAATTCGCCAAGAAGAGCACGAAATCCACAAAATCATGACTTTTTACCTAGATTCAACGGCTGAATTGCAAGAAAACAGCAGAATTCTGCACGAAATCATCAAAATTCTTACAGAAAACCGCATATTTCGATGCAAAACGACGATTTCTCGCCGATTTTCGTTGTTTTCTGGCTTGAATTCGCTAAGAAGAGCACAAAATCTACAAAATCATGACTTTTTACTAAGATTCAACGGCTGAATTGCAAGAAAACAGCAGAATTCTGCACGAAATCATCAAAATTCTTACAGAAAACCGCATATTTCGATGCAAAACGACGATTTCTCGATGAGTTTCGTTGTTTTCTGGCTTGAATTCGCAAAGAAGAACACGAAATCTACAAAATCATTACTTTTCACCAAGATTCAACGGCTGAATTGCAAGAAAACAGCAGAATTCTGCACGAAATCATCAAAATTCTTAGAGAAAACCGCATATTTCGATGCAAAACGACGATTTCTCGCTGATTTTCGTTGTTTTCTATCTTGAATTCGCAAAGAAGAGCACGGAATCTACAAAATCATGACTTTTTACCAAGATTCAACGGCTGAATTGCAAGAAAACAGCAGAATTCTGCACGAAATCATCAAAATTCTTAGAGAAAGCCGCATTTTTCGATGCAAAACGACGATTTCTCGCCGATTTTCGTTGTTTTCTGGCTTGAATTCGCAAAGAAGAGCACTATATCTACAAAATCATGACTTTTTACCAAGATTCAACGGCTGAATTGCAAGAAAACAGCAGAATTCTGCACGAAATCATCAAAATTCTTACAGAAAACCGCATATCTCGATGCAAAACAACGATTTCTCGCGGATTTTTGTTGTTTTCTGGCTTGAATTTGCAAAGAAGAGCACGAAATCTACAAAATCATCACTTTTTACCAAGATTCTACGGCTGAATTGCAAGAAAACAGCAGAATTCTGCACGAAATCATCAAAATTCTTACAGAAAACCGCAAATTTCGATGCAAAACGACGATTTCTCGCCGATCTTCGTTGTTTTCTGGCTTGAATTCGCAAAGAAGAGCACAAAATCTACAAAATCATGACTTTTTACCAAAATTCAACGGCTGAATTGCAAGAAAACAGCAGAATTCTGCACGAAATCATCAAAATTCTTAGAGAAAACTGCATATTTCGATGCAAAACAACGATTTCTCGCCGATTTTCGTTGTTTTCTATCTTGAATTCGCCAGGAAGAGCACGAAATCTACAAAATCATGACTTTTTACATAGATTCAACGGCTGAATTGCAAGAAAACAGCAGAATTCTGCACGAAATCATCAAAATTCTTACAGAAAACCGCATATTTCGATGCATAACAACGATTTCTCGCCGATTTTCGTTGTTTTCTATCTTGAATTCGCCAAGAAGAGCACGAAATCTACAAAATCATGACTTTTTACCTAGATTCAACGGCTGAATTGCAAAAAAACAGCAGAATTCTGCACGAAATCATCAAAATTCTTAGAGAAAACCGCATATTTCAATGCAAAACGACGATTTCTCGCCGATTTTCGTTGTTTTCTATCTTGAATTCGCCAAGAAGAGCACGAAATCTACAAAATCATGACTTTTTACCTAGATTCAACGGCTGAATCGCAAGAAAACAGCAGAATTCTGCACGAAATCATCAAAATTCTTACAGAAAACCGCATATTTCGATGCAAAACGACGATTTCTCGCCGATTTTCCTTGTTTTCTGGCTTGAATTTGCAAAGAAGAGCACGAAATCTACAAAATCATGACTTTTTACCAAGATTCAACATCTGAATTGCAAGAAAACAGCAGAATTCTGCACGAAATCATCAAAATTCTTACAGAAAACCGCATATTTCGATGCAAAACGACGATTTTTCGCCGATTTTCGTTGTTTTCTGGCATGAATTTGCAAAGAAGAGCACGAAATCTACAAAATCATGACTTTTTACCAAGATTCAACGGCTGAATTGCAAGAAAACAGCAGAATTCTGCACGAAATCATCAAAATTCTTAGAGAAAACCGCATATTTCGATGCAAAACGACGTTTTCTCGCTGATTTTCGTTGTTTTCTATCTTGAATTCGCAAAGAAGAGCACGAAATCTACAAAATCATGACGTTTTACCAAGATTCAACGGCTGAATTGCAAGAAAACAGCAGAATTCTGCACAAAATCATCAAAATTCTTTGAGAAAACTGCATATTTTGATGCAAAACAACGATTTCTCGCCGATTTTCGTTGTTTTCTATCTTGAATTCGCCAAGAAGAGCACGAAATCTACAAAATCATGACTTTTTACCTAGATTCAACAGCTGAATTGCAAGAAAACAGCAGAATTCTGCACGAAATCATCAAAATTCTTACAGAAAACCGCATATTTCGATGCAAAACAACGATTTCTCGCCGATTTTCGTTGTTTTCTATCTTGAATTCGCCAAGAAGAGCACGAAATCTACAAAATCATGACTTTTTACCTAGATTCAACGGCTGAATTGCAAGAAAACAGCAGAATTCTGCACGAAATCATCAAAATTCTTACAGAAAACCGCATATTTCGATGCAAAGCGACGATTTCTCGCCGATTTTCGTTGTTTTCTGGCATGAATTTGCAAAGAAGAGCACGAAATCTACAAAATCATAACTTTTTACCAAGATTCAACAGCTGAATTGCAAGAAAACAGCAGAATTCTTCACGAAATCATCAAAATTCTTAGAGAAAACCGCATATTTCGATGCAAAACGACGATTTCTCGCTGATTTTCGTTGTTTTCTATCTTGAATTCGCAAAGAAGAGCACAAAATCTACCAAATCATGACTTTTTACCAAGATTCAACGGCTGAATTGCAAGAAAACAGCAGAATTCTGCACGAAATCGTCAAAATTCTTAGAGAAAACCGCAAATTTCGATGCAAAACGACGATTTCTCGCCGATTTTCGTTGTGTTCTGGCTTGAATTCGCAAAGAAGAGCACGAAATCTACAAAATCATCACTTTTTACCAAGATTCAACGGCGGAATTGCAAGAGAACAGCAGAATTCTGCACGAAATCATCAAAATTCTTACAGAAAACCGCATATTTCGATGCAAAACGACGATTTCTCGCCGATTTTCGTTGTTTTCTGGCTTGAATTCGCAAAGAAGAGCACGAAATCTACAAAATCATCACTTTTTACCAAGATTCTACGGCTGAATTGCAAGAAAACAGCAGAATTCTGCACGAAATCATCAAAATTCTTACAGAAAACCGCATATTTCGATGCAGAACAACGATTTCTCGCCGATTTTCGTTGTTTTCTGGCTTGAATTCGCAAAGAAGAGCACGAAATCTACAAAATCATCACTTTTTACCAAGATTCTACGGCTGAATTGCAAGAAAACAGCAGAATTCTGCACGAAATCATCAAAATTCTTACAGAAAACCGCATATTTCGATGCAAAACAACGATTTCTCGCCGATTTTCTTTGTTTTCTGGCTTGAATTCGCAAAGAAGAGCACGAAATCTACAAAATCATGACTTTTTACCAAGATTCAACGGCTGAATTGCAAGAAAACAGCAGAATTCTGCACGAAATCATCAAAATTCTTAGAGAAAACTGCATATTTCGATGCAAAACAACGAATTCTCGCCGATTTTCGTTGTTTTCTATCTTGAATTCGCCAAGAAGAGCACAAAATCTACAAAATCATGACTTTTTATCAAGATTCAACGGCTGAATTGCAAGAAAACAGCAGAATTCTGCACGAAATCGTCAAAATTCTTAGAGAAAACCGCATATTTTGATGCAAAACGACGATTTCTCGCCGATTTTCGTTGTTTTCTGGCTTGAATTCGCAAAGAAGAGCACGAAATCTACAAAATCATCACTTTTTACCAAGATTCAACGGCTGAATTGCAAGAAAACAGCAGAATTCTGCACGAAATCATCAAAATTCTTAGAGAAAACCGCATATTTCGATGCAAAACGACGATTTCTCGCCGATTTTCGTTGTTTTCTATCTTGAATTCGCCAAGAAGAGCACGAAATCTACAAAATCATGACTTTTTACCTAGATTCAACGGCTGAATTGCAAGAAAACAGCAGAATTCTGCACGAAATCATCAAAATTCTTACAGAAAACCGCATATTTCGATGCAAAACGACGATTTCTCGCCGATTTTCCTTGTTTTCTGGCTTGAATTTGCAAAGAAGAGCACGAAATCTACAAAATCATGACTTTTTACCAAGATTCAACATCTGAATTGCAAGAAAACAGCAGAATTCTGCACGAAATCATCAAAATTCTTACAGAAAACCGCATATTTCGATGCAAAACGACGATTTTTCGCCGATTTTCGTTGTTTTCTGGCATGAATTTGCAAAGAAGAGCACGAAATCTACAAAATCATGACTTTTTACCAAGATTCAACGGCTGAATTGCAAGAAAACAGCAGAATTCTGCACGAAATCATCAAAATTCTTAGAGAAAACCGCATATTTCGATGCAAAACGACGTTTTCTCGCTGATTTTCGTTGTTTTCTATCTTGAATTCGCAAAGAAGAGCACGAAATCTACAAAATCATGACGTTTTACCAAGATTCAACGGCTGAATTGCAAGAAAACAGCAGAATTCTGCACAAAATCATCAAAATTCTTTGAGAAAACTACATATTTTGATGCAAAACAACGATTTCTCGCCGATTTTCGTTGTTTTCTATCTTGAATTCGCCAAGAAGAGCACGAAATCTACAAAATCATGACTTTTTACCTAGATTCAACAGCTGAATTGCAAGAAAACAGCAGAATTCTGCACGAAATCATCAAAATTCTTACAGAAAACCGCATATTTCGATGCAAAACAACGATTTCTCGCCGATTTTCGTTGTTTTCTATCTTGAATTCGCCAAGAAGAGCACGAAATCTACAAAATCATGACTTTTTACCTAGATTCAACGGCTGAATTGCAAGAAAACAGCAGAATTCTGCACGAAATCATCAAAATTCTTACACAAAACCGCATATTTCGATGCAAAGCGACGATTTCTCGCCGATTTTCGTTGTTTTCTGGCATGAATTTGCAAAGAAGAGCACGAAATCTACAAAATCATGACTTTTTACCAAGATTCAACAGCTGAATTGCAAGAAAACAGCAGAATTCTGCACGAAATCATCAAAATTCTTAGAGAAAACCGCATATTTCGATGCAAAACGACGATTTCTCGCTGATTTTCGTTGTTTTCTATCTTGAATTCGCAAAGAAGAGCACAAAATCTACAAAATCATGACTTTTTACCAAGATTCAACGGCTGAATTGCAAGAAAACAGCAGAATTCTGCACGAAATCGTCAAAATTCTTAGAGAAAACCGCAAATTTCGATGCAAAACGATTTCTCGCCGATTTTCGTTGTGTTCTGGCTTGAATTCGCAAAGAAGAGCACGAAATCTACAAAATCATCACTTTTTACCAAGATTCAACGGCGGAATTGCAAGAGAACAGCAGAATTCTGCACGAAATCATCAAAATTCTCACAGAAAACCGCATATTTCGATGCAAAACGACGATTTCTCGCCGATTTTCGTTGTTTTCTGGCTTGAATTCGCAAAGAAGAGCACGAAATCTACAAAATCATCACTTTTTACCAAGATTCTACGGCTGAATTGCAAGAAAACAGCAGAATTCTGCACGAAATCATCAAAATTCTTACAGAAAACCGCATATTTCGATGCAAAACAACGATTTCTCGCCGATTTTCGTTGTTTTCTGGCTTGAATTCGCAAAGAAGAGCACGAAATCTACAAAATCATCACTTTTTACCAAGATTCTACGGCTGAATTGCAAGAAAACAGCAGAATTCTGCAAGAAATCGTCAAAATTCTTAGAGAAAACCGCATATTTCGATGCAAAACGACGATTTCTCGCCGATTTTCGTTGTTTTCTGGCTTGAATTCGCAAAGAAGAGCACGAAATCTACAAAATCATTACTTTTTACCAAGATTCAACGGCTGAATTGCAAGAAAACAGCAGAATTCTGCACGAAATCATCAAAATTCTTAGAGAAAACCGCATATTTCGATGCAAAACGACGATTTCTCGCCGATTTTCGTTGTTTTCTATCTTGAATTCGCCAAGAAGAGCACGAAATCTACAAAATCATGACTTTTTACCTAGATTCAACGGCTGAATTGCAAGAAAACAGCAGAATTCTGCACGAAATCATCAAAATTCTTACAGAAAACCGCATATTTCGATGCAAAGCGACGATTTCTCGCCGATTTTCGTTGTTTTCTGGCATGAATTTGCAAAGAAGAGCACGAAATCTACAAAATCATGACTTTTTACCAAGATTCAACAGCTGAATTGCAAGAAAACAGCAGAATTCTGCACGAAATCATCAAAATTCTTACAGAAAACCGCATATTTCGATGCAAAACGACGATTTTTCGCCGATTTTCGTTGTTTTCTGGCATGAATTTGCAAAGAAGAGCACGAAATCTACAAAATCATGACTTTTTACCAAGATTCAACGGCTGAATTGCAAGAAAACAGCAGAATTCTGCACAAAATCATCAAAATTCTTAGAGAAAACCGCATATTTCGATGCAAAACGACGTTTTCTCGCTGATTTTCGTTGTTTTCTATCTTGAATTCGCAAAGAAGAGCACGAAATCTACAAAATCATGACGTTTTACCAAGATTCAACGGCTGAATTGCAAGAAAACAGCAGAATTCTGCACAAAATCATCTAAATTCTTTTAGAAAACTGCATATTTTGATGCAAAACAACGATTTCTCGCCGATTTTCGTTGTTTTCTATCTTGAATTCGCCAAGGAGAGCACGAAATCTACAAAATCATGACTTTTTACCTAGATTCAACAGCTGAATTGCAAGAAAACAGCAGAATTCTGCACGAAATCATCAAAATTCTTACAGAAAACCGCATATTTCGATGCAAAACAACGATTTCTCGCCGATTTTCGTTGTTTTCTATCTTGAATTCGCCAAGAAGAGCACGAAATCTACAAAATCATGACTTTTTACCTAGATTCAACGGCTGAATTGCAAGAAAACAGCAGAATTCTGCACGAAATCATCAAAATTCTTACAGAAAACCGCATATTTCGATGCAAAGCGACGATTTCTCGCCGATTTTCGTTGTTTTCTGGCATGAATTTGCAAAGAAGAGCACGAAATCTACAAAATCATGACTTTTTACCAAGATTCAACAGCTGAATTGCAAGAAAACAGCAGAATTCTTCACGAAATCATCAAAATTCTTAGAGAAAACCGCATATTTCGATGCAAAACGACGATTTCTCGCTGATTTTCGTTGTTTTCTATCTTGAATTCGCAAAGAAGAGCACAAAATCTACAAAATCATGACTTTTTACCAAGATTCAACGGCTGAATTGCAAGAAAACAGCAGAATTCTGCACGAAATCATCAAAATTCTTACAGAAAACCGCATATTTCGATGCAAAACAACGATTTCTCGCCGATTTTCGTTGTTTTCTATCTTGAATTCGCCAAGAAGAGCACGAAATCTACAAAATCATGACTTTTTACCTAGATTCAACGGCTGAATTGCAAGAAAACAGCAGAATTCTGCACGAAATCATCAAAATTCTTACAGAAAACCGCATATTTCGATGCAAAACGACGATTTTTCGCCGATTTTCGTTGTTTTCTGGCATGAATTTGCAAAGAAGAGCACGAAATCTACAAAATCATGACTTTTTACCAAGATTCAACGGCTGAATTGCAAGAAAACAGCAGAATTCTGCACAAAATCATCAAAATTCTTAGAGAAAACCGCATATTTCGATGCAAAACGACGTTTTCTCGCTGATTTTCGTTGTTTTCTATCTTGAATTCGCAAAGAAGAGCACGAAATCTACAAAATCATGACGTTTTACCAAGATTCAACGGCTGAATTGCAAGAAAACAGCAGAATTCTGCACAAAATCATCAAAATTCTTTTAGAAAACTGCATATTTTGATGCAAAACAACGATTTCTCGCCGATTTTCGTTGTTTTCTATCTTGAATTCGCCAAGGAGAGCACGAAATCTACAAAATCATGACTTTTTACCTAGATTCAACAGCTGAATTGCAAGAAAACAGCAGAATTCTGCACGAAATCATCAAAATTCTTACAGAAAACCGCATATTTCGATGCAAAACAACGATTTCTCGCCGATTTTCGTTGTTTTCTATCTTGAATTCGCCAAGAAGAGCACGAAATCTACAAAATCGTGACTTTTTACCTAGATTCAACGGCTGAATTGCAAGAAAACAGCAGAATTCTGCACGAAATCATCAAAATTCTTACAGAAAACCGCATATTTCGATGCAAAACGACGATTTCTCGCCGATTTTCCTTGTTTTCTGGCTTGAATTTGCAAAGAAAAGCACGAAATCTACAAAATCATGACTTTTTACCAAGATTCAACATCTGAATTGCAAGAAAACAGCAGAATTCTGCACGAAATCATCAAAATTCTTACAGAAAACCGCATATTTCGATGCAAAACGACGATTTTTCGCCGATTTTCGTTGTTTTCTGGCATGAATTTGCAAAGAAGAGCACGAAATCTACAAAATCATGACTTTTTACCAAGATTCAACGGCTGAATTGCAAGAAAACAGCAGAATTCTGCACGAAATCATCAAAATTCTTAGAGAAAACCGCATATTTCGATGCAAAACGACGTTTTCTCGCTGATTTTCGTTGTTTTCTATTTTGAATTCGCAAAGAAGAGCACGAAATCTACAAAATCATGACTTTTTACCTAGATTCAACAGCTGAATTGCAAGAAAACAGCAGAATTCTGCACGAAATCATCAAAATTCTTACAGAAAACCGCATATTTCGATGCAAAACAACGATTTCTCGCCGATTTTCGTTGTTTTCTATCTTGAATTCGCCAAGAAGAGCACGAAATCTACAAAATCATGACTTTTTACCTAGATTCAACGGCTGAATTGCAAGAAAACAGCAGAATTCTGCACGAAATCATCAAAATTCTTACAGAAAACCGCATATTTCGATGCAAAACGACGATTTCTCGCCGATTTTCTTTGTTTTCTGGCTCGAGTTCGCAAAGAAGAGCACGAAATCTACAAAATCATGACTTTTTACCAAAATTCAACGGCTGAATTGCAAGAAAACAGCTGAATTCTGCACGAAATCATCAAAATTCTTAGAGAAAACTGCATATTTCGATGCAAAACAACGAATTCTCGCCGATTTTCGTTGTTTTCTATCTTGAATTCGCCAAGAAGAGCACGAAATCTACAAAATCATGACTTTTTATCAAGATTCAACGGCTGAATTGCAAGAAAACAGCAGAATTCTGCACGAAATCGTCAAAATTCTTAGAGAAAACCGCATATTTCGATGCAAAACGACGATTTCTCGCCGATTTTCGTTGTTTTCTGGCTTGAATTCGCAAAGAAGAGCACGAAATCTACAAAATCATCACTTTTTACCAAGATTCAACGGCTGAATTGCAAGAAAACAGCAGAATTCTGCACGAAATCATCAAAATTCTTAGAGAAAACCGCATATTTCGATGCAAAACGACGATTTCTCGCCGATTTTTGTGGTTTTCTGGCTTGAATTCGCAAAAAAGAGCACGAAATCTACAAAATCATGACTTTTTACCAAGATTCAACGGCTGAATTGCAAGAAAACAGCAGAATTCTGCACGAAATCATCAAAATTCTTACAGAAAACCGCACATTTCGATGCAAAACGATTATTTCTCGCCGATTTTCGTTGTTTTCTGGCTTGAATTCGCAAAGAAGAGCACGAGATCTACAAAATCATGACTTTTTAACAAGATTCAACGGCTGAATTGCAAGATAACAGCAGAATTCTGCACGAAATCATCAAAATTCTTACAGAAAACCGCATATTTCGATGCAAAACGACGATTTCTCGCCGATTTTCGTTGTTTTCTGGCTTGAATTCGCAAAGAAGAGCACGAAATCTACAAAATCATGACTTTTTACCAAGATTCAACGACTGAATTGCAAGAAAACCGCAGAATTCTGCACGAAATCATCAAAATTCTTACAGAAAACCGCATTTTTCGATGCAAATCGACGATTTCTCGCCGATTTTCGTTGTTTTCTGGCTTGAATTCGCAAAGAAGAGCACGAAATCTACAAAATCATGACTTTTTACCAAGATTCAACGGCTAAATTGCAAGAAAACAGCAGAATTCTGCACGAAATCATCAAAATTCTTACAGAAAACCGCATATTTCGATGCAAAACAACGATTTCTCGCCGATTTTCGTTGTTTTCTGGCTTAAATTCGCAAAGAAGAGCACGAAATCTACAAAATCATCACTTTTTACCAAGATTCAACGGCTGAATTGCAAGAAAACAGCAGAATTTTGCATGAAATCATCAAAATTCTTAGAGAAAACCGCATATTTCGATGCAAAACGACGATTTCTCGTCGATTTTCGTTGTTTTCTGGCTTGAATTCGCAAAGAAGAGCACGAAATCTACAAAATCATGACTTTTTACCAAGATTCAACGGCTGAATTGCAAGAAAACAGCAGAATTCTGCACGAAATCATCAAAATTCTTACAGAAAACCGCATTTTTACCGATGCAAAACGACGATTTCTCGCCGATTTTCGTTGTTTTCTGGCTTGAATTCGCAAAGAAGAGCACGAAATCTACAAAATCTTGACTTTTTACCAAGATTCAACAGCTGAATTGCAAGAAAACAGCAGAATTCTGCACGAAATCATCAAAATTCTTACAGAAAACCGCATATTTCGATGCAAAACAACGATTTCTTGCCGATTTTTGTTGTTTTCTGGCTTGAATTCGCAAAGAAGAGCACGAAATCTACAAAATCATCACTTTTTACCAAGATTCTACGGCTGAATTGCAAGAAAACAGCAGAATTCTGCACGAAATCTTCAAAATTCTTACAGAAAACCGCATATTTCGATGCAAAACGACGATTTCTCGCCGATTTTCGTTGTTTTCTGGCTTGAATTCGCAAAGAAGAGCACGAAATCTACAAAATCACGACTTTTTACCAAGTTTAAACGGCTGAATTGCAAGAAAACAGCAGAATTCTGCACGAAATCATCAAAATTCTTACAGAAAACCGCATATTTCGATGCAAAACGACGATTTTTCGCCGATTTTCGTTGTTTTCTGGCATGAATTTGCAAAGAAGAGCACGAAATCTACAAAATCATGACTTTTTACCAAGATTCAACGGCTGAATTGCAAGAAAACAGCAGAATTCTGCACGAAATCATCAAAATTCTTAGAGAAAACCGCATATTTCGATGCAAAACGACGTTTTCTCGCTGATTTTCGTTGTTTTCTATCTTGAATTCGCCAAGAAGAGCACGAAATCTACAAAATCATGATTTTTTACCTAGATTCAACGGCTGAATTGCAAGAAAACAGCAGAATTCTGCACGAAATCATCAAAATTCTTACAGAAAACCGCATATTTCGATGCAAAACGACGATTTCTCGGCGATTTTCGTTGTTTTCTGGCTTGAATTCGCAAAGAAGAGCACGAAATCTACAAAATCATGACTTTTTACCAAGATTCAACGGCTGAATTGCAAGAAAACAGCAGAATTCTGCACGAAATCATCAAAATTCTTACAGAAAACCGCATATTTCGATGCAAAGCGACGATTTCTCGCCGATTTTCGTTGTTTTCTGGCATGAATTTGCAAAGAAGAGCACGAAATCTACAAAATCATGACTTTTTACCAAGATTCAACGGCTGAATTGCAAGAAAACAGCAGAATTCTGCACGAAATCATCAAAATTCTTAGAGAAAACCGCATATTTCGATGCAAAACGACGATTTCTCGCCGATTTTCGTTGTGTTCTGGCTTGAATTCGCAAAGAAGAGCACGAAATCTACAAAATCATCACTTTTTACCAAGATTCAACGGCTGAATTGCAAGAGAACAGCAGAATTCTGCACGAAATCATCAAAATTCTTACAGAAAACCGCATATTTCGATGCAAAACGACGATTTCTCGCCGATTTTCGTTGTTTTCTGGCTTGAATTCGCAAAGAAGAGCACGAAATCTGCAAAATCATCACTTTTTACCAAGATTCTACGGCTGAATTGCAAGAAAACAGCAGAATTCTGCACGAAATCATCAAAATTCTTACAGAAAACCGCATATTTCGATGCAAAACAACGATTTCTCGCCGATTTTCGTTGTTTTCTGGCTTGAATTCGCAAAGAAGAGCACGAAATCTACAAAATCATCACTTTTTACCAAGATTCTACGGCTGAATTGCAAGAAAACAGCAGAATTCTGCACGAAATCATCAAAATTCTTAGAGAAAACTGCATATTTCGATGCAAAACAACGAATTCTCGCCGATTTTCGTTGTTTTCTATCTTGAATTCGCCAAGAAGAGCACGAAATCTACAAAATCATGACTTTTTATCAAGATTCAACGGCTGAATTGCAAGAAAACAGCAGAATTCTGCACGAAATCGTCAAAATTCTTACAGAAAACCGCACATTTCGATGCAAAACGATTATTTCTCGCCGATTTTCGTTGTTTTCTGGCTTGAATTCGCAAAGAAGAGCACGAGATCTACAAAATCATGACTTTTTACCAAGATTCAACGGCTGAATTGCAAGAAAACAGCAGAATTCTGCACGAAATCATCAAAATTCTTACAGAAAACCGCATATTTCGATGCAAAGCGACGATTTCTCGCCGATTTTCGTTGTTTTCTGGCATGAATTTGCAAAGAAGAGCACGAAATCTACAAAAACATGACTTTTTACCAAGATTCAACGGCTGAATTGCAAGAAAACAGCAGAATTCTGCACGAAATCATCAAAATTCTTAGAGAAAACCGCATATTTCGATGCAAAACGACGATTTCTCGCCGATTTTCGTTGTGTTCTGGCTTGAATTCGCAAAGAAGAGCACGAAATCTACAAAATCATCACTTTTTACCAAGATTCAACGGCTGAATTGCAAGAGAACAGCAGAATTCTGCACGAAATCATCAAAATTCTTACAGAAAACCGCATATTTCGATGCAAAACGACGATTTCTCGCCGATTTTCGTTGTTTTCTGGCTTGAATTCGCAAAGAAGAGCACGAAATCTGCAAAATCATCACTTTTTACCAAGATTCTACGGCTGAATTGCAAGAAAACAGCAGAACTCTGCACGAAATCATCAAAATTCTTACAGAAAACCGCATATTTCGATGCAAAACAACGATTTCTCGCCGATTTTCGTTGTTTTCTGGCTTGAATTCGCAAAGAAGAGCACGAAATCTACAAAATCATCACTTTTTACCAAGATTCTACGGCTGAATTGCAAGAAAACAGCAGAATTCTGCACGAAATCATCAAAATTCTTAGAGAAAACTGCATATTTCGATGCAAAACAACGAATTCTCGCCGATTTTCGTTGTTTTCTATCTTGAATTCGCCAAGAAGAGCACGAAATCTACAAAATCATGACTTTTTATCAAGATTCAACGGCTGAATTGCAAGAAAACAGCAGAATTCTGCACGAAATCGTCAAAATTCTTACAGAAAACCGCACATTTCGATGCAAAACGATTATTTCTCGCCGATTTTCGTTGTTTTCTGGCTTGAATTCGCAAAGAAGAGCACGAGATCTACAAAATCATGACTTTTTACCAAGATTCAACGGCTGAATTGCAAGATAACAGCAGAATTCTGCACGAAATCATCAAAATTCTTACAGAAAACCGCATATTTCGATGCAAAACGACGATTTCTCGCCGATTTTTGTGGTTTTCTGGCTTGAATTCGCAAAAAAGAACACGAAATCTACAAAATCATGACTTTTTACCAAGATTCAACGGCTGAATTGCAAGAAAACAGCAGAATTCTGCACGAAATCATCAAAATTCTTACAGAAAACCGCACATTTCGATGCAAAACGATTATTTCTCGCCGATTTTCGTTGTTTTCTGGCTTGAATTCGCAAAGAAGAGCACAAGATCTACAAAATCATGACCTTTTACCAAGATTCAACGGCTGAATTGCAAGATAACAGCAGAATTCTGCACGAAATCATCAAGATTCTTACAGAAAACCGCATATTTCGATGCAAAACGACGATTTCTCGCCGATTTTCGTTGTTTTCTGGCTTGAATTCGCAAAGAAGAGCACGAAATCTACAAAATCATAACTTTTTACCAAGATTCAACGGCTGAATTGCAAGAAAACCGCAGAATTCTGCACGAAATCATCAAAATTCTTACAGAAAACCGCATTTTTCGATGCAAATCGACGATTTCTCGCCGATTTTCGTTGTTTTCTGGCTTAAATTCGCAAAGAAGAGCACGAAATCTACAAAATCATGACTTTTTACCAAGATTCAACGGCTGAATTGCAAGAAAACAGCAGAATTCTGCACGAAATCATCAAAATTCTTACAGAAAACCGCATATTTCGATGCAAAACAACGATTTCTCGCCGATTTTCGTTGTTTTCTGGCTTAAATTCGCAAAGAAGAGCACGAAATCTACAAAATCATCACTTTTTACCAAGATTCAACGGCTGAATTGCAAGAAAACAGCAGAATTTTGCATGAAATCATCAAAATTCTTAGAGAAAACCGCATATTTCGATGCAAAACGACGATTTCTCGTCGATTTTCGTTGTTTTCTGGCTTGAATTCGCAAAGAAGAGCACGAAATCTACAAAATCATGACTTTTTACCAAGATTCAACGGCTGAATTGCAAGAAAACAGCAGAATTCTGCACGAAATCATCAAAATTCTTACAGAAAACCGCATTTTTACCGATGCAAAAGGACGATTTCTCGCCGATTTTCGTTGTTTTCTGGCTTGAATTCGCAAAGAAGAGCACGAAATCTACAAAATCATGACATTTTACCAAGATTCAACAGCTGAATTGCAAGAAAACAGCAGAATTCTGCACGAAATCATCAAAATTCTTACAGAAAACCGCATATTTCGATGCAAAACAACGATTTCTTGCCGATTTTCGTTGTTTTCTGGCTTGAATTCGCAAAGAAGAGCACGAAATCTACAAAATCATCACTTTTTACCAAGATTCTACGGCTGAATTGCAAGAAAACAGCAGAATTCTGCACGAAATCTTCAAAATTCTTACAGAAAACCGCATATTTCGATGCAAAACGACGATTTCTCGCCGATTTTCGTTGTTTTCTGGCTTGAATTCGCAAAGAAGAGCACGAAATCTACAAAATCACGACTTTTTACCAAGATTAAACGGCTGAATTGCAAGAAAACAGCAGAATTCTGCACGAAATCATCAAAACTCTTAGAGAAAACTGCATATTTCGATGCAAAACAACGATTTCTCGCCGATTTTCGTTGTTTTCTATCTTGAATTCGCCAAGAAGAGCACGAAATCTACAAAATCATGACTTTTTACCTAGATTCAACGGCTGAATTGCAAGAAAACAGCAGAATTCTGCACGAAATCATCAAAATTCTTACAGAAAACCGCATATTTCGATGCAAAACGACGATTTCTCGCCCATTTTCCTTGTTTTCTGGCTTGAATTTGCAAAGAAGAGCACGAAATCTACAAAATCATGACTTTTTACCAAGATTCAACATCTGAATTGCAAGAAAACAGCAGAATTCTGCACGAAATCATCAAAATTCTTACAGAAAACCGCATATTTCGATGCAAAACGACGATTTTTCGCCGATTTTCGTTGTTTTCTGGCATGAATTTGCAAAGAAGAGCACGAAATCTACAAAATCATGACTTTTTACCAAAATTCAACGGCTGAATTGCAAGAAAACAGCAGAATTCTGCACGAAATCATCAAAATTCTTAGAGAAAACCGCATATTTCGATGCAAAACGACGTTTTCTCGCTGATTTTCGTTGTTTTCTATCTTGAATTCGCCAAGAAGAGCACGAAATCTACAAAATCATGACTTTTTACCTAGATTCAACGGCTGAATTGCAAGAAAACAGCAGAATTCTGCACGAAATCATCAAAATTCTTACAGAAAACCGCATATTTCGATGCAAAGCGACGATTTCTCGCCGATTTTCGTTGTTTTCTGGCATGAATTTGCAAAGAAGAGCACGAAATCTACAAAATCATGACTTTTTACCAAGATTCAACGGCTGAATTGCAAGAAAACAGCAGAATTCTGCACGAAATCATCAAAATTCTTAGAGAAAACCGCATATTTCGATGCAAAACGACGATTTCTCGCTGATTTTCGTTGTTTTCTATCTTGAATTCGCAAAGAAGAGCACAAAATCTACAAAATCATGACTTTTTACCAAGATTCAACGGCTGAATTGCAAAAAAACAGCAGAATTCTGCACGAAATCGTCAAAATTCTTAGAGAAAACCGCATATTTCGATGCAAAACGACGATTTCTCGCCGATTTTCGTTGTTTTCTGGCTTGAATTCGCAAAGAAGAGCACGAAATCTACAAAATCATCACTTTTTACCAAGATTCAACGGCTGAATTGCAAGAGAACAGCAGAATTCTGCACGAAATCATCAAAACTCTTACAGAAAACCGTATATTTCGATGCAAAACGACGATTTCTCGCCGATTTTCGTTGTTTTTTGACTTGAATTCGCAAAGAAGAGCACTAAATCTACAAAATCATGACTTTTTACCAAGATTCAACGGCTGAATTGCAAGAAAACAGCAGAATTCTGCACGAAATCATCAAAATTTTTACAGAAAACCGCATATTTCGATGCAAAACAACGATTTCTCGCCGATTTTCGTTGTTTTCTGGCTTGAATTCGCAAAGAAGAGCACGAAATCTACAAAATCATCACTTTTTACAAAGATTCTACGGCTGAATTGCAAGAAAACAGCAGAATTCTGCACGAAATCATCAAAATTCTTACAGAAAACCGCATATTTCGATGCAAAACGACGATTTCTCGCCGATTTTCGTTGTTTTCTGGCTTGAATTCGCAAAGAAAAGCACGAAATCTACAAAATCA
This sequence comes from Gnatocerus cornutus, assembly GCA_029298725.1. NCBI lineage: Eukaryota > Metazoa > Arthropoda > Insecta > Coleoptera > Tenebrionidae > Gnatocerus > Gnatocerus cornutus. The sequence goes on from CM055514.1 coordinate 4,211,770, forward strand.
TGACTTTTTACCAAGATTCAACGGCTGAATTGCAAGAAAACAGCAGAATTCTGCACGAAATCATCAAAATTCTTAGAGAAAACTGCATTTTTCGATGCAAAACGACGATTTCTCGCCGATTTTCGTTGTTTTTTGGCATGAATTCGCAAAGAAGAGCACGAAATCTACAAAATCATGACTTTTTACCAAGATTCAACGGCTGCATTGCAAGAAAACATCAGAATTCTGCACGAAATCATCAAAATTCTTAGAGAAAACCGCATATTTCGATGCAAAACAACGATTTCTCGCTGATTTTCGTTGTTTTCTATCTTGAATTCGCAAAGAAGAGCACGAAATCTACAAAATCATGACTTTTTACCAAGATTCAACTGCTGAATTGCAAGAAAACAGCAGAATTCTGTACGAAATCGTCAAAATTCTTAGAGAAAACCGCATATTTCGATGCAAAACGACGATTTCTCGCCGATTTTCGTTGTTTTCTGGCTTGAATTCGCAAAGAAGAGCACGAAATCTACAAAATCATGACATTTTACCAAGATTCAACAGCTGAATTGCAAGAAAACAGCAGAATTCTGCACGAAATCATCAAAATTCTTACAGAAAACCGCATATTTCGATGCAAAACAACGATTTCTTGCCGATTTTCGTTGTTTTCTGGCTTGAATTCGCAAAGAAGAGCACGAAATCTACAAAATCATCACTTTTTACCAAGATTCTACGGCTGAATTGCAAGAAAACAGCAGAATTCTGCACGAAATCTTCAAAATTCTTACAGAAAACCGCATATTTCGATGCAAAACGACGATTTCTCGCCGATTTTCGTTGTTTTCTGGCTTGAATTCGCAAAGAAGAGCACGAAATCTACAAAATCATCACTTTTTACCAAGATTCTACGGCTGAATTGCAAGAAAACAGCAGAATTCTGCACGAAATCTTCAAAATTCTTACAGAAAACCGCATATTTCGATGCAAAACGACGATTTCTCGCCGATTTTCGTTGTTTTCTGGCTTGAATTCGCAAAGAAGAGCACGAAATCTACAAAATCACGACTTTTTACCAAGATTAAACGGCTGAATTGCAAGAAAACAGCAGAATTCTGCACGAAATCATCAAAACTCTTAGAGAAAACTGCATATTTCGATGCAAAACAACGATTTCTCGCCGATTTTCGTTGTTTTCTATCTTGAATTCGCCAAGAAGAGCACGAAATCTACAAAATCATGACTTTTTACCTAGATTCAACGGCTGAATTGCAAGAAAACAGCAGAATTCTGCACGAAATCATCAAAATTCTTACAGAAAACCGCATATTTCGATGCAAAACGACGATTTCTCGCCCATTTTCCTTGTTTTCTGGCTTGAATTTGCAAAGAAGAGCACGAAATCTACAAAATCATGACTTTTTACCAAGATTCAACATCTGAATTGCAAGAAAACAGCAGAATTCTGCACGAAATCATCAAAATTCTTACAGAAAACCGCATATTTCGATGCAAAACGACGATTTTTCGCCGATTTTCGTTGTTTTCTGGCATGAATTTGCAAAGAAGAGCACGAAATCTACAAAATCATGACTTTTTACCAAAATTCAACGGCTGAATTGCAAGAAAACAGCAGAATTCTGCACGAAATCATCAAAATTCTTAGAGAAAACCGCATATTTCGATGCAAAACGACGTTTTCTCGCTGATTTTCGTTGTTTTCTATCTTGAATTCGCCAAGAAGAGCACGAAATCTACAAAATCATGACTTTTTACCTAGATTCAACGGCTGAATTGCAAGAAAACAGCAGAATTCTGCACGAAATCATCAAAATTCTTACAGAAAACCGCATATTTCGATGCAAAGCGACGATTTCTCGCCGATTTTCGTTGTTTTCTGGCATGAATTTGCAAAGAAGAGCACGAAATCTACAAAATCATGACTTTTTACCAAGATTCAACGGCTGAATTGCAAGAAAACAGCAGAATTCTGCACGAAATCATCAAAATTCTTAGAGAAAACCGCATATTTCGATGCAAAACGACGATTTCTCGCTGATTTTCGTTGTTTTCTATCTTGAATTCGCAAAGAAGAGCACAAAATCTACAAAATCATGACTTTTTACCAAGATTCAACGGCTGAATTGCAAAAAAACAGCAGAATTCTGCACGAAATCGTCAAAATTCTTAGAGAAAACCGCATATTTCGATGCAAAACGACGATTTCTCGCCGATTTTCGTTGTTTTCTGGCTTGAATTCGCAAAGAAGAGCACGAAATCTACAAAATCATCACTTTTTACCAAGATTCAACGGCTGAATTGCAAGAGAACAGCAGAATTCTGCACGAAATCATCAAAACTCTTACAGAAAACCGTATATTTCGATGCAAAACGACGATTTCTCGCCGATTTTCGTTGTTTTTTGACTTGAATTCGCAAAGAAGAGCACTAAATCTACAAAATCATGACTTTTTACCAAGATTCAACGGCTGAATTGCAAGAAAACAGCAGAATTCTGCACGAAATCATCAAAATTTTTACAGAAAACCGCATATTTCGATGCAAAACAACGATTTCTCGCCGATTTTCGTTGTTTTCTGGCTTGAATTCGCAAAGAAGAGCACGAAATCTACAAAATCATCACTTTTTACAAAGATTCTACGGCTGAATTGCAAGAAAACAGCAGAATTCTGCACGAAATCATCAAAATTCTTACAGAAAACCGCATATTTCGATGCAAAACGACGATTTCTCGCCGATTTTCGTTGTTTTCTGGCTTGAATTCGCAAAGAAAAGCACGAAATCTACAAAATCATGACTTTTTACCAAGATTCAACGGCTGAATTGCAAGAAAACAGCAGAATTCTGCACGAAATCATCAAAATTCTTAGAGAAAACTGCATTTTTCGATGCAAAACGACGATTTCTCGCCGATTTTCGTTGTTTTTTGGCATGAATTCGCAAAGAAGAGCACGAAATCTACAAAATCATGACTTTTTACCAAGATTCAACGGCTGCATTGCAAGAAAACATCAGAATTCTGCACGAAATCATCAAAATTCTTAGAGAAAACCGCATATTTCGATGCAAAACAACGATTTCTCGCTGATTTTCGTTGTTTTCTATCTTGAATTCGCAAAGAAGAGCACGAAATCTACAAAATCATGACTTTTTACCAAGATTCAACTGCTGAATTGCAAGAAAACAGCAGAATTCTGTACGAAATCGTCAAAATTCTGAGAGAAAACCGCATATTTCGATGCAAAACGACGATTTCTCGCCGATTTTCGTTGTTTTCTGGCTTGCATTCGCAAAGAAGAGCACGAAATCTACAAAATCATGACTTTTTACCAAGATTCAACGGCTGAATTGCAAGAAAACAGCAGAATTCTGCACGAAATCATCAAAATTCTTAGAGAAAACTGCATATTTCGATGCAAAACAACGATTTCTCGCCGATTTTCGTTGTTTTCTATCTTGAATTTGCCAAGAAGAGCACGAAATCTACAAAATCATGACTTTTTACCTAGATTCAACGGCTGAATTGCAAGAAAACAGCAGAATTCTGCACGAAATCATCAAAATTCTTACAGAAAACCGCATATTTCGATGCAAAACAACGATTTCTCGCCGATTATCGTTGTTTTCTATCTTGAATTCGCCAAGAAGAGCACGAAATCTACAAAATCATGACTTTTTACCTAGATTCAACGGCTGAATTGCAAGAAAACAGGAGAATTCTGCACGAAATCATCAAAATTCTTACAGAAAACCGCATATTTCGATGCAAAACGACGATTTCTCGCCGATTTTCGTTGTTTTCTGGCTTGAATTCGCAAAGAAGAGCACGAAATCTACAAAATCATGACTTTTTACCAAGATTCAACGGCTGAATTGCAAGAAAACAGCAGAATTCTGCACGAAATCATCAAAATTCTTAGAGAAAACTGCATATTACGATGCAAAACAACGATTTCTCGCCGATTTTCGTTGTTTTCTATCTTGAATTCGCCAAGAACAGCACGAAATCTACAAAATCATGACTTTTTACCTAGATTCAACGGCTAAATTGCAAGAAAACAGCAGAATTCTGCACGAAATCATCAAAATTCTTACGGAAAACCGCATATTTCGATGCAAAACGGCGATTTCTCGCCGATTTTCGTTGTTTTCTGGCTTGAATTCGCAAAGAAGAGCACGAAATCTACAAAATCATGACTTTTTACCAAGATTCAACGGCTGAATTGCAAGAAAACAGCAGAATTCTGCACGAAATCATCAAAATTCTTAGAGAAAACCGCATATTTCGATGCAAAACAACGATTTCTCGCTGATTTTCGTTGTTTTCTATCTTGAATTCGCAAAGAAGAGCACGAAATCTACAAAATCATGACTTTTTACCAACATTCAACTGCTGAATTGCAAGAAAACAGCAGAATTCTGGACGAAATCGTCAAAATTCTTAGAGAAAACCGCATATTTCGATGCAAAACGACGATTTCTCGCCGATTTTCATTGTATTCTGGCTTGCATTCGCAAAGAAGAGCACGAAATCTACAAAATCATGACTTTTTACCAAGATTCAACGGCTGAATTGCAAGAAAACAGCAGAATTCTGCACGAAATCATCAAAATTCTTAGAGAAAACTGCATATTTCGATGCAAAACAACGATTTCTCGCCGATTTTCGTTGTTTTCTATCTTGAATTCGCCAAGAAGAGCACGAAATCTACAAAATCATGACTGTTTACCTAGATTCAACGGCTGAATTGCAAGAAAACAGCAGAATTCTGCACGAAATCATCAAAATTCTTACAGAAAACCGCATATTTCGATGCAAAACAACGATTTCTCGACGATTATCGTTGTTTTCTATCTTGAATTCGCCAAGAAGAGCACGAAATCTACAAATTCATGACTTTTTACCTAGATTCAACGGCTGAATTGCAAGAAAACAGCAGAATTCTGCACGAAATCATCAAAATTCTTACAGAAAACCGCATATTTCGATGCAAAACGACGATTTCTCGCCGATTTTCGTTGTTTTCTGGCTTGAATTTGCAAAGAAGAGCACGAAATCTACAAAATCATGACTTTTTACCAAGATTCAACGGCTGAATTGCAAGAAAACAGCAGAATTCTGCACGAAATCATCAAAATTCTTACAGAAAACCGCATATTTCGATGCAAAATGACGATTTCTCGCCGATTTTCGTTGTTTTCTGGCATGAATTTGCAAAGAAGAGCACGAAATCTACAAAATCATGACTTTTTACCAAGATTCAACGGCTGAATTGCAAGAAAACAGCAGAATTCTGCACGAAATCATCAAAATTCTTGGAGAAAACCGCATATTTCGATGCAAAACGACGATTTCTCGCTGATTTTCGTTGTTTTCTATCTTGAATTCGCAAAGAAGAGCACAAAATCTACAAAATCATGACATTTTACCAAGATTCAACGGCTGAATTGCAAGAAAACAGCAGAATTCTGCACGAAATCGTCAAAATTCTTAGAGAAAACCGCATATTTCGATGCAAAACGACGATTTTTCGCCGATTTTCGTTGTTTTCTACCTTGAATTCGCAAAGAAGAGCACGAAATCTACAAAATCATGACTTTTTACCAAGATTCAACGGCTGAATTGCAAGAAAACAGCAGAATTCTTCACGAAATCATCAAAATTCTTAGAGAAAACCGCATATTTCGATGCAAAACGACGATTTCTCGCTGATTTTCGTTGTTTTCTATCTTGAATTTGCAAAGAAGAGCACGGAATCTACAAAATCATGACTTTTTACCAAGATTCAACGGCTGAATTGCAAGAAAACAGCAGAATTCTGCACGAAATCATCAAAATTCTTACAGAAAACCGCAAATTTCGATGCAAAACGACGATTTCTCGCCGATTTTCGTTGTTTTCTGGCTTGAATTCGCAAATAAGAGCACAAAATCTACAAAATCATGACTTTTTACCAAGATTCAACGGCTGAATTGCAAGAAAACAGCAGAATTCTGCACGAAATCATCAAAATTCTTACAGAAAACCGCATTTTTCGATGCAAAACGACGATTTCTCGCCGATTTTCGTTGTTTTCTGGCTTGAATTCGCATAGAAGAGCACGAAATCTACAAAATCATGACTTTTTACCAAGATTCAACGGCTGAATTGCAAGAAAACAGCAGAATTCTGCACGAAATCATCAAAATTCTTGGAGAAAACTGCATATTTCGATGCAAAACAACGATTTCTCGCCGATTTTCGTTGTTTTCTATCTTGAATTCGCCAAGAAGAGCACGAAATCTACAAAATCATGACTTTTTACCTAGATTCAACGGCTGAATTGCAAGAAAACAGCAGAATTCTGCACGAAATCATCAAAATTCTTACAGAAAACCGCATATTTCGATGCAAAACAACGATTTCTCGCCGATTATCGTTGTTTTCTATCTTGAATTCGCCAAGGAGAGCACGAAATCTACAAAATTATGACTTTTTACCTAGATTCAACGGCTGAATTGCAAGAAAACAGCAGAATTCTGCACGAAATCATCAAAATTCTTACAGAAAACCGCATATTTCGATGCAAAACGACGATTTCTCGCCGATTTTCGTTGTTTTCTGGCATGAATTTGCAAAGAAGAGCACGAAATCTACAAAATCGTGACTTTTTACCAAGATTCAACGGCTGAATTGCAAGAAAACAGCAGAATTCTGCACGAAATCATCAAAATTCTTAGAGAAAACCGCATATTTCGATGCAAAACGACGATTTCTCACTGATTTTCGTTGTTGTCTATCTTGAATTCGCAAAGAAAAGCACAAAATCTACAAAATCATGACTTTTTACCAAGATTCAACGGCTGAATTGCAAGAAAACAGCAGAATTCTGCACGAAATCGTCAAAATTCTTAGAGAAAACCGCATATTTCGATGCAAAACGACAATTTCTCGCCGATTTTCGTTGTTTTCTAGCTTGAATTCGCAAAGAAGAGCACGAAATCTACAAAATCATTACTTTTTACCAAGATTCAACAGCTGAATTGCAGGAAAACAGCAGAATTCTGCACGAAATCATCAAAATTCTTAGAGAAAACCGCATATTTCGATGCAAAACGACGATTTCTCGCTGATTTTCGTTGTTTTCTGTCTTGAATTCGCAAAGAAGAGCACGGAGTCTACAAAATCATGACTTTTTACCAAGATTCAACGGCTGAATTGCAAGAAAACAGCAGAATTCTGCACGAAATCATCAAAATTCTTACAGAAAACCGCATATTTCGATGCAAAACGACGATTTCTCGCCGATTTTCGTTGTTTTCTGGCTTGAATTCGCAAAGAAGAGCACGAAATCTACAAAATCATAACGTGTAACGTGACAATTTCGAGTTAGAAGTGAAGGCGTTAGAAAGGGTTGATTTTCGTGACCTTTTGACGCCTGTAAATTATTGGTTGCCTATTTTAGTGTAACCGCATGGCGAGTTACATTGTCCGTTACGAATTCTGTTCAATTATGTTAATAGTTACCAGTTTGTTCGGTACCAGTTCGGAGGTGACTGGAGGAATACGTTTGAGCCTCAGAATTTTAGCTGGAGGACTGCTAGAAGTTCCTCGGGGTTGTCTAGGTTGCAACTCTTTAGTTTTCATCTTTGCTTCAACTTTTCTAACTTCTATTTTCTTCCTTTTCACAACCACGTTAGCCTGCTTGGTGTTGATCGTGTCGTGGGTCGTTCTTCGTTTTGACCGCAACATCAACGGTGCTACTCTTGCTATTTTTTTCCATCTTGCGATTGTTTATTTTGTTCATAGTGTGCGTTGAGGTCTACGATTGGTTGATGAATAATTTTCCAGCTGTTTACTTTACCGTTGGCTTCGTTTTGCTACTCTTTACGATCACTTTCATTCTTTGTTTTGATTCAAATAACCCCAAATTTTCACCTGTCAAGGGGTCACCTTCTCAATGACGAAATGTGACGTAGAGCCGAAGAAGCGATAGCAGCCATTCTGGTTCCGTGGTTCTCTTGCGTTTTAGATCTCGAGGCGTACGGTGCTCCAGAGTGTTTCGGTATTTTGGAATTTGGAGTGTGACTTAGTGGCCTTTTTGGTTTGATTGGTACATTGGTATCGGGATTGGGTCACTAAGGTTCCTGGAGGCAACCGGAATTTGTCGGGTCTCGAGATCGAGTAAATCCACCACGACGTGAACCACGTGGAAAACTTTAAGGCCGATTTCCATCGTAGGCCTTCTATTTTGGTTCTAGTGTGTTCTATTCGGTGCTGTTCGCTGTTTCGTTTTTTTTTTCCCTTTTGGTTGGGGGTGCGAACTGGAAGTTCGAAACTGGATTGCGGCTGACCGTTTTGGCCGAGCCGTACAACCTCTTCCCTGTTGGATTCGGGAAGGCTCACCAGTCGGGAGCACCTAGAGGAGATAGGAGGAGCTGTAGGAGTCAAGGTCAGATCGTTTTATCCACGTTTTTGTTCGAGCCATCGTGTCACCGTTTTGTTAACTAGTTCCTGTAGGAGTTTACGGCTTCACCGTAACCGTCCTTGTTAATTGTTACTTGTAATTAGTAGTTGGGAGATTACAGCTTCACTGTAATCAACCGTTTCACACTTAGTCATTTCTTTTTCTGTTTCTGTTTTTTTTTTTTTTTTTTTAGTTGTACAGACGTCCTTGTAAGTCGGGACCCGGTAATTGCGAGTTTGTACGATCGAATTGTTGCGCGGATTTTCGGTGTGCCGTCGGCTTGCGCAAGCGTTCGGTTCGTCGTAAATCTAACAGCAACGATTGCCGGTGTAGAGACGACGTCTTTGTTTTTCCTGTATTTTTTATTTAGGTTTTATTAGTGTGTTTTTTTTTAATATATTCGTTCCTGGTTAGTATTCACTTCGTTTTCTTTTTTTTTCCGTTCGGGTAAGCTACACCGAGTACTTTGGATCCGGGTACTTGCAAGTCGTAGCCGGAGGATCCTGGCGCCCTCAAGATTGTCGGGTCGGTGAGTTTTAACGAACCCACCCAGACTGAGCTACCGGCGTAATTTTGTCACCCGCCGGCCCGAGCGACTTTAGTCGGTCAGTTTGTTTTTTTTTGCGTGACAATTTTGGCGCCCAACGTGGGGCATTCAATAAAAATAATAATAGTCGGAATCATAGTTAGAGTCAGTTTGGACGATTTGGTAATTGATTTTCTTTGTTGTTTTATTTGCGAGTTTGGGAAGTAATTTTGTTAGTAATCAGTTTTCTTGGTGGTTTGAAATGGCTCAGTTAGTGAGCATGAATGTGCATCATCTGCGCAAAGATGAAATTCAGTTTGAGTTGAGAAGTAGAGGCGTCCAAGACGTTGAGACTGAGGGTAAACACGTGGCGGAGTTAAGGGAGGAATTAGAAAAGTTTGTAGCGAGCGAACAGGCAGGGACGAAAATAGAGTATCCCGAATACAAATTTGAATTCCGGGTAGAGCTGCCGATTATAGAGAACAAATTTAAAGAACTCTTGCAAGAAATTAATAAATTTCAGGATCCGCGGAAGAAGCGAAGCGAAAAACGAATACAATCTCGGATTTTGCACTTAGTAAACCGCGTGAATTTAGCGCCAATTGCGGGGATATCAGCAGATGAGTTAGAAGCACGGAGTAAGTGGTTAGGGAAGGTGTCGTCGTTGCTTCCTTTGCTACGAACGGCGGTGGAAGCGCGGGCAACTCTGAGCGGGTTGAATTTAAGTAGAATACTGAAAGATGAGGAGTCACCGGAGTCGTCTGGAAAAGAGAGTTCGGACGAGGAATTGGAGCGCGAGGAAGGACCGAATGTAACGTCGACTCCGCGAACGGAACCTCATAGTAGGGGAGTTTCTGTACCGGTGTATAAATGGGGATTAAAATTTTCGGGTGATGTTCACGGCCAAACCGTTCTATCGTTTCTGGAAAGGGTGCAGGAGCTAAGGGTAGCACGTCATGTTTCGGAACAAGAACTGTTTATATCAGCGATCGACCTTTTTGAGGGGAAAGCGCTGTTTTGGTACCGTTCAGTCCAGAATCGTTGTCGGAATTGGGATGAGCTAACGGAGTTGATGACGAGTCACTTTTTGCCTCCAGACTATAGGCATCGGTTGTTTGGAGACATTTTAGCGCGTACCCAAGGGCCGAACGAAAAGTTTATAGAATATATGGCCGCTATGACAGCTTTGTTTAATCGCCATGGGTCAATACCGACGGATGTACGCTTAAGTATTATGACGCGAAACTTGTCGCCGTTCTATACCGAGCAGTTGCCGGTAGTTCATACGCTAGAATAGTTGGAAGTTGAGTGCCTAAAGCTTGAGGTGAAAAAGTTCCGAGTCGATAATTACAAGCCTCCATCGCGGCGTACTCACGAGTTTGTTGAGCCAGTTCTAGCTTGTTTGGATGCAATCGATCCTCCGGGTGCAGCGGTAGATGCGACCGTTCCAATAACTAAGGCGCAACCAGAGGTTCGGAGATGTTTTCGGTGTAACCAGCCGGGGCACTACGCGCGCGAATGTAACCGGCAGCGAGCAATTCATTGTTTTAGATGTCAGCGTCCAAACGTAACGACCAGGAATTGTCCAGATTGTGCACCACAGTCGGGAAACGGGCCTTCAGGCCGACGTCAATCCGGGGCGTCGACCTCCAATCAGTAAAGCTTCCGGGAAAATGTATTACAGTCGATCCAATCATCCAGGCTCACCTAGACTTTATTTTAAGTAGCGTTGACGGGGACGAGCGTCCTTATTTATGTGTTAAAGTATTCGGGGTCAGTATTCAGGGGTTATTAGATTCGGGCGCATCGCAGACATTTGTGGGAGAACGGGGATATAGGTTGTTGTGTCGGTTGGGATTTAAGTTTAACAGACCTCAGATAGAGTCGTGTAGAGTTGCGAATGGGGAATCCTGTCCGGTAATTGGGGAAGTTAATGTGCCGTTCGAAGTAAGAGGACGGGTAACTTTAGTTAAGGTGTTAGCGATGCCGGCATTGCCTCATGCTCTGGTTCTGGGGGTAAACTTTTGGAGAAAGTTGGGAATCGTTCCTGACCTACGACACGGGGAATGGTCGTTTAGCGACGAGACGGAGTTGCTTGCGATTCGCGAAGCGAGCGAGCTTAGTCGCGAGCAAAGGGACCGTCTAAACCGGCTTATTGAAGACGAAATGCCAACCGGGAATGGAAAAATCGGTTGTACGACTCTGGTAGAACACAAAATCAGAACTACCGCAGAACCCATAAAACAAAGATATTATCCACTTTCTCCCGCTTTAAAGAAACACGTCGATGAGGAACTCGATAAGATGTTGGCCGAGGGCGTGGTAGAACCGTCGAATTCTCCTTGGAGTTCCCCAATTGTAATGGTACGAAAGAAAGACGGAACTTATCGTTTTTGCGTTGATTACCGAAAGGTAAATAGTGTGACTATCCGAGATGCGTATCCACTTCCATTCATATCACATACGTTAGATAAACTTCGCGACGCAAAGTTTTTGTCTTCCCTAGATATCAAAAGTGCTTTTTGGCAAGTTCCGGTAGACGACGAATCTAAACCTATAACCGCATTCACTGTTCCGGGGAGAGGATTATTTCAATTTCGTAGAATGCCCTTCGGGCTACATAACTCCGTGGCTACCTTCCAAAGATTAATCGATAGGGTAATTGGGGTGGACTTAGAACCTTTTGTTTTCGTATACTTGGATGACATTGTCATCGTCACGCCCGATTTTGAGAAACATCTAGAAGTGTTGCGCGAGGTATGTAGAAGGCTTAATCAGGCGGGGCTGACTGTTAGTCCAGAGAAGTGCCAATTATGCCGTTCGGAATTAAGATATTTGGGGTATATTGTCGATAGAGTGGGATTGCGCGTCGATCCAGAAAAGGTCCGATCTATATTAGAGTACCCGGTACCTAGAACTGTTACAGAAGTACGCAGATTCCTCGGAATGGCGTCATGGTATCGGCGGTTTATACCAAACTTTTCTACCATCGCTGCGCCAATCACCGATCTGTTGCGAAAATCCCGTAAGTTTGTTTGGTCAGAGGAGTGCGGGTTAGCGTTTGAGCGGTTAAGAGAGCATTTGATATCGGCACCCGTGTTACGTTGTCCTGATTTTGACCTCCCTTTTGTTATACAATGCGATGCGAGTGATTATGGAGTAGGGGCGGTTTTATCGCAAATGCAACCTGATGGAGAACATGTCGTCGCGTATGTCAGCAGGTCACTGGACCGCAGAGAGAGGAATTTTTCCGTTACCGAAAAGGAAGGGCTGGCGGTGCTATTCGGGATAACTAAATTTCGACCGTACGTAGAAGGAACGCGATTCACGGTTATAACGGATCATTTTAGCTTAAAATGGTTGCATTGTCTACAAAATCCATGCGGCAGGTTGGCAAGATGGAGTGTAAAGTTGCAACAATTTGATTTCGATGTAGTTCATCGAAGCGGGAAGGACCATCTTGTGCCAGACGCCCTTTCGCGAGCGGTACCCGTGCTAGAGACAATCGACGTTGCAGATGGTTTAGAAACGAAAAAAGATCGGTGGTACGAAACAATGAAGGTACAAGTAACAAGAAATCCTCTTAGATATCCTTTATGGCGTACGGAAAATGATCAGTTGTTTAAAAGGGTAAAGGTCGAATTCCCAGAATTGATAGGGGACAGATTTGCGTGGAAGTTAGTGGTACCAAAACAAGAACGGTTGAGCGTGCTCCAGCGTTGTCACGATAGCGAGTTAGCGGGTCATATGGGAGTTTTCAAAACATTCCATCGGGTGTTAGAGCAGTATTACTGGCCGAAAATGCGGAACGACGTGGCAAATTACGTGCGGAAGTGTAAGGTTTGCGCCGAGACTAAGCCGGAGCAGAAAGCACCAGCGGGCCAAATGTCGGGACGGTTCGAGGCTACGGGACCATGGGAGTTGGTTTATGTGGATCTGGTAGGCCCCTTACCGAAGTCGACGCATGGGAACACGTATATTTTGTCGGTGTTAGACGGATTCAGTAAGTTCACGTTGTACTTTCCATTACGTAAGGCTCGGGGCCCGAACATCTGTCAAATGTTAGAAAACCAAGTGTTTTGTTTGTTTGGGGCACCTCGAATAATGATCGTGGATAACGGTAAACAATTTGTTGGACGTGAGTTTAAACAGTTGGCTTCAAGGTACGGCGTAAAGCTCTGTTTTACTCCCTTCTACCACCCACAACCGAACGCAGTAGAACGAACTCATCGAACATTATCTACCGTTTTGCGGGCGTACGTCCAGAAGAACCATCGTCTATGGGACGAACAGTTACAAAAAGTAGCGTGTGCTATGCGGACAGCACGCCACGAAGCCACCAATCAAACTCCATACTTCGTTAATTTCGGACGGGAAATATGTTTGCACGGGGAAGGGTACAAGTCCGGACCCGTTGGAGAAATAACGAGGGAGGAAGGTTTTAAGAAATTATATGCGGACATAAAGGAACGGTTAAAGACGGCGTTTGAAAGGTACAAGAAAACGTATAACTTGCGGCACCGGGATGTTCGTTTTATGGTAGGCCAGGAGGTTTTTAAACGGAATTTCGCTGAGTCAAAAGGCGGTGAATACATAGCGGCCAAGTTTTTGCCCAAGTATACGGGACCGTTTGTTGTTTCGAAATGTCTCAACCCTTGGACGTACGAACTCAAGGATAGTAACGGGAAATCAGCTGGAACATGGAGCGCAAAAGATTTGAAACCAATTCCTCCAAAGGATGGTACAACGGTTATGGATTAGTTGTTTTTCCCAATGATTGGTCGGTAGTTCTGGGCCGATTTGTTGAGGGTTTCAGCCAGACCAATGGTCGCAGTGATCGGAAGGGTTGAGGGCCGGAAGTGAGCGTTTTCTCCTCACGTGGCGATGATTTGAGCTTTTTGCCTCACGTGATTTATGGGTAGTTTTGTAACGCTAATAGTAATTTTGGGTAATTTTTCTCTTCGTGTTTCTACACTTTGATGTCATTTCGTGTTGTTAGGTTATTGTTCGTTAGGTATAGGGTTAGTAAGGATTTCTTTTTAGACTGGGAAAGCGACACGAGTGTTTTTCCTGTTTTCTAGGTACTTGGAGTACTTGCTGTTATCCAATAGAGGTTTGTAAGGTTTGTTATAGGACTGGGTTCCTGGAACTGTTTGGTTTGGCTTCTTTTGGATTCGCTTTGCGGATTTTTTTTGCGAGTTCTCGACCATCTCGACTAAGTGCTATGTTGGTGGAATGGATCGAAAGGCTGTGTGTCCTTGGTCATCACCACTCCTTCGTGGATTTGTTCAGCTTTCGATGATTCTTCTTTGACTGTGGGATTTCTCTAATCCTCCGTTTTCGGGTTTTGTTGTCATTTAAGTTTCATCATAGTCGGCCTGAGTTATCAATCCGGTGTTGTTGCTACTTATTTTGGTACGGAAGTAGAACTCCTTTTAGGGATTTGACCAGATTTGATTTCTCTGTTCAAGGAATTATTAATGTGTTGCGTTAACCAGTTACGAATCCTTTAGTATTAGTTTTGTTCGGGCAGAAAAATTAGAAAATTGTATAAAAAGGGACTTTGCAATTTGCATTTTTATTATCAACGTTCTACAGTTTTTGGTGTAGAAATTTTTAAGTAAAAATTTCGTCCAGGAAAGGGTGGGATTTGTAACGTGACAATTTCGAGTTAGAAGGGAAGGCGTTAGAAAGGGTTGATTTTCGTGACCTTTTGACGCCTGTAAATTATTGGTTGCCTATTTTAGTGTAACCGCATGGCGAGTTACATTGTCCGTTACGAATTCTGTTCAATTATGTTAATAGTTACCAGTTTGTTAGGTACCAGTTCGGAGGTGACTGGAGGAATACGTTTGAGCCTCAGAATTTTAGCTGGAGGACTGCTACAAGTTCCTCGGGGTTGACTAGGTTGCAACTCTTTAGTTTTCATCTTTGCTTCAACTTTTCTAACTTCTATTTTCTTCCTTTTCACAACCACGTTAGCCTGCTTGGTGTTGATCGTGTCGTGGGTCGTTCTTCTTTTTGACCGCAACATCAACGGTGCTACTCTTGCTATTTTTTTCCTTCTTGCGATTGTTTATTTTGTTCATAGTGTGCGTTGAGGTCTACGATTGGTTGATGAATAATTTTCCAGCTGTTTACTTACCGTTGGCTTCGTTTTGCTACTCTTTACGATCACTTTCATTCTTTGTTTTGATTCAAATAACCCCAAATTTTCACCTGTCAAGGGGTCACCTTCTCAATGACGAAATGTGACGTAGAGCCGAAGAAGCGATAGCAGCCATTCTGGTTCCGTGGTTCTCTTGCGTTTTAGATCTCGAGGCGTACGGTGCTCCAGAGTGTTTCGGTATTTTGGAATTTGGAGTGTGACTTAGTGGCCTTTTTGGTTTGATTGGTACATTGGTATCGGGATTGGGTCACTAAGGTTCCTGGAGGCAACCGGAATTTGTCGGGTCTCGAGATCGAGTAAATCCACCACGACGTGAACCACGTAGAAAACTTTAAGGCCGATTTCCATCGTAGGCCTTCTATTTTGGTTCTAGTGTGTTCTATTCGGTGCTGTTCGCTGTTTCGTTTTTTTTTTCCCTTTTGGTTGGGGGTGCGAACTGGAAGTTCGAAACTGGATTGCGGCTGACCGTTTTGGCCGAGCCGTACAACCTCTTCCCTGTTGGATTCGGGAAGGCTCACCAGTCGGGAGCACCTAGAGGAGAGTCGGTAGGAGGAGCTGTAGGAGTCAAGGTCAGATTGTTTTATCCACGTTTTTGTTCGAGCCATCGTGTCACCGTTTTGTTAACTAGTTCCTGTAGGAGTTTACGGCTTCACCGTAACCGTCCTTGTTAATTGTTACTTGTAATTAGTAGATGGGAGATTACAGCTTCACTGTAATCAACCGTTTCACACTTAGTCGTTTCTTTTTCTGTTTCTGTTTTTTTTTTTTTTTTTTTAGTTGTACAGACGTCCTTGTAATCGAATTGTTGCGCGGATTTTCGGTGTGCCGTCGGCTTGCGCAAGCGTTCGGTCTACAGCGAATCGTCGTAAATCTAACAGCAACGATTGCCGGTGTAGAGACGACGTCTTTGTTTTTCCTGTATTTTTTATTTAGGTTTTATTAGTGTTTTTTTTTTTAATATATTCGTTCCTGGTTAGTATTCACTTCGTTTTCTTTTTTTTTCCGTTCGGGTAAGCTACACCGAGTACTTTGGATCCGGGTACTCGCAAGTCGTAGCCGGAGGATCCTGGCGCCCTCAAGATTGTCGGGTCGGTGAGTTTTAACGAACCCACCCAGACTGAGCTACCGGCGTAATTTTGTCACCAGCCGGCCCGAGCGACTTTAGTCGGTCAGTTTGTTTTTTTTTGCGTGACACTTTTTACCAAGATTCAACGGCTGAATTGCAAGAAAACAGCAGAATTCTGCACGAAATCATCAAAATTCTTACAGAAAACCGCATTTTTCGATGCAAAACGACGATTTCTCGCCGATTTTCGTTGTTTTCTGGCTTGAATTCGCAAAGAAGAGCACGAAATCTACAAAATCATGACTTTTTACCAAGATTCAACGGCTGAATTGCAAGAAAACAGCAGAATTCTGCACGAAATCATCAAAATTCTTACAGAAAACCGCATATTTCAATGCAAAACAACGATTTCTCGACGATTATCGTTGTTTTCTATCTTGAATTCGCCAAGAAGAGCACGAAATCTACAAATTCATGACTTTTTACCTAGATTCTACAGCTGAATTGCAAGAAAACAGCAGAATTCTGCACGAAATCATCAAAATTCTTACAGAAAACCGCATATTTCGATGCAAAACGACGATTTCTCGCCGATTTTCGTTGTTTTCTGGCTTGAATTCGCAAAGAAGAGCACGAAATCTACAAAATCATGACTTTTTACCAAGATTCAACGGCTGAATTGCAAGAAAACAGCAGAATTCTGCACGAAATCATCAAAATTCTTAGAGAAAACCGCATATTTCGATGCAAAACGAAGATTTCTCGCTGATTTTCGTTGTTTTCTATCTTGAATTCGCAAAGAAGAGCACGGAGTCTACAAAATCATGACTTTTTCCCAAGATTCAACAGCTGAATTGCAGGAAAACAGCAGAATTCTGCACGAAATCATCAAAATTCTTAGAGAAAACCGCATATTTCGATGCAAAACGACGATTTCTCGCTGATTTTCGTTGTTTTCTATCTTGAATTTGCAAAGAAGAGCACGGAGTCTACAAAATCATGACTTTTTACCAAGATTCAACGGCTGAATTGCAAGAAAACAGCAGAAACGACGATTTCTCGCCGATTTTCGTTGTTTTCTGGCTTGAATTCGCAAAGAAGAGCACGAAATCTACAAAATCATGACTTTTTACCAAGATTCAACGGCTGAATTGCAAGAAAACAGCAGAATTCTGCACGAAATCATCAAAATTCTTACAGAAAACCGCATTTTTCGATGCAAAACGACGATTTCTCGCCGATTTTCGTTGTTTTCTGGCTTGAATTCGCAAAGAAGAGCACGAAATCTACAAAATCATGACTTTTTACCAAGATTCAACGGCTGAATTGCAAGAAAACAGCAAAATTCTGCACGAAATCATCAAAATTCTTACAGAAAACCGCATATCTCGATGCAAAACAACGATTTCTCGCCGATTTTCGTTGTTTTCTGGCTTGAATTCGCAAAGAAGAGCACGAAATCTACAAAATCATCACTTTTTACCAAGCTTCTAGGGCTGAATTGCAAGAAAACAGCAGAATTCTGCACGAAATCATCAAAATTCTTGCAGAAAACCGCATATTTCGATGCAAAACGACGATTTCTCGCCGATTTTCGTTGTTTTCTGGCTTGAATTCGCAAAGAAGAGCACGAAATCTACAAAATCATGACTTTTTACCAAGATTCAACGGCTGAATTGCAAGAAAACAGCAGAATTCTGCACGAAATCATCAAAATTCTTACAGAAAACCGCATATTTCGATGCAAAACAACGATTTCTCGCCGATTTTCGTTGTTTTCTGGCTTGAATTCGCAAAGAAGAGCACGAAATCCAGAAAATCATCACTTTTTACCAAGATTCTACGGCTGAATTGCAAGAAAACAGCAGAATTCTGCACGAAATCATCAAAATTCTTACAGAAAACCGCATATTTCGATGCAAAACGACGATTTCTCGCCGATTTTCGTTGTTTTCTGGCTTGAATTCGCAAAGAAGAGCACGAAATCCACAAAATCATGATTTTCTACCAAGATTCAACGGCTGAATTGCAAGAAAACAGCAGAATTCTGCACGAAATCATCAAAATTCTTAGAGAAAACTGCATATTTCGATGCAAAACAACGATTTCTCGCCGATTTTCGTTGTTTTCTATCTTGAATTCGCCAAGAAGAGCACGAAATCTACAAAATCATGACTTTTTACATAGATTCAACGGCTGAATTGCAAGAAAACAGCAGAATTCTGCACGAAATCATCAAAATTCTTACAGAAAACCGCATATTTCGATGCAAAACAACGATTTCTCGCCGATTTTCGTTGTTTTCTATCTTGAATTCGCCAAGAAGAGCACGAAATCTACAAAATCATGACTTTTTACCTAGATTCAACGGCTGAATTGCAAGAAAACAGCAGAATTCTGCACGAAATCAACAAAATTCTTACAGAAAACCGCATATTTCGATGCAAAACGACGATTTCTCGCCGATTTTCGTTGTTTTCTGGCTTGAATTCGCAAAGAAGAGCACGAAATCTACAAAATCATGACTTTTTACCAAGATTCAACGGCTGAATTGCAAGAAAACAGCAGAATTCTGCACGAAATTATCAAAATTCTTACAGAAAACCGCATTTTTCGATGCAAAACGACGATTTCTTGCCGATTTTCGTTGTTTTCTGGCTTGAATTCGCAAAGAAGAGCACGAAATCTACAAAATCATGACTTTTTACCAAGATTCAACGGCTGAATTGCAAGAAAACAGCAGAATTCTGCACGAAATCATTAAAAATTCTTACAGAAAACCGCATATTTCGATGCAAAACAACGATTTCTCGCCGATTTTCGTTGTTTTCTGGCTTGAATTCGCAAAGAAGAGCACGAAATCTACAAAATCATCACTTTTTACCAAGATTCTACGGCTGAATTGCAAGAAAACCGCAGAATTCTGCACGAAATCATCAAAATTCTTACAGAAAACCGCATATTTCGATGCAAAACGACGATTTCTCGCCGATTTTCGTTGTTTTCTGGCTTGAATTCGCAAAGAAGAGCACGAAATCTACAAAATCATGACTTTTTACCAAGATTCAACGGCTGAATTGCAAGAAAACAGAAGAATTCTGCACGAAATCATCAAAATTCTTACAGAAAACCGCATATTTCGATGCAAAACAACATTTCTCGCCGATTTTCGTTGTTTTCTGGCTTGAATTCGCAAAGAAGAGCACGAAATCCACAAAATCATCACTTTTTACCAAGATTCTACGGCTGAATTGCAAGAAAACAGCAGAATTCTGCACGAAATCATCAAAATTCTTACAGAAAACCGCATATTTCGATGCAAAACGACGATTTCTCGCCGATTTTCGTTGTTTTCTGGCTTGAATTCGTAAAGAAGAGCACGAAATCTACAAAATCATGACTTTTTACCAAGATTCAACGGCTGAATTGCAAGAAAACAGCAGAATTCTGCACGAAATCATCAAAATTCTTAGAGAAAACTGCATATTTCGATGCAAAACAACGATTTCTCGCCGATTTTCGTTGTTTTCTATCTTGAATTCGCCAAGAAGAGCACGAAATCTACAAAATCATGACTTTTTACATAGATTCAACGGCTGAATTGCAAGAAAACAGCAGAATTCTGCACGAAATCATCAAAATTCTTAGAGAAAACTGCATATTTCGATGCAAAACAACGATTTCTCGCCGATTTTCGTTGTTTTCTATCTTGAATTCGCCAAGAAGAGCACGAAATCTACAAAATCATGGCTTTTTACCTAGATTCAACGGCTGAATTGCAAGAAAACAGCAGAATTCTGCACGAAATCATCAAAATTCTTACAGAAAACCGGATATTTCGATGCAAAACGACGATTTCTCGCCGATTTTCGTTGTTTTCTGGCTTGAATTCGCAAAGAAGAGCACGAAATCTACAAAATCATGACTTTTTACCAAGATTCATGGCTGAATTGCAAGAAAACAGCAGAATTCTGCACGAAATCATCAAAATTCTTAGAGAAAACCGCATATTTCGATGCAAAACGACGATTTCTCGCTGATTTTCGCTGTTTTCTATCTTGAATTCGCAAAGAAGAGCACGAAATCTACAAAATCATGACTTTTTACCAAGATTCAACAGCTGAATTGCAAGAAAA
The DNA here is from genome assembly GCA_029298725.1 of Gnatocerus cornutus. NCBI lineage: Eukaryota > Metazoa > Arthropoda > Insecta > Coleoptera > Tenebrionidae > Gnatocerus > Gnatocerus cornutus. The sequence goes on from CM055514.1 coordinate 4,232,120, forward strand.
CAGCAGAATTCTGCACGAAATCGTCAAAATTCTTAGAGAAAACCGCATATTTCGATGCAAAACGACGATTTCTCGCCGATTTTCGTTGTTTTCTGGCTTGAATTCGCAAAGAAGAGCACGAAATCTACAAAATCATCACTTTTCACCAAGATTCAACGGCTGAATTGCAAGAAAACAGCAGAATTCTGCACGAAATCATCAGAATTCTAACAGAAAACCGCATATTTCGATGCAAAACGACGATTTCTCGCCGATTTTCGTTGCAAAACGACGATTTCTCGCCGATTTTCGTTGTTTTCTGGCATGAATTTGCAAAGAAGAGCACGAAATCCACAAAATCATGACTTTTTACCAAGATTCAACGGCTGAATTGCTAGAAAACAGCAGAATTCTGCACGACATCATCAAAATTCTTAGAGAAAACCGCATATTTCGATGCAAAACGACGATTTCTCGCTGATTTTCGATGTTTTCTATCTTGAATTCGCAAAGAAGAGCACAAAATCTACAAAATCATGACTTTTTACCAAGATTCAACGGCTGAATTGCAAGAAAACAGCAGAATTCTGCACGAAATCGTCAAAATTCTTAGTGAAAACCGCATATTTCGATGCAAAACGACGATTTCTCGCCGATTTTCGATGTTTTCTGGCTTAAATTCGCAAAGAAGAGCACGAAATCTACAAAATCATGACTTTTTACCAAGATTCAACGGCTGAATTGCAAGAAAACAGCAGAATTCTGCACGAAATCGTCAAAATTCTTAGAGAAAACCGCATATTTCGATGCAAAACGACGATTTCTCGCCGATTTTCGTTGTTTTCTGGCATGAATTTGCAAAGAAGAGCACGAAATCCACAAAATCATGACTTTTTACCAAGATTCAACGGCTGAATTGCAAGAAAACAGCAGAATTCTGCACGAAATCATCAAAATTCTTAGAGAAAACCGCATATTTCGATGCAAAACGACGATTTCTCGCTGATTTTCGATGTTTTCTATCTTGAATTCGCAAAGAAGAGCACGAAATCTACAAAATCATCACTTTTCACCAAGATTCAACGGCTGAATTGCAAGAAAACAGCAGAATTCTGCACGAAATCATCAAAATTCTTAGAGAAAACCGCATATTTCGATGCAAAACGACGATTTCTCGCCGATTTTCGTTGTTTTCTGGCTTGAATTCGCAAAAGAGCACGAAATCTACAAAATCATCTTTACCAAGATTCAACGGCCGAATTGCAAGAAAACAGCAGAATTCTGCACGAAATCATCAAAATTCTTAGAGAAAACTGCATATTTCGATGCAAAACGACGATTTCTCGCTGATTTTCGATGTTTTCTATCTTGAATTCGCAAAGAAGAGCACGAAATCTACAAAATCATCACTTTTCACCAAGATTCAACGGCTGAATTGCAAGAAAACAGCAGAATTCTGCACGAAATCATCAAAATTCTTAGAGAAAACCGCATATTTCGATGCTAAACGACGATTTCTCGCTGATTTTCGTTGTTTTCTATCTTGAATTCGCAAAGAAGAGCACAAAATCTACAAAATCATGACTTTTTACCAAGATTCAACGGCTGAATCGCAAGAAAACAGCAGATTTCTGCACGAAATCGTCAAAATTCTTAGAGAAAACCGCATATTTCGATGCAAAACGACGATTTCTCGCCGATTTTCGATGTTTTCTGGCTTGAATTCGCAAAGAAGAGCACGAAATCTACAAAATCATGACTTTTTACCAAGATTCAACGGCTGAATTGCAAGAAAACAGCAGAATTCTGCACGAAATCGTCAAAATTCTTAGAGAAAACCGCATATTTCGATGCAAAACGAAGATTTCTCGCCGATTTTCGTTGTTTTCTGGCTTGAATTCGCAAAGAAGAGCACGAAATCTACAAAATCATCACTTTTTACCAAGATTCAACGGCTGAATTGCAAGAAAACAGTAGAATTCTGCACGAAATCATCAAAATTCTAAGAGAAAACCGCATATTTCGATGCAAAACGACGATTTCTCGCCGATTTTCGTTGTTTTCTGGCTTGAATTCGCAAAGAAGAGCACGAAATCTACAAAATCATGACTTTTTTACCAAGATTCAACGGCTGAATTGCAAGAAAACAGAAGAATTCTGCACGAAATCATCAAAATTCTTACAGAAAACCGCATATTTCGATGCAAAACAACATTTCTCGCCGATTTTCGTTGTTTTCTGGCTTGAATTCGCAAAGAAGAGCACGAAATCCACAAAATCATCACTTTTTACCAAGATTCTACGGCTGGAATTGCAAGAAAACAGCAGAATTCTGCACGAAATCATCAAAATTCTTACAGAAAACCGCATATTTCGATGCAAAACGACGATTTCTCGCCGATTTTCGTTGTTTTCTGGCTTGAATTCGTAAAGAAGAGCACGAAATCTACAAAATCATGACTTTTTACCAAGATTCAACGGCCTGAATTGCAAGAAAACAGCAGAATTCTGCACGAAATCATCAAAATTCTTAGAGAAAACTGCATATTTCGATGCAAAACAACGATTTCTCGCCGATTTTCGTTGTTTTCTATCTTGAATTCGCCAAGAAGAGCACGAAATCTACAAAATCATGACTTTTTACATAGATTCAACGGCTGAATTGCAAGAAAACAGCAGAATTCTGCACGAAATCATCAAAATTCTTAGAGAAAACTGCATATTTCGATGCAAAACAACGATTTCTCGCCGATTTTCGTTGTTTTCTATCTTGAATTCGCCAAGAAGAGCACGAAATCTACAAAATCATGGCTTTTTACCTAGATTCAACGGCTGAATTGCAAGGAAAACAGCAGAATTCTGCACGAAATCATCAAAATTCTTACAGAAAACCGGATATTTCGATGCAAAACGACGATTTCTCGCCGATTTTCGTTGTTTTCTGGCTTGAATTCGCAAAGAAGAGCACGAAATCTACAAAATCATGACTTTTTACCAAGATTCATGGCTGAATTGCAAGAAAACAGCAGAATTCTGCACGAAATCATCAAAATTCTTAGAGAAAACCGCATATTTCGATGCAAAACGACGATTTCTCGCTGATTTTCGCTGTTTTCTATCTTGAATTCGCAAAGAAGAGCACGAAATCTACAAAATCATGACTTTTTACCAAGATTCAACAGCTGAATTGCAAGAAAACAGCAGAATTCTGCACGAAATCGTCAAAATTCTTAGAGAAAACCGCATATTTCGATGCAAAACGACGATTTCTCGCCGATTTTCGTTGTTTTCTGGCTTGAATTCGCAAAGAAGAGCACGAAATCTACAAAATCATGACTTTTTCCCAAGATTCAACATGAATTGCAAGAAAACAGCAGAATTCTGCACGAAATCATCAGAATTCTAACAGAAAACCGCATATTTCGATGCAAAACGACGATTTCTCGCCGATTTTCGTTGCAAAACGACGATTTCTCGCCGATTTTCGATGTTTTCTGGCATGAATTTGCAAAGAAGAGCACGAAATCCACAAAATCATGACTTTTTACCAAGATTCAACGGCTGAATTGCTAGAAAACAGCAGAATTCTGCACGACATCATCAAAATTCTTAGAGAAAACCGCATATTTCGATGCAAAACGACGATTTCTCGCTGATTTTCGATGTTTTCTATCTTGAATTCGCAAAGAAGAGCACAAAATCTACAAAATCATGACTTTTTACCAAGATTCAACGGCTGAATTGCAAGAAAACAGCAGAATTCTGCACGAAATCGTCAAAATTCTTAGAGAAAACCGCATATTTCGATGCAAAACGACGATTTCTCGCCGATTTTCGATGTTTTCTGGCTTAAATTCGCAAAGAAGAGCACGAAATCTACAAAATCATGACTTTTTACCAAGATTCAACGGCTGAATTGCAAGAAAACAGCAGAATTCTGCACGAAATCGTCAAAATTCTTAGAGAAAACCGCATATTTCGATGCAAAACGACGATTTCTCGCCGATTTTCGTTGTTTTCTGGCATGAATTTGCAAAGAAGAGCACGAAATCCACAAAATCATGACTTTTTACCAAGATTCAACGGCTGAATTGCAAGAAAACAGCAGAATTCTGCACGAAATCATCAAAATTCTTAGAGAAAACCGCATATTTCGATGCAAAACGACGATTTCTCGCTGATTTTCGATGTTTTCTATCTTGAATTCGCAAAGAAGAGCACGAAATCTACAAAATCATCACTTTTCACCAAGATTCAACGGCTGAATTGCAAGAAAACAGCAGAATTCTGCACGAAATCATCAAAATTCTTAGAGAAAACCGCATATTTCGATGCAAAACGACGATTTCTCGCCGATTTTCGTTGTTTTCTGGCTTGAATTCGCAAAAGAGCACGAAATCTACAAAATCATCTTTTCCAAGATTCAACGGCCGAATTGCAAGAAAACAGCAGAATTCTGCACGAAATCATCAAAATTCTTAGAGAAAACTGCATATTTCGATGCAAAACGACGATTTCTCGCTGATTTTCGATGTTTTCTATCTTGAATTCGCAAAGAAGAGCACGAAATCTACAAAATCATCACTTTTCACCAAGATTCAACGGCTGAATTGCAAGAAAACAGCAGAATTCTGCACGAAATCATCAAAATTCTTAGAGAAAACCGCATATTTCGATGCTAAACGACGATTTCTCGCTGATTTTCGTTGTTTTCTATCTTGAATTCGCAAAGAAGAGCACAAAATCTACAAAATCATGACTTTTTACCAAGATTCAACGGCTGAATCGCAAGAAAACAGCAGATTTCTGCACGAAATCGTCAAAATTCTTAGAGAAAACCGCATATTTCGATGCAAAACGACGATTTCTCGCCGATTTTCGATGTTTTCTGGCTTGAATTCGCAAAGAAGAGCACGAAATCTACAAAATCATGACTTTTTACCAAGATTCAACGGCTGAATTGCAAGAAAACAGCAGAATTCTGCACGAAATCGTCAAAATTCTTAGAGAAAACCGCATATTTCGATGCAAAACGAAGATTTCTCGCCGATTTTCGTTGTTTTCTGGCTTGAATTCGCAAAGAAGAGCACGAAATCTACAAAATCATCACTTTTTACCAAGATTCAACGGCTGAATTGCAAGAAAACAGTAGAATTCTGCACGAAATCATCAAAATTCTAAGAGAAAACCGCATATTTCGATGCAAAACGACGATTTCTCGCCGATTTTCGTTGTTTTCTGGCTTGAATTCGCAAAAGAGTACGAAATCTACAAAATCATCACTTTTTACCAAGATTCAACGGCTGAATTGCAAGAAAACAGCAGAATTCTGCACGAAATCATCAAAATTCTTAGAGAAAACTGCATATTTCGATGCAAAACAACGATTTCTCGCCGATTTTCGTTGTTTTCTATCTTGAATTCGCCAAGAAGAGCACGAAATCTACAAAATCATGACTTTTTACCAAGATTCAACGGCTGAATTGCAAGAAAACAGCAGAATTCTGCACGAAATCGTCAAAATTCTTAGACAAAACCGCATATTTCGATGCTAAACGACGATTTCTCGCCGATTTTCGTTGTTTTCTGGCTTGAATTTGCAAAGAAGAGCACGAAATCTACAAAATCATCACTTTTTACCAAGATTCAACGGCTGAATTGCAAGAAAACAGCAGGATTCTGCACGAAATCATCAAAATTCTTAGAGAAAACCGCATATTTCGATGCAAAACGACGATTTCTCGCCGATTTTTGTTGTTTTCTGGCTTGAATTCGCAAAAGAGCACGAAATCTACAAAATCATCACTTTTTACCAAGATTCAACGGCTGAATTGCAAGAAAACAGCAAAATTCTGCACGAAATCATCAAAATTCTTAGAGAAAACTGCATATTTCGATGCAAAACAACGATTTCTCGCTGATTTTCGTTGTTTTCTATCTTGAATTCGCCAAGAAGAGCACGAAATCTACAAAATCATAACTTTTTACCTAGATTCAACGGCTGAATTGCAAGAAAACAGCAGAATTCTGCACGAAATCATCAAAATTCTTACAGAAAACCGCATATTTCGATGCAAAACAACGTTTTCTCGCCGATTTTCCTTGTTTTCTATCTTGAATTCGCCAAGAAGAGCACGAAATCTACAAAATCATGACTTTTTACCAAGATTCAACGGCTGAATTGCAAGAAAACAGCAGAATTCTGCACGAAATCATCAAAATTCTTACAGAAAACCGCATGTTTCGATGCAAAACGACGATTTCTCGCCGATTTTCGTTGTTTTCTGGCATGAATTTGCAAAGATGAGCACGAAATCCCCAAAATCATGACTTTTTACCAAGATTCATCGGCTGAATTGCAAGAAAACAGCAGAATTCTGCACGAAATCGTCAAAATTCTTAGAGAAAACCGCATATTTCGATGCAAAACGAAGATTTCTCGCCGATTTTCGTTGCTTTCTGGCTTGAATTCGCAAAGAAGAGCACGAAATCTACAAAATCATGACTTTTTACCAAGATTCAACGGCTGAATTGCAAGAAAACAGCAGAATTCTGCACGAAATCATCAAAATTCTTACAGAAAACCGCATATTTCGATGCAAAACAACGATTTCTCGCCGATTTTCGTTGTTTTCTGGCTTGAATTCGCAAAGAAGAGCACGAAATCTACAAAATCATGACTTTTTACCAAGATTCAACGGCTGAATTGCAAGAAAACAGCAGAATTCTGCACGAAATCATCAAAATTCTTACAGAAAACTGCATTTTTCGATGCAAAACGACGATTTCTCGCTGATTTTCGCTGTTTTCTATCTTGAATTCGCAAAGAAGAGCACGAAATCTACAAAATCATGACTTTTTACCAAGATTCAACAGCTGAATTGCAAGAAAACAGCAGAATTCTGCACGAAATCGTCAAAATTCTTAGAGAAAACCGCATATTTCGATGCAAAACGACGATTTCTCGCCGATTTTCGTTGTTTTCTGGCTTGAATTCGCAAAGAAGAGCACGAAATCTACAAAATCATAACTTTTCACCAAGATTCAACGGCTGAATTGCAAGAAAACAGCAGAATTCTGCACGAAATCATCAGAATTCTTACAGAAAACCGCATATTTCGATGCAAAACAACGATTTCTCGCCGATTTTCGTTGTTTTCTGGCTTAAATTCGCAAAGAAGAGCACGAAATCTACAAAATCATCACTTTTTACCAAGATTCTACGGCTGAATTGCAAGAAAACAGCAGAATTCTGCACGAAATCATCAAAATTCTTACAGAAAACCGCATATTTCGATGCAAAACGACGATTTCTCGCCGATTTTCGTTGTTTTCTGGCTTGAATTCGCAAAGAAGAGCACGAAATCTACAAAATCATGACTTTTTACCAAGATTCAACGGCTGAATTGCAAGAAAACAGCAGAATTCTGCACGAAATCATCAAAATTCTTACAGAAAACCGCATATTTCGATGCAAAACAACGATTTCTCGCCGATTTTCGTTGTTTTCTGGCTTGAATTCGCAAAGAAGAGCACGAAATCCACAAAATCATCACTTTTTACCAAGATTCTACGGCTGAATTGCAAGAAAACAGCAGAATTCTGCACGAAATCATCAAAATTCTTACAGAAAACCGCATATTTCGATGCAAAACGACGATTTCTCGCCGATTTTCGTTGTTTTCTGGCATGAATTCGCAAAGAAGAGCACGAAATCTACAAAATCATGACTTTTTACCAAGATTCAACGGCTGAATTGCAAGAAAACAGCAGAATTCTGCACAAAATCATCAAAATTCTTAGAGAAAACTGCATATTTCGATGCAAAACAACGATTTCTCGCCGATTTTCGTTGTTTTCTATCTTGAATTCGCCAAGAAGAGCACGAAATCTACAAAATCATGACTTTTTACATAGATTCAACGGCTGAATTGCAAGAAAACAGCAGAATTCTGCACGAAATCATCAAAATTCTTACAGAAAACCGCATATTTCGATGCAAAACAACGATTTCTCGCCGATTTTCGTTGTTTTCTATCTTGAATTCGCCAAGAAGAGCACGAAATCTACAAAATCATGACTTTTTACCTAGATTCAACGGCTGAATTGCAAGAAAACAGCAGAATTCTGCACGAAATCATCAAAATTCTTACAGAAAACCGGATATTTCGATGCAAAACGACGATTTCTCGCCGATTTTCGTTGTTTTCTGGCTTGAATTCGCAAAGAAGAGCACGAAATCTACAAAATCATCACTTTTCACCAAGATTCAACGGCTGAATTGCAAGAAAACAGCAGAATTCTGCACGAAATCATCAGAATTCTTACAGAAAACCGCATATTTCGATGCAAAACGACGATTTCTCGCCGATTTTCGTTGCAAAACGACGATTTCTCGCCGATTTTCGTTGTTTTCTGGCTTGAATTCGCAAAGAAGAGCACGAAATCTACAAAATCATCACTTTTTACCAAGATTCAACGGCTGAATTGTAAGAAAACAGCAGAATTCTGCACGAAATCATCAAAATTCTTAGAGAAAACCGCATATTTCGATGCAAAACGACGATTTCTCGCCGATTTTCGTTGTTTTCTGGCTTGAATTCGCAAAAGAGCACGAAATCTACAAAATCATCTTTACCAAGATTCAACGGCTGAATTGCAAGAAAACAGCAGAATTCTGCACGAAATCATCAAAATTCTTAGAGAAAACTGCATATTTCGATGCAAAACAACGATTTCTCGCCGATTTTCGTTGTTTTCTATCTTGAATTCGCCAAGAAGAGCACGAAATCTACAAAATCATGACTTTTTACCTAGATTCAACGGCTGAATTGCAAGAAAACAGCAGAATTTTGCACGAAATTATCAAAATTCTTACAGAAAACCGCATATTTCGATGCAAAACAACGATTTCTCGCCGATTTTCGTTGTTTTCTATCTTGAATTCGCCAAGAAGAGCACGAAATCTACAAAATCATGACTTTTTCCCTAGATTCAACGGCTGAATTGCAGGAAAACAGCAGAATTCTCCACGAAATCATCAAAATTCTTACAGAAAACCGCATATTTCGATGCAAAACGACGATTTTTCGCCGATTTTCGTTGTTTTCTGGCTTGAATTCGCAAAGAAGAGCACGAAATCCACAAAATCATGACTTTTTACCAAGATTCAACGGCTGAATTGCAAGAAAACAGCAGAATTCTGCACGAAATCATCAAAATTCTTAGAGAAAAGAAGAGCACGAAATCCACAAAATCATGACTTTTTACCAAGATTCAACGGCTGAATTGCAAGAAAACAGCAGAATTCTGCACGAAATCATCAAAATTCTTACAGAAAACCGCATATTTCGATGCAAAACGACGATTTCTCGCCGATTTTCGTTGTTTTCTGGCATGAATTCGCAAAGAAGAGCACGAAATCTACAAAATCATGACTTTTTACCAAGATTCAACGGCTGAATTGCAAGAAAACAGCAGAATTCTGCACGAAATCATCAAAATTCTTACAGAAAACCGCATTTTTCGATGCAAAACGACGATTTCTCGCCGATTTTCGTTGTTTTCTGGCTTGAATTCGCAAAGAAGAGCACGAAATCTACAAAATCATGACTTTTTACCAAGATTCAACGGCTGAATTGCAAGAAAACAGCAGAATTCTGCACGAAATCATCAAAATTCTTACAGAAAACCGCATTTTTCGATGCAAAACGACGATTTCTCGCCGATTTTCGTTGTTTTCTGGCTTGAATTCGCAAAGAAGAGCACGAAATCTACAAAATCATGACTTTTTACCAAGATTCAACGGCTGAATTGCAAGAAAACAGCAGAATTCTGCACGAAATCATCAAAATTCTTACAGAAAACCGCATATTTCGATGCAAAACAACGATTTCTCGCCGATTTTCGTTGTTTTCTGGCTTAAATTCGCAAAGAAGAGCACTAAATCTACAAAATCATCACTTTTTACCAAGATTCTACGGCTGAATTGCAAGAAAACAGCAGAATTCTGCACGAAATCATCAAAATTCTTACAGAAAACCGCATATTTCGATGCAAAACGACGATTTCTCGCCGATTTTCGTTGTTTTCTGGCTTGAATTCGCAAAGAAGAGCACGAAATCTACAAAATCATGACTTTTTACCAAGATTCAACGGTTGAATTGCAAGAAAACAGCAGAATTCTGCACGAAATCATCAAAATTCTTACAGAAAACCACATATTTCGATGCAAAACAACGATTTCTCGCCGATTTTCGTTGTTTTCTGGCTTGAATTCGCAAAGAAGAGCACGAAATCCAGAAAATCATCACTTTTTACCAAGATTCAACGGTTGAATTGCAAGAAAACAGCAGAATTCTGCACGAAATCATCAAAATTCTTACAGAAAACCGCATATTTCGATGCAAAACGACGATTTCTCGCCGATTTTCGTTGTTTTCTGGCTTGAATTCGCAAAGAAGAGCACGAAATCTACAAAATCATGACTTTTTACCAAGATTCAACGGTTGAATTGCAAGAAAACAGCAGAATTCTGCACGAAATCATCAAAATTCTTACAGAAAACCACATATTTCGATGCAAAACGACGATTTCTCGCCGATTTTCGTTGTTTTCTGGCATGAATTCGCAAAGAAGAGCACGAAATCTACAAAATCATGACTTTTTACCAAGATTCAACGGCTGAATTGCAAGAAAACAGCAGAATTCTGCACAAAATCATCAAAATTCTTAGAGAAAACTGCATATTTCGATGCAAAACAACGATTTCTCGCCGGTTTTCGTTGTTTTCTATCTTGAATTCGCCAAGAAGAGCACGAAATCTACAAAATCATGACTTTTTACATAGATTCAACGGCTGAATTGCAAGAAAACAGCAGAATTCTGCACGAAATCATCAAAATTCTTACAGAAAACCGCATATTTCGATGCAAAACAACGATTTCTCGCCGATTTTCGTTGTTTTCTATCTTGAATTCGCCAAGAAGAGCACGAAATCTACAAAATCATGACTTTTTACCTAGATTCAACGGCTGAATTGCAAGAAAACAGCAGAATTCTGCACGAAATCATCAAAATTCTTACAGAAAACCGGATATTTCGATGCAAAACGACGATTTCTCGCCGATTTTCGTTGTTTTCTGGCTTGAATTCGCAAAGAAGAGCACGAAATCTACAAAATCATGACTTTTTACCAAGATTTATGGCTGAATTGCAAGAAAACAGCAGAATTCTGCACGAAATCATCAAAATTCTTACAGAAAACCGCTTATTTCGATGCAAAACGACGATTTCTCGCCGATCTTCGTTGTTTTCTGGCTTGAATTCGCAAAGAAGAGCACGAAATCTACAAAATCATGACTTTTTACCAAGATTCAACAGCTGAATTGCAAGAAAACAGCAGAATTCTGTACGAAATCGTCAAAATTCTTAGAGAAAACCGCATATTTCGATGCAAAACGACGATTTCTCGCCGATTTTCGTTGTTTTCTGGCATGAATTTGCAAAGAAGAGCACGAAATCTACAAAATCATGACTTTTTACCAAGATTCAACTGCTGAATTGCAAGAAAACAGCAGAATTCTGCACGAAATCATCAAAATTCTTAGAGAAAACCGCATATTTCGATGCAAAACGACGATTTCTCGCTGATTTTCGTTGTGTTCTGTCTTGAATTCGCAAAGAAGAGCACGAAATCTACAAAATCATGACTTTTTACCAAGATACAACGGCTGAATTGCAAGAAAACAGCAGAATTCTGCACGAAATCATCAAAATTCTTACAGAAAACCGCATATTTCGATGCAAAACGACGATTTCTCGCCGATTTTCGTTGTTTTCAGGTTTGAATTTGCAAAGAAGAGCACGAAATCTACAAAATCATGACTTTTTACCAAGATTCAACGGCTGAATTGCAAGAAAACAGCAGAATTCTGCACGAAATCATCAAAATTCTTACAGAAAACCGCATATCTCGATGCAAAACAACGATTTCTCGCCGATTTTTGTTGTTTTCTGGCTTGAATTCGCAAAGAATAGCACGAAATCTACAAAATCATCACTTTTTACCAAGATTCTACGGCTGAATTGCAAGAAAACAGCAGAATTCTGCACGAAATCATCAAAATTCTTAGAGAAAACTGCATATTTCGATGCAAAACAACGATTTCTCGCCGATTTTCGTTGTTTTCTATCTTGAATTCGCCAAGAAGAGCACGAAATCTACAAAATCATGACTTTTTACATAGATTCAACGGCTGAATTGCAAGAAAACAGCAGAATTCTGCACGAAATCATCAAAATTCTTACAGAAAACCGCATATTTCGATGCAAAACCACGATTTCTCGCCGATCTTCGTTGTTTTCTATCTTGAATTCGCCAAGAAGAGCACGAAATCTACAAAATCATGACTTTTTACCTAGATTCAACGGCTGAATTGCAAGAAAACAGCAGAATTCTGCACGAAATCATCAAAATTCTTACAGAAAACCGCATATTTCGATGCAAAACGACGATTTCTCGCCGATCTTCGTTGTTTTCTGGCAAGAATTTGCAAAGAAGAGCACGAAATCTACAAAATCATGACTTTTTACCAAGATTCAACGGCTGAATTGCAAGAAAACAGCAGAATTCTGCACGAAATCATCAAAATTCTTACAGAAAACCGCATATTTCGATGCAAAACGACGATTTCTCGCCGATCTTCGTTGTTTTCTGGCAAGAATTTGCAAAGAAGAGCACGAAATCTACAAAATCATGACTTATTACCAAGATTCAACGGCTGAATTGCAAGAAAACAGCAGAATTCTGCACGAAATCATCAAAATTCTTGCAGAAAACCGCATAGTTCGATGCAAAACAACGATTTCTCGCCGATTTTCGTTGTTTTCTGGCTTGAATTCGCAAAGAAGAGCACGAAATCTACAAAATCATGACTTTTTACCAAGATTCAACGGCTGAATTGCAAGAAAACAGCAGAATTCTGCACGAAATCGTCAAAATTCTTAGAGAAAACCGCATATTTCGATGCAAAACGACGATTTCTCGCCGATTTTCGTTGTTTTCTGGCATGAATTTGCAAAGAAGAGCACGAAATCTACAAAATCATGACTTTTTACCAAGATTCAACTGCTGAATTGCAAGAAAACAGCAGAATTCTGCACGAAATCATCAAAATTCTTAGAGAAAACCGCATATTTCGATGCAAAACGACGATTTCTCGCTGATTTTCGTTGTTTTCCGTCTTGAATTCGCAAAGAAGAGCACGAAATCTACAAAATCATGACTTTTTACCAAGATTCAACGGCTGAATTGCAAGAAAACAGCAGAATTCTGCACGAAATCATCAAAATTCTTACAGAAAACCGCATATTTCGATGCAAAACGACGATTTCTCGCTGATTTTCGTTGTTTTCTGTCTTGAATTCGCAAAGAAGAGCACGAAATCTACAAAATCATGACTTTTTACCAAGATTCAAAGGCTGAATTGCAAGAAAACAGCAGAATTCGGCACGAAATCATCAAAATTCTTACAGAAAACCGCATTTTTCGATGCAAAACAATGATTTCTCGCCGATTTTTGTTGATTTCTGGCTTGAATTCGCAAAGAAGAGCACGAAATCTACAAAATCATGACTTTTTACCAAGATTCAACTGCTGAATTGCAAGAAAACAGCAGAATTCTGCACGAAATCATCAAAATTCTTAGAGAAAACCGCATATTTCGATGCAAAACGACGATTTCTCGCTGATTTTCGTTGTTTTCTGTCTTGAATTCGCAAAGAAGAGCACGAAATCTACAAAATCATGACTTTTTACCAAGATTCAACGGCTGAATTGCAAGAAAACAGCAGAATTCTGCACGAAATCATCAAAATTCTTACAGAAAACCGCATATTTCGATGCAAAACGACGATTTCTCGCTGATTTTCGTTGTTTTCTGTCTTGAATTCGCAAAGAAGAGCACGAAATCTACAAAATCATGACTTTTTACCAAGATTCAACGGCTGAATTGCAAGAAAACAGCAGAATTCTGCACGAAATCATCAAAATTCTTACAGAAAACCGCATATTTCGATGCAAAACGACGATTTTTCGCCGATTTTCGTTGTTTTCTGGCTTGAATTCGCAAAGAAGAGCACGAAATCTACAAAATCGTGACTTTTTACCAAGATTCAACGGCTGAATTGCAAGAAAACAGCAGACTTCTGCACGAAATCATCAAAATTCTCACAGAAAACCGCATATTTCGATGCAAAACGACGATTTCTCGCTGATTTTCGTTGTTTTCTGGCTTGAATTCGCAAAGAAGAGCACAAAATCTACAAAATCATGACTTTTTACCAAGATTCAACGGCTGAATTGCAAGAAAACAGCAGAATTCTGCACGAAATCGTCAAAATTCTTAGAGAAAACCGCATATTTTGATGCAAAACGACGATTTCTCGCCGATTTTCGTTGTTTTCTATCTTGAATTCGCCAAGAAGAGCACGAAATCTACAAAATCATGACTTTTTACCAAGATTCAACGGCTGAATTGCAAGAAAACAGCAGAATTCTGCACGAAATCATCAAAATTCTTACAGAAAACCGCATATTTCGATGCAAAATAACGATTTCTCGCCGATTTTCGTTGTTTTCTGGCTTGAATTCGCAAAGAAGAGCACGAAATCTACAAAATCATGACTTTTTACCACGATTCAACGGCTGAATTGCAAGAAAACAGCAGAATTCTGCACGAAATCATCAAAATTCTTACAGAAATCCGCATATTTCGATGCAAAACAACGATTTCTCGCCGATTTTCGTTGTTTTCTATCTTGAATTCGCCAAGAAGAGCACGAAATCTACTAAATCATGACTTTTTACCTAGATTCAACGGCTGAATTGCAAGAAAACAGCAGAATTCTGCACGAAATCATCAAAATTCTTACAGAAAACCGCATATTTCGATGCAAAACGACGATTTCTCGCCGATTTTCGTTGTTTTCTGGCTTGAATTCGCAAAGAAGAGAACGAAATCTACAAAATCATGACTTTTTACCAAGATTCAACGGCTGAATTGCAAGAAAACAGCAGAATTCTGCACGAAATCATCAAAATTCTTACAGAAAACCGCATATTTCGATGCAAAACGACGATTTCTCGCCGATTTTCGTTGTTCTCTGGCAAGAATTTGCAAAGAAGAGCACGAAATCTACAAAATCATGACTTTTTACCAAGATTCAACGGCTGAATTGCAAGAAAACAGCAGAATTCTGCACGAAATCATCAAAATTCTTACAGAAAACCGCATATTTCGATGCAAAACAACGATTTCTTGCCGATTTTTGTTGTTTTCTGGCTTGAATTCGCAAAAAAGAGCACGAAATCTACAAAATCATGACTCTTTACCAAGATTCAACTACTGAATTGCAAGAAAACAGCAGAATTCTGCACGAATTCGTCAAAATTCTTAGAGAAAACCGCATATTTCGATGCAAAACGACGATTTCTCGCCGATTTTCGTTGTTTTCTGGCATGAATTTGCAAAGAAGAGCACGAAATCTACAAAATCATGACTTTTTACCAAGATTCAACTGCTGAATTGCAAGAAAACAGCAGAATTTTCCACGAAATCATCAAAATTCTTAGAGAAAACCGCATATTTCGATGCAAAACGACTATTTCTCGCTGATTTTCGTTGTTTTCTGTCTTGAATTCGCAAAGAAGAGCACGAAATCTACAAAATCATGACTTTTTACCAAGATATAACGGCTGAATTGCAAGAAAACAGCAGAATTCTGCACGAAATCATCAAAATTCTTACAGAAAACCGCATATTTCGATGCAAAACGACGATTTCTCGCTGATTTTCGTTGTTTTCTGTCTTGAATTCGCAAAGAAGAGCACGAAATCTACAAAATCATGACTTTTTACCAAGATTCAACGGCTGAATTGCAAGAAAACAGCAGAATTCTGCACGAAATCATCAAAATTCTTACAGAAAACCGCATTTTTCGATGCAAAACGACGATTTCTCGCCGATTTTCGTTGTTTTCTGGCTTGAATTCGCAAAGAAGAGCACGAAATCTACAAAATCATGACTTTTAACCAAGATTCAACGGCCGAATTGCAAGAAAACAGCAGAATTCTGCACGAAATCATCAAAATTCTTGGAGAAAACTGCATATTTCGATGCAAAACAACGATTTCTCGCCGATTTTCGTTGTTTTCTATCTTGAATTCGCCAAGAAGAGCACGAAATCTACAAAATCATGACTTTTTACATAGATTCAACGGCTGAATTGCAAGAAAACAGCAGAATTCTGCACGAAATCATCAAAATTCTTACAGAAAACCGCATATTTCGATGCAAAACAACGATTTCTCGCCGATTTTCGTTGTTTTCTATCTTGAATTCGCCAAGAAGAGCACGAAATCTACAAAATCATGACTTTTTACCTAGATTCAACGGCTGAATTGCAAGAAAACAGCAGAATTCTGCACGAAATCATCAAAAGTCTTACAGAAAACCGCATATTTCGATGCAAAACGACGATTTCTCGCCGATCTTCGTTGTTTTCTGGCAAGAATTTGCAAAGAAGAGCACGAAATCTACAAAATCATGACTTTTTACCAAGATTCAACGGCTGAATTGCAAGAAAACAGCAGAATTCTGCACGAAATCATCAAAATTCTTACAGAAAACCGCATATTTCGATGCAAAACAACGATTTCTCGCCGATTTTCGTTGTTTTCTGGCTTGAATTCGCAAAGAAGAGCACGAAATCTACAAAATCATGACTTTTTACCAAGATTCAACGGCTGAATTGCAAGAAAACAGCAGAATTCTGCACGAAATCGTCAAAATTCTTAGAGAAAACCGCATATTTCGATGCAAAACGACGATTTCTCGCTGATTTTCGTTGTTTTCTGTCTTGAATTCGCAAAGAAGAGCACGAAATCTACAAAATCATGACTTTTTACCAAGATTCAACGGCTGAAATGCAAGAAAACAGCAGAATTCTGCACGAAATCATCAAAATTCTTACAGAAAACCGCATTTTTCGATGCAAAACGACGATTTCTCGCCGATTTTCGTTGTTTTCTGGCTTGAATTCGCAAAGAAGAGCACGAAATCTACAAAATCATGACTTTTAACCAAGATTCAACGGCCGAATTGCAAGAAAACAGCAGAATTCTGCACGAAATCATCAAAATTCTTGGAGAAAACTGCATATTTCGATGCAAAACAACGATTTCTCGCCGATTTTCGTTGTTTTCTATCTTGAATTCGACAAGAAGAGCACGAAATCTACAAAATCATGACTTTTTACATAGATTCAACGGCTGAATTGCAAGAAAACAGCAGAATTCTGCACGAAATCATCAAAATTCTTACAGAAAACCGCATATTTCGATGCAAAACAACGATTTCTCGCCGATTTTCGTTGTTTTCTATCTTGAATTCGCCAAGAAGAGCACGAAATCTACAAAATCATGACTTTTTACCTAGATTCAACGGCTGAATTGCAAGAAAACAGCAGAATTCTGCACGAAATCATCAAAAGTCTTACAGAAAACCGCATATTTCGATGCAAAACGACGATTTCTCGCCGATCTTCGTTGTTTTCTGGCAAGAATTTGCAAAGAAGAGCACGAAATCTACAAAATCATGACTTTTTACCAAGATTCAACGGCTGAATTGCAAGAAAACAGCAGAATTCTGCACGAAATCATCAAAATTCTTACAGAAAACCGCATATTTCGATGCAAAACAACGATTTCTCGCCGATTTTCGTTGTTTTCTGGCTTGAATTCGCAAAGAAGAGCACGAAATCTACAAAATCATGACTTTTTACCAAGATTCAACGGCTGAATTGCAAGAAAACAGCAGAATTCTGCACGAAATCGTCAAGATTCTTAGAGAAAACCGCATATTTCGATGCAAAACGACGATTTCTCGCCGATTTTCGTTGTTTTCTGGCATGAATTTGCAAAGAAGAGCACGAAATCTACAAAATCATGACTTTTTACCAAGATTCAACTGCTGAATTGCAAGAAAACAGCAGAATTCTGCACGAAATCATCAAAATTCTTAGAGAAAACCGCATATTTCGATGCAAAACGACGATTTCTCGCTGATTTTCGTTGTGTTCTGTCTTGAATTCGCAAAGAAGAGCACGAAATCTACAAAATCATGACTTTTTACCAAGATACAACGGCTGAATTGCAAGAAAACAGCAGAATTCTGCACGAAATCATCAAAATTCTTACAGAAAACCGCATATTTCGATGCAAAACGACGATTTCTCGCCGATTTTCGTTGTTTTCAGGCTTGAATTTGCAAAGAAGAGCACGAAATCTACAAAATCATGACTTTTTACCAAGATTCAACGGCTGAATTGCAAGAAAACAGCAGAATTTTGCACGAAATCATCAAAATTCTTACAGAAACCCGCATATCTCGATGCAAAACAACGATTTCTCGCCGATTTTTGTTGTTTTCTGACTTGAATTCGCAAAGAAGAGCACGAAATCTACAAAATCATCACTTTTTACCAAGATTCTACGGCTGAATTGCAAGAAAACAGCAGAATTCTGCACGAAATCATCAAAATTCTTACAGAAAACCGCATATTTCGATGCAAAACGACGATTTCTCGCCGATTTTCGTTGTTTTCTGGCTTGAATTCGCAAAGAAGAGCACGAAATCTACAAAATCATGACTTTTTACCAAGATTCAACGGCTGAATTGCAAGAAAACAGCAGAATTCTGCACGAAATCATCAAAATTCTTAGAGAAAACTGCATATTTCGATGCAAAACAACGATTTCTCGCCGATTTTCGTTGTTTTCTATCTTGAATTCGCCAAGAAGAGCACGAAATCTACAAAATCATGACTTTTTACATAGATTCAACGGCTGAATTGCAAGAAAACAGCAGAATTCTGCACGAAATCATCAAAATTCTTACAGAAAACCGCACATTTCGATGCAAAACCACGATTTCTCGCCGATCTTCGTTGTTTTCTATCTTGAATTCGCCAAGAAGAGCACGAAATCTACAAAATCATGACTTTTAACCTAGATTCAACGGCTGAATTGCAAGGAAACAGCAGAATTCTGCACGAAATCATCAAACTTCTCACAGAAAACCGCATATTTCGATGCAAAACGACGATTTCTCGCCGATTTTTGTTGTTTTCGGGCTTGAATTTGCAAAGAAAAGAACGAAATCTAAAAAATCATGACTTTTTACAAAGATTCAACGGCTGAATTGCAAGAAAACAGCAGAATTCTGCACGAAATCATCAAAATTCTTACAGAAAACCGCATATTTCGATGCAAAACGACGATTTCTCGCCGATCTTCGTTGTTTTCTGGCAAGAATTTGCAAAGAAGAGCACGAAATCTACAAAATCATGACTTTTTACCAAGATTCAACGGCTGAATTGCAAGAAAACAGCAGAATTCTGCACGAAATCATCAAAATTCTTACAGAAAACCGCATATTTCGATGCAAAACGACGATTTCTCGCCGATCTTCGTTGTTTTCTGGCAAGAATTTGCAAAGAAGAGCACGAAATCTACAAAATCATGACTTTTTACCAAGATTCAACGGCTGAATTGCAAGAAAACAGCAGAATTCTGCACGAAATCATCAAAATTCTTACAGAAAACCGCATAGTTCGATGCAAAACAACGATTTCTCGCCGATTTTCGTTGTTTTCTGGCTTGAATTCGCAAAGAAGAGCACGAAATCTACAAAATCATGACTTTTTACCAAGATTCAACGGCTGAATTGCAAGAAAACAGCAGAATTCTGCACGAAATCTTCAAAATTCTTAGAGAAAACCGCATATTTCGATGCAAAACGACGATTTCTCGCCGATTTTCGTTGTTTTCTGGCATGAATTTGCAAAGAAGAGCACGAAATCTACAAAATCATGACTTTTACCAAGATTCAACTGCTGAATTGCAAGAAAACAGCAGAATTCTGCACGAAATCATCAAAATTTTTAGAGAAAACCGCATATTTCGATGCAAAACGACGATTTCTCGCTGATTTTCGTTGTTTTCTGTCTTGAATTCGCAAAGAAGAGCACGAAATCTACAAAATCATGACTTTTTACCAAGATTCAACGGCTGAATTGCAAGAAAACAGCAGAATTCTGCACGAAATCATCAAAATTCTTACAGAAAACCGCATATTTCGATGCAAAACGACGATTTCTCGCTGATTTTCGTTGTTTTCTGTCTTGAATTCGCAAAGAAGAGCACGAAATCTACAAAATCATGACTTTTTACCAAGATTCAACGGCTGAATTGCAAGAAAACAGCAGAATTCTGCACGAAATCATCAAAATTCTTACAGAAAACCGCATTTTTCGATGCAAAACAATGATTTCTCGCCGATTTTTGTTGTTTTCTGGCTTGAATTCGCAAAGAAGAGCACGAAATCTACAAAATCATGACTTTTTACCAAGATTCAACTGCTGAATTGCAAGAAAACAGCAGAATTCTGCACGAAATCATCAAAATTCTTAGAGAAAACCGCATATTTCGATGCAAAACGACGATTTCTCGCTGATTTTCGTTGTTTTCTGTCTTAAATTCGCAAAGAAGAGCACAAAATCTACAAAATCATGACTTTTTACCAAGATTCAACGGCTGAATTGCAAGAAAATAGCAGAATTCTGCACGAAATCATCAAAATTCTTACAGAAAACCGCATATTTCGATGCAAAACGACGATTTCTCGCTGATTTTCGTTGTTTTCTGTCTTGAATTCGCAAAGAAGAGCACGAAATCTACAAAATCATGACTTTTTACCAAGATTCAACGGCTGAATTGCAAGAAAACAGCAGAATTCTGCACGAAATCATCAAAATTCTTACAGAAAACCGCATATCTCGATGCAAAACAATGATTTCTCGCCGATTTTCGTTGTTTTCTATCTTGAATTCGCCAAGAAGAGCACGATATCTACAAAATCATGACTTTTTACCTAGATTCAACGGCTGAATTGCAAGAAAACAGCAGAATTCTGCACGAAATCATCAAAATTCTTACAGAAAACCGCATATTTCGATGCAAAACCACGATTTCTCGCCGATTTTCGTTGTTTTCTATCTTGAATTCGCCAAGAAGAGCACGAAATCTACAAAATCATGACTTTTTACCTAGATTCAACGGCTGAATTGCAAGAAAACAGCAGAATTCTGCACGAAATCATCAAAATTCTTACAGAAAACCGCATATTTCGATGCAAAACGACGATTTCTCGCCGATTTTCGTTGTTTTCGGGCTTGAATTCGCAAAGAAGAGAACGAAATCTAAAAAATCATGACTTTTTACCAAGATTCAACGGCTGAATTGCAAGAAAACAGCAGAATTCTGCACGAAATCATCAAAATTCTTACAGAAAACCGCATATTTCGATGCAAAACGACGATTTCTCGCTGATTTTCGTTGTTTTCTGTCTTGAATTCGCAAAGAAGAGCACGAAATCTACAAAATCATGACTTTTTACCAAGATTCAACGGCTGAATTGCAAGAAAACAGCAGAATTCTGCACGAAATCATCAAAATTCTTACAGAAAACCGCATATTTCGATGCAAAACGACGATTTCTCGCTGATTTTCGTTGTTTTCTGTCTTGAATTCGCAAAGAAGAGCACGAAATCTACAAAATCATGACTTTTTACCAAGATTCAACGGCTGAATTGCAAGAAAACAGCAGAATTCTGCACGAAATCATTAAAATTCTTACAGAAAACCGCATATTTCGATGCAAAACGACGATTTCTCGCTGATTTTCGTTGTTTTCTGTCTTGAATTCGCAAAGAAGAGCACGAAATCTACAAAATCATGACTTTTTACCAAGATTCAACGGCTGAATTGCAAGAAAACAGCAGAATTCTGCACGAAATCATCAAAATTCTTACAGAAAACCGCATATCTCGATGCAAAACAATGATTTCTCGCCAATTTTTGTTGTTTTCTGGCTTGAATTCGCAAAGAAGAGCACGAAATCTACAAAATCATCACTTTTTACCAAGATTCAACGGCTGAATTGCAAGAAAACAGCAGAATTCTGCACGAAATCATCAAAATTCTTACAGAAAACCGCATATTTCGATGCAAAACGACGATTTCTCGCCGATTTTCGTTGTTTTCTGGCTTGAATTCGCAAAGAAGAGCACGAAATCTACAAAATCATGACTTTTTACCAAGATTCAACGGCTGAATTGCAAGAAAACAGCAGAATTCTTCACGAAATCGTCAAAATTCTTAGAGAAAACCGCATATTTCGATGCAAAACGACGATTTCTCGCCGATTTTTGTTGTTTTCTGGCTTGAATTCGCAAAGAAGAGCACGAAATCTACAAAATCATCACTTTTTACCAAGATTCAACGGCTGAATTGCAAGAAAACAGCAGAATTCTGCACGAAATCATCAAAATTCTTAGAGAAAACCGCATATTTCGATGCAAAACGACGATTTCTCGCCGATTTTCGTTGTTTTCTGGCTTGAATTCGCAAAGAAGAGCACGAAATCTACAAAATCATCACTTTTTACCAAGATTCAACGGCTGAATTGCAAGAAAACAGCAGAATTCTGCACGAAATCATCAAAATTCTTAGAGAAAACCGCATATTTCGATGCAAAACGACGATTTCTCGCTGATTTTCGCTGTTTTCTATCTTGAATTCGCAAAGAAGAGCACGGAATCTACAAAATCATGACTTTTTACCAAGATTCAACGGCTGAATTGCAAGAAAACAGCAGAATTCTGCACGAAATCATCAAAATTCTTACAGAAAACCGCATATTTCGATGCAAAACGACGATTTCTCGCTGATTTTCGTTGTTTTCTGTCTTGAATTCGCAAAGAAGAGCACGAAATTTACAAAATCATGACTTTTTACCAAGATTCAACGGCTGAATTGCAAGAAAACAGCAGAATTCTGCACGAAATCATCAAAATTCTTACAGAAAACCGCATATTTCGATGCAAAACAACGATTTCTCGCCGATTTTCGTTGTTTTCTGGTTTGAATTCGCAAAGAAGAGCACGAAATCAACAAAATCATCACTTTTTACCAAGATTCTACGGCTGAATTGCAAGAAAACAGCAGAATTCTGCACGAAATCATCAAAATTCTTACAGAAAACCGCATATTTCGATGCAAAACGACGATTTCTCGCCAATTTTCGTTGTTTTCTGGCATGAATTTGCAAAGAAGAGCACGAAATCTACAAAATCATGACTTTTTACCAAGATTCAACGGCTGAATTGCAAGAAAACAGCAGAATTCTGCACGAAATCATCAAAATTCTTACAGAAAACCGCATATTTCGATGCAAAACGACGATTTCTCGCTGATTTTCGTTGTTTTCTGTCTTGAATTCGCAAAGAAGAGCACGAAATCTACAAAATCATGACTTTTTACCAAGATTCAACGGCTGAATTGCAAGAAAACAGCAGAATTCTGCACGAAATCATCAAAATTCTTACAGAAAACCGAATTTTTCGATGCAAAACGACGATTTCTCGCCGATTTTCGTTGTTTTCTGGCTTGAATTTGCAAAGAAGAGCACGAAATCTACAAAATCATGACTTTTTACCAAGATTCAACGGCTGAATTGCAAGAAAACAACAGAATTCTGCAAAAAATCATCAAAATTCTTACAGAAAACCGCATATTTCGATGCAAAACAACGATTTCTCGCCGATTTTCGTTGTTTTCTGGCTTGAATTCGCAAAGAAGAGCACGAAATCTACAAAATCATGACTTTTTACCTAAATTCAACGGCTGAATTGCAAGAAAACAGCAGAATTCTGCACGAAATCATCAAACTTCTTAGAGAAAACCGCATATTTCGATGCAAAACGACGATTTCTCGCCGATTTTTGTGGTTTTCTGGCTTGAATTCGCAAAGAAGAGCACGAAATCTACAAAATCATGACTTTCTGCACGAAATCATCAAAATTCTTACAGAAAACCGCATTTTTCGATGCAAAACGACGATTTCTCGCCGATTTTCGTTGTTTTCTGGCTTGAATTCGCAAAGAAGAGCACGAAATCTACAAAATCATGACTTTTTACCAAGATTCAACGGCTGAATTGCAAGAAAACAGCAGAATTCTGCACGAAATCATCAAAATTCTTACAGAAAACCGCATATTTCGATGCAAAACAACGATTTCTCGCCGATTTTCGTTGTTTTCTGGTTTGAATTCGCAAAGAAATGCACGAAATCTACAAAATCATCACTTTTTACCAAGATTCTACGGCTGAATTGCAAGAAAACAGCAGAATTCTGCACGAAATCATCAAAATTCTTACAGAAAACCGCATATTTCGATGCAAAACGACGATTTCTCGCCAATTTTCGTTGTTTTCTGGCATGAATTTGCAAAGAAGAGCACGAAATCTACAAAATCATGACTTTTTACCAAGATTCAACGGCTGAATTGCAAGAAAACAGCAGAATTCTGCACGAAATCATCAAAATTCTTACAGAAAACCGCATATTTCGATGCAAAACGACGATTTCTCGCTGATTTTCGTTGTTTTCTGTCTTGAATTCGCAAAGAAGAGCACGAAATCTACAAAATCATGACTTTTTACCAAGATTCAACGGCTGAATTGCAAGAAAACAGCAGAATTCTGCACGAAATCATCAAAATTCTTACAGAAAACCGCATTTTTCGATGCAAAACGACGATTTCTCGCCGATTTTCGTTGTTTTCTGGCTTGAATTCGCAAAGAAGAGCACGAAATCTACAAAATCATGACTTTTTACCAAGATTCAACGGCTGAATTGCAAGAAAACAACAGAATTCTGCAAAAAATCATCAAAATTCTTACAGAAAACCGCATATTTCGATGCAAAACAACGATTTCTTGCCGATTTTCGTTGTTTTCTGGCTTGAATTCGCAAAGAAGAGCACGAAATCTACAAAATCATCACTTTTTACCAAGATTCTACGGCTGAATTGCAAGAAAACAGCAGAATTCTGCACGAAATCATCAAAATTCTTAGAGAAAACTGCATATTTCGATGCAAAACAACGATTTCTCGCCGATTTTTGTTGTTTTCTATCTTGAATTCGTCAAGAAGAGCACGAAATCTACAAAATCATGACTTTTTACCTAAATTCAACGGCTGAATTGCAAGAAAACAGCAGAATTCTGCACGAAATCATCAAACTTCTCAGAGAAAACCGCATATTTCGATGCAAAACGACGATTTCTTGCCGATTTTTGTGGTTTTCTGGCTTGAATTCGCAAAGAAGAGCACGAAATCTACAAAATCATGACTTTCTGCACGAAATCATCAAAATTCTTACAGAAAACCGCATTTTTCGATGCAAAACGACGATTTCTCGCCGATTTTCGTTGTTTTCTGGCTTGAATTCGCAAAGAAGAGCACGAAATCTACAAAATCATGACATTTTACCAAGATTCGACGGCTGAATTGCAAGAAAACAGCAGAATTCTGCACGAAATCATCAATTCTTACAGAAAACCGCATATTTCGATGCAAAACCACGATTTCTCGCCGATCTTCGTTGTTTTCTATCTTGAATTCGCCAAGAAGAGCACGAAATCTACAAAATCATGACTTTTTACCTAGATTCAACGGCTGAATTGCAAGGAAACAGCAGAATTCTGCACGAAATCATCAAACTTCTCACAGAAAACCGCATATTTTGATGCAAAACGACGATTTCTCGCCGATTTTCGTTGTTTTCGGGCTTGAATTTGCAAAGAAAAGAACGAAATCTAAAAAATCATGACTTTTTACCAAGATTCAACGGCTGAATTGCAAGAAAACAGCAGAATTCTGCACGAAATCATCAAAATTCTTACAGAAAACCGCATATTTCGATGCAAAACGACGATTTCTCGCCGATCTTCGTTGTTTTCTGGCAAGAATTTGCAAAGAAGAGCACGAAATCTACAAAATCATGACTTTTTACCAAGATTCAACGGCTGAATTGCAAGAAAACAGCAGAATTCTGCACGAAATCATCAAAATTCTTACAGAAAACCGCATATTTCGATGCAAAACGACGATTTCTCGCCGATCTTCGCTGTTTTCTGGCAAGAATTTGCAAAGAAGAGCACGAAATCTACAAAATCATGACTTTTTACCAAGATTCAACGGCTGAATTGCAAGAAAACAGCAGAATTCTGCACGAAATCATCAAAATTCTTACAGAAAACCGCATAGTTCGATGCAAAACAACGATTTCTCGCCGATTTTCGTTGTTTTCTGGCTTGAATTCGCAAAGAAGAGCACGAAATCTACAAAATCATGACTTTTTACCAAGATTCAACGGCTGAATTGCAAGAAAACAGCAGAATTCTGCACGAAATCGTCAAAATTCTTAGAGAAAACCGCATATTTCGATGCAAAACGACGATTTCTCGCCGATTTTCGTTGTTTTCTGGCATGAATTTGCAAAGAAGAGCACGAAATCTACAAAATCATGACTTTTACCAAGATTCAACTGCTGAATTGCAAGAAAACAGCAGAATTCTGCACGAAATCATCAAAATTCTTAGAGAAAACCGCATATTTCGATGCAAAACGACGATTTCTCGCTGATTTTCGTTGTTTTCTGTCTTGAATTCGCAAAGAAGAGCACGAAATCTACAAAATCATGACTTTTTACCAAGATTCAACGGCTGAATTGCAAGAAAACAGCAGAATTCTGCACGAAATCATCAAAATTCTTACAGAAAACCGCATATTTCGATGCAAAACGACGATTTCTCGCTGATTTTCGTTGTTTTCTGTCTTGAATTCGCAAAGAAGAGCACGAAATCTACAAAATCATGACTTTTTACCAAGATTCAACGGCTGAATTGCAAGAAAACAGCAGAATTCTGCACGAAATCATCAAAATTCTCACAGAAAACCGCATTTTTCGATGCAAAACAATGATTTCTCGCCGATTTTTGTTGTTTTCTGGCTTGAATTCGCAAAGAAGAGCACGAAATCTACAAAATCATGACTTTTTACCAAGATTCAACTGCTGAATTGCAAGAAAACAGCAGAATTCTGCACGAAATCATCAAAATTCTTAGAGAAAACCGCATATTTCGATGCAAAACGACGATTTCTCGCTGATTTTCGTTGTTTTCTGTCTTGAATTCGCAAAGAAGAGCACGAAATCTACAAAATCATGACTTTTTACCAAGATTCAACGGCTGAATTGCAAGAAAATAGCAGAATTCTGCACGAAATCATCAAAATTCTTACAGAAAACCGCATATTTCGATGCAAAACGACGATTTCTCGCTGATTTTCGTTGTTTTCTGTCTTGAATTCGCATAGAAGAGCACGAAATCTACAAAATCATGACTTTTTACCAAGATTCAACGGCTGAATTGCAAGAAAACAGCAGAATTCTGCACGAAATCATCAAAATTCTTACAGAAAACCGCATATCTCGATGCAAAACAATGATTTCTCGCCGATTTTCGTTGTTTTCTATCTTGAATTCGCCAAGAAGAGCACGAAATCTACAAAATCATGACTTTTTACCTAGATTCAACGGCTGAATTGCAAGAAAACAGCAGAATTCTGCACGAAATCATCAAAATTCTCACAGAAAACCGCATATTTCGATGCAAAACCACGATTTCTCGCCGATTTTCGTTGTTTTCTATCTAGAATTCGCCAAGAAGAGCACGAAATCTACAAAATCATGACTTTTTACCTAGATTCAACGGCTGAATTGCAAGAAAACAGCAGAATTCTGCACGAAATTATCAAAATTCTTACAGAAAACCGCATATTTCGATGCAAAACGACGATTTCTCGCCGATTTTCGTTGTTTTCGGGCTTGAATTCGCAAAGAAGAGAACGAAATCTAAAAAATCATGACTTTTTACCAAGATTCAACGGCTGAATTGCAAGAAAACAGCAGAATTCTGCACGAAATCATCAAAATTCTTACAGAAAACCGCATATTTCGATGCAAAACGACGATTTCTCGCTGATTTTCGTTGTTTTCTGTCTTGAATTCGCAAAGAAGAGCACGAAATCTACAAAATCATGACTTTTTACCAAGATTCAACGGCTGAATTGCAAGAAAACAGCAGAATTCTGCACGAAATCATCAAAATTCTTACAGAAAACCGCATATTTCGATGCAAAACGACGATTTCTCGCTGATTTTCGTTGTTTTCTGTCTTGAATTCGCAAAGAAGAGCACGAAATCTACAAAATCATGACTTTTTACCAAGATTCAACGGCTGAATTGCAAGAAAACAGCAGAATTCTGCACGAAATCATTAAAATTCTTACAGAAAACCGCATATTTTGATGCAAAACGACGATTTCTCGCTGATTTTCGTTGTTTTCTGTCTTGAATTCGCAAAGAAGAGCACGAAATCTACAAAATCATGACTTTTTACCAAGATTCAACGGCTGAATTGCAAGAAAACAGCAGAATTCTGCACGAAATCATCAAAATTCTTACAGAAAACCGCATATTTCGATGCAAAACGACGATTTCTCGCTGATTTTCGTTGTTTTCTGTCTTGAATTCGCAAAGAAGAGCACGAAATCTACAAAATCATGACTTTTTACCAAGATTCAACGGCTGAATTGCAAGAAAACAGCAGAATTCTGCACGAAATCATTAAAATTCTTACAGAAAACCGCATATTTTGATGCAAAACGACGATTTCTCGCTGATTTTCGTTGTTTTCTGTCTTGAATTCGCAAAGAAGAGCACGAAATCTACAAAATCATGACTTTTTACCAAGATTCAACGGCTGAATTGCAAGAAAACAGCAGAATTCTGCACGAAATCATCAAAATTCTTACAGAAAACCGCATATCTCGATGCAAAACAATGATTTCTCGCCGATTTTTGTTGTTTTCTGGCTTGAATTCGCAAAGAAGAGCACGAAATCTACAAAATCATCACTTTTTACCAAGATTCAACAGCTGAATTGCAAGAAAACAGCAGAATTCTGCACGAAATCAGCAAAATTCTTACAGAAAACCGCATATTTCGATGCAAAACGACGATTTCTCGCCGATTTTCGTTGTTTTCTGGCTTGAATTCGCAAAGAAGAGCACGAAATCTACAAAATCATGACTTTTTACCAAGATTCAACGGCTGAATTGCAAGAAAACAGCAGAATTCTGCACGAAATCGTCAAAATTCTTAGAGAAAACCGCATATTTCGATGCAAAACGACGATTTCTCGCTGATTTTCGCTGTTTTCTATCTTGAATTCGCAAAGAAGAGCACGGAATCTACAAAATCATGACTTTTTACCAAGATTCAACGGCTGAATTGCAAGAAAACAGCAGAATTCTGCACGAAATCATCAAAATTCTTACAGAAAACCGCATATTTCGATGCAAAACGACGATTTCTCGCTGATTTTCGTTGTTTTCTGTCTTGAATTCGCAAAGAAGAGCACGAAATCTACAAAATCATGACTTTTTACCAAGATTCAACGGCTGAATTGCAAGAAAACAGCAGAATTCTGCACGAAATCATCAAAATTCTTACAGAAAACCGCATATTTCGATGCAAAACAACGATTTCTCGCCGATTTTCGTTGTTTTCTGGTTTGAATTCGCAAAGAAGAGCACGAAATCTACAAAATCATCACTTTTTACCAAGATTCTACGGCTGAATTGCAAGAAAACAGCAGAATTCTGCACGAAATCATCAAAATTCTTACAGAAAACCGCATATTTCGATGCAAAACGACGATTTCTCGCCAATTTTCGTTGTTTTCTGGCATGAATTTGCAAAGAAGAGCACGAAATCTACAAAATCATGACTTTTTACCAAGATTCAACGGCTGAATTGCAAGAAAACAGCAGAATTCTGCACGAAATCATCAAAATTCTTACAGAAAACCGCATATTTCGATGCAAAACGACGATTTCTCGCTGATTTTCGTTGTTTTCTGTCTTGAATTCGCAAAGAAGAGCACGAAATCTACAAAATCATGACTTTTTACCAAGATTCAACGGCTGAATTGCAAGAAAACAGCAGAATTCTGCACGAAATCATCAAAATTCTTACAGAAAACCGCATTTTTCGATGCAAAACGACGATTTCTCGCCGATTTTCGTTGTTTTCTGGCTTGAATTCGCAAAGAAGAGCACGAAATCTACAAAATCATGACTTTTTACCAAGATTCAACGGCTGAATTGCAAGAAAACAACAGAATTCTGCAAAAAATCATCAAAATTCTTACAGAAAACCGCATATTTCGATGCAAAACAACGATTTCTCGCCGATTTTCGTTGTTTTCTGGCTTGAATTCGCAAAGAAGAGCACGAAATCTACAAAATCATCACTTTTTACCAAGATTCTACGGCTGAATTGCAAGAAAACAGCAGAATTCTGCACGAAATCATCAAAATTCTTAGAGAAAACTGCATATTTCGATGCAAAACAACGATTTCTCGCCGATTTTTGTTGTTTTCTATCTTGAATTCGTCAAGAAGAGCACGAAATCTACAAAATCATGACTTTTTACCTAAATTCAACGGCTGAATTGCAAGAAAACAGCAGAATTCTGCACGAAATCATCAAACTTCTTAGAGAAAACCGCATATTTCGATGCAAAACGACGATTTCTCGCCGATTTTTGTGGTTTTCTGGCTTGAATTTGCAAAGAAGAGCACGAAATCTACAAAATCATGACTTTCTGCACGAAATCATCAAAATTCTTACAGAAAACCGCATATTTCGATGCAAAACGACGATTTCTCGCCGATTTTCGTTGTTTTCTGGCTTGAATTCGCAAAGAAGAGCACGAAATCTACAAAATCATGACTTTTTACCAAGATTCAACGGCTGAATTGCAAGAAAACAACAGAATTCTGCAAAAAATCATCAAAATTCTTACAGAAAACCGCATATTTCGATGCAAAACAACGATTTCTCGCCGATTTTCGTTGTTTTCTGGCTTGAATTCGCAAAGAAGAGCACGAAATCTACAAAATCATCACTTTTTACCAAGATTCTACGGCTGAATTGCAAGAAAACAGCAGAATTCTGCACGAAATCATCAAAATTCTTAGAGAAAACTCCATATTTCGATGCAAAACAACGATTTCTCGCCGATTTTTGTTGTTTTCTATCTTGAATTCGTCAAGAAGAGCACGAAATCTACAAAATCATGACTTTTTACCAAGATTCAACGGCTGAATTGCAAGAAAACAGCAGAATTCTGCACGAAATCATCAAAATTCTTACAGAAAACCGCATATTTCGATGCAAAACAACGATTTCTCGCCGATTTTCGTTGTTTTCTGGTTTGAATTCGCAAAGAAGAGCACGAAATCTACAAAATCATCACTTTTTACCAAGATTCTACGGCTGAATTGCAAGAAAACAGCAGAATTCTGCACGAAATCATCAAAATTCTTACAGAAAACCGCATATTTCGATGCAAAACGACGATTTCTCGCCAATTTTCGTTGTTTTCTGGCATGAATTTGCAAAGAAGAGCACGAAATCTACAAAATCATGACTTTTTACCAAGATTCAACGGCTGAATTGCAAGAAAACAGCAGAATTCTGCACGAAATCATCAAAATTCTTACAGAAAACCGCATTTTTCGATGCAAAACGACGATTTCTCGCCGATTTTCGTTGTTTTCTGGCTTGAATTCGCAAAGAAGAGCACGAAATCTACAAAATCATGACTTTTTACCAAGATTCAACGGCTGAATTGCAAGAAAACAGCAGAATTCTGCACGAAATCATCAAACTTCTTAGAGAAAACCGCATATTTCGATGCAAAACGACGATTTCTCGCCGATTTTTGTGGTTTTCTGGCTTGAATTCGCAAAGAAGAGCACGAAATCTACAAAATCATGACTTTCTGCACGAAATCATCAAAATTCTTACAGAAAACCGCATTTTTCGATGCAAAACGACGATTTCTCGCCGATTTTCGTTGTTTTCTGGCTTGAATTCGCAAAGAAGAGCACGAAATCTACAAAATCATGACTTTTTACCAAGATTCAACGGCTGAATTGCAAGAAAACAGCAGAATTCTGCACGAAATCATCAAAATTCTTACAGAAAACCGCATATTTCGATGCAAAACAACGATTTCTCGCCGATTTTCGTTGTTTTCTGGTTTGAATTCGCAAAGAAGAGCACGAAATCTACAAAATCATCACTTTTTACCAAGATTCTACGGCTGAATTGCAAGAAAACAGCAGAATTCTGCACGAAATCATCAAAATTCTTACAGAAAACCGCATATTTCGATGCAAAACGACGATTTCTCGCCAATTTTCGTTGTTTTCTGGCATGAATTTGCAAAGAAGAGCACGAAATCTACAAAATCATGACTTTTTACCAAGATTCAACGGCTGAATTGCAAGAAAACAGCAGAATTCTGCACGAAATCATCAAAATTCTTACAGAAAACCGCATATTTCGATGCAAAACGACGATTTCTCGCTGTTTTTCGTTGTTTTCTGTCTTGAATTCGCAAAGAAGAGCACGAAATCTACAAAATCATGACTTTTTACCAAGATTCAACGGCTGAATTGCAAGAAAACAGCAGAATTCTGCACGAAATCATCAAAATTCTTACAGAAAACCGCATTTTTCGATGCAAAACGACGATTTCTCGCCGATTTTCGTTGTTTTCTGGCTTGAATTCGCAAAGAAGAGCACGAAATCTACAAAATCATGACTTTTTACCAAGATTCAACGGCTGAATTGCAAGAAAACAACAGAATTCTGCAAAAAATCATCAAAATTCTTACAGAAAACCGCATATTTCGATGCAAAACAACGATTTCTCGCCGATTTTCGTTGTTTTCTGGCTTGAATTCGCAAAGAAGAGCACGAAATCCACAAAATCATCACTTTTTACCAAGATTCTACGGCTGAATTGCAAGAAAACAGCAGAATTCTGCACGAAATCATCAAAATTCTTAGAGAAAACTGCATATTTCGATGCAAAACAACGATTTCTCGCCGATTTTTGTTGTTTTCTATCTTGAATTCGTCAAGAAGAGCACGAAATCTACAAAATCATGATTTTTTACCTAAATTCAACGGCTGAATTGCAAGAAAACAGCAGAATTCTGCACGAAATCATCAAACTTCTTAGAGAAAACCGCATATTTCGATGCAAAACGACGATTTCTCGCCGATTTTTGTGGTTTTCTGGCTTGAATTCGCAAAGAAGAGCACGAAATCTACAAAATCATGACTTTCTGCACGAAATCATCAAAATTCTTACAGAAAACCGCATTTTTCGATGCAAAACGACGATTTCTCGCCGATTTTCGTTGTTTTCTGGCTTGAATTCGCAAAGAAGAGCACGAAATCTACAAAATCATGACTTTTTACCAAGATTCGACGGCTGAATTGCAAGAAAACAGCAGAATTCTGCACAAAATCATCAAAATTCTTACAGAAAACCGCATATTTCGATGCAAAACAACGATTTCTTGCCGATTTTCGTTGTTTTCTGGCTTGAATTCGCAAAGAAGAGCACAAAATCTACAAAATCATCACTTTTCACCAAGATTCAACGGCTGAATTGCAAGAAAACAGCAGAATTCTGCACGAAATCATCAAAATTCTTAGAGAAAACCGCATATTTCGATGCAAAACGACGATTTCTCGCCGATTTTCGTTGTTTTCTGGCTTGAATTCGCAAAGAAGAGCACGAAATCTACAAAATCATCACTTTTTACCAAGATTCAACGGCTGAATTGCAAGAAAACAGCAGAATTCTGCACGAAATCATCAAAATTCTTAGAGAAAACCGCATATTTCGATGCAAAACGACGATTTCTCGCTGATTTTCGTTGTTTTCTATCTTGAATTCGCAAAGAAGAGCACGGAATCTACAAAATCATGACTTTTTACCAAGATTCAACGGCTGAATTGGAAGAAAACAGCAGAATTCTGCACGAAATC
The DNA here is from genome assembly GCA_029298725.1 of Gnatocerus cornutus. Taxonomy (NCBI): domain Eukaryota; kingdom Metazoa; phylum Arthropoda; class Insecta; order Coleoptera; family Tenebrionidae; genus Gnatocerus; species Gnatocerus cornutus. Next base: position 4,266,050 of record CM055514.1, read on the forward strand.
ATCAAAATTCTTACAGAAAACCGCATATTTCGATGCAAAACGACGATTTCTCGCTGATTTTCGTTGTTTTCTGTCTTGAATTCGCAAAGAAGAGCACGAAATCTACAAAATCATGACTTTTTACCAAGATTCAACGGCTGAATTGCAAGAAAACAGCAGAATTCTGCACGAAATCATCAAAATTCTTACAGAAAACCGCATTTTTGAATTTCGTTGTTTTCTATCTTGAATTCGCAAACAAGAGCACGGAATCTACAAAATCATGACTTTTTACCAAGATTCAACGGCTGAATTGCAAGAAAACAGCAGAATTCTGCACGAAATCATCAAAATTCTTACAGAAAACCGCATATTTCGATGCAAAACGACGATTTCTCGCTGATTTTCGTTGTTTTCTGTCTTGAATTCGCAAAGAAGAGCACAAAATCTACAAAATCACGACTTTTTACCAAGATTCAACGGCTGAATTGCAAGAAAACAGCAGAATTCTGCACGAAATCATCAAAATTCTTAGAGAAAACTGCATATTTCGATGCAAAACAACGATTTCTCGCCGATTTTCGTTGTTTTCTATCTTGAATTCGCCAATAAGAGCACGAAATCTACAAAATCATGACTTTTTACCTAAATTCAACGGCTGAATTGCAAGAAAACAGCAGAATTCTGCACGAAATCATCAAAATTCTTACAGAAAACCGCATATTTCGATGCAAAACGACGATTTCTCGCCGATTTTCGTTGTTTTCTGGCTTGAATTCGCAAAGAAGAGCACGAAATCTACAAAATCATGACTTTTTACCAAGATTCAACGGCTGAATTGCAAGAAAACAGCAGAATTCTGCACGAAATCATCAAAATTCTTACAGAAAGCCGCATATTTCGATGCAAAACGACGATTTCTCGCCAATTTTCGTTGTTTTCTGGCATGAATTCGCAAAGAAGAGCACGAAATCTACAAAATCATGACTTTTTACCAAGATTCAACGGCTGAATTGTAAGAAAACAGCAGAGTTTTGCACGAAATCATCAATATTCTTACAGAAAACCGCATATTTCGATGCAAAACGACGATTTCTCGCCAATTTTCGTTGTTTTCTGGCATGAATTTGCAAAGAAGAGCACGAAATCTACAAAATCATGACTTTCTGCACGAAGTCATCAAAATTCTTACAGAAAACCGCATTTTTCGATGCAAAACGACGATTTCTCGCCGATTTTCGTTGTTTTCTGGCTTGAATTCGCAAAGAAGAGCACGAAATCTACAAAATCATGACTTTTTACCAAGATTCAACGGCTGAATTGCAAGAAAGCAGCAGAATTCTGCACGAAATCATTAAAATTCTTACAGAAAACCGCATATTTCGATGCAAAACAACGATTTCTCGCCGATTTTCGTTGTTTTCTGGCTTGAATTCGCAAAGAAGAGCACGAAATCTACAAAATCATTACTTTTTACCAAGATTCTACGGCTGAATTGGAAGAAAACAGCAGAATTCTGCACGAAATCATCAAAATTCTTACAGAAAACCGCATATTTCGATGCAAAACGACGATTTCTCGCCGATTTTCGTTGTTTTCTGGCTTGAATTCGCAAAGAAGAGCACGAAATCTACTAAATCATGACTTTTTACCAAGATTCAACGGCTCAATTGCAAGAAAACAGCAAAATTCTGCACGAAATCATCAAAATTCTTAGAGAAAACTGCATATTTCGATGCAAAACAACGATTTCTCGCCGATTTTCGTTGTTTTCTATCTTGAATTCGCCAAGAAGAGCACGAAATCTACAAAATCATGACTTTTTACCAAGATTCAACGGCTGAATTGCAAGAAAACAGCAGAATTCTGCACGAAATCGTCAAAATTCTTAGAGAAAACCGCATATTTCGATGCAAAACGACGATTTCTTGCCAATTTTCGTTGTTTTCTGGCATGAATTTGCAAAGAAGAGCACGAAATCTACAAAATCATGACTTTTTACCAAGATTCAACGGCTGAATTGCAAGAAAACAGCAGAATTCTGCAAGAAATCATCAAAATTCTTAGAGAAAACTGCATATTTCGATGCAAAACAACGATTTCTCGCCGATTTTCGTTGTTTTCTATCTTGAATTCGCCAAGAAGAGCACGAAATCTACAAAATCATGACTTTTTACCTAAATTCAACGGCTGAATTGCAAGAAAACAGCAGAATTCTGCACGAAATCATCAAAATTCTTACAGAAAACCGCATATTTCGATGCAAAACAACGATTTCTCGCCGATTTTCGTTGTTTTCTGGCTTGAATTCGCAAAGAAGAGCACGAAATCAACAAAATCATCACTTTTTACCAAGATTCTACGGCTGAATTGGAAGAAAACAGCAGAATTCTGCACGAAATCATCAAAATTCTTACAGAAAACCGCATATTTCGATGCAAAACAACGATTTCTCGCCGATTTTCGTTGTTTTCTATCTTGAATTCGCCAAGAAGAGCACGAAATCTACAAAATCATGACTTTTTACCAAGATTCAACGGCTGAATTGCAAGAAAACAGCAGAATTCTGCACGAAATCGTCAAAATTCTTAGAGAAAACCGCATATTTCGATGCAAAACGACGATTTCTCGCCAATTTTCGTTGTTTTCTGGCATGAATTTGCAAAGAAGAGCACGAAATCTACAAAATCATGACTTTTTACCAAGATTCAACGGCTGAATTGCAAGAAAACAGCAGAATTCTGCACGAAATCATCAAAATTCTTACAGAAAACCGCATATTTCGATGCAAAACGACGATTTCTCGCTGATTTTCGTTGTTTTCTGTCTTGAATTCGCAAAGAAGAGCACGAAATCTACAAAATCATGACTTTTTACCAAGATTCAACGGCTGAATTGCAAGAAAACAGCAGAATTCTGCACGAAATCATCAAAATTCTTAGAGAAAACTGCATATTTCGATGCAAAACAACGATTTCTCGCCGATTTTTGTTGTTTTCTATCTTGAATTCGTCAAGAAGAGCACGAAATCTACAAAATCATGACTTTTTACCTAAATTCAACGGCTGAATTGCAAGAAAACAGCAGAATTCTGCACGAAATCATCAAACTTCTTAGAGAAAACCGCATATTTCGATGCAAAACGACGATTTCTCGCCGATTTTTGTGGTTTTCTGGCTTGAATTCGCAAAGAAGAGCACGAAATCTACAAAATCATGACTTTCTGCACGAAATCATTAAAATTCTTACAGAAAACCGCATTTTTCGATGCAAAACGACGATTTCTCGCCGATTTTCGTTGTTTTCTGGCTTGAATTCGCAAAGAAGAGCACGAAATCTACAAAATCATGACTTTTTACCAAGATTCGACGGCTGAATTGCAAGAAAACAGCAGAATTCTGCACGAAATCATCAAAATTCTTTCAGAAAACCGCATATTTCGATGCAAAACAACGATTTCTTGCCGATTTTCGTTGTTTTCTGGCTTGAATTCGCAAAGAAGAGCACAAAATCTACAAAATCATCACTTTTCACCAAGATTCAACGGCTGAATTGCAAGAAAACAGCAGAATTCTGCACGAAATCATCAAAATTCTAAGAGAAAACCGCATATTTCGATGCAAATGGACGATTTCTCGCCGATTTTCGTTGTTTTCTGGCTTGAATTCGCAAAGAAGAGCACGAAATCTACAAAATCATCACTTTTTACCAAGATTCAACGGCTGAGTTGCAAGAAAACAGCAGAATTCTGCACGAAATCATCAAAATTCTTAGAGAAAACCGCATATTTCGATGCAAAACGACGATTTCTCGCTGATTTTCGTTGTTTTCTATCTTGAATTCGCAAAGAAGAGCACGGAATCTACAAAATCATGACTTTTTACCAAGATTCAACGGCTGAATTGGAAGAAAACAGCAGAATTCTGCACGAAATCATCAAAATTCTTACAGAAAACCGCATATTTCGATGCAAAACGACGATTTCTCGCTGATTTTCGTTGTTTTCTGTCTTGAATTCGCAAAGAGCACGAAATCTACAAAATCATGACTTTTTACCAAGATTCAACGGCTGAATTGCAAGAAAACAGCAGAATTCTGCACGAAATCATCAAAATTCTTACAGAAAACCGCATTCTTGAATTTCGTTGTTTTCTATCTTGAATTCGCAAACAAGAGCACGGAATCTACAAAATCATGACTTTTTACCAAGATTCAACGGCTGAATTGCAAGAAAACAGCAGAATTCTGCACGAAATCATCAAAATTCTTACAGAAAACCGGATATTTCGATGCAAAACAACGATTTCTCGCCGATTTTCGTTGTTTTCTGGCTTGAATTCGCAAAGAAGAGCACGAAATCTACAAAATCATCACTTTTTACCAAGATTCTACGGCTGAATTGCAAGAAAACAGCAGAATTCTGCACGGAATCATCACAATTCTTACAGAAAACCGCATATTTCGATGCAAAACGACGATTTCTCGCCAATTTTCGTTGTTTTCTGGCATGAATTTGCAAAGAAGAGCACGAAATCTACAAAATCATGACTTTCTGCACGAAATCATCAAAATTCTTACAGAAAACCGCATTTTTCGATGCAAAACGACGATTTCTCGCCGATTTTCGTTGTTTTCTGGCTTGAATTCGCAAAGAAGAGCACGAAATCTACAAAATCATGACTTTTTACCAAGATTCAACGGCTGAATTGCAAGAAAGCAGCAGAATTCTGCACGAAATCATCAAAATTCTTACAGAAAACCGCATATTTCGATGCAAAACAACGATTTCTCGCCGATTTTCGTTGTTTTCTGGCTTGAATTCGCAAAGAAGAGCACGAAATCTACAAAATCATTACTTTTTACCAAGATTCTACGGCTGAATTGGAAGAAAACAGCAGAATTCTGCACGAAATCATCAAAATTCTTACAGAAAACCGCATATTTCGATGCAAAACGACGATTTCTCGCCGATTTTCGTTGTTTTCTGGCTTGAATTCGCAAAGAAGAGCACGAAATCTACTAAATCATGACTTTTTACCAAGATTCAACGGCTCAATTGCAAGAAAACAGCAAAATTCTGCACGAAATCATCAAAATTCTTAGAGAAAACTGCATATTTCGATGCAAAACAACGATTTCTCGCCGATTTTCGTTGTTTTCTATCTTGAATTCGCCAAGAAGAGCACGAAATCTACAAAATCATGACTTTTTACCAAGATTCAACGGCTGAATTGCAAGAAAACAGCAGAATTCTGCACGAAATCGTCAAAATTCTTAGAGAAAACCGCATATTTCGATGCAAAACGACGATTTCTCGCCAATTTTCGTTGTTTTCTGGCATGAATTTGCAAAGAAGAGCACGAAATCTACAAAATCATGACTTTTTACCAAGATTCAACGGCTGAATTGCAAGAAAACAGCAGAATTCTGCAAGAAATCATCAAAATTCTTAGAGAAAACTGCATATTTCGATGCAAAACAACGATTTCTCGCCGATTTTCGTTGTTTTCTATCTTGAATTCGCCAAGAAGAGCACGAAATCTACAAAATCATGACTTTTTACCTAAATTCAACGGCTGAATTGCAAGAAAACAGCAGAATTCTGCACGAAATCATCAAAATTCTTACAGAAAACCGCATATTTCGATGCAAAACAACGATTTCTCGCCGATTTTCGTTGTTTTCTGGCTTGAATTCGCAAAGAAGAGCACGAAATCAACAAAATCATCACTTTTTACCAAGATTCTACGGCTGAATTGGAAGAAAACAGCAGAATTCTGCACGAAATCATCAAAATTCTTACAGAAAACCGCATATTTCGATGCAAAACAACGATTTCTCGCCGATTTTCGTTGTTTTCTATCTTGAATTCGCCAAGAAGAGCACGAAATCTACAAAATCATGACTTTTTACCAAGATTCAACGGCTGAATTGCAAGAAAACAGCAGAATTCTGCACGAAATCGTCAAAATTCTTAGAGAAAACCGCATATTTCGATGCAAAACGACGATTTCTCGCCAATTTTCGTTGTTTTCTGGCATGAATTTGCAAAGAAGAGCACGAAATCTACAAAATCATGACTTTTTACCAAGATTCAACGGCTGAATTGCAAGAAAACAGCAGAATTCTGCACGAAATCATCAAAATTCTTACAGAAAACCGCATATTTCGATGCAAAACGACGATTTTTCGCTGATTTTCGTTGTTTTCTGTCTTGAATTCGCAAAGAAGAGCACGAACTCTACAAAATCATGACTTTTTACCAAGATTCAACGGCTGAATTGCAAGAAAACAGCAGAATTCTGCACGAAATCATCAAAATTCTTAGAGAAAACTGCATATTTCGATGCAAAACAACGATTTCTCGCCGATTTTTGTTGTTTTCTATCTTGAATTCGTCAAGAAGAGCACGAAATCTACAAAATCATGACTTTTTACCTAAATTTAACGGCTGAATTGCAAGAAAACAGCAGAATTCTGCACGAAATCATCAAACTTCTTAGAGAAAACCGCATATTTCGATGCAAAACGACGATTTCTCGCCGATTTTTGTGGTTTTCTGGCTTGAATTCGCAAAGAAGAGCACGAAATCTACAAAATCATGACTTTCTGCACGAAATCATCAAAATTCTTACAGAAAACCGCATTTTTCGATGCAAAACGACGATTTCTCGCCGATTTTCGTTGTTTTCTGGCTTGAATTCGCAAAGAAGAGCACGAAATCTACAAAATCATGACGTTTTACCAAGATTCGACGGCTGAATTGCAAGAAAACAGCAGAATTCTGCACGAAATCATCAAAATTCTTACAGAAAACCGCATATTTCGATGCAAAACAACGATTTCTTGCCGATTTTCGTTGTTTTCTGGCTTGAATTCGCAAAGAAGAGCACAAAATCTACAAAATCATCACTTTTCACCAAGATTCAACGGCTGAATTGCAAGAAAACAGCAGAATTCTGCACGAAATCATCAAAATTCTTAGAGAAAACCGCATATTTCGATGCAAAACGACGATTTCTCGCCGATTTTCGTTGTTTTCTGGCTTGAATTCGCAAAGAAGAGCACGAAATCTACAAAATCATCACTTTTTACCAAGATTCAACGGCTGAATTGCAAGAAAACAGCAGAATTCTGCACGAAATCATCAAAATTCTTAGAGAAAACCGCATATTTCGATGCAAAACGACGATTTCTCGCTGATTTTCGTTGTTTTCTATCTTGAATTCGCAAAGAAGAGCACGGAATCTACAAAATCATGACTTTTTACCAAGATTCAACGGCTGAATTGGAAGAAAACAGCAGAATTCTGCACGAAATCATCAAAATTCTTACAGAAAACCGCATATTTCGATGCAAAACGACGATTTCTCGCTGATTTTCGTTGTTTTCTGTCTTGAATTCGCAAAGAAGAGCACGAAATCTACAAAATCATGACTTTTTACCAAGATTCAACGGCTGAATTGCAAGAAAACAGCAGAATTCTGCACGAAATCATCAAAAATCTTACAGAAAACCGCATTTTTGAATTTCGTTGTTTTCTATCTTGAATTCGCAAACAAGAGCACGGAATCTACAAAATCATGACTTTTTACCAAGATTCATCGGCTGAATTGCAAGAAAACAGCAGAATTCTGCACGAAATCATCAAAATTCTTACAGAAAACCGCATATTTCGATGCATAACGACGATTTCTCGCTGATTTTCGTTGTTTTTTGTCTTGAATTCGCAAAGAAGAGCACGAAATCTACAAAATCACGACTTTTTACCAAGATTCAACGGCTGAATTGCAAGAAAACAGCAGACTTCTGCACGAAATCATCAAAATTCTTAGAGAAAACTGCATATTTCGATGCAAAACAACGATTTCTCGCCGATTTTCGTTGTTTTCTATCTTGAATTCGCCAATAAGAGCACGAAATCTACAAAATCATGACTTTTTACCTAAATTCAACGGCTGAATTGCAAGAAAACAGCAGAATTCTGCACGAAATCATCAAAATTCTTACAGAAAACCGCATATTTCGATGCAAAACGACGATTTCTCGCCGATTTTCGTTGTTTTCTGGCTTGAATTCGCAAAAAAGAGCACGAAATCTACAAAATCATGACTTTTTACCAAGATTCAACGGCTGAATTGCAAGAAAACAGCAGAATTCTGCACGAAATCATCAAAATTCTTACAGAAAGCCGCATATTTCGATGCAAAACGACGATTTCTCGCCAATTTTCGTTGTTTTCTGGCATGAATTCGCAAAGAAGAGCACGAAATCTACAAAATCATGACTTTTTACCAAGATTCAACGGCTGAATTGTAAGAAAACAGCAGAGTTTTGCACAAAATCATCAATATTCTTAGAGAAAACCGCATATTTCGATGCAAAACGACGATTTCTCGCTGATTTTCGTTGTTTTCAATCTTGAATTCGCAAAGAAGAGCACGAAATCTACAAAATCATGACTTTTTACCAAGATTCTACGGCTGAATTGCAAGAAAACAGCAGAATTCTGCACGGAATCATCACAATTCTTACAGAAAACCGCATATTTCGATGCAAAACGACGATTTCTCGCCAATTTTCGTTGTTTTCTGGCATGAATTTGCAAAGAAGAGCACGAAATCTACAAAATCATGACTTTCTGCACGAAATCATCAAAATTCTTACAGAAAACCGCATATTTCGATGCAAAACGACGATTTCTCGCCGATTTTCGTTGTTTTCTGGCTTGAATTCGCAAAGAAGAGCACGAAATCTACTAAATCATGACTTTTTACCAAGATTCAACGGCTCAATTGCAAGAAAACAGCAAAATTCTGCACGAAATCATCAAAATTCTTACAGAAAGCCGCATATTTCGATGCAAAACGACGATTTCTCGCCAATTTTCGTTGTTTTCTGGCATGAATTCGCAAAGAAGAGCACGAAATCTACAAAATCATGACTTTTTACCAAGATTCAACGGCTGAATTGTAAGAAAACAGCAGAGTTTTGCACAAAATCATCAATATTCTTAGAGAAAACCGCATATTTCGATGCAAAACGACGATTTCTCGCTGATTTTCGTTGTTTTCAATCTTGAATTCGCAAAGAAGAGCACGAAATCTACAAAATCATGACTTTTTACCAAGATTCTACGGCTGAATTGCAAGAAAACAGCAGAATTCTGCACGGAATCATCACAATTCTTACAGAAAACCGCATATTTCGATGCAAAACGACGATTTCTCGCCAATTTTCGTTGTTTTCTGGCATGAATTTGCAAAGAAGAGCACGAAATCTACAAAATCATGACTTTCTGCACGAAATCATCAAAATTCTTACAGAAAACCGCATATTTCGATGCAAAACGACGATTTCTCGCCGATTTTCGTTGTTTTCTGGCTTGAATTCGCAAAGAAGAGCACGAAATCTACTAAATCATGACTTTTTACCAAGATTCAACGGCTCAATTGCAAGAAAACAGCAAAATTCTGCACGAAATCATCAAAATTCTTAGAGAAAACTGCATATTTCGATGCAAAACAACGATTTCTCGCCGATTTTCGTTGTTTTCTATCTTGAATTCGCCAAGAAGAGCACGAAATCTACAAAATCATGACTTTTTACCAAGATTCAACGGCTGAATTGCAAGAAAACAGCAGAATTCTGCACGTAATCGTCAAAATTCTTAGAGAAAACCGCATATTTCGATGCAAAACGACGATTTCTCGCCAATTTTCGTTGTTTTCTGGCATGAATTTGCAAAGAAGAGCACGAAATCTACAAAATCATGACTTTTTACCAAGATTCAACGGCTGAATTGCAAGAAAACAGCAGAATTCTGCAAGAAATCATCAAAATTCTTAGAGAAAACTGCATATTTCGATGCAAAACAACGATTTCTCGCCGATTTTCGTTGTTTTCTATCTTGAATTCGCCAAGAAGAGCACGAAATCTACAAAATCATGACTTTTTACCTAAATTCAACGGCTGAATTGCAAGAAAACAGCAGAATTCTGCACGAAATCATCAAAATTCTTACAGAAAACCGCATATTTCGATGCAAAACAACGATTTCTCGCCGATTTTCGTTGTTTTCTGGCTTGAATTCGCAAAGAAGAGCACGAAATCAACAAAATCATCACTTTTTACCAAGATTCTACGGCTGAATTGGAAGAAAACAGCAGAATTCTGCACGAAATCATCAAAATTCTTACAGAAAACCGCATATTTCGATGCAAAACAACGATTTCTCGCCGATTTTCGTTGTTTTCTATCTTGAATTCGCCAAGAAGAGCACGAAATCTACAAAATCATGACTTTTTACCAAGATTCAACGGCTGAATTGCAAGAAAACAGCAGAATTCTGCACGAAATCGTCAAAATTCTTAGAGAAAACCGCATATTTCGATGCAAAACGACGATTTCTCGCCAATTTTCGTTGTTTTCTGGCATGAATTTGCAAAGAAGAGCACGAAATCTACAAAATCATGACTTTTTACCAAGATTCAACGGCTGAATTGCAAGAAAACAGCAGAATTCTGCACGAAATCATCAAAATTCTTACAGAAAACCGCATATTTCGATGCAAAACGACGATTTCTCGCTGATTTTCGTTGTTTTCTGTCTTGAATTCGCAAAGAAGAGCACGAACTCTACAAAATCATGACTTTTTACCAAGATTCAACGGCTGAATTGCAAGAAAACAGCAGAATTCTGCACGAAATCATCAAAATTCTTAGAGAAAACTGCATATTTCGATGCAAAACAACGATTTCTCGCCGATTTTTGTTGTTTTCTATCTTGAATTCGTCAAGAAGAGCACGAAATCTACAAAATCATGACTTTTTACCTAAATTTAACGGCTGAATTGCAAGAAAACAGCAGAATTCTGCACGAAATCATCAAACTTCTTAGAGAAAACCGCATATTTCGATGCAAAACGACGATTTCTCGCCGATTTTTGTGGTTTTCTGGCTTGAATTCGCAAAGAAGAGCACGAAATCTACAAAATCATGACTTTCTGCACGAAATCATCAAAATTCTTACAGAAAACCGCATTTTTCGATGCAAAACGACGATTTCTCGCCGATTTTCGTTGTTTTCTGGCTTGAATTCGCAAAGAAGAGCACGAAATCTACAAAATCATGACTTTTTACCAAGATTCGACGGCTGAATTGCAAGAAAACAGCAGAATTCTGCACGAAATCATCAAAATTCTTACAGAAAACCGCATATTTCGATGCAAAACAACGATTTCTTGCCGATTTTCGTTGTTTTCTGGCTTGAATTCGCAAAGAAGAGCACAAAATCTACAAAATCATCACTTTTCACCAAGATTCAACGGCTGAATTGCAAGAAAACAGCAGAATTCTACACGAAATCATCAAAATTCTTAGAGAAAACCGCATATTTCGATGCAAAACGACGATTTCTCGCCGATTTTCGTTGTTTTCTGGCTTGAATTCGCAAAGAAGAGCACGAAATCTACAAAATCATCACTTTTTACCAAGATTCAACGGCTGAATTGCAAGAAAACAGCAGAATTCTGCACGAAATCATCAAAATTCTTAGAGAAAACCGCATATTTCGATGCAAAACGACGATTTCTCGCTGATTTTCGTTGTTTTCTATCTTGAATTCGCAAAGAAGAGCACGGAATCTACAAAATCATGACTTTTTACCAAGATTCAACGGCTGAATTGGAAGAAAACAGCAGAATTCTGCACGAAATCATCAAAATTCTTACAGAAAACCGCATATTTCGATGCAAAACGACGATTTCTCGCTGATTTTCGTTGTTTTCTGTCTTGAATTCGCAAAGAAGAGCACGAAATCTACAAAATCATGACTTTTTACCAAGATTCAACGGCTGAATTGCAAGAAAACAGCAGAATTCTGCACGAAATCATCAAAAATCTTACAGAAAACCGCATTTTTGAATTTCGTTGTTTTCTATCTTGAATTCGCAAACAAGAGCACGGAATCTACAAAATCATGACTTTTTACCAAGATTCATCGGCTGAATTGCAAGAAAACAGCAGAATTCTGCACGAAATCATCAAAATTCTTACAGAAAACCGCATATTTCGATGCATAACGACGATTTCTCGCTGATTTTCGTTGTTTTTTGTCTTGAATTCGCAAAGAAGAGCACGAAATCTACAAAATCACGACTTTTTACCAAGATTCAACGGCTGAATTGCAAGAAAACAGCAGACTTCTGCACGAAATCATCAAAATTCTTAGAGAAAACTGCATATTTCGATGCAAAACAACGATTTCTCGCCGATTTTCGTTGTTTTCTATCTTGAATTCGCCAATAAGAGCACGAAATCTACAAAATCATGACTTTTTACCTAAATTCAACGGCTGAATTGCAAGAAAACAGCAGAATTCTGCACGAAATCATCAAAATTCTTACAGAAAACCGCATATTTCGATGCAAAACGACGATTTCTCGCCGATTTTCGTTGTTTTCTGGCTTGAATTCGCAAAAAAGAGCACGAAATCTACAAAATCATGACTTTTTACCAAGATTCAACGGCTGAATTGCAAGAAAACAGCAGAATTCTGCACGAAATCATCAAAATTCTTACAGAAAGCCGCATATTTCGATGCAAAACGACGATTTCTCGCCAATTTTCGTTGTTTTCTGGCATGAATTCGCAAAGAAGAGCACGAAATCTACAAAATCATGACTTTTTACCAAGATTCAACGGCTGAATTGTAAGAAAACAGCAGAGTTTTGCACAAAATCATCAATATTCTTAGAGAAAACCGCATATTTCGATGCAAAACGACGATTTCTCGCTGATTTTCGTTGTTTTCAATCTTGAATTCGCAAAGAAGAGCACGAAATCTACAAAATCATGACTTTTTACCAAGATTCTACGGCTGAATTGCAAGAAAACAGCAGAATTCTGCACGGAATCATCACAATTCTTACAGAAAACCGCATATTTCGATGCAAAACGACGATTTCTCGCCAATTTTCGTTGTTTTCTGGCATGAATTTGCAAAGAAGAGCACGAAATCTACAAAATCATGACTTTCTGCACGAAATCATCAAAATTCTTACAGAAAACCGCATTTTTCGATGCAAAACGACGATTTCTCGCCGATTTTCGTTGTTTTCTGGCTTGAATTCGCAAAGAAGAGCACAAAATCTACAAAATCATGACTTTTTACCAAGATTCAACGGCTGAATTGCAAGAAAGCAGCAGAATTCTGCACGAAATCATCAAAATTCTCACAGAAAACCGCATTTTTCGATGCAAAACAACGATTTCTCGCCGATTTTCGTTGTTTTCTGGCTTGAATTCGCAAAGAAGAGCACGAAATCTACAAAATCATTACTTTTTACCTAGATTCTACTACTGAATTGGAAGAAAACAGCAGAATTCTGCACGAAATCATCAAAATTCTTACAGAAAACCGCATATTTCGATGCAAAACGACGATTTCTCGCCGATTTTCGTTGTTTTCTGGCTTGAATTCGCAAAGAAGAGCACGAAATCTACTAAATCATGACTTTTTACCAAGATTCAACGGCTCAATTGCAAGAAAACAGCAAAATTCTGCACGAAATCATCAAAATTCTTAGAGAAAACTGCATATTTCGATGCAAAACAACGATTTCTCGCCGATTTTCGTTGTTTTCTATCTTGAATTCGCCAAGAAGAGCACGAAATCTACAAAATCATGACTTTTTACCAAGATTCAACGGCTGAATTGCAAGAAAACAGCAGAATTCTGCACGAAATCGTCAAAATTCTTAGAGAAAACCGCATATTTCGATGCAAAACGACGATTTCTCGCCAATTTTCGTTGTTTTCTGGCATGAATTTGCAAAGAAGAGCACGAAATCTACAAAATCATGACTTTTTACCAAGATTCAACGGCTGAATTGCAAGAAAACAGCAGAATTCTGCACGAAATCATCAAAATTCTTAGAGAAAACTGCATATTTCGATGCAAAACAACGATTTCTCGCCGATTTTCGTTGTTTTCTATCTTGAATTCGCCAAGAAGAGCACGAAATCTACAAAATCATGACTTTTTACCTAAATTCAACGGCTGAATTGCAAGAAAACAGCAGAATTCTGCACGAAATCATCAAAATTCTTACAGAAAACCGCATATTTCGATGCAAAACAACGATTTCTCGCCGATTTTCGTTGTTTTCTGGCTTGAATTCGCAAAGAAGAGCACGAAATCAACAAAATCATCACTTTTTACCAAGATTCTACGGCTGAATTGGAAGAAAACAGCAGAATTCTGCACGAAATCATCAAAATTCTTACAGAAAACCGCATATTTCGATGCAAAACAACGATTTCTCGCCGATTTTCGTTGTTTTCTATCTTGAATTCGCCAAGAAGAGCACGAAATCTACAAAATCATGACTTTTTACCAAGATTCAACGGCTGAATTGCAAGAAAACAGCAGAATTCTGCACGAAATCGTCAAAATTCTTAGAGAAAACCGCATATTTCGATGCAAAACGACGATTTCTCGCCAATTTTCGTTGTTTTCTGGCATGAATTTGCAAAGAAGAGCACGAAATCTACAAAATCATGACTTTTTACCAAGATTCAACGGCTGAATTGCAAGAAAACAGCAGATTTCTGCACGAAATCATCAAAATTCTTAGAGAAAACTGCATATTTCGATGCAAAACAACGATTTCTCGCCGATTTTCGTTGTTTTCTATCTTTAATTCGCCAAGAAGAGCACGAAATCTACAAAATCATGACTTTTTACCTAAATTCAACGGCTGAATTGCAAGAAAACAGCAGAATTCTGCACGAAATCATCAAAATTCTTACAGAAAACCGCATATTTCGATGCAAAACGACGATTTCTCGCCGATTTTCGTTGTTTTCTGGCTTGAATTCGCAAAGAAGAGCACGAAATCTACAAAATCATGACTTTCTGCACGAAATCATCAAAATTCTTACAGAAAACCGCATTTTTCGATGCAAAACGACGATTTCTCGCTGATTTTCGTTGTTTTCTGTCTTGAATTCGCAAAGAAGAGCACGAAATCTACAAAATCACGACTTTTTACCAAGATTCAACGGCTGAATTGTAAGAAAACAGCAGAATTCTGCACGAAATCATCAAAATTCTTAGAGAAAACTGCATATTTCGATGCAAAACAACGATTTCTCGCCGATTTTCGTTGTTTTCTATCTTGAATTCGCCAAGAAGAGCACGAAATCTACAAAATCATGACTTTTTACCTAAATTCAACGGCTGAATTGCAAGAAAACAGCAGAATTCTGCACGAAATCATCAAAATTCTTACAGAAAACCGCATATTTCGATGCAAAACGACGATTTCTCGCCGATTTTCGTTGTTTTCTGGCTTGAATTCGCAAAGAAGAGCACGAAATCTACAAAATCATGACTTTTTACCAAGATTCAACGGCTGAATTGCAAGAAAACAGCAGAATTCTGCACGAAATCATCAAAATTCTTACAGAAAGCCGCATATTTCGATGCAAAGCGACGATTTCTCGCCAATTTTCGTTGTTTTCTGGCATGAATTCGCAAAGAAGAGCACAAAATCTACAAAATCATGACTTTTTACCAAGATTCAACGGCTGAATTGTAAGAAAACAGCAGAGTTTTGCACGAAATCATCAATATTCTTAGAGAAAACCGCATATTTCGATGCAAAACGACGATTTCTCGCTGATTTTCGTTGTTTTCTATCTTGAATTCGCAAAGAAGAGCACGAAATCTACAAAATCATGACTTTTTACCAAGATTCAACGGCTGAATTGCAAGAAAACAGCAGAATTCTGCACGAAATTGTCAAAATTCTTACAGAAAACCGCATATTTCGATGCAAAACAACGATTTCTCGCCGATTTTCGTTGTTTTCTATCTTGAATTCGCCAAGAAGAGCACGAAATCTACAAAATCATGACTTTTTACCAAGATTCAACGGCTGAATTGCAAGAAAACAGCAGAATTCTGCACGAAATCGTCAAAATTCTTAGAGAAAACCGCATATTTCGATGCAAAACGACGATTTCTCGCCAATTTTCGTTGTTTTCTGGCATGAATTTGCAAAGAAGAGCACGAAATCTACAAAATCATGACTTTTTACCAAGATTCAACGGCTGAATTGCAAGAAAACAGCAGAATTCTGCACGAAATCATCAAAATTCTTAGAGAAAACTGCATATTTCGATGCAAAACAACGATTTCTCGCCGATTTTCGTTGTTTTCTATCTTGAATTCGCCAAGAAGAGCACGAAATCTACAAAATCATGACTTTTTACCTAAATTCAACGGCTGAATTGCAAGAAAACAGCAGAATTCTGCACGAAATCATCAAAATTCTTACAGAAAACCGCATATTTCGATGCAAAACGACGATTTCTCGCCGATTTTCGTTGTTTTCTGGCTTGAATTCGCAAAGAAGAGCACGAAATCTACAAAATCATGACTTTCTGCACGAAATCATCAAAATTCTTACAGAAAACCGCATATTTCGATGCAAAACGACGATTTCTCGCCGATTTTCGTTGTTTTCTGGCTTGAATTCAGAAAGAAGAGCACGAAATCTACAAAATCATCACTTTTTACCAAGATTCAACGGCTGAATTGCAAGAAAACAGCAGAATTCTGCACGAAATCATCAAAATTCTTAGAGAAAACCGCATATTTCGATGCAAAACGACGATTTCTCGCCGATTTTCGTGGTTTTCTGGCTTGAATTCGCAAAGAAGAGCACGAAATCTACAAATTCATGACTTTCTGCACGAAATCATCAAAATTCTTACAGAAAACCGCATTTTTCGATGCAAAACGACGATTTCTCGCCGATTTTCGTTGTTTTCTGGCTTGAATTCGCAAAGAAGAGCACGAAATCTACAAAATCATGACTTTTTACCAAGATTCAACGGCTGAATTGCAAGAAAACAGCAGAATTCTGCACGAAATCATCAAAATTCTTAGAGAAAACTGCATATTTCGATGCAAAACAACGATTTCTCGCCGATTTTCGTTGTTTTCTATCTTGAATTCGCCAAGAAGAGCACGAAATCTACAAAATCATGACTTTTTACCTAAATTCAACGGCTGAATTGCAAGAAAACAGCAGAATTCTGCACGAAATCATCAATATTCTTAGAGAAAACCGCATATTTCGATGCAAAACGACGATTTCTCGCCGATTTTCGTTGTTTTCTGGCTTGAATTCGCAAAGAAGAGCACGAAATCTACAAAATCATCACTTTTTACCAAGATTCAACGGCTGAATTGCAAGAAAACAGCAGAATTCTGCACGAAATCATCAAAATTCTTAGAGAAAACCGCATATTTCGATGCAAAACGACGATTTCTCGCCGATTTTCGTGGTTTTCTGGCTTGAATTCGCAAAGAAGAGCACGAAATCTACAAAATCATGACTTTCTGCACGAAATCATCAAAATTCTTACAGAAAACCGCATTTTTCGATGCAAAACGACGATTTCTCGCCGATTTTCGTTGTTTTCTGGCTTGAATTCGCAAAGAAGAGCACGAAATCTACAAAATCATGACTTTTTACCAAGATTCAACGGCTGAATTGCAAGAAAACAGCAGAATTCTGCACGAAATCATCAAAATTCTTACAGAAAACCGCATATTTCGATGCAAAACAACGATTTCTCGCCGATTTTCGTTGTTTTCTGGCTTGAATTCGCAAAGAAGAGCACGAAATCTACAAAATCATCACTTTTTAGCAAGATTCTACGGCTGAATTGGAAGAAAACAGCAGAATTCTGCACGAAATCATCAAAATTCTTACAAAAAAACCGCATATTTCGATGCAAAACGACGATTTCTCGCCGATTTTCGTTGTTTTCTGGCTTGAATTCGCAAAGAAGAGCACGAAATCTACTAAATCATGACTTTTTACCAAGATTCAACGGCTCAATTGCAAGAAAACAGCAAAATTCTGCACGAAATCATCAAAATTCTTAGAGAAAACTGCATATTTCGATGCAAAACAACGATTTCTCGCCGATTTTCGTTGTTTTCTATATGAATTCGCCAAGAAGAGCACGAAAGCTACAAAATCATGACTTTTTACCAAGATTCAACGGCTGAATTGCAAGAAAACAGCAGAATTCTGCACGAAATCGTCAAAATTCTTAGAGAAAACCGCATATTTCGATGCAAAACGACGATTTCTCGCCAATTTTCGTTGTTTTCTGGCATGAATTTGCAAAGAAGAGCACGAAATCTACAAAATCATGACTTTTTACCAAGATTCAACGGCTGAATTGCAAGAAAACAGCAGAATTCTGCACGAAATCATCAAAATTCTTAGAGAAAACTGCATATTTCGATGCAAAACAACGATTTCTCGCCGATTTTCGTTGTTTTCTATCTTGAATTCGCCAAGAAGAGCACGAAATCTACAAAATCATGACTTTTTACCAAGATTCAACGGCTGAATTGCAAGAAAACAGCAGAATTCTGCACGAAATCATCAATATTCTTAGAGAAAACCGCATATTTCGATGCAAAACGACGATTTCTCGCCGATTTTCGTTGTTTTCTGGCTTGAATTCGCAAAGAAGAGCACGAAATCTACAAAATCATCACTTTTTACCAAGATTCAACGGCTGAATTGCAAGAAAACAGCAGAATTCTGCACGAAATCATCAAAATTCTTAGAGAAAACCGCATATTTCGATGCAAAACGACGATTTCTCGCCGATTTTCGTTGTTTTCTGGCTTGAATTCGCAAAGAAGAGCACGAAATCAACAAAATCATTACTTTTTACCAAGATTCAACGGCTGAATTGCAAGAAAACAGCAGAATTCTGCACGAAATCATCAAAATTCTTAGAGAAAACCGCATATTTCGATGCAAAACGACGATTTCTCGCCGATTTTCGTGGTTTTCTGGCTTGAATTCGCAAAGAAGAGCACGAAATCTACAAAATCATGACTTTCTGCACGAAATCATCAAAATTCTTACAGAAAACCGCATTTTTCGATGCAAATCGACGATTTCTCGCCGATTTTCGTTGTTTTCTGGCTTGAATTCGCAAAGAAGAGCACGAAATCTACAAAATCATGACTTTTTACCAAGATTCAACGGCTGAATTGCAAGAAATCTACAAAATCATGACTTTTTACCAAGATTCAACGGCTGAATTGCAAGAAAACAGCAGAATTCTGCACGAAATCATCAAAATTCTTACAGAAAACCGCATATTTCGATGCAAAACGACGATTTCTCGCCGATTTTGGTTGTTTTCTGGCTTGAATTCGCAAAGAAGAGCACGAAATCTACAAAATCATGACTTTTTACTAAGATTCAACGGCTGAATTGCAAGAAAACCGCAGAATTCTGCACGAAATCATCAAAATTCTTACAGAAAACCGCATTTTTCGATGCAAATCGACGATTTCTCACCGATTTTCGTTGTTTTCTGGCTTGAATTCGCAAAGAAGAGCACGAATTCTACAAAATCATGACTTTTTACCAAGATTCAACGGCTGAATTGCAAGAAAACAGCAGAATTCTGAACGAAATCATCAAAATTCTTAGAGAAAACTGCATATTTCGATGCAAAACAACGATTTCTCGCCGATTTTCGTTGTTTTCTATCTTGAATTCGCCAAGAAGAGCACGAAATCTACAAAATCATGACTTTTTACCTAAATTCAACGGCTGAATTGCAAGAAAACAGCAGAATTCTGCACGAAATCATCAATATTCTTAGAGAAAACCGCATATTTCGATGCAAAACGACGATTTCTCGCCGATTTTCGTTGTTTCCTGGCTTGAATTCGCAAAGAAGAGCACGAAATCTACAAAATCATCACTTTTTACCAAGATTCAACGGCTGAATTGCAAGAAAACAGCAGAATTCTGCACGAAATCATCAAAATTCTTAGAGAAAACCGCATATTTCGATGCAAACCGACGATTTCTCGCCGATTTTCGTGGTTTTCTGGCTTGAATTCGCAAAGAAGAGCACGAAATCTACAAAATCATGACTTTCTGCACGAAATCATCAAAATTCTTACAGAAAACCGCATTTTTCGATGCAAATCGACGATTTCTCGCCGATTTTCGTTGTTTTCTGGCTTGAATTCGCAAAGAAGAGCACGAAATCTACAAAATCATGACTTTTTACCAAGATTCAGCAGCTGAATTGCAAGAAAACAGCAAAATTCTGCACGAAATCGTCAAAATTCTTAGAGAAAACCGCATATTTCGATGCAAAACGACGATTTCTCGCCGATTTTCGTTGTTTTCTGGCTTGGATTCGCAAAGAAGAGCACGAAATCAACAAAATCATTACTTTTTACCAAGATTCAACGGCTCAATTGCAAGAAAACAGCAGAATTCTGCACGAAATTATCAAAATTCTTAGAGAAAACCGCATATTTCGATGCAAAACGACGATTTCTCGCCGATTTTCGTGGTTTTCTGGCTTGAATTCGCAAAGAAGAGTACGAAATCTACAAAATCATGACATTTTACCAAGATTCAACGGCTGAATTGCAAGAAAACAGCAGAATTCTGCACGAAATCATCAAAATTCTTACAGAAAACCGCATATTTCGATGCAAAACGATTATTTCTCGCCGATTTTCGTTGTTTTCTGGCTTGAATTCGCAAAGAAGAGTACGAAATCTACAAAATCATGACTTTTTACCAAGATTCAACGGCTGAATTGCAAGAAAACAGCAGAATTCTGCACGAAATCATCAAAATTCTTACAGAAAACCGCATATTTCGATGCAAAACGACGATTTCTCGCCGATTTTCGATGTTTTCTGGCTTGAATTCGCAAAGAAGAGCACGAAATCTACAAAATCATGACTTTTTACCAAGATTCAACGGCTGAATTGCAAGAAAACCGCAGAATTCTGCACGAAATTATCAAAATTCTTACAGAAAACCGCATATTTCGATGCAAAACAACGATTTCTCGCCGATTTTCGTTGTTTTCTGGCTTGAATTCGCAAAGAAGAGCACGAAATCTACAAAATCATCACTTTTTACCAAGATTCTACGGCTGAATTGCAAGAAAACAGCAGACTTCTGCACGAAATCATCAAAATTCATACAGAAAACCGCATATTTCGATGCAAAACGACGATTTCTCGCCGATTTTCGTTGTTTTCTGGCTTGAATTCGCAAAGAAGAGCACGAAATCTACAAAATCGTGACTTTTTACCAAGATTCAACGGCTGAATTGCAAGAAAACAGCAGAATTCTGCACGAAATCGTCAAAATTCTTAGAGAAAACCGCATATTTCGATGCAAAACGACGATTTCTCGCCGATTTTCGTTGTTTTCTGGCTTGAATTTGCAAAGAAGAGCACGAAATCTACAAAATCATCACTTTTTACCAAGATTCAACGGCTGAATTGCAAGAAAACCGCAGAATTCTGCACAAAATCATCAAAATTCTTACAGAAAACCGCATTTTTCGATGCAAAACGATTATTTCTCGCCGAATTTCGTTGTTTTCTGGCTTGAATTCGCAAAGAAGAGCACGAAATCTACAAAATCATGACTTTTTACCAAGATTCAACGGCTGAATTGCAAGAAAACAGCAGAATTCTGCACGAAATCATCAGAATTCTTACAGAAAACCGCATATTTCGATGCAAAACGACGATTTCTCGCCGATTTTCGTTGTTTTCTGGCTTGAATTCGCAAAGAAGGCACGAAATCTACAAAATCATGACTTTTTACTAAGATTCAACGGCTGAATTGCAAGAAAACCGCAGAATTCTGCACGAAATCATCAAAATTCTTACAGAAAACCGCATATTTCGATGCAAAACGACGATTTCTCGCTGATTTTCGTTGTTTTCTGTCTTGAATTCGCAAAGAAGAGTACGAAATCTACAAAATCATGACATTTTACCAAGATTCAACGGCTGAATTGCAAGAAAACAGCAGAATTCTGCACGAAATCATCAAAATTCTTACAGAAAACCGCATATTTCGATGCAAAACGATTATTTCTCGCCGATTTTCGTTGTTTTCTGGCTTGAATTCGCAAAGAAGAGCACGAAATCTACAAAATCATGACTTTTTACCAAGATTCAACGGCTGAATTGCAAGAAAACAGCAGAATTCTGCACGAAATCATCAAAATTCTTACAGAAAACCGCATATTTCGATGCAAAACGACGATTTCCCGCCGATTTTCGATGTTTTCTGGCTTGAATTCGCAAAGAAGAGCACGAAATCTACAAAATCATGACTTTTTACCAAGATTCAACGGCTGAATTGCAAGAAAACCGCAGAATTCTGCACGAAATTATCAAAATTCTTACAGAAAACCGCATATTTCGATGCAAAACAACGATTTCTCGCCGATTTTCGCTGTTTTCTGGCTTGAATTCGCAAAGAAGAGCACGAAATCTACAAAATCATCACTTTTTACCAAGATTCTACGGCTGAATTGCAAGAAAACAGCAGAATTCTGCACGAAATCATCAAAATTCTTACAGAAAACCGCATATTTCGATGCAAAACAACGATTTCTCGCCGATTTTCGTTTTTTTCTGGCTTGATTTCGCAAAGAAGAGCACGAAATCTACAAAATCATCACTTTTTACCAAGATTCTACGGCTGAATTGCAAGAAAACAGCAGACTTCTGCACGAAATCATCAAAATTCATACAGAAAACCGCATATTTCGATGCAAAACGACGATTTCTCGCCGATTTTCGTTGTTTTCTGGCTTGAATTCGCAAAGAAGAGCACGAAATCTACAAAATCATGACTTTTTACCAAGATTCAACGGCTGAATTGCAAGAAAACAGCAGAATTCTGCACGAAATCGTCAAAATTCTTAGAGAAAACCGCATATTTCGATGCAAAACGACGATTTCTCGCCGATTTTCGTTGTTTTCTGGCTTGAATTTGCAAAGAAGAGCACGAAATCTACAAAATCATCACTTTTTACCAAGATTCAACGGCTGAATTGCAAGAAAACCGCAGAATTCTGCACAAAATCATCAAAATTCTTACAGAAAACCGTATTTTTCGATGCAAAACGATTATTTCTCGCCGATTTTCGTTGTTTTCTGGCTTGAATTCGCAAAGAAGAGCACGAAATCTACAAAATCATGACTTTTTACCAAGATTCAACGGCTGAATTGCAAGAAAACAGCAGAATTCTGCACGAAATCATCAGAATTCTTACAGAAAACCGCATATTTCGATGCAAAACGACGATTTCTCGCCGATTTTCGTTGTTTTCTGGCTTGAATTCGCAAAGAAGAGCACGAAATCTACAAAATCATGACTTTTTACTAAGATTCAACGGCTGAATTGCAAGAAAACCGCAGAATTCTGCACGAAATCATCAAAATTCTTACAGAAAACCGCATTTTTCGACGCAAATCGACGATTTCTCACCGATTTTCGTTGTTTTCTGGCTTGAATTCGCAAAGAAGAGCACGAAATCTACAAAATCATGACTTTTTACCAAGATTCAACGGCTGAATTGCAAGAAAACAGCAGAATTCTGCACGAAATCATCAAAATTCTTACAGAAAACCGCATATTTCGATGCAAAACAACGATTTCTCGCCGATTTTCGTTGTTTTCTGGCTTGAATTCGCAAAGAAGAGCACGAAATCTACAAAATCATCACTTTTTACCAAGATTCAACGGCTGAATTGTAAGAAAACAGCAGAATTCTGCACGAAATCATCAAAATTCTTAGAGAAAACCGCATATTTCGATACAAAACGACGATTTCTCGCCGATTTTCGTTGTTTTCTGGCTTGAATTCGCAAAGAAGAGCACGAAATCTACAAAATCATCACTTTTTACCAAGATTCAACGGCTGAATTGCAAGAAAACAGCAGAATTCTGCACGAAATCATCAAAATTCTTAGAGAAAACCGCATATTTCGATGCAAAACGACGATTTCTCGCCGATTTTTGTTGTTTTCTATCTTGAATTCGCCAAGAAGAGCACGAAATCTACAAAATCATGACTTTTTACCTAAATTCAACGGCTGAATTGCAAGAAAACAGCAGAATTCTGCACGAAATCATCGAAATTCTCACAGAAAACCGCATATTTCGATGCAAAACGACGATTTCTCGCCGATTTTCGTTGTTTTCTGGCTTGAATTCGCAAAGAAGAGCACGAAATCTACAAAATCATGACTTTTTACCTAGATTCAACGGCTGAATTGCAAGAAAACAGCAGAATTCTGCACGAAATCATCGAAATTCTCACAGAAAACCGCATATTTCGATGCAAAACGACGATTTCTCGCCGATTTTCGTTGTTTTCTGGCTTGAATTCGCAAAGAAGAGCACGAAATCTACAAAATCATGACTTTTTACCTAGATTCAACGGCTGAATTGCAAGAAAACAGCAGAATTCTGCACGAAATCATCAAAATTCTTACAGAAAGCCGCATATTTCGATGCAAAACAACGATTTCTCGCCAATTTTCGTTGTTTTCTGGCATAAATTCGCAAAGAAGAGCACGAAATCTACAAAATCATGACTTTTTACCAAGATTCAACGGCTGAATTGCAAGAAAACAGCAGAATTCTGCACGAAATCATCAATATTCTTAGAGAAAACCGCATATTTCGATGCAAAACGACGATTTCTCGCCGATTTTCGTTGTTTTCTGGCTTGAATTCGCAAAGAAGAGCACGAAATCTACAAAATCATCACTTTTTACCAAGATTCAACGGCTGAATTGCAAGAAAACAGCAGAATTCTGCACGAAATCATCAAAATTCTTAGAGAAAACCGCATATTTCGATGCAAAACGACGATTTCTCGCCGATTTTCGTGGTTTTCTGGCTTGAATTCGCAAAGAAGAGCACGAAATCTACAAAATCATCACTTTTTACCAAGATTCAACGGCTGAGTTGCAAGAAAACAGCAAAATTCTGCACGAAATCGTCAAAATTCTTAGAGAAAACCGCATATTTCGATGCAAAACGACGATTTCTCGCCGATTTTCGTTGTTTTCTGGCTTGAATTCGCAAAGAAGAGCACGAAATCAACAAAATCATTACTTTTTACCAAGATTCAACGGCTGAATTGCAAGAAAACAGCAGAATTCTGCACGAAATCATCAAAATTCTTAGAGAAAACCGCATATTTCGATGCAAAACGACGATTTCTCGCCGATTTTCGTGGTTTTCTGGCTTGAATTCGCAAAGAAGAGCACGAAATCTACAAAATCATGAGTTTCTGCACGAAATCATCAAAATTCTTACAGAAAACCGCATTTTTCGATGCAAAACGACGATTTCTCGCCGATTTTCGTTGTTTTCTGGCTTGAATTCGCAAAGAAGAGCACGAAATCTACAAAATCATGACTTTTTACCAAGATTCAACGGCTGAATTGCAAGAAAACAGCAGAATTCTGCACGAAATCATCAAAATTCTTACAGAAAACCGCATATTTCGATGCAAAACAACGATTTCTCGCCGATTTTCGTTGTTTTCTGGCTTGAATTCGCAAAGAAGAGCACGAAATCTACAAAATCATCACTTTTTACCAAGATTCAACGGCTGAATTGCAAGAAAACAGCAGAATTCTGCACGAAATCATCAAAATTCTTAGAGAAAACCGCATATTTCGATGCAAAACGACGATTTCTCGCCGATTTTCGTGGTTTTCTGGCTTGAATTCGCAAAGAAGAGCACGAAATCTACAAAATCATCACTTTTTACCAAGATTCAACGGCTGAATTGCAAGAAAACAGCAAAATTCTGCACGAAATCGTCAAAATTCTTAGAGAAAACCGCATATTTCGATGTAAAACGACGATTTCTCGCCGATTTTCGTTGTTTTCTGGCTTGAATTCGCAAAGAAGAGCCCGAAATCAACAAAATCATTACTTTTTACCAAGATTCAACGGCTGAATTGCAAGAAAACAGCAGAATTCTGCACGAAATCATCAAAATTCTTAGAGAAAACCGCATATTTCGATGCAAAACGACGATTTCTCGCCGATTTTCGTGGTTTTCTGGCTTAAATTCGCAAAGAAGAGCACGAAATCTACAAAATCATGACTTTCTGCACGAAATCATCAAAATTCTTACAGAAAACCGCATTTTTCGATGCAAATCGACGATTTCTCGCCGATTTTCGTTGTTTTCTGGCTTGAATTCGCAAAGAAGAGCACGAAATCTACAAAATCATGACTTTTTACCAACATTCAACGGCTGAATTGCAAGAAAACAGCAGAATTCTGCACGAAATCATCAAAATTCTTACAGAAAACCGCATATTTCGATGCAAAACAACGATTTCTCGCCGATTTTCGTTGTTTTCTGGCTTGAATTCGCAAAGAAGAGCACGAAATCTACAAAATCATCACTTTTTACCAAGATTCAACGGCTGAATTGCAAGAAAACAGCAGAATTCTGCACGAAATCATCAAAATTCTTAGAGAAAACCGCATATTTCGATACAAAACGACAATTTCTCGCCGATTTTCGTTGTTTTCTGGCTTGAATTCGCAAAGAAGAGCACGAAATCTACAAAATCATGACTTTTTACCAAGATTCAACGGCTGAATTGCAAGAAAACAGCAGAATTCTGCACGAAATCATCAAAATTCTTACAGAAAACCGCATATTTCGATGCAAAACAACGATTTCTCGCCGATTTTCGTTGTTTTCTGGCTTGAATTCGCAAAGAAGAGCACGAAATCTACAAAATCATCACTTTTTACCAAGATTCAACGGCTGAATTGCAAGAAAACAGCAGAATTCTGCACGAAATCATCAAAATTCTTAGAGAAAACCGCATATTTCGATGCAAAACGACGATTTCTCGCCGATTTTCGTGGTTTTCTGGCTTGAATTCGCAAAGAAGAGCACGAAATCTACAAAATCATCACTTTTTACCAAGATTCAACGGCTGAATTGCAAGAAAACAGCAAAATTCTGCACGAAATCATCAAAATTCTTAGAGAAAACCGCATATTTCGATGCAAAACGACGATTTCTCGCCGATTTTCGTGGTTTTCTGGCTTAAATTCGCAAAGAAGAGCACGAAATCTACAAAATCATGACTTTCTGCACGAAATCATCAAAATTCTTACAGAAAACCGCATTTTTCGATGCAAATCGACGATTTCTCGCCGATTTTCGTTGTTTTCTGGCTTGAATTCGCAAAGAAGAGCACGAAATCTACAAAATCATGACTTTTTACCTAGATTCAACGGCTGAATTGCAAGAAAACAGCAGAATTCTGCACGAAATCATCAAAATTCTTACAGAAAGCCGCATATTTCGATGCAAAACAACGATTTCTCGCCAATTTTCGTTGTTTTCTGGCATAAATTCGCAAAGAAGAGCACGAAATCTACAAAATCATGACTTTTTACCAAGATTCAACGGCTGAATTGCAAGAAAACAGCAGAATTCTGCACGAAATCATCAATATTCTTAGAGAAAACCGCATATTTCGATGCAAAACGACGATTTCTCGCCGATTTTCGTTGTTTTCTGGCTTGAATTCGCAAAGAAGAGCACGAAATCTACAAAATCATCACTTTTTACCAAGATTCAACGGCTGAATTGCAAGAAAACAGCAGAATTCTGCATGAAATCATCAAAATTCTTAGAGAAAACCGCATATTTCGATGCAAAACGACGATTTCTCGCCGATTTTCGTGGTTTTCTGGCTTGAATTCGCAAAGAAGAGCACGAAATCTACAAAATCATCACTTTTTACCAAGATTCAACGGCTGAGTTGCAAGAAAACAGCAAAATTCTGCACGAAATCGTCAAAATTCTTAGAGAAAACCGCATATTTCGATGCAAAACGACGATTTCTCGCCGATTTTCGTTGTTTTCTGGCTTGAATTCGCAAAGAAGAGCACGAAATCAACAAAATCATTACTTTTTACCAAGATTCAACGGCTGAATTGCAAGAAAACAGCAGAATTCTGCACGAAATCATCAAAATTCTTAGAGAAAACCGCATATTTCGATGCAAAACGACGATTTCTCGCCGATTTTCGTGGTTTTCTGGCTTGAATTCGCAAAGAAGAGCACGAAATCTACAAAATCATGAGTTTCTGCACGAAATCATCAAAATTCTTACAGAAAACCGCATTTTTCGATGCAAAACGACGATTTCTCGCCGATTTTCGTTGTTTTCTGGCTTGAATTCGCAAAGAAGAGCACGTAATCTACAAAATCATGACTTTTTACCAAGATTCAACGGCTGAATTGCAAGAAAACAGCAGAATTCTGCACGAAATCATCAAAATTCTTACAGAAAACCGCATATTTCGATGCAAAACAACGATTTCTCGCCGATTTTCGTTGTTTTCTGGCTTGAATTCGCAAAGAAGAGCACGAAATCTACAAAATCATCACTTTTTACCAAGATTCAACGGCTGAATTGCAAGAAAACAGCAGAATTCTGCACGAAATCATCAAAATTCTTAGAGAAAACCGCATATTTCGATGCAAAACGACGATTTCTCGCCGATTTTCGTTGTTTTCTGGCTTGAATTCGCAAAGAAGAGCCCGAAATCAACAAAATCATTACTTTTTACCAAGATTCAACGGCTGAATTGCAAGAAAACAGCAGAATTCTGCACGAAATCATCAAAATTCTTAGAGAAAACCGCATATTTCGATGCAAAACGACGATTTCTCGCCGATTTTCGTGGTTTTCTGGCTTAAATTCGCAAAGAAGAGCACGAAATCTACAAAATCATGACTTTCTGCACGAAATCATCAAAATTCTTACAGAAAACCGCATTTTTCGATGCAAATCGACGATTTCTCGCCGATTTTCGTTGTTTTCTGGCTTGAATTCGCAAAGAAGAGCACGAAATCTACAAAATCATGACTTTTTACCAAGATTCAACGGCTGAATTGCAAGAAAACAGCAGAATTCTGCACGAAATCATCAAAATTCTTACAGAAAACCGCATATTTCGATGCAAAACAACGATTTCTCGCCGATTTTCGTTGTTTTCTGGCTTGAATTCGCAAAGAAGAGCACGAAATCTACAAAATCATCACTTTTTACCAAGATTCAACGGCTGAATTGCAAGAAAACAGCAGAATTCTGCACGAAATCATCAAAATTCTTAGAGAAAACCGCATATTTCGATACAAAACGACAATTTCTCGCCGATTTTCGTTGTTTTCTGGCTTGAATTCGCAAAGAAGAGCACGAAATCTACAAATTCATCACTTTTTACCAAGATTCAACGGCTGAATTGCAAGAAAACAGCAGAATTCTGCACGAAATCATCAAAATTCTTAGAGAAAACCGCATATTTCGATGCAAAACGACGATTTCTCGCCGATTTTTGTTGTTTTCTATCTTGAATTCGCCAAGAAGAGCACGAAATCTACAAAATCATGACTTTTTACCTAAATTCAACGGCTGAATTGCAAGGAAACAGCAGAATTCTGCACGAAATCATCGAAATTCTTACAGAAAACCGCATATTTCGATGCAAAACGACGATTTCTCGCCGATTTTCGTTGTTTTCTGGCTTGAATTCGCAAAGAAGAGCACGAAATCTACAAAATCATGACTTTTTATCTAGATTCAACGGCTGAATTGCAAGAAAACAGCAGAATTCTGCACGAAATCATCAAAATTCTTACAGAAAACCGCATATTTCGATGCAAAACGACGATTTCTCGCCAATTTTCGTTGTTTTCTGGCATGAATTCGCAAAGAAGAGCACGAAATCTACAAAATCATGACTTTTTACCAAGATTCAACGGCTGAATTGCAAGAAAACAGCAGAATTCTGCATGAAATCATCAATATTCTTAGAGAAAACCGCATATTTCGATGCAAAACGACGATTTCTCGCCGATTTTCGTTGTTTTCTGGCTTGAATTCGCAAAGAAGAGCACGAAATCTACAAAATCATCACTTTTTACCAAGATTCAACGGCTGAATTGCAAGAAAACAGCAGAATTCTGCACGAAATCATCAAAATTCTTAGAGAAAACCGCATATTTCGATGCAAAACGACGATTTCTCGCCGATTTTCGTGGTTTTCTGGCTTAAATTCGCAAAGAAGAGCACGAAATCTACAAAATCATGACTTTCTGCACGAAATCATCAAAATTCTTACAGAAAACCGCATTTTTCGATGCAAATCGACGATTTCTCGCCGATTTTCGTTGTTTTCTGGCTTGAATTCGCAAAGAAGAGCACGAAATCTACAAAATCATGACTTTTTACCAAGATTCAACGGCTGAATTGCAAGAAAACAGCAGAATTCTGCACGAAATCATCAAAATTCTTACAGAAAACCGCATATTTCGATGCAAAACGACGATTTCTCGCCAATTTTCGTTGTTTTCTGGCATGAATTCGCAAAGAAGAGCACGAAATCTACAAAATCATGACTTTTTACCAAGATTCAACGGCTGAATTGCAAGAAAACAGCAGAATTCTGCATGAAATCATCAATATTCTTAGAGAAAACCGCATATTTCGATGCAAAACGACGATTTCTCGCCGATTTTCGTTGTTTTCTGGCTTGAATTCGCAAAGAAGAGCACGAAATCTACAAAATCATCACTTTTTACCAAGATTCAACGGCTGAATTGCAAGAAAACAGCAAAATTCTGCACGAAATCGTCAAAATTCTTAGAGAAAACCGCATATTTCGATGTAAAACGACGATTTCTCGCCGATTTTCGTTGTTTTCTGGCTTGAATTCGCAAAGAAGAGCACGAAATCAACAAAATCATTACTTTTTACCAAGATTCAACGGCTGAATTGCAAGAAAACAGCAGAATTCTGCACGAAATCATCAAAATTCTTAGAGAAAACCGCATATTTCGATGCAAAACGACGATTTCTCGCCGATTTTCGTGGTTTTCTGGCTTGAATTCGCAAAGAAGAGCACGAAATCTACAAAATCATGACTTTCTGCACGAAATCATCAAAATTCTTACAGAAAACCGCATTTTTCGATGCAAATCGACGATTTCTCGCCGATTTTCGTTGTTTTCTGGCTTGAATTCGCAAAGAAGAGCACGAAATCTACAAAATCATGACTTTTTACCAAGATTCAACGGCTGAATTGCAAGAAAACAGCAGAATTCTGCACGAAATCATCAAAATTCTTACAGAAAACCGCATACTTCGATGCAAAACAACGATTTCTCGCCGATTTTCGTTGTTTTCAGGCTTGAATTCGCAAAGAAGAGCAAATCTACAAAATCATCACTTTTTACCAAGATTCTACGGCTGAATTGGAAGAAAACAGCAGAATTCTGCACGAAATCATCAAAATTCTCACAGAAAACCGCATATTTCGATGCAAAACGACGATTTCTCGCCGATTTTCGTTGTTTTCTGGCTTGAATTCGCAAAGAAGAGCACGAAATCTACAAAATCATGACTTTTTACCAAGATTCAACAGCTGAATTGCAAGAAAACAGCAGAATTCTGCACGAAATCATCAAAATTCTTACAGAAAACCGCATATTTCGATGCAAAACAACGATTTCTCGCCGATTTTCGTTGTTTTCTGGCTTGAATTCGCAAAGAAGAGCACGAAATCTACAAAATCATCACTTTTTACCAAGATTCAACGGCTGAATTGCAAGAAAACAGCAGAATTCTGCACGAAATCATCAAAATTTTTAGAGAAAACCGCATATTTCGATACAAAACGACAATTTCTCGCCGATTTTCGTTGTTTTCTGGCTTGAATTCGCAAAGAAGAGCACGAAATCTACAAAATCATCACTTTTTACCAAGATTCAACGGCTGAATTGCAAGAAAACAGCAGAATTCTGCACGAAATCATCAAAATTCTTAGAGAAAACCGCATATTTCGATGCAAAACGACGATTTCTCGCCGATTTTTGTTGTTTTCTATCTTGAATTCGCCAAGAAGAGCACGAAATCTACAAAATCATGACTTTTTACCTAAATTCAACGGCTGAATTGCAAGGAAACAGCAGAATTCTGCACGAAATCATCGAAATTCTTACAGAAAACCGCATATTTCGATGCAAAACGACGATTTCTCGCCGATTTTCGTTGTTTTCTGGC
The DNA here is from genome assembly GCA_029298725.1 of Gnatocerus cornutus. Lineage (NCBI taxonomy): Eukaryota > Metazoa > Arthropoda > Insecta > Coleoptera > Tenebrionidae > Gnatocerus > Gnatocerus cornutus. The sequence goes on from CM055514.1 coordinate 4,298,066, forward strand.
TTGAATTCGCAAAGAAGAGCACGAAATCTACAAAATCATGACTTTTTATCTAGATTCAACGGCTGAATTGCAAGAAAACAGCAGAATTCTGCACGAAATCATCAAAATTCTTACAGAAAGCCGCATATTTCGATGCAAAACGACGATTTCTCGCCAATTTTCGTTGTTTTCTGGCATGAATTCGCAAAGAAGAGCACGAAATCTACAAAATCATGACTTTTTACCAAGATTCAACAGCTGAATTGCAAGAAAACCGCAGAATTCTGCACGAAATCATCAAAATTCTTAGAGAAAACCGCATATTTCGATGCAAAACGACGATTTCTCGCCGATTTTTGGGGTTTTCTGGCTTGAATTCGCAAAGAAGAGCACGAAATCTACAAAATCATAACTTTTTACCAAGATTCAACAGCTGAATTGCAAGAAAACCGCAGAATTCTGCACAAAATCATCAAAATTTTTACAGAAAACCGCATTTTTCGATGCAAAACGATTATTTCTCGCCGATTTTCGTTGTTTTCTGGCTTGAATTCGCAAAGAAGAGCACGAAATCTACAAAATCATGACTTTTTACCAAGATTCAACGGCTGAATTGCAAGAAAACAGCAGAATTCTGCACGAAATCATCAAAATTCTTACAGAAAACCGCATATTTCGAAGCAAAACAACGATTTCTCGCCGATTTTCGTTGTTTTCTGGCTTGAATTTGCAAAGAAGAGCACGAAATCTACAAAATCATCACTTTTTACCAAGATTCAACGGCTGAATTGCAAGAAAACAGCAGAATTCTGCACGAAATCATCAAAATTCTTAGAGAAAACCGCATATTTCGATACAAAACGACGATTTCTTGCCGATTTTCGTTGTTTTCTGGCTTGAATTCGCAAAGAAGAACACGAAATCTACAAAATCATCACTTTTTACCAAGATTCAACGGCTGAATTGCAAGAAAACAGCAGAATTCTGCACGAAATCATCAAAATTCTTAGAGAAAACCGCATATTTCGATGCAAAACGACGATTTCTCGCAGATTTTTGTTGTTTTCTGGCTTGAATTCGCAAAGAAGAGCACGAAATCTACAAAGTCATCACTTTTTACCAAGATTCAACGGCTGAATTGCAAGAAAACAGCAGAATTCTGCACGAAATCATCAAAATTCTTAGAGAAAACCGCATATTTCGATGCAAAACGACGATTTCTGGCCGATTTTTGTGGTTTTCTGGCTTGAGTTCGCAAAGAAGAGCACGAAATCTACAAAATCATGACTTTCTGCACGAAATCATCAAAATTCTTACAGAAAACCGCATTTTTCGATGCAAAACGACGATTTCTCGCCGATTTTCGTTGTTTTCTGGCTTGAATTCGCAAAGAAGAGCACGAAATCTACAAAATCATGACTTTTTACCAAGATTCAACGGCTGAATTGCAAGAAAACAGCAGAATTCTGCACGAAATCATCAAAATTCTTACAGAAAACCGCATATTTCGATGCAAAACGACGATTTCTCGCCGATTTTCGTTGTTTTCTGGCTTGAATTCGCAAAGAAGAGCACGAAATCTACAAAATCATGACTTTTTACCAAGATTCAACGGCTGAATTGCAAGAAAACAGCAAAATTCTGCACGAAATCATCAAAATTCTTAGAGAAAACCGCATATTTCGATGAAAAACGACGATTTCTCGCCGATTTTCGTTGTTTTCTGGCTTGAATTCGCAAAGAAGAGCACGAAATCTACAAAATCATGACTTTTAACCAAGATTCAACGGCTGAATTGCAAGAAAACAGCAGAATTCTGCACGAAATCATCAAAATTCTTAGAGAAAACTGCATATTTCGAGGCAAAACAACGATTTCTCGCCGATTTTCGTTGTTTTCTATCTTGAATTCGCCAAGAAGAGCACGAAATCTATAAAATCATGACTTTTTACCAAGATTCAACGGCTGAATTGCAAGAAAACAGCAGAATTCTGCCCGAAATCGTCAAAATTCTTAGAGAAAACCGCATATTTCGATGCAAAACGACGATTTCTCGCCGATTTTCGTTGTTTTCTGGCTTGAATTCGCAAAGAAGAGCACGAAATCTACAAAATCATCACTTTTTACCAAGATTCAACGGCTGAATTGCAAGAAAACAGCAGAATTCTGCACGAAATCATCAAAATTCTTAGAGAAAACCGCATATTTCGATGCAAAACGACGATTTCTCGCCGATTTTTGTGGTTTTCTGGCTTGAATTCGCAAAGAAGAGCACGAAATCTACAAAATCATGACTTTTTACCAAGATTCAACGGCTGAATTGCAAGAAAACCGCAGAATTCTGCACAAAATCATCAAAATTCTTACAGAAAACCGCATATTTCGATGCAAAACGACGATTTCTCGCCCATTTTCGTTGTTTTCTGGCTTGAATTCGCAAAGAAGAGCACGAAATCTACAAAATCATGACTTTTTACCAAGATTCAACGGCTGAATTGCAAGAAAACAGCAGAATTCTGCACGAAATCATCAAAATTCTTACAGAAAACCGCATACTTCGATGCAAAACAACGATTTCTCGCCGATTTTCGTTGTTTTCAGGCTTGAATTCGCAAAGAAGAGCAAATCTACAAAATCATCACTTTTTACCAAGATTCTACGGCTGAATTGGAAGAAAACAGCAGAATTCTGCACGAAATCATCAAAATTCTCACAGAAAACCGCATATTTCGATGCAAAACGACGATTTCTCGCCGATTTTCGTTGTTTTCTGGCTTGAATTCGCAAAGAAGAGCACGAAATCTACAAAATCATGACTTTTTACCAAGATTCAACAGCTGAATTGCAAGAAAACAGCAGAATTCTGCACGAAATCATCAAAATTCTTACAGAAAACCGCATATTTCGATGCAAAACAACGATTTCTCGCCGATTTTCGTTGTTTTCTGGCTTGAATTCGCAAAGAAGAGCACGAAATCTACAAAATCATCACTTTTTACCAAGATTCAACGGCTGAATTGCAAGAAAACAGCAGAATTCTGCACGAAATCATCAAAATTTTTAGAGAAAACCGCATATTTCGATACAAAACGACAATTTCTCGCCGATTTTCGTTGTTTTCTGGCTTGAATTCGCAAAGAAGAGCACGAAATCTACAAAATCATCACTTTTTACCAAGATTCAACGGCTGAATTGCAAGAAAACAGCAGAATTCTGCACGAAATCATCAAAATTCTTAGAGAAAACCGCATATTTCGATGCAAAACGACGATTTCTCGCCGATTTTTGTTGTTTTCTATCTTGAATTCGCCAAGAAGAGCACGAAATCTACAAAATCATGACTTTTTACCTAAATTCAACGGCTGAATTGCAAGGAAACAGCAGAATTCTGCACGAAATCATCGAAATTCTTACAGAAAACCGCATATTTCGATGCAAAACGACGATTTCTCGCCGATTTTCGTTGTTTTCTGGCTTGAATTCGCAAAGAAGAGCACGAAATCTACAAAATCATGACTTTTTATCTAGATTCAACGGCTGAATTGCAAGAAAACAGCAGAATTCTGCACGAAATCATCAAAATTCTTACAGAAAGCCGCATATTTCGATGCAAAACGACGATTTCTCGCCAATTTTCGTTGTTTTCTGGCATGAATTCGCAAAGAAGAGCACGAAATCTACAAAATCATGACTTTTTACCAAGATTCAACAGCTGAATTGCAAGAAAACCGCAGAATTCTGCACGAAATCATCAAAATTCTTAGAGAAAACCGCATATTTCGATGCAAAACGACGATTTCTCGCCGATTTTTGGGGTTTTCTGGCTTGAATTCGCAAAGAAGAGCACGAAATCTACAAAATCATAACTTTTTACCAAGATTCAACAGCTGAATTGCAAGAAAACCGCAGAATTCTGCACAAAATCATCAAAATTTTTACAGAAAACCGCATTTTTCGATGCAAAACGATTATTTCTCGCCGATTTTCGTTGTTTTCTGGCTTGAATTCGCAAAGAAGAGCACGAAATCTACAAAATCATGACTTTTTACCAAGATTCAACGGCTGAATTGCAAGAAAACAGCAGAATTCTGCACGAAATCATCAAAATTCTTACAGAAAACCGCATATTTCGAAGCAAAACAACGATTTCTCGCCGATTTTCGTTGTTTTCTGGCTTGAATTTGCAAAGAAGAGCACGAAATCTACAAAATCATCACTTTTTACCAAGATTCAACGGCTGAATTGCAAGAAAACAGCAGAATTCTGCACGAAATCATCAAAATTCTTAGAGAAAACCGCATATTTCGATACAAAACGACGATTTCTTGCCGATTTTCGTTGTTTTCTGGCTTGAATTCGCAAAGAAGAACACGAAATCTACAAAATCATCACTTTTTACCAAGATTCAACGGCTGAATTGCAAGAAAACAGCAGAATTCTGCACGAAATCATCAAAATTCTTAGAGAAAACCGCATATTTCGATGCAAAACGACGATTTCTCGCAGATTTTTGTTGTTTTCTGGCTTGAATTCGCAAAGAAGAGCACGAAATCTACAAAGTCATCACTTTTTACCAAGATTCAACGGCTGAATTGCAAGAAAACAGCAGAATTCTGCACGAAATCATCAAAATTCTTAGAGAAAACCGCATATTTCGATGCAAAACGACGATTTCTGGCCGATTTTTGTGGTTTTCTGGCTTGAGTTCGCAAAGAAGAGCACGAAATCTACAAAATCATGACTTTCTGCACGAAATCATCAAAATTTTTACAGAAAACCGCATTTTTCGATGCAAAACGACGATTTCTCGCCGATTTTCGTTGTTTTCTGGCTTGAATTCGCAAAGAAGAGCACGAAATCTACAAAATCATGACTTTTTACCAAGATTCAACGGCTGAATTGCAAGAAAACAGCAGAATTCTGCACGAAATCATCAAAATTCTTACAGAAAACCGCATATTTCGATGCAAAACGACGATTTCTCGCCGATTTTCGTTGTTTTCTGGCTTGAATTCGCAAAGAAGAGCACGAAATCTACAAAATCATGACTTTTTACCAAGATTCAACGGCTGAATTGCAAGAAAACAGCAAAATTCTGCACGAAATCATCAAAATTCTTAGAGAAAACCGCATATTTCGATGAAAAACGACGATTTCTCGCCGATTTTCGTTGTTTTCTGGCTTGAATTCGCAAAGAAGAGCACGAAATCTACAAAATCATGACTTTTAACCAAGATTCAACGGCTGAATTGCAAGAAAACAGCAGAATTCTGCACGAAATCATCAAAATTCTTAGAGAAAACTGCATATTTCGAGGCAAAACAACGATTTCTCGCCGATTTTCGTTGTTTTCTATCTTGAATTCGCCAAGAAGAGCACGAAATCTATAAAATCATGACTTTTTACCAAGATTCAACGGCTGAATTGCAAGAAAACAGCAGAATTCTGCCCGAAATCGTCAAAATTCTTAGAGAAAACCGCATATTTCGATGCAAAACGACGATTTCTCGCCGATTTTCGTTGTTTTCTGGCTTGAATTCGCAAAGAAGAGCACGAAATCTACAAAATCATCACTTTTTACCAAGATTCAACGGCTGAATTGCAAGAAAACAGCAGAATTCTGCACGAAATCATCAAAATTCTTAGAGAAAACCGCATATTTCGATGCAAAACGACGATTTCTCGCCGATTTTTGTGGTTTTCTGGCTTGAATTCGCAAAGAAGAGCACGAAATCTACAAAATCATGACTTTTTACCAAGATTCAACGGCTGAATTGCAAGAAAACCGCAGAATTCTGCACAAAATCATCAAAATTCTTACAGAAAACCGCATATTTCGATGCAAAACGACGATTTCTCGCCCATTTTCGTTGTTTTCTGGCTTGAATTCGCAAAGAAGAGCACGAAATCTACAAAATCATGACTTTTTACCAAGATTCAACGGCTGAATTGCAAGAAAACAGCAGAATTCTGCACGAAATCATCAAAATTCTTACGGAAAACCGCATATTTCGATGCAAAACGACGATTTCTCGCCGATTTTCGATTTTTTCTGGCTTGAATTCGCAAAGAAGAGCACGAAATCTACAAAATCATGACTTTTTACCAAGATTCAACGGCTGAATTGCAAGAAAACAGCAGAATTCTGCACGAAATCATCAAAATTCTTACAGAAAACCGCATATTTCGATGCAAAACAACGATTTCTCGCCGATTTTCGTTGTTTTCTGGCTTGAATTCGCAAAGAAGAGCACGAAATCTACAAAATCATCACTTTTTACCAAGATTCAACGGCTGAATTGTAAGAAAACAGCAGAATTCTGCACGAAATCATCAAAATTCTTAGAGAAAACCGCATATTTCGATACAAAACGACGATTTCTCGCCGATTTTCGTTGTTTTCTGGCTTGAATTCGCAAAGAAGAGCACGAAATCTACAAAATCATCACTTTTTACCAAGATTCAACGGCTGAATTGCAAGAAAACAGCAGAATTCTGCACGAAATCATCAAAATTCTTAGAGAAAACCGCATATTTCGATACAAAACGACGATTTCTTGCCGATTTTCGTTGTTTTCTGGCTTGAATTCGCAAAGAAGAACACGAAATCTACAAAATCATCTCTTTTTACCAAGATTCAACGGCTGAATTGCAAGAAAACAGCAGAATTCTGCACGAAATCATCAAAATTCTTAGAGAAAACCGCATATTTCGATGCAAAACGACGATTTCTCGCAGATTTTTGTTGTTTTCTGGCTTGAATTCGCAAAGAAGAGCACGAAATCTACAAAGTCATCACTTTTTACCAAGATTCAACGGCTGAATTGCAAGAAAACAGCAGAATTCTGCACGAAATCATCAAAATTCTTAGAGAAAACCGCATATTTCGATGCAAAACGACGATTTCTGGCCGATTTTTGTGGTTTTCTGGCTTGAGTTCGCAAAGAAGAGCACGAAATCTACAAAATCATGACTTTCTGCACGAAATCATCAAAATTCTTACAGAAAACCGCATTTTTCGATGCAAAACGACGATTTCTCGCCGATTTTCGTTGTTTTCTGGCTTGAATTCGCAAAGAAGAGCACGAAATCTACAAAATCATGACTTTTTACCAAGATTCAACGGCTGAATTGCAAGAAAACAGCAGAATTCTGCACGAAATCATCAAAATTCTTACAGAAAACCGCATATTTCGATGCAAAACGACGATTTCTCGCCGATTTTCGTTGTTTTCTGGCTTGAATTCGCAAAGAAGAGCACGAAATCTACAAAATCATGACTTTTTACCAAGATTCAACGGCTGAATTGCAAGAAAACAGCAAAATTCTGCACGAAATCATCAAAATTCTTAGAGAAAACCGCATATTTCGATGAAAAACGACGATTTCTCGCCGATTTTCGTTGTTTTCTGGCTTGAATTCGCAAAGAAGAGCACGAAATCTACAAAATCATGACTTTTAACCAAGATTCAACGGCTGAATTGCAAGAAAACAGCAGAATTCTGCACGAAATCATCAAAATTCTTAGAGAAAACTGCATATTTCGAGGCAAAACAACGATTTCTCGCCGATTTTCGTTGTTTTCTATCTTGAATTCGCCAAGAAGAGCACGAAATCTATAAAATCATGACTTTTTACCAAGATTCAACGGCTGAATTGCAAGAAAACAGCAGAATTCTGCCCGAAATCGTCAAAATTCTTAGAGAAAACCGCATATTTCGATGCAAAACGACGATTTCTCGCCGATTTTCGTTGTTTTCTGGCTTGAATTCGCAAAGAAGAGCACGAAATCTACAAAATCATCACTTTTTACCAAGATTCAACGGCTGAATTGCAAGAAAACAGCAGAATTCTGCACGAAATCATCAAAATTCTTAGAGAAAACCGCATATTTCGATGCAAAACGACGATTTCTCGCCGATTTTTGTGGTTTTCTGGCTTGAATTCGCAAAGAAGAGCACGAAATCTACAAAATCATGACTTTTTACCAAGATTCAACGGCTGAATTGCAAGAAAACCGCAGAATTCTGCACAAAATCATCAAAATTCTTACAGAAAACCGCATATTTCGATGCAAAACGACGATTTCTCGCCCATTTTCGTTGTTTTCTGGCTTGAATTCGCAAAGAAGAGCACGAAATCTACAAAATCATGACTTTTTGCCAAGATTCAACGGCTGAATTGCAAGAAAACAGCAGAATTCTGCACGAAATCATCAAAATTCTTACGGAAAACCGCATATTTCGATGCAAAACGACGATTTCTCGCCGATTTTCGATTTTTTCTGGCTTGAATTCGCAAAGAAGAGCACGAAATCTACAAAATCATGACATTTTACCAAGATTCAACGGCTGAATTGCAAGAAAACAGCAGAATTCTGCACGAAATCATCAAAATTCTTACAGAAAACCGCATATTTCGATGCAAAACAACGATTTCTCGCCGATTTTCGTTGTTTTCTGGCTTGAATTCGCAAAGAAGAGCACGAAATCTACAAAATCATCACTTTTTACCAAGATTCAACGGCTGAATTGTAAGAAAACAGCAGAATTCTGCACGAAATCATCAAAATTCTTAGAGAAAACCGCATATTTCGATACAAAACGACGATTTCTCGCCGATTTTCGTTGTTTTCTGGCTTGAATTCGCAAAGAAGAGCACGAAATCTACAAAATCATCACTTTTTACCAAGATTCAACGGCTGAATTGCAAGAAAACAGCAGAATTCTGCACGAAATCATCAAAATTCTTAGAGAAAACCGCATATTTCGATGCAAAACGACGATTTCTCGCCGATTTTTGTTGTTTTCTATCTTGAATTCGCCAAGAAGAGCACGAAATCTACAAAATCATGACTTTTTACCTAAATTCAACGGCTGAATTGCAAGAAAACAGCAGAATTCTGCACGAAATCATCGAAATTCTTACAGAAAACCGCATATTTCGATGCAAAACGACGATTTCTCGCCGATTTTCGTTGTTTTCTGGCTTGAATTCGCAAAGAAGAGCACGAAATCTACAAAATCATGACTTTTTACCTAGATTCAACGGCTGAATTGCAAGAAAACAGCAGAATTCTGCACGAAATCATCAAAATTCTTACAGAAAGCCGCATATTTCGATGCAAAACAACGATTTCTCGCCAATTTTCGTTGTTTTCTGGCATAAATTCGCAAAGAAGAGCACGAAATCTACAAAATCATGACTTTTTACCAAGATTCAACGGCTGAATTGCAAGAAAACAGCAGAATTCTGCACGAAATCATCAATATTCTTAGAGAAAACCGCATATTTCGATGCAAAACGACGATTTCTCGCCGATTTTCGTTGTTTTCTGGCTTGAATTCGCAAAGAAGAGCACGAAATCTACAAAATCATCACTTTTTACCAAGATTCAACGGCTGAATTGCAAGAAAACAGCAGAATTCTGCACGAAATCATCAAAATTCTTAGAGAAAACCGCATATTTCGATGCAAAACGACGATTTCTCGCCGATTTTCGTGGTTTTCTGGCTTGAATTCGCAAAGAAGAGCACGAAATCTACAAAATCATCACTTTTTGCCAAGATTCAACGGCTGAATTGCAAGAAAACAGCAGAATTCTGCACGAAATCATCAAAATTCTTACGGAAAACCGCATATTTCGATGCAAAACGACGATTTCTCGCCGATTTTCGATTTTTTCTGGCTTGAATTCGCAAAGAAGAGCACGAAATCTACAAAATCATGACATTTTACCAAGATTCAACGGCTGAATTGCAAGAAAACAGCAGAATTCTGCACGAAATCATCAAAATTCTTACAGAAAACCGCATATTTCGATGCAAAACGACGATTTCTCGCCGATTTTTGTGGTTTTCTGGCTTGAATTCGCAAAGAAGAGCACGAAATCTACAAAATCATGACTTTTTACCAAGATTCAACGGCTGAATTGCAAGAAAACCGCAGAATTCTGCACAAAATCATCAAAATTCTTACAGAAAACCGCATATTTCGATGCAAAACGACGATTTCTCGCCCATTTTCGTTGTTTTCTGGCTTGAATTCGCAAAGAAGAGCACGAAATCTACAAAATCATGACTTTTTGCCAAGATTCAACGGCTGAATTGCAAGAAAACAGCAGAATTCTGCACGAAATCATCAAAATTCTTACGGAAAACCGCATATTTCGATGCAAAACGACGATTTCTCGCCGATTTTCGATTTTTTCTGGCTTGAATTCGCAAAGAAGAGCACGAAATCTACAAAATCATGACATTTTACCAAGATTCAACGGCTGAATTGCAAGAAAACAGCAGAATTCTGCACGAAATCATCAAAATTCTTACAGAAAACCGCATATTTCGATGCAAAACAACGATTTCTCGCCGATTTTCGTTGTTTTCTGGCTTGAATTCGCAAAGAAGAGCACGAAATCTACAAAATCATCACTTTTTACCAAGATTCAACGGCTGAATTGTAAGAAAACAGCAGAATTCTGCACGAAATCATCAAAATTCTTAGAGAAAACCGCATATTTCGATACAAAACGACGATTTCTCGCCGATTTTCGTTGTTTTCTGGCTTGAATTCGCAAAGAAGAGCACGAAATCTACAAAATCATCACTTTTTACCAAGATTCAACGGCTGAATTGCAAGAAAACAGCAGAATTCTGCACGAAATCATCAAAATTCTTAGAGAAAACCGCATATTTCGATGCAAAACGACGATTTCTCGCCGATTTTTGTTGTTTTCTATCTTGAATTCGCCAAGAAGAGCACGAAATCTACAAAATCATGACTTTTTACCTAAATTCAACGGCTGAATTGCAAGAAAACAGCAGAATTCTGCACGAAATCATCGAAATTCTTACAGAAAACCGCATATTTCGATGCAAAACGACGATTTCTCGCCGATTTTCGTTGTTTTCTGGCTTGAATTCGCAAAGAAGAGCACGAAATCTACAAAATCATGACTTTTTACCTAGATTCAACGGCTGAATTGCAAGAAAACAGCAGAATTCTGCACGAAATCATCAAAATTCTTACAGAAAGCCGCATATTTCGATGCAAAACAACGATTTCTCGCCAATTTTCGTTGTTTTCTGGCATAAATTCGCAAAGAAGAGCACGAAATCTACAAAATCATGACTTTTTACCAAGATTCAACGGCTGAATTGCAAGAAAACAGCAGAATTCTGCACGAAATCATCAATATTCTTAGAGAAAACCGCATATTTCGATGCAAAACGACGATTTCTCGCCGATTTTCGTTGTTTTCTGGCTTGAATTCGCAAAGAAGAGCACGAAATCTACAAAATCATCACTTTTTACCAAGATTCAACGGCTGAATTGCAAGAAAACAGCAGAATTCTGCACGAAATCATCAAAATTCTTAGAGAAAACCGCATATTTCGATGCAAAACGACGATTTCTCGCCGATTTTCGTGGTTTTCTGGCTTGAATTCGCAAAGAAGAGCACGAAATCTACAAAATCATCACTTTTTACCAAGATTCAACGGCTGAGTTGCAAGAAAACAGCAAAATTCTGCACGAAATCGTCAAAATTCTTAGAGAAAACCGCATATTTCGATGCAAAACGACGATTTCTCGCCGATTTTCGTTGTTTTCTGGCTTGAATTCGCAAAGAAGAGCACGAAATCAACAAAATCATTACTTTTTACCAAGATTCAACGGCTGAATTGCAAGAAAACAGCAGAATTCTGCACGAAATCATCAAAATTCTTAGAGAAAACCGCATATTTCGATGCAAAACGACGATTTCTCGCCGATTTTCGTGGTTTTCTGGCTTGAATTCGCAAAGAAGAGCACGAAATCTACAAAATCATGAGTTTCTGCACGAAATCATCAAAATTCTTACAGAAAACCGCATTTTTCGATGCAAAACGACGATTTCTCGCCGATTTTCGTTGTTTTCTGGCTTGAATTCGCAAAGAAGAGCACGAAATCTACAAAATCATGACTTTTTACCAAGATTCAACGGCTGAATTGCAAGAAAACAGCAGAATTCTGCACGAAATCATCAAAATTCTTACAGAAAACCGCATATTTCGATGCAAAACAACGATTTCTCGCCGATTTTCGTTGTTTTCTGGCTTGAGTTCGCAAAGAAGAGCACGAAATCTACAAAATCATCACTTTTTACCAAGATTCAACGGCTGAATTGCAAGAAAACAGCAGAATTCTGCACGAAATCATCAAAATTCTTAGAGAAAACCGCATATTTCGATGCAAAACGACGATTTCTCGCCGATTTTCGTGGTTTTCTGGCTTGAATTCGCAAAGAAGAGCACGAAATCTACAAAATCATCACTTTTTACCAAGATTCAACGGCTGAATTGCAAGAAAACAGCAAAATTCTGCACGAAATCGTCAAAATTCTTAGAGAAAACCGCATATTTCGATGTAAAACGACGATTTCTCGCCGATTTTCGTTGTTTTCTGGCTTGAATTCGCAAAGAAGAGCCCGAAATCAACAAAATCATTACTTTTTACCAAGATTCAACGGCTGAATTGCAAGAAAACAGCAGAATTCTGCACGAAATCATCAAAATTCTTAGAGAAAACCGCATATTTCGATGCAAAACGACGATTTCTCGCCGATTTTCGTGGTTTTCTGGCTTAAATTCGCAAAGAAGAGCACGAAATCTACAAAATCATGACTTTCTGCACGAAATCATCAAAATTCTTACAGAAAACCGCATTTTTCGATGCAAATCGACGATTTCTCGCCGATTTTCGTTGTTTTCTGGCTTGAATTCGCAAAGAAGAGCACGAAATCTACAAAATCATGACTTTTTACCAAGATTCAACGGCTGAATTGCAAGAAAACAGCAGAATTCTGCACGAAATCATCAAAATTCTTACAGAAAACCGCATATTTCGATGCAAAACAACGATTTCTCGCCGATTTTCGTTGTTTTCAGGCTTGAATTCGCAAAGAAGAGCAAATCTACAAAATCATCACTTTTTACCAAGATTCTACGGCTGAATTGGAAGAAAACAGCAGAATTCTGCACGAAATCATCAAAATTCTCACAGAAAACCGCATATTTCGATGCAAAACGACGATTTCTCGCCGATTTTCGTTGTTTTCTGGCTTGAATTCGCAAAGAAGAGCACGAAATCTACAAAATCATGACTTTTTACCAAGATTCAACGGCTGAATTGCAAGAAAACAGCAGAATTCTGCACGAAATCATCAAAATTCTTACAGAAAACCGCATATTTCGATGCAAAACAACGATTTCTCGCCGATTTTCGTTGTTTTCTGGCTTGAATTCGCAAAGAAGAGCACGAAATCTACAAAATCATGACTTTTTATCTAGATTCAACGGCTGAATTGCAAGAAAACAGCAGAATTCTGCACGAAATCATCAAAATTCTTAAAGAAAGCCGCATATTTCGATGCAAAACGACGATTTCTCGCCAATTTTCGTTGTTTTCTGGCATGAATTCGCAAAGAAGAGCACGAAATCTACAAAATCATGACTTTTTACCAAGATTCAACGGCTGAATTGCAAGAAAACAGCAGAATTCTGCATCAAATCATCAATATTCTTAGAGAAAACCGCATATTTCGATGCAAAACGACGATTTCTCGCCGATTTTCGTTGTTTTCTGGCTTGAATTCGCAAAGAAGAGCACGAAATCTACAAAATCATGACTTTCTGCACGAAATCATCAAAATTCTTACAGAAAACCGCATTTTTCGATGCAAATCGACGATTTCTCGCCGATTTTCGTTGTTTTCAGGCTTGAATTCGCAAAGAAGAGCTAATCTACAAAATCATCACTTTTTACCAAGATTCAACGGCTGAATTGCAAGAAAACAGCAGAATTCTGCACGAAATCATCAAAATTTTTAGAGAAAACCGCATATTTCGATGCAAAACGACGATTTCTCGCCGATTTTTGTTGTTTTCTATCTTGAATTCGCCAAGAAGAGCACGAAATCTACAAAATCATGACTTTTTACCTAAATTCAACGGCTGAATTGCAAGGAAACAGCAGAATTCTGCACGAAATCATCGAAATTCTTACAGAAAACCGCATATTTCGATGCAAAACGACGATTTCTCGCCGATTTTCGTTGTTTTCTGGCTTGAATTCGCAAAGAAGAGCACGAAATCTACAAAATCATGACTTTTTATCTAGATTCAACGGCTGAATTGCAAGAAAACAGCAGAATTCTGCACGAAATCATCAAAATTCTTACAGAAAGCCGCATATTTCGATGCAAAACGACGATTTCTCGCCAATTTTCGTTGTTTTCTGGCATGAATTCGCAAAGAAGAGCACGAAATCTACAAAATCATGACTTTTTACCAAGATTCAACGGCTGAATTGCAAGAAAACAGCAGAATTCTGCACGAAATCATCAAAATTCTTAGAGAAAACCGCATATTTCGATGCAAAACGACGATTTCTCGCCGATTTTTGGGGTTTTCTGGCTTGAATTCGCAAAGAAGAGCACGAAATCTACAAAATCATAACTTTTTACCAAGATTCAACAGCTGAATTGCAAGAAAACCGCAGAATTCTGCACAAAATCATCAAAATTTTTACAGAAAACCGCATTTTTCGATGCAAAACGATTATTTCTCGCCGATTTTCGTTGTTTTCTGGCTTGAATTCGCAAAGAAGAGCACGAAATCTACAAAATCATGACTTTTTACCAAGATTCAACGGCTGAATTGCAAGAAAACAGCAGAATTCTGCACGAAATCATCAAAATTCCTACAGAAAACCGCATATTTCGAAGCAAAACAACGATTTCTCGCCGATTTTCGTTGTTTTCTGGCTTGAATTCGCAAAGAAGAGCACGAAATCTACAAAATCATCACTTTTTACCAAGATTCAACGGCTGAATTGCAAGAAAACAGCAGAATTCTGCACGAAATCATCAAAATTCTTAGAGAAAACCGCATATTTCGATACAAAACGACGATTTCTTGCCGATTTTCGTTGTTTTCTGGCTTGAATTCGCAAAGAAGAGCACGAAATCTACAAAATCATCACTTTTTACCAAGATTCAACGGCTGAATTGCAAGAAAACAGCAGAATTCTGCACGAAATCATCAAAATTCTTAGAGAAAACCGCATATTTCGATGCAAAACGACGATTTCTCGCCGATTTTTGTTGTTTTCTGGCTTGAATTCGCAAAGAAGAGCACGAAATCTACAAAGTCATCACTTTTTACCAAGATTCAACGGCTGAATTGCAAGAAAACAGCAGAATTCTGCACGAAATCATCAAAATTCTTAGAGAAAACCGCAAATTTCGATGCAAAACGACGATTTCTGGCCGATTTTTGTGGTTTTCTGGCTTGAATTCGCAAAGAAGAGCACGAAATCTACAAAATCATGACTTTCTGCACGAAATCATCAAAATTCTTACAGAAAACCGCATTTTTCGATGCAAAACGACGATTTCTCGCCGATTTTCGTTGTTTTCTGGCTTGAATTCGCAAAGAAGAGCACGAAATCTACAAAATCATGACTTTTTACCAAGATTCAACGGCTGAATTGCAAGAAAACAGCAGAATTCTGCACGAAATCATCAAAATTCTTACAGAAAACCGCATATTTCGATGCAAAACGACGATTTCTCGCCGATTTTCGTTGTTTTCTGGCTTGAATTCGCAAAGAAGAGCACGAAATCTACAAAATCTTGACTTTTTACCAAGATTCAACGGCTGAATTGCAAGAAAACAGCAGAATTCTGCACGAAATCATCAAAATTCTTACAGAAAACCGCATATTTCGATGCAAAACGACGATTTCTCGCCGATTTTGGTTGTTTTCTGGCTTGAATTCGCAAAGAAGAGCACGAAATCTACAAAATCATGACTTTTTACTAAGATTCAACGGCTGAATTGCAAGAAAACCGCAGAATTCTGCACGAAATCATCAAAATTCTTACAGAAAACCGCATATTTCGATGCAAAACGACGATTTCTCGCCGATTTTTGTGGTTTTCTGGCTTGAATTCGCAAAGAAGAGCACGAAATCTACAAAATCATGACTTTTTACCAAGATTCAACGGCTGAATTGCAAGAAAACAGCAGAATTCTGCACGAAATCATCAAAATTCTTACGGAAAACCGCATATTTCGATGCAAAACGACGATTTCTCGCCGATTTTCGATTTTTTCTGGCTTGAATTCGCAAAGAAGAGCACGAAATCTACAAAATCATGACTTTTTACCAAGATTCAACGGCTGAATTGCAAGAAAACCGCAGAATTCTGCACGAAATTATCAAAATTCTTACAGAAAACCGCATATTTCGATGCAAAACAACGATTTCTCGCCGATTTTCGTTGTTTTCTGGCTTGAATTCGCAAAGAAGAGCACGAAATCTACAAAATCATCACTTTTTACCAAGATTCTACGGCTGAATTGCAAGAAAACAGCAGACTTCTGCACGAAATCATCAAAATTCTTACAGAAAACCGCATATTTCGATGCAAAACGACGATTTCTCGCCGATTTTCGTTGTTTTCAGGCTTGAATTCGCAAAGAAGAGCACGAAATCTACAAAATCTTGACTTTTTACCAAGATTCAACGGCTGAATTGCAAGAAAACAGCAGAATTCTGCACGAAATCATCAAAATTCTCAGAGAAAACTGCATATTTCGAAGCAAAACAACGATTTCTCGCCGATTTTCGTTGTTTTCTATCTTGAATTCGCCAAGAAGAGCACGAAATCTACAAAATCATGACTTTTTACCAAGATTCAACGGCTGAATTGCAAGAAAACAGCAGAATTCTTCACGAAATCGTCAAAATTCTTAGAGAAAACCGCATATTTCGATGCAAAACGACGATTTCTCGCCGATTTTCGTCGTTTTCTGGCTTGAATTCGCAAAGAAGAGCACGAAATCTACAAAATCATCACTTTTTACCAAGATTCAACGGCTGAATTGCAAGAAAACAGCAGAATTCTGCACGAAATCATCAAAATTCTTAGAGAAAACCGCATATTTCGATGCAAAACGACGATTTCTCGCCGATTTTTGTAGTTTTCTGGCTTGAATTCGCAAAGAAGAGCACGAAATCTACAAAATCATGACTTTTTACCAAGATTCAACGGCTGAATTGCAAGAAAACCGCAGAATTCTGCACAAAATCATCAAAATTCTTACAGAAAACCGCATTTTTCGATGCAAAACAATTATTTCTCGCCGATTTTCGTTGTTTTCTGGCTTGAATTCGCAAAGAAGAGCACGGAATCTACAAAATCATGACTTTTTACCAAGATTCAACGGCTGAATTGCAAGAAAACAGCAGAATTCTGCACGAAATCATCAAAATTCTTAGAGAAAACTGCATATTTCGATGCAAAACAACGATTTCTCGCCGATTTTCGTTGTTTTCTATCTTGAATTCGCCAAGAAGAGCACGAAATCTACAAAATCATGACTTTTTACCAAGATTCAACGGCTGAATTGCAAGAAAACAGCAGAATTCTGCACGAAATCGTCAAAATTCTTAGAGAAAACCGCATATTTCGATGCAAAACGACGATTTCTCGCCGATTTTCGTCGTTTTCTGGCTTGAATTCGCAAAGAAGAGCACGATATCTACAAAATCATCACTTTTTACCAAGATTCAACGGCTGAATTGCAAGAAAACAGCAGAATTCTGCACGAAATCATCAAAATTCTTAGAGAAAACCGCATATTTCGATGCAAAACGACGATTTCTCGCCGATTTTTGTGGTTTTCTGGCTTGAATTCGCAAAGAAGAGCACGAAATCTACAAAATCATGACTTTTTACCAAGATTCAACGGCTGAATTGCAAGAAAACCGCAGAATTCTGCACAACATCATCAAAATTCTTACAGAAAACCGCATTTTTCGATGCAAAACGATTATTTCTCGCCGATTTTCGTTGTTTTCTGGCTTGAATTCGCAAAGAAGAGCACGAAATCTACAAAATCATGACTTTTTACCAAGATTCAACGGCTGAATTGCAAGAAAACAGCAGAATTCTGCACGAAATCATCAAAATTCTTACAGAAAACCGCATATTTCGATGCAAAACGACGATTTCTCGCCGATTTTCGTTGTTTTCTGGCTTGAATTCGCAAAGAAGAGCACGAAATCTACAAAATCATCACTTTTTACCAAGATTCAACGGCTGAATTGCAAGAAAACAGCAGAATTCTGCACGAAATCATCAAAATTCTTAGAGAAAACCGCATATTTCGATACAAAACGACGATTTCTCGCCGATTTTCGTTGTTTTCTGGCTTGAATTCGCAAAGAAGAGCACGAAATCTACAAAATCATCACTTTTTACCAAGATTCAACGGCTGAATTGCAAGAAAACAGCAGAATTCTGCACGAAATCATCAAAATTCTTAGAGAAAACCGCATATTTCGATGCAAAACGACGATTTCTCGCCGATTTTTGTTGTTTTCTGGCTTGAATTCGCAAAGAAGAGCACGAAATCTACAAAATCATGACTTTTTACCAAGATTCAACGGCTGAATTGCAAGAAAACAGCAGAATTCTGCCCGAAATCGTCAAAATTCTTAGAGAAAACCGCATATTTCGATGCAAAACGACGATTTCTCGCCGATTTTCGTTGTTTTCTGGCTTGAATTCGCAAAGAAGAGCACGAAATCTACAAAATCATCACTTTTTACCAAGATTCAACGGCTGAATTGCAAGAAAACAGCAGAATTCTGCACGAAATCATCAAAATTCTTAGAGAAAACCGCATATTTCGATGCAAAACGACGATTTCTCGCCGATTTTCGATTTTTTCTGGCTTGAATTCGCAAAGAAGAGCACGAAATCTACAAAATCATGACTTTTTACCAAGATTCAACGGCTGAATTGCAAGAAAACCGCAGAATTCTGCACGAAATTATCAAAATTCTTACAGAAAACCGCATATTTCGATGCAAAACAACGATTTCTCGCCGATTTTCGTTGTTTTCTGGCTTGAATTCGCAAAGAAGAGCACGAAATCTACAAAATCATCACTTTTTACCAAGATTCTACGGCTGAATTGCAAGAAAACAGCAGACTTCTGCACGAAATCATCAAAATTCTTACAGAAAACCGCATATTTCGATGCAAAACGACGATTTCTCGCCGATTTTCGTTGTTTTCTGGCTTGAATTCGCAAAGAAGAGCACGAAATCTACAAAATCATGACTTTTTACCAAGGATCAACGGCTGAATTGCAAGAAAACAGCAGAATTCTGCACGAAATCATCAAAATTCTCAGAGAAAACTGCATATTTCGAAGCAAAACAACGATTTCTCGCCGATTTTCGTTTTCTATCTTGAATTCGCCAAGAAGAGCACGAAATCTACAAAATCATGACTTTTTACCAAGATTCAACGGCTGAATTGCAAGAAAACAGCAGAATTCTGCACGAAATCGTCAAAATTCTTAGAGAAAACCGCATATTTCGATGCAAAACGACGATTTCTCGCCGATTTTCGTCGTTTTCTGGCTTGAATTCGCAAAGAAGAGCACGAAATCTACAAAATCATCACTTTTTACCAAGATTCAACGGCTGAATTGCAAGAAAACAGCAGAATTCTGCACGAAATCATCAAAATTCTTAGAGAAAACCGCATATTTCGATGCAAAACGACGATTTCTCGCCGATTTTTGTAGTTTTCTGGCTTGAATTCGCAAAGAAGAGCACGAAATCTACAAAATCATGACTTTTTACCAAGATTCAACGGCTGAATTGCAAGAAAACCGCAGAATTCTGCACAAAATCATCAAAATTCTTACAGAAAACCGCATATTTCGATGCAAAACGACGATTTCTCGCCGATTTTCGTCGTTTTCTGGCTTGAATTCGCAAAGAAGAGCACGAAATCTACAAAATCATCACTTTTTACCAAGATTCAACGGCTGAATTGCAAGAAAACAGCAGAATTCTGCACGAAATCATCAAAATTCTTAGAGAAAACCGCATATTTCGATGCAAAACGACGATTTCTCGCCGATTTTTGTTGTTTTCTGGCTTGAATTCGCAAAGAAGAGCACGAAATCTACAAAGTCATCACTTTTTACCAAGATTCAACGGCTGAATTGCAAGAAAACAGCAGAATTCTGCACGAAATCATCAAAATTCTTAGAGAAAACCGCATACTTCGATGCAAAACGACGATTTCTCGCCGATTTTCGTGGTTTTCTGGCTTGAATTCGCAAAGAAGAGCACGAAATCTACAAAATCATGACTTTCTGCACGAAATCATCAAAATTCTTACAGAAAACCGCATTTTTCGATGCAAAACGACGATTTCTCGCCGATTTTCGTAGTTTTCTGGATTGAATTCGCAAAGAAGAGCACGAAATCTACAAAATCATGACTTTTTACCAAGATTCAACGGCTGAATTGCAAGAAAACAGCAGAATTCTGCACGAAATCATCAAAATTCTTACAGAAAACCGCGTATTTCGATGCAAAACGACGATTCCTCGCCGATTTTCGTTGTTTTCTGGCTTGAATTCGCAAAGAAGAGCACGAAATCTACAAAATCGTGACTTTTTACCAAGATTCAACGGCTGAATTGCAAGAAAACAGCAAAATTCTGCACGAAATCATCAAAATTCTTAGAGAAAACCGCATATTTCGATGCAAAACGACGATTTCTCGCCGATTTTCGTTGTTTTCTGGCTTGAACTCGCAAAGAAGAGCACGAAATCTACAAAATCATGACTTTTAACCAAGATTCAACGGCTGAATTGCAAGAAAACAGCAGAATTCTGCACGAAATCATCAAAATTCTTAGAGAAAACTGCATATTTCGAGGCAAAACAACGATTTCTCGCCGATTTTCGTTGTTTTCTATCTTGAATTCGCCAAGAAGAGCACGAAATCAACAAAATCATGACTTTTTACCAAGATTCAACGGCTGAATTGCAAGAAAACAGCAGAATTCTGCCCGAAATCGTCAAAATTCTTAGAGAAAACCGCATATTTCGATGCAAAACGACGATTTCTCGCCGATTTTCGTTGTTTTCTGGCTTGAATTCGCAAAGAAGAGCACGAAATCTACAAAATCATCACTTTTTACCAAGATTCAACGGCTGAATTGCAAGAAAACAGCAGAATTCTGCACGAAATCATCAAAATTCTTAGAGAAAACCGCATATTTCGATGCAAAACGACGATTTCTCGCCGATTTTTGTGGTTTTCTGGCTTGAATTCGCAAAGAAGAGCACGAAATCTACAAAATCATGACTTTTTACCAAGATTTAACGGCTGAATTGCAAGAAAACAGCAGAATTCTGCACGAAATCATCAAAATTCTTACGGAAAACCGCATATTTCGATGCAAAACGACGATTTCTCGCCGATTTTCGATTTTTTCTGGCTTGAATTCGCTAAGAAGAGCACGAAATCTACAAAATCATGACTTTTTACCAAGATTCAACGGCTGAATTGCAAGAAAACCGCAGAATTCTGCACGAAATTATCAAAATTCTTACAGAAAACCGCATATTTCGATGCAAAACAACGATTTCTCGCCGATTTTCGTTGTTTTCTGGCTTGAATTCGCAAAGAAGAGCACGAAATCTACAAAATCATCACTTTTTACCAAGATTCTACGGCTGAATTGCAAGAAAACAGCAGACTTCTGCACGAAATCATCAAAATTCTTACAGAAAACCGCATATTTCGATGCAAAACGACGATTTCTCGCCGATTTTCGTTGTTTTCTGGCTTGAATTCGCAAAGAAGAGCACGAAATCTACAAAATCATGACTTTTTACCAAGATTCAACGGCTGAATTGCAAGAAAACAGCAGAATTCTGCACGAAATCATCAAAATTCTCAGAGAAAACTGCATATTTCGATGCAAAACAACGATTTCTCGCCGATTTTCGTTGTTTTCTATCTTGAATTCGCCAAGAAGAGCACGAAATCCACAAAATCATGACTTTTTACCAAGATTCAACGGCTGAATTGCAAGAAAACAGCAGAATTCTGCACGAAATCGTCAAAATTCTTAGAGAAAACCGCATATTTCGATGCAAAACGACGATTTCTCGCCGATTTTCGTCGTTTTCTGGCTTGAATTCGCAAAGAAGAGCACGAAATCTACAAAATCATCACTTTTTACCAAGATTCAACGGCTGAATTGCAAGAAAACAGCAGAATTCTGCACGAAATCATCAAAATTCTTAGAGAAAACCGCATATTTCGATGCAAAACGACGATTTCTCGCCGATTTTTGTGGTTTTCTGGCTTGAATTCGCAAAGAAGAGCACGAAATCTACAAAATCATGACTTTTTACCAAGATTCAACGGCTGAATTGCAAGAAAACCGCAGAATTCTGCACAAAATCATCAAAATTCTTACAGAAAACCGCATTTTTCGATGCAAAACGATTATTTCTCGCCGATTTTCGTTGTTTTCTGGCTTGAATTCGCAAAGAAGAGCACGAAATCTACAAAATCATGACTTTTTACCAAGATTCAACGGCTGAATTGCAAGAAAACAGCAGTATTCTGCACGAAATCATCAAAATTCTTAGAGAAAACTGCATATTTCGATGCAAAACAACGATTTCTCGCCGATTTTCGTTGTTTTCTATCTTGAATTCGCCAAGAAGAGCACGAAATTTACAAAATCATGACTTTTTACCAAGATTCAACGGCTGAATTGCAAGAAAACAGCAGAATTCTGCACGAAATCGTCAAAATTCTTAAAGAAAACCGCATATTTCGATGCAAAACGACGATTTCTCGCCGATTTTCGTCGTTTTCTGGCTTGAATTCGCAAAGAAGGGCACGAAATCTACAAAATCATCACTTTTTACCAAGATTCAACGGCTGAATTGCAAGAAAACAGCAGAATTCTGCACGAAATCATCAAAATTCTTAGAGAAAACCGCATATTTCGATGCAAAACGACGATTTCTCGCCGATTTTTGTGGTTTTCTGCCTTGAATTCGCAAAGAAGAGCACGAAATCTACAAAATCATGACTTTTTACCAAGATTCAACGGCTGAATTGCAAGAAAACCGCAGAATTCTGCACAAAATCATCAAAATTCTTACAGAAAACCGCATTTTTCGATGCAAAACGATTATTTCTCGCCGATTTTCGTTGTTTTCTGGCTTGAATTCGCAAAGAAGAGCACGAAATCTACAAAATCATGACTTTTTACCAAGATTCAACGGCTGAATTGCAAGAAAACAGCAGAATTCTGCACGAAATCATCAAAATTCTTACAGAAAACCGCATATTTCGATGCAAAACGACGATTTCTCGCCGATTTTCGTTGTTTTCTGGCTTGAATTCGCAAAGAAGAGCACGAAATCTACAAAATCATGACTTTTTACTAAGATTCAACGGCTGAATTGCAAGAAAACCGCAGAATTCTGCACGAAATCATCAAAATTCTTAGAGAAAACCGCATATTTCGAAGCAAAACGACGATTTCTCGCCGATTTTCGTCGTTTTCTGGCTTGAATTCGCAAAGAAGGGCACGAAATCTACAAAGTCATCACTTTTTACCAAGATTCAACGGCTGAATTGCAAGAAAACAGCAGAATTCTGCACGAAATCATCAAAATTCTTAGAGAAAACCGCATATTTCGATGCAAAACGACGATTTCTCGCCGATTTTCGTCGTTTTCTGGCTTGAATTCGCAAAGAAGAGCACGAAATCTACAAAATCATCACTTTTTACCAAGATTCAACGGCTGAATTGCAAGAAAACAGCAGAATTCTGCACGAAATCATCAAAATTCTTAGAGAAAACCGCATATTTCGATGCAAAACGACGATTTCTCGCCGATTTTTGTGGTTTTCTGGCTTGAATTCGCAAAGAAGAGCACGAAATCTACAAAATCATGACTTTTTACCAAGATTCAACGGCTGAATTGCAAGAAAACCGCAGAATTCTGCACAAAATCATCAAAATTCTTACAGAAAACCGCATTTTTCGATGCAAAACGATTATTTCTCGCCGATTTTCGTTGTTTTCTGGCTTGAATTCGCAAAGAAGAGCACGAAATCTACAAAATCATGACTTTTTACCAAGATTCCACGGCTGAATTGCAAGAAAACAGCAGTATTCTGCACGAAATCATCAAAATTCTTAGAGAAAACTGCATATTTCGATGCAAAACAACGATTTCTCGCCGATTTTCGTTGTTTTCTATCTTGAATTCGCCAAGAAGAGCACGAAATTTACAAAATCATGACTTTTTACCAAGATTCAACGGCTGAATTGCAAGAAAACAGCAGAATTCTGCACGAAATCGTCAAAATTCTTAAAGAAAACCGCATATTTCGATGCAAAACGACGATTTCTCGCCGATTTTCGTCGTTTTCTGGCTTGAATTCGCAAAGAAGGGCACGAAATCTACAAAATCATCACTTTTTACCAAGATTCAACGGCTGAATTGCAAGAAAACAGCAGAATTCTGCACGAAATCATCAAAATTCTTAGAGAAAACCGCATATTTCGATGCAAAACGACGATTTCTCGCCGATTTTTGTGGTTTTCTGCCTTGAATTCGCAAAGAAGAGCACGAAATCTACAAAATCATGACTTTTTACCAAGATTCAACGGCTGAATTGCAAGAAAACCGCAGAATTCTGCACAAAATCATCAAAATTCTTACAGAAAACCGCATTTTTCGATGCAAAACGATTATTTCTCGCCGATTTTCGTTGTTTTCTGGCTTGAATTCGCAAAGAAGAGCACGAAATCTACAAAATCATGACTTTTTACCAAGATTCAACGGCTGAATTGCAAGAAAACAGCAGAATTCTGCACGAAATCATCAAAATTCTTACAGAAAACCGCATATTTCGATGCAAAACGACGATTTCTCGCCGATTTTCGTTGTTTTCTGGCTTGAATTCGCAAAGAAGAGCACGAAATCTACAAAATCATGACTTTTTACTAAGATTCAACGGCTGAATTGCAAGAAAACCGCAGAATTCTGCACGAAATCATCAAAATTCTTACAGAAAACCGCATTTTTCGATGCAAATCGACGATTTCTCACCGATTTTCGTTGTTTTATGGCTTGAATTCGCAAAGAAGAGCACGAAATCTACAAAATCATGACTTTTTACCAAGATTCAACGGCTGAATTGCAAGAAAACAGCAGAATTCTGCACGAAATCATCAAAATTCTTACAGAAAACCGCATATTTCGATGCAAAACAACGATTTCTCGCCGATTTTCGTTGTTTTCTGGCTTGAATTCGCAAAGAAGAGCACGAAATCTACAAAATCATCACTTTTTACCAAGATTCAACGGCTGAATTGCAAGAAAACAGCAGAATTCTGCACGAAATCATCAAAATTCTTAGAGAAAACCGCATATTTCGATGCAAAACGACGATTTCTCGCCGATTTTCGTTGTTTTCTGGCTTGAATTCGCAAAGAAGAGCACGAAATCTACAAAGTCATCACTTTTTACCAAGATTCAACGGCTGAATTGCAAGAAAACAGCAGAATTCTGCACGAAATCATCAAAATTCTTAGAGAAAACCGCATATTTCGATGCAAAACGACGATTTCTCTCCGATTTTCGTGGTTTTCTGGCTTGAATTCGCAAAGAAGAGCACGAAATCTACAAAATCATGACTTTCTGCACGAAATCATCAAAATTCTTAGAGAAAACCGCATTTTTCGATGCAAAACGACGATTTCTCGCCGATTTTCGTGGTTTTCTGGCTTGAATTCGCAAAGAAGAGCACGAAATCTACAAAATCATGACTTTCTGCACGAAATCATCAAAATTCTTACAGAAAACCGCATATTTCGATGCAAAACGACGATTTCTCGCCGATTTTCGTTGTTTTCTGGCTTGAATTCGCAAAGAAGAGCACGAAATCTACAAAATCATCACTTTTTACCAAGATTCTACGGCTGAATTGGAAGAAAACAGCAGAATTCTGCACGAAATCGTCAAAATTCTTAAAGAAAACCGCATATTTCGATGCAAAACGACGATTTCTCGCCGATTTTCGTCGTTTTCTGGCTTGAATTCGCAAAGAAGGGCACGAAATCTACAAAATCATCACTTTTTACCAAGATTCAACGGCTGAATTGCAAGAAAACAGCAGAATTCTGCACGAAATCATCAAAATTCTTAGAGAAAACCGCATATTTCGATGCAAAACGACGATTTCTCGCCGATTTTTGTGGTTTTCTGCCTTGAATTCGCAAAGAAGAGCACGAAATCTACAAAATCATGACTTTTTACCAAGATTCAACGGCTGAATTGCAAGAAAACCGCAGAATTCTGCACAAAATCATCAAAATTCTTACAGAAAACCGCATTTTTCGATGCAAAACGATTATTTCTCGCCGATTTTCGTTGTTTTCTGGCTTGAATTCGCAAAGAAGAGCACGAAATCTACAAAATCATGACTTTTTACCAAGATTCAACGGCTGAATTGCAAGAAAACAGCAGAATTCTGCACGAAATCATCAAAATTCTTACAGAAAACCGCATATTTCGATGCAAAACGACGATTTCTCGCCGATTTTCGTTGTTTTCTGGCTTGAATTCGCAAAGAAGAGCACGAAATCTACAAAATCATGACTTTTTACTAAGATTCAACGGCTGAATTGCAAGAAAACCGCAGAATTCTGCACGAAATCATCAAAATTCTTACAGAAAACCGCATTTTTCGATGCAAATCGACGATTTCTCACCGATTTTCGTTGTTTTCTGGCTTGAATTCGCAAAGAAGAGCACGAAATCTACAAAATCATGACTTTTTACCAAGATTCAACGGCTGAATTGCAAGAAAACAGCAGAATTCTGCACGAAATCATCAAAATTCTTAGAGAAAACCGCATATTTCGATGCAAAACGACGATTTCTCGCCGATTTTCGTTGTTTTCTGGCTTGAATTCGCAAAGAAGAGCACGAAATCTACAAAGTCATCACTTTTTACCAAGATTCAACGGCTGAATTGCAAGAAAACAGCAGAATTCTGCACGAAATCATCAAAATTCTTAGAGAAAACCGCATATTTCGATGCAAAACGACGATTTCTCGCCGATTTTCGTGGTTTTCTGGCTTGAATTCGCAAAGAAGAGCACGAAATCTACAAAATCATGACTTTCTGCACGAAATCATCAAAATTCTTAGAGAAAACCGCATTTTTCGATGCAAAACGACGATTTCTCGCCGATTTTCGTGGTTTTCTGGCTTGAATTCGCAAAGAAGAGCACGAAATCTACAAAATCATGACTTTCTGCACGAAATCATCAAAATTCTTACAGAAAACCGCATTTTTCGATGCAAAACGACGATTTCTCGCCGATTTTCGTTGTTTTCTGGCTTGAATTCGCAAAGAAGAGCACGAAATCTACAAAATCATGACTTTTTACAAAGATTCAACGGCTGAATTGCAAGAAAACAGCAGAATTCTGCACGAAATCATCAAAATTCTTACAGAAAACCGCATATTTCGATGCAAAACGACGATTTCTCGCCGATTTTCGTTGTTTTCTGGCTTGAATTCGCAAAGAAGAGCACGAAATCTACAAAATCATCACTTTTTACCAAGATTCTACGGCTGAATTGGAAGAAAACAGCAGAATTGTGCACGAAGTCATCAAAATTCTTACAGAAATCCGCATATTTCGATGCAAAACGACGATTTCTCGCCGATTTTCGTTGTTTTCTGGCTTGAATTCGCAAAGAAGAGCACAAAATCTACAAAATCATGACTTTTTACCAAGATTCAACGGCTGAATTGCAAGAAAACAGCAAAATTCTGCACGAAATCATCAAAATTCTTAGAGAAAACTGCATATTTCGATGCAAAACAACGATTTCTCGCCGATTTTCGTTGCTTTCTATCTTGAATTCGCCAAGAAGAGCGCGAAATCTACAAAATCATGACTTTTTACCAAGATTCAACGGCTGAATTGCAAGAAAACAGCAGAATTCTGCGCGAAATCGTCAAAATTCTTAGAGAAAACCGCATATTTCGATGCAAAACGACGATTTCTCGCCGATTTTCGTTGTTTTCTGGCTTGAATTCGCAAAGAAGAGCACGAAATCAACAAAATCATTACTTTTTACCAAGATTCAACTGCTGAATTGCAAGAAAACAGCAGAATTCTGCACGAAATCATCAAAATTCTTAGAGAAAACCGCATATTTCGATGCAAAACGACGATTTCTCGCCGATTTTCGTGGTTTTCTGGCTTGAATTCGCAAAGAAGAGTACGAAATCTACAAAATCATGACATTTTACCAAGATTCAACGGCTCAATTGCAAGAAAACAGCAGAATTCTGCACGAAATCATCAAATTGTTACAGAAAACCGCATATTTCGATGCAAAACGATTATTTCTCGCCGATTTTCGTTGTTTTCTGGCTTGAATTCGCAAAGAAGAGCACGAAATCTACAAAATCATCACTTTTTACCATGATTCTACGGCTGAATTGCAAGAAAACAGCAGAATTCTGCACGAAATCATCAAAATTTTTACAGAAAACCGCATATTTCGATGCAAAACAACGATTTCTCGCCGATTTTCGTTGTTTTCTGGCTTGAATTCGCAAAAAAGAGCACGAAATCTACAAAATCATCACTTTTTACCAAGATTCTACGGCTGAATTGAAAGAAAACAGCAGAATTCTGCACGAAATCATCAAAATTCTTACAGAAAACCGCATATTTCGATGCAAAACAACGATTTCTCGCCGATTTTCGTTGTTTTCTGGCTTGAATTCGCAAAGAAGAGCACGAAATCTACAAAATCATCACTTTTTACCAAGATTCTACGGCTGAATTGCAAGAAAACAGCAGAATTCTGCACGAAATCATCAAAATTCTTACAGAAAACCGCATATTTCGATGCAAAACGACGATTTCTCGCCGATTTTCGTTGTTTTCTGGCTTGAATTCGCAAAGAAGAGCACGAAATCTACAAAATCATCACTTTTTACCAAGATTCTACGGCTGAATTGCAAGAAAACAGCAGAATTCTGCACGAAATCATCAAAATTCTTACAGAAAACCGCATATTTCGATGCAAAACGACGATTTCTCGCCGATTTTCGTTGTTTTCTGGCTTGAATTCGCAAAGAAGAGCACGAAATCTACAAAATCATGACTTTTTACCAAGATTCAACGGCTGAATTGCAAGAAAACAGCAGAATTCTGCACGAAATCATCAAAATTCTTAGAGAAAACTGCATATTTCGATGCAAAACAACGATTTCTCCCCGATTTTCGTTGTTTTCTATCTTGAATTCGCCAAGAAGAGCACGAAATCTACAAAATCATGACTTTTTACCAAGATTCAACGGCTGAATTGCAAGAAAACAGCAGAATTCTGCACGAAATCGTCAAAATTCTTAGAGAAAACCGCATATTTCGATGCAAAACGACGATTTCTCGCCGATTTTCGTTGTTTTCTGGCTTGAATTCGCAAAGAAGAGCACGAAATCTACAAAATCATCACTTTTTACCAAGATTCAACGGCTGAATTGCAAGAAAACAGCAGAAATCTGCACGAAATCATCAAAATTCTTAAAGAAAACCGCATATTTCGATGCAAAACGACGATTTCTCGCCGATTCTTGTGGTTTTCTGGCTTGAATTCGCAAAGAAGAGCACGAAATCTACAAAATCATGACTTTTTACCAAGATTCAACGGCTGAATTGCAAGAAAACAGCAGAATTCTGCACAAAATCATCAAAATTCTTACAGAAAACCGCATTTTTCGATGCAAAACGATTATTTCTCGCCGATTTTCGTTCTTTTCTGGCTTGAATTCGCAAAGAAGAGCACGAAATCTACAAAATCATGACTTTTTACCAAGATTCAACGGCTGAATTGCAAGAAAACAGCAGAATTCTGCACGAAATCATCAAAATTCTTACAGAAAACCGCATATTCCGATGCAAAACGACGACTTCTCGCCGATTTTCGTTGTTTTCTGGCTTGAATTCGCAAAGAAGAGCTCGAAATCTACAAAATCATGACTTTTTACTAAGATTCAACGGCTGAATTGCAAGAAAACCGCAGAATTCTGCACGAAATCATCAAAATTCTTACAGAAAACCGCATTTTTCGATGCAAATCGACGATTTCTCACCGATTTTCGTTGTTTTCTGGCTTGAATTCGCAAAGAAGAGCACGAAATCTACAAAATCATGACTTTTTACCAAGATTCAACGGCTGAATTGCAAGAAAACCGCAGAATTCTGCACGAAATTATCAAAATTCTTACAGAAAACCGCATATTTCGATGCAAAACAACGATTTCTCGCCGATTTTCGTTGTTTTCTGGCTTGAATTCGCAAAGAAGAGCACGAAATCTACAAAATCATCACTTTTTACCAAGATTCTACGGCTGAATTGCAAGAAAACAGCAGAATTCTGCACTAAATCATCAAAATTCTTACAGAAAACCGCATATTTCGATGCAAAACAACGATTTCTCGCCGATTTTCGTTGTTTTCTGGCTTGAATTCGCAAAGAAGAGCACGAAATCTACAAAATCATCACTTTTTACCAAGATTCTACGGCTGAATTGCAAGAAAACAGCAGACTTCTGCACGAAATCATCAAAATTCTTACAGAAAACCGCATATTTCGATGCAAAACAACGATTTCTCGCCGATTTTCGTTGTTTTCTGGCTTGAATTCGCAAAGAAGAGCACGAAATCTACAAAATCATCACTTTTTACCAAGATTCTACTGCTGAATTGCAAGAAAACAGCAGAATTCTGCACGAAATCATCAAAATTCTTACAGAAAACCGCATATTTCGATGCAAAACAACGATTTCTCGCCGATTTTCGTTGTTTTCTGGCTTGAATTCGCAAAGAAGAGCACGAAATCTACAAAATCATCACTTTTTACCAAGATTCTACGGCTGAATTGCAAGAAAACAGCAGAATTCTGCACGAAATCATCAAAATTCTTACAGAAAACCGCATATTTCGATGCAAAACGACGATTTCTCGCCGATTTTCGTTGTTTTCTGGCTTGAATTCGCAAAGAAGAGCACGAAATCTACAAAATCATGACTTTTTACCAAGATTCATCGGCTGAATTGCAAGAAAACAGCAGAATTCTGCACGAAATCATCAAAATTCTTAGAGAAAACTGCATATTTCGATGCAAAACAACGATTTCTCCCCGATTTTCGTTGTTTTCTATCTTGAATTCGCCAAGAAGAGCACGAAATCTACAAAATCATGACTTTTAACCAAGATTCAACGGCTGAATTGCAAGAAAACAGCAGAATTCTGCACGAAATCGTCAAAATTCTTAGAGAAAACCGCATATTTCGATGCAAAACGACGATTTCTCGCCGATTTTCGTTGTTTTCTGGCTTGAATTCGCAAAGAAGAGCACGAAATCTACAAAATCATCACTTTTTACCAAGATTCAACGGCTGAATTGCAAGAAAACAGCAGAAATCTGCACGAAATCATCAAAATTTTTAGAGAAAACCGCATATTTCGATGCAAAACGACGATGTCTCGCCGATTTTTGTGGTTTTCTGGCTTGAATTCGCAAAGAAGAGCACGAAATCTACAAAATCATGACTTTTTACCAAGATTCAACGGCTGAATTGCAAGAAAACAGCAGAATTCTGCACAAAATCATCAAAATTCTTACAGAAAACCGCATTTTTCGATGCAAAACGATTATTTCTCGCCGATTTTCGTTGTTTTCTGGCTTGAATTCGCAAAGAAGAGCACGAAATCTACAAAATCATGACTTTTTACCAAGATTCAACGGCTGAATTGCAAGAAAACAGCAGAATTCTGCACGAAATCATCAAAATTCTTACAGAAAACCGCATATTCCGATGCAAAACGACGACTTCTCGCCGATTTTCGTTGTTTTCTGGCTTGAATTCGCAAAGAAGAGCTCGAAATCTACAAAATCATGACTTTTTACTAAGATTCAACGGCTGAATTGCAAGAAAACCGCAGAATTCTGCACGAAATCATCAAAATTCTTACAGAAAACCGCATTTTTCGATGCAAATCGACGATTTCTCACCGATTTTCGTTGTTTTCTGGCTTGAATTCGCAAAGAAGAGCACGAAATCTACAAAATCATCACTTTTTACCAAGATTCTACGGCTGAATTGCAAGAAAACAGCAGAATTCTGCACTAAATCATCAAAATTCTTACAGAAAACCGCATATTTCGATGCAAAACAACGATTTCTCGCCGATTTTCGTTGTTTTCTGGCTTGAATTCGCAAAGAAGAGCACGAAACCTACAAAATCATCACTTTTTACCAAGATTCTACGGCTGAATTGCAAGAAAACAGCAGACTTCTGCACGAAATCATCAAAATTCTTACAGAAAACCGCATATTTCGATGCAAAACGACGATTTCTCGCCGATTTTCGTTGTTTTCTGGCTTGAATTCGCAAAGAAGAGCACGAAATCTACAAAATCATCACTTTTTACCAAGATTCAACAGCTGAATTGCAAGAAAACAGCAAAATTCTGCACGAAATCATCAAAATTCTTAGAGAAAACCGCATATTTCGATGCAAAACGACGATTTCTCGCCGATTTTAGTGGTTTTCTGGCTTGAATTCGCAAAGAAGAGCACGAAATCTATAAAATCATGACTTTTTACCAAGATTCAACGGCTGAATTGCAAGAAAACAGCAGAATTCTGCACAAAATCATCAAAATTCTTACAGAAAACCGCATTTTTCGATGCAAAACGATTATTTCTCGCCGATTTTCGTTGTTTTCTGGCTTGAATTCGCAAAGAAGAGCACGAAATCTACAAAATCATGACTTTTTACCAAGATTCAACGGCTGAATTGCAAGAAAACAGCAGAATTCTGCACGAAATCATCAAAATTCTTACAGAAAACCGCATATTTCGATGCAAAAGGACGATTTCTCGCCGATTTTCGTTGTTTTCTGGCTTGAATTCGCAAAGAAGAGCACGAAATCTACAAAATCATGACTTTTTACTAAGATTCAACGGCTGAATTGCAAGAAAACCGCAGAATTCTGCACGAAATCATCAAAATTCTTACAGAAAACCGCATTTTTTGATGCAAATCGACGATTTCTCACCGATTTTCGTTGTTTTCTGGCTTGAATTCGCAAAGAAGAGCACGAAATCTACAAAATCATGACTTTTTACCAAGATTCAACGGCTGAATTGCAAGAAAACAGCAGAATTCTGCACGAATTCATCAAAATTCTTACAGAAAACCGCATATTTCGATGCAAAACAACGATTTCTCGCCGATTTTCGTTGTTTTCTGGCTTGAATTCGCAAAGAAGAGCACGAAATCTACAAAATCATCACTTTTTACCAAGATTTAACTGCTGAATTGCAAGAAAACAGCAGAATTCTGCACGAAATCATCAAAATTCTTAGAGAAAACCGCATATTTCGATGCAAAACGACGATTTCTCGCCGATTTTCGTTGTTTTCTGGCTTGAATTCGCAAAGAAGAGCACGAAATCTACAAAATCATCACTTTTTACCAAGATTCAACGGCTGAATTGCAAGAAAACAGCAGAATTCTGCACGAAATCATCAAAATTCTTAGAGAAAACCGCATATTTCGATGCAAAACGACGATTTCTCGCCGATTTTCGTGGTTTTCTGGCTTGAATTCGCAAAGAAGAGCACGAAATCTACAAAATCATGACTTTTTACCAAAATTCAACGGCTGAATTGCAAGAAAACAGCAGAATTCTGCACAAAATCATCAAAATTCTTACAGAAAACCGCATATTTCGATGCAAAACGATTATTTCTCGCCGATTTTCGTTGTTTTCTGGCTTGAATTCGCAAAGAAGAGCACGAAATCTACAAAATCATGACTTTTTACCAAGATTCAACGGCTGAATTGCAAGAAAACAGTAGAATTCTGCACGAAATCATCAAAATTCTTACAGAAAACCGCATATTTCGATGCAAAACGACGATTTCTCGCCGATTTTCGTTGTTTTCTGGCTTGAATTCGCAAAGAAGAGCACGAAATCTACAAAATCACGACTTTTTACCAAGATTCAACGGCTGAATTGCAAGAAAACAGCAGAATTCTGCACGAAATCATCAAAATTCTTACAGAAAACCGCATATTTCGATGCAAAACAACGATTTCTCGCCGATTTTCGTTGTTTTCTGGCTTGAATTTGCAAAGAAGAGCACGAAATCTACAAAATCATCACTTTTAACCAAGATTCAACGGCTGAATTGCAAGAAAACAGCAGAATTCTGCACGAAATCATCAAAATTCTTACAGAAAACCGCATTTTTTGATGCAAATCGACGATTTCTCACCGATTTTCGATGTTTTCTGGCTTGAATTCGCAAAGAAGAGCACGAAATCTACAAAATCATGACTTTTTACCAAGATTCAACGGCTGAATTGCAAGAAAACAGCAGAATTTTGCACGAAATCATCAAAATTCTTACAGAAAACCGCATATTTCGATGCAAAACAACGATTTCACGCCGATTTTCGTTGTTTTCTGGCTTGAATTTGCAAAGAAGAGCACGAAATCTACAAAATCATCACTTTTTACCAAGATTTAACGGCTGAATTGCAAGAAAACAGCAGAATTCTGCACGAAATCATCAAAATTTTTAGAGAAAACCGCATATTTCGATGCAAAACGACGATTTCTCGCCGATTTTCGTTGTTTTCTGGCTTGAATTCGCAAAGAAGAGCACGAAATCTACAAAATCATCACTTTTTACCAAGATTCAACGGCTGAATTGCAAGAAAACAGCAGAATTCTGCACAAAATCATCAAAATTCTTAGAGAAAACCGCATATTTCGATGCAAAACGACGATTTCTCGCCGATTTTCGTGGTTTTCTGGCTTAAATTCGCAAAGAAGAGCACGAAATCTACAAAATCATGACTTTTTACCAAGATTCAACGGCTGAATTGCATGAAAACAGCAGAATTCTGCACAAAATCATCAAAATTCTTACAGAAAACCCCATATTTCGATGCAAAACGATTATTTCTCGCCGATTTTCGTTGTTTTCTGGCTTGAATTCGCAAAGAAAAGCACGAAATCTACAAAATCATGACTTTTTACCAAGATTCAACGGCTGAATTGCAAGAAAACAGCAGAATTCTGCACGAAATCATCAAAATTCTTACAGAAAACCGCATATTTCGATGCAAAACGACGATTTCTCGCCGATTTTCGTTGTTTTCTGGCTTGAATTCGCAAAGAAGAGCACGAAATCTACAAAATCATGACTTTTTACTAAGATTCAACGGCTGAATTGCAAGAAAACCGCAGAATTCTGCACGAAATCATCAAAATTCTTACAGAAAACCGCATTTTTCGATGCAAGTCGACGATTTCTCACCGATTTTCGTTGTTTTCTGGCTTGAGTTCGCAAAGAAGAGCACGAAATCTACAAAATCATCACTTTTTACCAAGATTCAACGGCTGAATTGCAAGAAAACAGCAGAACTCTGCACGAAATCATCAAAATTCTTAGAGAAAACCGCATATTTCGATGCAAAACGACGATTTCTCGCCGATTTTCGTTGTTTTCTGGCTTGAATTCGCAAAGAAGAGCACGAAATCTACAAAATCATCACTTTTTACCAAGATTCAACGGCTGAATTGCAAGAAAACAGCAGAATTCTGCACGAAATCATCAAAATTCTTAGAGAAAACCGCATATTTCGATGCAAAACGACGATTTCTCGCCGATTTTCGTGGTTTTCTGGCTTGAATTCGCAAAGAAGAGCACGAAATCTACAAAATCATGAGTTTTTACCAAGATTCAACAGCTGAATTGCAAGAAAACAGCAGAATTCTGCACAAAATCATCAAAATTCTTACAGAAAACCGCATTTTTCGATGCAAAACGATTATTTCTCGCCGATTTTCGTTGTTTTCTGGCTTGAATTCGCAAAGAAGAGCACGAAATCTACAAAATCATGACTTTTTACTAAGATTCAACCGCTGAATTGCAAGAAAACCGCAGAATTCTGCACGAAATCATCAAAATTCTTACAGAAAACCGCATTTTTCGATGCAAATCGACGATTTCTCACCGATTTTCGTTGTTTTCTGGCTTGAATTTGCAAAGAAGAGCACGAAATCTACAAAATCATGACTTTTTACCAAGATTCAACGGCTGAATTGCAAGAAAACAGCAGCATTCTGCACGAAATCATCAAAATTCTTACAGAAAACCGCATATTTCGATGCAGAACAACGATTTCTCGCCGATTTTCGTTGTTTTCTGGCTTGAATTCGCAAAGAAGAGCACGAAATCTACAAAATCGTCACTTTTTACTAAGATTCTACGGCTGAATTGCAAGAAAACAGCAGAATTCTGCACGAAATCATCAAAATTCTTACAGAAAACCGCATTTTTCGATGCAAATCGACGATTTCTCACCGATTTTCGTTGTTTTCTGGCTTGAATTCGCCAAGAAGAGCACGAAATCTTCAAAACCATGACTTTTTACCAAGATTCAACGGCTGAATTGCAAGAAAACAGCAGCATTCTGCACGAAATCATCAAAATTCTTACAGAAAACCGCATATTTCGATGCAAAACAACGATTTCTCGCCGATTTTCGTTGTTTTCTGGCTTGAATTCGCAAAGAAGAGCACGAAATCTACAAAATCGTCACTTTTTACCAAGATTCTACGGCTGAATTGCAAGAAAACAGCAGAATTCTGCACGAAATCATCAAAATTCTTAGAGAAAACCTCATATTTCGATGCAAAACGACGATTTCTCGCCGATTTTTGTGGTTTTCTGGCTTGAATTCGCAAAGAAGAGCACGAAATCTACAAAATCATGACTTTTTACCAAGATTCAACGGCTGAATTGCAAGAAAACAGCAGAATTCTGCACAAAATCATCAAAATTCTTACAGAAAACCGCATTTTTCGATGCAAAACGATTATTTCTCGCCGATTTTCGTTGTTTTCTGGCTTGAATTCGCAAAGAAGAGCACGAAATCTACAAAATTATGACTTTTTACCAAGATTCAACGGCTGAATTGCAAGAAAACAGCAGAATTCTGCACGAAATCATCAAAATTCTTACAGAAAACCGCATATTTCGATGCAAAACGACGATTTCTCGCCGATTTTCGTTGTTTTCTGGCTTGAATTCGCAAAGAAGAGCACGAAATCTACAAAATCATGACTTTTTACTAAGATTCAACGGCTGAATTGCAAGAAAACCGCAGAATTCTGCACGAAATCATCAAAATTCTTACAGAAAACCGCATTTTTTGATGCAAATCGACGATTTCTCACCGATTTTCGATGTTTTCTGGCTTGAATTCGCATAGAAGAGCACGAAATCTACAAAATCATGACTTTTTACCAAGATTCAACGGCTGAATTGCAAGAAAACAGCAGAATTTTGCACGAAATCATCAAAATTCTTACAGAAAACCGCATATTTCGATGCAAAACAACGATTTCACGCCGATTTTCGTTGTTTTCTGGCTTGAATTTGCAAAGAAGAGCACGAAATCTACAAAATCATCACTTTTTACCAAGATTCAACGGCTGAATTGCAAGAAAACAGCAGAATTCTGCACGAAATCATCAAAATTTTTAGAGAAAACCGCATATTTCGATGCAAAACGACGATTTCTCGCCGATTTTCGTTGTTTTCTGGCTTGAATTCGCAAAGAAGAGCACGAAATCTACAAAATCATCACTTTTTACCAAGATTCAACGGCTGAATTGCAAGAAAACAGCAGAATTCTGCACGAAATCATCAAAATTCTTAGAGAAAACCGCATATTTCGATGCAAAACGACGATTTCTCGCCGATTTTCGTGGTTTTCTGGCTTAAATTCGCAAAGAAGAGCACGAAATCTACAAAATCATGACTTTTTACCAAGATTCAACGGCTGAATTGCATGAAAAAAGCAGAATTCTGCACAAAATCATCAAAATTCTTACAGAAAACCCCATATTTCGATGCAAAACGATTATTTCTCGCCGATTTTCGTTGTTTTCTGGCTTAAATTCGCAAAGAAGAGCACGAAATCTACAAAATCATGACTTTTTACCAAGATTCAACGGCTGAATTGCAAGAAAACAGCAGAATTCTGCACGAAATCATCAAAATTCTTACAGAAAACCGCATATTTCGATGCAAAACGACGATTTCTCGCCGATTTTCGTTGTTTTCTGGCTTGAATTCGCAAAGAAGAGCACGAAATCTACAAAATCACGACTTTTTACTAAGATTCAACGGCTGAATTGCAAGAAAACCACAGAATTCTGCACGAAATCATCAAAATTCTTACAGAAAACCGCATTTTTCGATGCAAGTCGACGATTTCTCACCGATTTTCGTTGTTTTCTGGCTTGAATTCGCAAAGAAGAGCACGAAATCTACAAAATCATCACTTTTTACCAAGATTCAACGGCTGAATTGCAAGAAAACAGCAGAATTCTGCACGAAATCATCAAAATTCTTAGAGAAAACCGCATATTTCGATGCAAAACGACGATTTCTCGCCGATTTTCGTTGTTTTCTGGCTTGAATTCGCAAAGAAGAGCACGAAATCTACAAAATCATCACTTTTTACCAAGATTCAACGGCTGAATTGCAAGAAAACAGCAGAATTCTGCACGAAATCATCAAAATTCTTAGAGAAAACCGCATATTTCGATGCAAAACGACGATTTCTCGCCGATTTTCGTGGTTTTCTGGCTTGAATTCGCAAAGAAGAGCACGAAATCTACAAAATCATGACTTTTTACCAAGATTCAACAGCTGAATTGCAAGAAAACAGCAGAATTCTGCACAAAATCATCAAAATTCTTACAGAAAACCGCATTTTTCGATGCAAAACGATTATTTCTCGCCGATTTTCGTTGTTTTCTGGCTTGAATTCGCAAAGAAGAGCACGAAATCTACAAAATCATGACTTTTTACTAAGATTTAACCGCTGAATTGCAAGAAAACCGCAGAATTCTGCACGAAATCATCAAAATTCTTACAGAAAACCGCATTTTTCGATGCAAATCGACGATTTCTCACCGATTTTCGTTGTTTTCTGGCTTGAATTTGCAAAGAAGAGCACGAAATCTACAAAATCATGACTTTTTACCAAGATTCAACGGCTGAATTGCAAGAAAACAGCAGCATTCTGCACGAAATCATCAAAATTCTTACAGAAAACCGCATATTTCGATGCAAAACAACGATTTCTCGCCGATTTTCGTTGTTTTCTGGCTTGAATTCGCAAAGAAGAGCACGAAATCTACAAAATCGTCACTTTTTACCAAGATTCTACGGCTGAATTGCAAGAAAACAGCAGAATTCTGCACGAAATCATCAAAATTCTTACAGAAAACCGCATATTTCGATGCAAAACGACGACTTCTCGCCGATTTTCTTTGTTTTCTGGCTTGAATTCGCAAAGAAGAGCACGAAATCTACAAAATCATGACTTTTTACCAAGATCCAACGGCTGAATTGCAAGAAAACAGCAGAATTCTGCACGAAATCATCAAAATTCTTAGAGAAAACTGCATATTTCGATGCAAAACAACGATTTCTCGCCGATTTTCGTTGTTTTCTATCTTGAATTCGCCAAGAAGAGCACGAAATCTACAAAATCATGACTTTTTACCAAGATTCAACGGCTGAATTGCAAGAAAACAGCAGAATTCTGCACGAAATCGTCAAAATTCTTAGAGAAAACCGCATATTTCGATGCAAAACGACGATTTCTCGCCGATTTTCGTTGTTTTCTGGCTTGAATTCGCAAAGAAGAGCACGAAATCTACAAAATCATGAATTTTTACCAAGATTCAACGGCTGAATTGCAAGAAAACAGCAGAATTTTGCACGAAATCATCAAAATTCTTACAGAAAACCGCATATTTCGATGCAAAACGATTATTTCTCGCCGATTTTCGTTGTTTTCTGGCTTGAATTCGCAAAGAAGAGCACGAAATCTACAAAATCATGACTTTTTACCAAGATTCAACGGCTGAATTGCAAGAAAACAGCAGAAATCTGCACGAAATCATCAAAATTCTTACAGAAAACCGCATATTTCGATGCAAAACGACAATTTCTCGCCGATTTTCGTTGTTTTCTGGCTTGAATTCGCAAAGAAGAGCACGAAATCTACAAAATCATGACTTTTTACCAAGATTCAACGGCTGAATTGCAAGAAAACCGCAGAATTCTGCACAAAATCATCAAAATTCTCACAGAAAACCGCATTTTTCGATGCAAATCGACGATTTCTCGCCGATTTTCGTTGTTTTCTGGCTTGAATTCGCAAAGAAGAGCACGAAATCTACAAAATCATGACTTTTTACCAAGATTCAACGGCTGAATTGCAAGAAAACAGCAGAATTCTGCACGAAATCATCAAAATTCTTACAGAAAACCGCATATTTCGATGCAAAACGACGATTTCTCGGCGATTTTCGTTGTTTTCTGGCATGAATTTGCAAAGAAGAGCACGAAATCTACAAAACCATGACTTTTTACCAAGATTCAACTGCTGAATTGCAAGAAAACAGCAGAATTCTGCACGAAATCATCAAAATTCTTAGAGAAAACCGCATATTTCGATGCAAAACGACGATTTCTCGCTGATTTTCGTTGTTTTCTGTCTTGAGTTCGCAAAGAAGAGCACGAAATCTACAAAATCATGACTTTTTACCAAGATTCAACGGCTGAATTGCAAGTAAACAGCAGAATTCTGCAAGAAATCGTCAAAATTCTTAGAGAAAACCGCATATTTCGATGCAAAACGACGATTTCTCGCCGATTTTCGTTGTTTTCTGGCTTGAATTCGCAAAGAAAAGCACGAAATCTACAAAATCATGACTTTTTACCAAGATTCAACGGCTGAATTGCAAGAAAACA
Source organism: Gnatocerus cornutus (assembly GCA_029298725.1). Lineage (NCBI taxonomy): Eukaryota > Metazoa > Arthropoda > Insecta > Coleoptera > Tenebrionidae > Gnatocerus > Gnatocerus cornutus. The sequence continues at coordinate 4,338,917 of CM055514.1, forward strand.
GCAGAATTCTGCACGAAATCATCAAAATTCTTACAGAAAACAGCATATTTCGATGCAAAACGACGATTTCTCGTCGATTTTCGTTGTTTTCTGGCTTGAATTCGCAAAGAAGAGCACGAAATCTACAAAATCATCACTTTTTACCAAGATTCTACGGCTGAATTGCAAGAAAACAGCAGAATTCTGCACGAAATCATCAAAATTCTTAGAGAAAACTGCATATTTCGATGCAAAACAACGATTTCTCGCCGATTTTCGTTGTTTTCTGGCTTGAATTCGCAAAGAAGAGCACGAAATCTACAAAATCATGACTTTTTACCAAGATTCAACGGCTGAATTACAAGAAAACAGCAGAATTCTGCACGAAATCGTCAAAATTCTTAGAGAAAACCGCATATTTCGATGCAAAACGACGATTTCTCGCCGATTTTCGTTGTTTTCTGGCTTGAATTCGCAAAGAAAAGCACGAAATCTACAAAATCATGACTTTTTACCAAGATTCAACGGCTGAGTTGCAAGAAAACAGCAGAATTCTGCACGAAATCATCAAAATTCTTACAGAAAACAGCATATTTCGATGCAAAACGACGATTTCTCGTCGATTTTCGTTGTTTTCTGGCTTGAATTCGCAAAGAAGAGCACGAAATCTACAAAATCATCACTTTTTACCAAGATTCTACGGCTGAATTGCAAGAAAACAGCAGAATTCTGCACGAAATCATCAAAATTCTTAGAGAAAACTGCATATTTCGATGCAAAACAACGATTTCTCGCCGATTTTCGTTGTTTTCTGGCTTGAATTCGCAAAGAAGAGCACGAAATCTACAAAATCATGACTTTTTACCAAGATTCAACGGCTGAATTGCAAGAAAACAGCAGAATTCTGCACGAAATCGTCAAAATTCTTAGAGAAAACCGCATATTTCGATGCAAAACGACGATTTCTCGCCGATTTTCGTTGTTTTCTGGCTTGAATTCGCAAAGAAGAGCACGAAATCTACAAAATCATAACTTTTTACCAAGATTCAACGGCTGAATTGCAAGAAAACAGCAGAATTCTGCACGAAATCATCAAAATTCTTACAGAAAACCGCATATTTCGACGCATAACAACGATTTCTCGCCGATTTTCGTTGTTTTCTGATTTGAGTTCGCAAAGAAGAGCACGAAATCTACAAAATCATGACTTTTTACCAAGATTCAACGGCTGAATTGCAAGAAAACAGCAGAATTCTGCACGAAATCATCAAAATTCTTAGAGAAAACTGCATATTTCGATGCAAAACCACGATTTCTCGCCGATTTTCGTTGTTTTCTATCTTGAATTCGCCAAGAAGAGCACGAAATCTACAAAATCATGACTTTTTACCAAGATTCAACGGCTGAATTGCAAGAAAACAGCAGAATTCTGCACGAAATCGTCAAAATTCTTAGAGAAAACCGCATATTTCGATGCAAAACGACGATTTCTCGCCGATTTTCGTTGTTTTCTGGCTTGAATTCGCAAAGAAGAGCACGAAATCTACAAAATCATGAATTTTTACCAAGATTCAACGGCTGAATTGCAAGAAAACAGCAGAATTTTGCACGAAATCATCAAAATTCTTACAGAAAACCGCATATTTCGATGCAAAACGATTATTTCTCGCCGATTTTCGTTGTTTTCTGGCTTGAATTCGCAAAGAAGAGCACGAAATCTACAAAATCATGACTTTTTACCAAGATTCAACGGCTGAATTGCAAGAAAACAGCAGAATTCTGCACGAAATCATCAAAATTCTTACAGAAAACCGCATATTTTGATGCAAAACGACGATTTCTCGGCGATTTTCGTTGTTTTCTGGCATGAATTTGCAAAGAAGAGCACGAAATCTACAAAACCATGACTTTTTACCAAGATTCAACTGCTGAATTGCAAGAAAACAGCAGAATTCTGCACGAAATCATCAAAATTCTTAGAGAAAACCGCATATTTCGATGCAAAACGACGATTTCTCGCTGATTTTCGTTGTTTTCTGTCTTGAATTCGCAAAGAAGAGCACGAAATCTACAAAATCATGACTTTTTACCAAGATTCAACAGCTGAATTGCAAGTAAACAACAGAATTCTGCACGGAATCGTCAAAATTCTTAGAGAAAACCGCATATTTCGATGCAAAACGACGATTTCTCGCCGATGTTCGTTGTTTTCTGGCTTGAATTCGCAAAGAAAAGCACGAAATCTACAAAATCATGACTTTTTACCAAGATTCAACAGCTGAATTGCAAGAAAACAGCAGAATTCTGCACGAAATCATCAAAATTCTTACAGAAAACAGCATATTTCGATGCAAAACTACGATTTCTCGCCGATTTTCGTTGTTTTCTGGCTTGAATTCGAAGAAGAGCACGAAATCTACAAAATCATGACTTTTTACCAAGATTCAACGGCTAAATTGCAAGAAAACCGCAGAATTCTGCACGAAATCATCAAAATTCTCACAGAAAACCGCATTTTTCGATGCAAATCGACGATTTCTCGCCGATTTTCGTTGTTTTCTGGCTTGAATTCGCAAAGAAGAGCACGAAATCGACAAAATCATGACTTTTTACCAAGATTCAACGGCTGAATTGCAAGAAAACAGCAGAATTCTGCACGAAATCATCAAAATTCTTAGAGAAAACTGCATATTTTGATGCAAAACGACGATTTCTCGGCGATTTTCGTTGTTTTCTGGCATGAATTTGCAAAGAAGAGCACGAAATCTACAAAACCATGACTTTTTACCAAGATTCAACTGCTGAATTGCAAGAAAACAGCAGAATTCTGCACGAAATCATCAAAATTCTTAGAGAAAACCGCATATTTCGATGCAAAACGACGATTTCTCGCTGATTTTCGTTGTTTTCTGTCTTGAATTCGCAAAGAAGAGCACGAAATCTACAAAATCATGACTTTTTACCAAGATTCAACAGCTGAATTGCAAGTAAACAACAGAATTCTGCACGGAATCGTCAAAATTCTTAGAGAAAACCGCATATTTCGATGCAAAACGACGATTTCTCGCCGATTTTCGTGGTTTTCTGGCTTGAATTCGCAAAGAAGAGCACGAAATCTACAAAATCATGACTTTTTACCAAGATTCAACAGCTGAATTGCAAGAAAACAGCAGAATTCTGCACAAAATCATCAAAATTCTTACAGAAAACCGCATTTTTCGATGCAAAACGATTATTTCTCGCCGATTTTCGTTGTTTTCTGGCTTGAATTCGCAAAGAAGAGCACGAAATCTACAAAATCATGACTTTTTACTAAGATTTAACCGCTGAATTGCAAGAAAACCGCAGATTTCTGCACGAAATCATCAAAATTCTTACAGAAAACCGCATTTTTCGATGCAAATCGACGATTTCTCACCGATTTTCGTTGTTTTCTGGCTTGAATTTGCAAAGAAGAGCACGAAATCTACAAAATCATGACTTTTTACCAAGATTCAACGGCTGAATTGCAAGAAAACAGCAGCATTCTGCACGAAATCATCAAAAATCTTACAGAAAACCGCATATTTCGATGCAAAACAACGATTTCTCGCCGATTTTCGTTGTTTTCTGGCTTGAATTCGCAAAGAAGAGCACGAAATCTACAAAATCGTCACTTTTTACCAAGATTCTACGGCTGAATTGCAAGAAAACAGCAGAATTCTGCACGAAATCATCAAAATTCTTACAGAAAACCGCATATTTCGATGCAAAACGACGACTTCTCGCCGATTTTCTTTGTTTTCTGGCTTGAATTCGCAAAGAAGAGCACGAAATCTACAAAATCATGACTTTTTACCAAGATCCAACGGCTGAATTGCAAGAAAACAGCAGAATTCTGCACGAAATCATCAAAATTCTTAGAGAAAACTGCATATTTCGATGCAAAACAACGATTTCTCGCCGATTTTCGTTGTTTTCTATCTTGAATTCGCCAAGAAGAGCACGAAATCTACAAAATCATGACTTTTTACCAAGATTCAACGGCTGAATTGCAAGAAAACAGCAGAATTCTGCACGAAATCGTCAAAATTCTTAGAGAAAACCGCATATTTCGATGCAAAACGACGATTTCTCGCCGATTTTCGTTGTTTTCTGGCTTGAATTCGCAAAGAAGAGCACGAAATCTACAAAATCATGAATTTTTACCAAGATTCAACGGCTGAATTGCAAGAAAACAGCAGAATTTTGCACGAAATCATCAAAATTCTTACAGAAAACCGCATATTTCGATGCAAAACGATTATTTCTCGCCGATTTTCGTTGTTTTCTGGCTTGAATTCGCAAAGAAGAGCACGAAATCTACAAAATCATGACTTTTTACCAAGATTCAACGGCTGAATTGCAAGAAAACAGCAGAAATCTGCACGAAATCATCAAAATTCTTACAGAAAACCGCATATTTCGATGCAAAACGACAATTTCTCGCCGATTTTCGTTGTTTTCTGGCTTGAATTCGCAAAGAAGAGCACGAAATCTACAAAATCATGACTTTTTACCAAGATTCAACGGCTGAATTGCAAGAAAACCGCAGAATTCTGCACAAAATCATCAAAATTCTCACAGAAAACCGCATTTTTCGATGCAAATCGACGATTTCTCGCCGATTTTCGTTGTTTTCTGGCTTGAATTCGCAAAGAAGAGCACGAAATCTACAAAATCATGACTTTTTACCAAGATTCAACGGCTGAATTGCAAGAAAACAGCAGAATTCTGCACGAAATCATCAAAATTCTTACAGAAAACCGCATATTTCGATGCAAAACGACGATTTCTCGGCGATTTTCGTTGTTTTCTGGCATGAATTTGCAAAGAAGAGCACGAAATCTACAAAACCAGGACTTTTTACCAAGATTCAACTGCTGAATTGCAAGAAAACAGCAGAATTCTGCACGAAATCATCAAAATTCTTAGAGAAAACCGCATATTTCGATGCAAAACGACGATTTCTCGCTGATTTTCGTTGTTTTCTGTCTTGAGTTCGCAAAGAAGAGCACGAAATCTACAAAATCATGACTTTTTACCAAGATTCAACGGCTGAATTGCAAGTAAACAGCAGAATTCTGCAAGAAATCGTTAAAATTCTTAGAGAAAACCGCATATTTCGATGCAAAACGACGATTTCTCGCCGATTTTCGTTGTTTTCTGGCTTGAATTCGCAAAGAAAAGCACGAAATCTACAAAATCATGACTTTTTACCAAGATTCAACGGCTGAATTGCAAGAAAACAGCAGAATTCTGCACGAAATCATCAAAATTCTTACAGAAAACAGCATATTTCGATGCAAAACGACGATTTCTCGTCGATTTTCGTTGTTTTCTGGCTTGAATTCGCAAAGAAGAGCACGAAATCTACAAAATCATCACTTTTTACCAAGATTCTACGGCTGAATTGCAAGAAAACAGCAGAATTCTGCACGAAATCATCAAAATTCTTAGAGAAAACTGCATATTTCGATGCAAAACAACGATTTCTCGCCGATTTTCGTTGTTTTCTGGCTTGAATTCGCAAAGAAGAGCACGAAATCTACAAAATCATGACTTTTTACCAAGATTCAACGGCTGAATTACAAGAAAACAGCAGAATTCTGCACGAAATCGTCAAAATTCTTAGAGAAAACCGCATATTTCGATGCAAAACGACGATTTCTCGCCGATTTTCGTTGTTTTCTGGCTTGAATTCGCAAAGAAAAGCACGAAATCTACAAAATCATGACTTTTTACCAAGATTCAACGGCTGAATTGCAAGAAAACAGCAGAATTCTGCACGAAATCATCAAAATTCTTACAGAAAACAGCATATTTCGATGCAAAACGACGATTTCTCGTCGATTTTCGTTGTTTTCTGGCTTGAATTCGCAAAGAAGAGCACGAAATCTACAAAATCATCACTTTTTACCAAGATTCTACGGCTGAATTGCAAGAAAACAGCAGAATTCTGCACGAAATCATCAAAATTCTTAGAGAAAACTGCATATTTCGATGCAAAACAACGATTTCTCGCCGATTTTCGTTGTTTTCTGGCTTGAATTCGCAAAGAAGAGCACGAAATCTACAAAATCATGACTTTTTACCAAGATTCAACGGCTGAATTGCAAGAAAACAGCAGAATTCTGCACGAAATCGTCAAAATTCTTAGAGAAAACCGCATATTTCGATGCAAAACGACGATTTCTCGCCGATTTTCGTTGTTTTCTGGCTTGAATTCGCAAAGAAGAGCACGAAATCTACAAAATCATAACTTTTTACCAAGATTCAACGGCTGAATTGCAAGAAAACAGCAGAATTCTGCACGAAATCATCAAAATTCTTACAGAAAACCGCATATTTCGACGCATAACAACGATTTCTCGCCGATTTTCGTTGTTTTCTGGTTTGAGTTCGCAAAGAAGAGCACGAAATCTACAAAATCATGACTTTTTACCAAGATTCAACGGCTGAATTGCAAGAAAACAGCAGAATTCTGCACGAAATCATCAAAATTCTTAGAGAAAACTGCATATTTCGATGCAAAACCACGATTTCTCGCCGATTTTCGTTGTTTTCTATCTTGAATTCGCCAAGAAGAGCACGAAATCTACAAAATCATGACTTTTTACCAAGATTCAACGGCTGAATTGCAAGAAAACAGCAGAATTCTGCACGAAATCGTCAAAATTCTTAGAGAAAACCGCATATTTCGATGCAAAACGACGATTTCTCGCCGATTTTCGTTGTTTTCTGGCTTGAATTTGCAAAGAAGAGCACGAAATCTACAAAATCATGAATTTTTACCAAGATTCAACGGCTGAATTGCAAGAAAACAGCAGAATTTTGCACGAAATCATCAAAATTCTTACAGAAAACCGCATATTTCGATGCAAAACGATTATTTCTCGCCGATTTTCGTTGTTTTCTGGCTTGAATTCGCAAAGAAGAGCACGAAATCTACAAAATCATGACTTTTTACCAAGATTCAACGGCTGAATTGCAAGAAAACAGCAGAATTCTGCACGAAATCATCAAAATTCTTACAGAAAACCGCATATTTTGATGCAAAACGACGATTTCTCGGCGATTTTCGTTGTTTTCTGGCATGAATTTGCAAAGAAGAGCACGAAATCTACAAAACCATGACTTTTTACCAAGATTCAACTGCTGAATTGCAAGAAAACAGCAGAATTCTGCACGAAATCATCAAAATTCTTAGAGAAAACCGCATATTTCGATGCAAAACGACGATTTCTCGCTGATTTTCGTTGTTTTCTGTCTTGAATTCGCAAAGAAGAGCACGAAATCTACAAAATCATGACTTTTTACCAAGATTCAACAGCTGAATTGCAAGTAAACAACAGAATTCTGCACGGAATCGTCAAAATTCTTAGAGAAAACCGCATATTTCGATGCAAAACGACGATTTCTCGCCGATTTTCGTTGTTTTCGGGCTTGAATTCGCAAAGAAAAGCACGAAATCTAAAAAATCATGACTTTTTACCAAGATTCAACAGCTGAATTGCAAGAAAACAGCAGAATTCTGCACGAAATCATCAAAATTCTTACAGAAAACAGCATATTTCGATGCAAAACTACGATTTCTCGCCGATTTTCGTTGTTTTCTGGCTTGAATTCAAAGAAGAGCACGAAATCTACAAAATCATGACTTTTTACCAAGATTCAACGGCTAAATTGCAAGAAAACCGCAGAATTCTGCACGAAATCATCAAAATTCTCACAGAAAACCGCATTTTTCGATGCAAATCGACGATTTCTCGCCGATTTTCGTTGTTTTCTGGCTTGAATTCGCAAAGAAGAGCACGAAATCGACAAAATCATGACTTTTTACCAAGATTCAACGGCTGAATTGCAAGAAAACAGCAGAATTCTGCACGAAATCATCAAAATTCTTAGAGAAAACTGCATATTTCGATGCAAAACCACGATTTCTCGCCGATTTTCGTTGTTTTCTATCTTGAATTCGCCAAGAAGAGCACGAAATCTACAAAATCATGACTTTTTACCAAGATTCAACGGCTGAATTGCAAGAAAACAGCAGAATTCTGCACGAAATCGTCAAAATTCTTAGAGAAAACCGCATATTTCGATGCAAAACGACGATTTCTCGCCGATTTTCGTTGTTTTCTGGCTTGAATTCGCAAAGAAGAGCACGAAATCTACAAAATCATGAATTTTTACCAAGATTCAACGGCTGAATTGCAAGAAAACAGCAGAATTTTGCACGAAATCATCAAAATTCTTACAGAAAACCGCATATTTCGATGCAAAACGATTATTTCTCGCCGATTTTCGTTGTTTTCTGGCTTGAATTCGCAAAGAAGAGCACGAAATCTACAAAATCATGACTTTTTACCAAGATTCAACGGCTGAATTGCAAGAAAACCGCAGAATTCTGCACGAAATCATCAAAATTCTCACAGAAAACCGCATTTTTCGATGCAAATCGACGATTTCTCGCCGATTTTCGTTGTTTTCTGGCTTGAATTCGCAAAGAAGAGCACGAAATCGACAAAATCATGACTTTTTACCAAGATTCAACGGCTGAATTGCAAGAAAACAGCAGAATTCTGCACGAAATCATCAAAATTCTTACAGAAAACCGCATATTTTGATGCAAAACGACGATTTCTCGGCGATTTTCGTTGTTTTCTGGCATGAATTTGCAAAGAAGAGCACGAAATCTACAAAACCATGACTTTTTACCAAGATTCAACTGCTGAATTGCAAGAAAACAGCAGAATTCTGCACGAAATCATCAAAATTCTTAGAGAAAACCGCATATTTCGATGCAAAACGACGATTTCTCGCTGATTTTCGTTGTTTTCTGTCTTGAATTCGCAAAGAAGAGCACGAAATCTACAAAATCATGACTTTTTACCAAGATTCAACAGCTGAATTGCAAGTAAACAACAGAATTCTGCACGAAATCGTCAAAATTCTTAGAGAAAACCGCATATTTCGATGCAAAACGACGATTTCTCGCCGGTTTTCGTTGTTTTCTGGCTTGAATTCGCAAAGAAAAGCACGAAATCTACAAAATCATGACTTTTTACCAAGATTCAACAGCTGAATTGCAAGAAAACAGCAGAATTCTGCACGAAATCATCAAAATTCTTACAGAAAACAGCATATTTCGATGCAAAACTACGATTTCTCGCCGATTTTCGTTGTTTTCTGGCTTGAATTCGCAAAGAAGAGCACGAAATCTACAAAATCATGACTTTTTACCAAGATTCAACGGCTAAATTGCAAGAAAACCGCAGAATTCTGCACGAAATCATCAAAATTCTCACAGAAAACCGCATTTTTCGATGCAAATCGACGATTTCTCGCCGATTTTCGTTGTTTTCTGGCTTGAATTCGCAAAGAAGAGCACGAAATCGACAAAATCATGACTTTTTACCAAGATTCAACGGCTGAATTGCAAGAAAACAGCAGAATTCTGCACGAAATCATCAAAATTCTTACAGAAAACCGCATATTTCGAAGCGAAACGACGATTTCTCGGCGATTTTCGTTGTTTTCTGGCATGAATTTGCAAAGAAGAGCACGAAATCTACAAAACCATGACTTTTTACCAAGATTCAACTGCTGAATTGCAAGAAAACAGCAGAATTCTGCACGAAATCATCAAAATTCTTACAGAAAACAGCATATTTCGATGCAAAACGACGATTTCTCGCCGATTATCGTTGTTTTCTGGCTTGAATTCGCAAAGAAGAGCACGAAATCTACAAAATCATCACTTTTTACCAAGATTCTACGGCTGAATTGCAAGAAAACAGCAGAATTCTGCACGAAATCATCAAAATTCTTACAGAAAACCGCATATTTCGATGCAAAACGACGATTTCTCGCCGATTTTCGTTGTTTTCTAGTTTGAGTTCGCAAAGAAGAGCACGAAATCTACAAAATCATGACTTTTTATCAAGATTCAACAGCTGAATTGCAAGAAAACAGCAGAACTCTGCACGAAATCATCAAAATTCTTAGAGAAAACTGCATATTTCGATGCAAAACAACGATTTCTCGCCGATTTTCGTTGTTTTCTATCTTGAATTTGCCAAGAAGAGCTCGAAATCTACAAAATCATGACTTTTTCCCAAGATTCAACGGCTGAATTGCAAGAAAACAGCAGAATTCTGCACGAAATCGTCAAAATTCTTAGAGAAAACCGCATATTTCGATGCAAAACGACGATTTCTCGCCGATTTTCGTTGTTTTCTGGCTTGAATTCGCAAAGAAGAGCACGAAATCTACAAAATCATGAATTTTTACCAAGATTCAACGGCTGAATTGCAAGAAAACAGCAGAATTTTGCACGAAATCATCAAAATTCTTACAGAAAACCGCATGTTTCGATGCAAAACGATTATTTCTCGCCGATTTTCGTTGTTTTCTGGCTTGAATTCGCAAAGAAGAGCACGAAATCTACAAAATCATGACTTTTTACCAAGATTCAACGGCTGAATTGCAAGAAAACAGCAGAATTCTGCACGAAATCATCAAAATTCTTACAGAAAACCGCATATTTCGATGCAAAACGACGATTTCTCGCCGATTTTCGTTGTTTTCTGGCTTGAATTCGCAAAGAAGAGCACGAAATCTTCAAAATCATGACTTTTTACTAAGATTCAACGGCTGAATTGCAAGAAAACAGCAGAATTCTGCACGAAATCATCAAAATTCTTAGAGAAAACTGCATATTTCGATGCAAAACAACGATTTCTTGCCGATTTTCGTTGTTTTCTATCCTGAATTCGCCAAGAGGAGCACGAATTCTACAAAATCATGACTTTTTACCAAGATTCAACAGCTGAATTGCAAGAAAACAGCAGAATTCTGCACGAAATCGTCAAAATTCTTAGAGAAAACCGCATATTTCGATGCAAAACGACGATTTCTCGCCGATTTTCGTTGTTTTCTGGCTTGAATTCGCAAAGAAGAGCACGAAATCTACAAAATCATCACTTTTTACCAAGATTCAACGGCTGAATTGCAAGAAAACAGCAGAATTCTGCACGAAATCATCAAAATTCTTAGAGAAAACCGCATATTTCGATGCAAAACGACGATTTCTCGCCGATTTTTGTGGTTTTCTGGCTTGAATTCGCAAAAAAGAGCACGAAATCTACAAAATCATGACTTTTTACCAAGATTCAACGGCTGAATTGCAAGAAAACAGCAGAATTCTGCACGAAATCATCAAAATTCTTACAGAAAACCGCATATTTCGATGCAAAACGATTATTTCTCGCCGATTTTCGTTGTTTTCTGGCTTGAATTCGCAAAGAAGAGCACGAAATCTACAAAATCATGACTTTTTACCAAGATTCAACGGCTGAATTGCAAGAAAACAGCAGAATTCTGCTCGAAATCATCAAAATTCTTACAGAAAACCGCATATTTCGATGCAAAACGACGATTTCTCGCCGATTTTCGTTGTTTTCTGGCTTGAATTCGCAAAGAAGAGCACGAAATCTTCAAAATCATGACTTTTTACTAAGATTCAACGGCTGAATTGCAAGAAAACAGCAGAATTCTGCACGAAATCATCAAAATTCTTAGAGAAAACTGCATATTTCGATGCAAAACAACGATTTCTTGCCGATTTTCGTTGTTTTCTATCCTGAATTCGCCAAGAAGAGCACGAATTCTACAAAATCATGACTTTTTACCAAGATTCAACAGCTGAATTGCAAGAAAACAGCAGAATTCTGCACGAAATCGTCAAAATTCTTAGAGAAAACCGCATATTTCGATGCAAAACGACGATTTCTCGCCGATTTTCGTTGTTTTCTGGCTTGAATTCGCAAAGAAGAGCACGAAATCTACAAAATCATCACTTTTTACCAAGATTCAACGGCTGAATTGCAAGAAAACAGCAGAATTCTGCACGAAATCATCAAAATTCTTAGAGAAAACCGCATATTTCGATGCAAAACGACGATTTCTCGCCGATTTTTGTGGTTTTCTGGCTTGAATTCGCAAAAAAGAGCACGAAATCTACAAAATCATGACTTTTTACCAAGATTCAACGGCTGAATTGCAAGAAAACAGCAGAATTCTGCACGAAATCATCAAAATTCTTACAGAAAACCGCATATTTCGATGCAAAACGATTATTTCTCGCCGATTTTCGTTGTTTTCTGGCTTGAATTCGCAAAGAAGAGCACGAAATCTACAAAATCATCACTTTTTACCAAGATTCAACGGCTGAATTGCAAGAAAACAGCAGAATTCTGCACGAAATTATCAAAATTCTGAGAGAAAACCGCATATTTCGATACAAAACGACGTTTTCTCGCTGATTTTCGTTGTTTTCTATCTTGAATTCGCAAAGAAGAGCACGAAATCTACAAAATCATGACTTTTTACCAAGATTCAACGGCTGAATTGCAAGAAAACAGCAGAATTCTGCACGAAATCATCAAATTTCCTAGAGAAAACCGCATATTTCGATGCAAAACGACGTTTTCTCGCTGATTTTCGTTGTTTTCTATCTTGAATTCGCAAAGAAGAGCACTAAATCTACAAAATCATGACTTTTTACCAAGATTCAACGGCTGAATTGCAAGAAAACAGCAGAATTCTGCACGAAATCATCAAAATTCTTACAGAAAACCGCATATTTCGATGCAAAACGACGATTTTTCGTCGATTTTCGTTGTTTTCTGGCTTGAATTTGCAAAGAAGAGCACGAAATCTACAAAATCATCACTTTTTACCAAGATTCAACGGCTGAATTGCAAGAAAACAGCAGAATTCTGCACGAAATCATCAAAATTCTTAGAGAAAACCGCATATTTTGATGCAAAACGACGATTTCTCGCAGATTTTCGTTGTTTTCTATCTTGAATTCGCCAAGAAGAGCACGAAATCTACAAAATCATGACTTTTTACCTAGATTCAACGGCTGAATTGCAAAAAAACAGCAGAATTCTGCACGAAATCATCAAAATTCTTACAGAAAACCCCATATTTCGATGCAAAACGACGATTTCTTGCCGATCCTCGTTGTTTTCTATCCTGAATTCGCCAAGAAGAGCACGAATTCTACAAAATCATGACTTTTTACCAAGATTCAACAGCTGAATTGCAAGAAAACAGCAGAATTCTGCACGAAATCGTCAAAATTCTTAGAGAAAACCGCATATTTCGATGCAAAACGACGATTTCTCGCCGATTTTCGTTGTTTTCTGGCTTGAATTCGCAAAGAAGAGCACGAAATCTACAAAATCATCACTTTTTACCAAGATTCAACGGCTGAATTGCAAGAAAACAGCAGAATTCTGCACGAAATCATCAAAATTCATAGAGAAAACCGCATATTTCGATGCAAAACGACGATTTCTCGCCGATTTTTGTGGTTTTCTGGCTTGAATTCGCAAAAAAGAGCACGAAATCTACAAAATCATGACTTTTTACCAAGATTCAACGGCTGAATTGCAAGAAAACAGCAGAATTCTGCACGAAATCATCAAAATTCTTACAGAAAACCGCATATTTCGATGCAAAACGACTATTTCTCGCCGATTTTCGTTGTTTTCTGGCTTGAATTTGCAAAGAAGGGCACGAAATCTACAAAATCATGACTTTTTACCAAGATTCAACGGCTGAATTGCAAGAAAACAGCAGAATTCTGCACGAAATCATCAAAATTCTTAGAGAAAACTGCATATTTCGATGCAAAACAACGATTTCTCGGCGATTTTCGTTGTTTTCTATCTTGAATTCACCAAGAAGAGCACGAAATCTACAAAATTATGACTTTTTACATAGATTCAACGGCTGAATTGCAAGAAATCAGCAGAATTCTGCACGAAATCATCAAAATTCTTACAGAAAACCGCATATTTCGATGCAAAACGACGATTTCTCGCTGATTTTTGTTGTTTTCTATCTTGAATTCGCAAAGAAGAGCACTAAATCTACAAAATCATGACTTTTTACCAAGATTCAACGGCTGAATTGCAAGAAAACAGCAGAATTCTGCACGAAATCATCAAAATTCTTACAGAAAACCGCATATTTCGATGCAAAACGACGATTTCTCGCCGATTTTCGTTGTTTTCTGGCTTGAATTCGCAAAGAAGAGCACGAAATCTACAAAATCATGACTTTTTACCAAGATTCAACGGCTGAATTGCAAGAAAACAGCAGAATTCAGCACGAAATCAGTAGTAAGGTAGTGCCGGTTTCACTCCACGACCTTGTGGAGTGAAACCGGCATAGGTTTTACGCCGATGACTCATTGCAGTTTAATCTCATTTTATTTTTTATTTTATCAACTTTCAGTACAATGTTATTTGATACTTATCGTTTCAAATTACATTTATCCAATTTTATGAAAGCTTGAAGTTTCATTGCAAATATCTTCGAAACGGTTATTCTGGGTCCATTGGTACATATAACAAAAAAGATGCACATTAGAAAATACTATCGATTCATAGAAAGTAACTGACGTTTGATTTGTAATGTATCAAGTTACAAGATGAAATGTGTTATTTACTGTTTGTTCATAACTCGAAAACGAAGAGTCTGACGAGATTTGCGCTACTAATAAAAAATTAGCGGTTTGTAAAGTACAATTGATTTATAGAAAAAGAATTGGGTTTTAGTCATATCGTGTCAAGTTACAGCTAAATAAAATTTTGAATTTTTGAAGTTTGAAGAGCAATATCTCGGAAACGATACTTCCGACACAATTTGAATCTATGACAAAAAAGATGCGCCTCGAAAAGTACCATCGAAATGTTGAAAGAAAATTTTAATTTTATTCGACCACCCCAAAAATCGAAAAAAATTTTGTTAAATCTTGAATAAAATCCAAACGAATTGAAAAAACTATGACATGTTATATATTTTCTTAATGCACATTTAATTCTGCGTTATTTGATATGCAGCATGACAATTTTAAAAAAACTACCCCTAAATTATTGTTGAAGGTAGAAATCTGAAATTTTGTGTGCATGATTAGTGGACGATTCTAAAAAACGCCGTAATGTTAAAAGTTTTTTTTTGCGACTGGTTTGTCAAAAAATGCAATTGGTACACATAAGGGTTGCGATTTTGTGTGATTGAAAACGATCAAAACAAAGAGAAAATCTTTCTCAATATAGCGACCATACAATCACATAGAAAATAATGCGTTTAAGATTAGCATTTTTGTGGGGTAAAGTCCATTTCCGCCCGACCATAAACTGGCACAATTCATCGTTGTCAGTCGTTAATGAAATGCGCTAGTCGGTTTGTTCAGATTCTGAACCTGACACTCTTTTTTTTTTTTTTTTTTTGGATACATATTTTATATATATTTATACGGTATTGTACTCAAAACTCTTTTCTTTATCCATTCCCAAAAATTCAGAAAATTTTGAAAACTTAAAAAAAAAAAAAAAAAAATTTTTTTAGATAATTTTTTTCTACTACCCCTGTTTAAATGTAAAAAAAGTATTTTTCTTTTACGTAAATTTTCAAAAATTTGCTTTATCTCGAAAAACTACCCCTATTTAAAAAAAACTAAATATATATTCAATAATTTTTATTGTGTTTGCTACAAAGTTAAATTATATAGTAATCCGGGGGGAGGGGTGTGACTGCACCATTTTTCGATTATCCCTGTAAGTGCATTAAAATTAATCTTTTTGTTTTACTCCAAAAGTCTTTACTTACGGGATATCACGAATATGCACTCATCCGCAACCTCTCCTGTCTGCGGAATTCTTTTCGCTCCCTCCTTGATAGACAAGGTGGGACCTCTCTTATAATGTCCCTGTTTAACACTGGCCGATATCCCAGATAATCATCAGCATCATCATCATCATCCCACAATTCTTCTTTTTGAATGTTATTTAAAGGTGCTGCTGCTGCTGCTGCTGCTGCTGCTGCTGCTGCTGCTGCTGCTGCTGCTGATGTTCCTACTTCCCCACTGCTTGCAGAATTCTGCTGGGGTTGGTAAGATGCTGATGTGGGTGGTTGCGCCCATTCAGTTAGTCCAGGTTGGAATCGGCGACTGCACTTGAACTTGTGGATCGCCATTTTCGTTGGCTTAACCCAATGGTCTTTAACGAACGGGCATTGCACTAATTCTGAAAAAAATTATTGTATATAATTAAAAACAGAAGAAGAACAATGTCTTACCGTCGCTCATGTTGCTTCAAGATTTCTTGATTTCTGTTGCTCTAAAGTGTTACAATTTGATTTATATTAAAGTCATTTATCACCGCCTACTTGACAAAATACGTTTTACGCCTTGTTTATCTCCACACACTATTTTTCAACCAATCCCTACTTAGTACACTTACCGTTGCTGATGTTGCTATTGTGACATTGCGTTTCATTGGTTACAGCTTTCCCACACCAGCTCGAACTTAGACTTTTGAATGTCTTATTGGAGATGTATGTCCCAAACCTATGCACGCTTCTTGTTTCAATGACCCCGGTCATGAAAAATGCAAGCTTGCACTTACAAAATGCATTGCCAAGTTCCTGCGACAATGACCTGTCTTTAAGATTGATGTAATAAGCTGATATATGTCTAATTCTCTCGAGCATTGACTTGTCCTTCAAAATGTGCAAGCTCAGCAGATTTTTCCGAATGATCAATGAACTTTCCACCTCCTGCATACGTATCTATAGTGGGGCACTTTTGCAAAATCAACAATTTTCTTTATTATAAAAATGAACTTTTCTGTATTGCAAATCATTCAGTTGACAAAGTTGACAAGATGAAGACTCCCGCAAAGAAGTTCAACCTTAGCCTCAAAAAATCGCCTGCTGTAAGTAAAATTATTAATATATATTTTCATTTATTCTATCTGTATATAAATTTTATTTTAAATACCATTTTTTTTAGATTTCGGTCAAAAGTAGCGCCGAAGAAGAAGAAGAAGAAAAACAAACAATAAAAGTCCTGCAAAATGTTTTGCTGCAGGTAAATCAATTTTACAATTTTTAGTACATTACAAATAACATGATTTATTTGGCTTTCAGGAAGCAGGTGGAGTGGATTTAGAAGTTCTCCAGGTAGAAGATGGAGAATTGCTCTCTGTGAGTATTATAAATAATTCTCTAACAATCTTACTTTCGGTTATTTAAAATTTTTAATTCTTTTCGTTCAATTTTCAGGGTTGTGAGTCTCTGGATAGTTTTTTAAAGACGGCGGGACAAGTACCCTCAGTGCCACCTCCGATGAGGAAATTAAATTCGAAAAAATCGCCAAAACCAACGCCATCCAGGGGAAAAAATTTACGTTTGCTGGAAGAACAAGTGTTGAACGAGGAGTCACCTTGTTCATCACAGGACTTCACGGAAGATGAAGAAGAAGAAAACTCTACAACATCCACCCTGCGAGGTTGTCGCAAACGTTTGATAGCAGAGAAGCAAAAGCACCTTTACCATCTGGAGGGTATAGAGAGGGCCCTCCAGGAACTGAAGAAAAAAGAAGATAAGTTTCTTCTCGTTATACAAGAAAAAAGAAGAAAACTGACAAACGAGGCAATAAACCTAAATAATCAAATTGATACATGTAAAGACGTGATCAACCATATTTCGAAACAATTATAAGCTACTCTAATAAATAATTATAATATGTTTTATTGTTTTATTTTATTTTTTATTAAAAACATTTGAATAGACTAGACCACAAATTTAACCAACATGTTTGTACTAATATTGGTTGGTAATTTATTTACATTCCAGTTATTTCATTAAAGCTAATAAATTATATATAAACAAAAAAATCTACTATTTACTGCGTTGAATATTTCATTTAATTAAACTTATTCTATTCAATTTTGTAAGATTGAAATTCATTTGATTTTTATTGTTCCAAATTTATTTTTATTCTTCCAGTTTTGTCTTTTTTTCACATTTTTACATATTAAAACCATCATAAAATAAAACAAGGATAACAGAAAAAATTTTGATTGATATATACCATATTTTATTTTATTATTTTGAAATAACATTTTCAATTAATTGTAATCGATACATTTTTCTTTGTAGTTGAAACAATTCAATTTGTTGTTTTAAATGAATCAAAGATTGAATATGTCGTTCAATTTTTATCTGATAACTTTTTATAGCAAGCGTCTTCTTATGGTCATAAAACTTCTTGTTTAGGAATTTGGGCATAATTGTCTTTTTCTACAAATTCTATGTCCGTGGATAAATACACCGTTCCTCTGCTGATCAAAAATATTTCTTTTCCAAGTTTAATTTCTTCGTTTAAAGTTGCAAAATTGTTGTTTTTCTTCAATCTATTTGTAAAACGATGAGGAAGAATCGTTTTGAAGCCAGGACACTTTACACACACCTTTTCGCCATAGCACGTATCAGCAAAACTAAAATTCAACACTTTATATGGTTTATGTAGTTGCAGTGAGCGCAAACTTACAAATTCGTCAACTCTCAAATTATCGTTTAATTCTTTAATCATTGCAGACATTTTCTTTTAAAAGATGAAGTTATAAATTACAAACAATCTGATTTTAAGACTACATTTTGTAGATTTATATAAATATTCTTTCATTCATACGCAAGCGCAATTAAAAATTTCGAATTCAGCACTATTTGAAATATGAACAATTTGCTGACAATCAACAACTGACATGTCTCAAATTGCTAGTGTCCTTGGTTTACAAGTTGAAACTTGTTGATTTCTCTAGTACTTATAGATGCAAGAATTTTGCTTTGACAAAACTGTGTTTTTGTGCTTGTATGTGAATGTATGGTGCTATAAAAACATCTAAAAACATGGAAACTGTGACTTCTCTGTGCAAGCGATCATTACGACTTATACGACAGTACATTAGTAAAGTTAACAATGTGGATGAGACTCAACGTATGATAACTCATATTAACACCACAATCAGAATAGTTAAAAAAGCAATCTTAAACAAAATCTTTCAAAACAATCCATTAGAACAACCAAGTTCTTTAGAAGCAAGTTTAGCTCATCTCAAATGTTATCGTTTTAAATTGAAACACATGAAAAAGCAGTTTAATGTTAAACGTGGAAAAGGTTTACCAACGCCATCTAATATAAAAGATTGTGCTATTTCATGGGAAGATGTTGATTCATCTTTTAACAGCAGAATTCAGACAGGGTTTATATCAAATCATGGATGTAAAGATGCTTTAATTTTTTTAAATAAGTGTTTTAAATGTTTCTCTATAAGAGTTAAAAAAGAATTAACAAAACATCTTTTAAAAGTAAATGTCATATTTTCAGCGAATTTTATTAAGCCGCAAAATGATGACATTGATATGAAATCGTTTCCAACAAAAAACGAATTAATTGACAAATCAACTAATTTAAAAAAATGGTATCAAACAAATGTTGTTAACAAAATTATAAATAAACTTGAAGAATTTGCTGAAAAAGATTCCGGATGGGCATTATTGGAAATATTAGGTTTAAAAGTTAATATTAACCAATATGATCCCATCAAATTTGGTTATTCCACTTTTGTTAAAATGCCAAATTTTATTCAAAACAAACGAGCAGTCATCAATGTTCAAAATTCTGACTCATATTGCATACTTTGGGCAATTGTTTCGGCTTTATATCCAACAAATAATCACCCTGAAAGAATTTCATCGTACCCGCATTTCAAAGATGTTTTATCTTATGAAAACATAGAATTTCCAATTACATTTAAAGATATAAAAAAAATTGAAGTTATGAACAATTTAGCTATAAATCTCTACTGTATTGAAAATAAAAAAATCTTTCCGTGTGCATTAAGTACAAATTTGCAAAATTCAAGGAAAGTAATTAATCTCTTAATGGTACCATTGCAAACTAATACAAAGCAATTTAAAAACAATCAGCTTTTACATCACTTTGTTTGGATAAAAAATTTATCTGCATTGATATCAAAGCAATTATCAGCACACAATCACAAGACGTATATATGCGAAAGATGTTTGAACGCGTTTACGCAACAAGATCTTTTGGAAAAACATAGAAACTATTGTGAAAACGTAAATACTTGTTCCATTAAATTACCAACAGAAGATGATAAATTCTTGTTTTTTAAAAACCATAAATTTCAAGAAAAAGTAGCTTTCGCTATATATGCAGATTTGGAGAGCATTTTAGAGAAATGCAATGATAACAATCAACATTCCAATTCTCATGCTTATCAAAAGCATACTGCTTTTAGTGTCGCGTATTATTTGAAATGTTCATATGATGAAAACCTTTCAAAATTTCGATTATATCGTGGTAAAGATTGCATTTCATGGTTTATAAAAGAGCTGGACTCTATTGCAAAATTTTGTGACAATATCTTCAGATTTGTATTGCCTATGCAAAAATTAAATAAACAAGAAAGACAAAAAATTTTAAATGCAGGCAAATGTCACATCTGTAATCAATCATTTATTAACGAACAAATCAAAGTAATTGATCATGATCACAAAACTGGAGCAATTCGCGGGGCTGCTCATCAAAATTGCAATCTAAATTATAAGGATTCCCACATTATTCCCATTGTTTTTCATAATTTGAGTGGTTATGATGCTCATTTTATTATAAAAGAATTATCCACATCCATTGATGGTCAGATACAACTTTTACCGATTAATAAAGAAAAATACATAGCGTTTACAAAGTATGTTTCCAACACCTCAATTCGCCTGAGATTTATTGATTCTTTTCGCTTTATGCCGTCTAGTTTGGAGACGTTGGCAAATAATTTACAAAATGATCAGAAATACATTACTAAAGCGCATTGTAATGATTTCCAAGAATTTGAAATGTTAACAAAAAAGGGTATCTTTCCTTACGATTACATTGATTCTTGGGAAAAACTTGATGAAAAAAATCTTCCCACAAAAACTGATTTCTTCAGTTATCTCAATGATGAAGATGTTTCAGATAAAAACTATCAACATGCCATTAACGTCTGGAAACGTTTTAAAATTAATTCGCTTGGAGAATATTTTGATTTCTATTTAAAAACAGATGTTTTACTATTAGCTGACATATTTGAAGCTTTTCGAAAACCTGCATGATAACTTATCAACTAGATCCTTTACATTATTACACTGCACCTGGTCTAACTTTTGATGCGATGCTTAAAACAACGAAAATTCAATTAGAGCTTTTGACAGATATTGACAAAATCCTATTTATAGAAAAAGGAATTCGAGGTGGTGTTTCGCAATGTTCAAATCGATACGCTCAAGCCAACAATAAATATATGGCTAGTCACTATGATCAATATAAGGATTCCAGTTTTCTAATGTATTTTGATGTTAATAATCTCTATGGAGCAGCGATGTCAGAATATTTGCCCTATGGAAATTTCGAATTTCTAGAAAACATTGATCTCAATGAAATACTTAACACTCCCAAAAATTCTCACATTGGATACATAATTGAATGTGATATCAATTATCCCTTAAATTTGCATGAACTTCATAGTGACTTGCCTCTGGCTCCAGAACATATGATTCCTCCAATATCAAAGAGCAAAATACCCAAACTGTTGCTAACATTATATCCAAAACGCAACTATGTTGTACACTATCACAACTTGAAATTGTACATAAAATATGGATTGACTGTAGAAAAGGTTCATAGAGTTTTAAAATTTTATCAATCTCCTTGGTTGAAAGAATATATTGACTTGAACACTAAATTGAGACAACAGTCAAAAAATGATTTTGAAAAAGATTTTTATAAGTTAATGATTAATGCCATTTATGGCAAATGTATGGAAAACGTTCGCAAACATAAAGATATCCATTTACTTACTAAATGGGATGGTCGATTTGGTGCTCGATTTTATATCTCTAAACCAAATTTTCACAGTTCAGTTTGTTTTGATGATAATTTGGTTGTTGTAGAAATGAATAAATTAGAAGTATTTTTAAATAAACCTATATATATTGGTTTTAGCATTTTAGATATATCCAAAACATTTCTTTATGATTTTCATTATGGCTACATTTTGAATCGTTTTGATAAAAGAGCTAAATTACTTTACACCGATACAGACAGTTTAATTTATCAAATTCAAGTTGATGATATTTATCAGTATATAAAAACTGATCTTCATAAATTTGACACCTCCGATTATGAACCAAACAATATTTATAATATAGAATTAAAAAATAAAAAAGTTCCAGGCTTAATGAAAGATGAAAACAACGGCAAAATTATGTTGGAATTTGTTGGACTACGATCAAAAATGTATGCTTATACTGTTGATCGGAAAGATAAAATAAATTTTGAAAAAAAATCAAAAGGAGCAAAAAAATCGTCTATTAAGTCTATTACGTTAGATGATTATAAACAATGTTTGTTTGATGAGAAAATTTTCAAAACAGTTCAGAGACTTGTCAGATCTAAAAATCATACGGTTTATTCGACAGAACAAACTAAAGTTGTTCTAAGTCCTCACGATGATAAGCGCATGCTCAATTTTCCACATACAGATACAAAACCTTGGGGGTACATGTATCACATCAGTGAGTAACAGTGTGCTCTAAGAACAAGCTTTTTAATTGTCTACATAATTCTGATAAAAATCATGGAAGTTAACATGATTAATGAGATGGAACTTGAAATCTGTAAAAATGTGCAAAATACTGAGTTATTCTATCTCAAGAAATATTTCTCCATCATGAACCAATCAGGAAATAGCTCGAGTTATTTACCAAGTAAGAAACTGTTTCACCATTTGATGGAAAAAGAAGATTTTATAATAGAAGATTGTATTTTTTATTATATGTATAACAATACCGATCTTACAGATGTTTGTTTAGTTTTAGAGAAAAAGTTAAAATTTGATAATTATATTAATTCGATTTTACAATTATGTAATAAACATAATTATCAGTATTTAAATTTTGAACTTCTTAGCACTTTATTAACATCCAACAAGTTACTTAACAGTATGTTTTATAAATCTTTTGTTTTGTGTTTGTTATCAGATTTTGATTTACAAGGTGTTACCAATAACAGTTACCCTGTTAAAAATATAGCAAAAAATTATAAAAATTTGGAAACTTGTGTTACAAACTTTATATCTTACGTAGCATCTAAGGCTTACGCCGAACCTTTAAAATGTTTTATTTCGGCATTAGCAATAAACAAAATTCCATATAGTCTTAACAGATCTACAGCTCCGTTCAGCAGAATATTCAGCTGGCTGCAGGAAAATATATTAAATGCGGAAAGGGAGCCAGGAACGAGATTGGGATGGACTTCAGGACCGGATTCTGCTCCTTGGCCATCTACTGAATTGGCGGATTATAAAGAAACTTTGTCATTACTTAACTTAATATGTAATGAATAAATAAATAAACAGTTTTTAAAAAATGCATTTATTTTATTACCCACATACATCAAATAATATATTGTATATATACTTATACTATTTTTACAATATTCCTTAATGGTAAATATTTTACAACTCTATCATATAAAATGAGACAATATGCACTGGTTTTGTCCGGAACGTTAACAGCTGTTTCAAATTCCAATCTGATCAATACAGGACTTTTTCTCAAGATTTCGTTTTGTTTAGAACAATCTAGAACGGTTATGGGTGCAATTGTTTTAAATTCTTCAGGACTGAATAATGGTTCAGCCTCTTTTCTAAAAAAGGATCTCTGAAAATTTATAAACATTTCATACAAAAGAGCATACTGATTTGTTTTAAAATTTAGATTTAAATTATCATATGGATACATATCATCATTAAGATACACTTTAATATTACTTAAATTACAATGATCAAATTGGCTATAGTCTCTAGTTTTATGATTTTTCCTGTCTATTTGAAGTCCAAAAAATATATACTGTGCTCTTTCAACGCTGGTTTGTAAGGTCCATGTATGACTTCTTGTTTGCGGAAGCAAAGGAAACTCATGAATTTCTCTACTACGAAATGGAATATCTAATTCTCTATCATTGTTGACAATATTAATTAACATAAGCTTTGTTGAGTCAGATACCGATATATGTGGCACAGCCCAAGAAATTTTAAATATTTTAACTCTAGCTGAATTTTTATTGTCACTGAAAATTAATGCATTTATGTCGGTGTTTCCTCGAATAAGAATCAGTTCTTGACGCATATTAATTAAAATTTTATTAAAATCTTCACAGAATCCGAAAATGAAACGTAAAGGAATCACCACATTAAAATCTCCTGTCGTTTGATTAATTGTTGTCGAATTTCCTTTTGGAAACCAGCCTGCATTTTGAAGAGCATCACTCTGATTTGTATTGTATGTTGGATAACCTTTCAAGATTGTTGTCAATCCAGGATTTCTAATTCGATCTACAGGTTGTCCACAAATTTCATAACGTATTTCATCAAACAATAATAGAACACCATTATTTGCGAATTTTACACCTAAAGGTGAAACAGGTTCATTATTTTCTTTAAACACTTCCACTTTTCCTTCTATATACAATGAACTATGAGATGGTAGCGTGTACAAATTCTGCTGTTCTATAGGAATCCTGATTGTATCATTATTTCCAAATGAATCATTAGTGTAAGGTTTATGTGTACGTCTTTCGGCGTAAGTTATTGCTGAATCAAATACAGCTTTATCGTTAACATTTAGGTTTTCGTAATTCATTTTTGATTTGAAGTCTTTACGGTCAAGCCTAACGACTCTAAAAATTTTTTGTTTCTGGATGTTAATCCGTTGCACATCAGATTAGTACTGAATAATGTTTTCCTTGACTTATTTATATATTGAGGTAGTTTAGGTTTCAAAGAAAATTCCTGTTTAGATGTTGTGTTAAACAATAAACCCATTTTCTTACACTTTTTTCAAATGTAGTCTTACTGTTATGACTTCTTCTCTGAAATTAACTAAATTACCATCTTGATCTGTTATTTTAAGTACTATTTCATCAATTTGTTGCGTGTTGATTGGTAAATAAATAACATTTCTAGGAATTTCCACGATTCGATAGCCAGGTGGAATATTTGCAAAAAAATTCGTGAATTATGTGCATATCTTTTCCGTTTCTGAAAGAATTTGATACAACGTTACACTCTACACATAGAGCGTTCAACTTGAGAATTTTTGCAGGAAATTCAGAAAAATGATTAATATTTTTCTTTAGCTCTTGTGGTTTAAAACCCAAAAGAGTAGCAATACAATCTTTATGGGTGAAATCAATATCAAACGTACACTTTATTTCAGTTTTTAACGTGTTATTATTTCCTTTAATTAATACTTTTGGTAATAATTTCCGCTTCTTTTTAGGGTTGAACGAAGTGCCATAAAACTTTGTTACATAATCAGTTAGTTTCTTGTCTAAACATGAACTAATATCATCAATTTCATAAGAACCCTCATCTAAGCTTATACAACATAGTTGTTTATTTTCCAATTTAAAGTAAAATTTGTTATTAGTTTTATCAATATTTGGAAATGAATTATAGGTCAGAAGATTTGTTAAACCCATCACAAAATTATTGTTTTCCAAACATAATGGAGGATAAAATTTGCTATTAATTATGGAATTTCTTCCACTTAATGTTACAGTAAATGACATATTAAAGTTATTCTGGTTACAACCGAGTCACTACTAATTAAACATTAAATTGGTGTGTAGTTATATAGAAATTTTAAGCACAAATGACCACAATTATATGTATTATAATTTTGAAAATTTTTATGATTATATGTTATGCTACAAGAGCCCGCACTTTGCAAATAATTAATCAATTCTTTTGGAGGTTGCAGATTTCCATAACTATCAAAGTAAATAATTTTATTGCAATTTTTTTTATATGCTGTCCAATGTGTTCCAGGACCATTACAATCATCTAAGTTAATTATTCCACATTCTTTGACATTTACGGTTTTGGTAGGTAATGAGTTTCTCATAAATATTCCTCGAAAATGTGGAATTTTTAAACGTTTTACATATTTAATCAAATCTACATTTGTAAGTGCTCGTTTAGGTAGTTTTAACGGAAATCTTTTTTGTTTATTGCAGGTTTTAAAAAAAAACCAAAACCTGATTTGTATGGTTTTAAATATAATCCTTTGCCAGATTTTCCCACCGCAATAGCTTCCATTGCTTGATTATGACGTTGATTCTCTTTTAACTGCTCTTTGGCAGCATTTGCAGAATTCACAGTTTTTGCTATTGCAGCGGCACCTCCGCCTAGTGATCCCAATGCTCCTAAAGCGGCGAAAATTGGTAACAATGGTAAAAATCCACCAGTTTTTGGAACTGGAATAATTCTGTCTGGTTTTATTTTCTTCGTTCCCTTAATTTTTTTGACTTCAGCAATCGCACTTTTAAGTGCAGTTGTAGTGTTTTTATAATTTTTATTTTTTAAAATTTGTTTTGCATGATTTACTAAGTCCTTGAAATTCAAAGCTTTTCCATTTTTTCTTTTATATTTTCTTCTTTGAGATTTTCGTTTTGGTTTCTTTAATTTTAAATTGCAACCCATACCAAGTTTGGTTTTTGCTTTCATCACCGTTGCAACACCAGCAGCGGCAGCTTTCTCTCCAAAATTAGCGTCTGTTGAACGAAATCTATCGACAGCTTGTTCGTAAAGAATTTTATCAGCTTTGTGTCGCTCTTCTAAATCTTTGTGATTATTGTATGCTATGTCATGAGATTTACAAGCTTCATCTAATTTGTTAATACCCTTGTCTCCTCTTGCTAAACGTTTAGCTAGTTTGGTTCCAGGACCGCAAAATTGATAGCCGGGAATGTGTAATTCAAAGGGTAATTTGTTAATTGCTGAATTTACAAGCCCTCCACCGTAATACACCTTTTCAGAGGTTCTACTTAAACTGTTTTTTTGTGACCGGTCTGATAGCATTTTATACCTTTTGAAGCATCACATGCACACCGTTTGACTCCTGATCGTTTACTACTGATATGAATATTGGTATTCAGTTTAATAACAGCTTGACGATCAGTAACAACGAATATGAATGTGGTTAAGCAACAAGTTAGATTACCAGTCATCAACCATGATGATAATCTGGAAAATAGATATAAAAAACATGGTGAATTGTTACCTTCTACAATAAGATGTCTTATAGTCGGACCTTCTAATTGTGGAAAAACCAATGTTATGATAAGTTTAATTGAGCATCCAAATGGGTTAAAATTTGAAAACGTTTATGTTTTTTCAAAATCATTATTTCAACCAAAATACTGTCGTTTAGAAAAGTTATTAAAATCCATTAAAGGAATGAATTTTTTCTCATTTAAAGATGTAAACGATAATATACCGCCACCGCATCAAGCAAAATCAAATTCAATTTTTGTTTTTGATGATGTAGCTTGTGATAAACAAAATATTATTAGAGAATATTTTAGTATGGGGCGTCATAAACAAGTGGATTGTTTTTATTTGTGTCAAACGTACACGAGAATTCCAAAACATTTAATTCGAGATAATGCAAATTTATTAATTATATTTGAGCAGGATAACTTAAATTTACGTCATATCTATAATGACAATGTAAACAGTGATATTGACTTTAAACAATTCAAAGAAATGTGTTCTCTTTGTTGGAAAGAAAAGCATGGCTTTTTGACGATAGACAAAGATAGTGATGTAAATGCTGGACGGTATAGACTAAAATTAGATTCTTTTATAGAACCGTTAAAACAAGAAGAAAGACAAATAAGAAACGAATATATGTGTACGAAAACAAGTGATTAACTTAGTCTTTAAAAAACCTTTGTGCTTACTATAGCTTTCTATACTCGTGTATATTATGGATTTAGAGAATAGTTTAGAACTCACAAAAAAACTCATCGAAAAACGAAAAATTCTTCAACAAAAATTACAGTTGCTTAAAGAAAGCCAAAAAAATCATGAAAACTCTTTTTTACCAATTACAAGTCATTTAAAAAACATTGCAGATAAATTAGAACCAAAACAGTCTAATGAGTTTACAACTAATCCTACTGTTTCGAGTACTCCTAAAAAGAAATTATTAACTCAACTACACCTATCTCCAACTACACCTAAGAGAATTTCTTTAAAAGTAGATAAAATCAAAAAGCGTATTCATCTCCTCAAAGGTGAAAATGAGACACTCTCACCAATAAGATCAAAAATTGAACAAAACAAAGATGGGGATTTTCATCAAGCTGCATCTAAAGATACATCGTTTTTACACACCTCAACAATTGCTGAACATAACCCTAACAAAGAACAAAATTTTTCATTTGATGAAATTTTAGAAAATTCTGTATTAGAGAGTAAGCAAAATATTGCAAGCTTTATTGATACTCCAGTGTATAAAGAATGGATGAACGATTTTCATGAACTTCCAAGAAGGTACATTGATGAAATGCATCATGATGGTAAAAAGGAGTTTGATCATAGAACCGGAATTCGTCATGACAGTTATGGTGAAAAATATTATATAGGACGTGAACCAGTAAATTTTATTGGTCCTGATATAGAAGTCAGAAATAATACTTACAAGGGAACAATCGGCTTATATGAATTGTTGTTTAAAAATAAGCCTTTAAATTATACAAATGATGATTTAGAAAATTATAACAAAATCATAAGCATTAGTTGTGCTGCTAGAAAAAATTTCAATCCTGATGATAAAATTGCTGGTTCAAGATCAGATAAATATAGGAATATTGTTGCTCCCGGATTAACAAACTCTCCACTAAAAACACTAAAAAACAAGAAATTGATTGGTAAAGGAATGTTGAAAGAGGTTAATTTAAACTCTGTGGATTATGTTTATTGGAATGATCCAAATGAGTTAGTCGATAGACTACGATTGTTAGTTGCATCTCAGACAACGGGCAATACAAGTCATAATAACGAAATTATCTCGATCATTGAAGAATTACGGGAAGCTAACGTAATAGTTTAAAATGACATTAGATAAATTTGGACATCATATATCTAAACATCCTCTAAATGTAATTTACAATACAGATAAAGACGATGATGTCTCACATTATTTGTACTATAATGTAATATTAACATATCATGCAACTAAAATGATAAAAAATAAATTTGTTTTAATGTCTGGAAACACTGAATATGTTTTTCCGTTGAATTTGGGTGTTATTAAGAGTGTAAAATTATCTGATGATGAAATAGCAACTTGTGTAAATGATATTCCATATTTAAAAACTGAACTTTTAAGTCTTCAGTTAAAAAATGGTGATAGACTTTCATTTTCAAGTTTGATTAACAAGAATTTTTATGCCGAAATGGTCGTAAAGTGTCCGGTTGAATTTGAGACAACATCAGTTACATCAGAAAGTTTGTATCATAAACAAGTTCAGACAAAATGAAAACTTCAAAGCAGAAAATTTCTTCCACAAAACAAGATGTTGTAGATGAATTACACAAACCGGCAAGAGTAAATTTTAAAAGAAGACGTATTGTGATTAAAGGACTAAATGAAACACTTCAAGCTGACCTTGTTGAAATGATTAAATATGCAAAGGAAAATAGAGGTTACAAATACATTCTAATAGTAATTGATTGTTTTTCAAAATATGTGTGGGCAAGTAAACTTAAAACAAAATCTGCTCCGGAAGTTACAAATGCTATGAGTCATATTTTGGGTACATTTAAAACTCAACCAAAACATATCCAAACAGATAATGGAACAGAATTTTACAATAATAATTTTAAAACTTTAATGAAAAAGTATCACATAAATCATTATAGCGTTTTTAGTACTAAAAAAGCATCAATTGTTGAAAGAGTAAATAGAACCTTAAAGAATTTAATGTGGAAGCAATTCAGTCTACAAGGAAACTATAAATGGTTGGATATTTTGGAAAGGACTGTTAACCAATATAACAATTCTTACCACAGGACTATCAAAATGAAGCCTGCTGAAGTAAATATAAAAAACGAAAAATCTATTTTAAAAGCAATATACACCAACATTAAATATGCTACCAATAAAAATAAGTTCCATAAAGGTGATCATGTAAGAATAAGCAAATATCGAGGAATTTTTGATAAAGGATATACTCCAAATTGGTCCAATGAAATATTTGTTGTGCGACAAATCAAGCTAACTAATCCAACAACCTATC
Source organism: Gnatocerus cornutus (assembly GCA_029298725.1). Taxonomy (NCBI): domain Eukaryota; kingdom Metazoa; phylum Arthropoda; class Insecta; order Coleoptera; family Tenebrionidae; genus Gnatocerus; species Gnatocerus cornutus. The sequence goes on from CM055514.1 coordinate 4,368,993, forward strand.
TACTTCAAGATGACAAAGGTGAAAAAATCTTAGGAGGATTTTATGAAATGGAACTGCAGAAAGTTAAGCATCAAGATGTGTATCTGATAGAAAAAGTATTAAAAAAAAAAGGAAATAAATTATATGTAAAGTGGTTGGGATTCGATAAAAAGTTTAACAGTTGGATAGATAATACTAGCGTAGTGTAAAATTTATGTAATAAATTATTCATAGTTGTTTCCTTTAATTGTAATCTATGTTTTCTATAAAATAAATATAACATGTTACATTGTAGTATTTTTACTTGTAAATAAAACACAATTTAATGATAATAATTTTTATTTATATTCGTATCAATAAAACTTTGTTTTCACTGGCGATGTGTTGTGCGGATCTACCTCAGAGACTTCAAAGAAATCTTCATGGCAGGAAACGCACTCCTTTCCATATTTTGAAATAAGCCATTGCAATTCGGTTTGATCACACACAACATCCATATTGGTTATTGTCTCTTCAATCTCTAAAGCTTTGTTTGGATCTAAACATTTCCAAGTATTTTTTTCTTTCTTGTAACATGGCAGGCAATAATCTTGTCTGTTGAAAAATTTCATTTCACTTTCATCGAAATTTAAATTACCTAATTGATTCATATATTTCTTTTCGCTAAACAACACACCACCATTTTTTTTAAACCGATAATACATTGTGAGTCTTTAAACAAATTAATATTGGTAGAGTAACTCTGGCTGTATAAATAATAAAAGGATATTTATGGCGCAGGCGTATCATCGCCATCATAATGACTCATCTTGGTGAATTTAGTAAAATCCGCATATTTATTGTATTGCGGAACTTCACGCAACAATTGCACATTTCTGGAAATGCTGAGTGTTCATATCTAAAGCGCATGCTTAGGAACGTGCCTGAATCATATATAACTCGGTCTGTTAACAAACAATAGTTAATTTAACTTCAAATCACTCCAACAAACATCAATTGAAATGGCTTCACTTTTAAAGAATTTGAATGAAGACTTGCGCCTTGAAGATTTTATAAGTGTAAAGTCTTTGGATGTGAATAAACCATTTCAAGTTGTTTCTTTTGAAATCATAGAAACATGTTACGGTGACAAAGTGTGCGTCAAATGTCAAGATTTTAAAACTCTCTTGCCCCAGAGGTTTACAGAAGTATTCAAGAAGAACGACACTGTGAAATTATTAAATGAAGACTTAGAAAACGGTAAAGAAATATTCCTAGTAAGCAAGGGACCTGCAGGACGGTCAACCAACATAGAATTTGAAGAAAAATAAAATAATGGAACATTTTAAACTAATTGTATTTGTATAATAAAACAAAAAAAATAATAAAATGAAAACTCAACATTGTTATTTATTTTTTTTATGTCAACCCAGTATTAAAGATCAAACACAATGTAACGTTGAAACTAGAAAAAAACCTGTTAATGTTTTCAAGGCGTTATAAAAGGCGATTTTCTGAGGCGTTTGTCTGAGGCGTTTTTAAGGCGTTTTTGTGAGGCGTTTTTGTGAGGCGTTTTTGTGAGGCGTTTTTCTGAGGCGTTTTTAAGTCGTTTTTCTGAGGCGTTTTTAAGGCGTTTTTGTGAGGCGTTTTTAAGGCGTTTTTCTGAGGCGTTTTAAGGCGTTTTTCTGAGGCGTTCTTAAGGCGATTTGAAATCGTCCCCCACTACAAAAAATTCTTGTCCCCACCACAATAATTTGCATAGAGTTTTGTTTATTCATTTTAACAGAAAATTCTTATGACTAAAGTCAGAAAAGCGAAGAACATGCCAGTGCCTGTGAAATTTAAATGTCCCAAGTGCAATGGAGAGACTGATATGGAAAATGCCAAATGTATGGCATGTTCGTTTCAAATCATTGCAAAGGAAGAACATGGTGCAAAACATGTACCTGCAAGTTATTTTAAACCAAAACAATAAAAATTTTAATAAATGAGAAAGTTTCTTTTTTAACCTTACACCTAATGCGCATAAACGTGATAAAAAAACATGAATATATTTAAAGATGAGCAATAGGTTAATAACTCTAGAAAAGTGCAATGACTTATCATCACAAAACCTATGCCGGTTTCACTCCACAAGGTCGTGGAGTGAAACCGGCACTACCCAACTACTCAAAATTCTTAGAGAAAACCGCATATTTCGATGCAAAACGACGTTTTCTCGTTGATTTTCGTTGTTTTCTATCTTGAATTCGCAAAGCAGAGCACGAAATCTACAAAATCATGACTTTTTACCAAGATTCAACGGCTGAATTGCAAGAAAACAGCATAATTCTGCACGAAATCATCAAAATTCTTACAGAAAACCGCATATTTCGATGCAAAACGACAAATTCTCGCCGATTTTCGTTGTTTTCTGGCATGGATTTGCAAAGAAGAGCACGAAATCTACAAAATCATGACTTTTTACCAAGATTCAACGGCTGAATTGCAAGAAAACAGCAGAATTCTGCACGAAATCATCAAATTTCCTAGAGAAAACCGCATATTTCGATGCAAAACGACGTTTTCTCGCTGATTTTCGTTGTTTTCTATCTTGAATTCGCAAAGAAGAGCACTAAATCTACAAAATCATGACTTTTTACCAAGATTCAACGGCTGAATTGCAAGAAAACAGCAGAATTCTGCACGAAATCATCAAAATTCTTACAGAAAACCGCATATTTCGATGCAAAACGACGATTTTTCGTCGATTTTCGTTGTTTTCTGGCTTGAATTTGCAAAGAAGAGCACGAAATCTACAAAATCATCACTTTTACCAAGATTCAACGGCTGAATTGCAAGAAAACAGCAGAATTCTGCACGAAATCATCAAAATTCTTAGAGAAAACCGCATATTTTGATGCAAAACGACGATTTCTCGCCGATTTTCGTTGTTTTCTATCTTGAATTCGCCAAGAAGAGCACGAAATCTACAAAATCATGACTTTTTACCTAGATTCAACGGCTGAATTGCAAAAAAACAGCAGAATTCTGCACGAAATCATCAAAATTCTTACAGAAAACCGCATATTTCGATGCAAAACGACGATTTCTTGCCGATTTTCGTTGTTTTCTGGCTTGAATTCGCAAAGAAGAGCACGAAGTCAACAAAATCATTACTTTTTACCAAGATTCAACGGCTGAATTGCAAGAAAACAGCAGAATTCTGCACGAAATCATCAAAATTCTTAGAGAAAACCGCATATTTCGATGCAAAACGACGATTTCTCGCTGATTTTCGATGTTTTCTATCTTGAATTCGCAAAGAAGAGCACGGAATCTACAAAATCATCACTTTTTACCAAGATTCTACGGCTGAATTGCAAGAAAACAGCAGAATTCTGCACGAAATCATCAAAATTCTTACAGAAAACCGCATATTTCGATGCAAAACGACTATTTCTCGCCGATTTTCGTTGTTTTCTGGCTTGAATTTGCAAAGAAGAGCACGAAATCTACAAAATCATGACTTTTTACCAAGATTCAACGGCTGAATTGCAAGAAAACAGCAGAATTCTGCACGAATGCATCAAAATTCTTAGAGAAAACTGCATATTTCGATGCAAAACAACGATTTCTCGGCGATTTTCGTTGTTTTCTATCTTGAATTCACCAAGAAGAGCACGAAATCTACAAAATCATGACTTTTTACATAGATTCAACGGCTGAATTGCAAGAAATCAGCAGAATTCTGCACGAAATCATCAAAATTCTTACAGAAAACCGCATATTTCGATGCAAAACAACGATTTCTCGCCGATTTTCGTTGTTTTCAATCTTGAATTCGCCAAGAAGAGCACGAAATCTACAAAATCATGACTTTTTACTTAGATTCAACAGCTGAATTGCAAGAAAACAGCAGAATTCTGCACGAAATCATCAAAATTCTTACAGAAAACCGCATATTTCGATGCAAAACGACGATTTCTCGCCGATTTTCGTTGTTTTCTGGCTTGAATTCGCAAAGAAGAGCACGAAATCTACAAAATCATCACTTTTTACCAAGATTCAACGGCTGAATTGCATGAAAACAGCAGAATTCTGCACGAAATCATCCAAATTCTTAGAGAAAACTGCATATTTCGATGCAAAACAACGATTTCTCGCCGATTTTCGTTGTTTTCTATCTTGAATTCGCCAAGAAGAGCACGAAATCTACAAAATCATAACTTTTTACCTAAATTCAACGGCTGAATTGCAAGAAAACAGCAGAATTCTGCACGAAATCATCAAAATTCTCACAGAAAACCGCATATTTCGATGCACAACGACGATTTCTCGCCGATTTTCGTTGTTTTCTGGCTTGAATTCGCAAAGAAGAGCACGAAATCTACAAAATCATGACTTTTTACCAAGATTCAACGGCTGAATTGCAAGAAAACAGCAGAATTCTGCACGAAATCATCAAAATTCCTACAGAAAACCGCATAATTCGATGCAAAACGACGATTTCTCGCCGATTTTCGTTGTTTTCTGGCTTGAATTCGCAAAGAAGAGCACGAAATGTACAAAATCATGACTTTTTACCAAGATTCAACGGCTAAATTGCAAGAAAACAGCAGAATTCTGCACGAAATCATCAAAATTCTTAGAGAAAACTGCATATTTCGATGCAAAACAACGATTTCTCGCCGATTTTTGTTGTTTTCTATCTTGAATTTGCCAAGAAGAGCACGAAATCTACAAAATCATGACTTTTTACATAGATTCAACGGCTGAATTGCAAGAAAACAGCAGAATTCTGAACGAAATCATCAAAATTCTTACAGAAAACCGCATATTTCGATGCAAAACAACGATTTCTCGCCGATTTTCGTTGTTTTCTATCTTGAATTCGCCAAGAAGAGCACGAAATCTACAAAATCATGACTTTTTACCTAGATTCAACGGCTGAATTGCAAGAAAACAGCAGAATTCTGCACGAAATCATCAAAATTCTTACAGAAAACCGCATATTTCGATGCAAAACGACGATTTCTCGCCGATTTTCGTTGTTTTCTGGCTTGAATTCGCAAAGAAGAGAACGAAATCTACAAAATCATGACTTTTTACCAAGATTCAACGGCTGAATTGCAAGAAAACAGCAGAATTCTGCACGAAATCATCAAAATTCTTAGAGAAAACCGCATATTTCGATGCAAAACGACGATTTCTCGCCGATTTTCGTTGTTTTCTATCTTGAATTCGCCAAGAAGAGCACGAAATCTACAAAATCATAACTTTTTACCTAGATTCAACAGCTGAATTGCAAGAAAACAGCAGAATTCTGCACGAAATCATCAAAATTCTTACAGAAAACCGCATATTTCGATGCAATACGACGATTTCTCGCCGATTTTCGTTGTTTTCTGGCTTGAATTCGCAAAGAAGAGCACGAAGTCTACAAAATCATTACTTTTTACCAAGATTCAACGGCTGAATTGCAAGAAAACAGCAGAATTCTGCACGAAATCATCAAAATTCTTAGAGAAAACCGCATATTTCGATGCAAAACAACGATTTCTCGCCGATTTTCGTTGTTTTCTATCTTGAATTCGCCAAGAAGAGCACGAAATCTACAAAATCATGACTTTTTACCTAGATTCAACGGCTGAATTGCAAGAAATCAGCAGAATTCTGCACGAAATCATCAAAATTCTTACAGAAAACCGCATATTTCGATGCAAAACAACGATTTCTCGCCGATTTTCGTTGTTTTCAATCTTGAATTCGCCAAGAAGAGCACGAAATCTACAAAATCATGACTTTTTACCTAGATTCAACAGCTGAATTGCAAGAAAACAGCAGAATTCTGCACGAAATCATCAAAATTCTTACAGAAATCCGCATATTTCGATGCAAAACGACGATTTCTCGCCGATTTTCGTTGTTTTCTGGCTTGAATTCGCAAAGAAGAGCACGAAATCTACAAAATCATCACTTTTTACCAAGATTCAACGGCTGAATTGCATGAAAACAGCAGAATTCTGCACGAAATCATCCAAATTCTTAGAGAAAACTGCATATTTCGATGCAAAACAACGATTTCTCGCCGATTTTCGTTGTTTTCTATCTTGAATTCGCCAAGAAGAGCACGAAATCTACAAAATCATAACTTGTACCTAAATTCAACGGCTGAATTGCAAGAAAACAGCAGAATTCTGCACGAAATCATCAAAATTCTCACAGAAAACCGCATATTTCGATGCACAACGACGATTTCTCGCCGATTTTCGTTGTTTTCTGGCTTGAATTCGCAAAGAAGAGCACGAAATCTACAAAATCATGACTTTTTACCAAGATTCAACGGCTGAATTGCAAGAAAACAGCAGAATTCTGCACGAAATCATCAAAATTCCTACAGAAAACCGCATAATTCGATGCAAAACGACGATTTCTCGCCGATTTTCGTTGTTTTCTGGCTTGAATTCGCAAAGAAAAGCACGAAATATACAAAATCATGACTTTTTACCAAGATTCAACGGCTAAATTGCAAGAAAACAGCAGAATTCTGCACGAAATCATCAAAATTCTTACAGAAAACCGCATATTTCGATGCAAAACAACGATTTCTCGCCGATTTTCGTTGTTTTCTATCTTGAATTCGCCAAGAAGAGCACGAAATCTACAAAATCATGACTTTTTACCTAGATTCAACGGCTGAATTGCAAGAAAACAGCAGAATTCTGCACGAAATCATCAAAATTCTTACAGAAAACCGCATATTTCGATGCAAAACGACGATTTCTCGCCGATTTTCGTTGTTTTCTGGCTTGAATTCGCAAAGAAGAGAACGAAATCTACAAAATCATGACTTTTTACCAAGATTCAACGGCTGAATTGCAAGAAAACAGCAGAATTCTGCACGAAATCATCAAAATTCTTAGAGAAAACCGCATATTTCGATGCAAAACGACGATTTCTCGCCGATTTTCGTTGTTTTCTATCTTGAATTCGCCAAGAAGAGCACGAAATCTACAAAATCATGACTTTTTACCTAGATTCAACGGCTGAATTGCAAGAAAACAGCAGAATTCTGCACGAAATCATCAAAATTCTTACAGAAAACCGCATATTTCGATGCAATACGACGATTTCTCGCCGATTTTCGTTGTTTTCTGGCTTGAATTCGCAAAGAAGAGCACGAAGTCTACAAAATCATTACTTTTTACCAAGATTCAACGGCTGAATTGCAAGAAAACAGCAGAATTCTGCACGAAATCATCAAAATTCTTAGAGAAAACCGCATATTTCGATGCAAAACGACGATTTCTCGCTGATTTTTGTTGTTTTCTATCTTGAATTCGCAAAGAAGAGCACGGAATCTACAAAATCATCACTTTTTACCAAGATTCTACGGCTGAATTGCAAGAAAACAGCAGAATTCTGCACGAAATCATCAAAATTCTTACAGAAAACCGCATATTTCGATGCAAAACGACTATTTCTCGCCGATTTTCGTTGTTTTCTGGCTTGAATTCGCAAAGAAGAGCACGAAATCTACAAAATCATGACATTTTACCAAGATTCAACGGCTGAATTGCAAGAAAACAGCAGAATCCTGCACAAAATCATCAAAATTCTTAGAGAAAACTGCATATTTCGATGCAAAACAACGATTTCTCGGCGATTTTCGTTGTTTTCTATCTTGAATTCGCCAAGAAGAGCACGAAATCTACAAAATCATGACTTTTTACATAGATTCAACGGCTGAATTGCAAGAAAACAGCAGAATTCTGCACGAAATCATCAAAATTCTTACAGAAAACCGCATATTTCGATGCAAAACAACGATTTCTCGCCGATTTTCGTTGTTTTCAATCTTGAATTCGCCAAGAAGAGCACGAAATCTACAAAATCATGACTTTTTACCTAGATTCAACGGCTGAATTGCAAGAAAACAGCAGAATTCTGCACGAAATCATCAAAATTTTTACAGAAAACCGCATATTTCGATGCAAAACGACGATTTCTCGCCGATTTTCGTTGTTTTGTGGCTTGAATTCGCAAAGAAGAGCACGAAATCTACAAAATCATCACTTTTTACCAAGATTCAACGGCTAAATTGCATGAAAACAGCAGAATTCTGCACGAAATCATCAAAATTCTTAGAGAAAACTGCATATTTCGATGCAAAACAACGATTTCTCGCCGATTTTCGTTGTTTTCTATCTTGAATTCGCCAAGAAGAGCACGAAATCTACAAAATCATAACTTTTTACCTAAATTCAACGGCTGAATTGCAAGAAAACAGCAGAATTCTGCACGAAATCATCAAAATTCTCACAGAAAACCGCATATTTCGATGCAAAACGACGATTTCTCGCCGATTTTCGTTGTTTTCTGGCTTGAATTCGCAAAGAAGAGCACGAAATCTACAAAATCATGACTTTTTACCAAGATTCAACGGCTGAATTGCAAGAAAACAACAGAATTCTGCACGAAATCATCAAAATTCCTACAGAAAACCGCATATTTCGATGCAAAACGACGATTTCTCGCCGATTTTCGTTGTTTTCTGGCTTGAATTCGCAAAGAAGAGCACGAAATATACAAAATCATGACTTTTTACCTAGATTCAACGGCTGAATTGCAAGAAAACAGCAGAATTCTGCACGAAATCATCAAAATTCTTACAGAAAACCGCATATTTCGATGCAATACGACGATTTCTCGCCGATTTTCGTTGTTTTCTGGCTTGAATTCGCAAAGAAGAGCACGAAGTCTACAAAATCATTACTTTTTAGCAAGATTCAACGGCTGAATTGCAAGAAAACAGCAGAATTCTGCACGAAATCATCAAAATTCTTAGAGAAAACCGCATATTTCGATGCAAAACGACGATTTCTCGCTGATTTTCGTTGTTTTCTATCTTGAATTCGCAAAGAAGAGCACGGAATCTACAAAATCATCACTTTTTACCAAGATTCTACGGCTGAATTGCAAGAAAACAGCAGAATTCTGCACGAAATCATCAAAATTCTTACAGAAAACCGCATATTTCGATGCAAAACAACGATTTCTCGCCGATTTTCGTTGTTTTCAATCTTGAATTCGCCAAGAAGAGCACGAAATCTACAAAATCATGACTTTTTACCTAGATTCAACGGCTGAATTGCAAGAAAACAGCAGAATCCTGCACAAAATCATCAAAATTCTTAGAGAAAACTGCATATTTCGATGCAAAACAACGATTTCTCGGCGATTTTCGTTGTTTTCTATCTTGAATTCGCCAAGAAGAGCACGAAATCTACAAAATCATGACTTTTTACATAGATTCAACAGCTGAATTGCAAGAAAACAGCAGAATTTTGCACGAACTCATCAAAATTCTTACAGAAAACCGCATATTTCGATGCAAAACAACGATTTCTCGCCGATTTTCGTTGTTTTCAATCTTGAATTTGCCAAGAAGAGCACGAAATCTACAAAATCATGACTTTTTACCTAGATTCAACGGTTGAATTGCAAGAAAACAGCAGAATTCTGCACGAAATCATCAAAATTCTTACAGAAAACCACATATTTCGATGCAAAACGATGATTTCTCGCCGATTTTCGTTGTTTTCTGGCTTGAATTCGCAAAGAAGAGAACGAAATCTACAAAATCATGACTTTTACCAAGATTCAACGGCTGAATTGCAAGAAAACAGCAGAATTCTGCACGAAATCATCAAAATTCTTAGAGAAAACCGCATATTTCGATGCAAAACGACGATTTCTCGCCGATTTTCGTTGTTTTCTATCTTGAATTCGCCAAGAAGAGCACGAAATCTACAAAATCATGACTTTTTACCTAGATTCAACGGCTGAATTGCAAGAAAACAGCAGAATTCTGCACGAAATCATCAAAATTCTTACAGAAAACCGCATATTTCGATGCAATACGACGATTTCTCGCCGATTTTCGTTGTTTTCTGGCTTGAATTCGCAAAGAAGAGCACGAAGTCTACAAAATCATTACTTTTACCAAGATTCAACGGCTGAATTGCAAGAAAACAGCAGAATTCTGCACGAAATCATCAAAATTCTTAGAGAAAACCGCATATTTCGATGCTAAACGACGATTTCTCGCCGATTTTCGTTGTTTTCAATCTTGAATTCGCCAAGAAGAGCACGAAATCTACAAAATCATGACTTTTTACCTAGATTCAACAGCTGAATTGCAAGAAAACAGCAGAATTCTGCACGAAATCATCAAAATTCTTACGGAAAACCGCATATTTCGATGCAAAACGACGATTTCTCGCCGATTTTCGTTGTTTTCTGGCTTGAATTCGCAAAGAAGAGAACGAAATCTACAAAATCATGACTTTTTACCAAGATTCAACGGCTGAATTGCAAGAAAACAGCAGAATTCTGCACGAAATCATCACAATTCTTAGAGAAAACCGCATATTTCGATGCAAAACGACGATTTCTCGCCGATTTTCGTTGTTTTCTATCTTGAATTCGCCAAGAAGAGCACGAAATCTACAAAATCATGACTTTTTACCTAGATTCAACGGCTGAATTGCAAGAAAACAGCAGAATTCTGCACGAAATCATCAAAATTCTTACAGAAAACCGCATATTTCGATGCAAAACGACGATTTCTCGCTGATTTTCGTTGTTTTCTATCTTGAATTCGCAAAGAAGAGCACGGAATCTACAAAATCATCACTTTTTACCAAGATTCTACGGCTGAATTGCAAGAAAACAGCAGAATTCTGCAATGAAATCATCAAAATTCTTACAGAAAACCGCATATTTCGATGCAAAACGACTATTTCTCGCCGATTTTCGTTGTTTTCTGGCTTTAATTCGCAAAGAAGAGCACGAAATCTACAAAATCATGACTTTTTACCAAGAGTCAACGGCTGAATTGCAAGAAAACAGCAGAATCCTGCACAAAATCATCAAAATTTTTAGAGAAAACTGCATATTTCGATGCAAAACAACGATTTCTCGGCGATTTTCGTTGTTTTCTATCTTGAATTCGCCAAGAAGAGCACGAAATCTACAAAATCATGACTTTTTACATAGATTCAACGGCTGAATTGCAAGAAAACAGCAGAATTCTGCACGAAATCATCAAAATTCTTACAGAAAACCGCATATTTCGATGCAAAACAACGATTTCTCGCCGATTTTCGTTGTTTTCAATCTTGAATTCGCCAAGAAGAGCACGAAATCTACAAAATCATGACTTTTTACCTAGATTCAACAGCTGAATTGCAAGAAAACAGCAGAATTCTGCACGAAATCATCAAAATTCTTACAGAAAACCGCATATTTCGATGCAAAACGACGATTTCTCGCCGATTTTCGTTGTTTTCTGGCTTGAATTCGCAAAGAAGAGCACGAAATCTACAAAATCATCACTTTTTACCAAGATTCAACGGCTGAATTGCATGAAAACAGCTGAATTCTGCACGAAATCATCAAAATTTTTAGAGAAAACTGCATATTTCGATGCAAAACAACGATTTCTCGCCGATTTTCGTTGTATTCTATCTTGAATTCGCCAAGAAGAGCACGAAATCTACAAAATCATGACTTTTTACCAAGATTCAACGGCTAAATTGCAAGAAAACAGCAGAATTCTGCACGAAATCATCAAAATTCTTAGAGAAAACTGCATATTTCGATGCAAAACAACGATTTCTCGCCGATTTTCATTGTTTTCTATCTTGAATTCGCCAAGAAGAGCACGAAATCTACAAAATCATGACTTTTTACCTAGATTCAACGGCTGAATTGCAAGAAAACAGCAGAATTCTTCACGAAATCATCAAAATTCTTACAGAAAACCGCATATTTCGATGCAAAACGACGATTTCTCGCCGATTTTCGTTGTTTTCTGGCTTGAATTCGCAAAGAAGAGAACGAAATCTACAAAATCATGACTTTTTACCAAGATTCAACGGCTGAATTGCAAGAAAACAGCAGAATTCTTCACGAAATCATCAAAATTCTTACAGAAAACCGCATATTTCGATGCAAAACGACGATTTCTCGCCGATTTTCGTTGTTTTCTGGCTTGAATTCGCAAAGAAGAGAACGAAATCTACAAAATCATGACTTTTTACCAAGATTCAACGGCTGAATTGCAAGAAAGCAGCAGAATTCTGCACGAAATCATCAAAATTCTTAGAGAAAACCGCATATTTCGATGCAAAACGACGATTTCTCGCTGATTTTCGTTGTTTTCTATCTTGAATTCGCAAAGAAGAGCACGGAATCTACAAAATCATGACTTTTTACTAAGATTCAACGGCTGAATTGCAAGAAAACAGCAGAATTCTGCACGAAATCATCAAAATTCTTACAGAAAACCGCATATTTCGATGCAAAACGACGATTTCTCGCCGATTTTCGTTGTTTTCTGGCATGAATTTGCAAAGAAGAGCACGAAATCTACAAAATCATGACTTTTTACCAAGATTCAACGGCTGAATTGCAAGAAAACAGCAGAATTCTGCACGAAATCATCAAATTTCTTAGAGAAAACCGCATATTTCGATGCAAAACGACGTTTTCTCGCTGATTTTCGTTGTTTTCTATCTTGAATTCGCAAAGAAGAGCACGAAATCTACAAAATCATGACTTTTTACCAAGATTCAACGGCTGAATTGCAAGAAAACAGCAGAATTCTGCACGAAATCATCAAAATTCTTACAGAAAACCGCATATTTCGATGCAAAACGACGATTTCTCGCCGATTTTCGTTGTTTTCTGGCTTGAATTCGCAAAGAAGAGCACGAAATCTACAAAATCATGACTTTTTACCAAGATTCAACGGCTGAATTGCAAGAAAACAGCAGAATCCTGCACAAAATCATCAAAATTCTTAGAGAAAACTGCATATTTCGATGCAAAACAACGATTTCTCGGCGATTTTCGTTGTTTTCTATCTTGAATTCGCCAAGAAGAGCACGAAATCTACAAAATCATGACTTTTTTTCATAGATTCAACGGCTGAATTGCAAGAAATCAGCAGAATTCTGCACGAAATCATCAAAATTCTTACAGAAAACCGCATATTTCGATGCAATACGACGATTTCTCGCCGATTTTCGTTGTTTTCTGGCTTGAATTCGCAAAGAAGAGCACGAAGTCTACAAAATCATTACATTTTACCAAGATTCAACGGCTGAATTGCAAGAAAACAGCAGAATTCTGCACGAAATCATCAAAATTCTTAGAGAAAACCGCATATTTCGATGCAAAACGACGATTTCTCGCTGATTTTCGTTGTTTTCTATCTTGAATTCGCAAAGAAGAGCACGGAATCTACAAAATCATCACTTTTTACCAAGATTCTACGGCTGAATTGCAAGAAAACAGCAGAATTCTGCACGAAATCATCAAAATTCTTACAGAAAACCGCATATTTCGATGCAAAACGACTATTTCTCGCCGATTTTCGTTGTTTTCTGGCTTTAATTCGCAAAGAAGAGCACGAAATCTACAAAATCATGACTTTTTACCAAGAATCAACGGCTGAATTGCAAGAAAACAGCAGAATCCTGCACAAAATCATCAAAATTTTTAGAGAAAACTGCATATTTCGATGCAAAACAACGATCTCTCGGCGATTTTCGTTGTTTTCTATCTTGAATTCGCCAAGAAGAGCACGAAATCTACAAAATCATGACTTTTTACATAGATTCAACGGCTGAATTGCAAGAAAACAGCAGAATTCTGCACGAAATCATCAAAATTCTTACAGAAAACCGCATATTTCGATGCAAAACAACGATTTCTCGCCGATTTTCGTTGTTTTCAATCTTGAATTCGCCAAGAAGAGCACGAAATCTACAAAATCATGACTTTTTACCTAGATTCAACAGCTGAATTGCAAGAAAACAGCAGAATTCTGCACGAAATCATCAAAATTCTTACAGAAAACCGCATATTTCGATGCAAAACGACGATTTCTCGCCGATTTTCGTTGTTTTCTGGCTTGAATTCGCAAAGAAGAGCACGAAATCTACAAAATCATCACTTTTTACCAAGATTCAACGGCTGAATTGCATGAAAACAGCTGAATTCTGCACGAAATCATCAAAATTCTTAGAGAAAACTGCATATTTCGATGCAAAACAACGATTTCTCGCCGATTTTCGTTGTTTTCTGGCTTGAATTCGCAAAGAAGAGCACGAAGTCTACAAAATCATTACTTTTTACCAAGATTCAACGGCTGAATTGCAAGAAAACAGCAGAATTCTGCACGAAATCATCAAAATTCTTAGAGAAAACCGCATATTTCGATGCAAAACGACGATTTCTCGCTGATTTTTGTTGTTTTCTATCTTGAATTCGCAAAGAAGAGCACGGAATCTACAAAATCATCACTTTTTACCAAGATTCTACGGCTGAATTGCAAGAAAACAGCAGAATTCTGCACGAAATCATCAAAATTCTTACAGAAAACCGCATATTTCGATGCAAAACGACTATTTCTCGCCGATTTTCGTTGTTTTCTGGCTTGAATTCGCAAAGAAGAGCACGAAATCTACAAAATCATGACATTTTACCAAGATTCAACGGCTGAATTGCAAGAAAACAGCAGAATCCTGCACAAAATCATCAAAATTCTTAGAGAAAACTGCATATTTCGATGCAAAACAACGATTTCTCGGCGATTTTCGTTGTTTTCTATCTTGAATTCGCCAAGAAGAGCACGAAATCTACAAAATCATGACTTTTTACATAGATTCAACGGCTGAATTGCAAGAAAACAGCAGAATTCTGCACGAAATCATCAAAATTCTTACAGAAAACCGCATATTTCGATGCAAAACAACGATTTCTCGCCGATTTTCGTTGTTTTCAATCTTGAATTCGCCAAGAAGAGCACGAAATCTACAAAATCATGACTTTTTACCTAGATTCAACGGCTGAATTGCAAGAAAACAGCAGAATTCTGCACGAAATCATCAAAATTTTTACAGAAAACCGCATATTTCGATGCAAAACGACGATTTCTCGCCGATTTTCGTTGTTTTGTGGCTTGAATTCGCAAAGAAGAGCACGAAATCTACAAAATCATCACTTTTTACCAAGATTCAACGGCTAAATTGCATGAAAACAGCAGAATTCTGCACGAAATCATCAAAATTCTTAGAGAAAACTGCATATTTCGATGCAAAACAACGATTTCTCGCCGATTTTCGTTGTTTTCTATCTTGAATTCGCCAAGAAGAGCACGAAATCTACAAAATCATAACTTTTTACCTAAATTCAACGGCTGAATTGCAAGAAAACAGCAGAATTCTGCACGAAATCATCAAAATTCTCACAGAAAACCGCATATTTCGATGCAAAACGACGATTTCTCGCCGATTTTCGTTGTTTTCTGGCTTGAATTCGCAAAGAAGAGCACGAAATCTACAAAATCATGACTTTTTACCAAGATTCAACGGCTGAATTGCAAGAAAACAACAGAATTCTGCACGAAATCATCAAAATTCCTACAGAAAACCGCATATTTCGATGCAAAACGACGATTTCTCGCCGATTTTCGTTGTTTTCTGGCTTGAATTCGCAAAGAAGAGCACGAAATATACAAAATCATGACTTTTTACCTAGATTCAACGGCTGAATTGCAAGAAAACAGCAGAATTCTGCACGAAATCATCAAAATTCTTACAGAAAACCGCATATTTCGATGCAATACGACGATTTCTCGCCGATTTTCGTTGTTTTCTGGCTTGAATTCGCAAAGAAGAGCACGAAGTCTACAAAATCATTACTTTTTAGCAAGATTCAACGGCTGAATTGCAAGAAAACAGCAGAATTCTGCACGAAATCATCAAAATTCTTAGAGAAAACCGCATATTTCGATGCAAAACGACGATTTCTCGCTGATTTTCGTTGTTTTCTATCTTGAATTCGCAAAGAAGAGCACGGAATCTACAAAATCATCACTTTTTACCAAGATTCTACGGCTGAATTGCAAGAAAACAGCAGAATTCTGCACGAAATCATCAAAATTCTTACAGAAAACCGCATATTTCGATGCAAAACAACGATTTCTCGCCGATTTTCGTTGTTTTCAATCTTGAATTCGCCAAGAAGAGCACGAAATCTACAAAATCATGACTTTTTACCTAGATTCAACGGCTGAATTGCAAGAAAACAGCAGAATCCTGCACAAAATCATCAAAATTCTTAGAGAAAACTGCATATTTCGATGCAAAACAACGATTTCTCGGCGATTTTCGTTGTTTTCTATCTTGAATTCGCCAAGAAGAGCACGAAATCTACAAAATCATGACTTTTTACCTAGATTCAACGGCTGAATTGCAAGAAAACAGCAGAATTCTTCACGAAATCATCAAAATTCTTACAGAAAACCGCATATTTCGATGCAAAACGACGATTTCTCGCCGATTTTCGTTGTTTTCTGGCTTGAATTCGCAAAGAAGAGAACGAAATCTACAAAATCATGACTTTTTACCAAGATTCAACGGCTGAATTGCAAGAAAACAGCAGAATTCTTCACGAAATCATCAAAATTCTTACAGAAAACCGCATATTTCGATGCAAAACGACGATTTCTCGCCGATTTTCGTTGTTTTCTGGCTTGAATTCGCAAAGAAGAGAACGAAATCTACAAAATCATGACTTTTTACCAAGATTCAACGGCTGAATTGCAAGAAAGCAGCAGAATTCTGCACGAAATCATCAAAATTCTTAGAGAAAACCGCATATTTCGATGCAAAACGACGATTTCTCGCTGATTTTCGTTGTTTTCTATCTTGAATTCGCAAAGAAGAGCACGGAATCTACAAAATCATGACTTTTTACTAAGATTCAACGGCTGAATTGCAAGAAAACAGCAGAATTCTGCACGAAATCATCAAAATTCTTAGAGAAAACTGCATATTTCGATGCAAAACAACGATTTCTCGGCGATTTTCGTTGTTTTCTATCTTGAATTCGCCAAGAAGAGCACGAAATCTACAAAATCATGACTTTTTTTCATAGATTCAACGGCTGAATTGCAAGAAATCAGCAGAATTCTGCACGAAATCATCAAAATTCTTACAGAAAACCGCATATTTCGATGCAATACGACGATTTCTCGCCGATTTTCGTTGTTTTCTGGCTTGAATTCGCAAAGAAGAGCACGAAGTCTACAAAATCATTACTTTTTACCAAGATTCAACGGCTGAATTGCAAGAAAACAGCAGAATTCTGCACGAAATCATCAAAATTCTTACAGAAAACCGCATATTTCGATGCAAAACGACGATTTCTCGCCGATTTTCGTTGTTTTCTGGCATGAATTTGCAAAGAAGAGCACGAAATCTACAAAATCATGACTTTTTACCAAGATTCAACGGCTGAATTGCAAGAAAACAGCAGAATTCTGCACGAAATCATCAAAATTCTTACAGAAAACCGCATATTTCGATGCAAAACGACGATTTCTCGCCGATTTTCGTTGTTTTCTGGCTTGAATTCGCAAAGAAGAGCACGAAATCTACAAAATCATGACTTTTTACCAAGATTCAACGGCTGAATTGCAAGAAAACAGCAGAATCCTGCACAAAATCATCAAAATTCTTAGAGAAAACTGCATATTTCGATGCAAAACAACGATTTCTCGGCGATTTTCGTTGTTTTCTATCTTGAATTCGCCAAGAAGAGCACGAAATCTACAAAATCATGACTTTTTTTCATAGATTCAACGGCTGAATTGCAAGAAATCAGCAGAATTCTGCACGAAATCATCAAAATTCTTACAGAAAACCGCATATTTCGATGCAATACGACGATTTCTCGCCGATTTTCGTTGTTTTCTGGCTTGAATTCGCAAAGAAGAGCACGAAGTCTACAAAATCATTACTTTTTACCAAGATTCAACGGCTGAATTGCAAGAAAACAGCAGAATTCTGCACGAAATCATCAAAATTCTTAGAGAAAACCGCATATTTCGATGCAAAACGACGATTTCTCGCTGATTTTCGTTGTTTTCTATCTTGAATTCGCAAAGAAGAGCACGGAATCTACAAAATCATCACTTTTTACCAAGATTCTACGGCTGAATTGCAAGAAAACAGCAGAATTCTGCACGAAATCATCAAAATTCTTACAGAAAACCGCATATTTCGATGCAAAACGACTATTTCTCGCCGATTTTCGTTGTTTTCTGGCTTTAATTCGCAAAGAAGAGCACGAAATCTACAAAATCATGACTTTTTACCAAGAATCAACGGCTGAATTGCAAGAAAACAGCAGAATCCTGCACAAAATCATCAAAATTTTTAGAGAAAACTGCATATTTCGATGCAAAACAACGATTTCTCGGCGATTTTCGTTGTTTTCTATCTTGAATTCGCCAAGAAGAGCACGAAATCTACAAAATCATGACTTTTTACATAGATTCAACGGCTGAATTGCAAGAAAACAGCAGAATTCTGCACGAAATCATCAAAATTCTTACAGAAAACCGCATATTTCGATGCAAAACAACGATTTCTCGCCGATTTTCGTTGTTTTCAATCTTGAATTCGCCAAGAAGAGCACGAAATCTACAAAATCATGACTTTTTACCTAGATTCAACAGCTGAATTGCAAGAAAACAGCAGAATTCTGCACGAAATCATCAAAATTCTTACAGAAAACCGCATATTTCGATGCAAAACGACGATTTCTCGCCGATTTTCGTTGTTTTCTGGCTTGAATTCGCAAAGAAGAGCACGAAATCTACAAAATCATCACTTTTTACCAAGATTCAACGGCTGAATTGCATGAAAACAGCTGAATTCTGCACGAAATCATCAAAATTCTTAGAGAAAACTGCATATTTCGATGCAAAACAACGATTTCTCGCCGATTTTCGTTGTTTTCTATCTTGAATTCGCCAAGAAGAGCACGAAATCTACAAAATCATGACTTTTTACCTAAATTCAACAGCTGAATTGCAAGAAAACAGCAGAATTCTGCACGAAATCATCAAAATTCTCACAGAAAACCGCATATTTCGATGCAAAACGACGATTTCTCGCCGATTTTCGTTGTTTTCTGGCTTGAATTCGCAAAGAAGAGCACGAAATCTACAAAATCATGACTTTTTACCAAGATTCAACGGCTAAATTGCAAGAAAACAGCAGAATTCTGCACGAAATCATCAAAATTCTTAGAGAAAACTGCATATTTCGATGCAAAACAACGATTTCTCGCCGATTTTCATTGTTTTCTATCTTGAATTTGCCAAGAAGAGCACGAAATCTACAAAATCATGACTTTTTACCTAGATTCAACGGCTGAATTGCAAGAAAACAGCAGAATTCTTCACGAAATCATTAAAATTCTTACAGAAAACCGCATATTTCGATGCAAAACGACGATTTCTCGCCGATTTTCGTTGTTTTCTGGCTTGAATTCGCAAAGAAGAGAACAAAATCTACAAAATCATGACTTTTTACCAAGATTCAACGGCTGAATTGCAAGAAAGCAGCAGAATTCTGCACGAAATCATCAAAATTCTTAGAGAAAACCGCATATTTCGATGCAAAACGACGATTTCTCGCTGATTTTCGTTGTTTTCTATCTTGAATTCGCAAAGAAGAGCACGGAATCTACAAAATCATGACTTTTTACTAAGATTCAACGGCTGAATTGCAAGAAAACAGCAGAATTCTGCACGAAATCATCAAAATTCTTACAGAAAACCGCATATTTCGATGCAAAACGACGATTTCTCGCCGATTTTCGTTGTTTTCTGGCATGAATTTGCAAAGAAGAGCACGAAATCTACAAAATCATGACTTTTTACCAAGATTCAACGGCTGAATTGCAAGAAAACAGCAGAATTCTGCACGAAATCATCAAATTTCTTAGAGAAAACCGCATATTTCGATGCAAAACGACGATTTCTCGCTGATTTTCGTTGTTTTCTATCTTGAATTCGCAAAGAAGAGCACGGAATCTACAAAATCATCACTTTTTACCAAGATTCTACGGCTGAATTGCAAGAAAACAGCAGAATTCTGCACGAAATCATCAAAATTCTTACAGAAAACCGCATATTTCGATGCAAAACGACTATTTCTCGCCGATCTTCGTTGTTTTCTGGCTTGAATTCGCAAAGAAGAGCACGAAATCTACAAAATCATGACTTTTTACCAAGATTCAACGGCTGAATTGCAAGAAAACAGCAGAATCCTGCACAAAATCATCAAAATTCTTAGAGAAAACTGCATATTTCGATGCAAAACAACGATTTCTCGGCGATTTTCGTTGTTTTCTATCTTGAATTCGCCAAGAAGACACAAAATCTACAAAATCATGACTTTTTACATAGATTCAACGGCTGAATTGCAAGAAAACAGCAGAATTCTGCACGAAATCATCAAAATTCTTACAGAAAACCGCATATTTCGATGCAAAACAACGATTTCTCGCCGATTTTCGTTGTTTTCAATCTTGAATTCGCCAAGAAGAGCACGAAATCTACAAAATCATGACTTTTTACCTAGATTCAACGGCTGAATTGCAAGAAAACAGCAGAATTCTGCACGAAATCATCAAAATTCTTACAGAAAACCGCATATTTCGATGCAAAACGACTATTTCTCGCCGATTTTCGTTGTTTTCTGGCTTGAATTCGCAAAGAAGAGCACGAAATCTACAAAATCATGACTTTTTACCAAGATTCAACGGCTGAATTGCAAGAAAACAGCAGAATCCTGCACAAAATCATCAAAATTCTTAGAGAAAACTGCATATTTCGATGCAAAACAACGATTTCTCGGCGATTTTCGTTGTTTTCTATCTTGAATTCGCCAAGAAGAGCACGAAATCTACAAAATCATGACTTTTTACATAGATTCAACAGCTGAATTGCAAGAAAACAGCAGAATTCTGCACGAACTCATCAAAATTCTTACAGAAAACCGCATATTTCGATGCAAAACAACGATTTCTCGCCGATTTTCGTTGTTTTCAATCTTGAATTCGCCAAGAAGAGCACGAAATCTACAAAATCATGACTTTTTACCTAGATTCAACGGCTGAATTGCAAGAAAACAGCAGAATTCTGCACGAAATCATCAAAATTCTTACAGAAAACCGCATATTTCGATGCAATACGACGATTTCTCGCCGATTTTCGTTGTTTTCTGGCTTGAATTCGCAAAGAAGAGCACGAAGTCTACAAAATCATTACTTTTACCAAGATTCAACGGCTGAATTGCAAGAAAACAGCAGAATTCTGCACGAAATCATCAAAATTCTTAGAGAAAACCGCATATTTCGATGCAAAACGACGATTTCTCGTTGATTTTCGTTGTTTTCTATCTTGAATTCGCAAAGAAGAGCACGGAATCTTTAAAATCATCACTTTTTACCAAGATTCTACGTCTGAATTGCAAGAAAACAGCAGAATTCTGCACGAAATCATCAAAATTCTTACAGAAAACCGCATATTTCGATGCAAAACGACTATTTCTCGCCGATTTTCGTTGTTTTCTGGCTTGAATTCGCAAAGAAGAGCACGAAATCTACAAAATCATGACTTTTTACCAAGATTCAACGGCTGAATTGCAAGAAAACAGCAGAATCCTGCACAAAATCATCAAAATTCTTAGAGAAAACTGCATATTTCGATGCAAAACAACGATTTCTCGGCGATTTTCGTTGTTTTCTATCTTGAATTCGCCAAGAAGAGCACGAAATCTACAAAATCATGACTTTTTTTCATAGATTCAACGGCTGAATTGCAAGAAAAGAGCAGAATTCTGCACGAAATCATCAAAATTCTTACAGAAAACCGCATATTTCGATGCAATGCGACGATTTCTCGCCGATTTTCGTTGTTTTCTGGCTTGAATTCGCAAAGAAGAGCACGAAGTCTACAAAATCATTACTTTTTACCAAGATTCAACGGCTGAATTGCAAGAAAACAGCAGAATTCTGCACGAAATCATCAAAATTCTTAGAGAAAACCGCATATTTCGATGCAAAACGACGATTTCTCGCTGATTTTCGTTGTTTTCTATCTTGAATTCGCAAAGAAGAGCACGGAATCTACAAAATCATCACTTTTTACCAAGATTCTACGGCTGAATTGCAAGAAAACAGCAGAATTCTGCACGAAATCATCAAAATTCTTACAGAAAACCGCATATTTCGATGCAAAACGACTATTTCTCGCCGATTTTCGTTGTTTTCTGGCTTTAATTCGCAAAGAAGAGCACGAAATCTACAAAATCATGACTTTTTACCAAGAATCAACGGCTGAATTGCAAGAAAACAGCAGAATCCTGCACAAAATCATCAAAATTTTTAGAGAAAACTGCATATTTCGATGCAAAACAACGATTTCTCGGCGATTTTCGTTGTTTTCTATCTTGAATTCGCCAAGAAGAGCACGAAATCTACAAAATCATGACTTTTTACATAGATTCAACGGCTGAATTGCAAGAAAACAGCAGAATTCTGCACGAAATCATCAAAATTCTTACAGAAAACCGCATATTTCGATGCAAAACAACGATTTCTCGCCGATTTTCGTTGTTTTCAATCTTGAATTCGCCAAGAAGAGCACGAAATCTACAAAATCATGACTTTTTACCTAGATTCAACAGCTGAATTGCAAGAAAACAGCAGAATTCTGCACGAAATCATCAAAATTCTTACAGAAAACCGCATATTTCGATGCAAAACGACGATTTCTCGCCGATTTTCGTTGTTTTCTGGCTTGAATTCGCAAAGAAGAGCACGAAATCTACAAAATCATCACTTTTTACCAAGATTCAACGGCTGAATTGCATGAAAACAGCTGAATTCTGCACGAAATCATCAAAATTCTTAGAGAAAACTGCATATTTCGATGCAAAACAACGATTTCTCGCCGATTTTCGTTGTTTTCTATCTTGAATTCGCCAAGAAGAGCACGAAATCTA
Organism: Gnatocerus cornutus; assembly: GCA_029298725.1. Classification (NCBI taxonomy): domain Eukaryota; kingdom Metazoa; phylum Arthropoda; class Insecta; order Coleoptera; family Tenebrionidae; genus Gnatocerus; species Gnatocerus cornutus. Next base: position 4,391,873 of record CM055514.1, read on the forward strand.
CAAAATCATGACTTTTTACCTAAATTCAACGGCTGAATTGCAAGAAAACAGCAGAATTCTGCACGAAATCATCAAAATTCTCACAGAAAACCGCATATTTCGATGCAAAACGACGATTTCTCGCCGATTTTCGTTGTTTTCTGGCTTGAATTCGCAAAGAAGAGCACGAAATCTACAAAATCATGACTTTTTACCAAGATTCAACGGCTAAATTGCAAGAAAACAGCAGAATTCTGCACGAAATCATCAAAATTCTTAGAGAAAACTGCATATTTCGATGCAAAACAACGATTTCTCGCCGATTTTCATTGTTTTCTATCTTGAATTTGCCAAGAAGAGCACGAAATCTACAAAATCATGACTTTTTACCTAGATTCAACGGCTGAATTGCAAGAAAACAGCAGAATTCTTCACGAAATCATTAAAATTCTTACAGAAAACCGCATATTTCGATGCAAAACGACGATTTCTCGCCGATTTTCGTTGTTTTCTGGCTTGAATTCGCAAAGAAGAGAACGAAATCTACAAAATCATGACTTTTTACCAAGATTCAACGGCTGAATTGCAAGAAAACAGCAGAATTCTGCACGAAATCATCAAATTTCTTAGAGAAAACCGCATATTTCGATGCAAAACGACGTTTTCTCGCTGATTTTCGTTGTTTTCTATCTTGAATTCGCAAAGAAGAGCACGAAATCTACAAAATCATGACTTTTTACCAAGATTCAACGGCTGAATTGCAAGAAAACAGCAGAATTCTGCACGAAATCATCAAAATTCTTACAGAAAACCGCATATTTCGATGCAAAACGACGATTTCTCGCCGATTTTCGTTGTTTTCTATCTTGAATTCGCCAAGAAGAGCACGAAATCTACAAAATCATGACTTTTTACCTAAATTCAACGGCTGAATTGCAAGAAAACAGCAGAATTCTGCACGAAATCATTAAAATTCTTACAGAAAACCGCATATTTCGATGCAAAACGACGATTTCTCGCCGATTTTCGTTGTTTTCTGGCTTGAATTCGCAAAGAAGAGCATGAAATCTACAAAATCATGACTTTTTACCAAGATTCAACGGCTGAATTGCAAGAAAACAGCAGAATTCTGCACGAAATCATCAAAATTCTTAGAGAAAACCGCATATTTCGATGCAAAACGACGATTTCTCGCTGATTTTCGTTGTTTTCTATCTTGAATTCGCAAAGAAGAGCACGAAATCTTCAAAATCATCACTTTTTACCAAGATTCTACGGCTGAATTGCAAGAAATCAGCAGAATTCTGCACGAAATCATCAAAATTCTTACAGAAAACCGCATATTGCGATGCAAAACGACGATTTCTCGCCGATTTTCGTTGTTTTCTGGCTTGAATTCGCAAAGAAGAGCACGAAATCTACAAAATCATCACTTTTTACCAAGATTCAACGGCTGAATTGCATGAAAACAGCAGAATTCTGCACGAAATCATCAAAATTCTTAGAGAAAACTGCATATTTCGATGCAAAACAACGATTTCTCGCCGATTTTCGTTGTTTTCTATCTTGAATTCGCCAAGAAGAGCACGAAATCTACAAAATCATGACTTTTTACCTAAATTCAACGGCTGAATTGCAAGAAAACAGCAGAATTCTGCACGAAATCATCAAAATTCTCACAGAAAACCGCATATTTCGATGCAAAACGACGATTTCTCGCCGATTTTCGTTGTTTTCTGGCTTGAATTCGCAAAGAAGAGCACGCAATCTACAAAATCATGACTTTTTACCAAGATTCAACGGCTAAATTGCAAGAAAACAGCAGAATTCTGCACGAAATCATCAAAATTCTTAGAGAAAACTGCATATTTCGATGCAAAACAACGATTTCTCGCCGATTTTCATTGTTTTCTATCTTGAATTCGCCAAGAAGAGCACGAAATCTACAAAATCATGACTTTTTACCTAGTTTCAACGGCTGCATTGCAAGAAAACAGCAGAATTCTTCACGAAATCATCAAAATTCTTACAGAAAACCGCATATTTCGATGCAAAACGACGATTTCTCGCCGATTTTCGTTGTTTTCTGGCTTGAATTCGCAAAGAAGAGAACGAAATCTACAAAATCATGACTTTTTACCAAGATTCAACGGCTGAATTGCAAGAAAACAGCAGAATTCTGCACGAAATCATCAAAATTCTTAGAGAAAACCGCATATTTCGATGCAAAACGACGATTTCTCGCCGATTTTCGTTGTTTTCTATTTTGAATTCGCCAAGAAGAGCACGAAATCTACAATATCATGACTTTTTACCTAGATTCAACGGCTGAATTGCAAGAAAACAGCAGAATTCTGCACGAAATCATCAAAATTCTTACAGAAAACCGCATATTTCGATGCAATACGACGATTTCTCGCCGATTTTCGTTGTTTTCTGGCTTGAATTCGCAAAGAAGAGCACGAAGTCTACAAAATCATTACTTTTTACCAAGATTCAACGGCTGAATTGCAAGAAAACAGCAGAATTCTGCACGAAATCATCAAAATTCTTAGAGAAAACCGCATATTTCGATGCAAAACGACGATTTCTCGCTGATTTTCGTTGTTTTCTATCTTGAATTCGCAAAGAAGAGCACGGAATCTACAAAATCATCACTTTTTACCAAGATTCTACGGCTGAATTGCAAGAAAACAGCAGAATTCTGCACGAAATCATCAAAATTCTTACAGAAAACCGCATATTTCGATGCAAAACGACTATTTCTCGCCGATTTTCGTTGTTTTCTGGCTTGAATTCGCAAAGAAGAGCACGAAATCTACAAAATCATGACTTTTTACCAAGATTCAACGGCTGAATTGCAAGAAAACAGCAGAATCCTGCACAAAATCATCAAAATTCTTAGAGAAAACTGCATATTTCGATGCAAAACAACGATTTCTCGGCGATTTTCGTTGCTTTCTATCTTGAATTCGCCAAGAAGAGCACGAAATCTACAAAATCATGACTTTTTACATAGATTCAACGGCTGAATTGCAAGAAAACAGCAGAATTCTGCACGAAATCATCAAAATTCTTACAGAAAACCGCATATTTCGATGCAAAACAACGATTTCTCGCCGATTTTCGTTGTTTTCAATCTTGAATTCGCCAAGAAGAGCACGAAATCTACAAAATCATGACTTTTTACATAGATTCAACGGCTGAATTGCAAGAAAACAGCAGAATTCTGCACGAAATCATCAAAATTCTTACAGAAAACCGCATATTTCGATGCAAAACGACGATTTCTCGCCGATTTTCGTTGTTTTCTGGCTTGAATTCGCAAAGAAGAGCACGAAATCTACAAAATCATCACTTTTTACCAAGATTCAACGGCTGAATTGCATGAAAACAGCAGAATTCTGCACGAAATCATCAAAATTCTTAGAGAAAACTGCATATTTCGATGCAAAACAACGATTTCTCGCCGATTTTCGTTGTTTTCTATCTTGAATTCGCCAAGAAGAGCACGAAATCTACAAAATCATAACTTTTTACCTAAATTCAACGGCTGAATTGCAAGAAAACAGCAGAATTCTACACGAAATCATCAAAATTCTCACAGAAAACCGCATATTTCGATGCAAAACGACGATTTCTCGCTGATTTTCGTTGTTTTCTATCTTGAATTCGCAAAGAAGAGCACGAAATCTACAAAATCATCACTTTTTACCAAGATTCTACGGCTGAATTGCAAGAAAACAGCAGAATTCTGCACGAAATCATCAAAATTCTTACAGAAAACCGCATATTTCGATGCAAAACGACGATTTCTCGCCGATTTTCGTTGTTTTCTGGCTTGAATTCGCAAAGAAGAGCGCGAAATCTACAAAATCATCACTTTTTACCAAGATTCAACGGCTGAATTGCATGAAAACAGCAGAATTCTGCACGAAATCATCAAAATTCTTAGAGACAACTGCATATTTCGATGCAAAACAACGATTTCTCGCCGATTTTCGTTGTTTTCTATCTTGAATTCGCCAAGAAGAGCACGAAATCTACAAAATCATGACTTTTTACCTAAATTCAACGGCTGAATTGCAAGAAAACAGCAGAATTCTGCACGAAATCATCAAAATTCTTAAAGAAAACTGCATATTTCGATGCAAAACAACGATTTCTCGCCGATTTTCATTGTTTTCTATCTTGAATTCGCCAAGAAGAGCACGAAATCTACAAAATCATGACTTTTTACCTAGATTCAACGGCTGAATTGCAAGAAAACAGCAGAATTCTTCACGAAATCATCAAAATTCTGACAGAAAACCGCATATTTCGATGCAAAACGACGATTTCTCGCCGATTTTCGTTGTTTTCTGGCTTGAATTCGCAAAGAAGAGAACGAAATCTACAAAATCATGACTTTTTACCAAGATTCAACGGCTGAATTGCAAGAAAACAGCAGAATTCTGCACGAAATCATCAAAATTCTTAGAGAAAACCGCATATTTCGATGCAAAACGACGATTTCTCGCCGATTTTCGTTGTTTTCTATCTTGAATTCGCCAAGAAGAGCACGAAATCTACAAAATCATGACTTTTTACCTAGATTCAACGGCTGAATTGCAAGAAAACAGCAGAATTCTGCACGAAATCATCAAAATTCTTACAGAAAACCGCATATTTCGATGCAATACGACGATTTCTCGCCGATTTTCGTTGTTTTCTGGCTTGAATTCGCAAAGAAGAGCACGAAGTCTACAAAATCATTACTTTTTACCAAGATTCAACGGCTGAATTGCAAGAAAACAGCAGAATTCTGCACGAAATCATCAAAATTCTTAGAGAGAACCGCATATTTCGATGCAAAACGACGATTTCTCGCTGATTTTCGTTGTTTTCTATCTTGAATTCGCAAAGAAGAGCACGGAATCTACAAAATCATCACTTTTTACCAAGATTCTACGGCTGAATTGCAAGAAAACAGCAGAATTCTGCACGAAATCATCAAAATTCTTACAGAAAACCGCATATTTCGATGCAAAACAACGATTTCTCGCCGATTTTCGTTGTTTTCAATCTTGAATTCGCCAAGAAGAGCACGAAATCTACAAAATCATGACTTTTTACCTAGATTCAACGGCTGAATTGCAAGAAAACAGCAGAATTCTGCACGAAATCATCAAAATTCTTACAGAAAACCGCATATTTCGATGCAAAACGACGATTTCTCGCCGATTTTCGTTGTTTTCTGGCTTGAATTCGCAAAGAAGAGCACGAAATCTACAAAATCATCACTTTTTACCAAGATTCAACGGCTGAATTGCATGAAAACAGCAGAATTCTGCACGAAATCATCAAAATTCTTAGAGAAAACTGCATATTTCGATGCAAAACAACGATTTCTCGCCGATTTTCGTTGTTTTCTATCTTGAATTCGCCAAGAAGAGCACGAAATCTACAAAATCATAACTTTTTACCTAAATTCAACGGCTGAATTGCAAGAAAACAGCAGAATTCTGCACGAAATCATCAAAATTCTCACAGAAAACCGCATATTTCGATGCAAAACGACGATTTCTCGCTGATTTTCGTTGTTTTCTATCTTGAATTCGCAAAGAAGAGCACGAAATCTACAAAATCATCACTTTTTACCAAGATTCTACGGCTGAATTGCAAGAAAACAGCAGAATTCTGCACGAAATCATCAAAATTCTTACAGAAAACCGCATATTTCGATGCAAAACGACGATTTCTCGCCGATTTTCGTTGTTTTCTGGCTTGAATTCGCAAAGAAGACCGCGAAATCTACAAAATCATCACTTTTTACCAAGATTCAACGGCTGAATTGCATGAAAACAGCAGAATTCTGCACGAAATTATCAAAATTCTTAGAGAAAACTGCATATTTCGATGCAAAACAACGATTTCTCGCCGATTTTCGTTGTTTTCTATCTTGAATTCGCCAAGAAGAGCACGAAATCTACAAAATCATGACTTTTTACCTAAATTCAACGGCTGAATTGCAAGAAAACAGCAGAATTCTGCACGAAATCATCAAAATTCTCACAGAAAACCGCATATTTCGATGCAAAACGACGATTTCTCGCCGATTTTCGTTGTTTTCTGGCTTGAATTCGCAAAGAAGAGCACGAAATCTACAAAATCATGACTTTTTACCAAGATTCAACGGCTAAATTGCAAGAAAACAGCAGAATTCTGCACGAAATCATCAAAATTCTTAGAGAAAACTGCATATTTCGATGCAAAACAACGATTTCTCGCCGATTTTCATTGTTTTCTATCTTGAATTCGCCAAGAAGAGCACGAAATCTACAAAATCATGACTTTTTACCTAGATTCAACGGCTGAATTGCAAGAAAACAGCAGAATTCTTCACGAAATCATCAAAATTCTGACAGAAAACCGCATATTTCGATGCAAAACGACGATTTCTCGCCGATTTTCGTTGTTTTCTGGCTTGAATTCGCAAAGAAGAGAACGAAATCTACAAAATCATGACTTTTTACCAAGATTCAACGGCTGAATTGCAAGAAAACAGCAGAATTCTGCACGAAATCATCAAAATTCTTAGAGAAAACCGCATATTTCGATGCAAAACGACGATTTCTCGCCGATTTTCGTTGTTTTCTATCTTGAATTCGCCAAGAAGAGCACGAAATCTACAAAATCATGACTTTTTACCTAGATTCAACGGCTGAATTGCAAGAAAACAGCAGAATTCTGCACGAAATCATCAAAATTCTTACAGAAAACCGCATATTTCGATGCAAAACGACTATTTCTCGCCGATTTTCGTTGTTTTCTGGCTTGAATTCGCAAAGAAGAGCACGAAATCTACAAAATCATGACTTTTTACCAAGATTCAACGGCTAAATTGCAAGAAAACAGCAGAATCCTGCACAAAATCATCAAAATTCTTAGAGAAAACTGCATATTTCGATGCAAAACAACGATTTCTCGGCGATTTTCGTTGTTTTCTATCTTGAATTCGCCAAGAAGAGCACGAAATCTACAAAATCATGACTTTTTACATAGATTCAACGGCTGAATTGCAAGAAAACAGCAGAATTCTGCACGAAATCATCAAAATTCTTACAGAAAACCGCATATTTCGATGCAAAACAACGATTTCTCGCCGATTTTCGTTGTTTTCAATCTTGAATTCGCCAAGAAGAGCACGAAATCTACAAAATCATGACTTTTTACCTAGATTCAACGGCTGAATTGCAAGAAAACAGCAGAATTCTGCACGAAATCATCAAAATTCTTAGAGAAAACTGCATATTTCGATGCAAAACAGCGATTTCTCGCCGATTTTCATTGTTTTCTATCTTGAATTCGCCAAGAAGAGCACGAAATCTACAAAATCATGACTTTTACCTAGATTCAACGGCTGAATTGCAAGAAAACAGCAGAATTCTTCACGAAATCATCAAAATTCTTACAGAAAACCGCATATTTCGATGCAAAACGACGATTTCTCGCCGATTTTCGTTGTTTTCTGGCTTGAATTTGCAAAGAAGAGAACGAAATCTACAAAATCATGACTTTTTACCAAGATTCAACGGCTGAATTGCAAGAAAACAGCAGAATTCTGCACGAAATCATCAAAATTCTTAGAGAAAACCGCATATTTCGATGCAAAACGACGATTTCTCGCTGATTTTCGTTGTTTTCTATCTTGAATTCGCAAAGAAGAGCACGGAATCTACAAAATCATCACTTTTTACCAAGATTCTACGGCTGAATTGCAAGAAAACAGCAGAATTCTGCACGAAATCATCAAAATTCTTACAGAAAACCGCATATTTCGATGCAAAACGACTATTTCTCGCCGATTTTCGTTGTTTTCTGGCTTGAATTCGCAAAGAAGAGCACGAAATCTACAAAATCATGACTTTTTACCAAGATTCAACGGCTGAATTGCAAGAAAACAGCAGTATCCTGCACAAAATCATCAAAATTCTTAGAGAAAACTGCATATTTCGATGCAAAACAACGATTTCTCGGCGATTTTCGTTGTTTTCTATCTAGAATTCGCCAAGAAGAGCACGAAATCTACAAAATCATGACTTTTTACATAGATTCAACGGCTGAATTGCAAGAAAACAGCAGAATTCTGCACGAAATCATCAAAATTCTTAGAGAAAACCGCATATTTCGATGCAAAACGACGATTTCTCGCCGATTTTCGTTGTTTTCTATTTTGAATTCGCCAAGAAGAGCACGAAATCTACAATATCATGACTTTTTACCTAGATTCAACGGCTGAATTGTAAGAAAACAGCAGAATTCTGCACGAAATCATCAAAATTCTTACAAAAAACCGCATATTTCGATGCAATACGACGATTTCTCGCCGATTTTCGTTGTTTTCTGGCTTGAATTCGCAAAGAAGAGCACGAAGTCTACAAAATCATTACTTTTTACCAAGATTCAACGGCTGAATTGCAAGAAAACAGCAGAATTCTGCACGAAATCATCAAAATTCTTAGAGAAAACCGCATATTTCGATGCAAAACGACGATTTCTCGCTGATTTTCGTTGTTTTCTATCTTGAATTCGCAAAGAAGAGCACGGAATCTACAAAATCATCACTTTTTACCAAGATTCTACGGCTGAATTGCAAGAAAACAGCAGAATTCTGCACGAAATCATCAAAATTCTTACAGAAAACCGCATATTTCGATGCAAAACGACTATTTCTCGCCGATTTTCGTTGTTTTCTGGCTTGAATTCGCAAAGAAGAGCACGAAATCTACAAAATCATGACTTTTTACCAAGATTCAACGGCTGAATTGCAAGAAAACAGCAGAATCCTGCACAAAATCATCAAAATTCTTAGAAAAAACTGCATATTTCGATGCAAAACAACGATTTCTCGGCGATTTTCGTTGTTTTCTATCTTGAATTCGCCAAGAAGAGCACGAAATCTACAAAATCATGACTTTTTACATAGATTCAACGGCTGAATTGCAAGAAAACAGCAGAATTCTGCACGAAATCATCAAAATTCTTACAGAAAACCGCATATTTCGATGCAAAACAACGATTTCTCGCCGATTTTCGTTGTTTTCTATCTTGAATTCGCCAAGAAGAGCACGAAATCTACAAAATCATGACTTTTTACCTAAATTCAACGGCTGAATTGCAAGAAAACAGCAGAATTCTGCACGAAATCATCAAAATTCTCACAGAAAACCGCATATTTCGATGCAAAACGACGATTTCTCGCCGATTTTCGTTGTTTTCTGGCTTGAATTCGCAAAGAAGAGCACGAAATCTACAAAATCATGACTTTTTACCAAGATTCAACGGCTAAATTGCAAGAAAACAGCAGAATTCTGCACGAAATCATCAAAATTCTTAGAGAAAACTGCATATTTCGATGCAAAACAACGATTTCTCGCCGATTTTCGTTGTTTTCTGGCTTGAATTCGCAAAGAAGAGCACGAAGTCTACAAAATCATTACTTTTTACCAAGATTCAACGGCTGAATTGCAAGAAAACAGCAGAATTCTGCACGAAATCATCAAAATTCTTAGAGAGAACCGCATATTTCGAAGCAAAACGACGATTTCTCGCTGATTTTCGTTGTTTTCTATCTTGAATTCGCAAAGAAGAGCACGGAATCTACAAAATCATCACTTTTTACCAAGATTCTACGGCTGAATTGCAAGAAAACAGCAGAATTCTGCACGAAATCATCAAAATTCTTACAGAAAACCGCATATTTCGATGCAAAACGACTATTTCTCGCCGATTTTCGTTGTTTTCTGGCTTGAATTCGCAAAGAAGAGCACGAAATCTACAAAATCATGACTTTTTACCAAGATTCAACGGCTGAATTGCAAGAAAACAGCAGAATCCTGCACAAAATCATCAAAATTCTTAGAGAAAACTGCATATTTCGATGCAAAACAACGATTTCTCGGCGATTTTCGTTGTTTTCTATCTTGAATTCGCCAAGAAGAGCACGAAATCTACAAAATCATGACTTTTTACATAGATTCAACGGCTGAATTGCAAGAAAACAGCAGAATTCTGCACGAAATCATCAAAATTCTTACAGAAAACCGCATATTTCGATGCAAAACAACGATTTCTCGCCGATTTTCGTTGTTTTCAATCTTGAATTCGCCAAGAAGAGCACGAAATCTACAAAATCATGACTTTTTACCTAGATTCAACGGCTGAATTGCAAGAAAACAGCAGAATTCTGCACGAAATCATCAAAATTCTTACAGAAAACCGCATATTTCGATGCAAAACGACGATTTCTCGCCGATTTTCGTTGTTTTCTGGCTTGAATTCGCAAAGAAGAGCACGAAATCTACAAAATCATCACTTTTTACCAAGATTCAACGGCTGAATTGCATGAAAACAGCAGAATTCTGCACGAAATCATCAAAATTCTTAGAGAAAACTGCATATTTCGATGCAAAACAACGATTTCTCGCCGATTTTCGTTGTTTTCTATCTTGAATTCGCCAAGAAGAGCACGAAATCTACAAAATCATAACTTTTTACCTAAATTCAACGGCTGAATTGCAAGAAAACAGCAGAATTCTGCACGAAATCATCAAAATTCTCACAGAAAACCGCATATTTCGATGCAAAACGACGATTTCTCGCCGAATTTCGTTGTTTTCTGGCTTGAATTCGCAAAGAAGAGCACGAAATCTACAAAATCAAGACCTTTTACCAAGATTCAACGGCTGAATTGCAAGAAAACAGCAGAATTCTGCACGAAATCATCAAAATTCCTACAGAAAACCGCATATTTCGATGCAAACCGACGATTTCTCGCCGATTTTCGTTGTTTTCTGGCTTGAATTCGCAAAGAAGAGCACGAAATATACAAAATCATGACTTTTTATCAAGATTCAACGGCTAAATTGCAAGAAAACAGCAGAATTCTGCACGAAATCATCAAAATTCTTAGAGAAAACTGCATATTTCGATGCAAAACAACGATTTCTCGCCGATTTTCGTTGTTTTCTATCTTGAATTTGCCAAGAAGAGCACGAAATCTACAAAATCATGACTTTTTACATAGATTCAACGGCTGAATTGCAAGAAAACAGCAGAATTCTGAACGAAATCATCAAAATTCTTACAGAAAACCGCATATTTCGATGCAAAACAACGATTTCTCGCCGATTTTCGTTGTTTTCTATCTTGAATTCGCCAAGAAGAGCACGAAATCTACAAAATCATGACTTTTTACCAAGATTCAACGGCTGAATTGCAAGAAAACAGCAGAATTCTGCACGAAATCATCAAAATTCTTAGAGAAAACCGCATATTTCGATGCAAAACGACGATTTCTCGCCGATTTTCGTTGTTTTCTATCTTGAATTCGCCAAGAATAGCACGAAATCTACAAAATCATGACTTTTTACCTAGATTCAACGGCTGAATTGCAAGAAAACAGCAGAATTCTGCACGAAATCATCAAAATTCTTACAGAAAACCGCATATTTCGATGCAAAACGACTATTTCTCGCCGATTTTCGTTGTTTTCTGGCTTGAATTCGCAAAGAAGAGCACGAAATCTACAAAATCATGACTTTTTACCAAGATTCAACGGCTGAATTGCAAGAAAACAGCAGAATCCTGCACAAAATCATCAAAATTCTTAGAGAAAACTGCATATTTCGATGCAAAACAACGATTTCTCGGCGATTTTCGTTGTTTTCTATCTTGAATTCGCCAAGAAGAGCACGAAATCTACAAAATCATGACTTTTTACATAAGTAGTGAGAGAATGGGGAGGCAAACGAGGTCATCCCAAGGCCATTCTAAGGCCACCTCCCACCCTAGTTTTTCCCCAAGGTCAATTGCGGCAGTGTCCACCCGACCACCGACCAGGGATAGTCTCCCTTAACTCTCCATCTAAGACAGTCATGCGCTATTTCCGTTTTACGTGTACTGGTGGTAGTTTGTTTAGTGAAACTTGTTATTTCAATCAATTGGGCCATTTGGACTTGGATGGTAGTTCCCTGCAAAGATTTTTTACTTTGTCAGCTTATTGCAAGTGTTGCTACGATAAAAGAAAAGAAGAAGCAAGTCGTGTGACGCCCCCATGTGAAACGTTTGATAGTACCGAATTTACCATCGACGTCATTTGTGATGAGAAGAAATTGAGGGAATGCATTCAAGAATATGGAAAACCGTGTAAGGATTGTAAGGAGATATTTTTCAAAGTGACTTCAGTGGAACCTTACAATACAACACCATTAGTGACAACATGGCAGTGATTACCAAATTATTATCGACATACATTTATTTGGGTCTCCTAACAGTTGAACGCCACAGAATAGTTTATTTGGCCTTGAACCCAGTGCTCACCAGTCTCGCTCTCCGTCATTAATTGATGAGTAATCGGAAGACCATGACCGAAGATATTATCGAATACCCGTTGAGACAAATGAAGTGTTTTGAAGATCGGTTGTTGACATTTCACGATTGGCCGCTAAAAGATGTTGATCCATTAAAATTAGCCAACAACGGGTTTTACTACCTCAAGAAGTTCGATATTGTGCGCTGTTTTCATTGCAACATCGAGCTGGGATCATTTCGTTCAACGGATGTAATTTCCGAAGAACATCTCAAGTATTCAAAGGATTGTGGTTTTGCAAAACTCTGTGTTAGTAATAAAAAGTTTTATAGGATTGAATATATTGTGATCATCCTACTTATTACAAAAATTGTATGTATAATGTTGACTTATAATAAATACTGTTAAAGAAATGTTGTTGACCTTGCGGAGACGTTGACCGAATAATGCACACCTATGACTCGTCATTGCAGCCTGCAGCTCTACGGTTTCTTTTTAAGATCGATTCTCGATCTTCAGAAAAACCTTTCAAGTTTTTCAGCAGCAGTTGCTGCTTAAAAATGACGGAAAAGTTAAGCAAAGCTGAGTGAAAAAAAGTGGCTTTGAACACCACAGAATGGATTGTTTAATTTGATGTCTATGCAGGGTCTCCTTAACCTTGAACGCCACTCATGTAAAGAATGGATGGATATTTTTTACTCATTTCTTCAGGATGGATATTCTTTAATTGTAGATCATATACAGGATGGATATTTGTTATCATACTTACGAGTTGGGTTAAATAAACAGTTGATTAAAAAAAAAGTTTTTTATTATAAAAAAAAAACTATACATATTTAGGGTCTTAAGCCCACAACTCCTCATCCCAAAAGAAGATGGGGAGTTGTACAAACTTATACCGCTCCTCCTTAGGTTCAAATGGTGGCTGCCATGGGTCCTCTGACAGTGGAGGCGGCGCGACCAAGGCAGCCCGACACTTGGCTAAATGTTTAGCCAAGTTTTTGGGCTTCACCCAATGGTTTTTTACCAAACCACATTGAACCACTGTTAAAAATAAAGTAATTAACAATTGTTAATAATTGGAAGAATACTTACAGAAGAGCTTCTTACCCATTGTTGCGACTAACTATCAACTGATATGAGTAGTAAGGGGGGCCCATTAGTGATTAATTAAAGGTCAATTAAGGTCAATCAAAGGTCAATTAAAGGTCAATCAAAGGTCAATTAATTAATTAATTAATTAATTAGCGCTTTAATTTGGCTAATGAATTTTTAATTGTTTTTTAATTGGATATTAATTAGATATCAAAGTGAAAGTGTAAATTGATTAGATCAATTAAATCAATTACTCAATTAATTAATTACTTAATTAATTAATTAGCGCTTTAATTAATCTAATGAGTTTTTAATTGTTTTTTAATTGGATATTAATTAGATATCAAAGTGAAAGTTGAATTAATTAGATCAATTAATTTGATTACGTAATTAGGTCAAGGTCAATTAAAATAATTGAGTAATCAAATTGATAATGACAAATTGATAATGACTCATAATTAAATAGATATAAAAGAGAAAGTTTTAATTGACCTTGACCAATTCAATACATGTGGTTCCATAACCTGGTGAAAGTTTTTAAGTGACCTTGATCAGATAAGCAGCGGGAAATTTGAAAAAGGGTGACAAAATTTGAATTTGTTGAAGTAAAATTTGCGGGAAATTTAAATTATAAAATGGCGGGGAATTCAAAAACCAGAAATTGTGGAAAATAAAAGTCATTTATACATGTGGTTGCATAACCTGGTGAAAGTTAAACAGCGGGAAATTTGAATTTTGAAAAAAGGTGGCAAAATTTGAATTTGTTAATTCACATCAATTGCGGGAAATTTGAAATTAAATTTGAGGGGATTGAATGTTGTTGAGAAATTAAAAAAAAATGTGAAATGGTGGGAAATAAAAATCACTTTATAATGAAATTTTATTGATTTTCATCTGTACTATTCCCGCTATCATCTGAATCGTCCTCATCATCATCTTCTTCTTCGGTTTCCATTCTGACCTCGTCAATAAATTCATCTTCGAAGCATATCTCCGTCGCTTCCTCCTCATCCACGAGATTAGTGTTGCACCTATAGCACCGGAGCTCCATTTTTTTATCCCAGTGTTGATGAATCTTTTCAACATAAAGTAGCGCTTTTCTTTTTATGCACCACAAGCATATGGGATTACTCACCGAATCCATATAATATTTGTAACAATATTCTGGAACGAGGTTGTATTAGGTAAAGATAATAGACTTGTTTGACTTACCTTGATGTTCAGCCATTTCAGCAGAAACACTTGAAACTTTAAATTAAAAAAAAAACAAATTGAAGATCTGTACCCTCAAGCTCACAGAGGTGGCTCAAAACTAAATACTGTCTAACCGATTCTCACCCCTCTACACCCAAAAGATGTCATTAGGCAGGTTGTAATTACCTGGCATTCTATTGAATAGAAAGTTGTAAATGGTAGTGATGATTTTGTCTTTCCCTTAAAATATTTTGATTTGGGCGAAATTTAATTTAGTTTACCAGCACAGGTTCGTCGGCACCAAGTAAGTTTTTTTTTTCAGTTTGTTACAATGACTTTACTTGTAAACGTTTCAGAATGAAGCCGTCGTACACTAGTTTGGAAAGAGAGTACATGATTAGAAAAAATAATTATATTAGAAAAATGAAAATCTTGAAACACGATATAAAAATGTACAAGATAACTAAATTATTTGCCAAAATGAAGTTATACGAATAAAAATGGAGTAATTGCAGCATTTGATGATCATAATAATTGCCTATTTAAAAAGGGGAAAGAAGTTTTTATTCATTTCGATTAGAAATTTAGTCATGCCCATTACGACTACAGTTAACGATCAAATAATGATGTATTAAGGAGAAATTAATTTGATAGCAAATTAGAAAGTCATAATTAATGAATTATACTGGAAAGTGTTTTAACGATAAATTAAGGACGAAATAATGAGAAATTAGTAGGGAATAAAGAAATTTTTTTGGATCCCTCATAAATAGCAGCTGTAAGACAGAGCCCTTCATTCTCTGAGTTCTTCGTCATTTTTAAAACTGGACGAATTTTTTTTTTTAACAAATTTACTACAAGAAGTCAATGTGAGGACCAACTTCTACCCTGATTACAACATGTTTGTGATGGGTGTACAGTCTGTTTCACGAACTTATCCTGATCTCTCATAAAAGCGTTCAGAGCAAGAAATGAAGTGCGTTTATGGTTTCATCTCTTTCTATCCGATAACTGAAGCTAAAGCAAATCAAGAACATATAGCATTAAGCTTGTGTTTCTCTTTGTTCTTTTCCAATTTAAGAAGTAAAGAGAGACAGAAGCTCTCAAATATGCCGAGTGTTAGATCAGCTCTCAGGGTGCAACTAGGAATGCGAACACCGACAACAAGAGAACACAAAAATCACTAAAGAATTGCACAAAATTTATTCTAAGAAAACATATAAAAATTACCTACATGTAAGTTCACTTGAGTACCTGGGAGATTAGTACCCGTGACTCACTGAACCTGACTTTTAACAAAATAATGAGAGTTTAAATTTTTAAACATAAAGCAATATTTGACAGCGTACTTTGTCAAATATAGACAGAGCGGGATGTCGGTACTTGAACCCTACTCTTAAATTTTTATGAGAGATCGGGATAAGTTGGTGAAATAGACTGTAGCAATGAGCTATTCACAAGAATTCTCTCGTATCATATGAAAACGCTGTTCTATCACTCATACAAAAGGAGTACGAATGCAAACCCATTCTCTACGAGGTATTTTTTTGAAACTACCTTGTACGCTAGCCCGTGATATGCGTAACAAGATACAGTATTTTGAAGAATTTAATAGATACGTTTAAAACTATTTCAACAATGTAAATAAATGTATTATTAAGAACCAAATGTTATAGCTATCTAAAATTATTTTTTGAAACACGTAAAACAATGTCTCCTTATGCCCTGCTAAATCTTAATACAGGGTGATTTTTTAAAAACGGCAGGCGTTGTAGAATTTTTATTTATGAACCGATTTCAAAAATTTAAAAAACAAATTAAATGGTTTTTAATTTCCTATAAACTGATGATTTTAAAAAATTTCTAATTGTCTTAGTATCTTTTGGGCGATACTCAACTTTCTTATTTTAAATTGACACCCATATTTTTTTTCATAATTTAGAAGATATTAATTTTCTTGATTCAGAAAATGTGTAAAATGTTCTACTATTACAAAAAATATTTAAAAAAAAATATCAAAAATGAAAAAATTTAGGCAATAAAAGTTAATAAAATCTAGGTGCGTGCTGTCAAATAACACAATATCGTTATTGTAATTATCGTTATTGTAATGTCAAAAAGCAGCAAATAACAGAAAGAACAAGTTTTCTTTCAACAAGATGGGGCTACACCTTACAATGCACAATGCATTTCTCGTAGGTGTCAATTGTGCAATAAAAAAAAAACGGGATGGCGTTTCAACAGTATTTTAATTAAATTAGGTAGTTGTTTTTTCTAATTTGTAATTATTATTGTCTTTTGTTATTAATAATTTAAAAATGGATGCCGTTCTTCATCAAAGAAGATATCACGAAATTTATTAAAGAAGCCAGTGACGAAACATATTTATTAATGAAGGTATTTTGCGTCTAGTTTATTTAATATTAATAAGTATAGAATTCTCAGTGGAATAAGGTTATATGCCCTCCTTAAACCCATGTAACTTTGTTTACGAGGTAGCCACCCACCATAATTTGTACCATTGTTAAAATGATGGGGACGCTTGTAAATCAAAGGCCTGCTGTATTCCGTGGAAACAGCCAGATAGATAGCCAGACAAGAATTTTTAATTTATGATGGGGGTAGTTTGGATACTTTCGCCTATTGAAAAACGATTGACTCCACAACAATAGCGTAAGCAATATAACCTTAGGAAACTGGGAATACTAATTTCGAAATATTTCAGACAACTTTAATTTTGGGAGTAAGTTGCGTTTGTCGTCGAGAAGAACTGATGAAAATGACTGTTGATGACATTCAAGATGTTGGGACCGTTTTGATTGTTGATGTTTCGAATAGTAAAAATCACTGCGAAAAAACTTTACTGTTTCAAATTCGGAGAACATTGAAATCCAGAGGAAGTACAGAGCTTATTATTGTTATAAATTAAATTATGGTCTTTGTAATTTAAAAAGAGAATAAGCTTTGACATTATTTTGTTAACAGTGTTTTTTCGTATATTTTAGTAATGTTCAAATGCGGTATGTTTGAGACTAACAAAATGCTCAAAACAACTTTGAATTTTATTGATCAAAATCTGTTGCAAAAGCATAGGCCAAAGACTAAAATCGACATTGAACTGCATCATTTTTTATCAATAGTTTTTTTTTTGAGCGAGCATGTGGATAGCATAAGACCACCAGTGGGGAACAGTTTCCCATCGGCAACAGACAGCAAAAATGTGACATTTAGCGAATACTTACTTTGCAAAAAAGTATTTACTGTATTAAAAATGCCGGCGACAATAGATGCTTTGCGCGTGCCCTCGTTGTGGCAAAGCATTTTTCCGGGTCAGTTGTCAAAAAAAGCAGTACTCGCGGTAAGGAAATGCCAGCCATACGCTTTTGCATCGAGGCTGGTGTTGATTTATCCAACGGTGGAGAATACCGTCACATTCAGAGGCTACAGAAGCACCCGAATGAATACACTGTCGTGGTTTATACGTGTCGGGAAGGAAAAAAGTCTTTATTTTGAAGGACATAGGGAATCGAGTCGAAAATGTTTAAACCTGGTTTTGGAAAACGGATACTTCAATGTGATTTTAAGTTTGACGGATGCATTTCCTACGAGTTCTTTTGTGAAAGATATCGAGTTCGCTGTAGAGTTAGTTAAAAAAAAACACAGTAAAAAATGTCCGTACATTTGTAATAGTTATTTATTTCATTAGGCTAGAAAATGGTCTTGGAAATGCTCGGAAATTGAAATCCTAGCCCATCAAGATGTTGGGACCGTTTTGATTGTTGATGTTTCGAATAGTAAAAATCACTGCGAAAAAACTTTTACTGTTTCAAATTCGGAGAACATTGAAACCCAGAGGAAGTACAGAGCTTATTATTGTTATAAATTAAATTATGGTCTTTGTAATTTAAAAAGAGAATAAGCTTTGACATTATTTTGTTAACAGTGTTTTTTCGTATATTTTAGTAATGTTCAAATGCGGTATGTTTGAGACTAACAAAATGCTCAAAACAACTTTGAATTTTATTGATCAAAATCTGTTGCAAAAGCATAGGCCAAAGACTAAAATCGACATTGAACTGCATCATTTTTTATCAATAGTTTTTTTTTGAGCGAGCATGTGGATAGCATAAGACCACCAGTGGGGAACAGTTTCCCATCGGCAACAGACAGCAAAACTGTGACATTTAGCGAATACTCACTTTGCAAAAAAGTATTTACTGTATTAAAAATGCCGGCGACAATAGATGCTTAGCGCGTGCCCTCGTTGTGGCAAAGCATTTTTCTGGGTTAGTTGTCAAAAAAAGCGGTACTCGCGGTAAGGAAATGCCAGCCATACGCTTTTGCATCGAGGCTGGTGTTGATTTATCCAACGGTGGAGAATACCGTCACATTCAGAGGCTACAGAAGCACCCGAATGAATACACTGTCGTGGTTTATACGTGTCGGGAAGGAAAAAAGTCTTTATTTTGAAGGACATAGGGAATCGAGTCGAAAATGTTTAAACCTGATTTTGGAAAACGGATACTTCAATGTGATTTTAAGTTTGACGGATGCATTTCCTACGAGTTATTTTGTGAAAGATATCGAGTTCGCTGTAGAGTTAGTTAAAAAAAAACACAGTAAAAAATGTCCGTACATTTGTAATAGTTATTTATTTCATTAGACTAGAAAATGGTTTTGGAAATGCATGGAAAGTATTGAAATCCGAGCCCGGTGGGCTAGGATTTCAATTTCCGAGCATTTCCAAAACCATTTTCTAGTCTAATGAAATAAATAACTATTACAAATGTACGGACATTTTTTACTGTGTTTTTTTTTTAACTAACTCTACAGCGAACTCGATATCTTTCACAAAATAGCTCGTAGTAAATGCATCCGTCAAACTTAAAATCACATTGAAGTATCCGTTTTCCAAAATCAGGATTAAACATTTTCGACTCGATTCTCTATGTCCTTCAAAATAAAGACTTTTTTCCTTCCCGACACGTATAAACCACGACAGTGTATTCATTCGGGTGCTTCTGTAGCCTCTGAATGAGACGGTATTCTCCACCGTTGGATAAATCAACACCAGCCTCGATGCAAAAGCGTATGGCTGGCATTTCCTTACCGCGAGTACCGCTTTTTTTGACAACTAACCCAGAAAAATGCTTTGCCACAACGAGGGCACGCGCTAAGCATCTATTGTCGCCGGCATTTTTAATACAGTAAATACTTTTTTGCAAAGTGAGTATTCGCTAAATGTCACAGTTTTGCTGTCTGTTGCCGATGGGAAACTGTTCCCCACTGGTGGTCTTATGCTATCCATATGCTCGCTCAAAAAAAAACTATTGATAAAAAATGATGCAGTTCAATGTCGATTTTAGTCTTTGGCCTATGCTTTTGCAACAGATTTTGATCAATAAAATTCAAAGTTGTTTTGAGCATTTTGTTAGTCTCAAACATACCGCATTTGAACATTACTAAAATATACGAAAAAACACTGTTAACAAAATAATGTCAAAGCTTACTCTCTTTTTAAATTACAAAGACAGTAGTGATACAAAGCCGGTTCTGCAGCGGAAGTCGTAATCTCGAGCGCCCGTCCGGTGATGTATTGCTGGTCATCTACCAATCAGGCGCACAGATGGTGTCGGCGGCTCTTCCGGCGTATTGCTGGTCATCTGCCAATCAGGTGGCGGGTGATTTAAAAATTTGACAGATGGCGGTGGGAATTTGACAGCTGGTGGCGGGAAATTGAAATGTGTAGCCGGTTGGAGGCGCCGCGAGCCGATAAACAGTTCAATTTGCGCGTGCGCGGCTAAACGGCGGGAAATTTAAAAATTTGACAGATGGCGGTGGAAATTTGACAGCTGGCGGCGAGAATTTTGACAGATGTCATTATGGAATGGCGGAAATTTTGAATTTGACAGTTGTGTCAGATCAAGATGGCGGTGACGGTTTGGGTGACAATCATAGAGGGCGCTAGAGTGAGCAAAAATTTCAAAAAGTTTTGAGTGCGGTCCTCGGAAAAAATTTTTGGAATTTCTCGGAAAAAAAATATTGCAATTTCTCGGAAAAAAAATGCTAAATAATTCGTTATTTGGGTGTAATCATCCGGTCTGATTTTCGCGTTTCTCGGAAAAACCGCAAACATTGATAAGACCGGACGTTCTTCGCCGTCTATATAATGAACAAAGTGATCAGCTCAGACCATTGATAGTGCTGCTGTCAAGGTGCTAATAGAACAGTAATCAGCTCAACATTTTCCGCCGTTTATACGAGTGATCAACTTAAGTCGATAAGACAAATAATTTTGTTGTAGTGAGAGTGATAATAAAAGGTAAGAATAAATTTTTGCTTCTAAATCTGGTACTGAATTTGTACTTTATCTTAGGCCTATCATGACTTCCAAAGCTGATGAAGTGATCGTGGTAAGTAACGACATCGTTCAGGCTACTAAAACGCATTTGGATAATTTGACAACAAAATTTGATCATCAAAGTGCTTTATATTTGGTCCACCAAATTAAAAGTTATTTTAAATTTTATTCGAAAACTATTAAAAGCTTGAAATTGAGTGTTGGTGCTCGACTCAAGCTTAATTCCAATTTAATTAAATTAAAACATTTTCACGTCATACTTAAACGTTTGTGTGCAAATAATGGTATCAGTGGTCGAGGATTGAAGATAAATCATCAAAAGAGGGTTCAGTGGGAAGAATTGAAAACTGCTTTTAAGTCACGCGTTCAAACTGGAATAATTTTTAATTTAAGTCACATTGATATTGTTCAGTTTTTAAATGATGCATTTTCGGTTTTTAATTCTCGCATTAAAAAATTGCTTAAAAAATTTACTTTGCTTAAAATTAACGCATGTTTTCATGGTGAATTTATTAAAAACAATCCAAACGATGGTAGTGAAATTATTGAAGAAAAATCGTTTAACACCAGGAATGGACTGTTGGATCAAGGGCGAAATATTAAAGATTGGTTTCAAAATTACATAAGTGATAAAATTTTAAGTAAACTGGAAAACTTTCAACTTCGTGATTCGGGTTGGGCATTACATAAAATTATTTCGTTGGAAATCAATATAAATAAATGTGAAATTGGGAATGGTTCATCTTTCATCAGACTTCCACAACAAATTGCTAATAAACACGCTTGTGTTAATGTCAAAAATTATAATGATAACGAGTGCTTTTCTTGGAGCGTCATCTCAGCCTTATTCCCCACAAACATTAATGCTGATAAGATTAATTCGTATCCGCATTGGTCATCAAAATTAAATATGAAGGGAATCGAATTTCCTGTCAGTATTAATCAAATTTCTAAATTTGAAAAATTAAATAATGTTTCAATTAACGTGTACGTTTTGGAATTAAATCAAACTAAATCAAAAGCATCGTATTATACTGTAGCTCCAGTAAGACTGACAGAAAAAAAATTAGAAAAACATGTAAATTTGCTCCAAGTCCAAAACGTTTATTTTCCAAAATTAAATGATTATGAGGCTCCAGATAATGCCGATGTGGATAACACCGAAATAAAGTATCATTATTGTTGGATTAAAAACTTGTCTCGACTTGTTTCAAATCAATTAAACAAAAATAATCATAAAGTCTATTTATGTGATCGTTGCCTTAATTATTTCAAGAAGGAGGATACTTTTAAAGAGCATTCGGAGCAATGTGAAAAATTAAATTTTAGTAAAATTTCATTTCCAAAATATGATTATGTAGAATTTCAAAATTATATCAATCAACAGACATTACCATTTATTTTATACTGCGATTTCGAGTCTGTGCTTCAACCTATCGAAAAAACTTGTGAAAATACATCCAAAACCTTCAAGTATCAACAACATAAAGCGTGCAGTGTTGGACTATTTCTAAAATGTAACTATGATGATAGTCTGTCCTTTTATGATTTTTATCGTGGTGAGAATGTTGCTGTGTGGTTTACAAATAAGCTTAAACAAATTGCAAGAAATGTCTCAGAAAAAATAATCGAAGCTAAACCTATGGGTTCAAGTCCAAGCTTTAAATCAGCTGTTTTATGTCATATATGTGGGAAATGTTTTACCGAAGAAGATAGACAACAAAAAAACATTGTAAGAGACCATGATCATTTTACATCGATATTTAGAGGATTTGCTCATTCAATATGTAATTTAAATTATAAAAAGCGATTTATGGTTCCCATTGTTTTCCACAATTTATCGGGATATGATAGTCATTTCCTCATTGAAGATATTTCAAAATTAGGAAAAATCACACTTTTGCCAATCAATCTAGAAAAGTACATTGCATTCACGCTGAAAGATGAAAATACTGATATAAAATTTAGGTTCATTGATTCTCTCAGATTTATGAATGCATCCTTGGATGAATTAGTATCGACTTTAGAATCAGATGAATTACAACATTTAAAACGCGAATTTAAAGACTTAGATGAGGATTCCTTCAAATTACTCACACGTAAAGGTGTATTTCCATACGACTATCTCGACTCAATTGAAAAATTAACAGAGACATGTTTACCACCGATCGAAAAATTTTATAGTAAACTAAATGATTCGCACATTTCCGAAGAAAATTATCAACACGGTCAAAACGTTTGGACCCAATTTAAAATTAACAATTTGGGCGAATACTTGGATTTGTATATGAAAATTGACATTTTACTATTGGCCGATGTTTTCGAAAATTTCCGTCGAGTAATGCATAAAACGTATGGTTTGGACCCCGGGTGGTACTACACTTTACCCGGTTATACATGGGATTGTATGCTGAAATACACTGGATGTAAACTCGAAATTCTTAAAGATATTGATATGTTATTATTTGTGGAAAGAGGTATTCGCGGTGGCATTAATCAATGCTGCAATCGATACTCGGAAGCAAATAATAAATATTTAGGTGACGATTATGATCCAACTAAACCAAATAAATATCTAATGTATTTGGATGTCAACAATCTTTACGGGTGGGCCATGCAGCAATATTTACCCTATAGAGAATTTAAATGGTTAGATGATGTTACTGATTTTGATGTTACAAATATTTCCAACGAGTCCAACACAGGTTACATTTAAGAAGTCGATCTTGACTACCCGCAACATAGACATGATAGGCACAAAGACTTACCTTTTTGTGCTGAACACCGAAAACCAGCAAATTCAAAAATCTCTAAATTAATGACCACCCTACATAAAAAAACTAATTACATTCTTCATTATCAGAATTTAAAACAAGCGATACATAATGGTTTAGTGGTTAAAAAGATTCATAAAATTTTAAGTTTCAAACAAGCTCCATGGCTAAAACCGTATATCGAACTAAACACAAATTTACGTGCACAAGCCAAAAGTACTTTTGAAAAAAATAATTATAAATTGGCAAATAATGCAGTGTTTGGAAAAACCATGGAAAATATCCGAAAACATCGAATTGTAAAATTGGTATCGCAATGGGAAGGGAGATACGGAGCAAAAAATTTAATATCCAGCCCCAGATTTCAAAATCGTACAATTTTTAATGAAAATCTTATCGCGGTTGAGCTTGCAAAAACAGAACTTATATTCAATAAACCATTGTACATTGGTATGTCTATTTTAGATATTTCCAAAGTATGTGTCTATAATTTTCATTATGAATTCATGTTAAAGAAGTTTAATGAAAATAATTGCAAACTTTTATATACTGACACAGACAGCCTTATCTACGAACTTCAATGTGATGATATCTATCATGATTTAATTAAGGCAAATATTAAAATGTTCGATACAAGTGATTACCCTTTAAACAATCAATGGTCAATACCTCTTGTAAACAAAAAGGTCCCTGGGGTGATGAAAGATGAGCTAAATAGCAATGCGATGAGTCATTTTATTGGACTTAGATCTAAAATGTACGCGTACAAAGTTAAAGGGGGAAAATGTATCAAAAAATCAAAAGGTGTAAAATTTAGTGTTGTCAAAAATAAAATCACTTTTCAAGACTACCTAGACTGTTTAAAAAATAACATGGTTAAAGAGGTGACTCAACGTACAATACGATCATTTGCGCACAAAGTTTACAGTATCGAACAGCACAAAATTGGTTTAAGCAACTTTGATGATAAAAGATTTTTATTAAATGATTCCACTGATACTTTACCACACGGCCACTACAAATCACTTTTAATACAACATTGAAAATTAACATTCATTCCTACATTTCAAGTTGGAGTAGTAGGATGTGGCAAATGTACAGTCAAGACAAATGGGTGAAGGCAACAGATCTTAATTCCGCCATCAAACGTATCCATTCCGAATTTCGTGATGCTTACTATGATCTCCTATATGCTGAGGTGTACGATGTGGACTTCACAGAAGAGGATGCATTAATTAAATCATGGAAGAAGCAATATCGCAATGGTATGGAAATTTGTCAACAATTCATCGATAAGCAAACAGATGTGGCGAGGTTGTGTCAATCTTTGTTCGACCAAGGACTACATGGATTTATTAAGGACCTGGAAATATTTTTACCACCCAATCTTGTTCAAAAGTACAAAAATAAAACTTGTAATTAAAATGATGTGCCTTTATTCCCTCCCTCTTCTATAAATATCACTACACTTATACGAAGTATTCATTGTTATGTTAGTCCCCGAACGTAAAGGTGGACGTGGTGTAGTAAATTCTCTAATTAATAAACTACCTCTAGAACTACACATACCCGGCTACAAGTAAGTCTTTACATATTCTATAAGATTTTATTCATTTTTCAATAAAAAAAGCTACTGTGGTCCTGGCACAAAATTGGAGAAAAGATTACGGAAAGGTGATTCTGGTATAAATAAGTTGGATGCTGCATGCAAAGAACACGACATTAGCTATTCCAAAAATCAATCTTTAGACGAGCGACACAGAGCAGATTGGATTTTAGAAAATCGGGCTTGGGAGAGGGTTAAATCGAAAGACGCCGGTTTAGGAGAGAAAGCAGCAGCTTGGCTTGTAACAACAGCCATGAAAACGAAAAGAAAGCTTGGAATGGGTCTTCGAAAAAAGACTCATCGTCATCATCCTACTATTTCATTTAATCGTGGTATTGTAGACCACATAAGAAAGGATCTAAGGAATGAAAATGTAGATTTATCTAATAAATCAGCATTGAGAAGAGCTGCAGTGATGGCACTCCAAACAGGTCGTATAGCTGTGAGAAAAGCGGGAGGTCGTAAGAACATACGTGTTCCTAGAATAATACCGTTTGAACCGAAGCAAGGAGGAATTTTACCTCTTCTACCTATATTGGCAGGACTGGGAAGTCTTGGTTCACTAATAGGGGGAGCTAGTGCTGTGGCAAAAACAGTGATTGATGCAAAGAATGCGAAAAAGAAATTAGATGAACAAGGTCGGCATAATAAAGCAATGGAAGAAATTGGTAAAAAAGGATCTGGTCTTTATTTGAAGAAGAATGATAGAGGTGGATACGGATTGTTTTTGAAAAAACAGCAGGTCTCAAAAAACTACCTATAGAGCTACCCAACAGAGCCCTCTACGACATCGATATAAGAAAATTCGCAAAAATGTTAAAAATACCATATTTTAGAGGAGTTTTTATGCGTGACACATTATTAAATAAACCAAATAAAAATGAATGCGCAATAGTCAATTTGGATACCAAGAAAAATCCAGGAACTCATTGGGTGGCCTACATAAAAAAGAACAACAATGTTACCTATTTTGATAGTTTTGGGGCACTAAAGCCGCCTCAAGAACTTGTACGTTATTTGGGTAATAGTGTTGAAATTTTTTACAACAATGATCGATATCAAAACTACAATCAAGTAAATTGTGGTCATTTATGTTTGAAATTTTTGTATAAACATATGTAAAATATATAAAATAAATCAGTTACATCTTAGATGTTGTATGTGAATAATGTCAACCATCTTCTCTTTAAAAAGTAACAATCACGTGCTATCCATCGATTTCCCAAATCCTATAGAACTTGATTCAGATTGCGATTACGGTTTAGCGTTAATTGGGTTTCATTCATACAATAGTATTCCAAATATTGAACCGGGCGAAAATAAATTCTATTACTCTGAGGAGAAAGATTCAAAAGTAATAACAATACCAACAGGATCTTATGAAATTTCCGACATTGAATCATACTTGATCCAAAAAATAATTCCAAACTCTGTGAAGAAAGAAGACTACAACCAATATTTTTCACTAAAACCCAATCACAATACGCTTAAGTGTGAAATTAAAAGCGAACATTACGCAATCGATTTTACACAGAAGGATAGTATTGGTAGAATATTAGGGTTTTCTAAACGTACACTACCACCACATCAACATCACGAATCAGATCTACCTGTCGACATAGTAAAAGTCAGAACTATTCAAATTAATTGTAATATAACGACAGGAGCTTTTCATAATCATAGGCTTTCTCATACCATTTACGAATTTGCTGTGCAAGTCAATCCAGGATTTGCAATAGACGAAGTACCAAGGAATCTTGTATATCTACCCATAATTAATAAGCGAGAAATTCCAAACATAACACTAAGCATACTTAACCAAGATTTCAAACCTGTCAATTTTCGTAAAGAAGAAGTAATTGTGCGTTTAGAACTAAAGAAACTGTCATAATGGGTTTGGTGTTTATCAATCCAAGTCGAAGTCCTTATAAAAGTTCGATGTCAGTTGTTCAGCAGTCAGTCTGTAAAAGACAACCATCGAAGACAAAGGGTTTAACTCCAGCGAATATATTGTTTCTTAAATCGTTAGGTTATAATGTCATTAAGCCAAACGTTCGACTTTCATCGAAAACCGCAATTTGATGAAAACATTAAGAAGATTGAGACTCGAACATATTATCCTTATGTGAAAACTTTTAATAATAATGACATCATTGAAATTTCAATAAATCAATCGGACATATGGACCTTAATGTACGATGCCGCCTTGATTATTGAAGGTAGTGTCAAGAAAAAAAGTGGAGAAGGAAGTGTATCTCTTGTAAATAATGTTGGTGCATTTCTATTTGATTCTGTCACATATGAATTAAATGGTAAAGAAATTGAGACCGTACGTGATCCTGGTATTGTGAGCACAATCAGAGGTTATCTCTGTTATAACCCCAACGATTCAAAGCACCTGGATATTGCAGGATGGAATTTTCCACAAAATCCTATAGTAAATACTGATGGATCATTCATTCTACGTGTTCCGCTAAAACATCTGTTTGGTGTTTTCAATGATCATCAAGTAACATCTTTTGGAAAACAAACTATACGTCTTGTAAGGAACAAGAACGATGATGACTGTATGCATACAACTAATGTAAAAGATCCTACGATAGCAGGGGAATTAAACATTGAAAATATCTCACTAAAAGTGGACATTATTACACCTAATGATGTCCTGAAATTAAATTTGTTAAAATCAATAAAAACAGATGAGCCAATGTTTATATCGTTCAGAAAATGGGATTATCATGAATTGCCCCAGCTGACTGTTGGTGCTACAAAAGAAATTTGGGGTGTGAAAACAAGTACAAGTGTAGAAACACCTCGATTTGTAATTATTGCATTTCAAACGGGGATCAGAAATACTATCAAAAAAGATCCGCAATATTTTGGGAATATAAATGTATCAGATATACGTATTATGCTAAATGGAGAATATTACCCTACAGAACGCATGAGGCTCAACTTTGAAAAAAATAAATTTGTTGATGCACATTATAATTATTCACAATTTTTGAGTAGATTTAAAAATGATATTACACATCCCAAACAACCTTTGTTAGATTATGTAGCTTTTAAGAATCGAGCTTTGTTCGTCATTGACTGTTCCCAAAGGCACCAATCGTTGAAATCAAATACTGTTGATCTTAAGGTTGATATTGAAGCCGCAAGTGGTTTTCCTGCAGATACAAAAGCATATTGCATTATCATTCATGATACCATCTTTGAACATCTTCCTATTAGTGAGATAGTACGAAGTCTATCTTAAAAAGTAGAGGGGGTGGTATATAATTTAACAGACTAAAGATGTAATGTTAATGTGACGACAATCATGATGACGATTGTTTGTGTTGATATTCAAGGGTTTAACTTGAGAAATGAAAATCAAAAATGGTCCTTTTACCCCAAAGAAGTTACCATATTCAACGGACATCAAACCAATCATTACCTTCTAAAGCCGCCTAAAAAATTTGACACATTGTCGCAAACCAATAAAAGTCAAGTGAGGTATGAAGAACGAAATTTCCATGGTCTACGCTATTCATATGGATATGTGAATTATGATGACATTGCTGATATTTTAATTAAAGTATTAAAAAACTATAAAATGGTTTATGTGAAGGGGAGCCAAAAACATACTTATTTAACATATGTGTGTGCAAGTGAATTACCGGACTTGATCATAAAAAACGTTGAAAATGAAGTTGGAGTACCCAAGTTAGAAAAACAACGTCCAAAATGCTTTAATCACTTTAATCAAAAAAATTACATGTGTAGCAATGTAAACTGTGTAATTTTGCACCAGTGGGTGGAAAAAATAAATAAATGCTAAAGTTTTTAATTTTTTATTAATCACCCTCTCTCCATCAGATCTATTTAAGGTGATGTTGTAGTAGATTTTCTTTAGTTATTGGTTCAAAATGCATGAAGCACATACCAACAAACCAGAAAAAGTATACAATGATAAATTCGGACTTCATTATGTGACATGTCCTTGGTCGAATCCAAACGCCACGTGTGGACCTGATACTTGTAGATGTATACTCGAAAAATTAATCAAAAATGATTCATCATCAACATCAACATCATCATCATCATCATCATCATCATCATCATCATCATCATCATCATCATCACTAGAATCAAGTATGTTTGATGTTTTCTAACAGTGATGATGGTTATAAAAGTTTATAAACAATTCTTTTTATTTTCACCATCAGTTTATGTCAGAATGCAGTGCACGCAACAAGAAGAAACCCTACCCATAGTTAATTTAGATTTTTTTGAAAAACCGAAAACTCATATTCATGGAAAACTACTACCAACTTCATTTCGAGCAATTTTTTGTGGGCCCAGTGGATGTGGAAAAACGAACGCATTGCTTTCTTTAATTTATAATGAAAGAGGACTTAAATTTAAAAATGTTTATCTTTATTCAAAATCTTTATTTCAAACTAAATATCAAGTACTAAAATCGGTGTTGGCACGTGTGAATGGAATAAAATACTTTCCGTACGACAATAATGATGACGTAATTGATCCCTCTCAGGCTCTTGATCATTCCTTATTTATATTTGACGATGTGGCCTGTGATAATCAAAATAAAATTCGTCAGTATTATTCAATGTGTAGACATAAAAATATCGATGCAGCCTACTTGTGCCAAACTTATTCTAAAATACCTAAACAATTAATACGTGATAATAGTAATGTTATTGTGTTATTTAGACAAGACGAAATCAATTTGAAACATGTGTATGACGAGCACGTTTCACCCGATATGTCCTATGATCAATTCAAAAAAATTTGTTCAGAGTGCTGGAGAAAACGTTATGGATGTTTAGTAATTGTTAAAGATTTTCCGGTGGATAATGGTCGATATCGCAAAGGGTTCGATAAATATATAAAAATCTAATTTTCTATAATTTATCATCACTCATTAAAATGACATCTTCAGATCCGCACGTTACAAAAGCCATTGATCGACTCGCTAAAGGTATTAGGAGAAAACATTTAGCTCTTAAATTGGGTCGATTTGAGCAAGATGAAACAATAAAGAAAATATTTCAACCTATTATTGATCCTCTGTCCAAGAAGGTTGATAACATATCTGCAAAAACCACAAAAACCGCAAAGGTCATTGATAGTACGACACAAACACGTTACTTCGCTCCAAAACGTGACTCATCTACACAGACAAATCAATTCACAGATACCAAGCCCGTCATTGAATCAGTGGATCAAATTTCAGTTAAGGAGCTTCCTACTGAAATTATTGGTGAATACAACCCTAGTTTTGAACCAACTGATGATTATGCTACAGCTACAGTTAATCCTGATGATGATGTTGTTGGTGATGGTGATGATAATGTGTTTGAAAATATCACTGAAGAAGCTTATGAAGACTACTTATCTGATTATTCGGAATTAGCTCGTGAATACATAGATGGATTTTTAAGAGATCATTCAGCAAAAGAGTATGATACAACATATGGAGTAAATCATGATGCAGAAACAAATAAATGGATGTTGGGCAATAAATTAATTCATTTTGGGAAAAACAGTGATGATTTTACTATTGGAGGTAAAACTTATGTGGGTACAAGGGGCTTGTATGAATTATTGTTTAAAAAACGTCCTATGAAGTATACAAAAGATGATGAAGATAGCTATCACTCAATACTTAAAGCAACAAGCGTACACAAAAGACAATTTGATCCAACAGGATACTTAAGAGGCAGTAGTCATCCGAAATATCGAAGTGTTATAAAACCACTTATTAGTGATTCACCACAACGTAGTTATTCGTTTTCTGGAAGTGGGCTTACAGATAATATATTGCAATACAATTCCAAATCAATCGAATATGTATATTGGGATGATGTTAACGAACTTGTTGATAGATTAAAATTACTTTGGGCGTCAAAAGACGCTGGTAATTCGTCACATAACAATGAAATTGTAGCTATAGTTAATGAATTAAAAGAAGCGGGTATTATTTATTAACTTGTAATCCGTCCAAATCATTTAGTTGTAAAATGCCTCTCGACAAGTTTGGTCAAGCTTTAGACGATCATAAAAACACTTTATTGTTGGCAAAATTTCAAACTACTAATGGATTGAAATTTACTGTTGATGGGGATATTGATGCAGAAAATTTGAAAATTTGCAATATTAAAGAACCGTCTTTGGATAATGATGCTGCGAATAAAAAATATATAGACACTAAAATTGCTCAACTATCCCAGGATGTTCTAACAACTATTAAAGCTATATCTTCTAGAGTTCTTAAATCTGTAGAGCTCTGTCAAAACCGTATAACATTACAGCAAGAAATATATGCCAAGTTAAAAACAGAATTGTTAAATGTTGTAGCTCAAATTGATAAAAGATTAAATAAAATAGAAGAACAAATTACGGACAACAATTTGAAAATTAATCAGCATATGGAAAACAATCTTACGACCATTAACTTACTTAAAGAGAAAATTGATTCCATCTCGACTGCTAATCTAGAGTTCTTAAGCAAAAACAAATTGGTTAGTATTGATGATAAAAAATTATTGCACAATTCAAATAATTAAAAAATTTGAAAATCAGCAAATGTGAATCTGTAATAATTAGTGAAAAAATTCTAGATATCTAGTAATACAAAACAGTCTGTAGATTCTACTTATTATTAATAAAAGATTTATATAAAATTAGTTGTTTTCAAATTATTTATCAGATTAGTGGTAAACAATGGTGAAACAGCATTCCAAAGAAAAACTAGAGCTTGTTAATGAGCTTCACAAACCAATCCAAAGAAAGTTTACAAGACGTCGAACAATTATTAAGGGTTTAGATGATTTATGGCAAGCTGATCTAGGACAAATGAATATGTATGCCTCGTCTAATAAAAATTTTAACTTTATATTGATTGTTATCGATTGTTTTTCGAAATATGTTTGGGCTAAGCCCTTAAAGTCTAAACATGCCGATGAAGTTACAAAAGCATTTGAATCAATATTAAAAGAGAAGAGGCACCCCAAAAATTTACAGACAGATCAAGGTAAAGAATTTTTTAATTCGAAATTCAATGCACTAATGAAGAAATATAAAATAAATCATTACCATACGTTCAGTTCTAAAAAAGCAGCAATTGCCGAACGAGTCATACGAACATTAAAAGACCGTCTTTTTAAATACTTCAGTTTAAACGGTTCATACAAGTGGATTAATGTTCTACCAGAACTTGTATCCACATATAATAATACCATCCATAGTACAATACATGTGAAGCCCGTTAGTGTAAACAAAACAAATGAAGATCGTGTTTTAAAATCATCATTTAATGAGATTAAAGTTGCAACAGCCACAAGAAAATTTAAAGTTGGAGACATTGTTAGGATAAGTAAAGCCAAACATATTTTTGATAAAGGTTATACACCTAATTGGACCACAGAATTGTTCAAGGTTGTTAAAATAAATATTACCAATCCTACCACGTACCTTTTAGAAGATATGGAAGAAAAACCTATAATGGGTGCTTTCTACGAAAAAGAATTGCAGAAAACAAAAAATTCGGACATATATCTAGTGGAAAAAGTTTTGAAACGACGTGGAAATAAAGTATTGGTTAAATGGTTAGGGTTTGATAATAACCATAACAGTTGGATTGATAAGAAAAATGTGTTATGACATGTAAACAATGATCGTTTTGATTAGTTTACATCAAGATGTCTGCCGATGAGCAGTGTGATGTTGAAGAAATTCAGTATGATTGCGAATTGATGATTGAAGCTAACCGATTTGAAGAGGAAATCAAAAAAGAAAAACATTTAATTCTCAATATCAGATATGACTTTGAATATTTATCACCGTTCTTTATTGAATGTGGTCTAAGTCCTGCGAGAAATTTTCAACCTGCAATTCGACTTAACAATGAATTCAATAATCTGTCCTTCAATACAATCGAATGGTCTGAATTTGTTAAGGTGCTCACACGATTCATCGATGGCGGTTTAAAGGTCAACACTATCAAATTTTGGGAAAATTTTGTCATCAATCGCAAACCAAAACTCATTCAGCTATCTAAAAATTCAACTAGTTTTGTTTTGATGGATAATGATATTCAACAAATTCTCCAATTAGACACTATTTTGTCGAAAAGACTTGAAATATTACATAAATTAAATTTTTTTAATTATTATTATAAATTGTTAAATAACGTACCCAAAATAGCAAATGCTTCTGTTAACTTGTCAATACTAGATATTATTAGAATTATTTGTGACTCTAATGCCTCTATTAAAAATTACTGTATGATGGAATGTATACATTTCTTAAGCGAACGAGTGTTGTGTGATTTTAATAAATATAAAGAACGATTTTAACAAGTGTTTTATTTTATCAACAGATGTGTGCGTCTACCGCAACAGGAAAGGTTGTAAAACTCATATTGATTAGATTGCTTTATTTCTGTCTTACAAGTGTAATTTCATGATTTAGCACTACTAATTTATAATTGTATAATTTTATGCAATAATCATTTTTCAAACACTTTTGTGGTAATGGTCTTCATTTTTTAAGACAATTTCAAACAATGCTGTAGTACCGTACTCACAATTCTTCAATTTTCTTATTCCTCTGTACACTAAACAATATGTGTCTGAAGTAAAGTTTTCCAAGTTGCTGCGTATAACCTCAATACTTCTTTTGGGTAGAAATACTTTAAAATCTTCCAATTCCACTATAGGACACTCACCGTAAAGCCCTTTGTACAAAGACACATTTTTAATAAGGTACTTTACACCAATGGGCAGAGTTGTAAGACCCTTAAATTCCTTTATGGAGTTGGAACTGTTAGTGACAATGTTGATTTGTTTCAAATCCATTCTAAAAGATGTATTACTTAGTATAAAATAATTAAATGAAAATTAACCCATACTTATCGATTCTTGGACTGCACAACACTTGATTTGAATGAAATTGATTGATTTTTTCTTTATATAGACAGCGAAAAACGTCCGGTCTTATCAATGTTTGCGGTTATTCCGAGAAACGCGGAAATCAGACCAAATGACCACACCCAAATAACGAACTATTTTACATGTTTTTTCCGAGAAATTGCAATATTTTTTTCCGAGAAATTCCAAAAATTTTTTCCGAGGACCGCACTCAAATTATTTTGAAATTCTTGCTCTCTCTAGCGCCCTCTATGATTGTCACCCAAACCGTCACCGCCATCTTGATCCTCTACCAGCTGTCACAATTAAAGACGCCATCTTGAACGATCAAATGTCAAATCTACAGCCATCTGTCAATTCAAAATTCTCGCCGCCAGCTGTCAAATTTCCACCGCCATCTGTCAGATTTTTAAATTTCCCGCCGTTTAGCCGCGCACGCGCAAATTGAACTGTTTATCGGCTCGCGGCGCCTCCAACCGGCTACACATTTCAATTTCCCGCCACCAGCTGTCAAATTCCCACCGCCATCTGTCAAATTTTTAAATCACCCGCCCACCTGATTGGCAGATGACCAGCAATACGCCGGAAGAGCCGCCGACACCATCTGTGCGCCTGATTGGTAGATGACCAGCAATACATCACCGGACGGGCGCTCGAGATTACGACTTCCGCTGCAGAACCGGCTTTGTATCACTACTTAGCCTGACCACAAATCTACCTTCCGGTGTTCGCGTTGTGTTTTTTATAAAATGCCTTTCGCATTCGACTTGTTCTGGAGTCCATTTGGTATTAAATGATGGCGCGACTTCTTCTTGACTCCAAAACTGAGCCACTTGATCGTTTAGTAATTCGTCCTTATCCAACGAAATAAAATTGCATGATAGAGGTTTATTATAATTATCGCAAGCTGAATAACTACCCCCCAAAATCCAGCCTAGTTTCGTTTCTTGGAAGTATGGTTGATTCGGTTTAAATTGAATTGGACTTCCCATTAATAATTGCCAAAATACTTCAGCTCCAATAAGCATATCAATGTTTTGAGAAATGTGAAATTCCGGATCCGCAAGTACCGTTTCAGGAGGAATTTCAATTAATGCTTTGTCCAATGACTCCGAGGGAGTTGGTTTCGTTATTTGATTTAAAATAAGACACTTGAAATCCGCCGTGAAATTTGACTTTCTTGCTTGTATGAACACATTTGCGCTTTGACTGACCGAATTCTCCTTTAGATTTACACCCGAAATAGAGCATTTGATTTTTTGTGTCTTTAGTTTTAATTTTGTACACAATTCCGCGGTTATGATGTTGACTTCTGAGCATTGGTCCAACAATGCTCGACATTTATGTAATTTGCCAAATTTGTCGGCTACCAAGACAAGTACGGTTGACAAAAGAATTTTGTTGGAGCAATTAATATGAAGGCTGGTACTTGTAAAGGCTTGTTCGGGATTGAATTCATTGATGTGAATTAAGGAGTGATGTTTTTGTCGACACTCTTTGCAAACTACATTAATTCTACATTGGCTAACTGAGTGATTATTCCTTAAGCAATTGCTACATAGTTTTAGATTCTGAACTTGTTTGATTCGGTCAGTAATAGACATGTTTAAAAATTGGGAACATTGATGAATTCGATGATTTTCTTTGCAGATTGGACAATTGATATTGTTTTTGGTTATGATTTGAGTGGTGAATTTATTTGACGAGTAGTTTGCATTCCGTTTAACAAATGAATTGTTTAGATTTTGCTGCACATTTTTTTGATTGAATGATTTTGGATTATTCTGTGGTTTAATAGCGTGCATAGATTCTAGAATTTGATATCTTTTTTCCAAAAATTCAATAAAATCATTAAACTTTGGAATTTCCTTGTTAAGCGTACCTTGCCATTCCTTTCTAGATGCGTAATCTAATTTTTGACTGATTATTGGTACAAGAATTGCGTCCCAAGTACCAATGTCTTGATGAATTTTTAAAGCAGCAATATTGTTGTTAACGGTGTCTAGAAGTTGCCTTAGTTCGGAAGGTGAAGTTTTTAGTAAATTAGGAATATTTAAAAGATTAGCGATATGTTCGTGAACAATAAGCCGTTTGTTCTCAAAGCGTTTTTGCAGTAATTCTAATGCCGCTTGATAGTTTGCATTGGAAACCGTTAATGGTTCAATTGCTCGTAGAGCTTCGTCTTTTAAGCAACTTCTTAAGTAATGAAATTTACGAATATTCGATAGGGATTTGTCGTCGTCCACTAGGGATTTAAATGAATCATAGAACGTGAACCATTCTGAATGTCTACCAGCAAAGGTTGGTAAAGGTAAAGGTTTTAAATTCGTCTTGGGCTCGATATGTTCCGAATTACCCGCAATATTGATAACCGTTGATGTGGAGTGTGTTGAATTATTATCAGATTGACCTGCCACCGGACCATTTTTAACAAGAATACCTTTGATTTTAGCGATTAATTGAAAATATTGATTTTCTAATTTGTTACGGATCTCGTTACTCTGTTTGTCCAAAGCGTCTTCATCCGCATCTGGTTCGGCCAATAATAAATTTTCGATTTTAGATTGTACATCATCAAATTCTTTGAACAACCTTGTTACTTCTGCTAATCTGGATTCAATAATACCCAATTCGTCCCCGTCTTGGAAGTTCCGTACACTAGTTTCGTGCCTCGTGATCGCGGATTTAATCTTCTTGCGTTCAACTTTTAACGCGTCCATTTTTTTAAGCTTATATACGCTGGTTGATTGTGAATACTACCGCAAACCGCTTGGAAGCTTGCCTTAATTCTAGCTACGTTAGGAATCAAGCGAATAAGGGACTGACCTTTTCGATGCTGCTGGCTGACTTTGCGAGTTGGGACTGTTGTGGTGGTGCTGAACTCTCTGAAGTCTCTTGTTGTAGACCTCCTAGAGGTTTGTCGATGTTTTTTGACCCAGGAGATGGCAATGTCTTTTGGATCTGACGCACTCACTCACAACACGATTCTGGATTGATTAATTAATATTCGATACTGGTATGCATCCGGCTCGATTGGACCAAAATGTGGTGGCATCCCCCACCCGTCTAGGGATGCACCACCAATGGGGTGGAATGGAATATTCCACACCAGTGAAATGGAATTTGATTAATTTGTCTATTTATTAGTTAATAAATTTAATATATTTAATTAGTTAATAAATTATCTCGTAATTTGTTGTTGATTTTTACATATTTTTTTATTAGTACAAAAAATTAAATTCACCTGATATGTCTCCTTTTATTTTGAATTTAGCAAATGCGATCCTAACAATATAATGTATATTTGACAGCTTAAACCAGTAGAAATAAATACCTAAATTTATGGGTACCCCAACCGCACCGTCGTAAAAACCCTTAAGGGGATTCTTCCGGGGTAGGCGAAACGTTTTTTCCATATTTTGGCCACATTTTTTTGTA
The DNA here is from genome assembly GCA_029298725.1 of Gnatocerus cornutus. Classification (NCBI taxonomy): domain Eukaryota; kingdom Metazoa; phylum Arthropoda; class Insecta; order Coleoptera; family Tenebrionidae; genus Gnatocerus; species Gnatocerus cornutus. The sequence continues at coordinate 4,429,611 of CM055514.1, forward strand.
CTCTGTCTTGAATTTTTAATACGGTGTCCTTAAAATACACTTAATTAGAGTTACAAGAAGAAACGTTTAAAAAAATGTATCTAACTATTTTAAAATATTTTTTTATTAAAATGGAAATACAAAATTATTGCTTTTTGTAAATTTTGACTCTGCTACCCGAAAGAACTTTTTTTTTAAAGATTTTTATAAATCGAGTTAAACAAAATTTGTATAAATAAATGAAAGAAATGGAAAATAAATTAAATCAATATCTCCCAAGTTTACGGAATTAAATTCTGGTATGGTACAACACGACTTGTGTCGGGCGGAGCATAACGGCACATGTGTCCATCAGCATCCTTGTCTTTTTGCTTGCTATTCTCTTTGCATTTGGGTCTCTTTTATTTAGAAATGAAAGAAATAGTCTATAGCACTTAACCCTGAGTCATAAGCTAATAACACTACTGTACCGGGCCAAAATCGCTATTAATTATGAAGCTACAAATTATTTTTTTTGTACATGTAGAGAAAACGGGGCGCTTTTAAATTGAGGTAACCAGTTTTAATCTAGTGCTAACCATATGTTATTTAAACGCCAAAAACAACGTTTTTTTCAAAAATAAAAATTGACAAATCGGTGGCAAACTTAACCTATTATGTTTCTTTTATTGCCAAAAGTATGAAAAGGAAATCAAAATGTGAATTAAAGATGTAACGAGATATTTAATAATTCTTAAAAATATTTTTAATTTGCGACAATTGCTTCTGAAACGCAAACCGCTCCTTCGGTGAGTTATGATGGGCAATATTTTTACCCATCTTGGGGCAAGAAGCGTTGAAGTATCCAGAAGATTAGCAAGGGTCGGACCAGGATAAAAGTGTTACCTATCATAAATCGCTTATTAAGGGTTAGTTTGCGGTTCAGAAGCAAACTTTGTACAGAAGAGATTGAACATTGACGAAAAAATAAACATCAATTCTGCGGCAGTATTAGCTACTTTGAGCACAGGAATTGGTCATTCTGCGATAAATCAAATTAGTGGAGCGTTGAATTTACCTCCAATGTCTTATAGTCTAAGAGCTGGCAACGTTTTTGAGAGAGAATTTCAGGTAGGCCAGTTTTTAGATATGCTTTCTCTCTCACTCTCCCGGACATGATCCGGGCTACCTGGCTGGCGGTAGTGGTTGCGCTCATCAGTGCGCATCGTACCTGTACAGGTAAAATATCAATTTTTCAAATAATTTCAAGAAGTTTTCTTTTTTTTTATTATTTTTATTGAACTGTCAGCAACATAAATCTATTATTGCCAGGCACTTTTATTGTTGTTTAAGCTATACCAGACGCCAATTTTGAATTAAAAAAAAAATTTTTTTCAAAATATTTTAGTATGGCTGAAATTTTAATATGATCTTATTTAAGCCACTAAAAACCCAAAATTAATTTGCCAAGCAAAAATTCGATTGTTAATCTACGGCCAGATCGATCTAAACGTGATAAGTGATTGGGCATGTTGGAAGAGTGCAGACAATCACGCGTTAGTTGCGCAAGCGAGATAGACGACAGCAGCTGTTTGTAGTCAAGATGGCGTCAGTTTAGTCACATTGGTGTTTACGTTTAACAAAATTGTGTTACAATGGTTAATGAAAAATTAAAGTGTGTTTTTTGTAAAGACAGAGATGGAAAAATAATAAGTTTTGTGGAAGAAAAATTAAAAAAGTGTAAAGAAGTTTTACAAATACGTGTAAATTTTAAACTGAAATATAATAGTGTACAGTTACCAGAGCAAGTTAATGACACTGATGGATATCATAGAAATTGTTACAACAGTTTTACAGCTCTCATGGCGAAATATCGAAATTTATCTGAAATTAATTTCTCATCAACAGTAGATCTTCCCAGCTCATCTAGTTCAACTCCGACATTAACTACAGTAGTAGATCTTCCCAGCCCATCTAGCTCAACTCCGATATTAACTACAGCAGTAGATGTTAATGAAACTTTTCCAGATAATACGTCTACAAATTCACAAACAGAAGTTAATATCCAAGAAATTGACAATTCCAATGTAGTTATTGAGCCTGATAGCGTGGTAAATGTGGTAAATAAAGAAACAAATTCAAATATCACACGAGCTTGTTTTTTTTGTGGAAAAGATCGCAAGCAAGCAAAAGGTAAACAACAGGCTTTACACTCCTCGAATGATGCCAAAATTTATAAAAAAATAGCAGAGTGGATGACAAAATTAAATAATCAAGAGTTGTTAAACAAAATAGAAAATTTACAGGCAAAAAGTGAAATTGTTTTTTATCATCATTCGTGTGAATTGGGATATTTAAATGATTATAATAAAGTTATTGCTGATAATCCACAAACTTCCTGGCATGACAATCGAAGTATCCATCAGAACATTTTCAAAAAAATTGTATCATTAATAGAGGAAGAAGTTATCAACAAGAAAAATTGTTTGCTCTTATCTTCTCTTTGTGATACATACAATGATGAATTAAAGCTTCAGTCTCAGTCAGATTTAAATTTTATGACAAATCATTATCTTGAGGAGAAAATATTGAAACAATTTAAAAAATCAATTAAAATTATTTCAAAAAATAAAAAAAAAGTTATCATGCATAAAGATTGTAGTTTATTAGAAGATAATGATTTGACGAGACTCGAGGAAAATGAGCTTATTGATAAAGTTGCATTAATGCTACGGAACACAATTTTACAAATGGATAAATTAGAATTACCTACAAAAATCAAGCCACTTGATTTAATCAATGGTGAATGTACTATTCCTGAAAAACTCGATCGATTTTTTAAAACATTGATTGGAGGCAAGGATATTCGTCGCCGAAATGGTATAAACTGTAATCGATTAACCAACTCAATCGCCTCTGATACTATTTTTTGTGTGACCAATGGTACTATTAAACCATCAAAACATATAACTCTAGGCATGACGGTTAAAAGTCTTACAAGTAGTAGAAAAATCATAAACATTCTTAATCGTCTTGGACATTGCTGTAACTACACCACACTGGAGGAGCTCGAAACTGAAGCTACTTATTCATCTGTACATCGCACTGAAATTTGTCCACCTGATATTACTCAGAAATCATCGTTATGCACTGGTGTCGCCTTCGACAACTTTGACAGATACGTAGATACACTTAATGGCAAAGAAACTTTGCATGATACCGTTGGTATAATCTACCAAAATATTGATAATGATGCTCTTGATGAAATTGATATCGATTCTAGAAGTGACCAGTCTGACATGTTACCACCAACAGTGAAAAGAAGACGAACCTTTGAAGCCATTGTTCCTGAACTTGTTCCGATATCTGCCCGTTTGGAAATGTTAGATCGATTAACACCTGTTGAAAACATACATCAATATATTCCGAGTACTTTATCATTAGTACAAACTATAGATTTATTACATATGGTTTCACTCTTTTTCCATGTACCAAATACTCCAATGTGGACGGGATTTAATTCTAGAATAATAAAGGATAATACTCCAAAACAAAAAGTATCCTACCTCACTCCGATCAATTTTTCACCAACGGAGACATCAGTAGTGAAGTTGACAATGACACAGGCTCAAAAAGTTGGCGTGGAATGTGACCAAAAATACGTCCAAGTAACATATGATTTGGCCATTGCTAAAATAGCTCTCAAAATTCAGGCGACAGAAAGTCCTAAATTTGATAATCTCTTCATACATCTAGGCTCATTTCATCTGATGATGGCATTTTTTAAAGCGATTGGAGTATTTATCAATGAGTGTGGATTATCACATATGATGGTTGAAAGTAAGATTATAGCATCAGGCTCGGTAAACGGCATCATTGAAGGAAAACATTTTAACCGGTGTAAACGTCTGCATCCGTTGATGGCTGTAGGTTTGCAAATTTTACATTTTGACCAATACTTAAAAACCAAACAAGTGGAACACAGTTTCTTAAAAGAACAAATCTTTGATGATCTTTTACAATATCAAGATAATGAAATTTCCATTTCCGATTCAACTACGACTGCTGAACTATTACCTAATCAGGTGTTATCCAGACTGCTCTCTTCGTATCAAAAATTCGTAGACAAAACTAGACAAGGTGATCATGGAAAAACTGCTCAGTTCTACATGACCTACATCCAACTAGTTAATTATTACATCACTTTATCAAGGAGCATTCGCATGGGTGATTTTGAAATGTTCAAGCATATAATTCCAAAAATCACTAATTTATTTTTTATAGTTAATCAGCCAAACTACGCTAGATGGTGTGTAAAATATTATGACAATTTGCAGAATGTTGACGACACACACCCAGGACTAGAAGAGGACTTCAAATCTGGATGTTTTGGTATTAAAAGAACAGATAAATCTTTTTCAAGAATACCGATAGATCTTACGCTGGAGCAGACAATCAACGCCGATGCAGCTAAACGTCTCAGCGGTATTGCACATTTTACAAATTCAATAGCTGCACGTCAACGCTGGGCAAAAAGTCATAGTATTAGGGCTGCTTTGATCTCACATGTTCTCGATGTTTGTGGATTAAGATATTTGCAAGACATTACCGCAGACTTACAACCTAATCGGATTAAAATTTTTGAAAAACAACTTGTTCATTTTATTGATATTTTGGAAAAAAACTGTAATCCGTTCGATTCAGATTTGAACAAAGATAATCTTTACAATATAGCTAGTGGAAAGCCAGTCTCTGAACATATAGCTGAGTTTCTCCTGAACATCGAAGAAAGTGGTGATGAGTTAAGAAAGCAGTTCATTAATGAATGTGCTGTCGATGGATCTAGATTTGACAAACCAATAAAAAAAAATCAAGTACTCAACTTCGCTGAGGCTCCAAAGAAAAAAAAATTAACACTCGGAAATAAAGTTGTGGAGCTGAGAATGCAAAGGGATTTATTTGGAAGAATGTTGGGGATATCCTTAACTCATAAAGTGGATATTGAGAAAGTTTTAACATTTCCACTGACACCAGTGCCAACATCAATGTGCCACGCAGATGGCAGTATTTGTAAAACTGACAAATCTCAATTAGTTAAATTAATTGAGAAGAAAATCGGTAATAATGTCGATAAGCCACCTTCGTGTTTTAATATAGCTATTTTGGATGGTTTCTTCATGCTACACCTAATGAAAGAAGTACCTGTAACCTTCGACGGTTTATCAAAAAAATTTTTGAGTATGATACTACGATTTAAATCTAATCGTGTCGATATTGTCTTCGATCAATATTTTACACCATCAATCAAAGATTTTGAACGCACACGTCGGGATGAATTAATGAGCCAAGTTACAATCGGACCCAATCAAATTCGTCCGCATAATTTTGTGGCCGAACTGAAAAATATAAATTTTAAAGAAGCCCTTGTTAATTTTTTTATTGACCATTGGGCTGGTGATGAAATGGCTCCGATAATTGGAAATAAAATAAGTTATTTGTGTTCGGTACCATCACGGTACTACCCTCGTATTGGTGGGCGTCTGCGCACGCCTCACCCCCACACAGAGGGGTGGTCTTTACTTTTCCTGTACATAGTTTTTTTTGTAATATAGTTCTGAATAAACCTCTAGAGTAAGAACAAGATTTTTTGGCAACAGGCCCTTTCCACATTTTCATTTTTTCATTACGGCGACGCTTGAAAAAGCTCAAGCGTCGATTGAGAACTCAAGTTTCTCAACATAAATTGGTCCTTCGAGCCGGATCTGAGAGTGCAGTGCTCAGATCCGAAATTTGTGCTAGTGCTGGTGTGAAATTCTCAATTCGACGCCTTCATCGGGAAGCAGTGGTATAATCCAAACACCGATCAAAAGGTCAGCAGCGAAGTCGAGAAGCACACTGCAGTCAACCAGCTCTCCCATCAATTCAACGCTCCAACGCAGCGAAACATCGTCACCAGGATCTTAGCAACAGCAGATTCAACGCCAACTACACAACCTCATCATCATCAGCAGCAGCTCGCTCCAGTCCAGGAAAGGTTTCAGGTTAGAACTTCCTTCATTTCATTTCCTGCGCTCATACACGCTTTCACTGTTGTCCCCAAGTTAATTTCTCGGCTTTCGCGTTGCTAATTAATAAATCTAGTAAAGATGTCCGAAGAACAACTTAAAACTCTTGTAACGAAACGTGCAGCTGTTAAAAGTCGATTGACTCGGTTTCACACCTTTTTTTCCAAGCCGGAAAACGCCAACAATGTTATGGAAATAAGGGAAAGACTTCAAGGGTTAAATTCATGCTTAGGCGAATTTGAGGGCTACCACTGGCAAATAAATTCGCTAAACTCAGAAAAGGCCACGGATGCAGACCTACAAAATTTTGAAGACGAGTATTATAGAATCATAAGTGCATGCAAGAATTTTCTAAACACGAAAACTGGGGCACGCCAAGGTCCATCGGCGGACGAACCGCCAATTACCGCGGAGAAACTACCAACGGTCAAACTACCAGAGATTAAGTTGCCGACATTTTCCGGTTCCCTTACGGAATGGATCAGTTTTCGGGAAACGTTTACAAATCTAATCCACGACACGGAGCTTCCTGCGGTCCAAAAATTGCACTATTTACGCGGTAGCTTGCAAGGGGACGCGAAACAGACAGTTGAGCACTTGACTCCATCTGCGGACAATTACGCGTCAGCATGGGCATTGCTGGAACAACGGTATGAGAATCCGCGCCTCATAACGCAGCACCACGTACGCGCTTTATTTTCACTACCCCAAATCCATGGCAAAGACGCGAAATTACTAAGATCCGTCATAACTACCTTAAATTCTAACTTAAAGGCGTTGGAAAATATGAAGCGTCCCGTCAATCAATGGGACGACTTGCTCGTCCACTTAATTTCATCAAAATTTGATCAACCCACTACAATCGCATGGGAAAATACGTTGACAAACGCGTCACCAAGCCAAAAAGAAATCATAGATTTTCTCACCAAGAGATGTCAAATGTGGGAGTCTTATGACGTAACCACAAGAGTCAACCAACACCCGTTCAAAATTAATAAAAATTCCGGTAACAACCGTACAATTTCTCATATAGTCAGCCCTTCAGTCAAACCGTTGAAATGCTCCATATGTCGGCAGGGACATCACATTTACGGCTGTCCGCGATTTTTAGCGCTTAGTCCAGAGCAGCGCATGTTGGAAGTCAAAAAACTTCAGCTTTGCATCAATTGCTTGCGCGGTGGCCACAGGTCGGAAACGTGCAATTCATCAAATTGCAGAAGTTGCAATAAAAGGCACAATACGCTCTTGCACATGAATCAAAATTCTGCCCACAATGAAGAACCGCAACCGTCGACCTCAGCCTTAACTTCGTCAGCCGAGACAAGCACTTCTTTAATTTGCTCGACCGTGTTTTTATCTACGGCCATCGTCAACGTACGCGCGCGAGGGGGCAACAATGTCCAGTTGCGGGCACTTCTCGACAACGGGTCCGCGTCGAACTTTGTTACGGAAGAAGCGATAAAAAAATTGAAACTAAACAACGTCAAAAACGTAAATATCGCAGTCTCCGGTATCGGTGGAATAGTGGCGCCGATAAAGCGATTTGTCAAAATTCAGTTCACTAGCGCGCAAAACGCTTACTCTTCCGAGCTTAATTGCCTCGTTGTCCCAAAAATTACTGGTAACATACCTACCGTGCCAATTTCAGCGATAACAGGTGTACCAGAAAATATTCGCTTGGCCGATCCCGCCTATAACGTGCCAAATAAAATTGACCTCCTTTTAGGCAATGAGTTATTTTGGGAGTTGATTTGCGTGGGCCAAATTCAGATGCCAAACCGCGGTCCCATTCTGCAAAAAACCCAATTAGGCTGGATCATCAACGGCCCTTCAAAATCTAATCCGGTCCCAGCGCAAATCCCGTGCAACATCTCGAACATCGAGTTACATGACGCGGTGCAAACATTCTTCAACCTTGAAAATTGCGGAGAAAATACGATCGACAACTCAAATAATTTATGCGAAGACATTTTTACCAAGACCTTCAGTCGAACGGCGTTGGGCCGATTTCAGGTCAAATTGCCCTTTCGGGACGAACCGCCCCTTCTGGGAAATTCTTACGACAGGGTTTGCAAGATGTTTTTGAATCTTGAACGACGGCTTCAAAGGGACCCGATTGTAAGGAAACAGTATAAGGAATTTATGACCAATTATAAATCGCTAGGACACATGGTGGAAGTCCCAGAACCCGATCATACCGGATACTTTGTTCCGCACCATGCGGTCATAAACGAGGCCAGCTTAACAACAAAATTGCGGGTAGTCTTCAACGCGTCCTTCAAAACTACGAACAACAAGTCAATAAATGACCACTTGCTGGTCGGCCCAACTTTACAGCCCGAACTTTACGAAACTCTCATCCGGTTCAGAACGTACCCTGTGGCCATCACAGCAGACATCCAAAAGATGTACCGGCAAATTTTGTTACATCCGGAGCATCAAAAATACCAACAAATCCCTTGGCGAGATGACTCGACCGAACCCATAAAAATTTACAAGCTGCAAACGGTCACTTACGGTTTCGCAAGTTCGAGCTTTTTAGCGACCCGATGCCTAGAAGAACTCGCGAAAATCGCTGCAGCCGCAGATCTACCAAACGCCGCACGGGCCATTCGCCGTGATTTTTATGTAGATGATCTGCTCACCGGAGCCGACACGGAAATCGAGGCAATTCAACTTTTAAATGAAGTAAAGTCAATTCTACGTAGCGGTGGCTTCGAACTGCACAAAATCATGTCCAATCGTCCTAATATATCGGACACAAGTCAAATTTCAAGTAATAACACGGCCTCCTTAGACAAACAAGAAGTCAGCAAAACATTAGGAGTTCTGTGGGATCGCAATAGTGATCAAATCAAATTCGAAACAGCAAATAATCCGTCCCCTTCGCAAAGAATCACCAAACGCACAGTTTTGAGTGCGATCGCGAGAATATTCGATCCTCTTGGATTAGTAGCACCAGTTACAGTTGCAGCTAAAATTATTCTTCAAAAATTATGGTCATTGAAACTTGATTGGGATGAGAGTTTACCTGCCGAGTTACACACCCAATGGTGTCAATTCATAAACACTTTCTCGGAGTTGAATCACATTGAAATACCGCGATTAGTTCTTCATCAGCGCGAGGAATTTCAAATTCACGGGTTTTGCGATGCCAGTCAAAACGCGTATGGAGCATGCATTTATCTACGTAGCCTAGACGCCCAAGGCCATCCACAAACAAAACTTTTATGCTCAAAAAATAGAGTTGCTCCATTAAAGTCCATAACGATTCCGCGAATGGAATTATGCGCGGCGCTGCTTTTGGCGCGGCTGATCGTAAAGGTACGCAACACTTTAAATCTTTCCGGGGCCCAGTACCACCTCTGGAGTGACTCCACCATAGTTTTAGCTTGGTTGCGATTAGAACCCACACGGTTAAAGGTATTTGTGTCAAATCGGGTATCGGAAATTCAATCCGCAACCAATGTCCGCGATTGGCATCATGTGCCATCAAGTCAGAATCCAGCCGACATTTTATCCCGTGGCACAACTCCCGCTCTTCTGTCAAAGTCTCGCTGGTTGACAGGACCGGAGTTTCTATCACTACCCAATTGCGAAATACCCTCCTTCAACTTAAATGCGGAATCAATGGATGATACAACCCTTCCCGAACTAAAAACCATTTGCTGCTTGAGAGTGATGCAGCCATCACAATTCGAATTATGGACGCGATTTTCATCATTTCAAAAATTGATCAGAGTGACCGCATTAATTCTGAGATTTAAAAACAACTGCTTATCAAAAACCACTAAACGAACCGGTCCTTTAAATAATGAGGAATTGAATCAGGCTCATGATACCATTATCAAAGCGACCCAATCAGAAGCTTTGCGCAACGAAATCCACGAGTTAAAGGGCTTCAAGGAAATTCCGAAGTCCAGCAAAATCGCGGCCTTAAGCCCATTTATCGACGATAACGGTCTTTTACGCGTAGGGGGGCGCCTTCGTAATTCTTCGTTGTCCGAATGGGGTAAACACCAATTAATATTGGCTAAGGATCATCCAGTAACGCGTTTGATAATTACAAAACATCACATAGAAGGTCTACATTCAGGCTGCCAGACAACTTTGGGCGCTGTTCGATACAAGTACTGGCCCATTTCGGGACGAACCATTGTTCGGAAATTAATATTTAATTGCTTGAATTGTTACAAAACAAAACCCAGGCAATTTGATCAGTTCATGGCTGATCTTCCCGCAGATCGCGTCACGCCTTCTCGTCCTTTCTCAATTGTCGGTGTGGATTATGCGGGCCCATTCGCGTTAAAGAATGGATTTGGACGAACCCAAAAAACAATGAAGGCATACATTGCCATTTTTGTATGTTTTGCAACACGGGCCGTACATATCGAAGTTGTCTGCGAGTGCTCGTCCTCCGCTTTTCTCAATACCCTTAAAAGATTTATTGCTAGACGAGGTAAACCGGCAAAAATATTTTCAGACAATGGGAAAAATTTTGTTGGAGCCAATCGCCATCTCCAGCAGCTGCGCGTTTTGTTACGAGACCGCGAATTTAGAGCAAAATTGCACTCAGCGGCTTCAAACGATGGAATAGAATGGCACTTTATTCCTCCACATGCTCCCCACATGGGAGGTTTGTGGGAAAGCGCGGTTAAATCCGCGAAGTCCCACTTAAAACGGGTAATTGGAGAAACGCTTCTTAATTACGAGGAAATTAATACATTGTTGACAATGGTGGAAGCGTGCATGAATTCCCGTCCAATCACTCCACTATCTAACGACCCTAACGATCCTCAACCTTTAACTCCTGGCCATTTTCTCATTGGGGCCCCTCTGACCGCCCCCAATGAACCTGGACTTGATGACCAACCAAGAAACCGGTTAAATCGTTACCAATTGGTAGAGAGACTACGACACGAATTCTGGAAGCGTTGGTCCAGGGAGTACTTGGCGACTCTCCAGGCCCGATCGAAATGGAGACAACATCCCGGAAAACGTCCTTGCATCGGCGACCTCGTTATTCTCAAAGAAGACAACACAGCTCCGCTTCACTGGCCCATGGGGAGAATTGTCGATCTCCATCCCGGATCAGACGGACAGTGTCGTGTTGTGTCGATTAAAACAGTGCGGGGAGTGTACAAACGACCCATTACGAAGGTCTGTGCGGTTCCTCTGGACTCATAAAATTATGTTATAAGTCCTCACTTTTCGCTAATCTACATTTAGCAACTGTATATAACTCTCTAACATCTCTAAATCGTTATTAGTTTAAGACATTTATTGTTTTAATTAAATTCAAGAACTTCACTAAATGTGTTTTATCTAAATCAACTTTTTATATCATTAGTTTAACACACCTATTTTTTGCCTCTTGAACTTGTTCAACAGTTCAACGCGGGGAGTATGTTCGGTACCATCACGGTACTACCCTCGTATTGGTGGGCGTCTGCGCACGCCTCACCCCCACACAGAGGGGTGGTCTTTACTTTTCCTGTACATAGTTTTTTTTGTAATATAGTTCTGAATAAACCTCTAGAGTAAGAACAAGATTTTTTGGCAACAGGCCCTTTCCACATTTTCATTTTTTCACTACGGCGACGCTTGAAAAAGCTCAAGCGTCGATTGAGAACTCAAGTTTCTCAACAATTTGAATTTCAACAAGTGCTATTCCTACCGGGTTCAAAATAATAAAGTAATTAAGACTGTGGAAGATTCATTGTCTTGCGAAGAACATGAAGAGGCGGATTCCAGAATAATATATCACATTTGCCAAATAAATGTTGATGCCGAAGTCATGATACGTTGCTCAGACACAGATATTTTAATAATACTTCTTGGTAACATGGAACATTTGAATGCATCACTAAAACTCTGGATAAATTTGGGTGTCGGGAATCACGAACGATTTATAAGCGTCAATCGAATATACGAAATTTTGGGGAATTCTGTATCGAAAGCTCTACCGTGCTTTCATGCCCTCACTGGATGCGACTACACACCGGCTTTTTTCCGGAAAGGTAAACTGCGACCTTTTAAACTCTTAGAACAATCAGAACAGTATCAGACGGCCTGTCAAAATATTATAACAGATGATGAAGAATTGTTGGAAGAGACATTGAAGATCTTGGAAAAGTTAATTTGTCATATTTACGGAGCTCGTGATTCTTGGAACGTCAATGAAACTCGGTTTCAATTGTTTACAAACACTTACCGCGCCAAAAAATCAGACGATAATTTCGAAAAAAAATTTCGTAATTTTGACCCATCAAGCCTACCACCATGTAAAGCTGAATTATATCAGCATTTTCTGCGAGTTCGTTATGTAACAAAGTTTTGGAGAAATGCATACTTGAAACATCCAACATCTCTATCACCTCAAGCTTCCGGCTGGACCATAAATGACGGCAAATACGATTTTGCCTGGTTTGTTGGGGAGCAATTACCATCATTAGTTGCTGACATTATTATTAAAGGTAAAAATTAAAAATAAAATATTTATAAATTTCTTTGCCGAAAAATTATAAAATTTTTCATTCTATTACAGATAATAATGTATTACAAGACGATAACAATTCAAAAGATGACGATGACAATGAAAATGACAGCAGTGATGAAGATGATGATGATGATTATGAAGATGCCTCCGTTTTTTGTGATACAATTATTGATTAAAAAATCAAGCCTTAATTTTCATGTAACCATAAAATTTTTGGTTTCTTTTCATACTCATTTTGTACAACAATAAATTATTACTTTGATACCGTATTAATCCACACATTAATTCAATAGTTTTCAATCTTTTCACTGTAATTTATTTGACAACTATTTATAGACCATGCAAAATAACACCACCTCACTTATCACGTTTAGGTCGATCTGGCCGTAGGTTTACAATCGAATTTTTGCTTGGCAAATTAATTTTGGGTTTTTAGTGGCTTAAATAAGATCATATTAAAATTTCAGCCATACTAAAATATTTTGAAAAAAATTTTTTTTTTAATTCAAAATTGGCGTCTGGTATAGCTTAAACAACAATAAAAGTGCCTGGCAATAATAGATTTATGTTGCTGACAGTTCAATAAAAATAATAAAAAAAAAAGAAAACTTCTTGAAATTATTTGAAAAATTGATATTTTACCTGTACAGATACGATGCGCACTGATGAGCGCAACCACTACCGCCAGCCAGGTAGCCCGGATCATGCCCGGGAGAGTGAGAGAGAAAGCATATCTAAAAACTGGCCTACCTGAAATTCTTGTTTTTTTCACGTTGCTAGCTCTCGTACTATTATCATCAATATGCTAAACACCATAGCATTTTATCTGAGACGTGGATTCACAAGGTGTACCTATGATAACCGTCATCGCAGATGGAGCATGGTCAAAACGATCATATAAAGTCAATTACGACGCTCTTTCGGGTGTTTTAAGTGCTAAATGAATAATTTTTCATAGTTTATTTAATATTTGACATATTACAGGCCTGCATAGTGGCGGCAAGAACTGGAAAACTTCTTTTCATTGGCGGTAGAAATAAATATTGTCCCGTTTGTGACCGATCAACAGTAAAAAACATTCCAATTCAAAAACTGGACTGCTTCTTCTACGGGGATGGAGTCAGACATGGTATGGTATTAAGGGGGAGGGTGATGTATTCACTGCACTCAGGCCGCAATCGGCCCATTGTGCAGCAATGGAGTCAGACATAATACTTGAAGGTTTTAGACAAAGTATGGCAATGCATGGACTTATGTATACACAACTTGTGGGAGACGGAGACAGCAGCGTTTTTAAAAAACTTTGTGTTGCGAGACCATATGGACATAAAGTGGCGATTAAAAAAATTGAGTGTGTTAACCATTTACTTAGAAATTACTGCTTTAAACTTAGGGATCTGTGTAAGCTAAGATTCAGTTCGAAAAAGACTTTAGTACCTCCGACTCTGCGTAAATGTCTCAACAATAACATATTGAGACTAAGAACTGCTGTGAAGAAGGCAATTTTGTATAGGAGAACAGAAAAAATTTCTTTGGAAGACCAAGTGGCTCTTCTGACAAAAGAGATATCATCAATAGTAATAGTCCAAAACATGTTTTTGGATTACACGATTGTTGTGATAGTTACTTTTGTCAAGGAAAGAAAGACAACGAAGTAAATTTAGTTCCACAGATGATAGAGTCTGGAATCTTCGAAGACATAGAAGCCTGCGGGAAAAGACTGGTTCAAAATGCCCACAGCTTAATTTTGAATATGAAAAATAATGCCGCTGAATGTTACAATGCAATAATTTGTAAATTCACAGGAGGGAAAAGGATAAATTTTTCTATAAAAAATAGTTACGCAATAAAATGCAATGCAGCAGCTATTGCTTATAATAAAAAAGAAACTATTTTTCGACGATTTCAAAAAAAAATGACCGGACGAAGTCCAGGAAAGTACGCAAAAATGTACATTGCGAGCGTGAAAAGAAAATCTGCTTACAATAAAGCTAGGAGGCAGTTGTTTCCTCGATATAAAAAGTAAAAAACTGTTGCACCACCTGACGAAGATTACGGGATTCAAATGGACGAAGAAGAATTTTTAAAAAAACGGCAGGATTTATTGACAAGTTTGAAAAAGGACGCTGAACAAATAAAGTTTATTGAAAAAGAGAAACGAGGACAAACCGCTAATACTAGGTGGAAGGAAGAAAGAAGATATCGATTGACTGCCTCTAATTTTGGCACTGTGTGCAAATTACGAAATTCAACAGACCCAAAAAAATTATGCCAAAACATTTTGTCGAGTGAATTTAGAAAGAGCGCCGCCATCAAATGGGGATCCGAAAACGAGAGTACTGCGAAATTATTATTCCAAAGACAGTTTGGTGTTACCGTTTCAGATTGCGGACTTTTTATTGACAAGGACAATAACTTTCTTGGTGCTAGCCCGGATGGAATTATTGACAAAGACAACATTTTAGAAATCAAGTGCCCTTGGTCAATAAAGAACACAACCCCTCAAGCAGCAAGCGAGAAAAAAAAATTAAATTACTTGGTACGAAATGATGGAAATCTCCAGCTGAAACGAAACCATCAATATTTTTACCAAGTACAAGGAAGGACAGCTGGCCATCACAGGAGCGAAATATTGTCACTTTATGGTTTGGACTCCTTGTGGATTTTTTGTTGAAAAGGTAAAATGTAAACATTAATTAACTATATTTATGTATTCATTTATTGTTCCAGATCGAATATGACCAATCATTTTGGGATACAATGCTGCCTAAACTAAAAAAAAATTTACCTAAAATCAATTGCCCCATGAAATTTTAAAATAAACAATTGAAAAATACTATGTAACAATTTTGTTCAATATATGTATTTTTTATGCTTATTATTCTATTTACCATAGACCTACACACCAGCATCGTAAACTCCCATTCATCCCTCAATGCTCATCTGGTTAATTTGTTATGGTCAGGTCAGAACCATTTTTCGACCAATAACAGGGAACTTGAAAGTGTCGAATTTCAGTTCTCTAAATGTTTGTATTACTTTCTTTTTCTTACATACTGGTTGCACCATTGCTTATTCACAACTAAAGTGATTTCTGCCAAATTACAGTGCCCTGCCCACAAAAAATCTGAATACTGTTCGACTGCGAAGATCCCCTTAAAAGTCAAGTCATCTGAGCAGGTCAGCGCCACATTATCTTGACGGCTGCTATACCAAGTCAGATAAGGTAATTCTTGATCAGTTTGCAAATGCAAAAACCATGGCTACCAATAACAGGCTCTAATTATCGTTAAACCCAGAGATTTGGGAATTAATAGATGGGGGGACATAGTTAAAAGTCTTAAAAACATATCTACGACTAGCGTTACAACTTTCGTCCTTGTCTGTTGCACGCATTCACTGGATACAATGTATACCTATCTCTCTCGCCAGGATGGAGAGTTTTTGATTGGCTAATTTTAAAACTTGACAACAGATTGACAACAATTGTAATGTGTGACAGTTCACAGCAAAATGAGTAATCCAACGTACTGTAACACAACAAGTTCTCTCAGCACCATAAAACCTCTGACGTCGCATACTACAGACGACAGAAAGTGAGTTCAAAGAAGAATTTTTGGTTTAAGACGCATTTGAACAAATTTGTGCGATAATTGTCGAAACAGATTTTGTAATAAGCGTAGAATAGAAATGGTACAAATAGGGCTAACTAGTGAAATAAAAATCAATGGAATATTACAACTGGCATGTTTCTGAACTAAATCGTCGTCTGTGGAGAAATTGAGAAGCAAAATATGAAAATTAACCACAGACTATAAAGTGCAAAGAAAGTGAATTATTATGCGATTAGCAGATGATTTATAATTGAAACGGAAGTCACCAAACATACGGAGAGGAAGAAAAACATGGATTTTGACGAAGAGAGAAAAGATCAAGATTCAATTGAAAGAAATATCCTAGGTAATAAAAATCCAAGTTGTACCTAACTAAATTGGATGAATGGAGAAATGTTCAAAGTATTGAAGAAAAATACATGAAAGCAGTAAAAAATACATTAAAAAGGGACAAGTAGATTGTTGAGAACATCAAAAGAGTGTGAAGCTCAGAACTGGTTAACAAAATAATGGACAGCTCTGACAACAAGTAAGAACAGAAAGAAGAACACGCTAGGAAACCTGTGACATTGTAGCAAATAAGATTCTGTTTAAGATTTGGACAGAGGCAAAAAGGTTGACAATGAGTAGAAAGGAGTAAAAGAAGATCGTGGCAGACCGAGAGAAGACTGCGCTTTTTTCTTACACTCGGACGAGGAACAAAATCAAATTGATGTGAATAGTGGCAAATACATCTTAAAAGAGACTTTCTGCATTTTCTTCTTTAGAAGTCTGGGTCTAATGTAAAGTTTTCTATGTTCTTACAATTAATCTAGGCTGTTTGAATTAGCTTCTCCATTTTGCCAGGTTTCTGGTGTCAGACTAGAAACGTATTAGTCACACGTTGGTAATTTTGATTTTGTCATTAGTGTTTGACCTTAAACCTATTGAAAACTATGTTATGCACACTGAAAATTGTATCAATATCGTTTAATTGTGGAGCTATAAATGCTCGGTTTTACCGCATTCATATTGTGGGAGTCTCCACTTGACGTAGAAGAGCTTCGGCCTATTAAGGAATGAAAGTTTCAACATTAAAAGACAGCAAAACGAAATCAAACTAGTGATGAAAGATCCTTGTCACAAAATTTAGCAACATACAAGAGAAATAACGTCTAAAACCTTTAAATTCACAAAACTTTGCATTCAAAGTTCTTTACTGACATTAGCTATGACAATTTGGATTTGCCATTTGAAATTCGAGTAACGATCTACGTCATGATCTCTGATTGGTTCCATCCTGACGAGAGAGACAATACTGCATAAGCATATCAGCGATAGGAATCAGTGCAATAGGTAGAGACAGAAATAAAAATTATTGTTGCACATGTTTTGTGTAACGTATGTCCAAATTTCCATATGGTAACCGGATCTATTATTTTCCAAATCTCTGGTTAAACCTAATTCTCTAAAATTTGTAAATATTTGCAATTTTTCGGTAAGCATCAGTAATTTGCGGCACACGTTTGGTTCCCGCAACTTTATTTTGAAGAATTACTACTTTATGAAAAATTTAATTCTCGATGTAAGTATGGAACAAATGTATGCAGCAAAACTAATTTCACGTTTACTACCAATATTTGTAGTACAAAATGGCTCTTTGTGCAGCAGTGGTAGCAGAGATTTGTGGTAACAGATTTTTGATAGCAGTAGCAAAGACAAAGAAAAAACGGTTTTAAATAAAGAATTTAAAATAGAAGAGATCTAACATTATTTCAAAGTACGAGAATAACGAGAAAAACTTTTTTGTAAATCAAAGAATTAATTGGAAACCGTTTAATCGAAAAATCAAAACGGTCCAAGGCCTTTAATGTTGATACACAACTTTATGTCGCCTTAGAATTTTTGGCCAGTGGAGGATTTCAATGGTTAGTAGGCAATACAATCCAGATCTCTCAAGCTTCGACAAGTAGAATCATTCGAGGTGTCGTTGATTCCCTTATAGAAATTGCACCACAGTTTATTAAATTTCCTGAAGACAACGAAAGCATCGTTAACATTAAACAGCAATTTTATGCAATTGGCCACAACGGGACACTTTGCTGTGGGTTCCCTAATGTGCTTGGAGCCATTGACTTGTATGTCTACAGAAACCATCTAGAAATCCGGAGCAATACGTAGACAGATTTTTTCTCCATCGGTTTTGATACCTTTACCCATCTTGTATAACGTAACAAGAAAGCAACACACTTTAATATTAAAATAATTTGACATTACTTTTACATTTCTCATAATAATATTAATAATTTTAAATTTGCAATGTAGGCTAAGATTAAGGTGATTGGTTTGGTAATTTAGGGGCGTGGTCTAGCAGATAAATTTTCGTTAAGGTGCTGATACCTTGCAATCGGTTTGTGAATTTCATTGCAAATCTCCCGATAAGTCATTGTAAGGATATTGCAACTTGCAATCCCGGTAAGCGTTTGCAAATCAGATTTCGTGAATGACCCCCTAAGTAAACATAAAGAGGAAGTGGATTGAAATTCTGCAAAAGCCGTCTGCAAAAGTTTTGTGTTGTCAACACACTTTTTTCAGGTAGTTAACTGCACTTCCCAACCTCTGGGGGCGCCACGGAGATTTTGAACTAAAATTTTTAAATTAAAATAGCTGGATTATGTAAACAGGCGTAGATGATAACCGCAATCGTTTTTTTTGACAAGTGATTAACCTAAAAGACACATTTTTGTTTCAAAAAGTGAGTTAGTCTTTATAACATTTATTATAGTGAGCCGCTTTTACCATGGCGTACCTGACTTTTAGAGTCGAATATTATCTTATTGCACTCATAATGTGGAGGGTGTAAACAGGCTATTGTGTCCGAAAATTAAAATTTACGACATCTCCAAGTAGGTAGAAAAATGTGGACCCGTGCCTCTTCCAGGTATTAGCGCGGAGGCTCAAGATGATTGTTGATCCCTTCACCGTGTTTTTTTTAATGAGATTGATAAGCTTTTAATTTTTGTTTATTAATTTAAATTTTAAACAAGTTAAAAAAATGGAGTGCTATCAAGTTTTTAAAATTTTACAACGAAAAAATTTCATCATTTTAATGATGGAACGTGTATTTTACATAATTATAAAGAATTTTCAAATCCTAACACAAATACATATAAGTAATTCAAAATGTAATATTAACATAATGCTTCTGAATTTGTGAAATGAATTATAAACATTCGTTTCCTTCTCATTGTTTTCTCATACGCAAAATTAGTTTTCTATCGCAATCCAATTTTGCTGTTTAATTAATCCACAAATAGGTACTTTTCAGAATCTTTTGTAAGGAGTCTGTTTGCCTATTTGTTCTTAATTCTTTAATTCTTAGAAAAAGTGGGGACTTTAAGTGGAATATTAAAATGTCGTTAAACTAAAAGGAGTGGTAATATGTATAAAGAGGACCGGTAAGTACGAAAAATCATTTTGAAGTTAACTGTTTGACGAATTTTGCTCACTTTGTTTTCTTTACGACCTATTTCATGATGTGGCAACCTTGGTTAGATCAATCTAATGAAGATGAAAATGATGATTTTATCGACGTAATTGGTGTAGAGCCAATGGACGTTCCAGAGCAAAACTTGTTAAAAGAAGGTAAGTGAAGAAAACCATTATTTTTATTTATTATCAATTCATTATTTTAAATAAAATTTAGATATTTTTCTTACGGACCTAATATTTATAAATGGAATTAATAACTACAAAATTTGTTTTTTCTTTAGGTGCTAGCGAGGTGCGAAAATATTTGTGCAATTCTGCAAAGGACTTGGTCAGAAAAGTCTATAAAAACTTGATTAACCGGGGAGAGAAAGCACCTGTCCAGGTTACATCTGAATTAACGGAAATACCATATCGGACAGTTCAGCGCATCATCAATTCTACCGGAGAAAACTGTGGACCAAATAGGCGTCACCGACTGAAAGTCCACGAAAAATTCAGTGAACCAGAATTAGATTTTGTTCGATCCATCATTTACACGATGTATAAAGAAAAGCAAGTTCCAACGGTAATGGCTGTTAGAGAAAGACTCATTCAAGCTAAGTTCCCAGCAAATTTTTGCGTGGATACTATGCGTAACTTATTAAGAGCCATTGGTTTTAGATACAAAATTTTGGACAAACGGTGTTCCATAATGAACACACCTCGTTTAGTGACGTGGAGAGTGGAATTTATATCCAAAATTAGACAATTTAGGGATTTGGGAAAAAACATTGTCTACATTGATGAAACGTGGTACGGTAGTCACGATGTCGTAAAACGAGGTTGGGTTGACGGATCCAAGAAATGTTTTTTTGAAACGCCACCAAATAGAGGAAAGAGGATCATCATCTTGGCAGCAGGTAATAAAAATGGATTTATTCCTAATTCATTTGTTTTAGCGACCAAAAACATAAAGGACAGCAGCGCAGATTACCACGATGATATGAATCGGCTTCTTCCAGAATTAACACCGAACTCTGTTATTGTTCTAGATAACGCTTCGTACCACTCCAGACAAGACCGAAAAATCCCAACTAAATCTTCAAAAAAGGATGCCTTATTGAAATTCGTCCAGGAAGAGAACATTCCCATTCCCGAAGGTCTAAAGCAGACAAAAAAGAATTTGGTTGCTTTAATTACACAAAGTGACGTGGATAAGTCCAAATCATATGCGATTGACAACTTTGCTGAAAACTGTGGACACCAGGTTTTGCGACTTCCACCATACCACTGTGTGCTAAATCCCATTGAGTTGGTGTGGAGCCAACTCAAACACCGAGTTAGGAAGGGTAATTTAACGCCAAATTTGACTAATTCTGTCGTTAATTTGATCCGCGAAGAGGCTCAAAAAATTGACGGTGTTCTTTGGTCCAATTGTATTGACCACACAGTTCACGTGGAAAACAATTTCCTAGGTCGAAATGACTTTCCAGAACTCATCATAAACACTAATGATGACAGTGATGATTCTGATGTGGAATGATTAATTTGTAGTTTTTTTATAACTTTATATAAATTTCATAATTTTTGTTTAATTTTTAATTAGATAGATAGGATTAGGATGTTCTTTATATTTTTTTTATATAATTATGCAAATACACATGTTCCAACATTATTTTTTCGTTCTTATCGTAAAAACTTGATGACTCTCGGTTTTTTCAAATTAATAAACAAAAATTAAAAGCTTATCAACCTCATTAAAAAAACACGGTGAAGGGATCAACAATCATCTTGAGCCTCCGCGCTAATACCTGGAAGAGGCACGGGTCCACATTTTTCTACCTACTTGGAGATGTCGTAAATTTTAATTTTCGGACACAATAGCCTGTTTACACCCTCCACATTATGAGTGCAATAAGATAATATTCGACTCTAAAAGTCAGGTACGCCATGGTAAAAGCGGCTCACTATAACAGCGCAATTCTGGAGGAGTACACTCTACTTCACGGTCGGACATTAGTTTTTAGGAAACAATTACGAGGAGAAAACCCAAATTTCTTACGACTTTTGCTAACAAATTTGATAGATAGATTTGATAGTGTTAATTATGAGCATTATTCTGAAATACTCAACAACAATAATAATTGAAGAGCCGGCCGTCTCGAATAACGTTGTAACCGTCAATTCGTCAAAACTGAGATACTAGTGAAAAAATGTTCTACAATATACAGTATCGGACAAAGTTAGAGCAACTTTGTAAAACCTTGACTGTACCTTTGGTGATAACAGCTATTTCCCAGCAAGCCATACATGTCTTTTACTATTATCAATACAATTTCTTCCACATGTTTTTTTTTTGTTCCGTCTCGCTTTTTTGTATGCCTTTTTGTAGATAAGCCTGAACTGGTGCGACACAATTAAAGCAACTTTTTAGTTTTCGTTAAGATTGTCGTCAGAGTAGGTTGAGGAATATTGAAACTTATATTTAACGATGCCCCGCGGAAAACACTATTCCCTTGATTCAAAACATAAAATAATAGAGGCTTATCAGTCGGGAAAATCTCAACGTTTGATAAGTGAACAGTTTGGTGTTTGTAAAAGCGTAATTTCCAGAACTATAAAAAAATATCGGCAACGTAAATGTGTAGTGAACTTTAAAAGAGGAGGTCGACCCCGAAAAACCACAAAGAAACTTGATCGTCGTATAAAGAGAATGAACGACAACAATCCCTGGCTTTCTTGTCCCAGACTTATGGCAGAAATTGACAATGCTAATGTATCCTGCAGAACAGTTCAACGTCGACTAGTTGAATTTGGACTTCCTGGACGACGTCCAGCAAAAAAACCCGCTCTGTCAAAAAAAAATAGGGAAGCAAGACTGTGTTTTGCGAATAGGCATTTGCACTGGTCGGAAGATGATTGGAAGAAGGTGCTATTTTCAGATGAATCTAAGTTTCAACTATTTGGAAGTGATGGAGCACGCTATGTTCAACGTCCTCAAAATAAAAGATTGCATCCGAAGTATGTTAGTACGACGGTTAAACACGGAGGAGGCAATATCATGGTTTAGGGTTGTTTCTCGGGATACGGTATCGGACCTGTTCATCAAATTGAAGGCATTATGGATCGCTTCGTGTATAGAAACATTTTAGAATCTGTGATGTTACCTTATGCTGAATGGGAGATGCCGCTGCAGTTTATATTCCAACAGGATAATGATCCTAAACACACGGCGAAATGTGTAAAAGAGTGGTTTCAACAAAATAATATTCATGTATTACAATAGCCAGCGCAGTCTCCGGACTTAAACCCAATAGAGAATCTTTGGGAGATAGTGGAGCGACAAATTCGTCAGAAACAAATGTCCAATAAAAAACAAATATTCACTGAAGTCCAGGCCGCTTGGACCAGCATCAATCAGGAAACTGTTTCGAATCTAATATCTTCCATGCCCAAGAGATGTCATGACGTCATAGCCAATAATGGGTATTGGACTAAATATTGACCAGTTTGTCTATATTACTCTTTTTTGAATATTTTTTGGGAAGTTGCTTTAATTTTGTCGCAAAATTATTATTGTTGAATACATTTACTCTAATTTCTGGCAAATAATAAGTGGAATAAATATAATTTTTTTATTGTAGATGTTGCTTGATTATTAAACAGTTTGATTCTATAGCTACCCACTTCCTTTTAGTGTGCAAAAAAATTACAAATCGATTTTTGTCAAGTTGCTTTAACTATGTCCGATACTGTACATATAGGGTTTTTCTTTGGAAAATCTTGTCAAAGAAAACTTTTTTCGGGTGTAACATTAATCAACATGTGTTTTAATAAAAATAAATTTTAAATACTGTCGACTCTCGCTAATTCGAAGTTGGCGGGACCAGTAAAAAATTTCGAATTACCAAAGGGTTCGAATTAGCGAGAGAATTACCAAGAGTTGTGATTATATGTAGCTATAATGTATATACAGGGTGATTTTTTTAAAACGGCAGGCGTTGTAGAATTTTTATTTATGAACCGATTTAAAAAATTTAAAAAACAAATTAAATGGTTTTTAATTTACTATAAACTGATGATTTTAAAAATTTTCTAAATGTCTTAGTATCTTTTGGGCTCAACTATTTTAAATTGAAACCTATATTTTTTTTTTCATAATTTGAAAGATTTTAATTTTCTTGATTCAGAAATGTGTAATATGTTCTACTTTTAACCAAAAATATTTAAAAAAAAAATTTCAAAGTTGAAAAAAATAAGCAATAAAAGTTAATAAAATCTAGGTGTATGGTGTCAAATAAAAGAATGCCGTTATTGTAATGTCAAAAAGCAGCAAATAACAGAAAGGATCGGCTTTTTTTTTTGAAATTATTAATAACAAAAGACAATAATAATTACAAATCAGAAAAAACAACTACTTAATTTAATTAAAATACTGTTGAAACGCCATCCCGTTTTTTTTTTATTGCACAATTGACACCTACGAGAAATGCATTGTGCATTGTAAACTTGTAAGAAAACTTGTTCTTTCTGTTATTTGCTGCTTTTTGACATTACAATAACGATATTGTGTTATTTGACACCACGCACCTAGATTTTATTAACTTTTATTGCCTAAATTTTTTCATTTTTGATATTTTTTTTAAATATTTTTTGTAAAAGTAGAACATATTACACATTTCTGAATCAAGAAAATTAATATCTTCTAAATTATGGAAAAAAAAATATGGGTGTCAATTTAAAATAAGAAAGTTGAGTATCGCCCAAAAAATACTAAGACATTTAAAAAACTTTTAAAATCATCAGTTTATAGGAAATTAAAAACCATTTAATTTGTTTTTTAAATTTTTGAAATCGGTTCATAAATAAAAATTCTACAACGCCTGCCGTTTTAAAAAAATCACCCTGTATGTATTGATTTGTATGAAAAGTGTATTTCAACGTCATTTAGCCTATCTACGTCAACGTAGTATAATATGTTCATATACATATTAGACACTTGTATTTTTTTGAAGTCATGATACTTGTGTCAAACTCAGACGATACCCTATTAAATTATAAAACCTAGAAACTAGACAAACAAAGGAAACAAAATGCGAATGAATACATTTGCTGACTTTGTGACTTCGGATTGTTGAGAGTTCCTTGAGAGAAACTTCGAATTACTGCGTGTTCCCGGTCGGCCTTGCCTCCTTTCAACTTCGAATTACCAAAATGCATTGAAAAACTTCGATTTATTGAGATTCACAAGGGACCGAGCTTTTGCTTCGAAATACCAAGAGTTTCGAATTACTGAGAGTTCGAATTAGTGAGAGTCAACTGTATTGTGTTTGTAACGTCCCTTTTTTGCACTTAACGTTATTCGAGGCGGCCTTTTAATTGATCAACTAGGCTTATTACTGACATTTCACTCTTTAAGGAGATGACACAATTGACGTAAAAATCTTTAAATCAAACATATTTCTTGTTTGTTTATTTAAATGATTGTGAATAAAATAGTATATATACATGCCTTGGTGAAAAGTTTCATTCCTGTCTCGCATATTTGCTGCGCTCTCGGGTATCAAACTTATGCTCGACAGGAATGAAACACTTTCCACCTCGGTATGTAATCTACTATTGAATTGCTGCCAAAAATTTAATCACACTATTGTCGTTCTTCAACGTCTAGATCTTATTTAGAACCACCATGGCAAACTAAAAAAAATATTTAGGCTACACAGAATATTGTGACGAAAACCAGAATTAACGCTGGAATACAAAGTTTTCTTGGATGTTTTTAATGAAATGAATTTAAGCCTCTCTCTAAAAAAAATAAATACTGGTTTTGTAGATTTCGAGCTCTTTTTTGAGAATTCAAGCCAGAAAACAGCGAGAATCAGCTGGAAATCGTCGTTTAGCATCGAAATAAGAGGATTTCTCTAAGAATTTTGATGATTTCGTGCAGATTTCAGCTATTTTCTCGCGATTCAGACGTTGAATTTTGATAGAAACTGGTGGTTTTGTAAATTTCGAGCTGTTCTTTGCGAATTCAAGTCAGAAAACAGCGAGAATCAGCGAGAAATCGTCGTTTAGCATCGAAATAATCGGTTCTTACATCTCAACAATATAATGTCAAAAGTTCAAGTCATTCGAAGCAAAATTAATTAATTAGTATTTATGTATGCGTCGCTCCAGACTAATTTATTATGATTACGCTCAACCAAATAATAGATTGCCATGGATTTCAAAACTGTCAAAACTGTTAAGTCATTCAGCTTTTTGTGGTGTTCAGTTTTAGTGTGATAACAGTTACTATTAGTAAAATGCCAACAAAAATTAAACAAGATCGGAAGAACGGTAATACAATTTTGAAACGACCCAGAAAAATAACACCCTTCCCATGTAGCACCGGACGTCCATCGGACCTACAGTTCATGTCCAAAATGATCCATATTTATCCGTCTATGGATGGTGTGTTTATGGACATTTGTTGGCTGTACAATGGATGTACATTTTAGGACTGTTTTTTGATGGACACATAATGGATATCCACTGGATTTATATTTTGGGATTAATTAGGGATGTACATTTTTCGACGTCCAATGGATATCCAGTTTTGGACTATTCTTGGATGGACACATAATGGATATTCATTGGATGTACATTTTGGGATTCATTTGGGATGTACACTTCTTGACGTCCAATGGATATTCATTTTTGGACTATTCTTGGATAGACACATATTGGATATTTATTGGATGTACCTTTTGGGATTAATTAGGGATGTACACTTTTCGACGTCCAATGGATATCCATTTTTGGACTATTGTTGGATGAACACATAACGGATATTCATTGGATGTACATTTTTGGATTTATTTGGGATGTACACTTTTTGATGTCCAATGGATTTTTGGACTATTGCTGGATAGACACATATTAGATATTTATTGGATGTACATTTTTTGATTAATTTGGGATGTACACATTCGGACGTCGAATGAATGTATATTTTTGGACTATAGTTGGATAGACAGATAATGGATGTCCATTGAACGTGAAATTTGAAATTATGTATGGATGTACACTTATGTACATATATTCAATGAATCTACATTTCTGGACTATTTTTGAATGAACATGTAATGGATATCCATTGGATGAAAAATTTTGGATATACTTTGAATACACCCCTACGGATGTTCGTTGGATGCACTTTTTGCACGCGGCTTCAAAAAAAACTTTTTTTAGTAAAGTAAATAATTTTCTCAATATTTGCCTCTTATCAAATTGTAGCATAAGGTTTGGTGTTTTTAGTAGTCCAAATGACAAAATCTATCAATTAGGATGGTGTGAGATATCAATCCGAGAATAGGAAGTAATAATGAAACATATTTTTCAAATTGAGTTAGAGCATGGTGCTGTTTGGTTGACGATTTATATTGGATAATCCATTCAATAAATGCATGAATCTATTATTTTGAATTAACAATAAACACACATTTAACATAGCTGTCTAGAATATGTACGAATTCATAAATATCTGTCCCTCTAGTTTGTCGTTCGTACGAGATCTTACCTCAAATTAACAATTTGGAACTTTATACGTATAGTAATATTTTGTCAGTCACTTTTTTTTTAAATTAGGAACATTTATTTACTAAAAAAAGGTTGCCAGTTATTTGAATGAAAGAAATGGTCAAATCTGTCTTCATCTGAACTTAACCTTTTCGCTGCTCCAAACGTAAGAATACGCAAAACGGAAATTTTTTCAGACTGCTCAAAGCGGATATGTTCGCATGGCTTGAGAGGCAGTAAACTGCTCAAAGCGTATTTTTATGGACATGTATATAGGATTACCTACCATTAAGGAGTGCGAATTTACAAGTTGTGTCGAATTTAATTTTTTTTTGTTTCTACGCCCTGACTGCTCAAGCCAGATATTTCCGCATGCGGCTAAAATGCACTCCACGCGCTACTGCACATGTTTTTTTACCTACGCACTTGTTTGGACACGTTTTTGCCCAAGTCATTTACTTGTTAGTCTGAATGCAGATTTGATTTATTAAGATGGCGAAACAATGGTGCAAAAAGAAATCTTTAACCGAAGCTGAATTAGCTGAACTTTTGGCCAATAGTGACAGTGAAAATGAAGATTTTATCTGTAATGACTCAGATGATGATTGGGATGCAGAAGATCCAGACGATCCAAAAGAATGTAATGAAAGCGACGAAGAGATTGAAAAAGAAACAGAAGGAGCGATTGAAGAAGATACTGAGGACGAGGTCGACTTAGAATCTCAACCAACACCAAAGAGAAAAAAAATTGCAAAATTGCCAAATCCTTTTGACTGGAAAAGCGATAATTTCAATCCGGTCGTTCATGATTTTACGGGACATCAAAACTCTGGTATTTTAGTTGATTTTGATACATCCCCTACAGAACTGGAATGTTTTGAAGTATTCTTTACTCAAGAAATAGTAAATTTCATTGTTTCTGAGACCAACAAGTATGCTACACATTTGTTGGAAGGTGCTACCGAAGATTCGCGTCTACAGCGATGGAAAAACGCCAATATGGAAGAGATGTATTGCTTTGTTGCAGTCACCATGTTGATGTCTCAAGTACGCAAGAAAAATATTAACGATTACTGGTCTACCGATTTTTTAATAAGAACCCCTATATTTTCTCAAATTATGAGCAGGGATAGGTACTTGGTACTTCTTCGTTGCCTTCACTTCATGGATTTGAACGAGCCTATAATTCAAAACGATTCTCTAAGAAAAATTAGAAAAATTGTGGACCACATGAAGACAACATTTCAAAATTCGTTTTACCCTTTTCAAAACGTTTGCATAGACGAAAGTTTATTGCTTTTTAAAGGGCGTGTGTTTTTTAAGCAATTTATTCCTTCAAAAAGACACAGGTTTGGAATCAAATTTTTTCTGCTATGCGATTGTGAGACGGGTTACATCCTCGATTTTATAATATATACTGGTAGTACAACAGAGATAAATACTGGATTTGACGAAGAAGGACTTGGAAAATCGGGACAAATTGTGCTCACTATGCTGGAACGCTATCTTGGAAAGGGCCATTTCGTAGATAACTGGTATACCAGTCCCACGCTATTTAATTTTCTCCATGACAGAGCCACAAATGCCTGTGGCACTGTCAAAAGCAACAGAAAATATTTGCCAAGTCTAGACCAAAAACTAAAGAAAGGTGAAGTAGATGTCAAAGCAACCAAAAATATGATGGCTTTGAAATGGCGTGATAAGCGTGATGTTCGCATGTTGACTACTTGTCATCAAAACGAAATAACAGAAACGGAAAAAAGAGACCACGAAACAAATGAACCTATCAAAAAACCACTGTGTATCATTGAATACAACAAATATATGGGTGCTGTAGATAAATCTGATTTAATACTAAGTTCATTGGAATCAGTAAGAAAAACCATAAAGTGGTATAAAAAGGTGTTTTTCCACTTTTTAGACTTATCCTTGCTAAACGCATACATACTGTATAAAACAGCTTCTGGAAACAATATATCTTCAAGTACTTTCCAAAAAGAACTCATTCGGCAGTTACTAGAAAAGTACCATCAGCCAATATCCCAAAATAATAATCCTGGAACTGCAGGCCGACGATCTAATGATGCTGACAACCCTATTCGTCTTTCGGATCGGCATTTCCCAGGACACGTGCCAAATACCACCAAAAGAAAGAATCCTACCAAACGATGTGTGGTTTGTTCTAAAAACAAAATAAGACGTGAGACACGTTATATGTGTCAACAATGTGATGCACCCTTATGTATACTTCCATGTTTCGAAAAATTTCATACTTTGAAAAGGTATTAAATTAGTAATAACTCTTGTTCTCTTTTTAATATATTCCTTTATCTTGTCTAATTGGTTGACGTCGTGAAAAATATAAACCACTGTGACCATCTACGAAATTACTTGATCAATTCACTGCTCGGAACGTAAATATACGTTCAAGCAAAACAGCCGTGAACTGCTCTGAACGTATAATCACGTACGAGCTTGCGAACGCCGCACTGCAGAACAATTCTTAAAAACATGAGGAGCAGCGAAAAGGTTAATAATAAAACAATTAGAATAATAAACCTTCATCGTCGCACTTCTTAAGCCGAGTATTTCTTTTTGCTACCAATAAATGTTGCAGTTGTATTGCATTTTGGCGGAACCCCCTGGAAACATGTGACGTCTCAAAACTTTTTTTCTCCGTTTTGTTGATTTGCCGGCACCGCTTGAAAGGAAAGCAGGTAGTGATGTTATCTCAGTTTAACAAATTAAGTTTTTAATCTAGCGCATAGACTTTTTAAGTAATAGTTACTACTAAATAATTACAACTAAAAACAATGAAGACATATGTATAATATATACTTATATTTATTAACATATTCTTTGTAGAACAGTTAATATAAAATAATAATAAAATAAGAGAAAGTTTGAAATAGTATAAAAGAGACGTAAGCTCGTAAACCCTAAAAAATTTTTGGATCGGGAACCATTGTTAAAAATTCGACTGCACTGAAGGGTGGACACTTTAGACAGGAATTTATTGCACCAATCTGGTCGAGAAGGCCCTTCGACAAGTGCCAGATGTTGAACAAGTGTTAAGACACTATTATTGACGAATACTAAGAAGAAACAAACACTAAATTAGTTAAAGATTAACCAATACTTTTGACTTGATGAATACAAATATGTGTGCTTGTTTAGCGACTTTATTCATAATTAAGACAATTAAATTACATGGAAATTTTGTTTATTTTTTCCTTAAGTTATATCTGTTATAATATATTGTAGTATACTTATATTACTTGTAGATTATAAGTATTTTACCGGAAGTTTTAATAGATACAATTTTTTTTTATTTCTTTTTATAAAAAAGTTTGTATTTTATTAAAAATGGAATAATAAAATTACTTATTATATATCTAATTTTAGAAAATCATTCATACGATATATGATCAATTTGAGATAAAGTGTTTTTAATGAGTTTTAGAAAATCATTCATATGATATATGATCAATTTGAGATAAAGTGTTTTTAATGAACGTGTGTTGTGTAATATAGTGTATAATTAGTAAGCATTTTAGGTAAGTATATTTTTCAACTTTACAATTTTTCATAGCCACTTTTTTATGGTTTTACCACCATTTTTGCCCTTCGTTCTCAAATCCTCTGACCACTTGATTTCTGTCCTTGGTCGGTGTACCTTGTGTTTTCAATAAGTGTGGTTGTATAATTTCGAGTATAATTTTTAAAAAATTTTGTCGCAAAAAGTTTCTACATACAACAAAAAGGTAAATCTTAAAAGTCTTTTATAAAATCGGTTTAAAATGCCTAAATTTAGTCGATCTGTTTATAGAAAAGCAACTGAAGATTTTAATAAAACAACCAGCCCGACCAGTTAGGAAGTAACTACAATATGAAGGACCGTGGACACAAATTGTCATTAGGCAATTCAAAAATCTTACAATTAATTATAGGTATGGTGGATGTTTCTAATTATAAGCGCATAATGCAAATATCTTTGGTCTTTTATAATATGTAGCATTCAAAACAACTGACTTTTGAACTGAAATTTTGATAACACCAATGTAATATTTATCATGTACAATTTTTTCTAACAAACATTTTTCAGAATCCACTAAAACATCAGGCAAATTTGGGCAATCAACAGAAAAAGAAATCGAGTCATGTGTAGGGAAATGGCTTAGGCGCTGCACCGAAAGAGTGAATAACCGAAAGAAATGAGTTTTACATTACTTTTTATATAATTATTATTTTACTATACTTTTTTATATTTTAATGAATGTAATAAATCCATTATATTTAATAAAATTTTATGCAATTAATTTTTCTTTTTAATTACATCCGACTAGCATCCATTGAACATCCCGAAAAAGTTGGTACAATAAAATGTAATCACTGGACATCCAATGTACTATCGCGGAATCAAAATTTCGAACATCACTTTTTGACATGGCAATGTAAAGCAAGCTTTATTGTCATTGTGACTGACATACAAAATAAATTTCTGACACTTGCTGTACCGTTTATAAATTTTAAGGTTATAAAATTAAAGGACAGTTTACAATTTTTAATCATCAGTCAATTTGATGATCGAAATTTTGATTCCGCGATAGTACGTAAATTCTGTGTCCAAAAAATGTTCAATGGAGCACAAACTGGCATCCAGTTAAGATCCAGAAAAGGTTATTCTAATAATGGACATCCAGTGGACGTCCAGAAAATATCCTGCAATGTCCATTCACCTTAATTTGGGGTCCAACTGGCGTCCAAAAAACGTACAGACAAAGTTAATCCAATACTGGACGACCAGCGGATGTACATTTATTGTCCAAAAAACATCCGTCATTGCCTATGGACATCCATTCGATGTCCAAATTGAATGTACAGTCGATGTCCAACAAACATCCAGAAAAAGTCAGTCTTAATATGGACGTCCATTGGCCTTTTATTGGATGTTATTCCTATATCCAAAACACATCCGTCGACGTCTTTTTACATCCAATTGAAGTCCAGATGGCATCCAGAAAAAGTACAGAAGAGAACAGTCCAATAGTGTATATCCAATGGACATCCAATTTGGCGCAAACTGGATGGATTATGGACTTTAAAGACCAATTTTGGTCAGAAAAGGGACATCCATTGGATGTTCATATATCCAGGCACGATTTAAAAATGTACATCCATTGTACGTCCCCGTGCTACATAGGTTAGTATTATTAATATATATTTTATTCTGTTTTTTCAACGTTAGTGAAGTGCATAGAGTGTAATGGAAAAGTTTCATTTGAATTTAGCGAGAAAGAAAGACTTTTAAAGCTAAGATGAAAAATATTGTTTGGTCGTAGATAAAATAGTGTCTTTCACTTGCATGTAATGAAGGCTGTTATTACACGAGGATAGGAAAATTACAATACAAGCGAAGCATTAAAGAACATACTATTATTTTTGCTCTTTTAGATGCAGCAATGGACATAGGTTCAATGGAAGAAATTATAGAAAATGCCGATAAGTAGTAATAAAATGTTACAGTTTATGGTAAATTTATATTGAATGTTTCAGAGATTGTATATAAAAACAATACCACCCCAAGTCCTCAAGTTATAGATTTAACATTACGAATCCATTCTGTGGAACAAAAAATAAATAAAATTCTTGAGAACACACTTTACAACAAAATTTTAATTGAAAGAATGGCTCTTAAGATTAAAGATTTATCTAAATGTCAGGCCAACAATTTTAAAACTGTCCCTAAAAATCAATTCAAAAAATACAAAAACTTGTTATAATATGATGAATTAGTGAAAAATTCAGAAGAGGCACAATAGAAATTTCTTTTATATGATACCTACATTACTGTTCGTTTTAGGAAATTGCTTTCTTCTTGTCTGGAGGAACAACAGAAGTAGAATCCATAAAAAGAGGATTAAGGAGAATTTTTAGTGACAGATTGGCAACGAAATGCTCTTGGTTTGGTAGAAAAGATAATTTTAAAGTTGGACATCTGGGAGTGCTAGAAATTTTAAAAAGTACGGAATAAACCTGATTAATAACAGACACTATCGTTTTTTATATATTATTGATGCGGTGAGAAAAAAATTCCCTTCATTACCAGACAAACAATATGAAATTAACGTAGCAACATGGCTGCGACAGATTCTAGATGATGAAGAGATAGGTATTGGAGACTTCGTCTTGGTGAAATTTGCCACAAAAAAAAAGATCTTGCATTTTCCAGGAAGAGTTGAAGATGTGCTAAAATGTCATAAATATGAAATAAAATTTTTCCGCCAACACAAAAATTATGGATTTCACTTCCCCTCCGTAGACGACATCAGTAGTAGTAATAACTGAGGTTCCGCCATCTAGAACTTCAAATGCAGAATCGATGCAATACTTCCAGCTTCCACGTACAAGAATGAGCTCGTTAGAGATATAAATAAAAAACAAAAAAGAAATGAGACGATTGACAAAAAGAAACCGGACAATAAAAAGACTGTAAAGATTTAACTTTTAGTTTAATAAGTTTTGTTAAATATTATTTAAGAAATTTAATACAGTGAACATTCGATATAGTCACCTTCGATATGAAAAACATTTGATTAAACAACCTTTGATATTGTCAACTAATTTAGTTTCTGTCATTCGATATAATTACATCAACTGTCAGTACGTAAAATAACCGTGTCAAAGATGCAAAAACAGAAGAGACAGTGTTTATCGTTCTGAAGGATGTTTCTGCTATTTTCTTCTTAAATTTTTTCCACGTTCTTTCCTTTTCTTGTTTTATCTTACGTGTGTTCTTGCTTTTGACAATTGGTATTCTTCGTAGTTTTCTATATTAGTATTTGCAAGGTATTTCTTTAATATTTGTTTCTTGCCTTTTATTGTTAAATTTTCGTTGTTTGTCTACTAAGACTAATTTTTTTTTTCGATATAATCAACATTTTTGATAAAAGCAACTTTTGAAAAAATTGTTCCCAGACAGGGTGACTATATCGTTTTTTTTTTCATTTAGTTTATTTAGTTTATTTCCAATAATTTCGAAGATTTAGCTAACTTGATTATTCAGCTAAGATCTATTAATATTGCTGACAATATGCCAGAAACAGAAACAAATACAAATCAAATAAATGTTCCTTTATTAAGATTCTATTAAGATTCTAATCCCCATCAACTAAACCAATTTTTAAATTAATGTGAAAATTTAATTAGAACATTTCAAAATGCAATCAATGTTTATTCGATAGATGCTGTCTTATTGGTACGAGGACCGAATTAATAAGTCGGCAAAACAAAAAATGCATTAGCATTGCAAGAAGCAAGAAGCATTTTGTTGTCAAAATTAAATAGTAGTATCCAAAATGAACAAGAAAAAGTAATAAAAATGGCCAATATGAGAAATTCGCTTTAAAAACCTTTAACTGGTGGGCTTAAAGCTGTGAGAATGAATATAAATAGGTGGCTAATAAAAAAAAAACAACACACTTTTGACTAACGTAAGTTAGCCGTAAAGTATAACGTTTCCCGTGGTAGCATAAGAAATATTGTCAAGAAACATAATGTTAAAAACTTCAGACAAAAGACAGCAAAATACACACAAAAGCCCCTAGAAGAAGTTCCAAGAAAATGCAGGAAACTACGGCGAAATTGTCTGCGCTAAAACATCACAATTGTCATGGATGACGAAAAATCTTTCACTTTTATCAATGACGACATGCCAGAAAATGACAGTTATTACACTGTCGACAAGAATACTGTTCCTGAAATCGTAAAATACAAGTGCAAACTCAAATTTGAAAAAAAGTCCTTGTTAACTGTTAACTGCAAAATCATTTCAATCCGAGATTATAGACCAATTAGCGTTACAATAAATTAATAACGTGGAAGTTTAAGCCACCAAGAGCTCCACATTTCAGGGGAATGCATAAAGCCGCTGAAAAATCGACATAATTCCATTCAAAACGAGTAAATTTAGAGACGAAAATGATTGAATCTGGCCTTAATTCCGCCCTTTTTCTCCCATGTCCAACAATCCTTCCGATTTGCAACCCTTAACTCCAGGGTACTTCTTTATCGGCGAAACACTAAATCGAAATGATTTAAACGGAGGCAATTCTGCAACAACGCTCGTAAGTAAACTTCCTAT
Source organism: Gnatocerus cornutus (assembly GCA_029298725.1). Classification (NCBI taxonomy): domain Eukaryota; kingdom Metazoa; phylum Arthropoda; class Insecta; order Coleoptera; family Tenebrionidae; genus Gnatocerus; species Gnatocerus cornutus. The sequence continues at coordinate 4,464,900 of CM055514.1, forward strand.
TTGGCCCTCGTGACTACGTAAATAAAATTACGCAGGTAGCTGAAGCATGGGCTTTTAAAAACTTTACTGTACGAGTACTTCCAATCAACGTGAAAAACTCTCTTTAGTGTAGCAAAGCAAGTTGCGCTGATGTAGTTTTACAGATACCCACTTGCGATTCATGGAAATGAAAACGAGATTGACGGTGAGTTCAACATCTTTAGATGTCAGAACAAACAACCTTCTGATCCACCAAAATCAACTTCCAGTAGAAGAGTATCAAGGTGTGGTGGACTAATATGAAACGAAGAGACGTAATTGATCAAAATAATGGAAAATTTGCCCTCGGCATTCAACATTTTTGAAAATCAAAAGGCAAATCCTTCTATGTTGAAGCCTATTTTGTACGAGTTGGTTAAACACCACAAAGCAGCTTTTAAAACCTTTAAAATCGATGACTTGTTTTCAGCTGTCGGTCACGAAGTTCTACGATTACCCCCATATCATCCTGATTTGAATCCCATTGAGTTTATTTGGGCACAAGTGAAAAGCAACGTGGCCGCAAAAAACACGACTTTCAACTTTAATGACGTTCATCGTGGAATCAATAACTGTGGAAAATTGAAGTCGGCATGTCAACATGTATACAAATTGAACGAAGTTGACCCAATCATAATTTCTTTCAGGGAAAACTGAGGATGAAACCAGCAGTTCCTCCTCCGATGACACTGTATTTTTTGTTGAGAATTTTCTTAAAAATTTTGTTATATTATTGTTTTTTATATTTGCATGTAGGGGAAGAGTGGGCAAAACGGGGTACGGCGATAAAACGGGGTACCGCCCCTCCCGAGCGACATCTATAGAAGAATAGCACAAAATGAAATCAAAATATTGCTAGTGTTAGTAAAGTAGAACTCTTTAGCACACATTCTTGATTTTGGTACTTGTCGCAACGAGTTTATGTGCAAACTAAATTTGAAAATAACTAAAGAATATCAGGAATAATTAAGTGGTAAGTGGTTACAATTGTTAATTAGTTTGTTGACTTCATTGGGAACCAATTATTTTACCCAGTTTCCTCATATTAAAAAAAGTATCTGTTGAGTTAGCAAAAATGTGCATTAGTACAAAACGGGGTAGCCTAAAACGGGGTACCCCATTTTAGCCTTCATACTTTGATTTATATTTTTGTTTCCCTTTGCCATCAATAGGTTTAATATGGCCCACTACAAAAGAAAGACAAACCGCTAATCCTGGGCTAGTGATGCTATGGCTGGTGCCTTAAATGCAATATTAGAGGATAAAATTGGATACTGTAAGGCATCTATTCGTTGTGCCTCAAACAACTTTAGAAAACAGAATGAAGAAAGTTAAAGCTGGGATGTCAGTGGAGGAAGCTAGTAGGAAGGGTGGTCTAGGTGCCTATAAACCTGTATTTACATTTGCCCAAGAAAAAGAATTGGCGAATCATGTGCTATTCTTGGAATCAAGATTATTTGGTTTAACAGTAAGAGATTTCAGAGAATTGACCTTTCAATATGCGGAACAAAATAATATTAAACACCATTTCAATAGAGAATTAAAAATGGCAGGAAGAGACTGGTTCAAAGGGTTTCGCCACAGACATCAAAAAATTACTCTGCGTAAGCCAGAACCTACATCGGCCTCTAGTTAATGGACACCTACAATTTTGCCCCTCATAACATCTACAATGTAGATAAAACAGGAATCACAACAGTCCAGAAGAGCATGAAAAAAATTATAGCTCTAAAAGGCAGGCGTCAAGTGAGAAAAATTACACCTGCTGAAAGAGGACAACTAATTACTTTAGAAATTTGTTTTTCTGCGGCTGGAACTTATGTTCCCCCATTAATAATATTTCCTCGAAAACGGGAAAAGATGTCACTAATGGATAGCACACCACCAGGTTCTGTTTTGGCCTGCCATCCAAGTGGGTGGATGCAGACGGACGTTTTTATCAACTGGTTTACTCATTTTATATCGCATGCACGGCCCAGTGAGGAACATCCAGTCCTTCTGCTCTTGGATGGTCACTCCACGCATGTCAAGAACATTCAGGTGATAGAACTAGCCCGCAAAAATAACGTGCATATTCTGTGTTCCCACCACACTGTACCCATCGATTACAGCCGCTAGATGTATCCTTTAATAAACCCTTAAGCGATTGGTACTCCCACGAAATAGATACTTGGTTGCGTGTGCATCCTGGTAGAGTTGTAACACAAGATGATGTGGGGGCACTCTTTGGCAAGGCATATTTAAAAACGGCCACTATGGAAACTGCCATCAACGGCTTTCGCAAAACGGGGATTTATCCCTTAAATAGAGAGGTTTTCACCGAACTTGATTTTGCGGCATCCAAGACCACTGATAATGAACAGTTTACTGGTCAGGACAATCCAGCAGACATTGACCCTTTAGATGCACAAAATGAAACGCAACGCTATGAGGCTCTAGAAAAGGTAGCCTCAACTACACCACCAAACAGTCCAATTCCAGGACCTAGCAGATCAAGAATTGGAGAATCGCTGGTTTCCACCCCCGAAAAACCTAGCACAAGTACCTCAACTTATGTATCTCCCAATGAGATCATGCCACTACCACAGGCACCACAAAAAACAAACAAATCCAAGCGAAAGAGAGGTAAAACTGCAATTATAACTGAGAGTCCATACTTGAACGAATTAAAGTCAGCCTCAACGCTATATGCTTCTGAGCAATCGAAAACTGTAGTTAAAAAACGAATTTTTGACACGCCCTGTGGCAAGAACAACAGTTCGCAAAGGACAACTATTAATAAGACAGCTCAAGCTGGCAGTTGTAAACAAAAGGGCAAAAGGCAAAGGATGTATGAATTCTCTTCAGATGACGAAAAAGATGATGACAACGTTAAATGTATCATCTGTAAAGAAGATTTTTCAAATTCTAAGGGCGGCGAAGGCTGGATTCAATGCGACAACTGCCAAGAATGGGCTCATGAAGCTTGTGCCTTGTTAAAGGAAGAAGATGATTACTATATTTGTGATCATTGCGCATAGAAAAGCTCCACCCCATTTTGTCCACTGTAGTACCCCATTTTACCCAAACTAGTTGACAAAACGGGGTGAATGAAACGTATTTAAAAAAAAATGTTTTAGTATGTAGCCTTCAGTTTTTTTCTTTGTAATAATGTTTAAAATAGAACTAAATAAATAAACTTTGTTATAAAAAAGGTTAAATTATGTTTAATGGTAAAATAAAATAAGTACAGCATTTTAGACACTAAGTACCCCGTTTTGCCCACTCTTCCCCTATAGGAATTTTTTTAGCCATATTTTGCAGAATTTGTTTTTAGTTTGCTTGAGTCCGGGCTTGCCCCTGCCTCCAGAACTCGATGAGGAACACGGTTGGAGGCAGCATTATTTTATTATAAAAACATAGACACTGTAAACCCTGTAATACAAAATTTGAAAAGCGAATCGCAGTATAATTGACTGCAAAAAGGTTCTGGAGAGACCAAATTTAAAACTACTAAAATTTATTAATGATAATTTTAAATGTCTGCCCATAATAATAATACTTTGAAGCACGAAATTTGTCTCTCATTGAAGAACTTAATATTTTACTTAATATAATTAATTTACAAAAAATTTCACAATTCTGCGCAGTAACAATACGCCAAACGAAGAGAATAAACTCCAAACCGCAAATTTTAAAGGTTAGTTGTGACAAACCTTGAACGTCAATTTGACAAAAATTTCTCAAATTTTTATTCGGAAAAATAACCTCAATAATTCTGAAAGCTGCAAAGTTTGGTGAGTACTGAGTTGATTTGTAGATTATACAAGGTGTTTATAAATGTTTCTAGCATCAAGGGTGGCTATGAAATGTCAAAGACATTTGCCGCTCATTACAAATGTGGGTTGCGATTTTTCAACTGACATTTGCAGTTAACCTCAAACGTGGAGTACAGAAAGTTTTGAGAAATAAACTTTTCTAATTGTGGTTTAAAACCTGAAAAACTTGGACACAAAACTGTAACTGAAACTTCGTTGACGTAAATAACATTATACATTATTTTCAAGATAGTTATATTCACTATGAAAACAAAGCGGCAAAATAGTGCATGGCAAGAATTCCAGAGCCACCCTTGATGCTAGAAACATTTATAAACACCTTGTATTATTCTATATTATTATAATTCTCCTTTAGCTGTTCGATGGAATCGTCGACTGAGGCGGAATTAGTTGAGATCAGCATAAACCACAAAGGTAATAGATTTGGCAGCCTCTGTAACTGTAGAACAGGCGAATAGTGAATGAATGAATGAAATTTGGTCAACCATTATTTCTAAATATAAGCTAATAACATCAAAAAAAAATTGTATACAGGTGCTTTACGCTTATGCAAATATCAAGATACTGTAAATTATGGTACCAAATTTAATGTACCGTTAAATGATAAAGACAATAATGATTCTCAAGACGAATCGAAAGAGAATGATACTGACTTTGAAAACCGAATCTATCAAATAAATACAGACATTCATTATTTTTCCTTATATTTTACAAGCGATAAATGGAAACAATTGCGCCAGAAAACCGGAAGGAAATACATGAAAATAAAAACTTCCTGGACGGATAGTTTCGCAAAAAAATTTTTAATACAACAAAATTGCCTTGCTGTTTTAAATTTACATCGAGTTTCAATTCAATATCTTATGCATCAACTTTTTATTTGAACATTCTAGGAGTTTGTGTTGAATGCAAATGTAACTACAATTCACAAGAAGAAACGAAGAGTCATGAAAAATTTGCGTCATCAGTTGAGCGGCTATTTAACTGATCAAAATAAAAAGGCGTCGGGAGTGAAAAAAAGTTTAATGGGAGCATAAAGAATCCCCATGTGTACCATAAATAAATAAAAACATTATGTTAATTGATTTTTACTGCAGTTTTTTGTTGTTTTCTCTTCATGCCCCTAGTTCCCCTATTTGGTATATAACCTCAATAATTCTGAAAGCTGCAAGTTGATTTGTAAATTATATTACTCTATAACATGTGAGCCACAAAATTTTGGTTTAGGGTAGGCCATGAAAGAGAGAGACAAACATAGAAGTCATGTCGGAGTGAAATTTTGTTTTTGATATAACCTCAATTTTTTAATGAAAATATGTAACATTACGAGGTGCAAATAAGAGAAAATGTATCGTGTGTCTCTCCAGAATCAATAATGTATTGAATCAAAGGACAAATGTCAAACTACTGTCAAATTTTTTCTCGACTTACGTAAATTTTGTCAAAGCCTACCCTAAATAAAAATTAATTCTCCTTTAGCTGTAAGATGGAGGGTGAATTAGTTGAGATCAGCATAAACCATAAAGGTATAAATTTGGCAGCCTCTGTAACTGTAGAAGAGGCGAATATTTTGTTGAATGGTGAGTGTATTCTTTTAAAAACTATTTTAATTTGCATTTTCTCTTTCAAAACTTGTATAGAAATAGTTTTTTGTGTATTCATAGATGCAGCCGCAGCTGATAAGTACGCAGAAGCGCTTTTGTTAGAGCAAACACCTGCACCCAAAGATCTGCATGGTGTTAAACCAAATGACAACAATCTTAATTTAAGAGATGCAACAAATTTATATTTAAGCCCCAAAACTACTTAGAATGACCGTTTTAATGATCGAAAAACTCAAAAAGTCTCCTTTGGCAAAAGATTGCTCAATAGGGAGCTGAAAAATGTATGCAAAAATTTGCTAATTTACAAAGGATGTATATGAAATATATATCAAGCACATGAAAACAACAGGGACTCAAAAAAAAAATCCTCCACCCTACTTTAACGAAACACATGTGGGACTTAAATATAATTTCATACAAATATTGACGATTAAATTATTTTAAAGGTTTCGAATTAGGCTTATTAATTGAGCTAATCGCTTCCCATCCCCAAATACACGATATGAAGGAAAAAGTTTCAAAGATGCCAGAGTGAAAGAAAACACATGGGAGGAGATAAGCATTGTCCTGGAGACTACCTTAGAAAAATGTAAAAGAGTGTGGAAAAATTTGCATGACCGTTTTAGTAAAGAAAAAAGGTATCCATAAAAAACGTTTGGATTATAATTTAAAATTTGATATAATTGAGAGTGTTTAAGATTTGGGTAATTTTGGAAGAGCAAATAAATTAGGAAATCCCTAAGTGTCCTGGAAGTCCTGGAAAATGCTGCTATGTTAGCCGGATTTACGGTTTCTCAACTTCAAGTCGAATTTACACATAGAAAACGTTTTTCAATCCAAAAATTGTTATTATAATTCTATTCTATAACTTATTAAGTCTTAAGTACGTAGATCAATTCATGGAAAACGTAACCTTTAAAAAATGATTTTTTCCCGCCGCGGCTCCACTCTGTGCGTCGTAGAGACAAGAGACTGCAAGATCTACAATCCGAAATTGGTGCAAGCATCTCTGCAATAGGAAGAACCCTTGCATTAATTTTGAACAAACAAGGGGAAAGAGAAGATCTTACCATTGTGGAGTTTGCATTTCAGAGAATCTGTGGCCAGGAGGCAACATCAAACCACAAAAACAACTCTCAAACATTTTAAAACTAAACACTTCAAACTTGAAGGCACTAGGACTGTAGCAAGACTAATCACTAAAAAATGTTTTTTTGCAACAATCGATCTAAAAGATGCATATTTTCTCATTTATATTGTAAAAAGCTGCAAAAAAAAATTGCGTTTTAAGTTTAATGGCCTTTTGGTCTTAGTTGCGCTCCATACATCTTCACTAAATTAATGAAGTCAGTAATAACATGTCTTAGACAGGAAGGGTTTATATCTAAAGTTGGGTTTTATTATGAATTGGACCGTGTTAAGATATTTGTTGACACCAAACACCAACTAGGAACCAGCAAGTGAGGGAAACCGAAAGAAACGCCGTTGACACACTTGGCTTTCCACTGTGTCAATTGTCCTACCGCCGTGTCACTTGCCATTCAACGCTCGTCAACCAGTGGTCTTCGACCCTCTAGTCAATCCCTCAAGCACGCTGAGCCGTTTTTGCACATTAAGTTCAATATGAGTTAGATTTATTAAAGCCTGTCATTCTAACGTCAATTAAGTTACAGTGGACCTGATTGTTTATACAAAATTCAAAGGAGAAAACTTAAACTGGTCTCTTAGCAACTCGCGAGTGTATCCTCCTTGTGATTGGTCAACTTTGTCATGTATTTTCTCAGTTTCTGTTGAAATTATAACTTTTTTTCAGCAATTTACTCAGTCAATGGCAGCCATTAGTTTTTTTTTCTTTGTAGAAGGTCTGAATGAGCCAATTAAACTAATTATCAAAGCGTCGCGATTTCGAAAATTGCATGAAGCTATAGAGGCTGCAGTTAAGGAAGAAAAATCAGCTAGGTAAATTGCAAGATTCTCAAAAATCTAATAATTTAAATCAAAGGTCTCACAACAATCATTTTAATTATAATTCTAATAACACAAATCAAAGACCTTTCACAAATTCAAATCGACAAAATAATTTCTCTCAAAATCCAAATATTAATAATAGTTTTTGTCGATATTGTAAAATAAGGGGTCATGCAATTGATAAATCCGCCAATCCTACAATACCCCAATTACTCTGAAGAATTTATAGTGACTACAGACGCGAGTCAAAATGCAATCGGCGCTGTTTTGTGCAAAAAAGTTCATTTCAATCGTTTAAAGAAATATAATTTAGACAATTTAATCAGAAAACGAAGTATAATTTTTTTTTCTAATTCTTACGATTTTTTTTGCACATCCGAATTGATCCTCGTTTCAATTATTTTCATTACAAATTACAATGAGTGTTTTACTGTCATAACGCTGATTGTGAATCAAATTAATAAGTTAAATACATTATGTACTTTCTATTTTCGATGTTATGACTACATTATGTATTGTATAATTACATCTGAATTAATGTCATTTGTATATATATTTTTTAGCATAGTTCTATCACAAGTTATTTGTATTAATTATGACTTATTTGTTTTTTTATCTCTCAAATTTTTTATTTATATTTTTTAATGTCGTATTACAATTTTTGTATATTTTATATTAGTTATCACTACTATTAGATTTGATGCTTCATATATTGTTTTACTATTGTCTTTATACGTGTTATATTTTTTCTTATTTCACTTTTGTAAAAATTTTGCGGCTAGCGGCTAGAGGGGAGGTTTTGTAATTAATTCTAGCCACCCTCATTCTCATATGATCAATTAGTCACATCTCATAACTCTCCCTTAAGACGGTGTGGGGATGCGACTATTAGCATTTTCTATGAAGTTTAGATTCAAAGCACAACAGAGAAACACAACGGTACACAACAATACTATAAAACATTGCGTCGCAAAAAATGCCTTAAGAATTATCACTTACCCCATTTTAGCCTTTGAGGAGTAACCAAAATTGGTCCTTGAGAATAACGAGGCCCCTGTAAGTTTAAAAAACGAATTTTAGGCGACTTAAACTGAAAATGGAATTTTTAGGCCTCAAGAGCGACCTAAAAGTAAGACTTTTCTGGCCGCAAACATTTTTGGCCGACCAATGGTGGCGCCATCTACCCATAGTTTTGCATATTACATTAAGATACCGATATTACCCCCAATTTTATCATTATTTGGGTAAAATCAAATCGACAAACTGCTGTAAAGTGCAACAAAAACGTGTTTGAAAATAAAAAACATGCCGAAACTGCAAATGTAAATAAAAAAAATATGAACTTTTCTGAAGGAATCATAAATATTTACAATTATTCAGTTGTTATAAATGATTAAATCAATAAATCATAAATAAAAATTAATTAACTTGTAAATTTAATGATGTCGCCTAAAAAATCTAGTGTGTATCACGGCCAAAAAGTGCCATTTTGCCCTCGGCTATCGCCTCGGCCATAAAAAAAGGCTCAGCCGAAAAAGACACGCTTTTTGGCCTTGGTACACAAATAACTATTAAAAACAGAATGAATTAACTTAAACTGTTAGTTTTACCTTAAACATCCAAAATTCTCAGTTGAACTTGGCACTTGCACAAACAACGATAAAAAACAAACATTTTCAAACAAGCCGGGCGAAAAACGGTTAAAACTCTAAAGCATGCTTTACGATAACCTTTATCGTTTGTCACCGAACAAAAACAAAACTGAAGACAAATGCCCTCAATTATTCTTAAATTGCACTAACGAGTTAATCGAAATTGTGGCGAGACACTGAAATAAAACTGCAAATTCCGTTGATACTGGAGAAACAAATTAACTGCGGAGAAAACTTGTAGACTGCCTTTAGCGTTGTGGTTGCCTGCAGCACTGCCAACATTACTCTTGATCCCACTAAATCAAACCGTTTATTACTTTAAAAAAACTACGAAACTTTAACTCGCTTGCACGACACAGATAAATTGATGTCTTGTGGTTCATTGAATCGTGAGAATCTTAGGTGAGAATTACAATTGCAAAGAATTGAGCAGTTATTTCTAGAGAGGCACTACCAACATATTTGGCAAAAATGACCAGGAAGCTGTTTGGTGTTTTATCTGTCACTTGTCAAAACTGTGTAAACATAACCTCAAGTTTTTAAATGATGAAATGATCAAAAACTACAATTGGAAAGGTAAATAATAACCGGAATTTTAACCCAATTTACGTATCTCTTTGTAGGCATTACTTTATTAAAAGTGAAGACAAATCTTCAAAACGCAGTTATTTCCAGAGAGACACTACCAACATATTTGGCAAAAATGACCAGGAAGCAATTTGGTGTTTTATCTGTCACTTGTCAAAACTGTGTAAACATAACCTCAAGTTTTTAAATGATGAAATGATCAAAAACTACAATTGGAAAGGTAAATAATAACCCGGAATTTTAACCAAATTTACGTATCTCTTTGTAGGCTATTAAAAGTGAAGACAAATCTTCAAAACGTAGTTTATCATGTAAAACCAAAGCAGAAGCGCTAAGGCAAAACAAACTCCGACAAAAAACTACAGTTTCAATGCACGTTTGTTTATTTTTGGTCCAATTTTCCTTAAATTTTCCTTTGTGTTCAGGCAACCAACAATACATCTTATCTAAAATCTTTGGTAAACAACGTCACAGTTTTTCACTGCAAAAAACTGTTTTGAAATAGAATCATGGCGCGCTCATTTCCCACTCGACCAGTTATCGGTTTCTCATAGACAAGGTCACCTCCATAGACAGTCGCCACCTTCACCTTATAGCATGATGTCGTTCAAAAGAGTGACTCACGTAATTTTCGACTTGGATGGTCTAATCCTAGGTAAATAAAACTTGTTTAATGAAGAGCTCATTGAAACTTCCAGAGTCCGAGTCTCTTTACAGGAAGGCAATTGGTGACATTGCCGCCAAGTACAACCAAGAATACACCAATGAGATCCAATTAAAAATCTTGGGGACGACGGAGCCCAACACTGCCAGAATCGCTATAAAAGAAATGAATCTACCGATAACTTCCGACCAGTTCATTGAAATGTACCACGAGAAAGTAAAAGAGTACTTGAAGCACCCAACCCTGATGCCAGGTACTTGAGATCGACTAAAGTCGCCACTATACTAATGTCATCTTCAGGGGCAAAAGAACTCATTGAACACCTTCACAAACACGAGATACCGATCGCCGTGGCGACGTCTTCCGGTCAAGACATGTACGTCTTGAAGGTACAAGACCATCTTCAACTCATGGGTCTCTTCCACCACATTGTGTGTGGGAGTTCTGACCCACAGGTAAAAAATGGGAAACCAGCGCCGGATATCTTCCTTGTTTGTGCGTCTAGATTTGATGACAACCCCAAACCAGAACAGGTGTTTACTTTCTTTACTTTCTCCTTTATAACTGTGATTAGTGTTTGGTGTTTGAAGATGCTCCCAATGGTGCCAAGGGCGCCGTGGCGGCAGGGATGCAGGTAGTCTTAGTTCCCGAACCTGAGGTCCCGGAAAGTTTGAGGAAGCCTGCGACTTTGGTGTTGAATTCGCTGAAGGAGTTTAAACCGGAAGCTTTTGGGCTGCCGGCGTTTTGATATTGCAGGAAGGCCGCCGTGAAACTAAGCAATCATTACCACCAAATACACGTAATAATTATTGTAAACTATAAACTGCCTAAAGAGTATAAATGGTGCAAAGAATATTTTACTTTGAGTTTCTAAAAAATGTCTTCAAAGTCTTTCAGAGTCTCTAAAATCTAAAAAGTGTCTTCAAAGAGTGTCTGAGTAGTCTTAAATAGTCTAAGAGTGTCTAAAGATTCTCAAGAGAGTCTATAGAGTCTAAATAGTCTAATGATTTTTTTACTTTGAATCCCCAAAGATTGTCTAAAGAATCTGAGGATTCTTTAAAGAATGCATAATCAGATTCCGAAGATTGTCTAAGGAGTCTAAAAAGTGTTTAAAGAATTCAAATAAGAATTTAAACAATTTCAGTTCTTCTAGAACCCCTGAGGAGTCTTAAATAGTCTAAAGTGTCTAAAGAATATAAAGATCCTCTAAAAATTCTCTAGAGGACACAAAGAATCTAAAGAATGTTTAATAGGATTGCTAAAGAGTCTAAAGTTTGTTTAAAGAATGCTTTTATAGAGTTTTTAAGCGTTTCTAAAATCTAAAGAGTCTAAAGATAGTGAGTGAAGTAATTTAAAAAGTGTCTCTATGGAGTCTAAACAGTCTAAAGAATTTTTTACTTCATGTCTCAAACAGCCTAAAGTGTCTAAAAGAATCTATATAAATTATAAAGAAATAAAATATAAAGAATGTTTGAAAGATTCTTTGTGGTTTTCTAAGGAGTTTTTAACAGTTTCTAAAATCCCAAAGGTCTCTAGATCAAAAAAGTGTCTCTAGATTTTTTTACTTTCAGTACTACTTTGAGTGTTATAAAGAATTTCTAAATAATGTCTAAAGAGTCTTGCAGAGTTTTTAAAGCATAAAGAGTGTCTCTGGAGTCTTAACAGTCTAAAAATGTTTTACTTCGAGGCTCTCAAAAATGTCTAAAGAGTCTAAAGTTTGTTTGAAGAATGTCTTTCCAGTGACTAAAGAGTCTTTAAAAATCAAAGCAGTCTAAAAATTTAAAGTCCAAAGATTCTAAACTGGGTTTAAAGAGTTTAAACTATAGAAAGCCTAAAGAGTAATTATGTGTACAGAATCTAAATAAGAACCTAACGATTTCTGATGGAGTTTAAACTATTAATATCTTAATACAAAGTTTTGTTTTACTTTGATCCTTTAAAGAGTATAAAGAAAATTTAAAAGGGTCTTTAAGCGTGTCTAAAGAGCCCATGTTTAAAGATTGTATGAAGAGTGCCTAAGGGGTGTTTAAATGTAGTGTTTGTAAAGAGTCTAAAATTGTTTGAAAAATGGATAAGAAGTTTTTAAATTAATTTTAAAGGGCTAAAGAGTATTTTAAAAAGTATAAAAAGTGTCTACAGAGTGTCTAAAGTGGTCAAAAGAGTAAAGAATCGATGACTAAAAAGTCATATAGAGTCAAAGGATTGTCTAAAAAGTCTAAACATTGTTTGAAGCATGCCTAAAGGAAATTAAAAAAAAATCTAAAGCGTGTATAAATAGTCTAAAAAGAGTGTCTAAAAATCTAAAAAGTCTATGTCTAAAGAATCTAAAAAATGCCTAAAGACCCCAAAGAGTGTGTGAAATGTCTAAAAGACTAAAGAATTCAATGAGTCATAGAGAGTTGAAGGATTGTCTTAAAAGTTTAAATATTGTATGAAGAATGAAGGGAATCTTAAAAAAGACTAAAGAGTGTCTGAGGGGTATAAAAATTCTCTAAAGAATGTCTAAAGAGCCTAAAGAATGTCTAAAGAGTCTAAAGAATGTCTAAGGAGTCTAAAAAATCTAAAAAGTGTCTTATGAGTTTAAAAAGAGTGCCTAACGAGTCTACAGACTGTCTAAAGAGTCCAAAAAACTAAAACCCAAAGAGACATGGAAAGATTAAAAAGTCTAATGCCCAAAAGGAGTCTTAAAAAAGTCTAAACAATGTCTAAGGAGTCTTAAAAAAGGTGTCTGAAGAGTGTTCAAAATACCTAACAGTATTCTTAAAAGAATCTAGAGAGTTTAAAGAGCGTCCAAAGTGTCTAAAGAGTCTCTAGAGTCTTCAAAATGTACAAAAAGTCTAAATATTGCTTAAAGAATGCTTAAACTGAGTCTAAAAACAGACTAATAAAGAATGTCTAAATGGTGTCAAGAGTCTACAAAATGTCTAAGAAGACTAAAAAGTCTAAAGAATTTAAAAAATGCCTAAAGAGTACCAATCGAAAAAGTCTAAAAAGTGTCTAAAGAGTCTAAAAAAAGTCAAAACAGTCTACAGAATGTCTAAGAAGTTTAAAAAGTCGAAAGAATCTAAAAAATGCCTAAAGAGTACCGATCGGAAAAGTCTAAAAGGTGTCTAAAGAGTCGAAAAAATATCTAAAGTGTCCAAAAGACTAAAGAATCCAAAGAGTCATAGAGAGTCAAAGAATTGTCTTAAAAGTCTAAATATTGTATTAAGAATGCCTGAAGGAAATCTTAAAAAGATTTAAAAGTGCCTAAAGAGTCTAAAGAATGTCTGAGAAATATAAAAAGCCAAAAGAGTCTAAAAAGTGTCAAGAGTCTACAGAATGTCTAAGAAGTCTAAAAAATCTAAAGAATCTAAAAAATGCCGAAAGAGGACCAATTGGAAAAGTCTAAAAAGTGTCTAAAGAGTCTAAAAAGTGTCAAAAGAGTCTGCATAATGTCTAAGAAGTCTAAAGAATTTAAAAAATGCCTTAAGAGTACCAATCGGAAAAGTCTAAAAAGTGTCTAAAGACTCTACAGTGTCTAAATAGTCCAAAACACTAAAGAACTCAAAGAGTCATGCAGAGACTAAAAACTCTAAATATTGTTTAAAGAATGCCCAAAACGAGTCTTAAAAAAGTCTAATGAGTGTCTAAGGAGTCTAAAAAGGGGCGTCCCAAGAGTGTAAAAAGAGTTATAGAAAATCGAAGGAGCATCTAAACAGTCCAAATACTGTTTGAAGAATGCTAAAAGAGTTTCTTAATAAAGTTTAACGCGTATCTAAAAAGTGTCTAAGGAATCTAAACATTTTAAAGAGTGGCGAGTCAAGAGTGTCCAAAAGATTAAAAAACCTACAAAACCATAGAACAACAAAAGAGTCGCTAAAAAGTCTAAATATTGTTTGAAGAATGCCTAACAGTATTCTTAAAACAGTCTAAAGAGTTTAAAGAGCGTCCAAAGTGTCTAAAGAGTCTCACGAGTCTTCAAAATGTACAAAAAGTCTAAATATTGCTTAAAGAATGCTTAAACTGAGTCTAAAAACAGACTAAAGAATGTCTAAATGGTGTATAAAAAGTGTTTAAAGAGACTCTAGAGTGCCCAAAAGGTCTAAATGTTGTTTGAAGAATGCTTAAATGAAGTCTAAAGAGAGTTTAAAGAGTGTCTAAGGAATGTCTAAACAGGCTAAGTAAAGCTTCCATTGCAAAAAGTCCAAAGATTCTAAAGTGGGTTTAAAGAGTTTAGAAAACTACTATAGGAAGCCTAAAAAGTAATTATAAAGAATATAAATAAGAATCTAAAGATTTTCGATGGAGTTTAAACTATTATACAGTCATAATCTAAAGTTTTTATTTTGAGTTTGACCCTCCAAAGAGTATAAAGAATTTTTAAAAAAGATCATTAAGCGTGTCTAAATAGTCAAAATTTAAAGAGTCTAAAATGGACAAAAGTTGGATGAAGTCTGCGTATTGATTTCTTGATTAGACAACCACCAATACACGCCGCCAAACTAATCAATTCTTATCACTATCACCACAAATAAACGCTGTAATTACGACCATATAATCCCCGTTTCGGTCTGCTTAACACCAAAAGTAAACATGTTTATTAAGCTTCACCTTAATCCTCAATTGATTTCACAGTTTATCGCGTCTCAACCTGCAAAATGTCGTTCAAAAAAGTGACACACGTAATTTTCGACCTCGATGGCACTCTTCTGGGTAAATAAAAACAAATCCTGTCTTCAAGCACTGTAGAAATGACTTCCAGATACTGAATCCGTGTACGAAGATGTCATCCGTCAGATGGCAGCCGAAGAAGGCAAAGTCTACACCCAGGAGACCCGTTTGAAACTCATGGGGACGACAGAAGAAACCACTGCGAAAATCGCCGTGGAAGGGGTTGGTTTACCATACACCCCCGAGAAATTCCTGGAAATCTACCATGAGAGAGTTAAAACAGCATTGCAACACCCAAAACTCCTGCCAGGTATTCCCAAACCGCACTCTTCCTCATCTAATCTCACACTTAGGTGCAAAGGAACTAGTTGAACACTTCCACACCCACAAGATTCCGCTAGCCGTGGCGACATCTTCCGCCAAAAACATCCTCGATATTAAGATCCAGGATCACTTGGAGTTGATGGGTTTGTTCCACCACATCGTGTGTGGAAGCACCGATCCTGAGGTCAAACATGGAAAACCGGCGCCAGACATCTTCCTGGTCTGCGCGTCTAGATTTGACGATAATCCTAAACCTGAGGAGTGCTTGGTTTTTGAAGACGCTCCTAATGGCGCGCTGGGTGCTAGAGCAGCTGGAATGCAAGTAGTTCTAGTTCCTGACCCCCGAGTATCGGAAGAACTAAAGAAGCCGGCGACTTTGGTGCTGCACTCGCTGACGGAGGTCAAACCGGAGCTCTTCGGGCTCCCACCGCGGAACACTAGGTGAGTAAAAACCACACAAACCTCATAAAACTGGTTTTCTTTCAGCGCATCGAAGAAGGAGTGTCTCTAGACTTGTTATCTTCTGGAATTAAGTATTTATTTTAAAAGTAGAGGGGGAATAAAGTTGTTTTAGTACACTTAATTAGTTTAATCTTATCGTCATGTCTTTCAAAACCGTCTCCCACGTCATTTTTGACTTTGATGGCCTAATCGTTGGTAAAACCACCATGGCGAGTTCTTACCGCCTCTAGCGTTTTTCTTGCAGACTCCGAGTCCATTTATGACCAAATCTTCACGGAAATCGCAAGAAAATTCGGTAAACAATACACGAGTGAGGTTAAAGTCAAAGTGATGGCCACTCCGGACCCCGTCACTGCTAAAATTTGCATAGAAGACATGCAGCTGCCATATACAATTGCGGAGTTCTTGGAGGTGCTCGCCGTCAGAGAAAAAGAACTTTTACGGCACCCTAAATTGATGCCAGGTCTGTGGTTCAGCCCGAATGTCAGAGAAACAAAGAGTGCCTGAGGAGTCTTAAGGAGTGTCCACACTAAAACAACATAGACAACATTTACGGGTTTCTTGAAATGTCCTTAAATACTCCTGAAAGTTTCGGTTTACTTGAATTAGCATATTAAGAAGCGGAATAGAAGAACAAAAGTTGCTCTTTGTTGCTTTGGTGTGGAGGTTTCTTAAAGAGAAAAATTGTGTCAATGTATCAAGAGTGTATCTAAAGAGTCTAAATTTTGTGCATTTAAAGAGGCTCAAAAATGTCCAAAGCGACATAGAGAGTCGCAGGAGTGTCTAGAAAGTATAAATATTGTGTTATAGTGTAAATATTGTTAGAAGTCTTAAGAGTGTCGAAAGTGTCTTAATAAGTGTCTACATAGTGTTAAGAGTATCTAAAGAGTGTAAAGAGTGCCTAAAAAGTCTACAGAGTGACTAAAGTGTTCAAAAGAGAAAAGAATCTATGGCGAGTCATAAAGAGTCCAAGGATTGTCTAAAAAGTCTAAAAATTGTTTCCTAAAGAGAATTTAAAAAAAAACTAAAGAATTTCGAAAGCTTGTATAAATAGTTTAAAAAGTCTAAAAAGAGTGTTTAAGGAATATAAAAATTAAAAAGAGTCTAAAAAGTGTCAAGAGTGTACAGAATGTCTAAGAAGACTAAAAAGTCTAAAGAATCTAAAAAATGCCTAAAGAGTACCAATCGGAAAAGTCTAAAAAGTATCTAAAGAATCTACAAAAGGTCAAAAGAGTCTACAGAATGTCTAAGAAGTCTAAAAAGTCTAAAAAATCTAAAAAATGCCAAAAGGGTACCAATCGGAAAAGTCTAAAAAGTGTCTAAACAGTCGAAAAAATGTCTAAAGTGTCCAAAAGACTAAAGAATCCAAAGAACCATAGAGAGTCGAAGAATTGTCTTAAAAGTCTAAATATTGTATGAAGAATGCATGAAGGAAATCTTAAGAAGATTTAAGAGTGCCTAAAGAGTCTAAAGAGTGTCTGAGGAATATAAAAAGTCAAGAGTCTAAAAAGTGTCAAGAGTGTACAGAATGTCTAAGAAGACTAAAAAGTCTAAAGAATCTAAAAAATGTCTAAAGAGTACCAATCGGAAAAGTCTAAAAAGTGTCTAAATAAGAGTCTAAAAAAAGTCAAAATAGTCTACAGAATGCCTAAGAAGTCTAAAAAGTCGAAAGAATCTAAAAAATGCCTAAAGAGTACCTATCGGAGAAGTCTAAAAAGTGTCTAAAAAGTCGAAAAAATATCTAAAGTATTCAAAAGGCTAAAGAATCCAAAGAGTCATAAAGAGTCAAAGAATTGTCTTAAAAGTCTAAAAAGAATTGTCTTAAAAGCCTAAATATTGTATGAAAAATGCTTGAAGGGAATCTTAAAAAGATTTAAGAGTGCCTAAAGAGTCTAAAGAGTGTCTGAGGAATATAAAGAGTCTAAAAAGTGTCAAGAGTGTACAGAATGTCTTTAAAAGACTAAAAAGTCTAAAGAATCTAAAAAATGCCTAAAGAGTGCCAATCGGAAAAGACTAAAAAGTGTCTAAAGAGTCTAAAAAAAGTCAAAATAGTCAACAGAATGCCTAAGAAGTCTAAAAAGTCGAAAGAATCTAAAAAATGCGTAAAGAGTACCGATAGGAAAAGTCTAAAAGAAGTCAAAATAGTCTACAGAATGCCTAAGAAGTATAAAAAGTCGAAAGAATCTAAAAAATGCCCAAAGAGTACCGATCGGAAAAGTCTAAAAAGTGTCTAAAGAGTCGAAAAAATATCTAAAGTATTCAAAAGACTAATGAATCCAAAGAGTCATAAAGTGTCAAATAATTGTCTTAAAAGTCTAAATATTGTATGAAGAATGCCTGAAGAAAATCTTAAAAAGATTTAAGAGTGCCTAAAGAGTCTAAAGAGTGTCTGAGGAATATAAAAAGTCAAGAGTCTAAAAAGTGTCAAGAGTGTACAGAATGTCTAAGAAGACTAAAAAGTCTAAAGAATCTAAAAAATGTCTGAAGAGCACCAATCGGAAAAGACTAAAAAGTGTCTAAAGAGTCTAAAAAAAGTCAAAAGAGTCTACAGAATGTCTAAGAAGTCTAAAAAGTCTAAATAATCTAAAAAATGCCTTAAGAGTACCGATCGGAAAAGTCTAAAAGGTGTCTAAAGAGTCGAAAAAAATATCTAAGTATCCAAAAGACTAAAGAATCCAAAGAGTCAAAGAATTGTCTTAAAAGTCTAAAGATTGTATGAAGAATGCCTGAAGGAAATCTTAAAAAGATTTAAGAGTGCCTAAAGAGTCTAAAGTGTGTCTGGGGAATATAAAAAGTCAAAAGAGTCTAAAAAGTGTCAAGAGTGTACAGAATGTCTAAGAAGACTAAAAGTCTAAAGAATCTAAAAAATGCCTAAAGAGTACCAATCGGAAAAATCTAAAGTGTCTAAAGAATGTAAAAAATGTCAAAAGAGTCTACAGAAGTCTAAAAAGTCTAAAGAATGTAAAAAATGCCTAAAGAATACCGATCGGAAAAGTCTAAAAGGTGTCTAAAGAGTCGAAAAAATATCTATAGTATCCAAAAGACTAAAGAATCCAAAGAGTCAAAGAATTGTCTTAAAAGTCTAAAGATCGTATGAAGAATGCCTGAAGGAAATCTTAAAAAGATTTAAGAGTGCCTAAAGAGTCTAAAGAGTGTCTGAGGAATATAAAAAGTCAAAAGAGTCTAAAAACTGTCAAGAGTGTACAGAATGTCTAAGAAGACTAAAAAGTCTAAAGAATCTAAAAAATGCCTAAATAGCACCAATCGGAAAAGTCTAAAAATTGTCTAGAGTCTAAAAAAAGTCAAAATAGTCTACAGAATGTCTAAGAAGTCTAAAGAATCTAAAAAATGCCTTAAGAGTACCAATCGGAAAAGTCTAAAGTGTCTAAAGAGTGCCTAAAGACTCTCCAGTATCTAAATAGTCCAAAACATTAAAGAACTCAAAGCGTCATGCAGAGACTAAAAACTCTAAATAATGTTTAAAGAATGCCCAAAAGGAGTCGTAAAAAGGTCTAAGGAAGGAGTATCTAAAAAGTCCAAATACTGTTTGAAGAATGCTAAAAGAGATGCTTAATAAAGTTTAACGCATATACTAAAAAGTGTCTCAAGAGTGTCCAAAAGATTAAAAAACCGACAGAATCATAGAACAAAGGAGTCGCTAAAAAGTCTAAATATTGATTGAAGAATGCCAAACAGTATTCTTAAAACAGTCTAAAGAGTTTAAAGAGCGTCTGAAGTGTCTAAAGAGTCTCTAAAGTGTAGAAACGGTCTAAATATTGCCTAAATGAAACTAAAAAAAAGACTAAAGAGTGTCTAAAGAGTCTAGTGTCCAAAAAGCCTAAGTATTGTTTGAAGAATGCTTAAATGGAGTCTAAAGAAAGTTTAAAGGATGTCTAAGGAATGTCTAAACAGGTAAAGTGAAGCCTGCATTGCAAAAAGTGGCAAAAACATGCATGTTTTGAGACGTCATGCTTCTTGTATAGTTTTCAGAATTCCATGGTTGTGCCTACAGCCTAAAGAATGTTTAAAGAGTCTTAAAAACCATCTAAATATTATTTCAACAAAAGCAACTTTTCAGGTGCGAAAAGACTCATTGAACATCTCCACGAAAATAAAATCCCAATCGCCATTGCCACATCATCATCCCAAGAGTTTTTTACCCACAAAACGCAAGATCATCTAGAGCTGCTGTCACGTTTTCACCACGTGGTTTGTGGATGCTCAAATCCAGAAGTGAAGAACGGAAAACCAGCCCCAGACATTTACTTAGTTTGTGCTTCTAAGTTTGAAGAGCGACCGCAACCGAATCAGGTAAGAAATGATGCCAAAAAATCGCAAATCTAAGTTGGTTCCAGTGTTTGGTGTTTGAGGACGCCCCTAATGGAGCTATGGGGGCCGTGTCTGCGGGTATGCAAGTGGTGCTGGTCCCAGATCCGGTAATACCGGAAGAATCCAAGAAAATGGCGACTTTGGTGCTCAATTCATTGGAGGAGTTTAGACCGGAAGTATTCGGGCTTCCACCCTTTAAATAATTTATTTAACACTAAATATATACAAGTTGGAGTTAACTCTTGCCCATGCTTCTTACTTTTTTCTTTTCTCTATATATGACTTCCTTCTGGACTGTAAAAAGGATAATTATTTAATGTAAATTCTGTGTAGATTACTTACCGAATGGATCGAAGCGAATGAGCTCCAGTTTATCCGCCAGTCTCTCCCGGATTTGATTAAAAGTGTGGCCGCTGATTACGCTTTCTAACTGCACCATTATGCTCCTGGAGCAAACACCCTGTATACAAACCTAACTTGAGATAAAAATACCTACTTGCTCTTGGCCCTTTTCAACAAAACGTTCGTCACAAACATCTTCGAACTCAAAGTTGACGTTCACATAACCTCTTCTTCGCACATGACGTTTGTTTGACAGTAGTAATGTCAAAGCGCATGCGTGAATTTTCGACGCGTCTCGACGCCAAGGAACACTTCGGCGCGTCTCGACGCCAAGGAACACTTCGACGGTCGTCACAAATAAATAGCTCCCCGTTTAAACCCTAAACTCAAATTTGACGTTCAACATAACCTCTCTCTCGCACGTGACGTTTATTTGACAGTAGTAACGTCAAAGCGCATGCGTGAATTTTCGACGCGTCTCGACGCCAAGGAACACTTCGACGGTCGTCACAAATAAATAGCTCCCTGTTTAAACCCTAAACTCAAATATGACGTTCAACATAACCTCTCTCTCGCACGTGACGTTTATTTGACAGTAGTAATGTCAAAGCGCATGCGTGAATTTTCGAGGCGTCTCGACGCCAAGGAACACTTCGACGGTCGTCACCCTAAACTAAACTAAATTTTTCCCAACCCGGAAGAGTTCGATCCCGATAATGGGAGTTATTCGAATTCGTTTTTACCATTTGGAGGCGGACAAAGAAACTGCATCGGTTCTGAAGTCGCTTATTAGAATCAAAGTTGGATTACAACAAAGATATTTTAATTTTAGAAGAAAACAAAAAATATACTAAAATAGTTACGTTCAAAACTCTTTCACCTCCTTATCAAACTATAATAAATATTAAAATTTAAATATGGGCATAACTGTACTTTAAACTTTATTAAAAAAAGTTAAAAAAATGTTTGCTTCGTTCTAAAGTAAAAGTTTCTAAAATCTCTATTTCTTGTTCTAAAATTTTGTGCTTTGGTGCAGTTAATGAACACTTTAGAAGTGGAAACCTCCATAAATTTCATCGTCATAACTTAAAAATTAACAATGATACAAATTTTAATAAAAAGAAGTTTAAAATTTTTAGGTTTTTTTTCTAAATTAAGTAAAATATTAGTTTTCTCTAAATGTAATACAAAAATGTGGATTCTTGTTGACGGGTCGATCCTCAAATTTAATAACTTTATTGATTTGTCGTAAAATTTAAAACAATACAGTAAATTTGTACCTCAACCTTCCTTCATATATTTCAATATCAGAATTTCCTTTGTCAGCTTTGATATCTTTTCATTTCCCATCTCACAAGCGCGTTTCATTTGGTTGTACTTCACTTGTAAAAGGCTTTCTTCCATGAGTAAATTACACTAAAAACACAAAATAGAACGAACTCAGAAATACCCAAACATTTCTCACCTGAATCTCCACAGAGGTGTTCTGATTGATTTGCCTCACTTCTTTCATCACGTTGCTCTTCTCTTCCGTAAGAATATCACACTAAAACGCAAATTAGAACTCGCAAATCCTTAAACTCTCCTCACCTGAATCTGCAAAGAGGATCCAGTCTTTTGACTGAGTCGTTCTTGTAGAGCCTTCACCTCTTTATCAAGACTTTTCGCTTTTTGTAGAGTGGACTTGTAATCACAGAATTTCTCCCAATCCGCCTGCACAATTTCTGCTTTTCGCTCCTGTTCCCTGAAAATTTCCTCTCGTAATTGCAGAATTTTTTTTATTCGCGACTTGTTTTCCATCTTTAGCGATGCGGTTGCTGGAAAATTCACCCAGTTAAGGAAACTCTATAATTACAACTTACTTTCTTGTTGAGAAGTTATCGTCTGTTTTAGTTGTGGAATTTCAGTTTTCAGCAAATCACACTGCGTACACGCACCTTTCATCTCTTTAAGTACCATCATCTCCTGCAAATACTCTTTGTTCGATCTCTCCAACTGCTCCATCTGTTCTTGCAAGAACGACTTCTCCATGATAAAATACTCGTTGATCAACTCCCGACTTTTCGTGAATTTTCTTTCATTTCGATGAGATTTCAGTCTTGTAAGCGAATTTGGTGTTTTAAAGCATTTTGATTGGACTTGAGGTCCTTCAAGATGTGTTTAAACCGATCCTGCTTGTCTTGTGAGTGTTTGATTAACAACATGTTTTCTTCGTTAATAATCTGTTCAGTAACATTGCACAAGAAGTCCTTCAGTACTGACTCATCTTTATCACAGTTGGATTGCAAGAGTTCAGACCGCAGCTGCTCGTTGTGTTGCACGCATTCCCTCTCGGCGAGTGAAGCCCGCATTTTGAATTGCTCCTTTTCCTCGACTTGTTGCCTTAAACTGTCAATTCGGGAATTTGCGAACTTTAACATTTCCTTTTGTTGTTGGATCTGCTCCTTTTCTTCATTCAACTCCCTCTGAGTCTTCTTCAGTGTTGTCTCCAATTCCGCCACCTGAAAGATTGAGATAATTGGAACTCTTCAAGTCAATGGCTCTTACTTTAGCTTCGCTTTCCAGCAACTGTTTGCGCACGTTGTTAAGCTCCTGGGAGGTTTTACTGAAGATATTCTCCTCGTCTCTTGTAAACGTGACCAGTTCTTTGTAATCCTGCTCGAGGGCTGATAGTGTTTCTTCCCTTAAATTCAAACAATGAAATCACATCAAGAGAATATTTCACACTTACGTTTCATGTGATGTGGGCGATGAAAATATCATTTCATGAGGTGATGACGATAACAGTTCATCATCAAGTATCGGCTCCAACATGGGGGCACACGTATGTCTAAAAAACCCATCCTTCTGACTATACAAAACGCAAATTATACTCACTTTAGTAGCAGATCGAGTGCAGAATTCGCTTCCAAATCTTGAGCACCTAAAATTGAATCAGATTAAGATTCTAGAGTCCATTTTTTTACAAACTTTTGTTGTCTTCGAGAAACTTGGGCGCAGAGTCTTGCAGTAATCTGGTCAGTTTGGAGTCGCGGAAATTTACGTATTCTTGGCCGTCACTCAGCTGCTTGATGACTAGACTTAGAGCCGATCTGAAAGTACGAAGTATTAATTATCTAATTGGAGTAATAAATAATTGTCTCCTAAAATATGTTATTAAATAAATATTTGCTGCGTTCTTGACATTTGACTCTGGAACTTTGAACTTCATTCAGACTCAAATTTATCCATAAAATTTAATCACACTCACTTGTTGATGTGGCCCCCTTCCTTGAGCCTCACCCCCGTCGCCATAGTCTGCGCCACCCGCTCCGACTCCACCAAATTAAGATTCGAAACTTGAACGCAGCCCCCATTATCAAAATCAGTGATTTGCGTCGACTGTATGACCTGAAACTCCGAATTAAGACAAAAAAACGTTAAATTTTCTCTTACAATTTTAAATATCGTGTGTGACCGACTACTGCGAGCATTGCCTTCAGTTGATCCAATGCGCCTGTTCAAGTTTCCACTTCCAATTTAGGCCTTCAATGGAAGAATTTACAAACTCTTTGACCACGTCCGTGTAGATTTCTCCATTAGTTTTGTTCATTTCGAAGATGTGGTCTAAAATTAAGATAAAGATGCGCCCACAACGCAGGAGGACCTTACCAAAAATGTAGCCTTTCCCATATTTAGCCCCTGTTTCGTCCACTTGGAAGATAATATTGCTTTTTACGTAATTACGACCGAGAGAAACAGGCACTAATTGCCCAAAATGGAAAATCTCAAAACTGTTGAAAGTAAGAGCCATTGACTTGAAGAGTTCCAATTATCTCAATCTTTCAGGTGGCAGAATTGGAGACAACAATGAAGAAGACTCAGTGGGAATTGAATGAAGAAAAGGAGCAGATCCAACAACAAAAGGAAATGTTAAAGTTCGCAAATTCCCGAATTGACAGTTTAAGGCAACAAGTCGAGGAAAAGGAGCAATTCAAAATGCGGTCTGAACTCTTGCAATCCAACTGAAGAAAGATGAGTCAGTACTAAAGGAAAATCAACAACTAAAACAGACGATAACTTCTCAACAAGAAAGTAAGTTGTAATTATCGAGTTTCCTTAACTGGGTGAATTTTTCAGCAATCGCATCGCTAAAGATGGTAAACAAGTCTCGAATAAAAAAAATTCTGCAATTACGAGAGGAAATTTTCCAAGAACAGGAGCGAAAAGCAGAAGTTGTGCAGGCGGATTGGGAGAAATTCTGTGATTACAAGTCCACTCTACAAAAAGCGAAAAGTCTTGATAAAGAGGTGAAGGCTCTACAAGA
This sequence comes from Gnatocerus cornutus, assembly GCA_029298725.1. NCBI lineage: Eukaryota > Metazoa > Arthropoda > Insecta > Coleoptera > Tenebrionidae > Gnatocerus > Gnatocerus cornutus. Next base: position 4,489,628 of record CM055514.1, read on the forward strand.
ACGACTCAGTCAAAAGACTGGATCCTCTTTGCAGATTCAGGTGAGGAGAGTTTAAGGATTTGCGAGTTCTAATTTGTGTTTTAGTGTGATATTCTTACGGAAGGCAGTATTTTAAAAGAGAAGAGCAACGTGATGAAAGAAGTGAGGCAAATCAATCAGAACACCACTGTGGAGATTCAGGTGAGAAATGTTTGGGTATTTCCGAGGAGGACCTTACCAAAACTGTAGCCTTCCCCATATTTAACCCCTGTTTCGTCCACTTGGAAGATAATATTGCTTTGGGTGGCCCAGTGGGCACAGAGCTTCTTCTCATGTTCAACGGTAAGAAACAGACGGATTCTAATGGTCACTTTAATGTTAGTACTCGACCTCGTGGTCACTTTGGCCACTTTAAAACTCTTGAATGAAACTTTTTAACCCCAAAAAGTTCATTTCAAGATATGCGTCGTCCGCACAATAAAAACAATAAAACACAAAGTCAAATGTTGACTCACCACACAATGTTAAAATTATAAAGCATAAGCGAATTTTTCAAGGCACTGTTTTTTCGTTTAAAAAATTCTGTGAATTGAAAAAAACACACTGTTTTTACTCGGACCAATCAGCGATGGGTTCATTTGGTACTAAAACTAATACCAACCCGAATCCGGATAATCCCTGTACGAACGACCCAAACTTCGCGACGTGGTAGTGAACTTTAACGATTGGAGGTTGGCGTAACTGCTGGTACGTCACGTGGGTCAGTTGCCGGTTAATTCAAAACTGCAGAAGCGGCGCGATTTTCGAACCACAGCCATAGGTAAATTATCTTTAGATGCGTAACTTAGTAATAACCGTATAAAATAAACATGACCCACTGAATCTTAATATTTGTCCCTCTCAAAGGCTAACTTTTTATTGTTGTAAAATGACTTTGATTGCATACGGTGAGTGCAGGCATCTCCTGGCACACGTTTTCATTAATAAACGTCATTTGACTATCAAAATGATACTGTGCTGTCAGAATTAAATGAAGAATTTTTTTATTCAATCATTTCAGTCTATTTCTTTGTAAATTCAAGCCAGAAAACAACGAAAATCAGCGAAAAATTGTCGTTTTGCATCGAAATAAGCGGATTTCTCTAAGAATTTTGATGATTTCGTGCAGATTTCTGCTGTTTTCTTGCAATTCAGCCGCTAAATCTTGATAAAAAGTGATGGTTTTGTAGATTTCAAGCCTTTCTCTGCGAATTCAAGCCAGAAAACAACGAAAATCAGCGAAAAATCGTCGTTTTGCATCGACGGTCGTCACAAATAAACAGCTACGCACTTGAACCCTAAACTCAAATTTGACGTTCAACATAACCTCTTTCGCACATGACGTTTATTTGGCAGTAGTAATGTCAAAGCGCTTGCGTGAATTTTCGACGCGTCTCGACGCCGACGAACACTTCGACGGTCGCCACAAATAAATAGCTCCCCGTTTAAACCCTAAACTCAAATTTGACGTTCATCACAACCTCTCTCTCGCACGTGACGTTTATTTGACATTGACACTGGGAACGTCAAAGCGTCAGAGCGCATGTGCGAGTTTCTGACGCGTCTCGACGCCTGTTAGTCCTGCCAGGAGCGTTTCGACGCTTCGATTTTTCTTTGATTCGCTCTAATTATATCCATAATGACAGTTTTATTTAGTTTCTCCCAAAGATTGTTTGTCCGCGCATGTTTTTTCGTCGAAAAATAAAAAAATTTTGCAATTTCGCCCATGTCCCAAATCGACTCACGCATCCCATACCATTTGTTCTACTTACGTCACCTTGCCCCATTTAGTTTTTTAGCGATTCCGAGAATCCCCATTACTCATCAATTGAGTTCGCAATCGCAATCTTTCACCACATCCTCGTGTATAAATCGCACGTTGTGGTCGTGAAATCAGTCGCGAAAAATTGTCTCAACGATGTCGTTCAAGAAAGTAACGCACGTAATCTTCGACATGGACGGGCTTTTAATAGGTAAAAAATTGTTTGGCAACCTTTTTCATTGTCTGTTGTATTCACCACTATTGATAACAATTCCTTCACCTCAGCTGAATTCCAGAGTCTGAGTCCGCTTATGATAGGGTCCTCGAGGAAATCGCGCGGCCCTTCAACCGAAAATTCACCACCGACATTAAAGTCAAGATCTTGGGGACTCCCGAAATCGACACCGCGAAAATCGCGATCAAAGAAATGGATCTCCCGCTGACCGTCGACGAGTTCCTCGACATCTACAGAGCTAAAGTAATCGAGGTGTTGCAACACCCCCCTCTCATGCCAGGTAAAACCCTTAAAACCATTCCCCCAAATGAGAGTCCCTCCGCCAGGTGCCAAGAAACTGGTGCAACATTTACACGACCATAACATCCCCATAGCCGTCGCCACGTCGTCTTCTCAAGAGTCGTACGAACTGAAGACGCAGTTCCATCAGGATCTCTTCGGGTTGTTCCACCACATTGTTTGTGGTAGTACGGATCAAGAGGTGAAGAATGGGAAACCCGCCCCTGATATTTTCCTAGTGTGTGCCTCCAGGTTCCCGGATTCCCCGAAACCTGAACAGGTAAACATTAATTTAGGGGAGTTTTTTTATTGATTTTTGGTAGTGTTTGGTGCTGGAGGACGCCCCCAATGGTGCCCAAGGCGCAATATCGGCCGGAATGCAAGCAGTGTTGGTTCCCGCTCCAGAAGTTCCTCAAGAGTCCCGGAAACCCGCGACTATCATTCTCAATTCTCTGGAGGAGTTCAAACCGGAGTTGTTCGGATTACCCGCGTTCAATTGACGCGTAATTTAGTTAATAATAGGAATCAAAAGAGTCACGCAATAAGCGGCTGTTTGTGACGTTTTAAGTTATTACAGATATTTATTGCACCCTGGTTGAAATGTTGACAAAGTAACTTAATAGAAATTATTTTAATAAAATCGTTTCGTTGAGATAAGTTATTTGATTACTGATAAAACATATGAACTTTTCCGTGAGTGCTGAATATACAGCGGAATCGTCCCAAGGACTCTCATTATAATTATTGCAATTACCAACTAATTGTTTCACGTGGAGAAAATGAATCCGACGATCGATAAAAGTCTTCATATTAGTTTGTTTTACAATTACCCAACTCGCGTGTTGTGAGTACTAAATCAGTTTTTGGGAGTAGAATAAATATACCGGATCAACTTCAAGTCACATTCTCAAAAAAATTTTACTTTTCCCTCCACCAAGTCTTCAGAATCTCAATAAGACTCTTCCGGACGTTTCCAAGAAACTTATTGGCCACTCCCTGTTGCGTGTGAACATGCGTAACACAAATGTGGATGCTAAAAATAAAAGGATGAATGACATATTTAAATATAGACTTTAGCCTTACCCTGAAGGAAATTGCAACACATTTAGATTCCATCGAAGGTCGTTTAGAGCGGTACCAAGTCTATAAATGTCGAAGTTGTTGGAACCCAAAACTATCACGCTTGTCACGGGCTGGCCGAAAATAAAAATACCCTTTATTCGTTTCAACCTGAATTCAATTAGCCCCTGAGTTTAACATTACATTTATTTTCATTAAAATCTTAATATTACAGTTATGTCATACGGTTGGCCAAAGAACATTTATTTTTATGTAATTTTTTTTGTATTTTTCGTCGACTTAACAGGTCTGAAGTTTACTAAAAGGAAAAAAAAGTCCTTTTCCTTGGGGAAAAAATTATAATTATAGACAGTTTAAAAGTGGGTGTAGGTTTTCAAATAGTATATTGTAATGGCACGCTTTGAATTTAAAAGTACCGCCGCCCGCCCGCCTAGCGGAAGATACGGAAAGGGATGTTGACCAGTGGAATTCACTTCCGCCTAGTACTCAAAACAGAGCAGGTCGTCTTTGTTGGAGTGGTGCCGCCATTGTTGAAAAACAATTCTTTTGTAGTGACTTCGCGCTACCGCTTTTGTTTTTTTTTTGTGCATTGTTTGTTTTTGTTTGTTCCTTTTAATTTTGTTTTGCATGCGTTAACATTAAGTGTTTTTTTTTATTAAATTGTAAACGTTATTGTAAGTGGGTAAAAAAAGGTTGCCGGTAAGCTAACGTTGAAAAGGTATGTAAAATGTTAATTTGTTTTTCGGTCGGGAAAGCTTTGATTGTTAGCAGGTTTCTGGGAGGTTTTTCGTGTTCAAATGTTAAGGGAAATGGGGTTGAAGCGTAAAAAAGTTCTTCGTTATTTTTTGTTTTTTTCGATTTCCAGAACACAGCTTGATAATATTAAAGTTTTAATTAAAGATTTATTTATTTTAAATTAAGCAAAAAATATTATTCCTTTGTCATTTTTCTGTAAAATGAAAAATAAAGTTTTTTTCCCTCTTGTGAACTCAATCCGGGGACATACTGTATATATATTTAGATATAGTATATCCGGTGAGCGATTGGGAGATTTTGACAGTTGACATATAGGTTGGCAACAAATTATGCTACAAAGTACAATAAAAACACTAAATTCCTACGCAAACTGGGTTGACAGGGTTGACAGTAAGTGGGCTTACTTTGTTATTTTAAATTTCGCGCGTCTTTTATCGCGTAGATTTAGTGACTTTTCTGTCATTCAATCTCTCACCGTACGAATTATACATATATTGTTGGCCGCAAAGGACAATCCAATTATATTGATACATTTTTTATTAATTTATTAAACACAAAACCTAAAATCCGTAATGTGAAATTGACCAAGAACTTGACAGGAAACAGGTGACAGCCAGACTTTTTATAGAAATTTTGATCTAAAACAGTTGGCAGAAAAAGCGTTTGACCTTGCAGCAATTGTCATATGCGTAGAAGCTAATCGTCCTGCGCAAGTTTGCCAAAACTTGATTAATCCTTATTTAAATCTCTCTTTTGAAACTTACCTTTAATTAATTCTTAACTAATGTGAGATGTTGATACACTAAACTTTGACAACGTGTTAACCTCAAAAATCGTTATTCAATTTTCCCCTAATTTTCTCCATAAAAGCCAGATTTACACCCAAGAATTTTAGAAAACTTACACAGGAGAGTGGACTGATAGTAATGAGTTGGACTTTAGATACCTATAAACGACTCCAAATTGAGTACTCTAATGGACCTATTAAAGCGGCAAATACGAAAATAGTTTATTAAAACACCGAGTTTCATAAAAAGCAAATTTTAAGGCACAAATCCAAGTTTATAAAACGAGCGGCGAAGACGCGAGTTTTATAATGGATGAGTGTCTTAATAGCCTTGTGAACGAGGTTTTTATACTATTTTTCGTAATTTGTTCTACTTTTCGTTTTACACGATTGGTAATGGTTTTGTAACCACGACTTGCCACTTGATTTTCAAATTCAATTTAAAATTTGACATTTATTGAGTTTCACTGTCACTGAATTTTGACTTAACGTAACCTAACCTCACAGCCAGTATTCACATCTATTATATTTAGGTACAATTATTGTTGGCCGCAAAGGAATTTATTAAACACGAATCGTAAAATTCAAATTGACCAAAAACTTGACAGGAAACAGGTGACAGCCAGACTAATTAGTTCTGCCAATTCTTAAAAAACAAAATTTCCTACTTTGAGTTCTTTTATAAACGACTCCAAATTGAATACTCTAATGGACCTATTAAAACGGCAAATTCGAAAAATATTATTATATACGTTACAATTATTGTTTTTTTTCTAAGACGATTAAATTTTTTAGTTTACATGGTGTTTTTCTTTGAACTTAACCCCTCCATATACACAAGTTAATAGGTTTAAACATTCGCAATTTTGACATTCGCGTCTAAAAGTTGGAACGGAACGCCCGGGAATATTGAGGGTTTACTGTATCGCGACCTGAGAACTATAAGGTTCTAACTAACATTTGTATTAAATTGATCAGTGTTCATGTTATCAGTGATATCTCTTTAATTTATTAAGTATTTATTTCAAAAAATGACAGGATCTATTAATATAATTTTGGCTTGTTAAAGTATTAAATTACTTCATTTTTATACTTAATAAAAAATGTTTAAAAAAATCAATTTGAATTCTCACAAAAATCAGTTAGAACCTTATAATTCTCACGTCGTGGTATAATGAAGTTGTAACAATTAAAAGTGTGCTAATTACTGGGCCAATATGGTTGTTTGGTGTTAGAAATGAATGTGCTAATTTTACGTAATCGGCCATCAAGATAAAAAAATTGGCGATTCGGATAAAATTTAGTACTTCAATTAGCTCATTGAATTGTAACAAAAAGTAAGCTAGTCATGATCTCAGAACGTCGATGAAAAGTCGAAAGTCATGTCCGTTTGTCGGAAAACATGATGATGTAACAATTATAAATAAAACTTATAATTTTACATTTCCGTATGTATTTAAATAGCAACCAAATATAATTATGTTTGTATATGTATGTAATCTAAGCACACAGGTGTTCCAGAACGATCGCACTTCATTTTAATAAAAAATTCTTTATCAAAATCTGAGCTGATTGTCGCACATTGTTCAGGCTCTTACTGTTTTTTAATTACAAACACTTTCAGTTGGCCAATTACAGCCCATAGATAGATAGCACTTTGTTGCTAAGTTACTTGCTAAATTATAAATATAATTAATAATTATAAATGCCTGAACATTGTGCCACACGGCAATCAATTCAGATTTTGATAGAGAATTTCCTATTAAAAGAAAGTGAAAGCTTTCTGGGACACCTGTATACAGGTGGTCCAAGAACTAGCGCCTCAGAGAAAAAGGGCTTGTGGAGGCAACAATTCTAAACCAAAATTTTGAAACAAAAATTATTTAGCTGAAAAAATAATCGAGTGATTGATGTGATTAGTTTTACAGTAGTGTTAACCATGTTTGATGTAAACGCAAAAAACTACGTTTTTCAAAAATCAAAATTGAAAAAACGTTGGGAAACTCAACCGGTAATATTTGTAAATATTTGTATCCCCAAAACCATAAAAATGATAATAAAATGAAGATTAAAACATGTGGAATTGAGATATGTAATAATTATAAATAGAGGATATGTCAAATGTAATAATTGTTAAAAATCTATTTATATGGAGAACAAAGAGAGACAGACAATGGAGAGTACCTGAAATAAATAAATGTGTGTATAAGGAATCTTATGAAATCCCAAAACTTCTTACAAATTTGAATAGAATCAATGAAAACTGAAATGTGATATGAGGATGCAAATAGAATCTAAAGAAAATTCAGAATAATAAGGAAATAATAAGAATTAGGAAACTTAGAGATACTAAAAATAATATCAATAATTTTGAAATTTCGCCAGAAAAAAATCCATTACAGCTTGAAATGAAGGAAAGTTTTTTAAATTACTGTCTCAGTTTTAAGAAAAAAATAAAAGAAAATAATTCAAATTTTCATGCTACGCCAATGATTACTAAGGTTACTATTCATAGATACATTATTTACGAACAAAATGCTCTGCGTTGTCGTTAAGGTTATTTTGTGCAATCAGTGGCGCCGAATGAGGTCAGGATATTAGAGTTTTTATCTTTACCTTAAAATTAATAAAAATCACCGAAAATGTCTTCTACGTATTTCCGTAATTTTTTTTTTACTACTATTTCAAAATCACCCTGTAAACTAAATAAATAATTTAGGAAATTCAAAAAAATACCTGCTGAACTAAAAAGAACCTAAGAAACAGCTAACGGACAATCTGTAGTTAATTTGAACATGCATACTTCTTAATAAATAAAAAAAAGGGTAGATTTAGGTAAAATACAATTCCAATAAAACACAAATATGCAAATTGAAATTTATAATATGTATGTTGTAAAAACTGATTGCAGTCATTTTTTAAAGGGATACCGGAAACATACAGGATGTTTTTGAAATACACTACCAAATAAAACGTGGTAATTGGTGAAGACAAGTAGAATCAATTGACAAAAAATGCTATATGTAAGACTTTTCGTTTTTGAGATAAAATTAATCGAATATTTGGGCAAATATTTTAATTCGCCCTTGGATTAAAGGTTATAATCTTCATTACTTAGCCACAATCCAAGATTTGTAGTGTTCCAAGTAAGTAATAAAAAGTGTTATTTCTTTAGAAAAAAATTGAAAAATAGTCAAGTCGATTTCAGTGTTTAATTTTTGGTAGTGTATGTAAAAAACACCTGTATTTAACAATATTTGCTTGGTAAATCTATAAACTGTAATGTAAAGTTCCTGGATTTTTGCATCCAAAGTCTAAAGAAACTTGAAACAAAATTTAAAGATAATTCAGATGAAATATCAATTCTAACTTAGACTACACCATTTTCAAGTGTATTTCGGAAAGCGTCAATTGTAATTCAAATTAGTCACGTTAATATCAGAAAATGTCAATTGTATTTCAAAAAAGATCATTTGTAATTCCGATTAAAGATGCCGGTCCTCGACAAAATATTGCAATGAAATCTCACTGTAGAAAAATCTTTTTAAGATTTTATGCTGATTGTAATTTGAAATTTGTTCATTTGACAGATTTTTGAAAAAGAGTTATTGAAACCCTGCAGACGGCACAACTGTCTTGTAGATTTATTGTTTATTTATTTATTTATTATTGATTAAATTACAAATGATCTTGTCTGAAATACAATTTATTAATCCGAATTACAATTGATATTTTCTGACATCAACTTGATTCTTTCTGAAATGATGTAGTAAAAAATCACGTGTAAAACCTGCACTCAACCATTATGTGGGGTTAATCAGAGATTTATTTGCGGTTTTGTAATGTCAGATTCTTTAGGCTACATTACTGTTAAAAGTTGAAATGGTTAATAATTATCGTCAGTTAAGTTAAGAGTTGAGTTTTACCTCTTTGTCCACATGTAAAGGCAGAATATTGATTGAAACTGGGACAGATGGTCATTTTGATGTCACTTTGCCGAAAATTGTGTGGAAAAAACACGTCGATTACCCAAGATTTTTTACTAGTCTAAGTTAGAATCGATATTTCATCTAAATTATCTTTAAATTTTGTTTACAGTTTCTTTAGACTTTGGATGCAAAAATCTAGGAACTTTACAGTTTATAGATTTACCAAGCAAATATTGTTAAATACAGGTGTTTTTTACATACACTACCAAAAATTAAACACTGGAATCGAATTGACTATTTTTTATTAATTTTTTTTTATTGTTATTATTATTTTTTTTAATTGATTCTACTTGTCTTCACCAATTACCGTGTTTTGTTTGGTAGTGTATTTCAAAAACATCCTGTATGTTTCCGGTATCCCTTTAAAAAATGACTGCAACCAGTTTTCACAAGATACACTGCGTTTCAAAAACCCCATGGCGGTAAATTCACATGGTAAGTTTTAGAATGCAACCTACAATACACAAAGTGCATAGTGGGTTGCCAGATAACAGCTTTACTACCCAGATAAACTGGATATGACACATAAACCCGTATTTTTTTACTTTTTTTATTCATGAATTTTTTCTTTTCATACTTTTTTATAATTTTTTTTTAATAAACAATTTATTTGTAATTTTTTAATATCAATTTTATCGGGATACATTCTGTTTTTTCACTAGGAATCAGAGGCACTCCAACTCATAACATGTAACTGCAATTTGGATTTTTGTTTTGCATTATCTGATACTCTACTATGTGTTACATGATGATAATTATTATTAATTATTTCTCGGTTAAAAAAAAAACGAAAAAGAAGGATAACAGTCAGAAATATTATTGAAGAAAATGAAAAGGTAAAAAAAAAGCAAATAATAGAAGAAATAAAGACTTATTTTGTTATTCCAATGCCTTCAAATCGGTGTTTGGTAACAAGAGTGCCAGAAACCCACAACCTAAAAAAAGTCACTTTTAGTAATAATTTCATTACTTTAAAATCACTTTACTTAGAATAATCGAACCGACTGAAAAAAACGGGGGCGCACATCCACTCCGCAGGAGCACCGGAAACAATAAGTTACCAACCATCGCCCCGGCTCGAGCTAACATCATAGCGAGCGAAATCGTCATTGTTCTAAAATTTCATTACAACACTAGCGCTTTAATAGAGTTTTCCGCCACTCACCTTAACGTGGTAGGAAATAAATCAATGATAACCGTCAAGACCACATTTGTTGCCACACTTCCGGACGCTGTGAACAACGAAGAAAATCCAACAGCCATCGCCGTGTTCTTGGAAAAGTACATCGCGATACCACACGATCCTGAAATCAATCCGCACAAAACTGAAAGTGTTAATTTAGTTAAAGTGGTTTCCAAGAGGTTAGCATACAGAGAATTTTCTTTTTTCCCAACAAGTTGATGAGGGAGCCTGCGAAGAAGTAGCTACACATTGCAACGGAAGCCACAGTGATTGAGTTGATGTAAACGGAAGAGTTGTTGAGATTCTGCAACGATTCTTTGAATAATTTGAAGATTTTCGCGTTTTACGCACCACTGAACACTCCTCTGACGCCACCGCTGGTTGAATCACCGAAAGCATGTCACAGAGATCAGCAGATGTGTTATTATGAAACAACTGATAGTCATTGATGGCTTGGAAGATTTGCGGTAACCAAAGACGCAGAGTGTTCAAACTACAACTCACAATAGAGAATGTGGAGGTGCACAACTTGAAACAACCTCAGAGTAAAAAGAGTTTGGATCAAACAGACCAGAACGAGATTCTTCAGATGAGGAGGGAAAAATAACGGCGTTATTTGTTGCCATCCTTCCTTCAGTGCTTGAATTTTACTCCGATTCGCAGTGACGTGTCCTCCATGTTTACCAAGATTGTCATTCTTCAGTTGAACTTCATCCACCAGAGCTTTCACTGGGAAAGTTTCCGGCGGTTTTCCAGTATTTATGCTGTAAACGCGTTGGAAAATCTTAAGGGCCTTTTCGTTTTGTCCTATCGTCATTAGGAATTTCGGGCTCTCTGGTAAAAACATGAAGATGATGCAACTGGTGAATGAGGGAATTCCAGCGAGAAAAAGATAGAAATTCCATGAATGGAAGACTGAAAAAACGTTAGAAGGATGTGAATACTTTCAGTTCTCTTACCAAGTGAGTTTGAAATTGAAAAGTAAAAGTTTCGTGGTAAAATCACCCAAGCAATCAACGGCATTACTATGGTGCCACAGTTGAAAACGGCGCCCAAAACTAGTTGCATTCGGGCTCGATTTTTCGCGCTTTGGAATTCAGACAAGTACGTCGTAAACGCCGCAAAAGGACCATTTATACTGTAAAACACTCACAATTAAAAATTAGCGCGAAACTGAAAAAAACTAACATGAAACCACCTAAAAACTTCGAAACTATCAGCCAAATTTTCGTCTGCGCGAAACCACTCATGAAAACGAAAATCGCATCTAGAAAAAAACCAACCATGAGCAGTTTTTTTCTTCCAAGAGTGTCGTAAAGAAATCCCCAGATTAACGCACTCGAGATCATCCCTTGAATACAACGTTTTATTGGTCGAAAATGATGTCACAACTCACCCAAATATGTAGTGGCGTTGAGTAATCCTTTGTCGTCTAGGCTTAAGTGGAGGTCGCACTGTGCGGCGGGGAAGACATAGGACATTGTTGTGGTTTCGAAAATTGAAGCCCATCCTGCGGGAACGGCGATTAGGATCAGGAGGAGGTTGTATTTTCCGAAGCCTGTGGCCGAAATTGCTGTCTCAAAATCGGCCGGACCTGTGAATAAAAATGTGATAATGAGAGGTAATAAAAGCAAATATTTACAGTTGGCAAACAAGAACTCTTGCCATTAAACTACTTAAAATTGTAATGTGCACACATATAAGATACCTACTCTCTTATTAAATCGAAAATTTGAAACTCACCTTTACCCAGAGCTTGGGTATGAGCAAACACCTTTTGCACATTGTATTTCTTAGTCATTTTGATTTATGTTCATGATAGTCAAACTCTGAATGAGAATAAAATAGTAAGAAGAACGTAATGTGACGGAATATTAGATTTTGCTTATCTTTTAGTCTTGATAAAACAATAGGAAACAATGAAAATTTGCACCACTGCAGCGAACACCAAAATCTTTAAGTAAATATGTTACGCTCGCATTAAGAATATCGTCTAGCAATACATTTTAAGCTAAAAATTGAGATTGGCGAATAAGCAACGACAATGAATGTTTTTTTTTTCTATAGTACACTTTTTCTGCCTGTAAGCTTAAATAACAGGTGTGTATTTTAATTTGTTGTCTAGCTATGTTTTTGAGGATAGAAACTGCAAACTTTTAATCAGTCTTGATCTCAGTCTGCTTCTCGTTTTTGAATCTGATCTTACATCAATTTTTGTAACAGGCGGTAAAGGTAAATAATCTGCTTTATATTTAATGCCCTACAAATCATTGTATTTGTGCGATTTTAGTGTCCCGTATTTCTCTAAGAAATCTGAAAAAATTGTGCAGATTTCTGCCGTTTTCTTGCATTCAGCCGTTGAATCTTGATAAAAATTGGTGATTTTGTAAATTTCGAGCTCTTCTTTGCAAATTCCAGCTAGAAAACGGCGAAAATCAGCGAGAAATCGTCGTTTTGCATCGAAATAAGCGGATTTCTCTATAAATTTTGATGATTTCGTGCAGATTTCTACTGTTTTCTTGCAATTCAGTCGTTGAATCTTGATAAAAATTGGTGGTTTTGTAGATTTCGAGCTCATTTTTGCGAATTCAAGCCAGAAAACAGCGAAAATCAGCGAGAAATCGTCGTTTTGCATCGAAAAAAGCGGATTTCTCTAAGCATTTTGATGATTTCGTCCAGATTTCTGCCGTTTTCTTGCAATTCAACCGTTGAATCTTGATAAAAATTGGTGATTTTGTAGATTTCGAGCTCTTTTTTGCAAATACAAGCCAGAAAACGGTGAGAATCAGCGCGAAATCGTCGTTTCGCATCGAAATAAGCGGATTTCTCTAAGAAATCTGAAAAAATTGTGCAGATTTCTGCCGTTTTCTCGCATTCAGCCGTTGAATCTTGATAAAAATTGGTGATTTTGTAAATTTCGAGCTATTCTTTGCAAATTCCAGCTAGAAAACGGCGAAAATCAGCGAGAAATCGTCGTTTTGCATCGAAATAAGCGGATTTCTCTATAAATTTTGATGATTTCGTGCAGATTTCTGCTGTTTTCTTGCAATTCAGCTGTTGAATCTTGATAAAAATTGGTGGTTTTGTAGATTTCGAGCTCATTTTTGCGAATTCAAGCCAGAAAACAGCGAAAATCAGCGAGAAATCGTCGTTTTGCATCGAAAAAAGCGGATTTCTCTAAGCATTTTGATGATTTCGTCCAGATTTCTGCCGTTTTCTTGCAGTTCAGCCGTTGAATCTTGATAAAAATTGGTGATTTTGTAAATTTCGAGCTCTTCTTTGCAAATTCCAGCTAGAAAACGGCGAAAATCAGCGAGAAATCGTCGTTTTGCATCGAAATAAGCGGATTTCTCTATAAATTTTGATGATTTAGTGCAGATTTCTGCTGTTTTCTTGCAATTCAGCCGTTGAATCTTGATAAAAATTGGTGGTTTTGTAGATTTCGAGCTCTTCTTTGCGAATTCAAGCCAGAAAACCGCGAAAATCAGCGAGAAATGTCGTTTTGCATCGAAATAAGCGGATTTTTCTAAGAATTTTGATGATTTCGTGCAGATTTCTGCTGTTTTCTTGCAATGCACCTGTTGAATTTTGATAAAAATTGGTGGTTTTGTAGATTTTAAACTCTTCTTTGCGAATTCAAGCCAAGAAATCGCAAAAATCAGCAAGAAATCGTCGTTTTGCATCGAAATAAGCGGATTTTTCTACAAATTTTGATGATTTCGTCCAGATTTCTGCCGTTTTCTTGCAATTCAGTCGTTGAATCTTGATAAAAATTGGTGATTTTGTAGATTTCGAGCTCTTCTTTGCAAATTCCAGCCAGAAAACGGCGAAAATCAGCGAGAAATAGACGTTTTGCATCGAAATAAGCGGATTTCTCTATAAATTTTGATGATTTCGTGCAGATTTCTGCTGTTTTCTTGCATTCAGCCGTTGAATCTTGATAAAAATTGGTGGTTTTGTAGATTTTAAACTCTTCTTTGCGAATTGAAGCCAAGAAATCGCAAAAATCAGCAAGAAATCGTCGTTTTGCATCTAAATAAGCGGATTTTTCTACAAATTTTGATGATTTCGTCCAGATTTCTGCCGTTTTCTTGCAATTCAGTCGTTGAATCTTGATAAAAATTGGTGATTTTGTAGATTTCGAGCTCTTCTTTGCAAATTCCAGCCAGAAAACGGCGAAAATCAGCGAGAAATAGTCGTTTTGCATCGAAATAAGCGGATTTCTCTATAAATTTTGATGATTTCGTGCAGATTTCTGCTGTTTTCTTGCAATTCAGCCGTTGAATCTTGATAAAAATTGGTGGTTTTGTAGATTTCGAGCTCTTCTTTGCGAATTCAACCCAGAAAACGGCGAAAATCAGCGAGAAATCGTCGTTTTGCATCAAAATAAATGGAATTCTCTAAGAATTTTAATGATTTCGTGCAGATTTCTGCTGTTTTCTTGCAATTCAGCCGTTTTGAATGAGTGCAAGCGCAAATAATTTCTTAATTGTCCAGATATTGCTTCATTTTAAATAGCGCCAAAGACTTGTCCTTCTGTACCAAGCAGTTATAAACATTTAATGTTTGCTTAGAAAATAAAACTTAAACTTCTGATTTTGGTAAGTTAACAACATTTTTCAGATCAAAATAAACTATTGCACAGTTTGGGTTAGTGCTCATTTTGTCTTTATCTTTTTTTAACCGCATTGATGTTACTTTAAATCGGTGCTGCTGATAATAACTGTTTTCTGCGTCAGTGCAAAATTATGTTCTTCACAATCTTCATGTTCTTTATCAATCATTTTTTGGAATTCAAAATTCAAAATTATATTCATAATTAAAAATATTGCGGTATAAGTGAAGCGATTGTAGTTCTTTTTTGCACTTGTAACCTTACAAAAATGAAATTTTCTTGCAGATTCTACTTGAAACTAAAAAGTTTTTTACATATCTTCACAATTATGACAGATTCAGGAAACTATTTTTGTTTGTTTCAGTGTCTGAAAATGTATAAATTTTAAAATACAATAAACTGAGCTCTGAAAATTTCAAAACCTACACACTTCATGAGTTCGAATCAAGAGCAAAGAATCTCCATTCTCAATATCGAAAAATTTTCGCCTCCATTTCTGACAGTATCGAATTACCATTGAAGAAATGCATGACAACTACAGAAACGTTTCCGTCAGAATTTTTGCGAGTTTCATCTTAAATGGCGTCATCCTCAGGCAACATTTACATAAAAATTATGACACTTATGACAAATTCAACATTACAGGGAACAATGCAGATCTTACAGAGACAGGTTTGTTGACCACCCGTGAGACTAAACCGAAAGTGACCAATTTCAGAAGTTGACAACGCAGACTTCGAAACCGCAATTTCCGCAACAAAATTTGGCAAGTTTAACGTTTTGTTAATTTTCTTGACAATTCCAGGAGTTTGGTCGTCCACTTTCGGGACAACATCAATGTCGTACGTGTTTCCAGCGGCGCATTGCGATCTAAACTTGTCTTTGAACGACAGAGGGGTTCTAAATGCCATCACGTACATTGGGATGATTTCCAGTGGTTTTATTTGGGGATTTCTGTGCGACACCTTAGGAAGGAAAAAAATTATGGTTATAGGATACTTCTTAGACACTCTGTTTGTGGTCCTGAGCGCGTTTTCCCAAACCTTGACGCCACTAATAATTTTTAAATTTTTGGGGGGATTTATGTGAGTGAAGATGGGGAGTTGGTACACTCTGCAGCAAATATATTAGGCTCATGGGCGGAATTGGTCGTAAAGAGGTGCAGTAAACTGTCAGCGGGTGGTGTCCGTAATCTGCACCCTCATAAATCAAATTTGCGGGGCCAAAGAAATTTCGAAGCTTTGTTGTTGAAAAACTGACCAAAGATATTTGTGAGGTTTTAATTTACCCAGTCGTGAATTCATGAACGACGAATTTCGCAATTTCGACCGGCAAGTTTTAATTGCTAATCTTACGATTTAGTTTTGTTTTTCTAAGGTGGATAAAAGGTTAAGTGTAATGATTGATGAGTCAATGTAAATAAAAAAGTCACAAGTTAAAGGAAACAAACAAAAAAATTAACTTTATTGTAAACAAAAAATTAATAAAACAAATTAAAAAAATGCTTAAATATGAATAAAAAAACTTGAGTAAAAGGAAACAAAAAAATTAATCTTTATTGTAAGCAAAAATTAAATAAAACAAATTAAAATTAAGGCTTAGGTTATTTTGCGCCCTGGCAATCCACCTCTTCACCTCTTCAACGTCGTTTCCTAGAAAGAAAAAAAATTGAATATTGAAATGAAAAAAGTGAATAAATTAAAATATGTTTATTAAACTTACCGATAGATTGACCCTTTCCGATATTTTACCCGCCCGCTCGGCAACCGAGAATGAAACCCTTGGTTTCCAACGTCGAGTTCTTTATTGCACTGGCAAACGTGGTATCTTGGAGAAAATTGACAAATTATTTTTTTCAAATGTTTACCGCATATTTATAGAGGTAGAAGATAATCCGACAGGTAAGTGGTCATTTGCAGTGGGGATGCGTGAGTATTTGCACTCAAAAACGCAATTTTTTAAACTTTTAAAATTTATAGTCAAAATTTTGTAACTTTGGTTTAACTTCGCCTACTTTTTGGGCCAATTGAATTTTAGCTGGAAGTTTGATTCACTCTGCAAAATTTTGATAGTTCGTCGATATTTACTAAAAGTCGGGGTAGAAATGTCCACACATTAGAAGATGAAACACCATCAAAATCGACGAAACTTTCTGGCAAAACCGCAAATCTTCTTGACATGTGTGACACTTGAGCCGTCAAATTTTTGATTATGTTGAGTAAAGGAGGCTAGCCATTTCTTGATTCGACAAATTCAAATCGTCATTTGTTCATGTGGGCGGGGTTAAACCAAAGTTATAAAATTCCGACTATAATTATGATTTCAAAATCCCAAGAAAACATAACCAAAATACTCTCAAATGGAGTTTGCTGCATGAAAATCAAATTAAAGATGCTAAAACTTCGTGCAGTTTCAGAACTTTTTTTTCATTTCATTGCGCCGCTAAATTAGCAGAGAATGCATTTAACACGTCAAAGTAGACAATAAGGGCTCGATTTCATGTTGACTTGCGGCATTGCAAATAAGAGTTGCGTCTTAGCAACCCCAATCAAACAGCAGCTGCGTCAACGCTACTTTCGCCACTGACTTGAAATCGGGCCCTAAGGGATCAATTTTAATTCAGTGCCGCAAATCGGTTACGCAGCGGCAAAAAGCCGCACTGTCAAATGCAAAATAAAATTAAGCACAGGGCGCTAAAGCATGGTCGAGCGTCAATATTTTTTTAAAAATGGGGAAAACAAGTAGTTAATGAAACGACTTGCAGCATTCATTCTTGTAGTGCTAACCAATTAAGCAAGATTTAACTCCAAAATTTGGGTAAATTAATTTGAAGTCAATTTCAAGTTATTTAGCGACGTCGCTAAAGGTGTTTGCGACGTAGCAAAGCGGTATAATTTACGGTAAATTTGAAAATGCTTGGAACTGCATGAGATCAATATGATTGAATATGTTGAGAACAAAATTGTTGGATCAAATCTTGGTGTTGGCAAAAATTATCAAAAATACAATTTATTCCCAAATACCAAATTTCATCAAAAATGCTGACGCGCGTTTCGATAGCAATGCTACCATCATTAAAGCGATTAACTCAGTTTAACCATCGCTCTGATGATGATAGCATTGCTATCGAAATGCGCGTCAGCATTTTTTGACAAAATTTGGTGTTTAAGAATAAAGTGCATTTTTGATAATATGACAATGTTTAGAAATGTATACAAAATTTACTGCACCGACATGATTTTGACAACTAATATCCATTCTCAAAACATAAAAGTTACTATAGTTGGCGATAAAAAATAACCCTAGACGGAACAGTTGGTGAGATTGGTAACCAAATGGACATTTGACAATTTTAATGCCAAAACTTCAAAATTAAATGTTTAATTTCAACTCACTCTGCAAGAAAGCGTAAGAAATAGATAATTTCTGCATTGGGAAGTTTCAACATGACACTAAGAAGTTCTCTAAGGTAAACGAAAATTAAACAAACTGAACTAACATTGACAACAAACTTCAAAGTACAGTCTCATGAAATGATAATTGAAAAACACACTCTGATTTTACAGAAATCAAAGGTAACTTGATTTTTATGTTTTGTGAATGGATATTACTTTGATAAAATAGCGTTTTTTCTTCTCAAATTTTAAACATGATTTGCATTTAAGGTTTAAAATAAAATAGAGATGTCATAAAAATTTTTAATTAGCGAGTGTTTTCTCAAAAACTCAAAAATCGATAAATATTCCAATTCTTAAATGTCGCCAAACTAACACTAGTAAAAAACAAATTTTTGTATCCGATTCTGGAGCTTGATCAACCGTAACGTATGCAAATTTGCAAATTTTTATCTTCTAAATTAAACACGAACTTGGGGGTGATTATAAGTGTTAATAAGAAATTATTAAAAAGTCAAGATCAAATAAGTATATTTGAAATTTTTTGTCAAACGTTCATTCAAAAATTCCAAATAGCTGCAAATTATTCTGAAATTCTTAGGAAGGATTACAGTTGATCCGTTTAGTGGAAATTGGATTACCTGTGTTTAATCTAACCTAATGACTTTACTTTGACTGTTACCGACTGCCGCTGTTTGGCAAATTTTTATACTGGGTTCTGCAACACTGATAAACACCCCCAAAATCGTCTTTAATTTAAAAGATAAAAATTTGCAAATTTGCATACGCTTACGGTTGATCATGTTCCAAAATCGGATGCAAAAATTAGTTTTTATCAGTGTTAGTTTGGCGTCGTGACACCTAAGAATTAAAATATTTATCAATTTTGGAGTTTTTGAGAAAACACTCGGTAATTTAAATTCTTTATGACATAACTGAATAAAAATTTGTTTTTATTCTAAACCTGCAAATCATGTTTAAAATTTGAGAAAAAAAACTGCTGTTTTATGAAGGTAGTTTTCAAAATCATGTCGGTACAGTAAATTTTTTGTAGTAAAAGTTTTTATACATTTCTCAACATTTTCAATCATATTAATCTCATGCAGTTCCAAGTGTTATCTTGTTATCAAATTTACCGTAACTATTAACTTACTATAAAATTCCTCTACTTAACAATTAATACAAGTGAAGTAACTTTTTTTATCTATATAGTTTTATTATTGTCTACTTTGACGTGTTAAATGCATTCTCTGCCAATTTAGCTCAGCAATCAAATGAAAAAAAAGTGCTGAAACTGCACGAAGTTGCGATATCTTTATATCTTAATTTTTACATAGCAAAACTATATTTGAGAGTATTTTGGTTATATTTTTTTTGGATTTTGAAATCATAATTTATGAAAATTTAAAAAAATGTTTAAAAATTTGCGTTTTTGAGTGCAAATACCACGCATTTTCACTTCAACTGACCACATACCTGTCGGATTATCTTCTACCCCTATAACTATGCGGTAAATATTTGGGGAAATCAATTTGCCAATTTTCTCCAAGATACCACGTTTGCCAGAGCATAAAAACTCGACGTTGGAAATCAAGGGTTTTATTCTCGGTTGCCGAGCGGGCGGGTAAAATATCGGAAAGGTTCAATCTATCGGTAAGTTTAATAATAATAAATATATTTTAATTTATTCACTTTTTCCATTTCAATATTCATTTTTTTTATTTCTAGGAAACGACGTTGAAGAGCTGAAGAGGTGGATTGCCAAGGGTCAAAATAACCTAAGCCTTAATTTTAATTTGTTTTATTTAATTTTTGCTTACAATAAAGTTTAATTTTTTTGTTTGTTTCCTTTAAGGCGAGTGCCAAGACTCGTCGCTGGTCAGAATTCGAGCTGAGCTGTCACATCGGGAAGGTTGTCAAGCGGTACCTCTGTTTACAACACCCCTTACTGTGCTATCGTAAAGTGATTGTAAAATAATAAATGCTTATTTTGTCTCTGTCTGGTAGAAATACTTTTTCATGGATAAAATAATATGAATAAAAAACTTTTATTTTAAAATTGTAAGTACATCAGTACGTTGTTCAAAAAATAATTAGTCAAATAATAAATAGATCAAAGTATTATTTAATATTAGAATGCCAAACAGAAATTTTCTAAAAAAACTAAACTTATGTGTTTTATGTTTAATTTTATTTGTTTCCAAATAGATACGTATTTGGTATGAAGGTATACTCAAAAGATACAAAATACATAGTATAATAATGTGTATAATATGTACATGTTAGTAAGTATTTATAAGAAAAGTGGTATTTACATAATAGGTATTTATTTACAATATTGACAATTAACTAATACATAGGTAATACAAACTTAATGACGGCGGATCGGAATAGACAATCTTTGTTTCCTAGAGTCAATTAATTCCAGCAACATGTGATCAAAATAAAACTTAATCAATTTTGGTTCCATTTTTTTTTCCAAAAAGTTGTGTCTTCATAAATATATTCATATTTCATATCACTTTCTTGTCCAAACCAAACACCCAGAATACACATTTTTTTTCGTGTAATTCTTAACTGCCCTTGGATTTGGTAATACCAATTATGATTTGAATTTACAATGTATGTTCCATTTTTTTCTAGTTACCAGAAGTCAACCTTTTTATTCTCCCAAAAAAAAATTATATTGTTCTCAAAGGAACAAGATTTAGTGGGTTTTTCAGTAAAAGTTGAACCGGCCGGAGGCAAAATGAAAAAAATTGTCATCACCTAGTAAAACTCCGGTCAGTTTCTTAGATAAACTCTAATCCAATATTGCAAACATCAGGTAAATTGCATCCGGTCAGGTCGCTCCATAGAGTCATACCATTCAAAACAATTTTGTTTGGTTCAACATTTTTCATTCATTGATGAACTTTTAAATTCTAGTGAAATAAGAAAAAAATAAACATAAATAATAAAATATGTAATAAGAAAAATAATAATAAATTACTATTTTATTAAATTTCATTTTCTAAATTTTGCGTCCAACACCGTGAAGTAGTCGAGAAATTAATTCGTGTGTCATTGAAAGACTTTAGTTGAAAACATGACTATAAATTAAATGAATTTTCATACTACATACTTGTTTCTATAATTTCATACATCAAGCATTATGAAACTTCGATGTGCTTGTACTTATTAGCACTTTTAATAACGCTCTTCTAATTGTAACCATTTTATTATCCTCTGTGCGAAACAAGCAGGTAAAAATTTTAGAAGAAATCCCTTGATTTACAACTTCCAAAGATGGTCAAGAAACCGCAAATGAGGGTACGCTTATAAATCAACCTAGTCGTAAATTATCTGCAGAGCTCAGAGCTTCGATTGAAAAATGTTTAGTTTATCTCGTTCATAACTAAACCAATTTTAATGATATCGATTAAAATTTAGCGGGAAAGTGATTTTGAAAGTATTCTTTACTAATTCTAAGTTTAAAAATTCACAAAAATCGGACATAAACTTCTATTCGTAAAACTACCCCTAAATTATCGAATTTTCAAGTCATTTAACTTTTAAATTAAATGTTTTTTCCAATGTTTGATTCTTAGTTTTAGAAGAAAATATGAATACAAGCAGTTGAGAATAAGAACGAAACTGATACATAAAAAAATAAGCGAAATATTTAGACGATACTTTACATGGGATTCTCCATAAGAAAAATGTCTTGGCACTCGCCTTAACTTGTGACATTTTTATTTACATTGATTCATCAATCATTACATTCAACCTTTTATCCATCTTAGAAAAACAAAACCAAATCGTGAGATTTTAGCAATTAAAACTTGCCGGTCGAAATTGCGAAATTCGTCGTTCATGAATTCACGGCTGTGTAAATTAAAACTTCACAAATATCCCTGGTCAGTTTTTCAACAAAGCTTCGAAATTTCTTAGGCCCCGCAAATTTGATTTATGAGGGTGCAGATTACGGACACCACCCGCTGAGAGTTTACTGCACCTCTTTGCGACCAATTCCGCCCATGAGGTCAATACATTTGCGCGTGAAAAGTCGTTTTTAGCATCAATGGGCCATTTTCCGCCCTCGCCGCGTATTTATCTGAATTTCACTGTGCCAAGTACCGTTCTAGAGTGGTATTAATCCGAGGGATGATCACAAGTTCTGGAACTCTGGTTTTACCTTTGGTAGCATGGGCGGTTTTGCCCCATCACATCCATATAAATTTAATGGAAAACAAAATAGGTAATTTAATACTGCAGTGGTACAACAGAGTAATTTAGTTTTGCATTCGTGGAACATTTTTCTTCTGGTCTGTGCCATCCCTGGTTTAATTAGTGGAATTGCCTTCTGTTTTATGCCCGAGAGCCCGAAATTTCTGATGACTGTGGGTCGAAACGAACAGGCTATGAAAGTGTTTCGAAAAGTCTTCGTTATCAACACCGGAAAAACCGCGTTTCCGGTAAGTTTAGTCACCTGCAAACCGGAAAACCGTCAAATTTAGATCCGGAGTTTGGTCAATGAAACTGAACAACCTAAAGATCTGACGCACGGTGGGCACATTACGGCCAAACGCACAAAAACCGAAGCACTTCGAGACTCTTTGCTTTCCTCCACATCTCAAGCACATTATTTTAGTGTGTTGTATGCAGTCATTCCTCATGTTAACGTAAGAAATTTGATGAATTTCATTCTTCTTAGCTTGATGTTTCAGGGTGAACACGCTGCGATTGTGGTTTCCTCAGATATTTCAGGCTATTAGTGATTACAAATATTATCATAACGGTACGACTGATAGTCTTTGCAACATGTTGGAAGACCTCAGACCTAAAAAAAAGTCGAGTTTGCCGTGTCACGTCGTAAGTTTTCGGTGCAAAGTGATGAAAAAGACAGTTTTTTTTAGAATTTCTCGGGTTCTGTGTATCTGAGTACAGTGACTATTGCTGGTGTTGCCATGTTGTGTTACATCTTTGCCGTTTCTTTGATTAACAAAATCGGGAAAAAAATTCTTTTAGGTATGGAGAGCGAAGAATGCAACCTCCCACTCTGGAGGAACAACAAACCGTGTCGGTCCATTGAAGAGTTGTTTAGATGCAGTATTTAATTATTTTTTTGTATTATAGTTGGGTTGCAACTTCTTAAAATGTATTGCCTTAATGATAATTTTGATCAGTGAACGGTAAATGTTTCATTTCAGCCATTTAATTTTTGGCATATTATGTTAAATTTTGATAAAATCGTAAAGTTTTCTTTTAGGCATTTTACCTATACCAGAGCTCATTGCTATCAGTCCACTCTTCTGTGTGAATTTTCAAATTTTTTTGGGTGTAAATCAGGCTTCCAATTTTTTTTTGCACTTTATATGCAACTTTGCAAAATCCATTACGATACTAAATACAGCAGATATGGCAAATTCAATCTATTAGGATTTTTTGAATAAAGAATAAAGCTATTTTCTTTTAATTATCTCTAATATCTCTAAAAGTTAGGTATTATTCTAAGAGAAGTTGCTTAGAATCGAATTTTATATTCATTTATACCAAATGAAGAGTACTTAAACAAAAAAATTCTAATTTTAATTTTATCACATAGTTCTTTTTAGCAGTAATACATTGTATAATAAGAGTTGCCAAACCCCAAAATCAAAGATTTTAATATTTAAAAGAAATCGAAATAAGAATTTTAAGTTGAAATTATACAAGGTGTTTATAGATATTTCTACCATCAAAGGGGGCTTTGGAATTCCTGTCGGGCACTACTTTACCGCTTTGTTTTCATAGTGAATATAACTATGTTCACAATTATTTCAAATGTCACTTAAGTCTACGACTTTTCAGTTACGGTTTTGTGTCAAAATTTCAGATTTTCAGGGTTCAAACCACAACTTGAACAGTTTGCTTTCAAAACTAACTTTATTCAATGATTGAGGTTAACCACAAATGTCAGTTGAAAAATCTAACCCCACATTTGTACCGAGCGGCAAATTTATTTGACATTTCATAACCACCCTTGATGCTAGAAACATTTATAAACACCTTGTATGTAAAAAATTACTTCTGAGCAACTTTTCTTAAAAATCGAAGATGCGCAACATCAAGAAAAAGTTTACTTTATTCAAAAACTCGTGGACAATCTATCATTTCCAATTTCTTTCTTCTAAAATTAAGGAAGATAAAAGCTTATTTATTTAAAGTACAAAGCACTGTATTATTTTTTCGTCTAATCTGCATTTATTTCAATTTTATTTTAATTTTCATCGTCAAGCGTCAAACGCCTGTAACTTTTTTTAGCGATTTTTAAAATATCAAATTTGGAAAGTCGCGTTTTTGGACCACTAATTAAGCCAAAAGTGTCCTGAGATTTTCATGTCAAAATTGTCAAATTCTGGAGGGACAATGATGCCAACCTTCTTTTTAAGCTTCCAAAGCTAATTCATTAAGAGTTCAACCCTTCAAATAACTGTCAAACTACAATCAGTTTAGGCAAATTTTTACTTCTTTATAGAAAAAATCGTCATTTGGCTTCTACAGATTTCAAACAATTTTAGCCGATTTCTCTAGATTTAACCATAGAATCTTTCTTAAACTTCACTATTTTATGCATTTTGATTCGTAATTTGCGAAAACAACCTCAAATACCGCTTCTTTATAGAGAAAATCGTCAATTAGCATCAAATTTAGTTAATTTTTCCACGAATTTTGCTGATTTCAAGCACATTTCAGCCGATTCCTTTAGATTTATCCGTTGAATCTTTGCAAAACTTTATTATTTTATGCATTTCAATCTCGACTTTGCGATTACAATCACAAACACCGCTTTTTTATAGATAAAATAGACATTTAGCATCAAATTTAGGCGATTTTTAAGAAATTATAAAGATTTCAAACAATTTTACCGATTTCTCTAGATTTAACCATCGAATCTTTCTTAAACTTCACTATTTTATGCATTTTGATCTCTAATTTGCGAAAACAGCCTCAAATACCGTTCCTTTATAGAGAAAATAGACATTTAGCATCAAATTTAGTTAATTTTTCGACGAATTTTGCTGATTTCAAGCACATTTTAGCCCGATTTCTTTAGATTTATCCGTTGAATCTTTGCAAAACTTTACTATTTTATTTTAATTTTCATTGTCAAGCGACAAACGTCTGTAACTTTTTTTTGCGATTTTTAAAATATCAAATTTGGAAAGTCCTCATTCGTTGGCGGTTTTGGACCACTAATTACGCCAAAAGTGTCCTAAAATAAACAATTACTACTCAATGGCAGTATAGATAATACATATTAAGAGATTTAAATCCAACCATAGTAAAAAATAATTAAAGACTGCATTTAAACAACGCTTTGTTTGTTGATCCTTCAGAGTGGGAGGTTGCATACTTTACAGGCGGCAGTGCCCACACTCCACGGATTGAATTAAATTTTCTTGCCCTGTTTATAATTTCAGGAATTTTAACAACCACCAGTGGAATAGCCGCAATGTCTCTATACTTCGCCCAAAGCTGGTCTGTAGTTCTGGCAATATCATCATTGTTTTTCGCAATGGGGAGCATTGGAGGACACGTCATCATGTCCGTCGTCATCGACGTCTTTCCAACATATCTAAGGTAACCGTTGGAGCTAAACGATTTTTGTAATTCTAACATTACAGAGCTGTTACAATTTCTATTGTGATGATACTTGGTCGCTCTGCTTCCATGCTTGGAAACTTGATATTCCCAGGTTTGTTAAGTTTGGGATGCGCAGTTGCGTTTTTCACCGTTGGATCTTTCATGATCGGTAGAAAACATTTTCTTTGGACTTGTAGTTTGAGGGAGTTTTAGGTTGTTCTTTGCTTATCACGCTGCTGCCGAACACTGATTTAGTTGCTTTACAGTGACAATATTTTGTACAATTGCATAGTTTAATAAATAATTCAGTCTTACCACATTTTGCATCATAACGTGCAATTATCTCATTAAACGCAATATCGAACTATGTGAACAAATGCGTCATAATTTAGAAGATGTGCGACGTCAGTGCATTGCATAACCAAAAACAATGCGAGAAGAGATTACGCGCTTAATTGGATCTATTTTAATATTTAAACAGAATTCCCCAACTCTATTCAGTTCCAAAATGGTGCGAAACATCTCGAGCAACATCGAGCAAGTCTACATTGAAAGACCGACGACTCTTCAACCCACCAAAGGTACTGCCAAAGTTGTAAACATCCAATAAATCGCAACTTCCAGATGTCGACAACGCTGACTTTGAAACCGCAATCTCCGCCACGAAATTCGGGAAGTTCAACGTTTTACTTCTTTTGTTGGCAATTCCAGCAGCTTGCACGTCCATGTTGGAGACCACGACGATGTCGTACGTGTTTCCAGCGGCTCATTGCGATCTAAACTTGTCTTTGAACGACAGAGGGGCTCTGAATGCCGTCACGTTCTTTGGAATGGTCTCTAGTGGTTTCATCTGGGGGTTCTTGTGCGACACTCTTGGAAGGAAGAAACTGATGGTGGTTGGGTACCTCGTGGACGCACTGCTTGTGATCATGAGCGCGTTTTCACAAAACTACACGTTGTTGTTGGTGTTTAAATTCTTCGGGGGATTTATGTAAGTGGCGATGCAAAATAAGCGCGTTTTCTAGTGGTACTTTGCAGTATCAATGGTCCTTTCGCCGCTCTCACTGCTTATCTCTCTGAGTTCCACTGCTCGAAGTACCGCTCTAGAGTGCAGCTTTGTCGAGGAATGATCGTGAGTTGTGGAGGGGTTCTTCTTCCCTTACTAGCCTGGGGGATTTTACCCCAACAAATCGACATAAATCTTCTTCAAAACAAAATAGGTAAATCGACACCCTGTTGGTCACATTAAATTAACCCCAACTGCAGTTTTGCATTCCTGGAATGTATTTCTTCTGGTTTGTGCCGTTCCTTCGCTCATCAGTGGAGTGGCGTTCGTTTTCATGCCAGAGAGTCCGAAATTTTTGATGACTGTGGGCCGGAACGAAGAGGCTCTAGAAATTTTTCAAACAGTTTTTGCTCTAAATACGGGGAAAACCAAAGACGAGTTTCCGGTGAGATTCGAACTTACAGTTGGTTTAGATTGCAAGATCACAAATTCTAAAACTTGTATTGTGTAATGTAATTCGGTGTTGTGACAATTCTTTTGGGACAAAAAACGATCGTGAAAGTTCTGTCAATGTGTCAAAATTTAATTTGTTTCTGACCGATAAATAGCAGAAATTTACTTCACTTTGAACAGGTTTTCAAGCTCGCATTGTTTAATTACGTAGGATTTTCATGTCAAATTGTCAAATTCTGGAGGGACTATGATGCCAACTTTGTCATTTTTTAGCTTCCAAAGTTAATTCATTAAGATTTCAACCTGTCAAATAACTGTCAAATTACAAACAGTTTAGGCACTTTTTTATAGAGAAAATCGTCATTTGGCTTCAAATTTAGTCGAGTTTTTAAGGAATTTACAGATTTCAAACAATTTTAGCCGATTTCTCTAGATCTAACCATTGAATCTTTCTTAACTTTACTATTTTATGCATTTTGATCTCTAATTTGCGAAAATAGCCTCAAATATCGCTTCTTTATAGAGAAAAATCGTCATTTAGCATTAAATTTATTTAATTTTTCGACGCATTTTGCTGATTTCTAACACATTTCAGCTTTAGATTAATCCGTTGAATCTTTGCAAAACTATTTTAAGCATTTTAGTTTCGACTTTGCGATTATAATGTCAAACGCCGTTTTTTTATAAATAAAATCGACATTTAGCCTGAAATTTAATTAATTTTTCGAGGAATTTGTTGATTTCAAGCACATTTCAGCCGATTTCTTTAGATTTATCCGTTGGATCTTTGCAAAACTTTACTATTTTATGCATTTCAATCTCGACTTTACGATTACAATCTCAAACACCGCTTTTTTCTAAACAAAATCGTCATTTGGCTTTAATTTTAGTCGATTTTTTAAAGAATTTTAAAGATTTCAAGCAATTTTTGCCGATGTCTCTAGATTTAACCATTGAATCTTTTTTAAACTTCACTTTTTTATGCATTTTGATCTCTAATTTGCGAAAACAGCTTCAATTACCGCTTCGTTATAGAGAAAATCGACATTTAGCTTCAAATTTAGAATTTTGTTGATTTCAAGCACATTTCAGCCGATTTCTTTAGATTTATCCGTTAAATCTTTGAAAAACTTTACTATTTTATGCATTTTAATTTCGATTTTACGATTACAATGTCAAACACAGCTTTTTTATAGATAAAATCGACATTTAGCATCAAGTTTAGTTAATTTTTCGACGAATTTTGCTGATTTCTAGCACATTTCAGCCGATTTCTTTAGATTTATTCGTTGAATTTTTGCAAAACTTTACTATTTTATGTATTTCAATCTCGACTACGCGATTACAATCTCAAACACCGCTTTTTTATAAACAAAATCGTCATTTGGCTTCAAATTTAGTCGATTTTTTAAGGAATTTTAAAGATTTCAAGCAATTTTAGCCGATTTCTCCAGATTTAACCATTAAATCTTTCTTAAACATTACTATTTTATGCATTTTGATCTCTAATTTGCGAAAACAGCCTCAATTACCGCTTCTTTACAGAGAAAATCGACATTTAGCTTCAACTTAAGTTAATTTTTTGACGAATTTTGCTAATTTCAAATACATTTCAGCGGATTTCTTCAGATTTATCCGTTGAATCTTTATTTTTTTATGCATTTCAATCTCGACTTTGCAAACACAATGTTAAACACCGCTTTTTTATAGATAAAATCGACATTTAGCAATAAATTTAGTTAATTTTTCAATGAATTTTGTTGATTTCAAGCACATTTCAGCCGATTTCTTTAGATTTATCCGTTGAATCTTTGCGAAACTTAATTTTTTTATGCATTTCAATCTCGACTTTGCTATTATAATCTCAAACACCGCTTTTTATAAATAAAATCGACATCAAATTTAGGCGATTTTTAAGAAATTTTAAAGATTTCAAACAATTTTACCGATTTCTCTAGATTTAACCATTGAATCTTTCTTAAACTTCACAATTTTATGCATTTTGATCTCTAATTTGCAAAAACAGCTTTAAATACCGCTTTTTTATAGAGAAAATCGACATTTAGCGTCAAATGTAGATAATTTTTTGACAAATTTTGCTAATTTCAAACACATTTCAGCCGATTTCTTTAGATTTATCCGTTGAATCTTTGCACAAATTTACTATTTTATGCATTTTAATCTCCTTTGCAATTACAATCTCAAAAACCGCTTTTTTATAAATAAAATCGACATTTTTAGCATCAAATTTAGGCGATTTTTAAGAAATTTTACAGATTTCAAAACAATTTTACCGATTTCTCTAGATTTAACCATTTAATCTTTCTTAAACTTTACTATTTTATGCATTTGGATCTCTAATTTGCGAAAACAGCCTCAAATACCGCTTCTTTATAGAGAATATCGACATTTAGCATCAAATTTAGTTGATTTTTCGACGAATTTTGCTAATTTTATGCA
Source organism: Gnatocerus cornutus (assembly GCA_029298725.1). Lineage (NCBI taxonomy): Eukaryota > Metazoa > Arthropoda > Insecta > Coleoptera > Tenebrionidae > Gnatocerus > Gnatocerus cornutus. The sequence goes on from CM055514.1 coordinate 4,519,254, forward strand.
CATTTCTGCTCATTTCTCATGATTTAACCGTTGAATCTTTGTAAAACTTGACTATTTAATTTAAAGTTTGAATATTGATGAATTATTATCTTTGGAAATTGAAAGATGAATTACACGATGAAAATTTTACATTTCGTCACCTAAACCAACTGTAATAGATACTGTGACTGTATAAAACCATCTTAATTCAGATCAAGAGTTTGGTAAATGAAACGGAACGAAACAAAAATCTCAAACACGGAGGACACATTACTGCAAAGCGAACAAAAACTGAAGCCCTGCGAGAAGGCTTTCAACAGATCAAACCCCTGTTTTTTCCCCCACATTTCAGAAATATTGTCTTGGTGTGTTTGATGCAAGCCTTGCTTATGTTAACGTAAGGAAATTGAAGTAAATTTAATTGTTTCTAGCTCGATGTTTCAGTGTGAACACGTTGCGGTTGTGGTTTCCTCAGATATTTCAGGCTATTAGTGACTACCAATATTACAATAATGGCACGACTGATAGTCTTTGCAATATGTTGGAAGTGCTCAAACCGTCGGAAGAGTCCAATTCGACATGTCATGTTGTAAGTTTTTCTTGAAATTACAATTAGATTGATTAGAAAGAAAAAGTTTTTTACAGAATTTCACACCTTCAGTATATTTGAGTACTATGACTCTTGCAGCGGTTACAGTGGTTGGTTTTATAATCGCCGGATCGTTGATAAACAAAATAGGAAAAAAAGTTCTCTTAGGGATTCTGACGATAATAAGTGGAATTTGTGCAATGTCGATATATTTTACTCAAAATTCGGCTGTTTTTCTTACAATATCGTCATTATTCTTATCAATGGGAAATATCGGTGGAAATGTCATAGTGACTGTGGTCATAGATCTGTTCCCTACATCTTTAAGGTAACTGTCATACCAATCTGAAGACAGTTTTAATTATGACATTACAGAGCTGTCACAATTTCGCTAGTGATGATGCTTGGTCGATCCTCCTCCATGATAGGTAATTTAATATTTCCGCTTTTATTGAGTTTGGGATGTGCGCCACCATTCTTTTCGATTGGTTCTTTTATGATAGGTAAACTCGATATTTATTTAATGATTTTATCTGTTGCAAATCTATTTCTAGCTTGTTCAATACTCACCATTTTGTTGCCAAATACAGATTTAGTGGCTCTGCAATAAAATTGGGAAGAAACAGGAGAATCTAAGCTAAGCGCTATAGTATTATTAGTTTTTTAATTTATATATTTATAACATATTTTGTACCTAAATTCAATAAATAACAATAAATTATATACAGGATGATTCTTTTCAATATTCAATATATAGATATAGACATTGACGTATCATGTAGCAACATTTCGTCATTAAACAAATTTGTGAAATGTTGCTCAATCAGTATGGAAATTCGCTACGTGCTAGAATATTAAAACGAATCACTCTGTAATTCTGTATAATTATAAATTAAGTAAAAACCCCAAAACCTCAGCTCTTCAGTGCAGCACCAAATAATTGTCAGTTTGTGGAATCGCCACACACAGAGAACCACTCGCTAAAAATAAAACAATTGTTTCGTGTCAATGCTACCAACCTCTCTTACCAATCAAAAGCGCCCCAAAAAGATATATTGGAACAGAACACTGCAAGTCTATCAACACTCCAAAAACAACGTTCCCGAAAATCGCCCCAATTCTTCCCGACGATGCCGTCACAGCTAATGCAATCGCTCTACAAAAACTCTGCTTTACCAAAAGAAGAAAATTTAAAAAAAAAACACCTTAAATTAGTAGGAAACAAATCCACGATCACACAAAAAATCACTGCTTCAAGAATACTGGTCAGTGCCTCAAAAATACAAGAAAGTACCAAAGTCTCTGTGGAGCTCTGCACCCAATTTAGAGCAAGAGTGGAGAGTCCTGACATCACAAGACCCACAACTGGAAGAAGAAGTGTCAGGCTTTGGTTCCAAACTACAAGGTCTTTATAAATGTTTCTAGCATCAAGGGTGGCTTTGGAATTCCTGTCGTACCATATTTTGTCGCTTTGTTTTCATAGTGAATAGGTATAACAATCAGGAAAATTATTTATAATGTTAGTTACTTCAATGACGTTTTAGTTACGGTTTTGTGCCCAAGTTTTCGATTTTAAACCACAACTAGAACAGTAATTCGGTGTTGTCACAATTCTTTTGGGACAAAAGACGATCGTGAAAGTTTTGTCAATGTGTCGAAATTTAATTTGTTTCTGACCGATAAATAGCAGAATTTTACTTCACTTTGAGCATGTTTCAGAGCCCGCATTGACTAATTACGTAGGATTTTCATGTCAAATTGTCAAATTCTGGAGAGACTATGATGCCAACGTTGTCATTTTTAAGGTTCCAAAGTTAATTCATTAAGATTTCAACCCTTCAAATAACTGTCAAATTACAAACAGTTTAGGCACTTTTTTATAAAGAAAATCGTCATTTGGCTTTAAATTTAGGCGATTTTTTAAGAAATTTTTCTGATTTCAAACAATTTTAGATGATTTCTCTAGATTTAACCATTAAATCTTTCTTAAACTTCACTATTTTATACATTTTGATCTCTAATTTGCAAAAACAGCCTCAAATACCGCTTCTTTCTAGAGAAAATCGACATTTAGCTTCAAATTTAGTTAATTTTTCGATGAATTTTGCTGATTTCAAGCACATTTCAGCCGATTTCTTTAGATTTATCCATTGAATCTTTGCAAAACTTTATTATCTTATGCATTTCAATCTCGACTTTGCGATCACAATCTCAAACACCGCTTTTTTATAGATAAAGTCGTCATTTAGCATCAAGTTTAGTTAATTTTTTGACGAATTTTGCTGATTTCAAGCACATTTCAGCCGAGTTCTTTTGTTTTATCCGTTGGATCTTTGCAAAACTTTATTATTTTATGCATTTCAATCTCGACATTGCGATTACAATCGCAAACACCGCTTTTTATAGAGAAAATCGACATTTAGCATCAAATTTAGTTAATTTTTTGACGAATTTTGCTGATTTCAAACACATTTCAGCCGATTTCTTTAGATTTCTCCGTTGAATCGTTGCAAAACTTTATTATTTTATGCATTTTAATCTCGACGTTGCGATTACAGTCTCAAACACCGCTTTTTTTTATAGATACAATCGACATTTGGCATCAAATTTAGTCGATTTTTTAAGAAATTTCAAAGATTTTAAACAATTTTAGCCGATTTCTCTAAATTTAACCATTGAATCTTTTTTAAACTTCACTATTTTATGCATTTCAATCTCGACTTTGCGATTACAATCTCAAACACCGCTTTTTATAGATAAAGTCGTCATTTAGCATCAAATTTAGTTAATTTTTTGACGAATTTTGTTAATTTCAAGCACATTTCAGTCGATTTCTTTAGATTTATCCATTGAATCTTTGCAAAACTTTACTATTTTATGCATTTCAATCTCGACTTTGCGATTACAATCCCAAACTCCGCTTTTTTATAGATAAAATCGACATTTAGCATCAAATTTAGGCGATTTTTAAAAGATTTTAAAGATTTCAAACAATTTTACCGATTTCTCTAGATTTGACCATCGAATCGTTCTAAAACTTCATTATTTTATGCATTTTGATCTCTAATTGGCAAAAACAGCCTTAAATACCGCTTCTTTATAGAGAAAATCGACATTTAGCATCAAATTTTGGCGATTTTTAAGAAATCATCAAGCGTGGCTTTGGAATTCCTGTCGTACACTATTTTGCCGCTTTGTTATCATAGTGAATATGACTATCAGGAAAATTATTTAAAATGTTAGTTACTTCAATGACGTTTTAGTTACGGTTTTGTGCCCAAGTTTTCGATTTTCAGGTTTTAAACCCCAACTAGAACAGTTTATTTCTCAAAACTTACTTTGCTTTCATGTTTGAGGTTAACTGCAAATGTCAGTTGCCAAATCGAAACCCACATTTGTAATAAGCGGCACATTTCTTTGACCCTTGATGCTAGAAACATTTATAAACACGTTGTAGAAGTACTCACTCAAGACAAATTTCTTTCCGAATTTTTTCATGAACCAGCTGAGAGATACTGAAGTCGGTATGCAACTTATTCCGATAATTAGAGTGTCGAGAAAGACGTGCTCGTTTAGAGTGGATGTACACTCTTCTGGAAAGAAGTCGGTGTCGTCGTTTACTGCAGAGACTGTACACACACTGGCGGTGGTGTTTGGGTACTTCATTTCGAATTGGTTGAATCGTTCGAAAATTTCAGGAAACCACATCACCAGAGTGTAGTAACTAAAACTAACATAAAAATGGAATAAGGGTGGATCTATCGTTACCTTGCCATTAACCCGAAATCTGCAAAAGAGGTGATCGCCAGGTACTTCAAGTACGGTTGTGAAAACAGAACTTTCAAGTTCGCAATAAACGATTGTAGCTTCTCCATCACCTTGATACTTATCGGTACTTCTTTTGTGCTCTTCTCAACATTGTTGTTATCCTCATACTCTCCTTCTAAAGTCATGACCTGCAACTGGTAACTCCATAAAAGTTAACAAAGTCTTGGAACTTACTGGATACATATAAGAGGGCTGCCCAGTGTTAAAAGTAAAAACCGCCTGAAAAACTTCTTTGGCTTTCTCGTATTGTCGCTTCGAAATAAAAAATTTCGGCGTCTCTGGCAAAAAGTACAACAAAATTAAGCTTACCAAGCTCGGTAAGCTGCACACCAAAACAAAAGTCCTCCATGGACTAAAATTCCCGCTTCTGTTCAAAAGAATCCAAGCGAGACCTAGAGCAAATGCGACAAGATAGTTACATAGCAATGACACGACTTGCTTGTATTTTTTTACACTGCAAGAAGTAGCTCGGACCAGACTGACTGTTCAAAAGAAGAATCCTCTATATATTTTGGCCAGACTGGCAACCTACTCTGCATCAAACATGAATTAGAACTAAACCTAAACAGCAATTAGTAAGGTGGACTTACATGGTAAGAAAATCACGCCGAGGTTCCAGAAGACTTCTAATTTCCCCAACTGCGAGTCTCTGTGCTTTTTTGAGAGAAATTCGCCGAGGTAGGAGAAAACGATGCTTATAGCTCCTATAATACTAGGAAATGGATTTAAATTGTTGAAGAAAAGTTAGCGAAAATTACCCAAATCCGCTGAAAAACCGACAAAATAGAAAGAGGTGAAAGTCCGTCGCGAGCGAAGAAGTGAAAGCTGCGAGAAAGTCGACTGATAGGGCTAGCATTAGGGCGAGTTTGCGCCCTTTGGAGTCGGCGATGGAGCCCCAAAGACTGCACCCAAAAATCATTCCGATTAGAGGCATGGCTGAAAGTTTTCCTTTGTCTGAGGATGATAAGCTAAAGTCGCACTCTGCTGATGGCAAAACGAAAGATAAAGTCGTCGTGCTGATAGCGCATGTGGCGTAAATCGTGCCACACACAGCCAAAAGGTACTTTTGGAACTTTCCGAATTCTAAAAAGATGCTATTATCGGGGGGTTTGGATTAGATTTGGACTTACTTGAGTAGTGGATGGCTGTTTCAAAATCCGCCATTTGGGCCTTTTCCTGGAAATCTAAACAGTTTCAGGAGTTAATAAAAGTGTTTACCATATCATTACGTGTTGTCGACGCGACTGATACAAAATTTTAGACAAGATGGACATTTATCGACACGGTTAACATGGGAAAAATACGCTAAGGCTGTTGTTTGTTTGTTTTAGCAATGAGTCAATATCACTCGTTTCATATCAAGACGTCAGTGTTGAGGAAATTAATTGTTGGATTTTGTTTCCTTAACCCAATTAAAAATATCTTGCATTCGATTTATACAGTTTTCATACCAAGGAATTTAAAATAGTGTATTAAAAAACGTGTTTTATAATGGCCAATTTGGTGCACGAGTTCCCCGTGTACAAAACGAGCCGTAGGCCATAAAACAAGTTCTTTATACTATTTTTTCGAATTTGCACCATTTCTTTAAATTTAAATTTAAATTTTCCAATTCTTAGAGTTTTCGTGTTACACGATTGGTAATGGTTTTGTAACCAGGACTTGCCACAAGATTTTCAAATATAATTTAAAATTTGACATTTATTGAGTTTCACTGTCACTGAATTTTTGACATAACGTAACCTAACCTAACACAGCCAGTATTCACATCTATTATACACGGTGTTTATAAATGTTTTTAGCATCAAGGGAGGTTTTGGAATTCCTGTCATGCGCTATTTTGCCGCTTTGTTTTTATAGTGAATATAACTATGTTCACAATTATTTCAAATGTCACTTACGTCTACGAGTTTTCAGTTACGGTTTTGTGTCCAAATTTTAAATTTTCAGGCTTCAAAGCACAACTTGAACAGTTTGTTTTCAAAACTGACTTTGTTCAATGATTGAGGTTAACTACAAATGTCAGTTGAAAAATCTAAACCCACATTAGTAACGAGCGGCAAATTTATTTGACATTTCATAGCCACCCTTGATGCTAGAAACATTTATAAACACCTTGTATTTAGGTACATATATTGTTGGCCGCAAAGGACAATTCAATTGTCTTGATACATTTTTTATTCACGCAGCAATTTATTAAACACGAATCGTAAAATCCAAATTTCCTACTTTGAGTTCTTTTATAGATAAAGTCCTTTTTTTTTTAAAAAACCACACCGCAATCTTCGCCTGCGTTGAAACCGGCAACGTTGCCTAGGGAGATTTTTGGTGAGAAAATAGTTGTAAAATTTTTGACATTTCTGAAAATTAGGCAGTGTTTCTGTTAAAAACGTTGCTTTTACAGCCTGTTGTATTGCAAATAAAACGATTTAATAGTGAAAAGACTCTTCACAGCCTGAAAGGCCCTTTTGTGTAATCAAATTGTCAATTAGGAGCTAACCTATTTGATTTTGTCACCAAAAAGTCACCATCGACGATGTTGCCGGTTGTAAAGTGCTGGGAGAGTGAGGTGTTGGTGGTTTTTTAATAAAAAAACGGACTTTACCTATAAACGACTCCAAATTGAGTACTCTAATGGACCTATTAAGGCGCCAAATTCGAAAAACTATTTTTTCGAATTTGTACCCTTTTTTTAATAAAAAATTTAAATTTTCTAATTCTAAAAGTTTTCGTGTTACACGATTGGTAATGGTTTTGTAACCACGACTTGCCACTTGATTTTTAAATTCAATTTAAAATTTGACATTTATCACAACCTGCATTCACATCTATTATACAAGGTGTTTAGAAATGTTTCTAGCATCAAGGGTCAAGGTTACTAAAATTAACAGGTTTGCTACAAAGTTTTGAGCCAATAGAAGCAGGCCTCTTGACCTGGCGCGAATACGTCATCGGAAAGCTGTTTTAAATTCCGATTGACTTTTTTCATTGCTATTATTATTTAAAACAGCAATATTTAACACTCTGATGTCTCTACAAGAACTTTGTTACACAACAATGGCGATCAGCAATGTTTTTACACCACAGAACGATTGACAGAACTTTCTTGTGACGTCATTTATGGTCGCACGTCCCTAGCAACCAAAAGGGGATGGAGTTTCAGCCTTAGTAACGAGCAAACCTGTTAAATTTAGGAACCTTGATCGAGGGTGGCTATGAAATGTCAAATAAATTTGTCGCTCGTTACAAATGTGGGTTCAGATTTTTCAAATGACATTTGTAGTTTAACCTCAATCATTTTGAACAAAGTTAGTTTTGAAAACAAACTGTTTAAGTTGTGGTTTGAAGCCTGAAAATCTATAATTTTGACACAAAACCGTAACTGAAAACTCGTAGACGTAAGTGACATTTGAAATACTATCGCGGAATCAAAATTTCGAACATCACTTTTTGACATGGCAATGTAAAGCAAGCTTTATTGTCATTGTGACTGACATACAAAGTAAATTTCTGACACTTGCTGTACCGTTTATAAATTTTAAGGTTATAAAAACAAAGGACAGTTTACAATTTTTAAACATCAATCAATTTGATATTCGAAATTTTGATTCTGCGATAGTAATTGTGAACATTGTTATATTCACTATGAAAACAAAGCGGCAAAATAGTGCATGACAGGAAGCCCCCCATGATACTAGAAACATTTATAAACACCTTGTATTTAGGTACATATATTGTTGGCCGCAACGGACAATTTAATTATATTGATACATTTTTTATTCACGCAGCAACTAAACATGTGAAATTGACCAAGAACTTGACAGGAAACAGGCGACAGCCAGATTAATTAGTTCTGCCAACTCCTTAAAAACAAAATTTCCTACTTTGAATACTCTTATAGATAAAGTGCGGCTCATTGCTATCAGTCCACTCTGCTGTGTAAATTTTCGAAAATTTTTGGGTGTAAATCAGGCTTTCAGTTCTTTAGGGAGAAAATTAGGGGAAAATTGAATGTAGCAATTTTGTTGTCAAAGTTGAGTGTATTAATAAATAACTAATTAAACATTTGTTGCAACAGGAAGTTTTTAATAGAGATTTAACAATTTTTGGGCAATGTTGTGAAAATGTTTTGAAAATGTTGTTCAAGGTCAAACGCTCTTACTGCCAATTGTTATTGATAAAAATTGCTAGGGGCTGCTGCCAACTTAACTTTTTAATGAGTGGACCGATTGTAATGAGCTCTAGTATATCTATAAACGACTTCAAATTGAGTACTCTAATGGACCTATTAAAGCGGCAAATTCGAAAAATTAAATTTTGAAGAATTATTATTAATATCAACACGTAAAAAATTAAATAACTGAGGAAGCAAATTATAAAATTAATAAATCAAAATAATTTCAAACTTACCCCATTGCCGATAGGCTACACGTTCCATAAGCTAAAAGTTACTGAAAAGAATCACTCGTGGAATCAATCTAAGATCGTGTGAAGTAAAACTAAATACTTCTTTAACGGGTCGTTTGCTGAGGTCAATTAGGCGTCTAAACTAATGTTTTGGTCTGACTGATTGATTGTCAATAAAGTTTGCTACGCTTTTTCGAAAAATTTAACGTCAATTATTGATAATAATCTTTTTATGACCTTGTTGATATGAACTTTTTGATCGTAAAAGTAATCATTCCGGTTTTATATTTAGAAACTTTGGCATCATAACACGAATTTTAAACAAAACTTTACTGATTATTCTATTATGAGCTATATTTATTCTCAGTAAAACTTCCAAATCAATGGATATGACGTATTCGTTTCAATTGTACTAGAAATTACTGGTTGAAGCTCGGAGACATAAAAACAAAGATAAGAACTGCACATTTTCTCAAAGAGTGGCTCCGAATATCAAAGTTCACGAAGAAGCAATAATGTAAACAGTCTACCAGTTCCTAGTCGAGGGACTTTTTAACTTCCAAGCGTTGAATTGCATTGAGATCTATTCTAAAGTCCAGCTCATTGCTATCAGTCTACTCTCCTGTGTAAATTTTCGAAACTTGTTGGGTGTAAATCCGGCTTTCAAATCTTTAGGGAGAAAATTAGGGGAAAATTGAATGTAGCGATTTTTGAGGTTATCACGTTGTCAAAGTTGAGTGTATTAATCAATAACTAAAGTCCGTTCTTTTATTAAAAAACCACCAACACCGCACTCTACCACCACTTTACAACCGGCAACGTCGTCGATGGTGACTTTTTGGTGATAAAATCAAATAGGTTAGCTGCCTAATTGACAGTTTGATTACACAAAACGGCCTTTCAGGTTGTGCCGAGTCTTTTTACTACTAAATCATTTGATTTTCAATCCAACAGGCTGTAAAAGAAACGTTTTTAACGGAAACACTGCCTAATTTTCAGAAATGTCAAAAATTTGACAACTATTTTCTCACCAAAAATCTCACTAGACAACGTTGCCGGTTGTAATGCAGGGGAAATTTGCGGTGTTGGTGGTTTTTAAAAAAAAACGGACTTTAATTAAAATTTGTTGCAAATGAATGATTTTAATAGAAAGTTAACAAGTTTAAGCAATGTTGTGCAAGACGATTAGCTTCTACGCATGCCACAGTTGCATCAAGGTCAAACGCCTTTGTTGCCAACTGTTACAGATGAAAATCGCTAGGGGCTGCTGCCAACTTAACTTTTTAATGAGTGGACCGATAGTAATGAGCTTTGGTACTCTTCATTTATTTTGAATGCCGCATTTCAAGGTCATAATTTGGGAAATTTGTGGAGCTTTATTAAGATTTATGCATTAGATTGAACATAAACGAATACTTGAACACCCAAAGACCCGTTTGTGATTCAATTCAATACATAAATCCTCTCAAGTTTGACGTAAAGCTCCACAATTTTCACAAATTATGACCTTGAAATGCGGTATTCAAAATAAATGAAGAGTATAGTTCGTACAGTGAGAGTTTGAATGACAGAAAAGTCACTAAATCTACGCAATAAAAAGTGTGACCATATGCGCGAAATTTAAAATAACAAAATAACCCCAGTTACTGACAACCCTGTCCACAAATTTTGCATAGGAATTTAGTGTTTTTAGTGTATTTTGTAGCATAATTTGCTGCCAACCTATATGTCAACTGTCGAAATCTCCCAATCTCTCACCGAATATACTACATAACTAAGCGGTTTTATGTTACAAAACGATTTTCCACCTAAATCTGAGATGATAAATTAATCAAAATATTGAATAAATGTTTATTTTTATTCTGGTGTTGAATAACAATAATTATTTATTTAACGAATTAGTTAATTCTGTGATATCAGGGCTCGGCGCTGAAAGTCCCAAAGTAGCAAATCACACCATCTTTAGGACACGGCTGCCGCTCCAAAAAATTTTCCGGCGGCACCTTCTTCTTCTCCAAGTTGCTCTCTTTTTCTTCATCAGTAACAGTGTCTAACCACGACATGTTTTGTTCGCTTTTTATCAGCACGTCGTCAAGAACCTTCTGGGGCTGAAACACAAAGAAAATCTAGCAAAAGAGCCGGTTTTATTCTCACAATTGCTTTTTTCAATGGTAGAATTTTCCTTGGAGGTAACTCTTTGAAGAAATCCTCGATTTTGTTGTTTTGGAGCATTAAGAGAATGAACCAGATATACTCGTTGCGGATGTTCATGTCTTCTTCGGTGTCTTTCAAGTCAGCGAGGACATCAAACCAAATTCTAACGTACTGGCGATCTATGAAAGAAGTTTAGGGGGAATTTAAGAGTGAGGACGTACCGTTTGCTGGCATTAATTGCACTAAAGCCTTGGCTAGCATTAAATTGTAATAGAATTGTTCGGTTAAGTCGGAGCTCATTTTTACTGGGAAATTTTGATGTGACACTACAGAAATGTCAATCAAACGTTGAAGCAATTTTTGAAAATTTTAATAAAGTGCGGAAAATAGAAAATACAGGTTTAAAACTTTCATGACATTATTAGTTTTTAAAGTCACACTAGAAAAATCTCAATCACGCCAGAATCTTAAACACCGCTTTTTTATACATAAAATCGACATTTAGCATCTTTAGTTAATTTTTCGACGAATTTTGCTGATTTTAAGCACATTCCAGCCGATTTCTCTCCGATTTACCCGTTGCATCTTTCCAAAACTTTATTATTTTATGCATTTCAATCTCGACTTAGCGATCACAATCTCAAACACCGCTTTTTATAGATAAAATCGACATTTAACATCAAATTTAGTCGATTTTTTAAGGAATTTCAAAGATTTCAAACAATTTTAGCCGATTTCACTAGATTTAACCATTAAATCTTTCTTAAACTTCACTATTTTATGCATTTTGATTTCTAATTTGTGCAAACAGCCTCAAATGCCGCTTTTTATTTGAAAAAATCGTCATTTAGCATCAAATTTAGTTAATTTTTCGACAAATTTTGCTGATTTCAAGCATATTTCAGCCCGATTTCTTTAGATTTATCCGTTGAATCTTTGCAAAACTTGATTATTTTATGCATTTCAACCTCGACTTTGCGATTACAATCTCAAACACCGCGTTTTTGTAGATAAAATCGACATTTAGCATCAAATTTAGTCAATTTTTTAAGGATTTTCAAAAATTTCAAACAATTTTGGCCGATTTCTCTAGATTTAACACTTGAATCTTTCTTAAACTTTACTATTTTATGTATTTTGATCTCTAATTTGCGAAAACAGCCACAAATACCGCTTATTTATAGAGAATATCGACATTTAGCATCAAATTTAGTCGATTTTTTAAGGAATTGCAAAGACTTCAAACAATTTTAGCCGATTTCACTAGATTTAACCATTGAATCTTTCTTAAACTTCACTATTTTATGCATTTTGATTTCTAATTTGTGCAAACAGCCTCAAATGCTGCTTTGTATTTGAAAAAATCGTCATTTAGCATCAAATTTAGTTAATTTTTCGACGAATTTTGTTGATTTCAAGCACATCTTAGCCGATTTCTTTTGATTTATCCGTTGACTCTATGCAAAACTTTATTATTTTATATTTAAATCTCGACTTTGCGATCACAATTTCAAACACCGTTTATTTTATGGATAAAATCGACATTTAGCATCAAATTTAGTTAATTTTTCGACGAATTTTGCTGATTTCAATCACATTTCAGCCCGATTTCTTTAGATTTATCCGTTGAATCTTTGCAAAACTTTACTATTTTATGTATTTCATTTTCGACTTTGCAATCAGAATCTCAAACACCGCTTTTTCATAGCTAAAATCGACATTTAGCATCAAATTTAGTCGATTTTTTAAGGAATTGCAAAGACTTCAAACAATTTTAGCCGATTTCACTAGATTTAACCATTGAATCTTTCTTAAACTTCACTATTTTATGCATTTTGATTTCTAATTTGTGCAAACAGCCTCAAATGCCGCTTTTTATTTGAAAAAATCGTCATTTAGCATCAAATTTAGTTAATTTTTCGACGAATTTTACTGATTTCAAGCACATTTTAGCCGATTTCTTTTGATTTATCCGTTGACTCTATGCAAAACTTTATTAATTTATGCATTTGAATCTCGACATTGCGATCACAATTTCAAACACCGTTTATTTTATGGTTAAAATCGACATTTAGCATCAAATTTAGTTAATTTTTCGACGAATTTTCTGATTTCAAGCACATTTCAGCCGATTTCTTTCGATTTATCCGTTGAATCTATACAAAACTTGATTATTTTATGCATTTCAATCTCGACTTTGCGATCACAATCTCAAACACCGCTTTTTTATAGATAAAATCGACATTTAGCTTCAAATTTAGAAAATAAAATCAACAGGTTTAAAAATTTCATGACTTTATTAGTTTTCATAGTCACACTAGAAAGATCTCAATCACGCCAGAATTCTAGATTTATCCGAGGAATATCCACACCGCTGCAGTCAGCAAACTCATTTCTGTAAAAAAATGTGCAAATCACAACTTGTTAACTACTTTACACAAAAACTTACCCTCTAACACCCGGTTTTTTAAAGGCATTTGGAGCTTGGCGCGCCAAAAGACTTCCATCGCTGTTATCGCATATTAAACGAGACATAGACGCTTTACGGAGTTCTTGAAGTTGTTCTGCAAATATATAATGTAAGAAATTGTTATTAATATTTCAATTTGCATTGCTAGTTAGGAAAAGTTCGTTAATCTTAAATTAAGACTTGATATTTGACTTTCTAGTGGAGTAATTACGATTTACCTGGAGTGAAATATCCTGGATTTACACTAGGATTATTCTCGAAAAAGTATCTGTCTCCCTTTTTTAATCTGTAAAACTGATCCGCAATTATGTCTCTAAACGTGAATCCGACGATACTGTCGGGAGTTTTTTCTTCTAATAATCCTCCAATCCATAAATCAATGTCATTGACGGAGGAGTAGACAGTTTTCAATTTTGGAGCAAGCTAAAATATCCGAAAAATAAAGTTTCTCTTCAAATTATAACCTACTTCCACACTAAGTTCTTCAAAAGTTTTAATTCTGGGAAGCCCAACAAGCTGCCTGTAGTCATTGTAAGGTCTAAGTCCATGATCTCTCCCTCGCTGTATATTCAATGCTGCTAAATCTATACCAAAAGCGTTTCCAGCCCGAAACATATACCTAGTTAACTAAAAAAAATAATTATTATATTAAAATAATTGTTTGTTAATAATCTTACAGCTTCCGCCAAGTTATTGTCGACTTCCTGAATCGGCTCCGTCGTTAAAGTGCTCAAAAGTTGATCAATGAAGAAGAATTTCCTGATCCGATTCGGTTGAAACATAGTCTCGGGAATAAATATCATCTCGTCCATCCTCTCTTTCCCAAATATCCTGTTTAAATAAAAATAGTAGATTTTGTTATACGGCAGAAAAGTGGTACTTTTTGTCGAGCAATTAAATTGCAGTAGCGAGGTGAAGCGTAGCGTCAAAAACATGGATGGCTATGCATGTAGTTGTCATTGATGACATTTACTGTAAAAAATATTGGTTTCAAAGAGTTTCAAAGTTAAGATCGTGCAAGTGCCATCCAAAACGTAAGTCTCAAATAGTAACCGTCACAAAGAGTACTTCGAATTTGCCGCTTTAATAGAGTAGAGTACTCAATTTGGAGTCGTTTATATAGTTTATCCGGCGAGAGATTGGGAGATTTTGACAGTTGACATATAGGTTGACAGCAAATTATGCAACAAAATACACTTAAAAACACTAAATTCCTACGCGAACTAAGTTGACAGGGTTGACAGTAAGTGGGCTTATTTTGTTATTTTAAATTTCGTGCGTAGATTTAGTGACTTTTCGATCATTCAATCTCTCACTGTACTAACTATACATTCAATTTCCCCCTAATTTTCTCCCTTAGGAATTGAAAGCCTGCTTTACACCCACATATTTTCGAAAATTTACACAGGAGAGTCGACTGAGCAGAATGGGCTGCACTTTATTATATCCGGTGAGAGATTGGGAGATTTTGACAGTTGACATATAGGTTGGCAGCAAATTATGCAACAAAATACACTTAAAAACACTAAATTCCTACGCGAACTGAGTTGACAGGGTTGACAATAACTGGGCTTATTTGGTTAATTTAAATTTCGCGCGTAAATTTAGTGACTTTTTGCTCATTCAATCTCTGACTGTACAAACTATAGCTATCTATTATTTTTTTTAATATAAGAAAACTCAAAGTAAGAAATTTTGTTTTTAAAGAGTTGGCAGAACTAATTAGTCTGGCTGTTACCTGTCAACTTCTTGGTCAATTTCACCATTTACGATTCGTGTTTAATAAATTGCTGCGTGTTCTTTGCGGCAAACAATATATGCACCTAAATATAATAGATCTGAATACCGGTTGTGAGTGAGGTAAGGTTAAAATTCAGTGACAGTGAAACTCAATAAATGTCAAATTTTAAATTAAATGTGAAAATCAAGTGGCAAGTCGTGGTTACAAAACCATTACCAATCGAAAACTATTCGAATTGGAAAATTTAAATTTTTTATTAAAAAAAGGATGCAAATTCGAAAAAATAGTGTAAAGGACTTGTTTTATAATGTTTTATAATGGCCATTATAAAACACGTTCTTTAATATACTATTTTCTGCCTAGGCCGTAAAACTGTTTCCATGTCAACGGGCGCTTTTCATTACTTATAACAAAATTCCCAACTTTACTGTCTAAAAACGACTAAAAAATCGTGACTTTTTGTGACGTTTGGAGAAAATAGTGATTTGTTTCACTAGGCTAGAAAATTCAATTTCCGAGCATTTCTATAATATTTTCTAGCCGTGTCAAACACGAAATTTTGTGCGCCGACAATTATTAATAGTAATTTATTTTGACTTTTGGTTTGAATTTGAAACGTCATTTCCCCATTTAGGGGAATTTCATCAGCTGGGAAATAGGTTGGTAGCACCCCATTCAAATCAAATGATTGTAGATTAATTTAAATTCAAATGTGTTTCAGCAAATTTCTGTGGTGTCTTTGCTTAATTTCGAAGGTCATTGGCCTCCAAATCGGCACACAAATTGACACAATTGACATTTATGCAGCGATGCCAACTTGCAAAATAAAACCAACTATTTGAAATGTCACGTTTGACTGCCTAGATATTCAAAAGGTGATTTTCTTGCCGCAAATGAGTATCACAAATCGCATGAAAAGTGACGAAGGCAAAATTGCCAACTTAACTGTCTAAAAACGACTAAAAAATAGTGACTTTTTGTGAGGTTTGGAGAAAAAGATAAGCATTTTCTTTCCTACTCACTTCAGTAAACTCCCCACAGTAGAATGACCAAACCGAAACGCCGCAGAAGCAAATTCGTTGGTAGCTGACGGCTCCACTGAACCATCATAATCGTAAGAATACTCCGTTCCTTGCGACAACGCCAAACCGAACTCCTCCATGGCCGAGTTTCCTATCAAAATTGGTAAAAACTCTTTATACGTTACAACCTGCAGCTCAGCCGTCACGACGTGTCGAGCTTCTAGAAAAATCTGTTCATCGCTCCAATGAGGGTTCAGTTTCGCAAGTTCGGCGGCGACGCGATTGTGTTCTCTTAGAAAAACAGTGTGAAGGACCACTAAAGAGATCATCTGGTTCGTCCTGCTGTCACCTGAAAAAATCGTTGAATTTTGGCCGAGTTTTGTTGGAATCGTACCTGACATGTAGCAAGCGGCATTTTGAGCCTTGCTGAGACATTGATCGGGGTCTTCTGATAGTGGCAGCATGGATCTGCCGAAGTCGCTGAAGACGCGTAACTTTCCTTTGTCGAAACTGCGGAGTTTGCCGGTTTGTTCGGGCGTTGAGCCGTAGATCGATGAGCCGTCGATGAAATGCGTTATTTTGTTCATCTAAAATACAGAATCAAGACGAGTTTTGTTGGTACGATCATTTCGTACCTGTTGGGCGTAACCTAAGGTACAGTCTTGCCTGGGTGCTAAAACAGAGCGCACAAAGTTGATGCACTTTTGGTTGAAATGACTGTAGAAGGGATCGTCTTGAGGGATTTCTATAGCCATGCAGGCGTAGTGACGTTCGTCGTGACTGTACATTGTTCTTCCGTCCGAAGAACAACACGAAATTGCGCTTCCGTTTCCTGGAAAATTTAATGAGAAAAAATTCCAGTGTTGGGTTGAGTACCAAAAGAAGTTTCAATGGATTGGGTGATGTCATGGGAGAGGAACTGTCCAAACTGCATGACCATCAAGGTGTAATCATAGTTGAAAACGTCTTTATCGTCAATGAGCGTTGTGCTGATCAACCTGGGGCTAACAAGGGGGACCCCATCCACCTCAGACTCCCTCGGAATCCAAATCCCTGCAACCACCAAAATGAAGAGAAAATCACCCCCAATTCCCACCCACCGTCTTTGTAACTCGGCGGGAGAAGTCGGGAGTACGGCGTCATCCCACTCCCCCAACCTGGATGCAATTGATTATTACACGCCCCATCGATCCTCCGATATCTTACAGGAACCCCTGGACACACGGGAACTGGAGCGCAAGCGGTCCCCAGTGGAGTGGCTTTCAAGTCTTGGTCCAACATCCCCAGCTCAATGTCACTCCTATCCAACCCCTGACGATTTTTGAAATCTCTTGTCGCCAACGCAATCTCCATGGCTCTAGAAGCGAGATCCAACACCTCGAAAAGATCACTCTTAGTGAGCAACTTAAAATTTTTAAAATGATCGTAACTCGGCGATCCGGGAAAAACGAAATAACCATCGGCCAACAAAACAGATTCCTTCATTTTAAACTGTTTGATCTGTTGAGCACTCTGTTTAGCGATGAGGTCCATCGTGCGCGCATTCATGCGAAGAGAGTGATGACGCCCATGTAAGTGTTTGTCATCAGAAGCTGAAACAGAAGGATGTTATTGTGTTAGAAATTTTTAGAATCACCTGTATGATTTTGACCGGAAGAGCAACAAACGCCTTCGCGTCCGTTGGTTGTCAAACATTTCTTGTTTTCGGATTTACGCACGTGGGCCGGACACTGCACGAATTGGACACAATGCGATTTTGCTGCACAGAGTTGGTCTGTTTCTGCATTTTTTGTTAAATGAGTGGAGTTGAAGAAGTGACGCTGTTCATGACAAAATACCTCGAGGAGGAAGCAAAGAGTTATCAGGATTTTTTGTACACTCATTTCGCACGCTAAAATTGTACTAATTGGCGGAAGTGAAGCACTTTTAAAATCGTTTATTCTGTAATTTTTATTTCATAGGCAAACTACAGGTGTCTCTAAATACACTGTGTTTTGCCTATTTAATCAGTTCTCTTGTTATCAGTTGTGAAATGTAGCCACTGTGTATAAAGTGCAAAGTTTCCTAACGAGGTCATTTTTTTCATGAACGTAGCAGAATTGTTGATAGTCGCGAAGACTCTTATTTCACTTTGTAATTTGCAATTTATTAATACAAAATTGTGAATCTCGAAATTGTTAAAACTCTTATAAAGGAAGGATTTGCGAAAGTCCCAAATGATTTACATAATAGTTATTTATGTATTAAGGGCATAATATGGATGTTTATGTTCGAGATACATAAACATCAAGTTATGCCCGTGGTACATACAACGTTTTATGTCTTACCAATAAATTTTGATTTTTCAGATAAAAATAATTTATACACAAATATTAAATTTCTGTTCTTGAATCTACATAAAGACTTTATAAAAAATACTTTACATGTCGTTTTGTGTTAGTTTAAAGATTCAATCATTTTAATTACTAATGGCTTTATACAGGGTGATTTTTAAAAAACGGCAGGCGTTGTAAAATTTTTATTTATGAACCAATTTCAAAAATTAAAAAAACAAATTTAATGGTTTTTAATTTACTATAAACTGATCCATTTAGAATTTTTCTAAATGTCTTAGTATCTTTTAGGCAATATCAACTTTCTTATTTTAAATTGGCACCCATATTTTTTTGCATAATTTGGAAGATATTAATTTTCTTGATTCAGAAGTGTGTAATATGTTTTACTTTTACAAAAAATATTTTTAAAAAAATTTGCAAAATTGAAAAAAAATAAAGTTAATAAAATCTAAGTGTGCAATGAAAAAAAAACAGTATTTTAATTAAATTAGGTAGATGTTTTTTCTGATTTGTAATTATTATTGTCTTGTGTTATCAATAATTTCAAAAAAGATTGCCAATCCTTTCTGTTATCTGCTGCTTTTTGACATTACAATAATGGTATTGTGTTATTTGACAGGACGCAGCTAGATTTTATTAACTTTTATTGCTTAATTTTTCATTTTTGATAATTTTTTAAAAATTTTTTTTGTAAAAGTAGAACATACTACACATTTTTGAGTCAATAAAATTAATATCTTTCAAATTATGAAAAAAAATAAATATAGGTACCAATTTAAAATAAGAAAGTTGAATATCGCCCAAAAGATACTAAGACATTTTGAAAAATTCTAAAATTATCAGTTTATAGTAAATTAAAAATCATTTAATTTGTTTTTAAAATTTTTGAAATTGGGTCATAAATAAAAATTCTACAACGCCTGCCGTTTTTTAAAAATCACCCTGTATACAATTTCTGATTTCTACACTGTTTATTTGCGATAATTGAAACCACAAAATACTATTGCAGTTGATTTATAATTTATAAATCATTAGTTAATTCGTTAATTACTAGGCACTATATTATTAGCATTATTTTTATTATTGTTATTAAAAAAATCTAGTGTCATGTCAACTATTGAAAGCGTATCAATATGGCAGGTAAAATTCCATCAAAAATTGTTGAAAACGCTGCAAAAGCCACTGAAAGTTTATTGCCAACAAAATCTAAAGATTTATACGATAAAGAATACGAAAAATTCCCAACATGGATAACCCATTCGACATAACCTCAAAAAAAAACACGCGCGCACAGTGGAGCGAACTGCAAAGCTCAAAACGGAGAATTAAGGACAAAAAAAACCTTTTGACTTTGACTGTTTGATGATAATTAAGTTTAAATGCAATTTGAATATGGCGGGCAAAGAGTAGCCAGTCGCTGTTTGTTGTGAGGTTGCTTTGACAGCTTAATGCCCTAGGGCGTAATTGTACCTCTAACGTACCGCAAATCCGAGCCATAAAGAGCCAATAATTAAACGGTAAGACATAAATAATTTATTAACAAGCATGGCACTATAATATTAACATGAATAAAATCCACAGTCTTTACAGTAATAGAGAGGGCTCACAGAAACATAATGATAACCCCAAATTTTGTCATTCCAGCCCTTATTGACAAGAAGTGGGGTCGAGTTATTTACAAAAAAGTTTAACAATCAGTTCACAATTAATTTTAAGAAAATGTTAAGATAGCGAGTCCTAAATCCTTCTCAGAGCGTTCCTTTTGACTATTCTTCCCTGAAAATCAAAACTGGAGTAAAACAACAAAAGGATAAGTGGTGGTAAAAACTGACCAACAATTTCGGTATTTTCATCTTGTTGAATTGCCGCTCGTTTGAGTAGATGTCGTCAAACAACATGTTTTCTTCGTTTAAATAACCTCCCGGTAGATTGCTGGAGTCATCTTGGCTGAAATGATAAACACCTGAAGTACCGCCAGATGAGCTAAAGTTGTTTGATTACACCCTAAACTTAAAGCGGTTTTCTTTGACACACCACACTATCGATTTAAAATTGACCAACTACTCTAACTAGTCTCCTTAATTTCCTCAACTAATTTAAATTAAAGCATGTTTTAGAAATTTTACCCAACTATAATTAGATAGCCAACCTTTTTAAAGTCTCCAGTTGAGGGCCTGCGAACAGATCGGAATCTCTTTCACTAATATAAGGTAGATCTATGGGATTATGGACCAATTTTGATAAAAACCATTGAGATCCCTTGTTCGTGGGATTGGGAACGTTGTTGTTGCGTTTACCATGAGCTGGAAAAATGATAATCAAGCAAGAGTTTTAATTGAAAGGTTTAATTTTAATTATCTTACCACCCCAGCATGCATGGCCGTAGCTGAGACATGAGCCTGAAAAAAGTAAATTCAATTTACCTAAAGCTATGGTTGTCCACAGCAGGATGACAAGTGGAATGGAAAAAATTGTTTCAATTCGGGGCTGTGTCAAAGAGATTGGAATCATTAAAAAGTGGAGTTTACTCGCTAAATCAAATTTTACAAAGAATTGAAAATTGCACCATTAGGCACTTTGTGGCGAAATGGAAATGTGCGTTTAGGAATTAAATTAAAGCTCTTGCAGACAAGTTGTAGTGACAATTTTTTTTTTGTTCTGACGACCTCGAACTTAAAAATCTAAAGAATGTGAAGATGAAATCTCGATTTCTTTTTTCTGATCCGTCCGAGAGTGCCGAGTTGCTCTTAAGGACCTTCAAATGAAGTTCTAATAAATGTAGATTTTTAATTCCAGAGCAAAATTTCAAATTTCAAAATCTTGCGTTGTTGGGGCTTAAAATTTAGGCAGAATTTCGCGCAATTTCCAAATCCTGGCTCAAAATTCCGGTGCGACAACAAATAATCAAGTTATGGCCGTTTAGAGTATCGGAAATTTGATTTTTATTTTTCGAATTTTTAATGTTCGATATTTCGAAACTACAACAGATTAAGAAAAATGTTGTACTCGCGTTTTTCTAATTTAAAATTCGCTCTAAAATACTCAAAACTCGCTTCAATGATCGGTTTTTAGTGAAAAAAAAATCTGACTCAATAATTTTTTTTCAATTTTTTGTTTTTTGGTCGCTGCTCGTAAACTATTTGACCTACTGATCTGTCATTTGAGCTGCTCTTTCGATAGATGCGTAACTCAAAAATATTCAAAGTGATTTTCGCCCCAAAAAGATCCCTTAAAAACAGATTTTGGTCAAGGTCTTGTTAATTTGTGAAGCAAACTCAAGTTATTTGTGCTCATTTAACGCAGAATTTCACGCTGAATCCAAAACCAGACAAATTTTTAAAGTACGTCAACAAATAATCGCCAGAGAGGTCCCAGAATTTGTTCTTAGATTTTCCAAAAGATTTGAAAAAAATTCGCCACTAAAACTATGTCAATCTTCAGGGCGTCGATAACTCACTTATTTTTAGAGAAAACTTGCGTTACTTGACCTTATTTTACGCAGAATTTTGCGCAGATTCTAAATCCGAGCTCAAAATTCACGAACGACAACAAATAACTGAGTTATGGTCATTTAAGGTATCGAAAAGCGAATTCTTAGTAAACCGAGAACATAAAATTGTTTAGAAAGGCATATTTGCATTAAAAATGTTAGTTTAGGCCAAGAAGATTTATAACTAGTCTCCTAGTATTCGTAGTTTAGGCATAACACGACGTTACATGTATTTTCCCGTGACACAACCTTCGAAATTTCGAGCGGGAAATTTAAAATTTTACATTTTTAACTTCAATTTTTTACCAATCCCATAAAGAATTCTAAAAATAATTCTCAGATTAAGAAGTCTTTTAAGCACAATCCGCCTTAATCAAATTTAATTTTAAGGTTTGGAAGAGCAGGAATAAATAAAATTAAAATTTTGCGATTACTAAAAAACTTGACATTTGGTTGTAGAGCCATCTATTAATCAAAATTGACATGTATCCACTAATTGTTGGATTTATCTTGTGATTTAATGGAATTAGTTTTTCTTTTTACTCAAATTTTAGCAGATGTAGATGTCGCTTCAGTTATTTTTTGTGCTCACTTGGTACTACAATTTTCTAGAGATTTATTCCTATGTAGTTGGCAGAAATGTCTCAAAAATTTTAAATTAAGGCAAAAATTATTTGTGTTGTGTTCAAAATTCAGATCGAAAATAAATTTCAAGTAAACCTGCTGTAATTGAATTGAAACTCAAACATGTCACTGCAAAATGTCACCAATTATAACAAATTTTGTATAACCAGATTTACACTAAACAATTTTTGGAAAGTCACTAAAGAGTCGGCACTAAGAAAAAATTGTGACGTAATTTTTTTTCTTTTAGATTTTTTGTAGGCGTCAAGTTTAAAATGAATGCAACTCTGCAATTTCTGCGACATGTTTAACAAGAACTGTCACATTTGTCAAAAATATTTAGCTTATGCCTTTGGAAACTGCTGATTTTAAGCTTCTCTTTTGTAAATCGGAAAATTCTATGTAGGAAAAATGAAGTTTAGTATTATTTAGTAATTTAAAAAAAATCAAAAAGAAACCCTGATTTACATTGCGGAAATTGAGAGAAAAAATTATGGCAACGAAAAATCGGTAAAATTTCGTGTCGCCAATAGTACAGGGTGTTTCACCTAAAACTTTTGATCCCAATATCTTCGTTATTTGTGAACGGATTTCAATTCCAATATAATAGAAAAGATAAATTAAAATAAAATTAAATTATTGATTTAAATAAGACATAAAATAAAGCTTCACGTATTCAATAATTTTCGTTTTAAATTTTTATTAAAATCCGGTCACAAATAACAAAGATATTATGGGGCTCGAAAGTCTTAGGTGGTCACTCTGTATAATTAATATATTATATTTAATAAATTGAATGGTTTTTAATTTACTATAAACTGATGATTTTCGAATTTTTCTAAATGTCTTAGAATCTTTTGGGCGATATTCAACTTTTTTATTTTAAATTGGCACCCATATTTTTTTGGAAGATATTAATTTTCTTGATTCAGAAATGTGTAGTATGTTCTTTTACAAAAAATATTAAAAATGAAAAAATGTAGGCAATAAAAGTTAATAAAATTTAGGGGCATGCTGTCAAATAACACAATACCGTTATTGTAATGTCAAAAAGCAGCAAATAACAGAAAGGATTGGCAATCTCTTTTAAAATTATTAATAACAAAAGAGAATAATAATTACAAATCAGAAAAAACATCTACCTAATTTAATTAAAATACTGTTGAAACGCCATTCCGTTTTGTTCATTGCACAATTGACACCATGCACCTAGATTTTATTAACTTTAATTGCCTATTTTTTTATTTTTGATAATTATTTTTTGTAAAAGTAGAAAATATTACACATTTTTAAATCAAAAAAATTATTATCTTCCAAATTATGCAAAAAAATATGCGTGCCAATTTAAAATAAGAAAGTTGAATATCGCCCAAAAGATACTAAGACATTTAGAAAAATTCTAAATTCATCAATTTATAGGAAAAACTATTTTTTAAATCGGTTCATAAATAAAAATTCTAAACAACGCCTGCCGTTTTTTAAAAATCACCCTGTATAAAAGAGCTTTGTGATAATTTGAGTCATACTTATTGTCAAATTATAAATTTATTTTAAAGAAAATAAAAAATGAAATACAAATAAATTCTATTTCTTCAAAAATGGGGGATTTTTCTAAATTTTTGCCGACGTGTAGAAGAAGATAGATTGTGGCTATCTGTAGAACATATTGTTATAATTATATTAGTTTCAATAACATAAAAAAATCGTTGCCAAAATTGATAAAAACAACAAAGACATTTAGAAAAATTCTAAAATCATCAGTTTATAGTAAATTAAAAACTAATTAATTTGTTTTTTTAATTTTTGAAATCGGTTTATAAACCAAAATTCTACAACGCCTGCCGTTTTTTAAAAATTACCCTGTATGAGAAATTAATTTTTTTTCACCACTAAGTATAATTTTATTTTTACCCTTAGGTATTTATTTGTCAAAGATCGAAAAGATGTCTTGTGTATTCGCATGGCACCTTATGGATATACTAGAATTACTTGGAATTTTCTGGAATTATTTTGGATTACCTTATTTTTGAGGAAGAACACAATAACCCCAAGTGCACAGCGCTCAGTGCATTTTTCTGGGTTTTAATCTGAGTTTAATCATTCTCCATTTCGACATTAAGAAAAGGGTGGATCTTCAGAAAAGATTAACATATCTGATGTTTATTTATTTAATTACCCTGTCTTAAAACACCCTGTATAAAACAATTCCTTTGTTGAATTTAGCACTAGATAAATACCGAATGCTACCCACTTTATGCTAAATGATAAACACTGGGCATAAACGAGAACACACATGTTTATCTTATCCTATTATATTCTCTTCATTCTCCAAGATCCCTGAAGAGTCATTGTTAAACTGGACTTAAGAACTTACTCAACAATATTGAAGCAAGGGTTAATTTTTAATTTTTGGGGTGTTTCAATTTAACCTTCCACCCTGCATCTCGCATTAAAAAAATAATTATGTTTGCTATGCTGAAATTCAGGTTTTAATCGTTGAAATTGGTTAAAAATCAACAAAATTGAGCATTTCGCAATATATTAATTACTGATTCGGAAAATACGTTCATTTGAGTGATGAGTTAATTCTGGTAATGAATTAGAAGAATTTGTTGACATAACTGTGTACAAAAGGTGTGAGAACTGGAAATTGATAGCTTTCAACTATGATCTTGACAGATAAAAGTAGGAGGAATCAATTAAAACATAATCGAAAGTATTTATAGACGAAAATAAACTAACAAAAGTTCTAAAAAGAGTTGAATAAATTTGAAATTACTCACCAGCAGCGCATTCCGCGAAACACAAAAAAATCACAATCACCGTGATTTTGGCAAGTTTGACAGGTAAAGGTGATATCACCGTCGCCATTGTTTACAAAAACGAAAGACCAAACGAAAGAACAAAACTATTCGTTACTTGTTGCGTTTGTTGATCTGCAAGCGCAACAGGAATCGTAAACTCTGAAGGCTTGCCATGGCACCATCCCTTTTATAGCGAAGATTTGGTCCGCCTACCGCCAACGATTATGCTGCCTCCACCTATGAAGTTGAGTACTTTTGATTTTTGTACAGGACGTGATTCTCTCACTTAACCACCCATCAAATTTTAATCTGATTCTATTGCTGTTTGTTTATCGTAAATATGATTTCTTCACCTCGCTCAATTATTTTTATGTGTTTTTACATGCTCGGGTTTGATCACGTTTGTCTTAAGATCGGGGTGGAATAGAAAGGGTGCAACTTTACGAGCTGACTGAGGGTTGAAAAATTAAAAACATCTTTGTTTTTTCGATTCAAGATAACGGATATTTAGACATTCCACGTCCTTTTTCACTACGAAATCATATTGATTATACGACTTTCATTCGCTTTACGATTTGCGGCTTTTTTACATTTTAATTCACGCTGTTAAATTTAATTTAAAATCACCGAACATACTTTGTTCTTTTAGACAGAAACAATTTTAGAGTAAAAGCTTTTGTCAAATTTCGGTACCATTTAGAGACACATTTGTACTGAAAGGATTTAATTATATTATCTAAAAATATGGAAAAACACATTTAACTTTTAGCGAATCTCTAGTGAGATTTTCCCTAGAAGCTCGTACGTTTTGGTTAGCAACTAAAAGATTTATAGACTCCTTCAATACAATCATTTTAACAAAAAAGGTGGAAATATGTATAAATCCTAGTTGTATTGACATTTTGATGTTTTATTTTCCTGCGAACGACGCGTGAAATTAACATGAAGAAAAACGGAATTTGGGAAAGTTGAAAGTTTTCAATTACCCGGAAGGTGCAGTGTGGGCACGAATTAAAAAGAAATTTTTAAACTAATTATTTTAATATCGACCCTTTTGTGGATGTTTTTAATATCTAGTGGTTTTAATGTGATCATAATTTCCCACTGAACATTTTTTCCATTTTCATATTTAGGTCTAAAAGAAGAGAAGAAACAAGGTGTATTTAAATTTACTATCGTTAAAAGCTCCTTGTCTATTTAATTTGTTATCTACTAAAGTTGCCTAACTCACTGGTTTATCCGGAAAACACATAAATTTAATAGAAGAAATAAATTTGCATTAAGACTTGTTCTACTGCTAAGACTATAATATTTATCAGCCCTTAGAAATAAGTCGGCACTAAATAAATCAAGTCTAAAGTCTATACAAATAGTCAGAAAGCGGAGAATATGAAATAAATCCGAGCCAAACTTTGAAACTGAAGAATTTAAAATTGCAAAACCTTCAATTACGCACAAATGAATGTCCGTTTGTATTCGCTTGAATAAATTTATTGCAGCTAATGTAGGTTCCATGAAAAAGTGGAAAAAATGCCCGCTGAAATTCATGTTATTGTCGGTCGATTGCAAAGCTCAACGATCTATAGAAAATGATTTTTCGCTTTTCAGTCTGAACGTATTTTATCGAGTCTTGTCACATATCTCTCTCGTTTACATAATTCAGACACATTGACGTAGCCGACTAACCTCGAGCTACCGGTATGGATGAATGTAAAATGCAGTTTTGTCGCTCAAACGTATAAATCGGCCGTTTAATTTCGTCATATTTGTCTTTATTTTATTGAATGAACACAACGCATTTTTCTGTTTCATTTATTTCGCATGCCTCAATAAAAAACGACGTGGATGGACTTTAATTTTTTATATTTAAAGGCAAATAATAGTTATGTTACACATGTACGAGAAAAAAAATTGAAATAGAAATTGTCCTAGAAATAATTCTCGAAAAATTTCTTTAGCATTCTTTGAATTCACGAAACGTGTACTTTTTTTGTACTTATATTTTTCTGTCTAAACACAGAAAAATTAAAATCTTATAATAATTCACAGATCTAAAAAAATGCTTTTCTCTTAAATGGCCAAAAATGGTGGATGCGCGAATCTGTTATTTCCGACTGAAAATTCCTGAGAAAATCTTTACAAAAAGAGTATCTTTTCATTGGAATCTTATAGAAAATTGCTGAAAAAATTCTTGACAATATACACAAAAAAAGTCAAATTTTCGCGAGAATTTTTTATGTCCGGTCAAATCGTCCCCTGCAAATTGGTCCTTAAAAGCTTTGCTGTACTGTAATTATCTAGACCAACTGAATGTATTTGCGGCCACATAATCCGTTTTTCATGATTTATTATCCGCACAGAGACTGGCAACAAATATGGACACCTTCAAAATCATCTTTAATTTCAAAATTTCTTTTTGGTCATTAATAGTTTAAATTAAACAACCAGTATTCATTTTACTGTACCTAATTGCAGTAAACTAACTAAAGTTAAGTTGCTAAGTCCATTCTGAATTTTTTTAACCGAAATCGAAAAATTTTAATTTTTTACATATTTGTCGTCAAATCTGGGATTTGAAAATTTGGGGAATAAAAATAGAATGTTTCTTAATTCTGAAACAATAACACATAAAAGGATCCAATGCTGTACCTTTCTGTTATCCTTTTTATAAAATTGAAAACGCATTTTGTTCAAAAATGGACTTTTCAACTTAACAACTTAAGCCAACAAAATGTTTCATGCATCTGATCATTAAATGTTCTTCTTAAAATAAAGAGTAAACCCGAATAAAGTAGAAAGATTTCAACTGCAACATCAGACATCGCTGTAGATAATGAATGATTCCGCAAAAATAATCAAAATTCAAAAGGGGCGAAACTCGGATTATTCGTTATTCGACGCTTATGACACTGAATTTAACAGTTTCCCAAAGAACTGCAAAAAACCACGCTCTTATCGGATTTATTTAACTTTCGCTTAATTCTTGGTTTTAAAGACAGGAAACATTTCAAAAATTGGGTATTAGGGAGAATTAATTTGGTTAAAATAAATGAGGCCCTCAAAAGAGTTAATGTTTATCTCAATTTGTTTGTAAATTTGAATTAAAACAAAATAATGAGAAGTTACCTGAAGTCATCACAAAAAATGTTCAAATGTTGTCAAAAAAAGTCAAATGTTGATAAAGAAATGTTTTGCCATTTGTTTCTTAGCGTTTTATTCCTAACATGTTCGGTGGTTTGGACTGACATTACCAGTGCAACTGACTTACCTATCCCATTAATTCAGTGGCAATTTCTGCAAAAAAAATTCTTGGAAACGATGAAGTTTTAGAACGCGAAATTTAACCACCATTTCAAACTGTCCTGCCTGACATTGTGGATAAAATCTTTGCACTTTATTCGGGTTTATCCTGTCAACAGGTGGCCCACCAAAGATTTTTGGGCCCAATATCTTTGTTAGTAAACGGATTTTAATGAAATTTAAAACCAACATAACTGAAGACATAAAACTTGATTTAAAACTGAAATCATTTAAAATTACTCTCATCATACAGGGCTAGTCAAGAGAAGATTACTTCTGAAAATTATATTTCCGCAACCCAAAATACTAATATCCTGTACTACTCGATACTACTAGAAATTGAAATAAAATGCTGAATCCACGATTGCTTTGGGTTGGTCAATGTCACTTTGACATTATGTATTTAAATTTCGTCTTTATTCTTAATTCCGCTCCATTAGAGCCGCATTAGTTCATTAGTACCTCTATTAATCTGTCCTATACCGAAGCTGTAAGTGCTCGACAAATAATTTTTCTCCTTAACAAGCATGATATGTTAGGTTGAGTTAAGAAGATGAGAAAACTGACATGATTCTCATTTACGGAGAATTCCAAAAAATGCTGTGGCTGCTGCAGACCTTTATCGTAAAGATATTCCCATCGAAACTGAACTAGTTTGTCTATGGACACTCACGTAACCTCCTTTTCCGTAATTGTCAAAGTGACACTGTCAAAGCCTAAGCAATCGTGGATTCAGCATTTCATTTCTGATTCGAGTTGTATCAAGTGACTCAAGAAATTAGTATTTTGGGTTACAAAAAAATCATTTTCAGAAGTAATCTTTTCATGACTAGCCCTGTATAAAACGGCAACGCTGAAAATAAATCGTCGAGCAGGTCCAGTTTTTAAGAAAAAGAAGAAAAGCTACAAAATTGTCTCTGGCTATGAAAGCAAGGGCAATTTTGAAAAACATTAGTGGTTTTTGACACTTCTCATTTGAGGTTACTCGTAAATCTGAGACTTTTACATCGATTTCGCCAAAAAAACATCGATTTTTAATACATATATTTTTATTTTCAATGTATCATTAAAAATCGATGATTGCGGTTTCGATGTATGTATTTTATTTTACACTCTTGATTTTGGGGATATTTTGTTTGATTGGTTGTCAACGTATAGAACCAAAGCAAAGTGTGATTTACTTGTACTGCGGTCTAAATAGTAGACTGGAACTTAATTTAAGGAGTTATATTTTTGAATTTTGTTTATTCTTATTAATCTCGAATTTATTTGTTTTGTTTATTTACTTATTATTTTGTTTATTACTAAGTTTTTATTGATTTTTGTTTTTCTCGAATTTCTTTATTATTTTGTGCTTTGTTAAGAACTTTATTTATTTTTGTTTTTTACAATATACTATGCTACATTGAATTTTTTATTTACTATTTTTCAAAATCGATGTTTTCTCCGATGTATTGGAGATCGATGTAATTTTGCTCTTGTTGAAATTGAGTTCAACATCAATTTTTTTACTCGATGTTCCCAGGGTCTGATTATGGCAAAGATGTTTTAGAATACATTTTTGGATTATGGAGTGCGGGTACTAGCGCCTGTAAAGTGTGCAACCTTCCACTATGGAGGATCAACAAACTTTGCCGGTCCTTTTAAATACCATTGAAAGCGTTGTTTAGATGCAGTATTTAATTACTTTGACTGTGTTTTTATTATGATTGGGTTGACGCCTTTTAATATGTATTATCTATACTGCCATTGAGTAGTAATTGTTTATTTTAGGACACTTTTAGCGTAATTAGTGATCCAAAAACGCCAACGAATGTCGAGTTTCCAAATTCCTTAACCTATTATAATTAATACCTAACTTTTAGAGATACGCGAAGTAAATTACAAGATAATAGCTTTATTCAAAAAATCCTAATAGTTTGAATTTGCTATATCTGCTGTATTTAGTATCATCATGGATTTTGCAAAGTTGCAAATTGCATGTAAATATCCCTAAAAAAAACGATTTTATCAAAATTCAACCTAATATGCCAAAAATTAACAGAGATACCAACTTGTATTCTGGCTGAAATTTTACAATTTACCATTCACTGATCTAAATTATTCAACCCACAGAGAGTTCTTTTCGGCTCTATTTTGATTTGTTATTTGGATCTTTTAGAAATCAATGCAATGCAATGACACATAAACAATTAGAACGTGTAGAAATTCAAACTTGTCAAAAAGCAAAATCATTAAGGTTGCACAAAATCAACGCTTTAATTTGTTATTTCAAAGATATCATTACTATAAATCGTTTTAAAAAAAATACTTTTTTAGGCGACTTAAACTGAAAATGAAATTTTTAGGCCTTAAAAGCCGCCTAAAAGTGAGTCTTTTCTGGCCGCAAACATTTTCGGCCGATCTATGGTGGCGCCATCTATCCATAGTTTTGCATATTACGTCAAGATACCGATATTACCCTCAATTTTATAATTATTTGGGTAAAATCAGATCGACAAACAGCTGTAAAGTGCAACAAAGACGTGTTGAATTATTGAAAATGAACATGTTTAGCAGTGCTCCTGCAACAACATTCAAAAACACATTAAACCTAATTCATACAAATTGTGAAGCTACACGTGCTGAAACTGCAAATGTAAATAAGGAAAATATGAACTTTTCTGAAGGATTCATAAATATTTACAATTATTCAGTTGTTATAATTGATTAAATCAATAACTCATAAATAAAAATTAATTAACTTGTAAATTTAATGATGTCGCCTAAAAAATCTTGTGTGTAACATGGCCAAAAAGTGACATTTTGCCCTCGCCTTCTTTCTTCTTTCATTAAAAAAGGCTCGGCCAAAAAAGAACCACTTTTTGGCCTTGGTACACAAATAGCTATTTTAACAGGTAAATCGACTCATTCTCTTAAACGGCAAAAAGGATCCAGCCATTTTTTGGTAAATGGGTGTAATTTTTTATACGTAATGTGATAGCAAACATTTTGAATAAATTTACCCATTAAAAAGGTGACTTTCGGGTCGATTTCAAGTCACTGCGTTAACGCAAATTTGCAACCGTTGCCAAGGTATGAGCAATGTGATTGGCGTTGCTATGTTGCAAATGGGATTTGTAGTAAGGCAAGTCACACTTGAAATCGACCCCTAAAATTGCATTTTTAACGTTAAAATATTTAATTAACGTCCAATTACGCCGACGTATTCAATAATCAGCATTTTAAATTTTATTAAAATTTGTTTTCAAACGACAAAGATATGATGAGAAACTGTAAACTGCAAACTCCTATATATTTCAAATTTACTACATTTATGTGACTTTTTACTGAGACAAAGACAAACAGGGTTAAAAACTAAGAGCTTCATTTTTGTTGAAACTCCACAAATGAAACGTTTGTGTGACAAATGCGGAAAATTTACATTTTAATGACAGTCTTTGTAATGCAGGTGTTAATTCATTTAAACATATATTTAACATTTTGTAATGTTTTATCTAAGATCACATCGGGACGAATTAAACTGGGCGCAAATTGTATTGGGGACGAATTGTCGGGTGCAAACTGTCGGAGACGAACTGTAAAGTAAACACTCTTTTTCTCAATATAATTTTGTAATTTTGTTTGATGCATTTGGAGCAGCCCAAATCCCTTGACATATCTGTTGACTCATCAAACAGCTTTTTTCGCGGACGCCTTATAAAAGCTTTTATTTAAATAAATACGTGCTTACAAAAAGGTGTAGGAAGAATGTAAACTAAATGTTAATTTATGAAGTCATAAAGTCATGATGTCGGGCTAAAAACCGCAGGTAAACATTAAAAAAAAGTTTTACATTCACGGCGATTATCGCGTGAAAAATTTAATAATGTCAGCTCGGTTCCTCGAAAGTTATGGCGGGATTATGTAAGAATTGAAATTCGCCAATTAGATTTTATTGCAGATGCGTCCACTTATTTTTATTTTCGGGAATGGAGCTATGTCGTTTGCATTTTCTTGCTGTTTTTATTTGGCAAACGGCAAACTTAATTTCTAAATGAAGTCGACAGTGTTTACAAAACTCACAATGTTTAAACGTACAGAGAGATTGTAGTCAACAATAAATAAGATTTTAACTACTTGTTCAACATATTTTCAGAACTTTAAGGGATTGAAAATACTAAATTTATGTAAATTTTAGTCTACATTTCAATATTGATTGAAGAATTTACCTAATAATGTACGGTAAAATGGTGCTGTTTCATTAGTTTGTCTCCTATGTAGCTTAAATGAACTACCGCTTGCAAAGTTAATTACTTTGAGGAAATAATGATAACCAAGGGGTGCCAACCTGCCCTTAGGCAGACAATTTTCAAACGCTTTTCCACCTTACACATAGGTATTCTTCATAGTTTTGTCTGAATATTTTGTGGCAGAATTCGGTATTCTTTAAATTGTAAATTCTAAAAGATTCGATAACACTTTCGAAGACTGTTTTTGACCTGAACCCTATCCGATTTTAGAACAAATTAATAAGCCATGCTTAAAATTAAATTGCCGTCAGATCCTAATTTATATTAAATTTAACCCAACTTGCCAAGTTATATTGTACTCGTAATATTATTTCTTAACGGCTTTTACAAAGACTTGAGCGATTATTATTAAAGTAATGATTGGGCTTTAATAATATTAATAATAATACATAGGTTTGTTACAAAAATTATTAGGTTTAGCGCTTTGTAAATATTTTCTACATATTGTTTCATTTTTTTTAAACGATTTCGAAGTGTTGAGATTCAAATAGGATTTTCATTGATGACGGCGAGTACGAGTTGTCACGCATCCGCGTTCCATTTAAAACGTAAATATTTATCTTTGATTCTAATAGTCGATTTAGCTGGTCTCACGTCTAGAAATGTATTTGAACGAAGTTTTAATCCTAATTGTTTAACTAGTACTTCTAATATATTTAGTCCCAATATTTCTGTTTTTTAATTTTACATTAACTAATTTTATTACCGTTTTAATTCTAAAATAAGGTACCTAAATTAATCTACAATGACTGAGTTAACATTTTAAATTATTTGATGACTAACCGATTTTTTGTCTCAGCAATCCGGGCAAAAAGACAGAGACCTCTGTCGGTTGAAAGTTTTTCTCCGGTGTTCAATTCCTGCAAATTTCGCTAGAGGGCAGATTTTATATTGGTAGATAATTTTATTAGAAGATATTGGAAAGTTTCTAATAAATGTCTCATCTTGCATTTGCGTATGTAGATGTCACAAGTGAAAAAATAATTTATAGAATAATCTAAAATGACAATAAAACTAATTTAGGTAGAACAAAACTGGTAATAAGAAAATTAGAGAATATCAAAAATCTACAGATGAAAAAGTAATAAAAGAAATGTACTTAAAAGTGGTAATAACATGATAAGAGAAAACTGCTACTAAAATTTACTTTTATAGACTGGAATAATAAAGACATTATTTTTATTTCTTCTCATCGTGAATTCTTAGTTGCGTATTTACTTCTATTTCTATTGAATTTCAAGAAATATCACTACACCATTAAATTTATTAGAATTCAATAAATTTCCAAATCTCAGAGACTTGGATAAATTGGTTCCAATTTAATCGGCTACAAAGATTTATATTAGGTGAATTACGATGAAAATAAACAAAGCCGGTTCTCATAAAGCATATGAAGTTATACAGGTTGAAGAGTCTATCTGTGGCGCTTTTATAAATAACTATTTTATATTTTTGAAAATACGAATGTAAATGTCTAAATAAAATGTAATTTAAAATTAATTTATAAAGTACAATCTTTCCGAAAAACTGGTTCCATTTTAGGATTGCAAACGTATAATATTAGCAAGTAGTTTTGCCCTCGAGTTAATGCGATTATTATTCAACACTCATTCGCCTGAAAATGTGTTTTATTTTTCAGGTAAATGGAAGTGAATACATATTTATAAAAACTTAAAAAATTGTCATTTAGCTTAAGATTTATTGATTTTTCAAAGAACTTTACGGAATTCATGCACATTTCAACCGATTTCTCCTAACTACATAAATTTACTTTTAACATTATTT
Organism: Gnatocerus cornutus; assembly: GCA_029298725.1. NCBI lineage: Eukaryota > Metazoa > Arthropoda > Insecta > Coleoptera > Tenebrionidae > Gnatocerus > Gnatocerus cornutus. The sequence goes on from CM055514.1 coordinate 4,554,075, forward strand.
TCAAATTTTTGATTTTATGACAGAATTCTTTAGTAAAAAGTCGCGAAAAAAACGATGGTAAAAACCGTATTTTTAACCGACTTTTTCGGTGTCTTTAAGCTTTATCAGCTGTCCAAATCTCAGACGTATTATAGGTCAAACATTGAACGTGTGGCAGTCAAAAAAATATACAGGGTCCGGCAACACTTGTGTCCACCCTCAAAATCGTCTTTAATTTTAAAGATAACATTTTGAAAATTTGCATACACTCAATGTTGACAAAGTTCTAGAAGCCGACGCAATTTTTTTTTATTACTGATAGTTTTGGCATCGCGAACCCTTAAAAACGTAATTATTAGTTAATGGTGAAGGTTTGTAATATCAACATTTAATTTAATTTTTTTTTTCAATGTTAAAAATATCTCAGTTTTGTCATTTTAGATTCAATGCAAATTGTCTTCAAAATTTGAGAGAAAAATGCTGTTCTATCAAGTTAGTTTCCAATTTTTTACGTCAAAATTGAGAACTACGTTTACACCTATCTGTCAACATCTTGTGTCACAAATGACATCTATTCTTTGGTTCGCTTTAGATTGTAACAAAAGTCTTACTTGGTGAAATTGTTGTTTTGTCAATGTTAATTAATTTCTGGTGTCCATAAAGTGCAACATGCCCGAGTTAATCAAAATTAACCTTTATAAGAGTGAATGAAGTGACTTGTGAAATTTTGGTGTAAACGTAGTTTGCCACTGCGCTGTCATAATTTTGAAAACTAACTTGATAAAACAGCGTTTTTTTCGCAAATTTTAAACACAATTTGCATTAGATTTAAAATAAAAACTCAGATGTTTGTATCACAGTTATGTTGAAAAAAAATTGAATTCACGAATATTTGCGCAAAAACTCAAAAATCGCTAAAAATTATTCTTTTTAGGCGTCGCGACGCCAACCAAACCGTAATAAAAAAGAAATTTTTGCGTCAGCTTCTAGAGCTTTGTTAACTATGAGCGTATGCAAATTTCTAAAATTGTATCTTTTAAATTAACCACGTGGACACAAGTGTTGCCGGACCCTGTATATTTAAAAATTTCATTTAAATAAAAAACTTTTTTCCTACAAAATTAAAAAATAATTTTTTCTTCAAACGACACAAGAAGTCACTATTTTTTAGTCGTTTTTAGACAGTAAAGTAGGCAATTTTGTTATAAGTAATGAAAAGCGCTCGTTGACAGGGAAACACTTCTCTGCCAAGGCAGAAAAAGTACTTTTTGTGACGGTTATTATTTGAGACTTCTATTTTGTATGGCACTTACACGATCTTAACTTTGAAGACCCTTAAATGTCATGAATTACAACTACATCCATAGCCATCCATATTTATAGTTCAATTTGAGTTTACTCTTTGTTGGAACTAATTATTTCGTTTGGAGAAAAAGTAGTATTTGTTATTTGGCCAAAAATTGGCTTTTGCTGTCTCGCAATTTTGCTACGCTTCGCTTTGCTACTGCAATTTAATTGCTCGACAAAAAGTACCACTTTTCTGCCGTATAACAAAATCTACTAATATGTTAGATGTCTGAAAAAGACAATAGCAAAGACCGAATTTTTCTATCTGTTTTATTAGTTTCGGAAATATAGAGCTTGAAACTTTAAAAAACTAAAACTTCACTATCAAAATTTTTTATCGCACTAATAATTCCTTTATTGGTGAACGTTAAAAATTTGCGAAGTTTTAGATTCTGCGTACAATGAACATCAATAACTTTAGTTTGCTCCAAAAATCAATAGTATCGATAAAATTAGGTTATATTTTTTTTAAAAAAGTTGTAATTTCAAATTCTCTTCTAATTCGGTTATTTGTTAACGTACATATGTAAAAAAATCGGCTTTGGATTCTGCGTGAAATTCTGCGTAAAATGAGCACTAATAACTAGAGGTTCCTTCACAAATAAACGAGATATTGAAGTTTTCAGGGTGATTTTTAACAAACTTTTTTGGTGCAAAATCATAAGTCGAAAGAGCAGCTATGAACAGGCAAATCTCAAATCGGCAGATAAACAGTTTAGTTTAAAAGTGGCGGTCAAAAAAACAAAAGTTCAAAAATTTTCATTATTTGAGTCCTTCGACCATTTTATTGTGAATGTCTAAGAACAGATTCTCAGCAACAAAAGCGCGAGAAAAACGATAGCGAGGACCATCAGAGATGAACATAAGCAATTGAAGCGTTTAATTGAAGGAGTTTTGTACATTTAGAAAATTTCCAACTGGGTCGGTTTAAATTCTGCTTTTCTCGTAACCAAATCATATAATATAACTTTACGGTTTTGGTAAATAATGAAAATTTGGTCGTAAAAATATGAAGAACATTAAATACCCTGGGTTTCAAAATAATTTTCATTTAGTTACCTTCGAAATGAAATTCCTTTTGTGCCGCCTGCATTGTACTGTCACATTAAACTTCTGTTAAAATTACTTGTCAAACGTCAAAATCGCTAATAAATTAAGAATTTAAACAACAAACAGAAAATTTAAGCGGAGGCTGAGTCAATTTTATCTCTTCAGCGATCCAGTTGTCTCAGATTTGTGTCCACCTAATAATTTTGGGCAAGTATTTTGATTTATGTCACCTACGTTCAAATCATTATCTGCATAAATCGGCATTTTTTAATATACAGGGTCCGGCAACACTTGTGTCCACCCCCAAAATCGTCTTTAATTTTAAAGTTACAATTTTGAAATTTGCATACGCTCATAGTTGACAAAACTCTAGAAACTGACGCCAAAATTTGTTTTTTATCACAGTTTGGTTGGCGTCGCGACGCCTAAGAAGTATAATTTTTAGCGATTTTTGGGTTTTTGCAGAAATTTTTTTCAACATAACTGTGATACAAATATCTAAGTTTTTATTTTAAATCTACTGCAAATTGTATTTAAAATTTGCGAAAAAAACGTTGTTTTATCAAGTTAGTTTTCAAAATTATGACAACGCAGCGGCAAACTACGTTTACACCAAAATTTCACAAGTCACTTCATTCACTCTTATAAAGATTAATTTTGATTAACTCGGGCATGTTGCACTTTATGGACACCAGAAATTAATTAACATTGACAAAACAACAATTTCACCAATTAAAACTTTTGTAACAATCTAAAGCGAACCAAAGGATAGATGTCATCTGTGACACAAGATGTTGACAGATGGGTGTAAACGTAGTTCCCAATTTTAACGTAATGAAATTGGAAACTAACTTGATAAAACAGCATTTTTTTCTCAAATTTTGAAGACAATTTGCATTGAATCTAAAATAACAACTGAGATATTTTTAACACGTTTATATTGAAAAATAAATAAATTAGATGTTGATATCACAAACCCTCACAATTAACTAAAAATTACATTTTTAAGGCGTCGCGACGCCAAAACTATCGGTGATAAAAAATAAATTTTTGCGTCAGCTTCTAGAGCTTTGTCAACTATGAGCGTATGCAAATTTTCAAAATTTTATCTTTAAAATTAATGACGATTTTGGGGGTGGACACAAGTGTTGCCGGACCCTGTATACGGTAAATCATATGCATGAAAATCTTTTTGAAACACGGTGTACGTATAAAGTGTTTTTTCAACAATTTCATTTTATTTAAAATTGTCACATATCCCCTTGAAGTGCTTCAATTTTAAAATGAATTATATGTAAATAATAATTATTATAGTTCGCATTTAATTTAAAAAGTCTGATACCTCAAAAATTGAAACCACATCGCTGGGTGAATTACAAAAACATATTCCCTGCTTTTAATTAAAAGCAACCACTATTAAGAGATTTAATTTAATTACCAACTACAAAGGTTTTATCAGTTGTTGTTTACTTCTCGTACTAAAATAACAGGTTTTTATCTAAAGAGATCGAAAAGTTCTTTTGTACTTGATTTTCTATTTACAAAACGGAATGATTTATACGACACCAAATGTTAAGAGTGTCATTTATATGCAATTAGCTTTTTAAAACCAGTTAATAGGAAATAAATGATTTCTTTAGATTTCGTGTGAAAGACTTTTTTTAAATACGACTGTGGAACTTGAAGTTGTGTTGGTAGCTCTACATGCATTGTTTTTATCACTGAAATATTAAAAAAGATAACAATGTTACCAATATGTATAAACAAACCATTTCTGTTAAGTTTGTGTTAAGATGATAGATATTTCAAAATAACTATCTTGCTAACGACATGTTGATGGCCATGTCTTAATTTGAAATAAACAACCAGATAATACCTGCCAGTAGCTTCTGTAACAGTTTAGTTTCATTTGGAATTTCTTCAAGAACGGACTATGGGAAATAAAATTTATGTGTTCATTTTGGGTGAGTAATAAACAGATACATCTCGTGTTTAAGCGACAATAATAAATTATTGTAAATGTGGTTATGTTCTGCATTTTTCAAATTTTATTAAAAAATACAAGGTGTTTATAAATGTTTCTAGACTATGAAATGTCAAATAAATTTGCCGCTCGTTACTAATGTGGGTTTAGATTTTTCAACTGACATTTGTAGTTAACCTCAATCATTGAACAAAGTTAGTTTTGAAAACAAACTGTTCAAGTTGTGGTTTGAAGCCTGAAAATATAAAATTTTAACACAAAACCGTAACTGAAAAGTCGTAGACGTAAGCGACATTTAATAATTGTGAACATTCACTATGAAAACGAAGCGGTAAAATAGGGCATGACAGGAATTTCAAAGCCCCCCTTGTATTTAAAAGTATCTTATTGATCAAACAAGCACTCATACATTTAGTTTATTTATTAACTCGCTTATGAAACTCCCGTCTTTGGGTGCTTAAAGAAAAATTTCGATTTATCGAAATTAATATTTCTAAAATTATGTGAGTTTGAGCGGAATTGCGGCTATTTATTACAAAACGAGCTTTGCGTAGCTTAATGTAGACAGTTAGAATATAACCTCTGAAAGTTAAACAGGTCAATTTCTGCTCCTAAGAATTTAATACCTATTTGCTAATGTTGGTATTGATTTTTGTCGCTTTTAAACACATTATGGGGTGAAGGTAGAGCTCCGGAAGCAGGTCGTTTTGACGTTTTATGTTTTAGTGGGGCTGCAAGGTTTCTCTCTGATTATTTTGAATTTTCGCAGTAAACATTTTCCTCCAAGTCTTAACATCAGCAGAATGGAGTTGGGAAGACCAAGACCCTTATTTCAGTACATCAGAAAAACCACCCCGTCCAACACCCACCACTTGGACCACCAACTCGCCTTCCTCAACCGAACACAGCAACCCCTCCATCAGAAGATGTATCAAGCGGTGTCCCAGCACAAGTGAATACAATCCCATTTGTGGTACCGATAATGTGACGTACAATAACCAAGGCAAACTGCTTTGTGCGAAGAGCTGTGGTGTCGGTAAGTAGATTTTATCGAACGCACATGTTAATAAGTGAAGACTAATTCACGTTTAGACGTTAGCAGAGCCCACGATGGTACCTGCGGTAATTCACCTACGACAGTGCAACCCCCGACGCCCACCACTTCAACATCGCGCCCCGATATAGTCACTCCTAACCCCGCCTGTTTCAAAAAGTGCCCCAAAACCGCCGAATACAACCCTCTGTGTGGAACTGACAACAGGACGTACAACAATGAGAGCGGAATGAAGTGTGCTCAACAGTGTGGCGCTCGTAAGTACAGGCAGCAACATTAAGAAATGACGTGGATTTTGAGCCCGGATTTCGAATCTGCGCGAAATTCTGCGTAAAATCAGCCTAAATAATGCAAGTTTGCCCCAAAATAAGCTAAATATCGACCGCAGAAGTTTGATACAGTTTTATAGCCGCAATTTTTTTTCGACTTCTTAACTGAAAAATTGCGAGAAAAACGATGGTGAAAACCGTTTCTTTCGATCTGTCGCAGTTTACGAGATAAAGAGCATCAAACCTTCAAAAATTTGGCCCTCTGGCGACAACCTAAAACTGCAAACGGCCATAACTCCGTTATTTGTTGAAGTACGTTAAAAATTCGTCCGAAATTAGATTCTGCGTTTTGCGTCAATTAACACAAATAACTTGAGTTTGCTTTACAAATAAACGAAATATTGACCAAAAACGGTTTTGAAAAGGTTTTTTTGGGGTGATTTTCAATAATTTTTTTCGAGGCGAAAAAGACATTTAATAACTTCCAGTTACACATCGATCGAAAGAGCAGCCATATATCTATCAACTCGCCAAATCTCAGATCGATAACTCAAATAGTTTACGAGTGGCGGCCAAAGAACAAAAAATTGAAAAAATCTCATCGATTGAGTCGGAATTTTTTTTCGCCAAAAAATTAACCATCGAATTTTGGGTATTTATGGGCGAATTCTAAAGGAAAATGACCCGAGAAAAACGATGGCACAAAGAGTTTCCTAATATCTGTAGTAGTTTCGGAGATATTTAGCTTTACAAATTTGAAAATCGAAAATCAATTATCGAAACTTTAAACGGCAATAACTAGGTTATTTGTTGTTGGATATGAATTTTTGAGCAAGGATTTGGAATCTACGTGAAGTTTTGCGTAAAATAAGCTATAATAACAGAAATTTCCCCCAAAAATAAGCGAGATATTGACCAGAAATTTAAAATAGTTTTAGTCCTGAAATTTCTTCAATAAAATCAAATTTTTGACTTTCGGAAAATCTAAGAACGGATTCTTAACTGAAAAATCGCAAGAAAAACGATAGCGAAAACAGTTTCTTTCAATCTGTCGTAATTTACGAGATATAAAGCATCGAAACTTTCAAACCTTCAAAAATTTGGCCCTCTGGCGTCAACCCAAAAATTCAAACGGCCATAACTCAGTTATTTCCTGACGTACGTTAAAAAATCGCTCGAATTTGGATTCTGCGTGAAGTTTTGCGTTTAATGAGCACAAATAACTTGAGTTTGCTTCACAAATAAACGATATTGACCAAAAACTGTTTTGACAAGGTTTTTTTGGGGTGATTTTCAATAGTTTTTTTTCTAGGCGAAAACAACGTTTAATAACTTCGGGTTACACATCAATCAAAAGATATCTATCAACTGGCCAAATTTCAGATCGATAACTCATATAGTTTACGAGTGGCAGCCAAAGAACAAAAAATTGAAAAAATTTCATCGAGTCGGAAATTTTTTTCGCCAAAAAATTAACCATCGAATTTTGGGTATTTAAGCGCGAATTCTAAAGGAAAATGACCCGAGAAAAACGATGGCACAAAGAGTTTCTTAATATCTATAGTAGTTTCGGAGATATTTAGCTTTAAAAATTTGAAAATCGAAAATCAATTATCGAAACTTTAAACGGCAATAACTGGGTTATTTGTTGTTGGATATAAATTTTTGAGCACGGATTTGGAATCTACGTGAAGTTTTGCGTAAAGTAAGCTATAATAACACAAGTTTGCTCAAAAAATAAGCGAGATATCGACCAGAAGTTTAAAATAATTTTAGTCTTAAAATTTCTTCAATAAAATCAAATTTTTGACTTTCGGAAAATCTAAGAACGGATTCTTAACTGAAAAATCGCAAGAAAAACGATGGCGAAAACCGTTTCTTTTAATCAGTCGTACTTTACGAGATATAGAGCATCGAAACTTTCAAACCTTCAAAAATTTGGTCCTCTGGCGACAACCCAAAAATTCAAACGGCCATAACTCAGTTATTTCCTGACGTACGTTAAAAAATCGCTCAGATTTGGATTCTGCGTGAAGTTTTGCGTTTAATGAGCACAAATAACTTGAGTTTGCTTCACAAATAAACGAGATATTGACCAAAAACTGTTTTGACAAAATCTTTTTGAGGTGATTTTCAATAGTTTTTTTTCTAGGCAAAAACAACGTTTAATAACTTACACATCAATTAAAAGATATCAACTGGCCAAATTTTAGATCGATAACTCATATAGTTTACGAGTGGCAGCCAAAGAACAAAAAATTGAAAATTTTTCATCGATTAAACTGCCATACCTCAGTTATTTGTTATAGTATGTCGATTCTAAGCCCGGATTTAGAATCTGCGCGAAATTCTGCGTAAAATTAGCCCCAATGACGTGAGTTTGCTCCAAAAATAACCGAAAAATCGACCGAAGAAGATTCATATATTCTATTTTATCTTCCAGAAGTCCAAAAGAGGTTCGACGGCGTGTGTGGAAGTCCAGCTTCTTCCACAACAACACGACAACCCCCCAGAAGTACGACAGTTTTACCTCCGAATTTTAGAGCTTGCATAAGACAATGCATCGTCTCTTCTGATTACCAACCAGTGTGTGCTTCAGATGGTAACACTTATGATAATGAAAGTTTGATGGTGTGCGATGCTTCGTGTGGTCGAAGTAAGTCCATGTAAAAGGTTTATAAGTTTTGGTAATTCGATGATTTTCAGATGTGCAGAAGGTGAGGAATGGGGCCTGCTAATTTTTTGCTTCGTTAAAAGAATGCAATTGTAATCTTAAATAAATCAATTCTTTGCATACTTCAAATTCTTTATACATTGATTTTCTCATCCTCTCGCTAATTAATTCATTGTCATTAACCCAGTAAAAAAATCGAACAAGAATCGTTACCCCTATTAATAAAGACACACAGAAATGTAAAAAACCTTTCTAAACGCAACTGCGTGGACTCACTGAAGGCAGTAAAGTGCGCATAATAGCACCCAGCCAGGCGAAAACAAATTCTATTCTCATTTCAGGCGTGAAATTTCAGGATATTTTCTTTGTGTTTACCTATCTATACGCTAAAATTATCGGTTCGCCAGAACAGCAGAAAACAGAAGCAGTTTTTTACAACAGCGCGGATAAAAAGATAAACTATACGCAAATAATTCCGTTTGTGTTTTTATCGTCCGTCATAGTCCTGCGAAAGAAGAGCGCAGGCCAAGCGCGAGGTATAAAGCTCAAGCTGCAGGAAACGGCGCACACCTTCATTTGTGTTCCTGCTGTGCTCGTGTATCCGCTCTGCGTACAAACTTTGGACTGACGTCTTTGGGATTGTGACTGGTAAGTACCATTTATTGTGTATTAAAATGATCTGATTGCGAAGAATTCTCATCATTTTTAAGAACTCGGAACTTTTTTATTATCTTTTAGGGAAGAATTTCAAATTTGCGGTTCGGGATCGAACTCGCAACGGAAGAATTCAGAAAGTGCTTTTTAATAACAAAACCGTCCTCCTGCGAGCTACTAAAAATGACAGATACGGACCACGATTTGCAGAGCAATGCTAATTTTGGTTTTATCTTTTAATCCTTTTGCTGTTCTCTTGCTTATCTGGGTCAAATTCGCTTCTTCTACCTCCGCTCGGTCATGTTGGTTTGGATAAAAATTGAGATTAAAATTAGAAATTCAAATTTCCCGCCTTTGGAAAAAACATAAATAAATATAATTTTAGCATGAGCAAGACGAGTCGTTATCTGCAATCTTACCAACCCTCTAAATCAAATTCCCTTTTATAAACCAAATTTTTAATTAATAAAATATTTATTTTTTGTAAAATTAGAATGCCTTGAATGGTATTTAACAGTTCTGACAGCAACTTCATCCTACATAATACAGCTAAATTAACATTAATTCAATTGGGCTCGCTTCTGATTGAAATTATAGAAAAAATATGCCGCTTAGTACGGGGAGAGCCGAGTCGCTGTTTACAATACTACCAACCATTCAAATTAAATTCCCAACTATACAGGATCCTCAAAGACAACATTTTGTAGTGTTTAATAGAACTAAAAGAGTATTTTATGCAATTAACTAGTGGGGCTGCTGGAGGATTCTTTGGAGACAAAAATTACGAAATTCTTACGATAATGATAGGGAAGGTTTCTCAGCTTCTTTGCCATCGAAGACCGAGAAAAACATTAAGATAATAATCGTGGCACTGAAATTTTCCAATCATTTCTCGTTGTAATTTACGTTTAAAAAGCTTCTCTTTTCGAGTCAAAAATGACTTAGAGCAGTGAAAAATGTCTTTCAGACGACGGCTTTCCTTTTCCGGTTGACGTTTGTGGTCAGTTGGGATGAAAACACCAAATGCTGGGCTCTTATTGATCGTAACTAGAAACACCAAAATCGTTGTTCGGTTAGTTTGGAATATTTCTTATTAAAAATTAGTGACAGACCCTTTCTGCCTCTCAATAGTGCAGTAGTTTCCACACTCGTTAGGTTCAGCTTGTCTTTCTCATTAAATTTCTACTATAAACAAACCAATTATCATCAAGCTAAATAAATAAATTAAATTTTGCCTTTATTCATTTGTCACAACATCTTAAGCCGTTGCGTTTTAGTCTCTGTGAGTTTGAGAAATGCAAATCTCCTTGGCACTGTCTTCAGTAAAAACGATAATTTGTCGGAATGGGCAATGATGACTGTCCTACTTTGCAGTGGTGTTGTCTTGAATTAAGAAAAGTTCCGCAAACTTGGATCTATAATCTCATTTGAAGCTAATCCATTTACTTAGATTTTTTATGTTCTGTTTGATATTACCTACATCGATTTGTAATTACCACCTTGTAAAGAAAAACATTTCTTTGCTTAGATCGAAAGATAACAGTTCCTGATAAAACTCCTGTTAAAATCAATACTCTCCAACTTTAATTCGCTTCATAATTTTAGAAATATGACTCACATGCATTTAAGTGCACAAAATCTTATTGTATTCACAATGAGTTTAGTCCTCAGGAAAAATCGCTCAGTCACGAAAGTATTAACATCGCTCGCGTGTGGATAAAGAATAAGAGTATAAAAGCTTTTCAGTTTGTTTGAATGAAACAACACCTATAGGTATAAATAGGTGCGAACCAGTGGAATAGTTCTTCCCTAATTATTTTTTAAAAGGATGTTCTGATTTTATTGTGAGAACAATTGGGCAAACGTTTGATTCAAATTCTACTCGTGTTATCATTTTGAATGAGATTTTTAGATTGTGGGGTGTACTGGCAAGTTGCCAGATTACGCATAATGCGTCAAACGGACCTAAATGCACTGACGCATGACTTTTTTGTTGGCGTAGTTTATACCCTCGCTCTGCGCCTTAGGAGACAGACGAGTTGGATCCTTGCTCGGTACGCCACATTTTGTCAATACAAGAGTTCAAGTTTTATGGGCGCTTTTAGGGCTTTTTCAAATGTACAGTGAGCGTATACCTAAAATGGTTGAATTTTATAAAATTAGGACTTTTGTTCTTTTCAAAATTTCGACTTTTGAATGCCTCCATTTTCTCTTCTTTAAATTCTCAGTTTAAAATTTGAATACCAATAACTAATTTTATTACAGATATTGAACATATGATAAATTCGATACTTTTTAAGGAAAGAAACTTATGAATAAAATACAATCCTATAAGACTCTGCTGTAGAGGGAAAAAAGATAAAAAAAAACATTAAATGTTCCAATTCTGTAATTCCCTCATTTTTGGTAATACAATTACGAAATTTGTGGTAGTTGGTACTCTTATCTATCTTATTAAGTGTGCGAAGTTACAAATATGTACAACAAAATATATATGTTTTGGAAATTTATGTTCTGAGATTAATGCAAAACTCACCACTTTTTTTCAACACACTGTAATTCCATCATTTTTGGTGGTACAATTAGGAAATTTATGTTAGTTGGTACTCTTGTCTATCTCATTAAAAGTGCCAATTTATAAAGGTGTACAACAAAAAACATATTTTTTGTAAATTTATGTTTTGAGATGAATACAAATCGTACCAATTTTTTTCCACACGATGTAATTCCTTCATTTTTAGCACTACAATTACGAACTTTGAGGTGGTTAATACGCGTGTCTACTTTATATAGTGTGCAAAGTTACAATAATGTATAACAAAAAGTATATGTTTTGAAAATTTATGTTCTAATATGAATGCTATACTTGCTTCTTTTTTTTCAACACACTGTAATTCCTTTCTTTTTGGTATTATAATTACAAAATTTGTAGTGGTTGGTACTCTTGTCTATTTTATTATAAGTGCCAATTTTTAAAAATGTACAACGAAAAACAAATTTTTTGGAAATTTATGTTCTGAGATAAATACAAAACGTATCAATTTTTTTTCAACACGCTGTAATTTCCTCATTTTTGGTAATACAATTACGAAATTGGTGGTAGTTGGTAGTAGTTGGTAGAGACCCTTGTCTATCTTATTAAGAGTGCCAATTTGCAGTAGTGTACATCAAAAAACATATTTTTTGGAAATTTATGTTCTGAGATTAATGCAAAACTCACCACTTTTTTTCAACACACTGTAATTCCATCATTTTTGGTGGTACAATTAGGAAATTTATGTTAGTTGGTACTCTTGTCTATCTCATTAAAAGCGCTAATTTACAAAGGTGTACAACAAAAAACATATTTTTTGTAAATTTATGTTTTGAGATGAATGCAAATCGTACCAATTTTTTTCCACACGCTGTAATTCCTTCATTTTTAGTACTACAATTACGAACTTTGAGGTGGTTAATACGCGTGTCTACCTTATTTAGTGTGGAAAGTTACAATAATGTATAACAAAAAGTATATTTTTTGGAAATTCATGTTCTGAGATAAATACAAAACGTATCAATTTTTTTTCAACACGCTGTAATTCCCTCATTTTTGGTAATACAATTACGAAATTGGTGGTAGTTGGTATCCTTGTCTATCTCATTAAGAGTGCCAATTTACAGTAGTGTACATCAAAAAACATATTTTTTGAAAATTTATGTTCTCAGATTAATGCAAAACTCACCACTTTTTTTCAACACACTGTAATTCCATCATTTTTGGTGGTACAATTACGAAATTTATGTTAGTTGGTACTCTTGTCTATCTCATTAAAAGTGCCAATTTACAAAGGTGTACAACAAAAAACATATTTTTTTGTAAATTTATGTTTTGAGATGAATGCAAATCGTACCAATTTTTTTCCACACGATGTAATTCCTTCATTTTTAGCACTACAATTACGAACTTTGAGGTGGTTAATACGCGTGTCTACTTTATATAGTGTGCAAAGTTACAATAATGTATAACAAAAAGTATATTTTTTGGAAATTCATGTTCTGAGATAAATACAAAACGTATCAATTTTTTTCAACACGCTGTAATTCCCTCATTTTTGGTAATACAATTACGAAATTGGTGGTATTTGGTATCCTTGTGTATCTCATTAAGAGTGCCAATTTATAGTAGTGTACATCAAAAAACATATTTTTTGGAAATTTATGTTCTGAGATGAATGCAAATCGAACCAATTTTATTCCACACGCTGTAATTCCTTCATTTTTAGTACTGCAATTACGAACTTTGAGGTGGTTAATACGCGTGTCTACCTTATTTAGTGTGCAAAGTTACAATAATGTATAACAAAAAACAAATTTTTTGGAAATTTATGTTCTGAGATAAATACAAAACGTATCAATTTTTTTTCACCACGCTGTAATTCCCTCATTTTTGGTAATACAATTACGAAATTGGTGGTAGTTGGTACCCTTGTCTATCTCATTAAGAGTGCCAATTTGCAGTAGTGTACATCAAAAAACATATTTTTTGGAAATTTATGTTCTGAGATTAATGCAAAACTCACCACTTTTTTTCAACACACTGTAATTCCATCATTTTTGGTGGTACAATTAGGAAATTTATGTTAGTTGGTACTCTTGTCTATCTCATTAAAAGTGCCAATTTACAAAGGTGTACAACAAAAAACATATTTTTTGTAAATTTATGTTTTGAGATGAATGCAAATCGTACCAATTTTATTCCACACGCTGTAATTCCTTCATTTTTAGTACTACAATTACGAACTTTGAGGTGGTTAATACGCGTGTCTACCTTATTTAGTGTGCAAAGTTACAATAATGTATAACAAAAAGTATATTTTTTGGAAATTCATGTTCTGAGATAAATACAAAACATATCAATTTTTTTTCACCACGCTGTAATTCCCTCATTTTTGGTAATACAATTACGAAATTGGTGGTAGTTGGTACCCTTGTCTATCTCATTAAGAGTGCCAATTTGCAGTAGTGTACATCAAAAAACATATTTTTTGGAAATTTATGTTCTGAGATTAATGCAAAACTCACCACTTTTTTTCAACACACTGTAATTCCATCATTTTTGGTGGTAAAATTACGAAATTTATGTTAGTTGGTACTCTTGTCTATCTCATTAAAAGTGCCAATTTACAAAGGTGTACAACAAAAAACATATTTTTTGTAAATTTATGTTTTGAGATGAATGCAAATCGTACCAATTTTATTCCACACGCTGTAATTCCTTCATTTTTAGTACTACAATTACGAACTTTGAGGTGGTTAATACGCGTGTCTACCTTATTTAGTGTGGAAAGTTACAATAATGTATAGCAAAAAGTATATTTTTTGGAAATTCATGTTCTGAGATAAATACAAAACGTATCAATTTTTTTTCAACACGCTGTAATTCCCTCATTTTTGGTAATACAATTACGAAATTGGTGGTAGTTGGTATCCTTGTCTATCTCATTAAGAGTGCCAATTTACAGTAGTGTACATCAAAAAACATATTTTTTGAAAATTTATGTTCTCAGATTAATGCAAAACTCACCACTTTTTTTCAACACACTGTAATTCCATCATTTTTGGTGGTACAATTACGAAATTTATGTTAGTTGGTACTCTTGCCTATCTCATTAAAAGTGCCAATTTACAAAGGTGTACAACAAAAAACATATTTTTTGTAAATTTATGTTTTGAGATGAATGCAAATCGTACCAATTTTTTTCCACACGATGTAATTCCTTCATTTTTAGTACTACAATTAAGAACTTTGAGGTGGTTAATACGCGTGTCTACCTTATTTAGTGTGCAAAGTTACAATAATGTATAACAAAAAGTATATTTTTTGGAAATTCATGTTCTGAGATAAATACAAAACGTATCAATTTTTTTTCAACACGCTGTTATTCCCTAATTTTTGGTAATACAGTTACGAAATTAGTGGTAGTTGGTACCCTTGTCTATCTCATTAAGAGTGCCAATTTACAGTAGTGTACATCAAAAAACATATTTTTTGGAAATTTATGTTCTGAGATGAATACAAAACGTATCAATTTTTTTTCAACACGCTGTAATTCCCTCATTTTTGGTAATACAATTATGAAGTTAGTAGTAGTTGGTACCCTTGTCTATCTCATTAAGAGTGCCAATTTACAAAGGTGTACAACAAAAAACATATTTTTTGTAAATTTATGTTTTGAGATGAATGCAAATCGTACCAATTTTTTTCCACACGCTGTAATTCCTTCATTTTTAGTACTACAATTACAAACTTTGAGGTGGTTAGTACTCGTGTCTACCATATTATGTGTGCAAAGTTTCAATAATGCATAACAAAAATTATATGTTTTGCAAATTTGTGTTCTAATATGAATGCTAAACTTGCTTCTTTTTTTTCAACACACTGTAATTCCATTTTTGGTGTTATAATTATAAAATTTGTAGTGGACGGTACTCTTGTCCATTTTATTATAAATGCCAATTTTTAAAAATGTACAACAAAAAACATATTTTTTGAAAATTTATGTTTTCAGAATAAAATTTTTTCAAGATGCTGTAATTACTTCATTTTTGGTATTATAAGCACGAAATTTGTGGTGGTTGGTACTCTTGTTCATCTTTTTAAGTGTGATTTATAAATAAAATACAATCCTATAAAACTCTGCTGCAGAAGTAAAAAAGATAAAAGAAACATTAAATTTTCCAATTCGAGGCAATAAATTACGGAAAACTAGTACTAACACTGCTGCATCAGCGGTTAAACTCGCTCAGAAATCCAAGTTTGCCACCTAGTCTTAATTAGATATACTTTAAGTCGACCTCTAAAACTTTATTTTACTTACTTGTTACTCAAATAACTGTAATAATCGCTCACGACCAGCAGGTACACAACTTTGCGTGTAAATCTGAATTAATTATTACAAAAATTATCAATCGTAAAAAATGTGAAAAAGCCAAATTGTGTTTCTCCAAACAGTAGAAGAAATAATTACTAAAGTTCGTTCTTTTGGGATTTGATGCGCTAAGTAGTCTCCAGCAAATCTCTAAAAAGTTTTAACTTGGCACGGCTAAAACTCGTTCCCAATGTGTACTTTTGGGAATTATTGCATTTTTCGCTTGTCGAGAGTAAATAATAAAAAAATTTAGAATATTAGCAACGTTTCGGTATTGATTTCTGCCCAAAATTCCAGCTTGATTGAAACATTTGACTTGTTCAAGCATTCACGCTAAAGACATATTTCACGTCATGAAGAAAAAATGTAACCGCACGAACCACCGCGACAATTTACAAAATTGCCTCTTTATATTCCCTGGAAAAGCACTAAACTGATCGATAATTATTATAAAGTTTGATTAGTCTTCACGCGTTTTTAAATCGAACTTTAATAATCTCGACATGTTAAAAATAAACGAGCGGCTGAGGTTGAGGAGGGTTTTAATCGATATCGGAATTAGATACTATTTTTGTCGTTGATAAAATCATGAATCTGCACACGAGAGAAAGTTTAATTATGGGCGAGTATTTAACTATCAATTTCATATTTTACCGGAAGCTGTTGGTATTCAGTTCCGGTCGGGTCTACGTAAATATTGCAAAACGTTCAATAAAGCCCTCTAGTAGTTATAGTCGTGAGTATATTTACAATATCCAAGGTGAATTCCCGGAGCACTTAAACCTGGTTCAACCCACGAGTTGAGAGCAAAATGCTAAATTTTTGAAAACGTCAAAAATCAATAAAACCGACATTCTTCTGCCAGGTTTGTATATTTTTACATAGAAAACAATACAAGAGAAATCTTTTATGTTACCATCTAAGAAGGTTTTTTCGTGGGTACTGGAAGTACCGGAGGTTTACAAGTCTTGTAAATTCCAAATATTCCAATCGGACAACATTTCCAATTTCCAAGACACTGGTCATCCGTATCACAAAATTCTAGACCATCAAATTTGAAATTGGAAGGGCAGGCTCCTGGTTTTTTGGTCGCATTTTCATTGGGGAACCTACAAGCGTCGATGAAACCAAGAATTAACAAGAAGAAAATTATTTGTAAAGTTTTGATTGTCATGTTTAGCGGAATAACTGCCAGTTTTAAGACTGTTGTATAGTTTATATAGTTTTCTTTGTCCATTGTTTTTGTAAGTGAGTGACATAAAACGGGACTTTAATTAAGAAAGAAAAATGTTATCACGTCTGGCACGAGTACGTGAGATGATAAATTGCACGTTAAAAAGGTTTATGAAGGTTGTTTTTGTAATTTTTGTACTATGCAGGTCGTTTATCAGAATATGGTAATTTTTATTTACAGGACAATACAATTTTTATTTGCAAATGCAATTTTTAGAATTGAAGAGTTTTAAAAGTTTAGAACCAGAAATTTCTTATCCATAAGTCAAAATTTAAGTCTGTCTTACTTTCAATACGATTTTCTACCGTTTTCTCTTGACAGAAAATCATTTCCCCGACCCCTCATTTCCATTCCCTTCACTTCGAACGGGAACAAATCCATATCCTGTTCCGATACTTCTCTCAGCTTATACAGGACTGGTTAAAACACGCCCGACAAATTTCGATTGCTCCACGCAATTTTTCTTTTACACGCCCGCTAATATCCAGTTTATCGTCCTCGTTACGTAAAATACACCCATCGTTCTTTAGTTCAGCTGGATTTTACCTAACACAACATAAACGTGGCACAACTTTGAAAGTTTCCCGGATTACTTCTGTAAATCACCTCCGGCATTCTCCTCTACTCCGTTTCTTCCTCGTTTTAAATTTCTGTGACAGAAAGTTATCTATTGCAGCGGCCTCAAGGGGTGTGCACCCAAAATAACTATAATATCAGCACAGATTCTTCAAAGATTTCAATTTTTTGTTAAATTGGTGCATATTTTCTGAGAATAAATTAATAAAAGGCCGCACTTATTACATTTTCGAACCTTTAAAAGCGCTTGACTACAGTTCCTGGCGCGCCGCTTTTCCGGACTCGTTTTCTCGGTTTCTATCAAAATTTTACTGTAAACTAGATATTCTTAATGGAATTTTTTATTAAAGAATTTCCATTTTATTTAAGCATGGTAGACATAAACGTAATAGTATGTATAACATTTACATAGCAAAGTAATCAGGGAAATTTAGTTTTATGATTTTATTCCTTAGTTCTGCAATCAGCAATTTAAAGTGCATTTACACCACAAGTTTTAAGAAAAAAAGACAGAGTTAAACTTTTAGGTCAGGCGTGTAAAAGAAGAGATAACTTTGTTGAAAATGACCGGCGATGGAATTATTATTCAGAAGTCGAACGAAAAGAACATATGTATAAAAGTTCGATATCAACACTGGGAATTGCATTACGTACGCGTACTATGCAGTGGCCCATCTAAGACTTTCGAGCCTAATATCTTTGTTATTTGTGAACGGATTTACGGTCAATTTTATTCGATTTAATCTAAAAATTTAAATCATTTAAAATTAAAGTATCCTATAAAGCGGCAATAATAACCCACCATCAACACAAAGAGTTATGAAAAGATCTCCCAGAAACAACAGTAACTGTAATTCCTTTATTGTTGGTGTTATAATTACGAAACTTGTAGTAGTTGGTACTCTTGTCTAACTTATTAAATGTGCGAAGTTACAAAAATGTACAACTAAAAACATTTTTTGTACATTTATGTTCTGAGATGAATGCAAAACGTATCAATTTTTTTTCAACACATTGTAATTCCTTAATTTTTTATGCCACAATTACGAAATTTGTTGTAGTTGCTACACTTATCTATCTGACTAACAATGCTGATTTACACCAATGTACAACAAAAAACATTTTTTGGAAATTCATATTCTGAGATGAATGCAAAACTTACAATTTTTTCTAACACGCTGTAATTCCCTCATTTTTGGTACTACAATTACGAAATTAGTGTTAGTTGGTACCCTTGTCTATTTCATTAGAAGTGGCAATTTACAATAGTGTACAACAAAAAACATATTTTTTGGAAATTTATGTTCTGATATGAATCCAAAACTTGCTACTTTTTAACACACTGTAATTCCTTAATTTTTTATGCCACAATTTCGAAATTTGTTGTAGTTGCTCCATTTGTCTATCTGACTAGCATTGCTAATTTACACTAATGTACAACAAAAAACATATTTTTTGGAAATTCATATTCTGAGATGAATGCAAAACTTACAATTTTTTTTCAACACGCTGTAATTCCTTAATTTTTTAGGCCACAATTTCGAAATTTGTTGTAGTTGCTCCATTTGTCCATCTGACTAACATTGCTAATTTACACTAATGTACAACAAAAAACATATTTTTTGGAAATTCATATTCTGAGATGAATGCAAAACTTACAATTTTTTTTCAACACGCTGTAATTCCTTAATTTTTTATGCCGCAATTACGAAATTTGTTGTAGTTGCTACACATGTCTATCTGACTAACATTGCTGATTTACACTAATGAACAACCAAAAAACATATTTTTTGGAAATTCATATTCTAAGATGAATGCAAAACTTACAATTTTTTTTCAACACGCTGTAATTTCTTAATTTTTGGTACTACAATTACGAAATTAGTGGTAGTTGGTACTCTTGTCTATCTTATTATATATGCAAAGTTACAAAAATGTACAACAAAAAACATATTTTTTGAAAATTTATGTTCTGAGATGACTGCAAAACGCATCAATTTTTTTTCAACACACTGTAATTCCTTAATTTTTTATGCCACAATTACGAAATTTGTTGTAGTTGGTACACTTGTCTATCTAACTAACAATGCTGATTTACACTAATGTACAACAAAAAACATATTTTTTGGAAATTCATATTCTGAGCTGAATGCAAAACTTACAATTTTTTTTCAACACGCTGTAATTCCCTCATTTTTGGTACTACAATTACGAAATTAGTGGTAGTTGGTACCCTTGTCTATCTCATTAAGAGTGCCAATTTACAATAGTGTACAACAAAAAACATATTTTTTGGAAATTCATATTCTGAGATGAATGCAAAACTTTCAATTTTTTTTCAACACGCTGTAATTCCTTAATTTTTGGTACTACAATTACGAAATTAGTGGTAGTTGGTACTCTTGTCTATCTTATTAAATGTGCAAAGTTACAAAGATGTACAACTAAAAACATATTTTTTGAAAATTTATGTTCTGAGATTAATGCAAAACTTACCACTTTTTTTCAATACACTGTAATTTTTTCATTTTTGGTGGTACAATTTTGAAATTTATAGTGGTTGATACTCTTGTCTATCTCATTAAAAGTGCCAATTTATAAAGGTGTACAACAAAAAACATATTTTTTGTAAATTTATGTTTTGAGATGAATGCAAATCGTACCAATTTTTTTCCACACACTGTAATTCCTTTATTTTTAGTACTTCAATTACAAACTTTGAGGTGGTTAATACGCGTGTCTACCTTATTTAGTGTGCAAAGTTACAATAATCTATAACAAAAAGTATATGTTTTGAAAATTTATGTTCTAATATGATGCAAAACTTGCTTCTTTTTTTAAACACACTGTAATTCCTTTCCTTTTGGTGTTATAATTACAAAATTTGTAGTGGTTGGTACTCTTGTCTATTTTATTTATTTTCAAATGCTTTTATTTATATTTGTACAACAAAAAACATATTTTTGGGAAATTTATGTTTTCAGATGAATTCAAAACATATAAAAAAAATTCAATATGCTGTAATTGCTTCATTTTTGGTATGATAAGCACGAAATTTGTGGTGGTTGGTACCCTTGTCTATCTTTTTAAGAGTGACAATTTTCAAAAATGTACTACAAGAAACGTTTTTTTCTGGAAATTTATTCATTCTGAGGCGAATGCAAAATTGCCAATTTTTAACAGTGATGTAGTTTAATTAACGTCGAATTAACCCTCACATATTCAATAATTTTAGTTTTCCATTTTATTAAAATCCGTTCGCAAATAACAAAGATATTGGGCTCGAAATTCTTAGATGGGCCACCTGTATAGGAGATGTTCACATTAGAAGGTAGAAAGAAGAGAAGAGTCTATTTTAATAGCTGATTCTTCACGTTTATTCCCCTTCTCTTGGAAAAATAAATACAAGTCGAACTTAACGAGTTTCCTCACTTTTTTATAGGGTAACAAAATAATCTTTGTGTGTGCGTGGTAATTAGAGAATTGTAGCCAGTATTAATCTCGAAGTGGTCGCAGGACCGTAACAGTCAAAATCTCACATATTAGCGGGATTGGGAACCGCAAATTGTTCGCTCGAAGCTAAATTATAGTACGATTGTGGCCTCGGATAATACACACAAATCTGGTGATCAGTCAAAGAATTTGGTTTGGTAAAATCAGCTGAATTCTGTCTGTCAAAATTGATAAAGTTGATGACTGTTTCAGTTAAACTCTCGATACGTCCAAGACAAAAAAATTGGGTCAAAGTGTAAACATTTACGAGAAATTTTTAATAACGTCGCGCTTCATAAAATACTATCTTACATCGACATGATGAAATGAGGTGGATTCTCCGTTGTGACATCTTGTGTCTTAGAAGCTCTCTAAAATGTTCCACTAGAGTAGTGGTTGCGCTATAATCAATGCAAACTTTTAACGTTCCATTTATGATAAATTAGGCTGTGTCCTGAAGGCTTTGTCAAACTTCCTCTTCACATTTATTATTTGTCGAAAAACTGTTTAATTTCTTGTTGTAACCTCTGTGGTCACACGAACATTTATCAGTTTGTAGCTCCCGAAAATCGTTAGATTGCTTTCTTGTTTCGACTAGAGAGAATGTATTTATGGCATCAAACTTTTCTCAAGATCATGGTCTGGACAGTGTGATAAACATCAAAATTTAATTGTAATTAACTATAATTAGCTTTATGACTTCCTCCGTGATGCATAATAATAATGGAAGCGATCATAAAGCTAAGCAGTATGGAAAATTCGTGAAAAAAATTGTTTATTTTAGATCTTTAAATTCTTTCAGCTCGACAAAATTACTTCAGAAAAATGTCATACAAATTGCTTCCTCTTCTGCAACTGTTTCACGTGCTGTATGCTACAAAAGTAGCTGAAGCAATAATTCAATTCGATTCAATGAGTTTCAAAAGAATCAGCTATCCGAAAAACTTCAAGAATTTAATAAATTTAAAAAATATCTAATTATGAACTCCACCAGTCATATCGGCAAAGTTAATTGAATAAGAAGAGAGTGGCAAAAGCGTAAGAGCAACGTTAATTAAAAATTCTCGTCTGCCAAAACTTATTCTTTCCAATTACTCTCATACACCATCCACATATCTTATGAATATGCACTCAAAGCATGTTAATTTGTGGCTTCAAATAAAATCCATGCGTAAACTTTACTCTAGTTTCAAGTTAATTAACACACATACATGAATATACAGTGTCCTCGTTTAAATAGTCTGTTAGTTCTATCATAACTTCATTACCATTGCGTTAGTCCATTTTCACAAAAAGCTTTGTTTTAATATTTTCATTGATGTAGACAATTAAGCTATAAATCATGCAACATGCAAATGCCATTTTAAAACCTAACTGCGGAAAAAGTTAAAAAATCAATGTTTTGAAAATAAATTGAATATTGATTTACGAGTATCTACGAGCAACAGACCGATTTAATTTCTTTTTATAATGAATATTATCAGAAAATTAGAATTCGCAATGCTGTCATCAATACAAGTGCGCTTCTTTTAAAAACTCTTTCTGGGCTAAAATCGTTTATTAATGATATTTAATTATGATATTTCGAGCATCGTAGCGTTTGACAAAGTGTACCAACTGTACAAAATTACAAAATTTTAGATCACCAAAAATTTTTACAAATTTTTATTTTTTGGTTGACCAATATGTGTGACCTTTTTCTGTAAAAATTTGTAACTTTGGCAATTTTGATAGTAAAACAATAAAATTTCTAGCATTTTAGTGTCTAAGAAGGTTTATCAACTGTACCAAATTACAGATTTATAGCATCGGAGATTAAATTTTTACAAATTTTTATTTTTTGGTTAACCAATATGTTTAATCTTTTTCTGTAAAAATTTGTAACTTTGGCAATTTTGGCTGTAAAACGATGAAGTTTTGGGCATTATAGCGTCTAACAAGGTGTACCAACTACACTAAATTACAGGACTATAGCACTAGAAATTAAATTTTTACAAATTTTTATCTTTTGGTTGACCAATATATTTGATCTTTTTCTGTAAAAATTTGTAACTTTGGCAATTTTGGCTGTAAAACGATGAAGTTTCGGGCATTATAGCGTCTAACAAGGTGTACCAACTACACTAAATTACAGAACTATAGCACTAGAAATTGAATTTTTACAAATTTTTATTTTTTGATTCACTTAAATATTTGATTTTTTTCCGTAAAATTTTGTATCTTTGGCAATTTTGACAGTAAAGCAATGAGATTTCGGGCAGTACAGCTTTTGACAAGGTGTACCAACTGAGCAAAATTATAAAATTTTAGCACGGGAAATTGAACTTTAACGAATTTTTATTTTTTGGTTGACTAAATTATTTGATCTTTTTCTGTAAAAATTTGTAACTTTGGCAATTTTGACAGTAAAACGATGAGATTTCAGGAATTTAAGCGTCTGACATGGTGTACCAACTGTACAAAATAACAAAATTTTAGCACCGAAAATTAAATTTTTACAAATTTTAATTTATTGGTTGACTAAAATGTATGACTTTTTTCTGTTAAAATATGTAACTTTAAGAATTTTAACATTAAAACGATGAGATTTCGCGCATTACAGCGTCTGACAAGGTGTACCAACTGTACAAAATAACAAAATTTTAGCACCGAAAATTGAATTTTTACAAATTTTAATTTTTTGGTTTATTAAAATGTTTGGTCTTTTTTTGTTAAAATTTGTAACTTTGTTAATTTTGGCAGAAAAACGATAAAATTTCGGCCATTATAGCGTCTAACAAGGGGTACCAACTACACTAAATTACAGAACTATAGCACTAGAAATTGAATTTTTACAAATTTTTATTTTTTGATTCACTTAAATATTTGATTTTGACAGTAAAGCAATGAGATTTTGGGCACTACAGGTTTTGACAAGGTGTACCAACTGAGCAAAGTTATAAAATTTTAGCACCGGAAATTGAACTTTAACAAATTTTTATTTTTTGGTTGACTAAATTATTTGATCTTTTTCTGTAAAAATTTGTAACTTTGGCAATTTTGACAGTAAAACGATGAGATTTCAGGAATTTAAGCGTCTGACATGGTGTACCAACTGTACAAAATAACAAAATTTTAGCACCGAAAATTAAATTTTTACAAATTTTAATTTTTTGGTTGACTAAAATGTATGACTTTTTTCTGTTAAAATATGTAACTTTAAGAATTTTAACATTAAAACGATGAGATTTCGCGCATTACAGCGTCTGACAAGGTGTACCAACTGTACAAAATAACAAAATTTTAGCACCGAAAATTGAATTTTTACAAATTTTAATTTTTTGGTTTATTAAAATGTTTGGTCTTTTTTTGTAAAAATTTGTAACTTTGTTAATTTTGGCAGAAAAACGATAAAATTTCGGCCATTATAGCGTCTAACAAGGGGTACCAACTACACTAAATTACAGAACTATAGCACTAGAAATTGAATTTTTACAAATTTTTATTTTTTGATTCACTTAAATATTTGATTTTGACAGTAAAGCAATGAGATTTTGGGCAGTACAGGTTTTGACAAGGTGTACCAACTGAGCAAAGTTATAAAATTTTAGCACCGGAAATTGAACTTTAACAAATTTTTATTTTTTGGTTGACTGAATTATTTGATCTTTTTCTGTAAAAATTTGTAACTTTGACAATTTTGACAGTAAAACGATGAGATTTCAGGCATTTTACTGTCTGACAAGGTGTACCAACTGTACAAAATAACAAAATTTTAGCTCCTAAAATTGAATTTTTACAAATTTTTAATTTTTGGTTGCCTAAAACGTATTATTTTTTTCTGTACAAATCTGTAACTTTAGGAGTTTTAACAGTAAAACGATCAGATTGCGCGCATTACAGCGTCTGACAAGGTGTACCAACTGTACAAAATAACAAAATTTTAGCACCGAAAATTGAATTTTTACAAATTTTAATTTCTTGGTTTACTAAAATGTTTGGTCTTCTTTTGTAAAAATTTGTAACTTTGTTAATTTTGGCAGTAAAACGATAAAATTTCGCCCATTATAGCGTCTAACAAGGGGTACCAACTACACTAAATTACAGAACTATAGCACTAGAGATTGAATTTTTACAAATTTTTATTTTTTGATTCACTTAAATATTTGATTTTTTTCCGTAAAATTTTGTAACGTTGGCAACTTTGACAGTAAAGCAATGAGATTTCGGGCAGTACAGCTTTTGACAAGCTGTACCAACTGAGCAAAATTATAAAATTTTAGCACGGGAAATTGAACTTTAACGAATTTTTATTTTTTGGTTGACTAAATTATTTGATCTTTTTCTGTAAAAATTTGTAACTTTGGCAATTTTGACAGTAAAACGATGAGATTTCAGGAATTTAAGCGTCTGACATGGTGTACCAACTGTACAAAATAACAAAATTTTAGCACCGAAAATTAAATTTTTACAAATTTTAATTTTTTGGTTGACTAAAATGTATGACTTTTTTCTGTTAAAATATGTAACTTTAAGAATTTTAACATTAAAACGATGAGATTCCGCGCATTACAGCGTCTGACAAGGTGTACCAACTGTACAAAATAACAAAATTTTAGCACCGAAAATTGAATTTTTACAAATTTTAATTTTTTGGTTTATTAAAATGTTTGGTCTTTTTTTGTAAAAATTTGTAACTTTGTTAATTTTGGCAGAAAAACGATAAAATTTCGGCCATTATAGCGTCTAACAAGGGGTACCAACTACACTAAATTACAGAACTATAGCACTAGAAATTGAATTTTTACAAATTTTTATTTTTTGATTCACTTAAATATTTGATTTTGACAGTAAAGCAATGAGATTTTGGGCACTACAGGTTTTGACAAGGTGTACCAACTGAGCAAAGTTATAAAATTTTAGCACCGGAAATTGAACTTTAACAAATTTTTATTTTTTGGTTGACTAAATTATTTGATCTTTTTCTGTAAAAATTTGTAACTTTGGCAATTTTGACAGTAAAACGATGAGATTTCAGGAATTTAAGCGTCTGACATGGTGTACCAACTGTACAAAATAACAAAATTTTAGCACCGAAAATTAAATTTTTACAAATTTTAATTTTTTGGTTGACTAAAATGTATGACTTTTTTCTGTTAAAATATGTAACTTTAAGAATTTTAACATTAAAACGATGAGATTTCGCGCATTACAGCGTCTGACAAGGTGTACCAACTGTACAAAATAACAAAATTTTAGCACCGAAAATTGAATTTTTACAAATTTTAATTTTTTGGTTTATTAAAATGTTTGGTCTTTTTTTGTAAAAATTTGTAACTTTGTTAATTTTGGCAGAAAAACGATAAAATTTCGGCCATTATAGCGTCTAACAAGGGGTACCAACTACACTAAATTACAGAACTATAGCACTAGAAATTGAATTTTTACAAATTTTTATTTTTTGATTCACTTAAATATTTGATTTTGACAGTAAAGCAATGAGATTTTGGGCAGTACAGGTTTTGACAAGGTGTACCAACTGAGCAAAGTTATAAAATTTTAGCACCGGAAATTGAACTTTAACAAATTTTTATTTTTTGGTTGACTGAATTATTTGATCTTTTTCTGTAAAAATTTGTAACTTTGACAATTTTGACAGTAAAACGATGAGATTTCAGGCATTTTACCGTCTGACAAGGTGTACCAACTGTACAAAATAACAAAATTTTAGCTCCTAAAATTGAATTTTTACAAATTTTTAATTTTTGGTTGCCTAAAACGTATTATTTTTTTCTGTACAAATCTGTAACTTTAGGAGTTTTAACAGTAAAACGATCAGATTGCGCGCATTACAGCGTCTGACAAGGTGTACCAACTGTACAAAATAACAAAATTTTAGCACCGAAAATTGAATTTTTACAAATTTTAATTTCTTGGTTTACTAAAATGTTTGGTCTTTTTTTGTAAAAATTTGTAACTTTGTTCATTTTGGCAGTAAAACGATAAAATTTCGGCCATTATAGCGTCTAACAAGGGGTACCAACTACACTAAATTACAGAACTATAGCACTAGAAATTGAATTTTTACAAATTGTTATTTTTTGATTCACTTAAATATTTGATTTTTTTCCGTAAAATTTTGTAACTTTGGCAATTTTGACAGTAAAGCAATGCGATTTCGGGCAGTACAGGTTTTGACAAGGTGTACCAACTGAGCAAAATTATAAAATTTTAGCACGGGAAATTGAACTTTAACGAATTTTTATTTTTTGGTTGACTAAATTATTTGATCTTTTTCTGTAAAAATTTGTAACTTTGACAATTTTGACAGTAAAACGATGAGATTTCAGGCATTTTAGCGTCTGACAAGGTGTACCAACTGTACAAAATAACAAAATTTTAGCTCCTAAAATTGAATTTTTACAAATTTTTAATTTTTGGTTGCCTAAAACGTATTATTTTTTTCTGTACAAATCTGTAACTTTAGGAGTTTTAACAGTAAAACGATCAGATTTCGCGCATTACAGCGTCTGACAAGGTGTACCAACTGTACAAAATCACAAAATTTTAGCACCAAAAATTGAATTTTTACAAATTTTAATTTTTTGGTTTATTAAAATGTTTGGTCTTTTTTTGTAAAAATTTGTAACTTTGTTAATTTTGGCAGTAAAACGATAAAATTTCGGCCATTATAGCGTCTAACAAGGGGTACCAACTACACTAAATTACAGAACTATTGCACTAGAAATTGAATTTTTACAAATTGTTATTTTTTGATTCACTTAAATATTTGATTTTTTTCCGTAAAATTTTGTATCTTTGGCAATTTTGACAGTGAAGCAATGAGATTTCGGGCAGTACAGCTTTTGACAAGGTGTACCAACTGAGCAAAATCATAAAATTTTAGCACCGGAAATTGAACTTTAACAAATTTTTATTTTTTGGTTGACTAAATTATTTGATCTTTTTCTGTAAAAATTTGTAACTTTGGCAATTTTGACAGTAAAACGATGGGATTTCAGGCATTTTAGCGTCTGACAAAATGTACCAACTGTACAAAATAACAAAATTTTAGCACCGAAGATTGAATTTTTACAAACTTTTATTTTTTGGTTGACTAACATGTATGATTTTTTTCTATTAAAATATGTAACTTTAAGAATTTTAACATTAAAACGATGAGATTTCGCGCATTACAGCGTCTGACAAGGTGTAATAACTGTACAAAATAACAAAATTTTAGCACCGAATTTTTACAAATTTTAATATTTTGGTTTACTAAAATGTTTGGTCTTTTTTTGTAAAAATTTGTAACTTTGTCAATTTTGACAGTAAAACGGTGAAATTCCGGACATTACAGCGTCTAACAAGGTGTACCAACTACACTAAATTAGAGAATTATAGCACTAGAAATTGAATTTTTACAAATTTTAATTTTTTGGTTTACTAAAATGTTTTGTCTTTTTTAGTAAAAATTTGTAACTTTGTTAATTTTGGCAGTAAAACGATAAACTTTCGGCCATTATAGCGTCTAACAAGGGGTACCAACTACACTAAATTACAGAACTATAGCACTAGAATGTTTTTACAAACTTATTTTTTGGTTGACTAAAATTTATTATTTTATTCTGTACAAATCTGTAACTTTGGCAATTTTAACAGTAAAACGATCAGATTTCGCGCATTACAGCGTCTGACAAGGTGTACCAACTGTACAAAATATCAAAATTTTAGCACCGAATTTTTACAAATTT
This sequence comes from Gnatocerus cornutus, assembly GCA_029298725.1. Classification (NCBI taxonomy): domain Eukaryota; kingdom Metazoa; phylum Arthropoda; class Insecta; order Coleoptera; family Tenebrionidae; genus Gnatocerus; species Gnatocerus cornutus. The sequence goes on from CM055514.1 coordinate 4,583,029, forward strand.
TAATTTTTTGCTTTACTAAAATGTTTGGTCTTTTTTTGTAAAAATTTGTAACTTTGTCAATTTTTACAGTAAAACGATAAAATTCCGGACATTACAGCGTCTAACAAGGTGTACCAACTACACTAAATTCGAGAATTATAGCACTAGAAATTGAATTTTTACAAATTTTTATTTTTTGATTCACTTAAATATTTGATTTTTTTCTGTAAAATTTTGTAACTTTGGCAACTTTGACAGTAAAGCAATGAGATTTCAGGCATTTTAGCGTCTGAAAAGGTGTACCAACTGTACAAAATAACAAAATTTTAGCACCGAAAATTGAATTTTTACAAATTTTAACTTTTTGGTTTACTAAAATCTTTGGTCTTTTTTTGTAAAAATTTGTAACTTTGTCAATTTTGACAGTAAAACGATGAAATTCCGGACATTACAACGTCTAACAAGGTGTACCAACTACACTAAATTAGAGAATTATAGCACTAGAAATTGAATTTTTACAAATTTTGATTTTTTGAATTACTTAAATATTTGATTTTTTTTTCCGTAAAATTTTGTAACTTCGACAGTAAAGCAATGAGTTTTCGGGCAGTACAGCTTTTGACAAGGTGTTCCAACTGAGCAAAATTATAAAATTTTAGCACGGGAAATTGAACTTTAACGAATTTTTATTTTTTGGTTGACTAAATTATTTCATCTTTTTCTGTAAAAATTTGTAACTTTGACAATTTCGACTGTAACACTGTTACATCAATACAAGTGCAGTTCTTTTAAAAGCTCTTTCTGGGCTAAAATCGTTTATTAATGACGACTGTTATTAATGCATGATATTTAACTATGAATTCTATTACCCGCCAGTATAATTTCTTATCACATTAGCTCTATTAAAGACTAATGATCTCATTTCACATAGCTCAGTGAACGTGATCTGATTATGTATCAACGAAGATAGTAACGATTTAGAGTAATCTCTCCGTTAATCAAATTGATTTATGGCGACAAAAATGTGCTCCTTCACTGAATCTGCGAAGCAATTAGGAATTATACGTTCAACGGTTTAGATAAAATGTAATTTACCTGCAAATCTCTTCTCCATGTTCAGTTGCGTGTCAATTAATTCATAATCTCCAACTTTACCTGTGCTTTTGAAGATTTTTTTTTCTCATGCATGCAGTAAGAAAATTGTATAAAATGACTAAATTTCAAACACTACAACTGTCGTCCGAAATCATGCAATAGAGATTACAATACAAACATAAAAGAATAAACCACAAAAGAAGTTTCGTGCCACGGGTCGACCCAAATAACGTTTATACCGGCACACGCAGGAGAACTACCACAAATGCATCATTTACGATTTGATTATGTAAAAATCTTTTGATATTCTAAATGGAAGGTAATTGCCAAAAATAACACCATAGAATAGGACTCAATTTCAACTCTGCGTACTCATTTTTCAGTGCGCTTTATTATACCCAATCAATATTTTATATTTACTTGAATTGAACGAAATAAATTGGTGTTGTTAAAACGGTCCTATTGCAATTAAAAACAAGCACGCTTAATAGATATTTAATTTCTCGGTAGAACGAAATTCTGACTGAGAAATTGATCAATTCAAGATGTTTTATTAGTTTTTTATTAACCGAGGAAATCTGGCGAGACGTTTCAGACACTAAAACTGCAGGAGATGGGACGTTTAATTTTACGTCAGTTCCATGAGTTTCTAGGTACAGACAGGTGATTTAACGTCCATAAAACACGAGGCGTCTGATCAGGATTTGAAATTTGACATCTGTTCGATGTAGTATATTATGTGACAAGTCTTATAAGGGTGACTTTAGTCACGAATCCATTTAGGCACGAGCGGAGTGTAAAATTCTGTAACTTTTGCAATTTTTATAATAAAAGAATGAAATTCCGGGCATTACAGCGTCTGACAAGATGTACTAACTAAACAAAATTACAAAATTTTAGCATCGGAAATTAAGTTTTGGCAAATTTTAATTTTTTTGGTGGACTAAATTGTTTCCTCTTTTTCTGTAAAATTTAGTAATTTTGGCAATTTTGACAGTAAAGGAATGACAAGGTGTACCAACTGTAACAAATTACAAAATTTTAGCACCGAAAAGTAAATTTTTACAAATTTTTATTTTTTGGTGAACTAAAATGTTCGATTTTTTTTGTAAAATTTTGTAACTTTGGCAATTTTGGCAGTAAAACAATGAGATTTCGGCAATTACAACGTTTGACAAGGTGTACCAATTGTAGAAAATTATAAAATTTAATACGAGAAATTAAATTTTTATTTTTTTGGTGGACTAAATTATTTGACCTATATATGTAAAAATCTGTAACTTTGGCAATTTTGACAGTAACGCAATGAGATTTTGGGCATTACAGCATCTGATAAGGTGTACCAAATGTACAAAATTACAGAATTTTAACACCGGAAATTGAATTTTTACAAATTTTTATTTTTGGTGGACTAAATATGTTTGATCTTTTTCTGTAACAATTTGTAACTATGGCAATTTTGACAGTTAAACAATGAAATTTTGTGCACTACAGCATCTAATAAGGTGTATTAACTGTACAAAATAACAAAATTTGAGCACCGGAAATTGGATTTTTATAAATTTTTATTTTTTGGTTGACTAAATGTTTGATCTTTTTCTGTAAAAATTTGTAACTATGGCAATTTCGACAGTAAAACAATGAGATTTTGCGCACTGCAGCATCTAATAAGGTGTATTAACTGTATAAAATAAATAACAAAATTTGAGCACCGGAATATGAATTTTTATAAATTTTATTTTTTGGTTGACAAAATTATTTGATCTTTTTGTGTAAAATTCTGTAACTTTAATAATTTTCACAGTAGAGCAATGAAATTTTAGGCATTACAGCGTCTGACAAGCTGTGCCTATTATACAAAATTACAGAATTTTAGCACTGAAAATTAAATTTTTATAAATTTTTCTTTTTTTAGTGGACTACAATGTTTGATCTTTTTTTAAAAATCTGTAGCTTCAGCAATTTTGACAGTAAAGCAATGAAATTTCGGGCAATATAGCATCTGTGAAGACGTATCAACTGTAGAAAATTATAAAATTTTGGCACCAAAAATTAAATTTTTACAAATTTTATTTTTTTGGTTTACTAAAATGTTTGATCTTTTTTTGTAAAAATTTGTAACTTTGTCAATTTTGACAGTAAAACAATGAAATTTTGGGCACTACAGCATCTAATAAGATGTATTAACTGTAGTAAAAAACAAAATTTGAGCACCGGAAATTGGATTTTTATAAATTTTTATTTTTTGTTGACAAAATTATTTGATCATTTTTCTGTAAAATTCTGTAACTTTAATAATTTTGACATTAGAGCAATGAAATTTAAGGCATTAGAGCGTCTGACAAGCTGTGTAAACTGTACAAAATTACAGAATTTTAACACCGGAAATTGAATTTTTACAAATTTTTATTTTTGGTGGACTAAATATGTTTGATCTTTTTCTGTAACAATTTGTAACTATGGCAATTTTGACAGTTAAACAATGAAATTTTGTGCACTACAGCATCTAATAAGGTGTATTAACTGTACAAAATAACAAAATTTGAGCACCGGAAATTGGATTTTTATAAATTTTTATTTTTTGGTTGACTAAATGTTTGATCTTTTTCTGTAAAAATTTGTAACTATGGCAATTTCGACAGTAAAACAATGAGATTTTGCGCACTGCAGCATCTAATAAGGTGTATTAACTGTATAAAATAAATAACAAAATTTGAGCACCGGAATATGAATTTTTATAAATTTTATTTTTTGGTTGACAAAATTATTTGATCTTTTTGTGTAAAATTCTGTAACTTTAATAATTTTCACAGTAGAGCAATGAAATTTTAGGCATTACAGCGTCTGACAAGCTGTGCCTATTATACAAAATTACAGAATTTTAGCACTGAAAATTAAATTTTTATAAATTTTTCTTTTTTTAGTGGACTACAATGTTTGATCTTTTTTTAAAAATCTGTAGCTTCAGCAATTTTGACAGTAAAGCAATGAAATTTCGGGCAATATAGCATCTGTGATGACGTATCAACTGTAGAAAATTATAAAATTTTGGCACCAAAAATTAAATTTTTACAAATTTTATTTTTTTGGTTTACTAAAATGTTTGATCTTTTTTTGTAAAAATTTGTAACTTTGTCAATTTTGACAGTAAAACAATGAAATTTTGGGCACTACAGCATCTAATAAGATGTATTAACTGTAGTAAAAAACAAAATTTGAGCACCGGAAATTGGATTTTTATAAATTTTTATTTTTTGTTGACAAAATTATTTGATCATTTTTCTGTAAAATTCTGTAACTTTAATAATTTTGACATTAGAGCAATGAAATTTAAGGCATTAGAGCGTCTGACAAGCTGTGTAGACTGTACAAAATTACAGAATTTTAACACCGGAAATTGAATTTTTACAAATTTTTATTTTTGGTGGACTAAATATGTTTGATCTTTTTCTGTAACAATTTGTAACTATGGCAATTTTGACAGTTAAACAATGAAATTTTGTGCACTACAGCATCTAATAAGGTGTATTAACTGTACAAAATAACAAAATTTGAGCACCGGAAATTGGATTTTTATAAATTTTTATTTTTTGGTTGACTAAATGTTTGATCTTTTTCTGTAAAAATTTGTAACTATGGCAATTTCGACAGTAAAACAATGAGATTTTGCGCACTACAGCATCTAATAAGGTGTATTAACTGTATAAAATAAATAACAAAATTTGAGCACCGGAATATGAATTTTTATAAATTTTATTTTTTGGTTGACAAAATTATTTGATCTTTTTGTGTAAAATTCTGTAACTTTAATAATTTTCACAGTAGAGCAATGAAATTTTAGGCATTACAGCGTCTGACAAGCTGTGCCTATTATACAAAATTACAGAATTTTAGCACTGAAAATTAAATTTTTATAAATTTTTCTTTTTTTAGTGGACTACAATGTTTGATCTTTTTTTAAAAATCTGTAGCTTCAGCAATTTTGACAGTAAAGCAATGAAATTTCGGGCAATATAGCATCTGTGAAGACGTATCAACTGTAGAAAATTATAAAATTTTGGCACCAAAAATTAAATTTTTACAAATTTTATTTTTTTGGTTTACTAAAATGTTTGATGTTTTTTTGTAAAAATTTGTAACTTTGTCAATTTTGACAGTAAAACAATGAAATTTTGGGCGTTACAGCACCTAACAAGGTGTACCAACTACACTAAATTACAGAATTATAGCACTAGAAATTAAATTTTTACAAATTTTTATTTTTTGATTTATTTAAATATTTAATTTTTTCTGTAAAATTTTGTAACTTTGGCAACTTTGCCAGTAAAGCAATGAGATTTCGGGCAGTACAGCTTTTGACAAAGTGTACCAACTGTACAAAATAACAGAATTTTAGCACCAAAAATTGAATTTTTACAAATTTTTATTTTTTTGGTTGACTAAAATGTTTGATCTTTTTTATAAAAATCTGTAACTTTGTCAATTTTGACAGTAAAACAATGAAATTTTGGGCGATACAGCACCTAACAAGGTGTACCAACTACACTAAATTACAGAATTATAGCACTAGAAATTGAACTTTTTCAAATTTTTATTTTTTGATTTACTTAAATATTTGATTTTTTCTGTAAAATTTTGTAACTTTGGCAACTTTGCCAGTAAAGCAATGAGATTTCGGGCAGTACAGCTTTTGACAAAGTGTACCAACTGTACAAAATAACAGAATTTTAGCACCAAAAATTGAATTTTTACAAATTTTTATTTTTTGATTTACTTAAATATTTGATTTTTTCTGTAAAATTTTGTAACTTTAGCAACTTTGCCAGTAAAGCAATGAGATTTCGGGCAGTACAGCTTTTGACAAAGTGTACCAACTGTACAAAATAACAGAATTTTAGCACCAAAAATTGAATATTTACAAATTTTTATTTTTTTGGTTGACTAAAATGTTTGATATTTTTCTGTAAAATTCTGTAACTTTGGTAATCTTAAGAGTAAAATTATGAGATTTCGTGCATTACTGCTTTTGACAAGTGTCAACTTTATAAAATTACGAAATTTTAGCACCAAAAAGTAAATTTTTACAAATTTTAATTTTTTGGTTTACTAAATTATTGGATCTTTTTCCATAAAATTCTGCAACTTTGGCAATTTTGACAGTAAAACAATGAGATTTCAGTGACTAGAGTAGTTTATAAACGTGTTACATACTATACTTTTTCTACAACCTCAAATTCGAAACCACCATCTGTCAATTTCCACAACCAACTGTCAATTTCATGAGAGGCTAACATCAACTCGTAACCAATAAAATAGCTCTTCAGTCACATGATGTGTTTAAAATGTCACTTAATGTCACTAATTGTAAAATAGCAACTTAAAAGGCCGTTTTAAATACGGAAGGAGAAAAAATAAATTTAAGTATGAACCTTCCATCAAAAAATTTAAATTTGACCTGAGATCATCAGATAACTAAGACTATGCGCCGGATGAAACTTTCCTGCTCTACATTGTCGTGCAGCCAACTCATTATCGATCTCATTCAAAATTAAAAGTGCCGATTATATTCGCTACACGTGCAATTGTATCAACCGAACTTAAATTGTGTAAATCCGATAATAAAGTTTTTTGAAAGTCCGCAGTTTTATATAGGCCGCAGGTGAGAATTACTGCTATCAACACTTTCTAAGTGGAACACGGTAGGAATTGATCGATACCTGTGAACTGCGATAATAATGTATGACGGTGACTTAGTAAATAATAAATCGTTTTCTACATGCCGATAATATTGTGAGGGAATCTTCTTTACCGGTCTGAAATAGTAAAGTTTTTTCTGGCACATGTTTATTGATCATTAATTATTAAAAACTGTAACAGGTGGTTAAGTATTAGTAATAACTACCTCTGCAAGGTATAAAAAATTCATGTCAGTTTCATAGAAATCGATATTATTGTTTTATCGTCTTCGTTGCGAGTTAGAAGGGTGATAAACTGAAAATCCCCCGTGAATCTTTTAGTGAGGATTTTCGGTTTCTCACCTTAGATACCTAGAAAAGGAGAAAACAAAATGAGGCTGATGCGAACTTGAGAAATTGCAGAAGTCCACATTCTTTTAAACCTCTTTTGTTTGATAAAAATCAATTCTTCACAAGTATTATTCTTTACTTTTTGCGCTTGCAGTTTCTATAATTTGACGAATGAAATAATCTTGATAAATGTTCTGTAGGACGTTTGCACATGTTTTGTTTCCGCGCCCTAGCCTAGTTGGGAAAGATACACAAGTTGTATATCCAACAATGCGGTTTAGTGCCAACAACCATTAAGAAAAATGATGTAATGGCACAAACGTAAAATTACTAAATACATTGCTCTTATGCCTATAGAAAATCTCTAAGTAGAGAATCATTTATCACAAAACATGACGTTGAAAAACGAAACTTCCTTCTTAAAATCTGATCTGCATTTCGGTATTAATTCTGTTTTTACTTATAAAGAACGGAAATATATTAGGAATACACCAAAGAATCTCAAGGATCCAGAATTGAACTAGAGTTGAAGAGCTAAAGAATTCAAAAACGTCAAATGCGCCAGGAGACTCGAAATTCAGATTCATATGAACATAACAAATAAAATATTTGGGAGAAGATAACCTAAAGTGGGTAATCTCTTTTTTATCTATAAAATTAAAGTTAAGCAAAATCTGTAAATATAGGAAAAGTATTCATACTTTGCCCCCCTCCAAAATAGAACAACCTTCATGAAGGTCAAGAATCGCATGGGAGAGTAAAGGTTTCCATTTTTTTTCTAGTTCTTATACAAAAATTTTAAAAAATATAAATTACAATGATAAGAAAATTTTCAATATAGCACGCGACATTCCGAACACCTATATTAATTTGCCCCAATCGAGCTTACTTTTTGTGAAACATCACATTAACTTTAGCTTTAACTAAGATAAAAATTTGCATTTTTGCATAGGCTTAATGGTTAATGCAGCTCCACAATCCCACGCAAAAATGTTATCGCAACGCCAAAGAATTTTAATTTTTACCGATTTTTATTCGCAAATGTAAATTTTTTCAACATAATGATAGAAATATCAAGTTTGTTTTCAAAATTTTGACGGGGCAGTGACAGGATAGGTGACATTTGTAACACAAGATGTTGACAGTTGGGTAGGAACGTAGGTCCCAATTTTGACGTATGTAATTAAGAAAACTAACTTGACAAAACAGCATTTTTTCCTCAAATTTTAAACCTAACATTAACTGACATATTTTTAACACATTTACATTGAAAAATAATTAAATTAGCGATTGGTTCCACAAACCCTCACACATACAGTTCACCAAACGATCTAGTGCGGTTATGGCTTTGACTTTTTAAATCGTTTACAGCCATCTTACCGCAAACCCCCATAAACATAAACATCCTCAAGTGGTTGGGTCTTATCTGCATTAAAATGAAGCGCTGTACTAGACGTATTTTGAAGAATTCCATTGTTTCGATTTGTAAGACTGACTAGCTGGGTAAAAATATTTATTGCGGTTCAGACCCAACCACTTGATGATTATGTTTATGAGGGTTTGCGGTAAGATGGCTGTAGACGATTTAAAAAGTCAAAGCCATAACCGCACTAGATCGTTTGGTAAACTTGTAGCTAAATATTCAGTACATTTTTAAAACGTCGGGTCGCCAAAAAATAAAAATAAAAACTAATTTTCAGTACCAGGTACCAGTGATTCTCAAACACAAAACCAAGCATAACAGATTGCCATCACTGATACTTCAATATCTATTTATTTATTAATTATTTACCTCGTGCTGCATCCCTAAGAGATTTATTGGCACGTCTTCAAAGGATAGGAGATTAAATGCTGTGCAGATAAACAAACGGCAAGAGGATCGAGAGATAACTGTTAGTAAGGCTAAGATTGAAGGAAACGTAACCTGCAACTCCAAAATTAAGTCCAAAATTAACTGGAGCTCATCGCCAATCTCGGTTATAATTGCTAGAGATCATTTGGATCAGACTTTTGAGCAATGAAGTAAAGTTATGTTATAATACGGTTGAAAAAAAAACGTTTTTGAAGTAGTCAGCACGAAGTCCCGATATGAACCCGATAGAACACATGTGGGCTCATTTAAAAACTAGAGTTCGAGCCAGAAATCCTGCGGCGCAGTGGCTTCATCAAGTTGCGATAAAGGAACAATAAAATCCCTCAAGAAAAAGTTATTTCATTAATTAGATCCAAGCTTAACCGTACGAAAGCGATTATTAGGGCTAATGATGGCAACACTTGTCATAAAAAATAAAAATTATTTGGTTAATCTGTTGTGCTTTGTTGGTGTTTTGATAAAAATCCAGGAAACTTATTAAAGAATGAGTGTAATTTGAATGTATAAATAAGTAATTTTTAACTAAGAAAGAATAATCTTTCGAATAGTGCCATTTTTCTCAAATTCTAATAAGCCATTTTTTTAACATTTTCATTTGAAATTTAATTTTTTAAGTAGCCCTATACATTTATGCAAAATTTATGCAAAAGGCGAATACACTTGTTTACTTTGAAGTATATTTGTAATTATAAAAAGTTTGATGCCTTCATTCATATTTCCCAAATTTTCTAAATATACCCACTTTAGACCCTCCTGGAATGAAATTATAAATTTGTTTATAGTTTGTACTGTAAACTACAATACGTGCTGTGTCACAATACAGGTGTCCCAGAACTCGCGCCCCAGAGAGAAAGGGCTTATGGAGGCAACAATTCTGAACGAAAATTTTGAAACCATAATTTTTTAACTCAAAAAATAACCGAGATAAGACAAAAAAACTGTAGCCAATCCCGAAGCTGAACAGAATTTGAAAATTGGTAACTATGGACACATACTATCATCCATTGGTCAGTTAAACATTAGACTCTCGTTGCCTAGGAAATTGGGATGGCCATTTACTCCACTTCTCGAATAAGCTTTCGGGATTGGTTGTTAACTTTTTATCAGTTCTCGAATACTATTAAATTTACTCAATTTTTATTTTGAAATTTACCATCTGTATTGCTGTCGGCACCTTCCTTACTCTCGCGCGCGAGTTCTGGGACACCTGTATACAAGATCCGGCAACACTTGTGTCCACCCCCAAAATCGTCTTTAATTTTAAAGATAAAATTTTGAAAATTGGCATACGCTCACAGTCGACAAAGTTCTAGAAGCTAACGCAAAAATTTGTTTTTTATCACTGATAGTTTTGTCGTCGCGACGCCTTAAAAATCTAATTTTTAGGTAATTGTGAGGGTTATCAACCCCTAATTAATTTTTTTTCAATATAAATAATGTTAAAAATATCTCAGTTGTTATTTTAGATTCAATGCAAATTGTCTTTAAAATTTGAGAAAAAAATGCTGTTTCCAATTTCATTACGTCAAAATTGGGAACTACGTTTACACCCATCGGTCAACATCTTGTGTCACAAATGACATCTATCCTTTGGCTCGCTTTAGATTGTAACAAAAGTCTTAATTGGTGAAATTGTCGCTTTGTCGATGTTAATTAACGATTTCTGGTGTCCATAAAGTGCAACATGCCCGTGTTAATCAAAATTAACCTTTATAAGAGGAATGAAGTGACTTGTAAAATTTTGGTGTAAACGTAGTTTGCCACTGCGCTGTCATAATTTTGAAAACTAACTTGATAAAACAGCGTTTTTTTCGCACACAATTTGAATTAGACTTGAAATAAAAACACAGATATTTGTATCACAGTTATGTTGAGAAAGAATATTTCCGCAAAAACTCTATCGCTAAAAATTATACTTCTTAGGCGTCGCGACGCCAACCAACCCGTGATGAAAAACAATTTTCTGCGTCAGCTTTTAGAGCTTTGTCAACTATGAGCGTATGCAGATTTCTAAAATTTTATCTTTAAAATTAAAGACGATTTTAGGGGTGGATACAAGTGTTGCCAAACCCTGTACAAATACAAATTAAATGACATGAAACATACAAGTGTCCGGAAAGTCCCGCACCATTATAGGACAATGCTATAGATCATCGGAAAAATGTTAAAATAAATCCATGTCTTTAATTTTTCGAGATATTATGGTAAAAGTTTAATGACCAAATAATGAAAAAGTTACCTGAGGCTATTACAAAAAATGATCAAATGCTCTCCATTGACAATTCCATTTAGTTTCATCTGTAAAGAAAACACTTTTTGAAACTTTAGCCTCAACACAACACTTTTGAAGAAACCACAAAGAATAAAAATAAAATCTAACTCAAAATAATCCACATTTAAACAATTTGACACTGTAAAACCCGCATTTCTCTACCAAGATCATTGTTCAACTGACGGGAACTCCGATAAAGACATTTTTTGCTACTTGTTTATTGGCGTTTTTATTCCCAACTTATCGATGGCCCGAACTGAACTTGAAATTGGATCCAAATGCAGTGGCGATCTGCCTTTTCTGCATAAAACTTTAATCATTTTTTTTCTCGGAAACGGTGACGTTTTCGAACGCGAAATTTTGCCTTTATGTCAAACTGCGTGGTCTGATATTGGGGTTAATATCTTTGCACTTTATTCGGGTACATCCTGTATATCCGCGCAGACCTGTCAAAATTAACTTGTCAGAAACGACCTAACCAATTCATTTTTACCATTATGCATGTTGATTTACAGTGAATCGTCTAGATATTTGAGACAAAAATTCAAGAGTTACATTTGTACTTCAAAATAACTGTCAATTTTGACAGGACTGTGCGAATATATTTATATCTCACTAGTGACTTTCACTTTCGTAAATTGATGTACGAAATCATCAACTTTTAGAGTTATTTAACCGCGTGGGAAATGTCACTTGTCACCTGGGAAATAGTTATTTACAGTCGCGTGTGGTAACTTACATTTTACAGCGCAAAATCAGTTACGCCGTCGTGCTTCAATGATTGAGCGCTGTAAAATGGTTAACGCACAAGAGTTGTATTGAACTTTTTGGTCGAAAAATTTTAATTTAAATAATTGGGTTTTTCAAAACTCATGAGAACTGTCACATCTGACATTTATAAATTTCATCATCTGTCAATTCTGTCAGTTTTGTAGTTGGTGCACAAAAAGTACACAAGATGGCGCTGTATAAAAAACGTTTTAATATTTCTTTAAAAATAGAAATACTGTGTTATTTGAGATAACAATTTAGGTAGATTTCACTTTTGTGATCAATCTTCATTATGATAAAGTGATTTTAATTTATAAACGCATCTGAAAAACAGACGATTTGGGCAATTTTTACCGCACGGCGTGTGTAAACGTCCAGGGCGCTTGTAAATATAATGTCAATTGAATGTTAATTTGACGTTTACAATTCATGAGACCAAAACGAAATTTTCTCATGCAACTAACTAAAAACTCTTCAATTCTGTAAGGACAGGAACGAAAGACTGCATGTGGAAACAAATCGATTAATTGAACTCATTCGCTATAAATTTGCTTTCATCTCACGTTAAATTTCAAGAGGATACTTAAACTCCACTTACAACCTCTGCTTCTGGCGATATCGCCAATTATTTTGTCGACAAAATGACCAAAATTATCGGTAATTTGCAACCGTTCCCGGTAAGCTTGTTCTGTGATGCGCCTATGTTAAGATATAAAATGATTGAATTATTTATTTGTTACGATTCGCTAATCCATCTAAACTCGATAGATGACATTTTGATTACTTCATCACTAGTAATGAAAAATGGATTTTACCGCAATCCTGACATAAAAGCAGTGCAGTGTTTGGACCTTAGCCAGCTTCCGGAACACAGCGTTGTAGATAGCAACTTTAATCAACGAGAAATTGTGTGTTTTTGACAGAATTATGGAAAACCAATCGCTTTGTCATCATTAAGTTTCGAGGTGAAGGAGAGTTAATTATGCACCATTATTGTTTATTTTAATTAGATTGATACATACATCCAATATAATTAACACACTTCTGATTGGATTTAATTTAACTAAAACTGGTTATTTAGTTTTTCTCGATCTGCTCAGAGATCCGTCACGACGTTGACTGCCCGGCGCCAAAGAATACGTTAACAGAATATTAATTTCCGTTCTAAATAACTAAAACGTCTCTGAAATTACATTTAACTATTGGTTTTAACTTCGTACCAAATTTTTGTTTCCTATTGTTTCCTATTAAAAATACAGAAGAAAATCCTGGAGGGCAGAAATCGCTCCCAAAATATTCATTCTCCTTGATTAAATCTGATTTCCTAATGGCATAACCACTTATTATTTTCCATCACGAAAACAATAAACGACCGTTTTTGCTTCAGTATGTAAATACGTAGTTATGAAAATTTAATCAATCCGTACACTAATCGATATTTACACAGACGGGTCGTTTTTGCAATATTGACAAGAAAACGTTTAAAATTACCCATCTTGATTAAAGCACGATATTTTTGACCTTATGATTCCGCCACACAATGGATAGCAATTTCCTTAACATACTCGAACAAATGTGGCCATTTCGGCTAAAGTTCACGCTGACATTTGTGTCGTTTTTTGCAAACTTTCTGAATTATAAATTTTATTTATCTGGTAACTTAATTAAGTTTCTTTTTAATAAGAACAGGAAATTACTCGGGTAAAATTATTGTTTCTACCAAGTCAGTATGGAAAGGTGGAGCTCAAAATTAAAGTATAAACCGCTAAACAATATTAAGCGCACTCCCATAGGAGAGATTATATTCAATTTATTTCGCTGAAAAGAAGGAGCTCCTGAAAAGTTAAACGAATATCTGTATGGATTGCAAAAAGTGAGTTTATACTCGAGGAATAACGCTTTAAAATGGTATGATAGTTTGGTTAAGAAATTTTTGTAGGAAAGTGAAGTTCTACAAACGCATAGATCCTTTCTAAACTCTCCCACTAGACTAACGAAAAGCTGTGCAAATCTCCTCTAAAACATCTATCAAAATTATTTCATTCGTAAAATTACATAAACTCAATCAAGTTGGTTAATTTTGTATTTACTTCAATGAAAATTGTTTCACACTTGAAGACTCTGTACCTTCTCAGATGTTTCAAAGCTAATTAAATTAGCTTAAATTGATGAGTCTTAACATCAGTAAGTATTCGCAGTTGGAGCGGAAGGAAACATTAACTAAATTAGTAAGGGGATAGTGGAAGTTTTTTTCAACGTTCTGCTCTCAAAAGCTTCATAACATCGGATTTATTTCCACCGCTAAACAGTGATGGTTTTAAGCCGCAAAGTGTGTTAAATTAATTAGATGCTCGTATGTGCCAGGCCTAGAATGGAAGAACAAAAGATATATACTACAAAAAAGCTTTCGTCGTCCAATTTTTTGATAAGTATCTGTACGAATTATCTCGTAATTGTGTTTATCAGAATTGGTTTGCTCCTTTTGTGCAATTTATGCCGGTTCATCGAGATAACAACTCAGCACTCGTACAAGTGCTCGATCACTAACATAAAAAAAGAGATTTTATGTAATTTCTGGAGCTTGCACATTCTTTATAATAAATCACTCTGTATATTAAACCTAGTGGTTCCCCAATAAGTTCTGTTCATCACAAAGAATACAAAAATGAGAGCTCATTTATTCTTTAAAATTTCTCCCCCGTTTTTACGAATGTATTCGACACCCGATAGCAGATGGTGAATAAGAAAATCTAAATTGCCAATACGTTCCAATATTGTATTTGTATCCATCAGCAAATAAAAAAATAAAGTGCATAACTAATTCATCAACGTCACATGAAGTATTTGTAGCGCTAAATGAACAAAAATTGGTACCACGTGGAAAGTATATTTTATTAAAGATCTCTAATTGAGTCAGCCGGCTGAATTTTTATGTGGGCTATATTTCATCGCCTGAAGCAACATATCAAAAAGTCCAATCGATACGGTGATAAAATTTGCACGAAATACCAACTAATTTTGTGAAAAAGTAGCATCGAAGCAGGCTCTGCAAAGTCAAACAAGTTGGTAGCATATATTTTTATTACTACTGTTGTGCTCTTTTATCTTTCCACAAACCAAATTTTTTGAGAAAAATAGCTATTTATGTACCACGTCGGTAAAGTGATTTGTTATTGCACGAGTGTGAGATTACGAGACGAGCGAGGCGAGTTCGATACAGACATACATACTTTACTGACGTAGTACAATAAAGCGAATGTTTTCTTCGGCAAATCACTATGGTAATGCATTGCTTTCTAGACGGTCGGCGATAAAACAAATCACTTGGAAACTCATTTCTTTGAAATTCCTCTATGGCACACCAACTTCGGCTGTCTTCCTAGTAAAACCACTTTTACTTTCAGACACGCGCCACCGCCGTAAAAAGCTTATTTCTTGCTGTTGTTGCATAATGATAATTTTTATTTGATTTAGAAATTACTCGCATCCAATACAGGGTGATTCTTATTAATATTAATCAAAGGGTGCGTTGATATTTTTTGAACATGTGTTTTCTTACACCATACGATTTTGCTCAAGTTAGAAGAAACTGCGTGCTTTGCACCAGTGAATGTTTTTTTGTTATTTGCCAACAAGCATAACAATAAAACAAGCTCACAAACGATGTTCATGCGTCTTCTAACAACCGCAATCCGCAGCTTTAACATTTTCACCTGACTTGACAGATGACAGATCCGCGACAGCGAAGTTGGAGCCCAAAGGCGTAACATGTGGTAACATTTCGCGGTAAAACAAATTCATTTTAATTGATCAAAATGTGCTTTAACTACACTATAGTGTATCAATAGTGCAAAAACAATGCTCAGTATTAACGAAAAATAATTAATTAATGCATGCACCCTAACCCCCATCGATTCTACGCTTATGTGTAACGCGTTCAACTAGTAGCGAATTAGGCTACGCCCTACGTCATAAAGGTACTAGATTCATAAAGTACCGCAATCCATTGTACCTATGCATTAGAGAGAGATATAGCTATTTCTGCCAGAAAATGATGGACATTTTTAAATTTACCGCAATTTTAACGCTTGTCTAAAGTGCAGCTCATTCCTATCAGTCCACTCTCCAGTTTAATTTTCGAAAATTTTTGAGTGTAAATCAGGCTTTCAATTCCTTAGAGAAAAAATTAGGGGAAAATTGAATGTAACGATTTTTGAGGTTAACACGTTGTCAAAGTTAAGTGTACTAATCAATAACTAATTAAAAGTTTGTTGCAAAAGAATGATTTCAATAGAGATTTAACAAGTTTCGGCAATGTTGTGAAAAACGATTAGCTTCCACGCATGCCACAGTTGCGTCAAGGTCAAATGCTTTTACTGCCAATTGTTGCCAATAAAAGTAACTAAGGGCTGCTGCAACTTAACTTTTTAATGAGTGGACCGATAGTAATGATCTATGGTATACAGGGTCCGGCAACACTTGTGTCCACCCCCAAAATTGTGTTTAATTTTAAAGAGAAAATTTTAAAAATTTGCATACGCTCACAGTTGCTAAAGCTCTAGAAGCTGACGCAAAAATTTGTTTTTAGCACTGATAGTTTTGGCGTCGCGACGCCTTAAAAATCTAATTTTTAGGTAATTGTGAGGTTTTGTGATATCAACCCCTAATTTAATTTTTTGTCAATATAAATGTGTTAAAAATATCTCAGGTGTTATTTTAGATTCAATGCAAATTGACTTCAAAATTTGAGAAAAAAATGCTGTTTCATCAAGTTAGTTTCCAATTTCATTACGTCAAAATTGGGAACTACGTTTACACCCATCGGTCAACATCTTGTGTCACAAATGACATCTATCCTTTGGCTCGCTTTAGATTGTAACAAAAGTCTTACTTGGTGAAATTATCGCTTTGTCGATGTTAATTAACGATTTCTGGTGTCCATAAAGTGCAACATGCCCGTGTTAATCAAAATTAACTTTTATAAAAGTAATTGAAGTGACTTGTGAAATTTTGGTGTAAACGTAGTTTGCCGCTGCGCTGTCATAATTTTGAAAACTAACTTGATAAAACAACGTTTTTTTCGAAAATTTTAAACACAATTTGCATTAGATTTAAAATAAAAACTCAGATATTTGTATCACAGTTATGTTGAAAAAGAATTGAATTCGCGAATATTTCCGCAAAAACTCAAAAATCGCTAAAAATTATGCTTCTTAGGCGTCGCGACGCCAACCAAACCGTGATAAAAAACAAATTTTTGCGTCAGCTTCGAGAGCTTTGTCAACTATGAGCGTACGCAAATTTTCAAAATTATAACTTTAAAATTAAAGACGATTTTGGGGGTGGACGCAATAGTTGACAAAGCTCTAGAAGCTGACGCAAAGATTTGTTTTTTATCACTAATAATTTTGGCGTCGCGACGCCTTAAAAATGTAATTTTTAGTTAATTGTGAGGGTTTGTGATATCAACCTCTAATTTAATTTTTTTTCAATATAAATGTGTTAAAAATATCTCAGTTGTCGTTTTAGATTCAATGCAAATTGTCTTCAAAATTTGAAAAAAAAATGCTGTTTTATCAAGTTAGTTTTCAATTTTATTACTTCAAAATTGGGAACTACGTTTACACCCATCTGTCAACATCTTGTGTCCAAATGACATGTATCTTTTGGTTCGCTTTAGATTGTAACAAAAGTCTTAATTGGTGAAATTGTCGATTTGTCGATGTTAATTAACGATTTCTGGTGTCCATAAAGTGCAACATACCCGTGATAATCAAAATTAACCTTTATAAGAGTGAATAATGTGACTTGTGAAATTTTGGTGTAAACGTAGTTTGCCGCTGCGCTGTCAGAATTTTGAAAACTAACTTGATAAAACAGCGTTTTTGAATTGTAGTTATATTAGAGTTTAGCATGTGGTATTTATGTCGTGAGTTAAAGTGTGAATCAAAACGTTGAGATTTTTGTGAGATCGTATAGTACAAGGTGTTTATAAATGTTTCTAGCATCAAGGGTGGCTAAGAAATGTCAAAGAAATTTGCCGCTCATTATAAATGTTTGTTTGGATTTTTCAACTGACATTTGTAGTTAACCTTAATCATGGAGCAAAGTAAGTATTAAAAAAAAACGTTCTAGTTGTGATTTGAAACCTAAAATTCATAAACTTGGACACAAAATTGAACTGAAACGTCGTTGGCGTAAGTGATATTATGAAACATTTTCAGGATAGTTATATTCACCATGAAAACAAAGCGACAAAGTAATGCATGACAGGAATTTCAGAGCCATCTTTGATGCTAGAAACATTTATAAACACCCTGTATATCCGGTCTTGTCGAGTAAGTCGAAATTGAAGATTTCATTTTGAAATTTTGGCATTATAATTGTCAAATGTCCATTTGGTTACCAATCTCACCAACTGTTCCATTTAGGGTTATTTTTTATCGCCAACCATAGTAACTTTTATGTTTTGTGAATGGATATTAAATCTTTTTTTTTATATTAAATTAAACCAAAAATTTAAGATGCGGGAATTTAAAAATAGGAATACATTTGCTTAAATAAAACTGTTTAGCCTCGATTGTAAATTTTAAATTTGGCGCTTATTTTTGCCTAAATATGGCGGACAATTATGAATCTAGTAACTTTACTACGTCAAAATTTGCAAAGCCATCTATGATTAATATTAATAAGAATCACTCTGTAGTTTGAAATGCAAGTCTGCGATTGTAATTCAACAGTAACGAGTGTCTAAATAAAAATTTAGTCAAGAATGTAATGCCACTAGCATTTGTTTTTTTCCGTATGTCTTCTCCTAAATCAGTTTTGACAGCCGTCATTCGTTGAACGTGTTTATTATTGTTCAAAAATGGTGTTCTCTAGTGAACAACAAGCCTTTATGGTTGAAAGCTAGCACAAAATTTTCTTTTGAAAGATTATGGAGAAATAACTATAATGTGTGACAACGTGCTGACAGCCGTTGAGTTTGGAACCGACATACGGAAAAAAAACAAAAGCTGGTGGCATTACGCTCTTGACCAGATTTTTATTTAGACACCCGTTACTTTATCGCATTTAAGGAGCAAAATTAATTATTTGACGACAAAATTAATTTTCGGATGTAAGAAAAAAGTCGTTTTTTAAATCAAGAAATTTAATAAACCATTACATGAAACAAATACTAAAATGTATCACATTTTAAATAAAAAGCAGCATGTTTACAACATTTCAAGGATGAATACAGTGGAGTACGGGTCACAATATTTACATGACAAACACTTGAAATGAGCGTTGAGTGTCAAAAGGACTAAAAACTGAAATTGAAATTTTCTGCACAAACTTAATTTCCGATTCTTTCGTCAACTAAACTGTAATTAACCATAAGATAAAGCTATTTTACTTTCAAAATATCACAGAGCTTGATTACACTAAATTAAAAATGTAAGGGTTCCATCACACGAATACATAAAAATTATTAGTCTCCCCCGTTACAACTGATATCGGCAAACTCCGTCCCTAGCCACCCCACGCATATGCAATAATGCTGAAAAAGTTGAATTAGAAGTTCCTGTTCGTCCAAAAACTCAATTTTTTCTATGCGCTGCCTTTCGGCCGTGGGCAAGTCATAGTAAATTTGGACCATATCCCAACCTTTGGCCCCTTGCCAGTTGTTGTTTAAAAACCTGCTCTTTTGAGATTCTAAATTTTTACAAAAAGAGATCCCCGCTAGCGTGCATCCTCGCGCTCTCAAGTTCCCCAGCATGACATCCCCGAAGGTGTCGTTCATGTTACACATCTCGTAGTTGACGAAAAGAGCAGACTTGAATTTACTTACAATCCACGACAACAATCTGTTTACACAATCATTTTCAATGTACACCAAAACACATTCCGCGATGAACAATGTAGGATTCGAAAAGTTGACTTCAGCTTGTTGCAACTTCATCTCAAGTTGTGATATGTTTCTCAAATCGGCGCCTATGCAGTGGTAGTTTCCCGCGTGGAGATCCGTGGCGCTGAGTTTAACTTCCCCGTCCTGCTCGTGGATGCGCTCCAGGAGTTGTTTGCTTCGTTTGATCGCGTGGCATTTCCGGGCTGTGACGGTGGGGAAGTCAATCTCCACGAAATTCGAAATGTAAACCCCTTGGTCCTTCAGTCTCCAGTATAACGTGTCAAAGCCGGCCCCCAAGTTCACGATTTGTGCGGAGGGGCCGGCTTTCTTCAGAAACGTCTTAATAAAGCGCTCTACGCCTTTGACTCGAGCATAGTAGCCCCGGTTGATTTCCGGGGCGCGTTTCTCAATCTGGCGGACGAAATACGGAATATAATTGTCTTGCCAGTACCCCAGTTGGACGGCGCCCCTTTTGCACTCGCTGGCGTCGTCGTTAGTGGCCATAACCGGTTCGTCGCTCATTGTATCTCTGCGAAAAATTAATGTGAGGTTATGAACAAATGTCAAAGCAAATCTTCTTATTACTCTTCAGCGGTTTCCAACTGACTGGAATCGACTGGATATCGAGAAACGTGGCGATAAATTAATACCAACCTTAAAATAATAGCAACTTGAAGCTGTTTTTATACAGCAAACACAACACTTGGAGAATTGACTGTTGGATAACACGGCAACTGCGATGAGCGATGCGCTGTTTGGTCTATTTTAGGCAACCCACAGAGCACGCGCGGATTGTGGGTCACCTGCGATCGATCGATACGGGGCGCGTATATTAAACCATATTTTTAATTACTTTAGGATGTCTGATTGATTTTTAATAGGTTTCATTTATCGGTTGGTATTAATTTTGCGATAAAATGAAGTATTATTACTGATTCAAAAAAATTAGTTTCGTATCTAATTGGCTGACACCCTGTGAGTGTGTGTCGTAACTTGACCTAAAAACAAAAACATCAAATAGTTGACAGACATAGGTCCGTCAAGTTTGAGCATCATACATCGCAAAACAATTTCAAACATATGCCGTAATTTTGTGCTAATTCTATGCTAATTTGTGCTGCAATTTTTAAATTCTGTGCTCTTTTCGTTTTCGTGTTATTCAAGAAACAGAAATGATGCTCAAACTTAACGCCTAGCATCATATGTCATCAAAATGAATCAAACTAGTCTTATAATTTTGTGCCAATTCTGTGCTAATTTGTGCTGTAATTTTTAAATTCTGTGCTCTTTTGGTTTTGAGTTATTACCAAAACAAAAATGATGCTCAAACTTGACGCTGAGCATCATAAGTCACAAAAATTGATCAAATTGGTCTTATAATTTTGTGCTAATTTGTGCTGCAACTTATAAATTCTGTGCTCTTTTCGTTTTTGAGTTATTTCAAAAAACGTACAAACAATAGTAGGCAACCTAAAATACAGATTTCAACGAATTTTCTTTGAAGCGTCAAGTTTGAGCATCATTCATCACGAAACAGCTTAAATAATATGCCGTAATTTTGTGCTAACTAATGGTGCAATATCCGAATTCTGTGCTCTTTTCGGTTTTGAGTTATTTTAAAAAACGTACAAAAAATAGCAGGCAACCCAAAATACAGATTTTAACGAATTTTCCTTGAACAATCGTCAGGTTTGAGCACATTTTATACTTGCGGAAAAATGGTCTTTTAGTTTAGAAATATTTGCAATTTTCCATAAGCTAAAGCAAAAATTCGCGATGCATTAGAAAAGTAATTTTTAGCGATGTTTGAGTTTTTGCGTAAATACTCGCGAATTGTTTTTTTTTAACATAACTGTGACCAGTTTCACTTTAAATTTAATGCAAAGTGTGTTTAAAATTTGAGCATAAATTGCTGTTTTAACAAGTTAGTTTTCAAAACTATGACGGGCAGTGGCAACGTTTAACATCAAATTTTTACAAGTCACTTCATTCTATGGTATAAAGGTCAATTTTAATTAACGTTGATTGTTGCACCATTTAGATACTAAATAGAAATAGTTATTTACATTGAAAAATAAGAACTTACGGCCCGATTCAAATCAGTGGCGCAAAATTGCGTTGACGCAGGTAGCAACAGTTTGATTGGGATTGCTAAGACGCAATTCTGATTTGCAATGCCGCAAGTCAACATGAAATCAGGCCATTAGTTTCCAGTTTTGACGTAATAAATTAAAAATCTAACTTGGGGAGTTATTTTTAAGAACTTTAAATCCACTTTTCTTCTAAAAAAAATTGTATTCATTTCTGGAATAAATAAATCTCTCGATCGAAGGTACTCTTGTTCCCTGCCATCGCGAATCATTTACAATGTCAGGATTAATATGAAGGTTTACTGCCTTAATGACTATTATCATTTTGTACAGGGAATTAAAAAAAACCTTTGTTCAACTTAGCTCAACTTTAGCTCAACTATTCGGACACAGTGTTTTTGCAAGAGCTTTTTCAATGAATAAACAATAATTTTACACAATAGACATTATTAGGTTTACCCAAAAACAAAAACAATTTCACGTTATTGAGTTTTAAAAAATAACTTCTTATTATCCTTACTGATAAAACAGCATTTTTTCCACAATTTTAAACACAATTTGCGTACAATCAAAAAAGACAATTGAAATATTTTTAACACATTTATATTAAAATATACAGGGTGTCCCAAAAGTGACGCACCACCTTAAAAGGGGGTAATTGTGTGGTCCTCCAGAGTACCAAAAAAATGTTAAAAAAAAATCCAGACTCTCTGTTTTCGCAGGAGGAGTAAAAGAAAATTAGGAAAATGGCAACATTGCAGAAGTGTACCCCCCTATAATTTAAATTTCCAGTAGTCAAAGCCATAGTAACGTTGCTGTTGTATTGTTGGCGTTAGTCAGGTCGGCTCATGAACTATGAGTATTGTAACTATGTAACTATGAGTATTGTAACTATGGTTTCACGTGAACGATGCCACACTGATCGAGATTGTTAATTAAAAAATTTTCTTAACAGTTTTTAGGCATTTCTTACAAGATTTTTCCGATTTTTTTTGCACCATGCCTTTGCGCAAAATGTTCTTTGGGTAACAAATTTATTTGAACGTAAAATTATTGCACAGAAATCGTTAAGTTTCGCATCAAACTTTGCCTCTTCAACCCATCGTATCTCGAAAAATTGAAGACATGGATTTTTTTTAACATTTTTCCGGTGATCTATGGCATTGTCCGATGATACAGTTTCACGGTGGTGCGTCACTTTCGGGACACCCTGTATATATATTGAATGGTTCCAAAAACCCTCACAAATAGATAAAATTACACTTTTAACGCGTCGCAACGCCAAACTATCGGTAATAAAGAACAAGTTTTTGCGTCATCTCCTAGAGCTTCTTCGACTATCTATTAGCGTATGTAAATTATTATAATTTTTCCTTTAAGACAATTTTGAGGGTGACCACAAATATTGTATCAATTTGTATCAAAGATACAAAAATATTATTTCTCAATACACTTGCTACAAGTGTCTTCGATGTTTGTTGCCGAGAGCGGCCAGTTGGTTTACCTGCTTTTACCCGATAGCAGTTTATTACAATTGGGCGGAACGTCATTGACCTCCTAGTGAGCGGTCGTAAATTATGAGATTTGAAGAAGATGATCTGCGTTAGTTGTACTGTTGGTTGCCTATTTTTGATTTGTTTTTTATTACTAACTTCAAAATTATAGCATAATGACAAAAACAAAAATGTCACCTCCATAGAGGTTTTAATTCTCCACATGTTGGTATTTTTTTTAACTTCGTAGGTTGCTTCATATTCCTTAAAAACGAAAAATGGGAATTTCAGTTTTTAATTAATTAAAGTCAAATTTTTCACTTTTTCAAAATTCGAAGATGTCACCTCCATAGTTCTACTTGAGACGCATACATACAGAGGTCGAGCGATTTTTCAAAGTCCAAAATGCGCTTCAAAAACGAAAAATCGTAAGCCATATACCGGGTATATGCGTAGCGTAGAGCCTTAAGTGATATGCCATAATTTGGTGCTAATTCTGTGCTGAGAGAAATTTTAACATTTATTTATTCTACTGTGAAATAATACTTACCTTTATTGAAATTTGCAGAATACGTACTTAAAACTAAGAAGAAACTATTTTCTTGGCACTCGCTTTGAGTTTGTTGTTGCAATAACGTAAAAACGAAAACAGCACCACAATATAAAAATCGTAATAAAAGTTCCGAAATACTTGTCTGCCTACGTATTATTATTATTAGAATATTCAGTCCTAGAGCGGTCATTAGATATCTAGATTTTTTTAAATTATTTGGATGTCAAACATCAGGTAACAGTAAGTTGACACAATGTTGTTGCCAATGAAAATGTACAAATTTGGTTCGAGTTTTATACTGCTACATCTAGTATTTTTATGTAGTTTTGGTTTAAATTTTCGAAGACCAAATATTAAGAAGGATATCTAGGTACCTATAAATGGTTCATAAAGTTTGCTGTTTTGTTTTAACTACATTCATAATTTAATTAACACACTTTATATTCTTCACAATTAAAAATTTGCTGAGTAAGAACAGTTCTATCATTTATTTTTCTCTGATTCACGTCGTAAAATGAGTTTTTCAGGAATAGTTAACTAGGCGCGTTAGAATGATGTCTTCTGAGAATACAAATATATTTCAAGGAACGGAGGGATAAATATATAAATATATTAATTAAGCAAACATATGGACAACCATATATTTGAAGTTAAAAAATAAAAATTATAAAATATGGCCATTAAATTATGACATATCTACATAATATTCTACTTGTAATGTACGATATTCCAATTTGACGCGTCTTTATATACATACGCCCTTTTAAATAACTTGAAAATAAAAAGGCATCAAATTTGAAAATTGCATCACCAATTAGCATAAAATTATGGCGTATCAATTATTCTGTTTTGCGATGGATGATGTTCAAACTTGAGGCTTCATCAAAAAGAAACCATTAAAATATGTATTTTGGGTTGCCATCTAGCCGTGTATATTTTTTAAAATAACTTGATATTAAAAAGAACACAGAATTTGGAAATTGCACAGAATTAGCACAAAATTGTGGCATATCACTTAAGCTGTTTCGTGATGCATGATGTTCAAACTTGACGCTTCTTTAAAGAAAATTTGTTAAAATCGGTATTTTGGGTTGCCTACTAATTTTTGTACGTTTTTAAAAATAACTCAAAAACGAAAAAAGCACAGAATTTGGAAATTATACCATCAATCAGCACAAAATTAGTACAAAATTATGGCATATTACTTAAGCTGTTTTGCAATGCATGATGCTCAAACTTGACGCTTGTTCAAATTTGTTTATTTGAATAACTCAAAAACGAAAAGAGCACAGAATTTGGATATTGCACCATTAGTTAGCACAAAATTATGGCATATTATTTAAGCTGTTTCGTGATTAATGATGCTCAAACTTGACGTTTCAAAGAAAATTCGTTGAAATCTGTATTTTGCGTTGCCTACTATTTTTGTACGTTTTTTTGAAATAACTCAAAAACGAAAAGAGCGCAGAATTTATAAGTTGCAGCACAAATTAGCACAGAATTAGCACAAAATTATAAGACTAATTTGATCAATTTTTGTGACTTATGATGCTCAGCGTCAAATTTGAACATCATTTTTGTTTTGGTAATAACTCAAAAACCAAAAGAGCACAGAATTTAAAAATTACAGCACAAATTAGCACAGAATTAGCACAAAATTATAAGACTAGTTTGATTCATTTTGATGACATATGATGCTAGGCGTCAAGTTTGAGCATCATTTCTGTTTCTTGAATAACACGAAAACGAAAAGAGCACAGAATTTAAAAATTGCAGCACAAATTAGCACAGAATTAGCACAAAATTATGGCATATGTTTGAAATTTGTTTGCGATATGATGCTCAAACTTGACGGACCTGACAGACATTCGTCTACAAAGCAACAGCCAATTTGATAACACTTCAAATCGCATTGCATTATTGAAATAAAGTAATGGATCCTTTAAATCATTCAATGAACACGTGAAATTCTCTGCATCGTCTTAATGCTTTGAATTTTAAAAGTTCTTTGGCCTTTTTAATTTTTTATGTTGTGTATCTCCTGATCTACATTATTCTTGATACTTTTTATATACAGTTTGCGTCCAAATTTTTATTAAAAATTAAATTTACAAAGCATCTTGTAAATGTGTGTTTATAATCTTTGCTATTTTAGGTAACAAGGAAGACTTGTTTCATTCTGGAATGGATACTTTTAATTATGGAAAGACATTATTGCGTGAAATGATGTCTCGCGTAATGCCCCGTGTGTTCGGGGTATGTACAAATAGGTACTTATGCATACTGCTGATGCAAATTTATTTAGTAATTGTTTTTTACGTAGCAGTAGAGTTTTTTATGAATTTCAAGGCTTACGCTTTAGACCTGCTTCTGGAATAGATAATAATATGCTAGTTTTTATTGCTTCCTATTCCAAAATTAGAAATAAGAAGAATACACGCACAGGAATTTCACCAACAACAATAGAATAAAAGAACAAGTAGGCGAATATATTAAAAGCTAGACAAAACCAGCTTGTAGAAGAATACAAAAACGTACAATATACGTTTAAGTATAAGTTTCTCCTGCTCAGCAAGATTTTTTTCCTGATATCTACCTACAGTCAGTAGCAAAAGTAACCGAACTGGTGATAGTGGTGAGGTTTTGTGGTTGTTATGTTACATCCCTACCGTAATTTGTTAATGCGCGCTATGTTTTTTTTACATAGCCGTGGAACTCTGCGTTCATTTTTTCGCTTATGTTTGGAGCAAATTTGCGTTATTACAAGCTCAAAATCCACGCAATTATATCGATTAAAGTTTCGGATAGAAAATTTTAAATTCCAAAATTTTGAATGGTTATATGGATATGAATCGGTTTTCTCACGCCTTGTTACTTTAAAATTCGCTCTCAAATATGCAAAATTGATAGCTACAAGTTGATAGATCTCGAACTGATCTTTCGACTGATGTATAACTCAATTTTTTTTTTTTTAAATCACATTAAGTTTTTGGTCAATATGTCTCGTTTATCTGTGAAGTAAATCTGGGACTTTTACATCGATTTTTTATTAATATCGATTTTGTCAATAAAACATCGATTTTTAATACATATATTTTTATTTTCGATGTATAGTTTATCCGGTGAGAGATTGGGATATTTCGACAGTTGACATATAGGTTGGTAGCAAATTATGCTACAAAATACACTAAAAACACTAAATTCCTACGCGAAATGGGTTGACAGGGTTGTCAATAACTGGGGTTATTTTGTTATTTTAAATTTCGCGCGTATGGTACACTTTTTATCGCGTAGATTTAGTGACTTTTCTGTCATTCAATCTCTCACCGTACAAACTATATCATTAAATACAAATCGATAATTGGCAGTTTTGATGTATGAATTTTATTTTACACTCTTGATTTTGGTGATATTTTGGTTTGTTTGGTTATCAACGTATATGTATTTTAGAATTTTATTTATTCTTATTAATCTCGAATTTGTTATTTTTTTTATAATTTATTTACTTATTATTTTGTTTGTTACTTAAAGTTTTTTTTTTTGTTTTACTCGTTTATTATTTTGTTGCTTTATTAAGAATTTTATTTATTTGTTTTTCACAATAAACAATGCTATATTGAGTTTGGTATTTACTATTTTTCAAAATCGATGTTTTCTCCGATGTATTGAAGATCAATGTAATTGCGCTCTTGTTGAAATTGAGTTCAATATCGATTTTGAAAAATAGTAAATACAAAACTCAATATAGCAAATCAAAAATAGAAAATAGATCTCGAACTGATCTTTCGACTGATGTATAACTCATTTTTTTTTTTGAAAATCACCCTAAAAAGACTTCTTGAAAACAGTTTTTGATCAATGTCTCGTTTATATGTGAAGTAAATCTGGGACTTTTACATCGATTTTTTATTAATGTCGATTTTGTCAGATTTTTAATACATACAGTATGTCCCCGGATTGAGTTCACAAGAGGGAAAAAAAGTTTATTTTTTATTTTACAAAAAAATGACAAAGGAATAACATTTTTTGCTTATTTCAAAACAGATAAATCTGCAATTAAAATTTCAAAATTATTAGTTTCTTCTCTTAAAATTAATTTTTTCATTATTTTTATTTATTAAATTTTGTAATCGTATTTAAATAATAGCAGGCTGTGGATTTACAATATCAAATAATGCGTTATAGATTAAAGAAAAATTTACCCAATAATGTGTAAACATTAAAAAATTCGAAAAAAAATGCAATTGCATCCTTCACAATAATTAAGAAAATTCGAAACAGTCTTAAAGAATTACGAGTTAGAATTGAACTATGTGCTAAAACAGGTAATGGGTCAATCACATAGTGGAAATTGGTTGAGTTAAGGAACAAATTTCATTCCTTTGACATTTTTTGCAAAATAAAAAATAAAAAAGTTCTCCGTTATTTTTTGTTTTTGCCGATTTTAAGAACACAGCTTGATAATATTAAAGTTTTAATTAAAGATTTATTTATTTTAAATTAAGCAAAAAATATTATTCCTATGTCAGTTTTTTGTAAAATGAAAAATAACGTTTTTTTTCCTCTTGTGAACTCAATCCGGGGACATACTGTATATTTTTATTTTCGATGTATCATTAAATAAAAATCGATAATTGCGGTTTTTATGTATGTATTTTATTTTACACTCTTGATTTTGGTGATATTTTGGTTTGTTTGGTAATCAACGTATATTTTAGAACTTTATTTATTCTTATTAATCTCGAATTTGTTATTTTTTTTATAATTTATTTACTTATTATTTTGTTTGTTACTTAAAGTTTTGTTTTCTTTTTCTTTTACTCGTTTATTATTATGTTGCTTTATTAAGAATTTTATTTATTTTTGTTTTTCACAATAAACAATGCTATATTAAGTTTTGTATTTACTCTTTTTCAAAATCGATGTTTTCTCCGATGAAGATCAATGTAATTGTGCTCTTGTTGAAATTGAGTTCAATATCCATTTTGAAAAATAGTAAATACAAAACTCAATATACAGGGTCCGGCAACACTTGTGTCCACCCCTAAAATCGTCTTTAATTTTAAAGATAAAATTTTGAAAATTTGCATACGCTTATAGTTGACAAGGCTCTAGAAGCTGACACAAAAATTTGTTTTGATATCACGGTTTCTTTGGCGTCGCGACGCCTAAAAAGTTTAATTTTTAGCGATTTTTGGGTTTTTGCGGTAATATTAGCGAATTCAATTTTTTTTCAACATAACTGTAATACAAATATTTGAGTTTTTATTTTAAATCTACTTCAAATGGTGTTTAAAATTTGCGAAAAAAACGCTGTTTTATCAAGTTAGTTTTCAACATTTTGACGGTGCAGTGATAAACTACGTTTACACCAAAATTTCAAAAGTCACTTCATTCACTCATATGAAGGTGAATTTTGATTAGCTCGGGTATGTTGCACGTTCTGGACACTAGAAATCGTTAATTAACATCGACAAAGCGACAATTTCGCCAAGTAAGACTTTTGTTACCTTCTAAAACGAACCAAAGAATAGATGTCATTTGTGACACAAGATGTTGACAGATGGGTGTAAACGTAGTTCCCAATTTTGACGTAATAAAATTGGAAACTAACTTGATTAAACAGCATTTTTTCCTCAAATTTTGAATACAATTTACATTAAATCTAAAATGTCAACTGAGATATTTTTAACACATTTATATTGAAAAAAAATTACATTAGAGGTTCATTTCATAAAACTTCACAATTAGCTAAAAAATACACGTTTAAGGCGTCGCGACGCCAAAACTATAAGTGATAAAAAATAAATTTTTGCGTCG
Source organism: Gnatocerus cornutus (assembly GCA_029298725.1). NCBI lineage: Eukaryota > Metazoa > Arthropoda > Insecta > Coleoptera > Tenebrionidae > Gnatocerus > Gnatocerus cornutus. The sequence continues at coordinate 4,612,892 of CM055514.1, forward strand.
GCTTCTAGAGCTTTGTCAACTATGAGTGTATGCAAATTTTCAAAATTTTATCTTTAAAATTAAAGACGATTTTGGGGGTGGACACAAGTGTTGCCGGACCCTGTATAGTCCAGTCAACAAAGACAATGAAATCGAAATAATTCCAAAAGTTTTGAAATTTTCGTCAAATGTGTATTAAGTAAGAGGAATGATAAATCTCAATTTGCAGCATCGTAGGAGGTCCGGAAGTTACTTAAAAAAATTGAAACGCGTTATTTTCTTTAACTATGCGAACAAAATTACTAAAGTCTTGCAAACTTGATACAATGAAAAACAGTATTGTTTGTATCTTGTATTAAATTTGCAGCTATTTTTGACATCCGGAACTTGATGATTTAGTAAAAATTAATGTTTCTATTAATAACTCTGAGAAAAAAATTGCAAAAGTTTTGCAAATTTGTTAAATTGTGCTTAAAGTGGCTTTGGATATTGACGTAAATTTGCAGCATTGCAAAATGTACGGAACATATTGCAATTCTATTTGACAATTCGATATTAACAATTTTCGATCGAAATAGCCGAACAAAATTCCAAAAGTTTTGCTAACAAGTTGCAAATGACGAGAATTCAATTACAAACACATTCTTAAATTTGCAGCTTCCTATGAGCTCCGGAACATTGTTATATCACAATAAACATTGAATTTTTGACGAATTTAAAAGCGATGTCGCTCGTTACGAGAGTGCAACAAAGACAACAATACATATTTACTCACCTCAGTAACATAAATTACCTATTTCAATTTTTCGTTTCTTTCGCCCAATAATGGGTGTTTTTTTTCTTTTGTATTTCTGAATAAGCTAAAGTTTGATAACAACCATTGGTTCAGATAAAATGCTTACAAACCATTTTTTTTGCTCTCGCTTTACTTTTTAACAATTGATAAAGAGATAAAACGCGAAAGTCATCAATTGTAGGGTCTCAGAAACCGATAATGTCATTAATTACTTGAACCTCATCATGAGTGTCTGGGAAATTAACTGTTTTGTGTGCGGAAAAACTTTAAATTATCAATATGATTACGTAAAACAAAAAGGTTTAAGGTCCTTGGTGGAATGTAGTGAATTAAGAAAAGACGGAAAGGCATCCGTATTAAAGACATTACGTGGTATTAAAGTGCATCAAAAATGTCGCAAAATTTACACAAACAAAAAAACATCTTTCTAGTTATGTTGTGATATTAAAGAAATTTTTCACTACTATCTCAATTTTTTTCATTTGGTAAATTTAAGAATAAAACAAAAAAGTTAACGTACATTATTTCATTATCACAGAGCTTTCAGAATAAAAAAAATTAAAATTTATATTTTTAATTAAATTTAAAAATAATATTACTGTATTCTAACAAATTTAAGAAACTATTAAATAATCCTTTCCAAATTCTACAAAGAAAAACATCGCCTAAACAGCAAACTCAAACACTCTTAATTTCCATAAGGTAATGTGAGAGCACAAAAAAAGTGTTTTAGCAGTGGAGCATTTTATCAGAATCATTCTTCGTTATCCAAGTTTAGCGTAGTAGACAAAATATAGTTTTCCTTGTTGCACTCTCGTGACGAGCGACATCGCTTTTAAATTCGTCAAAAATTCAATGTTTATTGTGATATAACAATGTTCCGGAGCTCATAGGAAGCTGCAAATTTAAGAATGTGTTTGTAATTGAATTCTCGTCATTTGAAACTTTTTAGCAAAACTTTTGGAATTTTGTTCGGCTATTTCGATCGAAAATTGTTAATATCGAATTGTCAAATAGAATTGCAATATGTTCCGTACATCCTGCAATGCTGAAAATTTACGTCAATATCCAAAGCCACTTTAAGCACAATTTAACAAATTTGCAAAACTTTTGCAATTTTTTTCTCTGAGTTATTAATAGAAACATTAATTTTTACTAAATCATCAAATTCCGGATGTCAAAAATAGCTGCAAATTTAATACAAGATACAAACAATACTGTTTTTCATTGTACATATTAAGTTTGCAAGACTTCTGTAATTTTGTTCGCATAGTTAAAAAAATAGCGCGTTTCAATTTTTTTAAGTAACTTCCGGACCTCCTACGATGCTGCAAATTGAGATTTATCATTCTTCTTACTTAATACACATTTGACAAAAATTTCAAAACTTTTGGAATTTTGTTTATTTTTCACGTATACCCGATGTTCTTGTTGACTGGCCTAATAGCATAGTTTATTGTGAAAATCAAAAATAGAAAATAGATTTCGAACTGATCTTTCGACTGATGTATAACTCAATTTTTTTTTTGAAAATCACCCTAAAAAGACTTCTTGAAAACAGTTTTTGATCAATGTCTCGTTTATATGTGAAGTAAATCTGGGACTTTTACTTTTATCATTAAATAAAAATCGATAATTGCGGTTTTGATGTATGTATTTTATTTTACACTCTTGATTTTGGTGATATTTTGGTTTGTTTGGTAATCAACGTATATTTTAGAATTTTATTTATTCTTATTAATCTCGAATTTGTTATTTTTTTTTTATAATTTATTTACTTATTATTTTGTTTGTTACTTAAAGTTTTGTTTTTTTTTGTTTTACTCGTTTATTATTATGTTGCTTTATTAAGAATTTTATTTATTTTTGTTTTTCACAATAAACTATGCTATATTGAGTTTTGTATTTACTATTTTTCAAAATCGATGTTTTCTCTGATGTAGATCGATGTAATTGTGCTCCTGTTGAAATTGTGTTCAATATCGATTTTTTTACTCTATGTTCCCAGATTTACTGTGAAGCAAACTTAAGTTATGCTCATTTGACGCAGAATCTTACGCTGAATTCAAAACTGTCCTCAATTTTACCGTACGTCAACAAAGAACTGAATTTAAAGCCGATTAAAATGTTATGACTAAAACTATGTAAACCTTTTTAAGTCGATTTCTGACTTATTTTTGGAGTTCTTGAGGCTCATTTTACCATCATTTCACGCAGAACAAATTTTGCCAAGTTTATGAATCCACAGCCTTATAAAAAACATAGTGCGTATTTACAAATTAAGATAGGTTTGTAAAACAACATGAAAACAAATCACCAGTATGGTCTTTAACAACAAAGCTTCGAAATTTCTTTTTCTGAAATTTCTCAAATTTGTTTTGAGGGTGCGACACCACCCGTTAAGATTTTACTACACCATGACTTCATTTCTTACATTGCAACGTTTGCAAGCAATTTTTGAAAGCAATAAGTATTTTGAACTCTAGAATGATTAACAGTTTAATTTTTGTGTAGTTCATAAAGGTTTTATGTCAGAATTTTATATGTGGCCTGAATTACAACCCCCAAAAGGTACCTACTAAAGTTAAGCGTAACGTTAAAGTCATTGTGACATGTATGCAAATAAACTGTACATTTTAATAAATGCACATTTTTATTCTACAGCTTAAAGCACTATGTAATATACATCTAGCATTTATTTAAACAAAAATGTCTTTACTTTCAAACAACGGTTCTTTTATTTTTGCAGGCACCTCTACAAAACATGCCGATCTCAGACTTTCGGAAGAAGAAACTCCTTTACGTATTCCACGTATTTTTTGGTACGTATTATTAATTAAGGTTTTAATTTAATAGTCACTACTGCTGTCTAATTTGATCTCAATTCCAGGAAATATGGTTTTATAAATTGTAGTTGCGAAAAATATTTATAATGATCAATAAAATTTTATTGCGGAGCAGTAAAGACCGGTTTACAACCATGCTCAAGTTTTACAGTTAAGACAATTACAATTAAATAAAATGAATTGGTATTAATATTTCTACAACCGAGCCGAGCTGACTCTTAACAATTTTCAATTTTTTGTAACATAAGACAAATATTAGATTTACACATTTAAGACCTTTTATGGGCTTCTGTTTTAGTTTACGAGATAACGTTTTATTGTCTCCTCATATAATTGGTTACTTCCCCGACTGTTATTTCGCAGCTATTTACGAGTATATCTTACATCAAATTATCGTTTATGTGCTTTTTATGTGCACTTGTTTTTAATATCCAATTTAAATTGCATCTTATTAATTTTCCCGGCGCATCCACCAAACTGTAATTGGATGCAACTATGTATCACATGTAATAACTTGTTTGCTTTTCTGTTACAGATGTTAACCGAAGTGGAACCATTGATAGGAAAGACTTTGAGCTCGCAATTGAGGTAATATTTAATTACTCAATTTTTGTGGGGTCTAAGATATAGGTACAATTGCGTCCAAAAATAATGCAGCATGGTATGAACAGAATATGCAACCAGCAATACATTTTACCCCTAGAACTTTTGGGTTGGTCTGCTTGAGATCTGAGCGGTCAGTTTTTGTACAGGGGTGCGTCAGACATCCAAATTTTATATACAACTCACTCGATAACTCATGCAGATTGAGTCGACAAAACGACATGGTTTGAGGAATATTGAAAAAAATTTAGAATTAATGTTTGTATTTGTAATCAATGACCCCGTTCCTACTATGAGTTGATTGCAATTAAATTAATCTCGCATTTAAGTTTGATTGCTGACATTATTCCAACGTTCATTTTTCTTTATACAATTCACTTTCATTGCTAAAAAAGTAAATTTTAGAACAATCGATTTTTAATTGTGATCAATAGTTAGTAACTAAGTATAGGCCGGTTTAACGCAATAATTTAATTGAAATTAATTAAACTTGCAATTTCCTTATGTCACTTTAAAATAATGTTAAATATTTCATTTTATTCTGAATTGTAAAGAGTAACAGTATCACTTTAGCAGTAGATTGTATAAAGACACATTTAACAATCTTAGTGCTGTTAAAAATTTGGAAACAATATTAGTGTTGGTAAATGCGTTTTTTCGCAATTTTTTGATTTTGCCCACCTGTTTACATCTTGGATACTACCTAGTTATGGCCAACTAGCATTCATAATTTTTAAAGCTTTAATTTATACATTTTCCCGAGTTTTAGTTTTTCAAACATAGTTTTTCAGATGTAAAAACCCCAATAACGTTATATGGTTTCGTAAAAATCTTTGATCAAAATCAAAGATTTAATTTTGTTTCTGTAAACCGGGTTTATAATTTTTTTAATTATTTGTCATTGTTTGAGACCTAAAAAACTCATTTTTTTTTATTTTTCTTACTAGTAATTAACTTATGTTTTCTACTATCTAGTAAGTGAAAAAGTTACAAAACAATGAGAGCAAGTGATTTGACATGTCAAAATTGACAATTATATTTTTATTTAATTTAAGCGAAATTTGATAAATTTCATACTACACTTTTAAGATAATCTAAATTTTAATCATTCGTCAACTCTATTATGACAAGTCCACATTAGATTAAAACAAAACTCAACTTCACACGTTGAGTAATCTACTATATTTGTCTGTATGTCCTGAAACTTTATTTCCAAATATTTTTTCCCTAATTCCAGTAAAATGCTGTAACAATCAAATCTGGTCATCAGACAAGACCCACCACTTGAGGGTGATTATGTTTATAGGGTCTTGCGGTCAGTTTGGTGGAAACTGTTTAAAAAGTTACAGCCATAAACGCACCACAGTATTTATAGTAAACCCAGTTGACATATACCTAGTAAATTTTATGGCCACATTATGATAGGGCCGGGCAGTACTTATCCTTGCGATTGGGGACCATAAATGAGCACGAAATGAGTGCGGGCCTATTCAACCATCGGTCAACTCTCTACCTAGAACTTTGTCGGCTGCAGTTTACAACACCCAGTTTTATTTCTATGGGTGGTTTGACTTAAGCCATAAAATGTTTACTAGGTATATGTCAACTGAGGTTACTATATCCGTTTCTTTTACCATCACAGCACAGCAAAATAAGATCTAAATAATTTTAGAACAGAGTTTTTGCAAACATTGAAGAATTACCATTTTATGACTAGCCAGATGTGCTGGAACGGTCAAAAACCGACTCGTACCTGCCCTGGCGAGGCTCTCAAAATGTTTTCCGACGCTGTTTGGAAATAAGCAATGAGATGGTGCATTATTTTTGGACGCAATTGTACCTACCTATTCTCCTAGTTTGTCTTCACGTGGACACTGTTTACTTACTTCCAAGAAAGTTTGCTTATTTTACCTCTCTAGAGATTGCGCTGAAAGCCCTTGCAAAAATAAACACTGACCGTGCAAAGGGATACAAAGTAACCACCAATTTAAAATTGCAGAGTTTATAACAGTTTCTCCACATTTTAGTCCTTTTATATTAAAAACGATATTAAACGAGCGGTCTGGTTTTTATCGAACACTCCTTACGGGCGCAAATCCAACTAAACATGAAATTAATCTAAAAACTAATTGTTCTTTCGACAGTAATTTATGAACGCTACTAATTTTTAATGATATTCTATTTTAATGTTACATAATTAATATCTTTCTATACAAAAGGGAACAATGAAATTCATTTGTATATTTTCGCAATCGATCAATGCCATCCTTAGATTCAAATAAAAGTGCAAACAGCAGGTGCTGCTACATCTGGGACTACCTAATAATAATTAATGATTACAATAAAATATAATAACAGAAATATGAAAAGCACCTGTAGGCGGGAATCTTAGTTAGAAATTTACATTATAAAAGAAACTCGAGTAAAGTGCAGCAATATTAATATTCTACGTGGATTTGGAGCAATTCGTTTCAGCAATCACGTAGTAGTAAGTTAATTAGCTGGGGATTGAAGATATTGCGCGTCAGTTTTAATGTGGAACAATTACAGATAGGTTAAGGTTGCCTTTATATTCTCCCTAGATTTAGGTTTTCTTTCTAAATTGTTAACACTTTCTTGTTATTTTTCTGGGTAAATCCGCGATTTTATCTATAATTTAAGAGAATTCCATCGATTTCAACAATCATCTGTGACGCAACAAAACTTATTTTGTAACGCCGCTTTGACTATCTCTAGCTTTTGTTCGAGTGAAAGCAAAAACAAAATTATCTTGTTTTACTTTGTTATCGATTGTATTCGTTTGTGTACAACGAACACGCGTGAAGTTGCATTTTTCTAGATAACATAATAAAATATTCAAATACGTTTTTATACGTATATTGTCTTATTTTTAATCACGTAAATTTTCAGAAAATATGTTCGCTACGAGGATGGGCATCCACGACGGATCAATACAAGAAAACCTACGACAGCATGATCCAAATTTGGGATGGACTTCGACAAAAAGCCGATGAAAACAACGACGGGCAGGTAAATTTATATTTCATAGTTTCATATTGAATGGATATTTTCTCTGTTGTGGTTTTGGATTATACAGGACTACGATATTACACAATACATAAATCATAAGTTGAAATTATTAGATGTTTCTTGTTTGATCCCTTTTGTACGAAACGCTTACCACATGCTAGCGGAAAACTTTTTATCGCTTGTACTTCAGCCTGCAAGATGGCAAAAAATTCTCGAAGTCGATTATAAAAATAGCTTAACTGTCCATGTAACTATTTATTATACAAGGTGTTTATAAATGATTCTAGCATCAAGAGTGACTATGAAATGTCAAAAAAAATTGCCGCTTATTACAAATGTTGGTTTCGATATTTTAATTGACATTTGCAGTTAACCTCAAACATGGAACAAAGTAAGTTTTGAGAAATAAACAGTTCTAGTTGTGGTTTAAAACCTAAAAATCTAAAACTTGGACATAAAACCGTAACTGAAACGTCATTATAAATATTTTTAAGATAGTTATATTCACTATGAAGACAAAGCGGCAAAATAGTGCACAAAATAAATTTCAGAGCCACCCTTGATGCTAGAAACATTTATAAACACCTTGTAGATTCCGTGGTACAAAATTCATAATTCAAAATAAAGCTTCTTTGACACCCCACGTATTCTATGAGATTTAAACAATTTATGGTTACACTGACTAGACAAATGTGCCAATCGATTTAACGAAAAACAACGACAAAGGAAACGCAAGAAAATTTGGTTTAAGCGTGCAATGAATCTTCGAATTTCGAATTATCACTATGAAAATTTAGTTTGTTTTACATTTCCCAGGTGAGTGTAGAAGAATGGGCACTGATGTGGGACGAGTATGCCAAAAACCCAGAAAATGCATTAGACTGGCAAACAAAATATCTGAGATTCATGTTCGACTTAGAAGATGCCAGTGGCGATGGTAGCATTGATATTGACGAATTTACAAGCGTTTGCTCCTGCTATGGCTTAGAACCGCCAGAGTGTAGAGAGGCATTTCAAAAAATGTCAAGCGTAAGTAAACAAACTCGTATAAATAGATAAAAACGTTTTGTTTACAGGGGAAAAAGGAAGTCAATTACGAACAATTTGCAGCTTTATGGAAACAGTTTTTCACATCTGAAGACCCTTCTGATCCCGGAAATTTCATCTTTGGAAAAACCAAATTTTAATTCAGCAGTGACTGTTTTCTCGAATTTTATGCTTCGGCTGTTTCGAATTTTTGGGATGCCCTATAGATATACACTAACGTTTAGACATTTTTGTTTTACCTAAAAACGAAATCCCGTTGTCTGTAATATTATAATGTTTGTTACTATTAACTAATAACAAACTGCAACACTTCCTATCTAAAAGTTTATTTAAGTAGTGTCAATTTCGAATTGTGATGTGAATCACTTCAATTTGAGTTTATTAGAAATAAATATCTTTGTCAAACAAGTGTTGCAGTTTTTATTCAACTTTTTTGTTAAATGTGTTACCATAATGAAGTCTTTAAATGTATCGTATGTGCACAAAAATATAAATTAGATATTATTATAATAAAAACAAAATTATACAAAAAAATTTAGAATTACTGGAGGAACCCAATCTACCATATAGTATTATCTAGACCTATTCGAAAAGAAGTTGCAGCTCTGTACAGTGATCTTAGGTAGGTATTTTTAATAGAATACTCGAAAAATGTCAACAAAAATTGCAAAAAATCACTAAACTATTGCAATCTACCGCCAGCAACACAATAACAACAAGCTGAACTCACCCTAATAAGCTGAGCTTGTTTCTGATTGACTGGCCATGACATTAAGGTGCTCACAATCATTTGTTTCTGGTTACTAATACAAGATGTTTATAAATGTTTCTAGCATCAAAGGTGGCTATGAAATATCAAAGAAATTTGCCGCTCATTATAAATGTGGGTTTAGATTTTTCAACTGACATTTGTAGTTAACCTCAATCATAGAGCATAGTAAGTTTTGAGAAGAAAACTGTTCTAGTAAAATCAAAAATTTGGAAACAAAACCGTAACTGAAATGTCGTTGACGTAAGTAACATTATAAATAATTTTGAAGATACAAGGTGTTTATAAATGTTTCTAGCATCAAGGGTGGCTAAGACATGTCAAAGAAATTTGCCGCTCATTATAAATGTGGGTTTAGATTTTTCAACTGACATTTGCAGTTAACCTCAAACATGGAGCAAAGTAAGTTTTGAGAAGAAAACTGTTCTAGTTGTGGTTTAAAACTTGAAAATCAAACACAAAACTGTAACTGAAACGTCATGGACGTAAATAACATTATAAATAATTTTCAAGGTAGTTACGTTCAGCATGAAAACAAAGCGGCAAAATAGTGTACGGCAGGAATTCCAAAGCCACCCTTGATGCTAGAAACATTTATAAACACCTTGTAGTTATATTCACTATGAAAACAAAGCGGCAAAGTAGTGTACGACAGGAATTCCAGAGCCACCCTAAATGCTAGAAACATTTATAAACACCTTGTACAACTTCACTCTAGTTCTAATAAAAATCAATCCACTCTTCAAAAAACTCACTCTACTTGTCACAAATTTCACTTCTGGATCACCCTTGGCACGGTCTCACCCCAATCAGTCCCAGAAAGCCCCCTCGAGTACATTTCTTGTTTTGCCTTTACCGAGTGGTTAATGTGCGCTCACAATCGGAATAAACGCCAGGAAACTGTTTCTAGACAGTGTCAAATCACTTTGGGGACACAAAATATAGATTTTTCATTGAAAATTGCAAAAAACGAGACGCGTCTAACAGATTCAAAAGTCGACTGTGATCGGTTGGTTCATTCAAAGCTACCAACCTTATTGAATGACATTTGAAAAACTAAATCATTATTTTCCTTTATCTTTTATTTACTGTGGCTATAACTTTTTGTTTGTGTTCGGTAATTTCGGCTCTCATTCTTTTAAATACAATTCTGCAGCATTATTTAATTTTCATCCGAACATGCAAACCATGACGAAACTAACCGACAGTATCCGAAGTGGCGCGTGAGTTCAGTTCTGGGGATTTTCGGTTTTGCGCGAAATTCTGTTTTGTGGTGATTTTTTATGATGTGAAAGTATTTTTGGAGTGTTTGTGTGTGCCCAGATGTTTTGGCAGCAATAATTTTTATCAAAAAGTTGTGAGAAACAAATGGAATAAATGCGGTGAGTTTACAATAAACTAAGATTATGTTTTTTTAGCCCCGTAAATATTTTGATGTTTTCTTGTCGAAACTGCTTCCATAATGTAGCACTTTGTTTATTAATTACTTTAATAAGTGGATTTACAACAAATGTGGAAAATGCATGAATGAAGTGCAAAACATGGCGCCAATGACAACAAAAGTTAAGGTAACTTGATCAATTAGGCGAGAACTTTTGAAGCAAGTACAGTTTACCAAACGATCTCGTGCGGTTATGGCTTTGACTTTTCAATTTGTTTGCAGTTACTTTACTGCAAACCCTCATAAACATAATCATCCTCAAGTAGTTGGGTCTTACCTGCATTGAAATAAACCGCTAGGCTAGACGTATTTTGAGGAATTCCATTGTTTTGATTTGTAAAACTGACCACCTGGGTAATAGTAGATTTTATTATACGGCAGAAAAGTGGTACTTTTTGTCGAGCCAAATTGCGAGACAGCGAAGCCACTTTTCGGCCAAATAACAAATACTACTTTTTCTCCAAACGTTAAATTCAGTTCCACGACCGACAATGAGTGAACGCAAATTGAACTAAAAACATAGCTATGCATGTTGTTGTCATTGATGACATTTACTGTGAAACATATTGGTTTCAAAGAGTTACAAAGTTAAGATCGGGCAAGTTCCATACAAAATGTAAGTCTCAAATAAATAGTAGCCGTCACAAAAAGTACTTTTTCTCCAAACGTCACAAAAAGTCACTATTTTGTAGTCGTTTTTAGACAGTAAAGTAGGCAATTTTGTTATATGTAATGAAAAGCGCTCGTTGACATGGAAACACTTTTGCTGCCTAGGCAGAAAAAGTACTTTTTGTGACGGTTACTATTTGAGACTTACATTTTGTATGGCACTTGCACGATCTTAACTTTGAAACTCTTTGGAACCAATATTTTTCAGTAAATATAATCATTGACAACTATCTACATCCATAGCCATCCATGTTTATAGTTCCATTTGGGTTCACTAATTTTGGGTCGTGGAAATGAATCTAACCGTTTGGAGAAAAAGTAGTAGTTGTTATTTGGCCGAAAAGTGACTTTGCTGTCTCGCAATTTTGCATACGCTACGCTCCGCTTTGCTACTGCAATTTAATTGCTCGACAAAAAGTACCACTTATCTGCCGTATAACAAAATCTACTATAGGCTACCGGACTGTTTTTTTTTTATTTCAAAAAACAAATCTGTCTAGTCTGAAAACATTAAAAACCAATGTCCATTTTTTTTACGCAATTTATTTATACCAAAAAAAAAGTTTAAAAAACGGATAGTTTCAAACACGCGCCTTGGTGACGTAACAACTTCTTAGTCGACGCCTATTGGCTACAGGAATGCCGAGGCCATTGGTGAAAATGATGAAGTTGAGTTTGAATTGAGGTTATGAATGCATCAAATGTGTGTGCAGAACGTGAATTGCTGTAGTTTTTGTATCTTTCTTAATTTAGTGCGCCAATAATCAAAAAGCGAAAATGGACTGATGGCGTTCTGTACAGATGACTTATGAAAACAAAACTTCTGATTGGTTGACGCAAGTGTGCTATAAACCGGAAACCAGTTAGGAATCATAACGATTACTCTATCTCACTCTCACCAATGTAACATTCCGTTGACGTATGCGTTTTCTCAATTCATATGCATAGAAAGGAGTTATGACGTAGTCACTGAACACTTATTTAAACTAACAGCGCGAAGCTGGATTTCAAACGAATATTTAGCTAATAATTCCGACCTTTGGAGAACAAAAAATCTGTTTGGTAATTAATTCATGTGTATACGTAACTCATAAACATAATAAAATGCATCGATTTTTCTGGTGTCCGGTAACCTATTTTCTGTAGACAGCAAAAGTGTTTCCATGTCAACGAGCGCTTTTTTTACTTATAACAAAATTGCTTACTTTACTGTCTAATAAAACGACTAAAAAATAGTGACTTTTGTGACGTTTGGAGAAAAACATATTTATTGCGGTTCAGACGCAACCACTTAAAGATGATTATGTTTATGGAGGTTTACGGTAAGGTGGCTATAAACAAATTGTAAAGTCAAAGCCACAACCGCACTAGATCGTTTGGTAAACTGTACTCTCCTACTTGGAAAAGCTGGTTTAAAAGTGGTCCTTATGTACCAAATGTTAAATGAGTTTTCTTTTTTCCTGCTCTCCTGAACCTCCAAATAAAATTATGTCGTTGAAGTTAGCTTGGGATTGGCTTTTTGGTTGCGCCGTAACATAGGCAACACAACGTGCACTCGGCTTTTTTTACAGTAGACCAGACAAATACTGGAATTTCGTGGGTATTTTCATGTTTTCGCTACTTTTCTTTCAAATTTATGGCAATTTGACTTTGGAATAATAACCTCCCATTGTGACAATCAATACTGTGGTGTAAAATATACAGAAAAGGGATAAACAAAGGGGGTTGTGCTGTCGCCTTTTTCATCACCGTTATCGTAAATATCCAGCATCTACTCCGGTCGCAGTGATCCCAAAAAATAGAGAAAAATTCACTGATAAATCTCCCATATCAAGTTTCTCTCCACCAGCCGTCAGAGGGTTGTCATCTCACCCCGCTGTAATTCACCCCGTAAAAATGTAAAAAATCGAAAATGTACCCTAATGGCATTAGTCACAAAAAATTGAGAAAAATTCACTGATAAATCTCCCATATCAAGTTTGCCTCCACCAGCCGTCAGAGGGTTGTAATCCCGCCCCATTTTAATTCACCCTGAAAAATGTAAAAAATCGAAAATGTACGCCAATGGCATTAGTCACAAAAAATAGAGAAAAATTCACTGATAAATCTCCCATATCAACTTTGCCTCCACCAGCCGTCAGAGGGTTGTAATCTCGCCCCATTTTAATTCACCCTGAAAAATGTAAAAAATCGAAAATGTACCCCAATGGCATTAGTCTCAAAAAATAGAGAAAAATTCACTGATAAATCTCCCTTATTAACTTTGCCTCCACCAGCCGTCAGAGGGTTGTAATCTCGCCCCGTTTTAATTCACCCCGTAAAAATGTAAAAAATCGAAAATGTACCCCAATGGCATTAGTCTCAAAAAATAGAGAAAAATTCACTGATAAATCTCCCTTATTAACTTTGCCTCCACCAGCCGTCAGAGGGTTGTAATCTCGCCCCGTTTTAATTCACCCCGTAAAAATGTAAAAAATCGAAAATGTACCCCAATGGCATTAGTCTCAAAAAATAGAGAAAAATTCACTGATAAATCTCCCATATCAACTTTGCCTCCACCAGCCGTCAGAGGGTTGTAATCTCGCCCCGTTGTAATTCACCCCGTAAAAATGTAAAAAATCGAAAATGTACCCCAATGGCATTAGTCTCAAAAAATAGAGAAAAATTCACTGATAAATCTCCCATATCAACTTTGCCTCCACCAGCCGTCAGAGGGTTGTAATCTCGCCCCGTTTTAATTCACTCCATAAAAATGTAAAAAATCGAAAATGTACCCCAATGGCATTAGTCTCAAAAAATAGAGAAAAATTCACTGATAAATCTCCCATATCAACTTTGCCTCCACCAGCCGTCAGAGGGTTGTAATCTCGCCCCGTTTTAATTCCCCCCCTAAAAACGTGAAAAGTCGAAAATGTACCCCAACGGCATTAGACCCAAAAAATTGAGAAAAATTTACTGATAAATCTCCCATATCAAGTTTGTCCCCACCAGCCGTCAGAGGGTTGTAATCTCGCCCCATTTTAATTCACCCTCTAAAAATGTGAAAAGTCGAAAATGTACCCCAACGGCATTAGACCCAAAAAATAGAGAAAAATTCACTGATAAAGCTCCCATATCAAGTTTGTCTCCACCAGCCGTCAGAGAGTTGTAATTTTGCCCCATTTTAATTCACCCTCTCAAAATGTGAAAATTTAAAAATGTACCCCAATAGCATTTGACCCAAACATTAGAGAAAAATTTATCGAATAATCTCCTATAGCATATTTGTTTCCATCAGCCGTTAGGGGGTGTCAGGCTTATTAAATAAATTAAATTTTTTTTTGGCAACCCATAATACACTATCCGTGTATTGTATAGTGCTTATTTAGATTTTCGGAATTTTGAATTTACCGGCACATCGTTATTTTCTATTAATTAAATTTAGAATTTTTAAATTATCTCACAAGTAGATAAAGTTAGGCATCTAAGCATATTTTTTTTAATTCAGAATCAGTAAAATGTGTACATATTCTGTTTTTTTCTCGGAGGAGGCCGTTTCAGTCATCTTAGCTCTGTGTTTTTTAAAATAACTGGAAAACGTAAAAAACACAAAATTCAAAAAATGCAGTAAAACTCGGTACAACATTAGCATAAAATTATGGCTTATCACTTATCACTAATTTGTTTTGCGATGCATGAAACTCATACCTGGCGTAATTTTGTATTTAATTTTTGAAATATATTTTTTGAAAATAAAAACTGAACAGAAATTGGAAATTGTAGCTCAAATTTACACAAAATTATGAAGTTTAAACTTATTTTGCGATCCTCGAACTGGACTCACCCAAAATAAATTTAGTTCATCTCAGTTTTAAACCCCTCATTTGTGATATTTTTTTTTTAAGTTTTCAACCAAATATGTAATTTTTCTGATAAATTGGTGTTACTCTATCCTGAAGAAAAAACAATTTGCCGGTAAATTCAAACTTAAAAAAAATGACACTGCAACTTATTACAAAGAAAGGTGTATTCTGGGTTGCCAGAAAAACACTCTTTTTTTTGTTTTAAAGGCAAAATAATTAAACATTACAATCTGATAGTTTTTGGAAGCAAATGTGATTAATGGAATTAATTAGGATTTTTTTTTCTATTTTTTGACATTAATTCCATTGGGGTACATTTTCGATTTTTTACACTTTTAGAGGGTGAAATAAAATGAAGCGAGATTACAACCTTCTGAGGGCTGGTGGAGGCAAAGTTGATATGGGAGATTTATCAGTGAATTTTTCAATAATTTTTTAGACTAATGCCGTTGGGGTACATTTTCGACTTTTCACATTTTTAGAGGGTGAATTAAAATGGGGCGAGATTACAACCCTCTGACGGCTGGTGGGGACAAACTTGATATGGGAGATTTATCAGTGAATTTTTCTCTATTTTTTGTGACTAATGCCATTGGCGTACATTTTCGATTTTTTACATTTTTCAGGGTGAATTAAAATGGGGCGGGATTACAACCCTCTGACGGCTGGTGGAGGCAAACTTGATATGGGAGATTTATCAGTGAATTTTTCTCAATTTTTTGTGACTAATGCCATTAGGGTACATTTTCGATTTTTTACATTTTCACGGGGTGAATTACAGCGGGGTGAGATTACAACCCTCTGACGGCTGGTGGAGAGAAACTTGATAAGGGAGATTTATCAGTGAATTTTTCTCAATTTTTTGGGATCACTGCGACCGGGGTAGATGCTGGATTTTTACGATAACGGTGATGAAGACATTTCAACCCTCTTTGATTAACCCTTTTCTGTATATTTTACACCAAAGTATTGATTGTCACAATGGGAGGTTATTATTCCAAAGTCAAATTGCCATAAATTTGAAAGAAAAGTAGCGAAAACATGAAAATACCCACGAAATTCCAGTATTTGTCTGGTCTACTGTAAAAAAAGCCGAATGCACGTTGTGTTGCCTATGTTACGGCGCAACCAAAAAGCCAATCCCAAGCTAACTTCAACGACATAATAAAATTCAGTTGTGTAATTGTGGATTGTCCTGTTTATCTTTCAAATGTTAAATAGTAGTTTAAAATGAAGTTTTTGAGCTTTTATCGGCCGCACAGATCATTTCAATGGTTGCAGCTAGGGTCCCTTATGCCGCTAATAGGCATTTTGAGTAATTTTAGACCAAAATATAAAATGGCATTTGGTGACTGAGTAGACAACCAGCAATACTGTTGCGTGCATGTAGTAGGCTCTGATTTCACCTTGAATTACAGGCCGATCTTGTTTCGAAAATTGCAATCTAACATTTAAAAATAATTCCTTTCTTTTACGACTAGAGGAAAGCAAAAAGGTTCCAGAACCTAGAGTAAGCAGCTTCATTCCTTCTACAGGGTCCGGCAACACTTGTGTCCCTCCCCCAAAATCGTCTTAATTTTTAAGATAAAATTTTGACAATTTGCTTACGAATCAAAGTCTCAAACAGTATTAAAAAAAAAACAGGAATTAAACTCACAATTTTAAAATCATTTATTCAATAGCTTTCAACATTGGTAAATACATGAAATTAAACATAAAACAGTGTTTATCAACAATTCACAATAAAAATAAAAATAATTCGTGCAAAACTTGATAAAATCCATAATAGTAAGCCATAGTTTATATAAAATAAATGTACAATCTTATTCTAAAGAAACCCCAAATCACTAGTAAAACACAAAAAAACGCACTAAACTACTTTTTAAGCATTATTTTAAACAAATTACTCCTGAAGTTGTTGACCATCCGTTCAAACTCCTCCACTTGCGCCTTCAATTTAACATTTTTCTCATACAATTCGTCAGCTTCCTTCTGCAGAGTCATTTCCTTTACCTTCCTCTTCAATCTCGACTTTCTGGAAGCTTCATTGTTCTTATCACGCAGCTCTCTATACTTGTTGGCGTCAGAATGCTCGGACGAAATCGACGAGGTGCGTCTTTGTGGTCGACCTCTTCTACCGCGTGGCAGCTCTTCATCACTATCGGAGTCTGATGACACGACTGGTTCCCTTTTAGACAACTTCTTAGAAGGCGGGACGTAGTCCTCGTCGTCGTCGTCATCGTAACGTTTGGATCTTCGTCTAGATTTTGGTTGAATTGGGATGTCCAATAGTGCGGACGTGGTGGGATCATCAAAAGGTATGTCTTCGATGTTGACGGTCGTGACGTCCTGCAAGAATAGTGTGAGCTAAACATATACAGTGTGATTAATAGTGTTACCTTCTCGTTAACATAGTCCAGGATATTGAAGCTGGTCTCAAGATCGACAACAGAATCAATGACGTCAGGAGTGTTCAAAACCATTGCTTGGTTGAATCCCAGGTTGAGTTTAAGTTTGGGAATCGTTCTGGGTGTCGACGGTTCGCTTGAACAGCTGCTGTTGGTGTCTTCAGGTGTCTCAATTCCCAAATTTTGGTTCGTATTCACGGAATACTCATTGCAAGGCGAAGAAACGTTCGAGTATTGATTCTCGGTTGCACTTAGAACACTATTAGCATCTTCGACTTTTAAGATGGATGCACTAACTTGATCTTGCACATTCATTGGGGTTTCGTTTCCATTAATTATGTATATATTTCCCTGATCTGATTCAGATGTTGTAAATAGCAAATTAGCCTCAGAACCCTGTACAATATTAACTACTTCACTATCGATGGTAGCGTGAACGTTCACATTTGAATAAACTGAAAAGTCATTGGGTTGTTTGTTTGAAAGTACACTATTACCCGTCCGAATGATGTCGTATTCAAACTTAAAAGGATCTGTGGCTGATGGTGACTCTATGTAAGTATTTTCATATACCATAAAATTAAACGGTCCTTTTCTATCTGTAAACGAAACCGACTGTAATGAATGATACTAACTTAGTGAAGAGGACTCACCGAAGGTCGGCGTATTGAGTTCATCTATAGCATTTGTCTTTCGGCTGTCCTCTGGAAGGAACGGAGCAAGATCGCTGAATTCTTCCATTTCGAGCTTGACAGGCCTTCCAGATGAATCGGTCTACCAAAAAAACAACAATCAAAAACTGAAGAAAATTGGATCAACACTCTTCATACCTCGTCCTGTGCGCTGGTTTTCCCCGACGCCCCATTTATCGGGTTTACGTCGTAAGGGTTGACACAGTGGAGGACCGAAGCTTCCATATCTGATAGATCCAGGTTTGTTGAGTTCGATGTGTCCAAACTTAACATTGGGCTTAGTTGTGGAGATTTCTCGCCATGATGGGCAGGTGGCTGATAAAACAGCAGCGGATTCCATTTCGACAGGGACTGCAACGACCGATTCAACATAAGACAATGACATAAGACAATGCTCGAACGAAGTGTTATCGCGACTAAATGCAACATGTCCCTACCACTCGCTTTTGATCGCGACTAGTTACAACATACCCCTACCACTCGCTTATATAGAGCGAAGACAAGTTATAACATGTTCGCGCGGTATCAACACTTACATTAAATTCGCCTTGTCCTTTTTTAAAAATGTTGACTCTTGTAGGGCCTCACCAGTGGAAGAGTTGAGTGTTTGACACGCTCAACCTGAAACAAAATGGAGATTGTAGACTGTATTTGCACTAGCACTGCTAGAAAATGTTACAAGATTTGGCAGTTTTGTGAAAAAACTTGAAAAATTCAACGCGTCAGTCACTTCAAAGAGACAAAAAGGATGAATCTTCATTTTTAAGACGAAGAAAAAATTTCCAACATCGTTCACTAAAATTCGTAATTTTGGTAATTTTAGTGCTACAGCCATGAAATTTGGGAAAGTTACTATTTTTCGGCCGAAAATTAATTCTACCAAAATTTTGGAAAATTTTATTTTAAAAGCGAAGCAAAATTTTCGACATCCTGCACTAAAAAACTCGTAATCTTGATAATTTTAGTGCTACAGCTTTGAAATTTGGGAAGTGACTATTTTTGAGTCGTAAATTATTTCTACCAAACTGCAAAATTGTGGAGCAAAAAACACTAATTTTAGAAATTTTCATTTTTAAGACGAAGCAAAATTTTCGACATCCTGCACTACAATTCGTAATTTTGGTAATTTTAGTGCTCCAGTTTTGAAATTTAAGAAAGTTACCATTTTTGAGTTGTATATTAATTCTACCAAATTGCAAAACTATGAGGCCAAAGGCACAAATTTTGGAAATTATTTTTTAAGGCGAAGCAAAAATTTCCAACATCGTTAACTCAAATCCGTAATTTGGGTAATTTTAGTGCTACAGCTATGAAATTTGGGAGTTACTATTTTTCGGCCGAAAATTAATTCTACCAAATTGCAAAATTATGGGACAAAAGACACAAATTTTGGAAAATTTTATTTTAAAGGCGAAGCAAAATTTTCGACATCCTGCACTAAAATTCGTAATTTTGATAATTTTAGTGCTACACCATTGAAATTTGGGAAAGTGACTAATTTTAAGTCGTAATTATTAATTCTACCAAATTTTAAAATTATGGAACAAAAAACACAAATTTTAGAAATTTTCATTTTTAAGATGAAGCAAAATTATCGACATCCTGCACTAAAATTCGTAATCTTGATAATTTCAGTGCTACAGTTTTGAAATTTGGGAAAGTTGCCATTTTTGAGTCGTAAATTAATTTTACTAAATTGCAAAACTATGGGGCAGAAGACACAAATTTTGGAAATTTTAATTTTTAAGGCGAAGCAAAATTTCCGACGTCCTGCACTAAAATTCGTAATTTTGGTAATTTTAGTGCTCCAGTTTTGAAATTTAGGAAAGTTACCATTTTTGAGTCGTAAATTAATTCTACCAAATTGCAAAACTATGGGGCAGAAGACACAAATTTTGGAAATTTTAATTTTTAAGGCGAAACAAAATTTCCGACGTCCTGAACTAAAATTCGTAATTTTGCTAATTTTAGTGCTCCAGTTTTGAAATTTAGGAAAGTTACCATTTTTGAGTAGTAAATTAATTCTACTAAATTGCAAAACTATGGGGCCGAAGACACAAATTTTGGAAATTATTTTTTAAGGCGAAGCAAAAATTTCCAACATCGTTAACTCAAATCCGTAATTTGGGTAATTTTAGTGCTACAGCTATGAAATTTGGGAGTTACTATTTTTCGGCCGTAAATTAATTCTACCAAATTGCAAAATTATGGGACAAAAGACACAAATTTTGGAAAATTTTATTTTAAAGGCGAAGCAAAATTTTCGACATCCTGCACTAAAATTCGTAATTTTGATGATTTTAGTGCTACACCATTGCAATTTGGGAAAGTGACTAATTTTAAGTCGTAATTATTAATTCTACCAAATTTTAAAATTGTGGAACAAAAAACACAAATTTTAGATATTTTCATTTTTAAGATGAGGCAAAATTTTCGACTTCCTGCACTAAAACTCGTAATCTTGATAATTTTAGTGCTACAGCTTTGAAATTTGGGAAGTGACTATTTTTGAGTCGTAAATTATTTCTACCAAATTGCAAAATTGTGGAGCAAAAAACACAAATTTTAGAAATTTTCATTTTTAAGACGAAGCAAAATTTTCGACATCCTGCACTAAAATTCGTAATTTTGGTTATTTTAGTGCTACAGTTTTGAATTTGGGAAAGTTGCCATTTTTGAGTAGTAAATTAATTCTACCAAATTGCAAAACGATGAGGCCGAAGACACAAATTTTGGAAATTCTTTTTTAAGGCGAAGCAAAATTTCCGACGTCGTGCACTAAAATTCGTAATTTTGGTAATTTTAGTGCTCCAGTTTTAAAATTTAGGAAAGTTACTATTTTTGAGTCGTAAATTAATTTTACTAAATTGCAAAACTATGGGGCAGAAGACACGAATTTTGAAAATTTTCATTTTTAAGACGAAGTAAAATTTTCGACATCCTGCACTAAAATTCGTAATTTTGATAATTTTAGTGCTACACCATTGAAATTTGGGAAAGTGACTAATTTTAAGTCGTAATTATTAATTCTACCAAATTTTAAAATTATGGAACAAAAAACACAAATTTTAGAAATTTTCATTTTTAAGATGAAGCAAAATTATCGACATCCTGCACTAAAATTCGTAATTTTGATGATTTTAGTGCTCCAGTTTTAAAATTTAGAAAAATCACCATTTTTGAGTCGTAAATTAATTCTACCAAATTGCAAAACTGTAAGGACGAAGACACAAATTTTAGAAATTCTTTTTAAGACGAAGAAAAATTTTCGACATCCTGCACTACAATTCGTAATTTTGGTTATTTTAGTGCAACAGTTTTGAAATTTGGGAAAGTTGCCATTTTTGAGTTGTATATTAATTCTACCAAATTGCAAAACTATGAGGCCGAAGACACAAATTTTGGAAATTATTTTTTAAGGCGAAGCAAAAATTTCCAACATCGTTAACTCAAATCCGTAATTTGGGTAATTTTAGTGCTACAGCTATGAAATTTGGGAGTTACTATTTTTCGGCCGTAAATTAATTCTACCAAATTGCAAAATTATGGGACAAAAGACACAAATTTTAGAAAATTTTATTTTAAAGGCGAAGCAAAAATTTCGACATCCTGCACTAAAATTCGTAATTTTGATGATTTTAGTGCTACACCATTGCAATTTGGGAAAGTGACTAATTTTAAGTCGTAATTATTAATTCTACCAAATTTTAAAATTGTGGAACAAAAAACACAAATTTTAGATATTTTCATTTTTAAGATGAGGCAAAATTTTCGACTTCCTGCACTAAAACTCGTAATCTTGATAATTTTAGTGCTACAGCTTTGAAATTTGGGAAGTGACTATTTTTGAGTCGTAAATTATTTCTACCAAATTGCAAAATTGTGGAGCAAAAAACACAAATTTTAGAAATTTTCATTTTTAAGACGAAGCAAAATTTTCGACATCCTGCACTAAAATTCGTAATTTTGGTTATATTAGTGACTAAATTGCAAAACTATGGGGCAGAAGACACAAATTTTGGAAATTTTCATTTTTAAGACAAAGCAAAATTTTCGACATCCTGCACTAAAATTCGTAATTTTGGTAATTTTAGTGCTCCAGTTTTGAAATTTAGGAAAGTTGCCATTTTTGAGTAGTAAATTAATTCTACCAAATTGCAAAACTATGAGGCCGAAGACACAAATTTTGGAAATTCTTTTTTAAGGCGAAACAAAATTTCCGACGTCCTGAACTAAAATTCGTAATTTTGCTAATTTTAGTGCTCCAGTTTTGAAATTTAGGAAAGTTACCATTTTTGAGTAGTAAATTAATTCTACTAAATTGCAAAACTATGGGGCCGAAGACACAAATTTTGGAAATTCTTTTTTAAGGCGAAGCAAAATTTTCGACATCCTTTTGAGTCGTAAATTATTTCTACCAAATTGCAAAATTGTGAAGCAAAAATTTTTTTTAGAAATTTTCATATTTAAGACAAAACAAAAATTTTCGACATCCTTCACCAAATTCGTAATTTTGGTAATAATACAATAATTATTAATTAATTTTGGTAATAGAAGAATAGGAACATAAGTACTTGTCTAATGGACCATCAAACTAGAGTAAATTTGACGAGCAGAAAGGAAGAAAATAAATAAAATAGGATTCGAAAATTCGATGCAAAAAATTGGGGTGGAACAGGAAAGGAATTAGAGACAAAAAGATAAAAAGCCAAAAAAAAAGATCAAATTGAGAGCAGAAGATTTACAAAAAATACTCATAAGCGAAGCAGAAAAAGAAGAAAAAATTAAAATGAAAAAAGTTCGAATTAAGGTGTCGATTGTATTAAATAATCTCCGAAATAAAGTGGCATTTAGATGAGCTAAAATAAAAAAAAAATGAAAATATTTGCAACATTTCGCTAATACTGAAGATATTTATTTAACAAAAAAAAAAAATCAAAAATTACCTGACACTGATTCTCAAATTCATTGGTTTCGCCATTTTTTTTGGTATTGTTTTTTAATTTTTGAAATGTTTTTATTTTCTAGCTATTAAATCCATAATATTTATCCGGATTTTGTAATATATAATTGTCCCCTATAACTTATTTAAGAAAGATAAAGTTGAAGTGTTTATTGAAAAGATAAACACCTAAATTCTAAAAACCCCTTCAGTATCATCCCAGATAAAAGATAAAACCGAAATAATCGGTCAGCAACAAGTAAAATTATCTTGTTTTGCAACGCGGATTCCGCGAAATGAACGAGGCCACATGACGTCACACCGACAAGTCTCTGCAAGTTTGCGGTTCGAAGGCCAACCATAAAGAGCCCACTATACAATCAATACCTTTGTTTACATCGAAGATCTTCATCAATTTCCACGAAAAATTAAAACAACCAAAATAAAAATAGCAATAATAATGACAACAGGAGAGAAACTCGCGTTTTCATGAAAAGTAAAAAATTCTTACTCGACGCTTCCTCGTTGGTTGCAACAGTCGTCACAGGTTTGCAGTCTTCACACAGTCAAAAAAACAGCGGATCAAAATACAGGAAACGGGCTGATAGCAACAATAACTGCTCAAATCGTGGAAATTCAGCAACTGGGAAATTCGGTGCAAGGGAATTCACATCTGCTGCGGTTGAATGTCACGATAACTATGAGCAAGATGGCGGCCGACGGTGAAATTTAGGGGGATTCTTTCATTGTCTGTCTTTGTCTGACTCGTGGAATCGTGTATTTGGGGTCGAAGACTCGAATTTCATTCGCTAATATGACGTCATGTGCGGCCAATGGGAACGCGGAATGTCATGAGACTTTCCCATGAATCATCCTTACTAAGCAGTTTTTGGAGTTTCCAAGAAGTGAAAATTATACGAACGATTATATAAAGCTAGTTCTGTGTATTTGAAGGTTCCGTTATGTAATTTTGGACACGAAAATAATGAAAAAATTGCGCAATATTTTAGATAAAGGAAAAACACTTACATTTCCATTGTACCCATTCTTGAATGTCCTCTTTTAATGCACTTTCTTTTAATAATACAAAAGTTTGTTGAACAAGTACCCAAATTTTGAACGTTGGAAATTTTCGAAATTTGCATAGCCAACTTGTTAGGAATGTACATAGTACGGGGGCACCAACAAAAAATTAATTTTACTCTCAAAACAACTCAACTTTATTTTTATTATGTTAAAAGCAAACGTTTGTTTCACTTTTCAAATTAGATTTGACCACAAAAACACCTTTGAAATGGTAGAATTAGTGCAATGACGCGACGTTTCAACTCACGTGAATACACTTTGATAACAGTGGGGCTACTATTCTGCGTGTTTCATTGGTTACTGGCAGGATAGGTCCACATCGCTCTTAGCTAGCGAATCGCTGAAAAGCTGATGCAATGTTTGAGGGCCGAAGACTCATCTTCGGGTTCGACGCCGCAGAGATTTATTTGTTTAAACTTGTCGGTAGAAATCTGGTCTTAAAACCCTATTTTATCAATGAATTTTGAATATTTTGATTGTTTTACATTTATTACTCGCAATCGCATTAGTACTCGTGTTTGAATATTTTTTTGCATTGACATGTTAGCTAATAATTAAAAAAGCAACGTAACAAAACTATTTTTGGAAGATTACGGGTAGAGATTACCTGTGTTATCTGCACGTGTGCAATTATAGATTACAGAAATTACCCATTATGATGGTTGTAAAGAATGTAGAAAAATTAGGAAAGTGTTCAAAGGGCGGCAAATAAGTTGTTTTGGTCCTTGTAAATTGTCATTAGATATTTATTATAATCACCTGAATTTATGATAAATCTACAAAACATGGAATATATATTTTCATTATATAAACTCTTGTATGTTGCAAAAATTAGAATATTTTAACAATGTCATTTTTCATCTAAGTACACATAAATTATTACAATTAAACCTAAAACTGTGGTTTTCTAAAAATGTTTTTAAAAAATAAAACAAGTTTAATCGTAAATACTGAAATGATCATCTTCACCAATACTGGTCACAGTAACTGGAAATCGAATAATTGGAATGTGTACACAGCAAAGTCCAAAATTAACATTATTCTACTGAGATCGTTCTCAATTTTAGTGGCTTAAATATCCGACATGCAAACTTGAATAACTAAAAATCTTATATTTAAGCCAGTTAACATTAGTTTTAATTAATTTACTAAAAACATCAACACCAGCAAGTTATTTAGTTAGTGACTGAAGACACTAAATAAATTGCCGGGATGTTTGGACATTTACTAGAGGATTACAGAATCTCAATTAACTGTTCAGCATTAACACCGTTGCTACTATATTTACAGACTATAGTCACCGCAACCTGCAACATTTACGTATGGTACATTAAATTTCTACTGTTTTGTGAATAAAATATTATAAATGCTTATCCCATGTTTACAATATAGTCATGATATGACAAATGAGATTCAATTTTGTGTACAAAAACACATCATAAAAAGTGTAAATTTTGTTTTTGCAGTTGGTACTGCATTTCACTCCACTTTGTCACAGCTCTTTTTAAATAATCTTAAGATTCTGCTTCTTGGCAGTGTGTGATTTAACTGTAGATATTTGATAGGTATATTGTCAGTTAGGTTGTATATAGTTTATATCAAAATAAAAGTTTCTAAACGCAACTATTACAAGAACGCATCAATTAATACCAACAGAAACCACAGTTAATATAAATATGTACAAAAATATATATATAAAAAATATTAACAAAATCATATAAAATTTTACTAAAAATCTAAATTAAAGCCAGAGTCACTGTCAAACGAGTTTAACAACTCTTGATCAGTAAATGCAGATGAATCAGTTGTTGGAAGATTATCTAGAAATTCGAGACCGATGAAGTCCGTTTGCGCATTAAAATTACTCAAAGTGTTGTTTTGGTTGTTTGTATTATTTACAAGTTGATTGTTGATATTTTGTTGTTGCATGGACTGGTTGTTGACCGTCATCGACTGCGACTGCTGCATGTGGATACTCGAAATGTTTGATATGGACATCTGTAACAAACACCCAGTAGAAACTACAAAGTCTCTATCTAAAACTACCTGTGAATTTTGTTGCTGCATCATGTTCTGCTGCTGCATGTGATTCAACATTTGATTCATGTTATTCATCTGTGACATGGGATTGTTCCCTTGGTTTATCACTTGGGCCTGATTTAAACTCTGCTGGCTCCTCATCTGCGGATGTTGCCCTGATAGTTGCATACCTCCAGCGTTCATATTAAAACCTAAAAAGAAAACTTGTGATAACAAACAAACGCATCGAGCCGTAGCCGCACTTACCTTGTTGCATGTTTGGCCTCATTTGCGTGTTAAAATTGTTATTTTGTTGTTGCATAAGAAGGTGTCGCCATTCTGTGTTTCCGTGTTGCATTGCGTCCATGCTGCTGATGGGACCTTGTTGCCGTGGGTACATATTTCTAGTCATAATGTGCTGTTGTTGCTGTTGCATAATGTACATGTTGTGTGGACGAATCATTGGACCTAGAAATGAGTGTAATGATCAAGAAGTGAGAAAATGTGTGGCTACCTGAAGGTGGCATCGGTTGATGCGGCATCCTCCTAATATTTGGAGGCGCCCCAGCAAACCTCGGTTGTACCCCTTGCATCATTCCAGCGCTACTTTTATAATCCGGAGGCGGCGGTCGAACCATATGTTGTTGCAAAGCTGCCGCTTGTTGTGCCCGTAACATTTGTTGCTGTTGCAAAAGCTTCTGTTGTTCAAGCGTCTGAGAATTCATCAAACGTGGTCCCATTCCACCTTGACTTCCCATAGGTCCTGGTCCCATTGGTCCGTTTGGTCCCATATTATTTGGTGCAACTACAAAAACAATTCGTATTTTGACCAGTATAAAATTACCGTGTTACCGTTTGGCCCAGTCGCACGCTGCCTGAGAGTTTGTTGAGTAAAATTAATAGTCTGAGTCTGAGACATTGAGTAACTTTCGGCCATTTGCCCGGAAATATTTCCGCCCATTCCGCCTGGATGCTGCATTCCGCCGGGGCCGCTCATCATACCGCCTCCCATACCTGGGCCTTGCATGCCTCCCATTGAGCTCTGCTGCGAATTGGGCATCTGTTGCCCGCCAGACATCATAGGACTTCCAAGGTGAGGCCCCCCAGATTGTTGAGGTTGCGGCTGTTGAGCGCCTCCTGTGTGCATTTGGGCATTTTGCTGTTGGTTTGCAGACAGTGAGCTTTGTTGGGGTACGTTTTGGGCGTTTTGGGATTGAGAGCCCGCGCCAGGCGTTGACGTGTGCTGATTGAAGTGCATTCCTTGCTGGGTGGCGATTGATACATTGCCTTTTAATTCCCCGGATAGATGCAGGTGTTGGCCCGCTGATACCTAAAAATTCAATAGAAAACGTAAGTGGACTGCAGCATATAAATTTAAAAAAAAAATGAAGAAGAATTCGCTTCTTTCCTCCTCGTCATTCATTCCAAAAACCAGGAAAATTAATTCTCGAATCTAACGGTGCTTCCAGACGTTTTCATATATTAAACACGAAAATTCCGTACAGCACATCTAATATGGTATAAATTACAAAATGAACTCATCATGCAGGAAGTCGTCTTATGTGTTAACGAACTGACAATGTCACGTCGCCTTCTGTGGACTCTCAACACGTAGCGAGAATTTGCTTATCGATACGAGCAAGCAAGACAGAAACTTGCTTATGTGACGAACGGTACAAGAGAAAAAGGTTCATTCTCGCGAGTTGGCCGTGCTTATATGAACTTGTGCTTCGTATAACGCGTTATTTCCTCGTGTAAAAATTTTCTGGTTTTTTTTGGAACACATGCGTTTGATACTTGGCGCATTCCTGCGGTTCTGATTTTTAATTCCAATTAAACTGCAAACAAAATTTGCACACGAGTGGTTTTACGGACTACTCATTAAATATCAAACTTTTGGAAAAAGCAACTGGAAATGAAGACAATCTTGTGATTTAAAAGACCGGAACAAACTAACGGTGTTAAAAAAATGTAGTCCGGAAAGTAAAAAGTCTTCGTTTGCTGACCGAATCCGTTTTAATACTCTAATTTTTATACTCCTACGACAGAAAAAATTAATAAAAAGCCAATAAGACAGAGAGTTCGAAACCTGACAACGGAAAAAGCAAGTAATGTGATATAATCATGTTTATAAATACACTGGAATAACCATCAGGATTTTATAGAACAGGAAATAATAGTTTTTAGAAGTAAATCAAGGTGACATAAAAAGCGAAATAAAAAATTATGGAGATCGAATATTTATGGACTAAATGCGAACTGGAAAATCCACAATAAGAAATAATTTTTCGTCTTTAATTTTAAAGATGAAATTTTGAAAATTTGCATACGCTCATAGTTGACAAAGCTCTAGAAGCTGACGCAAAAATTTGTTTGCGCCTCCGTCATTTTTCATAGCATTTGTAATACTCATTTGCGGCAAGAAAATCACCTTTTGAATGTCTAGGCAGTCAAAAGTGACATTTCGAATAGTTGGTTTTATTTTGCAGGTTGGCATCGCTGCATAAATGTCAATTGTGTCAATTTGTGTGCCGATTTGGAGGCCAATGACCTTCGAAAATGATAAAGGTAGATTAATTAAGCAAAGATACCACAAAAATTTGCTAAAACACATTTGAATTTAAATTAATCTGCAATCGTTTGATTTGAATGGGGTGCTACCAACCTATTTCCCAGCTGATGAAATTCCCCTAAATGACGGAATGACGTTTCAAGTTCAAACCAAAAGTCAAAATAAATAACTATTAATAATTGTCGGCGCACAAAATTTCGTGTTTGACACGGCTAGAAAATGTTTTGGAAATGCTCGGAAATTGAAATCCGAGCCCAGAGGGCTCGGATTTCAATACTTTCCTTGCATTTCCAAAACACCATCTTCTAGCCTAGTGAAACAAATAACTATTTATCACCGATAGTTTTGGCGTCGCGACGCCTTAAAGATGTAATTTTTAGCTAATTGTGAGGATTTGTGAAATCAACCCATATTTTTTTTTCAATTTAAATGTGTTAAAAACAGATTTAGGAATTAATAGATGGGGGGACATAGTCAAAAGTCTTAAAAACATATCTACGACTAGCTTTACAACTTTCGTCCTTGTCTGTTGCACGCATTCACTGGATACAATGTATACGTATCTCTCTCGCCAGGATGGAGAGTTTTTGATTGGCTAATTTTAAAATTTGACAACAATTGTAATGTATGACAGTTCAAAGCAAAATGAGTAATCCAACGTACTGTAACACAACAAGTTCTCTCAGCACCATAAAACTACCGACGTCGCATATAGTAACCTCAGTTGACATATACCTAGTAAATATTTTATGGCTTAAGTCAAACCACCCATAGAAATAAAACTGGGTGTTGTAAACTGCAGCCGACAAAGTTCTAGGTAGAGAGTTGACCGATGGTTGAATAGGCCCGCACTCATTTCGTGCATTTCGTAAAAAGTAATTCAGAAATATTTTGAGAAGAATATTTAATCATCAGGTGCAGAAAACCTCTCAAAAATAGCCATTGCAGTCAAAACGCAATTAGCAACATATAAGTTTGTTAAAATAAAGAATAAAGAGATCTCGATCCCATATCTCCATAAGCCGCAATGCTAACCGTTCGGCCACTCTGCTGACGTCACATCGAGTCTCCGGCCGCTAGGCGTAGGCTCGTAAGCTATAGTTGGCTCTGGGACTGCCCGGCCCTCTCATAATGTGGCCATAAAATTTACTAGGTATATGTCAACTGGGTTTACTATACTACAGACGACAGAAAGTGAGTTCAAAGAGGAATTTTTGGCTCAAGACGTATTTGAACAAATTTGTGCGAGAATTGTCGAAACAGATTTTGTAATAAGCGTAGAATAGAAATGGTACAAATAAGGGCTAACTAGTGAAATAAAAATCAATGGAATATTACAACTGGCATGTTTTTGAACTAAATCGTCGTCAAACTAGTGATGAAAGAACCTTGTCACGAAATTTAGCAACATACAAGAGAAATAACGTCTAAAACCTTTAAATTCACAAAATTTTGCATTCAAAGTTCTTTACTGACATTAGCTATGACAATTTGGATTTGCCATTTAAAATTCGAGTAACGATCTACGTCATGATCTCTGATTGGTTCCATCCTGACGAGAGAGACAATAGTGCATAAGCGTATCAGCGATAGGAATCAGTGCAATAGGTAGAGACGGAAATAAAAATTCTTGTTGCACATGTTTTGTGTAACGTATGTCCAAATTTCCATATGGTAACCGGATCTATTATTTTCCAAATCTCTGGTTAAAAATATCTCAGTTGTCATTTTAGATTTGATGCAAATTGTATTCCAAATTTGAAAAAAATGTTGTTTTATCAAGTTGGTTTCCAATTTCATTACGTCAAAATTGGGAACTACGTTTACACCCATCTGTCAACATCTTTTGTGTCACAAATGACATGTATCCTTTGGTTTGCTTTAGATTGTAACAAAAGTCTTACTTGGTGAAATTGTCGCTTTGACGATGTTAATCAACGATTTCTGGTGTCCATAAGTGCAACATGCTCGAGTGAACGAAGTGACTTGTGAAAAATTGGTGTAAACGTAGTTTGTCACTGCACCGTCATAATTTTGAAAACTAACTTGATAAAACATAGTTTTTATTATACCTGCATCATAATTCTAAATTAAAACATGCAAAAGCGTGCAACAAAGGAGTCTTTAAAACACTAAAGCTTTAAAGTTATCTAGGTAACAAGAAATAGTGAATGTCAGGACCAATTTTTACTTATAATATAAATAAACATGAAAATTACAATTACTATTGTTTGAAATTTCAAAGCCCGCCGCTTTAAGCTGGTTACTGTTGTTTGTTGCTTCTAATTCATAACTAGTAGAAGCTTTTTCATTTTCATTCTTCTGTTGGACGTCCATAGCTCTTGATGAAGTTGATTTAGCAACCGATGTGTTCAGAACACCAGCAATGCGTTTGGAAACAACTATTTTGTTTGAAGTTGCTTCTTCAATATAGCCACTAGCCACACTCGAAGATCATCGATGCTTGTACCACTGTTTGCCATAATCGCATGGAGTTCGTCGGAAAGCATGACCAGTATAAGTTCAGCCAAGTTGGTCTGGGCCACCATAAAATCATAAAAATTAGACGGCAACCGCAACCGGACAGTTTCCGGTATTTTGTCATTTATGACGAGACATCTGGCCTGTTTAGGGATGCTGTTCTTATCGCAGGGTGCAAACTTAAGCAAATAAACCCTCATTATGTGCACTTGAGAATCTTTTGAAGCTGTCCCGTTGCGGTAGCTTGCAAATTTTTATGCTTTTATGGTAGCTCAGACCAACTTGGCTGAACTATATAGTTCTTAGCGTCAGGTAGATTAAGAATTAATCGCTGTTCTGCATGTTCTGCTAGCCTTTTAATTTTTCACTCATTTTCTGAATGGATTTTTACAAAAGTGAAAAAATATTCTTAACAACGTAAACAAACAATTACTAACCGTCTCTACGAAAACGATTCACAAACAACCTTTGATAATTTTATTGTGTAAATTCACATTTTTTCAATGCTCCTAAAGGATTGTAAATGGATAGGTATAATAAAAAATAGCGTATAACACTCGTTTATAAGCGCCTTTAAAACACTTACGACGTTAAACTCGTGCGTGTTTTAAAGGTTGTTTATAAACTTGTATTGTCATATACTATTTTTCGCAAACACAATTTGCATTAGATTTAAGGGGATATCTAACAAACTGTAACGGTAAATTCTGCTTCAAAATTCTGCGTAAAGGAAAAATTATATGAAACATTTTAAACATCCAAACGTCAAATGTAGCATCTCCCTTCAACCCTCATTATTTGTAGACGGCACTCTTTTAGTGGGTTACCCATGGTCAGTCTGCTTACTACGGTAATAAAACCATAAATAAAAACTACTTCTTAAAACCCCAGCCCAAGTGGTTTAGATTATTATTACCATCATCTTGTGGGCAGGACAATAGCTAATAGTTTTGACTGCACTGATGGCCAAATTATTATTATTATTTAATGTTTATTTTCATAAATAAATTAATTTTTTCCCGAAAAAGTGGGATTTGTGTAATTGCAAAAATTGAAGAATTAATAGACGCACTGAGATCTTCGAATTTTGTCCAAGATTTTTGTAAATGTAACAAAAAATAGTGAACATAATTATAAATAATTAAATTGTAAATAATAATTATATTCTGTTGTTTTAGTGATTGATCTATCTTTTAAAACCTTTAAATTACGAGACTTTTTCAGTCTTTTCAGCACCCCAAAGTCATAATTTTGACAACAAGACGTTATACTACTGTCTGGTTGTTCTCAAAAAACGTATGTGTGAATTTTGAAAAGTGTTCGCATATGGAATGCTAAAAATTATTTCGCGTTCAGCCAAGTTTTCGTATTTAATCAAAAAATCATTAAATATTCACTTTACAAAAATTGGATAAAGCATTTAACACAGTGCACGTTGAACAGATTCATATGCAAAAAACAGAAAGCAATTTACTCAAATAGTTTTCGAGTAATCGTGTTTGGAAAAATACATTGAATTTGCCCTATACTGAAATTTGTTCGATATCCCCTTAAAATAAAAACTCAAATAT
This sequence comes from Gnatocerus cornutus, assembly GCA_029298725.1. Lineage (NCBI taxonomy): Eukaryota > Metazoa > Arthropoda > Insecta > Coleoptera > Tenebrionidae > Gnatocerus > Gnatocerus cornutus. The sequence goes on from CM055514.1 coordinate 4,645,685, forward strand.
TTGTATCACAGTTATGTTGAAAAAAAATTGAATTCGCGAATATTTCCGCAAAAACTCAAAAATCGCTGAAAATTATACTTCGTAGGCGTCGCGACGCCAAACAAGCCGTAAAAAAACAAATTTTTGTGTCAGTTTTAGAGCTTTGTCTACTATGAGCGTATGCAAGTTTTCAAAATTTTATCTTTAAAATTAAGGACAATTTTGGGAGACCCTGCATAACACACCACCAACAATTAATTATTAAATTTAAGGAATTTTTACAAGTAGTATAATCATCCAAAAACGATAAAAAAATCTGGACGAATTGATAGCATTCGAACATTGCAGCAAACTCTATAGGAATCCCAGATAGAACCACAAACACCCGAAAAATCCCGTAGAACCAGAGAATTACATACAGGGTGTTCAAAAAATGGCGGACCAACTATTCACTACGTGAATCTTCAGATAATAGCTACTAGCTAAATTAATTTTTTTCAATTATTGAGTGCTTCGTTGCAAATCTAAAGCCACTTAAAGGGGCGCTAATTATGGCACAAATTTTTCGTTTCAATGAGCTCAAGGTTGACAAAATTCTACTAGAGTTCATGTTTTAAATGCCTTAAATGTTGCTACAAAACGTTATTTTGCACTTTTAAAATTAAGCTCAAAAGCGCAAAATTAATCTGGCAACATTTCATTTCAAGAATTCAGTGGCTGACAATGGCCATTTTTTTTAGAAAAGTCAAAAATCTTTTGGGTGTCACAAACTAGAGGAGTTTATTTCTCTAATGATGTATAATTTTGCTGAATATACCGACACGTGAAGGAAACAGTCGAGAACAAATGGTTCTTGATCTATTGTGACTTTTACTGGTCAGGTGTTATCAAAGCTAAACCATAGTAACCAATTACATGTTTTATTAATAATTGTAACTACCAAAGTGTTGCTCCGTTTTTCGCAATATTTAAAGTTATTTTGCTCCCGTACAAAGCTTCAAATAAAAATTTTAAACAGCATTTCCAATTCACAGTGTCTTATTAGAGTTTGACGTTCTTATCAGTTGGTCCGCTTTTTGAACACCCTGTATGTATTGGTAAAAACACCATTCTCAAATTAAAGCTTGCTTGCATGCAACGCGATATCTGCTTTGGTACTTTGTTATATTAAAATCTATTGTTTATTGTTCGGTATTTCACTCCAGTGAATAATGATGCTGTTACGCCATGAACTGTTGCCGCACGTCGTCCGCCTTTCATCATATTTGTTCTAATTTCAACCGAAGGATAAGACAACCACATAGCGTAATTTCTAATTTTCTTGAATGTATACCAATTTATTGCCCTAAATTGAATTCCAAAATGTGTTTTTAAGTAGATCTCTAACTTAATACGCGCACTTGCTGCTCGTGGGAAAAGTACGTGCTACTTCCTCATTCAAATAAGCGACAGAACCGTTAGCCATTGCAAACCGTAATAGAACCTGCACTGCGCAAAATGCACAACTACGACTCGCCTACATAATTATTACTAACGATTCTGCATATAAAAGAGCAAATATGCGGAAAGAGGCGGACTCCCGCTGATGCCGGCGCTGAACTTTTGATTTTGCGGCGGCTTGGCATTTTTCTACGTGTTGGTAACACTGTTATGCCACGAATCTGCTTTGACACGTGTCAGCGATAACCGCTCTGATTTTTAAGACGAATTTCTGCAAAGTTTCTTTTAATTGCTTGAAGACGTTTGTATAACCTAACATTCCAAGAATGGCGCAAATTCCCTGTCCCTAGGGACGTCCGGTTTGCCCTTGTATTGATTGTGCGCGGCGCGTCACTGAGCTCGGCGGTTTGGCCGATAATTTTTGCTTAAAACTGTAAAACCTGATACGTATTGCTTTCAAAATCAAGCAGTTTAAGTTACTTGTTCCGTGTCAATTTTTAACAATATCAAATTATTATTAGTATTTTTTTTAATTTCGAAACTTGTTTTTAAACTACGCCAATTGTTATGACAAAACCACACATACTTTCAAATTGCAGAATTTCTAGTGTTTTAGCCTTGACTATGACCCACTTTTGTTCAAAGTAATGAGTTGCGTTAAATAAAACAAACGAGAATCTTTAAGTAAAAGACGACCAATAACGAAATCGGTACGTAGATATCCCTCATACATAATACTGTAAGCCAATCAGTGTGTCGCTTGTTGATTAAATATTGATCCGGTTGTCATTTGCACAAGGGTCAACAACATAGGGCGCGCCAAGTAGCTTCCCAACACTGACCGCTATGAATCGAGAAATGTTAACCGAAATGAATAAAACTTTTTTTACCTGAATGGCATGCCCGTGGTTCTGCTGGTTAATATGTAGCTGCTGTGCTTGATTGATTTGGAGAGTGGCGCTGGAATTATTTCCGCCAGGTCCAGAAGACGGTCTCGGTGGTGTCCCACCCCCAAAAGCCCCACTTCCCCCAGTAGTTCCCGTGCCACTCCTAGGAAGATATCCTGGACTACCATGACTGCTAGCACTCGGACTGCTATAAGGTGAATACTGCTGTTGTTTGTAGATTCCCGCCCCTTTTCTTTTCATATCAAAATCGTTCCCTTGGAAGATCATTTCTTGTTTAATTATATCAGGTTGGGAGAAATTTGGACTATTTTTATGGAAGTTCTGATTGGAATTAGGGCTGCCGTAATCACCTTGGAACTGAAAGTCTGGATAAGGCGAGCGAGAATTTGGCGCTCTGCCGCTGGGGTTGAACGATATCCCCATTTGATTTTTATGTTGATGTTGTTCAGCCATCTGTTTGAGCGTTTGAGCGGCTGGACTAAGTTCAGTCTTACAAAAGTCAATATTGGAATAAGGCGGCATTCTATTTTTCACAATGCCCCCTTGGTTGTCAAAAACAGGAGGAGAGTAGTTCTGATTGCTCACTAAAGGACTATGCGTTGACTTGGTATTATCGGACACTGGCGGTAAATCTTTAATGTCTTCCACTTTCAATCCGTTAACACTCGCGTTATTATTTTCCGATTTATCCTCAAAATCAAAGTCTTTCATCAACTCGGGATAATTACTAATATCAGAGATCAAATCATTAAACGCGTCAGAAGTGATAATCTCATCGTTCGTATCCTCCCCGATAAGATCAGAGAACCCCCCGAACCCGGTGCCCCCATTGGCAGCCGCATCCTTCTCCAATGCTGCGGCACATTGGTCCAAATCGGCGAAATCATTATCAGGTTCTTGTTTCACACACTCCACCAACGTGCCCACATCCAGGCCGATATTCGATTTCTGCTGTAAATTCGACGCCGGCGTCGATGGGTTTGATTTAGGCGATGATACGTCGCTCTTAACCGAGGCATTCGTGTGGGCCTTCACTGTAACATTGGTTGAGATCTGCTGTGGTTGAGAGTTGGCCGCCGATGTCGTGAATTCAAGCTGCTGAACGATTTCCACTGAGAACTTGGTCAGGCCTTCGTTCTGGTGAGATCCGTGCTGCTGGGTCGTACACTGCAACTTCACCGGAGGCTCAAAGCTGTCGCTTGAACCTGCAGGGTCGTTCTCTTCAGTGGAGCGTTTCAAAAATTTCTGTTGCTGAAAAAGAGACATTTACATCAAACTTTTTTTTTATTCAGTTTTCACTTACGGCCGGCTTATTCATTAACATATGTAGATTGTTCTTTGTCTACGTTTTCATGTAAAAACTGGTTTAAAACACATTACAAACGGTCAACTAAAACTAGTTTTTGGTTTAAAAAGAGAATCTAAGTTTCACATCAAATAGTTTGTCTCTTCAACTTAAAAAGATGCATGTACTACAATTATTAAGTAACTGTTCAGTTACCGTTAAAATTAAAATGTTTGTAGTGCAAATGGCAAAATTTTCACGCTTTATGCTCCAATGATATGTACGAACTACTGTAATCAACGTACTGTTTGTTAACTGCCAAAAAAAACAGAAGAAATTCTAAACAAAGGCAATGATTAGCAAATAAGTTCCGATTTTTATTATCTAATGAGGACACTTGATAACAATCGTTTACATCTAATCATTAAAAATAAAAGTCGACCGAGTAAAAAAACCTCCAATTAAGTAACTCGCTTTATCGTAGTGGACTTCAGAACTGAGTCACAGGAAGTTTGTGCCAAATACTTAAAACTTCCTTCTTGGAAAAACTTGAATTTTGAATTATTGTTAAAAAATGGGAAAAACAATAACATACCACGTGCACACTACTCTGTATCGACTCCTGTTTCCTATCCTTATTTTTCGGCACTCTCTTTGCCTTCGCATCCAGAAAACGTTGTTTTAGTTGAAGAGTGTCCTGGAAGTTTTGTTCGCAGTGTTCGTTAAACGCTTGCCCAAAACGCGGCATGCAGTCGGTCTGTCTTTTCCTGTAATTCTCGATTCTTCTGCGAAGCCTGCAATTAAAAAAACAATTCAGTTTTCAAACCCACGACGGAAATCGCACTGAATTTCAAATAGTATATTATGATACGAGTTCTATGCTGAAGATTTTGTCGCACGCAAGGGTTAAGGAGTAAGTGCGACAAAATCCAGTATAAACGAGCTATCATACGGTATTTTTTTATTTTTCGCATTTTTAAACAAAACAAGCACATTTCAAAATTTGGGGAATTTGCCACAGTTGGCATTACTAGAATATGAATTTTTGAAATAGTGTTTTCTATAAGTTTGTTGTTATTTTGAAGTTATCTTAGTCATACGCGCGTCAAATAAAACCGATGTCAACCTTACAACACAAAATTGCACTGTTCAATACGATACGGAAATTGCTCAGTACGACACCAAAAACAGTATCGTACTAGCTTCAGTACAAACGCAAAATAAAAAAAAAATATTTTAAATTGGTTAGTTCTGATGACATTTCAAATTTCTGTGTTATCTAATTCTCAGTTTCTATAAAATCCATTTTCTAAAATCGCTCACTGTAACATCTACATCGTAAAATTTATTTCGAATGTCACATTTTCGTTGTTTAAAATATTCATCTCCTCGAATTATTGTTGCAGTCACTAGATCGAATTTTTATTTTCTCGCATTTTCAATGGCGAAAATTTCCAAGATCCGAAATCAATCGTTGGTTCATTCTATTGCCGTGTTTTCAGTGTTTAAACTCTTTATTTTCTGGAATTTCTAAAAGAAAATTTAATTTTTAAATTGGCCCGTTCTAATAACATTGAATTTTTATGTTTCCTAATTCTCAGTTTCTATAAATCCCATTTTCTCGAATCACTCACTATACAGGGTCCGGTCCTGTGATGTAAATATCTGAGTTTTTATTTTAAATCTAATGCAAATTGTGTTTAAAATTTGCGAAAAAAACGCTGTTTTATCAAGTTAGTTTTCGAAATTATGACAGCGCAGTGGCAAACTACGTTTACACCATAATTCCACAAGTCACTTTATTCACTCTTATGAAAGTCAATTTTGATTAACTCGGGCATGTTGCACTTTATGGACACCAGAAATCGTTAATTAACATCGACAAAGCGACAATTTCACCAAGTAAGACTTTTGTTACAATCTAAAGCGAGCCAAAAGATAGATGTCATTTGTGACACAAGATGTTGACAGATGGGTGTAAACGTAGTTCCCAACTTTGACGTAATGAAATAACTTGATAAAACAGCATTTTTTTCTCAAATTTTAAAGACAATTTGCATTGAATCTAAAATGACAACTGAGATATTTTTAACACATTTATATTGAAAAAAAATTAAATTAGGGGTTGATATCACAAACCCTCACAATTACCTAAAAATTAGATTTTAAAGGCGTCGCAACGCCAACACTATCACTGACAAAAAACAAATTTTTGCGTCAGCTTCTAGAGCTTTGTCAACTGTGAGTGTGTGCAAATTTTCAAAAGTTTATCTTTAAAATGAAAGACGATTTTGGGGGGTGGACACAAGTGTTGCCGGACCCTGTATTATCAATATTGTAAGATTTACTGCGATTGTCACCTTTTCGTTGGACAAAATATTAATCGTCTCGAATTACCTATTAGTAAGTAAGTTTTTGTAAGTCACTAAACCAAATTCATATTTTCTCGCATTTTCATTGTCTAAAAATTTCAAGATCCGAAATCAATCATTGTTAGGTATTTTTGGCAGTCGTGCTTTCAGTGGTCGAAATCTTCATTTTCCCAAATTTATCAAAAAAAAAAGTTAATTTTTCAAATTGGCCAGTTCTGATGAAATTTAATTTCGGTGTTCCCTAATTCTTAGTTACTATAAATCCCATTTTCTCGAATCACTCACTGTAATATCAATATTGTAAAATATACTGCGATTGTCACATTTTCGATGTACAAAATATTCATCGTCCCGAATTACCTATTGGACTGTCAATTTTGAAGTCACTAGATCAAATTTTTATTTTCTCGCAATTTCAATGTCTACAAATTTCAAGATTTAATGACATTTTCTAGTATTCATTCAGCAACCCTCCTGGGCATGCTGAAAATAAGATGGTCTATTGCATCTTGAGGCATCTCGTCTCAAACTATCTTAATGTGGTTCATCATGTTCCCGACCTTTTCTATAGGGCTGAAGAATTATAAAAACGTCTCTCAAATCTTGGATGTCTGGTCTGGCCTGGGCTAAACCAAGCAAGTGGAATCGCGCCCTAAGACGAGCACTAGGACAGGATGTCCGCTGCCTCTACAACAACAGGCTTCTTTAACCTTTCCTCTTGCCAATTTCTCCATACAAGACTGTTGCATGTGGTCGATGCGGAAATCTACCAATTTCTCGTAATGTTTAACAGTCCTCGAACATGCGAATAATGCGACCTCGATCGAAAGGCTTAAGTTAACTCACGGCACAAAGGTAAGTAAAGCACCTGGAGAATCAGAGAGCTTAGAGAACGAGCTCTGCGTGAAATTTTTCTTTCTTTTCCTTTTCTTGCAAAAGTTATAAGGTTGTAAAGTTGACCAATCAGGACTCGAAAAACAATTAAAGATCTGACTGAAAACATAGTAGTTTGGTTTTGGCAAAAACGAGAGTACCAAACAACTGTCACATTTGACATGATTAGTCAGTGGCGGCACAAATGTACCTGAAGTTGAATATTTAATTCGAAAAATAAATCGTATACGAAATTATAAAACCAATCAAATTGTTCTTTGTTCCCATCTAAACCAAGATGCAAACGCCGCAACAAGGAATGATTTATTCTAATCTCAAGACCATTGCGAAATTGTTCAGCACACGTACGCCTATGTCACAAAATGTCTGGTGTGACATGAGTGACATTTTGTTCCACGAAATGCCTTGATTTCTTTAATTTTCCAAATATCCAAATTGTGACGTCTACTGCTTACAAGAATTATTGCAGGAAAAAAATTCTTCGGGATTTCAGTTACTACTTAGTTTACTTACCAAACACCCTGTGTATTAAATGACAAAAAAAACTATTAAAACAATCAACAAACAAAGGTAAAATTTCTTTCAAAGATGACGAATTGCCTTCAAAATTTAAACATTTTTATTCATTTTTGTCTTCAGCTATGAACTCTTTGAACCAAATTTGGCCATTCTAAGCCTACTCCTTCTGGGTGGTTCATTTTATTAAAACTCAGTGTATTATTATTGTTTAAAAAAGTTTCATAATCTTTGCGTCATGAATCTATTTAACCTAAAATCTACAGTTTCAAAGATACCATTTTGCATATCACAAGGAGATAATAATGCATACTTTTAAAGTTTGTGATAACGTAAATATTAACTGCAATAACCAAGCTAACCATTCAAAGTTTCCAATACCGTTTGTTTGCTCCGTTCAAATGTAGAACAATAATAATACGTAGAAAAGCAGCAGAAAAGTACAGAAACAATCAGGTAGAGAGAAAACCGATGAAACACAAAAAAATAACGAAAGAAAAGACATAGTGTTAACCGAAATAGATGTAAAGAGGAAGGAACAAAAAAAGAACCTTCATTAAAAAAAATGTTTTGGCAATCATGAAAATACATGTTAGAAAGTAGGGTAAATTACAGCTCTAATTGGCAATACCGAATTAAACAGGAAGATAGAAAAGAAAGTCAAACGAATTTAATTACGAATGGTCTCCAAACAGTTCTCATTTATCCGTTACCAATTAAAAAGCAAAATTCGCTATTCTAATTCGTTCTAATTATAAAAATACATGACCAATCAAAATATCTATATTGCAACCAAACCCTGTCCAAGTGTATGTTTTCTGTTTCCGTGATGTCACTAACCAGTGCCACCAACTAACGTAAAAATCGCAAGGCCTCGTCGAGGCAGTTTTAAGAAAGTAAGAGTTGTGATATCAAGCTCACCCACCTGTCTACCACGGCTTGTCGCTTCGGCGTGTTGATCTCGTGAGGAAGGGGTGACAGTCCCGGGGGCTGTGGGGCGACGGGAGGGACGGTCCCTCCACCGTCGTGGCAACCCCCTGGACCCGAGCTGGCTCGATCCAGCGTGTCGATCTACGTGTCCCTCGTCACATCGCACTTGTAAATAAACAAATTGACACTTTTAACACTGACATAACCTAACTGCACACACTCAACAGAATTTTGCACACAACTGCACTCTGGCAGTACACATTTTATTAGATGAATGACCTTCAAATTAGTATCTCCAGACGTGTCAATCAGTGTTTAGGTACAGCTCGCCTTCTGAATACATTGGTGAAGGTTGCGTTGTATCCATGTGCATTTTAGCATGCGAAGGGTATTTGCGGGCATTTTGGAGCCTGTTTATCAATTCCAGAGCGTCTGCCTCGTTCTGACGGATGTAAACATAAAGTTCAGTGGACTTGTTTAACAGGTTGTTTGGAACGCATGGCGTTTCCTCCTCATCCTTAATTTTTCACTTCAATGAATGAAACATTTCACGAAATTCACGTCCCTTCGTTTTAACACAACTTGGAGGTTATAAACACTGGATGAAAGTTGTCTCGTTTAATTTCGTTGTTACGATCTCGACGACGCACTTGCAACTGAATCGTTGGGAGACAATTACAGTTCACACAGTAGATACTTGAACAATGCAGTTTCTCAATGTTTCACAACAGTTCTTTTCTATGAGGAACATAAACACACTTTCGCTCTTTCGTTCACTTTACACACCGCGGCCATTTTACTTCAAATAGCGTGCCAGTGCAGCCACCTGTCACATGCGAAATGATGATGGGTGCTGGATCGTCGCGTGCGCGTCGTTACGACAATGAACGACGGAACACGAACGCATGGGACAGAGACGTATTCAGAATAATTGGGCAACCATTTAGAAAAACATGTACTTTTACTTATCACTACAGTAATCATATCACATCACTGATTACAACGGTAAATTTGACATAAAAATGTATCACCATAGTGTTGGAAAATATAATACTCTGTAATAAATAAAATACTAGCTACTAAATAAAAGGTACAGCTCTGTTAAAACTCTAAAAGGTGATTATTACTGGTACCACACGCAGACGACGCCGTTGGCGTCTTTTCTCCAACTTCTTGTAAATCTGCAATCAAACCAAAGTCAAGCCCCTCTAATATTCTTCCAAAATTCAAATCTACCTGGTGGTAAATGCAATTTCTCCACGTGAAACTTTTTCCTCTTCAACTTAAAAACATATTCGACGGATCCTGGATGTTTAGACGCGAATGAATTGATTGCGGCTAATTTCGTAAGGTGAAAAAATCCATGATAATCTGCTAAACTAAAGTTATTTTCCAACTCAGTTCCAGAGAATGTCTGCAGTCTTAGTGCAATGTCACTAGAGTGGATGCACCGGTCAAGTGAATTCTAAAACAAAATTATGTAAATTTTGTCTTAAAACGTTTGAGTTACCTCATGATATAGGTGAGTTGGAATAGTTATCACAGCCACAGCAAAAGCTGATCTCACTAGAGCCCTCAGACAGAATATAAACATGTCCAAATCTCTACTATCATTCATTAGATGATATGAGTCTCTTGGTGGTAGCCACATGGGTGATCCCAAAGAATGAATTCCGACCCTTAATATGTTTCTTCTTGAGGGGTTGTCTTTCAAAAAGAACTTTCCATCTTTTATTTTATTCTTCACAGCTTTCAGAAGCTCATTATAGGCAGGATTGGCAAACATACTTGCACCATTTTCTATCCTTTGTCCATTCCAATAACTAATGTCTGAATTTTCCAAGTCACTGAGAGACATTGTTTTCGAGAGGTCAAAGGAGTGTCCTATACTCTGGGACTCTTTATTTCCAGTGGGCAAATTTTGATATCTAAATGCAATCTTCATTTTATTATCTTGGCGAATTTCACTGTTTGTTGGTTCTTCATGGTCATTTTCAATTAAAGCCGGCAGGTTTTTGACTATATTATGCGGATTTGTGTCTAAACTGGCGACTAACGTGGAGTGGTTGCTAACAATTCCCTCAGCCAGAAAGTAATTCAACATTACTCTCGCATGAGAGCCATGAATGTCTTCCTCTAAAAAGCACAAATTAGTTACAAAAAAATCGCACGTTTTTTCGTACCTATGATAGCCACAGTGCCTACGGGTAATCCGCCCCCTGGAAATAGAAATTAGACTTTGGGTCATCTAACCTTAAAACTTACCCAAAATTGAATCCACTGACTGAATTCCCGTTGAGATCAATAACTGAGCATTCTGGCCATTTAGTGCAGTTCCTGGAATTTGCAAGCTTCCCTTGAACGGTTTTTCCATCGAAAAAAGGTACGAAATCTACACTAACGTTCACTAGAAAAAATATTTTCGGATTATTTCGTCATTCTTCGTTGACAAGTAAATGACAGTTGACAAAAGCAGAAAACTGTAAAATCGGAACGGATCGGAGCGACATCTAGTGGTGAGATGTGTTGGTTATTCTCGGCGCAAATTTTAAAAAGTGTTCAAAGAAAATTTATTGGATCAATTCTTGGTGTTGACAAATTATTAAAATTACAATTTATTCCCAAACACCAAATTTTAACAAAAAATGCTGACGCGCGTTTCGATAGCAATGCTACCGTCATCACGTCATCAGCGATGATTAAACTGTTTAGTTAAAATTTGGTGTTTGGGAATAAATTGTAATTTTAATAATTAAAAAATGTTGTGACACTTTTATAATTATGTGGTACATGAAACATGTTTACAAGAATTTAATAATGAATGCAGCAATGACGACAGCGATAAAGATGCCGATACAAATGCTTCTCTCAATGACCTGTAAAAACTCTTTATTCTCTTTTTTTTTATTTGGTACACTCACCTTGTCTTGCCATTCCCTATTTTGGACGCACTCATTGTATCCCATGTCGCAAAACGTAACGGAATTATAAAGCGGAATCCACTTTTGCGGAAACATCTTGAACAACACCTCATCAAACACCTTTCTCAAATGGTACGACCGTCTCGTCACCAAGTCTCTCATCTCCACATAATTATACATAGCGAGTTCGCAAATGGCATAAGCATCTTTGCTTCGTCTCTTGGTAAACTCTTCAATTCCGTCAGCAATGTTGTGACTCTCGAGAATCTCATCCAAAATCAAACAATCCTCGAACCCCGCATTCATCCCTTGACCATAGAAAGGAACCATAGCATGGGCAGCATCTCCGATTAGGAGAAACTTTTGTCCGACGTGGTAAGGGTGACACTTGATGGAAACCAGAGGTGATGGTTTTACTTTGAAGAAGTCGCTAACGAGGGAATTTTCACCAATGAGAGGCAACGAATCAGGGAAAGTACTCTCAAAGAACTTCACCAAATGGTTGCTACTTTTAACATCGAATTTTGGAAAGGGCATGAATAGAGTAACAGTCCAAGAGGTGTCTTGGTTCGGCAGGGCGATCATCATGAACTCGCCTCGAGGCCAGATGTGGAGATGATTGGGGATCATATTAGTGCCGGCGGGGATTTTCAGTTCGAGGTAACCATGTTTAATGTAAGTTTGGCCGAATTCGAAGAGAGGAGTTTGTTGCATGGAACGACGGAGGGTGCTGTAAGCCCCATCGGCACCGATGATGAGGTCTGCAGAATGAGTCTCCACCTCTTCAGTTTTCGTACTACGAAACTCTGTTATTCGAGGTAAAAAACAGTTGGGACGTACTTTAACACAGTGACGGTTTCCTCGTCGAAGTTCACGTTAATGAGTTTGTAACTAAAGTGGATCTTCACGTTGGGATGGGACTCTAGCTCTGTTAACCTCACGTTAAATTTAATCAAATTTGGTGGTACTTACCTGTAAGAAGCACTCGATTGAGGTAATTCCGATCGATCGAATAAATACACTGGAAATAAATATGAAAGGAGCGTAATTGAAACTTATTGATTACCTCTCCAGTTCTTGCGTCATATGGGACACTCTTGGTGTTGCCTTTCAAGTCGTGCAATAGTCTCCCTTTCATGGGAACGGCAGACTCTAATATTAACTTTTCCAGTCCTACAGCAGCCAACGCTCTTCTTCCTCGATTTGAAAGAGCCATGTTAATGGAACGACCTTGAACGAACTTTGTTGTTCGTACATCTTAAAAGAGATTGTTGAAACTAATGGAAAAGTCTCAAGATTTACCTTCGCGGTGTTCGAAAACGGTGACATGGTACCCCTTTTTGGCAAGGAAAACTCCACACAGCGATCCCACCTGGAAATAACAATTATTTAAGGGTTACATTTGTTGGAATTTTACCAAGCCTCCACCGACGACTATTGCGTTGTTGATATTGTTTGCGGTCATTGCAAGAAGTGAAACGAGACTGGATTGAGATTTAAAGGCTTCGCGCTGGTGTTACGCGATATGTACAATAATCTTGTTAGTGTTCTGTTTCGTGGCGCGTTTCAACAGCGAGGACAATAAACTTTAAATCCTTTAGCTATCACACGGCGGATTAGCAGTATTTATTAAACAAAATTACATGATAATTATGAAAATTCTAAAGTTTTATTGGAGTCCTCGAGAAATCTCTCCTTATGCGCCTCAAACAGTGACTGCAGCTGTTCAACAAATTTCTGGTGAAGAGTGTTGATCTCTTCGTCCGTCGGATTGTCGCTCTTGACCACATTTATCGGTTTTCCAACTGTGTAGTAAAGAATTATTTTTGAAAAAACTGCCGGTTTTCTTACCAACTGTGCTCAATCGTCGTCTCTTCGGTATCACCCACCATCTTCCCCTAAAAATGCGAGTAACGCAACCGAAATACTTTCGAACGGCTTCTTGGAAAGGCCGTAGGACCGGGAAATCTACCGGCTCGAACAAATCATTCTCCCCAAAAGTAAAGACAGGGACTAAAGGAGTCCCATGCTTCAATGCTAGTTTCACGAAGCCTTTACGTCCGCGTAGAACGATTTTAAACTCGCCTGGTTTACTGTGCCACATTTCTGCTTTACCACCAATCCAGAGAATAACAGCGTTATTTCCTGGACTTCCTAAGATGTGATCCAGGGACTTGGCTGAGCAAGACACCAAACCACAAGCGAGAGCCAATTCTCGGAAAAGTGGACACCAGAAAACTAATTTTGTTGTCGCTATTGTGACTCTGCAATTTGGAAAGAGCTGATGGAAACCGCTGGCTTTAGACGCGATGTTGACGAAGGGACCCACCGCCACTACTCCGTGAGGAAAACAGCAGAAGAGGTAGTTACGTGTGGGGTCCAGGTGGAAGTCTGGCACACAGAGTAGAGTTGAAGAGAAATAATTTTTTATGTAAGTCCACCATGGGAGGTTTTGGATCCAGATGATGGGGCGTCCTCCTGTTTCGCTGGTTTTGTAATCAAAGTAAATCCATAGAAAGGTCGCGATAGATATCCAATAGAATCGTGTTGAAAGTAAGTAGAAACAAAGCAGGTAGTTGGTTATGAACCCAAAGTGGCAGATGAGGAACCATGTAGTTACTGCTAGAACTTCCAGCCTCCGCTGTATCGCAGAAGCCATAGGAGCGACGGAATTAGTAATTTGAAGCGTTAAAAAGCAAAAACAAACATTTTGTGTCAGGATGTGGACAAAGTTTTTTTGTTAGGCCTTCCATTAGATGTATTTTATCGCGGCACTAATTACCAAGGTGAGTCTACAATAAAACATTAATTGATCTGATAACGTTCTCTGCTAGTCAGGATATCATTAAGCAGTCTAATGGATCATTATTACTCTACAGAGTGATCAATTAAATGTTGAAGAATCGAGTCTGCAAACGTTTTTTTGTTTCGAGGATTTTCCTCAACAACGTGGTTGTCCATGGTATAATGAAATATGTATTGGAATCTGTATTTATCCTGTTTCCAGCTTTTAACGATTTTTAAATTTTCTGTATTATATCTTTAAGTTAATTCGTTAATAAAATAATAATAATAATTATAATAATAAATACTAAAATGCGTTGTTCTAAATTTGGTTGCAATAGTGACAATCAGGGAAACTATGCTGAAAAGAATATAATTTTTTTTAGATTTTCCAAAGCCAGTGTGACAAGAAAATTGTGTTTGATTCGTCAGTTTGATTTTTTAATTTAGAAAATGCCAGAATATGTTCAAAACAGTTCTGTACAGAGGACTATGAGAGAAACTTAATATACGAACTGTAAAATTATTTACCAAAGAAGGGAAGAAAATTAAAAGACGAAGCTGTTCCTTTTTTATTTCTTTCTAAAGGAAAATCACGCAAACCTTCAACAGCACGAAAAGAAAAAGCGTGCAAAAGAGATCAAGCCAAATTTGTGAAAAACATAATTGAAACGGAGTAAGTTGGTAACTCATCGCTAATAATTTTCTTACATTACTTTAATTTATTTTTATTTATGCAAAATATGAGGCCATTATTTGCTGAAACGTAGTAATTAATCAAATAATTTTTCTTTGGTTGTATTCTCTATAGTTTTTTCAGTTTTCTTTAATCAAATTTTTATAGGGAACTTAAGATCGACAATAACACGACGCCAACGTTTATTGACAATGTGCCTTCAACTTCAAAATCTATCGGGTAAATTTACAATTTCACCTAATAAGGAAAATCAGTTTTTTTTCAGAAATCATTTTTGTGTTTGCATGTTTTTGCATGTTGTCAAATAATCAAATAAACTTTACTTTTTGTTTCGATAGCGTAAACGCAGACTTCGAAATTGATTTGACAGCAAAAGTAGATTTACTTAAAAGCGAAAATCAATAACTTTAGAAAAAATTTTAGAATTAATAAATTAAATTCAGTTTTAAAAGAAAGAAGAAATAAGATAAAAAGGAAGAGGGAATTTGTGAAAATTATTAATTAATTTTATTAAGTTTGTTTTTGTAGCTTCTGATTTCTTTTTTCTAACTTGATAAAACTTTTTTTAAACTTAATTTATTGTTTTTTTTTATCTTTGAAATTAGGGTAAAGAAGTACAGCATGGCTTACCAATTTCTGGATATTAAAAGAAAAATGATATGTTATGTTGACAATTTTAATTTTAAAAATACGTAATTTGAATTTTTTTTCCCATTATGGTTTCGAGGAGTTGCAATAAATACCATAATTAACATCAAAACCAAAATATTTTATTTCTACATCTGAAAAAATCACACCCTTGATTAGTGATTTCATTATTCTAAACTGATATATCTACGCTCGTATGCCTAATGAAATGTTTAGAACCTCATTTCAACAAAATTTTCAAAAGCGACAATTATTTGGACTGTCCTGATTCGTAAATCTATAAACCTTCACTTGTTTTAACTGCCTTCATTCAGCATTAAAATAGAAAACGAATTTTAAAGTGTTCCTTAATTAAATCAATGTTGTGTAAAACATGATAATGATAATAAATTGAAATGAATAAAATAAAGATGTTTTCCCATCTTGTTATTTCTTTTGCTTGAATGTTTACGCTGTTATTAATAAAATCCATTGCAACAAATTTAAAAATCTGGCGCATGTGTGTTTTCAGCACTTCCAAATAAAATAAAATATTTCATGTAAACTATTTTCGAAAACAAAATTAGTTTTTAGAGAAATTAGAGTGAGGTTTGCGAAGAAACCATAGTCATTACCAGTTTTCAGGTAGAGTCCTAAAAGCAAGAAAGCTAATCCATCCTTCTAGAAGAATTCTAAGTATAATATTAAATTGTCTTTAAAATGTGACACTTCACATGACAGAATCAAAAGAAACAAACTCAACTGAGGGTGAGTTTTTATTTGATCTCTCGATACATACAGGTGTCCGGAAAGTCGCCGCACCACTGTGATACTGTATCATCGAACAATGCCATAGATCACCAGAAAAATGTTAAAAAAAATCATGTCTTTTTTATGGATTAAAGAGGAAAAGTTTAATGCCAAAATTAACGATTTCTGGGCAGTAATTTTAGGTTCAGAAAAAATTTTTACTTAAAGGACATTTTACGCAAAGGCATGGTGCAAAAAAAAAAATCGAAAAAATCTTGTTAGAAATGGCAGAAAACTGTTGATAAAATTTTGTAATCAACAATCTCTATCAGTGTGACATCGTTCACATGACACCATAGTTATATTACTCGTCCATGAACCGACCTGACCGACTAACGCCAACAATACAACACCGAGGTTACTATGGCTTTGAATACTAGAAATTTAAATTATTGGAGGAATAGTGCAGCAATGTTGCCATTTTCCTAATTTTCTTTTGGTCCTCCTGCAAAAATAGAGAATCTGCAATTTTTTCAACATTTTTTTTTGTATTCTGGGGGACCACCCAATTACCTCCTTTCAAGATTAGTGTGCCACTTGTAAGTACATATATGTGTTGTTATTTATTTATTTATTTATTTATTTATTAATTTATTTACTTATTTTTTATTTTCATCGCTTTGGAAAATATGAGATTAATTTGCAACAAACTAACAAACAATAAAAATCTTGGATCAAAAAAAATACTTAGCCTTACTACCTTACTATTTTTGCATCTCAAAAATTGAAATGTATCTTATACAGAGTGTCCCAGAACTCGCGCCCCATAGAGCAAGGGAGGGTGCCGACAACAATACAGATGGTAAATTTCAAAACAAAAATTGACCAAGTTTAATAGTATTCGAGAACTGATAAAAAGTTAACAACCAATCCCGAAAGCTTATTCGAGAAGTGGAGTAAATGGCCATCCCAATTTCCTAGGCAACGAGAGTCTAATGTTTAACTGACCAATGGATGATTCAAATTCTGTTCAGCTGCGGGATTGGCTACAGATTTTTTGTCATATCTCGGTTATTTTTTGAGTTAAAAAATTATGGTTTCAAAATTTTGGTTCAGAATTGTTGCCTCCATAAGCCCTTTCTCTCAGGGGCGCGAGTTCAGGGACACCTGTATTTGAGTTGGAATTTATAGTTGATAAATCAATAAAAACCAAAGCTAACATTTGGAAAAAGCATAGCGATTACTGAATTACTATTTAGGTACATATTTTTGAAATCCAAAGGATAGATTTTGAGATCCAATAGATAACTCAAAATTTGACGTCTCAAAACAAGAGTGCATCTCAATTATACGAAAGATAAGATATTTTCTTTCAGAAATTTTTATTTTAAAAGTATTAAATATTTGTAAACACTGATTGCAAATAACATTAGCAAACCAGAATTTTACTTCTTAGAAATGTGCCAATCCGAAGGAGTTAACTAGGTAATTTAAAAAAAAAGAGGGGAGCTTTGTTTATGTTTATAAGAAGGGTAAGAAGTCGAATAATGGAAGCTGCCATAATTTTAGAAGGGTTTGAAAAGTTGTTAAAGCAGCACAATTTAAGATATATGTAAAAGAATAATTGGCGATAGCGACAGCAGTGTTTTAAAAAAAAATAGAATACGGAAGCTGTATGGTCCGGCATATTTTATAGAAAAAATTGAATGTCGGAATCATATTTTGCGTAATTATTGCAATAAGATTAGGGAAATTGCCAAAACACCGCGGACGGTCACAAATTTACGAAATTTTTTGAAGTTTCGAACCTCTGTGGTTTGCGCAATTAAATTTAGAAAAAATGAAGATTGTCCACTACAAGAGAAGATAGCTAATTTGAAGAAAGATATTTTGAATGGCCCACAACACATTTTTGGCAATCACGAAAATTGTGCGGAGTACTTTTGTAAGAAAAGTGGCCAATTAAATGAAATTCAAATTTTATCATTTCAAAACTCCATTTTGTACAAAACGTTTATGCAGTCAGTGAATAGAGTTGCAAATTTATTATTTTTTTAATTGAGTGTATTTTATTTGATAATTAGAATTTTCGTTCGTTGGTAATTGGGCGAGCTTTAGCCTGGCAAGAAAATTTAGTAATAATAATCTTGATAAGAATGAAATTAAAATGTTATGGGATTCATGATCTTCAGCTCTCGGTAGTGAGTAGGTATCTGGTTGGGGTTCCAATGGTCAATCCCGACTCGGTCGAGCCGTAGTCCTCAAACCGTCATTAGGATTAGAGACCCCTGCTGTGAGGGGTTGTAAATCATTTGTATTTTGAAGTGTTGGTTGCCGACTTTTAGAAAATTGGGGACCATTTTTACATTACAGTTTATTTTTTTCTAAAATAACTATTCATAATTGAAAAAAATCAAGGAGTTTCCCGGGTGTAGAATACAATTCTCTATCTATCAAGTTGTAGTTCAAGCTAAAATTCCTAAAACTGTGCCCGTAAAACGACATGGCGTTTTTTCAGTTTTTATTTTTTTTAAATAAATCTATAAAGAATTTTTGAAAATCACAGAGTTTCCCGTGTACATTTCGATATTGTCTACACGTACAAAAAAAATCAAAACTCCAACTATTAATTTGCGGCCGTAAAAAGTAATGGCGTTTTTGCGCTATTTCCTATGCACTTCGGCCGAGGTAGGACATAGCCTTAAGATTACGCAATCTTTTTAGTAAGAACTTGTTTTTGTTTTTTATCGTCGAGACTACAGAAATTGTGTTTTTGACAAAACATCAAAAAAAGTTCTAAAGAAAGAGGTGAAAAAAGTAATTTAATAAGTCTTTTATTCCAACACCAAATGATTCTCGTCTGGATTTTCCAAAAATTCGTACTTGTACATATCGAAAAGTTTTACCAACTCGTCCACAAAAATGGCGTGAATCCTGTCAATCTCCTCGTTTGTCGGCTCGTCTCTTCTAGGCACTTGGACAGGTTTTCCAACTAAACAACTTCTGTATTTTTGTGTGCATTCACTTGCAACTCACCAACAGTTGTTAACACAGTTCTCCTCGGAATAAAGCCGAAACTTCTCTGCAGAAATCCACTTCCAATGCAGAAAACGGGTGCAAATCCAAACCATTTTTTCACAATGTTTTGAATTTTGCGAATCATTGGACCACGAAGTTGATTAAAGACGTCGGGCTCTCCGAATGTGATGACAGGGACTAAGGGCGCCCCTGTTTTTAAGGCGACTCTAACGAATCCCTTTCTGTTTTTTACCACGAATTTATACAGTTCAGGCTGGGCGTGCATCGCTTCTGCTGCTCCGCCAGGGAATAGAATCGCGATGTGACCTCCTTCAGGTTTGGTCATCGTGTAACACAAAGATTTAGCCGTGCAGGAAATTCTCCTATTGCTAAAGAGAGTTCCCTGGTTATAGGTAACAAAAAAAGTGACTTTAAAGCTGATAGTTTGATTGAAAATCCCGGGAATAAACGCTGAAAATTACTTGAAGGGCATGCGATATTGCAGTACGGTCCTGCAGGGATCACTCCGTGAGGAAAACAGCAAAACAAGTAGTTCGTTTTGAGGTCCGGAGTGAAATTAGGAGATATCTGAAGGCGTGGGGAGAAGTAGTTTTTGGTGTAAAGCCACCAGGTCCAACTTTGAACCCATTTGTTGGGACGCCCTCCTGTTTCACAAGTGTCACGGTCAAAGTAAATCCATAAGGCGTAGAGAAGGATTATCCACCAAAAAGGAGTGAAAAGGAGGTAGATGGAGAAGAGTAAACAAATATAACCAGCCGCTGTTACTAGGAAGAACCATGCAGCTGTCGCTAGAGTTTCAAGCCTTCGATGTAAGGGCTCACTGATTGGGATGAAATCGATGCCGAGGATGTGCTGAATAATGTTCAAAATAAGCGAAATAAAATAAATTAATGAGCACATTTTTTAACTTACCATTTGTATTCTGTGTGTATAATTTTTAAAATGGCATGTCGGAATCTCGATGGTATTATAAAATAGTCACTAGTTCAAGGTGTTGTTGCGTCATTGCAACGAATTGTTTTGTTTGGGACCTATTTTTACTATGTTCGGCCTAATGGAATTATGTAGTTGCTTTTTGTTTTCTATTGTTGCAGACATGGTGTATTTTTTTAATCAGTGAATTAGTTGTCTAGTCAGCTGGCAGCCTACGAATGTGTTATTAGGGATGACAAAAATCAAGACGTAAGTTCACAATGACTCAGCCCACTGGAAGAATAATAATTCAATCTATCGACCAACTGATTTATTAAATTAAAAATCAAACATTGTAAACGCAATTTTAAAAATTTTTATTGCAAAATTAAGTGAGACAATAAAATTGTGGTAACAATAATGAGCTCTGGGTAAAAAATTCCATTAACATAGTTGGCAAAATATAACTACACTGCGCCGCAAAACTAACGCAAACTTTAAAAAATTATTTTTTAGGCGACTTGTGAGTCTTTTCTGGCCGCAAACATTTTCGGCCGATCTATGGTGGCGCCATCTATCCATAGTTTTGCATATTACGTCAAGATACCGATATTACCCTCAATTTTATAATTATTTTGTAAAATCAAATCGACAAATTGCTGTAAAGTGCAACAAAGTCGTGTTGAATTATTGAAAATGAACATGTCTAGCAGTGCTCCTGCAACAACATTCAAAAACACATTAAACCTAATTCATACAAATTGTGAAGCTACACGTGCTGAAACTGCAAATGTAAATAAGCAAAATATGAACTTTTCTGAAGGATTCATAAATATTTACAATTATTCAGTTGTTATAATTGATTAAATCAATAAATCGTAAATAAAAATTAATTAACTTGTAAATTTAATGATGTCGCCTAAAAAATCTTGTGTGTAACACGGCCAAAAAGTGCCATTTTGCCCTCGCCTTCTTTCTGACTCGGCTAGCGCCTCGGCCATTAAAAAAAGACTCGGCCAAAAAAGAACCACTTTTTGGCCTTGGTACACAAATAGCTATTATTTTGACAATTTGATATCAAATTTTTACCACAAAATTAACACTTGTTCCAAAATAGTTTCAAAAAACAAAAGTGGAAATCGCTGTGATTTTAACCTCGAATTTTGCAGTTGGTCTCAACAGTGTTTTAGTTCTTTAAATACTGATAACAGTCAGTATTCTTTGTGGCATACAGCCATTTCTGACTTCTTACTTAACGATTTTTTGTCACATTTGTGTTAAATCAGTTAATGACATTGTTTAGTTCTAAATGCATTGCAAAAGTTTTAAATGCAATTTTGGATTGCCCTATAAATGTTCTATTAAATTAAAGTAATCGTAAGTTGGCGTAAATCGTCAATAACACTGGTCAACAGTGATTTTGTTGCCCTTGATGTAAGAGTGGTGTCGAATACTTCAATGCCAACAATTCACGAAACTATGAATGGTTTTGGAAAATTAGCTCTGATTCTGAATTTTACTAAAAATTTGTAAAATTGAGAAAGAAATAGCAAGTAAATTCTAAAATATTTTTTTTTTTTTGGAAATTATAACAAATTGTTTCGTTTGAATGGTTAATTAATGTACATAGAAGTTGAAAAAGAAAAAAAATTATAAAACTTATGTTAAACTTTAATACAACGCATTTTATAAGCGCGTCTTTTATATTTTTTATGCCCTTATTTACTGAAAATCTTGAAGCATTCCAACTTTTGTTGGTCACGTGGCGTTCACAAAAGCGAATTTTAACATGATAATAAACACTTTATTATAATTCGTGTTCTGAAGAGCCAACTCAAAGTCTAAATTATTGAAAATATAAAAAAAACCAAAATCATCAAAACCAGAGCCAATTCAGTACTTTTAAGAATACATTCGAAAACTATGATCTTGAAAACATAGAAATCTGCAGAGATATTCAGGGCAACAAAAAAATTACGAATTTTAGTAGTGGATGTCAGAACATGTTGTTTTTTCTTAAAAATTAAAATTTCCAAATATTGTGTTTTTTGCTCTGTAATTTTGCAATTTGGTAGAATTAATACACGCCTCAAAACTAGTAGTTTTCCCAAACTTCATGCTGAAACAATAAAATTACCGAAATTTTAATGGTGGATGTCGAAAATTTTTGCTTCGTTTTTAAAATGAAATTTTTAAAATCTGTCTTCCGTTCTAGACTTATGTATTTTATTAAAATTAGTACATAACTCATAGGAAGTAACTTTTACAAGTTTCGTAGCCGATATACTAAAATTATTCATTCCGAATTTAAACAAAGAGTATTATTTTGATGCAAAACGACGGTTTCTCGCTGATTTTCGCCGTTTTCTGGCTTGAATTCGCAAAGAAAAGCTCGAAATCTACAAAAGCACCAATTTTTATCAAGATTCAACGGCTGAATGCAAGAAAACAGCAAAAATCTGCACGAAATCATCAAAATTCTTAAAGAAATTCGCTTATTTCGATGCAAAACGACGATTTCTCGCTGATTTTCGCCGTTTTCTGGCTTGAATTGGCAAAGAAGAGCTTGAAATCTACAAAACCACCAATGTTTATCAAGATTTGACGGCTGAATTGCAAGAAAACAACAGAAATCTGCACGAAATCATCAAAATTCTTAGAGAAATCCGCTTATTTCGATGCAAAATGACGGTTTCTCGCTGATTTTCGCCGTTTTCTGGCTTGAATGCGCAAAGAAAAAAAGCTCGAAATCTACAAAAGCACCAATTTTTATCAAGATTCAACGGCTGAATTGCAAGAAAACAGCAAAAATCTGTACGAAATCATCAAAATTCTTAGAGAAATTCGCTTATTTCGATGCAAAACGACGATTTCTCGCTGATTTTCGCAGTTTTCTGGCTTGAATTCGCAAAGAAGAGCTCGAAATCTACAAAACCACCAGATTTGAATGACATAAATGCTTTTCACATCTCTGTTTTTCACAGCAAACATAATGTTGTCGATTATCGAATTTTAAACGGCTAAGCCATCAAAAGTTTAAAAAATAAGGAAAATTCCAATATTGATACATAAATTTTCATAATTTATCAAAATAAAAGTAATACAACCTACGATGATTTAAAATTTGACTTTTTTGAAAAGGGGGGTGCTCTAGTATAAATTGTTGGTTTTCGTTTTCATGAGCAATTTTTTTCGAATAAAATTCTCTTCCAAATATCTTTTGTTGTGAGAATCCCGCGAGTTCGCAGTTATGCTCAACCTGGACCAATGCATTGGTAGTTTAGACGTACCTTTTCGAGAAAAAAAAATGAGTACAGCCCTGTTGTGAGGGTTGTTAAAGTAAATTAAAAAGCATAAAATCGAATTAAATTCGTTTAATCTGGATTCTCCAAAAATTGATGCTTGTAAGCCTCGAACAAGTTCACCAGCTCCTTCATGTATTTTTCATCCAACTCGTCAATTTGTGCACTCGTAGGATTTTCAACTTTCACCACGTCAATTGGAGCTCCAACTGAAAGCTCCACTCAAAACAGTTCGATTGCTTTAGCGTCATACTCACCAACAGTATTCAATGGAACTGTACGGGGTACAATCCCATATTTAGCCCATAGCCCTGTTCCATAAAATAAAATGGGGGCAAAACCTATCTTCTTTGACAGAAGAAAAAGAAACCAAGGAGGACGAATCGCGCCGAACAAGGTAGGTGACAATTCGGGCCAAAATTCAACACCGATAATTTTAAGGGACCGAACCAAATGGACGAGAGTTTGCGCCGCTCTCAAAAGAAAGCACATCAATTGGACCAAGGCAACGTCAACCCGCGAAGGAATCAAAATCCAGCCGGAAACAGTGCAGGATTACCGGGCAATGTACCGGTTTTTGAAAGAAGAAGGCCACGAGTTCCACACCCACCAACTCCGTGAAGAAAGGCGACTGAAAGTGGTGATGAAAGGAATCCCACACGAAGTCACCGAGGAAGAAGTCAAAGAAGAACTGGAGCAAGAAGGATATCCGGCGGAAATGGTCCGTCGGATGAAAAACCGAGAAGGGAAACCACGACAGTGTGTCATCGTGGAAATAGGTAAGGCATACAAATATTTTAGGTCTAAGCGTCACCGTCGAGGCGCTGAGGGCGCGCACGGAGGCACTGCAGTGCCACCGATGCCAATTGTTCGGGCACGTGCAGCGGAACTGCTTTGCAGAATACCGTTGCATGAAGTGCGCCGGCAAACACAGCACTCACGAGTGCACAAAACAAGGAACAACGGCCGCGAAGTGCGCAAACTGCTTGGGAGAGCACATCTCCGCCTGGAGGAGGTGTCCCGAGCGGCCAGGAGTGGAGAAGCCAAAAGAACCGAAGGAGTGGGCCGAAATCCCAAAGAAGCCGCAACCAACCCTGAAGGAAATTCAACAAGAAGAGAAGAAGAAAAAAGAAGAGGAGAAACCACACACCTCAAAAAAACCGGAAACAAAGTCCGCCCCAAAAACGGACGCAGGTAAGATAGCAGAGGAACTGTCATCGCTATTAATTCAATTTCAGGCTAAAAACCCAACGGATGAGGAAATCCTCCAATTCCACAAAACCATCGGTCGCATCATCAGGATGACCGCGAACTAAGAAGAGCACCTCGAGTGGGAGTAAGAAAAAAAGAAAAATGAAGAAACAACTGGCGGACGGTTTGAAAATCGCCGCCTGGAACGCAGATGGAATCAAAAACAAGAAGCAAGAGCTGGAGCTCTTCCTCAAGGAAAAGGAAATAGATGTGGCCCTCTTAAATGAGACCCATCTAACAGGTAAGGACAGTCTAAAATTTCAACATTTTTATTGTTTTAGAAAGGACAGAGAAAACAGACAAGGAGGGGGCGTGGCCATTCTCATCAGGAAGAACATCCAGCACCACCCACTCAACAACACAGCCGCCAATGAAAACGTGGAACAAACTGGTATCGTGGTCTCCACGAAGAGCGGTAAACTCGCGTTGTTCGCGGTTTACTCGCCACCAGGAGCACCACTCGACGAAGAGGAACTCGACGAAATCTTCAAAAGGAGGGAACCGACGATCGCAATGGCCGACTTCAACGCCAAACACATCGTCTGGAACAGCAAAACCACCAACACGAAAGGAAAAAAACTTCAAAGGTACGTAGAAAATCGAACACTCACCGTTATTTCCACAGATGAGCCGACAAGATACCCGCCTGGAAACCATAGACAGCCGGACATCCTGGACATCGGAATCATCAAGGACATCAACAAAAGGTTCAAGCTGGAAGTGGAAGACGAGCTCAGTTCCGATCACAATCCGATCGTGCTGACACTGGACGGAAGCCGAAAGCGAGAACCAAGGATCATCGAGAAGGTCAATTGGAACAATACGAAGAAAACTTCACCATCGAAGAAATCGACATCAACAACGGAGAAGAACTAGAAGAAGCAACGAAGAAACTTGAAGGAGCCATTCAATCAGCGATGGAAAAATCCAAAACGAGTAAGATTCAATATGAAGTACCAGAGAAAGTTCGCGACGAGATCAAAGAGATCGTCAAGAAAAAAAGAAAAGCTAAAAAAGTGTTTCAGAGAACCCTCGCACCGCAGGACAAGAGTGAACTCAACAGATGGAACACCGAACTCAGCCGGATTCTCAGGGAAGAAGAAAACCGGAAGTGGGAAAGGAAAATGGAAGAACTCAACGAAGAAGATCATCCACCATGGAGAATGGCAAGAGCACTGAGGAAGAAAAGAGAAGAAATCCCCCTTCTCGAAACGGAAACCGGAACGGCGTACGAAGACAGGGAGAAGGCAGAAGTTTTCGCGGAGAAGATGGAAGAACAATTCACCAACAACCTCTCAAAGGACAGGAACTTCGAGATGGAAACCGACCACAACGTCCAACATCACCTCCAGGTACCGGAAGGGTACAGGATGGATGAAGCAACCAAAGAAGAAATCGAAAGAATCATCAAGGACCTCAACCCAAAGAAAGCTCCGGGAAAGGACGGAATCACCAACACGGCAATCCAAAAATTGCCACAGGTAGGTAAACAAGCACTACTGAGAATAATCAATGCAATTTTAGGTCTCCGGAAGTTTCCGAAAGCATGGAAGGAAGCAAGAATCATCATGATCTACAAACCAGGAAAGAAGAAGAAGGACCCCGCCAGCTACCGACCCATCAGTCTGCTCTCCAGTCTGAGCAAGGTAGCCGAACGAGTCATCCAAAGAAGAATTCTGGAAGTAATTGAAGAAAGAAAAATCATCCCGGAAGAACAACACGGATTCAGAAGAAGACACGGAACCATCCACCAAACGACAAGGATCACAGACTTCATCATCCAAGGATTCAACGTCTCAAAAGTGACAACAGGAGTCTTTTTGGACATCGAAAAGGCCTTCGACAGAGTCTGGCACCAAGGACTCGTCCGGAAACTTATCGATTTCCGGATCCCGTTGGCATACGGTAAGTTAATCCACTCGTACCTTACTAATCGCTGTTTTCAGGTCAAAGTCAATGAAGAGGAATCCACCAAGAAGTGGAGCAAAGCAGGAGTCCCTCAGGGTTCTGTCCTAGGGCCACTCCTGTATTTGCTCTACACCGCGGACGTTCCAACGACGGAGGACACCGTCATCGCAACGTTCGCGGACGACACGGCCATTCTGGCCCAAGGAAGACACACAGCAGGACTCGCCAAGAAGATCAACACCCACGTGGAGGAAATCGAAAAATGGACAGAAAAGTGGAAGATCAAAGTCAACGGGAAGAAGAGCAACGGAATCATTTTCACGAAGAGACCAAAGGAGCACAAACCAATAAGAAGCATCAAGTTCAGTGACGAAGACATCCCATGGAAGACGGAAGTCAAGTATCTTGGAATCACCCTGGACCAAAAACTTGACTTCCAGAAGCACATCAACGAAGCGGAAATCAAGGCAAAAAGAATCAATCAGGAACTCTACCCACTCCTCAACCGGAGGAGTAAGGTAAGTATTGAAAACAAAATACGTATTTACACATCTGTTATTAGGCCCACCATGACGTACGAAGCACCAACCTGGAACCAAGCAGACGAAAGAAGAAAGAAGAAACTCCAAATCGTGCAGAACAGGACCCTGAGGAACGCCATCGACGCCCCATGGTTCATGACCAACGAACAAATCCACAACGACCTGAAGATTCCACCCATTGAAGATGTCATCCAGAAGATCGCCAGGAGGCACTTCGAGAAGGCAGCAAAACATGACAACCCAACAATTCGGAAACAAACAGAGGAAACCACCACGAGAAGATTCAAGAGACCAAGACTCGCAATGGAAGAAGAATAGAAGAAGAAGAAGAAGAAAAGGTCCCACACTGGAAACACAACCCACCGAAGAAGAAAGAAGAAAACCACTGAAGAAAAGGAACCAAGACTGTGGAAGAACACGAAAATCGTGAGACCACGAAAAAGGTGCCACCGACAAAATGAATGAATGACCTATCTTCTTTCGGATCACCTCTTGAAACTGTTGTAACTTGCGTGACTTGATTTGGTAGAACTGGTCACACTCTCCGAATGTTATTACAGGTACAAGAGGAGTACCATGTCGCAACGCGAGTTTCACGAAGCCTTTTCTGTTTTTAACAACACTATGGTAGTTTCCGGGTTCACTGCAATAAGCTTCTCTAGCTCCTCCGGGGCATAAGCAAACGACATGACCTCCTGGTTTGCTAAAAACGTAACTTATTGCTTCAGAACTGCACGAGATGAACCCTATTCCCATGATCCAGTCTCTTAAAAACGGTGAGATAAACATGAATTTTAAAGAAGCAACACTGACTTTAAAATTCGGATACATTTCGTGGAATTTCCCAACACCACTGATGACGTTGATAAACAGACCATGGGACATTAAACCATGTGGGCAAAAACAAAATAAGTAGTTACGGTTTGGGTCTAGATGGAAACCATCGGCGAATGTTACATCAGCGTTGAAGTAAGCTTTTGGAAGTTTGAAGACGGCACTATTTTGAAGCCAGGATACTGGACGTCCGGCTTTCTTAGGAGTGTCCCAGTCACTGTAGAACCAGAGGAGGTAAACCACCGCTAGCCACCAGAATTTAGTTGTCAACAAGTAAATTGTTAAAGACCATCCGATGATTGGGGAGAAGATGACCATAGAGAAGAGAATACAACATGTTAGGCGTTGGACGAAGAGAGCGGAGAAAACGTTGAAGTTTGTTGTGTCGGTCATTTCTGAAGATTGCATCGTGATTTGGAGGACTTTATTTAAATCGAAGGCAATTATTGTAATTGCACCTACATAAGTTCGCATTAGTGAAGTTGAAATTGCTAATTACATAATTACTTCTGGAAACGAGTCGCAACGTGTTTTTAATTAAAAAATCTCTTGTTTTTGTCAGATCTCCTTACCTTAATGAGATGAAATTTCTTTTGACTGTTTGAAGTTGCTTTTTTGTCGCATCATTCTTGAAGAAGGCGCAGAATATGTTAAAATTTGTTATGTCGTATCGATCAGATTTATTGCATCGTAAATTGCAATTTATGTGCAATTTGTTATCTGCACTGTTCATGGCTAAACTTTGGATTTTTATTATAAATAGAAAAAAACAGCTAATTAAGTGATTATTTATTGAAAATTGAATTATTTGACGTGTTTGCGGATAAGAAATAACACAAAAAGACTAAAATATCTGTCTTTCGCTTTATTATTTTGCAATTTGGTACAGTTAATAGTAGTAGAAATTAGAAATTTTATTGAAAAATGTTGGAGATTTTTGGCTCATTTAGAAAATAAAAATTTTTTAAATCTGAGTCTTGCGCCCTATTTTTTTGCAATGTGGCACAGTTAATAGGTAGTTCAAAAGTAGTAACCTCCGTAAATTTCATTGCTCTAGAACGAAAATTGACGAAATTAGAAATTTTATTGAAAAATGTTGGAGATTTTTGACTCATTTAGAAAATAATTTTTTTTTAAATCTGTATCTAGCGCTCTATTATTTTGCAATTTGGCATAGTCAATAGGTAGTTCAAAAGTAGTAACCTCCCTAAATTTTATTGCTCTAGAACGAAAATTGACGAAATTAGAAATTTTATTGAAAAATGTTGGAGATTTTTGGCTCATTTAGAAAATAAAGATTTCTAAAATCTGTATCTTGCGCTCTATTATTTTGCACTTTGGTACAGTCAATAGGTAGTTCAAAAGTAGTAACCTCCCTAAATTTTATTGCTCTAGAACGAAAATTGACGAAATTGGAAATTTTATTGAAAAATGTTGGAGATTTTTGGCTTATTTAGAAAATAAATGCTAAAGCACAGTTAATAGGTAGTTCAAAAGTAGTGACCTCCCTAAATTTTATTGTTCTAGAACCAAAAATTGACGAAATTAGAAATTTTATTGAAAAATGTTGGAGATTTTTGGCTCATTTAGAAAATAAAGATTTCTAAAATCTGTATCTTCCGCTCTATTATTTTGCAATTTGGCACAGTTAACAGGTAGTTCAAAAATAGTAACCTCCCCAAATTTCATTGGTTTACAACGAAAATTGACCAAATTAGGAATTTTATTGAAAAATGTTGGAAATTTTTGACTCATTTAGAAAATAAAAAATTTTAAAATCTGTATCTTGCGCTCTATTATTTTGCAATTTGGCACAGTTAATAGGTAGTTCAAAAGTAGTGACCTCCCTAAATTTTATTGTTCTAGAACGAAAATTGACGAAATTAGAAATTTTATTGAAAAATGTTGGAGATTTTTGGCTCATTTAGAAAATAAAGATTTCTAAAATCTGTATCTTCCGCTCTATTATTTTGCAATTTGGCACAGTTAACAGGTAGTTCAAAAATAGTAACCTCCCCAAATTTCATTGGTTTACAACGAAAATTGACCAAATTAGGAATTTTATTGAAAAATGTTGTTGATTTTTGACTCATTTAGAAAATAATTTTTTTTTAAATCTGTATCTAGGGCTCTATTATTTTGCAATTTGGCATAGTCAATAGGTAGTTCAAAAGTAGTAACCTCCCTAAATTTTATTGCTCTAGAACGAAAATTGACGAAATTAGAAATTTTATTGAAAAATGTTGGAGATTTTTGGCTCATTTAGAAAATAAAGATTTCTAAAATCTGTATCTTGCGCTCTATTATTTTGCACTTTGGTACAGTCAATAGGTAGTTCAAAAGTAGTAACCTCCCTAAATTTTATTGCTCTAGAACGAAAATTGACGAAATTGGAAATTTTATTGAAAAATGTTGGAGATTTTTGGCTTATTTAGAAAATAAATGCTAAAGCACAGTTAATAGGTAGTTCAAAAGTAGTGACCTCCCTAAATTTTATTGTTCTAGAACCAAAAATTG
Source organism: Gnatocerus cornutus (assembly GCA_029298725.1). Taxonomy (NCBI): domain Eukaryota; kingdom Metazoa; phylum Arthropoda; class Insecta; order Coleoptera; family Tenebrionidae; genus Gnatocerus; species Gnatocerus cornutus. Next base: position 4,676,093 of record CM055514.1, read on the forward strand.
ACGAAATTAGAAATTTTATTGAAAAATGTTGGAGATTTTTGGCTCATTTAGAAAATAAAGATTTCTAAAATCTGTATCTTCCGCTCTATTATTTTGCAATTTGGCACAGTTAACAGGTAGTTCAAAAATAGTAACCTCCCCAAATTTCATTGGTTTACAACGAAAATTGACCAAATTAGAAATTTAATTTTTTTAAATGTTGGAGATTTTTGGCTCTTCTAGAAAATAAAAATTTCTAAAGTTTGTATCTTTCGCTCTATTTTTTTTTACAATTTGGCACAGTTAATAGACAGTTCAAAAGTAGTAATCTCTACAAATTTCATTGCTTCAAAACAAAAATTGAATTATTTGTCGTGTTTGCGGATAAGAAAATACACGAAACGCCAGGAAACTGGGCTTTTATTTTCAACCTCATTTCACTCTAAAATCAGCTGCGTCTCCTCAGGGTTGGCTAAAAACTCATATTTATAACTCTCAAACAGCTTCGTCAACTCCCTCAAGAAGCGCTCGTGCACCCCATCAACCTCCTGGCTCGTCGGATTCTCGCTTTTGCCAACATCGATCGGTAGCCCCACTAAAAAACCCTGTAAACTTGTAACTAGCTTATTTCGACTCACCCACAGTCTTCAGCGGTACTTTCCGGGGAACCACCCCAAAGGGTGTGAAGAAACCAGTACCGTAAAAAACAATCGGAGCAAACTGCAACCTCTTCCTTACAAACTCCTGAAATGGTCGAACCGCTGCTATTTCAATCTGTTCAAACGCGTTGCTTTCACCGAAAGTGATCACTGGGACAATGGGGGCTCCGTTTTTCAGTGCTAATTTCACGAAGCCTTTTCTGTTTTTGATGACGCATCTGTATTGTCCCGGACGACTAAGATACGCTTCGACCGCTCCTCCTGGATTTAGACAGACTATATTGCCTCCGTCTGGTTTGTTTAAGATCGATGTTATAGCCGTCGCTGTGCACGACATGAAGCCCATTCCAAGAATGATTTCTCTCATGAAAGGAGAGAAGAACGTGTAATGAAGAACCGCGAATTTCGCTTTGAAGTTCGGGAATTGTTTGTGGAAATCGCTGACGCCGCTAATCATGTTCAGGTATAACCCATTGGGGATGATTCCATGGGGGTAGCAACAAAATAAGTAGTTTCGTTTGGGGTCGAGGGTGAAATTAGGTACCATCTTGAGTTGAAGGTTGAAGTAAGATTTGCAGTACTTCCAGTAGCTACCGTGTTGAATCCATTGGATGGGGCGAGCACCATGTTCGGGGGTTCGTCGGTCGTGAAGGAACCATGCGAGGTACAAGAGAGCGAGCCACCATAACCGGGAGCGGAGAAGAAGGAAAAAGAGAGACCAGCCGATGATTGGGGAGAAGATGTACGAGACGAAAATTAGACCCGTGACAAGTCTTTCCGGCGTTATCGGCTCCATCGCGAGGGCAAGGAGTTGACTAACTTCGATAAGAGTCGCGTCGAAGGTGCTTGGAGAGGAATGCAATTATGTGTAAATTCGTAATTTTATGATAATGCGTTTTTACAAAGTACAGTCTTATTCAATTTCTAAATGGACGTTCTCTGGATTCTTAACAAACCTCCACTTGTACGTGTCGAACAATTTAACCAGTTCTTCAACGAATCGTTCGTGGAGTTCTTCAATCTCTTGAGTAGTGGGTCGTTCGGTCTTAACAACATCAATGGGTTTCCCGACTGAAAAATTAAATCATCTCAAAGTCACTAAATTGTTACCAAAACGTACCAACAGTCTTCAATGGAGTCCTCCGTGGAAACCAACTGTACCCCCGGCCATAGAACAGCACCGGTGCAAATCCTATTTTCTTCCGCACCAACTCTTGCACCCACCGCAATCTTTGGTTTTGAACAGGTTGAAACACGTCGTTTTGTCCAAACGTGATGACTGGAACCAGTGGGGCTCCATTTTTCAATGCGACTCGAACAAAACCTTTTCGTTTTTTCACCACAAATTTGTATTGTCCTGGATATGCATAGTACGCCTCCAGAGCACCTCCAGGATTCAAATTCACAATGTTGCCTCCTCCAGGTCTGCTGAGAAGGAAATTCAAGGATTTTTCGGAGCATGATATCAGTCCTAGAGCTAATCCGAGTTCTCTCATGAACGGTGTTAAAAGAAGAAAACGTAGGATGCTAATGTGGACTTTAAAATCAGGATAAATTTTACGGAAGTCGCTCACAGCGCCAGTGAGGCAGACGTATAAACCTATGGGGAGAATGCCATGAGGAAAACAACAAAAGAGGTAGTTACGTGAGGGCTGAAGAGAGAAACCAGACACCAAAGTGGTGGTCGCTGACAAGTAATCTTTACAATACGACCAAACTTTGGCGTTCTTTAGAAAAAGGATTTCACGGCCACCCGAGTCGGGGGTGTTGACATCGAATAGCAACCAACCCAAGTAAAGTAAATCGATCCACCAGAAACGCGTGAAGAAGAGAAAAATGAAGAGAGACCAACCAATAACTGACGCGAAGAGGAAGAGAGTGAAGAAGAGAGAAATCACGAACGTTTGGAGAAATCGTTGTAACATTGTGAATATGAAAGACAAAACTGTTGTGACATTTCCTAAAAAGTTTTATTAATAGTTTGTTTTGAATGTATAGAATGGTTTTAGTTCTTACCGATGTCACTGCAAACTGGTTTTCTGAACTGGTTCTGGGAACACTGAGGGTACAACGTCAACTTAATTTTAGAGTGAACTCAGCAAAAAGGAAATTATGACAATCATAGTTATATGCACCTTATGTCACTTTTATTGATTATACCTTATTATTTCTGTGGTCGGTGACCTCGACCTCGATGGTCTGGTTCTTACATACCTTTAATCGTGAATTTAATTTCATAAATAGGCAACCCATGTTACATATAAGTTGTGTTCTTAGGGGTCAATTTCAAGTCATTTGCGACGTTGCTATTTAGCTTTTAATAGTACAGTAAACATTCGATATATAGTCACCCTATCTGGAATAGCTATTTGTGTACCAAGGCCAAAAAGTGTTTCTTTTTTGGCCGAGGCGCTAGCCGAGGCCAGAAAGAAGGCGAGGGCAAAATGGCACTTTTTGGCCATGATACACACAAGATTTTTTAGGCGACATCATTAAATTTACAAGTTAATTAATTTTTATTTATGATTTATTGATTTAATCAATTATAACAACTAAATAATTGTAAATATTTATGAATCCTTCAGAAAAGTTCATATTTTTTTTATTTACATTTGCAGTTTCGGCATGTGTAGCTTCACAATTTGTATGAATTAGGCTTGATGTACTTTTTAATGTTGTTGCAGCAGCACTGCTAGACATGTTCATTTTCAATAATTCAACACGTCTTTGTTGCACTTTACAGCAGTTTGTCGATTTAATTTTACCTAAATAATTAGGGTAATATTGGTATCTTGATGTAATATGCATAACTATGGATAGATGGCGCCACCACAGATCGGCCGAAAATGTTTGTGGCCAGAAAAGACTCACTTAGGCCGCTTTTAAGGCCTAAAAATTTCATTTTCAGTTTAAGTCGCCTAAAAACAATTTTTTTTAAAAGTTGCTTTATCAAAAATGTTGATTATATCGAAATGGGTATACAGGGTTCGGCAACACTTCGGCAACAAAATCGTCCTTAATTTTAAAGTTACAATTTCGAAAATTTGCGTACGCTCATAGTTGACAAAGCTCTAGAAGCTGACGCAAAAATTTGTTTTTTATCACGGTTTGGTTGGCGTCGCGACGCCTAAGAAGTATAATTTTTAGCGATTTTTGAGTTTTTGCGGAAATATTCGCGAATTCAATTTTTTTTCAACATAACTGTGTTTTCTTTTAAATCTAATGCAAATTGTGTTTAAAATTTGCGAATAAAACGTTGTTTTATCAAGTTAGTTTTCAAAATTATGACAGCGCAGCGGCAAACTACGTTTACACCAAAATTTCACAAGTCACTTCAATTACTTTTATAAAAGTTAATTTTGATTAACACGGGCATGTTGCACTTTATGGACACCAGAAATCGTTAATTATCATCGACAAAGCGACAATTTCACCAAGTAAGACTTTTGTTACAATCTAAAGCGAGCCAAAGGATAGATGCCATTTGTGACACAAGATGTTGACAGATGGGTGTAAACGTAGTTCCCAATTTTGACGTAATGAAATTGGAAACTAACTTGATAAAACAGCATTTTTTTTTCTCAAATTTTGAAGTCAATTTGCATTGAATCTAAAATAACACCTGAGATATTTTTAACACATTTATATTGAAAAAAATTAAATTAGGGGTTGATATCACAAAACCTCACAATTACCTAAAAATTAGATTTTTAAGGCGTCGCGACGCCAAAACTATCAGTGATAAAGAACAAATTTTTGCTTTAGCTTCTAGAGCTTTGGCAACTGTGAGCGAATGCAAATTTTTAAAATTTTGTCTTTAAAATTAAAGACAATTTTGGGGGTGGACACAAGTGTTGCCGGACCCTCTATATATTGTATAATGGCTCTACAACTTTCAAATTTGGAGGAGTTGATAAATAGATCCAAACCTCCTTAAATTTCATTTCCGTGGCATAAAAACGTCCAGAGTTACAAATTTTTATTTTCAAAAATTGGAAAATTTTAGTTTATTTAAATGAAAAAATTTTACAAACTGTCTTTTGCTCTACAACGTTCAAATTTGGGGGAGTTGATAAGTAGATCTAAACTAGTAACCTCGCTAAATTTTATTGCCGTGGCGTAAAAACTTCCAGAATAACAAATTTTTTATTTCAAAAATTGGAAATTTTAAGTTTATCTGCGCAATAAAAAATTCTAAAAACTACGTCTTTTGCTCTACAATGTTCAATTTTGGGGGATTTGACAAGTAGATTCAAACTAGTAACCTCCCTAAATTTCATTTCCGTGGCGTAAAAACTTCCAGTATTAGGTACATATTATCATTCTTGTTACAATTGCGTCCAAAAATAATGCACCATGGTATGAATATAATATGCACCCAACAATACATTTTACCTCTAGAACTTTTGGGTTGGTCTGCTTGAGATCTGAGCGGTCAGTTTTTGTACATACAAGGGTGCGTCAGACAAATAAATTTTATTTACAACTCACTTGAATGAAAACTCATGCAGATTGAGTCGACTAAACAACATGATTTGAAGACCATTGAAAGAAATTTTGATTCAATGTTTGTATTTTTAAGCAATGACCTCATTTTCACTATAAGTTGATTGCGATTAAATTAATCACGCATTTAATTAAGTTTGATTGCTGACATGGATGGATGATGGAATCAAATATTAATTTTAATTAAAGATTTAATTTTTAATTTCTAATTTATTTCTTAAAATTCATTTTTCTTCACATAATTCACTTTCATTGCTAAAAAAGTAAATTTTAGAATCATTGATTTTTAATTCTGATCAATAGTAAGTAACTAAGTAAAGGCCGGTTTAATGCAATAATTGAAATTAAATTAATCTTACTTATGTCACTTTAACATAATGTTAAATATTTCATTTCATTCTAAATTGTTAGAGTAACAGTATCACTTTAGCAGGAAATTGTATAAAGGCACATTTAACAATCCTAGTGCTGTTAAAAATTTGGCAACAATACTAGTGTTGGTAATTTTGCTAAACTGTTATATAAGTTACCACAGAAAAATAATGTGGTAAAATACCATGGTAGAATACCGCAGTAAAATTCTGTGGTAAAATACCGGAGTAAAATACAGCAGTAAAATACCATAGTAAATTACTATAGTAGCTTTATGAAACAGGCCCCAGATCTAACTGTTGGGAACTAACATTCTGGAAAATTGTTAATACGGAACTAACACGAATATGTATAATGTAATATGTTTCAGATTTTAGAATTCTACAGGAGCTCGACTTCCAGGACCGTCTTCAAGAGTGCGAGGATTCGTGGCCCCGGCCAGCAAGCAAGTGTCATTTTATTTATACTAGATTCCTTTTCAGGGCTCATCTAGGAGTTTTTAATGTTCTGAGTGTTACAGATTGCAGCAGTCATCATCGAAGTGGAGGACAGGACGTCAACTTCCAGAAGGTCCTTCAGGATGCGAGGAATCAACGCCCCGGCCAACAAGCAAGTTTTATTTCACTTTACTACTTTCCTTTTCAGAGCTTGTCTATAACTGAATTCTTGATTCTTTTCACTAATTTCTGCTTCTTTCAGATGTATTCTTTCTTCTAATTAATGTCTTTTGTATGATTTTATTTCAGAGCTCGCCTGTACCTACTATACAGGGTCCGGCAACACTTGTGGCCACCCCCAAAATGGTCTTCAATTTTAAAGATAAAATTTTGAAAATTTGCATTTGTTTATAGTTGGCGAAGCTCTAGAAGCTGACGCAAAGATTTGTTTTTTATCACTAATAGTTTTGGCGTCGCGACGCCTTAAAAATGTAATTTTTAGTTAATTGTGAGGGTTTGTGATATTAATCCCTAATTTATTTTTTGTTCAATATAAATGAGTTAAAAATATCTCAGTTGTCATTTTAGATTCAATGCAAATTGTCTTCAAAATTTGAGAAAAAAATACTGTTTTATCAAGTTAGTTTCCAATTTTATTACGTCAAAATTGGGAACTACGTTTACACCCATCTGTCAACATCTTGTAACAAAAGTCTTACTTGGTGAAATTGTCGTCTTGTCGATGTTAATTAATGATTTCTGGTGTCCATAAAGTGCAACATGCCCGAGTTAATCAAAATTAACCTTTATAAGAGTAAATGAAGTGACTTGTGAAATTTTGGTGTAAACGTAGTTTGCCACTGCGCTGTCATAATTTTGAAAACTAACTTGATAAAACAGCGTTTTTTTCGCAATTTTTAAATACAATTTACAAGAGGTAAATTGTATTGTTACTTATGAAAAATGGTGAATGCGAGCGCCGGCGATCACTCTTACATTTTTAATTATTTTTATTGTAACGATCTGTAACCCAATTCCGCCAAAATTCAAATGAACCGCCAAACTCGAGAACCGCGAACTTTAAAATAAATAAAATGGCCGAAAATCGTGATCGTCTGAAACGCTAGGACCTACGGTTGTGTTGTGAGGGCGGATGTTCGTTAGATACAAAGCAGTGCATCGTCTTTTGGGAAGAGCGTACCAACACAAAGAAATAAAAATACACCAGACCAAATGTGGTTTAACTTGTTTTATTCAGACTTTAGAAGTTTGAATGGTTTTGATTTAAATTTTACAGCTACGTGTTCATTCTTAACATTTCAAGAATTACAAGCATTTGAACAGACGATTTGATCATGTTACAAAATACTTAATAATTTTAATGTCAAAGGAAGTCACTTTACAAAGAAACATTTCGATGCAAAAATGCAATAAACAAATTAACGGAAAGTGAATTACATCAAAAGAACTACAAAAATTCTCCCATTCTCTCTGTTGTGAGTGTGATCAAACCACAAAAATTATTTAAACAAAATAACAATGAAAAACAACACACAATTTACCAAGTAAACATATACAAACAATTTATCAATAAACATTAATAAAAGATAATTATTTTCAAAGGCGACACACAGAAACAGGACGAGATTACGTTTTCGGAAGACCCGAAGACAATCTTTCCTATTCCGCAAGCATAGTACAGGCGGTGTGTTATCGAGAGTACTAACACATTATAGCCAGATTAAGAGTAACCAACATCTCACCCGCGGAAGACCCGCTAGTTAGGTGAACCTTGACTACCCCGCGAGTCCCACGTAACAAGCTTCCAGCACTGGAGGGGTTTCGAAAGTCAAAAATCAAAGTTTAATTTTAAATTGATCACACTCTGAAAAATCTACTAACATTAACGCGAGAGGCTGTTTGTTATGTTGAGTCTTTTGTGACGAAGAAAATCTAGAAAGGAGACTTGAGTTCGGACAAGTACAGAGCAGGTAAGAAAACAAGGGACATACATAAAATACATAAACATATAAATTTTCAGTTTCAGTTTCAATAAAATACAATGGAAGAGAAAGTCGTGGACTTTAGGAAAAATGTACTCGTTTTTGCTTACGAATGACACAGAGCGATTCAAAAAGACATTCCCAGTTAATTTGATGTATTTCACAATTTCTCTAAAATCCTATTCTATTTTTAATCCTTCGAACTCAATAGAATTGTACAGAAAATAGCTACTTTACATGATTCCGGAGAGACTTCCTTCTTAAGACAACAAGTGACAAAAATTATTACATACCAAAAGGTACAACACACAAGCGCTCCTACAAGGAGCCCTAAAATAGTCACTACACTCCCGTTAAAATAAAAAATTGTTTAAAAGATTTTGACCAACTAAAAAATTAACAAAAACAAAAATGAAAAATTAGAACAAAATAGCAATAAAAGTTAACACTGTGAAAAATATGGTGAAACGCATTCGATTACACTGCACCTTGGTAGTTCCGAAGTCGTACCAAGAATGAATCGCCTCCGGCGTCTCCCGCCTCCTCCGCTGTGGCGGCGGTGAACTCCCAAGTCCACCAACTTCTTAACGCAAAAATTCCTGCGGTCGTTGTGGCGCGAAAAGTTTGAAATTTGAATTTGAAGTGGGACACTACATTATACATTATAAAAACTACAGACCATTTAGCATTTACACTTACTATTATTGCATTACGATAAAGTAGCAACTAGTTTATCAAAAATCACTGAGAAAGAAGAAAAGAAAACAGACTACCATTGACTTCTTCCAAATACATACATTTTTATTATAAAACCCATTATTGTAATAAATAACGATGCATGTCAACTTGTTTTAATGACATCGTTGGAAAAACATCTTAGAAAAATTGTAATAACATCTTCTTTGCCTTTCAAAATGTAAAACGGATTTTGCAAAACAGGCAACATTTAATACGCCGCACAGTGGGGCGAAGTCGCCTAAACACGGAAAAAATCAATTTCTCGAAAACAGATAACCGCCTTGAACTACGAATGGTCTCATTAAATTCAGAATAAAAAACTACATAAAATGATCGACAAATTTGTCTGATTGGTTAAATGTATACGTATACAGGGTGATTGATAGAATGTTGACGCCCGTATCTTGCTTATTTTTAAGCAGTTTTGAATGGATGATATATGAAATAAAATCGTTGTATAGACTCTGTAAGTCAAATGTACATATTTCATATTATTTGTTTATTGCGGTCAGTTTTTGATAGTCAATTTTTAACACTCGTCATAGTAAGAATTAATAAAGATTAAAACAATTCCACAATCAGCATTTGACATAATGCTTAATATATGCTCCAAAGTCATTAAATCTATTTTCAGGAAGATTCTTTTTAATAAACATCAAATTTTATTCACCTGTTCATATAACTTTACTTTATGGATATTTTTTAACTTCTATGATTTTGTCTACTATATTTTTTACAAATCTAACTAACAATATTTACGCAATTTATGACTTGAAATTAACTTTTTAGATTCTTTAAACTCTAAATCTAAATAGGATCGTCGGGTTTGGTTTTGTTGTTTTCTACCAAATCGTCACATTAAAAATTGTATTGCGATTAGATAGGCAGGAATAGGCAGATAAAATTCACATAGCTGGTACACAGTATTCTTCTATACAGAAACTGATTAGTCCAAAAGCGGAGGAAGCCGGAGCTTTTTTTGTAGGTGAAGAAAAGCACGACAATCATGAAAGAATGAGTATTTATTGTGAAATAACATTGCGATGCATTTTATTTTAGAAATCAATGCATATATTGGATACTAAAGAGCATAAATGAAAAGTAGATTGTGGTGAATGATTTTAAAAACAAATCCCTGAGTGACAAGAAGTCCTGGAAAATGCTGCTATGTTGGCCGGATTTACGGTTTCTCAACTTCTAGTCGGATTTACACATAGAAAACGCTTTTCAATCCAAAAATCGTTATTATATTTCTATTCTATAACTTATTAAGTCTTAAGTACGTAGATCATTTCATCAAAAATGTCACTTTTAAAAAATGAATTTTTTCCACGGCGGTTCCACTGTGCGCCGGTGTAACAGATTTATGTCATTGCATACACAAATGCTATTTCCAAGATGGCCCATGCTAGGAACACAAATTTCTACTTCCACCACCAGCTTTTCACCGTCTAGATATTATAACATGTCACTGCTAAAGGGATTATGTAACTGTCAAAAAGATCAACAATAGAGAATAAACTTGTCTTTATAGAGTTATGAGCAAACTGAATACAAAAAAATAAAACGTGAATCAATTCTGCTTGTAAGTCGTCAATATGCTTAGTAAATCCACTGACACATCTGAAACATTGGATAAGGAGCTGAATCCACCATGGAGCACACAAACTTTGCTAACTCCACATTTAAGGAGGAATTTCGGGAACTAAAACATGAAACTGTTGATTTTTTTTCTTTATCAAACCATAATAACTCACCAGTTCCAAGTCAGTGTCTTCATCACCAATGACTACCACAATCTTATCTTCACTATTACTAATTACCGAGCTATACTGTCCTACATTTTCTAAACTGGGCTCACCAAAAGTCACGCTAGAGAATGGAATGTTGATACTGTTAACGACACTACACCTGTTAAATCTACAACGTGGAACCTTTAATATAAAAAAAATCCAAATCAAATTCCTACTGCATGGGATTCCTGATATCAACAACTAGAACTCTGTCAGGACTATCCTGAACTAGTCCTATAACATCCGCGGCACTTATCCTGGGACATCTCTCCCGGTTGAGTTCTTGCAAAGTCACGTTACTAATGTCCTGAAACTCTTTCATTGTCGCGTTGTCAATTTAAAATACAAAATTCTCACGAGTTCCGTCGTGGGATGATATTCTCCATTTTGGTGCTCTCTGCTTGTGATACTTTTCGGAGTGGAATTAAAAGTACGCATCGAGTAAGACACACACTTCTCTATATCCACTTCCGGTAGATCGGAAAAGAGCAAAATACACTCATTAAAGCCAGAATTCAGCAATCGGTCTCTTAATTGGGTCAGAACAGAGAGCCCGATGTGCAAAGGAAACGATGAGTCGCCCAATAAAAGTTTATCCCAAATGTGGAGGATCTTGTACAACGGAAACACATCTAAAATTGACAATTTAAGTTTAGAAAATTCAAAATTGTTTTCATACGAGAAAAAACTGTAAGAAACCACGGTATTGCGAATAGCTCCGGATAAAAATTAATGTCGTACAAATGGTTGGCTAAATGCGGATCATGGAACGCTATAAGTTGCGAGAACTTCGCCAAGTACTCCTGAATCACCATTGAGTTGTCTTTGAGAAAAAACTTATGGAGGAACTTCGGTATAAATGCCGATAAGCACGCAAAAGCTTTAGCCTCATCGTTGAAATTCAAAAAAAGGAACGGAGCTGTGAGAGAATCCAGTCCTTGCCAGTACACATAGTTTGAATTTTCATAAACCCAAGCTTTCAGGATCCGTTTCAATTTCTTGTGACCTTCACTCGAAGATAACAGTTCGTTGTATTGATGACAGCGCGGAATATCAACTTCAATCTACAAATAATACAAGTATGACAATGAAAATGAAGAGGTGGAAAAAACCTGTCTGTCTGTCGTCGTTGGAGTTTCTTTATCAATTCTGAGATACTGTCTTTCATAGTCGCCTTTGACATTCAATAAAGCGGCCCAAACTTCTCCTCTGAGAAGAGGTGGAATGTCTTTTGAAGCTTCTTTTAAAATTAGTTCCTTGGTGTATGGATACCCCTGAAACTCTTAGTAGCGTCATTAACATTTGTTATCCCCTATAATTACGTGGAGGAGCCGCCGAAATAAAATCACCCTGTGAAACTGGTACTCAGGATCTTTCTCTCGGATTATCAGTGGTAGTCCCGTTGTATCATATGGCGGAGGCATAGAATTCTCAATAATTTTAGACTTGCTGTGAAGCAAAGGGTAGAAACAACTAAGAGGAATATCAGAAAATCTTTGATAAAGAGCGTCTAGCGGCATTTCGACGATTCTTGGATCATACAGTGTTGCAGGGTTTCGATCTTGACCCAAAATGGATCCTTCTATTGACACCAAGCTAAAAAAAAAAGTTATTGAAGAAAGTTGAAACTCTAAATTACCGACTTGGGCAATGATAAAATTGGAGGGCTCGACCGTATCAACCCTTGTTTCTTCAGTTCTTGAAAAACATCCCCTCCCGCTAATTGCCACCAGTGGTACAGTTCACTGATGGTAAAAATTTCAAATGGTTCGCAAACTTTACTCTTATTTTCGGGCTTTTCAGCTGTGAGGTTCTTAAAGATGTCTTTGTTGAGCAAATCTTCAACTGTTGGACGATTTTTCGAGTAGATGTTTAAACAGGACTCAACTATCTCTTTTAAATCGTCAGGGACACTCTAAAAATGTGTGGTGTAAAAGTAAAATATATCCCGGCGCATCCACCATTTCACAACATTTTCAAAAACTTTCCATTACCTCATATTTTTCGAAACAATTGTGTTCCCTGGCAATCCTCTCAAAAACTGACGAATTATTGCATTGAATTAGACTCAATATTTTCCTAATTCTCTGGCCCAACTTTAAGGATTGCCACAACTCTTTATTCAAAATCAGCTCGATTAAAATAATACCGACTGACCACGTATCAGATTTGGGATCTCTGCATGGCTTAGTGGGGCTATCAAGGTATATTTCCGGGGCGGTATATAGAATTTGCCTGTAAAACGAAAAAAAAAGTGGTTGACCCCGACGTGATTTGAACACGCAACCTTCTGATCTGGAGTCAGACGCGCTACCGTTGCGCCACGGAGTCATATATGCCAACTTATCGTTAGTACGTTTATACGGTACTTATTGTAAGAAAAAATTGGAAAATTTAATTGGATCGTTACTTACATAATGGGAAATGATACCAATTGTCCTCCGTTCGTCATGTGATATAATCCATAATTGAATAACTTTATCGATTTATTTTTTTGGAGTAAAATATTATCTGTACTTAGGTTATGGTGCACGATTTTCCTCTGATGTAACTCTTTTAAAGCAGTCAGGATTTGGAACCCAATTTTTTTAATCTCGGTGTACTCAAACGGTTCTTTTCCAATGTAATTTGATAGAGGTTCTCCACAATATTGGGACACTACTATTGTTCTCTCTGTAAATTAATTTGTAATTGTAATTTTAATACGTTAAACGCTGCGTAACCTACCGTGTTTGCCCCTTATTATATCCAAATACTGGCACAAATAAGGGTGTTTTACAGTTTTCAAACTTTGCGCCCTTCCTGTTACTATAATAGAATTGGGGGTTAAAGGAAGCCCATTACTTCCGCAAGTATCCCCTTTGTGTTGCTTGGCAAAGAAAGTTATAGCCCCAAATTGCATTTGAGGATCCTTTAAAAGGGGCACCGGCATTTTAAACGCAGCTGTGGTTAAATCAACTGTCACTTTGACATTTTGAGGTTATGTTGTCCAACAAAGCATTTTTCAGAAATTAATTTCTTTCAATAAAAACAATTGTAACTGATAAAATTTTATTATTTTTTATTTAGAAAAGTAGATGAATTGATCATAGACATAGAAATTAATCTTTTTCGGCAATAGTCGTGAGATGTCTATCAACTTCTGCCTCAGTTAGCTTTCTGAACTTTGGCTGGTCCTTTGAAACTACCCCAACCTCAATTTCTGTAGGCTTGAAATCCACAGACAAAACACTGGAAAGGCAAGAAATTGCCAGTTGAATAACATCATCATGCTGGAGCTCTTGCTTCTTCTTTAGCTTCTTTTCAAGATAACTGTTGGCTTCAGTTTGTTTAGCCCCCACACTGATAGCCCTGTATCCACAGTAATACCCAGCAGGATCAGCTTTGTAAACACAAGGGCCAATCTCAGAATCATATCCTATTAAAACCATGGAACACCCCAGAGGTCTCATTTCAGCATTCTGAGTGTAAACTTGAGAAATATCCGCAACTCTTCTACACAAAGCATCAATAGGCATTTCATATCCATACTTATACTTAAATTGGGCTGCTTCATAACGGGCTCTCTGCACTTGTGATTTACTGTCTGCAATCATTCCAGTCATGACACAACCTGAACTTTCCGTTAATTGAAACAAATGTGTGATTGTTGCGGCATCAATCAATTTATCGGGAATTTTTCTTTGGGTCACACATACTGCAGTATCCACTCCTTTGAGTGCGACGGAAGTTAACCCGGCTTGGTTTATAGCTTTGAAAGCATACTCAACTTGGTAAAGACGACCTTCTGGGGAGAAGATGGTAATGTGGCGATCAAATCCAGCACTGCTGCCTCGGGACATCGTGGATTTTCTTTTCGAAATTCGCTGATTTTAAAATGTAACACGGTGACTTGCGGTTGTTTAGAACTGTCAAAATAGGAATGTCAAAATTACAAGAAATGTCAAGTAATGCAGTACCAACCGTATAAAAAGTCAGTAACATTTTTTTTTTATAAAGTTCAATTCAATTGAATTGCTTTTGAGCTTTAAGTTTGCAACAATAAATATGAAAATATACTAATTGTTTATTTTACTTTTAAAATACGGTTTGAATATATTATTGTAAAATTTTGGGCTAACTTAAAGAAAACAAACATTACTAGACTCAACGAGACAACCCGCCAAATTTGAAATTTTAAAGAAAGCACTTGTGCACCGGTACCTATCCTAGACTTTATTTTTTCTCTAAATACACACTTTGTTTATAAACATATTTTTACATTTATATTATGTAATATTTACATCTTAATATTAAAACTCACAACTTCAATTTAATATCAGCATAATTTTAAGATTTAATAAACCGCTTAAAGGCGTTTGAGAACAGAGTTAATCGCTGGTAAACCTACCGAAATAATTCGCTCCTTCAGGGTTGCTTTCTTGGACCGTACTTAGATGATAATTCGTCGAAAATTGTACAAATAACATTTTGTGTGCTCCACCTGTTAACACGAACAGGCTCAGCACACAAAGCTTCATTTTTGCTCTTAATGACATAATTAGTTTAAGACCCAGATATTTATGTTATGGGATCTCGGATTATGAGTCCACCGTGGTTGCACTGTAATGAAGAACTTCTATTTGCGTTGCTGGGTTTTGTTTATGACTGGAACATTTATGTGTCACTGAAGGACAGGCACAGTGATTAACTCTATTTTCAAATATCTTTAGAAGAATAATTTAAAATTATTGAACAGCTAGAAAATATCAAAAATAAACTAGTAAATGATAAATTTGATATACTAGTGTTTGACTTGTTTTGAAGGATTTTTTCAGATTTCTGAACAGATTGGCATGTATTTTGTTCACATTTAAGGTTCTCTCTATCTGAGTAACATTCAGCATTTTTTTGACAACTTTCGCCTTTTTTTTTCGTCCGCACACACTGACTGCCGTCCGGACGAGAGTCATTTAAGCATCCACACTGACCAAGTTTACATGAACTTTTTAGTAAAAATTTGGAACACTGGCCGTCAAATTGGCAAGGATCTCCGAAATTCTGGGTAACTAAAAGAATGATTAGGACAAATTTATTTTTTGTATCTATCCTACCTTCAACACATGCGGTTAGGTTTGGGGTTTCCGTGTATTTTTCACCACAAACGCATATTTCCTTACAGATGGAGTTTGGAACGGTTGCAGAACACTGATCGTTGTTTTCACAAATTTGGGCAATTTTTTTCATTTCCAAGCATTTGTTTTGAAAATTTTGAAAGTTAGATTTGCAGTTGCATTTTTTATCAATGCAAGTGCTGTTTGCCAAGTTTTTAGAACACTGTTCATCAAATTCACAGACGTCTCCTAATTGCTGAGCCACTAAAATATAAGAAATCAAATATCAAGAATAATTTTTTATTACTTTATACCTTTAAAACATGCATTTTTGACTTGCACGTAATCAGTGGTGCATTCACATAATTCTTTATTGCATGTACTATATGGAACTAGAGAACTACATTGCTCGTTGACGTCACAATTCTCTCCTAATTTTTTTTGTTGCAGACACTGAGTTTTGTCTGCAGAACTCAGTTGTCCTGAATTACACTTGCATTGACCCTCTATACATAAAGCATTTGTACCATCTGGTGTTCCATCGTTTATATAACAATTTTTGTCGTCCGTACAACTTTCGTCCAATTCTAGTTTGGTAAAAACGATTAATAACAATGTGACCTTCGTGGTTGTGTACTTACTTCTTTTAAAGTAACAAATTCCGGTGTTAGAATAAGAGGCAGAATCACAAGCGCATCTTTTCGATTCATTGCAAATTGCTGCCTGTTGGGATTCGGAAAGTTGACATTCTTCATTTATTTCACACGGATCTCCTACATATTTTACTAAAACAGTCCTCATAATAGATTCAATATTTTCTTAATAAAAATTAAACGTTACTTTCTAAACATTGGTAGGAAGTTTGATTTCGGTTCATTTTGAATCCGTGAGAACATTTACATTTTCCTTTAACATTAGCATCGTCACCATGACAGTACGCATATGGTTTACAATCCAAATCATTTGAACAATCCTGTAACTCTAAAAAGATTTCATAATAGGGTAAAACTACCAATAATCGGCACTATTAGCAGATTTCTCAAATTCTAAATAAATTCTAAATTCTGCTAAAACTCGTAAATCTTTAAAACTCACAAGACACACTAATTGGGCACCTTTTTTGCGAATAGTCAGCACCGCTCTTGACTAATAGTGGGCAACTTTTCAAAACACTCTAGAAGATTATCAAAATTGCAAAATTGTAAATTAATATAATAATAGCTATTATTCTAACAAAAATTATTTATTGTAAAAGTTTTTTGTCGCAGTTTTTTTCTTTTTGACTCAGAATAGCACATTTGCTTTCGGCTTCTTTTCTCTCTCAATTTTCTTTGTCTATTTCGACTCTTAGACAATTTTCTTCTTCGCTTTCTTTTCCAAATGGATTGTTTTATATTCTGTGGTAGTAACCTTACTTTGGTATGAAATATGAACTCATTACAGAGGACAAATTTGACAGGATGTTACTTATCATTTTATCATTCTTTTTTGAGTACACTTCACCATTTCAAATTAGGTACACACAGTGTTAAATAAATGTTAAATGTTATTTTTTTTTGGGAATTTTATCTAAGTAGACATGCTGGTTATTCAATAATCGGCACTGCCCATTATTAGTTATGTTGGTGTGCCAAAATGTGAAAGAAAACATGAGAAAACAAAATAGATTTTGCAACTAAGAGAAAATTAAAAACTTCAATCGAAAAATATCGTTATTTAATAGTTGGCACTTCTATGCCGACTATAGAAAAATGAGTTAGATTTTATCTAATACTGGGCACACCAAATACTAACACTATTATTTTATAAATTGAATTAAAAAATATTGGAATGGAATGCTACAACCTAGAATAATGTTGTGACGAAGGGTCCAAAAAAAAACCGCTTTGCTGGTCAAAAAAAAAGAAAAAAACAAGCAATTTCTTAGAAACAATTAAAGACAGCTCACTTTTGAAAATGTATGGTAACCATCGAGTAAATATTGTTTTTAGCTATCGTCATACTTCTTAGAGGTTTCTTAAAGTACCAAAGAACTTCCCAAAAAGTAGGATTACAGTTGAGAATGTTCGGCTGGCTTTTACTTATTTTCGGATAAAACGTATGGCGGGTGGCGAGTATTAGTAGTTGTACCCTACGTAATTGTATAGTTTTCTTATAAGTACTTTCTTAAAATGAATTATTGCATGCATTTTTGACTTTATAAATATTTCAAACAATTTAAATTTATGTATACCTACATCTATTGACATACATACAGGATGTCCGGAAAGTGGCGCACCACCTTGAAAGGGGGTAACTGGGTGATCCCCCAGAGTACCAAAAAAATGTTAAAAAAAATTTCAGACTGTTTTCGCAGGAGGAGCAAAAGAAAATTTGCAAAATGGCAACATTGCAGAACTGTACCTCCCATAATTTAAATTTCCAGTATTCAAAGCCATAGAAACGTTGCTGTTGTATTGTTGGCATTAGTCAGGTCGGTTCATGAACGAGTAATGTAACTATGGTTGAAGTGAACGATGCCACATTGATCGACATTGTTGATTCAAAAATTTTGTAAACAGTTTTCAGGCATTTCTCACAAGATTTTTCCGATTTTTTTTGCACCATGCCTTTGCGCAAAATGTCCTTTAGGTAACAAATTAATTTAAACCTAAAATAATTGCATAGAAATCGTTAAACTTTTCCTCTTCAGTCCACCTTATCTCGAAAAATTGAAGACATGATTTTTTTTTAACATTTTTCCGGTGATCTATGGCATTGTCCGATGATACAGTATCACGGTGGTGCGCGACTTTCCGGACACCTGTATACATATCGGAATTATTTTTATTATGATTACAGATGTCTATTGTATTGAAAATACATATCGTCGGCTTAAGTGGTTAAGTTGCTAAGTCCATTTCGAATTTTTTTTAACCGTCATCGAGAAATCTTCATTTCTTAGATATTTGTCGTCAAATCTGAGATTTGAAAATTTGGGAATGAAAATAGAATGTTTCTTAATTCTGAAATCATAACGCATCAAAGGATCCAATGCTGTACTATTCTGTTATCCTTTTTATAAAATTGAAAACGCATTTTGTTCAAAAATGGACTTAGCAACAATTTAAGCCGACGAATGTTGATAAGAGAAGAATGGAGTAATCTTACTAGTTTCTCCCGTCGAAATTAGAAGCACAAAAAGCAGGACCAGTACCAACATATCTAAGTACATTTATGAGAAATATGACCTCTACTTAGGTGACAACATTAATCTAAAACATTTTTCTTTTAAAATCATTGTTATATTATTTATAGGACACAGTTAAGATACCGTCAGATAATAATCCGTTGTTGTTTTAGATATATAAATTTTTAATAAAATTTCAAACGAAAATGTGGATAAGGATCTAATCTTAACAACAAAGAATTATTGCCACATTTAAGAATTTATCAAGGCTAGAATGCTTTTTATTAAAAGAGATTTTAAATGTGATATTACTCGTATGTTATCTGTGACTGTCATCTATACAGGGTGTTTCTGAGATGCTTGGCCAAACTTTACCAGCAAAATCTACCAGTTATACAGATTTAAAAAACCAAAAATGTTAAGTTCAGAAGTGTTTAATTCTCGAGTTATTAAAACCTTAAAATAGTAGAAAAATTTTCACGGAGTGTACTTTTAAATAAATGGCAAACCAAAATCAGTAACGTATGATCCCATTCTAGTAATAGTTATTAACGACATAAGGCCGATATTAAGCATTTAACAGGTAAGGAGATGTTTGTTTGTTAAATGCAATATCGGCCGAATGTTGTTCAACGTTTTTCGTAATAGGTGTCCTAAGAAAAACATTTTAAAAGTGAAGTTTTTGACAACGTAAATCAGTGTAAATAAAAATTCATTAAATCAAGTCATTACGTGCGGACTTCATGGTAACAGAATTTGTTATTTTCAAACAACGTGCTAGTTTTCATCAAAAAAGTTTTCTGTGGCATAAAAATGCAAAGAAATTGATCTACGGTAAGCATTCCAGACGAAATTCTTGCACAAGCTTTAACAGCGAGTCAAGCTTTGTTACCAGCGAAGATACCAAAAGGAAGATTTTGTCTCATGGCGGAAAAGCAAGAAAGTAGAGGGCACAAACGAAGAAGTTGTCTACTAAATTTTCTCCAAACAGTAGTCAAAATTCTCGATGCTCAAAACTTGTTTGAAAGTAAACGAAAATCTTGATATTTCCGGGTAAGGATCAAAGTGAAAACATACGCATCACTATTTTTAGTGTTTTTGTCTAGGTATGGAAGTTATTTACCTTGCTCAAAAGAAACTCTGAAGGCTAAAAACCAAAAAAAGCTGCAGTTTTGGATGCAGAGCAAGTAACTAAATTTCTACTGGAAGCTCCAGACAAAGTGTTTCTATTGGAAAAAGTTAGAATTAGAAATTGTGCAAGAAATAGTTCAATTATTTAAGTTTCTATGTAATTTAATCTCCAATAAAATTTGATAATTTGGTGTTTTTGACACTATTTAACAGGTCCTTGGCCTAATAAATGAATTTTTCTAACACTAATATGTTATACTGTTTCTATGGTGCATAAGAACTCACCCTTTATAATGCTCTTAAAATACGCTTTTTTTTATAAAGTACGTCGTCAATGGCAACGTATCTTATAGGGTTATAAAATACGATTCAAAAATTCACTTTATTCATTTTGCTTACATTTTTCATAAAAGTTAAAAGTACAGTAATTGAAATTTTGACCGACGTTGTTAGAACTACCACATTTCTCCCGTAACATCGTTATAATAGCTATTAACGGCCGTGGCTGTTTAAACTAAATTTATTCTATTTTAGGTTATAATCTTGTTTATAAGCACCGAAATGCGGGCATAATTTGAGCTTTATGGCACAGATTAATCAAAATTCGCCAAGCAATTTGATTTTTATGGTGTTCAAACAAGCTTTGTAATCGAACATTTATTGTTAAAGAAAATCATACAATCATATTATTTATTTATAGAAATTAAAAGTACAATTACTAGGATTTGCAATTGTAAGATTACATGAACTAACACCTAAACTAACAGACCCTTCATTTGTCTGTGGTATGTTATTTGAGCTCCCCCGCAGATGTTCTGAACAATTTTGATTTTGTTCTGCAGAGAATTTTCTACGTAAGATTCGGCTACCTTGTCAGATCGCCATCCACCCAATTGGTTCAAAGATCTGGTGTCACCGCCGGATTCAGCTAAAATGGTTGCAGCACTTCTGCGGAAACAATGTCCTGTGTATTTATTTGCATTTGGTAACTTCAGAAATTCAGCAATTCTTGAAGGCATTTTCCCGAAATTCGTTACGTTTTTTCCTACCGGCTGCGAAGTACACTTGCCATTGTGATACGACAAAAACAGACTGTTAGTTTTCACGTATTTAGGTCGTAAAGCAACGTATTTGTTGTACAAAGCTATATAATCCATGGGACCATCGTTTGGGACTATTGTAAACTGCCTAGAAGTATAAGTTTTGGTCTTACAAATTTTCACTAGTAAGACTGATCCTTCAGTTGTCATATCTTGAATGGTAAAGTCGTGCAGCTCTTGACGACGACAGGCTCCGAATATCCCGAAAGCAGTAACAACCTGGAATACACAATTTATTAAATTTGGATATGAGAAGTAAAGAAAAGCCTTTACCTTGACCAACAAATACACAAGATCGGGTGCCTTTACCATGAACTCCTGTATTTCTTTTTGCTGAAGTACCCAAGACTTCTTCCCTTCATCACCCACGGAGTTACTCTTCATATATTCAGTAATCATCAGAAACCTTGATATGTCAACGTTTTCTTTAATTTCTATCATTTTCTTGAGCTTCGAATAGATGCACCACAGGGAGGAAGGTTTGTAAATTTTTGACTACAAAGGAAGCACAATAATTTGCTGATTATTAGTTATTTAAATGCAACTTATTACCATTTGAGACAAGTATGCCATCACCAGTTTTTCATCACAGTTGCTGCCCGCGTTTTTCGTGCACCGCCACTCGCAAAACTTGTCATATTTTTTCACATACAAATCCTTTGATTTCTGGGGAATCAGTTTTCCTTGAGCAGCTTCAAATTCGTCTAAAATCTCTTCAGAGTAAACGTTATTTGCTTCGACAGTTTCCATTTTGAAAAAATTGTTTACAGCAGTGTCCATAACAACATCAAAATAGCCAACTATCAACACAGCACTAAAATTTGCATCGTCACAAGCGCTTGCAAAAAACTACTGATTCTTGAACATTTTAGAAATTATAAAATAGAATAAAACGTTGTATGTACCACGGGCATAATTGATTATGGCCCTCGGGAAATTAAAAGCCCTCCTTCGTCGGGCTTTAAACATTCCCGCGGGCCATAATCTTTTAATTATGCCCTTAATACATAAATAACTATTATTCATTTTGCTTACATTTTTCATAAAAGTTAAAAGTACAGTAATTGAAATTTTGACCGACGTTGTTAGAACTAGCACATTTCTCCCGTAACATCGTTAATGTGTTTTCAGCTTCTTCTGCAAATATTTCATTCACAGTTGCTCTTGTAATAGCCGTTTCATTGTTAAACTCTCTTCCAGCATATTCTTCTACTTCGACTACTTCATTCCCAATGGCGCTCGTAGTATTAGATGTTCCATTCCCAAAAACTTGTCTAGCTATCTTTAATCTTTCTCCCAGCGACTCTTCAATATAAGATTCTGCTACTTTTGCAGATTCCCATCCTCCATGTCTCTTCAAGGACGTAATATTTCCCCCTACATTGTAAATTTTATTATATGTTCTGAATAATAAACTGACCACTCACCAGCATTAACAAAAAGAGTCGCCGAAGTGCGGCGAAAACAATGCCCAGTGTAACTCGATGGATTTTCTAGTTTAAGATATGTTGCGATTTTCTTCCCCAAAGGTGTTGATTCCTACACATTGGCAGCTGCACTTTCCCTTATTGTAATGTAAGAAAAATCTTGTAGGTGATTTTCTTGGGCGCAATACAATATAACGTCTATACAATTCGATGGGATTAACCCCAAAACCTTCACTAACAATGGTGAATCGTCGTTCCTTATGGGTTTTAGAATCCGGAATAATGACATTTGTTGTGTCACCACAATCATGTACGTCACTGAATTTCATAGCGGCCAATTCGGCTTTTCTACAGGCTCCAGCAACTCCGAAGATCAGTGCAACCTGAAAAATTTCATAAAATTGATGTCTAAGTATAATTTATTCCTTACTTTGACAAATAAATATTCCCCTTCATCCGCTTGTTGTAAAAATGTTCTAATTTCCTCTTGTGTCAAGACCTTGGACTTTTTACTGCGATAACCAACATTTAAATTTTTTAAGAAAGGAATAACAGCACCAAACTTGTCAATTTGTATGTTGTCTTTGGCTTTTAGTGTAGCCTTGAGCATGGAATACTCTGGCCACAATGAGGCTGGTGACAACTTTTGCGACTAAAAAGTAAATGTGTTAGTTTTTCAAAAATGTTCCATTTCTATTTACGCACTTACCCTCATATCCAGGAATGTCAAAATGACAACTTGCGTTACTTCCGTGATGCCATTCTTATTTTTCCAGTCATGAAATGAATGATACACTTTCTCGTAGGCGGGTTTTGATTTTGCAGGTAACAAATTGCCCCGTAATTCCTTACCTTTTTCCCTAATTTTTTGAGGAACACTCTCGCCCATTTTAACCGATGCAAATTGTTTTTTTCACAATTTGTTTACTGTTACTATAGGAAACCTACCACCGCACCCTTTACCCACCACACTTTGACACATTTTGCTACAACTAAGAATTTTTTAATCAAAGAAGATTTTTCATAACACAAGCATTAGTGTTAGAAAAAATCTTGAAGACAGCTCGTGTTTTATAGTTAAAAAATCTCGTTCTATAAAATCCTCGCTCGCTCCGCTCGCTCGGATTTTAACTACGAACTCGATTTTTAAACTCTCTATAAAACACTAGTTGTCTTAATAGCTATTAACGGCCGTGGCTGTTAAAGCTAACTTAACAAGATAGAAAACAGTACTGATAAATCGATTTAACATACACCTATTACGAAAATGTTTTATTTGTCATTCACAACTGTCAATGTGACATCAAATTAATCTTACTTCTATAATAATTGCTCAAAATGCCTTCCTTCAGCAGCAATACATATATTACATCGTCTTATCATTGATTCACGAACACGTTCTAATACTTCAGGAGTATTTCGAATTGACTGGAAAGCCTGTGTGATGCGTTGCTGAAGGATCTGACGAGTTGGTATTGGGGTACGATAAACAGTTTCTTTAAGATGTCCCCACAAGTAAAAATCAAGAGGATTGCAGTCTGGAGAACGTGCAGGCCATCGCACTGGTCCTCCACGGCCAATCCAGCGGTTGGGATAATTAACATTTAAAAAATTGCGGACATTAACCACAACTGTCTCCAAAGGTACATCCTGAAGGAGTACCGGCAAGTCATTTTCTAAAAACTGTCTGTATGTTACTCCATTTAATGTAGGCGGCAGAAAAAATGGTCCAATTAAAAAATCTCCAACAATACCTCCCCACACGTTGCACGAAAATTGTTGCTGATGTCGAGTTTCAATGATAAAGTGAGGGTTTTCATCTGCCCAACGATGATTGTTGTGAAAATTAACTATGCGGTGTCTTGTAAAGGTTGCTTCATCCGTAAAAAGTACAGTGCAATGAAAATTGGGACGAAGACACTGATGTATAAACCATTAACGAAACAACATTCGTGGTTGAAAGTCTGCTTCTAAGAGGGCCTGCACTCGTTGTATGTGGTATGGATACAAAGCCTGCTCTTTAAGTATTCTCCATACTGTTGCATTAGAAATCTGAAATTCAGCAGCCATTTCCCTTGTACTCGCTTCAGGACGTTCTTCGATTGCTTCTAGAACTTCGACTTCCAAAGCAGGTGTTCGAACAGTTCTCTGCACACCTCTATCAGCAGCAGCATGAGCAAAAGATCCTGTTTCTTGAAGTCTGCGGTGAATCGCAGAAAAAGTACCTTTGGCGGGTACAACTCTTGCGGGAAACATATCTCTGTAAATGCGTTGAGCTTCACGAGTGTTCCCATCAGCTTTTCCGTAAACATTTCGTGATTTGTGTATTGATTCATTGTTCGGGCCACATGTTCGGCCATTCTCGGGCAGTACTCTCGGGTTTACCCCTCCCTGACATAAGGGATGGTACCCACTCATTTTTAGCTAAGATAAGACAAGAGTTTAAGCAACCATCAGGGCAAGATCTCCAAGTTTTATCCGAATCAGTTTTCTTGTTGCATGTAGTGTTTGTTATAAGTGTAAATAAAGTGTTACATCAAATCCTTAAGAGTTTACACACCCAAACTACCCGAGCTAGGGAAACACACAGTTCCCCCTACATAAATTGGTCCTTCGAGCCGGATCACGACGGCGACAATAACAACACGGTTCATCATCACATATACACTATACATGACACGAAACTGAACAATCCTCATCAGAGGCACTGGATCCACCTGGAGTAAGGAAGGAAAGCAGCGAAGCCATCCACTACAGGAGCACCAGGTTAGTCTGGCCATTTCCTTTATTTACAAACTCCTCACCTTTTTATTTCGATTGCTGTTAGAACGTTTGCATATTTTCGTATATTTCGTACATTTCCTTTCGAATCATGCCTGCGGAAGATACGACGAAAGCATTAAGAGCCAAACGTGGCCAAATAAAAACACGCGCTACGAGATTTGACACATTTTTGAACGCTGAGGAAAACAAGTCAAAATTTGAGGAAATAAAATCGCGGTTACAAAGTTTTCTTCCGAGTATTAAGGAATTCGAGGACGTGCAGTTGCAGTTGCAATTAATAGACAACACTATTGACGATAACGAGCTGACTCAATTTGAAAACCATTTCTACAAAGTCGTCGGTGTTGCCCAAGCCTTAATTAATAATGGTCAAACGAAGCCTACTGTTTCAAATTCGGAAAATTTGCCGCCGCCAACGTCCAATATCGCAGCATCAAAGGTACGACTCCCAGAAATTGAGTTACCTTCCTTTACCGGCTCATTTACTGATTGGGTTGCATTTCGCGATAATTACAAAGTGCTGATACACGAAAATGAGCAATTAAATGATGTGCAAAAGTTTCATTATTTGCGAACCAGCCTAAAAGACGACGCTCGTCAAACTATCGAGCATCTAATCACGACACAGGACAATTACATGTCCGCGTGGGAACTTTTACAGGAACGTTATGAAAATAAACGATTAATCGTGCAACACCACATTAATTCAATTTTTTCTATTCCAAACACAAACTATCGCGACAGTAAAGGTTTTCGTCAAATGCTGCAAACTCTAACTTCCAATCTAAAGTCACTAAAATCTCTCGAACGACCCATAGAGTCATGGGATGATCTTTTAATCCACATCATTGCGTCAAAATTTGATAAAGGTACTTTAAATTCGTGGGAACTCACACTAAACAAAATTCCGCCAACAGTTAAAGATTTATCTAATTTTTTAACACAAAAATGCCAGTCCTTGGAAGCGATGGAAGCAAATCCTTTCAATAAATCGGTAAATTTCATTCCGTCAAACAAAGGTCAAAAAACGTTTCGTCCAGTCACACACGTGGCAATAAAGGATCAACAAAAATGCCTTATCTGCCATCAACCACACAATCTGTATCGTTGCCCCAAATTTACTTCCCTGTCGGTGGAACAACGTATAAAGGAAGTCAGACGTCAAAAGATTTGCGAAAATTGCTTACGCGGAAATCATAAGGCCGATTCGTGTCAATCGGGAACGTGTAAAAAATGTTCTCAAAAACACAACACATTACTACATCCAATCGAAATAAGGGAACCTCCCGCGTCCGCAGAACCTTCAACCTCCACCGCGACGCTTACGAGTCTCAACATTTACAACAAACTTATCTTATTATCAACCGCATTAGTACATGTCTTGGATGCCAACGGGAAAAAACATCAATTACGAGCTTTGTTGGACAGCGGTTCACAAAGCAACTTTGTAACGGAAAGAGCATGTAAATTGTTGAAATCACATTTGCAAAAAACAAATATCTCGGTCTACGGTTTAGATCAGAAAGAAACTTCCATCAAAAACCTCACAAACGTTAAAATACGCTCAAATGTCAATGAGTTCAAAACAGACCTAACCTGTTTGGTCGTATCCAAAATTACCGAAGATTTGCCATCAATTTCATTCTCCGCTAACTGCCTCGACATACCCAGAAATATTAAATTAGCGGACGAATCCTTTCATCAAACGGGACCGATCGACCTACTTATCGGCAGCGAATTATTCTGGAGATTGCTATGTATCGGTCAAATTCGTCTTAATCAAAACGGCACCATTCTGCAAAAAACTAAATTAGGATGGATCATTAGCGGGCCGGTTCCACAGAATAATTTTGCATCGGTCTGTAATTTATCCCACATTGCTTCAATAGACAACACTCTGAAAAGGTTTTGGGAAATTCACGAGTTTGAGTCCAATAAGCCCCCTTGTTCGAATCCAAATGTCGACCAGTGCGAAAACATGTTTCATAAAAATACCCACCGCGATCCATTGTCCGGAAGATATGTTGTAAAGTTTCCCTTTCGGAATGACCCTCCTAACTTAGGAAATTCCAAAGACATAGCAATAAAGCGATTTAAAAGTACCGAAAGAAGGATTCACCATAACGATGGATTACGGGTCCAATACAATAATTTTATGAGGGAATACCTAGACCTCGGCCACATGGAGCCTGTCGCACCACAGGATGTCGAACCCTCTAAAGCTTATTACTTTGCCCATCATCCTGTCATGAAAGAAAGTAGTTCTACCACTAAATTACGGGTAGTTTTCGACGGTTCGATGAAAACAAGTAACGGTCAAAGCTTAAATGACAATCTCTTCACGGGTCCAATTTTGCAACAAGACTTGTTCTCGATTCTAATTAGATTTCGTACGCATCAGTACGTCATGTCTGCTGATGTCGAGAAAATGTACCGACAGATAATGATGCACGAAGAACATCGCGATTATCAACGCATACTTTGGCGCGACGATCCCCAAAAACCCATACAAATTTATCGGTTGACCACTGTAACATACGGATGTGCCTCTTCGTCCTACCTTGCGATAAAATGCATGCAAGAGTAAGCCAGAGCGGAAGCTGCTAATTTTCCCGATACGTACGCGATCATAACTCGGGACTTCTACGTGGACGACTTATTGACCGGTAGCGATTCCATCGAATCTCTTTTAAAAATTCGGGACGACGTCATAAACATACTTAAACGAGGAGGATGCAATCTTCACAAATTCTCATCTAATTGTCCTTCAGTGATTCCTTCAAATAGTACTCACGTCGTAAACGACAAAATCTCTCTAGACCGCCAGTCTGAAACAAAAACATTGGGCATTTTGTGGAACTGTTCTTCGGATACAATAAAATATTCCGCCTCTCTTGAAAACATCAACACCAACAGAACCAAACGCGGGATTCTAAGCACAATCGCCCGTCAATTCGACCCTTTGGGATTAGTGTCCCCGATAACCATTACTGCCAAAATCATTTTACAAAAAATCTGGTCACTTGGTCTAAACTGGGACGAGTCCTTGCCGCACGACCTTTTTACGGCATGGTCAAAGTTCTTACAACACTTTGACGAAATCAATAAATTAATTGCACCCCGCAAGGTGATTTTTGAATCAAACACAAACCAAATCGAAATCCATGGTTTTAGCGATGCTAGCCAAACCTCTTATGGAGCTTGTGTATACGTACGCACAAAAGACAATAACGGTAAATACCACATTCAGCTACTCTGCGCCAAAAGTCGAGTAGCCCCTTTAAAGACACTTACAATTCCTCGCCTAGAACTGTGCGGAGCCCTGTTGTTAGCTCAATTAATATCAAAAGTAAAAGAAGCTTTCGTGATCGAAAATATTAATTACTTCCTGTGGACTGATTCAACCATAGTTTTGGCCTGGTTACGAATGGCCTCAAACTCTCTAAAAAGCTTTGTTTCGCATCGAGTAGCAGAAATTCAGAATCTAACTGCTTCAAACGAATGGAGACACATCAGGTCAGACCAAAATCCCGCCGACATATTATCTCGCGGAGCTACTCCGAGTCAGTTACGCGATTCAAAATTATGGTGGCACGGGCCGTCATTTTTAACAAACCACGAATTGACAACAGACATTTCATCCAGACCAGTAACGCCGTTTCAGATACCCGAAATTAAGTCAACTTGTTGTTTGAATATTGCATCGCAATCTAAGCATAACAAAAACGAGTTAGACTTATGGGCTAGATTTTCTAGTTTCACTACACTGGTGAGAGTTACCGCTTACCTACTGCGTTTCCTCAAAAATACGCGCAATCCCTCGGAAAAATTCAAGGGCTACCTAACCGTGGAAGAAATAAAAGGTGCTCAAAACCGCGTTCTTAAATTAATTCAAACTGAGGCGTTTCCCGAAGACATTCACCAAATTCAAACCCATGGCGAGTTACACAAAAACAGCCCATTAAAACCATTACACCCCTTTATCGACGGAAACGGTTTATTACGCGTAGGAGGAAGATTAAGCCAAGCTTCCATTCCCTACGACGCTCAACATCAAGTACTCTTGCCCAGAAAGCACATAATCACGAAGTTAATAATCACACAATACCATCTACAATATTTACACGCCGGAACACAAGCCACGCTATCCGCCACCAGGCAGAAATTTTGGCCAATGTCCGGATACATAACTACCAGGCAAATCGTCCGATCTTGCGTAACATGTCGTCGCATAAAACCAAAGGCGTATGAGCAATTAATGAGTGATCTGCCGGCCAGTCGCGTTACACCTTCTAGACCATTTTTAAGAACGGGAGTAGATTACGCCGGTCCTTTCCTACTAAAAAACGGTTACGGACGCACTAATAAAACTCTCATGGCTTACATTGCCTTGTTCATTTGCCTAGCAACTAGAGCAGTTCATATCGAGCTTGTATGCGACTGCACCTCCTCCACCTTCCTTAACGCTCTGAAGAGATTCATGTCACGGCGCGGAAAGGTTGATCATCTCTACTCTGACAATGGTTCAAATTTCGTAGGCGCAAATCGGGAACTTAAGAAATTAAACACGCTGTTCCATTCTGACAGTTTTTACCGACAAGTGATTAAACAATTAATCAC
This sequence comes from Gnatocerus cornutus, assembly GCA_029298725.1. NCBI lineage: Eukaryota > Metazoa > Arthropoda > Insecta > Coleoptera > Tenebrionidae > Gnatocerus > Gnatocerus cornutus. The sequence goes on from CM055514.1 coordinate 4,705,904, forward strand.
CGACGAAGTTCACTGGCACTTCATTCCGCCCCGCTCACCCCATATGGGAGGATTGTGGGAAGCCGCTATAAAATCAACCAAACACCATTTAAAAAGAGTCATCGGAAAGACTATTTTAAATTACGAAGAAATGTACACGCTTCTGACAGCAATCGAAGCGTGTCTAAATTCCCGACCTCTTTCCCCGTTATCCAACGACCCTTCCGATTATGAACCTTTGACCCCTGGCCACTTTCTGATTGGTGCTCCCCTGCGAGCTCCCGCCGAACCCGACGTAACCGAGGTTCCGGTCAATCGCCTCTCCAGGTATCAGCTGGTAGAAAGACTTCGTCAAAGCTTTTGGAGAAGATGGTCCAAGGAAGTCCTGCACCAGCACCAACAAAGACATAAATGGGCATCCCATCATAATTCCCCTGAAGTGGGCACCTTGGTGGTAATTAAGGAGGACAACACCAATCCTCTCTGCTGGCCCATGGGACGGATAACGGAAGTCCATCCAGGCAAGGACGGAAAGGTGCGCGTGGTGACAATTAAAACTCGAAACGGTTTAGTGAAACGTGCTCTAACAAAAGTGTGCGCCCTGTTCAAAGACAGTGGGGCCATCTAGCCTACCTTTTTATTAGCATGTTAGTTTTAGTTCCTTTTTTGTTTTTGTTGTTAATGCATGTTAGTTTTAGTTTTTTGAAAATGTTTTTATATTTTCAAGGCGGGGAGTATGTTCGGGCCACATGTTCGGCCATTCTCGGGCAGTACTCTCGGGTTTACCCCTCCCTGACATAAGGGATGGTACCCACTCATTTTTAGCTAATATAAGACAAGAGTTTAAGCAACCATCAGGGCAAGATCTCCAAGTTTTATCCGAATCAGTTTTCTTGTTGCATGTAGTGTTTGTTATAAGTGTAAATAAAGTGTTACATCAAATCCTTAAGAGTTTACACACCCAAACTACCCGAGTTCCCCCTACATTCATTTTGGAATTCTTTTGCACACAATTACAAAATAATGATCCGTCAAAAAATTTGAATTTTTTACTAGAGATGTTGATAATTTTTATAATTAAAATCGCTCCTAGGTGACAAACTGAATCTACTATTGAAGTCATTGTTAAAAAGTACACTCCGCGTATAAACTGCTACTACTTTTAAATGTTAATAGCTCAAGAACGAGACCTTTTTGAACTTGACATTATAGGTTTAATTTACTCTGTATGACTTGTAATAGATGCTGTTAAAATTTGGCCAAGCATTTCAGAAACACCCTGTATTGAAAAAGTGGCATAAAAGATGTCGTTAGTACAGAAAGTTATTGTTTTAATTTCAAAAATTGGAAATTTTAAGTTTATCTGCGAAATAAAAAGTTCTAAAAACTGCGTCTTTTGCTCTACAACGTTCAATTTTAGAGGAGTTGCCAAGTAGGTCCAAACTAGTAACTTCCCTGAATTTCATTGTCGTGGCGTAAAAACTCTCGCAGTTACAAACTTTTTATTTTCAAAAATTGGAAATTTTTAGTTCATCCCGAAAATAAAAAATTCTAATAACTGTGTTTTTTGCTCTACACAGTTCTAATTTGGAGGAGTTGTTAAGCAAATCCAGACCAGTAACCTTTTAAATTTCATTGCCGTGGCGTAAAAACTTACAGAGTTATATATTTTTATTTTCGAAAAATTGAAAGTTTTTAGTTCATTTGCGAAATAAAAAAATCTGTGTCTTTTGCTCTGCAACGTTCTTATTTGAGGAAGTTGATAAGTAGGGCCAAACTAGTAACATCCGTAAATTTCATTGTCACAGCGTAAAAACTCCTAGAGTTAAAAATTTTTATTTTCACAAATTGGAAATTTTTATTTCATCCGCTAAACAAAAAAATTTTTTTTAAACGAAAAATCAATAATAAACAATTAAGAAATGTAGGACAAGATAAAGAGCATAAACAATAACGAAAGAGGTATAAACCGAAAGAATCACAAATTAAAGAGAATTTCTGACGATACCTCAAACAGAATGTACATATATACAAACAAAGAGAGGAAAAATACTAAAAAAATATTATTAGTGTTACAAACAACGAAAAATTAACAATAAAAGACAAGAAACAAAAATTAAAGAAATTATCCATTATCTTCATTTTGATTTTTAAAAAACGTAGTTTTTCGTTTATTTCACATATGGTTAACACAAGAATAAAACATCAGTTTGTAGCGCTCCGTTTCCTCTTCATGTACAAAAAAAATATTTTTATAGCTTCATAATTAATAGCGATTTTGGCCCGGGACACTAGTGTTGGCAGACCTGTACAGTCGTGGCCCAAATGTTCTAAACATCAAAGTCATTTGATTGTCATAAACTGTAAAGCACCCTTTATGAATTTCATTGTTACTGCACATTTCGTTGGCTTAGATAGTTAAATTGCCAAGTCCATTCTAATTTTTTTTAACCGAGGCACATTGGGGTATTTGCTTGAAAAACATGGTCAAAATTATTTTTTTAGTTTTTTTTTAATATTGTACTTACGTACTTAATAATAATGCTTTATTATAAGTAAAATTATTATAGGTATTAGTGTTTGTTTTTAATATGAAAAATTGATACATAATTACAAAAAAAATGTGAGAATGTTTTTCTATAGATATTTTGTGGCTCGTTGAGGAGACTGCGTTGTAAATTTAATCACTTTTGAAGCATCAAATTTGGCTTTAGCCCGTAATTTTATTTGAGCAGCAAACAAAAAAAGCTTTTCGGATTATGGTTTTGACCACCGAAAGCAATACTAACATTTTTTACATTTTTTATTTATATTGTTAATTGAGTTTTAACACCAATCCGGACCTGATTCTTGGTGCGATTTTTACGCATTTTGTTCAAAAATGGACTTAGTAACTTAAGTCGACGATTTGACAAAAATTGATAAAAATTTGCATGTCAAATTTACAACTACACTAAAATTTTCAAAATATTGATAAAATCATGTCCAAAATAATTTGGTCACAACTATACATACATATAATAACAATTAATTGTTTTATTAGAATATTTATGGTCTTATTCTATTTCTAAGTGAGCCTTTTCTGGATTTTCTTCAAACTTCCACTTGTTTGTTTGAAATAATTTAACCAATTCCTCCAAAAAACACTTTTTCTATTTCGCGTTCATAATGAAGATATTTCGATACGCGTTTGAGGGTATTTCGGTATCGTAATGGACCAATCCCGTGCCAATATTTCCAGGAGCATTTATTTTTCTTAGGTTTGCAACAGACAAACCGTCAACCTGCCGTCAACGTTGACAATTTAGATTTGGTTTTGATAAACCATGATAAATCGATCAATGCACCATTATTTCTTTTTGTACTTGGCTTAATAATTCATCGGAGAAAAACTCTTTGGATGCAAGAGAACCATCATGATCATGATCAAAATCTTCGCTCTCTTGGCTCCCTTGCACTCCAGTAACCTCAAAACGTCACACCTGTCAAACTGACTGAAATTGGATTTGGCTACTTCGAATTTTTTTCCCAAACATTTTGCAAATGCCAACTACCCTAAAATTCCCTAGATTTCGAAATCAAGTGTTTTTGTTTAAAATAACGCGAAATAGAAAAAATAGCGTATGATACTTGTTCATAATGCATTTTGCCGCACTTACTACTTTATGACACTCCTCGCTGCGCTCGTCGTGTCCTAATAACGTGCGTGCGGCAAAATGTTCATTATGAAACGCGTTTCATAATATACTATTATGAACCTCCTTAATTTCTTGAGATGTTGGACTGTCATTTTTAACTACTTCAATTGGTTTTCCCACTAAAAACCAAACTGTAATAAACATACCCACATCTACAAACATCTTGCCAATGCTTATCAACGAGCATCTTCGGGGGAACCATAAGCACCATCGCCGACTCGAACGAAACCTTTACGTTTGTTTATAACTATTTTATGCACTTCTGGATGGCAATAGTATGCTTCTAGCGCACCTCCAGGAAATAAATTCACGATATTTCCTCCTCCAGGTTGGCTCAAGATGTAGTTCAAACCAAATTTTGCGTTACTAATCTATAATTTCTGACAACCTCCCGAATCGGGAGTGTTGTTGTCAAAGACCATCCAACCAAAGTATAGAAAGAAAAATAACGACCAGCCCAATACCGCTGCGAAGCAAAAAATTGTAAAACAGGAATATGCGTAAAAAGTTCGCAACATCCTAAGATTTTACTTTGGTAAAAAGTTGGGTGTTTTGCTTACCTGTACTCTTTGCTTTCGGAACTAGAATGACAAACATATTTTGGTGTTTTCTCATCTTTTTGTACAAAAGTAAAAAATCATGTCAAAATATGCAAATAGGGCGAATGCACATTTTTGAATTTTGACGAAAATCGATAGTTTTCATGTCGTATAATATGATGTCGCTAGTGGAAAAATTGCAAAAAAATTGTTTATAATTTTTTAAGCGTTTTTAAAAGTCCGATTCGAGCGAGATTGGAAAACATATCTATCAGCGAGGCTAGCTTTTTGACGTCACATCTCAGCTTCGCTCTTAGCAGAGCTGTGCTTTTGTAATGCTCTAATTCGATTGCCGTCTTTATATTTGAAAATGGAGTCGAAACAGTGGTGTTTTGTGCCAGGATGTAAAAGTGCTAGTATTAATGAACCCGAAAAAATATTTAGAACAGTTCCTTAAGACAATAAGAAGAAAAAAAATGCTTTTCGGCCGCGAGATGTTCGATGTCTGATGTTTTTATAAAGTGTAATATTTTAAATTTATTGTAATTAATTATGTTATTACCCATGATACATGCAGGTATTACATTGTTTTGATTGACTTTAACTCTAGTCCACATGCTACATACACTGACTTTATTTATTAAAGTGCTTTAAACAAACTTAAAAACAATGAATTTTTTGCTTAAACTGAAGACTTTTGTTATATCCAAAACAACTGCCAATTGTACATTTTCTCAAAGACTTGGAGCTTTGGGGGTTTTAATAAAAAAAATCCTTTGGCCTAACGAAAAAAGTATTCGAAGAAATTTACCAATTCAGTTGCGACTTTTATTCTATAGAGTAGTCTACAGTATGTCCCCGAATTGAATTTGCAAAAGGAAAAAAAACTTAATTTTTAATTTTACGCATAAATCACGGAATAATAGTTTTTGCTTAAATTAAAACTTATCAGAATGTGTTTCTAAAACCGTAAAAAACAAAAACTAACAAAGAACTTTTTTATTTTTAATTTTGCAACAAATGCCAAAAGAATAAAATTTATTCCTTAATTTAAACTAATTTTAAATATTTGATTAACCCACACCTCTTTCAGCATCACATAGTTCAATAATTCTAACTCGTAATTCGACTGTTTTGTATTTTATCGGATGCAACTGCATTTATTATCCGAGTTTTTAATACTTACCCATTATTGAGTAAATTTTCCTTTAATCTTTAATGCACTGTTTGAAATTTTGAATTCACAGCCTACTATTATGTACTTACGATTAGAAAATTCAATAAATAAAAATATGAAAAAATTGATTTTAAGAGTACAAACTAATAATTTTGAAATTTTAATTGCAGATTTATCTGTTTTGAATTAAGCAAAAATGTTATTCCGTCGGCATTTTTTTGTAAAATGTAAAATAACTTTTTTTTTCTTTCTTGTGAACTCAATCCGCGGACATACTGTATAGTGGATTGTATATAAATTAAAAATTAAAAAAACAACAAAAGCTTTGGATCAGTTATTGTTATTAATTTGGTCTGATTATAAAAAATCCAATACAGTAAACCACCTATTTAATTTCTACCAAATTATTGAATTATAAATTTTCTTGCGAATACGGAGAGCGTATTCTTCATACGAATCATTTCCGAATATAGAAAAAAATAGATGGTTATTATAATTTCTCTTGGATAATAAAAATCCAACCATTCATTGTAAACTGACATATCAAGTTAAAGAAAGATGTAGTTACCGTGACACTTTCACCGCAACAAAATTAGGATTTCTTGATAAAAAATCCCATATCATTCATATATCATATCATATCACAACCATAAATTGCAACAAATGTTTTGCATACCGAATTCTATCAGTAGGCGGAGCGTGCAGCTGAGATGTGACGTCAAACCAATGAAAAAGTGTTTAAGCTCCCGCCTGAATATATTTAAATTTCTTTAGTCAATTTTGGCAAAACCGTCATGTATTTTTCAAAATTTTTTGCATCACTGCGTTATTTGAACAATATTCTACAAAATTTGGTACAAAAACATATAGGTTCCATGTTTTGCATTCTCCCTATTAAGAAAATTTTTGACACCATTTTCTTCTTCGCTTTACTGGTTTTAGTACGTTGTGTATTTCTTTTGACCTTAATATTCTTATTATTACCAAAACAAGGTCTTCAAAGCATCGACGTTTATTTCACAACAATTCATATCAAAACGTAACAATAACAGTCTTCAAGGTTACTCTAATAGTAAGTTTGTAGCAGCTGGATTCTCTAAAAATTTTCCTTTGTACTCATCAAACAGCTTGTCTAACTCTTTCAAAAACTTGGCATGAAGCTCCTCAATCTGTTCCTTCGTTGGATTTTCAGTTTTCGTAACTTCGATGGGTGTTCCAACTGAAAATCACATGTTAGAACAAAATTGGGAGAGAAATCTCTTCATTCTTACCAACAGTGGTGACTGGTTTTCTCCTGGGAATGACCCCGAAGTTATACTGGAAGAATCCTCTCCCTGAGAATATCACAGGCGCTAACCCAACGAACCCTCTAATGAACTCCTGAATTTTTCGTATTTTAGGTCCTTCGATTTGTTCGAACAATTCCGGTTCTCCGAAGGAAATAACAGGCACGAGAGGAGACCCGTTTCGTAGGGCTAACTTCACGAAGCCTTTTCTTATTTTAACGACGAATTTATACTGTCCAGGCCGGCTGTTGTAGGCTTCCACGGCTCCTCCAGGCATCAACAACGCAACCTGCCCACCTTCAGGTTGACTCAAAACGTAATTCAACGCCTTGGAGGACGACGAAATGCAACCAACTCCAAGAGCAAGTTCCCGCAGAAACGGGAAATTAAACTGCTGAGTTAGTATCACCAATTTCACGGTGAAATTCGGGAACTTTTCGTAGAATTCACTGAAGTAGCTCTGGATGTTGGTAAAAGGTCCCGCGGGAAGAATACCATGAGGAAAGCAACAAAACAAGTAGTTGCGTTTGGGGTCCAGCGCGAAATTAGGCACCAGGTGGAGATGCGACGGGAAGTAGTTCTTGAGGTAAAGCCACCACGACCATTTCTGCATCCAAATGAAAGGACGACCTCCTTTTTCGCTCGTTTCGCCATCGAGGTAGATCCAAGCGATGTAGAAGAGGGCGAGGTACCAGTAGCGGGTGAAAAGGAGGTAGAAGGTAAAGACGGAGCCGAGGAGACCGCCGAAAGCTAGGATTATAAACCAGGCGGCGGCGGCGAGAGTCTGAAGGCGGCGCTCCAGCGGGATACGCAGGGGTGCGAATTCGATTCCGAGAATTTTCATCTAGAAGAAAGTTGGTTTATTATGGAAATAACGTGGCAATGAGAGAGGATAATTTCTCGGCAATAACGTTTTCATTAGGTAGGTCAATGTCATTAGTATTAGGATTGCGTGACGAAGTTTTTTCCTGATAATGGAAATCTCAATCCGTGACAAGAAATTTTCAATTTGTGACATTGTAAAAAATTATTTATTTAATTTAACTTTCAGTTGAAAATTAAAAATGAAGATAAGCAATTTATGTTATCTTCACCTTTCTATTTACTTAATTTCAAGCAGGTGTTATCTTCTTATTATTAGATAACGCAATACGTGTACAGAAATAAATAAAAATGTTCGATTGAAATAATGAAAAATAGCAACCTGAAATTTGAAACGAAGGCGTTTTCCTACTTAAATTATTGTCAGTTTTCGAAAGTCGTCATTTACCACAATTGTAACACGTAGATAAATCGAAGGACGCAGATAAAAATTGGTTTTCACCGAACCTCAAGCACACTCATCTTCCACTGAACTGTGACAAGAATGCAAACAGTATTGTTAAAAATATCGATTCTTTTCACGTTTTGCCAAAAACTGTAATTTAAAATTTAAAAACGAATTGAGCTCGCACTCCGTAAATAACGCAGCTACTCAAACAGCAAAACCACCCTCACCGTTATTCAATACAATCCACCACAATATTGACTGAAATTATTTCCACTCGAGCATCTCGCGAAGATCTCTCTTGTTGCATGTGTAGTAACAAACTGAGTATCCAGCGTGTTTTTCTCAGCATGTTTAAATTCAAAGACCCCACTCTGCGCGACACGGATAGTTTCTATAGGTGCTCGATAAGAAAATTCTGATAAAACTCTTGCTGGTAAAAATTACCGGAAAAAGCAACCAAAGTGGAAAAATTCTTGACTTTTTTACAAAGGAACCAGCAACGGGCTGGACTGTTATTATTATCAATAGGGCATAACCGTGCAGAACCCAATCGACTGGAATTTAGTCGGTGCTATTATTGTTCATCCGAACTGGAGTAGAGATAGTCTAGAATCGATTGAAATGGAGGTGCGAATTTTGGACTTTACTCTAAACGGAGACATCGGAATGAAAGTACAAAAGGAAATGCTCTGTGTTATCTTAGAAGTGACCCAATTACAAGAAGACTCATGCGGGCGTCAAGTACAAAAACAGTGAATCATCATAAAAACTCAACAACTTTATTGAATAATAAACCACCAATAACTAACATTTCTCACCACCGCCGGACATAAAAAATCACACAATTTCAAGAAAAGTGTTACTGGGATCTTTACAATATCTTAGCTTGTACTTGTCAAAAACTCCTTTCAGTCGATGAACGAACTGTTGGTGCAGCGCCTCAATCTGCTCCGGCGTGGGGTTTTCAACTCGTTCAACTTCAATAGGGGCTCCAACTGAAACTAACATTAAAACCTCTCCAAGGTTAAAGTCGACGTACACTTACCGACTGTAACCACTGGAACTCTGTTGGGACAAACGAAGAACTTTCCTTTCGGAATGACCACACTAACTTGCAGCGCCTTTTTCACCACCTCTCTAATACAAGAAAGTCCGGGGAAGTCCAACTGCTCGAAAATATCCGTCTCTCCGAAAGACACCACAGGGACTAGAGGAGATCCGGTCTGTAGCGCCATTTTCACGAATCCTTTTCTGTTGTTGAGAATAATCTTGTATTTCCCCGGTTTGCTGTACTTGGCTTCGTCTCCTCCTCCGATGAGTATCGAAACGATGTTACCTCCTTTTTTGCTGTTGAGTAGATATTTGATGGAAGGTGCGGAGATTGAGACTGACCCCACTGCTAAAAAGAGCTCTCTTATAAAAGGTAAGATGAACTGTATCCCGAGAGCTGTGGTAAACGTTTCGTGGTGCGGAAAAATACTCTGGTAGCCATCAACCAACGTGGCGAACGGACCCACGGGGTAAATGCCATGAGGGAAACATGCAAACAAGTAGTTTTTCTTCGGGTTAAGAGTCGCTTCTTCATTTACTGTTTTGTGACTGAAGTAGTACTTCATCAAGCGCCACCAGAAGAGTTGCCGGATCCACCGACATGGTTTTCCTCCACGTTCGCAGCTCTTTCGGTCATAAAAGATCCAAGCTGCGTACAGGATGAGGAACCAGCGAAGAGTTGGACAAAAGAGAAGAACGAGAGAGGTGGCGATTGATACGAGGAAACCAACAGAGAACGTCCAGAACCAGGTGGTTGCAGCTAATAGTTCCAAAAGTGCGATCATCGTGGAGGTCTGAAAGAGAATGATTGAACACAATTAGCACACAATGGTTTTTGTTTCGAGCTATTTTTATAATAGGTCAGAGGTGGGCTTCCGCCTTAAAATCGGCACCGATGTCTCATCAAACCAAAAGTTAATTGTACTTTTCCATGTCGTAAATTGTGATCATCGTACAGAGAACTGGTCGGCCTTCTACTTGTTTGACTTACCGAAAGGGAAACACTTTATTGAAAAATAATGGATTTTAAATAGCTGACTCAAATAATGCGTGAATTCGCTTAGTTTATAAAATTTTGAACCTCCACTTTTTATTACTCACGTTGCTAATTAATGTTTTGGACTTCAAATTCGAAGGTTAGAGCATTACAAGCGCTTGTCCGGACGTCGACCCGACACTACCGTACAACTTGAGGAACTGGCAGCAACGGTACCCGCCCGGTGTTAAGTGCAACATAACTTTCTATTTAACTGTTTATAACTTAGAAAGAAATTAAGAGATTCGAAAAAAATAAGTTTAATACAATTTATGAAAAACATTTATAAAAACACACTTCTAAAAACTAAGCGGAATTCTCCCTCTCGACTTGCATGATTTCTTCTGTATCAAACAACGCCACCAACTGCCCCACTGTTATTTTGTTCTTCTCCCAGTTTTGGGCGTTGGAGCTCACGGCTTTCTGAATGCTCTCTTCAATGGTGTCCTTGATGAAGAACTTGTGAACCGTCGTGGGTCTGCAACAACCACATAAACTCTCGTTAAGTGGTAAAAAATACAAACTTTGTTTGTCCGATCCGATGTACTCGACCAATTGCTTGTAACTCTTCGCCTGGATTAAGAAGCGGCTCTGTTAAAATCACATGCGTGGCTTCGATTAAATTGAGTCCTTTTCCACCGAGATTTAATGGTAATAGCAATGCTGTGACGGGCGTACTCTAGCAAAAAAAAATTAGAGAAGAAGACTCGCAACTCAAGACTAACCTTGAATTTTTCAATCTGCTTCTCTAGGGAATTGGAAGCTAGTAACTCGGTGGAGATGTTGTTGGCAGTTAGGGCTTCCTTGATGTACGACAATACAGAGACCCATGAAGAAAATACCAAAACTTTGACCTGGGGATCCTCGGATTTCAACTCCATTATTAACTTCACGATTCCTTCGACTTTCGTTGAGTAATTTCCGATAGCAACATCTTCGGTTTCCACTGGTACGTCCTTCTCTGTTTTAGTATAAGAAATTTCACTGACGCAGTGGTAAGCGCGACAAACAGAACACTGGAGGTAATCGCCCCGGGTCTAAAAAAAAAAAACAAAGAAATTTTATCTTTCAAGGATCTCTTCTCCTTACTTGTTTGCTAAGAAGTTGGATACATTCCAGACAATAGCTATGACCACATGGGACAATTCCCCAGTGAGTTTCCAATGCGTTCTTGCAAATGGGACATGGGTCAGGGCTCTGGTTCTCGGTCCGTCTCTGATGAAGCGTTTCCAAGTAGTTGCGGGTGCCTAAATTCTTCTCGAGGAGAGTCATGGTACGGAGCGCTTCATTCTGGAGGACGATTCTTTGGTGCTCCAACTAAAATATCAAATTTAGAGAGAACGCAACGAGGGAAAACTCACCTCGTGCTCATCCAGAAGATGAATTGTTTCCATTTTATTCTCGAGCGTGTACGAGAGATTCTTTAAAATTGGTTCAATCTTGTTCTTTGGTCCTTCATTATCTTTTTCTTTCAATCGCAGACGAATCTTGCACATGTCCAACTCGTCCTGAGCGCAGATCTGTTGGTCTAAATAAGTCCACAGCTTCCTCACTTCCTTGAACTCTTTCTTCAACACGTCCAGGATGTTGGTGTGGATCTCACCGTCTTTCACCAAGTCGTTGTTAGCACTCTTTGCCCGGCCAATGGTGAGGATAGCTAAAATGAACATTTCTACAACTGTTTTACTCCACTGAAAGTTTACATCTGAAAATGAGCTCTTGTGTTGTCGGCTTCCAACTTCCTTTTAACGACATTTCCTCGAACGTCGTTGTTCGTTTCCCCATCGCAAACAACTTCACTTCGTACTCTTTCAGATAATCGTTAGCTTCGCAAACGGGGCATTTCTTCTTACTCTTGGAGGCCTTCTTCACCGGGCGCAAATGACAATCAGTCGCTGTTTGAACAAGTTCTTGAGAAACGATGACTTGGAACTCGTCGTCGGGGCAGTGAGTGTACAGATCGTTGACCGCATCGAGAGTACTATCGCGAAGTTGTGAAATGAGTTTGTCCCACTTGGAAAGGGCATAAATCAAACTCCTCGCGTTCCTAAAACTACACCGAGTGTTAAAAAATCGCCGCACCATCCTTTGAAGACTTACTCCACCGAGCATTCAACGTTCGCAACCGAATGCATGTTGTCGATTTTTGAGTACAGATCATCTTCGTAGCTGTGGACGTAAATCCACTCCAAGAGATCGCTGTACCAACGACCCGCATCTAACACGAAACTGTTTTGAAGATTATCAACGTTGGCGGAAATGAGGAGGCTCTCCTGCAGGGTTAACATTGACTGGTTGATAAACTTCTTTATGTATTTCCTTTCGAGGTCCGCGCAGTCTTTCCGTAAGACTTCGTCTCGCAAAGTCTTTTCAGTCGGAGGGCAAGCCTCTAAGATCTCGGCCAGGTTGTGCATTGTGTGAATTACCTGCAACTTGTCGATGGACAATTTTGCGATTTTTTCTTCTTCCGTGAATCGCGTGTAAAGTTGTAAAACCGTTCGGTACTGCTCCACTGCCGCTTCCGGGCATTGCAACAACAAGTAGACACCAGAGAGGCCGTTTAGGGCGCTCAGGATGATCCTCAGCATCTCCTCACTTTCAGACGTATTCTTGGCGATTAGAGCGTCAAGGAGGTCCTCCAACGACTTCACGACTGTTTTCTTCGGGTTTCTCGTCGCGAAATATTTGCTTTTTACTGAATTGGGGTACGTGCAGACCTGGCGCAGGGTTAGTAGAGGCGCTAAAACCTAAAAGACACTTAATGGATCGAGTTGGACTAGAAAGTTTACTGTTTTTAAGGTGCTCTTGTCCAACGACTGGAGAGAAATGTCAGAGCCGTAGGTCCGTGCTTTGGTCAAGAAAGCGGCACTGTTAGATTGGTGCTCGCACTTATAAAAGTACTGTTCCAAGGTGGAGAAAGAGAGCCAGTGTTCTTTGATTTTTTGTTCGGGGATTTTAATCTGATCGATGACATCGGCTTTGGAGGATCGCCAAAGAACCTGAGAGAGAAATTTAAGCATGGGGGCTGTCTGCCCGCGGATGTAGGGGTTGAAAAGGAGCTCTTTCCACGTGGAGATGTCGTTGTACGGTTCCATTTGTAGATAATCAATCAGGCCGTGCAAATCTGTCACAAATTAGTGTTGGTTCAATTGTTGTTGTTGTCATACCTGATATGTCTTTCGATATGGGCGTCCCAGTGATGGCCCAACGAAACTCCGCTGTTAGCTTCTTCGCCATCTCCGAAACCATGGTCGTGGTGGTCTCTACAGTCTGCGCTTCGTCCAGACACAACCTCCACCACTGGACTCTCGTCAGGGGGCTCCCCGGAGTTGAGTATCTCCGTTGGTGTCGCAGCGACAACCCCTGAAAATATACTTCCAAATCTAATCCCCTCATACTCAAATACGCACTTTTTCGCTCTCTGTTAAACGGAGCTCCGTCTGCAAGACGGCGTACGTTGTAATAACAATGTCGTACTTCGTTAATTCCGTTGGGTAAATCGTGGAATGTCCATTGTATTGCAAAACTTTAAACTTCCCTCTAACGTGTCTACAAATTTCATTACACCACTGCGTCCGTAAAGACAGAGGCGAGACTATTAAAGTCGCCTTGCACTCAACCAGAGGCTGATCCATCCAACACTGGGGGCACCGATACGCTCCATGATTCACTTTGTACCCTAAGCAACCCCCATGTTGGATTTTCCCGCAATCCGTGCAAGTTACCGCACCCTCTTTGCTGTCGTTCCCACAGATACATTGAACGGAGTTTTCGGTTTTACTACTGGTAGAGGGCCCCTCCAAAACGCTGTTGTACCACATCTGCAACGCGACGTAAGTCTGCGATTTTTTGCTACTGCCCTTGACCCAATCGTCTGGGACTTTTATTTTTTTTGGTTCTTTTTCTACAGGATCTGGCTTCGTTTTTTTCAGTTTCCGTTTCCGCGACATGAGATCCAGGGTGGGTTTCTTCTGCAAGTCCACGTGGAGTTCAATGGAAGAAGGTTTGGGATTTTGGAGAATACAGGCTAGGACTTCGACGGTTTTACCGAGGCCCATTTCGTCAGCAAGAATGCCGCCTTTGGTGGGTGTCTGCACGGTTGGTTTGGTTATATCTACGTAACCTGAGTATTTATCGTAGTAGATTTCAACGCCAGATTTCAGTCTTATCACGGTATACAAAGGATGGAGGTCATCCTCAATGGTGGTGGCTTTCGTCTCTCTGTGGACCATCCACCTTACAGCGTCGGCTTGGTATGGTCTCAATTGGGGCTGTAATCGTGGGTGTTGCATATCTTCACAACCCAAGACAAGTTCTTCTTCTCTGACTTTTCTAATGTTCTTGTAGAGTTCGGCAACTGCATGCTCACTTGACCAATCTACTTCATTGTCATCTGAAGAAGTCTTAAATAAGAACAGATTTGAGGTTGCAAGACTTACCATTGTCATCACTGAGGGTAATACCAAATAACAATAATAATACTGTCTGGATACAGGATCCAACCCGTTTCGTGAATTTGGGCAGTGGAAATTCGGAAAAATAGAGATCAAAATGTACGTTTCCTTCGGCGATTTTAACATTTATAGCAAAAATTTTTGACGTGATTATTTCTACAAACAAACTTATAAAACAACTAATATAAAAAAAGTCAACAACCTTTAAGTAGCTCGTTTTCTGGCAGTATGTCTACTATTATCGAAGTATCATCTAAATTAATGAGCAAGTGATAACTCCCTGTTTCCCTATTCCACAACTGTTTCATTCTGCAGACTTTCCAACTGTCAGGAGGTTCATTGCTAGTCGTCCCCGCAAGCAACTGACCGATATAATATTGCTTATTTGCTTCTGACGGAAGAATTATATTGTGCATTGGCTGAGTCCGTTTTTTATTTCTTCGTCTTGGGGCTGGAATGTAATCTAGGGGTTTCTGAAACCCCCAGTTTTCGCCCGAGTTGTTTAGTCTCGACGGAGCGGCTTTCTGGCGACCCATTATAATGATTTGCCTAAAAACAAGAAGTGTTGAGATTCACTGCATTTGCGATTTTTATTTTAAAATTGTTAAAAACCACGCACGGCAAATGACAAGTGACATGGGGGAATCGGAACGACGAGGAAAAAACTAAAATCCCTAGATTGAAAGCGTGCGAAAAAGCAGTGGCGGAACACGCTGAAGGTAACAAGGTCAACTTTTTTTAATAAAAAAATCGTTTTCTTCGTTCGTTTATTTATTACGATACTATCTGTACTTTTTAATATTAAATAGAATCACAGTACGCCCAAAAATATGTATTCCACCCAAAGTGTTAGTCACTCTAATTTAAGTAGGTGGTATCCACCCTGCCCAGCACTTCTCTAGCTCTTCAGCCACCGCAAAACACAGTCTGTCTTGTTTTGGCCCCGCAACGACTTGAATTCCAATCGGAAGTCCGTTTTTGTCAAGCCCACAAGGCACGTGAGTTGATGGTAGTCCGAGAGAGTTAAAAATCATCAAATAGGACACACCTGGACTCGCAAGCATGAAGGTTCCGTGTCGAATGGCCGAGCTTGTGAATGTTGGATATAAGAAGACACCGTCATGACTAAGAGTCTCCTTAAATAACTGCTTGAGATATTCGTTTTTCTGGAGGTAACCCTCGTTGGCCACAAATGTTTGGTAGAGATACTGAAAGGAGTAGAATAGAAGGAGGTTGAAGGTAAAATTGGATAATCCAACGATGCTTTTCAAGAGTTCCACGAAGAGCTTTTGGTTGTTCTAGAAGAAGAGTTGAATCGTGAATTAGAGATATTTTGCTTTGGTTGAACTTACAGGTTTTAGCAAGTTGGGAATGTCTTTTATGGTGTAGAGGGCAGATCCGGCAATTTCGCAACTATTTTTTAGCTCCTTGAACTTGATGTTGTCCACAACGATAGAGTTACACTTGCTTTTTAAGTGTTGGACACTCTGTTTTACCGCCTCAGTTATTTCTTCTTGTACCGGCATCAACGTGAATGATTTCCCTTCGTCTTCCATGAACAACACTCTAATTTTGCTCAAATCAACCTTCTCTTCGAGTCGTAGCTCGGAGACTATCGACTCCTCTGCCATCACCCTCATCATCAACTTCAGATCCTTCGAATATCTTGTCATGGGTCCAATCGCGAAGTAATCCCAATATTTCTCATCCTCACACCAGGGATAATGTCCTCTAATGGGGATAACTCCTGCAACCCCAAAACTAGCCCCGTTTCATCGCAATAAAATCATAATTACTCGCGCTGGGTTTGTGACCAAAGACTCCGTTAAACATAGCCGGTAATCGAATTGATCCCGCGACGTCAGACCCTATTCCAATCACCGACGCTCCAGCTCCCAGAAGAGCCCCCTACAAATTTCACATGACTTCATATTTCCAATGAATTATTTACAAACTTCGCCACCAGATGAACCACTACTTGTGCGGGAAGTATCATAAGGATTATTGGTTCTTCCTGTGATGAAGTTGTAGCTTTCCCAACTCAGGCAGATTTCAGGGGTGTTTGAGACGAGCAGGGGGATGGCGCCGCTGGATTTTAGTTTTTGGACGACGTCGCCGTCCTGGGGGGATTTCATTCCGGCGCGGGAAAGCGTCCCCCCGCACAGGCTCAAACCTGAAAATTCAACTAATTCAAGGTGTGTGCTAAACCGGTCAACAAAAAATTCCCACAAAAAATTAATTAAGTATACAGAAATGTTGATTAAACACGTCAGAGATTCTGGGTACTTATTAATTAGTATATAAAGAATATTTTTTGTTTTATCGGGTTTTTTATGTTGTTTTGGTTTTATTCACGTGTTTTTTTTTTTGTTTTATTCATTTAACTTTAACAGAAAATATTAAGTATGTGACTAAAAGACTAAAAAAGTGACAATATTCGGATTTTCAACTTTGTCCAATAAAAATACAGAGTGTCCCAGAACTCGCGCCCCAGAGAAAAACGGCTTATACAATATTGATAATACAGGGTCCGGCAACACTTGTGTCCACCCCCAAAATTGTCTTTAATTTTAAATATAAAATTTTGAAAATTTGCATACGCTCACAGTTGACAAAGCTCTACAAACTGACGCAAAAATTCGTTTTTTATCACTGATAGTTTTGGCGTCGCAACGCCTTAAAAATGTAATTCCTAGTTAACTGTGAGGGTTTGTGATATCAACCATTAAATTAATTTTTTTTTAAAGTAAATGTGTTTCAAATATCTCAGCTGTTAATTTAGATTCAATGCAAATTGTCTTCAAAATTTGAGAAAAAAATGCGGTTTTATCAAGTTAGTTGTTAATTTCATTACGTCAAAATTGGGAACTACGTTTACACCCATCTGTCAACATCTTGTGTCACAAATGACATCTATTCTTTGGTTCGTTTTAGAAGGTAACAAAAGTCTTACTTGGTGAAATTGTCGCTTTGTCGATGTTAATTAACGATTTTTGGTGTCCATAAAGTGCAACATGCTCATGTTAATCCAAGTTAACCTTTATAAGAGCGAATAAAGTGACTTGTGAAATTTTGGTGTAAACGTAGTTTGCCGCTGCGTTGTCAGAATTTTGAAAACTAACTTGATAAAACAGTGTTTTTTTTGCAAATTTTAAACACAATTTGCATTAGATTTAAAATAAAAACTCAGATATTTGTATCAGTTATGTAAAAAAAATAAATTTGCGATATTTCCGCAAAAACTCAAAAATCGCTAAAAATTATACTTCTTAGGCGTCGCGACGCCAGCCAAACCGTGGCGCAAATTTTTGTGTCAGCTTCTAGAGCTTTGTCAATTACGAGCCTATGGTATTCAAAATTGTAACTTTAAAATTAAAGTCGATTTTGGGGGTGGACACAAGTGTTGCCGGACCCTGTATAGTCAACAATTCTGAACCAAAATTTCGAAATTATAATTTTTTAACTCAAAAAATAACCGAGACAAGACAAAAAAACTGTAGCCAATCCTGAAGCTGAACAGAATTTGAAAATTGGTAACTATGGACACATACTATCATCCATTGGTCAGATGAACATTAGACTCTCGTTGCCTAGGAAATTGGGATGGCCTTTTACTCCACTTCTCGAATAAGCTTTCGGGATTGGTTATTAACTTTTTATCAGTTCTTGAATACTATTAAACTTAGTAAATTTTTGTTTTGAAATTTACCATCTGTATTGCTGTCGGCACCCTCCCTTGCTCTATGGGGCGGGCGTTCTGGACATTCTATTCTATATACAGGGTCCGGCAACACTAGTGTCCACCCCCAAAATCGTCTTTAATTTTAAAGATAAAATTTTGAAAATTTGCATACACTCATAGTTGACAAAGCTCTAGAAGCCGACGCAAAAATGTATTTTTTATCACTTATAGTTTTGGCGTCGCGACGCCTTAAAAGTGTATTTTTTAGCTAATTGTGAAGTTTTATGAAATGAACCTTTAATTTAATTTTTTTTCAATATAAATGTGTTAAAAATATCTCAGTTGACATTTTAGATTTAATGTAAATTGTATTCAAAATTTGAGGAAAAAATGCTGTTTTATCAAGTTAGTTTCCAATTTTATTACGTCAAAATTGGGAACTACGTTTACACCCATCTGTCAACATCTTGTGTCACAAATGACATCTATTCTTTGGTTCGTTTTAAAAGGTAACAAAAGTCTTACTTGGCGAAATTGTCGCTTTGTCGATGTTAATTAACGATTTCTAGTGTCCATAAAGTGCAAAATGCCCGAGTTAATCAAAATTGACCTTCATAAGAGTGAATGAAGTGACTTGTAAAATTTTGGTGTAAACGTAGTTTGTCACTGCACCGTCAAAATGTTGAAAACTAACTTGATAAAACAGCGTTTTTTTCGCAAATTTTAAACACCATTTGAAGTAGATTTAAAATAAAAACTCAAATATTTGTATTACAGTTACACCATATTTCAACTGAATCTGTGGTCCAAATTTCAACACATGTCCAAATTTTGGGACTGTACACGAAATTGTGTATAGGACTGTATCACCTAGGTACACTGGCGGCCTTTAATTTGGAAACACCAAGCTAATCGAGTTCACTGGAAATTTTTAATTTTCTCTATTGTATAAGTATCGTTAGCCTTTTTATCATTGAACGTAAAAAATTAAAGTCTACACCTTCATTCAAGTACTGAAGAGCAAATCCGACTCTGTTTTCCTTATGCGCCTCAATTAAAAATGGCTTTCTAGCTGCCGCCCTATTAGCCAAACCTGCTGCTTTAATTCTTTTTCTAGCGGTTCTTACAAAACCTGGAAAATTAGTTTCTTGGCGAGCTTTTACAGCACTTGAAAAAGGCTCCTGGTCGATGTGGTCAACCAAGGCTGCATCTTTCACGTTGGTCGAAATTTTTGGTCTGCCAGGAATTCTAGCACGTGCCACTGTATGCTGTAATCTCCACTTCTTTATGATTTTTGAAATGCAGCTGCGGCTAACGTTTAGGTCTCTTGCAATTCGTCTTAAGCTCCAACCTTCTTCTGATTTACTGATGGCTCGTACTTTTGCTGCTTCTGTAAGGTTTCGAGGCATATTTTTATAAAATTTTTATTTTTATAAAATTGACAAGCTTGACAAGTAACCAACGTTTTTACATTAGAAAAATTTTGGTGTTTCCAAACTAAAGGTCGCCAGTGAAGAAGAGCACAAAATCTACAAAATCATCTACATTTTTACTTTAGTTGGGTTTGCTGTTAACATCTGTAATATTGACAAACACGTCAACCTGACAGAAACCAGAAATTATTTTTGATTTTGCACAAATTTAGAGACTAATTGTCAATGTTGTTCGTTACATGAAGAGCTTTTTCTGTCTTAATATTGTGACTTTAGGTTGGGTGTAATAAAACCCCCAATGTATAAAAAAAAATAACAGCAAACGGGTTGTAGTTGAACCTAATGTAGTCGTGCCAGTTTTTAAGTTTTTAACACTTTAAAACCTGGAATAGATTAGAGAGAATCTTGCGACACTTCTAGCGCGAGTTCTTGCTTATGTGTTTACACTGTTTGCAATAAATACTGCAAATTTCTCTCCCGAGAATCTGATGGTGAGTTCTGGCTTTTGCGATTTCTCACAGATCCTGACAGTTGACAAAGTTCTAGAAGCTGACGCAAAAAAATGTTTTTTATCAATGATAGTTTTGGCGTCGCGACGCTTTAAAAATGTAATTTTTAGTTAATTGTGAGGGTTTGTGATATCAACCCTTAATTTATTTTTTTTTCAATATAAATGTGTTAAAAGAATCTCAGTTGTTATTTTAGATTCAATGCAAATTGTTTTCAAAATTTGAGAAAACAATGCTGCTTTATCAAGTTAGTTTGTAATTTCATTACGTCAAAATTGAGAACTACGTTTACACCCATCTGTCAACATCTTGTGGCCCAAATGGCATCTATCCTTTGGGTTGCTTTAGATTGTAACAAAAGTCTTACTTGGTGAAATTGTGGCTTTTTCGATGTTAATTAACGATTTCTGGTGTCCATAAAGTGCAAAATGCCCGAGTTAATCAAAATTGACCTTCATAAGAGTGAATGAAGTGACTTGTGAAATTTTGGTGTAAACGTAGTTGCCGCTGCGCTGTCATAATTATGAAAACTGACTTGATAAAACAACGTTTTTTTCTCAAATTTTTAAGAGAATTCAACTCACCATAGATTCGACCAATAAGAGACATTTATTTTTTCAAATAAACCAATCAGAGCAAACTTTTTTTGGAAATTTTTACTAGTGAAATTTTCAGCGGAAATACCACGCGAGAGTGACAATTGCTGTCAGTTGCTTGTCAGTTCGTTGAATTCTCATGACGAATATAACTCGGGGGCTCGAAATTGTGGGAAATTTTTCCTCCAGTACTCGTAGTTTGTTTCTCCGGACAATTGGCACTCGTTCGCTTCGCTCACTCGTGCAATTGATCGTCGAAAAAACTACTCGTCTGTCGGAAAAATGTCCGACAATTTCGAGCCCACTCGTTATATTACTTATGACAATTTGCATTGAATCTAAAATAACAACTGAGATATTTGTATCACAGTTATGTTGGAAAAAAATTGAATTCGCGAATATTTCTGCGAAAACTCGAAAATCGCTAAAAATTATACTTCTTAGGCGTCGCGACGCCAACCAAATTATGATAAAAAACAAATTTTTGCGTCAGCTTCTAGAGCTTTGTCAACTATGAGCGTATGCAAGTTTTCAAAATTGTAACTTTCAAATTAAAGACGATTTTGGGGGTGGACACAAGTGTTGCCGGACCCTGTATTATGACTTGGCTCATTTAGATTTTCAAATTAAAACCCTTACGATGAAATGTCAATAATTGCCGACCGTTGCACATGAAGCAAAAAGAATCTTCGAAATTTGAGATGTTGATAATGTCGTCTTTTCGTTTTTATTCATACATATTCATTAGTTCCACTTGCTTTGTTTCTAAACTTACAAGCAATTAAACGAATCCAAAACGGTCAACTCACAGTAAAATTCGGAAAAACACAAGTGTTTTATCTACAATTTTTGTTTTTTAAGTTAAATCACGTATAGCACATCGTACAACTTCTTTATTTATTCACTTTGCATCGAATGGGACGTACATTTTTTGCTTTTCCAACAAATTCCTGACTTGACAAATAATGTCAATAAATTGTAACCAAACTAATTTTGACAACTCTCCCACTCTTTAAACCATTACCAATTTTAAATAAAATCACTAGCTGTCCAGATACACTCTGCACTTACATACACTTGTCGCCTCCAAAATTGGGGCCACAGTTTCAGTTGAAATACGGTGTATGTTGAAAAAAAATTGAATTCGCTAATATTACCTCAAAAAACCCAAAAATCGCTAAAAATTAAACTTTTTAGGCGTCGCGACGCCAAAGAAACCGTGATATCAAAACAAATTTTGGTGTCAGCTTCTAGAGCCTTGTCAACTATAAGCGTATGCAAATTTTCAAAATTTTATCTTTAAAATTAAAGACGATTTTAGGGGTGGACACAAGTGTTGCCGGACCCTGTATATGTATAGGTCGAGTTTGAAATTTTGTTGTTTAATTCGCGTAAAATTGTACAAATCGAACGCAACTAAGGACAAATCTCCGATTATTGTTGTTTTCTTGAAAATAAAATTACTTATAATGACGTTTTTATTCTCAGTAAAATACGTTTGTGTTTAAATCGAATAATTAGCCTTGGAACATCTCCATTTGCACATTTATCAACTTTTTTCGAACCGAAAGTAAAAATAAACTAATAATACGCTTAAACAAGTTGTACCAATCAAAGTCAACAGTTCATTTCATGTAATTACAAAAAGACATGCGAACGCTTTGACCGAACATTTATTAGAGAAAATTTCTGCAATAAGGAAAGAGTTTACGACCGAAACAAACTACCGATGTAGGAAATAACACATTTCATTTCATAGAATCTTACTATTGTACTTTCGCTCTTGCAGGGACACGACATTTACGTGGGCTTACCCAACAATTACAAGAATACCAGAGGTGTAATTCAAGGAGGTTTAAATGCATTATGTCAATCAGTTGCAACTCCAACTTTCTCAAGATTAGTCGAAAAGTTTTGTCGCAGAATTTAGCAATCAATCGAAATGCTCTGATTGTGATACTCACCGGCTAAAGAGCAACTTTCCTTCACTGTAAGCGGTACTCCTAACAAAGGCTTGCTTTTCTCTAGCTCCTCGGAGCTGCAGAGCGCCGTTCGCAAATAAATATCGACATTCCGTGCATCGTTCAATGCACTTTCAAAGCGATCTTCGACAACTGCATTAAGAATAGGATTTACTTCCTTGATCCGTTTAATGTAAGCAATGCAGACTTGCTCACTCGACACCTACAAAGAAAATCTGTAAAAATCAAGACGTTGCTCGAACTTAGCTACTTCTCGTTTCCGAATTTTCTCAGCCAAATCCGTCGCACTTATTTTCAACAACGCGTCGCTGATTGTAGGCACTGATTTTCTCGTCCTTTTTGATAACAGCCAGAAATAGGGGGTCAAGAGAACGGTGATGCATTTCAACAAAACGCACAAGGAGCGCAGGATGAAATTCATGTTTCTATACAGTCGAAGCACTTACGTCTGAAAAATTGTCGCCACTCCGGTTCTGCAGACCTGTCAAGATCAATATCTTAACATTGACCGTGTAAAACTCACCAAATTTTCGCCGGCTATCGAAGGTCAAGAGTTAAAACCGACTTAATCAGAGCTACAAAATTGGGTGTTATCACTACAACTTTATCACCGCGCTTATCAAGTAAAATTATTTTCCACTGACAAAGAAAGTTACCGCATCTTCGAACGTTTCGATGAAAATGAAAGCAAAACAGAGTTGGGGGAATTGGTGGCTTAAGAATCTGCTGCGCAAAATTTCGTTGTTTGGGATCATTTTTCATGTGAGGACCGCGCTAATTGCAATAATCACAATGTCGAATTTTAAAAATAATTGCCCACCTCTAAAATTTCTAAACTTGATATTTTTTTATCGGTTTTACCTTCGTAAAGTTACATTGTCACGAACCAAACTTTGCCCTCACTTCCATAATTTTACATTATTAACAATCGACGTGTGTTATGGTTAACGTAGATTGTTGCTATAATGATGGTCATTGAACAATTTTTCCGTCCATTTAAGGATTTTTCAATGAGGACAAACACTTGCATCTAGTATTTCTTGACACACTTGAAGAGGCAGAGTGTGAACAAGAGATTTTTTTTGTTGCAAAAATAAATAAATGTTATTATACTCACGGAAATTTTAATTGTTTCTCATTGCCACAACAAAATCAAACGAATTCCGCCACTTCCACTTAAAAACATAAAGTTTAAATGAACAGGAAATTATGTTAATACCTTCAAGTTTTGTTGGAAATGGAAAATATCCTTCAACTTGATGACCCATTTTTGTACGTTAGCCAAAATGCAAGTTAATTTGACAAACGCCTTTTTGTAACCTTGAAAAGTTTTGCTTAGAATTGTTTGGTTAGTCAATAATGGAATTGCGAATTTACTTAACTGACCGTTCAAAGTTTCAAGTTCTAGGTAATTGTGTGCTTGAGGCAACTAATTAAAATCGAATTAAGAGGCTCCGAAATTCTTTATTTGTATTAAGAATGATAATTAATTAGTAGTGTTTAATGACTTTTTTATAAAATCCGCTTCTCAATAGCGATAATTAAAATAAATATTTAAACATTTTAGAATTTATTAGAATATGGTGGATGCGCATAACTGACTACATGTATTTGTTTGTTTTTTTAACTTATTTTACATCAAAATGGTTTAGACAAAAAGTCAAAAATGAAGAAGAATTTCGCTTTTTAGTAAAACAGAATAGTGGATGCGCCAAACTAAACTGCTCAAAAATTAATAGAGATTTTATTTTTATATGGTCGTTCAAAAAGTTAATGAGAAAATTCAAAATTTCTTCAAAATAGGCATTGTCCAATTAAATTCTCTTATAAAATGTCATTACAAAAAAACAGAAGATTATGTCTTAGTTTCCAACAGTTTTTCCTTGAGCTACATAAGCGTAAAGCGGATTTTGCAAAAAATATACAGTCCGATTTTTTTTTCTAAAAACCACCAACACCGCAATCTTCCCCTACTTTACAACCGTTAATGTTGCATAGGGAGATTTTTGATGAGAAAACATATGTCAAATTTGAAAAAATAAATAAAATAAAGATCTCTGCAACAACATCAAAAAGCACATCAAACCTAAATCATACAAATTGTGAAGCTACACATGCCGAAACTGCAAATGTAAATAAAGAAAATATGAACTTTTCGGAAGGATTCATAAATATTTACAATTATTCAGTTGTTATAAATGATTAGATCATAGATAAAATTCATTAAGTTGTAAATTTAATGATGTCGCCTAAAAAAACTTGTGTGTCACGGCTAAAAAGTGCCATTTTGCCCTCGCTTTCTTTCTGGCCGGCCTTTGCCTCGGCTATTAAAAAAAGGCTCGGCCAAAAAAGAAACACTTTTTGGCCTTGGTACACAAATAACTATTTTTAATAGAATTAAATTTTGCCAAAATAATCCTATTCATTTTTGAGCAGTTTATTTACAAATCACATCAAAGTAAAAATAACTAATTTTGTTCTGATAACTAATAAAATGCTCTTGTAGTTTATCGACTGCCACCAGCGAGCTGCATCAGTTCGGCGCAACTTTTTGTCTCTGCTCATAGATGGCGTATAATACGAAGATTTATTGGGTAGAGTTTGAAAAATAATCGTAAAAAATGTAGGTGGATCTGACCCCATTTTTTAATTTTAATGAAAGCAATTTTTCGATGAAATTATGTAAAGAATGAGCACTGTCGCGTCGCCTCACTTTAAGTTTTAATAACAACTCATCTAATTTCATTATTCGAAAATCAAAGCTACGAAATGAACCTTAATCTTATTTTCACTTTCCTTTTGTTTCCATTTACGCGCCAGCTTTTCCAGGAGTAAACTAAAGAGGGGAAATACCGATCACCCTTCCGCAACCCTGACGTTTATTTGTTTTCCCAAGACGTGACGGGTACTTTGGATATTAAGTTTAATTTCTGAAAACAAGCAATTTAATCCTGTCGATAGTTAAGGTTTGAACTAGAAGTTCTTTGGTGTAAATTACAAGAACATTGTTCGTTAGACATACAGTTCTCGTATGATATAATAAACCGAAATTAATTACGTCTTCGTTGTAATTTGCTTCGAATTTCAGTTGACAGCATAGTACAACATACCCCATTTATCAATCTGTCTGCAGTAGCAAGCAATGCAAACTATAGCTTGTCGCCATAATTTAAACTTAGTTGCTATAGAAATTTATGACGATTTTGGATGACGAGAACGAATTGTTAGGAACTCGGGGCAAGAAGAATGATGTGATAAAAACGAGCACGCATAATAAAGCGATGACGGAACTCATCATTTGACATTGAATTGCGAAATTATACGACATGAATATCGTCTCTACCTAGTTCCAACTATATAACGGGGAGAATCTCGATTTAGACATCATAAAATATTAAATCATGGAAAAGTTCAAATCACGCCACATATGGACTGAATTTGGACGAATCCCATTACCTAGACGCGAATTATTTTATAACCGGAAATGAATTTATTGCGAAAGGTTCAATATTAAAAAGTAAAAAATGGTGGATGCGCCATTTTTATATTTGTTAATATGTACCACATTGGCAACGAATTTATTTTTGACTATTCGTTGTCTTTCCTTCAAAGAAATTACCGATTTACAAACAATGTAAAACAGCAGGATTTGAAAGAGATAAGTTAGATACCTGTAGTGGATACATGTCAATTTTAATTCATAGATGGCTCCACAACTCAATGTCAAGTTTATTATGCAATTTGATATACAGGCTGTTCTAGAACTTGTGACCTAGAGAAAAAAGGCCTATGAAAGCAACAATTCTGAACCAGAATTTCTAAACAAAAAATAAGACGAAAAAACAGTAGTCAATTCGAAAGCTGAACAGAATTTGAAAATCGGTAACTATGGACACACACTATTGTCTATTGGCCAGGCGAACATTACACTCTCGTTGCCTAGGAAATTGGGATGGTTTTATACTCAACCTCTAGAATAAGCTTTCGGAATTGGTTGTTAATTTTTTCGGAAACAGTTGCCAGAAAAACTAACCTTTGATTCATTCTTAATTAATGTGAGATGTTGATACACCAAACTTTGACAACGTGCTAACCTCAAAAATCGTTATTCAATTTTCCCCTAATTTTTTCCCTAAAGAATTGAAAGCCGGATTTACACCCAAAAATTTCAGAAAATTTGCACAGATAGCAATAAGCTGGATTTTAGTTGATTTACCCCAAGGTTCCTAAATTAAGCAGGTTTGCTCGTTACTAAGACTGAAACTCCACCCTCTTTTGGTTGCTAGGGACGTGTGACCATAAATGACGTCACAAGAAAGGTCCGTCAATTGTTTTGGGGTGTAAAAACATTGTTGATCGCCAATGTTGTTTAACAAAGTTCTTGAAGAAGCATCAGAGTGTTAAATATTGCTGTTTTAAATAATAATAGCAATGGAAAAATTCAAAAGAGCTTTCTGATGACGTATTCGCGCCAGTTCAAGAGGCCTGCTCCTATTGGCTCAAAACTTTGTAGCAAACCTGTTAATTTTAGTGACCTTGGGTTTACCCAAGATCACAAATTCTAAAATTTTCATCATGTAATTCGTTCCTGTTGCAAATGTTGCTATGGTGGTGTTATGTGAATTGGGTTTTGGGGTACAAAGAAAAATCGTACAAGTTCTGTCAATGTAATGTCAAAATTCAATTTGTTTTTAACCATTTTTAAAGAACAGTCGCATTTGAAGGGAATTTTACTTCGTATTTTGAGAATCTCGCATTAATTAATTAGGTAGGTAACCCTAATACAATAAATTTTATGTCGACATAGACAAATATCAAATGCTGGGAGAAAATGATGCCAACATTGTTATATTAAAATTTATAAAGCTACTTTATTGAAATTCCAACTTTTAATAAAAAAAAAACTGTCAAAGTAGACATTTGCAACCAAAACCGACTGTAATGTAACAGTTTTTGTTTGACATTCCGCAGGAATTGCAGGAGTTTCAAAAATCACCATTGTGCTCTGATAAATGACCAATCACAGAGCCGCATTTTAACTTTGGCGCCTACAAATCCACTATGTGTGACTTTTCGAAATTTGTTGGGTGTAAATCAGACTTTTAATTCTTTAAAGAAAAAATTTGAGAAAAATTGAATGTAGTGATTTTTGAGGTTAACACAGATGTATCAACATCAACATTAATTGAGAATTTATTAAAAAATTGAGATATTTCAATAAGATTTTGGCAAACTTACACTACCCCGGTCACAGTGCGTCAAGGTCAAAAGCTCTGATGCCAACTGTGACCGATAAAAATTGCTAGGAGTTGCTGCCAACTTTATTTTTTAATGATTATTGAACTCTAGCATAAGTTAATTTGTATATTTGTATCTAAATACAGAAATAAAAGATTTTGGCTTAAAGAAAAATCCAATTCACAGAAAACTAAACCGCATTTTTAACGTCTAACAACGCATCGATTCGGCAATATTGAACAAAAAAAAAGTACAATCTCACTTCAAAAATTTAATCATTAACACTGTGAGTTGATAAACGAGACAGTGCAAACGAGAAGCAAAGTCAGGATGGCCGAGCGGTCTAAGGCGCTGCGTTCAGGTCGCAGTCCACTCTGTGGGCGTGGGTTCGAATCCCACTTCTGACATTCTCTTTTTTTCATTTTTTTTACAGATATTCCCAGAAAAGACGAACTGACAACAATTTTGCCATTTTGCATCTTTTTCTCCACCCGCAAAAGTCGTTCAAAAGTCACCTCAGTTTCTATTTAAGCCACCAAAATAAGTTCGCTCTCTATCCAATTCCATTATCTTTTCCCTGGCTGCTACTAGCAATATTCTTCGTGTGGAAGGGACTTATCCTCACAGGATATTTCCAAGTTGCTATGACGCAGACTCTTGCTAACCTCTCGTGTTCCCCAGGGACAACATCGAGGCGGCGCCAACAGTAACAGGACTACAGGAATGTACGTGCCGACGCTATTTCAACCAGTTTTGGACCTCACAGCAGAGACAAAACCATATTGGATCTTTGGAGTGAATTAGTCGAGGCGACGTGGGGGGACTTTTATTAAATAAACGAGACTGGGTCAAATTAGACACTTTTACGTGTTGATTAATCGACTTGGAATAGGTGAGCGGCGTCGGGGCGTCCTGCGTCGGAGGTTGAGTGGGTAGGCAACCGACAGAGCGCCTCAGTATCAATTGTTGCTGAAATTTTTGAGTTTTGGTGCAATTTTCAATAAACAAACATGTTATGGGCTATTGTTTACGTTTATAATGAGATTGTTTTACTAATTACTGCAAACAAATCCGATTTTATTACATCATTCATGGATTTATTAAATCACCACCCATTTGTAAACACACATTTAATCCCGCCCCGTGTTTACCCGTTTCAATTATTTATTTTAGTGCTTGAAATCCATTTATTGGATACATTATCTCATCCTACATAACTCGGATTTTTCTGTAATCCCTCGCCATTTCGGTCAAAGAGGTGTTTCAATTTCCCACCACCGAAATATTTATCATTGCGTAGGCAAATAAGCACGGAACGTTGGCAGTAACATCTTCGTATAATATAAAGTAGATAGCTGCGGTAATAAATACGGCGAACTCAATTTTCCGTGAGTGCAGAGTGAATGTAGGTGGGGGAGAGGTGATGTATCGCTCTGAGTTCAACTCCCGCACCCTATCCGGGAATCCCGGACTTCAGTTCAGCTTTATACACCATCTGGCGTTGCCCGAAACCACTTTCGCACAAGCGGAGCTTTGCAAATCTGAATAGAACGGGAAATGGGGAGGAGGGCTGGCGCTAATTGTGGACGAAAAAATCCCCAGAGCCCTCAATATTGAGTGAAACTAAAAGAGCATCTCGGCCGCTCCAATAAATGCAGCTTCGACAAACAGTAATAATCCGGTGCGACATGAGAAGTGTGTCGGAATCCAACAAGTCGTGGCGCCGCGACGCTGTGGGCGGTCAACTCTTAGGCGCCTCTCTCCTTCTCTCCTTTGGAGTTTTCCACACTCCTCTTCGTGGGTCGATATCACTGCCAAACCTGCCACTTTGCTCCCTTTTGTTGTTGTTTATCCTAATAATACGCTGTTTTTACGCACAATAAGATCACGATAAATGATAACTTTTAATGAGCGAACGGAATTTTACCAAAGAGGAAACTAAGTTTGAACTTAGAAGAGAAGGAATATTTTGTGATTGAATAAATTGGGCGCATCCACCATTTTTCATATTTTTTAAGAATCGGCGATCTAAAAGAGAGATTGAAGGAAATCTGAAGTTTTAAAAAACAACTCAAACAACCGCAAATAAGCGAAATATCGACCAAATTAGATTCGGATACGAAAGATTTTAAATCTAAAATTCTGATTTTAATCTGATTT
Organism: Gnatocerus cornutus; assembly: GCA_029298725.1. Classification (NCBI taxonomy): domain Eukaryota; kingdom Metazoa; phylum Arthropoda; class Insecta; order Coleoptera; family Tenebrionidae; genus Gnatocerus; species Gnatocerus cornutus. Next base: position 4,735,993 of record CM055514.1, read on the forward strand.
TAATTTTCCCAAGAACGAAACAAATGGTAGTGCCTTTTTTTTTAATTTTAAACCCGTGTTAAAATCGGATTATTTGTTAAACAAGCGTGAGAAAAACTATGGTAATAATGCGGTTATTCTACCTATTTTAGTTTTGGAGATATTAACTTTATTAATATACAGTATGTCCCCGGATTGAGTTCATAAGAGGAAAAAAATCTTTATTTTTCATTTTACAAAAAAATGACAAATGAATAATATTTTTTGCTTAATTTAAAATAAATAAATCTTTAATTAAAACTTTAATATTATGAAGCTGTGTTCTTAAAATCGAAAAAAACAAAAAATAACGAAGAACTTTTTTATTTTTAATTTTGCAAAAAATGTCAAAGGAATGAAATTTGTTCCTTAACTCAAACCAATTTCCACTATTTGATTGACCCATTACCTGTTTTAGCACATTGTTCAATTCTAACTCGTAATTCTTTAAGACTGTTTCGAATTTTCGCAATTGTTGTTAAAGATGCAATTGCAATTTTTTTCCAATTTTTTAGTACTTACACATTATTGGGTAAATTTTTCTTTAATCTATCACTATTTGATATTGTGAATCCACAGCCTGCTATTATTTAAATACGATTACAAAATTTAATAATAAAAATAATAATGAAAAAAATTAATTTTAAGAGTACAAACTAATAATTTTGAAATTTTAATTGCAGATTTATCTGTTTTGAAATAAGCAAAAAATGTTATTCCTTTGTCATTTTTTTGTAAAATGGAAAATAATTTTTTTTCCCTCTTGTGAACTCAATCCGGGAACGTACTGTAGATATTTCGGAACAAAATTGTACTATTTCAAACTGTAATCGTTTCTAACTCAGTTGTTTGTGGGCCCGTTAAAGAATGACATGATTTGAAATTCTGCGTAAAATGAGCACCAATAGTTTAAGTTTGCTTCGAAAATAAGCGAAATATCGACCAAGTTTGAAAACATTCTTTTTCAGCAATTTTTAAATTTTAAATTCGGGATATATGTGTAACACCAGAAATACCAGAAAAAAGATGGTAAAATTGCATTTTTTATGTGGGTAGGTTCAAAAATTGAAATAAAAAGTCTCATAATTCGTAATCTTTTGGGGTTAAAATTGGTTTTATTCAATTTTGACATTTAAACAGACGTTTATTTTGCTGTTAGTAGGCCACTAAAGCTTTGGTTTAACCGCTAGCGGTATAAGAATTTTAATCCACAAGCTAAATAAAAATTTTATTTTGCTGTTTTGAAATCATGGTTATGATAACGTCTTGCTGTTCTTTCCATCCAAGAAACTTTTGATACGGTTTTTTCTACGCATCTCGACTCTTTATAAAAGCAAGTTTTCCATTTTTTCTTCGGAATCTTGCATGATTTTTGAACTTTTGGATGTATTTTTGACAATTTTTAGCTTGTTTGAAACAATCAAACAGAGTCACTGCACATGCACGCCTGATATTGTAGACGAATTTTTACGCTCATAAAATTTTTATTTGGTAGCTGTCAGTTCTGACGTTTCTCGAATGTGAACTTTGAATCACTATTTTTGGGGCTTAGAGTGGTCAAAATTGAATAAAAGTTTGTATTACACGCGTGCCTAAAAAGAATGTTTAACTTGCAGTCATTAAAGTGACTGCTTGTTAAACATTCATTTTAGACGCTATTATAATAAATAATTATTAAACTTTTAAAATTGGGATTCTTATATAAAAAAGCAAGAGAAAAACGATAGTAAAAACCGCATCTTTCTATCTGTCTTAGTTTTAGAGTTATCGAGATGTACATACATATAAAAACCAAAAATTTTATATCCTTCTGCTATACATTTTATACATTCGAATTATGGTCTAACTTTTAAATTAATTTTATTGAAAATGTATGTATTTTTTGCTATTTAAGCTCAAGATAAACAAAATAATACAGTTTTTTTTCCAAAATCTCGACACCATTAATCGGGAAATTTGAAACTTACTTTTCGCTTTCTTTATGGCACTGCGGCTCAACGTATGCCCATTTTTGGTATATTTTAGCAACAATTGCAATATCCTATTTCTTTCTTGAAAGGTTAACTATTTTGATTTGTTGTTTCTAGTTAATAAAGGACTTTTTTCTGGATTGATAACTGCTTTATTAAACTTGTAACGGATGTGGATGGAGGTAGTATAGTTCAGCCAAGTTGGTCTGAGCCACCATAAAATCATAAAAATTAGACGGCAACCGCAACCGGACAGTTTACGGTATTTTGTCATTTATGGCCTGTTTAGGGATGCTGTTCTTATCGCAGGGTGCAAACTTGAGCAAATAAACCCTCATTATGTGCACTTGAGAATCTTTTGAAGCTGTCCCGTTGCGGCAGCCCGCAAATTTTTATGCTTTTATAGTTCAGACCAACTTGGCTGAACTATATTATTTTAAGCTTTAGTAATGGACTTAATTTGATATTGAGCACCCTTAATTACTTTCTTCACAAATGTTATAAAAAAGTTAAAATTTTATAAACGTGCTAAGCGCATTATCAGTACTAAATCAAATTTTCGTAAAACTCTTTGTTTTCAGTTTTTAAAAATAGTAAAATTTGCTGTTTATTCTTCTTATTTCTAATAGTTAATTAATTTTAATTTTTTTCTTTTTAAGTTTGTGAAGTGGATGGGTCACTTAGGTATATTTATTCTCGAAAAAACAACAAAAATAAAGACAACAAAACTTCAAAGTTTAAAATCAATACATATTCACATTTGTTTGAAATTACATCTTACTAAATTTTTATAAACCTAATTACATATTGAAATATTAATAATTAATTTTTATAAACACTGTTAGGAATTTAACACATTACATGTTTTTGCATGTAAATGACTGTTTTGTATTAATACTCAAGGAAGTTTTTTTATTGCGACATCGTTGAGGATTGTTTTATTATACAGGGTGATTTTTTCAAAACGGCAGGCGTTGTAGAATTTTTATTTATGAACCGATTTCAAAAATTTAAAAAACAAATTAAATGGTTTTTAATTTACTATAAACTGATGATTTTAAAATGTTTCTAAATGTCTTAGTATCTTTTGGGCGATACTCAACTTTCTTATTTTAAATTGGAACCCATTTTTTTTTTCATAATTTGGAAGATATTAATTTTCTTGATTTAGAAATGTGTAATATGTTCTACTTTTAACCAAAAATATTTTTTAAAAAATTATCAAAATTGAAAAAAAATAAGCAATAAAAGTTAATAAAATCTAGGTGTATGGTGTCAAATAAAAGAATGCCGTTATTGTAATGTCAAAAAGCAGCAAATAACAGAAAGGATCGGCATTTTTTTTGAAATTATTAATAACAAAAGACAATAATAATTACAAATCAGAAAAAACAACTACTTAATTTATTAAAATACTGTTGAAACGCCATCCCGTTTTTTTTTTACAATTGATACCTACGAGAAATGCATTGTGCATTGTAAGGTGTAGCCCCATCTTGTTGAAAGAAAACTTGTTCTTTCTGTTATTTGCTGATTTTTGACATTACAATAACGATATTGTGTTATTTGTCACCACGCACCTAGATTTCATTAACTTTTATTGCCTAAATTTTTTCATTTTTGATATTTTTTTTTTAATATTTTTTGTAAAAGTAGAACATATTACACATTTCTGAATCAAGAAAATTAATATCTTCTCAATTATGAAAAAAAAAATATGGGTGTCAATTTAAAATAAGAAAGTTGAGTATCGCCCAAAAAATACTAAGACATTTAGAAAAATTTTAAAATCATCAGTTTATAGGAAATTTAAAACCATTTAATCTGTTTTTAAAATTTTTGAAATCGATTCATAAATAAAAATTCTACAACGCCTGCCGTTTTTAAAAAATCACCCTGTATCAACTAATTTTTGAATTTTTTTTTTAAATTTGGAATATGTATGTACAAATATTATGATTCTTAGCGACAAAAGGACAAGGAATACTATAATGAAAACCGCATCTTTCTAGTTTCTAAGATATTCAGGTTCAAAAATTAAAAACAAAAATTTTCTTAATCGTAAACCTTTGGGCTTAAATTTTGTTTAACTTTGGAATTTGAGATTTGAGACTACATATTAAGATTCTTATGTAAAATAGCGCGGGAAAAACGTTAGTGAAAATCGCATCTTTCTACCCGTCTACAGGTAGTTTCGGAGTCAGCGAGTTTTATGCATATAGAAACTAAAAATTCAATATCTGAGACTTTAAACGCTTCTAATTCGATTATTTAATGACGTAATATCCATTCATAAAACATAAAAGTTACTATGGTTGGCGATAAAAAATAACCCTAAATGGAACATTTGGTGAGATTGGTAACCAAATGGACATTTGACAATAATAATGCCAAAATTTCAAAATAAAATCTTTAATTTCGACTCACTCTGCAAGAAAGCGTAAGAAATAGATACTTTCTGCATTGGGAAGATTCAATAAGACATTAAGAAGTTCTGTAAAGTACACTAAAATTAAACAAACTGAACTGACATTGACAACAAACTTCAAAGTACAGTCCCATGAAATGATGATTGAAAAGTACACTCTGATTTTACAGAAATCAAAGGTAACTTGATTTTTATGTTTTGTGAATGGATATTAGGTAAACATATCGTTCAGTATTGGATTATCGTAAAAATCTGCGTAAAATGAGTACCAATAGTTTAATAGTTTGCTGCGAAAATAAGCGAAAAATCGACCGAATTAGTTTTCGAGAAATTGGAAAACAGTCTGGTTAATCGTAAAGCTACTTTTTGTGTTTTTTTTTATTTTCGAATTTGTGCTTAGACCGGACGACAAATGGTACCATGTCTGCAATAACAATTTTTGTGGCGTCAAATTATTATTTTTGGTTACACAATAAACATAAACAAAACCGACGTTTAAAGACGTGAATTCAACAATAAACAATTAAAATTCATTTTTATAAAGCAAGTCTATGACTTGATACCGTCATTTGTTCATACTTAAGTCAAGAGAAATTTCGAGGTAACACCACGCATGACATCTAGCGTCTTTACCACGTGTATCTTCAGTTCAGTGGACGCTCAAGTCAAGTAACGGTGCGATTGGATATTTTCAGGTCAGTTTTTCGTATGAATTGTATACAATTTTATGTTGATTAGTGTCAGCAGTGTTTATTATTATTTATAATCATTATATTATTACTGTTTATTTATCAATTTTTGTAGCTTTTCTTATCTATCGATAAAATATGTCTCAATAAATTTAATTTTACTATGAGTAATGTAAAAACAAGTTATCAGTTTCTTATCAATATGTAACTTAAAAGTCGGTGTAGTATTTTTGGTGTCTCAGGTATGTTTAGTTTCACCTTGTATTCGAAACGTAATTAATTTCACTTTAATACTAATTTCTTTCGGTTTTATGCCAAATTCCAATTCTCATATTGCACGTTGTACCGCATTTGAAGGTTTTTAGAGTTAATAACGAATAGCTGAGTTTTAAGAAGGCAGCCAGCAACAGGTTTTCACGGTGCTTATGTAATTAAAATACAATGTGCTATTTACATTGAAATGAACTATCAAGAAATTATGATCGAAGCAAAGGACTGAATAGTCTACTGTGGATAACTTTTTTTGGATCGAATTCAACGATTTTTAAAATTATAGTATATTTTTATACGACCATGTATGGGATTATTATAACATGCGAGTGTCATACTATGCTTTACCTAAGACCATTTACTAAAATATGAAATAGGTATAACAAATTTTTCGCAATGAAAAATGTTAAAAAAATACAAAACATACAAGTTACAAGACAGAGATTATGTTGATTATGATTAAATGCAAAAATAAAAATCACTAAATTCTTTGACAGACTAATTTAATTTTTTCAGAGAGCGAAACACGCGCAAACATATTCAGAAATTTTAATATTATGTGCATTGTTTAGAATGAGGTAAAGTGGAGCTTATTGTCATCAATTCACTCTCCTTTGTAATTTTTTAAAAATTCTTGGGTGTAAATTAGACTTTTAATGGTTTAGGAAGAAAATTATGGAAAAAACGAACTTATGAATAACTTAAAATACAAAAATTGTAAATAAAACACTTGTTTTTCCGAATTTTACTACGAGTTGACCGTTTTGGATTCGTTTAATTGCTCGTAACTTTAGAAACAAAGCGAGTAGAACTAATGAATGAGTTTGCATAAAAAAGAAAAGACGACGTTATGAACATCTCAAATCTCGAAAATTCTTTTTGTTTTATGTGCAACGGTCGGCAATTATTGACATCTCAACGTAAGGGTTTTAATTTGAAAATCTAAATGAGCCGAGTCATAATTTAAACATTACTTGCAGCCAGTGCATCTTCTTATGCAAAAGCAGAAATAGACTTGCGAGAAATCTCGCTTGAGTTTCTGTCAGACAGTGCTGTTCCTAATGTAACTACCGCTGCAAGTTGACTCTCTGGAACTCGCGGAAGCTCTCGCGCGATACAAGCATTTTTGATCTTGCTTAAGTTCTTTCAAATTAGGGGTTTGTAAGAAATTGCAAAAGCCAGAACTCACCAGATTCTCGCGAGAGAAACTTGCAGTATTTATTGCAAACAGTGTAAACACATAAGCAAGAACTCGCGCCCGAAGTGTAAGATTCTCTCCAATCTATTCCAGGCTTTAAAGTGTTAAAAACTGACACGATTGGATTAGGTTCAATTACAACCCGTTTGCTGTTACATTGGGAGTTTCATTACACCCAACCCAAAGTCACAATATTAAGACAGGAAGAGCTCTTCATGTAACGAACAACTTTGGCGATTAGTCTCTAAATTTGTGGAAAATCATAAATAATTTCTGGTTTCTGTCAGGTTGACGTGTTTGCCAATAGTTCAAATATCAACAACAAACCCAACAAAAGTAAAAATGTAACTAGGTGGTACACAAAAAAATGTCAGCTTTTATAAATCTTAAACGTAGTGTAAAATGAGCTCTAGTACCTATGTCAAAAGACAAAAGACAAAAATTAGGTGAATAGAATGATTGTCAAAATATAAATTGACATTTTTTTATGACTCACTTCGCCCCGTTTGATAAACCGTTGTGTTATGGTCATAACTACTAAACGGATTTTGTCCAATCAAAGCCAACAAATTTCATTAGTGCGTCGGACCAAATTCTAGTCATCATTATTTGTCTAAAAGCGAACATGTTTAAAGCGAATTATTTGATGGTCGTAGATATGTAAATAATAATATCTTCACCTTCAAGACGATAACAACTAATTTTGGTTTATTTTTAATTCCCCAATTATCGTAAATGTTTAATAATCCTGTAACCTTGGCATAATTTTACAGATGGCCCTAGAAACAGTCTTTCGAATACTCATCTGGTCCTTCAAAATAGTCGTGGAAATAATTTACATCCCTATTTCCATCGTCCGTCTTTTCAAAACTCCCCAAAAATGCCCCCCTATCAAAAACAAAATTTTGCTGCAATCAGCCTCCGAGATAGCGCATCGAATTCGGAAAAAACAGCTCACTAGTGTAGAAGTCATCCAAGCGTATATCGCAAGAATTAACGAGGTGAACCCTCTTATCAACGCCGTGGTGGAAGACCGCTTCGAGGAGGCCCTCCAAGACGCCCACAAAGCCGATAAATTCGTAGAATCGTCAGGGTTGGATGAAGACCAACTCGAAACGAAATACCCTCTTCTTGGAGTTCCCATCACTATCAAAGGAAGCATAGCTCTAAGTGGTTTGTTACACAGTGCTGGTAGAATTGACCACCAAGTCAAAGCCACAACAGACGCGGTTGTCGTCAAATACGTGAAGACTGCGGGAGCGATTCCTCTACTTGTCTCCAATGTCCCAGAGCTGTGTTTGAACTGGGAGACTACAAACAAGCTGACAGGGACGACGAAGAATCCGTACGACACGACGAGAACACCTGGGGGTTCCTCTGGTGGCGAGGTAAAAATCACTCTTTAAATTTCCAACACTAAGTGTGAATCTAGGCGAGTTTGATTAGTTGTGGGGCGTCTCTTATCGGATTGGGTTCAGATGTCGCAGGGTCGGTAAGACTCCCAGCACATTGCTGTGGGATCTTCGGGCACAAACCCACCAACTCTACCGTGTCGTCAATTGGGCACTACCCTGACTGCAAGAATAGAGAAGACTGGGAGAAAATCTTCACGATGGGGACGTTGGCGAGATACGCCACCGATTTGAAGCTTCTTTTCGCACTTATCGTAGAGCCTGAAAAGAAAAACTTGTTGAAGTTAGACCAGACGGTGGGTTACCTTTTTGAAAGACTTCGACACTGATTTGATTACAGGTAGATGTGAAGAAATTGAAGATGATCTACATTGATGATCCCAAAGCGATCATTGCGACGCGTTTCAATAGAAATGTTGTCACCGCTATTGAAAAAGTAGTCACTCACTTTGACGTGTTCTGTGAAACCAAGTGCACGAAGGTGATTTTTCTTTTTTTCTTTTTTATCTTCAACTTTCCGAGATTTTAGGTTGACATTCCTTTGATGCAATACTGCCCTGAACTTTCCTACATCACCATGCTTCACATTAAAGGAGTGGACAATGTTTTTGATGATAGAGAAGTTAACTACTTCTGGGAGCTCCTGAAGAAAATCATCGGTCTTTCAGACCACGCAACTTTCTCTATTTTATTCGAAATTTTGATTCGTGTAGCCCCCGTTCTCTTCTCGAGGAACATCAGACGGATACACCGCTCCTTACAGACTCTTCGCGATGATTTTATTGAGTTGTTAGGTGACGACGGAGTCTTTATTTTTCCAACGAGTCCATGTGAAGCTACTTTTCATGGGGATATTTGGAGGAGGGTCATGAATCCTTCGTATTTATCGATTTTTAATGCTTTGGGGTTCCCAGCAACGACGTGTCCTGTTACGTTTACTTCAAGTGGGCTACCGATTGGGCTTCAGGTAAGGTTGAACAACGCGAGCACTAGCTTAATTTGAGGTTTCAGGTCGTGGCAGGACCTAATATGGATCGACTGACGCTCGGCGTGGCGCAGGAGATTGAGAAGGCGTTCGGTGGTTGGAAGTTTGATAAATGTATTTAGAAGATTGCGTGATATTTGACTGACTTTGGAAGAATAAAAAACTCTCCCCATGACGTGACTTTTTTCCCAATTTTTTGTAATCATAACTACCATAAAAAGTGCCACTCGAACGAGAAGGCAGCAGTTTATGCAACCTTTGTTACGCCACTGGCTTTGGATCACCTATAGTGACATCTATTACTATATTTTTCTCCGACATCTTTGACGTTTTAACGAGAATTTCTTTAAATATCTTCTAAAACAATTTAGAGGAACAAAAACTCGATAAATCCAACAAGAAAATATATTGTTTAAATAAATTACGCGGGTCTGTTTAACTGTGAGAAATTCATTCAAGATCGCATCGGGGGTGTAACTCAGTGGTAGAGTGTCTGCTTCGCATGCTGAAAGTCCTGGGTTCAAATCCCAGCTCCTCCACAGCAATTTTTTCGCTTTTTCTTTTAATTAACATCCCCCATTTCTCGATGTCAATGCACCGCCTCCATTTCCGTCTCCGCATTGTCCTTTTTTTGCGTAAATTTTAAAATGATGTAGAGCTTTATTTATGGAGGGCAGCATTAGTCCTGGCGTCGAAATATGTCAAGTAGCGTTGATTGGTTTGATTTGCGGCGGCGGCGGCGGCGGCGTGGGGTTAACATAAGGGTGACACTCGTCACGCTCGCGATTGTCCTGATCCTGCGATATTATCCCCCGGTGGTAGCCGAATCCTGCCGAAAAGCGTATTGATTCCCTTCGCGAAGATGTGGGGGGGATGTGATGCAACAGTGATGCAATATGTAAGGTCCCTTCGGTTAAAACGAACCGAACCGAGGGTGGGGGATGAATTGAAGAGTTCGAGGGGAACTAATGCGGTTCATACGTACTTTGATCACAGGTTAAACTGCGAAGGAAGCGCCGGACAAAGACGGATAAACAAGTGGAAGGGGAGAAAAATAAGAATGGTATCACGGTCGCGACAGACGCCCGCAAGAGAGACAAGGATGGGGGAGTTGAAGCACCGTGGCAACGTCGCAAACAGACAAGGATCAGTGCCACTGTAAGTTATATGCAGTCTTTATGTATGCATTTGCAAACGAGATGTTTATACACCGCGTCAAGTTAAGAAAGAGAGGGAAGGTGGAGGCCTGCTCTCGCTCTTCTCCCACTCGAATGGTAATTTTCTCGTATGCTCTTTTATTTCGGAATCGCGAGCGAGAAGTTAGCGAGGATTAGACAATTATTGAAATATTTACGTTCCACTGGTTTCAAGGGGGCGCGGGCGGGCACGTGCTATTATGTCGCGATTAGGTGGAACGTATTTGTTTATTTATTCTTGCTTGTTTGTCAAGTTTTTGCATCATTCATCACAAGGAATACGATATTTCTATTCAAGAGCAAAATTATAAGTGTTGGCAATGAAATGAATTTCACTTTCACTATCGGCGAACTATTCCAGTGGCGGAACAAGCTGCAGACTGGAAAAATACAGTCGACTCTCGAAGAAACGAAAACTCTTCGGTTCGTAAAACTATTTTCAAAGACTTGGAATGGAAAGTATCTTTGGTATGGCAATATCCAGGAAGTGTTGAGTAAACTATAAACACAAGGCGCCTTGAACTATAAAAAGTTGATATTTTGATTGTGTGCTCAAAATACACTGTAACATCTTTAAGAGAATATTTTCAGATTTTCGCAATTTGAAAGGTGTTGGCCAAAGATGTCTTGGTACTACCAACATGCAGAAAACAAAGACTGGAACTTTCATTGATCTTCAAAAGGACGTTAATAAATAATTTTGCAATAAAACTCGTTAATTTTATGCGCACATTGTTGTTAGTCATAGCATATTATTAAAAATTTATTAAGCAAATGGGTTTTGTGCAGCAAAAATCGCTCATTTTTATGCAAATGAAAATAAATAATACCAGCATTTTCGAGCTTCATTTACCATTGTCAAAATCTGTCGGCGTTTTCATTGAAATAACGCAGCCGAGGTGAACTGAGTTGGCATTGTTACAAGTGTTAAATATTGTAACTTGAATTGAAACAGACTAGCTAGCGAGATTTTAAATAAATTGACTGGGACTTTCTAGGTGCTAAAATTATTATCCGATCTTTGATTGAAAACAAGAGTTACTCATACGCCATAAAAATAGCCTCAACTTATTTTTCCTCCTCTCTCCGAGTTCCGCAAACAACAATTACGGCATTATTTATCGTTATTACCCAATTAGAATTCCAATCCGCCGAGGTTTATGAAAGGTAGATAGATACCAGTGCAAGGTGGCGAAATGCACGTATTCGAAGCATTTATTAATACCTTTGGCTGATCGCGCATTGCGACACATTGGCCGCGCGCCCATGCAAATTTACACTGAATCCGTACCGATTTTCCTTCACCAGGTCAGAGGCTGGCGCACCCAGTACAACACGATCAGACGCAAGGATCTCGAGGACGACGTAGAGACACCTTTGCGGCAACGTGCTCTGTAAAACGCTCCAGTTCACGCCTTCGCGTTTCATCAGGCTACGTTTGAGTTCTTTACTCTGTGATTGCTCGGGATGCGCTGTCATTAAAATATTACTCCGAGGGCTCCAGACGATGAGGAAGGGGTACACAAAAGGGAAACTTTCAAGATGAAGGGATTTGTCAAAACAAAGGGGGATCATTCCGGTTTTTGCTAGGTTGGTTTTGGTCTAGCAGCGACAAGAGCAAACTTGCGATTTTTGGAGGCATTGCTGTCGTAAATGGCGGGTTATGTAAGTGCCACTGACGTGTGTATGGACTCCAGTGGCGTGCGAGGAATTGGCTTTATGGCGAAAGTTGTCCTTTGACTTATTACTATGTATACAGTGTGATGAAAATAATTTTTTTCAGAGCCCAAATTTGAAAACCAAAACGAAATTTGTGCTTTTTTAACTAAAATAGAAGCATTCTTCTTTAAACAATCAAACTCTATTGGTTAAAATTTGTTTAACAATTTCATTATTAGGGATTAGATTTTTTAGGTTAATGATTCTGTATCAAAAGAAGCAAAAAAGTGCTTTAAACCAAGTCCTCTAACCTTTAAAAGCACCATTTCTTTGGCTTTGTTCATTGCAAATTTTTTAATATTAGTTGCTTATTAGTTACGAAGACTGACGAAGCTGAGTGTAAAAAAAGAAAGTGTTGAGTGGTATTGCCAAATTTTTCTTTTAAAAAAAAATCATATTGTAAACTGGAGTAGGTTTAGATTAACTGTGCTTTGCTTTCTGAGATGGTTTAACAGAAAAGCACATGGTCTTCCATCACTCATGGGAGCCTTTTTTTCATCACCCTGTATATTATAAAAAGGGGCAAACCAAAAGATAAAGAAGAAAAGGAACCGAAAGTAGCTCAAGCTCTTGACTGAAGAAGTCAAGGAAGAGTAAAAAGGAAAATCAAACCAAACAAATTCAAGTTGAAGGAAGAAAGTCTAACAACGAGATGAAGATAAACAAAATCCGGGAACATCAAGTAAAAAAAATCGATGTTGAACCCAATTTCAACAAGAGCACAATTACATCGATCACCGATCATCGGAGAAAACATCGATTTTGAAAAATAGTAATAAAAAACTCAATAGCATAGTTTATTGTGAAAAACAAAAATAAATAAAATTCTTAATAAAGCAACAAAATAATAAGTAAATACGAGAAAAACAAAAGTGAATAAAAACTTTAAGTAATAAACAAAATAATAAGTAAATAAATTATAAAAACAACAAATCCCAGATTAATAAGAATAAACAAAATTCTAAAATATAACTCCCTTAAATTAAATTCTAGTCTTCTTTATAAATGTCACCAAAATCAAGAGTGTAAAATAAAATACATATGTACATCGAAACCGCAATTATCGATTTTTAATGATATATTGAAAATAAAAATACAGGGTGTCCCAGAACTCGCGCCAAAGTATGCGTGCCAAAAATAGTAAGACCTTTGAATTTCGCGTTTTCTGGTTCCCTCTAAAAGTCAAAATTTTTTAAATTGTTATTTTTTGATCCACAATTTGTAAGTTGATGCAGTTATTGACCGAATGTAAGTCTGTAAATTCTCCAAATTTCACTTAATTAATAAAAAGAGTTTGATAATAAAAAAAATTGACAATGAAAATCCAAAAATTAGTCTTTTTTCAAAAAATTTTGAAATCAATAAGCGTGTCAAGGATAGTAGGTAAAATTCAGATAACACTAAAATATCTGATAATAATCTCTAAAACCTATTTTTCAAAAATTGTTAGAATTTCGAAACAATCGATAAGCACTATAAGGTCAAGTGTAAAGTCAAAAAAAATATCTATGATAGATTTCCACATACAGGTGTCCCAGAACTCGCGCCCCAGAGAGCAAGGGAGTGTGCCGACAGCAATACAGATGGTAAATTTCAAAACAAAAATTGACTAAGATTAATAGTATTCAAGAACTGATAAAAAGTTAATAACCAATCCCGAAAGCTTATTCGAGAAGTGGAGTAAAAGGCCATCCCAATTTCCTAGGCAACGAGAGTCTAATGTTCATCTGACCAATGGATGATAGTATGTGTCCACAGTTTTTTTGTCTTATCTCGGTTATTTTTTGAGTTAAAAAATTATAGTTTTGAAATTTTGGTTCAGAATTGTTGCCTCCATAAGCCCTTTTTCTCGGGGGGGGGGGGCGAGTTCTGAGACACCCTGTATATGTAGGTATGTATTGTAAATCGATGTTTTTGTGGCAAAATCGATATTAGTAAAAAATCGATGTAAAAGTCCCAGATTTAAGATAACACGCTTCACCATCTTCTTGCTAGACACGGCGACAATAATAGTTATTTGTGTTTTAAAGTGTTTATTTTTTGGCCGAGCCTTTTTTTAATAGCCGAGGCACTTTTTAGTTGTGATACACACAAGATTTTTTTAGGCGACATCATTAAATTTACAAGTTAATTAATTTTTATTTATGATTTATTGATTTAATCATTTATAACAACTGAATAATTGTAAATACTTATTAATCCTTCAGAAAAGTTCATATTTTCTTTATTTACATTTTCAGTTTCGGCATGTGTAGCTTCACAACTTGTATGAATTAGGTTTAATGTTCTTTTTGATGTTGTTGCAGCAGGACTGCGTCTTTGTTGCACTTTACAGCAGTTTGTCGATTTGATTTTACCCAAATAATTATTAAATTGGGGGTAATGTCGGTATCTTGACGTAATATGCAAAACAATGGATAGATGGCGCCACCATAGATCGGCCAAAAATGTTTGCGGCCAGAAAAGACTTACTTTTAGGCCGCTTTTGAAGCCTAAAAATCCCATTTTTAGTTTAAGTCGCCTAAAAAACTCTTAAGAGCCTGTAAATGTTGAACTAGAACTAGAACTGGAATGAATTTGAATAGAAAAGTCAAATTGAAAAGAGCTGCGTGTGAGCAATGCCCATTCAAGTGATAACTCCTCATGTATGAAATCAGTTAAGCTTACAATTTACTGGGCAGTTAACACAACCGTGCGGTATAAAATGGCGTTGAGCCGGGGTTACTACCCATGTCCTATACACTTGGTACATTGTTTATAGCCTAGCCTCGTAATTAGCGCCATGTTACGACTTAATTAATTAGCCGCCTCAATATTCTTCGTCCACGTAGCGAAAAAAAGACACAAAATCCTTTTCCTTTCACTGCAGTAGCCATGAAATTGAATTAGTTGTAGAAAATTAAAGCAGCGTTTGGAGGTTAAAAGTCGCAACCGAGTTCAGCGACTACCATAAGCAAAAGAACCAATCTGGATCGGACTGACTGGATTTTAACTCAGTACGAGTCGCCCGAGGAGGTGCAACTACTTCCCGATTGAAAAATTAAGCTGCTAAGAAGCTGGTTGCTGATTTATTACCCAAGCGCGAGTTTTGTCGTTGCTTCTCAGTGGGATCTCGAGATATGTTTCAATACAAGGTGGAGGAAGACCGATCTTCCCATTTTCTGACATTCCAAAAACGTGCCGGAATAAATAATCGACTAATAAAATCGTGCTAAACACGATAAAAACTTGAGTTGCCACTAATATCTAATTCTGTTTTGTTGATGCATAAAATCACACAATCCTGTTAGATTTATGTGAATTAATCGACTATAAAATTCTTTCGTCTTGTTCTTTGTAAGAAACAAGTTTTTTGTTAACAGCGGCGTACAAAGACACCGACAAATTTGTTTGGGTTTTTACAATAATTTTCAAGTGTCGATACTCTTCATCACCCATCCTGCATCTCAAGAATTCTGTAATTACTAACCGGTAATCAAGTTAATCATGAGAAATTAATTGCCAAGAAATTTGCACATTTCTCACTCGCTTACAATGCTCGCGATAATTGGAATTGTTATTAATTTTACAGAATTTTGATTTCAACGCAATTAGAGTCTTTGAATCCTTCGATAGTGCGCACTCTCGGTGTCATCCACCCTAATCGAGTCTCCCATCTAAATCGATTAAACAATTCTTGTCAGTATCGAAAGCTCGCCCCCGGAAACATTACCCATGGAATTCCACGCCTCTTATCACCTCCATATAAGTAAATAACAGAATCAATGGTGTTTCTCTCGACTCGTCACGACTTAAAGTCTTGTAATAATTAATAGTAGTATCAACCCGACGTGATTGCCGAAATCAATGCCCGATAGTTTGATATTGCGTCAAAATCGTGATGAACGCGCGCTTTTTGCTTAACCTTTTATGAGCTACTTGCTCTATTCAATACACAGCATAATAGTAATTTGTTGAAAATCAACGTGTGAAAGCTGAATAAAGACGTGTCTTCATAACTACTTTATTAGTACAAGTATTTGTGTAGTCGGAGAATTTTACCTGATATAGATTAAATTGAAGTAAAACTGTTATTTGTGCGGCGGCAGCGGCCAAAAGCTCTCATGCTATGCAAATGTAATAAGCGTAAAAGCCGTAGCTTAATCTGGCAATCAGGACATGCTCTGAATAAATCATTTCGGCTAACCGAATACCAACAATATAAAGAAGACACCTGTAAATTAAATTAATGCCGAGAGTAGTCGGATCGAAAAAGGCAAACAGCAGGCTGGATTTCTTCGGAAAAGTCCAAATTTTTCGGGTGAGAAATGTAAACAATGACAGTCGCTGAAGATTTCACATGTTCCGAAAATGTTGTCAATATGTACACGGGTGTGGGTTTTAATTTTTTACGCCTTCTATTCTAAATTGTTGATTACGCATAGTCAATTTAGACTATTGTCGACATTTTACCTTTTGGACCAATTCACTTTGTAACATTTATATATTCTGATATTATTTGTCAGAAATCGGGCCAGAAATGTCCACAAATTAGAAGATGAAACAGCAGTAAAATTAATGTCACGATTAATTGAACTCTCAAATTAACATGTTTGTCAGTAGAACCATTAAATTTATGATGTGTTGAGTAAACGGGACCTGCCATTCTTTGATTCGTTAAATTCAAATCGTCTTTTCTTTATGAGGGCGGAGTTTAATTAAAGTTACAAATTCCAGAAAATATTCAGTCCCAAAATATTAAAGTTACTAAGGTTGGCGAAAACAAAATATTCTAAACGTGACAGTTGGCAAGTGTGGTAACTAAATAGCCAGTGACGTTTCTAATGCCAAAATTTTAATTTCGAAGCTTCAAATTTGACTGTCGCGGCCAAATTATCTGACGTGCAAATTTAAATCAATCCTGTCAAAGGTGACAGTAATAATGAAATTCATAAAGGATGCTTTACACTTAATGACAATCGAATGACTTTGACTGTAAAAATTTATTTTGCGCGTGAAAAAAGGGAAGAAATTGCATGTTAATTTCAACATTAAGAGGTAAAGTCCGTTTTTTTTTAAAACCATCAACACCGCAATCTTCCCCTGCATTACAACCGGCAACGTTGTCTAGGGAGATTTTTGGTGAGAAAATAGTTGTCAAATTTTTGACATTTCTGAAAATTAGGCAGTGTTTCCGTTAAAAACGTTTCTTTTACAGCCTGTTGGATTGCAAATTAAAGGATTTAATAGTGAAAAGACTCGGCACAGCCTGAAAGGCCGTTTTGTGTAATCAAATTGTCAATTAGGCAACTAACCTATTTGATTTTATCACCAAAAAGTCACCATCGACGACGTTGCCGGTTGTAAAGTGGTGGGAGAGTGAAAAAACGGACTTTAATTTAAAGCCGACCGAAGAAAACATTTCATAAATTCATAAAAATTTATAAAAATTTCATAAAAAACTCCCATAATATTGTCTAGATGTTAAGAAGACAATCAGCATTTGCAAAATATATTTTTACCGTACAGTTTTTTCTTAAAATAATAAAGAAATCCGAATCTGGCACTTCAACAGCCTACATAGGTCAATGTGGCAACGTTGCCTGGTTGTCGCAAACGTATTTTGCAAATTAGAAATAAGTTTCTTTTTCAATTTCGTAATCTGCACTAGTTGCCCTCCAATAAACGTCTCTATCGCATTTTCCAGAAAAATTTCACAATATCCTTTGCCAATAATTGATTTTTTGAACTGCGGCAAGCAGTCAAACTTTTATCTTCTTTTTCCGCAAATTTTTGTTTCTGCCACTTGCCTTTAAACGTAACTATTTCAGACATCCTAGCAATTAACAAATAGAAATGTAATCTGGAAATGTAATTTGTAGGTTATGTTGACAGCTCGCAGCGTTGCCAATACTACAACTGTCGTGAAAGGTCTGAAGTTAGCAACATTCAAAAAGTATCCGGAACAAACTTCATCTCAATTTGTCTCGACCATACTCCCTTAAAAATCTAATTTTTAGTGAATTTGTTTGTCTTTAGTTTGTGGATTGGCATTGTTGTGACAATTTAAGTGTAAAGAGCGATTGCTCGTGTTGCGCAGTTTGTGGCGCAGTTTAATACAATGTCTGACACAGAAGAAGAGTTTATAACTACAGCTCTTGAGACCAACACAATATGGTAATTAGTAATTAGTAATTTCTTGCCGTCAAGGTCAAAGCAAAAGTATGAATATAGAATATACAGTTGCGGACACAAAATCTTACACGTTCTGACGTTTCAAAAATATGAGTGTAGTCTGTGCATTACTGTCATTGTCATTACTGACGTTTAAAACATCAAAGATTGACAAGTTGTCAATTCAGAATTGTCATGACTAAAGTATTTAAATCCGATAAAATTAGAATAGTTTCTTTAGTACAGAGTGGTTTGATCTAGTCAGGTCCTTACAATATTGAAAACACCGAAAATTCTAGCCATTTTGAAAAAAATAATTAAAACTGTCAAAATTGACAATGCAAAAAAGTAAGGTTACAAATTCTAAGAGGGGTTTTACATCATGTGACAATTAGATGACTGACGTCTAAGATTTTTTGTCCGCGGCTGTATGTACAGGCTGTTTTTGAAATGCATGTATAAAAAGAGTCTGGTAATTCTTTGACACAAATTGAGCCGATTAAGAGAAAAAGTTTGTTTTGGAGATAAAATTACATAAAATTAAAAAAAAATTGCATGTGCGCCACTGATTTAAAAGTCCATTCCAAGTACGCTTTTTGCCAGTGGTGTAGAAAGTACGTGCATAGGGGTTAATTTTACCTTGTCATCTTTGATTTTAAAATTGTTTTTTCCGACTTCATACTTCTTTCAAAAACACTCTAATAATGAAAAATTCATGAATTTGAAAGAGAAGAAAGAAAAACATAACCTCGTTGTTGGAAAAAGGAATTAAACACATCGTGTTTCGATAAGATTTTCATCGAGTGGCCTACGATTTTCCTTGCTTAATAAAAAAATGCCGCTTTACAAAAATAATGATTTTAAACATTGGTTACATAACCTCAAAATACTTAAAAAAAATTATTTGGTGGCATTGATTTAGGACAATTGGACCGCTGAAGGTATGAATTTTTTTCTATTTCTGCATAATTTTGTTATTTAAATTCTTTCTCTATTGGCGATTTTGACGATTGACAAGTGACACTATTGACAGACGTCCAAAGTAACAGGACTAGTTCAAACACAGTACACGAAAGAAATTAGATTGCAAATATGTAGTTAAAAATAGTTTTGAACTACAGTGTACACAATGTGAAAAACATGGGAAACGAAGTTTACAGCAAAGTTCTTTTAGTGTTTCTGGACATTGTTATGACATTTGTAAGAGGTATATGGAGCCTCCTTTCAAACTATCACAATGGAAAGTACACTCGTCAAGTGGTTGGAGTTACCAAGTTAGGAAACCAACCAAAAATCGTTGCAAAATGTTTAAATTTGGAACATCCAGAGCAATACACAGGTCATTGCTTCAACAATTCCTCGGTGACAATGGAATTAAAACGACATGGCGAATGGAAAAATAAGCCCGTGACTGAAGATTATGTGGGCATTTTGATGACAGCTAAAAGACGTCACAAATTCAACATTGACATTAAGAATAACAATAGGAAATGGAAATGGGACCATCTAGTTATAGAGGTTTATATTGGCTTTTTTCACCATAATCGTGGGAAAAGTATAGTACGCAACTTACGTGCGCTCGTGCTTACAATTTTTTCGCTCGTGCATAATACATTTCTTACCCTACACGTTACGTAAAATACTGTTATACCGATTAAGAAATGAAAAATTGAATAAAAGTCAAAGTGATGTTTTGTGCAGAAATAGGTGATCCTGCCTCGCTTATGCATGGTACTGCATTCCTGCGATTTGGGATCATGGTCGCAATGACACATGCACTCAGACCTTGTTAGTTTCTCCAGTTGCATTGTACATTCGTTCCATAAACATGTTCATACACATCCAATTACGATCTTCCTCCTCATTTCTTAAAACAGGATTATGTAAATAAAATCTCATGTTCCTTTGTAAAGGCGTGTATTTACCCAATGGTATTTTTAGCCAGGATTGATTAAAATATATTTCTTACGCACCCGTTCCAACAAAAATAATGTATGAATCACAAGGAAAGCAGGCACTTATCCTCAATCGCAATTGTTTGAAGATTTGACGGGGAATAATTGGTGTTATTTGTTCCGGGTTCTTTTAATTTGACATTTGGACGTGTCATCACGCACCTTATTAACTCTGCAGGTTGGTTGGCACCGCTGGACAATTTGTCAATTAAGAGATTACCGGTGCAGTTTCAAGTTTAATTGGGCCGTAAAGGTGCTCATAAATTTCGTTTGTCCTATTTAACATTTTACAACTATGCAAATCAGTCGATGTCCATCGTCTCGTGGAAAAAATCAAAAGAAATCGCGTGCATATTTCATAAGAGAAAATACAGATTGTATGCAAATCCTAAATCAAAAGACGCTGCCATCATCTTTCAAGTGACACGGATTACCAGAACCAACCCACATACATAAAATTTGCTACACTTGGGTATTCATACACTCAAATTAAAAATCATTGTTTCTAGAAAGCAGCAAGATGGCCCAATTCGACCTGTGGTGACAGTTACGGTCACTCCCGGTCATTGTTGCTGCTTTTCGCTTGCAAATAGAGGAATGCTCTCAAATTGTAACGAGTTGAATATGCAACGGAATACAAGAAAGTCGCACGCGTTATGTTGACTTATCTTGGCGACAATTATTGTCGGATTCGAGTAACTGTTCCGCGATTTTGAACCACCGATCGCTCTCAATTACCAACGGGTCAACAACCTGATGGGAGAAAATGGGAAGAAATTCCAAAATAAACAAACATGTTGCATAATTATTATGAGTCATCAACAAAGATGCATCCAAATCCAGTGTCAAAATAGGTCGATTTATCGCCCGGCCATTTAGGGGCGTCCTACCCTTGACCTGGAGCGGAAGTGACAGCCCCTCCGCCACATTCCTCGACACCTTGGACCACCAAAGCGTTGGGATGTCTGACTGATACTCGATAAAGAAATTCTTCATTTATTATAATTCCGCCACGCTTCTGAGCTCCGTAAAATTGTTGAAAAATAAATTGATAATAAACAAAGCCTCGTTACTATCAAAACAGATTTGTTTACCTGTAAATCAGAAGTATCAGGTAACAATGTCACCTTGTGACGACAATGGCGTGTCACGGGTCCAGAGGTCGATAAAAGAAATTTTGAAGAAGACGCTTCAGATCCGAAAAGTCCAAGAGTTTCTTAACGATGTGGCGCCAACTATCTGCTAATTAATAGGTAATAAATAAAGCATACATAATAAAATACTAGCATCCATTAATGAGAGGATCATAAATAATGTATAACAAGTGTGGAGATTTTGAAATTCGGTACCATTTTTCGTATTGATCGAACCGGGCTCCATTAGCGAATGAATTTTTGTGAGAGCACATTAAATTTGATGTAGAATTAAAAATTATGCTAAATCAATAACGCAATTATTTTAAATACGAAAAATTGCTCCCCAACATGCGATGGCGTGTAGTTTTCTAAATATATCTTTTCCAAAAAACAAAGGGCGATAGTTTATTACGTAGTAATCAAGTTTGCAGAAATTAATTTCGACCTAAATTTAGACAGTAATCACACAGAATTATTAAATTTTAGTCAACAAAATTTCTAAATAAAATTGTCTTCTGATTCTAAATACGAAGTCCGTTCTGTTCGATCAGGTCAGGACTCGGAGATATTGGTAAAATAAGTTTTTTTTGAGTACCCCGCGTTCTATTTTGGTTTTTTAAATTTTGTTTAACAACTTGAAAAATCATGAAACTTTATAATACATCATTGCGAAGGAAATTAAATAAGCTTCCCAACGAACTAAAGAAGTCTCCGGTGAAGTTAGTTTTTGCCAAGATATTCGAGAAAAACTGATAAAAATTTCGGAAAACGAACGATTTTTTAAAACTTGTTGACACTTTTATGCAGACAACTTTTAAGTTGGTACTTTGTTTTTTTATTGTAATACGTCATTATAAAGGGTGATATCTCTGCTTTCTAACGCGGTGTTGAACAAAATATTATCTCTTGCCATTTAGAAGTTACATGACAAAGAATATTGGGTAATTTAAAAAAAAAATACGATTTGTTAAGTTTTAAAGATTTTGTAACAATTTTAATTAGAGTACCCACAAGAATGTAGTTTTTTGTTAAATTTCGCGTTTTTAAATTTTATTGGTCAGAATGGAAGATCGAAGATCATAGATAAAAACTCAGCAGCAACTGTGAAAAAGTTGGTCGAGTTTAATAATTTTGTTTTCGTATCAATGTAGATAATTTTTTCGCCTCAGATAATTGGTGATGATTTTTATTGGTCACTTAATAAACATATTGGAAGTAATAACGTCTTCAAATGTTATTACTTTAGCGCTAAAATAACAGAAGTTACAGCGATTATAGAAAATCTTTGGCCAATTCTAAAAAGGACAATTTATAAAATTTGTAATTCATGTCGAAAACTATGAAATTTGCTGCACGTACTAAACATATTGGAAGTAATAACGTATTCAAATTTTATTACTTTAGGCTAGAATAACCGGAGTTACAGCATTTATGAAAATGTTTTATCAATTCTAAGAACGAAAATTTCTAAACGTTTTTTTGTTCTAAAATTATGAAATTTGCGGCACTGACTAAATATATTGGAAGTAAAAACTTCTCCAAATTTTATTACTTTAGGTCTAAAATTACCGGAGTTACAGGGTTTAGAAAAAGTTATGAAAATTTTTGACTAATTCTAAAAAACGAAAATTTCTAAAATCTGTCTTTCTTGTTCTAATATTATAAAATTTGATGCACGTAATAAACATGTTGGAAGTAATATTGTCTCCAAAGTTAATTACTTTAGGGCTAAAATGACCGGAGTCACCCTTTATAGAAAATTATGAAATTTTTTGGCAAATTCTAAAATCTAAAATTTCTAAAATCTGTTTTTCTTGTTCTAAAATTATGTAATTTGCGGTACCTACTTAATAAACATATTGAAAGTAAGAAAGAAAATGTTATTATTTTTGTGCTAAAATTACTAAAGTTGCAGCTTTTACAGAAAAATATGAAAATTTTTGGCCCATTTAAAAAACGTAAATTTATAAAATCTGTCCTTCTGGTTCTAAAATTATGAAATTTGCTGTATTTAATAAACATGTTGAAAGTAATAACGTCTTTAAACTTTATTTCCTTTGTGCTAAAATTACTGAAGTTACAGCGTTTACAGAAAAATATGAAAATTTTTGGCCAATTCTAAAAACTTCAATTTCTAAAATCTGTCGTTTTGGTTCTAAAATTATAAAATTTGCTGTACTTAATAAATATATTGGAAATAATAATGGCTCCAAATTTTATTACTTTAGCATTGAAATAACCGGAGTTACAGCTTTTATAGAAAATTTTTGGATAATTCTAAAAATCTGTAATTCATGTTCTAAAATTATGAAATTTCCTGCACTAACTAAACATATTGGAAGTAATAACGTCTTTAAATTTTATTTTCTTTGTGCTAAAATTACTGAAGTTACAGCGTTTACAGAAAAATATGAAAATTTTTGGACAATTCTAAAAACTGCAATTTCTAAAATCTGTCGTTTTGGTTCTAAAATTATAAAATTTGCTGTACTTAATAAATATATTGGAAATAATAATGGCTCAAAATTCTGTTACTTTAGCATTGAAATAACCGGAGTTACAGCTTCTATAGAAAATTTTTGGATAATTCTAAAAATCTGTAATTCATGTTCTAAAATTATGAAATTTCCTGCACTGACTAAACATATTGGAAGTAATAACGTCTTCATTTCATTATTTTTGCGCTTGAATAACCGGAGTTACAGGGTTTATGAAAATCTTTGGCCAGTAGTAAAAACGAAAATTTCTAAAATCTGTAATTCTTATTCTAAAATTATGAAATTTGCTGTACTTAATAAACATATAGGAAGTAATAATTTTTCCAAGTTTTATTACCTTAGCGCTAAAATTATCGAAATTACAGCGTTTATAAAAAATTAAGAAAAAGTGAAGAAAATAAATGTTTGTACAGTAGAACGAAAAAATTTTTTTTAACAATATCTCTGAATCTGAGCCAAACGTTTAAATTTCGAAATTGAAACCAGCAATTACATACATTACGCAAATCGCAAGAAGACAACAAACAAGTAGCTCGAACTACAACATGGTCGGATTACTCATTAGAAATTTAAATGTGACTAAAAAAGTGAAATGTCAGAATGTTGTTCGAGTAGAAATATTGTGTAGATCTTATCGGTTGAAATTGTTCGAAATAATCGTCAGTAATGCAAACACCAACACACCTGCTATATTTAAATATTGAAACTGCCAACAGTCACAATCAATAATCGACTAGAAATAATTACAGTATCACGAAACTGTAAGTTCATCTTAAATCGTTTTAATTGCATGATCGGGCGAAATATTTTACGCCGACCTGTCAGCATTCCAACACCATTTACGACAGCTTGAAACCAGCAGACTGAAATCCATATCATTAAAAAATAAAAACTTGGTCTTATTAGTTTCCTAATTAGACAATTTGTTCTGTTAATTGCTAGATTTTTTGCGGAGAGTTTAATTGGATTTTTATTTAAAACAAAGTGTTTGAAGGATATTTTTGAGGCGACGAATAGAAGTAGTACAGCTACAAATTTGGATCCACCTGAGTGCACTCGTGAATTTTTTCCCCAACATCCGGTACCAGTTCATTTCCTTAAGTTTTCGCCGTTCCAACAAAATCGTATAAAAACGTGGTACAATTCGCGTTCGCCAATATTACATCAATGAGTGAAAGCAGGCAGAAAGTATTAGAAATCAATTCCTGGTCATGTCTCGCCCATTCCAGCGCTTCATTACCTACACAATGGTGTTATAACACCATTGCATCACTTGACTTAAAATCAGATCAATTTTATATTCCATATCTCCGCTATTTGAAGACTATACATAGCCCAATATAAATAGCTGCACCAATTTTGAGCGGCGTGATTGGCAAGAGGTTACATTGACTTAAATTCGACGCTTTCCTGAAGCATATAAGAATTAATAATAGAATGCCTAATTTTATCCACGCTTCACACGAATCTAAATTAATGTGTAAACGTCAGTTTTAAATTTCGTTACACAATTTGTAAACACTAGTGTTCACCTCGAGATGCTTTTTTAAATCCTTGGCAATCGATTTAAAAACTGTCATTTTTTGTCGTAACTGTTGATGTTCTGGTAGCTTGGTAACGATAAGGCGCTTGTTAATAATTTACAGTTACCGTGATAGGTAGCCGTTTGGTAGTCAGATCTATATCAATTATTGCTTGCTCGATTGCCCGATGCACAACTTTCGATGGGCTTATATTTCATTATCATTGCGTTATCGCATCGTGGAAAAAGAGTTTAACATCCACGATCAAACATGCCGACAGGTACTCTCGAGGACTGGTGAAATTTTCAAATTAAAGTTTTGATGCCACTGGAGACACTCAACTTGAAAAAATTAGCTCAAGAGATTTTTTTCTTGCTTTCTAGGAGACGCTGAATAAAAATTTAAAAGTTTCGAGCAACGAACAATTTAATTGTTTACTACTTCTAAACGTAAACAATTTAAAAAATATCCAAAATTTGGAGAACCATAGATATTTCTAATTTCTAATTCTACTTAATTTTAAAGATATGAATTTCAGGAGTTTTTAGAATTATGCTACAATTAATTATGCAGTTTGTTGCACGTAATAAAACTTTTGGAAGTAATAGCATTATCAAATTTTATTAGTTTAGCGCTAATATAGCCGGAGTTAGAACGTCTAAAATCTGTCCTTCTTGTCTGAAAATTAAGCAATTTGTCACACTAAATAAACATATTAGAACTAATAACGTCTCTGAATTTTATTACTTTTGCACTAAATTAACCGGAGTTACAGCGTTTATAGAAAATTATGAAAAATTTTGCCCAATTCTAAAAACGAAAATTTCTAAAATTTCCATTTCTTGTTCTAAAATTATAAAGTTTGCTGCACGTAATAAACATACTAGGAGTAATAACGTCTCTAAATTTTATTACTTTAACTCTAAAATTACGAGACTTGTAGCGTTTATAGAAAATTATAGAATGTGTTAGCATACTTATTCAAAAAATTAAAATTTTTAAAATTTGGCATTTCTGTTTTGAAATAATGCAATTTGACGCACTAAATACACATATCGTGGGTAGTAATGTGTCCAAATTTGATTACTTTAGCGCTACAATTATACCGGAGTTACAGCGTTTATAGATCATCATGAACATTTTTGCCAAATTCTAAAAACAAAAATTGTTAAAATTTGTCTTTCTTGTTCTAAATTATGCAATTTGCTGTGCTTAATAAACGTAACGTCTCCAAATTTTATTACCTTAGCCGACAATTACAGGATTTACAGCGCTTATAGAAAATTATGACAATTTTTGACTAATTCTAAAAACGAAAATTTCTCAAATCTGTTCTTTTTATTTAAAAATTATGCAATTTGCTGCACGTAATAAACATACTAGTAATAATATTGCTTACAAATTTTATGACTTCTGCGTTAAAATTACTGGAGTTACAGCGTTTATAGAACATTATGAAAAATTTTGCCCAATTCTAAAAACGAAAATTTCTAAAATCTCTTTTTTTTGTTCTAAAATTATAAAATTTGCTGCACGTAATAAACATACTAGGAGTAATAACGTCTCTAAATTTTATTACTTTAACTCTAAAATTACGAGACTTGTAGCGTTTATAGAAAATTATGGAATGTGTTGGCATACTTATTCAAAAAATTAAAATTTTTAAAATTTGGCATTTCTGTTTTGAAATAATGCAATTTAACGCACTAAATAAACATATCGTGGGTAGTAATGTGTCCAAATTTCATTACTTTAGCGCTACAATTATACCGGAGTTACAGCGTTTATAGATCATCATGAAAATTTTTGCCAAATTCTAAAAACAAAAATTGTTAAAATTTGTCTTTCTTGTTCTAAATTATGCAATTTGCTGTGCTTAATAAACGTAACGTCTCCAAATTTTATTACCTTAGCCGACAATTACAAGATTTACAGCGCTTATAGAAAATTATGACAATTTTTGACTAATTCTAAAAACGAAAATTTCTCAAATCTGTTCTTTTTATTTAAAAATTATGCAATTTGCTGCACGTAATAAACATACTAGTAATAATATTGCTTACAAATTTTATGACTTCTGCGTTAAAATTACTGGAGTTACAGCGTTTATAGAACATTATGAAAAATTTTGCCCAATTCTAAAAACGAAAATTTCTAAAATCTCTTTTTTTTGTTCTAAAGTTATAAAATTTGCTGCACGTAATAAACGTACTAGGAGTAATAACGTCTCTAAATTTTATTACTTTAACTCTAAAATTACGAGACTTGTAGCGTTTATAGAAAATTATGGAATGTGTTGGCATACTTATTCAAAAAATTAAAATTTTTAAAATTTGGCATTTCTGTTTTGAAATAATGCAATTTAACGCACTAAATAAACATATCGTGGGTAGTAATGTGTCCAAATTTCATTACTTTAGCGCTACAATTATACCGGAGTTACAGCGTTTATAGAAAATCATGAAAATTTTTGCCAAATTCTAAAAACAAAAATTGTTAAAATTTGTCTTTCTTGTTTTAAATTATGCAATTTGCTGTGCTTAATAAACGTAACATCTCCAAATTTTATTACCTTAGCCGACAATTACAGGATTTACAGCGCTTAGAGAAAATTATGACAATTTTTGACTAATTCTAAAAACGAAAATTTCTAAAATCTCTCTTCTAAAATTGTGAAATCTGCTGCACGTAATAAACAAACAAGGAGTAATAACGTCTCTAAATTTTATTACTTTAACTCTAAAATTACGGGACTTATAGCATTTATAGAAAATTATAGAATGTCTTGGCATACTTATTTAAAAAATTAAAATTTTTAAAATCTGTCTTTCTTGTTCTAAATTATGCAATTTGCTGTGCTTAATAAACGTAACGTCTCCAAATTTTATTACTTTAGCCGACAATTACAGGATTTGCAGCGCTTATAGAAAATTATGAAAATTTTTGCCTAATTCTAAAAATGAAAATTTCTAAAATCTGTTCTTTTTATTCTAAAATAATGCAATTTGCTGCCCTTAATAAACGTTACGTTTTCAAATTTTATTACCTTAGCCGACAATTACAGGATTTTGCAGCGCTTATAGAAAATTATGACAATTTTTGACTAATTCTAAAAATAAAAATTTCTCAAATCTGTTCTTTTTATTTAAAAATTATGCACTTTGCTGCACGTAATAAACATACTAGTAGTAATATTGTTTCCAAATTTTATAACTTCTGCGTTAAAATTACTGGAGTTACAGCGTTTATTGAAAATTATGAAAAACTTTGCCCAATTCTAAAAACGAAAATTTCTAAAATTTCCATTTCTTGTTCTAAAATTATAAAGTTTGCTGCACGTAATAAACATACTAGGAGTAATAACGTCTTTAAATTTTATTACTTTGACTCTAAAATTACGGGACTTGTAGCGTTTATAGAAAATTATGGAATGTGTTGGCATACTTATTCAAAAAATTAAAATTTTTAAAATTTGGCATTCCTGTTTTGAAATAATGCAATTTGACGCACTAAATAAACGTATCGTGGGTAGTAATGTGTCCAAATTTCATTACTTTAGCGCTACAATTACCGGAGTTACAGCGTTTATCAGAAAATCATGAAAATTTTTGCCAAATTCTAAAAACGAAAATTGTTAAAATCTGTCTTTTTTGTTCTAAATTATGCAATTTGCTGCACATAATAAACATACTAGTAGTAATAATGCTTTCAAATTTTATTTTACTTCTGCGTTAAAATTACTGGAATTACAGCGTTTATAAAAAATTATGAAATTGGCCAATTCTAAAAACAAAAATTTTTAAAATATGTCTTTCTTGTTCTAATTGTATGAAATTTACTGCATTCAATAAACATATGAATTTAATGTTTTAACGCTAGAGCTTTTAGAGGAATGAAATGTTTAAACAAAAAGTGGTAATCATGCTGTTCTGAAGTTAAAAAAATGAGCTATAAATTATAGAGTAAAACTTAATTGGACGTGAAAAAATTCTAAACCAGAAGAATTTTAAAAGTATCAAATATCTGAAGAACTTGGAAAGAATCAAAAACCCAAAAATGTATTAAAATGTAATACGTCAAAAAAGCAGAAGAATTGACGAAATTTCAGCAGCATATTTGTTAAAACTTGTTGCATATTTTGCAATGATCCATATTTTCGTAGATTTTGCTACATATTTTCCGCTGTAGACTGATGACGGCGCACAAAACGTGGAAACATTAGTCAAAACTGAACAAAAAGGATTTGACAGTGAAATTAACTCGTTTCAAGTTTCAAAAGCTTGTCAAAATCGTAAAGAATTTATCCGGTCACACTCGGCTAAAGACAAAATTTATGATAGCATAATTCAAGCAATTTATTCACTGTTTACAGAATAACTAGCTTGTGAACAGCAATGTAAAGAGCCATCTTATCATGCCAATTATTAATTTTTCTACTGTGTTGTGCATAATCTATACTTGAACCAGCTCTAATTTATGCATTACGCATCAATAATAATTTCACATTCTCAACCATATTTACGAGCGCATTTTAAGTGGTGCTGGTGCAAATTCCAATTTCTGATTTAAACGTGACACTGTTTTTGGGGTGTAACGAGCCGTAGTAAACGAACGTTTGCTCATTTAGCTGTAATCATAAAAATTACAGTAAATAATGTCAAATTAATGTTATGATAAGTAGAACATTAATAACTACTTGTATCTAGATCTGATACATGAATTGGGTTAGGTGACACTATTAGTGTTTTCCGCATTGCGACTCGGCGCGTGTTGTGTCATTTAAAATCTACAAGGCATGAAATAATAACACTGATCGCCCCAAGATTAGGGCTTGTAGTGTGAATGTTTACTGAAATGTTGCTTAATTGCATGTGGCTATTGTAACTACAAGAAAAAACGTGGAGATTCGAAAGCGACACGAAATGTCGGCTCATCTTATGAATGAATCCTGTTGCGACACTCCTACGGTTATTAATAATATATTATTAGTATTTCCTCATCAACAAACGTTGGAACGTGTTGGCTGTTTCGTAACTGGAGATATGAATGATATAGTTTCTTGTCGGCCATTAATTCGCGCCGGGAAACCATGTTAGGTTTGTGTTTTCAAATCAACATGGAATTTATCTGGCGCTATAGTCCAGGGAAAATAAAAATTAAGAAGCCAAATTATTTCAATTTTAAAACTTAGCAGAAAAAATTACCTAAGTTCTCAAAAATACATGCATTCATTCGAAACTGTCAAATCGGTTGCAGCTCGGGCGTTTCATGCTTTTATTTCTTGCCTTTTCAAAAATACAAATTTTAGAAATTTTCTAAAAATTTGTAATACGTGTATTCTATACCAAATCGACCACTTTTGACCCCGACTCTTTTTGATTTGACTGAAGGTTTTTTATCTTTTTCTGCCCTATGAAAAACAGTTCTTCTCAATTTTTTTTCAAATTTTTGTTCTCAACCCAAAAAAAGTTATAATTTTTTTCAAAAAATGGCTTTTATACAAAGTGTTTATATTTATAAACATGTTTCTAGCATCAAGGGTGCCTCTGAAATTTCTTTTCTTTCGCGCACTATTTTGCCGCTTTGTTTTTATAGTGAATATAACTATTTGAAAATATTTATGATACTTAGGTCAATTTTTTTTTATTAAATAAACACCATTGGCAGTGTTTATAAAAATTACAATCTGATCATAGATTTGATCAAAAAGCAATTTTTGTCTAACTTATAAGTTAGACTTACGTCAATGACGTTTCAGTTACAGTTTTGGGTTCAAGTTTTTGATTTTCAGGTTTTAAACCACAACTAGAACAGTTTATTTCTCAAAACCTACTTTGCTCCATGTTTGAGGTTAACTGCAAATGTCAATTAAAAAATCCAAACCAACATTTGTAATAAGCGGCAAATTTTTTTGACATTTCATAGCCACCCTTGATGCTAGAAACATTTATAAACACTTTGTATTTTCAAATAGCTATAACTTTTCAAAAATTACTTTATTGAGACGTTTTTTTTCAATTTTTTTGTTTTGAAATGTACTTTTCAGAAAAAAAAATAGGATGATAAATTCAATGGAATTTTCTCTTTTTTGAGAAAAACCGTTATTTTCTCGAAGGTATGTACACAAAATTCATAAATTTAGTACATAAATAAAACCCCCGCGAACAGCGAAGTCTGACGGTAAATCTTTTTAACAAATTATAGAAGTTGTTAGAGTCAGTGAAATGTAAATTTTACAGTGCCAAATTGTTCAAATTTGGATTATTTTGAGTTTATTGTTTACCAGTGGTTTCTTCAAAAGTGTGATGAACCTAAAGTTTTGAAAAGTGTTTTCTTTACGGATGAAACTGAATTGGATTGTCCAATAAAGAGCATTTGATCATTTTTTGTAATATCTTCAGGTAACTTTTTCATCATTTCGTTTCTAATTAAAATAACAGTTGAATCTACAAAGTAAGTCTGGAAAAGCCACTTTATATCAAACGAGATAAAGATTGGCCCTTTTGGCGGCCCAATTTATTTCTAACAAAATCATTACCTACATACAGCAGTGTCTGATATTTAGGTTAAAATCTCGACTTTATTTGAGTAGATTCTGTATGTATGAACGAGGTTTACTCAGAAAAAAAATATTTTTTTTTAATAATTCCTAGTCATGACCTGATGGAACAAAATAGATTGCGGTTTATAAATGATTTTTCACTTTTACTGTGCGTTTTTTTTTCAGTTTGCACACACCCTTCACCTTTACATCGCATTTGGACGAGTTACTGTACATGAAAAATGAATAAAACATTTTCGTTAAGAAATTTAATTTCAAAAATGTTTTGTTACTTCTATTTTGATTTTAAAATGATTGGTTTCGAAGATAAATAAATAAAAAGAAAACAATTTTTGGAAGCTACCAAATTAGGTTAGAGAATTTTTTTGTTTCAAAACTTAAGTAATTCGTTAGGATTTAGAACCTAATTTCCTAGAGCTACAACAGTTTTGAGTGTCCCTAAAATGAAATAATTGCCATTTTTGCTAATTATGCGTGTCCGCAGTCACGCACCTCCAAGGTCATGATCACGCACAGATTTTTAAAAACGTCAAAGCGCGTAATTACGTTCTTTTTGTTTGCAACTCCCATTTCTGTCATTATATTTTTGACCTTTTATTACATAAGCATCCGGTTAACATAATTTTATTGTTATGTTAATTGCTTAATTTTACGATGGAATATCTACATTGGTAATTTTTTTCAGGTAACCTCCACGTGTTAACACGTCAATATTTTCCGATTTTTACGTCGTTTCAAACTAGAAACACGTTTCGAGTGTCCTTAATTAAAAAAGGCGATTTTCCGCGACGTGGTGACACTTTTATTATTAAATTAGTCGAAAAAGCAGGATTTTGTTGGCTCATCTAATTATAGTCTGTGATTGTAAACACGATTATCCGACTTTTGAATGAATAATGGAACTAATAAAAGCAACGCACTATTTCCTTTGTCGTTCCATCAATGGGAGTTTTATTGGGCGCGCTTTTCTATGACTACCAAAATAGGCTCGTTTAATCAAAAGTCGAGAGCTTGATATAAATTTAGAAGCCGCACTATTTATATGTTCTTTTGTAAACAGAAACATCTGTAAAATGTAAAATTCTTCTTATTATCTTTATGTGATCTTATATTAACTACTACTTTTCACAGTTGATAGTTAACTGGTTTCAGATTTACTGAAAAAAACTCATGGCAAATGCAGATGTATGCTGCGATGTAACGGATTTAACTTGTTTAACTTTGTTAGAAGTGAACAGAGATGTCCAGGAATGAAAGCAGGAGATGGAGGTGTTGAGGTCTCTATTTCTTGGATTATTCATTCATGAGGAGATTTACATACTAATTTTACCACTTCGGTTCGTTTTTTTGTCCGACTTTGCAACAAATTAAAACAGTAGCATTCAAGTATTTTTTTTCAAAAAAAGTTCAATTTAAATAAAACAATGTCGCTCTTATCAAACTTATCAAGTAAACGACTAATAAAATTAGCAGTAAAACTGTTTATTCTTCAAAGCCAACCAAACATCCCACCGAAACAGCTTTATTGGTTTGAAACCGTACGTCATAAAAAAGTAATACGATTTATAAGTGTCAAAATCCGAGATACACATGGTTTCCAGACGCATTTCCTTTGTAAAGATGAAGACCCTCAAGGCTCCCTCGTCGAGTGGTTAATACATCAAGGGTGAGCGAGTCCACAATACCGCACATACATCATCAATGCAGAGTTTATTGAATTTCAATGTTGCCAATATGAGACGTGATCGAAGCCCTGCCTTGAAGCGATGTGACCTCCTAAATTATACACAAAACAATGCTTTTATCATTATCATTGCGGATTACTGTTTCATGACCGCACTTCCTGTAATCATGGACGCGCTTTTTTCGATCTTCGAATTGGTGACCTCTTTACTTATTCGGTCACGTGACTGGAATACCAGACGTCACACGCCAGGATTAGTGGATTGTGACAGCTGACAGAGGACTGTGTTGCCAACTTGACCGAAATAAAAAAGGAGGGGAAAATTTTCAACTGGGCCACTTAAAACTGATTTTTCGAATTTCGGGACAAAAAATTAGTGCTTTGAAAAACTGCGTCCAAATTATTTTGAAATTATCGGTTTGATAAAGTTATGAAGACTCAAACTTTTTGCAGCGACTCAGAAAAATGCAATTTTCTTGCAAACCAAAAAAAGCCTTTTACTCACTTATTCGCTATAGACAAAAGATTCAGCGTTTATAGAAAATTATGAAAAGTTTTGGCTAATTCTAAAAACGAAAATTTCTAAAATCTCTAATTTTTGTTCTAAAATTATGAAATTTACTGCACTTTGTAAACATGTTGGATGTAGCAACGTCTCCAAATTTTATTATTTTTGTGCAAAATTACCGTAGTTACAGCCTTTGTAGCAAAATGAGAAAATTTTTGGCCAATTCTAAACACGAAAATTTTTAAAATTTGTCTCTTTTGTTCTAAAATTATGCAATTTGCTGTACTTAATAAACATATTGGAAGTAATAACGTCTCCAAATTTTATTACTTTTGCGCTAAAATTACTGAAGTTACAACAACGTTCATAGAAAAATATGAAAATTTTTGGCCAATTCTTAAAATAAAAATTTCTAAAATCCGAACTTTTTGTTATAAAATTATGCAATTTGCTGCAGTTAAAAAACATTATTAAAGTAATAACGTCTCTAAATCTTATTACTTTTGCGTAAAGTTACCGTAGTTACAGCGTTTGTAGCAAAATATGAAAATTTTTGGCGAATTCTAAAAACAAAAATTTCTCAAATTCGTCCCTCTTGTTTTAAAATTATGCAATTTGCTGCACTTAATAAACATATTGGAAGTAATAACGTTACAGCGTTTGTAGCATAATATGAAAATTTTTGACCCACTCTAAAAACGAAAATTTCTAAAATCTGTGCTTCTTCTATAATTATTTAATTAGCTGCACGTAATAAACATATTGGAGTTAATAACCTCTCCAAATTTTATTACCTTAGCGCCAAAATTACTGAAGTTACAACGTTTATAGAAAATTATTAAAAGTTTTTGCTAATACTAAAAATGCGAATTTTTATAATCTGTCCTTGTTCTAAAATTATGCAATTTGCTACGTTTGATAAGCATATCGAGGGTAGTAACGTCTTTAAATTGCATTATTTTAGGTCCACAATTACCAAAGTTACATACATATTATTATGTTTATAGAAAATTATGAAAATTTTGGTGTAATCCTAAAAAGAAAATTTCTAAAATATGTTTCTTTGTTCTAGAATGACATAATTTCTGCACGTAATGAATGTAACGAATGCAGTATTGTCTCCAAATTTTATCGTTTTAGTGCTAAAATTACCGGAGTCGTAAACGTTTATAGAAAATTATGAAAAGTTTTGGCTAATTCTAAAAACGCAAATTTCTAAAATCTCTAATTTTTGTTCTAAAATTATGAAAGTTACTGCACTTTGTAAACATGTTGGATGTAGCAACGTCTCCAAATTTTATTATTTTTGTGCAAAATTACCGTAGTTACAGCGTTTGTAGCAAAATGAGAAAATTTTTGGCCAATTCTAAACACGAAAATTTTTAAAATTTGTCTCTTTTGTTCTAAAATTATGCAATTTGCTGTACTTAATAAACATATTGGAAGTAATAACGTCTCCAAATTTTATTACTTTTGCGCTAAAATTACTGAAGTTACAACGACGTTCATAGAAAAATATGAAAATTTTTGGCCAATTCTTAAAATAAAAATTTCTAAAATCCGAACTTTTTGTTATAAAATTATGCAATTTGCTGCAGTTAAAAAACATTATTGAAGTAATAACGTCTCTAAATTTTATTACTTTTGCGTAAAGTTACCGTAGTTACAGCGTTTGTAGCAAAATATGAAAATTTTTGGCGAATTCTAAAAACAAAAATTTCTCAAATTTGTCCCTCTTGTTTTAAAATTATGCAATTTGCTGCACTTAATAAACATATTGGAAGTGTTACAGCGTTTGTAGCATAATATGAAAATTATTGACTCATTCTAAAAACGAAAATTTCTAAAATCTGTGCTTCTTCTTCTATAATTATTTAATTAGCTGCACGTAATAAACATATTGGAGTTAATAACCCCTCCAAATTTTATTACTTAGCGCCAAAATTACTGAAGTTACAACGTTTATAGAAAATTATTAAAAGTTTTTGCTAATACTAAAAATGCAAATTTTTATAATCTGTCCGTGTTGTTCTAAAATTATGCAATTTGCTACGTTTGATAAGCATATCGAGGGTAGTAACGTCTTTAAATTGCATTATTTTAGGGCCACAATTACCAAAGTTACATACATATTATTATGTTTATAGAAAATTATGAAAATTTAGGTCTAATCCTAAAATGAAAATTTCTAAAATATGTTCCAATGAATGTAACGAATGCAGTATTGTCTCCAAATTTTATCGTTTTAGTGCTAAAATTACCGGAGTCGTAAACTTTCGTAAGAAAATTATGACAAATTTTGGCTAATTCTAAAAATTTTTGGTTAAATAATTCTAAAACAAAATTTTATATTTCTGTGAAAAATGCCAATTTCAAAATAATACATATCTAGGCACAGTTTTTCAAACGACCAAATCTTTATATTTAAGAAAAATCGCTTCGAAAATCCAAAAACCAATTTTAGGTGTTAAATGGGACACTGCAGGAAAAATACATCTAAGGAATTTGAAATTGCAGCGTATTTCCTAATCAACTGGAAATGGCAAATTAGTTAAAATATCAAGGTGAAAACGAGTGCGATTATTTAGTTGAGCGAATGCAGCAAGAACCTAACTGGTGGAAGAATACGTGAAGAAAAGCCAAAGATTTCCGAGTGTTAGTTTAAGCTTTTTCCATCCGCTCTTCAGCCACCACTAATCCGCGTTTCTTCCTCCACCTTCTTCTGGTCTAATTTGTAAAGTACCTCTGCAATGATTGTAACAAGACGCTGTCATGAGTGACAAGAGGTTCACACCAAGCCCAGTGTTGACAAAATGATTGATTAAGTTTCCTAAATATATTATTACTTGTGTTAGGACGGAAAGTGCGAGAACAATTTCAGCGGGCAACTACCGCTGTTTAACAAGGAGAGCAACAGCTGCGTTGAGTTAAAGCTTTCTATCAAGAAGCCTATTGAATGTTCTGGAGTAATTAAAAGCTTATAACCGGCTGTAGTCATGTCTATTACGCACCAGAAGCAAACTTACTAATGAATCATTTTATTAGAGAAGTAGTTCTTTTAGTCTCAAAAAATAATGCCGAAAGCTGAATTTGATTCAGGTTTCGGTTTCCTTCATCGCAATTTTAGAGACGTTCCTCCGTTTGAATTTTTAGAAGGCGGCCTCATTCGGTATTCTTGATTTCTACACTTGAGATTCCTAGCTTTTATCGATTTTATGGAAATGAAATACACTTTCAATTTTCAATCTTGAATCTGTTTACCCTCTTAACTCTCATACATAGAAAATAAATAAGAATGTTTTTAGAGAAAGTTTATCCAGAGCTTTGCTGTTGACAATTTGCTCATCAGCCCTGTAGGCAGCGGAGTAATAATTTCAATCATTTGACCGTAACTGATGCAGTTCAATTTCGATATAGATATGTATGTAGTCCAGTGGAGTGAGTACATGGTAAATCGGCCATGAAGAGCTTGGTGACATTTAATCAATAGCAGCAGCTTTGTGGACACTCGACGGTTCGCTTGCTTGCGCTGTGGCTACTCCTACTGTCAACTGTCCTAATTATTCCTTTAAAACTATGTAAATTTCAACACGGCAATCAAAGAAGCGCCTGAATTTTTTACTTCGAGGCCATCGTGGTTTCCGTCACAGATACGAATAATACAGTTGTTTGAGTAAGTTACGGTGAAAACGGTCCTGTCAACTATCCAGCAGCTGCGCAAGAGGGCCAACAATACAAGCTTTATTCAATAAGTCCCTAACTTGCTTTTGTCTTACGGTGGCGCGGTGGGGAAGTTGCTACCCTAAAGAGTTACGATACCGGGGTTAAACTTAATGGAAGGAGTGCATTACCGAAATAACTTTGGTTACACTAACTCAACAGTTCCTTTCATGGATAGGGGAAATGACTGCAAATTATATGGGATACGTGGCAATTATTGGCTGGGATACACGAGTTGAATTAACGAGAAAAACCAACCACGACAGGAAGTTCGACAGAAAGTTTGCTCAGAGCTACAGAAGTAGAAATTTTTTTTGTTTTTTCCACTCATTTTTCGCAATTTGAGATGTCTTCAACAGTAGTTTAACATAGCTTACGCAAAATGTTAATACAAAAATCAGTATTAGCTGTAGAAAAAATTTGCCTGGCGCATCCACCATTTTTCAACAAGAAAAAATAGATTTAATTTGCTATTAAACTTTGATATTTTTACAATGTTGGCAGAATTTAATAAAAACTAAATCTTTCCACAAATTTCAGGAGGTTTACGCCGAAACTATCGCAGATACGAAAATTATGGAAAATTTCTAAAATCCATCTTGTTATAAAATTATCAAATTTACCACACATCATAAACAAATCGAGGAAATTGTCGCCTCAAATTTCCATCATTTTAGCTCAAAAATTACAGGCGTTGATAGAAAATTGTGGAAATTTTGGTTTAATCTTAAGAAGAAAATTGCTGTAATCT
This sequence comes from Gnatocerus cornutus, assembly GCA_029298725.1. Lineage (NCBI taxonomy): Eukaryota > Metazoa > Arthropoda > Insecta > Coleoptera > Tenebrionidae > Gnatocerus > Gnatocerus cornutus. The sequence continues at coordinate 4,774,368 of CM055514.1, forward strand.
ATCAGTTTTGTTCAAAATTATCAAATTTGGTGCACTGAATAAACACATCGAGAGTAGCAACCGGAATTACAGCGTTTATAAATTTTTTAAAATATTTTAGCCAAAACGCAAATTTCTAAAATCTGTTGTTTTTGTTCTAAAATTATGTAATTTGACGCACTTAATAATCATATTGGAAGTAATAACGTTTCAAATTTTATTGCTTTGCGCTAAAATAACAGGGTTTACAGCGTTTATGGAAAATTATGAAAATGTTTGGCTTAATCTAAAACGTAAATTTCTAAAATCTGTCTTTTTGTGGTAAAAATTATGCATTTGCTGCACGTAATATACATATTGGAAGTTATAATCTCTCTAAATTTTATTGCTTTAACGCCTAAATAACCGTAGAGCGTTTATAGAAAATAACGAAAATTTTTGGCAAATTCTAAAAATTCAAATTTCTAAAATCGGTCTAACATATTGCAAGTAATAGAATCTCCGAATTTTATTACTTTAGCATTAAAATAACCGTAGCTACAGCGTTTACAGAATATTATGAAAATTTTTCATTAATTCTAAAAATGCCAAATATCTGAAATCTGTCTTTCTTGTTCTAAAATTATGCAATTTGCCGCATTTGGTAAACATATCAAGGGTAGTAACATCTAAACATTATATACTATTAATATAATGTTTTATTATTATATTATTAATATAATGTTTTAATTTAAAAAAGAAAATTTCTAAAACTGGATCTTATATTTAGAATTACATAATTTGCTCCTTAAGGAATTCAGTAATGTTTCCAAATTTCATCATTTTCGTGCTAAAATTACCGCAGTTGCAGACGTTAATAGATATAAGTATTAAAAATTTGGTTTAATTCTTAAAACTCGTGTTTCTTGTTATAAAAATATGAAATTTATTGCAATTAATAAGAGTTGTAACGTCTTAAATTTTCATTAATTACCGGTTTTGTAGGGTTTATAGGAAAGTATGGAAAATTTTGGCAAATACAAAAATTTCTAAAATTTATCTTTTTGTTCTACAGTCAGAATGTTTTCAGAAAATTGTAAAAATTTTTGGCTAATTTTTGAATCAAAAATTTGTAAAATCTGCATGGAGATTGAAACTTGCAGATTCTCAGAAAATGCATGTTTGTTCCAAACTACATAATGTATGTTATGTACTAATAGATATAAAAGACTTTTTCTGAATTAAATATTACTTAAAACTTTTTTTTTGGAATAAAACATTTTACAATTTTAGAAGGAAAAAACAGGAAAAAGTTACAGCTTTCATAGTCAAAATAAAAAAAAATATGAATAATTCTAAAAACGCAAATTTCTAAAATCTGTCCATCTTGTTCTAAAATTATGCAATTTGCTACATGTAATAAACATATTGGAAGTAATAACCTTTCTAAATTTTATTAGTTTAGCGCCTAAATGACCAGAGTTAAAGCGTTTATCAAAAATTACAAATTTTTTTGGCTAATTCTAAAAACGCAAATTTCTAAAATCTGTTTATCTTGTTCCAAATTATGTAATTTGATGCTTGTAACAAAAATATTGAAATTAGTAACTTATCCTTTTATACTTTAGTGCCAAAATAACCGAAGTTACAGCGTTAATAGAAAATTTTGAAAACAGCGATTTAAATATTTGGTAAATTCAAAAACTTAAATTTTAAAATTTGTTTCTTTGTTCTAAAGTCATGGAATTTGTTGCACTGAATAAACATATTAAAAGTAGTAATGTATCCAAATTTCATTACTTTAGCAGATTAGAGCGTTTAAAGAAAATTTCTAGTTTTGAAATTATAAAACTTCCAGCACTTATTAAACACATGGGGATTAATTATGTCCAAATTAATGTGTCCAAATTTTATTATTACCGGAATAAAAAATGTTTCTAAAAATTTGTATCCATTTCTAAAATCTGTTATTTTCGTTCCAAACTTAAGATACTTGGTCCATTTAATAAATATATTGGAAAGAGTAACGACTCCCAATTTCGCAGTTTTAGCGTAAAATCTTTCAGAGTGACGAAATATACGTGGGAATCGTTTTCCTGCTGTTCAAGTTACTGCATTTTTCGTAGACAATAAACGAATAACTGTTATTACAACACATTTCCGATAAACATTGTTATCTCTAATATAATCCCACACACACTCGTGGAAGAAGATAAGCCAGCAACACGTGTTTTTCCAAATCAATTTGATTACAACACTCTCCAGCTTTGATTTAATGAGTTTTAATACCGCCGAGACTGAAGCTAAAAAATCAAAAGGAATTTGCAGGGAGTCTCTTTTTTGTGCAATTTGTTTTCCCCGAAAATCCCAATAAAACCAGTTGCTGAAACAACAATGCCAAAGCGGCAGTTAATCATATAAAAGCTCAGCGGGCACTTACTTACAATCCCAATGAATCACATTCGTTTAAATGTTGAAGTCGTTTTTATAAAGGAAATAAATACCTCTAATGATTATCCACCCCCGTTCATTGTTGACACGGATAAAAAGAGACGAGCTGATTGAATATCTTGTATGACATATGGATCCATCTGTACTGAGACACGTGCATGTGACGTCATCGTCATCCCTTCATTCAAGTGGTGGACGAGGAGAAAGAGTTCCAAAAAGGCAATGTTAATATTTATGAACGATGGGGAATGGAGGATAGGTAATAATTCCTAATACATGTAAATTACTTCATAAGGTTGGCAAATTGCATTTCACCAAGCACCATCACTATTTATTCATCATTTCCAATTTCGGGTTCCATTTGCTGTAATTAGTGTCAATCACGACGGCGGATTGGAACTGGAACAATATGGGCGTGCGGATTACCAACTGAAATAACATTTCTTCACTTTTTTAACAGTACGGCCAACATAATATTATGTGTCAAGTACATTTTTAGTCCAGCTCAGTGAGCGCGGTTGTTGTATTATGACCGTCCTCTGGAGTTTTGTTTTTCATTAGAAGTTTCATATATGGAAAGAGTGTCAGCGACGTATGTACCTCCAACATATGCATATATAGTGTCTGGCGCCACTCGACTAAACGATTACAAACTTTTCTTACTGAAACGTTACACATGCTCTATCTTCCTTCAAATGCTTGAATGAAACGAGAGTTTCAGTGGTATGTGATTCGAGAGATGTGAGAAGATAGACACGTGGGTGTCGGAAGATTACCAGTCCAATTAAATATTATGGACGATGGGAGGAATGGAGAGTTTCTCTTTATTTTAGGTCGGGCTACAGGAAACGAAGAAACGAAGATTTTATAGACATTATCACAGTTCGATTAACTCCTGCATTTAGTAATTATTGGCGGCAGTGCTCCTTTAGAATTCCTCTCGGTCGTAAATCCACTGACCATTGTTGTTTTGGAAGTGACCTCAGTAATCTTTACTGCGGTAACAAAGATCCGCCTGCAGCAAATATCAGCCACTGCCCTCTTTATCTTCATTATCAGCTTCATAACTGTGGAGGCGTTTTAATTTAATTTTATTACTTCATGCCTGCATACGACTTCTTCAGAGGCAAAAATCCCCAACCATTGAAAAATGTCAGAGACCCATGAGAACCGCACCATATTTTTAGCAGAAATAAAAGCTTTATAATTGCCCCCAACCAGGTAACATTCTTCACATTTATCCGCCACCTTTCAGGCATCCCGTCGAAGCGCCAATGGTTTTACTTACCTTTTGAAATTTAATGTTAATTAAGCGACCTTAGCCTCTTTCGTTGGATCAACAAGTAATTAAATCATTCTAAGTTAAGAAAGACAAATAAATCACTTCCACGCCGTTAACGACGTGTTGTGAAATAAAGAAGAAGCGAGTTAGCAGCCGATAAGTGCGGATATCTGTAGGGGTGGTGGATATGTGAAAAAGCAGAGCGGGGTTAGCCCACCCCAAATCATCTGTTCGTCACCCGCCGCAGCTGGCGAAGCTGACGCATAGAAACTTCTCTTCGTTGTCTTCACGTCATCATCGAAAACAAAGAGCGATTTGTCATGAAGATGTCGCGAAAATTTCGAATCGATCAAAAAGAAGAGGTTCATTCCCCTTATTGGAATATGTCTGCGGATTAAAGTTGGGGCCAAGCCGACGATTTTTATTATTTCATAAAACAAACAAACGGGGATAGAGAAGCCGCGGGCGATCGAGATATAGAAAAATTTCACTGCTGCTTATAGGAGAGTTTAATATATTCATAGATTCGGAGAAGGACACGGCCACATTGCGTTGATTATAGATTATGTGTTCTCATTAATAATAGTCAAAAGTTACCTGTTTGTCTAATAGCAGCCCTTCATTTTTGAGTTATTTATGGCCTTTATCGGGACGGGATCGAGAGTCGCAAGATTTCAAATTTAATCAAGAAGTAATGAAAGAAATCACCTGGAATACCTTAAATTGTCAAAAATTATCCGTGTCTCTAGGTTTGACATACTGAAGTATATTCAATTTTAACAGATCTGTCTCTTAAGTGTGCTAAAATTAAAAGCTTTGTCTGATTGTATTTTTGTTCTAATATTCCCAAATTGTTTAAAATTAAAAAAAAAATGATTTTTTTGAATGTGAGTAAGTAGATGTTTACATAATAAGTGCGGAAAGTGCCAATTTTTGCACAAGTGTGAATGTAAATGCACTAGTGTAGAAATCACACAAGTGCAAGAAAGATATTTTTCGACGAGTTATGTACACTATTTTTCCTACGATGTTCCATCGTCTATGAAACATAAATCTTGACAATACAGTTTATTTCTTATCTATTCTAAATGTCATTTTTCTTTCATCTTACATAAAAGTGACATATTCCACACAGTTAAATGGTTGATGTTTTCTTGCATCTACATATTTACGAAACTTAAAGTCACACGTGCGATATGAATATGTCCACACAGATCCATCAAAATTGACTTATGTCAGAAACTACCTAACCATTTTCTTTAAAAAAGTTTATCATCTTCAAATATATCTATAATCTAACACAATTCTTTGATTCTTTTGTAAAAATAACAGATGTCTACAAAACTGCAATTATAATATGAAATCTTATATTAGGGATAAACAAAATAACTTTTGAATTTTAAGTCCAAACACCTAGACGATTTGCTGTAAAACGACATATACTGTGCAAGTCATAATTTTTTTTAGGGTAGGCTTTGAGAAAATTTACGTAAGTCGACAAAAAAAATTGACAACATTTGACATTTGTCATTTGATTTATTATTAATTGGTTTTTCATAAATTATTGAATCTGGGGTTACACACCATACATTTTCTCTTATTTGCACCTTCGTAACGTTATTTTAATGAAAGAATGTTGAGGTTATGTCAAAAACAAAATTTCTCTTCGACATAACTTTGGTGTTTGTCTCTCTTCTTCATGGCCTACCCCAAATCAAAATTTTGTGGAACACGTGATACTATAGTATATCCGGTGAGAGATTGGAAGATTTCGACAGTTGACATATAGGTTGGCAGCAAATTATGCTACAAAATACACTAAATTCCTACGCAAAATGGGTTGACAGGGTTGACAGTAACTGGGGCTACTTTGTTATTTTAAATTTCGCGAGTATGGTACACTTTTTATTGCGTAGATTTAGTGACTTTTCTGTCCTTCAAACTCTCACTGTACGAACTATAATATCTATTTACAAAACATAAAAGTTTCTAAGGTTGGCGAAAACAAAACATTCTAAATGTGACAGTTGGCGAGAGTGGTGACCAAATAGACAGTTGACGTTTCTAATATCAAAAGTTCAATTTTAAAGTTTTAAATTCGACTAGAATTTTATATTGTGTGAGAAAAAGTGAAGAAATTCTAGGTATATTATGAAGTATTATCAACCATTTCCTTAGTTAACCTAAAATAAAACAAATGGATCTGACACTAACAAAAAACCTCAAAGTACAATCCCAAAGAGAATTCGATTTATTCAGGTCGCCAAGTATACTCTGTTTTACCAAAAATCTAAGTCGATTTTTTTTTTCGTTGTCACGGATTTTTCTCTGAATTTCCATAATGTAAATCAGACTTTGACCAGTGGCGTTCTTTTTGATTTTTCTCTAAACATTTTATTTTGCCTATACAACTCTTACTAACCAGCAGCGACCACTCTTATTAGCGGTCGATTTTCATCAAATTTTGCAACAGCTCTTGGTTTTTCGACAACAGTTCAGTGTTTAGCCGATTTTAACTAACTACTGTCATCAATTGTCATAAATGACAATTAGAAGTGCGCCTATGAATTAAAGAGAAAATTACGCTAGACAATTTTGCCGTACACATTTCGTTGTCGTCAATAGTACGATCCGTCCACTCTTTAAAAAGTACAGTTGGCAGTAACTCCTACCAATTTTTATCGGTAATAGTTGGCAGTGAAGACGTTTGACCTTGACGCAATTGACATGCGTAGAATCAAATGGTCCTGCGCGTAAGTTGGTTAAATCTTTCTTTTGGAACAAATCTTTGGTTTAATATTATTTAATTTGAAGTATTGATACACTCAATTTTGACAACGTGTTAACCTCAAAAATCGAAACATTCAATCTGAAAGCCTGATTTACACCTAAGAATTTTCGAAAATTTACCCAAGAGATTAGACTGAAATGAGCTCTAGTTTAAAAAAAAAGTAAAATTGAGTTGGTTAGATCGATTCTGGCACAAGTCAGTTTTGACAGATCTGTGCGAATATATTCATATCAGTAAATAGATCTACGAAAACATCAACTTTCGGAGCCTTTTAACTGTGTGGAAAAAGTGAAACAAATTTCTTCGTCTTGAAAATAGCCAGAAAAATCTTTTTTGGCGGGAAAGTGTGTATTTGCGTAGCGGTTTGCATTTCGTGAATGAGTTGTAATTAGTCGCCCATTAGCACCAATCCACGATATTGACACAAACCCAACACGCATTCTTGGCAAGAAGTTGTATCGACCAAAAAAAAGGAACCCATCTATTTCAGTACCGAGATTATAAGAAACAATAGGCACGACATTCGCGTGGAATGTCATAGGTTACACCACTTAAAATTAATGTAGCATACATGCCACGAACTTGGAGAAAGCACAGGTGTCCTAGGAAGAATTTGTATCTGTAAATATATTATTAAGGTCGCATTAATTCGCGTCTGATTGGTGGCAAGCCAGGAACATCACGGACGCAGTGCAGCGCCGCGACGGCCGCGCTGGCGTCTCCTTGCGCCACCACCCGCACACTCACACTTCCGCCACCTTTTCTTTCGTGATTAAACCCACTGATGGTCGAAGCGAGGAAATTTGCATTTCGACTCTCCAAAAGTTGCTCCAGAAGTGGGAATCCTCCCAAATAAACTTGTTCATGGAGCGTCGGCGGCGGCTCTAATATGTGAGCAGTTTAGTCGGTGGCGGCGTCACGTGACCTTTAATTAGCCGGTGAGCGAAGTACAAGGGCGGGCTCGGGGTTAGGTCACGCCAACCCTCGGGACATCTCTCGCGTGGGTTTACCCCTAATCGATACCATCGTCGTACCCAACGTTTGATAGCAAGATACCAATAGTAGACAGCTTGTGCGCTCGGACGGACGCTAAGATTACGGCTCCGGACTAATCCGGAGCGGTTTGGGCGCATAACGAGCCGAGAGGAAGACGATTATGCAGATTAATTCGGACGATGGCCTAGATGGCAAACACAAAGGTTCGCAGTAGAAAGCAGATAATTGCGATTTAAATTCATTTAATAATGACAAACTGGCGCGCACTTGGCGAAATACAGACCCTAATTTGCACGCAATAAGAACAAGTAATAATAAATGACATACGATCGACATTGTCATGCATTACAACGTTTGAATAAGATTTAACCTTGTCCTCTGGTATAAAAATTGTCATCACGTGTCAGGTTGCGACGATATTTGCGATGTTTATGGTACACGTGCCCAACAATTACTCATTAATTATAATTTGATTATGTCAGGTGTCCGTAAATAACGAGATAGTAAACAAAATCCCAATTAAAACTGACAATATCCGAGCCGATAAATAAAAATTCGCAAGAAGCACTATCAAATATGGTCGCGTCTTGCATCCGCTATTAATATTTTTGTCAAAGGTCAAACGCATTTCCAACCAAGAAGCAGTTATGTTAAGAAGTGGCTACACCTATGAAAGTGCGTTGTTCATTGATCGGTAATAAATATTGTTGAAATTGCCTTTTTTCGTCGCGGTAATGGGGGCAAACTATTGACTTTTGTTCCTTATTTGTCACTTCACTTAGCACCTACTATTAAAGGCTGTTACACATAACTGTCATGATGAGACTGGAAAAATCACAGTTAAATTAGGAATGTAACACTTTGTAGAAACAAATTCTTGTAAATTAAACGTTAATCAGCTTATGAATATTCATTCACATTAGTGGCGACATGTATTGAATTACTGATTGTCGAATTAAAATCAATAAGTAATCACCGCATATCTCATCTTAATACGATAAGTAATTAAGCATTATAATTAATTAATTAAATTACATGCCACGAATGGGTAAAAACAAAGGTCTTTTAAGTAAATAAAACGACGGTCCAAGGTCGGAGTGAACACTAATTTTATGCACTTATGTAATCATAGATGATTAAATGCTTGTACAATAATGCTTCGATTCATAGCGGATAAATTGGTAGTGGTGCCCGTAAAACTCTCATAGTTCCAGAATTATCCAAGATTATCTTGGAAAGGCAATTAAATTGAACATGTTTCTACGTTTTTCAGTTTCAGCGGTGATTAAAAAACGAATCAAAAATTTTACTAAATAATTTTATTAACAAAATTTATAAGAAATCTCAAAAATCTAAAACTAATTATTACTGTACAACTGATTGTACAACATCTGCTGTACATTCATCCGGAACAACAATCTCTTATCCTGGTCGAGCTTCTTAACAAACGGCAGCAAACTCCGGAAGAACAACAGGTCATCATCCTGATCCTCCTCGTCCCTTTCATCCTTCAGCCAAACCTTTTTGATGGTGGTATCCGCGTCGTTACTCTGCGCCTGCAAAGAAGTAACATTTTCAATTCGAATGTTGGATTTGTGTTCTCCATCGTCCTCCAGCAAAGGCGCAGGAGAGAACGTCATTTCCGCATCCTCCTCCACTTTGACTTTTTCAATACAAGCTTCAGTGACATCCGTCGGTGGTGCGTCTGGAAAATCCTTCAAAGTCCTCGTCCTGAGAATATCCTTCAGGAAGTACATATCCTCGTAGTACGCCCACAGACTTGGATGAGGATCCGCCGAGCTCAAGTTGTACCTTTTAGTCTTCTTCAGTTCGATCCGGAAAGTATCGCGCAGATTCTTCCATTTCTGTTTGGCTGTAATAACTAAGCGACTTTTCTGAGTACCCTCGTATCACAGTTAACATACCTTCCACGTCAAACATGCTGGCTATTTCGCGCCAGCCATCGCCCAACGCTCTCTTGTTGTGGTAATGTCTGCTGGATTGGTCCCACAACGCTCTTCGCTGTTTAACTTCGGCGATGAACGATCTCGTGTTCATTTTTTCGATAAAACGCGAGTTTTTCGATGGAAACTACGACCTTTGTTCGATACGCACACAACAGCGGTCGCTCGTTCATTCGCTACGTCTGTTGCGTGCGCACGAAGCCTCGTCGGAGTGGTTCTTTCACCACGTCGACTACTGTTGCGCCGACACTCGATGTCAACGCTCGTTCGCTCGCTGAATGCGGAGGATATTGGAGGCTCCGCGGGCAGAACATGCGATGGGAGTTTTTCAGCCGAGAGCTCGATAATAAATTAAAAGGATTTTTTATTTGCTGTGTAACAGGTTACGCCACAAATGTTGTACCAATTACATAATAAATTTTTGTGACTTCCGGAGCATGAAAAATGGCAGTATTGATTATATTTCCCCTAAGCAAGTCAATGAACAGTCTTCCATACAATAGACGTAAAAAAACTATGCATGAATGGGGGTTGACCAGTTCGGCAGTAAACTCACCCCCTAACGGCCACGCCATTGTTTGCCCAACATGTCACAGACTCGTCAAGATGGAAAAACTCTCCAATTAGCGACTAGTCAGTAATTAATGTAGTCGTGGGCGGCAAGTTAAGTATTAAATAGGGGCAAAAAACATGTATCAATTGGGAAGAAATGATTAGTTCACACATTAGCCGGTCATCGATGGTACTTTGCGGTAGTGTTTCCTTCCGGTACCCTTTACCACCGCACTGGTCCGCTGCTCCTCTCCCCGCGTGTCACATCCTGCTCCGTGAGAACACACCACTATTGAATTGAAACCCATCCGTGGGAATGACTTTGAAATAGGGTGTATTTTATGTGTGTAACAGTGTTTCTTCTTTTGCGTTAAAACAACGGCTCTATTTTACGCCGATCCCCATATAAATTACCAGAGCATGACCTTCTTTGACGGCGACTCTCCTACAATTACCGCGCTTATTTCCATAAACTTGCGGGGTGGTTGGATGGCGAATTTCGCGAGGAAAAAATGCAGAGATCGTTCACCCTAACCTAGCAAACATTGCATTGATTTTTAGTATAGGTCGGTAAAGGGGTTGATGCGGAGGAACGATCAAGGAGAATCAATAAGGACCAAGGTGCAGATTTGGGATGACGGACAGAGGAAGTTTCAGTTTCATGATTCTCGACGTTTTATTAGGAGGTTTTTTAATGCCGGAGACCAGAGCGGTCTTTGTCCCTAACTTTAGCCCGCTTTACCACTTATTATATTACATGTATCACATCTGTCAGGGGCGGTGCTGGAGAGCCAAGTATGTATGTTGAATGTATGAGATTTTAAACGGACGAATTATTAGGTTTTGTGTCAAAATACTGAGAGAACCTTTTGGAAAATTTTAAAATATCGTCTATTAAGAAGATGTTTTTATTTTCTAGGTCTATCGGTAGATGGCGAAAAAACTCGTTTGAACGATAAACTAGTCGGATATTTAGCATTTAATTACCCAAACACTAAAAATTTTTGAATATTTAAGTAAAAGTAATAAAATAAATTTTTATGTTACACAATAGAGAAAATTAGAACTCATAAAACTTGTCAATCTGGAAATCTAAAATTCTAAGTTTTTGAATCTAGAATCTAAATTTTTTTCAGCCATCTATAATACAACAGGTGTCCCAGAACTCGCGCCCCAGAGAGAAAGGGCTTATGGAGGCAACAATTCCGAACCAAAATTTTGAAACCTTTATTTTTTAACTCAAAAAATAACCGAGATAAGACAAAAAAACTGTAGCCAATCCCGAAGCCGAACAGAATTTGAAAATTGGTAACTATGGACACATACTATCATCCACTGGTCAGTTAAGCATTAGACTCTCGTTGCCTAGGAAATTGGGATGGCCATTTACTCCACTTCTCGAATAAGCTTTTGGGATTGGTTGTTAACTTTTTATCAGTTCTCGAATACTTTTAAACTTAGTCAATTTTTGTTTTGAAATTTACCATCTGTATTGCTGTCGGCACTCTCCCTTGCTCTCTGGGGCGGAGTTCTGGGACACCCTGTATGTGGAAATCTATCATAGATATTTTTTTTGACTTTACACTTGACCTTATAGTGCTTATCGATTTTTTCGAAATTCTAACGATTTTTGAAAAATAGGTTTTAGAGATTATTATCAGATATTTTAGTGTTATCTGAATTTTACCTACTATCCTTGACACGCTTATTGATTTCAAAATTTTTTGAAAAAAGACTAATTTTTGGATTTTCATTGTCAATTTTTTTTATTATCAAACTCTTTTTATTAATTAAGTGAAATTTGGAGAATTTACAGACTTACATTCGGTCAATAACTGCATCAACTTACAAATTGTGGATCAAAAAATAACAATTTCAAAAATTTTGACTTTTAGAGGGAACCAGAAAACGCGAAATTCAAAGGTCTTACTGTTTTTGGCACGCATACTATACATATAACTAAGAGTAGCGAAAACTAATGTGGAATTTTGAAAATTTTTGTTTTTAAATAAAAAACTAGATTTTTGGAAGTTGTTCTTTTTCTTCAAATAAAAAAATAAAATTATCAGAATTTTTCAAATTGCTCTTTTTTGTCCTAAAATGTTGTAATAATCGACGTTTCAAAGACGGGAAATCTAAAAATTTGGTTTTTATAACATTAAAACTAGAAGAATTTCGGATTTTTCTGTGAGAATTGAAAAAAAAATTAGATTTATCCTAAAAGTGAAAATGTTTGATCTGTTCTTTGTAGTTCTAAAATTTTGTACATGATTGTAATAAGCAAGTTAATGTTTTCTTTCAAATTTCTAAATTTGACCTCAATAGCCCTAAAAACACAAGAGATACAATTTAATGAAAAAAAAATTAAAATTTTTGATTCGTTAAATGTGAAAATGTCGTAACTTATTCTTTTTTGTTCAAAACTTAGGTAATTTAGTGCAAACTTATAACCAAGCCAAAGTTAACAAAACTTCCAATTTTTACTTTATTATTACAAGATAAGTTTAATGCACAAATCTAGAAAATTTTAGCTAAAAAAATTTTAAATTGTACTTTTCTGTCCTAAAACTTTGTATAATTTGGTCAAGATAATTATTGTGTTAAAAATAGTAAAGTCTGCAAATTTATAACTTTTAAATTAAAGTAATTGCGTAATTGAGTGTAAAAATTGTAGTCCGTCATTACAAACATTTTAATATTTAAAATACAGAATGGTTCTTTTTAATATTAATCAAAGGTGGGTTAGCACTGATTTAAGGCTTGATACATGCGTAGAATCAAATGGCGTCAGGGGGCATAATTTAATTATTTGTGTGTCGGTATCAGAAAACACCGAATAAGTGTCATTTGCTTTTGCGTCATGAATGAACACTCAAAACAGACGAAGAACATTATTTGAAGCTTATTATTATTGCACAATAAAAATAATTTTTTTAAATGGCGAAATGTTACTACATGATACGCCAATGCCTCCAAGGTAACTGTCATCTGTCAAATTTAATTTTCATTCTTGATTTGACGGATTGCGACTGTCAGAAGAAGTTTTAGCCGTTTTCATTATTGATTCATTAAACATATCAAGAACTTTTATCATGTGCAAATTCGTTTGGTGTAAGAAATGACCTGACCCCTTTGATTTGATTAATACTGGAAAAAATCACCCTGTGGTTTACTTCTGATAAAGAAATCAAAACTAAATGAACCTCTTTTCAAGCACCTTCGCTGGTATTAGATATCAGTGGTTTTACAAGCAAGAAACTGAGTTTAGTTTTCCTTTGGCCTGGATTTTCCGGCGCCCCGGCCTTGACACAGTCCTCCGTAAAATCCCCGTAAATGAGCGTATTTTATTTGTTTGGCGTCGACCCCGGCAAATTTCACAATAAGCAAACAATAATAATCGATACCGATATCCCGACATGAGTCTTGCTTCAGTTGTTGGCAAATGAAGGGAGCCCATATGTGAGACAATAGTCGCAGGTTTCCCTCAGCACTGCCAACCCCTGCTAAGTGAATCCCCCAATATCTGAGTTGATTACACGAAGCCAGACTGCTTTTGTTCCGTTCTATTCTTCGATTACATTTAGCTAGCGATTGTTTTATTTTATTTGTCGGAAATAAGCCTTTATATATCTCGTCTGGCTGTTGCGGTCGGCCAAAATGTCCGTTATTTATTATAAAATCAATCGAGTTTCGCAGTTTATCGGCGTCAACTGGCACCGCCAAATTATTACGATTGATTGTGCTTTTGGGAAATTTACGGAATGGCGGATAATGCACTAATTCTGTTTATAGTTTGTTGTTGGTTATTACACACAATGTAATTCGGACGGTCTTGATGTTACGTCACGGGTCACGTGAGCACCCTCATGGATTTTCATTGAAATATCATTACAAAGGGATGAGAGGGCGATATTTTAATTGAGTATTGTTAATATGCCCCTACATCATGCCCGGATTCGTGATTTCGAAAAATGCCCGGCGCGTGGGCACCATGAGTCAGAAAAAATTGTCAAAATGTGGGTGTCCTTACTTCTACGCATCTAATAATGAAATGCCAAGGTACAAAAAGCGGTCGTAAATCGAAAAAATCCGACTGGATGTCCGGACACGGTAAAAATAACCTCAGTTTGTCTAAATATATCCTTGTCGAACCACCCCATATATTAATCCTCGTCCAGAGTTCAAACGAGTTTGTATTTAGCGCGTGGTATGGGGGTGTATTATTAGCGCTGATCTGATCTCGTCTCGCTTCTGTGTGATTGCTCACGGCTTCGCCCTTCTGTCGCGCCCCTTCTACTTCAATCGCTGTCTAATTTTACACAAGGAAGGAAGCTGTATTTGAACATTGGTATTATTAGACGCGTTATTTATTAGTTTATTACCGTCAGTTACCAGAACTCATGAAAGGGGCGAGCATTTTTAGAATTAAATTTAAACACTTAGTGCAGACGCGGGGCACTTGGCTCGAAGGAAAAAAACAGTGACGATGGCGAAAATAAATTCAAAGAGTTTAAATAGACCTGAAGAAGTGCGCTGGTCACTAGACCAATAAGTTGTCTGCCACGGCGCGGCGGTGTAATGGTTATCTTACCCTTGCCTTGGTCCCCCAAGGCCCCTGAAACAAAGCCGATTTTTCTCGCATTCCGCTTATGATTTACACATTTACATTATCGTTAACAAGTCACGGTTCCAGAGTTGCTTTATTCTCTTTGGCCCGTGCCGTTTATTGTAAGGTGATGGTCAAAGACCCGCGAAGACGTTCAACAGGAAATATCGACATGCGGTGTGCGACGATCCTGTGGTAACAAACTGCTCCCATTTCAGGTGTAATTCTCTTATAAGTATCGTTTTCCGAAAACACCATTATTCTAAAAAGCTGGCGTTCCCATCGAGTTTTCTCACATTTGGAACAGCCGTTTTAATGGTCTTTTTAAATTACATACTATTGTTTGTTTGCTGACAATGATATTGGTATTGGCTTGCGTGAGACCAGGAAAACAACAAGGTTGAGCTTGATAAGAAATCTGAGAGTATTTCAAGGTTCATCACCCGTCGACGTGCCAAATATGTCATCAAATTTCTTTAATCTCGCCACGCCCCGAAAGTTCATTTAATCGGTAAAGTTTATAACCGTTTTATCGCCCCTTTCGGAAGACAATTAGTGAACCCCGCGTGTTTGATTTGCATCTGCAGCCTTTTACACTTGCAGCTGCTCCCTTCGGTCCGTAATCATTCACTAATATGTTTACCTCTCTTGTTGCTTCAATTCGATTTCATTACAATTGCAAATAATCGTTGAAAGATTACGATGACGAGTCGGACAATTTATTGAGATAATTCAATCAATTGGTGGCAATTAAGACACTCATTACGACCCACATGTTATAATTGATGGAACGTTGGGCCGCGTTCGTCATTTTTCTAAGTTTTACCTAGCCCAACTTCCGTTTTTAACGTACCTGCTCACCCTCGTCTCGATCAGATTGTTGATGGTATAGATTAGGAGCAAAGTCGCACACAAAGCTCTTTTATTAATTCAGACGATTGTTGCTCTACTTGATTTCTTCACAATAAACTTCCCCACAACAAAACGAAGGCCGTAATTACCGACCGAGCCCAAAACGGTTGTCGATATTTATTAATATTTTCAACCAACCAACGACCTTTGACAAGTCGAATTTCGAACGCGTCAGCATGTGTTCCCAAAAACCACCTGTTAGCAATAAGCTAATTCGCAGTTATTTTAGCAAACTGTGGATCTGGAGGTGTACAGCGCACACAGGACACAGGTGCATACCCATCTGTACAGTCTTGCTTAAAAATAAATAAATAACGATATCGTTATCTTATTTTATATTTCAGGCAGATGCATCCTTGGAAGACACCGCTCGTTGAAAAGCGTGACAAAGGGGGGCGACTTTTGCTTATAATTATTCGCCGATACCCGCATCGTCGTTAAGTTTCTAATTATTTTGCATGAAAATGCGATGTAGGTAAGTAGGTGAGAGACGTGAAAAAACGAGACAAATGCGGTGACCGCCTCATTATTAATTAATGTCGTTTCAAATAAAAATGACGAGTTGTGTTCATCGTTACCTAGAATCGCATCTTCACATTCACTTTCTTTAGCAACAAGTTCAGCGAATCATAAATATGAATATTTAATGTGGTATTATTCTTGACTTTAATTAGCATTCATGTTAATTAATAAATTTGCTAAATGATTTTTAAACATTTGTCTAGACGATAGGAAAAGTGAGACTAGTTTCAAGGAACAAGTTGCTTTTGGCTCGTTTTCCCGAAACTTGGCAGTTTCTCCACGGAGAAATCCCTACATTTGTAAACGCATGCATGTACAGTTATTACGACTTCAAATACAGATTGACATACATACAGTGAAAGCTAATTAATGAAAACTAATGCGACAAATTGTCTCTTAAATTACATTTTTACCTGGCACACGTGTCATAGAGCAAAGACGGTACATTAACTACGAATCAGACAGAATGTGTACGACAATTAACACATTGATTACTTTAATTTCCATTAAAGTTTATGTCGATGATGGAGACTTCCAACACTTTCACGACAAGTGTTCTAGAATATTCAGGAACTGGCGTGCAACGAAGTTGTGTGAATTATTCATTTTCTTGGTAAAAATTCTCAAAGTCTTACTCTCATAAGGTAATCAACTTGATTGTTTATTGAAAAAGTCGAATTCGAAAAACAACAAGAATGAAAATTCTGGCGCCGAAACTTTATTCGGTCATAACTCAGTTAATTGTTATCGTACGTCGATTTGGAATCTGCGCGAAATTCTGTATAAAATGAGCTATAATAACGCAAGTTTGCTCCAAGAATAAGCGAGCTATCGGGCGCAGAAGTTTAACATAGTTTTAACCGTGCATTTTTCAAAAAAAATTGAAATTTTGACTTTCGGAAAATCTCAAAACGATTTTTTAGTTAGAAAATCGCGAGAAAACCGATGGCAAAAACCGTTTCTTTCAATCTGTCGTAGTTTCCGAAATATTGAGCACTGATGGTTTAGAACCTTCAAAAATTTGGCCCTCTGGCAACAACCCAAAAATTCAAACTACCATAATTCCAAATTAGCCCGGATTTGGATTCTGCGTGATGTTTTGCGTTAAATGAGCACAAATAACTTGAGTTTGCTTCAGAAATAACCGAGATTGAGATTGAGATTGAACGAAAACTGTTTTGAAAAGGTTTTTTAGTTTTTTCGAGCCGAAAACGACGTTTAATACCTTTGAATCAATGGAAAGAGCAGCTCGAAATCTATCAACTAACCAAATTTGAGATCGATCTGACAAAAAACAAAAAAAAATAATTTTTTTTGACAAAAAATCGACCATCAAATCTTGGGTAATTAAGGGCGAATTCTAAAGGAAAATGATTCGAAAAAAACGATGGCGCAAACCGTATCTTAATATTTGTCGTAGTTTCGGAAATATTTATCTTTAAAAATTTGAAAAATGGAAATCAACTATCCGAAACTTTATGAGCTATAATAACACAAATTTGTTCCAAAAAAAGCGAGATATTGATCTCAGAAGTTTGCCATAGTTTTAGTCATGAAATTTCTTCTAACAAAATCAAATTTTCGACTTTGGATAAATCGATGGCGAAGAGAGTTTCTTAATATCTGTAGTAGTTTCCAAGATATTGGCCACCGCTTCAAAACTTCAAAAAATTTTCCCTTTGGCGACAACCCAAAACTTCACACGGTCATAACTGAGTTGTTTCTTAATGTACGTTAAAAACTGATCCAGATTTCAATTCTACTGCATGAAGTTTTCTGTTAAACGAGCACAAATAGCTTGAGTGTGCTTCACAAATAACCAAGTTATTGACCGAAAACTGTTTTGAATAGGTCTTAGGGTGATTTTCAATATTTTTTTACGAGGTGAAAATGACGTTTAATACTTTTGAGTTTTACATCAGTCGAAAGAGCAGCTCGAAATCTAACTGACCAAGTCTCAGATCAAACAATTTACGAGTGGTAGCCACAGAACAAAAATTAAAAAAAAAGATTCATCAAAAAAAAAATTGACCATCGAATTTGAGACAGTTTCGGAGATATTTAACTTCAAAAATTTGATAAAAGAAAATAACTATCCGAAACTTTAAATGGCCATAAGTCAGTTATTTGTTGACGGATTTGAATTTTGAACACGGATTTGGAATCTGCATGAAATTTTGCGTAAAATGAGCTCCAATAATGCCAGTTTGTCTGAAAAAATAAGCGAGATATGGACTAAAATCTATGTTTAAAAATTTTTTTTGGGGCGATTTTCAATATTTTATTTCTAGGCAAAAGGTGCGCTTAATACCTTTTGGATTCAGCGTTAATTGAGCACAAAACAGTCTTGCAGTTCCATGAATTATTTATTTTCTTCTAAAAATCTAACTCCCAGTTACTTAATTTTATTGTTTATTAAAAAATTCGGCAATTCGACAGGACTTTTTTAGTACAAGCAAAACGATCTCCTTGAGCTTTGATTTCGGTAAAAAATTCGTATTGATGGTAATGATAGCAAGTGGCTTGGTCTATTTAAGAATGTGCTCCTTGGAAGAAATAACGTTATAAGGATTGTAATTTAGCTCCGATCTCAATCTGCAAGTAGTTTGCCTTTCATTGCGAGCTTTTTCCGCGGTTCTTTCAGATTCCATAAAAGCGTTTTCTATCTCAACTTCCTTTCGTCAGGTTGGGTCCACACGTGTTGGTTTGTCGTGAAAAAAATAATCGGAATCCGAACTAGTCTCCTTAAGAACAAACAGGTTATTAGATACAGTAATTGAATTAGAGTTTTATCGACGAGTGGGATTTCCAGTTTGTATAAAATATTAAGGAAGGTGCATCGCGTGTTAACGGGTATTAACACACGCACACCGGATTGACAGAGTCGTCCATCAGAGAGCTCTTTGTTAGAAGCACCGCCTTAGAAACTGCATTATATAGCGAAGGACGCAAAAAGGAGCAAGCCGGCAAAAAGAGCTTACAGTACAGCCTACAAATATCGACTGAATATCACAACTCGATCGGAGGTATCTTTTTACGAAACCGCCCAGCTTCGTGCCACGTTTAACAAAATAACAGTAATCAAACAATAAAAGTGAAACCTTCTGCTTGATCACTAAATAAATTGAAAAAACAAAAGCTCGTATGAGTTTTTTGCCCCGGACTTTAATATTCGGAACACACATGGATAGGTGGTGAGGGAGACGACACAAAAAAGTGTTACAGACAGCAAAACAAAGAATTTTAAAATGCTCGGGCTAAATGGCTCCAAGACGGAGAATGAGAAGGTCGTGCCTCAAACAACATCAGCATAAAGCCAATTATTCAGACGCGGTATTAGCCACATATCGCAAATTAATAAAAACTGGATCTTGAACTGCTGGTACGTGGTTCTTGTTGCTAGCGAACAAATTGCAGAAACGACGATGATGCGAACCCGCATTGTCGACACGTTTTTGCAAAAATTTACACGTTGCCAATTAAATTTTTACGAGGCCTAATGCCAAAAATAAAAACTAAGTTTTCAAACCGTCTAAAGAAAAACCTTGAGCAAAGAAACAATGGCATTTAATTTTTTTATTGTGCGAAAACACCGAAGATTCCCATTTAACTGTTCCACATCGAAATCTAAATTTAGCAACGGATTTGATTGAAACCGTTTTGTATTTACAAGTTGTGGAAAATTTCTCACAGTTGCATGTCGGATATCAATCTTGGAGAAAGACTCTGCATAATTCAAAGTTTAGATTGTTGAAGGAGTCACTGAAAATGATATTTTCAGCGTCGTGAAACCTAGGCGCCTCGCAATTTGGGTAAAATGTGTTAAGGTCGCCGGTTGTTTTTAATTTACAGTGAGCTTAAGTAATATTTACACAGTTTAATGGACAAAACTATTAATACGTGGCAACTATAAACAATTCGTATTTTTAGGAGTATTGAAATATCTAGAAAATGATTCATCCCGGCCAATTGTATACTTGGAGTTCTGAAACTTGAAAACGAGAGTTTGCGTAATAGCCCTATATTAAAATTTTCCGCCTACTGGATTTAAAAGGAACCTTTGTTTGTTTAACATTGCGTGGTACACCAATAGGTATCGATTTAGATTAATGCAAGTGCGCGTGAACATAATAATAAAACGTGGGTATAAATAACTTACAAGTCTGCCGCTTTACCTTGACTCACTAATATACTTTTTTGGTTATTTGAATGCGGTATCAGCACGTGAAATCTTCAAATTTCATATGGAAATTTTGTCTCCGTTTGCCACCGATTTGACAATAGTCTAAACAATGTTAATTAAATTTTAATGCATCGTGTCAACTACTAACATAACTTTAATACACAACACATTGTAAAATTCATCCTATAAATTGTTTTGACGCTTTTATGGAGCGTTAAATTGCACGAAAGTGCAATCTTCACTAACACATCAATTCCATGCACGTCATTGTCTGAAGAACGAAAAAAATCCACGCTCTGTTCACTTTTTCACGCAAAAAATTTGCGTTGTACCCACAACAGCCTCTATGAATATTCTATTCCACGAACCGACGACTTGAGTAAAATTATAATAAACCCATTTGAATTATTGTTGGTAAACCTCGGCCGGAATGTTCTTCATTGCCGTGAATATTGAGTGGAACAATCGCATATGTTTCCTGACGAAAAGTTACTTTGTTAATTCATTAACGTTTTATTGGGAGGAGAATGCGCGAACAAACAGCCACAATGCACGGAGAAGAGTTCTTGAGGTTGGCACTTTAACTGCTGTCAATATGCCTTGATGATGGATCGATTTTATTACGGGATGTTTGAGCGGAATCTAGGTGGTAATAAATTGGGTTTAAAGATGCTGGAGAGATATTTTGTTGCAGAATGACTAGACTAGCTTCACACTTAAAAAAACAGCAATTAGTTCTGTAGTTCCTTTTATCTCATTGCATCAAAATATTTTCTTTCCGCAGCGGCAATAATTCAAGTTTCCAATCTACAAGTCTCGATAACTCCAGTTCATACTCCAGTGAAGTTAATTGGACTGTAGAAACACATTACTACAACGTCACGGAAGTTTTCATTTGTAATCTCAACAAATTTAAAGAGCAGATCGACTGATTAGCAATAAACAAGTTTGATAGTTTTCTTTGTTCCGGTCGGAGGACGCAGCAAGTGGTTCGATCCTGGAAGAGCTCTTTTTGTCCAACGCAAGTTGGGAAGTTTTGAAAATGGAGCTTTAATCATCTGAGAGTGCGCACGGAGAGCTTTCGCCCTGAAGTTTGAATAATTCATCGTCAGTTTTTGCCGTGTTTCGAAAATTCTAGGGTGGAAATTAATAAAAGCGCCCCTCAAAAAAGAAAATTACTTTTAGTTTAGACTATCCCTCGGATTTTTTAAAAAGAAATCTCTCCCTGTCCGGCGTGGCAAAAACGTGGAAATTCCCCGCCTGTTTGTCTTGGGAAATTTTGAGGAGTTATTAGGGAAGTTCAGGGAAAGTTGAAAACTTGTGTATCGAAGTTCAGTGATGCGCTGCTTTGTTCCAGTCACAGCCACCGCGACTGAGGAAATCTTCCGCATATCGATCGGTGCCTGGCTGTTGCCCGGCAACCGAAGTCAATCTGGCCAACACAGGGAAAAGAAGGATATTTTTTTATTTATTATCCTCCATTATCCCTTTTGGGTCGGCCGAATTCGGATCTCATCGGGAGTGCGAGCGTTGACAGGCGGGGTGATGATGAAATATGGGACACGTGGTTAGACTTGAAACGACGTCACTCGACGCCGAATCGACGCCGAGGCGCCCGGATAATGGAGCATTAACAGGGAGGCCAAGCGAGAAAAGGGCCGCTCGAAGCAATTTCTTACCGACACTCTTGGAAATTATGACGTAAATATTTATGGCCAACGAGTTGACGAGAGGAACTCGAATCGAAAAATAGTATCGTATTGATTTCGGAAAATCTGGAGCAGCAAGAAAGACGATTTCCCTCAGTGGTCTCTAACAGAACCGCTTCTGTTTGGGAGATTGATTAAAAGTACACTGAAGTCGTATTTACTAATTTTGAAGTATTCAAAAAGTGTAAAAAAAAGTTTTTTTATTATACCTACATCATAATCCTCAATTAAAACACGCAAAAGCGTGCAAAAAGGGGTCTTTATAGCTATTAAGACAACTAGTGTTTTATAGAGATTAAAAATCGAGTTCGTAGTTAAAATCCGAGCGAACGGAGCGAGCGAGGATTTTATAGAACGAGATTTTTTAACTATAAAACACGAGTTGTCTTCAAGATTTTTTCTAACACAAATGCTTGTTTTATGAAAAATCTTCTTTGATTAAAAAATTCTTAGTTGTAGCAAAATGTGTCAAAAAAGTGTGGTGGGTAAAGGGTGCGGTGGTAGGTTTCCTATAGTAACAGTAAACAAATTGTGAAAAAAACAATTTGCATCGGTTAAAATGTGCGAGTGTTCCTCAAAAAATGAAGGAAAAAGGTAAGGAATTACGGGGCAATTTGTTACCTGCAAAATCAAAACCCGCCTACGAGAAAGTGTATCATTCATTTCATGACTGGAAAAATAAGAATGGCATCACGGAAGTAACGGAAGATGTCATTTTGACATTCCTGGATATGAGGGTAAGTGCGTAAATAGAAATGGAACATTTTTGAAAAACTAACACATTTACTTTTTAGTCGCAAAAGTTGTCACCAGCCTCATTGTGGCCAGAGTATTCCATGCTCAATACACTAAAAGCCAAAGACAACATACAAATTGACAAGTTTGTTGCTGTTATTCCTTTCTTAAAAAATTTAAATGTTGGTTATCGCAGTAAAAAGTCCAAGGTCTTGACACAAGAGGAAATTAGAACATTTTTACAACAAGCGGATGAAGGGGAATATTTATTTGTCAAAGTAAGGAATAAATTATACTTAGACATCAATTTTATGAAATTTTTCATGTTGCACTGATCTTCGGAGTTGCTGGAGCCTGTAGAAAAGCCGAATTGGCCGCTATGAAATTCAGTGACGTACATGATTGTGGTGACACAACAAATGTCATTATTCCGGATTCTAAAACCCATAAGGAACGACGATTCACCATTGTTAGTGAAGGTTTTGGGGTTAATCCCATCGAATTGTATAGACGTTATATTGTATTGCGCCCAAGAAAATCACCTACAAGATTTTTCTTACATTACAATAAGGGAAAGTGCAGCTGCCATTGTGTGGGAATCAACACCTTTGGGGCAATTCCTAAGAAAATCGCAACATATCTTAAACTAGAAAATCCATCGAGTTACACTGGGCATTGTTTTCGCCGCACTTCGGCGACTCTTTTTGTTAATGCTGGTGAGTAGTCAGTTTATTATTCAGAACATATAATAAAATTTACAATGTAGGGGGAGATATTACGTTCTTGAAGAGACATGGAGGATGGGAATCTGCAAAAGTAGCAGAATCTTATATTGAAGAGTCGCTGGGAGAAAGATTAAAGATAGCTAGACAAGTTTTTGGGAATGGAACATCTAATACTACGAGCGCCATTGGGAATGAAGTAGTCGAAGTAGAAGAATATGCTGGAAGAGAGTTTAAGAATGAAACGGCTATTACAAGAGCAACTGGGAATGAAATATTTGCAGAAGAAGCTGAAAACACATGAACGATGTTACGGGAGAAATGTGGTAGTTCTAACAACGTCGGTCAAAATTTCAATTACTGTACTTTTAACTTTTATGAAAAATGTAAGCAAAATGAATAAAGTGAATTTTTGAATCGTATTTTATAACTCTATAAGATACGTTGCCATTGACGACGTACTTTATAAAAAAAGCGTATTTTAAGAGCAATATAAAGGGTGAGTTCTTATACACCATAGAAACAGTATAACATATTAGTGTTAGAAAAAAACACTAAAGCTTTAAAGTTGTCTGGGTAACAAGAAATAGTGAAATGTCAGGACCAATTTTATAATATAAATAAACATGAAAATTACAATTACTATTGTTTGAAATTTCAAAGTCCGCCGTTTTAAGCTGGTGACTGTTGTTTGTTGCTTCTAATTCATAACCAGTAAAAGGTTTTTCATTTTCATTCTTCTGTTGGACGTCCACAGCAGTTGATTTAGCAACCGATGTGTTCAGAACACCAGCAATGCGTTTGGAAACAATTATTTTGTTTGAAGTGGATTCCTCAATATAGCCACTAGCCACACTCGAAGATTTTCATCCCACCTGACGTTTCAACTCATCGATGCTCATACCACTGTTTGCCATAATCGTATGGAGTTCGTCGGAAAGCGTCGGGTAGATTCAGAATTAATCGCAGTTCTGCATGTGCTGCTAGCCTTTTAATATCTTCACTCATTTTCTGAACGGATTTTTACAAACGTGAAAAAATGTGCTTAACAACGTAAACAAACAATTGCTAACCGTCTCTACGAAAACGATTCACAAACAACCTTTGATAATTTTATTGTGTAAATTCACATTTTTCAAGGATTGTAAATGGATAGGTATAATAAAAAATAGCGTATAACACTCGTTTATAAGCGCCTTTAAAACACTTACGACGTTAAAAGCACTCCGCTGACGCTTGCTTATAAACTTGTGTTATAATATACTAATTTTTAATCAATTATCCGTTTTTTTTTAATCTTGATTTTTGCTAATGCAGTTATAAGACAAAAAAAATGTTAAAATTTTTGGTTTTGAAAGCCTAGAGATGACCCATAAATGATTTTGTCATTTTCTTCTCCTTGAGATTCTCACCTGTTGGAGATAATGTTGTTATTGAAATATATTTGCACACCTGATTTGTAGAATCGAATCTTTTTTAATTTGCGGTGTTTTTCTTTGATCCTTATCAATCTTTTGTGATCTTGATCCGAAAACTTGACTTTGCTTTAATTTCGATAACCATTAAATCGATTTTTTATGTTTGTTTTTTAAAGTAAAAACACATATCTGATAAAATTGAAAATTTTTATTTCCTTTCCTTATAAATACCCAGCAAAGAGCCTCGACATTTAGAAAGAAATTTCGCCTACAACTATAAACTTGATCCAAAATGCGGTAAGCTCTAAAATTCGACTTTTTTTTCTTTCCTAAGGTTTTGGGTCTTAGTTTTCTTGCTATTTTTGCGGTCGTCCTAGCGGCCAACTTTCTCCCTGGTGACAGCTTGTGCCTCTTGGACAAGGTCTACATGATCAGAGACAATGTCCAAGGTTTCGCCATCGATGTGGAAACCCCTGAAGTTTCCTTGGGATTTGCTGACGGCTATAACTCTCAGTTGTGGAAATTTGAATGTGCTGGACCTCCTGGAGTTTACTACATCGTTAACATGAACACATGGTATAAGAAAAAACATGTGTAATTTTGTTAGTCACGCGTCATTGCAGGAAAGCTCTAGACATTGATAGGAACGCCTCTCCTAATAAGCTCATTGAAAGTGCCAGAGACTACAATTCAGATTACCAGAAATGGTATATTAACTCTGATGGTACCATTGCCAATGGTGGAAATAAGTTGTTCTTGACGATCCATGATGGAACTCCAGTTGCTGGAGCTACTCTGGAACTGTCTGATGACAACAGTCAGAAGTTCTTGGTACAGCCAAGAAACTAATGTTCCCATTTATTCTTTTCGTTTATAATTAAAACTCTTTAATGAAATGAAACAGGCATGATGATTCCAAAACTTGTCTAACCACATTTTTCTTTTCCTACCAGTTCCTTCTTCCAGATATTTTTTGTGACTCAGTTTTTGTGCTCTTATTTTCTGGAACGACTGCTGGCGATACGATTTTAGCCTGTAGCAAGGGATGTTAGTAGTCCCGCTGCTCTACTTCCCTTTAGTATCCTATTTTCAATTTACTTACTTACTTACTTAGGTACACAAACTCACCTACTTTTTCAATAATCTATTATTTCTTTTCCGTTTTTAGTTTGAGTAGTTCTCGTTTTTTTTCCATTTCCATATACAGGTGTCCCAAATCTTACAATGTCCAGGTCCTTACAGTTTTTGAGTTACAACCATTCAGGCCCATCAAAGCCTCTAGACACCATTCTGTTGCTAAGTTACTTGCAATGGTCAACATTAAATGCCTGTAACTTAGATGCTAGATGCCTGAACATTATTCGATACGACAATCAACTCAGATTATAATAGAGAATTTCCCATTAAAAGGAAGTACGAGCGTTTTGGGACACCTGGATTTTATCTTTAGTTCATATTTTGCTGGTGACATATCTTACTTTTATTGTGTATTCTCTTCTATCATAACTTTGCTTTTTGTGTCTTTTAGTGTCATTTTTACGAGTAGAATTTTTTTTTTTTGGAATACCTAGTTTCTCTATCGCTTCACATACATATTTTTGGCGGATAATCGAATCGCTTGTTTAAAGTTGATTAAGAAAATGTGCAAACTCTGATTTTGTTGCTGCCATTGATCTTCCTGCCCTGAAGCCTTCTTGGTATTTCTCATTATTTGTGCTTCATCTTCACAATCTGCTTCTGATGATTCAGTCCAACCAAATTTAACATTTCTATTTTTTCCGAAGAAGTCTCATCGGTTCTTTATAATTTAGACCTTATTGTGTAAAGAATCCGTCGACAGATTTATCATATCAGCTCTAGTTTTTTGGTTTTTAATTATTTTTCCACATTTTGAAGAAACGATTTTGGCAACAAGAAAAGATAATCAAAAGTCTGACTGTCCAATTTAATCAATTTAAGTGTAAATATAAGATTTTCATCGATCTTTTCCGGTTTTTCCGGTGTTTAGTCAAATCATAAAATTTTACATGTTTCTTGAAACCAATTTTTGCATTTTTGACAATTGTCACTGCAATCTTCTAAGCAATGTTGCTATAACATTGAATGGCATTGTTTGTAGAGTAATATCAATTTTAAATAAATTTGAGGACTTTTTCAAAAAAAAACTTAAAAAATACAGTATTTTTTTACAGCTGGTTTAGCCTGTAATTTGACATTAAAGTTGCTATTTTTTTGAAAACTAAACCTGATCTTGAAAAACCGATCACTGTTTCGTAATCAAAACGCCCTGTATATCCAGAAACCCTTTTTACATCTTTGGAAAAAAAAGGACTGTTGCGCTGTGTTATTTTTGTCAGTATCAAGTATATTTGTCAGTATGTTTGTCCTATCCTTTTGGAATTTCTTCTTCTTTTTAGATTCTAAGTTGCTGAATCTTTTGTAGGATGCATTCTCAGATTTTTTAACATGATCGTTTGATCTTTATTTATCCATTTATAAGTAATCTTGATGATTCCTAAACCGCAAAGTTTATAGAATTTTAAACTCACTTGATAGAAATAATGCAAAATCGATGTTCCATTGTTACTGTAATTTATTTTGCCCAGACGTTTTCTAGTATAAAAACTCTTTTTCCGTTTTGCGGGTTTTCTACTTTGATCGTTATCTATCTTTTATGATTTTGATCCAAAAACTTGATTTTGCTTTTACTTGGTTGGTAATCTAATCGCTCTTTTGTGTCTGTTTTTTTAAATTAAAGTGTTTCCGATAAATTTTGAAATTTTAATTTCCGTCCCTTATAAATACCCAGCAAAAATCCTCAAAATTCAGAAATAAATTTCGCTTCCAACTGACAACTTCACCCAAAATGCGCTAAGCACTACAATTTGACTTTTTTCTTTTTAATGCTTCAGTTCTTAGTTTTCTTGCAATTATTGCGGTCGTCCTCGCGGCCAACTTTCTTCCCGGTGACGGCTTCTGCCTTTTGGACAAAGTCTACGTCATTTCAGACAGAGCGAAGCAATTGGTTATAGATGTCGAGACTCCACAAGTTTCGCTTGGATTTTTCAATGGGTACAACTCTCAATTATGGAAATTTGAATGTGCTGGACCTCCTGGAGTTTACTACATCGTTAACTTGAAGACATGGTATAAGAAAAAATTATGTTTAATTAGGAGTACAATTTAGTCACATTTTATTTCAGGAAAGCCCTGGATATTGATAGAACTTCCTCTCCCAACAGAGTCATTGAAAGTGCCAGAGATTACTCTTCTGATTTCCAGAAATGGTACGTTAACTCTGATGGTACCATTGCTAATGCTGCAAATGGGCTGTACTTGACGATCCATGGAGGTGAAGAGGCCTCTGCTGGAGCTACTTTGGATGTTGCTGAGGACAACCCAGAAAAGTTTCTGGTGCAACCAAGGAACTAAAATCTACCATTATTGTTGGTTTATAATAAATTAATAATCTTTATTGGAAATAATCAGGCAGGATTATCTCTGCTCAAAAGTTCTCATTAAGATGTTGATCAGCATTTCATTTCAAAATCTCCTCACGTAGACTATTTATAAAGATGTGACTTTATCCTTTAAGGACTCCAAGCAATAACACTTTGCTGATTTTCCCCAAGAAATAATACGTACCTTGCGAACCAAGTCTTGTTCCGTTTGGCAATAACGGAAAGTGTCGTCGAATATTAATATGATTTTAAGAAGGTCCAGCGTGGGCGTCAAATCCAAATAAATCACCACCAACCCCACTCTGGTGAATCACCGAATAAAACACCATAATCGATGTATATTTGATTACGTATCCAATACAAATGACAGGGCGCTTAAATTATTGAAGTGGACCGGGCAAAACTTCCGGCCAAAAATACGCAACCGCTCCACCAAAACGAATGCATTTCATTATCATCCCCTGAAAAAAGCGAACGCGATTAAAACAGTGTTAATGCAATTTTTTGCCGCGCGAGTTTGCGTCATAAACGTGAGTAGTTGTAGCGAAAATTAAATTTCCGACAGCATTGTACTCTCACCGCATGTTACCGTCAAATTTCTGTGAAAAGTGGAAAACTGTAAGTTAACGTGCGTCTCTCTCTGTTGTTTAAGGATTGTTTAATCCTGGGCGATGCTCAGATGTCGAGGATTCCGGTGCAGTTGCCATGACGACCGTGTATATCCGGTGATGCGGTAGCGGAATCACTTTACCGGTTTGAACTCGAACGCGAAAACGAGTTACCCTAAATAGAGACTGATATTATAATCCGACGATCTTTGGGCTTTAAGCGTCAGATTGCCACTATTTTCGCTGCGATTTACCCAATTATTTTCAACACAGGAATTGCCCATCGAGAGCTGCAGCGAAATCGAACACTGCAGGCGATAACGGGGAATAACAGGACGTTTTCAAATTGGGGTTTAACTTTGCTTACGCTAATCTGGGAACGACATCGCGGAAATGGGGAATTTAAAAAAAAATGTTTATTTTTAATGATCACATTCTAACCACTTTTCTTAACTTTGCTAGGCACGTGTGAATATAGAGTGTCCTTCGATTTTAGAGGTTTGAGACAAATAATATCAACGTGAGACATTATTTTCAGTGCTATTTTCATTACATTGGATGCACAGAGACGGACTTAACACAGGGTACCCCGACTTGTAAAGGGTCCCATTAAACACCAACAAACTTCTCAAAACAATTTTCTAATTTGATATGTTCAACACGAAAATCTTGAAAACTTCGTCCCTTTAACTTGAATATTGCCTAATTTATAACACCAAACAGCAAAATAAAAATAAAAAATTCGGCCACCTTTTCCTGGAGTAAAAATGTTTAATTTTTTTTCCTGCACGACTTTGTACTTTGGTGTTTCTAATACCGAGATCAAAACTACTAAATTCTGGAAATTTTATTTGTATACCTTAAAAACTGTAATTTCCAGGTACATATAAACAAAAAGTTTTGAGAATTTTCTCGCTGATCCTAAAAAACGATTTTTAAATTTTCTTTTTGTGCAATTACAATTTTGTGATTTGGTGTGTTTAGTACAAAAAATAAAACAAGTAAATCCTAAAAGTTTCGATTTTTTAGCTTGAAAACTCTCTAATTTACAAAATCAAACAGCAAACTTTGAGTAAAAACTGCAATTTTCTCTTCTATTCTGGAATAAAAATGTTTAATTTTTTTGCCTGTGCAGTTACAATTTTGTAATTTGTGTGTATAATACCGAGATCAAAACTAATAGATCCTGAAATTTTCATCTGTTTAACTTCAAAACTGTTAATTTGTAGGTATAAACATAAAGTTTTGTGAATTTTCTCGTTGATCCTGAAATCCGATTTTTAAATTTTCTTTTCGTGTAATTACAATTTTGTAGTTTGGTGTGTTTAGTACAGAGAATAAAACTAAGTAAATCCTGAAAATTTCGATTTTTTATCTTGAAAAACTCTGTAATTTACAAAACCAAACAGCAAACCTTGAATAAAAACTGCCATTTTCTCTTCTGTAAAATGGTTAATTTTTTTTCTATACAGTTACAGTTTTGTAATTTGGTGTCTCTAATACCGAGATCAAAAAAAAATCCTGGAAATTTTATCTGTTTAACTTGAAAACTGTTAATTTCCAGGTATAAACAGAAAGTTTTGTGAATTTTCTCGCTGATCCTAAAAAACGATTTTTAAATTTTCTTTTTGTACAATTACAATTTTGTAACTTGGTGTGTTTAGTACAAAGAATAAACTAGTAAATCTTAACAATTTTGATTTTTTAGCTTGAAAACTCTTAAATTTACAGGACCAAACAGCAAACTTTGAGTAAAAACTGTCATTTTCTCTTCTATTCTGGAATAAAAATGTTTAATTTTTTTGCTATACAGTTACAGTTTTGTAATTTGGTGTCTCTAATACCGGTATAAACAACGTTTTGTAAATTTTTTCGCCGATCAATTTTCTTCTCGGATAATTATGTAACTTGGTGTTTAGTACAGAGATTAAAGCTAGTAAATCCTGAAAAATTTCGATCAATTAGCTTGATTGAAAACTTTGGGTAAAAACTGCCACTTTCTCTTCAATCCGGGAATAAAAATATTCAATTTTTTTCCCTGTGCAGTTAGAATTTTGTAATTTGTACCGAGATCAAAACTAATTGATCCTGAAATTTTAATCTGTTTAACTTTAAAACTGTTAATTTCCAGGTATAAACAAAAAGTTTTGTGAATTTTCTTGTTGATCCTGAAAACCGATTTTGTATTTGGTGTGTTCAGTACAGAGAAAAAAACTAAGTACATAAATCCTGAAAATTTCGATTTTTTATCTTGAAAACCCTGTAATTTACAGAACCAAACAGCAAACCTTGAGTAAAACTTGCCATTTTCTCTTCTGTAATAAAAATGGTTAATTTTTTTTCTATACAGTTACAGTTTTGTAATTTAGTGTCTCTAATACCGAGATCAAAAAAATAAATCCTAGAAATTTTATCTGTTTAACTTGAAAACTGTTAATTTCCAGGTATAAACAGAAAGTTTTGTGAATTTTCTCGCTGATCCTAAAAAACGATTTTTAAATTTTCTTTTTGTGCAATTACAATTTTGTAATTTCGTGTGTTTAGTACCAAGAAGAAAACTAGTAAATCCTGAAAATTTCGATTTTTTATCTTGAAAACCCTGTAATTTACAGAACCAAAGAACAAACCTTGAGTAAAAACTGCCATTTTCTCTTCTGAAATAAAAATGTTCAATTTTTTTTGCTCTACAGTTACAGTTTTGTAATATTCTTCTCGTGCAATTACAATTTTGTAATTTGGTGTTTAGTACAGAGATTAAAGCTAGAAAATCCTGAAAAATTTCGATCCATAATCTTGATAATAACTCTTTAATTTACAGGACCAAACAGCAAACTTTAGGTAAACTGCCACTTTCTCTTCAATCGTGGAATAAAAATGTTTCCCTGTGCAGTTACAATTTTGTAATTTGATGTGTATTATACAGAGACCAAAACTAGTACATCCTGAAATTTTTATCTGTTTAACTCGGAAACTGTTTGCAGGAATAAACAGAAAATTTTCTCGTTCATCCTGTAATAAATAAAATTTTCTTTTTGTGCAGTTACAATCTTGTAATTTAGATTGCATAGTACAGAGATCTGAACTAGTGAATCCTGAAAATTTTGATTTTTTTAGCTCAGAAACTTTTTTTATTTACAGGACCGAACAGCAAATTTTGGGTAAAAACTGCCACTTTGTTTTCAACCCTGTAAAAAAAATAATGTTCTTTCTGTGCAGTTACGCTTTTGTAATTAGGTGTGTCTAATTCTAAAAACTAGTAAATCCTGAAAATTAAATTAGCATTGTTTTTATATTTACTTATTTCTCCAAACTTGTTGGAAACATGGCCAATATTGTTTCTCGTATCTCTGTTTTAAAGGACCTAATATTTTTGTATGTCTAAACCGACTCTAATCCGCCTCTGTACAAGCAGCAAATTGAAAGCCGCTATTACAACACAAACAAGTTGTAGAACAAATAGCCAATAATGACAACAGTTAAAATGTGAAAAGTAAGAAGTTTCCAGGAATTTATCGTTTTTCATTGTCAATCAATAAAAAGCAGACTTGTCAACCTTGTAAACGGTGTTCTTCTGCAAGTATTTTTAACGATAGAAAATATTCAATCCGGGCAAGTTTTAACGTCCGATCGCGAGCTGCCATGAAAAATCGTTCTAATTACCCAGCTCGAGTTATTTATTTCCTATCAGTGGAATAATTAGCTCGGTATGCGGAGGTAAGTACTCCTTAATCGAACAAAATAGTTTTTTGCCATCGTGGATGCTAAAGCCGTAAACCCGTAGGTAGTGGCGAAATGGTTGAATCGGAGCCGAGGTAACAGTTTTGTGAAAAGTTCCATTCTGAGCTTGAATCGGCACACAAAGACGCTCCAACTTTGAAAAGATGAAATCGTGAGAAACGTCCGATATGCAATAAGAATTCCCAATTCGGTCACAGTATTCACAAGAAATCTATTTCGCCCCGAGGAAAGAACAAGGAAGTACGAGGCCATTAGAGACATGCGAATTTTCTAATTAGACTCATCGATATTTTTTCTGTTGAGCCAATCAATTAACGGTAGCGCCGATTCGGAAAAAAAGAATTAAGACAATAACGTGGGAATAGAACAATAAATATAAATAGTATCACGTGTTGCCACCGCACATTCACTTTACTTGGCCATAAATATGCCGAGAGCAACTTGTCTTAGAAAGGAATAGGATATGTACAGTGGAGCCCATTCTGTTGCTACTCAGGCTGGCAATCTTCGGCGACTTTTGCTACTCCGATTCATTACACCCAACTGCTGGAACAAAACTACCATAAATATTTCCACGTGCTTCTCAGGTTCTTATAATCTTCCGACACACAATCTAGATAAACGAAGAAGCGAAGAAGCTAGAACAAATTCGAAATTCCAATCAACGCTTCACTTCCGTCAATTAATTCCCTGTCCACCAAATCACAAATCGAAAAATTTCCACGTCTTTCCGACTTCCCATGAATATTGATGCTCGTCAATAACTCATCTTTTGACCAATTTCACGTTTTCTATGTTTGTGGTCGAAATTTCCATACAATCGACAATATCATGCCGAGAATTCAAATCAATTACGACTTGCATCTAATCCCTGATTATCGGAAAGCACCCACAAATTTATC
Source organism: Gnatocerus cornutus (assembly GCA_029298725.1). NCBI lineage: Eukaryota > Metazoa > Arthropoda > Insecta > Coleoptera > Tenebrionidae > Gnatocerus > Gnatocerus cornutus. The sequence goes on from CM055514.1 coordinate 4,807,878, forward strand.
TCATGTTTCTTTCCCACCCCGAATATGACACGTTTTAACTAGGGGGATGCTGGGAACTTGGCGCCTCCCACAGTCACAGTTCTAGGGATACAAATCATAACACCCCTTGAACAGAGGCGGCTCGTGGGGAAACAAATTAAAAAGTAAACTCAGGTCTTGAAAGAAAAAGCGGCGCGAAGCCCCGGAGAAGAATGTAACGATGTGTTGATAAGTTCTAACAAGGATCTGAACGGTGGCCGGATGCTCAAGGTCGGCGAAGAAGTCTTGTAGAATGCGAAGGCGGAGTTGTTGTCAAAACGCACCCCAGGGACACCACAAACTGCCAAGGACTACCAGATACAACAATAAATACGATTGATCCTATTGTAAATTTCACGACAAAACTTGTCACATCTGCACCTTTTGTTGGCGAAGACAAATTTGCTTTGACCGGGGGCTCAACAACACTTTAATTTGTGTTGATACGACGTATCCAAGTCAATTTTCTAAAAACTGACTAATTGTCGTTAATCAATCACTGATTAATCTTGATCTCAGTCAATAACATAATTATCATTTAAATCAATAACTGTCACGTCTCATAAAATATTCATAACTTGTCTGAGTCTGAAACATTCGATACTTCATCAAGTGCAGATTTGTTGCTATTTTTCATTACGTAATAGCAACAGGATACGGCTCCATTTTCTTAAAAGCGTCGTGACATTAATATCCACGTTTTCATTTATGTGTAAATATTACAGCCATGCTCGCAATATTGTTGCTTTTAATTAATGTGGTCATAAAACTGCGTCCTGGAAAAGTCAAAACGTCGAGCTTTGAAGATGGACGCAGAAGGCGAAGATTCCAGGTGCATGTAGTGCAGCTGAAAGACAGGTGGCGTACCTGACAATTCATTAGTACTACTCATTTCCAGATTAAACTCTCACCAGGTACTACAGAAGATGGTTTTCAAGAAAAACGAAACAACCTTTTCCAGACATGCAAGTCCGTTCAAAAAATAATTGCACATTGTCTGCATTTCTTAATGACCCCCGAATGCGTTTTAATCACCGCCGTCCAGCTTAATGACAGTCCGAGTTAAACCTCAAATTCACGCCGTGTCGAAGTGTCGAGCTTGTGGTATGGCAGGTGCTGATCACCTGGAGCACCAAGAACAGGAGGGCCAGGTGAGCCCCACACGGCACGAGCCGGGCCACAGCTGCCATCCAGTTGTGTTCCGCGGACCACTTTTTGACATTTGTGTACCGGAACCACCGCTTTTTACGCCGGTTATTGATATGTTTAATTTGTTGCTGTTTATTGTTGGACATGACGCCGGCGGCTGAACCAAAAGCACGACGAAATTCGAAAAATACCGCCGCCATTTCCACCTCTTGCAATCAATCAAAAAATCGCTAGTGGCAACTTATAAATAAAAGCTGTCTAATAAACAAATCATTAATCAAACTTCTTGTCTCAATTAAAACTGCACGTTTCCTCCAGAGCGAATGATTTATGGAAATGTCGCCAAATTTCGTCCAGACATCACCTGACCGATCCTCCAAACCGCAAACATAAATAATATCCATATGCCGACGATTCTTCCATCCTTTTGTCGTCAGTGAGACCACCTATAAGTTTATCACACTCCAAAGAAGAAACAGCTTGACGCGTCTGCCACCCTACTTCTTGGAATTCTATAAAAGCTGGGGCCGAGACGCCGATTCTTACCATATCATTTTCTGTAAATTGGGCGCTGAGTGCCGTCAGCGCTTTTATGGCGATTTTTTGGGTATTGAGAGGTTCGGAACGGGTTTGTTGTTTAATAAACAAATTTCTAGATTAAATATTTGCATATCTGTCGACAAACAACCGAGATTAAATGGCTAAGTGAGAAAATATGAATATTCAGTGTCGATTATGACATTTTAATCCTGCGTGTAAGCTCGTGCAGAAAAATGAAAGATGCACAGGGCGATTTAGATAAGTGTGCAAATCCTATTTATACTAATTGGATTTCCTCTTGATGTCGAGTCGCATTCCTAATATAATTCATTTCATTACTTCCAACTCCTGAAGGTTTTTGGTAAATTTCTAGATTTTTTTCTTGTGCAATTACAATTTTGTAATTTGGCGTGTGTAGTACAGAGATCGAAACTAGTTAATTCTGAAAATTTTGATTTTCCAGCTAAAAGACTCTTTAATTTACAAAACTAAACCGGAAATTTTGAGTAAAAAACTGCCACTTTCTCTTCAATTCTGGAATAAAAACGATTAATTTTTTTCCCTGTGCAGTTACATTTTTGTAATTTAGTGTGTCTTATAATACTGAGATTAGAACTAGTAGATCCTAAAAATTTCAAATCTTTAGCTCAAAAATCTCTAATTAGCAAATTTTGGGTCAAAAACTGCCCCTTTCTTCTGAATGCTGGAATAAAAATGTTTATTTTTTTCCTTGTGCAGTAACAGTTTTGTAATTTAGTGTGTTTAATACTGAGATCAAATATAGTAAATCCTGAAAATTTTATGTTTATAACTCGAAAATTGTTTAATTTACAGGAATAAACAGAAAGTGTAGCAAATTTTCTCGCTTCTCCTGGAACAAAAATTTCTAAATTTTCTCCTTCTGCAACTACAATTTTGTAATCATAAATAAACATAATTTGTCGTAAGAAATTGCCACGGACGCGCGAATTGGGTGTCTACAATATGTCTCTGGTTCATCTATCAAAATGTAAAATTATAAAAAGGGTGAAAACAGGATAAGTTTAAGAAGGAGAGCAATCCAAAAGTGAGCAGCAGGGATGCAAAGAAACAGAATAATGCTAATCCTGGAATAAAAATTTCTAAGAAAGTAGTAAATTATGAAAATTTCGATTCTTTACCTCGAAAACTCTAATTTACAGAACCAAACTCCAAATTTATGTAAAAAACTGCCACTTCTCTTCAGTCATAGAATAGAAATGTTTAATTTTTTTTCCTGTGCTGTTACAGTTTTGTCATTTAGTGTGTCTAATACTGAGATCAGAATTAGTAAATCCTAAAAATTTCATCTGTTTAACTCAAAAACTGTCTAATTTATGGGAATAAACAGAAAGTTTTGTGAATTTTCTTGTTAATCCAGGTATATATTTTTTTAATTTTCTTCTTGTGCAGTTACAATTTTGTAATTTGGCATGAATAGTACAGAGTTCAAAACTAGTAAATCCTGAAAATTTCGATTTTGTAGCTCGAAAACTCTTGAATTTACAGGACCAAACAGGAAATTTTGAGTAAAAACTGCCACTTTCTCCTCACTCCTGGAATATTTTTTTTAATTTTTTTTTCTAGTGCAGTTACCGTTTTATAGTTTGGTGCGTCTAATACTGAGATCCGAACTAGTAAATCCTGAAAATTTCATTTGTTTAACTCGAAAATTTTAAAATTTACGGAATAAACAAAAAGTTTTGTGAATTTTCTCGCTGATCCTGGAATAAAAATTTCTCAATTCTCTTGTTGTGCAACTAGAATTTTGTAATTTGCTCTGTGTAGTACAGAGATCGAAACTAGCAAACCCTGAAAATTTTGATTGTTTAGCTGAAAATCTCTCTAATTTACAGGATCAAACCCCAAATTTGGGTAAAAAATTGTCACTTCAATCCTGGAATAAAAATGTTTAAATTTCTTGCCCATGCAGTTACAGTCCTGTAATTTTTTGTGTCTAATATTTAGAACTAGTAAATCCTGAAAATTGTGTTGATGAAGATTGAAATTCGTCTGAATCTTGACGAAAACCGCCAGCAATTAGCCACCAATCTGTCTAATTGCCGGATGGTCCATGGTCCTCCATTGGAACCCAGATCCCGCCAAACCACAGATACCATAGATCTGAACAACCTGTTAATTGCCACGGAAACAATTAACGAATTTGTGACAGCGTTGGTATTTTTTTTCAACGAACTGAAAACAATAATTAATTCATTGTAATAACAGTTATCGCGGTTTGATTTGTAAAAATTCGCCGTTATTTATTAATGAGTAAAATGATTTTATTTGTGTTCAGTGTACCTTAATTACATCCGTGTTACGAATGCAGACAGGCATGTGATGACGGAGGAACAATTGCAATTTAACGCTTGTTCTCCTGGTAAAGCCCATGAAGTTGGGGAAACTAGACCACTTGAGTTGGTACGATCAATTCACTGTAAATATGCAATAGCTATATATTTACATTTCTGCGTTAATAAATCAATTAAGCTATTAGAAAAAAAGCTTATAATTCTATTAGTAGACCACTCCCCTTGTCAAGAAACGAACATTTTCACCTAATGGTGTAAATACGCTATATAATTATCCGGATGATAAATATCCGTGTTAGATTTATAGTCTGATGTGCGCTGTGGGTAATAACACGTTACCATGTGGTCTCAAAGATGGTATTTGCGCCCGTAAAAATCCTCTCGTCATTTAGAACACGTTCACTTCCCTTTACTCCATATTTTCCAAGGGAATTATTCGATATGAATCCGCGATCTCTTTCTAATTTTAGAGTTCAGGAAGTCTCGATTCTAAATCGAGCGTCTCATGTGAGGTCAGTATTGTGTAATTCTGGTTGAGGTCGCCGTTAATTATTTCCGAAGGATTATTAGCTTGTAAAAATGAAATGTGCACTCGGTGCAATGGAAAGGTTGGATGCTCTCTCTCATGAATTGAATTAATATATTGATTGCTTTAGTCAAAGTAATTACTAGGATTCATTAATTGCTTGAACCACAGGTCGCAATATATTACCGGAGGAACCACTCAAGGTGATGTATGGCTCTTTTCAATCAATGCTTTTACATTTTTAAGACTGACACACACCTACGCACTGCATCGTTTCAATTTATTATTGATAGAATTGTGGAGATCGTTTTATATTTTTATCGATATAAATTTACATTGTAAAAACCGCATCTTTCGCTCTGTTTCAGTTTCGGAGATATTGAGCATTAAAAATTTCGAAACTGAAGGTTTTTTTTCCGATTCTAAACGGTCATAACCCAGTTTTTTGTTATCTAACGTGGATTTTGAGCTCGGATTTCGAATCTGCATAAAATTCTGCGTAAAATGAGCCTTAATAACGCAAGTTTGCTCTAAAAATAAGCGAGATATCGACCGCAGAAGTTTGACATACTTTCAGTCATCAAATTTTTTTTCGATGAAATCAAATTTTCAACTTTAGAAAAACCTAAGAATGAATTCTTAACTAAAATCACGCGAGCAAAGAGTTTTTTAATATCTGTCGTAGTTTAGAACCTTCAAAAATTTGCCCCTCTGGCGACTACTTAAAATTTCAAACGGCCATAACTCAATTATTTGTTAACGTATGTTAAAGATTCGTCTAGTTTCGGATTCTGCGTTAAATGAGCCCAAATAACTTCACAAATAAACGAGATATTGACCAAAAACTGTTTTGAAAAGTTTTTTTAAGGTTATTTTTAAGAAAATTTTTCGGGCCGAAAACGACGTTTAATACATTTGAGTTATACATCAATCGAAAGAGGTCTATCAACTGACCGAATCTCAGATCGGTCGATCAATTAGTTTACGGGTGGTGACCAAAAAACAAAAAATAAATAAAATTTCATTGGTCGAAAAATTTTTTTGCCAAAAAATTTACAATGAAATTTCGGATATTCAAGGGCGAATTCTAAAGGAAAATGACCCGAGAAAAACGATGCCGCAAAGAGTTTCTTAATATCTCTCGTAGTTTTGAAGATATTTAACTTTAAAATTTTCAAAAATGAAAATAAACTATCCGAAATTTTAAACGGCCATAACTCGGTTATTTGTTATCGTATCTGAATTTCAAGCACGGATTTGGAATCTACGTGAATTTTTTTGTAAAATGAGCTATAATAACCCATTGCTCCAAAAATAAGCGAGATATCGATCTCAGAAGTTTGACATTATTTTAGTCATGAAATTTTTTTCGACAAAATCAAATTTTCGGTAAATCTAAAAACTATTTTAAAACTAAAAATCCCGAGAAAAACGATGGCGAAAAGAGTTTTCGTTTATTGAGTAGCGATGATTTCCAACCTCCAAAAATTTGACTCTGGCGACAATCCAAAAATTCAAATGGCCATAACTCAATTATTTGAAGACGTACGTTAAAATCTCGTCCGGTTTTGAATTCTGCGTGCAATTCTACATAAAATGAGCACCAATAATTTAAATGTAGCCCCCAAATAAGTGAGAAATCGACTAAATTAGATTTAGAAACATAAAATTTCAAATTCAGAACATGCAACATATAATTCTTATTGACCTAAGGGCGAGAAAAACACTGGCAAAAGTGGCATCTTTCTATGTCTTTCTATACATATGTAGTTTAAAAAAATTAGTCCTATATTTCCTATATTTCAGTCATCAGTTCCAGAGCAAAATTTCAAGATTGAGCTTTTAGAAACTTAACAAATATTTTCCTCTTCCCTTAAATTCCTTGCATAACCTGCTAAAGACTACTATTTTTTTAACCTCATATTAAAAGCAATTTTCGCGAAAAAGCAGCTTTAACTTAACTTTCAACTAATGGAAATTTTACAAGCCAATTTTCTAGTCAAATCTGCACCCAATTCTATATCTAATAAATTTCCCATCTAATTACTCTCTAGATCCTAGAGACGCGCAATGAGCAATATCCGCTTTAGCAGTTCATCTAATTATCATTTCAGGATTTCAGCAGAACCTGAAATTCCACATTTCATTGAAAAATAGATTTTTCTCGTCGGCGGTAGTTTCTCTGCAAACTCATGTTTTTTAATGCTCGTATTGTACAGTGTTTTTCTTCGTCTAACTGTACGTTTTGTAGCGACAGGTTCAATTAGTGCTCTTAAGTAGAATAAGTCATAAAGAAGTCTGGTGAGTTTTTGTTTTAATAATCTCCATAGAGGAGAATCCTGGGGAAATTTCTATTCGGTCATCCGGGATGTCTTAACCGTGTAATAGTTACTTAACTGTAAATAATTGTCGGCATTGCTCAAGAAGAATAGAAAATGCCGTGGAAACATTTAAAAGCTGATATCACTCGATTGATCTAAATATTTCAAGTATTTACTTAATTATGAAAATTACATGGTGTAAGTTTTCTAATAAAATATCATGCTGCCCTTATAAGGTATTTGCCATGCTCCTAAGACCACAAGGTAAATATTTACAAGGAAAAGTAAAAGTAGGTGCCTGCAAATGTTTATAAATAATGGGGACAACACAATATCGATATCATTACTTCTGCACATTTATTGCCACTTTAATTACTTCGATCTTGTACGTGATTATTACAGGGAAATAGTTTCCATTATGTCGCTAACCTTTGAATGATTTCCATAAAACCAAAAATTCGCAAGCGAAAGGAGGTCGCTGATGGTTTCCAAATCCGATGTTAATATAATGACATCTCTTAATCATTGTAATTATTCGCATGTAAAACGCCTTTTAAGGTAACACTTTAAAGTGCAGTATAAGTCACGTTCTTCTATGTTGAGGAAGTCAAAAGAATTAAGTAGCGCCAAATTCATCACGGCACACCACAACATGTCCTGTCCGGCTAAACGAATATTAATAAGCTAAATGAAGTGAGGGGAAGCTTGAAAACTCTCTAATTTATAGGATCAAACTGCAAATTTTGGGTAAAAAATGACAATTTCTCCTCAATTTTGGAAATAATTTCCAGTTTTGTAATTTAACGTGTTTAATAATGTGATTAAAACTAGTAAATCCCGAAAATTTCATCTTTTTAACGCGAAAATTGTCTAATTTACAGCTATTTACTAAAAACAAGGTATTGTGATTTTTTTCTCTAATTTTGGAACAAAAAATTCTACATTTTTTTCTTGTGCAACTATAATTTTGTTATTTAGTGTGTCTAATAATGTGATCGGAACTAGTACATCCTGAAAGTTCCACCTATTTAACTCGAAAACTGTTTAATTTTCAGGTATAAAACAAAACGTTTTGTGAATTTTCTAGCTGCTCCTGGAATATTTTAATTTCCTTCTTGTGCAACTGCAATTTTGTAATTTAGGATGTATAGTACAAAGATCCAAACTAGTAAATCCTGTAAGTTTCGATTCGTTAGGTCGAAAACTCTAATTGACAGAACCAATTTTGGGTAAAAAACTGCCACTTTCTCTTCAATCCTGGAATAAAAATGTTTCCCCGTGCAGTTACAGTTTTGTAATTTGGTGTGTCTAATACTGAGATCAAATATAGTAAATCCTGAAAATTTCATCTGTTTAACTCGAAAACTGTTTAATTTGCAGATCTAAACAGAAAGATTTGTGAATTTTCTCGATAATCCTGGAATAAAAATTCCTAAATTTTCTTCTTCTGCAACTACAATTGTGAAATTTGGGATGTCTAGTACAAAGATCGAAACTAGTAGATTCTGTAGCTCAAAATCTCTCATTTACAGAACTAAACAACAAATTTTGAGTAAAAAATTGCCACTTTCGCTTCAATCCTGGCATAAAAATGTTTAATTTTTTTCTGCGTGCATTTATCATTTTGTAATTTGGTGTGTCTAATACTGAGGACAAAACTAGTAAATCCTGAAAATTTCATCTGTTTATGTGGAAAACTGTCTAATTTATGAGAATAAACAAAAAGTTTTGTGAATTTTCTCGCTGAACGTAAAATAAAAATTTCTAAATTCTCTTCTTAGGCAACTAGAATTTTGTAATTTGCTGGGTGTAGTACAGAGATCAAAACTAGTAAATCCTAAAAATTTCGAATTTTTAGCTCAAAAACTCTCTAATTTACGGAGCAAAGTAAATTTTGGGTAAAAAAACTGACACTTTTTCTTCACCCTCGAATAAAAATGTTTATCCAAAATGCACTAATAAAGTAGTACATTATTCACTCGTTTTAGACAATTAAAGTACTCTTTTACTCTCTAAACACTTTAAAAAAAAATATGCCACATTTCCATGACAACAATGCAAGCATAGCTTTCTAAACGCTAAAAATTTGTCACTGCTGTCACTTCCGACAATTCTTTTAATGCCTTAATTGCAACCAACAGAGGCTTTGGATAAAATCTAGTATTATATTCGAGTGTAAGAACAAATTATTCACTCCAAAAAACTTATTCTCTCGATCTTCGATCTCGAGAATAACTGATTTTTGTCGTGAATAATTTGCGTCCTTACATTCTTATACATATAATAAATATCTATTATTTTTTCCCCGTGTAGTTACCGTTTTGTAATTTGGTTTGTCTAATACTGAGATCGGAAGCAGTAATTTCGAAAAATTTCATCATTATAGCTCAAAAACTGTCGATTTTACAGGAAACAACAGAAAGTTTTGTGAATTTTCTCCCTGATCCTAGAATAACATTTTTTAATTTTTTTTTTTTGGGCAATTACAATTTTGCAATTTGGTGTGTGTAGTTCAGAGATCGAAACTAGTTAATCTTGAAAATTTCGATTATTTATCTCGAAAACTCGTTAATTTACAGGACCAAACAGAAAATTTTGAGTAAAAAACTCACTTTTTTCTCAATCCTGGAATATTTTTTTTTATTTTTTTTTAGAATTACAGTTTAGTAATTCGGTGAGTCTAATACTTAAATCGGAACAAATTAAGTCTGAAAATTTCGTCTGTTTAACTATAAAATTGTCGAGTTTACAGGAAATAGGAGTTTTGTCGCTGATCCTGAAACAAAAAAGTTTAAATTTTCTTCGTGTGCAACTACAATTTTGAGATTTGGCGTGTGTAGTACAAAGATTGAAACTAGTAAATTGTGAAAATTTCGACCCTTTAGGACAAACACTTGCTAACTTACAGAACCAAAAAGCAAATTTTTGGTAAAAAACTGCCACTTTCTCATGAATCCTGAAATAAAAATGTATAATTTATTTCCCCGTGCAGTCATTACAGTTTTATAATATGGTGTGTCTAATACTGAGATCAAATATAGTAAATCCTGAAAATTTCATCAAGTTAGCTCAAAAATTGTCGAATTTACAGATATAAAGAGAAAGTTTTGTCAATTTTCTCGCTGATCCTGGTATAAAAATTCCTAAATTTTCTCCTTGTGCAACTAAAATTTTGCAATTTGAGGTATAAAGTACAGATATCGAAACTAGTAAATCCTAAAAATTTTGATTTTTTAGCACAAAAACTCTTTTATTTACGGAACCATACAGAAAATTTTGAGTAAAAAAACGGCCACTTTCTCTTCAACCCTGTAATAAAAATGTTCATTTTTTCCCTGTGCAGTTGCAGTTCTATACTTTGGTGTGTCTAATCCTAAGAACTAGTAAATCCTGAAAATGCAATTAACAAATTCATCTCGGCACACCACAACATGTCTTATCCGGCTAAACGAATATTAATAAGCTAAAAGAAGTGAGAGGAAGCTCATTCATTATCTCGGACTTAACAAACGACTAGAAGTCACTACGTGTCTGTCTTACAACTTTATTTACTACGAATTAAGAGTGTAAGGGCTAGAAAATTTTAGACACCATTCGGTCGCCTCACTTCCGCTTAGCCTCCTTTAAAATTTATTTTTACTCGGTAAAGTAGCAACTAACGTCGCCACTGTTTTTTTCCTAAATTTCCACCTTATTTTCGTCTTTATGACCTCTGTTTCTACAAACACATTTTTCTTTGTCCTTTTTGCATCAGCAAAGTGACAAATCCGCCTCTCTTAGTCACGAATGAAGTCACCGAATTTCGCCTGTCCTCCAAGTGGCACGCATCGAGAGGTACTTTTTCCTGCAGGAATGAAATCACAGTGATATTTTCCGCCGGATATTGCATTAACATCCGCCCACGGTGCACCCACACCCGAGGTCATCTCGTATCTCGTTATCCGCGCTAATCAAGGAGATTAAGAATTGTTTAAGCAACTTATTAAAATGGTCAAACGGCGATTAATTGGGATGACCTCGCCGGTGACGACATCGGACTCTCAAAGCAGATTTCGCTGGAGTTTTTGGATAATTTAATTAGAGGCTCCATTCGGTACTAATTTGTTTATTTATTCGTACTCGTGTCCCATAATGTTGCTTTTTTCAATGTCACACGGTACGAAAATAGCACGCACGTATGCCTAACATGGACCCGTTTGCGTCGACAATAGTACCACATAAACTGCACTGGAAGCTCGAAGAGTTTTCCTGTAATAAACCGTTATTTTCTAGAAAATATGCTCACGTAGTCTCCGCGTCTTTGTTCGCTAGATTGCCGTTCCAGGAGTTGAGGGTTATTCTATTCTACCGTAACCAAACATTATCTCATTTGCATGTAGATGAGGTGTCGTACTAACTTGGTTCCGGGCCTACCGGAATTAAATCCTCTCAAATGTTATTTAGAGTCGTGGGCGCATCCGATATCTACCACCTTCTTTGTCATTTTTTTAATTCTTTTATTTTTAGTTAATACAGACTTATTTTGTTGAGTTCGTGCCACCCACGACAACGGCTCCCACTTCATGTGCGGGTAAAGCCCACACGCACCTTCCCGTCTGGATTAAATTACGAAGCTCTTAGTCTTCGCGTCCTCAAGGACTTTATACAAGGTGGTTTGTTTTCAATGTTGGGTACAATTACCGTTTCATAACGACATTCTTGACGACGAAAACGAGTGCGGTTGCCATTCTTGAGGCATGGGTGGTCCAATCAATGCGATAACCCAATTCACACATTCCCAAAAGGGCCAATAAAAGGGTGGAAATGCGCTCCGAGAGACCGCTCACGGTTTTCAAGTTCAAGACTTTTTCCTGTCCGAGCTACGAAATCTACATGATTTCAGGACTTATAAAATAAAAATTAAAAAAAAAAACAATCTCAGGTGTTTAAGGAACTCCAATTTAGACTAGATTTCAGAATTTTTGTCAAATTCGTCTGTATTTTATATCAATCAAAAGAGCAGTCTGACATGGACGTCAATAATTTTAAAAACAAGATAATTTGAATCGTCTTTTAGGCTAAGCGCCACAAAAAGAAAAAAATCAATAAAATTCATGCTTATTTTTCACGTTTGTGCTTATTGAATGTCTTTGATTGTCAATTTTTATACTAAAAAAAATAAAATTATAAATAATTTGTATTTGTCAGTGTCCCATTATTTATAATTAACATCACGGCGCATAGCACGTTTTAGTTCAACGTAAATATTTTTTTGTTCACATTTGTGAAGAAGGTAATTAGAGCTCTCAGTATAAAATTGCAACTCCATTAAAAAAGCCAAATAATTAATTTATGCCGTCAGATTAATATGGCAATGCCTGGTATAAACGAAAATGTCTAATTATCTCAAAATATGTGATTTGGCGCATCAATTAATATGTAGTTATCTATTCTGACTGTTGAAATTTTATCAAAAGGGAAATAGGTTGGTAGCACCGCATTTAAATCGAACAAATGAAGATCAGTTTAAATTCAAATGTGTTTCTGTAAATTTTGTTACTCAATTAGTTTGTCTTTATTATTTTCGAAGGTCATTGGCGTCCAAAACGGCCCAAAAATCGGCACAATTGACATTTATGCTGAACTGTTCTAAATGTCACTTTTGACTGCCTAGACATTCAATAGTAATGTTGATCACAAGCCCGAAAAACGCTTTTTTGGAAGTCTGAGTGAAGTAGCGAAAACGAGGCGAGTCGTAGCAACACGAAGAATTTAAAAAGCATTTTCGGACTTGAAATCCACACAATTTTTTAGGTCAACAAAATTTTAAAAAGAAAAAGATTGCTCGCCTAGTTACTATATGGGAAATAAAGCATTACCTTTTCTAAAACGCACGTATTGAACACCGAGTTGGCTATTCTTATCGTAACCTTACTACTTACTTAGAAAGAATAAGATGTTTATGGTGTCCATTGATGACAGTGCGATACCAACCGATAAACAAAAAAAATATTTACTTAACTTTTTGAAGGACTAGGCCGGCAAACACCGTTTTCCAACCTATTTACATGTCTCCAAAAACGTGAAAAAAGACGGCGGTCTAAAAAGGTGATTTTCTTACTGCAAATGAGAATCACAAAAGCGATGAAAAATGACGGAGGCGCACAAATAGATATTTACAGAACAAGTACGGAAAGTGACCAATTTCGCACGAGTGTAAAAGTAGTAAAAAGAAAGACACTTTCCGATGAGTTATGTACACTATTTTTCCTACGACCTTTCATCATTAGGAAGAAACCATAAGTTTCGACAATAGTTCATTTCTTATCTATTCTAAATGACATTTTACTACAACCTCATAAAAAAGTCACGTATTCCACATATTTAGATGGTTCATGTTTTTGTACATCAATTTCCGAAAGTAAAAGTCACTAGTGTGATATGAATATATTCGCACTGACCTGTCAAAATTGTCTTGTCAGAAACGACCTAACCAATTTACCATTGTACATGTTCTTTTACAGTAAATCGTCTTGATATTGAAGACAAAAATTCAAGAATTACATTTGTTTTTCAAAATTACTGTCAATTTTGACAGGTCTGTGCGGATATAGTCATATCACACTAGTGACTTTTACTTTCGGAAATGGATGCATGAAATCATCAACTTTCGGAGTCATTTAACCGTGTGGAAAATGTCAGTTTCATATGGGGTCGTAGGAAAATACCTTTTTCTGCAAACGTCACAAAAAGGCACTAGTTTTTAATCTCTGGTTCTTAGTCGTTTTTTGACAGTAAAATAGTCAATTTTGTTATAAGTAATGAAAAGTGTCTATGCAAAAAAATTACTTTTTGTGACGGGTACTATTTGAGACTTACATTTTGTATGGCACTTGCACGATCTTAACTTTGAAACTATTTGAAACAAATACAAGGTGTTTATAAATGTTTCTAGCATCAAGGGTGGCTATGAAATGTCAAAGAAATTTGCCGCTCATTACAAATGTGGTTTTCGATTTGTCAACTGAGCTCAAATATGAAGCAAAGTAAGTTTTGAGAAATAAACTGTTCCAGTTCTGGTTTAAAACCTGAAAATCAAAAACTTGGGCACAAAACGGTAACTAAAACGTCATTGAAGTAAGTAACATTATAAATAATTTTTAAGATAGTTATATTCACTTTGAAAACAAAGCGGCAAAATGACACAAATTCCAAAGCCACGCTTGATGCTGGAAACATTTATAAACACTTTGTATTTTTCACAGTAAATGTCATCAATGACAACTACATGCCTAGCCATCCATGTTTTTAGTTCAATTTACGTTCACTCATTGTCGGTCGTGGATCGAATTGGATCGAATTACAACTATAGATGAAACATGGATTCATCATTATGATTCAAAACTAAAGAACAGTCCAAAGAGGTCTTCATGTCCAAAGAAATTTAAAGTACACAAATCTGCAGGAAAAGTTCTCGCATCAATTTTTTGAGACAAAAATGGTCTAATTATAGCAGATTACTTGGACGTTGGTAAAATTGTGATAAGGACATATTATGTTTCATTACTGATCAAACTCCGAGCAAAAATAATTGAAAAACCTCGGGAAAAAATCTCAAAAGGCATACTGTTTCTCCAGGACAACGCACTGGCTCACAAGTCCTTGATTGCATTACATACAGAAATTTCTATTTAAGCCTGTAATTTTGGTGGTTTTGACACTAAGGTAATCAAATTTGAAAAGATTGCTAATTTTTTGTTGCTAATTAGTCGTAACTGTTCCAAATTACAAAAATTTAGAGCAACATGAACAATTTTTAGAAATTTTCTATTTCAAGACCAGCTAAGATTTTCCAATTTTTTTATTAAAGTCTGTATGTTTGGAAGCTTTAATGCAATAAGGGCAATAAAATTTACAGAGAATATTAGTTTTGACTCCTTAATTTCCTGCCCAAAAAAACAAATATTTTTATAAATAAGTTTAATAATAACTCTTTTTCATTTATGGTAGGCTAAAAATTCAACAGATTTAAAGAACCACCAGAAAACCTTCTAAACTCCTAAAATTTCCCAAACTTTAAACATTTACACCGTGCCCCACTTTCTTTCGCCTATTTTCCGACTACGTGAGGACATTTTCGTCAAATCCACTCGCTTCAGTTTCAGCATCACTTTCCATCTCCGAAATTGGCCAGTTCAATTACCACTAATTGCAGTACCATTTTATAAAGATAATTGCTAGAACCGCTCAGCGATGACAAGGAATAATTTGAATGAATCTAGATGGTAAAACCTTGGCAAACCCATTTTGAGCAGTCTGATGTTATTAAGAGCATACCTACTTTCTTTCCCAGTGGTCTGTAATTTGAGTACATGATGACTTGTTTCAATTTGAGACTCTTAGAAATTGGAATATTTGGGAACTAGACTGTGAATTATTATGCGAACGAATATTCGATGGAGGAAGTACCGTTTTCATGGAATAAAGTGACTCTCATTAATTAACCCTAAAGTTTACGACGCCACCCTTCAGCCCGAGATAACAGTACTAATAAAGCGTTAATAAAAATTCTTCCTTGGCGCAACTGTAAAATCCGACTTTTTAACAGAAGTCTTTACAAGTCCGTTGGATTTATTGATTGCACTTTATGCTGGATGGATATTATGGTGGTATAGGAAGATAACTGATACCTGAGAATATGGTGCGCGACTATCAAGTACTGTGTAGCGGTCTTTTCTGACGTTTCCGCGTTCGTTCACTGACAGTCACATTGAATAACGTTAGTTTTTAATAGCAATATGCGAATACACGGAATGCGTAATTAAGTGAAGGTACTACGGTAGTACTAATGAAATTATCGATCGATTAACGCGTAATTTGATCAGTTGCTAGCCTTCATACTTGAAGAGGTACTGCTAGATTTTTGAACAACGCCTTCTCTTTTTACCATCGCTCAGTATAATTAAACACAATGACATTATGATGTCCACATCTTTGGTGAGCAATGAGGGAAAGTCGTCCTCCTCATCCGACATTTTTATTTATCCTTGATGTGCCAAAAGCCTCTCGCTTGAAATACGACGATATTATACTGATGTGGAGCCGTTTTTCTTGCTTATATCCATTTATGATACATTTTCCTGCTAAAACAAACATGAACTGGACGAAATTTTACGCCCACTTCGGAGACGATTTCATCTCGATACGTGGGCCCGAACAATGCTAAATAAATTACTAATTGCCGGATTTTATTACGGTTAATTGTCGGTAACATTTCGAAGGTCACGAATTTCTGATAAAAGACAGATATTTTATTAATTAGAGAGCCGCGGAGTCGGAGGAACGAAAATATCAATAACTCACTCTGGACTGCGTAATAGTTTGTATTGATTCGGTTTTTTCTTATACATTATTTATCATCACATGAGAAGAGTTAAGAAGGGCAGAGTCAAAAAAAGTGTGGCCGCGTTGCTAGCGCTGTTATCGAAGAGAATATTTTCGGGTCCATTTTATTTATAAGCTTCTATATCTAGAAACAAGAGGCGCCTACTCGCGTCAAACACAATGGAAGAGAAAGCGAATCAGTTACAAATACGTTAAAATGCCTCTTGCGTGCAGCGTCTCATTTATTATGATTACCAGACACGTGTTTTATAATAAAACACTGCATCTAATTAGACTAATGGATTCGATATTCTATTTCATATTACGTTGGAAGAATCTTCGTAATTGCGGTAATTACATGATTAGAGTTGCACAGTCTGCATTGACAAGAATTAATAGAAAGTAGATTCGAATGGATTGACTGGTGATTACAAAATTCTTACCATTGTTCTAATTGGAATGTGGAGTTGTGCAAAAATTTGCCGGTGGGCCAAAAGGATTTAGGTTGCTTTTGATAGAAAGGTCCGTGGAAGAGCAGCGTTCTGGAAGTGGAGCCGTGTCCATAAATCATAAAATCTATTAGTTTCCGCTCTCGCAATGATTATCCAACAACACCGCCCGACAACATCTTGAAATATTCGGTCAAATGATTTATATCCGTATAATTAATAGCATAATAAAGCTGTCACTGCTTAATTATTAATATTCGCGTTTATCCTCCCACTTCATCAGTCGGAAAAGTCCCACTTTTCCACTTGCCGTAATGGCACTATTGCGTTTTTCTCGTGCATCAAGTTAATCTGGCCGTCCGTCTTTCGCTCCAAGCAAACATCTTCTCTCCCGTCACTCCCGAATCCCATCAGACCTCGCGCTCGCCCATTCTCATCATCCTTTTCCTTTCTCATTTTCGCTATTCCCTTTCGCACCGTTCGTCTGATTTACCGGCTGCTACAATCTGCTCGACCCACTCTGTGACGTCTATCCTTGCTACTCCTACGTCACCTGCCTACTCAACCTTAAAATATTGTGACGTAAATGTAAATATGAAGATGGTGGATTTACGAGGTGGCGCTAAATACACCTCGTTAACCCAAAATGGCTCTGAAAATTCAAGGCGATTTTGCACTTTTCGCGGACAAAACTTGCTATAATTGGATGTGCGACGGCACTTTTTTCAAACTCCACAAGCTAACTTGAGTGAAAATGATACCAACAGATTGTGCGACGTTTTCACCCCCAAAATCGTCTTTAATTTCAAAGATAAAATTTTGAAAATTTGCATCCAATTCCTTTGACTCCTTATGTCATTTTGAGAATTTTTTACAATTTTTTGGGTACATGAAGATTCTTGGATTTTTCTGGAACTCAGAATTCAGAACATTAAAAAATTGTTTTTGTTATTTTTCAGATTATTCAGATTTTAGTGTTTTTTTGGAACTTCCCATGTCTTTTTTTGGATTTTTTGGGACTTTTTAAGGATATTTCAATTCAAGGATTTTTTTGATATCCTCAGGTCTTCATAAGGATTTTTCCAGGAGCCTTCAACAATGCTTCAAAGATAGTTTAATAAATGTTTTCCTTTTTTAAATTTTGATTCTAAAAAATTATTTGTTGCTGCTGTGAATATTTGGAAAATTTCAAAATCTACTAAAAACAGACAATTTTCTTAAAATTAACACTATCAGAAAAGAGCTACAAAATTTATTTTACACCAAACCAAGAATTCTGCCAATATTCGACAAATTCGTCGTTCGAAAATTAGCAGTTTCCTAGAATCGAGACTCATTCCTTTTTTTAATTTTGACACAAAAACATTACTTTAACTGAGAAAATTTCTAAAATTGGACTATTTTGGTCTAAAATTTTGTACCTTGGCACATTTAATAAGTACGATAAAAATAATAATATCCGTTAATTTGATTGTTGTAGTGTCAAAACTGACAGAATTAGAGAAATAAATATAAAATTTTTGAAAATTCTCCTTTGTCCAAATATAAAATTTTCTAAAATTGGTCTATTTTGGTCTATAATTTTGCACTTTTGCACATTTAATAAGTATGATGAAAATTATAATATCCATAAATTTGAGACCTGTACTGTCAAAACTAACTGAATTAGAACCATCAAGATAAAATTTTTCGAAATTTCTTCTTTGTCCAGATAAAAAATATTCCTAAAATTGGTCTATTTTAGTATATAATTTTCTACTTTTCTACTTTCTACTTACACATTTAATAAGTGTGATGAGAATAATAACAGCCATAAATGTGATCGCTGCAGTGTCAAAATTAATAGAGTTAGAGCCATAAATTAAAAAATTTTGAAATTTCTCTCTTGTGCAAACATAAAAATTCCTAAAATTGGTTTATTTTGGTTTAACATTTTGTACTTTTGTGCATTTAATAAGAATGATGAAAATAATAATATCCATAAATTTGATAGTAGGTACTGTCAAAACTGACTGAATTAGAACCATCAAGATAAAAATTTTCGAAATTTCTTCTTTGTCCACACAAAAAAATTTCTAAAATTGGTCTATTTTGGTCGACAATTTTGTACTTTTGAACATTTAATAAGTATGATGAGAATAATAATATCTTAAAAATTGGTAGCTGTAGTTTCAAAACTGACAGAATTAGAACGATAAATATAAAATTTTACAATTTTTCTTTTGTCCAAACAAAAAATCCTAAAATTGGCCTATTTTGGTCCATAATTTTGTACTTTTGCACATTTAATAAGTATGATGAAAATAATAATATTCATAAATTTGATACCTGTTCTGTCAAAACTGACTGAATTAGAACCATCAAGATAAAATTTTTGAAATTTTTTCTTTGTCCACATGAGAAAATTTCTAGAATTAGTCTATTTTGGTCGACAATTTTGTACTTTTGCACATTTAATAAGTATGATGAAAATAATAATATTCATAAATTTTATAGCTGTAGTGTCAAAATTGACAGAATTAAAACAATAAATACATATAATATTTTTCATTTTTTCTTTTGCCCAAACATAAAATTTTCTAAAATTGGTCTATTTTGGTCTATAATTTTGTACTTTTGCACATTTAATAAGTGTGATGAGAATAATAACAGCCATAAATTTGATCGCTGCAGTGTCAAAATTGCCAGAATTAGAGCCATAAATTTAAAAATTTTGAAATTTCTCTCTTGTGCAAACATAAAAATTCCTAAAATTGGTTTATTTTGGATTAACATTTTGTACTTTTGCAAATTTAATAAGTATGATGAAAATAATAATATCCATAAATTTGATAGCTGTAGTGTCAAAACTGACAGAATTAGAGCCATAAATACAAAATTTTCGAAATTTTTCTTTTATCCAAACACAAAAATCCCTAAAATTGGTCTTTTTGGTCTACAATTTTGTACTATTGCAAATTTAATAAGTATAATGAATGTTAAATTATCCATAAATTTGATCGCTGTAGTGTCAAAACTAACAGAATTAGAATCATGATAAAACAGAGTATTTTTCTTAAATTTTAAACACAATTTTAAATTAAAATTCCGATATTTTTACCACAGTTATGTTGAAAATAATTTGAATTAGCGAGCGTTTCCACAGAGTCTCAAAAATCGCTAAACATTAAGATTTTTAGCCGTCACGACGCCAAACTAACAGTGATAAAAATCAAATTTTTGCATCAAAATTTCAAAAATTAAAAAATGAACAAAATTAAGGTAACCAGCAGATCAAAAAAGAACCAACTTAACTTAAAGGATGTCAACAGACTTGACCAGCGGAAAAGGAGCCATGGATTTAAAGAACTTAAAGAACTTACAGAAGAAGCCTTTAAACTCTGAAAGATCTAGAAAAGTGTGCAGTTTTATAAGGCAAAATGCATTTTTCGCGTTCGTTTTTTAATGAAACTTTTAACAACAAAACTTGTTAAATCCTGTGCAGATTTTCCAGCAGTGCTCGTATAATTGGATGCAACACATTTCTTTCCAACAGACTGCGATATTTTCCCGAATTAACACCCATCGGTCGTTTACCTTAGTGTTTATCCATTTTTTTCGTTTAATAAATCCACCATAAGCGACGCTATCAATGAATATTTTAGGCCGTGATAGGATATGCACTGGTTTCGCACGCTTTCTGTCTTTATCAGGAGTTTAATGGAGCAACGCGATAATTTATTTCGCTCGCCATTTTTAGAACGATAAATTTACACATCGAAAGGTTTTTTGTAGGAAACGACATTAAAACTTGCAGTTTTCCGGTGAAAATCCGAGTTTCCGCTCTACATGTAAACGAATGTGTGTGGGCAAACACCGTTTCCGCCAAGTTGTGAGATATTTTTGCGCCGAGATGAAGAATTAGAGGAGTTGTGATTGATGCCTATCTAAACGAAAGTCGCGGCGCTTTCAACAATCTAAGAAATAAATTATTGCTTGTTGTTTACTTAAAGTAGAAAGTTTTAAAATCTGGAGATTGGCCGGTTATCGTAAAGATAATAATATTGAGTTTGGCGTGTTCTTTCTTGGAAGAAGCTGCAAGAGCACAAGTTGATAATTATGAGTCTGGTTGGCGGAACGTGCTAGATAAAGCAATTAAGTAATTGATAAACAACCCTTGTAGAAGCGCGAACTTGCGCAGCTCCAGGTTCGTTTGTAAATGGAAGGACTGTATAAACTTTGTATCAAGTCCCGAAGTCCTGCCTCGCCTGGCTAAACGCCACAGGCCGTATTGATCTCGAACAAGGTTAGATCCCTTTGACACCACGCTGAGTATATCCTTCTTCGTCCGACCACACAATCTCATACCTAAAAGTACACCCGAACCGCAATTGTTGGGAACACAAAACTACCGACGAGAGTTCACAATTCCATCAACATCACGTCCACCTTCTCTGTCTGCCCCCGCGGTCTGCCGCCGCCAGAAGGAGACGGCGACACCGCCGCGTGCGATTTGTATCGAATGAAGAGCCCAACTCGAGTGTAACTCTGACAGCCGTTTGTGTATTCATCTTTGATCTTTGGTTAACAATCCGGGTGGTATTCATGGTTGTGTATCAAACCCGTAATTTAATGGGGAGCAACTTACGTTTAATCAATTGTAATTGAAAGCTTCTTGAGCAACGGAGGCGAAAGCGCATTTTCGGACAATCGACGGATCTGTCGCAAGGATCTCTTTCCTTCTATTCAATTTCTTTAAATTACAAATTGAGATTACAAAACGGACTCCTAACGCGGTGCAGTGTGAGTGGGCCGCACCTTCCAAAGTGCTATTATCTTTTCAATTTTAATTTCGTTGACACCGCCGTGATCCACTGATATCGTGTCAGGGATTTCGTTTCGCAACGAGATGGAAAGGATGCAGTTTTGCGCGGGCAACTACTGACGGATTTTCACGCCTTTTCACCACGCAGAATCTATTTTCATTTTTCAACGTTAATTCGGGGTCAAATTCCAAAAATCGATCCAAGTGCCTATATGACTCAAAAAAAAAACTGATCATCGGTTTCAAAATGACTGATTTACTTTTTAATTTTCTCAAATTTTTGTTTTTTTTATTGCCATTAGGTACTCTCAATATTCGACCCGTTGAATTTCAGAATTGTAACACCACTTTACGAGAAGACATTTTTTTTTTAATTCTAGTATGAGGGAGAAAGGAACAAAACCTTATTTTTACTCCTGTTTTTCAACTAAAAAATCGAAATATTCAATCTTTAATCTCTGAATTAGACACAGCACATTACAAAATTGTAACTTTACAGGGCGAAAATCTTTTTTTATTATTCCATAATCAGGCGAAAAATTGCAAAACCGTTTGTTTACTCCTGAAAATTGGTCGGTTTTTGAACTAAAAATCAAAATTTTCAATTTTAATGTTTGATTTAGACACCACATTACATAATTGTAACTTTACAAGGATCAATTTTTTTATTCCAGGATCAGCGGGAAAAACAAAACCGTTTGTTTACTTCTGTAAATTGGACAGTTTTCGAACTAAAAAAATCAAAATTTTCAATTTTAATGTCATGACTTAGACACACCACATTACAATAACATAATTGTAACTTTACAGAAAAAAAAGTACCCTTTTATTTGATAATCAGGAAAAAAGTAGCAAAACTTTCTGTTTGCTCATGGAAATTCGACAGTTTTCCAACTAAAAATTGAATTTTTCAGTCTTTAATGTCTGATTTAGACACTGTACATTACAAAATTGTAACTCTACAGGGCAATTGACCAGTTTTTAAACTAAAAAATCGAAATTTTCAATTTTTATGTTAGATTTAGTCACACCACATTACAAAATTGTAAAGTCCGTTTTTTTTTTAAAACCACCAACACCGCAATCTTCCCCTGTATTACAACCGGCAACGTTGCCTAGGGAGATTTTTGGTGAGAAAATAGTTGTCAAATTTTTGACATTTCTGAAAATTAGGCAGTGTTTCCGTTAAAAACGTTTCTTTCACAGCCTGTTGGATTGCAAATCAAAGGATTTAATAGTGAAAAGACTCGGCACAGCCTGAAAGGCCGTTTTGTGTAATCAAATTGTCAATTAGGCAACTAACCTATTTGATTTTATCACCAAAAAGTCACCATCGACGACGCTGCCGGTTGTAAAGTGGTGGGAGAGTGCGGTGTTGGTGGTTTTTTAATAAAAAAACGGACTTTAACTACACAAGGATCAATTTTTTTATTCCAGGATCAGCGGGAAAATAGCAAAACCGTTTGTTTTCTTCTGTAAATTGGACAGTTTTCGAACTAAAAAAATCAAAATTTTTAATTTTAATGTCAAGATTTAGACACACCACATTACAATAACATAATTGTAACGTTACAGAAAGAAAATGTATCTTTTTATTCGATAATCAGGGAAAATGTAACAAAACCTTCTGTTTGCTCATGGAAATTGAATAGTTTTTGAACTAAAAAATTCGTCCTTTCAATTTTTAATGGTTGACTTAGACACAGCTCATTACAAAATTGTACTTTTACAGAAAGGAAATCTAATCTTTTTATTCCATGATCTGGGAAAATGTAGAAAAACCTTCTGTTTACTCATGTGAATTCGACAGTTTTCTAACTAAAAATTGAATTTTACAATCTTTAATGTCTGATTTAGACACGGCACATTACAAAATTGTAACTTTACAGAGCGAAAATCTTTTTTTATTATTCCAAAATTTACCGAAAAATAGCAAAACCCTTTGTTTACTCCTGTAAATTGGCCAGTTTTTAAACAAAAATATCAAAATTTTCAATTTTAATGTTTGATTTAGACACACCACATTATAAAAATTGTAACTTTACATGAATCAATTTTTTTATTCCAGGATCAGCGAGAAAAACGCAAAACCGTTTGTTTACTTCTGTAAATGGACAGTTTTCGAATTAAAAAATCAAAATTTTTAATTTTAATGTCAGATTTATTATAGACACACCACATTACAAAACTGAAAACTTACAGAAAAAAATTCTATTTTTTACTCCAAGATCAGTTTGTTTACTCCTGTAAATTGGATAGTTTTCGCACTAAAAAGTCGAATTTTTAAATTTTTAATGTCTGAATTAGACATCACATTTCAGAATTAGCAGGAAAAAAATCTTTTTTTTAAATCAAAATTTTCAAACAATCCGATTATCCATATTCTTTTTTATTTGATTTTCCGCACCTTGGTGATCAACTTTATGACTAATTGCGTTCAAGAATGACGAACTGTGGACAATAGAAATTGGATTTTCCAAGCCGTGTCTCAAAATTCCACATCCTTATGACTGTACGCGCATCAAAGAACGCTTCTCTTATGCTAATCAGCTGGAATCATCGCCTCTTTTAATAAATATGCCAACACACAAACATTCAATAAAAAGTAATTACATTCAATGTCGAATAATAATTGTGGGTTCAGTCAGGAAATAAGCTCAAGTCTCAATCCAATTATGTTAACGATGAGTAAAGAGACGTATTATCAAGCCTTAAACGTCGTCCACAGTAAAGTGTGGAAATAGAAAAGAACAATGAATTTAGTAATAAGCCACGAGAGAAAGTACACGGTGAAAGGAGGGTGGAAGGAGGTCAGAGAACGTCGTATACAACATTAGAGAAGCCCTTGTGATACATATAACCGTCACAGTTGCTCAATTCCAGAAACTTCGAAGCATCGATGGATTTTTCGTCGACGTGAGCTTCTTGTAGGAATGTTAATTAGATGATAATCTTGTAACTCCCATAGCTGCCATAAATCAAAAAAGCAAGTGCTGAAATTTATGTGTGAACTCGTGGAAGTGAGTAAATTCATTCAAAAAAAACAAATTTATTATCATTCTTAACAATACGAAGGCAATTGATCACTGGGAAAAATTTCCATACAATCACTCAATAACGCTATTAGTATTTGGTAACGGCATTGACGAGATTGTTTGAATTGAGCGGTATAATTCAGTTAACGCTAGGCAGGGATGGGCAGAGGAGCACGCCCATATCTAATCGTAGATTATAGATGATAGATAGATGTTACCTGCCATGATTTATGGCTAGCGGTCGGTGGTAGCAAAATGTATCGCCATCGGATGGCAGAGGTCCTTTGATATTTTGTCTAATTGCAAGAAATTCCTCGGACAATCCCATCCAAGCGAAGAATTTCCTCCTTACAAGTACTCGTATCTAATAACCGTGAATGTTCAGTATTTTAAGCACGTAAATCCAAGAGACAATAAACGTGCGTCTGGGCGGCCTTTGAAAAAGGTAACAAGTTTCCATGTATCTCCTTTGCGCTAGACATTTACACCTACGTCCTTCTCTTTTCTTCAAATACGCCGATGGTCGAGAATTAAACAAGGATGTCTTCTGCCGTCACGTAAGTATCTGGAGCATCGCTGCGACGGTCTCCACGCCACTGGTGCGCCTTAATCCGCTCGTTTCGTGTCCGACAGAGAACATGGAGAGGATGGAAAGGAAGACGCTTCCAAAGGCAGTAAGTGAGGTTGGGATCGATACAGAGAAAAGCAGAAGCGAGCAGGCCAGAGCTGATCACTGCATAACTCAAGCTTGTTGTTTTTTGAACCTGACTACAGATATCAAGCTCGTAGGAGTGCGATGTTGTCACGTTGAAATAAAGGAGCTCCGCGGAAAAAAGCGCTGGAAAAATCGCCTTTTTCTCGATGATTATTTTTAGAGGGATGTTGCGCGACTTGTTTTCCAGATGAATATCAACAACACGAACTAGAAATGTGTGGAAACGCGGTAGTCGTGTACAGATCCGTATCAAGAGACAACGACCCAAAAGCACTAATTTTTAGCGTGTTGATGGGAACCCCAGGCGCTTTATTGTCCAAGGACACATCTCAGGTAAAATATTTCAGAGCATCTTTTGATTTTATTCGGTGCAGTTTGAAAGAAATCCGAAGAAAGACTCGTCTTTTAGGGCAGATGTGTGGCCTGTGCCTGGGTAAGTGCGGCCGATCGCTTTTTTTCCAGTCGTTTGTCGGCCGGCATATCAAGAATGATGGCTGATTATAGACTACCACACATCACCTGCTGCAGACCACATATTTACATTAATATGGCATCCACACAGTGTCTATCTCTGCTTGTATGAATGTTGCCTTTTTAAGGACCTCCGTAAAGAGAGAAAAATAACTCAATTTGTTGTGACGCGCGATGAATTCATCTAATCGCTTCCACAGGCACTTCTAACCTGTTCTTGGTACTTTCGTAATCACCATCATCTGCATACCGCAGACGTACTGCACTTGCAATGTCACATTCTAGAGACACTTTTTTACTTTTTAGTTTAGATCCTTTGCAACTTTACGATGCTTAGGATTCTTTCATCTGTTCATATTCGTTGCAATTCTTAGGATTATTCTGTTTCTTTGCATTTGCAGCTCATTTTTGGACCGCTCACCTCCTTCGAATTTTCCTGTTTTTATCCTTTTTTCTTGGTTGAACCAGAGATATGGACACTTAATTCGCACAAGAAGAAAATTACAAAATTTCAAAATCAGCGAGCAAATTTTAGAAAATTTTCTGTTTATTCCAGTAAATTTGACAGTTTTTGAGTCAAACATATGAAATTTTCAGGATTTGATTTCAGTATTAGACACACCAAATTACAAAATTGTACCTGCATGGAGAAAAAAATTTATATATTTATTCCAGGATCGAGGAGAAAGAGGCATTTTTTTACCCAAACTTTGGTGTTTGGTCCGATAATTTGGAGAATTTTTGAGTTAAAGAGTTGAAATTTTTAGGATTTACTGGCTTCGATCTCTGTACTATACACACCAAATTACAAAATTGTAGTTGCACAAGAAGAAAATTTGAAAATTTTTATTCCAGGATGAGCGAGATTTACGAAACTTCCTGTTTATTCCTCTAAATTAGGCAATTTTTGAGTTAAACAGATGAAATTTTGAGTATTTACTAGTCCCAATCTCAATATTAGACACACTAAATTACAAAACTGTAATTGCACAGAGAGAAAAAAAAATTATTCCAGGATTGAGGAGAAAGAAGCATTTTTTTACCCACAATTTGGTGTTTGGTCCGGTAAATTAGAGAGTTTTTGAGTTAAAGAGTTGAAATTTTCAGGATTTACTGGCTTCGATCTCCGTACAATACACACCAAATTAAAAAATTGTAGTTGCATAAGAAAAAAAGTTAGAATTTTTATTCCAGGATCAGCGAGAAAATTCGCGAAACTTTCTGTTTATTCCCATAAATTAGACAGTTTTCGAGTTAAACAGATGAAATTTTTAGGATTTACTTGTCCCGATCTCAATATTAGACACCAAATTACAAAACTGTAATTGCACAGGGAAAAAAAAAATTTATTCCAGGATTGAGGAGAACGAGGCATTTTTTTACCCAAAATTTGGTGTTTGGTCCGGTAAATTAGAAAATTTTTGAATTAAAGTGTTGAAATTTTCAGGATTTACTGGCTTCGACTCCGTACAATACACACCAAATTACAAAATTGAAGTTGCACAAGAAAAAAAAGTTAGAATTTAGTTCCAGGATCAGAAAAAAAGTTCACAAAACTTTCTGTTTATTCTCGTAAATTAGACGATTTTCGAGTTAAACAGATGAAATTTTCAGGATTTACTTGTCCCGATCTCAATATTAGAGACACCAAATTACAAAACTGTAAATGCACGGAGAAAAAAAATTAAACAATTTTATTCCAGGATTGAAGAGAAAGCGGCATTTTTTACCCAAAATTTGCTGTTTGGTTCTGTAAATTAAAAAGTTTTTGAGCTATAGAATCAAAATTTTCAGGATTTACTACTTTCTTATAAATTTTTATTCCAGGATTAGCATTATTCTGTTTCTTTGCATTCCTGCAGCTCATTTTTGGATTGCTCACATTTTTAAACTTATCCTGTTTTCACCCTTTTTATAATTTTACACTTTGATAGATGAACCAGAGGCATATTATAGACACCCAATTCGCGCGTCCGTGGCAATTTTACCATGGCCGGTCCGCGCTTACGACAAATTATGTTTATTTATGATATTTGGAAACTATTTTACTGCTTTTATATCGGTTTTACTTCATGGGACATAAAATATTGCTGTAAATATGATTCTAATAGGCGCACTGTTTGTTTTTATTTCGCGGTTGCTGAATTTCGGATTTATAAAATTGCCGTGATTTTTCAAACAACTTTAATCGCCGAACTAAACGTGCTAATTCTATAATTAATATCTAGGACGTAAATTTAAAACAAACTTCGGCATTTTAAAGGAACCAGAAGTGGAACAAATTAGACAAAATTTCGATCTTGCTCTTCTGCGTGCCCGTTCTGAGCCATTTACTCTTCCTGTGTAAATAAAGTAGTGTTGAATCCACTGAAAATTTCAAAAACAACAAATCCATGTTTATGAATAAACATTATGTCTGTTATTTTCCTAACTATAATTAAATCAGAGTTAACAGTGTTGTAAGTTAAACGCGGCCACACATAGGAAAATCTGAATAGAAAATTTACGATTGTAATAAAAAAATTATGATAAATTTTAAGAGTGAAGATCGCACCTGCTGATTTTAAGGATAAAATTAAATGAGTGAAAAGACATTAATTAAGGGTATAATGATCCGACATAAATTATTTCGTCAATGGACAATGGAGCCTTGAGGGATTTCGCCGAGGCGCTTATTTGGTTAAATAAAGGAAATATTTACATATTATCACCACATTAATCAATTTTTTGTGCTCTGGAGTAACACCGTATAATTTTAGGATAAAATTGTTTGAATAAATTTCGTGTCGTTCACTCAGGATGTGTTGGTTTAATCGATAGTTTAATTGAATTATTTCGTCTGCTACGACTCAATAAAAGTGTTTTCAAAGAGAATAAGTTATTGAATACACCGTCTCTTGTTACATCAAGTTTAAACAGCCCAACCCTCGTCCTTGACACATAAATTCCTAATAAGATAAAAGGTATCCCTATCAACATGTTGTCTGTTGACCCTTTTACCGTCTGAAGACATCAATAAATTCGTAATTAAGCTTTTGATTCACTCAATCGAAGGATCTCACTTTTATTGGGCAATTTGTTGGGTTCTAAGCTAATTAATTCCACGTACTCTTAATTAATTAAGAGGCACGTCCTTGCGAAAAACTGACTTTTGATTATTTAAAATTCCGGCCAAGATAATCAACGAGGATATATAAACATATATGCATCAGACTGTGGCCAGACAAACATTGGCATAAAAAGTACCTCATTTGAAAACCTCATCACGCTTTGACCAGCCATTTCACTTGCTTAAGCAGGAGGCAGATATGGGCATCTCAAGGAGCGAGGATCCGCAAGAAGTGATTTGCGACAACCGTAGATGGTTTGACATCTAGGACCGACAACCGGAGTGTTTTTTGAAGGTCAGGACCAGAGTGGGTGCAAAGTTGAACAATGAGCAAAAGACAAATTTAGAACACGAGACATATGCTGCCTCCGAGGGCAAAAAGACGCGAAACTGCTTGTCCAAAAGCATAAAAACCCCGTAAACTTATAATTATTGAGCCTACTTAATAAATAATTCGATGTAATCGATTCATGAAAAGATAATTGTGGCGTGCAGGCATGCAGCGTACCTCGACGGCCACACTTGTTTGCAACATCCTCCTGAATCTCTGCACTCTTCTCCGTCGACGTGCTACCGAAACAACGCCAGCAACAAGGACGAGGCGCACAACACGAGCTGAAATAAAGTACACGAGATAAAAGAACCAAGAGATTGTCTGAAGAACCTGTTCATTTCTCCACAAAGATGCTGCTATAGCATTTGATCGCGGTTACAGTAGATTAATTTAATTGTCACTAAACTGCAAAAATCACGTGAAATATTAGACGAGTCTCCTGAAGAGCCTCGAGGAATAATTAAAAGACGCGAGCTGGTGCGATGATATGTGCATAAACAGGAGGTTTTCAAAGAAAATACTCTGCAATAAATCCGGACTGGCTTTGTTCTCTACACTGCATAACAATTTGTGCGATGTTTACTATAATTTACTGGGGGCGAGCTGATTTATGGCGGAGGTGGTGACAAAGCGCTTTTCGATAAAATTTCGGTTTACTAGAAAAATTTGCACAACTTTTCGCAGAATTTGAGCCTACTTTCTTAGTTCCCACAGGCCTGGTAACCTATGGGAATTAAGTAATAGCAAGATGACAAGAACCGATCATTGAAATGACATGTTTCTTAATCACTTACATCACATGGCTCGTGTTTACTTTGAACATTTTTCGTGAATGATACTGGGTGATTCAACTTCATTTGGGAGCGGAATAAATAGCTCGTAAATAACACCCAAGAATCCAGGGTTACTTTGGGTCACTTCCATTATTTCAAAACTCGATCTGGCCACCACCCAATCCTGATAAATACGTGTTTTTAGGGATCATATGAAATTGATGAAATAATTTCCACAGCACAAAAAACGTTGATTTATGTGGGGCAAGGGCTATCTAGATCTGTCTCGGGCGCTAAACATTGCTAGGACTCATTAAATTGAAATACCGAGGGTTGCGAGTTTAGTGCGCCAGCGTTGGCGGCATTGATCCGCAAAGAATTAGCTCGAATGGTGAAAATTTTTAAAAGTTGTCACCAAGCGAAATTGGGTATCGTCCCGTTGAGATTAAAAGTGTATTATTTACGTTAGTTGTTAAAACGTGTAATGTTCTAAGTAAATAATAGTGTACAAGCTCAAGTCCTTATTAGCGGGGTATAAAAAGCGAAACACAATGGTCGTGAGGATGAATGAGCCATGCTCTCTGAACGGCCAAAGACCGGCTCGTGAGGCTCGCGGGGTGTCAGAGGCGGCCGTGACAAGGCTGCTACAACAAGTACTCTGGTGGGGAACGCTTGACCTCACTCTCAACGAGACCTGCCTGATATGGATATGGAAATAACGCGATTAACGCGCAACCGAACTGCTCTTCTACCTCTTGGTATATCACACTTTCTAAACGCGACCATACGCTTCGCTCCTGATGATGTAATTCGGCGGAATTAGAAACGGCGAAGGTTGTGCACATACAGGTTTCAAATTGGGAACATCGCCGCAGCCTTGACGCCCGAAATTTTGCACGTTTTTGCCCTGGAAAGCCGCAGATGTGCACTTGCACAACCATTTCCTTGTTCAATAACTCGCACGAAAGAACTGATCACGTTTGAATGAGAAAGATCTAGAGTGGGCTATCTGGACGCGGGTCACCACACATCTCAAGTCAAGTTCACTCCACTGACAAGTAACGGACATCAGCCAGTCTTCACTCACGAATTCCATTGTATCTTCATGTGAAATCTCTATTTGTGTTTGCTTTTCTAAGCATTCCAGCTATAAATACCTTTTAAAATCAGTACGTTAACAGCGGGTACGGCCGCGTTACGCCGCCCCTGGCGCCCAAAAATCATCCGAGGCACTTTTAACGGAACTGGTACCCCTTCATTGTCAAGCATAGTTCCTGTCTCGGAACGGCACTTCCACCAAACATAGAAACTCGTTACGCCGTCTAATCTAATTTCCTATTTTTGCGCACCAAGATAGTACGCACCTTTCACTCGCAAACTCATCAATTAACATATCACTTTTTCGGTGACTTTGTTTAATTGGGCTGATGGAAGTGTCTTCTTATAAATGCTATTGTCAATGCTGAAATAGAGAACATCTGGGTAAAGAGGTTACCGGCGAAAAATCGCGTGTACCACAATACAACGAATCGGAAGAAGTATAAAAGATTGACCTGAAGCTGTCATTAACGTTGGCCTATTAGAAATGGATCCGCAATCTCTGCCCTGAAACTGTAGAAAAAGACGGTGAAAGCTGGAAATTTGAAATCGCACGGTCTTCGCGACCTTGATGGCTTTGAAAATGGAAACAGTTAGTGGTGGATCTCAGCTTATCCGAAAAGCAAACAAGTCAAGGGCCTAGACCACATGATTGTCTCACTGGCGCAGCAAGGAGCTGGCCAAGGCGGAAGAGAAGCGTTCTGGTGCGTGCTCCTGGAGGACTCGGGTCCTTAGGAAGAAGCGTCAAGTTGTGCGTTTTGTTTTGCTTGGCCTCTGGCCGGCGAGTCAGCGACCTCTGTGAGAACGCAACTTGTATCAGTACAAGTGTGACAGAGACGCCGGCAGCAATTCCACAATCCGCGCAAGAGAGACGCCGCATTGGGGCCGACCAGGAGCGACGAGGAAGTAAGAACAAAAGCAGACACGAGACACGGTAAAGCTGAGCAAAGCGATCGAATCCAACAAGAGCGAGAAAAGAATAAAAGAATGCACCGACGAGTATCTGAGGAGATTTCTGTCTCGTTCTAACCGAATTCGAGCGACAAAGCTGGAGTTTGTGGCGTATTACTAATGAATGCGTAAACTGTTTGTTGCTGGCAACACTGGTTGGAATGCGGTCGCAGGCGGCGGGGGTAGACTTCAACTGTTCGGTGTCGTCTCTTGTTCTGTTCTGGCGCGGACCCATTGAATCAATCGCCGCGTTGGACCCAGACAAAGATGACACGAGGCAATGGGATCATATTGGGGCTCAAGGACCAACATGTCAATGGATGGAATTCCAACAGAACACGTGCTAGGGCCAAAAGTTATAGGGTCGTTAAGCCGGACGCTCCTGTAGACAACTGTTTTCACCTATACTCTATATGGAAATTGACTCCAGAAGAAACGGTTCAACGGCAGTACCGACTGTTCCCGTTTCCTGGTTCCGCGAGATCAGCAATCAGAAGCTCTTTTTTCTAGAATAAACCATCCAAAATTTCGGTCCAAAATTGACCTCGATTAGGCATACAACATGTTAATTTTAAATAACAAATTGTAAAATCCATGACCTCCGGAAACAGTCACTTTATCATGAAGATAAAAACAAACTTAACAATAAATTAAAATGTTAAGAAAAGGACCCCCGGAAGCTGGATATCCATTTTTCGAATTTGCCGCGTTGTCAAAATTTGGTGCATCAACATCTCACATTAGTTAAGAATTAATCAAATAACGATTTAACTAGGACCGATAGTAATGAGCTCTAGTATATCTATAAAAGAACTCAAAGTAGGAAATTTTGTTTTTTAAGAATTGGCACCCGTTTCCTGTCAAGTTTTTGGTCCATTTCACCATTACGGATTTTACGATTCGTGTTTAATAAATTGCTGCGTGAACAAAAAATGCATCAATATAATTGAATTGTCTTTTGCGGCCAACAATTTATGTACCTAAATATAATAGATGTGAATACAGTTTGTAAAGTTAGGTTAAAATTCAGAAACTCAATACATGTCAAATTTTAAATTGAATTTGAAAATCAAGTGGCAAGTCGTGGTTACAAAACCATTACCAATCGTGTAACACGAAAACTCTTAGAATTGGAAAATTAAAAATTTTTATTAAAAAAAGGGTGCAAATTCGAAAAAATAGTATAAAGGACTTGTGTTTGACCTCTTGAAAGTGCGTCCAACTTAGACGATTGCTCATTTAAATTACAAAACACACAATTATCGCATTAAAATTGGCTCGATCTCCTCTTTCCAAACGCGCTTGCAGATTGCACCAGTTAACTTTTATGACAACAAATGCACAAACTGCTCTATTAACCTATTAAAATAGTGTATAGTATTGTGAAAACGTCTAGTTCGAACGAGGTGCTATAAATAAAAAACGTCAGCGGAATATGATCGATGGCAGTGGAGCTAATTGCAGGTAAAGTCTATTAAAATATGAAATGATGGAAGAGTTCCTGCGAAATTCCAAACTTTCAATTTGACCTCACATGTGCAATTTGTTGGGTGACAACGTGACCCGAGATTGCGCACCTACAAGTGTCGCATGGTCCTTGAGCTGTTTCATTATCCTGCTCCTCCTAGTTATCCTACGCGCGAATTTTCATAGCTTTTACTTTCAAGGATCGATTTTTGTCTCATCGCGGATTTTTAGCGCTCATCAGGGTCGACCACAGTTGGTATGTTGAAGAAACTAGAACTTGTTGGTATTGAAAGTGGGAATAGACAAAAATGTCTCCAGAAGAGTCATGACTTTCTTCAAACAAAACCGTCAAGGTTCTCCGGAGACCATGACCAAAAAACTCGGCTGTTTGAATTTGGAGAATCGTTAATTGCTTTATCAAGTCCCAGGCCAAACAGAATCGTAAAGATCCTAATAAATATTATTGATTTAATGTGATGCATTTGAAGCAAAGCGTTTTATAAACAGAACGGCGGCCAAAACACCAAACACCGACAATTAGTGACACTTTAAAGTTGTATTTATGCCCGGTTATCGTTCCTCGTACGGCATTTTTAGTCATAAGATAAATATAAAACAAATAACCATACATACTTGTCTGGAATTATACAGAACTATAATAGTAAATTACGAGGCAAGATACATATTTATACTAGCTATAGCTTCACGTTTTCACGCCAAGCAGGATACAATAACCTCTTGTGCTTCTTGTAGGTGGTATTCTCGGATGCTTTTTCTATTACTACATCTAACAGAGCATAACTGAAGAATTAATTTTTCAACAATTGGATTCACATACCGCCGACAAAATCGTGATGGGAATCTACCAAAATAGATTCGTTTTTAATTATAGCGCGGACTTAAAAATGTTAATAAACGGAGTCATCAGTGAATATTATATTACCAGAGTTGATTCCTTTATTGATCAATGCGCCCAACCATTTTTAATTACCACAAACTTTAAACGAGATCCCACTGTTTATTTTTAACGCTCAATCAATATAATTGAACCGCTTGCTTAATAAGAACAAATTCAATCGACTTTATTACGGGATGAGTAACGTGAAAATTCACAATTAAGAACGAAATTAATGCAAATAACAATCAGTTGAGTAGTTCATGGGTTAATGCAATTTTAAACGCTTAATCAACTTAATTAACCAATTTAACTTAACGGTGTTATTGAGACTGTCTTTTCGGGACAATGCTTCATTCGAGAACTAGGAACTTGCGTAAAAAACGTCTTGGAGAATGTTATCAAGGATAATTACATCGTAAACAACACGCCGCACGTAAAAAATTAATTTGATTAGGACGGAAAACAAATAGTGGTATTGGTACTTGAATGAGAAATGTTTGTTTCTGAAAATCTCTGAATTTCCAAAATTTCAATTTACTAAAATAGTAATATCCCCAAATTTTATTGGCATGCCGCCAAAACTCCAAAGCATTCTAATAAATGATCATAAATATTTTACGAATTTCCGCTCTAAAATTAATAAATTAGTTTCATTGACATTTTGTAAATTATTTTAAAAAATGAAATGAATAAAATTCTTCGCAAAGTCACTTAAATATTAGACTTGAACTTGAAAAATGCAAAATAATTTAATTGTCTGAGCACACCTAATTAACTGAAAATCCCCAGTTTTCCACAAATCGAGCTCTCCCCTGATGCAGTGATATTAATTTTATTTTCATGACAAATTTATACAAAATATCGGATAATTTTTATTACTGCAGCATCAGGCTGACACGTGAAATCCCCCCGTAATTCTGCAACTGCGTTATCTGTTTTGACTTTTCGGTCGAGTTCCTATCTCTGCTTAGAAAAATCATCAATTTTTGGTGTTTTTTTTTGTATTTCGGTTATCAGTTGAAACAAACGCCACAACAACATCAAACTTGAGGCGGCTTATCTGAAACCGACCAGACATTTTGTTTACTAATAAACACATCCAGAGTTGGTGGTAACCCAAACACTTAAGATAATCGAGGCGTACAGCGATTTTGAATAAAGAATAGAATGCGTTTGCCGACTTCTAGAATGCATATCCGGTCTAACGAGCAGAGCAGTCACGCCTGACACGGTCAGTTATAGAGGTTACCTTACGCCACTTACTATTTACAACAGACTACAATCCAATTCGTACATGCTACTTTCAATGAGGAAATTTTTGTTTCATCGTTTCTTTCTCCATGAAATTCCTCCTTTTACTTCGATCGAGCGCTCTCTATTTGTTAAACCACAGGTCGTTTTATTCAAAACCGCTAATGTGTAAGTGCGGCTTAAGTTACGGTTGCGTTATCTTCTTAATTCCGTAACGCCGTAACAGGTACTTAAGTTACTGGCTGCCAGCGATCCAATCGGAGATAAAAAACGGGGAAAAATTATCGGTGTGTTAGCTATTGACACTGCGGTCGAGAATAAGTGATTGATCGTTTCCACTGAAATTAATTTCGAAATTTGAATGCAGCTCTCATTTTTTCAGTTTCTTCTTTCATCATAGAGATTTTAGTTTTGTCTCATCTCCAGGCGACAAGCCCAAAAAACAATAAAGCTCCCCGACACAAGTCGAGGTGAAGGTCGTTTTCAAGAGTTTTGTTATGGGCGTAGGTGTCAATGGGAGTCAATTTCAAACTCTTTCTAGGTTTTCGAATAAAATAATGAAAATTTTTAATTCAGCTAATTATGAAAATTTCTAAAATTTGGCAATAATTCTGGCACACTTAATAAGTAAGTCAAAAATAGAAACCTATCAAAATTTTATTTCGATATCACCAAAATTAAAAAAGTTACAGGTCTCAACATAGAAAAATTAAAAATTTAGATTTTTTTCTGAAAATACAAATTTCTAAAATCTGTTTCTTAGGCTGTATGAGTTTGAGATTTGGCACACTTAATAAGCAAGCTAGTCCAATATAGTTAACTACTAAATTTTTATTATACTAACACTAAAACCACCGAAATTCTAGGTCTTTGTATAAAATAAGCAAAATTTTTGGTGTCTGCTAAACATAACGATTTTTTGAAATCAGTTTCAACAGCTGTATAATTATGTAATTTGGAAGTCAGTCAAAAATAGAAATCTCGTCAAATTTCATTGTCATTATATCAAAATTGACAAAATTATAGGTCTTAAATACAACTTTGAAATTTTTTTGATTTCTCCTAAAAATTAAAAATTCCAAAATTTGTTCTTCTGCTGTATAACTTTTATATTTGGCACACTTAATCAGCAAATCCAGGATTATAAACTCCCAAAATTGTATTATCCTAACATCTAAACTGTCGAAGTTTTAGGTTTTTGCACAAAATAATAAAAATTTTTGGTTTCAGCTAAACTAAAAAGTTTTAAAAATTTATTTTATCAGCTGAATAATTTTGTAATTTGGCACACTTAATAAGTAAGTTCTAAATAGAATCCACCAAAGATTTTATTAGCATAAAATTGCCAAAATAACAGGTCTTCCTAATGAAAAATAATAAAAAATAGTTATAGTCGAGTCTCTCTAAGTCGACACTCCTCTAAGTCGAATTTTCCTCTAACTCGAACTATTTGGATGGCAACAGCACTTGCATAGCATTTTACATGCAAAAATCATCCTCTAACTCGAATGTCGTAAGTCGAACTCTCTTAAACTCGAACATAATTTTTGGACGTGCCATACCAGAAACAGTGTTAATTACTTCCTCTAAGTCGAACATAACAAATATCATGTTGCATAAACAAAGTTTTCCGAAAAACTATAGGAGTATAATATAAACTTAAAACTTTATTCAACAGACAAAACAGTATTTTGACTTTGACTTTTTAATACTCGAAAATTCACAGTTGTTTCAATTGTCAACACAATGTCGAAGAAGAGAACGCTTTGCACGTTAACTTTACGTGAAAAAAACAATTTAATTCGTGAAGTGTCTAAAGCCATTAAAAAACGTGTGGTTGCTAAAAAAATGGAATCCCACGCAGCACCTTGTCAACGATTTGGAAAAACAAAGACAAAATCTTAGAACAGTGAATCTAGAAGTAAATCGAAAAGAAATGAGAGAGCGCAAAATTTACCTATTAGTGGACCTTTGGTAAAAGAAAAAGCTGCATTTTATGCAAATATTGATTGAAAAATATTTTGAGCAAGGCTACCAGCAAAAACAGTGTAAACAAACTAAAATTTCAGATTTTTTTAAAAACGCATAAATATCGTTATAATCGTTAAAAAAAACAAATAAATGCTTCTCTTTTATTCTCACTCCCTTAAACTCGAACTTTCTGTAAGTCAAACTTCTTTCAGTGGCAAGTGACAATTCGACTTTAGAGGGAGTTGACTGTATTTGTGTACCAAGGCCAAAAAGTGTTTTTGGCCGAGCCTTTTTTAATGACCGAGGCGATAGTCGAAGCCAGAAAGAAGGCGAGGGGAAAATAGCACTTTTTTGCCGTGATACAAAATTTTCAAGATTTTTTAGACAACATCATTAAATTAACAAGTTAATTAATTTTTATTTATGATTTGTTGATGTAATCATTTATAACAATTGAATAATTGTAAAAATTTATGAATCGTTCAGAAAAGTTCACATTTTTATTATTTTCGTTTGCAGTTTCGGCATGTGTAGCTTCACAATTTGTATGAATTAGGTTTGATATGGTTTTTGATGTTGTTGCAACAGCACTGCTAGACATGTTCATTTGCAATAATTCAACACATCTTTGTTGCACTTTACAGCAGTTTGCAAATATTTGCGGCCAGAAAAGACTTACTTTTAGGCCGCCATTGAGGCCTAAAAATTGCATTTTCAGTTTTTATTTTTCTAAAAATGAAAATTTATCAAATTTGTTTCTTTGCTGTTTAAGTTTGAGATTTAACACATTTAATACGCAAGTTCAATCAAGTAAACTACCAAAGTTTAACCCTTTGTAGAAAATAATGAAAATTTTTGGTTTCTGCTAAACATGAAAATTTCTAAAATTCCAATATAGTAGACTACTAAATTTGTATTATACTAACACTAAAACCACCGAAGTGTTAAGTCTTTGTATAGAATAAGCAAAATTTTTGGTTTTTGCTAAATATAACATTTTTTTGAAATCAGTTTCAACAGCTATATAATTATGTAATTTGGAAGTCAGTCAAAAATAGAAATCTCGTCAATTTTCATTGTCATTATATCAAAATTGGACAAAACTATAGGTCTTAAATATAATTTTAAAATATTTTTGATTTCTCCTAAAAATTAAAAATTCCAAAATTTGTTCTTCTGCTGTATAACTTTTAGATTTGGCACACTTAATCAGCAAATCCAGGATAGTAAACTCCCAAAATTGTATTATCCTAAAATCTAAACTGTCAAAGTTTTAGGTTTTTGCACAAAATAATAAAAATTTTTGGTTTCCGCTAACCTAAAAAAATTTCAAAAATTTATTTCATTAGTTGTTTAATGCTATAATTTGGCACACTTATTAAGTAAGTCATAAATAAAAACAACCTAAAATTTCATTCTCATATCACCGAAAATGCCAAAGTTACAGTTTACTTGGATCGAACATTCTGTTTGTTAAACCACCTCTAGTCGTTTTATTCAAACCGCTAATATGTAAGTGCGGCTTAAGTTACGGTTTGGTTATCTACTTAATTCCACTAAAACTACTTTCAAAATTTGAATTCAAAGGTAGTTTTAATTTTTTCAGTTTCATCTTTCACCAAAAGCATTTCATCTCATCGCGACAATTCCCAAAAACAATAAAGCGCCCCCGATACAGGTCGAGGTGAAGGTCGTCTCCAAGGGTTTTGTTATGGGCGTTGGTGTCAATGGGCGTCAATTTCATTCCATTACTTCGAGTACGCTCTTCTCACCCACAAAAAATTTCAGCAGCATTAATCACGCGGTGTTAATAACACTTTAATGATAACCATTCTCGGAATGATTAAACGGCACGAATACCGAACGATAATGCTCATTGCGTCAACAAATTTGAAACGATCAGTGATGTGCATTTAGTTAGTTGAAGAGTGATGGGTGCGAGTTCTAAAAAATTTCAAATGATTTTTCTCAGTTTGTTGTTAATTACTCCAAAAACGGAGAGTTTAGCGTGTGAATTTAGTTCTATAGTTAATTTTTCAACAGTTCCCACTCCCACGCCGCCCCCAAATCCCAAATGGCTATGCATCAAACGTGGGTTGGCGGTTTAAAGATTTTTATAATGGTGCTCACTTAACATGGAGGAGGGAAATTGGATTTGGCCCAGTGGACATCGCGCCGCTATCCCAGCACCTCCACCATTTTCAAACAATTTTTTGTTTGATCACTCGGAGCCTTTCTAGAGAAAGGCGGAATCTTTGACCTGCGAGTATGAAAATTGAGCACAAACAAACCAGTCTACCAAAAACAATAAAATGATCTAATACCATCGACTGCTTTCAAAAGATCATTAACTTTCCGTTATCTTCAGAGGAAGAGTGGGCGGAATTCGATGATCCAACTGTAAAGTCTCATTCTCAGTTTTCTAGTAAATATGATCGACAAAAGCGCTCGGTGTAAATAGAAATGTAAAGCGTAAGGTAATAATTCATCGACATAACAACATTGTAGGAGTAAATGCAGACTGAGCGTGGGCTCGAGCTTGAGAACTGAGGCAAGAGACTAATCGATGATTTTCGAAGCGCAAATATGTCACCTAACCATCAATTCCATCGATTGGCGTGTTAATTTTGAATAAATAACAGCTCAAACTAGTGAACTATCGAATTGCTTAAGAGAGTCGTAACACTAGGACAGGTCAAGGTCGAGCCGAAGAGTGGGAGCTGTCATTGACATACTATTGTGTCTAAAAACCAAAAGGTAGCTCGTAAAGGCACTAGAATTAGAAGTTCCTTCAATTGGGAGCGCTAGTCCAATTACACTCCAACGCGAA
This sequence comes from Gnatocerus cornutus, assembly GCA_029298725.1. Classification (NCBI taxonomy): domain Eukaryota; kingdom Metazoa; phylum Arthropoda; class Insecta; order Coleoptera; family Tenebrionidae; genus Gnatocerus; species Gnatocerus cornutus. The sequence goes on from CM055514.1 coordinate 4,848,284, forward strand.
AAAATGTAGGTCAAGTGATGCTTACATAATTTTTGCAACATCCTATAACATTGAAAGTGGCTATTGTAACATTTACGCTTTTGGTGGCATGAGTGGTAGAAAAAATTAGTGTAACAGCACTTTCGGTGGACTTTCACTAGTATTGTGTGGTACCAATTTGCACGAGCAAAAAGTACCATTGATAACACAGCCACTCTCTCCGAAACTGTAATTTTATTGTAATTAAATGCACTATGCAACTTTTAAACGAATGCTAATCAACCGAAAACACTGACATGATTGAGTGACTCTGGCAGGAATTTTCATATTAGGAAAAATTGTTTATTCAAGGCTAGGAACAGCAAGTGGAGGTCAAGGGAAACGAATGCAGAGTTTCAATCATTGCATTGTCTGCGAGATGTTGCGAAGATAAGAATCGACGACACAGAAATATTCTGAAAGGTGTAGATGTGGATTGCATACAACGAGGCTACTTGAGATTATGCTAGACCAGCTAATTTGTCAAGAATGCAAAGGAAGAAAGTAAAAGGACTAGAGAGGGTCACTTGACGTTTTTTCATTGACGCATTTTGATGAGACCTTCGGATGCTCATTTTATTAAATGAAATGTCTGGTACCGTTTTCTCTATACAGGGTCCGGCAACACTTGCGTCCACCCTTAAAATCGTCTTTAATTTTAAAGATAAAATTTTGCGGAAATATTCGCGAATTCACTTTTTTTTCAACATAACTGTGATACAAATATCTGAGTTTTTATTTTAAATCTAATGCAAATTGTGTTTAAAGTTAGCGAAAAAAACGTTGTTTTATCTAGTTGGTTTTCAAAATTATGACCGCGCTGCGGCAAACTACGTTTACACCAAAATTTCACAAGTCACTTCATTCACTCTTATAAAGGTTAATTTTGATTAACACGGGCATGTTGCACTTTATGGACACCAGAAATCGTTAATTAACATCGACAAAGCGACAATTTCACCAAGTACGACTTTTGTTACAATCTAAAGCGAGCCAAAGGATAGATTTCATTTGTGACACAAGATGTTGACAGATGGGTGTAAACGTAGTTCCCAATTTTGACGTAATGAAATTGGAAACTAACTTGATAAAATCGCATTTTTTTCTCAAATTTTGCAGACAATCTAAATTAACAGCTGAGATATTTTTAACACATTTATATTGAAAAAAAATTAAATTAGTGGTTGATATCACAAACCCCCACAATTAACTAAAAGTTACATTTTTACGGCGTCGCAACCCCAAACTGTAAGTAATAAAAGTCTAGTTTTTGCGCCAGCTTCTAGAGCGTTGTCAACTGTGAGCGTATGCAAATTTTCAAAATTTTCTCTTTAAAATTAAAGACGATTTTGGGGGTGGACACAAGCGTTGCCGGACCCGGTATAAGTACAGGCAACTTCTACAAGTTTCTGTGCTTTAGCGTTAAAACTGACTAAAAATTCTAAAATTTGTTTCTTCTGCTGTTTAAGTTAAGATTTAGTAACTTCCTAAACTTCATTGTCGTTTCATCAAAACTGGCGCAGTTACAAGCCTCAATATAAAATAATATAAATTTTTGATTGCGTCCAAAAACGAAAATTTAAAAAATCTGTTCCTCTGCTGTATGAGTCTGAGATTTGCCACACCTAATAAGCAACTTCAAGATAGTAAACTCCCTAAATTTTATTGTCATATCTCCTAAATTGACAAAGTTACAGATCTTAACATTAAATAATAAAAAATGTTGACTTTATCTGTGAAAATTTCTAAAATCTATTCTTTTTGCTGTATGAGTTTGAGATTTAACAGACTTAATAAGGAGGTCCAAGATAGTAAACTCCCCAAATTTCATTGTCATATCACCAAAAATTGCAAAGTTGCAGATCAAAAAATAATAATAAAAATAATAATAAAAAAATTTGATTTTCTCTAAAAGTAAAAATTTTAAAAATCTGTTCCTTCTGCTGTATAAGTTTGGAATTTGGCACATTTAATAAGCTAGAGCAAGGCAGTAAACTCCTCAAATATGACTCTCGTGTCACTAAAATTGGCAAAGTTACTGGTCTCAATATAAAATAATAATCATTTTTATTTTTTCCAAAAGCGAAATTTTTAAAATCTGTTTGTATGTGTATGAATGCTGTATGTGTATGAAATTTGGCACACTTAATAAGCAAGTCCAAGACAGTTAAGTCCCATAATTTTATTATCTTAACACCACAACTGCCGGAGTTTGAAAATCTTTGTATAAAAATGATCAAAATTTTTGGTATCAACTAAACATGAAAATTTCTAAAATTTGTTTCTTCAGCTGGGTAATTCTGTAATTTGGCACAATTAATAGGGAAGTCATAATTAGGCACCTCCCCAAATTTCATTATCATGTCACCAAAATTGACAAAATTGACAAGCTCTCAACACGAAATAATCAAATTTTTTGGCTTCTCCTAAAAATTAAAATTTCTTAAATCCCTTTTGCTGTACGAGTTTGAGATTTGGCACAACCAATAAAGAGATCAAAAATAATAACGTCTCGAAATTTCATTACCAGATCTTGAAAACTACCAGAATGATAAAAAAATTATGAAAAAAAAACAATTTTTAATTCGTCCTGAAAATAAAAATTTCTAAAATGTGTCCATTTGGCTTTACAATTTTGGCCGTTCGCACTGTTCATATAAGTAAAGGAAGTAACCTCTCCGCAGTTAAAATCCCTTTCAAACACAAGAATTTGAGCTCACTTGACAGGAAAATTATCACCTATTTCGAAAATAAATCCACAGAAAGATGGATCAGTCTATTTCAATCTTAATCACTTTGGACTGCCCACTTCAGTTTGGCCAGATTAAAATTTCACTTCGAGACTGCAGCAAAATATCACTGCTATTTCTGCTATTAAGGCCAAAGGTGGAGTACCTCAAGGTCTAATCCTAGCAGATATTCTATTTATACACAGACAGAAAAGGAAAAGAATTTAATGAATTTAATAAACAGTCGATGACAAATCCGTGATATCATAAAATTCAAAGCGGTCCAAAATCCCGTACAGCGTTTTGAATGATCCATCACGCATTGTGTACCGTAAACTGTCGAAGAAGTTGAGCAATCGCGGTTTGGCAATGTAGGTTTACATTTCTAACCTAGTTTCGAAGTTTTTGCTGATGATTATGACACTGATGTGACTGCATTTTCAAGGTTCTTGGAACTAAATTGTCGTCTTGGTGATTTTTCAAAAATGGGAGTGTGTCAGTCAAGTTAGCGTGTTGTACCAGAGCCCAATTTGTCAAACAAGCGGAGACATAATATTTTGTTGATGTATTTGACAGGCGATAACGCGAGCTTATTATTTCAAGCTGTCGGTTATCTGTGGCTAGTAAGTCGTTAGTCGCTAATGACTCGCGTTAAACACTCTCAGAATACCACTTGCTAATTGGTTGATTACTCAAAATAAACGGCGTCACATTCGCATTCGCGAGCATTTTCCCATCGAAAGCTCAATAAAATATAATCCTGTCAAAAGCTGAAATATCGCTAGGATTCTATATGAAAACACAGCACGCATGTGCAATAATATTTAGATTTTAAACCTCGTGAAGGTTCAAAACTTGTTGTACCGGTCGACTATTTGTATCGTATCTAACAGCCAATCCCAGGCGGCGCCGTAAATCAATTGTCACTATTATAAATCGATGTTCAACTGTTGACTTCCACGGCTAATGCGACCAAAGTACCTACACACATTCCCTGGGAATCATTTACCTTCGTACCAGGCGAACTGCAACGCAAGATCGCTTTCTAACACTCACAGTTATTATTCTTCATCGTAATTGGATCCACAGTCTTCATTATAAATTGTTGACCACGGGTCGGCATCCGAAGACGTACTCGACCATAAAATGCGGAGACGGATGCTGCTTTTTTACGAGAATATTTAGCCGTAATGACGTCGAGAATTTACTGATGATGACTCAAAATGTTTTTGCTCACGGATTTAGAAGGATCTGTCAACGCCACTGGAATCAGAGGAAAGCAAAGACGTGGGCGAAACGCGTCAAAAATAAAATCACTTGGTACCACCGAAGTACCGTAAATCGTTCGCAACGCAATTTTCGTTGTTAATAACTTTGCTGAAAAACTTGATTAAAGAGAGTCGTAAACGTAAATGTGATTATTATAAGTGTGAATGCTCCGTTATGCAGTTATGTTTCTTGGAAAGCAACACCGGAAGAGGATGGGGCTTGGAGGGGTCAAATCCTAACCGAAAGCTTCAGAACCATTTCTTCCATTTTGTCTGGTTTCATGGGCTCCAGCCCAACAAACAGGAAACGATTAAGAATCAAACGAATTTCAAAACACAATTTCGTAACAGCCAAACATTCGCAATGAGTGAAAGTAATCAAATCAGATAAACAGACATAAGACTCCTACACTTGTCAGAGAGAGAACTTTATTGTCTCCGCCGCTTATTAACAGAAAAATGATTTGAGATAAGCCCACAAAAAGCGGCGAAATGCCATTCGAAGAAAAAAAAAATTCGTTTACCTAATGACGACACCTTCTCTATTTTCTCAAAATAAAAGACACAAATTTAAGAGATTACTTATCTAATTTCTTCTGAAGAACTAAGAAACAGATCTAAAATAGTAACCCCAAATTTTATTGTCAAAGCTCCAAAACTGCCAGAGTTCCAGGTCTTAATACAAAATATTGGAAATTTTGGTTTCCTCTAAAAGTGACAATTGTAAAAACCATAATTTGGTCCTTTGACACACTTAATCAGCAAGTCTTAAATAGTAAACTCTCAAAATATTATTGTCCTGACACTAAAACTGTTGGAGTTGTTGGTCTTTGTATAATTTAATGAAAATTTTCGAATTTAACTAAACATAAAAATTTCTAAAATTTGTTTCTTTACTTGCATAATTCTGTAATTTGGCAGAGTTGATAAGTAAGCCAAAAATTTCAGTCATATCACCAAAATTAGCAAAGTTAGAGGTCTCAATATAAAATAAAAAAAAATGTTTCTTCTAAAATTAAAAATTTCTAAAATCTATGGCGGTTGCTGTAGGAGTTTGATATTTGGCACACTTAATAATCCTGGCCAAAATAGTAGACTCCGAAAGTTTTATTATCCTAACACTAAAACTGTGGAAGTTCTTGGGTTTTGTACAGAATAATCAAAATTTTTGGTTTTAGCTAAACATAAAAATTTATAAAATTAGTTTCCTCAGCTGTATAATTCTGTAATTTGGCATATTTAATAAGTAAGCCAAATATGAAAACCTCATCAAATTTCATTTTTATATCGCCAAAATTAGCAAAGTTTCAAGTCTCAATATAAAATAATAAAAAATTTTGATTTTTTCCCAAAGTGAAAATTTCTAAAATCTGTTGCTTCTACTGTACGACTTTGAAATTTGGCACACTTAATAAGCAAATTTAAGATATTAAACTCCCTAAATTTCATTGTAATATCACCAAAATTGGCAAATATACAGAAAATAATAAAAAAAAATATTTTTCCAAAAGTGAAAATTTCTAAAATCTGATCTTTTTGCTGTATGGTTTTGAGATTTGGCACTCTTAATAAGCAAGTTTAATATAGTACACTCCCCAAATTTCATTATCATATCACTAAAATTGCCAAAGTTACAAGTCTCAATATAAAATAATAAATATTTTTCCAAGAGTAAAAATTTCTAAAGTCTGTTCCTTTTTGCTGTATAATTTTGAGGTTTAGCAGACTTAATAAGCAAGTCCAAAACAGTAAACTCTTAAAATTTCATTGTCATATCGTTAAAATTGGCAAAGTAACAAATCTCAACATAAAATAATAAAAAAAATTGATTTTACCCAAAGTGAAAATTTCTAAAATTTGTTGCGTATGATGCATAAGCTTTAGATTTCGCACACTTAATAAGCAAGTCCAAGGCAGTAAACTACTGAAATTTCATTGTCAAATCACCAACATTGCCAATGTTACAGGTCTCAATATAAAATATATTTTTGATTTTGTCCAGTAGCAAAAATTTCTAAATACTGTTCCTTCTGCTGTGTGTGCATAAAATTTTGCACACTTAATATGCAAGTTCAATATAGTAAACTCCTAAAATTTTATTATTGTAATACCAAAACTGTCGAAGTTCTAGGTCTTTGCATAAAATACTAAAAAATAATAATTTCTTCTAAAACTGAAAATTTCCAAAATCTGTTTTTCAGCTGTGTAATTCTATAATTAGACACACTTTTTAGATTATAACAAATTTGAGGAATTTCTTATTTAATTTTGCATATAATATCGTTCTATCATACTAATTTTTAATTGCAAAGCATCATTATAAAGCTCCACGTCCACATAATCTCAGAGCTTTCTTATAACGAAATCAATAATCGCCTTTATCTTAACGAGGCGACAACCAGGATGTGAAGTTCACTCAGTATCAGTTGACCTCACCCAATTTACTTCTCATTGCCACTAAGAAAAAACTGATAAAATGCAGACAAGAGCGTCGCCGCCGCCATGAAGAACAGTCGTAAGTAATTAATCGTGGGGTGGCAAAGGGTGGTACGCCCTCTAGCGGAGTTATCACTAATTAACTGGCGGCGGAGACGGGTATTTTTATGCGTCTGTCAAACTATTAATAGGGAGACATTCGTTTCGGATCTAGACGATGCCGGTGGCGGCAGATTGCTTCGCTGAAATCTATTTCGAATTAGAGCTGAGTTATCATGTTTTTCGTCACAAATAAGCTGTGATTTACAGGGTGCAAAGTTGAGAAGCTTCAAATAAAGCTCGGCGTAAACAAGAATTCACTAAGTGCGGCGAATAAAAGCTCGCGAAAAGGTATCGGACGTAACGTCAAAGCTCGCGCTTGATTATTGATAGGGATTATAAAATTTCGCTAATGAATTTAAATGAAAGCTCACCGACACGAAATATTTTGGATTTTTTTTAAATAATTGAAGCTTTTGAAAATGAAATAATTCCACAAATGAACATGATTAAGACCAAAGTTCAGACACACTTTTGTAATAAACCGGCGTGCTTAATAACGACATCCATTGGATGAAAAGTAGGTACAGAATCGATAAGACAAACAAGCTGAAAAATTTATCATCGGTATCGAATTTTCGAGCAACAATCTCTTTAGATTGTGATTTTGAAAATGTCACTAGTACATGCTAATTATTTAACTTTCGAAATGAACTCTGTGACTGGGAAGTAAATAGTTTTTTGTTCTACTTCCGGAAATCGTTGCCCTGAAAGTTTAATTCTGTTAATAATTGAGTGCGGGTTCCAAATTCGTACTAATCGAAGAGAAACAGGATGAATAGGAGTTGAGTGTATTATTAAGATCTTACATTTAAGAATAAAATGTGCCACGTTATTAATGGATTCCGGTGATAAATGAGGATTTAACAACTTATTAATTAATAAGGTTTTACGGTGGCGGAGATTTATTGGCGTGATTGTGTGTCATTTTTAACGTAATAAATTAGAATAGTGCAGGCAGAATGAAGTATATTTAAAAATAGCTTGTCAAAATATGTTAAATAAAAAGGTGCGAGTCGCCAAAAGTCAATAATTAATCCCAGTGATAAATGAGCGTTTAACAATTTGTTGCTTGACAATATTTTGACGGTATTCTTGTAATTGTCTGTCTCCGACAAGCTTAAATAAATTAATCGCAATTTAAAACGCCTTCGGAGATAAAAGTTTAGCCAGGATAAAGTACGTTTCAGCGCAATAAATCCATTTTAATAATAATTTGTAAACAAGAAACGAACCGGAATAGAACGCTATTTATCACTTTTCATGAAACTGTCTTCACGTCGCTATCTTTATTAGTGATGTCCACAAATCAAAGAAAGAGGAACCATCCTGACTGATGCCACGCAAACATGAGCCTCACGATGTATAAAATTAAGTAGCGACAGGAACGCGGAGTTGTCCTAAAAATATCAGTCGTGGCGCACCAATCAAGAAATGCTTACTGAAATTGTAGTTTAAACAATTATGAGGCGATAAGGAACGACTCGGGAATTACAGAGAAAGGAAAAAGGACGAAAGTCGTGAAGGATCGCGTGCTGCAACCGTGAGATATACTATTCTTGGCGAGTGCCCTCTTTCAGGCGCTATTTCAGTCGATGGAAGGGCGCAGAGCTGCTTCGGCGTTAAATTTGGCGTCTCTGCCGCGACCAGACCAGAAAATCTAAACAAATGTCGCGGCTCCAACCACAAACTCACTTATAGCTTACGGAGTATTTATTCCCACCTTGAGTCAATTCGCGACGTCGCCAGGAATTTATAGGGAGGAAGACGAGTTTTTAATCGAAAGCACGAGCTTTCAACGAACAAAAGGTTTTATTAGGCTCCAAAAAGAAACAATCTGAGACAATTCAACCAGTTAAAATTAAAATATTTCAAGAATTTTTTCTTCTCTAATTGCAGTTTTGTGGTGCCCAAAAGCTCCAACTTTGGCGCAGCGACTGAAAGTTCGTTTACCGGAATAAAAATCCGCGACAAAATAAAAACAAAATTAGCAAAAATTGTGTTTCACAATTAGCATCCCCAAAAATAGTCCTCTAAAAATACGGCAATAAATAAGTATAAAATCAAAATACAAACACGAAATCGGCCGCAGCAAGTCTGGGCTGTTCTTGATGTTTCAGAAACAAAGCATGTAAATCCCGCCAAAGCTGACAAGCGTAAACAAATTGTTATTTTGTAGTTCCTCGCGCCAAATGCTAACTATTAGTTCGAAGATGTTTGTTTGGATGTTTCGTAAATTGTATTTAAATTTTTTACATTTTCTAATGATGTTTCTCAGCCGTAATATGATTACTGGAAGCCGGCATTGTGAGAAATCCCACGAATTTTCTACGGCTCGTGATTTCCAAGTGATGGTAATTATTACTTCCACGATAGCACCACCGGCTTGAATATTTCGTAGCAAGTGCGTAAATTGAGGGTGAATAATCACTTAATCCAGCCGAGCTGCACTTTGCAAAAAGCGGAAAAATCAACGTAACGGATTCGTCGCGGTTTAATAAAACACTTACCCAATTCATTACGCTTTGTATTTCCGCTTTTATCGAAAAAATTCAAAACTGCGGAAGACCATTTTCGACCGGCAGGAATTTTGGCCCCTGCGTGGGCGGAATCGCTGGCACTTCTACTTGTTACGCAAGTGGTTTCGGTAACAATGTGTTACCCAACTCGGACGTGCGATTGTTCGAAATTAAAATATTCGTAATATCTTGTCGCACAATACGAGAGAAATTACTAGAAATCGAACAGGAAAGTGCAGGTGAAATTGTAACAGTGTGTATGTCATCTGCAAATGGAAAGCGTCCAATCTGATACAGTGAAAAATATTCATTTTCATGCTCTTCTTACCACTGTAACAGCGAATCAGTTTTTACAATTGAACAGGGAAATCTGGACAATAAGTGAAAGGAAAAACGCCGCTTCCTGGAAATAATAAAAAATCTATTAGAGCGTTATTTTTTAATGGGAAATTTATCGGTATTGATTGCGGCAAGGCACGCCGCCAAAATCAAACATGTCCAGATCTTAAAATAAAAGACCGTTTCGATAAGTTTCTACCTGGCAATCATCTAAACACAAACACTCGATGACGACAGCAGTCAGCGCATTTTTGCAAGTTATCAGGTGATAATTTTGTTTATGAGAAGATTATTGGGATTAGGTAAAGTCAATAACAAGAGCAATAAGCTGCCGAAAATCAATAAAGCAGAACCCGAAAATGCGGCCAAAGATATGTTAAAAACGAGGTAAAACAACTAGGACATTTGGACAAAAATTATTTGTTAATTTTGCACCTTTTACTTTTTGTTGTACATTTTTGTAAGTTGGTACTCTTAATAAGATGGACAAGAGTATCAACCACCACAAATTTTGTAAGTATAACACCAAAAATGAAGAAAATACAGTGTATTGAAAAAAATTGTAAGTTTTGCATTCATCTCAGAACAAGAATTTCCAAAAAATATATTTTTTGTTGAGAATTCAACTCACCATAGATTCGACCGATAAGAGACATTTATTTTTTCAAATAAACCAATCACAGCAAACTTTTCTTGTAGTGACAATTCCACGCGAAAATACCACGCGATCTGACAGTTGCTTGTCAGTTCGTTAAATTCTCATGACGAATACTTATGAATTATATTACTTATGAATGTTTTTGTAAATTGGAACTCATAATAAGAGAGACAAGGGTACCAACCATCACAAATGTTGTAAATATAACGCCAAAAATGAAGGAATTACAGCGTGTTGAAAAAAATTGGGAAGTTTTGCGATCATCTCAGAACAAAAATTTCTAAAAAATATACTTTTTGTTGAATATTTTTGTAAATTAGCACTCTTAATAAGAGAGACAAGGGTACCAACCACCACAAATTTCGTTATTGTAGTACCGAAAATTAAAGAATTACGGCGTGTTGAAAAAAATAGTAAGTTTCGCGATCATCTCAGAACAAAAATTTCCAAAAAATATTTTTTTATTGTACATTTTTGTAAATTGGCACTCTTAATAAGATGGACAAGCGTACCAACTACCACAAATTTTGTAATTATAACACCAAAAATGAAGAAAATACAGTGTGTTGAAAAAAAATGGCCAGTTTCGCATTCATTTCAGAACAAGAATTTCCAAAAAATATACTTTTTGTTGAATATTTTTGTAAATTAACACTCTTAATAGGAAAAACAAGGGTACCAACTACCACAAACTTTGTAATTATAACAGGAAAAATGAATAAAATACAGTGTATTGAAAAAAAATGGTAAGTTTGGCATTCATTTCAGAACAAAAATTTCCAAAAAATATGTACTTTTAGTTGAATATTTTTGTAAATTAACACTCTTAATAGGAAAGACAAGGGTGCCAACCACCCAAAATTTCGTAATTGTAGCACAAAAAATTAAGGAATTACAGCGTATTAAAAAAAATAGTAAGTTTCGCGATCATCTCAGAACAAAAATTTCCAAAAAATATACTTTTTGTTGAATATTTTTGTAAATTGGCACTCTTAATAAGATAGACAAGAGTACTAACCACCACAAATTTTGTAATTATAATAACAAAAATAAACAAAATACAGTGTGTTGAAAAAAATGGTAAGTTTCGAATTCATCTCAGAACAAGAATTTCCAAAAAATATACTTTTGGTTGAATATGTTTGTAAATTAGCACTCTTAATAGGAGAAACAAAGGTACCAACTACTACAAAGTTTGTAATTATAACACGAAAAATGAATAAAATACAGTGTATTGAAAAAAAAATGCTAAGTTTCGCATTAATTTCAAAACAAAAATTTCCAAAAAATAGGTGTACTATTTGTTGAATATTTTTGTAAATTAGCACTCTTAATAAAAAAGACAAGGGTGCCAACCACCCCAAATTTCGTAATTGTAGCACCTAAAATTAAGGAATTACAGCGTGTTGAAAAAAATTGGTAAATTTCGCATTCATCTCAGAACTCCAAAAAATATACTTTTTTAAATATTTTTGTAAATTAGCACTCTTAATAAGAGAGACAAGGGTGCCAACCACCACAAATTTCGTTATTGTAGCACCTAAAATTAAGGAATTACAGCGTGTTGAAAAAAATTGGTAAATTTCGCATTCATCTCAGAACTCCAAAAAATATACTTTTTTAAATATTTTTGTAAATTAGCACTCTTAATAAGAGAGACAAGGGTGCCAACCACCACAAATTTCGTTATTGTAGTACCAAAAAGTAAGGAATTACAGCGTGTTGAAAAAAAATGGTACATTTCGCGATCATCTCAGAACAAAAATTTCCAAAAAATATACTTTTAGTTGAATATTTTTATAAATTGGCACTCATAATAATAAACAAGGGTACCAACCACCACAAATTTTGTAATTGTAGCACCAAAAATTAAGGAATTACAGCGTGTTAAAAAAAATTGGTAAATTTCGTATTCATCTCAGAACATAAATTTCCAAAAAATATACATTTTGTTAAATATTTTTGTAAATTGGCACTCTTAATAAGAGACACAAGGGTACCAACCACTACAAATTTCGTTATTATAGCACCAGAAAGTAAGGAATTACAGCGTGTTGAAAAAAAATGGTAAATTTCGCGATCATCTCAGAACAAAAATTTCCAAAAAATATACTTTTGGTTGAATATTTTTATAAATTGGCACTCATAATAATAAACAAGGGTACCAACCACCACAAATTTTGTAATTGTAGCACCAAAAATTAAGGAATTACAGCGTGTTGAAAAAAATTGGTAAATTTCGCATTCATCTCAGAACATAAATTTCCAAAAAATATACTTTTTGTACATTTTGACTTTATTTAAAATTTTTCTTTTGTCAAACTCCCCAAGAAATGAATGGAGAAACAATGTAAAAAGAGACAGTGATGTGTTATGACGTTACAAATGTTTGCTTGTTTTAGCGTCATTATTCAACATGTTCCTGTCGGTTTCATTATGCAGTCGTAACAATTTAAATTTTCACTTCGGATAAAACCACACTTGTTTAAACAATAATTAATTAAACAAGATTTGCATATTATCTTTGACTTGTTAACATTGCTTATATTATTCACACGTCTTTTTTCATCGATTTGCATCCATTATAAGCCAGTGTCTACCAGTGCTCGTAAATATTGAATGTCTCTCCTATAATAGAGCACAGTGTATAATCATTACAAATTATCGATTAGTGAAAAACTCGAGTCGAATTTCTTTGTAACGGTTTAGAACGACTGTGATGATTTTTTAAATGCTGAAAGTTGTGATTTATTTACGAAAATGGTTGATTTGAATGGATATGAAAACCTCGCCTGGGTCAAGCTTCTCAGTTTCCTTCGAAATCGTCATTATCATAAACCCGTCAACGAGTAAAATTATGATAATTGAAGAAAATTCTGACAATGCCAGATCTTGCGCTAGGAATAATAATCACCGAAAAAAAGATCACGGATGTCTAAATCCAGCGCGTGTCACTTACGCCATAAATTAATTCTTCGGATGGTCTGCTCACGTGGAAGCCATCTCCACATCACCAAGTCGTTAACCTGCTCTTTGAAATCTTACCCAAATCTTCGCTGTTTTTCGATCTTCGACTAATAAACGCTGTGAGATTTATCGGGCACTAACACTTTGTTAACAAAAGTATTTATATTCAATTTGTGATGGTTTAGTATCTCCTTTATGGCTTACCCATTAGTTCGTGGTTATTTATGTAAATATTATTAGGGGGCTTATTTATGTCGAAAATAACTCATAAAATCGAAAATTTAAGGACATTCAAAATAGTTTTACTGTGCTGTTCTACTATTTTTAACGGCCTATTCTAATTAAATTGAGATTTTGTCACGTGGGGACTTTGCGATAAAACTAATAATAATGATGGACAGGTTACGTAAAGTATTCGTTAGCGGAGCAGAAACGGTGCCAAAATTAGAGGGGAATTTCCGTGGAATTTCAAAACGGGAAATCTGAGCCAATAACGCACGGAATTGTTCTAAATTTTGGGATTTTGCACAGCTAATAAACAACATTTTTGGTTGCCCCAAAAGAAAAATTCGTAAAATTTGTTTCTTAAAATAAGCTGCAAACAGTTTAACCACAATATTAGACACCGCAGTTGGAAATGGTGGCCAAATGTCGCGTTCCAAAACATCACCGTTTCCAAAAAAATTTAAAGTTTTCTTTAGAAATCTTCTTTATCGGAGTTCCGGTCAGTTTAACAATAACCTAGTATTCTTTAATTTTAGGTTATTTTGAGTTTAGATTTTTTGTAAATTCTTCGTCAAAGGTCTCTTCACAAGTTAATGTTGTCATAAAAAGTGATTTGTTTACGGATAAAACAGAATTTACGTGTGATGACATTGTGGATTGTCTAACGATCGTTTTTTGTAATAACTTCAGGTACCTTTTTCATATTTTGTTTCTAATTAAAATTTGAGTTTGGTCCACGAATCGAGTAGGTAAAAGTCACCATAAGAACCAGTCGAAATAAACATTAGCTTTATTAAGGGTCACATTTATTTCAAACAAATTAAGTTTTTGCAATATTCTATTAATCATTATCTACCAGCGGTGTTTGATATTATAATTACAATTTTTGTACTTTATTCAGGTTCAGCCTCTATAATTTGAAGATTTGGCGCCAGTGGCACACTGCGAAAACTGTCAGAGTTTTAGATGGAAGAATCCACTTCGTGTCCAGAATCATGGGCAAAAATGGCTTAGACACAATAGAAATAATAATCGATAGCTAATTAGGAAATGTGCGCACAGTCACAATTTTTGAAATTTGTCTCTTTTGCTCTATAAATGGGAATTTTGGCACACTTAATAAGCAAGTCAAACATTGTAAACTTTCCAAATTTTATTGTTGTAGCGCCAAAACTTCCAGAGATCCAGGTGTTCTTAATACGAAATGATGAAATTTTTTAGATTCTCCTAACAAAAAATTCTAAAATTTGTTTTCTCTGCTGCCTGAGTTTAGATTTGGCACACTTAATAAGTAAGTCAAATATAGGAACCTCACCAAATTTCATTGTCATATCACGAAATTTAACAAAGTTACATGTCTTAATATACAATAATGAAATGTTTTGGTTTCAACTAAACATGAAAATTTCTAAAATCTGTTCCTTTTGTTCTATGAGTTTGAAATTTGGCACACTTAATAAATATGTCCAAAGTAGTAAACTCACAAAATTTTATTATTCTAACAGAAAACCTGCTGGAGTTCTTGATCTTTGTATAAAATAATGAAAATTTTTGGATTCTCTAAAAAGGAAAATTTCTAAATTTTAATTGTAATTCTGTAATTTGGCAAACTTAATAAGTAAGCTAAAAATAGGAACCCCACGAAATTTAATTGTCATATCACACAAGTTGGCAAAGTTATAGGTCTTAATATAAAATGAAAAAAAAATTCTCCTAAAAATGAAAATTTCTAAAATCTGTTCCTTCTGCTGCCTGAGTTTCATATTTGGCACGGCACACTTAATAATCAAGTCCAAAATAGTAAACTCCCAAAATTTTATTATCCCAACATCAAAACTGTCGGACTGCTAGGTCTTTGTATAAAATCATCAAAATTATTTATTTCTTCTAAAAATAAAAATTTCTAAATTCTGTTCCTTTCGCTGCATGAGTTTGAGAATTAGCGCACTTAATGAACAATTCCAAGATAGTAAACTCCTCAAATTTCATTGTCATATCACTAAAATTTCCAAAGTTACAGGTCTTAATATAAAATAATAAAAAAAATTGATTTTTCCAAAAGTGAAAATTTCTAAAATCTGTTCCTTCCGTTGCATGTGTTTGAGATTTGGCACACTTAATATACAAGTCCAAGATTATAATAACCTAGTATTCTTTAATTTTAGATTATTTTGAGTTTAGATTTTTTATAAATTCTTCGCCAAAGGTTTCTTCACAAGTTAATGTTGTCATAAAAAGTGATTTGTTTACGGATAAAACAGAATTTACGTGTGATGACATTGTGGATTGTATAACGGAAGGCAACATTTGTGATCGTTTTTCGTAATAACTTCAGGTACCTTTTTCATATTTTGTTTCTAATTAAAATTTGAGTTTGGTCCACGAAACGAGTAGGAAAAAGTCACCAAAAAGCTTAAGGGTCGCATTTATTTCAAACAAATGAAATTTTGCAATATCCTGTTAATCATTATCTACAGCGCTGTTTGATATTATAATTACATTTTTTGTACTCTATTCAGGTTCAGATAATTTGAGGATTTGGCGCAAGTCAGTGGCACAGTGCGAATACTGTCAGAGTTTCAGATATCCAAAATCATGGACAAAAAGGGCTTAGACACAATAAAAAATGGTAATAATCGATAGGTAATTAGGAAATGTGCGTCACAGTCCGTCACGGCCCCCAAAACCCGAATCTCACTCCATTTATTCCTGCTGCATTTCATTAAAAGTTTCCTTGACACGAAGCGTGGATCCAATTCGTGCAATAAAAATCAACTTTATCGATTTTAGATTTGTTTAGCGCTCGGTATTTGAATTTTTCATTTTTCTCCAAACTATTGATCCTTGATTTGAATAAATAAACGCCAGTTAATCACCCAGCGCTAGATTCATTTCCAAGTGGAGAACCCAGAAAATTCCCGCTGTTCCAGATGTCTCGACCTTGCCCACATTCCCGCAATTAGCTAAAAAATATTGTATTATTATATAAATAAATCAAGGTTATGTTTAGAAAATAGATGACGTATTTTATTTTGCTGAGCGATGATGATTGCGTGCAATGAAATTGTAACTGTTTGAGAAGCGAGGGGAAAGGTGCTTTAATCTAATCTATTCCGTCTACTATTGCGTCAAAATCGTCTTATCGATCTGCGAGTTTTCTCATTCTTGAAACTAGGAAAAATCGCCGATGATGATACATGAAACGAGAATTTATGGGTTGCCTCACATGTGTCGAAAATGTTGTCATTAAACCACAGAGCACAAATCTCAGTTCTGGAAAAAACACATGGGAGTGATGTATGCGCGAAATTATGCAATCTTTGGTTTATCACCAGCGGAACTTCCTTCGACCACAAAGGAGTTAATCACTAATTAAATATTTTACTGAGATTACAAGTGTCGAAACATGGAAAATTGGCTCAACTGGTAGAAAAATTCACATTCCTGCAATCCACGTGGACTCTCAATGTCAATGACAAAGTAGAGTAAACACGAATCTCGGATCAAAACAGGAAAACAGAAATTGTCCCCTCGCATTGAGAACGCAATTGTTCAAAGTAAGAAATGTCAAATGAGGTTATCTCATTGACACACTTTTTCGCGGTCGCTTGCTGAAAAAATGTTTGTTTTAAACAGCGAAAGTGCAAGAAAACCGCTGGAAAAATTTCGAAGAACAATCCACACCATCTTTTCGATAACCGCTGATAAGAGCAATAACTCATTTTGTTAACGTTTTATTAGCAATTAAACTTCATTTCAATTAAGCCTTGATAACGCTATGAATAATTAAAATGGTGTTGCTTTGCTATCATTATCGTACTTGTGCACCGACATAAAAACTACATTTTTTTGTGGTTATCAAAGTCCGACGTGGACACAGATTTAGCTTCTTACGTAATTGTTAACATTCATTAAAGGAAAAATTATTGTCATTAGCATATTTACATTGTTGCGGCAGGAATTACACGCTCGTGTCAGTAAAGTACAGTTTTATATATGCACATGAAAAAGCTTCGAAGTACATCGATGTGATCGATGAATAAGCGCTGCTTGCAACGATAAATAATTCGAATGGGGGTGAGATATAACACGATAAGATAATGATATGTTTAAAGTGATCAGAAATGAAGGTGAGACCTGCCGAAATGATTAATCGCCGGGGAAGTTTATTTTGTGACCAACTTTAAAATTGTTTATCCAATGGGTCAAGAGCTGTTTATTCGATTTGTTGGGCCCTCTATTGAAGGCACATTAAATGATTCAATTTTGGTTATTCACAACCTGCTCTAGATCGACAGATTGATAATAAGATTTGTGTCTCTTTCTCTACAATGTTGCCCTTTGGCACAATTTTTGAGTAAGTCAAGAATAGCACCTTCCCCAAATTCTGTAGTCATAGAGCCAAAATTGTCAAAGTTCTAGGTCTTACTGCAAAGTAATGAAATTTTTGGGTTTTTCTAAAGATATTTTTTTTAAATACTTATCTCCGCTGCTGTGTGACTGAGATTTCGCACACTTCGTAGGTAACTATAATTTAGTAAACCCCCAAAATTTTATTGTACTAACACCAAAACTGTCGGAATTCTTGGTTTTTGTAAAAATAATAAAAAAAAGTATTTCCGCAAAACATAAAAATGTCTTAAATGTGTATCTTTAACTGTAAAATTTTGTAATTTGGGATTCTAAATAAGTAAGCCAAAACTGGGAACCAAAAATGCCAAAGTTACAGGTCTCAATATAAAATAATAAAAATTTTTAATTTTTTCCAAGTAAAAGTAAAAAATCTGTTCCTTTTGCGTATGAGTTTGAGATTTGACACACTTAATAAGCAAGTCAAACATTGTAAACTTTCCAAATTATATTGTTGTAGCGCCAAAAGTTCCAGAGATCCTGGTCTTAATACGAAATGATGAAATTTTTTGGATTCTCCTAACAAAAAATTCTAAAATTTGTTTCCTCTGCTGCCTGAGTTTGAGATTTGGCACACTTAATAAGTAAGTCAAATATGGTAACCTCACCAAATTTCATTATCATATCACAAAACTAACCAAAGTTACATGTCTTAATATACAACAATGAAAATTTTTGGTTTCAACTAAACATGTAAATTTCTAAAATCTGTTCCTTCTGTTCTATGACTTTGAAATTTGGCACACTTAATAAAGAGGTCCAAAGTAGTAAACTCACAAAATTTTATTATCCCAACACCAAAACTCCCGCAGTGCTAGGTCTTTGTATAAAATATTCAAAATGATTTATTTCTTCTAAAAATAAAAATTTCTAAATTCTGTTCCTTTCGCTGCATGAGTTTGAGAATTAGCGCACTTAATAAACAATTCCAAGATAGGAAGCTCCTCAAATTTCGTTGTCATATCACTAACATTTATAAAGTTACTCAAAGTTACTAGTCGCAACAAGAAATAATAATTTTTTTTGATTTTTTCTAAAAACGAAAATTTCTAAAATTTGTTTCTTCCGATGTATAAATTTAAGATTTGGCACACTTAATAAGCAAATACAAGATAGTAGACTCCCCAAATTGCATTGCCATATCACCAAAATTGCCAAGGTTACAGGTGTCAATATAAAATAATACAAAATTTTGTTTTTTTCTAAATGTGAAAATTTCCAAAATCTGTTTCTTCCGCTGTATGAGTTTGAGATTTAGCACACTTAGTAAACAAGTCCAAGATAGTAAACTTCCCAAATTGCATTGTCATAGCACCAAAATTGCAAAAGTTATAGGTTTCAATATAAAATTTAGATTTTTTCAAAATTGAAAATTTCTAAAATCTGCTCTATTTGCTGTATGAGCTTGAGATTTGACACACCTAATAAACAAGTCCAATATAGCAAACTTCCCAAATTTCAATGTCGTATCGTCAAAATTAGCAAAGTTACAGGTCTCAATAAAAAAAATAAAAAAATTTGATTTTTTCCAAAGTTAAAATTTTCTAAAATCGGTTCTTTTTATTGTATGAGTTTAAGATTTGGCACACTTAATAAGCAAGTCCAATATAGTAAACTCTTCAAACTTTACCATATCACCAAAATTGCCAAAGTCATAAGTCTCAAAATAAAATAACAAAAAATTTTGTTTTTCCAAAAGTAAAAATTTCTCAAAATCTGTTCCTTTTGCTGTATGAATTCGCGATTTGGCACACTTAATAAGCAAACCCAAAATAGTAAACTCCCCAAATTTTATTGTTGTAGTGCCAAAACTTCCAGAGATTCAGAGATTTAACTTTATATTATAAAATACAATTTTCCAGTATTTTCTACAAAACCAGAAGAATTTGAGTGAATCTCTTTAAATTTGTCCAATTTGTAGTGTTCATTCTTCAAAATCCACGAAAAAAAGAATTAAAAAAACCGAAACTACGAAATTCAGTGGATTTTGATTAGTTCTTTCGAGCTTATATGTAGTTAGATTAAAACATTGTAAAAAATCGAGCTCTGCATAGACGCATCTCAAATTTGTTAATCTCAAATAAATTACAACTTACGAAGCATCTTTCACTAGTAAATTCACATTAATTGTCTTAGCCAAATTATGCCAATTGTAACGTCCCTCGTACCAAATCTGGCAGTTGAAGTGTTTTACACATAAAATCGTAACAAGAACGTAAAATTTACAATTCGCATTTTTTTCAATAACCTTGCAAGGACATGAAGGAACATGACCAATGACGATATTAATAAAGTGCACGTGTAATGATAAGCATTATGAAAGCGTTGTAAAACCTTGTGAACAAAGCCGTGTTCAGATTTATTAAAAATTCTTTGTAAAAATGTAAACATTTGGACATCGGTGTAAAAATTAGTGTGTAAAGTACGTAACTGTTACGTAATACACTTGCGCAGTCTTCATTTCCTGGAAACTAAAATTAATAACCGATTTTAATAGAGTGCTGATTAAATTTGACCATAAAATGATAGCTGCAAGTGCAAAAAGTGCCCAGTTTCTAATCAGACTTTCGCTTTAGCTAAACGGGCGTTTTTCGAGGCATGACTGAGGATATTTTTAATTCCGTTTTGTGAAATACAAACAGTTTCTTATTTGTTCTTTGAATAATAATTATCTGCTTGCTTAACGACAAGTATTGATCCGAGACTTTAAATAACATCTTACAAACGTCCATTATAAAGTTAAACGTCATCAATATTTAACCCTTGAAAAATCCAATACTGGAGCCTTGAAACGGTTGGAAAAAATTTACGAATGAATGAGATCTAAATTTAACCAGATGTTCTATAGCCTAAATTTCATAATCAAATATTGTAAAACTAAAGCAAACATAATATTGCATAAAGCGATATTAACAAAATATTTTCGTCCTTGACTATTATCGCTGATAAACCAAGAATCAATTTGTACTATGTACTCGTGGATTTGGTATTATTATTTTCGGGATAAAAATTTCAGAATTGCAGGTCCTTCATTCTCAATGTCCTTCTTATCTTTGGAGTAAACAAACATGGAAAAAGACGCGATCAATTGTTCAGAATCGAAGTGGAAACTTGTAGTTAATGGAACAGGAAAAGTGGCAAATTACGAGTGTTTGCACTCGACACAGTTTTCAAGTGCTTACTGAAGATTTGGATCTAGATTTGAAGGAATAGTATCAGGTATATCGGAATTCCATAGAAAAGTCAAAAAAGAGTTTGGGATTCAAAAAAACCGAGCGGTTTTCCCCAACAATGGCGTTTTTGCGTCCACCGAAAATATTAATATCGTTTAGATGATCTTGTGAGGTGAGTCGATGACTTTGCTCTTAACGGCATCGTAATTCTGTTCCTTATAACGGAGTTAAACAATCGTGTCATTTCACCAGCTCTGCACTGATTCTCGACGTCACCGCCTAACGTTGCGAAACAGTACTGTTTTTGTTAATTCAACGGAGTCAATTGGTATTACATTTGATTTGTTAAGTAGCTAAAGTTTCACCGTAAGTACAGGAAGTTGCTTTTCTAATCAGAGTAAGCGCGACACTCCATTCTAACATCTCTCAAGATTAGATTTTTTAAGATACGGTATCTGTGCGAAAATCTTTCTGCACTATCTAAATCCACGATTAAAATATCTGCATGTTTTATTTTATCGAGGTACGTGCGAAAATTGTATCTTAATCCGGTATGCAAGATCAAAATTTTTAGTTTTCATGAGATTATCGGAATAACTCCCTCCAATTAACCCATTTGCCTTGAAGAGTGTCCTGGGTCTCCACGTTTGATTGACCCAGAAAAGGCAACAAAATTAATTGAAGATCCTAAGCTCGCCACCAGAAAAACTCACGTCATGAATAATTCTCGATACTCACACGCTAGAAAAATACCGACAAATTATTTATGTTTATTAATAACAATACCGCTGACGCCTTTATAGGTGATTTATTTCCGTAATGCAACACCATAAATTATATGGGTTAAGGAAATATACAGGTGACTGTGGTTTTTCAGTTAATCTCACTTGAGTGGAACTGGTTCAGTGTGGTGTTACACCGGTGCCACTTTTAATTAGATGAAACTCGATTTTTGCAAGAAATTACAGGGAAAATAGTTGGTGAAGTGTTGAAAGTCGAACTTTTGGCCGAGTGACAGGACAATGTTACGCACATTCTTCGGGGTCCTCGAGTTTTGCAGTTTCTCGGAATCTTAATTGAATTACGTCAAAGTTCAAATCATAACGAGGAGTTTCGGTGAGTTTGTGGAACAGGAATTTTGGGCGAAATTTTCTAAAGTAGAATTGGCTTCTGATTTTGAATCCGTTGCCCGTTTTGCTCCATCAAGTCAGAACTCGGAGATATTCGGAAAATAAGTTTTTTCATTTTGGGTTTTTTTTCAATTTTGTTACAAAGCTTGGAAAATCATGAAACTTTGGAAAGGTAACTGAATAAGCTTCCCAAACAACTGAAGAAGTCTCCGGAAGAGTTGGTTTTTACGAAGATATTTGAGAAAAACTGAGGAAAATTTCGAAAAACGAACGATTTTTAAAAATTTTTGACACTTTTGCAGAGAACTCCCCCAAGTTGGTACTTTGATTTTTTATTGTAATAGATCCTTATAAAAGTTGAGATCTCTGCTTTTTAACGCAGTGTTAATTATATATATATTATTATATAAATAATTAATATTTTGTAGACAAAAAATATGGAGCGATTTTTAGCAAAAATTCATATTTCGTCAACTTTCGAAGATTTTGAATAATTTGAATTTGAATACCCATAAAATTGTAGTTTTTCGATTAATTTCGCGTTTCTAAATGATTCATT
Source organism: Gnatocerus cornutus (assembly GCA_029298725.1). Classification (NCBI taxonomy): domain Eukaryota; kingdom Metazoa; phylum Arthropoda; class Insecta; order Coleoptera; family Tenebrionidae; genus Gnatocerus; species Gnatocerus cornutus. The sequence continues at coordinate 4,870,814 of CM055514.1, forward strand.
GGTCTAAATTTAAGATCACAGGCAAAGAGTATGTAACATCTGTTAAAAAGTTGGTGGTCGAGTTTTTGATAATTTAAAGGAATTTGAAGACGTTTTTGTATTAATCTACAAAATTTTTTCGCTCAAATAGAATTACTGCCACCAGATTGTCCAGAAAAAAGTACAAAAAATACACTTTTCAAGAGATTGGCGAGTATTTGTGTTCAATAGTTATTCAGTGAGTTTCCCAGAAAAATCTAAACAATTCTTTTCAAAAATTGCCACCCTCTAATTCTTTTGGTCCACAAGAAAACAAAGAACACTTCATCAAGAAGTTATCGTTTTGGCATTAAAGTATTGTAAAACTCAATAAACGTGTAGAAATTAGGATTTTTTAACTCTGGCGTTGATGTTTTTATGAAATGGCCAAAAAATAAAAAAGTTTTGATTTTTGGAAAAACTTCTCCATCTTTTTTTGTCCTGCAACTTCTAAACGATAAAAGATAGCAATGCATTTGTCAACACGTCAAAAAGACAAGATCTCAATCTTTTCAAACATGCTTTTCAATAGAACATCGATGTAATAATTCTTGAGTTATATGCAAAACTGCTTAAGAAAATATCTTGATGAATTTTATAGATCGTTGGAAAGCTTATTGAATTATTTTTCCAAAATACGTTCGAACAATCCCATAACTTTGCAACTTTTCAAGAAAAAGTGAAGAAAACATTTTATTGCAGAAGAATCTCTAAATCCGGACCTGATGGAGCAAAACCGACTTTAGATTCGGAATGAGGAAGCGTTTCCGCTTCTCCAGTACAACTTTTTTCCAAACTTTGTTGACTAGTGTAACCAATCTTTGCTTGTTTTTAAACCTCTGAAGCAACAACGTGGAATTTTTCAAGTGATTATTCAAATGATAGTTTGCCGAGGGGATAATGACTGATAAGGAACCGCGAGAACGCCAGGGTTGCCAAACTAACAGAGAGGGTTTTCCCAAAAGTTGAGAGGGGAAGACCCAAAATTTAACAATTGATAAAGGGAAATTCTGCCTAGCTTCTGGTGGTGTCGTTGGTTACTTGACTGTCTTAACTGAAAGGTGAAAGTTAGTTAAGCCCCAGTTAAGAGTGTGATTGTAAAAATGCGTGTTGGTAGTCCTGTCGACCATGGAGTGCTGTAACAGATTTGCAGCGTTAAGAGGGTAAGCCGGGTCCTCCCCCTAGCCCTTTCAACGCTCACGCAATTGCAAATGCAATTACCATTCTATTGTTTAGATAGCAATGTCCGATTTGAATTATGAAAACGAACGAATTTCCACAGCAAAGCTCGCAACCTGCAACAATTACGTAGAGTATGTTTCAAGAAGATTGACATTTACGCTGTTAAACCTCGCCGAGTAAAATGTTATTAATGCATGATTACGCCCCGTCCCATTTTTAACTCATACACGTGGGCACGTCGACCGTCAACATTCCCTGCTTTAGATAAAGAGGTAAACAATCGACGGAAACCCCGCTAGAGATGGGCGAGAGTGCCAGCGGGTAGCGTACGTTTGCTGTTTAGCTGATAATTAGGCGGAGTAATTGAACGTGCACCGAACAGAGACGGAATCGCCCGACTTGGACCGATGCTGGCCAATTTCCACTATTGTGCCAGGTCGGCGACAAATCACAATGCGGGATTATACAAACACGATATTTACACGGAACGGGAAAATTTGGGCCCCGAGGGCCACCCTATAGGTGGGGAAAAGTAAGGCGAAATTTCGAGGAGACGACGCTGCGCGGACACAACACACCAATCCTTCGACGCTGGAAAACTAACTATGGAGAGATGCGTGGCGAGGGAACACCGTGAGCCACTGGGCGCCAGGGCCGGCCTCCGCGCTTTCAGGTCCAAAATTCACACGAATAAATACCAGTAGTTGGCTTTGAAATTTCAAGTCATGTCTTTGACTGAAGAAACAGTCTTTTGTTTCCCTTAAGTAATTTGACGTATTGACTACCCTACTGAAAACGCGCTGTATATATTATTATTATAATATTTTGCATAAATCGCTATTTTCCCCGTTGATTGTTAAATTTGGTCGCATTTAGCACCAACAGCGATAACGCTATCGCGCGCATTTGTGAATATTTTACGCCGATAACCCAGTGCCACTTCCCTATCAACAATTAGCAAATTAAAAAAGTTGGATTTGACAGTTTTCGGGGCTCGAAATTCCGGGCGCCGCCCCTGTGGTTCGTTGCGTGCCTAGAGAGAGAAGGAGAATTATCCACCCACGGTATCGGTCGCAGTGAGCTGGCAACACCGCCCGCTATAACCGATATTGTGGCCGCATGGAATGGAGGAGAATGAGCTCGGGTCAACTTCCCCTGAACCCCTCCATAGCTGACTACGTGCCGTTGTTTCTCTCACAGGCAGACAGTTGAACGTCGCGTTCCGGTTGTGTTGTACAAGCCGCGTTGATACGCTCGCGGACAAGTGTGTTAACCAAATATTATGATCGTGTAAAAGTGTCTCAAACATTGACTATCTTTATGTTTACCCTCAAATGCTGGGATATACTTCCTACAGGTACATATCATTTTTTGTATTTTTTTCAGATTTTTGAAAAAAAAATTCGGGGGCGAGTGGCGCTGGTGCTAAATTTTTGAAAAAAGCAGTGAAGTGAAACCGTGAAAGAAGTGAAAAAAGTGTGCACTTGGACTTGGTGGTGAAAGGACTTTGCTTCCAAGTTCTAAAAAAAGGGACTTCGAACTCTTGTGACACAGTGAAAACCCCAAATGTGGTGCCAAAAGTTTTTTTTCTTTCTCAACGGACTTTTTACCAGTGCCTTACAAATTCGGACTATTTAACCCCTGTCCGGCTTTCACACGCCCCCGTTTTTTTTTTCGAAAAGTGGTGCGAACGTGACCATCTGCCAGTGTTAGTACCAGTGTGTTTTAATCAATGGGACTGTTCTGTGATAACATTATCCGTTGATTGACGTGCGTGATAAGAGGGAATTATGCAGCGTGCGACACATAAGCGCTCTGCTGATTGACTAATCACCACGTGGATGAGGCCTTCGATGTAACCAGCATGGCCTGTTTCAGGGACTGGTCGCCAGCGGGCGCCACGGCCCAGCAGCAGTTGTCAGTCGTGACCACGGTGTGGGGAGTCACCACGTCTACTCAGTCGGGCCCCCACGGAGGCTTCTCGGGTGGCCCGACACCTGCAGGAAACCCGAACTACGGAAACAGCCTCAAGCAGGGGCAGCCCAACTACCAGACGGCCTACAGGCAGGCGGCGCCTGGGTGAGTGCTTCGCCGGGGATCCCCAAAAATTCTCATTGGCGCGAAATTTCAATCTTTTTACGGCCGTGGCAGCTAATTCCAGCAATTTTCACGTTGTTTACTCGACCCATTCGCACGTGTTGGGAACAATTTCAAGTTCGTTATTGCGCTACCTGCTTCCATCCATGATTTATGGGTTCGGAACAAAAAAGCCCATCGATGAACCCATAAACCGGAATTCCGAAGATTTACAATCCGCCCAAGCTAGAGAGGGTCGGGGAAGCTGGCTGAATTGATTCTGGGAAAAAATATTTGTTGGGCTTTCTAAAGCTTTTATCATGAATCTATTTTTAAAGTAAAAGTTTGAGATAGCTCGTGAAAGGTTAATTCATCAGTTTTTTTTGCGCTCCTCGGTATAATAAATAAAGAGGCGACTGTAGGCACGTTCCCTGTATTACAAGATACTGAATCAAAATAAATTAATGCGGCGTAAACTCGAAATATAAGATGATAAATTTTACTTCATTGTGTTAGTTAATTCGATCGGTGTAATAATGGTTAGATAATTGCGCCGAAGAAAATCGTCAATAACCATTGTTGGTCGCACCGTAGGTGTGTTTTTATTAATTAGTTTATTGTTAAATTGTCCATGCGTTTATAACATGCGATTAAAACCACGGCGTCTTTAACAGTTTTTTCGACCCCATCTGTTGGCGTCCCTCAGGTACCGTCCCAAATATGTATCCAATTAGGGGTGTTTTACTCACAAAGGTGACCTACTCCCGGAATCAAGGCTGTTTCGTCCTAAAAATGTTCCCGAAAATAGCCTCATTAGATATTCAATTAATTAACGGGGGTGTGAAGGGTGGCGTTCGATTTTCCCGAAACTGAGACAATGCCGATACTGTGTGTGAACACGAACGCGGCCATTGTTTGTCACATCATAGCGTGCAACTCCCCCTGCAACCCCGAACAATCGACGATCTCCCTTCTGAGGGGTATTGTTTAGCTTTACCCACCGGTTAAATGTACAGCTTTTTGCAGCCGTATTTCCTGAACTCGAGCCGAAAAATAACCGACGCGAAATGTGGGGTAGCTAAACGCTTTATCAACTCATTTTGATGTTATCTTTACAGGTGCGATTGTTTATTAGCGCGCCGTAATATGTTGGCATTGAAAACAATAACGCGGGGATATGTGGATCATCCCCGAGCATTGCAGGGGACGCCTAGAAACGCGCGGTTATTTGCACTATTAATAGTTTTATCAGTTAAACAGTTACCGTTTTTATTAACCTGGTGATAAGCAAATTGTTCGAAAACGACAAGGTCGCTCCAATTGCGCTGAAAATGAAGGTTTTCATTGCACCACTCGTCTCTATAAATCACACTAGTTTTCGAGGACTTTCCGCTCCAAAATTCGTTGAAACGCACCACAATTATGACCCCATGAGGGGGATTTTTTCGAGGGTCGTAACAAGGGATATACCACATTAGAGCGTCAGTTTTAAATAGACCAAACTCAGGAAGTCTCTCTTTGAAATTCCCAGAAAGTGTTGACAATTCGAGGGGCTGGCAGCTTTTCAGGTAAAGAAAACACACCGACATTGAGATAAATATCGATTGTTGTCGGAACAGATAAAGAAAAATGACCTGAGATAGCAGTTAGGCAAACCGTAAAACATGACTTGCAACTGGCTACCTTTTCAATCAGAAATAAAAATCGTTATCGCTGATGTTTTTACGATATTTGATCAAGGTTGACGCGTGTGCAAAGATTTACAACGTTTTAATTACGTATCTTTGGTTTCAAAAAAGGAGTCCAAAGTCGGGCTGAGTAATAAAACTCACACCGGACATTAACAAACAAAACTGCGGCTATAAATTTTTAATTTGACGTTCATTGTGAGATTCGCACGCGTGATAACATAAGTAAACAAGTTTATTTTTTATCTAAACACGAACTAATGGCGCGGTTTGTTCGATTTGCACGTTATTTATCGGTAATGAGTGGTCAAATTGCACCTGCAGTCTGTTCACGGTGCAAATTCTAAAATTTTTATCGTAGAACTCGCTAGAAAAGACAAATTTACCCTTTGAAAGAAGAAGTAACGAATTAACTTGTTGGAAGAAAAAGTAATTTTTGTAAAAGGTGCATTAAAAGTGACGGAGCGTCTTGTTCTAATCTTATCAACACGACTGATGCGATCACCTGCTGTTTTTACCACCTGTTTACAATGCAAATAGAATTTATCTACATTTTATACTGATTGTGGGTGTAGGATGCACGTTAAAAATAATAAGCGCACTTTACTATTATTAGTTGAGCTTTAGTGTTATTGCATAAGGTGCAAAATGATGCGCTGTAAAACGCTCCTAATAAACTACGAAACTGTTACTGGAATTTTATTTTCAACACTTTACAAAGAGAATTTGATTATTGTTGGAACAGCTGCATTTCATCGATTTTTATTGCCAAAATCGTCGATAACGTCAAATCCAATCAAAAGAATTAACATTTTGTCGCTATTCTTAATTTTTGTGGGCGTTCTTATCTCTAGTAACTATAAATTCGGTGATATGCAATCACATTTGAATACTTCGTGTAATTTATGAATGTTTGTTTTTGCAGGGTTGGCAACTATGGCGCCGGTAATGGCATGAATGGTACTGAGGGCGGCTACGGGAGCGGTAATGCACTGTCAACGGCTGCCATGGTAGCGGCTGCGACAGCAACGGCCACCGCCACCGCCAGCGTGGTGGCACTCCAAGATAACAGTCAATTTAGTAACCAGCAGTATTCTCAGGGTTATCAGCAACGGATGATGCCCATGAACAGTATAAATGGTATGAACACCATGAGTCCCATGTCCAACATGGCCAACATGAGCATGGGTAACATGCATAACAACATGATGGGCAATATGGGGCCCAAAATGGCCATCCAGAGTCCCGGGCCTACCAACAACACGATGTATCCGCGGCGGATGACGCCGTATCCTTCGCCTGCGATGCACATGAATCAAAAGAGGCAGCAGCAGCAGTATGGGACTTCGGGGCCGTGTCCCACGATGAACCCCAATTTTAACCCCAATGGGCAGTATCCCGGATATGGGACGCGGCAGCCCAACTTTAATCAGTATCCTACCCAGCAGACGCTGGGGCCTAGTGCGACCTTTGGGCCTGGGAACATGGGGCCGGTGGTACGGGGGGCGGGGACTATGAGGCAAACGACGCCGCCGTACACCAACCAAGGGCAGTACTTCCCCAATGCCCCCATGAACCAGTTTTCCAACGACTCGCAGTACATTAATAGGAATGTCAACGGGCAATATGGCAATACTAACCAATTTCAACAGGACGTGGCAATGAGGGGTAACATGAACTATCAGCACAGTCCCATTCCTGGGAATCCCACGCCGCCGCTCACGCCCGCGAGCAGCATGCCCCCTTATATAAGCCCCAATCCCGACGTAAAGCCCAACTTCAACGAAATGAAGCCGCCAGTACCCAGTCAGAGTAAGAAAAACAAAAAAAAACATCGAAACAAACTTTTTATTCGAATTATTTTTTAGAAGACGACGAGCTGCGACTGACGTTCCCGGTCCGCGACGGCATAATTCTTCCACCCTTCCGGTTAGAGCACAACTTGGCAGTCAGCAACCACGTCTTTCATTTGAAACCGACAGTGCATCAGACGCTCATGTGGCGCTCCGACTTAGAGTTACAACTTAAGTGCTTCCATCACGAAGACCGACAAATGAACACTAATTGGCCGGCTTCCGTGCAAGTCTCAGTCAACGCGACACCACTCATCATCGATCGAGGCGAAAACAAGACGTCTCACAAACCTCTGTACCTTAAAGATGTCTGTCAACCAGGTCGAAACACCATTCAGATAACAGTTTCAGCGTGTTGTTGTGTATGTTGTCTGAAGCAGTCGTTGTTCAAAACTAATCTTTGTTTTGCAGTCTCATCTGTTTGTCCTGCAGCTGGTGCACAGGCCGAGCGTGAGGTCAGTGCTGCAGGGACTGTTGAGGAAGCGGTTGCTGACGGCGGATCATTGTATAGCGAAGATCAAAAGGAACTTTAGTAATACCGGAGACAGGGATCGAGATGCAGTCGAGCAAACCGCGTTGAAGGTTTCGCTTAAATGTCCTATAACGTACAAAAGGATAACACTGCCAGCTAGGGGACACGATTGTAAACATATTCAGTGCTTCGATTTGGAGTCGTATCTCCAGATGAACTGCGAGAGGGGCTCGTGGAGGTGTCCGGTTTGCAAGTAAGTCTTCTTTTAATGAAAGTGAGGGGAGTTGGTCACCGGTGGCTTTTTTTTAGTAAACCGGCTCAGTTGGAAGGCTTAGAAGTCGACCAGTACATGTGGGGGATCTTAAACACCCTCACCAACAGTGAGGTGGACGAAGTGACGATCGACAGCTCTGCTAACTGGAAGGCGGCTAAAGTTTTAGGCACAACAATAAAGGTGATGATAAAGATGTAAGAATTTCGTGTTAATTAAGTGGTTTTTGCAGATGGAGGACGAGAATGACTCTTGTGGAGCCAAACGACTAAACAAAGCAATGTCTCCAGGCAGCATGACTCTGCCTACCATGAACAATTGGGACATGTCACAAGCCATGTCACCTTATATACCTCCAGACATGAACAGTATTGCAAGCGGGTCCATGATGAATGGCCCTCCTTCCTACAACAACTCCAGAAACAGTCAGTATGACTTTGGGTCGACTACTAACTCAGGAAACAATGACTACTCTTCAGGAAACGGACCTCTGTCGCATTTGAGCGACTCCGTTAACTCTCTAGATCCTCTCAACGCGATGGAGAAGAGCTTGAACGAACAGGTAAGACTGTAGAGGAGTCAGAGTTGGAAGAAATTAACACGTGGTGTGTTTGTTTTATTTTAGATGCCTCACACGCCTCATACTCCTCACACGCCCCATACTCCCCACACTCCGGGAGGAACGCCCGGTTCTGCCCACACCCCCGGTGGCAATGGTCCTCCCAGCGTACCACCAGCCACCGACCACCACAATAACAGCAATAGTTCAAACAACAGTACCAGTAATAACGGGAACAATGCGGACACCGTTCCTGACATACCTTCAGATTTGAACTTTGATCCGGCCGCTGTTATTGACGGTGAAGGTACCGGCCAGGAGGCACTCAACGTGAGTTTTTTTCTTTTTTAATTACACATATCAATAAACGTCAATTGTCATTAGTTTTAATTGTGCTTGGGTGGCCTTTGCACAAGTAGAGAGATATGTCGAATGACGAGCGTATAAAAAGCGGGGGCGTGACGCACGAGGAAGCGATGATTAAAAATAATTTGGACTTTGTTTCAGTTGTTGCCGGACAGCGTGGACCCGATGGAGTTGCTGTCGTACTTGGACCCTCCCGACCTAAATACGCCCCCATCTAGCGGCAGCAGCGTAGGGCACACCAACACGTCTGCCGGCGACGACCTCCTTGCTCTGTTCGAATAGACGAGTTCCTGAAGCTCACGACCACGTCTTGTGGTGGACATGTGAGTGAACAAGTGTGATAAAACAATCTAACGTGTTAATTATTGAAGTAAAGGTCTAAATCAAACTATTTTCACTGTATTATTTGTACATAACTACTTAAATTAATGGCGTAAGCTTTTATTTCATTGGTTAGAGAATATATTAAGATATAAATTATTGAAGTATATTTTGATTTTTATGCCAAAATTTTATCGTATATTGTATATTATGAGCAACCAGTGGAATAAAAAGAAATTCGTGACGGCCAGTTTAGCATAGTATTATTAACTACATAAATATACTTATTATAGTATAGAAGTTGGAACCAAACGATCTAGTACTACTAGAACGGCCGTGTTTGTCGGTCTTTTTGCATCTCGATGTGCATAGGCTTCAAGTATTATCTGCTGTATTCGATTCAGTGAACCTAATATAACAGCAGACAACACGTGTAACGATTACACACAAGCAATATCGATCACGAATTGTGTTTCTTATGTTTCAGGCTTAAATCTGCACAAGCACCCACATAAATATAATATTAATTAATTGAGAACTCTGAGACTGTGATAAAACTTTAATTATAAGTAATTTTAACATATTTGATAATTGTATATTTATAATCGTGGTTCTTTAGCATCATTTGAATTTTGTATTAAACAAGAATATTATGTTATAGTGTGGCTGCTGTTTGTGTGTGTCTTCACAAAAGTTAATTTCATGTGATACGAAAATATATTTTGGTTAAATACAACAAGAGTTTTATTCCCAAATCCTTATACGTGTTTGTCGTTCACATTTTGTATTGATTTTGAAGGGGTCCAAGTTCCTAAACAAAAATGTATTCGCTTTGCATCGATACAAAATTATATCAGGTTCACTAGAATTTACGCAATTCTTATTGCCAAGAATAACTCATTCTAAAAAGGTAGGCAGAATAGATGTCAATAAGTTGTATGTAACTAGCCAAAGTAGAGAATTTTTATCAAATTATTAAAAGTTTACGCGATGTAAACTTTTGATAAGTTCAGTATAAATTTTGCCAATAATTTATTGTTCTTTTCTTTTCTCGGCAAAATTACTACGTTTCCCTCCTTCATTTTCAGAAAAGCATCATCAACGTTCATTTCGATAATGGACCAATTTTTATAAAATTCTTTTCTGAAGGTGATCAATTCCATCGTTTAGACCAATCATTAACATATCATTTGATTTTTTACACCCGTTCTTTTCATTCGCCGATTTGGACCAATATTGTAAGATATTTTTGTTTCTCGAATAAATTTTTCGTTGAGTGTGATTTGTATTAGCCTGTTAAAATAAGATTGTCAATTTTATAACGAAAAATGCAATTATTTTTTAAACAACGTGATTATTGGCAATTTTATATTTGTTTCTTATGAATGATAATAGATCTAAATTATTCTGTAGAAAACAAAAACTGTGTAATATGAATTTTGCTAATTACTGTAAATATATTGTACATTCGTTTAAGGAAATATTATGTCTACGCATAATTGACTATTTGTTTTTCTATTTACGTTCTAGTATTTTATGGGGATTATTATTTACTACACTTTTGTGTTTTATTATATTGTTCAGTACAAATGGAAATTTATTTTTAGTATTTCTAAATTAGTCTTTGTATATTTTATTTAAAATTTTGACTTTGTGTTATCCTATTTTATTATCAGTGTTTTGTGCAATGAATAAAAATGTAGACTGATAGTTTTAATACCTACACCTTTTTTTTTATTTCTTTTCTTTTACTTTTTATTTAGTTGATAACCCTCCCAACCTCCCAAAATTCAAATGTGCGAGAAAAGGTAGGTACGAAATATTATAATTACTAATTACTAGCGTGTATTACTGGTTGCATATCCCAAGGAAATGATTCGAACTTTTTGATACTTAATTTTAATTTTAGAGTACATTAGCGAATTTGGTTTACGATTCTAATTCGCAAAAATTTAGGTCGATGTTATTATGATTTGGTACCGGTTTGGAAGGTTGCAGTGGGGATCAATACTATCCATTGACACCACTCTTCAGAGCACAGCGCCTGTCGGCACTATTATAAAATTGTGATGTTGAAGCATTGACTTTAATTAAATAACCTAGATGGTGCAAACAAAGATGCTTTAGTGATTCGGGGATAGGGTCTTAACTCTGGGCCAACATCATTGAACAATCTCAGAAAAGCATCATAGGTTTTGTCCCTTTCTAACACATTGAAAACTGACAACTAAATAAGTCCATCCTTTTCTATAATATCTGAGAATTGATTGGGCAAGAGAGTTGGCGCGTGATTTGAATTTAAAGAAAGAGAAACCTTTAAAATAAGAGATTAGTGAAAATTTAGCGTGAAATTGTTCGCTTTAGCGTTACACACTACACATACTAAGATAGTTTTTAAATAAAATCAAATACAACACAACACAATACAAAACAATCAAATATTATGTTAACCGGTTTGCAAATGAACCACAGAACAAATGAACGTAACCTTTAAACGCAACAGAAAGACGCTGTCCTGTCACATTTCTGGCGTCAAACAGAAATAAGCCACGACTGACGTGCTCCAACGTTATTGGCTGGATCTTATAGAAAAAGAAAGACTGAACATCGATGAAAATTTCAAAGTGAAAGAAAGAGAAGTTTTATAAAAGTATGTTGTACATGTTGGAACTGAACGTATGTTCTATTTACACTGTATGCCCGAATCTCTTATACTAAAACATCTTTGGGTGCAAAGTACCCGCCGTGTTGTTCCTACTCACCAGCCATATTGGAAATAGTGGATTGTGGTGGATTCAAATTTTTAGGCAACCCGCAATTCTCAAGTGTTTTGCTCTAAGTTGAAATAAACTACGGAAAATAGTCGGAAAACTTGACAGATAATATTTTAAATAACTCACTGTGCAGTGTTGTATTACTGGTTCCATATAAAACCTTGTAACAACAAAAAAACACTTCTAGAATATTGAGTTTGCTAAATGACGCATAGTATAAATAAATTAAGATATTATAAAATAATAAAAAAAACCTTTCGTTTAAAGTCGGCCAAATATTTACCTTCACAAAAATTGCATGTAAAGCAGGTAACCAACAATACAGTTATCATGTCTATCATGCAAGTTACAGTCGAATTTCGATTCGTCGTCTCACATTAGTCGAAATTTCTTCGAGAACTAGGATTTCGCACATTTATTTAAATTTTTGTGCAAAAATAATGACAACAATGTAGCGGTCTTAATTCACCGACGAATAAACGCGAATTCCAATCAGTTTAGCGCTGCGACTCGACGGAGTCGGATGTGTTTGTGCATGTGAAGTGACATTGTGCCGTTTTAAAATTTGAATTAAAAGGTAGGTGCTAAATGAGTTTATTTGAGAACCACGCAGGGCAGAAATATTTCGCGAAATTTTTCATTCATAAGTTTTAAAATTCTACTTCTTGTTTAAAGTAAGACGTGCTTAAGTTTAATTCAATGCGCAGCTTAGTTGATATAGCTTTAACTTAACTTCTCTAGTGGATAGATACAGTAATTTACAGGAAATGTCGGGTTTATTTCTTTTTAATTTCACGCGAGACTGCCGATTGGGGTTGCATCCCCTGTTCTCAAAACCTAAGTATACAACCAACTCTACACTAATGAAAACGTTATTGACGAGAAATTATCCTCTCTCATTGCCACCTTATTTCCATAATAAACCAACTTTCTTCTAGATGAATATTCTCGGAATCGAATTCGCACCCCTGCGTATCCCGCTGGAGCGCCGGCTTCAGACCCTCGCCGCCGCCGCCTGGTGCCCAACTTCGCGCTGGACCCCAAACGCAACTACTTGTTTTGTTGCTTTCCTCATGGTATTCTTCCCGCTGGACCTTTTACCAACATCCAGAGCTACTTCAGTGAATTCCACGAAAAGTTCCCGAATTTCACCGTGAAATTGGTATTACTAACTCAGCAGTTTAATTTCCCGTTTCTGCGGGAACTTGCTCTTGGAGTTGGTTGCATTTCGTCGTCCTCCAAGGCGTTGAATTACGTTTTGAGTCAACCTGAAGGTGGCCAGGTTGCGTTGTTGATGCCTGGAGGAGCCGTGGAAGCCTACAACAGCCGGCCTGGACAGTATAAATTCGTCGTTAAAATGAGAAAAGGCTTCGTGAAATTATCCCTACGAAACGGGTCTCCTCTCGTGCCTGTTATTTCCTTCGGAGAACCGGAATTGTTCGAACAAATCGAAGGACCTAAAATACGAAAAATTCAGGAATTCATCAGAGGATTCTTAAGCCGCGATTCCACTTGCTTGTTCTACACCAGACCAGACCAGACATCCAAGATTTGAGAGACGTTTTTATAATTCTTAAATAATAATTATTTTAATACTCAAGGGTGTTGTTGACAAATTATCAAAATTACAATTTATTCCCCAAACACCAAATTTGACAAAAATGCTGACGCGCGTTTCGATAGCAATGCATCAGAGCGATAATTAAACTAAAAACTAACAAATAATTCGTCCTTATAGTATACTAAAAGCTTGTTGACGCGCACCCTTTGGCGCAGGGAGGAGGGGGGCCGTTGTCTGAGTTCATTATTACATTTTTGTTCCTAAATATTTCTAGACTTTCATAAATGTCTAGAAATTTACAATTATTTTTAATTAAACGAAGACAACTTTCATCAATGTGGTGGTCATTGTCAAAAACATGTTGGGCAACGTTTGATTTTTCAAACCTTCCAAATTTGAGATGAGCTTGATGCTCTTTGAACTGACCTGACCTGACCTGACCTGACCTTCTTGTTTGCCCAATATATTTCTGATCACAATCTTTACATTTAATTTCATAAATCCCCGACTTTTCTGTTGTTCCTACTCGGTCTTTAGGATTACCTAGAAGACTTTGGAGGCTTGGACCCGAAGTAAAAACTACTTTGAGATTCAAACCCTGAAAAATTCTTTCCAGTCCCTTTGTCACTGAAGGTGAGTAAGGGATGGTGACAAAAGAAGTCTTCTCAGGTGTTTTCTGAAAAGTAGAACATTCATTGACCAATTTCTTAAATCTAAATTTTTTAACAATTTTATCAACAATGTTGGAATCGAAACCGTTACACCTGGCAGCATCTTTAATTAATTTTAATTCCTTTGTGAATCTGAATTTGTTTAATGGAAAATTCAAAAGCCTGTGAACAAGAAAATTTAGACTTGCCATCTTATGTTGAGGACAATGATGGGAGTCTGTAGTGATGTAAAGAAGTGTACTGGTTTCTTTCCTATAAACATCAAACTCTAATCTGTTCTTATTTTTAATTACAATTGTGTCTAAAAATGGAAGTTTTTCGTCTTTCTCTATTTCGCAAGTAAATTTTATCGTTGGATAACGGTTATTTATTTTGATTAAAAAGTCATCAATTTTTGACTTGTTTGTATCAAAAATGGCAAAAATGTCGTCCACATACCTAACCCAGATTTTTGGAAAATATTCAAGCTCAGATTCAAGTTCCTTTTCAAAGCGGCTCATGAAAAGGTCAGCAATGAACGGAGACAATGAATTACCCTTCATGCTGGAAAAAGAAATTCCCGGAAAATTGAAAAATGTTTTGCTTCATGCAAAAGTCTGTGAGTTGAATATATTCCTTGACAATCTCCGGGTTGAAATTGTTTTCAACTAGGAGTTCTTCCAACCAAACAAAAATGTAATAATGAACTCAGACAACGGCCCCATCCCCTCCTCCTCCCTATACTCCCTTCTACCTGCGATAAAGGGTGCGCGTCAACAAGCTTTTAGTATATGTATAAGGGCGAATTATTTGTTAGTTTTTAGTACCGTAGTTTTTAGTTTAATCATCGCTCTGATGATGATGGCATTGCTATCGAAACGCGCGTCAGCATTTTTTGTCAAATTTGGTGTTTGGGGAATAAATTGTAATTTTGATAATATTCACATATTTGTGAAACTTCCGGTTATGCCGGAAGTAGTAGTCAACTTGCTTATTTAAAATGGAACACACCCCATATACTATTGCATTTTCAGATTTTACTTCCAAATTAAGGGTGACTTTATGTATAATGTGGTACACTTAAATTGAACCATTTCAGATATATTTTGATTTTTGTAAAAAAAATTGCAGAAAAAAACAGAAGTGAATTTTTTTCCCGAAATAAGTACCTTATAATCTATTTTAAAATCGCCACGTTCATTGGAAAATAAGCACAATACAAACGTACAATGAACTTTAATAATTAACTTTATGTATTGGACACCTATTTCCTACTAAAAATATGGAAAAAAGAAGTTTTTTGTTACCAATTTTTTAAGCATGCTTTGGAATGGTAACAATTCACTTTATGTGGATCTTTCACATAGTATAAAGAAATTTGGTGATTTAATAGAATTTAAAAATTCTCAAAAATATAATTTTTTTGTAATGTTTTTGATTTTATTTTTTTTGAAAAATCGAGATATTTCAGAAATCATACAATTTAGTTATAGCACGGTACATGTATAGAAAGTGATCTTCAATTGGCAGATAGAATTCTAAAACGCAATCAAATACAGTGTCCCAGAACTCGCGCCCCAGAGAAAAGGGCTTATGGAGGCAACAATTCTGAACCAAAATTTCGAAATTTTAATTTTTTAACTCAAAAAATAACCGAGATAAGACAAAAAAACTATAGCCAATCCTGAAGCTGAACAGAATTTGAAAATTGGTAACTATGGGCACATAGTATCATCCATTGGTCACATGAATATTAGACTCTCGTTGCCTAGAAAATTGGGATGGCCTTTTACTCCACTTCTCGAATAAGCTTTCGGGATTGGTTATTAACTTTTTATCAGTTCTTGAATACTATTAATCTTAGTCAATTTTTGTTTTGAAATTTACCATCTGTATTGCTGTCGGCACCCTCCCTTGCTCTATGGGGCGCGAGTTCTGGGACACCCTGTATAGATGTTCTATTTAAAATAAAGAAGTTGACTACCACTTCCGGCATAACCGGAAGTGTCACGTAAATGTAAATCTATTTATGCGATTCGTCTTATCCGCTTACTTTTGTCTCCAAAATTTAAAATTCTTATCATTTGCATTTTCTGAGAAAAATGGCAAAACGTATATTATTTACGTTTACAACAGTTAAAGGGTTAATAATTATCGGCGCACAAAATCTCGTGTTTGGCACGGCTAGAAAATGTTTCCAAAAGACCATTTTCTAGCCTAGTGAAACAAATAACTATTTAACATGTGATTTTCAGTTGGAACACCCATAACCTTGAAGACTGTTATTGTTACGTTTTTATATTGAATTGTTGTGAAATAAACGTCGATGCTTTGAAGACTTTGTTTTGATAATAATAAGAAAATTAAGGTCAGAAGAAATACACAATGTAATAAACCAGTAAAGCGAAGAAAAAAAATGGTGCCAAAAACAAACACAAATGATTGTCCATACTTAACAACTATTTTAATGTTTTTCTTAATTTGCATATTTTGACATGAATTTTTACTTTTGCTTCACAAAAGATGGGAAAACACCAAAATATGTTTGTCATTCTAGTGTCGAAAGCAAAGAGTACAGGTAAGCAAAACAACCAACTTTTTACCAAAGTAAAATTTTAGGATGTTGCGAACTTTTTACACATTTTCCTGTTTTACAATTTTTTGCTTCGCGACGGTTTTGGGCTGGTCGTTATTTTTCTTTCTCTTCACCACCCGCTTTTGGTTGATCAGCATACTGTACTTTGGTTGGATGGTCTTTGACAACAACACTCCCGATTCAGGAGGTCGTCAAAAATTATGGATTAGTAACGCAAAATATTGGGAGCACATAAAAAATTATTTCCCTGCAACAACAGAGTTTGTTCCTGGCGTCTCTTTAAATCCGAGGAAAAACTACCTTTTCCTTTGCTACCCTCACGGAATAATACCACTGGGTCCGCCAGTGGGACTAACAAGAAATCTTCGCAAGTTGTACCCCAAATTCTCTGTTCAGACCGCGATTTTACGCGGAATTTTTTACACTCCTTTTTTAAGAGAATACATATTGGCAGCGGGAGCAACATCATGCGCAGAACGTGGTTTGAACTACATCTTGAGCCAACCTGGAGGAGGAAATATCGTGAATTTATTTCCTGGAGGTGCGCTAGAAGCATACTATTGCCATCCAGAAGTGTATAAAATAGTTATAAACAAACGTAAAGGTTTCGTTCGAGTGGCTTTAAAAACCGGAGCACCTTTAGTTCCTGTTTTCACGTTTGGAGAAAACAAAATATTTAATCCTGTTAAAATCGTAGGACTGAAATGGTTACAGGAATATGTTCGGAAGAAATTGGGATTTACGCCAGTGTTGTTTCATGGGCGATGGTGCTTATGGTTCCCCCGAAGATGCGCGTTGACAAGCATTGGTAAGATGTTTGTAGATGTGGGTATGTTTATTACAGTTTGGTTTTTAGTGGGAAAACCAATTGAAGTAGTTAAAAATGACAGTCCAACATCTCAAGAAATTGAGGAGGTTCATAAAGTGTTTGTGGAAGAAATGGTTAAATTATTTGAAACGTACAAGTGGAAGTTTGAAGAAAATCCAGAAAAGGCCCACTTAGAAATAGAATAAGACAATGAGTAGACTCTAATAAAATTATTAATTGTTATTATAAAGTTGTGACCAAATTATTTGGGACATCATTTTATTGATATTTTGAAAATTTTAGTGTAGTTGTAAATTTGACGTGCAAATTTTAATCAATTTTGTCAAATCGGCACAGTTGCTAAGTCCATTTTTGAACAAAATGCGTTTTCAATTTTATAAAAAGGATATCAGAATGGTACAACGTTGGATCCAATAAATAAATATTGTTAAATAAATAAATATTATTAAATACAATTATGTCAAATTTTCAAATTCCAGATATTTCTCGATCTCGCACTTAAGGGTATTGCGATGAAATTCGTGGTCAAAAGTCGATATTTAGAAAAACTTGAATAAATAAACACATAAGCAAAAGGCAATATTTTTTCTACCTTTGAGATGATCTACATCTAGTAAGTAAGGCGTACTAATTCTTATTTTTATGTCTAATTAAAACTCAGTTAAAACACTTCGTCTAATTGTTTTGTTTAAATTCGCTGCTTGAACATAAATAAATAGATTGTTGCACGCTAGGTATGTATTTATAGAATGTATTAATGTATTCTTTACAAAAATAATATTATAAATAAATTATAATACTAGAAAATTACAAATTAAGTGTGTTTAATTTAACAATCGTATAGACTGGAAGGATTTAACTTACTTTAGAGTTCTTCCCGGTAATATTTGTTGATCAGTTTTACAAAAGAAGTGTTTTAAAAATCGCACCAAGATTCAGGTCCGGATTAGTCCAGATTGGTGTTAAAATTCAATTACCAATATAAATAAAAAAAATGTGAAAGATGTTTGTCTTGCTATAGGACCTTCGGTAGTCAAAACCATAATCCGAAAAGCTTTTTTTGTTTGCTGCACCGGAGCCAACCTAAATATCTGTTTTAGTAAATATGCAACCAGTTCAACTTGGTCTTTGACAGCTGTCCATGAAGCTAATATAAGGGGGATGTAATAAACCTTTTTAATCTTCCAGGTCGAAATCCCTTCTTTCATAAAATGCACCACAACGAAATGTTTTGAAACATCGTAGAAAATCGAAGTTTGCTAATTATGATTGAAATTAGCACTAGTCTGATCTAGTTTATGCAATAAATTGATTGCGATTAAGTTAATCGTATTTAAACAGAAGATTGAATCTACAGAGTGTCCGGAAAGTCGCGCACCACCGTGATACTGTATCATCGGACAATGCCATAAAGCACCGGAAAAATGTTTATAAAAAATATCTATGTCTTCAATTTTTCGAGATATGATAGACTGAAGAGTATAAGTTAAATGTCAAAATCAACAATTTTATGTGCAATAATTTCACTTTCAAATGAATTAGTCACCTAAATGACATTTTGCAGAAAGACATGGTGCAAAAATCTTGTGATGTTATGGGACCTTCTTGGGACTTGTCGTCGTCGAAAATGGAAATCAGTGATGGGCACTCACAGAGACACTCAATGTACTTAATTAAAATGTATATTAAACAAAAATACATGTACAGGGTAACCGCAACGTACGATGGTAAAAACGGAATTGAATTATAACAGGTGGTTTTATATTAGCCTTAAGGCTAGTACGGAGTAGCGGCCAGTATAATGTAAAACGGAATTTTGTTTTAAGAGCTCAATTTTACATTTGAAGACTGGCTCGAAGTTTTGAAATGTTTAGAATCACGTATTGTATTGCGGTATGAAGCCGCTTTTTCAGAAAATGTTTTATTCACAATCAGTCAACAATTGTTCATTTTCTAACTTTTCGTAAGGTGGAAAGTGAGCTGTTACTACGGTAATTCACTTCCCAACTCGGTGGGAAGTGACCATTTCCCGACCTCCAAATGCCAGATAACTAGATTTTGATAAATGAAGTAGGCCGCGTTACTGAATTTGACATTTCTATCTTGTCATTTGGCGTCGAAGTTGATTTCAAAAAGTGTGTGAAATGGATGCTGAAGCTTCTATACCGTTTAAAACTAGTACATTTTCCGGAGAATTTTACAAAAAATGAGAAGAATGTCAACATTTTAAGAGGAGAAACAACCGCGTCTCGTCTGACTGCAGGAGTTTACCTTTTCAAGTGAACAACTAAAACAAGGTCTGACACTATGTTGCAGGTTATGATCACTCTTCGTTCACATTTAACATTAACGGTGTTTCCTCTAATATAATTTAACTGGTGAGTTTTAAGTTTCGTTGGTTAAATATATTGTTCATCTTACTATTCAAGATATTTATATTAATAAAGTTGTATTGAAATCAAAAATTCTTAACCTAAAACTTCAAAACCCCAATGTTACCAAATACTTGTTTTCATATTCCGATTTATTATTTGCGCACTTATTCTAAATCTTATTTCATAACTTACTTTCTAAACTTAGTTGCTAACTTAACTCCTAACTTAACTAACTATACTAGGTACAGGCGAGCTCTGAAATAGAACATACAAAAGACAATAATTTGAAGAAGGAAGAATCACCGAAGAAAATTCTTCACTGGAATACATCCGAAAGAAGCCGAAATTAGTGAAAAAAATCAAAAATTCAGTTATAGACAAGATCTGAAAAGGAAAGTAGTAAAATGAAATAAAACTTGCTTGCTGGCCGGGGCCTTGATTCCTCGCATCCTGAAGGTCCTCCTTGAAGTTGACGTCCTGTCCTCCACTTCGATGATGACTGCTGCAATCTGTAACACTAAGAACATTAAAAACTTCTAGTCAAGCGCTGAAAAGGAAAGTAATAATGAAATGGAACTTGCGTGCTGGCCGGGGCGTTGTCTTCTCCCATCCATGAAGATCTTCCTCGAAATCGACCAGGAGAACTCTGAGACCTAAAACATATTTACATTCCATGTTTGTGTTAGTCCCGTATAATACCCCAATATGTTAGTTTCCAGAGAGTTAGATATGTATAAACTTAACTTAACTTATTTCATAACTTACTTTCTAAACTTACTTGCTAACTTAATTGCTAACTTAACTACTAAAACTATACTAGCTACAGGAGACCTCTGAAATAAAAATATACAAAGTTTTTATTGAAGATCTTCTTATCCTTTCGGGAATGAATATCTGAAACAAACAGAAATTAATCGAAAAGACACACTGGATGAATCGCTTCTATGCTTAATGACTAAGAAAAGAGTGCAACATTTGTTCCCATCAACCCATCTGAAGATTTCCGTGGAGAGAGCCAACAGGAATAAGTCCTGAAGCTTCTCATGTTTTTACAGTGGACAGGTCGCTAGCAAACCTGTCCACAAACCCTCCTCCTTTTATCCGGGCTTGGGACCGGCAGCAGCGTCCTTAGTGCCTTACGCTGCAGGCGGAGTTAAAAATCAAATCTAATCAAAGTCAAACTTCTCAAATGAGCCGCGCACTGAATAACATTTAAACACATTTTTACTTTAAATTGTTTAAACTAATAAACGAAAAATCCCCAAAAACTAACGCGAAATGTGTCTAAACCGAAACGTCTTATCACTACTACTAACTCTGCAACGATTTAATTTCAAAATCACTTTATTTCTCACAAACGCACTGCTAACACGTCTATCTCCGACGAGAGCCACTGCACACTGCCCTCCCGACCGACCAATTAAAGACGATTACGAAGTGATTACCTAACTCTTTGCCAAAAATTGCCCAAAAAGTTGTTGTAGCAGACAAAGGCCCGGACCAGAGGCGCTAATTGATTTACACCCCGACCTACTAATTAAATTGGATTACGTGATTACCTAACTGTTTTACTTATTGCGCAAAAAATTATTCACTAACAAAGGCACTCCCAAAACTATCAAAATAAAATAAACGGAATGTTCTATTGGTAGCATAAACGCCGGTGGCGCCCTCGTCTGTCAAAACTGTTCTCGTTTTACATATACACAAGATTATTTTTGTACAGTTTAAAATCGTTTACAACTCAATAGTGTTGTATTTAAACAACAAATAGTTAAATTCGTAAAATGCAGCCAACGAAAATAGGCTCCGGATGTGTTAGTTTTACAAATTGTTGCATAGTGTGATGTCAGAACAATTATTCAAACACCGATAAAAACACAAAATTTTATAGTTTTCCGTACAGACCACATGAACAAGACCGGCGAAAACAATGGATAAATGCCGTTAAGAGAAATACGTAAGTGAAATTTTGAAAAGACGAGTTCAACTAACTTCAATAATTGTTAACATTTATAGGTTTAACAGCAAATGCGCTTGGGCACCCAAACCCTATTCGAGAATTTGCAGTCAGCATAGTAATGTAATGATTAATCTTCCAAAATTTGTAAATTCAAGTACTCAATTCAAGTCTAATGATGTTGAAAAATCGTTTTTATTTGAATGTGAATATTATGGTAATAATGAAATTGCAACATCATGCAACATACCTGTAAATAACAATTTCAAAAGTTACGTAAATAAATGCATTGGTCCAAATAAGGAAGAAGATGTATGTGCAAGCTTTCATGGTTTTTCTTCTACAAAAACTGATGAACAGATAACTAGCTCGAAATACTTGAAATATTTTGTCATTACTAAGCATTACAACACATGAAAATGACAAAATTTGTCTTAAAGATAAGTTATTAACATTTTTAATGAAAATGAAACTTAGAATTCCTATTCTGCAGTAGGAGTGTTGTTTGGAGTTCATAGATATACTATTCAAAGAATATTCATCGCACTATTGGAGGAACTAGCACAGAAGATAAAAAATTATGTTTTTTGGCCTAGCAGAGAAATTGTGTCAAGAACAATGCCAGAAGTTTTTAAAATCAAATAGCCCAATTGTCGTGTTATCTTTGACTGTTCAGAAATACGAATTCAACAACCAGGACCTGTAGATCATTGCATTTATACTTATTCACATTACAAAGGCGCTTTTACTGCTAAATTTTCAATTGGAATAACTCCATGTGGATTCATATCATTTATATCTGATTGTTATGGTGGTCGTTCTAGTGATGGTTTTATAACTAACTCTTGCAGAATCCAAGAACTTTTGGAAAAAAGCCGTTCTTTGTTAACCTACAATAAAACTTCTTTAGAATGTCAGTAACCAAAAAATGTTGTAACAAACCTCAAGTTCCACGGAGTACTTGGCCTTTATAAGTGAAAATTCTTAGAAATTTCTCTCTAAAACGTTAAGGACGTGACCGACTAGAACCAATGCTTTCCCCTTTTCTTCGGTCGTAGTTGTTCCGTGAATAAACTTAACAGTTTCAGATCCAAAATGAAGTTCGATTTCCATACCTAATAAATATCTAAAACACTACTTAAACACCACAAAAACACACAAACAATCACAAAAACATTACAATCGTACACCAACCAGTGACGATTTATATGTAAATATTTCAGCTGTCACTTATAGGGGGCGCTATATTTAAAATCCGCGCGCTCCCAATATAGGTAAATTATTTAAACTAATAAATGAAAATCCCGAGGGATGAATGCGACGTGTCTAAATGGAAACGGTTCTAAAAGTAAACTATCCACTAGTACCCACCTTGCAACTAACACCCCGATCGAGCAAATACGATCAGCGAACACAAAAGGTAATCGAAAAGTCACAAGAAACTAACGCGAAACGTCCCTAAATCAATAATCACCCTGGTACTCACCCTGCGACGATTCAATTCAAAAATCACTTTATTTCTACAAACGCACTGATAACACGTCTTTCTTCGTCGAGAGCCACTGCACAACTGCCCTCTCGACCGACTAATTGAATACTGTTACGTGATACCTAACTTTTTTTCGTCATTGCCAAAAAATTAAAGTGGCAGACAAAGGCCCGGACAAAATCGCTAAATGATTGAGACCCCGACAAACTAATTACGTGATTACCTAACTGTTTTTCTTATTGCGCAAAAAATTGTTTGCGCTAACAAAGGCACTGCACTTTTAAACTATGAAAATTTAAAGGGAATAAACCGAACGGTTCCTATATTTTTCTGTCACTATCCACTTGAAAAGCTAACGCGTAAAGCCATATAATAACTTTAAACAAAGGCAAAATTGTTTAAACCAATAAAAATAAACGACAAGTCCCCGGAAACTAATGCAAAATGTGTCTAAATTGAATCGTCCCTAAGTAAACTATCTGCTAGTACACTTTTCGCAACTATTTAATTCCAAAAGCGCGGTCCGACTAACGCCATAGTACGTCAAACTATAATCAACTGCGCTGATCATCGATTAACTTAACACGACTGACTTTAAACCAAAGCAAAATTGTTTAAACTAATAAACAAAACGAGCCGAGAAACTAACGCGAAATGTCTAAACTGAAACGGCACTAACTAAACTATCTGCTAGAACCCACCTCGCAACTATTCAATTCCAAAAGCGCGATCCGATTGACACCTCGACCGGCTTATAATACGATCTCAAAAGAACACTGTATACTAATAAATGTTTCTAAATCCCAAAGTGAAGAAACTTGAAATTAAATAAATCCGATATTTTAATTAAATTACTGTATCTATCCACTAGAGAAGCTATATCAACTAAACTCCGCATTGAATCAAAAGTCCCGTGAAATGTTTTTGCACTTACCCTTTCAATTTCAATCCAAAACGGCACATTTTCACTTCACATGCACAAACACATCCGACTCCGTCGAGTCGCAGCGCTGAACTGATTGAAATGAAGTGATTAAGTCATTACGAAACTTCCGGTAATTGAGTAAAAAATTGTCCTTCGCGTTTATTTGTCAGTGAATTCAATCCGATGAATTTGCGCACGTTTTAGGAGCCGGACTTCGGTTGACATGGAGCGTCGATTTAAAATAATTTTCGCGGTTAAAATACAAGTCAGATTTTGTGGCTCTAGAAAAATAGAAAAAATAGTGTAGTGAAACTAAAGTGTGTATTTTGACTTGTGATGTGAGACGAATCGAAATTCGACTGTAGCTTGTATAATAGACAACTGTATTGTTAGTTGCCTATGTTACAACCACGATCTGCTATATTAGTAATAATACAGCAGGCCATGGTCTGTACCCTAATTTTGAAACGTATTCCTCAAGTTGCTAGTTTAAGAAATAATACAAGAAGTAAATGAAATGCAATTTTAAATATGAAAATGTCTATGTTCAGAGATATTATAAATAAAAAAACCACACGTAACATAATTTAAATACAGCATGGTCCACGAGTGATAATGAGGCTGGCCGAACTCAAACTGCAACCCAAAATACATTTTCATAGCATTCATTGCCAAATTTATATTTACAACAAGACAGTTGTTAGAGTTTCGGCAAATCCTTTCACTCAAGACAGTTTCTAATCGCATGTGAAATGTCATCTCCTCCGACGAAACGTTAAGCAGGAAAAAGCAATGCTAAAACTTAGCAATCTTCAAAAATTAAAAGCATAATAGCGTAAGTAGATTGTTCTGAAAAACTTGTCAACTTTGACGTTCATTTCAAATATCTACGACAGCTATGAAAATGTATGTTGGGTTGCAGTTTGAGTTTGGTTAGGCTCATTAATTTGAATTTTTTTAACATGCATTTTTGCCTGCCTATTATTCTTATAATTGACTAAACAGAGGATTCAGTATTCAGTTGAAAATAATGAAAAAGACAAATTTCAATTCAAATTTTTCCCTTTTTAAATGTACACTGACTTGTACGAAATGAGCCGTGTGTCCTTTTATGGATGATATGGGTGGGTATACACTTACCTTTCAAAACACTGAAACATCGTCAAACTTTCAGCTTGTTAATATTTATCAAATATTTAGTACATGGATTTGTGATCTGACGGATCTTAGCATAAACATTCTTGTCTGCTATTATCATGAAAATTTCAGCACAACTTAGCGTATTTGACAACGCACTAAAAACAATGCAAAGAAATGTACCGGCTAACTCAACCGGAATTAAAGAGAGAGCTGATTCAAATATTAAACACCATAGAAATATTTTGGAGTACTGAGACAACACAAATATTGACTTCCACTAATTTTTTTATTTCAATTTTTTTTTATATTTGTGTGGTTGGATTGATGCATTACAAGAATTCAAATAAGATTTAATTATTTTCTTAATACAGAAGCAGATTCTTCATACACTTTATATTTCGGGATAATTTATATTCTCTGTATACGTTCAAAGCGGTTCTAATTTTATTGCACGCTAAAAATGCATTAAAACATTTGAGATAAGCCAGCACCAAATTTGACTTCAGACTTAGAAACCTCATGCAAAATCACCTAAAATCGCAGACGTGAAATGACTGGAAAAATCTTTAATAAATTCGCATGTCTAAAACCATTTGTTGCATTTGTTTACAATGACTTCTTAAACTTTTTACTTAATAAGATTAATACCTTAATTAAGTTCATGATCAAAAAACCAATGAGATCATGACAATCATAATAATCGACGACAATTTCTTATTTGTTATTTATTTGTTACAATTGTATCTGCTGTGTCCCTACATTTATAAAGTTAATAAATTTGCGAAATTAAAAATTGCTTTAATCAAAGATAACTAGACGACAATCTGCACCGAAAAAAATTTGGGGTAAAAAGTGCACCATTTTAGTTTATTTTTAAATTTAATAAATAAGCACGTACCTGTATAAATGCAGATAAACGGTGGTTTTTTATATTGACGATAAAATAAGTATCGACGACCTGAAATGAAATACCTAAAAAAGTGATTCTTGGTAATAAATTACCCACTAATTATAGCCAATTTGCATTATAAATGACGACCCTACAAAAGGTACACGTTCAAATTATCAGTTTATAAGAATTTTATTCTATTAAGTATAATATTAGACCTCTGTTAATTAGCATGACAAAAATTAATAAATTTTAAATTAAAGTAACCTACTCCAATAAAATCTATGTTTCTGTCAGAAGCACTCGAAACCTTCAAAGTGTTTTACGTGGTAACCAGTCAGCTGGTAACGTACATAGACACCAAAATAGTTCAGTTTAAAACATTTATAAACTAACTGAACCTAACACAACATATAATTTGAATGTGAATTAGTAATGGGCCCAAAACAAATTAATTTTTTTTTGGATTTTCATTTATTAAGACAGCTATCAAAATTTGTCCACTTTACGTCCGACTGTTCAAGTGCTAACACCATGGATTCCACGAAAGTACCAGAAATCGATTTAAGAGAGTTTGTTACTCTGAATCTGAAATTCATTAATTTCTTCGGATACTTTTATCCGAAATTCGACAAGCCGTCGCTTAAAAGAACTCTTTACTACATCTACGCCGCGACTTTTGTATTCTTCGCTTATATCTTATCAGTACTTAGTCAGATTGCTAAAATGGTAGAATCCCTGGATGACCTAGAAAAAGTAACAGACGCTTCGTTCTTACTTTTAACCAACTTTGTACAGATAATAAAAATCTACTCTTTCAATAAATATCGCACGAAAATTTTCAAGTTGATGGAAGGCATGAACAGGGAAGAATTCCAACCGAAAAATTTACAACAGTGGAAGACCATTCGAAATGAAATTACAAAGTCAAAACTGATCTCAGTGTTGTTTTATATCGCTTGTACTTTTACATGTGCATCTTGGGGAATTTCTCCTTTGTTTGATAAAAATATTGATACAGGTTTGAGACTGCCTTTAAGTGGATGGTACCCTTTTAGTACTGACCATTCGCCTGCGTTTGAGTTTGCTTATATTTATCAAGTTCTTGTGACATGGTTCGGCGGATTGGGTAACATCAGTATGGATACTTTCATGTCTGGATCCATCATGGTTATTTCCGCACAGTTAAGTGTGCTAAATAATGCTCTTGCAAATATGAGAAAACAGTATAAAGAAATGAACAACATTGCAGATGTAGAAAGTATAAATAAACTGTTGGTACAGAGTGTAAATCATCACAGAAACATATTAGAGTAAGAAACGATTATCTTGCCACTTTTTATTAAACTAGTGATTACAGATTCGCCGACGACTTCACATTTCTCTTTACTGTTTCGATCACTGGCATGTTTGTTGTTGGTGTCATCATTGTTTGCATCTCAATGTTTCAAATGAGTTTAGTACCTGTAATAAGTTTTCGCTTTCTAGCGATGCTTCTTTATCAAATCTGTGTTCTTTGTGAAATCTACTTGTGGTGCTACTATGGAAACGAAGTCATTTTGAAAGTAAATGTTACAATCAAACTTGATAAACATTTCATTTTTTTTTATTTTTAGAGCGATGCCCTCACACAATCAGCTTATATCAGCGAATGGGTTGAGGCCCCACCTCGATTTAAACAAAATTTGTTGTATTTTATGACAAGAACTCAGTATCCGTTGAAATTGTATGCCTCTGGATATTTTACTTTGTCGCTCGAAACGTTTAAAGCTGTACGTAGTTGTGCCATGAGATGTACGACGTAAAATTTGTTTTCAGATTGTGAAGTCATCTTGGTCTTACTTCGCAGTTCTAAATCAGGTGCATTCTGAAAAATAAAGAAAACGGGAAAAGGTTAAAGGGTGATTTTGTCTGTTCACTTTTTTAAGAAATAAATGGTTCAATGTTAAAGTTTTTGTGCCCTGATTTAATATTTTTTGAAGGAAGAGGACGAAAAGCAAGTAATGAATGAGAAAGGTTTGGAAACTGAGGTAAAAAAGACAAGAATAAAAATTATTGATAGGCAGATCTTTAATTTAATATGTAATTTCTATTTGAATTTTACTTTATTTATGTAAAAGAACTTAACTTTGTTTTAAATGAACTCTATTTAAAACCGCAAAATACGACCAACTCGATTTGACAACCTAAAAATAAAATAATCATGAAAGAAATTTTATGATTGTATTATACAGATGTAAAAGTATCCAAAGACAGAGTGAAATAACCACCAGCGTAAAGTTTTAGTGGAACTTGAGATCGCATCATGAAATACAACAAATTTCGTTTGACTTTTTTGGTGGCATCTGTCCATTGTGACGTATATGCAGATCGGGTCAGCTTTTCACTCTATAAATATATTAATTAATTTGTATCAAAATTAGGATAAAACGTCACCTGAAATATTACTTCATTGCCAAAATAACACCAAAGGAATATTTCCAAGACCATGCAGCCTTGATATAATCCCATGGATAAAAATTGTAGGCTCCAAACAGAGACCTAAAAACCACTAGAAGATTTTTTTCAAACAGATCTACACTTACAAGACTCATTTGGAACATTGTGAGGCAAATTATAATTACGCTAACTATAAACTGCCCCGTCATGTATGTGGTGAAAAGATTGGTCATATCACTAGAAAACCTAAAATTAGATTAATTAAAGTTAAGTAAATTTAAATCAATAGCTGTACTGAATTATGCTCCTGTGATGAATGATGTTTTTATACAACTCTTTGTGCATCAACTCGTTTGGATCGGGAACTTTGTAGTTCATTCTCAAAGTCTCAAACTCGTTGTTTAGCAATTTTAATTGTCCAGAAATGACCATTATTATTCCAGATAAAAAAGTATCCATACTAATATTTGCCAACCCATTAATCATAGATCCCAGAGTAAGATACATGTAAACATACTCAAATATTGGAGGTTTTTCAGTATTGAATGGAAACCACCCACTCAATGGGAGTTTTATAGATTCACCATCTTTTTTGTCTAAAAGTGGGAAAAAACCCCAAGCAACACAAGTTGCAACACACATTAATAGAAACACGATAGTTATCCTTCTAGAAATTTTAATATCTTCTTTTAATAATAGGTACTGTGTTTGGTTTTTCGGTTTAAACTCTTGCCTGTTTAAACTGTTGATTAGTTTTCTTACCTTTGACTTATTGATCACAAAAACGGACAATTTTAAAGTTTGGACGATATGAGTCAGAAGTAAAAATGAAGCTCGAGTCATTTTCTCCATGTCTCCGAAAACAAGCCCCATGTTGATCACTTCACTAAGGATAAATAAAACGAAAATAAATCCTACAAAAATGACAGAGTATATATTGTAGAGAGTTTTTGGGAGAGTTTCTTGACAATCAGGTGGAAAATAGCCGAAAACCATCAGAAATCTGAGATTAAGTTTAACTATATCTCGAAGATCTAAGTTTTGTAAAAAGTAGTCTTCCATTTTAGAGTGTTGAATAGAGACTGAGCGAATATCTACTTTCGTATTGACCCGTTTATGATGCATAAGAGAGTTTATTAAATTTGCATACATCAGAATTGACTTGCATGTTTAAATTGTTTAGTTCCTTACCTAGAACGTGGCAAATTTTAATCGTAATTATCTCATCATTGTAACCGAATTCTGCAAATTGTTTCTTTCTTATTTGAGATGCGTTAAACGTTAGTAACTTAACATATTTTTTTTTCTGTATTTTGTGAGTTTCTTGGTACTTATTCTTAGTTTAAGGTGGCTCGGGAGTGACAAAAATCCTTTTTTTTCGCTTTTTTTGTCACTTTTTTTCAAATAATATCAACTTGTTATATATCAAACTGTGTATTTTTTTAATTTGTAGGGAGGATGCTATGTTATAAAATTTGGTTCACTTTTTATAACAATATAAGAGCAAAAAAACGTGTTATTTTTGCTTTTTTTCGATTTTTTGGCTATTAATTTTAAACTAATATGGACATGTTATACATCAAAATGTGTATTTTTTAATTTTGTAGGGAGGATGCTATGTTATAACTTGGTTCAGTTTTTTGTATTGTAATTAAAGCAAAAAAACAGGTTTTTAACCATGTTTTTTTCATAATTTATACTCTAAATCTTTATAAAATGTCACAAAAATTGATATGAACATTTGATATGTCAATATAAAGGGCGCTAACTTGACAAATCATTGTAATCTTTTACATTTGTTTAAATATAAAGGGTCTACGCTACGCATATACCCGGTATATGGCTTACGATTTTTCGTTTTTGAAGCGCATTTTGGACTTTGAAAAATCGCTCGACCTCTGTATGTATGCGTCGCAGGTAGAGCTATGGAGGTGACATCTTCGAATTTTGAAAAAGTGAAAAATTTGACTTTAATTAATTAAAAACTGAAATTGCCATTTTTCGTTTTTAAGGAATATGAAGCAACCTACGAAGTTAAAAAAAATACCAACATGTGGAGAATTAAAACCTCTATGGAGGTGACATTATTGTTTTTGTCATTATGCTATAATTTTGAAGTTATTAATAAAAAAAACAAATCAAAAATAGGCAACCAACAGTACAACTAACGCAAATCATCTTATGCAAATCTCATGATTTACGACCGCTCACTAGGGGGTCACTGACGTTCCGCCCAATTGTAATAAACTGCTGTCGGGTAAAAGTAGGTAAAGACTCAACTGGTCGCTCTCGGCAACAAACATCGAAGGTACTTGTAGCAAGTGAATTGAGAAATAATATTTTTAAACTGTAATATAATTCACTGTTTTCCACACCACCCTTGGGGTACAGAGAGACGGCGCGTTTTTTTTAAGTGCTCTCCCCAATAGGCCTACTGCACTCTTTTGGCTCTAACTATAAAACTACTTTATTTTAGAAATGACAATCCGGACATTTGAACGAACATAATTTATAAGTCTTTCTTTAAAATTCTTCTAATCGTTTGTTCTCGGCTAACTCTAGAATCTATTATTTCAGGAAGTAAGGCATTCATATAAAATTTTTCCAAATGGGAAACCATAAATGTATTCCAAAAATCATTGTCTCTCTCTACAATTGTATATTTCAAATCTAGTTTTGTATAAACTACAAAAAAACATCTATCCCGTTTAGTAATATGCAGCTGACCTTGAATTTGATACATATAATTATGGGACCGTTTTAATTCTATTGTACCTTCGTTATTAGGATTAATTTGACAGAAATCTATAAGTTTCTCGTTTACCGCTCTTTCAATGGTGCTGTTTCTTGCTGAATAAGGACATTTAATTTCAATTATCGCATCAGTTCCAATTAACCCATCAGGGGTGGCGCCTAAAAATTTTTTATCATCGTCTATAAACAAACCGCAATTTTGAACTTTTAAACCCGTGATTTCCATAAATTTATTTGTGGCTTTTTCTTCATTATCAACTCCGTATTGTAATGCATTCGGTAGTTTTTTTGACCTCAAACCAGAACCATATAACAATGACTTTACCGTGTTTGACGTGTCTGTTCCGTCTCTCATTTTACAAATTTTTCCGAAATTACTCGCTGTCAATCTAATTTGCCGTTCTTTGTTCCATTCATCGCTATGCCGCTGCTGAACTGTTTTTCTTTCAATATCTAAACCATTGGCCAATGACAGCTCATTTAAAAATATATTTTTTCTTGTTTCGTAAGTTGCGCATTTACTGTGATCACCGAATATATGAGCAGGTCCATTATGAATGTCTCGTTTTAAATTTTCGATTTTTTCTGAGAATGGCAAATTTTCATTTTTTCTGTATCTAATCGCACTTACTACAGCTGTTCTAAATTTAAGTATATTTGTTCGCAAAAATTTTCTAACTTGAAGGTCTGTTCTGGGAATTTTTGAAATTTCGCGCAATTTTGTACAATAATTTCTTAAAACATGATTTCTACACTCAATTTTTTGAATAAAATATGTTGGTCCATATGGTCTTGCTGCTTGAATTTTCTTATACACACTACTGTCTCCATCACCGATAATAAATTTAAATCTTAAATTATGCATCTGAACAGACTTTTTAAAAGCCTCTAAAATAACACCTGCCTCCATTGATGTGGATGATTTTTTCCAATTTGCAAAACATTTATGGCGGGGCACTGATTTTATCCGTCTTGAATCGTTTACAAAACTTGCATAATTTATTTTTAACAGCCACATATAAAATTTTTTTGGTTCTCGCTCCGATTACACATCCAACTCCCGATAAAGCATTATAATTAGACTTATAAGAACGCTTGGACCATGCATGCTCCATCAACAATTACAGTAATAAAAGGTACCCCATCAGCATCAATATCACCTAATTCCACCGCTAATTTACTTTCTTCTTGTCCAGCAGATAGCATTTCATCAATAGCCAATGTTTGCGTTTTTTCAAAAACTTTTTTTTCCGTGTTAACGTATTTTTTAGAACTCATTTGTGGAATATCTAAAGCGGCACAAAATTCAGTTAATTGCGCATGACCCCCACCTACAGCAACATTTCCGCATACAATAGATTCATTAATTTCACATCTAGCATTTTCTGGTTCTGAACTGAAAGTATCTACAATTCTACACATGTTACACTTATACGTAAATATACTTTTTAAACCTATTCGTTTTTCCGCAATTATATCAAAGTTCTGAAAATTGCAATTAAATTGATCGTGTTTTAATTTTTTTATAGTATTAAACAAATGATTTATATCTACAATTCTACGACCACTGAGAGAAAAATTTGTATTATTGGAAACATTTTCTATTTCAAAGACATCGTCCGATAACTCTGACTCAAAACCGCTATTTACATTTTCACTTTTGGAACTCTTTCTAACATTTTTCCATAACCGCTTCGCAATTTGCTTTCTACTTTTTCGTATAACTGATGTGCTTACATGATTTATTGAACCGTTCGCCATTGTAAAATAAAATAATTAAAAGCAAATAATAATCTAATCTAAAAAACAAAAATTTGCCAGCAACGATAAACACTCTCTATATCTGTAATAAACAGCAATTCTGATACAAGCAACTCACCCACTTTGAACAACAAAACTCACTAAAGAGATTTAGAAAAGTAAATTGATTCAGAAGTCGAGCACAGTCAAAAACACAAGTGTTCACAGACTGAAAGAATTTAAATATTTTTTTTCAAGATATTTATACATAGGGCTTTCATCCCTTTATTTGTTGTTGTAGTGGGATAAAGAAGTGGGGCTATCACCCTCTAAATATCTTTTTCTAAGTAGGTAAGCTAAGAAACTCAAATTCGTTTTTAATTGCTTTTGGATGATTGGAGTTTAGGGATTTGCAATATTTTCTTGAAATGGAAATTATGGTGTTAATCTCGGGATTTTTTAAAGCAAAACATTTTTGAAAGCAAATTGTCTTATTGGTTAAGTGTAAAATCCACCGGTAGCAGGTAGCTTATTAGAGATGAGGATTTTTATGTAAAATTCGTACAATTAAAGACACAAGTGGATACAGGTTTTTAAAAAATAGTTCTTTGCATAATAACATTAAACGACAATTTTGCTTTTCCTGTGTGGTTCTGACTTACAAAATATTAACCAATATAAAAACTATGATAATTTAAAATGTTAAAATTGTTAAAAATGAATTAGGGAACTATTTTTATTGATTATCGGGATGTATTATTATGAAGAGTTAATTTTTAAATCACAGAAAACAACAAAATAAAAAAGGCCCAAAAACTCATGTCAGGTAAAAGGTTTGGTTAAAAAAAATTAAATGCGTTATTCTCAAATAAAAATAATAAAATAATAAGTAATTTTAAACTTTCCCCGGCGACCAGTGAGGAAAAATTTCGGACTACATTTACGAAAATTACATTTTTCAATTAAAAAACATTCTGCCATTACGTACTATGGAAACTGGAAATTTGCGGATTTTATACATACATTTTCCATTAATTGAAAAAAAAAATTACGCCCGTAAAATTTTTACCTACTAGAACCAGAAATTTCACGGGCTCAAAACGCAGAGAAACTCAAATCCTGATATTTAAACTCATCTTTGGTCCAACACGAATTTATTGTTCCAACCGCTGGGTTTCTTAGGAAATGTACAGGTCAAGCGACCGTTTCCATAAAGTTTATGATTCCCTCATTACCAAATCCTCGGTAATCCCTTTTGGCAGCTGTCAATCAAAGGTGTTGTTAAAAATGCATACTTTTCAAACAGAAATTTTCGGGCAGGCTCGTAGACCCTTAATTATTTTACAAAATGTATAATATCTTCGAAAGAAATACCTAAAAGCGTGCAATCTTGGGTAAATAAATAGAAAAAAAATGTCTTCGTTAAATCCACCAAAATTTTTTGCTTATAAACCTGTCGTTTTTGTATTATGAATGATTGTTTGTAAAGTTATTTGAGCAGTTAGTTCGCCTGTTTTTCCGCTGGTGGCGCAAGAGAAGTTTCGAAGTTTACGGACCCCAAAATATTAACCTGCTTCGGTTCACAAAACCATAACAATAATCGTTTTATGAACTCCTAATTTACTGAGACGAATAGCACATTTCTTCCCTTGAAAAAAATACTTTTTGTGGCGTACATACCTACATATTACTGATCATTTAAATTTAGTTGTGATATATTTTTTTGTAATTTAAATAAAAATCAGTTTTAAATAAAATCAAATATGGAATAAAATTTATTAAATGCTACAGATTTTTTTTTGCCTCATGCAGAGCTATTTTGACCAAACACAAAAAATCGCAAATCGTAAATTCAGTATGAACTAGTCATAAACAAAAATTTTAAAGAACTAAATCCGTACCTTCGCTTATTTATAATATTTATTTATAATAGCAGGGGATGAGGTGGGTGGGCAAATGTAGGGGGATATCAATTAAAGGTTTTTAAAAATTGCTAGGCAGGCACCTAATGACCTACGTATTCCCAAAGCTTCCAAATAATTTAAATTGTTTTAATAGCATAATGTAAAAATATAACATGACTCCATTCCACTTTTGTTAAAATTGTATTGGAGAAGGGAATTATGGACATTAAATTGCAAATTAATTTGTGCACGAACATAATTGAGACCTACCATTCCAAAACGTTTTAAGTGCCAATTTACGGAAAAACAGAATTTCTTTGGATTTGGGTTGTATAATGCCAAATCTATGTCTTGCTGCAAGTGGTGTTAAATATAGCAGTCCGCTGCTATACACTTACATGATATTCATGTGATTCAAGAATAAGCGATCAATCTTAACGGTACTAATTACGTGCAATTACATTTTGCATAATAACATATAATCATAATTTGATATAAATAGGATACAACATAATTCTGCACATTACAGATCATTAAATGCCAATTTGCGGTCTCCACATAATAGATTAACAAGCCACAGTCCTTCGATTTCTTGATTAATTAAGGATCAATACAATTACATTTGCAAAGTATTAAAAAATCCACAATATTTACATTTTTTTTTGCATAAAACAAGCAAAGGTTTCCTTCTTGAAAAAACAGTCTCGTTTACGTAATTAAAAATAATAATAGTATGCTTTTCGTAAACCAATTTAATATCATTACTTATCCTCTAGAAAGCTTATCAATTATGCACCAATAGCGCTATAAATTATTAATTCATTCAGCGTGGGTTTCAGTGGCAACTTTATTTAGTGACTAACTAGTTTACGGTCAGTACACAATTTATTAATTTTTATCGTATAAACCAAATGAATTTTTAGGTATATCTGTCAAAAATGTGCAACACCAATAAATGTTCTCGGTGCATACAAATTTAATAAATTGGTTTTAAAATTTCACATGGAAAAATATAAAGAAACAATTTTCTGTATTTTTATTGATTGCTGTTTCTTTACAGCGAACGCATGTGTATCATCATTAGCAATATTATATCTTATTAGTCCGTAAAGTTCGGATATAGATATTTACATAACAAGTACGGAAAGTGACCAATTTCGCACGAGTGTAAAATTAGATGCACGAGGCGCCAGCCGAGTGCAGATATTACACGAGTGCAAGAAAGACACTTTCCGACGAGTTATGTACACTATTTTTCCTACGGCCTTTCATTATCAGAAAGAAACCATAAGTTTCGATAATAGTTCATTTCTTATCTATTCTAAATGTCATTTTTCTACAACCTCATAAAAAAGTGACGTATTCCACATTTTTAGATGGTTCATGTTTTTGTACATCCATTTCCGCAAGTAAAAGTCACTAGTGTGATATGAATATATCCGCACAGACCTGTCAAAACTGATTTGTCAAAAACGACCTAACCAATTCATTTTTATCGTTATGCATGTTGTTTTACAGTGAATCGTCTAGATATTTGAGACAAAAATTCAGGAGTTACAATTTTGACAGGTCTGTGCGGATATATTCATATCACACTAGTGACTTTTACTTTCGAAAATGGATGTACGAAAACATCAACTTTCGGAGTCATTTAACCGTGTAGAAAATGCCACTTTCATATGGAGTCGTAGGAAAAAATATGTTTTCTTATTCGGCTCTGATAAATCATACGCTTTTATGAAGACATTTTTGCAAATTGGCAAGTCGATTGCTAAATGCAATACATAAACTTACCAATAGCTTTTGATTGCATTATTGCCTACATTATCCTATTACAGCAACACGGCATATTTTGTTCGGAGAATAATAAACTGCTGCATACGAAAACAATAGATACTAATAAAATAAATTTAATTAAGCCTTTCATATTCTTCCTTTTAATGCATATAGGAAATGTTCCTATCCGACCAGCGATCGGGTGTTGTTTGGAGAGTGGTTGAGTTGTAAGTGTGTGTTCACAGGCAGGTAAAAATAAAAATGATAAAACAAGAAATTTATTTCATTAGATATTTAAGTTCGTTAATTTATTTCTAAAGTGTGAATTTTGTTCGAAACTAAAACGAGCACTTTCTGTAAACGTCTAACATACAGGTGGTCCCAGAACTCGTGATCCAGAGACAAAAGACAGAAGAAGACAACATTTCTGAATCAAAATTTCGAAACAAAAGTTTTCTACCTCAAAAAAATAATCGAGTTAAGACAAAAAAACGGTAGCCAATCCGGAAGCTTAACAAAATTTGAAAAACGGTAACTATGGACTCGATCATTGGTCAGACTCTTGTTGCCTAGGAAATTAGATGGCCTTTTACTTCACCTCTAGAATAAGCTTTCGGGATTGGTTGTTAATTTTTTATGTTTTCTCGAATACTATTAAACTTAATCAATTTTTGTTTTGAAATTTACCATCTGCATTGCTGTCGGCACCCTCCCTTGCTCTGTGTGTCATGAGTTCCGGGACACCTGTATTACACAGGCTGTAACAGAAATGACTAAGTACATTAAATTAAACTGGTGGTAGATCTTATTAAAACAAACAAATTTTTCCTTTGCGGTTTTCCAAAATTTGAGCTCAGTTTCGAGATATTAACAATTTTGGAAGCTTCAAGACTACCCTTCTATATTGCACCAAAAATGGAAACATCGCCAGCGTCGACAAGCCGCAAGAAAACTGAACATTTTTTCATAAATTATTTTAGTTGCAATTTTCCTGGTGTAAAAAATCACTTAGTAAACAATACTTTTTTTTACTGTAAACTCAGTTGACATACACCTAGTAAATTTTATGGCCACATTATGAGAGGACCGGGGGAGTACTAATCCTTGCGGTTGGAAACCATAAATGAGCACGAAATGAGTCCGAGCCTGTTCAACCATCGGTCAACCCAGTTTTATTTCTATGGGTGGTTTGACTTAAGCCATAAAATGTTTACTAGGTATATGTCAACTGAGGTTACTATACTTGGGTAGCAGTTGTTTAGAAAAAATAAAGTAAATACTGTAGCCGGCACTAAATACCGGGTTTCTGGCATAATTGGGGTCCTAACTGCACAAAAGGACAAAACCGCCACAGTACTAGATTCTTAAATTTTATTATTTCTGACAGGTACCGACAACACCCCACACCTTTCTACAGAACTCGCGCCCCAGAGAGAAAGGGCTTATGAAGGCAACAATTCTGAACCAAAATTTTGAAACCATAATTTTTTAACTCAAAAAATAACCGAGATAAGACAAAAAACTGTAGCCAATCCCGAAGCTGAACAGAATTGGTTCAGTTGCGTCCAAAAATAATGCACCATGGTATGAATATAATATGCACCTAACAATACATTTTACCCCTAGAACTTTTGGGTTGGTCTGCTTGAGATCTGAGCGGTCAGTTTTTGTACAAGGGTGCGTCAGACAACCATATTTTATTTACAACTCACTTGAAAACTCATGCAGATTGAGTCGACTAAACAACATGATTTGAAGACCATTGAAAGAAATTTTGAATCAATGTTTGTATTTTTAAGCAATGACCTCATTTCCACTATAAGTTGATTGCGATTAAATTAATCACGCATTTAATTAAGTTTGATTGCTGACAAGGATGGATGATGGAATCAAATATTAATTTTAATTTTTAATTTTTAATTTATTTCTTAAAATTCATTTTTCTTCACATAATTCACTTTCATTGCTAAAAAAGTAAATTTTAGAACAATTGATTTTTAATTCTGATCAATAGTAACTAAGTATAGGCCGGTTTAAGGCAATAATTGAAATTAAATTAAACTAGCAACTTACTTATGTCACTTTAACATAATGTTAAATATTTCATTTCATTCTAAATTGTTAGAGTAACAGTATCACTTTAGCAGGAAATTGTATAAAGGCACATTTAACAATCCTAGTGCTGTTAAAAATTTGGCAACAATACTAGTGTTGGTAATTTTGCTAAACTGTTTACATGTTTTACTGATTATGGCCAACTAGCATTAATAATTTTTGAAGCGTCAATTTATACATTTTCTCGAGTTTTAGTTTTTCAAACATTGTTTTTCAGATGTAAAAACCCCAATAACCTTATTTGGTTTTGTAAAAATCTTTGATCAAAATTAAGGATTGAATTTTGTTTCGGTAAACCGGGTGTAAAGTCCGTTTTTTATTAAAAAACCACCAACACCGCCCTCTACAACCCGCAACATCGTCGATGGTGACTTTTTGGTCATAAAATCAAATAGGTTAGCTGCCTAATTGACAATTTGATCACACAAAACGGCCTTCCAGGCTGTGCCGAGTCTATTGAATCCTGATTTGCAATCTAACAGGGTGTAAAAGAAACACGTTTTTAACGGAAACAATGCTTAATTTTCAGAAATGTCAAAAAATTGACAAATATTTTTTCACCAAAAATCTCCTTAGACAACGGGAGTAATGTAGGGGAATGTAATGCAGGGGAAAATTGTGGTGTTGGTGATGTTTTTAAAAAAAAAGGACTTTATAATTTTTTTAATTACTTGTCTCTAGCTATAAAATATAGTTTTTTTTTAACTTTGCCATAAAAATACATTTTCTGTCATTGTTTGGGACCTAAGAAACTCAAATTTTCTTTCATTTTTTTCACTCGTAATTAACTTATGTTTCTACTAACTAGTAAGTGAAAAAGTTACAAAACAATGAGAGCAAGTGATTTGACATGTCAAAATTGACAATTATATTTTTATTTAATTTAAGCGAAATTTGAAAAATTTTATACTGCATTTTTAAGCTAATCTAAATTTTAATCAATATTCAACTCTATTATTACAAGTTAACATTAGAATAAAACAAAACTTAACTTCACACGTTGAGTAATCTACTATATTTTGTCTGTATGTCCTGAAACCTTATTTCCAAATATTTTTTTCCCCAATTCCAGTAAATTTGAATCAACAAAAAGCTGTAATTTATTGGGGATTGATTCTGGTCATCAGACAAGACCCACCACTTGAGGGTGATTATGTTTATAGGGTCTTGCGGTAAGTTTTGTGGAAACTGTTTAAAAAGTTATAGTTATTTATGTATTAAGGGCATAATTAAAAGATTATGGCCCGCGGGAATGTTTAAAGCCCGACGAAGGAGGGCTTTTAATTTCCCGAGGGCCATAATCAATTATGCCCGTGGTACATACAACGTTTTATTCTATTTTATAATTTCTAAAATATTCAAGAATCAGTAGTTTCTTGCAAGCGCTTGTGACGATGCAAATTTTAGTGCTGTGTTGATAGTTGGCTATTTTGATGTTGTTATGGACACTGCTGTAAACAATTTTTTCAAAATGGAAATTGTCGAAGCAGATAACGTTTACTCTGAAGAGATTTTAGACGAATTTGAAGCTGCTCAAGGAAAACTGATTCCCCAGAAATCAAAGGATTTGTATGTGAAAGAATATGACAAGTTTTGCGACTGGCGGTGCACGAAAAACGCGGGCAGCAACTGTGATGAAAAACTGGTGATGGCATACTTGTCTCAAATGGTAATAAGTTGCATTTAAATAACTAATAATCAGCAAATTATTGTGCTTCCTTTGTAGTCAAAAATTTACAAACCTTCCTCCCTGTGGTGCATCTATTCGACGCTCAAGAAAATGATAAAAATTAAAGAAAACGTTGACATATCAAGGTTTCTGATGATTACTGAATTTATGAAGAGTAACTCCGTGGGTGATGAAGGGAAGATGTCTTGGGTACTTCAGCAAAAAGAAATACAGGAGTTCATGGTAAAGGCACCCGATCTTGTGTATTTGTTGGTCAAGGTAAAGGCTTTTCTTTACTTCTCATATCCAAATTTAATAAATTGTGTATTCTAGGTTGTTACTGCTTTCGGGATATTCGGAGCCTGTCGTCGTCAAGAGCTGCACGACTTAACCATATAAGCATATAAGCAGCCGGTAGGAAAAAATACTTTCGGGAAAATGCCTTCAAGAATTGCTGAATTTCTAAAGTTACCAAATGCAAATAAATACACAGGACATTGTTTCCGCAGAAGTGCTGCAACCATTTTAGCTGAATCCGGCGGTGACACCAGATCTTTGAAGCAATTGGGTGGATGGCGATCTGACAAGGTAGCTGAATCTTACGTAGAAAATTTTCTGCAGAACAAAATCAAAATTGCTCAGAACATCTGCGGGGGAGCTTCAATTAACATACCACAGACAAATGAAGGGTCTGTTAGTTTAGGTGTTGGTTCATGTAATCTTACAATTGCAAATCCTAGTAATTGTACTTTTAATTTCTATAAATAAATAACATGATTGTATGATTTTCTTTAACAATAAATGTTCGATTACAAAGCTTGTTTGAACACCATAAAAATCAAATTGCTTGGCGAATTTTGATTAATCTGTGCCATAAAGCTCAAATTATGCCCGCATTTCGGTGCTTATAAACAAGATTATAACCTAAAATAGAATAAAAGTCATTAACGCTCCACCGTATTTATACGTTTCTTTTACCATCACAGCACAGCAAAATAAGATCTAAATAATTTTAGAACAGGGTTTTTGCAAACATTGAAAAATTACCATTTTATGACCCAGATGTGCTGGGACGGTCAAGAACGGACTTGTACCTGCCCCGGCGAGGCCCTCAAAATGTTTTCCGATGCTATTTGGAAATAAGCAATGGGATGGTGCATTATTTTTGGATGCAATTGCAACTATGGACACATACTATCATCCATTGGTCAGTTAAGCATTAGACTCTCGTTGCCTAGGAAATTGGGATGGCCATTTACTCCACTTCTCGTATAAGCTTTCGGGATTGGTTGTCAACTTTTTATCAGTTCTCAAATACTATTAAACTTAGTCAATTTTTGTTTTGAAATTTACCATCTGCATTGCTGATTTAAGAATCAACTACTGTAGTGGTCTTGTTCCTTTGTGTAGTTAGGACCTCAATTAAGTCATAAATACGGACGCAGTTTTATACTTAAAATTTTCAAGCAAAAGCATTTACTTATTTTTATGCAAATCAGCCATTGTTTTACGGAAAGTGAATGCTTGAATGTAAAAAATTGGTTAATTTTTCAATCGTCGAGTTAGCCGACATGGTGTTGATTTACTGTGAGGCTGGCTAAAATGCTGCTCGGGCTCAAAGCCATCACTTTGAACACCTTTAATTTCATTCACGGACTGTTGAAGCTTTATCAACACGAAAAAGGTAGGATTTCTTGTTTTTCTTAGCCATATTTGATTTTTTTACCTACTTATTTCCTGTTCTAAATTAGTCTTTACATTTTTCATAAAAACGTCACGTTGCGTTGTTGAGTACGAAAATGTGTGTACGAGGAACACTTAAAAAGTCACAAATTTTGTGCAAAATACTTGAGAATTTTGGAAAACCGAAGAGTAAAAATTGTTTGTTTTATCGAGATCTACCACCCGTTTAATTTAATGTACTTATTTCTGCTACACTCTGTATGTACCTAAAGCGAAATCAAGCGGAAATTACAAGAAAGAAACAATTTGTTCGTTTTAGTTGTGAATCATTTGTATCTTAACAAAATTGTTTCAAAGTTATTTCTCTACTGAACTATTTCTGCGTGTGCACTTGATTTAGAACTGCAAAGTACGACCAAGAGGACTTCACAATCTGTAAAAAATCTTGATTATGTCACTTCCTCACACAAGTACGCATCTCTAGATACTTACAGCTTTAAATGTCTCGAGAGATAAGGTAAAATATCCGGAGGCATACAATTTTAACGGATACTGAGTTCTTGTCATAAAATACAACAAATTTTGTTTAAATTCTGTTGGAGCGTCGACCCATCCACATGCATACGCCGATTGGGTTAGGATATCGCTCTGTAGTCAAAAAGTTAAAAAAAAATACCAAGACGAAATAACTTACTTTTAAAATGACCTCGTTTCCGAAATAGCACCACAAATAGATCTCAACAAGCACACAACTCTGATAAAGAAGCATGGCCAAGAATCGAAAACTAATCACAGGTACTAAACTCATTTGAAACATCGAGCTGCAGACAATAATAACGCCAATAACGAACATTCCAGTGATCGAAACTGTGAAAAGATATGTGAAGTCGTCAGCAAACCTGCAAAAATTAGTAATTTAGTAGTGTAATTAAAAGGACATAACTTCGTACTCTAAAATATTTCTGTGCAGAATAACGTTTTGTATCAGAAGTTTATTTATACCATCGAAATCCTTTTTATTGCTCATTTTACTAGCTTCTTGTTTCATGTGCACGAGGGCGTTATTTAAAACACTCAGCTCTGCTGAAATTACCATGATAGATCCCGACATGAAAGTATCCATACTTATGTCTCCCAGTCCTTCAAACCATGTTGAAATAATTTGATAAATATAGGCAAACTCAAAAGCTGGTGAATGTTCAGTGCTAAAAGGGTACCACCCACTTAGTGGCAATCTTAAGTCTTCACCAGCGTTTCTGTCAAATAAAGGTGAAATTCCCCACGATAGACACGTTAGAGAACAAGCGATGAAAAACCATATTGTAATCAGTTTAGACATTCTGATGGCGTCGTGCAGAATTTTATATTGCTCCAGATTCTTTGGTTTGAATTCTTCTCGATTCATTCCTTCCATTAACTTAAAAATTTTCGGGCGGTATTTATTGAACGAGTAAATCTTTATTATTTGGATGAAGTTGGTGAGAAGAAGAAAAGAAGCGTCTGTTGCTTTTTCAATGTCACCCAGAGATTCAATCATTTTAGCAATTTGACTTAGAACCGACAAAATGTAGGCGAAAAACAAAAATGTAATGGCGTAAATATAATAAAGAGTTTTTTTCACCGATGGTTTGTCAAATTTTGGATAAAAGTATCCAAAGAAATGAATACATTTCAAATTTAAAGTAACGAATTGTGTTAAATCTAAATCTGGCACTTCTGTGATATCCATCTCATTAGCACTTTTCTTTAACACTAAGAGGAAAAATTAGCAACTCCTCGAATAAATACAGACACAAAAATTTCCTTGAGTTTATTATTAATTTATATTAAAATTAGGTGTTAACGTACGTCTGAAAGTTCCGTCAGCTGAATGGTTACCACGTAAAAACTACGTTTCAAGTTTTTGTGATAAGAAATGTGGATTTTATTGGAGTAGGTTCTTCTAATTTAAAATTTATTCCCTCTAAACATGCTAATTAGCAGGGAACTAATTGCATACTTGTTAGAAATAAAATTCTTATTAACGGATAATTTCTTTAGGGTCTTCATTTATAATGCAAATTGACTGTAATTACTGGGTAATTATTATCAGGAATCACCTTTTTAAGTATTTCAAATTTGTCAATAGCTATATCTAACGTCAATTAGCTGCTTTTCCGGCGCTGAAAATTTTTAAGTGTTAAAAGTGCTTATATCGAATAAAAATCATAATAGGTATGCATTTAAATACGTTATTTAATTTAATTCTTTGTGTAGCATTGTTAATTTGGAAGAAAAAAAACTACAATTTTTGCATGTTTTACACTACTTGTTGTGACTTAAATAAATATTTATAAAATTACATATGTTTTTTATTAATTTAGAGCATTAGACATTATACATTATTATTTTGCTCGACTTAATAATTAGGAGTGCAGTAGAATTATGTGGGTGTGAGTTTGATTATCCGTGCACACACAAATCGAGGACGAACTACTTCGTACTCAAGATAGATAGAAGACTTATATGTATCTTGTTCGTACTTTAGCCTCCAATGTCAGATTAAAATTTAGAATTTCACTTGTAACGGTTGGT
The DNA here is from genome assembly GCA_029298725.1 of Gnatocerus cornutus. NCBI lineage: Eukaryota > Metazoa > Arthropoda > Insecta > Coleoptera > Tenebrionidae > Gnatocerus > Gnatocerus cornutus. Next base: position 4,915,462 of record CM055514.1, read on the forward strand.
TTAGTTTATTATGAGCTAAAAATTTTGTCTTTGAATGTGTGTTCGTAAACATTAACAAAAATGCTTGAAATAGATTCTTTTACAATGAAAACCTCCATAATTAAGGTAACTGAAAACTCAACTGGCAGAGAAAATTTTGGGATCAAAACAAAAATGAAATAAATGAAAGTACTTTCCAGATTTTTACTACAAAATAGTTAGTTTTATGTAATACAATGTGTGATAAGAGTTGATTGTTTCAAATTCTTTCAATCTTTAAGATTGTTATTGTTAAGATGTTAATCAATTTTTTATATACATATTTTAAATTAAAAAAATGTTTCAAATAATTCTGTTGTTTTAAACGGGTTTATTTAACTACTCGATTATGCGCGTTTTTCGATTATCCGTGCAGGCTCCGGTCCCGAGAAGCACGGATAATCGAGGTTGTACTGTAATTAATAATAAATTTAAAGTAAGAAAATTGTCCTAGGTATTGAAGAGTATTTTTTCTATTCTTTTTCGGATCTACTTTTTTTTTTTTGTTATGTTTCAGTTTTACTTCTACATAGTATTCTATGGTCTTTAATAATTTTATTAGAAATAGGAGTAGGTATGTAATAAAAATTCTTCTTGCATTTTGTCTTTACATACTATTCGGGAAATCGTTTTCAAAAGAAAACTCACAACTTTCGCTAAATCAAACAACTCGGTAATTTAAACTTGATGCTCGATTTTTTGGAACTCAAATTATCGAAAGTCGAGCGTTTACAGTGGAGATTTTCGAAATTTGTACTTCTTTACAATGTAAAAAATTGTCTTATGACCTTTCGTTTCTAAATTGTCAAGTCAAGTTCATTTACAACCGGCCTAATTAAAATTTGCTTTATAAATCAAATAAAATTCACGTAGCAATGAAATTAACAAATTTTATCTAATTTAGTCATTTTTCTTTTTTTTTCTGACTAGTAATTTCCAACTGCTTTTATTTATGTTGGAAATTAATTTAAAAAAATTTTTCTACTCCTGTTATAGTAATCTACAAATTACAAACGGTTGTCCTTCAAAGTAAATCCATGGTTACACACACTGCAATGTAATGACCAGTGGGTAATATATATAATTACATAATAGTGGAGAGGAATAGCAGTTGCTGTGGATGTCATAAAAATTTGTCAAAATTGACATTTGTAATTTGTATTGGTGTGTTTCATCATGATCAGTGACTCCGAGTGTGAACTGCAAGCTACACCCCCAAAATTGCGGCACAAGCAGTTAGTGCAACTGATGATCATATGTCGAAAATGTCAAAAGAGCGGTATGAGTCGGTGTATAGCAAGTTCATGACCTGACGTGCGGGCAGCGGAGTGCAGTCCTTCTCCAAGAATGTTTTACTAGCGTATTTTGGCAAGTTAAAACAAGATTTCAAACCTTCTTCGTTCCTATGGGCTTTTTATTCAATGTTGAGACTACGTTAACCTTCAAACACGTCGTTACTATTCCAAATTACGAGAAATTACAGGGATACTTGATGAGACAATCGGATCGATTCAAGTAATTCATAGTTTACTATAACAGGAGTTGAAAAACATTGTGAAATTGTTCATAATTTGTGAAAATTGTTCTTTGTTCTTGTTGAGTTGTTCCTTATAATAATGTTTGAATTAACAATGTCTTAATAAAAATCATGTAAAATTCAACTTTAGTTGTAATTTATCAAAAATAATCGAAAAAAATTCACGGCTGCGGGAAAGCAAGTCGTAGAAAAAGTATAGTACGCAACTCGGGGATAAGGGCAATTACGCTCTCGTGGAATTTTAGCGCTCGGCTTCGCCTCGCGCACAATTTTTCCCCTCGTGCGTAATTGGCTTCTTACCCCACACGTTGTGTAATATACTAATTTTCTACTCCTGTTATAGTAATCTACAAATTACAAACGGTTGTCCTTCAAAGTAAATCCATAGTTACACACACTGCAATGTAATGACCAGTGGGTAATATACAGGGTCTATCAGAACCAGCGGACCAAAATGAAACGATGTATTCACAATCTTCTGGGAATAATTGGAAAAATGTTTAAAAAAATCCATCTTTAATAGTGATCAGAAAATGAACAATTTAAACTAACCAATCGTGTTGCTGATGTTAAGTTACCTGAAAATTAGCTTTTCCTGCTTTATTTGTAACTATGGATGCATCTTAAATATTTTTGCATTGTTGTTACACTGACGTAATTTTTTAGGTGACGTCTTCTCATAAAAATTGACAAGTTTATTTTAAGACCAACAAAATGAAATAATAAACTCAAACTTTAAAATTAACAGAATCCGAAAAACAGATTAGTAAATGAATACAGAAATAACAAAAATGAATGAATTAGCGGTATAAATTTGAAAAAATAGGTAAATAGTTTTTAAAGTAAATGTTCAAAATTTCTTCCTTCCACTTGAATGCACAGAGCAGCTCTTCTCAGTAGACTTGCCCTAGCATTACTGACCATTTCAGCTGTTATTGAAGCAAATGCTTCTTGAATGCGGTTTCTTAACACGTTAATATTTTCAGGCATATTTCGGTACACCAAATTCTTGACGTGTCCCCAAAGGAAAAAATCTAAGGGCGTAAGGTCTGGCGACCTGGGGGGCCAACGTCTTGGGCCTCCGCGGCCTATCCATGCATTAGGAAATCTAACATCTAAATGGTTCCTAGTTACATTTGCAAAATGTGCTGGGCATCCATCATGTTGGAACCAAATATTGTTAATGTCAACATTTCTTAATCTTTGTAGAGGAATATTGTCTAGCAGCATGTCCAAATCATCAACTAAAAAATTTGTATAAATTTGGCCGTTGAGTCTGGCGGGAAATTCGTACGGGCCAACCTGAAAGAATGTGATGTTTTATAATTGCGTATAACTTGTTCTCAAAACAATTTACTATGGCGTTCCCAAAAATTCCAGCCCAAAGATTGACAGAAAATCTTTGCTGGGAATTACTTTGCCTGAAGACGTGCGGATTATCTCGCCCCCAAACATGAAAATTTCTTTGATTGAAAAATCCATCTTTTTGAAAGCAAGATTCGTCTGTAAACAATATGCTTTTGACGAAGTTCTCATTTGCTTCATGTTCCCGCAGAAGCCAAGTACAAAACTCCACTCTTAGAGGATAATCTTCCGGCGTAAGACATTGCACTTTAGTATAATGAAATGGGTGCATTCGTTCGTCTTTAAGAATACGTTGAACAGAAGAGGTGGACATTTCAAGATTTCTGGCCACAATACTAATGCTCGTTTCAGGTTCCTCTTCAAAAATCTCAATAACCGCTTCCTCGTTGTCCACGGTTCTCGCAGTTCTTGGGGCACCCCCAACCTCCCTTCTGCATACTTTTAAATTACCAGATTCTCTTCCTCTCTGTACTAATCTTAAAATAACATTTCGGCTAGGCTGTTCCCTATTTGGAAAACGAAGTGCGTATTGCTGGATAGTAGCTGTTGCACTGCGATTACACTCTCCATACAACAAGACCATATCAAAATATTCTTCCGGGGTAAACATAATTAATTATTAAATACAATGAAACCACAAATCAACGTTTGGAATGACTATCTAATTGTCAGAAATACTTTGTTATGACATAACAGTCAATTATTTTTTGCAACAATTAAATAGGTTTCTATGGTAAAAAATATATGTTTTAAGGTAATTTTACATCTACAACACGATTGGTCAATTAAAACCGTTCTTATTTTAAAAGCCAACAAGAATGGATTTTTTTAAACAATTTTCTCTTTATCTGCAGAAGATCATTTATCCATGGGATGATTTTGGCCCGCCAGTTCTGATAGACCCTGTATATAATTACATAATAGTGGAGAGGAATAACAGTTGCTGTGGATGTCATAAAAATTTGTCAAAATTGTCATTTGTAATTTGTATTGGTGTGTTTCATCATGATCAGTGACTCCGAGTGTGAACTGCAAGCTACACCCCCAAAATTGCGGCACAAGCAGTTAGTGCAACTGATGATCATATGTCGAAAATGTCAAAAGAGCGGTATGAGTCGGTGTATAGCAAGTTCATGACCTGACATGCGGACAGCGGAGTGCAGTCCTCCGAGAATGTTTTACTAGCGTATTTTAGCAAGTTAAAACAAGATTTCAAACCTTCGTCGTCCCTATGGGCTTCTTATTCAATGTTGAGAACTACGTTAACCTTCAAACACGTCGTTAATATTGCAAATTATGAGAAGTTATGAGGATACTTGATGAGACAATCGAATGGATTCAAGTAATTCATAGTTTACTATAACAGGAGTTGAAAAACATTGTGAAATTGTTCATAATTTGTGAAAATTGTTCTCTGTTCTTGTGATGTTGTTCCTTATAATAAATGTTTGAATTACCAATGTCTTAATAAAAACCATGTAAAATTCAACTTTAGTTGGAATTTATTAATAATAATCGAAAAAATTTACACGGCTGGAGGAGAGGAAGTCGTAGAAAAAGTATAGTACGCGACTCGGGGGCGACTCGGGGGAATTACGCTCTCGTGGAATTATAGCTCTCGGCTTCGCCTCGCGCACAATTTTTCCCCTCGTGCGTAATATACTATTAAAATATCGCTTTATCTTAAAAGCGTTAAGTCCTATAAAAATATTGTCTTTAAAATTTGTTTATCTTTATTTTTTCGGCTTTTCTGTGTTTCTGGAATTAATAGATATCTTGCATTTTAAATTTATTAATTAATATTTCTAATACATATTGTATAGTTCAGCCAAGTTGGTCCGAGCTACCATAAAAGTATAAAAATTTGCGGGCTACCGCAACGGGACAGCTTCAAAAGATTCTCATGTGCACATAATGAGGGTTTATTTTCTCAAGTTTGCACCATGCGATAAGAACAGCATCCCTAAACAGGCCAGATGTCTCGTCATAAATGACAAAATACCGCAAACTGTCCGGTTGCGGTTGCCGTCTAATTTTTATGATTTTATGGTGGCTCAGACGAACTTGGCTGAACTATATACACAATACAGGGTCCGCCAACACTAGTGTCCCGGCCCAAAATCGCTATTAATTATGAAGCTATAAAAATATTTTTTTTTGTACATGAAGAGGAAACGGAGCGCTACAAACTGATGTGATCAGTTTTAATCTTGTGTTAATCATATGTGAAATAAACGCAAAAAACTACGGTTTTCAAAAATCAAAATGGAGAAAAGAGTGGAAAAGTCAACCTGTCTTGTCCCATTTTTCGTCAAAAGGATGAAAATGATATTAAAATTTGAATTCAAATATCTGGTACCGAGATATTAAATAATTCTTAAAATTTAGGCAGGTTTACGACAATTGATTCTTCACCGCAATCTAGTCCTTACTAAGCGATTTATGATGGGTAATATTTTTACCCACAATGGGCTGGATCTTCCATCGGACAGACCGACTGTTTGTTATCAGGCCCATGGTAATCTCCTAGGTATAGTAGGCAGCTTTTACCATGGCGTACCTGACTTTTACAGTCGAATATTATCTTATTGCACTCATAATGTGGAGGGTGTAAACAGGCTATTGTGTCCGAAAATTAAAATTTACGACATCTTCAAGTAGGTAGAAAAAAATGGACCCGTGCCTCTTCCAGGTATTAGCTCGAGATTATTATTATTGATCCCGTCAATGTTTTCTTTTAAAAACGTTATTAAAGTTTTAATTTTTGTTTATTAATTTGAAAAACCCGAGAGACATAAATTTTCCAAACTTCTTCATTAGATTGATCTAACCAAGGTTGCCACATCATGAAATAGGTTGTAAAGAAAACAAAGTGAACAAAATTCGCCAAACAGTTAACATCAAAATGATTTTTCATACTTACCGGTCGTCTTTACACATATTACCACTCCAAATAGATTGTTTAAAAAAACCTATTAGTTTAACGACATTTTAATGTTCGACTTAAAGTCCCCACTTTTTCTAAAAATGAAAGAATTAAAAACAAATACATAGTTAAACAGACTTCTTACAAAAGATTCTGGAAACTACCTATTTGTGGATTAATTAAACAGCAAAATTGGATTGCGATACAAATCTAATTTTGCGTATGTCAAATACGAGTGCAAATGGTACCTACCGTTCTGGGAAAAAACAATGAGAAGGAAACGAATGTTTATGATTTATTTCGCAAATTCAGAAACATCTTGTTGATATCAAATTTTGAATTACTATTGTGAAATTAAAATTTCCCACATCAAATTGACTGATGTTTAAAAATTGTAAACTGTCCTTTGTCTTTATAACCTTAAAATTTATAAACGGCACAGCAAGTGTCAGAAATTTACTGTGATTAAAAAATTCTTTATAATTATGTAAAATACACGTTCCAACATTAAAATGATGCTAATTTTTTCGATCTCATTGTAAATTTTTTTTAACTTGTTTAAAATTTAAATTAATAAACAAAAATTAAGAGCTTATCAACGTCATTAAAAAAAAAAACACGGTGAAGGGATCAACAATCATCTTGAGCCTCCGCGCTAATACCTGGAAGCGGCACGGGTCCACATTTTTCTACCTACTTGAAGATGTCGTAAATTTAAATTTTCGGACACAATAGCCTGTTTACACCCTCCACATTATGAGTGCAATAAGATAATATTCGACTCTAAAAGTCAGGACGCCATGGTAAAAGCTGGCTACTATACTTAGGGGCCAGTTTGCGGCTTGGAAGCCAGATCATAAATCTTATAAGGGAGTTAAAACGATCTTTAAGAATAATTTAATATCTCGGTACCACATTTTTTAATTCACATTTTAATATCATTTTCATCCTTTTGGTGAAAAATCGACCAAGACAGGTTGGGTGCCCCACCATTTTCTCCATTTTGATTTTTGAAAACCGTAGTTTTTTGCGTTTATTTCACATATGATTAACACAAGAGTAAAACTGATCATATCAAATTGTAGCGCTCCGTTTCCTCTTCATGTACAAAAAAAAAAAAAATATATAGCTTCATAATTAATAGCGATTTAGGGCCGGGACACTAGTGTTGGCGGACCCTGTACAAGCAAACAAGGAAACGTTTGATAATAATAATTTTAACTGATTACACATTAACTATGTAATTTAGTAATTTTTCAACACAGCAAGAAGAGAGTATGCTCGTCGCAAAATCTGAAAAATATCTTCAACACGATTTCTTTATAACTTTCTAAAAATTACCATTGTAAATGTTTCCAACGACAAATTAAAAATTTGACCTGCTGTTATTACCATCGGTCTTCGAGAACGCTCTATTAGTGTCAACAAAGCTCTCTTCGACTTCAAATCGTAGTCATACCATCTTCCCATGTAGACTGACCGCATTAACGTATTATTCTAAAACGAAATGTTTAAACTTACCAACAATAAATTCATTAATTTTACCTCCTCAAAAAGAACGGTCCCATAATAACAATAGAGAAAAATTTCAGAAAGCATGGTGCATAGGAACAAGACCATTGCGAAAAAAGTAAAAGTGAAAGGTTCCACCTGTAATTTAGTTGGAAAAATGCCAAATAACTCATTTATTACCCACCATGCTAATCCGTAGGCAAGAAATACAAATTACGACGACACTGGCCCCAAATTGGAAAAATATAGCTAAAGAAAATGTGTCTTTGTACGTTTCAATGAACCTAAAAACACAATTTAGTGCTTCCAAGTTTAGTTCTTTGACAGAATACCTCAAAACTGCATCATGATGTCTAACACAATCTTTTATTCTCTCATAAATTTTCTGAATGTTTGTCACTCCATTTTCGGTTTCAGCGTGTTTTCCAAGAAACTCCAAATTGTTTTTTAGTAACTTAAGTTGACTCGTTGCGTGTGAAGTCAATCCTGCTAATAACGGATCTATGACACCACTTGAAAGAGCTCCATTTCCCACCCCTGAAAATCTCTTCTAATATTTTTACAACGCTGTGATAACCAACATACCTGCAACAACATATATGAAGCAAAAACTGTACGATTTCTTACTCGTTTTGTAATCGAATGGTAACCAAATTTCTATCGGCAGGTTATTTCCGGAGATAAAAAACGGGATAATAGCCCAATTAATTAGTGTGATTAGACAGAAAGTCAAAAAGAACCGCGAATTGCGTCGACATAATGCAATGCATTCCTTGATTATTTCTTCTTGGTCTGATGTCCAGATACTGAAGAGACTGCTTTCCAACATAAACAAGACTTTTTTAACTTGATCGTCTTTATGTATGAACGGTAGAAACTTCATGATGAAACATCCGGTTTGACAAACTAGAAACGCATTGTCGGAGATTTGTGCCAAGTCTACTTCTTCGCCGAGGAAGAGATTCATAGCTGCTAAGACTGGTATTAAAATGGTAAAAAGGCAGTATATCGAATAAGCGTAGATTTTGTAGAAAAAGTAATACTTTTCTGGTGGGTAAAATCCAAGGATGCGCATTACTAACAAGTTAACACCGAATGATTGCTTCACTAAACCTTCTTCCATTATGGAGATCTATGTTGTTCAAACAACTAACAAGCTGTGACTGATAGGTTTCATAAAGGGAAACTTAAAATGAAGTTGCAGGTGCGTGCATTATAAATGAAATTTGTTTGGAAGATTTATTAAGCATCTTCCAAATTACCACAATTATTGTGGACTAATTTTAATTATCGTGCTTCGAAGGACTGTACTAAATATAATTTCAGGTTGTGCACCCTAATTAAATAAGAAAATAATGAATAATATAAAATAAGATGATGGAAATGAGAACATTTTATTTTTAAAAACAGCTCGATAATCTTAATCTGATGCCTACTACAAAACAAGCCTTTAAGCTAAATTTGATAAAAAAAATAGAAAATTTAACATCATTAATACTATTTTTTTTCCAACAACATAAAAGTGACATAATTTAGCTCGATTGTCAGGGTATAAGTTTCACTTATATGCTTAAGCAGAGCACAGCACTTTATATGCTTGGGCTGCACCGTAACCATAGAAATGTTTCCATTGCACTAAGATTCTGCATGAAAATAATTTTTTTAAAGTAAAATAGAGCAATTTTCTATCGTTTGCAAAAAATCGTATATGCCTTTCGGAGCAAAAATGGTTTTGTGTGCTTCGCCTGTTAATGTCTGTCTCACTACGTAGCGTGCAAAGCTTCTTTTTTACTCGTAATGACATAATATACTATTATGTTGACTTAATAAAATGTAATCATCGTTTATTGAACAGCAATTCCATATGTCACGGGTGTGACAAAATGACAACAATTTTTTAATTTATTTACGACTAAGAGCTTTTTCAAGCAGAAGTATACTGTTATCAGGTAGGTTAAAGTGCTGCAAATTATCTAAATAAAATTTGTTAAGTTACGATTGCAGATCATAGAGCAACAAATTAATTTGTGGTGTCACGGGTGTGACGCGTACAAATTAAATTTATTGATTTTAATAACATTTTTCTATATTTCTGCGAATAACAAAAGTCTGATTCCTTCTCCTGTAGTACACAAATATATGAACTATAGGCACACATTTTAAGCCTCTTTGCAATTAGAATAACTAATTCAATTGTGCACTGTATATTTTAGAAAACTGTAGGTAACTGGTGTAACATACATTTGTAACGGGCGTGACAAAGCAAAACTTGTTAAATAAACGTTGCTAAAAAATAAAAATAATGTAGCAGAGAGACTAATTTTATTAATGCTTGTAACATTTTGAACAAAGTAAGTTATATTTGACACAGGCGGAGGCGCCCACAGCCCCCAGTTTCGGTTTCACAAATTAGTCGAGTGTATAGCAGTCGTCAAGATAATGTAGCGCTGACCTGCTCAGATGACTTGACTTTTAAGGGTTTTTGCGACGGTGCGGTTATGGTACCCATAAATTTCGGTATTTATTTCTACTGGTTTAAGCTGTCAAAAATACATCAAATTGTTAGGATTGCATTTGCTAAATTCAAAATTAAGGGGATTCATATCAGATTAATTTTATTTTTTGTACCAATAAAAAAATATGTAAAAATCAACAACAAATTACGAGATAATTTATTAACTAATTAAATATATACAATTTATTAACTAATAAATAGACAATTTAACTAAATTCCATTTCACTGGAATCGTCGTCGTCATTTAAACTAATTATTAATTCTTGGTGATGATTTTTTCTATAATTGTCTTCAATCTTTGTCACATGCGCAACACTGTTTTTCCAGCTATAGTTTGTACGGTGAGAGATTGAATGACAGAAAAGTCACTAAATCTACGCGATAAAAAGTGTACCAAACGCGCTAAATTTAAAATAACAAAATAACCCTAGTTACTGACAACCCTGTCAACCCATTTCGCGTAGGAATTTAGTGTTTTTAGTGTATTTTGTAGCATAATTTGCTACCAACCTATATGTCAACTGTCGAAATATCCCAATCTCTCGCCGGATAAACCATAGAAACGCTGATTTTGTGCACTTCTTGATAAATTAAATCAATCGCTTCGTTGCTAAATTTGGGCGCTGCATTATTTCGCCGAATGTGTGCTTTCAACTCCGACCAAATCAGTTCAATGAGATTGAACCAGAGAGTTGAGCCTAATATTAATAATAATATTAGTAATATTAGTTTCAACTCTCTGGATTGAACACACAATGATATGAAGGCAGCCTTAAAACGGTGTGTCCATGTCTCTTTGCAAGTATGGTAAGATTTGCTATATGTTTTCATGCAAAAATTCCTGGATTTTATCTTTTCGGCTAGAATTATTCGGGATTTTTCGTAATTGTAATTGAAGCGACTTACGTTTGGATATTAGCTAGGCATGACATTTAAAGTAAGTACCATCGTTACTATTGTTATTATTTACTTATGAGTAAAAAAACAGTCTCAAATTGTGGGATTAAGATTAAGTATATGTGTATTATACAAAAGACGGTTTTAGCTATAATAATTTCGACGTCGAGCGTATTTTTTCCAACAATTTTTGTAATATAACGGAACAAAATACTTAATATAATACATTAATAACTTAAAACGTAACCGAAAATTATTACTCAAAAGATTCAAAATTACAAAACGGCGAAAAGGCGTTTTCATATTAGTAAATCAACAGAATTTATAAAAATAACACTACTCCTAAATGCGAACTTCATAAGCAGTGTTTGAGTCACAACCCAGGCCTCAGAGCCGCAGCGTCGTAAAAACCCTTAAAAGTCAAGTCATCTGAGCAGGTCAGCGCTACATTATCTTGACGGCTGCTATACTTACTATATATATCCGCTAGACATACCTACATTCACCCTAAACTAACTTCTTTATTTGGACAAAATATGAGATATTGGATATTTGGTATTGATTGCTTGAATATTTTTACTTAGTTGATTCAGATATTTTGACTTTGAATTCACCAGGATACAAAATATTTACATTATTAATTGATTTTTTGCTTTCATGAAGAAATCCTTTGCAGAATTGTTGATTGCCTTTCTGTGAACGACACGTTTATTTGTACCTCCCATACCATCCAGAGTTTCTTTAACATGTGAGCATTAAAATAGGAGTTGTTAAAACCAACTGTGTGTACATGTTTAACCCTTAAATCATCAAATTCGGAAAGTCCGATCTAACAATTGTCACATCCGTGACATTTATTTTCAGTATTTCACTGATATATCTTTTAACTTTAATTAGTGCAAAAACTGCATTATCAATTTATTACTTTGTATTCAAATTATCAATTTTTGACTCCACAGATTTCAACCAGTTTTGACAACTTTTGTTAAAATATTGTCACACGTGTGACAAATTTTCTTAACAAAGTTTTAATTCAAAAACAAATCATGAAATTACTTTTTTATGTATTCAGTATCTAATGTGTTAAGTAAATAATTCAAACTGATTTGTCCCCTAATTTTAAATTCTTGGAATTTATACTTTGAGTGAAAAAAAAAATAAGTGAAGTTAAGTGAAAAATTTAATTAAAGTAGATGAACGAAAGAGTAGTTAAAAGTAGGTGGTTATTTAAAGTATCAAGTAGCAAACAATTCAACCATTCACGGTTTTGGTTAATTTAAGATTTATACAGGGTATCCCAGATATCATGACCCAGAGAGCAAGGGAGGGTGCCGGCAGCAATACAGACGGTAAATTGTAAAACAAAAATTGCCTAAGTTTAATAGTATTCGAGAACGGATAAAAAATTAACAACCAATCCCGGAAGCTGATTCTAGAGATGGAGTAAAATTTCCTAGCCAACGAGAGTGTAATGTTCACCTGACCAATGGACGATAGTATGTGTCCATAATTACCGATTTTCAAATTCTGTTCAGTTTCCGGATTGGCTACCGTTTTTTTGTCTTAACTTGATTATTTTTTCAGCTAGAACATTTCTGTTTCGAAATTCTAGTTCAGAATTGTTGCCTTCATAAGCCTTTTTTCTCTGGGACACTCTGTATATTCGATTTTTAACAAAATTATGTTTCTGCAAGATGTTTTAGTTTTTAATGTGTCAAGTTCAGTTCGTGTGGAACTGCTGTGAAAAAACTTCACTATGTTAAAATAAAAAAGTATTCCGTCCGGGACCATCATAACAGGAAGTATAATAATTAAGATTCTAAAAGAACGAAGAGTCATTTTATATCGGTATTCCGGAATTTTGTAAGATCGATTTCTCCAGAACTACGGCAATTAGATAAAGAAGATTTGCACCATTGTTTTACTTGTATTTTATAGGCTAAGAATCCGACGTTATCTTGACGTCAAAAATTTGATTCAATTCATACGACACAAGCAATGAAAAAAAAAGTGAAATTTTGGTTTTTGTGACCGCCATTCGTAATACTCTACGAAAATGATGTGGCGTAATGGGCCCGTTCAGCGTTTTTTTTTATTTCATAATTTGAAAGTGCTTTGCGTAAATAACCGATTCCCAAAAAATTAAATTTTTTCGGCAATTCTTTCACCCTTAAAAAAAATCCCAAATGTGTAGATTTGGGAAACGGGGCGTGGCTGCCGTGACGTCACTCCACGATACTCGGCGCACTCCATACTGATACCAGATTTGAGACATTTCAGCATTACTGACTCCAAATTATAGTAAACTCAGTTGACATATACCCAGTTTTATTTGTATGGGTGGTTTGACTTAAGCCATAAAATGTTTACTAGGTATATGTCAAGGTTACTATACTGTTGTTTTAAATATCTGAGAGCCTAGCCTCTATAATTTTGCATTATAATATGAATTTAAAAAATGCCATACAAAAGATATGCAGTTTCCCAATGTAACTAACTAGAAACACATCGTTAATAGCACCTGATACACAATTTACCAGTCTTCTTCAAAATGAAACAACAAGAATAACTTGTTAACAAGCTATGCAGCAAAGTGATTTTGTTTCAAATAAAGGCAGTAGACTGTTGTCACATTTTTAATACATTCAGAAGAAGATATTGAAAATTATATGTTCTGTCACGCAAAAAACTGTGAAAAAAAAGAAGACAAAGTCGCTCGGACCGGCTGGTGACAATTTTACGCCAGTAGCTCAGTCTGGGTGGGTTCGCTAAAACTCACCTACCCGATAATCTTGAAAAAAGCTTTTGAAAAAAGACGTAGTCTGGCCACAATTGAAAAAACTTTAGTCATTCTTAATGGCACAGGTGAAGTCGTAAATAAGTACATACAAAGTGTTTATAAATGTTTCAAGGGTGGTTCTGGAATTCCTGTCGTGCACTACTTTGCCGCTTTGTTTTCATAGTGAATATAACTATCTTGAAAATTATTTATAATGTCACTTACGTCAACGACGTCTCAGTTACGGTTTTGTGTCCAAATTTTTGATTTTCAGGTTTTAAACCACAACTAGAACAGTTTTCTTCTCAAAACTTACTTTGCTCTATGATTGAGGTTAATTACAAAATGTCAGTTGAAAAATCTAAACCCTCATTTATAATGAGCGGCAAATTTCTTTGACATTTCATAGCCACCTTTGATGCTAGAAACATTTATAAACACCTTGTACATTACAAAATACTCGTATCATTTTTGTTTCGAACTTGTCCAAGTATCCGTGATAGTGCAATTATAAAAATTGCACTTTTTTTTCGGCAATATAATTTTCTCGTAGCTGGAAAATATCGGGCATCTAATATTTTTAGCACCATTTCGGATGACTTCATACCGGTATTTGATCAGACGAGCTTGTATAAAAAGTGATAATGTCTTATCAGCACGCTGCCGAATTTATGAAAGTTGAGGAAATGGATTTGCAGGCTCCAAACTTTTCTCCTCTGAAACTGTTTTTCCCATAATCTTCATCCTAGATTCGACGATTTGTACATAGTATTATTTAGAACAGGAATTGATTAGTCTAAAATCGAAGGAAACCGGAGCTTTTTTGTAAGTCAAAAAAAGTACGACAATCATGAAAGAATGAGGATTTATGGTGAAATAAATAAAAATATTTTATAAATTAATGTATATATGTATTGGATACTAAATGGCATATACCAAAAATAGATTTTAGTAAATAATGTTAAAAACAAATTTCTGAGTGACAAAATTGAGTGACAGATTTTTCTCAACTTTCTTTTTCTCAAGTTTCTCAACTTTAGACATAGAAAATCCAAAAATCGTTATTTATTATACCGCAATTTTATAACTCATAAAATGTTAAATACATAGAGCATCCTATCAAAAATGAGTTTTTTTCCGCCGCCGCCTCACGGTGCATGTATCCCCAAAATATGAATACTCACACTCGATTAGTTGTATAGGCTTATTTTCATACCCAAAATTTCAAATTCCGATCATTTGTAGTTTTTAAGAAAATTACGACGTTGGACCATTCCGTATTCAGATTAACTATTTTTTAATGTTTTTTTGATAACAAATTAAGAAACTCCAAAAATTTTATTTGTATTTTTATTTATTTTAGATCTTATACTTTAAGATAAAATTATTTTTTTTGCATAATTAAATAAAGGAAGTTAAAAAACATTAACTCTAAAAATTTCAACCAATTATCTTCAGCCGTTTAGGTGCTATGATTTTCATTCACCCAGAACCATGCGAATTGCCCATTCACAGCCGTATAACTCCGGATCTAATTGATGAATGGTTTTCAAAATTTCAGGAGGTCTTTAGATTACCTTTTGCTATCGAAACATACAGTTTTTTCTATTAATTTAAAATATGCTAAACGGGCCCATTGCCGTGCCAACTTTAAAGAAATTAATTTTTGTTCTTATCGCGATTGGAATGCAGTAGAAATGGATAAAATCTTCTATTATTTTATACAATTTACAATTTTATTTTGCTAGAAACCAATCTTTAAAGTACGTGAAAATATGCGTACTGAACTTAATAACGACTTGTAAATACAAAGAGATTAGTTGCATAAATCGAGGGATCAGAGATAGCAAAAAATATTGAGACATTATTAGAAGAATTGCTGTCCTTTGTCATCTTTTATACGTGAAAATAGTTGTAATTTATATATTTCTTATTAATTAGGGATGAATTTTTTGTATTATTACATTTTAATCAGTCAAGTCTAAGAAGGAGAACCCTCGGTGAAGACGGGGTTTTTGCAAGTTGTGATGATATAATACAAAATACAAATTATTCAGTTATTTAATTGGCTAAAATCCTTATTAAAAACAAAAGTAAACTTCTAAAAGTGGTGCTGTTTATATTCCATCAATAATTGTTCAAGACTGCTAACAATGAATATGATCTTCTAAGAATCTAGAGTTTAAAGATTAAACATATTCGGAATATTTCAACTACAATAATTATTACCGTAGTGAAAGTGTCCAGTGACAAATCTAGAATTTTTCCCACCGAGACTTTTATGGGTTTCTTACAGCGCTTCATTAAAATTAACAAAGCTCGTTTTGATTTGGGTTCAAATTCATACCAATCGCTCATATAAGCGGCAGTCGAAATTAAATTACTCTAAAAAAAAACTTTAAAATGCTTAATAAAAAGATTTAGAAATACCTCCTCGTATAGTGCAGTTCCATAATAACAATAAATTAAAATCTGCATCAAAACTGCATTGATAAAAATAACCATTGAGAAAAAACTGACAGTAAAAGGTTGCACCTGGAAAAATTTATAATAAAATATTTTTCTCAAACATGAAATTTTTGCTTACTATACTCAATTGCAAACAAGAAACACAAATGACGAAAACGCTTGCAGCAAACTGCGTAAAAACAATCGGAGAAAATGTGTTTTCATACATTTCTACAAAACTAAAATTCAAAAATTAGCGTCGTATTTAACGAAAAAAAAGTATTACTCTAAAATCATCTTGTGGTGCTTTACACAAAATGTAATTTTATTATACACCAATTCTGGATCAATATTAGACAAATTTTTCAAATTATCTTTCAAAATTTTAATCTGCGCGGTGGCAAAGTAAGGTAGTCCTCCAATTAAAGGGTCGACTGCAGCAGTCGAAACATTGTCAACTAAAACTCCTTTAACAAATTGCCCTGTAACTTAAGTTTCTAAATACGAAATACTCACCTGTGACAAGCAGTATGTAACTTAGAACGTACGATAATCCTCCGTGAGTTATATCAAAAGGCAAGAAAATGTCAAGCGGCAACTTGTACTCTTTACCAAACAAAGGAACAACCGCCCAACTTACATAAGTGAGACAACAAACGAAAAAGTAGAATTTCGTATTTCTGGTACAAACTCTAACACTGTCGTTCATGATACTCTCTTGCTTGGTCGTGTACTCAAGAAATATTGGACTCACCATTAAAGAAATAGATTTTCTAACGTTCTCCGCGTTTGTAATGAATTGTAGCAACTTGAAAATCAAACAGCCGATTTCACACAATCCGAATGCATTCTGAGCTACTAGAGTTAAGTCTACCTCGTCTTCATCTAAGAGATACCACAACATTAACACTGGAATTGGTACTATTATGCAAATATACACGACATATGAGTATAACTTGTATAATTTTCGATATGTTTTAGGAGGATATAAACCAAAAAACCGCATCACTCTTAAATTGAAAGTGAAATGTTTCTTTACTAAATTCGTCATTACAGGAAAATGACTGGGGGCTGAATGAGATAAACACTAATCTGTAGAGCCAAACAATACAAGCATCGTGCATTATAAATGAAAATTATACAGGGTCCGGCAACACTTGTGTCCACCCCCAAAATCGTCTTTAATTTTAAAGACAAAATTTTGAAAATTTGCATACGCTCACAGTTGACGAAGCTCTAGAAGCTGACAAAAAAAATTGTTTTTTATCACGGTTTGTTTAGCGTCGCGACGCCCAAGAAGTCTAATTTTTAGCGATTTTTGAGTTTTTGGGGAAATATTCGCGAATTCAAATTTTTTTCGATATAACTGTAACAAAAATATTTGAATTTTTGTTTTAAATCAAATACAAATTGTGTTTAAAATTTGCGAAAAAATCGCTGCTTTATCAAGTTAGTTTTCAAAATTATGACGGCGCAGTGGCAAACTACGTTTACACCAAAATTTCACAAGTCACTTCATTCACTTTTATAAAGGCTAATCTTGATTAACTCGGGCATGTTGCACATTTTGGACACCACAAATCGTTAATTAACATCGACAAAGCGACAATTTCACCAAGTAAGACTTTTGTTACAATCTAAAGCGAGCCAAAGAATAGATGTCATTTGTGACACAAGATGTTGACAGATGGGTGTAAACGTAGTTCCCAATTTTGACGTAATGAAATTGGAAACTAACTTGATAAAACAGCATTATTTTCTCAAATTTTGAAGACAATTTGCATTGAATCTAAAATAACAACTGAGATATTTAAAACATATTTATATTGAAAAAAAATTATATTAAGGGTTGATATCACAAACCCCCACAATTACCTAAAAATTACATTTTCAAAGCGTCGCGACGCCAAAACTATCAGTGATAAAAAACAAATTTTTGCGTCAGCTTCTAGAGCTTTGTTAATTGTAAACGTATGCAAATTTTGAAAGTTTTATCTTTAAAATTAAAGATGATTTTGGGGGTGGACACAAGTGTTGCCGGACCCTGTATAGAGAAAACTGTTTTTAATTACTATCTTGAAGAACCAGAAGGGTTAGTACCGATAAATTAAACTTAAACGGTATTAATTTTAGATAAATTTAGTTGGAACGTTTTCTTAATAATTGATTGGTAAACTCAATTTTTAAAGTTTAATATTTTATAATAAGAAATTAGGACGAAAACATTTTTTATTGTGTTACGTGGGTTTTGATGATGTAATTTCAAGAATAGTGTTCAGCATTGTCAGCACAGAATGTAAAGATTAGTTCATTAATTTTTACAACTAAACAAAACAATTATTTGTTTTTTAAAACCAAAATCTTGGCGCTTAAAATGTGGTTTTGAAAAATTGTTATTTGGAAACTGGTGGATGCGCCGGGCTAATATATTTTTTTTAATAACAGAATTTAGTTAACCGAGATTTGAATAATCTAAATAAATTTATGAATTTGATGCACTGCTCATCGACGTCATGAGCAGCGCAGAAATTCTTTTGTGATACGGTGCATGAAGAATCGACCCCAATGACGTCAACGCTCGCTCTTGTCATGCTTGTTTAAATTTCACTTAATTACCGTTTTTAAAGACAAGACACTATTCAAAAAATGAGTATTGCGAAAAATTAATTTGTTTGAAATAAATGGGGTCCACAAAAGGACCGATCTTTATCTCGATTGGTTCGTAAGAGGATTTTTTTCGACTCGCCTTGTGGGCCAAACTAAAATTTTAATTAGTAACAAAATAATGAAATAATCACCTGAAGTTATTACGAAAAATAATCAAATGCCCTCCACTGGACAATCCACAATGTCATCACGCGTCGTTAAACAAACACTTTTTATAACTTTAGGTACATCCTTTTTGATGAGACACTGGCCATGAATAAAAAAAAATTAACTCAAAATAATCCAAACTTGAACAATTTGGCACTGTAAAACTATTTTTAGGCGACTTAAACTGAAAATGAAATTTTTAGGCCTTAAAAGCGACCTAAAAGTGAGTCTTTTCTGGCCGCAAACATTCTCGCCGATCTATGGTGGCGCCATCTATCCATGGTTTTGCATATTACGTCAAGATACCGATATTACCCTCAATTTTATAATTATTTGGGTAAAATCAAATCGACAAACTGCTGTAAACTGCAACAAAGACGTGTTGAATTATTGAAAATAAACATGTCTAGCAGTGCTCCTGCAACAACATTCAAAAACACATTAAACCTACTTCATACAAATTGTGAAGCTACACGAGCTGAAACTGCAAATGTAAATAAGGAAAATATGAACTTTATTGAAGGATTCATAAATATTTACAATTATTCAGTTGTTATAATTGATTAAATCAATAAATCATAAATAAAAATTAATTAACTTGTAAATTTAATGATGTCGCCTAAAAAATCTTGTGTGTAACATGGCCAAAAAGTGACATTTTGCCCTCGCCTTCTTTCTGGCCTCGGCTAGCGCCTCGGCCATTAAAAAAAAGCTCGGCCAAAAAAGAACCACTTTTTGGCCTTGGTACACAAATAGCTATTTTGTCCCTTGTTTATTAGCGTTTTTATTTCTAACTTCTTGATGATCTGGACCTGGAATACAATGGTATTGGAACTGGCCTACAATTCAATGGCGCGATTTATGCAGAAAACTTCAAACAGTTTCTCTTGGAAACGGTAACGATTTGGAGGGCAAAATTTGGCCACCATTTCAAACTGCCGTGTCTGAGCATGATGGATACAATTTTTTCATTTTATTCGAGTTCACCCAGTATTGAGTACTTCTTTTATTGGGGATTAATTTTTTTTGTAAGAAAAAAAAGATAATTTAGAGTAAAACTACCAATAATCGGCACTATTAGCAGATTTCTCAACTTCAAAATGCTGTATAAAATTGAATATTAGTTCTACGCCTGTATGATTGTTGCAATTTTCCTCAGAAAAACTTTCATTTGTTGTCAAAAGAGTTGTAAACTTTCAGATAATGTTAAATCGTAAATCTTCATAATTCACAAGACACAGCATTAAGCTAATTATGGGCACCGCTCTCGACTAATAGTGAGCACCATTTTAAAACACTCTAGGTCATTACCAAAATTGCAAAATTATAAATTGGTATAACAATAGTTATTATTCTAACAAAAATTATTTTTTGTAAAAGTCTTTTGTCCTAGTTTTTTCTTTTTGGCTTAAAATTTTTTTTTTCTCTCTCAATTTTCTTTGTTATTTTCGACTCTTAGATAATTTTCTTTGTCGCTTTCTTTTCCAAATAATTTTTTTTATATTCTGGAGTAGTAACCTTATTTTGGTATGAAATATGAACACATTACTGAGGAGAAATGGACTTTGACACGATGTTACTTCTCTTTTTATTATTTTTTTAAATTTTTTTGAAAAGTACAGTTTACCATTTCAAATTAGATACAAACAGTGTTAAATACATGTAAAATGTTAATTTTTATTTGGAAATTTTATCATAAGTAGGCATGCTGGTTATTCAATAATTGGCACTGCCTTGTTTACTTATAAATCACTTGCAAAATTTATTTTGTAGTTTTACCCTAATCAGTCGGATCATAGAACTCTAGATGCAAACGGTGGTTTTTGTGAACTGCGATAAATAACAAACAGCATCGGATTGAGGAAATTTTCTGCAAATTAGGAATCTGATAAATACCCAGCATTTATTTAGGAATGTTTTCTAGCATATTCCGTTCAAAGAACCGTTAGCCATATTTAGCTGCCAGTGTTTTTGACTTAACAAAATCAGGTCAAATACATTTATTTATAAACCTTTTCAGCAGAATTTAATAAAATAAAATAAAATTAATAAAATAAAATTTTTACACGACAAATTTATTTCACAGAAACATTTTTTCACTTTCAACTCTGTTGTACGAGATAAAAATTATTCAGTTATTTTTTTAAGTCGCTAAAACACGTATGAGGAAAAAATCACTTCAAAAAGCGGTGCCCCGTATACTCCATTAATTAATAATTCTTCAAGACTGCTAACAATGAATATGATCTTCTGAGAATCTAGAGTTTACAAGATTAAACATATTCAGAATATTTCAACTGCGATAATTATTACCGTAGTGAAAGTCTCCAGTGACAAATCTAGAATTTTCCCCGCTGAGACTTTTATTGGTTTCTTACAGCGCTCCATTAAAATTAATAAAGCTCGTTTTGATTTGGGCTCAAATTCATACCAATCGCTCATATAAGCGGCAGTCGAAACCAAATTACTCTAAAAATCAACTTTAAAGAACTTAATACAAAGATTTAGAAATACCTCCTCGTAGAGTACAGTTCCATAATAACAATAAAATAAAATTTGCATCAAAACTGCGTTGACAAAAATTACCATTGAGAAAAAACTGGCAGTAAAGGGTTGCACCTGGAAAAAATCATAATAAAATTTCTTGCTCGAACTTGAAATTTCTACTTACTATACTCAGTTGCAAACAAGAAACACAAATGACAAAAACGCTTGCAGCAAACTGTATAAAAACCATAGGAGAAAATGTGTTTTCATACATTTCGACAAAACTAAAATACAAAGATTAGCGTCGTATTTAACGAAAAGTGAGGTATTACTCCAAAATCATCTTGTGGTGCTCTACACAAAATGTAATTTTATTATACACCAATTTGGAATCAATATTAGACAAATTTTTTAAATTATCCTTCAAAATTTTAATCTGTGCGGTGGCAAAATAAGCTAGTCCTCCAATCAAAGGGTCGATTGCACCATTCGAAAAACAGTCAATTGAAACTGCTGTAATAAATTGCTCTGTAATTTTAAAGTTTTTAAATACAAAATACCCACCTATGACAAGCAGTATATAACTTATAACGTACGATAATCCTCCGTGTGTTATATCAAAAGGCAAGAAAATATCAAGCGGCAACTTATAATCTTTACCAAACAAAGGAACAACCGCCCAACTTACATCAGTGAGACAACAAAAAAGAAAAAAGTACTTTGAGTTTCTGGTACAAACTCTAAAACAGTCGTTCATAATACACTCTTGTTTGGTGGTGTACTCAAGAAATATTGGACTCTCCATTAAAGAAATACATTTCCTAACTTTTTCCGCGTTTATTATGAATTGTAGTAACTTGAAAACGAAACAGCCGATTTCACCCACCGCAAATGCATTCTGAGCTACTAGAGTTAAGTCTACCTCATCTTCATCTAAGAGATACCACAATATTAACACTGGAGTTGGTACAACCATGCAAATGTACACCACATATGAGTATATCTTGTATAATTTTCGATATGTGTTAGGAGGGTACAAGCCAAAAAGACGCATCAGCCTTAAATTAAGAGTAAAATGTTTCTTTACTAAATTCGTCATTGCAGGAAAATGACTGGGGGTCGAATGAGATGGTACACTTAGAATAATCTATAAAGCCCAAACAATACAAGCATCGTGCATTATAAATGAAAATTGTATAGAGAAAAATGTTTTAATTACTATCTTAAAGAACCAGAAGGGTTAGTCCGATAATTAGACTCAAACGGTATTAATTTTAGATAAATTCCGTTGAAACGTTTTCATAATAATTGATCGAAAGACTGAGTTTTTAAAGTTGAATGTTTTATAATAAGAAATTAGGACGAAAACATTTTTGATACTGTTACGTGGGTTTTGAAGATGTAATTTCAAGAATAGTGTTCAGCATTGTCAGCACAGATTGTAAGGATTAGTTCATTAATTTTTACAACTAAACGAAACGAAACGAAATTATTATTTGTTTTTAAACACCAAAATCTTTGTGCTTAAAATGTGGTTTTGAAAAAATGTTATTTGGAAAATGGTGGATGCGCTGGACTAATAATAATTTTTTCTATAGCAGCTTTTAAAGTGTGCTTTATTTCTCAAAAAATGCAAGGCTAACTTGCGTTTTAACATCAAGAGTAGATAAAGTGCTACTTTAACATGAAGGGTAGATAAAGTGTTTTAAATTTTATTTATTTAATTTTTACATTAATTTAAAGTAATGGTGACATTAATGGTACAATTCTCGTTTCCACAGACGTTTAATATTTTTGGAATAGAACTTGCATTCATGGTTTCGTCGTGGGTTATCTCTACAAATGACGAAGTCGTGGCTGAATTTGTGACCAAATCTTCGCAAAGAATCTGATTCGAAACTGCAATTTTTCTGGATAAGGACTCTTCTATGTAGTTTTCTGCTACCGAGGATGATTTCCATCCGTCTATTCTTTTATCGGTGATGAGATCATCACCCTTGTTGGCTAACATCATAGCGGCCGAGCGGCGAAAGCAATGCCCAGTATATGCTTCAGGGTCTGACCTGACCGCTTTAGAAAATTGGCAATCATCTTCGAAATCTTGTATAATGTATTGGCTAAACGATACACTTTTTCTGTCTGTAGTTGACGAAAAACTTGTGAGGAACGTTTTTAGGACGCAAGTTTGAATATTTTCGTACGATTTCGAAAAAACTAACTCTACAATCTTTATCGGTTACACAAAACGACCGATCTTTCTTGGTTTTAGTGTCAATAAGTGAAACAATAATTACTGAATGTCGATCCTCAATGTTGGAAACTTGTAACTTGTACAATTCATCTGATCTGCAAGCCCCGTGCAAAGCCATTACAGCAACAACCTGTAAGTTAAAACCCAATTTTACATTTTATCCTATCCAATGAATCTACTATAGTATGTCCGGTGAGAGATTGGGAGATTTCGACAGTTGACATATAGGTTGGCAGCAAATTATGCTACAAAATACACTAAAAACACTAAATTCCTACGCGAAATGGGTTGACAGGGTTGTCAGTAGCTGGGGTTATTTTGTTATTTTAAATTTCGCGCGTATGGTACACTTTTTATTGCGTAGATTTAGTGACTTTTCTGTCATTCAAACTCTCACTGTACGAACTATACCTTTGCTAATAAATATTCATCATCTGACGCATCTACCAAGAATTTAATAATCTAATTTGGCTCAACGATCTTGGATTTCTTGGGCTTATAGCCTTCACTTTGCTTCTTTAGTAGTGAAATTAGTTTGCTATATCTGAAAATTATTATGACATTACGTTGACACTATTTTAAAAACATCTTACCTTGAAATGTCGCAGTTTTCATTTACCAACAATGTGCTTTTTAGCATTGAGTAAGAAGACCATAAACTTGAAGGTTTGACTTTTTTAGACTTTTGAGAAAAATGTGCAAGAAGCACTTTCTCGCTAACACCACTGATATTTTTTTCTACTTCTCCATCTTCGAAAAGTGTTGTATTCTTTTTCATATATTACGCGAGATTTTTGGGGCAACAGCAGTTGCAGATTTTTCCTCTACGTCTGCAGGAAGTTCTAATTCGATCTCCACATGATAGTTTTCGGGATTTTTGAAAATGAAAAATTTGTTTACAGCAACAGTTCCATAACAACCAACATTGGGTATTATGATACATTTTTTTTAATTAATAAATTTGAATTAGTTTTTCTTTAAAAGCTGCTATAGAAAAAAATTGAGTATTATACACGACGATAAAGGATCTTTAACCATCTCGTGAAGTTAATCCACTCGTGGCTGCGCCACTCGTGTATTAACTGTCTTCACTCGATGGTTAAAGTGGTCCTTTATCGTCTTGTATAATAAATAACTATTAATAACACGTTTTAGTTAACAACCGCACTAATTCCTCGCGAGTTTCGGCTCCAGTGCATAATAATTTTGAAAGCTATTTTCTATTGGATCTTGCCAGTGAGTAATCAGTTCTTACTCACATATGTTCGAAATCTTAAACTTCTTAAACAATAAAGACAAGACAAGACACATTTCAAAAATTGAGTATTGCGAAAAATTAATTTGATTGAAATAAATGGGGCCCACAAAAGGAGCAATCTTTACCTCAATTGGTTTGTAAGGTGATTTTTTGGACTCGCTTTGTGGACCAAACTGAAATTTTAATTAGTACCGAAATAATGAAATAATCGCCTGAAGTTATTACAAAAAATGATCAAATACTCTCCATTGGATAATACACAATGACATCACGCGTAAATTTAGTTTCATCCTCAAACAAACACTTTTTATAACTTTATAACTCAAAATAATCCAAATTTGAACAATTTGGCACTGTAAAACTATTTATGTCCCTTTTTTATTAGCGTTTTTATTTCTAACTTCTTGATGATCTGGACTGACGTTAGTATTGAAACTGCCATACAATTCAATTTCTGCAGAAAATTTTAAATATTTTTTCTCGGAAACGGTGACGATTTGGAGCGCAAAAATTGGCCACCATTTCAAACTGCCGTGTCTGAGTATGATGGTTAAAATCTTTGCATTTTATTCAGGTCCACCCAGTATTGAGTACTTCTTTTATTAGGGATTAATTTTTTGTAAGAAAAAAAAAGGTAATTTAATCAGTCATAGAACTCTCGATGAAAACTGTGGTTTTTGCAAACTGCGATAATTGATAAACAGTATCGGATTGAGAAAGTTTTCTGCAAATTAGGAATCTGATAAATACCCAGTATTTATTTAGGGATGTTTTCTAGCATATTCCGTTCAAAGAACCGTTAGCCATGTTTAGCTGCCAGTGTTTTTGACTTAACAAAATCAGGTCGAATACATTTATTTATAAACCTTTTCAGCAGAATTTAACAAAATTTGTTTTAATATGCATATCCAGCGTTTCAAATAAATCAGAACGCAATGGAAATTAGTTAAATGAATTTAGTTAATGACAGTTTTTACAATTTAAAATTGTAAAACTATACTTTGAAATAAATGTCATTTATAATTACTACTTTTATTAACTTAATTCTGTAACTTCGTTATTTTTTAACCGATTTCGTTCGTTTTAATAGCTTTTGAAAGAAAAAAAATTCTCTAGACCTCTTTTTGACCAAAGTTTTGATAAACGTATTATACAAGACCCTACACTGGAAAACCTATACAAGGTAAAAAATCGAAAAACTAACTAATTACATCAAATTCTAGGCATAAATTCTCTGTAATAGTCTGGATACAATTTTAATACGAAATGTACAATTCATCCTAATTGCAATAAGAGGACGCTTTGAAGAAATATATGTTTCTAACTTTTTTCCTATATCATAACTTTTGCCTCACCGTTTTAATTAGTTTTTAGAGCGTTTGATATAGAGAAAAACTCTCTAAAATGGTGGTTTCCATAATAGAAGTAAGATAGTGCAATTTAGTATTTGAAACATCTCAATTCGGGGCCTTTTAAAATGACAAACTCGAGAATAACCTTATTATTCTAAATTAATGTACAGGTTGAGATAGTAAATTATGAATAATTTTACAAATAAAAATTCATTTCTATGACTTGAAAGTCTTGTTAGGAGAAATGTTAGGAATATTGCTATTTTTTCCAATAATTCGGTAGTTCTTAGTAACCCCCATAACCCCTTAGTCATGCGGAAATCTCCAAGCAATATAAATCTTCTACTTACAGTAGTGTCACAGTTGGTACATATCCAGTTAAAATGACATTTATAACCTGTATTACAATATTTACATAAGAAATAATTTTAAAAGTAGGTAATTTTTTTGTTTTCTAACCTGCAGTACCCATTATTTGGATTAATCCGTGAAGTTACATGTCAAAATGTGGTTTGTTCACAATCAAAAACGTTTTATCTTGGATTACGTAATCCCATCTATTAACCACGTTTCAGCAATGGGATCAAAATATAGTTCAGGACTAAATTTAATCCAGGATTTTATAGTCCGTTGTTTAATCAGCGTTTCTGCAATCGGCCCTTAATCAATAATAATTTCAGTAGAATTGTATTATAGTATATTGATAACTTTTACACGACAAATTTATTTCACAGAAACATTTTTTCACTTTTAACTCTGTTGTACGAGATACAAATTATTCATTTATTTAAGTCACTTCTAAAAGCGGTGCTCCGTATACTCCATTATTTAATAATTCTTCAAGACTGCTAACAATGAATATGATCTTCTGAGAATCTATAGTTTACAAGATTAAACATATTCAGAATATTTCAACTGCGATAATTATTACCGTAGTGAAAGTCTCCAGTGACAAATCTAGAATTTTCCCCGCTGAGACTTTTATTGGTTTCTTACAGCGCTCCATTAAAATTAACAAAGCTCGTTTTGATTTGGGCTCAAATTCATACCAATCGCTCATATAAGCGGCAGTCGAAACCAAATTACTCTAAAAATCAACTTTAAAGAACTTAATACAAAGATTTAGAAATACCTCCTCGTAGAGTACAGTTCCATAATAACAATAAAATAAAATTTGCATCAAAACTGCGTTGACGAAAATTACCATTGAAAAAAAACTGGCAGTAAAGGGTTGCACCTGGAAAAAATCATAATAAAATTTCTTGCTCGAACTTGAAATTTCTGCTTACTATACTCAGTTGCAAACAAGAAACACAAATGACAAAAACGCTTGCAGCAAACTGTATAAAAACCATAGGAGAAAATGTGTTTTCATACATTTCGACAAAACTAAAATACAAAGATTAGCGTCGTATTTAACGAAAATTGAGGTATTACTCCAAAATCATCTTGTGGTGCTCTACACAAAATGTAATTTTATTATACACCAATTTGGAATCAATATTAGACAAATTTTTTAAATTATCCTTCAAAATTTTAATCTGTGCGGTGGCAAAATAAGCTAGTCCTCCAATCAAAGGGTCGATTGCACCATTCGAAAAACAGTCAATTGAAACTGCTGTAATAAATTGCTCTGTAATTTTAAAGTTTTTAAATACAAAATACCCACCTATGACAAGCAGTATATAACTTATAACGTACGATAATCCTCCGTGTGTTATATCAAAAGGCAAGAAAATATCAAGCGGCAACTTATAGTCTTTACCAAACAAAGGAACAACCGCCCAACTTACATCAGTGAGACAACAAAAAAGAAAAAAGAACTTTGAGTTTCTGGTACAAACTCTGACACAGTCGTTCATAATTCTCTCTTGCGTGGTGGTGTACTCAAGAAATATTGGACTCTCCATTAAAGAAATACATTTCCTAACTTTTTCCGCGTTTGTTATGAATTGTAGTAACTTGAAAACCAAACAACCGATTTCACCTACCGCAAATGCATTCTGAGCTACTAGAGTTAAGTCTACCTCATCTTCATCTAAGAGATACCACAATATTAACACTGGAGTTGGCACAACCATGCAAATGTACACAACATATGAGTATATTTTGTATAATTTTTGATATGTGTTAGGAGGGTACAAGCCAAAAAGACGCATCAGCCTTAAATTAAGAGCAAAATGTTTCTTTACTAAATTTGTCATTGCAGGAAAATGACTGGGGGTTGAATGAGATGGTACACTTAGAATAATCTATAGAGCCCAAACAATACAAGCATCGTGCATTATAAATGAAAATTATATAGAGAAAACTGTTTTTAATTACTATCTTGAAGAACCAGAAGGGTTAGTACCGATAATTAGACTCAAACGTATTAATTTTAGATAAATTTAGTTGGAACGTTTTCATAATAATTGATAGGAAGACTGAGTTTTTAAAGTTTAATATTTTATAATAAGAAATTAGGACGAAAACATTTTTTATTCAAAGTTTCTTACCAAGCGTCGATGCAACTTTTTATGTTGGATTTTATTGATGTAGTTTCAAGAATAGTGTTCAGTACAAAATGTAAGAACTTGTGTATTTATTTTTTCAACTGAACAGAACAATTATTTGCGTTGAAGAACCAAAAATTGAGTGTAGTTTTGAAAAGTTCATTTGTAAAATGGTGGATGCGCCGGGCTAGTCACCATTTTTTTTTTGTATTGATAAAGCCATTTCAAAACCAAAATTGTTCGTCATAGTGAATGCAAAACCTGACATATACCAAAAAATTAACTTTTTTCCAAAATTGGCAGAGGAAATAAAATTAAAAAAGCGATAATTTTAACATTCGTTTATTTAAAAGTAACGTAATATCACAAATATTCTTAACAAAATGAGCATCTACACGTTAATACTAACATTAAGTCTTAGTGATTCGTTTCGGCGCCATCTGAATATTATCAACAAACTTTTGTTGACCGACTCTGCCCAAACTCTGCCCCATTTGTAGATGATCTCCTGGTAAAACTGTGAAATGAAAATTCACAGGAGCTTCAAATACTAAAACTATGGTTGATCCCATTCTGAATTCCCCGAACGGATCTCCTTTCTGAAGTGCAACACCACTCCCCAAACACAAATCTTTACAGCGACTTGTATTTTTCGGATGATTGGTATGTAAAGTTTTATCACAATATACTTTGACGGTTCCCACATTTGTTGCACCTATAATTGTTAAATGAAATTTTCTTCAAACTTTTCAATAAAAAATGTACCAACTGCAGCGTAGGAAAAAAATCCGTGTTTCCAAGTACCTAAATAAACCGCGCGCTCGTTCAAACAGAAGAGACCAGGCAACCATTTTGCAATTCTGGGATTCACAGAGAGAAGCTCACCGTGGAAATGACGGCGATGCGTTGGCTGCCATTCCGTGGGAGAATGAAATCTACAAATTAGAAACAATAAGAACTCATAAAAAATGTTAAATTGAAAATAACGTACCGATGATAATCGCCTGGTGCTAAATAGATTACACACTGATACAGGGTGTTTCCTTTGTGCGTATTGTGCAACAGTGATGTTGTGTAATCGAGTGAAGGCGTGTTGTTGTTGGTCCAGATGTTTGTACCCAAGAAATTTTCCAGAGAATAGGTTACTCCTTTCACCTATTTAACAATTACATAAATGGTCACTAATGAGGTGTTTTTTGGAGTTGATTGCCGTATCGCACAATAGTTAGGTATTTATAGTATTCAAGTTACAAGCATTTAAAGATGACCATTCACAGCGCTTCTCTGTGCATTTTAAAGAAAAATTTTCGCAGATACCGTAGCAACAGAATGCTATCTAGCGATTTATAAGCAGTGATTGTAACTCAAAAACTGTAAGGGCCTCAACATTGTGCGATACAACAATCAACTCAGATTTTGACGCCTCATGAATAGAAGTGCGAACTATTCAATTTACGTTATTTCTTCAATTTTTTGCGCAGTAATTAAACCAGGAATTAACACAACAAACTAGCAAAAACAATAACACAACTTGAAATTAAATGTTTACAAATACAGCACTCATTCATGTTTATCTGTAGAAATTTACTCAAGGTTCTAATTTCCAATTCTGGAATATTTCCACTGACAATAAACACATATCAATGATGCGAAGGTTTCGAATTCAATAAATATTTTTATAAACATACAATTTTGCAGTATTGGTGAACGATATTCCTACTAAAAAATAAAAGATAAATTAAATAGGTTTTATAAACATTATTGCAATCTAAACATATTATGTAATTCCGAATGTGCGATACCGATTCCGAAACTATTGCATGTCTAGAAAAATCTGAAGAATACAGGAATAAGCAGACATGAACGATCGACGTGACTTCGATAAGATAAGCAGACGTCATATTGTCTGTTAAAATGGTCAACAACGGTCAAGTTCAATTACACGGGAATGACAAAAGAACTGAAAGGAAAAACAAACGAACCATCTAAATTTTGAGTTGATTCTAGATGAGTTTTTTAAAGAAAAGTCCGTTGCATTAAAGTTATAATAAAATTTTGCCAAAAAAAACGTCAAACTTTCTTAAATTCCATTTGCATTACAAAATATGAAAATAACTTTCATCATAAATACGAATATAGAAGTAAAAACATTAGTTTCATTCATTCTCTTTCGCTATCATTGTAGTTTAATTTCCTTGCAAAAAGTATTATCGTCGCGAATTTCATGTGCAAAATTTCCAGATTATGTAGCGTCTAAACATGATAACCCCTTGAAAAAAAAAACGACATACTTGCTCCACTTCTCCCGTGCGTACAGTGCCAAAGTGCAAAACGGTCCCATCACAAGGTGAAACCAAATCGCAATCTTGTTCGATTTTTCGAATTCCCTGTTTCAAAGGTCTAGCAAAAAAATCCGCTAAACTTGGATAATACCTTAAATCCTCATGTAAAGCTTCCGACAATTTAACACCAAAAGTGTTAGAATACAAACCATAAACAACAGGACGTAAAAATTCCGGTAGTTGTATATCTAAGAAAGACAGTTTTATTTAAGATTATTTCAATTTAATTCAAATACCTGCGATCCATCCCCACCAGCGTGATACTGTCCTCAAGGGTAACATACAGTAACAGTTAATTTCCCATTGTTTAGCGATGCGTTCGGCGGATTTTTGACGGTAAGAACGCCATTGCATCACCGCTATGAGACAAACTCCCACTGGAACGAATCTAGTGAAAATTCCCTTCCATTCTAATCGATCTACATATTAAAAAAAATAATTAATTTTACCACTCGGGAAAGATGGTGAATATGACAATGGAAAATTCCGACATGATGTGTGGAGGTGTTTGCAGACCTTTAGAAATCATTAGTTCATTTATACAGTACGTTGTCCAAGCGAGTAATTCAATAACAGTATGTGGGGACATCTTGACAATTTGGTGGCGGTGCAACAAATGGCTTATTTTAAGAATTTTTATCGCTTTTATAAGCTACATGGGTTATCGTGTAAGCGACCTTCCGCGTTATTGGTTAGTCCTAATGCTTACCAGAATTTTGTTCATTTTTTGATAAGCTTCTTTTAAAGATTACATTCGTTGTCAACTTTGACTGTCTTTGGAAACTGCATTTCGCTGAGTTGCTCCAATGTGAAGATATGAATTGTTGACGCAATCTGAAATTAAATTAATTTGAAAACTCAAATCACACGGATGCGTAAAAAAATCATCATTTCCCTACTCTGATTTCATATTTTTATACACAGCTTGATTTTTATTTTTCTGCAGAGTGATAACCCTGTAACAATAAATATGCCCCCCCTCAGTCCAAAAGTGTTTTCACTGGTGTTGTGACACACTAAATATCAACACAAAGCAAGTCTAGGATTTTCGTTATCGTGTTTTCAACTTTCAAGGATAAGAAGAGTTTTGTTCTGTTGAATTAACAAGACCACAATATTCAAGTAAATTGTTGAAGTTCTTAAAACAAATTAATTGTTTTTCTCAAATATCTGACCGGCGATGAGCTCGTTGTCGCGCTTACTACTAAGCCTTTAAACAAAACTGATAAAAATATTTTTTTATTAGTATAACCAGAAAAATTTATTCAAGTTCAGCGAGCGGATTCAGAATCAGAAGCCAATTTTATGTACTCAAGTTTTTCTTAGTTTTTTTTTTTTCAACTTAATAAGAAGAATGCCCCAAAAATGCTTATCGATTAATCAATAGAAGCTTTTAAAGGCAATGAGACCCATTTGACCATGACCCATACTGTAAATATCCACATATTTAATTCAGTGCTATCAATACTGGTCAATATCTAAAATATTATTATAAAATAAAGCAAGTGACGCAAAAACTTATCAAAATCATTTTATTTCAACTAAAGAAACCATTGAGTAATGCATTATATTATCAAACTAATTATAAATACTCCTACATAATAGTGGTATCAATTTTTAAAAATTTAAATAAACTCTGGAGGTATTACACCATGTTATATATTATTATATATATCCAAGCAAAGTGTAAGAAAAATCATTAAATCCGCTTGTGAGACTGCCAAAAACAAATCAAACGTGTGCTTAAAAATACATACAATAACTTTTATTTAGCGAATTACTTACTGTCTAGCCCCAGTAACAAAATACAGTGACATCATTCAAAACAATAGATTATGAGAAATACTTTTATCCAAATTTAAAACACAATCGTTTATTCAATCGGATTATAAAATACAAACATAAAAAATCCGCCGACTTCGCCTGTTCAGTTGGCAAATTTTGAGGTTAGTTTGTTGTCAATTGCGAGCGCTGCGATCAGCTGATAGGACATTAGAGCTAAAACAAGCCGCGCGTTTTAAAATTGTTTGTCTAAATCACAACTAATTTTTCGAAATTGTTTTTCTAATCTGATTTGCAGAGAAGCCTCAATATTTAGCAAACAAATTAATGTACAGGCTTTTTGGGGTGCAGAAATCTGTGCTCAAAATTTACGTGTATCTACAAAAAATAACTGAATTAAAAAGCTTTTTCGATGGAAAATTTAAGTTCCGTTATTTTTAATACTTCATTTTTCTGGAACTACGGCAGATTGAAAATTATGTAAATAAATTTATTTTAGTCGATATTTCGCTTATTTGATAAGAAAACTTAAGTTATTGGTGCTTATTTTATGCAAAATCCGAAACATGCGCTATTGTTTAACATAAGTTCGGAGATAACTGAACCAGAAGCAATTAAACTTTCGAATTGTGAATTTTCAGTTCCAAAACGTTTAAACTACTCTTGGCGTGA
Organism: Gnatocerus cornutus; assembly: GCA_029298725.1. Lineage (NCBI taxonomy): Eukaryota > Metazoa > Arthropoda > Insecta > Coleoptera > Tenebrionidae > Gnatocerus > Gnatocerus cornutus. The sequence goes on from CM055514.1 coordinate 4,948,912, forward strand.
AAATCTGTTTCTGATTGGCTCAATAAAAGTCCTTGGTATTTTGTAACTACTACAAAGGTAGCTACATTTGACGAAATATTAAAATACTGTCATTTGTGGTTCTGTCAAATGGTGTATACGCTTGGCGCCAAACGAAGACTGGTTTTCCACTGTTGCACAAATAATTTTCTGCAAAAAGAGGTAAATATTTATAATCATGCTATTGGAATTCATGCAGAATGTTTTCAGTGTCTTTTACGTGCCACCAAAGTAAATAAACTTCTTGGAAAAAGACCAAGGAAATTTGGTGTTTGGGCATAACACACTTCCCCAACTCCTCAAAATGGCAAAACGAAAGCTCTCCGATCAAAACCCGTTCACCAAGAAGTTCAAGTAAGTTTCTTTAGATTATTTCTCGTCCCTAAGGGTTAGTTACAGAAATGATAAACTGTCTCGCCCACCGGTTCCTTCCTTGGATCCGACACGAGACAAGTTCATTTTTCAAGAGTTAGAACTGGATCATTACTTGGGGCACCCTTATCCAGGAATGCCAGGGGCTCAAAGTGGTCTTGTACCTGTTTTAAGAATGTTTGGTATTACCAAAACAGGGAACAGTGTATGTTGTCATATTCATGGGTTTTCACCATATTTCTATGTGAATCTTCCTGATAATTTTGAGGCGAAAAATCTAATCCATTTTAAGGTAAGTTGCAATTAAACGTAGCTTGTTTCTGAGGTAAACAAATTTTAGGAAAAATTAAATAACGCCTTGTTGGCAGACACTAGATCAAACAAGGATAAATTGTCGGAATTAGTGTTAATGGTAGAACTAGTCAAAGGCAAATCTCTAGTTGAATATCAAGGAGAAGACGACAGCAGTTTTGCTAAAATAACTCTTGCTCTCCCAAAACACGTCGCTGCTGCTAAACGCCTCTTATCGACTACAACCATCTATGAACCTCTTGGGAATCACGTCTTCCACTTCTTTGAAGCTAATGTAGATATAGAAACCCGTTTCATGGTTGACACTAACATTCTCGGTTGTTGTTGGATTGAGATTCCATCGGGAAAATGGTACAAACGCCCCAATCATAATTTTCCTTTGACTTCTCGCTGCCAAATAGAAATAGATGTGTCATGGATGGATTTCATTTCACACTCTCCTGAAGGAGAATGGTCTCCTGTTGCTCGTTTTCGTATCCACAGCTTTGATATTGAGTGCGCTGGACGAAAAGGGATTTTTCCTGAGCCTAACGTTGATCCAATCATTCAAATCGCAAATGTGATTGTACTTCATGGAGATGAAGATGTAGTTGCTAGGAATATTTTCACTTTGAATACGTGTGCCCCAATCGGTCACGCTGAAGTAAGTTTATATGAACATGTATGTTCTCTTAAATAGTTGGACTTTAGGTAAGAAGCTTTGAAAATGAATCCGAAATGTTGGAAGAATGGGCCAAATTTGTCCGCGAAGTTGATCCTGACATCTTTTCGGGTTACAACATCAATAATTTCGATTTTCCTTATCTCATAGATCGCGCCAAATTTTTGAAGTTGAAGAATTTCGACTATCTCGGGCGGATATTGGAAGTAAAGTAGGTACCATAAAATCTCGCGATGTTGGAGATGTAATTTTCATTATAGGTCTGTTATAAAAGAAACCGTCACGCAAACAAAAATCGGTAAAAGAACTTTTAAATCAATCAACTTCGAGGGTCGGGTCCCCTACGACATGTTCATGGTAATAAAGCGCGATTTTAAATTAAGATCCTACACTTTAAACAGTGTTTGTCAAGAAATTTTGGGAGAACAGAAGGAGGACGTCCATTACAGCATCATTACAGACCTACAGAATGGTGATGAACAAACTCGAAGAAGGTTAATTTGGAAATAACTCAATTTTCTGTGTTGAAATCAGATTTTCAGATTGGCAGTGTACTGCTTGAAAGATGCCGAGTTACCAGTGAGATTGTTGAAGACAGTCAGAAGCTTCACCAATGATGTTGAAATGGCGAGAGTAACTGGTGTTCCAATTACAAGTCTTTTAACGAAAGGAGAACAAGTTAAAGTCGTCGCCCAATTACTAAAACACGTAAATATAATTTATTAGTTGTGCTCGTTTCAAATGATGAAGTTCAGGCTAGGCCAGCGGGGTATTTTATGCCCACTCACCAAGGTGCCCCCTCTTCAGAACAATACGAAGGAGCTACTGTTATAGAACCCATGCGTGGTTACTACACGGACCCTATAGCAACCCTCGATTTCAGTTCTCTATACCCTAGCATTATGATAGCGCATAACTTATGCTACACGACCCTTGTCAAACCAATGATGAAGGACAAACTAAGGTAGATCTGATCATCGCCTGTAGTAGTTAAAACCAGCTTTTTGCAGCCTAACTGATGATCAAGTCACGCGAACTCCAGCAAACTGCATGTTTGTGAAATCGACAGTTAGGGCCGGTCTTCTCCCTCATATTTTACAACACTTGTTGGCAGCCCGCAAGAAAACTAAAGCTGAGTTGAAAGAAGCCACTGATCCCGTAGTACGAGCGGTTTTAGATGGTCGACAGTTGGCTTACAAGATATCAGCGAATTCAGTTTATGGTTTTACTGGGGCTCAAGTCGGCAAGTTGCCCTGTCTTGAAATTTCTGGTGTAAGTTTGATTGAGAGTCTTTCCAGTTTCTGAGGATTGATTTCAGAGCGTTACTGCATACGGTAGGACTATGATCGAGCAAACGAAACAGGAAGTTGAACAACACTACCGCATTGTGAATAACTATGATGCTGACGCTACTGTTATCTACGGCGATACAGACTCTGTAATGGTGAACTTCAAAGTGAAGTCGTTGGAGAAGTGCATGGAACTGGGGCGAGAAGCCGCGGAATTAATAAGCGCGAAGTTTATCAAACCCATCAAACTGGAGTTTGAAAAGGTGTTTTATTCATTCAAACTTTACGTATTCTAACAACTTGTTAAAGGTCTACTATCCGTACCTCTTGATCAACAAGAAACGCTACGCTGGATTGTACTTCACAAAACCGGAAAAGTACGATAAAATGGATTGTAAAGGCATTGAAACTGTCAGAAGAGACAACTGTACGTTGGTCGTGGATGTAATCAACACCTGCTTGCAAAAACTGCTCATTGACAAGTAAGTAGAGGAAGAAAAAAGATGCACACTGTAAGATTCTGTAGGGATCCAGATGGTGCGGTCAACTACGCGAAGAAAGTTATTTCCGACTTGCTCCAGAATAACGTGGATATCTCCCAATTGGTCATAACAAAGGAGCTCACTAAAAACGACTATGCTGCTAAACAGGCTCACGTCGAATTGGCCAAAAAAATGACCAAGAGAGACCCAGGGAACGCGCCCAAGTTGGGTGACAGAATCCCATACGTGATCATTGCTGCAACTAAAAACGCCAGAGCGTTTGAGAAAGCCGAAGTAAATTCAAGTCTACTCGTCTCAATTCTTTGCTACTTTTTTTGTTGCAGGACCCAATTTATGTTCTTGAGAACAACGTCCCCATTGATTCCCAATACTACCTGGAAAATCAGCTATCAAAACCATTGATCAGAATATTCCAGCCAATTTTGGGCGATAGTGCCGAATCGATTCTCTTGCGTGGCGAGCATACCAGGACGAAGACTATGGTAACTTCGAAAGTCGGTGCTTTGTCGGCGTTTACCAAGAAGAAGGAGACATGTTTAGGTTGTCGCTCGGTCTTACCCAAAGAGTATGAACAAGAAGCGGTTTGTCAGCATTGCAAACCTAAAGAAGCAATGTTGTATCAACAGGAGTTGAACCATCATAGAATGCTAGAGGATCGATTTTCAAAGCTTTTTACAGAGTGCCAAAGATGTCAAGGGTCGTTACATGAAGAAATTCTTTGTACCAGTAGAGATTGTCCCATATTTTACATTCGTAAGAAGGTACAAATGGAGTTGGGAACCAGTAAAACTAAAATTGGGAGATTTGGGGATCCTGTTATTGAAGAGTTTTAATTTATGTTCTTGAGTATTTTTCTTTGTTTTTTAAAATTGTATTACTACAGCGTATCACAGAAAAATGGTATTTTTCATTCCCTGCAATTTTTCAGTTCCCCACACAAGAGTTATGAAAATTATTAATACAAGAAATGAACGGTTGTCATCGTGATGGCAAATTTATGTTTTAATTTTAATAAAAAAAATCGTCTCAATTTTTTATCTAGTGAATAACTGGTTGCCTATCTACCACCACCAAATTTTCACACGCTAACTTCACTCGAATTCACGCATACAAATTTACAAGAAAAAGAAATATTTTGCACTAATTCGTACTTGAATATCTACTGATAAAACAGGTAAAACTTGTAGTTATTTAAATACCAAATAGTAAAACTACTTAAACCTCGAAACTCAAAATCTGTTTCAGCTGATCCATACGTATTTTAGGTTATCAGCTCTTCATACTATGATCCAGAAATTTTCCTTACTGAATCACAGCTCCATTATTATACTATTTTTCATCATGTGCTGTGAAAGCGGACGTAAGTGATCATAACCGGTGCCTGTTAGACACTAAAATAATCACATTGTAGCCAACAATCTGCACATTCATGATGGTGCAACAACAGCAGAAATTATAGCAGGTGACATTTTCTTTGAAGTGATTGAACCGCTAGAATTAGAATACACTTATCGGATAAGACCTGCGAAAGATTTTGGAGCTTCATTTGTATTATAATCTTTCATAAAATTCCTTTGGTTATCATTCCTAACTTTCAGAATGAATCATTTTATATAAGACATGTACCACTTGTGCCTATTTATCCAAAGTATGGCTGTACACCACCTGAGAATCTTGACGACATTGAAGGAAATGTAGCCTTAATAGAGAGAGGGTAGGTTCTAAGAAAAGAATATAACATTGCTGATGATCTGCTTACAGTTGATTACACTGAAAATACTTTGCAGGGAATGCTCTTTTAAGACAAAGACGTTAATAGCAGAAAAAGCTGGAGCCCAAGCTGTAATCATAACTGATGTTTCAAAGCCAACAGAAGAATATTTTATTGAAATGATTGATGATGACACAGTGGAAGAAGTACATATTCCTGCAGCGTTTCTAATGGGAAAAAATGGTATTATGATAACCAAGACTTTGGAGCGCTTAAAAAGATCCTACGCCATTATTAACTTGCCAGTAAATTTAACGTTTACGCCGGTGCATGAAATGAACCAACCCCCATGGCTAGGGTGGTAGGCATGTGAAGGATCTGTGAAAGTGTAAGTGGCCATATCTGTTTGGTTTTGCGTGTTATTAAATTTGAAATCTGAAAAATAGAATCACTGGTGGAACTTTTTTTATCTAAAACATATTTTAGATGTTCTTTTTGCTAAATGTTAATGTTCCATGGGGGCGTAGAGGGATCCTTTAAATTTCTCATCATGTTGGCAGTACCTGCGAAGATGTGAAAAAAGTTCAAACCCGTTTTTTTTTCTGACCTTATGCGATTCAATATGGAATAAATTAAAATTAATTTTTTCTAAACTAATTAAGTTAACTAAATTAACAAATTGGGACAAAACTTTCAGTGACAAAGAGTTGAATATATTATTCCGTATTTAGAGCGCACTTTTAATATTACTGATTAAGTTGTTAAGAGTTCCTCGTTATTTATTCATCTAATTGTTTATTATATCGACCATGAAAAACTAATTACGAAATAAATATGATTACCAATGAATGTCATAAAAAAGTTATGTAATAGTTTTTCACCGTCGAATGTGTTTTTGTGGCTGTAGGGAATTTAATATCAATGTGGCAATTTTGAACTCCATTACACCATTCATATTTCGCGTTTTTAGGGTGTGCGTGCACTTAATCAGCATTGTCGATGTGTGAATTCACACCCATTTTAATAAACAAGTGTGTAATGTTGTTATCCGACTTGTCGGAAATGCAATAGTTTCCGTGCTCGTTGGGCAACATCCTATTTTTAAAACTGTGATAAAAGTCGAGTGGATACACAGATTTCAAATGTTTTTTCTTACTAAAACTTGTGTATTAATTTAATGTATAGCCGACCAATCTAATAAAAGGGCCTTTTTATATACTTAGTAGTGTAGAATACAGTTAGTGTAATGGTTGTATGCGAAATGGAAATTGCTCACATCTAGTCAAATTGTTGGCAATAAATTTTGTAAACGTTTATCGTTACTGTTTATGTTTATTAAATAAACGCGTTGGTGCAGCACCTCAAAGATGCTTCATTTATTATCATATGAAGAAGTGAAATTTGGGCCGCAGAAATTTATAAATTGCATTCAATTTCCAGCAAACAAATTTAGAAAGTCAAGCCCGCAACATTAATGGTATTAAATATTTTGCTAACACTATTCATATACGCTGCCGACCTTAAATCGATCCCCAGCTTGTGTTCTTCAACCGTTTTCTTAATAGCAATCCCTCCTTTCTCCATTGTATATTTCAGTCCAGAGTGTACAATATCCTTTTCAGAAGCCCCAGCCATCCTCTTCCTAAACGCTTCTGATGGTTTTATGGATATTTCGGTACAAGCACCTTTTAGAGAGTTCTTCAAAGACTCCTCAACAGAATTGAGTAAATGCCAGTTGGAATCTTCTTCGTATTTGAATGTTAATCTCCCAAACGACACGTGATTGATATCCTTCAACCATTCGAAGTATGAAACTGTTACACCTCCAGAGCTCAGGTATAAGTCAGGGAGAACCAAGACGTTCTTGGAAAGAAGTACTTTATGAGCAGCTGGGGTTGTTGGTCCGTTGGCGCCTTCCGCGATAATTTTTGCTTTAATTTTGTCCACGTTGTCTGCATGAATAACTTTCTCTGTAGCTGCAGGAACTAGAATATCACAAGGTTCGAACATGAGGGCGTCACGATCAAAAGGTTTTGCTCCAGGAAAACCAACAACGGTGCCTTTAGATAAGCGGTATTCTTCTAGTTCTGCAGGGTCAATACCATCAGGGTTGTGGAGACCACCGTCGATTTCAATTACTCCGACGCATTTGGCTCCAGCGCGATGCAAGTACCTGGAAAAACAATTGGAGAGTGTCGATTTTTCCCGATAGTTTACCTCATGGAATGAAGACCGACGTTTCCAAAACCTTGGAGGATGAAGGTTTTGTTTTCCCATCCGGGAGTTAACCCGCATTTGGTCATGTAATTGGGATCGTTTATAAACACCTCTAAACCATTAAAAACGCCTCGGCCTGTTGCAGAGACACGTCCGTGGATTCCGCCTTGATTTATAGGTTTGCCTGTGACGCAGGCTTTGCTGTTGATATCTTTATATCCGGATGCTTTGGTGAAAGTGTCAGCAATCCATGCCATTTCTCTTTCTCCAGTGGATACGTCGGGAGCAGGCACGTCTATGCTTGCACCTAAGAACCCTTTCTTCGCCAAATCCAAAGCGAAACGTCTCGTTATTTTCTCGAGCTCATTCTCTGAGAATTTCTTCGGGTCAATTCTAATTCCCGCTTTAGCTCCACCGAACGGGACATCAACGCAAGCACACTTAAAAGTCATGAGTGCAGCTAGAGCTTGTACTTCGTCCATGTTAACATCAAGGGAGTATCGGAGGCCTCCTTTGACAGGCAGTCTGTGGGAACTGTGTTGGGCTCGATACCCTTGAATGATCTCATATGATCCATTATCTCTTTTTATCGGAAACGTGACGTCCAAAATATAATCGCATTTTTCCATCAAAGATAGGATGCCTTTCACTCGTTCCTTTCGGCATTCTAGTGGAAGTTTCTCGCCTTTGACTTTACCCAAATCGTCGACGAGTTTATCTTCAATTAACACGCACGCTCTGTGAAAGTAGAATTGCACCATGTCGTAAAATTTGGGAGACTTTTCGGTTTCCATGTCCTTCAAGCGGTCGGGGATTTTGTGTTCTGCATAGCTGCGATTTTGATGAGTTGCAGGTAGAAACGTTTCCAATTTTAGGGCGCTGTTTAATAGAGCTATATTTCTTGAATTAAACACGCGCAAAGTCATATTCATTGTTTAATGGAAAAAATTTGATTGACAGCACTATTTTTTTTAAACGATAAGTTACTATGGATACTTTATTGTTTTTCATTACCTATGATCTACAATTTTTACCACTTTCCGAATTTTTTACCCGGCGCATCCACCATTTTAATTCGCTAAGTTTGACTTAATTTTTGAATCCAACGAGTTGAATTAGATTGATTGGAATATAATGAAAAATAAAACTTCCCTCATGTTTTGAATATTTATATTAATACAAAACTACGCAGCAACATGCAAAATACAGTACAAATTCATTAGTAGTGTCAGTATAAGGAACATTACGGAACACTGAAACGTAATAAAGAATAAGAATTTTTAGTGGTCACGCTTCGGTGACGAATAAATAAATAGTTTGGACAAAAATTTTGGCCTTTTAACTTATCTTTTAAGTTATTGCACATGTCTAAAAAGTTGCATAGTTTTTGCTATCTCTAAGCGTATGTGTTAACTCTGAACAAATTATATAATGACACGAATAAAATGAAATCATATTAATTATGAAGGTAACGGTGACGAATAGCAATAAACTACGCAAGCATTACAGTCTCTCCAAGTAGTCTTTTAAAATTATTAAAACAATCCGATAGTAGACTTTGTTGTAAACGATAGTCTCTTAAAGTATATAATATCTTTATATTTGTATATAGTATTTGTATAAGTATGTATATAGTATAAAATTGATTATAATAGGATACATACAAAAATACGAATATCATGAAAGCAATGAGTATTTCTTAAGTATGATACTGATTTTACTAAATACTAATCTTATCGTTGTAGTGTAATCAACTATATCAATACACACTGTTAAAGAATTGTCGAGTTAATCTAACACTAGTAACAGATTTTTTACGTAGCTTAATTATAAAAATTACAAAGTGCTTCATTTAGATAATTTTTATATCTTGTCTGTATAAAGCATTTGCAATTACTGGGTATAGAAGTTGGGGGTTACCATCAAGGCTACCATAAAACAACAAAAATAAAAATAAATCTTTATAAAATTTAAAATAAATAAATGCTCTTTGAATGTATAAATCTCCGTTCACAAATTTCGAATTGCACGTTCTAAATGAAACACTCTATAAGAGTTCACCAAAAGTATGAAAGGTTTGCGGTTTGTCCAGTAGCCATTGTAAAGTTTCACAGAAATCTACAATCTTTTATTGAACAAATTGGCACGTTTGAAGCACGAAAATTGATTTAGAGTTTGCCAGTCAAAGAATGTACAAAATAGCAAGTACAGTTGAAACTCTCCACTATTTCCATTCTGAGAAGAGTAATATCAATTTATTTAACTACAACTATACAAGTATTATAAAAAATAAGTGCGAACACTCAATATATTATACTTTCTATACTTTTGGTGTATCTTAGAAAAATGGTGTTGAAACCGATTATTGCATCCTCTAAAGCTAGCAGTTGAAGTCCTCGCCTTCTTCACTAATCTCCTTAGAAACATCCTCAACAATCTTATGATTGTTTCTAATATGCGAGTTGAGATTCCCCGATTGAACAAACGCTTTATCGCAAAAATGACACTTGAATGGTTTTTCGTCTGTATGCAGCCTTATGTGATTATTAAGATTACCTGATTGAGTAAAAGCTCTATCACAATGAGGACACTTGAATGGTCTTTCCCCCGTATGAATCCTCAAGTGATTAACAAGATTACACGACTGAGCAAATCCTTTATGGCAAACTTCACAAATATACGGTTTGTCTCCAGTGTGTGTCCTCATATGAATAAGTAAATTACTCTGGGTATTAAAACCTTTCATACAAAACGTGCACGTGAGAGGATCATCAGGATTTCGATTAGTATGCTCGTGTTTTAATAAATGCGTTTTCATTCGACGAAAGAATTTTTTACAAATTGGACATTTTTCTAAAGGAAGTGATTTTCGACGAGTGTAAGTATCGCCGGCACTTTCCGCTTCGTCTTTTGATACCAGTCTTACCGTTTGCCGAGGAGATCGAGAGATGATTTGTACTTTTACGTCGTCCTTTGACGGAGAGTATTCTTTATTAAATAGTCTTATTTTGATTTGAGATTTCTTATTTAAGGGGATTATGGATATGTCTGGTTGGGATTTCGCTGACTGAAGGCTCTTGTTCACTGAGGGGCAACATGATTTACTTTTGATGCTAATATCCTGCAACAACGAAATTTAATCAGGCTTGAGGCAATGGCTGACCACTTCTGATACACGAAACTTGTAAACTAATGCACAGGAAGTGATTTTCGGACGTAAATCTAGCACTAACATTAAAATGTAAAATGATTCTGAAATGAATTTAAACTTTTTTGGAGGTCACTTCTAAGACGGTTTTGTAGCTGCGTGACTACTAACAAATGATTTGTGAATGTGTGATTAACATGGACAAAATAGCATACTTACGACCCCAAAAGAAGGAAAGAAATGCTTATTTTCCTCTAAGTACTAGAAAAAAAAATTAAAATATGCATTACTCAAATGGCAGTTTTGCTATACGTTCGGCAATAATTTCAAACCCTTGGTATTGTCGTTTTTAAAGTTAAAAATTGGCTTATTCATAAAAAAAATGTAAAGAGAAATTTTGAAAACAATTTTTAACAATTAAAACATTTTTTTAAACTATATTAGATGGCAGTGACACATTTGTTTTGTAACATTAACTATGTTTTGTTTTTATCTCCACTGAATCTGTAAACATCTATGGTTGTGTCAAACTCTAAATTATGGCTTTCAGCCAAGAAGAGCTAGGGCGTTATTTTTATTCTTTTAGCCATGAATATGTATGGAACATAGAAGATTGAAAGTCTTGTATATATGAAGACAAAATCTGTGACTTAACAAGACACGAAAGCACCAAAAATGTTAGTTATAAACTAGACTAAACTCACTTCCTCATCTTCACTAGATTCATGATTAATGATCACATCAGGCTCCAAAGTTCTATGAAAATCTCTTTCTTGAGCATTTTCCATAATTTCTCCCAAACCTGAAACAATATAAACATTAGATATTTTATTTCACAATACTACAAACCACAAATGTGCTTTTGTTTACAACTTATTTTTTTACATCTGTCAAAAACACAAAATAAACAAACCAATACTCAAACTACACTTCGACGAATCAATTGAATTTTACCTTTATTCTTCACTATTGGACACCAGAAACGTAAAACAGATAAACATTATACGCTTGTCCACATCAGAAGTACAAAAAAAGCTATGCAGACGAGAACTCGATAAGTTGCTTAAAAAAAATATACAAAAAGTGCGCTTCGTGCTGTCAAAGATTGTTTATCTTTTTCTAGCCCCAAAATTAGATCGATGCACTTTCATACCAACTTTGCCTGATTTGACGCGCAAATTTCCTACATCAATGCCCCAAAAACTGAAAAGCTAATAATAAAACAAAATTATGACACAAAATTAAATAGTTTGCTAATATTATTTGGTATTATTTAGTTTGCAAATGTTATAAATTTAATTTTGTGTCGTTTTCCGCAAACTACTTAGGGGAGTTTCGGTGATTGGTAACGCGCGCTTGTTATTTTCTTAGGTTGGTACGGGTTTTCTTCCTCATCTTTCTTTTGCCGAGTTTGTGTAGAAGCAAACATGGGTGAGTGTTTTGAATACCAAGTTTTAAGTGTTTTTCAGCATTTTAGTGACTAAATGTGTTCAAAATCAATGAAAGGGCCCCATTTGTAATGTGTTCTACTATTTTAAGTCAAGTTTTTGTCCGTTTTTTCACACCATTCTTGTAAAGAATTGTATCGATTTCTACTCCACTCGGACCGTGCCTTCAAAATCCGAATCATCCTATGTACAAAAGGGCTTAATTTGAAAAAAAATTTATTCACAAGTTATAAATAAAGTGTCTTCTCTTTGCCTGGCGAGATATTTTTGTTGTTCTCTAATTTTTATTTTCAATAGGTAAACCCCGCGGTCTTCGAACAGCAAGAAAACATGTAAACCACCGCCGTGAACAGCGGTGGGCTGATAAAGACTACAAGAAAGCCCATTTAGGAACACGTTGGAAGGCCAATCCTTTCGGGGGTGCTTCTCACGCCAAGGGAATCGTTCTCGAGAAAGTGTAAGTGTTTGCACACAAACTTGTTACTTCAATTTCAGCACTGTGAGACCATGATGTATCCCTTGATATATACATGGATTTATACAGGTGCTAGATCAATTTTGGTACTTTGAACCATTGGAGAACTATCTCGGTTAGCTCTACGCTCTGATATAAGTACCACATTCCACTTTAGTTGGTTCTCCTCGCAGGATTTACTTGTGAATGGCTTTTTTTGGTTCAATCACAGGAAAATTCTGTGCGGGGCGTTGACACTTTCGCCGAGACTATTATTATGAAGTTTTACTAAACTATTTGTAGGGAAAAAACTGACTTATTACTTCTTTGTAGGGGTGTAGAGGCCAAACAGCCCAACTCTGCCATCAGAAAGTGTGTCAGAGTCCAACTTATCAAGAACGGTAAAAAAATCACGGCTTTCGTACCACGTGACGGTTGTTTAAACCACATTGAAGAAAACGACGAAGTTTTGGTTGCGGGTTTCGGCCGAAAAGGCCATGCTGTTGGTGATATTCCCGGAGTCAGATTCAAGGTTTGTCCAAATTCTTTGAAGAAAACGAAAGTTTACATTTTGTTTACAGGTCGTCAAAGTCGCCAATGTATCACTGCTAGCGTTATATAAAGAGAAGAAAGAACGACCCAGGTCTTAAGTTATGTTTTGTAAATTTTTACATCTAAATATAGGTGGTCCAATAAAATCATGAGCGATTTGTTTTAATGTGTTGTTGACTTTTGATGTTTTCAGAGTGACGTAATTGTCGTACTGTCGTTAGGTTTCTTCCACGGCAGTTTTTGAGAAACAATGTCGAATTTTTAGTGAATACAGATGGATGATAAATCATAATTACATAATTGTAATTAAAAACTTGTTGAAGTTACTTTTTTAAAATTTTCATTTTGATTCTTTCCGATGCGTAATATTTTTGAGTTATATATTTACGTAAAATCAACGACGTTTGTATAATTGGTTGCATCTTTGGAGTGATTCAACATTTCGAAGAATAAAAACTTGAACGAATCCTTTTAAAGACAAATTTAATTCAATACTTAACAGAAAATATCACACTAGCGTATATAACTCGAAAACAAGTACACAAAACATATCAATCAAAAGTAATAAAAAAAACTAGACACATATAAATAGATTTACACAAATATTTATATATAGGTATATACATTACACAATTTATTACTAATGGTTGAACTAACAAAACTCGATTCACAATAAAGTCATCGCTGTATCTTCACAAAAAATAAAAAAGTGAAGATGAGAGACACTGATGGGCGCTTATTTGTAAATAAAATAAATACAAAAACGCATGAGAAAAGTTATATAAACAGACAAGAATTAAGAAACATCACAGTAAGTACAGAAATGTGCAGTAAACAAAAAAATAACTATAATACTATTCGTGAATGACCATCAAAGAAATCTGGTACATTTTGACACCAATGATATGTAAAACATCCTCATTGAAAAGGCTGCTTTCATAAAGCACATTTCTGTAAAGACAAACATAAAAACCATCTTATTTATCTATACAATTGAGCTATAAAGTGATATACTTTAAAAAATATCTCGATTTTGAAAATCTAAAACACAGTTAACATTGGTCTAAAAAATATTGCAACATAAAGTCACACATTTATCGAATTGTATCTTGGGGCGACTTAAATGATTTAAGTAGAGCAGTCTATTCAGCTGTTTTAAGTATTTAGCTTAAATTTAGTTAGGCCTTCTAATAGTTAACTTTTTTTTCTAACAATTATGCTGATAATTTCACATACATTAACTATTATATTATGTAAAGTTTTCTAAATACAATCCGCGGTTGCAACAGATGGAAGATGTGTTCGTACAGCGCGTAACGTCGTTGAATTTACTAAGTCAGTCCATTCAAGATAAACAAAGAAAAATTATTGGGAACACTTCATAAATGTGTTAGGCACAGATTATAAGATAAAGATTTAACACAATTTTGTACTTGTTAAACACTGGGAATTTCATAAAGTGTAAAACTAAACTTCCCAATTTTCGATTCACATTTATGAAGTCTTCGAAAAAATAGCGATGTTTTACATATTTAATTACGTACAATTTATTGACAACTCACGTGTAAATGATAGGAAAAGCCCAAAAAAAATTCGTTGCATAAAAATTCCTTGTCTGAATAAAAGTACAGGAAACGCAACATGCAGTATTATTCTAATAGAGTATCACAATGTCTGTCATTTTGACGTTGAAAAGACAAAGAATGTACATAACAAAGAAAAAAAAGTCTTAAGTAATGTTTGGTTTTTATGGCTTATTGCACAATCTATTGTGAGTGGAACTATAGAACATGTTCCGCAGTCGTTCTTAGAAGTTGCTCTTAGCTTAGTTCTTAAAATACTGATATTTAGTATGTACATAACGTATAAAATAAATTAATTTTTTTAAATAGAAATCTGAAATAAAAATTAGTAATACATTATAATCAACTGTGTCAAAATGGCTGAATATTGCTGTTCGTTCTTCTTACGAAGTATTTTTTTTGCCTCCTCGGGGTTTTATGGTCTCTGATAATTGCCACATTGCATCTTCTCCGATGAAATCGTCGAAGTTTTGGAAAAATTGGATGATGCGTTCGTTTCTTTTGAAAGAATGAGTACTGAAAACGAAGTATAAGAACCGTATTATTCGTCCCTGTTTATCAACTTACCCCTTTTTGAACTTTTTCATGTTTTCTACAATATTATACTGTTGCCACCTTTTTGAAAAATTTATTGTACCATCATTCAATAAATTACTATTTCCTATATGAACAAACGTCAAGTCTTGCAAGACTAACCCACTAAAAATCAAAATATAGACAAACCGAAGAACGGTGAACTTGACTTACATGTAAGGAATGCACGGGGGCTGCGTCTCCGCCAGTGCTTGCCTGTAAGCTCTAAAACTCGACGAACTATCGATGAGTGCACAATACTCCTTCAAACCTTCTTGCACGTGTTTCTGCCACTCCAATCTCCTAATGGGAGCAGAATCCAACGCCGACAACAACGCGAGATACGAATTAAAATTGTTAATTTTTCTTAAATGTTTCATAATTTTTATAAACTTAAGAAAATATTTCTCCCTAACATCCTTTCCTTCCGCCGTTAAAATCCTAGTCCGCGCCCAATACGACATTTTATTAAAATGCTCAGTGAATCGAGTCAAATTCGGACTTCTCTCTTCATTTTGTTCCTGCGCCCATATCAACACTTCCGGTATTTCAATTTTCATGAAGAGGTCTGCATCAAGAAGAGTCATCTGCTCGGCGATTTGCTCGGATTTGAAGTCTAATAAAGTGAAGGATCTGGCACTCAGAGATAAACTGGTAACAACACTCGTGTATCGTAAACTCGTTTGTTTCGCCTCGTATCTTTCCAAGTGTTTTACTCGGAGGGCTTTAGCTAGAGTTATTTCGCCTGACGAAATCAACTGTTGTACGAAATTCATTAATTTACATTGTAATTCGTCATCCAGATCGGACACCCTAGAGAATTACTAGAGAATTAATGAACAAACAGTTATAACACTTACGTTAAATCATTTACTATTCGAACAATCAAAGCAAACGCCTCAGATCGTAATTTCTTGTTAGGTTTGTAGGAAAAGAATTCGTATCGTTTTATGAGTTTGTTGATTAAGTCGAGAGGTGTGATGAACGTGCGGTAGGTTGTTAAGAATGCCTCTTGGTATATGAAAACTAAAAAAAGAACATTTTAATGGGCGGAATGTAAACGCTGTAAGTACAGTTGATAACAGATTTTTACAAACGACCACAGACTATAAATAGAAATGTAAGACATGTTTTATTGGGGTCTATTACAGGCATTACGTGTAATTTGTATTTCGAAAGAGTGCAACGTTTAGTGTTTGAGTGTATAAAAAAGTGGAATTAGGACACAGTACTAATAAAAATCGACTCATTTCATTAATTTTTTACGTACCGTTCTCCTTTTCTTCTGCAAATCGAAGCAAAAACAAATAAAGACTTTAAATGGTCTCCGATCAAGATAGGAAAAAAATTCAAAAAACTTTTAACTAATTAATATTAATAAAAATCGCACCGTTCGAGGACTGTACTAATTTATTTATAAATATTGCAAAAATAATTAAATTGTGGTGTTACCTCTAGCAGCAATAAAACTAGACTTACCCCCATTTTTCGTCGCTTTCGTCGCTTGAATAATCAAAGCATCAATGGGCCCACCGCGTATGTCAGGTCCGTCTTCATCCGACTTCTTCATAACCAACCACTCATCCACGTTGAGTTCTTCCATTAAATCCACATCCCGACTGCCCTCATTAATTTCGTTTTTATCCTCTGTGATTGTTCTCGGCACGGAATTCGTCGTGTGTTCCAATAAATCAGGTAGTGCTTTAATGGGAGATGGTGGCGGTTTAACTTCATTTGGCGGCGGTTGCGAAGACGCTTTAACCGAACTGATTCTAGGTCGCTGCTTCGGTGGTAATGCTGGAGGAGGAGAATTTGATTCCATTATGATGGGTGGATTCGGTGAATGCATAGGTGATGATAATCTACGCATGAGAAAATGTATTATTTAGATGTTGGATGATTCGCGAAGGAAAAATTTGTATCAAAGGGCATGCGGAGTATTGTTGTCATATTATACCTTTGTTCCATTGTGGAATGTGGAACATTTAGGACCTGAATTTGAGTGTGTGACGATGATTGACTAGAAATATGTGTAGTATGACTAAATGAACAGGACTGCGTCGTCGGTAGACCCGGTGTAGATGGTTGTCCCCAATGCGCTTGAACCATATGTACAGAGTGCCTCATAAATTCTTGTTCGTTGGCGTGGGAGCAGTTACCAAACATCTCCATATACGCCATTACTGGAAAAACAATTTTTCGTTGCTTCAGTGTTATGCACGCATCAGAAAATTCATTTGTTAGTTCAAACAGATCAAATTGTATTGCTGTGGAAAATAGAAACGCCTCATGCACAAAACAAATCAAAAGTTCTGCCCTTAATTAATTCTAGACGTGTTTACTTCAGAATCGCTCTGTAGACTTCAGTGATTATAAAAATGTATGATATGCAAGTATGTAGCTATTTTTCTAGTGTAAACCTAAACTACATAAACATAAGAAGCAAACACCACACAAACACAATACAGTTACAAACCAAGTGGTGTATCACAAAGCTCAAACTATTAAGTTAGTCTGCAGAAGAAACAAGACAAAAGAATAAAAGCTTGACAGTTTTCTTCGATAAACCAAAATTGTTCTTTCTAGCGGCTTACTTACCAGAGTAAGCCACAGACTGGAACACTATGAACAAATTTAATTACATTAAAAAAATCTAATCTTACGAGTCTAATGACTATTGTTTTTTATTCCTACTATGATAAAACTCCCTCAGATTCTACTTACTGTGTTTTTTCTTAGGCGGTAAAGGTGGAGGCTTATTGCTATCCTGTGTTATTGTGCTGGAAACACTCGTGTTACTTGAAAGACTCTGATGAGACTGATGCATTTGACAAGTAACCAAAAGTTCTCCTCCTGTAAAAAACCATGAAAAACTCGCTCCTCTCTTATTCCCTCCTCACCTAAATTACTATCAGGTACATTATCATAAGGTGATGGCTGTCTTTCTTGTTTCTTCCGCGTCTTTTGAGGAATTGCCGGTGGTACCAAACAATCAGTACAATCTTCGTTTTGTTGGCTTGCACTCATAACAGTCGACACCAACGAGCTGCTGCTGCTGCTACTACTGCTACTAGTCTTTTGATTGAATTTTTTGATAGTCATCTGTCCATCAGTTTCTGTCTTAACAGTCTCAGATGACGCTTGTTTCGTCATCTGCTGATGGGAAACCCACTGCGAACTAACTGAGCTTTGTTGGGAACTTCTTGTAGAGTAACTCGACGATCTGTACGACTGTGAAGATTGTGATACGATACCAGAGTCGCTGTTGGAAAATCGGTTGTAATCATACTGGTGGTCGGCGGTGTGGGTGGAAACGTTCGAACTCAAAGACGATTCTTCCCAAGATCCGTTGGCCCCTGGAAAGTTTCGTTACGTTTCTTTCAGTATTTACGGTATTTCGACCTTACCAAAGATATCTGATGTGTGGTTTTCTCCTTCCCCATCACAGGTTGTGTCCATTATGACTTTCAGTTCTTCGTCTTCTTCTCCCCGTGAATGATTTAGCATAGAGTCTAAACTACCGGCGCTTACTGATAACAGGGAGATAGAATCCTCTGGTGATTTCGATCTGAACGATACTCTGGAACGATCTCAATGAGATTTAAAAGAGTAAAATAATTGAGTTACCGTTCTAAACTAGACGCAATAGGGGAGTTTTCCATGCTGCAGCATTCCTCACTTGGACGATATGTCTTGTAGTTCTTCTTTTTTGGTGGCAGAGGTGGAGGCGTTATACAGTTATTTGGCTCCGAATGACTTACATTAAACAAAACACTGCAATTAAACCTCATACTATACATAGAACATACACAAAATATTATGATGCGCATTTAAGAGAAGAAATGTGGGAAATTCCTTAATGTAAAAACATAAAAATAG
The DNA here is from genome assembly GCA_029298725.1 of Gnatocerus cornutus. Classification (NCBI taxonomy): domain Eukaryota; kingdom Metazoa; phylum Arthropoda; class Insecta; order Coleoptera; family Tenebrionidae; genus Gnatocerus; species Gnatocerus cornutus. The sequence goes on from CM055514.1 coordinate 4,967,632, forward strand.
ACAAGGAATCCCCGCCAAAAACTTCTCATATTTTGAACTACATAAATTAGTATCAATACACACCCATCAGGCAGGGGCGGCTTTGGAGGAGGACTTGAATCCCTTAAAATAGATTCCGAACTGTGACTACTTCTAACCAATGGTGGTCCGCAAGAGTTTTGTTCAAGAAGTTGTCGTTCTCTTGGTGTCAAAGGAATGTCAGGTAAGGAATTTCGTTGTGACGGCATATCTAAACTGGTGTTAACGTACGACGATCTTGGTGTTGTTTTGTAACTATTTTGTTGTTGAGATATCTTTTCTTGAGCTAACCTTATAAGTTCTTGTACAGCTGTCTCGACCTGCGATACTATTTCCGTAACATTTTCCGGAGTTAATTCACTGCTCGTATTATCAATTAAAGCATCATCACACAACTTTATCAGTCTAGCTACACTCTGATACATGTGATTCGTAGCTGAAAAAATAGCGCTACTAGAATCCGACGCCACTGATGATCGAACAGCCAAATTAATCTGCCATACTGTATCCAAAACTATCGTACCATTCCCAGGTAACATTTCTAATTTCTGTTTGGAAACCACATCTCGAAAATGCTTCAAAGTTGCTTGGGTTTGTTTCCATAAAACATCCAACTCGTGAATGGGACCTTTGGCTGTTGAATATAGATGGTCTGGCATGTCTACCTTGGATGGACGATCTTTCGGGCTGTGGGAGCGCACCCCCGGTCCGGTGGGACTCCGCATTTGTGATATTTTACCCAAAAAGTCGTCTTTGAAAGAACGCGCGCGTCTTGCAAGCTTGTTGCTTTTGAATGATGGTTTATGACCGCCAGGGCCTGAACCCGCCAGTGGGGAGATAATGGGACTGTCGCTTTCTGAAAAATACAAATAAAATCATAGAAAACGCATAAGAATCTAATTTGAATTAAAAATCCTGATTTTGATCTTTAAACTAGTCCAGTTACTCAAGTGTTATGATTATGCGTATGTCTACAGCGATAATGACCAATTTAGAGCCATTACTATAACACGACAAGATATTTACGATTTATTTATAATTAGATCTGGTACCCAAGACGAAAACATTGATCTTAAAAAAGAGATTAGTAATTAGAAACACTTGTGTTATGGGGGGTTTACTTCCTTACAAGTTGAAAGGCTGGTCACATGAAACGTTTCTAAATTTTCCGGTATGTGTCATCATAAACCGCAAACTTAGTAAAAATGACTAATTAAGTAATTACAAGTAATTTGATCGGTGGTTCCGTAAAAAAATTTAAAATGTTTTAGTCAATGTCTCGAGTTTTCCGGTGAGTGTAATACCACCTTAGATATAAAAGGCTTAAAATAAACAACGCAGCAGTAAATTTTTTTACGCAAACAAGACAATATTGTGGGCACCAGAAAATTGAAACTTACTTCTAAATTACACTTAACGTGATCCTATTTGAGCCACACCACATTCTTAACTGACATAAAATGAGCGCAGAAACGCACAGAGCGCATATCTTAGATGTTCAAGTAGTACATATATGGTACATGTTGTTCGCGTATAGCCATTTTCGCTGTATGATTTGTCAGCAATACATCATTACAATGACTTCCAGTCACACAAATTAATTCCGCAGACACCGCCTTGTAAATTTTACACATGCACATATTTGTATCTTTTACAAAAAGAGTCAACAATGAATTTAACAACAATGACGTCCCCTCGGTTATTAAGGAAACAGAAATTAAAAACAAGAATAGTAATTAGTTAGGTGGTAATCAGGAAAACAAATGTTGTTTTTACCTGTTATCGAATAAATTTATTTCCTAATGAATGATTCTTGATCAGTTTCATTACGTTCAAAAACATAAATAAACATCACTGTCAAATACATTACTTTTACAGGCGCACCTCAGCCTCAGCACTTTGCAAATGTTAATGTTACTGAGTAAAGAAAGATTTAAGAAACTCTGTTACGAGTGGGGGAAAATTCATTTAAAAACAACTCACACAGTGTTGAAAACGTAGCATCAGAGTAGCTCATTCCATTCAAGAACAGCAAGAGAGAGTGTCGAAAACATTTATCAGACAGAACACTATTAAAGTTTACTATAAAATATGTACTACATACTCGAAAACTTGGAATGTGGAGAGGAGAGAAAATACGCCTCGTTTATAAAAAAACGAGAGCTAATGGACTTTATTACGGTTCATAATACGAGTTTCTGCTCTGGATTTGGATTTAATGGCTTTAATTCTCGAGTTATTTATGTGTTGTTTGGTAATATGTAAACAATGAAATTAGAAATATGAAGCAACTGCTGCAAATGTACACAGTTTAAAGTTCGTTGCATATTTGAGTTAAACAATTTGACCTACAATTTGGTACCTCAGAGTGGCGCTAGTGCTTATTACATAAAATAATTATTTATTTTGTCTAATTATGCAATCTGACGACACATATCGTTAAAGGAAGCTTTAGAATTTGAATTGGATTGGTAGCCTTGCATTAATTATTGACCCCAAACTGTCGAGAGTTGCGTTGACAGAACTAGCAGAGATGCCAACGTTAAAATTTCAAAATTCGCTTGGACGCTGTGAAGGTAAAAGTTTAAATTTGTTCAGAAATAAAATGAGTCAGAATAATATAAACAACAACAATCTTACAGCATCGAAAGTGAGTAATGTTTTCGTATCAAACTTTTATTGAAAGGTGTGACTGTGTGTTTACCAACATTAATTTCTTAGAGTTGTCTACTAAATATTTTTAGCAATGGAATGAGTTTATTATAGTAATAGCAGCCAGTATACAGTTTATAGTCGTCTGTCATTAAAAGTTAAAAAATACTGTAGCGCCCAATAAACTTGCACTAATTAAAGCGATGTCTAACACGGAAAATACTGGCCGACACTTTATAGCAATTTAGAAACCTCAACAGTACAAAAGATCCAAAGACAAACGACTTTAAAGAAGAAATATGTAAAGGAATCCAAAAATTGACATAAATGACATATAATACAAAAAATGAAAGAAACTAAAAGAATGGTCCTCATGAGAAAAAAATTAAAGAATTTCCGCCTCTGGAAAGCGTTTCATTTCTATAGCAACATCTGAATAAAAATTTGGCGTTTAATTTCCAACTGTCGTTTACAAGTATGCAAATGAAAATTATCAAATTTATCAAATTTCAACAGTTTTGAAGGTAAGCCCCACGCCCCTCTATGAATACAAACCGTAAAAAAGTGTCGGGCTGAGCAACAAGCCCTATCAATCTCGGTGACAAAAAATCCGCCTTCTGATTGTAATTTAATTACTTATTCGCGTCCAAAACCTAATTATTTATCTCTAACCTCCTAATAAAGCAGTCGTTTATAATTTTATGGACGGCATTTGTTTATTAACTCAAACATTAATACTGTCATTCCTATTTTTTGCTCATCACCCACGCTACTTATTCTAGTCAAATCCTTGTACACATGTTGAGATAGACAACTGTAGAATTTCAGTTATGGGGGACACGGACGTTGCAACAACCGAAAATCTAAGCGAATCAACAGAAAACGTTGCAAGTGACGTTTCTAAATCTTCAGTGAACGAACTGAACAGATCAAAACCAAATGAGAACATCGCAATTAGTGAAGCAAATAAAGAACTCGATGGTTCATCAATCACAAACATTTACACCGAGCTGAAAACACCGACAGTCGACGACACAATTGATACGTTACAGAGCGCTGGTGAAACACGGAGCGAGCATGTAGACGACAATGAGGAGAAAGTGAAAAATAAAAGTCATATTTTTTCTTTCGATGATACAAAAGATTTACCATCTACGATATTTTCGGTCGGTGGGGCACCCTCGAAGACTATTCACAAGCCCTCGATTAAGAACAGAATATGTCCGAATGATGGTGTTGAGGGCACTAAACCCGGTCAGTTCAGAAATCCTCTTACGGGAATAGGCGTCAGCTCGAATGATGAATTCAAGAACAAGCCTTCCAAGAGAAGAGGTTAGTGTTTTAGTCTGAGACTAAATTAAAACACTTTGTATTGTATTGTTCGTTTTTCAGATGGTAATCCGCTGCTTGGTGTCGGTTATAAAGACGATGACTACTTGAACGCCCACACTAATCAAAGAATACCACCTGGTGGATATTCAAAAGGCTTATGGTAATATCGAATGTTGAAATAAAGAGAAATTTACAGTGAAACACCTCACCTTCATCCTCATCTAAGGGCAGAACTGACAACAGAACCGTCCACCTCCTCCGACTCCACTTTTTCCCATCATACAGTCTGTATTTCCGTGTTCTTCCTTTTGTCTCATAAAATAAATCGTCATAATCTGGCATTGCACTGATATACGGAGCACTCCGAAAACGAAACTGACGGATTTTTTGTACGAAAAATTACGAATGACTTCAAACTAAAATTAATTTCGCACAACATCGAAACAATTCGGATAATTAAATCGGAAGGAAAGATAATGCGTCGTTTAAATTAGTCGCGTTATAAAAATAGTTCGGAATCTAAGATTGAGAAGAAAGAATTAGAATTTCAGACAATTAAATTGGAGGTAGAGTTTGAAGCTCAGCGAACATGGTCTCATGTTCTGGCCGGTGTCCAGCCTGTAGTTATTTTTAGACAATCATGAGAGTAATTTTTGATGCCAATTAGACACGAATTGATTTGTCCTCTGGGAAATCTACCTGTGTCGTAATCGAAGGTTTTCTATAGAAACCGTGAGAAGAACAGAATAAATGTTTGAAAAACAAATAATAATCATGAACACATTTCATAAAAAAAATACTTTGATTTACTTAATGCGAACAATTCAGTCACAAAAACCCATTGCGTCTTTCAATAATTTTCACGGGAATTCCCGCAGTTGTATGAGCCAAAAAAGCGCAATTTGTAAAGTGTATATTTTTAAAATTAATTTTGAAATTGAACTAAAAACATGGATGGCTATGTATGCACGTAGCTGTCATCGATGACATTTACTGTGAAAAATATTAGTTTCAAAGAATTTCAAACAAATCAAAATGGAAGTCTCAAATAGTAACCGTCACAAAAAGTACTTTTTCTGCCTAGGCTGCAAAAGTGTTTCCATGTCAACGAGCGCTTTTCATTACTTATAACAAAATTGCCTACTTTACTGTCTAAAACGGACTAAAAAATAGTGACTTTTTGTGACATTTGGAGAAATAGATATTTACATAACAAGTACGGAAAGTGACCAATTTCGCACGAGTGTAAAAGTAGATGCACGAGGCGCCAGCCGAGTGCAGATATTACACGAGTGCAAGAAAGACACTTTCCGACGAGTTATGTACACTATTTTTCCTACGACCTTTCATCATCAGGAAGAAACCATAAGTTTCGACAGTAGTTCATTTCTTATCTATTCTAAATGCCATTTTTCTACAACCTCATAAAAAAGTGACGTATTTCACATATTTAGATGGTTCATGTTTTTGTACATCCATTTCCGCAAGTAAAAGTCACTAGTGTGTTATGAATATATCCACACAGACCTGTCAAAACTGATTTGTCAAAAACGACCTAACCAACTCATTTTTACCATTATGCATGTTGTTTTAGAGTGAATCGTCTAGATATTTGGGACAAAAATTCAGAAGTTACATTTGTATTTGAAAATAACTGTCAATTTTGACAGGTCTGTGCGGATATATTCATATCACACTAGTGACTTTTACTTTCGGAAATGGATGTACAAAAACATCAACTTTCGGAGTCATTTAACCATGTGAAAAACGCCACTTTCATATGGGGTCGTAGGAAAAAGTATATTAAAGCGCCTAAAAATGTTTTCGAAATTGTTAAACATACATGTGACTCAAATACGGTAACACAACTTATCGTAATATTTGAGACATCCATTTAACATTTGGAAGAGGATGTGGTTTCTTATTAGTTTATTAGACAACAAAGGAAAATGCGTTTTTATTGAGTTCATTTCTGTTGGAACAACTTTGAGAAAAAAACAGTACATTATGCAACAAGAGATTAAATTTTCGCTCAAATTAAAACAATGACAAATGTTGGAAAGTCAATTGCTGCTCTTGTTGACGATGACGATGACTAAGTCGCTTAATAGGGTAGACGAAGACTTTATTGAATTAATTTTTGACCTATAAAATCACTTTTTATTAACGATAATGCAATTAAAAAAATATCTTCATTTTCATGGTGTGATTAATTAATACTGTTGTTACAAATGTGGGGTCCAGGGTACAATGCACGATCGTGCAAAGTTTGTAAATATTGTAACCTTTAGGGTGAATTTGTATCAATTCTCTAGAACTGCAAAATGGTTTTATTAACCCTAAATAAATAAATATAATTCATTGTTATCTACGCCAAATTCACAACGAATTGAACAAGTGTGATTTAAGTCTTCTGAACACTTGAAGGTGACTAGCAAACTGGATCATAAAAGTTGAGATTTTTTAAAGGTCGTTTTCTAATCTCCCGACACATCAAATAAGATAAGAAATTAATCGATTTAATGATAACCAATAAAACTAAATCAATAATTCCATTTATATAGCCGGGTTTCAAAACATACTCTTTTCATTAGATTATAGAGTGGCCTATAAAAATACAATGACACCAAAATCAGTTATGAATATTGAAAGGAGCCTAGCAACCAAAAATACACAAACCCATGTGTTTATTTTAAGTGAAATTTACATGAAATAACGTTCGGACAGGAAGATTTATTATAATATCAAAAGGTCATTGACGACAAGTCCTGTTGGTATGTAGTAATGTTTGATGCAAAGTTATTATATAAAGTGGTGTTGTTTTTAAAGAATAACAACAAAAACCACTGAAACCCCCTAAAATTGTCAACATTAACAACAAAACTTACCCGATACATGTTTTATAGTTTTTGGTGTTGATGCTGAGGTTGATGTCATATTTGTAAACACCTTACACCAAAGAACTTAACCAGGAGACCATTTCGCATTTTCACATTTTCCTAATTTATTTATTGTTAAACTTTTTATCTAATTTTTAACGAAATTAGATTATATCCAAATATACTTAAAGGTAGATGGTGCACGCAATGCCATCTGGAACGTCAACTGTCATGAACTGACAATCGATAACACAGTTGCTAAAGTAGGAGTTAGGAAATCTAGATTTGCTCTGTTTTATCAGTTTCAAGGTTGATTTCAATTTAATTTCATCAAAACTTCATAGTTTTTAAAGAAAACATTCTGAAATATTTTTTTCTTGAGAGTTGAGTCCGAGAATTATGCGTAAGCGCGGCACACCTGTTGACCTGGGTGAAAGTCAGCGGTTCTTAAACATGCAGATTTTGTTCGGCAGTAGGCAACCAGTTATTCACTTTTCTCTAACTCTTAGCGTAAATAAGTGGACAAAAATAAAAAATAAAAAAAAGGTGTTTTTTATCATTGTAAATTGGAACAGAAACTATGAAATTGGTGAAAATCTTGAAAAATTAAAAGTCAAAACACAGTTTTCTTGCTAAACTTCTTAAAACATCACTTCAATATAGTAAATTTTGTGACATATAATGCAAATTTATTCTTAAAGATAACTAAATCATAACACAATATTTATACTTGAGATAAGGATAAAAAAAATGAATTTTGAATTAGAAGCCACAAATTATGATATACTATGCGACTATTGAATAAGCGAAGACAGTTCCAAATACCTACAAGAAAACAATTTGAACACAGTTTTTTTCTTCAAGCGACATATTTTATCAAAAATATTTTTCCACAGACATCGAGACTTTTATTTCAATACGGCTATCAAAGAATAACTTCTTCTTAGAATCTGCAACAACTAATAAATCACTAAATGTCTCATTCTACTGACTTACCATAGTAAAAGTTTCGAGAGTTAAACCAAATAACTTCTCCGCCGTTAAAATCAACGGTTTTTTAGTTCTTTCCATTATGAGAATTAACATTTTCCTCGTTTTAACGTCGTATTCGTACCATTGAGTTATATAAATCGCCGTAGTCACTGTGTGGTTCTATGGAAAAACAAATTAAAGTGCGAAAAATTCCTATGTCTATTTACTTCTTCGTATAACAATGTACCGAAGAAACAAAACAGAAAGACCTCAAAAATGGCAGCCACGAGAAAACAAATGTACACATAAAAGTCTACTTTCGAAGTTTCAGAGTCCGCCTGCAAACCGATTAAGGAAAAGAAAATGACTTTCAAAACTTACCGTCGTTAATGCTAAACAAATGTAGCCCAAAGAGATTGTCATACCTAAGAATTGACTGAATATAGACCAAGAAAAACATTTTTCGTACTCAATGACGAACCTAAAAAGACTTTTTTTAAAGAGACTAACTAATTTTAATAATGTGTACCTCAGGATTCTGATATGGTGTTGGATGCAAGCTTTAACATTTTGATGAATTATTTCTTGAGATGAATTTAAATTGTTTTCTCTATTACTCAGGTGCTGTAACCTGTGTTTTAATATTTGAAATTGTCCGACTGCTTGATATGTAAGCCCTCCTATTAGCGGATCAATTAAAGAAGTTGCACAGGCATTATAAGCAAGAGCTGAAAAAAAAATTCAGTTATTTATAAACCAACGTTTACATTACCAATAAAAAAATAAAAAACAGTAAAATAGTACGCCACGGGTCCGGAATATGGATCATAGGGTACCCAAAATTCCAAAGGTAAATGGTACTCTTTTAAAATCAGTGAAGGTGTAACAAGTAAGAGTTCAACAGATGTAATTCCCAAGATGTAAATCGTCGAAATATATTTACACAGTTTCATACATCTATTTATCACTTCTTCTTCGAAGGTGTCTTTCGGAGCGAAATCTTCTCCATTAAAAAATTTTATGCATTGTTTAATCCGAGATCCGTTTGATAGAAATGGCACAATCTTGAACCAGTACGTTACAGTTCCACAAACAAAAATCACTTGCAGGTTGTCGTAACGTTGTTCAACAAACATATCAACAACTGTTAATATCACTGACAATAACATAAAACAGAAGTACAACAAATAAGCTTGCACTGTAAAGAAACGCGAACGCTTCTTCGATGGATACCATCTTAAAATTCGCATTAGTTTTGTGTTAAGTTTAAAACTTTCTTTCAGAATGTTCTCCATGGCGATTTTTAGATTTCTGGTAAGAACAATCGGAACTGTTTCCTTTTATGTGGTCAACAAGTGTGATCAGTCCCAGGTGGTTCTTAGCCTTCCTTTTAATTAAATGAATGAATTTTTGATCAAAGCTCATCGAAATTATAACGAAATGAATATTGAATTTGTGGTGACTTCGATAAAAGACTATCTTCATCCTTTATTTACGTCTGGGGTGGAGTATCAAAGACTCGTTTCGTCATTCAGAGAATTAATTCTAAGTTTAATTCGGTTTTACTTGAGAATTGAAGTGTGGTGCAAATTTGTGTTGAATTGTAGTTTTTGTTGCCTTATATATTCAGGTAAAATTTCTGCGTACAGATAATTCTTTATCAATAAATAAAAAAAATAAACATTGGTAAAAAACTTCAATATAATCTCTCTGCAAAAACTGATATCAATTATCAATTCCTTTGCTGATCCAAATACTGAAAATACGATTTCACTCTACTCAGGACATCATCATCTGCGAATGGTTTTTTACTTTGCCGACTTCCGACAACTTCTTATTTTGATTCGCATAAACGAGTGAAAAATCTTGAAAACTAGGTCACTTTCATTAGAGGAATTTACTTGAAAAAACAGTTGTTGTACCCGTTCGAGTTGGAAGTTATGAATTGCAAAAAATGCGAATGGTGCATACATTGTCCAACGAGCGTTTTATAAAATTGCGTAAACAAAAATAAAAATAATCTCCAGGGTACCAGGAAATCAAAAATTGCAAAAAATACGAATTTTTACAACAAAACAAATTTTATATTTTTATGTTATATTCTACAAAATCACAGAACTACCCTGGCGGCCACGTTAGTTGACGGCCCCCTAGGATATGAATATGCAAATGATAAACCGATTGACACCCTTCCTTTCCATTATTTATCACCAAGCGGTAACCATTAGGCAACCTTTGTTGAGCTAACTTTTGGGCACAAATGATCAATTCTCCTAGTATCTAAAATCAAAAAATGTATACCACACTATTACCCATAAACAAACTACCTCTTTATCATCATTTTTAATCGAATCCAACATGGGAATACGTCGTTTAGGTATCACCAAAAAATGAACAGGAGCTTGGGGGCTCACATCATTGAAGGCTAGACATTTATCATCTTCATAGATAATATCTGAAGGAATTTCTTTGGAAATTATTTTATCGAAAATTGTAGTTTTCTGGTGAGACTGAGAAGTGTGTTGAGCTTTGTCGACTTCGGAGCTTTTCTAAAAAACGCAAATTAGTTTCAAGGTTATGCACTAAAGTGTCTTCACCAGTCTTATCAAGAGTTGAATTGGGGATGCAAATAATTTCTGATAAAACGAAATATTTGAGTTCGTCAAAAAGTTTCTTAAAATCATTTTAATTAAAAAAAGAAGAGATTTAATCAAATGTCACTTTGACAAATATTTTTGAGGTTATATGATTATCATTTTGACAAGCTAAAGCGCGCAAAATTTGAAAAGAAACATTTAGCCGGTTGGTTTACGCACAATCAGTGCGATAATGAATTTATATAAAATCATTTAAAGAAGGTGATCACTAATTAGCATAACGAATAAATACTTCATAAATTTGGAACATAAAAGTTATTTTCAATAAAGATTTACTTTTTAAAACGAGTATGGGGTTTAATTACCCAAACTATACATCCAGCCTTTATAAAACAATTATGGGTCAGTGGAAATTCAGTGTTTTATTCTTTTTGTACTCTTTCATCTAAAACCAACAATTACTCACTCTCAATTAGTAAAGAAAATCGATTATTTCCCGTATGAAAGCTTAATTTCAAGTCTGAAAACAAACATTTGTTTCTTCGCTTGCACAATACCTCTCAATAAATTATAACATCATTTCTACATAAAAACGCTTGTTTCTAATTGTCGCATTACAATTTCAACCATGACCGACTCTGGAGTAGTGAAACGAATTTTCAAACTAAACTTACAAACCATAAGATTTTTAGGTTTTTTTCCTCCTCAAAGATTCAAATACTTGTACAAACTGTACGCCTACTCGGTCTACTTCTGTCTAATAATTCCAGCTTCTGTGCTACCAGCAGTGAATTTAATCGTTGGAGAAAACGTAGATGCCGCACAAGTCCGAGACAACTCCTTCATGATGTTTCAAGTTGGATGCCTCATTTTTAAATTAATCCCTTTCGTATTTTATGCTGAAGAAATAAGACAAACCATGGACATGTTGGAGTGGCCAATTTTTAACAAATTTGGTATTGAACAAGAGGCACAGATTCATGATTGTGAAAAAATCTGCAAGAAATTTACACATCTGTTTTTGGGATTTTGTGCGGTGACTGTTTCCATGTGGGCAATAACGCCGCTTTTTGGAAGTGTTCGGAGATTTCCAATTGATATTTGGTTACCATTTGACGCTACTTCTGATGTTAGAATATTTGTTGGGACGTACATGTTTCTTACTACAGGTAAATAAGAAAACCCGGCGCATCCACCATTTTTCAACTGTTGCAGCGGTGTGTAATGGAGCTGCTTCGAACGGAGTCATAGATCCTTTGGCTTCTGGGCTGATTTATTTTGCAGTGACTCAAATTCGAATTTTGAAACACAATTTGCAATGTCTTAGCTCCGATGCGGAGAAGGAAATAGATTTAAATGCGAATGGAAACCAGAGATTTGAGTTGAAAAATAAAATTATGTATGAGAAAATCATAGACTGCGTTAAACATCATACGGCAATTTTAAAGTAAGTTGGTTTCTTTTAGATTATAATTAACTTATAATTTTGAAAACTCGCTTAGATTAAAAATAGAAAATTTACTTTTCAGATTTTCAAAATATTACGAAAAAGTCTTTTCACTTGTGGTGTTTGCTCAATTTATGGCTGCGAGCATTGTGATTTGCCTTTCTTGTTGGCAACTCAGCGTGGTATGGCAAAAATCGCTATTAATAAAACTGGCATTATTTGTTTTTCTTTTAGGTTGACCCCATGACTTTTCCATTTTTTGCAATGATTTTATTCGTCCTTACAATGATTTTTGAGATAATTCTTTACTGTGAGTTTGGATCAACTTTATTTGAAGAAGTACATTTGACACTTTCCTCGACTTTTTATACAATGTCATTTTATAGAGCAACAGTTTAACGAACGCTATTTACATGGGACCTTGGTACGAATACGATATAAAGTGCAAAAAATCGCTGATCATACTAATGGAACGTTCTAAAAAGCCGATCATTCTTACAGTCGGAAAAATATTAGATTTATCACTTGGCACTTTCACTACGGTAATTGAACAGTTCGCTGAAGCTAAAAAATTGTACATTTTTTGCAGATTCTTAGGAGGGCGTATTCGTTGCTTGCTGTGCTAAAGAACTATTAAACTCTGCTGGCTTTTTTAATGTTGCAACTAAAAGATAGGATTAGATAAGTTTTTTGTTAATCAAATATGTAATTAAATTAGCTTAAATAAACAATATGATTGCTGAAGAAATGCTTTCTTTTACTAGAGCTAACGAATTAAACGACGCCAAAATATGTTTTTACAACAAAATGGTGTGGGGCACATTCTGGGCTATTTTTCATTGATAATTTTGTAACACCGCAAGCAGAGAGTAAGTTCTTCTGAGAATCTAAAAAACATTGCGTTATACTTATTGTTAGCACTTAGCAGACGGAAACTTACTGTTGCAAAGGTGACGACGGATAAATCAACAAATTTTCCAGTACTAACAATAAGAGGTTGTTGTGAACGCTGCATTAGAACAATTAAAGCATTCTTACATTTTTCATCGAGTTTATACCAGTTGCTCATATAAACAGCGTTTACAAGAGTATTACTCTAACAAAGAGAAAAATGAAAAGAGAACCTAAAGTCCGAAGAAATATTCCTTACTTCTTCTACGAGTGCGGACCCGTAATAGCAATAAAAATAGACTTCTGCCAAGGTAAATGCAATATACACAACCAATTGAAGAAAGTTATAATCTAATGATTCAACCTGAAACAATTTAGTAGAGTGGAGTTTCGTTTAAAAAAAAATACCTTGCTAAGTTGTAGACATGTGAAGCAGAGCACAAATACGCTTGCAGAAATTTGACTGAACAGAACCATTGAAAAACAGACTTCATATTCCTTTACGAAACTAAAACAATTTTCATTTCAGATAATAACTGTACGTTTAATGAATATCGTCAATTGTAATACTAAATTAATATCCAAAAACTTACAACAAAATTTTGTTGTGATGTTCGACACATTGTCTAATCTTCTGGTAAGTTGCTTCGTGAAAATTATTCTCATCAGTGTAATTTTTTCCGAGATCTGTTAAATTATATTTCAAAATTTTTATCTGAGTAGTGGCATGAGAAGCCAAACCTGCGAGTAATGGATCGATAACTGCCACACAAAGTGTTTCTCCTAAAGCTCCTAAAAGACACAACTCAGAACTCTGTCATTATAAATTAGTGATTAAACTTACCAATAATTAAATATACATAAATAAACCAAAATATGAAAATATTATCTGTGTAATTGAAAGGCATGAAAATATCCAGTGGTAGATGTCGGCCTTCCCACAGCAAAGGTTTGGTAGCCCAAGTCGTAAAACCTCCAAGTGCTCCCCATATAAAAATCCACGTATTTCTGCGACAAATGTTGATGCATCTTTCCATATACTTTTTATGTACGTGATTTGATATTCTAAAGTCGCGGTTTTCAAAATAGTCAATACAACTTCGAATCTGTTGACCATTTGTTATAAAAGGTAAAAGTTTGGGGACGAAACATGTCACTTGAACTAAAAAACCGGCGTTATATGTTACCCTATCCATTACCAAATCGTCATCTATTAATAAATGCAAAATTCCTAAAGTTGGGATCACTACCACAACAAACAAGTAAAGAAACCAAACGCGAGTTTTAAACAAACAGTTTTGTCTCTGTGGTGGATAAACATGACAAAACTTCATAATACTTAAATTGATTTTAAAACTTTGCGTGATACTACCCGACATTGCTTATAAGTGGATGCAATGGACTGTTGGGCGGGTGCATTTATTACATTTGAATTTATATGGGGCGGTTGCCTTCATAATGTCCATTGATCTTTTTTAATTCACGATGTTAAATTTTTTATCAAAGGAGTAGTTATTACGTTATTAGGTTATTAGTATTAAGTATGTCTTAATCAATGTACTTCAAAAGGTCAGTTAATTAATGATGAAAGGAAATTTAAACCTGCGTTTAATAATAATCTGCTTTAGATTGCTTTATGAGGGTGCGAATTAACATATTATTTGATATTGATTCTTAGTCTGTTGTCTTATGCGTTTGACTATTTTAGATGAAATTGACAAGTTAGTGTTGAAATGAGTTTTTATTGAATTTACGACCACAAAAAAACTAACTGATTGCACCTCTCCCTTCCTTGCATTACCTTCATTTCAATTTGTTGTCCATACAAACATTCCCTAAAGTAAAAACAAACTCAATGATGGAACTGATCCTCAGATTTAATTTCATCAGTGGACAAATTTTGGGTATCATACCGTCTTCACATCGACTGCTTCACCGAATATACGTAATTATAATTGTGCTTATGCTCAGTTATTCAAGTATTGGACACTGGATCAATATCAACTTTTATTCCAAATTAAATGTAATGAAGCAAATAGTTTGTCTTCTTTCGGACATTGTTCTTTATCTTTTTAACTGCTCAACATTTATAACAGCGACATTTTCTGACATCAAATGGAGAAAACTACCGAAGAGAAAAACGAATAAAATTTCTGCAATTTGGATGATTTTAAACCACGCTTCGTCGTGTTACTTTGTGCTTCATTCAAATAACCTCCGCAGCAATATATTTCTTATCCGGTTTTTGAGAGTTATCCAAATTCATGCAAAATGCGTGTTTGCGTCACTTCTCTGGGAGGTTCTTCTTGAGCTACAATTTAAATACTACAATTTAACAAAGTTAGTGAAGAGCGCGGAAATCAAAAACATCAAAAAAGAAGCATTTATTCTGAGACAATCAGCTGATACTGTTAACGAACTTTTTGGTTGGTCTTTCGGCTTTGATCTTCTCCATACTAGTCTCCACCTTCTGAAGTATTTAGATGAAAAGTTATCAGGAAACCACACCGGAAATCAAGACTTGGTGTTATTCATTATGAGTAACATCTCAGTTTTCTGTTGCACTAATGTACCAATAAGTAATTCCGTTACTTTTTACTAATGTTGATTTTTAGGGTGGCCCTATGATTTTAATTTGGCTGTGGGACTCGGTGTTAAAAGAAGCAGACAATTGTATTCATTATTCTTACGGTTTAAAATTTTGTGGTAAAGGGGAAGAAGAGTTAGTAAAATTGAGTGAGTTTTTACAAGAAACTCGGCCGAAATTTACTGCTGCGAACTTTGTGGATATTGATAAGTTCACGATTTTACAGATTTGGTGGAGCGTGTTTACGTATTTTATTTTTTTGGTGCAGTTCAATTCTGCTTCGACAAAAACAAGCTAAAGTTTCTAAATACAATTTAAACAATCTAAAAAATTAAGAGGATTTTAATATTTGCACAAAGAATTTAAGAAAGCAGAAAATAAATTTCTCAATTTAGAAAATACTTGAGGCTTCATTAGTCGATCGGCTGTTAACTTTTATAAACGACTCAATTACATTCAATATTGATTTCAATGTGACCTTGTTTTTTGTTAAACCAGAATTTACCAGACAAAAAAAATTAATTAAGTTGAATACTTCTCATTTCTTTCCAACGAATTGGACTTTCAGACAATAAGAAATTCTCCATAATAACGTCAGTGTTATCTATTCAGAACTGTTTTTAGCACTATGAGTCTTCAACATCTCAGCTATGTGCTTTTCCCATCAAAAACTTTGGCAATATTGCAATTGGCAATAGTGGTCTTTAGAGTCCTCTATCATACAAAACCTATATTCTGCTTTTGTTTTAACACTCATTATTTCGCTTTCTGTATCTAGATTTATTTTCCAGGAATTCTACGTCAGTCAATTTCACATTAAGGCCGTTGTTTGCTTCTTGGAAGATGTCAGTCTTTTGGTCATCAACATTGTCTCGATAGTTAACATCACCTTCAGGAAAATATCACTGTGGAAACAGTTCATTAACACCTTGGCTGAGAAAGAGGCAGAAAAAAAGTCATCATCTTCATTGTACGTCTTGTTGTATCACACTTCTTTTGTACTGACATGGTCGTACACTTCTTTCGTCTGGCTCTATTTCATCGACTCTGAATTTTTCTTCTCTCGCATTTTTATCGTCTGTTTCCAACAATTACACGAATCTTCCTACTTAATTCTTCTGTGGCAGCTCGTGGAAACTCTTTCAGTCAAATACCAAACACTCACTATCTTAGTATCACAAAAACCGAAAGAGGCCATCAGCTTTCTTCATACCCTAAACCATAGCGTTGATCTCTTTAACGACATTTTTGGTTGGTCTTTAACACTAATCGTGGTCTTTACAACAGCGAGGGTACTTAACCATCTTGACTACATTTTTTTAAAGATTATTTCCATTCAGTACGATGTAGTATGGGCAACCTGTCTCATAGCTGATCTTTTAGGAGCCATTCATTTTCTTCTTGGCACAACCATTGTCATCTTTAAGTGTCATTCTCTCAACGAAAACGGGGTGAAGGTAGTGAAGTTGTGTAGAAAGCTTAGGATGGACAGTCAAATGAAAGAAGAAATGAAAGAGTTAGAGTTTTTGGTTGAGCAACATCCACCAAAGATTGTTGCGGCTAGGTTCTTCACCATTACCAGAAGGACGTTGTTGCAGATGTTGTGGAGTATTGTTAACATGTTTATTGTGATTGTTCAGTTTCGAGCTAGTTTAAATATTTATTAGGGAAATAAAAAGGAGTAATTTTGCTTAAAATTATGTAATTGAGAAATATTCAGAAAAAAAGAACTAGACTAATAAAACTGAATTCCTGAATCGACTGAATGTACCTCCCCCTCCCTTATAACATTACATTACCTTAATTTCAATTTTATTATCCGTCCATGAAATCATTCGTGTGCAATCATGAAGTTGATCCTTACACTTAATTTTACCACTGGAAAATTTTTGGGTATTATACCGTTTGACTCTTTAAAACGAATTCTTTCTAGAATATACGCAACCATAATTCTGATTGTAATTTGTTATGTAAACGCGGTACATTTAATCAGTGTCAAGTTTTACTCCAATTTCAATATAATAAAACTAATAATTTGTCTTTTGTGCGACGTTGTTCTTTATCTTTTTAACTGTTCGTCATTTATAAAAACAACATTTTCTGACAGAAAAAAGTGGATAAAGCTAACGGGAAGAAAATCCAGTAAATGTTCGGTGATTTGGATGATCTTTAACTACATTTCAACGTGTTACTTTGCATTCTCTTCGTACAATTTTCGAAGCAATGCATTTTTCATCCAATTCTTGAGGGTTATGCAAATTCATGCAAAGTGTGCATTCACAATATTTGTATGGGAGATTCTGCTTGAACTGCAACAGAAATACAAAAATTTGGGAAAAGTTGTGAAGAGCGCACAAATTAAAAATATCAAATATGAAGCATTTTCTCTAAGAAAAACAGTCGATACCCTCAATGATGTTGTTGGTTGGTCTTTCGCCTTCCACCTTCTTCACACTTGTGTCCACCTCCTTAAATACTTGGATGAGACTTTATCAATGAACAACAAGAATAGTAGCGATGTGGTGACATTTATTATGATCAACGTCTCAGTTTTTTGTAGCACTGATGTATCAATCAACTATTTTCGTTGATTTGTAATACTTAATATTTGTTTTTAGGGTGGCTCTATTATATTAATTTGGATGTGGGATTTGGTGTTAAAAGAAGCAGACAATTGTTTGCACCTTTCTTACGGCTTGAAGTTTTGTAATAAACGAGAAGAAAAAGAGTTGGTAAAACTTAGAGTGTTTTTAAAAGAAAATCGGCCGAAATTTAGTGCTGCCAACTTTGTGGATATTGATAAGTCGACAATTTTGCAACTTTGGTGGAGTGTCTTTACGTTTTTTATTTTTTTGGTGCAGTTTAACTCGGCATCAATGAAAGCAAGTGTTAATTAAAAGACTGTGTGAGTCGACTTGCTAAAACCGTTTCTCTAATCTGCGGATTTTTTGGGTAAACTATAAACATTACACCCACATTTATTTACTGTTATCACTATACATTAAGTACTTCCATTTTAATTTCATTTGTTTACCTTCGACCACAAAACATTCACAACCACTCAAACATGACGTTGATATTCACATTTAATTTCTCTAGTGGAAAAATTTTCGGAATCACACCGTTTAATCCTTCGAAACAATTTTTTCACAAAATATACGCGACTATTTTTGTTTTCATAATTGGTTACGCAAATGTGGGACTATGGATCAATATCAAGTTTTACTCCCATTTCAATGTAATGAAGCAAATAATTTGTCTTCTTTGCGACGTTGTTCTGTACTTTTTTAACTGCTCAACTTGCATTGGAGCGATATTTTCTATTAATAAATGGAGAAAACTATCAGAAAGAAAAACGAGTAAAACGTCTGTGATTTGGATGACTTTAAGTCACGCTTCATCGTGCTACTTTGCATTTTTTCCGAACAAGCTTCGCGGAAGTATATTTCACATCCGGCTCTTGAGAGCTGTCCAAATTCATGCAAAGTGCGTATACACGACATTTCTCTGGGAAATTCTTCTGGAGTTACAACAAAAATACAAACATTTGTCAAACATAGTAAATAGATCCGACATCAGAAACATCAAAAAAGAGGCATTTTTTCTAAGAAAAACAGTAGAGACTCTCAACGATATCTTTGGTTGGTCTTTTGCGTTCCATCTTCTTCATACCTGTCTTCACCTCCTCAAGTATTTGGATGAAAATTTAAAGAGTAACAATGCTAATAATGGTCTGGCGACACTAGTTATGATCAACATCTCATCCTTTGTTTGCACTGATGTATCTATCAACCACTTTTTTGGTTTTTAGTAGGTAATACTATGTGGTTTTAGGGTGGTTCTATGATTTTGATTTGGCTTTGGGATTCCGTGTTAAAAGAAGCAGACAACAGCATTCACTATTCATACGGTTTAAAGTTTTGTGACAGAGGAAAAGAAGGAGAGTTAGAGAAATTGAGCGAGTTTCTAAAAGAAAATCGGCCGAAATTCAGTGCTGCCAACTTTGTGGATATTGATAAATCGACGATTTTGCAGCTTTGGTGGAGTGTTTTTACGTTTTTAATTTTTTTGGTGCAATTTAACTCTGCGTCAATGAAAAAGAGTGTTAATTAAAGAACAATCTATTGAGAGTTAATATTATTCATGATATCATGATACAGTTAATAAAAAAACTGAAAAGAAATGTTCGACTAAGATAAAAGAATTAACTGAATGTGTTTATCACATTGCATTAACTGCCTCAATTTCAATTTTATTGTTTACCTCCGTCCATAAAAACATTCGTGACCACTCGAATATGACGCTAATACTCACATTTAATTTCGCTAGTGGAAAACTTTTAGGAATTACACCGTTTAGCTCATCAAAACGACTTTTCCACAGAATATACGCAGTTATAATTGTGTTTATAATAAGTTATGCAAATGTGATACACTGGATGAACGTTAAATTCTATTCCGAATTCAATATAATGAAACAAACACTCTGTCTTCTGTCCGACATTTCTCTTTGTCTGTTCAACTGCTCGACGTTCATCAAAGCAATATTTTCTGGTCAAAAGTGGAGGCATTTAACAGGGCGAAAAACGAGTAAAACTGCTGTGATTTGGATGATTTTAAACCACTCTTCCTCCTTTTATTTTGCGAGTGCTTCGTACAATCTTCGTAGCAATGTAGTTATAATCCAAGTTGTAAGAGTTATCCAAATTCATGCAAAATGCGTATACACGTCACTTCTGTGGGAGGTTCTCCTCGAACTACAACAAAAGTACAAGAATTTGGCAAAGACAGTGAAGAGCTCAAAGATCAAAAACATTAAAATCGAAGCATTTTTTCTAAGAAAAACCGTTGATACCGTCAATGATGTGTTTGGTTGGTCTTTCGCCTTCCATCTTCTTCATACTTGTCTCCACCTCCTCAGGTTCTTAGATCAGGTTTCCATAATAATTATTGGTATCGACGGGACAAAGAGTCTGGTAATATTCATTATGATCAACATCTCAGTTTCTTGCACTGATGTACTTTTCAAATTCTTTTTTTAATTTGTAGTAATGTTTGATTTTAGGGCGGTTCTATGATTTTAATTTGGCTGTGGGACTCTGTGTTAAAAGAAGCAGACAATAGTATTCACTATTCTTATGGACTAAAGTTTCATCGTAACGAGGAAAAAGAGTTAGACAAATTGAGCCAGTTTTTACAAGAAAATCGGCCGAAATTCAGCGCTGCAAACTTTGTGGATGTTGATAAATCGACGATTTTGCAGCTATGGTGGAGTGTTATTACGTTTTTTATGTTTTTGATGCAATTGAATTCTGCGTCGAATAAAACAAACGTTAATTAAAAGCGAACTTAAAAAACAGTTCATTCTTTTATTACCTATGTTCAGAATATTTAAAGATCCCGGCGATTTAGAGAATTTGCAGAATCACAAGAGGCCGAATCTTAAAAATTGAAGTGAGGAAACAATTAAAATGCGCTTTTATTCAGAGTTTTTGCAATTATCTAAAGTGCTTGATAAAAAAGTCATCATTTTAGCGTAGTACCTTGATATTATCTGATATTCTAGGGACAAAAATAATCAACCAAAAGCGACGTTCAGGGTGAGTAATAAACATACAAAAAATAAAAATTTGCTTCTATTTTTATTATATGGGTCAATTACATTCAAGGCCAAGGTTTCGAAAACTTTGATTAATGTTTGCACCGTCAGTAGAAGCAGAATCCAAAAAAATATGTTCAAAAAATAGAATTCAAAAAATTTTGTTATCCAAAAATAAAAAACAATCAAAATTTTCGGTCCAGAATTAATGAGCGGCAGACATTCTAAACTGGATCAGAATTACGACGTAGGTAGTTACAGCAGCGATTATCTAAAAGCAAAAGTATCACTTGGATTTACAATAAATAGTTTTTTTTTTCAAAATTATTTACCATATGAAAAAAAGACCAATTCAAATCCACGAACGCTCCCAAAGAAAACTTCAATTTACTGTGCAGAATTCTTACAGAAATTAACTGCAGATGACGGACTTGACCATTGATTTCACTTCGAGCATAGTCATTCCACAAATCATGGACGATACTTCCAATTTTGTCAGCCTGTGATTGATAAGCAATGATAAAATATGTATGCAGATTTCTTAAAAAAAATACCTCTTTTTGTGTGCAACTGTACATGTGTATCATCAACAAGATCCAAGCCAACAAATGTAAATCACATAAAACACCCAGAAAGAAAACTTTAATTTCGTCTTTGATTCCATCGGTTATATAGTTGACCAAACTATAAACGGTCTGCACAGCGTAACCAAACCACATCATCAGTGATATTATTGTGGTAAAATCAAAAAGTTTGTTAATATCAACGGTTATATCAACCAAATTTGTATACTGAAGAGATATCTCTTGGAGTCGGTAAATATTGTAGTTTATTCTGTAACGACTTAACTTTTGGATCTTTTCTGATTTTGTTACAAAAATTTTTTTGATTAAATTAACGGACGTCAGCTGTTTACATTCTTCGTTGATATTTTGAAAATGTCTACGAATATACTTCAACACGTCGTTTACGAATAAATGGTTAAAAGTGGCAATCTGAATAGGAATATAAGAGAAAAGACAAAAAAATATTCCTTCGTCAAAAAACCAAATGTAAATTAAGTTCACCATGATGATCAGTATCGCAGCCAATCTAAAGTAGTCAGCGTCGGTTTTTGAAAAATCGATTTTTTCGACTTTTTTGAGTAATGCCACTAGCTTGTTTCTTCTCCACAAACTTGAAATTATTATTCCAGTTAAAGTCAGAGTACCTACGCATAAAGTAGAGGTGTTCACGTTGTTCACAACAGAGGACACTTCAGAATTATATCTTTTAATCAACCAAGTTGTGAAAAAGTAGTAGTA
The DNA here is from genome assembly GCA_029298725.1 of Gnatocerus cornutus. Lineage (NCBI taxonomy): Eukaryota > Metazoa > Arthropoda > Insecta > Coleoptera > Tenebrionidae > Gnatocerus > Gnatocerus cornutus. The sequence goes on from CM055514.1 coordinate 4,989,909, forward strand.
AAGAGCACAAAGAAAAACAAACCATAAACGCGATACAACTTTTCCGAATAAATAAAATTTTGGGGGCAATGGGATAATACCAAAACATTGGTAGACGATTCTGAGACCCAACGGGATTGACTTTATAATTGTCATTATTCCAGGATAAAATTACTGCGTATATACTTTGGTTATTACTGAATGTACAAAAGTTTATTAAATTGCATTTACTGGGTCGATAAAAGTAGGTTAATAACTAAGGGACTAAATATTCCGTGAGTGTTTTTTTTTCTGTAGGTGGAGATTAACCACTTAATGGAATTTCTTTTTTATGTCAAACCTTACAAAATTCTTAGAAGAAATTCCAGCCAAGGTTGTTTATGGGAGTAGTTTAATTTGTGTAACTTTTTAACTCAGATTATTATGCCGCTGTTCCCAAGCCCGAAAAAAAGAGAAGGGTTTTTGACTAATTTAGGAAGAAACCTGCTCATTGTGAAAAATCTTTTGAGGATTATTTCGCGGTTGGAGAAAACATTGGAAACATATATGACAACGTAAAGAGTTCATCAAACGCTCGAGTGCGGTTATGGTTTTGACTTTTTAAACCGTTTACAGCCACTTTACCGCAAACCCCCATAAACATAATAACCCTCAAGTGGTTGGATCTTATTTGCCTTGAAATGAAACGTAATAAATATTTTTACCCAGCTGGTCAGTCTTACAAATCGAAACAATGAAATTCCTCAAAATACGACTTGAAGTGCAATTTTATGAAACTTACAAATAGAATTATAATAATTATCTTATAACTCGATTGATTGACACGGTGAACTTGTGGAATAATCTTATTTTCCCACGTAAACTACAACAAGATAGCCAATTATTCTGTTTCATTTATTTTTAAGATATTCGTATACATTTAAAGCTATTTCTTTAGCTTCCGGTGGTAAATGCATACGAGACATACGAGGTGTAGCCCCGATATCTACTTCGGGTTCAACATCTTCAACGCCAATTACTTCAACATCTCCATTAAAATTCTCATCCTGTAGTTGAACCACCTCATCGATATCGATAAATTCCATGTTGTCGCCATTTTCTTGAAGATCAAATTCCTTGTGATTCCAAGGTCTCCACATAATGATTCTTTAATTATAATAAATGTAGTTCTAATTTTATATAAAACATACCTTTATGAAAATAAAGATCTCCTATTGTTAGTCTTGAGAAAGACTGTTTGAAATTCGAACTCGAAATTCAGGAACCAAAAAAAAATACAGAAAAAAGGGAAGACACGTTGACGAAGCTGAATTTTACTAGAAACTGATTCTTTTCAAAAGTGTAAGCACTAAAGTGAATTCTCACCCCCACATTTGCCCTTTTACTTTAATTTTAAACCGACATAATAAAAAAACTGGAAAGTCCCAAAAACTTGGCGTCTTGGTGAGTTTAGATTATACCATCCATTTTTATCCACTGTCCAAAAAAATCTCATTCCCTCATTAGCCCTTTCTTTGCAGTTTATGAGGGTCAAAGATTAAATATGCCGAAAAACATTGAATCTTCCGGTAATCCAGAATTCCTAGACGTGTTTTGAATGTTGTGTCTTGATTATTGTTATCGGTCAGCTCTATTAAGTATAGCAATCAATAAATAAACGTCTAAAATCAATCAATAATAAATTAATGATAATTTATGATCATTCATCGCTTTATATAAATTAATGTTGATAATGATTTATTGAAAAAGAATCATTTAAAAAAAAATCCTGTATTTATATGATTAAAAATAATTGTAATTGTACCTAAAGTTTCAAATAACTGCTCTATCAGAATGATAAATGCTAGCTACGTTGAAGAATTTCATTGTTTTGATTTGTAAGAAAAAATATTAAAAATAAAAAAAAAAAATAAAAAAAAAAATAAAAAAATATTAAAAAAAAATAAAAAAAAAAAAAAATAAAAATATTTATTACAGTTCATTTCAAGGCAGATGAGACCCAACCACTTGAGCGTTATTATGTTTATAGGGGTTTGCGGTAAGGTGGCTGTAAACGATTTAAAAAGTCAAAGCCATAACCTCACTAGAGCGTTTGGTGAACTGTAAGACAGATTCCATTGCACCGACTTATCAAAGATGCCAGTTTGGTCACAGAGGAATTAAGATGTTGGTCCAGCGCAAAAATAATAAAATGGTAAGTCCAACTGTATTTTGTATTTTACTATAGAATTTCCACAAAAGCAAAATATTAGACACAGTTTTTATTATTAAATTAAGTAATTACATTTAAAAATAATAAAATTCTGAACCCTAGGATCCAAGCTAATAAAGAAAGTGGTATTTTGTTCAGTTTAATGAGTCAAGTAAAAAATTTATAAATTATTTTGAATCTAATGGAGATGCTTTACCTAAAGTGCGAATTCATAAAAAAACCAATGACTGCTCGTTTCCTAAAAAAAAATAACAAAATACAATAATATAATTTAAAAATCAAAGTTATGCAACCAGTATTCAAACTACTATTACCAACATAACAACTTGAATTCTAGTGACCGTGCTCTGACAGGTAAATAAATATTTTAACCACAAAACACAAACACTATTGATTAAAGAATTTACAGTTTTATCGAAATAAATACATGGGAACGTTGACTATTGAACTATTTGTTAAATAGTTAGTTTACAATAAACCATGCTAGAAATCCCCATTTAGGTTATTATCTTTCTAATGTTGGTGACCCCTTGTTTTTGTTGCCTGGCAACGAGGGTGTAAATTCAAAACAACTCGAGCAAATTTGTCATATTTTCGTGATAATTTTAATGTGTCATGTTTGGGGTTAAACATAATGAATGCGTTGGTTTTGAGTCCCGCTGGAGAGTCAAAAAGTATTAAATCTAGTGCCAATGTTTTATTTTAACACTATTTTAATTAGGGTATCATCTGTTGGAGCCTCCCAGACCACAGAGTATGAAACAACTGAAATGGAGACGAATACATCTAATCAAATAAGTGTTGAGGTATACATTTGAAGAGTAGTTTCATTTGCTAAATTGTTAGTTTAGGTACAAACTGAACCAACTGCACAGACCTCTGCCTCTGAAGTGGATGAAGAAAAGTTGGCAGAATGGCTCAAACGAATCTATCCTAGTGTTAAAAGGGAGTTGGATGATAGTACAAACTCAAGAGCTTTTAAAGGGTACCAACTTGCAAATGATTCAACTGATGCCAATTGTAAACTTGTGCAGACTGTTACTGTGGAGAAAGAAATAAAAGACCCACTTAGTGTAAGGTATGGATCTTGGACACAGAAAATTTTATCTGTGATTTTAGCGCCCTCATATTTCCGCGTTGTCATGGAATTGTACTAATAAAACTCTAGGGGTGTCTTCCAGCTTCAAACACAACTCATGGTGTACTCATGAAGGAATTGTCCGATTTTACACATTAGACCATGATGATAACTTACCAGAAGAAGCTAGACTAAAACTGAAAACAGATTCTTGTGTTACAGATATTGAGTTCCATTCTGCTCTTCCTGCTGTTGTAGCAGCAGGATTGTTTTCTGGTATTTTTTCAGAGTCGTTCTTACAGCTTGTAATTCATTTATTTAGGAAGCATTGTTGTTTGGAATATTCAGAAAGAAGAGGAACAAATTGTAGCAAAAATTGATGGGCATGGAGATGGGGTAACACAATTGTCTTGGATTGCCGATATTAATTCACCAAAGAATGTGCTCTTGGCATTGTCTAGTCTGGATGGCTATCTTTCGTTGTGGGACTTTTCTGTCTCTGAAATGGCTTTGACTTTAAAGGAGAGGTTTGTTTTAAGCTATGAAATAGTCTTGCATCAATACTAACGTTCAAATTTTTTCGTTTTTTATGATTTCATTTTTGAAGGCACCAAATCCGATCTCAGCTTTTACCCAAAGCCTCCGATAGCTCCCCCGAAGAAGTCATTAAAAAAGTCATCAGAGGTGTTACCTGTTTTAATTTCTCTAAACACGCACCTGAAATGTTCTTAGTCGGCGCTGAAGGTGGATTAGTAATTCAGTGTTCTTTGCTTGGCACAAGAAAACTTCCGGGTATGTTAATACCACCTATTGATGTCATCTCAACTATTTGTTTATAAATAGGAAACACAATGAGTGCCCCACTTCTTGATTCCGTTTTTAAATACTATCAACCCCACAAAGGGGAAGTAAACTGTGTTAGTTTTTCACCAAATCGCAAAGATATGTTCATGACCAGTGGATCTGATCAAGAAATTAGAATTTATATGATAGGACAAGTTAGTGACCGCGTTGTTGTAACAAAATAATTTTGTATGGTTTTGTAGGAAGAGCCGGCTAAGGTAATTTTTTTGAAACAGGCTCTAAATTGCGTTAGATGGGTTCCATATGAAGAGAGGATCATTTGTGGATGTGGTAATAATGGCATTATAGAGATATTTCAATTAGTTCGAGGCAAAGCGATTGAGAATACTACCAAAGACAAAATTAAAAAAGAGGTCTTGACACAAATTCAGGTTAACAAAATGAAGTCAGTTTTTGGTGGGTTATTGCATTAGTCATTTTTGGAGGTTTTTACAGGAGCAACATTGTAGCTGTTGGTACAGAAACCGGAAATGTTCAGATGTGGAGAGTACCTTGGACTTTATTTGGAAATATGGCGGCTTAAAATTAAAAAATGTTACATAAATAGATGTAAAAATGTTTCAGCCAATGTCCAAGTTTTATTATTTACTTTTTCAAATAAAATAAATTACTAACCATCACAAATCTCAAAAATTAAAATATCCAACATATTATTATTTACCTAGTTACAGAGCCTTGTCATTTCTCTGTCGAAGATGCTTTTCCTGCCACGAACAATTTTCAGAACTTTTCGTCAGAACAAGCATAACTGGTATCCAGACGCAGAATGGATGAAGCAATTTGGAGGTCCTGTAATGTTTGCCACCGACTTCACTAAAAATTTTAAATTGCCGCCGTATAGCGGCAAAATGCTTCCTCCTGAACGGAAAGTAACAAATTTGATCTTAAACTTTGGTCCTGCACACCCTGCGGCTCATGGTTGTTTCCGTATGATAACAGAACTAGATGGAGAAGTAAGAGATAAAACCTGTTTCATTTTTTTAATAAAAAAACTCAGATTGTGCGTCACATTACTCCGCATATTGGACTTCTCCACCGTGGCACGGAAAAATTGATGGAATACAAGACTTATAATCAAGCTCTTCCTTATTTGGATCGACTGGATTATATATCGCCGTTATGTAATGAACATGGGTTTTGTTTAGCTGTTGAAAAGTTACTGAATATTGATATCCCAAGAAGAGCGAAGTTTATAAGAGTGTTGTTTGATGAGTTAACACGTTTGATGAACCATATGGCGCTCATTTCGTTCTTGAGTTTGGATGTAGGCGCAATTACTCCTCTTTTTTGGTTATTTGAAGAAAGGGAGAAAATATTCGAATTGATTGAACGAGTTTGTGGTTCGAGATTGCATGCTAATTATTACCGAATTGGAGGAGTCAATCAGGTAATTACTTACAGTATTACAGTGTTACAACACACATTTTTATTAGGATTTACCGATTGGTCTTCTTGACGATACCTACAATCTCACCTCTAAACTTGGAGAGAGACTCGATGAAATTGACGACCTGATATCTAACAACAGGATCTTCATTGCTAGAACTAAAGGCATTGGCGTGATTACCGCAGAAGAAGCCATCAATAGGGGATTTTCGTAAAACAGTCGTAATAAAATGTGCAGTTTGGTAAAACTAATTCGTAGCGGCGTGATGCTTCGAAGTTGTGGGGTAAAATGGGATTTGCGCAAAACACAACCATACGAAATTTACGACGAATTAGACTTTGATATTTGTTACGGTACAGGTGGAGATATCTATGATAGGTCAGAAAATGAGACTATCGTCTGAAATGCATTACAATTTGATTTAGGTTCCGTGTAAGAGCAGCAGAAATAAGACAATCGCTCAGGATAATAGACCAAGTGATTAATAAAATGCCGACTGGAGAAATTAAAATTGATGATTATAAAATTAGTCCCCCGAAAAGAGCGGAGATGAAGGTTTAGTCTGAAGTTGTATCGATTCAATAACTATTTTTGTATTTAGACTTCTATGGAAGCGGTCATTCATCATTTCAAAGTGTTTAGTCAAGGGTACCAGGTGCCTCCAGGGTCTACTTACACTGCCATAGAGCATCCTAAAGGTAAGGGAAATTTAGATTCTTTTATTTCGATACAATTATTGACGAATTTACGATGATTCTGAACGTTCACACTGTTCAGAAGATTTATAAAGTTCGTTAATCTCTTATCTTGGTTATCAATTGTTGACACGGGTTGGGAAATATTGAACAAAGTGGTCATTGTAACAGACCTGCCAGACGTATTGCTGGAAATTTTTTAATATTATTATGCATTTGATGTATTTTTGCAATTTCAGGGGAGTTCGGCGTTTATTTAGTCTCTGATGGCAGTTCTAAACCGTATCGATGTAAACTTAGAACCCCCGGGTACAACCATTTATCAGCAATTGATTACATGGGAAAGAATTTATACCTCGCAGACTGTGTTGCTCTTCTTGGTAAGTTTGTAACAACAAAGTGTTGTTTTAACCGTTTTTCAGCTTCTCTGGATGTTGTTTTTGGTGATGTAGATCGATGAATAAAACCACGATGAAAATTAGTAATAGATAACATTTTATTCAAGAATAATATAATCATTGAACTAACATGTTGAACTAACTCAGTACATTCTTATGACTAGAAATACTATCATACAAAAGTTCCGATCCATTTTAGAAAACTGTTAATCCATGTCAAACACATACGCAAATAATGAGGATTAACAGTTCTGAATGGAGTCTCTTAAGAATGCCTGAATAAACGTAGGGACTGGCCAGTGAAGTATTTTTCAAGTTCGTTCACAGGAATGTTTATCACTTGTTGAAATGTTTTACTTAAAAGAATACAATAAGCTCGGTGAAGCAAAAAATGAAAACCTTTAAAACTTCAGGAGATTCTACAATAATTTTGTGTTAAAATAAATAAATACGTTTAAACTGCGTTGGCAGCTGACTATGTCCACATCGAGAGCGAACCTACTTCCAGCAGTTGTGACTAATTTACTGCTTTCTTTGGTCTTATGACAAACTAAAGTAGCCATTATAGTAATAATAAAACAACTAAACGTCATAAACACATCAACAAATGGACAGGACGAATATTAAATAGTATTCCACCAACGAGATTCAGTCTTTTTTCATTACTACCCCACACAATCTGGTTTTAGGCAGTTGGTTTACATGGAAGCACTTATAATAACTTAGGTTTCATTTAGTAACTTTCAACAAACTACACAAGTAGTGAAACAAAAACCCTAAACTAAAACCAGACGATTGCAGGATTTAAGACTTGTAGGTACGAATCACGTCTCTAATTACGGCCCTGCACAAAGGACAGTGCCCGCCTCCTTTGCCTCGCCACTGTTGTAACGCACATTCGTAGCACATGCACATGTGTCCGCACATGTAAAGGACGGCATCAATCGAGTTCTCGTAACATATCGTACACTCGGTGCCGGTGCCTACGGTGGCCCCATTTTGTTCGGCCCAACCGAGGGGAGTGGAATATGCGCTAGAGTCCGAGATGGGCTGAAACAAAACGAATTATAAGCAACTGACCCCTTTTATTGTTCTTTTTCGTTCTTACCTCTACGTAAGTACTGCTGCAGGTGGAAATCATCGTCCCCGTTGGAGGGAGAGTCGGCGTCACAGGCACGGGGGCCACCACGGCGTTGGTGACAGACGTCATCGGGACGGCTTGTCCCACGAAACTAACGCTGTGTTGACTAGGGTGCGGTCCATGTCCATTCTGGTGAACAGTCTGCGTTTGTTGGTTAAGAAAGTTAGCATGAGCTGGTGGTAGAATCACCGACAAGACCGCGCCCCCATTCGTTGCTGGTTGTACTTGGATATCCGCCGGTGCCACACAGCACAATCTCGAGTTTGATTGCAACACAGAATTTCTTCTAATCTCCGACTGACTGTTGATACTATTCATTGATTCCGTCGCCGAGGGAGAGATAATTCTTCGCTCGAAGCTCCGCATCGGTGAAACAGGAGACGGACAACTCATCACTCTTATCCGTTGTGTTGAGCCGTAGATATCAAAGAACGCCCACAATCGTAGAGTTTGGTCAACGTGAATGACTACCAGAGGGTTGTCTCCGTTTCTACTGATTTGCACTTCACCACTTGCAGAGATACAGAAGCTGATTTCGTCGCCTTTATTGAGATGACGCGCGAAGTCTCTACTCAAAACCCAGTATTCTGGTCGGTCCAATAGAAAATTCGAATCATCAGGAAGATCGCCCGTTTGCAACGTACCAGGGTCGCAAGAAGTCAAACCTAAACCTAAGCAGCCTTGGAACATTGGCTCCGTCGCGAGAATTTGCACCACAATTCTTTCTCCTAGCTGTAGAGGCCTGGCGGTGAAGACATAGCCTTGGCAGAATTCAGTGTCGGTTCTGTAGGCATTATTCCTCGTGTTCCCAAATCTGATATTCCTGCCCCTCGTTCTATGTAGCATCATTGGAGCAAAGTTGAGCTGAGGAGGTTGGTATCTTAAGAGCGGTAACGACATTTCCTCATTGTCTCTCTGTTGGATATGTACTTGTTCCATGCGATATATAATTCTATCAACATCTTCAGGATTCTCACAACTATTCGCCGCGATATTTCTACGAGAATTATTCAACTGGTGGCGAATATCAACGAATTCGATGGCCGTGGAATTGCCATAAACGTCAATTAGAGCCCATAGAGGCCCTCTCGTTTCGACGCCACTGAAAAAGACGCCTTTTTCTTCCCCGTTGATCCCGAAGTGAACATCACCGGTGGAAGTAACATAATAGAACAAAACGGTGTTCTGACTACAATAGCGTTCGGGGAGAGCTTTCGCCCAATAGCCGGGCTTGTTGGTCAAGTCTGGACACGCATATTTAGGGAGACCGTAGCGGAGACTGCTGGGGTCATTGAAGGTGAAGCCGAAGCGAATCACACCGCTCCAGTTGTTCGAAATCTCCAAAAATTTAATGCAGATCTGTAAAAATAAAAAAGACGCGTTATTAGAAAAATGTCGAATTATTGTCATATAAAACTTACCTTCTCGTTGACTTTGACGGGCCTGGAGCTGAAGGCGATTCCCTTGCAAAAGCTCTCAACGCGCCTGGCGATGGTCCCATCCCTGGAAATCCTGATATTCTCGCCATGGACGTTGTGGAACAGCAACGGGGGTAAATTATTAGTTCCGCCGCCGTTTGATCCGGACCTTGAGGCTGCAACAAAAGAAATCCTTATTTAGCAACAGACACAACATGTGCAAAACATCTGGGAAGAGTCACCATAAATTCGCCAGAAATAGAGAATTGTTAAGTACTCGACCGCAAGCTCATCCAGGTGTTAAAGGTATATCTGCAATATGGCGCTCTAAGGGGAGGAACACATCTGTCCTTAAAGTAAGGGTGCGCCTGAGGCTTCCGGTTTGTCAACTTCCGACGAAGAAAGAAAAATACAAGTGAAGACCGAGTTTTTTCAAATATTGAGTGTTAACGTTATGTAAATTAGTGTATTGTGTGAACGCAACAATGCCATCACTTTGGATATAAGTCTAGGAAAATCTTCACCTTATATCCGGTTGCGAACCGGAAGCGTTTACATAAGACACGTGCGCAAGAGCATAGATCCGGGGGGTTGAAAGTCCGTATCGAATTACTTTTGTTACTTCCATTTTCAGTTGCATTTTTCCAGTGAAATGCCCTCAGTTAATGAATTCTCTACCCTTGAACATCCAGACATCTCAATCCAACAATTCCCTTGATGCTCTACACAAAAAGAGGATTGGACACATGACGCAATGAATATGAGGGTGTATGTTTATATATTTGCGTGAGTAATGCTATTATGAGAGGGTTTCAGTCAAGTGTTCGCAATTCCAAGCGACGATACAAAAATAGTCCCCTATGGGCTTAAGTCTGACGGGATATAATGGAAAACCCTCTCAGTCGCCCCCTTATCACCATACAGAAATTTTCGTAAAGTTATTAACGACGCTTTAATTAGAGCGAAGTCACAGTAATGTTAAGAACGTGCAGTGAGTAAAGATCGCGGCGTTACCACCGCAAGAAATCTTCTCGCGCACTGGTTAAATTGATAAATCTTCACATTTCTTTGTGATGAGAAGTTCCCACGCTAGATACCTGGACCAGCGCGGAGAGAGACGAAGCGCTCTCTCCGCTCTTGGATGCGTGCGAAGAAGGAAATTGTTTGAAACGCACTCAGATAACGTTATATGAGGCGCCGTCAGGATTTTCTGCAGATTCTAGACCACATAGTAGCGCGTGAAATAATATGCATTGCTGTTTATTTTACTTCATTCATAGAGATGTGGAACAATGCACCGATGAACTCGTGCATCTGGAGATATTTTCAATATCAAACGGCCTTCGTTTTTCATAAATAATTTATACATGCTTTTAGTGTTAACTACAATACCGGAGCTTCGAGTCAAAGCATCGGTTTTATTTATTAATTGACGTTCGAGCAACGTTCTCACGATTAAATTTAATTATGTAAACCGATAAAATGACTCGTTTGATATAGGTATCCAATTTCCGTCGAGATATCTGCATTTTAATATCCGCTATGGGAACTCAGACTCTCACCTATTTCCGAAAAGTAAGCTTAAACGTGACAAGCGTCTCATTATCAATCGGTAATTGACACTCGGATCGTGTTTTTACAAAGAACTTGCCGGAGCAGCACATTTTCAACAAGTGACTGATATTTCTGGTTGAAAGACTACTGAAAAACAAGCATACGTCACAGTAGCTAACCAAAAAGAATGAATGGAAGTCTTGAATGAACGACATCCGAAGGACGGAGTAAAATTTCCGTCGACCCAACACCGTGACGGTTAAAAAATACCTGAGGGCATCGGAAGTTCATCCGGTAGCACCCCGTAAAAATCACTGAAATCTCTGCAAAAAATGGTTTCTCGCTTTACAGTTTTCCGAAACGGGATCCGCAGTCATCACCATTGTGGTCGTGTGAAAGATCGCTGCAGTTTTTTCTCGGTCTCGACAATCTCAGGAATTTTGAACGCGCAGGGCCGGACTCAAAGAGATGTGAAGTAGATATCCAAATGAGAGTTTACGGTGTGTGCGAGTTAGGGATGAGCAGCCAATCGTGGTAATGACAAGGCGCAGTGATTTGAGAGTGCGTGCGAGGTCTCGGCGACTTCAGCGGCCCGAAGAACCGGAGGATATGAGAGGCAGGAAGCTCAGCCAGATAGAAACAACTAGCACACCTCATCAAGTTAAATACACAATTAGTACCATTATGGGCATTTCTTGTTACAAATCAGCGACTACTGAGTCATGACGCGGAGGTCTGCATGTTCTCAGGCTCTGAACTGAAGGCTGTCCAGAGCTTGAGAAAATTTGACCAGAATGGAAGGTCATTATTCAAGGAATGCCTCAACATTTTCATTAATTTTGAATGAGCAACGAGACAAGAAATAGTTTTATTGCGTGCTAACAGTGAAACTGTGATTTATGTCCTCATTTCCTAAATATTTAGTTTGTCCAATGAGTGAATATTATCTTTTGCTTTACGTAACAATCGATTGCTTAAATTTCATCGAAAATGTCATAGAAATAGAGCGGCCTTCTTAGGCCTGAGGGAATGCCAGCTGTTGGAGCACAATCCCGTGAGACGCCTCACATATGGCCCCCACGGAGTTTGTCTAGGCGTCCCCATCCCACAGAACCCCAAGGAAATGTCTAGCATTTATTCGTTACTATTTATTACAGTCTAGTGACTAGACCACATACAGAGTTAATCTCATAGATAATAGAAAACGGATTAAATATTTATACAGACGATCAAATCGCTGCATTAACGAGTCATTGCACTCGACAATGTGCACAATTTTAAAAACGATGATTCAACTTTTGTGGTTACATTAAAATCGTTGTTTTATGCTACGTTTCTATTTTATTAGAGTGTAAAATCGTTGCAATGTTGAGGTTGTCGACCTCAATTTAGCCACTAAGAAATTGTTTCTCAAATTCAGGAAACATTGTTCGATCAAAATGAAGAAACACGCAGCAAACAGGATCCTCCATTACGTAAAGGCCACCAGAATTTACTTTTACCCGCGTAGTAAAGTGAAAATATGTTATGTTTCTTTGATGTAAATTCGCTGTGGATGATCAATATTAAGTGCTACGAAATTTATATTTGGACCAGAAATAGATCAATACTTGTACACCTGCCAAGTCTCACCTGAAAACAAAAATCGGATTCTTAGCCCAAGACAAATTGGTTTAAACCATGATATGACAACAGTCACGTGTCTCCTACATGTGGCATATGTATTTATTAGTGCGACACGTGTTTTACGGGGTTCCAACGAAATTTCTGACTTCCGGTCGGATTACTGGAATTAATTCAACGTCAACATCTCAATCGACCAGATTGACACTAAAATAAACCTCGCGAAAATTCCGAAAATATTTGTGTTCACTAGGGAATGATTCATTGAGGCACGAAAATAAAATGGCAACGATTTTTTTAAATAAACATTGTCGGGGCATGAAACCGGTGAATCGGAAACGAAAGGAGGGTGGATTTGTAACGGTTATTACAAATAAAACGCAAGGGTATGAGTACTAGACGAAGAAATTCTTCTTTTTATGTGGGTCAATAGTTCAAAGGTAAATCAGCCAGTATCGTCTTCACATTCCGTTGAAGGCACCGGATAAGGAGGTGCTATTCTCCGAAATAATCCCAAATTAAGTCTTTGTTAGTCTTTCAAATGATTAACTGACAAAATTAACAACCATAAACAAGTAAAACCAATATTGTTCCAAGTAATGGCAAGATGAGTGCTCGACTCCTCTCTCTGTCTCCCCGAAGATGAAGCACTGCATCAGACAAAGCAAACACGGAAAACAAGCGTTGAAGATACCTCAATAACCGACGATATAGAAAGTCTTGAGAGCTACTGTACCGTGGGAACCGAAGAGTCGTGTTCGTGTAGTTAACATTTAGGTAACGTCGAGGAACGCAAGCGATATTAACTCTTATAAACCAGACAGTTAAGAAGGTATCAATTATTGAACGCGATCACCTGTGTGCGGGATTTGTGTAACACGCATTCTACTCGGTTTCATTAATTTTATTAGAGTTGCGATGAGAAATGTTAAAACGGTTCGCTTTTTCTGGCGGTTCCCACTAAATCAACGAACAAAAGGTTACCTGAGAAGATCGCCGACCAATCAAATTCGAATTAGCTTCATTTATCATGTTGAAATTAACATTGTAAGCACACATTTAAAAGAGTTTTTCACGTGTTAAAAGTCACGAGCATTAGATGCATCGGATAATTTACGGTTTCTTGAGGCGAAGTTCAAGTCGGTGTTATCTGGGAGAGTTCTTTAGACTTGAAAAAATTAAAGGAGACTTTTTCGTGGGCTCCTCACTTTCTACGCTTATCTCGATCTGTGATAATTCCAAAACTGATTTCATGCTGTTGTGGTTCCATAATTAGCATGGAAAAATTCTTCATTTTAATGATCATTTTGAAACGTAGGTATTAGTTCGGGTAGCAAACAATGACTGTACACAATATTGTGAAACATAGCGGAAAGTATAATTGTGGAAGAATCCTCAATTCATCGACCTTGCAAAGTTGAATTTAAACAAATCGATTTCTTTGTCCGGATCAAGATTTGGGCTAGAGTTTTGGTTCGTGCTTGAAAACTCTATGGCGTACAATACGGCGGTTATTATCCGTCGTAAAGATAAGGGGGCGGAATAACAGACTTCCGTTTCCCGTGAGTATTGTGTTCCGCGTTAAAAAGTAGTTTGTCCATTTGTAAACAGTTATGCAGAAAAAATTGCGCAAGATTTATATGAGAAACACAAACCTAATCCCATGCGGCGCTTGATCTTCTTGAGAACCTTCATTTTTCCTTTCAAAGGTGAAAAGATATCGTCGCCTTTGACCTTATCGGCTTTGCAATTGCAGGTTTTATTTTCAGATATCCCCATCAAGATATTTACACGGTCACGTAGAGTTTCTATTCACTAACACTTTTTTGCAAGTTCCATTACACTAACACTAAACCGAATTGATATTAAAGACGTTAAACTATAAGAAATAAGAAACGCGGATAAACGAAACGATGACACCACTCCTTCTGATGTTGCAGAAGGACTGAAAGAATTTTCAGAGTTTACTGCTTCAAATGTGGATGAATTTGGGAGCAGTGGGGGCAAAACAGCTGCGGCCACGAGCCGCCAACCAATGAAATACTTGCCACACGCCTGATGCCTTTGCAGCCGGCGCGGACAGATGTGACACCCTATCTTGCTTTACCTGTGTTTACCTATTCTTCGTTTTACCTGTTGTATGTGAAAATTGCCGCTGGGCTGGGGAGGACACCAAAGGACATCCATTTTTCAATATTAATTAAAAAGCAACTTTAACTGAAACTTCCTCAAAAATTACATGACTCTTTAAAGGGGTGGGTTTCTAGAACGACACCCCAAAGAACCAGAGTCGTTTTGATTTTTGACGAATTGGTGGAGGCTTGAACTTACCTACTTATTTTGAAAGTCGGACATTTTGATATTACATTTTTTTTGACTGACCAAATTAGATAAATCTAAGAATGCAACAGCTGTGAGAATTGTGTGCCGAAATGTTGGAATTTAAAGAATTGAATCTAATAAGGGAAATCTAAGATTCAAGATGTTAAGCAGTCTGCAAAATAACATTTTTGGTTCTAAGGAATCTCATAATCTAAAAATTAAAAGATAAGATAAAATATGAAAAGAAAGAAAAAAACAAAAAAAGAACAAGAGCAGTTAGAAAAATATTAAAAGGATTTAAATCCCAAATAAAAAAAACTGAAGAAATAGACATAAATGTTAAAAAGGAAAATCGAATGTACCTAAAAATTCAACAGCGGAATCTGCTAATATCTCAAACGTCCAATAGCTCTAAAGATTTATTGAAGAAATTGAAAGAAAAAACATTGCAAATTGAAAAAAGGAAAAAAAATATATCGTCCAAAATTTTAGTTTTAGCTAGGTAATACATTTAAAATCCGATGATTATACGTAGGATTTTACAATTAGAACGAAAAAATAGAAACTAACGCAACCGTGTTGAACATCCGGTACGTTCCAATATACATTTCCTGAATAATTTTTAATTATAGTTCGCGAACCAAACAGAATTGTGCGTTCCTCTTTTTATTAGAGACTCTTAATTTAAATTTCGAACAGTGGGAATTTGTGCTTTCCTCTTATGGATAATTACAAAATTACGATCAATTCTTAATACCGGGAATTAACGTATCTTAATATAGGATATATCTGTCCATTTGCTGCGGATATAGCAACTCTAAATGGAATTATAATTACGTGTTATAGCGACAAGTGTCATTAAAGGGAAGACTAGTAATTTCTTTATTAATACAGCAATATCTAGTAGTAGGAAAGCAATGCCCATAATAAGAATATCCGCTTATTAAGACAAAATGGCTCTGCTTGATTAATTGCACTGTATAAAATCATGTGGAAAAGGCATTGTATGTTTAATTAAACTGACATTTATTTCCCAACAAAAACTCGATCACACATAAATTTGTAATTTCAATAAGCAAAGAGGTGTGTATCCGGTAAATTTCCTTTCGTATTTTTCCAATATATCGGAAGAGAGCAATCTTTCACCAAGTTCTTTGTCCAGTCTAATTAAAGACCCACTTAAAAACAAATCACCACCCACATAGAAAAGTCACCCTGTCTCATTGCCCTGACGAGCGTTTCCGGTCGTTAAATTACCTCTTATTGCTCTAAGCGGACAATTAAAGGGGTTATCAACACCAAGAAGTAGCTGCTACCTTTTAAATTAATTTTGAAGGTTTTTAAACTAAAGATAATTGACAAGACCCTTTATCCATTATTCGAGTCATTCGCCGACTTCCGTTCATTACTTTCAATTTAAGTAATGGGTGTAACGCCGTATTTGAATAAATTTACCTTGAGCGAGTGGGAGATGTTTTTGACAAACTTTGATAAAAAATTGAGTGTTACGCTTTCGCAGCAGTACAATGACTCGTTGGATGCATTCATTTAAATGTTTTTATGCATTTGTTCCTACTTTCCATGCAAAACTGCTCACAGTTAAAGATATTATACAAAAATTTGGAAACATCGTGAGAACTTTATATTTAGACAAGATCTCAAACGTCATGTGTTTACTATACGTGCATATACTACTTAATTCTTTTAGCACTGCTTCAGTGGTATTTGCTCTAACTTCGTAAAATTTTGAATATTTATTCATGATTTATTTATATCCGCTGATCTAAAATTCCAGTTCAAGGTTGGTCGATTAAACGTGAGGTTTGAAGAGGATAACAGCAATTTACTCTTCTTAACTTAATTTGCGAGTTTAGTTAATTTTTCTCAGAAATTCAATGTCTATAAAACATGTGACTGCAATATTACTCTTAGACTTGTTGCTGTGTTGATTGTGCCATATATCTCCAAAGTCAATAAAGAACGTCGTCTCTAAAATACAATAAATAAATACTCAAATGTCGTTAAAATATATTGCCAATAACTTATTATTTGCATAAGATTGTGAGCTACGTGGATGTAGTAACACGTCTTGTTTTCTCCTCAAACAGAGATTTCAAGTTCCCACGAATCCAGTCATATGTTCGAAAATAAGGGGCACCCACCCCCATTGTTGGCATCAGCTGTTCGTTGCCTAACCTTACGCAAAAAGTATATACCTGACCCAAGACGATCAGTGCATAGTTGTTTTCTTGTGGTTTTTAACGAAGAATGGAAGGTAGAAAGAATGACTCCTTTTCAAAAGTGGCTCTTATTTAGATCCGACAGACCTGTTGGCGCCAAAACACTTGTATTTACATTTTATACTGTGTACAGTGAAGGTACGCCTCAAATTATAATTACATATTTACATAATAACGTAAATACTGGAAAGATCAGTGGAGAATTCTAAAAGGTTACGTCAGTATCATTGGGTTAAATGGGCGAAGTGTGCGATGCACGTGTGGCGTGCCTACCTTTTCTTAAGATTTCTTAAGACCCGAGTCAGACAATTGTTGAAGAATCACCTGAAAGCCATAAGTTCACATTCTGCACATTCTCAAAGCAATATAATCAATTTATTTCAGCTGGCGTAACTTGTTTTGCGAGAACTGTCGTGGGCGAGGGTGGGAATTTATCGTGAGTCCTGACCTGAGGTCTTCTAAAAGTTCCGTCTTGCAAGCGTTGTCACAGCCAAGTTGCTTTTGGAAAATAACAGTTAAATATAAAAACGCTGCCACAACAATAATTACAATTAAGTTTCACATGGCTGGAGAACTGTTGGTGTCCGACAGGTTATGAACTCGTCTTTCAGCCAGACGTTTCGCTCATATTCAATTTACATGATGTGTCAATGTCCAATGAATGCGAAATGACCAAAATAATGGCGGAGAGGTGGGCAGAATGCGAGTTTTCATCGTTTTG
Organism: Gnatocerus cornutus; assembly: GCA_029298725.1. Lineage (NCBI taxonomy): Eukaryota > Metazoa > Arthropoda > Insecta > Coleoptera > Tenebrionidae > Gnatocerus > Gnatocerus cornutus. Next base: position 5,007,541 of record CM055514.1, read on the forward strand.
AACAATTTGTTCTACTTATTTTCAGTATTTTTTTACAAATTCGTTTCAAGAGCAAATTTACTCGTAATGTTTCCCTTTGTATATTTATATCCGCATGCCAAAGAAAAGAATTCAGCGGCTCTTTGACATCCTGGTCAGTGCAAAGAATGAATTTCATAACCACCTGTAGATGCTCCACACAACTGCAAAAACCTAATTAACGAATTCTTTTAATCGCTTATATTGAAATCAATTAATTTAACACGAAAATTTAACACAAAAATGTTTTTACATGACGACCCAAGAGAGTTTTTTATAAATTATTTAGTGCTCTCCAAGAAGCGTCCACCTGCCGCCATCATGGTTAACTCAGCATCTCCTGAAGGTGCAGCAGGTGACGTGCGGCATATGCAAGCAAAATTGTCTATTGGTGAAATTAAAAAAAATCCTTTATGAGGTAATAAAAAAACTAAAAACACGCCATTGTTCAACCTTATAACAATCATGCAACTAATGTAATGTAATGTACCATTTCCGGTAAAAATCGCTAATTAATCTATCAGGTGTGACAACACGTAATTCCGCAAATAAAAGAAATGAACTGTCCACGCCTTTAGAATTTTTGGTCATTGACCACTGTTATTTCTTGAAACATTTGTCCACCGTGTGGGCTCTTCTGGAAACTACCTTTGAAATTGTAAAACCAGCTGTTGCATTTATCTGATTATTCTCTATCATCTGTAGAATGGGAAGTTCGAAGCACATGCTATCCAAGCTTTGAAAAATTCAGAAAATCCCAATTCTGTCTTTTAGGGTTTTATGATTATGGCAGTAACGTGGGAAAGCCTGAAAATTCACAGCGCAATAAAACTTACTTTGCCTTCTTTGCATAATGAATAGACTTTATGATGACAGGTGTGGTCTTCTATCCAAAGACGCAAAAAAATGTCCACTCATTTTTGTTGGCAATTTTCTTTGCTGGCACATGTCGGTTTTAATTTATGAGAACCGAAGAGTTATTCCGAGCAGTCTTGGTAATAAGTTTATAAGCAAATTTTCGATCTTGAGAGCATTACGCACCTGCTTTTTCGACAACCCGCATCTTTGACTTAACGAGCTGCTGCGGAAAATTATTGGCGAGAAGCAGGTGATGTATGTACAAGAAATCCGTCAGCGCCTTTTTAATCTAGGAGAAACGGACGAAATAGCTGTCTAATGTGCGATAATGATAAACGAACCACAAATACTTTTATCAAAAACATGCAGGTATATTAAATTCGTAATTACAACTTCACTTTGATTGAAATTGTAATTAGGAGCATTTTATTGTCGAAAAATAAAAAAATTCTATCTAAAAAAATGTTAGTAAACGCGTACAATAAGGATGTTTGTTGGTCGGTGGTGGATGTAAGAACTGTTATAAAAGTATATCATACACCTGTTGGTTAAAGAAACCATCAGTGAGCTAACAGGTGTCTTCAAATTATCGAAGAGTCGTCTTGGAGGCAAGGTGAATTATTCAGCTGCTTCCATTTCGTTTTTTTATTGATAAGAGGACAGAACATCTCGAAGTAAATTTAAGTACAGCGACAATGATAAAAGCAACAGATTTTGATTATGAAAAGATCTTTTTTACGTTCAACATGTTCAACGATTGTATTTTGATTTTTTTATGAATCACAACTGCGAGAACACAAGTACACATTTTTTAAAATTATATAGACTATTCACCTATTCAGTATTATTATGATAATAGATATAGAAAGAATTTTATACGAAGCTGCTCTTTCTATTGATGTGAAATACAAACAGATTTGACAACGGTTTCCAGAATAAATTGGTGTCAATATCTCGTTCGTTTGTAGAGCAAATCTAATGCAGTTTGTCTTCATTTTACGCAGAATTTGATGTAGAATACAAATCTAAGTTTAGAATTTTGCTAGGGCAACAAATAACAGAATTATTGACGATTGACGTTAAAATTCTGTACTTATATTATATCGAAACTAAATTTTCATAAATTTAAGGGTATTTGTATAAAAAAAATAACATTTCCCTCCTTGAAATTCGCAGAAATTGATAATCAAAATCTAAAATTCAGGTCACAGAGCAAACAAACAGAATTTACCTTCCTGCAGGTTTTGGATTACATTAAATAAAGTATTTCCCGTTTAATAGCCTCTATAAGTACGCACGAAACACTAAAAATAATGGAATAGGTTTGGGAAATAAACAGTTTTCCGCAAACCAAAATTGCTTTATTTTCGGAATTTATTTAGGTGAAATTGCAAAAGCCCATTCCGTGACTGTCGTAAATCAATCCAAACAAATCTCCAGATATGAAATTACACACTTTTCTCGTATTTTTCCCAAGCAACCCACAAAAGTAATCACAACCCTTGCAGATGTCCGCATAAATTGAAAAATAGTGTCGAAAATTACGTCCAGGTGACCCTGCAGTGAAAACATGAAAACAATATCTTCGATATTCCTCGGATACAGGGGGCGAAATTTAGGGGTGAAATGTAAATGCATCCCTATACATCCATGCGATTATGGTCGTTATGCACGCGGTAATAACGTGAGGTGAAAGCTACGATTCAGGTAAATAGTGGATGAAGTTACGATTGATAAAGAGGATTCGAACAGATGTGCTAGGTGGAGGAACGGAAGCTGCATGGGGTGAGTTGTGGTTCCGCTCATAGAAATACCCTCACATGTGATAAGAAAAAACGGAAAAAGAACACAAGCTAAGTACTTAAATAGTTTTAGTAGTCATGTTTTCTATTGAAAAAAATAAAACAATAAAACTACAATGGGTTGACAATAATAGGCGATTGTTCTTGTTACAATGGCCAATACGCTATTACGTCAACAACTTAAGAAAGTACATTTTCTTATTTCTTTAAATTACTATAATAATCGTGAAAAAGGACCCAATATTAATAGAAACATATGGGGCTTTTGATGGGAGCTTGCACTCGGCAGTTTGGCACGCGCCTAACATGTGTCTCAAAAAATTCCTCCACTGTTATTAACACTGCGCCTAAGGGTTTTATAGCTTGGCTTGGTTCAAGTCATAATAATAAAAACGGTAGATTGAAAGATAATACCGATGTGAGTGGTTTTCAATGTTGATTATGCTCACAGACAATTCCTTGAAGGAAATGAGAATTAGAATATCTTAATGTGTCTACGGTATACAGATATTCATCAGATTCATTCGTTTTGAGCTTTGTCATTGGAAAAATAACAGTTCCTTCCTGTTTATGTAAAACAAACTTCGAGAAATGTTCCGTTATTTGAAAAATGTTCAAATATGTAGTAACAAATGTTTATAAATAATGCAAAAGAAAGCTAATTCGAGCAAAATGACCCAATTAAGAAAGACTACCAACCGAACAAAATACAAAACTTGACCCAAAATTAACCAAAAAAATCTGAAATTTCATCATTCTTCTTTTGATTTTTAATGTTGTTTTGATACTTCAAATGTTTTATTTTCATATTCAAATTCTTCAAATGAATGAAATCATGATTATTACGAATTTTTTTATTTTTTCATACTTCTCAGGAGGCTGTTTTTTGAAAAAAATAGACTCACACCACACTCGCGACCTTAACACCAAAGAAACCTAATAAGAAAAACCATGATATAAATACTCCATAGATCCTAGAACATAATACTCGTTCTTCTATTACATAACAGTGAGGCCAGAAACAAGAAATTGCAATGATAGTACAGTGCACTATTATAAACCAAATTTAAACCAACAAAGAACTCGCATTATTACAATTGCATGAGCATCCAGCACGCATAAAGAGCAACTGTTCATAACGGACAATATTAAGACCAAAGTATCGTAACAAAGGTGTCCGTTAATCAAAGTATCACATTGTCTGTCTGCACTGTTATTACTATTACACTTGATGGCGGTTCTTTTGGTATTAAGACCTTAATGGAACATCTGTATGTTATTGAACAGTCACAAAACGAATTTTTGATCGCTTTTAATTACAGTCCAATATTTGGTGGTTGCTGACGGAAGTTAGGAAGTTAGGTCACGTTACATTCTCACACACGCGTTGGTGAAGATGCCACCCAGTGGTGGCGTGATGCCTGAAACTTCAACACCTTTAAATTATCAAAGATGAAAAAAATAACCGCTTTGTGGTTGGACGACCTATTTTTATTCCTTTTAAGTTGCAGATCTGCGACTTCAAAGTGCTCACGATGGATTGTTTCCAACTTTTATTTACAGTTTCATGCTCCCTTTCTCGCCGTCACTGCTTCCAAAATGTTGTGTCTGAATAACCAGCTGCCGGACACGCGTCTGCTCCCGTTAGCATGCAAACAAAACCCACCCCATCAAATCAAGCGCATTATTATACACCCATTTCGCGTTCTCCAGGTTCACTTTTCTACACATTTATGCATTCTGATACAAAATGTGGGGTCTCACTATTGTTTGCAACTTGGATTGCAACAGATGCTGTTGCCACGACCACGCAACGCAACGTTTTTATCACAATTCAAGCCAATTAATCCGAGACCTACCTCACCAGGGAAAACACCGGTCATAAGCCCCTCAGGAATGTGCAAATATTGGATAAATAAATGCATATACATGCTTATTTTTAGCTTGTTGATAGTGATGGATGAAATGTGTACTATGTTAAAAATGGCATCGACGTAGACATGCTGGTGGTATTCTTTACTCAACTGCAACGCTATTAATAAAACGCTTTTTCCTCCTAATGATTGTTAAATTTGAACTCGATCTTTATGAGGCTCTAAATGTGTATGTATGCAACTACTTGTCCGTGTTAAGACGTCTTAAAACTTGTAATTATTTTTTAATAGTACAGCTGCTGATTGAAGAAGGGGTGAAATTTCGATTTGGATCAAAGGTAATGCAGAAAGTATGTTTTAGTACGGATGCAGTTGGTTGTTATTTACACAGAAATAAAAGTCGTTAAAGACTTGGTCTAATAGAAGGGAAACTACACAAGGTATCGAATTTATGTTTTGTTATGGTTTTTAAACACTCAAAAAATATAAAAAATGAAAATAGCTACTATTGAAAGAAATAAGCTGATAACTGCAAATAATAGTATACAGGGTATTTAGGGATATTATTAAACAAAAAATGTAAATAATGTATGAGTCTACAATTCATCAAACGCTCTAGTGCGGTTATGGCTTTGACTTTTTAAATCGTTTACAGCCACTTTACCGCAAACCACCATAAACATAATAACCATCAAGTGGTTGGGTCTTATCTGCCTTGAAATGAACCGTAATAAATATTTTTACCCAGCTGGCCAGTCTTGAAATTCCTCAAAATACGACTTGAAGTGCAATTATATGAAACTTACAAATAAAATTATAATAATTATCTTATAACTCGATTGATTGACACAGTAAACTTGTGGAATAATCTTATTATCTCACGTAAACTATAACAAGATAGCCAATTAGCCAATTATTCTGTTTCATTTATTTTTAAGATATTCGTATACATTTAAAACTATGTCTTTAGCTTCCGGTGGTAAATGCATACGAGACATACGAGGTGTAGCCCCGATATCTACTTCGGGTTCAACATCTTCAACGCCAATTACTTCAACATCTCCATTAAAGTTCTCATCCTACCCCATCGATTTCGATAAATTCCATGTTGTCGCCATTTTCTTGAAGATCAAATTCGTTGTGATTCCAATGTCTCCACATAATGATTCTTTAATTATAATAAATGTAGGGGAGAGGGGAGCATAGTGGGGTACCGGGGCATAGCGGGGCAACACTGCTGCTGCTCAAATCAAACGCCGTGAAAAAACTCAAATAGCATGTTTTGATTGGTTGTCAGTTGACAGTTGACCATGTGTGTTTTATAAAACAAAATGTGAAATTCAGTGTTTTCGTTAAAAAATTTGCGAACTTAAGGAGCAAGTTTTTTTTAAATTTAGTCATACAAATGTAGTGGCTAAATATGATGAAACTACTCATTTATGTGCAATAAGCGTTGATGACTAAGTAATTTTAAAATGTTACTTTTTCTAAGTAAGTACACACTTATTCAAAAATTTGATTGTCCCATAGGGTACCCCACTTTACCCCTATATGCGGGGCAAAGCAGAGCAAATCCCATTTTTCAAAATAATGCTCACATGTCGTAAGTTTTTTATTGTAATCAAAAAAAGTGCAACAAAAATCATTCGCAATACATTAGTCTATGATATTTAGTAACAAATTTTTGTTAATTCCTATTATTTTGGAATGCATGACTAATTGATTGTTAAGTTCCCCACTATGCCCCCCTCTCCCCTAGTTCTAATTATACAGGTTGTCCCAGAACTCATGCCTAGCCGAAAACCGGGGATATCGGGAAAAGGTGTGAATGTGTAAATTGCTGAAAAAAAAGTTCCAGCTCCAACAGAAACTAAGAGAAGACATGACAAAGTTGACCAATCACAAGGCCGCGTGGAGATGGTCTGTAGGATACACTGGCGTGTTGCTAAGAAACCAGTTTAAATTTTCTCCATTAAATTTTGTATGAACAATCTGGTCCACTATAAATTTCACTGACGTTAGAATGACAGGCTTCAATAAATCTAACTCATATTGAACTTACGGGTCGATTTCAAGTCACTGTGTTAACGCAAATTTGCAACCGTTGCCAAGGTATGAGCAATGTGATTGGCGTTGCTATGTTGCAAATGGGATTTGCAGTAACGCAAGTCACACTTGAAATCGACCCCTTAGTGTGCAGAAACGGCTCAGCGTACTTTAGAAATTGACTAGAGGGTTGACGAGCGTTGAATGACAAGAGACACACCTGGAGGACAACTGACACAGTGAAAATCGAAGTGGAGTGTGAAACGGCGTTTCTTTTGGTTTCCCTCGCTTGCTGGTTTCCTAGTTGGTAACAAATATCCTAAAACGGTTCAGGAGTACTCGGCGGCAGAATGCCTCGAAATGCGTCTTATTTTTGAAGAGTGCGATCGAAATTAATATTAGCAGCAAGAACGTACCGAGGACGTTTTCCAGGTCGTGATTATTATCCGGACAACAAAACGATTCTTTAAGCCTCATTTCCACGGTCCGTTCTAGAGAGAACAGAATTTGATTTACGATGGAATTTGAGTTATTACACCATATTTTGCGGTCAGAAAATTTGCAAATCCTATTGCACCCTTGGTTTACAATCCTCTGTTCCGATTCGGGCGGACAAGCTGGTTGAAACGCCGAACCACCACACGGACTGCTACATTTGGTGATAACCAAACAGTTTTAATTACTCCAATTCTTTTAATTTGAACACTAATTTTTTATCATAATGTTAATAAGATAAATAACACATATAAATGTGGATTAATTTTAATAAAGATGGTGATAAATGTTGATGAACGTACTTATTTCCTGCATTGAAATTTACAGAATCATTGTATGAAAACAGGTGTGAATGAATGCAGGTAGGTACGTTTCTTATCTCTGTGAGTGGATTTACCCTTTCGAAATACCCGACAAGTCTGTATTTTTGTAGATTTGGTCAGAGTTATTACCTGAAAATTTGAATTTTTAGAATTTAGAAATTAGTGAAAGTTAACGTACCAGACATATCCACGTAATAGGTAACTTGAAGTATAAATAAAATGAAATAGATTCATGACCATTCTGTTCTGGTTCAAATGAACGAACCATCTTGTCTGACCGACATCGGTCCGGCGAACATTTCAACACAGAACCAAGACAGAATCGGTTCGGCGGACATTTCAATTCAGAACCAAGACAGAACGCAACGGACACACAGAACGCACAGAATCATTGAAACTAAGTTAAGTTAATACGTTAAGATAAAATCTTACTGGATTTAAATTGATGATTGCTGACATTATTTTACTGGTGGAAAAGTTATTTAAACATCAATTCTGGGCGTCTAATTTCAATTATTCTGTGCGTTCTGTGTTGAACTGTCCGGTGCGTTCTGTCTTGGTTCTGCGTTGAAATGTCCGCCGAACCGATGTCGAACAGACAAGATGGTTCGTTCATTTGAACCAGTACAGAATGTTCATGCATTTATTTTATTTTATTAATACTTCAAGTTACCTATTACGTGGATATGTCGGTATGTTAACTTTAATTAATCTCCAGAAAATTCAATTCATAGAACGAAATTAAAAATTCAAATCTTCAGGTAATAACTCTGACTAAATCCACAAAAATACAGACCTGTCGGTTATTTCAAAAGGGTATTTAAGAAGGGTAGATAAGAAACCTACCAACCTGCATTCATTGACGCCTGTTTTCATACAATAATTCTATAAATTTCAATGCAGAAAGTAAGTACGTTCATCTAGATTTATCACCATTTTTATTAAAATTAATCCACATTTATATGTTATTTACTTAATTAACATTATGATAAAAAATTAGTGTTCAAATTAAAAGAATTGGAGTAATTAAAACTGTTTGGTTATCACCAAATGTAGTAGTCCGTGTGGTGGTTCGGCGTTTCAACCAGCTTGTCCGCCCGAATCGGAACAGAGGATTGTAAACCAAGGGTGCAATAGGATTTGCAAATTTTCTGACCGCAAAATATGGTGCAATAACTCAAATTCCATCGTAAATCAAATTCTGTTCTCTCTAGAACGGACCGTGGAAATGAGGCTTTTAGTGTTGTTTCTCGGGCGGGACACACTGATCAGTTGTTAACAGATCGGCGCGAAGTTGGTGGAGCACCAAGACAGGCCAGAACTGATGAAAATGAAGAAGCCGTTTTGGAAGCGGTTGATGAACACTCCATGCAAAGTATCTGAACTGTGGCACGCCAGTTAGAAATCGGAAAATCTTCTGTACAAAAAATTCTCGCGACAGATCACCGGCACCCGTACCATGTCAAAGTTTGGTTAGAAGAGCTCATCTGTGTGTCCAAAATAATGGTGGTTTGTTCAAGCATTTGATTTAACTATTACATCATGTGCCTTGTTCTGTTTCTTGTTGTAATAAAAGGGTTCTTGAATGAACCGTCATTGTGTGGTTTTTATCTGTCAAATTGACATTAGATGTCAGTTATAAAAATGTAGTGGACCAAATCAATTTTCCTTTTTAGGATTTAATTGTGAAATCTAGCAACGTTAATATTATTTGTGCTTGAGCGTCTGGGATTGGTCAGTTTCGTTAAGCAATTTCTCAATTTTAATGCACATCAGGACAAAACAAATTGCATTTTTGGCGTCCTGATTGCTGTCGGCATCCGCCCTTTTTCGGCTAGGCGTGAGTTCTGGGACACCCTGTATATAAAACATACCTTTATGAAAATAAGTATCTGCTGTTGTTAGTCCAGTGAGTTAGTCTAGAGAAAGACTGTTTGAAATTCGAACTCGAAACTCAGAAACCAAAAAAAATACAGAAAAAAGAAAAGACACACGTTGACGAAGCTGAATTTTACTAGAAACTGATTCTTTTGAAAAGTGTAAGCACTAAAGTAAATTCTCACCCCCACATTTGCCCTTTTACTTTAATTTTAAACCGACATAATAAAAAAAACTGGAAAGTCCCAAAAACTTGGCGTCTTGGTGAGTTTATATAACTGAGATAATCAGATTATATCATCCATTTTTGTCCAAGAAAATCTCATCTCCTCATTAGCCCTTTCTTTGCAGTTTATGAGGGTCAAAGATCAAATATGCCGAAAAAACATTGAAACTTCCGGTAATCCAGAATTCCTAGACGTGTTTTGAATGTTGTGTCTTGATTATTGTTATCGGTCAGCTCTATTAAGTATAGCAATCAATAAATAGACGTCTAAAATCAGATAGTTTAAAAAATTAATGATAATTTATAATTATTCATCGCTTTATATAAATTAATGTTGATAATGAATTATCATGAAAAAGAATCATTTAAAAAAAAAACCTGTATTCGTATGATTTAAAATAATTGTAATTGTACCTAAAGTTTCAAATAACTGCTCTATCAAAATGATAAACGCTAGTTACTTTGAGGAATTTCATTGTTTCGATTTGTAAGGCTGACAAGCTGGGTAAAAATATTTATTACGGTTCATTTCAATGCAGATGAGACCCAACCACTTGAGCGTTATTATGTTTATAGGGGTTTGCGGTAAGGTGGCTGTAAACGATTTAAAAAGTCAAAGCCATAACCGCACTAGAGCGTTTGGTGAACTGTAATGTTTATAGTTTATTGTAAAACGACATGCGAGCACTGACACCGTTCAGTTCTTCCAAATTCAGAATTCAGTCTTTGTGGATAAGTGCCATTTTGGCCACAGGAAAATCGCTATAATCCTTGACGAATATAACACTTGCCCAAAAAAAAATCGACAATCAACTTAAGAATTCATTGGTAGTTATGGGTGCGATTTTGGTTCTCCTAACGATAATTATCGGTACCGAGCATTTCGTTTGGTTACTTTTCGGTTTTCACCAACCGTAAAAATTGATGCGCTGTTGCCACATATTATTCGAGATGACGATAATTTCACACTTGTTTTCTACCGATCCAAAATTTTTAAAAAACATGCAAAATGGTTCGAATTGATGTTGTCTAAGGGCACTACGAAGTAAATGAGTAAGTCTGCCCCATGGTCTGAACGGAACAAAACCATAAGAAAGCCTTTAAAACATTATAACCAAATATTTTCTTGACAGTTCATACCATAGAACATGTATTTCTTATCTGACTTTTGTCCAAGTCAATGTACAAGTCAATGACGTCATCCTAGTTGACAGTACTGACGCTATAGTTTTCGTTACTTACGCAGCTATTATCGGTACTGCAACAAAAAACTTCTCGGCAGCCTGAACCCAGCCGAAAAGATGTTTTCGGTAGTACATAACCTCAACAGTTTGTTTACTCACTACGAAAGACAAGCAAAATTACAAATTAACGTTTATTAACATAATTCAATTGAGAAGTGCGACAATGGCTAAATGCAGGAATGTATTATATTTATTTCTAAGGTTAGTTTTTCATTATTTAGATGAAACATGAAGAACATTGTGTGTAAAAAATTAACTGGACAGCAAAGACTGATTTTTTCTTTCCTTTTTGATGGATTGTTCCAAAATCTTACATTAATGTCCATGCAAAGGAGTTTGCTACTTGTTTTATCTTTGGAATAATTATAAAATGGAAACATTTTTATTCAAGGCGTTGGTGTCCATTTGAAACCAAAATATTTAGAAGCCAGAGTTGCTAAGTCTAGTAAAAACCAACAACTCTGAACAGTTTCATGTGCCAATTTTGTGCCAGAAAAAAATTCTACGTTCAGTTTATGAACAGTAGAACTAGCGAGGTTTGGAATTGAATTGAGAATGTGAGTGGGCAAGAGAATAAATAATCAAATAGTTACCAACAAAATAAAAGAAAATATATAATTCAAAACTTTGCAATAGAATGATAATATCAGCCTCAACGTCGTGGTTAACACTTCGATCATCTTGTATTGCATCTTTTTCAAAATTATTTATTAGAACCGCACAACAACGGTTCAATACAAGAATATATCTTAAACCTTTGGAGAATCTGCTGTAGATTAAAACAGTGTCAAAAGGTAGGACATTAACAAATAGCCAAATGAGGCATCAAGCACTTCTACTTGCGAGCGGTTAGCTTTCTGATCAAAAACATTGGTAACTTCCATTTTACAGTTTGTGATCACTTGGGAAGGTGAGGCTCATTATAGATTACACCTAAATTGGTAATATGGTATTAAATTTCGTTTTTGAATTGATTTGTGAAAATATCTATAAATATTAATCTAGCCAAAAAATTCTTTAAAATTAGCACAACTATCTGAAGTGCAATTCAATTGTTCTCCTATTAGAACGATTTTTAAGTTTATCATTAGAAACAATTTTAAATTTGGGCGTTTGGAATTTCCAAATTTCTTTTTTATGTTGTTCACTATGTATTTTTGACATGCTTCCTGGAAACTTTTTAAAGGCTAGGAGTAACCATAAGTTACCTCTAATGTAGAATACCGCATTGGGTATAATTAAACCCATAGAACAGATTAAACCAGATAAAAGTCATCACACGTCCTCCAAGAGTAGGTAAATTTAATACAATTACAAAATATTGTACGACGAAGATTACCGAGTACATCGGGTCGTCTGGAGATGTTCCAGTTCGCGTGAATATCGCATGTAAAATGAGTGAAACTGAAACTGAAAATAATAAGCCTCATGCGATATATTCTAAACAACAAACTGAAGTCTATTTTTTTTCAAGGGTTATGATTATAATAAGTGATCATTAATATTAAATTTATATACAAAAGTGTAATAATAAATGTAGTATGATTTTAAATTTGCCAGATACAAAAGTGGTGAGGCGCAGCCTAATTTGCCTCATATTGCGAGTCGCCACTGGTGTGTGCGGAGTCAGGTCAGGTTCTCACATGACATCAAGTTATTCATTGTGTTTTTAAAAAATTCACTAAACTAAAATAGAAATGTTATCTATTATCTATTTTCTAAAATGAGATGCTTTTTACTATTCGTAGGGAAGATTGAATGTATCAACTATTACGGAGTTGCCTTTTAAACGATTCCTGACTTAACGCTTCTTTTCCCCGTTCTTGCGAAAGGAATAAAATTAAGCCAAATTGCACATGCTTCAAAAAGAGTAACACACTTGACCAAACTTGAACCGGAATCGGAAGATTGGCGATAAATCCTTGTTAAAATCAAACTTGAGGAGCGAAGTTTTCGTAAATGTTAAGTAACACCCAAGAGATACTTCTCTTCGTTACTCATTACCGGCATATAAAAGATAAAAAACTATTAGGCCAACTTTTGTAACGGCGGACGTCAGAAATCGAAAAAAATACACTGCTTCGTGCGATAGTTCACAAAAACAAATATTGTTATCATTATAAAAAGGCTTCTTGAAGGTTTAAATTGCAGGTTTACATGCTCTGCGACACTTGTTAGGTTAGATATTAACTTTTCAAAATACACTTGAAGTTAGCGTTTAACAAAAAGATGTGGCAACAGCGCTTGACGTGTTAGGGAGAACCAAATTACCAACCTCAATGAGATCTCTGAAAAATTACTAACAAAAATATTTATTTATCGTTTGAGAGCCAAAACGGCATGCATTGTGTTAAGGCAGACTTAAGTCATAGAACAGTGTCGCTCTTTTGGCAAAATTTCGTCCACGGGACCGGTAAAACAGAGAAATAAAATGGTCACGTGATGTAAACAAACGAAATGCTCGGTACCGATAATTATCGTTAGAGAACCAAAATCGCACCCTTTGTATCGTCAAAACAAAGCGCAAAAAAAATTTCGGAAGGTAATAAAACCAAGACTATTTTTAGCAAGAAAATGGTGAATTTTAAGAACGATTTTTTTCTACCAATTTATGAATCAATTTTGTAAACAAACCAGTTGTACTCAGATAAAGGGGTCCAAATTTAAAAGTTCTCTATTTCATTTACGACTGCTCAAAACCAAAAATTCTGTAAACGTTTTTAAATACCCCATATATACATTTTTATTAATTTTCTTTGATAATACTTGGTTTGAAAATTAAATTAAAAAGTAAATTCTTTATTTTTATTAACAAAGGATACGTTTTCCATCTTAAATTTCCTGTTTCCTTTATTTGAATCACGACCTTTCACTTATTTAATTACAAGTAAGATTGTGTTTTCTTTTTTAAAATCGGTATTTTCACAATAAAATAAAACAAACAAGAGAACTTTTTCATAATTTATAATCTTTATCCATGAAGTTTATGTTATTTGTAATTATAAAAATAAATAAAGTCGTTGAAAAACTCAATTTTCAACAAATATTTACGAAGACAGATTGGCAATCCAACAAAGCAACACATCTGTTTTTCTCTTGGCATTTTAAGAAATGCAAATTCAAGTAAAGCTCCGACCAGCACGTTCCTCAGATTCCATTCCCATTGAAAATTTTAGGAAAATCCACAGATGGGTACGATAGCATTTGCTTGTCTACTTCAGACGTCGTGACCTATTATGTAGTTATTACGTTGGTACACAAAGGAAAGGAAATCCCTAACAAAGGGCCCAATCATCACCAATAAATGTTACGTGAAGTATTATTTAAAACTGGCCTTTGGCACTTGTCCAGTTACCTAACTAAAATGTCAACATACCAAATTACATTTTGATTAAAAATTCCAGTGTGAATAGTAAAGCTTTTATTGTTCACAACAAGTCATAATCAGATTTACGCGAATTTCAATTATAAATCTAATTCCAACAAATTGGAGGACGAATCGTAAAACTGCAATTAAAATATCACACATCCCTAAATAACTTTAAAATTGCTTCATATACAAAACTGCATTGAAATCTTCACCTTTACAGTCTTTACACCACCATCAACGCCAACGCTTTAGAATTCATGGTGGGTTTCTAATTAAACCTGCCAGCGATGCTCGTTTCACAGATTCTACGTACAATATTATTCCCAATCTTGTTTACTATTATATAGCGAATTTCATTATAACTAGATAGTGTGCAAAATTAGCCGTGCAATAATAATTTAAGTGAAACCACAGGAAAGACCGTAATTAATAGTTTTAATTTGAATAACGAACGGGATAATTAGAAGAGGCGTATCATGGTGAGTTTATAGAATAATGAACGAATCAGACAGATTGTAAGACCGGAAGCTGTTTCGACGCGTTTTAATCATCGTGGGCTGTAAATGGTGTCTGGACATTACTTTACTTTAAATGGACACATGGAGAAGGTGTCATTGCTTCGAAGAGCGATAATGTAATATCATAACTTCATGCGTATTTATTTAATATTCTAACTTGAAGCAGTTAGTTTCCACTTTATTCAACTTAGTTTTAATTAGAAACAAAATCGCTGGCACATAAATAAAACTCAGAACAGAAACGCATTTTCACACTTTCTGCAACTTAGTTTTAATTACCAGCAAGTAACTGCAAAGTCGTAAACGATTTTCCTGGGAACAGAGCTCAGCGTTTCAATTCGAGATTTTTCTTTTGACAGGTAAATCCGTCAAATCGGCCCCAATCCTTCAATTCGGAATTCAAATTTATGTACAGATCGTCTGGAATACATACCCATCAGCATTTGATTAACGGAAAAGACGTGACTGGAACAATCAAAAAATTTTACGCCAGCAGATCAAGTAATAAACCACTTCGAAACACATGGACGACCTCCTGAGACGAAATTCTCATCTGGGAACCATCTTTTACAACATTGAAGGATGAAAAATGGCCACAATGGGAAAGTCCAGTCACGTTCGAGCAGCCCGTTTCAACATGTTTGACAATTGCTTGGTTCAATTATCCAATTCGAGCTGATTACGGTCAGAGGTCAGGTTCTAACCGGTATGTAACAACCTCTGGACCTTAGGTCTAATTCATGTAATAACACCCAATGGACATTATTAAGTGTGGAATAAGAATGGGATGGAAGTGTGGGTGTTGGACGTGGTTATCTTATTATTCATGGTCGAATTCGTGCGTTTTTTTGGGGTACCATAGCACTGAAATCATCTTTTTTACTCGCATTTATCGATAACGAAATGTAATGAGGCAAAAAAGATAAAAATATCAAACAAAAGGCAGCCCACAATACAAACAGATAATTCAAGTGCGTGGGAAAAAGCCAATTCAAATTTTCTGCGGTTATGAGACTCGAGCGAAAAACCTACTTTTAAGCTCAATTTTTAGTTTTTATTTTATACGCTTCTTTGGATAGTGAAAGCAGGATAGTAGTGCATTAAAAAACCCTTCTTCGTTCCCAAATTTTAAAATACTCAGGTGAATATTTAATAAAAGAAGAAACAATTTAAAAGGATGAAAATGCTCCTCAGTCACATGACACGTTAAAAAAGAAAAAAAAACAGAAACAAAATTAAAAAAACAAACAAGATAATGCACTTTGAAAGCTACCACAAGAAAAGAAATTATTTATAATGAAGACGGACAATTTGAAAAAAAGGTGGTAACGAAACCATTGCTATACAACATAATAAACGCCCGTGTATTTCTAGTTGCATACTCTAGTCTCTTCCATGCTAATAAAATTAAAAAGTTTGATTATATAAATTATATTTTCTGATTAGCGCTTGATTATGACTGGCCAACATTGTTTGCAATTCAAACAAACACAATTACATAACAAAATTCTAAAATAACAATAAAACTTTATTTTTAACCTTTAACCTTTTGTGTCATCCAGTCTGCTTCCTTCAGTAAAACATTTGTAGTCGCTCTTATCAAAATTATATCAATTACTTCTAATAAACACTCTATCAGCATAAATATTAAACTGATATTTTGCAGATATAATAAATCACAAGCATAACCTCAAATACAAACCAGAGAAACGTAAAAAAATAGTTTAATAAAGAAAGACATGCAAATTAAGAAGTTAACTTACTTGGTATGCCACTGGTGGTCTGTCCCATTCTTGTTCTTCGAATAAAACGTTATAAAAATATTTTTTAACATAAAATTAACATTTCACGAAATGGCAACGATTAAAATAAAACCAAAATTTAAAAACTCAACAAACATGGAATCTAATTCCAAGATAGAGCGAATCTAACACATTTTTTAATTGTACACTACACGAAAAAATAAACACATTCTTATGATTTTTATTTGACACTTTTGACAGATTTATGACATATGAATGGAGTGAAGTTTGAAACAAATTGAAACTGTCAAAAAGAAAACCGAAATTTAAATCGTTGTGCGCGAGTTTAAGGCGATACGAAGAATTAATTCACATTTTTGAAGCCACTACAGTATTGTGAACCATTTCAGGTATGATTCAACTAGTAAAATACCCATTGACAACATCTTGATAAACTTCAACTTTTTTAGGTTAGGTGACATGTGCGAGGTGACAGAGGGACACAAGTCTTACGATAAATTTAATATATTTTTATACACAAGTTTAGATATAAATTACAACTATTAGGCATAAATTAACATTTGTGTTACAAAACTTGGTGTATGTATAAATATTATTGGCCTATATGAATAGTGTGGAAGTTTAACTTAAAATTACAGCAGGTAGAACTTAAAATAATACATGTAGGTATGTTTCTATAATATACAAACTAAAATATTTATTCTCACATTCACTCTGAGGGATTTCAAAAATTTCGGATCTGCAACCCACAATACATGGGCTGCCTTAATGGAATTTTCATTTTTCGTATGTAAAGTGAATGAAATGCCAGTAATGGTAACAATACAATCATAAATAAGTTTTGTAATAAATTATCTCAGTTTCTATCGCTTTACATACGTTTTTATGAAGAAAAACGAAAAGGATTTAGTATTTTCTATATTAAAGTATTGCGTGATGTTACTTTAAATTAAATTATGTAAACGTACGTTTTCGAAGTGTTTTACACATTAAACTATTCTAAGTTAGTAAACCTTGTAAGTCAAGGGCCATGCCGCTAGTCACAATTCTAACAAATTCTTATCAGGTTTTATAGTCAGTTCTGAGATTCTATTTGTCATGTCAAAATAGTATTTATATACTATCGCTAATTCGTGTCTTTGTCAATCAGTGCGCCTGGTTAAACCACTAAGAAATATTCTACAGAGAGCTGTTGCAAATTATAAGATATGGGGCACGAGGATTGTTGAAAAATAATGTTGAGGACAAAATTTGAACACTTGCTAATACTATTTAGGCGCTTGAACATACATGTTGAACATGCAGATGCTAAATATATAATAGTCTCTAGCGCATGCAACAGAGAATTTATAATCCATTACAGTCCAGAGTGGCTATTTTATATAAAACGTAAACATGTAGTGACAAATTAGTTTTCTTCTTCACTGACTAGTCAAAAATGTCCTGTTTTGAAAACGATATGTTATGTATAAAATAGCCACCCCGCAGAATGTTAAAGCGTATAAAAATCCATGTCGTATTAAATAATATTTAAATAGTTCCTTATTAGGTATTTATAAACTTTATAATGATAATATCCTCTTCTACCACCAATTCATCTGCTCCATCCTTATATACATCTTCTGTTTGATCCACAAAATGGCTAAATAAACGAAAGTGGTAACCGTGACAAAGTAGAGTAAGGCCGAAAGGACACAGTACGGCTCATGTCCTTTTGCATACCCTAAATATTTCGTTTTATCTACAGGACTTTCGTAACTCTCTACGATAACATCATCATAATAATTACTATACGTTTGTCTATGGTTTTGAGATTCGGTAAAATCAGTCAGTTGCAAATGTCTTGCATTATTATCGGTTTCGTTCTCCACAAAGAACGTTAATTTGTAAGGTTCTTGTTGATGTTGAGGGGCGACGGATGGTTTCAAGTTAAGTATGTGCTGATTGAGATCGGCAGTCATGGGGGCTCGTTGGGGCTCGAGCTGGGAATTCGCAATCTCGATGTGAGTTTGCGTGTTAGAATTGTGAGTAGCGGCGTTTGTCAGTCAGTAGCATTTTTTTGTACATGCACATTTGCGCACGATGTCTATATCTTTGGTGTAACGAGTACCATCGGAGCAAATTATGCGGACCTAGAAGAAAACAAAATTATTTCTTAAATCGTGTAAAAAACCAGTTTTTACCTTTCTTCTTTTACTCTTCCGTGCGTGACAACAACTTGATGCGCAGCTTCCGCTGCATTTTGCTATTTTCAGGGGCTTTCTTGACCGACAGTCGTTTTCTGTGTAATACTCTCGCTTCTGTTCTTTGCGACATGTCGGAGCTGCAATTTCAAGTTTCAGGGTTTTGTTAGAAAATTGGAATGAGTCTTTTTTTGTTTAGCTTTTTTGTGAAATTAGAAATTTATCCAGATTAAATCATTTTGTCTACAAAAAGGAGAAAACTTGTAATTTAATGTAAATGAGTTTTTCCGCTTTTAGCAATCTAAAATTAAATTCCTCCTTTTGGTATCTTTAAATCAACTTTACTACTACCATTAGCTATGTTAGCAGCGATGTGCTTCCACTAATGAAAATGAATTTGCACCACACCGTTTTAACGCTTTTCAACTATTCTCGCACCAGCTTATGAAACAATGACCTGCACCATTAGATAGCTCGCCATGCTAATAAAGAAGTTAGCTGTCTACCAATGATACTTACACTCATCCTTACCTTGTTCGCAGTACTTCCCCTTATACCCAGGTTTGCATTTACATACATACTCCCCATTATTTGTAGGCACACATTTACTATCATGTTTACAATGGTGATCTAAGCATGGATCGGACGGACTTGCTGCAGGTTCTTTGACCATTTCGTCCATTTCATCTTCTTGTTCTTCGTCGTCTCTATCATTGTCCATCAAACCACACCCTGGTTGCACTTTTTGTTGAGTTTGAGCATTACCGAAGTCCACTTGTTTGTGGTTGATCCAGACTTCTTTCATACAACCATGAAAACTGGTCAGATTTCGAAGGTGCCATTGTGTGAAAGCCTGGCGACCGGGTTCTGGGGGAATACCACCCAAGTACATAGGGGTGCTTAAACGGAGATAGTCCTTGGAGCCTTCGTTGATGATAGAGCGAGCCGGCCCCCTGTCGACTCTCAGAGTAAAGTTCTTTTTAATAGCGATGAGTTCCACGATGTGGTAAATACCATCGGACACCATCTCGAAACTGTACATGGTCGAAACTGGGTAGTTCCCGACATCGTAACTGACTCTGATTCGCCCATTGAAGAGTTCCACAGCCAAGTGCTCTTGGTGTCCATCATACATCAAAACTCCGTTCTCTTGCGATGTGGCAAACACTATCGTGACGTTAGCTTCAGGTTTAGTCCTCAGCGGCTCCAATTCAACGTACGAAGTGTTGTGTACGAAACTCAAACTCGTCAAGTACTCACAGCGTTTACCTGAGAAAAATTTCTTTGTAGTTTTTATTTGTTGCATATCCACTCTTACCTGAGTACCCGGGGGCACATTTGCAGAGATAATCGTTGGAGCCCGACGGCTGGAAGCAGACGCCATGGACACAGTCGTGGTGTTGACAAGGTGAAGTTTGAGGGTACATCATAGCAACAAGTGGAGTGATCTCGCAGAATTTACCACTAAAGTCGCCGTCGCACTTGCACTTATATTCGTTGATCCCGTCGATGCACGTTCCTCCGTTCTGGCACATGTGGTTTTCACAGTCATCGATGTTCATCGTGCAATTTTCACCCTTAAAGCCTGGTAAACATTCGCAAGTGTAATAAGTATCGTGGTCCACGCATCTGGCGTTGTTTTTGCAGGGGTTGTATTTTTCGGTACAAAAGGGAATTTTGGTTTCACAAAATTGACCTAAAAGAGAGAGGATAACTTTGATTTTAGCAACTAGAGATCTTACCCATAAACCCAGCTGGGCATTTGCACTCATACGAGTTAACACGGTCCACACAAGTCGCGTTGTTCTGGCACTTGTTACTCTCGCAGTCGTCGATGTTCGTTTCGCATCTTAACCCAGTGAAGCCCGCTCCACAGACACAACTGAATCTTCCCTCTTCTAAGACTTTGCACGAGGCTCCGTTGCGACACGGATTCCCGTAACAAGCGTCAATCATAAACTCGCAGTTTTTCCCGTGGTAACCAGGAGCACATCGACATTCATAGTCTCTTTCGGGTTGGGTGACGCATTTTCCGCCGTTCTTGCAGGGGAAGGTGAAGCAAGCGTCGCATTTCGCCAAGATTTCATTGCTGACTTTTCCTTTACACTGGAAGGCCGTGGATGGGGTAGACAGAATAGATTTGTCTTTCATGCTCGGAGGTTCAGCACAGTGGGCAATTCCGGGTTCAACGTAATCAACTTTGACCCAATCGGAGAGCCAACGTAACGAGCAATCACAGTAGAGTGGATTAGATCCCAAAGCTCTGCAAACAAGTGATATAATTCCGTGTTTTGAAGAGTTTTCAGTCGTGCTTACATGTGACTGATCGATTTCAAATTCGCAAATGTTCCTTCAGGGATCATTGATATTTCGTTTCCGTGCAAGGATCTAAAAACTGAAGGTGAAAGATGAGTTTCATTGTACAGATAAACTTACAGTATCCTTAAGGATTTTAAACCGGTGAGGGCGTCGCGTTGGACACATTGCAACTTATTGTAGCTTATTATCAGAGTTGACAGTTTCGATAGGTTTGCGAAGGTATAATTTGATAACATTCCAACTTTGTTGCTGCTCAGGTCTCTGAAAACAATCAGTTGGTGATAAAGTTATGAAAAGTGATTTAAGTACAGTCTGGTTAGAGACTTCAAGTGACTTATCCTGTCGGCTTGGATCACAGAGATATCGTTGATATCTAAATAAAGTTCTGAAGTTTCTTGAGGGATTCCTCTTGGAATTTCTGTAAGTTTGGCTCTGGAGCAACGCACGACTGTTCCGGTGCAGGAGCATTTCGGGGGGCAGTAATTCTCGCCTAAACATCCTTGATCATTCTCACCTAAAAAAAAGACATCGTTCATCGCCCTTAAAACGGAATTAACACTTACTTGTACATTTGAACTCATTTTTAGGCAGCTCTTTGATAAGGACGTCTTTCACTCGCACCGGACTGGCGCACTTAGGTGGCGACCCACTCAACCCTTTATTTTTCAACCAGTCAGAGAACCACGCTAGGTGACAGTTGCAAACGAAAGGATTCTGCATCAGATTCCTGGAAGAGTCAATTCGAATTTACCAGAACAACAGTTCGAAAACTTACAGTGTGTGGAGCGATGTCAAGTGATCGAAGGACCCTGGCATAACACATGTAATTTGGTTGTTATTTAGGGACAAGACTTTGAGACTGTGGAGTCCAAGGAACATTTTATTGTGGACTTCTAACAGTTTGTTCTCTGATAGGAGTCTGAAAAAAAGCGGTATTATTGTGTGAGAACAATAGCGGTAGTGTACAGTTCGTAGATCCGGGATGCTCCTTCAAATGAGTTTTCCTCGATTCCAGTGATCTGGTTTCTTCTTAAATCTAAGCGGATGAGGTTTGGTAACCTCCCGAAGAGCCCATCCGATTTTATTCTGCCGAGTTCATTGTCGTGGAGCAACCTGAAAAGCTATCCTAGAATCCAACAATCACAGGATTGATATTTACAGTTCGGTGGTGTACAACGGCACGTCCCTTGGGATCTCTTTCAATCCTTTTCCGGAACAGTCGACCACAGTACCATCACAACTACACCCAGCTGGACACGCGTTGTCAATGAGACATTCCCCAGCAAAGCGCGTCCGAAACTCTTCCTGACCTACAAAACACTCTCTGGTATACTATCCACTTATTCCAATCAAATGATGTGTTAATAATGTGATGAGTGTTAAACAAAGAAATGAACACCATTCCCACTGATAAAATCAAGTGGAGGTGCTTACCCTTACATTTAAACTTTTCATCCTTCAAAGCTTCGATTCTACGCCTTTGCATTCGCTTTGGGGTGTCGCATCGGGCACCAGACGTCTCAATGGGGTTTCTGTGGAGATATTCTGCTAGCCATTTCAAATTGCAGTCGCAGATGAACGGATTGCGAGCTAAATGTCTGCAAAAAGATTTATCATGGCGTAATGACGACGTTGTTAACTTACAGTGTCTGGATGCTTCGCAAAGAGTCGAAACTGCCGTTGGCCAAAGACTGGATGTTATTATCGTACAGCGACCTAGAAAAATTCTTTTAAAAATGTTCAATACGACACTCCGACTTACAAAAGGCTCAGACTGTGCAAATCTTGGAAGGTGTCTTTGCGGATACATGTAATTTCGTTGGCGTTTAAAAGCCTGAAATTGTAAAAAATACAAATGTGTCAGGTTCCGGTTGTTACTTACAAGAGTTGTAACGAAACGAGACCCTGGAAAACTCCGGCTGGTAAATCCTTAATTTTATTTCCGTATAAAACTCTGAAACGGTTGCTTTTAAATTGAATGCGAGATTTAGAATTCTACTTACAGAGATGTGAGGGCTTTTAATCCTAAAAACGCATCTGAGGCTATTTTCGAGATCTTATTGTTACTTAAGTCTCTGGAAAGAAGTAATTAGAGGTGTTAAGTGGGAAAAAAGCGACTTACATTCTTCTTAGGCGCTTGTGGGCGGCGAAAGCTTTCGGAGGGATTTCAGTTATCTCGTTTTGTTCTAATCGCCTGAAAAAAAAAACGGAATTATTCAGGACCCTTTTGAAAACGTTTCAATTAATGTTTTTAATTGGGGTTCAGGTTTAATTTAATTTTCTTTGAATTAGAGGGAGCGCCTCTGGAACAATGCCAAGAAACAGCTCCACGGGAACAAAAATTATGTGCTGGGTATGTCTTGATTGCCATACCCCATAAGGTTTTAAACCTTATGTGCTATTAAGTAGCAAGCACCCTTTTTTGTCCGTTCCGTGGAGCCCTCTTTTCTTATAAGCGCGAAGGTCAGCAAAGCACTCGCGAGATATATCCGCAGCGCCATCTTGTAACCCGAAGTTAAATTACCCTCCCGAATCAATACAACCCTTACAATTCTGTAGTTCCCTCCGGAAGATGATCAGGAACTTTGTTCAACCCCTTCTCCCGACAATCCACGATGCCATCTGCACATCTGCATGGATGTGGACATTGCGGTTCACTGATGCATTCTCCGTTGATTGCTCTTTCTGCTAATCCTGCAAAAGATTTCGATCGGTTTTGGTGTTTTGGAAAAAAAAATTTGAAAAATTGCATCGTGGTGGTAAATCAACAGGTTGTTTAACTGGTTGCCTAACTCATCGGCGCGCACTTACCCGAGCACTTGAATTCCTGATCCTGCAGGTCTGCGACGTTTTGTCCTTTGAGATGGTTGGGTGAATGACACCTGGTGTATTGGGCCAGGCGTGGAGAGTGCCTTAAATACCTCGCCAACCACGACAATTGGCAGTCGCAATGGAGAAGATTATCGCTCAGCCGCAGCGTTCGTAATCGGAACATATTGCTAAACATATCTTTGCCGATCCACGTGAGGTTGTTGTTATTCAAAGTCCTGTCGACAGTAAATTGAGTTTATTAGATGCGATGGGTTGGACATCAAAGGGGAGGACTGTCTGCTCCATTTTACTTTGATAGTTTTTCTTAAGGCGATACGAGAAGTCTCTGATGTCTGGTTGTTTTTAGACGGCGATTTGTGTGTTTAGGTGATTTTGTAACGGAAGTGATAATGATTGTCGTTATTAATTCTGCCAGAGAAACGGCTTTGGAGCTTGCCAAAACAACAAAGTTTTTTCTTCGTAATATTGGGGTGGAAGTTTTGATTACCTATTTAATTCGGTTCGGGCGGAAGAAGTTGTTTTCCGGTGGGAAGTAAAAGGGATATAGCACGAAAGTTTATCATTCTCAACTCGATTTGCAGTTATTTTTAATACGAGAATAATACAGGGGCTTGACGTACATGTAAAAAGCAAACTTAACTTAATTATAATAAAATCAACAATCTTGCACTAATAAATAAGGCAATAAACTTCTGGCAGCTTTAGAGTTCATCTTCGAGCGTTTTAGTGAGTCCGCTCCATTTAGTTTTATTGATTTTTAAAAGAGCCATAGATTGGTCACATTGTTTTTAGAAAATAAAACTGATACCATTAATAACTGCGCGGTCATTTCCTGGGATAACATTGCCCTAATGCACCTGTTGCACCGCAATGCAGTTACGTTGTTGCTATTATCCTGGCTTATATTACCACACACAATGTATCCTTACTGTTCGTTTTATAGCATTATGTATCATAACCCGATTGATCGTTCGGCGGACGTAAAGCAACGTTGAATGGAAAGCTTGAACATAGATTTTAATGGAATAATTGAATTTGTGCTAATAAATGGAATTTGAAATAAAAGATGCCACATTTTAGCAGAATGCGTAATAAAATTCCGAGGTTTATAGCCATATTTTGAATTGATGATGAAATTTATCGAGTGAAACTCCGGTTTTACCGTGAATTATACGAACGATGACTAGATCACGTTTTAGTGGTCTCTTAGGCACATTTAAGCGGTTTTACCTGACCTAAACAGATCACACTATGCAAAACTTGTGCGAGGAGATGATGTATTTCAACACCAAATTACCATAACTCACCGCGAAGTGTGTTTATTAATTAACCGAGAGATACTTACAGAATTTCCAGGTCTTTGAAGCTCCTCAATGCTTGATCATCGATGCAGGTAATTCGATTATTGTCGAGTTGTCTGTTAAATAAAAAAATGAGTCTCATCAAAGTCGGAGTCAATTCACTTACAAATTTTTTATTGCTGTAATTCCCCTCAGGGTCTTTCTACCGATTACGGAGATCATGTTATGGCTGGCATCCCTGTAAAAAATTAAAATGACGAGATAATTTCAAACGGTAATTTTCCTCTATTAGTCAATGTTATTAGCGTCAAATACTAAAAAGTGATTTGTAATCTAATCGAGTATGAAGATGATCGGAATAAATTATGGTACGGCCAATATAGTATTAGCATAATTGCATACGTAGGGTCAGTTTATCATGGATGACATTAATTGTAATGTATGAATGAAAAAAGCTTAGAGAAGATGAGATTGTTAGTCAGAGTTTGGTGTCTTGTTACTTTAGAAGAATATCATCGATTGTATTCGAGTACTTACAATCGAACTAAATTAGGCGTAGTGGAAAACAAGTTGTCTGGAATGTGTCGAATATAATTTCCATTAAGTCGTCTACAAACAAACAATTTTAGCTAAAATTTGTTTTCCTTTTGTTCGCCACTTACAATCGCTCTAAATTTACAAGATCCTGAAAAGCGTCTCTTTCTATTGTGTGTATCTGGTTGTCTGTAAGTTGCCTGAAAAAACACCAGTTTCAGCCACTAACCCCATTTCTTTCATGACCGACTGTTTTAACGAATTTAAACAAGAAAACTTTTCAACTTACAATATCCTAAGCTTTCCCAGATCTTGGAAATCCGATTCGAACAAAACCGTGATGTTGTTGCCTTGTAAATCCCTGAAACAAAAAAATCTCATCATTATTCCAGTCACAATCAAAATAAAAATCAAATTCTGAACCCATTTCGTTCAATTAATTCGGTTTTGACGGAATAATTGGATTAAATGCCCGTTGTCAGAGTGTAAAATAGACTTTATGGTTCGCTGCTAGAAGGACATTTCTTATGAAATGCATCCAGTTGGTATTCTTGACATGGCTCCCCTTTATTCAATTAAATCCCTCAGTCAAATGCTCCGCCGTGTTGCTGTGTACAATCAACCGACTATTTTCAGGATAAATCACGGCAATCTGGACGACTTTACCAACAATGTTTCAAGAAACTTTGAAAGAATTCATTAATATTTCATGAATTATATTGCGGCTTGATAGATTGAGGCTATTAATATCAGAAGCGAAAACTTCTGCGCTTTACCACCACTGCTAATAATAACGACGCTCTTTGTGGTGAAGGATGACACTTCCGCCAATTAAAATATCGTTAAAAAATGAACAAAATTCTACGACTTTGCACTTTCACTGTCACAGCTCTTGTACTTCTCTTTTTTTTGCCAATTATTTTCTGAATAAAATAAATTCTAATTCTAATGAATGGAAAAGGCTCCGTAGATGCAGGAATTCAGGAATCTATGTAATGTGAAAGCTGATAGATCTGGAGGATTTTAAATAAAATTGATTTCAAGAAAGTAGAAATCAAAAGCACGCTTCAAAGAGTTTGGTGAAATTACAAAATTTATAGGATTAGGTGAGTACAGTAAAGCGGGAGAATCCTAGAATCCAAAGGTTTTGGAGCAGTGAATACAAAAAATTGATTTAGACTAGGCACACAAAAATAAAAAAATGATTACAATGTATCTAATCAATTTAATGGCGAAGTCGACGAGCATTTGAAGTCAGTCTATATTCACTACGAAATGTAAAGATTCTATTGTATATTTTTGCATATTTTTTCAGTGGGTTAATATGTTCATATTTGAAAACTTATTGAAAATCTGTTAAGAAATTTATGGCCCCGTCCGAGTGCTAAGGGCAAGAACAATAGCATTCGCCCGAGTGGCCGTCTAATTTGATTAAAATTTAATAATTTAATAAAAGCTATAGACCAGTTTCGGCAGATTAATTACGTTCTATTCACCAGCGATAAATCATAAGCGACGTAATTGGCTTAACAAAACGAACGGGATTGATGTTTGTTTTAGCAAGGGTTTGAACTTCAAACGTAACCGAATTGCGTTTTGAATGCACCGACCAGAATTTAATTTTTAAACAAACACATGTTTTGTATTAATTCTTAGTTTAGAAATGCAAATAGCCCGCGTCGACCTAAATACACAGATTTCGACTTGTTTTTTTCCTGAAATTTTAATCCGATTTGTTTTACGTAACAGCCGCTGGTAGGTGATTCTTTGATTTATAATGCGATTACGTTGATTGACGAATTTATTTGAATTCATCTAGAAATTAAACGGTTCTATAAATCTTAGCTAATCTCTCGAGTTAAAACTTTACGGTCGTATGTGAGAATGTACTTAATGGCACTCGATTAGGTTGACGTTCGCGTGGGAATAATCAAGAACTGCAAATAATAAATGTTATAAAGTTGAAAATAGATAACAAGGAGCTGTATTTGTCGTGCATACATGTCAATTTGACATGGTCTAGTTTGTTAGGGACAACGGGAAGTCGGAATCTTTTCTCAGACACTCCTTCAGGCTGTAATCTGGAGATCTCACCCTTTTTCTTTGGCGTGATTTGTTGCGTTATCTACATCATCCTTGAAAAAAAAAACACTGAAACACTTAATATAACGAGCACGAAGACGGATATTTCTGATTTGCGCAAGAATAAGGAAATCATTATCATTTTAGAGTCTAATAACTTTAATCGCTCATCGATCGTTCCATCACGAGTGGTGTGGCTAATCTACGACTTCGGGAATTAACCCCAAGGAGGTTGAACTTAATCCCAACATAATACTTCCCATACTCTATCGTAACATCGCATTTCCGAGTTTAATCCAATATAAATAGCTCCTCCAGTAGTGTACCACTGCCACAAATACAACAAATTCTTTTTGTGCAGAAATCTGCAATAATCCATTTTAATATTCAATTTACAATTGCGTCCGTGAACACGCACACAATCGGGGTGTAATGAATATTAAATGGATATTAGCAGTGATATTGGTGAATGCATGTGCCACAGGTTCTGCTACATTAGTATTCAAATAGTGAACTCCGTATTTATCATAGGCGGACAAGCCGAATAGCGTGGAATAATTTATTTGTCAACGACGGCTTTTGTGAAGTTTGATGCCCAAAAAATACGAGGTTTCATTTAAACGTTGTCCGATTTTTATATCGAGATGAGAAACTCTCATTATGAATCCCGGATTTTTATTTCTCCGGGTGTTGCGTGATTTCTGTACGGATTGGCAGGATTTACATAAACATTGTAGGCGACACAAATGATTATTTCTCACGAAATATGCGATGGCTTAATTTTTACAACATTTATTTGCCTAAAAGGGTTTTTATCTGATTGAATTTCGAACGCGACGAAACAGTTTTATTTTCGCTGCTTCGTTCGTTGGGAAATTTGCATTTTTATCACGAGACGCTGTGGGAAAATGCAGCCCTCGAAATTAAGAAATAAAGCGGTTTTCTGGGTTGAAGTCGACCGGAGAAGATCGCTTTACACGATCATGATTCTCATCTCAGGAATTATTTTCTCGTTTTCTTTTAACAACATGAGACACGCACGAGGAAGTAATATTTACAAGCAGATAAACAACGATTTCTACCAGCTGCGGGTTGCATTATGCTAGAGCATTGTTTTCCTGGGGATTCGGTTGTCGTCAGTTGGCGGCGGTGTTTGCATTTTATTCCAAATGTCGATGTTATTGCTTTTGGTTTATGTTTCATTGCAAGTGCTACTAAAATCATACGTCGGCTTTTATACCACATATTATTTCAACCAATTGCGTTCCGTTCGGGGGTGGTAAACAAACCGTTATTATCACATTTTTCTAAAAAAAAAACGAACAATAATTCGTAGATAACAACTTTCCCGCCTTAGAGAGTAAACTAGTGGTAAATTACCTATGCGCTCTAATTAATAGCAAGTTCTTGGACGAGTCTTGTAAACTTTCCAACTTCATCCAGAAATAAAACGACCTATCCATGTCCCAAAGCTCCTAGTTAGCAATATTATGAAACAGTCACCCAAATACATGTGTAGTTACTTTAATGAGAATTCGTGTGCAATTGCTATTAACGAGAAGTCCCCAAGGCAAGAAAGGAAATGTTTTAAGCAATGACTGCTTTGATTGAGTTTCTGGAAAAATGCTTTGGTCGTAAAATTTTATCTGCCGATCTGTTTGTTATTTCTTTCATCGTCTTTTATGCTATTTTCTTTGATGTAATGGGTCCAAATATTACCCAATACTGTTAAAAAATAATAATTTTAAGTGGGTTAGGGAATGGCCCTAACAATGTGGTCATATTCTTGATTAAAATATTCCACAGAGTACTTAAAAATATTACCAATAAGCTAAAATAAAAAGTTCCATTCAATTTTGTAAGTAGAGACATCTCCAGCTAATAAAGTTAATATGACAGCTTGCGTTTGGTGCGAGTCCATGAAGTGATAAAATACTGGACAACCTGTCACCGGAACCATCAATTTTTATCGATCCATTGACGTTCAAGTTAAATTATAAATTTAATGGTGTATAAATTATCACAAGAGACAGCGGCTATAAACACTCTGGATTTTTGTAATAACGAAGTAACAACCAATTTAACTTTATTGTTTCCGTCGTAAAGATGAGGAATATCGCCATTTATATTATTGGCAATATCTAGCTCAACTCGATGGAAAAGTGGGTGGAGTACCCCAATAAACTCGCCTGTTGGCAAACCCACAGAGTCGTAGGTCACGGTGATGTTCGACATATTATCGAATACCATACTGATGGTACTTAAAAAATATTACCATTGTATTCGATTTTAGTGGGTGGGAATCTTTTGAACTACATACATAAGTTGCCTAAAGACTTGACAGGTTTTATTCTCTTGCGCCACAATCGCTACGATTAAAGGTGGCAGTAATGTGCTTTTGAAATAATGGGTTGGTATTAAGATTTCTCTGTTACCAATTCAAGTAGGAATTGTTATAAACACGATGCTTAGTCTCGGAAAAAGAAAGATAAGTGGACATTGTTGTAAACCTACGTCTTGTTTCAATGTTTCCTGCGAAATTAAATTGATGCAGATCAAAATCTATAATATCACCGATTCTGAGTCGAAGCAATCGTTATCCACATAAGTGGCAATAATCCGCGCACAGCGAATCTTTACATCGACTCACTGATACCATCAAACTCATCCAATTATTTTGAAAATAACACAACATAAAAATCACACCCACACGCGAAGAAAATACATAAATTCGTTACAATGTTTACTGCTTTGAGGATTGTTAGCGACGATAGCTTTGGTGAAGATGCTAATGCATCCTACAAATCCTTTTCGAACTAACTATGAAAACTGCAAGTGTTTTATCGGCAAACCTACTGGAAAATTTTATGAGCGGAGGATTTTTGTGGGACATAATAGGCTTACTCCAAAGCTGTAAATGTCAGTGAGGAGACAGATTTAAAGAGTTTGCTCTTCACACTTTTTGAAAATGATAGCAACGTGACTGGAATGATCGGAAAGTTGCAAAACGTGTCTTCAATTTACTGGAAATAAATAAAGCGAGTTCTTAAAGACCTTTAAATTATTCCGGTCCCTCTATGAAATTATTCGCGAACTTGTTCTTTTTTTGAATCAACCCTTTCCAATTCAACGTTGGAATTTCAGTCAGGAATCCTTTGTTGCACACAAGAACAAGTTTTACAAATAAATAACAAAGATTCCTTATAAGTTATTGAAGTCTTACAAGTTGTGTAAGTCGCGTTTCTTGAACTCTAATTCAGCTATTGAGTACAGCTGGAGACCCGAGGCTCTTTGCTCCCTTTGCAACCACACTGCGCTCAATCAAGAAACTTCTCCGATGGCACTTTCAAAAAGAGGATTACAAAACATACATCCACAATGGAAAATTTAACCTCTTGAAAGCAGGGTAAAAGAATACAAATGACAAGAGTGTAATAGGAAAATTTGGCCATCAACGTCCTAATGGGCCGTTTGGCAATGGGATATTTTTGACACGCAATGGAAATTACGTGACTGGACTACGAATGAGTTGAAAACGGGTTGTCGCAATAAAATGCCTTTTACGTTGTACACCAAGGGAATATGACCAATCCGAAACCCTTTCCATGTAAATTCTCCGTACAACAGGACCAGTGCGGATAAAATATACGATATTTGATTACCAGCTGAAATAAAATGCCTACATTAATTATGTCTGCTGCGTGAGATTTATGGTCTTGGCGTGGGAATTCCATTTTTAATGAAAAATTATTGCCATTTTTGCCTCCATCAACACTGACTGTAGAGGTCGATAGCATTTCTATAATTTTTACATTTATCGTCCTGGCTAGTGAATTCCTGTCAGCCACATTATTTGTTCCTCTTTTCTCACGTTTTATATCCCTATTCACTTTTGAGCAATTTAGATAACATCGTTATGTCACAAATTTTTGTGTTCGTCCTTTTAAGGAATTATGTAGGACCAACTCATACGGGGCCCCGTGATCGCTCCTGATGTAACAACATTATCAGTCACACCCACCTATTCTACAAATGGTGTCAGTTGTTCCAACCACAATTGTCTCACCTCAGGAATTACATCCTGACGTTTTATAGACAGTGCTACCCATGCAAATCCAGTTAAAAACGCAGCAAAACACAGATTTATACAAAAAATGAAGCAAAATAAATTTCAAACTTGGACAGGTCCCGAGTAAATCTCTTGTATTCTGTCAGATTAATCCGAGGTTTGAACACACATAAGTAAGCTCTCTCCCTAGACTTTAGTCTCCACGAGGCGGCAGTAATCCGGATCTTCATTCGGGGGAAAAGTTTGTTATTAATTTTTAAAAATCCCCCAATATTGTGTTTAATATCACATGCAACAACACGGCCGGGTATTAGCGCTTCTTATGAAGTCGCGTTCCATCTCTTTAGATTTTTATGATCTTGTGGTTTAATGAACTTTTTATGGTCTATTTTTATACGCGTTTACCCTCTAAACGTTTAATGCTGAAGCTTTAATGAAAGTATTTAACGAACATTAATGAAGTTTTTAACTTATTAATGTGGCTTTCTTGTTTTTGTTTCTTTTAAAGTCATCATTGATCGTTAAATTACTTACGCGGAAACCGTAGAAAATTCCCTTAAACGAATTTGGGAAAGAGGATTAATTTCGGTTAAGGCGGAAGGTTTCTGGCTTTGTTCTAAGCCAAACCGACAAAGAAACATGTCCAGAATACCCTCTATGTTATTATTATCAAATTAAGAAACCGAGTTAGGCGCAACATTCAACATACTCGAACTAAATTTTTAGAACGAGCTCAAGAAGGTGAAAAATTGCATCATTAGTTGCACTCGCAGAATATCTGACATACCTTTTTAACACAATACGATTCCAGCAATCTTTTCCGTGTTAAATAAAAGATTGTCGTCATATTTTTATTCCATCAGATTTATTCAGAAATTGCAGGTTCCACTATAAATCTCACAGTCTTTCTACGCGAAATATGATTATCTGAACCTAGATCTGTGGACTCATTTGCATGTTACAAGAAAACCGGCCCACCTTCCAATATGTGCACATAATACAATAACTTATGTTTATTCAAAGAACATTGAAAACGCATTTTAAAAACTTGTAATATATTCATTAGTGGAGACCACGTTAATTGGCAGATGCAAATCTGATTTATCTACTTTATGAAAGAAACCGTGCCTACGATGTTATAAACTAGCTAACACATACAATCAAAGAGACCCACCGAGTTGTAGTGGTCGATAGGGTGGTCTGAAGAGTCAGCCTGCACGTTTACTGCTTTTCCCATCCATACATACATTTCGCGATCTTTTCAGTTGCCGATTTATTTGAAGAATGCGGTTGAAGCAGCTGACTGTTGTTCAACTTATGCAAACACAAAATCGACAGGATTCTGAAAGTGTACTATTTTATTAAAGCGTCTGGAGCTGTGGACGGAGGAAGCTAAATCGCAATATGGAAATAGTCTCCTGTTTTTGCTAAAGTTTCAAAGGAGTTTTCTTAAGATATACGCCTTCTCTTGTTTCAAGATGCATACATATATGTATGACGGCGTTAACAGATGCCTCAAGTTATTTCCCTATTTTTAATGCTTTCATGCTCTAGCGTGATATTAAATTCATAAACTGCCAAATTCTGAGCAGGGAAAATCGATTGTAACGCTCGCTCTGTTGGGAATTATAAAATTGTGTAAATAAATAGGTACTTATTTGCTCATTGCTACGAACTATTTCTACAGAATGTTGCTTTAGATCATTGCGTTTCTTGGATTATTTGGATTCCTTTAAAAGTTTTGTAATCTGTGGATTCTTTTGAGTGTTCTTTAAGCTTAAGAATTCTCCAGGATTCATTTTAGAATATCTTGATTCATTTATTCAAGGATAGTTCAGGATACTTGCAAGTTCTTTCCGAATTCTATTGGATTATAAAGCCTTAAGGCCTTTTAGGATTGGTTTTGATCCTTCAGCCTCCTTTGGGACCTTTTAGGAACCTTATAGATTTCTTAGCACTTTTTAGAACAAAATTCAATTTCAGAATTAATCTTTTACATCCAAATTAGTATTAAAACAAAAACAATAAAAAATTGGAGGCGTGACATTTATCTAGTCTTATAGCTATTTATTTGAGAAGGATATTAAGTAATTCATAATGAACGAGGACGTTACTTGTTAACGTCCGAGTTTTTTATGAATTAGTTAATATCCGTAGTAAATACAAAGCTTTATCGAAGCATGTACGAATGAGGCAATGCTACCACCACTAGTTCTGCCAATTTCCAATTTTTAACTTAATTGTTGAACGCGATGAAACAACGAGAAAAGCATTTCCCAACATATTTTATGTTACAATTAATACAAATAAATGGAAATCTTCAGATTTTGGTCTTCGCAGTTGCTTTCATTTTCAAAAATACATTGAATATTATGGATTAAGAACAACTATACTATTATGAAACGGTAACTGCTATTATGAAACAGTAACTATGTTATTATGAATTATTTGTATCATCACTATTATGATGTACTTTACGTGTAAGCATAGAAACGTATTAGACACATCTTAATGTTTATGTTTCGATAAAAAGTTTTTAATGATTTAGATACACCGAAATTGTATGTAATTATGAATGTTGCAAAAAGCGGAACAGTTTTCCGAATTTAATAGACCTAAATAAACCTAAGATCCAATCTAATTTATTGCAAAATTCGCCTGTTTCGGGCGTGTTTACGTAAGCATAACGGTTTGTTTATCCAACCAGAAATGAGTATGCTGGCATTATTCGGCGCATCCACCAAAATTCGTTATGAACAATGTTCCTGCACAAAAGGTTTTTCAATTTTTACAAAATTTAACTACACATGGAAAAGAGCAAAACTGTGTTGACACCGCTAAACAGTGCATTCTAAAATAAACTTTTCAAGTAAAAATGCAATTCAAGTCCTTACCTGAGCGTAGCATAGTCATTAGCATGAACAAACAGTAGCTGAGTGGCGCCTTTTCGTGAAAGTTTTTGATTGAGATTGAGGGTGTCAATATCGCATGTTTAATGCATAGCGAGATGAATATGAATGAAAGGAGTGCGTCGTCTGTTCGTACATACGATTCATATTGCGAAGGAGTGTTGTGACATGTTGCATTCTGCCACTCTCATAAGGAATATTAAATGACGTCTTTGTAGTAGGTAGAGCGAGCGACTCCTGCAGCGGCATCTTCATAAAGTAGAACCGCACAATGCGTCCCGAATGAAATTTTTATTAGTACGCGTGGGCTCACTATAAAAAATGCACACAATTAGACCGTCTTCCGAGACTCGCGAATTTATTAAGAGGGTGCTAAAGCCGCCGCTGCGTTTGATGAACCTTTGCAGAAAAAGAACGTAATTATACCGGCAACAGTTCAGCGCTGATATTAATTTATTTACAGATTACCTTATGTGTGCCGCAATAATTCTCTTGAAAAACCGTCCAACTCTATGGGCTTATTCATTGTAATGGTTGCGGTAGAATTCACAAACGAGTTGAATTAAATTGGCCTATCCATTTTATACGCTATTCAAGATCGACAATGTATGTGCAACTTCGTTCGTTGCATTTACATCGTTGCAGTCTGTTTTGAATTCAAGATTGAGGGAGTGACTCTGGATGGAAGGGGCATTGTTTTGTTGCTGGAATGTTTTTGCCCGTCGTTTGCCTCATTTACCTCGCCTTTGTTTATCGCCGACGTGAAAATCATTCAAATTTGAATACCACCGCTGCATTGCGTTTCACCTATGCACGAAACAACGCGAACTTGGTGAAGAAAAATTCATTGTTAGGTCAACAATGCGGGGTTTCAGCGAAAATGGTGTCGTAATGCGAATGTGGACACAAAGAGATTTTTTCAGGGACCTTTACATTCATTTCCCCCGACTCAGTTGGACCGTTTCATGTAAAACAAAAACGCGACAAATAGTGCTGGAAAACGTGAAAAAGTCTGGTGATGTACGCAGCATAACTCATGTTCAAACAATCAAATTTTTTTCTTAATTTCTCGCTACATTCGTGTCTGAAAGGGTTCATCCAAGACCAGAAAACAATCAACCTCTCGACCCTCGTGAAATTAACCATAGCATGACGTAAAAATAAAAACAAATGTACAGTAATTCAAGAACAGGCATCGTAAATCCGTTCCGGAGAAAATCCCAACAGTAGGGGGTGGGTATTTCGAATCCGATCCTGCTAGATATCACGCGCCGGAAGCACACCGTAAACTCCTCATATCTCGCTCTCTCTTTTACTCTTGGTGGCGGGTAAACGCCGCCGCTCTTCATAATCACTTTATCTCTCGTTAATTGCCGTATTCCGACTGTCATGTGGCCACGCCACCAAAGGGAGTTTGTTATAACGCGCGGCCAGTTTCTGCCAATTACAATTATATCTAACTGCTCTAAATATCAAAAACGAGACAAATTGCATTACACAAACCACGCCGTGGAATTTTATTAAAAATGGGCGATCGGGAAAGAGCTTGTGAAAAATTGGCGCTGTAATTTGACGCCATTCGCGGACGGGTGATTGTTCCGCATGTCCCATTCGCTTTAAGTAATTGCTCATTTGTGGTTGATATGCTATAAAGATAGCGCTATCTCTCGCACCCTGTATAAAATACAACCAGATGTTTGTTCTAAAAGCGCACACGCAGTGTCAGTTCGGTTTTATGGGAACTCGGTAAAATCATTTCAAGCCCGAATTTGCGCATTTTTTAGACTCTCCGAGGTAGATAATACAGAAAAATTTACGAACTGCTGTATCGAAAGTCCCAAAAATGCGAAACAAAAGGTCCAAAGAACGTAATTTGCTGGTATTTTCGTCTATTTTCTAATCTTGCAATTCCGCATTTAGGTCAGATCGAAGATTCAGTCCAATTAAATTTTCATCTCGTTTCATTAATAATCAAGTAGTGCTTCGACCTATAAGTTGACCTCTTATTAAAGATGCAAAACCATTTATATAATAACCTCCGCTGAAACGATTTTTTTCGAGTTTGGAACCACATACTATCACCTAAATTCTTAATAACTGCAGTAGTAAAAAATCAGTTCAATCCAATAAACCAAATTTATAATAAATGAACCCACGTAGCAATAAAACAAATATAGAAATCACGTTGAGTTCTTTGAAATGTTTAGCTAATGGTGGCAAATTAACAGATTAAACGTGCTAGTGTTTGCATAGTTTTGGAACAATCCAATCGAATTATAACACATGGGGAGCAGCCCGAATTGAAGGGGTATTGCTATCCAATTACAAAATACTCCACATCCTCGGATTTCCTATCTGTAAATTGCTATTACGCAGCTTTAATTAAAGGCAAAACCGCTGTTTATAGCTAAGACGAAACATAAATGAAGTGGATTAATTGAAAATTAATGAAACGCTCTCAAACACGAAAAAACTAATTTAACACTAATTAAATCGTTTTTTATTCGAATTTTGTGGCAATTCTTCCTCGTCCAATCTACCAAGGAGGAGATAAAGCTCTGTTAAATTAATTTCAGTTTATTTTTAAAAAAGTGAAAGAAGTGAAAACGCAATATCGTTCTTATGTGAACGATTTTTTATTGTTTCCCTTGAACATTTAGTAAACACGGGACAGATTACAAATGTGGGGAATTTAAATAGTATTCTTCCACACTAAGATTCTTCCGCTTTTATGATTCTCTGCAGTAAAAGTCACGTTTGCAGCATTAGTCAGTACATCCTCGTGATGAATGCACTAGATTTATCACAAGAATGCAACTGTCAGGGCTTTATGGCTAAACATATAGCCTCGAAGACATGGTGAATACTGTCAATGGATGTAATCCAGGCTTAGGTTTTCACTTGCCTCTAACTTAATCAACATATCTCTATAAACGAAGTAAAAAATCGGGATATATTCTATGCGACAGGCGGAATCCTTGTCGTTGTCAGGATGCAGAATTGAACCGACAGGAACATGCGGGATGACCTTAATAAAGAATCCTGTCAGGACGATATCTCACACTCCATCACATGGACACTAGCAGCTGGAGGTCTCAAAAAAATCCCGACAGATAAAGAGTGATTCGGAATTATTGACGTGGTCAAAAAGAGTGTTTGCGTTCGAATTGGAGTTGGTGGTAATCCATCTCCAGTGACACCCTCGGGAATTGGTAAATAATTTGTGGTTTTCTTTAGCGAAAGAGTTTTCAACTCTGCGGTTCCGTGGTCATATAATGTGTGCGTGTTGAAAATACATAATTCACACCTTCACAACCAAACATTGTAACCGAAGTCACAGGGATAATTTATACGAATATTTCGAGTGTACGAATAAGGCTATCGGAGTTGGTGAATTACATATTTCTAGAGTTTTGATGGATTAATCGGAGTTTCAAAGTTTCAGTGGATTTATTGGGGACATTCGCAAACGATCGTGTTACAGAGGTCAGGAAACTACATTAAGACAAATTAATTGTTGCAATTAATTACAGAATGGAATGATTTATTTACTTGGTATAAAAGTGAATAATTTTATAGTTAATATAGAGATTATGGAAACGAGTCCTTTCCTAAAAAACATTTATAAGGCCTGTCTGATAAAAATGCGTCGCAGCAATTAAATTTATATTCAAATTTGACCTTAATAACCAGAACCACTATGTGTAGAACCCTGAAGAATCACGAAAACTCTTAAAAATTCTTAAATAATAATTCAAAAAAGTCCTAAGAAGTCTTCAATAATTTGAGAGTCAAAATTCTAAAGAATATTGAAGAAGTCTAAAAAATTTTACAAATCCTGAGGAATCCTGTCGCATAT
This sequence comes from Gnatocerus cornutus, assembly GCA_029298725.1. Classification (NCBI taxonomy): domain Eukaryota; kingdom Metazoa; phylum Arthropoda; class Insecta; order Coleoptera; family Tenebrionidae; genus Gnatocerus; species Gnatocerus cornutus. The sequence goes on from CM055514.1 coordinate 5,046,044, forward strand.
TAGAGAAAACCGGACATCCTTGGGGAAATCCTGTTGTGGATCCTAACAAATTTTGAGTCCTCAAGATTCGAAATAATCCTGCACAGGTCTGAAGAGAAAATCCTAAATAATGTCTAAAGATTTTTCTTTGCCTCTGTAGAAACATGCAGCTTATAATTCGATAAAGAACGATTAGGTTAGTTTCTTTGAACTTCTTTGACATTTTTGCCTCTTAGATTCCCCTAACTTCCCGAAAGTTCTGCATAATGTTATTTGTTTGGCTCTTGAACCTTTTTATTATCCAAATAATGTCGTGTTTTATGCGGACGTATTTATTCTTTTCATATGCAAATGGTCTTACTATTGGATTTGTTCGACTTTATTGAGATGTCCGATTCGGTTCCTTACTTAAAAAAGCAACAATTCCTGCGATTTTCAACAATTTAATGCTTTAACGTTGTTAGTTTCGGGGATATATTTTATTAAATTTCTACCTAGTTGCCACGCATTAAGCATTTCACAATCTAATTCATTGTAGATGAAGTAAACTCCGAAAATGTTTGATCCTCTCACCTCATTTCCCTTTACTCCGAAGTTTCTGTAATTACTTTATTTTGTTGGCGCCCTCCAACCATTTCCCATTTTCCATTTACGAATATGTTTGAGTGTCAAATTTAATTGACATAAACACTTATTTCTCTATTGATTCACTTAAAGATTTATGTTCTGAAGAAGCATCAGTGAAAGCTCGTGGGATCGGGTCTACCTCTGATCAGCAATAAACACTTCACTTTATTTGCTTAAGACACTCCGTTTCTTTTTCAAGGGAACATTATCCATGGATGTGTGTACAGATAAGCTCTCTTCGTGACTTAAATGGTTAACCCCCGTACAAACTAAATATTTAAATAGTCAAGTAAGATATAAATTTCTTTGTGTGAAGTAGCACGTTTTTATGTATCTTAAACAAAAAGTTAATACCTCCTGCGCAGCGCTTTGTATTTCTTCCTGTTACATAGCCATCATTTAAGACAAAGGTTCAGCTCGATATAAAAAGTAATATTCATGGTTGGATGAAAGAGATGTGATTGCACGTCCACCTTCACTTTGTCCCGATTTCTGTTTCTCGGGAATTATGAACCCGTTTAAAAGATTTGAATGGAATCACATTAATGAAATTCCTTTTGTTGTGTGACAAGATTGGAGTGGATAATTTCAACTTTGAATAGCAAAATACTGCAATTAAACGAGATGAAAAATGTCGACTGAAGTAGTCCTCACCTGAAAATCTGTAAACTGTTATAATACCGTTGCAGCGCGGTGCATTCAGATGTGGTTAATACGCAGGCGAGGGTTCTTCAAACGCTTGGCCGTGGGCTGCAGCGCTATCAGAGGGAGAACAGTCCTAATTAATAATATTCCGGAACCCTGATGTAACAGGGAGTGTGCTTATTAAAAACCGCATGCATATTGCATGGCTTGTGCCGTTCTGACTAACTAAACAATCACATGCCGGAGCTGCGCCCCAAACACCCATTGTTTCCAAATGATCGATAAAACTGCGTTTTCATGGGTTTATATGATATTATCTCCCCAGTTACACTTATTAAGAAAGGATTTCACCACGTACGAATTTGCATATTTACAGATTTCAGGACTTCGTTCCGACAAGAAATGCGAACTTGTATAATCATTTTATTCAACTTGGCTGGAAGTGTTAAGCGTAATTAAAAACTTTGCGTACGTATTATGACCATCGTTAACTTTAATTATTGTTCGTTTTCCTACGTTGCCACGCAGGAAAGTATAAAATTATGTAGATGAGCATAATTAGCTAGAGGTAATTCCATTACGCTGAAACGGGACATAATTTAGGCGCCTCTAAAATCATTTTGTCCTTAGACGTTTCGTCAAAATGAACAAATTGAAGACTGAGAATTTAAAAAAACAAATTAAAAGTAGCCACGTTGAACGTGAGAATAACACAAACTGAATGAAACAATAAAAATTAATTGTGACCAGAAATTCGTTAAAACCTGCTTGACGATTTGAGCAACCGTTTCTAAATCTCCCAATTGTGCAACCAAGAGACCGTCAAGCTGTCCAGTACCGGAATTAATGGATTTAAATATTACCCTCCGAGTGTGTGGGCAGATTCCTACCGGTCGACAAACCTCGACGTGACAACGTGTAAGAATACAGACTTCTTCAGCCCGGCTCTATTAGACTCGTTCTAATTAAATTAGACAATTTTCCTACGTGCCTCCAAATTAATGTCCTAATTATCAGGTTTAAGGGTGCCCACGCAACCAATATCCGCACCATAAATGGCCGAATTATAGTCATAATAGTCTTTGGTGTTATTAACATAACGTCTTCATTAATTACTCTTTAAATTAGATTAGGTGTAGATTCAGAACATTTGGTTGAACCGCCTCTGCACATGTAGTGATTAGAAGTAGGTTAATAGTGGTGTTAAGAGCTATAACTTGTGATTCTTCGAGACGCACCTACGCTTCGATCTTGATAAAAAGTGCATACAAATTTTTAATTAGCGAAGCGAGAAAACGGGCAAAACGAAAATACCAAGTAGACATTAAAGCTCGTTATGCAAATATCGTTTCTTCATTCAAGTTAATGATGCGTAACTTGGTGTATTAATAACTTTTACTTACATTTAAAACTGCAACGTGTCAATCAAAGAACATTAATTAAAGCTCATTGTTTAGTATATTAATTAAAACAACTGATTTTGAATCCTCAGTAACACAAAGCATAATTTGTTCAAGTTGATATTAAGTTGATATGTGGAAAACGAACAACGTTTAAATTCAGATTGCTTTTAGTTTCAGATTGATGCAAATTTCAGAGTGGATGTAGATTGGAAATCTGTTGTTATGTTAACCGCAGCCAAACTTAGCGAATTCATATACGAGCAGGTATGATATGTGTACCTCATTTAATCAAGTTTTAGCGTACAAACTATCATAATAATTATAGCTTTGCTGCAGAAAACCGAACATGAATATTCTGCATATTGTGTACTTTTGAAAAACAACTCCTAATTGAGTTGCGAGGGAATAATTCTAAACAATAATCAAACTTTCATTCCTCATTTAACGGTCATTGCAAGCAGTGCAATTTTTTCTGGATTAGATCTCAATTAACCACCGTTAGATGACGTAATTTCAGTCTTTACTTCATTAAAAAAACAGCAATCTACATCACACTAAAATACCGCGGCGGCAATTTCACAAATTACCCGATAACAGTTCAAAAGAATACTTGGCGGTTAGAAATTGTATCAGATATAAAATTCATAAAAAACTTGTAATTTGACGTCGCGTGGCATAGGAAATGCTTACCCTCTAACCCCATGAAAGTAGATAAAACGGCGGTCGTTGAAATGATCATTATAATTGGTATTATTAGGTGGAGGGATGAAATAATGTTATCCGACACGTGTCGTAGACGGGATATGTCATGGTAAATCTTAATCAAACCTCTCGCATAAAAGAAAATTGGAACAGTGCCATAAGCTCACAAATAAATTTAAATGTAATTAACTCTCAAACATTCGGGTGTGTTTCCTTGTCTTTTAATTGGATACAAGTGACGAGACAAAATGGAAGGACACGCATAATTAACTCAACGTCTTCAAAAACGTGCTTTTTTGGTACTGATACTAAAATTCAAAACAAACAGTCCACACCCCCGAAAATGGGGAACGAAACAGAAGGGAGCTGTTGTAATTGCAAATACATATTGTGAGCAGACGATATGGGTGTAAGTGGGTGGTAAACCAACCCCTAGTATAACTAGCGACATTGATGTATGTCGCCAATATCAACTGAGATGACATTCAGAATCGATACCCCTCTGAGTAATGGCGCATCGTCTTTTGGATGCATTTTGTAGAAACTGAATTTTCTACCAGTAAAGTTCAGCACGTGGACTTCAACCAAAAAAAGCTGTTAGAACTTTTGCGTAAAATACGATTGTAATTTTTCTTTCAGCTCACGAACATTCTCGGGTTTTGACCCTGTATATAAATTTGATGGTAATGAGACACGTATAAATGAACCTTAATGGCCCATAATCAGTTACAAAAGACTATAGGCGGCTGTAGTCACGTGAGACCAGTCTGATTAGTGATCCCAGTGATTGGCTAGTGATGACTTACGCCTGCAGTGCCGGCTTCAAAAGCTACACGTAAATATTTATGACTGACCATTCGACACGTCCTTGCACGACCTGAGATTACCATTAAGAAAGAGATGGAATCTGAACCTAAACTAGTATAATTAATAGTCAGATAGCTGATAGGAGCACACATGGATTCTCTTTCTGTTAATTGATATCGATAAGACAGGACCGGAATTACGTTTCTTTATAGTATCATTAAAACAGTCCCATGAACATATTGATTTTTACCCTCTGGCAATAAGATCATGTGGAATTAAGGAGGGGCACTGAAATGTGATTAAACCCAGCAGTATGTAGTGTTTTTCATTTCAAGGGTGGCCACACACCCTTCTAATTTATGTCTGATTACATCGAGAAGTAGACTGTATAATTTGAGCAAGTAGACCGAATATCTCCTTTATGAAACATAATTTCAAAGTAAAACGAAAAATTCACTGTATTCACGTCTTTCAGAAGCCGAACATCGTTAATGAGGTAACAACATTCTTCTTTTTCTCATTTACATGTTTTTTGAACATCGCCTCGTCTTCAATTAGTCGTCTTCCTCAAATAAATGTAGATCTAGTCATTTCTACAGATAAATCATTTATAGTTAGTTATAAATTAAATTATGCTCCATCTGAAGCTGCATCTACCTTTATCACAACATCGACATCATGTAACAATTTACTTTCAAAAGGAAATTGGTGAAGCCAATTAAATTTCCATTGAAGGTACAAGACATCTCATTATCGCGCAGCTTTTATTAGATCTAACGTCTTCTGACAATGTAACGAAATTATAAAATTGGTTCAACAGTGGCGAATGGATGTCGTTAGGAGGATTATAGCAACATTAAAAGATTTCATTATCAATAAAAAGTTAGGAGTTGGGGAATGAAAAAATGTCTTCCGCACTAAATGATACAAAGTAATAGCTTCTTGCACGAAAGACAAGAAGAAATACACAGAAATCACCAAATCCGTTTATCACTTTTCAAACTCCTTATTAAGACCTAACATCAAACTATCCTTTGTTTCTTCTCCCTTAGGGTGTTAAATAAAAACTAAAAAACTTTAATGGTGATATAACTTGTTCCAAAAATGTTTTTAAATCTGTGATATTATGAAAATCACTCATACAAAATAAATTACCATAAAAATGTCATACAATTAAATTTAATGATCCGTTTCTTTCCCAAATAGCTGCTTGCTAATTAACACTTGTTATGAACAGCGAACTGTTAAAAACAACCATTCTGACAAATTTTTATAGATGTCAAGTCTTGTTCCGCGTAATTTACAACGCAGTCTTTTTAAAACCTGATAAATTACCCATTTGAAAGTCACCAGTTCGTTTTCGATTGATTTATAAACAACCCTTTAATGGTTCATCTCCGGCAAGCGATCCATTGTTCGACAACATTTATTCTCAATGGGTTTTGTTTGTGGTCTCTTTATCATCATAGACTTCCCCTTTACTGAACTGGGTGGTCCGTTTTTTTTCTCTTTGTTTTATCATGTTACCTAAATGTCTACACAATTTAGATGATGATGGCCTCAATTCTTGACTTCTTTTAAGGAGTGATACGAAAACCCGTCCACTTTTATTCGAGAAAATTTCCTTGCTGTGATTGAAGAATTTAGGTAAAACTGTAAGTAAACAAGTTTCCAATTAATTTTAATTGTCGGTTCTAATTTCACGTTGGAAACAAGCTCAACTGCTGTTTTGGTCTCTCAAGTTAAATAAACGGGAATTTAATTAAGCTATAATTCTTTTATTCAAGACTTAAGACTCAAACAAAGCGACGCTCGAAATCACATAAACACCATTCTGAACTCGAATAATTAACATTTTATCTAAAAATAACTCCAATCAATTTCATCACTGGCAGCATGTAAAAGTTATGTCCATCATAATTTAATGTCTTCATTTTCAACTTTGGCCTACGTAATATTTTAATGCGGACAATTGCTGCGATATATCTTCAAGTACCTACATAATTACGAGTTAGAAAGTTTAGCTGGAATATTTCGAAACTGCTGATGGATGGTTAGTAAAAAGGGGCTTCAGAATTGCCACAATCCCGACAATAATTATTGTAATTATTTAATAATAAAGTTTCAAATTGTTTGTCATGCTGCTGGAAGAATTTTTTGTAAGACGCGTTTCGTGGACTGCTTGTTCAACGAATTAACGAAACGTACCTATTATTACTATTACGTTAAGGAGCAATTTTATTTTTATTCGTATAACTCTGCAAAATTGTCTATTAAAGTAGAGGATAGTCATTTCAATAATTTACTTCTTCATTTGGCGAAAAACAAACATGGCGTTAATGGCCCCAACTTTGATAATAATTAAACCTCTTTCAAGAGAGCTTTTTTTGTAAGCCTTTCTTCTTATTTTCTTCTCAAGTGTGTTAGGCGCCGCCGAGTCAATCGTCAATTACGCCTACCTCTACACAGAGCCCATTGTCAATTTGACATCGTTCGTATTGTTTGTGTGATTTCTTTGTTGAAAAAGAGAAAGAGTTACAAATCATGTGCGGGGATGAGAAGACATAACGCTCCTGAAGTGGAATGTATTGTTCTGAACTACGTCCCTTACGTCATTATTACATTCAATTCAGTTTTAAATTTGTTAACGCATTATTAAAGCTACTGCTGCCTTCCTCATTAAAACTGTCATTCATGGCATTTATATGCTTGCACCGGAGGTCACAAGAAGTCATTATTTTAGATAGATCATTTAGAGGAAAAAGTTTTAATGAACGACTTTCATATGGACGAGATTCACTTGCTAAATAATTGCGAGAGTTGTGAAAAATTGGAACGATTTAACATAGACAAGCCAGATAAATTGAAGAAAATATCATTGAATGGGAGCTGCAAATGGATTATTTAATTTCAAAGCAAATCTGCCCATAAAACATGTCGGAGTTTGACAAGAAAATGAACAATTAACTATGAGATCTCGTGTAAGGCCATGTTGGCGTGGGAGAATGCAAACAAGAACGTTTATGGCAATTAATGTAAATTACCTGGATTCGCAAGTTTGGTCCATTTTGTTTGGCTCTTTCTCAACCACTTTTCCTTCTTAGTAAGTTGATGATGACCGTAATCAGCCAAGCCCACCCTTCCACCCACTGTACACTTAATCATTGTAATTTATCTCTTTAGCAAACAATTATGTTGGTAAGGAAGAGTCGATGTCTTCCCACGTACTTAATTGATAACACACATGTATTGAAAATCGTGCGAAATCCAAATGTGCCTTGAAATTAATCTCCAAGGAAGTAACACAACATGTCAATAAGAAATTCTCTGAAATTTATGTAATAAATATTCATGTCTTTGTGATGAACGAGCGAGCTTGAAAGGGAGACGTTGATGAAGAGCGCCACGTCAAAGGTCTAGAAGGCGTTAAGTATAATAATACTTGTAGCTTACAAATGGGTAGTGTTGTCGAATAATTAGCTTAACCATATAGGTACAGTACCAGTAGGAATATTACGTCCATAACTTATTTTATGGTTTGTATCTGACTAGTCAACATCATCCTGGCTTGTTCACGGGTAAATTCGTGTCCTTACATGGACAGTCGCGTGACCGTAAACTATAAGGAAAGATAATTTAAGATCACGTTACATGCACCAAGTTGGGGTGGTAATGATTATTCCACGACAATACATTCGAAATTTAGTAGAGGTTTCAATTTGGAACTGTCCAGCTTGTTATTACAATAACTCTGCAGGAGGTACACAGTCAAATAACTCAAAAAAGTCCCACATTTTCGAGATGATTTCATTCGCGTTACTCAGCACTGAGCTGATTGCAACGTCTGCAGCCTTTGTTCAAGACGGCGCTAACTACTGAAAGCATCAAAGGAGTACAAAAAGGTCGTTTGTATTATTAAGCAACCTAACAAATACATCTCGTTTCTTCATGTAATTTACTAGTTTTGTATTCTACATCAGATGCTTTGTGTTAGTAAAAAAGTATGCCGAGAGCTGCTGGTACTAAATTTGTGTTGTAATTTTAATGGTTGCAAATTACAAACACTGAGTGATTTAATAGTTTGCTCTGTATCAGGAATCAGATCGATACCAAACATAGTCCTATTCATATTCGAAAAGTGGTTCAATATTGGAGGATCATCAGGGTTTGAAATGTACAGTTTATAAATCGTTGAAGTGAAGTGTAAATAAATTTAAAATATAAATTGTTGGGTTCTTTTCAAAAGAATTTGTCCTTTGGAAGCTTTCTCAATAACTTTTTAGATTCCCATTTAGTCCTTCAGAATTCTTTATGTTCCACACAGTGGACAAAACAACACTTCTCTAAATTAGGTCAAACAATTTCTATATTCCATCATATCTGTTAAATTTAATATGGATACTAAAAAGACTTTATAGAAGCAGATTAAAATTTAAACCAAAATTAATATGCTGACCCATTAAAATGAATGCATGTATAATTCAAAATTTATTCTCAGTAAATTTTAATTCCATTCAATTTTTTAAAACATGAATAATTTGAGTTGATAAAGGTCAGATTTAAGTTTAACTCATTTTTAAAAACGAATACATACACAAATTAAACGTTAATTTGACAGCACATTAAACTGAGAGAAAATTAACATTTCATATTGCTTTATAATTTCTAATTAATTTTTTAATTCCTCGTATTGGCCCAGTTTCTCTGTTCGGACAAAAAATTGTCAGAGGTCTGAACATCTTGTCGCTAGTGCGACAGTAATCTGGCAAGAAAAATATGAAATCCCACAATTGACGCTTACGCCAAGCACATTGTTAGTTCTTTTTGTTTTGCTTCGACCATAAATAAGAATTGTAATAATAAATAATGTAATAATGAAATAGGTGTGTAAAATAAATAGTCTGTCATCTCAATTAAAATAAACGTGCCTTGATTTCATAATCTAATTAAAATCGTTCGTCGAAATCAAAGCTTAATTAAACTAGATCATAAAAAAGCATAATCCAAATTCTATAACTTAAAGTTATAATTAGAGTCTCGAAACGAGTTTAATCCTGGGCTATTGACTGTAAAAACTCAGAAAGACGAAACGACGTCTTTCGGACATTAATTTGAAATTGCTTGCTTTTTCAACTCTCTCAAATTTGCTTTAGAGCACCTTTAAGAAAGTTGTGATGTACGGCAAACCCCAGAGGAAAAGACAGGGAACGGGCGGGTTTCTGCAAGGCTTTCCCAGTCTGGACTTGGGATGTTATCCCGTTTTCTGTCGAGAACAGTGTCACGCAACATACCATCTGCATGTTTATGAGACAACTTTGGCAAACTGATACCCTTTGATAAAGCATAGAAAAGTTTTCGGGACTTTGCACGTTGTCCCATTTATTTCGTTTTATTGCGGAATTTCGATCGAAAAATTGCGCTCGTTTGTACGCTGCCACTCGTAAGTAGATTAACGTCGGTGTGAACTCACCGAGCCATTTGCGAATGAAAGAGTGTAAGACGTCGGATTATTAATATTAGTACGGCGTCCTGACTTTATAATGTCATAATAAAGTCTAAGGGTAATGTAAATCCGGGCTGGTAGCCCCCTTGGCATCAAAATATGAAATCAGCCGTGAAAATCACTTATTAAAACTTTCAATGGAATATTAAATCGAATTTTCGGGTAACTCACCATATTTTCTCCTTAAAAATTCCTTCTTCATATTTTATGATACTTTTAAAAAACTTTTAATAGGAACGGAAAATAAAAGACACTGTCAAATATTAAAAAGTTTCTTTGTAATAATTGATTTTCCACGAATACTTACGATTCTCCGGAGAAGTTCCTTGTCGCAACAAAGTTTCCCGTTATTGTGCTTTATTGCTTTTCTTTGAATGACTTCTTTTATTGTCAATTATTCATAAGCTGAGCTCGTATTTACAACGCGATATTCGATTCGGAATCGCGGACGATTTAATCAGATTTTTTAATAATTCTCAGGAGCTTTCGGCAGAGGTTTATTTGCATTTTACGGAGTGGTAATTTTTTAATACCAGTAATTATTTCGTTTAATCGATATTTCATTTCTTAAAAGCGTATTTTCAGCCCAAGTTTAATTATAGAAATCCACGATCTAGTTTGATGGTTTAATTAAGTTGGGAAATTAGTAATTAGTTTTGAAATTCACACCACGCCGTACTTTTAACTTTCTACGCCATTTTAGTGTCGCTCCCGGAAATACGTGTGCATTCACAAAACAAAAAAGGCAACTTTTATGAGTGAGCACTTCGATTCTACATTTTTTGCGCTGTTAATCCCGTAGCTAATTGGCGGCTAAGTGTGGACATTAAGAGAGCAAGATTCTTGCAAACCACTAACACCATTTCTCGCATCATCGCAACTTGTTGCTTTATTCAGAAGTTGAAGACAATAAAAAAACTTGTTTACGATGTGCGAGAATGTTGATGGCACATCGTGTCATTTCCTCAAAAGCTTCGATAATTCGAGATTAGAACTAAAAGATGCAAGCTTTCAACTCAACGGACAATTCGCATAAATTTCTTATCTGCGACATTCCTGCTTTCTTTCCTGTCAAAGCGAACAATAAAATCATAAATTCGTCTGGTTCGATTGTGAATTCAGTTCGCAGTTCCGCATTTATCTGTTGACCAACTTCGCGAATTTCTGTTGTTGATATCTTTGATTCTGCTGGCTCGATTTGTCATCGTCGCAGGGTGTGACACTCCACAAAGTTTTTCATTGTTGAGAAAAAGCGTCCGAGTGAAAGTTATCTCATTATTCCAGGGGCGCATTACTCCAGTGATTTAATCATTTGAATTGTCCTCTTGAGGCGAACGGAGCCTCGATCGTCCATGGGGAGAAGCCTGCGTGGTCGGACAACCTATCGCTCAGGATGACATCGACAATACGCAGAATACGATGCTCGTGAACAAAGGGATCCGTCCCGGGAGACGTCATAAATAAGGGCATTACAAAATTATGATAAACCTACTTTGAGATATGTGAAATGGACATTTTGCGAATGTTGGTGGGAGCGTGGGCATCTGATGTCCAATTTACGATTTGCGGAGAATAGGATAAATGAGAGGAATGGGCGCAGCTCGCGGTAAGAGGAGGATTTAACGTTTCTAATAAGAGGCGCCTCTTGGTGAGGCAACACAGGAGTACAATTGAACGTTTAACCAGTTTCCTGGCTGTAAATATTAACTGGGTCATAAATAAAAATCTTTGACTTGGTGGCATTTAGTGGGAAATAATTTGAAGCATAATTTACACTAACTTTGTTTCTATCACTAATACTTTATGGGCCATAAAAGTCGAAGTAATTCTTCCTCCAAAACATTAGAAAAACGATTCAAAAACAAAATGTCTTCGAGCATAACGTTGCCAATCCACCAGCATAGGTGGTAATTAAATTAATGCCGACAATCCGACTAAAATTGTAGCTTTAAATTACCATTAAAGCCCCATTTGCTGTTTACGTTCTCTGCGCTACCAATTAAGTATTTTCGTCGTCTGCTGAGAAATCGGATTTGATGAATTGTCAAGGGAGGGAAAGAATAAAGTGGCTGGCTTGCCACCCCCAAACTGTGTGGGGTGTTTATAACAAAAAGTTGTCTCCAACCGAATAGGTATAGAACATATCGTCTCAGATTTCCAAGGAATTTTATTACACTCCATCAATCATGGCAAAAACAAAACGTGGAAGTAATTAATAAAATGCTCGGGATGTAGGAAGTTACAAATCAACAAAGTTTTCAATCTGCAAAAAAGGACATTAATACCAAGATGAAGTATTGGTTTACAGAGTCTAGGAAAAAGTTATTAGACTCGGGGGAGGGCGATGAAAAGAACTGCTCAATGGCATTGGCCGACACTGGATCTCCAACTTTTATAAACCGAGCGAAATCTGTTTTTGTTCTCCAACTAAAAAATTAACAAAACCGATTTGAGGTCTTTCCTACATCTTCAAACTTCACATCAAACGAAATCTGCATGCACACAAGTCCATTTCAAAGGCTTTTCCAAATTATATCGGCTGAAACTTTGAACCAGAAATGCAACGCAATTCCTTCCTCCCATCGGGACAATTTCTCAGTACAGTACACTTCAAAAGGCAAATAATTTGTAGTTTGAACTAGATTTAAGTTTAATTGCTTTCAGCGTATCGTGAGACAAACGTAAAGCCGATGTAAAAATGTCCAACTCAGATTTATCTTGGGCGCAAAGAAAGTAATAAATTGCTACAATTCTCGTTACAAGCCGACCACAAAATTACCTGAGATTCTGACTCCACTCCGACTCTAAATTCCACAAGCTGTGCTAATGTAATGATCAAATAAACGAAAATTAAGTTTAATCACAGCATGCACAGAGCTCAGGCGTTTTTATTGGAAAATAACCGACGTTGCGATGTTATCAACTGCTGGAATTGTAGAGGAACGCAATCAGAGATAAAACAGCGCGCTACCAAAAAGTAAAATCAGCGAGTAATGGAACATAAACGCAGCAATTTCATTCCTGTTTCACGAGTTATGGGGCTGAGATAGTGACTGATGGATGTCACTGAAAGTGTGAGTTTGAAACGAAACGTCCGGAATGTTCCGGTTTACCATGCATGAACGCGTGACGGGACAGTTCCGCATATTTAATCCTGCAGTCACGCGTCCTTACATCACGAATCATTTGACAAACACCACCTTCCAATCAATGAACTCGGTTATGACGCATTGATGGACTAATCCTGTTCGATTTTTGTTTCCGTTTGTAGATTTGAGATGGTAATATCACAATTAATCATTTTCATGTTGAAACTACAAGGAAGCCGTAATCCACGCGTCGGTGAACGAAACGTTTTCATATTTCCTCGTTGAGTTGAAAATTAAAACAAACATTCCAACGGAGTCATCCTTTAAGGTTGATGAATGTGTTAGGAACAGAGATTTTATGTTCTCGAACTCAACTTACTAAATTATACGGAAAACGAGTAGAACCTAGTCTTAAGTTGAACGAATGTCTCGGGAAAGTACATATTTCATTCACGCCGATTACTTTATTGTTTCGAAACACCATTAATTTATCTAACAGCTGTAGAAGACTTCAGAAAATTTACTGGAACTAATTTCATCCAGTAAATGTGTCTGAAATAATTGTTTTTAATACTCATAATCATAAATTTCAGTAGCACATGAGCTTCTTCTGACTGATCAGACGTATAAATATGGACTCTTTATGGATGGCGATATCAATCTTATGTGATCATAAATAAACACACGGAACTACCGATCATTAAAGTTTTAATTATGCATAGTATTTTAATGACAAGATGCGATATCGTCTTGGACTTTTCCAGTTAACACTGGCCCACTTTCCTCTCGTACGCGTAATGCGCTTCCTGCTGGTTAAAGTTCAAAATCTTCGAAAGCTAACAGAATATTTATTTTCTTCGTTTTGGCCTAAATATTTGCAGTGAATTACTTATCAATTTCTCACTCTACTTCGTACACAAAATCTGCAAAAATAAAACTATTTCCGCACAAACATAAACCGACAAAGTTTATTATCCTTCGTTCCTTGAAGAATTCTTTTGCACATTACACAAATAAACGCAAATTTTTAAAAGACTGACAAAAATGAGGAACTCATCCTCCTTGCTCAACACAGTCCTTGGTGTTGTAGTAATCCCAAGATTCTTTCAAGTGAGGTCGTCATTACTTTCATCTCTGCCGAGTTTATTTGCTTTTTAAGTAGAAGTCAAGTCCAGAAGCGTTCTTTATTTTTATATCCGTGAGTAATAGCCAATAAATATTACTTTAGTTTCTAACTTTGATCTCGCTACGAGACACTAAACAGCCGGAATTTAATCAAAGTGAGAAAATAATTTATTGTATGTTGCCTAATTGAATTTGTTGAGACGAGTTTGCAAAAATTCAGAGGTCCTGCATGGAAATTAGGAGACATTACCGCGGCATTTAATCATGATTAAGGCCATACTTAATGTCATATTGTGGAATGTTGGTGCATAAAAGGCAACAGCATTGTGGCGGCATACTACCACTGCCAAGTCATAAAATATTTTTGCCACGCCAATCAAAATTTACCTTCTTGGATCTCGAAATTTCTCTAGTAATAATAACGCTGAAACCGCTGTACCGTAACACGCGTTAAAAAAAGGGACACCATAATTGTCTATTAGCCGACATCCCCAACTAGTTTCGGTCACGAACCACAGACTATTAGAAGATGTAATGGTGCACTTTGAGACTGTCTAGTCATTGAAAGAATCTGTGCCTCGCATGATGGCAGGAAATGTCGTGTGCAATTATCTGCTGAGTGCTCCGTCTTTGAGGGTCTGCCACACTGATAATTTTGCTATGAAGGAACTTGTACTCTAAAGAAACCCTTTACGGAAGAGAAAGACTTAAGTGCCTCTTCTGTGACCAATCAGGATCGCTTCATTAACCTACTAACTCCAATTAAAACGAGAAAAAATCTTTGGCTTGTACGACAGGTACGGCGAAACAATTCCCATGCAGGGCGCCTTTTGTCTGAGGTGAAGGTTTTTCGCAGACCCTTATTCGTTGCGCAAGATTTTTTCTTATTACAGCCCAGAACACATTCTATGCCGTCTGAAACAACCCGTATAGAACGATAACCCGACAAAGGTATGACCTACAAAATTGTATTGCCTTGTCAAGTTGTCGGAACCAGGTATTTATAACTGACAGATTCAAAGTTGGGCGTCGTTATTTGTTCCACCTTTGTTTCAAGTAAACATCGCCTCGATGGAATTGAAATAAACTCGCGTCGACTGTTTTTGACATAAAATATTTGTGTTTTCTTGATTTCGAAGGAAACAAGGCGTTTACAGCAGCCCTAGCAATTTATATCTGATACGGAACCACTGAATAGCATCATCTCCGAGATTTTACGCTTCTCCTAAATAGCTAATACATCTTGTTATATTTGCGTTTCTACGCTTGACTGATTACTAACTGATCCGTCGCCATACGACTGTTTGGACAGAATACTATAACAAGGGTTGCTTGTTGAATACTTTACAAGAGACAACATTTCGAAAATAATTGCACAATGCGCAGAACGAGGTCGGATTCAAAGCAATTCCTTTTCAGAAATTGTGGGGGATACAATGTATAGAACGAAACTAGGAGAATGGAAAATTTTCGATAAGTTTCTTCCGCATTTAGATTAAATTATGCAAACTACAGCCGAAAACTAACACAAGTGGCACTTGAAAGTGCAATTTTACCCATTTTAGTCCTTAAAAAGCACATTAGCCTGTTTTATTCTTATCAGTTTTTCAGGAATTTTTAGGTATCAAATGTACCTTCATTATTTTTAAGACTGCCAAATTAGTGTCTAAAATGTCATAATAGCGAACACGTAAAATGCATACAAATATGTAAACTGTTGCTTTGAATGGCATTTTTTTGGAAATGAAAGCTGCAGTTTGTGTTTTTGTTGCTAAAAATCCAGTGTTACTAATCCTGGATTCAAAAATTCATTTTTTTCGAAAAAATTATGTACCTAATATCCATTCCAAAACATAAAAGTTACTATAGTTGGCGATAAAAAATAACCCTAAACGGAACAGTTGTTGAGATTGGTAACCAAATGGACATTTGACAATTATAATGCCAAAATTAAGTAAAAAAATTAAGTAAGAAATAGATAATTTCTGCATTGGGCAGTTTCAACAAGACACTAAAAAGTTCTCTACAGAAAACTAAAATTAAACAAACTAAACTGACATTGACAAAAAACTTCAAAGTACAGTCCCATGAAATGATGATTGAAAAGTACACTCTGATTTTACAGAAATCAAAGGTAATTTGATTAAGGAGCAAACTTAAGTTATTGCTATTTTTACGCAGATTGCAAATCCTGACTCAAAATCCATGTATCCAAATAACAAAGTTATTTTAAAAATTTTTAATACTCAATATCTCCGGAACTAAAATAAGATTGTTTTTTTCGCGCTTTTGTTGCTTAAAGAGTCATCTACTCTCAGATATACAAAATTTTTGTTTTTTGCCCGCCACTCGTAAACTATTGGACCTACTAATCTGAGATTTAGTCAATTGCCAGATCTCGAGCTGCCTTTTCGATTAATGTGTAACCCAAAAATGATCAACGTCACTTCTACACCAAAAAAAATCGGTTAAAAATGACCTCAAAAATACCCTAATTCAGCAAACTCAACTTACTTATTTACGCAGAACTTCACGCAGAAACCAAAATAAATTTGTGAATTTTTTAACCAACTTTAACAAATAACCGAATTAGAAGCGTTTGAAGTCTCAGGTTGTCGCCAGAGGGCAACATTTTTTAAGCTCCGGAATATTTAGCGCTCAAAATCTCCGGAACTATAAATAGAAAGATGTTGTTGACGTCATTGTTTTTCTTGTATTTTTTTTTGCCACGAATCCGATCTTAGGGGAACCCAGGGTAATGGGAGCCATCGGGTAATGGGAGCGATAGTAATACAAGGAAAAGTAGGCACATTTGCGCGATCGTAAGCACTCGGTCGATTCCGACAACCATCGTTAAACTTCGCCCGATGAACACGAGTCGTTAGCGCCATCCGTTAAGTCACGAAGAAGGGTTGTGTGTTTTTCGCTTCATACTTATAAAAAACTGCCGATTGCCAGCGCCAAGGTAAGCATGAAGTTATATTCTATATTTATTTTTTATTTGTGTTACAAATAGTTCATCGCATTTATAACTAAGATCTCATTTAAAGTATGTTTAGTTGAATTTTCGGGCCAGAGTAAATATTATGGCTCAATTTCCCAAAAAACGTTAAGTGGACTCTCATTACCCGCATGTGTCGAGTAATGTAAAAATTATTTTTTTTTTGAAAAATTTCTTCACTTCCTAAAATTTCAGTTTAAAGCTAGTGGAGTTAAATCTGCATCTATCCTCCTAAGACCTAGATTATCGCCGTCAGAGAGGGTGTCGCTGATTAAACGTGATCAAGCAATAAAATCTAAAAAGGGCGCCGGAGCTGTATCTTTTCTAATTCAAATAAACGTATGAGTCAGGTCCCGCTTTGTCCATTTATCACATAACTTCACATGAGACGATGGGGTGTGGGTGCCTATTGTAAACACCCTCCCTCATATTACATTAAGCATATGTGTCTTTCCCGGCAATTCTTTCACCACCTCTCTTGGATATGCACGGTTATATGTGTGATTCACCCGGAATTATCCTGGCGGGAATGAAATTATATCGGAACCTGTTGTGAGAATGGTGATTTATATTGCAGAAATTGATGGATGGTCGATTGTCCTAGACAATGAGAGCGATTGATGCTGTTGTTCAGAGGTTGATGATTACATAGTTATGAGTTATTGCAATTGGGTTAGCGCAACGGAATTTTATTGCAGCGTTTCATGCATTGACGGAAATAAGGAAACTTCAAATTGTGACGATTTACGGCTACGCTAGAAAAGTAAAAACTAGAGCAATTTTCTTGGCATGAAAGGTGCTTTGCCTGTCTTCCAAAATCAAGCAATAAATACTGCTTTACGCAAATAGCTTGGGCATCGCCGGGCAAGCTGCATGCTCTCTATGCGGTTGCCTTTTTACGAATAGCCCCGCATCCGAATATTGCACACTCCAGTAACCCCTTTATGTGGATGCAGTTATGCGTGAAATACGTTTAAATGTATTCTTTCAGGGGTGTCGCATGCGTCTCGAGTGTTTTAGGACTCATTTCAATAAACGGTCTGATAGCAATTTGGTACATAATTTACATCACACGTACATAAAAGGATATAAAGCCAGGTAATAAAAACCCCTTAAAATGAATTTTATATTTTACTCTCTCACCGCCATGACCACCACGTTAACAGGTTTACAATCATTAACTTCCATTAGCAATGAACCTTTCAACCAATCGATAAAAACTGCGCATTTTCTTCTCATAAATCCGATAAAAACGATACACAAAACATAAAAAGGATGTCTCCAAGATTGAGTGCTCGCGAATTGAAAATGATTTGATTTCGAGCGCGTCGTGAACACGAAGGATTAGAAACGAACCCCGACCGCCTCGAGGCCACTTTGTTGCTCAAGAAGTAAGCGACATTAGCTCACTCAACTTTCAGAGGGAGAAGGATTCACCACAACTGAAATTCTCTACTCAAAGATTTACTTTCTCAAACAACTTCCTAGGGAACTGGCAGTTATTTACAACCGAGCATCGCTAATATTTCAATCATGAATATTCCATACCATACATTAATCATGCTGTTCAAACACACGTTTTTATTCTGTCTTAAAAGTTAATTATGCGCTGGTGGAGGCGCCAGATCTCACTTTAATAAATGTGCGCAAACGTGTTTTACATCGGCGTCTTCCAACAGAGGATTTTATTAATCACCTCAAAACAAGGCGGGAATTGAACTCGGCACTCGCGCCAACGTCCCTCAAGAAAAATTACTGAAATTTATAATGAAACGAAGCAAAAATACTACTAATGCTATAAAGTAAGTAGAAAAATTTTATGGGGGCCGCGATTTGACCATAATTTACAAGCGAAATTTATTACTTAATGCCTACCTGTTGAAACCGATTGCGGAAAATAAAAGTTATTTATTGGAGATTAAAGATGTGTAATGGCCACTCGAAACTAAGCGGATATGTTTTCGAATCAAAATCTGGTTTTCGGTCTCGCTATCAAATATCTTTTAATTTCCTGACCACAGATGGTTTGCGATCACGATGCGATAAACCTTAATAAAGGATCACGTTACGTACAGGTGGTCCAATCTAGATGGATAAGAAAACGTATTATAACATTCTTGACCACCAATTCAAGCGAGCATCCTCCAGAAAAATAAAGAAATCAAAAAGTTTGGACGACTTTTGCGAAAATTCTTACACATAAATTATACCGCCTTCTTGAATTTCAAACGAGCCGAAGAGATGGTGAAGTTGATAACAGCGGAAGCCTGACTGAGCCTCAATAAACGAAATTGATTTGGACTTTTTTGGCTGAAACTTTACAAATTGTGTTGAAAGTTTGAAGTAGTTGACTGGGGTGGATTGAGTGTTAATGGAGCTATTTGTTGCGTGAAAAATACCAGAATTAGTGCGAATTTAAATCGAGAGAGGAGCATTTTGGTGTCTGCACTTTTATCTATTTTCAGAAGTAGTGTAATCTTCCTTTGGTTAATAGAAGAGATCTAGTCACATTTCATTAGAGATGCTGTTTTTACGACTTGAACGAGTTTTATCGTTAAGAGCAAAACATGCACTTTTATGTTTGTCGATTCGGCTGACTAGACAGTATTCACTATTCTAACAACTTATTCGGATTTCGCCCGATGCAGGGGTCTGCACTCCATCATGTTTTATTTGCAGAACTTCCATTATATTATGTTTCCTGAAGAACAGCATTTATGCGACTTTATGAAAAAGGAATCTACTAAAAAATTTACATTTTACTTCTAATGAATTCAAAAGAAACGATTTATGAAAGACTTGGAACAAAATGATTAATTTACGACCATTCGCAATAAATTTGGTCCCAACTTCCGCATATTTTGAAGAAGAATTCAAATATGTATTCGCGTTGGTAATAAAATTTCAATGACTCCAAAGAAAACATTTTTTTTAATGGAACTTACCGGCGGGGAACTCAGAATGGGGACATGGTACTTACCTGCAACAAGAAAAAAACATGAAATATACAGAACCATAAAACTCTTGTGCTGTCTTCGCGACAGTGTAGAAATTATTAAAATCTAGCGCCCGAAGGCAACAAAAATTCTGGTAGTAAAATTTTCATCCTGGCATTTATGCCACTTTTAAGTGAAGGAGGGAAGAGCCTGATCGTAAAAATAACAGACAGGGTCGTTCATTTAAACGAGAATATTTTTATGTAACTCGATGTAAAAGCGTTGAGGCAATCGCGTACTTTTTCACTTTTCAAGCTTGGAAGAAACCATAAATAAAAACATAGCAAGTGCCCTCAACACTTTTATGATATGTAAACCCCCGAAAAACATTATCTCCGTCGTTTTTGGCATAAAAACGCAGTAAATTGCAGATCAGTGACCACATTTTTGTTCACATCATAAAGTTCCAGGCGTGATGAAAAAACGCTTCAAAATTATTACATGATTTCCCCAGATACTTATCGCTTTTTGTAACGAAAGTTTCATGGGGTTGAACGTCACCGTCGTAAAAATAGGAAAGTGTGGTTTATATCTGCTGTCACAACACTTCTCGTTTCGATTGCTATCGTAATTTTTGGTCAAATTATGAGGCCTGTTATGTGGAATAAGCATGCAAAGGTAGCCAGACAAAAAAGAAAATAAAGTGCATTAAGGTAAAACAGATTACGTTTTTCTTTTGGGAATGTCGTTCTTTGATGTAAGATCAATGGTCTAATGCTACTTTCAATTTCGCGGCATGGGGTCCCTAGTGAAATTAGGAGAAGGCTGTAAGAAACATGGGGAGATTGCGTGTAGACATGTGTTTTATACCTGTTAACGTTTTCCTGGTGCTCTCCACAGTTGATTAGCTACAACGGTTTGAAAGTGAGCACATACATCAACACAGTGAAGTTACCTCATCAATTTTGCAGATTCATTCAAGAAACAAAAAATTGATTCGATTTCGATAACGTACTGTGTTCATTCCAGAAACCAGTACGACCATGTAAATCGTGTTTAATTTCCGGGGAAAAATGAGAGCTAAGATCTGATATAATTCACCGTTCGCGTCATTGGCTACTCAGAATTTTATGTTATACGCGATTTCGACATACAAGATCTTGATGGAGGATCAACCTGTTCATAAGACGTCTTTCTCTTGTCAGACGAATAATATTAATTTCTAAAGTTATTTATCAAGTGATGGCTCAGCGATCTCGAACAACTATTTGTTGTGACGGATGATGATGTCCTGGAATTTTTTCCACACAGATGGAGAGATAAGAT
The DNA here is from genome assembly GCA_029298725.1 of Gnatocerus cornutus. NCBI lineage: Eukaryota > Metazoa > Arthropoda > Insecta > Coleoptera > Tenebrionidae > Gnatocerus > Gnatocerus cornutus. The sequence continues at coordinate 5,067,187 of CM055514.1, forward strand.
CGTTCAAATATATATCACTCGGACATTATACCCTCCTCGGGAATAACAGTAACAGATATGGTATAAGTCTGTCATTTTATCATCGCTTCTCAATTTCTAATTCCAAAAAAACTGTCTGAGAATATTCAATATTTTCGTGTGACAACGACCAAGAACAGAACTTCCCGCAGTTTCGCATAGACTGATAAAGTTTATCTATTTTTAAGTGAATTTCGGCGACGAGCATAAAGTGTCGGTTGTGGTAAACTCCCATCATCACACAATAAAAGTGTGGTCTGGTAAAAAACACGAATTTTAGATTGTCGGGAAAAGTCTATTTTCTTTGAGCGTTCGCTTGTGTTTTTTGAATGCTTCCATTTTTTTCTCGTCTGGATATTAAGAGTTTAAATTAAAATACATGAAAAACTAAAAGAAGCTTCTAGGCACATGAAAAGAAATCAATAGATAGTCCCGAGATTTTGATTTATCGTTCGTCCAAACTTTCCACCCCTTTAAACTTAAGTCGTTTTCAATTTTCCCACACTTTTCTTTTGCTTTCGTCGGTCGTCTGGTATAAATTGCATCCCTTAAGTGAATGAACATCACGCAACCCCCGTCTGTCAGTGAGCTCTTAAAATATGCATCAGACTGGCTCCAGTCGAGCACCTCATTGTCGGAACCTTGTCCACTTTATTAAAAACTAACCATATCATATAAAATGCAGCTCCATATGAACAACCAGATGCATTAAACCGTAATTGCTCTTATATTTCCCACAATATTAGCAAGGCAGCCACGGTGTAATCACACTGTGAATTTACTCTTTAAATTTTTCAAACAATTTTCTGGTCGCTCCGAGCTGTGTTCGTCGTGTTGACCATGCAAAACTGATTGTCTTAAGTTGAGAATTATGTTCGGCTAATCCCGCATTTGCGTATCGACCTTAATCTTAAACATTCCTTCAAGTATTATCCACACGCGAAATTTTTCTGGTACGATTTATATCACCACATTTCGAGCTTGTGACAAATTCAGACTGAATTATTTACGGTTTCCTGATGTATAATTGTAGCTACTAAACGTCATGTAAATGCGTGTGGAGCTGCCAAGTCCAATTTTTCTCCAATTCCTAGAACACGAAGAGCTCGAAATGAACACGACAGGAGCGAATTGCATACACTGGCTTTGTAATAATTTTCGTGTAAAAATGTGAACTAGAAGATTTAGAAATATGCAGTTTCGGTCCAACTGTGAAGCTAGATGACCACCTGACATTTATAACAGAACAATTTGCAAAGTGAATGGATGATAAACTGGCTTCATAGAGACTGTTTGCTTTTATGAGCGAACGCATTGTTTCAGAGTTTGGGTCCTCCACAATTACGCTTATCTTCCATTAAAAATATCTTTTTTATGGTGCATGCAACGTGATAAACCACACGGAATATAGGTCACTTGCAGGTCAAAATTTTAGAATAGAAAGACTCGCCTTGGCGCCTCAGTGTAAAAGTAGGTAAATCGCACTTATCACATTTTACGTTCTTCGCGTGTTGCATTCGTTGTAAGTTTGAAACCATCGAACTCACTTAGGTCGCCCACGTTTGTCGAACACGAAAAGTGTCCTAAAAGTCCTTCGGGGTAACTTCTCGCAAGTTTTTATTCTTATTCTTTCAAGAGTTTCGTCCTGAATATTATTTACGTTCTTAAAAAACGAAATGTGAATCCCCTAGAAATCACGAAGTGGGTTGTTCGTCCAAGACTATAATCACGTCGTTATGCCGAACTCGCCAAGACAGCATCTCTGCAACGACCATGGAAATGACACCAGCAATTTTATATTTCCTTTGGTCGAGCAGATATTTAATAAAATCGTGACGACATACATTCCGCCATGAAAGCTATCGGGAAAATCTGTTGGTGATGCCAACGTTGAACACATTGGGACAAAGAGAATCTCGATCAGCGTACATGCGGGTGTCCTATTTTCAAATGCTTTTTAATGGTTTTAGAGGAGGATGATGTGATAAATGTGTCAATCAAACTACGTACCGGCAATTGCTCGATAAAAAATTTATGACGCAGTTTATCAATTTACCGTGAAATGGTAATATGAGATCGATTTTCTCGGAAATTATTTCTCGGCGTGAGGTTGCCGTTTTGCGCATAGAAGCATGCATAATTTAGTGCGACACTCTTTTATTTAAACGGTAGGAAGAAAACGCAATTTTGTCGATTTTTTTGATGTTATTATAATTAATTTTTGTGGGCGTTTTAAAGTGAGTTTTCCACCTGGTTGCCGAAGAATTTCGTTGGTTTCCCAGCATTCAGTTCGTATCCGAGAACCCCTTTCCGTCCGAACGAAATTTTACTGAAAAACAAAGCACGTTTTGTGGAGGCTAATATTTCAACTGCCGTAATCCATTTAGGGGATTAGATCCGGATAGTTGTGAATTAGCTACTAACACAATTTCGGCCTAGAAACATTCCAAGACCGTCCCCTCATTAATTATCTAACGGTAAAGAAACGCGCAAAACAATGCCTCTGATAAATTCCTAATGGAATATAATGTGATTAGAACCAAGAAGCAACGAGATTACATTTTACTGAATGAGTGCAAGTGAAGCAAACTGTGATACAAGAACTGAGATTAATTTAATAACATTCGGCAGTAACAATGGCCGCTAATGTGCATATCGCATTATGCACTTAGTTCGAATGTCTATGTCTGTGTTTTGTCGAATTGTGGTTGTTTTAACCCTGCTGGAGGCGCTGTGAATTATATTACATAGCGCATTACATGATTATTCCGCATCAATTACAATCGAGCGATAACAGATTAGTGATCATCGTTCTGTTTGATCAGCAAATTCCAAGACCTTGATCGTATGTTAAGTAGTGACACACCCCGTTAATAAGTGTCGCTTTTGCTTTGAATACGGTAGCCGCTTGAAAAAAATTCTAATAAATGGTGTACGGAATACATAATGAGATAATATATCGGTTGCAATAAATGTAAATCGGTATCTTTATCTCCTCACGAGCATAGTATTTACGTGGTATTACAATCACGACAGATAAGTCAAGATCGTCTGCTTGATCAAGATACAATCTGGACGTCACATGATTTAAGAAAAACATTTTCACGCGCTCTGTTTTTCTTTCTTCGAGAATGCTGTTTTATGGGTTTTCTACTGTAATCGACCTATTTTATATGTCGTGTTGCATGTAAATCAAGATACTATCAAAATTGTACGTTTACAACAACTAGGAACGTATTTTCTTGGTGAATCTTCATTCTTATAATCTGGCTTGACCTCCTTTCCAGTCTACTTGAAAGTGTTGGACCTTGTAGGGCGTGTTCTGGTCGAGCAATCATAAAATATAGTTTCCTCTTACGTCCATTCACAAAACCAAATTGTTCCAACTCTTGAAAATAAATTACCAGACGTCTATACAACAATAAACTTAATTAAGAACCATTCGAAGGTAAACTCCGAAGAAATTAACAAAGTTCGTAATTTCGCGGCTAAGATAAAAATTTACATTTTGATAAAGCCGGTAAATACCACAGAAGCGTGTTCAACTAACTTCTTTAATATGCTAATACCACAATAGATAACATCATCTAATTAGTGGATCGCTTAAACGCTGAAAGAAAAAATCTTGTGCAGACACCATCTTCGAACGTGGATACGATTTTGCAGGTTTTAATTATTGGTAAAGCAATGTTGGTTTGTTGATGAACGAACGTAATTACACAGCAGTCGCGTTAATAGGGCGAATTGATACGCCATAATGGAGACTTGGGCTTTTGGAACCATTGGACACAATCAAGCGCGTTTGTTGCATGTGTGCAGGTTTGTTGTCAGAAGCAAAATTGCAATCTAGAACAAGGGAATTGACAAACCAGTGTTTGCATTTATGAATAGCTAAATCGTGACCAAGGAAATTTCATGCAATGACTGCGGGAGCAAAAATTGGTGAATAATTTTGCTGTTACACGGGAGAAAATGCCCCGTTTTTCAACCGAGACACATTTCTGCTGCAAGTGGAAAATTTTCTAACTAGTTTAGTGATTTTCACATGGAATTTCCTATAATAGTATGGAAACAGAGTCACTGAAATTTTCATCCCCTCATTTCGAAGCAATGTTTAAAAAAAAAACACTTATTAAAGCTTCCACCTTTTTACATCTGCACGCTTTAACTGAACCAAAAAAGCATCAAATCGTCTCTAATATTTACCGAATGAATCCAGTCAAATCAGAGTGGATGAAAATTTTATGACTCACGTTACACCAGTAAATTTTCCACTTATAAAACGAGTTACCTAATTTTCGCGTATTTTTATTTTATCTCTCTTTTATAACCACTTAAATGTCACGCGGTGGTCGTAACATGTAGCCGCGTTCATAAAATCGACTGATTTTACGTTCTGCATCGGTCGGAAAATGTGAAAAATATCATGATAATTATCTACTGAAACATTTATGAAGTCTCAGTCACATGCGATTAGTATCTAATTTTGGATCACTTGCAGAGAGTTTCAGGTTTTATTGCGCTTCGAATTTCGTCCAAAATGAAAATTTTAAACGGGAAGCTTTATGGTTGAAAGGTAAATATGTACTTCATGCGGTTCGTTCCAGATATCGAGACAAACTATGTAAAATTTCCCAAGAATTAAAATCGATAATGGATTCTAGTGTACAATTATTCAGTAGGAAGTTTCTCTAATGGAATATGAATAGAATACATTAATAACGAATACCTTTTCCTAATCCAATAAATTCGTTAAAAGGTTCTCCTCATATTTCTTTTCACTGTCAACAATAACTTTGTTAATCTTGATGTAAACTCCTGCAGGGGGTGCATACGCTATGCACTCCCTAAGGTCCTGACATTCTTCAATACGTCTGCGGGGTCCAACCCCTTTCCCCATCTAATGCCATTAAGCAAATTTTCCGCGTTCCCAATAGAAACAATTTTATTGTTTTACAAAATGTCGCAACATTATCACGAAAAAGCCTTCAGTTTTTGCCTGGAATGTGATACGAGAAAATCAAATTATGCTGAATTTTAAAGGCTCGCACGTGAGTGGACTCTGAACAAAAACAATACTATTGGGCGATTTCCAGCATTTTCTCCAAGTCTAAACACGAACCGTTTTAACACGCCTCAAGGCGGCGGAATTAATCGAAAGCTGCAATGAAAGCCTGCATAAAATGATGATTAAAGGAAAATAAAAATTACGAGTGACGAGACTGTAATTGTGTTACTGTGAATATTATATTTTTCTCGAACGGCTATTACAGACTTTTATCAAATTGCAAATCAAGATTCAATTTACATTGGAAAGTGGTTCTGCGAATGCATCTGGCATTTTAACATCTACCATGCACTTGCTTTAGTCTGTATTAACCTTTCGCCGGGTCTTTGGAAATTCATCGCATGCAGAGGTTTAGTTGCAGTAATTTCTAGAGCGGACTTTTTATTAAAAGAATTTATTTGCCCCGTTTGATTAAAATGTTATATAAATACTAGGAGTAAAACTTTTTAATGAAACTCAGGGAAAACTGCGTTTATATTTTAAATTCGTCAGCCCAGAAATAATATTTGATTGATCGCTGATGATATTATGTTAATAGGAAAACGTTTCTTCCAGTGCTCTCTGGAGCAATTTGTCTCAGCACAAAACCTAATTTGCAAATGCGATAAAAAGCGGAAACCTGTTCCATGTGATATTGAGTTTTTTCAGCGAGAATAAATGAAGCGTCGCAGCAGATGTAGATGATTAAATCGTAATCTCAGCTTGATTCTGAAAGGTGGAGCCGTGACCTGTTGGTACCTTGAGAAAAAATGATGATCCGTAGATTTAAATACTAGTAATATTTCTTCTGAAGAAAACCGTCCTGTTGAATTACTCGCCTAACCTTAATAATTGAAACTGTCTCGGATAATTGAATAAGGATTCTCAAGAGATATGAGAAATATGGTGGCAGCCGTGAGTTTAATCAACCGGATTCATATGTAAGATAAATTACTCCACTTAGTCTTGAGTTCTTACAACTCTCGCCTTGACGAGTAATACGGAATTTAAGAACGAGTGTCGGCACTAAAAACCGTCCATTAATTCACCTGGTACTAATGATCTCGTCTTGCATATCACCGGAGTTTAATTGAATTCATGGGGAAATTGATGCAACGTAAAGACCGAAAACTTTTTCTTTGATTAGCTGTAATTAGTACCGAGATGTAAACTATACGGAACCGAAAGAATAATAAAATTGGATAAAGCAAGAGTGGTGCTAGTTCAACGTAGCCAAGTGGGAAATCACGAGGATTTCTTCTTTTTTATTTTCATTATGTGAGACACGTGCATTGCAAATATGATTGCAAACCAGAATAAATAAATTTAGTTTATTCATAGCCGGGATGTTCGCTGTTTCGTTAAAACTCCATGCGAAGAACTAAATTTATTGAGATTGGCTTACAACTGGTGGATAAATCGAATTAGTTTGTGCAAAGTTTTCTCATTAAATTACAATAGAAAAATTCTTTTCTGATGACAAATTATAATACCACTAGTAGAATTATGATTTCCCGAAAGGTTGAATACACAGTACCACATAATTGTCAAGATAATCCGTACGAGATAATTTGTTTCGACAAGTTAGCAGTCACACAAGATGCTATTAGGAATTATCATAATATGCATGTGTATGTGCATGAGCTTTATGCAAATTTATATGCCAGTCGTCCTTCGTCACAGTAAATGTTTGTAAACATTGCAATTTGTAGGAAAAATGTTTGGATTATTGAACTAATTTTTTTAAATTATTTCATATCCATCACACTCAAAAAAGCTAAAATATGACTACTGAAAAACTCGCATATTAATTAAATGTATGTACATGTTTTAAAACTTTTTTCCGCCACTGTATCTCCAGTTTGTAGAATGCCATCGAGTGCACGCAGTCTGATGAATCTCATAAATATTTAACAGTGTCCGGGCTCTGCATCGTGGCGCTAATGTGTGGCAATTCCGTTACTAACACCATCTAAACCGACCTTTGGGGCACAAGGGTGAAAGGAACTTGACTAAACCGAAAAGAACGAATACAAATTGGGAATTTCCTCTAATTATATTAACGGATTTATTTCGCAAATTAATTATGCATTCTCCATAAAAGAGAACAAAATAAAAGTGTTCCTAACTCTGATCTAGTGTTATTTATATTTAATTTGCTTTGTTCTAGTAATTACAAGTGGATGGTGTATTGACGTGGCTTGACCGCAGTTGCATGAATTTTACATTGATCTGGCGTTTCCAATATTGTTTCATTAGTGAATTGGACACTCAATTTTAACGTTTACGGAAACGGGAATTTACTAAACAAAATAAAATAGTTTTTCGGGAATTTCATAACATCCGTTAATGAAATTCGTATATTACAACATCGTTGACATAAAAAAATCTAAAAAGAGATGTTCTCCACTGCTTTGAAATCCTAGTTTCGTGGTTGGCACACTTATAAATAAATTTTACGACAAGAGAGGATTGTTTGACCACTCACCAAGATGTTGGACAAGTAAACAAATCTTTTGGTTGCGGCATTTGTAATTTAATAGTTGAAATTTTACTGGACACCCAAACAAGATTTAAAATTGCAACTTTGGCATTGTCTTCCGTTTCTCTAATGATAGCGTTCGAAGAGCGACCTCAATTTCCATTAAAAATGTATCAAAAATCGATTTGTAAATTGTTCAGACCATTAACTACACCATTATTTCTATTAACTTAATCAACCAGACTCGAGTTCATAAATAATGAGCATCACTTGATGTAATAAGTAACATGATATCTATAAAATATTATGTAACGACGAACGAATTCCCTAAATAAAAAATTTACAGCTGGCGCAGCGTTGTTTGCTCCAAGATTATCTTGCATTAATAATACCGGTCTTAGTACCGCTTAAACAACGTGTGTGCAGTTTAATGAACAACCCTTTATCCTTCAGGACTGTTCCACACTTTTAATCCCCGATATCAGATGAGCCAGGATATAGCATTACAGCTGCGAGCAGTTTCCGCTTTGTGTTTTTATCATTCTAATGAATTCCGAAGTAACAAAGTAATCCTCTGGTAAACTTCACCAAGAACTAAATTAATTTTCACGTAATTTATTTACTGTGCGAGACACTGATAAAGGAAAACCACGTTCTTATATTTCAATGTATCACCGCCGCCGGAATTTTAAGTTATGAATATTCATAGCCAAAAGGGAAATTGGTGCGAAGTGTAGTTGATCCCAGAAGTCGAATTTTGGATTTGTCGACACGACTAGAGGGACCACTACTACTTTAAAGTATTCACTTCTCTTGTTTACGTGAAAAATTTATGCGGAATTGTTTTGAGGTTTTGGGAAGGTGAAATCTCTGGAGAGCACTCGGGTTAAACTTATATTTAATTATTCCTGCAAGACGAATATCAGCTCGTTTTTGTGGAAGAATAAAAAAGGTGGTCGTAAGTCATCTTAATACGCTAAAGATTAAGAATGCTAATCCTTTAACAGGATTCTGTCGTTCCGAGAACTCGAGAAAAATGAGATGAAATGTATGAAAACTAAAATTAGATAGTTTAATTCTGTGAAAAACTTCCATCTTGCTGAAGCAGCCAAAATTTGCGTTTTGTGTTTTCCAGATTATTGTTTTTCCCGAATCTACTTTGCGACGAAATGGAATGAAACTGAACAAAATTTAGAGGAGCTTGTATGCAACCGTGCAAAATTGATCCTATTCCAAGAAGTCCAACAAGTGTACTCTCATCAACTCCATAAAGTTTAAAGTAGTGTTGTCAAGAAGACGAATCCTCGAATCTTGCTCGGTTACTTCAATACTTCTAAACTTTGAGACCATCTAAATTAGAATTTTGAAACTTCCGGGTTTATTAGAGGGCGTGGTGTCCGTCTTGAGTTAATTTCCTCCAAGCCGGCCTCAATCAAAATACAACATAGAAGCTAATATCACTATGATGTTATCCTGTAAACAAGTTCCAGCATTTATCGCTGTGTTTATATGCAAATTATTACCATTCGTAATTAATTTAGAATAGTGTAGCTTATTGCAGATAATTTATGGTAAAATAAAATTATTATTGCCAATCAAACGCTAAATAGAATCCAGTATATTTATGACCGCAGTTAAATATGTTGTAATAGAAACTCTTAGGCCGAATTTTTGTGTAAATGAGGTAAAAGTGCACCCTCTTCCATCTAAAACGACTCTATTAAAAGAAGCGCCGGTCTGGGGCCCCCTCGTGGCGGTCACTTGCAAAGGCCGCAGACAACATGAAAAGATCCTCATATTTCATCTAGTCCATCCGCACACATCCCACAGGAATTTGTTACACTGCCTTGTCGGGGTTTCAGCACATAAATTCTTGACGCGCAGCTTTATTGGTATTTCCGAAAAACGTATAAGGTACCTAATAAGAGCTGACAAAGTGAAATTCATGAGCTTTGCTCAAAGCTAAAAACTAAAAAACGAATATTGCGAAAAATGAAACGCTAGTATTTTTTTAGATCGTTTTGCTCTCAAAAGGATGCTTTATGGTCGATGTCGGACACAACGGCTGCCATTATAGGTGAATAATGAGGTTACAGAGAAACCAATACATCTGCAACACTGCGAAACGTAGACACTTGACCCTTATCTTGAGCGTGCGATATATAATTGGCCTTTGCAAGAACGAGACGATGTCTTCTCTCTAACAGGTGAAGCGTACATACAGTTTATACTGCACAATACCGGCCTAATCGCAGAGTTTCATCGCAATTCACGAACGAACTCGCAATAAACCTGCTTTGCTGACCGAATACCAGACCCACAAGAAGAAAAAATCTTTCTATACGTGCAAGTTTTTCAATAGCTTCTAAAATTGTTCGGTGCCACCTTAGACGGAAAGGCAAATTTACATTTAGTATTCAAGCAGAAGATAAATAGTGGTATTTGCAAGGTTGGATTACTTGGGTTCCCGGAAACATTCAAAGAAACTGGATACTAAACGGCCGGAAACGACCTCAAAGTGTCCGCAAATTCGGATTTGTGGAACGTCGTTGACTCTCTAATTTTAGAGTTTTTATAGACACAATAACTGACATAGTTGTAAGGTAGATTTCCGTGCCAAAAGTGGGTGATAATAAAAATACTGAAAATGTGGATGCCTAATCTTACATTCTTACCCATAAATTAAAACCAAGTTTTTAATGTGAATATAATCTACCAATAAAATCCACATTTGGAACGTGCTAACATTTTAATATCCGCCGGACCATTTTATTTGACTCTTTCTCAATCAGTGTTTGTGCCTCAGATGTTAGAAATTTTATTACTTCTTGTGAGAGGATGTCGGCAATCAGCGGTCTGCTCGCTGAATTTAGTGTGACCATAATTTCAATAGTTTTATTTTTATATATTTTAAAATTGCGAAATAATTGCACTAGTCAACAAATTTTAAACGAAATCTGTATTGGAAAAGTGGAAAGTCTTTTATAGTAGAATTGCCTCCCGATTCTGAATCCGTCCACCAAGTCCAAAATATTTGTAAAATAAGTTAATCAATGAAGAGGTAATTAAATAAGCTTTCCAACGAAGTATAGAACTCGCTATAATTAATTTGATTACTCAAAATATTGTAATTCTTCACATTAGAAATTAGGAGACAATTCCACTTTAGAAATGACTTTCTATGTTTCCAGCAGAAATTTTTCAAAAATTTGTTAAGTAGTGTTATTTCTACAATCTGAAAATTTTTCTACTTCATTCAGCCGTTAATTTTTTTTTTTTCATTTGGAGAAGATTTTTCAACACAGAAGTTGGATTCCGGATTCATCTAAAAGATCCGAACTAATTTTTTGCTATAACATGCTATTTATAACTTCCCCAAATCGTTTCTAGATCATTTCTATTTGTCTTTTGACACACTTCTTTATTATGCGTTTATTTAAACTTATCGTAATTTATGCAAAAGAATGCAATAAATGCAAATTAGCATTAGAGCTGTTTAACAAATATTGAAAGAGTCCTTTACCGTATTCTTGCTTATGTTTAAAGTAAACTCAACTGATAATGCCAATAGATTCTTCCAATCAAGTCCATAAAATCCACAGTTGGAACGTGCTAACGTTTTGCAATCTTACAATTTTATTTCATTCCTTTTCGATGGGATTTTGCAGACGTTCGAAAAAACGGAATAAATTGAAGCCAAGCTGTGTCGAAGGAGATTTTTTAATGGTACATCATATTTAATTTCTGTCAAATTAAATACGTGTGCAGTTGAAAGTAAAAAATTTAAGATGACCTTCATTTTTAATCAAATTAAAACCTCGTCTGAAGACCGTAATTACAACCACAAGTTTAATCTACGCAATAAACGTACCAATCTGTTTGAACATTTTTATAGTGAGAAGCTATTTGGAGAAGAAATCCTGACAAATCGAAAGGCAATTTGCTTGACGTCACCATTATATGGCATAATTACCAGTAAATACCTTAATTAATGTGTCTAGTCGTATGAAAGGTCAATTAAGACCATTTTCTTGTGTTTGTTCAGGCGACGCCTATAAAATTCTATCCCATATACGAGCGTGCAAATGAATTGAGTCGTTAATATGCTTCGTTGAAGCTGTTTATTCATGAAGGAGGTCATAATTTTATAATCAAACTCTGAAAGAAATTGATTCTTTCGGTCGCGCTGCTTTTGCGGAACTTCCATCTAGTTTTCCATTATCTGCTGACGATGTCTTGGTTGAACAGTGATCTAACACACGTCCTTACCTGACGTCGGTAGTGGATGGGTTATCTGTTCAGGACGTGACAATGGCGATGTTTCCTGACCACAACTGCCTCCAACCTCCAATTAACAGTCTCTGCGGCAGACTGCATCATGTGGTTTATGTCCTGCAGCTTCCGTCTCGGTCCTGTGCTTTATTTGCTTTTGTCAACATGTCTCAGAAAATTTACGCTTGGTATATTCTCATCGATACCCACATTTGTTAATTGTAACAGTCTGAAGCTTTATTGCAGGTAATTCTAGAGAGGCTCACATATGATTTAAGCGCAAAAGATGTGTTTATAGACGATAATTTAATTTTAACTACTGAGTGTTTCAACATGTGTGGTCTTGGAAGGCCGTAGGATAAAAATAACCTGTTGCTGCTGCAGGACGAGCTTTTTTACGTGAAATTAAAAGCTCTACCTTTGATGAATATTCAATAGACTACCGCGTTTTAATTTTCATTCATGCATTAATTAATCTTCACTTTACAGAGATTTTCGGTAGGAATAATGCAAATTGTTGACAAGGGAAAAGTCGCTAAAAATGTGTGAAAATAACAAACGTGGCCACAAATTGAGTTATGGTTAAAAATGGTGGGTTCGGAAACAGATTACCATTAATCATCCTGACACAAACTCTTCATAAATAATCATTTGAAACATATGTAAACTTTTCAGCGTGTATTCTTTGTGAAGAGTTGTTAATAATTGAAAATTCAGACGGCTTGTCCTTTCTGTAATCAACTCACCGGACATCACCCCGGTGCGAATAAATCATGATAATTTATCGCATTTTAAAAGCGTCAGCACGATCCTGCAACCATTTTAGTGCCACCATTGAGAAAAAATGTATGACCGCCATCATGACTCGAAATTAACATGAGGATATTTTTAAATTATAGTGACAGTTTTATGGACCTTTCATAAAATAATGTACATTACTGGATTAATAAAAGAATCGTCTTAAGTTAACACAATTGTTGTTCTTTGTTGTCTGCATTTCTAAGGGTTGGAACGCAGGTGTGGACGGTTATGAAACTTGACACTTCTTTTCTGATGAAGTTACTTTAATATGATAATCCTGAATTCCAGACGTCACTTTTTGGGGATGACGTGCTGAGAATTTTTGGTTCCTCTTCGGATCAAAATTATATGATCAGTAAATATTTAATCGTGCTTAAACTCATGCAAACAAGATTTAATATTTCCGTCTCCTGTCTGATGAAAGAAGGATCAACACCAACTGCGGACAGCTTTGGTGTTGCGTAACAGATTAATCAGCTTTAATGAAATGGAGAACCATAAAACTGTTGTAAATTTGAGAAAGACAACAGAGTTTAAACAAACAGTCTTAACAAGTAGGTGTTCAAACAAGCTAAAAGTAATTACACAGTCGTGTCCCCGATGCGAACGACTCTTCCTCTGAGATTGATGTCTGTATCGCATTTCCGAATGTATTTTTAAACAGGAGCATCGAGACTATGAAGATGCCTCGAGGTTTTTACCGGTTCATGTATCTTCTTCATTTTCTTTGACGCCGGATTCGTTGAGCTAATAAATACAATAACTGGCAGCGATCCTCTGTGTATTTATGTAATTTCTTTTCCGAACAAGTTTATGACTTTATGAATTATGATGGGGTTTATAGAAGTAGCTCTTGGCTATAAATTTCAGCGGGTTATGACAACCAGTGTTTTCTATAATAAAAAGAACGATAAAACTAACATCTATCTCTTCTTATAATATTTCGTGGGATGAACCTCTACCTTGTCAAAAATTGAACCATCGAAAGATGGATGTAAACCAAAACCTGCAAAGCCAATGCAAATAGGCCCGTTTAAATACCTGATTCATCACTCTAGTGCACATTTTATGCCCTGTCTGGTAAAGACGGATATTGATGGTTGTGGATAACCACTCGACAGAAGCACATCTCATTTTTATTACTGCACTTGTCATTTTACGGCAAGGAATTGTCTGGAGTTGTAAAAAGGGCACTTGCATGCCGTTAATTACAGGTTACTTTAACTAGCTCCGGGTAGTTTGTACATTCCAGCGTGAAATTAGCACGCGATTTTCGACACTTTTCGGCACTTTGTTGCCACAGCTAAAACCCGCAATTATTTCCATGGACTTACAAGTCGTGTACGTACAATCAGTAAAAAGAATTCCCTTGTTCTAGAAAGAGGTAATTCTGCTGCGTTTATCTACATCTAAATTGTGGTAATAATAATGTTAAGTAGTCGTTCCCCCACACTTTCTGTGTCGCACACCACTAGAAAAATCACTTTACGTCTCGAACATGAACTTTTTCCTAGTTAGCGGAACTAATCAATAAATCATCGTCCAAGTCCTACGCCGAAAAGTAAAATTAAATTACATTGTATCACGTCGAAGAAGCACGAACTAACATAAAAAAAACCGTAAAATTATACTGCCGATCGGCATTGTCTTTATATTAGTCTGATAAATAAACCAAGACTCAAGTACGAACACGACAATATTTTCATTTTGTGACGTCCTACATGCGCCGCCCATGCTCGTCTAGACTGATTTTTGCTTCAAACACAATAATTTTCCTTTGCTGTCAATTGATACGTACTATCAAAGTAAAACAAAAGTCGCATTGTCTGGTATTGTTGTTTCTTTGGTTTCGGAGCAATTTCAGCGACGAAAAAGCAAATTTTAATTTCCGGTGTTTGTGTGCATTAGAATTTTACATGTAGTAATGAGGGTGGAGGACCCTCAGGCTGCAAAAGCGCAATCACGGTTACTCATCTTCATTGCTATTCATGGCCATTTCATATCAAATCATTGAGAGAGTCTATCTTGAATTAATCTTGTTCGGAGATGGGCGTCGGAGCGAGCTAATGCATTAGAGAGGGTGGGATGTTGGCACCTCTAGTAAATGGAAAGAGTCTGTTTTAATTACGGGAAAATAGTTGCAGTTAAAAGATTATTCTTTGTGTATTGATTTTCGATGATTCAGATTGGCAGCTGCACTTCGATAGGCTTAAAATCGCAGTTTATCTTATCACGATCCTGCCAAAAGAGTTTGCTCGTTTTTGTAACAGAGGTCGTTAGAATACTTACGGAAAACACTCTGAAGTAATTTAAAGTGTAACTTCTAAGAATGTAGCTAATTTTAGTTTAGGTAGAAGTAGGTTGCATTAGCTACATACATATTATGTATATTTAGAAAATAAATTTGCTTGGGCTCTTGAATTTATTAATACTCGTATTAACATATTAGCTTTTTTTTTAATCCTTGGCGTTTTAAAATAACTTACTGTTAATCTTTTTTAGTTTAATACAAACCCACAACAAATATTGACGGAATCTTTAGATTAAAACAGCCGGATTACCCGGATTTCCCCGGAAAAAAGCCGAACTTTAACACTGTTTATTTTTGAGTATTCAAAGAAAAGAAAAACGAGTTTAGCAGTTATACAAGTTTGAAAAATCTTCACATTTGGAGAATTTCCATGGACCTCAAAAATTCTTGCTCTGAAGAGGCAGAAGCCTAAAGCGGCGTTTTCCAGCAGATTCTTTTAACATCTTTGTCGAATTGAAAAAAATTCTAAAAAACAAAAAGTTAAAAAAATCTGGATCATTTAAAGAAAAAAATGCGAAGAAGCCCAAAATAGGCACTTGTATTTTTATCTCTTAATAAAGCGAATAAAGCCATACAAAAACGCATTAACTAATGAGAAAACTCGGCTTGGTGAAGACCCTTTCCGTTTCATTTAAATTGTAGAATACCTACAGTGCCTGTACATTAAAATATGCAAATTTTCTACGTTGTACATTTTAATGGTTCGCAGAGGCGCCGTCCCATTTGGATAGTGGCGAGATAGGTAGACAGAGATATTATAAAATGATGAGGGGTGCCGACATGGCAAATACGTAGTTTTGTGTATACCTGTCAGTTACAAAGATTCCAGTTTAGCCTGCATTCAAACATTCAACACTAACAAGGTTCACCCCCTGATGTTGGGGTCAGAAAGCTCGTGCACCTTGTTAGGGAAGATTCACAACATTTCTCTTTATGAAAACAAACCAAATTCCGTTGAAACATTTTAAAAATTCATCCCCAGGTAAAACTTAAGAGTCCCCTGTATTGATCATAATGACCCACTTAATTTGACTCGTTTTTTGTTAGAAATTCGTGTCCACGAAGGACATCCCGCGGTGAGTTAATTGTTGTTACAACGAGGGACAGTGTTCTAAAACCACACGAAAAATAGTTTCAGCTCTTAAATTTATATTTTAATTATAAAATCTTGAAACCACATTTCTTCTCAGTGTTTTCAGTTATCTATCTCTGAAATGTTTATGGGTGCTTTTACCTGTGTTTACAAATGGATCAGTCCACGTGATAAATACCCGTCCCTCAGATAACTCAGCTCTGTTTATTACCCCAATCTAGCAACTTCCGTTACTTTTACTTAATTATTTAAAAATGATATCGCAACCCTTTTTCTCTCTGCCATTATTACCGTCATCCATCAAGTTGAGCTTTTGGAGAAAATCTCATTTGCTCAGTTGTAGCAATGGAGATGTATATCTTCTTGTGGTTCAGCAGAACTGGCCCTTAATTTGGACCCCTCATCACTTCCTATCAATTGGTCCATAACCCATTAGTGAAGATTGACAGTTGGATTTCGCTTCCATTAACACCGAGCTCGTAAACACGAGTATCTCGATTTAGCCCCTGCATATCATCTGACGCTTTTTGTAAATAAAATACGTGTTTATCATGGCAAAGTGCATACAAAGCTCATCAAAAACAGTTTAATACAAGCAAGTTTTGAATTTATATTAGGTCCAGGCTGCTAACTTCGCAAAGAGCCTCTTGTTTTCCTATAGATTATAGATGTTGTCTTGTGGGCTGTTGGAGGAGCTGGTGTGGCATTTAGTCAAGATAAGATAACATGGTTAAGACTAGTCTAGACAACATCCGTGATAACATCAAGGTATTGTTGTAAAGTTGTTTGCAATTTTTTCACCTAAAAGCGCAGTCTAAGTTTTAATAATTTGTCATTCCTTTCGTGGGAGTTAATGATGGCATTAACATAAAACTAGAACACAACGGAAACGAGGATTCCATTCATCACCGCGCTCTAAAATATATAAAATAGATAAGGTAGGCGGTTAAACTGATTTTAATCTTCATTCAACAACCGAGCAGACAAAGACACACAAGTAGAGGAAATACTGAAACTAATCAGATAGCCACTACGAGACGTACCAGAAACCAATAAATATTCGACTAATTTAAGCGTCATGATGATTGATCGGGTGATGTATCGGCGATAAATGATACACAGAGCAGTTTAAGAGATAATTAAAGACGGAGATCGATAGAAGTGTTTGTGCCAAATGTCTTTCATCCTCATTTTGTCAGGTTAAAACGATCGGATGCTTTCCAAATAGTCCTCTATAAAAATTATTGACTGGAGAGGACAGAATGTAAAGAATCCAATGCTATCGATTGGAATGGTCGCGTTATTTGAAATCCAGCGGATATTACATTTTTCCTTTGAACTCTGCAGCAAATGTATCATGTCGTATTTCCCGAACCGGGCTCTAATAAAGTACTTCTAGTTGACTAAACTAGAGGCAACTCGAGGGAAAATGAGGGCTGTTCGATGATGTAATCCGTTCGATCTTGGCGTTTAATTTTACGGAACCACATTAAATTTAATTTGTGTTTTGTATATTCCAGTGGATATCGAGATTTTAAAGGAAACTTGAACAACTTCAAGAATATGAAAGGGAAGTTCAATCTGAAACATTTGACAAATCGAATTTTTTATTTAAATAAAAAACTGGAAGTGTTCAATTAAAATCCAATAGATTGTTGCATATTTCCCCTTTTTATCAATTTCAAATCACACGTTCTGTTTAGAGGGGATTACATAATAGATGAAAGTCCGTACGCTGTGGAAATTGCAGACTATAGAAAACAGTTCGACCATTAAAAAACTAGAGAACCCTTCTAATATGTAACAAAACATGTGATTATGTAAATTGGGGGTTAGAAGAGTGGCCTCGGCAAATCTCCGATGAATTATAATGCATATTAATGAAACTCTATCCGTAGTCACCTATTCACGCTTGAGGTGAAAACGTATTAAATGTGGCAAGGCTTATGGTAATGCTGCGTTTTGTTGTTCAATTACTCGCAATAATGAAATGTGGCCGATGGTCAAACCAATACGTCTCTCCATGAAATTAGCATAACATTACAACCCAGAAAAGTTTCTAATAGATTTTCCGCCTCTCAAGAGAACAAAACATTAAAAATGATAATAATCATGCTCTCCACCGCTCTGCAGCATATTAAACAACTTGAGTACTGTTGAACTTACCACATGTCGTCTTGAACAGAACAAGAATGTGGTACTTACCTGAAAAAGAAAATATTGTTAGTAATTTACAGATAGAAGATCTCAGTACAGAAGTAGCAAATAGTGAAATAGCGATTCAACCTCCTTGTCAATATTTTTCCTTTTACCGTTTAAGGAACGGAAGAATTCAAGTCTCCATTTTAACAGCAGTTGTTTGATGGTCCGGTGCATTAATACCTACAATATGCAGCCATTACCATACCCAGTCGATATCCCGCCAAGAATAAAAATACAAGAAAACTCAGGCGACAGTTTTCTTATCTCTGCCTTGACAGAAATGGAATAATAAGTACGTTAAAACATAAAAAAATAAATTTATACCGCAAATCCGACAAAATATGTGTACTCAACCCCTGAACCGTTTAAACGCCAGCAGGATTTAAAATACAAAGGAGTGTAATGGTAGTTTTTATTTTAAATTAACGACTCGAGTCCCCTTTGACTACTACGTAGTGAGGAAACGTTTAAAAGCAAGAGCGGAACAATTTTAGAAGACATACTTTAATAGCAGCTTCCGGTGAACTCTTTAAATCCGTCTCAGGTCTAATTTGCCACAAAGATGGATCGGTGTTTTGCAGTTTTCTTATTAGACTCCTTTCCAATTCAATTAAAAATTATAGTTGGGTGGTTGGAAAGTTTTAAGAGTTTCAAGTGGAGCGGCTTTAACGGCGTTGTTTCTGGTAATTTATTAAGAATTACGGAGCTTCTATGTGGGTCTCGCGTATGTCTTTATCAGACACTTACTAGTTCAAAGGAGTCTACAAAGTTATCATAATGGTGTCTGGATTTTACACGGAGCATTAAACTGTTGAGTTACACACTGTCTATTCCGGTGACTTCCATGGTCATGTAAGCGATACATAAAGGTGATAAAAAATAAATTAAGTCTAGACTTTTTACAGATTTTCGGGTGTAATTTCTAAGTTCTTTGATTTTCTAAAAACTTCCAGTACGGACTTCAATTTATTTGTTTAGATTATCGCCAGAATCACGCCATAAATCAAGAACAAAATGTCTCATTTTCTCTTATTTACATTAAAGAGATTAGACCGTTAATTATGATCGCTCCACATTAAATCCTGATTTGATGCGAGGCTCTTAAAATCCATCTATTTTAAGCTAAAATACGGTGTCACATTTTCGAATGAAATTTGATTGTGGCTCATGCCAATTCATTAGCCCTATAGAAATTAATCGTGGCAGATGTGGGGCGGACCTGGCGATGTTCCTGACACGTATTTTCTCTATAAATCAATATTTGGCGGGTTTTATTCAAAAGTTAAACTCGTCTTGCATTAATAAACCCAATTTCCGATATACACCTCGGAAAAAGGAACCGCAGCCGAATTAATTTACCAAATTTTGTCGCGAATAGCTGTGATATGTTTCAAGTAAAAATGTTCGAATCATTGTTGTTCCTTCGAATTCGTTATCTCTTCGGCATTATGATGTTGAGCTATCAATATTATCGTAACACAATAGAAACGTTTCTTTTTCATCGTGCAAATTGACTCGGCGGGGCTTTTTCTGAAAGTTGATCGGAAAAGCTCTCTCATTCAGAGCTAAAGAATAATCTGATCGATTCACAGCTCAGTAACGCCCAGGTACGCAATGTGATAAACGCTAACGTAACGAAGCATGTTCGCGCCTGAATCTGATTTAAATTAAACCGACCCTTTCATTTCGGGTCATGAGGATGAAGGATCTATAACCTGTTGTCTGTTTATTGACAGGTTCTAGTTTTCAGGTAGATTTATCGTTAGGAACGCCTCGAGATTTTTCATGGATTATGGGGAATTTGAATACGCATATCTGTCCATACGATCATAATTTATAACATTAACGCCTCCCAGCAAAAGCTCGAGTACATTCTTATCGTGGTTCAAGGTTTTACAAAATCATGAAGTAGCTCTGAGGTTGAAGGTGTTGATTGATTGAGAGAATACGAGCGCTTGATGAATTCCTCACTAGAGGTCTAAGTAACGAAAAAGTCCTGGTCATGAGTTTTTATTAACTTAGGAGTGGTTCTCGTCGTAACTAGTTTTAATGTCGTTTTAAAATATTAATAACACTCTTGGGAGACTGCGGCTTGTTTGTACCTGACATTTACGTATTACTTTGGTCTTTCCAGCAGTTTTACCGTTTTCCCACAAATTAAATCATTATCAAATTGAGATGCAAAGAGATAACAAGCTCGATAAAATCGAGAAATTGTAGTCATCAGAGTTGCTCCTATTAAGATCGACATGATAAGGAAGAGCACGGTGTTATTAAACATTAAAATTGTACCAGCTTGTGCTAATGATCGGACAAGGATTTCTTTTACTGCATGCGAAAATAGCGACTTTCCAACCGTTTTTGTTTAGATTGGAGATTATCCTCGAACCGGAAACATCACATCTCGGACCAAAGCGTTTGTTTTCTGCGACGAATGTCGATCTGCGGTTGTAGACTTGTTGGTCCATTGTTATAATTCCAATGTTTGTTCAACACTCGACATCCCCGTTCGTGAGATTATGTTTATGCGCAGTATTACTGATGTGAATAGAGGAATTAAATCTCTAATCGCCAGCTGTTGTGTTCCGACGTCTTCTCCTTTGCTTTTACGTCTTCTCAAATGTAAATATGCTCTTCCGATGCAAAGCAACTTTTATGTCGAAAGCTTAATATCTCACTTAACGTGTTCAGATTTAGATGCATATGATTTGATTTTAACGACTCACATATTTCATCGGAATTGTAGAAAATTTCGTCTTCATGTCAGTACGGTTGTTTATGTACAAGAACACATCAGCGGCGGTTCGATGCACTCGCGAACGTCAGGAGTGATTAAATCCGACTCTCTAATTTCGAGCCTTGTTAACGTGTGAGACACGTGTTGTGCACTGAGCGATGATTTATGCACGACTCTTGCGAAATTCAGAATCCCCAAAATATCAAACAGAAAACCATAATATGTCTTCGGATGCGAGAGAATCCTAGAGAATGTGAAAAAATCCTAATCCTGGATGGATGGTTTCTCGCTGGCTTTCCCAATCACTGATTAAAGTCGTCTTCAGGCCAAACCGATTAGGAATTACGTGTATATTTCATATTCGTGAGCTTATTTTCTCGCAGACAAAGCAGGGAAATCCTTAATGGCTTGACAACGACATGAAAAGCCAATTTTCTCGTGTTTATTTTCAAATATACAGCTAGTAAAGTACGTCATCTGGCAATCGTAAAGCCGTGGACGCCCTTCTGTTTGTCCAGGTTTCCTATTCCTGTAGCTACACTTTTATTACAACCGCCCCTATTTCACTTATGATCCTTTCAAGGATTTGAAAGTATTTGAGGATTTCGTTGATTTAATAAATGAGGAAGGAAGAAATTGGAATTTTGAGTAGAGCGCCTTTGTGGTATTTTTGCGAAGAAAGTGCATGCAGTCGCGCACGAGCGAGTAATTTAAGCGTGAAATGCTAAAAAACGATCTTTAATGGGCTTTATGTGTCAAACAATACAAACAAATTATGAGTAATGAACAATACCTGCAATTTTCTTTGTAAGACTGCTAATTATCGTTGACCCTGTGACCTTTAACTATCCTGAACAGTTATTCACTTGTGCAACCTTTCCGGCGTTTTGTCTGTTATAAAATATTTATCCTCGCTTTCAGTATTGGAGTCGTGAGATGGGCGCATAAAATAAGACGCATGGGACTTGAGAACTGCACCGAAACGAGAATTTATACTGGGGGCTCAGCGTTTATTGCAGTGCAGCCGTAACGAGCGGTAACCGCGACCGCAAATTGAAAATAATGTCGTTTTTGTGGTATACACGCACAACTTTGCGGGGAAATTCGTATGAAAAGTTCAAAGAGAATGAAATGTTGGATACGCTTATTGTTTCTGACGTCTCGCACCAGGTTTGTTTATTTGGATTTAATGTGGTGTAGTCGCGTTCTGCGCTAAGGGGCTTTCAAGATTTTTATGAGACTTGTTTTTCTTCCTAATGGATTTATATGAAAAGTTCACTGCTATTACAACCTGGAGAAAATGTCAAACGGTGCAATGGTGCAGTGAAATTACTTCGAGGCGTAACGCTAATATTTCTTAAAATTTCATTAAGCTTCTATTTCATACGTGTACAGGCTGTGGTGAACGAGACTTACAAAAGAAACACACTCCTTCCGCAAACGGCATCGTAAAATGCGGCGGAAATGTTTTGCAAATGTAAGCAACATTCCTGAATCATAATATTTAATAAACTGACTAACCAAATTGAAATTTTAATTGGAAACGAAATAATTAAAAAGGTATAACTGAAATTATTGAAAAACCACTCTCAAAGAATACATTTTTTTCTCACTTTTGCTTTTTTTCGGAAAGGACAATTTTTGTACCGCAAAATTTGTCCAGCACTTCAAACTCGTGAAATATAACCCTATATAGGTTCACTCTGTATATTCTCCCCTTTGAATAGAGCCAATCAGCTTAGATTGATTTAAGATCGATAAAACCAAATAAAGAATTGGCTAAACTTAATAAAAAACTAAACAGGAGTTTACGAACTGCCATAAATCAAGATTGAAAATAAACTAGAATGCATAAAATAAATTACCTGCGATAAAACTGCAATCAATAGTGACACGTAGGTACTCGTATGTCGGCTGTTATAATACAACATATTATTTCCGTTGCAAAAATATCGGAACCAATATCTGCATGCAGAATAAATATAAAAAGGATAGAAGAATTACAGGTATAAAATATGCAGGCTCTATTTCTATCCAAAATTTTTCACATTCTACAGAGAATATTGTTCAGATTCTTTTAATCTTTTAAATCCGTCGATTTTGGCCCCATTTTTATTCGATTTTTGTAAATCCAAAAACAAGTTTAAATGGCTTTCTGAAGACGAATTCTATTTTTTATTCATCCAGAGCTTGAAACATTGTAAAAATCAAATAAAATTATCCCGGAACAATCACGACATTTGTAAAGAACCTTAATCATTCAACGGTAAATCTTGACGCTCGACTTAATTCTGAAGTCAAGTTATTGAAACGAGCGCTCGTCAAGAAGCTTTCTGTTCGGCTCACTGTGCATGTGATTTGCCTTTTGCGACGTTCAAAATTAGAGATTTTTAATTAGAAGGAATTTTCAATAAATGTTTCATTAAAAGCACGATAATTAAAAAACTTCTTGTTAGTTTTCTCTAAAAAAATATGACTTTAGAACTGAGGTTTTATCTAAAAGTTTCACGCTTTCGTAGTATAATAGTCATGCAGAAACCATTTAACTCATTTAACAGACATCTGATTAAACCCAACTGCAAATTTAGCTGTTTTAAAGTCGTTTTAAACCCAGACTCACTTTTATTAAGTCTTTCTTTTATAACACCTGCATCCCGGAATCAGACGCGGAAAACGGAGTAAAAACAAATTACGAAGCGGACTAAAAGTAACAATTTTAAATCACTCATTCCAATGCCCTTAAGCGAGACAATTAAGTTAACAACGTACTAATAACTAGACAGTTATAATGAACGTATAAATGCACTTTGTCTTGAATTAACTTGTTGCGAGACATTTACAACTTTGGTCGGAGTCCTGAAGGACTTCTTTCGTTTCGTTGTCTTAGAACAAAGACCGTATGCAAATGAGTTATCGATCTAGCTAACAAATTGGCGACTTCCCGATCCGACATCGAAATCACATCCCGAAGCAACCGGAAGTCCGGGGTGCAATTTCCGGTGTGACTACAATAGCAGGCTCAACTCCTGAACCGAGTGAATCCGGGTATGAATCACGGCAAACATGTTTCAGACAGAGGTAAAGTGAGCCCTAGACCAAGTCAAGAGCGATTGCTAACGAGACAAGAACACTAACGACTCCTTGATCACAACCTCTAATTACCATTTTCGCACCCTTTGGAAAATATCCTTTACTATCCTCGTGAAATTGAAAGAAGTGTCGTTTTAAAAACAAATAATTCCGTTCTGTTTTGTATTAAATTAGCAAGCGAAGAGCATTACTGATAACAAAGAAACTCACTCAAGAAGACATCCCGAGATTGCGGCAGGGAAAAAACGACGATTCATTCTTATCAAGCTGAAGCGCCTTCATTATCCTTAAGAAAGCGGTTTTCCGAGTAGGTATTAGGATTCACTCCGAATTAGTATTTCATACAAGTGTTCGTTCGTTTTTCTTATGCATATTCTCTAATCCGGCGCATCCACCAAATTTTCACTTTAATTATTTCGCGCGGGTCTCCAACTAAAACCTACCTTGCTATTACAATCAAAATTTAATCCAGAAAAATTGCTAGTTAAATGTAAAAAATGCCTCCGTTCTTTGAGCATCCGTTGCAAAGTGCAGAACGTCGTCCTTTTATAAAAAAACGTCTACTGCTAATTTCCATTATCATTTATCTTCTGTCTCCAGCTCCTCGCAAGAAAAACTTCCCTAACATGTAACGCTACTTTATACAGAAAGAATAGTGCAAGAATTTGTTATCATTAGAAGACAACGAGATGTCGTCAACTTCTTAATTGTGACCAACATAATAAGATGTTTTACTTTAAACTTGTCGCTGACGCTTAGGAAAGGATAGACACGGAAAAACAACACAATGGACAATAAAGACCATTCAAGTTTACGAGATCATACTCGCGTTCGTTCGGTAATCAGTTGTATAATTTAGCAGTAACGGCAGTGGCTTGCAGAAGCAAATTGAACGAAACAAAAAAAATGGAATTTGGTATTACAAAACAGAAAATCGGCTCCACTTAATTTGAACATTTCATACCTCTTCCCCCTCCGTTTATATTAATAAAAATGATAAATGACGAAAATATTTAACTCCATAGCGATAAATACCATTCCGATGAACCGCAGTTACTGTTAAAAAGCACGCAACGCGCTGTATACGTTATACGTATTTATTCATTCGAGATTTCTCCCCTTGAAAGCTTTCGAACTGCATCGCCATTTAAGCCAAATCAAACAGACTAATCGGTCCGACTGAAAAAGGGGATTGCAAAAGAAGCTTTGCTGGAGTGCAAAGACACCACAGCTTCATCGTAGAAGCAGCAGACTGAAAGAAGCGGTCAAGTGTTCAGGAAGCATCGGAAAGCTGCTTTTGCGGCATTGAAAAGATAGCGATCTCCAGCAGTGACGTTATGACGTGACCTGTACAGCTTTGATAAAAGATCGAGGCGAGGAGAATATTCATAGTTTCGGGAGGCTTGTGGTGATGATGAAGCTTTCTTTTTCCGGTTACCATTAAGCACATGCGGGGAAAACCATTATATCTGATGGTGTAATGGATCGACTTTTTCCACCTTGTTGGAAAAATTGTCTCGATGCGTGAACGCAATCGTAAAAATCGATACTGGCCTTTAATTAAGTCCAGCGTTTAGCGAGTTTTCGTTTTATTGCAGTGACACTCCTTGCTCTGGAGCTGTCGGCACGCAGCTTAACAAATGGCTTCACTACACCTGTAGAGAGTGGCTGCAAGAATAACACTCCATGGTTCATAAGCGAACCCATTTGATGAATTACCCGCGGCGGCTGATTCGACAGATCCGTCAGCTCGAGAAGGGTCACTGCTCTGTTCCATTTGTCTTCATCCACTAGACTCCATTGAATAATGTCAGACGGAAGGAGTGGAGGCCATTGTGTAATACTCTAGAAGTATGACCACCACAATATTTAACCCACTAACGTGGAAATATTCCAATGGTGGGTCAGACGATTAGCCTCCTAGTTATTCGATTAAAAGTTCCTATCTTAATTCGTTTAGCGCTAATTAACGTGTTACGGTTCATCCAAATAAGCGATAGATAGTTTGACGAAAAAGGTAAAGCACAAGTGGTAAAGTCGTAATTACAAATGTGTTCTTTTACGTCTCTGAACTGCTCATCAACGAGGCTACACTTCTGTACGTTCCATGTGAACTCCGTTGAATTGATTTGTTTATTTGTTCCATTATTTTCACTCAACTTTCTCGCAACTTCCAACTGCATAAACACGTTACCTGAGTGCTAATTGGACGGAGCGAGCTCTTAAACTAGCATCCTCCAATTCAAAACAAACGGTCTCACACTAGCTTACTCCCACAATTCCATTTGTTCTCTGTTTAGCTACTTCTTACAACTGTCCGAAAATGACAGAAATTCGACGCGGAGGTAATATTTCTCGTGTAAAAATTCTTAATGACGATTGGAATGTTCAAGGCACGTCGCGGAATTTTTCTCAAAATTTTTGATTAATTAACGGTACTCGCCAGCGTGTAACTGTGAATAGAAGCGGCCCCAGCACTGCTCCTTGCGATTTGCAGAAAGGGATCAATTTCATCCGCAATTTCCATTTTCACAAATCGCATCAAAACAGGATCTGTGCATACTTCTACTTTTATTTACCGCGTTGAAATTCGCCATTAGTTTTGTAATTTTCCGACGTTAATAATCCGATTTATTTACGACTTTCATCTTTGAATACGCAAAGTATTTGGGATTATATTCAATTACACAGCAGCACACAATTTTCTCTCCGTTATTTATAACAGCTTGGGCGTTTCCATATTCGACTCGCCTGGAATTGAATGGCACGTAAATTAAAAAGCTGTGGTTGGTTATCTCAACTTTGACTAATCTGTGTGTCCTCTGGAAGTTCGCGCGCCAGAACCAACCTGACTTTAATTAAAAAAGTAAAACCTAATCAAACTCCAAGCAGGAGGCAAATAGTCATTAACATTTGATAGATTACAAGAGACTACTAGAATTTTAACTTGACTATTCTGCAATTCTGCTTGAAGGCAACGACGATTTATTTCCTGCGTAACGGCTAACTATTTTAGTCTCGGCGGAATTCTTCCATTATAGAACGCACTTATAAGTCGTCAATAATTAGCAGTCATTTGCAGGAACATTGGAAACGCATGAACGCTGAAAAAACGTTATAAATGACAATGATCCTTCAAGTTTAATACACATAAATTCAATAAAAATGATTCACTTAATTCCGTTTTTTATTCCCCTGTTTTGTATACATTCATCAGGAACTTGCATCTTAACATATTTAAAAACTAATCGTCATTTTCATATTGTGAAATCTATTTAACCTATCATGTGATAGGAACAAGTTTTAATCATTGCTGTTTCTAAACCTGATTTTTATGATAGACAAACATCTTTATGCAATAATAAAATTCCAATGCAACTGTTGCAATCGATGAAAGGTGTGTTTACAGAATAAAACGAACTTTGAAAAATGATTTGCTAATAAATTCCGGTCGTAAAGTTTTATTTTCCAGGTAGTTTAGGCCCTCAAACTCTCTCCCATTGTCTGCTTTCTACAAAAAAATGCCAATTCAACAAGGACGATTTCACTTCAACTTTCTAAAAGGGCAAACCAATTTTCAGTTTCGTTGTAAACTTCTAAATGTTTTGCTGAATCTAATTCTGTTTTAATAAAAATAGTTTTATGGCTGAATATTTATTATGTTTGCTTAACTATTTACTTTACATTTCGGTTTCTACAATAAATTGTTTATACATTTATTGTTTTTACTATTAAAAAAATTAACGAAAAATAAACAACACAAATAGAATAAAAAAATATTGAATCACTTTAATTTTAAACAAATTATTCGAAAAACTAAAATAGATTGATTCTAGAAGCAAATTAGAAAAAATATGTTAAGAAAATTAAGAATTTTGAATTAAAGCATCTCTAGAAAATATTCAAAACTGGTAATTTTAGCGCTAGTGCCATGGAATTTAAATCTACTAACTAAATTGCAAAGTAATAAACCCGAAGACACACAATTTTAAAATTTTTATTTATAAGACGAATCAAAAATTTCTGACAACCTTTAGTAAAATTCGTAATTTTGGTAATTTTCAAAGTACAGCCATGAAATTTGGGGATATTACTAATTTTGGTTACTAACTCTACCTACTTGCAAAATTGTAAAGCAAAAGATACATATTTTAAAAAAATATTTTAAACACAAACCAAAAATTCCCGACATGCTTTACTAAAATTCGTTACTTTGCTAATTTTAGTGCTACAGTCCTAAAATTTGGGAAATTTACTATTTTTGAGTCGTGTATTAACTCTACCAAATTGCAAAATTATAAATCGAAGGATACAATTTTTAGAAATTTTTATTTTTAAAACAAACCAAGAATTTCCGACCTCCTCCACTAAAATTCGTTACTTTGGTAATTTTAGTGCTATAGCCATGAAATTTGGGAAAGTTACTACTTTTGAGTCGGGTATTAAATCTACACTTCTGCAAAATTGTAGAGCAAAAGACACACATTTTAGAAAATTTTATTTTTTAGACGAACCAAAAATTTCCGACTTTCTTCACTAAAATTCTGGTAACTTTGGTGCTATAGCTATGAAATTTGAAGAAGTTATTTTCATCTTGCAATCCTTGATGTGCCTTTATCCTCACCACAAATCATGTAGACATAAAATTTTATTAAATTAACCTCAACATTTGGCCTTGTGACCAAAAACTGAGAACACGCGTATTTATACCTTTGATGAGTTGATAAATATTTCATTCGAAGGCAGAAGTTAAAATGACACCAAATTTTTACCTTTGTCGAAATGCCCGACTCGTTAAGCTCTCATTAACTATTTAAATATAAAATCGATACACTCCACCGTTATCAGTGTCATTATCAATGTTGGTGGCGTGAAATGCATGGTGATTATCTCCCTAAAATATGAGGCTTATCGAAAAGCTGTTTATGAATTTCCCTTTCATTTTAAATGAAGTTCACGTTCAAAGTTAAAATATTTTCGTGACTGAACGGATTAGATGTATCAGATAACGATTAAAAACAACGCGTAAATCTGGCTACATCTCCCTAATATCCTTTCTTGGTTATCGTTCATATAATCTCAACACACGTGCTTTCTCTAACATTTAATTTCATTAAACGACCATGAATCCCGTTGCTGGCATTCTTATTAATGCCTATTTATTAGTACTGAGAAGTTACGATCCTCTCCTTGTAAATCTCCAGTTTTAATCCTTTCGGGCTCTGTGATGTGTCGAGAATTGAAATACTTTGATCTCGCAGTCCAGTCTTAACTTTCGTACAAAATCGCATACCTATCATTTTTGATACAGATAATAACGTGCTCCGTTTGATCCAAAAGATAAGGTGGTGGGCAGACTGGTTTGAAATGTAATGAATGATGTAAATCCTGGTTGGCTCCAGACAGGACACAGATGCTAACATACGAGGTATTGCGGTCATACATGCAAATGTGTCTGAAGCTACGACTTATATTTGTGTGATATATGGCGCTTGGAAAGACGGAATAAAAATAAGAAAATCTTCAAAAGAGATATCGATGTGAGGCAAAAACCGTGTGATTTTATCGATATTTAAATCAATTCGGAAGTTATAATTTGTTATTCAAATTCATAGGTGATTAGCTGTAATAATTAATTTTGCATACTTAAATAATTATAATAATTCAAGACGTTAATGGTCGCTGGAATCTCATTAACTTGCAAATTGCCGTGTGCTGGCGAAATGACCACAAATAAACAAAGATTTTTGAAAACTGCAGGTCGTTTTGTTCGCTCGAACAATTTTCTCGTGTATCTCAGTGGGTGCAATATTTATTTTATTTAGTTCCCGTCTGCGAGTATTGACAGCAGTTCTAGTAATTGGTGTACATTTCAAAGATTTAGTTGTTGTCGACAACTTCATTAGATTTATGAATTACGACGTCAGAGATCAAATGAGCAAGTGATGAGTGTGATGTGAAAACACCATGCCATGTTTGGGATGTAATAAAAATAGTAACACAGAATAAGAACAGTACGACGATGGTTCATAAAACCTGAAGCATTCCCGTACGAACAACAATTTTAATGAATGCGTGTTGATGACTTAAAAAACCAAGAATGATATACACAACAGTGATAAAGTTTAACTGTCCATTAAAATACAAAGGAGCTTTCGAACCAGTTAATTCAATCTTTCAAGCTGAACCGTCCGCGCAAGATGTGTTCGTAGAACTATCAATGACATTCACGTTGTTGTGGTAATGGTTCTTCCATTGATCCAAGTTTTTTAAACATGTCGCATTGAACTTCCTGTCATTTTTTACAGAATCATACTAATGAAGTCTCGTCTGTTATTGTTTCAAACCATAATTCAAGTCATTACCGAAATGATTTATTTCGTTATCTCCGACGCAGATGCGGGCTTTTCAGATTCAGGTTACCAGATGACAATAAATTTCCTAATAGTATCGATAATTCAGACGTGTTCCCTAATGATGCTATTACGAAACAACACCTTTAACGTTCGTGTTTCCTGATCGCAGGATTTGATCGTGTCGTGTTTCGGACGATAAAACGCCTTTTCGGTGTATCTTTGATCTCTTTTCACTGAATTTTGATTTTATTGACCATTTTATGCAAATTATTTTCCACGAGGCTACTACAAAAAGTACGACGAAAATTACTGACTCGACTCGAAGCATTAAAGGATTTCTCAAGACAATAACTTGTGGTAATAATCGGCTTATAGTGATAAATGGATGTTCGGGCCATTTGGGGTCATTATTGTCATTAACTATTCGATTTCGGTGTATTATTCGTGAGGCAGATCGTAATTGGGTGAGGACGAGCTTGGCTCTTTTGGAATCTGGGACACCGAAGTTCGGAGCTTTAATTTATAATAATAAGCTCTGCGATAACAAATTGAGATGCAGCTAAGCTTTGAAAAAGAACTTTAGTGATAATTTGGACATTTTACTTCAATGCTCTATTCTTTAGGTCCAAAATTTTCAAGACCTTTTATTAGCGATTTGTTTTTAATTTTATTTCTGTCTCTTGGATTACCAAAGCTTTGCAATTTCTAAATCAACATTGCCTAAAAATTTAACGGTTAATGTCCTGTATCGGCTCTACCAAATCGCAAAATTGTGGAGCAAAAACTTCAAATTTGTAAAATTTCTATTTTTACGATAAACCAAAAATTTCCGACATCCTTCACTAAAATTTGTATTTTTAGTAATTGTAGTGCTACAGCCACGACATTTGGAACAATTGCAATTTGGTTTGTGTATTAAATGTACTAAAAGGCAGAATTGTAAAATAAAAGGGACAAATTAAAACAAAAAATTATTAAGGTTTCATTAAAATTCGTAATTTTGGTAATTTTAGCAATGAAATTTCAGGATGTTACAATTTTTAAGTCGTGTATTAACTCTACCAAAAAACATAATTGTAGAACAAAAGGCACAAATTTTAGAAAATTTATTTATAAAAATTTTCAACAGAGCCTTCACTAAAATTTGTATTTTTAGTAATTGTAGTATGTACTGCAGCCATGGCATTTGGGAAAGTTACAATTTTTGGGTCGTGTATTTAGTCTACAAAAGGCAGGATTGTTGAATAAAACACACAAATTTTAAAAAATTTTATTTAGGGATAAGACAAAGTAAAGTTTTTCGACTTCCTTCACTAAAATTCGTAATTTTGGTGACTTTAGAGTTACAGCAATGAAATTTAAGGAAGCTATAATTTTTGGGTCGTGTATAACTTCAACCAAAAGGCAAAATTGTAGAATAAAAGGCAAACATTTTAGAATTTTGTATTTACAAAACGAAGTAAAAATTTCCGATTTCTTTCACTAAAATTTGTAATTTTGGTAATTGTAGTGCTACAGCCATGACATTTGGAGAAATTACAATTTTTGGTTCGTACTAAAAGGTACTAAAACGCAGAATTGTAAAATAAAAGAGACAAATTTTCAAAAAATATATTTATAAGACAAAGCAAAATTTTCCAACAGTCTTCACCAAAGTTCGTAATTTTGGTAATTTTAGTACTACAACAATGAAATTTCCGGATGTTACAATTTTTGGGTCGTGTATTAACTCTACCAAAAGGCATAATTGTAGAACAAAAGGCACAAATTTTAGAAAATTTATTTATAAAAATTTTCAACAGCCTTCACTAAAACTTGTATTTTTAGTAATTGTAGTATGCACTGCAGCCATGGCATTTGGGGAAGTTACAATTTTTGAGTCGTGTATTTAGTCTACCAAAAAGCAAGATTGTTGAATAAAAGACACAAATTTTTAGAGTTTTTTATTTAGGAATAAGACGAAGTAAAGTTTTTCGATTTCCTTCACTAAAATTCGTAATTTTGGTAACTTTAGTGTTACAGCAATGAAATTTAAGTTACAATTTTTGGGTCGTGTATAACCTCAACCAAAAGGCAAAATTGTAGAATAAAACGCACACATTTTTGAATTTTGTATTTTTAAAACGAAGTAAAAATTTCTGATTTCTTTCAATAAAATTTGTAATTTTGTTAATTGTAGTGCTACAGCCATGACATTTGGAGAAATTACAATTTTTGGTTCGTGTATTAACTGTACTAAAAGACAGAAATGTAAAAGAGACAAATTTAAAAAAAAAATATTTATAAGACGAAGTAAAATTTTCCAACAGTCTTCACACCAAAATTCGTAATTTTGGTAATTTTAGCACTACAGCAATGAAATTTCAGGATGTTTTAATTTTTGGGTCGTGTATTAACTCCAGCAAAAGGCATATGTAATTGTAGAACAAAATTTTATTATTTATAAAAATTTTCGATATCCTTCACTAAAATTGTAATTTTGCTAATTTTGGTACAACAGCAATAAAATTTCGGGAAGTTAAATTGTTAGGTTATGTATTAATTCAACTAAAGAGCAAAATTATAGTATAAAAGGCACACATTTTACAAATTTTTCTTTGTAAGATATGAGGCATCATCGCCCAAAAATTTAACGGTTTATTCTATCCAAATATTTCCCATCAAATCAAATCCTAACATTAATAAAGCTTGTTCTTTTAACGATGTTTATGCCACCCGTATGAGCATTAAAATTCCATTTATGAAATATTTACTACCACTGCCACCAGCGAGCATTAAGACATTGAATCCGATTTTAAGATGAGAACATAAAGCGTTCTTAACCGATTACTTTTTTAGTAATTTACATTGTGTGATGGAGTTGTGGACGACATAAAGTTTTTTAATAACAACCACCATTGAATTGATTTTGTTTGAACATTAAAGAAGTATTAAGTTTGGAAAATATTATAGCCATAATCGTTAAGGTGAGATATTATGTAAAAGGCTTGTCAACTGCTTTATACGACTCAATAAAATTTTATCTTTAGAATCTCTATTTTCTTTGCCAACTTTCTTAAAATGTCGTCGTAAGTTTTCTTTTCCCGTATTTGTTCGCACATGTATACTCTAAAGTAATTTCAACAGCTTGAATCACTTTGAATGTTTACTCTTTCCACCATGAAAATACTTGCTCCAAGTTTAGTGGGATAATTTACAAAGTCATCCAACGATAATATACACAGCGTCTGCGTTATTCTTTTAATTAAAATACACCGCCACCAACAGCCGAGTTTTTCAGACTCTCTTCATTCCTTTAAGAAACAGTTAAAGTGTAAAATGCCCAAAGTCTGTGAAAATCGGTAAAATATTAGCGCGGTTCTCATCTGCAGGCAACCATTGAAACTTGAAACTGCGGGGTAGAAAAAGGCATTTTAGTGGAATGCGATACCAGTGACTTTATAGAAAGATGAAAGTGATTGATTTTCTAATAAGATCCACAGAAGGGAGCCGAATTTTCCTACAAAAACATTTCCTTTAGTGAACTCCCCTCAGTGCCAGTAAATTTTTCAAACATGCTCCATTATTATTTCTTTGTTGCGGCGGAGTCAAAAGCGACATAAAAAATAAATACATTTAAAGCTTTCCTTGCAAAAGATTTAAATCATTTGTCCAAATAGCGTACGAATTTTCAGAAAAAGAACAACTTAAATACGTTTTTATTGCTTACAAATGTTGGCTTTGATTTTTCAAGCGAGAAACAAGTTTAAAATTATATTTGAGTTTTTAATATCCGTCTAATTGCTAGTCCTGTCTCACACAGATATTGAAATGGTAGTCATATTACTCAGCTTGTTTGAAAACGTATATTTTCTTCCCGTTTTTGTACAACTGACAGGTAATCTTACAAATGAAGATAATTTAACTTAACGAAGCAAATTTTCAATCTCCAAGTCGGAACTTTCTAGTTCTAAAGTTGACATTTATGACAAAATGAACGACCTAAGAGTAGGTTTGAATTGGCCTTCCTTTAAGATCGTGCAGCCAAGTTGATTTATTTCGAGGAGGTCACTGGGTGTTTAATTTTGTTGCTGGTGGAAATGTCAGACTTATTTTGATTGATCATCGAGCTGAAGTAAGGCAAACTATTTCACGGGAAGGAGAAAACAGAACTGTGTTAACAACTAAATAACTTTTCAAATTAATGATTTTTAACTATTTAGCGAGTTTTCAGCCTGTCTAATCGCGTTATTGAGTTGCTTTCGAGATTAGACAGGTGGGGAAGCGTCTCAAATTGTATTTTGATAACAAAACGAATAACGGAGAAGCTAAATTCCATTGATGAGTGTTATTGGTGCAATTTCGGAATCGTGGGGGTGTCATGTTATGGGAACATAATAGGAGTGGTGGCGAATTTAATTAGAGATATCGAACCACAAGAAGTATGTTGTGACGGAAGAGGCGCAAGAACGACAATAACATTCTCGATTCGAAGTCAATGTATTATATAAGAAATCCTCTATAATTGAATCAGAAGCGCAAACGAAATAAAGTGATATGGCGTGGAATAAGAAAGATCAGGACGGAGAAAGACGAAACCAACGGTCCCAACTTAATCCCAACAGCAGCCACAAAGCCGAGTGCTTGCTGACGGAATGAATGCTCGTTACTCGACGGGATGTTTGACGTGGCCTGTCAAACAGCAGTAGCAACGTCCCGATCTAATCTGTGTCGGAACGCAGCCAGGATTAGACGAACAATGCTACCGACGCCTCTGATCCTGTAGCAAATTAAGAAATATGACACTGGGATCAAGCGGTAAAGCGCCAACCTCAGTAATATGATTTTGGGAAAGTTCCCGGAAAACAATTCCCCTAACACGGAAGATTTCTTGCAAGTTCATGGGCATTCAATCACTTCTTCTTTATAGTAAAAATGAGCAGAACAGAGCAAGCATCAATGAGAGCAAATAGAGATCCTGACCGGTAATATCATGGCGAGCTTTGTGCCTGATTCGATTTGTGTCGAGAACAGAAGCACCCATTGAAAATCAAACAATTCAATGGGAAATAAAGAAATCCGTACGTGCGATTGTAACTGAGCAACGGCTTAGGCTTGACGGAAGTCCTGCGTTATTGCGATATGAGTTGCTGTTGCGAATAAACCAGATGAATGGGATGTTTGTTGGAAACACCTAACGAGCATTTTTCCATATCACATTTCCATAAAAAGTTCGTGTGATCGAACTCCTCCAGCTGCTCCGACTTGAAGATGCGTCAAAGTAAACAGTCATTGATATCGAAATAATTCGCTCCTTATATCTAGCGGCAAACTTGAATATTTATTAAGTAAACAACCATTCACCAAGCAATTACATGAAAGCTGGCAATATGTTGGAGTGCCTTCCTAGTTTTCGGATTGTTGCGTAAGGGAATGCGTAACCAAATCCTCTTTCTATAAAATACCGCAGGGAGAGACGCAATTACTTTTCCTGATTAATTGCATACAAATTTACACCCTTCTACCGATCTTCTACGGCTATAAATCAAGGCGGTGTGTTGTTGTGAAGGTTTTTCAAGTTAAATTCCTCTTTGTAAATAAACTCCTTCCTACACGGTCATGTTCAATGACAAAACCGACGTTTATCAAATTTCCTGCACTGCTCACGACTTTTACCTTACCAAAAAAGTTTGAGGCGACTTTTAAGCCGTATAAAATTGTTTACACACAATGGATAATCTCAGAAGAATGCAAAAAAATTAGAAAATTCATAGTGAATCTGGAGGATGTTAAAGAGTCCGAAAGTCGCCCAAATAATTGCATAATAGTTATTTATTTAATCAGTGGGATAAAGGCATATTAAAATACGAATGCGACAATAGGCTACTGGACTGTTTATTTTTTAAATCAAAAAATTAATCCGTCTAGTCTGAAAACATTAAAAATCCGTGTCCATTTTTTTACGCAATTTATTTATACCAAAAAAAAGTTTAAAAAACGGATAGTTTCAAACACGCGCCTTGGTGACGTAACAACTTCTTAGTCGACGCCTATTGGCTACAGGAATGCCGAGGCCATTGGTGAAAATGATGAAGTTGAGTTTGAATTGAGGTTATGAATGCATTAAATGTGTGTGCAGAACGTGAATTGCTGTAGTTTTTGTATCTTTCTTACTTTAGTGCTCCAATAATGAAAAAGCGAAAATGGACTGATGGCGTTTTGTACAGATGACTTATGAAAACAAAACTTCTGATTGGTTGACACAAGTGTGCTATAACCGGAAACCAGCTAGAAATCATAACGATTACTCTATCTCACTCTCACCAATGTAACATTCCGTTGACGTATGCGTATGCGTCAATTCATATGCATAGAAAGGAGTTATGACGTAGTCACTGAAGACTTATTTTAACTAACAGCGCGACGCTAGATTTCAAACGAATATTTAGCTAATAATTCCGACCTTTGGAGAACAAAAAAACTGTTTGGTAATTGATTCATGTGTATACGTAACTCATAAACATAATAAAATGCATCGATTTTTCTGGTGTCCGGTAGGCTATTGCGCACACAAGGGCGTAAGAGCATGAGTATTTTAATGGCCGTTAGCCCACGTATTAAATACAACTTTTTATCTGCGACTGATCGACAACTGCTAAACAGATCCTTTTTATTTCGATCAAGTTTAGATCAAAGAAGCATGTTTTCCCACGTCATGGAAACAAGAAAATTTGTAATCAACAATTTTGCAAAAGTGCATTCTTCTTGTTTTATCAGAAAGAGTGAGTGTGAATCTTTTCCATCAGACGTAGAAGAAGCCGCAACAAATGTAGTTTTATCATTTCTACCAGAAAAATCAAGAATTAAGTATGAACAAGCATACAGGGTGATTCACGAAGTTAGGTAAATATTTAAACTGGGGATAGTATACGTTAAATACATCTTCGGAAACACTAGATTTACAAGGGCCCTGGACGTTTACACTCGCCGTGCGGTAAAAATTGCCCAAATCGTCTGCTTTTCAGATGCGTTTATAAATTAAAATCCCTTTACCATAATGAAGATTGATCACCAAAGTGGAATCTACCTAAATTAATATCTCAAATAAGACAATATTTCTATTTTTAAAGTAATATTAAAACGTTTTTTATACAGCGCCATCTTGTGTACTTTTTGTGCAGCAACTACAAAATTGACAGAAGTGACAGATGATGAAATTTACAAATGTCAGATGTGACAGTTCTCAATAATTTTGAAAAACCCAATTATTTAAATTCAAATTTTTCGGCCAAAAAGTTTAATACAACTCTTGTGCGTTAACCATTTTACAGCGCTCAATCATTAAAGCACTCCGGCTACGCCGTCGTGCTTCAAACTGATGGAATCAGTTTAAAGCACGACGGCGTAGCCGGAGTGCTTTAATGATTGAGCGCTGTAAAATGTAAGTTACCACACGCGACTGTAAATAACTATTACTTGGCATCAAAAAAAAAATTTTTCCATCAATTTGAGAGGAATGTGCACGGGAAAGAACTTTTGGTGGTCACTGGAACGACGACCGAACAAAAAACGAATGTGGTTTTTTGCGATTTCAACAAAACCTTGTGTTTACGCATAGAAATATTA
The DNA here is from genome assembly GCA_029298725.1 of Gnatocerus cornutus. Lineage (NCBI taxonomy): Eukaryota > Metazoa > Arthropoda > Insecta > Coleoptera > Tenebrionidae > Gnatocerus > Gnatocerus cornutus. The sequence goes on from CM055514.1 coordinate 5,105,201, forward strand.
CCTTGAAATCACAAAAATTACTCAAAATGCCGCCCCCGTTGTCAATGTAGGCTCGATTTAAATCTGGAGAACATGGGGGCCGCAACACTGGTCCAGTTCTTCCGATCCACCGCTCGTGGAAATTATTATTCAACCACACGGACACTATGCGCGCACTATGGGGAAGACCTCCGTCTTGTAAAAACCACATTTGAGCCCTTATGTTTAACTGAACGTCGTCTAACAAATCTTCTAGCTCATTTTCGTCGTAATCGTCTGGTGCTGGTACCTGGAGTTTCTTTAACGGTATCTAACACTTCCTCTTCAACTTCTAATCTGCGATCACTTTCGGTGGGGCCTATGTTTCTTGTGGTCATTTTAAAAGAATCATGTTCTCATTATTTCTGCATAATTCTTGCAAACACACGAAAATCAGGAACGTGTCGATTTGGAAAACGTAAACTGTACAACTCGCGAGCCGCAAGAGCATTTCCACTAGTTTTTCCATAGATCATGATCATTTCACTATTGGAAAACATTTTAAAAATTCCCGTCACAGAGTCAAACTAACACTGAAGCAATTAAAATGACTATCGTCCCACCTGATTAATAGCCGCAAAAAGTCAGTTTTTGTTGAAGCTAAGAGAGAAGGGTTTGTTTACATTATGACTTTCACTCTCGCTTATATCTTGGGTCCATTTTGGTAGTAATTTTTTTTTATTATTTTTTTAGGCCTCCTATATTAGGGATCATTACTAGTTTGAATATTTACCACACTTCGTGTATCACCCTGTATGCTCGTTTACGTGAATGGTGCAATGGGAAGAAAATTCAGAACGAGACGAATGAGAAAGTATTGCTAGCTTATTTCGAGAATTTGTCAAAACGCTACAAGCCTTCAAGTCTTTGGGCGTATTATTCAATAATACGAGCAACTATGAAGAAAAATGTGGACATAAGTAAATACATTCAGCCGGTGGCGTTTCTAAAAAGAAAATCCGAAGGATATAAGCCGAAAAAATCTAATATTTTGACTATGCAAGATAGTATAACAAAATTTTCACAGGAAGCCAAAGGTGAAACATGGCTATTAACAAAAAGAAATAAATAAGGTCATAGATTTATAAATTTTTAAGAAAACAATTTTTAAAGTTGTGCTAATTTTGGGACTTGGAGGTGCATGTAGGAAAGAAGAACTAACTTACATGTACGTTAATAACGTAAAAGACGAAGAAAATGTTTTCTGCATTAAAATACCCAATACGAAAACCAAGATTTCGCGTGAATTTGTTATAACTTCTGGAGATATTGAAGGAATCAAATTAGTAGAAATAATTCGAAAATACATAGCACTGCGTCCATCAAGCTGCGATCATGAAAGGTTCTTTGTTGGATATAAGAATGGCAAATGCACAAAACAGGCAGTGGGTATCAACGCAATTTGTGACTTGCCAAAAAATGTTGCATCTGTTTTTAAAACTACCAAATATAAAAGATTACACCGGACACTGCTTTCGGAGATCATCAACTTCGTTGCTTGCAAATTCAAGAGCGGATATTTTAACAGTCAAGAGACATGGAGGCTGGAAAAGTAACACGGTGGCTGAAGGATATATTGAAACGTCATTTGAAAATAAGAAACAAATTGCTACAAAAATTCTGAGAGTAAATAATATACAAATGGATGCTTCAAGCAGTAAAGACATTAGCAATTTTGAGATCAATCAAAACATTTGTTAATGCGTACAATAGGTAATGTAAATAGTTCTAAATAATTATTCTTTAATAAAAGTTTTCATGGTAATTTGTCTAAAAAGTCCAAACATTCTTTTCCCACTGCGTGTGGTAATAAAGCTCTTATCCCACTAAAAATGAGTGGGATAAGTGACAATTACCTTACAGTCGCAGATAAAATCCCTAAAAGTACTGGGAATATCAAAGAATTTCAGAGAAATCCCGGGACTCCAACAGAAATTAATAGAATTTCTGGAGTATCCTCACAATTCTAGTAATCCTTTTAGATAATTTGATCAAAATGTCACAAACTTTTTTTGAAATTTAGCCATTTCCCGCTGTGCAATTTATTTATATTGTTGGTGCGAAAGCAATCGCAGAGTTTAAAGAATCGCCAGTCACGTGCAGGCGTGCGTTTGTATTAATTTGTTTGTTTGTGTTCGGCTTAGTTATAATTAGCGTAAAATTGGGAAAGCTGAGGCGAAAGCGTCGCGGCGCTCCGCTCTTGAAAGCAGACGGTTTTTTAAAATGCATAAAAATATTTGCAAAACTAATTATCGCCGCTGTCAGTGGCAGACACTGTGACAAACCGTAATAACCGAGGGAGGTCAATCAAAACAGATTGGATACAAAATAACGACTGAGGTCTCCAGAGAAGGATGAAAACCAGAGGCAGGACAGAGTGGGAAGAATAGAGCGTCTGCACGCTAATCGGGTTTTAAATTAACCGCGACGCACATGTTTGATATTACCGACTAAAAATATAGATGCATTTCAATATCAAGCTTGGATTTGTTACGAGTGCACTTAGGGTTATTTTTGAAGCGGAACACTTTAAGAAAAAAATTATTATCGGAGTTATTCCAAGCACTTGCTTTCACAATTGCAACATACCTGTCATACCAACTATAATATAACAAACTGCCTCTTAATTTTTATCTTAAATCTACCATATCAACATTTATATCAAGTGAAACCCACAGATGGAAGATGCTTAGATCGGAGCCAATCAAACCACACTATACTGTGAATAGACATGTACACCACAATGCTTAGTGTAACATAAAACATGTTATTTTCATTCCAACAACATATCATGCCGCTTGTCCCATATAAATCAATTTCAGCTTTATTATAATTAGGAGAGGCAGTTCGCCTAATACGGATTTTTGTAATTGCATTCTAAACTGTCACATGTAAAAGATAGCACTAGCACCGCTACTAATAATCACTGATTAATATCATTTGCATATTTATGTTCTCCGAAATTTATGTCACATTTACGCCCAGTTGGTTGTAAATACATCGGTGCGTAGAATAAGTTTCCGTTTACGCATACTCCGGATTCCGGTAATAAATCTGCGCGCTTTTTTCCCCGTTTTCGCATTTACCTCCACCGAGTTGGGTGGGCAGAGTGGTTTCGTTGATACGTTTTAATGCGCTGTTTATTGGGTGTGTAATTAAATTTACTTGTCGCTTTACATAACTTATCGATTTATGATAGTTTCATTAATAATCAGTTAGAAAAGTGGGTAATTTATAGACGGTAATTTAACGAATATGAATTGGGTACGACGAAGCGGTGAAAGCTGACGTCTCCCTTCTTTTAACAGTTGACTTTTTATATGTAATTTTATGCAAATGTTATCATAAAAAACTACCTAGTGGTGACAGGTTAAGATAAGTTTAATGAATTAACCGTTAGAGTAGTTATAATAATGATAGTTTAGGTTTTTGAATGATCAAAGCGTCGTCTATCATCGGCGCTGAATGGGAATTTGCATTCCATTCATGAGTAAATAAGGAAATAAGAAAGTGTTCATTTAGAAATAAATTCAATCAAATCTGCCGGCTGCTATTTTAAGGATAATGACTGAAATGTTTATTAATGTTAATTGAGTTTAAAATGTGATGGCTATCGATTTACGTTTGCCAAATCTATTTTTGTTCCGTTCTCTGGAGAATTTTTTTAATATTCTTCAAGATTGGAGAAGGTTTTCTAAATTTAAACAGAAGTGACTAAGAATTTCTCAACAATTATGAAAAGGTGAAACATTAACGGATGTAATAGGTCATCTTCTATTAGCCAAGAAGAGTAAGTTGGAAAGTCCTTGAGATAGTTCCCATTTATTACCTAAAATCTGGAGTCCCTTTGAGAAGAACTTAGGTTATTACCGACACTACCCCTTAGTTCGTGCTTTCACGACGTCAAAGCTGGATGTTAATTAACAAACTTGAAACTCAATATCATGTTAAAAACAGTTGCGTCGACCCTATTGGATGTGACATAATTGAAACTTTACGACAAATATGTAATATAAATGACGCACTTTGATTCCGAAGTTGTATTCCATTACTGAGAGAACGCATATTGATTGTAACCAACGTGGACTTTATGTCTTCCATTATGGATAAGGTGTACCCAGTGATTCAATTGTGTCGTGAAAATAGCTTTATTGTTATGCTTCGGCGCCAGTGAAATTATTATCGAACTCAGCCCAGATAGAGTTTGATTGTGATGGCACTTTTTTCCACGAAAAAACATAATCAAAGAGAACAATGTGCAAGCGAAACGGGTTCCAACGGACCCCTCTGCATTTTCAGACCGAATGCAAAGCACAATAAACAGCTACCAACTGCTACCAATTATCGAAACCACACACTCAAAGCTGCCATTTTATCGCATATAAACAGTTCCTTGAGCAAGCACGGGCCTTTAATGTTCCGACTTCTTGCATTTTACGTCTCACTTTATTGGACTTATTCAAATTATCCCAATTTAGCGAGCTATAAATCCGTGCCGAGAAAGCACACTTTGAACCACATACTCATCGGTGATCGCTTCAGATGTGATTTATAGACATCGTAATTAAATTAGTTTATTGGGACGTGATTTAGAGACACACTTTGGTAATCGTTTTCTACCTTTTCACGAGTTATTCAATTTCGGGGCCCACCTTTTTCAGACAGAAATTAAAACGTCGTCTGAGATTAACGGGCCGCTCCACAATTTTCAAACTAGCCTAATTTGTGCCTCATTGCTACATGTAAATCACTAATTTCAGCGTCATATTATAAAGAAAAGTGTACTTCTTCCTCGAGGTCAGCCTTAAATATTCTAATTAAAAAAGTCACTTCCTAATTTTCGTTTTCATTCTTCTTTAACTTATCTGGTTTCGTCAATGAGTTGCACAAACAACCGCACCATTTCCAGCTCGTGTCTGTTACAGAAAACTTAGAAAACTTCGTATGTATTTACAACTAAAAGTGGATTTTAAACGTGCCTTAACACGCTGCGTTTACTCCAAACAAAGTAATTTGCCGAGTAATGGGAAGCAGAGGAATTAAAAGACGTCTCTTTTCTCTGTACCCTGTTGTACTATTTTCAATTATAACTAAATTAAACTTGATCCTGTGCAAAGTGGTAGTTCCAATAATCACAAATTAAATGAGAACCAAATTAAAGCAGCAGACGGTGAAAACAAACTTGTCGTCATTGAAATTTCTAAGCACCACAGCCACATCAATTATGGACACAAATTAGAATTCTTGTTTAAAATTCCATCAGGTTTGTGGTTATTTTTGAAGATTTGCATCTTAATGACCACCTCAATCATAATCAAAGAATCTGGCTGATGCCCAAGTTTGTCTTCGGGATCAAAAATCAATCTAAATCCCATAGAAATGTTCGCTAAATCACACTCAAATGAAGCCGTATCGCACTTAAACACATGTAAATCATATTTTAATTGTTCCTAGAACGGCCCAACCGGTGCCAAATGTGTGGTAAGAGTTGACATATTAATGTCGGTCTAATTTTATGATGGGGCGGCGTCTCGCATGTGTGGTAAAACAACACCCAAAGAATCTCAAGCTTCTTGTATTTATTTTGAGGAGAAAAAACGAACGGCTGTCAAGCCGGCAATTAAAGTCCAATAAAATCAAATTAATTGTATTTGCTAAAGAAGGCGATAACAATGTAACTACGCACAACTGGAACTAATTAATGGAAGAATGCACCGGTGATATACGATCTCCCTGCATATCAAGACTGATAATTTTACGGACAATGAACTGGTGATGTTAGTACAAGTCACAGGGGAGTGAAATAAAATCTGTGATAATGAAATCCGTTGCTACGTTTTACAATAAATACGGGTCAACTCAATCAAGCTCGGAGTGGATGTGGAGGGCCACAGACTTAGTAAACAACGGCGTCAATAGAAAATATTGTTACAAGTTGTTATTCTTGTGCGGTTTGAATGGATGAAATTAGTGGCGAATTCGCCTATAAAGTGAAATAAAATCCAGAAGTAGACATTAGTATCACTTCGTATGCTAAAGACAAGTGTTCATCAGCTTCATACACGTACGCACCTACAGCTAACAATGTGAATGATGATTGTGTTCAGCCTATTCCTCAACTAGAGTTATTATTATACTCCATTCAGACACGTATTAGTATTTGGAGCATCCGTCAAGATTCATTGTTAATGCGTCACCGCTTACCAACTTCAGCGGAAGCTTCGGAATTACGGGCAATTTTTATCCAACTCCAATTTCCTTTCAATCTAAACGTAAATTCAAATGCAGTTTTATTCTCAAAGGTTCATGATAGCGCTTGATAGAATTCTTCGTTCTTTGGTACTTCTGATGTATTTAATTTTTACTATTAGGGTAGAGACCTAAAAATCCCTAGACAAACACCGAGTGAAGGCTATTTGTCCAAGAGGCATGTCTCCAGCCTTGCCAGCTTAATTTACAAGCCCACAAACCGGTGAATGGAATTAAACGAAAGTCCAGTAAATGTTAACATAAATCATCACTATATGTCTGCGAAAACTGAGAAAGATCATAAATCATATGATTAGTTATTAGACGCGTAGAACGAATTAATTTCAGGCAATTTTGATGTTGCACGTGCGCCCAAAACCAGAACAATTTGAATAATTTTTCAATCCTTTTAATTAAATGCATCCTGACTGCAGGCTCGTTATCTTTCTTTCGCACTACAAACGTGTCAATCAACGTTTAGAAATTATCAGTTTGGAATGCATCGAGCAATAAAAGAAGCTGAGAATGTGTGAGCTGCAGATAGAGGCTTTTATGAAACGCTCCATCGGTAGTCCCCTAGATAAACGGTCAAAGACTTTCAAAGGATTACAAGACAAATTCCGAGAGACAAACAAACCATCTATTCAGCGGAAAAACAAAGATTTTCTTAGTGGAACAATAACATTTTATTTGAACACCCTTTATTCAAATGGTCGAGATAAATCAAACGTAGAAAGGGAAAGTTGGATACGCGGCTAATATTATTTTACGAGAGTAACTTTTAAAAATAAATTTTAAGAGCGAATGATAGGTTCATAAGGATGAGGATTCCGAGAATCCGATACTGGGGGCATATTGATTTAATGCTCGCTCATATTATCATACAAACTACATTTTGCTTGATATACAGAAATGCGCGATTTCATTAAAACAGTAGCGTTCAAAGAAAGTAGCTGTGCCATTTATGGACTTCGGAATTACTTGCTGTTTTTCAATTTCTAGAGCGTGTTTTTGCTGTTTCACTGAGAATTTATATAACAGATATTTAGTTTTTGGTTTTTATAAGTTCTTCAACAATGTTTCCTCAGTTAATGAAGGAGTTTATGGCTTCTTTGAGCCACTGGCAGCTGCGTTGGTTTGAAACCGAATAACAGTAACTGAATATTAGATTTTTGCTTCATTAACTTTATTGGAACTTGAAAGGAAAAATTGCGTTTGCACTCTGTTAAAATTGAAGAATAAGTAAACTGTATATAACCTGATATCTGAAAACGCTACGAGATGAAAACCAAAAATATTAAAGTCGCAGAATTATTATGAGAATCCAAGTACGAAAAAAATATAAGAATTCCTTGAGATTTCTTCAAGTTTGTTTTCTGGGATTCTTTGAGATTCTTTCGCGGATTCGTTAAAATGCTTGAAGACTATTTACGGTGTTTCAGAATTCTTTAGGGTTTTTAGAGATCGTAATAATAATTGGCAATTCTTGTTTTTCGCATAGAATGAGAATTTGAGTTTCGTAAAAACTCCAATTTATAAATTAAACACAAATCTTTGAAACCTGACTCCAGAAGTCATCACCTTCGAAAATAACTCACTTCAAAGTCGTCAAATATTTGAAACTTGCAAGGTGCACACTATCGTACAGACGATACCACAGTTATGCAAGTTGCCAATATTTGTTCACTTTGATAGCTTCCCTGATGATTGACTCATAGGCAAAGTGTACACGTCACAAGACACGTATCCTTATAAACCGCATTTTCTCAATAGCAGTTATTAGCCTACGTGCTTATAGTGGATAAGAAGAGTACATTATGCACCTGCCCTTCAATTACATATTGATTTTATTCAACTTCGGTTCGATAGCTCAGATATAAAAAATATTTCCTCGCGCCACATCTAACATGTGTCGCGTGATTGTTAAGTGGTCGTAAACAAATCAATCTCCTGCTGAAAGATATGTTTATCAGAAAAGCGAGAAAAAAACAAAGCAAAGAACGGAAGAATGGAAGTAGAAAAGCGCGAATATCAGTGCAAGGTGCTCCGAAGTTTGAAAGCTCCCCAAAAAACAACAATTTGATGTTCGATTGGACGACTTTTGGGAATAACAACATTTACTCAGGTTTTATCGAAGCTCGGAAATGCGAATTTAACACAACAATTAATTATGGAGTAATCACGGATGCTTCGAATTAGCAGTTTGCGGTGCGGATTTAGAAAATTATTACATGAATATTATTCTCGTTGATGTTCACACACCAATTTATTGTGATTTATCGTGTTCATACAGCGGAGGCATTTATTTATCCAGTAAAGTGTGCAGATGTGTAAATTCTATACATAAATCAGATTAATTAAAATTCATGGATAGAATGAATTGTTTTTCGGTACAGAGATTTTTGCAGAATTAAATTAAAACAAGTCTGTTATTGATATTGTTTAAAATAAGGTCGAAAATCGGATTCGCATTCAAATGAAAGGACACAGCTGAAGCGGATCTCTTTAATTGAAAAACGAAAATATTCAGCGCATTTATTAGCGCCATTCCGAGCTGCTACGTTTGATTAAGACATAAATATACTTAATGAAATCTTGAATTTTCGAAAAAACGGTTTGTTGTTTCAAGGAACCATTAAATTGCAAATGCAATTTCCGCAAATCCTTTCGTTGGCGCGACCATAATTAAGATGTCCTGCGACTCAGACAGGATAATTGGCCAATATTTTTGGCCAAGTCGCCTCGAGCAAGAGTACAATCGTAATCCTAGTTTTAAACGAGGATAATCTACTTTTGTAATCTGGTGACCACAAGAGCTTGACAAAGTGCACTTCGTATTTCTGGGCAACATCGTCGATCGGGTTGATGATTAACGTAAAGCTATTAACTAAACAAGAGTCCTAATAACATCACCGGTAAATGTAGCTGTGTAGTTTCGTTTGATAAGCTAATAGTTGTTCTTCGTTTAATTAACATTCTGATATTAGTAGGCTGTCCTGCACTGCTTGCTCTACACCCGCCTTCCGTGCGCTGATCGATATTAATGATGAGGTATTAGAAATAATACATGCTTCTTGATTAATCACTTCATATGAAACTATAGATGGATATCTGATACACGCAATTATCTTTGTGATTAATCCCCGCAAGACAAACGACGTTTTTTATGGTTATGCGGATCGAATAGTTAAAGTTGTTTGGAAATTCCTCTTCAAGGTTCGGAGCTGATACGAGCATACCCAGGTGTTGCAGGTTTTCACAATTTGCAATTATGTATAAGCTACATAAGATGGAGGTTGGAGGTTCCAAGGAAATGGAAAAATATCTCCTATATTGTAACATATTAATATGCAGAAATGCGACATTTCATTAAAAAAGCTCTCAAAGAATGTTGTCGTGCCATTTATAACATTGATAACATATTTTCAAACTAGACCACCTCAAAGAGAATCCCCGATTAGGGAAACGTTGGTAAACTCACTCACTCCTTGCGCTGCACTAACATCCATATTATGTGCCTTTTTGACCACAGGAAAACCGCAATAATCCGTTACAAAAATCAAACAAGTATTTTTTTTAAATTGAAAGTGCTCTCTCTATACGTTGATTTTCCTGCAGAGAATTTACCGATTTACAGGCCCGAGCCGTCCATATGTGCAATGCGTGCCTTGCACGCGGGCGGCCACTCATTGGGGGCGGCCACATAACCGGTTTATTAAAAAAATATTCAAAACAAAAAAATTAAAAAGCCCAAACAAAAAAAAACGTTCAAATTACAGATATATTTCCGATTATTTTTATTCATAGCTTTAATATGTTGTATATCTAGAACTACTCTATTACCAATTTCGTTGCAAACTGCCATAAAAGACATTCTTTTCTATTCTATTTCGTTTCTCTTATTCATTGTGAGAGCATTTAAAAACAAACGTACGTGCAAATCAGTTCTGAAATTCAGCAAATTTTTGTGTGAACTTTTAATTGTCTCAAATGACGCTAATAGGAGTGCAATTTTAACGTGCAACAAATAATATTCTTTGAATATCGAGTTGCTTTCGTTGGCATGTTTTTTTAAGTTAGTGCCTAGATATCCAGGTGTCCGGAAAGTGGCGCACCATCTTGAAAAAGGGTAATTGGGTGGTTCCCGAGAGTACCAAAAAGGATTAACATAAAATTAGAAAAATGACAAAATTGCTAAACTGTTCCCTCAATAATTTAAATTTCTAGTCTTCAAAGTCATATTCAAAAATATTGTTTAATACTTTTCAGCCATTATTTCACGAAATTTTTTTCGATTTTTTTGCATCTTGCCTCTGCACAAAATGTTCTTTACGTAACAAATTCATTTGAACGTGAAATTATTGCACAAAAATTGTTAATTTTGGAATTAAACTTTTACTCTTCAATCCATCAGATTCCAAAAAATTGAAAGCATGGATTTTTTTTAAACATTTGGTGATTTATGGCATTGTCTGATGATACGCTGCACTGGTGTGCGACTCCAGACACCTGTAGTTAATAAGATAATAAATAATAAGAAGTGTAAAGATATAATTTACAAAATAAAGAAAATTATTTATAATTAATAGGCAAATATTTCTAATTTCGGGGCTTGGTTTACCGAAGGTAACTTAGGGCCAGTTTTATAATCGTCGTTTAAAGGCGGTTTTAACTAAAGGTCTTTATTGTTACAACAATTTGTTTCTATAGCAAAAATTCGTTTTTAATTTTTTTATTAAATTAAAATTAATATTAAATTCGTTTCAATTTTAAATGAATGATTATGAAACTGGCTCCTGGATCTTTAATTTAATAATTATTAATTTTGGTGTTTAAACGACCTGGTTGTTTTTTTGCTAATCAACTGTGGCCAATCATCAAATTAAATACGCAATTAAGTGAATCTCAATGTAAACTGGTCCATCATTTATGAAATTTCTGGAAAATTTCAAAATTTTATAGAATGGAAAATAGACACCTACAGACAGCAATACGAAACCAAAATTTTAAAACAAAAAATGTTAAAGGCGAAACACGAAAATCGGTAGCCAATCACGATCGTTGAACGTTGAACAGTGAATTTTGGTTAATTAAAATTACATTATTTTTGTTTTTTTGTTTTAAAATTTTGGTTGAGTACTGTATGGGGGGGGGGGGGGGGGGGAGATAGGGGCGGCACATTAGGTTCGCACACGGGCGCAAGAAGGTTTCGGCTCGGGCCTGCCGATTTACAGAGGAGCAAATTTAAACATCAACAGGATTTTAAAGGGATAAGTTAGATACCTGCATTAGATACATGTCAACTTCGATTAATAGATGGCTCCACAACTAAATGACAAGTTTATTATTAATCGTAAAATACAATGTTGAGAAACATAAAATTGTACCTGCTAATCTGTACTGAAAATACCAAATACCACCAGTTTGGTGTGACTATGTGGCAGTCCATAAGCACCAATCGCAGAACCGCTTTTAAAATTTGGCGCCTACAAAAATTCTCTGCAGAAAAAATAGGGTGTAATTAAATTACGACTGCTTAAAACCAAAATTGCTTGAAAGGTTTTGTCCCAGTTTATAAAGATGTTGCAACAAAAACATCCTGTATAGACTAATTAGGGGAACTCCAGGAACCGGGATAACCTGAAAAACCTGGAGAGCCATTATCAGTAACCCCAGCAAATTAACACAAAGAACTGAACCATTTTCACAGCTTTAGTCCCTTTACAATTCGAGATAAGCCATGTTTTTGATTTCACGTACACCGCAACATGTCCCTTTCTATCTTTTAATGAATCTAAAGACGACCCAACGTCTTAAATGCTTAAGTCCCGCATCACTTTGATCACTTATGAGATACATACATCCCACCCAGCTTACTTATGGAAGACTTTATAAATAATTTATATATTAATGGTTTCAAGTTGCTAGTCCTGTATGCATCATGTGATTAATACTCGACGTTATGAAAGAGCCTGCATACAAACTGCTATCGTCGCTTCTTCAGCTGTGACCTTGACTCACGTTAAATATTTGAGTAGTAAACACCGCGAAACGATTAATCCAAGGAAAATTTTACTTACAGTCTTTCGGTTTCCGGTGGTATGTTCTTCGGTACTTGAGTGAATCCCCGATGCGAACAATCGACGACTACTCCTGAACAGGTGCATCCCCTGGGACACCGAAGTGGTGTGAAAGATAGATGAGCAACATCGTTTCCAGGCTCGGCATTGCTCCATTCACACGACACAATTAAAACCCAAATAATCCCCAACACGAACGCCACTGACGCCCGCATTGCAAGCACCGTTGTCTTACTCGCCCACAATTGTTTATTTTTTCGTAGGATTTTTGAAAAGACTCGAGTCTTGCACTTTATTTTAATTAAAATTTAGTCCCGTCTTAATTTACCCAAAGAACGTCGACTTTAATTATATTGAATGGTGGGCGCTCCCGGTAGGAAACCTGAAGAAAAAATAAAAAACATGTAATTAAGTACGCCTTCAATATGACTCTACGTTCGGGATAAGAAGGAAACGAAGTATGGAGTTTATGTACGCATTTCAAGAAGCTGGAAACTAAACAAAGAATTTCCTGTTCGCCGCTTTTGGATTTTATTGAGTGCAATTAAAGTGACGTGCGGACCCAATTAAAATTATTGTACACCATCGGTGACCATTAACTAATAGATTACTGTTAATAAGTGTTTTAATGCCTACGTGAAACAGGTGTGCTAGAAAGTGTAATGACAACGGTTAATCACAACCCACGGTTATTATAATTCTTATTTATTCTCATTTAAATTCAGTCAAAATGCATAAATTAACTTAATCTCAATACAATTGAAGTTGAGATTAAAATATTAATTAGTTGAATTTAGATATCGACTTTAATCCGATGTAATTCTATTTGAAAGTGTCCACGTTACTGCACCCAAGTTTAATAAACATGCCGAAACAACAGATTAGAGCTTGATGTTTGACCTGAATTAAAGAAATTATAAAAAAAAACTGTTACAAGTTGGAGTTTGTTTGGTCGATTTCATTCTTCTTTAATAACTTAATCTTTAATGTAGAACACAGATTTTCAGTCCATTCTTATTTTTACCTTCTAATACTTAATAATCTTTTTTTCTTTGGCAAACAGATGTTTTCAATCTGCTTTCATTTACACAAAAAATTTAGCTGCCATTGTTTCACATAAATAACGTCATATTTATACTTCTTTTCAATTCATAGCGAGGCCCCCATTTTAATGGCAACTAGTATACATGAGTGACCAGTATATTGTATTATGTTAGTAAAATGCATGAAAGTTGGTACTAATTGGGATGTTTTGAAGAAGAGGGGGATATCGTGTCATACGTCAATTTGTCAAAATAGATTTGTTTACTCTAACCTACAAGCTTAAATTTTTAAACTTTTCTGGCTCTTAAAAAGTGCACTGTAAATTGAAAGTACGTATTAAAACACTAAAAAGTAAGATACCGGCCATTTCTTTAACTGGACCGGTGCGTAAGCTGCCATTGAAGACTTCGCAATGATAGGTTACGTCCAGTACAAAAAGGTACCCCAAACTTATACAAACGCAATTTGGGGCAAGATTATATCAAAATATATCAAAATTCTTCAATCCTTTAATTGAGTAAGCATTCCTGTTTGAAAAAACTCAGCGAGATTTTATTACTTCACTGTTAATAACCAACAAAGAAACCACTTATTTAAAAACCATCTCAATTTGTAAGACAATAATTTCATATTTTCGGAAGAATTCAACAGTTTTTGATATTATTCCAACGCGAAATGTAAATGTCTCATCAGTGTTTACAATTATGACGTGCCTGTCAAAATGCTGTCATACATGTCGGCAACTTTTGGTGTTTAAAAATGTCCCTAAAAAGTACATTCCTCGACACAGTTTTTGGGTACAGTCCCAAATTTCGGGCCAGGTTCGACCTTTGGACCTCGCTAAGAACTGAAATCTAGTATAATTTGGAAGTAATTTACATTTCTAACTAAAAATACAGTCCAGAAATCGTTTTTTTTTTAAATTTACAGCGAGTTGTAATAGTTAGATTTTTAGAATAGAGCTTCGTTTTTTTGATCCATCCAATCATTTTAAGCTTTTTTATTTGATTTGTTGCACTGTTTTACAGAATAGATTTTCAAGTTTTAATTTTTTTTGAAACTTGCAATTATTAAAACATTGCATAGCGAATGCAACTACAGTGTGAAACATCATTGTCTAAAAACTTCAAGAATTTGCGATAACGATAAGCGTTTTATTTCATGATATTAATATTCTATTCTATAAAGATAAAATACAAGACTTACAAGATCTTTGAATATTGCGATTTTTTTTGCTTGAGATTAGACTCAAATACTTTTCGGACTGAAATTTTTTTAGAGGTTTCTACACTTCAGAAAAGATCAAAATTTTTGTACTAATAAATTCACCAAATTGATTCCAAAATACAATTCTAATTTAAATCGCCAAAAAAATATTCGCAAAAATAAAAAAAAATTGAAAAGTGGTTTCAATGTGATCATCACTGTTACTTTTTTAATTATTGTACTATTGTACTTTATGACAAAACGTGGAATAATTAAACAAAGAAATTTAATTAGAGGTTTCATTGACATCGTATAATTACAGCAAATATGCAAAGTAATGGTTATAAAAGTAATTACAAATTTTTAGACAACAAAGCGATCGATATTTTATTACCTCTGAGATATTCCAAACCAGTTTAAGTAAATAAAACTGCATTTTTAGAATAAAGACGTACATTATAACCCAAGAACGTAGTTTGAATGCATGAGATGAAACTTCTAAGCTCACATTTTTTAAACATAGTCTTCAATTACAATAAGAGACCTCCATGGTGAATTAATCCTATAAAAATATGTGGAACATTCCACGATCGCTTGTCATTAAAATAACATTATAATTATCGTTATGAAGTATGAATCAGTGTCTTTAAATTTTTCCACGATTTGTCAGAAATAAGACCCTTTTTTGCATCATTGTTGAATCCCACATTTCTACAACAGTAGAAATGTCAACACTCATATCTGTACTTTTAAACCATAAATTTTGTCAAAAAACAACACTAATATAAAATATCACCGATATAAAACGGTCCCGAGGGCAGGAAGCAATACGTGTAGAGAAATAGGAGGGTGCTCAAGAATTTATATAAACATATAAAACGGAGATGCATTCACCAGTCAATCGATTTCAATATACCTCCTTGGCTTCTTCGACACCCTAAGGCCATCTTCACGAAATATACAGTGAATACCAAAGCGGTGCATTTGTACACTTCAGACAACTAAGAAACCGCTCAACTGCAAGAAAAGCAGTCGTTTTATAGCCATTACAAAAATTCGGATACGGGTGCTGAATTTTTATCCAGTTCTTACTTAATTTTCTTTTCGAACGAAGACTGAAACTGAAGTGTCCATGACACTGACTTTAAAGGTAAAAACTTTCTGTAATACGTACTAATCGAAGACTCTCAGTAAGCACTCAGTGTTAATTAGCTGAGTAGATTAGATCCATTTTTGGAATACTTGAGCTAGTGCGTATCTGTAGAAACTGTTAGTTTATTTAGAAAGTGTCTTCAGCTTTCGTGGATATTGAGAGGATCCCATCTTAAATGGTGCATGAAGAATTTGGCACTTTGTCTGAACCCGAATAGGTGAGAACTGAGATTCTTAAAGCGATTGAAATCGCGGTCTATACACATTAAGACCTACAAAGCGCAGCTTCTTCGGCATTGCAAAGAGAAAATATTCCTTCGACGGAATGTACATAGCCTGGAGGTGAACAATAACAAACGAACAAAACGCGGAGCCATCATCTAAATATCTTTCAAGAGAGCCTTGGGTTAGTTCAAACACTCGTCATTTCGATCGCCTCAGGATTTAAGGGTGCAAAAAAAGTCATGCAAAATTCATGCTTAAATTGCACCGGATATTTCTCTTTATTGACAAGGATATTTTCCTTTAGTTTTATTCAGACCGATACAATTTTCCCGGAAGAGTTAAAAATAGCGGAATTTAAATAGTGACAATTTTTCTAAAGTTATAGTTTATTTCGGAACAAGCAATTATCTCGGAGCGGAAAATGGACTAATTACTTTTAGCGGATATTTAGCATACGCGATAATTTCAGTTCAGGAACATTAATTTTTGTTTATATTAAAGAGAAAATTACTTGCAGCTGGGATAAACGAGCTTTGGGTTAAATGTGACGAAAACACTCAATAATTGTTGCGTAATTTAAAAACAATAATTAAACATGTTGGATTCAGAGAACCAAATTAACTTTTGTTGCGGATCAATGAGTTTTTCTTTCAGTTATCTGAACAAAATGTTTGTTTGCTTTGACAAAAAATGAATCGGCCAACAAACCAACAAAATTCAATGTTTTGGCAAGAAGCCTAGGTGCCGACTTGAAAATATGAAAAACGGACAGTCAGTTGAAAATACGCGGTGGGTCGAAAAATATAAAAGTCATACACACATCAAGCTCTAAATTTTAGATCAATAGGTTTTAATAAAATAGAAAAAAGAATTTGTTTGCTTTGACAAAAAATGAATCGACCAAACCCTCTGATGTCAACATTTTCACATTTTTAATAAATTTGATGTGGGAATAATCATCTATCACAACTGACTAAAATATTGTGTGACCTATTGAAGCACGTTTTGCTAATTAAAGTGTACATCAAAACCGTTATAATGGGGGTAAATAAATGAGAATTTTAGCAGTATCTATTTTAAATTCAATAAAAAGTCGGGATGCTTTTTATAGCTCTGAGCTTTTACTACTTTGCTAGGAATGTAATTTGAATTAAATTATGATATAAAAGCAAAAAATGTACTTGCGACAACTTGAAAATTAGAAAATAACTCGCGACACCTTAGCTAACACATGTACTGAACATGATTAAAATAAACATTACAGTGCAGTGGAATGAAGGGTAATTATTGCTTATAAAAAATAAACAGCACAGGTGTACATTCCTTTCAATAAATATGCGCAATATTTTAGTGATACCAATTGAATGGGTATGATATTGTGAATAAAAGATGAAGCATTAATAACAAAATGATTGAATAATAACATAATTAAATAATTTCCATTTTCTCGCACACCTGTGCTTAATTAATTTGCATCGGAACACCTCAACAAAACTAAAAAAAATTACCTTTCATGTATCGTTGTAAGCCATAATAGTACCGAGCGCCTCCAAAACAAAATAAAAATCAACACATAAACACAAAAAAATCGTTTATTTAAAACTGAAAAAAAATACCAGAGACAACTGCAAACTCACACACACCACACAAAATAAACACTAAAGAAAAAAATTTGTTTACGAAACAGATCGCGAAACGCTTTAGTGAACGCAGCGCTACAACCCCAATTGTAACTAACGTCACGACTCGACTGCAGTCCGACGCAAAATCAGCTCACCGTTGGAAGAACAAGTTCTAAGCGAATAGGGTGGGAGTTTCAGAGCCAACTTGTCTGCGCCGACAGAAATAGGAAATACCTTTGGAAGTGCGATAGAAAACAAATAATTATTATTATTTTATTTGGGTTTGGGTTTTGTTTAACATGCGGCTTCTTTGATGTAGGACGAGTGGAAAGACAAGACCGCTTAAATGCTCATTAACAGATTTTTGGACTCAATTGTCACACGTTGGGTGATATTTTAAGTCGGTCAACATATTTGAGGAGATTTAAACGGTTGCTTTATTTCACTTGAGTGAATAAAACTTGCTCTCGCCCTTGCTACATAAAATTCTCTAGCTAAATGTAGAGAATTCCAAGATTATTGGTGGCGCCACTTCAAACATGAGCCATTGAGACCACCCGGTATGACCAACCGAAACCTCATTTGTAAGATGATATTTTGGCTCCCTGACACGCCTGTCTTTGGCTAAGGTTAATAATCTACACCCTTGTATTAAAAAAATGTAAAAAACTCCAGTTTTTCTTTGCGTTTGGAGCACTAAAGAAGGTTCTATGCATATTTTAAAAGTTCAGTCAATTCTAGCGGTAATTTGTCGTAATATACAGGTGTGTTTATTAACTCTAGTAACATAATAAAAGACAGTTTATAAATGCATTCAGTTGTCAAAGCAAATGTGTAATTAATTTCGTAAAATTACGTTTACGACAAGAAAACACATTCAATAGCTCATAGTTTGCAGCTGTTTAGTGGTTTGTAAGAATAAAGTTCATGCAGAGAGAAGAATAGGATAAGTAATAACAGAATGCAATAAAATTCAGCGAGAAATTTTACACGAAAGATGTAAGACGAATTTTAAAATTGTGTATAATGCAATGACAACCATAACAAAAATAAAAAAATGTATTGGTCTAGGTCTAATTTTGCCGTTTGGTGTACAGGGTGAACCCGAATAAAGTGCAAAGAGTTAGACACCGCTGTAGATAAAAGATTCTGCAAAAAAAATGAAATTCGAATGGGACAAAAAACCCGTTATTTGACGCTTATGGCTCTGAATTTACCAACACAGCTCGCTCTTATTACTTTAATGACAGAATACATTTCAAAAATTTATGGCAAAAAATTAAATTGGTTGAAATAAATCGGCCACTCAAAAGAAAAAATCTTTATCTTGATTGATTCGTAAAACAAGTTTCTTCAAATCGCTTTGAGCACCAAACTAAAATTTTTATTAGAAATAAAATAATAAAAAAGTTACTTAAAGTTATTACGAAAATGACCAAATACCCTCCATTGGACACAATCCACAATGTCATCACGCGTAAACTCAGTTTCACCCGTATAAACAAAACACTTTTTATACCTTTAAGTTCATCACAACACTTTTGAAGAAACCACTGGCAAAGAATACAAAAATCTAACTCAAAATAATCCAAGTTTAAAACAATTTGGCGGTGTAAAATCAACATTTCTCAACCACGATTATTGCTAAACTGACGGGAGATTAAAAAAAAATAGAGACATGTTTTGCCACTTGTTAATTAGCGTTTTTATTCCCATCTTTTCGACTGATTTTGACATTGAAACTGACCTAACATAGCGCTTTAGTGGCGCACACCGATTTCTGAAGAAAACTTTAAACATTTTTTTTCTCGTAAACGGTGAAGTTTTGGAACGCAAAATTTGCCCGTTATGTTTTGTCTGATATTGAAATTAACCCTGTATAGACTTATTAGAGAAAAAACACGATTTATCTCAAAAAGTTTATAGAAATAAGCTCCAAGGAATTCATTTTGTAAGATGGGAAAATACGGAATAAAGTTTAAGAAGTTTAAACATTTTTTATTAGTTGGATAGGCAATACACAAAAAGGTGTTTGGACTTCCTATTTTCATTTCTCTTTAATACGAAATGCTTAGAGTGTTTCAGGGAATAAAAAACCTAAATTAGCTGTTCCTAATAGAGTTAATTTACGATTTATTTAATCTATTTACATTCAAATAGCACAACCAACCGTATGATTAGATAATTATACTTTTATATCCATTCTACCACTAAATTATCTACTTTACGTTAAGTGTCTACGCAAACGTGTTAATTCCGTGAATGTATGCACTTACTACTTACTAGTCAATGTATGCACATAATAATTTAATAGTAAGAACATTCACAAATAATGAAATTTGAGCTTTTACTGCTTGCATATAATTTTGCATCCTTAAAAGTGTAGCTCAACCAAGAAAACGAAATTAAAAAAAAAAATATATTCGCACAGGAACTGTTATTACAAGTGCACTATTGTTCCATTTTATCAACGTTCGTTATAAACGACAAGCACCTCTCCACTGCAAATAAAAACAAAAAGTTCTATTAAGAACACCACTCAGTCAGTTTCATTGTTGCACATTTAGATTGCAGTTTCAGACTTCTATTGTTGTTTTATTAAAAGCCCGCATTTAGAAGTATGGAAGCAAACACCGTTAAAAACAAAAAAGGTTTATTTTATTCCAGCACAAAGTTGCATCTGTCATCAAAGTAACGCCCGTCTGGTGCAAATTTTCTTATAAAATCCATCTATTTTTTAATTTTGCCGTGTTCGTGACTTGACACAAAAACTGTGTCGTGAGTATTTAATAATGTGTGGAATTAGTTCCAGTAGACTCGCTATTGAAAAAGTGTTATAACACCTGGCCACCGTAAGGGAGGGAATTAGAGATTCAATGAAGTTAAATGTGTTTGAAACTGCAAATGACACACGATTAGTATAATTTATGGCAGGTAACAGAAAGGGTGTGCATGTAAATGGCAAATGATAATAAACTGCATTCACATCACGTCAATTTTCATTTTATGATTTCAAAGGTGTACTAATACACGGATAATTTTATTTAAATAAATCGTTTTATCAATACCTGCAAGGGATTAATTTATTTATAAATCAATTTGCAATTTTAATGCAATGTTGTTGCAAGAAGTGCAAATTCAATTCACGAACTGTCTGCTAAGTGAAGTGAATTTAAATAAACGCTTTATAATCTATTGATAAATGCTCATATCTCATTGATTAGTTATAAAAGTGTGACAGTTAATTTACGATATTGGTTTTTTAATGTTATTTTCGATAAGTTTTTGTATATTTAAATGCTTTATTTGACCAAGTATTGAACTGACCTGACCTGACCTGACCTGACCAAGTATTGAGTAATTATATTTAAAATTAGAATCAAAATTAATGGTGTTAACTGATTGGTCATTAAAATAACAATACCAAATACAGGTGTCCGAGAACTCACGCCTCGAAGAAAAAGGGGTTATGAAGGCAATTTTGAAACAAACATTTTTTAGCTCAAAAAATAATCGAGTTAAGACGAAAAAGGTAGCCAATCCTGAAGCTGAACAGAATTTGAAAATCGGTAACTATGAACACATACTATCATTCATTTGTCAGATTCACATTACACTCTGGTGTCCTAGGATATTTTATTCCATCTTGAGAATAAGCTTCCGGGATTGGTTGTCCTTTCAGGAATACTATTAAACTTATTCAATTTTTGTTTTAAAATTTCCTATCTGTATTGCTGTCAGCACCTTTCCTTGCTCAGTAGGGGGCGAGTTCTGGGACACTCTGTATGTAGATACATATAAACGCTGTAAAATAGTTGCGCCATCAGATTTATTTTTTGGCAGATTTAGGAAAAAGTGTTAAGGAAGAAGAAAGGAAGAGGTCTGTGTAATAAAAAGTGATTTTTGTAGAATCCAAAATTTATATTACTATTGACGACAACGAAATGTGTACGGCAAAATTGTCTAGAGTAATTTTTACTTTAAATCATAGGCGCACTTCTAATTGTCATTTATAACAATTAATGACAGTAGTGAGTTAAAATCGGCTAGACATTAAACTGTAGTCCAAAAACCAAGAGCCATTGCAAAATTTCAAGAAAACCGGAATACATATTAGGTGATTCACAAAATCAATAGCGCAATAATTTTTTAACAGTCTTGTGAAAGTATGCAGTAATTTTTATTAAAAAAAAATATTACTGTTGTGGTGTTAATGTTAAAAATTAAAAAAAAAACAGGAAATTTAATTTCGCGCCAAAAAATTTAAATATAAATTACTGTCACTCAAATCACCTTCAGAACTCCAGTGGAATTTCTGTGCTTCGTAAACATAACCTTACTTCAAACCAAACGTCAAAAGATGAGAAAACACTAAACTTTTCATATTAAACCATTAAATTATCCACCGAAAAATGAACCTAGACGATTTGAAAACAGAACCCCGACCTTGTTTTAAATCGGCTTCGTTTTCTCACACCTCCAAAATCAACGCAAAGAAACGAGCATGGAAATCGTTGAAACAAATTATCTCCGCTGAAAAAGCTCTCCCATGGCCTGAAAATGTGGTTCATTACAGTTCCATCAATGCACCACCTTCGTTCAAACCGGCTGAAAAATTCTCTGATCTTTCTGGATTACCAGCTCCATACACAGATCCTCAAACTAGATTAAGGTTTGCTAATAAAGAAGAGTATGGGACACTGATTGGTTTACCAATGGATATAACTGCTGGATATTTAGCTTTGCGGGGAGCTAGCAGTATCGTGGGATGAATGGACGAACTGTATTTTATTTATTACATCATATAATAACATGTCAATTATTGGCAATATTGTGGAAAAACGTAATTGTTTTTATTAATTTTTATTTACATTATACAAAAACTGTAACAATAAGTCAATAAATTATTCAACCATAATTTTAGTACCTGGCGATTTTAACAAAGCAGCAAAATATAAATGATCAGTTTTACCAATGTGCCAATCATAAGTTACTTGTTTATCACAAGTATCAATGTTAACTCTAACTTTGTCTCCTTGGATCAACTCACACATGAAGCATATTTTTAAGCCTTTTGCAGCTTGAGGTAACTTTGTAGCTTTTTTTATTCCATCAACATAAATTTCTCCTGTAGAATCAAGAGCAAAGTAGCTGTGATCATCAGATTTGATTGCTTTTACATCTCTTGAGTTACTGGCGATTAAACCAATAGTTGAACACTTCTGGTCAAACTCCAAATACTACAAATAAAATATTAGTGAATGTCAAGATAACAAAGTAGAATTTACAGTAAACTCAGCAGAGTAACCAACTGCAAACTGTGGACCATTAGAGAGCAGCAAAGATGGCGAGTCTATGGCAGGAGTGGCGATTTTATTCTCATTCGCTAAGACAAAGTCTTTATTGTCAGCCCATGAAAAAGACTTGATGGAGGTTGAAGTTACATGAGGTAAAGACCAAGGGCTCCATTCACTTGATCCTTCAAACTTGCAGCAAACTCTAAAGGAGTAAAGTTGGTTGGCTTGTAACTCTTTTACTAGAAATTGACTTTCTGAACCTATGTAGCAATCAGAGAAATTTACTTTAAGGTGTTCTTGACTGAGAACATCACCAAAAGCCTTCTGTAGACGGAATTCTTGGATATCTACACAACGCTCGTCGTTCTCCACACTCTGCCATTCAACCAGAATTGCTCCAGGCTTCTCTACAGTTTGACTGATCTGTAAAAAAAGTCTCAGTGGGTTTTTTTAGTTAGCACACAAAGTACTTGAACTGGAGCAATCTTGAAGACCTCCCCAAATTGGGAACACAAATCTAACAACTCTGACTCCACATCAGGCTCATGCTGGAATGAAATATAAGGCACTTCTTTCAATTCAGGTATCTCAGGAAGACTTCCTAAAAAACTTGAGTTTTGACTAAATTCTTCTACATTTTTACTACAATCGTTTAACAAAAGTTGGCCCTCTTGAATTAACTTGTGCGTCTTTTCAATTCTTCTAGAAATATCAGCCCTACATTCTTCCAAGGGCGTAATACTCTGGAGCTTTGTCTATAAATAGAAGTTGTTGACGTGTTAAAAATAAGCGGGTACCTACTTCTTGGACCCTTTTAATAAGATCATTCTTCCGTACTAATAATACTTGAGTTAAAGTTGTTAATAAATTGCTAAAAGTCGTTTCAATGGTCCTCACAGTTTCATTTGAGGAAACATGGATTTGTTGCTCGGCGTTTTGGATCATATTGTTGAGATTCTTCAGACGAGTTAAATACGAACTTGCCGCTTTTAGAGTTTCGGTAACTTCCTTGTTATCAGACATTGTTTATAAATAAATAAAAAATTATATGGTAATGACAGTTTTGATAGGTTATTGATAAATTGACGTTTAATGACAAGTGACAGATATTCGATGACGACACCTAGCGATAGTCACGTGTGATGCTGCAAGAAAACTTTAAATGTGAATTTCGTAATTTTAAATTGACTTCATTGAGGTGTCACGGGTTTAAAGAGGTATTAATTTTTAGTTGACAATGTTTGTTTCCCTCTGCTAACTGCCGGGGGTGGTTTATAAGGGGTGAAAGGCGCTTCCTGGGCGCATCTGCGCAAGGCGCACAAATTTGTGTCGCTGTCGACAATAGTCGTCATGTCTTCGTAAAGCGCATGAAAAATTGAAAAATTTCGCAAATTCTTTTGAAGAAATAATGGTTTTTTCGCTTCAATCCTTCGCTCAAACGTTTTTGAAACGAATGTGATAAATTTCGTTTGGAAAAGTAAGTGAAAATGTTTAGTGATAAGCCGTGATTTTATGTGTATTGATTTTGGGTTCGTTGTCCTCGTGGACGGTCGCGTATCTGGCGCGGGAAATTCAAACTTGTCGGATCGATCTGTAATCGCGCGGTTTCTACCCGGACTTGAGTGACTTATGTGTTCTATTTTTATTGGTGCGGTTCGACTTTTTCGGACAGTCCGAACTGGAGAGTGTGACGTTAACATTACTCTATTTTTACAAAATTCCGCACAAGAATACACTCCTCTCCATAGATGGAATTTTCACGTTATTTAGATCCACTTTCAGGTCCTGTTGCTGAAACATGGATGCATCTTTTTGTAACATCTAAAAGGATCCATCCTGTCATTTCTGTTTGGATGTATGCTTGAACACTTGTGTGATTGAATGGGAGGCAGAGTGTGCTAACAACTAACTTAATTTTCACAATGTTTTTCGATCGACTTTCCGTTATAAACCACATGGCTGTTGTTGTCGGGCCTGCCATGTGGTGCGTAACACTGGTGCTGTCGGTAACACCTGATAACGCGTGTCGTGATTCTAGCGTGGCCGTGACTTGCTCACCGACTCGCGATCGTGCCCCCACGGACCCAATCTCGGACTGTGGAAGACATCTTCATTCACAAACCTCCTCACCAACAACATATCAACCTGGATAAGTAAGGCCCTCTTTTGCCGAAAGCAAGAAGATTAAACGCTCTTTATTAGGATGTCATCGAGGAGGAGAAGTCGCAGCAGAGAACGGTCAAACAAAAATGCATCCAGCGCGTCTAAACTCAGAATGGATACCAAACCACAGACACCTCGAATTACAGGTACATGGGAAAAGAAGTTCCAGCAGGAGCACTCCAGGAGTCTTCCGTTGTTATTTCTATTTTGTCATTACATGATCAAGTCATTTCAGATTCTGCTTGGTACTGTTAGTCCAACTTAACCCATCTAATCCAACACTAAAATCATAATTATTAGTCTTTTTAGTCCAATTTAAACCAGTTGGGTTCCTCTTATTATTGTGAACTATATAAATACTGTTTTTAGATCCCAGTGTTCCAGCCGGCCGAAGACGCGAAATTGACACTGTGATGAAAAAAGCACGAGCCTCCCCCAATTCCAACGCTTATTGGGATAAAAAGTTGCTGGAAGTAGAAGCAAAAGATCCAAATAGGTATGTTAAGAGCCTATTTGCTCCACAACAGCTAGCCATTGACGCCTAAGTTTGTCTCTCAGATGGCGCCACAGCGGCTACAAGTCGCTCTACATCGACGGTTCTTCGTCCCCATCGTCGGGCCGCCGCAGCCGCTCCAGGTCTCAAAACGGGCGTAGAACGCCTCCCCGCCGCTCTCCTTTGGGACGTCGATCGCCCCGTTCGCCAGTCGGCCGCAGATCTCCTCGTTCGCCGCCGCCGCGTCGTTCTCCAGTAGGTCGCAGGTCGCCGGTCTCGCGTCGTTCACCCGTCGCATATAGCCGATCGCCCGTCGGTCGTAGATCACCGCCAACCGCCACGCGTTCTAGACCTGCTAGACCTCGTTCGCCGCCGCCACACAAAGCTTCCGGTTCTGGCCGTAGATCTGCGTCCGCTAGCTCAATCAGCAGCTGCTCCGACGACTCATGCTCGGTTTGTTCGCCGAAGAACAGACATCCCAGGTCCAGGTAAAGAAAGTTGAGCTGTTAAGGTATGGAAAACTACATTCTGTTCGTAGATCTCGTTCGTTCTCGGTGCCACGGTCTCGTGTGAAAGCTCAAGCAAAGCAAACTTCGCCAACTTTGAAGTCGAGAGTCCGTCCTAGACCGCCGTCACCGTCTCCTTCACCGCCTCGGCGCATGCCGAGACCGATGACGCCGCCTCTTGCACGTAAACCACAGAAACCGAGTTCTTCGGATCGGCCGACGGATCCGAGGAGGCAACCACCACCACCTAGACCCCGAGGTCGAACTGGAGAAGTGATTGATGTCACGGGAGTTAAACCACCTGCGAAACCCGTCAGGAAGCCAAAAGACAAAGGATCTGAACCAGTTAGTACCACACTTCCAGTGAACCCGACTAATGATTTCTCGTAGGTGTTGCTAACTAGAATTAAAAAAGAGCGAACAAAGAAACGAACGGGATCTCCAGGAGACTCTTCTGGTTCTGAAGACAGCGACACTTCTTCCACCTCTCCCATCGTCGCTACCACACGATTGACTTTATCTGAACGATTTGGTAAAATCGCCCAATGGAGTGCCGACAGGGAAAGACGCGACATCGAAAATATGCGCATCACGAAAACTGGTGGAGATCTCAAAGTCATGATCGAAGGAGAAGATTATCTCTACGGAAGTCCACCACGCAGGTACAGGTAAAACGATCCATCTTTCGCGTTTCCAGGTAATTAATTATTTCTATGCAGTTTATCGCCTGTTCCTGCTGGACATTATCCGGACGAACTCCTATCATCGGGTCCTTCAAGACTTGCCGCATGGGACGATGTAAGAGTTCGTTACCAATATTACAAAGATCTTGGATATTTAAGAGATCTTACTCTGGATGACTACATCAAATGGGAAGAATGGTGGTATAAATATCAAGACTGGCTCACAAACGAGAGGCACTACGAGCATTGGCTTAGTACTCAAAGACGGCGTAGGAAACGACTTCCGGCTACGCAAAGATTGAATTAATTTATTAAGTTAATTTTTTGAATTTGAATTTTAACATAGTGACAAAAACAATTATGTGATAAGTTGAAATTACTTGCTGCTTAATCTACTTTATTTCTGAACATAGGTAAGTATTTACATTTTTTTTTATTATGTTAGGTTGAGTTCAATAATTTATTGTATTTTTTTAAAACTGACAATGAGTTAATTTAAGAGGTGTATCTATATAAATAAATAAGGTAGCTGCCAGTTTTCGTTTTATTCTCATTTAAAACATTTTTGCCCACAAATTACACAGGTCAAAACGAAATTGTGCCATTTAACAAATTACGAAACCAACACTACAAAAAAAAAGGGGTGTGGGTATTTTTTTGCTATGTTGGTGCATACCGAATAAAAAAAATTATAAAACAGACTCAGACACAAGTTGTTTTTTATTTTGTTGGGCTATTGTCAACATTTCTTTTCTCTAAATCAGTTATTCAGCATTGATGGTCCTCGCGGTATCAATTAATTAAGAACATTGTCTTTACATAATATAAACATAAATAAAAATTATCTAAATTAAATACATACAACTAATTCGCTCGACGTCCAGCTTCATATCCCGGGAACAGCGCTATGAGAATTTTGGACAAAGTCGCATTAACGCCCATGGAAAATTTTTCCCCTAACTCGAAGCGACACCACGGACAACCGTAGATCTGTGCCCCAAACGACCTCTTTAAGCAACTCTGAAAATTAACGTTACTTTTAAGAATCAACAACTTT
The DNA here is from genome assembly GCA_029298725.1 of Gnatocerus cornutus. Classification (NCBI taxonomy): domain Eukaryota; kingdom Metazoa; phylum Arthropoda; class Insecta; order Coleoptera; family Tenebrionidae; genus Gnatocerus; species Gnatocerus cornutus. The sequence continues at coordinate 5,132,996 of CM055514.1, forward strand.
TCCGACCACCTTGCAGACGTTGTGTTTACAGGGAAGAGTCACTGGTTCAAAGACAACTTCTTGACAACAAACGCAAAAGAATAGATCTTCAACTTTCGCTAAAAATTTCTGTTTTCCGTCTTTTACCATCTCTTTACATTCGATCCACAGCCTTTGATTGTCTGTGTCTTGGCCTATCAATTTTTCTACCTCTTTATCAATTTTGTACGCCTCTAATTTGGGTTTCTTCTCAGATGAAAGGTTCTTTGTGATGCTGGGAGAGTTTTGATGTTTCCTTTTCGTACTTTTCTTGGTGTTTTCTTTGATTTCCTCGGCTTCTAAATGACCTGGTGGGTACTAGATAAAACAATCAGAATCACTCTTGCAATTGTCTACATTCTTACAATAATCTCAAATTCTTTTCCTCCCTTTTCCCAAGGTGCGGGTATTGGGTCATCTCTTCTAAGCAAATACCGCCACACAATAAACCCCGATTTTCCCTTCTGAGGGTAATACTTAACAACTTTATAGATGCCGTCGTATCTATTTCCATCAGCTGGGGCAAACTTTGAGTGTTTTCCTAACTTGTAGTTTCGTACGACGCGTACAGGTTTACCACTTTTCCAATCTTTGGCTTCGCCTCCGGTCGTGTCATTGAATTTAACATTACAATTCATCGCCAGAGCCCTTAAATTATTACTTCAGAACATGGATAAATGACAAAGGAGTTGTTACTTGTTCATTCTGGTCAGTTTTTGGTCACAGCTTTGCCCGTTTACACGTTTATTACCAGAGAGATCTCGTCCTCCTGAACCTGTGTAGTAAAATTCTGTTCCATTATCAATGTCGTCTTCATAACCACCACTCAGTACTAAACTATAAGCGCCATCAGTCTCGCGACCGTGAATTCCCGCCACATGGGGTCTATGGATGCCAGCTTCCGACACTTGGACTCTGAATTTCCAGCAGGTTCCAACTTCCACGCCAGGAATCGGTCCGTAATGGTCCTTTGGTACGATAGTACACTCGCTTGTTCTGCCAACACACGCCATTCCTTTTCCCCAATCACGACTGCCACCTTCTTTATTGCTAGCCATTTTCATTTTTTTCTTACTAGTTTTCAGTTTTTCACCCGCTTTTACTATCGCACTGTCGTCAGTTTTACAGTCTGGGCAGTACCTAAGAACACACGGATAAAAAATCAAAAGTAAAAAAATTGAAGTGTACCACTCAGGATCATCTGGAACTTCCGACAACGGTGGATTTAAACAACATAAATGATACGCGTGATCGCATTCGTCGCATAAAATTAAAACACCTTCGCTGTCCTTTTTCCCGCAAACGTAGCAACCGCATTCTTTACATTTTCTTGTCGAAACATCCTTACATTTATTACAATAAAGCGGTAACTTTCCTGGAAATAAAGAGTAGAGAGTTGAAGACAAAGTTTGGATGAGTACTCATTGGAATGTTTTTATCGGGCTTTGATTCGTTAAGCGGGGTTGGTTTCTCGATCCGCATGATTTCGTCGATGAATTTTACAGTGCAGTCTTCCAGTCTCGTGTGGTCTTTGCCCACTAAGAGTGCACCTTTCACCTCCTTCTTGGATACTTGGGACACCACAAAGTCGTACCTAAGAAAAAACAGGAGGAGCGTCAATTGCTAGCCAAAATGGTGAAGGTGCTGAAGCGGACGAATTCTCCAGCACAAGAAATGTTTTCAGTAGAAACTAGAGTTAAAAAATAACAATAAGAAAAGTGTAAAGAAGAGTCGTACCAATAACCACGTGTTGACGGTTTCTCTATGTTATAATTTACAAAAACTGTCATCCCAGGTTGAACTTCAGACAGTGAAAAAGTGTAAACAGCCCTTGGTCTTATATCACTAAATTTTACTTCAAATGGAGCTGTTTCCACGTTTCTGAAACACACTGCTATAATATTGTAGCCAAAACTCTAGAACCATACCTGTCCATTCTAATTTTAAAAATTAATTCGTCCTCTATGATCTCTTTCGTCTTTTTTTCAGTTAAAATCCTAACTACTTTCGCCTCAAACCACGCTCCAAGATCATAATCAATTACATCAATTTTATCTCCAATTTTATAAAAATCACTTTTGGCTTCCACTTTTTGATCCTTCTTAACATTAGGACTAGTATTTTCTTTTCCATTACCTTCTGGTTTATTATCGATCTTAATCTGTAGCTGAATCACATCATTCAATTTGATATCATAGTCTGTTACCCTGTGGTCAGGTATCAACTGCAAACCCTTAAAATAGATAACTTTTCACACAAAATTTACCACTTACCAGTTTCCCTCGGTAATACAACTTTTGATGGTTAATTTCAACGTTCAGTTTGTTACGTATCATTCGCTGAAGTTCCTTTATTAGAACAGTTTTTGATAATTTCAACACCAGATCGTTGTCCTTCGTCGTTGAGGTTACGTGTCGGATTCTTACGTGCATTCTGAATGAACTCTTACTTGATCACTTAAAAAAAATGGAGTTTATTGATTAAATCACTGATTAGAGGGATTGTGGCGACATGTTTTCAACAGATTATCTAGCAAAGTGTGAAAGGGACATTTAACTGTTTGTTTACTGTAAAAAGGCGGGAAATGGGGAAGACTACTGGATATTTTGGTGTAATATGTTGCCAACTTAGGGTAAATGAAATTTCTGTAAGGTTTTTCTTGAGTATGCAACCAAGAATACATTATAGTTCAAAGAAGAAATGTTTTAAAAATTTCTATAACCAAGTATTACTTCGTTGAGAAGCCGTTTGATGCAAAAATATTCCTGGTCAGAGTTAGAACTTAAGAAATAAATACGTAGCTGCTACTCTCTAAAAATTGAGGTCATATCACTAATAATGTCGGCAATATTTCTATCGGAAACAATAAAATTTAGTCAAAAGTCCTTCCGCAATTCTAGACAAAACAACTCATAATTTTGTAAACAAAAAGATATAAAATGGAATTACATACATGTTAAATTAGCAAAGACGCAACTCGCATTTGTTTCATTTACATACTGTTTAAAAAAAATAATTGCTTTGAAGCCCCCATGCAATTAAAGTGATTTCAAGTTGAAAGAAAACAGCACCGCGATCTTAACAAGAAGTCACAATAGCGAATCTCTGACAGGCGTCGGCAAAGTTGGACATTACAAAGAATAAATATCTCAGTGAAATAAGATTGAGCTAAATAAAGATTTCTGATAATTCGGTCTCTAAAAAAGAAAAGACGGATTTCAAATAATATTGTTATTTGCTTCTTTAGTCTATCGTATAAGCAGCCAGTTTCTGATGAAAATCGGAAAAATTAAATTTTCGAATTAGTGAATAATTTATAAAACCGGATTTTCAACAAATATGGGCGATAAAAACGGCAAAAACCGCATCTGCCTATCTGGAAAATTCCGGAAAAAATATCTAAATAAATTGAATGAATCGTAATAAATTAAATCTTTCGATTTTTAACCGTTTTGTGTCCGACGCCATGTGGTTGCGTACGTTTAAGATAAAAACTTTAAACATGGTAAATTGAGAGCAAATAAAATTAAACCATCACAGGACTTTGTAAAACCTGCGACAATAAACTCTGCTCTTTTGTAACAGAAAACGAATCCGACAAGATCTGAAGTAATTGGCAACTAGTTTTCAAGAATCTAATTTGAAATCTGCATGAACCATGAAGCAATCTCTGATACTGCGTTTATGCACTCGTAAAATTAGCTATAAAAAATTAAATTAAGTTTACTGTATCTAGAAATCTAAAGTTTATCTTAAATTCACGCACAATATTTTGCAAATACGATTCCAAGCAACCTAGTTTTATTTCTCTAAAGATAAGTAGTTGCTACCTATTAAAAACTCGTGTAGGTGCGTTTATGTGCTTTAAACAACTGTGGTTACATGATAAACATCGGTATATTTTAACTAGGTACTTTGGTTACAAATTTCCATGTAGATACTTATTCACTTTATTTAGTGAACACCCAGAAAAGGAAAAATCTGAATAATGAACGAAAATTCTTGGCGCCAAATCCAGTCTTTGTCTCGTGTGACAATATTTATCCCTACTGAAATCATGTCACAAAACTTTCTGACAGCCGACAATCTGCTTTATTACTTTGCGTAGCTTATAATGTACCTACTTGAATTAAATGAACATAATAATGAGTACACATTGCCCATAATTTATAGTATGTAAATCTCTTTGACGCCAGCGCTTTTATATAACCAAATGACCTGTTTAATTCAATCATAAGCAGTCTGAAAGCGCTTATAAAATTCACACATGTCAAGCAGTTTTATTAAACAGGATTTCTGCCATAAATATGAAATTATTTCCTTTTCCTATTATAACTCGTACCAATAAAAAAATGCGCAAATATTTGTGTTAAAATTTCGCGCATTTAGAAAAAGATGTCCAATTGACCGCTTCTTTCGGTTCTTTGGTAAAGTTAAGTACACCCACATAACTTCCCTACTACATGTGCGCATCAACATATGTGATTAAGTGAATGAACATCAGCAACAGTATCAGAAAAGCTCTAAAGCCAATAGTTCCAGCTGCTGTAACACAGTCGCATCTTGGCGCTGGAAGTGGTAACATCATCGTCTTGTCCCTGTCAGTGCTGTCTTTGAACTTTTATCACGTTTTTACAGACTCCCACGCGAAAGTCTTCTTCAATCCAATTTGTGAAGAGATGAAGTGTTAAGTGCTTGATCGTACACAAAAGACGGATTAACAGTGGTGGTAAGTAAAGCATTAATGACACTGAAAAAATTATCAGTTGTGCTTAATTCGTTGTGACACCAAAAAAGATATTTCCAAGTCATTTTGGTAAATCATTTTTATCAACTTCCGCATTTGTGCAGATCTTTTTATCTTCACTTCCGGTTCTACACATATTTAAAAAAGTACTCGATTTTAATTATTATTTACATCAATTTTTGGAATGGGTTGTTCGACCGCAACTAAAAATAACTTAAAAATTTTATGCAAACGACAAAATTCTACGACCTCTGTTTATGTAACGTTTTTGATTATAAATAGCTCTTCTATTTTAATAATTACTTTTTCAATTAAAACGCGTAGACAGACGTGTTGTCAAATTTAAAATAATGCAACTAACACTTTCATTCTTACAGATAAATTAAATTTTTCTGAAATGTAATTATTAATGTTCACTGCGAAGAACAGATCAATTACAAATAATTGACCCGTGACTTGTGTATTGTTTACAACGCATTAAATTAACCCCAATATTTACCCAATTAGAACACTTGGTATGTTGGCGATGGGGTTTACCCGATAAATTCAAGAAGTCAGAAGCAGTTGAATTGACAGTAATTCATGCATTCGTTTAAATTATTTAAAATGTCCAAATCTCAACAATAATATATGAGCAATCAAAAACTGGAAATCATTGAGAATTAGCCAAAATTTGAGCTTTTCTGTACATACATACTCATCCATATTTATAAGATCCATACTGAGACAAAAAACGTTAGAACTTTACTTTGTTTCATCATTTATATTAGCACCTACACCAATGATATTACTGTCGGTTACGTTACGTTAGTTTTCTGCATATTAAATCATACAAATATTTGTACCGCGTGTTTTAAGATAAAGACCGACATATCAAACTTTGTAAGAATAGCAAATACGTACATAAATGGTAACTGCATGCAGGATGATGTATAGTATCCAAACTACCACTCAAGAATAATAGGAATATATTTATTACCTTTTCTAAAGGTTCAAGACAATTTAATTTTTTTCTTGTTTTAGGTCCCAACATGTTACTCCGGAAAGCAAAAGTCAAGTACATCTTGTTCTTTTGGATATTTTCTTTATGCCATGCAGACAGATTCACCAGAAATCATCCTTCGGATTCTGAAAATTCGCTTCAACCCTTGACGCCTGGAGGGTGAGTTAAATTCTTAATTCTGTGCAAAATTATTGCCTCATTCGGATAAATAATCATTCAACATTATCTTCAAATTGAAATTAGTGGCAATGTCCTCTGATTAAAAATAAAATATAGTAAGGAAGGTCGAATTAAATTTAGAACACGTAATCTAGTCAATTCCGTGAATGATGTGTAGATTATTTTGCGGATTTGCTACAATATTCTTTGGTAGTGTCGAGAACTGTGCTTTTTTGATATCACTCTCAATTGTCCTTGTTAGGAATATTTCACTTATCATCACACTTATGTGAAAAAAAATATGACAACCTTGACTGTGAGCGCCTACACTATACACTTTTTCTTTTCCGGTTACCCACATTACATATGTAGCAAGTATGGTAATTTTAAAGACCGAACATTGTTAAAGATATTTGAAATTCCTATACAAAATGCAATCTATTATTTACGCTGCCGCTGCAAGGTGTTGGGTTCTTTCTACAAAGCTCCTTAAATCTACTCATTTTAGTGCTATGAATATTCATAGTAACACTTCGTGCTCTTGAATGGGGTTGCACTGAATAATTTTGCCTATTTCCGGTCAATGCAAAAACCATTCATGCATTCGCTAAAATAAAAAGTACAGGAAATGGCTACATTTTACAGTTTATAAAATGAATGGTACAATTGTCACGAGTTCAATCTGAATGCCATCATTTAAATGATGGGCACTCCTTTATTAATAGGATAGAAAGGCACGTGGCATCAGTAAGAGATGGAGTGTTTTTGCAAATAACATCGGAAAAATGGTGTGAATTAAATAATCACATCGTTTCGAAAAAGGTCACAATAGGTGTTAACAAATCTGTCTTTTTTAAGAGTGTACGGTATTCATTAAGATGGTATTGATGTCACAATTACTTTTTTATTTGATGTTTAGTCGGAAAAGAATGGAGCTTTGTTCAGCAAACCGTAAATTGATTTATCGCTTCTTAATTCTTAATATCAAATGAATCACGTACGAAATTAGAAGTTTAATTTACGAGGGCACACTTTAAACTGATTAGTGATTACATTAGAAGTCTAATCAGAAGGCATTGTTTACACTCGTAAAACTAAAAGCATTGCCCATAATATTTAAGTACTAAAAATTTTACACTATTGTTCGTTGATCGTAGATCTTCCGTATCTCCGGATTGATAATATTTATCATTGACCTATTTGAGTTTAGAAGTTGTGTCATGGTTATAACTTTTTTAGTTACAATTTGTTTGCCAAACCATGAATTTTGACTTATCTATTTAATTGTGATAATTTATTTCTAAATTATGATAAGTAATCATAAATTAGGAAAAGGCGAAGAAATTTCAACGATTTTAGGGTCAACATTAATAAATCAAAGTGCTGCAGTTTTGCTGATGATGAAAGTTCTCTGCCAAAACGCCCTCTATTCCTGTCAATTCATACCAGCTTTTGTTAATTTTAACAGTTTATAAATCATCTACTTTGTTTTGACATTCATAGCTATTGGATATTCATTTCGCCAGCGCTTTATAATAAATTTATACTCTTAATTAAAGAGCGGATAATGCCTGCAATAAAATCTACGAACGCATGGGCATGCATATGCATCAAATTTCTGCAACAAGTTTATGCGAGCATGCAGTATCAGAGATTTTTGGATTAATTAAAAAAATTGAAATTACTCGACGACAACCGAAAAATTCAAAAGCGAAAATTCGGGAAGAAAGAGCTGAAAAACTCTGGGAGCTACATTTTTTACATGTATAGATTTTACGTCTCATTAGCTGGTTAACCTGATGTACAAGACGATAAAAATTGTTGCGTCTTAACTTTGGTAAACAGGTTGTAGCTTTTTATACATTGAACGTCCGGCTTTTCTTCCATGTTTTGTTTGCCGTTCTCACCTTCTTGATATTTTTAAAGTTCATATAACATTGTTGAAATTGTTGTTGAAAAGTCCATAAATATTTTTCTGTTAATCAATCTTTTTACGGATCTAATTTGTTATACGCTTTAGTATTAATAAAATCCAATAATTGTGGATTTGCTGCTGAGCTTTTACTGTCCATAAAGTGCAGTAAATTAAAATTTAATATAACAATTTAGTGGAATTGTAATCTAGCCTGTGTACCTATTTATTATTTATTAAGAAAATTCGAAGTGGAGCTATAAACGCGTTCAAAAATCATAGATAAAGAAAACGGGCAGTAAAATTTAGTAGTGTTTTAGATTTAGCACCCGTGAAGTTAACAGTTAATGAATTATTACCATTCCATTATGGAATTTCAATTAGGTTAGACCCATTATGTGAACGATAAAGTAAATAATATCTTTGCAAGTTCTCGATTAATCTTTTCACTTTCTTATCTTTTACAACCCTTTTATGTGCCAGCGCTGGCTTTGATCTCATGGGTTGACATCACTCAAGTTTTTTTTTATCGTCAATGATTTCGTTCAATATACTAAGTTTATTCACAATTCTATGACAATCAAATTAGTCAACACTTTAGAAGGTTTAATAACCTTCTGCTTGTGATCATTGTTTGCAACAAGCAATAAATAAGCGAATTGTAAACATTTGCAAACACGCAACCCAATTTTCGCTGAAAATATAGTAAATAGGTAAATGAAGTAATGAAGAACAGACCACCAGAGGAGGAATTCCGATCTAAACCGATATTACGGTACTTTAAAAGCCAGCGTCTTATTTATGTGATAAAGTTTATTGTTTCAATAAATTGATCCGTTTAATGTTTGAAAACACGACGTTCGTAGCTTTCCTAGCTAAAATCTTTAATTTTTTTTTCAACGACGTATTAAAACCAATAAAACTGAAAGTGTTTTTGTTGTAGTAACAAATTAATTCTAGTAATGAGTTCTAACTGATAATTTATGTAAATTTTATAGTGCCACTTTAGCCGCGGCTCCGTTGTGATTAGCCAGTCTAAGACCGCCAGGTGAACAGGCAGATGTACCAACAAAATTTTCCACCAAAATATCTTGTTATCTATCCACAAGAATTTGACATCATTTCTGTTAAACCCAATTATTTTAATCTGTCGGTATGCGTTACCATCATCACCATTCTTAACTATGATTTAAAGTCATTTCCTTACATAATCCTGCGACCTTTATTTAATAAAAACATTTGAGAAAATTATTGCCTTAAACCATTTCTAGGCCAAATGCACCCACATATTCCAACTCCTTAAATGTCTAATCGTCTATAATTAGCCTGCAGTTTCTTGTTTGGATTAATAGGATAATCCATGTTGTTACAACAAATTACAGAAGAGCCAAGGTTCAGATAAAAAAAAAACACGTCCTTTGGGAAATTGAGAGGGAATAAAGGAAGAGAAAACGACACTTTTAATTCTCTAACGATCGCTCGATCAGTGTAATTATATCCACGTTAATGTCGCAAAACCACATATCAAGCCTGTTGCAATCAAAACAAATATTTCCTTATCGATATAACATTACTTTAACCACCCCGCCACAAGTTACTATTGATCCGAGATTTTTCACACGTTGCACTTTCCTCTTATAAGAATGTTTTCAAAGAAAAAATGTAGCAGAGAAAAAGAAAAATCGTAGATGTGACCAACATTTTGCTTAATTCTTTATTTCAGTCTATTTCATGAACATTGAGCCTGAAATTAAATACAACTTAAGACGTCACATTAGACATTAGAAGAGTTATAAAAATGATTGTGTATATGCACTGTATTAGCTGTGATTTTTATGTTCTTTTTCCCACTTTTCGAATCAGTGTCTTCATTACCACCATCATCACTTTCGCTTTCGTTCTTGTCTCCAGTCTTGGTTGACACGACTGTGGTGATTCCATCGAACTGAAATCTAATGTTTTCCGGTCTACAATTAACACGAGGAGTGTGAACTGGAGTACAAATGACGACGTTCTCTCTACTTAAAGATTGATTGTTAATTACAATATTCTCGAAAGTTTGTACTTCTGCTTCTTTGTCCCCCGAGTCTTCAGAAGTTGTCTCCAAATTTGTTTCTTGAGAAGATCGTTCTAGGATTGTGGTTAAACGAGGATTGGGTATTTTCGACATAACTTTTGGTATCGTCAAGTCTTCATGTAGCATCTTCTGCTTATAACACAAAGGTCCAGGTTTTATTTTCCGTTTGGTCTTCTGCCGCGGTTCATCAAGAGATAAGACAGTCGAAGTGGCATTTTCGTTGCTTGTTATCGGTTTAGCAAACACTTTATATGTCGGTATTTTTGATGGTACCACCTCTAGGTCCACTTTTTGTAGAATAACAGTCGGTTGCAACCAATTCAGTTCTGTTTGAGTTGATATTTCTTTTAACATTTTGTTGCTTTTAGAGTACCTTCGTCGCAATGACGGTGCCATTTTATCAAACGTCACGTTTAACAGTTACTGGCTTGATAATATAAATTTTCTGACTGAAACTATAATCTTAAATGTTTCGAAATCAAACGACTGGAATTATTTCGTGTTAAATTCTTCTTACTTTATTGTTGTAAGATGCTGACTGCAGCAACTGCCTATATAATCCTTCAATTAGTCTTATCGAAATGAAAAGATAACAACGTAACGAAATCCACAACTCACGAATCAGTCGTTAAAAACAAGTTTATCTCAGGTAATTAGTTTGTAATAAGGTAGTTTGGAATAAAATCAACTCGGTTAGTTCAACCCCAGTTCTTTAATTAAGCATAATGGAATAATAATAATGAAAGCTTTTAGGTACACTTCTTATCGTAATTTAAGGGGCTAGAGCTTTTTATGTCCTTTATTAAATCATCTCCTTTAAATTTATGGACATTGTAAATCAAATTTAAGTATGTCAAGTCGGGAAGATGAACTATTTTACATATGTCATTGCGAATTACTTGTTTGTTTGTTTGTTTAAATATTTGTCAAACTTTTCTTTTAGTAATTAACGACTTTTAAAAATCGGATTGCAAAAGGTGTTGTTTGCAAATTCGTCAATATTTGCAAAGGTTTGTTTTCTGTTTTTATTATTACAACATCGACAAGATACATATTTCAGTGCGCTGCGTTCTAATGATACAAAAACCCAATTACAATGAACTTAAATTAAGTTAAAATGATAATATTTTGCATCCTAGAAAGGTACATCAAGTCTAGTTATGTTTTCAATTTCTTGATTTTGCCCTGCTGGTGCAAGATTTTTTAGTCCCATGCTTATGTTCTGAAGGCTCATTTATTTATTTCTTTAAATTTTTTGCTTTTAGATTCTCTTCTTCATCTAATTTTGGGCCTATAGTTCTTAATTCAGATACTTTGAATTTGTAGTTCCAAATTTTTTCGTAATGAAAACTTTAAATTGAAAACACTCACAACTTAGAATGTTGTTAGACTTTTTTTCAATTTTGAAGCTTTATTGTATATCACCGGAGTTATGACACATAGAAAAATGCGAATTTGAAATTTCAATTTTGATTATTTGTGTAGCAAACTTAAATTATTGGTGCTTATTTTACGCAGAATTTGAGACAAATTCCAAATCCGGACTCAAAATTCACATCCAACAACAAATAACCAAGTTATGGCGGTTTAAAATTTAGGGTAGTTGCTTTTTATTTTTCAAATTTTTAAAATTAAATATCTCTGGAACTACGACAAATATGTATTAAGAAACGGTTTGCGGCATCGTTTTTCTCTGTTTTTTTCTCTTTAGGATTAGCCCTTAAATACCCAAAATTCGTTAGCAGATTTTTTTGCGATTTTTTTTAACTTAATTAATAATTTTTTTTCATTTTTTTGTTTTTTGGCCACCACTCGTAAACGAATACACCTACCAATCTGAGATTTGATCAGTTGATAGACTTCGAGCTGCTCTTTCCATTGATGGGTAACATAAAGGTACTTATCGTTGTTTTTGCCTCGAAAAAAGTTATTGAAAATCATCCTAAAAAGACCCCTTAAAAACCGATGTTCATCAATGTTTCGTTTATTTGTGAAGCAAACTCTAGTTATTTGTGCTCGTTTAACGCAGAAATTTACGCGAAATCGTACGTTAACAAATAACCCAGTAATGCCCTTTTGAATTTTTAGTCACCAGAGAGCCAACTTTCGAAGGTTCAAAACAATTTGTCCTCTGTATCTCGAAATCTACAACAGGTCGAAAGAAACGATTTGAGCAATCGCTTTTTTCACGACTTTTTAGCCAAAAATTAATTCTTAGATTTTCCAAAAGTCGAAATTTTAAATTTTTTGGAAAAAATGTATGACAATAAAAACTATCTCAAATTTCTGCGGTCAATATCTCGCTTATTTTTGGAAAAAACTTGCGTTATTGGATCTGATTTTACACAGAATTTCGCGCAGCATCCAGAACTGAAGAAGATAGCTCTAATGATTGAGGAGACATTTTTTTCGCTTTCCTTACTATTGGGCCTATAAATTTTAAGTTCGTAATGTCGATGCTTCGATTTTATAATTTTAAATTTTCTCATACCAAATTAAAAGTGAAAATTGAAACCACAGACAACCAGGAAATGCATTGCCAATATTGCCAACAATATTTTTCTTCAACTGTGCGTTTCGACACCAAAACTGTCATGATCAGTCCAATGTTTATGTCAAGTCGTTTCTGGGTTACTGTTATTAATTAAATAGATAATTCAGAAGTGTATCGCTTTTGTTGACTACAGCAAATATAAACTGTTGTATTTTAAATTTGTAGTAAATCAATATTAATTTAACGTAAATTACGTAGATCCTTTCGACAATAGGAAATACAAATAGTTTGTTTAAGCATGCTTTTAGCTAAATTTGTAAGAATTTTCTCTTGCTTCCAGGTGGTATCAGCTGTAACATTTCTTTATCAATTTTGTTTTAAGTTATTCAACACCAACAAATATTACGCAAAGGCTGTTTGTATCTTAATAAATTAGGCAACGAATCACGACGTTTTGTTATCAGTTACGTTTTTATCGTCTTTTCAAACAAACTATCTCTTTTAGCAATGATCTTTAAGTACCACCGTTATGGTCACGGTGATACTAAAATAACTGAGCTTTCCACACATTGATTTTGTTATTACAAGCTGCGATTAATCGTCTGCAAAAACCCTCGACTTTTTTCTTAAAGATCATTGTAACATCATCAACATCGTAGTTAAATACCGGCTAGACTGACAATTCCCGCTAAGCACAAACAGCGAGATCATTGAGTCAACTCGCTTGATTTGATTGATGTTGAAAATTGTAGGTACTGAACAATCAAAATTTAAATAAATTGTTTTCAAGACGATCGATGACGCTCTTATTTTTTGGATTCACAAGAGATGGTAGTGATAAAATCCGTCACGTTTTTAATGGTTATTCATGCAGGTAAAAATTAAAAGACAACGATGTAGTACCGACGCCGCTTGAGATTGTTTCATATTTCAAAAATTAATGATTTTAATCTCGAGAAAACTGCGTGAGCAAGAGTGCACTCGGTTGGACTCCCACATGATTAATCAACATGTTAACACTAACGAAAGACGGATTTGAGTGGAAAGGCATCAGTTTTTATCTTATAACAACATAATTGCATATTAAGTTCCAACGTTTTTTATTAATTTGTGTGTTTATTGGTGTGTTAACTTTATTTGTGTTTATAACACATAAATTAAGACGAGGATTGTATACACGTGCAACATATAATCGCATATTAATGCTTCTCATTGTGAATGTTATCGATTATTATTTGTATTTACATAACATTTTCTCAGTGATGAGCAATTATACCTCTTTATAGCCGTATTATGAAGATAACTTTTTAAATAAAATTTTATTGATTTTCTCAAAGTTTTAATACTTCGCTATTAAAATAATTATTTATAATTTAATGCATATTTTATCATTATTAATTGCCGTTAAAATAACGAAACGTGCGTGCACAAATTTTCGTGGTCATTAAATTTTTTTTCTCAATATCAGCAATGGCCAAAAATGGCTCTAGTTTCGCATCTCTTCTTATGCAAATGCGTCTTTATAACTATTTCTGGAATTTTTATGGGCATTTGAGCTACCATAAAATGTCGTCATTTTGAATCAATTCTTTAACAATCTCGATTAATCCTGATAATTATATACCTCGATGGTATATCTACAGTATCTGAAATTTGAAAGCTTTTAAAGCTTGTTAACTGGAAGATTGTTAACTGTGATTTTTCAATTCTTTGATGATATGTGATCAAACTGAAAATTGTTTAGTTTCGGGCTAGTAGTTCAAATTCATCACAAACATAAGTTTAGGCAATTTCTTATCACAGTTCAAATACCTAGGTAATAAATAAATAAAATATGAATCTGATAACGATCTTAGGACTATTGGACACTTTGCTTATTTGGTCTTTTAATCTGATGTTTGTATTTATAATATCTTGCATTCTGTAGGAATGATTTAATGCTCCGATACGATACGAGCCAATTAATAATTTTTTTTTTTAGGTTTTATTCTGATTTATTCTGACAATGCTGAATATCGTTATTGTAGCATTATAACTACCAGATTTGCGATTTTTTAATTTTCAAGATTACAAATGCTTAATTCTAAAAATTTAAGTTTCAATTTTTTTTCTCTAAAGTTTTTAAGTCATCCGCAAACATCGCAGACATCCACCGATTTCGTGTTAAATGGGAATTGGAAGTTTTAAGTCTTGAAATGTAAATAATTTTATAATTTTTGAACAGGAATAACTTACGTAAAGTTGTCAACAGATATTTTAAATTTTTTAAGATTTATAAAATAAAAATTCATATTTTCGTTAATTTTAGGAATTCAAAAATGATATTTTCAAGCATTTCTATTTTTGACACGCTAGTTAACTCTGACTAATTCCAAAATTAATCTTACAATCAGAACAGTTTTTTCAGTTTTTTTTATTTTAGAACATCTTGAATTTTTGATAGTCTATTATTAAGTTCCGTATTTTTGCTAACTTTAGAAATACAAGAATGAAATTTGATGGAATTTCTGCTTTTACACGCCTATTAACTCTCCAAAATTTCAAAATTTTTGGACCAAAGACAGAATTTTTAGAATTTTTTCAATTTAAGACGAACTGAAAATTTCCAATATTCTATATAAAATCTCGGGTTTTTGTTAATTTTAAGAATTCAAGAATAAAATTCAAAGACATTACTGCTTTTGAAAGGTTATCAACTGTGCTAAACTAAAAAATTATAAAACCAGATTTTTTTTATTTTTATAAAATGAACTGAAAATACTCGTATATTTTTCGTATTTTCGCTAATTTTAAGAATACAATAATCGAATTTAGAGTAGTTACTACTTTTGACACGCTTGAGTACAAATTTTTTTCCAGAACAGGTATAATTTTTAGTACAATCTGTAAAATGTTCACATTTTCAGCCCCAACGTCTGCAAGAGTCGATACCGAACATACTGTTGTCCCGGTTGGACCCGCCACAACCTCTTAGGATTGTGCATAGTACGTAAGTAACTGTTTAAACCTCCAAAAAACAATTTTTTAAATTTATTTTTTAGCTATTTGTTCCAGAACCTGCGGCTCTGGAAGATGTGTTCAACCAAATTTATGTCTTTGCGATAACGGCCGCCAGGGATCCAGTTGTAGCCATCAATCTTACGGTAATATCCCTTTTAAAACA
The DNA here is from genome assembly GCA_029298725.1 of Gnatocerus cornutus. Classification (NCBI taxonomy): domain Eukaryota; kingdom Metazoa; phylum Arthropoda; class Insecta; order Coleoptera; family Tenebrionidae; genus Gnatocerus; species Gnatocerus cornutus. The sequence goes on from CM055514.1 coordinate 5,148,569, forward strand.
ATAAAAATTAAAGACTACTTTTAGGAGACGGGAAATCTTGCAGAGCTATTTGTATGAACGGTGGCACCTGTACTGACGGAAAATGTGTCTGCGCCCCGGGATACTCTGGAGAGTTTTGTACAGAGCGTAAGTAACGAAAGATGTAACAAGACGAGACTGATTTTTTGTTTTCAGCGATTTGTTTGGATGCGTGTAAAAATGGGGGTAGATGTATCGGACCCGACCGTTGCGCTTGTATCTATGGCTTTACTGGTCATCACTGTGAAACAGGTAACTCACCCTCTGGTGGTTAAAAGTGACCACAAACCATAAGTTGATAAATATACCTAATTTTAGATTACAGGACTGGCCCTTGTTACACGGGAGCAAGTGGAGCTTTGTGTGTTAACCAACTCGAAGGAGTTGTCTGTACGAAGACACTTTGTTGCGCAACAGTAGGAAGAGCATGGGGGCATCCTTGCGAACACTGTCCGTCTCGTCTCGAATGCGACGTCGGCTTTCTTAAGAACCAAAAAACAGGAGAATGCGTTGGTGAGATTCTCATCAACGATCCACAAAAGTGAGATAAAATTTCTTCCTTCTAGACATCAATGAATGTGAAGCTATTCCTCATTTGTGCACCGGAGGACACTGTGTCAACTCAATCGGTTCCTTCACGTGTGAGTGTCCAGCAGGACAAGCAAGAAACCCGAAAACCAATCAATGTGACGACCGAAATGAATGCGAAGACGAGAACATCTGTCTTGATGGACGCTGCGTTAACACTGACGGCTCTTATTTCTGTCTGTGCAACCCTGGATTCATCCAAAGTCAAGATAAGAAGTTTTGCATTGATGGAAGACAAGGATTATGTTACACGAGTCGCTCGCCTCAGGGCTACTGTAGAAATAGTCTCCCTATGCGGCTCTCTAAGAAAGACTGTTGTTGTGGCGTGAACATGGGAGAAGGATGGGGAGACGACTGTTCCAGATGTCCAAAATACGGTGAAGACGACCACCGGAGATTGTGTGCTGGACCAACGCACTCGGGAAAAGAACCAGATCCTGTGTCACCGATAAAGAAAAAAGACCAAGATGGACGTTACAACAAAACGAAAGAACCCATCGCTGTAATCCCAGTCAATGAATGTATCCTAAGACCTGATATTTGCGGAGAAGGACAATGTATAGATACTCCCGAGGGATACGAGTGCATTTGTAAAGCGGGATACCGAAAAGGACATAGACAAGTGTGTGAAGGCTAGTGCTACCTATTTAATTTCTTCGACTAAACCCCATTGCTAATCTTCATGTTATTTTACAGATATCGACGAATGCAGAGAAGGTAAATGTCAAAATGGGCGTTGCACCAACACTCCCGGAAGTTTTAATTGTGTGTGTCCTCCGGGATTCGATGTTTCTCCGGATGGTACAATTTGTACGGATCATGACGAGTGTTTGGAAATCGGAATGTGTACCAATGGGATCTGTATCAACATGGATGGGAGCTTCAAGTGTCAGTGTAAAAGTGGATTTAAGCTGTCTCCGACCGGATTTGCTTGCATAGGTAAGTTAGGTGTTTTTTTTTTCACGATAATTGGTGACTCTCTTTAGATATTGATGAGTGTTACGAGAATCCACGGATATGTTTGAACGGAAGATGTAATAACATCCCAGGCTCTTATACTTGCACTTGCTTAACTGGTTTTGTCGAATCTAGCGACAAGACGTTCTGCAGTGATCTGGACGAATGTGCTCATACAGGTAAGATATGAGAGAAATTAAAATTACTTTTTTTTTGGTAATTCTTTGTTTTGTCAACGAAAATTTTTCTTTTTAGGTATGTGCGACCACGGAAGATGCCTCAATATGGAAGGCTCCTTCCGCTGCGTCTGCGACTCAGGTTACCGCCTGGGCCCCGACGGCAAACACTGCGTGGACATCGACGAATGTATCTCCGCCCCTTGTCAGTTCGGAACTTGCTACAACACTCCGGGAAGTTTCCGTTGTGAGTGTCATCCAGGTTTTAGTTTAGGGCCGGACGGAAGATCCTGTCTAGACACCCGGAGAGATCTATGTTACCAAGAATACAGAGACGGGCTTTGCTTCAATCCATCAACAACTGCAGTAACCAGATCTAGCTGTTGTTGTTGTACTATTATCTCTGGTAAACCAATGGGTTGGGGAACCAACTGTCAACCGTGTCCCATGCCCGGGTCTACCGATTTTGACTCGTTATGCCCACATGGTATTGGTTCTACCTTTGATGGAAATGACATCAATGAGTGCGCCCAGAACCCTAATATCTGCCAAAACGGTGCTTGTGAGAACATGATTGGGACATATCGGTGTATTTGCAACCCAGGATTTGAAGTGGATGACACCGGGAAGATTTGTACTGATATTAACGAGTGCGAGGTGGAGCAATTGGTAAGTTTTGCGACATAACTCGAGAGTTATGTCGGTAGTTTGAAAGACACTCCTTTGAAAGTGTTACGCTATGAATTCTTAGATCTATTGTACAGGTATGTAGCGGTGGGCAGTGCCGGAACACACCTGGGAGTTTCCAATGCATTTGTCCCACGGGAACACAATTAAATCCTCACACCTTTGTGTGCGACGACGTGGATGAGTGCCGGGAACTAGGACCAGAAGCTTGCTTTAACGGCGAATGTGTTAACACGTTTGGTTCTTATAAATGTGAGTGTGATCCTGGATCAATATTAGACAACACCGGAAGAATCTGCATTGGTAAGAATCAAGTTAAAAAATTACTCGTCTATGAAAATGACCCCTGTAGATAACCGCAAAGGCTCCTGCTGGACGAAACTCAACCACGGAAGATGCGAAAACAACTTACCTCAACTCAGCCGAAGATCAGAGTGTTGTTGTTCTATCGGCGTCGCTTGGGGTTCGCCTTGTGAGCGATGTAACCGGAACGACTGCGATTGTCCGAAAGGCTACGCAAAAGTCGATGGCAAAGCCTGTGCAGACATCAACGAGTGTGATTTATACCCGGATATCTGCAGAGGCGGAATTTGTGTTAACACCGATGGTAGCTTTACTTGTACGTGCCCTCCGGGACTAACTCTCGATGAAACTCGAACTTACTGCCTCGACATTCGACAAGAACAGTGCTATGTTCGTTACAAACACGGGAAATGTACGAATCCAGTTGATGGTCTATTCCACAAGAACTTGTGTTGCTGCTCCGGAATTGGGCGTGGCTGGGGAGAAAAGTGCGAAGGTTGCCCAAGACCGGGGACACAAGCGTTTTTAGAGTTGTGCCCAAAGGGAATGGGATTCATTGAACGAAAAGACATTAATGAATGTACTGAATTTCCAGGAATGTGCCAAAATGGAAGGTGTAGGAACACAATTGGAACTTACAGCTGTAGGTGTAATAAAGGGTACGACTATGATGATAACAGGATTAAATGTATAGGTAAGTTTAACCAGTAATGAAAACCGAAGGGTGTAACTCGAGCTTTTGTTAGATATCGACGAGTGTAGTATTACCACAACTAACGTTTGCGGAAACGGAGTCTGTAAAAATATTCCAGGAGATTTTGTCTGCGAATGTAACGAAGGATTCAGGACAATGGCTCCTATGCAAGTGTGCATGGGTAAGAGCGGGTTAAAAACAATAAAACACGATAATTTCAACATTTCTTTTAGACATAGACGAATGCGACGAAATCCCGGGTCTCTGCAGAGGAGGCCGCTGTCTCAACACCGAAGGCTCGTACAAGTGCGAATGTCCTCCAGGCCACGAACTAGCCACAGACAAACAATCATGTAAAGACATCGACGAGTGTTCTAGAACAAGCGGAATTTGCTCCAACGGCGTCTGCGAGAACATGATGGGAACATACCAATGCATTTGCAACGAGGGCTATCGTCAAACTGGTCAAAAATCCCACTGCGAAGACATCGATGAATGTGAGGAAGAACCGTGCGATGACATCTGTGTTAACACTCCCGGAAGCTACTCTTGTTCTTGCGGGTTTGCTTCTGGTAACGCTACAACAAAACAATGATTTTCTACTTCTAGACCTGGCTACACCCTGATGCTCGATGGAAAATCATGCACGGACATCGATGAATGTAAAGAAAATCCCCGAATTTGTAATGGCGGTAAATGCACGAACACCGTTGGAAGCTACATTTGTCACTGTACTGCTGGTTTACTCCCGGGAACTGGAGGAACGTCGTGCTTAGACATCGACGAGTGTAAACAAGACCGCCATATCTGCGGAAATGGTGACTGTGTTAACACCCTTGGATCCTTTCAATGTCGCTGCGAAGATGGATACTCTGTTAAACCAGATGGAGGACCTTCTTGCAGTGACGACGACGAGTGTTATCTCGGTTCTTTTAACTGCCACGTTAACGCCGACTGTATTAACAATCCCGTAAGTTCAAATTCAGTTTTTCTTCTTCGTTAATAAAGCATTTCCAGGGGTCTTATCAATGTAGATGTCAAGACGGTTTCACAGGAAATGGTATAAGCTGCAGGGATATAAACGAGTGTTTGACAAACAACGGCGGCTGCGATCAGAACGCCCAGTGTATAAACACCGAGGGTTCTTTCAAATGCGTGTGTGATGCGGGCTTCAAAGGCGACGGATATAATTGTGTTGACATTGATGAATGCTTAAATGATCCAAACCTTTGCGAAAACGGCCAGTGTTTGAATTATCCGGGCTCTTTTAGATGCGAATGCGAAATGGGGTTTATGCATCCGGACGAAGGAAACGACCAGTCTTGCATTGGTAATCCTAAAAATCTCTTAAACAAGAGTTTCACCCAAACTTTTAGATATCAACGAGTGCAACATGTTCAGCAACTTATGTGTCTTCGGCAAGTGCGAAAACACCTTTGGAATGTTCCGTTGCAACTGTAACGACGGCTACAAACTTGATGGCTCGGGTGGTAACTGCACTGATATAGACGAATGTGAAAGCCCCCAGTCTTGTCTCTACGGGAAATGCTCAAATATTGAAGGCGGCTTCCGGTGTATCTGTCCTCCGAACTACGAACTCGTCTCTGAAGGAAACGCCTGCATTGGTACATTTCTTTCGTTAACAAACTATTTTTTTAAATTCAGTTGTTTTAGATCGTCGAACTTCAAGATGTTTCCTCCATGTTGACCATCAAGGGAGGTGTGAGGCCCCAACCGCTGACTACGTAACGAAAGCCGGTTGTTGCTGCTCCGTCGGTAGAGCGTGGGGTCCCCATTGCGAGCATTGCCCTTCGCACGACAGCATCGAATACCAACAATTGTGTCCTGGAGGACTCGGATACAAACCGAACGACCTCACCGTTGTGCTTGAAGACATCAACGAATGCGAAGAACACGAGAATATCTGCAAAAATGGACACTGCACCAACACTTTTGGAAGTTTCATGTGTTCTTGTAACGAAGGTTTTCGACTAGACGAAACCGGATTCTTGTGTGTTGACATCGACGAGTGTGCGGAGAATCCAGGGATTTGTAGCGTGGGGCAATGTGTTAACGAGCCCGGGAAGTATTACTGCCAGTGTCCTGAAGGATACATGCCACTTCCTGGAAGAAGTAAGTTGAGTTAACGTCGTACTGATCACTACAGTTTTCTTCCAGGGGAGTGCGTGGACATGCGAAAAGATCTGTGCTTCCTAAATTATAGTCGATGGAGATGCTCCACTCCGATGACCCAAAATCAAACCCGTAAAGTGTGCTGTTGTTCAATGGGGCAAGCGTGGGGACAACCATGTGAACCTTGCCCTTTGCCAGGCACCAGTAGGTACAAATTGCAATAAGCAATGTTACAAGCACGTGTGAAAAATGGCTATTCTTCACTGAGTTTTTTTTAGATGAACATTTTGCGCTTTGTGGTGGAAGACCAGGTCAGATTGTCAATCCGATGACGAATCAAACCATTGAAATAAACGAGTGCGATCTCATGCCTTCCATGTGTAAACACGGCGAATGTATGAATACTCCTGGAAGCTTTGAATGCCAGTGCAATCGCGGTTACATTTACGATGAAAATTCCCATCAGTGCATCGATGATAATGAGTGTTTAAGAAATCCGTGTGAAGGCAACGCGCAGTGTATCAACCTTCCTGGTAACTTCGAGTGTAAGTGTCCAGAAGGTTACAAGCACGGGTCTAGTTTCATGGACTGCGTCGATATTAACGAGTGTATAGAACGACCAAATCTTTGTCAGAATGGAGAATGTAAGAATCTTCAAGGGAGCTTCCAGTGTGTCTGCAATCCTGGATACTTATTAACCCCGTCGAGAGACAACTGTGTGGACATTGACGAGTGTTTGAGACACCCAACTATCTGTAACAACGGAAGCTGTCTTAACATGGTCGGACAGTACAAATGCCACTGTAACACCGGCTTTAAACTAAGTAGCAACAACGACTGTGTTGATGTAGATGAGTGCCATATGATGCCTTTCTTGTGCAGAAACGGTCGATGCAAAAACACAGTAGGATCTTTCACTTGCGAATGCGCCACTGGGTACACCCTTTCAGCTGACGGCCACAACTGCAGAGACATCGATGAATGTCATGAAGTTCCAGGAACTTGCTTAGCCCCAGGTCGCTGCACCAACGTCATGGGCTCTTTCGTTTGTATCTGCCCTAATGGTTACGAACTCAGCGTCGCTACCAACCTCTGCGAAGACATAGATGAGTGCGTCGTCAATCCTGGGATCTGCGAAAATGGGATTTGCACCAACACGGACGGTGGTGCCTTCTGCACCTGTCCTGAAGGATTCATCCTTGATCACAACACAATGAAATGTATCGACGTTCGACAAGAGCAATGTTACGATTCTTTCAACAGAGGTCAATGCTCGGAACCTCGAGGCATGCAAATCACAGAAAAGGAATGTTGTTGCTCCAAAGGCGCTGCTTGGGGGCGAAACTGTGAACGCTGTCCTCCTGAAGGCAGCCGTAAGTTACAATAAAAGTTTGAAATGATCATCATTCATGTGATTTTAGCTCAATTTTTGAAGCTTTGTCCTGAGGGTCCTGGACGCATGGACACAGGAAGCGATCTCAACGAGTGCGAACTAATGCCCAGCATTTGTGACGGCGGGGAATGTGTCAACACGGATGGATCTTTCCGCTGCGAGTGTCCCATGGGCTACATTTTAGACTCCACCGGCCGGAAATGTATTGATGAGAACGAATGTGTGACAAATCCGAACATTTGCGGAAATGGCACTTGCAACAATGTTATTGGAGGATTTGATTGCAGTTGCAACGAAGGTTTCGCGCCGGGGCCGCTCCAGGTGATTAATTACTAAAGTTACATTCTTGATTAATTTTCTTGTGCAGGTGTGCGAGGACATTAACGAATGCCACGAAATGGGAAATCAATGCGCTTTTAGGTGCCACAACGTGCCTGGATCCTTCCGATGCATTTGTCCTTACGGTTACGCTTTAGCTCCTGATGGCCGGCACTGCCAAGGTAACGTCGCTCTGATTGTGTTCTCATTGACAATTTCTTGTAGATGTGGACGAATGCGTAACGCCGGCCAACAATTGCAAGTTTCTTTGCAAGAACCTTATCGGCTCCTTCATGTGTATTTGTCCGGAAGGCTACACCCAAGTCGGTTTAACGGATGATTGCAGGGACATCGATGAATGTGCTGTTAACCCTGGACTGTGCCAAAACGGTGAATGCCGGAACCTTCAAGGGTCATACCGATGCGACTGCTATGACGGGTTTGAGCCAACGCACGACAGGCGAAGATGCATTGGTTTGTTTTTCAGAACGCGTGAAATTAGTTAGTAAATGTTGTAATTAGACAGGAGACAAGGAGTGTGCTTCAGACAACTAATCCATGGTCGTTGCAACACTCACAACCGCGAACATAAACAAGTAACAAAAGCCGACTGTTGTTGCTCCATGGGCGAAGCTTGGGGCCCTCAATGCGAGATATGTCCATCGAAATACTCGCCTCAGTATCAAGAACTGTGTCTGGACAGCGGCTTTACCGTTGACGGCCAAGGTTCACTCGTACCAATTTTCAAACTCTCGATTTACTCTTCTTTTATAGATGTTAATGAATGCGAGACAATTCCCGATTTGTGCAGAAACGGTCAATGCATCAATACCATGGGATCATACAGGTGCATTTGCAACAAAGGCTTCAAAGCTGATGCTTCTGGACTCTACTGTATTGATATTAATGAATGTGAGAATCATCCGTCGCCGTGTCAGCATATTTGCCGGAATACTGAAGGAAGTTTCATTTGTTCTTGTCCTCCTGGATACTTGCTTAACGTCGACGGCTTAACATGTCGGGACCTTGATGAATGTGCTACTGGGCAACATGTGTGTCAGCATACTTGTATTAATACTCAAGGAAGTTATTCGTGTTCTTGTCCGAAAGGGTATAATCAGATCGGAGATGATTGCCAAGGTAATGAAGTTTCTTTGTTAAAACATAGGTTCGCATTGTCAGCATGAGAATCGCCAATTTGCGAATTCGCTCTTGCATCTTCATGATTCTGTCGGTGGATTATTTGCCTTTTGCTCTGTTTCCAACATTGAATTTCAGACATTCTTTCGTCTTAATTTTACTTCCCTCTTTTGCTTAAAAATATTTCCTGTTTTCAATCTGTGTCTCTATAAATTTTCGACGAGTTGAGGAGAAACTAGGCTAAATAAAAATTCCTCTTTCAGACATTAATGAATGCAAAGAAGACACGGGCATTTGTCCCAAGCCCGGCCGCTGCGTTAACACCTTGGGAAGCTTCAAATGCATTTGCCCCCGAAGATTCAAGCTGGACAAAACCGGTACTTATTGTATCGACGCTGATGAATGTATAGACGACGGCAAATGCCCCGAAGGTACTCAATTTTCCACTTTAAAATCGAATTTTCACGAACCCGCTTTTAGGATGTCAGAATTTGATTGGAGGGTACCGTTGCGGCTGTCCCGAGGGATATGTCTTACATTATTACTACAATCAATGCGTTGACGACAACGAATGCGCGAACAATCCGTGTGGCGGCACCGGTAACTGCTTCAACACACCTGGTAGTTACCGATGCGGATGTCCTAGCGGGTATCAATTTGATAACAGCCTTAGTATCTGCATTCAGGTTAATGAAGACGATAAAAGTGTTCAATTACATTAAATTGTTGTTTGTAGGTGAGTGCTGGTTGTAGCGGTGCACCTTGTGCCTTTGGTTGTGTTTCTTCCGGTTCAGCTGGGTTCTCTTGTGGATGCCCACAAGGGTACCAGCGGATCGGTCAAGGGCATTGTCTTTCAACGATAGCACCTACTACTGTTGGATACGGGCAAGATATAGGAGATGTACCCACATATCCGATAAACGAAGGTTCGGCTTCCAACGACAAGTTAATAACAAGCGAAGGCTGCTTCTCTTGTAAAGTAAGACAACGCCCTCAATCCTACTTGTTACTTTCTGAAGACATTTTAGGTCAACGGAAGACACCGACGGAACTCCCGCCATTATAAATTAAATTTGGAACACGGAAATAACACGACACAAATAGCTAAACGATCTCGAAGATTCAGACGGCATCACCATGGAGAAGATTTAGAGTTGAAGATAAGTTTAGCCCAAACCAAGCACAAGATGCGGATAATTAAAATCCAACCCGCTGTGAAGGTCTGTATTTTTTGTTGTTTTAGTGGTATTAAACGCGATCCTTAGAGAGAAATGGAGTACATGATCGTTCGAGGCAACGAAAGCGGAAAGTTCGAATTAGTGAAAAAGCACGGAGTGTGGGCATTACACTTCAAACGAAGACTTAAACATCCTGGAGCATTTGACTTACTGATTCATGGAAGGCCAGTAAGTGGTGATAACAATAACAACGATTCGAATTACGAAAAACCTTTAACACTGAGAGTCCGACTGATCGCAACAGAATAAAAATTAATTAAGTAGGTAAAGTTTTCATATTGCCTAAAAAAACAAGTCAGTGTATAAATTACGACACGAGTTTTTGTAAATTTACTGTGCTATATATTTTTAAGTTTCAAATTATGGTAATTAGTAATTACAAGACGATGTGATAGAACCGTAACTGCGGTCAGAACAAATCACACTGCCAAAATTAGTGTTCTTTCTAACAGCACCCTGCCTTTGGAATACTGAGCGTGTTCATTTTATATAAGTTATAGTAATATACACCTTTTATAGTAAGCTTTATATCAAATTGAAGTATTATTCTAGATCTATACAACTAGATTATATTTATGTTATATAGTTAAGTATTTAATTAGTTACCTAAAATTTTAATTTTATAAAAAAAACTTGTAATATATTTGCTTTCTAAGTAATAAATATCTTTGCCTACAAACGCTAGTTTCCTTTGTGATGCTCCGAAGACTTTGACTGTTTTAAAAATAAAAAAAGAAATTTATTATTATAAAAATGAATAAAATAAAGTCGAAGAAAATTAATTTATTAGTTACATAAATTTCATATAAAGCTTGTAACACATACTTGCTTTCATGGTAATAAAATATTTTGCCTGAAGGCACTTGTTTAACTTCCCGCCGTACATCGAATTAATTAGTTACATGCTCCGACAACTGGAATCCTCAACCTCTTTATTTTTGAAACCCCGCAAATTTTTACACCATTCATTAACAAAGTTTTATTTATAGGAATTTTTAGTTTTTCGTTCTAATTATTCCTGTGTAAATTATCATGACAATTTGAAACCTGGATAAAAGAGCAAATTACAAAGCGTATAAATTACATGCACTTTCAAGCCCAGCAAACTACCATGTCTGGGAATGGGAATTCCTTTTTTGTCGTATCGTAACACCGCAATCCCCTACAGCTTATAATTTACTTTCTCATAAAGTTTTGCGGTACTATACTTATCTTATAAACCGAATTGATGAGTCCTGAAAAATCCAATCGTCTGAATTTTTCTGATCCGATCTCAATCATTTTCGCTACAATTCGAAAAGTTTAGTGCGTCTTTCTTCAGTTTATGTCCGACCACATAATTATGAAGGTTTTTAAACGAAATCAAATTACGAGAAATTAATGGCCAAAAGGGATTTTACGATTTCTCGTCCCTACAAATGCAATTAGCAGTCGATCGAAAGGTTTATTTCCGATAACATACATACGTGAAAAGGTCGTGGCGACCAATTAAAAGTACAAACCGATTCTGTAAAATGTCTGCGAGCTATTCAATGTGCACTTTAATAAAATTTGATTTGTTCAGAGTTCGTGGATGTGGATGGTAAACACAAAAGAATCGAGTTTTTCGCAATTCTTTACAGAGGATTTAAAGTTAATTTTTAGAATACGCCGTTCCAGACATTAGTTATCACTGTAAGGCTTTAGAAAGACAACTTGTAATTTTTTGTTCCGACTTACAAACTCTGATGAGTATTAAATCCGCAAGAATGAAGAAAAATCATTTACCTGGGAAGGTTATGAGTTTCGTTTTTTTAGAGAACGTAGGGGAAAGATCTCCTGATTCGCCTCAGAAGAAGGAGAATGTAAAAAAACAAAATAACTAAAGGCGAGAATACAAAGACTCCAGAGCATCCAAAAAAGTTTTGAAGCTTCTAAATTAATCCTTCAATTTTTTCCCCCATTTTCACTTGTTTTTCTTAAATATCTTGGGATCCTCTGACTAGCGAGGAGTTCTATAGTTCCTTGGAAAGTTTATTTAATTGCCTTTCCAATACAGTCTCGAGCAATGTCATAACTTCGTTAGTTTTTAAGTAAAAACGAAGAAATTGAAAATTTCTGAAAGCACCGGCCAATTATTTCTTTCTAAATTTGTAATTTCGAATTACCCTCGTGTCTCTAATTTATGTCTTTTCGAACACGTATTCTGAAAGCTTGAGTCATATCATGTGAAACGGAACAGCCAGCTGGCACGAAAAAGATTTAAGTGTTGCCGACATCGACATTTCTTTTATGTTCCAAAAAATACAAATGTCGATGCGTATCGTCCGTATTCTTCTTCCGGCAGTCCAACAATATTCGCCGTGCTTTGCCATTATCAGTGGCAACGTGCATTTAGTGGGGCTGAAAACGACATTTCGGTGACCAATTTGCAACCCCAATTTTTGATGCGGCATTTCGTTGGGGGCTCATAAAGGATTTGCTATTATTTTATGCAGAAAGATAAAGAGGAAATCAGCTCAAGTTGACACAGGTGTTAATACCCAACTGTTTTTAATGTGAACCGGGGTAGAGGGTGAACCCTAAATACAAGTGAAAAGCTGGGCGCATCGAGGTAGTAGGGGATAGTTGGTGGGGAGCAGTCCTTCGCACAAACGGAACAATCCGCAGTTCACTTCTTACCTCCGTGTTGTGTGTTAGTGGCAATCTTCGCCGTCGACGTCCACGCCTCCCACAGAGATGTGTGTGACTTAACCTGCACCTGCAGCTCAGCTCTTCTTCAGCATGGACGAGGTCAATTTCGCCGCGCAGTGTCTGGTGGAGATGTCCCACAGTAAAGACCATCTCAACCGTCCTCTAGACCTGTCCTTTAACGCCTCTCCGGCCGTAATCGTCGAAACACTTCCAATTTCCAAGGAAGCCTCGCAGGAATCGTCTTATATGGTTGCGCGGATCCTCACCGATCTCACCAGGATCAAACAAGAACCGGTGCCGGAAGTGCCGTCGGACAACACCGACGAAGACGAAGGGTATAATAACTTGATGGACAGTTCAGATTCGAGTGCTAAAGTGGAGGAGGTCACAACAACGGCAGTGCCACCACCGCGAAAAGCCGCCCCAAGGGTGCAGAATGTCAGATTTGGAGCGCAAAACAGAAAGACTCACAAGTGTTCTTATGAGGGGTGCCACAAGATTTATGGCAAGAGCTCACATCTCAAGGCGCACTTGAGGACACACACAGGTTAGTCAGATTTCTTTCGAGGTGTTGAATTTATTATGTTGCAATGCACTACTGCAATTTACAAGTCGGTCTGGATCCTGTCTAGCCAGTGACTCAGTCCTTCGAGCTTTCGGAGGGGAGAATCTACATATGGTCGACACATTGAAGGAAATGTTAATTACGTAATAATTACCTCTCTTCAGCCCTTGACAAAAATAACATTTATACCTCCCCGACGGACTGCAATAAAGCTTCTCTTCAAAGCTTGCAATAGGTGTTGTAATCCTTCAATAGCTTTTTGTCCTCTACCGATATCTTTCAGTTCCTCACCTGCCAGGTAATATCCGTTTCGCTAATAACAAGAACTACATAATAAGAAAGTCTTAGTTTGTCGACCTTGGAAACAGGCTGGTGCTTGTCCAGGCGGATTGTGGGCGTGTCCATCTGTTGTCTCGGCCACGAAAAAAGTTCATTGCCATTGTTTTGCAAGTCCTCTTAAATCACCTTCCATGCGATTTTGTTTACCCTGCACGGATATAAACAATGTGCAAGAGGTCAAAACTGCGTATTGATTACCAGTGGCGATCTTAAATCAAAACTGGACCCCCAAGATGTGGGGATGCTACAGTAGACTCCCTTTATAACGAAAGCTCGAATGGTCGGTCGTTGCCAAAGTCCAAACTGTGGTTGCTCACCTTAACTATTTCCGCTAGATGAGGTCTTTTGCGCAAGACTTTATTTATTACTCTGTACTGTTTGTGGTTTTACCCTGTTAATTAGGTCTGGGCCAACTTTACAAAACGTACTTTCAAAGGACATATTTATTGTTGTCTGCCCAAGATTAGTGGAAACCAAAATGTTGATCCTCTTTTGAGATAAATATTGTACGTCCGCGTTTTAACCAAAGCAATTCTTTTAGGATTATTAACGTAATCCACTGTGTGTTAGAGTAATTAGAATTTTCGGCGAATGTAGCACGAGCTGTTAAGTTTTAAGAGAATTTAGAAATGTTCACCAGTTGCTTACCTCCATGATAATTAAAAAATTGAGCAAAATTTGTCCATTTTTTGCAGACGCGTAGGTAATTTGTAATTACAAGTTCAAAAATATTAGCATACGTCCTTCAACAGAATGTGTTAAGTAAACCACACGTGGCAAGGTTTCTACTTGAAGCTTTTTCAAAACCATTTTCATTACTGATCTATGAAATAGTCCCACAATTCGCAGGCAATCCATACAAACAATCCAAATTATGATTGAAAACAGTAATTACAGCCATCCCGATAAGTACAAGTTAAAAAACTACAAGCACGTAGGTGTCTGATTTGACATTGTTCTTGGCCATTCAACCGCTTTACAACTTCAAAGCGAATAAAAATTTCATGGCACCACAAAAAATGCGTAATATTTAATTCAAATTAATATCCTTGAAATTCGCAACCTTTCCTTTCAATTGACTCGACATACAACAGAAGAGGAAGTGTCTATCGGTTGAATATTTGACTACAAAAACGATTTGTATTTAAATTCCTGTGACATCCCCTTGAAAAGTTAAACGTACTTTAGTAATTTTAAATTTTGTGTCAATATTTAGATTGTATCTGTATCAAGATAAAAATTTATTTCGTTTCTGAATGAATTAAATTAATGTTCTTTAATTAAACCCAATACACAAATCTAAATAGTTCAAGGATAGGCCCTGAACAAACACACGTGTCAGACGTATTTTAACATAATTTGAAAGCTTGTTGACCAAAGAAATAATTATTAAGACAGCGTAACCTCTTTCGTTATTATTAGGTTGTTGAAAACTTAATTTGACCGCCACGTCGGATTTATTGCCTCTAGATACAAAGAACTGTCATTCAAACTATTCTTTGTTACAAAAATATGAACACGTAAACAGACAAATGTTAAACTCGATTTACTCTTTTTAGATCGGTTTGAAAAATAAACAAATGTTTTATACAGTGTCTAGACTTGTACAAGCAAGAAAATCAATAACAAAGGATTATTTTCTTATTTAGTGTGTTTAGACAGGAGCGAAGTTGTAAATCTCACTTACAGATCGCACTTTGTGCACTTGTTTCGATTGACACAATTAAAACGTTGCACGAATTTTGAGAGAAAAAAAATTGATTTCTTCCTTTTGCTTTTTGACAGAAATTGATTTAATTGAACAATAATTTGTAGAAATCATATTTTTTACCACTTCCAGTGACCGCCAAATGAAAGTAGTTTGCTTTCTTTTGATATCACATCAGTTTCATGTTTTCTAACTTCTTTCTTTTTAAAGTGCTAGTGAACATGTCAAATTTGGGATTAGAACGCCAACGAAAAATGAAACAACTTTACGCGGCCCAAGACAGTCTAATTACATTTGTTCAAACCTTCTATTTTTTGTCATATCGTGTTTAATTATAATAATTAGCTATGTTCTCTTAAAACTTTTTCTTCTGTGTTCACTCCCGCTCTTTTATTCCTTTCAAGATCAAAGAAATCTATTGTTCCGGGTTTTGTCTCGCAAACTTATAGACTTTGGTAATTAATTATTTACAAAAATTTGAAATTGGTTTAAATTAGTAATTTCAGCGTCTCCACCATTTTTATTAAAATTTCCTCGTCCATTTTACATCAGTAATAGGAAGTTTTATGGCCTGAATTTGTCAACATCATTGTAATGAGGTTTTAATTGAACTATTTGAGATGATACTAAATCTTAATTTTGCGGTTTAATTTCCCACAATCTTGATAAAAACTGGAAACATTTCACTTTTGTCGACACAACTTGCTTTGTATAAATAACAAGCTTGTATGAGTAGACATTATTTTCCTTTAGAGAAAGCATGTAAACATTGTTGGTTTTATTTTTGTTGAAGTTTTATCTGCGGGATTTTCTAGTTAAAACATGCAGTATTTATCGTGATTTGTTGATAATTGGGGACTGAGGGTTATTTATCGCTATGCAGAGCTGCAATTCTGCAGCATTTTCGAACTTGTTGCGCACGTGTATTTTGCTTATTTTAACAAAAGTACGAAGAAATTAAACGTGCAAACGCAAATAACCTTGAAGTATTTGTAGACAGCATGGCATGAAGTTCTACCTCTATTGAATTCGGTACAAAGACGACCCTTCATAAAGCAAATTGTGTTGCGACCTGAACATTAGAGCGGTCTTGTTCATATAATGCAGAAGACATGAAGACTGCGAAGACATGAAGGTATTGGTTACCTGTAAAGAGTTTCTTGGGTTGGTTGCTCCATCCAATATCCGGTCATTTATCTTCCAACTTGTCGAAAGAAGCTCCGAATGTTTTATATGAGATCGTGGTTGGAAAGAGGGCGGTTTTTATTACATTTGAAGTGTTAACAAAATGAAAATTAAACAAAACGAGCACATATGAATTGGAAATTCACAAAGACGCTTCTGTTGGAATACAATTTTAATATTTCGAGCTGTCTTTGCTACAATTTGCTTTTCATCATTTTTTCTGAATCTTCGCAAACTGTATTACAAAATGACATGTGAATTTCCGCCCACACACACTCAGCTGAATGTCAGCGTGTTGACATGAGCAAATGATAAAGGCAAAGCGAAGGGATATAAATAGCCCGATTATGTGTAACAAATCTGATTTACGGAAGTTGGATTTTGGAAAAGCTGCTGGAGCTTGCGAGCTTTACACATTTTGCTAAGATTCTGCAGCTCTAGGTTTCTTTGAATCATGTAAAAGTGTATTACTCCAAAACTGGTCACAAAGTTAACAACAAAGTTTTAATTAAAAATAGCTAACTTTTACGCCTCCGACCTCATTAAAGTAGAATGAAAAGCTCTTGGAAAGAAACATTGCGATAAATCCTTGGAATTCGAGTTAAAATTTATACTGTCAGGTGATTTAAACAGGACTAACGATTAAGAGTTTGGAGCAAAACACGAATATTTCATTTTGGTTCACAAATAGGAATTGCGTGAATTTAATCAAAACAATTACCATTCACCGAAAATGTTGTTAAGAAGATTCACTAAACTTTGAGAACGTTATTTACATTGAAATAAAATTAAATTAACTCTCTCTCTTTAATATAAATACATAAATCCCGAACTATCTACCTGTTTTTTCATTTTAATAGGTACTTATGAGTGTGGAAGATTTTATTATTTTGTATAAAACATTACAAAGAGAATTCTAATATTCGAGGTTCTGTTTATGATATAAATTTAAAAGGAATTTGAATGCCGAAATGTATGAAATTCAATATTAATTTTTTACAACTTTGCAGGTAAGTGAAATCTCACGCAACGTGAATTATTCAGATTTATTTATGCACTGACTTAGTATTCCAAATTACAAAATCGAGTATACAATTATCCATTACAGATTCCGTTGATGTCGTTTTAATGCACAAATAAAATAAGCAACAGATTGAAAATTTTCCAACCAATTAAAAAATGCAGAGATGTGCTGAAAATATAAAAATGTAAAGCTTCATTCGGAGCTTAACGAGATCGTTGCTGCTGCATTTTTAAATTTACATATTATTATAATATCTGGAAGTATTGCAGTTTCAAAATTTTTGCAGTCTATAATTTGTTTTGCCTCTTCCGAATTTTTCTATTTTTTTATTTTCCAAGTAAAATTATAATTTATTCTTCTAAACAAATCTCCAGTTATTTTATTCTTCTTCCGACTCCTCCGCTTTTCGTCGGCGCCCCTTTATTTCTTAGAAAGCGGAATTGTACACAAAAGGCAAAAACTGTAAACTGGCATCTCTATTTTTAAGAAAACATCCAATTTAATGCCGACAAAACTGCACCTCGAAAGGAATATCTGGAAAGGACCAGCTCGAAATTAAATGCCGCGTGACTAATTTTGACGAGAACGAAATTAGTTGAGCTTCGTGGGTAAACTGTAAGGTTTAGTCGACAAATATTGTCAAGTAACTGTTTCTATTACATCATCATGATTTATAGTGTCAAAAGGAAGCGATTTTTTACATTAAACGTTCCACATGTTCGCAGCGTTTAAACCGCAGAGTTTAAAATGAAAATCTTAATTAAGAGGTAGTTGTACGTTTTAGAATTACATTTTAATAAAGCTGACGTAAAAATTCATCTCCATTAAACGAGTTTTTGTCAGTCTTCGTAATAAATACTTGCTTTTACAGTTTAACTTGAATTTGTTGGATTATGTTTGTGTTAAACTCAGAAAGTTTTTAGTGCTTCTTCGTGGAGGTTGTCATCTCTAAATGTGTTTTGTGATCTTAAATCATTCCATGGAAGCGCACATTTATATCAAATTTCAAGTAGTTGGTGTAATTACGAAGCGCGGGGAGTCTTCACAGCTTATTACAGCAACATTCTAAACTTGCTGGGGCTTCACAGTAATCTAGACATAAACCTAGGCCACGTGAGCCACTGACGTCTTGGAAGTTTATAGCGAATCTAGCTCGAGAACTATTCTCAACAGAGTTGGATCTAGTAAAATCATTACATTGTTGCTCACGTGAAAATTATTATTTTAAAACACACGTTCGAGCTTGGCAAAATGGGAAAATTGCTCCCAGGCGTGTGTCTGAAAAGAACATCTAACAAACTTTCCGGATTATACACTAATCATATTTTTCAAAAGAGAAATCAAATTTGATAAACTTAGTTATTCTATTTACTTTATTTAGTTGATTTCGGTGTTCTTCGGTAAACATTAAGGCGATGAAATTGACTTAAAAGTTAGATGGTTGTTGAGTAATTTCATTACGTCTAATTTATGAGATTGAACTGCGTAACAAATTTGTTTTACTGTAGTACGAAAAATTTCGAGTAATGTTAAAAGAAACTTTTGCAAAACCAACATTTAGCTGCAAAATCAGTGACTAATTGCAGAAAACTTGGTGCAAACGATCTATAATGCTTGTTGCCAAACTTCTCGGTCGGAAACTCAATTAAGCCGTGTAAATAATTCTCGAGAGTTTTTATCAAACGAGTATGCTAGTTATGTGCTTTTGAGGATTTTTCATTTGCGACTTCCATTGTTGAAGGCTGGGCAATACACGATCATCTTTTTATCTCCAGATAAGTCTCTAATCAATATGTTCTAGTGATTAACTGTGAGGATCGTGGCCACGAACTAGCGTGTTTTATCAAAAGCTGAGATCTATCCTTCCGGTGAAATTGAATTTTTGATTTTTGTTGGTTTTCAGGATCTTTAACCTTTGCGTACAAAAGCTTCCATTTCGAGACACAAAAACTGTTCAAATATTATCATGGGAAGTAAACTTGAGAGAAGCTTATTGAATTCAACTTTAAGTAGTGAAATAACAGAATGTGTTTTGCTAATATTGTGGTGTTATCGTTCAATGTACACATTCATGTTTGCGTTAATTACTTGGGCTTCAAATTGCATTTGTATTTATTGGTTACTCATATCTCTGGTGTATTTGCTGAGTAAATACCAATAATTATAGTAATTTACTTTTTGGCCTTATGAATTGTAAACGTCAAATTAACATTCAATTGACATCTTCGGAAACACTAGATTTACAAGCGCCCTGGACGTTTACCCACGCCGTGCTGTAAAAATTGCCCAAATCGTCTGCTCTTCACATACGTTTATAAATTAAAATCACTTTACCATAATGAAGATTGATCATCAAAGTGGAATCTACCTAAATTATTATCTCAATTAAGACAATATTTCTATTTTTAAAGTAATATTAAAACGTTTTTTATACAGCGCCATCTTGTGTACTTTTTGTGCACCAACTACAAAATTGACAGAATTGACAGATGATGAAATTTACAAATATCAGATGTGACAGTTCTCATAAATTTTGAAAAATCCAATTATTTAACTTAAAATTTTTCGGCCAAAAAGTTTAATACAACTCTTGTGCGTTAACCATTTTACAGCGCTCAATCATTAAAGCACTCCGGCTACGCCGTCGTGCTTCAAACTGATTTCGCGCTGTAAAATGTAAGTTACCACACGCGACTGTAAATAACTATTATTGCAATGTGCCGATCATTTAAATGTGGAGCTTTTAAAATGGAAAAAATGTTAACAAATTATTTAAAAACAAAAATCTTTTCCAGTAGTAGTGCTAAATATAGTTTGTCCAACGAATAAATTGATGACAGTTTTCTAACCAAACCTGCGCGATAAAAACTAGTACCAACGGTGGTTACCAAATTTAAAATAGTTGTTATGATGCTAATTTCAAAATTCATTGTTTTTACTAAATTTACTGCTATAAAAATGGTTCCTATTACTTGATTATAGCAAGGGAATGAACAAACTGACAGTTCGGTGTTTTATCATTAATTTGCTAATCTAGAGAAAACCTCGAAAACCCTCAATTTTTTACACACTTTGAAACTATGTGCCAGATAGGTCCTTCCACCAGGAAATCGAGAGGCACACAAAACTTTATTAGCAGTCCAGTTGTTACAAATCTTTCATTATTAAGATGCTAATTAGGAAACTTCGGTCAAGCTGACCAACAGATCTGGAATCTAATCATCATGAAACTTACAAAAGACAATTTGCACAAGAGAAAAAGCGAAAAACTAGTAATTAGACACTATTATACTAACAAAACACAAAGAACAGTGCAAACAGTGGATGTTATAGTGGTCAAGAATGACGAATGTCAGTGAATGTCAAATCATTGACAAACTTCTAAAAAAGGCGGGAAGGCGTAGTTGCATAACCAACTCAAATCGAGATTAATATCCCCAAAACGACGGAAAATTCTAGAGTATTTGAAGTTGCCATGTTTCATGCCATAAAATTCAAATCATCCTATTTACTCGCTGGATTTACTATAATAGCACAAAAATTATCAAAATTACGAATTTTACCATAGGGTTATAAAATTTGAGCCTTCCGCTTACAACTTTGCAATTTGGTGAAGTTAATAAGCTATTCAAAAAGAGTAACTTTCTCAACTTTTATAGCTGTAGCACAAAAACTATCAAAATTATGAATTTTAGCAACACATGTGGGCAAATTTTGCTTGGTTCTAAAAATAAAAACTCCTAAAATTTGGGCCTTTTGTTTATATCTTTGCAATTTGGTGGAATTAATAAACTGTTCAACAAAAGTAACTTTCCAAAATTTCCAAATAAGTTGTCAATTTTTGCTTAGTTTAACCAATGAAAATTTCTAAAATTTCAGTATTTCGCTCTACAATTTTGCAATTTACTTTCGCCCTTGTCTCTCTATTAACAAAGAGCTTTTATTTCTTTGCCTTTTGTCAAAAATTTATAATCGGAAGTCACTTTCTTTTCTCCTTACCTCCGAGAACTGTTCCATCCACTTTCTGAAGAGTAGCTCCTTGTATTTTCGCCTTCATCTTTAGATAAGAAGAAAAATGATTGGTATGAATGTAATGAACGACAGAAGAGCAAACGCCATATGTCGAGCGAACTGCCGGAAAAAAATTAAAGACCTAGAAAAACGTGGCCTGAAAAAAGTAGAAGTCAAACAGGCTGCCTGACGATATATGTAAAGAAAAATGTGCGCAACACCAAACAAAATATTCAGAGCGTTGCCTAAACTCCATGCTCTGGATATTTTGTGTTATACGACTGAGAGAAAAATAGCAGTTTTTCGTGCACAAAATACTCTTAATTTTGGTTGAGTCTTTAGTTAATTAACAGTACATTGTGCTGACTTGAAATTACAAATCTAACAAACAGCAAAAACGTTTGTAGCATTCAACTGGTTTGAATAGGCAGTTCCACAAACAAACTATTATACTGGTATATACAGGACTAGAGCAAATTCAAAGCTAGAACGCGAGCGGCAAGAATCACATCCACGCAATAATTCCTCAGAAATGGAAAAGGAAAGCTCTCTAAAATAAATTTGGTGGCAGTAACAAAATCAAAAGCACCAACCGCTGTTATATTGGCACGTTGAAGTTCGTAAATCAGAATGACACTAAACCTCATCCTTACATGTATCTGAACACGTAAATCCGATATAATATACAACCTCCACCAGATCTGATATCAATACAGCGAGACGCCACCAAATATTGATTCGAGGGCGGCGGCGTGATGGTTGGAAGTGACGTACACAATCAACATCCGTAAACTACACTTAAAATAGGTGTTTTCCTCACTCATCTTCACTTACGTTAATTCACGGTCGATTTTTACACCGGCAGTAGCGGTGATTTTACTGGGCATTTAACGAGGAGAATAGAATTGTGGCGGATCTTAATTTAAATCTGGTTTTATCGGAATGGAACCACAATTTCGCCTGACACGAAATTTGAAATATGTATTTTTCTTTCGCCTCTTTCAGAGTCACTGGAGTTTCCACCTGGCAGCGGGTTACAAATCCAACGAATTTATAATTCCATTTATTTGTAAGCAATGTGGGAAAAAAATCACCACGCTTGACAATGCAATCATTTTAAATTCTTATTACCGTGCGCGATGCTTATTG
Source organism: Gnatocerus cornutus (assembly GCA_029298725.1). Lineage (NCBI taxonomy): Eukaryota > Metazoa > Arthropoda > Insecta > Coleoptera > Tenebrionidae > Gnatocerus > Gnatocerus cornutus. The sequence continues at coordinate 5,170,868 of CM055514.1, forward strand.
TTATCATTCAATTCAATACAAGCCATGATTTTTAATAATCCGCAGTTCCTCGTTAAAACGCGAAATAAAAGAAAACGGCAATGAGTAATAGGCGATTTTAATGGGGGTATTTAGCTTTATCCCCTTGCATATCTTACCCAACATATCATTTCCAATATTTTCCGTTCGGCGTTGTTATTGATGTAAACGATTAAAACTCGTATCAACCTGATTTATGCTTTAAGGGCATATGGTTATGATTCTAAATGTTCCATCCAACCTGTCGCCAACAGGAGATATTACAGCAGTTATTACAAGGATTCCTGCACGTATTATGAACCCAGAATTCCCTCCTTTATGAATGTTTTATTGGCTGAAATTAAATTTCTCAGATAAGATACTATGCTTTAGACATGCTTGAAAACAGTTTTATACTCATCGATTTAAAATTTAGGATATGAATAATTGATTACACCAACTCGGAAGGTATTGTCTTTGATGATGATTTTCTCGACAAATTGGTTACGTGATGCAGGGAAAGTGTAAACTACATGAACTGGATTACTTTTATGCCCTGATAATTTTATTATCCTCACCGCAACGAATTCTGTATCCGCGTTAAATTTTTCGAAAATACCAACCGGTAATTAATAAACCGTGAGTCACGTCGAAGCATTTATATGCTTGCTGGTTCTTCATTTCGGACAGTTTTAATTTGGCTGCTGTAGCCTGAAGCCAACGTTCATGGACAACATACTAAGGTGTCTTAACGAGACCTGGAAGTTTAGAAACTTGCAAATCATGGTTGGTCAGCATGAGATTAGAACTTTGTACACCAGCAATTTGATTAAGAATTTTGATTTGCGGTTACTGAACTGAAAAAATACACAAACTAAATGAGTGTATAATTTGGCGGTAATCGTCATGCAAGAAATCTCCGGTTCCGTTAAACAAAAATTTTACTCAACATTTTAGCAAATAGCTGCGAAATTAAGTATTGATTGAACACGTTGCGTGCTTCAAATAAATTAAGTTTAAGATATTTTAACGAAAATGAGGTAGTCTGCTGAACCCCTAAAACAACAGACTCGTTCTCTGCTCTCTTCGGAGTTGTTTTGTATAAATTTTCTTCGGAATGACATGTCTGTCTGTTGAGTAATATTTCTACTTCCATATTTTTGTTCGAAGGTTTTTCGTTTTGTTTTATTCTGCTTCAAGCATTTCTTCAAATTGTGCAGATTTTCTTTTCTCATTCTCCCAACTACTTTTTTGCGCACAAAACGAAAATATATTTTTATGCGCGCTTCCTAATCACATATCAAAATATTTGTTTGATTGCAGGAATAGTTAATTTATTTGAGAGCAGTTCGTTCTACATTATTAATTTATATGTAGATTAACTATGGATACTTTTAAATTCCAGGAACAACGAACCAAAAATTCGGAATTAAAATTTCATAGGACATGCAGTTTATTCTTTTTTTGTTATTCTATCGTAATTTATTTTAGTATGGATCGCTGGATTGAACCTTCTAGACAATTACTCTACCTTAAAAACTGGGTTACTATTGAAACGCTTGAAAATCAATACTTTAAAGTGGTAATAACATACATATTTATGCAATTTCAAGAATAAACGATTGGAATTTCGATTAATTATTAATTGGGCGCTCGCATTGCAATGTCATCGAATCAATTTTTTGAGTGTTTGAGTTCATTATTTTTGATCGAGAACTCGCTTGCAGAATACCGAGAATGCATTTTATCTATCGACTGTTTTTTCCTGGAGATATTTCTTTAGAATCAGAGCAATCCCATTACAGCGAAACTCAAGAAGGGTGTTTTTTCATGTGTCCGACTAGTCTTTAAGGAAGATTTCCTTGGCCTCCCGACAACGTGTCTCACGACCCTTTACTCTCAACTGGTTTACGAGGGTTGTTATTCTGAAACCTTGATTCAGAATAATTCAGGATTGAATTGAAGGACCAGAGAGACTCGAATGTTTGCCAAGTGCTGGATAAGAGAAAAGAATCGCGGATTGGGACTTGAAAATGGAATAATGACGTTGTTTTGTATTTTAGTCTGCTTCTTTCCGTTTCTGCATACCAAAGTGGATCTTTTCCATTACCCAAGACTTTTGTAATTGGATATCACAACAAATTTCATTCAAGCCAAAAAAAGCACCACGCACGAACAAATTATAATATTGGTGCTTGCTTTTATTTTTATCGTTAAGGGAACGCAATTTTTAATTACATCATGAATATTTTCCGCTGTTGCCCTCTTTCTCCTAGCGAGTTAATTAAAGAACTCCGAACGACTATAATAAAATTGAAACTGTCGAAAAAGCATTGTGTAGTATTTTCTCCTATTAAACTTCCAACTTGAATTAAAAATTTTTAGTTTCGCATCTCAACAATTTGACGTTGTGAGGAGTCATCTAAATTAATTAGAGACATAAATCTTTGTATTATTGTATAAGGTTACATCAAGACTGTTAATATAACGGAGCTTCTCCAATTTTACGCCAGCAATGTGAAGTTAAGAATTTACGCTTTAGAGACTTGTAAAGTTTGTAAGTATATGGAGCTTTTCATAAGCACAAGGGTCGACTTTGAAGGCGAGATTGAAAATGAGGCTCGGTGTTTATACATGCTCATTTTTATTAAAAGAAGATAGTTTTATTGTCTCTGAAAATTACTCCAAAACTTCAGCAAAACGATTTAAATATTCACAGACAGACATGCATATTTAAATACAATACGTCATTAAGAGAAACAAGAATAATGAGATACACGAAAACGTAATAAATCACCAAGAAAATGATGAATACTACATACAAGAGGCGATGGATATTTCACCCTTTCAACTTGTGAAGAGGGTGTAAGCTCGTACTTTCGTTGGTGTCTGTCTTTACACATCCTCTCTCACGACTTGTCCCAATGTCAATAATTCAGTTGAAGAAATGGTGTCGTAAGTTGTCTTAATGAAATGGTTCGTAATTTGTGACATCAGGAGTTAATTTGGAGGAAGAAGAAACATGCAAATTGGAGAAACTAGTGACAGGGCGAATTATCAAATAGTTTTATTTTATTGGCTTTTATTCAATATTATTACAACAATGTTTTATAAATTCCTGTACACATTAATAATTATAATTAAAAGCAATTAAGGATTTATATGTTTGTAGCTAAATTCGTTTAATTATGTTACGTGTGTTTGTTGATTCGTGTAATGAAACTGATCGATGGTTTTATTAAAAAAAATCTCAAAATCAAAATTTGATGGTATAAATTTCAAGGCTCTGAAGTTGGAAACGTTATAACAAATTTTAAAATTTTATAACACGAGAAGCAATTTTAATAATTTTAATATGTTGAACAAACAAGGAGTTTCCTTCGCTTTTTATTAAATTCTGCAAGTATTCTGATGATTATTACGTTCCACTTCAAAAACTGGAGAACTTAATTAAATAAAAGTTGATGTGTGACCAGTATGCTTCAGTTTTATAATTTGTGACAGTGAATAAATTAGAAAATTCTCTCATTTGGAAGATTTAATCCTCAATGAAAGTTTTGATGAGAAATATTCCATAATACCCGATTAAATCGAGAAGGGTTTTGGGTCTCACAAGAATAAACGTTATATATTTGTACAAGCGCCTATGGAAGGGTGAATCCCCTGATTTTCACATTTTGATTAATGCAACATAAATATTTTGCCAAGTTAAAAGATGATTGTCTTTCGATTTATTTGAAAGCGTAAAAGATTTATCTAGCAGGAAATCGTTTTATATGATTGGTTCAGGTTATAGACATAATCTTCAAGATCAAATCGTTTCAAAATAAGCCTCTTTAAAGTTTCAGTTTGAACGACGGAATTCACTTCATAACTCAAAAGAGGTTTCCAACTATTCTGATTTATAACTTTCAAGAGAGCATCGGATATAACTTCTTCCAATGATGGTCCATACTATGAGTTATAAGCTTGTGAATTTACGAGCAGCTCTTAACCAATAAAATGTGTCATATTTATGTAGCTTTTGAACGAATACATAGAAAGAACAGAAATTGTGATGATTTTTATCGGACTCGTATTTTGTTCTTTCGCAAATTGATGGAAGTTTTCTTCTACTGCAGTATTTCGATCTATTTTAAATTCCGGTTTTTTGTAAAATGGCGGCTATAAATATATCTATCATTACGCTTTTTGGCTTAGAAGCAAATGACGTGCATATTTTCAATTAAATTTAGAACGGACAGTTTACATATTTAGCCGCGCTGTCAACTTAACTAATGTTTGAGCGTCGAATAAAATCCGCATGCCGTTAGAACTAGATCTTTTTATAAGTCAATTTATCATCGTTTCAGTAACTTGTAAATCTTATTAACTGAGTGATTACAAGAAGATCTCACTTTGTGTTAATAAAAGATTATTCCGTGAAACTTTTTAGTCCAATTGGAGTTAATCAGAGTAACTTTTGTTCGTTATTGGAAATTTCAAATATCTGCAGTAATTGTAATTTCATTTCGACAACTGCAGTGCTTTTAAATATTGACTTTTCCAGTTAACGTTGGCACCGGGTCAGATCAACAGGTCAATCTAATAGCATGTACGTGATTGGAAGCAGAACGTTGTTACAAACTACTAGATCTAATAATTGAGGAACAAAATCTTTTTGTCTGATCTTTAATTTTCATCCTTTATGACATGCGATTCGTCACAAATAACTTCAACCAAACTAAATTTCTGTAGCTTGAAGCGTATGATGTAGGTGCTTGATGTTGCGGGATAAAAGCAAGCTTAAACGAATTAAAATTGCTCAGTCCATGAAATTCACGCATGAGAACATTTCTAGTTGCAATAGTGGCTCATACGAAATTGCCGCAGATATTTAAAATTTGTTGATGAGTTACCGCCGCACATTCCATTTTGATTACCCTAATTTTACTTCTGTTTTAGGTTTTAGTCAAAATAAAATGTGGTTGCAACTGTGTTTCCAAATTAATTCTGACCACGGCGAATAACTGAATTAGAACCTACTGAAATTTCGTGGTGCCAAAACGCAAAACAAGAATTTTTCGAAAATTTAACAAATAGAAAGATGCATTGTACGGTTACGTTTTATGGTTCTCTTAGACTTTTATTTGCGATTTTCTCAAAAAGTGGTATATAAAAACTCAGCAAGGTCTACAGGATAGGTCATGTCATGCACAGAACTGCTCCAAACTAGAGTAATTTTTTGTACCATCAGTTACAAAGAATGTGTTTTTTGGGTCACTTGTATACCTTGAAATGTACATATTTAATTCTATTTATTCAAATATTTCATTGTGTTCATTCAAGCCCTTTGTTTAAATGCAAACAATTGAATGAATGTGTTTTTATGAGTGGCCGAAATTTTTTTCGATTTTCATTGTATGCAGTTTTGAACTCTAGATAATACTAGCTCAAAAACTGAAAATTTTGTATTGACATATTTAAATAAAGAGAATTAAAAATATCCGATGCGCTCAAATATTTGATGAAGTTTAAAAGATGTAAATCTAAACTCTACAGAACTTCAAGAGAAATTATGAGGTACCTAAAGAATCGAAAGAATCTAAAGCATTTCAGGAAATAACTGACAAATCTGAAATTTTAAAATTCCTGCTGAAGAATAAAATAGCAGCTCTGAAAACTCTACAGTCGAAAGATGCGAAGGAAGAGTACAATCGCAGATCCAACAGACTTTGGCCAATTTTATTATAATATTTTTCGCTCTATGGCCATTAATGAAAGAGATTTAATTTAATTTCAACTCAGGACGGGTTTTTGACTGGAACAAGGCCCATCACTAGTTAAGAAATGAAACGAGTAAAGTTAGAACAAGATACAATCTCCAGTGATTTTATTAGGGTCTGAGAAGATAATTTACTTAGATTTTAACGATGTTTTCATCTCAGGCTTCCTTATTGGATTCAACAGATGTTTGTCTGCATTCAACAATAAGCTCCGCAACACATATGTGGTTTTACGGATAGATCGACTACGAGATCATTTATAGTCGACGAAACATTGTAATGACTTTTTAAAAGAATTAGTATTCAAGTACGGATTTAGTTTCTAGACTCTTAGTTATTATATATTTACGCATCCGTCGCAGTCTTTCTATTGTACGGTTCTTGAATACTTTAAATTTTACAAAAGGTAAAGTTGTGACATTACGTCTTGGTTGCTCTAGAACTTTAAATTTCTTATCATTAATTAACAACTTTCAAAGGAAAGTCTGAAAAGTGCACTTTGGACTTGCTTATTCTAAAATAACGGTGCAACAACTTTTCAAAGTGCATGTACTTCATTTTAATTTAACATGTATCATAAATTCCCCTTTTATTTAAGTGGGAATCAAATGAAGGATATAGCGGAAGATGAGCTTGGTTTCTCTTGTGGAAATTTTATAGCAAGTACGAAACTGAAAGGCGTCATCATAAAACCACACTTTATTAAAGTTGTTACCCAAACGAAATTGCTTATGGCATTCTGGTAGGCGGCACTGTAACATTTTTCAACGAGATTGTGTAAATCTTTGTACTACAATTAGTTTTTCTTTGTTGCAGGTGAGGAAAATTCCACCCCATCCAAGTTTAACTCCTCTCCATATGTGCAGAGTTAAATTTAAGTAAAAAACGAGCGAAGACATGAGAGGTAAACGAACTACAAAATCTGTGGGTAGTTCCACTAGTTCATTGGCACTAATTTTTCGAAAATCAAAGTGTTGAAAGTGTCTCGTTCTTTTTTATCATAAACACAGAAATAAACCCCGAGATTCTACACTAGTGTTAACGACATTCTTGCTTTAAAGTGTACCTTTATTTATTTAGACTGTTTTACTTCTCAACTGTCGGTATCAGATGAGAAAAGAATGATTCATTCACTGAGGCAAGGAAGCTAAAACACCTACTCGCTTTCAACTTGTGACAATGTTAATGCGTTGTGCCCGAAGGGCCACTCTATCAATTTCTTGTTGAAGAATGTATCCGGGAAACAAATGATCGGCATCTACTTGAATATGAAATTTTGTCGCAGAATTGATGATTCCAGAATACCGAAAGCTTTTAAAAGCTCGATTTTTTCGCAGTTTTGTTGCTCTTTTCTTACAGTGAAATTTGTTTGCGGTATGAAATGAGGTCAGGATTCATTATTTTCCTTACATCTTATCTAATCTATATCTGCATTGACACATTATGAAAATGTAATCATCCACGGTACTTTGAATTTATCGTGTTCTTTATATCTAAGAACTTGAATTCCTGAAAGGACGAAAAAGGATAATAAAAATCTTCAGGGGTTTAAGAATATTTCAGCAAGCTGACAAGGCGCTGACATTTAAAGATTCCAGAATTTCGATCAGTTTTAAAGTTTTATTAGAATCTGGGGACTAGAAAATATGTAATACTAGAGAGTCAAACAATATTATTTGGAGAAGTGGAAAACGTCGATTGGCGATTTAAAGAAGATTGTAGAGACAATGAAAGCACCAGAAATGAACGAAATTTTAACCAATTTTCTCCTCGTGCAAATACTGATTGAATTAAATATTTAGAACAAATAGACAGGGTTGAATACCGTTTTATTTTAATTTCCTGCTGTCAGTCCAGCATTTACTTCAATTTTTCGTTTCTGTAAGACTTCTATGGTCTGTACCAGAACTATTTTTACTCAAATTGTATGGAAATTGTTTTGTGAAACTTAATTATTCTCAAAGACAAGTAATTACATGAAAAAGAGGTAAACTAAGAACCGCGAGCACGCTGCAGACCGTGGGGAACTCTCCAATCGGATTTTACGCCAAAGTGCTTATTTCGTTATTTTTTATCAGAGATGAACCTCTTGACTTGAAATTTTAATTTTGCGGGGACTAATAATCCGGTCTATTTAATACTAGACTCTGGAGAAATCATCTACTTGTAATCCATTCACGAAAAGCATTTACGACGTACTTTGAGAAGATTAATAAGTTTGTTGTTATTCACGTACTCCAAGAATATTGTTCAAAGACAAAAGTAAAATAGATTGAGATTGGCTCCCTAAGTGAAGACAAAATCAGAACTGAAGAAAATCGGTTAAGCGATGTAATTTCAACTTCTTTAGTTTGAAAGATACAAATTTATGATGGACGTTTTACGATTCGCTCTACGTTTAAAACGGAGTTCGTGTCGCCATTCGGAGTACCAAGTGTCACTATCTTTGAACTAAATCCCATTTAGTCATCCAATTTTTATGGCTCTACTGGTCTTGGGCTGTGGATTTATATAAAATGTCAATAACTCCATTTCACGCAAGTGTGCACTGTATTTAAAAGCAAAAGCGCTTTTTTCTGCGCCCAGTAAAGTGTGGAAAATCTAACAATAGATTAAAAAAATTCCGGAAATCTTAAAATAAACGTTTTTTAGTAGCATTGCGATAAAAGAAATTAAGTATGTTAATATTCATGTGTGTAGGTAATTAAGATAGACAAAACGTTATGTGTGACGAGGGTAACATGCTTTGTCACTTTAGCAGTATTCGGTTAACTGGGATGGTAATGGTTGCAGTGATGAGTAATTATAACTTTGTCATATCTGGTTGCGAAGCAGATTACGAGATTAAATGCGTCTGTTTAGAGGAGAAGCGAAACGGAAATTTGCTCGACAAATTCAATTCTCCGAATCGAACCCCTTGCATTTTTTATTCTGCATTTCCGTCCTTAGACATCTCATAAGTTGCGTATTTCACCGGAGGATTATTAATTTTTTCCCGTTAACACTTTCCAAAGCTCATCACTTTTTCATGAAAAATCAGAACGAACCTCGGGAAATCTGTTAAAAATAAATAGATATTAAGTGGTGTTTAAAATTTAAGCGTCCACGTCGAAGTTTAAAGCATATTGTGTTAAAACTAGCAATAAAAGCGATTAACGTGCAGCTGTGTAAGCCGCAATTTCGCACAAAAAGCTCTCATGGGTTCGCTTACACAAAGCCGTCTCAGCTTCCGTCGGTTACAGAGAACACACATTAGGTATACATACACACGACAACTTTGTCTTTGCTGAACTTGGAGAAGAGTGGAATTATCGAATTTGTTCATTTTCGTATTCGCGCTATCTCCATTATCGTTCAACATTTCCTGGTAATCGGAAGGCATAGATCAGAATACGACGTGCTTCGATCTTTCCGTTTTGTTTCGTTCTGATCTAATTAATGGTAGATAAAAGAAATCGTTTCTGTTACACCGATTTCATGTTTTTTAAATAAAACGAAAGGTTCACAAAATTTGCTTTATATTGCGGCATAAAAACGAGATGTAAGTCGCAAAAAATTTGATTTTACGGTGTGCAAAACATCAATCGAAGTTTAGTATGCAATAAAAATCTTCAATTGTACTAAAGTCGCGTCCTGACAAAGTAAATGCAAAGAGATTTTCTAATGGTAATTTGAAAACAGTTTATGTACCTGCTTGTGGAGAATGGATAACATCTCTCAGAGCTATAATTTTCGCGTAGAAATGTGGTGGGTGTAGTGTGCACCTATTCAATTTTCTTTCAGTAAATAGAGGATGTAAATATGTGACAATTTGCATTCCGTATTTTCATCGAAACACTCCTTAAAAATGAACCCCCTGTATATAAATGCTAAAACACTTCACTGTTTTGTATGGTCACATTTACGTTCGCACCGAGCTTTGTGTCACCAATATGGAATTTTTATTATTCGCATCTAAAGATAGCCATAACACTAACTCTATGGTTCCGTTTGACCTTTGAAACCTCTCTTAAGAGGTTGCTTCAACCAATAATAAAATTACAGTAAAAACGAATAAAAATGAGAAAGATCGACAAATTACGATCCTCCTACTCTATAAAATGTAAATCAATGCAAAGAACTTCGCGTGGTGGTTTCCCTGCTCGTGCGCATTCTAGTAACGGTAACAGATTATTAAAAAAGTATTAAAATAATTAGTTGAAACGTAACAAATCTATCAATACCACGCTTTGGTTTTAATAATTACCGGATTATTGAGTAATTTGCACTGACGGCAATTATGATTGAGTTTCACATTACTTAATGAATTTCTGGAAATAATTTAATCTCATGATTGACATCGATTAAATTTTACGCTTGTGATGATACAAGCGATTAATGTAATATCGCATTAAAGTTCCAGGTTGAGATCGTGTTAGACAGGGTTTTCATTGATTGTTTTTGCATTTTGTGATATATTGGACATTTTTTTCAATCGGGAGTTGAGATGAATTGTGATATTCGATCAACTTCCAATAGAATTTCCAGGATAAGCCATGCAAAGCGGAATGGTGCTCTGCAATTCCGAAGTGACAAAAGGGACCGCTAATTGTGCACAAATTACCATATACAGACGCAATTTACATGAACCGAACCGTGATGAAATTCGAGCCCATTGTGGATACTCTGTTAATGTCTTATGTTGGTTCTTGCCTTAATTTTGATTGTTGTGTTGAGACTATATCGACAAACTTAAATTAGCATCAGCTGTTTGGATATAATATTTGATTTTAATATCAGTTTGGTACTTGCCCAAACACGCCAGTAGAAAAACACATCTAAAGAGCAATTCTTTAGATGTGTCCGTGGAGGAATAAAACAAAGCATCGCCTATCTTTCATTTCGGTTTGATGTGTGTGTAGGCCGAAATATTTATTGAAAAAGCAGAACCGAGATACACGTAATGAAGCATTAAATATGTCGGCGGAAATAAATGCACATAAAATCACAATTCGGATAGAATAAACGTAATCCTGTGATCCATCATGTGTGGCTGGTGTTTTCAAAATAACGATGCATTGCAGCCAAGCGGTGGCAGTCGAAACAGGCTCGTTTCCGTAAAAATATCAAGAAAGATTTGAATAAATTAATAGAGTTTTGTGAGAATTGCGGTGCTCAATTAGAAATCTTTCAGAACTCTTTGTACTGAGCCTTTGCTATTCTTGCCTCAAACTGTTTCAAGTTATAAAATTATGGATCAAAAAAGACAAGTTTTAGAATTTTTTCTGAAAAGGATTTAAGATCTGTTTTTTTTATAATGTTGAAGCTACAGTCATGAAATTTTGGCAGATTGCTATCCTTGTCTTTCCAATAACCTGTTCAATTACAATAATTATGGAACAAAAAAGACAAATTTTAGATTTTTTCTAAAGAAAACCATTGAAAATCTATGGCCTGTCAGTTTTATAACTTTGAAGCTACAAACTTGAAATTTTGGCAGATTTCTATTCTTAGCTTTCCAATGAACTGTGTTGAATTACAAAATTATGGAACAAAAAAGACAAATTTTAGAATTTTTTTCCTTGAGAGGATATAAAAATGTTTAAAATTTTCAATCTAAGGCCTGTCATTTTTATAATTTTTAAGATTACAAGAATGAAATTTTAGCAGATTACTATTCTTGCCTTTCAAATGAAATGTGCTAAATTACAAAGTTATGGAACAAAAAAACGAATTTTAGAATTTTTTTCTTAAAAGGATAAAAGGATAGCTTTTCAAAATCAAGACTTTTGCAGGCATAAAATTTTGGGAAATTGCTATTTTTACCTTGCCAATGGACTATGACAAATTGTGCAAATAGAATCTTTATAATCTAAAATCTTCGCTGTATGAAAACTGAATACATAGTTTTGACAATAACTGTTATCATCTTCAGCCGATGAAAGCATTTCGTTTGAAGTTTGCATTTGCGAACATTTTCCCTCATTATAGTTAACGCAATTTAAACATGTAAAAGCTTTTCCAAACTATATTTTACCGTTAATTTAATTTTTCAGTTCTCGGGCGTTAATGAGTTAATTTAGCTCGGTGGCACTACAACTCGCAATAAAATTATCGTCCCGAACGGACTAAATAAATTAAAAAACTGAATTTATACATATCAGAAGAAGGCTAAAACTGTTGCAATAGCATGGCGCTTGGCATCAATCTATTTGATCCCAGAGATAAATGCGGTATCTGTAGATTTAATGATGTGATCCCTAGGTCTTCCGCTATCTGCCCTTAAAGTCTGATGTTATATGTGGCCATGTAGACTGGCGCACGTTGCCTTGAAAAGTGTTTCTTATTAGTTTGATTTCTCTAATTCCTACTGTTATTGTATAAATTTCCATCATTCGCAAACGGAATTCCATATTGGTTTGCATAATCCTGAAATTTAATCTTTTGAATTAATCCGGAGCTGGATTGGATTTTGAAAACGTGTTGCAGCTACCTAATGATACCTGCTGCAACGTTTCCTGTTATAGAATTGCCCGACGACTTGCGCAATGCGGGTGGTAGCGTGATTAGTTTCACCATAAATACGATGATAAATTCCAATTTTGTCGAATTAACAAAGGGCGTAAAATGACGTTTCCTTCCGAATAAACAACTTAATTTCACTGTGCACCGGCCACAAACCATTGTTTATCAAACACCAAAAATATTCGCTTAATTAACTCTGTATACTTAAATACTGATCGACCCCGTTTGTCGCCCTCATTTTCTTCTTTGAATAAGTAAACTGTAACTGAATCATGTTCAATTTGTTATTAGATTTGATTTTAACGAGATAATCTTAAGGATCCATCTGCATATTAACCCGAAGTGTACTCTGAGCTTATTGCCAATTTACGATTTGTGGCAAACTGTTGGATGGCTCTCCTTTGTTATGGATGATGAATATTCACCTGCTAATGTTTAGGCGTCGCCGAAGACGTTTGATGTGCTCACGAGTAGGATGGACTGCAGTAAAAAAGTAATCAAGCTCTCTGTATTGACGTCGTTTCCAGAATTCAGATACAAATATTTGATGAAATGATTTTACCGGTTTCTAGTCGAAACGAATTGTGAATAGAACGTTTACGGCTACTGAAAATGTTTGATTTGATTTTCTTACGTAACAATGTGCTGAAAGCAGGACTAATTAGCTGTTTTAATTGGGTGCGCGACATTTCAAATGTGGGGGAGGAAAAGATGGTCTGAAAATAACAGTCTAGGGCCATGTTTCGCGAATATTGAAACTTTTCCAAATATCCCTATTTTCAATATAATTTTATCGATTAACAAACTATTGGAAACAAATTCATGTTGTGCAACGTTCGCCTTTTATCCCCACATTCAGTTCAGTGATAAGCTTTTTGTGCCACTGATAGTTTAGCAAGTGCATCACTAAAATTAGAATACACATGTATTTTTTATAGTTTTGAAGCCACATACATCAAATTTTGGCAGATTGCTATTCTTACCTTTTCAATGACTATGCTGAATTACAAAATTATGTAACATAAAAGACAAATTTTAGAATTTGTTTCTTAAGAGGACATAAAAATGTTCAGAATTTTTTTAAACTAAAGGCTGTCATTTAAATGACTATAAATCTACATCCGTGAAATTTTGGCAGCTTGGTATTGTTGCCTTGCTAATAAACACCGCTTAATTGTCGAATTATAGAGCAAAAAATACAAATTTAAGATTTTTCTTTTAAAAAGACACAACAATTTCGAAAATGTTCAATCAAAGGCCTATCATTTTTATCATTTTGAAGCTACAGACATGAAATTTTGGGAGATTTCTATTTTTACTCTGCCAATAAACTCTGCTAAATTACAAAATTAGTGAGAAAAATATTCAAATTTAAATATTTTTTTTTTAAATTACAAAAATGTTTAATCAAAGGCCTATCATTTTTATAATTTTGAAGCTACAGCCATGAAATTTTGGCAGATTGCTATTCTTACCTTTCCAATGAACTGTGCTGAATTACAAAATTAAGGAATAAAAAAGACAAATTTTAGAATTTTTTTTTCTTAAGAGGGTATAAAAATGTTCAACATTTTTAATCTAAGGGCTGTCATTTCAATAACTTTAAAGCTACTGCCAAGAAATTTTGGTAGATTGCTATTCTTGTCTTACCAACGAACTGTCTTAAATTACAAAAGTATGTTATATATATTAAAACGTTCAAAATTTTCAATCTAAGGCCTAAGCGTGACTGAAAATAACACGCCTAGGACCGGGAATATTTAAACTTTTTCAATCCCCATTATTAAGCTAATTTTATCGATTAACAAACTATTGGATACCAATTCGCGTTGTGCAACGTTCGGTTTTTCATCCCTACATTCCGTTCAGTGATAAGCTTTTTGTGCCCCTGATAGTTCAGCAGGTGCATCACTAAAATTAGAATACACATGTATCCCCATTCATTTTACATATCTCTTTGAATATGAACTGGCGGAGTGAATAATGTACCACGTAGAGCCTCGAATTACATTTAATAAGAATGTGAGAGCAGCACATTCCATCTTACGCTTGATCTCATCGTGACGTTTAAAAATTGCAGTATTCATGAAAGAAATTTTCTAGTTACCGTTTACTTATTTCCCATCAGCTTAGGACGTTTGACAAATTCTCTGGGAGTCACCATTTCAGGTAATTTTCTTTTGATACACGCGTGCTACTTTGTTGCCTGTCTCCATAGCAGAGATCGATAATTAATTTCGAGGATTTAGAAGTATTTTTCAATTCGAAATAATGAACTGTAAAGATCTTTATTCAGGAATTTAATGTAAATAGAAGCTCGGAACGATGGGGAAGTACAACGGGTGTAAAGTTGACGTTTCCTAGCTAATGTAAACATTGTAAAATATTGCTCTTTCAGACCACAGGCGGCTCCCTCAGCTTCCGTTTCTCCATTTTATTTAAAATTCTGTTTATGTAAAAAGAAATCCCAGATTAAATTATTGCGGATATAATTTCGAATTTATTTTCTCTAATTTGACGTCTGAGGTTCCAAGGGAAATTTTAAAATTGCATCTCTGGAAGAACACGTCAACATTGTACAGTTTTATGGAGACACTAAAATTTAAGATGCAAGTTAGATTGGTCGGAAAATTATTCTTATAATTACTTTCCTCGCTTCTCACATTTTATAATAATTTGCATAGACCGTTTAAAAAGAAATTTCCCTTAACTTGAGTGCAATTTCCATATTCTATTCTTCAGTAGCCACGGGGGCGGCTACAATTTTTAAGGTTTTCACAAATCTAACTTACAAATGACGCAAAACAACAAATTTGAATATGGAAGACTTGTAAAACATACACATCAGTGATAATTTATTCTGTCGACTAGTGCATTTTAACTTGGCGGTATAAATATGAATTTCATTACCGATATTGCTTAGTGGAATTTTAGAACGCGTATCCGATAACAGTGAAATATTAGAACTTTCTTTTGATGCCATGAAAGACGCCCGTTGTGTGGTTTCTTATCTAAAGCATCCTATTTTCTTTCCTTGAGAGCGCTCACTCAGATTTTTAAAATCCTCTGTTTTTTAACCTGGGGTGCTTTCCGGAAATATCAAGTGGAGAAGGAAGTTTGTCGCGGCGAGTTCGACAAGGAGGCAATTGGTTTAATATTTGATCATGCATTTCTAGAAATTTTAATAATAATATTGTACAAATTTAGGAAACTAAGCGGGCAACTGAGCATCTGCGAAGCCACGAATCTGGGAACTGAAAAACATTCAAAGGCGCCCTTTAACATGGCAAAATCAATAATTGACAAACTCGGGTCAAATTCATAGTAAACAAACGTGAAAAACAAAGTTTCAATCGATTATAGAGCCCATGGAAAACGCCTGTAACTACAAGAATGATTCTTTCAAAAACAGAATGTATTAGTTTAGCGCAAGAAAAATTCGAAACTAAAACAATTTACAAAGTTTTGTCAGAAAACGTAAGAGTATTACTAGAATGTTTACATTATCGGAAAAAGCAAAAGGTGCGACACGAAGACACAAAAAAGCAAAACTCAATTTCTAGAAGTTTCACTAATCGCACAGAATGTAATTGCGTGTAATTCCATGACTGATACGGAAGTAGAAGAGCGAGTATGACAACAAGTGGTTGATAAAAAATACAAGTAGGTTTTAATAAAATCATGAAACGAATGTTTTTTTCACAGTGGATTTCGCTCTTAAGTTAATGACCAGGTGAAGAAAGGAACATCTGTACCACAGGTGTATCGTAGTGCGTTATTTTACAGAAAAGAGCGCTGAAAAGTTCAATTCAACTGTTATGTGAGATCGTACTTGTTTTACGAAAATAAAAGATTTTTGCACTAGCTGAAGTAAAGTTCTGTTCTTTCAAGAGACGAAAGAGTAACTTATAAAAGCGTAGAACTACGATAGATAGAAAGATGCGCTTTTCGCTATCGTTTTTCTGACGCTTTTCTGAAGAATCCGGTGTTATACAGGCTGTCCCAGAACTCGTGACCCAGAGAAAAAAGGGTGCAATGGAGGCAACTATTCTGGACCAAAATTTCGAAACAAAAATTTTATAACTCAAAAAATAATCGAGTTAAGACGAAAAAACGGTAGCCAATCCGGCAGCTGAACAGAATTTAAAAATCGGTAACTATGGACACATACTATTGTCCATTGGTCAGGTGAACATTACACTCTCGTTGCCTAGGAAATTTTACTCCATCTCTAGAATAAGCTTCCGGGATTGGTTGTTAATTTTTTATACTTTCTCGAATACTATTAAACTAAGCAATTTTTGTTTGGAAATTTACCATCTGTATTGCTGTCTGGAGGGTCCCTCCTTTGCTCTCTGGGTCATAAGTTTTTGGACACCTGTACAGGGTCCGGCAACACTTGTGTCCACCCCCAAAATCGTCATTAATTTTAAAGATAAAATTTTGAAAATTTGCACACGCTCACAGTTGACAAAGCTCTAAAAGCTGACGCAAAAATTTGTTTTTTATCACCGATAGTTTTGGCGTCGCGACGCCTTAAAAATGTAATTTTTAGTTAATTGTGAGGGTTTGTGACATCAACCTCTAATTTAATTTTTTTCAATATAAATGAGTTAAAAATATCTCAGTTGTTATTTTAGATTCAATGCAAATTGTCTTCAAAATTTGAGAAAAAAATGCTGTTTTATCAAGTTAGTTTCCAATTTCATTACGTCAAAATTGGGAACTACGTTTACACCCATCTGTCAAGATCTTGTGTCACTAATGACATTTATCCTTTGGCTCGTTTTAGATTGTAACAAAAGTCTTACTTGGTGAAATTGTCGCTTTGTCGATGTTAATTAACGATTTCTGGTGTTCATAAAGTGCAACATGCCCGTGTTAATCAAAATTAATCTTTATAAGAGTGAATGAAGTGACTTGTGAAATTTTGGTGTAAACGTAGTTTGCCGCTGCGTTGTCATAATTTTGAAAACTAACTTGATAAAACAACGTTTTTTTCGCAAATTTTAAACACAATTTGCATTAGATTTAAGATAAAAACTCAGATATTTGTATCACAGTTATGTTGAAAAAAGATTGAATTCGCGAATATTTCTGCAAAAACCCAAAAATCGCTAAAAATTATACTTCTTAGGCGTCGCGACGCCAACCAAACTGTGATAAAAAACAAATTTTTACGTCAGTTTCTAGAGCTTTGTCAACTATGAGCGTATGCAAATTTTCAAAATTGTAACTTTAAAATTTAAGACGATTTTAGGGGTGGACACAAGTGTTGCCGGACCCTGTATATTCTGAGTCCGAAAATTCTTTTTTATTTTCCATTTAAGAAGGTACATATCTTACGATCAAGC
Organism: Gnatocerus cornutus; assembly: GCA_029298725.1. NCBI lineage: Eukaryota > Metazoa > Arthropoda > Insecta > Coleoptera > Tenebrionidae > Gnatocerus > Gnatocerus cornutus. Next base: position 5,188,488 of record CM055514.1, read on the forward strand.
AAACTCAAAGGTGTTAAAAAGCTTCTTAAAAATGACCCAAAAAAAGACTGAATCTGAAACGATGTAACTACTTCAAGACCATCTGTCAACCTAATTATGTCAATATCTCGTTTATTTGTGAAACTAACTCAAGTTATTTGTGCTCATTGAATGCAAAACTTTACGCAAAATTCAAATCCGGGCGAATTTTTAACGTAGGTAGGTTCGTCTAACAAATAATTGAGTTACGGACGAATTTTTAGGTTGTCACCAGAGAGCCAAATTTTTGAGGTTTTGAAAGTATTGGTGCTTAATATCTCGAAAACTACGACAGATGGAAAGATACGGTTTTTGACATCGTTTTTCTGGAGATTTTTTAACTAAGAAATCGTTCTTGGATTTTCTAAAAGTTAAAAGTTTGAGTTTTTCGGAAAAATTCATGACTAAAACTATGACAAAATTCTGAGGTCGATATCTCGCTTATTTTTGCAATAAAATTGAGTTATTAGGGCTCATTTAACGCTCAGAACTTCCACAACTGACTTTTTACCGTACTGCAACAAATAACCGAGTTCTAGAAGCGTTTGAAATTATGGTTTGTAACCAGTGGGTAGACATTTTGAAGCTCCGGAATATTTTGTTTCGATATTTCCGGAACTATGACAGATGAAAAGATGGGCTTAGAAACCGTGTTCTTAGATTTTCAAAATTTGATAGTTTTTTTAAATAAAAAATTTTGTATAAAAACAATGAAATTTTTTTTTGAATTTGATCGCCACTACTACACTATTTGACCTTCTGAAAAGTTACTTCGGTCAATATTCCGTTTATTTGTGAAACAAACTCAAGTTATTTGTGCTCATTTAACGCAAAATTTCACGTGCGAATTTTTAACGTATGTCAACAAATAACCGAATTTGAAGTTTTTGAAGTTTTGGAATGTCGCCAGAGGAAAAATTTTGAAGCTCCGGAATTTTTAGTGTCTTGATCCAAGATGCGGTTTGCACCATCCTTTCTCTCGCATTTTTCTTGCTGGTGATCTGATGTTATATATTCGGAATTCGAAAATTTAAGACTCCGTTGTTCTTACTTATAGGTCCAAAGTTAAAAACTATTATTAAGGAAAACAAGCGTATTACATAATATCTGAGTCTTTTAATCCCTTCAGCGTCTTTGGAGAATCTCATCACAAAGCGATGAGCGCATTAGAACTAAAATCAACAAGTACGGACGGAAATGAACTAACGTGCCGTTAGTGTTTTAACAAATTTAAAAAGAAACAAACACTTTTGCTTTGTCCGGATAATTTCGACGGAATTTGAACCAAGACGCTAAATAAAATCTGTGGATATCATCGTAAAAAGACGTAGCCGCGCTTCCCCCAAAAATATTTTTACCTGCGTGGAATACAGAAATGACGGAACGACCTGAGCGGAAGGAAAAAGCTTCTTCATTAGACAGATGTCGTTACCAAACAAGAAAACGCGAAACTCGTAATAAAATAATATTTATTCGTTAACCAAGTGCATGACTTTCCACGTGGAGCCTTGAGGGTGACGGGTTAATTCAGGCGCGCAACCTGAACCACCACGTTATTGATTTAAACCGCCCCGAGCCGCGCGCAATGCAGCTTCTGACAGCTTCATCCGCCACCCCCAGATCTCTTATTGATGGTCATTTTGTTATGTCTGATTCTGATTCAATTGCCATTTGAGAGATATTTACTAATTCCGTCGCATTAAATGCAGCGAAATGTGAAATGATTTTCGCGCAGGTTGTTTCAGTGCATTATCTAATTATGCAGTTGTATCGCCGGAGATTTTCTTTCGTGCATATACACTGCGATGAGAATTAATCCTAGAATTTATGGTACAAACACATGTTAGAAGCTTTACAGTAAAAGTTTCCTAATTTAAGTTTTAATCTCGATTTATAACGAGCACCCAGAACACGGCATAATGGATATTAAATGCTTCGACGTCCCTCGCTATAAATCAACGCAAACAAATTCTCTCTATTCCCATTTTTATTCTACCCTTAAACTGCAGCATTTAATTTCTGTTTTAAGGGGTAATATACGTGAATAATTTCGCATAACGCCGTAAATTGATCAAACTGCCATGTGTTGTGTAAAAATTTGCCAATATTGATTAGAGTCAATGGAGCCGCTGGCATTAAGTCGAACGCTTTTAATCTCGCGAAATTTTGCTGAAATCATCTTCAATTTTTCAAGATTTCAGCTCGTGAAAGCTGCACTAGAATTGTAAGGTCGTAATTAAAATCTGCACTTATCAGAGAATTCTGACATTTTTGATACAAAGAACTTTTCATTATAATAAAGCTTTATAAAAGGAAAAGGAATAAATTAAGTAAAAATTAGCTCTGGATTACTTTATGTCTGCAGATTCTTAAAACGAGGGTTATATTACTCATGTAAGCCGCAAAAAAGTTTAAAAGCTGAGATGTATCATAAAGTTAACATGATATTTTATAAAGTTAAAAGCTCTTAACGGATCATGACTCGAAACGATTTTTTACCTGTTTCATGGGTAATTGAACGGGTTTTCTATTAGTTTTCCTAGTTCGAGCCACCTACTAAAACCTAACTCAAACCAGGATTCAAATAGAAAGGAGGGCCAAAAAGCGCAAAACTGATAAAAACTCGAATCTGGGTTCTAGAGAACTCAAAAAAAAATAGAAAGTCCGGATAATCGACAAGCTGGAATAAATAAATCTTTATTCTTTTTAAGTTCTCTTTAGAGTTTCTTTACTAATTGTTAAAATTTTGTAGATAATCTTTTGTTTTTTTTTTTGAATTTCCTAAATTCACTTTCTTTTTGTAATTGATTTTTGTAATTATTTAATGTAATTATTTAAATTGGACTTCTTCTTCTAGATTCTCTTCAGACTTTTCTTGATTTTTTTTATACCCCATATTTATTTTTGATCCCATATGAATCCTTCTCAATTTCCCCCCGATTCTTTTTGAATTTAAGATTCTCTTTAGATTATCTACAATTTCTTTTAGTTTGTTCTTAAATTCTTTCATGATTCTTTGAATTGAAGATTCTCATTATTTTGATAAATTTTTTAGACTCTTTGGATTCACTCAAATTTCCCTACAAATCAAATTAAATTGGATTTAGATTCATTGAATACTCTTCAGATTTTCTCTATTTTCTCTAGATTCTCTTTAAATTCTTTATATAAATTTTCGAGAGTTAAATTCTACATTTTGTTAACATTTTCTAGATCTTCTTTCGGTTTTATTTGATTGTTCTAATTACTCTTTAGATTTTTGTCTCTATTTTCTTTCTAGATTCTCTCTTGAATTCCTTACATTTCTTCATTGAACATTTGATCTAATTAAAAAAACGAACTTTGCAAAATTCGAAGAAATGGAAGATTTAAAGGAATAAGTCGAATTTATAGAATCTTTTCCCCAATTTGTAGTTTTTTCTGTTCGTCTCAAGTTCCATTTATGAATATAAATCAGCATGACCGTGGAAGTGGGTCACAGGTGCTTTAATTTTATCTTTGCAACAATACATCATTAATATAATTACAGCGTCACAAATTTTATCAGTGATGAAATGTATTTTCGTGTTTCATTAATTACTGTCTAGTTAATTTTTATCATTTCTTTTTTGACAAATACTCGCCGTAATTGAAAAGCCGAGTGTTCGGTCTAACTGATTGTTAGCTTCGAATTGGTAAATCGCACAATCTACTTTGAAATCTTGACTCGCAGTAGGTAATTAAGTATGGTAGTAATTTAATTAAGAAGAGTAAACTTCAGAACAAGTAAGGAAACCACCCGCTTATCTAATGATTTATACGGTACGGTCAGCCGTTAAATACTGCTCTTTAAGCTTCTATTATGTACACGTTGTTCTAAATAATTACTTATAGTTCCTACAAATTGCCCTCTAACGAGTTTAGTTTTGAGAGGTATTAAATGCTTGTTTCACTTTAATATTCCATCTTCCACACTACACGACTGCACTTATCGGCTCGAGCTAATTTATCTGACCTGATCTTTACTAAGGGAGAGGAATTAAATATCTACTACATAATTGATTAACTGGACAAAGTGTACGGGAGCTTAGAGCAAAAAGTAGGAGATCGATCTGGTTGCTCTTCTATTTGGCTTATAACAGATTCATTATTAGTTAAAATCCGGAAATTAATCCGGAAGTAGTTGGTATGGAACTCATATTAGATATTCATCAGCGGACCGCACAGATCTGTTAACATTGAAGGCTTTAATAGGTTTTATTGTTTTCGGAGGCTCAAAGCGGTTGCTACTATTTTAAATCAGATGAGTGTTATAAATTTGGCCTTTTGGTTGCGTAATTTCCGGGCAAAAAAAATATTTCAATCCCTTGTTGGAATTTTTTTGAAATCGTTCTGATTTTTGGATTTGCTGATTTCCTCTAGGTCTTTTGGATTGTCATTCAGAAGAAGCTTTTTAACATTTTAGGATAAGAAAAATAAGAGTATAAAAGTGTCAGTTTGTGCGACCTGGAAGAACGGGAAAAGTCACATTTTATTACCGACAAGTAATTACCGAAAAAGTTAGCCCGCCGTCCACTGTTCCAAGAAAGTGATGGACAGGTGGTGTCCTTCTTTGTGACATTTTGATTAATCGCTAAACGAATTACGGCACACATGAAACCCCTTTTAGATGTTAACAATAATAACAAAAAACATCACCCGGCAATTATTTCTCTCCTTTTAGCTCCATTTTCTCGTGAAAAATTAATAAGCAACAATTTTAATTACGAATTTCTCTTTATTAAAATGAGAAAAGTTTTGCTCGTCCACTTGTTACAAGTTTAAACACAATTTCGAGGAAAAACTACAATTACAACTAATCTGTACAGCTAATTTCATGAACAAAGAGCGGATTTTTGCGGCTTTTACGTTTTATTTGTACTTCTGCACCAGCAATTATTATTATTTTAACTAAAAATATTTAAACTGAGAGCCCGAAAGTTTCTGTTGCATCATTTTGTAGATTCTGTGGCACATTTTCCGCTGTTTATTCATAAATAATATCTTTGCAGGAGAGCGACCGTTTCCGTGCAGTTGGAACAATTGCGGCAAAAGATTTGCCCGTTCCGACGAGTTAGCAAGGCATACTCGCACTCATACAGGAGAAAAAAACTTCGCGTGCCCAGTCTGCAACAAAAAATTCATGCGAAGCGATCACTTAAGGTAAGTTCTCATCGCTTCAATTCAATTCCTTATCACACTTATCACACAACGAATAAAAATTTCAAATGCTCGTTGACGCTCCACTTAAACGTATGCGAAAAATATATTTGAATCTTTCATCATATTATTATCTAGAGAACCATTTCCAGCGGTTGAGAAGATGTTTTCCAATTTTATTATAATGAGCTCTCATTTAGCGCTAACGGCTGACATTATGATAAGAGATTCTATAAACTAGACGTGTCACCCTTGTAAAAATGACTTCAGTAAATATTCAACCCTGCCTGTTTGCCTTCGTGGCGTTTTCTTTCTTTTCTTTGTGTTTTCAAATTTCTACCGATAACTCGAAAGTTTTATTGCCTTTGTCTCGATTTTTACAGTCTCGTACCGATGGGAAATTCAACATTCTAATCAATTTTTGAAAGTTGAAATAGTGTCGCCACGAGAAATTCTGATTCTAGCGTTTGATCACTTGACTAATTAATTTGTTACAGCAAACACGCGAGACGACATCCCAACTTTGACCCTTCGGTGCTACGACAGCGTCGGGCTCCCAACAGGGCATTCTCAATTAATTCAAGCGACGGAACCCCTTCCGATGTGCTCTCTGACTCTATGCCCAGCCCATAGAAGACATGAAAATGAACAAAAAAATAGACTTTAGTTACTGTAAAACCCAGAGAGTGTTGCCTTTCTTCGAAGTTTTTCAAGAAATAGTGTCACCCTTTTCTTCTCTGGATTTTCTTAAGTTGGTGACGTTATCTTACGTGAGCTGCGATAATGATTATAATACGTGATTTCTTTAATTAGTGCAGATGTACTGCAAATATTTATACCTTGTTTTGTTTATTGTTAGTGTAGTTTTCAATGCTCAATCACTTATTTGGATTGGTTCTAACTTGAACTATTTACAATATCAGAAGTAATTTAGTGAAAAATATGTTGAATCTGTGTATTAGACCTGCCCTGCGAAAAATTGTTGTATATAATCATAGAATAAGGTTTATTTTTTATTACGAGAAATAACGTAGCTAGCATTAAAAAATTCAACTAACACAAAGATTAAAAGACGATTTACCATTTTTTTATGCTTTCTTTTCACAGTTTCTTTCTTGTATCGGTACCTGTTCCAAATAAGACATTTCGATCTACTTTGAAATGTACGTTTCTTGTTTTATTTAAACTATTAAACTTTATTATTTACGTTTTGTTTATTTTTTACCCGTTCCGTAAAAATGTACAGACAATCGCATACAAATTCGCCTTTGTCTTTGGGCCATTCCGAGTGGAAATCATGCAGTGCAGACGCATGTGCTCCAAAATAAATAAATATTGGATAAAAGGAACAAAACATTATTTGTTAGAGTTGTCGAAAAGTCCAAAAACGGACAGTCTCGTACGAAAAATACTCGCTGCATAATTTTCCTCGGAGTGCTCGCTTTTACTTTTTGTAATCATTCTAAATAAAAAACTAGTGATTCATTAGAATTCTAAAAACTTTACAATAAACAAAAGAGATAAATATAAAGGAAATAATTTAAATTGTACAAATTCCAATACCCCGAAAGAGATTTTTGTCAAGAAATGTAAACCCATCTATTGTATAGTCTAGTGTATGATACTGAAATCGACAATATCTGTGGTTACGTTGTTTAGAAATTCCCGTTGCCTTTATTTTACATTGTGCTTTGAAACTTTCAAAATTGTTCTGCAAGTGACAGCTTATCTGAATACGCAAGATGCGTGAAATTAGCAATATTTCCTGAAATCCTGAAACAATTCAAATTACAACCGAATCGATTCTTCGAAATTGTACGCTTGTTAATTTTATTTTAAACGAATTGGTTTTGGGTTCTTACACTTAAACTGCACATTGTCTTGACCAAATTAGATACGCAGTCAGAAAGGTAGAGTATTTTTGTATTAAATAAGCTTATCATGTGTACCTAATATTCAATCACAATTTTATATCATGTGAACATCCATTGTATCCTGTAGAAAAACGTGTAAATATTGTACATAGAAATGCAACAATATCAGTGTTTATGTTATAAAATGAAATGAATAAACTCATAGAAGTGTTAACTTACATATGCCAATAAAACCAATGCAAACTTTCGAGGTTTTTTTTTTCATGAAAAACAGTAAAGAAAACTCCTGTTTTTCCAATTGCAAATTTATTTTACAAGATGTAGTCGTCTAGAACTTCAGAAATGGGTTTTGTAAACTCTGAATGTCGCTTAAAAGGATTCTTCAGGTCAATTGGCTTTGTTAAGCCGGGGATGTCAACGTTGCTCTTTTGATACTTCTCTATTTTGAAATTCCAAAAGGAAGCTGCAGCGGAGGTATACAGAGGGTACTTTTTGTACAACTAAAACAAAAAGGCGCTATCACCGATTATTTCAGATTTTCTCTTACCTCTTTCTTCATCTCTTCTTCAATGTCACATTTTGTTATTTTCACATTACTGTTATACTTTCCGTCGTATTCAGTACAATAGTCCTCAACAGAAGGCGGCTCATTTCGTTCTTTAATTATTTCGGCTTCCGCTTCATCGTACAGTTTTTTCATTACTTCCAGTCTTCGTTGGCCTAAACCCCTCAACTTTAAAATTAATCTATTGATTTTCATGCGAGCATTTCTTATCAAAGATTTACAAACTGATAATCCATGCTTTTTAATTTTGTGGAAAAGTTGGCGAGGAGCTTCACTGCAGAACTCAAATGGCGCATTTAGTTTAACAATAATTTAATTAATGTTAAAACGCGTTGTTTCCCAAACAGTACTTCCAGAGTGAATTTACATTCCGACCGCTTATTTGTTTAATTAAATTTGTTTTTAAATTTGACCCGGAAACTGATTTTCTGCTTTAGTAACATTAATGAGCGGCGAAACGTGATCCTAAATTGAACTAATTTGTAACTGTTGGATTTATTATTTACCCGTTTGCGCAGTTTACAAAACAATACATAATTACAAAAAATTTAGTCAAAATAAAACTTTTGAAAATCAATATCAAAGCAGGAATCTAACAAACATTTAAAAAAATCTCGATGAGAGACAATCTTGATTGACATGATTGATTGACATGATTTTCAACATGATCTTTTGCCTAACGAGCATTGAATTCTATGTAATCTTAACTGTAAAGAACAGACAGGCAAGTTTCCAATTACTTTGAGTATTTTTCCGAGCACAATAGGAAAAAATTTCCGGCTTTGTCTCTTTGTGAGAACGCATTAACAGTTTATTATCACGAAATGATCTACTTTATCATATTTGCGAATGCTGTGATCAATACGCCTAGAAAACTAAAAATAAGTGAATCCAACTGTAATTGTACGATCTTTCAAAATCACTTTCTTCCCCCTTGAATTTACGAGTGTGCCAGCGAAGAATTTGCTGCCATTAATTTTATTTGGGATGGAGTGAGATTACAATTTTATTGCTAATTTCCTTGTTAATTTCTTTTTGCTTTCAGACCAAGTTTCATTTTGAATTTAAGTGGAAAGTAATAAAAAATATCTGTATAACATACAGACCCAAATGTTGTCTTTCTTCTTGATACGGGTAAGGGTAAGTCGCTTTCATTGTGGATTTCTGGCATCTATCATGCAACTGTCCGTCTTTTATCAGCCATTGTCTGCTATCGCCTCGATGCTTCTCGTGAAAACACCGCTCGGAAATATCTCCGTCGTTGTCGTTTTTCTCGACATGTTCAGTACATCCGAATTCTGGAGAATCCATTTTAATAATTTTAGAGCGAGGGACACTTCTTGTCACAAACTGTCAAGTGTTTACAGGCCAAGAGTTTTGGGTTGCTAAGCAAAGTTTAGTCAATCGTAACACATGCCGGAAGTTCAAGGAGGTGGTTTCTTGCTGTCTTTAGCAGCTTTGTCGGGTCGGGATATCGATGGACGAAAATCCTAAGCTTTGACGAATAGCGAGGGAAATTCTCTACTTTATAAGGATTTATATTCCTCCAATTTTTACATTCGTTTTTTTTAAATTCTCACATGTAAGAATCTCAAGTTCTTATAATAATTAAAATTTGAGACTGGTAGTTTTATGGATTTTGAGCGCTATCCTGCAAAAACAGACCGAAGAACGTCCAGAATGTACGAAAAATCGTCATTTAGCATCAAAATTAGCGGATTTCCTTACGAATTTTCCAGATTTTGTGCAGATTTCTGCTGTTTTCTCTCGAGTTAGTCGTTGAATCTTGATAAAAACTGGTAGTTTTATGAATTTTGAGCGCTACTCTGCAAATGCAGCCCCAAAAACGTGAATAATGTACGAAAAATTGTCATCTAGCATCAAAATTAGCGGATTTTTCTAGATACCAGTACCAGCCTTATTTTGCTTTAACTATTTTATTGTGTCTTCAGTGCTGACAACATAATGTCAATGAATGCATTTATTTCATCAGTTCTTCGCAATTTGTAAGATTCTCCGAGAAAATTCAAATTAAAACATTTCGGAGGGAATATGCGTGGCTGCTAAGTTAAGACATACGGCATGCCTAACTTCACTTCAAGCACAATGTTAAAGAAATATTATTGAAACCGACGCTCCAATCATAAAACTAATTTCAGATTCTTTCTCCTGAGACCTACTTTGGGCAATGAGGATTTTGCTATGATTATTTGTAACAGTTTATAATAATATTTTAGTATCTGTCAACTGTCACTTTGGCATGTCATAAGCATGTCATCAACTTAACCTATATGTTTTACATGGTGGTTCTCATTTATTCAACATTTTATAAAGACACCAATCACACGTTTCATGGCCACAAAATGAGCAAACTATGGAAGAAGTACCTACTGTGGTTTGCTCAAGAGCATGTCGAGTTCCGCTGTGCTGTAAGTTCGCTTTTTTTATTAAAACTCTTTCAATCAAAAAGATTTCAGGAGATTAATTCATTATGTTTATTGTTTAACATTGAACTAAAACATTGCGAAAATGATGGAACTAACGTAAGTAGAACAAATCGATAGTTTTATTGAAAGAAAGAACCGAATTTTAGGCGCCTTATTGGATAATCGAATCCTCTTCTCAAGATGATGTTAAAAAACTTGTTAGTAGATCTGTATCAATACGATCGTGCATTGAACTGTGGGCACACGCAAAAAGTATTGATGATCTGCACCAAATGTTGCACAACTACCCAAAAGAACTAATGGAGCCCTTTTTTCAACCAAATCTTGCTTTTAAAATAGAAGTTGAAACATTCTGCAGACACATTACTCAGAAAGAAAAGATAAACAAGTTGGAGGTAAACTCCAGTAAGCTTTTTCTCAAATTTTATTGAAATTTAGAGTTTTAGTTATCTCCCAGTCCAAGGTCCTGTGAGACTAAAAGATCCAGATGTATGTTTCCAGTACATTGAGTATTATGGTACCAATGCTAACAACCCCCCAGAACTTCCATATGACGTTTTTTTTGGACGATGGGTAAAGTGGCCCCAAATCACGCCAAGTTTTCATGAGAGTTTTAGATCGCAAACGGATTGAGGAAACTAATAAAAATGTTGTCCCTTAAAACCAGAAAGTTTATAGGCAACACTAGCATGGACCCCCAGCTGTCTTTGCTCATGGCAAATCAAGCTCAGGTGAAAAATGGAGATGTGATCCTTGACCCCTTTGTGGGGTCAGGATCTTTGTTGGTTGCGGCCGCGGAATTCGGAGGATACGTTATCGGCGGCGACATTGACTACTTAATGTTACACGCAAGGACCAAACCTTCAAGAATCACACAAAAAGTTGGTACCATCACTGTTGAGTTTACACAATTTTTATTTCTTCATTTTTCTTTTCCCAGGAACGCTCTCAGGATGAAAGCATTAAAGCAAACATGGTCCAATATGGTCTCCAACACCGATACCTCGACGTCCTTATAAACGACTTTGCGTTATCATTCTGGAGAAACGACGTCGAATTCGACGCTATAATCACCGATCGTAAGTTACGATCTTCTCATAGTTTCTTTTAAACTTTATTTCCAGCGCCTTATGGTATCAGAGAAGCCACCGAGAGAGTCGGTACCACTAAAGAGGCCTTCAAAGTTAGTGAAGAACACCTCTCATCGCACATTCCGGCAAAGATCCAGTATGGGATCTCCAGTATTTACTATGATCTCCTGAAATTCTCCGCACAGCACTTGAAAATTGGGGGAAGACTTGTTTGTTGGTTCCCAGTTTTTCGGGAAGATTACAAAGAAGCGGGACTCCCGGCGCATCCTTGCTTGAAGTTGGTAGCGAACGACGAGCAAATTTTATCGAAAGTAACATCGCGGAGACTGCTTACGTTTGAAAAGACCCATCATCCCAATCCGTCCGAAGTAACAGGTGGGAATCACATCCACGATTTTCGGGAGAAATATTTCGTTGTGCGGGAGGAAACTAGGAAGGAGCGACGGACGAGAGAAGCAAATCTGCGCAGGGAAAACTGGGTGAAGTCTGGGAAAAATAAACAAAATTTATAAAACGATTTTTTTTTCTAATACAACACTATTTTTTAGTAAATTTGCTTTTTATTCTTTTACTTCCGCCTTTATCGTCGTTTGTTCTTTCAAATTTCCGTTTTCTGTTCATGTGCGATGTGAACAAGTCTGAAAAAAAAGTTAAAAGGGGTAAGAGTTCATCAGGAGGCTTACTTTTGTCAGGCTCTTCTCCAACTTCTTCTCTGTAGTATTCAGCATCGTTATCTTCTTCAAATTGTACGTGTTTCATCCCTTCCAAAGACTTCTTTTTTAGATCAGCCTTGGCAAGCTCTTTTTTCTCTTGATTCTTCTCTTGCATCTTTTTCCGCTTCTCTTTTAGTTTCCTAGAGAGGAAAATTAGAACTCGAAATTTACAACAACTCAGTCTTACTTCTTCGCTTCTCGCCGTTTCTGTATCTCTAGTTTTTCTTCAGGAGTCTTCTCTATCAAGTCATGGTACAAAACTTCACCGTCAAGTAGGCCATCCTCGATTTTCAACAGCTGCAGTGTTAGTCTTGGTCCCAATTCCGTCAACTTTATGGAGGATTTCCCAGCCTCTACGTTACCCCTGGAAGCGATTTTTTGAGGGAGAGTCACTTGGTGATTGGGATCGTCCTCAAATTCACTCTCTGATAAGATTCCCGATCTAAAATTCGAGTTACTTTTTGTTACACCCATGAAAATGAGAATTACTTTGTTAAAAAGTCTGCTATGTCATCACAGCGTTTGAGATTGGGGACTTTCCCTTGTACAACTTTTTTAACTCCTTTGGAAATCCCAACAGGAGTGATCTTGATGACATAATGCCTGAAATCAATAAGTTTTGTTGCTTGGTTGTAATTAAGTAGAACGCAGCGTCTCACAGTGTTCAAATCGACCTAAAAAAAATATCTTTAATATGTAAAGAGAGAAGTTGTAACTTTACATCTGTTAGATTAATTGTGGGGAACATATTTTGGAACATTGAAGTCATCAGTTTCATTTGCAATCCTTCTCCACTAAAACTGTTCAAAACTATCAAAGGGGAGTGTTTAAAAGCTGCTTCCACAACAGTTTGGCGCTTCAAACTTGAGACAACATCACGCGCCAGAGAAAAATTGTGAACTTTAAAAGTGAGCGTAGGTCCTCGGGGTAATCTTCCAACTTTAAAGTACATTCCTTGCTCTGTCCTGGACAGTATGACCATATGAGAGACGTGTAACAAACCAGCAACAGCGACAAAATCCTTTATTGTGTTCTTCTTGCGTTCCTAAAGAACTGAAATGTTAGAAATTACAGTAAAAACGCCAACTCAAACCTTTAATGAAGCTGCGGTGTAGGGTTCCATAACTTTTCTGAAGTCTTTTGTGAGTTCCAGTAAGTGGTCCCCTGGAAGCCCTTTATGTATGATGAAAGTATGAGGAGCTTGAACGACATTTTCGGGTTCGGTCTGCGAGTTTGTGTTGTTTCTTGCACAACGGCCCTTCTTGCCCTTTCTACGTTTACCCATTTCAACGAAAACACGAGGGTGACGTACTGTAAAAACGAGGTTATGTTTCCCACATGTTTTGACAAGGTTGAGCAGATCTCGGATTCCACGCTATTTGTGAAAAGTTAATTTCTGGGGGAAACCATTTTAGATTTAAAAAATGGCGCTAAAAGTGCTTAATGTTTTGGAGGATAACTTTGTGGCATTAGCATTATTCTGACGCAGTCGTAAAAAAATACTAAATTCGACTCTTTATTTCTTTTAATTACCTGTGAAATGGTTTGTTGAATTGTCTTAAAATGTTAAGATTTTTTTATAACGTGATGGACTACTTTTTCTATTTATATCAATTCTATAAAGTGCTTATTTTCTGCATACAATTGTGAGCTAATATCTATTGCATAATTAAATAATTTTTACGATACAGAAATCAGTGACAAATAATTAGTATTTTTATATTTCCATTATAAAACACCTCAATTTACGAATATAATACGTAGAACATAAATTTGTAGTATAAAATAGATTATGAATTAAGCACTCGTAGTAGCCTCAGTTGAACCATCACTAGCTCCGTTTGAACTAGCACCACCTTCAGTACTTGCATCTGATCCCCCACCAGCGCCTGCAGTAGTAGATTCACCTCCTGCAGTAGTACTATCACCCCCAGTAGTACTATCACCATTGGTACCACCAGTACTACTGCCTCCCGTGGTAGTTTCCCCACTATCGCATTCCACAGTTTCGCACATCAAATCACACATGAAGTCAGTAAAATAATCTGATTCTTCATCTGAACAATCATCGCAAATATCAAACTAAAAAGAAAAAAATAATCCATTTTTGCGTAAATAATACTAGTGGTAACTTACGAATCCGAAAGGACTAACAAATGTGCATGAGACCACCAAGGTGGCGACCACCAACCAGGATACCATTATCATTTATACGGATTTGGTAGGGTTTATTAAATTGCCGCCAAACCAACACTGCGATATTTTGTTTATATAGAGTTCAGTTCAAGAACATAAAACGTCATTATCCGTGCGAAGAGGATAATAAAATCAAGTGGTATTCACACGAGGACAATAATCAATGACTTGCTTCCTCACGTTTCGCTTTTGTTTTAAAGAATACGTATACTTAAAAACTTCTTGCAAATTAGTGAGTTTTGTGTCGTGTTTGTGTAATTTTGCATGAACTGCGCTGTTATTTTACAAACAAATACAATAGACCAAAACATTCCATAGTACGAGCACTAGTTTGGTGGAAGAATTTACAAGCTCAGCTCTGCTGTAAACACGAAAAAAATCAAATCTGAACGTTCTAGCCCATTACAACACGAATAGGAATTTCAAATTCAGTTACCTATTTTTGGTAAGTTTTCTGCGGCAGCAATGAAATTGTGTTATGGTCAAATACTTAAGTTGTAGCTGCAATTTTCCACATTTTAAGTTTCTTGGACTTTCAAGGATTTGGAAATTTTGGATCTGGAATTTTAGGAATTTTCTTCTCCCGAAAACCTGAGCAGCTAACAACTGAATTTTAGACTTTCCACATGTTTCAGTCACAATTTTCTTTGTTTTGTACGAAATTAATCCTCAAAACGAAAATTCAAAATGAGTAGTTTCAATGTGATCAATATAAATTTATTGCATCAATAAAGTTATTATGGGGAAAATCGGATTTAAGCAAGTGTATTGCATTTTAAATCAGAAATGAAATTTCGATGAGGGATAAATTGGGATGACTCAAATGTTACAATTATTTTGAAGCTTTAAAGTAATTTCTACAAAACTTGCCCGTTTACGTTCTAAAAAGGCAGATTTGTTTTATCTAAAGCCGAAGCAAAGAAATTTGCTTGAAATGGAATAAAAACCAAGAAAATAGAATAATTTGTATAAAACTGAGAACCTGCAAACTAAAACATTAGTATGTATCATTTTTCAATTTCGGATTAAGCTTTCTAACACCAAACTAATTAAAGCAGGAAATAGTAAATCTGTTTTTCAACTTCTCAATTCCACCTTTCACTGGCTGATATCTGATATCACATTTTAACACCCAGCTAATCTCTTCATAATTTTTCGTTTTGTTCAATTAACCTACAGTATCTCAGGCGTCACCTAGTTTAATTACTACCTCTCCATCGAGTTAAAAGCAGGCACCTCATTCATCAAAAACCTAATGAAACAATTAAAAATCCGCATCCGAAGCGACATTCTAATTTTTAATGTCTCCACTTCTTGACCGTTGAACCAGCGAGCAGTGCGTCGTACTAGTTGTTCCCGTTAACAGGTACAAATATAGGTGATGAAACTGGGTAAGTACCGCATAACAAACGGGGATGCAGCAAGCGGTTACTTTGGCTATATCAACGGTTATGTCAAGAGCATCATGCCACTGTGAAGTCGGTAGGACCGTGATGCTGATGGTTCAATCGCTGTGCAGTTGGAATGACGGCGGCAGTGGTGCAACTAGTGGTTCTATTGCGGTGTGTGGTACTCCTGTGGGGTGTTTTTGCATTTAAAACTCACACAGAGTACGGACAGTATGATGCTTTTCTCGTTGCGCGATGCGAAGCTCATTGCTGGCTAGTGCTTCAAAGAGATGCGGTAAGATTTCAAAAGTTTAATCAGACCAGTACCATATAAATATTGAGATTAATACCAAGACTGTGCACACAAGAGTTACGCTAATTAATTGCTGCGACTTCCTTATAAGAGTACCACCAATTTGAGTACTAAAAAATTAATCAGAGACTTATCGCTCATGTTGCATAAACAAGTACAAATATTAAAATTATACCTTTGAAGAAATCTTTATTTCTTTCTTATCACGCACATACGTGCTAATCCGCAAGTGCGTAGTTTTGCGAAAATTTACGCACGAAACGCTCAGTAATTATTTATTAAAAAAACGTTTTTGGGCTGTAAATAATGTTTTTTAATAATTAATTGGATTTTTGTCGATAAATTAAGGTCATCGCTATTATTCCGATTAAATGCCATACCTAGATTATTGATTTTTAGTAAAAATAATTTCATTGATCAATTGCATTTTTATTTTAATTAAAACCTCGTTATCTCTAGATTTATAAATACCTAATTAGCGGTTGCATTATTTATGTTAATTAAAAATGTGTTATTCAAAATATATCCGGATGTTCAGATTTCAAGCCCATAATAATCTGCGATTAAGTTCCAAATTCAAACATTTAGCGCTGATTTATGGTAGAGGAATTCAACTTTATGATCAAAGAAATTGATAGGAAAAATTCAGAAATCCGTAAATAAAAATAGAAACATTAGCGCTTTGTTGAAGTCCAATCGCTGATCCAGTAAAACTATAACACATTTAAATACAATGTGAAAATTATGGAATTAAGAAAAATATTTTAATATGTGTAACTTTGTAACTCAGATTATTATGCCTAGTTTTCTTAGTCTTTTTTCTTTTTTTCCAACAAAAACCACAGATTCAGTTCACATTTTTGAATTTTTTTTTAACAAAACAGGGTAGTTTTTCTTATTTTTGGCATAAAAATTTGCCTCACATTTTTAAAAGGCCATAAAAAAGGGTATTTTCTATAAAAAAATGATGTTTTCGGAAAATCTGAGTTAGAAAAAGGGGTTTAAAATGTCAAATTCAACGTTGTTTTTTGATGTTTTAGTAAAAACACGGGTTTTTGTTGAAAAAAATGCATAGAAAATAAGTTACACATATTAGACTACTAAGAAATCGTTCACATGAAATTGGACACTGGACTAAATATTTAACGCAAGTGTAAAAATTCAAGCGACAAGCAGTTTATTCATTTTGAAACAATTTATAGGTCGATTACGCAATTTTAGTTAGTCATTAATTAAATTTGCGGTTCTTTGAATATGAACTGCGTCAAATTTTGGTTTCATTATTGAATGTGAGAAATAATTAAATTCGGAGGTTGGTACTAATGGAGGTGTATCTTACGGTACTATTAACAAATGAGTTCTGTTATTTTAATAATAACAGGTTGAATAATAATAGAATGAAGACATTAACTTTATAATAGGATAGACAATGCGTCTATTGTTGAACAGATTTATTGTATTTGATTTCAATGATTGGTTCATTTTGACAGTGTGACCAAATTTTATAAGTTATTAATAATGACATCATGCAAAAGCTAAATTATGGCCCCCCAGCAAACGCTGCAGCCATAATTATTAAATCTCAAATCTGACATATCCATAAAAGTGCCGCATATAGGTATAAACTGCATCTGAAGGTCATCAACCCAATAAAGTAGGTAATATACAACTGACATACCTTCGAAGCCGTATTGTTAAACTAATGTCTGCAAATAAATTCTTAAATTTAACTGTATCAAATTTGGTCTCGTTAGCAACTTTCGAATTTATCGGTCTTAATTGTAAAATAAGCTGGCATTTTTTTCTTTTAGTGCATCCGAGCCTGTTTGGTGAAGCCTTTTAACAAACCAGGACGCTGTCCAAAAAACGACACAGTTCTAACTCCCTTTGACGCCGTTTGCCTGGATGCTTGTCAAGAAGATAATCAGTGTTTCGCTTTGACTAAATGCTGCCGCCACAGCTGTGGAATAACTTGTCAATATCCAGAAGGATTGTCATCTGCAGAAGGTAAGCTTTCACGTACATCTGTCTATGTTACCTTTTTTTCTAACCATTACGTGCATTCTTACAAAAGTCATTCTGATGCAGCAAAAAGTTGTCCTATCAATTCGAATTTAGCATTCCAGTTATCGCATTGATTTACATTTGTCTGCAAAATTCGAAGTAAAGTAGGTAATCTGGTTATTTCAGTGTCATTTATTAGCAGAAAGGAAAAATTCATTAAGACGTGACTATATGTTGAATTACAACGAAAAGTTTTTACATCAAAATGAAAGAACGTCTAAAGTCTTTAACTGATTGATTTTCATCAAGCTATCGAAACTGGTTTAGATATAAAAATAATGGCCTAATTATTGCCACACAACTCCTGCGCTGAATTCCAATAGGACCACCGAGAAATACGAAAAACGATTACCTTCTTGGATGTTGAGTTGTAAACAAGCATTCTGTATCATTAAATTAAGTGTAAATATGATAATAACAGGTAATCGCCGGGTTTATATGCATAATATGCGGGGAATTGGGCCTCGTTTCAAAATAATAGAGAAGCAAATGTCACTAAATAACAGGGGAAAGGTGCGATCAATAGCAAAAGAAAGAAAAAAACGCGAACCTTTAAACACATAGAGAGCGTAACAAAAATGAGTGTGTTAAATTAGCTGATCTTTGCGTTTTTCAATTTTTTTCAAAAAGTTTGTATTTTTTTTTAAATGGACGTTACTACTAATAAGGCCTTTTCAGAACACAACATTTTGAAAGGATTTTATCCTGTTTTTAGATAAAATTTGTCTTCGGCTCATGAAGTTACGATTAATTTTACTTGTTATAGCAACAATATAAAGGATTAGCATAAAAACTATAAATTGATCAAAAAAATTGATTCAAAAGAAAATTAAGTGCATTAAAAAAATTGGTGTACCCAAATGGTATACCTTCTAGGAAATGGCCAATTTTTAATAAGATCATTTAAAAAAATAAAAAAGCAGAAATAACAATTTTAAACAAATTTTGGGAATTTACATAAATGTTTTTTCACTTCGTCTGGAGGTAATTTTGTAAGAAAAGTAACTATAAAATAAATTTTTCGTAACAATTCAGTTTCTTCATCTTCCTTCAGATCAAATAGAATTTCTTCACCGTTTATTAATATGCAACAAACTGTAGATATTCAATTTTCTTTTCACCTTTACAAAAATTCTTAAAAAGTGTGCTGAAAGGTTTAAAAAACAGGGTAAAAGGGTTTTCATAGGTGATTTTGTTTGGTCGAAATTGAATTCACCTTTAGAACAACAGCATAGATGTCTTAAAATTAGACTTTTAAAAATAGGGTAAAATCCTTAAAAAGTGTGCTGAAAAGGCCTTCCTAGAAGTGTTCACAAAAATAACTCATTTCTGTTGCAGCTAAAATTGCAAAAATTGATTTTTTTGATCATTTGTAGCCCTTTTGGACGTTAAACACAGTAAATTTTGAGTTTCTTTTCTTCTTAAATTCTTGAAAACAATTTTATGTAAAAATAAGAACCCGCTCAGGAGAATTTATTGATCACTTTCGTTTGCGAAGTTTTCTTGTCTGTTGGACAAACATTGTAAAGATGCGATAAGTTGAACACTAAAATATGATTTAATGTTCACCTGAAATTCAAAAAATGCGATTACATAAAAGACGATAAATGCATATTTATTTTATGGTTTATGGTCCCTACAAGGTGGTTTGTATTGTAATTTATGTTCATTATCAAGTTGTAAGTTACAAATTAACATTTTACTCCCTTTTATTACCATAATAAAATAAGATTGAATGAAGAAAATACGGCTACATTATCTCACTTTTGCTTTCAGAAGTGCCTAGCATCCCCCAAGACATTAAAATATCCGAAGGCTTAAAAAAAAGAACTATTTATTTAGAATGGACTTCTAGCACATTAAACCAAATAACGCAGAAAAACAGCACGATTCTCTACATCATAGAAGAACGCCATCACACCGGTCACAATTTCATCGAAAACCATTTAACCGAATGGTCGTTCTGTGCCCGCTCAACCAAAGAAAATTACACTTTAAAAAAATCGGTTAAACCTGGACGCTGGTACCAATTTCGAATAGCTGCAGTGAACGAAAACGGCACAAAAGGATTTTCCAAAATCTCACCCACTTTTAACATTGCCGCAAGTAAGTACAATCCAAAAAAGTAAGAAACTAAGACGGAATTCTAGAACCAAAACCGCCGAAAGCTCCTCAAAATGTAACCATCACAGCTTTATGGACTGACGTGAATGGTTCTCTCTCTGGAGAACTTCACTGGCTGCCTCCACGGTCAGATCTTCCGATACAACGCTACAAGGTGTTTTGGAGTAAAAGGTTACACGGGGCTAAACCTCTGGACTCGGTTCTTGTACACCAACAACTAGTACCAAAGGTAACAAAAGTGCTGACATTGATTTTTATTCATGCTGAAGCTTACAAAGAACATTCGCAGGCGACTGTTACAGTAACTAACTCAGGTTGCCAAATTGAGCTCAGGTTTTCTGGAAAAGCTGTAGATGCTTTTACTTCTAGGGCTCGAGGATCGCGTTTTTTCAGAACGCGAACTTTGTAGTGTTTTTCAGTGCAGCGATACAATCCTCCACAGATATCTGATTTGCAGACTCCGGTATGTAGATATCTGCAAACGGTTTTATTGTTTCGTGGTGTTTTTTTTGGACTTACCGCGGGTAGTACTGATGTCCTAAATCCAGGATGCGGAACTCCAACCCGCAGAAACACGAAAGTGGCTGGGAAGAATGGTAGTACGATGGCAGACGCGTGGATTTTTTACCAGTAAAGTCCTTGAAGTTACCAAATTGGGACATGAAAACACGTATAACACCTACCGTTTCGTCATTTTCCTTCGATTTCCTCTTGATGACGTCTTCGAAGTTACTTTGGCACATTTCGTTGTCGCTGCATTTGTCTTCTAAATAATTGGTACTTCCTTCATCGTAATCTAAAAAGGTGTCGCTTTTTTCTTTCCATGTTTCCATTGATTTGTTTAATTTAAGAAGCGTGCAAATGAGAAATAAGAAAAGTGCCAAGAGATTTTTCTGTAAACAAAAAGATTTGTTACAAGAAACACAGCAATCCGAAGAGTAAAACCATCTCAAGCGATCTCTTGCGTACTATTGAAACTAATAGAAATGGCAGAGCTTAAATACGTTTTCCCAGAAAACATCCATTAGGATTGTGGGATGATATCATGTTGCGCTTTTAAAAATAAAGGTGAAAAGAACAATGAAATGAACTGGCTATTCAGACATCTTTTATATGATTAAAAATCGATAATTTGTTATTACCTGTGTTTCTTTTTAGGATCAAAACAAGTTTCTACTTCAAGATTTGCAGCCGAACTCCTTGTACTTTCTCCAAATTCAAGCCCTCGTTCAATACGGAAGAAAACGCTTGAAAGGCCAAAAATCTGCGCTCGTTTTGAACACAACAAATTACACAAATGGTACTTTTATTATTTAATATTTACAACAATGTACCTTAACTTTAATGACATAGTTACCCATTCTTCACCCATCGCACATTTTGTTGCTAAAAATAGCATAGAAGGTCTATGTGTCCAGAAAATGTATTGGGCGCAGGATAGTTTACGAGTTCGGATCTCCTGGAAACCCAAAAAAGAATCGCTCAAGTACACAGTCAGCCTATGGAATGGATCGTGTTATGAGAATTCGAATCTTCGGAAATATTTTAAGCTGGCAGCAACCACGAGGGTAGGTAAGGTAAATTTGTGGAGAGATCTAATTCTTGAGATTTCAGACGCCTTATTTTGATTTGTACGATCTTCATTTTAACTGCCGGTATAAAGTAGGGGTCCGGAATATTTTAAATGGAAACATGAAGTCGATGGAAGACACTATTATTACTTTTATGACTCCAAGTTGTCAAGATTTTAAGAAAGTTAATCGAAAAGCGCGATGTACAAAGTGAATGTTTTTTATTTAATATTTGTAATAAACTTTTTATTAAAATATAACTGTCTGGTTGATTTGTTCCCACTGTGTATTTCAGGTAGATTTCTGAGTAGAGCGTGCAAAAATTAATTATGGATGAACGCACTTGGAAATGGAATGTGCGTGTCCGTAGTGTATTATGTAACAAGTGCCGAAAGCAGCAGTTTCCTGCGGCTAGTTTTCTGTTACATAAAATTGGAAATTTCGATTCGAATAATTATGAATTTTTCGTCTATAACTCGTGGGCCTTGAGAAGTTGAAAACTGTAAACTTTATGTTAACTAGGATTCATTTAAAAAATTAAAAGAAAAACTTTGTTGCACTGAATTATAAAACACAATAATAAATTATACAATCAACTGCAATTTGGTAAAGTTTGCGAATTTTAATAGAGAATGCTTAGCCTTTGAAATAAAAATTTCTAAAATTTGTATTTTTCGCTCTACAATTTTGCATTAAAAACAAAAATTTTTAAAATTTGTGTCCTTTGCTCTAC
Source organism: Gnatocerus cornutus (assembly GCA_029298725.1). Lineage (NCBI taxonomy): Eukaryota > Metazoa > Arthropoda > Insecta > Coleoptera > Tenebrionidae > Gnatocerus > Gnatocerus cornutus. The sequence continues at coordinate 5,210,763 of CM055514.1, forward strand.
AATTTAGCAAAATAGTCAGTGGCGTAACTATACCGTTTGAGGCCCGTAACAAATCCATCGGATGGGGCTCTTTCTCTATTGATTTTTAAGAAGCCCTCTTTGACCAGGGGCCCTTCCAGCTCGGTCTTGCCACCCAATTGTTACGCCACTGAAAATAGTAGAGTTAATGAGTCGTAACTCATAAATAGTAATTTTCCTAAATTTCATCGTTGTAACACTCAAATTACAAAAATTAAGCATTTTAGAGAAAAATCTCGAAAATTTTTGGTTCGTCTTCAAAATATGTGTAAATTTCTAAAATTTGTGTTTTCCGGTCTACAATTTTGCAATTTTGTGGTGTTGATGCACGAGCTAAAAATAGTCACTTTCCTAAATTTCATAGCTGCAGCACTAAAATTACCAAAATTACAAATTTTAATGAAAGATATCTGAAATTTTTGCTTTGCCTTAAAAACAAAAGCTTCTAAAATTTGTGTCTTTTTAAGATCTACGATTGTAATTTAGTAGAGTTAATATACGACCCAAAAGTAGTAACTTCCCCAAATTTCATAGTTCTAGCACTAAAATTACCAAAATTACGGATTTTACTACAAGATCCCTAAAATTTTTGCTTTGCCTCAGAAATAAAAATTTCTAAAATCTGCCTTTTGCTATACACATTTGCAATTTGGTAGAGTTAATACACGACTTAGAAATATGTAGTAACTTAAATAGTAACTTCCCCAAATTTCATCGCTGTATAACACTAAAATTACCAAAATTACGAATCTTAGTGAAGATATAGGTACCAAGTTTTACTTCGCCATAAAAATAAAAATTTCTAAAAGTTCTGCCTTTTGCTCTACAATTTTGTAATTTGTAGAGTTAATACACGACCCAAAAACTATCAAAATTACTGATTTTATTGAAAGATTTTAGTAGCTTATAATAAATTAGGAAATAACGAATTAAAAAATTCAAATTAGTTTTTTGGTGCGCTCTGTTCAAATCTAGGGATTTTCTCGATCAATCTAGTGAAAAACTGTCACGCAACGCTAGGATTCCGTCCTTTCATTAAACACAAGTTGACATGTTTCATGGCTGCAATTCTAAATACACCGGAAAGTGTAATGGCCTCGTATTTCACCAATAATTAACATTAAATGAAACAAACTTATTTATATTCAAAAGAAAACAGTGACATTCCACATATTAGTGAAAATGGAAACCTACGAAATTCTCGTGATCCAATACAAAGTTAAGTGATTCTAATGTTCATTTCCATGAGCCTTTGTGTCGTTTTAATAATGAAAATATTTACATTTTAAACGATCATCGTGTTGTTTTGCAAATTGCAGTCGTAATCTGTGATCAGTGTCCTCCGTCGGGAACGTTCCAAAAACCTAACCTATTTCAGTTGTAAACAAGAAAATGAGACACCTTGAAGACACTAACGCTGTTTATACAAGTTCTCTTGAACCCTCACCGGAATATTTGGAGGAATTCTTGGAAATTAAAGAGGACATACCTAAAGAAATCTTTGAAGAATGTGACAATTTTCTAAACAGTGAAAGTGAGAACAAATTGCATTTGGAACTACATGAAGACAGTGATACTGACGATGACATACTAAACAAGAGCCCAAAACGCAGAAACAGAAGGAAATTATTAGTCCCGCAACGAGCGATACAAATTGATAGCCAAAATGCAGCCACATGTCACAGTTCAGATTCATCACAAGATCATTCTGAAAACTCACACATTGAGGACCCTGTCGATAAAATTCTCGCCACGGAAACTGCGAAGAATATTGTGATATCAGAAAACGACGATTTACTTTCCAGTATTAATGAAGACGACATTTTTAAAGACTTGCAAGAGGAAGCTGGTCAGTTTGGTTTTTACTCAGCTCACAAAATCACTGTTTAATTTCAGATGGAGAGAAACTAGACGACGAGATTCTAGACAATGTGAAGGAAGAATGGAGGGCCCACTGGGGGGTAAAATGCAACATGTGTGAACAAGTTTTTCCTTATAAAACGGAATTTGATAAGCACTATCAAGATAATTATGGCTTGGTACCAGTGTACACTTGCACTTTCTGTAATAAGACTGCTGAGAAGTATTCAACTTTTAGATCTCATTGTTATAGACATATTACTGAAGGCCGCTACAAGTTTGTTATACCCAAAAGTTTTCATTTTGTGTTTATTCATTCATATTGTAGGTGCCAAGAATGTCCAAAAGGGTTTAGTTTGCAGAGTATGTTGCACGTCCACGTTTTGGCAAAACATACAAAAGCGAAACCGTTTATGTGTGACGAGTGTGGGAAGAGCTTCGTAACAAAACCGGGACTTAAGATACATCTTAGGAAGCACAAGACTGAACTCAAAGAAGATTATCCATGTGTGGAATGTGGGAAAATGTAGGTGATTTATTAAACTTTATTTTAATTAATTTCTCATCACTTACTAAAATTATCATTTTTATTGTTAACTAACGCTTTGAAATTATATTTCTAGCTTGCATACAAGAGGCGGCTTAACGTCACACATGAACGTGCACCGTTTAGGCCGAAGATTTATGTGCGACGTATGTGGCAAAACATTCACCCAAAAAGTGAACATGCAACAACATGTTAAGCAACACACTGGTGATAAACCACACGGTTGTGATAAATGTGGGAAAACGTAAGCCGAGTTAATCCCTCATAATCCTTTGATTTACGTTTTTTTCTAGATTTGCAGAAAAATCTCACTTGGCCAGACATTACAGCTTTCATAGTGATCAACGACCATTTAAATGTGATGTTTGTCAAAAGATGTACAAGACTGAACGCTGTTTGAAAGTTCATAGCTTAGTCCATGCGGCAGCCCGCCCTTTTGTTTGCACTTATTGCAGCAAAGGGTTTTTAAGTAGTACAAAATTGAAGGTAAAAAAATCGTTTTTAATAAATACAAAACGTTAATTATTTCGTGTTTTAGCAACATTATAACATCCACACAGGCGAGCGGCCATACAAGTGTAAATACTGCGAAAGAACCTTCACTAACTACCCCAACTGGTTAAAACACACGAGACGGCGCCACAAAGTTGATCACAAAACTGGCGAGCATTTGGAGCCGAAAGTACCGAAAGAAGAAGTGCAATCAGTCGCTGATACTGCCACTGATTCTACAGAGCATTTGGTTGCTGATATTACTCTCAGTAAAAATGAAGAACTTCTTTTGCAGCAAGGACTTTTGAACTTTCCTCTCGCTGATGACAAGTTTGTGATTCCTCAACAAATCGAGTTTTTGACTGGTACGTTGACTTATCCGATTGATTCTAGTCTAATTTGATTTTACAGGGACTTCTAGTACTAGTAGTGTGGGGATGATTGTTCCGTACTTCCAAACTTCATTACCAAGCCAAGCTTTGATGACTAACTCTAACAATGTTATGACGATGCAGTTTAGTGATTTGGTACACACGCAGTATCTGCAGCAGTCACTTATGTGATTTCAGTAATGATCAATGTATTCCTTTTTGTAAGTCTGTAATTTAAAGTAATTTTTAGTCACCTTCTTTGTGGTATTATGTGAAAGAAGCGATTTAGTATTAATGTTCTCGTGGTGTTTAACACTATTTTGAGGTGTAAATAATGAGTGTTGTGTTTTTACTGATTGAGCCTAAAATTGCTTGCAACTCTTATTTTTACAATACTAAACTACTTCAGACTCAAAGTCCGTAACTGCTTTAATTTTTCTCTTTGAAGTACAACAGAAACACATTAAGTTATGAGTGTTAGTCTTTAAGATTTGCATGTATGTAATGTTGCTACTGTGTTTTTAATAGTCTTGTAATTGTGTTTATAATAAGTATTTCTTAAATTTTATATTTTTATACTTCGAAATGGCCGTGTTTTATACGTATTTACATTGGTTCAAATTTGTGATGTACCCACATGTACTAATTTTTTAAAAATGCAATAAACAATGAATGCCGAGTTTAACCCGTTTTTGCCTTCTCCACCAAACCGGACCCATTTTCAGTGTCCTCGTCCCAGAATTGGTTTGAAAATTTTTAAGTTCAATGGCACTATTTATTTTGTTATAGGTGACAAAGTAAAAGCTTTTGATGTTTTCTCTAGAATTTGCCGTTATCGTTTTGTTTATACTGATTTATTGGATTCAATTTCGTAATCGAATTTACATTTATTTAAACTTAGTAGCGGCGGTTCCTTTGATGTATCCGATTGGAATTTTCCATTTACTTATATCAGTGCACGACATTTTGAAAGAATAAACACAAGTTTTGACTTATTTGGGTTTGAGTACGATTGGATTTTTTCGGAATAAAGACAGTTCGTTTCAGGTCATCCTAATTAAACAACGTGATAATTTGAATCAGAAAAGAATCAATTTGATGATAGAACTATAAAATTTTCTATTTAAAAGCTTTGAAAAGATAACTACTTTTGACGATATACTTATAACGTGATAATTTTTTTCAACTTGTTGACAACCGTTTCTTAATTTATGATCTGAGAAATTTACTGGTGTTGATCGTTTATTATATTTTCTCTAGGCTTTTAGGTACAGCTGTTCTACATAAATCCACAACTAATACCCATTCCGAAAATTTTCATTTTCTATAACGAAGAACCGTGAAACTAATAAAATCCTTTAAGATGTTTGACAACACGCTGCTCATAAAAAAGACCGAGCTCTGCATTTTAAACGTTTTTTTCGGGAGGTAAACTCTAAATTGCACTAGTGACAGGTAAATGTTAACGGTATTAGTCGTGCCCAATGTAATAAAAATCTAACTCACCGAACAAGAATCGTTTGACACACGTAAAACCGTTTTGGCCACATGAAAACCGCAATAGTCCGTCACGAATATTGGACAACCATTTTCGACTAAAGACGGCAATTAACTAAAGAATTTATTGGTAGTTACGTTATGTAAATTCACAAAACAAAGCGCAAAAAACTTATTCGAGCGAGAACCCTTTTATACGATACGAATGTTTTTTTCTCTACCAATGATTGATTTTACAGTCCAACAAAGTTTAACTTTTCTATTTTTTCCGAAGAAGTCTCAACGGTTCTTCATAATTTAGATCTTATTGTGTAAGAATCCGTCAACAGATTTATCAAATTATCATACCAGCTCTAGTTTTATGATTTTCAATACTTTTTTCAAATTTTGAAGAAGCGATTTTGGCAACAAGAAAAGGAAAATGAAAAGTCTGACTGTCCAAATTAATCAATTTAAGTGTAAATTTACGATTTTTATCGATCTCTTTCGGGTGTTTAGTTTTAAATCATAAAATTTTACATGTTTCTTGAGACCAATTTTTGCGTTTTCGACAATTGTCACTGTAATCTTCTAAGCGATGTTGCTGTAACATTTATGGCATTGTTTGTAGAGTAACATACATTGTGAATGAATTTGAGGACTTTTTCAAAAAAAACTTCAGAAACAGTATTTTTTTACAGTTGGTTTAGCCTGAAATTTGACACTAAAGTAGCTATTTTTTCGAAATCTAGAGCTGATCTTGAAAAACCGATTTCTGTTTCGTAGTCAAAACGCCCTATATATCCAGAAACCTCTTTTACACTTTGAAAAAAAATACTGTTGCGCGGTGTTATGATTACTCGCCTCAAACACTTAGCTGAAAAACTGAAAGGCTTTTATTTATGACTGCCGAAAACCACTTTATTCAATTTATCAAAATCTACGTTTTAAACACCTTGTATAAAGCGCAGCCACCCTAATTTTCGCGATGCAAAAACGGGTAAAAATATTCGAAAGATTTGCAGTAATTGAGCATCACCTGCTGAAAAAAAAAAACGATTGTAAATTGACACTTTTTATTGAAACGTAAAAAATATGTTAAAATAAATAAATGATTTAAAAACAGTTTCTTATGAGGTTCTATTTGAATTAGGTATAAAAGCAATAAATAATGTTAGAAGATATTTACATAATTTCAACTTACATAGTAGGTATTTACAACTTATTGTTTGGGATTAATAGTTCAGTACGATGAAGCGATACTGAATAAATTTGTTATATCGTTATTAGATATAAATTCAGTACCTTGAATATTGGTAGGTAACCTTAAATACACAATAATAATTTAATACTTTCAATAATTATTGTTACAAGTCTAAGTAGATGTGTTGCTGTTCTTCGTCAGTGTTTAAAAGAATACTGCCGGAACTGGGATTGAAAGTCTATAAACAAATGTTCCGGTAATGTTCTAAAACACCTGATAAACATTAATACTCTTTGGATATACACAGTGTGACACTTTCTGTGGGTCACAAAACAATTGGTATGAATATTACTAAGTACAGGTTTGGACGAATTCGGCAATCGCCCATTCCAAACCATTTACATGCACTAGGACTATTATTTTGATGCGTGATCATTTTTATTACTTTACTGATTCATCAGTATTCGTCTAATAGATCTCGTTAACACTTAAGTCATTATTTGCCGTGTGAAAAGTACACATTTAGTTCTGGTTCCACTTTCCTAAGTTGTACTTTGATCAGAACAGCATACTGATAGGAATGTTTTACGTTTAGTACAAGTCAGTACGTCAGATCATGAGCATCACGGGTAACAAAGTTGTGTTCTCGTCTTAAGTCGTAATATCTACTTTGGCATAACGTAATTTCAAAACTTTACATTCAGTTTTTTTGCGCTTTCTTAGATTTCTGTCTATCGCGCTTCTTCTTGTTAGGCATAACTACACAACCACAACCACTTCTAACGCGAATATAGTCTAAAGTCCACGTGGGTCCTCCAGGTCCACTCGTAGGAAACGATGGGAAGGTCTTGGGGCGGTGTTGGTGCCTCCCAAGATCCTTCACCAACGCGTACGTGTAACTATATTTCTGTACACACTTCGAATGCTCGTGTACTTTCCTATCCATAAACCTGCACGGTTTATTTAAAATTTCTTTGTGACAAGATAACTCGTAGAATCTCTGTCTATAGTCTTCATCCCTGTACAACTCAACGTACTCATCGGCTTGGTTTTTGCCACCTGCCGGCTCGATCATCTCAAGAACTGACGGACAACACTCGACGCCGCTTCCGTTTCTTTCTTGTCTTAGCAACATTTGATTCTCTCGATGAGTCAGATATTTGCCAGGACTATGTAAAGGGGACTTGTGGTCGTACCTGCAAACCAAAAACAGTCAAATTACTCTATTTTACACAACTGAGGTCTTACCTGATTTCCAATGGATGGTGGTGTTTACGGGCACTGCGCTTGGAACGAGGGAAATCAAAAAAAGTGTTGTTGGACTGTTCGTTGCAAGTTATTAGAGGAATAACCGCGGCGAAGCCAAGCACCTGCAAAAAATTATATAAATAACTAGTACTAAAAGTCACTAACGTTACGATTATGACGCGTCTAGCTCTTCAAAATGCTCATAAATGTTTCCTCGTCGTGCTAATATAGACTTTACATTAACACTGAGACAAAAAAAACGACAATCAAGCGTGAATTATTGTGATGGACAATCGTTAAATCTTTGCTATAGTTTGCTTGATGGTGTGGTAATAACGAAAGTGTAGCTGTGGTAATTATACTCTTTTTCAACTGACGGTAATTAATTAAGTAATTTATCTACAATAGCACACCTTTGTTAGGCGTTGTTTATAATCCAGAAACAAAATCGCCTTGACACCTTACAAGATTATAAATACATGTTAACGTTGGAATAACTGTAAGTGTCATCATTTAGAAGTTTCTTTGCTTGACGAGTATATTAAAACAGCAGTGGTATAATTTTTAACATGGGTTTATATGTTTACGCTGTTTTAATTAGTATTTTGGTGTTAGATCCACTCGATGACATGACCTATTGAGTGGCGAAAAGGATACAAATAAACTCATATTTGGTATATTAGAGTTATGACTAAAAATAAGAATTACTGGTATTGAATATCAAGTGTAAAAGTAACACATTTTATTTCAAATTGGTATGTGATCATCAAATTTTATAGAATCTTTTGTCATTTCTTTTAGGTATTCGCATGTTGTAAATTTTAATATTTTATGAATACGGTAAATGTTCCGAAAGGTTTACTGCAATGGCGATGGAAATAAAAAAATGTAAATTAACAATCGTATAGAACCCAGAAATCTTATCAAAACTGAAAAAATTTAAAAACAAAAGGCTCTACTGAAGACCTAAAATTCGAAATATCCAAGAAAAATCGAAATATCCAATCAAAGAATTGTAAAAATGCAAAACGTTTTTTCCATCGTCTTGGTATTTCTTTTTACTTAATATTTAACTTCAAACTCTCAAAAACACGCTTCGAGACAGACAGAGCAGATTTCAAATTCTATAGTCTGCTTAGGCCCTCAAAATAACTCAGAAAACCGCGACAAATACTGATAATTACTGAATAAATATAAGGCAACTTTTCTTTAAATAGACCATTAATGGATGTATCAACACTTTTTCATCGCATACAAATCTATGATGTAACAGACTTCAAAAGTTTTCACTAATATATACACATCGACGCGATAAGTGTTATAAATTATTATAAGTAAGTGCCGGTTCTTGTCGTTTAGTTATCTCCCAGTTTATTTAAAAATGGACTATAAATTTATATAAGAATAAAATCAAAGATTTATGACCCCTGACGCTGTAACAATGCCCACACAAGTTAATTCCCATGTAAAATTGAAGCTCCCCCGTACATTTTTTAGTTATTATAATCCCATATCAAATAATTTGCATGTTGGCATGTTCAGCAGAAGTATATCTCTCTTAGAAGAAATGACATACCCACACCAAAGTTCTTTGTTCCACAGCGTTATTTATTCGTACTTGTTGGTAGTATGAATTAAGTTTTCCGATGAAGTATGAAGATAACAGGCAAACATTCAATTATAGTCGATCGTGTAAAAGTGATTGTAATTTATTTGTGATGCACTCTACAAATTTATGCACCGTAGTGGTTGAATGCATGCGTCCTAAAGTGAGGAAGATATTATTTATCTTTCCTTCAGAAGGTTATTAATCACTCTTGTAATTAAAAATCTCACCATAAATCTTCATTACAACCACCTACATTTGAAGTGTGAGAAGGCGGTGAATTTATTGGTTATCTAATACTCCATTATAATGATGTTTTATTCACTTTGGGTATAAAAATGTTAAATGTCTTCCCATACGTCTTGCTTTACTCTTATCACGTAATTGACAAAATAGCATCATTAAAGATCCGTGTGAAATATTAAGGAAAAATAAATAACACATCTTTATTGGAAGCGCTAATTGTAATAATTAGTATTAAGTAATTGACACTTTAGTGTACAAAGAAACTTGAAATATAGCTGAAGTTATGGCGGGTTTTCCATTGATGATGTTAATTGAGTTGCTTTATATTTATTGACGATTCTCGTTCACACCAGACCATATAGAAGTTGAGCAAACAATGTTAAACGTAAATAAGGAATTTCTAAATAAATTTCACGTAAATTCATGGCAGCTATTTTTTGCTCAAACTCACTCTTATTTTAGCCAGGAATTCAAATATAATATATTGTAAACTTTCAGCTCTGGCTTAACAATAATAGCACGAGAAAATAGATACCCCTATATGTCAAAACAAACACAATCTGATGTTTGTTCTAGAATGTACTGTGGGTAGGTCAACATATGAACTTTCCGTCTGGTTACACATTAATTTTATTATTACTCTTCTTTGTTTAGTCAATTTTCAAACACGAGAGAAAGTATCACTGTCTAATTCTTACCATTTTTGACAATTTGTACTTGCGACGACTCTTGGATTTATAGTACTGGTTCTTCTAGATTACCTGAAGGAGGTTCATTCTTGAAATAACAGCTGTGAGTTGTGAGCTCTCTCCGTTATTTAATAATATGCATAAAAAATACTGCAGTCAAAGGATGTAAGAGAAGAATTTTAAATCTCTAATTAAAAATACATTTATAAATGGATAGTTCTGACTTTTTTTACTTATGTCTTCCGTGACTATTTACGAGCTGTTACTTGAACTGGCGATGAGATAAGCTAAAATATAGATGCACTCCATTCTTTGTTTCTTTTGTCTTCTACTACCGGTGTCGACAGTTCGTGCTATAACAATTAGCGGCGACAGATTATATCTGTGTTTTACATACCTCAGTAATTGCTTTGTTTAACGCTATATGTGATATAAATTACCTTAATTTAGACGCTTTTTTACATTAATGACAGGTATATTTTCGATTGATTAGCAGTTTAGACGAAAACTGAGTTTTTTCTGGAGATTTAAACGGTTCTAGCTTTGGAGGTCTTTTTAAAAATTATGAGAAAAAAATTAAAATGTTTGAAGGGATCTTAAAGCCTTTAAAGGTCTTTGGATATTATGGTTTCCAGAAATTTTGTGTACCTTGAAGTTATTAGCGATAGCAAGAGAGAATTTCTGGAAATTTTTGATAACCGTAAGACCATAATCTGTAAAAATGGATGTCTCAAGAACTAAAATGTGTGCAATTTAAACTTTGAAATTGCTTATTAAAAATTCAGCTTACATGTTATTTTACGCAGCACCACCCACACAAAGAATTCCAGAATCGAGCTAATTACTGCAGTATGAAATCTTAAAAAAATTCCCTGTTTCTACTAGCGAAGTGTTGTATCCTATTAATGTTGAGAAATATGGTCAATATCTTTTTTATATGATTTTATGACGCAGTAAAATTATGAAATATTGACACACCATAATTAATTTACGGCATTCCAACGCATAAAAACTCAATTAATTGTTTATAAATATGATATATCTCTTTGTGAATTTTTACGATTTCGGTAATAAAATTCGACTTACCGCAATGAGGGCTCGGATCCAATGTGCAATTAGCATAGTAGCCTGAGATGGCGTTGAATAATTTTGAGGATTAAGGGTAAGACCAACCCTTGCACCTCGTTCGCTGTTAGTGGCGTGTTATTCTTGAAAAGGTCCTAAAGTAATCATCTCCACGACTTGGACGTTCCTTCTGGAAAAAAATTCCAAATGTAATTCATTTGGTTTATACGCGTTTATTTAGGTATGGCTTGCCAAAAAAACAATTACCAATTTTATGTCTTTCTTGATTGGCTTAATTGTCACTCAGAACTGACAGGGTATAATCAATCTAGAGTCTAACTAATTAACTAATCGATCTCATTGAGAATTCGTTTAATATAGTGCATTTGTACGCACATACTCAACAAGACGCCTACGTCGCGACGCTGTGATTGGCGCTTTCGACGCCCACTTGTTGCTATTCGCAATTTCATTAGATAACTTTTGGGGTAAGTCTAAGCTACGCCTTGTAGAAATTCGTTTGTGTTGGCGGATGTTATGTAGTTTTTATCTGAAGAATTGCGTGCATACACAAGAATTTTGTAAGTATCATCGTTACATGAATCATTTATGTCGCGAATTTTTTAATGTAAACGCTATTTTTAAATTTGTTTGACTTTGCGCTCTTTATTACTGTTTGGGAGCATATTTTACGTCCGTCAATTCAATCAATCGGAATTTATGAGTCAGAAGATGCATGCGTTTGAGTTTGATTTGCAGTTTTAACGGCCGATAAATTTGATGGAATTTCCGTCTATATACTAGTAGAAAGTGCCTATGAATGCTATCAGAACCGCGTAAAATACGGCCAGAAAAATTCGTTTTGATATCACAAAGTGCTTTGATAAACTGGTTCATGCCCAGCATTCCGCACATTCTGTAAGTCCATTTTTGTATGTATTTGCACCACGCCAAACAATGCAACTTTCTCAGTTCTTATATCTGTCCGGCTAATTCACACTGTCTTCTTCAAATTGAAGAACAAAGCGGGGCATTATTGCGCCGGTTGGTGGAAGAAAAACAATCGCCGCGAAATTGTTTTGAAAATGACTCGTAAATCACACCAGGAATTCAGCTATAGGTAGGATTATAATAATTATTTTAAGATCTTGCGTTATATGTATTATTAGATACTTGTATTAAAAATAACTTTGTACTTGGAGGAATGTATGCTATCATAAACCACATGGTGTTAAAGTAAATGTTTTTTTTTATTAACTAAATTGTTTGTTTGCCTTTGTCATAAAACAAAAATAAAAATTATCAGTAAACGTCTTATAAAACTCAATCAAATACCTTTTGTGCATCAACTGGTTGCCTCGCAAATTTTGAAAAAAAAATCTAATAAAACGCCCGTTCGATCGAAAATAAATCGAAAATATTTATTGATTTAGTACATATTTGAAATTCCCCATTTCATTGAGAAACGTGGTTATAACTTCCGATGATTGTTTACTTTGATGGTTTGTTATTGGCTCGAACATAAGAATGTCTAATTGAATGAAATCCACAAGAATGTTACGAAATCCAGTCTTTCGAACCAATAATGTTGTTGTAAGAACTTGACATTCAAGTTTTAGAACGTAAAAGTTTATGCAGTTTAATAAAATTAAATCATTGACGAGGGAATTTACATTTTAATTAAACTAATTAAATCTTTGAATCTGTATCATTGTTGAAGTAATCGGTAAGCTAAGCCTATAAGCCGATAATTGGAAATTACAATAAAATTGCAAAATAATCGAGTTTAATTTCAACTAAAAATCACGAAACCAACAAATAAATTTAGAGATTGGAAATATTTGGCATCAGCATAATGTGTATAAATATTTTCATTTGTGCAGTCATTTTAAGAAAGACTTAATAGCTTTCAGGTGAAAGCGTGTATTTAAATAAAATAGATCAAACGAGGATGATAGAAATTTATTTTTCTTATTTCAACTTAGAAGATGGCAAAATAGATAAATAGTCGTCGAAAACCTTAGAAAACTGCAGAGAATTCCAGATACTCTCACGTGGGTCCAGAGATCAGTCGTAGTTCCGGAGATATACAGCTCTGAAAATTAGGGAAAAAATTGTAAAACCAAAAAAAAAATTTGTATTCGGGATTTGTGAGATCAAATTCTTAGCAACAAAAGTGCAAGAAAACGATGGCGAAATCCGCATCGTTCTATCTGCCGCAGTTCCGGGGATATAAAGCTCTTTATAAAGTAGTATAAAAAGTATAAAACTTTTCTCTGTGATTCTTCAGACTTCCCCTGTTTTATTTAAAATCAGTAGAATTTCTAAATTTTCTAAAATGTAAAGTCAAAAACGGGTAAAAAAAGCCAAATTTGGAAGCAAACATAGAACGAACTTTTGAAGAATAGACGTGTGTACTAGAAGACTGCAGAAAACCTGTAAAATTAAAAAGAATTTACAACAAAAACCGCAAATCTAATAGAATTTATTTCTCGCTCATCACCGGAATTTCTGAAATTCTGGCAATGTCAAAATAGTAAAAATCGACTTCCTCCCTTCAGATAAGCTTGGTAAAGGTTCAAAGAAAATATTTATCTACATTTCCGTCCTTAAATATCTGATCACCTACTCTTAGATTTGAGCAATGAATTTTTACCTGCTAGTTAAAGGGTTCTATGAAATCGATTAGAGTCAAGGCTAGTAACACTTTCTTCGTACCCTCATTAGGTCGGAAGTCGATTTTCACTATTTTGGCGCCGCTAATGTACAAAATAAATAAAAAAATTTGTGACGTTTTGGTGGTTCTTTGATTGTAACGTTAATTTTTTTTTTTTCAAAATATTTATCATCGTGCGTAATTCATAAACTTCGATTCTTATGCACAACTGCAAACTTGCTAATTTGTCTGAAACCTGACCTGAGCTGCAGGTCGGAATCAAAGGTCAGAAACGACTGTCCACTTGACCATTTGTTGACTAGTGTAATTTGCAAAAACTTCTGCTCAAGAAAAAGATACGATTTAATTTGTGTTAAATTCCCATAAATCCTGACCATAAAAACTTTGTGGTTGAGAGGCAATAACCACAAACTTAAACGCAATTGCAATTTCTCTCAAACATAATTAACAATAATTACAGCATATGATTGATATCTGTGAACTATTGCTACTTAAAATAGATTCACAATTTATGCCAATAGCCCACAAACAGATTGCTAAGAATATCTCTATAATTACAGCGAGAGATGAAACGGAGCCGTAAAAATGTAAACTGACATTTTGAGTTCATTTTGCCGGCATGATGGGAATATTACATTTTTAAACAAATTTCCACCTTTTATCGAGGATGCGTTAGATTTTACAGTTAGGTTAAAATATTTCAATCTTTACCTGAATCGTTTACCTTTAGATAGAGGACTGAACTGTCATACGTGTCAATCATTTTTAATAAAAAAAGTGGTAATTGTAATTGCTTAATTAATGAGTGAATTAATTGCTACGTTTTGCTTTATTATAGTTTATCATGACTAGCAAGAAGGAAGACATGGAATAAAATAATACCTATTTTAATAGTCTGTTCAGGTATGTTTCGTATCTTAATGTTTTGCCTTTTACAATAAACACACCAAGGTCTGATTTGAATTAATTATGACAGTATATCAATAATTTTTATGTGACGTCTGCTGACGCCATCCTTGTGCATTTTTGCGTGCCTGCGGTAAATCAGTGATTGATTAAAATTTTAATAACCACATTTCTTACATAATTGATGTCTTAAACTCCGATGTGCAGATATTCCCGACTTAGGACGGATCCGTTTTGATAAAATCTGGTTGAACAACCTGAAGTATGAGAGTGTGATCTGGCTTAAAGATACGACACCGCCCTATTATTATTCGCTGGATATAAGTGGGATGAAACAGCAACCTTGTTAGTTGCACAAATACTCAATTAAGTATAATATGCAAATTGGTTCAAACGATCTTGTTCTGCCAATACCTACCTATAAATTTCTAAGGGCATTGTCTGAAACGGCGTGAATGATTTTTATCTATTGTAGTGGTTGCAGCGAACACACCTCTTAAAAATTCCATCAATTGGATTAGCCGCTAATACGAATTTAGTTTTACACGTGTCTGGTTTGATAAAAATACCATCATGACGTATTAAGCTTATATGGAAATAACCAATATTGACTTTACAAATATGGGTAAAACGGACTAACTACTCGTTGGGAAGGTCTATGACTGGAAAGTTTAATTAAATCGGGTGACTTTTCTGACGCTAAGATCGAAATAATTAATTCTTGTAATTATACTTGTCTCACACACCTGCCTGTTCAAGTAAAATTTTTCCTGGCAAAACTCAAAAAAATGGAAGAAAAAACTCCTAACACCTTCCTTTCCAGTTTGTAAACTGGGGCATTGGCCACCCACAAAGCAAGTGAAACTAATATTGCTTCTGAGAAATTTTAAAATATTAAAGCATACGTGAACGGACGTGGACAGCAATAAATACCGAGAGGAATATTCTTAAGTTAAGCTGATAATCGGATTAAACTACATCTAAAACGAAATTTACCTGTTTTTAAAAATGCAATCTGCAATACTCTAAGACGTCGTAAATAACAGCCACCAATTTATGTTTCCGCTTTATGAAAAACCGCTTAAGTAAGCCATTATGGCAGTTAAGTTTATGATAATGATATGACCGTACCGCTGAATTATGTGTTTTCTCTTATTTCATTCTTATTCCTACAAATCAATGAAGGTTTTTTTAATACGAAGAATAAAACAAATTAAGAAAGTTGGAACAATTTGCATAGTCAATGAGTTTGTTTATCAGTAATTAAGTTAAATGTCGCGGGATAATAAAATTATCAGTACCGACAGCAGATTCGGCGATAAGAGAAAAAATCTAAATAATTTGTTAGTCTTCTTGATCACCTTAAAGATCCCGAGTGACATTTATGGCAAATCATAAAAGTAGATGGACATCATTCACACTACAACTTGTCGAGGAAAATTTAAATGACGACATTTCTCCATCTCCTTCAAATCAATTAGATTCAGTTTAAGAAATGTTAGCTTTCGCATGTGGGCATTAACACCACCAAAACACGGGCCACAATTTTATTAGACGTTTCCAGATAAATTGTGGACACAATGTGACAAACCGCCGCAATTTTTGTAAAATTCGTTGTTTCCCACTGAATGTCGGCTCGTCTCTTCAATGGAATGAGATCTTTTCTAACAAATTTACGAATTAACCATATTAGTATTCAGGTTTGGAAAAGGCATGTTTACGACGTCTAGTTTGTTAACACGTCTTGGCTTTCAGGTAAAGAGCTAAATGCCAAGAAAATTGATTATAAAGTTCTACTTACGGTAATTAGAACAACTTTTTGACAACTTTCTTCTGGTGCGATTGTAAGAACTGCGTGCAGCGAACCGATTTTCAAAAGAATATGATTCTGAGAAGTACAATAGAAGTTTGCCGGCTGGTGCGGCTTTCTAGGAACGTTTTTGGTTCGCAATTTTACATGCCCCTATGACCTTACTTTTGGTGTGATCTTGGCGACGCCGCATAAAATCTGAATGAATTAATATTAACTAATGAAAATGTCGACTGTTTTTATTAACATACATAGTGTTCATATAACATGAGAACTGCGGCGTTAAAAAAAGAGAAATAAAAGTTAATAGCAGATCGTATTCGTTAAAAACAACGTTGTTTGGTCAGTGGCCACCCATCGTGATAGCCTCAACTGGGACCACATTCGTGACCATACAACAATGTTCATAATGTTTGAACAGCTAGAAACTGACTACAATTTGTTGTGACTACTGAAATTTTACAGGTGTAGAAACGTTTGAATATTTATGTTGTGGACGCATTTTTTCGGCTAATGATCTCCGTTATCCTTTTTGTTGAACTGTTGACCAAGAATTCCTACTGTACTCACCTTTCAGGCGATGCTCGGGCCAGAAAGTCGGAGAAAAGTTCATTTTTCGTAAATTTCAGCCTCCACTTTTCTTCTGAAAAAAATACCAGCATTGAGGAAAAGTACGGAATTTTTTGTAAACAAACAAAAAATGCATAAATTATTTATTTCCGCCTCCAAGCGTTGGAATTATTTGAGGTCGAAGTAAAATTACATAAACATTTAATTCCTACAATATTTTTGCAATCGCCACTCATTTATCAGCGTTTAAGTGCATCAAGGATTTTTTGCGAAAATTCCTTAATTTATAATGGTCGTCAAATTATTTAAATTCGCTCCAAAATTGGCCAGGCAAAATTTTATGATACCCAATTTTAATCCTGACAGCTTATTATGAGGATTAAGATGTTACAATATTTTTTGTAGTAACGCTCGTAAAAGTATCGAAATAAATTTAGTACTTTTCGCCGTAAAATTGTCTTTTATAATGCGTTTAAAATTTCGTGAATTTTGATGTTCTCTGCAAGTCTCATTTCCGCTTTTTAAACCCACAATCTGAAATGTCCCGATATTTTTTATATTTTTCTGTTTTCTGTTTCGTTCATGTGAGATATACAAGTATGTATATAAAACAAAGCCTTTGGCGCCTGTTGAAGGGGTTAAAAGACTCTTTTAACCCTTTCCAGGTCCTATCGCAACACTACACTCTGCAGGCCAGACAATAAACTTTATCATTTTATTAGAGCAGATAAAAATTAATGTGCGCTTTTACGTTGTAAAGTTTTTAACCCCAAGACAAGAAACTATTGTTTCCGAGTAACTTAATATTTTACTAAGTCTATAACTCTCATTTATTACAAATTAAAAAATGTATTCAATAATGATTGATAGTGCTATAATTTTATTCTCAAGTCGACAGCCAACAATAGCACTGTCAAGCTCGTGGAAATATGGTATTATATGCTCCAACACTCAAAGAGAAGAATCCTGTGCCACCCGCAGTGGTTTGAAAAACTTTGAGTGGTTTATGAGTAGGTATTTGGTGACACAGAGTATTGACAAATTGTGCAACAAGGAATGGCACGATTCTGGGGTGGTCTTGTTTTCCCATTACATTAATAGATTCATTGTTTTGCTTAAGAAAACGATAAATAAAAACAGCCGTCAGCATACTAATTCGCGTTTTCTTTCCTACAATAAAATCGAATCACTTTTCTAATGATAACTTATGTGATGGTTGTCCTCATCGTGGAATAAAAAGTTTATTTGGTATTTACTCCCACACGTCTTAGTTTGTCCCTTAGGAGGAGATTGTGAGCAAGATAAGCCTTGAAACGAGTACGTTCTTTATCAAGTTGTTAACATAAATGTTAAAATATTAGACATAATTTGTTTATATGCTTATCAATAGAGAACAATAAAACTTTTTTGGGTGGGAAGCTTCTTGTTAGTTTGTGGGGGTGTGAGTAATAAATGTACAGTAAGCCTGATAAATTAAAGTGATTGGGACAAGCAATGACATACTTCAAATGATAATTATAATTATGACAGCTAATCAGGATATCTTCCACCTTATTTGCTCTTTGTTGACCAGTCATAATTGAAAAAGCAGCTATTAACGCACATATGCGAGATGTTAATAAATTGGAAAATTTACCATTCATCTACGTATAAAAATTTCAATATTCATATTTTCTTATGCAATTAACACAGACACAAAGCCATATACATGTACTATTGGTCGTTAATCAAACCAAACCTAGAAATACCTGTGAAGCAATTTTATTTAGCAATGTAACTCAATTAGTAAAAACATGTAAATGAAGCCATTTTAGGCGTTGACATGATTCGAAAAACAGACGATTTGCACCACATATAAAATGTTGTAATTCAGAATGATACAGGAAAGTACCGTTAAAGGAACTGGGGACATCTGAAGAAAAATTAACTATCTACCGCCGACACATTAAAAAAGTTTTACTTATACGTGCTTTGGTGTTAACTGCTAATTTATTAAATTATGCATGGGAGTCTATTTCAATGTACACGTATTTACACAAATATGAAAAGAACCAGATCAGTTAAAAAATCATCATATTTATAGGATTTTTTTAGATTTTTGTGCCCTGATTTATTTTAAATTGAAGAGGATTCATAAAACTTATCAACGCCTGGCCACTTTAGTGGTACAGTTATGTAAATGGGTGTCATTACAGGTTTTATAAATCCATTTTCAATTCATAAAACGTAGATATTAGTAATAAATTACGGCAATCCACAAATAAACTTAATTTTAAACTTACATTTTGAATGTGCCAGATTTTAATTTTGCCACTTTTAATTCAATGAAGTTTGTCAATTTTTTGATAGAATTATGTATCTAATCCAAATCCTCCAAATATCCAGCAGAAAAAAAATTAAGACACTTTCAGCTTTCAGTTCGATAAAAATTGCCTATTTGCAACAAAAATTTTAAATACGGTGCGGCTATAAATAAAAATGTAAATAAATACCGCGAGAAAATTAGCAATATTTATCTACAATATATTTTTAGAAAAAACAGCTCACATTTATTTAAATCGGACTTCACCAATTAGCATAGAATCCCAAAGACAATAATTGAAGACGGGCATAAAAGTTATCAACACTGGTCTACTTTAGTGTTACAATTATGTAAATGGGTGACATTACAGGTTTTATAAATCCATTTCCAATTCATAAAACGTAACAATAAATTACCGCTTTCTTTTTATAGTCGCCCATAAATTTAATTCGAGATCAATTTTCTTTGATCAGCTAAAAATAGAAAGTGCCATAATGACATTGTAATGTTCAATGAATAACAGTACTTTTGAAAATGGTCATAACAAGTCGCAAAATGGCAAGTTAGAAATATTTCCTTCCAGTGTTCGCCTCGAAAATGTGAGAAAAAACGTCTTTGTAAACCAAACAGTGGTGGTCTCCTAATCTAAGGCTTGGCTGCTAAATACCAGGTAATTTGCGTGAGAACGATCAGTTTTCAACCGAAACATATATATGTAAGTCTCTGAAATTTTAAGGACTACCACGCCCTTTCACACTTCACTTTGAGACAATAAGATGTTACACGCTAAACGAAAGGAAGACAATGACAGTTGTAACTTTGTTCAATACAGAGTGGCAGCCGCAATTTATAAAGTACTGTTGAAACATTCAAGAGATGCTGTCGGAACGATAAAGCTACCTACATTCTTCTTTTAGGAGCTTGCGGGAAATAATACCTTTTAGTAGGTGATATATTCATATCTATATAAAATGATGCTGTGGGTGTTAATAATGTATATCCATTTCGTCTGCGTTTTGATTTATGTCTTTTACTGTCTGTTTTGCATTTCCAAGGATAAGAAGACAGGATTTTGAAAAATCATGATAAACAGCGAATAAATATCATTACATACAATGTTAACAAGCAGGTCTAACAGAACCTGTTGCACGTTTCGCTATTTGAATATTTATTTCTATGAGTTGATGAAGAAAAAGTTTGCAATGCATTGTCAACATTCCAGAGACAAGACGCCGGCGCTTGTCACACCTCGTTATGAAAATAATAATTAAGTATTATGCTAGTTAACTTCATAATTATAGTGTATGTTGTTCGTCTTACTCATTTGTTACTGTCGTCTCGACTTTTTTCCAGAAATCTTATTAACGTTTTTGCTCATTTTTTAGACATAGTTCCTTCAATTGTACTGATTGCAAAACAACAATCGCTCATTAATCAATTTCTCTTGCACACAAAAGACTGTTTTGGCAACTTCATTGCGCTCATAAATAAAACGGCATTCTTAAACAAAACACCGTGTCGCCTTTTCTTGTCGACACATTTTCGCACTTTTTCAGGTGGTCAAAACAGCATACCGATGAAACCGCTGCAGCTTGAAAAATTCTCCCGATTGTAAATTTTAGACGTGGTTTAATCAGTGGAGGTATTTAATATTTACATTCTACCCAAATATTTTTATAACGTCATTTATTCAGCTTCAAAATTCTCCCAAGCCAAAAATAAATTGCGATCTCCTTTTAGGAATTCGCATTTTATAAACAAAATACACCAAATCATCTCTTAAATTAATCGCGTCTATTTTTCACTGATGTTTAGGAAATTCAATTCAGTTGCGGGTTTAAAAAACTTTGATGTTTAGGGAGGCTATTTCTGCCCGCCGGACCAAATAAAAATTGTCGCTGATGGAAAGTGAATAGTTGTAATTAGATGTAAACGACAGTGGTAAAGACACATTTGTGTTGTTAACAATTTTTATTTTTTTCGCATACATATTCAATAAACATATATTATCGTTAAGCTCTCTACTTTAACGACAGTACAGCAATAATGTAAACACGAAGAATAATGAAACGCCTTTTACTACCCAGATAAAAGTGTAAAATTTTGCTTTGCTTTGGTTCGAGAAATGATTTTTTGCCCAATTACATAGTTCGAAATTGTTGCAACTAGCGATGAGAAAAATTTAATTATCTTTTCAATTAACTTTAAACCTGACCTAAGCAAAACGGATTCAAATCCGGAAGTAGTGCACTTTGAAAGAAGGTAGGAATTTTTAGCCCATGGTCTGACGGAAATGGCAGTCTGCTCCTTTATTTTCTTTGATTGAGAACTATGTGACAAGTACAGTTTTTACCACTTCATTACATGACTTTGTTGCCAGTAGTGTGTACTTAATTTTTTACTATTAATACACGCGATTGGACGAGATTCAAGAAGCTTTACGATTGAGCTACCTTCCAGACAATCAGACGACCCTACAGATTATAATTAGATATGAATCGAATAAATCTTATTTTTAACTGAAAGGTGTAAAGTGTTCTAATTGATTGGAGGCAAGGCTCTTGAATAAAACCTGCTATTGATACCCACACTACCGACTTGGCTTCTATTGTTCTCGTTTTTCTGATTAATAATCATAATCATAATTGATTGACGCCGATATCCGGTTTGCGTGTACAAAAACGGATTCATACAAAACTAAACATCTTTGCAACAAAAAGTAGAGCGCTTTATTCCCACCGCCCTGAACAGTCAGAAATTCTTGTACAATTTTCAAGTGGAATACTTGTAGGTTACTAAAGATTCAAATGACGAAGGTCGACAAACAAGAAACACTCCACGAAGACGCAGCTTCTCGCAAGAAAAACATTCTCAGAGAAACAAACAAAAAGTCCTTCAATTATACTAAATTTAAACTTGTTTAATTTCATGACGCTCAATTCAAATTGGATTAAAAGCTTTAAAAGCTCATTCAACCAGTTTCAATTAATGTCATGCAGTCGCCGATTTAGAGACCAGGGAAAAAATGAGAAGACTATGTCTGTGAAGGTGTATATTTTGCGTGGTGCAATTATTCAAATTACGTAAGATTCAATTAAGAGTAAATTGGGTACGTCGTTACAGGATTAAGAATTTTTTTAAAGGGTTAATAGAATGGGAGTCTTAATTAATTCTTGCAAACCATAAGTAAATACCATTTTAATTTTTTGATAAGCGACACTTGTGTTGATATTCACCACATTTTATGACAGTTAATTAAAATGACATGGTCGTTAAGAAAAGCATTCGTCGGCCACCGCAAGAACTAAAAGATAAAAAAGAGGAAAAATCCAAGGGAAGGTTAGAGGTTCAAAAGTTAGTGATTATTGCAACATTGTAATTGGTAGAAATATTTATAAGACACCTAAAAATTGCAAAATTGTAGAACAGAGCCAAGAATTAAGAAGTAGAAAGTCCAGAAGCAATAAGATTGTTTGACAGAGCTTTGATCTATCTGTAATAACAATATTTTAATAGACGACATAAACGCTGACGTGCTTTTATATTACTTTCTATTACATCCAAGTTTGATGTATGTAAATTATTGCACAATATAACGTCCCGTACGGTACAACAGTTCAGTGGTGTAAATCTTAGTGAAAAACCAACCTGGTCTTTGTGGCGTGCCTAACTTTACTGTTACCCATCACGTAAATAAAACCCTCGTAAATCATTTTGACAAATTTCCGCAACTAATGAACTTTTCTTACATTGTTTCCCCTTTACCACCGGCAAAGTGATCATGAAAGTCACTTAAACATGTCGCGGTAAATTAATTTTTTCCGCAATCTTTATTTATTTTTATAGCCTGGGGAGCTGAAATAAAGCAATAACTTAATTAATTATTACGCTCAGAGCAGCACGGAAGTGATAAAAAGATGAATGAGCTTCAAAGATCGTTTATTATCTATTCTGTTTTTCCATTCCGACAAAAAGAAATGAGCGCTTTAATTTGCAATTAGGCGGAGTTGTTAGCCGCCAAATTGTGGTAAACAGTGTTTGCAATAATTTTCTTGTTTGTTTACTTTGTGGGTTCGGGAGCTCTTTACCTTCGTAGAAAGTCAATTAAGGTGTAAATCGCAAATTGACGGAGATATCCATTTGTTGTCTAGTTCTGTAAAAACAACTTTACACTAAACACCGGTAAGTGCTTACATAAGTTGATAAATAAAAAGAAAATATTTATACTTGAAATTAATGCGATAGGAGTCTTTGAGCGAAAAACTAAATAAACTCCAGGAGAACGTTAGTTTCGAAGAAATAATTTTAAAATGAAATGCCACTTTACAACAATATTTTTCAGGCTAGTTTATATTCTCCTGAATTTAATTTTCAAATTGAACATACATAAATACCCGAAGGATTCTCAGTAAGTATGGATAAACAGTTCAGTTTACATATACGCAAATTTTTTAAGAAAGTTGTTTTGAAAATGAAGCCATCATTTCGTGTATTTAATAATTTCAGAGGATCGATCGAAAATCGCACTTTTTCTCCACGCAAGAGCCGAGTCATCCATTGCGATGAGATAAATATTTGTGTATTATTTCGACATAATTTATTCTCGAGATGTAAGTAAACAGAAACGCACCACACATCAATTAAGTCAATTCAAAATCCAAGTTGTTTATGGTAAAAGTGGAATTTGCAGCAACAGGCCACTAAAGGTGATTGGACTTCCAGACAGCGTACAGACTGACTGACACGCCCTCTAGCAAGTCTGCTCTAGAACACACGCGGCCGACAGCAAATTATGAGGTTTATCACAATTAACCGATTATATGTCGGTTACGTTTAAATTTATTTCTCTCGGTCAAAAGCGGTAATTTTCATATACATAGGTCACGCTTAATAAACTACTGGAACTGAAATATTAGTCCTTGGCGTGCCATCTTGTATTATAGTACCAACAGCTTTGTGTTCGTTAAAAATAGCGATTTATGTCGTTTCCGGAAAACACCCGGAAAACAAGTTTTTACTAACTAGAAGCACAAACTACGGTGTTTAGTAATCGTGATACATGTTGCACATGTACAACGGAATTTCGATTCCAGATTCACGCTTAAGATAATCTGAGATGTCGTAAGAAGTTAAGAAACTACTTCAACTTTAACGATGGAATTTTTTATTTGACACTATTAATATCAAAGAATGTTGATATATAGGCAGTCTATTCGTAAAGGCTAAAAACGTGAAATTATACTTAAAACGAGAAAAATCCGTTTATCCTGAGAGATTTCAACGATAGAGTTGCACACGTACATTTAACTACTTTCTGTTATTGCAATTGTAAGTGGGTAGGTGTTCATAAAACGTGAATATAGGTATATATCAAAGTATTTTACATGCAATATAATTGAATTTTCTTTCGTATTGCATTGTCGTACCGACAGGTGATTTATTGCTGTTATTGTACAAAGCTAACTAACAAAGCAAAGTGTTTTAACATTTCCTCAAACGTGTGGTTGCTGATTAATGTTTGTTTATGATTTAGCTGATTATTGGACTATTATACAGAAATGGGATTGCAAGTTGAGTACTTACAACTTAAAACACATTATTTAAATATACTCCAGTGTAGTTGTAAATAACGGAAATTTGTATTCCATGCATACAAATTTCGATACGAGGATTTTGCATATTCACTTACAAATTTCTTCTCTCCTATAAAAATTGAAACTTTAAAAAATTTTGACGAAAAATTTTGCTTTCTTTTTATCCTCTGTAAATTTGAAATCCTCTATTTAGCCCAGCCTAACTCATTTATGTCATGTCATTCCTTTTTTAGTTATTAGTAGGTATTAGGTACAACTGTTTTCCACTTTCTCTTCATGTTAAATTAAAAATAAGAAATGTTTAATTAAAACATGTAATTAACCAATTTTTAGCAAACATTTAAATGTAAATCATTTGAACAAGTTTCCTTAACTGATACCATTTTCTAATTTTGTCAGAATTTTAGCCTGGCAACATTTTTTTCCCCGATTTTTTCATTGCACTTGTCTAGACCCATAAATTCCCCCTGTCACCAAAAGTTCCTAAATTTCCAACCAACTCAAGCCTGCCATATTTGGTGAAAAATATGTTCATTAATAGTAATGAAACATCTGTCTATAATTCAAAAAAGCTCGTCCTGAGACACATGAATTGAGAGATAAATTTCGTTTTTGTTGCCGCAAATAAATATCTCAAGAGTACGTAGACAAGCGTTGAAATTATAAGTGTAATAAAACATACACACTTCGGTAGATACTAGTATAAAATATAGTCAATGGAAGTAAGACGGGTGGATGTAAAACTAATTAAGTTTGTAAAGATATATCACCACGCTGAGCGGTCAGAAATTACGAAAAGTACTTAGATATAACGTGGTTAACTGTACATCTTGTTTTAATTAAAAAACATCCTTAATTTCTCCATAAATAACAATTTAAAATCCTGTTCTTGCGCTCGGACGAATATATTCAGTGGCTTCGTGACACAAAAATTTCATGATTTCATTTAAAGACTCACAGACAGAAAAACCTACACCTTCATAAACACTGCGTACAATAATTACATAACGTCTACAAAAAACCATTCAATGGCAAAACTAGGCGCCTTAATCAATGCAGGAACTTGATTGTAAATTGAAAAATACTAAACAAGTTACAGATACTCATATCAATAATGTATAGGGCACTTAAAATTAGACATGGCTTATTGATACCTGTGTAGGTCTCAAACTTACTGCTTACAGTAGTAGAAGGTTTTATGAGATTGTTCCTATGAGTCATGGAGTTTGATCGAGATTATGTCGATCGGAACACGATCTGTAATGTGACTCCATGTATCCATCTTGGTTCTAATGGTAAGAAATGCCCATTTAAGTGAGTGAAATTGATCTAAGCGATCGGATGACAGTCAAACCAAATCTGATTTGATCATAATTATTACCTTTGAGGTAATTGATCAAAGTTTTTTTAGTTTGAAATTGTAAAACGCGTGGTGGTCTTTGGGATCATCCTTGGAATTGCTCATCTGACGTGAATATAACTCAGCCTGTCTGAAGTTAATAAAAAAGCATACGTACCATACATACATTAACAGCTTCCTCTGGTTGTCGACAATTATAGCTAAAGTTAGGTGTAGAGAGCGGATTTTATAAAACATTCAATTACTTTAATTAGGAATATTTTTAGGACTAATTATTTTTCATATTTGCATATAGGAAATGTTACTTTCATGTTTTATAAGCGGATGTTTAGGTGGATTTCCGCAAAATGTGCAAAATCTAAAAGATTTTCTTTCATCTCTCCACTACACATTTGGAGAATAATACGAAAAAAGCTTCTTGGAGCCATTCCAAGGTTTTTCCTTCATGTAACAAGTTGCATAAGAAAACGGATTACGCACGATTTCATCCGTTGTAATGACAAGATTATGATGCTAGCCAACTAAAAAGTTATTGTGTTAGTAGCTCAAATGTACAATTATTATAATAGCCCTTTCTCCTCCCCGGTTAAAACGTTTACCTCTGGGCCACCATCCATTTCAAAATAAACTTGACAGTTTTGGAAAGTAGTCGAAAAAGAATGTCCCACGCATGGATTATAGGTTTTCCCGACGGTAATTAGCAAGTACACTAATGTGCAAAGTCGTAGTTCCAAAAAATTGTATCAAAATATATTGGAGAATCTAAAATATTGAATTTATCTTTCGTAGTAGCGCTTTTTTTTTGATTTTTTAACGTTGCATCGACCTCTGCCGTATCAATGCCAATATTGCTCGAGCTCTAAAAATAGCTTTAGTGCAGTTTTACTACTTCATTACTATTAAAATAATTCTACTGTACAATTGCAGTTGTATTAAAGTGTCGCATAGGAATAGTGCAGGTGTCAGTTGAACGCTTGAAAAATAAATGGTATTGCTACCACCGGTATTAACGCATTGTTTATATGTTTATTGCATTGTATCGAATTACCACTTTCCTATAACGATAATGCCCATAACGCGAACCATCACTGAAGATAATAAATTTTATTATCGGTTGAAAAACGTTTATGTAGTTTTGGCGTAGTCATTTACATACGCACAAAAGACATTTTATCGTGGTGAAAATGCGTGTAACACCCACGTTTTATAGTTCCTATGTAAATCTTTTTATTTTATCTAAATGACGTAATGATCACAATTAATTAAGATAATGCCGAGCTATTAATTTATGCCGATTTATACGAGTTAAAATTAATCTCCGATAGTAGCTATATTTTTTATAGTAAAAGTAGTTTGGTTTTATTGCTAGTGTCACAACTGTAATAAAATATAGTTAGATAAGAAATTGTGAATAGACACTTTGGATTCGGCCGATTTTGATTTCCAAGTCATTGACTTGACACAATATGCAAGTATACATAAAAAAAACGACTTGACTAAAATATTATTTATGACCATTGTCGTAAAATTGAAATACTTGAAATTTCGTGTGAAGCAGTCATAAAATGTGTAATGGATATGTACCTATCTCGTACACACTCCGTCTAGACTCTGAAATTGTTGAAAAGAAATTTGAATTCTGGCCACATACGAGTCGTAAATGTATTTTCAATTGCAAAATCGTGAGATTTAGCTCACACCGAGCCAAGTTTTACATATACAACAAAAACTATAAATCAAACTTATAAATGTGTAAATTTGAATTTTATTTTTAAGGAGACGTGGCAAATAAACGTAGAAAAACAGGTTTCTTGCAATTGAAAATTAATGTAATAAGCTGACAAATAAGTTGCATTTCGACTGCAGATTTATCTATGAGAGTATCCCACAAGGGTCAGCGATGAGACCGTTTCTTTATTCCTGCAGCTTTTTGGATTTCGTAACGTGTGAAGTATGTTGCTGTACCCAAATTTATTACCCTGTTGATTTATAAAATACCTGCGTGTGTTAAAATTTTAATCAAGATTAAAATGAAGTCCTGACGTTTAAGATTAGCTTACAGCCAAATTCTGATATATGTTAAAACATTTAGAATGTAATAAAATAACGCGAAAAGTGAAAATTTCAGTTTATTAATTTGCGTCCTTTTACTCAAGGTAAAGATCAAAACAAAGCTCCAATTAGTAAAATATAAATTGCTGGGCAATAAAAATTTAATTGTTTATTTTCAATCGTCAATCAACTGTTTCTTCAAAATTAGGCTGCATTAATAGAAGTTGTTTCAAAATATTAGGAATGGAACCTTGAAACTGCCATAAAATGTTCAATAGTCGTAATTTTTTTGCGAAAAGAGAAAACAAAGATGTATTAATAAGCGATCAATTAAGAAACACAATTATATAATTTTAGAGAGTGCAAACTTTACATATTTTCTAGACTACTAATGCAATCCGCTGGATAATTAATTATACTGTGTGGTCCATAATAGTTAATTGAGAGTTTCAATGCTGAGACCGGAAATAATTTGTTCGTCTTTAGTATTTAGGATTTGATTTTTTTCGTCCACCAATATGACTTTTAATTCTGACCAAGGGACCAGCACAGGATAAAAAACGAACCCGCATTTTAATTCCACATGCCGTGGATTAAATCTTTGCCCTGACATCTGACAAATCGTCCTGCATCTCTGCCGACCATGGCAGTCCAATTACGATGCTTTACAGCGAACTAACTCGCGCTTTTTGATTTTTACAGAGATCCTTTCCATTCTTGGTGTCAGCTTCTTGGTAAAAAAATTATTAAGAACGCTGTTAAGCAGGATCCGAAAAGAGGCGATTTTTGTATTTTTCTTAGTTGTGAAAATCTATGAAAACAGCAGGAATTTAAGTTTAGTTAAAAAAACTTTATAATTTAATTGCAAGAGCAAATCGATCATGAATCCAATAAATGCATTGTTGACGCTCAATTGTGTGCAAATATCAGAAAATTATACATACTGAAATTACTTTATGCGTGAAAGTTGTATGTTAGTGCTAATAAAACATTAATGTGAAAGATTTAGACATATCGCTGCGTCAATTAAAGCTAATTATCGATCAAACAATTTATCAATTTAAATGTAACAGAAATTTTTACCTTGCAAATATTTCACTCAATAAAAAGTTATTTCAGTTTTGTTTAGAGATTCTGTTTTAATAAATTGCTAATATTAGATACAAGGTTCAGGTTTTAGCGTCACAACGACCTCATTAAATTGTATTTCGATCAATTGTTATTCAATTGACAAACAAACAAAAAATAGTGATTTCGCATCTAATAAAATTTACAGTTGCAACAGTTAAACGGTAGTAAAATTACGAACATAAAAATTAATTAGTTCAATTAGCCATAACAGTTTTAGCCGTCATCAATGTTTATGCAGAAAAACATCTTCGTTTTCTGTAGTACTGAGAGACTCTTGTCATCAAGTGTGATGGCAATGAAAGAAGTTTGGCCATAACAATTTCCACAAATCTTTATAACTTGTTTTCCACAAAATAAAAACCCTCCATAAAAATTCAAATAGTTTGCACTGAACGCCAGGTATTCTTTAAAGCACCTATTTACTAGGTTTCAATTCCAGGTAAGTACCACCTTCCGCTAAGCTTCTGTGAATTAAAAGCAAAACTTGAACGACACAAAGAGGTACTTTGTAAAGGTGTTCAGGTAAATGGAAATAAAAAGATGATTCCACGTCTGTGCCATTACGCACGTACCATGCCAACAGCTCGTGCCTTAGGGGCGCCAGTAAACCAATTTTGTAAACGGAAGATAAACATGCCTAGGTGACAACAGATTGGCTGTGCAAATGCACGTTTTGACCTGAAAATCAAATTTCAAATTGGTTCTTGGAAAAAGAACGGCTCGCCGCCGCCGGTGCCGTGTTATCAGCGATAATCACAATTATGGAAAAAGGAAACCTTGCATTGTCATTGATAATTCATTCAGGTGCTTGTCAAGCTGTCACGCATGTGTTACATTTTAATCGAGGAAGATCGATTCTACTCTTGTTGTGTCTGCGAATTTGTATTCTGATTACTGATATCAAATGACCACCAAGACGATTGTGTTGCGCACAATTGGAGAAAAATCCGCGCGGTCTGGATTAAGCCGTAGATACAATCAAAAGATGTTAGTCTTAAATTATAGCTCATGTGTGACATTATCTTTTGGTAATGTGGTAATTATAGTTTATTTATGAGGTATCGTTTGCAGTAAATATTTCAAGCGTTTATCTTGTTATATTTATTAAATATGTTCTAAAGATGTGCTAGGGTGCATCCCTGAGTTTTTTCCGCTTGGAATGTATCATCTTCATTCTGTCATCGCGCCGCGTAATAATTCCATAAACCACAGCTTTTGGCACTAGTTTAAGCGTTTCCGGTTGCTTAATTGCCACTAATGTCTTCATGCCGACAATTGGACATTTTTTAGCAATTAGTTGGTCCCTTAAGGCAGACGTTTCACTTTCGAACGATTTGATCAATGACTCGTGTCTAGAATTTTACGCCTTATGTGCATCGGTGGATTTATTACGCGTAAAAACCGTGAAATACGTTTTATAAACACCGCAAGAATGTTCTTGGGCTCCCAAAGGAGATAAATATCTTGAACTTTTGCGTTTGTTGCGTAAACATAAGTAGACATTTTTAAATCTTGGCAGTGCTACCGGATTATTATTTAATATCGTTATGAAGACTCAACAAAGCATAAATAAGCGGCGAATTGAAAAGTCTCTCCATTTGCTCTAATTACGTCACCAGGACACCACGAACAAAATATAAACCAGAGAGCTTGGGACTATTCTTGTTTTGCTCGCAATTTGGTTTTATTTCAAAGACAGGCTAACAATAACTAGGCATGTTGATTGCAGAAAAAGATTAAGCAGAGTGGAGGGTACCAATTTTCCACTTCGTAGCCATTGTTTGTTGATATTATTTTCAACAGTTTGTATATTTTTGGGAGAAATGCTTCTGAAATTCCAATCGCTTCATTAGAGAAAGTTCTTCCCAAACATGATAATAAATTACTGGAAATATGGGAGCTAATTACGTAAAAATTAATAGAAGGTGTTTCTACTTTTCCAAGTTCTTGGATTCCACTTCCCATCACTTTATAAATAAAATGGATTTGTATATACAGAGTATACCACCTTCAGTTTAAGTTATAAGTACATTACTTTTAAGAGTGATCGTAAAGTTACTTTAGTATGATATATCTGTCGCAACGTGTTGCCAAATAACAGGAATACATTAAGTGCTGTTTTCGCTTTGATTTCAGTAAAATGTCCAAAGTCCCGTTAGTATCAAACTTGAAGCTCCCGCTAATTCATTCAAGCACAATTAGTTTTACATAACGTAAAGTTAAGAAATCACGTTATCTAATGGTCAAGGTGCGATACGAACATTGTTCCATTTGTCGCCACCAAAAGTATGAGTAATGGATTTGAACATATCTGAAATTCTTCGGAATAAATTTATTAAAGGTCCAGTTTTTTTCAATTAATTTCAATTAATCCGCGGCTCTGGCAAAAATAACAGTGACACATTTAATTAACTCGGAATTTTCGTTTAAAATAGTTGGAAGGTGTGGGATTTATTGAAAATGGGTGAATTTTGAAAAGCGCTACGTATAAACAAGCGTTCTAATTAAGATATTTACAATCAGTCGAAAGTAGAAAATAAATAAAACTTGTTTAACTTACCGTTTCGAGGGAGTCCTGATGCAGGTGTAAATAAGTAAAGACAGATCACAGATCCAAAGAGAGTGCAAGATTGGCGAGGCTGTCTCTTTTTTTCTTTTTAACAAGCTTCACAACACAACACAAAAATAAATCAATCAACATGTAAACACTCGATCAATTGTTTAATCGCATAATTAGAGTGGCACGTGTACCGTGAATAAAATCTGCACAGGGAAATTTTTGAATTCTTAAAATATTTATCACAACAAATTCCGGATATATGGGTTATTATCCAAAACAAAACAAACTGTCACTTCCTTTAAAAAGTTTATATCGCGCAGGTGAAACTAAACAGTTTATTAAAATAATAAATTATTACTGGCACTAGCTTCGCATGATTTCTGGCTACATTGCGTTCAGTTTTAACGTCGCCTCCTGAAGAAACTGTCGATGTACTCTCTTAACAACTCGTTTTCACCAACTATTGATAGAAATTGCACTCTGGAAGGTACAACTGATGTCTGCAACCGAGGGAGCATGTTGGACACTACGACAGCAAGCGCCGACTGTTCGTAAGCTCAAAGTTAAACACACAAGACCTGATGTCCCACTACCAAGTCCGTACGCG
This sequence comes from Gnatocerus cornutus, assembly GCA_029298725.1. Lineage (NCBI taxonomy): Eukaryota > Metazoa > Arthropoda > Insecta > Coleoptera > Tenebrionidae > Gnatocerus > Gnatocerus cornutus. The sequence goes on from CM055514.1 coordinate 5,243,154, forward strand.
ACGGCTTCGAACAAGAGAAATGAACCTGGAAATTTTATCAGAAAATACAGTCAAATTGCTCCTCCAAATAGTTGGCTGAAACCCATGAAAAGGACAAAACGAGAAGCAGTTTAAAATTCAGTTCAAGAGTTCCTAATAAAGTTCGAATGTGCTGTAAAATTTGATAGGTACACGAAATACATCAAAAATAAAAATAATAAAATTGCCATAAAAATATTAATGTGTTTATATCTGTTGAACTTTTAAACAGCATAAAAGAATTCCTTGCTGATGATTTGTAGTTTCACTATTGAATAACTTGATGCAGCTTTTGTACATTTTTTTTTCGGAAATTAATGATTTGCGTAATAATTCTCATGTTCATTTATTTTCATATTCCTAACTATTGAAGAACTGAAATGTACAGAAATAATAAATTCAGTGTTCTCTATTCAAAAGTTTTTAGAAATATTAGGGATTTTAGAAGAATGTTTAAATTCCAAAGTCCAGGATATAAGATTCTCTAGGAATCCTTAAAATTTTATGGAATTCTTAAGGAATGCATAAAACTGGATTCTCGGATCCTTTCATTCCATTCGTGAAATGCTAGACACTTTTTTGAGCCGATTCAAATTGGTCCTCAAAAATTTTCGAAAAACTTTCAGCAAACTTGACAATCAGCAGAATACAATCTATGTATTTCAAAACACATATTTAAATCTTCTCTACTTCTGCTACGAATTACGAAACTTTTATTCCTCATAAAACACTGAACCTCCCCAAAAGTGAGAATCGTCAATTTCAGGTAAATTCAGAATAGTTCTAATAAATCTAAATTTACGTTCAACCATAGTAAATTGGCGTCTAAACTGCCTTGATTCGATTAATCAGTAGGTGTTTCCGCCGATTCAAATAAGTTTATAAATAATTCTACATTAATTTGAATGGTAATTATGCATATTATTTTGCAATTGTAAACGAAACTACTCTGTTGTTCGCATTTAAAAATAAATATCTTGTCGGTGTAAAAACAAGTAATATCTCAAAACATTTCCATGGCGTTTGTTCTTCCCGACAACAAATAACTTGAATTTATTGCCACACTCAATTTCCGTGTCTTTTCTTTGGTTAAAAGTGCACTCCCTTTATATTACTTGGCAATTAAAATAGATAAATATACGTAAATGTCTGTTTCTCAGAAATGTAAAAATATTTATAGATTTAGGTCATAACATTCTTTTAATTTTTACAGTAAATTAAACCTTCTACAACATGTGGTCATCTATAAACATTACATCAATATACATATGTATTGGAAGTGTTATAAACATAAATCATTTTTCCTTTGATATAAAGAAACGGCTTAAAAAAGACTGAAAATAGATCAGAATCACATTAACAAGTCAATATTTGCTCATTACGAGAAGATCAGATACATTTTTGTAAAACGAGTTGTTGAGCAAACTGTGATTTATTTCTTTGGTAAGTCTCTACTTTAAAATGAAAAACGAGACATGATCCTATTCTCTTATGCACTTTTAGAGAGAAATATTGTTATTTTATGTAATCAGAAATAATTAATTTCAAGTGCAATAATTTATCGTGGTGCATAATTCAAAGTTGGACTTCTAAAACGAGTTTTCCAGAAGTTAGCAATGAAGAGTTGAGAGAAATATGTGCCGTAATTGTAAATTTTAACAAAAAATTAAATAAACCACTTGAACAAGTAAACTTCTCACACAGTCGGGTTTACTTTACAATGTCGCTTACCCAGTGTTTATTTAAATTTTACCTGTTTGTTTTCGATCCGTAAAACATTCTGCAAAGATACATAATGTTTTACTACCTGAACCAAACGTATCAAATAAAAATTCTTCCTCTTTTTAATAAAACATTATCTAATAGTCAGACATCTTGGACTCGTATTTGATTTGTAAACAAATTGTAAAATAGTTGTTTATTTACCTTTTTAGTGACCAGACTCTTAAGAGGTGTCAAAGTGGAAATAGGAAACCGCTTAAGACACGCAGTCGACAATCAAAACATCTTCTGCAAATACTAGCCCAAGATGTTCACACGCCCTGACATGGAATTTGACGTGTTATTTTCTAGAAGACAAGAATTAAAATCACATATTGTTCACGACTTTCATTACAAATGGTGCAGTAAATTCCCAAGACAAGGCTGTTAATAGCAGGATTTTCTCTCATTACGATGTTATTAATTTTTACGACATTTCTAATGAAACCCGAATTAAATTCCAGCAACGCCTAATTGGAAAATTGCCAAACTACAAACTACAAACGTGGCCTCGAGGTACAAGTAAACATTGCTTTGCTAAGCCCATTTATTTAATGGATTTTAATTTATCAAGTGTCGCCTCGTCTTTAGTTTTTACCAAAATTTGCAGACACTCCAAGAATTTCGAACAAAAAGCCAATTTCCTGGTTTGACGGGATAACGAGACATGTACGTTGGCACAAAATTATCTTTTTTCTTTTCTAGAAGCCTTAATTTTTATCAGTGACATGCACAGACAACATTGTTAATTTATCGAAAGAAATTGCTAACGCCTTGAGATTTATTGAAGTTTTATCGCGGCGAGACTCCGCTCTTTTATCGCCAACTTTTTTCTTTTATAATCATAAGCGAGCGCGGATTCTTCTGCTCAGTTAAAAGGCTAAAACTTAAATGTATTGTTCGAAACTTCCATTTTATTGCTTGTGCCAAATTAAAAATAGCTGGTTGCAACAAAATTGGTCTGTTTTGGTCACGTGCATGTTACCCCTTTTGCCAAAATATAATGAATGCACCTGCTCTTTTAAACTGGTAAAGTTTTTCTTAAATTAAATGTCTCGTAACGAACTTATGGACAAAAATAACGAAGTAATTATCTACATTGTGATTTAAAATTCTGATATCTGATTTAGTGAAAATGTTTTGTATTTCAGAGCTTTTATTTTGGTTCTAATTCTGAAGCTTTCGACTTTCAAATAACTCTCTGATCGCCATCTAGCGACTAGAAGAATAACAGCGCGCAGAAAGTTGTACACTTCGCTCCGGAGCCACTGGAATTTATTGATACTACTAGTAAGGGCCCCTTCAGAACATTTTGTTTTTTTTAATCATTTTGCTGTTTTTAAGGTATGTTTTAAAATTAACATTTTTCAAAGATTTCGCCCAGTTTTTGAATTTTGTACTACTATGCCCCTTCAGAACACTTTATTTTCTTTAAGCATTTTAAGCATTTAAGCATTTTGTCTTGTTTTTTAAAAGTATATTTAAAAGCAGATATTTCAAGGATTCTGTCCTGTTTTTATAAGGAAGAAGGCATGTTGTACAAACTCATGTAGATGGGTCTGTTCAGCACAACAGTTCAAATTTAATGATTCTAGAAATCAACCCATTGAAAAAAATTCTGGCGAAGCTCTTATGAGCGAAGCGACTTTCAATAAAAAATTAAACATATAACGCTCCTTCCGCACACATCATTTTGTTATTTTGGTATGGTATTTCGTTGGTCTTTAAAAATTCTAAATATCTGCGTTTTTTATCCTGAAATAACGCGTTGGCAACTTTACCACGCGTTATTTCATCTATGAATCCCATAAATTTAAGTAAATTAGTATATAGTAATGATTATTTCCGTCATAATATATTAAAATTAATATTTTTCAAAGATTTTGACCTGTTTTTTAAGGTATACTTAAAATAGTAACATTTTTAAAGAGAAATTAAAAAAATATTTTCAAATGTAATTTGCATTTTTTTTAAATAAGCAGCAATGGCAGGATTTCGCTTTAGCAAACGGCAATTTTGCGCATGCGCAGAACTAAGCTGGCTGTCCACTTGTTCGGGCTGTGTTCTAACTAATCTAAGGGCTGTGTTGTTATGTTTTAGTGAAAGTAGGTTTATATTTATTTTATTAGCATGGCGATTGTGCCTTGCCCAAGAACATGGGTGCTACCGTTTGCATCGGGATACTTTCCGGAGGTAGAGGCGATACATCACCAAGCTCAAGTCTGCTTTTTTTCCCGATATTGCCTGGAATAGTTATAAGCAGATTAAAGCAATCTATCGCAAGGAACGCCCATGCTGCTCCTGGGAAATTTTCTGCCACTTTGAAGGCCCTCTGAACAATGAATTAGCAAATCATATACAACACACAAGCTCGGATTAAGAAAATTTGAGGCCCGGGGCTAAATCGTAAAAGGGGGCCCATCGATAAAATTATGCAAAGAAAGCCTTACGTACTTGATTTGTATTTTTTCAATTTCTATAGCAAATTTTTACGTGGCAAGGAGCCCCTGGGAAAGTGGGGCCCGGTGCTACATTAAAATCCATAAAAAAATAATTTTATTTAATTATTCCTGTTTTTTGGCGATTCCCACTATTTTAAACTTTTATTCTATTCATTTATCAAAGTCGAATTGGTAGTAGGTCATTGCGCTAAATCTCTTTCTATTTACAATGCAAAATTTATTCAATTCATTTGGAATTGTTTGAGTTTCATAACATTTATTTCTAAAATTCATAAACCCGTTCAACAGATTGTTTCGTATGATAGGAAAACTTTATGTGAATATTAAACTAGAGTTTTGATGTTTTTGCAACTTTGAAAGTCCCCAGGTGCTGTTCTCGCCCAGATGAGGTCGTGCTTTTCTTTCGATTTTTTACATTATTTAGAAAAAAATCTTGGAAATCTGAACAGTATAATAAGGAATTCAGATTTTTGGTGAAATTGTCTTATGAATTTGAAAAATTAGAGGCTGTATAGAGTAAAAAAATCCACAAAATCAAAAGAATCTGAGGCAGGACAAATTAAATGAAACTAGTTAGTTCAAAACATGTGTTTTACCTATGTCATCATCAAATTAATTAAAACGACAATAAATAAGCAACAAAATAAGTTTATACGACTTAAGTATCCTTCAACAATCTCTTATAATTAAATAATGATTAGGTCCCATTTCAAGGTTTTGACTGAAACAATGAATCTACTTTACGTTTACATTAAGATTTCTTAAATTATGTGCTAAATTTACAATCACAGTTTTTTCATTTTACCTAAAATAAAATTATTTTCTATGGTTTTTCATGAATGGGAGGTTCCGAGAAGGATATTTCTTTAAATTCTCCGTAGAAAAGACCTAAGAATAAAATGGTAAAGAGTGCCATAACCCATTCTGTAATGGCACTAATAACGTGCATGTTGTAACCTCCATCATTTTTGCTCCATTTAGTGGGATCTTCTCCTATAAATTAATTGTCAATTAACTAAGTTAAAACTAAGTTAAAACCGTACCTGTAAAGTTTATCATGGATAATCCACCAAAAGCAAAAGTTACAAGAAACATTACAGAGCTAACCAAACTACAAAAAACTCTCATATAATTTATGACCTTATTACCAATAATTGGGTAAAGCAGAAACGAAATTCGAGTCTAGAAATGAGATTTAAAGAAACAGTGTTTAAAATAGAAAAACCGACCTCCATCCATTGATAGACTCCGCCAAGACCGAAAGCCGCAAGAGCTCCAATTATATGCACCACAAACAAATTGGTCTCTTGGAAATTTCCGACCACACAAACTCCAAAAGCGGCCGTGTATCCGCAGTAAAGTGAAATTTTACTTTTTCTCTTTACTGCAGGTGCGATTTGAGTGTCCTTATTAATTAAGTATTGCACGTGGCGGTATCTAATGTACATAATTGTAGCCTCTGAAAAAATCGTTTTTTAAAATGAAATATTAGTTACAAACATGAAAAATGATATAATGGGCGTGTGGTTAAACTTGACCCTGACTATAATCAAATTAAAAGAAAATTGTTGAAATTATGTGGTCTTGGCATGCAATTTAAATCACGTACGTATTATCGCCCCAATATTCAACATTATTCCGAAGAAACAACTTTCCGGGGACCAAGTGCCGGTGTCGCTAATGTAAGGAACGGGAGTTGTCACGTCTTTTTTTGACACAGCGAGTAGATACCTAGGAATTAATTCAGTAAGTTACGATTTTATAAATTGAAATACTCACGTAATTAAAAATGTTGCATAAAACCACACTACACATAAAGGGGGTAAAATGTAAGAATATTTAAAAGACATAGTGAAGTAGAGTGGACGATCGTAAAATGTAAACGCGGAACTCACTCAAAACTAACTGATAATTTCACGAATGAGAGGTATATGTACGGGAATTGTCTCCAATGACAAGGTTTTCATCCTAATGTAAAATCCATATTGTCATTAAATTTATCCTTACGATCGGCTTGTCAATATTACAATATGTAATATAATAATAATAACATTATCCTGATGATTTTCAACCTAAATGTTGGGCAAAAAACAATTATTTTTAAATATACATTAGCTTCTATCTAAACTGATCAACTTACAGAATAGTGTACATGAAAGTTCGGACACAAAAGTCAATTGCCTCTCTTCTAAATCAAAATTAAGTCTTATTACTTTTATTGGGTATTGATTGGAGATATCGGTAAGTTGAATAAGTGAATAACCTCATGCAAAATGTACAATTAAGGTTAATAAAAGTACATCAAACTTTAATTGAAAAATTCTATTTTTGTGACAAAATTCTCTTTTTTTAGAAACGAAAAATTGTTGAAAAATTTTAGTTTAAACTGTTATTTTTATGATCAAACCAACATCTATTTTGTTGCTAACAAGTACACAACCTGTAAACTATTTTAAACTATGCAAAACATGTTACGGACGAGTTTTTAAAACACAGTTATTAAAAAGAAACAAGAATTATAAATATAGAAAATTACTGATTTTCATTGGACTGTTTTTTTCTCATTTGCTGTTATTACAATATTTGCGCGTTTCGTAAATGGGTAATTTCTGATAAGTACCTATTTGAGTTTAATTATTTTCCTCTGTTTCAATTTTTCTCCATATTTTGAATTCTCTTTAGTTCCTCCGCTTTAAGAAAGAAAGGGTCAAAGAAAATAAATGAACTTCAAAGGTCTTAAAAAGATTAATCAAAGTTTAAATATCTATTGTTTATATTTGGTTCTCTTCGAAATGCAGAAAATTGGAGAATATTATGCAGAAATGTCTCTTATTTCACGATTTCGTTTACGCTTCCCCATTACAGAATTCTGCTGTAACTATTGATTTGACGAAAACCCACTCGAGGTATTTAAAAAAAGATACAAGAGATGACGCTAAGTAAATAGTTATACATATCTATTTATTAAATATTTACAGAACCCATTTTACTGAAAGGACATCGTTCGTGTATTTACTCGGATTGTACTTAATTGAAGTGTTTTATAAGTCAAAAAAATGTAGAAAAACAACTGAACAAAGGTGCTAAAAGCATGAATTTGTTACGCGCTCATTAATTAATTAAGGATTTGTGTCAATAAAATATTCCACAGATTTATAAAAAAACGTTTTTATTTGTTTAGTTACTCGTTCAGACTAAAAGAGATTCCTTCAAATTTAACATTTTTAAATTCCACGTAATACGTGGAAACAAATAACATCATCACAAGTGCCATAAGCCACTCGGCAAATGCCGCAATGAGATGTAGTTCATATCCTCGGCTCTCAGGTCCCCATAGAAATGCATTTCCTGCAATATAATAACTCTATAACAATGTAAAATTAAATTACCACTATTACCCTGATATAAATTGAATGAAAGTACACCGCAAACTGTACTGCAAATGTATAAAGGTATCAGCAGTGCACAGAGTAATATCCTTAGACATTTCAGACATTTACTAACGTACGACAACCAGGTTAAATAAGTCTGAAAATAGAAAATATATTGCAGGAAAATTTGAAAATGTCTGTGTAAATTATAGAAGATTAAAGTCACCTGAATACTGCAATACACGGCTCCGACGACAAATGCGAGAAATGCGCCGATAAAATGCACATTTATCTCGGATGTTTCTTGAAAGTTTGCCACTAAACTCATGCCGAAGCAGGAAAGAACTCCAAACAAATTCGAGAAGTTGTTCCATAGTTGGTAGTTTTTTGGGAAGCCTCGGTGATTCATTAATGTAACTGTTCTGAATCTTATGTACATGGTAATTAGAGCTGAAATTCGAAAGTTTTAGCATTGGCAAAGAGAAAAGGTCTTACTTAAAAGAGCTCCGATGTTAAGCATTTGGCCGAAAATACAACTTTCCGGGGGGAGACTCCCCGTGTCGCTAATATAAGGAAACAGTTCGTACACATGGTCGTTAAAAATTGCTATTAAATAACTGAAACACACCCGGAAAAAAAAACAAATCAAATAATAAATTATTATAACAACTTGCAAACTTTAACAATCACTTAGAATGCGAAACTTACGATGTAATAAAAGTAAGTACCATCCATATCGTCGCAAAAATTGGCCAATAATGGAGATGAAACTTGAGTGTCATTATGATTTAGTTGTCAGCATTTTACTTGTTCAAAAGTTGGATAAAAATGTAAGTTGGTAAAATCTCGACGTGTTGTGAGCGTTGCTATCAATGTTATCTACTATTTGTTTGCACAGATAACATATTACATGCACAAAACGTTTTCGGCTTTCTTATTAGTTGTTTATCAATGACTATTAATAAGGAATTAGAAAGATGTAAATAAAAACAAAAGTGAGCAATAAAATTGTTAAGTTTGGAGCCTCAAAAGCTGTTCTCGTGAAGTAAACAAAAAAAAATTAGTAACAAAATTTACGGCGAAAAATTTGTATCTATGTATTTATACAGCTGATTTTGCCGCAAAGTCTGAACCTATAGATAACCTAAAGGCTAAAACCACTTCTTTTGAATTCTTTGATATGTTTTAGTTTCTTCAAAATTCAGATTTTTAGAGTGCCCGAAAAGTATGAAGATTTCTAGAAAAAATCTATTCATTACAATGTTTCCAATGAGCTCAAGATTATTAAAATCAGATAATTCCGTCATATTTTTCAGAAAAACGTCAGTTAAATGAAATAAAATTGCGAGAAAAAGTATCCGCTTAACTCTGCAGTTAATGAGACACTGAAATTCTCATCCCATTTCAATTAAGGCGATCTTATCAGTTTTGTAATTAGAATAGTAACGAAATCTGAGAGAAATTGAGACGATTTTCATTATAAAAAATACCACAAAGTACTTGATCTAGAGGTTTATTTTTGTTTATTTTGTGGTTGTAAAAACCCATCTGGGATTCCCTTTTTGTTTTGTTTCTTCAATAAGCATTTCTATTAGCCTTGACAGTTCAATGTTATCTTGTACCTACCGGTTTTTAAATCTTTGCAGCACAAATAAATAACTAAAGAGCAGTGAGAAATATCACCATTGTGAATTAAGTGCTCGTCTTACGGTGAGTAAAAGAAACGCATAATTTTCAAATTTGTACGTTTTAATTAGTTCTGTAATAATGCAGTTCAGAAAGTGTGCATTTACCGCGGTAATAAATTACAGCGGACGTAGCTCTGTTTAGCATAGATTTAATAAGCAATTTGGTGGGATCAAGCTCATCTGGGAAACTTTGTATACTGCACAGAAGCAGAATCGGTAATATAAACAGCATTTGTGAGTGTAGATAATTGAATTTTGCATTCCGGAAGCTCCAGGCACCAAATTTCTGTTTCGCTTTTTCACACTTGTCATCTTAAAACTTTGAAGAGGACTTGGAGAAGTGTTTCTTAATCAAGTTAAACGAGTCCTGAATATGCAAAATGTTATGCTAAAATTATTCAGAGCACAAACTACTTATGGGATGAATTTGTTATCGTTCAAAGTTTCAGTAAAAAAAAAGCCCACGCAGGTCATCGAAAAACAAACAACTTCCAGGTGGCAGAGATGAAATTTTTTCTCATGTTTTTGCGAATTGTTTATTTTTAGTCACGTCAACTTTGCCCTTCGAATATTTATTGATCTGATTGGTGTATCAATGCGATGTTTTAAAAATTACTTATCTACAAAACGATTCTAAAAATTGGTTTTCAATAGTATCAATGAGTGGATCAGAAGTACACAAGTCACGTAATTATCATTTCCTCGAGTTTGGCTTAACGATCCAGACATGAATAATCTCACAATCAAGGAGGAAATGAGCTTTGTCTTTTTGTTTCTTTGAGCTGAGGGTTTGTCAAAAAAACGCGAGTTTTAGAAATAAGAAGCTTAGGAGATTTACGATTATATTGTAGATTACCTTCACGCATCAACCCTCAAATGTAGTTCGCCATCATGTTCTCGTTATAGCGTCTTCGAGAGCGATTCAATATGTCCTGGGGAAAGAAAATTTGAAATTGCTAAAGATCAGTTGTCTGCAGGGGGTGAAATTTTGTTCAGATTGCATTTGAAATAGTTCTTTGTTCGAATTACGTCTTGCAAGGTTGCGTAAACTCTTATCTAATACATACAGGCATTAATACATATAAACTGGAAATCGATAGGTACTTGAAAGAACCACTCCAGCCTTCCAATTACTTTAGGGATTTTACGATTATGATTGAGTTTTGGAACGTTTTATTCGCTTTCTTAGAAAGCTTCGATTGGACCAGCTTTCTTCCATTTCCGACTCCTTAAGGGAATAATGTAATTTCTGTTGAATTACTGTGAACGTTCTTGAACTAGCCTCGGGTTTCTCTGGGTGACGTGTTGGAATACTTTTCAAAGTCGTTTCACCGAACTGTAGATAACTCCACAAAAACGAGAATTTAATGAATGGTTTGAAGAGATTTTGGTGTATCCTAAATAGTTTTTTCACTGTCGGAATGGATGCTTTAGCCTCAGCATCCAATTCGGGACATTTAACATAACTTCGGCAATATTTTTTCGCCGTCTAAAGTGTGGCAGAATATTTCATTTCCAACAAAGCGTGCAACGAAACTATTTTTTCCACGTCAGAACTTGATCTGTTGCGTTGTTAAAACGTGAAAAATCTCCAAACCGTCTCTTATTACAGCCAATTTATTCTCATTTTGCATTACAGATGTTTATCAGTTTGGTTGTCTCCGTGTTTGTCCTGGCATCGTCCACGTCAGCTTTAAAGTTTAGCTCACCGTGTCCTGGCTTGTTCCATTACGATTCTCCAGATCAACCGAACCAATGGGACGGAACTGTGACTTTACTGTCAGACTCCGAACTTCATGGTGTTTGGATTCGACTTATCTTCAATGAAAAGTTAACGGGACTTGACGTTCATGTAGGTTTTCCACCTGGGAATCCCAACTTTCACTAAATAACTTCGTTCCAAACTTTTGATTTTAATTAAAGCGGGATTATCCTCATAGATTCATTATTTTGTTCGTAAAAAGTTAAAAGTTACTACAGAGTTTGCTCTTGCTATATTTTTCTTAAAGTTCGTAACAAACAACTTGTGACAGCGTTGTACATTTCTAGAATTTTGGAGCGATCGTGCCTTCCGAGGACGGGAAGGAATATCTAATTAAAAACAGCGACTTTTTTCTAAAAGCTGGGAAACCAACTGATGTGAAATTAACTGTGAAATACGACGGTGATAAAATTCCTACTTTAACTGGTTATCGATTGAACGCTAAACCGGTATGCTCCTCAGAGGATCCGTAAGTATAATGAGATCTTTACGACAATGATCATAAGTCATATTGCATGTACCAGAAGTAACTTCTTTCCCGAGTAAAGAATAAGTGTCTCTTTGAAATTTGTTTGTATTTCAAAGACAAAGTTGTTTGGCTTTTGGAGGGTCTAATAATGGTTACAAACTTAATGGGTATAAATAATAGGCAGTTGACCTCAAGATTCACCTGTGTCGGCTCTTATTACGACACTGAAAGGTTTTTTCTCCATTCTCGCAATCTTCTTTTCAATTTCAGTAGCTCGGGTGACTGGCGCTCCTTTAACCGCATATTTCATCATATTGATTTAAGGGTTATATTTTCCATTGTCAAGGTTCGATTTCATAAGAGTTGAGGCGCAGCTATTCTTAAGAGTGTACCCGTAATTTATCACCACTTGGTTCCTTTATTGTCGCGTTTGAAACTTTAATTCCAGCTAACGTATCACCCAGTTTGTACCTACAATTTCCCAATGTTTTAGCAAATTTGGACAGTTGTTCCCTGGAGACGCGAACAATAAGGATTTTTTGCCTTCCATCACGTCGCAGTCGGTTCCAGTTGATAAAGAATTCGAGGGTTGTGGAACGACTCCCTTGTTGGCAAATCATGAACCTGCAAATAAAAAGACGCAAAGTGGACAATGGCCCTGGCAAGGAGCCCTTTATATTCAGAATAACGACGGAGAGAAATACGCGTGTGGTGCTACTCTCGTTTCGTCCAAATACGTTTTAACACCTGCACACTGTGTCACTTATCAGAAGTCTGAATTGAGCGTACCTGTTCACCTCTTGAAGGTTTATCTTGGAAAAATTAACAACGCTCAAGAGAACAGTCAGAAATTCGACGTGGAAACCATTACCGTTCATCCCGGTTATCGAGCGAACCAGTTATTGAACGATTTAGCCATTATTCAATTAGATAAATCTGTTGTTATTAATGACTACGTTAGGCCTATCTGTGTGGGTCAGGAGAGTGGAAATGTGGAAGGATATTTAGTGGGTTATGGGATTAGTAAGGACCAAATTAATGATCTCACTCAAGCTAAAGTTCACGTTCTTCACGAAAACGAATGCTTGGAGAAGAATCCGGAATTGAGAGGTCTATTGACCGATAATGTTATCTGCTCCAATTACATCAAAGGTAATTGTTTGAATCATTATTTTAACTACTCATTCTGTTTTATTTTAGGTGACACATGCGCTGGCGATTCAGGAAGTGCTTTGGTGCGTCTCCGTGAAGGCCCAAAGACTGTCTGGGAGTTGCAAGGCATTGTTACTGTTGGTGTAGCTCTTCAAGACAAAAATGTGTGTAATCCTGAAAGCAGAGTCTTGTCGGTAAACGTTGCCAGTTACGTGAAATGGATTCAGTCGATTGTGTTTAAAAATTGATTTTATTTTGTAACTCGTCTTTGTATTGCATTCTTAATTAAAACTTTCATTCACAATGTACAAATTTTATTCGCACACATAATAAAAAGTATCTCGATCTTACAGAACGATTTTTTGTTGAATTTGAAGGTCTAATAAATCCCTGGAAATGTTCATTTGAAAGTTTAATTTTAAAGATAGACGAGAACTATTTTAAAAGCATTTAGGATCCAACATTGAAAAATTGCTTGAAGTTCTTGTCCAAAATTAAAGTTAATGGCAATTTTAGACCTCTGAACTATAATGTTGGTCAGAAAGCAAGCTCTTGTTTTTATAAATTCATGACAACACGACCCCATTCTTGAGAAAATTGCACAATTCCAGGCCGTGAATTCTAAACCAGACTGTTAATTCCACTTTAAACTGTTAATTATGTTAGGGAATATCACCACCTCAAATATTAACACTGTAAATCATAATTCATTCTAGAGGTACACTCTTCTGTTTACATCACCGAAATGCGATCAAATAACAAGAGTTGTGTGCAAGTTTTATCCCCACACAAAAACCGACATGTTTCAAACTATGCATAAATTTTCCTGAAAGCTTCAAGCTCCTGTTTCATTTACGCAGAGTTGTTGAGTGTGTTCTTGTGGTCAGTTGTACTATGTCCAGGGTATCTGCTAATGGATGCCGGACATTTCATTTTACACGTAGGAATTCAGTACGATTTGTGACAAATAGACGAAGTATTTAAAATGTAAATCGAACGATTTATGTCAGTTATCTCGTCAACGTGGCCCCCGCAAAATTTAAATTAATTCCCGTGCCGTTTTATTGGATCCTTTAATTAAATTGCTAAACCAGCTTTCGCTTCGGACTGTGAGAATGTTCGAAATTGTTTTTCTTTCACACATTGATTGTTTAAAAGCGTCCTGGAATGGGAATAAAAAATATAAGAACAGAAACCACTCCTCTGATATGCACTCGCCAAGGGAATCAATTAAAGTTCATAATTACTCAGCTTCATATTGCCTTCCAAAGTTTCCATCCACTTTCCGCTATCTGGTGCATGAAATTATTGTTAAGTTAATTACGGAAAACTCATTTTCGCAGGAATATAATTTATTTGAAGACAAAACCCAGTATTCCGGTTTGTTATTTGGTTATTAAGAAACTTTTGTTACTTTCGAAGCACGAAAAAGGTAATCCTGGAGGTAGAAAAGTCGGAAAAATTAAAAATAAACTTTCGATCATTTTAATTATTGTACCAAACACTAAAGCTTGAAATTTTTATGTAATCACGCAACAACGAACAAAATCTAATAAATATGCAAATTCTTTGGAAATATACATATTTTTATTAGCTAATTTTAATTAAAAATGTACCACATAAATATGTATGGTAATTCCTAAACTCATCAAACGCAATGAAAAAGGAGATTTCTTTTTATGGACACATCGGCAAGAGTAAACTTATTTTGAATAAGCTTTGAAAATAGAACACCTCTTCACAAGGTCTATTGCTTGCAGATATCAGAGATTTAATATTTTTATCCATGTCCTGAACAAACAATAAAACGAAATAGAAAAGCGCTCGTAAAGCAACATATGTCCAGGAAATATACTACTCTTCCTATGACTCGGAGGCCAATAAAATCACAATTATTTAACGTCCCTAATTAAAAGCCTATCGCTAACGGTGCAAGTCAGTCTGTTGCCCAACTACATTAGAAGTTAGCTGAGCATTGATGATGTTATAAAGTTGGGGTAATAAATTTTCTGCAGTAATCCATAAGATGATTAATGACGCGGACAACCTTATAAAGTTTTGATTAAGAATTAGTAGCGAAAAAATATTAAGTTACTACGACGTTTATTATTAATAGAAAAGGTTAAAAAAATGAAAAATGGTGTGCGAAAAGAAAGAAATTTCGTACAAAAGCGTTCACGTTTAACTAAAATTACAGGAGTCTACATCAGTCTTTCATTTTCCAAGCCATAAAACGCGTCTTAATTTAAATCGTTGTAAAAATGCTACCACAACGTGTAGCCGGGATAATCCTGCAAACATTAAAAATAATTTTATGAATTTAAAATAGATATTTTTATCGCAAAATTGCTAGAAATTAGTTTCCAATAAAAAACCAATTTCGGAAAAATGTATGCAGCGACTTACAGGATTTTTGTGAAAGGGACCGTCTCAACGTGACGAGCTTACTCTTTCTGTATCTGCTTCGTAATGATCTGCTAAAAGCGCTCTAGGCACCGGCATCGGTATAATCGTCTTTGAGCATACGCTTTTCCTCCCTCAATAGTATAAAAGTTATTGGGAGAAACTTTTCCGGCGGTCATTTACATTTTCCGGCAAGATAAAATTTTATCGAATATTTTACCATTTTAAATTTAATGCGATAGAACTTTTTTAAGCTTGTTTATAAGAGTTTATTATTGTAGTGAATGGAACTATAAAACTTTGCAGTGAAGAGAGACAGTAGTTCTAATTTAATGGTCTCTTGAACTACCCTCTAAATCTATTGTGAAAACAATTTAGTTCGAGATGACGCGCCATCGCGTCTTCATCATGAATTCTACATTCGTTAAATTTCACTTATAGTCTTTCAAGTGCTATTATCCTCCTCTCAATTTTCTAAGCAAACATCCACTGATTTCGTGTTAAATGGGAGTTGGGAGTTTTGAAGTTTCGAAATGTAAATATGGAATTTATGAGTAGGAGTAACAATCTAAAGGTTCCAATTATACATTAAATTCCATATCTTTGCTAATTTAAGGAATACAAAAATGAAAATTGGAGGCGTAACTACTTTTGACACGCTTATTAAGTCTGTTAAATTCTAAAATTTTAAAACCATAAACAATATTTAAAAAAATATATTTTAGAATGAACTGAAACTTTACAACATTCTACATTAAGTTCCGTATTTTCGCTAATTTTAGAAATACAAAATTAAAACTTAAAGGAATTACTACTTTTAACGCGCTTAATGACAGCCAAATTCCAAAATTTTAGAAGGAAAAACAGAATTTTCAGAAATTTTTGTTTTCAAGATAAACCAAAGTTTTTTTTTATACTATTATTTTTTGTAATTTTGCTAATTTAAGTAGTTAAACGTTGAAATTTAAAGAAGGTACTACTTTTGTCACGCTGATTAATTTTGGCAGATTTCAAAATTTTAGAAGTAGTAAATTTGTTTTTAGAAACCAAACATTTCTTTTATTTTAGATAACTTTCCGTAATTTTGTTAATTTAAGGAGTACAGAATTAAAATTTGCAAGAGCTTCTGCTTTTGTCACGCTTACTAATTCTGAAATTTTAGAATCAGATACGGTTTTTTATTTATTTATTTTTTTCATATTATGACTACATGGTATACCTAGCTCTGTGATTTCCATAATCAAAGATATAAGGGATTTTGTTGGTACAGTAAAATCAAGAAACCACGAGATCCAGAGAAGAAACAGGGGAAACAGAAATGAGTTACAGGTTATTTATAGTGCATTTCGGGTAGAGTTGCGCATGAAACTCTGCGCTCCAGAGATCTGTATTGATCATACTCACGCACCCACATTACTATTAAAATTTTGTACAGAATAATTGAAAAATCAGTCTTTTATTTTGTTTTAAGAAACATAAAACCAGGCGAAATTGTAAAAGAGATTACTTAAAAGCGCAGAAAGTGCGTTAAAAATATACGAGAATTGAATTTTCTTAGTATCAACAAGTTGATGGAAAAACAGGGTAAGGTGAAGTGATGAGCTTTTAGAGGCGATTTTAAAACCAGTGAAGTGGAGAAAACTCTGCTCAGAATGCGAAAAATATATTAATAGTCCATTTTTCAGAAAAGCTTCTTTTATCTAGAAATGGTGATAAATTCTATCTCATCAAGTTTAGTACCGTCATCATTAATGAGCTGGGATAAATTTAGATTTTTCTCGATTCCGACACGGAATAAACTACTTCAGCACCTGTTGTTTTAATTATTAATAAAGTTGATTATTACATTTCTGTCTCGTCATTTTTTTTATTGTTACTAAACTAAATTAAGCACCGAATTAACGCCCGGAACAAATGACGAAATCCCTGATTTAATAAAACTTTACGCGAATACTAAAACTCAACGACAAGTCATTAATAAATCTCAGATTTTAAATCCGAATATTAGAACCGACGAAATATCATTTCCTCTTGCGTTATGTGAGAGCTTGAAGCTCACATCGCACATTCAATTCAATAACACCGTATGTGCAGAAGGGAGAATTTTTCAATATCAGCAGAAGTAACATCCTGTTTGATGAAATAGCAACAATTTCAGTCATATGGCAGATGTAAATGCAGAGCAATCAAGAATTATTGTGAAAGTAGAAAAATTTTCCAGTCAATTTGCATGAAAGAAGTCCTAGTTTTAATTAAAATTTTAGCCAATACATGACGCGGTTATTTTCGCTTAAGACTAGTAAAGCTATGGATTTTAATGATTTCGATTGGTATCTAAATTATCGATTGTGCACGTCAGAGTAATTAGCTTAATTTAGCTCAACACTAGTGCGAATATTCAGTTTCAATCGCTCTCTATGCTTGCTTTGCTTGTTAATTCATGAGCAATAAATCAAAAAGCTTTCAAGTACTTTTAGACTTGCAGATAAAAAATAGGGGAAAAACACTCCCAAAAATAACCCGAATTTATAAGTTAACAAATATTTAATATCACTTTAATCAATTTGAATTTGTAATTTTATTACTGCAGTGACTAAAATGATATCATCTTTCATGTTGGTTGTCTCATTAATTAAATCAATTGGTAATAATTTATCAAAATCTGACTATTTTCCGCTGCTATGGTCTAACATAAATTGATAATAAAATAAAACTAATTAAATGATATATTGGGGGTGATACTCAGGTGAACTTATTGCTCACAATTAATTTATTGTTTGTTCAACTATTAAAACAACAAACCATAAATTGTTGTGTACACATAAGTGAATTAATAGACAGACGAGTGAGCAATCGATTACCTTCATTGGTTAAACACACATTTCGTTCCTTAATGTAATTGAATTTAGCTTGAAGAAGCTTATTTTGTGTGGAGTACTAAAATTATAGAAAATGCAAATTTGGTGGATGCGCCTGTTTTATTCTTGACGGGCAACACAAAACAATTACGTTTAATTTAAATTAAACGTTTGTCATTTCGAAGAATTATTTAGATTCTCCAAGATTTTGTCGAATTGCTTAATTTTCTGATTTTTTTATGATTTTATTTTTGGACGGCCTGGAAATTTTCTATAATTCTCTATAATAAATTTCGTGTTTTCGTTAATTTTGGGTACAAGAATTAAATTTTGAAGCATTTTTGCTTTTGACACGCTTATTAACTCTGCCAAATTTCAAAATTTTAAAACCAGAAACAAATTTTTAGATTTTTTTTGATTTTTTAACAACCTAATAATTTCTAATATTTTACATTACATTCGGTATCTTTGCTAATTTTAGAAATACAATATTGAAATTTAAAGGAATTACTACTTTTGACACGTTTATTCACTCTCAAATTTCAAAATGTTAGAACTAGAAACAGATTTTGTAGAAATTTTTTATTCTAAAACCAACTAAAAATTTTCAATATTCTACTATAAATTCGATATTTTCGCTAATTTTAAGACTGTAAAAATAAAATTTGGGGGCGTCATTACTTTAAACACGCTTATTAGCTATGCCAAATTTCAAAATCTTAGAAACAAAAGCAATATTTTTAGAAATTTTTTACTTTAGAACAACCTCAAAATTTTTAATATTCAACATTAAAATCCCTATTTTTGTTAATTTTTAGAATACAATATTGAAATTTGGAGGTTTTACTACTTTTATAACAAAAAAATGTCAAATTCTAAAATTGAAGAAACAGAAACGTATTTTTTAGAATTTTTTTATTTTAGAACGATCAAAAAAATTCCAATATCTACATTAAGTTCTGTACCTTCGCTAATTTTAGGAATATAAGAATGAAATTTACCTTTGACACACTTATTAAGTCTTCCAAATTTTAAAATTTTGAAACCACAAACAGATTTTGTAAAATTTTTTATATTCGGACGAATTAAAAAATAACCAATATTCTATATCAAATTTCGTAATTTAATAATCTCAAAAATTTCAAAATCTAAAAGTAAAACATCGCTTTAAACTATTGGGAATAATCTTTAGTGAACAGAAATCAATAGCCATTAGTGCGGAGCACTAAAATAATGAAAAATTTACATTTGGTGGATGCGCCTTCCTTTTAAAAATTCAGTTCTTGCCTCTACTTCATCCACTATTTTTTGTGGAGGTCGAAGCTTAGATAAGGTTTTCGTATCAAGCCTGTGTACATTTCATATTGTAGTTTCTTCGTAAATTTATTGTTTACACAACATATTTCACAACAAATCCACACTGGTGGAGCAGCAATTTTTAAAGTTCTTTTTTGCTCCCACATCTCATTGTTTATACTTTTAATTAAACCTAAACACACAGCAAATAAAGCGGTCATTAATAACACACTAAAATTTTGAATTAAAAAGCGACGCCAAATAAATAGGAGTTTTATTGAAATTGTTATGGCAGAAATTCAAAAAAAATTATAAGAACCTGAAGTTCTGTTGCAGTGGTAGCCAAGAAAACGTCTATCTATAAAATTAGATTGTTTGAATCAAGGGAAACGTAAACATCGTGAAGTTAAAAAAATATGCTGCGGCCGTTTCTTGGTTTTATGGTCAGTTTCGTTTGAGATTCGTAAAATGGTGCAAGATTTGTATATAATCAAACTACTAGATGGGTAAACAGCTGTGAGTGCGTTTTAAGTCGTTCTGCACTTTTTCAATATTTGTGCATCTAATTGTAAGAGAAAAATGTTAAATAAAGGTAGGTAGCGATGAATTAGCTAAAGTATGATTTTATAAAAATAGTTAAGCATGAGAAGATAATATACGACTTGTGTAAGCAGATCATGATAAAAGAACACGCATGTATATTTGATGAATGTGGGAAACGCACATGTGATTATGACTGTTAAGTGTTTATTTACAGGTGTCTCAATATAAGCATATTAAATATGAAAATCGCACCTGAAAGAAGTGGAATATTTAACGTTTAGTTGAAAAGGCCACAAGCTCATTAGAGCCTTCTCGCCCGACTGGCAACAGAAACCCCTTTTTAATTCCTTTTCCAGTACCCTATGTCAAAAACTTGATCCATCCATAAAAGAGTTTCGAAGCCCTTCGCTTGCCATCGTCCTTCGTTCCGTCAATGGCCGACTCGCAGCGAGGGGACGCTCTCGCCGCCTCTCCTGGCCCAGTTCGGCTTAGGCAGGCTCTCTGCAAATATGTCGGGGTGCGATTTCCCTTCCGTCATAGAGCTTAACATCGGCGGCGTGCTTTATACCACCACTCTGAAGACGCTAATCAGTCATCCCGACTCCCAGCTTCATGCTATTTTTACCGGTCGCGAACCGATTACCCAAGATACAAAGGGTCGATACTTTCTGGATCGCGACGGCGTGCTCTTTCGGTATGTCTTGGATTTCTTGCGCGACGGCACCGTTGTCTTGCCAGAGTGCTTCCGGGAGCGAGAGCGATTGAGGAGGGAAGCTGAGAAGTATTTGCTTCCGGGACTCGTCGAAGCCATCTCCAGCGAATGCAGAAACAGGGCGCCTGGAGTTATCACCGTCGGGTACTGTGTTTAGTGACATGTGATTCCAGTGATGTCGTTATCACGAATTAATTCTCTTATGATTAAAACTTAAATTATCTTTAAGCGACAAAGTTAGTTAGTTGTTGCTTCTTTCGTGTTTACATTTTTTGTACGCGGGGAAACAGGCGCACTTTAGAGAACAAAAACAAACAAATCATTTATCAAATTTACAGTTCTTAGCGTTCATTAATTCGAAACTTACTAATTTTCACGTCATGTCTGGTTCCGGGCTAATGCGTTTTATCAACAAAAACAGAACTAAATTTAAGAGACGCGTATTTACTTGGAATAACTTTGATAAAGTAAAAAAAATATTTACATTGCGGCAAAGAAAACAAGAACAACTTTATGGAAATTTGTGAGTTTTCCAGCCTGTTTCCAGCCGTAATATCCTCAAAGGAACAACATTTTTTCCAGTTCCTCTGTTATACTTGTTTTAAACAAAAAAGGAGTTTAAAATTACTAAGTTATCAAAAATCATTCTAAATTTATAATTTCATTTAAATCTAAACTTGAACTAATTTAAAAAGGTTCTAAAAATATTCAAACCTCGTTTATACGAGCGCATGATGAATGACGATCACATAAATTCCACATTCTGTCTTCCGAAGTTTTTTTTCAATTATTGAAAGCCCCCTCAGGACCTAAAACTGACTCACTCTTAAAGAAATTGACGTAAAGTCTCACAGCAAATCTTGTGAGTCCTTTAGATAACTGTAAATCCTCCAGATATATTTAAATAAGGTTTCAGATTTTCCGAGATTTTACTCTGTCCTGTTTTTAAGATAAACCATTTTTTGTGCAAAATTTTACCAGTGCCTGTCCTCTTTTTACTTTCAGAATGGATAAATATAACTTCGCCAATATTTTTTCACCATCTGAAGTGTGGTATAATATTTCATATTCAACTAAGCGTGCAAGCAAACTATGCGAACATTTTTTTCTGCGTCAGAACTTGACCTGTTTACACGTTATAAAAACTGGAAAATGTTTACAGAATCTAAATTGCATTTCATTTTTTCAATTTGGACGGTTTGTGAAATGCATCTCACTGTCGCCTTTTCGTGTAATAAATAAAGATAAAACTTTTAAGCAACAGCATAATGAGACTGAAAAAAATCCAAAATTTATTAAAACTCTCACAAATAATACAATTATTATTCGGAACTTGGATAATTTTAATCATAAAATAATGAGACTTGGAAGGCTTGGGTCTTTACACGGCTGTTAATTGAGCCAAATTACAAGAACATGAAAAAGCTGTTTTTAAAGTGTTATTTTCAGGATGAATGCAACATATTGTAATTAATTGTATGGCTCTGACAGTTTTAACGCTAAAACAATAACTACTTTTGAAGCTGGGTTAAATGAAAAAATTGTTTAAGTTTTTGTTGCCCATAAAAACACACTATTCTGAAGCGCCACTTACAAAAATATCCTATAATTTATCATTTTTTTCTGTCATTCTGAAATTGCACTTGCAAACCTATTCAGTCATTATAAAATTGATTGCTTTTAAGCGTGCTCCTCCAATATCGAATTAGACTAGAATGGATTTTGCCTGTCAAATATTTGCCTTGAATCCAGCTTTAGCAGCTAATACTAATTTCCTGTTGTTCAAAGACCATTTTAATGACAATAGTTTCCAAATTAACGTCTGCAAAATATTGAACATGCAACATTGTGTCTTGTTTTCTTTCTCACGATCAAATAATGTGATCGATTGTCCCTAGACGCAATTACTGTTGTTGTTATTATGTATAACAGAGTGCATATTCGCAACACAAGTACTTCCATCAAATCCTCTAAACGGAATAGTTCATTCTGCGGAATGTTGATGCGTTGTACAAAGTTTCCGCAGAAACCAACGACGTGTTCGTTAAATTCCACTCATTTGACCCTGCAAAAACTAGAGAATGTTTAAGATTATGATTCGCAAATAGCAGGAATTAAAATTCTTGTGGCTACTTAAAAGTATTAAAAAATCATATTGTACTACATTAAAATTTGCAAGCGTACAAACAGCTTATCCCTACATATAATTTATGCTTTATGAACATAGAATACTTAAACCAGACTCTCGTTTAAAATGGACTCCAAATCCTTAGCTTTCAATAAGATTAAACTATAAGCTAGTGACTCATAAAGGTGAATCGTTATTAATATTTATGTAATATCCAACCCTTCAGAATTAAGAATTACTGTTTTTCCATTTATCACATTTCAACAAAATTAAAATCCCTCGGAAATAACTGTCTGTTTTGATAACAGCAGGAGAACATGTAAATGTTCGATTAGCATGAAAACGAAATTTATACAGCAGAAGACTACGCTCTTCAACCGTAATTTTCCAGAGTCTTGACTATTTCCTACACCAAACATTTTTTTTTAAATTGCCTGATTTACAATAGAAAGAATTAAAAAGTTTTGTCACAAATGGTGGATGCGCCGGGTCACAGAGCGAAATACACCTACAGCGCTGCACGGTTTTGCAATAAAACTTTAACGAATTTGTAGCTAGAACCTCAAATACATCAACAGTTCTATTTTTACTTTTTTCAGAGCGTTTTTTTAGAGAAACAATGGGAAAATCGACAACACCTCTCTAAACCGCGTTAAATCTTAAATCGTTTATCTGTAAAACCTCGTTCTATATTAAATTTCAGCTTGAAATTTTCGAGGGTTACGGACGCCTCAAAAAGTTGAGGATAAGAATATTTAATCGTAAAGTTGCGTCAAAAGAGATTCAACAACTCGCAGCAAAAGAGGTGAAAAAAGAACCGTAGAATGGAATTTTTCGGTTTTTTTTTCTTAGGATTGTGTCGGATACTTTAAGATTCTTTAGGATTCTCTTAGATATTTTAAAATTTTAAAGGATTCTTAAGAGGTATTTAAGGAGCCCAATTTCACCATTTCTGAGTAGAAAAAAAAAGATAGAGAAACAATCGCTAGTTTATTCAACAAAGCAAAAGAGTCTGGATACGACAAATTTGCTGGGAAAAAATTAATTACAGACCGGCTCTCCTGTTTTAATAACACAAAACCGAGTAGTTATCTCTCGTCTCGTAATCGTTTTATTTAGCAAGTTCTACATCAGTAATTATTCCTTTTACAGATATCGAGGGAGCTTCCAGTTCGGCAAAGACGGTCTGGCCGACGTCAAGTTCAGAAAATTATCTCGACTCTTAGTCTGTGGAAGAGTGACATTATGCAGAGACGTCTTTGGTGAAACCCTTAATGAAAGTAGAGATCCGGATCACGGCCAATCCGAAAGATACACCTCTAGATTCTTCCTGAAACACTCATTTCTAGAGCAAGCATTCGACATGTTAACAGAGCAAGGATTTAAGTTGATGGGAAGTTGTGGATCCGGAACGGCAGGAAATGCAGCCGAACCAAAACCTGGAGTCGATGCCGAAGAAAATCGTTGGAATCATTACAATGAGTTTGTGTTTGTGCGAGAATAACTTTGACCACTTGAACTTTATTCGAATCCTCTTCATATCGCATTTATTCAAATTATAATGAGTAATCATAGAATCATGGTTAGGTAGATAGGAAATGTAGGATTTTTTTCGAGTTTCTGGAAATATAAACTCTCGTAGAAATTAAAAATTTTCCGGATGACTCGCACGAGCAAACATTGTAAAATGAGGTTTGTTTTATCGATATTGACTGAGTTTTCAAGTGTGATTGCCGAGGAAAATTAGAAATAAACGTTGTGGAATTTCCGCGTATTCGCAATAAAAACTTTACAGTTTCGTTTCAGGTCGAAAAATTCATGCACATCTAAAATAAAGCCACTCCGACACCGCACCTTCAAACTTTTCTTTTTTTAATGTAGTCATGCCTTTACGACTTGTTGCTTGTTGTCAACGAATGAAAAATGTATCAATTGACCTGTTTCTCTCGTTTTCTAATCAATTCTGAGGTTTATATTTCCAGGGAATACGTACGATTTTTATTGACATTGTATATAAAAAGTAAGAGTTTGAAATATGGGAGCAAATCACTCTGTAATGGTCCCCGACTTACTTAATTCTTTGTTGTAATTACATCGAATATTTTCAATCAAACTGTATTAAATTAAATCAACGAATGTCTGAATTTTCCCTGAATAAACAAATCCTGAAATTAAAGCTTTGCTGAAATCCGAAAATGTGCGTGATTTGTTTAGTGTTTTTGCTCTTGGCCTAAACTCACAGAGATGATAAATTATATTTGTTATCTTGTAATTTAAGTAAACATAACGTTAGGCCTCAAGTCAGTGGTAGTGATTTGGTTCCATTGTTTTGCTTATTGTTATTATCTAACTGTACTAACACCCTGGAAGCGGGGGCTTTGAGACAAGTGATATTTTAAATAATTTACATTATCAGTAGTGTTAGTCATTAGATTGAACACACTTATACCATTTTTGGTCCGATTTTTTATTTCCACACAAAACTGAGAAGAGGAATAGCAAAACTATGGTATAACTGTCTTCACTTTTATGGTGATTTTGTAAAATTTTACCAATGAGTTGTTGTAGGAATTGATTTTAACAATAGCGAGAATGTACCTATACTTTCGAAATAGAGTTCAAAAACAGTGCCTTAACGTTTTATTTATCACATCATGAATTTTGATATACCCTAATTACCAAAGACATAACTTCTTAAATGAGAAGCTCCGTTTATTATCCCCCCATTAGCGGGGGATTTATGGACAATGTAAGTTTTATATTATCGCCGATCGCTGTAAAAATAAAATTTGAATTTTGATTCATTCTATCTAAATTTCCACTGTTCGTTTCACTAGTCGTTAAATCTTATTTAACACCGCCTGTATTTAAATTTACATTTAAATGATGTTTATCAAGAGAACAACGAAAAATCCATGTGTTCTTTGCGTGAAACTAATAACAAAACGAGGACACCCCCAGCTTTCCATTAAATTTAATTTGAAGATTATGGTGTTAGATTATGAGACTTGACATTATCTCAGCATGTGTATGAATAACAAAATTACACAAGTGAGCAGTAACTAGAACATCAAAAATTCATGTCCTTCGAAAGCCGAAGATTAAAACGTTAAATTGAGTTATGCATTTTATAAAAGGTCAACATTTTGAGCTCTTACTTGTAGCTATTTATTGCAGGACATAACTTTGTAGGGTATATTTATACTTTGGGTTCTTTAAAATAAAACGCTTTGTTTTAATCACGATGAAAGATAACAACTACTATAAAAAATATTTCGCTTAGTATAAAACCGGCTTATCAAAGAATCTTCATGCAAATTTATATTGAAATTTAAATTTTGCTGCATTAATGCACGTGAGTTTTGCCCAACAAACCAGTAAGTTACAATGCGTACACATCTAAATGGTAGATACTTAGCTGCATGCAACGTTTATGAAAATTTCAAATTCACTATTAGTTTGAGGCAGATTTTATTGCCCAAACAAACATGGAAATTAAAGAGTAGTCTGAAATTAAACTGTGTGGATCTGAATACAATTTTCATTACTAATTTGTTCTGTTAAAGGTAATGCCACGACGCATCCACCATTTTGATAACTTTTTTATGTGTTAATCAAATCGCTTTAAAAATTAGATTCTTTGTGATTCTTTTAATCTTACTAAAAAAAATCTAAAAAGAGCAATAAATCTGAAAAAAAAAATCTTAACTGAATCCCTTAAAAATTTGCCTTTTTCAGACAACGTTCCATAGAAAACCTCGCTTCCCACTTTAAAATTATAAACAATTACCCCGCGCATTTCCTCCAATCACATCCACCGTCGACAAATTCCCTGCACCTGATTGGCTCCCACATGACGTTTCCATTCATTTGTTGTTTCAATTAACACTATTGTTCTAATTGGTTAGAGTACCACCAAGGTTGTTATTGTTAACAAAATGTTGGCGAATACAAAAGAATTGCCAAATTCCTTGGCCTTGCAATAATTTGAACATTTCGGGTGTTTTGAAGGTCCAGGTCAATGACCCAATACCTGAAGGAACACAGCTGACCAATGCCAACACAAGTTTGAACAGGCAAACGTGAAAGAGTGGTCTAGTAGTGATAATAATACGAGTGGTTTTATCATGAAAATTTACTGATTCGCGCCAAGAATTAACAAGATCATCAATTTTCGGCAATAACAACACATTTATGGTAAGTTTGTGGGCGAAAGAGGACATAACCACATTAACCGTTTTAGTTACCTCAATGGCAATTTACACGAACGTCGTGCAAGAATTTCGCAAAGAAATTGAAGCCAGCAGGCTCACATTGAATGATGTGATTGATGTATTAATTTCGGAAAAATATATTGACGATAAGTTATATGCAGAGATATGGAACAACCAAAATGTAAGTTTGCATCTTTGGGTGGCTTTAAATTGCCTGCTTTCTTGTAGAACCGACTTCAGAGTCTCCTTGACATTGTTCTCAAAGATGGAAAACGTTGTCAACGCTTTATTAACATTCTGGGAACTATTCCCTACATGAAAACAATTTTTGAAGCAATTAAAAGTAGCATTGACAAAATATGTCAAATGATTGTGATTGGAGGATTCCCAGAGTTTTCCTTGAATTATGTTGTGAGAAATTCTGTGGTAAGTCACATTAATATCAGTCACCCTTGAATTACAAGGCACGTCTTTGATTGAAAGATTTGTCACTTTGACACCTGCCAGTTTGGAGGTTATGCCTTAAATTTGTTTTATAATTTAAAAAAAATAACAGATTGAGTTGGTGTTGTGGTTAAATAATTCCAAAAAAAAAACTTTTACAAGACGTTTCACACGTTTTTTCATTATCATTTTCCTTAAATCCCCTAATAACGTCAGACTGTTTGACATAAACAAAAGACTGCTTTTTCAATCAAAGACATGACTTCAAATAGCAAAGTTTTTATTTGATAATATAATAATTAAACATAAATTAACACTACCATGTTCATGCTTATCATACCAGGAGTGGATAGCATTGGTATTTCCCCTTTGATTGTCTTTGTTTGTAAAATAACTAACTCATTTTTGGTTGTAGGCTGACAGAATTAAAGACACAGCTTTAGGTTTGGATCCTAAACTATGCAGTACCTTAGTGGTGCATGGTTTACCTGGTTTTGGTAAATCATGTTTAGTAAATCAGGTATTGCAAACAAAAAGATTTTTAGAAGTCTCGGGAGGGTCCATGTTTTGGATTAACTTGGGGGAGCACTGTGATTCATCTACCATTATAAACCCACTCTGGAAGTAAGTCAATTGTAATTTTTAGAGATATGTAAAGCGCATTTCATACTTAAGCTACAGAGTTAATTAAGTAGTGTGATGTTTGACCCTTGTCTAATGGGGGTCAAAGCATTCTAATGGATAAGAGATATGAGCGACTTTTTTTTCTTATTACAAAGTGACTACTAAATTTGTCGCTGATGTAAGGTCATGGGCACAAAATGGGTAACAAAAGCCTAATTTCCGGTTAAAACCCTGTTTTTGCTGACTTTACAAGTTACGTAATCTTAAAGACTGTTATTTTAATCCAGTAGGGAGATGTCTGGACAAAAACATTAATTCCATTCATTAGCTGAAAACTTACATAATCGTCTAATTAGTAAATCACACTGCCGATTTAACTGTGTCTGTACTTTTTACACTCCACCCTTTAGATTAGTTTATATTCTTTACCACTATTTCAGCTTATACCTGACTGCCGTAAAATTAACCAACCAAGTAGCTTTAGTACATAGACCTGAAGACATCATAGTGTTACAAAATGAAGTGAAGAGACTCTTTTTAGATGAGCACTTAGCTAAGGCGTACATTATTTTAGACGACGTAAAATCCTCCGAAGTTTTGGACACTTTCAAGTTGCGTTGTAAAACCATCGTAACAACGCAAGATAAAAATATTGCCAACGATTTTAACGCGTATTTTATCAAGGTACCATCAATGCTACTTCCCACAATAGCATTCTAATTTCAGTTATCTACAGGTAACGACGGGTTTCACCAAGAAGGAATCGTTAGAACTCTTGAGAAAATCGCTAGACACGGATAATCTCTGCTCGAAAGAAACTTACGCGAGTAAAATTCATGAACTCTGTGACGGTTGCCCAATGTTGTTGAACATCATTGGGTCAATCCTAAAAGACAGTCGGGAGGAGGCGTTGTCGACGGATATTGTCTGGAGTTCGCTAATAGAAGAAATAGTCAAAAACAACTATTTGCCTCAGTGAGTTACTTAGAACTGTCGTTAACTAAGTTTAATTGAATTTTTACAGCCCGACTACAACGAAAGTCATTCGCATGATCCGCCGTTTTGTTAACTGTCTGAACGTGGAAGTTCAGAAATGTTTCCACAGTTTGGCTGTGTTCCCTAAACATGTCAACATCCGACCGGAAATCTTGATGAAACTATGGAACAAAACGTACTATGCCGTCAGACAAATCATGGTACAGTTAGAAAACAAGTCGTTGATTGTGTCTTTTTACAACAAAGACCTAAAAACGTACATCTACAGTATTCATAGTTTAGTCCGCACGTATTTAGTTGAACGAGCCGACAGTGATATTAAAACCTACCATAAAAAGTTGATCTCAGAGTGTCAAAGTGCCATGGCGAAAGCACCTCCTGATGACCCTATCGCTAATTATATTTATGGGTATTACGGTTACCACGCGAAAAATGCAGAACTTTATGATAAATTCGAGAACTACTTCGACTTGAGATTTATCGAGAATAAGATCAAGCGAGTTGGATCTGCAGATTTATTGACCGATTTTGAGACGTACAAGGATTTCATCACGAAAAAGGTAAAAATAATCATTGAATTAGAGTTGCTTAAGAGGGAGTTACAGGAGCTTCGTCTGCAGCGCAAATTGAATGACTACATTAAATTTGTGAATTGCTACAGTGCCCATTTGCACATTTCTCCTGAAACGAACATTGTTCAGTTTGCGTTCTTTAATGACAACAACTGCGTTTCTGAGGAAGCTAGAATTATGGCTAGCAACAATCCGGACCAACTATATTTCAAGCTAGAGTACGTATTCGTCTACGCTTCTAACTGTAGCTAATGTTTTGGTTTTTAGGCCATATTCTGGAAGGCACAAGAATTTTCCCACGTTGAAGACGAAGCACTCGGCGGTTTCCACATGTTTCCTCGATTCCAAAGAGGTTTTGGTCGGTACCGCTAGCGGCAGCATCGAAGTTAAAGTAAGTTTCGATTTCTTTTTGATTCTTTATAATACAAATTCTAATTTCAGTCATTCCATCAATACCAACACAAAGTCCAGCGCTTTGAGGGCCACACCGACGAAGTCTTCAACCTGCAGCTCAGTCCAGATGGGAAAAGTTTCCTTTCAATATCATTAGACCACACCGCTAAATTGTGGAAGTTCACAGAAGAGTTAGATCCACAGTCCCCCAAGCTCAAACAGTCAAACTGGAAGAATTTACATTCACCCGATGAAAATATTCAACCTCATAAAACTTTTAAAATGCAAGACAACGATTACATAACTTCAGCGGCGTTTCCGTACGACGGTAGCAATGAAATTGTCACGGCTTCCGGCAGTGGGCGGATTACAAGGTGGAACATTAAAACGGCGACGATTTTAAGAGAATCTGCATCGATGGGGTTGCCAGTCTCCCATATTTCGTACGTCCATGACAGTCAGCACATTATATTCTCGTATGACGGAAAAGTTTACAACTACTTAAGAGGAAACTTTCTTTACAACGGACAATTTGGTCAGTTTGAAGACATTAGCGCATTGATATTGATACCATCCGAGACTTTGAAAGAAGTTGTGGTTGTCAGTGGCCGGAAATTCGAGATTTGGAATTATGAACTCAAACGTAGGCGATTCTCCTTTGAAACTGACTCAAAGATTTCCACCGCTGTGATCAATCCAGACTGTTTGGTGGTGGGCACAGCTAATTTTATCTACGTTTGTAACCACAAACTCCAGAAGATGGTTCACTACAAGAACGACTATGGGAAGCCGTCGTCTCTCTTCATATTCTCAGACCTCATCGCTTTCATTTCTTCGGATAAAGAAAACGTGCAACGCTGCGAACTGTATTTGGAAGCCAACGAAAAGCCGATTGTCCGCGATTTGAGTCTCTTTAATTGCCATTGGAAAGATTCTGTCCCTATCTATTACATAGTTAACGCTGAAAGCAAAGTTGATATATTCCATGGACACTCAACAATTTTAGCAGGCATCGACTTCAACGAGAAAATCAGATCCAGCACTTTCTCGTTGTGTGGAAACTACTTAATTTTAGGAACTCAGAGCGGGAAAGTTTGCTTTTACCATTATAAGCGGAAACAACAAAGGGAACTCCAAATTTGTGATGGCGATATCAATTTAATTAAATGTTTCGACATGGGAAAAGACGATCACTTTGACAGTGGCGTAAGTGGAACGATCGCTGCAGCTTCGAATACGAAACTTGTGCTTATAAGAAATAGTACTCCCATTGTTGCGTTTGATATCACGAGTAGACTCTCCAACATTTTTTACCTTCATAAGAGAATTGTGGTGGTGGACGACCGCGGTGTGCTGTCAATCGGTAGAGTTTTCGAGGAGGTCTCGGAATGGGTGATTGAAAACTACGAAAATGTGGTTGTTGCTGAAACGCACAAAGAGAAGAAGTTGCTAGGAATAGGGGTAAAAGAAGAGGAGGGTTACACAATGAGGGTTCTCTCTTTGGGTGACTTGGAAGTGGTGTTTGACGCGAAACTAGATAGTCAGCCGAGATGTTTGAGTTTTTCGTTGTCGGGGAAATTTTTAGCTGCGGGTTGCAAGAATGGGGATATCAAGGTGAACACAACTCGCCAGTTTTTATATTACGTATCTAATCCAATATAATTATTCCAGATTTTTGATCTTGAAAACCAAATCCAAGACGTTCTGGTTCTCCACAAGCGATCTGTGGAAAGGGTTCTCTTCTCTCCGAATTTTGAATCTATTCTAGTGAGTCTCGGAGACCAGATCGCGTGGTGGAATTTGGAAACTTTTCAAGAGAAAAGGTAGGAGAGTTTATGTTCGTTTTCGTGGTAATAAATTTCTTTCTCCCTGTTTCAGTGACCCAAATCAGCTAACAAGTGTGGATGATCTCTCTACTCAGTTAGTATTTACTTTCGATCCTTGGAAATACAAAAAACTCCATGACACAGTGCCTTATCTGCTGACCAGTACAAATCTTCACGGCAAAGAACTGCAGTACATTTCTGCCTCGAAAGACTTTAAATCATTTCTAGTAATTGATCTCGACGGCAACATTTTTAAAATGGAGATTATCAATTCTTGACGATTATATTGCCTGATGTTTAGTGATATTGTGTTGTCAACCGTGATATACGTAATTATTAAGTACTCATTAGAGGAATTCCTAGAAATGGAGCACTGTTCCATTATTTTTTATAAAGCTCAATTATATTTTTCTCTGAAATTGATCCATGATTGTTCCTTTTTATATTCCTTATAAAAAGGGACATTATATTCGTGTAATTTATTATTTATTTAAGCGTTTTTACCAACTTTTTATACTTTTTTGTACTGATTGTATATTGTAGAATAGTGTTGTATTCTTTACTGGATTTTTTATTATGTATGCACAAATTGCATTAGGACATAAAATGTAAACTTGTCGAGTAGAGTAGAACAATTAGGTAATCATGTGTGTAAATATTGGTTTTATTTTATAAATGTTTTATTTATTGTTATTCTCCAATATTTTCTGAGTTTTTATACTATAAATTTCTCTAAATAAATTTTGTGCATAACACTACGTCGCTTTAGTTATTTAAATAATCTAATAAATCGGAATTATGTTTTTTGAATGACAAAAATAAGTCGAAATGGTGCTCACAACATAATGTGGAACTCCTGAATCCATTTCGTATATCATTTCCCCGCCATCCGTAAAATTTTCCGAAAAAATTTAATTTGAAAATCACGAACTGCTTGTGCATACTGCCAAGACGGTAAAGATCATTTAAAATGAAGTAATTAATATTAATTAAACTATAACCGACGCCCAAATCATTAATCAGAGTTCAGATTCTTTCTTTCGAGGTCCAAATTTATACAGAAAGTATTTTTCTGTTTTTATTTTCACCGAAAAAGTTCAAGTAAAACATTTAAAACATCATTTAAAAATTATCGATGCGTCGTATCGGAATATTTTTAACACATTGTTGCAATTCAGCCGTTGAATCTTGATAAAAATTGGTGGTTTTGTAGATTTTGAGTTCTTTGCGAATCCAAGCCAGAAAACGGCGAGAATCAGCGAGAAATCGTCGTTTAGCATCGAAATAAGCGGATTTCTCTACGAATTTTGATGATTTCGTGCAGATTTCTGCTGTTTTCTTGTTTCCGAGGTCCAAATTGATCTGTTTGGTTTTGGCAGAGAATCTGCGAATTAAAAGACTGTGAAACTACGAATGATCTAGGTAATTGAGAAGATTTCAAAACAATATCTGCCAGTTGGAAAGGTGAGAATGTGAGGATAACAAAAGGATAACAAAAAATTGAAAACGCGGGCAAGCTGTTGTTTTTTTTTAATTTTATTGCTCGACTGGGGCAGCCTCGCCTTCTTCAGACGTCAGATTTGGTTTTTCAGTTTTCTCCGCAACCACGTCTGCTTGAGTAAATTCCCCTTCATCGTCTTCACTGCCAGATTCAATAACTTCTTCCGATCCGGATCTATTTCGTTGTAAATACTTCTGAATTTGTCGATATTGTTTGATTGTGACATCGGTTTCCCTAAAATCTAACCATTCCAAGGTTGTATTAACAGCCATAGCATCCACAAGGGCCTGAAAATAATAAAATCAGTCGTTAATGTCAAGCATGGAAGTACTAACCTTTCCGCCGTCTTCGTCAAACCAATTATTACTAATATCTAATCGTTTTAATGAACTGTTCAAGAGAAGCATTTGTGCAGTCCTCAAAGCCGCGTCATCGACGTACCCGCAAGCAGCCAGGGATAACTCCTTTAGATTTGTTCCTCTGACCAAAGCGCGCAATATTCCCATTGCTCCACCCTCACCTAATGGATTCAGTTTTAAATTTAATTTCTCTAATGAACAGTCCGGTTGTAACAACGCAAAACCTAAACCTTCACATCCTAAACGTCCAATTTTATTATCACAAAGGGTCAGACTACGTAATTTTGGATGCACGGTAAGGATTTTAGCTATACAGAGCGCTCCTTGGTTTTCTATACAACAATGGGAAAAATCCAGCTCTTCAACTGACTCATTTTTAATAAAACCTTGCATGAGGACACGAATATGGGCGTCTTCCAGATTACTTTTGCGTATTTTAAGGATTTTGAGGAATTTCAGGTGGTTGATGGCTTTGCCCAGACGCTGACAGTCTTGAACGGAGACTTTAAACATGTTCCAGTTGAAATTATCCGAAACGTTTTTCATCCCGAATACAAGACTAAACTCTGTAATATTCGTCAGTTTTTTGAAAATTGGTTCGAAACTGATGTGGTCCGTCGGGTAAAACTCCGGAATATCCTCTTCATCCCATTGAAGAGGCGGTTTCCAAGCCTGCAATTGTGTAACCACTAATCTCCGAACGTACGGAGCACATAAAGTCAAAAGTTCATCCATTTGATACTCATCGTTATGCTCGCTTTGGGCATTTTCCAACACCTCTTGCATGTACCGTTCTAGAAACAACCCTTTCCACGTCCATCCGGGAGTTTTTTTCATAACATT
This sequence comes from Gnatocerus cornutus, assembly GCA_029298725.1. Taxonomy (NCBI): domain Eukaryota; kingdom Metazoa; phylum Arthropoda; class Insecta; order Coleoptera; family Tenebrionidae; genus Gnatocerus; species Gnatocerus cornutus. The sequence continues at coordinate 5,277,549 of CM055514.1, forward strand.
TTTCCCAAATTTAGCTTCATACCGCCTTTTCCAGTAAATTTCATCCTTCAAGCAAAACTCTGAGTAACTGATCACGATTTCTTTCAACTACCTCGATAAGTGGAATTACGAATTCTAAAGCCAAATTAACATCTAGAATTTCTAATAAGTAGTCACAATCATGGCAAGGCAATTCATCTAATAATGGTTTGGTAGTGAAATTTGCATTTATAGTTTGCACGCAGAATGTAGTTAGAGCCGGACAATGTTTGTCGTCCCAGTGAAAATTCTCAGAGACAATTTGTCTTGCGCCCTCGCCGATAAGACTCAAACTGTCGGGAGACGCTTCGTACGTCACGAAAGTATTTGGATTAATTTGGTGAGAGATCCTCATTTTTTAGCGAAATTTCAAGACTAACGCACAACACGTTGTAATTTTTGACAACTTACATAAATCTCATGTCAAATCCTTTTCAATCTATGGTGAAACAATGAGTTTATCAAAAAAAACCTGGAAATAAAAAGCAAAAAATTTTTAGCTGTAACGGACATATAAAATGAAAAACCACCTGAAAAATCCCTTCGGCAACTAGGCCACCGAATCCTTTGTTTAAATTTATGTTTGGTTAATAAAAATGCAATAATAATCGCCTGTTTCTTTATTTTCGTGTAATTAGATTGAAGAGTTAATTACGCGAACAAATCCTTGATCAAAAGCACGTGTTATCGAATATTCCAAATCTGTGATTATTAGTTATTAATCATCGGTAATTGTGACCTCAGAGTGTGAATTTCGAGGGGTAGCTTGGAGCTGAAGCCTCCTGGACGCAGCTAAGGTCGATCTGTTTCCGACAACTTCCGACTATGATCGTGAAAATACGTGCGTCCAGTGTAGATCCGGCGTCGCGACGCGTCGACCGTATGATTAAAATGTGTCGTTGATTATCTACTTTGTCACATAGTTAAACAAGTAAACAATTAAAAACTAATCCAACAAACGATCGAAACTCATCTAACTTTAGTGACAAAATGTTGGAAATGATTTATAATACATAATTTTAATATTTTTATATGTTCGTGTTTATTGGAAATATTTTCATATTGATGTATCAAATATTTTGGAACTATTTCAGATATTAATTTAGTTAATGTTCGAACAAAAATATTTTTGACGCTATTTTAAATTCTGTGCCATGTTACCTATTACTGTTTACAAAATGAAATATTTTAAAGTGGTTAAAAATATCGGGTAAATCTTTATTTTGAGTGAAGACCACAGTTTGAAGTTTTTATAGTGCTAAAGGAGAGAAACATTGAGCGAAATCGTTGCTTTTCATGTTTACGGATTAGACAGGTATGCTCGTTCGTAATTGCATTGATTAGAAATCTGTTTGTACAACTGTCTGTGATAATTCCATGAAAAAAGCTTGACCTTTAATTAATCAAATTAAAGTGATAAAAATAAAAAAATCTATAAATGAACGTCCCCACGCGATTTGCGTGTGTCATATCAGAAACAACATCATCACAATTTATCTGTTTTGGGGTTATTAAATATTCCTAAACAAGTACTTTTTTAACTTTAACTTTTATTTTTAAAACACATAAAACTCAACTTTTCCTTCAAAGCTCCATGTTTTAATCATAATAAAAGCTTGTCATTAAGACATTTTATTATCACTTACAACCTGGAAGTTTCTGTGTATATTTTCCCACAAACTAAATTTTTTACAATTTGTTAGACAACCCGGGAAAGATTTGAAATATTTTCTGCTTAATATTAGCTTGGAATAATATACAAGAATATGCATACATCATAACAATGACTTACCAGTGTGTGCTAAAAATATTAGGACAGACATTATCAAGAAGCCGATATAACAAATTGCGGAAGGTTTTAAGTAATTTATATCAAAAAACTTCTAATCCGTCCGTTAGATTTTAACTAAAGATAACAATATGTTGAGAAGCAAAAAATCGCTGTCGTTTAATAACGTCCAAAGTTACAAGAGTCGTTTGAAGTTTTTTAATTTGCGACTATTGATCGGAGTGAGCACTTCCTGATTTTTATTGAAGTTGCTAGTCTTGAGGTCAGGTCATTGCATCTTTAAAATGAGATATATTATGTAATAAATGATATGAATATACAAAATATGCCGTTTCGATCTTTTCTGTTCGATTGCACCTATAAATTCCTTGATTTTCCCCGACAGATGCACGGATTGTTCAATTCTTATTCGATGTAAGAGTGTTTGAATTAGCCGTACCAAAATTCTTGATCCTGGCGTTAAAACTAGTGAGCACAGGCTTTAAGAAACAAATTTCAGTAATAAATTTTTCACAATCACACCAGTTTAAAAGTTGCTCCTCTTAAGTGTTTAGAATTTATAAAATGTCATTTACCTCTATTTCCCTGTTTAGATTAATGCTCGAAAGGAAGGAAAACGACTCTGCACATCGCTTCTTTCCATCCAGAACGAATTAAATTTCCTTTTGAAGTTTTAATTTCTCCCTTGAAATTACATAACGTTTGTTCTATGTAAGAAAAGTCGCTGCTTTAAATTCACCTTATTTCGACAGTGATTATACAGAGTGAACACGAATAAATATTAAAGGTTTTAACTATAGTATCAGCTAGCACTGTAGAACAAAATTTGACCAAAATTATATTCATCTGTTTTTTAGTTGCATTTTGACTTTCTTTTAAACAATACAAATGTGATTTGTGTAGGTTGTCTCTAAGAAAAATATCGTCATTTGTTTCTGTCTCTTAAAAATGAACACGCAAAAGAAAAGCGTTGAAATCAGTTGAAAAAAAAAACAATAAATTTGACAATAAAAATATAGTTTTATGGTCTAACTTAGAACAGAAAATAATTAAAAAAAATCAAATTTGAGTAAGAAAAACAAGAAATCGTACCTTTTTCGTGCTGATAAAGCTTCACCCGTCTATGAATGAAATTTAAGAAAGTGTTCAAAGTGACCACTATTATTTTCACGACAACACTGTGCACGTTTCAAAAATCTTTCCAAGTAAAGCGTTTGTGCCCGAACAGCATTTTGCAATGATCTGTTACGGAAACTGGCCAAATTCAACTAAAATAATTTATGAAATGAAGTGATTGAATCGACAAAAAACATTATGAGTTTTCTTTTTTACGTGGCTGCGGCTTGCCAACTAGTTAGCAAGGTTTACATTTTTTGTCCATGATACGAGGGATAGTCATACAAACTGATCAGTTTCCAAAGTTATTATTCGAAACTGAGCTCGAATTTTAGAAAACCGCTAAGGAAAAATTTGTTTGTTTTAACAAGATCTAGCACCAGTTTAATTAACTCTTACTAAAACTTGCTTAATGTACTCATTTCTGTAACGCCCTGTACATATTTACCCCGTCGTCTTGTGCCCACTTTTTAGTTCACCGTGAGAAGAAAAAAATAACGACACTTCGCATGCAAAAAAATACGTCAGGTTTTATGGATAAATAAGAAAAAAGTAACATTATTATTTTTATTGTTACCTACCTAATGTTATAATTCTGCAAAAAAAATCAAAATTCTAATGAGGCAAAGCTCCCTCGGATTACTTTCACTTCACACTTTACATTTTAAAAATTTGGTATTATGAAAAATTAATTTGTTTGTAATAAATAAGACCCTCCAAAGAACTAACTAATGTTTATTTCCACCAAATTTAAATTTGAATTAGAAACAGAATAATGAAAAATTTTCATTTACATTTTAAAATCTCTACCACGATTATTGTTAAACCGATAAAGACATTTTTTGCCACTTGTTTATGAGCGTTTTTATTTAATTCTCAACTTTTCGCTGATTTGAACTGATCTTGGAACTGGCCTTTTCCAACAAAAACATTAAACTTTTTTCTCGAAAACGGTTATGTTTTGAACCGCAAAACTCGGCCACCACTTCAAACTCGTTGTGAACTATTTATTTGGGCTTTGTATTTTATTCGGATATCTATTAAGTTGACTTGAATTCCCATTTTATAATGTTAAAGAAGAACTTGTTGGTTTTGTATTATTGGATTATTCTAATGATTGGCATTACATTATTAATTCCAAAACTTTAAATTTCAATGAGCTTTCTAAGACAAAAAGTTACTTCAAAATTAGTTTAATATTTAAGTCATGTGGATAAGTGTAGAAACTTTTGAGTTTGTCAATTACAATAATTATTTGATTTATATCTACTCTATAATTTTCAGATCTTTTCGATCGATTGTAGTTAATAATGTTATTGTTATTGATATTTCTACCAACGGATTACGACCATTATAACGCTAAGAGATCATTAAATTGATCGTTAAAGCCATAAAGGCACTTAAATAAAATCAATATTGGCCGTTTTATGGTAAAAAATAATCTCAATTTCGTTCCAAACTTAAACTTATTATCATACCTCCTTCATGGCTTTTTAATTAAGAATCCAAATGAGTGGATTCTGGAGTAAACAATGATGAATCTTTATAAAAGAAATATTTCAGGCGAGGATATCAATTTATCCTCCCCAGAAATACTTAGTAGCGAACAGCACAATCTTCTCGATTACAATGTATTGGGGGTTTAAACAAGCTTGAGAAAGTTTTAACGGCGCAAAGAGACCACACAACAAATCCCGGGTGTATCAATTTCTTGTTTCCTCACCATTTTATTCCAGTCTATTGTCATATTGATTTTTCTTTTAAATTAAGGTTGCCTTACAATTCCATTCCTTACTTTCAGAACAAAGATCCTTTTCTTGAAAGGAATGCGCTTTCTAAAGACTCTCGTTGAATAGTTAGTGTTGATTATGATGGAAGAAGTCGCAACTTCTGCGTAATAAGACACTTAGATGAATTGAAGTATTGCTTAACCGATGAATGATGAGGATAAATAGACAGTTTCATCGTTGAAACATTCCGGTCACATTGTTATGTTTGACGTTATGAAGATGGATTCGGTCTATTTGTGTTAAAAAATTAGCACTTTGAATGTTGGTAAATTTTGCTGAAGCAGCGCACATTGAACAATGGGGTGAGGTGTGGTTCGCGCAATCAGAATTCGGTCAATGATGTGGTTGCTGTTGCACAGAAGTGGTTTAGAGTGGGAAAAATGTAATCGAAAATTAACAAGCTTTGCACAGCGTGTTGAACAAATACCAAATGTTAAATTTGCTTCCTGATTTGCCTTTTATTCGAGCTATTGAGTACATTTAGCGGCGGTAATAACCGGAAAATGTACCGAGTTTTCGAAAAATTAACAATCAATTCTTCTGAATTAAAAAGTTAAAAATTTAAAAGCACTAAGAGAAATTACGTTGTTTCTGTACCAATTAAATTTGTTTTTCAGTTGAGTCTAACTTGTTGATTTAATGGTAATGTGACTTACAAAGAGCCAAATCATTTAGAAACCACAGGATATAAATAATTCGGTTTTTAAAATTTGAAAGGATTTTTCAGAATTCTTTAATAAAATACCATTAGTTTTGGTGATTTTTAGTGACCTTTTAGAAATCCCCCAGAATTCTATAGCAAATAACAATGAATATAATATAATATTAGCTAAAATATAAATTTATTTTCAATCAGTAAGTTCGTTATTATGCTCGATTATTATTATTTCAAGAAGATAGCATCTCTTGAATACCATACTTAACTGCACGTAATGATTATTTACAACAAAACAGATCTATTTATACCCATAACGTCCAGTATCGGGGAATGAAGGGATAAGATTTACTTTGTTGTCATTCATCGAGTTTCGCTTAGGCGTTATTGTATGTAATTGATTTTGTTTCTGTTTTACGACTCGCTTCACCCTCGAACAAGTTCAAATAAATTTTATAACGCTAATATCATTTACTGACCTAGTCGTTGTTTTGTTCTCCTTACAAGAGGCAATTTTCCTGAAATAACGAGTTCACCCCAAATAAAACGGGCGAAATTGGAAGGGTTGACTCTCATCTTATCCCCCCAAAGAAATTTCAATATTTCTTCGAGGATACGATGTGAAAATTAGATACCCGACTAATAATGTGATTGTGCTCGAGTTTAATTACTTTTTTATTGTTTGTTTGGTTTCTTTTGAAGAACATAAACACTAAAATTACGAATAACACATCTCGGAGTAATTTTTCCATTATTACTATTGGAAACATAAAGTGTGGCGGTGTTTACAGCAACGGTAACAGGTTATAGTTATGGAAAGATAAATTTCCGTACAAATTAAATCTAATTTTCAGGTTTAAAAACTATAATTTAAGTATGACCAGCCTGATTAATATTTACACGATATACTATTGAAATTTATGATCTGTGCAGGAAGTGGTAATGTGATTATTTATCTAGCAATCAATCATTCCAGTTTACTGCAATAGTTTATGATCCAATAAAGAACTTAACCGATTTGTGAGTATTAAAATTAGAACGATCCTGAAAATGATGCAATTATATCGTTATTGCTATCTAATCTGTACTTGTTGGCATGAAATGTAAATGCATTAAATCAATATTCTTCCCTGCCATATCACCCAGATGACAGTATTTATTATTCATAAAAACAAATATGTAGGTCAAGCTTTTTGAGCTCTAAACGTAAGTAACGAGATCTTAATTAATTTTTCTACTTCTCTGCGTTAGTTTACTTTCAAGACTTATATTTACTCTCTCCTTTCCCAAAGTTTCTTTCATTTTATATTTCAAACGTCCATAACGTAATAAAAATAATTAGTTTATACTTTATCGCTTCCGTTTCATAATTAGCTTCACATTTATTTGTAGATGGAAGCTTTGTGGCAACTTCACGGTCATCTAGCAACAAACTGTACTGATGCTGGCTAATTACATCAATGGGTGGAAACATGTGAAGGACTATAGGAAATTGAATTGGTTTGTCCCAACGCTGCACCCATCAAGAAATGGGTTGCGGCCACAGCAAAATCAACATTTATCCTAGGAAGTCTAGAAATAAAAATAATAGCAAAAAATCAGGTGAGGTCGAAGAATTTTTCGTTAGTTAATTTATCAAATTTCCTGCCTTTCCACAGGAAGCCGATATTAATACAACCAACTTAAAAATTTAGTTTCAAACTTATAACTCAGTTTAATATTGTAATTAATATTCCAAACAGTATTAAAACTGAGATTCATCCTAAAATTGACTAATGGTTCACAAAAAGCATTGTTAGAATGATATCGATTATGCCTTCCTAATTTTAGCCCTAATGTAGCCCTTAGTATAGATGAGGGTGAACGTCAAGTTTCATGCTTGTTTGAATTTTCCACTAAATAACACAATGCGAGTACTGTGCTATAAGTCCGGTTTTCACTCTGATAACATTAGAACGGGTCATTAACATTATTTAAAGAAAGTACAAATTTTAGTTTGAAGATACGTACGTTTTGCAGAAATCTAACTAAAAAAATAAATAATAATAATAAGTTGTTTTTCTTTCTATTTATAGTCAGGAATGTCAGTTTTATTCTTAAAAAGACGCTAACAGAAATGTACATAATGTCTGTCTATTTTAAAGCAATCGATTTCAAACGTAAAAATAGAATTTAGTGTGCATTTATTTTATTTGTCGACTTAAAATAGTAAGATCGTAAAAGGCGTGTAGGATTTTCATTAAATGTATCGATATCTGGTCGAGTTTCATAGAAGTTGCATTTCGCTTCCGCAGAAAATAAAGAGCTGCCTGCGTTAGTTTACTTTAGTATCTTCTTCTTTAGATCTTTAAAATTCCGCTCTACTCTGCGATCATTCATAAAGAATATAAAAATAAGAGTGTCCTTCCTTTCCAGCAACTCTTGAAAAAGCCGAATCGGAAGAAGAAGATGGAGTAGAGAACGAAATCGAGAATAACGAAGGCATTGAAGACTGTGAAGCAAAAAAAACAATCAAGGTGAAGCCATTTGGTGGACCTCTCTTAGCACAAACGTAATAAACTGTTTTTATTCCTAACCCTAGACCTGATTCGTAACACTTTTCAGCGAAATTTCCACCAGCCAACAAGACTTTTTCAAGATGTTGGATGAAAAAATTCAAAATGTAAGTATACGTTTTGTATGCTATTTTTTCCATGGATAGTTATCGAACGAGTGTAAAGCCCCTATATTCAGAAAACCAATACAATAAAATTACGATTGCAACAAAGCTTTATATTACGTGATGCTCCCTAAGTGCTGTGAGCGGAGCTAAGTTACCGATAAACAACTTCTTGTAACATCTCGGCACTTAAGGTTTCTGCCGATTCCCAGATATTGTTAAATAAGTTGAAAATTTAAAGAGCGGGCAAGAACGCAATTGATTAATCGTTTTTAAACTTAAAAAATCTAAAAATAGGCTATTTAAAATACTTCAAATTACTGGCTTCTACATCACACCTTACTTTGAGTGTTGTTAATTTTCCATCATTCATATCATCGGGTTGTTGCTCCTCTCAATCTTCGATTTTGTTATTATAGAAGAATATAATTAATTTGAGGCTTTAATTTTCACTATTCTCGAAAACTGTTGAGTAAATAAACGAAACATAATTAGACATTATTGAAAAAACAATGTTGTGTTAAAAAGTCAGAGCAATGCAAATTCTACGGAAAGATAATTAGTTTTCATAGCACGACGAACTTTAAACGAGAATCTTGTTAAAAAGTTTTTGAATTTGTTGAATATTTTATGTTGTATAACATGTTTGTTGTCTTGTGTTTCGCTGCTTTCCGCTTCAGTAATGCAAATTATTATAATCACAAAGAACACCGCAAAATTTAAAAGTATATTTACAAATTAAAATAAAATTCGCGCTTCACTAATTAGTAATTAGGGACCTTTTACAATCTCCAAGTTTCTAAATGAAAAAGATTCATTTATTTTGTTTTTTTCTATATTTAAATTAAATTTCTAAAATTTGTAATATTAACTCTACCATTTTGTTAAACTTCTTAAAATTTTATAGTTGTAGCACTAAAGTTACCAAAATTAGAAATTTAAGTGAAGGATGTCTGAAATATTTGCTGTCTTCAAAATAAAAATTTCTAAAAATTTGCATCTTTCCTTCTACGATTTTACAATTTGGTGGAGTTAATATACGACTCAGAAATAGTAACTTTTCCAAATTTCATAGCTATAGCACTAAAATTACCAAAATTACAAATTTTAGAGTCAAATCTCAACAATTTTTGCTGCCTCTTTAAAATTAAAATTTCTAAATTTAGATCCACATTTTTGTAATTTGGTAGAGTTAATATAGGACTCAAAAATAGTAACTTTTCCAAATTTCATAGCTATAGTACTAAAATTACCAAAATTACAAATTTTAGAGAAATCTCAATCATTTTTGCTGCCTCTTTAAGATTAAAATTTCTAAAATTAGTTCCACATTTTTGTAATTTGATAGGGATAATAGACGACTCAGAAATAGTAACTTTTCCAAATTTCATAGCTATAGCACTAAAATTACCAAAATTACAAATTTTAGTGTCAAATCCCAACAATTTTTGTTGCCTCTTTAAAATTAAAATTTCTAAAATTAGTTCCATATTTTTGTAATTTGGTAGGGTCAATAGACGACTTAAAAGTACTTCCCCAAGTTTTATAGTTGTAGCACTAAATTTACCAAAATTACACATTTTTGAGTAACCATTTCAGAGGCTTGATCGATCAAGAAGATTTAGTTTTTAATATTAATACAGCATTGTGGACCTCCGCTGAGATCCAATATGAAAGCGCACGTGATGATAGAATCCCAGAAATGAGTTTTCTTGTAATAATACAATATAAGCGAATGCTGAAATACATAAAAAAATGTAAAAATAATATTAATAAACTGATCCGTAAGAAATTACCATACTGAAAACCTTTTCATATTTAATTATTTCCATCAAAATTTCGTTCCAAAAGCTTGTCAGAATCCTAAATTCGATTCTCTGGATTCCTTTCAGTAATTAGATTGTCAGGATTCCTAATCCGGGATTTTTTGCAATTTCTTTGACCCTAGAATTCCTCAAGTTCCTTAGATTCTTGCAAATTTTAATTCAATTCCCTCGGCTGTTGAATACTTAAAATTCCTCCGATTTTTTCGATTCTACCCCAGTGAAATCAAATTGAAAGAGCACGTGCTGAATAAAACCGGAAAATGAAACTTCTTATAATAATACAATCAGTGGTTATAAAACTCACGAAGAAATCTCGTAATAATATTAAAAACTCTCGATACGTACGAAATTAGCATCCTGAGAATTGTTTCTCAGTTATTTCCAAAAGTTTATTTCATGGTGTTGTTAATCTAGCCTAATGAATTAACAAACATCCCTTGTCTTCACCGATTTTATTTGAATTTAAGGGTCCGGATTACAACTCCGAGAGCGAATCTGAAAAAGTAGCAGAGGCAGCTCGATTAAGTGCGCTTTTGAAAGACTGGGAGACAGCGAGTGCGGGATCTAGATCCCTCCCAGCCACCCCAAAACGCAGACCCAAGCCTCCACTTGCTGAAAAAGGACGCGTGGACGGAATCCGATCCAGTGAAATCAACCGGGATGGATCCAGGCCACCGGAGAGAGGATACGTTACACAGGTATGTTGGAAAATAAATCAATCTTGTGTTACAATAATAAAACATTTTAGTTAATATGACATTCAAATTAAAATGTTGCCAACATGGGACACAATTAATTAAAGCTAATTAGATTAACTATAAAATTGGAATTTAATTGGCCTAGTTTCTCTTTGTTTTATAATTAAATTAACATGTAAAGTTATGTAATATAACTAATTTGGTCTCTGTCGATGTGGGCACAGTTTTGCAAAAATTTCCGATGGGCTATTACTCCACCATACCCTAAGAAAGTTTAATAACCCGTCTAAATTACAAATATACGAACACGCAAATGTGTTGGGTTTTATGAGCCGTTTAGAATTTCATTGTTGGCCAAGTTTATTAGCTCCAAACCTTGTTCAATTTATTAGAATAGGTGTTAAAATTTCTAACTTTAATGAGCCTTTCATTTATGAGGTGTGAACATTTCATTTGCTCTTAGTTGACTAATTAATTAATTATCTTTTTCAATTTGCCCCAGTGTATCATAATTTCAGTTCGATTTTCCTGCGACTATTTGCGCCACTGATAACGTGTTGCTAATTTCCGTGTCTGAGCAGGAAGTATTCAGCCAGTACTAAAAGTTCGTCTAAATTCAGAGCTGATTCTTTTATTTAACAACTCTAAATATTTAAATGGGTTTGTGTATTTGTCTACTAAGTAGGTTCTTTAAAGTTTCTTGTAATAACAATTTCCTGAAAGTTTTTTAATTTATCGCCTACAATAATTTCTGTTTTAAATTAAAATTTTTCCTTTTACTTTCTCAAAGCCGATTACTTTGCAACTCAGAAATAACTAATTTGTGCACAATTACTGATTAGTCAAGCTGTTTGTAATTCCACCAAGCTTGGCTTTCAACGTGATTCGTTAATAATAAAACGTTCCGAAGGTTCTTGTTTAATTTAAAGGGATAATAATTTGAGATATCCTTTTGGCGGTGCGATGTTGACGTTGCAAGCATAAACGGTTTTCGCAGTAATAACATTACATAAATAGTTAAAGGGTATTTTCGCAGTTGTGTTATTAGAATTGATCCCAAATTTTCCTTACTTTCAGAACAAAAAAAGTTCTTATTTTCTTCCAATTATTTATTTATTAATCAACTCCTGACAATTATCGGAGCTCAAAACAGCAGTTTAAATCCGAATAGATTAACACATGTCACAAACTAATTTCTCGTTTCATTATACAAGAAATATTGATCTGATGTGCTTAAACTTCAGTTGGCAGCCGAAACTTACTATTCAGTCCGCTCATTGTCATTCCCACCTAAATGTGAGAATGCTTTTATCACTCTTCGATTGTGTACAATCAGATCGTGAACCAGTGACAGCAAGCTAAACTAAAAATCTTTATTCTTTTAGTCAGAACTAAGCATCGTTTTTGTTAGAAATAATCTTTCGATGTTATTTTCAACGAAGTTTTTTGTCTGAGCAAAAAATTGAATCAAGAGCCGGCGAATTGCCTTCAAATTAAATAATAAATTTTACTATTGGATCATGAGAAAGGACCGGCTTTATTAGAGTTATAAAAGGAGAGAGATCAAAGGTTAAAACGGAAGTGGGGCGAAGCGTATCGCATGTTCTTGTTAAAAGCTCACCACCAATTCAATTTTTGTGTTTAATAGTTTTAACAATGTTGTTTTTTGCAGATACCACAAAGTGTGATTCATCAATCGTACGGCGTTACGCAAGTAGCATACAGACCCGTCAACTACTCCACCCCCAGTTATATCCCCCAAAATCCGCCTCATCCCATAAGTTATCCATCCGCAGCGATGCAATACCAAGCCATCAGCCCAATGTACACAAGTCAATCCACATATCAACCGCCACCACGACAATACCCCAGTTATAATCAACACGGAAGTCCTATCAAGACTTACGGAAATAATTCGCCAAAACATATTCCTTACGAACAACCAGTATATAGTCCTAGTCATAAATTATATGGTTCGCCGGTGACTGTAGTCAAACCTGTGTATAGTAATGGCGAGTTGCTACAACAACAGTACTATAATCAGATGCAGTATCAACAGTACAAAGAAGCAAGGGATCAAATTCTAGTACAGAATCAGCAGACTCCTGGGTACAGATCGCAGAGGAACTATCAAAGCAGTGTTACCATTCCTATTGTAGTGCAACATCAGCAAAATGAAATGAATGCGCTGCATCGGAAACAATATGAACTTACGTGATCATATCTATAAATTTTATAAATTTGTTGTTTTGTGTACATCTCTAAAGTGCTTAGACTGTTTCTGTTGTAAACAATTTGTTCTGGAAGTAAACTATTGTGGCCAAAATATATTAATCTAACCGCAGTTTGTTAGGAAATGATTTACTTCTTGCAATAAATTCTGTCTATTACAATTTATCTATAGATTTTTATTAGTAATTTAGTACAAAACGGTTGATTTATTACTTAAAATAAAAAGCAAAGCAAAAAGATTTGTTACATTTTGTTATGCAGACAAATAAATTTTATGATGCATCATATAAAAGACATTAAATACAGGGTGTAATAAAAGTTTGTGTAGAATAAAATTAAAAAACCAGTTTAACTAAGAAAAACTTAATCTCTCTAATCTAAACATCAGAAATTTTTATTACATCCTTTTCAAAAATTCGTTAATTGCTAAATGAATAGAATGATTTTTTTTAATTGTTTTAGTCATAATTCATGAAAATAAATTCATTTCAACAACTAGATTTTATCCAAAATAAATATTACTAAATCCCAAGATCTAAATTATACAATAAAATTATAAAAATAAAATCTTACATAAATATAACTCTTTGTTAGATAAACTATAAAAAATGTGATATTGTAGGTTTAGTAAACCATATTTGTGTATAAATGTTTCATGTGAATAGGAAAATTGATTTTTAGTTTAAATGTATCATTGCAATAATGAATTATCATTTTTTCTATGAAATTTAAAGCAGTATTATTACTTAAGATGTTTAGTATCCATATCAATATGGCCAACAAATACTTTACAATAATATCAAATGAAATGTTTATTTATATACTACTGAACAGTATGTTAAATAAATGTAAATAAATTATAACTAGTCACAGGTTAATGATTTATTGATTCATAGGGAATGAAAATATGACAATGCATCATGTGCAGGATACGCAGTTTTGAAATATTTATAGAATCCAAGCTTCAACTTGACCTCCTTTCAATGAATTTACTTCCTCGTTTGTTTATTCTATCTTCTTTGTCTTCCAAACGAAACAATGTACAAATAAAAACGGAAAAAAAGAAAAGACAAGTCCGAAAAAATGTGCTTATTGTTTCATAATTTCACAGTATAGCAATCCAACACCTGCGATGGAATCGGTGAGCAACAACAAGTGTCTGCGGATGCACTACTGCTACTAGATTCCGAAAAAGGTTTTCTAGGAACTGAAGGCGGAGGTGCTCTTGTTATTATCGCTAAAAGTATTTCATGAATCCATCGTATCTCTTGATTTCCATTTATACAATGAGCCGTCGGTCCACAGTATTTCTTTAATTCCCCATAGTTTTCACAATAGTACGAGAGCTAAAAACTTTCTACCTAAGTTTCAAGCTTTCAAATTTCTATTGTTACCTCCGCATCTATAACCTCTTCATTATCATTAGGATGAAATTTAAAGTCCTTTAGATGCTCTACTTCTGGGTGTTTCCTGATATCGCTTACTGATCCAGTATGAACGTTTATTTTCTTGTTTAGAAGTCTGTCTTTACAAACAGAGAGTTCACACTCCAAAAATATCACTCTGTTTGGTGGTGTATAAATACAATCCAAGCATTCAAAATCTCGTTTTCTAAACGGAAATCCGGTCAAAACCCAACCATTCTTCAAACAATCCTCTTCCAAAACACGTTTGTGTAGAATCTCGGCCAAGATGTCAGAATGCAAGCACGCCTCATCCTTACAAGCTCGTAATCTATTACCTAGATCTGAATTTGAAGACCAAACTTCGCAAAGTAATCGTTCGAATTCAACTTGAAACAAAGAGTTTAAAAGTGTAGTTTCGTAAACAAACATACTGTGGATCACTCCAAATTTTTCAGACAAAAGCTTAGCTTGAGTTTTTTTTCCCGAACCTTTGGGGCCCAAAATCAGTACCCTGGGTTTCATGATGTATTTTGCTGGTTTAGACATTATTATATCAACGCATTCTGTTACCACTTCGTCCAAACTATTATTTTGCAGGTAAACCTCCTGAAAGAAAATGAAACGTGGGGAAAAGATCAGATTACCTACTTTTAGAGAGGCTTTAAAAACTTCTCTTAAACGTGAAATTGTTCTTCTGTATTCGGGCCATTCTGGAAGGACGTGACAATAAAGTAATTCATTCAAAGAATGATTATGTGAAGGAATAAGATGGATCACATGAGTTGGAAGAATTCCGGCATCAATCAAAGCTTTTGCGTCTTTTTCATTTTTAATGCAGTCTTAAAATTCGAATTAACATACAAAAATCTCTTTTTCTGATCCGTACCTACTAAAATCCAACCATTCTTGTAGCAATCATCCTTCCGAACTAACAGCGAAATGTATTTAGCTCTGATTACAGGATTTGTGATTTCAGAATGTCCACTCTAAAATTCGTGTTAGCAAAAACCTAATTTGATAAATTTCTTACAAAAGCCCTCAACAAAGACTCTGTGATAACATTCTGATTAGTGACTTGAGCGATTGATGACGAAATTTCCAAACAATTTACTTTCGGCGAGCACAAAATGATCACTCGACTGGTGTCTCTACTTCTTGCAGCATTTACTAAAATTTCTTTAAGGAACGAAACGTGGTCCCCTGGTTGCTGTATAACAAGTTCTCTAGCAAGTTCCTGAAATATAAAGTAAAAAGAATACAAAGCAATTGCACGTGTTACATGAAACAGTTCGAATATTCGGTGTTTCTCTAAATAGGGAACTTGCCATGGAGGAATGCGCAACGGTCTCTTTGTCGCATCACTCATTTTTGTTCTGTTGACGTGTGAAAGACAATTTATGTTGATTTCATGGCCTGAATGATTGTATCTGAAAATGAAGAAATGGTGGATGCGCCGGGCGAAATAAACCACAAAACGTGAATTTCGCAGTACATTGAAAAATTGAGAATAATTAAAAAGTAACATTTATTTATTATAATCCGTGTTGCTCATAATATGGGTATAGCTTGAAGTCTCCTATTTTTTTCCCGTCCACGTAATTGTACGCATTACAGCATTCCGTGCACAAAAAAACTTTATTTTGAGGCAGTCTGTCGCTATCAACACATATCCACTTTGCTGATGACACTGAGCACATTAAGCACATTTTATTGGCGTGGCGATTTAATCTGAGAATGTGGGGATACGACTGAGCGTGTAAACAATCACTGTTGTCTAACAGTTTGGCGTCAGCGAAGACGAAGAGATGTTCACAATCTCCTTGATGCATGTACAGATATGGATATCCCAGTCGTGGTGATAACGTGTCGATTGTCACCTGTTGATTGCTAATAATAAAATGATTATAAAATCAAGAACTTACATTTTCCATGTCTTGACTATGAAGAATTATGTTCTTGTCTTTAGCCCATGCTATAATAGGAGCTGAATAATCGATAGCGTTCTTGTCAGAAAAATCATTGTAAAAAACGTTATCAATAAATAAGAAGCCAGACGGATAAATGGCTTTAGCATTTCCAAGTTCTTTCAGATCAGCAGAAATATTTTCTACTTCTTTACACAGCCCGCTATCAGATGCGCAAAGTATTGCGTTTCTTACTTCCGATAAAGTATTACGTCCTAGTGCTAAGATCTCATGATCAAATCTCAATCTTTCAGATGTGTTCTTAGCAGAGAAGAATTTAAAAGCTACTGGTTTATAAATCAAAATTGAGACCACAAATTCCGTTCCTGGCAATAAATTCGTAGGGTCTGTCAACTCAGGAAACTAAAAAAAACAAATCTAAAAAAGTTACCATATTAAGCTTCCTTACTTCTATCTTCTTGTGGTACTGTCTTCTACTGTGTGCACACATCTGAGAAGAATTCGACCGCGCCTGTACTAGCTGTAGAGATTTATTTACATTCAAGTTGCTAATGTGTGTTGTTATAAACGGGAAAAGTAGGTTTGAAGTGGAGTTGATGTAAGCAGGCTCAGCCAGTGGGAAATTCTTAGTGTCCTCAATATCACAAGTAAGTTGATCTATGCTGAATTTAGAAATAGTTTGAGATGAGAATTACGTCAGTTTTTACCTGCATGTGTTTGACAAATTTTTGAGGGTGTCAAAAGACACATCCACGTCCATCAAAGTTTTGATCTGAAGCAAATACTCAGATTCGAGAATGATATTCTCGGTGCGAGACGCTGAGAACACGTCCGATTCGAAGACATTTCCGAATTTTCCAAAATAATCGGCTAACGTGATTTTATTAGACGCCCCGTAATTTGCTGGGGGGTAAATTTCCTCCATTTCGGCTTTACCATCGACTTTTAAACAACAACAATCGAAGCGCTCAACTTGTAAATATAACCTAAAAACTGATAGTGTCACCGTGACAGTGACATTACTAACCTATAAAACATGCATTTTGACGTTTAGATGACAGTGTTGTTTCAAGAGTTGCGAAGATGAGTGATTATTTTCAAGAAATGGGGTGGCAGCCCCTTGCTGATGGACAGGCCCCCAATCAGCTTCTACACATGGCCCGTCTGTTTCGAGACTTTAATATCTTTGACGAATCTTTGTTAGAAAATTTAGCACCCCCTGCATCTAAAGCTGTAGTTGAGAATTTGCCCAAAGTGTCAATTACTGATTCAGGTACGTAGGCTAACTATGCCTGTTTAATTAATTTAATTTTGTTGCTTTAAGGTGTTAAATGCCCCATTTGTTTAAAAGAACATGAACAGGGTGAGACTGTGAATGAGCTGCCTTGTAAGCACAAGTTTCACTCAGAGTGTATCTTACCCTGGCTTTCAAAAGTATGTTGTAATAGGTGAAGAAGGATTGTTTTAATGAGTACCTGTTATGTTTTAGACGAATTCTTGCCCTTTGTGCCGTTTTGAGTTACCCACAGATGATGAAGACTATGAGGCTTATCAGAAAGAAAAAATTCGGGCGAAGGAGAGAGAAGCAGAGCTTCAAGTGTTGCACAATTCAATGTTTTCATGATGAACAAAAAATTATTACCTGGTATTATTTTTATGGTATGGTTTTTATGTTATAAATAAATATTTGTTGTCAATTAATCTGTTTAAAAACTGTTTGTTTATTTTATGTAATAAATATGGGTAAAAAATAGCAAGATTGAAGAAATGAACGTGTTCTAGAAAAGGTTTTATTGTTTCTTTACTGACTATAGAACAAAATATCAGCTGAAGGAAGAAAATGTTGACATGTTCCTCTGCTTAACAAAAACGAACACTTAAAAACTTTACAAAACTGCCTTTTTGAACAGAAAATTATTTCGTAGATATCAGACATAACGAGTAACATTTCTACCTAAAGTTTTTAAGTTATTGTTTACAATTATTGTATCTGATGTTCATATTGTCTAATACAAGTTCTTGAATAAATATAACTTTGGCACATCGTGACTAATTATTACATTAACATTAGCACTGAGATCAGATGATAAATCACAAATCGTTAAGTAACATGTGACAAAGGATTAATTTTCATAAAAAACATTGAATATTAATTGTAAAGAAAAAGTGTGAATAAATCGAACGAATTGATCTAAGTATCGTTGCATTTTTTATCAAGGCAAAGTCTTCTGACCCGTATTGATATGTATATTTTACCAAATCAGGAGCACTATCGCCTATTATTTTGAGCGTAAAATGTGAATGTTATTCATGTCTCTAAATATAATACTTACATAAATATAAAACAAACTATAAACGAAAACATAGCAACAATTAATACTTTTTTTTGCTGCAACGATTTTTTACAAATGTTTCGTTACAACATGTATTTTAACTTTTTAAATTTTTTTGAGTTTTCAACAAAACATCACAGAATGGTTATAATGCGAACTTACATATCCCCAGAAAAATCATCTTTTATAACGTGACTCAACTTTACCGAAATCAACGATGGTTTCGTAGCAAATAAACAAAATATTGACTGTTTTATGTTTACACGGAATGTAAAGAAATCCCATTGAAAAACTTACAGTGATCATATTACGTCATTCCTTTGTACAGGTAGAATGTTGCTCAACGCCTTGTTGCCCGCCAATTCTTTATAAGACGCCGCAATGACTTGTTTAATGTGTTTGAAGACTTCTAAATCAAATACTGATCTTGCTGTATTGACCAAATCAAAGGGTTCTTCAATACATAAATATTTCCATTGGTGAGGCTCATTTTTAGGGCTTTTCGCTTGCTTACACATCTCAATTGGTAACCGCGACCCCGTTCGCACTGAAATGGCGTAATTTTGATAGTTAAAATAAGAGTAATAGTGGAAAAATCCGATCAATAAATCACCAAGACACCGCGTATTCTCCGAGCGAAACTCTTTTAAACCTTTGATGACTCCTTGGACGTCCATAGTGCGGTTTTCTTGAGATGATGTAAATTCTTCAGGGTAGAGAGTGTGCAGACAGGGCAGAACTGCCGGATATACCCCACCTATCAAACAACAATAGAAAAAACAAGAATTGTTAGACAGAAGTACTTACACTGCAAGTAATGTATCACCATCAAAGTCCACGAGTAACTGGATAGAGTCATGTTTCTGGCGTCTTTGATGTTGTTAGCTTGTGCCCAAATCTTCACGATTATAACCAGAGGTCTAACTCTCCAATCCATCTGGGCGTAGCTATACAGCAAATGAGTGTTTTGGATGCCGACCGCGTTATTGCAGTTCAGATCAATACGAAATCCATTATCTTTGCTTTTAAATTTCAGAATCGGGACTTTGGCCATGATTAACTCTGCTTCGCTTGCGAGGCCTGGAATGGGAACAAAATTAACATTTGTAGATCATCATTTTAGCGTAGTTAATTCGTAATAAAGTAAATATGTAATTAAGCAAATTACCGTTCTTTAGAAGAGCATGCTGCAGGTAGTTCAAATGATGTACAGAGTCTAGCCTAGGCTCATTACTACAAGGTTTTGTTAGAAGGCAAATATCAATATCACTTCCTTCTAACGCAAATCCTGACATTGTAGATCCTACTAAATATAAGCCGTAGTTGCTGAGGCAGACCTGTAAACATAAAAGTTACAATTGAGACTCATGTTACATTTTTAGTCACCTTAAAAAATAAAAAAACTGACTTCCACAAATTCAGTTTATTTATGTAAGTTTCTTCTTTCTGAATTCTGCCTAAAAACATGTCCCATATGGCCTGGTTTAATGGATCCCAAGGACTTCCATTTAATAAAACTTGTGGATTAGGATTGATTTTCATCATGTAAGCTCTTGATTGAAATCTTTTCATTAAACCATGAACTTTTCGCTCTGTCTCTTCTGCATGTTTGGAAAACTTACTGCGCTGGCCAGAACGGTAATAATATTTGCTAAAGAATAAAACATTTATTTGTGATGAAAGACATGCAGACATGCAGACACACCTGTTTTTATTGAAATTGATATTGGGTTGGTATAAACTAGGCTGATTAAAACAAGATCTATGGTAGATCTCAGCCTTTTCATTCTTTCTTTCCTGCTGTCTGTTTTTATTTCCTACAAAATCCAGTCAGAAATGTATTAAAAAATTAGATTACAGTACCTTTAGTATCAGAGGTTTCACTAGACACCTGGGAGGCAGTACTTTCATCAGTTTCATGGTCTTGTGAAGAATCTGTGCCACTCGTCGATTTTAAACATCTCTCTTGACCCAAATCTGCCACATTATTATTGTAATTCACTATTGCTTTCAATGGAAATTTGGAATCCCCTTTCAAGTTATTAACATAACTAAATTCCGTTCTATACGGATAATCTCCGTTCTCTTGAAACTCGACGAAATTATGCAGACAAAAGTCTTCTTTACCACACACTAAAGTTTCAGTAATGCGGTGCACATTATTTTTAGGTGAAACTGTAATTCCTGATGCCATTGTTTGCTAACTACACTTAATTGCCTCCGCGAAACAACCTCAGTCCATTCTGTACAAATCATATTTTAGGAGACTTTTTATGGGCTTTTTTTTCGGCGGACAAAAAATTGAGATTTTTGAGGTTAAAAACTGTCAAATCGGAAAAATAAGTTGACACGCGGAAACACTGCACACCTGTAAACAAAACCACTTAAACAATCAACCCGAGAGTCTAAATCTTGACACCACACTCTGAAATAACATTTTTTACAATTTATTTTTTGTTCATCTGAACAATCTTGCCTCCAAACTACGCTTGCGCTCTCGTGTTGAAGAAGGACACAAGTCATCACGACTACTCGTTTCCTACTTCCGGTTGAACTAAATCAACTAAATACAAATTGAACTACTACCACCAATTTGAAATGTTTATTAAATTTGTTATTTTTAGATGCTTTCTATCAATTTTTTTATCAGCTCCATTTTTTCCTTATGTCTCCTCTCCCTGTTTTCCTCTTTTTGTTTGAAAATTTCCAACAATATCGTTTTCAACGACTCTTTACTTTCATTTACCGCGCTTGTGCTCGTTTCATTTTGATCATTTGCATCAATAACGGGATCTGCTGTTTCTTGCTCTATAATTTTTCGTCTTCTCCACCTTCTCAGGAGAGTTTTATACCTGTTTTCACACTGAGCGGCTGATTTTGGGACTTTCAGATCATTTTTCATGTCTCGCGCAATGTGAAGCCACAGTTCCCTCTTCGTCCGAATTTGTTTGCTGCGACCTGTTAGCATTATATATTTATTGTATTTCTTCAATAAATACTTGGTCTCTCGATCATTCCATTCAGCCGCAACATTAGAAGTGTCTTCATTTTTGTCATAAATTAATTCCGATTTTGTAATTTGGGGTAGCGAGTCCTCCTGAGAGTTCAAAACTACAAAGAGTCGTCAGTATTTACAAAAAATTGTTCGTAAATTCACCGGAGAGAGTAATAGGGACTTGTTTTTGCTCCGGGTCGTCGGCGTCGTAGAGAATTTGCAAGAAACTCATTTTTGAATTGCGCGGGCTCCTCTAGGTGCTCCAACACTTGCTCCGGTATCGTAAAAAATCCGGGATAAAAGCGAAGTGCGAAGTTAAATGGTGTCACTTTACATTAATCGGTGTTCGGTTCCTAGCAGATACGATTGGTTTATTTAAAATTGTTTAAATTATTTCGAGATTGCTCGGGTTCACTCCAAGTTTTCACGGAACGCATGAAAGTTCACGCCATGTTGGCAGATAGGCGCCAAATTCAAATTAATTAAAAGTTGAAATAAAAAATTTGCTCATATTTTATTGCGTAAGTAAAGAAGTTTTTTGTGTGATTAATTAAAATAACTTATTAAAACTAAAAGACAGATCTGTCACCTTTATTTTCAAGGTATTATTAGTATCACAAATACAGAACAATTTACCTTATGTTGTATGTACAGTATGTAATGTGTAAAAAGCATGACTAGTCCTTCTATTTAAATCAATACAAATAAATAATAAAGGAATGCATTGCACGATTGTATAAAAATTATAAATCAAACAATTTTCAACTATACATACAATATAAGTTACTTCTTATAAATTATGTCTTATGAAGATGTACGAAACTATTGCCATAAACCTGCATAATTTCCAGTTAACGTAGCTGGTAAAGGCCCTCCAGCTGTGAACAATCTAGTGCCACTAGTGTCGTAGCAATGAGTATAAATTGCGGGAACATATTTTACATTTTGTACGTTGTCAACGAACTCGTCGTCTGGAAACTAGAAATTCTGTTAGACAGGATATTTATTTTCAGTGGAAAACATACCACGTAACCTTTACTAGCTTTAAGTACGACTGTTCTTGAAGAATTAATACTAGAATCTAAGTATTTTCCAGCTTTCAAGTCATAGAACATTAGCATTCCTAGCCCAGTGCCCACGGTGAGAACATCTCCTTGAAAACTCGCCGATCTTATGCCACAACCGGAATAGCGAGATGACACTTTTTTCACTGCCTGCAACGTTTGAGTTGTTAAAAAGAACATTAATATTCCTATAAGATCCAGACAATTCTGAAGCTTTCAAAAGAAAATTACCTGAAGCGTCCTGCAATCCAAAAGCAAAGTGTATGATCGGCACCCCACGGCATAAAGCCCCGACTCCTGCACAGCTAAACAAACATTCTCTTGAGAAGATGGTAGTTTTCTTGATAATTTCTGCTTGAATGTTTCAGCGTTCCAAATATGAATATAACCATTTAAACTTAAAGCCGCAATTTCTTCATAGGATTTGTTAAAAGTTAGCGCACGAACCTTAAAAAAAATATGAACTCGTTGCGTTCTCGCAGATGTGGAAAGCTACCCTTTGAGAATTCCGGCAGTCTTTAACAGAAATGGCAGAGATGTGTTGATACATAGGAATATCTGTTTTATGTTCAAACATGTCGGGGGTTATTCTCCAGAGAGCCATTTTAGTGTCTCTAGATCCAGACACGAGAAACTCGTCATCCAACCAGCACATATCAAACACCCAATCTTTATGCGCATTTTCACCCACACATACAGGATCTAAAGTTGGCAGCCTATAAACAGCAATATCACATGTATTCCGTGCGCCTGTTGCAAGGAGCGTTTTTGAAGGATTTATTTGTACTGAATGAATACCACAATGTGCTTGTTCTGCACCTCCAGGGTTGTCTCTGCGGCTCCTTAAAGAAGGAATCTGATCCAACTTATGTGTAACCACATTATAGACCATTAACTGCAACATTACTTTTATTGAATCTGAATGGAAAGAGGGTTGAACTTACTTTATTACATTTTGTACCAAACACTACTTGTCTATCACTCAACCATTGTGAACAGAAAACCTTGTTCATGTTCCCCAAGGTGATGGGAGTCTCCCGGAACATTTCATGGGTGAGAATGTGTCTTGACCCGTAGTCACTTACTACTGAAGTTGTATTTTTACTAAACATTTCCCTACTTTTCACATAATCCACAAAGTTGTAAGAAGTATTCAAGATTTCCTTTTGCATTGCTAGAGTTTCTTCATCACTGTCACTATCTTCATAAGTTATAAAGTCTTCGGGTTTATCAGTCCTACGGTTGTGTTCCAGTCTTGTTGCTTTAGCCTTATTCTTACGTTCCTCAATCCTAGATGGTATGGAACAAGGTGGAGCTCTCCCGTACACTGGGATCATTCGAGTTTTCGACATTTTGGCCGAATTCGTCCCAAATTAATTACCCAAATAAATCATTACTGTAAAGGCTACTAAAGTCTTTCAATAGAAGACAACAAACTATTGTCAATACACAAACTGTCAAAGCTTGTAACAATGAGGTGACGACCTGGCACCTGGTTGGCATTCATTCGACAAAAACGCGTAACTGAAACGAGCTAGAAACAAGTACTTGCGTTAATTTGGAGTCCTGGACTGAAAAAAATAGAGTACCTCAGCTGCTTTCACCGATTTTTGATCAAAAAGTTGGTGCAATTCTAACCAAACTACACAAATCTAAGTGACAGGTGACAGATATTTGACAGATTTGACAGAAATCGAAAAGTCAACCGCCAAAGCACGTGTGAAATGAGTTCCTTCAAGAAACTAAACACCAAAATTTACGATAAAAACAAGTCGGCAATTACTGCGGACACGTTATACTGGAAACAATTAGGCGTAAGATTCTTTTGATTGATCTTCATGAAATAATTTCGATGTTCTAGACACCGGTGTTGGTGAAAGAGTTTGGTCCCATTGATTACATAGATTTTTCCCCAGTGGAGCCCTATTTATTCGCTGTGACTTGCTCAGTTCGCGTGCAAGTGTACAATCCTATTACAAAGTTGGTGACTAAAAACTTGTCTAGATTTCGAGAAAATGCGTATGGGGCTGTGTTTCGCTCCGATGGCCGTTTGTTATGCGCGGGGGGCGAAGAAGCAAGTGTTAAATTGTTTGACACGTCTACAAAAAGTCTTTTAAGGTAAAAACTATACTGCTTTTCTTCAGTACAACTTTAATTTCAGGTTATTTAAAGGTCATAATGCTGCTGTGCACAGAACGCGCTTCATTGAAGGAAATTCCCAAATCGCGTCATTCTCCGACGACAAGAACCTCAAAATTTGGGATATTGCCACTGAAGCAAACATCCACTCATACACAGACCATGAAGACTACATAAGAGCAGGAGCTACGAGTCCAGCAGTCCCAGATGTTGTTCTTTCAGGAGGATATGACAATTCAGTGAAAATGTACGACCTGAGAACGGACAAAATGGTTTTGAATGTGAACCATGGAAGTCCTGTAGAATCTGTGTTGTTTTTACCCACTGGAAGTCTGTTTGTATCAGCTGGAGGAACAGAAATTAAAATTTGGGACACTCTGGCGGGGGGCAAACTCCTAGGAAGTATATCGCAACACCACAAAACCATCACATGTCTTAGACTAGCCAGTAATAACAAGAGATTATTATCAGGGAGCTTGGATAGGCATGTGAAAGTTTATGATATCAGTAGCTTTAAAGTTGTTCACACTATTGATTATCCCAATTCTATCTTAAGCATGGATGTGTCTAAAAACGACGAAACTTTGGCTGTTGGTCTGGTGGACGGACTTGTTGCAATAAGCAGGAAAGTGGAAACAGAAAAAAAGAAAGAGGAGAAGAAAATATCATTCCAGCATGTCACTCACATGCATGAACCAGTCGTTGATGTCGTTGTACCCCAATATGAGCCCGGTGTAGAAACCAAACATGATAGATGTTTGCGAAAATTCGAATATTCAAAAGCGCTAGATGCAGTCCTCCTCAATTATGTGGCCACCAAAACACCTGAAGTAACAGTCAGCTTAATACAGGAACTAATAAAAAGGAGAGCGCTACAAAAGGCGTTCAAAGGGAGAGATCCAAAGTCTTTGACGCTAATTCTACGATTCTTCATTAGAAATATTACAGAAATCAGGTTTAGTAAAGTTTTAGTAGACGCTGCAAACATCTTTATAGACACCTACAAGGAAAATCCTATAATAATGAGCCCGGTATTGAGGGGGTTATTAATAAACCTAACAAAGTTACTTAAGGACGAGGAAGAAGTTGCAAAGGAGTTAAACAAGTTGCAAGGAATGATGCACATGCTGCTGTCGGCGGCTACAGTGCAGTCGAGAATTAATGAAAGCGTACCCCATAATTTAACACCTAGTACTGATGCCCAGAAGAATTTAATTGTAAATCTTACGTGACAGTTAAAGTAATGTAAAATAAATGAGTTTTTTTTTTAAATTTCGCGCTTCATAGTAGTTCATTTCTTCTTTCGTAGTTCTGATCATGTTTTTCTAACCTCCAAAATCGTATATGTTTTTTGTGTACAAAATGAGTACCTTTCCTTTATTCCCCAAGCTAAAACCAAAATTAACAGACTCTTTGTGGTTTGATGTAGATCAGCCCTGTGACGATGAAGAGGAAGTCTCACAACTAGAAGCTCAACATCAAGCTTGGGTATACTTATGTTATAAATAAGGAATAATGTTATGTTTTAATCTCTGATTTCATAGTTGCAATCGATCTCACAACGCGACAGCGATGTGACTCCAATTGGTAAAACTATTTGCGAGGTATAATTGGTTTTGAAATTGAATTGATTTAAATTTAATTCTGTTTGTAGCCTTTAGATGATGATGACGACGATGAAGATGAAGACGATAATGACGATGACGACGAGTCTGAGAGTCATGATGAGGAAGAAGAGGATGAAATCGAAATGGATGTTTCTCAAGAAAGAAACTCTCCAGCAGATGTTGGCAGTGGAAGTGACGTGTTTTAGATGACTCGTACTTGTGATGAATGAGAAAGGTGTGATTATAATATTTATTGTAATAAAATAACTTGGTAATTATTATTACAAACATGAATCATTCAAAATGTAAATTAAAAGCATTTGAAAAGCTGGGTTGTCACCAGAGAGCAGAAATTTTGAAGCTTCGGAATATTTAGTGTTCGATAATGCGACAGATTGTAAATGTCTTACATATCACGAATTCAAAAATTAAATTTTTTCGAAAAAATTTGAATTGGGTTATATTTTTGACAGATGACATCTGCGAGTGTTGACAGCAAATTGACAATAATTTATCAAAACGTCATAATTTTGTTGTTGTAGTTTTTGACAGAACTCTTTATATTTCTATATTTATTTTGCCAACATTTACAAAGACTGAAGCATAAAAATCACTTCGTTCCTTCATTCATTTAAAAATCTATCGATTTTCTTTTTTATTGAACCTAACCTAAAAATCTGACAACCTTGTCAGAGTGCAGTGAAAGGCACATGCTTTTGATTCGCAAGCAGTGTTTGGAATAACTTTCTTCTTGTGATTTTTACTGGTGTAGAGCAACATTATCTGTATCACATATCTGTGAATAAGAAGTATTTGCAAGGTTAGTACATTCTTTGTTATTTGGTATATTTTGTGTTGTTGTATTTACCTACTTTTATTTTAATTACGTAAGTTGATTATGCAAAAATTCGAATGAATTCAGTAGTTTCGTGAAGACAATGCAGAAGAATTTAAAAGGAGTTCCATTGATGGTTGCTGTTGTGATGCAATATGTTGGTAGCAAAATGGGGCATGTTCTATTTAATTTGCTTTAAACTCAGTTTTAAGATCAAAATTTAAATTTATTGTGACTGGTGACGGATTAAATACTGTTATAAAACAAAAATTGATTTAGAGCCAAACTACAATCACTTCTGTGAGATAATTTTAATTGATCTTTTGCATTGAAATTATTTCATTAGTTGATCAAAATAGAAATTATCAAACAGTGGATTTCCCAACCCAGTTCCCCTAGCTTATCCTTGAGTAAAGAAAACCAATGTATTGTCACGTATGCAAAATTTCGTATTTCATACATACAACTCAATTTTTTTATCGTATTAAACAAAAAAATGGAATGTATTTTTTGCAGTGAAGAATAGACCTTTTTTTTTGTCGAGTGTGGAATTTTTTTTTAAGTGGGTAACTAATCAATTAGTCTGTATCAGTTGCAATTACTGTTAATTGATCAATTTCAATAAAATTAACACCATTTTCCAACTGTTGCATAACTCGTTAAAGTTTAAAGTAGCAAATAAAACGCTTTTATTATGTTTAATTTTTATTTCTGTATTACTACAAAGTGTAAACAGATAGTATTTATTGCGGTTCTACAACTACCTGGGGGTATGTTAATACAGGCATATATTTATTCTATTCTATTCTAAAAAAAATGATACTTGGTCTAAAAACTTTATACGAGACAAATATCAATCTTTCTAAATGGAGTTATCAAAGACTGTGTTAAAAAGGCAATTAAAGCTTCAGATTTAAATTAAAAAGATCCAAAATCAGAAGACAATTTCAATTTTTATTTAGAAACAACAGCCAATTTTTGCAATGTTCTTGATCAGTATTATCAAATGGAAATTATCACTGTAATTATTATGTATTGAGCAATGTTTACAAAATTTTCTATTAGGGATAAGATAGAATTAAAAAATTAAAACAATGTAACAAAGTTGATTTGATTTGACAATATCATTAGATAAAAAAACTACTTTGATGATCAAATGATTTTAGCTGAGACATCCTTTAGCGATAGTATTTGAAATTTCCCTAAATAAAAAAAGAAGAAATCACTCAAGGACCCTTTTCTTTTAGCTTTATCATTGTTTTGGTTTATTCAAAATCTGAAGACTTTCAATAGAAGATATTGGTTTTATTGCCTGCTATTTTTTGTAGATGCAATTCCTTTTTTATTCTCAAATCATACGGCAATCTCTCCAATCTTTGCAAGTACTGCTATAAAAACAACTATATTTTTCAATAATTCCATTTCCTTTAATCTTGACGTAAAGTCAAAATGTAGTTATTAATCCACTATATTGTGCCGTCTTTATCAACGACCACACCACTTTCAATAATAAAAAACAATACACATGAACTGATAACACCCGAAACTGTTGCCAAATGCCAGTCTACGTGCTTATCTTCAGGCTTGAAACTTATTGGTTTATTGCACACGGTACTAAAATAATTAGTACCGTGTGCACTATATTGGATCCGGTAAAAGTACTAGTGTTGTTAGTACTTAAGGTTGAATTTTGTTAACAAAGGTAGATTGTTGTACCGTGTGCAAAGAATTGGGCTCGTGTGCAAAGTTTTATAGTTCAATTCGATGAGATCTAGATAACTTTCTATTCGAGTTGGAGCTCTCAATTGTTGGGTCAATTTTTTGTTCATATATTTTAGTACCGTAATCAGTCATGCTCGACAAAACTGTATCTGGGGTCCAGTGAGAAGTCTGGCTAGTTCTCAAAAAATCCAAAAGTGGCAAATAGGAGAAGCTTTTTCATTTTGCCCGTTTTTTGTTTTCTATTGATTGGGATTTCTATTAAAACTCCCGAGTAATTTTAATTGGAAGACTACGCATTATAATAATTACAGTTTTTTGTACTTATGCTCTGCTGAAAAGCGCAAACGGAAACCATTACACTCGAGCCAAAGATAACGATGGAACGTAACGGATGTTACTTTTTGTTATCTTCCACAACACCAGAAATGTACTTTTATTATTCATAGAATATACCCAATTAGTTATTTTAATCACCTATGCAATACAAAATTGTATCCACATCCGTCAAACTACGAGTCAAAATTTGCTTCCAATATGAAATTTTTGTATTCTTAAGAACGCAAACATACAGTGGAAGAGCAAAATTGTCTGTTGATGAAGGGAGACATTGAATTACTTATCGGTGCCGTCACCATAAAGTCAGTTGCGGTTTATTTATCAGAATATTGTTTTTGTTTTTTTCTAAATTCTAAGGTGTACAAACAGTTGCACAACAAAGCCGGATATAACGCAACAATTTTTATTTTTATATATTCTTCATTTTTATTTCTTATAGTTATTTTTTCTGTGGAGCCTAGAAACTCAAAGGAATTGAAAGACCTTCAGCATGGAGTGAAAGGCACCATTACATGATTTACATTTTCGGTAACCAACTTTTAATTTTCTACATAATTTAGTTACATAAAATATAAAAAAAAACATTTCAAAATTGAAAGACTTGTTAATCACAATAACAATGAATGAGAAAAGTTGTATCTCATATCCTATAAATTTAACAGTTTGAAATTGATTGGTACTTGTATGAAGCACCCCAGTATGTTCCATGACGCAAATAATTAAGAGATTCGTAATCAGACGCAATTTTAATTATGCATGATTATTGATTTATTCTAGCGAGGTATTTCGAAAAAAAAAATTTTTCAGACGAATATTATTGAAAGATAGTTTAAAATTCTAGTTGATTAAAATAGGTACAAACGCCCTATTTATGTGTTTTACCTAATGTGGTCACAAACAGTGTGATAACTTCCCCCCATGAGCCGCAAATCTATCAAACGATAATCATGAATAGTTTTTATTTGAGTAACCGTGACTGGAGAATGAATGTAGACCAGTTTAGTACCTTGCAGGACGTGAACAAGAACGGATTCCCAACAAAAAAAAACCACGAAATTTTAAATGGGGATCATAGGTTGGTAGTTGCTTTGTTCCGTTCTGCGTCCCCCAATTTTTTGAATTTCCTCATTTTTGTGAATTTTTTTGTGCGTAGCTAACATGAATCATCACGATCATATGAGCCATGGTGATCATGGTATGAGCCACGGGATGGACCATGGGATGGATCACAGTACCACCGACATGCCTGACATGGATCATGGGTCAATGCATGGAATGGGGATGTCTATGGCTGTGAGTATTTTGGCTTCTCGGACTTGATTTTAAATTTATTTTATTACTTTTATTTTGTAGCCTTCGTTTTCTAAATAATTAATTTAGGATTAATACCCTTTTTTCTTTTAGTTCCACGCTGGCTTTAACGAAGTCGTCCTCTTCGAACAATGGAAATTCACTACAATAGGCGGCCTAATTGGTTCCATGATTGGAATTTTCTTCATGGCTGCGATCTACGAGGGTCTTAAGTATTACAGGTAATTTTTTGATTCTCAACTCTTCTGGATCTAAAATTCGAATACAGTAAATTATTGCTTTAATTTCAGGGAGTATTTATTTTGGAAAACATACAACGCGCTGCAGTACCGTGCAGTGACTCTTCCAGAAAAAGGTGTTGTTTCCGAAGACAATCAAATAGTCCAGTAAGTTTGATTTTTCTTTCTTATGCGCGTAACAAAGTCGGCTAATTTGAGGAGCAAAAAATGGAGATTTTTTACGGAACCAAGATCAGTGAAGGGTGGTACAGGGAGGGTAGTGGAGCATTTTGCCCACCCAAATTGATGACTTCTAACATAACGCAATTTGTAGCAGTTTTTACTTCCTTTACGTTCTGGCATTTTATGACTTTTTTCTTACATTTTTTACTTATTTTAGCATGGTCGGGGAAGTTATCCATAAGCAGCCGTAAGTTGTTTTACATTCGCACTTCCGTAGAGTAATAGTGCACCCCTTAGCAACTAGTACTAACAGTACTCAAATAATTGTTAACACTAACTTTCATCTAACATATGTAGTTAGAAGTATTTCAATAGTTTTCTTTTTCCAGACCGACGATGTTGAGCGGCATGCATTGTTACCAAACTGTTCTTCACATGATCCAGATGGTCTTATCGTACTTCCTTATGTTAATTTTTATGACGTACAATGTCTGGTTATGCTTAGCAGTTGTAATCGGTGCTGGAGTGGGATATTTCTTATTTGGATGGAAAAAATCGGTTATTGTTGACGTTACAGAACACTGCCATTAACCTAAGTGGAAACTGTGTAGAATAAGAAATTATGAACTATCAAGATGTATCTATATTGCTATTGTTCCTGTAGTTAATTTGTTATCTAAAATGACACTATCCAGTCCAATTTTTTATTGGTTTCGTTGTTTTGACTTAACTTAAGCAGAAAATTATTTGGTTAGGTTAATACATTGGCTCAATTTTTTAAATTCTGTATATTTTAGTATTATTATAAGTTTTTACAAGTTTGAGATATTCATTTCAAGCGTCCTCAAAAATCCGACAGTAATACTCTAAAAATAGACATTTGCGAGTTTAAAGTTGTCCATTGCGTCAACGCAACTTGAAACTAAGATAAGTCTAATGACAAATCAACTACAACTTCGTGTTACAAAACGTAATTAATAAAAGATTTATTTTTGATTGTTTTGTTTTTTTGGCTCACTCAAAAAAAAGAGTTTGTTATTTATTAACTCTGATAATCTTTATTCCATAAAACATACAAAAAAAAAGAAGTAACATGATACTGCATATGCCTGTGCTGTATGTCTAAAGAAACTCAAATCAACATAAATGCAAAGTATGAAATCTACGGCACAGTACGAGCGTAAAAAGATTACGATGTCTTATGACTTTTAATGATTTCCTGGTCTCCTTCAGAAACGAAACGTTTGCGTCCTCTATTAGGCATTTTCTGAACGACCTTCTCAGTCAAAAATCCCTCCTTATGGCAGCGATCGACAAATCTATCCAAAATAATGTACGCCAACGGTACATCCATGTGAATATCAGGTAAATCATCAAACACGCGAATGAATCCTCTTTCCATTTGCTCAGGAGTGAGCAAAACAGCCGCATCAAACGCCTTCAACACACTGCAAAGAGCCTCTTCAATGGAAGTACTGTTGGCTTCCAGCGCCATAACAATAGCCTCGTACACCAATTCATGGTGAAAATGAGGCACTTCCAAGTTGCGCAGACATCTACTAGCTTCTTCAATATCTCGCGATGAGATAAACTCTTGGAGGGTTAGATTCATCTGACGGGTTAAAGCTTTCACTGGTCTTAAGGCTCCTCCGACGCCCCAGACGTTGTGCAACCTAACTAGACCGTGCTTCATGGAGAGTAGAATATCGGCTCTGCCTAGAGCCTCCTGGAACACTTTATTATCGCTTTTCTCTTTGGTAATAGTAAGAAATTTTGGAGGAATACAATCGTCAGCTATAGCTCGAGCAATAAAATTGCCGAGGACAGTCGGGGCGTCTGGAATATCCAGGATCAAGTCATTCAAATTCGCGAGGAGACTCTGGAAGGCTTTGGTGATATCAGCCTCGGAGATCACGTGACCGAACAAGTCGGAAATCAACACTGAAGTCATCTCGCGATGGGAAGGTTTGTGGTCCATTGCGATTTCGATCACTTGTTCCACTAACATGTCTCTGTAATGCTTGGGAACAACGTCCGTCAATGCTAAGGAGGCTTCATTAGTATCCCCATTTTCGAAGTATTCTAAGATGATGGGATCTACTTTCTTCTTTATCTCTTCGTAGGAGACATCCGGCACTGCAAAACAGTGTTAAAAATCTAAATATAAAAGAACCATCACTACCTTACCTATAGCTTTCAGTTCGATATCGCCGTTATTTTCATTATCGAAATTCGGGTCGTTCACGTCCTCGTAAGTTTCCAATAGTTCAGACCCGGGCAGTCCCCATACGCCCTTGCCACCAGCACCACCTTTCTTTGGAAGACCACGACCGTAACCGTTCCTAGAGCGACGGCTATTTTTCCACGATCGAGGACCGTGGACAAAACCAGAAGTCACAACAGCTTCCTTGCTTAGCTGTCGGTGTACTTTCTTCGCTCTTCTAGGCTTAGAACCGGAACTATCACCACTTGCAGCAGTATCCTTGGTGGAGAGCTCTTCGTCAACTACTTTGTCGATGTCGATATCGGCATCGATGTCAATGTCGACATGGCCTTTTTCCACAGCCATTCTGCAGTAAATAAAAGAAAACACTAGTGCGAGCTCGAGATTGTCCGACAGTAGGTTTCCTGAAAAAAAACAGGTTAAATTTAAAGAAAAGTGGACAATTGCCAATTAGGAAAAAATGAATTGGTTTTGGGGGTAAACATGGAGGACCTTGAACTCAATTCGAAATAATTTTTACAAATCAAATTGAATGATATTATAACAAATTGTACCAAAATCGGAACCACGACGAGCTTAGCCGGAAATTCATTTATCTATGGAAATACGATACGATTTTCGTCACTAATTAGAAATTCTAATGGCAATTTCATGTTTAGTTATGGCAAAGCAAAGTAGTATGATAGGAATTCTCTCTATAATGAAACTATAGTCAACAAGATTCTTATTACCAAAGATAAAAATACGTTGTAAATTCTTTCAAGCTGCTGAATGTCACTGAAAGAAATTTATTCCATACCTTACATTATGATTAAAAAACTTGAAATTTTTAAGATTGGCGGAAAATAAGCCAAGCTACAAAACTGATGAAACGTGTGGTGATAAGTAAGCTCAAACTCAGAATACAAATGAAAATGGCATTAAAATGAAAAAACAAGATTTCAAAAATATCCAAATACTATAGTCAGAATTTTATAACTTTGGTTTAACTCCGCCTACCTTTTGGGTCAATTGAATTTTAGCTGGAAGTCTGATTTACTCTGCAACATTTTGATAGTTCGTTGATAATTGCCAGAAGCCGGGGTAGAAATGTCTACACATTAGAAGACGAAACAAGATCAAAATCGACGAAGATTTTACGAATAATTAAATTCCCGCAAAACTGTAAATCTTCTTGACAAATGTGACACTAGAGTTGTCAAATA
The DNA here is from genome assembly GCA_029298725.1 of Gnatocerus cornutus. Lineage (NCBI taxonomy): Eukaryota > Metazoa > Arthropoda > Insecta > Coleoptera > Tenebrionidae > Gnatocerus > Gnatocerus cornutus. Next base: position 5,311,835 of record CM055514.1, read on the forward strand.
TTTGATCATGTTGTATAAAGGAGGCTAACCATTCCTTGACTCGACAAATTCAAATCGTCATTTGTCCTATAAGTACAGTTTCGAACAAGAAATGTTAGAATTATTGTAGAAAATAAGTGTAACTTCAAGGCTCTCTAATGCTTATTGGACCATCACTGTATATGCCCGGAAGCAGCAATAATTATTTTCATTTGTTTACATTAATAGCCATAACAAGTGAACTGTCCGATAGAAATTTATTCGAAAAGCGTTGATGTGAACGGACTCAAAGAAAGTTTTTGTCGTGTAAACGAGGCCTTATTGCATCACACCTCTGTCCTACAAGGTCATGCGTGTTTAATGTGTTGCATAACTCGCAGTTATCCAGATTCCAATAAAATCAAAATTCTAATTAATCTCTTGCTGTTTGAGTAATACCCAATAACACAACAAAGGATTATGATTTATAACGTGGATATAAAACGGTGTTTCGTCATCAAGTATTAATTACAACATAAAAAGTTAATATTCGCTGCGAAATCAACGACTGATAATAAACTTTAGGCCGACAAAGAAAACCCATGTGGTTTGTTTGGTGCAGTAACTTAAGAATTCCCAATTAATTGATATTACGAAATCAACACGTGAAACAAAAGGAGGCCACGTTCTTTCACCTTATTGACAAAAATCAATTTAAAACCCTTTCAATCAAAAAATCTAATAAACATTCTAGAAGGAGCCAACCTGGGAAACCAGAAGGTAAACAAAAACAAACCAGCTGGGTATGGGTGGGTGCACGATTCATAAATATAGCATCAAATTGATTTAATCCAGAAATATAACACTTACCGTAAATAACCGTTGAACTTTTATTTCACACGAATTCAAGATCGCGTTGAAAAACCACAAAATTCGCCGAGTTTTTAAGAAAACCGTTTTTGCGCAACACGCCAGTAGAAGACAGCCATAAACAATACAGACCGGTGTAAAGTTTCTCCACGTCGGTGGAATTTACCGGCACTCTGTCTCTTTTCAACACGCACAGAATGAATACGAGTTGGAATGAAAGTGAAATAGATGTAACAACATAACATGTCGTCTGTTCCCTTCTACCACGATACGATGGAAAACATTACTTTTGTAAATAAAATGCGTATTGTGCACCCAACGCACAATGTAGAGAACGCGGAATGGGTGGAATTTTCTATGGAAAGATTAAAAAATAAATACAATCTATTTTTAATGACGTTAATTAGGAAGTTTTAAGTTACTCGAAGCTTAAATTAGCTCCAACTTTGTTGTAACAAATTTGTTTCGAAATAACCGCTTTGTTTTTTATTTTCATTGCCAAAACGCTTACATAAAAACAGAACAGTAATTTTTTTGGAATATCTTGTGTTCTCTTGGTTATTAAAATTGTAATTAATCCAGAATGCATCACCAATTTGAAATTCGCGGTATTAGTGCTCACCAGGGGAATTTTGTTCCGCCAGATTCTCCAGGAAAAGGGCTCATCTCATTGGCTAAAATTCAAATACAAAAACCAACCTAAGAACCAAGCTGTCTTACGGTTTTTAGAGATAGTGTCACTGAAAGTTTTATTAAAATTAAACGAAAATTAGGTGTAACTGTATTGTTAGATAATGGTCAAGTAATTCATTGTGTTTTTAAATGTGTTTCGTGTGTTTTACTTGAAACTTTGATTATTTAAATTCCTTTGTACTAAAGCAAAAATGGAAAATATTAGGGTCTTTTTTGTACTCCCAGAAGGTTGCGGAAACGAAAATGATGCCTCAGATATAATGCGGCAAGCCTATGAAGTAATTATAACTTACACTAAATTTCTTTACATTGTTAACCTTTCCCTAGTCTTGCAGACAAAATGTGATAAACGTCTCATTAGTTAATGATGTAAATTTAAGTACAATTGATTTAATTAAAACAGATTTTGTGATATTTCAAGATTTTAAAGGTCCACATTTTGAAAGCCTTAAAGAAAGCAAGTGTGCGTAAGTATACGGAATTATTGAACATAAAATGGCAATCACAATTCTGCAGTAGAATTTTAGGTCCCTGGTGTATTTTAGTGTGTCTTATGAAGGGATTCCCAATTCCGAATTTCACATGGCCTATTTATAACGTGGCTATGTCCAATTGTGTTGTCTCCTGCTCCTCAGTTGGAAAAGCTAAAAAACTACAAATCAAAGAAAAAGTCCAACTAATGGGTGGTTGCTACACTGATAGTCTCATGTCAAAGAACACTCATTTAATTACAGAAAGTGTAAAATCAGAGAAATATATTGTAAGTGTGATATAGACAGAAATGAGAAAGTCACTTTTTTTTTGTAGCTAGCAGCAGAAAGCGGTTTGAAGATTTTTGTGTCCCAGTGGTTAGATGCAGTTTGGAATGCAAGTCAAACTGAAAATGTCCACTGTGATGAACCTCAGTTTGACAAATATAAGTGCCCTCCTTTTTACAATCTAACTATCTCATCTACTGGTTTTACGAACGCGGAAATGCGAACACAGCTCGCTCAAACTGTGGCAAAGCATGGAGGTGTTTTTACTGGAAATTTGGCAGTTACCACCACAGATGTGCTAGTCGTCTATGGGGACAGGTATTATTAAAATCTCTTGATCTTCTGTAATCTAATTTTTTAGTGGAGTCATAAGTAAGAAGTACCAAGCAGCTAGAAAAGTTGAAAACATTTTTTGTGTCACTATTGAATGGGTTCATGATAGTATCTCAAAGGGTTATGCTTTACCACATAACTTGTATACAGTTAGTAAGAAATTAACATCTACTCCCACGAAAGACAACTCATCTGGCCCTAATTTTTCAATGATTAGTGCTATAGGGGATGTAACTTCCAGAGCACCACTTGTATTTGAAGAATCGATTTTACCTAAGAAGTTAGCAACCAATCTTTTTCATAATAGAATTTCACCTGCTAAGAGGAAAGGTAATGTCTAATTAAATACAAAACGCAACTACAATCTAACTTTAGGATCAACTGTTGATGATCTGGGGACTTTAATTGATGGTCTTGATGTCAAGAAAGCAAAAAAAGCCGGACAATACTTGGATGGTTGTAGTGTAAGTTTCTCATTTTACTGCTTTGTTTGTTCAAGTTTTGCCTCTTGTTTCTTCATTGGTGATTTGTGATTTTATAGATATACCTAGCTGGGTTTAAACCAGACCAAAGAGAAAAGCTCTCCAAAATTCTAAATCTAAGCGGAGCAACGCGATACGACGACATCTCCGATCGTCTCACCCACATCATTATCGGGGACCCCACTTGTCCAGAAGCGAAAATTATAAAATCAAAGAACTACTCAGTGTCCATGGTCTCCATTCACTGGCTGTTAGAGAGTATGGAACAACAACAAATCGCGGATGAAGAAAATTACTTGATTAGCTTACACGACGCTGACAGGGATCAGTTTAGTTCACCGTTGGGGAAAAAAGTATTTCTTCTCTAACATTTGACTGTTTATGCAAGAGTTGTTTTAGGGGCTAAGTTTATTAAGAACCAAGAAAACGTGGACTCCTGACGAAGGTGCAAAACCCACTGTAGTGTGCCAGGATTTGGAATCTGATGACGAGTTACTGCAGCAGTATCGTCAGTCACAGGCACAAGATGATTCAGACACACTGGCACAGTTGCTAAAGGATAATAGTAGTTTTGTTTCGAAACCTAACGTCACTGAAGATTCCAAACTGACAACCGACGCTTCAAGTGAATCTTCTCAAAGTATTCAGAATGATAGAACCTCCCAAGATACCAACGTATTCTACTCCAAGAAGTTTGTACTGTCTAATTTCTCGTCTGAAGAGTCCCAGTTCATCAAACAACAAATTGAAAGTGTCCTGGGAACAGTAATGCCAAAAACGTACAAAGGAATTCCCGACTACTTGGTGGCTCCACCGTTTGTCACAGCTCCAATACAAGTTTCCGCCCTTGAAGTTGTCAATCAGTATTGGATAGCTGAGTCTATTGAAGAATGCCAAGAACTTCCAATCGCTGACTATCACCGACCTCTGGTTATCAGCGATAATAAACCTTTGGAGGATTGTGTCGTTACCATCAGTGGGTACACATCATATGAAAGGAGCTTCTTGAGAGACCTTACCGAGGCTTTGGGGGGAATCTCACAAGAACAATTTGCGCGCGTTTTAAGTGTAGAAAAGAAAGTCAAAGCGTCGACACATTTAGTGAGTTTGGAAGCTAATGGAAAGAAATATATGGCCGCTTTAAAATGGGGGTTACCAGTGGTTAGAAAAGAGTGGCTGTTTGAATGTGCGAAAACCGGAAGACTTGTAGCTGAAGATCAGTTCCTCATCGGAGATTCCAAAGGTATAAACTCGATTTATTTGTATTTCTTGTTATAGTAGTACTTTTAAGCTCCTGGAAGGAAGAGCAGCGAAAATTATGGCAATATTTTAAAATCTAACAACACTCCGAGCAGTACAAAATCGTTGAAACAAAAGTCAACAGCTGCCCGTCAGACTCCATCCCTCGACATTAGCAGAAATGGTAAGCGATTTTTTTTGTGAACTTAATTTTTACGACTTCCCGAGGAGACTAATTTTTACTCAATTTAGCAGAAACAACTCCAGTCAGTCATCGCTTGAAGGACTGTGGCAACGGTAAATACGCTCTTTTTACCATCCTCTTTTTATAATACTTTGTAGAAAAAACTCCAATGAACCAACGACTGTATAATGATGGGGTCACCGAGACCCCATGCAGTCAAGTGACCCCTATAAACAAACTAATGGAAGAAGTCAGAAAAACTAATCTTTTGGGCACCCCTCAAACGCCACCAGTCGCTAAAACTTGGTACGATGTGGACACACCCGAAAGTCCATTTGGTGCTTTTATACGTCCGCATTTATCACCAAAATCAAAAAAGGAATTGATGCGGTATATAAACGGTTTACCGGATTTCGTTCCTCCAAAAGAAAGGAGAAAATCAACTGTATGTTATTCAACGGAAAAAAAATAGTTTAAGTTATGATTTTTTTTAGCCTTTATCAGAAGTGAAACGAAGATGCTGGGCAAAAATTTTAGGGTCGCAAGAGAGTCCTCTTAGTGCAGCTGGACCATCCAACCAAGTGAACATTGAAAATCCTCAGAATGACGGGAATGTCGAAATGGAGGAAGATCCTAATAACGTAGCGGAATCATCTGCCAACTCCGATCCTGAACATGCTGACATGGAGCAAGAACCACTTAGTAATCGCAATACACAGGTGATTTTGTTGTCATTGATTGTCATTTGCTAATCTCTTTTTTAATAGGAACACAATACGTTTATTAATACGAAGCTCCAGCAAATCGAAGATATGGTTTCCGCTTTTGGTGAAAGTCGGCGAAATAGCAGGGCGTTCCAAAACAATGTTCCTGTAGAAGGTAAATGTCTTGATCTTTTGGTAAAGCTCTGACGTGATATTTTTAGAGGGGAAACTGTCTATGAAGGAGACGCAGCCGTTTACTGTCGGCTGGGATTACGATGACGTTTTTTCAACAGAGGTACGTTGTAATAAGCATTTACTGGGTGTTCCAAGAATTTTTTTAAATTTTGGACACCATTATACCTTCACATCTAAATGAAAAAAATTTTAGTCAAACACACGAATCTTCATGATTTCCGGTGTTGAAAGCAACCAGCGCCAAGACTTCGTCACCAAAATCGAAAACCTAGGAGGTCAAGTTTCGGAGATGAATTCCTACGACCCTCAATGCACACACTTAATTTGTACCAAACCGGCCAGAAATGAAAAAACTTTGGCTTGTATGGCCTCTGGTAAATGGATCGTCCACACATCTTACATCGAGAAGTCTTTAGCAGCCGGGAAATTTTTACCCGTTAGTAGCTCTCTTTTAATGATTGAATTATAACTTCCATTTCAGGAAGAAGAGTTCGAATTTGGAAATCCGAAAGCAAAAGAAAACATTAAGATGGACAGAGAAAACGACCATAAAATACAAGCTATTCATTGGTGGCGTAAAGAAGTTTCCAGAAGAGGATACGGAGCTTTTAATGATATGCGCGCTATTGTTGTAGCCCAAAAAAAAGATCCCATTGTAAGAGTAATTGAAGCAGGAGGCGGACAAGTTGTAGAAGCAACGTGAGTTTTTTTTGCGCTAATGTAAAAAAGTAATTTCTTTTTTTAGACCGCCGTTTGATGAAAATATACACGCGACGCATTGCTTGCTGGAAGCTAGAAGTGTTTCTGATTTTAGTCACTATAACTGTTTAGCACAGCAAGGCGTTCTTTGTATTAACACGCTGTATATTAGCGATTTTTTATATAGAATCAATAAGGATATCAAAGATGCCATTTTGCCCCATTTTACCAGTTTCTATTCATAATGAGTTAGTAATTATTGTATCGATTATTTTCAATTAAGTACTTTCGTTTTTCTCAGCTTTTGTTTAATATTCCTTTCCACTTTCCTTTTGTGGGGACAAAAAACAAAAAAAAAAGATTTTTAATTGCAAGTGTTTCGATACTTCCGACAAAAAACAGTTATTCTCGAAGCCGTAGATAGAATTTCTGGACCAACATGTCTCCGGGAACGCTGGATTTAAAAAAAAATCGAAAAATTCCTGTTTTACCCGGCGCATCCACCATTTCTACAATTTTCCATTTTCTTATTTTAATTGCAATATAATTAAACCACACTTTTACTAATACTGTATATTTGGATAGAAATCTGATAAATTCACAATAAAAATATAGACAGCGAATGTGCAACATATATAAAGAATAGTTAAACAGTAATAGAGAAGTACACTTTAGGCGTCAGACGTATTTAGTCCCTTTTTAATAACTGAGCTATACACAAACTCTGTGACCTTACTCTAAAGTGAATAAATAAACAATAAATAGCAAAGTCAACTTGTACACGAGTGCGTTAATTGACATAGTCTTCAGTGATGTACACTCAGTTAAGTCTGAATATTATAATAAATAACTTGAAATTTTTGTTGTATTTATAATAAACCCACTTTATTGCTCGTAAACACTTATACAACAACTTTTTTGGATCAGTATTAAGGGGCCTCCATTCACCTCCAATCTTTCACTCGTTTTTCGAAGAAATTCGACATTCAACAGCAATTAGTTTATCTTTGGTAAACATTACAAAATTACACACAACGTAAGTGAAGTTATAAAATATTTGATATACACACACTTTTGATTTGGTGTTACTATGAAGAAGTGTTAAATTAATACAAAATAGAATTATGCTCACACTACGATCGATATTGTAAATTTGGCCCCAAAATGCACCTTACAGGAGATCAGCGACTAGACTACCACAGAAAATACATTTAGGCTGTACACTCTTAGCTTGAATTTTCTATTACACGAAACACACTGATTGTCTTTAATTTTCAATACCATGCAAGTTATAACAAGTTGATGAAACGACCGGATGAATATGTTCATGCTGGAAAATTGGAGGGAATTTCGAAGGTAAACAAGTCTAGCTAATTTCACAACCATCATGTAATAAAGTTTATCAAAGTTGTTAAAACATTTTTTTCTTAACTGCTGTAAACCTCTCCATATATACATCATAGCCGGGGATATCAGTTAGTTGTTTTAATTCAAATAAGTTGCCATCTACTGCTAAGTTTGAGATTTTCGAGTCTGTTAAGATTTTGGAATGTATAGATGTGAGTTGGAGACAGTTTTCTTCTAAGCGTAGGGTTTTTAATCTGGGGCAATTGGCAATTTGAGAGGAAATATCCGAAATTTGGTTCTGATTTAGATTCAGTTCAATTACATTTAACCCAGACACTTCAGATGGCACTGTAGTTATATCATTTTTTGATAAATCTAGAATATCCAAGTGTTTTAACCCACAGAACGTCAGTGGTACCTCCTTTAAATGGTTCTCACAAAGATAAACCTGCTTGAGGTTGATCAAATTTGATAAAGTCCTTGGGATGGTTGTTAAATTATTATGACAAAAATTGAGTGTCTCAAGCTTTGTAAGTGCCCCAATACAGTCTGGAATCTTTGTAAGTTTATTCTTGTTAAAATTGATGTGTTTTAACTGCAAAAATCTACTGATATCATTTGGCAATACCACGAATTTGTTGTCTGATAAATCCAACGTTCTTAAATTCCCTTCAAGCTGTTTGAACTCTGGAGGAAATCCATTGAGCTGTCCTTGTGACAATTTCAAAACACCTGTCTTCTGAGCTGTTAACACGTGCTGTTTTAGGCCAGAATTTCCCATTGTCTGGAAAATTTGATCATCTGATAGCTGAAAAAACGTATTTCTCATCTTACCTTAAATTTAGGTGAAGAATGTGTGCGATTAAACAAGGAGAATGAAATGCATGAAGGTAACTTAAAATGGACTACCCAAATTATAATATCTACGCATTTTCTACGTGAATAAAATTAATTCGTTGAATTGATCGCTTTTGACAAGCCGAGTTTTGACACCTACACAAAAGTCGACAGGGGAGGGAATGCGTATGCGCGACCAATCAGCGGTTTGCAACAGTTGGGTCAGAAGAAAAAAAGAGAACGGGTCAAGGCACGGGCACTCCATAGGATGAACTTTTCAGCTACTTTACCGCCATCTATAAAAATCTGGCCTTAACATAAATTATTGTTTCCGGATTCTGATCTAGGCGGCGCTAGGTATTTTAATTCAAGCGCAGCAGTCGTTGACAGATTCTTGGAATTCAAATTTGTGCAGAGTCTGCAAATTTGCACTTGCATTTTGTTTTGCGCTTTCGTTAAAAGTGTTTTCCGAATTTGCTTGTGTATTTTCTTAATTTCGTTTTAGTTTAGTGTCTAATGTAGTGATAAGGTTGTGTAGTGTAAATAATTAGTAGTTTAATTACCCAAGTTAACATTATAATGTTTGTGAAAATGACTACAGGAGGAACATGGTGTTGTGTTCCTGGGTGTGGTGATAATATCTCCAAAAAGTAAGACTGAAAATCATTTTAATACATTACGATCTAATATGAACCAATATTTTCAGAGTACACACTCCATCTGACAGAAATGTTACTAATATTTGGCTTCAGCGGATTAACAATTCCAGGATCGGCGATTCCACCAAAAACTTCAAGTTTGCTTGGGACATTTTGATTTAAAGTGTTTTTATGGAAGCACACTGAAAATTTTTCCACTGTCTGCTTTAAATTTGCCTGGTAAATAATTGTTAACTTGCGTTGATTGTGGTCAATCTTTACGAATGATTTTACACAGATAGTGTATTGGTATACATGTAATTATTGTTTAATTTATATGGAGTACCAGCGTGTACCTCCATTCTTCACATATTCTAGTTTATGCTTTTTTTTAAATGTATACGTTGGGAGATTTAATTGAATTTGATACATTTTTCCAACATACAATTTTTCCTTTAAAACATGAAGTGGATTTTATTATTCAACATTTTCTCTTAGTTGTTGAAAACGTGTTTGTTTAGTAATTAATTGATTAATCATCATATTTTGAGTTTATCATTGTATAGTTTGAACCATATGATCTTGAATTAGGTATTGAAAATTGGGATGTGTTAATACAGTTATCATAACTCATTGTTTCCAGTACTTGTTATTGCGTTTATTACTTTTTAATATACACTTTTATTTTATATTTTGTTTTGTTCTAATTTCTATTAAATCCATAAAAAGAAAAAATAGCAAAGATAAAAACCTATTCTTAAAATAGCAAAGACAAAAACCAATGTTTTAGTTAGCAAAGACAAACACCACATTTGGTGTGGTTGTTGTCTAGACTCTTCAAAATAGTACGGCCAGATTTTTATAGATTGCGCTAAATTCGGTATCAAAATGAGAGTGATAGAGTGGCCTATCTATACTCTAACTAATCTAAGGAACGGGTTTTTCACAGGAAGGAAGCTTCTATGGCTTGTTTTTCCTGCGATTTTTTTTAAGTGGAGGATTTGAAGAGAATACGTTTTAATAGATGGCTGTAATAAATCTGCCGATGGATATGTCGCAGAAGTTTAAAAAACAGAAAATCGCACTTCTGAACTACCCATTTTTAATTTAGTACTAACAAAAATTTACTAAAGGAGAAATGAACTAAAAAGCACCCAATCGCAGACGCTCCAGTCCTGGCGGAGGATCAGTAAAACTACCGTTGTGGCAGTGGTGAAAAATCTATGCGTGCTTCGTGTTAATTTAGCTACTGTTCAGTAGATGTCGATGAAGTAGATAAATGGCTCTTTATTTAAAAAGCATCGCCGAGAGGAGAGACGTGGAAGAAACCTGGCTTTAGAACGCTTACCATGCGCGTTTCAGGTGCGCTGTAGTCGTTGCGTTGTCTAGATTCTTTGTACCATTCCTGGCATTCCAATAACAGCCAAACTCCTCATATTTACGGACCAAAATCCGTCCTAATTATCCTAAGAATCGGTGAGGGGCCCCGCAGTAATATTTTTGGTGAGTACCTATCAGTTTAAGGCCAGTTTTCATACAGTTTATGCAGTGTTTTAGGCTAAATATCCGTTAGAATGTGAGCAATGTGTCCACAATTCCTCCAATACTTTACATACTTGTCATGCTTGCTGTTACGAACTTGTGACGACTGACATCGTCGGCGGGTCTCGGTCTCTCTTCAATTTCGAACAGAAAAATCGCTAAATTGCACTTTTTCAAAGATGAAAACGCGTGTTTAACGTGGATTATATCGATCCGATTAAAGTGAATTGTGAAATTGTGCTGGACGATGTTGTGCGCGCTTACTGGACGCTTCAACGTCCAACGTTTGTTGTTGTTAATCGCTGTTTCACCACTTTGTTTACAACAACCGCCAACAGTGTTATTGTGTATGTTCGGGGGTTGTAATTAATCATGAGTCTGTTTAGTCAGTGATCGGTGGTTGGTGGCTTGTGTCGTTTGCCGACGGACTCTTTTGTGGATTATAACCACCTGTTCTTCATAACAGCATATACACCAAACGGGGGATGTACTTAGGTATTGTCATTCTTACCCACACACATTGCTGCCACAATCTAAGCCTAAAACTCTGAAAACTTATGAAATTACTTTTACTCTCATTTACGCTCATGCAAAGGCGGCAAAACAACTCGTAATTTCATACATCACCGTGATGTCATTTTCTTTATCGTTCAAACAATTGCTAATACTGTAAATTCGCTCACTTTGATCTCCTGGAAAATGGCACACTCCATGCAAACCAGCAAATAGAAAGGATTATAAATCGTGGAAATAAATGCTAAAATCGTAATTGCTAATTTACTTTATTGTGATAATTTATACACAAATGTACGTTCTATTACCTATTGCATACGCTCGTAAATAATTATTAGGTATGCATATTGATTCGAGTTTTTCCCATTAGGAATCGGTTTTTGCTTTGTTTCAACCCATTCATTTTTGCATTAAATATTCACAATTTTTCATTGTATCACCATCAATAATTGAAACTCTTAATCGGATCTTCATCTTATGTGCTTTCAAATTCATACTTTTTTAATAGTCAAATGGTGCCTAGGGAGAAAACTTACTTGAAGTTGGTAGCGCCGAATATTTTACTCCACACTGATAATAATAATTTATCGGAAAGAACGAAGTGGTACTAATTTGTGAAATTTAGATTTCTGATTAGCAAACCATAAAATCGTTTTTTTACTGGTTAGCTTGATAATTAATAAATGTTGAGTTAATAAAGCGAAAAAACAACTCAATCAATCTGATTTACTCACTTGCGGACCCGCTTTTGGTTTGTTTTAAGGTCTTTCGTTTAATTTTTTAAAAGTTGGTGGTAATTTCTGGGTATTAATCGAACGATCCGGGCGATTACATGAAAATTTAAATATTTCACGAGATTTTAACAATTAAAACCGCAACCATAAAATAGAGTCGATTCAGACCAAGCAACCAATTCAAGCAAGACCAGGAACTTGCATTTGATTTATAATGGGTTTACAGCTCATTATTAAAGTGTTATGTATTTTACAATAAGTTTTTGAGACTAGTCGCAATCTCCTAATAGATTGTTTAAATTTTTGAAGCGACTTATTAATACCTGCATGTGCTTTGAATATGTTTCGGACAAGATTAAGATGATTTGAGAAAATACAAGTTGTAATTTACGTAAAACAATCGATATTTTCAGTATTTTTGTTTGTAATGTAACATTCTCCTCAGGAATAAAAACTGTTTTAATTCTTTGTTATTATATGTGCTGTTACGAGTTACCTGTTGTCAAAGCTTGACGAAATGCCGATAAAAGTGGATTACATATTCATTTTGGGCTGCGGAACTACAGCTAAACAAAATCTTCAGTCAAGTTTACCTCGACTTTATTATTGTTCGTTTCCGCTAGTTATTTTATGTAAAATCTTTATGATGAATATTCATCAAAGTTTATTGATATTCAAGTCTACTTTTCCACTCTTTGTGGTGTGAGTAGAATTGGTCGATGAATAAAAAAAAAATGATCAGTAACTTGTTGAACATTCGGGTTAATTACAGGTTAATTATTGCACCTGTTAATGTTCATATCGTAACTTTTTGCCTTTGTTCAAGCGAGACTAACAAAAAACCTCCTGTTACAAATCCAGAGTCTAGCTTTCAAAGTTGAACGTAGCATTTACCGCTAATACAAAATGTTTTTCTTCGCACGAAACGTGGGGCATTGCAAAAGCCCTATTATTTATCGGCCAAGCCGCATATTCCGCGCGTTTCCTCGTCGCAGATTCCTGGTAAGATGCTGGTCTCGCGGTTTTTCTTTTACAAAACATTCACAGACTCTTTTTCGCTTTGGTAACGAGAAACGAGAGTTGTTTTATTGGCAACAGACAAAATTGTGTCGTCTGCGGTATAAATCTCACATCTAAATATAATCGGGTACAAATGAAACAGAGGAGGATATATGTGGAAGTCCTAAAGGCCGCATCTTGTGAGAACGCTAGTTTGGAGTGCAACGTCGCTGATCTTCAACTGCAGTTGGTCCAAGCTTAATTTTAGATTCGATGAAAATAAATTCTATCGTCGATTCGTTTGTTTGCTGAATGTCGTAAATGTAGACTGGAAAATTACACTTTACACTAATCGATGGGGCGATTCGTCTTACTTTAGAACACTCTGTATTTATTAAACGAACTAGGAAATATTTATCACACACTTTTAGGCTTTGCGTTAATATTTCTATTGCTGTTTCCCAAGACCTAAATTTTCTAAATTGAAATTGTACCGAATTAACCAATGAATAAATTAAAATATTCATAAGTATTAGTTTGATGACGCCAAACTCATTTATTGTAAATGTAAAAGTGCTGTTTCGTTTGACAGCGCGTTTTTAATGGTGAATATTAACACTTTACGGTTGTATTAATTCTGCATTACGAAGTTTTATGTCATATACCTATCTATAAACAAAAGAATCGGAAATGACTCGATAGCAATGACTATTTTTCTTACCTTATCTCATCGTAATTGTTAAAAATAATTTATCTAGTCAAGATAAGACTTTATTTGTTCTTTCTGAGAAAGCGTAATTATCAAAAATTGGGAGACTTTCAAGTCAAATCGTTGTCACACTTTTAAAAAGTTTTAAGGTCGTGTTAAAATCCTAGAAATTGGGTGAATGTCACTAACAGTGGCTGAGGTGTTTATGTATCTGGTCCTGATGTACATTTGGTTGGTCTTTGAAATGACCGCGAGATATTTTGATCGCCATTTTATGCCCAACCATTAAATCGGGATTTTATTCATTTTATGTTAAATTTAGTAATGAAATCGTGTACGAATTGAGTAATGTGGTTTTGAGGAATTTTCAACTTGGGTCAAATAATACGATTTTTACCTTATCGGTTTATGCATAAAATTTAATTGCCGATTAAAACGTTTTTACGGTGTTTTTACGGTCGCTACCTTTAATGAAGGTGTATTAACCATTAAAATTATTATTACAGTCGCGCAAATTCTGAATGGCAATTTTTCGAAGACGGTTAATTCGAATTGGCTTTAAAGCCATTAATGTTTTTCCCTCGTTGACCTGTGTCCACTAGACCTAGTCGCTTTATCCAAGAGAAATTAGAAATCTTCATGAACCTGTTCTTATAAAGGAACTCATATTTTAATTAAAGGAAGATTCTTACTTGTTCATGCGCGGATATTACAGTAATATTTAAATTAATTTATGTTGCAATTAAAGAGGTGAAAGCTGTGGGGTTTTGTTTCAAGAAAAAAATTAGTTGATTCATTTTAGTGCGCGCTTTAATTTAAACGCGCAAGTGTTTGATTTTTATTTATAGATTTACAAAACATACAATGTTTAATAATATACGCCGATTTTGCCGCACTAAAAATAACTTTGTTTGATTTTATTGCAGATCGTCTGAAAAGTCAACTTTTAAAATATTGAACACAATCGGGAGGTAACGACTTGCTTTACAGCTTCCGGGAACATGCTCAGATTGATATGAATTTTTAACAGATGCTAAAGATTTGTTGTTCATTTTTGATGGGTTTGATGAATAAAAATGCTCAGATATATTTAAATTCTTTTTTCAACAGATAGTAGCGCGGAATTTATTTATGATTATGACTCAAACAACTTTTTTTATCAAATAATTTCCATTCCCACATTTAGCCAACCGGTGGAATTTATTTTTACACTTCATATAAAATGAGTGGTTCAATGGAAACATCAATTTTGTAAAATACAAACCAAACTATAAATCACGTCAAACTTCTGCAAAAAACGTTTGAATCTAATTTCATCGTTAATTTGTCCGAACCGTTTCATGTTCGAAAATGTTTCTGTGACGCAAGGATAAATCTGTGCATGTAATTTGTTTCGAGGAGATCCCAATTAATTTAATTGATTTTGAGTATCAGAGAAAAGGTCAAAGTAAATTAACACGAGTTTGTGCATAAGTTTTATATTCATCCCGATTTTTATCTTGATTTCTACCTGCTTCTGTATGCATAAACGATTACGTCGTTGATAACGATAAGATTCTGAGAAGAAAGGAGTTGATTGCACAAAATGAGTGAGGTCAATTATTGATCTTCATCTTGTCTAGTATCAATGAAAGTGGACAATTATCGAGCTGTTTGTAAGGCAATGCGAGAAATAAATTTTTCTCCCACAGGCAGGTGACTACTATAATAGTTACGCGGTTTTCTTCATCGTTAGGGCATGTTTTAACGAATCAAAGTGCTTTTGTAGTCGCCGCCGTGGGAAACCGACTTCAAGGTAAAATATCTCGATATCCTCCAACTCGCTATTTTATTTCGGTGGCAATCAAAAAGTTTGAAATTTCTGCATAGGACGCTCGCGGGGTATTCTCAGGCATTTCTGGAAGACTGATTTTAGTTTTCTTTGCATGGTCACACCGATGGTCAATTTAAACCAACAAGGGTCATTTTCTGCCCCATAATCTTCCGGTACCATCATATCCATGATTTGTTGTCTAACAAAGAACTTGTTTTCCTGCTGCCTGCTTGAATTTATTTTACATTGTCGAGATCATAGTCTAAATGTCAGGAAAGTTCATGGGTTGTTACCAGCACTATCTTACCTACTTACCAGATCAACGCTGATTTGTGTGGGTGCGTTTTATGTTATTAGGTCACTTCTCGTGAAATATTTGGAAAGTTCGATCTGAGTCAGTGTTGTGGACTCGTCCGGTGGCTCAACAGTGCGCATTTTAATAATAAATTGTTTCTCACTTCAAGGAATATGTTGCATTAGTGGCTAAATGTTAAAGTTATATTTTTTTATATTATAACCATTTGTAATCCAATGCAAATAATTGCTGTTATGAACTCAACAGCAGTCATGGGGGTCATAAAGAGTGAGAACGTCATGTTAAATCATTTTCTCCGACAACAAATGCAGGTACTGCCAAATCAACAGTTAGTTTCTGCTGGTTTCTATCCTCCAGGTGACAGAAAACGCATCGAAACTAATCTCTTCAGAATCGAGCACAAATAAAAGCAAATGGTAGCAACGGAAACGTGGCTTTATATTCCTGATTTGTTTATGGATCGTAATTGGTATCGTGCAAAGAAGCCTCGTAGTGTGTACAGTTATCAACAGCTAAAGATAGGTTATCGAGTCAGAACTTGCTAGACTTTTCCCCAGAACGGCCTTGCGATTTTCTCTTCCATAGTTGGTCTTGGTCAAAAATTTTCGCAACATTCTCTGTCAACAGGTGTATGAATATGTCGTCTCAATCCTCCATGTTACGTACAGATGCAGAGTTGTTCTGGAGGTTACCATGCGTCATCAGCAAACCAAAAATAGTGTCAGTACTTGGCAGCGGTTGACGCTCCGTTCTCAACTCGATCTGGTGGAGATGGCGTCCGCCACAAGCGCAAACGGGCGCGGCTATGTCTGTAACGGGATATCGTCTGTCCATACAGCTTCTCATGCCATTTTATCGTGCTTCACGTTGCTCGTTTTTCTTTAACTTCTTCGTGTAAACATGGTACAGGTGGATAGTAAAACTTGCACGCTATCTGCATAACGATAAACGGTAAATCAGGACTGTCATGAAGACGATTAAGTTTTCTGATAGCATTTTATCTGTGTAAACTAATGTTACGTTTTAAAGCGGAAATGCTCGGTTAGTAGATGATGGAAAAATATGATGGCGAGATAAGGTTGAATGTTTTTGAGCGGGTACGGATCTCTAGATAATATTTCGATCAATCTTGACTTGTTTCCTTGTGATCCTTTGATCATTTTACAGGTTCAAAAATCAGCATATGAATGTCCACACGTGTTAAAACTAGAGCATCGAAACGACCATGTCGGTAAAAACCATAAATTGATCCCTATAGGGAAGTAACCTGAGGTTGAATCAACACTTATTTTGCCTCTATTCGAATCTCATCGCACCGAAACAAGTTTAACAACTTTGTAAAGTAATCTCACAGGTGTTTGACGTTTTCATGTTGAAAAACAAGCAAGTTTCGTACTTGATTGTCGATCTGTATAAAATTTAACAATAGCTGCAATTTCTGGCTGGTTATAATCATTGAAGCGACGTTTTTAGTTCTTTTGTGCGAAGACTCAAAGAGATATTGAATCTGTAGCATCTATTTTGCCTAAATAATAGATCGGGATCACAATAGATGTCTGACAGAGACAACCTCCAATATTGGATACTTCTTGTTTAATTTATTATTAGTGGCGAATGGATGATCTTTAATTAGCAAAGAACATCAGAGATGAGTCATTTTTGCGTTTAATTTGGTTCTTTCTGCAACCGCACCCTCTCAATTTGGTTTTTTCCCGCCATGACGTTAATCCAAGTGACTCAACTAATTCGACTGTGGTTTAAAGCCGAGTCCGGAATATTGTAATTCTTTTTCGATTGAAGCTACAAAGGGAACTAATACAATAATGACGGGATTGTAATCCTTGGCTTGATTCTTTATTTTCAATTTTGACGAGAAAACGATTCGGAGAGTTGTTGGCCGCCAATTCAAAATAGATAATTATGCTCTGTCGATGAAGCAACAGGACATTTTTAACACGTCTTAAAATACTCTGAAATTGGCGTGAACCTTTGAGTCCAATAGGAAACATAGTGTTGGCACATTTTTCCGATTTCCTAGTACACGAGAATCAATACTGTTGGAGTTCCAAATTAGTCATGTTTCTCAAAACCAGTGAAAGGTTATTTTCTTCATTTTCACTTTTCTTATTTTGCAAAGCGAAATGAAAAACGGTAATAAAAGTGAATAAAACAATAGTAACCACAAGACATCGACAATTTGAGCGTTTGTTATTCAGCAAAGTTGCTAGTCGTTTTTGTGAACACCGTTATTATTATACGGTGAAAGGTAGTAAATATAAACAAGTTTGTAAGAAATACTATTTGTCCTTCGAAATCAATCGTTTTTCGTCCGGACGATGAATGAATGCCACAATATCCTGTTTTTTGTCAGACATCCAAAAGTCGCGATTTGTTTTTGACATTTAACACAAGGATTTTGGCTGCAAACTAATAAAAATTCTCAGAACTTAACAGTTTCCAGAGAATACAATTCTTCGACTAAAATATGAACCTGCCAAAATTCCCCGGTGAGGCCTAATTACGACTATAAAAAGGAAAAGAATTTCAATTTCGCGGATATTTAGACATTATTTGAATAAATACCTGGACGAAAATGTGAATTATTAAAACAGTACGTCTGCTTATTTTCAGAATGTCGTTACGATTTGATACGTTGGCGTCGCTTCAAGCAAATTCCGGATAATTACGTCTCTTGTTTTCTTTTTGTTCATTTTTGAGAAATTAAATTAATAATGAAGAGTTTGAAACGCGGAGGGTTGTAAAAATGAGTGTTGATAACTCAAATGCTTTTTTTGTTTCAGGTAAGTTGCTGTCACTTCCGTCTTATCGACTTGACTGGTTTTTAACAGTAAGTGAAGTTGAAGATTTATGTAATTTGTGATAGTTCGACAGACGCGGCTTCTGTTTGTTACTCCTTATTGCCACGATTGATAGGTTTCGAGCTTCTTAAAAAAGTTAGTTCTTTGCCTGTCTTAAATTTCTTTGGATTTTGCGGTTTGTCATCCTGTATCGAATTGGCTCAATAAAGTTCACCTAAAGATAGACACACTTTAAATAAACGGTAATAAATAAAAACGTGCAATTTGGGGCAACACTTTTGTAAACAATGCATTACCAAAATAGTTCGAGATTTTTTGAAATGCAGAAGGGAATTTAAAGTATTTAAGAAGTTCTGCAATCTCGTCAGACAAAATCGAAACAATGATGCATTGAACACCCACTTCCTCGAAATTGATGGTGGTGATTACTGATTATTTCAACAGTGAATGCCATAATTTATCTATAATTTGTCTCTCCCATTTTAGAAACGATTTCAAAATCAGTGTGTGAACAAACTAAACATGTCATACTTTAATGATATAGTAGAAATGACATGGTCAGTCATCATTTCAGTCTTTTTGACCCTTTATTCGTATTGGGGCCAACCCAATTCCGCCTACATTCAAGTCTGTACCAACCTCTGCCTATTGTTTTCACATCAAAGTTGAAACCGCTCGTGTTCAAGTCGATTCTCTTAAATTATACAATTTACACCGTTGAAATAAAGTTCAAGTCAATTTTTGGGATTGTTTAATTTCGTCTCTCGGATGATGTCGTATCGTATTTTTTATTTAGCTTGAAATTACCGCCCCCTTGAAAATCCGAATAGTTGAACGGAGTTGAGAATTCCTGGAAAGGAGAGGGTGCTGACATCTTTTTCCAGTGGGTTAATTCCATCGGGAATCGTTAAATGGAATTGGCTACTTGTTGCTTCCCAACCTACATTACAACTGGCGTTTTGTTCTCGTTTCTTCTAAAACTGTACTTAAAAGTTCTATAGGTTTCAATGGACCCTCGCGCATCCATTGTGGATTCGGGAGCTATTTTGTGGTGCCAACAAAAGATGCGTGTTCATTTAACTAATCTCACTCGTAATTGAACAAGTCGATTTTATTTACATTTCCCAAGAAACAAGACTTTTCCATCCTCATTTCTGCATTAAATCGTTGGTGTACATATAAAGAAGCAGCAAGGGTGATGTAATGATATAATAAATAAAACAGG
This sequence comes from Gnatocerus cornutus, assembly GCA_029298725.1. Lineage (NCBI taxonomy): Eukaryota > Metazoa > Arthropoda > Insecta > Coleoptera > Tenebrionidae > Gnatocerus > Gnatocerus cornutus. The sequence goes on from CM055514.1 coordinate 5,331,442, forward strand.
CAGAGCTATAAACAGCAGCGACGAAAATTAATTTCGTGTAATTTTTACACAAGCGCCCATAATGCTTACACAGAATGGAAAAAGTGGTGATTTAGAGTCTGGGGAGGACTGTAATAAATGTCGCGAAAGTTTTAGAACTTGATCAGCGGAGAAAGAATTTAGATTTAAGGGTTTAATAAGGGCTGTAAATATTTTCAATCTTTCTTAACCAACGCGGCGACAATAAATTATGGAATTATTATTTCACTGACGATAATTCATTGCGGGCATTATTGCAGAAGATCTAAAAATAATAATTGTCGGGATACTATTATTTTAAGTGCAACCGTAGGATATCCGCTTACGTATCAAAACTCTCCGTGAAAGGTATCATTAAATCACCCAAATTAATGACGTAAATCACATTAGAAATGAAATAAAACGAAACCAGTTATCCTGGCAGTACGAGAGATGTTTATCAGCACAAAACGATCACTCAGGAATTAACTTCGTTATCTGGAACAAGTATTCTGAATTCTTTGGAATCTCAGGCTTTTTTAATTGAAGACTCCAAACCTTTGATATACCGCAAATATATTTAACCTTTGCTACCAACCGGTAATAACGTGTTGATTTTCTTTGTTAACATTTTTGCTTGTGACATTTTGTAGTAAGATAAAACATAGGTGCCCACTTTGTTTTCTAGCTTTTTGTCTTGTCAACAAGTGAAACAAAAGTGGAATTTTATATGGCTGAGCTTTTGTGGCATCCCAAAGGGAAATACTTCAAAAGCTCTCAAAATAAAACAGCATTTCATTCGAGATTTTATTTCCATTTAAATGTTTCTGCGAGTGATTCTACAAAAATATGTAGCTATCTCGGGGAACATGTTAAATTTAATATCTTGTGCCAGTGCGAAGGTCCGAGAGGAGATCACAAGGAATTGATATCCTTTTCCTTTGTTGATACCGTTACCTGGAGCTTCTAACAAGCTTTTTCAACATACACATAGTTGGTTGCGAAAATCGTTCATTAAGCGAAAAATTATGAAGAAATTTTTCACCTGTTTTAATTATTTTTCTTAGTAATGAGTACAAAATCTAACTAGGAAGTTTACGCAAGTATTATTTTATGAATTGCAACAAAACTGACTTGTTACAGTAGACGGTTAACTATAATTAGGTAATCATTAATAAAAGTGTGTTGCACTCATTGTTTGCTAATTTGTTTTTACAAGCAAATGCAAATCTAATTTGAAATAAACTGCAATTGCACTTATCTTAAAAATCGATCACTCATCACAGACTCGCAACAATAAAGGGAAAACCTGTTTAAAATTAACAAGTTGTAGAAAGTCAACGATTCTGCTGCATTTACAATGTCACTTGTTGTAATTTGGTAAATGGGCGCATAATTAGCCGGTAATGGTTCTCTCACTTTCAGGAAGCATGCGAAATCGTATTGAAGAGTCATCTTTTTTATATTTTTTCTTCTGTTCCAAATCGACGGAAATAGAAAATAACACAACTTTTTATACTTCGACGGTATTTCGAAATAAATGTGGTTCTCATTAACTGGAAATGTCCATTTTGCAAGAATGCTGACTGAGTGATTTATTACGAAATTGTGACAAGTTAAATTATTCCATTTTTATTAAGATAATTTTATGTGGGAATCTAATACCAACGCAGTTTGACATTTTATTGAAGCTTGATAAAGTTGAAAGTTTTAATTAAATAAGCTCTCGGTACTACCGTTTTTTAGTTGGACTTTTGAATTAAATGTTGGTAAAACTTTAATGAAATAGCGCTTTTTTGTATAGGGTATAAAAATAAAGATGTAAAGCGAGGTCGTGTCAATAATTTTGCCTATCAAAGGTTGATTGTTTCTGTGTTTTATTGTCAGTCTGATAAAAATCTTCATGAAATTTATTAAACAATATTAAAGACATGTGTATTATCTAGATCCTAAAAATATTCAATGAGAAAATATTGGACAATAATACATCATTATTATCTACCACCGTTTCGTATGAAATGCCTTAAAGACAAATTGCAAAATAATAGTCATTCATTTGTGCTTATGCTAGTGCAGTCATGCATTTTTAATGCAATTAATAAGTACGTAATGACTGTCATACTAATGTGAATCAATGGTATTAATATTTAGTCATTACGGTTTTGAATAATTGAATAATTTAATATTGTGTTTTATTGTTGTTGAATATTTGAAGGCTTGGCTGCTAACACTTTTGGGATAGGGGAAGAATGCATCCGATTTTTGAACAAATGAGGAAATATAATGCAAGCATCAAAACTCTGTGTGTCCAGCACTCATCTGGACCCGAAGACGACAATCCTTCGCAATTAGCACAATTTAGTTAATTTTGTGTAACTATTCACCAATCGATAACAGTATTGTTTTCACGAGTGCGCCGACACAATGAAATTACATAACGATATCGGTGAACTGTATAGTGTAAATAAAACAAACTAAATGCAACATAATAAACATCAATGCTGCAACTAAACCGGCTGCCACCAGAGCGTAAATATTCGACCACTTTCCCTTCTGGCAGTCTCCATACCACAATTTATGCACTAGAAAATCAACTTTACATACTGATATGTAATAAAAATCCATTCAGGCTTTATCTAGCCGCAATTTAAATGCGTCCGATTGATTTCAACGCTTAGATTACAGATTATTCATTGTTATCGCGGTGTTTTTCCTCGGTACTACGGTTGTGAAATTGATCTTTATAATTTTCAAGTCTTCGCGGAACTGTAGCAACTTAAACTGCACCTTAACACGCGATATTCATTTAGTAAATGTTTGTCTGTAATTATAGTGTAATTCACTTTGCATTAAATTTTTACCGACTACATAAATTAACTAGAAATATTTCTTATCGACAGATCAACTCCTAGAATATTTCGATTCCATTTTCGCACTTTGCGAGGAATTACAAGGCCATTCTTACTTTGTCCAATTAATTTTACTTTATTAGCTCATCTACAAGAATATCATCTTATGCCGCTACCATTAAAATTTTGATTTACCTACTGATTTTTGCAACAGGAAATACCCTCAAGCTATCTTGATCTCAGTGATTATAGTGTTAAAATGTCGTAATTCTACAACTCCCGTATGTTTTCAATTAATGCATGAAATTTTAAGGGGGCGGTCAGAGGTAGGTATAATAAATCGCTTCTCGGATCGATGATTGCGGGTTCCGGCAAGTCTCTTTACCAGCTCCATATCGTTTATGGTCCTATTTAATGTGTTTTGTTGAATTTTATGGCTACCTGCTTGGGTTGGCTTCGATATCGTAAAGGAACCAGGAGATGACGAGTTTAATTACCAAAATGCAGCACGAGGGAAATCTGAAAAATCTGATACTTAGTAGAGAGATCTTTTAATTTTTTCTCTCGTTGATTGTTGAAACATTGTTGGTGATAGGTCTTTTAGAAGTGAAATTAATTTCCGAATTTGGAATAAAAATTTAATAAGCCTCGTACCTTTGGAACATTCGCAGGAAACTTGAAACGCACAATGTCTAAAACATAAATTACGGCTCGTTCTTTGCTCTTTACCAACTTCTGCTAGAAGGCGTGTAATTACAAAAGTTGTTGCAAGCGGAGTGCGGCTATATCGAAAAAAGTACTTAATTCTCCAAGTTTTTGCATCGTCGCTACCTCCACTTACCACTCGGTATTATTTATCGGGCCTTTTATCTAGATCGTTTTACGGGTCAATTTAAGCAAAGGTAATTTTTCATGAAGGAAAAAAATGTCATCAAACGAAGATTTTTTCCCAACATACATAAGTGTCCAGTTCATGAGACTCCACCGCGTATTCTTTGATGGCGGGAAACGTAAACCGGCTCTCTTTGTAATTTCCAATTCTATATAAAGTTTGTATATAGCGTAACTCGAGCTTACTACCACAACAAAGTCGAAAGCTCTCGCTGAAGAACGTTACAACACAACGTCTAATGTAAACGACTCAAGTAATTCTATACTACACTACATCAAACTAAATTGGAATTGTTCTAGCGAAAGCTGTGACTAATTTAAAATAAAGGAAGAATTTTCAGGGGGTTTGGTTGTCACTCTTTGTATTATACCACATGTTTTGTAATAAATATTCTGCTAGCACGACAAATAAAATTACAATTACGTCCATTAAAGCGATATTTCGAAATGAATGAAGAGGTTCTCACAAGAATAAAGGGATGTTTGCAATAAAGGACAGTGTATTATAAATTTCCTATCAATGCATGACTATGCAAGTCATTGAACGCGAGCATTAACTGCATTGTAACAGGCAATTACAAAGAAGTGCTGCTCTCACTCGTCGCTAATTACCTCTTCCTTTTTCAATTTTGTCGTCCTAATTAAAACGTAGCACATACAGGCCAGTTACAGATTTTAAATCACGTTCGGACTGGAATTACACGTAGATCAACAACTGGTTTGTTAAGTAGTAGAATATTCTTATGGCATTTCTTGCATTACCTGCGGTACAACTTCAGAAAGTTGACTATTTAATGTGATATTCCCTGAATGTTATTAACTAGTTATTCTTATAGTAAATACCAAGAGTTGTAACGATTCCGCCATATACGGAGAATAATGTCGATTAAGGATCGTTTATCTCCATTTATAGCTTTTTTACACTGACATGCTCAATAAGTCTTGGGAAATTGTTAATTTTCTGGTTCATCGCATTCACTATTCTGACATACTGTATATTTGCATATGATAGGTAAATATTATAATTTTATATCTGAACTCGATTCTTGACCCATAATTTTGAAGACGCGTTAACTCAAGCATTTATTAGCGAATTAATTTTTTAATGTTGAGAATTTTTATGGCTCACAAAATATTTTTGTTATTTATAGGACGTTTTTTTTAACTCCACCGACAGCGCAAACTGCTTTCAAATTAAGAAAAAGTGTACTAAGCAAAAACGCCTTTTTTTTAGCTGTATTTTGCACTAGACCATTTCCAAGTGCATTTCAGAAAGTGTCAATTGTAGTTCAGATTAGTCACCTTAATATCAGAAAATGCCAATTTTAATTCAGATTATAGTCAGAATTTTGTAACCTTGGTTTAACTCCGCCTACCTTTTGGGCCAATTGAATTTTGGCTGGAAGTCTGATTTAGGGGAAACCAGGGTAATGGGAGCCTACTAAGGGAAAATGTTGATAAAAACAACGTTTGTTAACATTCTTATAATTTTTAATTAGGAACTCTTACATTAATTATTTAAGTATATTAAATATAATAAATTACAGTTATAGGTCCAATAACGATTTTACAAAAAAAAGTCAATCGCTCCCATTACCTGACACATACGGGTAATGAGAGCCCACTTAACGTTTTTTGGGAAATTGGGCCATAATATTTACTCTGCCCTGAAAATTCAATTAAACATACTTTAAATGAGATCTTAGTTATTAATACAATGAACTATTTGTAACACAAATAAAAAATAAATATAGAATATAACTTCATGCTTATCTTGGCGCTGGCAATCGGCAGTTTTTTATAAGCATGGAGCGAAAAACACACAACCCTTCTTCGTGACTTAACGGATGGCGCTAAGGACTCGTGTGCATCGGGCGAAGTTTAACGATGGTTGACGGAAGCGACCGAGTACTTACGATCGCGCAAATGTGCCTACTTTTCCGTGTATTACTATCGCTCCCATTACCCGATGGCTCCTATTACCCTGCGTTCCCCTACTCTGCAACAATTTGATAGTTCGTTGATATTTGTCAGAAGCCGGGGTAGAAGTGTTTGGTGTACACATTAGTACACCAAACAAAATCAAAATCGCCGAAGGTTTCACGATTAATTAAATTCCCGCAAAACTGCAAATCTTCTTGACAAGTGTGACACTAGAGTTGTCAAATTTTTGATTATGTTGTGTAAAGAAGGCTTGCCATTCCTTGATTCGACAAATTCAAATCGTCATTTGTCCATGTGGGCGGGGTTAAACCAAAGTTACAAAATTCTGACTATAGTAAATTGTATTTCAGAAAAGATCACTTGTAATTCCGATTTGATATAATAGATTTCAAAACCTCATGCAAAAGTTGCCGGTCCACGCTGAAATATTGCAATGAAATCTCACTATAGAAAAATCTGTATTTTTTAGATTATTTAAGATTTTTTGCTGATTGTGAATAAATCAATTTGAAATTTGTTCATTTGACAGATGTTTGGAAAAAAAGTCATTGAAACCCTGCAGACGGCACAATTGTCTTGTAAATTTATTGTTAAAGGTACAGACGCACTACCGAAATTGAAAATTTTCAAGTTTGCATGACGTTCTGAAATTCGTTTGATCAAATCTGAATTACAATTGATATTTTCTGATATTAACTTGACTAATCTGAACTACAAATAGTATTTTCTGAAATCAACTTGATTCTTTCTGAAATACACTTGAAAATGGTGTAAAAGTAGAATTTAAAATATTTGAGAAGTTTCAATTGAAGTATTCATTCAAACACGTCATAGTGCTGCCAACATTGTTGATAAACACCCAATTTGTATTCCTCTAAAAACTGGATCAAAAGAGATGACTGGCCCTTTCAACCCTTCCAGACAAATTCATTTATGCAAGATGTTCGTTCTATTATAAACCTTTGCTATTTTTTGAGCAGATGTGTTCAAATCACAAGACGATTTTTACAGGTTCAACCTGACTACCCTCTACCATTCTCACAAAACCCTCAGTTTGACACGTCAGGTTACTTGACAAAAGGCTGCTTTTTCAATCAAAGCCATGACTCGTAATTTCAAAGGCCAGTTTTTATAATCGCATGACAGCCAAACCAAAGAAGCACTGTTTCCACGGCTCAAAAATAAAATATTTAGATATTTCGTTTCGAACAACATTGAATATTCCCTACTATTCATGATTTTTATATCTTCATGGGATTTATTAAATGCTTGCATCTGGAAAACAGAGCGAGAGAAGCAATGAGAAGAAGAGAAAGCCTACGAACAATCGCGGAATAAATTAAATCGCAACCCCGAATCGGGTGATCAGTTTAACGAGACCCCAGCTGGAGCACAGGGAAACCAGGAACGTGTGGAATGACGCCATCGCCAGGTAGAACACAGAACGGAATCCAATCGGTAGCTATAATTAATACAGCCCCAAACAATACACTGCACGATCAACGGCCAGATTCCGCCCAGGAAAAACAAGCTTTTGTTTTTGCTACAGCTATTCAAACATTTATGTGAATGTAATATCCCATTCCGAATTTAGTTCAGAGCTTTCAGGGTTCGACTTTCCCTGAAACGAAAAATCATTGAAATTTTGAGCACTAAGAGTTTTTTACAATTAGTTTTAGTTGGGCAATTTGTGACATTTTCAATAACACAGAGTCGGCTTTATAGAAATCCGTTCGTGGTCTTAAATAAGCCCTGTGGAGATCCATAAAAAGGCAGCATAAGCACGAACATCCTACTCAAATGGCCAAAACGTGACCTCATAATAAGAGGGTGCAAATGCAAAAGGTCTACATTTCAAAGCTGTTACGATACGCTTATAAACACGGTGGAAATGTGGCAAAAATGTCCTGTATCAATTGACTTTATTAAACTCGCCAGGCTACGAAATAAATCACAGCGCTGCATTATTGAAAATTCTCAATTACAGTGCACGCCGTTTTAATTGAACAAATGAATTGCTGGAAAATTGAATTACATTTCACGATTATTTCTACATTTTTGAGTCTGGAGCGCTGCGACATTTACTACTAAAATTGCACATAAAATCATATGGAAAATATTTCATTCACTGCTTGAGTGCTTGTGTTAACACACGTTTGAATTAAAATCTTCGTAGGTGTGAGGCAACGGTAATTGAAATGAATAAATCGAAAAATTTGCTTCGATATGTCGCGACAGCCCAAAAACCTCTGATTTCATCCAGGAAACTAGCTCTAATACCTGTATCATCAACGACCGAAGATAACCATCCAAAGCAAGGAACCGGTCTTTAATGGTACCTCCAACGCCCATTATTACCCCAAAACAAAACATACTCCTGATCTTATTATAGTACTTTCATTATCAGACACCTACAGTCTAGTTGTGTATTTTCCTTATGTAATTATTACCCGAAATATGAAACCGGAAGATTCTTATCCGGACTTTGGCTACTGTTAGTTCACCGATTTGTAAATAAACAACCAAATTGGCACAGTTTCTTCTCTGGTTATGAATGAATATCTTGCTCGTTTAATCCCACGTAAAATCACCGCCTCGACGGTTTTTACCTGCAACCCGTCTCTTCAACAAATATTGAACAAAGAAGCTGTCTTGCCAGATAAATGACGACGTATGTCTTGGACTAACTAGTCACTCTTCTTGGTATTGTGTAATAGCGGAAAGGCAGTGGTGGAGGTAGAAAGCGAAATTCGGTAAAACTCAGAGAATGGATTGACAATTTTTCGTCAATCAGACGTATTTTTATAAATAAATGAGTTGCATTTCATGGAAATTTATGTGCGCTATTAATTAACACTGATTAGCATCGATGCAAATTGTTAGAGAAACACGGAAGATTACATTTATCTTGTGGCATAAATCACATAATCTGCTGCCAAGCTTCAACCACGCGATGTTTCACGAAATCTTCAGTTCAATCACTCGGTTTTCAGAGGCGACCGATGTCAAAAATTTTGACGTTATTTGTACTAAATTGTACGACATGCTTTTGATTCTGCTTCTTCGTTTATAATCTACAGGCTGAAAGCTTAATCCATCTTCATCTTTTTTTTGGGTCTTTTGATGTCTTCCTGCTTCATTCATTCTTTCCAAGCTCTGTTTGAAAGGTCATCAGTTTTCTGCAGGTTCAATCTACTTCTTATTTTGATAATCCTTTTTTGAAGATAAGATATCGTCGATAAATTTTAAAGAAAAATGACCATTTTCCCAAAACAATATGTCATAAGTCAGAGTCTTATTAATTCGTATTCATTTCGCTCCAGCAAACACCAAAGAATAATGAATATAATATGATGTCCCCACACAATGGAAACAAAGACCACGTGCCAAGTGAACATCCCCCCAACCAAAATGCGTCATCCTCAGTCATTGTCACTTTTAAAGTCAAACCCGCCAATTTCCTTGCAGGCAAAGATCAAATCGTGTTTATTTATTTACCGCCCATGTTACGCCACGAGCGTGATCAAGAACCAGTACCACATTTAATACACTTGTGTAGTAAGAGGTGGTACAGTTATTTCCCACTTCTTGTGATTTTCCGAAACCGGTTGGTTGTCGACAATCAAGCTTCTAGTAAATTGATTCAACATTATAACCAACTTAACACACATCTCGCTTGAATAGTGTTTGATGGTCATCTCAGTGCGGCGGCGTTGCCATTTAACCTCTAAACCGACAGCGCAATTAATACCAGCGCAGTCTGTGACTCATACAAAAACTTGTTCCGAACCCTTTCTTGTTTTGCTCTTGCTGTTGCTGTTACACCGACAGAGTACAAGTTCTGGTCACCAGTGGCGCCTCGTCAATTAATTTATAGAAGCAAACTGAGTTTGACTTGTTTACGGAAGAGCAACTGGAAGTCGCTGGTCACTCATTATACTATTAATGAAATATTGAATTGTTAATTTATATTCGTGGCTGTTGGTATTGATCAAACTTTGGCACTACGTTCATTTATGCCCCACATTTATTCAGTACTCCCGATTACTACTTAAGTCAACACGATGTAAACAATTTAATTACTTACATTTGTCATTTACACACTTTTTAACACCAATTAAGTCTTGGCTTTTAAAAAAGAGAGCAACCCGGAGGAAATAGCGTCTACATGTGGTTACCGCTTGGCACTTTTTTGCGGTTCATTTCAATCTGGTTTTAATCAATGAAAACAATACGTCGACTTACATTTATTATCCTCCTTAATTCCTTCAGGATACCAAAGTTTATACTACATTGGTTGCAAGAATCCCATTGTGATTATCTTAGTAAACAAAGTGTATTGTCTTCTAGTTTGACTATAAGTTGGTAATTTAACGTTACAGTCTTATTCGCGGAATTAAATATAAACAATAGGTTTTTATTGTCATGACAGATTAACATGGACTGCAATGAATGAGGAAAGTTAATGTTGATTTAACTCTTGTCCGATACTTTGTCGTACCTGAAGCAAGCATGTTTATGACTCATGGATTTTAACCAACTATTTACGTGCTATTTATATCATAACGTAATGCCAGAAGATATACAACGATCATATCCAACCACACAGGGAACAACTTTAATTGCTTTTACAATATGTTGTTCAGTCAACATTATTATGATAAATTAAACTCTTAATGCCATGAGTAATGAATACGTGCAAATAATATGAATGAATAGATTTTATTAAAATAGTCGGATTTAAATTAAAGAATGCGGGACGTTGACATATTTCTAACGTTATTAAAACGTATTTTAATGAAGTAAATTACTGTGTTCCTACCTTCAGACATGATGAGAAATGGCAGTAGTTGCAGTTTTTACAAAAAAAGCGCAATAAAAGATTGCTAAAGTCAAAAAAAAAAACAAAGAATTATTTCATATGAATCTCGGGGGTTGCTATTTTTATCACACTTATTAACGAAATAAATGAGGGTGGATCCTCACGCAGGTCATAGAGTATAAATTTATTGTGTTATCTTTTATTGCTATGGCGAATCGAGCTCCCAAAAAAAATCACTTGCAATTAAAACGACAGATTTGATGAACTTAAAAACAACATAATGAATCTCCCCACAACAGAGTAATCGAAATTGTGTCCGAACATAAAGTGCACCCACTTAGTTTTCCATTTCAACAAACTTGAACATCATCAAAGCATTCTAAAGCTGAAGCTTGTAACGCAGAGGTAACATAAAATTACATTCCCTTGTAAAATTTTTTAACTTCACCAAGAAGTTCATCGACGGATGAATTCTTCAATGTTTTGACTTTGTATTAAGGTGCAAATTATGTACAGTACAACTTCCTAGGGGTTAAAAGGGTTTTTATAATGTCGTGTAGTCGGAGTGGCCAGCCGCTTCCACCCTCTTTGCTGTAAATTTTCCGTATAATGATGGTGCTGACGGCGGTGGAATGTTGCTGTAATATTGCACACCATTATCCAGATATAGGTATATGGAGCACCCGGTGTAATCGCGTTTTCCTGGCAGTTGTCCACAACAGCCTGTATTGTGCCAGTTTTTCCGATATCGATGAGTAAATGCGGTTTGCTGACGTCAGGTTCAAGACACAGGAATCAAAATTTTCTCCCAAGATAAACTCATCACGCCATATCTACCTTTCTCGGGATGCCATTAGCGAATGTTTAAGTACAAAATTAAATTCCTTCAACTTGTAATAACTTAATATCAGGTGGCACGTAGTCATAGTTTAGCAATAACATTGTTAACGGTTAATATTACCTGCGCATTCCTTACATATCGGGTGAATCCTGTGAAAATAAACAATAAACCGTTGGATAAAGGGTGAGGGCTTTGTTTCTCTTCTCCCTCTACTGATGGTAACAGCGAACGCACGAGATCTTCCACCAAATACCGATGTTCAAAGGTGAACGTATAAAGGGCTCCAAAATAAATATTTTTCGCTATATTAATATGTTCCCAAACATGTCTCTTCATTCATAACAACTTACCATTGTTTCGATTTTCATTATCATCAATTTTTTACGGCCATAATTTTAGATCTCGGTACTTAAATTTCTCCTTGATTAAAACAGTGCAGATTCAATTGCATTTTTTGCCGTAAAACAAAGTTTACACGACGAATACCTTTCGCAAATAAGGGCCGTTTAAAATGAAAATGTCGTTTAAAACAATATTTATTGTGCTTGCAAGTTTGAAAGGATTCCAAGTAGAATTCGGTTATATGCAAATCCAGCTTTGTACTTGGCGTGTAAGTTTAGAATACACTTCCAGAGCACTTTCGGCACTTATAAAATGCAAAAACGAAAAAACGCGTCTTTTGTTTAACAGTATAAGAAGTTTGCCTTTTCTTTGCAGGCAACGTGGTTTCAGCCGGCACCATTTCTTCGCCGTGGACTCCTGTCACCGGGCCACCCGCCGACTCCAACGGCGCGGGCCCGGACACGAAAAATTTGGATGTTGGAGATGTCAGTGATGTAAGTCGCACCACCTTTTTAAAGAATTGTTTCCTTAATCATAAAACTTTTGTATCTAGGATGAAAAGGATATGGCAGCGGCAGATGCGGAAGGAGTTTGGAGTCCCGACATTGAACAGAGTTTTCAGGAAGCGTTGGCCATATATCCTCCCTGCGGACGACGGAAAATTATATTATCAGATGAAGGCAAAATGTATGGTAAGTGAGTTTTGTTGTCGGAAAAAACCTCTTACCTCTTTATTCGCGCAAATTGGATGGAGTTTAAAATAACTCCAATTTGTGGAAGAGCCTCGAGTTATTAGAATAATTACAGAGGGAAATAAAAACTTTATGGAGGTTTAACCGTTTCGATAACATTTTTTTGACGCTAGTGTGTATCTGTTAGTCATTGGGGTCATCAAAAGGAGTGAAAAAATAAGCGATTTTAGTTGTTTTTTGTGGTGAAACATTCGTAATGAGATATTAAAGTGGGATCTTCTAATCAGTGACGTATACACATGTAACTTGGATAATAGACCGATAATTTTCAAAATAAACATCATTGAAACAGAATACGTTTATTTTACACTTATTGTGTTATTGGCTTTTCAGAACTGTCGTTTCAAAAGCTCTAATCTTCTATGTGAAGGTCGCCGATTATTAAAGACTTCAGAATTTTTTCCACTTCAAAAAACTTGTGTTTTTTTATGACAAAATAATTAATTGCGTAATAAACCAAGTTATTTATTATTGATTTTAAAGTAATTCTATATGTAAATTGAAAATATAAAATTAAATTTGCAACAGTGGTGAATTTTTCCGCAAACTGATTATCTGATACGAATATTAACATTGCTGCCATAGTTATGACTTCAAATTTTTTTGTTATCGTTCTGTTTTCTACGTCATTTGTTGAATTCTTGCCGTTCATTGATAGGGATATGAATATACATATTTTCATGAGTTAATAAAAATGCAAAGCTTCAAACGTCGATGACAGTCTATTTTTTAGAAATGAATCGAATCAGAACTTTATCTAAATCTTGACGTAATGATAATAATACAGATAAAAACAGCAATCTTTATAAATAGAAATTCGGCATTTAGACTTTTTGACAAACACGATATTAATGGACTGAATTTTATCGGAACTAAACTTAATATAATTACAGTCATTTCTGATTTCCGATTCTCATATCTTTGTTGTTAATTATAAATATTTATCATGCTTAATTATTATCATTATTTATTATAATTTATGGGTTTTCTGTGATTCAACTTGTTATAGGCACAGTAAGCAAATTTTTTTTGTTTTGTTTTGTTGATAAACTAAATTATTAAATAACAAAATATTAGATAAAAGTAAGTATTTTGTTTGCTATTGCCGTTACAAGTGATATTTGTTAATAATAAGTCGGAAATTCGCTCGGATTTTAAGAATTTTGAATGAAAATATTAACTTTTAACAAACTTTTTAAGGCAATTTTAATTTTGGGATGTAACAGGAAGAAAAAAAAAGAATTAATTTTGTGGCACCATTTAATCAGTAAAGCGATTCGATTGACACTCCCGAATCATAAATAATAGTTTGAGTTGGTTTGTCGGCGCGCTTGGTCCGTCGAATTAATTAATAAAGTGGTTTAATCAAACGAACATTTGGATGTAGGATATTGAAGTTGAATAAAATCCTCTCGGAGATTAAGCTCCAATCGGCTTTAATTTGAAATAGGTAAAGCGTCGTCGTCAGGTCGAGCGCTTTTATTGCGTCGTTCTAGATTCCGGATGGCGCGTTATATTTGAATGCGAAAAAATCGAATACATGTCGCCGTTATTGGTTTTCGGTTGACCGGTGGCAGAATAGTCCGGGTATGGGTAATGTGTGAATTCAGCGTATTATTACTGTGTTTGCCAATTTCGCTCACGTCAAGTGTAGCGTCTCAACGCGTCTCCGTTATTAGCGAAAGCTGCAAGCATGAGACGTGCGAAATCGTCGACGATCCGGAGCAATTTCGAGTGAGGTGGCCCGAAACGTGGAAGTGTCCAGTTGTCACCGGAATCAGCTACCCGTCTCTTCCCCCAGACACTTTCCGGGACGTTTGCCGGACTCGACGGACACTGGACAACACCACGGTCGATATCTTCACAGCCTGCGCCTTGCTTGCATCTACGATTGTGTTATTGCTGCAGAAACTTTCGAGGGTTCTTTGTTTCGGATTCGGTGTCAACAGGGCGAACCTTTTTCAAAATTAAATATCAATCAATCGTTTTAATTTTCTGTTATTGAGGTACCTAAAATAAAGGTTTTTTACTAGAATTTTCTTCTTGACAAATGCGACAAACGATAGCTTTAAATTTGAGCCTCAATCCCACATTCATTCCGAGCCAAGCGACTTCCAAAATCAAGCGTCGGTTATTTTAACCACATAAAGTACTTTTGTTATCTGACACAAAATCTTTAACATAATTAGCATTCTTCACTGAAAGTATAAAAGCAGTTTGAAGTAAATCTTCTGTAACTAATAAATTGTTGAAATATTTAAATGTCTTTGTCTTCCGCCACGATCTGTTTTACTAAAATGGTAGGTACATTAAAATAAAATCCTTATCTTGAAAACGGTTTTAACTTCAGATAGAGGTACATAGAACCCTTTCATATGAAAATTTGTTTTAGTTTTGTTAAACAACTTACATTCTTCGCAATATCAGTTTCAGACTTGTCGTTTATCTTTCGGTGGAAATTCAAGCTTTAAAAGCTTCTACTTGAAAAGCTGTAGTCAGATTTGGAGAAGCTTTTTAGAGCTTTGCGAGAAGCAAATTGGCGATTGAAATCAGGCGTATCTACAGGTGGCAACGGAAAAAGTTCCCTGTGTGTGGGTGATTTTCACTCCCATTTCAACAACAAATAGAGTCTGAACCAGAAAAAGACAACTTTTCTTAAATATCCCGTTTAATAATAATATCGAACAATCATATCTTTCAACCGGCGCAACATTTCCGTATTTAACTAATTCGTTGTTACCGTTACAGTTAGATAATTATGTACTGCAACAAGATATTTGCGACTAATTGCATATACAATGTGAGTTGTGTAATTTATTATACAGGTCAGTAATCAACACGTAACTGGTTACTCTTAAAAGAAAAATGTAATTTTTGTTAATATTAATTGTGTCTGTATTTCTTAAAGATTGCTGAAAGCTCATTCAAGTGAATTAATTAGACTAAATTATTAGCTTCATTTTCAACATGAAACGAAGTATTCACAAGAATTAAAAAACACAAAGTCTCTTAATTTCTAGCTTGTCATTCAGGAAATGAAGACAACTATGTCGTTGAAGTGTGAAACTGGAGTAGCAAAAATTAACAGACAGTGAAATGGCAATAATAAGCATGAGATTTTTCAAAAACACTTCTAATGACGCATTTTTAATTAGCAGAAATGCTACTTACTATACACAACTTAACTATGGTGCGATAGCGTGTTATTTTGCGATTGGGATTTTCCTTGAAATATTTCAGTAATGGGTTCGCTGGAAAGAAGCAAATTTTTTACATTGCTCAGGTGTCGACGCTGCTTTGCAATTGTAATTCAGTTCGATAAGATAGCAAATGTAGTTATCATAATTAGTACAGCTGTACTTTACATTATTTATTTTTATTTTTTTATGAGTCAAAATAAGCGTTTAAAGGCTAAAATTAATTCCGAACAAAAATTAAAGTTATGGAGCGCGAAGTGTTATATTTTTGTCAGTTTTTGTGCGTTATTTTTTATGAAAATAGCTGAAATATTCAAATTTTACATATTTTAGATATTAAATATAAACTGTACAATTCAGATGACCTCAATTTCACATTGCTTACGATAAGAAAGATTCAGCTATAATTTAACTAACACACCTGCATAGTTCGCATTCTCCCTCTTTTGGTCTGACAATATGCACAATACGTTGATATAATTGCGTCGTCGCGGCGCCGTATGTCAATCAGACAAAGAACCTGTGTTTCTTTTTGAGCATCCGCCAGCGTCGCTCGGAAACAATGACCAAGTTAATATCGTTATTATCAGGAAAATGAGTTAGTGGAGTTTAGCAGCCTATATTTCGAAGGGGCATTGTGAACCGCTGCGGCGGTTTTATTGTTATCTTGTCACATCTTTATTTATATGTCGTTGGCGCGGTTTGAACGAGGGGCGGGCAGGTCGGAGGGGATGAACGTGTGCGAGCGAAACCCGACGATCAGAGTTAAACTGGGGGCGGTGAAATGCTGGAGGACGGAGCCCGAAGGGGGTGAGGGTGCGGGCCCGAAACTATGTCAAGAATGTGCAATTAGTGAGCGAACGCGCTTTAGGGTGGGCTGGCTCTGTGCTCCGAAGAAAATATAAAGAAGAGGGTGGCTTCTCGCGGCGGTGGCGGCGGCGACGGCAGCGTCGAATGAAGAGCTTGCCAATCTAGCCAGTTCTTAAACGACTCAGTAATTTTATGTCGTTTGGGGACGTATTTTTCATAAATTTTTTACGGCGCATAAAAGGATTCCCGGCTTTTTCTGCTAAACCAATAAATATACACAACACGTTTTCACTTTATTAAAAGCACTGACTGCCGCCAGATACATTAAAAAATGTCTTCAATTCACATGAGTGTTCTTCGGTTGCTCGAGTCTTATTATAACATTAATTGATCTAGATTAAACAGTTACTGCGGCTGTTTGAAGTAAGCTGATACGATAATCTCCCCAGATTGAAATCATTAATCAAAACATAACGCCTTTTCAATTAAAACGTCGATGCCCTTACTTAATCCAATTCGTAATATAACTGCATTTAATTACGACCATACGGCTGATGAAACGCTAGGAGGGGTGACTATAGATAAACGAGGGTGAATTTACGTTTTTGATAAACATGCTCACGCGATTATTAGATTCATTTTCTAATGAAAATTCTTAATCATCGACTTACTGTTGGGTTAAAATAAACAAAATTTGCAAGTCGGGGAGACAAATGGCCTTATAACTTTCGTTTAAAGCCAGTAAAGTTAGAATTACATCATTAAATGAGAAAAGAAATTAAACTTAAACCAAACTTTTATTCAAAATCGGAGCTATGGCAGTACTTCAAGATGGATGGCGCTCAGAAATTTTAAACTAAAAACTAGACCAAGTTACCAAAAGCTTCGGATATTTTTTACTCGCAATACTGCTAAAATCTCTTTGCAATCAAACTAGCAATTGCAATCGTTGAATTCCATGTTCAAAGCTCCAAACTAATTTGAAAAAACTTCTGGATAAAGCCCATTTTCAAAAGACCTTCAGCAAACACCATACAGCCATAGAATAAATGGCTGCCATTATTAAATCTGTTAAATTGTTGGTTAAATTACTTTAAAGGGAGATTTTCTCGCAAAAGTCGGATGCTGAGTGTTTTTGGTCGGACAAATTGCACATAAATACGCTCCTGCGACGGACAGATTGCTGGCTACATACAGATACATGGCAGCGCTGCGATAATTAATACTATATGGCTCAGCTTAAACAAATCTTTAACAGCTTCTGGTGGTTTCGTAACACGTTTATCAAGGCGATTTGACAGGCTTAAAATAAACTGTTTTCGCTTATTTTTGTATAAATACAATCAATCCGAGTTATTGATGATTCTTTTTAATTATAGGTCGAAATGAACTTATAGCACGGTATATAAAATTAAGGACTGGGAAGACACGTACAAGAAAACAAGTCAGTTCACACATACAGGTTTTGGCAAGACGAAAATTGAGGGAGATTCAAGCAAAATTGAAGGTTGTAAGTATCAAGTTTGTTTCTTTGTACAGCTTACGATAATTTCTCAACTTCCGGTGAGGTGATTGTAAAAATAGTGTCCCTTTCTACAGTAATTTATAGAGTTCAGGTGTTTGTAATATATTCTATATAATTATTTTAACCATTACAAAAAGATCATATACATATTAGCTGCTCATTTGCGTGTACTAACTGGAGCATGGTATTGGTTTTTTTCTTCAAGTTGTAATAACGCAGACAAATTGTAAACAGTATTTATCTCCTCTGTGATGGAGGCAATCAATGGAAATTTTTATTCTGTTATAAAATATATGTTTGAGTAAGAAGTGAAAGAGCATTCATGACTCAGAATTGAATAAGAAGCGTAATTACATCCATTTCCTCTCAATGGGAGTTCTCCGGAACTGAGCTACCGGCTAGCAGGAAAATACCGTCGATGAACTCTTCACTAGTAGCTTGATTCTGGGGATCTTGGGTTTGGGTTCTTGGCTAATAACTTTAAACTAATGGTACTTGGGTACATTTGGTGATGGTGTCTGGTTTGTTAGGACCATGCAGCCAAGGAGAAGGCTCTGCAAACGATGTCAAGCATGTCAAGTGCGCAGATAGTGTCTGCTACTGCAATGCACAGCAAGTCAGCAGGTCTGAGTCTTGGTCTAACTCCCCCCGTCTCCTATACTGGAGCGGTAAGTTGGTCCTCCGCCACGCATCCTGCCAACCTCCTCCGTTATCTCCCAAAGACATTGACAGCTTATGCATAGTTGCTATAATGATTTTATTTGTGGTTTCTGACTAATATTGTTTCCTTCTATAATAACAATTTCGGCTTACTTGCTGTGTGTTGCGGCGCTAGGCTTCTTTAATTTGTGTTAGCTTTTCTCTTGTTGGTCTCTTCACTCATACCATTTTTATTACAGCAATTCTGGCAACCGGGCCTGCAAGCAGGAACGAGTCAAGAGTGAGTTTCGATCACCAAAACGTTTTGCTTTCTAAACGTATATTATTACAGTGTGAAACCATTTGCACAGTCCTCATATCCTGCCGGTAAACCTGCGACAGCTGTCTCAGCAGGAGATGTTGGACCCCTACAAACAGCACCGCCCCCTGTGTGGGAAGGACGAGCCATAGCGACACATAAACTTAGACTTGTTGAATATTCTGCCTTTATGGAATCACAAAACAGAGACGAAGCAGTAAGTTTACGATGATTCACGACCATCACCCATCTACTATATGCTAAACACCCTGAGAACTTGTAGTAGGATGGTAGACATAAAAGAACCACCTACCACAAAACTAGAATTAATCAACCTGTGAGATGGTGATGAACTTCAAAGAGATCAACTTCCCAATATGTCGCTCTGAGATAATAAATACGTTGTTTGTTCGATTTGTTGTTTATTACGCCGTAAATGTAACTAAAGACCATTTACTGTTTTCTGCAGTTTATATCTGATTTTTGCAATAAAAACAGAAACCTTGAAGTGAAAATAAATAGGTGAATTGAAGAGATTCTTGAAATTGTTGCGAGTTCTACAATAACAAGTGGAGTTACTCAGAATCATTAATACTCCATTTAATTGCGTTACATAATATTATCCCAGTTCTTTAAAGTTATATGGCACTCATAAAAGATTTTAACTTCAATAAAGTCGTGGTTACCCACCATAAACCGTACCATTGTTGAATTAACAGGGATGATTGTATTCCTGAATGTGAACGCGGGCAGTAATTTAGTTTTATGGTGGTAGTATTTTTCAATTGTTGTCCCCAAGATTGACTTTAAGACAAAAGAGTGATGTGACCTTAAAGAAAAGGAATTTCTATACTTTCTAATGGTTTGATTTTTCAGTATCAGAGGCACTTATTCGTTCACATAGGCGGACCAGCTTTGTCATATACCGACCCCTTGCTTGAGGTAAGATTTTGAAGAATTTTACTAAGAGAATTATAACTGTTGAATTTCAGGCCGTGGACGTGCGGCAAATCTACGACAAATTCCCCGAGAAAAAAGGAGGCTTAAAAGAGTTATATGACAAAGGACCTCAAAACGCCTTCTTCCTCGTAAAATTCTGGGCAGATCTGAATTCCAACATCCAAGATGAGGCTGGTGCCTTTTACGGTGTTACAAGTTCGTACGAAAGTAACGAAAATATGACAATTACATGTTCAACGAAAGTTTGTTCGTTTGGCAAACAAGTAGTTGAAAAAGTGGAAACGGAGTATGCCCGCTACGAAAACGGTCGATTCGTTTATAGGATCCATCGAAGTCCGATGTGTGAATACATGATAAATTTTATCCACAAGCTGAAACATCTGCCTGAAAAGTACATGATGAACAGCGTGTTAGAGAATTTCACCATTTTACAGGTTGGTCGGTTATTATTGTTTGAAATAAAAGAATTAATCGTGTTTTTGATAGGTGGTGAGCAATCGTGATACGCAAGAGACCTTATTGTGTACGGCGTACGTGTTTGAAGTCTCAACGTCAGAACATGGCGCTCAACATCATATCTATAGGCTTGTGAAAGACTAGCGGGATAAAGGGCTGAGAAAATCCCTTCACTTCAGTGCCTACACCCTCACAATACTAGTATTATTATTGGTTACATACGTTAGTAAGTAGCTAGGTAAAATACAAAACGAAATTGCCATTTGATGATATCATGTAAAGCTACCTTAAAATTTGAGTTATCTCCCCTATAAACTTAAGTTGAAAGTTTCTGCTTTGATGGTATAATTACTATAGAAGTTTATATATTTTGTTTTATATATCATAAGTTTATTTCCCCACTGTACTTTAAGTTGATATTTAGTGCATTCTACTCAAAATTGCGATTCTTTATATCTGCACACATATCTAGAGTATACTTACAGACAGCAGCTGAACCAATGTTCTGTATGTGGATACAAAACAAAATGTAGTTTAGATTTGATCAAATCGTTGGTTCTTTTTAACTTTTTACAAATGTAATTCCAACGGTGACTCACTGCTTCTAACGCGCCTTGCAGGTTTCGACCTTCACTTTTGACTTTTTCCATTAAATGAATATTTTCAAACTGAATTGCATTACCTGCCAAATGATTGATTATAACGAAGAATACTTTTAAATTATTACACCCATTTACCGTGAGTTGGCATTTGTAAAAAGTGTTTTGCGTACTATTTACCTATTTACCCAAGAGATTTTTATTTATTATGTGCTGGGACAATATGTTTTGCAACCCCCAAAATTTTACTTATAGTTACTTATTGTCCTGGATACTTGAGATACCTTGGATTTATAATGTTTGCTATTTGTGATGATAATTTTTAACGTTTTATATAGATTTTTATATTTAAAATACCCAGTATTTTAATTAAAGTTTTCGCCAATTAATAAGTTAGCTTGAAATGGTGTCTCCACAGAACTTAAAGTTGTGACGTGATGAAATTAATGTAATTAATCATCGTTTTGTGGAGGTTCCAAACCTTTGTGTTCAATTTGGCAGTTTACAGTGTATGCCAATAGACAATAGAAAAATGTTATATTTTCTGAGTGAATTTTCAGAGTATTTGGTAGTTTTTTAATTGAATATTTGCGTTGTGCAATTCTGGAAAATTACATAAAAATTTGTGTTTTAGCGATATTATGTAATTAAAAAAACAAGTGGCAATGTTTTTGATCTCTAATTTTATCTATTCAAATTAAGTCAGCAATTCTTGGTAGCTTATATTTTGTTATTGATAAGAATAATTTTTATATTTACTCAAGTTTATTTACTCTTTTTTGTTTTTTCTTTGTCAAATGTAATTGACTTTCATTGCACTGGCACAGATTTATCTTCTATGAAGGTAAAAAAATTGAGACCTTTTGCAAATAATCATGTGACTATGATTTTTTTTGTGGTTGTTACTTAATTGCTAGACTTAAATAAACATAAATTTTTAGATAAGCAAACACTACATATGAACAATAATTATTGTAAAATATCATTTGTACTCTAATGAAAGATCTATTTTAAAAATAAAGTGTCAGTGTAAAAATTAAGATTGTATATATTTCTAAAAAAATATGGCGGCTATAAATATTTTTATCGTCTTACTGTAAGGTTCTTTATAAAGTGTGCTATATTAATGAGGTTTTTTTATTCATATCTGGACATGCCATATCAGAATGGAAATTATTGAATCTTTTACTTTGCTCTGTATGTGTACAGTATTTTAAATCATGTTTATAATTTGTATGGAAATTATAATAATTGATAAAAAATCTGTTTCTTATTCACCCTTATCATTATCACTAAATAAAAAAACTAATTTTGAAATTCGCGCGTGTTTGACAAATCAGCTGATTTTGACATTATTGTCAACCACGTGATCAAACATCGCTCTCTGACAGCAAATCATAATAAAAATGGCTGCTGCTAGTAGTGAAGGTTCGCCAACAAATCCAACTTCTTCACACCATGAAAGAAACGTGTCTAGATCTCCTTCTGTGTCGTCCTTAAAGGAATATCAATGGACCGGACTACTCATTTCAAGGCCTGTCACGAGAAAAATACTCAAAAGTAGAGGTATGGTTGAGGTTTCATATTTCTAAACAATTATGTTGTTATTATGACTAGGCAATTAATATTCATAGTTATTGCGTTTTAAAAAGTTGATTTTTTTGCCTCTTTATAAACTCAAGGAAAAAATAAGATATTTTGGTTTATTAGTAAATTTTATCAAAATTTTTGTTTTTAAATTTGTTGTAGTTTTATTCACAATAGGACTCTGAAGGACCTGAGAAACTCTGTTCTTTGATGAAAGATTTACGCCTGTCTGTAAATTTTAAATTCAAGATTAAAAATTTAATCTGCGATTATAGATACATCGGGTTATTTTGTCTGGGTTACTTCTAATTGATTTATTACATGCTCGATTCCTATAAAAGTCTATTTATTCAATGCTTAATTGTTATAAAAATTTGTTGATTTTCCAACGAGAATTACGCTGATATAAATGTTATTAAAACAAGTGAATGAAGTGATTTTTTTTATGAAAAAGAAAATTTTCAGCACGAGCCGAAGGCATAAAATCGCCAGAACTAACTAGTGGTTATACTTACAAAATTTTAGAGCTAAAGTGTGTAACAGAACTGATACAACATGAGATAAGAAATGCACTAAACGTTTTGCCATGACTTCAGACACTTTTTTTCATACATTTCATACATTTCGAGTTTGTTTAACTTGCGTAAGAGCTTAAATAAATAGTAGCGTAAAATAGTTTTTATTGTATTGCGCAACTTTTTTTGTAATTGTTCAAATTACGGTTGCGGCATAATTCTGTATTAAATTCACCTTAACATTTAAAAAATTCACTTATAATTTAGTTCTACCAAAATAATTTTTTAATAACTATTCTATTTGCGTCGTTTTCAAAATTGTCCCTTGCACAGGCGCATGATCCCGGGAAAGCCCACCCTTATAAAAGAAAATCAATATCCACCTTCTAGTTTCTAGAATACAGTGATGATGTACATTGAATGTGTGAAATCTGTTTTATTAAACCGAACCGTGAAAATTCATTCATCGTTGTTTGAATGAGTGATCTTTTATTTTATTACTGATTTAAAAACATAATCCACTCATGAAAGTCCAAGAAATAATCGAGGGCGGTAATAACGCCATGGAACAAGAAATGGCGGGGGCGCAAGATACTATTTACCTCTGCAACTTCCGGGTTTCTGTCGACGGAGAATGGCTCTGTCTCAAAGAATTGCAAGATGTTGAATTTAACATGCAAGATTCCATCACTCAGCCGCTCTCTACCCCGTCACCGGAAGTTCCCGTACAACCTTTCGGTACAATATTTTCGCAGAACAAAACATATCGATTTACATAAATGTCATGAAATAAATTAACCTTTTAACTATTCGATGTGTTGATTGCGACATGTTGAAAGGTCTTTTTTGTTTGCAGCAGTTTATTAATAATAATTTAATGTTGCAGGTCGAGACCCGGTCGTAATAGAAAGAAGTAATTTGGTCAACATCAGTAAATTAGTTGTTAAAGAACTCATCGAACAATCATTGAGGTATGGCCGGATGCTGGACTCGGATCATATGCCTCTTCAGCATTTCTTTATAGTCCTAGAACACGTCCTAAGACACGGACTCCGTCCCAAAAAGGTAAAAATTGAGGAAATAAAACTATCTTTCACACATTCGCTTTTAGGGACTTCTTGGTCCTAAGAAGGAACTGTGGGACATCTTGCAGATGGTAGAGAAGTACGCACCGGAAGCTCAAGACATCACAGCGAGTGTTAGAGACTTACCAACTGTTCGGTAAGTTTTCTCGAATCATCCATTTCAATAAATTCATTTTTGGTGTCACAGAACACACATGGGTCGTGCAAGGGCCTGGCTACGTCTAGCTCTAATGCAGAAGAAGCTCGCCGACTACTTAAAAGTACTAATCGATCATAAAGACGAAGCTCTGGCGGAATACTTTGAACCAGACGCCCTCATGTTGAGCGACGAAGCAATTGTGATAATTGGCCTCTTGGTGGGATTAAATGTGATAGATTGTAATTTATGTGTAAAGGTAACGACAATAAAAAAATTAACTCATTTTCTACTTCTGTTACGTTCCAGGAAGAAGACTTGGACTGTCCACAGGGTGTTATAGATTTTTCTTTATATTTGAGATCATCAAATCATGTGTCCAGCGAATCCAGTAATGATGAACAAGGAGATAATATGACGACCGTTTTAGATCAGAAAAATTATATCGAAGAGCTGAACCGACATCTAAAGTACCATCTGTGTTAATTAATTATTTTATTAATTAAATATGATTATTTCAGTGCGACTGTGACCAACCTGCAGACTAAAGTCGAGTCTTTGACGACCATGAATGCTTTAATGAAAGAGGACTTAGCTATCGCCAAAAATAGTTTGTTATCTTTATATGAAGAAAACAGACAACTTAAAACGGATTTGGGTCGAGACGTCACTGGCTATTGCATGAGCACCAGTGGCGTACAAATCACAAACGTCAGCGATTCCGAAAATGGTAAAGTAAACACCGGAGAAGTCGACGAGCTTAAACAGAGATTAGACGAAGAGCGCCGGTTACGCCAAGAATCTGACAAAGAATTAGAATTACAGGTAAATTTCCCAATAATTTAAACAAGTTGTTGAATTTTTCCTTTCAGATGTGTCTAAAGGCTGAAATGGAAGTCGCCATGAAACTGTTAGAAAAAGACATCCACGAGAAACAAGACACTATAATTTCATTGCGGCGCCAATTGGACGACATCAAGCTAATCAACCTGGAAATGTACAAAAAACTGCAGGTACGTTCCCAATCATCTCATTTTTGCCAGTCATATTTTCCGTTGGAGAGTTTACAGATTTTTTTGTTAATTTTTCTGTGTATGATCATAATAAAAAAACCGCTGATTATAGGAGTGTGAAATGGAGCTGACTCAAAAAGGAGAAGTGGTGAGTCGTCTTCAAGCGAAAGCGGGCCAGATCGGCAAAATTCTCAATAATTTAGAAAAATATAATCATTTATTAAAAGACGATAAGAAAAACGACAGAAGAAGTAGCGAGAAAAGACTAGCCACTAGATTACAAAGCAAAGAAAAAGTTGCAAAGACAGAGAGTCACGAAAACAAGAGTGGCGAGAAACACGAAACTCATTCGGAAAGAGACGATGTTGGTAAAAAACCGGCCACTTCGGAATCAATTGATTCGTTCGTTAATCTCGAGTTTGATTGCAAACAAGACGAACTCGAGGATACAAAGTCTTCTACATAATCATTGTTGTCAATTGTTCAGATTTGGTGTTACATTTAAGTTTTATTTTGAACTTGGCGAAATTTTTCAGTTTTTTGGGCCAAACGTCTGCGCTCGTGGGATTATTGTGAATGCATAAATTTTAACTCTTAATCAACGAAACGATGTCAAAAAAAATAAATAGGGAGGAAGTAAGAACATTTTAGAAACGGATAAAGCCGGATTATGCAACTCATTGATAATTCAGTGTTTTTGTAATTTTTGCGCTCGGTGGCGCCCGGTGGACGGGAAAAAATCGGTAAAAAAAGATTTCGGAAAAGAAAAGTTCGTGGTAACGAGTCCGGCCACTATTTATTTTTTGCAGTTATTTCACTAACACTCTGTATAGCGTTTGCAATTTTTATCTCTTTGAAACATATTTATTTGGGAGTAATAACACCACTGGTTAAACCATTAATAGACACAAACCCATGTCGATAACTTTATAGTCACTTTTCGCAGACTTTTATGTTCGTCCCCGGTGCAGATGTATCTTTTATCATTTCATTTTTCATGAGATACTGTAAACATTGAAAGACTGAAGACTGGGTAAAAGTGTGGCTTATTTCAGGATTGTGAAGCATCTTTAAAACATAAGTCGGAACTTGTAACGAAGCTAGAGGCTAAGGCACAGTCTATGACAGATACAATGCAAACTCTTGAGATTAAGTAGGTATTTTTTTTATTCCTGGTTGTGGTTTTTAAGTTGGTAGAGTTTTTTACTAATTGGGCTTTATCTCATAGATTATTCATCATACTTGTAACTTAAATAAGCGTTGTATAATACGGTCGTTACGAATGTATTCTACATTGCTTATTGTAATTGTAAGATAAACAAATATTTATATTGGAAATGTTGGCAAACCTTCACTACAGCAGCTACTAGTAGAAAATTGTTTATCGATAGCCTCATGTTATAGACATTGTAAGTGTTATATTCTTATAATTATATGTTAACTATTCTTGTAACGGTAATGAAAAATACCGTCATTGTTTTGCTTTATTGCATTTATTGATTTATACTTTATGAGACGTTCGCTTATAATAAATCCTAATTAAACAAGGTGTGATTTTGATTCCCTCCACCTCCTTTTTTGATTTGGTTTCTATGTAGTTTTGTAGCAGGTTTGCCTTTATTTCTAGTTTCTTTTATTTTTATTTAGTTAAGTAAGATCAGATTTAGTTGGCTCATTGCGGAGGCTCGGTAACAAAAATTCTTTTAGATTCAGAGAGAGCGAGTCAAATCGTGCCACTGCAGAGCTTTTGCGCCGGGAATTGGACGTTCGAGCTGCCCAACACGAAGAACAAACATCGAATGTTGAAGGTGATCTAAAAGTAGAACGCGAATGGAGAATGTCATTACAAGACACCATGCAACAAGATCGGGAACGAATTTCAAAACTCCAGACTGAAATAAGTCAGCTAAAAATAATAGCACAAGTAGTATTTTCTTTAACCAGCGAACTCCACTTACCGTTCATTTTAGAAATACGCTACTCTTCAAGAAGACTATTACAATCTTAAAGAACAGTGCCTAGAACAAGAGCACACGCTTGAAGAATTAGGAACACAACTTAGTTCGTCGAAACTTCAAATTGTAGATTTGAAAGAAGAAGTTCATAGGAGTAGAGCGGACGGGACGTGGGTACAAGATAAAACGGCCACTAATTGCAAAACATGCTCAAAGGAGTTTAATTTGACGAGAAGAAAGGTTGGTTAAAGCAAAAAATGATGGAGTTACACATTAAATGTTTTAGCACCACTGTAGAAATTGCGGGGACATTTTCTGCAACTCTTGTTCTGATAACTCAATGTCGTTGCCTTCTTCAGCCAAACCTGTCCGAGTTTGTGATGACTGCTACACTATGCTAATGGGAAAATATACTGTGATGTGATTTATAATAGTTTTAAGAAAATGGGAATATTTTTAAACTGATGTACAAAATATTTTAATACCAACTTATGTAATTAATTGTAAATAAATCTATTTCGATGGATATTAATTCCGGATTTTTTGATGCTCTTTTCTTCGGAACTACAATAAACAGAAACAATAAGTTAAAATTTTCAAACACTTAGTTGTGGGTCAAGGTTCCTAAACAGGTTTGCTCGTTACTAAGGCTGAAACTCCACCCCTTTTTGGTTGCTAGGGACTCGCGACCATAAATGACGTCACAAGAAAGTTCTGTCAATCGATCTGTGGTGTAAAAACATTGCTGATCGCCATTGTTGTTTAACAAAGTTCTTGTAGAATCATCAGAGTGTTAAATAAATATTGCTGTTTTAAATAATAATAGCAATGAAAAAAGCCAATCGGAATTTAAAAGAGCTTTTCGATGACGTATTCGCGCCAGGTCAAGAGGTCTGCTTCTATTGGCTCAAAACTTTGTAGCAAACCTGTTAATTTTAGTAACCTTGGTTGTGGGTGGTGTTTATGGAAACTAAAATTACAGGTTCCTTCTTTTATGATTCATGTTGACACTTTGCCTTGACAGTTAATTGTTTGTTGAATAGGTTAGGTTGAAAGTTTACAAACAAGAAACATTTATTTTAAGTGCCTTCCACGAATATTCTTATCAAAATGATCAAACTTGCAGCGTTCTGTATCCTCTCTACATGTATCATCCAAAGTAAGTAATTTTAATTAAAAAAATCACAAATGGGTGTGGTAACGTGCTAATTGCAGCTTCAGCATTGTGGTGTTACCAGTGTGTTTCAACCCAACCGGGTTGTGGGACCCCATTTAACTGGTTGTGGCATTGGACAAAAGTGTGCCCAGAAAATGACGACGTTTGTGTTAAAATCATAGAAGAGAAAGATGGTAACATTTTGAATTAGAATTCTAGACGCAAACGCTAACGTTAATGTTTCAGGTAACACGGTAATAACCAGAGACTGTCTCAGTTATTTACAAGGTATTCGTACAGACATTCCAGCAGATCATTATGAAGGGTGCAGACCTGCAGCTGTTGATGTTAAGTTAGCTAACTATGTGAATAACACTATTAAGGAACTTGATGTTAAAAGGTATAACTGTGTTTTAACAGATTTGTTTATTAACGTTGATTTGTAGGGATTATTATGACAAAACGACGTGGTGTTTTTGCTTCCTTGACCACAGATGCAATGGTGCCTTTACAATAACACCATCAATAGCTGTGACTATGATTGGCATTGTTGTTATGTTTATAAATTTTTTGTAGATTATTTAAATTAAGTTGATTCCGTCCATTTTTAGAGATTGTATTTTTTATTTGTTTTACGCTTTAAACTGAATCTCACATGACGTTGAATATTTTTTACTACAAATATACAACTTTTTAAGTAAAACACCATTTTTTTTACCAAAATTAACTAATAATAAAGACAAACGAAACAATTGTGGAACTCGGAAAAAGGGAGGATAGCGTTAGTGAATTGTTTTATTACTAAAAGAATTACATGCTAAATCATTTAAGCAATCAACTGTAATGATTGTATAAAAATATCGCTACCATTTATTTTTTTAATAAATATCTTAATTATTTGAATGGACGGACTAGATAAGAGCCATCAAACTTTACGTAGACAGCAAAGTACACTTAAAACTTGTAGATTCTAACATTTTACGAAACCATTCCAATTTAGTTTTCCTCTACTAGGACCACGAAACTATCTTATTCACTCTTTTTCGAGTTCGTAGTATTCAAAAGACATGTCGTCATAAAAACTACCATCATTAATGACTTCCCCTTCTGTTAAATTTAAACCTAGAGCGTTTGGGTTTAAGTCGGTGATAAGAAAATCACTGCCTAGGCCACACTCTTGGACAATTTGTTGCTTAGACACTGGAGGAGAAAGAAAATCTGTGGAAGAAAAATCGAGTAAACAACAATCCCAAATAAGGTGACGAATCCATATTTTATTGTACACATACCTAGTAAAACTTGGCATGCAATAAAATGAAAGTCAAATGGTTGTTAGTAAAAATCAAAGAGCATACTCAACGAAGCCAACCATGGATTCATTGAATATGTCTGCGTTTGTTAGTAAGGATTTTAATTATATTACTTACCTTCTAACCCATCTTGGATGTCCACCACGTTGATAAACTCAACTTGGATGTTTTCTTTCTTTGGGCTTCCGTCACTCTGAAACTGCTCTTAAGAATAACAAGTCTGAATTTTTTTCTTACATAATTACGCTTTGTTCAAAATCATTGAACGTCTCGCTTAGGATACTAGCAGTTGCGGCTTCTAGCTCCATGTCCAGAGCCTCTTCTTCGGGTGTTTTTGTTTGTTTATAGGTCGCCTGAATGAACTGTTGCATTCTCTGTTTCTTCTAGGGCATATCCATAAATTTCGGTTGGTAAAGAGCGGTGATACTTACGATCTGCCAGGTTTTTTTGTCGTCTTTTTGGGCAATCGTCCATAAGTGGCCTGCGCCATGAACAGCTTTGCTACCTTTCCGGAAGTGAGGGTTGATGGAAAGGTTGTGTCTAACTGAGTTTTTCCAACGGTCGTCGTTTTGCTTGTAAAAAGGGAAATGCTCGCTAAAAAAAAATCTTTTATTTTTAATCGTCCCAACTGAATTGAATTGAAGACAATAAGTTAAAAAAGGGATGAAGTTTCTTGCTGTTGTATAATATTGTGACACACATAAATCGAGTTTAGTTTCGCTAAGAGGATGCCACTTTTGATCGTCATTCTGGGTGCCAGGCACCGTTGTACACCGGACCTGTGGAAGGCACGTGTGTAGTAAAATAACTGCAAACAATGAATATAAAATCCGTATTCTTAATGAAAAAGGGGCTGCAGGACGTGGTCAGAACACCTGTGATCAACGAACCATGGCGTAGAGCACACGACGTGATAATAGTTTCCCAATTATAATAATTAGTGTATATTGATCGTTCTCGATCATGAAAACAAATTTATTTTGAGACTTTATAAGGCGGAAACACGTGAACAAAAATAAATGAAGGGTTTCTTTTTTTGTGGATTTTTGGGGGAGGAAAAATAAAAGAGTGCATCGGCCGGGAATCGAACCCGGGCCGCCCGCGTGGCAGGCGAGCATTCTACCACTGAACCACCGATGCTTGTTTTCCTGTGCTTTTTATTTTGTTTATAATTAGCGAAAATCTAATTTTTCATTGTTTATTACCTTTATCAGTAGTTATGTTATTTAAATGTAAATTATAAATTCAAACTTGTTGAATAACTGTAGCATGTAGTATAATGTAAAATAAAGTTTCCGCCCGGAAATGTGTGAAAACCTTTTTAGTTATCATTTTTTGCTTGCTCTCATGGTTCGGAGATTCTCTTGCATAATAATTGTTATCCAAATTTGAATTACATAAATAACTAAGAAACAGATAATTTTATACCAAATAATACCGCCTAAGAGATTTTAATTTACAAAATTCGTGTATCATTAACTTTGTTTAATAATATATATAAAGTTGATAATATATGACGAAACAAATTGCAATTGAGCAGCTGAAATATATTTTTCTACATGTACAACGTTTCAGCCCCAGAAAAACGATAATTGTATTGAGATTTGTCCTGGCGCCTCCACCATTTTTAAAGCAGATAAAAAGTATCCGCAAATTGTTTGCATTGTATTCAAATCTAAACGAAATGCAAGTAAACGTTGAATAATGTTCATCGAAATCTGTTTCTTTGTTTGCACCATTAGTATCAACCATCGTGTTATTGTTTCAACCGATTGAAGCAATAAAACGATGAAACTTATTACGGGGCGGCCCCCTTAGAGGCATTGAAGCGAAACGACAATTTAAGCATTTTAATCGCCGACCACGGATCACGTCCCACCCCTAACCGACAGGTGAACCAAGGGATGGAAGTAGTTCCAAATGCCTGCAGCAGTGCAGAAGGCTCGTGCCAGGCACGGATTATCGACAATCTCTGAGGAACAATTCATAACCCACGCTTGATTTCTACAAATTTACTTTACTACACTGACTTGCCACATGCAAATTTGTCAACTTCAACCCGAGTCACGCAGACAGTAGAGGAATCGAACATTGTCAGGATGATCTAAATATTCACTTACGAGATCCATTGGTAAATCCCAGAGACTGTCAGTTCACCTTTTTCACTTAAGGCGTGTTCGATTAGTTCGGTGTAGGTAAATGGGGGCTTCTTTGGGCCTGCATAACGGTAAGAATGGGGTTTGCCGTTGATGCTGTCTCTTAGGGGAGTTTTAGTACCGACTAATCTTGAAAACTAAACAGGAAAAATGTTTGATTGGTTCTTAATGGTACTAAAAGTCAATTTACCTCTGTAGAGAAGAGTTCAGAAGAGGTATTAGTTCGGACAATAACTTCTGGGTTGCTTGTTAGAATATTTTGGTAATTTAGACATTCTGTAGACGCATCTGGAAATGTTAAAATTGAGCGCAAACTCTTGAAAAGTGTATAAAAAGTGGAGAAGGCTCTGAATAATTGACATGATTGTCATTCAAATTTACACAATTTGAGATGTTTGCCGCCAAAAATAGATCACTTTTTTGCGTCCGAATCAAAATTGTCATCTTGACATAAATTAACTAGATAACAATCCCAAAATCCAAAGAAATTAAAATTAAAAATATGACTGTAGCATTTCTAAGCGATCTCCACTAAAACAGGTGAAACTTACAATAATAAATAAACATTTCAAATTTTGAGTGCGCTTTTTGAAAACCCCAACATGTAAGAAGAAAACAAAACTTTACCTGGTACAGGAGGCAATTCATGAATTTTGTAATTCAGAAGCCAAGAAAGATTACCGTCGGTGCAGTCTGATTCAATGCCGCTGTCCGAACCTCTTGGACTAGGGTTCAGAAAATCGCGCGACTCATTGAAAGAACAGGTATTTTGCAACGCTTTAATTTCTTCTGTGTGAATATTATGCATTTCGGCCACAATATTAGGAATTTTGTTTGACGTATCCCAACATCCATTTACAAGTAACACCTGTAAGACAAATACAAGATGTAAAAGTAAGATATGTGAGGCTCAATGGTCTAGGGGTATGATTCTCGCTTTGGGTGCGAGAGGTCCCGGGTTCAAATCCCGGTTGAGCCCACTTTTTTGAACTTAGAAGTAAGCAAACCTCATTGAGTGCTGAATTCCAACTTTTTTCTTCGCACTTGATTGCGATTCGAGGTAAGGCATAACCGTGAATTATTTTTTGACATTTTGAATGGGGATCGGGAAGAGGTTTTATTGCTGTCAGAGGTGTTTTAGACTGACCAACACTTCTTATAATTAGATTGTTACTACTCATTCTTCTACTAATTTAACTACACTAGCTTTGGGGGTGCAAAATCAAGTGACAGCAGCACACTAGAATTAATATTAATTATAACGAGAAGTAATAAATTTAAAAGAAAAACACCAAAAAAATTATTGCTGCCTTAAAAATGTTTCATTCCAAATTACCACTGAAATAAAAGAGCAAAAACGAACTCATTTAAAGTCAGAATCTTAAAAAGGTGTGATCACCTACCCTTAGACAGTGAAGTGTATGTATATAACTTTTTTACCCACCTGAATCAAACCCAGAGTCCCACAAAAATTAAAACTTGTAAACACAACAAATATTTATCTGAAATCTGCTTTATCTGAAAATTCGGTTCATACTAATGTTTGATTTACTGTGGCGCCAATGCAGCCCTTAAAACCATGCGCACGCCTGCGCAGTCAATGCTACTCAAACTATTGTAAAATTAAACATTCAGCGTCCTATTAAAACAATCAATTAATGTAAAGTTGAGATAATTAAGAACAAGCGAAATAATTTTTGAGTTTTCAAAATTTTGAAATACAGGAATCTTTACCCATGTAAATAAGTAGATGGCAGCACAATCTAATAACAAAATAACGCTTTCTGATTGGTCGGCTTCTGGTATGACACATCTAAAATGGTGGTGTAATGTCATTTTTGATTAGGAGCATTACCTGTCAAATTAATTAATGTGATTTAAAAATAAAGTGCTTTGTAATATGTAAGTAGTCATTTGGCTTAATCGTAAGTAACTTTATTCCAATACCAAACTTTGACGAAATGTCGTACATCTTTCCCTTGTTTTTGACATGTTGGAAATGAAGGTTATTTTGGTGTGAAGTCATGACTTATCGCGATTTTTTTGCTTCATAAATAAGTCCTGTGGGAATCTACACCAATCTCCTAAATATTATAGACGAATCTTATCAATTGTTCGCAATGGATGTTGATAACGGTCCTTCAGAAGGCTCTGGTAATGGGACAGTGGAAATAGATCAGTCTTTGCTCCAACAATTTAGTTGCATGGGGACTACTGATAAGGAAGATTTAGTTCAACAACTACAAAAGTTGTTGGGGAGTAGTTTGAATAATTCTACAGCTGCATTTTTTCTGGATATGAATAATTGGTAAGGACTTGAGAATGTCACATTTTGTTTAACACATGTGTTTAGGAATCTCCAAGCTGCTGTTTGTTCCTACTTGGATATAGAAAATTCAACAAAGCTTCCATCAATGGCTCTTGTGCAAGATCCTATAGCTAATGAATCTGAAAGTGTAGAACCTAATATAAGGTAAATGAAAATTTCTTTGTGTTGCATTTCTAAGTTGTTTATAGTTTCCAGAAAGTTTGGCATATTATTAATAATGGAACGGAACCATGGCCTGCAGGTTGTTATGCTCAATGTTCAGATGGCAATAGTTTAAGTGGTGGAATAGTAGAATTACCAACACTTAAACCCTTTGAAGATACTCACTTGACCGTCCAAATGATTAGTCCCGCTACTCCAGGTGTTTATCAAAGTAAATGGAGGTTGTGTACAGAAAAGGGGGCTTATTTTGGTGGTAATTCAACAGGAAATTTTCTATATTCCTTTTTTAAATGATTACAATTTTTAGATCCAATGTGGGTAATACTTACAGTAGTAGAAGAAGGAACAATGGCTCTCACACAACAATTGTCTAGTTTTACTGAATTAGGTGCCTCTCCTCCAGCTCAGGTGGCACATAATCCTTTCATTCCCCAGAGATCTCATTTAGAACACACTCAGGTGAACACACTTGTTTTAATGTGTTGCTCTAGTCATGTCATTCTTTCTTTTTACATTTTTTTTTATTCCATTTTTTTTTTCAGGACGCAGATCCCCCCAATGGAAGGGATTGTAACATGTGGTAGTGGAAAGTGTAATAAAAATTAGTGCCAAGGAACAGAACACCATCGTGAGTGTTTAACCATAGTCTATGGTACAAATATTTTTATTAGAATAAATCATTCATACTTATAATAACTAAGAAAAAAGTTGGATAGTTATTTTCTTAATTCTAATGGTCAAGAAATACGTCGAGCAAAGTTAGATATACTATTTTCATTACTGTTGGTTGCATGTTCTTGCAAAATTTTCAAACACTTCTAATGCATTTTGAAAAGTTTGACAGTTTTATGAGTGTTTGAAAACTAAATAGGTACCAGAATAAATAGAATAACGATATTTATATATAATATTTTTTTATTCACATTTGTAAAAATGTATACAGATTTAGTTAAGTTCTGAAATGTATAGCATTTACTTTAACGAGTTTAGCTTTAAAAATTACTTTTTCTTTACAACAAAGGTAATTTTTTGGAAGGAAAGAGTAAATTGAATGTTTGTACTTATAATTTGACGCAGGACTCCATTTTTTGACCAGCTCAACGTAGTTTCATGTTTGTTTCTATTAACTAATTTAATTATTGCTTCAAAGTGTCAAAGAATTGATTAAAATTGTTCCTTTAGTTTTCGTTAAAATTGTGTGATATATGTATAATTTTTTTCTCATTTTTTATAAGGTTGTGACGAAACACGTGATGCTTACTTTTCAATTTTGACTGCTAAGTTTGTATTTAACCATTTTCTCACTACTCTTTCCCTTGCTTTGAATGTCACACCTCTTAACAATAACATTTTAACACGTAGTGATTAACAATTGTATTGATAGACTGGAAAAGGTGCTTTAACTTGTTTTAACTGTATAAAATGGATGGTAAATACTGTAATGAGACCGTTTGAGAGTACCGAGTTCAATGATCATTATTAACTTCACCTATGTTTCAATAAAGTGCTGTTAAATAGAATTAAGTACATTTGAAACGAAGTCTGTAGTAGAAGTGCTTATTTTAGACACAGTTTACACTTACATATTTATATGAACGTATGACTTTTTGTTTATATCGTGAGGGTTTATAATTTTTGTTATATAAAATACATTTTTGTTTTTGTTTGTTTTTTATTGTGTACAGTGTGCCTTTATTTTGTAGGTAGTTATGTATTTACGGATAAGAAGAGATGAATTAAATAATTTATTATAAAAAAGAGTTATCATATTTCCCCCATCTTTCCCAGAATATTCCCACAAAAATAGAAAACTTGGTTCAATTTAATTTGACTCTGTTTTATTCAATTTAACAATGAACAGAATCTAACACTTCCTGTTATTATCAAGTTTGAGGAAGTCCTGTTGTGGTACGAAAACGACGACTTTTCGCCCCTGGTGCGTGAGATACCTGCCCATAACAACAAAAATAATTTAATTCTACGAAAAGTATGGTTTTATTATCAAACCACTTCCTTCCCATCCTACTGGAGAATAATAAAATAATGAATTTTGATTGGATGATTTTTTTCATTTAATGGGTTTTTGCTTCGTGTAATTCTCAGTTTTTGTGCACCTTTCCAAGAACCAACAAGTAAGTTTTTTAACTTTAATTAACAACAAATAATAATAAATTTAAGACACAACAGAAAAATTAACATTTTTAAAGAATTTGCCCGAGTTGTCGAAGTCATCCCTTTTTTAAAAAAGTCAAAATTTTAAGAAATATCCTGTTTTATCAAACGTGAATACGGTTTCGGCCAAGAAAAGTTACTATTTAAAAACACTTAAAATTCGTCTTTTAACCCTGTTTTTCTATTGGGCCATTTCAGCACAATTTAATACGATTTTGTCCAAACAAATTCACCTTTCAAAAACACTCAAAATTAGAAATTTTGCCTTGTGTTAAAGACTTTTCCTGTTAGGCCCTCAGCACACGTCTTTCTTTTTTAGCAAATATACTGTGTTGCTTAAAGTACTTTTTTTCTAAGGCAGCAGGCATGCTATACAAACTCATCTAGATAACGATTAAAAAAAAATGATGGAAAAACTGTAATTATCAATAAATTATCAATATTATCATTAGATGCGATATTCTCGTTTTTAATTTTGAACATTTATGCTTCAATAAGAGTCAATAGAATTGACCGTTAGAAAAAAGAATTATCAACAACTGATTTTATTTAATCTTTTTATTTAGAGAAAAAAGCTTTAATTTATTAATGTGTCTGGATCCATTCGGAGAGATTACTTGAATTTTGAAGGAATTGAAGTTAGATCCTGTGGTTTTCTTATACTCTTGTTTTAAATTATTTCATTTATTTTAATTTAGCATTGATGATGTTCCTAAATCTGAGGATGTGGAGGTTCGTCTGCTACAAAAAGAATAAAAACACAATCAATAAACCTATTATACATATCTTTACATCAAAAATTATCTGAAGATTTTAAAAAAAAGAATTTCAAGGTAAACTCATAAGAATTATTCATTGAACAAATATTTTTCATTTAGATCATAAAATTAAATACTTAAGTTACCTTGAAAAACAGGACAAAATGATTAAAAAAGCAAAGTATTCTCAAAAGCTTTAAAATTCAAGTGTTTTTAAAAGATGAATTGTTTTGGCCGAAATCGTATTCATATGTGCTGAAATGGCCAAACAGAAAAACAGGAGAAAAAGGCGAATTTTAAGTGTTTTTAAATGGTAACTTCTCTTGGCCGAAACCGTATTCACGTTTGATAAAACAGGATATATTTCTTAAAATTTTGACTATTTTAAAAAAGGGTGACTTCGAAAAACCAAGCAAATTCTTTAAAAATTTTATCTTTTCACAAGTTACTTTGAAAACCAGGCTAAAAACGTTAAAAATGTGTTATTAGTAGTCATGACGGACAAAAAGAAGTTGTTACTTTTGTTTGACCGTCCCCAAGAACCTACTTTCACCCCAAAGGGCAACAACTCGGTCTTCGATGTTCCAGCCAATTATTTGGTGAGAAATTTTGATTTTCTTCGCAAAAGCTTAATTTCATTTCTAGCCTGAAAAATACAAACCGATTGGAGTCCAACTGTTCAACAGATTCGGCGAAGACGCAAATGAACGCATCCCTATCAAGGAAATTTCACCTCCGGATCTGGGCGACATCGTTGATTTGAAGCGACAAGAAAATTTCTCTCTGTTTATCCCAAAGCATAGGCAAATTGCAGGAAAGCTGATTAGACTGTTTCTTGGTGAGTACAATGAAATAAAGTCTGCCTAGAACTATTTTTTTGTTAGCTCCAAAGAACGTGGACGATCTCCTCTCCACTGCAGTCTACGTCCGTGATCGCGTGAATTCCTATCTTTTCCATTATGCTTTATCGGTGGCTCTTCTTCATCGCTCCGACACCCAAAGTCTCGATCTACCATCTCTAATTCATGTCTTTCCCGACAAGTTTGTCGATAGTCAAGTTTTCGCCAAAGCTCGCGAAGAAGCTAACATCGTTCCCGAAGGCTCACGGGTAAGTCCTCAAAAACTTGACGGTTTCACTAATCTCCTATCCAGACCCCAATTGAAATTCCCTTAGACTTCACTGCTTCCGACTTGGATGAAGAACACCGCATTGCGTATTTCCGTGAAGACATCGGTCTCAACATCCATCACTGGCATTGGCATTTGATATATCCTTTCGATGGTACAAGAGAAATCGTCGCTAAGAACCGAAGAGGAGAACTATTTTACTACATGCATCAGCAAATCCAAGCACGTTACAACTTTGAGAGACTTTGCAACAATTTGAAGAGGGTTCAAAGACTGAGTAATTGGCGCGAACCTATTCCTGAAGCGTATTTCCCGAAGTTGGACAGTTTAGTAGCTAGCAGAACCTGGCCATCGCGACCGGTAAATCAAATTCCACGGGATCTCAACAGGGAGGTTGACCAAATTCGCGTTGGTTTGGATGATCTCGATCGTTGGAAGGAAAGAATTTTTAATGCCATCCATTCAGGAGCTATTAATGGGGTAAAATTATGACGGAGTTTTAGTAGTTTGTTAAAATTCCTTTTAGGAAAACGGACAGAGGATTCCGCTGACTGAATTCGAAGGAATTGATGTCTTGGGAAATGTTATTGAGGCTAGTATTATTGCCCCTAATAGAAATTTCTACGGGGACTACCACAACATGGGACATGTTATACTCGGCTACATTCACGACCCTGATCACAGATATCTGGTTTGTTTGATGATGTTGATTCTTTTATAATAAATAAGTGTCCTGTAGGAATCCTTCGGAGTTATGGCTGATCCCGCCGTGGACTTGAGAGATCCAGTCTTCTTCCGTTGGCATGCTTATATTGACGACATGTTCCAAGAGTTTAAAGCAACCCTTCCACGGTACCCTGAGTCTCAGGTAATCAATCCAACGGAGCTAACTCCTCAATAAAAATATTTTCTTAGTTGAACTACCCTGGCGTCACTGTTTCTAAAATCGTCGTCCAAAACCAAGGCGGTCAACCTAATATGCTCAACACTTTTTGGCAACAATCTGATTTGGACTTGTCTAGAGGAATGGACTTCCAACCTCGAGGTGCCGTTTTTGTCCGTTTTACTCACTTGCAGAATCAAGATTTTACTTATACGATCACTGTTAACAACCAAGGGAACAATCGCATGGGAACTTGCAGGATTTTCCTGGCTCCCAAATTCGACGAAAGGGGAAATCCATGGTTGTTCAAGAACCAAAAGGACATGTTTATAGAAATGGATCGCTTCGCAGTTTCCTGTAAGAACGCTTTAAAATGTAAGAAAAGTCTCAAATTTGATTGTAGTGAAACAGGGATCAAACACAATCACTCGCAATTCTTCGGCTTCGTCACTCACCATCCCATTTGAAAGGACTTTCAGAGACTTGGACGTCAACCGACCAACCGGTGGTGATGAACTCACTGCCTTCAACTTCTGTGGTTGCGGATGGCCTCAACACATGCTGTTGCCTAAAGGAACCGAATCCGGCTACCTCTGTCAACTTTTTGTCATGATTTCTAACTACGCCGATGATAGGGTGCGTTCTCTATTAT
Source organism: Gnatocerus cornutus (assembly GCA_029298725.1). Classification (NCBI taxonomy): domain Eukaryota; kingdom Metazoa; phylum Arthropoda; class Insecta; order Coleoptera; family Tenebrionidae; genus Gnatocerus; species Gnatocerus cornutus. Next base: position 5,371,382 of record CM055514.1, read on the forward strand.
AACAAACTGTGTTGAACTAATTTCTTTTAGGTTGAGCAAGACACGCAAGGAGTTTGCAGCGAAGGCGATACCTTCTGCGGAATCAAAGACAAGCTCTACCCTGACCGACGCTCAATGGGGTATCCATTTGACCGCCAACCTCGAACTGGAGTTGACACTCTTCAACAATTCCTGACACCCAACATGAGAGTCCAAGATGTGGTCATCAAGTTCAGCAATCGTATTGTGAAGCCAAGAAATCGTAATAATTGAATGATGCCTATGTAAACGACTGCGCTGGTTTATGACTATATTACTCAAATATTATTTTTCTACGCTTCCGCCCACTTCTGAATAAAATAATCTGCTTCTACAGTTCGTGTTTTTTCAACAATACAAAGAATTCCTCGTCCATATTTTTACGACACCCACCATACATCTCGTTTTGGGAAGTTTAATGATGGGTCAGGGTCTATCACAGGTAGTTTTCTTGACAGGTCATCCTCAATTTTCTAATGTTAATCGTTTTTTTATTTCTTTTGAAGAAATGATGTGTTACGCAAACCTTTCATTAAATGCCCACGTGTGTTTCAATTGGATTTTTGATTGCTTTTAAATTACAATCGTTTTTTTGTTGAAACAATGAGAAATTCAGACTTTCAGTTTCATCAAAAGTGATGAAAGAAAAACGACTAATTCCCAGTAAAACTTTGCGAATCTTAAGATATTTCCTAAAAATAGTTTTGCATAAGTACTCAATACTAAAAATTTATTTAGAAGATTAAGAATTTGCGGCAATTCTTTGCGTCGTAGTCATTTGATCAATTTAACTTTACAGCAATTCCCTGTGAAGGTCTACTAAAGAAAAGTGGCCTCTAATAATTAAATTTAATATTGTTCCCAAAAACTAATTTAAAATTGGCAGATTTCTCGTTGCGCTTTTTAGTAGTTTGGCGTCCGAACTTTAATTAAATAGATCAACGAGCAGCTAAAATAAAATCTGAAATCAACAATCCTCTTGAAACTGCGAGAGGTACAATTGCGTCCAAAAATAATGCACCATGGTATGAATATAATTTGCACCCAACAATACATTTTACCCCTAGAACTTTTGGGTTGGTCTTCTTGAGATCTGAGCGGTCAGTCAGTTTTTGTACAAGGGTGCGTCAGACAACCAAATTTTATTTACAACTCATTTGAAAACTCATGCAGATTGAGTCGGCTAAACAACATGATTTGAAGACCATTGAAAGAAATTTTGAATCAATGTTTGTATTTTTAAGCAAAATGACCTCATTTCCACTATAAGTTGATTGTGATTAAATTAATCACGCATTTAATTAAGTTTGATTGCTGACATGGATGGATGATGGAATCAAATATTAATTTTAATTAAAGATGTAATTTTTAATTTCTAATTTATTTCTTAAAATTCATTTTTCTTCACATAATACACTTTCATTGCCAAAAAAGTAAATTTTAACACAATTGATTTATTCTGATCAATAGTAAGTAACTAAGTATAGGCCGGTTTAATGCAATAATTGAAATTAAATTAAACTTGCAACTTACTTATGTCACTTTAACATAATGTTAAAAATTTCATTTCATTCTAAATTGTTAGAGTAACAGTATCACTTTAGCAGGAAATTGTATAAAGGCACATTTAACAATCCTAGTGCTGTTAAAAATTTGGCAACAATACTAGTGTTGGTAATTTTGCTAAACTGTTTACATGTTTTACTGATTATGGCCAACTAGCATTAATAATTTTTGAAGCGTCAATTTATACATTTTCTCGAGTTTTAGTTTTTCAAACATAGTTTTTCAGATGTAAAAACCCCAATAAACTTATTTGGTTTTGTAAAAATCTTTGATCAAAATTAAGGATTTAATTTTGTTTCGGTAAACCGGGTGTAAAGTCCGTTTTTTTTATTAAAAAAACCACCAACACCGCACTCTCCCAGCTCTTTACAACCGGCAACATCGTCGATAGTGACTTTTTGGTCATATACCAGGCTGTTCAAAAAATGGCGGACCAACTATTCACTACGTGAATCTTCAGGTAATAACTAGTAGCTAAATTAAGTTTTTTCAATTATTGAGTGCTTCGTTGGAAATCTACAGCCACTTAAAGGGGCGCTAATTATGGCACAAATTTTTCCTTATAATGAACTCAAGGTTTACAAAATTCTACTAGAGTTCATGTTTTGGGTGGCATTTACATACTTACAGTCTTAAATGCTTTAAATGTTGATTCAAAACGTTATTTTGCACTTTTAAAATTAAGCTCAAAAGCGCAAAATTAATCTGGCAACATTTCACTTCAAGAATTCAGTACTTAATTGTTGCCTAGTGCCTGACAATGACCTTTTTTTTTAAAAAAGTCAAACATTTTTTAGGTGTCACAAACTAGAGGAGTTTATTTCTCTATTGATGTATAATTTTGCTGAATATACCGACACGTGATGGAAACAGTCGAGAAGCAGTAAGGGGCAGTAAGGCTTGTGAATTTCCCAACTGGCAAATTCCCTCCAAGAATACTTTTCAACGAGTTTATCAACAGGTACGTGAGATGGGCCGATTGGAACCAAATTTATCAGGATCATGGAGAACCCAAGACTATTCGCACACCAAGAAGAGAACAAATGGTTCCTGATCTACTTTGAGACTTTTACTGGTCAGGTGTTATCAAATTTAATTAAACCATAGTAACCAATTGCATGATTTATTAATAATTGTAACTACCAAAGTGTTGCTCTGGTCTCAAAATTATACTCCTAATAATTACCGAAAGAATTTAACGAAAGAGTTTAACGTTCTTATCAGTTGGTCCGCTATTTTTTGAACACCCTGTATAAATAGGTTAGCTACCTAATTGACAATTTGATTACACAAAACGGCCTTCCAGGCTGTGCCGAGTCTATTAAATCCTGATTTGCAATCCAACAGGCTGTAAAAGATACACGTTTTTTAACGGAAACACTGCCTAATTTTCAGAAATGTCAAAAAATCTTCCTAGGCAACGTTGTCGGGTGTAATGCAGGGGAAAATTGCGGTGTTGGTGGTGTTTTTTTTAAAAAAAAAACGGACTTTATAATTTTTTTAATTATTTGTCTCTAGCTATAAAATATAGTTTTTTTTAACTTTGCCATAAAAATACATTTTCTGTCATTGTTTGGACCTAAGAAACTCAAATTTTCTTTATTTTTTTTCACTAGTAATTAACTTATGTTTCTACTAACTAGTAAGTGAAAAACAATGAGAGCAAGTGATTTGACATGTCAAAATTGACAATTATATTTTTATTTAATTTAAGCGAAATTTGAAAAATTTTATACTGCACTTTTAAGCTAATCTAAATTTTAATCATTCCTCAACTCTATTATTACAAGTTAACATTAGATTAAAACAAAACTTAACTTCACACGTTGAGTAATCTACTATATTTTGTCTGTATGTCCTGAAACTTTATTTCCAAATATTTTTTCCCCAATTCCAGTAAATTTGAATCAACAAAAAGGCTGTAATTTATTGGGGATCAATTCTGGTCATCAGACAAGACCCACCACTTAAGGGTGATTATGTTTATAGGGTCTTGCGGTAAGTTTGGTGGAAACTATTTAAAAAGTTAAAGTCATAAACGCTCCACCGTATTTATACGTTTCTTTTACCATCACAGCACAGCAAAATAAGATCTAAATATTTTTAGAACAGGGTTTTTGCAATCATTAAAAAATTACCATTTTATGAATACCCAGATGTGCTGGGACGGTCAAGAACGGACTTGTACCTGCCCCGGCGAGGCCCCCAAAATGTTTTCCGATGCTATTTGGAAATAAGCAATGGGAAGGTGCATTATTTTTGGACTCAATTGTACCTATTCAGTTTTTAAGTATCTGTTTTATCTATCTCGCTGCCTCGTTTTAATTTAACTTTCACGGTCCCTCCAGCATTGCGTACCTGTGCGTGTGGCTTTGTTCCAAGAAGATAGCATCCAACAATGATCAAATGAAACAACCTTTGCAATAAGTAGGTAAAAAGCCCCGGATCAGGGTTAGATCCCACAACCATTGGTTAAAAAACATCAAGGCGGAGCGACGATCCTTGCTGGGGGCATTTTTTGGTGTTTATCAAAGACCTACTGCTGTCTCATGGCACGTATTCATTGTCCGTCCGGTAAAGAAAGACGCAGACAGTAGTGAGGTGGCATTAAACAAAATTGCCTTCTTTGTATGGGGTCCGTTTTAATAGACACAGTCAACCCGACGAATAATGCCGCCTTTTTACGGCAAACATGAAAAGAAGCACTACAGTTGTTCGTTCGAGCGACTGCAATAACATGTGTTTTTTTTTTAATCTGAAATGAAAAAAGCTTAACACCACTGTGGTCGAATGTTACTGGGGACAAACAGTTTTAGAAAATTTATAGAACGAAGTGGTCGACTCTTGGTCGCTGATTTTGTAACTGGTATGTTTGTCTTTTTTTTTGGGTTGATATATCATGGGCTGTTGGGATTTAAGAGCGATAAATTTCATCTTCGCGGGAGGTCGCGGGCTTTCTTCCCATGGCACCTACCGCATATCCTCAGGTGTTTTGTTTCTTTACGATCTTTCGTTAACCGGTTGCTTAATCAAAAGAAAATAAATATTAAAAACACTTTAGGACCGAACTCGTTTTAAAACAAAGTCCATTTATTATTTATCGGACAACCTCCTGCAGAGATCGTTGCTCAATGGCGTAGTTAGGGGGTCAGGGGTTACGGATCTTGATATCTTTAACTGGATTTGACCAAAACAGGCACTTTATTGATACCCTTATAAGTGTAATTGCTGTTATTGCGGATTTTATCAGCATATTGTTTATTCTTGGGTTATAAATAATTACACAGAAGGCCGACTCTTTTGCCTGCTGATGTAAAATCACGTTAACGACATGAATGCAACTACCATCAAAAATTAAATCTACTAAAACAGAAATAAACACTATAGTAATTTTATTATGCTCGTATGACATGCGGTTAAAATACAATTTAAGCTTCCTTTATTACGACATGCACATAAAATACCCCTTGTGCAAAGTCTACAGTTTATCGTTTATACAAGGATAACTGTTATTGTGACTGATATAAAAACATTCGTAGATTAGAAATTAATTATTCTGATTATTTAATACGCACAAGACTAAATACTGGCAATTATTCTGTGTCCAACTGGGTCAATTATTACAATACGTTATGTGGCTGTAAATTAAAAACTCCATTGTAAATTTATGAGTAATTTTTTTAGCCTCTGTTACAAATCAATGAAGACTTATTTTTTTAGGTTTCATAAAATAAATTTGCAGTATTATTCTTGTCGACATGAGTCGGCGATAAACAGATAAATTGTTTTTCTTCATTACAGAAAAAATACGTGTTTAGTGGAATTATTATTTTTGTTAAAAATGTCACAACAAGACAAAGTTCATTTTTATTTCATTTGAAATTTGTTTTCTTGGTAAATTATTATTGAGTGACATAGGACGAATCAAATCTCTTTACTGGCTATGAATTAGTATTATAAATAAGACAAATTAAATATCAATTTCAAATGAACAAGTAAAAAAAACAATAAACTCCAATATGTAGCATTGTAGGAGGTCCGAAACTGTTTTTTCTTAACAATTGTAGCAAAATATAAAAAAGGTGCACATTCCACGCAATAAAAAAAGTATTTTAAATTTTCAGTTTTTTGCCATGTTCCATATGGAAAAAAGGCTGAAATTTTAATATATTATAAAACAAGCATTATTTTCTATTGAATCAAATTTACAGTACTTTTGGACTAATGTCAAGTTGTTCATTAATCTTTTATTACAAAAAAAGGAGTCCATGTTCTGTAGTAAGATACGTAAAAAATTGGAAAACTATGGTGAAAATAAACCCAAAACTACCTGCCCCAAAGGGGTCGGTTATAATTAACTTTTATTTCGGTTCTACCTATGTGGCAGATCGCTCTTATTCTTGTTCCGATCATGCTTTTTAACACGCTATAATTACCACTGTTTCCTTGGTAGATCATTCGTGTTAATGTATGTCTAAATAAGATTACAGTGCAATATTTTTGACCCCACAACCTTAGTTAAACTGGTTTTCCCCAGTATTCTAAAGATTGGTAAATTACTTCGTACAATCGGTCAGTGATTTGATTCGAGCAAAAAAAAACGTTGACCAATAACTCAATGTCTCAATGTTGCAATTCCAAACTCTACGTTGGGGGGCTCTTGATAAAAGGTTATCTTTAGTATTGAACAATACCGTGAATTATTATATTTTAAAAATAGATGGAACGATGAGCTGAAAGATTATATTATGTATAGCGAGAGAAGTATGTACTTCAAAGATAATGCTTCCTTATTCAATTATTGACATCCTGTGTAGAAGCCATATTTGTAGATACCTGCGAAGCTAAGATAAATAAAAGGAGTATAATTTATAAATTATCGGCCTAGGCATTTCAACATTTATGATAACAAGCATTTAACGATCAATATTAATACTAATCAACACGACAATTTTTGATCCAACTTAATTACTTAGTACCTGTTGGGCTTGTTTTTCTTCATCTCTGCTGGGGGCTTTGATAAGACCTGCTAATATCAGTTTATGAATGAACCATATCAGTTATGTACCTACTCACAGAAAGAATGTAGATAAATTGGTTTGACTACAGATAAAACTTGTTAATTGTCGGCATCCGGTGCACGTTTGCAATTGTCACTTATTGTTTTATACTTTAATCGCCGATAGCAGGAAGTTGATAAAATAAATTTTCACCGAACAACATTTTCAATGAAATTGAACGAACCTGTTTACGTTTCATTCATAAAACCACTTTGTCGGCTTATAGTATAATGTTTGGGCGAATTAGTAAAAATTGGGATTAGATTAGTTCATGCACATCCGTTTTGTAAGTGTTTTGCTTGTTAATTCAATAGTATAATTTGTTTTTCTTTTTCGATTGATTCACATTTTATCGAGGATTCGGTTTTACGAATTAAAAACAAACACAAGTTTAACATACCTTGACATACTGCACAAAAAAAATTACATAACGTTTATAGTTTAACCGTAAAAGAACATTGTATTTGCTATATTTCATTTTAACTCTTTTATCTTACGAAATCAAACTCCTACGGCTTAGCCGTTAAAAAATTAGATTATTACGTAATGGTTCCATAACTTGCGAATGTTATTAATTTGGTATCAATTTTGTCCTACTTCCTACTTCCAATCGACAAAACAATAATTAGGTAACTTTTTTACTTCGCTTTTAATAAAATCACCCATGACACGTTGATCTCTTTAGACACCAAAATTTTATCAAAAGACTATTAATTACACTATAATTTGGAAAATTTGCCAACATCAACCGGGGCACTCATGGTCAATATCCGCTCTAAACCAGTTTGGGGGTCAATAAATGAGCAACTTTATCATGCCCCTCTGACCATAAAAACTTACAAACCAGAATTTTCTGGTTCATATTGACATTAATACGACTTTCTTTATTATTGTTATCAAAAGTCCACTTTGCCCCCCATCAATTGCAAACAGAGAAAGATGAGAATATCTCAGAACAACATGAAAAACAAGAATCGATGCTCTTATCACTGCCTTATTTAAATTTACACAATATAATAATTATTTTTGTACTTCAAACAAAACAAAATTCAAGCACTTTGTTCCGTCTCTCAAGTGGGAAAGATAGAGATAGTTGAGTGACGGATGCTTTCTTATCACTCTGGAAGTTATATAAATGAAAAATTTTTGATGATGGTTTTATTTTAATTTCATATCGCAACAATGATGTTTCTATCTGACTACAGAATGGTGGAAGGGCAACCTTTACGTTACTACTATTCTGTTTTCGATTACCCCTATTACAACCCAATGGAACACAAAGACGATTTGGTAATGCCCCAATCACCAAACAGTACACAAGTAAGTTTTTTTTCAAATAAAAATCCCCATTTTCTAACTTTTTTTTCAATAGAGTGACAGCGACAACTCGCTTTCAAGTATTGAGGTCTCCCCCAAACCTATCAGATCCAGAACTGTGATCCAACACACCCCCAAATCAAACGAAATTCGTTGTGGATGGAAGTCATGTGGGGTTTCGTTTGAAACTTTGGACCAACTCGCCAATCACGTAACTCGAGTACACGCTTCTAGTGGTGCCGGTGGCTTATTTTACTGTGGTTGGGAGGGCTGTTCCAGAAACAACAAAGGCTTCAATGCAAGGTAGTACCAATTACTATGTTATGGAATTTTCGCTAAATTTCTGTTTTATTTAGATACAAAATGTTAGTGCACGTGCGCACCCACACCAACGAAAAACCCCACCAGTGTTACCAGTGTGATAAATCGTTCTCAAGAGCTGAAAATTTAAAAATACACTCGCGGTCTCACAGCGGGGAAAAACCGTACGTCTGTCCAGTACCAGGCTGCAACAAAGCGTACTCCAACTCAAGCGATCGATTCAAACACACAAGAACACATCAAGTGGAGAAACCGTACAAATGTAAAGTCCCTGGATGTCCAAAGAGATATACTGACCCCAGTAGTTTAAGAAAACACGTCAAGACTTACAAACATTTCGTTCATGATACTAAAATCAACGACGAAAATGTGAAAACCAGTATTGAAACGAAACCTGAAGAAAAAGTTGATGGGAACCACTCGTGTGACTGCACGCACATGTGCTGCGTGTCCAACTTGAATAAAAATAACGATATTATCACACTTGGCAATCTCATTAATTTGAGGCGGGATGAGAATTACACGTGGAATAGTTTTTACGCCCCTGAAAGACACGAAAATGTGTTATACAGTAGCTACCAAGAAATGGATGTTGATACGCCGCTGGATTTGAGTGTTAGCAGAAAGACTCTTTGATTTACGTTCTGAGTATTGTGTTCATTAGTTTAGATGCGGTATTTATTGTATTTAATGTTGCAAATGGCAATACGATTGTGATAACCTTTTTATATTTATTAGCCCGTTTATTAATAAAATTAACATATCATTTTTATTTTTTATGCAAAGGTATTTACAACTCTTGAAATTCAAACGTAAACATACAGAAAAAAATCGATAATTGCTTAGTGGAAGTTCTTGTAAAGTCAGGAGATTCTGAACTTTACTAAAAACTAAAAAGCATTTTTAAAAGAGTAGAAATAATTTAATCAAATAACCCAGATGTCGTTAACTCAGTTCAATCTGTAAATTGGAGTTCCATGGAAGAATGAGGCATTTATATACTCCTTATTCCTCCGAAGGATTCATTCGATTTTCGGCTTATCAAAATTCAAAATTAAACAGTCATAAAATCGAATGAAGCAGATCAGATTTAATAATCACGGAAGAACAGTTTTGTTTTGCATTATTTGACGCATACCTCCAATCATAATGTTCAACGACCGCATATCATCTTTCACTATATCAACCAGTTTAGAAATGCCGTTTTGCTGTAACTGTAAGAAATCTTTCAACTCTCCTTGAGTTTCTGGAATTATTTTATATTTTGGTTGAGGAGGTCTCGCCGTATTCTCCATAAGTTTGACGGTGGAAATGAGTTCGTTCAATTGTCCCTACAAAAAAAAAAACAATAAATTGGTTAAATCAAAAAAGTGTTCTTTACCTTGAATTGTGTTGGAACGTTGAGATGAGCATACATCGTCTCTAGTTTGCCTTTCAAATATTCCTCCTCGGGTAAGATAGCCATTCCGCTTTTCCTTATGCTCTCCTGTCTGACTAAAATCTATGGAACAAGTAAGAAACAGACAAATCAATTTTACAGTTTGTTACCCTCAATGTCCTGTGCTGCAAATGCAAAAACCTGTGCTTCAATTCGTTGATCCTAGCGATAGAAGCGGCATGTTTCTTCTTTAACTCGGCCAACTCGCTGTTTATTTTTTCTTCAAAAGCTTTGTGCAATCCCGTTTCGTGCTCCTGTTTGAGTTTCCGGGCTTTGAGGTCATTAAATCCATAAATTGGTACGGGCATATACTTATTGGGATTAGGATTATCCATTATCGCTGCTTTCCACATCTGTGGATCAAATCCTGAAAATAATTGTTAATTACAGATAATTCAAAAAAAAAAAAAGTACCTAATGGAACGTTTTTTAGATACTCTTCCAAAGTAGCTTTTGATGGCGTAACATACGCAACGATGGATATTACACCAACGTTGGTAAGTTGCTGTTTCTGTGTTGGTTGGTTTAAGTAATTTGCTAAGTCTGTGGCGGGTATTTTACGACTGTTTCCTGTAACACCCTTTTCCATTACTACGATTCGAATTTCAGACTGGGAGTCTGATAAGGCTTTGATGTGTTGAATTATGACTTTCAGATTTGGTTTGTTACCCAAAATACCGCCTATTCCGTTAATAAGAACTTGCTTTTGGCCGCTACAATAAAATCTTATCATAACCTGCATCTTTCGCCAAAAAAATTACCTTAATTCTGAATGTTTACGATTAAATGTCAGTTTGACCAACCCCTCAGCATTATCATGCTCTGGAATAATGTTATAACCTACCGCTTTAAAGCGGTAAAACGGGTTATATGGCGTATATTCAACAGGAGGGAGGGTTGCATTATAATAGCCCTTGCCTGTTCCCCAACAAGCTTGAAGCAAATTCCATTTCTTCAAAATATCATCCCTTTCGTCGTTATAAATATTAATGGCATAAATTGAGGCCATCACCTGTTGATTCTGCTGTTGTTGTGTTGTCAAACCTGATTGTAACGCCCCTGGACAAAAGTAAAATTAATTTCCTTTTTTAATCAATGATACAAACCTGGTTGTGGAGCTTTGGTCCCGAAAGTATTTCCAAATAAATTGGTACTAGGTTGTTGCGCTCCAAACCCTGAAGTTCCAGCTCCGAACCCACCAAACCCTCCTGGCGTTTGTGTGTTTCCAAATCCCCCAAACAACGAAGGGGCGCTTGTCGTAGTCGCACCTCCAAACAATCCAAATCCAGTACCACTAGTAGTACCTCCCCCGAACAAATTCACCCCAGTAGTGGTGGCAGTACCTCCAAACGTCGATCCAAACAAACTCGGAGTTGATGTGGTCGCCGTTCCAAATAAACTCGGCGTTGCTGTACTGCCGGTCCCAAATAAACTCGGAGTTGTTGTAGTAACACCCCCGAATAAACTTGGTGCTTGCGTTGTAGTAGAAGAACCAAATAAATTAGGAGCTGAGTTTGCAGGTGCCGAAAATAGAGAAGAGGACGTTGCGGGACTACCGAATAAACTAGGTTTTGTTGTGGCAGTACCAAAAAGACCACCTCCACTGGTACCAGCGGTAGCACCGAAACTTGCTCCAAATGTGGGTGCTGCAGTTGATGCAGGGGCACCAAAAGTTGACCCGAACGCTGGTGCCGCACTAGCGGGGGCTCCAAAAGTACTACCGAAACCAGTATTGGCAGCGGGTTGAGGAGCCCCGAAACCAGTAGCAAAACCAGCTGCTGGTTGAGCAGCGCCAAAACCGGCTGCTGGTTGACTAGCACCAAATCCAGTTGATGGTTGCGGGGTTGAGCCGAAAGTGCCAAAACCGCCAAAACCAGAGTTGGCGGTGGTTGTTGCTACGCCGAATGGAGTTCCGAAACCAGTTGCTAAAAGAAATGATGAAAAATCGTTCTGATCAAAATGGAAAAACTACAGGAAACAGTCATCGAGTTACCGGTCACTGTGGCTTCCGTTAGCACTCGGTAAAGTTTAACAAAATTAAGAAACGTGAGTTTCCCTGTTTGCCTCAGACGGAAATGACGCAAGAAAACTTACCCAACTTCCGAGTGTCTGGGAATAAACAGGAAAAAATCTCTGACGCCGTTCATCTTTAAAAAACCACCACGATATCTATTGTGTAATAGCAACGGCCTTAGTGCAGTAAACACAATCACCCTCTCCCATACCATCAATTATGTAATTCGTAATTTGATAGCAAAAAAATATATTTATTTCAGGGTCTCACTAAATCTTTACCGAGTTTTTGAGTAAAACCCGTTTTTACTTGAAACTCGTTTTTATTCATCTTTTTACTAGAATGGGAAATCGTAATCTGAAAACTGATCCTTAAAATTGCGTAAACAAAAGAGATGTCCTTAGTCTCTTCAGTGCGACCGCAATCACATTTAAAACATTATGTGACTAATCATCACAACGGAAAATCTCATATGCGTCCGCCGTGGTTTCATCCATACCACGAAATCAAGAAAAACCAAGTTTGCATAAATAAACACCGGCGATAAATATTCGTTTTGAACAGCAAAAAGTGTCAGTTGTTGATAAGCTCTTGTATCGTTAAAGTGGTACTTTCTAGACCAGCAGCAAAATGGTTCATTTCGAGGTAAGGACTCTTAAAAATTCGACAATTTTTTTGAATTAAAATTGTTTTTTTTTACAGGATGGTCCCAATTTCCAATGGCCACATATCACTGATCATCGACTCGGTTTTCCAAATCAACACCCAGTAACTGATAGCACCACAGACGTTGTGATTAACACAATAAAGAACATTGTCGATTCTTTTGCGAACAAGTCTGTTGTTACCACCCCCAGCTTGCAAGAATCTTCTGGAAGTAATAGCACCGTAATGGATACTGTCACCGACATGATTGATAGTAACAACACCGCAGTTACAGAGATGATGGGAAGCAACAACACCGGAATGAACGAAATGTTTGGTAACAACACCAATGTGATAACAACTGAAAATTCAGGTATTGTGATTACTGATGCTGTGTCTACGATTGTTGACTCTGTGGTTACAACAACTGAAAGTATTATCAACACCATTTCCAACGTTGTAACAACAAAGACAACCTTTGAAACCACAACGGAAGATTTTTATAATCTAAAGAATCATGGTGAAGAAAGTGAAGAAGCAACATTGTATATTGTCGTGGGGGTTATTCTGCTTATCATGCTTTTGTTGATCGTTATTCTTCTGATTATTTATAGGAGATATAAAAACAGAAGTAGTTTCAGATCAGGAGTTTATTGTGTTACAAATTTAAAAGAAATTAGTACGTCTAGTTGTAATCAGAAAGAAGCTCCAATTCAACAACGCATGGCGAAGTATCCTTAATGATTTTGGTAACAATCTTTATTTATGTCACTGGTGATATCTTAATATGTAAAGCCTGTTATGGGGGCTATATTTATTTATTTATCTATCTTCCTAATGTTATTAATTGCTACTACTTTAAATGTATAAAAATTGCATTGTAATAAATAATTATTCATAAACTTTTGTTATTAATTCCTGAATTTATCATACAAGAATGGCAAAAAAAACCTTTTCTGTTATGCACCAAATTCAGACAAACCAGGTAAAGCTTTTAGAAAGAAAATTCTATAAATTCATTTAGAGTTGTGTTTAAACAAAAACTAAAACCTCAAACAAAATAAAAAGATTTAATTAAAATTCTAACCTAACATTTCGACACATTACAAATAACAAATACATATAACTCACGTTTATTAGGTGTACTTCCGAAAGTGGACTGATTGGCACCTCCAAATGAAAACGCCATTTTGCACTTGAATTATGGTAAAAACGTGAAATATTTAACTTGTACAAATTTTCTTCAAAGATTCAAAAACAAATGTCAAACAGCGGAGTTATGTCATTTGTCAAAACTTGAAAACATCATTTTTGCTTATAGCCAACATAAGAAAAATTAAATTCATATAAAATAAATTCAAACTTCAAAGTATGCTCCCGTGTGATCTAATTAGGGACTTGAATCAGTTTACAAATTATTATTGTGGTACTTTAAGGGTAGTAGGAAGTTAAAAAACAGCTTTAATTTAATGTCTGACCGGTTTATGTATGTGGTAGCACTGCGTCATTATCGTGACATTCTTGACATTTGGCATTTGCACTTGCAGATTGTTAGTTCTGTTTTTGTACTTTGAAATTTTAATGTTTTTGTAGTAAATTCTCTCACAAATCCTCTTAATTTCATAGTTTTTTCAACACAAGTGTGTGCGTGCTTTATGAGTGTTAATAATTTCGAACCGGACATATTTTTTGCGGCTTAGTGCAAATTTTCCACCCTTAATTTATTTTTGTATAACAGTTAATAGCAAACTATAAAATGGCTGAAAGTAACGGCGAAATGTCCGAAGAAGACATAATTATTAATGATCAAGACGGGTTACCTAATGTACATCCAAATCTTCTCGCCGAAGCCGATATCGACAGCCCCGAACATGTGACAGATGACGAATTCGAGGATTTACCGACGTCTCTTATCGTTACTAATATTCATGACAGCGTCTTTACCATTCCCGGTAATTTGTTGTGGAATTTGTAAAAAAAACGTGTGTAATTTCCTCTTTTAGAGCGAAAATCTGAAATGGAAAGCCTCTTTCGAAATTATGATTCTAATGTCACGTTTCAATGGTTAAGGAGTTTTCGAAGACTGAGAGTCAACTTCCAGACACCGGTGGCAGCCGCCAGTGCCCGCATCCAGCTGCACCAATACAAAATCAATGATTCAGTGATCACCTGTTATTTTGCTCAACCTGTAACTCCCGTAAAAAACAGTAGTCTTCAACCACCAGCACCCTTCAAGCAGTTCCTAATATCACCCCCTGCTTCACCTCCACTTGACTGGGAACCTAGGCCTGAAGGTGAGCCTATAATCAATCATGATCTTCTTGCAGCATTGGCTACTTTAACACCGGGAGCTTCACATGAATTGCATCCGCCATCTCCAGGACAACCAAGCATTGTTGTACACACTGCACTAGGTGCTAATAATTCCGGTTCTAAGCCTATGTTTGCACCCACTACATGTCCCGAACGGAGTTAATATGGCACTATGCAGTGTATATAAATATCTTTGGAGGTTTTGATGATTGTTTAACTAAATGAAACTGTCTGGAATATTTTTTTAAAGGCTTCTGAATTTTCAGAACCTCCTAAAACAGTCAATTTCTCTCTAAATGTAGATCTGCCCCATCAGATTATCACAAGATTCCTCCTTGTTGTAACTGAATGTTGAATTGCTATGAAAGCTGTTGATATGTTGGTTGTAATGATGTATAATTAAACTCAATGTGATACTAAAACTGTTGCTAAAACTAAAATATTTCCTAAAGTACTCAATAACTGATTTATTATCTTCAATTAGATTAAACCACATTAAAACCGGTTTCAAGCAGACATTTTCCCCCTGTTGTAAAGAAATTTTGTGGTTAATTGTAGATCAAATTTAACAACATAAACAGCAAAATTGGAAAAACAACAAGTTTCAATTAAGATGATGTAAATTTTAGCCAGCAGAAAAAGTTGGACGGATTTTGTAACGAATTGACCAATATCTTACTTGAAACAGGTTATTGAGGTTTTATGAGATTTTTGGCCAGAGCAAATAAGAAAAAGCATTAATTTTTCGTCTCTTCCTTCTTGTAAAGACACCATTCAACTTGAAACACAAAAAGTTAACACCAACTGACTTTCATTGACCGTAAAGGCTTAATAGAAGTAGGCTTAACGAACGTAAAATGCGAGCCAAGTCAAAATTTTTGACCACCAAAGTTCTATTCCGCGCTTGAAAGATGTTAAAATTTTGTGTTCAGCTTAAATCTGACCTGTAGAAGCTATGGGTTGATAAATGAATATAGCTTTGTATTTTAAAATAGAAGTGATTATATTTTGTATAAATTTTTATGTGTATAAAAATTCAGGCTTTTGTAAAGTTGAATTTAACATCCAAGGTCATGGCATTCTTCATTAGTACTTTAGTGAATAAAAGTAATGTAATGATCAAATAGTACTCAGTTTAGTGTTTAGATCCCCTGCTGAAAACTTTTGAACTTTCTTATTATGATGACAACGAATTTACAGTTTAATTTTGTACTAGTCTTTAATCTGTGATTTCCTATTTTCACTGCAATGGAACGTAATTTAGTTATTGTTATATAAACGTGTATTATGTTTTAATTTATTTTTTGTTTTATTGTTCCTACGTTTTGGAAATGTTACGTACATTTTCCTTTTTTTAGTGCCATTGATGCATGATCTTGCATTGTCATTTCAACATGAAAAGGTAACATTCGTGCTTACTAAGTTCTATGGAAATGTGGTAAATTTGTAAGTAATTTAGTTTTTCTCACAGTTTTTATATTTCTCTGAAAATAAATGCTCCAAATTTGACCATTCCCTGAGAACGAAATTGAGCTAATTTAATCAAGTTCAGATACCTAATAAAAGACGTAAACGATGTACAATACCTATGACTGTATATTTTCTCTAGCTGGAACTTACTTTAGATGTTCTTTCCTCGACTTGTGCACATTCAAGACTTTTACTTAAGCTTGAATTTCCCCTCAAGTAGATTATTTTCAGTTGCGATTCAAGCTTTTCACGAAGTCGATTCATATTTATCCACGTGTTATTTGTAAAAAGGTTCTAATTATTTTGATGATATAAAAAGACGTTACAACATGTATCTATGTGTAAATAAAGTTATTCGTTGATACTTAGCTGGTGTCTGATTAAAGTACGTGTTGACTTGTAAAAATATTTATTTGATCAATAAATACAAACGGTGCGAACGAATTCACAACAAAAACTGATAATAACAATAATCGTGTTTCTAACATTCACCTAGTGACTCCTAGAGGTTGCATCTGTTCGGAAGTTGGTGCTTTGGCGGTGACTGGTGCTTCTTCGTCGTGTTGCTTCTTTTTGCAGCAGGAAGTGAAGAATGTGTCGCCTTTTCCGAAGTTTTCCCCATCTCGGATTGTTTGGGGCATCGGTTTGTTTAAAGTTTCAGGTAGGAAGAGGGTGAGGAAGCCGGAAACAAGAGCTATAACGGCGAAGATTATGGAAGGTAGAGTTGGATCGAAAGAATCTAAAAGTGTTATGAGAGGAGTAAGGGCTCCAGAGGTACGAGCGCACATGGCTCCAATTCCAAGAGCTGAGTTTCTGACAACTGTCGGGAATAATTCAGCAGAGTAGTTGTAAATAATTGCGAAAGAACTGGCGATTAAGAATTTTCCGGCGATGACGAAGGAAGTCGACTCGATACTTCCCATGGTTAAGTTTGCAGCGACGATACAGCAGATTCCTCCAAGGATCATGTTTAGAGAAGTCAAGGAGCGCCTACCCATTTTGTCCATTAAATAAACCGTGATGACGTAACTGGGTAATTCGACCAAGCCCATAACAAAAAGGATGAGGTAAGGATCTCCACTTAGTTTCCCGCTGCTGAGTGACAATCCGTAATAGACAAGAGAATTTGCGAACCAGTTTAAGCAGACATTTAGAGTTTTGATCCGTAGATTTGGAGTTTTAAATAAGTCAAGAACACCAGCGGAGTCTTCAGTCTTAGTTCTACTCTCTGCGGTTCCTTTCGAGACGAATTCAGCTGCTTCTAGGTTGATGGGGCTTCGGTTCATTTTTAGAGCCTTTTTTACTATTTCGACGGCTTCCCGGGGACGTCCATTAGCCCAGAGCCAGCGTGGAGATTCGTCCATTAACCAGTAGTGTCCGATTAGAAGAAGTCCGTGGAGACCATACACGATTTGGAGGAGTTGTCGGTCTTTGATGAGGGCCCCCCATCCTGCTACTAACATTATACCGCAAGCGAAAGCGGCTTGGAAGGCTACACCACACATTGAACGTTTGCTGGGACCCACTAATTCCATTGTAAGGACAAAGCCTGGAAAACAATGTTGAAGATATGAGAGAATTGGCTCTGAAATTACCTGTTATATAGCTTCCAGCAGATCCAAAGATCCCATACAAATATCTCAATACTATAAAAGAGTAATAATCCGGAGTGAAAGCCACAGCTACTCCTATAACAAGTTGCAACAAAGCAGACCAACAGAAAATCGGTTTCCTCCCGAATTTATCAGCCATGTTTCCGAGAGTCACAGCTCCGGTAAAAACACCAAACATGTACATTGACTGGGCGACAGCCCCCATCCATCGATTATCACAAACGAAACTCCATTCAATCGCTCGTGAGGTCTTGTAATAAGTGTCATCATACACCCAAACGTCACAACTGTAGGATTCATTGGTGGTCATATTCAAGAGTTTGCAACTATCGAAACCACCTAAAGCCGATGTGGGGAGATAAGAAGCAAGTTCTGAATTATTTAATCGTGTCATTGTGTGGTTTACATCAACGTCTGGAATTTCACATCTGAAAAAAGTACAGTTAGGACTGATAAATTAATTAAAATGATACAGACCTGTGATCAGGTACTGCAGCAACTGTGACAAGAGACAACATGTGTAAACCAGCAGTTACGGCAGATAGAATGTGGAGTGTGAATTGCCACATTTGGTACTTGCCAAAATCACCTGGAAATTGAAGAAATAAGTTAAATTTTGTATATAATTGTATTGTTTTTATTATAAAAAAAATATAACGGAGTGTGGGAGATTTGCTTTTGGGAATTTCGTTCTTAATTACGTGTACTTTTAAGATTGCGTTTTATTTTTAACTATATCTTTTATACGATTTCAGACCAGAGAACTTTATTTTATGGTGGTGGTCACATAATTTTCTTCAAAGCGAAAATTGACCTAGTGCTCCTGTTTGAATCTGGGCAATTTATTATGTTCTTTACACTGTATTAAAACAGTTGATTGCGCAAACTATTGCATGTACTTTAACGAACAACAGATTACCCAAAATTACTCCAAACCAATTATTCTAAATTGTAGGTACAAAATACGAATAATGGACTTGTTGCTCAACAAATTATCGATAAATTGTTACGAACAAAAGTTAAAAATGACATCCTGTTTTGAATTACTTTCATAAAACCCAAGCGGACTATCTTTGATAAATCGTTTTTGATATCATTATCAGAAAGCTTCCTTTGACAGTTTACCTATTGTAACCTACTGTCACTGATTTCGTAAATGAGATCATGTACCAATATTTTTTAACAATGCCCTACTTTACTTGGAAGAGAAAAATCACGTTTGTTTACTTTTTGTGCAACTTTATGTAAAATTGTTACGATCGCATCATTACTAGTGAGTTTTCGAGTTTCGTTAAACAACTTTTGCGCACTGAAAATAAAAATACAATCGGGAAAACGAGTTATATTTTTAGTTTGTTATAGTGTTTACGTTTTAACACTTTCTGCTACGTTCCACATCTGCCATTTGAATTTTTATACCCATATAAAACTTTATTGGATTATTTTTTTAGAAAAAACAGAAAACAGACTGATTTTAATAGGAAGAACCGGACTGAAATAATGACAACAATTTATTATATTTGCATAAAATAAATTCTGATAAGATAAGATGTACATTTGTGTAATCTTAAATCACCGTATTAATTAGCAAGGATTTCCATAACATGTAATAGATTTGCTCTTTATTTTTTTCTTAATAATTTCAAACTTATAATTTTATTTTTAATCTCGATCACGGATCAAATGCTTGACATTGATATTAGTTGTTTGTGCAAATGTAAAAATATGGAAATTTTCTTATAAAATTTATAACATACATATAAATTCGATTACAATGCATTTCGTAACTTAAAAAAGATTATCTATTTTCCAATTGGAATAATATAAAATTATGATTCCACAAGGCTGTCTGGTGATTTGTTTTTTGAAATATAAACACCAATAATTGTTTGAATTGGGGCATTAGCATAACTTATCTAATGATACCGTTGATAATCATTTTTGTTATTTACATAAGATATTACAGTCGCAAATTCTCCACTCGAAAACACCTTGCATTTCCAAAAACCTTGAATAAACATGTCTCTTGTATTACCATGAAGTCATGAACAAACTTACAGTGTCTATGGCGTTATAATTGGAACTTCTATTGAATTGATATAACATGTAAATTAAATAATACATTCCTGTGGTTGAAGGAAAAGTTCTCAATTAAGATTGTGTTGCTAAACACTCAATTTCAATTCCAAGAATTTTTTGAGTTGAAATTATACCGTTTAGTATCGCGCGTCAATTTCAAAAATCCAAAGACATTTTGGTATGTTTTTATCTATTTTTACATATGCAAATTTGTGCAGGAAATGACTGGTTCATTTTCTAGGTCATACTAGTGATATGAATATTGATTATCCACTTTTGTTACTTCTCATTTATGGAGAGCGATTAGGCTTTGATGATTCATTTGACATTTAGAACGATTAAGGCTATAGAAATCGAAATTAAACCCTTGAACATTTAACGACTTTTTTTTTAGATTTTTTTTAACCATATTTGTGTTGAATTTTACATTTCTTTTTGTAATTTAAGCTATCACCACAGTGCAGTGACAATTAGAAACATAACATGCGTCAATAAATTGTTGATCGCCTACATTTCTAAATATAGACTCTTTATTTTGATTAAACTGTTTCTTTCAAAATTAATGGTAAACAAAACGAGTAATAATATCATTGTTATAGCATGGTGTTCAAATCAAATCACTTTTTTATGGGTAGAATTTGGATTTAACTATATGCGAAGAATGTGGACGGTGGACTATAAAACCCACCCAGTTCTCAAAAACTTTTTTTGTATTATAATAAAATACCTGGATTTCGAAGCAACCGCAACCCAAACCCAAGTAGGAGGGCAACAGACCGATTAAATTGAAATTTTTACAAAAAAAAGTGAATCACATCTTTTCTTGATTTATTTTATGTAGAACGTCAAAATATGATAACTTCCGAGTTCATTCACATATGTTAATGTTATCTCACAATTCGTGCTAGTTGCAGGGAATAATATTCGAGATATAAATCAGTTTTGCTATGCAGATACAGTTCGCTAAGTTTTAACACAAAAGTAAATTCCGTCATAAATAAATTCCCCTCTTTGCGTTAATGTCGTTTTTATTACACATCTTATCGTCATTAACATAATAAATTATGTGCTAATATTAGCGGCGTGATCTATTTTAACAGCTAATTAGCCAGTTTGAACAAACAGTCAAATTTGATTTCATTGCTTCAGTTCCAAATTATTGGGGACAAATCAACAATGTCCCAGTGATAAAGGCGGTAAACATGATATACAAATATCAATCGCAATCTCAGATTTTCACTATAATTTATGTTGAGATATTAGCAATAAAGTTAGATTCCGCAAACTTTGGAAATTAAATATTGGTACATAGTGCAACAGGAGTAACAATTTATGACTCTCCATATATTATCATATTTTGTAATAAATCACAACCGAAATTGACTAAAAAAAAGTAGAGTTTATTTATCTGAATTTTATTGAGTTTTATTATAAACTGTAACCGGTGGATCGCTCTAAATTTAAATTAGTTACCGGGAAAACTAACCAGATCTGCAGATTCAATTGCAGATTTATGTCAGTGACCTTACGGTAACTGTAATGTAATGAGATTTGATGACAATACCTTTCGGTACTTTTGGACTTACCAAGATATCCCATCATGGTGTCCAGATCGTAAGCTCCATCCATTTTGGACGTCGTGAAAACCTTCGGCACTTCTTGAAAACAAAGAACAAAGTTTCCCTACACAGTCTCCACGCACTACTCAACTTTTACTCTTTTACATTTCATGAGTTCCAAGCGACTGCGCTCCTCCGACAAGATAACACCAAATGTGGTTGGAAAACTGATTGGGTTGTCACGCGTGAATTTTGCACGTGGTTTTTCTAAAATTGGTGGTAGCGCAAGAAAATCCAAGTCGCAGGATTAGCGTGACTACAAGTGTTTCTGTATTGTAGTAACGGAACGTTACTTTTTTGATAAGGAATTATACAATCGTAATAGAAATTATCTAGAAAGTGCCAATTTGGTGATAAGTACTAATGTAAATAGTCTATGATTTTAAACTGACCCAGCGTGATCGCGACAATACTATGAACAATTTACCTCGTCCATTGAACGTAATTTTCCATCTCTGAATCTCGCAAAAACTTTATTAGCACCAACAATCTGTTGGGATAGTAACAATTTTCTCCATATTTACGTAGATTCACACCACTTGTCGACACAATTTATTGATAGTTGAGCAAACACTTGATATCAACCATTTATAGGTAAAATGAATTGCCACGCAGCTATGCGACTTACGTAAATACGTCTATACCACCGTCCTTGGGAAAATGAAAATTTAGAATTAACCTATCTGATATCGGAGATCAATATCTTGCCATTTCTCGTGGATTTTCAGTTGCATGATCTATTCAGATTAGAATGAACAAAAATACGACGGTATTATTTGAAAGATAAGATTTTTTATTCAGACTTCGTACAAAATACACGATCTAACAAGTAAGTGAAAGCAATTCGAGATCTATAATAATATAATTACACGGTTGCCTGTCTTCACGAAATTGAAAGTGCAAAGAATGAATCACTTCAACTGTCTGAAATTAAATTGTTTTGTATCAACATGATCGTGGTTTGTGTAATAATAATAAGCAATTTAATTCAAAAGTGTAGATCTGAGCTGTACTGAATGTGGAGAAAGTCTTTCATGGTCTTATATTTTTTTGCTGTTAATTTGGGACAATTTTTACCAGCAGTCCAAGTTGTTAAAAATTAATATTCCTATTTTACTATCACTGGTTTTATTCTGTAGCAAAAACAAATTTTTAATTTATGAAGTCTTTACAAATAGCATTGATAAAAAATTAAGTTATCCGGCGCGGCGCATCAACTCGCGACTTCGGAGCTACACACACGTGTTACATCCTCGGGTGCGCCCGACAAATTAATTTTTTATCAATTCTATTTGTGAAAACTTCATAAATTAGAAATATGTTTGTGATAGACAATAAAACAAGAAGTACGACTGGTTTTTTGATCTAAATTATGTGGAAGAATAGTCATGTTTGAAGTCTCGTCTGAGAACATTTCAGGGGCTTTAAAATAAAAAGAAATCTAGGACAAGTAGAAGTTGTCTTTTAGTTTAAAAGTGAGTGTACATAAAACTGTAATTTTCTAATCTAATTTTTTGTTAACATGACAAGCGTATCATATGATTTAAAACACGAAACGAAATTACATAACTAATTATCTGTAGGATAAATAATTTAATTTAATATCTTAATAAACATGACTATCAATAAATTGAAAGAGTTTGCAGAATAATTAAA
Source organism: Gnatocerus cornutus (assembly GCA_029298725.1). Classification (NCBI taxonomy): domain Eukaryota; kingdom Metazoa; phylum Arthropoda; class Insecta; order Coleoptera; family Tenebrionidae; genus Gnatocerus; species Gnatocerus cornutus. Next base: position 5,394,511 of record CM055514.1, read on the forward strand.
TGGACATTTTTAAAAGTAAATCAATTAAAAATTTATAAAGTGAGAAAACTTTAAACTATAAAATTAATTAAATGGTAATAAATAGTAAATAGATAAATAAGTCTACGTTTTATGGAGCCATTTGATAGCTTGTTAATCCTAATGGGCATATGTGTTTTTTTATTTTACAATTTAGCATAATATAACTGAAGTAGTGCTAAAAGGATGGAAAATTTTCCGATTGTTGTCAAGATTATTTTCGTGCCGGTGAGGTCAATGTCAATAGATTCATTCATAATTCTGTTATGAACGTACACTTCAGTGTTCAATTTACATAATTCTTACGAGTATTCTTTAGTCTTGTTTTTGGTCTTTCAAGCTAATTTCTAAGAAGTTTCGATTTATTAACACATAATATCACCTCCTGAAAGTTCACTTTCACTATTTAGAGACACTTCTATTCTACCACTAGACTATTTTTAAATATAAATCTAAGAAACATCAATAAAAGTGGTCTTGAATTCCGACTTTACTGTGGAGGGAGATATCTTGGAGCATTTCCTGATCTATTTCTGGAAAATGTAGCAAGAAATTGAATTAACAAAGCCACAACAAAATGATCCTGCAATGTTACCCGAAAAACCACCTTCAGTTTTATCGATTGAGGTCTGCAAACTAAAAATTTTCCTATTTTGCTTTTCTCCAAAGGTTTTGAGTTGAAATTATTTTTCTCAATTTTAATAATGCTTTTGGAGTTGTATTTCGTAAAAAATGAGAAGGTTTTTCTTCCTTGTACACTGCGTACTCTTAGAACTTTTTATTATTGCAATAGTTTAATGTATTCTTGTTTATTGTAGGTACATAAATATGATGACGATTTGTTTATTTTTAAAGCTGTTATTACGCATTGAGGATAAAAAATGTTATATTCTAACACAGCAATGGAAATGTTAGTGATTTCTATGTAGTGAAACATTTCGCATAACTGATTCAAATAGTCAAAAGTGACACTATAAACAAAATGTCATAAACTTTAAGTCGAAAAACTCGAAACCTGACAAAATGCAGTTTTATCGAGACAACATTCCAATTCTGTCTTCGCCACCACCCAAAGAAATCATAGAAACTATGACCGGAGGATGTGGGCTATGGCAGATATCCATACTACTACTTCTTTGCATTGCCGAATTTATAGACTCATTAGAAGGGCATACTATGGAAATGTTATTCCCAATTACCATCAATTTCACGTGCGTGGACACCAATGCAAGTCAGTGTTACACTTCGAATGGTAGCAAATGCGAAAACTTTATCTTTGTCAAGACCGACAAGTTTCTGAGTTACACTGAAAAGGTTTTTATTTGTTGACGTGTCCGGCTTTTTAATATTCTTGTAGTTTCTGTTAATTTGCGACCAAAATGTCTACGCTTTCTGGATGTTCAGTATTTATGTCATTGGTATGATGATTGGTTTTTTCCTTGTTGGTTGTTGTACAGACAACTTTGGACTACGAGTTACCATGATGATGTTTATACCAATACATACTTTGACTGGGTTATTTATCATCAGTACTAAAAGCGCGATTTTTTTATTTGTGTCAATGCTAGGGCACGGAATATTCTGTACTAGTCTAACAGTGATGAACATTTTGGGAGGTGAGTTTTAATGAAGGAAAACTTAAAAGAAAATTTGGTTTTAGGATGCGAAGCTGTTGGTAATGCCTGGCGCACTCTTAGTATAGGCCTTGTATGTTTGGCGCGAGGAGCTAGTCATGTTATCTATCCTTACTTTTCCCGTTTATTTGAAACTATAGAAGGATTAATAGCTATTTCTTCAATTTTACCACTGACGCTTTTGATACCGTTGCTGTAACGCTACTGAGGTCCGTAAATATAAATTCAGGTGTTTCCGTAGGTATTATCGAGATTCACCTAATCAGGTGTTCGTTTTATCCAACTTTGCAAGAGGTGAAGGGATTCTGCGGAAGATTGCAAAGTACAACAGACACCCGATCTCACCAAATATTCGAATAAGACCGGTGCAAATCATTGATGTCTCTACCTTTATACATGTTTACGTCTTGATAAGTTGGTGTTTTAGGATTGTAACAAAACAAAAATACCCTCCTATATCCGTATCTGGAAGTGGAAAACAACCCGAAGATCTTATTTGTCTCTAATTTGTATCTATTTGTTTCTTGGGTACTGCAGCAGCGTTCTTTTTTCCTACCACTACAAAGACTTGGATCATTACACCATATTTGGTGTTTGCGGATGCTTGGGCTGCATCATCGCTATAGTTCTCTGCCACTTTATATCTCATAAAGCGGTAATCGGTGTTTTCACGACCCTAAAAAGTATAATGATTGGTGCAGTTTTGGCCTACGATATCATATCAAACCAACGAATGCTAAAAGCAAAACTGCCAGAATTCGACAGCGCTGTTCAGATTCCGATTCTGTTTACAGCAATGAAATCAGTTGCTGCTACATTTTTGTTTACAGCCGTCACTGCAGTGGTTAACATCACTCCAAGAATGTTTCCAACAGAAGCGAGAGCTATTGGTTTGGGTTTTTGTGCAAGTGTGGCAGCTTTTGCTTATTTAATTGAAAGAATACTAAGATATTACTGGGATGGATCGATTTTTGTAACTTCCTCTGTTCTGCTATTGAGCCTATTTTTTGAATCGTACGCTTGTATTCGACTATGGAAGGTACATAACCGAGAGTTACCAGATTTAGTGGTGGACTGTGTTAAATTTGAATGGTAAAACAACAGAACTATTTCGAAATGTTTGAATTTTATTTTAGTTCGTACAAACCAACTAGATTCTTCACCATTTGGGATAATGACAGTGACGAAATTGAAATTAAACAATTGGATTTAACTGTGAAAGATAATTAAGAAAACAATAAAAGAAGAAAATAAAATTGGTTTTAATTAGCATGTAGTTTTATGTTGGTGAATAAATCTTTCGATTATGTCGTCTTGTTTTCTCTTGGATTTTATTGACTTTCGTAATTATAATGCCTTTTTGCTCGTGATCTGACTTTATTACGTACCTATTGTTTAAAAAATCGCAAGATTCTGTTTATACATAACAACACATGGCCATTGTTTGATCTTTTGTGCCGGTCATTGCAGTACCGTTAGATACCTACTGTTATTGTTTCATACATCCACTTCCTGGAATTTTGTTGTATTATCTTCGGTGTTTAAGTTAACATTAATTTGTAAATGACCGTTATAGAGAGTTTCTATTATAATCTTTTATACATACTCAGGTACTCATAATTGTAAATCAATAACTGTCATTGTTATTTTATTATTAATTTTTATTTAGTAAACTTTTCGTTTAGTTCTCCAATTCGTCAAATTGAATGGATCATATTTTTTTCAAAAATTGACTGAGTGATCCTAGAATATTCCATTTACAGATGACACTTGTACATCTATTATTATCCATTTGGTTTGTAAACATTCAGAAGTGCATTTCAAGGCCTTTGCAGGTAAGTACGTAATTCTATGTTACCGCAATACAGGCATGTACTTGAAATCAATTATTGGTTTTATGTTAACAAAATAACATTAAACTTTTTAGTTGACCTTTAAATATTATTTCAATTCTAATGAAAGTTGAATCTGCGGAGTGCTTGAGAAATATATTGTTTTATGCCAAGGATTCAGAAAAATATGTTTTCATAGAAATAAATATAATTGAAGTTAATTTAAAACAGTGAGACAGTAAATTAGACGAAGTTATTATCGCTAAATATAAAGTAATAAAATATAAAGTCTATTTATTCGTCACGAGGGTTTGATAACAAATAAAAATATGTATGTATAACGAAAATCGTTTTCGGATTTAATTAAATAATTAAAATAGCGCCCGTTTACCTAGAATTAATCCAAATCCATAATACGTACGATAAAAAATAACTGATTTATGGCCGTTTCAGGTTTATTTTCATTTTTCAATTTTTTTAGCTAACCAAGGCATATTAAGAAACGGTTTGCCCCATCGTTTTTCTCACGACTTTTTTAGTTAAAAATTTCTTTTCAGATATACTGGAAGTCGAAAATTTGATTTTGTTTAAGAAATTTCACGACTAATAAAATTATATGTCCGGACGACATATAAAATCGGAGCTCAATACTGCTTTATCTCGAAAAATACGACAAATCGAAAGAAACTGTTTTTGCCATCGTTTTTCCCGCGATGTTTTGGTTAAGAATTTGTTCTTTGATTTTCCGGAAGTCGAAAATTTGATATTTTCCAAAGAATTTGATGACTAAAACTATGTCAAAATTCTGAGGTCGACATCTCGTTATTTTTGGAACTTGCATTGTTTGTGCTCATTTTACGTAAAATTTTACGTCGATTCCAAGTCTGTGCTCAAAGTCGACGTATAACAACAAGTAACCGAGTTATGACCATTTAAAGTTTCGGATAGTTGATCTTTATTTTTCAAATTTTTAATGCAGCAGAGATGCGGTTTTCGTTACCGCATTAGTTTGCTAAGAATTCGCTTCACATTTTGCGGGATTCAAAAAATCAGAAAAAATTAAATCAGGTTAATCTATCATCGAATTATGTACTTTTTTTTAACTAAAATTTGCAAAAACATCTTCGAATTTATACAGCATTTCGTTCAAAAAAATGTAGCGACCTCTGTTGGCGCCAACACGTAACACTTGTATAGTTGTCTGCATTACCTACTTAATCAAAGCAAAAAATGAAATGTCACATGCCAACATTGCAAATGTCAGATTGACAACAAAGTAGTGTTTTGCATAGCGGAGTACAACCATATGGAAAACAACAATTTGTGATTTAACTTTATTTTCGGACACTATTTTCTGTGCTTCAATTACAATCCAATTCGTGTCGATCATTTAAAATCAACGTCATCCTAGAATAATCGCTCTGAATAAAATTGAAAGTGATCAAATTTCCTGGATAGAATGGCTGATTGGGAAGAAATTAAACGTCTGGCTGCTGATTTCCAGAAAGTGCAGCTAAGCTCCGCTTCACAAAAGTCAGTGCAGGTATAAACTAAAATTGTCATATTAACAAAACGTGTTTTGTAGGTTATCTGAACGTAACTGTATTGAAATTATATCATACTTGAAAGAGAAAAAAATCATTGATTTGATTTTCACCGTCGATGGAAAAGAGTTTCTAACACCCTCACAACTCGTTCAAGACATCAAAAATGAACTCTACGTGAGTGGTGGCCGCATCAATTTAGTTGAACTAGCAAAAATCATTGGAGTTGATCTAGCACATATTACAACCCATTTGAAAGATGTCTTGAAAGGACAGAAAGATATCCAATCGGTATTAGGTCAATTAATTGACTCCACGTACATTACTAAAATAGCAGGAGAAATTAATGAAAAACTTGCCCAACAGGGTCAGATTAACATTAGTGATCTAACCCTACAGTATGACTTGAGTGCTGAATTCTTGCAGCAGCAAGTTGTTGAAAAACATTTAGGGAAGATCATTCATGGGAAACAAGATAGTAATGATCCTAGGGTATTCTTCACTGAATCTTTCATTTCAAGATGCAAGGCTAAAATTCGCGGTGCTTTGAGTGGATTGACTCGCCCCACTCCTGTTGCGTCAATTTTAAATCAGATTAATTTGAGCGAAAAATTGTTTTTCTCACTGTTTGAACAGACGCTGGTACATGGAAGTTTGACCAGCAGAGTTATGGGGGCGCAGTACATTCCCAACGTGTATGCGAGGTCACAGGTAATATCGCATAACCAGGATGCGATTTGGATTATAAATCTTTTTTTTTAGAATGAATGGGTCAATAATTTTTACAAGCAAAACGGTTACTTAGAATTTGACGCTTTAGCAAGATTGGGCATCTCTGACTATAAATCCTACATCAAAAAACAATTCAGCGGTGAAGAAATAACGTTCCTAAATTCCTGCGCCGCTTCTAAGAGAATTTTAGAGCGAGCCGAAGCAGACATAGACGAATGTATTGCTAGTAAATCTCACCTTGATCTCCAATCAAACCTTCCATCCGTTTTTAACGAAAGCGATATTAAACAAATCCTCGAAGCGATTCTAAACAAACAAAAACAACAACAAACGATTGTGATAGAGAGTTACATCATCAGCAAAGCGTTCATTGAAAACCTGGCGACGAAATTCGACGAGTTGGTGAAAGAAAAAGCGAAGTCAATCGTGGAATCGGGTAAATACCAGCAACACCAGACGGAGTTGCAAATTACTTCGTCTAAATCTCAGAAGTTCGACGATGGTGAAGAGAAAATCGACAAACGGGAAGAACGGAGAAAAAAGGCGGCTGGAGGAAAAAGCGGGGGTGGGACTCAAGGTCGGGAAACGAAAACCAAATCAGTTAAGAAACCCGCGCGTGGAAAACACGTCGATGAAGATGTGGAGTTTGTGGAGAAGAAACCGTTGGAGGTCGTCGTGAGTGACGATGTGGCGGATTTGATCCAATCTGAATTGGAAGAAGATGGTTTGGATGAGCTCACGACGCCTCTTACTCAATATTTGTTGCCGCAGTTGAATGAAAAAGGACTCGAAATTGCGAGTGAGATTTATGCCACGACTGTTGCTGATCGTACAGCTAACAGAAGACAAACCCACAATGAGTTGCAGAACAAACTGAATGCTCTCATTGGTGATGTGAGACTATTTGAGAAGGGATTGAAGTTGTTACCGGAAGATCTACAACCGCAGCTGCTGAAATACCTTCTCAAGAGTCTTTGCACAGATGTTGCGACAGAAGTTTTAAATTATGTAGCTGCTGAGCAGAATCTCAGTACGCAAACTGAGAATTTCAATAACGATCAAAGACTCAAATTCGTCAATGACTTGCCTCCAGAATTTAAGAAACCTCTCCTCCCTTTAGTTAAATCATTATCCGGACAAAGTATCGACGATTTCATGGTTGCTGTAGAAGACAGTTTAAGCGCTTGTAGTATGATCATCAAGAAAATCGATAAAAAGAAAGACAGGACGATTGTGCTGAACCACAAACACGTCTTATTGGAACAACTTAATAAATGCGACGATCTTGCCCTAGTTCTGCATTTGACAACGCTCGTCATTTTTACAACAGTGACGCAGTGTATGCTTCATGCTAGTGGTAGACATGTTGCAGCTATTTTGGGGTATCTTAAACAGTACCTGACTGTAGAACAAATAACTGAGTTAACATCATATCATGGTGGGTGAAACTCTCCAATTTTAACATGTACTAATTCTTTGTTTACAGATTTTGTGACTTTAATGTTGAGTGGAGGAACCGAAGCCGAAAGCGCCAAAGAAAAACTAAAAGAGAAAATGCAAGTCGTTAAGAACATCGCGAATGACTTCAAAAAACCCGGCAGCGAAAAATGATATTTGGTGTCTCCTTTAAAATAAGTTTTGATTTGCATGGTCCATGTAAAAATGTACATACGATATCAGTGTTGGGCATGACTCATGTACAATGTAAAATAATTGTATCTAATAAACATTTATTTTAAGTCCTTTGTGGTTTATGAAGAAAAATCATTAGAAATGGGACGAGATATTTTTATTAGCTTTGTTATCGTGCAGACGATTTACCAGGACGGGGTTGATGAACTTTAGTTATTAATTACATATTTTATAATACCGACATAATAGTTACAGTGAATAATTTTTGCATTTGAGTCACAATGATTGTAATAAGATTCTGAACAATAGCGGTCAACGGTCACCACTGGAGAGTCGTGGAAAGTATCGATAGCGACACAAGCGGTAAACAAATAAGTTCTGATAAGTGCGCACATTTTGCAGAAAGATTATTTGCGTTTAAAATGTGCTCACGCTATACTTCCGTTTGTTTTGTCGGCAGTTTAATAATAATCTATTGGCAATTTTTTTCTACCTCGGAACAGTTTTTTACTGTTTTTAATTCCAACATTTGTTTAATTGCATTAATTTTTTATCGTGTTTTACCTATCGGAACCAAAGCCTTGAATAAAACACGTGCCATTAAATTTTGTGACAATGCCGTTCAGATAAGACTAGGAATTAAATACCTATAAAAACACGTTTTTACAATCAACTTGTATTTTCGTAAATGTCACACTTTTTAGCAAAGACACCTTTTTTAAATAAAACAACAATCATTTCTAAAAATACTTTATTAACAATTTTGTACAGTCCTTCAATAAAATAGAATTCTTTACAACGATATGTAAGTAACCATTTTTATTCGAATATTGTCTTTTTGTACATCTATTTCCTAACAGCACTTCAATATCAGTTATTGCGACCGTATAAAATTATAAAATAAATGCAACAAGTCTTATTTAAAAAATTAAATTAGTAAACGATATAGCCAGCAGAATAAATGAAAGCAAAAATCAACTAAATACTTTAAGAACTAAGTCGAGTCAAGGATATCACACGGGACCATCTCCGTTCCGGAAGTCCATGGGTTCTGCAAACAAAGAATGAATTAGGATTCTGCTTATGTATTCTGCTTGCGGTATCGTCATGAACACAAGAAATAGACCCTCTGAACAGGTTTTATTAGTAGTGAGCTCGCGTGCCATATGACGCAATATCCATCCTCGATTTGATTTATGCGCAGTTATGGACTGATTAAATTGCGGTATTCTAGTTATCAAGACAATTGACCAATAATTGACAGTGTTACAGCGGCATAGTCGTAGTAAAATAGTAAATGAATGTCTAGTCATTGCTTCGCCGGAGCAATTGAAGCAATTGCTGACTACATCTAGATAATGGTCTATTACTAAAACCGTCAATTAAAAACAGTAATTAGAAACACAGCCGACTCAACCAGACAATTGCTTAATCCGGTTAATTGAGCACAATCTAATAAATCTTTGGTTTGATTGATAAAACTAAAGAATAAATTGAGGCGTTGTGGCAGATATTAGATCCTATTTGAGCATTGATAGTCATATCCTTCAGCCATTTAGCAAGATTAGCTTATCACAAATTGTCCTTAGCAATTGATAGATTCATACGAAAGCGCAACGAATCTACCATTTCCATTAGCACCTACAATCTACAAGTACGTCGGAAAAAATTACAAATCCCAGAATCAGCACACCCACTCTACATACTATCACAATAATTTGAATTTCGATTATCACAATGACGTTAATATCAGGAAATTTATAACACAGAATACGTATAAGAGCGTTTGTTGGCGTCATTCCTATTGTCGTCTAATTGAACAGCAACGGAAACTCTACTTCTTGCTAACAACTTACCGCTCTTATTGCAAGTCCCGTTTTTGAGAGGATGTTGACTCGAGTCGTCAACTGTAGAAACACAGCGTGTCAGGAACATAGCGATTGATCCAATCGTTGGTGGAATTCCCGCCAGAAGAAGAGCGAGAGTGTAGTTCTTCTCATGTTCGTAAATCACACCAGCGACGTAAGGCCCGATTGTTAACGGTATTGAACAAGTACCCAGCAAAAAACCGATGGCTTGAGCAGCTCCGTCTTTACCACAGATATCGAACGCGATAGGACCCAACAGAGAGATAAAACACCCGTCAAATAGGCCCATTATTAGAGTGATGGCTAAGAGCCAACCGAAGTGTTGAGTTGATAATGGTAAAAGCATCGTCAAGACGCCGATACTGAGAAAAGCAACTTGTTGAAGAAGAATCCTGTTGACTTTTGGGAAGTCTGCGATGTAGCCGAAAATGAGACGCCCGACTCCGGAAGTGATGCCAATGCAAAGTACCGGGAGTTTACCATCCACAGGTCCTTCGAAGTTGCTCTCCACAAACTTGAGCATGTAGACGTACGGAACAAAGTAACCAAATAAAGAAATAGCGATGACTGTTGCCCAAATTAGGTACTTCTTGTTCAGAAAGACGGAGGTATTAAAAGCGTTTCTTAATTGGATTTTATTGGTGTTTTCTTGTTTGATTGGTTTGAAAAGAAACGCAAATACCATGATAAAACTGGCTATTAAAGCTAAGATTCGAAGTGTCCATTCGATTTTGAAATGCTTTAAGCATGCGGCTATAACGTATGGCATAGCGATGGTGAATACAGAACTGCCAGCAGTCACAATACCATTTACTACGCCTAAATATTTTTTAAAGTAGTGGCCGAGAACTGCGAGAGATGGGGTGTAAGCTAGAGCACCACCTAGACCGTACATGACGCCGAAAGTTAAGCAAAGAGCCACTTCATTGTCGAGACAGAATGAAGATAGGAACATGCCGCTTGATGCTATGAGACCGCCAATGAAGGTAGTTCTTCGGAGGCCGATAAAGTCGGTGAGAACGCCCGATACTGCTGAGACTAGGAACATTGTACCCATCGCCAAGGATCCCACGAGAGCTGAAAAGACATCAAAATTACTAGGATAACATATTAACGGATATTTTAATAAAGTACTACGTTGTTTTTGTATCTCTTTAATCCCTACCGCAGTCCATTGACATCAAAAATTGGTGTTATGAGTTTATCTTGTAAGTTTTCAAGTTAAACATAAATAACCGGATCGAATTTCCATGGTGTAGTGCTTCCGGATTGTAAATGTAACTTAATATTTTCGGTGAACTAATAAAAATGTACATTTCTCTGGTACTGTATTGTAAATAGATACTTTCTGGTCACTGGTGGTCATTCGCTCAATTTAGATAAAGTGTTATCGACGGCTTCTGTATCCAAGCTAATTACTCTACAACAGCGGGTCAAACTATTATCTAATTCAGGGTACAATTTAAATTAATAATGTCCGTAATCGCGATCTGTTTGCATAATTGCCAAAAACCTTAATTTTGCATGGAAAAAACTGTTCATTTTTATGAGTTCATCAGACTTGAACACGTGTTGTAAAAGGTCATTTGGTATTGTAATACGAGTATGTAAACAGATTGATTTACGATTGAAACAGAAGTTGTGCAAATGAGTAAACCTCTGTTAGGTACTAACTTATTGCAACAAAGTTTCCTATCGGAAAGTAGTCATGTTAATGCGCCCTAAAATTAGGAGTAAAGTGTCGTTTTCTGATTAGACGATTGCAGTAACTTATGGGTTGTTTCTCCTTGACTGCGAAATGTTCAATTTTAAACTCATTTCACAAAAAAATCCACAAAGTAACATACGGCTTGGCACCAGTTTATTAACGAATTCGCGATTTGATCATAAATAATTTATAATATTCAAATTTTCTGTGAAAAATTGCTGGCTGGTCAAAGTCGACCTCGAACTATTACAATGGGCAGCTTTCGGTCAAATTTCAGCCTTCCTGTTGGCACAGTACTGGTTTGCCGCCCTATCACACATATTTGTTTGTTTCTCTTGTTATCAACATTGTTCATTCTCCGTTACACCGATAAGGAATTTCGTTAGAAAATTAACTTAACCAGACTCAATCTTTTAAAGTTTGTACCTATTTTTAACAACGCGTTACATGATTCTAGTACACATAGTAAAGGTGCTATTGCATCACCTGCAAGTCGTTCTTTTTAATGCGCCCCATTTCTAATTATAAGCGTCCAGACGAAGTAAAAAAAGACGAGCGTTTCGTCTAGACTGGAATTTTTGTCTTAGCATTGTCGGGCAAGTGTTAACAAATGATTCACGAAATGTAAAAATAGAACGATTATCTTTCCAGAAGTCGATAGCTAAACTCTAATTTCCTTTCGCATGGTACCAATCGGTAACACGTGCACGACCATGTTAGTCCAGGTCTCAATACATCTAAAGTTCTAAAAATACTCTTTGATTCTTTCTCCTCCTTACCTGCATTTCCGGACGGGTTCGTCGAGCCTTTACTCTTGAGGATGTCATGAAATTCCGCGTATAAGACGCTATAGGAGTTAACGACTCCAAAGAGAATACCATTGCAAAAAAAAGAGCCGATCATTACAAGCCATGCTCTGGTGCCGCTGTCCGGAGGTTCGTTGCTCTTGAAGCCGGCATCCACGTCCTTTTTCGGGCTTGGGTTATTGAGAATCGTAACGTTTTGCTTGCCTAAGAGGGTGGTTCCAGCGTCTTCGATCATCTTAAGTTGAGAAAGTAGGCACTTGACACATTACCGCGTGTTATGCTAAAGAACTGCCGGTTCTCACTCACGTGGACGACATCGATTCCCGACTCTGATGTCTGTAACTCTGACCTAGTGCCTAGTGCGCGTGGGACCATGAATTATTGTCTTGGTGGCGCTTGCGCGATGTTCTCTTTATGATAACGAGACTACCGCAAGAATATCGGATTATTTGGTGTGGGGGCGGCGAATGCGATGTACCTTGCGGAATTGGACGCTAGACAAGTGGATACTGTACACCCACTACTATTTTTACTACTACTATGGGCGAATGAGTAAGCGCCGATGCGTAATTTGGAACATCAATGGCACGAGGTTTCCAGAAAAATTTTGAGTCGGTATAATTTTTACTTCTATTAATTTAAACAAACACTTCTGTATTAATCATCTAATATCAAGATAATTCAGTTATTCCCAGTACAACACTGCCGATTATATTTACTACCAGATAAAAATAGATGTGTATTGGCTACCCAACATCACTAGCAAAGTATTTTATAAAAAATGCAAAGGCTAAGTGAAGCTACCAATTTATATTTATATCTTGAAGTCGAAGATTTGGTTTTCAAGCTGTAAGCATAAACTTGGTAACTATTCTTCGCGTGAAAATAAAGCAAATAATAGACGAATCTTCATTCATAAGCTTGTAGAAAGTAGCAAAGTCCAGTCCCAAGTCGTTTTACAGTGCCTTGACCCTGGGACGTGTTTGTTGTAGAAGAAAACTGTGTTTTGCTAAAAATTATTTCAAGAAGATCACCAAATTCAACCGGTTTTGCGCAGCCTTTCCCCTTTCCATAAACCTTCGTCTTCTTTGCTTAATCATGTCTGGTTTTCCCTATAATGCAGTAGTAGTTAAATATGCTTAGCGTGCTACTCGTAAATATCATTTTACTTCATCTTAGTGTTGGTCAGGGTGTTATAGGTGATAAAAAAGAGAATTTTGACGTATATACTTGTGCTATATTGGTGATTTTAGGCAATGTTTGCAACGTGGAAGCGTCCGGAGTTTCCGGCAAATGTAAACTGTTAACAGATTGTAAACAAATTCGTGATGAAATATTAACCTTGAATCGGGTTCCCAGCACATGCGGGTTTCAAGATACTCAGCCCATAGTTTGTTGTCCTCCGGAGCCTGGCATAAAAACCAGACAAAGTATTTTATACTTTTTGTGCAAAAGACATCATTTAAACGTACTTATATAATTTTCAGAATGTAAAGAGTACTCTTCGTTTGCTTCTGAAGGAGGAAATAAATGTCATAACATTGTAAAACGGATAGTTGGAGGAATCAAAGCGAAGAGAAAGGAATTTCCACATATGGCTCTAATTGGATTTGGGGAAACTATGACAAACATATCATGGCTATGTGGTGGTACAATAATTAGCGAAAACTACATTATGACAGCTGCACAGTGTTTGAGGAACAAGCATATGTGGGTAACAACTCCTTTTTTTTGAGGACTTCATAATTTGCAACGAGATTAGGAACTTATTTTTGATATTTTAGAGGAGATCCAAATTATGTCCAAGTTGGAGTGTCTAACATACTCGATAATGACCACAAACAAATCTTCAAAATCGTAGAAAGAATACCATATCCTAAGTTCCAAGCCCCTTCGAAATATCACGATATTGGGCTTATAAAACTCGAAAAATCTATTGAATTCAATGCATTTGCAAGACCTGCATGTCTTTACTACGATTCACAAAACGCCTTTGACAATGTAATTGCCACAGGCTGGGGTAGAACAGATTACTCTGGACAAACTAGTGAGGACTTATTGAAGAACACTTTGAGTATTGTTAGTTATGAAGTTTGTAACGCTACTTTTGGAATATCTCGCCAATTGAAAGACGGAATTAAATATGACAAGCAAATTTGCGCAGATTCATCGAAAGACGGAAAAGATACTTGCCAGGTACTTTTTTCGGTGTTTTAACTAGAAGTAAAAATTGTTTACAGGGGGACTCTGGAGGGCCAATACAAATATATCATTCAGGGGATGACATCACGTGCATGTATGATATAGTGGGGATAACTTCGTTCGGAAAATTGTGTGCTAAGTTTCCATCTGTTTATACCCGAGTTTCGTATTATTTAAAATGGATTGAAGAGACTGTTTGGTCTTAAAAAATTTTTTTTCATTGTTCCCGAAATGTTAAGACCTGAATTTGAATATTAACTTTGTTAATTTTGCTTTATCTGTAAAGTTTTAATCCGGCGCATCCACCATATTTTCCAAAAAAATATTTTACTGGATGAACAAACACTTTTTTCAAAGTCCGTGAGAATAAGAAGTGAAATAATAATTTGTGGAGATTCAATTGTGCAATTGCAGTTTTGGCTTTCTAAAATCAAGTATACACAAAAGATGCTGTAGGCATAAACTGGCCATTCGTCTGGCGAAAATCACAACAATTATACTACATGCGCAGAGACGATACCTAAAAGAAAACGAAAATTCATAAGCTTGCAGAAAGCAGCAAAGTTCAATCTCAAGTTGCCATGACCTGTGCAGCGCCTTTATCTACAGAAATCAGCGGCATTTTGCTAGAAAATACGTAAATAGAATCATCAAAATTAACCGCTTTTGCGCAGTATTTCCCCTTTCCACAAAATTTCGTCTTCTTTGCTTAATCATGACCGATTTTCCTTATAATGCAGTAGTGATAAAATATGCTTAGCGTGCTGCTCTTAAATGTTATTTTACTTCATGTTGGTGTTTGCCAAGATGTTATTGGTAATTAAATATTGATAAAACTATCAATTATGCTAGTGAATTTGGCTATTTTAGGCAATGCCTGCACCATAGAATCATCCAAATTTTCTGGGAAATGTAAACTATTAACAGATTGTAAACAAATTCGAGATGAAATATTAACCTTGAATCGTGTTCCCAGCACATGCGGGTTTCAAGATACTCAGCCCATAGTTTGTTGTCCTCCAGAGCCTGGCGTAAAAAGCAGACAAAGTATTTTACATTTTTTGTGCAAAAGACACAGTTTAGACATATTTATATAATTTTTCAGAATGTAAAGAGTACTCTTCGTTTGCTTCTGAAGGGGGAAATAAATGTCATAACATCGTAAAACGGATAGTTGGAGGAATTAAAGCGAAGAGAAAGGAATTTCCACATATGGCTCTAATTGGATTTGGGCAAACTATGACAAACATATCGTGGCTATGTGGTGGTACAATAATTAGCGAAAACTACATTATGACAGCTGCACAGTGTTTGCGAAACAAGCATATGTGGGTAACAACTCCATTTTTTTGAGGACTTCATAATTTGCAACGAGATTAGGAACTTATTTTTGATATTTTAGAGGAGATCCACATTATGTCCAAGTTGGAGTGTCTAACATACTCGATAATGACCACAAACAAATCTTCAAAATCATAGAAACAATACCATATCCTAAGTTCAAAGCCCCTTGGAAATATCACGATATTGGGCTTATAAAACTCGAAAAATCTATTGAATTCAATGCATTTGCAAGACCTGCATGTCTTTACTACGATTCACAAAACGCCTTTGACAATGTAATTGCCACAGGCTGGGGTAAAACAGATTATATTGGAGAAAGTAGTGAGGACTTATTGAAGAACACTTTGAGTATTGTTAGTTATGAAACTTGTAATGCTACTTTTGGAATATCTCGCTATTTGCAAGACGGAATTAAATATGACAGGCAAATTTGCGCAGATTCATCGAAAGACGGAAAAGATACTTGCCAGGTATTTTTTTCGGTGTTTTAACTAGAAGTAAAAATTGTATTACAGGGGGACGCTGGAGGGCCAATACAAATATATCATGAAGGGGATGACATCACGTGCATGTATGATATAGTGGGAATAACTTCTCTCGGAACATTGTGTGCCAAGTTTCCATCTGTTTATACCCGAGTTTCGTATTACTTAAAATGGATTGAAGAGACTGTTTGGTCTTAGAAAATTCATTTTCATTGTTCCCGAAATGTTAAGACCTAAATTAGAATATTAACTTTGTTAATTTTACTTTATCTGTAAAGTTTTAATCCGGCGCATCCACCATATTTTCCAAAAAAATATTCCACTAGGATGAACAAACACTTTTTTCAAAGTCCGTGAGAATAAGAAGTGAAATAATAATTTGTGGAGATTCACTTGTAACGAGTGCAATTGCAGTTTTGGCTTTCTAAAATCAAGTATACACAAAAGATGCTGTAGGCATAAACTGGCCATTCGTCTGGTGAAAATCACAACAATTATACTACATGCGCAGAGACGATACCTAAAGGAAAACGAATCTTCATAAGCTTGCAGAAAGCGGCAAAGTTCAATCTCAAGTTGCCATGACCTGTGCAGCGCGTTTATCTACAGAAATCAGCGGCATTTTGCTAGAAAATACGTAAATAGAATCATCAAAATTAACCGCTTTTGCGCAGTATTTCCCCTTTCCACAAAATTTCGTCTTCTTTGCTTAATCATGTCCGATTTTCCTTATAATGCAGTAGTGATAAAATATGCTTAGCGTGCTGCTCTTAAATGTTATTTTACTTCATGTTGGTGTTTGCCAAGATGTTATTGGTAATTAAATATTGATAAAACTATCTATTATGCTAGTGAATTTGGCTATTTTAGGCAATGCCTGCACCATAGAATCATCCAAATTTTCTGGGAAATGTAAACTATTAACAGATTGTAAACAAATTCGAGATGAAATATTAACCTTGAATCGGGTTCCCAGCACATGCGGGTTTCAAGATACTCAGCCCATAGTTTGTTGTCCTCCGGAGCCTGGCATAAAAACCAGACAAAGTATTTTATACTTTTTTGCAAAAGACATCATTTAAACGTACTTATATAATTTTCAGAATGTAAAGAGTATTCTTCGTTTGCTTCTGAAGGGGGAAATAAATGTCATAACATTGTAAAACGCATAGTTGGAGGGATCAAAGCGAAAAGAAAAGAATTTCCCCATATGGCTCTAATTGGATTTGGGGAAACTAAGACAAACATATCATGGCTATGTGGTGGTACAATAATTAGCGAAAACTACATTATGACAGCTGCACAGTGTTTGAGGAGCAAGGACATGTAAGTAACAACTCCATTTTTTATGCACTTCATAATTTGCAACGAACTTATTTTTGATATTTTAGGGGAGATGCAAAATATGTTCAAGTTGGAGTGTCTAACATACTCGATACTGACCACAAACAAATCTTCAAAATCGTAGAAAGAATACCACATCCTAAGTACCAAAACTCTTCTATGTATCACGACATTGGGCTTCTAAAACTCGAAAAATCTATTGAATTCAGTGCGTTTGCAAGACCTGCATGTCTTTACTACGATTCACAAAACGCCTTTGACCATGTAATTGTCACAGGCTGGGGTAGAACAGATTTTCTTGGAGAACTTAGTGAGGACTTACTGAAGGTCACTATGAGTGTCGTTAGTTACGAAGCTTGTAACGCTACTTTTGGAAGAGCTCCCCAATTGAAAGACGGGATTAGAAATGACGAGCTAATTTGTGCTGGTTCATCGGATAATAAAAAAAACTCTTGCCAGGTATTTTTTTCGGTTTTTTAATTCAAAGTGAAAATTGAATTACAGGGGGACGCTGGAGGGCCAATACAAATATATCATTCAGGGGATGACATCACGTGCATGTATGATATAGTGGGGATAACTTCGTTCGGAAGAATGTTTTGTGTGCTTCCGTCTGTTTATACCCGAGTTTCGTATTACTTGAAATGGATTGAAGATACTGTTTGGCCTTAGAAAGTATACTTTCATTATCCCACCTGAATTTGAATATCAAATTTGTTAATTTTACTTTATCTGTAAAGTTTAATTCTGGCGCATTCACCATATTTTCCTGAAAAATATTCAGAATGAACAAATTTAATACTTTACTGAAATGTGCGTTAAGTTCCAAAAACAAAACAAATAAGATTAATAGACAAAATTATATACATTTAAATACTCTATAAATCCGCGAGAATGAGAAATAAAATAATAAATTATAAACACTTCGAGGCCGTGAAAAGTAAATATCGGCATACACGCTCATGAAACAGAATAGCCGCCGCCGTAGGACATTCCACCACAAGTCAAAGGTAAGTTAAGGGTCTACGAGCCTGCCCGAAAATTTCTGTTTGAAAAGTATGCAACTTTAACAACACCTTTGATTGACAGCTGCCAAAAGGGATTACCGAGGATTTGGTAATGAGGGAATCATAAACTTTATGGAAACGGTCGCTTGACCTGCACATTTCCTAAGAAACCCAGCGGTTGGAACAATAAATTCGTGTTGGACCAAAGATGAGTTTAAATATCAGGATTTGAGTTTCTCTGCGTTTTGAGCCCGTGAAATTTCTGTTTCTAGTAGGTAAAAATTTTACGGGCGTAATTTTTTTTTTCAATTAATGGAAAATGTATGTATAAAATCCGCAAATTTCCAGTTTCCATAGTACGTAATGGCAAAATGTTTTTTAATTGAAAAATGTAATTTTCGTAAATGTAGTCCAAAATTTTTCCTCACTGGTCGCCGGGGAAAGTCTAAAATTACTTATTATTTTATTATTTTTATTTGAGAAAAACGCATTTAATTTTTTTTAACCAAACCTTTTACCTGACACATGAGTTTTTGGGCCTTTTTTACTTTGTTGTTTTCTGTGATTTAAAAATTAACTCTTCATAATAATACATCCCGATAGTCAATAAAAATAGTTCCCTAATTCATTTTTAACAATTTTAACATTTTAAATTATCATAGTTTCTATATTGGTTAATATTTTTTAAGTCAGAACCACACAGGAAAAGCAAAATTGTCGTTTAATGTTATTATGCAAAAAACTATTTTTTAAAAACCTGTATCCACTTGTGTCTTTAATAATCTCTAATAAGCTACCTGCTACCGGTGGATTTTACACTTAACCAATAAGACAATTTGCTTTCAAAAATGTTTTGCTTTAAAAAATCCCGAGATTAACACCATAATTTCCATTTCAAGAAAATATTGCAAATCCCTAAACTCCAATCATCCAAAAGGAATTAAAAACGAATTTGAGTTTCTTAGCTTACCTACTTAGAAAAAGACATTTAGAGGGTGATAGCCCCACTTCTTTATCCCACTACAACAACAAATAAAGGGATGAAAGCCCTATGTATAAATATCTTGAAAAAAAATATTTAAATTCTTTCAGTCTGTGAACACTTGTGTTTTTGACTGTGCTCGATTTCTGAATCAATTTACTTTTCTAAATCTCTTTAGTGAGTTTTTTTGTTCAAAGTGGGTGAGTTGCTTGTATCAGAATTGCTGTTTATTTCAGATATAGAGAGTGTTTATCGTTACTGGCAAATTTTTGTTTTTTAGATTAGATTATTATTTGCTTTTAATTATTTTATTTTACAATGGCGAACGGTTCAATAAATCATGTAAGCACATCAGTTAAACGAAAAAGTAGAAAGCAAATTGCGAAGCGGTTATGGAAAAATGTTAGAAAGAGTTCCAAAAGTAAAAATGTAAATAGCGGTTTTGAGTCAGAGTTATCGGACGATGTCTTTGAAATAGAAAATGTTTCCAATAATACAAATTTTTCTCTCAGTGGTCGTAGAATTGTAGATATAAATCATTTGTTTAATACTATAAAAAATTTAAAACACGATCAATTTAATTGCAATTTTTAGAACTTTGATATAATTGCGGAAAAACGAATAGGTTTAAAAAGTATATTTACGTATAAGTGTAACATGTGTAGAATTGTAGATACTTTCAGTTCAGAACCAGAAAATGCTAGATGTGAAATTAATGAATCTATTGTTTGCGGAAATGTTGCTGTAGGTGGGGGTCATGCGCAATTAACTGAATTTTGTGCCGCTTTAGATAAATTTTGTGCCGCAAATGAGTTCTAAAAAATACGTTAACACGGAAAGAAAAGTTTTTGAAAAAGCGCAAACATTGATGAAATGCTATCTGCTGGACAAGAAGAAAGTAAATTAGCGATGGAATTAGGTGATATTGATGCTGATGGGGTACCTTTTATTACTGTAATTGTTGATGGAGCATGGTCCAAGCGTTCTTATAAGTCTAATTATAATGCTTTATCGGGAGTTGGATGTGTAATCGGTGCGAGAACCAAAAAAATTTTATATGTGGCTGTTAAAAATAAATTATGCAAGTTTTGTAAACGATTCAAGACTGATAAGAAATCAGTGCCCCGCCATAAATGTTTTGCAAATTGGAAAAAATCATCCACATCAATGGAGGCAGGTGTTATTTTAGAGGCTTTTAAAAAGTCTGTTCAGATGCATAATTTAAGACTTAAATTTATTATCGGTGATGGAGACAGTAGTGTGTATAAGAAAATTCAAGCATATGGACCATATGGACCAACATATTTTATTCAAAAAATTGAGTGTAGAAATCATGTTTTAAGAAATTATTGTACAAAATTGCGCAAAATTTTAAAATTCCCAGAACAGACCTTCAAGTTAGAAAATTTATTTAACAAATATATTTAAATTTAGAACAGCTGTAGTAAGTGCGATTAGATACAGAAAAAATGAAAATTTGCCATTCTCAGAAAAAATCGAAAATTTAAAACGAGACATTCATAATGGACCTGCTCATATATTCGGTGATCACAGTAAATGACAATTTAAACAATTTTAAAGAAAGACTTATAAATTATGTTCGTTCAAATGTCCGGATTGTCATTTCTAAAATAAAGTAGTTTTATAGTTAGAGTCAAAAGAGTGCAGTAGGCCTATTGGGGAGAGCACTTAAAAAAAAATGCGCCGTCTCTCTGTACCCCAAGGGTGATGTGGAAAACAGTGAATTATATTACAGTTTAAAAATATTATTTCTCAATACACTTGCTACAAGTACCTTCGATGTTTGTTGCCGAGAGCGACCAGTTGGGTCTTTACCTACTTTTACCCGACACCAGTTTATTACAATTGGGCGGAACGTCAGTGACCCCCTAGTGAGCGGTCGTAAATCATGAGATTTGCATAAGATAATTTGCGTTAGTTGTACTGTTGGTTGCCTATTTTTGATTTGTTTTTTTATTAATAACTTCAAAATTATAGCATAATGACAAAAACAAAAATGTCACCTCCATAGAGGTTTTAATTCTCCACATGTTGGTATTTTTTTTAACTTCGTAGGTTGCTTTAAGGGTCTACGCTACGCTATACCCGGTATATGGCTTACGATTTTTCGTTTTTGAAGCGCATTTTGGACTTTGAAAAATCGCTCGACCTCTGTATGTATGCGTCTCAGGTAGAGCTATGGAGGTGACATCTTCGAATTTTGAAAAAATGAAAAATTTGACTTTAATTAATTAAAAACTGAAATTCCCATTTTTCGTTTTTAAGGAATATAAAGCAACCTACGAAGTTAAAAAAAATACCAACATGTGGAGAATTAAAACCTCTATGGAGGTGACATTTTTGTTTTTGTCATTATGCTATAATTTTGAAGTTATTAATAAAAAAACAAATCAAAAATAGGCAACCAACAGTACAACTAACGCAAATTATCTTATTCAAATCTCATGATTTACGACCGCTCACTAGGGGGTCACTGACGTTCCGCCCAATTGTAATAAACTGCTGTCGGGTAAAAGTAGGTAAAGACCCAACTGATCGCTCTCGGCAACAAACATCGAAGGTACTTGTAGCAAGTGTATTGAGAAATAATATTTTTAAACTGTAATATAATTCACTGTTTTCCACATCACCCTTGGTGTACACAGAGACGGCGCGTTTTTTTTTAAGTGCTCTCCCCAATAGGCCTACTGCACTATTTTGACTTTTGATTTCTTATCAGTTTTGAATCGTTTACAAAACTTGCATAATTTATTTTTAACAGCCACAAATAAAATTTTTTTGGTTCTCGCACCTATTACACATCCAACTCCCGATAAAGCATTATAATTAGACTTATAAGAACGCTTGGACCATGCTCCATCAACAATTACAGTAATAAAAGGTACCCCATCAGCATCAGTATCACCTAATTCCACCGCTAATTTACTTTCTTCTTGTCCAGCAGATAGCATTTCATCAATAGCCAATGTTTGCGTTTTTTCAAAAACTTTTCTTTCCGTGTTAACGTATTTTTTAGAACTCATTTGTGGAATATCTAAAGCGGCACAAAATTCAGTTAATTGCGCATGACCCCCACCTACAGCAACATTTCCGCAAACAATAGATTCATTAATTTCACATCTAGCATTTTCTGGTTCTGAACTGAAAGTATCTACAATTCTACACATGTTACACTTATACGTAAATATACTTTTTAAACCTATTCGTTTTTCCGCAATTATATCAAAGTTCTGAAAATTGCAATTAAATTGATCGTGTTTTAAATTTTTTATAGTATTAAACAAATGATTTATATCTACAATTCTACGACCACTGAGAGAAAAATTTGTATTATTGGAAACATTTTCTATTTCAAAGACATCGTCCGATAACTCTGACTCAAAACCGCTACTTACATTTTCACTTTTGGAACTCTTTCTACCATTTTTCCATAACCGCTTCGCAATTTGCTTTCTACTTTTTCGTTTAACTGATGTGCTTACATGATTTATTGAACCGTTCGCCATTGTAAAATAAAATAATTAAAAGCAAATAATAATCTAATCTAAAAAACAAAAATTTGCCAGTAACGATAAACACTCTCTATATCTGTAATAAACAGCAATTCTGATACAAGCAACTCACCCACTTTGAACAAAAAAACTCACTAAAGAGATTTAGAAAAGTAAATTGATTCAGAAGTCGAGCACAGTCAAAAACACAAGTGTTCACAGACTGAAAGAATTTAAATATTTTTTTTCAAGATATTTATACATAGGGCTTTCATCCCTTTATTTGTTGTTGTAGTAGGATAAAGAAGTGGGGCTATCACCCTCTAAATGTCTTTTTCTAAGTAGGTAAGCTAAGAAACTCAAATTCGTTTTTAATTGCTTTTGGATGATTGGAGTTTAGGGATTTGCAATATTTTCTTGAAATGGAAATTATGGTGTTAATCTCGGGATTTTTTAAAGCAAAACATTTTTGAAAGCAAATTGTCTTATTGGTTAAGTGTAAAATCCACCGGTAGCAGGTAGCTTATTAGAGATGAGGATTTTTATGTAAAATTCGTACAATTAAAGACACAAGTGGATACAGGTTTTTAAAAAATAGTTTTTTGCATAATAACAATAAACGACAATTTTGCTTTTCCTGTGTGGTTCTGACTTAAAAAATATTAACCAATATAGAAACTATGATAATTTAAAATGTTAAAATTGTTAAAAATGAATTAGGGAACTATTTTTATTGATTATCGGGATGTATTATTATGAAGAGTTAATTTTTAAATCACAGAAAACAACAAAGTAAAAAAGGCCCAAAAACTCATGTGTCAGGTAAAAGGTTTGGTTAAAAAAAATTAAATGCGTTTTTCTCAAATAAAAATAATAAAATAATAAGTAATTTTAAACTTTCCCCGGCGACCAGTGAGGAAAAATTTCGGACTACATTTACGAAAATTACATTTTTCAATTAAAAAACATTTTGCCATTACGTACTATGGAAACTGGAAATTTGCGGATTTTATACATACATTTTCCATTAATTGAAAAAAAAAATTACGCCCGTAAAATTTTTACCTACTAGAACCAGAAATTTCACGGGCTCAAAACGCAGAGAAACTCAAATCCTGATATTTAAACTCATCTTTGGTCCAACACGAATTTATTGTTCCAACCGCTGGGTTTCTTAGGAAATGTGCAGGTCAAGCGACCGTTTCCATAAAGTTTATGATCCCCTCATTACCAAATCCTCGGTAATCCCTTTTGGCAGCTGTCAATCAAAGGTGTTGTTAAAGTTGCATACTTTTCAAACAGAAATTTTCGGGCAGGCTCGTAGACCCTTAAAGTGATAATGATGCATTTTTAACTTAAGATTTGAGGTTTCCACCTTTACAAATGAGAGAAACTGTAAATAAAACTTAAAGTTTGTGTTAAATTTTTAGACTCCCCTACATGCTATGCCAGTGCTAGAGCAAAATTTACTAATGTGTACATTTTTGTTTGATGATATTAAGATTTCACGATCCGTTCCTATTTACAGGCACAAGATGCTGTAGGTATAATAAACTGGTCATAAACAGCAATTTTTCTGGTGAGAATCATAGCAATTACTACATGCGCAGAGACGATACTTAAAGGAAAACAAATTTCCATAAACTTGTAGAAAGTAGTAATGTTTAATCCTAAGTTGTCTTGACCCGTCAACACTTAAATAGGATCATCAAATTTAACCACTTTTGTACAGATTTTCCCTTTTCTACCAAACTTCGTCTTCTTAATCATATCTGGTTTATCAGGGGAAATTAAATTTGTTAATTTTACATTATGTATATAAAATATTGTTTTCGCTCGAAACATTTTAATCCGGCGCATCCACCATAATTTCCAGAAAAATATTCTGCTAGAATGAAGAATTACTTTATTGAAATGTATGCATTTAGTTTCAAGAAGGAACCAAATCAGAACATTATCACACAAACTTGGACATATCAAAATAATCTACAATTCAGTGAGAATAAGAAGTGAAAAAATAACTGGTAGAGATTTACGATTTACTTATGAGTTTTGGCTTTCTAAATTGCAGATATTTACACGCATTTACATGCACAGAGACGAATCTTCAAAGTTTGCCTTGACCCGTGATGCTCGTTTATCTACAGAATTCTACTCTATTTTGCTAAAAAATACTTAAATAAAATCACCAAATTCAATCGCTTTTGCGCAGTCTTTCCCCTTTCCACAAAACTTCGTCTTTGGTTAATCATGTCTGGTTTTTCCATATAATGCAGTAGTGGTAAAATATGCTTAGCGTGCTGCTCTTAAATGTTATTTTACTTCATGTTAGTGTTTGTCAAGTTATAGGTAATTAAATACTGATAAAACTATCTATTATGCTAATAAATTTGGCTATTTTAGGCAATGCCTGCACCATAGAACAATCTAGATTTTCTGGGAAATGTAAACTATTAACAGATTGTAAACAAATTCGCGATGAAATATTAACCTTGAATCGTGTTCCTAGCACATGCGGCTTTCAAGATACTCAGCCCATAGTTTGTTGTCCTCCAGAGCCTGGCGTAAAAAGCAGACAAAGTATTTTACATTTTTTGTACAAAAGACACAGTTTAGACATAATTATATAATTTTCAGAATGTAAAGAGTACTCTTCGTTTGCATCCGAAGGTGGTTACACATGTCATAACATTGTAAAACGCATAGTTGGGGGAGTTAAAGCAAAAAGAAAAGAATTTCCGCATATGGCTTTAGTTGGATTTGGAAAAACTTTGGGAAATGTATCGTGGCTATGTGGTGGTACAATAATTAGTGAAAACTACATAATGACAACTGCACATTGCTTGGCTGACAGATCTCTGTGGGTAAAATATTTTAGTCGAATTAATAATATTTTTTAACGAGGCTAAAACTGTTTTTCATATTTTAGTGGAGTTGCAAGTTATGTCCAAGTTGGTGTTACTAACAATCGCGATAATGATCACAAACAAAGCTTTAAAATCGAAAAAGTAATACACCATCCTGAGTACAAAGCCTATGTGAAATATAACGACATTGGGCTTTTAAAACTTGAGAAATCTATTAAATTCGATGCATATGCAAGACCTGCATGTCTTTACTACGATTCACAAAACGCCTTTGACAATGTCATTGCCACAGGCTGGGGTGCAACAGATTATACTCAACCAAAACGCAGTGAAGACTTACTGAAAGTTACTTTAAATATTATTGAACCTGATGTTTGTAACGCTACTTATAAAAATAGTATAGGCTCACGTTTGAAATATGGAATTCAAAATGCCACGCAAATTTGCGCAGGTTCAGAAGATGACGAAAAAGACACTTGCCAGGTATTTTTTTCATTATTTGAACCAGAATTAAAAATTGAGTTACAGGGAGACAATGGAGGGCCAATTCAAATATATCATGAAGGGGATAACATCACGTGCATGTATGATATAGTGGGAATAACTTCGTTTGGAAAAGCTTGTACTGGCCTACCTGCTGTTTACACACGAGTGTCGTATTACTTAAAGTGGATTGAAGAAACTGTTTGGCCTTAGCACTACTTTAAATGTTGCGCAAATATTTGATATTTTAATAAATGATGTTTTTAAACCGGCGCATCCACCATATTTACCGGGAAAATATTCTCCTTGATACATTAACAAATACTTTATTGAAATATATGCGTTTGGTTCCAATAATGAAACAAATAATAACATTGATAGACGAAATAGAACACATCTAAATAAATAATATACAAGTTGCTTGAGTACGTGAGAAGTGAAATATAGCCACATAATTAAGTCAATAAAAATCTTCGTATTAAAGCTACCATTAACACCCATACTTGGGTAAAGTACCAGTATCGACATTGCGATAACTCAACGTGTTCCTCTTCAAAGTGTTACCTTTGTGAGGGTACAAGTTAAGCGGGGGCAGATTGGGATGTTCAATGCGCGTTGGCGACGACACTCTAGGTCTGACGGGAACCCCTCTTCTGAGCGTGTTCCCGGCAAAACCCAAACTGGCGCATCGCATATCAGTGTTGCCCAAGACCTGATACTGCCCATCCCTGTTTTCCATGTCGTTTAACTGGTAACTCTCTATCAAAGGCGTGGGGTCTTCGTAATCGTAATCTACGAAGCCAGAATTATCAAAACTGGATTTCTCGCGGACCAATCTCAACGTCAAACCTTTGTAAGGATTATAAGAAGGATGAGACAACACTGGCTGGATGTTGAGATTGTCGACGGTCTCGTAATGGTCTTCACCATCACCATAATCGATTAGATCACGAGGGTAGTTCTCGGAAACGAAGTGTTGAGTACCATGAGGGGTTAAAGCTGCCCAAACCATGCGATTATCTTGCACGCTGCCGCCACCGTGATACATTACAGTCTCAGAAGGGTGGACCAGTTTATTACCGTTTAGATTCGAGACAGAAGTGCATTCACGGGGCTCGTGGGTTTTTATTTGACGGTGATCGCGGGAATGCATTGAGCATTCGTTACTATCAAACATGTTCATCCTAAAATTGGAAGGGTTACTCGAGAGGAGTTTAGTGGTGGAACGAACGAGACTTACTCTCTGCATTTTAAGAGGAACATTGCTAACAGCGCTCCAAGGAGTAACACTCCGATGGACGAGGCCACGAGTACTAATAGCCAGGTGTCGTCAATGGTGCTCACAGACCAAGTTTCGATGTCTGCCAAAACAGCATTTCAAAAAAATTAAAAAGTCAACATTTAAACCTTTCAATCCCTTTTTTTACCTTTTCTTGACATTTCAACGTAATCTCCCCCGTCAGGAATTCGATTTGATGGCGGTAAAGACTCGCATAACTGTGACGAAGAACACGGAGTTGTATTAAGCAGTAGATCAGGTAAAGGATGTTGCAAGAACGCTGGTATTGGGGGCGGTGGTAAACTAAGGATGCTATCTGGAGGGGGACCCATGTCCCAACACTCTCCGAGACAACCCATCGACCCAATTCTACAAAACAAATCAGAAAAACATTATTGTTTGTGTTTTTGTATTTTTGTCAGAATCTTGAACCTGACACACTAAATCGCGGTGTCACTAGGACAGAGATAAAATAATCGAAAAATTGGCAGAAAGTTCTGCTTGATAAGAGAAATCTCAGAAACATCATACCTGTTCTGCACCTACAATTTCACCACTATATTTTATAGTAGTCACCCTGTGGAGATAGGGGTGTACATCTAACAGCGTCCTATCGATTCTTAATGAAAACGCATGCGTCGCGACGGCTGCCACTGTATTGATTCAATCTTAAGCGTCCAAGTGCAGGTGCTTTGACACATGTTGAGGCATTTGTATAAACATCGTTGAGCGATATCAACAATTACAAGGTGATAAATCAGGTCAAAAATGATTTAACACCTGCGAAGAAAATTACCGGCGCCGAAATGAACGCGAATGTTATTAACAATGGCACGCAATTATTTATTCTGTTAACTTTGTACGGAAACTCTAAAGAAAGCAAGACGATCCAACATCAAATTTACTCTTTTATGCTACATGATCTTGCGTTATTGTTAGAAATTCGTATTGTTTGCTAAGTTTGTTTACCTACCATTAACGCACTTTCTAAATTACTGCTTACATCGTCTTTTCAATAAAATGTAATTTTCAGGTTTTCCACGGTATTGATTTTCCATCCAATTATATTTTCTTTGTTTTTTTAACACTTTGTTGTCTAATGTAGTTTGTTTTATATTAGACCAATACTGGAAATAAAATTACGAATTTGTCAGAGTGGACTGTATTGATCATTTATCGATTGTGGATAAAATTAGCTTGAATTTACCCTGCGCCTCCACCGAAATTATACATATCACATTTAAAATAAGTGTGAAAATCGATTTTCTAATTTTATAAGACACAATTTGAATTATCATTTTCTGTAGTAAGTCGTAGTTTTAGTTAATGTTATACAATCAAATTCCATTGTAAAAATAGAATAACCGTGACATTAAAACATTGATCGATTATTTGTTTTTGTCTGTTTAGATTAATAAACAGATGCGCATGGATCATATAACTGAATGTTTTTGGAGCGAAGAGATTAACATAATGGTATTAATAAATTGTTGTTTCAACCGATTTGCAAATTTGAATTCAGTGGAATCGAAATTGGATTTCACGTTTTTTTGGAAATAAGTATTACAGGGGTGTAATTAAAAGAATTGGCAACTTCTTTGTTGAACAACAAAAACTTAAATTTGGTGTTTTTGAAGACAAGATTCTCGTGTCAAATTCCTGCTACGGCCCTGCATCACCAGCGTAGGCAAGCGCGTGGTAACAAAGTATGACTGGTTGCGTCGTGCGTCACATCCACAGGTTAATACATCATGCCCAGTTGAATGAGAGGCTTCGGCCCAATCGAGGGTGAAATCCTGCGATTATTTGACTTGTTTCCTTCTCGATTTATTATTGTCAACTACAATTTTGACAACAATCATAACATCCCTCCATCTTTGCATTATGTAGAATAAAGGTGAGGTTTCTGTTAATTAATGCACACAGCACTTTATTCGAATCTTCCGCCTTAAATTGTTTACTCTAAAAGAACGATGTTTTTTATTGTACAAACACGATGAGTAAATCGATTAGTTAATTAATGATCGTACAACATACGAGTGCGTGGCACATTTATGATTTTATCAAAAATGACCCATTTTCCGAAGAAACATTGAAATAATTTATTATGTGGATTGGTCAACTAATATAGGAACGAATGAATGAATATCTAATCGAGTCGATATTGGAAAGATATCGGAACTTGTCGTTTTCGTTGATAAGAATTTAATTGTTTAGCCATCTTTCACATATTGCACACAAATTATTATCACAAGAGAAAAATGGGCTGATTTTTTTTCCCGTGTTTTTTTTAGTGGAAAATGGCCCTGACTACTCGGGGATTTCTCCGTATGTTTTTATTTCTTGGAGGGTACATTGTTTATTTAGTCCTGGGAGCCACAGTGTTCTCAGCAATAGAAAGCCCCGAAGAACTCCAGAAAGTCCAACATTTGAGGAAGTTGCGATCCGACTTTCTCAAAAATCACCCAACGGTAACGGGTAAGTTTTATTTATTGGACTTTTATAAGCTTGTATTGAAAAATTAATTTGATTGAATACTCTCACTGGAGGGTCAAGAAAATGGCAAACCCGATGGTGGTTGGAAGGTCAGAAGTCTTCACCCAAGCGCACTTAATTCACTTTGGTTCCAATTTAAACTTTTATAAACTGGCTTAATATACCCGTTCTATAAATACCGACGTAAAAATGGGTTTTCACCACATGCAAATTTACCTCCTTTATTGAGCTTGTTATTTTTCAATTTGATTTTTACGAGAAGATAAAAAATGTTTTTTAATTATGACAATGTAGAATAAACGTGTGATGGTGGTCGTAAACCTCAAAAATTGCATCATTAAAGCTTGTATTCACAGTTGATGTTAAATCGTTTGCTATAAAATTTTCCTCCTGTTGCTTTGCGACCCACAGATAATAATATCAGGCGGAATTGTTTAATGCTGCGTTGGAGATATTGTTAAAAATAACAGATAAATACAAAGATGACAAAATATTTACAATTTTTTCGGATGAATGAACGCTAGTATTGCCTACAATATTTTATTTTCTGTGATCACATCTCATAGCGGTGACTGAACATGTTTACGAGAATGATTTCCTTTATCATGTGTGAATTTTTTGAAACAGGGAAGTTTGTACATTTTATTATTATAAACCACAACTGCGCCATGTAATATTTACCAACCACGTGTTGGGTCAAGCAAAAAAGTACAGGTCATTATTATAATTTATGTCCTGGATAGTAACTAAATTTATTTATCGTAAGGTCATTGAAACAGCGATAAGAATAGGGTCCGGGGGGTTTGCCTTTGATAACACCACATGAACCCGATGAAGGTACATTTATACGATCGCAGTATATAACGATTCCCCATGCATACCAAATGGAACACGTTATTTACAATCTGTGTAAAGCTCGTACAAAACATACATCGTAAAGCTCTCGAACATGCTTTGCATATAACAGGAATATTTGATAAAGATGAGCTTTTGAATTTCTCTCGCGTTCTCTTTTGATGTGGGGAGAGCTGGTTAATTGAAGTGAATGTGTAAATTCATTTCATCAGAGTGATTTAATTGGATTTACGTGTCATTGTTCAGATTCACCCCATAACGTCTATCATCGGTTATTACTCAAACTTGTTTTTGACCTCATGTTTGCTAATACTTTGTTACGGGTCGCCTGTTCTGTTGAATGTTGATTTAATCGTTTATCAAAAGTTCACGTTCTGAAATTGCCAGTTATTTCCATTAGACCGTAATATAATTTCGTGGTGGTAAATACTTTAGCGCCTTCGCCCTCTTGAACCCTTCGAAATTAGAGACTTTAATCAGAGACGACAGCACGTTTTTTGATAATGGAGCTTTTTAAAGCAGAACTGTTTTAATTTTGCAGTGACATGGTTTCTGATTTTGACAACCTGTCAATGGTTTTATTTTCGTTCAAATTAAAAGTACCATGATATGACCTTATCTTTATTTCGCCTATTCTACCACGCAGGAAAAATTGCGTACAAATCCCTCCAAAAGTCGCTACTTCAAGAAATACAACTCAGTCAAGAAGCAGCGAGGATCCGCTACCAACAATCAGAAAAAAACTCCTCTTCTTTATCTCCAGATTTATCGTTATCAGAAGCCAAACAGATCTTAAACATCACAGATTTAGACCCAGCCCAAATACAAAAACGCTTTGAATTCTTATTTCAAGCGAACGAAAAAAGTAATGGTGGTTCATTTTATTTACAATCGAAGATTTTCAGAGCGAAACAACGTCTCGACCGCGAGCTCGAAAATGTAACGTTCAATTCGATGTGAATAAACAAGATTGAAGTTAATTTGAACTGTTGGCTTTAACACGTCTTAAGATCGATTGGATACACTCAATTTTGGGATAACAATAACATCAGAGTTATTGTTTCATTCGGGGTTATCCCAGGGTTCGGAGAATTATAACAGGAGATAAAGTGGCGAAGGAAAAGATTGGGGGATTTTTATATAACGCGTAGTAACAATAATGGATCGTTGCACGTTCGAAGATGAAAAATAGATTGCGTCTGGAATTGTTGCTCGATACTTCTAAAGACGTGGAAAATTCTCCAACATTTCATGATAAATAAATGTTACCACAAACAAACTCATTGGGAGAGTTACGTACTCTGGAAAATGCTCTTTATTTTATCGAACGGTTGATAAAATATCAAAATTGTTTGTTAACACAAGTGTGTAATGTGTAACTTATTGTTTATCAAGCAGTATATTTCAGTTGTCGAAATTAATACACATGAAGATTACTACAATTAGAAAGATATTTCGATTGAAAAACGATGGTTTTAGTTGAATTAAAACGAGTGGGTTCAGAGTTCTCTGCTCTAGAATTTACGATACTCGGAAAGTTGTTGATGATTATTATTCTTTGTTATTCATAGATAAAATGCAGT
Source organism: Gnatocerus cornutus (assembly GCA_029298725.1). Taxonomy (NCBI): domain Eukaryota; kingdom Metazoa; phylum Arthropoda; class Insecta; order Coleoptera; family Tenebrionidae; genus Gnatocerus; species Gnatocerus cornutus. Next base: position 5,426,724 of record CM055514.1, read on the forward strand.
CAGTTGTCGACATACATAATTTTTTTCAAAGATTTTTTGTGGTTACGAAATATTTAATGACTTGCGAATTATGTAATTTACTTATGCATTTTTTTTCTTCAAATTCTACTAGTAAGACCCCTTCAGAACACTTTGCTTTTTTAATCATTTAGACCTGTTTTCAAGGTATATTTAAAAATTAGCAGTATAATTTTTCGAAGATTTTTCTCTAATTTTAAAAAAGCAGATATTTTAATGATTCTGTCCCGTTTTTTAAGATAGGAGGCATCTTATAGATGGGTCTGTTTAGCACAACAGTTTAAATTTAACGATTCTAGAAATCAACCCATCGAACAAAATTTTAATAAAAAAATTAAACATACAGGTGTCCCAGAATGGGAAATTCTCTATCAAAATCTGAGTTGATTGTCGTATCACTCAATGTTTAGGCATTTATAGTACAAGAATTTAAAGTTGACTATTCACAGCGCATCTTTGTGCAATTTAAGGAAAATTTGTCGCAGGTAACTTAGCAACAGAATGCTATCTAGCGATTTATGGGCTGTGATTGTCCAACTTAAAGTGCTTGTAACTCAAAAACTGTAAGGGCTGTGGGATGGACTATTGTATTTTAGACGTTAGAACACAAAAATCAACAAACAAACCCTCTTAAAACACCACAGAACTGTCTCTACATAAAAAACACACTTTAAGAGTCAAAACGCAAAATTTTAACCCTTTTTTAATCCCGCACCGGATAGTTAAGATTTTTTCCGCTGCACGGAGCGTCGATATCTCGGTTGCCTATTTCAGATACCTGGGCTTTAGCAACATGTGCATTTCGTGTTTGTGTAGTGAATGCACATTATTGTGTTCATTTAATAAAAATTAATATGTAATAAAATTAATTGCATTAATTAACAAATGTATTTTTTCCAAAGTTTAAATCAAAAGGAATTGATCTAATTGATTAGCAGGCATTAGCAATTTGTTGTGCTAAACAAACCTATCTACAAGAGTATCGCATGCCTCCTACCTTAAAAAACAGGACCGAATTATTGAAATATGCATTTTTTAAATTAGGGGAAAATCTTAATGTAATAAAGTATATAAAATTGGGCAAAATGATTAAAAAACAAAGTGTTCTGAAGGGGCCTTATTAGTAGTTCAAATGAATAGAATTCACCCACTTCTGTATCAAATAAGTAACTCAGTCTTCTCTTTTACTTTCTCCAAGACAAAGTTTCTGTTTACTAACAAAATCTCAGCGCTTGGCTATCTTTTATCAAAATTTTTGTGTACACAAGCAAGTGATTTTTATGTAAGGAAGCCCCATTTCCGATCACCAATGGAAACACACTGAAAAAACAAGCTCCATTCTTACATTAACTGACCTTTCCCATAAAAATATCGTTACTCCATTGACTTCAAGTGTATTATCTTGACTAAAAGGGTCAACATTTCGCTTTTAGATGAACTGCCGGTCTGTCTAAATTCGATAATATTCTATAAAAATGTCCGCAAATCACGAGCAAGCAAGAAGTTTTGAACCTGCCACGTGGTTTTATCACAACTACTTAAAGAGATAAGAACTATAAAATGAGCCGCTGTCTTTCTAATATCAGTAGACACCTTTGAGCGTACTTGGAACACAGTGTCTTTGTATTTTTTCTCAACAGTGTTTACTCGAAATGGAAGAACGGACTAAAGTGTGTGAATATTCGTTTGTGCGTCCAATTAAAGATAGTTTATAACAGTAGGTTTTTTGTCTCAAAATGGCATTTAGAAATTATGGAACTTGTATTGATCCAACAGTATTATCTGTAGAAGTAGAACGAATTCCTGTTGTACATAGAAAACTTTCACACCACTATGAGGGTCCGAAGTTATTGGGAATGTGCAGAACTTCTTTTTTGTTTTCGATTTACTTGATTATCTATGTGATGTTCTTGTTCAGCGGCGCTGCTGTGTTTAGTGTGTTAGAAACTCCACCTGAAAGAGCTGCTCGGGCTAGGTTGGACGGGGCTATACAGAAATTTTTGAGCGATCATCCGAGTGTCTCAGGTTGGTAGACCATCTGTCTTGAGATTTCATGTGAACCAAGAAAGTTAAATAAGCAAGTCGTGACCGTACGAACTTTGTTATCATAACGCGTTGATAAGATATTCCCGAATTCTCTTCACTTTAAAATTCAAAAGGGACGATGAAAATGTTGTTTTAACTCGCTGAAATAAATAATTCTGTCTACTTCATTATCTTGATGTAAAATTAAGTGCTCTCTAAAGGGCGAGCGTCTAATCGGTTTGCTGATCACGTGAAGATAAAGATCCTGAAACGGAATGAAAGTTATAGTCCTTTTAAATGAGTCACGTATTTTCAGCTGTAAACAAAAACAACTCCACTTTTCAATTTTAATTCTTACAGATCAGGCCCTGGAAGACTTAATTAGTGAAGTAGTGCAAGCTAGCAATAGAGGTGTCTCAGCAGCCAGAAATGTTTCTGGAGAGCCAAACTGGAGCTTTGGACAATCATTGTTCTTTTCTAGTACAGTTGTGACGACAATAGGTGAGGCAAAAATGTCTTCTAGACTTTTATTAAAATGATATTTAAAGGGTATGGTCACGTAACACCATTGAGCAGAAGCGGCAAAATATTTTGCATGCTTTATGCCATGGTAGGGATTCCTTTGACGCTTGTCCTCCTGTCTGCATTGGTAGAGCGCCTTCTGGTACCAACAGTGTGGCTTTTGCAATGGTTAAACTCGCGACTTGGACATCTGTACCAACCTTTCAACATCCGTCTACTGCACCTCTTCCTTATCGGTAAATTTAAAACACTAATAATGTAATACTGATAGAACCCCCTAGTGCTGATTCTCATCGGGTTGTTCCTCTTAACACCCGCCGCCGTCTTCGCCGCCATTGAACCAGAGTGGGACTACCTAGATTCTTTATATTACTGCTTTATATCGTTGACAACGATCGGATTGGGTGACTACATCCCGGGTGATGCACCCAGCCAACCCTATAGACCTTTGTACAAGATAGCAACTACGGGTAACTTATCTCTTTAGGAAAAAAAAACAATGTTTCATCATATTGATTGTAGGTTATCTCTTTCTGGGGATAACATTCATGATGTTGACTCTGGCTGTTTTCTATGACATACCACAGCTTAATTTAGGTTTACTCTTCACTAGTGGCGATGAAACCAATTTGGAAAAAATGAGATTAGCTGGTTCCGGAATGGGAATGCAATACGGCGCTGGAGCCGTTTACAGTCCCAATGATGATAACATCCACCGACAAGTCGTTAGAGTGAGATCGCGCAGAGATGACAGTCCTAGCCCTGAAGAGGCTCCGCAGATTAAAGAATTTCAACTTCCTTGAATGTGCACAACTTTTCTACAATGGACTAACAAGAATAGAACTGAATCTTCATTTCTCCTAGTCAACTTCAGTTGGTCCAGCCAGATTTTGTAGTAGGAATTAATAAATGTTACGCCACAACACCAATACAAACGCCTAGATAGATTCCACGCAACTTACGATGTAGTTAACGCAATTGCACATCTTATGATCAGTACCTAATGTAGTTAATTTATCATTTGCCAAAATATAATAAAGAGTATTTTTACGAGATTTTAATATATTTTATTTTTACAAAAATTATATTTAGAAAGCAAAATGTATACAATCAACAATATATCTTATGTATTATTGTGTAGGTTGTAAGACTATCATCTGTCTCAATTACTTGTGGACCAAATAAATACAAAAAACAACAGTTTTTTTTATCTTCTTTCCCTAGAAGAAAAGAAAGTGACTGTGAAATTTGTTTTGTTGTTTTATTTTATTCATAAATCCATTTATATTATAAATTATTTCTGAGAATCTAATTTTCAGGTCAAATTTAGACTGTTCACAAGACTACATCGACATCCATTCCACATGTTTCTTAATACTTAAATTTGTTTAAGCACAACACATACTAAATCCTACATAATTTAACCTCAAAATCGCCTGTGCTTTTTAAAGAAATAATATATTTTGGTCATTGTATATTTACATATACCTCATTAACGGTCACCTAATTATCATTATTGAAACAATTTATTCATAGATTAAATCTATATTATAATGCTCACATGACTTTACATCTACGTAGAGCTTTAAATGTACATACAAAATGAGTACTGATATAAAACATAATACTAGTGCTATTAGATTCAATAAACTCTTTTGAAACTATACGCAAAACAACTTATTTAATGCACTTGAAGTAAAGTTAATATTACGCATTTTTCCCTTAAATTATTATTATAAACACATTACTTAAGTCTTAATAAAGATGTGGTTTAAACATAATTCTCTTCAAATAACTACCAAAGACATGACACGTAAAATAAATAAACTGTTTGAATCGAAATGGCCAATAATGTAATATATAGCTATTAACATTGCAACACATGAAGAATGTCATCCAAACACACATTCCTCCAACAACGTAAATAAATATTTGCTTTTAAGGCCTAATCTGTTTTCTTTTTTTTTTCTTATTCACAGTACGTATCATATAAGAATTATATGGAAATATGTATTGGACGCTATCCCTCTTTAACACAATTCAACACAATATCACAACTCTCGGTGAAAAGAAATGTGATCAGTTCGATGTGTGAAATAAGAAATCGAAAAATATACATACTCAGATTAACCGTAAAAACGGTCTGATAAGTTATTTTCTTGAAAATCGTTTCGACTTCTTTGTGGCGGCTTTTGGGGGAGCTTTTTGCACTTTTGATGAAGACGGTGTTGCTTTCGTCGCTTTTGCATCTGAAAGAATATCACCCGTAAACCCAATCGTAATTACCTCAACTTTCTTACTTTTTGCCGCTGATTGACTTTTAGTATTGACAGAGCCTTTCCTAGCAACTTTCGCTAAGACCCGCGCTTTCTTCTGATCGACAACTGGACTGACTTTATTGTGATTTTGAGTATCACCCCGTCTTTTAGCCCGATCAGTTCTGCTCGTCGAAGTCGTCGGTTTCTTGGTTTCAACTGGAGGAGGTGCCTTTTTAGTTTTAGCAGCAAGTGGTGCTCTTTTAGCCGGCGGCTTTCTTGTTTTTGCAACAACTTTGCGCACTTTCGCTTGATCAGGTGATCTTGTGCTGCTGGACCTTCTGCTGGATCGTAACGACGACGCTGCTCTTCGTTTAGTTCCCTTTCGTTTCTTCAACTGACTTTCTTCTTTATAGAGAGATAAATCGACTGTAGAAACATGTCGCTGTTAGTTTACATTGCTTGGAGGGTGAGGTACTTACTGCCATCTGGATGTTCTTCAGTTAGCGAAGGGGATGTTACTTCACCCTTTTCCACTGCGAGGGACCTCTTAAGAATACTATCTGTTCGTTCTTTTTCTGCAGGGGGCAACCTGTAGCGACCTTTGTCCACTCTTACGAGGTTTAGGTTTGTTAATATACAATCAAAATCTGGAATAACCATGTCAATTGGAAATTGATAATAAATAAAAGAAAGGTATTACCTGTGTTATCGTAAAAATCAGGAGTGTATACTTCACCGGACTTTTCTGTTTTATCTTGTGAAAGCCAACGAATCCTGATTTTTGGTGAGCTCTTATAAATATTTTGTACAGCTTGACATATATAAAAACTACCCTCTGAGTTTCTTACAGCCAAAAATTCGTTTCTACAACAAATGGGGTAAAACATACCTTTATTTTTCACTTTTTAAACTAACTTGTAGAATACGATCAACTTGTCATCGTTATTTTTACTTCTCGGAGTCGACGTGCTAATTTTTGTGATAATTTCAATTTCTGGTAATGGACTTTGATAAGGTTGGGTCATTTTTCTCGTCCGTTTGCTCTTCGCTCCTACTGTTGGCGATTTCTGAGGAGGCGTCTTTTCGGTCTTGGAACTCTTCGGCGACTCTCCATCAGACTTAGGCGTTTTTGATTTTCTAGTGGGCGTTTTCGGCGTTGTCTTTGAAACAGGAGTGGTTTTCTGCTGGAATACCAGCATCACTAAAACGTACAAAACATTGCCTTTTTTGATTGTTTACCTGCTCCTTATCTTTCGCTTTGGGTGGAGAAGTCTCTTCGTCCGGACTCGGAGCGTCTGGCTCCTCTACTTGCGGCTCCCTAGAGTTGCTTTCCGTAGCTTCCTCTTCCGGTTCAGACGCGGTTTCACCATCAGTGTTAGTTGCTGGCGCAGGCTCGGTATTATCAACAGACGGCGCACTCGTCGCTACACTTGGACTACTACTAACAGGAACTTCCGGCGTCGATGCCGCAGGTTCTTCCACTGTCTTGCTAGTCTCTTGGTTTTGTGGTTTTTGTTCAGGTAAGGCTGTGGAAGCAGATTTTTCTTCAGGTCGCTCGCAAACCTTAGGCGAACTTGGTGGCAACGGTGATTTATCCCTGGGTAACGAAACGTGATTTTCTTCCGGTTCTGGTTTCGTTGGTGAGTTGACTTCTGCGGTGCCATTGGATTGAGGTTTGTCCGGTGAGGCCTCTGCAGGTGTCGGTGTGTGGTGAGAGGACTGAGTGGCGGGTAATGTCTGACTAACCGGAGGTATAGGATTTTGCTAAAAACAGACAAAATTAGTGGCGTTTTCTAAACGAAACAAAGTCTTACATTAGGCGGATGTCCGAGATTTGGCTGATAGCCGCTTCCGAACGGGACGTTCTTGTTAGGTGAGTATGTTTGTCCAACAGGTGCTTGGCTGACATTGGGAACTGGATGATTGCTGGCTGGGATCGACGATGGATTGTTAGTTGAATATTGTTGAGAAGCATTGGGAACGTTTAGAGAATAATGGTTGGTTTGATGGGCAGGATTTGGGTGTGTATGAGCAACTGTAGGATTATGGGGCAAATTTACAAGACTCGGAGGCATATGCGTTGAAGGCTGCCCATAGTTGGTTGCTGCACCTTGAGGATGCATTGGTTTATTCAGCTGCGTCGTCACAGGAGGATTCTGTGGCGCTGAAGACAAAACTGGTTTCAATGCGGAATTCATTTTTCAAAAATTCAACATCAGCCAATCTGCAAAAGAAAAAAGTGATTATGATTACAATGCAACGAGACACTGTCAATTAAATCAACACTACAAATCTCACCGAGCAATTACGTCAAGCAACGCAAGTAAACACTTGCAATGTACCGTCATCTGATCAAAAGCGTGAAATTTACGACAGAGAGTGGCTATAATTAAAACTTATTATAACTATCTTGACACTATATGGAGGTAAATAAAATTATGTTTTTATGAACATGAAACCACACCTGACTCGTGTGGAATTCAAACTGCTGCACTTTTTCTCAATCAATAAAAATTGGTCGAAATTGGGTGAACCTGACTACCAACAGTATCCTTGAGAACACATCGACAAAATAATGTGATTTAATCTCGCATGAGTCAGTAAATAAACGTTGCACTCAGTTCTTCTCGTGTTAAAATATTCCTAACCTGAAGTATGTAATAAATTTGTTGAAGTATTCAAAATTTGTGGCATAAAACAGTTTATGATGTGCCAAGTGAGAATATATTCTGCAGTTACAAACTAAAATTTTGGTTTTATTCCCAGTTATTGATTATTTTGAAATAATATAAAAAACGTAACAGTAATGTTATCTGTATCACAAATTAATGAAATGATGTTTTTTTTATTAGGTAAGAATCACATAACATAAATAGAAATAGTTGGAAATAGTGAATTTTCGAAAAAAGAGAGCATACAAAAAAATAACACGAAACAATTATTATTATACATTGAAATACTGTAAACAATTCCTTACATTAATAATAATTAATGATTAATAATTACGTTACAATCACAAGACGAAAATTAGTAGGTTTGTAAATTAATACAGAATGGCCTTGTAAAGAAGCATTCACAATGAGAAATAGCGTATTACTTTCCACTTTCATTAAAAGTGTGTCCTAAACGGTTTCTTTAATTTCAAATTAAAGTTAATAATTCTAGCATAAATGATATTCTATTTTTTGCATCAAACCATAATAATTGGAAGTAGTATTAAAACACGTGAAAAAAAATTTCGTTTATTTTTAAATGCATCGGCACACAATACACCTTTTCATTGTTTATTTATTTTTTATGATTGTTAGGCAATAAACTTGGCCATTTTAAATTCCATTCTCGATTATCAAAGTGGTAAAATTTATAATCAGATTAGTTCCAGTTTCGAGTAACAACACTCATGCACCACAATTGTGAAGGTGTTGGTGTCCCAGACTTTTTGTGCTTTATTGTAACACCCTGACAATTTTTATTGACAAAAGTTGTTAATTTAACCTTCTGAAGTTCGCGGGAAATACAGTAACGACCAAAACGATAAAGATATCAGTTTGTTGCCTTTAAAATGCACTATGACATTACGACAGGGACGGTTAGGGCAATTTCTGAAAGCAACTTTAACAAAAAAATACATTAATGACAACGTGGCTCTAATATTGCGAATCCTGGTGTTGTTAAATAGTCATGTAAGTACGGTTTTGTGAAACAATTTTCCACATACTCCCATTAGCCGGCGTGAGATCATCGTTTCGAATAAAATGTAAAAACGTGTAACAGTATACTAACGGCAAGGTGGTCTCAAATTTAAATTCAGATCACCTTGGATACAGAGTGGTCAAACAAATAGTGGAACCCCCTGATTTTTGGATTTGGAGTGACACTCTGTAAATAGTGGGTGCGTAACGTAAACAAACCGGAAAACTGTTTTCATTGGAAAATTTAGTGGAAATTCGCATAAACATAAATACCCAGTTTTTGCTTTTAGGCGTTTACAAATGAGTACCCTGTAAATTTCTCGTCACAGCGATGTAAATGTCCTTGAGAATGATAGCCCCCGGCATTTCTAAACAATAAAACGCTGGGAGTCCAAAATTCGCCAATAATAGAAATTGCCCACGTCGGTGTTAAATCAATGCCTAAAAACACGCACTCGTACGCAAAATAGCATCTTTTTAGGTTTGACAGAGGATTCGAACCTGATTTCACAACCGGCATTACTTTAAAAACAACACACGCAGACGATTTCTCTTATCACAGCGCAGCAAACGTGCAAGCAAACAAATCACTAAAATCACCTCACTTTTCGGAACTGAAAAAACGCTATTATTGTTTACGCTTTGAACGAACAGCTTGAGGGTAGATGGTGGATGGAAAATCGAGGGAAACCGAATTGGCGCCAATTCTTTGCTATTTTCCAATGGATTTGCATCGCTGCTGGTTAAGGTTAATGTTAACTCCAATTGTACTCACTTGTATGCATTGTTTTCGAGGAATTTCCGAATTTATAACACAAAGTTTTCGGATACTTATGGCGTCTCTATAGCCGTGCCGTACGTATACCTCTTGCCGCTGTTGTCGCTTGTCGGTCATTTCTCCGTGTGTGCTTCACGCTTCCACCAATGAGAAAGCTCATTCTATCTCGCTCTACCAATAACATGGCAACCAAGAACGCTTACTAAAGCCCACTTTACGCAATAGACGATATAACGCGACTTACAAAATTTGGCTCCGTACGATTAGATTACAGTGAGGACAAAAAAGCGCGGAGACTCTTATAATTTTCCGTTGATAAGCTGCTAGCATTGTATGTATAGCACAGTAAAAAAAAGAAAACATTTTATAGATTAAAAGCATTGTTTTGGTTGAAACACGCACATAAAAAACTTTATGCTACACACCTTTAAACGTTTGATATGGAATGGAATTTATTGCTGATGAACAAACAATGAGACTTTATCAGTTATTTGCTAATGAATGACGTCAAAAAAACTCATTAGTTTTCGATTCGATCTGATGATTTCAGAGTTTAAGCGTGAAAACAACGAGTTGGGTGTTAATAAGCATTATAAATTGTGGGTTAAAATAGTTTCACCAGTCAGACTGAAATGCTGCAAAGAATTTCGTTTCACCAATTTTTTTACTGAACATACAGTCACGAACAAAATAAATGGGGCTACTGATTTTTTATTCATTTATTCTTCTTCTTAATTAAAATAAAATATATACCCAACACCCACTATAATCAGTGCAGCAGATAACGATAACCGTTTCCTATATTTTTATGAAATAATTTTATAGCGCCTATAAAAATATGATTTTATTTTTACTTTTTTAATCAGTTTCCTCAGAATCTCGACGTACAGTGTGAAAATTTTAAACGTACCAAATATTTTAAGCATTTATAATTATAAATAATTACATTATTAATCGCCCATTAACCATTGAGTTTGTTAGAAAACAAAAAAAAATACCAAAAAAAGAAAATTGGAACAAAGGTAGTTATGCAACCAAAAATGTAAAACCAAAGTGAGGTTATGTGTATTATGATGGATGTGCCTGATGTTTCCGCAGTTGTTAAATTTGAGTGTAATTCCAAACGATGTCTACCGCTTCTATGTGAACTCTAAAAATCGTCGTTTTGATTTGGTATTAGTAAACAAACAGATCAGAACTGCGTCTTCAGATCATTATTGAATTTATGGAATTGCGTGTGTAATTGGTTGCCTAAATAAACACATTAAATCATTCATTAATAGCCCACTTTAATGCATGATTTAAGCTGACAAATCATGACTTAATTGTACCTAAAAACAACCAATCGCCGGAAAATTAATTTAAATCGTACACTTGTGACATCACAGCGGTCTGTGACGTTTCCAAGGTCGTCCGTAATGGTAAACGCACCATTACCAGCACTACTACGAATGTTTTCACAACGGCTAATAAAGATTTATCATTACGTTAACATTTTAGCAATTCTTTTTCAATTTTTTCTTCATTCGCGAAATGGAGTGGAGAGTGTTTAACAGTTTGGGTATGTTGGCAAAATTGCCAGTTCACATCGATACTGAGTGAGTTTGAAAATCGACCAATTCCCCAAAGTGTATTAGTTAACCGTGAACTTGTCATAAATAAAAAAGGAAGAAACAATAATAAAACCGAGATAACGACGGTAATTTAAGTAATGTGATAAATAAACACCTCTCCAACAATTCAACGATAATTAAAGTGGTTTCTATTTAATACAACACCACCTTCATGAGGGGCCACGAGAAAAGGGGTTCCTTGTCAAAATGAAGATGACATTGTCGTCGCCAAACAGCACAACTAATGAAAAATTAACAACGCCAACTGAAAATAAGTAAGTTTGTTTTTTGTGTGAGACTGGTTTAAAATTGGGTTTTTCCTGCAGACAATCAAGTCCTAACTCAAGTCCCAGGGCGAGCCCCCGACCATCACCGAGACCACAAACTAAAAGGGAACATCCTAAAAGTGACTCCCTTTTGAGTGTTAGCTACAAAGAATCTTCTTCAAGCAACAAACATGATGGGTCTCCTTCTGTAAGTAGCTGATAAGACCTGTGCTCCCAATTGGACACTACTAGGTTGTCATGAATAGGCAGATTTACAACAATCATGTCATTCTAGAAAAATTATTCAATTTCATACTGTTATAGACTCTGTAATGCATAACTAAAAGTTCTTTCAATGGAAAGTGATCGCTGATTTCATCGTTTTTTAATTTCATGGAATTTTGAGCAGGAATTTTTTGTCCTGCTAAGAACTAATGATGTCATTCTGATGTTTTCTGTTGTCATAGAATACACTCCATTTGCCGTCTTAAATTTTGTGGCCACGACTGTAACAATTATTAAGCACAATTGTTGATTAAAATATGCATTTGTTTAACAGTTGTTAAATGGACGAGCTTATATCACTTAATGTTGTTGAATTATGGAAGAAAATTACTAAATTACCGCTGACATGACATACATTGTGGATTAACGTCACGATAAATCAAAAGGAAGGTAAACTAATCGTGGGTTTATCTTTATGTTTTTATATCCCTCTTAAAATCTTCGTTTTTCTTTTGATTGTATTAACAATTCCTTTGGCCAAAAATGGATTCGCCAAATTGACAAATTAAGTTCGCAATGTTATACCGTATGATCCAAAAGTCAGGAAACTAAAAAAGTAAACGTATGGCGTAGTATACATCACTCATATTGAAATGTTTGAAATGTCATCTGTTTACTCCCATTCACAGTTATCTGCAAACTGGGTCCAATAACGAGTTTAATAACAGTTTTGGTTGTCACACAGTACAAATTATTCCTTGTGATATAATTATCAGTAGCAACTCTAATTCTTTTGATCCTAAAATGAATTCATCACGTTTGTGTTCTCTAGAACGAAAGTAATTCATTTCCATACTTTGTATTAGCACGAGTTCGTAAAATAGCTACATAAACTGCTTATCATTGTATATAATTATTAGAGGTGCAATTAAGTTGATAAAGCGTGGTTTCATATTATAACATTATCCAAAGAACAACAACAACATTGTGTATTGATTGTAAAAAAGGTTGAAGGAAGCACTATTTACATTGTGGTTTGATAAAACCTATCAATACAAGAGTAGATGTATTTCTATGTCCTCTTTATCGACAGTAATGTCGTCATGGTAAGAAAAGAATGATATTAGTTTTAGTTTCATTTTTGTTTTCCAGAGCCAGGAAGGTTCAGTGTGTAGTCGAGTAAGCAATCCCGATTTAAATCCTCTTTCTGATCAAAATAAACCAGAAAGTAGCGGTAGTTCTAATAAAGATAGGAAAGAAACACGTGGTAAGAAGAAATCTTCCTGGTTTAACTCATTTTACCCAACGTACAAGTCTAGATCTGGTGATTTTAAGCGAATTTTTAAAGAAGTACCTGATGATGAGCGTTTAGTTGTTGGTAAGTGGCGTTAAATATTGACTTTGTTTGATTGTTTAAAACGCGTATTCATTAAACATAAAATCTACGACGTTGGCTTTAAACCGTTTAATTAGTTTTTAATTACCTAATGCAGTAAAAATCACGTCGCTTTTACGAGTTTTATTATGAATGGAGACACTCACCTCGCTTATCGCGATCGTGGGAGGCCAAATTGAGCAACACGATAAGAAATTTATCAGTAACTTACGTTGGCAGGAGCCCCACGCTGAACTGTCAAAAGGTAAATTCTTCTTTTTCTTCATTCCAGATTATTCGTGTGCGTTACAAAAAGAAATACTGGTACAAGGTAGACTGTACGTTACACAAGACTATTTGTGCTTCTATGCGAATATTTTCGGCTGGGAAACGAATGTTACGTTAAAATGGAAAGAAGTATCCGCAATAACCAAAGAGAAAACCGCCAGAGTGATACCGAATGCAGTGCTAATATGTACAAGAACGGAAAAATATTTTTTTACGAGTTTCGTAGCCAGAGACAAAACGTATTTGATGTTGTTTCGAGTTTGGCAGAATGCTCTGATGGATCAACCTATGACACCTCAAGAAATGTGGCAATGGGTACGTTGGTTTTAGTCAACTCGACTACAATGGGACGAGAAATTCCCATCACAGATTGTTTAATTTCGGTTTTTATAGGTCCATCAAAGCTATGGGGATGAATTAGGATTAACTAGCGATGATGAAGATTACGTAGCTCCTGGAACGGAAGAAGATAAATTGTCCGCTCGATTGTCTGTTGAGTCTTTTTCTGAGGTGAGTTGATGGAAGTTATTTTATTAATGTTAAAAATGGCACACAACAGGTGGATAAAAATGTGGTGACACATGTGTTATCTCAATTGATAGATTAGAAAGAATTGTTACATCTGCGAATATGCAGCGAGTGAATTCGGAGTCAGTTGTTTTCATCACAGACAAAAGAATTTTGTAAGTGAAAGTATTTCCAATTTATACAATTATTCGAGTTATTCATTAAATTTTTTATGGTCGAAATGTTTCGAATTTTAACTATCATTAATAAATTAATAAAAAATGTTCAATCATCATGACATTGTGCAAGATTCAAAGAGTTGCTGCAAACATTTTACTACGCATAGCGCATTATGTCACTGGTTTTAGGTTTTTTTCCTGTTATCATTGACACACATTTGTTGTTAGGGGAAATTTCTAATTTCTTTTACTATCACTTGCACAGTAATACCGTCATAATTTTGCTAAATTTCCATAAACTAAAACGTTTTGTTCGATAGTGTTTACGGTACAATTTTTTTAAACTAGAAAATAGTCCTCCAATAATTTTGCAGTTTCGAAGCTCGTACTGATTTTTTTGGATATTTAGTAAATATAACTCTTTCCACACCATGTTATTGTAAATTTTACTGTTAATTAATGTGGTGAAACTATAGAGAATGAACTAGCTGCGCTTACATTTTACTTATCTGCGATTAATTGATTTTCAAATATTTCAAGCGCTGTTTAAAATTTTTCCAGAATGTCCTAATTTAAAGGTTCTCAAATCGTTAAAATTATGTTTCTAGGGGCCTTCAGTCATGGATTACTTAAGAATTATCGTAGAGCATCCCGTGTTTTTATACGATATCGCCTCAGAATGTTGGTCAATTCTCTGTATCAATTTCTATATCACTTTTCAACCTTTTGGGACGTTTTTTGTGAGTATCAGTAACAGTTTTGCAAGTCCGTTTTAACACTGTTCTTAAAAATGTAATACTTGAAGCATTGAAGTGTGGTGGCGGAACTCCAATTAACAGTCGCCGACTCAGCGACAAAATTTTAAAAGGTCATCAGTTTCTTTCCCTCATTTCCTAACGTGCGTATTCTAAGTATCTAAAAAATGTCAGCATGAGCTTCGTTTGGTTTTATTAACATGTCACAAAGAGCCTTTTTTAACTGTCTAATAACAGAGTTTTTGTCGATAGCACGAGTGTAGCGTGGTACTAGAAACAGCCGTTGAAACCATGGTCGGCGAAGAAAACAAATCTCAAGACGACGAAGTTGCCGTTCGTCAAACGGTGGAAAATAGAAAACGGACCACTTCAGCTTCTCATATTCCGACCGATTTTTCGGATACGACGGAATCGGATGGAGAAAAACAAGCAAAGTACGTAGCGTTTTTCTTAGGAAAAGATTTGCATTAATGTTGTCAAGTGTTGCCTTTCAGAATAGATTTAACCCTACTCCTTTCCTGGGACAAATCCCTCCCTAAAACTCCTGACTTTGATGGTAGAATTCCAGTTTTGCAGAGTGCCAAGTAAGTCGCTGCATTACGGATTTTTTAAGTATTAACATTGCTTCCTAACACCTCAAGTGCATGCTGAAGACCCTTTTAATTGCGATTTGCTGCGATTTTACTAACTGGCCTCATGATTCTTCTTCTTGGGAAGTTAAGCTTTTTTTTGGCGCTTAACTTCTGGGAGCAGTTTGTGAATTTTGTACTTGATAAAATTATTTTACAGATGTAATGCAAACGTACAATGTACTTCAACTCATGAAGGCCGTCTAGTGATGAACGAGATCGTTCCAATTCACATAGATCAATTATTTACTCTACTTTTTACCAGTTCAAAGTTCTACTTGGATTTTCACGCATCCAGGAAAACAACTGATCTTACTCAAACTCCTTGGACTCACAATTCCAGCGACGACAGTAAAAGTCGCGTTGTTAGTCTGACAATGGCTTTAAATCAGGCGATGGGGCCTAAAACAGCGCAAGTTACCGAAAGCCAAGTAATTACACACGTGCAAGTCTCGATTTTTTTAACCCTTTTTTTCAGGTCATGCTTCCATGTAGTAAACCAGGGTGTCTCTATTCTGTTGACGTCGAAACAGTTAATGCGGGCATTCCTTACGCTGATAGCTTTAATGTTGTAGTTCATCATTGTCTTCGAAAAATTTCAGAAAGCGAGAGTTCGTACCAAGTATTTGCACAAGTTATTTATAAGAAGTCAGTTTGGGGCTTAGTTAAAGGTACCATCTTCCTTGTCACAATTATTTCTTATAATTATTACGTAGGTATGATCGAGAAAACGTGTTGGTCTGGACTGGAAGATTTTTACAATGCGATGAGTAAAGCCTTACATATAGAAGGCGAAGAGGGTATTTGTGATGTTAAAAGGAAATCTAGGCGAAAGCGAAGGATTCATAGCACTCCCCGAATTGGAGCGGAGGATAGTCGACCTTTATTAGGTTAGTTGTACGTTTTACCCACCAGTGTCTTATGTTTTCTTGCAGGTGCTGTAAATAGAATGAAAATTTCTTCAGGTGGCATTTTTAGCTCCGACGTTGCTACTATGATCGTATTTACGGTTTTAATATTGTTAGTTATCTTAAATGTGATGTTGTATTTCAAACTGTGGTCTTTAGAAGAGTCCCCACCCTACACCTTATTGGACTTGCACATTCTAAAGTAAGTGCGCTCAAATTAACGTGAGAGTTGCTCATGTTGTTTTGCAGAGATCCACCTAAAACCCACGATGAATGGATCAAGCTGTTACAACAACAAGAAACTTTTCATTCTGTGGAAATCCAGAAGTGGCAACGGATTTTAAAAACAGCAATTCAACTTTTAAAACAGGTTTGAAACAAACAAACATTTAAGCATTTGTTTATTGGTATTTTTCGCAGACTGAAGAGTCTCTAAACGAACTTCAACGATCAATTAACCCAACGTATACAAATAAAGTGATGTCTGTCCTGCAAAATAACAGAGATTCTGTCGAACAGGCTCACCAAGAAGAGGAACTATAGATAATGTTGTTATTGTTTTAAAATTATTCTATGTCACTACGCACTGTGTTATATTTTTAGTACCTCTATAGATTTTATCGATTGTTCCTGTACACGTTGTGTAGACCATTAATTAAATTAACATTTAAAAACTCATTTATTGTTTATTTTTACAGTATTAATACACAGTGGTTTTATTGTGATAGTGTTATAATAAAATTTTGCTGAAGATTAAGGTTTAGGTTTTTTATTTCAACAACGTGGGGGTTATTTAGAACGAGGAGAGTCTTTGAGGTATCACCGACGTGGACTTTAGCTTTCGTCATACTTTTCTTGTAGCCATAAACTTTAATCGCATCCACGAACACAGGGTGATTATAACCACAATGAATTTGCTTATTTGAAATAGTAGAACCCTTAAAATCCAACTGTACGTAGTGGTATTGTTTTTCTTGGTACAGAAATGACCTATGGTCATCGCTGTATAAAGAACCAGTTGCAGCTCCTCTAATATCGCAAAAAACTAGCAAGGTAATGGAACAATCTTTGAGAAGAGCAGAAGAAGAAACGCTTTGTTCCACTGTTGGTATAATGCAGCCTCCACGGTAAAATACGGGTATTGCATCCATATCGACGGCAATGGTAATGTTTCCACCCCCATACACGGAGGATCCATGGAACCATCTTTCATTATCGCCAGGTAAATATACGTTTAAATGTTCCACTTGTTCCATCACAGGGCAAACTAAAATGTCACTCCCAACCAAAAAACAACCATCTAAATCCGCAACATTTTCGTCTTGAGGGTACTGATAAACCAAAGGTCTTATCACAGGTTCTAGAGTAACCCAGTGTCGCCAAAATAGCGTGTACCAATGTAATAAGTACATGTAGCGTTGCTGCAAACAAATACGTATTCTTCGTAGTACTACATCACTGAACAAATAGGGTTCCCGTCGAGGCACATTTCGATTAGAATGACCTCTGAAAAACGGCAGCCAAGCACCCAGTTGGTACCATCTTACCAACAGTTCTTCGTCTGGATGTTTAACAAAACCACCAATATCGGCACCACAAAAACTAAACCCTGTTAAACTTGCAGTGAGGCACATTGGTACGCTGATTTTTAAGTGGTCCCAACTGGCAGTGTTATCTCCAGTCCAAATCGCGGCGAATCTTTGAGATCCGATGAAATGCGCTCGCGTTAAGATAAACGGTCTTAAATTTGGGCGTTGCAAGAGACCTTCGTATGTGGCCATAGTTTGGTAGAAACCGTACAAGTTGTGGACATCTCTGTGTTTCCAAGGACCATGGAGAGCGGTTTTGGACATTGCGTTTTCGTGGGTTTCAAAAAGCGCTGGTTCGTTCATATCGTTCCAGATATGCAAGTTTGAGGATTTTGCGAAGGGTGGGTGTAAACAAGCGTAGTACTGCCGGGCCTCTGGGTTTAAAAAATCGATCCAGCTGCTGGTTCCAGGCCAACATTTTGCGGTGAAAGGGGTCCCATTAGAATTATTGATAAAGTAACCGTTTTCTTTACATTCCTTGTAGACGAAATAGTCGTCATCGACCTTAAAATGAGGGTCAATTATAACCACAGCATTTCTTTTTTTATTTTCGAGGAAATCCAACAAGAGTTGAGGGTCAGGGAACGTTGTTGGGTTCCACGTAAAGTACTTCATTTCGTCGGTGTAGTCGATATCTAACCAGACAGAATCCAATGGCAGTTGGTGCTCATCAAACTTGTTTGAAACTTCAATGACCTCCTCTTGAGTCATGTAGCTGTAACGACATTGATGGTAACCCAGAGCAAAAAGGGGTGGTAAAGGTGCAACCCCTAGAAAACACTGTAAGAAAAGAACCTAGAACAACATCTACCGTACCAGTGAGTTCGGAGTTTTGTCGCACGCAATCTTGAAGGCTTGGTCCGCTTAAAATGTAGAAATCAGCAGTTCCACTCTCACTGAAGAACGTTGATGTTAATCCAAAGTCGTTTTTTAAGTCTATATATGTTTCGGAAGCATTGAGCCATAGCAGCCCGGTTGTTTGGTCTGCACTGTGGGCGTAGATTAGAGGTACAGCACCGTACAACGACTCCTGAGGAGAAGAAGTTGAATACGCAAACCTATCGGTGTTGAACAATCGGTACGCTTTGTTATCACATAAAGAGAGCCGCTCTGCATGTTGAGGAAGTCCGTAAGCTTTCGTGGCTTTTGGAAAAAGGAAATCTGCGGAGATACCAACGTGTGGTTCTTGTTCTTCTATTACAAAAGACCTTTGAGAGTTTACAAAGACAAACGGTTCATTATTTCTAGAAACTTGTATAAGAAAATCGTTACAGTTTATTGTAACGCTGAGGTTCTTGTAGTCAACTTGAAGTTCGTTATTCAGTTGGTGGATTCTAATGTTAGTCTTCTTTGGCTCGAGAATTATAACATCTTTTACGATAAACCTTTCATGGGTGGGGTCCGTGACTCGAAAATGAACGATTTCACTGCTAAAGAATGTTAAATGAAGAGTAAAAATTCTTCTCCCAGTGGTAAGGTCGCCACGAATTGACGACCCAAAAAGACCAACATTTTGTAATTGATACCGAGGAGGCCTCTTTTTTCTTAATCTAACGTGAAATGGCTTCTTCCTGGACAAAGTAAATGCAGTCACTGCGATTGCACCAAGCAGTACTCCACTGGTAACTCCGAGAAGTAAACGATTGAAATTCATTATTTAAGATTTTAATCATAACCTCAATGTATAAAAATACCTCGTGGAATCAAAGTACAACTGATAACGTTAGATGAAGGAAAAAAAAAGGAAGTTTCCTTGAATATTTATTTACTACCAAGAAAAAAATATTTCATATTTTATTTGTCTTCGGGCTTAGCAAAAACTAAAGTGTATCCGCACTTTCCACAGTAGTGGCGATCTTCCATGGCAGCCATGAAGACACCAGCTCCGCAATTCTCATCAGGGCATTCGCGTCTCAATCTATGGATTTTACCATTCTCGTCCACCTATTAAAGAATGTCATTATTTCTGTTTTCCAAATTTGATTTTTACCTTGTAAAATTTCAAAACGGCCAACTTGACCTTCTTCTTCTTGTGCTTGATTTTCTTGGGGGTGGAGTAATTCTTCTTCTTGCGCTTCTTAGCGCCGCCTCTGAGTCTTAAGACTAAATGCAATGTGGATTCCTTTTGGATGTTGTAGTCAGAGAGGGTACGGCCATCTTCCAACTGTTTACCGGCAAAGATAAGACGTTGTTGGTCTGGAGGAATTCCTTCTTTATCCTGGATTTTCGCTTTTACATTTTCGATAGTATCTGATGGCTCGACCTCAAGAGTGATGGTCTTACCAGTCAGAGTTTTTACGAAGATCTGCATTCTGGGGAGTTATCTATAGAAAAACATTAGAACATTGAAAAATATCCCAATTAACAGTAAATAATAAGGAACAAAATCAAACTTAAGAAATTATTTTTATTAAAACTTTATTCACCTTAAACAATACAAAATTTAAACTAGAAGAACAGCATTAATACAGCCATCATTTTCAGGATTATTAGTAACCTGCGCGTATTTTCCCCACACAACTTTGCCAGCCTGTGTTACCAAACCTAACTCTGAAATATTAACTTCAATAACTGTCCCCTTTGTAATAACTCCCAAACTTGTAAACATGGGTGAACTTGGATTTTTCTTAACTCCTATGATTGGTAGATAAAATGTTGCCTTCAATTCTGGATGTGTAACATGAGCCTTCTTAAACCTCAACGCCATGGGCCTGATGAACCTTTCAAACTTTGGTGGCTTTCTTGTAAAACCTTCACCAACAAACGTGACCTTTGTAACCATCCTTTTCCACGCTTTTCTTTTAGTTTTTCCAGACTTAACAACTCTCAAAACTTCAGCGTCTGCTTGGGCTCTTACTTTTGGAATTGGTACATCCCATTTGCCTGCCTTTTCTTTGCGTTTCTGTTTTATCATGTTAGATAAAACCTTTGCACGAGATTGGACATCGCGATCCAAAAGGTAAGCTGGTAGGGCTCCTTCCGCGACTTTGTCTGTAGTCTTCTTGGTTTTCTTCTCTTCATGGGCTTTGATCTTCTTCTTCATCTGTATCTTCTCATTGCGACGTTCTTTGTTGAAGATCTTCGCTTTGATACCTCGCAAGCTTCGAGCCACTTGAGCCCTCCTGTGGGGCTCACGAGCCTCCTTTTTTCTTTTGCGTTCTTCATAGTCCAAACGGCGACCGTAAAGTTTACGGTGACGTTCTACGTATTCGTTCTGCGGCATGTTGGCTGAAATACGTCAAATTTAATGTAACAAGTGTGTGCACAACCATATTCAACATCTTTGAATATGACTATTACACACTTTAATGTAATTCCACTTACCTTAACTCTGACTATGATAGTCATATTCATAGATATTGTACAACGCACTAAATTTATTGCGAAAACAATGCGATTCCGCGTTAAACAAAAATGTAAGACAGCCATGTGGTCGCGAATTATAAACATTTTTTTTAGATGCCTCAATCGCCCTTTTACGAGAAAAGTTACTAGAATTATAGAAATAATAGTTTACTGGTGTTTTCCGACAATTTTAGTTATTCGAAACAATGTAAAAAGATCGCAATTGTTATAAACGAGGTAAAAACTTTACTCACCTTAACACTCCACCATGACACGCCGTGAAAAGAATTTGACAGACGGAAACTTGAGTGAGAGAGGTAGATTTCCGTCAATTGCACCAACATAACAGAATTTAGATCGAAAGACACTAGACAGTAACTCAAAAGCCTCAAAAGTGACAGTTCCAATGACAGTGTCATAATATAGGGTTACGTTTTAATGACAGATTGTGAAATTTAAGTTTGTTTTGCAGAAAAAGATGTTTTTGCTGTAATTGTATCAGTTCTGTGACTAGTGTTGTTTTCGGGCAATTTCGAAAGTGACTGTTTGAACTGGAATTTGGTGGCGATTTTTCAAAAAGTGCCACTTCTAACAGCTTCACCATGACGGGGTGGTACTACGATAAAAAAGAACTGAGAAATACTCCATCAGCTCAAGATGGAATTGAATATGATACGGAAATGCGGTATCGCAAAGAAGGTAAGCGCATTCTTGTTTCTATCATTTTTTTATCCATTTTTGAAGGGGCAAGGTTTATTATCAACACTGGGGCAAAAATGGATCTGGGGTACAACACAACAGCTACTGGAGTGGTGTACTTTCACAGGTTTTACATGTTCCATTCGTTTCGGCAATTTCCTAGATATGTAACAGCTTGTTGTTGCTTATTTCTTGCTGGTAAAGTAGAAGAAACCCCCAAAAAGTGTAAGGACATAATAAAGACAGCACGAGGGCTGTTATCAGATCAGAAGTTTGCCACTTTTGGTGATGACCCCAAAGAAGAAGTGAGTTTCATGGTCAGTTCTCGCATTATTACTTGTATGTTTCTGTAGGTAATGACTTTGGAAAGAATTCTTCTGCAGACTATCAAGTTTGATTTACAAGTAGAGCACCCATACAGCTACCTCTTAAAATACGCCAAATGCTTAAAAGGAGATAAAAACAAACTCCAGAAAATGGTCCAAATGGCGTGGACCTTTGTAAACGATAGTTTATGCACAACTCTGGCCCTTCAGTGGGAGCCTGAAATAATCGCAGTCGCTTTAATGTATTTGGCTGGAAAACTCAGCCAATTCGAAGTCGTCGATTGGGTAGGACGCACCGCTAAACATTTACGTTGGTGGGACATGTTTGTAGAAGATGTAACCATGGACCTCCTTGAAGACATCTGCCACCAAGTCCTGGATTTATACTCGCAGCCCACTATAAATCCCGCTCCCGATAGTCCCCCTCTGCCTCCTAGACCAACATCGGCTAGAAAATCAACAAATGGCCAAGAAAAACCAGAAGTTCCTGATCTGATCCCTACAGTCAACACAAAGATTCCACCACCTCCAGATGTTCCCCAATATCCATACCAGACGTTTACTGGGGCGCCACCTCCGGTTGGTCCATATCCAGCACCCCCGTACGTCGCACCTTTACCCACCCCGCCAGCGCCACCCCATTTGGCAGCTCCACCACCAGGTCCACCGCCACATCTAACTGCTCCACCGGTGTTTCCGCCTTATGTTACACACCCACCACCATTTCCACCGATGGGGCCACCAACAGCGCCGTTTTATCAGCTCACGCCGCCGCCGGTGCAGCCGCCACATAGACCTTATTAAGTGTATGCATTTTCTTTATTGTACGTTATACAGAAGTAGGAAATAAAATGTTATGATTTTCAAGTTTGTGTTATTGACTTTTATTTTTAAAAATGTACATACATAACAAAATTTACATAATTAAGGCACTGTTTATAATCACAAATACATCTTATTGCTTTGAAAAACCGTTAAAATATCGAATTATATACACAGCCTTTAAATTATTAATTTGATGATAACAGATCAAAATATACATTACGTAGTTTACAAAAAAAACAATATAACATACTTTGTTGAATTACATAAATAAGATACGCGTGAATTGGTAAATATTACAATTAATCAGACTTTAATAAATACTATTTGAGTTTTAACGCGGGATGGATTCCTAGATACATTTAAAACAATGTTAAAAATTAATATAGCTCGATTATATTTTGGACATTAATTGCAACTTAACCTATGAAAAAAAAAAACACTGAACACAGTAATTTAAAACAATAGAATTAAAAAGGGGTGCTATATAAGACGTGTTTGCTTCAAATAATGTATTAATAAAGAGTAAACAAATCTGTATTGGGCTATTGTTTGGATCATGTACGCTCTCTGGTGGCGGAGCAATTCGACAACTCGAGGGATACACACCTCCTATTAAAAAACCAAGAAGTAAATATAAAACACACTTTTTATCTACCTGATTATGGTCCACCGTATACAGTAGAAGGTCACTTAAAATTGTAAGTCCGGTCCTCCCCACGCCCGCAGTGCAGTGTACCAAAATGGGCGGATTTTTGTTATGCCCCGGTGGTATTTCTCCCATTGAATGTTGATGTACTGACTGCATCTCTTCTAAAAATCCCAAAAAATGTGAAACCGAGTTGGGACACCCTTGGTCCCCCCAATCTGTGTAATGCATATGCCATAAAGTCCTGTATCTCCGTGAGGTAACGTGGCAAAGCCTAACTTTACTCGTGATACAATTCCCAGAGTTTTGTGAAAATTCCCACCAAACTTGGTACTCCTAAAACAACAATCCTCGCAATTTATTCACAAATAAATTGAACTAACTTGTCCGATATCGATGCATCGTTCCCCAGAATCAGGCATGTAGTGTAAATCTTCCGTGCTGTCTGTTAATTGTACTATAAGATATACTTCGGCTTCCCACACACATTGCCAAAAATAGGGTAACGTAATGCGATTGGGACCTTGAGCTGCGATATAAAATCTTTGCTTGCTGCCGACTGTAGCCTATCAAAAATATTAAACTCATTTGAATTTGAGTATCCGTGGGCTTACTGTAATGTGAGAGGCGTTGATATATCCATATCTGTTGTTTTTAGTTGGTGTGAGTCTCAATCGGTTATCTTCATACGGAAGGACATCTTTGAAACGATTAAACTGAGCATTATCTCGATGGCACGCTGTGGTGAAATCGGAGTTTTGTTTCTTTTTCGGGATTTTGTCGAACTCGAAGAAGAGCTGACTGTCGCCTAACTTGTTTTCTAAGAGCTGGCACTGAAAATGGAGTCACGAAAAATTCGGAATTTTAGTTAAACGTACCATCGTCTCCTTGCTTATGGACGGCGGCAATGGATTAAACCTCGGCAACCCCGTGGACCAACGGTGCTTCGTGTTACTGTGATTTTTCTCTTTCTTTTCTTTTTCTCTTCCCAACGTGGCGCTTTTTACTTTCTCCCCCGACTTACTTTTTCCTATCAATATTCCCCACCGCTTCTTCTTTGACTTACTGGAACTATTAGACGTTGAACTAGTACCCAAAGACTCATTAGTCGCACTGCTCTCACTAAATAACGCGCTGCTAACGCTTGACGAGTTCATCACAGGATTCTTATTGACTATAAACGTATTATTCGAGCTCGTCGTAATAGGAGAATCGTTCAAATTCTGGTTGGACCTGCTCAATTCATTCATATCAGATTTCGACGACTTTGCGCTAGAATTG
Organism: Gnatocerus cornutus; assembly: GCA_029298725.1. NCBI lineage: Eukaryota > Metazoa > Arthropoda > Insecta > Coleoptera > Tenebrionidae > Gnatocerus > Gnatocerus cornutus. Next base: position 5,451,473 of record CM055514.1, read on the forward strand.
TTTCTGTTGATGTTGGCGTAAAGGGTTTCTTTGCTGCCTTGATTGGTACCAATGCTGACTTGTTGAAATTGTGACTGTAAAGCGTTAACAACTGTGTGATTCACTACTTGGCTGATTTCTGGAGCTGAATGTATGCTTTGGGTGCGCCCTCGCATTTCACCATTGTCGTTTTGCCAAGGTAACGGTATGTTTTCGTAAATGGGTTCAGTAGAGTTGTTGAGATGAGGATCGTGAGCCACCATCGTGTTTTGGTTTCTCGTCACCACAAATCCCGTGCTTGGTAATCGGTTTTCTTGTAGAATCTGCTTCATGTTGGCAGGCATGCAGTAGATTATATTCCCGTGTTCATCGTAAACTTTCTTGATATGTTTGGTGATATTGGGATTTTCTACAATGAGAGCTTGTGGGCGCCCCAACATATTGTTATTAAAAATCGACGATAAATTCTCGTAAGTTCCATGTTGGGGCGGTAGATAACTATGAGAACGATGCACTGGATGAGCTTGATGGTTCGCAAAGAGAGCTCCATAGTGTTTTAAATACAAATTCCCTGACACAAGATCAGGACTCGATCCACTGACAATGCTGTTAACAAAATGATGAGTCGGTTTTGCTTGTTGCGAAATCCCCGGTAAATCAGGCGTGGAATTCGAGCTAATTCTATTACTCGGATACGGTGGAGGTGGTTTATACAAATGTAACAATCCCACATTTTCTGTGAAGTTGTGATTTTCATTCGGTAAAATCTGCGATTGTGTAAACCCAGCGTTGTACATCGCCGTCATTATATTCTTTGGTTCAATGTTATTATGAGTGACATCTGGATAACGTAAATGTGTTGAATATGTATCAGCTTGGTGGATTTCAGGCTGTGAACTGTAGAGTATTGAATGAGTATTGCGGAGAGGTTCACGAGGTGGGATGGCACCGGAAGAATTTCGATATTTCTGTTGGATGGCGGTTTCGTAGTCGGGGGCTGGACGGTAAGACGGAAGAAGACTTCGAAGATGATCTATGTTTGTAGGTTTATTAAGATCCAGGCAAGAGGTTGACTGGGCTCTTTGTTTTAAACTTTGAGCGGAGACAGAGCGATCCCAGTGGTGCGATGGGTCGGTTATGTCTTCGTAGCTGTCCATTTGGCGCAATTTCTCCTTTAAAGCAAATTACTATGCTAGTGTGGTAAGAAAATTAACGCTAGAATGAATGACTTCCATGGTTCATTTTTATTATAATTACCTTAATAGTTCATCGGCAAAGCCAAATGGTGACAAGAAAAACTGTTTTTGTGAGTTTTGTTAAAATGAGTTAATTTTACGTCTATCTACGCAGTCATAATATCAATATTTGTACACCAAAATTTAAGTTTTTTGAAAGTTTTCGTAACTAAAAAGATAAAAAAATAATTACGAAATGAATGATGAACGTTTTTATCTATCATCGATAAATTAGTAATTACGCAAATACAAGCTTCAAAGTTTTTTCTTACTATTCCTTCGTTCAAATTCCACAAATATTTATCTCGAATCAAAGAAAGAAATACGCAAGTAAAAAAATTAAATGCAAATGCAATATTTAATTAAGAATGTAATTATAATTCATCTACATAAACTCACAAAAATGTTTTTAATTTCGATTACCCCAGTGCAATGTATTAATTGGCAATAAAATATTACGGTCACCATTGTTCGTGCGTTACTAATCTATAATTGGAAGTTAATTGCCGATTGAAAAAGGGGTCCTTCACTTTAACATTTTCTAATCTGAAACCTGCTTTCGTCCGCTTTTGTATTACTCACAATTTACTTAATGATAACTGAGAACAATTTGTTTCAAAATTCTTGACATTCTTCCAACACTCACCTCAAGTTGTGCCTGGTGGAAAACCGGCGGAACAGGCGGTCCCTTATCAGTCTGATCATTATTCATTTCATACTGGCGATAAAAAGTGTGTTGCAAAACGCAAAACCTCCACGCATTTTTTGCGCTTTCCACATCAGAAAAATGGAATTCGATTTTTTCAGAATCTAACGTCTCTATTGTGAAATCACGTTTGTGATTGATTACGTTTTTGATATCAGCCCATCTATAAAAAAAAAGTTGCAAACTGTATATTGTCTTGTGAGAAAGGTACCCATAGCGGTGCCCTTCGCGTTCTCCTGCGTATCCTACAGAAACTTCTGTTAATGAAACGCTGATCATTGCGTCGTCTCCTAAACGGTCTTTCACGGCGAAAATCTCTTGGCCGTATCCTTCCAGTTGTTGGCAAGCACAAATGTAATATTCTTCAGCTGTTCCTTGGGGGAGATTGTGTAAATCGGCGTGTTGGCGACTGGCTAAGTCTGTAAGAGATTCTAAAAGGGCTGGATCTGTAAAACTCTGAATATAATTTTAGTAATGTTGTCTTTACAGTAAAAGAAGTTTTACCCTGGGAAACAATTGGAAGTCTTTGAGATAGTGAGCTGTGTGCCTTTCAGAATCAAAATTACCAAACTCTGCCTGCATTGAATAACTAGCCAATTCTACAGCTTGTTGAGGGGTGCAAGATATCCGCCCCTCAATCACGTCCATTTTTAACTGGAGGAAATAATGGTATCTACAGGAAATTCATTAGTGTTTTTATTAACAAAAAAGAAGCAAACCTGGTAACTTCATCATTGATTAATCTGACTCCTGATATGATGTAATACATCACTCTCAGATAAACATACAAATTCCTAGCATATTTGTCAAGTTGTCGCTTTATTGGACGGTCTAATTCCACCCAATAAAACGCGTTTTCTGAATTCCTGCTCATGTATTGTAGTCCAAAAAAATTTGGTTGATTCAGTCCTAATTTTTGACATACCACGTCCAGACAGTCCTGTCCAGTGCTTTCCGAAGATAGAGTGCATTCAACATTTGTGGCATCCAACATCTCTACAGATATTACAAAGAGAGACTTGGAAGCCACACTGTAGTGCCTCGATTTTTTAAGCTTCAACCTGAATGGCATTTTTACCCTAAAATATATTATTATACTTCGATTTCTCTTATCTATATATGGAACGAAATCGCAACAGCGTGAGATTTGTAATGTTTTGTTGATAAAGAATGTTTGTGTTGTGAAAAGAGGAGTTACATTCCACATGTTGGTTTTTAAAGAAAAGTGGGGAAATGGGACAGTACCTGTAATATTCTGTTTCTGACTGGAAGTGTTGCACCTTTGAAAACTAGAAATAAATGTTATTTATATTCTATTCACATTTTTGACAGTGCGTCATAAAAATAATGTAAAAAATCGTTTTCAGGAACAGTCACCTGTCAAAGTAAATGTCAGTTGTGGTTTCGCAAACAAGGGACAGGTGGCAGCAGATACGGTTATTTTTAAATAAATAAATAGTTTTATTAACTTTAAATATGTTTTATCACTTATCTTATCACAAATTGATCGTTGTTTATGTAACTATTTGTGGAAAGAAAAAGGATTTTTTGCGACCAAGACCGATGTGGTTTGTCTCGTAACCATGGGAACCGAACGTAACCGCGCATTTAAATTTTGATAAAATAGTAATTTTTTGTCATTTTTAATTGAAATAGTATGCCAAAACAGCAAAATCCTCTCATTTTTCAGTGCAAATTTATTGGCTTTTTACTTGCTCACAGCTCTAACCAATTAGGTAATGACCATGAATAATAAGGGACACATAGGTATGTAAAACTGCAAGTTCATTTAGCACAAATAATAATTATATCACAAAAATTTACATAAATGAAAGAACAACAGCGGAACTAAAAGCTGCAGCCAACATGACGTATCCAGTAAGGTAAACCTCTCTAATGCTGAGGAACATCCCCAAATCCCATAAAAGATGACGTATTCCATTCCAGAAATGGTACGTCAGGGGTAAAGCTAAACTAAACTTGGCCCCAGCCAACAGGACACTATTCATCCCTTGTAAACTATCCAAATAAGTGGGAATACTTTCTGGCAAAATAATGGCACCAGTGCCCAACATAACCGTGTAACCAGCAAGCATCATCCCTGTCATTCTATGGGTAATTGACAATATACTGGTCATCTGGGGCTTATAAATGGTCAAATGTGGGGACTGTGGTCTTGCCAACTGCATGTTGTGCTCATCGTGTCCTACTTCTTTGGGCGGCGAGACAGGTTGGGCTTGAAGGGTCACTGGTCTAACCAAAGACAACATACCCAGTTTCTCATTTTTTATCACTTGATTGAGAATGTGACGGCTACTTAACCTACAAGTTACATAATGTTTAAAGATCATCCCTGATATAAACTGAGGTGTGGAACCGTCAGCTCTTATCAATAAATCACGAAAAAATGTGTTTTTTGGAAAGTACATTGCATTTTATAGTTAAAAATTAAATATTTACCTGAAAAGCATCGCCATCTTTTTCAGATCTTGTCAGTTTATCGCAACGTTGCCGGTTGTAAAGACTCGAATACAATGCTTGAATTGTACTTTAGCCTCGTTATTTAAGAAAGATAACAATTAACGAGTTGTTGAAGGAATAAACCAAGAAATGTTTGTTTTATGGGCGGGGTGTACGAATATTATTATAATCTTAAAACGCGTCAGCTTGGCTTGCACATGTTGGCAACCCCGTACATTCTTTAAATTTAACTGTAAATTTAACAAAATCAGGGCGTTATGTAACTTTTTTTAAAACTGAAACTGAAACGAAACTCAAATTAGAGCTCTTTTTTCTCTAAAATACTTCAAGTAGTGTTATCGGTGGTAAAAATATCGTTGTAGGCGACCATTTTTAATCAACCAATCAGACCCCCACATTTCGAATCCAAGCTTGATCTAGCAAGCGTCTGTCTGCTCGATGTGACGGCGTCGTTTGTGTGTAAACAACAGTGAAAGTATTTTTTCGTGTTAAATTACACTAAAATTAGCCAAAGACAGACATAACTCAAGGTAATTTAGTCATTAGGAATGAATTAGTTTCTATTTTAACAAAGCAACGTGTGTAATTTTTGGCGCGAGAAGCCTAACCTCCGCTTCCTTGTTGTAGTGCTTTAAAATGGTAGTTAACAAAGGAAAAGGGCCGGCCAAGACTCGGGAATCACCCGAACGGTCTTCCCGGTCACCTTCTAGAAGCAGAAAGCCTGTACCACCTAAAAGAACTAAAAGCCCATCGCGTGCCACAAGCCCCGGAAGGCGAAGCCCTGGAAGACCTAAAAAAGACGTGTCTCCAGCACCTTTAAAAGCATCAACACCTAAAGTTGGGGGACCCGCTGCACGTAGTCCTATAAGACGCAGCCCCAGTCGGAAATCTCCAACCAGATCTACCAGAACAGTTACCAAAAGTGCGGAATCTTTTCATTCAGAACGCGTAACGAGACCGAGACGAGCTCGTTTGGAAATTGAATCAGATTCAGATACTCCAGATGGGGATATTTACCCCCATTCTGATAAGCCGCATGCGGCAGTTAAGGGCCGTGCTCGCCGTTTAGAAATCCAAGTGGAGAAGGTAATCATCAAATTTTTACTTCTCTGACTAATAACTTGTTTCAGATGAACATGGATGTTGCTCAATCAAAGACTTTTAATGTCATAAAGCGGATGACACAGAATTCACAAAGCCGCGAAGTTGAGAGGATTGTCCCCTTAAAACATGATAATGTTGCTCAAAAATTAGGCGAATTTTCTGATGAAGACGAAACACTGCAAGTGCGGAAATCGTTGTCTATTGATCGAGGTGATTTCAAACAAATCACGGAATTCGGTGGTCCATGGGGTGCCTTATTTTATATGTTCATTACGCCCATCACAATAATTGCTCTTCTCATATCATGTAATGAGTATCAGTGCTCATTCGTTAAGATACCTGACTATAAAAAGTATCTGTTGCCGTCTACGTACTTTAATTTGTCTTCAATATTAGGCTATGTTGGATATGCAGTCACCATAGCACTGGTCTCGGTTATCCCCTTTGGAGGAAAGCAGATTGCGGGAATGCCAACCAAACAAGGGAAGTTTACGTATATTATGAACGGACTCTTTTGCTGTGCAATTTTAATCGCAATCATGGCAGGCTTAGAATGGAGGAATATACCAATAACTGAGTTTATCGCCAAACATTTGTTTCATCTTCTTATAGCCTCTATCCTGTTTGGGATGTTTTTAACCACATATGCGTATGTAAGAAGTTTATATGTACCCTTCAGCCATTTGAATGCTCACGTTGTTGGAAGAAATAAAATTTATGGATATTTTATGGGCCGCGAACTTAGTCCACGTGCTTTTGGGCTATTAGATCTGAAGATGTACGTTTTTCGCTTGGCACTTATCGGATCTGTAAGTTCTATTAATTTGCAATGATCTTTAAAATAATGCTTTTTTTTACAGGTGCTTATCGACTTTGCACTACTTGCTTCCCACGTGAACTGGGCATCTTTGACTAACTTTGACTTGAAGTCTTTAAACCTGAATGCAACGCTACTTGTTCTTATTCTCATTCACTCTATTTATTACTTAGATGCTTTGGCGTATGAATCAACCTTTGTTACATCATTTGAGATTCAATATGAAGGCTTTGGGTACATGTCAGGCGTTGGATACTTGATTTATCCTTTCATGATGGCGAGTGTAACGAAGTACGTGATTGACTACCACATTCAGTTAGCATTCTGGAAACTTCTTTTGATTGGACTGATTTTTGCCTTGGGATACGTTTTATTCAGAGGAAGCAACAATCAGAAAAATGCCTTCCGCAGGAATCCGTATGATCCAGCTTTGTCATGTAAGAATTATATAAGAACGTTGTCTTAAGATTCTGAAATTTTGTTGTTAGATTTGGAAACAATACCCACCACCAAGGGAAAGAAACTCATTTGTTCTGGATTCTGGGGCGTAGTGCGTCACCCTAATTATCTAGGAGATATTTTGATGAACCTCGTACTTATACCTTTTGCTTTTGATGTCCCTCCAGTTCTAAGCGCGATCTCCATAACATTGTTTCTTATCCATCGTTCAGTGAGAGACAACATCAGGTGTAAGCAAAAATATGGCGCTGCTTGGGACAGATATTGTAACAAGGTGAAATACGTATTATTGCCCAAGGTTTACTAATTAGGTTGGTTTTAGTGTTCAGGAATGTTTGTACATATTTTTTGTGTGAAACTAATTTACTTTTGTATTTCTCGATCATAATTATTGTCATATTTTACACTGAACACGTCCAGGTATTTTTTAATTATTAGTAAAGGTTGCAAGTGATGCAAGATCTTATCAAAATAAGCGAAAAACCTGTTGAAAATTTTTAGTTAGATGTCTCAAACTTCTTTTTGCATCACTTTAGTTGTAAGTTTTCAGCGTCTTTAATTTACGTGTTTAAGTCACATGCCATACTGATTAAATCACTACAAAAGTACAAATTTTACCATACATTGTACCAAAAACAGTTATAGTCACTGTGGTAGGTCTGCTCTCTGACTTTATTATCTAAATATTTTATCATATGTGATCTCATAACTACGTGTGCAATGTACCTTTACAAAAGCTTAGTTAAAAAGGAACAGGGTTCTGATTTTTATTTCTGAATTTATTTATTACCAAATTCATGTATCGTCTTATTGAATCTTGTATAAGTTGATTGATGAAAATTTTTCTCATTTTAAAGGGGCTTTGTAAAACAAAACCAAAAACAGTAACAAAAATATTAGTATTTTTGTATTGAAAATAATATTTGTACAAGTGACTTTATATTTTAGATTATACATATATCAATATTTTAATTAACGAAAAGTCTTAAAATTATTTTACGATAGATTGTTTTAGAATAAATTTTTCAAAAATTGAGAGCTGTTTTTTATTAACCCATTCAACTCGCGAGAAAAACGAGTTTCCGTGCTCGTTAAGTAATTAACTATGGGGTGTTTGGGGTTTTGGCTGCCAAACCTTAACAGTGCCTATTTTGACTCACTGAACAAAAAATACTAATGGTATATGTAAATGGACATTCTACCACTCCCCGCTTACCTTACAGAATTAAATCAGGACGTTGGGGGACCACATAACATACAGTTCTTGCACTTCACCATAACTAACAACAATATTGTGCCATTTTGACCACAGGAAAACCGCGATAATCCATCACGAATAGAAAACATTTCCCGACGAAAGACAGCAATTAACTGATGAATTTATTTGTTTAGTTATGTAAATTTTCAAAGCAAAGCTCGAAAAAATTATCCGAACGTGAACAAAGAAGACCCTTTTTTTGCAAGAAAATGGTGAAGTTATGGTATTATTTTTCTTATCTCTACCAATTTGTGAATGATTATTGTAAAAAAACAATTGTTCTCGAACTGTGGGCTTAAAATTAAAAATGCTGTAGAGGTTTTATGCTCAGTTTATCAAAATTTGTTTACGTTTGAAATTTAGCAGCCTAAACCCCAAACACCCTGTATAAGTTTGACGATGTGGGGATGAAGGTTTTTATTTTAAATGAATAATATATTTAATATAAATAACTACAAAATAATAGTAACACAGCGTTTCCACTACATATTGGACACAGAGTTCTTTATTGTACTCTCCACTTGAGTGTTAAGTTATTTGCCGTTCTCTATGAGGTAGTCTTTATACAACTAGTGGCAGTAATAGACGAACTACATACGTATATGACTAAACGGACGATTCATCAATGACAGTAATAACGCGATTGGGAAATACTTTCCACTTGGAGTTGTTGACTCCAACCCCATTCTCCTCTTCTGGGGTGTCTTCGTTTTGTGCAAGTTTGGACCTGGCGAGCGACCATCGCCTGCCTTTCCTGTCCAATATCACAGGCATTTCCGCTATTAAGTTATTCTCAAATTCACTAAGCATTAAATAATTTTCTACTTTGTTACACGAAGTGATACAGTCTCCTATGTAATCTAAATCATCTAAAAGATTATCGGGAAGATCCATATCAGCAATGCCCTCTTCTGAAATACACGTCAGTTCGGGCTTGTCGTTCGAAACGATAATATTATCCATGAGACCAGGGGGTTGGTTTGGTGCTAAATCCGCACCCAGAACGAGTGCCGCAGCTGCCGCCCCCGCTGTTACTCCAGCGTCGTTTTCGGGTTCCTGCGAGAAAGAGAGTTTGCGTCTCTGTGGGCACGTTTCTGAAACGCACAAATGTCGCGTTCCATTTTCTCGGGTGTGCTTGTGTCGAGAGATTTTTCGGCGATGCAAGTCGATGAGGAAGAGGGTTAAACTGCCTACGAGAACACAAGTTGAACTGAAGTAGTAACCGGCACGGTCGCCACATTTTTCGTTCATGTAACCTGGAAGGGAAGTTTTTACTGTAGGAAAAAGTCGTGAATTAATTTACCTGAAAATGGGACGCCGATGACGATGGGGATTGCCTGTGAGCATTGGACGAAACCCCAAGTTCTGGCAAAGTTGCGGGCGCGGACTCTTTCATAAGTGTACATTTTGAGGGAGTAGTGGTAACCACCGCAGAATATGCCTGAAAATAGTTTTTACGTCTTGACTCGAGAGACCAATGATATTACCATAAATCCATGCAAACATGACATAAGCGTGGTAATTCCCACTGACAACCGTGAAGGCCAGAATGGACAAGCCACACATGAAGACGGCAGTTTGGCACAAGTATTGTCTTGCTATCCTACATTCTGTCGAGTTGTGCAAAACCAGAGTGCTGAAAACAACGCACCCCACAGTCCATGCCAACCCTAAATACATCTGCAAAAAAACAGTGGAATCCCCTAGACCTTCCACTTCTGCTTGGTAGGCTAAATAGAACAAAGGCGTGTTGATGCCAAACGCACTAATCCCAGTGGAGATCAACAGAATCCTCACAGTCTTGCTCTTCAGAGTGCTAAAGTCGAAGAAAGGAATCTTGTCTTCAATTTTGTTCTTATCCTTGATCTTGCGCTTCTGGTTCTTGATGTGTAGAATGGCCCGCCTTTGTGGATGGTACAAAGAGGCGGAACGGTAGAATGTACCAAGGATAAAGGTGACGGAGATGGCTCCTGTGACCACTTGAAGACCGAGTCGCCAACCCAGAGCTCTGTCACAGAAAAAAAGTTTTAATTGGGTGGCGTGGCTGCTAAACCCGTGAAAATTATTACTACGACGGTGTCGGTCAAGTGGAAGAGTCGGCTCGGTAAATCAGAGGCATTCCGGTTGGAGGATTGAGCCAGATAATGCCAATCCAACGGCGAGACTTTTGCCATAAACGCGAGCCATTATGTTCTTCACTTCGATGCCAACTCATTCATCACCATTTGATCAAATGTCAAGCTTTACGGTCCTTACATGGATGGTAGTCACTGTTATTATTTAATTACGGGATATTCAATATAATGGCCGAAACGCTTTGGAGGAGATAAAAGGATCGTAATGATTGTGTTAAGAAATCGGTTGCGAGAGAGATTTCGTTAGGAATTTATTATTCAGTGGACTTCTTATACCAAAAGAGTGTTTCTTTCTCTAGTCATAAGAGTCGTTCAGTTTGATCCGTTGTGGAAGTTTCGAATTAAAGGAATTAGAGAAAGAAAAGGTTGAATGACAACTTGTCGTTACTTGCGTTCAAAGTGCGCCATTTATCCACATAAACAACTTACGTCTGGTTTGTGAATGTCCCAACAGCAAAATAACTCTAATGGAATCCATTACTGTGCAATTACATCCACTGCTAGATAAATTAGATAACAGGAAGAAAAAGTGATTTAGCGCGTCTTAAACGACTCCAATTAAAAATTTACGACTTGAACCAACTCCTCCAGTATCGAATCGTAAAATCAGACTTTTTACAGTGTAATTTGAACAAAACAACGATTAATTCGAATTGATAAATCTAATTTGAAGCCAGACACCCGCCGCTGGTATCAAATGAAGCAACAACTTTATAATAAACTTTGGCTATTGTTTTCGGTTGGGATCGATGTGTCGAAGATAATTTCATCTGATATTTATTGCTTACCCTATAGTGCTTCTGATGATGACGGACATTGTGGCAATTCCGAGGCCGCTGCCTGAAACGATGAAGATTTCGACGAATTCACGACGACGTTTGAAATATTGGGCCACCATCAAAGTCGAACAGTCGCGGGTTATGCCAACACCGATGCCGACGACGGTGCCATAACTGTAACAATTACCACATAAAAGGAGTAAGTGATGGTTAATATCCCCAGGGAGCACACGCTCTCTTCCTACTACGGTACTGGATTTGCGATGTTCTTAAGGACAAATTTAGATCGTTACAAGAGCCGTTTTCTTCATTGTTTGGTAATTTTATCTGTAATCTTGAGGGTTTTATGCAGGTACACGTTTTGACAAGCTGACCGCGAAACGGGGATTACCCGTAAAAACTGGAGGGATTTTTGAGGAGAATTTTAAAAAATCGATCTTGTAATGGTGATTGGGCGCGATTTATCCCTGCGCCTCCACCAAAATCGCTGGAGGGATGTTGCAGTATGCGCAACTAACTTCCGGGTTCGTAGTTTAACTACATTAAAGCAGCTCTCATAAAAACCCACCAATCATTAATATCACCTCGTTAAAATAAAAAACAACTCCTCTAAAATTTTATATGCTTTTCTGTACCATTAAGCCATCGCGTTTTACATTTTCTTTTTATTACAAAACCGAAAAAATAATAAATTAGACATAGTTTATATTCCAAAATCCGCAATAAAATAAATAAACACGTTTTTTATATGCACATTTATGACAACCAGACTCTGACAAGATAATTTCGGGAAACTCAGGGCCGTGTGTAGTTAGCGAATGTTTTTTTTGGTCAAGAACGCGGGCGGGAAGATCAACGAACCAATAAACCAGTTTGCTACGCGTACAATTTTCTTGGACATCTGTATAATAAGAGCTTACCTGAAGAAGAGCTGGTGGAACTGCGTGGCAAACGAAGTGAATAAGCATCCCAGAGCTGTGATGAGACCTCCCATGACGGCGGTAACCCTGGTCGATTTCCGACGGCAGAATGCTATAGTCACTGGAGATATGAGGAGGGCCACGCCAGTTGACATCGCCCCCAGCCATCCTGAAAGCAATCCAACACAATTACCTAATTATCATTTACGAGATTTTATTCGAGTGTCGGCTTTGGACGGCAAAAAGTAAGATCCGGAGGCCGAATCGAAGTATAAAAAAAAACTATTTATATTTCTTTTGTTACAAATCAATACCTGCGGATTCGGCACCGGCGGGTCCAAATTTCCTCAAAATCTCAACGTAGAAGAGTCCCGCTGAAGTGAGCATTCCATGACTAAGTATATGGACAAGCACTCCCGCCACCAGCACTACCCACCCCCAACCGCCTTCGGGGTAGTAGTGCTGCTTGAGCGTCAGCAACTGACGAAGATCGGCAACAAGACGAGCCGCGCGACTTGCAGGAGCATCGTCCACTCCCGAACCCTATTACGAAGTTAGGGGTCAAAGAAAGAAGTTTCAGGAAAAGTTTCGGATTTTTATCGACAGAAATTGAGAGCTGTTTTTATAGCGGGAATAAAGTTAAAAGTCATTCCATGCCACAAGATTTACTGAATTTCAAACCGTGTTCATTCATAATCGAACGCCTGCCAAAGAAGTTTTGGTTAACTGTACAAGCGAAATTATGTGAACACGTGGTAATTTTTTTGCTGAAACTTCTGTTTTTCAGGACTGAAATAGAACGTCTTCAACTGCCTTGATTTTGGGACATTCGTGTTTTACTGCTGATTTTATGGCACCATAATTTGTAAAAACTAAAATTAGAGACTATGTTGAAATTAGAAATTGCAAGCATATGAACTCAAGGAGAAGTGGATAGGTGCTTGGATATGGCTTTGTTCTTTTTCCCTTCGTTCTGGATATGAGCTTACCGCAGCAAATAATTACAATGGGCCCATAAAATTTATGTTATACCTACGATCAATTTTCGGGATTTTATCCGAACAGAGTCTTTGCATGCAGCAGTATCCCTAGTATCCCCAAGGATTTACAACTAATAAAAGTATTTAGTCTTTATAGCGATCCCCGATTTTATTACCGTGTCTGTTTCATTCATTAATCCACCCAACTTTAGGAACTTTTTACTTTCATTGATGAAGTCGAAATGAGGTTTTGAACCTTGCGAAAGTGTGATATCTTCATTAAATTTTCAATTTACTTTAATGCTGTTTTTTGCGTCCAATTTTGACGAAATCCAAGTATAAAGTGTCACCGTCTTACTACAAGTATAAAGTGACAGCATTAAATAAAAGTGTGAAAAACAAGTCTGGAAAGTGTCCTTAGCAATCAGCCAAATTAAATTTGGAAAGAAAGAGAATCAAGCTCGAAAAATGCAATTCTTTTCAACTAAACACGACGCTGAAAAACACACATAATTCACGTTTTGATGAAAGAAATTCCAGTGACACAATCCAAACATGGCAAAGACGCGTTTTTCCATTGAAAAACAAAATGCGGGTTTTGCTGCGAAAATGCAAACAAGTGCGAAATTAATTAAACTAATTAATCAGCTTCTAGTTTTTACCTTGGTATACCTGATGAAAATGCAATGAAATGCTCAGATCTCGCCAAGTTTTTATAACTTTAATTAGCTTGATAAACACGAAGATGGCAATAACATAATCTATGAAAATTTAAAGCAATTTCAATTTGTTCGAGAGAAAATTCTGAATCGGATATAAATCACTCACATAAATAAATAGTGACATAAAATGATCGATAAAAACAAAATTCTTCAAATATGCAGTTAGTTATAAACAAGTTAAGACTGCAAATTAAAATCAACTCTCGACGTATTAATTAAAAAGTGGAAACATGAAAGGCAAAAAATTGGAATCCATTAGGTATTAACGAAGGAAGTTTTTAAATCAAAATGAAGGAATGTAATGTAATGAATTGGAAATATATTTATAGTGGTGCTTCGAAGAGAATGTCAATGTTATTAGTTATCACATTAATTTAGGTGATTAATAAAATCTGAGGACTCAGCAGCTGAAGACGTAATTTTCAATCCGTGACAAACCCCATAGTAGCTCCCAAGCCCCGAATCGTGATGGGACAAGTGAGGAAGCGACTGGGACCGTGATAGAACGCTACGGCGCGGCCGTTCATCGCTCGAGAGTTCTTCGTCGGTCGTTGCCATTCCTCCTCCTCTGGTTCAAATCTGGACCAGTAATGTCAGCCGTCAATCTCATTTCTTCACAGGCATATGTACGTACACACTGCAAACACTGCACCTACCGCGATAAATCTAATTGCAGGGGCCGTAGTAGGAACGGTAATGTCATGATTTGCACTTTTCTATGTAAATCCGGCTGCAGTTAAGGTAAGCAGACAGGAAAAAAAACAGAAATGGAATGTTACTTACATGTTCGGAAAGAATTAAGATTTTAACACCTGCTGAGAAACAATTCGTTTTGTAAAGGCAAAAACACGAGACGGATATAAGATGAGAGGCGCAAAATATTCCCAAATGGTCGCACATAAAGAACGGAGCGTAATTCAGTTATGCGATGACATAAAAATCTAAATAAAATTTTAGCTTTATTAAAATAATATGGACCCAGACCACTTTTGAGGGTCTTTTTTTACATAATAATCTCGCATATTTGAAGAGAAAACTCTACTGTAGTGTTTCGCTATAATTTGCCTAATGAGCTTGTATGTCCTAAGCAAAATGTAAATCTTGGAGGAGTTCGACACCTTGCAGATGACGTTTAGTGCTCGGACAAAATTGTGAATCTTGCTAATTTTAACACGTTTGAGTTTGGCAACGAATAAAGCCATAAATTTTCGAATCAAATAGGCATAAATAAAACGTAACGAGTTGAGCTTTCTCTATTTTTCATTCACCAACTCATTTACCCGGTAAAACATCCGCTTGTGCTTGAAGATTTTGAAGACAAGTAATAAATTGGTTTCTGTAATAAATAATGACCATTTACTGTCATTGCGATTAATAACTGACTCATGCACATACGCTGACTAATTTAAGTGGGATTAATTGAAATTAATTCGCTGAAAATTCGAGTCGTAAATCAAAATTTTCGCATAAGATAAAGGAGGGATATTACATATTTGTTTCACATTTCAGTGATAAATTTATTATAAAAAATGTATGAAGCTATCAGATTTCATTATTGACCTTTTTGACATCACACACCTTGTCAAAGTCTGTAATGTTATACCGTCCGTCTATTTATTATAACATTTAAAACCTCTTTCTTAATTTTTATTAGCATGTAAAATTTGAGCGGCTAATTTTCATAATTAATAATCCGATGTTCCTCTCACATAAGTAGATGGTAATAAGGTAAAATTATCGCCGAGTTGATTCATTATGTAACGTGTTAGTTGAGGATCACGAATAAATTACTCTTAAGAAGATAACAAACCTTCAACCCACTCCAATGTCAATACAAACGTGATGTTAATGATCTCGATCGATGTGCATAAATTTTAATGAACAATGATGAGTAGGAAAATTCTTCATTGAGAATTAAATTTATCACAGTTCAGGTGCTGGTTAGCCAATACAATAATTCTTTTCCAACCACGGGCCTGAATAGCACCATTAAATCTGTATAACGAAACATAAAAGCTGAAGTCTTATAGAAAAACCCGCGCATAGATCATTCTGTCCTTAAGCTTATTTATGTGAAGAATTAGGGCCATATTGTTGGCATTTTTTATGACCAGATAATAAAATAATACATGCAATATATCAGGGTTCTGAATCAACAAAGATCGGTAATTAATAACAACGCCACTATTTTTGAACAATCCTGTAGCTAACTGGAGCCCTCGGCGATCTCTTTCGTTAAAATTACTGTACTATTAGACGATAAGACAAATTACAGGCGAAGGTATGTTGCGTAACAGTCGGCTATAATTATTATAATTAATTTCAAATAGATCTTTCTCTTTGAAAAAATAATTTATTCTTTTTAATGAACGCTCCTAATATGGTCTGGTGCTAGATAATTGCTATATTGATTGTCTCATCCGCTGATAAGGATCCGAAACAATTTATTTTCCCAACTTTTATTCATTTAAGTAAATTGTGCTGTGTTACAATTTTACACCAAATTACAGGAGTTAGCATAATGCCATCAATAACATTGCAGCCGAGCAAAGCCCCTATTAAATTTAGCTATAAACAGCACATGTTTAATGAAACATGAAATTTGCACCAAATGCTAGTAAAATTATGGAGGATGTGGGCAAATAACGTTGAATAAGTGTACATG
Source organism: Gnatocerus cornutus (assembly GCA_029298725.1). Taxonomy (NCBI): domain Eukaryota; kingdom Metazoa; phylum Arthropoda; class Insecta; order Coleoptera; family Tenebrionidae; genus Gnatocerus; species Gnatocerus cornutus. Next base: position 5,467,713 of record CM055514.1, read on the forward strand.
ACGTCAGGATAGCGCATAATTTCGATTTGTTACGATCTCGAGATTAAAGTCTATTTTTGAGTGGCGAATTAAACATAATTTCTGAATTAGCAAAATGTTGTTTGCGTGGGAAGCAAGAACTTGGATGAAGAGATTCATAATGAAGGAAAGAACTAGAAAAAAAAACTGCGTCCTTAAATTGGAATAAATACAACTGAGACGCAGGATTTTGAGATATGGCTTCATTAGCTTGAGTGTGTTTGACATAAATATTTTCGCATATTAGCTCAATTTTTCGGTTTTACTCGCTTTTTGTCCGAGGCAATTTGTGCGACTTATTTGTCGGCAGCGCGACATACGACTTTGGAAAGCCTTTCGAGCTTAGAAAATCCAGTTAACACGATGTATTCCTCAATTAAATTGAAAACGAACGCGCTAGACCAGTTCTGTTTTATCTTATCCGGACTATCCTAATCCAGTAATGCACTTCCTTCACTTAAAAACTGCCATGAAAGCGTCCATTGCAAGTCGAAAGTTTGCTCAAGTCTAAAGTCGAATTTGGAGAGCTAGAGAGGAAATTTATTCCTTTGTTTGCAATTCCCAATAATCCTAACATATGACTGTGCTAATCTCCCACAACAATGTGCTCATGTATGACCCAAAAATAAAACAAGAATTGTCTCTGCGGCGTTAAGCTCATGTTAGGTGGAAACTGGTATTTGAATATCTTTATACCATCTCTTATTGTCATTATACGAAGCGAGACTATAAATAGAGGACAGTTGTGAAGGAAAATAGCTTGCGCGACTAATTTCATGTTTATCTCAATAAGCGAAACTTGGTACCGTGTTGCTGGAGCTTTCAACTGTCGTAAAAATACTTGAAACAAGATAAACCGAAATAAATCCAGATAAATTTACATCTTTCCATCGTCATGCTCTGCGCAAACATTTTCGCACTTCCACTTCTTGCCAAATAATAGATAATGATTTCCAGTTTGACGAAACCGAAATCAGGAAAACTGTCGCTCATGTTTATGTCGCCGTCCAAAACGTTAGGAGTGAAACGGAATTACTAACAATCTTCCGACATCTAGTTTCATTTACATTTTTCTCGCATCTGATTATTCAGATAATAACATTTCGTTTCTCAAGTAAGTGCGCTTTAATGTGATGGAAGCAGATAATAAAGAAAATGTAGTCGTAATAAAAACTTCATTAATCACATCTTTAGAACAAATAAACGCGCACTGAGGGGCGAAGTTAATAATTTCAGGGGCGTTAATGTGAAACATGTTTTTAATCTCAACCTGGAGCTTTCAAGAAATATTGGCGAAGTAATGGAATTTTAATTAGACCATTTTATCATGGTTATTGCAAATAATTTTGAATTTTCCCATTGTGATCGACGCACGTGTAAACGGCTTGTTTACTCTCAGATGCTGTTATAGTTGTTTATTTCTTCCATGTTATCAAAATATGTAAATTTTACGGTTTTCGCATCGTCACGGAAAAAGAAACAGGTAAATAACATCATCTTTCTGTCGAGTGGGCTAAAATAAGATTTTAATGAGATAGAGGCGTGAATTTAGCAATAATACAACGAAAACAATACGTGTTCATGTCATAACATTTCCAGTGATTATTTTTTCAGTCTTTCAATAAACCGCACAACAAACTGAGATTTTATTAGCAATCGTAATAGTAATGAACAAACATGGACGTTCGTGAGAATAACGTTTAAAGAATCCCATAATAGCGCTTTTTCAAAGAAGACATGCCATTTTATAGCATTATTACCCGTAATTTTGAATGAACGCTCCGTAAATGTTGAACAACTTACAAACAGAGTCCATAAAAATTATTTAATCGGACGTTAACAGTGTATAAAAACTAATTTCGACGTGATATTATGTCGATCTCAACAAGGATTAAAACTGAAAAGGAACCAGCTCCGCCCCGACTCTTTCTCTCAGGACAGTTTTGATCCACACTGACAAACCTGAACGAATTTTCTTCATGATATATTGCAAAAATAACCTGTCAATTAAGTTTATAAAACAAAGCTTGATTGAACACTCTTTGGGTGTGCGTGTCATGTCGAAGCTTGTTCCATAAATGTCAGTCGCTCGTCGTTTCAGTGACATTCGATCTTATGCGATTTATTTTTCATGGGTTAATGGGGCAAAAAGAGAAATGATTCGCACAGAATAGAAATGAGGCTGTTCGTGTAATGATAAGATAATTACATCGTTGAGGGTACAAACGAGTAATTATGTTTTTAAGGGCCATTTGACTTGGGCTTCATGAAAAAACTACTTGGATAAAATGTTAAAATATCTAGACATAATGGCGAGGAGGAGCCAGCGAATTGGATGGAGCAAAAAGAAGCGCAGTTATTTTTTAGGTGACGTTGGACAAATTACTGCGAAATTTTAATTTAGAAAATCAAAAGGTGTTACAAAGCATGTGGTGCGCTCATCCGCCATTTTTTCCTACTCCAGTCGTGAATCCGTACAACTTTTATTATTATTATAAATTATTTATCTCCAATCGAAGCAAAAGCCGCGAAAAAAAATGAAATCAACACCGGAAGTTGTCCAATGAACAGTTGAAAGGTCGATGAAGCCCCAGTTGGCGGTACAGATTTCTCGGTGCCGCAAAACTGGAACGGAAATATTTGCTCAGTCCGAACAGCTCGAAATCACTACTTGAATGCTTTGATCTTTGGCGACATAATGATATAAATCGAAATATTTGTAATTCCAAAAAAGCAACAACTTCTTCGTACGTGCGGTAATAGCGCTATAACAGACGCCACATCAATCCAACGAAAATAAACAGAAAAAATGGGTCAGATTGAACTTTTTCTTTTTCAATTTAAAAATCAACATGTTAAAAATGAAATCGTGGAAAGTCGGTCTGTTTATACGTCAATCCAGTTTTACTAAAGTTAATTCTCTTATCATTTCCTGCCGATCTGTACTTATTCATTTTTATATAACGACATTATCACTGGGACTGACACGATTCGCATTTTCTCTTCTGGTTTTGTAGCAAAGCAGAGACAATAAAATACAACAAATTATATTTTCGCGTGTAAAATCTCATAGTGGAATTCTGGAAAAGGGGAGATTAGCTCAGATTATAATTTAGTTCAGTCTCAATGTACTCGAGAAGTTTAAATTGCCACTTTATTATTTACATGAAGAAAGAGCAGATTAGATTACACCCACACCTCCTCCAGTTGGCAAAATGGTGCACAAACTCGATGAGATTTTGGTATATATTTTCTGAAACGACTTCAAAGGTTTGAATAAATCTTTAGCCGCCAGCAATAAAATATTTTTATCTCTAAATTTAAAAAGCGATAGCTGGTGAGGAATTTTGATAGCATAATTAAAGCAGAAACCTTACGTAAAACTAAAAAAATTGACCAGTCATAAATTATAATCTGGCATTTTAAAAATTCCTCTTAAAACCTGAATAAATTTTGATTTTTCGAAGCATCACACATAATTATCATATTTTACAAAAATTACCCACATAAAATCCGTACCGTACTGGCCATATTTGGAAATTCGCCTTTGGCGTCGATACGTGCTTTGAACCAGTCCGATTTTCCAAGAAAACTGCGATCAGATACATAAAATTATTGTTATTAATAAAGATACCTCTTGAACATGTCCATAAAAGCAAAAACAAGTACATTTTAGTTCAGATCTATGTAATGAATACGAAATGCATTCTCTCAACCACTCCGTCGATCGTAAAATTTCGATAGTCCCTGACAAAAACTCTCAGATGTTTTCCTCTTCTCACAATTTAACACAGTCACAAAGCTCCGGTGATAAAAATAATTTCCGGGGAACTGCTCCCTCCTATCGTTTTATGTTCATAGAACAAATTAACTCGGTGAAATAAATTTCTTTCGTTAATTTTATCAAGTTGTCAATATCGAAAGTTTCTGTATTTGTTCAATACTGGGGACTTGTAATTTATCTTGTCGTTGGATGGAAGAAGTTTTTCAATATTTTGATTGATGGGTCACCCAACGTCTGATATTCATTACCTTTCAACAGTACGAGAAGTGTCAGGCTTTTCATTCGAACATTATCAATCTTTATCGCGGTTCTAGCGCGATTTAACGCGAAAAAAAGAATTTGGGATGGTAAATGGAGCAGCGAAGAAGGCGCGTCGTGTTACATATCGCCAAATAATGCACGAGGAACTCATACATATTCAAATAAAACATTTGTCACTGCAGAAGAATGTTTTCCGGTTTTTCTTGGTACCAATCAAAGACAGAACGTTTAGGAAGAATTAGTATCAAGATAATTTATACAAAATTTAATAAAAAATATTTCAGACGATTTGATTTGGTTGTGGTTGTTTTGCTGAAGCTTTAATTTCAGTGTCCAAATTTGGAGTCCGAAGAGTAATTATCCCTCTTGTGTCAGTTACATTGAGCAATTAACATGTACAAAGAATAAATTCTGTCTTCATTGTTATCTTTACTTTTGTCCTGTGATTAAAAACCAGTAATCATTGTCTTCACAGTTCGAAATAATTATAGTCTTCAGCTATAAAATGCCACTGAAAAGTATTATGCTGAGCTAATTCCCCACTTCCATTGTTAGCTTGATGTTTGTAATTCATCTTTGAGATCGAACACCCACGATGGGTTGAAAAAGACTCAATTGTGTTAAGTTTTCAGACATCTTTCTTGTCATAACAAGTTATGCACTGCTCTAGTTTGCGGGCAAATATTTTACATAAATATAATTTTGTTATTACAGTTGTAAGTTTAAATCATGTACCTAGTTAGTGGTGTTTAGATTATTGCAGATAAGTAATGTTTCAGTGTGGCATACTACACATGATAAATATAATCCTCGTAAAACTGTTTGATTTATCGTCTAATGCGCAAAGGATGCTCACTGATTCTCCAAGAAAAAAATTAAGTGCTACTTGCAATAACAGGTTTTAGCGGAAAGTGTGTGTTCTGGCACTGTTTTATGACCAGTGGAGGTACAAAAATTGGTCGTAACACCTTCATGATTAATGGTAATCCACTTAAATAACAGCACATTTTTCCAAAATGTTTGATTTATGGAAAATAAACACAAGACATGCGGAATCTGTTGATTTATAACACTCAAATTTAAATAAGTCATTTTGTGAATTTCCCACTCGAAAGAAAACAGTGTTAAATCGGACACTCTCTTGTCGCCTATAAATCTCTCATTTTAAAAAATAACGTACTTGAACACACCCGTATTCCTTTTGTATGTCTTGTGTCTCTGAAAATGTGTTGTAGATTTCATTAATCTATGCAACTTTTGCAATGTTTGGATTTCGCAACGGGCTTTCTTGGCGGGGAAAATTAATTACTGCCTCAGTTCGTTATATGCAAATGTTGTAAGATGAGAATTTTTACCTGTAGAGGAAATTTATACGAAACCACTAAATGTGGAATTGTTGTGTCGAGCCCTTTTTTGAAGTTTAGCTAATTCATGTGATAGTAATTGTAACAATTTTTCGTAAGAATATCGTGAAAAGTAAAACGTGTTTAGATTTGATCCAAATTTGGTGAAGGACTTTTGGTTTGTCAATATATTCTGTATTACATAATTCAAATCTTAAGTAAGTTGGTACCTAAATAGGAGTAGTTTTTATAATTAAATTTCAAATTTATTTAATAAAAGTTGAATTTTTAGACATAGTTTTCAAATAAATCAAACTTCATGAAGTTATACAAATAAAAGAAATAAAACTTTTAAAGAACGAGAGGAAAATGCATATAGAAAAAATTTCACCATGTTAACAAACTATGGGAGCTTGTTTATTTATTTCGTCCAAATAGTAAATGAAGATGTGTCTCGAGATACTAAATTAACATAAACTCAACTCTATAAAAACAGTAGGGACATAATTTTATTATCCTCGGTGTGTTTTCATATAAAAAAAGCTATAAAATAACAGAAACCCCAACGCAAGATCGCATCAACATCTTCGTCGACAAAATTGATTACCTTAATACATCGAAGGACTAAATCGTCCTGAGTAGGCAAAAACAAAGTAATGCTGTTTTAAATGAGACAAAATTTATTTTCTGACTTGAACATAACTCGTCTTATTTGCCTGAGTGTATTAATCAAGTTTTTTGGCTCGTATTATTTTTCCCCAAATAAATCAAGATCCACCTATTAATATGTTCGTGACAAAGAAATATTAGTAAGAAGTATAAAATATGATATTGTCTTTTATGAATTTGTTAAAGTCAGTGATGGCGTAGGCGCCAATTTAAACGTTTCCTCTAATATATCAAAGCGTATAAAGAAAGAGAAATGTGTCAACTTAATTGCGGAACGAAAATTTTAGTCGTACACGTATTTTCAATTTATCGTTGAGAAATAGTTTTAATTAAGAAATTCGTGAAAATTTTGTTGTGCAATTTATGAAGCTGCAGGTGACGTACTTCCACGAAAAAAATCCCCAATTTATTATCAATTAGGCAATTTGGAACGGTCGTTGAGAAATTTATCGGCTTTATTTTACCGGATCGCCCGGAGCCCAGCGCTCCGGCTGTGAGCCTCCAACCGACATGTAAGTAACATTTGATCTATTTTTTTACATCTTAACCTTAGGCAATCGAAATTCCACACCACAACCTCCGTCAACATACTTCCACTAAGAAACCGCGTTGATCATCACCTGTTCCCAGAACTCGCCGAAAATCACCCAATTTATCGAAAACGTTTTATCACACGATCGTTTGTTCGAATCGCCCCATCGACGAAAAAGTCCAAAACACGTGGTGGTGCCGTTTTCAAGAGATCGATGGATGCTGCTGTCGCGAAATGCCGCCACGGAAGTCGTTCGAAGACTGAACTGACTGGTTGGAGTTCTCAGCGCGGACTCGCGCTCTGGGACTCACTTGATGGGGGCCAACAAACGCGACATTCCGACTTGCAAAATGCCAATAACAAGGGATAAACTCGCAATATTCAAATGGAGGGCCACAAAACGGCCCCGGAAGACAAAGGCCTCTTTAGATGTTCCTAAAATATTACCGCATAAATTCCTGCTGAGGACGACGATTTATGACTTCTGCTGAGAAGTAGCCGCCTTTACGTGGGGTGACCGAAAATTATATCAACGAACAGTTTTGTTTTTTAATAAAATTAAATTACAATTTTTAACGATTTCTGCTGCATATTAAGCAATCAAGATTTATCAGTATCGTAATTAAACTTTGTAAAAATGTCAAATTTTATCGTTTTTAATTTTCTTCTACTCAAAATTTAATTTACTTCACCCAGCAATTAACGTAAAAGTTTAACCTGTTTATAATTTTACTCCGGTATCTACTTTTACGATCGTTTACTGCAATTCGAACAAAAATTATGTCTTTGGTAATTAAGATAAAACTAATTAAGATTTTGCGAAAATACGAGATATTCATTTGTACAGTCGTAAAAATTCAACATAATAAAAAAGTATATGATTGAAAGCAACAAAACTAATGTTTTTAAACAAGTATAATAAATTGAGTATTTACTGATGATGGTATGAAAAATTGCAAACTTATTACGTAGTCATTCTACTATTGTTAAACCACTTCTCCAAAAAGTCGATTCTTTCAAAGTTAAGGGAAGATTTATGCCCCTTTACAGAAATCTGAATGTGAAAAGAAACTTAATTTTGTGCGTAGAAATTCATTTTGAGGTTTTTGTACTGCCCTATGCGGAATTTTCATGGTTACATTTTTGTTGACAAGCATAAACAAGTTTGTCATGAATAAAACAGCAAAGATAAAGCATCAAGCTTAGCTATTAGACTGAGTTTTTAATTGCCTTTATCTAAGTCGCAATTACACACTGACAGGTGTCAGATTTAATGTTAATGGTTAGTTTTCTTTAGTTTAGCGATGACACTAATCAATTAATGGAGTTGCCGTCATCGGATTTCCTTTTTACCGTATTTTTACACTGGCGAATACTGAAACAGTCACGACGTTTATTAACACCACTTATCTCACCTTTTCATCTGTTCTTTTTTTATAACGTAATCCAGGCGAATCCGGTTTGATATCAGCAGCAGTTTTATTAAGATTTGCCGCTATATACCACAGGAGCTACTCAATAATCTGTTCCACCGCCGAGAAGACTAATAAAACGGCATTCTATTAGCCATCAGGTTATTAGTAGTTGGAAATATTCAAATGAAGTGTATCGTTAGTTCGAAGAGAAGACACATTCATCTTTATGATAAAAGTGGAAGTAGTTTCAAACTACAATTTCTACTGTCTAGCGGTGCAATATCAACTCAATATCCTGTATTGAGGAGTGTTGGCGTAGCAGGGGTCCTTTGCTCATAAATATGCTGGAGAAAGTGGCTCGGGATCCGAAACTGCATTTTCAGCGCAAATTCACCCCACATATGACAGTTATGACTTGTTTTACGCCAAACGTGGTTTATATGCGAACAGATAAATCTACTAGCGAAAAACGTTATTCTTCAGTTTTGATTACTCAAATTTTTAAGCCTAAACGTAGCAATTAACCTATTTCAACTATCTCAAGAAGTAAAATCATCCGAAATAGACCTTGCGCAGAATTGAGGTCTTTAAACATTACGATCTACCGTCATCATCGATGCCAAGTCGAGCATCGTCTTCAATGAAATAATATTAGTGATATTATGTTTGGCAGCATTTGTCGCGCGCATCTGCAAGATCACCTCCATTTTTCCGTCGTTTTATAATCCGGATTTACGACAGCAATCGACAGATGTAGCCCAGTAATGAGGTGTAAAAATGTCTGCAAATTCAAACACATAATTAAACGCATTATTAATATCGCCATATTTAAGGCGAGTGCCAAGACATTTTTCTTATGGAGAATCCCATGTAAAGTATCGTCTAAATATTTCGCTTATTTTTTAATGTATCAGTTTCGTTCTTATTCTCAACTGCTTGTATTCATATTTTCTTCTAAAACTAAGAATCAAACATTGGAAAAAACATTTAATTTAAAAGTTAAAGGACTTGAAAATTCGATAATTTAGGGGTAGTTTTACGAATAGAAGTTTATGTCCGATTTTTGTGAATTTTTAAACTTAGAATTAGTAAAGAATACTTTCAAAATCACTTTCCCGCTAAATTTAAATCGATATCATTAAAATTGGTCTAGTTATGAGTGAGATAAACTAAAAATTTTTCAATCGAAGCTCTGAGCTTTGCAGATAATTTACGACTATGGTGATTTATAACCGAACCCTCATTTGCGGTTTCTTGACCAGCTTTGGAAGTTGTAAATCAAGGGATTTCTTCTAAAATTTTTACCTGCTTGTTTCGCACAGAGGATAATAAAATGGTTACAATTAGAAGAGCGTTATTAAAAGTGCTAATAAGTACAAGCACATCGAAGTTTCATAATGCTTGATGTATGAAATTATAGAAACAACTATGTAGTATGAAAATTCATTTAATTTATTGTCATGTTTTCAACTAAAGTCTTTCAATGACACACGAATTAATTTCTCGACTATTTCACGGTGTTGGACGTAAAATTTAGAAAATGAAATTTAATAAAATAGTAATTTATTATTATTTTTCTTATTACATATTTTATTATTTATGTTTATTTTTTTCTTATTTCACTAGAATTTAAAAGTCCATCAATGAATAAAAAATGTTGAATGAAACAAAATTGTTTTGAATGGTATGACTCTATGGAGCGACCTGACCGGATGCAATTTACCTGATGTTTGCAATATTGGATTAGAGTTTATCTAAGAAACTGACCGGAGTTTTACTAGGTGATGACAATTTCTTTCATTTTGCCGCCGGCCGGTTCAACTTTTACTGAAAAACCCACTAAATCTTGTTCCTTTGAGAACAATATAAATTTTTTTTGGGAGAATAAAAAGGTTGACTTCTGGTAACTAGAAAAAAATGGAACATACATACAAATTCAAATCATAATTGGTATTACCAAATCCAAGGGCAGTTAAGAATAACACGAAAAAAAATGTGTATTCTGGGTGTTTGGTTTGGACAAGAAAGTGATATGAAATATGAATATATTTATGAAGACCCAACTTTTTGGAAAAAAAAATGGAACCAAAATTGATTAAGTTTTATTTTGATCACATGTTGCTGGAATTAATTGACTCTAGGAAACAAAGATTGTCTATTCCGATCTGCCGTCATTGAGTTTGTATTACCTATGTATTAGTTAATTGTCAATATTGTAAATAAGTACCTATTATGTAAATACCACTTTTCTTATAAATACTTACTAACATGTACATATTATACACATTATTATACTATGTATTTTATATCTTTTGAGTATACCTTCTTACCAAATACGTATCTATTTGAAAACAAATAAAATTAAACATAAAACAGATAAGTTTAGTTTTTTTTAGAAAATTTCTGTTTGGCATTCTAATATTAAATAATACTTTAATCTATTTATTATTTGACTAGTTAAATTATTTTTTGAACAACGTACTAATGTACAGTTGCGGCGGATGAAAAGTAAGACATCGACTTTTCACCCTGTATTTGAAAATTTCAAAAATTATAAGGTGTAAATTAGGTTTTAATCAAGGATCGCAATGTCACTGTCAACAAAAAATAAACCAAAGTTGTCCCAAACATATTTAAAATGCCCCAACTCACAGAATTGCAAAAAGCTCTGATTCTAGCTCGTTTGATAGATGTTGATAGATAATGCAAATAAAGTTGGTGTCAATATGAAAACGATATTACGTGCAAAACGTTAGTTTTGAGAGACGGGAACCATCCGAAGAAGCAAGGAACTGGTTGAAGAAAAATATCAACCCCGGACGAAGACGTGGTATTAGCAAATTTTCTTCGCAAAAACCCCTTTTCAACTGCAGTCCGAGCCCAGTCAGCAATTGTTTACAGGACAATAGGGCGCAAACATTACCTTGGCCGGCAAAGAGTCTCGACCTGAATCCTATTGAAAACATTCGGGGTATCATGACCAAAAACATAAATGAACAAATTTTGCCCAATAATCGCGAAAAATTGATCCAGAGCATTTCGGATAGCTGGCAAATGATACCTGAACATTTCGTTCAACATGCTATTATGTCGATGCCATGGAGACGAAAGTGTTATTCATTCCGGTGATGCTGCAATAAAATATTAATTTTTGTTAACAACATTTAATTTTATTAAATATTTGAAGTTTGAACTAAAGTTCTTTCTTCTACGACACTGAATCGTCCTGTCTCAATGACAATCGAACTGACATTTCAAAAACTTCAATTATAGGTGGTTTTACAAAGACAAAATTTTGAACTTGTCATTTTGTCTTACTTTTCATCCGCCGCAACTGTACTTACAATTTTAAAATAAATTTTTTTGATTCATATTATTTTACCCATGAAGAAGTATTTCTACCAGACAGAGGCAAAATAAGCATTTATCATTTTACAATCACTTTACGATAGCACAGTAAGGGGTGTTGTAAACAGAGGTACCGCTTGACAACCTTCCCGATGTGACAGCTCAGCTCGAATTCTGACCAGCGACGAGTCTTGGCACTCGCCTTAATGTCCGCTTGTAAATCTGCCAGATGAAAGCGAAACGTCCAAAAGGAAAACTCGTCGCTTGCTAATTCTTCATATTTTCCGTTTATCTTTACTAATGAAATAAACAGATCGCTATAAAAGTTTAATCGTGCCCCACTTATTAAAAATAAACTGAATTAGCATTTTGGGCTCGGCGAAATGCGCCTATTTTTGACAAGTCTGATGAATGATACATGTTGCTGTTTATCACCTTCAATCAGTGTCTAATGAGTACGCAATGCTTTGATTAATTGTCATTGTTGTGTCTATCGGCACCATAAAAGTGGAAAAAAATTTCACCTACAAGACACAAGTGTAAGCATCTCAACAATTCGGATTATTGGCAAGAACAGGCGACTTGTTCCCTGGAATCCTGTCATTTATATTCCTCAAGAGACTACAAGAAAACAGACAAAGCCAGCCGCTGGAAAATACGATGATTGATCCGAAACAGAAGTTATTGACATTACAGAGTGGACTATTGTTTGAATTTGGCAAAGAAGGGATCATCCGCTTACCATTTGATGCGTTTATTTTGTCATCGCGTTTGATTGACTGGAGAGGATAAAAATTGCGCGTTATAGGCCAATTAATGACACTGTATAAACAGATATAGAATCTACCGGAATTAATGCTACAAAATTTACGACAAAAATTCTTCCCACAAGAAAATTCCGCGTAATATCGACCATGTGGCCACATTCTACATCTTCTGGAGCAGAATTCGAGTTGACAAGCTCAAGAGACTGTTAACTAACTCCGCAAAGATTACATTACCAAAAAAATTCCCCAACTTGTTTAAGTTTAAAACTTGCAGCACGCTTAACTCAACATCCGAAAAAGAGGTTCTGCAGCACCATCACACGCTCATCCTCATTGTTCCGAAACTGATTGAACATCAATTCTGCGTTCCATTGCAGCGATTACCCACTTTATTTATAGCATTGCGAACACAGTTCGCGTCGAAAAAATTCTTCTGACAAAAGTCTTTTGGTAATAATAAACAGAGCTATTTGCATTTCCATTGCTGCCGAAGGCGACAAGCTCTATGCTATAGAGACACATTTAAATGTTGTGACTATTAGTGTGAGCTATTTCGTATAGCAAAGTGGATTCGCCTGTAAAAACACCCCCAAACTTTAAAATTTTTATGTCAGAGACATCGGTATTCGCCGGAAGTGATCTAGTTCGGGTTATAAAATATTTTATGACGGTCGAACTTACGAGTACTCTAAACTTATACAAAGAGGACCATTCTCACCTATATTTCCAGAGTTTTAGTGTTGTGAGTGCACCAGATTTTATATAGTTTTCAAATAACTTTATTTGAACGCGATTTATGTCGGTATTCTTTCAGCGAAATTAGAAGTTGCAGTTTGTTATTCTTGAGATTCCTTCATTTTTCAACGGGTTAAACCAGAAATGAACGCTAAATTTATGGCTTGTTAAATTAGTCTTAATTAATGGTAATTTCTCCTTGATTAGCATTTTTTTTGAAGTTATTAGATGTTTACATTTCACTATCATGAGTTTATTTAAAATTTCCAATCGAATTAATGTTATGGCTATTAATATCTCCCGTACGTATAAATCTAAACCTGTCTTGAAGATTCTTCACTATTAGCTAGAACGTATATCATCGCAATTAATTAAATCTTTAATTTCGCCAATAGTCACAAAGTAGCATTGTTTGTGAAGACACCAGTAGCATTATCAGTACGGAATGTTATTCCCACGGGTTGTAAGAAACCGTTCGTTGTGAATAATGTATCCTGCTGAGCAAAGCCAGACTGTGTCAAATCATAAATTAATTAACTCACCATATATAAAATCGCTTAATTATTCAGATGAAGGCTTTAATCCTTTACGTCGTCTTGTCAAGCGCTTTTTTAATGTCAGTTTAGTATGAGCGTGAGCGAGAATTTGCAACAGTTTGGTCAGATTGTACTCTTATTAGCAGAGGAATAAGAGCAATGAAAGTTCGTGTAGAAATAAACGATTTCGAATATTATCATTTATCAAGTATTTTTTAACCGTAATGCCAATTCTCGCCGATTTCACCTTTAGGTTTCGTATTTCGTACTTCTTATTGGAGATCATAGATACCCTACATTCCATTAAAATTCCTGCAAGTACCGAAATGACGCAACAGAAAACCATCATCATTATTTTCTTCACTTGATGTTAATTAAAATTATATTTAAAAAATTGTTCACTTCGCTGACGCGCCTTGGCCAATTTTCGTTACCCGTTATGTCCTGTATTTCTCCATGTCATTATTCTTTACATTATCGGTTGTTAATCTATGTAAATCATAAGTAGACTTAGAACGAGTCGATTTATTTATTTAACACTCTAGAATTGTTGGTGCTAATCCTTTGACATTCAAAGAACAACGTCTTTTCCCACAATCACCTGCACCTCGTTATGTACTTCAATGGACGAGACAATAAATCACTTTTTTCTAGCAAGTTTTTTGATTATTGTTATCTTCCGGAGAACCACCACCTTGACCATTATAGTCCATTTACTATTTCGATCTAAGAAGCTGTGATACTGGTATTCCCAGGCACCTTACAAGGAGCAGACTTTAATTGCTGCTGGAGAAAAAGCACGCGATAATTAATTAAGTCTGAAGATTGTTGCGTCGCTTCTGCGGTTATTGCCTGAGTTTTTACCATGAAGAAGGAGCGAGTGTTATAAATTTGCAATTACAAATTGTTGGATTTGTTTATATTCGAGACGGTGCACGCAGAGGATGTTTGAGCATGCAAACTGACAAACTTCTATGTTAGTTGGAAGTTTCTGGAAAGAAATAAAACAAAACAACATTGTGACAAGCTGTAGATGCAGTTGAGCCACCCTTATAGGGTAAACGTGTGAGGTTTATGCTTGCGATGCCACGATTCTTTATTACGTCCATCATTAAATATGCTAATGTGTCGCAATTTAAATCGTTCTTGCATGCACGTTCGTAAATCTGATGTTTATCATTAAATACCTTTAAAATTAACTGTTGACATTTTGACAGCTATAAATTGCGTCCATTTCGATGTGACCTTTACAAGATCGTATCTGAAAAATTATTACCCTTGTCGTTGCATTTAAGTTCACTTCCAATCATGTGAATTTCGCAATCCGGCATCTTCAATTATTCAGTATAAATTAAATAAGTCACACATATCAAACTGCTTTTCGCTACATAAATTATTTATAATCTCTGGAATTGCACACATACACCTTTCCAAAACAAATAATATTTGTGATTTATGAGTTTACGACAACAGTGCATGGGAATTTGTGAGGTCAACATGGGGAAAATATGAAAGCTCAATCTTGTTCAGTGAATTAAGCAATTAGTGTGCTTTTTTAAATCAAGACTTTAGACATACATCTGAATCTTTACACCAATTAAAAACCACCTCTTACCACGATGAATATTTATAGCGACCAATCAAAATCAATCATAATATTTATCTAAATTACCGTGTTCCCTTTTCAACTACTTAGTTGCTCAAAGATCAATTAGCACTGATAGATTGCTGAGATAAGATCATGTAAAGCAGTGACAGCAACATTGCAGCTGATATTTAATTGGTTTTTATCAAGAGTTGCAAGTTATGTATTTTGTACAAGGTGTTTATAAATGTTTCTAGCATCAAGGGTGGCTATGTAATGTTATAGAAATTTGCCGCTCGTTACAAATGTGAGTTTCAATTTTTCGACTGACATTTGCAGTTAACCTCAAACATGAAGTAAAGTAAGTTTTGAAAGAAAAAACTGTTCTAATTGTGGTTTAACACCTGAAAATTAAAAACTTGGGCATAAAATAGTAACTAAAACGTCATTGACGTAAGTAACATTATAAAAAAAATTCAAGATAAGTAGTGATACAAAGCCGGTTCTAGACCGGAAGTCGTAATCTCGAGCGCCCGTCCGGTGATGTATTGCTGGTCATCTACCAATCAGGCGCACAGATGGTGTCGGCGGCTCTTCCGGCGTATTGCTGGTCATCTGCCAATCAGGTGGCGGGTGATTTAAAAATTTGACAGATGGCGGTGGGAATTTGACAGCTGGTGGCGGGAAATTGAAATGTGTAGCCGGTTGGAGGCGCCGCGAGCCGATAAACAGTTCAATTTGCGCGTGCGCGGCTAAACGGCGGGAAATTTAAAAATTTGACAGATGGCGGTGGAAATTTGACAGCTGGCGGCGGGAAATTTGAATTGACAGATGGCTGTAAATTTGACATTTGATCGTTCAAGATGGCGTCTTTAATTGTGACAGCTGGTAGAGGATCAAGATGGCGGTGACGGTTTGGGTGACAATCATAGAGGGCGCTAGAGAGAGAGCAAAAAATTCAAAAAAATTTGAGTGCGGTTCTCGGAAAAAATTGCAATTTCTCGGAAAAAAATATTATAATTTCTCGGAAAAAACATGTAAAATAGTTCGTTATTTGGGTGTGGTCATTTGGTCTGATTTCCGCGTTTCTCGGAATAACCGCAAACATTGATAACAGACCAAACTAGATGTTTTCAAACAAGACAAAAATTTAAAATAGTTCGCAGGGTATAAACAAGGTGTTTGAGATTTTCAGTCGCTGCTTGTATTTTTTATGAGACTTTTGGTGGGTCGTATGTACGATTTTCTGTAGCGGGATATTTAAAAATGGTGGAGTGCACGCCATCTATCCATCGTGGTGTGGTAGAAATCTGTATTATCGATTAAAAAATTTTCTGGAAATATGTAAAAAGTGTATGGGGCAATGACACTATTATAGCGATCGAGTACCTATATAATAATAAATTAATGAAAAAAAAAAATTCTGCAGATCGTCTAATGTATGCAGGAATCTGCAAATCGATCAACATTAGTAGATGTCATATTTTTAGCGCAAATTTTGAATTCGATAAGAGGTGTGTGAGTGGGTGGTGCGTGCAAATATAAATCCAATTGAACTTCCGTAATTTACAAGTATTCAAAATGAATACGCAAACAAGAGAAGAAGTCAAATCAATTATTAGAAACCGATGGCCTAATCTTAAATTTGTAAGTTTATGATCTTTATATAATATATTTATGTTTTATTTTAACCTATCTTTATCAGTTTGTCTTGGTGTCTCTTGAAAAACTCCCTGAAGATGCTGAAATTCTCAATATATCAGGGTGTGAACTAGGCAGTGTAGGTTGTATAAACAATACATGGGGCCTACATATTTACCATAAGGTGAGTTCCTTTTTTCATATATTTTCAATTCAAGGAATTTATTTTTGAATATCTTCACAGTATCCTGAGACAATTCGAAGGCGTGGAAGACCACGGAAAAGGAAGCCTTCTTTTCAATTTATTGCTTTGTAAATATATTATATACAAATAAAATTAAATAAAAGTATAAAGTTTTATTTATTATTCAAAATAAAGGGCGTGCAATATAAGCAATAAAGAATTACTTAACTAATTACATATATGAAAAGCGTGTTTGGCGTTTTTAGGTAAGGAGTCGTCGTAAATAGCCTGTTCAGAATACGATTTTTCTACATTTCATAATTTGAATTTAAATTCGAATCTAACGAATAAATTGTGTTAAATCAATCTTTATGCGGTAAATGATGTTAATATAGATGTTAGTGTTAAAATCAAGACATTGATATTATTACCTCTATTTTTGTGCTTCAACTTCCTCGACTGTGGCATGTATGAATTTGATCCTGCTGATATTTTAACGAATTTGTCGATTGAGAGAGTTAGAAATAAAATTGAATCAAGTTGCCATCCACTTCCAGACGATTCAAAATTGCATGTCTGCGAATGAAAAAATCGGGTTCGAGAGACCTCAATTTACCCTCAGAAAGGTAAAAGATACTTCGGGAATGCTTTTCCAACAAAAATCTTCACAAAATCACAATGCCAGTTGGCTATAACAGATGTCAGATTAATTACGACGTAATTTAAAATTTGTTTAAGAAACAACAAAAAGGGGACCAGAGGGTTAAAGGAGCTCTATGATTTGAATTCCAAGGTACAGAGTAGTTGTAGTAATTTAAATATTATTTTTAAAGTGCAATCAACCAAGTTAGTGACTTTCGAATCGATTCTTAAGGTTGATATTGAAGCCGCAAGTGGTTTTCCTGCAGATACGAAAGCATATTGCATTCACCGCAAACGTTGATATTTCTAATTTTATCATTTTAATTATGAATTTGTATTAATTAAGCTTGTAGAAGGTGACAAAAGTGTTCGAAACACAAATTTTATTTCTTATAAATTTTATTATTACATATCCAATTATATAAATAATGTGCATTATTGGCGCTACAAATACATAGTTTTTTATTTCCTGAAGCATATTCATGATACATGCAGAACGGAATGGCCTTTGGAAATTTCTCGATGCATTGAATTGTGGTGTTGACGTCTTTTTCTATATTAATAATTTCAGGAGACCATGTAATGGTGTCGGTGTGATATTTGAAGTAGTCTTTTAAGAAAATTACATTCATTCTTCCTTTAACGTAGATCACATCGACCCGCTCACCATGTTCGGAATCGAAATGATATCCTAAAATGTTGTCGATTTCTTGGTATGGAATTATTCCTGAAGTGTATCGTATCATGTGATGCGATTTTTCTAAATAGTTGACTTGTCGACGCGATTCTGGATCAAGTGATTGGTACGGTATTGGAGACTTGAAAAAGTAATGGCTGATCTGTTTTCCGTCGAACAGTGTAAGCTCTTTCGGAATAAATTCAGGAATACAAAATCCTTGGATGTCACACACGATAATCTTCATTATTAATTATTTCGTAGAGAGCTGAGGAAATCACCAACACATCAATATTATCAGCTAGCTAGCTAGCTAACAACTAACTTCTTTTTCTTCTAGATGACAAATAAAGTACCTATTGATAATGATTATGATTGGTCTAAATTTATTCCTACTACATACCTAATAAGATCTAATTTAATCACCATCATTCTTACGGGAGTCGTCGCAGTAAATTGATGGTCTTCTTTTTCTTTTTACATTTTTTGCATTTGGTTTTAAATCTCCATTTGATGGGGGGAATAATCACTTTTAGTTTATTATACAAAAGATGTATTTTTTTTATTTCACTCATTACACTATAAAATGAAATTTTTTTATCGATGTATCTGTTGCACGTAAGAATAAGATCGATATAAAATTTATAGATGACACTTTTCTCGATGTTGGTGTTGATGGTGATGTTGTTGTTGTTGTTGTTGTTGTTGTTGTTGATGATGATGATGTTATCATTATTTTTTTGAAGAAAATCGGAAAACGAACAATACGCATCATTCTCAATGTTACTTATTGAAATTTTGATTGCATCTTCACAACAAAATTGATCCATTTTCAGAAACACTCTTCGACACTTTATTCATTCTATACGTAGAAACACTGACTGATTTTTGTCTTAATATGATCTTTCATATAGTTTCCTCTTTCGACAATGCTCTATCTCTTCGTAATGAGACTGATCCAAAATTTATGATGAAAAATAGTGTGACAGCTCATATATTTGAGAGTTGCAACCTTTGAAATAAGATCAAGATTTTTTTGTACCAAAATTTTTATTCAAATACATATTGTATAATATTTATTGTCATCAAAAATGGTAAAAATAATAATCTTTATATGAAAACTGATAGTAAAAAAGAGGGAGAAATGTTATATAAATGATCTTCCATAAATCAAATTAAATCAAATTATTTGTGTGTGTGTTGCTATGAACAATAACAGTAGTGATACTAGCAGTAGTAGCAATAACGGTAGCAGCAGCAGCAGCAGCAGTAATCGTTGTAGTGAAGTGATTAGACAGAAAAAGTTATTACAAGAAATTTTGTATTTTGAAGAAACCAAAATTTATCTACTGGATAAAATTAAATTTCAATTGATTAATTTATCTTCGATTGATTTATTTCAAATTTACAACCAGTTACCAGCAATTTTTAAAGAAGATTCCGATATCAAAAATCATTTACCCTGTTTGGAACATTACTATTGTGACAACGACTACAACGAGAACGTCGATGTAATTGACGGACCACCACCCTCTTTAGAAAATTGCCCCAGGTGTATTGACATCAAACGAAACCATCATCATCATCATCATCATCATCATCATCAACAACAACATCATAAAACACAATAAGAAGATGATGAATATATATGTATTATTTGTTGTATTAATTAACAACATTCTACATGTACAACGTACTTCGGATATAATTGAATGTTATATCTCCATTAGTGATAATTTTAACGATACATGGCCTGATAATTGGATGATGATGAAAAATATGGGGCGAGATTTTCAACTTTCAATTTTTCAAGATGAAGAAAATAATTTCGATTACGATTCATCGATATCGGCAACCGAGACGACGACGACGATGTCACCAACAATAACGAGTATGATGACATCATCAAATCGAACAATATTTTATAAATTAAGATTTGTTTTTCAAAATCGATCTTATTTCGATTCTGATTGGATTAAATTATCAAATTCGTTATTTATTCCACCAACACAATTATCACAGTCAGCGGAAGTACCAATAACTACGTCTTCAATTTCAATAATAAAACCATCAGAACCGTCAATGAATTTTTCATCTGTATGGAATAATGTTGTAAATAATATTTTTAATGAATTTGATGAAAAAGTAAAATTAGCAAAATGCAAACATTACAATGATTTCTTGTTAGTTATATCGATTATTGAAATGTCTCTAATCGTACTACTTTCAGGCTTACTTACATTTACATACAATAAATTAAATAGAAATCAAATTGTACAATATGAATTGTAGTAATACATAGGTGCCTACAGCTTCTATTGTAATGATAAATATGTTTGTACTATGTAATTATAAATACATATGTATTTGATTTCAATATAGATATATAAAGACGTAACTACGATTTTTTTCTTAGTTAAACACTTCATCTTTACGAATAAATAATGATGAAAACGACTTTGTTATTAGTTTTGTGGTTATGTTTAAATCGCATGATAATTTATGGGAATTATCTCAACAGTAATAGTGAAGATGAAAAGAAAATTGTAGTTCATTATTTGTATAAATATGGGTATCTTTTCGGTGATAGTACTGACGAATCATCATCATCATTATCATCATCAGACTCCTTATCATTATTAGAAAATAATTACGAAAAAATAAGATCTGCTTTATTTGAATTTCAAGAATTCTACAGCTTAAATTCGACTGGAGAGATTGATAACGAAACATTAAAATTTATCGAACGTCCTCGTTGTGGTATACCGGATACCTTATCGGATTTTAATGTAAAGAAAGATAAAATATGGCATCACATGAACCTCACGTGGCGTGCATATATGAGAGATGAAAAAATTAAAAAAATTATTCGTGAAGCATTTCAAATTTGGGAGCAAAATACCAATTTTAAGTTTATCGAAGAGAATTTCAGCAGATTTCCAAATATTTTTATTACATTCGCCAACGGTGTGCATTCTTATTTCATACATCGAAGACCCTGCTCTAGTAAATTAGATGGAGAAGGAGGAGTTTTAGCACATGCTGATTATCCTAATCATTCAAATGTATCGGAAGTGCATATTGATTCAGCGGAAAGATGGAATTTTTACGATAACCCAAACGAAAATGATTTAGATTTTTTGTCTGTTATTCTTCACGAAATCGGACATACCTTAGGATTACAACATTCATATATAAATTCATCTATTATGTATGCTTATTATCAACATGGTAAAAAATCTTTAGATACTGATGATATACGAGCAATTGAAAATTTATATGGAACATATTTGCCTACTACCAAAAGCATTAACCAGAAGAATGAAAATACTTTTCCAACTACTGCTACAACAACAACCACTACTACTACAGCTACCACTAGTATCAGCTCATCTTCATCGAGTTCAGGACAAAATGAAACATATCCGGATTTGTGTAAATTAAATAAAAAAATCAGTACGTTTTTAATTGTAAAAAACCATTTTTATATTTTTTACAAAAAATGGGTATGGTTAATCGAAATTGGAAAAAATTCATATACGAAACCAATGTTAATTACTGATTGGTTGAAATTTCTTCCATTGGATTTTAAGGAAATTTCTGTAATATTTCAATTGCCTTCAAATAATGAAGAAAAAGTAATGATTATTGTAAAAAATCAAATTTATATCGTAAAATTACCTCAATTAACATTATCAAGTAAAAATAATAACCCGATAACTGTAGAAAAAATGTTTAACATTTCATCACCAATTCGTTCAGCATTAATGACTTATTCTGGTGATGTGATATTATTTCTGGATCATAATAAATTTGTAAACATTAATCCGTGTTCTAATAAAATAAATAGTGTCGGCTTGATATCGGAACGATTTCCAGGCGTTCCTGCACATAAATTATTAGGTGCAATACGATGTGTTAACGGAAAAATGTACTTTTTTAATAAAATGAATTTCTTTGAGTTCGATGAATTTTTAAATGCGGTCACACGATCCGCTATCAAAGATTTGTCGATATTCGGAATAAATTGCCCCAATGAAAACATTTTGATTCAAATTAAGAATTTACTATCTCGGCTTGTAACATTCGAAAATAAAGAAGAAGAAGGAGAAGAAATAGAAGATGATAATGAGTAAATTAAAAATTTTAATTATACTTATATTATACTTATATTTTTTATAAGTTTTATAAATAAAATGCTAATAAAACCACCGTTTTTTATCAAATTAGTTTAAAGGATTTTGTAAAAATACGAAGTTGTGGTAAAAGTGGTTTCCGTGTTTTATAAAAAACATTCTGTTAGTGGTAATGTTTCCGTCTTATCTGTAGAAAATATTACATCACCAACTCGATCAGTGTTAACGGTTTTTAATAATATGAATTTAATTGTGTTCACCCGATCGAATATTAAAGATTTGTCGATATTCGAAATAAATTGTTCTAATGAAAAACAATTTGATTTAAATTATCCCAATTTGTCAGAATGATGAGTAAATCAGATTTTAACTTTATTACTGATTAATGAAATATTAAGGAAAACTACAGCTTTTTATCAAATTAGTTCATTGGTTAGGTTTTCCGTTCAATTACGTAATTTATGGTAATCGTGGTTTCCCAGATTTATTAAAAAACGTTCCCTCAGTGGTAAAGTTCCGTGTTTTATATTCTTATATTTCCAGTCGAATCAATTGCAATAAGTCGTGCTGTCGTTTGCTAATCAATCAATCAATTACAGTAAAAATGAGTGGTTCAGCTCCAAAATCGTTGCAAAACTTAACGTTTATACAAATAATAAAATCTTTTCCATTTGGAAATAGCATTGTTAATTTATACAATATTTTACCGACAATTTTATGGTACGATTTTCTCAAATTTTATTGGACTGAAAGACTTGAGAATGATATTATAATCTCCGTTGAAAATGCTGAAAGTGGTACCGAATTTGCTAATTGTCAATGTGAAAATTGTCTTAATCAAAATTATACGTGGGGTGAAAGAGTGAAGTGTGAAAACTTTATGAAACTACTGATATACCAAAACCCTTATTATAATGAATACGGACTACATATTCGAAATATTCAAAGATACAAGTACATTTGCATAAATTTCGATTTTTATGATGTTACGTTTGGTGATGATGAATACCTCTGTATGTTTGGAGTATGTTTTAAATGTGTGGACCACATAATTTCATTAAACGTTACATCTTATTCAGATTTTAGTATTAAACTAAAAAAAGTTGTTTTACATTATGTCATAAAATCTACTAAATTGTACCAATACGTAGGTGATTCTGGGTCTTGGTGTGGATGGTGCATCAACAAACCATTATTTTCAATACAGTCATTTAAAAGGTGTTGTATTAAATTACATTTGAAAAAATATACATTAGCAAGTACTGTACATATTTCATCGTCTTCTTCCTCTTCTTCGGTGGTTTCTACCGATGATGAAATATTTTAATTTTAGAACCAATCAAATTTACGCTTTTGCTTATCATTTTTGTGTGACGTAATAAATTATTTCATACAAGGAGATCTATTATTCATTTCAGTTTCAGACACTTCATTCTAGTTTTACTGTCCGCGTGCATTACTTAAATCATTAAAATGAATTCCAATCATCATAATACTCTTCAGTCATTAAATGACACCGCTTCATGCACATTGCCCAATCGTGTTCGGGCAAATGAAGACTTAGTAGTTGATCATTCGTATAAAATTATTAATATAAAGTGTATTAAAACAAAATTTGGAAATTCGGTTGTTTGTTCTGTTGATGGAAAAGGTGATCTCTTTTTACCCAAACGTTTGGCGCAAAACTTTTTGGATAATTCCGAGCTTCGAAATTATTTGTTGAGCGGTAAAGGATCAAGTATCATCTTCAGAGGGCAGAAAGACGTTGGTAAGGCAGAAAAGGCCAACGTTTTTGAATTTGAGAAACATGAATAAATCAACGAAACTATCATCATCGTCGTCGTCATCGTCATCATCAGCATCTTCATCAACATCATCTACTAGCATGGATGAACAAATCAAGAACATAGAAAACATGTTGAACAATATTTCTTTGGATTCGAAAGAAAATGTGACCGAAATCAATGAAGAAATTGCAAAGTCAACAAAAGAATGTAAAAACCTATTGTTGAGTTCATCAAAATCTGTCTGGGAAAAACGCAAAAATCAAACAAAATTTATTCAACTCCAATGTTTAAAACATTTACTAGACGAAAAACTACAAGCATTTTCCCATCATCATCATCAACCTCAAGGAAGTGGACTGCAGCAGCACCAGCACCAGCAATCAACATCATCATCAACATCAGCTCCACTACGAAGGTTATCTCTAATCAAAGTAAGTAGTCTTTATTTTAACTAAATTTTGGTATTAATTTCTCCTTTACAGCCATTATTGGCGTTCAAATCGCGCGTTGAGACCTACATTCTCTACAACCATAACCATGTGGAACTTTTCGAGTTGTTGGTTGATTCGATGAATATGATTAAAGATTTGTTACATAAAAAAATTAAACAATTGGGTGCTATCAAATTTAATTTGGAATTATGTAGCAAATATGTGTTACGGCTGGCGGATGATGATAAAGTCAACGGAGAAAATAAATACTTTACTACTGAAAATAAAATATTTTTGAAAACAACAACGAATGAGAAACTACACGATATTTTGACGCTTTTATTTCGAAATCTCATTGCCCAAGTAAGTACTTACATGTCTTATTATTATTAGTATTAATTTAATTTTTCATTCGCAGACATGTAATTTTGAATCATCTGGAAGTGGATGGCAACTTGATTCAATTTTATTTCTAACTCTCTCAATCGACAAATTCGTTAAAATATCAGCAGGATCAAATTCATACATGCCACAGTCGAGGAAGTTGAAGCACAAAAATAGAGGTAATAATATCAATGTCTTGATTTTAACACTAACATCTATATTAACATCATTTACCGCATAAAGATTAATTTAACACAATTTATTCGTTAGATTCGAATTTAAATTCAAATTATGAAATGTAGGTATTGTGAAAAATCGTATTCTGAACAGGCTATTTATTGCTTTATTGTTTATTTCAGCTTTAAAAATGGGCACGACAGAATACATTTAATTCAAATACATCACTTTGCACTTTTAAAATTAATAAAAGCTTTATCATCTTTTGACAATAAACGATTTATTAGTTTGAATAAAATTAATTCACTTTCGTGGGGATCATTATTCAATTTATTCTAATCATCACATTGATGATCATTCTTATGAAATATTGATAATATTTTTCTCACAGATCACTGCAACGATGAGGACGACGACGACGATGACTATAATAAGAAAAAATATAAGCTCCTTACCAAAAAGCGCCAAACACGCTTTTCATATATGTAATTAGTTAAGTAATTCTTTATTGCTTATATTGCACGCCCTTTATTTTGAATAATAAATAAAACTTTATACTTTTATTTAATTTTATTTGTATATAATATATTTACAAAGCAATAAATTGAAAAGAAGGCTTCCTTTTCCGTGGTCTTCCACGCCTTCGAATTGTCTCAGGATACTGTGAAGATATTCAAAAATAAATTCCTTGAATTGAAAATATATGAAAAAAGGAACTCACCTTATGGTAAATATGTAGGCCCCATGTATTGTTTATACAACCTACACTGCCTAGTTCACACCCTGATATATTGAGAATTTCAGCATCTTCAGGGAGTTTTTCAAGAGACACCAAGACAAACTGATAAAGATAGGTTAAAATAAAACATAAATATATTATATAAAGATCATAAACTTACAAATTTAAGATTAGGCCATCGGTTTCTAATAATTGATTTGACTTCTTCTCTTGTTTGCGTATTCATTTTGAATACTTGTAAATTACGGAAGTTCAATTGGATTTATATTTGCACGCACCACCCACTCACACACCTCTTATCGAATTCAAAATTTGCGCTAAAAATATGACATCTACTAATGTTGATCGATTTGCAGATTCCTGCATACATTAGACGATCTGCAGAATTTTTTTTTTTCATTAATTTATTATTATATAGGTACTCGATCGCTATAATAGTGTCATTGCCCCATACACTTTTTACATATTTCCAGAAAATTTTTTAATCGATAATACAGATTTCTACCACACCACGATGGATAGATGGCGTGCACTCCACCATTTTTAAATATCCCGCTACAGAAAATCGTACATACGACCCACCAAAAGTCTCATAAAAAATACAAGCAGCGACTGAAAATCTCAAACACCTTGTTTATACCCTGCGAACTATTTTAAATTTTTGTCTTGTTTGAAAACATCTAGTTTGGTCTGTTATCAATGTTTGCGGTTATTCCGAGAAACGCGGAAATCAGACCAAATGACCACACCCAAATAACGAACTATTTTACATGTTTTTTCCGAGAAATTATAATATTTTTTTCCGAGAAATTGCAATTTTTTCCGAGAACCGCACTCAAATTTTTTTGAATTTTTTGCTCTCTCTCTAGCGCCCTCTATGATTGTCACCCAAACCGTCACCGCCATCTTGATCCTCTACCAGCTGTCACAATTAAAGACGCCATCTTGAACGATCAAATGTCAAATTTACAGCCATCTGTCAATTCAAATTTCCCGCCGCCAGCTGTCAAATTTCCACCGCCATCTGTCAAATTTTTAAATTTCCCGCCGTTTAGCCGCGCACGCGCAAATTGAACTGTTTATCGGCTCGCGGCGCCTCCAACCGGCTACACATTTCAATTTCCCGCCACCAGCTGTCAAATTCCCACCGCCATCTGTCAAATTTTTAAATCACCCGCCACCTGATTGGCAGATGACCAGCAATACGCCGGAAGAGCCGCCGACACCATCTGTGCGCCTGATTGGTAGATGACCAGCAATACATCACCGGACGGGCGCTCGAGATTACGACTTCCGGTCTAGAACCGGCTTTGTATCACTACTAAGATAGTTATATTCACTATGAAAACAAAGCGGCAAAATAGTGCATGACGGGAATTCCAGAGCCAATTTTAATGCTAGAAACATTTATAAACACCTTGTATATGTTAGTATGTAAAATATCTCGAAAAATGTAACAATTTTAATTTTAGTATGTATAATGTCTTACTTATCCCAGATTCAAAAATTATTAATTTTTTAAATTTAGAATGGATGTAGTAATCTTTGAGTTTAGTGAATTATTTCTTTCAATTTTAGAAGCTTCATAATGTAAGTCCACAAATCACGAGTTAGAAGCGATTAAAGTTTCAGATAGTAAATTTTTGTTCTGAAATGTATAAAGCTCCATATCTCCAAAATTAAAAGCTTTTTTACCTAGGAATCATAAAAATACTTAAAATTCGCATCTAATCAATGATTGATTTTTTTTGAGAAAGAATTTCGACCCAAACAATAAAAATTTTTTAATTTTTGCTTTTTTGGTGCCCATTTGTAAACTAATTGAACTACCGATATCTTTGATATATCTCGAGCTGCTCTTTCGATTGATTCATACTCAAAGTTATTAATAAAAACGACCCCAAAAGGATCCATCGAATTCGGTCAATATCTTGTTTATTTTTGGAGCAAACTTAAGTCATTTGTACTTAATAAACTTAAAATGCAGAATCCAACACAGTGCTAATTTTTCACATACGTCAACAAATAACGGAATTAGAAGTGATTAAAGTTGTAGGTTGTGACCATCATCAGAAAACAAAAATTTTGAAGCTTATATTATGCCGGGTCCGACATGTCCACCCCCAAAATCGTCTTTAATTTTAAAGTTACAATTTTGAAAATTTACATAAGTTCATAGTTGACAAAGCTCTAGAAGTTGACGCAAAAGTTTGTTTTTTATCACGGTTTGGTTGGAGTCGCGACGCCTAAGATGTATAATTTTTAGCGATTTTTGAGTTTTTGCGGAAATATTCGCGAATCAAATTTTTTTTCAACATAACTGTGATACAAATATCTGAGTTTTTATTTTAAATCTAATGCAAATTGTGCGAAAAAAGCGCTGTTTTATCAAGTTAGTTTTCAAAATTCTGACAGCGCAGCGGCAAACTACGTTTACACCAAAAGTCACTTCATTCACTCTTATAAAGGTTAATTTTGATTAACACGGGCATGTTGCACTTTATGAACACCAGAAATCGTTAATTAACATCGACAAAGCGACAATTTCACCAATTAAGACTTTTGTTACAATCTAAAGCGAGCCAAAGGATAGATGTCATTTGTGACACAAGATGTTGACAGATGGATGTAAACGTAGTTCCCAATTTTGACGTAATGAAATTGGAAACTAACTTGATAAAACCGCATTTGTTTCTCAAATTTTGAAGACAATTTGCATTGAATTTAAAATAACAGCTGAGATATTTTTAACACATTTATATTGAAAAAAAAAATTAAATTAGAGGTTGATATCACAAACCCTCACCATTAACTAAAAATTAAATTTTTACGATTTTGGGGGCGGGCTCAAGTGTTGTCGGAGCCTGTCTATAAATTTTGAACAACGAACATTTAGAAAGATGCAGTTTGCGTCATCGTTTTTTTCGCATTTTTTGCTAAGATTCCGCTCTTACATATCCCTAATTCAAAAAATTTCATTTAATAGATTTTCGAATGTAAATCTATTTCAGTGGTTATTTTTTTCAGAACTTCCGGAATTAGGACAGATAGCTAAATCGTCTTCGAAAAAAATTTAAAAGCTAAAAATTACAATGATAATAATAATTATTATAATTTTTCAAGCACCATATCTAAATCTCACTATTATTTACACACAACTTGACATTTCCTATAGAATTTCTCTTATCATCCTTCGTCTCCTTAATCTCGCAGATTTATTGTTCTTAATCTCTTCCGCAGTTGCAAAATTAATTTTGCACTGAGGCATTCGTTATCCTAAAACTCTTCGACAAAAACATTCGTAATTTATGAAGATTATAAAAACACGCCACAGAAGAGATCAAAAAAATGATATGAGTGCATTAATTGTCAATAAAACGATCAAATAAACAAAAATATTAAATCGCATGTTTTGCATTTAATAAATGTTAAAATTCCTCACAAACTTCGATACTGATTTTATGGGTTTTTTATTGATTGTAGTTCCATATTGACATGCAAAATTATTGTAGGCAGAGATAGATGTCATCAAAAGTTGAAGGTTGTGACACTCACATAAAGAAAGCGGTAATAAAATAATAACAATTAAATTAACGACGTACGAAAGAAACGAGTAAAATAAAATCATTCAAGTTTTCATTCGAGGTTAAGGAACTCGCTCCTAATAAGGAAACGTGGACAAATAAATAAAAGTCGTATCAAGAAAATTGCGAATTTTGGTGTCAATAAAAAATAGGTACCTAATAGATAATAACGGATTTCACGACGACAGGTGCATACTAATTTAAGGAGTTTATTGATGAGGAAACTACAACCGCCTTATTGAATATTGAACACCTTTGCTGCAGCCGCTACTAAAAGAACAGCTAAACCATTTCTACACATTAATTACTGTAGCAATAAATTATCCGGATGTTGTAGCGTGACAACATAAATAATTTCTAATGAAGCGTAAAAATCATATTCGATTTTCCGTTCAAACGCTTCTCAACTAAAATACTTTTATTTTCAAAGACTATTTTATAAAGTCGTCTGCCATTTCTTAACGATTTTCATAGATTTATGGGAGCGAAAAGAAAGGAAAAGTCTGTTTAAAACTGCCGGGTCAATCTTTAGCAGAGTTCATTTTCTTTAGCCTTGAATAGGGTTTTAAACCGATTAATTAACAGAATTGCACAAGTGGATCGATCCAACTCGTCCGGTTTCTAAATCTGTATTTGCAATGTCACTGTCAACGCGGATTTACGACTTCAATTTGCTGATTTATTTCACTGATTTAAAGAAAAATGTTCCGTTATATCACTTTCGCTGTTTGTGTGCAATTTATTGGATTTTGAAGTTTACTTTTTTCGGAAAAGAAATATTACTCGTATTTATTTTGAAGCATCGCGTTCACTAACTCGAGATTTTAATTTTTCTCCAGGGAATAACAGTTATGAACAGCTCAGTATCGTAATTTTTACAAATCGCACCTTCTAAAATACAGTTTCTGTTTATGAGAACATATTAATTTTTAAGAGACAAGCATAAATAAAAAATGACACTGACGCCGAGTGTAAACCATGTGAATGATTTAAAAAATGAATACATATTTAAATATTAGTTAAAAAAATCTGTTACTAGTTTGAAAATAACTTTCCGATTAATAGCTATGAAAATAGACATCAAGAGAATTTCTTCTTTGTCGGTGAGTTTATTAATGGCAACTGCTGATTTTCAAACATCCAACGAAAAATATATGTGCGCCCTTTTTTTATATTCTGTAGTGGCTAAATTCCAATTTCACTGAACGTTATTGGACAAACACCGCTTTATATCCGATGAACTTTTATTAGTAAGTTTATTTCGAAATAGTGGAGTGTTCGCACGGCGATATCCGCTTAATATGTAAAATCGCAAAGCTACAGAACTATATTCGCGCAACTGTGACAATTTGAATGCAAAATTCGCAGTTCAATGTAGCGAAATGTCTCAAACTACAAAACAACGTAATTTCTCTGCATTTACTTCTTTGTACGAGAAGAATTCATTATGAAAAAATACGCAAACCACCAGACAGGGGATGATCGTTATGGGGATTTACGACGGCGCCGACAAATTCTTCCAAACGGATTAATACCGTTTTCAATAATAAAGACCAATTTAAGAAAAGCAGCTGATGCAAAAATTGAAGATGCGGCTTATGGAGTTTAACGGGGCAGATTTAAATCTTGAGTTTCTTGATATTTCGCAAGAAGAACTTTCACAAAATAATTAATTTTTCAGATAAGAATAAAAATGTGAAGGTTTCTCTTATAAATCCATTTATTAATCTTGAAATACCTGACGTAAAAGATAATTAAATTTGTTCGTCAACAAAAAACGATAAAGTTCGCTGGAAACCTTCTAGTAGCAGTATTGGATGTCATTTAAATGGGAAAGTACAATTCTTGAGATGTTTGTGAGTTTGTAGCTCTCAAACAAAAACAGTCTGAACTTCACTGGCTGAAAATCAATGGACTGACCATCGCAGAATGAAAGCAAAATTTTTAAACTTTTCATTGCAGTTATCACATTAGTTTTCCACCAAAATTCCAGTGACTGCGCTTCGGCAAAATATCGAAATACACTTTTATAAAACTCCAGTAAATGGAGTCATTTTATAAATTTTCGTGGGTTACTTAAGTTGGGCTGTAACGAAATAATTTTCTTTTCAAACTAATAATATTCCCCGGAGTGTTCCGGGCACTCACGTAAAGCGATTGCATTTTGCTCGTCCGATGTTTTCCAATAACAATGTATTTCGTTGTCTGCAATCGTAAACAAGTCTTCGTAAAGCTTCAGCTGCATGAGTGAACTTCTGAAATTACTGAAAACTTTATCCATATCGACGTTTCCTGAAACTTCTTATCGGAATCACCCTGTCGATAAGACACACATTTATAAGGAGCTTAAGAGGTCGTTCCGTTGATCATTATGTTTTTAGCTGCTGCCTACGTAGCAAAAACAGAAATAATTACGACTCTCAGACTAAATCATTTGTGACTGTGAATGGTCCTTTATAGTCGTGTAAACAAGTTAACAGACTACTAAAATCTCGAATACAAAAAGAGCAAAATTGATTCAATATTTGGTACGAGTAAAGTCTGGATTGTCAGATTACTAGTTGGAAAGTTATGTTGACAGGTAAAACATGTAAGAGTTCACAGACAACGAAATAAATAGCCGAGGCCAGACATTTACAACATATCGGATTTTACGACGAGTTAAAGACTGATAAAACCGGCATTAATTGGAATATAAAAAAAATCCGATTGTGCACAATATTGGAACCAGACGTAAATTGCTTGTCAAAGTTGTAAAATGCTCCAGTCGAAATTATGGCAGAGGAAAATGATATTCAAGATATAAAATACGAAATTTGGGACGTCATTGGTTATTTTTCTCCAGTTCCAGAAAAAAAGTGATACTTCTTCCAAAGTATGAAATTTTGTAATAAAATAAAACTTTACATTTACAGCGTGGTGGTAAAACTGAAAATGAATGAACAACAAACAAATCTATGAATAAAAAACCTCTAAAATTTACGTTGCGATAAAAAATGACGTAACACCATTTTAAGTAAACGCAAAATTAATTTATTTGTAATTTATTGCATAATTTGAGTTTAGCATTAAGACAAACGAATTTTAATGAATGCCACACTAAAATTTCAATCAATTTTGCGCTCCAAACTTTTACTGCTTGGTCCGACATCTTGCGGCAGTTACGAAACTTTTTGCAGGCAATTTTTCTCTCTCGGCTAGCTGGACTGCTGAAGGTGATCCTGCGGCATCTGTGGTTCAAGTTTCTGCTACGAGAAAGACACAAAATTCTGCTCACGTCCGTGAGATGGCGGCGCAGTGTTTAAGAGCGTTCTGTAAAATCCTGTAAACTTTGATACCTGTTTCTATTTTTCAAGTTTCGCAAAATGCAAGACAAACCACAGAGTGTATTTAAGCTAATAATAAATTTGAGTAGGTTCTTCGTGTCTCCATCACCAGTTTCACAACTCGAAATTGGTTTAAAAGAAGAAGCGATTGACCCTCAGATAAATAAAAATTCTAATAGCTCTCCCTGCCGTCCTAATTTCTTTACGCTTTTTACGAGTTGGCGCTAACCAGAATTAGTTCAAAGAACCTGTTTATAATAAAACTGATTTACGGACGGGAAATTTATTTAGGTACATTTTTAAAGTTTGGCATTAACCACATAAATTACCTGGTTTTGTTTGTAAGTCAAAATAAAGTCGTGTTACTTAAAATTCCCAAAACGAAATGACAGGTTGTTTAAATTCACTTTTTGCTGAAAAAATACCTTCTCCGAATAACGATGAAAAAAGTTTTTTGCGGCTGTTTGCAAGTTCAAAAAGATCAGGACGCCTTCTAGGTGATTCATGTTATGCCGGCAGGAATTTAGATGAACGCTTTTTATTATTTAGTCGAGTTTTAACACGAGAAAATGAAACGAAGTATGAAAGGAATGATGAACATGTTTCATCGACTGCTAATGCTGATGATATTCAACTATAATTATCAGATTACAAGACTCGCTCATATTGGAAATGATTAATTACCCACATGTCAACACGTTGAGGTAAATATTAGGTAAGACTGCTGGTGTTAAAATATTCAATAAGAACTTGACGCCACATTCTTTATCACAATTAAATTCACTTTCAGTTTCCGACCTTTTCAGTGTAATTAAATTGTCCATAAATTTCAAATAAGCAGTGACATACAAATTTCTGTACACCCAAACAATTTCCATAATTGCTGCAACCACAAAACGAAAAAAACTGGCAACAAGTCTTTTACATTTAGTTAATGCTTGCGACTGTCTCCAGAAATGCTCGAAATGGTGATGGAGGAACAGGTAATTCAGATAAATTAAGAATTTTTTCGTTTCAATTCAAATAAAAGAATGACAAAATCAATATGAGCATTGATCAATTAGACTGATTAGCTTTTATCCTTATTTTACATTTCTGGTTAAAGCAGTCATAACCATGCCATCCTTCGAAAATATCTATGGTGTTTTAGACTACAGTTACTACATATTTAAATTATACGCAATGGGACCGTTTTCAAGATACAAGAACAAGAATAACAGTTATATTTATGTCGAGCAATCCTTTGTGAAATACATTTCGTGTTTCGGTAAGTGTCGATTTTATACAATACAAATTGAATAATATTGTAGGCGCTCTGGTACTGTCTTTGACTGCATGGTATTTTGCGGGTGTTAGCACGTCTAAAAAGCCAAAATTGACTTCTCTTGGTTTGTTTATTTACAATGAATTTTTCGCAGAATTAATTTCTGGTGCTTTTCTATCATCATTTGTGTTTTCCAACAGAACCAATACATATTTAGAAGCACTTAATATTTTGCACAAAATTGATAAAACGGTTACTAGTTTACATCTTAAATGTTCATACAAAGGCCTTAAGAGAATAACAAGTGTAGCTTTTAGTCTTTTCCTTCTGTTTTTAATTGTACCTATATATACTTTATGGGTAACACATAGACCAATTTCCACAGAATTACCCGAACTCATAGCTTTTGGATTACCCTTAACCATATTGGTTTTATCATTATATTACTGGTTTGCTGTTTGCTACATTGTAAAAAATCGATTTGTCTTAATCAATAAGTTCTGTTTTCAATTAAACTCAAAAAACCACAGCAAAGTTTATGTAGAGCAAAGATTAGTTCTTGTTGCACGACTACATTACGATTTGTGTAAAATAACGAAAAATGTAACAGAATGTTTAGCACCGGGACTGATATTTGCGTATTTTATCTTTTTGACCTTATTTGCAACACTGATGATGATTTTATTAAGCATTGGACTTAACGAATACAAAAATGAATTAATTTTTTGGTGCGTTCTGCAAAGTTCGATGATTTTTTCAGTGGTTTCCGTTATGGAATCTATACTACGTGAGGTAATTCGAAAATTTGTTATTTCCTGTAAATTTTTTTTTAATTGTAGTCCAGAAAAATGGTGAGCATTATATGTAATTTAACAATCTATCAAGATGAGGAAACCACAGAAATGCGGGTAAGAACTACATACTACAAAAGGAAAAGATAGGATTTTTTTTTTAGAAAAATACGTTGCTACTTCAGATTTTACACTACAATATCAGCTTCACGTTGTGGGGGTTTTTTGACATTAATTATAATAAAATCTTAAGTGTGAGTAGTTTCGGGTTTATAAAAATGATCTTCATAAATTTGTTTTTAGGGTATTGGAACGGTTACCAACATAATCATGTTTTTGATGCATTTCAAATAGCCTTCATTTTACTAATTTGGCGACTATTGTAGATATATTCGGGTAAATTAGTCATACATTTCCCACCTCAAATTTGCATGCAGCGCGAAAAACAGCGTCTGTTTCTGAATAAGACGAAATATCGCAGCATTGCCCCATTTTCAATTGGCCGTAGAGTCATGTTAACATTCCAATTTATCACGTCATTGCCACGTCATTTGCAGTTTACTTTTTAATAAATCTTTCTGTACATCACGTCCGCTAGCTGTGAAACATAACGTGTTTTCACATTTAGAAAATCACAATTTTAGATTGATTTCTGGAACGTGCTATAGGTGCCATAAATGGTGCCTTTTGTGGTTGTTCGATCGACAACAATGGCCATGTTGCGATAAAATAGAATTTTAAATTAACCCCGTATCGGCCCTTAGAGAGGCGGCTGTACTTTTGAAACCGATGTGGAAGCCGGAAAATGCAAAACCAGTACGCCTTTTGCATTTATGATGGTAATTCTGTTGGAAGCGCAAGAATGTGGACGCTGAGAGGATGCCGCTTCTATAGAATTTTACGTCTGTTTCATTTAGTTATTTATAGCCCCTTAGAGGACCGTATTCGAATTTATTGGGTGGATCAAGAACTGACAGGATGTCATAAGAGTGTTTATAGGTTTTTATAGAGATTCGCGATTAATGAGGTAGAAACAATAAAATTTCTTGTACACAGTTTGAGCTAAATTTATCTTTCCTAAACCCTGCGAATTGTAAAACGGAAATAAAACAAGTAATTCGAAAATCTAATTACAATTTGGATTCTTATAAAAAGTATTTACTGTTATGGTTACTCTTTGTCTAGATTTTATTCAGAACGGAGCGTTGTCATGCCACGTAAAGGAGAATCCTAATTTCCATTGTGTGAAAATTTGTTAGGAAAATCCTGTTATCGTATCTATAAAACTTTGTCTGAAATGAGTTCTACCGTGTAAAAAGAAATCACAACAATCGAATCACAAACTTTTCCAATAAAAATGTACGTCATAAAATTTTCACGCCTTATCCAAATCGTCTAATGCTTAACTGTCCGGAAAAAATTCCACGTTTTCACTTTACAGTCTCGGATAGGTCAGACCTCTATCTCTTGATTACGGACCTGTTTTCATAAAGCCTATCGAAATTTCAGCGAAACGATCCTTACAAAAAAAGGACACATTTCCTGTTATGTTGAATTTTAGCAACGTCACTGATTTTAAAAGATCCGAGTAGGAGGGGCGCATTGTAAACATATTTGCGTTAGTTTAAAAAATAGCTTCCGGATTCGCCTTATCGGTTTTTCCGGTTGTATTAGTTTAATCTAGCGTTACGATTAACCCCGACAAACTTATGATTACGTGTTTACTTCGGCGAAAAAGTAAAGCTCGACTTTGTTCCACTTCTAGCGTAATTCGAGCTCTTTGAGTGCTTTACTTGCTCTTGTTAATCCTAAGTGGCTATGAGTTGAGACAAATTGGAGAAATACTTGTCTTTTGATCGCGCTATTTTTCACAGCGAGCAATTAATCTTCTGGCCCAAAAGTGTTCAAAACATGCAATTTGTTGAAATTGTACCCACATCCTAAACTTATTGTTTGCAAGGCGAACATTAATGTTTCGTGCGGCATAAAAATGACGATTTTGCATGCTAACAAGACAAGTAATATCTTGACGAGAGATCCTCAACACACGTGCAAAAGATAAAATGTCCGGTATAAGATAAGCAACGACCATGCGACATCCACACTGTAATTTATGTAGTGGAGGTAATGTGTTTAATTGGTACATGAACGCCACATTCCTGCAGTGATTGTACCGGATTAAGTGTGCAATATGGCACACCCAAACTAAAAATACCCGAACGCGATAACAGATCCGTTCTTTCCAATCAAAGTGATTGTAAAGTGAGGAGATAATGGGGAGTAGTACAATAACGGATTTCGAAAACATTGCAATAAAAACACTTGTATATTTTTTCCTGCTGTTTGAGACGTTTTCCTACCTGCAGGATACACCGGTGGTACATGGAACTTG
The DNA here is from genome assembly GCA_029298725.1 of Gnatocerus cornutus. Lineage (NCBI taxonomy): Eukaryota > Metazoa > Arthropoda > Insecta > Coleoptera > Tenebrionidae > Gnatocerus > Gnatocerus cornutus. Next base: position 5,504,860 of record CM055514.1, read on the forward strand.
AACGCTGCAGGAGCGACGAGTTGCGAGCAGGAAAGTTGAAATCCATGGTTAACGATGTGCACCAAAACGGCGCATGTTGCTACTATCCATCCCCAACCGCCTTCAGGATAGTAGTGGCGGCAAAGCAAGCGACGAGCCTGAATCTAACAACGGAACATTGAGGGTGGTTCTGCACGTTCCCGGATGTATTAGGATATCATGAGAATCAATTGTGTGGAGCAAATGTCGATCGTGGAAGCTGCCAAACCACGATGATTTTTTTGAAATGTGGCTACGAGCGAGCTTAATGATACTTTTTAGAAAATTAAATTAGAAAATCGTTGAATTTCAACGTAATAACGACAATTTACTAAAGACATTTTACCATGTTAACATGCGCTCATTAGTTTTTTGCTCTAAAAGCTTTACGGTATAAATAAGGTGTATTAACAATATATTTCAAAGAAACGACTGAATAAAAGATCACCGCTGCAAGAAAAAACTTGTTCTATTTGTGTAAACAGTAGAAAATCATGTCACAACAGTTTAATTAGTTTTTGCAGCGCGAGTATGTAGGTACTTAAACGTTTATAATTGTTCGGATGCTTTGAGAAATGTTTTATTGCTACATATTTCTTGTAATAAGGCAGCTGGAAACGGTAAAAGAAAATCAAACGATTAAAGCCTTATTGGTTCATATTTTATAAAAATTGAATACAATACCCAATAACTTGTCATTAAAATAAAAGACATTGCTGCTCCCACAGTTGATCACATGATACAAATTGGCATCTTTGAAAAACGGTAACCTGCCGAAAAAAAAATCGGCAAATATAAAAAATCTGTTTATTACCTCATAAGTCATAAATACATGGAGAAGGAGTAATTTTTAATAAAATTTTACGTCTTTGTTAGTACCTTGTTTGCAAAATATGTCCCCGTGCTTCAAAGATGCAAATTTAAAAATTGATACGTCGTAATTTCAGCGCAGTAAACCAACCTGTGATGTTCTTGTAGCAGCTTGACGCGCTTCTTCCACAGGTGCTGCTCCAGACAGCAAAGGCCAGCTCTGAGCTCTTGATAGCGAAGACATCGTTTAGAAGGAATCTTCCAAAGCTGTCCTCCTCTCGTATTATCTGTCGTCTTTTTCTTTATCATGACATAACACTTTGTGGTTAAGCGCACTGCACTTTTTGTTTATGAGCGAAATCGATGCGTTTCATTAAAACACCTGTAAAGGTGCCTTAGGCAAGCAATTTACTGTGATTTATAGAACACCTAAGGGAAAAAGACGATATTTGTTATCGGCGATGGTTGATTGCGATTTATTTTTAGTGCGCCCCTCACCGCCTTTTTTTATCAAATTGACGTCTATATAAGCGAGTTGGAAGGTTTTATTAAGAGAAATTTAATTAAGCTGTATTCAGGGAGCGCAAATTCGAAGAATGCTGAATTGACATTTAATTGAGTTTTTGTAGCCGAAGATTGCGACTGACACGAGGGATATACAGTATGGTCGTGTGAAAAAAACAAAAAATCGTTGACAGAAATGTGTCGCAGAAGCTTGCACAAATAAAAAAATTAAGTAGCGGTGTGTATTCGACAGGAAAAAAATAAACATGTGTACGCGAGATTTTATGGCTAAAAAATAAAGTAAATAAAAAGAATCTTCCGCATTTTCTCATAAACAGTTAAGCCGAAAAAGTCCACAATGACAAGTGTTTTGTTTTTTTTGAAATAATTGCATTATAAACCAGTCAACACAGGATGTTTCTGTAAGTTGTTCTGATCCATACTTACAAACTTGCAGTGATTTCAACAAAGTATCACACATTCTCGTCATCATTCCTGAGAAATCTGTAGGCACAGCAGAATAAGGAAACACGAATAATTGTAAATTATTCTCGTTTAATTGTTGTTTCTTCGAGCCTGAAACCTAATTGCTAATTGAGCCTGTTAATCATTCTTTAGCGGCATGCTTCGTTATTTATTTACAGGAAAAGCCCGTGTGATGTAGAACCGCATTTTTGCAAAAATGATACACCACATACGGCGAATTATAAAGATATTTGCTTTATGGAAGACACATACTTTGCTTACGACAATATAACAGGATTAGTACAGGTTGATGTCAAGATCGTAAATCCAGCTTATAAGAAACGGTGGCTTAGTGGAAGTGCAGTTCAGTTTTACGATTTTATTTTCCTGCTGCACTTCTTATCTATCGGAATTAATTTGGAGTTTTCGTTTTGGCGCCCGACTTTCCTAACACCGTTCTAATTGTCCATTATTCATTCAGATCTTCATCAGGACATAGGTCGATGGCCCGTTTGAAGTTTTCGTGCTTTGCATAAATCCGGGACTTATACGCATTTCATTTTTATTTTCCGATATTTTGCACGCGAATTATTGGGCAATAAAGAGTCATGCACCTGGTTGGAAAAGTACACAGGTGCGAGATAATCATAAACATTCCTGGCGTGCAATGCAGTTTTTTGGATTTCTTGGCGTCTAGTGTTATTTGATCCTACATTCCACCTGAAGAGGAAATAAAGTCGAAAGGAAATAGGCTGTTTGTTATGTATTTTATCTTACATAATTTATGGGAAATGGACAGAAAATACGCAGCGATGTTGGTATTCACTCTGATTTTTTACCCAACTTTTCCCACAAACTGTTCAAAACAATGACAAAAAGTCATTGTCCTGTGCAGATGTCAAACATTCCTATCTTTTGATTTTTTTGTATCTACTCTGGTTGACTGTGACTAATTAACACGAGTACATTTGTTAATTACAACTGGTTTAATAAACATTTCCAGGTGGTGTTCTTGGAGCGTTACAACTTTCCGCCGTCACATCTTCACAGATTTCATGCAGGAATATTGATGTCTTTGCTGACAACATAAATGCAGACCATTTGTCTTGTTATGCAAAGAAATGAGCTGTTTACTTCTTTAATTAGAGTGGAAGGTGGATCTGTGTGTATGTAAATGTTTGTGCAATTAATGGAGAAGACAAATTTACTTTCAGGACGAGTCAGGAAATACAGTTTTTCTCAGAGGGAGTAAATCTGGTGTAAAAACTTGAAAGACTCAGTTATCATTATTTTTTAACTTGATCAATATTTTTTCCGTCAGCACCGTTGTGTTATCAACTTGAATTTTGAACAAAACATCAACGAACTGAGATACTGCTAATGGCAGTTTTTACGTCCTTTCAGAGCGTCATAATTAATCCAGCAACATTCTGATAACAAAACATGAAGTTCCTGTTCACATTTCGACTTGAGAGAAAAACAGAATTTTGAGTTCATTTATCAAAGCATCCTCAACTTTCATATCTCCTTTTAACGCCCATTTAACGATTCGTGCTGACATACCGTCAAATTAAAAGGCTCAACGACTTATTCCAGTCCAGGACTAAATCAATTTTATGGACGATTCGTAACCGTTTTAAGGCAATTAAAATGTAAGAAGTTGTGGAAGAATATGCAAATTGACAATTCGTTTCGGGCCTATATATGGGCGTATCCTGCCGAATTTGGATCCAACCTGAATATTAGCGAGACGTTTATGCATTCATGATTTTATCTGTACCAATTGATCGTTCAATCCATCGGAGTGTAACGACAGCGAATGAACAATGCTAACAATGAATGTTATACAATCTTATTTTAAACAATTCTACATAATATGAATTATAGGCAAAGATAATAAATACCAAAGATGACAGTTATACGCCTATTTAATAAACTAAGAACTTGTAGTGTTAAAAATCAATGTGGAATTTTTCCAATTAGTTTGCGATTTTTTAGTGTTATTCGAAACCTTTTAATGTCACACGGATTTTTATAATCCTTGATTTATTTACGCTGTTAAGGTGAAATATTTGTGGAAAAACAAGAGTACTTACTGATTACTACCTACTTAAAGTTTTAAATAAAGTAATTAAAATTCATCCAGCGTTGACCACCCAAGATGTCTTGTCTGCACAGCATAAATGTCATAAATTAAGTACTGAACTTTGGATTATGCTGTGTTCTAGTAGAGTAATGTATCTCCCATGGGTTTAGAAAAGTTCAAACATGTCTTTCGATTTTTATTAGTATTTCAGGCACAAATTTCAACTGTAAATTATAACGTGAGAAACATTTATATTAGTTATGAGCACAATTTAACTTTGTGAAATAAAATTTGCCATTTGTGTTCACTGGGGAGTGTAATCGACAATTTATCTGGATTTACGCAACGTTTTAATTATGGAGAAAATTACTGTATCGGATTTATATTTATTAAAGGCCTCAGAATTGTTAAAAAAGTTGATTTACAACAAGATTAGCTTTAGCAACATAAAAAATAAAAGCGTAAAATTCCAATTTAGTTTTGCCCTCAATCCCACTCTTGTCTATAATATATTTTAGATCAATCTATTGTTAACTAAATTACTTTTTTAAATAAAATATAATAACTTTCTAAGCAGGTCGCCGACCCTCGTTTTAATAACGTTTAAGCTTATTTTTCTTCAACTGAGGACTTTTTCCAGCCCCAGGCAAGAAGTCAGGTTTTATTAAATCCGATATGAGACAAGTAAGATAGTTCTATCATCGAATTCTGTCCTAAATGGGGTTTTTATCAAGGACTATTTTTGCAAAAGGGTCACTCATAAAAACTTGACCGATTAAAACGAACGTAAAAGTAGACAATGTTATAGCTTCCAATATAAACTAAAAAAATCGTTCGTGGTTTTCCCTGATCAAACCCGATAATTGAATTCAAGGGAACAAAATTTATAGTAGATGGCTCCATCTAAGATAATGGAACATTCCTGCGTTAGGGCGAAGAATTATTGCCCGATCACTATTTAAGAATAACACTTAAAATATAGTCCGCCGACTAAAGTGAAATATTGCCACGTAAAGTCTATAATTTATTAATATCGACTTGTAGAATTTAACTAGATCTAGAGCCTTGTTTACTAATTAAGGAGAGTTGTTTTGTATTTTTTGCCACATCTGTACTTGTTTATGGACTACATTTTATACATTCATGTCGAACTAAAACAGAATAGAATTTTTGACGCGGTGGGGACAAGTTTTTTGAAATACCTACTTTTTGCAATAATTCATTTAAAATTTTTATCATTTCATAAATTGCACGACCATTTATCAGACTCGTTGACAAAATTCGACGATAAAAAATAAACCAGTCGCTGCAACAATTACTTTTTTGCGAGTGCGACATTTTTGCACAAGTTCAAGTATTTTTGGCCAGCGATCGCCAGAAGATAGACATTTTGTGCTTTTTTCCTTCGTGATGGCTGTTGCCAAATGGTATTGTGTCGTATTGAATTCTTGAAATTAATTTTTACTTATCGTGCAAGATCAAAGACACATCAGATTTTTCTTTTTATTCAAAGCACATTGTGTATTTTTAAATCCATTTTTACAATTTGATTTGTTTGGAATTATTTTTAGCTCCGGCAGTATTTGGTTAATTGCTCTGAGATCATAAAAGTTTTACTGAAAGTACCTACAGATTTTCGAAATTATTTTTTACAACTTGAATGTTATATACGTTGGCTCTTCAAGATCATTTCCCCAAGAAAACTAGAACAAATTTAAATAAATTTACTTAGAATGGAACGAGTGCAAATTGTGTTTACTTATTCTCTCTGAAATAAAAAAGCGTTTTCGTTTATTTGTAATTTAAAACGTTGCACCCTCAAACTCGGTTAGTAAATACCTCTTCATGCGCTGCAAACTCGTTCTAATTTCCCTTTCATGAACAGAGTTTACGTTTACAGTATCGTTGCCGGCAAACTTTCCGTCAAGTTGTGAAGAGAACTGGGGCGTTAAAATGACTTTGATAAAATAAATAAGCAGGAATTAATTCAAGTGTGACAATACACCTAGTGGTTTCGAAAAGTTGAAATTTTTATGAAATTGGGTAATCTTAGAAGTGAAGATAAGTCCGCTGAGCGTGACCTACCCTAAACTCCTCATTTTACTACCGTCTGTAAGCATTTCCTGAGATTACATAGAAACTAGGCAAAAAAAAAGCACTCAAATGTGAATTACATCGTACAATTTTAATTAAAGAAAGTAAGTTTTACATTAAGAGCGAGATTACGGAACAAAGTGAGTTTGTTTTTCGCGTGTAAATTATGGGACCGGTATTTCCTTGGAAATAATTCAAGTCGCCAGTCTTGACCGAGCGTAATATTTTCTACGGTGTGGACGTGCATAACTAAAATTATTACATAATGTTTACTAATTTCGGTTCATAACGGAGGCTGAGGAAAAAAATGCGAATGAATTATAATGGGAGGAACTTCTGAATTCATTATTTTTTTCACTCGCGCGATACATTTTTCACGAGATAATACCGCCATAAATTTCGTCTTGCAAATTAGCAAAGTCCAGATATTTGCTCCACTTAGAAAATAACATGTGTCTGGCAAGAACAAACAAAACTTACGACAATGGCAACTTCTAAAATAAAACAGTCGGAATTGTTTTGCTGTCGTGAAGGTCCGGCATTTCTGCGATTTGCTGCTGACGTTTACCTAATACAGAAACTATATTACGTACTTAGAAATCATACATGGTCGGTATGGTCGATATTAACGTCTTCTGTGCATGATACACTATGATTCACTTATGGAATTGCTACGACATTTTTCTCCTATTATTTATTGCATTTAATGTAGCGAAACACAAGCGATTATGTAGCGAAAGAAGTTTATTTAAAAGCTACCGGTCACACATCCGGTCATAATCAATCAAATGCTCTATGTTTGCACATCAATCATAGCATGAAATACCAACACAAAACACCACATGTTAGTTAAATGCAAGTCTAATGCGGATCGGAGACAAGTGCCTTTAAATCAATGACATCGCAAATAATTACATTGGAAATAATTAAATCGGTAGCTTAATGACTGCGTTTAACGTGCTTGAAAATCGAACTATTTTAAAGCACAGTTAACTGACAACTGATCGAATTCATGCTCATTAAAATTCTTGATCATGAAGTAAGTACGATTTGGAATTTGGATTTTTGTCAAAAGTTTAAAGGTATTTGGCATGCGGCAATGTTCTAGGGAATAAATGAACTAACTTTAATTACTCTTCATTAATCTATAATCTATAATTCTATGAAGTTCAAACTCTTAAAATTAGCTTCATGGTATTTTTAAATATGCAATTACAAATTAAAATCATTAGTTTTTCCAGGCTTTCAACGCTCAATAGATCGAACTTTCTACATGTTCAAGCATAGAAGTGTGGAGATTTTTTATTTGGATTTCTACTTCAGAATTTCAGAATAGAATTTCAATTTTCTCACTTCAGTCACCAGAGCTGCTATTGAGACTTTTCTAGGGAGTCAGGTATTTTTTTACTCAAATAAATTTAACCTTGTTGTGGTCGTAAATAACATTCTCGCTATCAATTTAGCTTGACAGTGTACTCTACTTAAAATTAATAACGTAATGTCTTATTATTTTTTTCTAGAAATCGTCCACCTATCAGCAAACCTGCTCGTCCTGATATCCTGTACATCAATAATTCTAATTAGACAGGTAAACTAACCAATTAAAAGATACATATCTAATTTTAATCAAACTCGTATAGTAAACATTTGCTTCTTGTCTAATTCCTATCATAGTTGTTACGGGAAGCTTCAACTGTTGTAAATATTTTAGTAAAACATTTTTAAACACTTCTCGCGTAATGATGTTTACTTGAAATGGTTTACAAAATTGTATAAATTTCCAAAGTTCATTCAATGTATGAAAACGAATATTTTCCAAAAACAAAAATATTTTCATTGTAATTTATTGGCTACTGGATTTCCGGTCAGCGTCTGAAAATGATTTTTCACGGTCTGGTTAGTTTCCGATTCCTGTCGTGTCAATAATTCAGCTAACATTTTAAGCTCGCGTTAAGAAAATCCAAGTAATTTTAATTGAGCGTACAAAAAGGTTTCATAAGATTAAATAACCGACATTACAGGTATAAATGTGGTCAGTGATTCCCATTTATCTCCTCAGATTAGCTGACAAAAATTTATTAATTTTAATGTTGTCTTGGTAAGCACGTCCAATTATGGAGCAGCAATTTCAGGAATGTGCAATTATTTTCATTAGGCTTCATCTAGAGAAATTAATGACATATATTAAATTATCTTTGACTTTTAACATTGTCAGAAATATCCCCATTAAAACTTCAATATATTTTTTAATAGACGCGGCGATATTTCTTAGAAAAATTGGGGTAATCTCTGTTGTATAAAATGTCTGTTTTGTTGTGGTTTTATGTCTCTTTCGAGAGTGCCACAAATCTACTAAATTAGATATAAACCTTCAAATCGTAACGAAAAGAAATTTATTACATCCATTTTTCCATAAGCTGTGACATCGATGCAAGGGCGAGAACTGTTTAATGTATGTTAAGACAAATATAACGACTTGGGCGTGATCTTAACTGGAATAAATTTGTACAGGATGATAACATCGACAAAAAATCAAACTTTCGACTAAAACTGCTAAAACATTTCTTTTTTATTTTGATAAAACTATTCATAGGCAAATCCTTTTGTGCCTGAACGCATACAAAGAATCAATAAGAAAGATGCTTCCGAGGTTCCTACTTCCTTCAATTTGCCAAAATAAATCTTATAAGGAATTTAAATGATTACATGTGAAATATGTGCTAGAAATGTCAGATGAGTTTTATCTGGAAGATTGCGAGTAGCCTCTACTGCAAAATTATAAATTTAGAAGGAATATAAAACTCTTTTACTGAGATTTTAACAGCGCCTTGGAGGATTTATTGTTGTCTATTTTACTTATCTTTATTGGTACACTGGAAGCCGTATGAGGCGCAATTGTTTAGCTATTCAGTATTCAAAGGAAACGTATATTGAATTGAGTTACCAATTTAGTAAAATTTAATTCCGCAGTTCTTAAGTTTTTCTGATATTTCTATTTAGATCACGTCTATGATTATAATTTGATTGATAATTGAAAATTTGAATGGAGACATTTTTTTTAGAATTAATAATTAAAATTTTCAATTTCATTTTAACATTTTTAACATATTGTATTATACTTGGGAAAGCGCTTTTCAGAAAATCTGCATAAGTAAACCACCGCGTAATGAACAATAATTACAATTTAATTTTATGGGAACTAGCATCAGTATTGTTACTCTATTGCAATTTTCTTTATAACGTCATACCTAGCTTAACATTAAAAATGAATTTAAAGGCGGTTAAGGGCTTATTAAAATGTGATTTGAAAAAAAGCGCATTAATTTTTTACAATCAATTTTAATTAATTAATTAAAAGTGGCAGTGAGGGGCGAAAAACTAAAGATTCATTACCATTGCAACTATCTAAAACTACCTCACTGTAAACTTTTTGAACACCAACTGAGTAACTTTAAAGTTATCATGTCTTTTCAATTACAAAATTTTCGTCCTGTCACATAACACCCGCACGTTACCGAACGCGCCAACAAGAACGGAGCTTTCGAAGAGCGCGTGTTAAGTGGCTTAAGAAGGACGCTGGCGCAGTCCACTAAGACACCGCAGCAGGAATACTGAATGTTGACGTCGAGGAAGGACGAGATGCTGCCAGATGCGCCCTGCTGGACGTTCTTCACCACGGTTGACGCTTGCGTAATTACTGGCTACTGCTGTTATAAATCTCTTCAGAATTGTTACTCACCGGAACGCTTCTTGTCGATGACTCCGGGAGAGAATTCGTTAAGAAAATTCCTTTTTGAAGAATTTCCACAAGAATTGCGGCCGTTTATTAAAAGAAAATCATTTGCACGACGGTGTAAATCTACCACAAGATTTACTTGGATGTTTTTCGGACGCCGGATTTATAAATTTTCGTTGAGAATGTTAATCATAAATTCGTGGAGGGGCTTTGGGGCTCGTTGCGAGTTTTTATTAAGGTACGTGGATTTTCTGGGATCACACGATGTGATGAATTAGACACTTTAGAGAGACTTTTAGCACCAACAAATTAGAGGTTTTACAAAATAAACTCTGGGAGTTTATGAATCAGAGAATTTCGCTGGCTTTTTACCTATTTTTGACGATCAGTTTTTGAAAAAACTTATACAAAGACATGCTCTCTTTTGATCGCAGAAATGACTTTTTTGTAAATAGTTTGAGCTCTCGAATTGTAATTTTTAGACAATTTTTCCTTACTTTTTTTAAGTTTAAAAAACTGCAGCTAACCTAACCTCACTTTTTGTCGGCCGTCGATCGTGGCTCCACCTAGCTGCCTTCACTTCCACAACAATCTTGTCGCGTTTCATCATGTTCAGTCACTGTCATGTAAATAAACACAAAAATCTGACCACGAAAAGCTCAGTCCACACATTTGTTAACACTTTTTCGCACTTATTAAAAAAAATTTGTTATGTAGTTGGTATGTCTGCGTGACAGAAGTTCTCAAACGGTGGAATTCGACTTAATCCGGCAGAATAAAATTCTTCTTAGTATTTTTCTAATAGCAAAGTGGTTTGCGTTCCAAGATTGTTAATTTGTTTGGTTTTTGGGTGATTTTAGCTATTTTATCTTTTTGAATCCACCGGTTGGTTGTCACTGGTCTACTACGCTAAAACCGCTCCACCAATTAGAATCTAGGGTTCTAGTGACGTAGTTCGATCAGTTTTGCAGGTTTCAAAAACTCTATTCGTAAATTTATAGTGAAAATAAGTACAATTTTGTGTTTTTTGGTAACATTTAGTGATGGTGAAGTGTGAAATTTACGCCTCTGCAGAAACATTTTAGGGAGCAACTTACAAAGGTCAGTGAATTTTACTTTTTTTAGTTGCGAGCTTTTAACCTCAATTTAGGGCTCATTGTCAGCCTACAATAAGCAAATTTCGTGTTGTTTCGACCATTATTACGTTTCGCACTGTTAAAACTGCGCAACTTTTGGAACAATTGAAGAGTGTGGTATTTTTTTGTGTATTAGCAGCTCTGGGTGGTTCAAAATTCTTTTTTCTAGGGTCATTGTGACCGGGATTGGTTGCATCTTCCTTTTGATTCGTTTTCTGATTTGTTTTTTGTGTTGTGTTTTACTTTCTTCCTAATTTTTAATTTATTGAGTCGCTGTTTAGCAAGCTTACTACAGGGTCCGGCAACACTTGTGTCCACCCCCAAAATCGTCTTTAATTTTAAAGATAAAATTTTGAAAATTTGTATACACTCATAGTTGACAAAGCTCTAGAAGCCGACGCAAAAATTTATTTTTTATCACTTATAGTTTTGGCGTCGCGACGTCTTAAAAGTGTATTTTTTAGCTAATTGTGAAGTTTTATGAAATGAACCTCTAATTTAATTTTTTTTCAATATAAATGTGTTAACAATATCTCAGTTGACATTTTAGATTCAATGTAAATTGTATTTAAAATTTGAGGAAAAAATGCTGTTTAATCAAGTTAGTTTCCAATTTTATTACGTCAAAATTGGGAACTACGTTTACACCCATCTGTCAACATCTTGTGTCACAAATGACATCTATTCTTTGGTTCGTTTTAGAAGGTAACAAAAGTCTTACTTGGCGAAATTGTCGCTTTGTCGATGTTAATTAACGATTTCTAGTGTCCAGAACGTGCCAATCAAAATTCACCTTCATATGAGTGAATGAAGTGACTTGTGAAATTTTGGTGTAAACGTAGTTTGTCACTGCACCGTCAAAATGTTGAAAACTAACTTGATAAAACAGCTTTTTTTTCGCAAATTTTAAACACCATTTGAAGTAGATTTAAAACAAAAACTCAAATATTTGTATTACAGTTATGTTGAAAAAAAATTGAATTGCTAATATTAAAGCAAAAACCCAAAAATCGCTAAAAATTAAATTTTTTAGGCGTCGCGACGCCAAAGAAACCGTGATATCAAAACAAATTTTTGTGTCAGCTTCTAGAGCCTGGTCAACTATAAGCGTATGCAAATTTTCAAAATTTTATCTTTAAAATTAAAGACGATTTTAGGGGTGGACACAAGTGTTGCCGGACCCTGTATAGTCGGAATTTTATAACTTTGGTTTAACGCCGCCTACCTTTTAGGCCAATAGAATTTTGGATGAAAGTCTGATTCAATCTGCAACATTTTGATAGTTCGTTGATATTTGCCAGAACTCAGGGTAGATCTGCCCACACATTAAAAGATGAAATACCATCAAACCATCAAAATCGACGAAGGTTTCACGATTAATTGAATTCCTGCAAGACTGCAAATCTTCTTAACAAGTGTGACACTAGAGCCGTCAAATTTTTAATTATGTTGGGTAAAGAAGGCTAGCCATTCCTTGATTTGACAAATTCAAATCGTCATTTGTTCATATGGGCGTTATAAAATTCCTACTATAAATCTGTGCTAAAAATAATATTTTTTCCTACGACCCCATATGAAAGTGACATTTTCCACACGGTTAGATGACTCCGAAAGTTGATGTTTTCGTACATCCATTTCCGAAAGTAAAAGTCACTAGTGTGATATGAATATATCCGCACAGACCTGTCAAAATTGACAGTTATTTTCAAATACAAATGTAACTCTTGAATTTTTGTCTCAAATATCTAGACGATTTACTCTAAAACAACATGCATAATGGTAAAAATGAGTTGGTTAGGTCATTTTTGACAAATCAGTTTTGACAGGTCTGTGCGGATATATTCATATCACACTAGTGACTTTTACTTTCGGAAATGGATGTACAAAAACATGAACCCTCTAAACATGTGAAATACGTCACTTTTTTATGAGGTTGTAGAAAAATGGCATTTAGAATAGATAAGAAATGAACTATTGTTGAAACTTATGGTTTCTTCCTGATGATGAAAGGTCGTAGGAAAAATAGTGTACATAACTCGTCGGAAAGTGTCTTTCTTGCCCTCGTGTAATATCTGCACTCGGCTGGCGCCTCGTGCATCTACTTTTACACTCGTGCGAAATTGGTTACTTTCCGTACTTGTTATGTAAATATCTATATCACAAATCTGAGAAAATCAGAAGAACTAGAAGAATTCAAGAAATTTGAAAGTGAAGTGCAAAGTTAGGATTAAGACATCTAAAGATCCTAAAAATTTAAACAATTGCCCTTATGAAAATAAAGAATTTGAAAAAAATTATTGCATAAAAATTTGGAAAATCGAGAAGATTAATGAAACGTATTTTTTTTATATAAAAAACTTTGCTATAATGCATTTAAAAGTGTTCTTTCTAGGATTCTGCGGTTGTAACAGCAATATATTGTAAGTGATTCAGTAATCATGTCAAGCTCCTGAATACACCAAGAATAGAATTTTAATTTATCAGTGGTGGCACCATAGTTGGTCTCAATTCATTTTTTCCCAACTGAAAAGTCATATTTCCCGCATATTATGCCATGTTCTGTGTAAATTATTCGTTCATAGCTCGTACGCGTACTCCAAAGAAAGTAAATTTACCACTTAATTAAACTTTAATTGCCGTATTGATATCTTTATAGAATTAATTCTTTAATTTATGCTTTGTGGATTTTAATTGGCATCTTTGTACCTGTTGTAACCATTTTCAGTTCTTTGACAAGTTATTCGTATTAATCCACCGTCACGTCTTGATTAAAATCATCTTAAGGTCTAGACTATTAAAAAAGTACAAACGCATGATTTTTTACCGTTGCTCAATAAACCGAAAATTGCCGTAAAATGTCACGGTATTTTTATTGGCACTGCATCTATTAAGCTGAAATTTATGCCATGCAGGCATCGTTGCATGAACGTACTCGTGTTTCCAAAGCGATTTTATTTGCACACAACGGCTCGGATTCACAATAAACTGTCTCAACCAGAGGCTTTTAAAGTTAGTCGGGTTCGGTAAACAAATACGAGGCTTTTTTTGCAAAATGATGCATGTGGCAATGACATTGGAAAGAAACAGTCGCTATTAATGTGGAGAAAACGTATGATGAGGGAATTTTAAGTGACATGTTCTGGGTATTTAATGGCGCTGACTTGAGCACATTGTTGGAAATTTTCTTTAAAAAAAATGAACCGTGTTAAGTTCCCTCGTTTCCTCGGAACAACATCGTTCTTGGAGTGTTAACGACCCAATACTCTTTGACCAAGTATTCGCTAATTGCTCGTAATTGATTGCTCTGTCGGTGCAAAATTAATAGTGTGCAAGGTGCGAGAGGCAAGAGTTCCTTCATAGTAGCCAGCAACTGACTGGTATCTCATTGGATTAATAATTAAGACTAAATGGACGTAATGATGGTCTTATCCGACTTGAATCGGATTTTCTGTCACAACCACTTTGTAGAATTATTTGTAAGGCGGACGGGTTATACATTATGATGCGTTAAACGGAAATGGGGTTCAAAAATCGCATTGTAATTACAACACTGCCGGAAAGGATAATGGGTGGTACCGCCGGTGATTTAACATTAATGAAATATTCCTGTGTCGTTTCGAAAAGATTTAACTTCTAGTGCATCGCTATAAATTGCAGTAAATTGAAATCGTGTCTAGGGAAGTGTTAAATTTGATTTAAATTTTGTGATAGATAGTTTCATCCGCTTATACTGAAACGAAAATGTTTGCGAGGAAAGTTCATGGTATTTTTAGACGATAGTAAATTAATGTTCAAAAACAAAGCTAAAATATCGTTTTTTCTACCTGTTCCAATAAAACGGAGAGATCTCGTCCCATTTTTTTTATTTTTGGGGTTTGAGTGAATAAATAATGCATTTTGACACGAAATCGTTCTCCGAAAATTTAACCCATCAATAAATTTCAACCAAAATTTGTGAATTTTACATGTAAATGCTACGTCACGCTTTGAGTGCGTAAGCGCCTGACGTGAAAATTAAAGACTACTCACTAAAAATTGAAACGACGTAATGCACGAAGGTTTTTGCATAATTACAGTCATTACGGTCAAATTACACTACCTATAGAGAATGCGGTTTGATTTTCAATTACTTCTAACCCTTATCTTGTTCATCGAGATTTGATTTTAGATTATTATAATTCAGAAACCCATTGTAGGTTAATTTGAAAAGAACGGACACAATAGACAGCAATAACAAAAATAGATGATTTGAAATTCAAACATATTATTATGATTAATTTCTCACTGGGCTTATATAGCGATGGGTTGGTTGTGTAAAGCGTGTTGTTCAAATTTATGATGATAACTACCATATTTAGAATTTCGTAACCACCTTAAATGGAAAACGGATCTTTTAGAGGTATGAGAATTTGGGTTTGAGGTTATTATCGAAATGATTGATAAATAATTGCGAAAAGATTTATTGAACGATACAATGTTGCGGTGAAAATTTCATATCACCGTTTGCGGAATTACTTTTATTTTACTCATTTATTTTGCATACAAAGGACGCTCATTCTTGTAAACCACTTGAATAATGAATTGATGCTGCAATAAGTGTGCAACATTCACTGTCGTATGTTTAATACAAAATGGGCAAAAGTCGGCGAACGCAAATTTATCATTTGATAGCCTTTCCTGTGTAATATATTAATATGTAGTCGGTTATGAATGTATTAAATCCACACATGTAGAAATAACGGATTTGCCCTTTACGAGCGGCTCGTAAAATTCAAGCAAATTTATGAAGAAAGAGTGGATATAAGCGCAGGCAAAAATCTAGCTAATTTAATAAGCGTGTTCCTATAAACTGTTCATTTTAAATATCGCAATACATGAACACGTGGCAGCTCGGTTGGCGTTTGATATACCTAAGATACTTACATTTTAATTTATTTTTTCACTGGTAAAAAGTGCTTTAAGAAAAATAACACCAAACAAAGTCAACAAGCACAAAAATGGAGCAACAGAAACTGGTAAAATATCGCTAGTTTGGTGGTTAAAATCCTGACTTTTTGAAAAACTCCAGCACGATCTCGCCTTGAGCTAGAACTGGTTTTAACATATCTTCTAGCAACTATGATCGTTTTGTTGCAACAGCGAGGCATTGCATAATATCTGAATAAATCCATTATATTTTGCAAAAGTGACGTATCATATAGGCACATTTGGAATTTAAATGAAATACGTGCGCTGAAAGCAACATTTCCAACGTATCGAAATCGAGAATAGTCAGCATGGATCCAAAATCTACGTGCACACCTTTAGACCGTGGCTATTTTTTCGCGTCACTTGCAATTCGGGTGCTCAGTAGGAGGTCGCATTTTTCGAATTTTGATTTTACATGAAATATTAATATCAGAAGAAACCGGACTGCACAAGCAGCAAGCTCAGACTACAAAATCGTCACCTAGATTTCCAGTATAGAAATAAAAATCTCAATAATGCGATCCTCCAACGTAGATCTCAGAAATGCTAACTTTTTTTTCAAAAGAAGGAATTCGATCGTCTAAGCACGGAACTATCGGTTGTTATCTCCATTTATGATCTCTTCCAAATTTGGCACCGATCAGTCTAATAAAACGTAAAACGTTTCCGATCGTTTGTGTCGTTTCGGCCTGTTTTTGCCACTGTATGCTTTTCTTGAATTTTATGTTGTGGCAACTTTCTAAGGATATAAATAGTTAAGATAAACCGAGCCACTGAGGCGCGATAATTTGTTTTGCATTGATGCAATGAAGTTATTTGTGAGTGCTAATGTGTCTCCATCAGTGCTGTCGTTTGATGTTTAATTGAAGCTATTTATTCCTTGCCATTACCATATCCTTGGAGGTTTCAAGTCTTATTTTGCAAAATGTAGCACTTAGTGTGTCTGAGCAAAGAAAGTTTTTGCTATTTCTTACCAAACGTTGCATACATTTACAATTTTTTTTCCAAAGAATGCAACATTTTCTCCTAGATCAGTGTCAGCGTGATCAATCTCAAACTTCCAACATACCTCTGTCAATAATGTTCTATTCAGTCGGCACGTATAGATACACCACGTACCACGAGTTTATGTTGCCATTAAAAAATGCAAAACGAGCTTGAAATATAACCATACTTTTCTTCAAGAAAAAGTTAAATACCTTTAGTTAGCTGCGATGTTAACTTCCACATATCCTGTTTCAGTTTTATAATTGCTTTAGATAAGCTGTTAACTTTTATGATATTGCCCCATAAAAATCTCAACACACGTGATTGAAAATTTAGTGGCTTATTTATGTGTAGATGTGAGCAAAATGGTTTGCATGAGATGAAAGTGGTTATGGACAAAAGTGGAGAATTATGCGCCAGACGTGATGGCAAAAAAGAAGAATCTTGACACCTTGAATGCCGTATTTGTAACAACACATAAGAAAAATTTTATGGAAAGAATCTCAAGGATTCTAAAAAAATTTGGTAGTTTTTAAAACAAGTAGACATACAATCCCGGGATTTTGATTCATTGTGGTCAAAATAACATTTTTGTTTCTTCTACAGTGGCAATTCTTTCCAATAAATCATTTAGATGCACCGAGTGAGTTTGCGGATAATAAATCGCTGCAGAATTTATTTCTCTTGTTCGTGTCAATTAAGTAGTAATATTTTACCAACGTCAGCGCATGTTGTTCTTATTGTCTTGGCATTATTGTTACCAAAAACGGGTCTGATTTCCTATAACGACGGCAATAATTTCTAAACTTGCCTTGAACTTGACCTCACGACCATTCAGAATTCCGCCGTCCTTAAATGCATATCGTTTGCATTCTCTTCCTAATTAAGAATGCGAGTGTTGTACGCGAAATGGCGTTTTCGCAGCAATTTTTCCTTTGATGCTTGTGCCGGCTCCTTCGCAAATTAGAGATCGCTTACTGGAATCGCTCAATTAGTAAAAAAAAGATAGTAATCCAGTTTGTGTCCCTTTTTTCGGGCGATTTATTACATTTCACGGCCGATGTAAAATTAATGTTGATGTATTGTGCTGTGGCATGTAAATGCAGGATGATATATTCGAAGTAAAGTTCCGATTTCTTTCTTTCGCCAGCGAAACACAAGATTTCAATATTGACGATGAAATTAATCGTTCAAATTGGGAGTTTGCAAACTTTTCTGCACAAGTAGATAAAGGGATGTCACGGACATTGCTAAATTTATTGCCTTAAACCTAATATACTCGTGCATTTGCTTTTATCATCATTTTATTGTCGTCACTGACTCGTTAAAAGAAAGGATTAAAAATTATTTCAGCTCACTTTTATACATCTGATGCGAAATTGGCAGTTTTATGAACGCTCGTAACAAAGTTATCTCCAAAAAAGATAACAACTTTCTTGTGTGCAGGAATTTGAAATCATAAATGTAATTTTTATGGCTGGTATAATTAAGTGGAAGATAAATGTAGTAGTCAAGATTAAAAATATTTGTTAGTAAAACTTGGAATAAATGCATTTTCTTCGAGTTTGAACCACATTTCTCTAATCTCATCTTGTCATATTAATGGAAGATGAAGAAGTAAATATGTTATGATATTAGCTAATTAGCTGTCAATTATAACCGTGAAAGTGACTATCCACATACCATAATAATCCTCGTTATCATCATATCTCCTCATCCTTAGTTATTAGACTGATTTCATATGCATCATTGTGACTATTCCACTAACAAGCTCGTAGCTGTCACATTTTCTTAAAATACAACCATGCATTGCAAATTTTTTGAATTTTCAACACGTCGAAGACACGGTAAAACAAAACAAAATAAAAGGCATCCACTTCCTGGTAACTGAAACCGATTAGAAGACAAATTACTCGATTAATTCGACGCACTCAACAATAAATTATAATAGAACGACAAGTTAATTAAATTGTCAGAATAGTTAAACGCCTCGGAAAAAATTAATTATGGAAGTTATATAAAGTAGTGTGTGGTTATAAAATCAAAATTATTAATAACAAGAACACAGTTATTCCATTATTCAACTCCTTTCGACGTCTTCACACATTAACAGGTCGTGCTACTGATTGTTATAATTAATGGAACTAGATTCGATGCCATTTTTATCAGATGCATAATGAATTTTTATGTAAAATAAACGATGGGCGATTTAGTGAAATGAGTTGGAACAGGTTTTATTCGATCAGTTTAATTAGCGAGGTTAAATTAGTTTTGGACACGCTTTTTCTTTGATAAATTACAATTTAACAATAAATGGCTCTGCTTGTTTTTAAGTAAGAGTTTTCAAACAGAACGACCAGGACCAGAATCTGAATTTTTCGAAACTGCATGTGCGAGAAATTGCAATTTTATTATCGATCACCCAATTTTTGTCCATAAAGTCCCGAACCATATTTAGCCGTCTGCTGCCGAAAATAACGTGTTTCTGCGAATACCAAATAACTCCCGCGTTAATGTCATATAAATTAATTTTTGTTGGTCAATATAATTGTAATAAAATTGTGCATAAACGCTTTTTATGCCTGGTAATTATTTTTAATGGGATTGCATCTGTGAAGTCCTCGCATTTTCAGGTTACTCGTTTTACCATCTCCGAATTTAATTCGTGTTTTGAAATTTTTATGCATTGGTGACAAAAAAATCAAAAGATTAACTTTCACGACATTTTTCTCTTTTGGCATTTTTCGGTATCAGTCTTTATGGATCGGTAAAAAACTTTAGCAAAGTGTGTCATCGAAGAAGTTATGACGAGACAAAAAAATTAATCGATCACACCAGAATAGTGATCGGGCATCAATCTTTCTATCTGTGTCATAAGCCGACACTATTAAAGCAGTTCGAAGACCAACCTTTCAGCCAAAATTCTCTGAAACAGAGGTCGATAAATTCTTTCGTTGCAGTTGTAAAGCTAAAAATTCCATTTTATTGGCCCAACAAAAGTCAGAAATATCTTTAAACTCGACGGACGTTAAATAAAAATTCAATATAATTGAGCATTTCCTTTCGCGAGGATTTAAAAAATCCGACAGAAACGGGAACTTTCTGCAATAAATATTTTACTTCATGTTTTATGACCAGGTACATGTTTCCACATTCTATAAAATATCAACTAAAGTGTTAGACCATTGCGGTCATTTTAAATCAGAACAACTTCGAGCTTGAGCTTAACATTTTTCTACAGTGTCACTATCCATTAATTTACACTTTCTGACAGCGTAAAAGAACAATTTTGTTGCAATTTCAGCATTCCGTTATCGTAACTCACGCATGATTTGCGTGAATCCATCATCGTCGCTTCGGATGGTCTTCAAAGAACCCGGAAGCGATACTAATGACAGATCACATAGGCAAATGCTCAGCTTGTCTTTTTATTTGATTTTTGATTAACATGTTAAGGATGACAGTCGGCTTACACGGTGTTATGAAAGGATATGAATTAAATTTATCTATTTGGTCCATCTACGTCTTTAGTAATGGAAATACAGCGGCGCCTTAACGAGAATCTTTTAATCTGGCGCCTGAGTTTTTTTTTGTGTTTTTGCATCGCATAATTGAAGACGACCAAAATAGCAACAGAATTCATTTTCTTTGATCTATTTTTAGAAATGTTTGACAGCAAACGGACGAAAATGGAATTCCATTTGCGAAGAGTGACAGACTTTTATGTTTGGTCGCATTTTTCTAAAATTGTTGCATCTTTAATCAAACTGCTTGACCGTTGTCTAGAATTCTGGGACATAAATCTTTGCCAAACTTGTTTACTGTAGTTTAATTAACAACTCATCATTCATTAAAACTTTTAATGAAAGCAGACTTGGCAAAAATCGCTTGGAATTTCTCTGACTTGCTACAAATGCATTTCCAGCAGATTACTGATACCTATCCTGGTTCTGACCGAGATAATGGCTCAAAATGTTATACTTCTTACACCAAATGCCATTCTAGTGCCGGAGTTTAGTCGTTCTTTTCATGTTTGTGATCCCAGTTGCCAAGTTTCCCACCGATAATTCCACAGTGTTTGACATGTAATTGCTATGTAAGCGATCCCGAGATCGTCGTTAATGTTTATGAAATTATTTGTAGACTGTTGTCAATGCTAATATTGGCTTTTCCTGGGAAGAAGATGCTCTTTCAATGGCGTTATCTGCTTTAAGTTTGGTTTGCTTTTTGACTGTTTTAAAAGCTACCAATTTAATCGAAGAAGTTGAATTTTAACGTATTGGTATCAAATAGACAACGCAACGCATTCCAACATTTTTTAGCGACGTTTTATTAATAAAATGTTCCTTCGCCATGAAATTCCTGTGATTGAAGCGTCCGAGTGGATGATTTATGGCATTTCATTCGCGACATTTGCAATATTCCGCCAGATTTAAAATCTCCGGTTATCCCGTTCGTTTAACCCGTGATGTAAAAACCCGATTTTCACTTTTCACGCTCCATATTTTTATAATATGTTTACCGAAAATCCAATCGAAGTCGCTTTTACCCATTCCGGTGATCTATTCAGGCCCTCTTGAATTCGGATCGTGTAAATAGTAAAAAGCAAATTTTGAGAACTGTTGAACAGTCGTAGGATTGCCTAGTAAAAATTTATTTGGATCGGAAGTTTCACCGAAACAAAGGCAATTTTTTACACAGCAAGATTTCTCGTTTCGGAACGAAGATTAATTGCAATTTGAATAAGGATAATGTGAACAAATGAGATGGTTGTCGGTGGATATGGGTGCGGATACGCATTAAGCGCGTTTGGTATTAAAGGATCTTTGATTAAACACGCACTGACGCTTTTCTGGGACTAGTCACACGGTTCCACCCTATTTGGGACTACGAAGTGGGATTAAATGTCTGTTATCTACGTGGGAAATCCGTTTGTCCAGTGTATTTAAGGTGAAGCTGGAGGATTTGTTTGATATTGGGATATGCAACGGACTGACAGTAAGATTTATTTAAATATTAAGAGCCGGAACCGAAACTCCAACCACAAAATACGTATAATCCACCTAAATTGCTTGCAATAATGAGAACGCTAGGTAACTAAAATCTTATTTTCGTAAAAATAGAAATGGCGCCATCTTAAAAAATTCATTTGTATTTCCCCAAGCGGGGGAACTTTAGTAATATATTACCATAATGACATATTGATAAAAGTTTTTCAAACTTCACAAAGCCACGCCATTTGTTGACTTCCACTGGAAAATAAAATTTTCGAACGTTTGTGTCAGTTATTTAATAATGTTAAATAACATTTTTATTTAATTGGTGTCGACCTTTGACGCATTCTTATATACGGCATTTAATTTGTTTAGCTTCCAATTTCAACAAAAATTTTTTATTAACAAGCCAATTTCATTTTCTGAGAAGCCTGAATAATGAGAATGTTGGTGATGAACTGATGGCTAAGAGAATTATTGGTTTTTCTACACCCAATTTATTCACCGCAAAAAATGAGGTGCTTATTTTAGATAAACTAGGAGAGTCCATATACTGATTAAATGTTAGGCTAATTTTTTACCCTTTGTTTTAGAATAGCTTAGATGTTTAGAACAAATTTAAAATTAAGGAGGAGGAATTAAAAAAAAATGTTTTGATTGTTTACCAAACAATAGAATGTTTAATTCAAAATTTTGCATCCTAATTAATCATCCTGTCAAAATAAAGAAGTAGTCTCCTTCTTGCGGCAAGGCGTTTAATTTAAAATTTAAATAGATACTGGTTTAAATTTAACATTTAAAAGTGTTTTATTACCATTTTAAGATAATGAACTGACAGTAATTTTAAAAAATCACACAAAACAATCAAAATTTAATATATGCAATAACCATAAACTCAAGACTAAACCATCTTTCATGTATGTATTCCAAACCAGTTTATGAATTTTTTAAACGAAACAATAAATCTGGGACAATTTTATGTGCATTTATTTCTTTGGACTTCAGAGTCCATACAGTTAATAAATCAACGTCGGCAAAAATTAAAACATGTTTTGCTTATAAATACAAAAAATAACTAACGTGAAAATAAAAGAAATCGGCACTTTTTGATGAACTCTTCAGTTTTTCAGTGAACTACTCGCATCGGATCTAGTTGCCTTTTCTGGAATCTGAAAATTTGAGAGATTTCCACATTTCCTGCATCTGCAGTAGAATGTTCACAGATGTCGCGTCTACAGTTTTCTGCTCTCCATGTTATCGATTTTACAAGCTTCCTCCACCACGAAGACCTACTTTTGTGCATTTTATGTTTACTCCAAAGATGTCGCTTTAAAATACGTACCTAATTCAAACATTGTTATCTTCATTATCTCTCAGAGTCTAAATAATGTAATAATCCGATTAGATAAGAATGCTTAGTAGTGATGTTTCAGAATTTGTGTCTACATTTGATATTAATTGTCTAAAATATCTCTAATTACTTTTAGTTCAAATGCCAACTTAAAATAGGTAAATACATTTCGATCTAATTCCTTTCCATAATTTATTAACCCACGATTAGAGCGGTTTGATTTATGACACTCTGAAACAAATATCCCCAATTTAATGTAGATGGGTCTAGCATCTATTGTTTTATGGTCGTTTATCTATAGCTGAGCATTGTTCTCGTGAAATCAAAAGAAGTTGCATTTGTAATTGTAAAATATTGTTTTCACTATTGTTCAACAAAGTTTGGGATAAAGTGGATCCGAAATATACAAATTAATCTGAATTCGTAAATAAGGAAATGAATTGGAAAGCTCTAGTCGCCTCTTCCATCATTCGGATTTAAGACTTAAGCACCCAATAAATCAGTGTTAGAAAATATAAGCACCAAATACTTTGTAATTTTCAGAGTGAAAACATGGGTGATAATAAGACGAATATCGTCATTATCGGAGATGGGTATGTGGGTAAAACCAGTATTTTGAATGCGATACGTAAAAAGAAGTTTGAGGAGCAAATTCCGAACATGTAAGAATTACTGCAAACGCGACTCAAGCACTAATTGTTTTTAAGTTATGAGGATTTTGATTGGGAAAATAAAATTAATGGGAAACTTTTAACAATAAAGTTTATTGACACAGCAGGCCAAGAAGAATTCGCAATGATCCGATCGCTTTCTTATAGAGACGTGAGAACTCGGAATGTATAGAGATTCGTCAATAATAGACTTTTTCAGGCTAATTTATTTCTCCTGTGTTTTGCTATTGATGACATAGTTTCGTACGAAAATATCGAAAATAAATGGATGCCGGATTTACAGGAATATGATGCAATTCCGGTTATTCTCGTTGGTAAGAAAAATTCATTGTAGACAACGGAAACTGACATTTTTTTAGGCACTAAATCCGATCTTCGAGCAACCGAGCCGAACTGTATAAACAAAGAAAAGATTCTTAGATTCCAGAAAAAAATTGGAGCTGTTTTTTATGCCGAGTGTTCGGCCAAGACTCTAGATGGAATTGAAGATTTAACTAAGAAGATATTAAAATTTCTCTCTAAAGAACGCACTTCATGTGTCATTCAATAACCATTAGTAAAATTTGTATCAAGAATGGCTGTGTTAGAATTTAAGTAATAATATTGATTTCACTTGCAATAATAAACGTATCGTTTGATAAGGAGTTAGTAGAAAAGTGAATATTAGTAACAACACTTTTTGCTTTTGTTTTCCGTTTAATCTAGATACTTCAACCGTGTGAGTCAAATTTAAACTCATATTAACCCATTGTTACAACTATTTTTGCAGATTCGATTCAAAACCTTATATGAAAAATATACGGAATAAATTGGTTGCTTTTAATGTTATTTTTGGATAGAACAATGTAAAAACGATATCAAACTCTACATCCTGCCAACAATGACTGAATAACAATTTCAGCAAACGAATTACAGTAGTGGCAATAATATAGACAGTATTGTTTGATAAATGATAAAGAATTTTATCTCTGCCAATACAAGGGTTATTATTTTTAACGTATATTTGTTGGTTAACAGACTAACTCACGCTCTTGTGTAACGTGTTATCTTATCTTGATAATTTAAAGTAACCTGGCTCATTTATTTTTTGACAAGGTAGATTCCTAACCGCAATAACTTCTGTTACAATGCATCGTTCCTTTTCATGTTGTTTCTGTTCGTGATTTTAACTGTAATGGGATACTAAAAGGTAAGTTTAGCGATTTAGTTTGTCGTTAATTTGTCGTTAAATCTATTGAAAATATGCAGGTAAGTTCATCCCAACTGTAACATGAAAATCCACTTTCTTTGTACGGAAATCAACGAGCAGTTGCTCAAAACTAATTTATTATAATATAGAGAAGGATTTAATTTAATTCAGTTGTGTTATCTATAAAATGATGTTTTAGATATCTACTTATCACACAACTCCTCTAAGTTTTGTGCTGACAAAATTGATTATTACTTTCAATACAATTTGTCTTTTCTGGCCACGTTTTTAATAATATAAAATTAAACGACTTTTTTATGGCATCGTATATTTCCAACAACCCTCCGCTTGTGGCTACAACGAATTTTCGAGTATTAACTTCATGACAAAGCAAATTTTGTGATCCACTTTATAATCACGTTCTGAAAACCACAATAAAAACGACACTTGCACGTAATTACAATTATTTTATCTGTTCGCTGATTACTTTGAAGACGTCATCATATGGTCTTTCATCACAATGCAGAAACGCATTAGGATTACGGTGGTCGGGGACGGTGACACAGGCAAGACTTGCATGCTGATCGTCTACAAAGACAGGAAATTCGACGAAAGATATATTCCAACAGTGTAAGTCAAATTTAATTCAACTTAACACATTGTTTATGGCTTTTTTTGTAGCTTTGATGTTTATTCGATGACAATTCCAGTAAATCGGGATGCTTATACAGTGATATTACAAGACACAGCTGGTCAGGAAGAATTCGAAAAATTGCGCCAGTTGGCCTATAAAGATGTAAGTATGATTTTCTTATCAACCGAATTACTTTGAGTGTGTTTTAGACCGACGTTTTTATATTGTGCTATGCAGTGGATGATGTCAATTCTTGGGATAACGTAAAAGAAAAATGGGCTCCAGAATTGAGAAAATGTTGTCCTAGAGCAAAATTGATATTAGCTGGTATGTCCTCTCAAACGTTATTTAAAATTAAATTACCAGTTTTTTTTAGGCACGAAATGTGATTTAGAAAGAAAAAAACAAGTTTCTTCTGCAGAGGGACAACGACTAGCTAAACTGATAAAAGCAGACGCATTTATAGAAAACTCATCTAAATTAGGAAAAAATGTCGACGAAACGATTTGTTTAGCCATCACGACTTACGTAAACCATGTGGTGAAGAGAGAAAGCAGTCCCGTCTGTACTTTAATTTGATATTCCAATGTGATATTAATTATAACCTTTGGAGTTTTATTTTCGTATCGCTATTTAATTACACTGTAAATACAAACTTATTTAGTGACTTCCGACGTCTGTAGATAAAACATTCATTAGGGAATAAAAATAAACCCTCAATTAGTTAGCTTTCACAACTTTTTGTTTCCTCATTTTATAGGAAGTAATAATAAACATTGCAAAACGGTTTTTTGTAAGTAATAAAAAATATTCCAGAAAGTGATATATTTCAAATTAGCTATCTTTGGTAGGTACTTTTAATTTTATGTGTTCTTTCAATGTCTTTACAACGTAACAGCAATAAAGGGCCCGTAAAGTTAACATGCTGCCTCTGACATTATTCAAATAATTACACTCAAACGCTAGATGCCGGGATTTACTGACGTTCTAAAACAGAATTACTTTCTTTGATTCCGCGCATTATAGTCGATTGTTTGAGCACTAGGTTTACAATTTTTTATCGTGGTTGGAATGAAATGTTTATTCTTCTGTTTACTATTGTTAATTACCGCCACAAAATTTTATCTTCAGATTTATCCATCTCTCTTGCAATAACATGTAAGTCCGCTCGTAAATTTCGCTTAATACAGTAACGTGAGATCGGTAAACAGACTTTCCGAAATTGAATAAAGCATCTGCACGAAAGTATTAAAAGTATCTACCTCTGAGAGACGTTTCCCAAAATTTATCGAACTAGAAGTTCGAGTTTGAACTGTAAAAAGCAATGAAACTCCCAATTGAACTGTGGTAACTATTCGAATCTGGTTCGCTCAATGTGTATCTCTTATCACTAAAACAAGATCGAATTGTGGAAATCAAACGTACGTGCCTGCAGTAAATTCAGCACAACATTCCACGATAAGCTTGTTAATTTTGATTTGTGTTTGAAACCTCCAGAAGTAATTTGTAAAAAAACTGACTGTAGTTTTGTTGAAAAGAACGCATACATAATAGGATTATTGTCCTCAGCAACTCGCTTTGTGGGTAAAAAGAGCGCTGACATATTTCCTGCGATCGTAAACGGGGTTGCATTTAAATATTCAAATCCAACACCGATTTATATCTCTCTTGCTGTCCATTTCGAACATGAAAATCTCATATTTCACGGCAAGATGTTTGATAATGCAAAAACTAAACAGCCACTATTTATTGTTTTCCAGGATTTATATACCACCCGATAAATCAGTTCACTGGTGACAAATTCGTTGCAATGTACAGTGTGAGGAATGCTGGGTCAACGATCCTAGCTTTAAATTAACATTTCAGCGAATGTCCTTCCTCTTATGGATGGCTTGATGTCTCATCGTCCGTTGGTAATATTTAGGGAGTGAACGTCACGTCTCCTTCGTATTTTCCTGCTGCAGCTGATATTGGGAAAGTGCACTGTTTCAAACCTTGCCACATACGTTACATTGAATTTATTCATTTAATCTTGCCGCGCTCATAGAATTTTTATAGGGTTGATGCTTACGAAGGACTAATAAAACAGGAACGACGTCTTTAAAACGATGTTGCGCTTTGTCCAAAGACTCTTCGTTTAGATGGTAAACGGAGAGAACTTGAAGGTGAACAACGTCTGCAAAATGTTAATAAAGGGTTTAATATTTCTAGCAAAAGACGTTGCAATCAAGAAATACATACAATATGATGTAAAATTACTTTTTAGAGAGTGTAAATTGACTGACAACGACTGAGTTTTACCAAAGGTTTATAATTGTTAGTTAAAAACGTAATAAAAGCGTACACCCGGTTTGATTTCTACCCAAATGTTTTCATTTGTCACTAGTTTTATTAAAAGTGACCCGGCGCATCCACCATTTTTACAATTAAAAAACTAAATAAATAAATGTTTATTTCTCTAAAGTAGAATGATACGGCACGAGAAGTCGTGGCAAATCAAGAATGGTAAAAAAATCTTTTATAAACCTACAAGAATTGGAGAAGTAATGTTCAAACCCAATTCTTTTTAAAAAAAGCGGTTAATTATTATTAGTCACACAAACCCCGACAAGATAATGTGTCAGTTTGTATGTAAATGTTTATTATTCCACGCGACGTCCCACAAAACGTGAATTGGAAAAATCATCCAGTTTCATCCACAAAGATATTTAACTGTTATGCAGAACCAACTGCCTCGATTTTTAACACTGTTAAACTGTGTCATGAACTCCAGAGGTGTCAATTAAATATTTGTTGCTTGTTTGAATAAAATTAATTTGTTGTTCAGAAACGCAACTGAGCCTTTTGAGATCCTTTTTCGTAACCACCGTAAATTTTTAACAAAGAATTACCGTCACGTAAACTTTTTTTTTGCACAATATCGAATTTCATCCATTCCCAACCTTGTCGATAAATTTCCCCATCCCCGATTGAGGTCATTCTTAATTGAAAATAAGCAAATGGACCGGCCAAACAAGTTTCCGCATCGGTTAAAATAAAATTTTACAGTTAGTGCCAGTAAATCCATGGGACGTCTTACCTAAATATGCATACGGGATGTTTGCGATGTTGTTTTTCGGCCATTTGTTATAAGTTCGCGTGAAAGTTTTAGGTTTGTTCTATTTTGTTCCCGCCGCTCAGTGACCGAGTAAGCCACGGCAGTAAAACTTCCCAGGAAGATCCCAGATCTCAGGAGAAGAGCACTAAGCCCCAATTGCTCTGTCATTGCTCTAACTGCACTCGACGACAAAGATTTCTACTTCCAATTTAATATCTGTGTCACCGTACATTAATCGACGGTGAAGAAGAACGGCTAAGCGAGGAACGATAATATAATTATCAAAGATTTTATTGATTGCATAAGAGTTCTTCTAAAATTAAATCGTTTCACTTTAATTAAATGAAATATATGATCGGTGGTCATCGCAGGAATAATCTAGAATATGCCACACGTGTAAACTTTAAGTTCAATAAAGATGATACCTCGGTGCAGGAACTAGAATTCGAGCTTAATAGCACGTTTTGCATTCTGTGAAATTCAATTTAAACCATACTCGTTGCATCGCTCTGCACTAATGTAATTCCAGATAAAATCGCTGCTAAAAATGACGTTGCTTCCTACTTACAAAGCTCGCCAATTAAGGTCATAATATTTCAGCAAAGAAGTTTTTCTTGTAAAAATTGAGCAAATTGTGAGAATATTATTCTGCTTTTCCAAGAAGCTGTAAAAAATACGAGTGCGTTTATTTCGCATTAATCATTATTAAACAAAAGAAAAAAGAATAGTAAAATGCAGTAGATGCAAAGTAAGTGCATAATAAAATGCTTATAGGTAACTTTATAACTAGATATGAAAGTTATGTACGTCACATTGCAGGAATATTTAGAAAATGTGTTCATACAAATATTTCCGCACAATATTTGAGTAATGCACCGTGAACTACTTTGAGTTAAATGACGAACTACGTAGAATTGCTTCACGTGGATTCAGTTTACAAAAGCACATGTATGTTTGCATCCATTACTATCAAGTTTGAAGCGAGTAATTACATTTGCCAATATTGATTTTACGCTAAACTTATTGTTAGTGGCGTTCAACATTTTAACTGAAGAAAATTGTGCGGATAGATATTTAGTGTGTCGAACAAATAAATCTGTTTCTATGCATTTGTAATAATAAACAACCGATTCAGGAACGGATTTTACGGGAATAAGAGACAACGCTAATGCAATAAATTGTAGCCGAGAGCAAATAACAATAATCTACGAAATAAAAGTAAAAAAGCCTCCAGACCGTTGTCGTTTTCGTAGATACTTTTTGGATTCTATATCGAACTGCCACAAAAAATAACACAAAATTTATACCCACATTGTCTAATATACTTGGTGTCCCAAATTTAGTTTTATTCTGGACCGTCGATAATGATAATGAAGGATTTAGTAAAAAATAGTTAATATCCTAACCCATTATGTATTAATATTTCTTTCAGGATGCCCAGAATAACGTGCTTGGCATTCGATTAAGTTCCTTCGAGATACAATCTCGGCAAATTAACTGACTGTTCCCTTTAATTAGCGCTATCAATCCTTACAATCAGACTGAGTTATTTACATTGATTTACAAGCTGTTGCGTTAAATTCAAAGTAATTTCAATATGAGTTACAAATTAGTCGAAGCATCGTGTTTGTCGAGTTTACAGATTCATTAATTCGTCGTAATTACATAATTAAAGTCACCCACTTCAGAAAGAGCTGTTTGAAACGATACACAAGGTAGCTGCTCGGTCTAAAGTCTAGACGTTTATATTACACAAATGAAAGAAAATTTCACATGTAGGTGGAAAACCCAAGGCTTTCAGTATTACTTCTCAGAAACTTGCTTTTGATATCAGCGTGGATTCCCTTCAGGGATGAAATCTTATTTTGTCTTATTTGATGATTTGCAAGACATGCTCAGCCCACAGAATCATAAAAGAAAGGCTAATGCCGAAAGCAGTCAAAGGCGTGATTTTTTTTATCAACAAACTTCATAAAACACACAAATTTCTTCTTCTTTTACGTGTGACGCTCTAATTTAGTAGTTACTTGACTAAATGCGCTGCTGACACCACAAGAACTGCATGAGTTATGTATTTTTTAATTTGCGACACGCTTACGCACTTGGAAGAAAATCAAACTTCGCAAGCAATTTTCAGAATGATTTATTTTAAAGTTTGGAAAGCTCCTAGTTTAGAGGAATTTTATTTTATAGAAATACGCCCCGACTTGAGTAAATACCGGCACCTTATGCAAATTCCCCAAATAATAAAGAGAATAGAAGCGGAATGGAATAGTCCTGTTTAGCATTTCTGCCATAATCGCTTTTTGCTTGTTTCTGTTAAAGGCCGAGATCGTAACGTGCAGCGTTAAAAATTATTGCCGTTAATTTTTTCGATTCACAGGACGTTTTTATGAATTGCGTCCGCTAATTTGTTCCGAATGAAAAAATGAATTAAAAAGAAAATGAGTAGGAACGGCTCTGCATTGTCGTTATTTTTATCACTCCCAGACTAAAAATATAATCTTGTTTACTAATCATGTTTTATACATTACATTTATTACACAACTGAAACAAGGTATTAAATTTGATTAAAGCGCAATGCATCTAAATTTCCGCAACGAATTCCGCTCTACATAATTATGGTAAATGACGGCATGACATTAAAACCGTCGATTTAGCCTCGACTTTTAGTTCTTATTTAGTGACCATAAAATGAGCGGTTAACCCAATAATGAATCTCAAATTATTTGTTCCGTTTGTTTCACTGTATGGGGCCTTTTATTTTTTTAATATGTTGGTAGAACTGTTTCAGATTGACACGTAGAGCTACCAACACATTTAAAATTCTTTTCACACAAAATATTGAATTATTTTCTTGATGACAAGTGGAGTTGAATTTTCGATATTATCAATGAACTCCAGCAGACACTTTACGTATAAATTGCTCATATTGTCGTCGTTTTACTCAGTCTGCATCTGCGAGACTTTCGCACCTCGTAAACTAAAAAAACTAATAAAACTGTAACAAAACCAATTTCCGATGGCTGCCAGTGCATCCACGAATCGGCGAAGTTCAACAGCAATATTAGCAACAAGAGCACATCAAAATCGAGAAAAACTCACCTGCGAAATGCACCGTTTCCACTTTGAACTTCTCCGATCCTGGGAGAATAAGTTGCGAACACGACAGTTGTACTCCATGATTCAACACATGCACCAGCACTGAACACACCACCACAACCCACCCCCAACCGCCCTCTAGATAATAATGTCTTCGCAAAGTTGTAGTTTTCCTTGCGTCTAAGGGTAAATCAGGAGGACCCTTCACACCTCCACCATTAGAGTTGGAGTCGTTGAGACAACTATGAATTGGACACCGGTTGGGTTTAGTTTCAGTGTAGATAAAGTCCCAATTGTCTACTTTGATGCTGGGACGTCGACCCATAGCGTGGAAGTCACCCTCATTGATGTTTTCCTCGATGCGAGTCAAGGCCAAGACGTGGAATTTTTCAAGTTCCGGAACAATGTTTTCCGAGCGAGAACCGCATTTTCCTAGAGGAAAAATCTATCGGTAATTTTGTTGTGGGTGGTTTGTTTAGTGAGGAATGAAGAAGAGGAAGAGGATGACATGTAAAACATATAAAGTGCTTTGGGAAAACTTTCGGGCGCTGACAGTTGTGATAAATGAGCTGATCTAATAAAAGTTTGATCACTGGAATATGTATGATTATTACTTTAAAGTAATCTCCGCAGAATTGTAAAAAAATCAACCCTAACTTGTTTCAAAGATGATCGATCGTTTTTTGAAATCGATTTTAGTTTAGTTTTAGTAAACTTTTGAAGTAATTACACCAGCTGAGGAAAGATTCTGTGAACTGGAAACTTCAAGTATAACTTTTTAGATTAAATTGGTGGGAAATTCAGGATTAATTAAGTGTCAGGTTGGTATAATTTTGTTTAGAATTAGGAGACAAAAGTCTGTATGCATACGTATGAACGTACTACATACATGCTTCCTGATTAAAGTCTTATTTCAAAGGCGCTCTTTTGGGAGAAAATTAGAGCAGAAATTAACACAGTCACTGGCTGTGTAAAGGATGTTGAGGAACTGTAAATTTAATCGGAGAAGTTTAATTAACAACTAGCAAAAAACAACAACTTTTTGTCAAAATAGTGTGTATCAGCAGTAATTTGAACTTCAATTACGAAAATCAACAAATATGGCGCCTCCACCATTTCTGTTTATTAGCAGCATTATGTTCTTATTATTGTATAATTGTGGAATTATCTACAAGAAATTTGGTTCTCACATTCTTGTTATAAATATTAAAATATTAAATCCATGAAGAAACTGCGAATACGAAATGTTTTATTAATGAACGTTGTAAAAACTTCGAATACAAGAAAATTTCGACGTAACCGCTAGTTAGGTCAGGAGTCAAATCCATTTAAACTTTCTCGCATTTATTGATATTTACTTCGCACCGTTTGCGTTCTTCTGCGAATTCTATTAATTTAAAAGACACTAATCCCATGTATGGTTTAAGGTGTTGGCTTTTAAAAGAGAAATTCTGCGCATTTGTTTATCACGACAAGTTACGATGAATATTTAACTAGGCTAACATCGTATCGTCTAAGAATGCAATAATTTTATTGCTTAGCGCAAAACTTGTTTTTTTTTATCGCAGTAAATACTGCAACTATTTTTAAACAAGCACAAGAACTTCACGGTAAAAATGTTAAATTTATGTACTAATTAGTTGATGGGCACGAGAAGCTTGTAAATACAACTTGAAAGTGGCATTTTCTAAGGTAACGTCGTCGCATCTGCTCTTTGCCAGCACTTCCATTAAATGAAAAGAATTTCCAGTTGAATAAGACTGGGGCTTTGTTTTTAATATTCACATTAATTCAATTCTGCAATAAATTATTGCGCAAAAATGAAAAAGTCACACTTTTGTGTCACATTCATCCACCACTCTTGATATATTAGACAGCTCATGAATAATCAGAATTAAAAACATTTTGCTTGCAAATAGCCAACAAAGTTAATACCTTCAAGAGATGTCTTTAGATGATGTTTTTCGATCAATATAAGCTATAAAAACATGATTTATAATACTTGAATATATTACTTCGGTTTTATTTTCTCGCATAATCTATTTTGAATCGGAAGTCTTTTGATATACACAAAAAAGTGAATACATTACAATGTTTTGCAAAGTTGCCCAACAATGCTACGGTATTTGAAACTTGAATTCTCTTGGGTTTGACAACTCAATTTGTTTGTTGGGGCGTATCATTTTAGGCAATTTATCGAAGGGAGAACTATCCATTGTGAAGACGGAAATGTAGTTTTTTGAATTCGAGAGTATTTATGAACCGTTTTTAGGAGTGACGACTAGAGCTGTCAGAAGTGCTTGTAAATATTATCGTAAAAATTCGAGAAATGGCAATGGGAAATATTCGTCTGGTCAGGGTTTTATACCTTTGACACACATTCTGCGATGATTTATGAGTAAGATTTGAAGTGAACGATTGTGGTTTATTTATTGTCTTTTCGGAGGAATGTAGTGATGATATTGACAGGAGTAAAAATATCACTATAAAAAGAACAGAAAACCGAAATTTTAATTATGGAACGAAAATTTTAACCGTAAAATTCATTCTAATAATACGTCCATTATCTCAACACTGCAAGAAGTTCATTATTCAAATAAATTTTGTGCAAACTTAACATTATTAAACACCCTCTTCGTTTTTGCTCCCTTACTCGGTAACTTTCATTTAAAACTGTCTTGTTTTTTCGCCTTGTAAAAATAATTTTTTACCAATCTTTAAGAAGTCTTTTATTTAAGAGTTTCCCAACTCCTGAAAGCATCTTTATAAAAATCGATGAACTTATTTTCACTAAACAAAGAAACGTTATTAATGATTTTAGACAGCGAGAAAAGTCGGACGAAATAAAAATTGCTTTTATCTGGACCCTCTTGTCACCAACGTAATATAAATTGAAAAGTCATTGATTTAATATACTGACCCTGCTCATCGTGATGTTCAAGGTCACACTCCGTGTCCTGTTCCAATATGGTAGAGACTGTGTCAGTCCTGATAGTGGTCCTCATTGCAGGTCCCGACATCTTCGAGAACAGCTCTAAATGGTTCCTCGATAAGGGATAAACAACCCCGTTTTCAACATCCTCGTCACCCTGAAGTTCGGCATTATTGTCGCTAAGATTACCCAAATCTTCAACTCCATTCTGCAAAGAAGGAGCACACATTAAGAATCGAAAGGTTGGTAGAATAAGACTGTACCTGGAATTCCGGTGCGTTTCCGGCCAACGTGCTGTAAGTCCGACCGTGAAGATCCACACGAAGTTGCACAACGGCTAACGTGCTCACAGGCCACGTTTTGCTGTGATTCAGAGTCATATCGAAGTCGTTGTGTCATGTCTTCAGCGTGGTTCGGAATTCGATGCTATTAGATTCTCTTTGATCGAACGTGGAACGACGTCATTTTTCATTTCTCAATTGAGTTTTTATCGGCTCCGGAGTTTGTATTAAGTGTTGAGCGCTAGTTACTTTTGTCTTTGTTTTATTGCTAACATGAAGTCGGCCAAGCCGGTGTTAAGTGTGATGAATCGTCTAAAGGTTATGCTGTTTAAGACCGTTCTGTATGGTTCATGTTTTATGAGTTGCGAAAAATTGGAGGAATTTTCAGAAACACCTGAAACGAAATTTATCATTATTGGCGATTACCCTAAACTGGCCAAGTAGAAACTTAATTTTTCTAGACCTTTTGTCTCAAACTTGACCCTGATTTTGTCTCGTTTTTTCCAGTACAAAAAGGCAATGTGCTCATAAAGAAAAAATAAAAAACTGATCTTTTTCATTCGAGCAAACATTTAGTTTATCTCTTTGTCTGTTTGCTTTCTTTCCCGTATGAGTCAATAATGACACCGATTTATAGGTTCCGCTTTTATTAAATAGGACAACGCAACTTCATTGGCAATGAACAAAATCAATAAATTATCAACATAACTATGTTAAACGCAACAATTTTATTGGATATCTGTGACAGTCCGTGTAATAATTTTAATCAGGTTTTAGTTCAATTAGTCTCCAAACCCCAGAAGTTGCGCAACCCTTAATGACACCTCTGTGAAATTCTTGGGAGTCTTCGAGTCTGGTCGAACCATGCAATATTAATGTTACTCTGCATGATGTATTCAGTTCTTCAAATTTGCTTTAGTTTCCTAGTTAAACAATAAAAACAACCCACAGGACGCCCGTTCCAATTTTTATTCCCATATTTTACGCCCGGAGCTATCAAAAATGTTATACAGATTTCGATGATTTTACTATCCGGAAACGCAATATATTCTTAAACTCTCCGCTTTTCTCGCCATAAAAATTGTTCTGATTGAACATTTATCGATCTGTTGTCTGGACCCGTTGGAAATTTTTAATTTTTTTATGGAATAATACAGTCGGATCTAACCCATCCAATGTGTATAGAATTGCCGTAAATATGTAAATGTAACGATCAAACAGAAAAGAACCGTAAAAGTGCAACAATTCTTTCTCGTCGTTTACTTACGATTTCAAATCACCCACAAGAATAATGGTTGTGTCACTAACAAGGATTTTACCACTACAATCACTATATTAATGTACCGTAAACAAATCGGCCCTTGATCCCTCTTCAGGGCCAATGGCAATTTCCACTTGATTGTGCTGGATTACTGATGACTCTGCTAACAAATTGCCAATTGATTTGCAACTATTTACTTTCTCTAGTTTGAGGTGTAACGTACGAACGGAATACATAAAGAAGAACGTGGTCTACATTCAAAGTTCGCAACAACTGATGAAATCCGACGCTTAATTAAGACGTCGCTTTTACATAACTTCTTGGAATTGTCCGAGCGTCCACACTTAATGAAAAGTTGAAGGTGTGGTAAGAACGGGTTTAACGTTGAGGTGGGTTATGGCATGTGCCAAAAGTCTCTTATCCAATTTGAATAGATTTCAATTTTCTAATCCGATTTTGCGTCATTTTTTATTTCTTGAGTAACAATCTGAATCAACTCGGCAATAAAAGTGGCAAAATCTTAGATTGGAATCTACGCCGCTAGTTTAATTAAAATTAGCTGTTAAAGAGTGCGAAGTGATAATAATGTCGTACCATAAATTACTATCCAATCATATTTTACATTTTAATAATGAGAATAAAGTAGTTAATCTTCGAAAAACCGACCCTCGATGAATTCAACTCCTTTCAGGCGTGAGTTAATTTAATTACTCCGACATGAACGTTTTCGTGTTAATAAATGTTTATCCGGCAAACTAACCATGTGCTATTTAATTAATTTTCGGGCAATCTCTCACATCATCCTTCATTTGATCAAATTAAGAATTTTTCTTTAGAACACGGAAACATTTTCAGTATTTGTTTTGTTTGCGGCCAGCTGAAATCTACTTTAAATGTATCGTTTTATCAGATCGGGGCAACTCACATTCTGTTAAGAAAGGTTTGATGATTTTGTTAGACTCGGAGTTTGGCAGAGAGCGCGACTTCGAAGCGAAAGAGAGGGAAGAGCGAGCTACTGCTGCTGCTATCATTAATCAAAAACATAAGCTATCATTTAGGTTAACAAATTGCAAAAAGTGGAGAATGTCGAGAAAACACAAAGCGCGCAAATTCTGACCCAAACAATTATTTCCAGCAAGAGTTGTAAACAGTTCGAAATGTGTACATTGAGTTGTGTACAATTCGTGTTTGTTTATTAATTTTTATGGGATTTAATAAGCGTACGCTGCAGGCATTGCAAATTTTACAGTTGTTGTTCATCTCGTAATGTATAGTTTTTATGAAGAACGAGTCGGAGAGGAGTCAAAATCTTATCATTTCTAATTCGCGTCAAGACTATGAAAACTGCTAAGATTTAATCTAAATGGGCTTTTGACGAGGATGACAATGCTCGAAGTTGGAGTGCATCGTGGACTTTATTTTTATTAAATAAAACAACAATCTCTGGAAGTTTTCACGAGTACACTTGAACTGAAATTTAATTTCTACAAATGTCTCGGCGTCATCATTAACTGGAGCGAAGTTTACACAACGTGGTACAATGATTTATTGCACTTTTTGCTAAATTTATCCCACAGGGATTCATAAAACTTCAGAATTGTCTTGTCAGTTATCGCTACGAAAGGCAGGTCTACCAAACGTTAATTTATTCGTGTTGGAAAGGTTCGATGATTTTATTTGTTACGTAACATTTTCATTATGTCGCTGTAGGCGCTGTCTTAGAGAAAAAATACACTTACCTTTCCGACTAAGATAAATATTTTTCTCTTCGTTTCAGCAGATTGGAATTGGAAGGTTTAATTTGACTAAAGAAGTATTGATTGAAATTTTATTTGCTTCAGATAGGACTGAAAATAGATGGAGAGTATCGGGATAAAAACTAAATTTAGTCTTAAGTTATTAAAAAATATGAAAAAAAGCTTTGGAATTTGAATTGTGTTAGTAGCACTGCCTGTCTTCTCAACATGGCTCGTTGACAGTTTGAGGTTAAACATTGATTGATATGCAGAGACGTCATTACTGACAGGTTTCTCAAGACAAACTTGATAGACAACACAGATATGTCGGTTTTGTGACCCCTATAAATCTTGATTCTGAATTTGTTGAACTTTTTCTCATAAAATTTTGGTTGTACGTATCAGTGCACCCCGAAAATAAATCTGTTGGTATGTAAAGCACTAGTTACAGTTACCCGGTGAGAAAATTTATGGTCCTTCCTTGATAAAGATTAATCGTAACAAAGTCCTTGAAATCCTTTATTGTGACTTCAGGTCCTTTGGACTTTCTTTTAAGGGTGTGTGGGAAGATCTCCAGTCTGAAACACCCACTCCTTAATTTAGCATTATATAAATATTAATATCTGCACGGAATGCACAGTCTAGATAATCCTGCAAACAAAATAACATTCTAAAGGGAACTCTCTATTTATAGCAGCAGCTTTTTACACAAAATTAATTGGTGTATTTTATTTTCGATGAAGAGAAGAGAGGTTGACACGACAGGTTCTTGATAAGAACCAGTGAAAAATGTGAGCTTCATTTATATCCCACGACCTTTCGAACAAGTTGACAAATTATTTAGGTATTTCACCAACACTTATAAATTGTTGTGGTTTTCGCAGCCTTTCCTAGATTAAATCAGGAAAATACCAAATCGTCTTAACTTATCTTTTTATCTTATCGCAACTCGTAGACAAATTCACCTCGTTTCAAACTTCCAGTTCCACTTTTCGATAGTTTTAGTGCTGGGTTTTATTAAAGGAAAAACCGCTCCATGGAGAAAACTCTTTATCTTAAACTGTGAACTCTAATTTATAAATTGAAGTTACTTTTCAACAAAACTAATCATCAAGTTTTGCAATTATTCGGGCGCAAAAAAGATTTCGGGCGGCAATGGAAAACGAATTTTTGAGAAGAAAAAAAGACGTAATTTAATAGCGGGTATAACAACAAATCTGACGATTTAGTGGAAGAATTGATAAGATTTTTCCGCTGTGATGATATCGCATTGAAAGAAACACATTAGTGGCCATTAGAAAAGTTTGAAAGTCGCGCAACTTTTCACATTAAGGAAATTAAACATCTTAAAACTCGAAATAAAAACAGGTTTTATCTAAACGTTAGAAAAACTAACAAAGTTGTGGCACTTTGAAGTTTTTTTGTGACCCGGCGCATCCACCAAGTTTAATCACTTCCGTCATTTGTATCGTCACGGCAAATCCAACAGTGTAACCAAATTTTAATTACTCTTTAGTATAAAGTGCCTTGTAAAGCCGCCATATTCTCGTCCACTTCATATTTCAGACAAGCCATAACCTACACTCGCTGCTAGAGATAATCCTTTATATGACTAATAAGTCAAAAAAATAGTCTCGTTTACGCGCTATTCCGTGAAACTTAAACCCACACAAACTAGACTGGCTGTAATAAAGCATTGTGAGCTTAAATGGCATTTAAATAAATTGAAGCATGACACCCCAAATAGTGCGAAGCACTGAAGCTTTTATGTCGGGATCTAAGCTCGCCTGGAACAGATCAATGCACTTGAATGACATAGACTGCAAATAGTACAAAGGGTGGTTTTGTTGTCATCATTAATTAGTTAAGGTGCTGCAGTATCGTCTTTAACATTTATGATTTATGAATTTCGGAGTAATTAGTGTCTGGTCGCACTAGTACATTTTTCGTGTAAAAGACTTGTTTATGATTGCCTCTAAGGAATTTTATTTAAGATGGGAGTCGTTTATCGTAAATAAGTTTATAGTCATTAAAGAACGAGCTGTGACACATCTCGACTCCGTTTGGCAATAATATTTTATGGGTTGCTCCAGTTCTCGCTTTGAGTAAGTGGTTGTAATCGCTGAAGAAGTTTGCGAGAAATATTTTTTCACAAATTCTTGAATCGCTCTATCTAGGACTCTCTTTAAGGAAAATTGAAGAATTGGAAATATAAATAAATAGAAGTGATCAATACTATTGACAGACGAGTTTTCTTAAATGTATTTATTATTCAACAGAAAGTGGTCAAAGTCCAGGAATCATCCCCTAAAAGTTGGAAACATCTGAATTATTTGTTCTTCTACAGAGTCCAAGTTTCAAAGTTTTATTACCTCATGCAGATGAATCATTTTAACAAATCTTGACGAATTTATTACCCCCTCTTGACCGAAATACATTCAAACTTACACTCGTTTAGCTAACAAAAATAACCAGCGGTTATATTGAGAAAACGGCATGAATTCAATACAAGAACCGGAAGGCTTAGATAAATTGTAGAAAAACTTTGTTTCTGACCTAAAAACAAAATTCCGAGGGATATTGAAAATAAAAACAAATCTGTTCCTTTCGGACAAAGTTCTACGTAATTTGAGTGTTAATCTACTTGAGAACACTATACGTCTTTGTAAATTGATGGGGTTAGTATCATGTATAAGAAGACTAATCAATAAAGTGTGGGTAGTCAACGCAATTAAACAGAAAAATTAAATTTGAGCGAACAATATTTCAACAGTATTTGAAATTCATCCCAGCAAAGATTTATGAAAGAAATAATACAAATGTCGAGTTCATTTTATTCCTTTGAGCCGGAAAGTTATAAATATTTCCCGGGAAAATATCGGAAAAGTGGAGTGAAATTGTAGCTGACTATTCAATCAGCTATTCTTTTATTTGTGGAGACAAGTTTATGATCGCTATTTGAATTAATTAAACTCTAAACCTTAACTGGGATTTTTTTCATGAGACCGCCCTCCCACAATTCCACTCTCCATTTGTTACCTCTATGGTTTCACCCATTGCATAATTTACGAAAGAGGGACACTGAAACAGACATTTCAGAGTGGTGAATGGATTTTCAGGACATTATTAGAAATTCCAACGTGGTCAAGTTTCCCCAACTTTCCTAATTGATGACACTGGAATAAATCAAGAAAAATCTATTTCACACAAAATCGAAATTTTACTTCCAAATTGTAATTATTTAAATGATGTTAAGTTATTTGTAAATAACTAAATTTAAGTGTAAGTTTTTGTGGGCAGATGATGGAAACACCACTTTATAAAGTTTTAAGTATGGTGCTAAATTAGTTTGAGGCTAAAAGTTTGGGGTTTATTCTTATTAGTTTGATGTCGCCGTATCTGTCTTAGTTGAGAACTTTTAATATCGTCTGGAACTGTAAACATAGTAAAACTGACTTACACATTCAATTAGAAATTTTCAAAGTTACAAGCAAAAAATGGACACAATTATGAGATAAGAAGTTTATCGCGGACCACTCGTTGTTTACGGCAGTCAAAATAATAAACCTTCAAACGCTTTAGAAGCAAATCAATTAAAACTTAATAAGCAATAAAAATTCTTCATATTTTGGTAATGTTTGCTTAAAGCGGCTTTTATCCCTCCAAATAAACATCATATCCGAAATCTTTTTTACTATTATGTTAATCCATAATTTGCACCCTCTGCTCACGAGCTCCCCCAGAAAACAAATAAACTTTATCGCTTCTAGAAAATCTTGGTCATTTCACCACTCTAAAATAGGCTTAAAATAACTGGACTCAACGTTGTTCTCTCGACATCAATTGCCAATAAAATAAGCTTAACGGAAATAAAATTTCTAATGTTGGAAACTTGGACAAAAGACGCATTGTTGTAAATTTAATTAATTTTAATTGACTTGACCTAAACAAATATGTGAAACAGAGAAACATTAAAATTTTAAATTAAATTTGGTAAAGTGTCATTTTCAGGTTTGTATCTGTCCTCGTAAAGTTTTCGCTGAGTTTGTAACATTAGAACGAATTAAAAACCAAATTGATTCCAATTTTATTTTACTGCACTTTGAAATATTCTTTTTAGATCATTTGAGGCGATAAGTGCTTTTTTATTGTCTCATTTGACTCTAATTGAAGTGGAATGGGCAATAAATGTTGATAATGATAACGAAAAGTTTTAATTATTTTACTTTCCCCATTTATAAGACTTATCTGTGTAGAATCATAAATAATAAAATGTTTGTAATGTAAATATCAACAGTAAAAAGAACTGAGCGAGCTTTTACTTACCTTTGAGCCAAATTTTATTTAGATAAGAGCGGGTATAAAAATTTAATTTAAAAAAGTGAAGTTTGCTATAACACAAAATTTATGTATTTCTCGAGTATAATTTGTAATTTCCATTTTTTGAGCATGTTTATTGAAAATTAGACCATAATTTTATAATCGCGATCTCATGCCGCCTGTTGCGTAGATGTAAACGCGAATCGAAAGCTAAGTTCGAAAGCACGGATGCTGCGAAACTGAGCTTTCATGTCGGCATAAAGCTCATGCAGTCCCACGTGGCCCCGACCGGCGCAACGCAAAAACTCAAACCCCACCCTGACCACAGCCGCATCCTTCTTGAATGAATGCAACTTGCAACTTAATCCTCGAGAGCTTTTGATTGAAAGCCACCCACAGCTTAATTAGCGCACAAAGGATAAAGCGTGGGATTTACTGTGGTTTTTACTTCTCTGCCGTTTAATAAAACGAAGAGATTCCGGTGGTTGTAAGAAAGGAACGAAATGGAACGCAATTGTGATTTCAAAAATTCTAATAAATTGTACTTACTTAACATGTGTACGAATTGGTGGATGCGCCAAATACTTCATTTCAAACGGTGCTATTTTCTTGCAGAGAGAAACGAGGAAGTGAGAATGAGAAAAATACGAATTCTTTATCGGTCACTTATATTCTATCAGTTTTTATAAATTCCGGTCTCGTTCGACA
The DNA here is from genome assembly GCA_029298725.1 of Gnatocerus cornutus. NCBI lineage: Eukaryota > Metazoa > Arthropoda > Insecta > Coleoptera > Tenebrionidae > Gnatocerus > Gnatocerus cornutus. The sequence goes on from CM055514.1 coordinate 5,547,940, forward strand.
AACGCACTTAATTTAAATGCTTCTCACATTTATAAAAGTGATTTTTAACCCGCCCAACACGTCAGATAAAAGAAAACGTAAACAACTTCACAATTTTGTAACATTTACGAGACCTACCGATTCATAAAACTTGCTTAACTGAATTAAAATTTTATTATTCAGCAACAGAGCGTCATGCAAAAATTTTAATCACTCATTCTAAAATTCCAGCTGTATTAAATAATCATAAGCTATACGAGATTGCTTGAAGTATAATTTACTTAACTTGATTTAGTGTTTTCATTCTTTCAGTGTCCCCATTTAAAACAATTAATTCAGAACACGCCAGAATTTGTCGTAACATAAGACCCAGAAAAATACTAATGAGGATCTTTTTGAACTGAAGTTTAATGTCCCCAAATGTTGGTGATACAGCAATAGGAATCGATTTTAGCATAATTGTCTTTTAATGAAGTAAATCGCGAAATAATTGCTTGACTAATTTTAATTACCGGAAAATTGTTTCGATGAAGTTGCGGATGTGATAAAATTAGCGGCAGCGTCATCATTCAAGCACGTCCGAATTCTATCTTCTTAGAGAAAAGTGAAAGTGGGATTCAGTTAATTAAGTCAGTATTGTTAAATAACCAGCTAAAATAAAATTGTTGGTGTCAACCACCCCGAAATCTTATCAAAGCAACGATAAATTAACAAGGGTGGTAAAAGAGTATTTGCGAAGCGACAATAATAAATTTTAGTTCTCTAAAACACCAAAAAAAGTAGGTCAGTTCTATGTAAAATACAGAGGAAGTACAAGTTAAGAAAAGTGCGATTCGTATTCTACTCGAGAATCTTAATTGTGCAATTATCTGTGTTGGAGCAATAAAAATGCATTTTTAAATACGTGGTCTCCTACGTGTAACAAAGACATTTCGCGAGAAATTATTTATTGCTTCTGGGTCAGTGTGCGATATCTCATACAATTCTTGAACTGAAATAGCACTGAAAAATAAAGCAAGCACCAGACAATTTCATCATATCTGAAATTGAAATGTTGGTCAGCGTTTTCCAAATATTTTTATTGGTTTCTTTGCTATTCAAATAGATCTTCTGATAAAGACGATCGGATGGGAAATGCGTGCAGAGGAAATGGGTAATTATCCTTGGGAAGGATATCGCTTCCTGGAATAACAAATTCTTAATGTTGTTTTGATGTGAATACGCTTGAATTAATCTGACCGTTCCAGGATTCAAGTGTCTAAATCTTAATTTATCTTGTTTAGGGATCGGAGTAAAATATTTCTGTCCGCAATTTATTAGCCCTTCGGATGACAAAAGTGAACACCAGAACAGAATTTTCACCTGACTATAAATATTTAATTTTTAATTAATTCAAACGTTGCCACCCTCCCTAGTTCTGAAACTTAGCATTCATTGGGTGAACGACGCGCTCTCACCCACGTAGGTAATTTTCAGGAAAATCTTCTTATCAAGAAAAACGCATTTTTTATATTATAAATAAAGATTTGCAGCTTCCCCGTTACATTTAAAAAATGAAACCTGTAAAGCCATTTGGTTGTAATTATTTCACTGATATTAAAACTATTGCATTTGAAGTTTGTCTGGGCTGAGCTAGATGTTTCTGCTAAATGGTGCATAAGTCACCGGTTGCAGTTTCAAAGTAAACACGGTAGTTATAATAGCAAATAAAAGTCCATAAAAGTACATTCTCCTTTATTATTATAAGTTTTAGTGGACGATCTCGTAAATTTTATATGTTTGAACTTCGTCCACTGATTGTAAGAACTCCAAACTGTAGTTGAACGCAGTCATAAAGAATCGAGAATTTTACTTGATGGTTTCTATACAAAATAACTAGCGTAATCTTTAATGGCATCGGAGCTTTTCAAGAAAACTACTAATTTTAGAGCAGTCTCAGCAAAAATGTTATTTTCAAATCCTTAAAAATTATAAATAAACCTCTTAAACCCCCGATCCAATTTGGCGTCGCGCCTCTTTACAATGTGATCGTGACGAGCTTGAAGCGTCGAAAGATTTGCACTGAGTTTATCTGGCAAAGCTGAAAGCGTCTGCTGAAACCTGAAAAAGGAACAGTCAAAGCGATATGCGATATTAAATATATCTTCGCATCCTTGTGGAGAACAAGCTGGTGCATAACCTCGCCGGAAATTCGCACAATGCACCGGGAGTGAAGCTGTCGTTTATCTTCCGAAAAGCGCATTACTCCGGATAAACTTGATGCAAACATTTATTACCAAAAGATGCGCCTTGTGTGCATATGTCTTGTGGAAAAATAAGATTGGAAATGTTGTTGGCACAAATTTGCACTATTTAATGACGGGAAGTGTATATAAAGTTGCCAAAGGAATGAAGCGTAAATTATAGACTGCGAACAATTGGGCGAAAAGTGCTTCTAGAATGCCAGAATTGAGACAAACAACACCTAGGGAAGTACTAAAAATTAAATTATGGCACTATTTTAGTTTATCGCGGCTTATTCTCTGTAAATCTTATCATCAAGTTCTATTTTTACACCACAATTGTGATCTATTTCCATGAATTTTTGTATAATTTTCTCTATCTTGGAACAGTCCCACGCTTTCTTGCTGTGTGGGTTTCTATAAATCATAATTGTGACGTTCTGAAGAAAGAACGTTTATCTAACAATAAGACAAATATAATTCCAAAATGGTAATTTTCTGAGATATAACAAGCAAAAATATCAATAAACTAAACCACGCTATCAGTATTTGTTATCTTTATTATATTACGCTGCAAGCGCTCGACGTTTTATTGACTTTTTTCTGATGTTGTGAAAGTTAACGCATTAACAAATTAAAAAGTGAGAAATCTCTTTTTAAGTAACCACCTCTACTAAATCTTCACTCTTTTTTCTCGAATAAAGCTAATATTTTTGTGTACAAAAACCGCGCAAAGCTCCATCAGCTTTAGTTTGTATCTCGACAAGGTGCTTATAAAGTGAGTGAAAAGCTCTCTTGAAAATAGGCGAACGACCCAGCCAGTATAAAGGACTAATGAATGTTGAATATCGCATGTGAGGCTGTTTTTCAGACTTTTTGTTGTGGTGGCATTGACAGATTGGTTATAAATTTCGCTTGACAAATAAAGGGAAATTTATGCAAAATAAATATTTAAGTATTGATGATTTTATTAGGAAATTAATACAGCATTATAGATTGTAAACGATAGTAGAAAGAAGAAAGATAAACTGTAGTTTACTCTAGAAGATGATGGTGTGGTATTTTCATTCGAAGAAGTTGGATCAGTGACTGGAATCACTGTAGATTTTCTTGTAGTAGTTCTAATAGCAGTAAAAGTAGTAGTCGTACTATCAGAGATGCATACATCACTGTTAAGAGTACGCGCATAACTAGGGACTGATTCGCTAGATTCAGTACTATCCGTCGCAGTTTTAGTACTCTCCGTCGCAATTTCAGTGCTAGTAGTACTAGTGTCACTTGATTCAGTACTGGTACTTGGATTTACAGTGGTACTGCGAGAAATATGACACTCTATCCAGTCCAAAAATTTGGCAACCTCAGTATACACACCAGGATAGTTCGGAACAGCACATCCGTATCCATAACTTACTATTCCTGCTAATTGATTAGAACAAACTAGAGGTCCTCCAGAATCACCCTATTGATACCAAAAATTTCATATTTACCAAACACTCTCTGATTTTACCTGACAAGAATCCTTTCCAGGAGCGCCTGCACAAATGACGTTGGAACCTATTGAAGATTTTTTTATTGGTTCGTACACATCATTGCATGTTTCCCAATCAACTATTGAAACTTCTACGTACAACAGTTGGTGATTCATCATAATGTCTGTCTATAAATGATGCTCTGTTAATACATACTATGAAAAAATGTTATTTCTTCACCTGTGAAGTTGTACCGAATCCTGACACAATGCAATCTCCGCTAATAGTAGGATCTTCCTTAAGACTAATTGGTCTTACATCAACAGTCCATTCTTCAAATCCACCAGAAATCTACCAAAAAAAAACTATAATCTAAATTTTATTCTAGTTGAACGTACCTCCAACAACGCGATATCATAAATTAAGTCTTCTTCACTATATTGACCATGAACAATCACATTTTCAACTCCTTTAAGTTCAGTAAAGTTAAACAAACCTGTGTTCCCCACCGCAACAAATGTATCAGCAGCAGGTATTAGAATATTTCCAGTCAAAACACAACAGTGTGCAGCCGTTAGAACAAATCTCTCGTGGATTATAGTGCCTCCACAAAAAGGTGTATCTTCTTTGTAAAAAAGAACTGCCTAGAAGTCCATTTTGTAAATTATGTTAGAAATTGTTTTTTTTTTACTTGGTACGCAAATTGTGATCGGTCGGTAACTTCAGTGCCATTAATAATTCTCGGGTCTGTTGAAGCCGACAAGTCAATATGTCTAGCCTCAGTTAAAAGCGGCGCTAAAACAATTTTTTTGGAAGTTAGGCAAAAATGTCAAAACTTACCCAGAGCAAGAATAAGACCAACCAACATGTTTTAACAAATTTAGGAATTTTTGTGGTGTTTTCCTTTAAATACTAGGAGTATTAAAATTGGTGTTAATCTTATCAATATGATCAGGGACTATTTTGCGTCTTTAACTTTTTATATTACATAGACAATAAAGTAATAACAATTTACTACTTCTAATAATATTCCTAAAAACCCTGTCTTACTTTCCCCAATTCGAAAAAAAAATTAAACGTAGATAAAACTGTAATTTTTATTATACCTACATCATAATCTTAAATTAAAACACGCTGACGCGTCGTGCTCTTAAACTCGTCGTGCGTGTTTTTAAAGGCTTGTTTATAAACTTGTATTGTAATATACTATTTTGTTTTGATTTAAAAAGCCATTGAAGACTATTTTTATGTTCCTTTTAAAACTATAAATCATTGTTTTATCCACTATAAAAGTTTACGAGTAAACCATAGACACAACAATTAAATGATACTGAGGGTGTACTAAGGTTGGATTATCAAGTATTTTTGAGTTTATAGTTTTAATCCCATGGATTAAAAAAAACTAATATATTTTTTTAGCAAACTTGCTTAAATATAGTGATAAAAACAGGACTCAACATTTTAAAAACATTTCTAAAATGAACAAATAAATTTGCAATTTAGGGTTGAAAATGTGAGAAAATATTTCCTTGTTTTGACACATGTTGGTACATAAAGGGTGTTTCAGAACTCGTGACCCAGAAAAAAAGAAAAGACTTATGAAGGCAACAATTTTAACCCAAAATTTCGTAACAAAATTTTTTTTAGTTTAAAAAATAATTGAGTTGTTAAGACACAGAAACTGTAGCCAATCCCGAAGCAGAACAGTATTTGAAAATCGCTAACTATGGACACATACTACTATTCATAGATCAGATGAACATTACACTTTTGTTGCCTAGGATATTTTACTCCACCTCTAGAATAAGTTTTCAAGATTGGCTGTTATTTTTATTTATTTTTTTTGAATACTATTAATCTTAATCAACTTTTGTTTTCAATTTTACCATCTGTATTGCTGTCCTCCCTTGAACTAAGGTTTTTCTGGAACTCCCTGTATATCTTGAAATTGTGCAATGCAATAAAATGCACATCATTTATAATAATAAACCAAATTGTTGCCCTATAGCCTTAAGTAATCAACAAATACAACTACAAGGCGCCTGGTAATAGAGATATATTATATCTCAAAACTGTCAAGGCTAATTTAAGATTTCTAGGATCTTGGCTTATTTCAAATTGAAGAAATACATTATCACTTTATCAATAAACTGCGCAGTCGTACAGTTTTACTTTTAAAGCAGCGCTATCTACATTCGACTCATCGTATTTCATAACAAACGGTCGTAGATTTCTTTATCAAATTTTTCTAGTTGTTGAAAGGTAGCATTATGCTCTCAAATATTTCGTTTTTTGTTTGTTTAATTTTTTGTAATAATATGGATTATTGTACATTAAAAAATAATTGCTGAAATCCTTAATTTAAATATTTAGATTTATTTTCTACATAGCTACAGAAGATTATAATAAATTTATTTTATTGAACACAATAATATTTTTAAATAATTTTTGTAACCGCTCTGTAAAAGTAAAAATCTGTCATAATCATAACGTAGGAACATAGCAGAAATTCAGTCTTTTTTTTGGTTGAATCTAAATAACTTCAACATTACAGAAAAATAACCTTGAAGGCAAGGAAAAGCATCACAAATAAGTTTATCTCATTTCTGATACTAGAATTGCTAAGTTTTGCAGTTTCAATCCAATCCAAATAGTGAGCTACTTCTGTATATATGCCAGGAAGATCTTTCCGGGCACAACCGTAACCATACGAAACTATTCCAGTTAGGCCACCATTACAGACCAATGGACCTCCAGAATCTCCCTGAAATGTAATCATTGTACGCGGAAAAAAAATTATTCCGATTTTAATACAAAGCAAGAGTCCTTTCCAGCAATTCCTGCGCAAATTTTTCCTTTCACAAGATCTCCGTACGTTTTATTACATGCGCCAAAGTCGATTATTGGTATTTCAACATATAAAAGGTTTGGGCTCATATTTTCACTATACTAAAAATTTTAAAAGTTAATATAGATAGCTAAAAAATCAGATTTTATTTTTATTTCTTACTTCTGATATTGTTCCCCATCCAGATACGACGCACGTCCCATTATTAATTGTTCCTGTGGTCGCATTTATTAAATGAATGTCCTTTGTATTTTCGAATTCTCCTGAAATCTAATTTTATGAACATAGATAATAATCTTAGAATCATTATGAATCATACTCTTAGTAAAGCTATATCGTTTTCAAGTTTCTCGGAATCGTATTTTTTGTGAACTATCACATTGGTGACCTTTTTTACGTTAGACAAATCGGTCAAATACAAATTTCCTACTGCAACACCGAGTTGGGAAGGTTTTGCTTTTGATTTTTGAGGATAACAGCAATGAGCAGCGGTTAAAACGTGTTTTTCGTCGATGATAGTTCCTCCACAAAACGGGGCCCCTTCAAAAAGAAGTAACGCCTAAAAGATTCCACAATAAATTTTTCAGAGCTTGGTGCAACAAACCTGATAAGGGAAATCTGATCTGTTTTGAACCTGAATACCACCTACAATCCGGGGATCTATACACTGTATGTGTTCCAAAAAGAAATCTATAAAAATTTGACAATTTATAATAGTTTATTCATAAGATTTGATATTTCCTACTTACAAAATAAAAAGCCCTTTAACAAAAACATTATTACCTTATGGATCGACAGAGCGTATTTAACTAAAAATTTATTGTTGCAGCGTTGACTCATCTAATCTTATCTATCCTTTATCATTTTGTCCATTTCGATATATCTTGAGATCTCCATCCTCAGTTGCGTAAGCTTTGATTGAAAAAACATGAAAAATAAATTCATTACCACTTCAGATGAGCAGGTATGGTACGTCATATGCAGATGTCATGTGAATTAATATTGGAATAGTACATTAGAGCAGTTGGTTTAAACCAAATATGGTAAAGGTGTGCCCTGAAAAAAGTTTAAAAAGATGTTGCAAATATTCACGTGTGTTTGCTCTAGAATATTTGTCTTGGATCTTTGAATTATAGCATTACGATCAATAGTTCGTCACTGATAGTGACAATAATTTGTATGATCAGATAAAAACCACAGTAATTTAGTTTGTTTTATCAATAAACATCCACTAATTTATGCTAATCTGTCTAGCACATATTTTATTAGATACAGTTTAAAAAAAATATATGTTGGTAGGACTGTTGGCGTTATCTTGGAGTTATTTTAAATGCTTGACTTTGAATAGAATAATATTAAAATCTGAGTTTTTTCCTATTAAATTACATTGTAATTCACATTTTTTTTTATTTTTCCATGATACCACAAACCGCATAAACCGTCTTATGCAATACCATTATCTTTTACCATGATAAAACCCGCTAAATATCAAAGCAATGTTAAACCCACTCCCATCTCAATTTCCCAGAAGCAACTAACTATAGATCGCAACCAACCGCGCACGAGGAAATCTATTCGTGATCGCCATGAGCGTCGGCGTCGCGGCGCTCCAAAGCGCAGGCTTATAACCGTCGACCACGCCACTTTCCTCAGTGAGTGACATGGTAGCATCAGCACTGTTTCGTATCCAAAAATATCCGCGTGGAGAGACATGTATAACGATGAACACCAACACAGCAGGCATAATATTTTTGGTAAGACTCCACCATTGAGTCATTTTTGTTAAAATTCCTGTAATGAAAGACCGCGGGGTTTGGGGTAAATGGGGATTTTTTCGCACGTTGGACATGATTCCTTGACCTATAATAGGCACCGCTTATCGAGGGTTCCCACGGGTATTGTATGGGTGGTTATTTTACTAAATATCTCATTAGTTTTTTGAATTAGAAGAGTTGGGGTGTAATTTTCTAATATTGTATGATAGCCGATATAAGGTTTCAATTAATTTCCTATCGACTAACGTGGTCGAAATTAATTGACGGACATCATGTGATAGTGTGTTCTTGTGGTAATTGAAGGTCTTTTACCTCTTATTATTGATCAAGATTCATCATAGGTGAAAAAAAACATTAAAATTACACGAGGGAAACCTCAGGATTACCACCAGACATTATTAGTTTTGGCGGGAGAATTTATTTTAACCATGTTAAACTCTTAACGCATTGACAAACATAGGTTTAAATTCATTCTACAAATTTGCAACAATAAGCGAACTGGACATGATGCAATAGTATAGAAATTAAAAATCATCGAGGTTGTCTACCCGACTGCTGCACCGGTTAAAATTATACGGAGAATTTAAATAGAATCGCAAATGCATGCTTTAAAATATTTTGCAGAATTGGCAGGATTCTTCTAAAAATTTGGACTTGGATTAGGGCGAAATTAATTGTGTTACACACCGCTTTTTTAATTTTCAACTTCAATAGCTATTTAGAAGTTCAAAGCACCTGTAAAGAATGATGCAACATCACAGGTTTATTCAGTCAACGTGGTAAAATGAAGAGGCGGTCAAACGTAACGAAACGAGGAAGAAAGATGAATGAATCAGTTTAAGCGCTTCTTTGTGCGACTTTATTTGCGAATTTTAAGAAACACAATCCATCAATCTTGTCAGAAAGAAATTCCACAAATTTTGTGGTTATTCTCCGGTTGGCAGTAGTTTACAACCTTTTTTTTATAAAGTTGTTTATATTTTCTGTTATTTTGTCTACAAGATGATTAAAGTCGTTTTTTTGGAATTTGCTTGAACTGAAATAAATTTGCATTGATTGAAATAATCCGACAATTGGTTTAAATAAATTTTAAAAACAGTTTTTTATTAGTGATCGGAGTAATAAAAACATTTGATTTTTTGCCGGTCAAAAAAACGCCATACATAAACTCGTATCAATAAAAAAGTTGTTTTGCACAAAATTTCAGTAAACAGAATCCAAAATAATTCAGTTTTCAACAACTTCAATACAGCTTTGTTTATTGTATTTTTAACACTTGCTTAAAATACGAGTGCAGATGTCAAATGGTTTCAACAAAATAAAAATTGGATAATTATATATCTTATATCAGTCATGCTGGAGAGGAAAACAAATTCATTGAAGTGGGATTAAAATTATTAAAACGACAGGCCGACTTATTTGACCATTAAAAATGTGTTTCGTAAGATCAATTTTAGTACAAAATATTGACACACGATGACCAGCTAATTAAAACTCAATTTTTTTAATAATTTTGATAAATCCGCGTACATCTATACGCACTTGAGTGAGCTTTATTTGATTTAGCTCTGTCAATAAAAGGAAGTATCAGGAAATACAAATATGCATCGTTAAACTCGTCAATTTGCCAAATTTTAATCGAACGAACCAATAAAACGAATGAACTGCTCTTCATAAAAAACTCATAACTATAATTACAAGTAACTGTATGAATGGACTCTATTATTATTTATGGGACTCGCGAATTTTAGTCAGATTAAAATACCAACATGTTGGGGGCTTTGGGAAATGTGCGGTTAAATTAGACAGGGTTTAATTTTAATTTTTATTAACCATATTAATGTTTTCGGATCGTTGGAGCAATTTCGACGGTGTGAAAAATTTTATTGGATTTTCTTGGTTCGAACGAGGAGACGGTCACGTATACTAGTTACATAATTAACCAGATGCAAAATTTTCTTGTTTATTTAGCTGATTAATGGCCACACCAAGACAATTGATTTTTTTTATTCAATAACGGCGTAATTTTAACATGACTTTTATTTGCCCTCAGTCACATTGAATTTGCTATAGTTTTAAAATAAAGAAGTAAAACGTTTATGTAGCGTGTAACAACAATTGGATATGACTTTGAATTTGTTACAAGTAGATTTTTTAATTGCGTTTGTAGAAGTAAAACAAACAACGTTCTTGCCGCTTTTGGCTACAATCCACCCCTATCTAGCTCGTGAAGGTCACATGAAGGGTGTGCGATCGTTCTAGGCGCCTTACAAGAATTTGGCATAAAACAAGGATCCGTGATTCTGAGGACAACGACATGGATTTAATGATAGAGTAATCCCCAAAATTGGGGAGATTACAGACGGAAAAATGTTGCGCAACATTGGATCCGTTTCCCGTTCAATTTGTTTTACCACCCCGATCGCAATAAAACTTCATTTTCGGGTCCTTGCGTAACAAAAGTAACGATTTCGAGTATTATTAGATCGATTTGTTTAATGAATCGCGCTATATTTTTAGGGAAAGTGTGACGGTAGTGGAATGATCGGCGTTTTCCTGCTGATATTCTTTTTATACGCAACAAAGTTCTAAAATTAATAAGACTTTGAACGTATGTAAATTTGGATTCGTTCATGCACTTTTGGCGGGAGACAACAGAGCTCTTTCATTGGCTCCACGCTGAAACTGAATCAAATCGATTCCTGCAAATTCAGGAGCTCCCACGCTCCTATGACGTAGCCGGTAATGTGCATGCAGCTACAATTTTTGCACGATAAGTGTGTTAATTAATTGGTCGAACACAACGCGATTTTGTCACATGGTAAATTATGATGCAACGGTTTTTGAACAGAAGAATAAACATTTTAATTTGTGTAAATAAGTAAAGTAAAGGTCGGGAGAAACGTGACCACTCCATTAGTCACACGAAAATTTAAATAAGCGAGTGGGATTTTTGATTTTCTGGTGTTCAATTAAAGTCATTTTTATTGTGGAAGTCGAATTCTGCCACTCAGATTTGCGTTTCGGTAGTTTAATAAGTTACTTTTACGTCGAACTAAATCTAAAGTTGGGCGTTGGAATCCACGAGGAATTTCATTTCGGATTTCAAATTTCTAGCACTAGAAAAACCTGAGAGGTTTATCCCATATAATTTCCAGAGATCTAAATAATATTAAGACTGCTTGTCACCTGGAGACGTCTCTTTGATAACTGAACGCGTTAATTGAATTAATTATTGACATGCAAAGATGTCATTATAACGTTTCTAAAAAGGTAACAATAACAGATTAAAAATACACCGCCATAAGACGTCGTTTTAGTCATTGTTTTTATTGTAACCAGTAAGACTTGAATGTTTAACAAGCAAATATTGTAACTATCCGAAATATAAACCGCAAATAATGTAGATTTGTCAGCGGCTATGTTGTGATTACTGATTATGATTAAACACACAAAAATATTTAAATGAAGTGTGTCTGTTGTTATAGTTTTATAATTTAACTGAACTTGTTCTTCACACCTTGATCAATATTTGCAATTACAATAAATGTAAGTTATCTATTTATTTCACCAACAGTGAAATAAAGAGGAACTTTTGTAAACAACCGTATTTGATTAGGAATTTCCATTTTAATTGGGTCAACGTTATTTGGAGCCATCCGACGTGCTTTTTTTTAAACAGATTTTCTGTAATATTTGAACAAATTTAGTACAGTAGCCTTTTGCTTGTACTTATAAATTTTACTGATTGTTGGCACACAAAGTGCATACAAATTTAAACCGTGTTTTCATAATCAGATGCAGGTGCATATCAACATGAAATTACGCCAAATTTATTTCCTAACATTACTGTTATTATCCAGTTAATGTTTGTAGACATAAATGTCTCATTTTGCGTTGAATTTGGGTACAACACCGTGAATATGTTTGTCACTTCATTTATTTTTTGTCAAATCTCGTCGTTCAAAATGAAAATGACCTCAGCGTAAAAAGCATTAAAGGTTCACGGTGTCGCTATTGATCGAACTTGTATTTTTAGATTTTTATTTATACGTTTTTAGTGTATATTTATCGCGTATTTATATTCGAAGACGACCACATTTGGATGGGAATTTTTAATTAAACGTTGAGACGAAAATCTTACATCAGATGTTCGCTCAATCTGACAGGTGTTCATCTTCAAACCAATGCGTTTTTCTTGAACGTTCATCCATTCAAATTAATCCACCCGGTGGTAACATTAAAGTCGGATTATCTGCTTTTGCAGAAACTGAGGTGGTTACAGGTGCGAACCTATTTTCTAACTCTCACTGTAAAATGATGCATGTTTGCTGAAAGCCGATAGTGACCTAATTGTTTATAATATTTTATAAACATCGAAGATAAAAAAATAATGAATACAAAGTTCGATTTCATGAATGTTACGGTTAATTTGAAATTTATGAAACAAAGCACAAAAGATAATAAAGTTTTTATTCAGAAGGTAGCCTTGAGTGATAAAATTTACGATTTTCTGGTTGCAATCCGATTTTGTCCACTTTGTTTGATTGGTTGCATATCGCAGATAAAACTTTCGCTTAGTCTTCGAAGTCGTTTTGACTTTAATTAATTAGCATGCAGATTTTACTTAGTAGATACGTTTAAGAAATTATCATAATCCCTTTTATTGACGATTGTAATAATAAATTAATAGTAATATTACTTCATTTTTGAGGTCATTGCCTTAGTATTGAACTCACTCGTCAATGTGCAGTTCACCAAACGCTCTAGTGCGGTTATGGCTTTGACTTTTTAAATCGTTTACAGCCACCTTACCGCAAACCCCTATAAACATAATAACGCTCAAGTGGTTGGGTCTCATCTGCCTTGAAATGAACCGTAATAAATATTTTTACCCAGCTGGTCAGTTTTACAAATCGAAACAATGAAATTCCTCAAAGTAGCTAGCGTTTATCATTCTGATAGAGCAGTTATTTGAAACTTTAGGTACAATTACAATTATTTTTAATCATATGAATACAGGAATTTTTTTTTAAAAATGATTCTTTTTCATGATAATTCATTATCAACATTAATTTATATAAAGCGATGAATGATTATAAATTATCATTAATTTTTGAAACTATCTGATTTTAGACGTCTATTTATTGAGTGCTATACTTAATAGAGCTGACCGATAACAATAATCAAGACACAACATTCAAAACACGTCTAGGAATTCTGGATTACCGGAAGTTTCAATGTTTTTTCGGCATATTTGATCTTTGACCCTCATAAACTGCAAAGAAAGGGCTAATGAGGGGGATGAGATTTTCTTTGACAGTGGATAAAAATGGATGATATAATCTGATTATCTCACATGTATAAACTTACCAAGACGCCAAGTTTTTGGGACTTTCCAGTTTCTTTTATTATGTCGGTTTAAAATTAAAGTAAAAGGGCAAATGTGGGGGTGAGAATTTACTTTAGTGCTTACACTTTTGAAAAGAATGAGTTTCTAGTAAAATTCAGCTTCGTCAACGTGTGTCTTTTCTTTTTTCTGTATTTTTTTTGGTTCCTGAGTTTCGAATTCGAATTTCAAACAGTCTTTCTCTAGACTAAGAATAGCAGATCCTTATTTTCATAAAGGTATGTTTTATATATAATTAGAACTACATTTATTATAATTAAAGAATCATTATGTGGAGACATTGGAATCACAACGAATTTGATCTTCAAGAAAATAGCGACAACATGGAATTTATCGAAATCGATGAGGTGGTTCAACCACAGGATGAGAACTTTAATGGAGATGTTGAAGTAATTGGCCTTGAAGATGTTGAACCCGAAGTAGATATCGGGGCTACACCTCGTATGTCTCGTATGCATTTACCACCGGAAGCTAAAGAAATAGTTTTAAATGTATACGGATATCTTAAAAATAAATGAAACAGAATAATTGGCTAATTGGCTATCTTGTTATAGTTTACGTGAGATAATAAGATTATTCCACAAGTTTACTGTGACAATCAATCGAGTTATAAGATAATTATTATAATTTTATTTGTAAGTTTCATATAATTGCACTTCAAGTCGTATTTTGAGGAATTTCAAGACTGGCCAGCTGGGTAAAAATATTTATTACGGTTCATTTCAAGGCAGATAAGACAAAACCACTTGAAAGTTATTATGTTTATGGGGGTTTGCGGTAAAGTGGCTGTAAACGATTTAAAATGTCAAAGCCATAACCGCACTAGAGCGTTTGATGAACTGTATAACTAAAGTTTTTGTATAATTCCTAATAGTTTGGTCGATTCACTCATATTATTTTTACCACACTGATGAAGGTAAAGCATGAAATAAACAAGCAAAGATAAACAGATTTAATTAAATGTGTTTTTGTTTGTGGCTGCCCAAAAAAGATAGAATAAACTTTTCTCAAGTCGAAATTCCAAGATTTACGTACAATTTTCGCTTGATTAAGTGTATTAAATAATTTCAAGATGTAAACAGTCTTGAATTGCGCTTGCCAAAGAATATTTCATTTCGTAGCATGTCAAGGTTTCAAATAAAACAACAGACCTGAGTAAATCTATTTATTTCACAAAATGTTTACACTAGATTTTAATCCTGTAATTCTATCTTTTTGTTCTATATTTTGTAATACTATGCTGCTTTTGTGTCCGTCAAATTTAACTGAAAAAGTGTATTAATTGAAATAAAAATGTTGGTGCCAAACATTTTTTTCTTAGAAAACAATCATAAATATCCAGACGTTTTCACAAACCACTGTCCTTATGATAAAATTTATAACGGTATTATAAAATCTCTAATTCCGTTCAAGAAAAATTCGGTGATTTATACAAATTCTGTTTTTTTTATTGACCTTCAACTCGAATTTTTGGCAGCGCGCACCCTTGCAATATACATTTTTAGTGTCGGAACGTTTATTTTTCCTGCTTGTGTTATTATCGCACCTATTTAAGGTTTCAACAAGACATTAATATCGACTCTTACTTTTTCTAAATTTAGAATCGCGAATATCAAATGTCTTGCACTCTTCCTCAATTTAAAAGAATATTTGTTTTGGAACGGAGCATATGTCAAATAAATGCCAATCGTCAAGTCTTTTTGACTACGTGAATTTGGTCAAAGCCAAGAAAAATTTACCACGAAATCACACCGCAGGAAGGTCGCATTGTTTTATTTTTAATACTATTCACGTGGTCATTTATTTCTGTTGCTATTTTAATTCAGGCGCCGGCTGGTACAAATATGCAAAAACAAGCATTGGAAATGTTACGCGTTGGAAGTAATTTCGACACTGCCTAAATCATGAATTGGTGCCTGTTTGGTTAATTGGCACCAGTGGCAGACTCCACGCATGATAATTCCTTTAGTTACTCACCATTTGTACACTCCAATTCATGACAAAAATACCGATAGAGCGAGTTCTATAAAAAACCATCAACAAAATTTAAATTGGCAAAGTGGTTGGCATGTTTCCCTCGGACTCAGGACGACCGTCAGTTAGTGCAAAGTGATTGAGCTGGTGAGTTGGATAGATAATGTTAGATACCATCAAAGAAATCCTGGACTGCGGGTTTATAAAGGCTTTTCAACAGTCTTCGACGCAAGCACAAGGTACTTTTCCATTCCTAATTTTCATGGAAGGTGTTCAACAGATCTAACTATTATATAACGACGAAGTAAATTGAAGTGTCACCTCTTAGACCCAGACGTTGAATTAGAATTAATTTGTTTGATTCTGGATCGCTGAAAAACTATTCCTGGCTTTTTGAACCTTGCCAAGAAAACTAAATATTTTTGGCTGATTTATTTTGTTGCTTTTTCAAGTTCAAATTAATTGTACCACCCACTATTTTGTCTCTAACGTCATCTCATGGTTTTGCCAAAAAACTACACACTAAATAAAGTAGAACGTGGACTAACTCGAGAGTACTAAACTGGAACAGGTGTTTCGTGTCCTAAATTAGAACAAATCGTTGACATCAATACTGTATAAAATCGCACGTTTGGTCTATCTTCACTCAATTTAAAATAAATCTCAATCAACTGCCGCTGTCATCAATTTGATAGTAAATATTGAATTGCTACTCAATAAATTTCAACCTTGAGTCGCCACAATAAATCATTCAAAAGTCTTCGAGAAGATTCTTTTTTCTTTTGACTTAAAACATTGTCTTGACGTCATAGTTTAATAACTGGCATTTTACAACCGTTTATTTGATATCAGTCAATGAAACAGAGAGTGGATAATTAATAAACACCGAAAACAATTTGGTAGTTGAGGCGTAGTAAAGCACCGGACGAAGACAGATCGATAAGCCCATTCACCGAGGTCTGTGAAAATGCAGAAATGCACGCGGAATATTTGCTTTTAATGTCAGCAAACAAGTGGAAAATCGATATTGAATCGAAGGAGAATTGGTAGGTTTAGCAGATGTGGGTGTACTTGAAATATCGGAAAATGCAAGGCGTTATTTTGCACAATATTTGCATGTTTATGAGTGATATTAAAATGTCGTAAAGCATTGAAATAAAAATATTTTTTTGGAATTAGTCAGTTTCTATGGGTAATAAATGTCGGATTACGGTTTTCATTGCTCGTGGTCAATTGCCAAAAGTTTGATACTAACTCTAGGAATAAGTTCATGGTAGTAAAATAAATTAGCTATTTAGGTGTGTAGAGAAATTGCTGGTCCACACATAATAATGTTTCGTTTTTTGGTTTTGGACAGAGGTACTTAAAAATTTTAATGTTGAACTCCATTTTCATTTCTACAAAAAATTTAGGGGAACAAAAAACTTGCTTGTATTGCTCTCATCAAAATTTAGCAAGAACATGTCAGTAGGTCATTTCTTGTCAACACAAGAAACTCCTGCCAAAAGCAATTATCCTATTTAACAACATGACGTGCACTTCAAGACTGTTTTAATGTACGGAGACAAGATCTGTGGACTAAAAATTTTCAAACTTTAATTCTAATGGTGCCACAAGGAAACAATTCCAACTTGTTATCATGACGTCCGAATATTAAATTAAAATTTCAAATTAGTGCTTTGAATTCACCAGCACATGCCAATATTGATTTTAATCTCTTTAAGCCCGCTTGACATTCAGCCCCAAACAGAGATAATTTTAGTAAATTTACTTTTGGTGTTGTAAAAACGCCGAGCGCCAAATTCAAATATTTCATGTTGGGGCCAAAATTATAAGTAATCTCGAGCTGTTTGTCATTTTTCATATGAGCATGCAAAAGGAAAAACGAACTTTAGCCACCGATGGAATTTCTCATTTCAGCGTCGCAGCGCGTTTTGTCTAACATTGATAAATATAAAAAATTACTTTTTGAGCGTTTAATTTTATACCATTTCAATCAATATTTAATATACGAACTTGGAAATGCTTGAATAAATACTGTCACAAAGTTGTGAACAAAGTTAGACAACGACCGCGAAAATTTGAGGTTCAAGTTTCTCAACCTTTGGCATACATTTTTTAGATGAAGATTTCCACGCAAAGCACATTGAAAGTGCTTGAATGGAAGTGTTTGTAAACGATTCAATAAAAGACTAACAACAGAGAAATAAAAGTTGTAAAATTTAACGATATGTAATACAATCATTCCAACAGTGTTTCTGAAATGTGAAACACGGTTAGCTTTAATCGTAGTAAAAAAAATAAGCAGCAATAAGAAAATATGAAAAAAAATACAAATAAAATGCTTCTCTGCTAACACCCCAATTTGTATTCTCTCAACGGTGGATTTCGCTCTCATTTCCCATCACTTTTCGCAAACCCCAGCAATAAATTAATTATTAAGCACTTAGGTAATTTCGCTACGTTAAAAATTGATAATGCAAACGACGTCTCTCGTTTATCAATAAGTTCTGATAAATTAATTGTTTTGTAAATGATCAAATCAAAACGTGATTTATAGTTATCTTCCAAATATTTTTATCTAAACCTAATTAAATAAATTCAGCTCCGATGCCTTTTTGAAGGTAGTGAATCAATCTCAACCGCACCTAGTTCTTCAGTTCACGATGGACTTTCTTGTTACAGGAAACAATAATGCGCCCCCAAAAGATGGTGTTCAATGGCGTGGCAGCAGGACAAGCAACGGCCAATGTAACGGAACAGGCTGCGGCCTCAAGTTCAACGGGTTCGGGAGCGACGCCGAAAACGGCGGCGGCTTCAATGGTTCGGAAGAGTCAGCCGCAGGAGGGCCGGACCAGCTGGAGGGGCCGGGCTCAATTGAGAATGACACTATTCACCTCAAGAGACGGGTGGGACTCGTCAGTGGGGTGGCTTTAATTGTCGGGACCATGATAGGTAAGTCCACGGGCTAATTGGGCTAATTTCATGAGAAATTCCATTTTGGCGAATTAATTTTGGATTTTTCTTTTCTTTGAGTACATTTACGGTTTATAGATGACAGTTTCCATGTTTAACCCTTTCTTTTCCTTCTGATAAAAGAGTAAAAAAATATTTTTTAGTGTCTTTTGAACTATCAGTTTTTAATTCATTTTTTTCAATATTTATAAAATTGCTTAAAGTTTGGAAAAAAATTTAATCTTGTGGTATTTTTTTGGAACAAACAAATCCATGTCTTTAAAACATAAAAAAATCTAATTTCAGTTTTATATATTGTCTGCAAAACTACCCAAAAAACGTGATATTGATAACATTAATTTAATTGTTATGATTGTTACGACCCTCGACACAGGCTTTGAAATAAATTTTAAAAAATGTGAAGTGCAGATAATGACTGGAAAAATGGTGAATTAGATTATCTACTGTTTTAAAGAATAAAATTACAACTTAAATAACAATTATCTGGTAGTTTTATCGCCGGTTTTAACCATTTTTAAATCTAAACAAGAACACTTCAAAAATTCCGATATTTTTATTCCTGTGATAATACTAAGCCACGATAGACACACGATATCATATGTTTTTTTTTTATCTTTTATCTTGTATTATAGCGTAAATAAATGAAAAGAAAATCCACAAGGTGAAACCTTTTTAAAAAATGCTGCGCTCATTTCAATGCAAATTGCAGGACTAATAATTTTTTGTTGGCTTAGGTTCCGGAATTTTCGTTTCCCCGTCGGGTCTGTTGGAAAGAACCGGATCAATCGGGATGAGCTTTGTGATATGGATGTCGTGTGGGTTGCTATCACTGCTAGGTAAGGACACGAGAAATTTTGTGTTAACGTGACTTGTAGCATTTATGTAAAAAGGTTGGGACACTTAAGTTATCTAATAATCTAATAATAAATTCATTTACTGTACTAATTGAAAATGATTTGAAGATAATATTGGAAAGGAATTTATTTAGGGATCGCGATACGATGCATTTGTTGAGATTTACACGAATGACGGCGCTTTGACGTCAATTTAGCACATGATACTTCCATTTATTTTTAACACCGAGATTTAAAATACTGCATTTATATCAGTTTAAAAGCACTCTTGAATTCTTGAGGACGTTTGCTTACGACAAGGTCAATTGTACACACAAAATAAATAAAAAATATTTATTTATAAAAAATATTTATTTATTTTAGCTTTAAAGTGGTCTTTATATTTTATCAAGTTATTTAGTTCTATAAAAATGACACACACAAAATTTGAATTTCAAATGTTCCACACCTCATATTTTATGTTGCCACTAAAAAAATAACGTTAATGTTAAATCGCCTCTATTTTACTACTGAGCAAAAAATTTTGGACGTCGATTTTCTGTCGCCCCTTAAAATCCCACCTAAATTAAGCTTTACTGCCATTCTGATAGACATTTACGTTTGAGCTTTATGTTTAGAGGTTGTAGATGTTCCGAACATTGGTGCCCAAATTTTTTTGCTCTCATTCGTACCCTAATGTGCAAAATTTCGAGATTTAAGTTGTGTTTATTTTCGTCTTCACGCACATTTTAATAAGAAAATAATTTAATACTAAAGTGGTTTATATGAGGCAGATTCGCAAATAACTGTACGAATCCGATAAAACTTGACGTAGGTTCAGATCCCGATCGGTATTTCACTCGCATGATCACGTTTGTACACTTGAGCCACAAATAACAATTTGTTATATCATGGAACGACTACACATATTCTAGTTTTGCTGACTATGAATTTTAAAATTTTATATTTCAACCCCACATCGTGCAAATTTCTACAACATTGAACAAAAAATCCAAACACGCCTTGCAGCGATTTTCTCTCAACATCGTATTGACATGCTGTTTCTAGTTGATAAAAGCTTTCAGGCTAAAGATGTAAGAAGAAAAAGTGAGTTAATGTATATTAAACTGCAAGTTCTAACATTATACAGAAATGGTGGATGCGCCGGGAGAATACAATTTCCTTTGGTTGAATTATTATACTTATTTCTTGTTATTTTTCCAGGCGCGCTTGCCTACGCCGAGCTGGGCACCATGAACACGTCATCTGGGGCGGAATATGCCTACTTTATGGACGCATTTGGCGCACCACCTGCATTCTTATTCTCTTGGGCTAGCACTCTGGTTTTGAAACCGTCGCAGATGGCAATCATTTGTCTAAGTTTCGGTAAATACGCCGTTGAAGCTTTCGTCACGGAATGTGAACCTCCTGAAATCGTCGTCAAAATGGTTGCTCTCTTGGCTGTTGGTAATAACTCCAATACTCTTTAAATTCCGTATTTCATATTTTGTTTCAGTCGTGATTTTGTACGTGAACTGCTACAGTGTCAACCTGGCGACGAGTGTTCAAAACGTCTTCACCGCCGCCAAACTGGTCGCTGTACTTATTGTGATAGCAGGAGGGACTTACAAGATTTTTGAAGGTAGATTGATAGAGAAATGTACCCGAAACAATGTTTTTATTTTAGTTGTTAAGACAAGATTTTTCCGGAATTTTGAATTTTCAAAATTCTGGATCAAATTACACAGCGAACTACACTTTTAGAATTTTAAGGAGATATTGGCTAAGATTGAATTTTTTTCTCGAAGGTAGTACTCAGCACCTACGCGAGCCTTTCAGGGGCACTCAATCTTCCATTGGGAACATTGCAACGGCCTTTTATACGGGCCTATGGGCGTACGATGGCTGGAACAATCTCAATTACGTAACGGAAGAAATAAAGAATCCTTCACGGTAATTACCAAACAGTAATAAAATCGTGTCGATATTACGTATTGGTATTTTAGCAACTTACCTCGAAGCATTATGATTGGAATCCCATTGGTAACAATCTGTTACGCTCTGATCAACGTCTCGTACTTGACAGTGATGTCACCCATGGAGATGATCACAAGTGAAGCTGTTGCTGTGACTTTTGGTAACCGTGTCCTGGGAGTTATGGCCTGGTTGATGCCACTTTCGGTCACGATCTCCACTTTTGGTGCTGCTAATGGAACTCTTTTCGCCGCTGGACGGTTATGCTTTGCCGCAAGTCGTGAAGGACATCTTGTGGATATTCTCTCGTACGTCCACATCCGCAGATATACTCCATCGCCTGGACTAATTTTCCACGTAAGATAAACCAAAGGAATATAAACCTTAATAACGCTTCTGGTTATAGTCGGTAATAGCCGCAGCTATGGTGCTGTATGGTACGATTGGGTCACTGATTGACTTCTTTAGTTTCACGGCATGGATATTTTATGGAGGTGCTATGTTGGCTCTGATTGTGATGCGATACACTAAGCCAAATTATCCGAGGCCCTACAAGGTACAGTTTTGCACAATTAAGTAATGTTTAACTGTTTTTTTTTGTTGTAGGTGCCAATTATCATTCCTTACTTGGTCTTAGCGATCTCTATCTACCTGGTAATAGGTCCCATAATAGACAAACCTACCATTGAGTACCTGTATGCAGCCCTGTTCATTTTGGGAGGGATGATCTTTTATGTCCCCTTCGTACATTACAAAATGCGAATTCCCTTCATGGGTAAATTTCCTCTTCAAACTCTTCGATTAAATACTTTGCTGTTTTTTTTTTCAGATGAAATGACTGTCTTCTTGCAAATGATATTTGAAGTAGCACCAACATCAACAATGTTGGAGTGAACTAGAAGAAGCTCAAATCAAATTTATATATTTGTAGCTTGTAGTAGATCATGGTTACAGGTAAATTAGGTTTCATCTATACAACATATTTTTGTTAACGCGCTTAAATATAAAGTGTAGATGGAACTAGTTTGTTAAATGTAAATAATTGCACGGATCATTCCTAGCCATCGGATATTTCATGGGGTGCAACGTGGATATCCATTCTTTAAGACGTTCAAATAAAATTAGTGTGAAGCAATAAACCAACTAACAGTAGAAAACTAAATGTTAAACTTTCAGAATAGCGAATTAATGGTAAAGGGGTGTTGTTTGACACTTTTATTTCGCTAATTTTATTTGAATTTGCAAGCTCTGCATTTTGTATGAAGTATACATTTATAAAAAGAAAAAGTCTGACTTTTTTATAAAATTATTTTTGTACAGTAACAGTTCCTGTAACCATGATAATTTAGAACGTTAAAATTATAAATTGACATGTTTAAGGTAAAAATATGGTCCTATCATTCCTTACCTAAACATGGTTAATGTATTTTAGACTATACTTTTGTTTAAAGAAATTTTATTTAATTTCTTTTTATTATTAAAGAGCCAAAACTTAAGAGAGTGTTATTACAAAACAATTTTTTGATATTACATGTACTTGGAGTACTACGAAATTTTTAATAGTTTTTTTATACGTTTAGTAACATATCTACAAATACTCTCATAGAATTTAAAAACATCGAGTTATAAAGCAAAAGTGTTGTTTTTATTATTTGATAAAAAGTTTTGTATACAATTTAGAATTACATTGTTGCCAAATGTAAAGCATATAATGTTGTGCAATATAAAATAAATATATTGTAATAAGTATGCAATCTTTTTTAAATAATTCCGACAAAACCTGATGCCTTACGTTGCATTTTACAGAATTGTAAATTTTGTATTTTCCCGCTACATCGTTAGCGAAGTTCTTCATCCAATCAAGAACGTTATCAAGTCTAGTGGAATTTGAAATTCTGACGTCACTTGGCCACAAAGTTCTTGAGTTCTTTTTAACCTCACATTTTCATGTTTTTGTTTAATAAAATCAAAGCTCGAACCTTTTAATTATTTATAACAATGTCTGAGGATTTTATACCAACAAGGGGATCAAGCAAAAAAACAGAGTGTAAGAAAACCTTCCAGTCGATAACCTACGAATCGTACAAACCAAAGAATAAAAGAAAAGTTGCGATAAATAAAGTGAATTCACAGGAGCAAGCAGACGAATTTAACATCAAAAAAGCTAGACATGAAATCGTTAAATTTGGAATGTCTGGATTTGATCCACAAAAGAAAGAAGAAGCGAAAATTCAGTTGGCAATCAAACTAGGTGAGATTGTTGGTGAGCGCTTTTTTACTAAATGAGATTTCAGGGGCAAAACCACCTAAAAATAAGTACAAAAACTATCGCGTTTTAAAAGAGGAAAAGGCAAAACAAAAAGAAGAGGAAAAATCCAAGTTACAGTTCCAACAGTTGGGAAAAAATTCAGTAGGGAAATCAATAGCTAAGAAGAAGGGATTTAACCGCAAACGAAAAACAGTCAACACAGGCATCTTAGACATATATGGAAAAGTTAAAGTAGTCAATAAAAATGATTGAAATTATCATGCTTGTTTAATTTAAATCTTGCGCTTTGAATTTTAGTAACTTCACCTGTCACTTCTCCGGTTGGCCAACCTGCAAAGTTGTGGCGGTGGCGGCTGTGATGGTGGATGAATATACCCAAAAGTGCGTTCAAATTTGTAAAATGTTGCTTTGTACGTACGATTTGCTCAGCAAGAAAGATATTTAAAGCAATACTCTATCGAATTAAACTCAGAAGTGATCGTGCTATCAATAAATAGTGCTTCATACTGAGGTATGTTTGTACACAAGTTCACATGGTAGACGCTCTTGTAATTCTACAGAATTCTCTGTTTGTAGGAATCTATTCAAGTAAGGAAAGTACAATATGATGCCTTTGGGGGGCACCGCCCCTGTGCATTCTTCCACTAACGTGTCTCAACCTGCTCCAGCGACTAACACATCCCTAACCCCAACAGGAGGCTCAAATAAAAGCAGCAGCAACCTAGTAAGTTGTTTAGTAATTTTCAGCACAAATAAAGCGAATGTTTTTTCAGAAACCAAACTATACACTCAAGTTCACGTTAGCAGGACATACTAAAGCTGTGTCTTCAGTAAAGTTTAGCCCAAATGGAGAATGGTTGGCAAGTTCTTGTAAGTTGAGCTGATTTTATCGTCTGTGTTTGTAATGCGATGTTTTTAGCTGCTGATAAGCTCATTAAAATATGGGGCGCTTATGATGGCAAATTTGAAAAAACAATCTCTGGCCATAAACTAGGAATTAGTGATGTAGCATGGTCCAGTGATAGTAGACTGTTAGTATCAGCTAGCGACGACAAAACGTTAAAAATATGGGAATTATCATCAGGAAAATGTCTGAAGACGTTAAAAGGACACAGCAATTACGTTTTTTGTTGCAATTTCAATCCTCAGTCAAATTTAATAGTTTCTGGTTCTTTTGATGAATCAGTCAGGATATGGGATGTAAGGACAGGGAAATGTTTAAAGACTTTGCCTGCACATTCTGACCCTGTCAGTGCTGTCCATTTTAACAGAGATGGATCTCTCATTGTTAGCAGTAGTTACGACGGATTATGGTAAGAAAATAAGAGTGAATATATTTACCACAATCATTTTAAATCTTTTAGTCGCATTTGGGACACAGCCTCAGGTCAGTGTTTGAAAACACTAATTGACGATGATAATCCTCCAGTATCATTTGTTAAATTCTCACCCAATGGGAAGTACATTCTTGCTGCTACTTTAGACAACACCTTGAAGTTGTGGGATTATGCTAAAGGAAAGTGTCTGAAAACTTATTCAGGGCATAAGAATGAGAAGTATTGTATTTTTGCCAATTTCTCGGTAACTGGAGGAAAATGGATTGTTAGTGGCTCTGAGGATAATTTGGTGTATATCTGGAACTTGCAGAC
Source organism: Gnatocerus cornutus (assembly GCA_029298725.1). Lineage (NCBI taxonomy): Eukaryota > Metazoa > Arthropoda > Insecta > Coleoptera > Tenebrionidae > Gnatocerus > Gnatocerus cornutus. Next base: position 5,573,318 of record CM055514.1, read on the forward strand.
AAAGGAAATAGTACAAAAGTTGCAGGGCCACACAGGTGACTTAACTAATATAAAAATTGTTTTGATTTTTAATCTGTTTTTTCAGATGTTGTTCTCTGCACCACATGTCATCCCACTGAGAATATAATAGCCTCAGCAGCCCTGGAACATGACAAAACCATAAAACTTTGGAAAAGTGATACGTAATCTGTACATCCTTTCAAAGCTTGTAAAATAAAAGAGAATAATTTATATTTTTTTATGAACAAAGTGATGAAACATGGTTGTTAGAATCATTGATTAATTTGAACTTATTGTAAATCGTTTGATAAGTATTAACATTAATTGCGTTAAGTATAACTTAATATACATTGAAGTGTCAAGTTTTTATTGTTCTTTTTTTCTATCAATAGAGGTGAGTGAAGAAAAACGCCCTTTGTAGTGAATATATTTTTTAATATATAAATAATATTAAATAATTTCTCTAAACAAAAAATAGACATCACATTTGATCACATCTTTTGTAAAGCATACTCAGCAATACATAGCACAAAAACATTTTTAAGTACAGTATGTACATCACAGCAATATCAAAACTCGCTTGGTTTTTACAATTAAAAAAACAGGGAGCTCTTGGTTAACTTAGAGAACTTTTAAACTAATTACGGTTGTTGGCCTACTCACAAATATTTTACAAATTGTTACATTTCATCAAAAAACTATGTTTGGCTCTCATATGACTTCTCAACGTGTCGATTCTGCTGTACGTGGCCGGACAATATGGACAAAGTGACCTCTGAGGATTGTGCGAATGATAGTGGTGCCATCGATTGGTCACTTCTTTGCTACAAGTCTTACATTTCCACAGGAGGAGATTTGAAGAAGAGGGCTCAAACATCTCGTTATACGAAAGACTCGGACCTCCGTTTTGATCTGCTGAAACAATTTTGATTACAATACAAATTCAAACATAATCTATAAACAGCAAATATTTAAATAAAACGCACGAGTCTATTTTATATACAATTTAATGAAACAATTAATAGATACAAGAATTATATATAAAAACCAAACAATGGAATATATACCCTGATTATAATAATTTTGATGGTACAACTAAAAGGGTCGATGCTTTGGCTAATGGTAAAAAATTTGGCGCTTGTAAGTAATCACAATAAAAATCAACCTGAAGAATACGTCTTTGTGTCTCCCCGTTTGAAAATCATTGTTCGATTCGTTGTGATCTTTCTTAGTTGTTCAGTCTTGAAAATTTGCACTAAAGTGTGATTTTAAAACGGAAAGTTCCAAATGAGCAACAAGACTTCGTCCCTTCCAGAAACGAAACCTTTTCACGGATAAATTACAAATATCATGTTTATAAATTTATTCAGCTTATAAAATACTAACTTTATACAAGTAATAAATTATTCAGATTTGCTATTTTTGAACGTTCTATGACTGACAGGAGTCGGACGAACCAATAAATAAACGTAATATGGCAGCAAACATCACCTTTTCATCAAAACAAAACGCCACGATCTACATTAACATTTCCCGCTCCAGAAATTTCTACACTCACTTAAAATTTAAAGTCTACTCTATTAGCTGACGATTTATTGTTTATTGAAAATAAACATTACTAAACTAAATTATGACTAGCAAAATTAAAAGCTAAGTTAACATTTTGGCAATCTGGCTTTGGCTATCTTATGACTAGTTACAATTATTACTATTCCAAAGAATTTTGAAAACAATATATCTACTAAAAACTTCCAAACCAACTCTCTAAGATATATACATCCAATATGCTTAAAAATATACTCTTTAAAAATGTCAAAGCTTGACATCCGCTGCGTATCTAATTATAAATACAAAATTATATTTCAGTCACAAATTACTTTTCAAATCGATTTATACAATGACAAGACCATGGATAATTAATTGTACAATTTACATTTTTTATACAATTTTACGACTAACTGTTACTTTAACGTTAGAAGTATGAAAATTTGAGAAAACATTTATGTACAGATTTACTTATCGTGCCGTTCATTTCCTAATCAGTTTCTGAAGTGCACAAGTATGTCAAGTGTGAAAGACAGTTTTATTTTCGGTAAAATAAAATGTGATGTAGGAAGACGTAGCACCCGAATCAAATAAAACAATACGGGATTTACAGGAAGACTTTGGAAGACTTCCCGTGGAAACAAACTTGCACACGTTCAGATCAAATAAATAATGGAAGTTTTTGTACCTATAATAAATTAACTAATTTGAAACTAAGAGTCTTTGGTTAATACCAACACACAAAGGATAAAATCGTACTTATAAATAAGATAAAATATATTTTTTAATTATTAAAATTGGTTAGTTGTAAATAAGTTGTACTTTTGATCGCTCTACATATTATAATGGAAATTGCACTAATCGTATTTGGTCTGCATATTTGGCAAGTGACTAGCAAGTTTGCGCAGATGAAGCGTAGCTGATTCTATAAGATTTGGAAAAAGATCGCGCAAACCATCCCATCAGTGTAATATCACGTCCTTTGAGGAAGAAACCGAAGAGACTAGAAAGGATTCGCCCTACACCTATTTAAAATGATTTTCATTATAATATACGTGAGCAACAGTTAAAAATACTCTGTACAATTTGGTATCAACCAAAAAAAAAATCAAGACTCACTTGACTACGTTTGTTCAAACCTTCTAATCACCAAATATCAGCTAAGCAACTGTCGGATGTTTTGTCCTCATGTGTAGTAATAAAGTATCACTACGTGTGTACACTGCTGGACAATGCGCACACGAATACTGTCCTGGGAAGTGTACATAATAATGATTTCGTGTATTGCTCACAATTTTTCCACATAGTACACATCGCCGTCTCTCATCCATCGATCCCACTCTTTCAAATAATTGCGACACCTTGTAGCATTTTATATCTGTAACAAAAAGAGAAAGGTTAACAAATGTAGAAAGTTTGGAAATGTTAGTATTACCGGTTTAAATACTGGATTTCCATCGTAATGATGAGCTACTTCTAGCATGCTCTATGACACTAAAGTGCCTATAGTAGTGCCATTACAACGTTACAAAAGCATGACACTAGATACTTAATTAGTTAGCAACGTTATCGCACACTTTGACAAAATCACTGGACGCAAAAAGCGGACAAGGAAGAAAATAATCAAATTTAAAACACACCACTTTTAATAAAAATTAATAAAATACATAATAAATGCCTTAATGAATGCATATCAATCTTAAATAACGTTTTACATTACTTAAATACTAATGATTTTAAGTAACACTGAATGGTGGTGAAAATGATATTAAGCAAGATATTTGATCATTGAGCACATCAGACAATGAAATTTTACAAAAGAAAATGCAAAACTCTGTTTCATCAGGATGATTAAAGCCGAACGTATGGCCTTTTCACAAACAAAAAATCTTACACGTAAATATATTTTCTCCTAGATAACCGCAACCTTATAAAATTGTTCTGTAATTATAAAAAAATAACTCGTTGTAAGAATCGTAATTCTAAAATCAACAATAACAAAACTATTTTTTATGAAATCTCAATATACAACGCCTTTTACAAACTGTACACGATCCAAATTCAAAGTAGTACAACAACAAAACAGTTACAACTAAATATTGCACATTTTATATTTTATTTCAAATAGTAGAAGGTTGTTAGCACCAAACCTATATTATCACAATCATTCTAGTTGCTCACCCAACTTTTCGTCATATCGTAATGCCAATATATTATAGAAATCTTTAGTATATAGTATATTATTATAAAAACTAACAACAAATGTATCGCTTTTTCAAAGATAAAAAAACATGCTCTTACCTAAGTTAATGCACTAGGTTTATATCATAAAATAAACATTTGTGAATATATTATAAGCAAATCTTCTTAAAAAAAAACGAATACCCTTATTAAACACCACACCTGTAACACCAAATTGAACCAACTTATATAAAACTAAGGTACCATATCACGCAATTCAATGAATACAAAGATCCTGTAAAAATTACGGACAGATGGTTTTCAACAGATCAATTTGTTCCACAAATAATCCTAACTTTAGAGTTTTTAACTTACATAATTAACTATTCAAAGGCCGCCGATACCTTAATATAGGTACAAAATTTAAAAAGAGATTCTCTACTTTAAACCTTAGTGTTAAAAACGAGTTGAGAATATGAGGTAATATCAAAGTTATTTAATTAAATTGCACTTAAATTATACACTAGTTAGTTTGGCAATATTTAAATAAGATAAATAAAGTTTAATACAAAAAGATTTGACTTGTAACCGCTCTACATTGAAATTCTAATGCAAACCCATTTAAACGGACGGGCATAAGCTATTATACATGAGTTTTAAACTAATAATATGTGAGTCTCTTTTTTTTGTTTTAAATTAAGTTAGATATACAGGGGGCATCCACGGATTGCCGAGTTAACTTGTAGAAGATATAAAATTTTAAATAAGAGCTTTACAATTGCACAAAGTTTCTAAAATTATGTAATTTTTTTTCAACCCATGTTCCATACAAAACTAATCTACCGTAACGGCAATAGGAAATAACATTGAGAGTGAGAGGGCAAAACTTTTGATTCGTTAAGTACAGTAGGTCAGTCTTGGGTGGAACCCTGTATATTACATCATATATAACATCACAGATATCTTTACAATCTTAGGTCGTAATATTTTGCAGGATGACATCATTTAGATGCAAACACATTTTAAATTGTCTGACAATCGTCGGGAGTGGAAGTACGTTCAGCGGGGACCTAATAGACTAGAAACATTGTAATAAAAAGTAACATTTTGCTTTAAGCAAGTCGGGGGTTCAACCAGGTGACAGATTAAAACATGCTTGCACAAAAATGGTACAAAAATGTTTAAAAAGACTATCTATATAATGAATATAGTACCGTTTTACAGTTGCATTAAATAATACCTTGCCGAGATTTCAGTCGTAGCTTCAAAGTTCCATCGAAATGAAATAAACACTAGAAATACATGGTCCAAGGAAATTATCCTGTGCAAGTCTTTACATAGACGGCAGTCTCGCCACTGCCTTTCATTCGTTTTTTGCTTTAATAAGGTACTTCAACAATTAGCTAGAGTAGAACGTTGGTAGCTAGGAGGAGCACAAAGCCCTGTAGTACAAGTAATAGTAGAGCCAAAATCAATCAGCCGTTGTATCATTGGTAATCGACGGTGCTTCGAACTTCCTGGTGTCGGGATTGTAGCGCGGATGTTTGAATTTGCAATGAGTGCGCAGATTGTCGCTGCGTGTATACGTGGCTCGACACAGGGGACACTCAAACCTGCCCGGGAAGTGCACATGATAGTGGTTGCGAATGTGCGTCACTATTTTCCCACACAATTTGCACCGGTGCAGGTTGCAGCCACCTGGCAGCTTGTCAAACGTTAGCCGCATATGCCAGGTTTTTGAACCTGCAAACGAAAACAGTAGTTTAACGCAACGTTAATGGTAAGTGTTAATATTAATTGTGACAGCAGAATAGTGACAATGGTGCACCCCAGAGCAAGTGAAGCTTTTCAGTACCAGATGCTGAGTAACTACGCGCGTTTTTCAACACGAGCGACACGTTACATTCTAGTACTGAAAATCTATGAAGCTGCCGAGCCATTTTAGTTATTTAAGATTATTTGCGGAAATTCAGAAATTGAATACATGCATAGTGAAGAAACTAATTAAATTAAAAGTAATACAGAGGTTCAGAACCTGCACCAATGAAAACACCATCGACAAGTTTTTATTTACATTTTTATTTTTCATTATGTACAATTAAATTTCATTTTACATCTGCGTGTGTGGAAATAAAAAACAATTTTTATGTACCACACGTAGTTTACAACATTTTAGAACTTTGCTTCCACATTTACTTAATATTTACGTCCAGAGAACAAATAAAACGTGCTCACCAACTGATGCAAAACTCACATATCAATACCGCTTCGCAGAAATGCTCAATTAAAAACGCAATAAAACCATGTAACAGCCTTCAATAAAAAAACGAAGCCTTAAAACCGATTTTTTGTCACCGGTCTCGGCAGAAATTTCGAATGTTTCAATTAATTAACACAATTTCGACTAGAAAAGCATTACGTAATATGAGCCTTTGAATTGTTCAACTAAGACAAAGTGTGGAAAAAAAAATTTAAATTGATCAAAAATTGTAACAGCTTTAAAATTAATCAATTTAGATCAAGGAATTAATTATTCTCTTGGACTTTGCAAAAATAACAGGAAATGTTAATTCAAGTCGATCATTATAAGCGAGTATTCCTTTCTTTATTACAATACACGAAAAAATGTTTACAATTACAGTGTGATTATGTGTTAATATATTGCTGCAGTGTATTTACACAAGTGGTACGCATTTTTCGACAGACAAAAACAGCCATTGTAAAAAATAGACAAAAAAATATGGGTAACTTTATTCAAAGTGACAACAGCAATAATTTTGGCAAAATTACGACCTACAGACAAAAATGGCAAGTATTGTAGTATATGGTACTTTTCCTTTAGTCAAAGCTACTAACATTGTAGCTAAAATCGCTATTGATTACAATACTGTCAGTACATAGAATAAAAATAAATTCACTGTAATATCATCCAATATTTGGTGAGAAACAGACCGTTATCCGCAATTGAGTCATTTTCATAACATTCACAGCCGAACCCTCAATACTCCAACCGAACTTTGCTACTAATAAAAATCTTTGTTTTCAGATCTCGCATCGCCCAACATTTCGAAAAGCACCAAAGGTCGTCCGTGTTTAAGTCGAATGTGTGCTTTCATATTGTCTTTTCTAGTGAACGACTGCTGACACAAAGGACACCGATTCGATTGCGGCCGATGTATCGATGAATGGTGCCAACGATTGCTCACAGTTTTGCCACAAATTTTACAAGTGTACAGACTAGGCGATTCCGATATCTTGTCGAACATCTCGCAATAATCGGAAGCGGGAGCGCGTGTTTCAACAATCGTCGGTATTTTCGATTCGTAGCTCGTTTGTTCTGGATGATAGAAAGATGATGGTTGGTACGCCTGTCCCTGTTCCTGCCACGTAGCTGGAACAGAGAGAGGACCCATCATCACCATCTACCAAAACAATAGCAATATCACAGCAATATTCTATTGTCTTGCAATTGCAATCGAATTAACTGCAAGCAAAAATCAAGGCGGAAAGCGTTAGTGGATTTTGGCCGGTGCGTAACGCCTAAGGTGTCCAATTTGACTAAGTTTATTGTCAACCTATTAAACATCAGAATTTCATGTTTTTTTCTAGTGTTTGCTAGCTGTGATGGCACTCTATTGTGAATCATACAAAAATAAATCTCCTGCCTTAAAACTAAAGTAATTCAGATCCCCATCTTCTTTTTTTACGTAACTCACTTACTTGCTACAACACGAATTAAAGAGTTTGATCAATGATTATACTTACATTGACTCATTATAATTTATTTCCGAGTTCTTTTACTAATCTACTCGTTTCGTTGGAACACTTCACTTGTAACTTTACATCACTCTACTCGGGTAAGTTGTAAGTGTAATATAGAATAAAAGCAGTAATATGTACAAAAAGCGGAAATTGTTAATACCCATAAAATAAAGAATAAACATGCCAACATCAAACCAATTTTCAAGTCTTAACTTGAAGATTGATTCTCAAAGAATTACTAAAGTACTTTCCAAAAAAGCTAAGCATGCTAGAACTGCTTTGGAACTTACCATCTATAGTATCTGTGGCTTCAGGAGCAGGTATAGGTGGAGTACCATCGGATTCAGTTTGATCTGATAACGAATGTGGGCCCAACGATTTAATATCTTCTGGATGAACGCTTACGCTTCCACCCTATTGACAAAATATTATGAAAGGTTTTGTTCAAACAATCAAATCCTAGTATAAACAAATGAAACTCATCTTCACTTTTCAACATTTTATTCTAAACATACAGTAACATACTTGATAAGATCCTATAAAAGCAACATGTTACAATCATGCATAATTTTTCACAAAAAAATATAAACATCCAGTTTGTCTTTTTCAACACTAGCCTTTGGACAAAATTAAAATTTCTAACAACCATAAATTCGTGTATCACAACTTAAAGACAACCTACAATCACAATCTAAGGCTTGTTTTCCAATTCGACATCTGTAAAACTTCGCAACATCTGGTACAGAGAAACATAAATCCAAGGATATAGTTTAACAACTGGTCGAGTTTCTTTTGCTTTCGCAATCCAACTCTCTGGCAACGCACAACCGATGAGCCTTACACTTATCGTGATGATTAACGATTTCTAATCGAAAATTGGTGCTTCCCTCGGCAAACGAGGTCCGAATTTCTGGCATGTCCGCACTCCATTTCCTGCAGAATTTGCAGTACATCAAATTCTCTTGTTCGTCGTATTGCAACCAGAAATATGACTCCAACCAGGTGGGTCTGAATCTGCTTCCTTTCCTCCCAACGCTGCTTTTACTACTGGAAGATTTCGTTGCTTTTTGTGGCGCCTGAATCACTGAACATTCTTGAGATGCGGAGGACTTGAGTGGAGACAAAGTTGTTTCTTTTTGGAAATTATCTGACCAGAACGTCTGTTCTTCGTGTGTTTGCGCGATGATAGACGACGGTGCCTCCAAGTAATGTCTTAAAATGGTATGCGATGGCAACATTTCGAGGACCACGTCCCTCCCCCACTTGTTACTCTGTTAACAAAGAAGGAAAGGATATGTGTGAATGCCTAATTCACATCTTGTAAGCACCCATCGTGGAAATTACATTTTCAAACAATGTAATTACCGCGACGTGTGCGAAAAGTGATATATTTTATCCAACAGCATCCCTTCCTTCTTTCGTAGAGGAGAATACTTTAGAAAACACGAAGAGAAACACAACACACACCACCCGCATTAACACATATCCTATATCATATCGTTAAGTAGCACTAATTACTGATAATTATATTTCTTTCACGAGCAGCAGGTAAGATGAATCTCGATCATTAATCAAAGGAAACGACGTCCGGCAACGATTAATTATTTATGTAATAAAAACAACTCATATCCATTAGTTTACAACAAAAATTTTGCATTAATTAAACAGCTACTGTAATTGATACACTTCACGTGTAAATGATGTTAATTCGCTACAACAACGCAGTAATTAAACACCTACGCTTTACCTCTAATTTGTTCTCGCTGAATTTTATTATTTCCATACTTTTCGTCCACAATATCTTAAACGGAGATTCAGTTGACCATGTTTTGGCCTGACACGTGCAGTCAAGGTCATGTTGGCAAAAAAAATTCATTGATATATTGAATATATGCATGAAATTTGGAGATAAGATCGAAATGCGCCATTTGAAGTACATAAAACAAGATAAATAAATATCTCGTCATACAATTTGTTGCAACGGTCCAAACATTGAAAATTACTGATAGTCATTCTTTTTATGTTTCAGAGGTTTTTTAAACAAAAAATCGACTGTTCTGTGTTGTGTAATATTTAATGTAGGTTTTATAATGTTGTATCAGAGGTCGATGATAAAGAAATTCACTCGCACCGCAACAAATTTCAAGCTTTAAGTAAAGAAATTAAATTGGGTATGAATAATTGAGTTCTATTAGTCCAACAGAGTATTTGCCGTCGTACTGATCAGTTATTCAAAATGTTATTAACTCTTCGCTCCGAAGAAGAAAATCACGACATAACAAATATCGTTTTTCTGCAATTTCTTTCATTGTAGTGGTTTTTTGTACTCGTGTATTTCACCGAGTTATTTGAACAAATCTGGACGCAAAAAATGACGTGATGTAAGAGAATTTTCCGGTAATGAATAAAAAAAACGAATGAAAATTTTACAACTGGGAAACCAATTTAGAATCTCACAGAGCGAACAAAAACCATTTCATTCAGGATAATAAATAATTTTCTGCCAATTTGACTTCCACGATTTCCTGTGAAATAAGTTAAATTTTGACAAGCCATTGGCCTAAATAGAGATTATGCACCTTCGTTGCAATTAGTTACGGTGTGGCCACTAAAAATTTGTTCAATTCTAATATCATTCTACTAAACTAACGCATGAATAATTCATGCATAAAACAAATGGAGCATCCACGATTGACTTATCATTTAGTCAAAGATGTCCACCTTCCTTGACTAGACTGAAGAAACATGTGCACTCACTTCTTTCAATGTGAAAGATTTATAGGAATGAGAATCGTCTTAACGAGCCATTAACTTCGAGAAAAAGAGGTGCATCTTCAAGTCAACAACACCTGGAATATCTAACCAACTGTTAACTGTAGCGGTTTTAGCTTTGTCTGTCAAAGCGTAGATAAAGTGCATACGAGGATTATTATTTAAAAAACACGTTTGTTTTAAAGTTTTAAGCGTGATTATCCTGGCAAATGCAGTAAAGGTTTGAGATAAAATGTGATAGAAATGGAAAATTGCACGTTTCGCCGAAATGATAAGAAATAACTATCAATTATTCAGTTGAAGTCCCATAGTCTTAAAGACAATGACGACAACCTGAGACAATAAATGTTTTTTCAGATAATTACGATTTTTTAGGAGTCATAGAATTGTTTTAACACAAAACTGTGTAGTTAAGTTTGCACAAAAATAGTCCTAAAAGCACACAACGCTGTTATCTATAAAAATATTGCGCTGGCGTGATGGAAAAATGATATGTAATTATAATTTAATCTCGTGGTCCATTCTTTTACTGCCGCAGGCTCAATTGTATTGGGCCAGTTTGCTAGCTACCAGTTGGTTCTTCAGTATCTGTTAAACCAACAGATGCGGGTAATCTCAATCAGTTATCACAGTTGCGTGCCTTCTGATTTTTTTTCTGATAATTATGTCATTATGATAATTCAGCAAACAGTTTGTAAACGTAATTAACTAATTATGCCTAACCTACCTAGCATGTAGAATTTATGTAATATAACAGTAGTTAAGCCGACAAAAATATAGGTATTTAAATGCTCGTAAGTTAAATAATAGCCCGAACTTTTTTCTTACTAAATATTAAAGAAATAAAATAAAAATTCTATATATCTAGTTGCCTGTAACTAAACATGTCATTTTTTATCATCTGTCGATTATTTGACGTTTTAACGTGAAATTCAGACATACGTTTACAAGATGCCAGCCTACTAAATACATAAATAATTCATTTGATGGCTGATCCTAGTTCTCTAACAGTTAAATTAATAAAAATTGAGCACGCAAAACTGATGAACATTATTGGAAAACTATTCAAAATATAGTAGGTACACAACCATGTGTTACAAAATTATGTTAAATACACAAACAGGTAGAAATTTTGATAACGGTTAATAAGACGATAAATCTGTCATGTTTATTTATATAATTAATCAGTGTTAACACTTATTGACTCCAGATAAAAATAAGCTTTGCAATGGAGTAGAAAATCCCCATTCAAGTGATTGAGAAAAATTATTAAAACGGCAGATGTGCCTATTATGTATCAATGTTCTCAAATGAACAATAAACGAATTTACAATTGTTATAACATAGTGATTACTTACTGTTTGTAAAGCTTCTGACATAGAGTGAAAAGAATCGACATGTGGACTTGAATCATGAATGGGTTCTTGTTTAATATGGGGCGACGACATTCTCATATCTTCAGCACTCAAATTTTCCCTGTCAACAGGTGAGATAGGGTTTAACTTTGGCAGCGTTGGACTCGCTTTGTAGTTGCTTTGAGATGATGCCTAAAATGGTATAATTAAAATTTGAAGGTGCTTTATAGTTTGAGTACCTGAGAGTCATTATATCGTTCTGAAATTGAGTTTGACGTCATATTATCACAGTTTGAAGACGATTTCCTTTTCCGTTTCTCGGCGGGTGGCGAGTCCCTTTCCATGAGTCTCTCTTTATCTCTTCTTGGCACTTCAGCTATATCATCATTTTTACTACTTAATGAATTATTATCGGTCAAGCCCCTAATTTGCAAGGCCTCGGCCGTTTTTAGGAACATCGGTAAGAGGTTCTGTGAGACGTTCACTTCACCTTTATACATGAAATCCAGCAGCGCTTTCATTTCGTTGTAATTGACATCTTTGAGGAATACGATGGGATGAGGATGAGCATTTTGTATGAATATCGTTTCGAAATAGGGGCTGCACGCTGACAGGATAGTCTGGTGCGCCTTGAAGGTCTCTCCGTCGCACGCCAGCGTCACATCGCAGAGGGCCTCCCGCCTCAAAAGGCTGCTCAAGACGTCGGTAAGATTCGTGGGGTGGTTGTTCCAACGCAGGCAGAACTGTTGATCCATTTTAAGTGCCTGCACAAAGCGCTTTATTAGCAGAAATAGTGTTATGTGACCTGGAACCGTGGAAATACAGTTAGCACGGAACGGGGCTGAGGGCCCCGCCGCCCCCAGACAAACACGTCAATCGTTCGCCCCATCAATCACTCCAAACTCGCATTTTTCTTCCTTCATTGTTATTGATGGAGTTTCAGCTTACAAAATAACTTAACAAAACCACGTTCGTTGTCACCTTTTACCGCCATTGTGAATTTTATTGGTCATTTCTTACGAAAATTATGCCTGTAATCGACACAACACAACGCTCGATTCGACTCCGCACACACAAAATCACCTTTTCGAACACTTTTTCAACAAATTACGCATTTTTCGATTAATTCTGACCGTAAACTTACCTTTTTGCCCAGTTTCTGTCATTACAACGCCACCCAATTTTCTACCTCCTGCACTGCCATGCAAACTGTCTGATACTGTTATATTTGTTTTGATGTCAGTTGGATGAAAAACTGTCTGCGGGGAAATTTATTTTGCAGGAAATAAGGCGCAATTAGGGGTTTAGTGGCATTGAAAGGGCTTTTTCAGGACTATTTCTGGCTTTTTGATTATCATTGCGGGAAAAATGACCGATATGAGCGTAATTATTCATTTCGGCAACAGCCACGTAATAAAGTACGCGGGTGTTTTGTTGGTTGCATAATCACCGGGCGTCAACGCAATCCAATAAGAAATGATTGATTTCAATACTCCGTTTTATTTACAAATTTAGATAATCATACAAATAAAAAAACCCATAAATAATCATCAAATCTTTTTATTGTTTAAATAATAATAAACAAAATTAGGCTAATTGTAGAAAGTCAAAAATGTTAGAAAGGAACTGAAGAAAATTAAAGTCAAAATAAAAATAACAATTAGAGAATTTATATAATTTACTAAACAAAAAGACTACCTTCTATATTAAAAAATAAATAAACAATAAAGAAAATAGTATCTGGAAATTGCAGTTTTCCATAAAAGTTATTAAAAGTTTTAATTACTTTAAATTTCAGTTATTAATCGATATATAATTATCAGTTACTTTAACTAGAAATACTAAAACACTTTATTATTGCCAAAAAAGTAATTTTTTATCTTACCTTTTACCTAGAGCAATATGGAGCAGTTTCCTGCGTAAAACTAACATAAAATACAGCTAATAATACCGAAGGGGAAATTTTAGGGAAAATCACGAGACCAGCTGATTTTCTTCTGATCTTTATTTAACAATAGTAATAAAAAATAAACATATTATTTCATAAATCTGGGAGAACTTTTAGTGGAGTCGCTTCTTGTCTTTTTACACAAAAAAATATTTATGTAATTTACGTTTTTTACTGAATATTAAAAAATGGAATGTTGAAACCAAAAAACTATGAAATTTGTATTAGTTAATAATAATCTGAGTAAAAAAAAGTTCTTCTTCTGTCTTCGTCTGTTTTTCTTCATCTTCACACAAAAGCATGCAAGTTAATTTAACTTTAAAAATTGTATTCTTATTATGAGACATGCAGTTATAAAATCAGTCATCATGCATTAATTTTTTTCCACATGCAAAACTATTGCCGCTGATAATATCCACAGATCCGTTGTTTAGCTTTACCTTGCTCTTCAGTGAAATCGATGCCTCATTTACCTTGAACTTGATATTCAGTACAACAGATTTGACCTGTTGCGCTCTTGATTCCGATTAAGAATCAATTAAACTTGTACCAGAATTTGGAAAAATTAAAAAATAAAAAAGTTTGCTAAGCCATCACTGTTTGAAATAAAAAAGTTAATATAAATTTCTTTCGGTTGTAAAATGTTGAGCAGTTTCTGGTGCAACAATAATTTTGTAGTTTTCGCCAACTCAGTCACCACACAACTAATCCAATTATTTTGTAAGTTAGATTATGCCATCCCTGAGAGCTTTAGAGCATGTGCAATGATGTACCGCACATTTTGCATTTAGTGCGTGCAACATTGGATGCACTGCCCCTTCAGATTTTCATTTAATCTAGTGGTTGCTACGAGCTGTATTTCCTTCTCAATTGTGTGAAAGAGAGGTCAAAGTATCGAGGAATTGACGAATAGCATTGCATCATGGTGTTAACTTAGTTACGGGGGGGCTGTAGCTATTTTTGAGAGACAGGTGCTTCATTTAGGAATTTATTTCGTTTTTTTGTTAAGTGAAATGGTGGTAACAAAGTTTTGCAATGCAAGTAGGCAAATTTGCATTTTACAACCTTTTCCTCTCATTAAAGTAGTTGGTAATGGAGAAAAGTTAGTTGCGAAGAGAAGTGCTAACTGAATGTTCAAGTTTATTTCAAGAGTGAGTTTACTTTGATTAGAGTAATTGAAAGATAAGCACTTTGGGCTCAACAACTTGTGGTTCTTATAAATTTACCACAAATTCATTATTTGAAAAAGAAACATTACCCGGCGCATCCACCATTTCACATTTAAAAAAATAACACCAATTACTAATATTGATCAACTTTGAATTGCTGGCGCTTTTGAAATGTCCTAAATGAATTTACTAAGATGAATAAATTCCAAATTGCGTTATTAATTCTTGGTAAAAAGAAACGTAACGAATCTTAATCCATTGTTAATTTTTGTTTTGGTGCGTCAAGCTGAGTAGTTTTTTACGTTATTATTAAATTTTCCATCTTTAAAAAATGAACAAAAATTACACAATCAGCTTCAAGGACATAAAAGAGCATGAAAGGGCAAGAACTTTTTAAGTTTTTCCAGCTGTTTAAATAAGTTTTTAGACTTTTATGTTTGCCCGACTTATTTTAATTTAAAATCTCATTGTTCCAATCATTCAATAGTTTTCCTGTACATTTATAATGCGTAATCTCTATGAAAGTATTAAATAACTTGTAATAAATACCGATATAAAATATTTTTTTATTTCAAATTTACCGCCATAAACTTGTTTGAAATAAACGGCTTGCACATGCGCAGTTTATCCAACATTAACAAAAACCCAAACTACGCATGCCCAGTAACTATCTTCAAATCCTTAACTTGTTTATAGAATTTTGCAGTTTTTGTGTAAGTTAAAAAAGGTGTAAACAGCTAAATGAACGATGGCGGGCTTGAATATTTCGTCAAATTCACTCGCCTCCTGTATGTCTTCAAGCAGCGACAAAGCTTCCAATACTCGTGCTTGTCCTAACCTATCCAGAACCCCCTTTGATAGGTGTCCCTCATGTAAAGTTCAGTTTGATTTCTTGAGTAAGTGCCTCTACTTGGAGATTTTGTGTCTTAACTTGTTGAATTTTAGGGAAATCCACCAAACTTCCATTAATCCTTAATTGCAAGCACACAGTTTGTGAAGACTGCATCAGAAAAATGTGTTTTGCTAATAAAGGCATTTGTCCCATTTGTGCTGAAAGATTCGCAGTGCCGCGTTCCAAGATTGAGAGTCTCAATGAGTTTTTTGAACTGAACTTCACAATAATTGGTTATCTAGCTTGGGCTAGGAGTACATCAAATAAAAAAGAGTTTAAATGGGTTTATACTGGACAGACTTTGAAGGAAAAGTTTGGAGGAACCCCTGACTATACAGACGTTACTCATGATCTAAATGGTATTTAAATAAGTTAGTCTTATATATTTTGTAATGCTGCTTTTACAGATGAAGTTGATCAGAAGAATAGAGAAACTTATATTTTCGTCAAATGTTTAGAGCACACTGACCAGTTTAACAATATCCAGTGTGATGAATGTGAAGAAACTTATTGCTGCTATTGTTTCATTGAAAATCACACTGGACATAAAGCCACCTACTTGTATAAATTGGTAAGATACATTTTCTTATTTAATGCCACTTCAAGTTTTCTTATTTAGAATGAAGCAGAGACTGAAGAACTAGAAAAATGTAAAGCTGACGCTGAGGTGATCCTGTCTCAACTTTTAGCCTCCAGAAAAGTAAGTTTGTTGTTTTTATACTCTAATTTATTTGACTCAGTTAGACAACCAGTAATACTAATGAGGTAATTATGTGGTTTTTATGAATCAAGGGTCTAAAAGACTTAGGAGAGTGAGTGACAACGTGTTTTAAACTCTACAAAAAATAATTGAAACTACCGGAGTCAGGAAAAATTTTCACTGTTTTATACTCTCTTTTTAAACTTTACATAACATGCATTATGTAGACTGCGTGTGGAATAACTTATACGCTCGTATTGTGTTTTGTGTCAAACAATTGGCAGGAATTAGACTGGAACGCTGTGGCTTTGACCAGATTTGCTGATTTCTCTAAAATAACCATAAATGCAACAATTTTATTAAATACCAGAACAAAAGTAGGTACAGAAATAGTTTTATCCTAAATAATTAGAAAAATAAATCTTAACATTTTTTAACAAGAGACCACGAAAATAGAATTCACTTAAATAAATAGTTCTTAACGATTGGAGACGAGTTGTGACAAATGACTAGAAAAATCAACAACCTCTTCAATTAACAATAAATTAATAATAATGGAAATAATTTTTGCTATGGCAATTAAACACGCGGGCGAACTTCTTAACTCTCCTCCGATTTGGCTTGTTCGTTTCTTATGTCTTGAAGTTGATCAGAGTCGTCTTTTTCTTCACTTGTGTCTTCCTTTTTTCTTTCTTTCTTCATCTTCTCTTCCATCTCTTGGAATTTAAGCGCGAGGTACCTAAACACACGTATCAGTTTAAATTCTCAAAAAAACGATTTTATACCTATCCACGAGAGGTCCACTGTAATCCTCGGGGAACTTGGGCGCCAACGGAAGAATATACTTGTAAAGTCTTTCATTGAGAACATACAGTTGTGCGGTTGAGGAACATTTAACATTGTACCACCAGTCACAGGTCAGCGCCACTTGGCTAAATATTGTGCCATTGGGGCACAAAAATGATGCCTGACCTCCATTCAAGTCGCAGTAGTGCCACACCTACAATTAATTAGTCGGAAAAGCATAAAGAAATGAATGAGGTGTCAACAAAAATTGAAATGGGGACAAGTTTCAAAGGACAAGTTCAGTTAATTGAAAAGTTTCAATGAACTTGTCGGTCCATTGCCAGTATGGTTTTTGTGAAAAGTGAGAAATTTATTGGAGAGATAGTTTCAATAACTTAGAGTTAATGACGAGATTTTAATTGGTTGTGAAGGTGAAATCATATGTATAATTAATTAAAATTTCGACTTTGTGTATTGGCATAATGCAGGTTTACATAATCCGATCAACTCAAAAACTTTGAAGTTAATGGTAAAAGTGATAATTACGCATACGCAAATGTGCGAATAACTGTTTAACTAGAAAGACCTTGTTACTATTATTATTCTTGATATTTTATATAATTATAAATTTTTTATATCCACAATCGAGTTATGACTAACTATTACGAAGTAACGTAAACACTGCTAATAAGGTAATAAGAAACAATAATTCTACTCACTTGGCAGTTGGTGTGCGGATCTCCGAAAAACCCTTTATATCTCTGGGTCTTACAATTGAAGTCCGTTTGTGGTATTGAAGACAACGCCGGGTAATCTATTCCAGGTCTTCCAGGCGTCCCTCCTTCTATAGTATTAGCTGGGAAGCTTTGAGTATAAGTTCCCGGGCCATAATCCGTTTTTTCCGGGAATGGTTTTTCCACGACTTCGTCATTATCCTCGACATGCTCTTGAGAATCTTCTTGTACGACGATGATCGGTTTGGGTGTGAGGTCCTGTTGTTTTCTCAAACCGTTTAAAATTTTGACCAAAGTCTTGATACTATTATCGACATTCTGAGGCGTTAAAGTTTGTGGTATCATATTGGAATTTTGTAGTTGTTTCAAGAGTTTGGCCAAAATATTCGTATTTTCAGTGGGAACGTTTGGTAGAGGTGACGAAAAGTACTGCTGGACGTGGGTTAGGGGTCTCTCGCTCACGTACTGAGCTGGAGGAGGATCAGGGAATATTGCTTCTTGTGTGGTGTACTTTTGGGCGATGTATTCTTCGTCAACGATGGTATTCACTTGAGGCTTCGGTGTTGTTTGAATGGAGTAAGTCACTGGTTTTTCGTTCTGTACAAAATGTGGCAGCACTATAGGTTTTCGGACTATAATTTTTTCCCCATAGTAGGGTTTTGGTGGCGGCGTTCTGTAGTTCTCAACTGGTTTCTCAATCACATACGTCTCAATTTGTGGTTTCTGTGGATAAATTTTGAACACAGTAGGTGTAGACTCGTATTTTTTTCTTTCCTCAACATCAACATCAATATTCGTGGGTGTATACGTCTCTATGGTTGTCCTTTCTGGTTGAGACTCATGGTAGTACTGTATGGGAACATAACTGGGTGGTTTTCTGTACCGCAGCGCTTGTTGGGCGTGTTTCAGTTGAGATAAAGTCTCATATATCTCAACGTAGTTAGGATTTTTCTCAGTCACTGGGTTGTATGCCGGGGTGTTTTTTACAATAGGGATAAAAGGTCCAGGTAGGGCGTTACTCTCCAGGAATGGTGTGTATTTTTCTCGAGAGGGCTTTCTCTGGTTGCGACTTACATAGTAGTTTATATAGGGTAAGAGTCGCTTTTGGCGCTCTGATGGCACTGTTATCGTAGTGGCCATTTTGGATATCCTTGATCCTTCAGGTTTATCATGGTGTATGGTTGTGATTCCGTAAAGTAAATCAGGGAATGCTGCAACAAATTCTTACTTAATTTAACCTTATTACATCATCAATCTAGATAAGTACAGAGAGTGTATATTCTGAGAGTGTATGTATGTAAATTTCATGACTTCCTTTCTCTCGATTTCGTGTATACTTGGGAGACTTACAGAATGTTGATATACATCTTACAGTGAAAGTAAGTTTCCTCTTTATGCTTCATTGCATATTTCGGTTTATGTGGGAAACGACAAATTGTGACTTTCTTTGTCACAAGCAAACCTTGAAGTTTCCTTAATTCTGGAACCAGGTCAAGTCAATATTGTTCACGTTAAGTAACCACCTAAATCCGTGATTGAACTAGAATAAATTATGAAGATTCCAGCAGCAATTCGCAATTTTGTTGCTAAGATTTCGGTCTTACATATTCCGAAGCATTAAGGGTCTACGCTACGCATATACCCGTATATGGCTTACGATTTTTCGTTTTTGAAGCGCATTTTGGACTTTGAAAAATCGCTCGACCTCTGTATGTATGCGTCTCAGGTAGAGCTATGGAGGTGACATCTTCGAATTTTGAAAAAGTGAAAAATTTGACTTTAATTAATTAAAAACTGAAATTCCCATTTTTCGTTTTTAAGGAATATGAAGCAACCTAGGAAGTTAAAAAAAATACCAACATGTGGAGAATTAAAACCTCTATGGAGGTGACATTTTTGTTTTTGTCATTATGCTATAATTTTGAAGTTATTAATAAAAAAACAAATCAAAAATAGGCAACCAACAGTACAACTAACGCAAATCATCTTATGCAAATCTCATGATTTACGACCGCTCACTAGGGGGTCACTGACGTTCCGCCCAATTGTAATAAACTGCTATCGGGTAAAAGCAGGTAAAGACCCAACTGGTCGCTCTCGGCAACAAATATCGAAGGTACTTGTAGCTAGTGTATTGAGAAATAATATTTTATTATCTCTGATACAGGGTCCGCCAAAATTTGTGGTCACCCCCAAAATTGTCTTATAGAAGTAAAATTTTAAAAATTTACATACGCTAATGGATAATCGAAGAAGCTCTAGAAGATGACGCAAAAACTTGTTCTTTATCACCGATAGTTTTGGCGTCGCGACGCCTTAAAAGTGTAATTTTTATCTATTTGTGAGGGTTTTTGGAACCATTCAATATATATATACAGGGTCCGGCAACACTTGTGTCCACCCCCAAAATCATCTTCAATTTTAAAGATAAAACTTTCAAAATTTGCATACGCTCACAGTTAACAAAGCTCTAGAAGCTGACGCAAAAATTTGTTTTATATCACTGATAGTTTTGGCGTCGCGACGCTTTGAAAATGTAATTTTTAGGTAATTGTGAGGGTTTGTGATATCAACCCCTAATTTAATTTTTTTTCAATATAAATATGTTTAAAAAATCTCAGTTGTTATTTTAAATTCAATGCAAATTGTTTTCAAAATTTGAGAAAAAAATGCTGTTTTATCAAGTTAGTTTTCAATTTCATTACGTCAAAATTGGGAACTATATTTACACCCATCTGTCAACATCTTGTGTCACAAATGACATCTATTCTTTGGCTCGCTTTAGATTGTAACAAAAGTCTTACTTGGTGAAATTGTCGCTTTGTCGATGTTAATTAACGATTTGTGGTGTCCATAAAGTGCAACATGCCCGTGTTAATCAAAATTAGCCTTTATAAAAGTGAATGAAGTGACTTGTGAAATTTTGGTGTAAACGTAGTTTGCCACTGCGCCGTCATAATTTTGAAAACTAACTTGATAAAGCAGCGTTTTTTTCGCAAATTTTAAACACAATTTGTATATGATTTAAAACAAAAATTCAAATATTTGTGTTACAGTTATATCGAAAAAAATTTGAATTCGCGAATATTTCCACAAAAACTCAAAAATCGCTAAAAATTAGACTTCTTGGGCGTCGCGACGCTAAACAAACCGTGATAAAAAATAATTTTTTTGTCAGCTTCTAGAGCTTCGTCAACTGTGGGCGTATGCAAATTTTCAAAATTTCGTCTTTAAAATTAAAGACGATTTTGGGGGTGGACACAAGTGTTGCCGGACCCTGTATATATATTTTAATATAAATGTGTTAAAAATATTTAAGTAATTAAGGCAGTAAACCTTCATATTAATCCTGACATTGTAAATAATTCTTTAGCGATGGTAGGGAGCAAAGGTATCTTCAACTGCGACAACGCAATTTTACGCCACTGATTTAAAATCGGGCCCTAAGTTCTTATTTTTCAATGTAAATAATTAACTATTTCTATTTAGTATCCAAAAAGTGCAACAATCAACGTTAATCAAAATTGAAGTGACTTGTAAAAAATTGATGTAGTTTGCCACTGTCCGTCATAGTTTTGAAAACTAACTTGTTAAAACAGCAATTTATGCTCAGTTACATTAAATTTAAGATGAAGCTGGTCACAGTTATGTTAAAAAAACAATTCGCGAGTATTTACGCAAAAACTCAAACATCGCTAAAAATTACTCTTCTAACGCATCGCAAATTTTTGCTTTAGATTGTTAAGCTTGATAAAGCGAATGCAAAATTGCAAATATTTATTTTTGAAACTAAAAACGATTTTGAGGGTGATTATTACTGTTGCCGGACTCGGTATAATTCACTGTTTTTCACACAAAATTTTGTTATTTACGCATTAATTTTACATTTCGTATTTTCCAGTTTTAAATTAGAAGACCTTTTTTCCGCAATTATAAAATGTGTATTATTGGGAACATTTTCTATTTCAAAAACTTTATCCGATAATTCTGACTTAAAACCGCTAATTACATTTTTACTTTCGGAACTATTCCTAATATTTTTCATCACCGTTTTTTAATAAAATTGTTGGCTCAAATCTTGGTGTTGATAAAAATGATCAAAAACACAATTTATTCCCAAACACCAAATTTTGTCAAAAACTGCTGACGTGCAAGTTTGATAAAAGCAACTGACCAACTTTAATCGACAAAACTCTAGAAATTTAAAAAAGTAGGTACATTGATTTACAAGTCGAGCACAGTCAAAAACACAAGTATCCAAAGATTGAAAGAATTTAAATATTTTTTCAAGATATTTATTTATAGGTTTTCGAAATACATTTTTAATTGCTTTTAAAATTCGTATAATTAAACTACTAAGATGGCCCCTTGAGAACACAGCTACTTTTTAAGGAAAACACCCCGATTTTCAAGGGTTAACAGAAAAGCAGAAAAATCGTGAAAAGACTCCCGTTTTTAAGGTATATTTTAAAATTAACATTTTTTAAAGAATTTGTCCGGTTTTTCGAACTCTTTTTTAAAAAAGTCAAAATTTTAAGAAGTATATCCTGTTTTATCAAACGTGAATACGGTTTCGTACAAACAAATTTCCCTTTTAAAAACATTTAAAATTAGGAATTTTACCTTGTTTTCAAAGATTTTACCCTGTTTTGAATTTTGTACTAGTAGGCCCCCTCAGAACACAACACATTTTTAATGCTTTTAGCCTGGTTTTCAAACTAACTTGAAAAGTTAAAGTTTTTAAAGAATTTGACCGGTTTTTCGAAGTCACCCTTTTTTTTAAAAGTCAACATTTTAAGGAAAATACACCGTTTTTTCAAACAAGAATACGGTTTGGTCCAAACAAATTTCCTTTCAAAAACACTTAAAATTCGTCTTTTTACCCTGTTTTTCTGTTGGGCTACTTCAGAACAAAAATGAATACGGTTTTGGCCTGGTTTTCAAAGTAGCTTTTAAAAAGTTAAATTTTTTAAAGAAATTGCCCGGTTTTTCGAAATACTTTGTTTTTTAAGCAGTTTAGTCCTATTTTAACAGTCTTCTTAATTAAAAGATAAAATTTGCCTTTTTTGCTCAGTTTTTCTATGGAGCCACTTCAGCACACATATGAATATGGTTTCGGCCAAGAAAAGTTACAATTTAAATATACTTAAAATTCGTCTTTTGTCCTGTTTTCAAAGATTTTACCCTGTTTTGAATTTTGTACTAGTAGGCCCTCTCAGAACACTTTGTTTTTAATGCTTTTAGTCTGGTTTTCAAAAGTTTTTAAAAAGTTAAAATTTTTAAAGAATTCGCTCGGTTTTTCGAAGTCACCCTTTTTAAAAAAGTCAAAATTTTAAGAAATATATCTTGTTTTATCAAACGTGAATACGGTTTCGGCCAAGAAAAGTTACCATTTAAAAATACTTAAAATTCGTCTTTTTACCCTGTTTTTTCTGTTGGGCTACTTCAGAACAAAAATGAATACGGTTTCGTTCAAACAAATTTCGGACAAAATCTCCATGAGCGAAGCGAATTTCCCTTTCAAAAACACTCAAAATTAGAGATTTTACCTTTTCAAGTATATTTTTCAGACTTTCCCTTGTTTTTAAAAAAGTTAAAAGTTGAAGGTACTTATTTTTTATTCAAACATACATTTTTTTAAGTTAATACACTATATGTTGAAACAATAAGTAGTTAAATATATGATATATTCTAACTCAGATTATTATGCCTAGTTTTCTTAGTCATTTTCCTATTTTCTATGCATTTTTTTCAACAAAAACCCGTATTTCTAGCATCAAAAACATCAAAAAACAACATTGAACTTTAATCGATAAAACTCTAGAAATTTAAAAAAGTACATTGATTTACAAGTCGAGCCCAGTCAAAAACACAAGTATCCAAAAATTGAAAGAATTTAAATATTTTTTCAAGGTATTTATTTATAGGTTTTGGGTTTTACAGTCTTTTCTTGAAATGAAAATTATGGTGTTAGCTTCGACATATTTGAAAGCTAATTGTCTTATTGGTAACCTATAAAATCCACCGGTAGCAGGTAAGATTAGAGACGAGGATTATTGTGTAAAATTCGTACAATTAAAGACACAAGTGGATTCAGATTTTTTAAAAAATAGTTTTTTTGCATAATAACATTAAACGCCAATTTTGCTTTTCCTGAGTGGTTCTGGCTTAAAAAATATTAATTAGGGAAGTATTTTTATTGATTAGTGGGATGTATTATTATGAAGAGTTAACTTTTAAATCACAGAAAACAACAGAGTCTAAAAGGTCCAAAAACTCATGTGTCAGGTAAAAGGTTTGGTTAAAAAAAATTAAATGCGTTTTTCTCAAATAAAAATATTAAAATAATAAGTAATTTTAAAATTTCCCCGGCGACCAGTGAGGAAAAATTTTGGATCACATTTACGAAAATTACATTTTTCAATTAAAAAAACATTCTTCCATTACGTACTATGGGAACTGGAAATTTGGGGATTTTATACATACATTTTCCATTAATTGAAAAAAAATTACACCCGTAAAATTTTTGTCTACTAGAACCAGAAATTTCACAAGCTCAAAACGCAGAGAAACTCAAATCCGGATATTTTAACTCATCTTTGGTCCAACACGAATTTATTGTTCCAACCGCTGGGTTTCTTAGGAAATGTGCAGGTCAAGCGACCGTTTCCATAAAGTTTATGATCCGCTCATTACCAAATCCTCGGTAATCCCTTTTGGCAGCTGTCAATCAAAGGTGTTGTTAAAGTTGCATACTTTTCAAACACGAAATTTTCGGGCAGGCTCGTAGACCCTTAAATGTTTTCAATTTACAGTGTAAATCTGATTCGGTGGACATTTTTTCCTTAATTTTCTGTGGTCCGTATCTCCGAAACCAAGACAGAATTTGCTATATTTAGAAGGTATGTAGCTACCGTACGGTAAAGCAGTCTTTTTTCAGTTTTTGAACCTAATATCTCCGTAACTATGACAGATAGAAATATTTGGTAATTTGCGGGGCATACTTAAATTATCCTGGTCAACAGGCATTTTGCGCTAAAAGGTGGTGTAACAAATCTTTCTAAATAAGGTTAGCCAAATACAAAATGACTTTAAAAAGTTTCTATTGGTTACAGTTTTTGAAAAAAAATAAAACTGAAATTCAAGTAAGCGAAGTTGTTTTTTCTATATCTAGATACCATGGACAACAAATATTTTACATTAAACTGTTAATGACACCAGGAAAAATGTTGTAGTTATTACAAAACACAATTTTCCTACGACCCCATATGAAAGTGGCATTTTCCACACGGTTAAATGACTCCGAAAGTTGATGTTTTCGTACATCCATTTCCGAAAGTAAAGCCTCATTTCCACGGTCCGTTCTAGAGAGAACAGAATTTGATTTACGATGGAATTTGAGTTATTGCACCATATTTTGCGGTCAGAAAATTTGCAAATCCTATTGCACCCTTGGTTTACAATCCTCTGTTCCGATTCGGGCGGACAAGCTGGTTGAAACGCCGACCCAACACACGGACTAAACAGTTTTAATTACTCCAATTCTTTTAATTTGAACACTAATTTTTTATCATATGTTAATATAAGGTAAATAACACATATAAATGTGGATTAATTGTAATAAAGATGGCGATAAATGCAGATATTTATTTCCTGCATTGTAATTTACAGAATCATTGCATGAAAAAAGGTGGATAAATACAGGTAGGTTTCTTATCTATGTAAGTGGATTAACCCTTTTGAAATAATTGACAGGCCTCTGTATTCTTATGGATTTAGTTAGGTTTATTACCTGGAGAGTTAAATTTTTTATATGATCCTGTAAATTAAATCTGCTAAATAGATTTTAGGAGAATTTACTTACACAACGTATCTGCGAAATAAGAAACTTGAAGGATCAATGAAGTTAAATAAATTCTGAACTGGTTCAACTCAACGAATCATCTTGTCTGTTCGACATCGGTTCGACGGACATTTCAACACAAAACCAAGACAGAACGGACAGAACCAACTTGTTCGTCCGACGTGTTATAATTTTTAGGAGAAATAAATAGCTACTTATCAAATAAGCTACGTTCGATATTTGAGAATGACCTTAAATCTTATGATTTGAACTTTTTTTTGGCCATTTCATAAGTAATAATCTGAAAACTGCAGCTACTATTTGATGTTAAATAACTTTCTTTTTTACCAATCAATTGTCAGCAATCATGAAGTGCAATTAAAAAAAATTAATTAGGTTCTCTGCGTTTTGTCTCGGTTCTCTGTCGAACTGTCCGGTGCGTTCTGTCGTGGTTCTGTGTTGAAATGTCCGCCGAACCGATGTCGAACAGACAAGATGGTTCGTTCGTTCAGTTGAACTAGTACAGAATGTTCTTAAATTTGTTTCATTTTATTTATACTTCAAGTTACTTATTACGTGGATACGTCAGCTATGGTAATTTTGACTAATATTCAGAAAATTTAGTTCATAGAACAAAATTAAAAATTTAAATCTTCAGGTAATATCTCTGACCAAAATCCAAAAAATCCCTGTTTTTCGAACGTACAAAATAATTTCATAAGTTAGGTTCATTCTATGCGACCAATTTAATTACTGTGCGTTCTGTGTTTTGTTCTGTGTTGAAATGTCCGCCGAACCGATGTCGAACAGACAAGATAGTTCGTTCAATTAAAGCAGTAAAATTTGTATTGTAGGTAAATTCTCATATAAACCGTCGTAAGTCAGAAAAATTCAATTTATAGAACGAAATTAAAAATTCAAATCTTCAGGTAATAAGTCGGACCAAATCCACAAAAATACTACCTGTCGGTTTCTTCAAAAGGGTAAATCCACTCACAGAGATAAGAAACCTACATACCTGTATCCATTCCCGCCTGTTTTCATAGAATAATTTTGTATATTTCATTGCTAACTTCTCCACCAGTAAAATAATGTCAGGAATAATTAATTGAAATTCAGTAACATTTTTTTATTCCTATTTAACGAGATTAATTATACAAAAATTCTGAAATGCATTGTTTATTGAAAGTTTTCTCCAAAGGAGCGGCTAATTTCAATTATTCTGTGCGTTCTGAACTGTCCGGTGCGTTCTGTCTTGGTTCTGCGTTGAAATGTCCGTCGAACAGACAAGATGGTTCGTGCTTTTGAACCAGTACAGAATGTTTATAAATTTATTTTATTTTATTTATTTTTCAAGTTACTTAGTTCGTGGATATGTCTGGTATGTTAACTTTCACTAATATTCAGAAAATTTAATTCATAGAACAAAATTAAAAATTCAAATCCTCAGGTAATAACTGAGCAAATCCACAAAAATACAGACCTGTCGGTTATTTCAAAAGGGTAAATCCACTCACAAAGATAAGAAACGTACCTACCTGCATTCATTCGCGCCTGTTTTCATACAATGATTCTGTACATTTCAATGCAGGAAATAAGTATGTTCATCTACATTTATCAGCATATTTATTAAAATTAATCCACATTTATATGTGTTATTTACCTTATTAACATTATGATAAAAAATTAGTGTTCAAATTAAAAGAATTGGAGTAATTAAAACTGTTTGGTTACGATCAAATGTAGCAAGTCCGTGTGGTGGTTCGGCGTTTCAACCAGCTTGTCCGCCCGAATCGGAACAGAGGATTGTAAACCAAGGGTGCAATAGGATTTGCAAATTTTCTGACCGCAAAATATGGTGCAATAACTCAAATTCCATCGTAAATCAAATTCTGTTCTCTCTAGAACGGACCGTGGAAATGAGGCTTAAAAGTCACTAGTGTGATATACTGTTCCAATTCTTCTAACGTTTTTATGGCACACAGTCCTCATTACCGCAAAGATTATGAGGGTTCTCAAAAGTGCAAGCAACCCCATTGTGAATCATTTTCAGGTACCCGAAACTGGTCAAGAACGAATTTGGGACAGGGCCGGGTTTAGAATAAGAATTAAATCGGAATTAAAGTAAACACAATTAAATGTTTGTTCTTTTTAATTAATTAGAATGAAATCAATCGCTGTCGCTTTTAGTGAGATTTTCATTGCCGCCGCTTTCTTCCAAATTAATCACAAATTTGGGAAAATTAGGCGACACATAACTGTCCTCAACTTGTTAAACATGTTTAAAACAGTTTCTCCACAAATCGGGTCCAATTTTGGCGGCTTCTGTTCGAATCATGTCCACCACGTTCGAGCTTAAATTTAGAAACTTGTTCATCTTCCAAATCGATCTCTTCAAAGAGCTCCAAATTAATTCGATGGGGTTCAGAACACAGTAATAAGGAGGCAGTCGAAGCACTATGTGGTTTTGTTCCTTTGCCCATTCGTCATTTTAAAATTTTTTTGAAACATCCAAATCTTTAATTTACTACTCAGTAAGAATCAAAAGTGTAAATGAAGGTATAAATCAATCATATATGTGTCTATTTAATTATCATATCATCGCCCGTAAATTGAATCACAAAAAAAAATAATCGGAAAATCAAAAATAAATTTGTTGCATATTATTACTGTTTGGTCTGCAACAGAATTGAACAGAATTTGTCGATGCAATATTTTTATGCATCCGGTCCTGTTAAAACCTTTCTGGACGGTCGAAACCGCAATTTATGAGGCGTATTGTGTGGGTTATTAGCTTTTCTAAGGGTGGTACGCCATAAAAACGTTTGAAGAATTGGAACAGTATATGAATATATCTGAAATTCAAAATTGACAGTTATTTTGAAATACAAATGTAATTCTTGAATTTTTGTCTTAAGGCCATGTTAAACGTTTCGCCCAACTCAGTTTTCAGATCTTGTCATATACCTGTCAAGAAGTGCGGGACTCGGACATTTTATAACAGTCTCGTTATCTGTTTGGGTAGACACAATAATTGAGGAATAGAACGGTTTTGGGCGTAAAAATTTACAACAGGGTAATTTCGAAGCACATTTCTCTTGTGATCCGAAAGTGTGGTATTAGACACTGTTTGCAGTGTCCACTCCTAACTTTTTAGCAGCAATAATTTTTTTTTTCAAACCCCACAAAATTGCTAAACGGCACATGAATTTTCCTAAGAAGAAAGTTGTAAATTTTACCTGGAAACCAAATTTGAAACTGTATAAATTAAATCGATATTATCACTCGATAATACTCCCAAGACATTTTTGGACGATTAAAATTACAGTAGTCTCCCGGTATCCGCGGGGGTTCGGGTTCAAGCCTGACCGCTGATAAGAAAGAGGTCTGAGTGAAAATTTCCTTTTTATTGCTTTTCGTGTAAAAGTGATAATATTCCAAGGTTGACCAATCAAAACTCGAAAAATAATTAAAGATCTGACTGCAAACATAGTGGTTTGGTTTTGACAAAAAACGAGAATGCCAAACAACTGTCACATTAGTCAATGGCGGCACAAATGTACTTGATGCTGAATATTTAATTCGTAAAATATATTGTAAACAAAATTATAAAACCATTTGTCACTTATCACTTCGTCTAGCAATACGTTCGCGTCAAAATTGACCTTCATACAAATGAATCAAGTGACTTGTGAAAATTTGGTGTAAACGTAGTTTCTCACTCACTGCCCGTCATTATTTTAAAAAGTAACTTGATAAACCAGCGTTTTTTTCTCTGATTTTAAACACAATTTGCATTAAATTTTAAGTAAAAACAGATATTTTTATCACATTTATTTTGAAAAAAAAAATTGAAATCCGCAAAAACTCAAAAATCGCTAAAAATTACACTTCATAGGCGTCGCGACGCCAATCGAACCGTGGTAAAAACAAATTTTTGCGTTAGGTTGTGGAACTTGATTATCCATAAGCGTTTGCAATATTTCAAATTTTTATCTTTCACGTTAAGGGGGTGACCGTAATTTGCACATCCTGTATTTATAAAATATAAAATTTCTGTACTCGATTCAAACAGCTTGTCTGTGCTATGGTCAGATGGTTGGGTCCCCAAATAATGTAATCTGTGGTAATGAGGGTACAGTCGTAAATCTACCCTCAAGACGTAAGTCGTAAATCATATTTTGATACGAGATTCAAAAACGTGTAACCGTTCTGGGAAGATAACTAAATCATTTTTTATGTAATTTAAGAATTTTTTTTATCAATGTCATCACAAGTTTATTCTCTACAATTTGGTCGAAGAAAAAACTTGATATTTTGAACAGGTTCTATTTTATGGAATGGTCTGAAAATTCCGAACTATTAAACTATTATAACTTGCCGAATTTTTTTTTAATTATTTTTTTTGTTTCGGCCAATCGTTACAGAATTGTATTACAAACAGATGAGTTTTTGAACGAACTTGATAACTATGAAACTAAGTCTGAAAACTTCCCAGAACTTTACATGGGATTCCCCATAAGAGAAAAACGTTGAACATGGCCTTAAATATCTAGCCGATTCACTGTAAAACAACATGCATAATGGTAAAAATGAATTGGTAAGGTTGTTTCTGACAAGACAATTTTGACAGGTCTGTGCGGATATATTCATATCACACTAGTGACTTTTACTTTCGTAAATTGATGTACGAAAACATCAACCATCTAACTATGTGGAATACGTCACTTTTATTCATATAAAACCTCATGGTCGTAAAAAATGATAATTAGAATAGATAAGAAATGAACTATTGTCAAGACTTATGGTTTCTTCCTGATGATGGAAGGTCGTAGGAAAAATAGTGTACGCAACTCGTCGGAAAGTGTCTTTCTTGCACTCGTGTAACATCTGCGAAATTGCTCACTTTCCGCACTTGTTATGTAAATATCTATTACAATTTCAATTCTATGAATTAAGGGTGTTGCAAATCAAAATTTGGACTTCGGCGAAATGCAATAAAACCCAAAAAAAAATGTTAAGATTGTTCCATTGCGATTGAGCAGATTTCTTGCTACATGTCCATTCGCGATCAAGACATCCATTATAAGCGAGAAAGTCGAAGAAAAAGACCAATTGCCTATAAAAACTTTTTTAGTAGCATACATTTGCCACTAATAAATAAAAATTTGTTTTTTTTTATTATTTCGGTGACCGTTACCAATTTGGCATTTTTGTTATCATCAATGTATTAAGCAAACTCAGATTAACTACAACTGATGCAAATTACTAATGGCACAAAAAATAATTTTGGATTGGTTGCCTAGTGTTATTGGTGCTCATTGTACGCATAATTTCACCCAGAATTTAAAACATATTCTATTCTTTGACGTGGATCCACGAATGTTAGAAGCGATGAAAAATTCTGATAGTGAATTTTCAGTTCCGAAATACATACAGGGTATCCGGAAAGTCGCGCACCACCGTGAAACTGTATTATTGGACAATGTCATAGATCACCAAAAAAATGTTAAAAAAAATCCATGTCTTCAATTTTTCGAGGTATGATGGATTGAAGAGGCAAAGTTTCATGCGAAAATTAACGATTTCTGTGCAACAATTTTACGTTCAAATGAATTTGTTACCTAAAGGACATTTTGCGCAAAGACATGGAAAAATCTTGTAAGAAATGCCTGAAAACTGTTATCAAAATTTTCGAATCAACAATCTCGATCAGTGTGGCATCGTTCACATGAAACCATCCCAAGCAACATTGACCTGTATAATAAACGCATTTTATACGCAAAAATGGTTTAAATTTGGTAGTGGTATAAAAAATTCCGGTTTATGATAAATTCCTTTTAGAAGTTCCATATAAAAAAAATTTAAAAGACGTATATGTAATATGCATTTTGTTTTATCAACGTTTATTATATTTCAGTTATTAGCAGATAATCAACGTTGTTTACAATATCAATAAAACGTTGATAAAAAATAGTTTTTAAATACCCAGTATATTATAAACCATTAAACATATGCAATATGTCAACGAGTATTCTACGATTTTTTTTTATGTGGAAAACCTTTTTTTTTGCAACAATTTGTAACTGCAACAATTTTATACGTACGTGTAATAGATGTTGAATATAAATTGTTATTAAACGTAGAGCTTTTACGTTAAAAGCCTGTATTTTTAATTACTATTTTTAATATATTCGTTTATTAAACATTGAAAAGACAATTATGTAAACCCTTCTCAAATGTGTTTAGTAAATAAACAAAACTTCTTATTTGATACATGTAGCTATGAGTCAGGTAACTTAAGTTTAAATTTAAAACACATTTTTTTATTTTAAGCAGCCGGTATTGTAATCTTAAGAAAATAATTTATTTGTATTATTAATATTATTATGCACAAAGATCGTCATAATTATGTGGACCTGGCCTATCATAAACTTTCCCTCCAAGCTATCGTCTGATAGCTTGGAGGGAAAGTTTATGCATTATTTTGCTTAAAATGATAGGCGGTTTTTTTGTTTCGCTATTATGGTATTTCAAAATAAATTTAAAATCGTATCGCAGCATACCAAATTTTTTTTGTCAGTGTCAGTATAATTAATGCTCGTAATTTTATTATTTATTAAAATAGTCTTGCAACAATGCAAGATTTTTACAACCTTCCTTACCCCATGCTTTCCCGCCATTATGCATGATGGACTATTCCACATGTGCTGTATCGGCTAGTGGTGGTGCAGAATCATCGCATGTGTAACACGTGTTCGGCTATTATTAATTAAAATTGTTGCTAAAATAACGGAACAAAGAAATCAACCTCTGTGAAAGCGAAATAGGTACTCCGCAAAGGTAAGTTTCTCACTTGTTATTACTTTATCTTTTTTTAAATCAATTTTATATTAGGTAGAAGTGTGTTGCACGTGTTTGCTGCCATTGCATTAGTATAAATTCGCAAAACGAAGCAAAGCGAGAAACGGCCTTATTTCGAAACAGAGGTAAGTTTCCCAAATTTTGTTGATTGACCTTTTATCAAATGAATTTTAGAGCACTTCCTAAACAACTACTTGTAAGACGCAGTTATTTAAATATGGCAAATTTGAACAAAAATATTAGTAAAAGACACTTGAGAAGAAAGATTGCAGCAAATGCAAAATTGGCCATTGAAAGTCTGACGTTACAAAGCAATTGCAATTTAACAAATGATCATGCCAAAAAATGTTTTGCAACTACAACCAATATTAATTTAAATGATACACCCTCGGAAAGTGTTCAAAATTTAAATTTACTTGAAAAACATTTAGTAAAAACAAATCACTTTTATAATAAACAAACGTTAACTGAAACTAAGGAACGTAACACTGAAATAAAAGCTACTAATAATTTGTATGAAAAAACCTTTATGCAGGGTTTAAAAACTTGGGCAATTAACAATAATGTTACTCATAAGTGCCTTAATGAGTTAGTTGTTCTAATAGCAGAATGTTACCCTTTTTTGCCTCAAGACGCCAGAACAATCTTAGGGACTCCAAGCTCTACTAGTACAATCAAATTAAATAATGGTGAAATGTTATATCTTGGCTTAGTTAATGGACTTAAAGAAAAATTAAAGCGTGGTTACAAGAATGACAATAGTACTGATAATGATACTGATGATCACTTGGTTATCAATTTGGAAATTAATGTTGATGGTATTCCTGTGTATAACAGTAGTAACTTAGAATTTTGGCCAATTCTTGTCCGTAGTCAAAATTTAAAAGATCAAACGCCTTTTGTTGTGGCAGTATTTTGTGGGAATGGGAAACCTGACACTTTAGAAATATTTTTAGACGATTTTATTACAGAATGTGAACTGGTCTTGAAGAACGGTTTTAATGTTTTTAATAAGCACTATGTCGTCGCAATTAAATTTTTCAGTTGCGATGCTCCCGCTCGAGCTTTTTTAAAACAAATAAAGGGCCATACAAGTATTTTTGGATGCGAGAGATGTCGTATCAAAACCATTTACGCTGATAAAAAAAGATATTATCCCGTTGATGAAGAATTTGAGTTAAGAAAAGACAGTGATTTTGAAGTTGAAACAGAAAATGACACTCATATTAAAAAAAAATCACCACTCACGCGATTAAATATAGGACTTGTCTCAATGTTTGTTTTAGATCCTATGCATCTCATTTTTCTTGGTGTCATGAAAAGGTTATTATTGAGTTGGACTGAAGGAAAACGAAATGTAAAATTTTCAAAATCTACTATTAAAAATATCGACAGTTGTATAAAGAGAAACAGAAAATTCATACCAAATGATTTTAAAAGAAAAATGAGATGTTTGAATTTTTTGAAGAGATGGAAAGCAACAGAGTTTAGATTTTTTTTGTTATACTTTGGGCCTGTACTTTTACGCTTTTCCGTTGCTAATAACGTATACAGGCATTTTTTGTTACTTCATGTGGCTATTTTTATTTTAAGTAGTAAAAAATTGAAAACTAAGTATGTGGCTGAGGCAAAATTATTTCTCATAAAGTTTGTCAAATTGTGTCCTAATATTTATGGAAAATATTTTAATTCATACAATGTTCATTCCTTAATTCACGTTTGTGATGATGTGCAGTTATATGGAGATTTGAATATTTATAGTTGTTTTGCATTTGAAAATTGTCTGGGACACTTGAAACGTTTAATTAGGGGTAAAAATCGTCCTTTACAGCAACTGAACAACAGGTTACATGAAATAAATAATTCAGTAGCAAGTAATAGTTGTAATGACAATATAGTATGTTTAAAACCTGTTCATATTTTTGACAAATCAACAAATTACTTTCAATGCTCAAAGCTACAAGTTGATGATAAATTTTTAATTTCTACATCTATTCCTGATAATATCGTGGCTGTGGAAAACAAATTATATGTTATTAAATCTATAATCTGTGTTGACAGTGTTTATAAATGTATTGGAAAAAAATTTAGATATCAAGAAAATTTTTTTGTTTTTCCATTAGATTCTTCAAAATTAGGTATATATTATGCTTGGAGTGAGGGGGACCAAATTTTTTTTAATGTTTCTAATATTACAACTAAATATCTAGCATTCCCTTATAAAAACGGTTTTTACTGTTCCCCTATTCTTCATA
Source organism: Gnatocerus cornutus (assembly GCA_029298725.1). NCBI lineage: Eukaryota > Metazoa > Arthropoda > Insecta > Coleoptera > Tenebrionidae > Gnatocerus > Gnatocerus cornutus. The sequence goes on from CM055514.1 coordinate 5,608,124, forward strand.
TTTAATTTTGGTTTACGTTCATTGTGTTTTCAAAATTTATAAAAATATAAAAATTTTGCTCAGTAACGTTAACTTCCATGCCTTCCAGAAGGAAGATGTATGCTGTGATTGAATTTCAAGGCAAAGAATGCTCAGTGGTGCCTTTCGAGTGGTTGACCGAAGAACAAAAGCAATGTTGGTGGCCAACTAATACAGGAAAGAAAGTTATTGAAGATTTTATACGAAATAAAAAAACACCCATGTCTCATTGGAAAAAATATGAAATTAAAAATGTTTGCTTCATGACCGGTAGGTACTGCTTTGTATAATAATTGATAACATTTGTTTTTATAGCCGACTATGCAGAAGCGGATAATTTTTTAAACACAATCATCGAGCAAAGTACCAGCTCGGATTGTACTTCCAATGAACCCTTGGTGCGGAAACTAACAGAACTAACAAAACAGACTAACAAAAGAAAGACACAAATTGACAATGAGGGGTGTAAGTCCAAAAGACAAATGTTAGTTTGATGAAAGTGTAATGTACAAACACTTATTGTACTTTTTTAGGACACAAGAATCTGAGGAAGAATTTTCTTCCGAAGAGGAAAGCTCGGTAACATCCAAACCAGACGAAAATTCTTGTATTTCCTTTGATACTACCGTGACTTACGTGTCAACACCACGCACACCAATCTCGTCTTTTCACACACCCACTCTAGAATCTCTAGAAACAAATTTTCAGGAAATACTTTTACGACGTTTAGAAAAAATTATTGCTGTTCAAGATCAACACTCTATAGTTCTGGACAATATATTACGTACCCTACAAATGCAAAACAATCATCTCATTGAAAGACCACCTGATTTTCCTAAATTGCCTGTTGCTAACAAATCAGAATACCGAGCAGTGGAGGAATTTTTAAGAAATGAAGACAAATTTGCTTACATGGTAATTCGTTTTGCTTCTCTCTGTTTGAAATGTGTTATGCCTTATCTATTTATTTTTCATAGATTAATAAATTAATGCTTTTAATATATTTTTGTCAAATTAATTAACGAAGTTTGTTTTTAGAAAAAACGTCTGTCTACCATTGGGGGGTCGAATGTGAGGAACACTACTATGAATATGTTAAAGTTTCTCTTGACCAACCAAGTTGGGATGAAATTTAATTGGTCTGGAAAGGATAAAAGACCGTTCAAAAACACAAAAATGTGTACTGTAATAATGGGTAAGTTAATAAGAAACTTCCACAAGTATTTAATAAAAATCACTTTAGAGGCAATTAAGCTAGCATATCTGGATAGCCCTGATGCAAATGAGAAAATTATTAAATCATCTATCCAAGATTGGCTAAAACTATCGAAGGCCAGGTATACGTATACGTTACAGAAAAAAGAAAAATAAAGTTTTATATTAAAGTCAAAATTTCACCAAAAATAGCAAAATATGTGATCGCTAATTGGCGGACTTTTATATAAAAATTTACTCTTGTTAATTTTCATGTCATATGTTATTGTTTCATATAAAATGTTTTTATTTTGTTAGAATGTTTTAGAGAATTACGTTGTATTTGCATTTAAGAACAATAATTTTGTTTTGTTTTTTATATTATGTTTTGATATTATATAGCAGAAAATAAACTACTATTTACTTGTTTAAAATTCGTGCAACAAAAGCATTTTATTTACCTAAAATTAACATCCCTATTAAATGTATATAAAACATCAAAATGAAACGAAATATTAACATCAGATTTATACCAAGAATTAACGTATATAATCTTCTTATTGAAAATGAAGATGAGCTATGTTTTCTAATCGAATAGTGATGTAGTTAAATCAACGTCTAAAATATACGAAAAATAATGGTATGTAGGGCGGACATTTTCCGGTATATTTATACACACAAATATACCGTATTGATACGTATGGTTAATTGTGTTTTTAAACGTTTTTTATACAAGTTCATGTTGCTTGGGATAGTTACATTACTCGTTCATTTCGGTGTTTATTTGTGGATATTTGTGCTGTTTTCGATGTTGCAGTTTTATCTTTCGAACAGAATCCCTTTAAGAAACTGAAAGTTTCCGGACGTAGAATGCGTCCATCGTGAACTACTAATATAATCAAATCATGACAATCTAAAAGCCATCACGAGAATCATGAACTGTGAAGGACGACCGATATGTTGGTGAAAGTGTATCACGTAAACAAAGACGTTTTTAGTTTTCCTATAATTTACAGCCGTTCATTAGTTAAAAAAACGCTGAATTTGTTTCCTTTTAAAAGTGAACCAGATTTTGCAATCAACCTTGATGGAGTAAATTTCAGGATTTACTTAATGAGTCGTGGAGATAGTAGTGTTTACCACGACCTTGTTGGTACCGAAAAAGAGCAAAGGCGGAAATCGTGTTCTAGCAACGTGTGAAAAGTCGCTTATGATTATTTAGTAATTATTTTTTTGGTTAATGCGCCCTGAACGTTAAGACTTAACTGTTTTAGAAAGCATAGTTGACACAGAAACGCAGATGTTTAAAAGTGAGTGAGCGATGGGTTGATTACATTATTAATTAAGTAACGATTTATACCGTAAAAATCTGAAAGCTCATTTGAGGTTCTTCAAATCAAAGCAAATTGCGAACCGTTTCCAAAACCACATTGTTTAAATTCTATTACAAACTGTAAATTGCATGTGAGTGTTGCATATTGATTTTATGTCTTCAACATGGAAATAAAACTTTTTGCCCCAACTAATTTTATTATAGAAATCAGTGTCTAATTGCGGTAGCAACTTGGAATTTTCAACTACAGATTTATGTAATCCCGTTTATGCATCACTGTTTTTGTTCACACTTCGCAATGGACATCGGAGCTACTAATTAGCGCTCTTGTAATAACACTCAAATATTTTGTTCACTCGGCGAAACAAGCTTTACATAATGCGATTTTTTCTAATTGCAACATTGATGTACAATGGTTACACTTTTAATTAAATTTTCTCATTTTCATAGGTTTGTAATAGAATGGACGTCTGATCTGAAACCGGTTAGACTCAGTTTTGTACATTTTAATTCAGTTATATAAACGATCAGGAATATTTGAATAATTTTCATTTCATTAGCTAAAGTGAAATTTGGAAGATGTGGACCAAACTGGATTGGAACTTGTAAATGATATGTTGATGCCGTGAAAGAATTAGATAATAGTAAAATTTATGGAGCTGAAGTTGGCAAACAAATAAATGTCTCGGAAATATTTGCTGCTATTCGGAATATTAATTTAAAAGTGTTGAACTAATAACGAGCAAACTCACGTTAAAACTTCAATTTTCTTTTAACTTTTAACATGCAGAGAATAATGAATTTAGTTTCAAAGAGTTTTATTGAATATTGCATGTTGCTGGCATAGAAATTTATTGTATTCTGTATTAAAATGAACAGTTGTCTGCACAGTATTTCAGACGGATAAACTTTCTGCTTCGATTCGCTAATTAGTAATTAGAGGTGAACTTCACTTCACCTTACGGTTTTGCTCAAAAAGGGAATTTCACCGTATGTACGTTATGTATGTGGTCCTCTAACGAAATGTGGATCTTTTTCGTCGAGTGAAAATATAAAAAGGCCCTGGCGTGACAAACCGCGATTGTATTTTCAAGTTGAACTTTTTAATAACAAACAATAAACAGTTTCTAATTAGGTAATTGTGGGAAGAACCGACGCATTGTGGAGTTTTCAGTCTACGCACAGCAGACAATGTTACATGGATTATGTTTTAAACAATAATATTCACAACTTAATTGATAAGAACTCTGTTACGTTACATTCTTAATAAAGTAATTTACATATTATGTATGAACTTGCTTTGTTACGACACTCTTCCTTCAGTTTTGTCGAAATCTGAACCTTTCGACTGAATATAACCGAGAAAATGTCGCGTGAAGGCTGAACTTCGAAATTAATAAATGCATTTAGACTAGGTTACCCCGTTTTTATGAATGCACAATTCAATTAAAAAATAATTTCACATACGTTGACCACATCAAATAGTTTCGCATTTCTGTGGTAAATCTACTTTTTACTAGACACAGTTTAATTTATTGTTCGTTCATCCGAGAATCGTGCGGTCGAGCCCATCTGTTTATGTTTATTTGAACGTTATATACCTGTTTGCATTAAGCCTGTGTTTTGAAATCGCCGCAAGTCATGTTCGCAGGATTTAGCGAACTGCATTCGTGTTTCCAATTGCATCTGACGGATGTATCATTGTTGTCGTCAACAGGATTACTTTTGATTGCTGAGCTGTTTTAATGTGTTTTTTCTAGTATCTATTGTACATGTGCGAGGCTTTTATTTCGTTTGTTTAATACGGATTTGTTAAGTCCGGTTGCAAAATTCGTAGAGAAATGCAAGGGTTTTCTACAAGGTTAAATTCAAGGCGGTATCCATCAATGTTCGCAGTTACAAAATGTAAGAAAGGATATGAAATCGAAGAAACAGGCGTTCTTAGGCCTTGCGGTTGGTTCATTCAGGAACTGGTAGGCAGTGGAATCTATCGATTTTGGCAGTTTTGAACTCTCATGGGACATTTTTTGGTTTCGGTATATATTTTTTTAATATACAGGGTCCACCTCCAAAATCGTTTTAATTTTAAAGATAAAATTTTGAAAATTTGCATACGCTCACAGTTGACAAAGCTCTAGAAGATGACGTAAAAATTTGTTTTTATCACTGATAGTTTTGGCGTCGCGACGCTTTAAAAATGTAATTTTTAGCTAATTATGAGGGTTTGTGATGTCAACCCCTAATTTAATTTTTTTTCAATATAAATGTGTTAAAAATATCTCAGCTGTTAATTTAGATTCAATGCAAATTGTCTTCAAAATTTGAGAAAAAAATGCTGTTTTATCAAGTTAGTTTCCAATTTCAATACGTCAAAAATGGGAACTACGTTTACACCCATCTGTTAACATCTTGTGTCACAAATGACATCTATCCGTTGGTTCGCTTTAGGTTGTAACAAAAGTCTTACTTGGTGAAATTGTCGCTTTGTCGATGTTAATTAACGATTTCTGGTGTCCATAAAGTGCAACATGCCCGTGTTAATCAAAATTAAACTTTATAAGAGTGAATGAAGTAACTTGTGAAATTTTGGTGTAAACGTAGTTTGTCACTGCGCTGTCATAATTTTGAAAACTAACTTGATAAAACAGCGTTTTTTTCGCAAATTTTAAACACAATTTGCATTAGATTTAAAATAAAAACTCAGATATTTGTATCACAGTTATGTTGAAAAAAAATTGAATTCGCGAATATTTCCGCAAAAACTCAAAAATCGCTAAAAATGATACTTCTTAGGCGTCGCGACGCCAACCAAACCGTCATAAAAAACAAAATTTTGCGTCAACTTCTAGAGCTTTGCCAACTATAAGCGTATGCAAATTTCTAAAATTTCATCTTTAAAATTAAAGACGATTTTCGGGGTGGACACAAGTGTTGCCGGACCCTGTATAATAGCTTCACAGCTATTTTTACTTTTTGATCGATTAAAGAGTCTCTGCATGGTTAATAACTTTAGGTGCATATTTGATATTGCAGCAGCGATAAGATAATGGAAATTCGTTTTTTGCAATAATTCTTGATCATGATTAACAACTTCCTGAATATTTACTTTCTATCTGTATAAGTTCTGGTAAATTAGTGATAATAACAATAGTTGTAGAAATCTAATGCAACCAGGACTCAAATTCGCAAATTCTAATAAATGGGCAGATGAAGTATTAAAAGAAATAGGATAATTGTCTTATTTTTATGATGTATTAATTTCAGAATTTTAATGATGAGATAATAGAAAATGCTCATTTACGTTATTATTGCACGCATGTTATTTGAAAATAACTTTCTATCATCAAATCATCAATCTCTGAAATTCGAAACGTGTTAGTTCTGCATATTATGACGAGTCAGTTTTTTAACATGTAATTTTAGATGTCATTCTCAGACACGCACGATGCTACACTAAACTCAAAAGATGGAAATTTAAAATAGTAGCTAATTAAAATCACCTTCATTTTCTAAATTTGGATTTTTTGCAAATAATTTAATTTTTAATTATATTTAAGTGAAAGCAGGAGATAAACAAATGGTTTATATAATTTGTTGAAAAACATTAATTTATATCGAAAACAAGACCTGCACCAATAAGGAACTGAGAAAAGCAATGTTACAAGAGCAGACGTAACAAAATTTTTGTTGTAACAAATTTTTAGATAAATTGTGTTAATTTAACTGTGCCAAATTTTTTTGTAAAATTTAAAGTATGTGTTAGCTGTTAGGAAAAGATAAACAAATTAAATTACTTGAATTACATAACTAATCTGCAATTTTTGAATTACTGGAGACGAACTTTTTGGTACTTTCTCAATTATTTCGAGTAATAATTACATTTAAACTTTATATGTATATACCTAATTTAAACTAAATGCAGTTCAACGTTTAATCTAATGTGCTTTAAAACTTGCAGTAATAAGCATGAGGTACGAAATGAATTTCTCATTAGAATTTGATTTTCTAGTTGGTAACTCAATTAATTTAAACGTGTTGTTTTAATTAGTATAAGCACAACGTTACCACCTTTTCTACCACATTCAATTTTGTGTTGATTTTAAACGTGTCAGTTTTTTTTGGCCTAAATTGAACGCTTCCCGGTGAAAACCTGAAGAAGTGAAGTGACATTATTAATCCATTAAACAATGATAATTGTCCTTCAGATAATTAAAAGACAATCTTCACCTTGTGAGCGTGTGAGCTCATAAACGCGAATTAATATCTTAATTTTTAATGAACCACGTTATTTTGTAATCATGAATGACCAAAACACTTGTTTGTACAATTTACATAAATACAGCGTTTTTCATTTTGCAACACTTTGTAATCTGGAAGACGTATAATTTTATATCAATCAGTGCCATTGTTCGTTTTAAGTGCCGTAATTTCACAGAGATTGTTTCGTTTTTTGACACAATTGAAAAATCTGCTAAATGAAGTTGTTAAGCAATTGTAATTCACGTTTTCTCGCTCTATTGTCATACTTGCTAATGACCGTGTCAGGATGAATTTTCAAGTAGTAAAAGGTAAAATTTCGATAATTAAGTGGCTGAGATACGCAAGCTACTGACGAAATGGTTGAGATTTCGTGACAAGTTTTGTTGGCAGTGAGGTGTAATTATGTTTTGGTTGTCGTGGTATGGATATTTGAGATAAAAAATGTTCCGCTTTGTGATTCCTGAGCTACTTATTAAGAAATTATTATTAATGAATATTAGTGGAGTCCAAACGCACATTCCTCATTTGACAAATGTTACTGTTCTTATATATAAAGTAATAAATTTACCAGTTGGCAAACCATAAGTTGCGTGACGCGTACATAAGTTTTCAATTAGTGCTCATCTTTACAATCTCTTATCTAACTTAACTAGTCTTCCTCTACAAATTCCTACTTTGTAATTACTGTTAAATAATATTGTTCACAGGAAAGTGGAAGTCCTCTATTACATTTCTATAATAGGTAGTGGCAACAAATCCATAAGCGTGTGATTTAAAAATGTAACAAACCATGTGGGTGATAATTATTTATGAAATTACACAGGTGAATACTTCATGTAGCTTTTGTTAATTATTAACTGAGCCGTGAGCATATTGTATAAATTTAATTTTTTTAGCCTGTGTTGAATAAAATTGCATTTAAAATATTTATTCGACGAACCGTTAATTCACAATCAATGGCTGTGCATTAATTACTTTGCTTTACATTGTCAACAAAAATTTTAGAATTGGATAGTAATATTTTTTTGTGAAAAACACATCACCGGTCTTTTGTAAATGAATAGGATTTTTTTTAACTTTTTTTGGTCCTATCGTGACAAACTATAGAAGTGAAAGACTACATGAGAAAACATCACGATTCATTAATTAAATGATCATCTTTGGTGTTGGAAGAAAAGAACGAGAATTTTCCGTTTGTTTTTTTTTTAATATGTGGTCTGGTTCTTGATCACCCTGATATTTTACTAAGGACGTTGCAAAGGTTATTCAAAATTCCAAAATGTGTCTTACCTAGCATGGAAACCAATATTATCACTGGTAGTTTTGAAATCATTGCGGCTCTAATCCAGTCACATTTAACAGAAAATAACTACAACCCTACACATAGGTCTTCAACTTCTTCGGCGCTAGAATTTTCAACAACCATATCACTCTCACAAGTGCATGCTGACCTGCATCAAGCACTGCCAACGGTATGCTTAAAGATGGATTGTGTCTTGAAAGTCGCTCCACCAGCAAAAGTGCTTATGAGCCCCCACTGTTACAAGTGAAAATATCGGGCAATGTCATTGATGACCGAGATGTTCCTCTACCGGTTGCTGAACTGTTACCTTGTGAAGGACGTCTTTTTAATAATTAAGTAGTTTTATATGTTTTATTGAATCTTCGTGGGTTGGTAGGACCCACACGGCTTTTCTTGCAATCTTCAAAGTTTAGCAAGTTTACTTCGTATTTCAATGTGGGCTACTTTACTTTGATGTTTACATGTTTCCAACATTTTTTTATAAATCGGTGCTGTCTTGCACCACCTCGCGTGTTCTGCAACCGAATTGGGCAACTTTTACATAATTTTGCATTCGGACACATTCTAAAACTGGCTCCAATTATTTGCATTTTGTTGATTTTTCCGGTTTTTTGTGAGTTCAGTGAAGGTTGGAGAGTTTTGGTTTTATTTCATTCACAAATGGAAATTTACCAGAAAGATGCCGTGGAATTTATTTCCACTTTTATACATGATATTGTCAGGCGGTTTGTATTGTAGAGCCCCGGACACATTAAGTAACTAAGAGTTTCAATAAAATGTATTTCCATAAATTATTGATATTATGCAAAGTAATAATTTATTATTAAAATTTGACGACTTAGTAATATTAAAAAAATATGGTTTCCATTTAGAGACCTTCATTGTTCTCTTTCCAGGTACCGGGAAATAATTCGTGAGCATTCTTGCGTTTTCACTTTCAGTCAACACACTGTCTTGTAAGTTTTCTTTCATCAGTTGAATTTTATTCAGCGGTCGTAGAAAATTTCCCAATATTCCGACCTTCTAGATGTGATGTTCTGAATTAAAATGGAACGTGTTGCAAGGCTCCTCTAGCGAATTGCATTGAATTAGAACTTCTCTTCTCTCTAAATAGATCTACGTTTCTTATTCCTGCTTTTTACGGTATTCTTTTCGTCAACAATGCACGTTTGATGTATGTAGATGCATCCGCATCCCTCTATGCATGTAAAACGAGAAGGAATTTGTTTGTCAATAAGTTCGATTTGTGCGTTGCATAATAAATCTAAAAGAGACCGATATGCGTCGGTTCTAATGAAATGCACTAAATTGAACAAAACAGTATCCTACATTGGTTTAGTGTCCCGTGTAGAGAATATGATTTTGATTTGACAATGTATTTATAATCTAGTCGCGATATCAATTCGGTTCTAGATTTTCTGTAATTTCCCTGGAGTCAGCAAGCTTAATTTCGAACTGGTTTTGCATTAGAAATCAGCATATTGTTCCAATTCATTTCTACTTTTAAATTAACTTGTTTCCTATGTACTTCTTTTAATTAGCATTTGTCGATGGGCACATAGCGTTGTTGCAACGTGTTTTCACTATTATACGGATATAGTGAAATTAATCAAAGGTTAGATTTCCAGGTGCTGCCTGATTGTCTTTGAAAAATCAAATTGGTTATCTGTCACCACTTTCTCATTATTTGTTAGTAGTTCAATAAAAAGGTGAAAGAGAAATAAAAATGTACCATCTGCCACTTTTTCTGTGTGAAGTATCCGAAAGAGGCTTCGGTTTCTCTTCGACTTTTTTGGTTGTGTTTTTGCATACATTGATTGATTACTTAATGGTACTCATGCATATCAAATTAATTTTAGTGGTAATTTAATTAATGATCGGATGATTGAGGTTTATGCAATAATAAAACCATTTTTGATAAGACGTGGAGTTTATCGTGAAAGCGAAAGATCTGAAGAAGGCCCGTAGTCTCGTCATTTTTTTCTGATCGTTACATAGATTACGTAATTGAATCTTTATTCATATCGGCGGAAAGTGGTGCAACTTTAGTCTGCTACAGATTAATGGTTTCCGGTGTATTCTTGCAGATAAATCAATTGATTTTGAATACGTTCTTAATCACATTTCAGGAGTATTATTAATTACTCTCCAAGTGAATGTCAGTGTTAATTGCAGTGGAATAAGCCGCACTGTAAACGTAACATTAGAGGAAAAGTGATGAAAAAGCAATTTAAACTCGCTAGGTTGCTATGCACATTTCCACGCTTGTTGTTGACCGTTAATTACAAAATACAAATAGATCAAGTTATAAACGGAATTGAGTTTTCTCATTACCTGGAAATTCGTTCTGACCGCAGGCGGTGTGGTGGTGAAGGTTTTCAGGGTAGCAAAATCTTAATTAATTAAGTAGGTATGCATTTTTTAATCATATTAATGTGGTTGGGGAGATTTTTATGCGTTTAGACGGAAATAGTATTCGCAACCACTGGAATTCAGGGTGAAATTACATGAACTGGAATGTTATTTGTTTTGTCCTTGACTTCAATTAAAATTAAACAATATCGCCTGTGGTTTCAATAATTATAACATTATTACCTACCATAAAATTGCTATGTTTCATTTAATTGTTGCATTGCATGCATGTGCTTGTTTTGCGGTTCATATCCTAATTTTATTAATTTCAATGAAAATTATTTCGTTTTTCCGCTTGATTTATACTCTTATTTAGATTAATTAGTATTATTACTAAATTTACTTAGCGCTAAACACTTCTAAATCAACACTTCATGGGAAAAGATGGAAGATGTTTTAGGGAGCTCCGGGTCTTCTAGGCAGAGTGAATAACTAGGGGAGCACAATAAGTCAACGTGGCTGCATTGCATGGGATTAACAAACTCAACCGTAGTGGATTAATAGTAACATGACTCAACATTAGCTCTACTCAAAGGTTAATATGTCACTTCTGTTATTATCGCATCAGCTTGAAAAATTTCTGTAATTCGTTTTTTCTCCAGCAACTGGAGCACCAGGTCTGGGTTTATCCTACATGACCACTAAATCTAGTACACTTATATTCCTCAAGTTTATAGGGATTTCGAGAATCATGGATTATTAAAATCTAAAATGTTTAATCACGTTTAAAATATTTACAAAGTAATGTACAAAAAATAATATATTCTATAATAATACATGAACATTAAGAGAATACAGTATTTAATAATAAATTATAATGTAAAAAAAACTGAATATCTTGAAAAAATAGTTATATTCTGAAGTATAAAGCTGACTAGGTTGTCACGCTTATTTTCTCATTGCCTTGTTAAAATAGATATAGAAAATAATTACTTTCTTTAGACTACATTCTAGATAATACTACATTGCTTTCTAAGTATATTTATTAGAAAAAATGAATTCAAAACAAAATGATCGAATGACAATTCAAATTATAAAGATAATAAAATTTAATCACAGCTATAATCATTTGTGCCTTTGATCCAAGGACGTAATTACACTTAAATTTATAATACATGTAGATTTTTTAATGCCTCATTGGACATAAACTTTAAAGCAACTTATTTCTAGTGAAACGAACTCTACTACTTTTTTAAAAAGATCAGTCACGTAAAAAACTGCCTTAAGCTCGATTACGTGACGCACACTTTTCGTGTGAAATGTCGCACGTTGATTACTATAATTATATTACCAATTTAACTTAAATGATTTTCAAAACCAGAACGAATTACACATTTAAAAAATTAACTTAATAATTGAATCAGGCAAGTTTTAAAAAACGATGTGGAACGGACAAAGATAAATCGGTTATTGTTAAAAAGTACGTAAATAAGAATAACATTCTGGCTCAACCATTCGAATAAAGGATTTTTTCAACTTTCAATTACGTCCTGAAAATTTCGAAAAAAACGTTTTTTTATTCTTCATCGTTGAAAATTTCCTCCAAGAGCTGTTTGGTGATTGTCCGATGTGGTCGTGCGGGGTCCAGTTTTGGCCTCCCATACAATCTGCTGTTGATTACGTACAACCTGCAAAAAATTCATTGCGTAATTTTCTAATTTGTTCGTGACAGTTTTATTGTTAAAACAAGTTATAAATTTTAACGTGAAGGGTATTTGGTCGTGCCCCTAAAATCTGTCTATTAACATTCTCACTCACTTTGAGCTTAAGTCACACCGAACATTAAACCACCAATCGCATACGAATACCAATTGGCTGAATTGGGTGCCGTTGGGACATAAAAACGTTGTTTGGCGACCATCAATGTCACAATAATGCCATGTTTGGCAACGTGTCTCCTCATCGGCGTAAAATCCGGGATATGGCTGTTCATCGCAATAAAAGTTGGTGTACGGCACTATGCCCAAAATGGGATAATCGGTCCCAGGACGTCCTACAAAGGAATGTGTTAGTAACAAATAAGTAAAACGTTGAAATTGTTTTATTTTAAGGTCGGGCTTCGTTTCGTTTTTAAACGTGATTTTGTTCGATCATAAATGTCTATTAACCCTGAAAGAGTCAGGATAACATTTATCATTATTACGAGAATAAATACGATTTAACAGCTCAAGATCGCCCTCAGTGAAGCAACACACAGTGCTTTTTTTAGTATAAATAATCCGATTTTGAAGAAAGCAAAAGTGGTGAAAGCGTTTGAAGATTCAATCACTGTGACTGCTCGGAGATTACCATCCGTTTTCCGGACCAAACCAACATACCCGGAATTGACTTTCCCAATTCTAAATACTCCAAAACTGAAGGACTCAGGAATCCGGGTGGCACGTATTTTGTATCCAGTTCATTATTTCTTTCGTCGTATTCATTTCCAACGTTGTTGTCCGAATCTTGTGGATCCGAAGCTCGAGGTCTCTTAACTCTGGTTTTTTGTTCGTATCCGTCTGAAATTGAAAAATGTTATTGACTCGACTAGGAAGGACAATTTATTCATCGTTGTCTATGATGAAAATCTAGAAAAATAGAACCAGTTTGCTGTGCGAAAAAATCATGTGAATGTGAAAGTCTGTTGGTACTTTCTTTGAAGATTTTTCCGGCATGTCTTGAGAAAACAGATTTGTGCACAGCAGAAGTATCATAAAACGATGGTCGAATCTTTATGGCTTATTTTATAATCAATAATAATTGTTTTGGTAGTTCGGTTCAAGGTAAACAACAATTTGTATTAAGAGAGAGAAGTAAATTGCCATTTTTCTGGTAATACGTAATTTAGTTGGATATAATAACAGCGTATTTATTAATATTCTCATTTGATTTAAATAGTGATGATTATTCATCGGCGAAAATTTACAATTTGTTTCATGTTTATGGATGAAGCGCCGGCAATTATAAACGTTGGAATAGATTCGATGATCCATATTCTGATTTTTCATTTCCAAATTTTTCAAATTCATATTTTAGTCACACAAAAAGTGAATTTGGGTTAACTTTATTAAACTGCAATAAACTGCAATAAACTTTACTTAATTTGCTTATATTTTTATACATTATTTTTACTTTCCCAAGTATAGATTCCCAGAATTGTTAAAGTTCCTTGTATAAAATTAGCATAATTTATTGCTGCCCGTTGCTATCGCAATCTATTTCTAAATTAGAATTTTGATGTTTTGATTTTAAATTTGTGATAAGAATTTTACAGATAACTTTCCTGTAAACACGTTTTAATTTAATAAGTAATCTTCTTCGAATCAGCATTTTTTGTCTTCAGATTTATTGGTATTATTAATTCATTAAAGTTGTTTTACAAATTACATAGATAACCGTTTAAATATTCAAAAATTAATTAACTGAGTAAATTCAGAGTTGAACCAGTCATTAACGAAATATATTTATTATGTGTAATTAAACTTTCTATTTTTTAATTAGCGTGTTTATGAAAAGTGTAAATCGCCATTATCATTATCAAACTTAAACTTGTTGACTCTGCCTGACTCAACAATAATTGAAATGGAAAGATTTCATTGTTGCATTTATCTTCAGTGCTGAATTGTTAATTTCAATAGATCCTTATAGAGACTGAGATGAATAACAATTTTTTTTTCTGGCTGTTTTTGTCGCCAAGTCGTAAACCTTGTTCTCACGACACCAGATTTTATAGATTTTGCATCAAAATGAGCAGGCAGAAGGATGCAGCCGCTAATTGAATAAAATTTCGCCAACGCAATTTTCTAAATTCATTGTCAAATCATGTTTCTAAGGATTGACAAGCTGAGCACATTCAAAAGTGCTGGTTTCATCATTGCGTACATAGGTGCGAACTGAATATGATGAAATGCAAATCAGGTTAGAAAAAACAATGCCTGCTTAATTCCCCAATTACGTGCCACGTAAATTTTATCAGTGCAATATCAAATTAAAAAGACTTCACATAAATTCCTTGCCACATCGAATATGTAACACAATAACTGCAGAAATTGGATATCGGAGTTTTGTTGCTCTTGTGTGCAGTGCCTTGGTTTTGAAATAAAAATGAATGAAATTTCTGCATGCATTCGTAATTAGCAATACATCGGTAATTACCGTATTGAGTTATGAAACACGGTATGTGTGTCTAGATTAAATCATTCATGGGCACGGAACTTGGTGACCGTATTTTACTGCGGTTTTCACAAACCTCAGTATGTTGGTTTTTCAGAGAACTGCTAAGGTTGAAACACAATGATTCTTTGCGCTAACATTGAGTTCGAAATATAGAATAAGGACGCCAAGAACAATCATGTAAATTTATCTTAAAACTGACCTTGTACTTAGTAATTATAGCTTTTGTGAATTTATCGGAGAATGATGGCTTCCCGTTCTTAAGACGTCGAGGAAGCGCGAGAAGAGAACGTCACCTATCAATACCGATTTTCTCCAATTTTTTTGAAATTGCCTCTTTCTGACTATTATTTAAACCTTACGTAATGATATGTTGTAATAAAAACATAAGTCTTACAATAACTTTCTCGTTTCAACACAGAGACACATTTTTGAAAAGCACACCAATAGTACTTACCAGTAATAAGAAAATATCCTAAAATTAATATCACAGTGTGTAGAGTGCACGTTAAATAATTCATTTTAGAAAGTTTGCGCTACTATTATTGTATCGGCATCTCGCGAACGACTGTCTCGTAGTTTGTATTCGTCTTCTCTTCTCTTAACAGTCACCTTGCCTCTCCGCGGCATTCTTCGACGGTTCAAACACAAATGCAAATTTACTCACTGATTCAGAAATGTTTTTACAGCAAGCGAAACAGCTGAAAGGGTTCGATGCTTCTGATGTTGAGCAAGACATTAGGAGCTATTTTGTTGATCTACACGCCAAGTTACATTTAGCAGAGCGTAACATCAGAAAGAAGCTCTCTACTATGCAGTTGACGGCAGTGGATGTTGACGGTGTGAATGCTACATTGATATCAACAATAAAACGTGTCACAAAATTGCTTGATGCTTGCAATGCACTTAATGACAAGCAAGTTAATATGCGAGCTCTGCTTGAAGAAGCTAGATCTCTTAAAAATACTCCTTGCAGATTGATTTCTAATCAAGGGCAAATGCAACCTATTGAGTAAGTCTTGCATCTATTACTAGTTATTTTACTTATCTGTGTTTTGAAGGTTTTTGTATGATAACGTTTTCGACGACATCGAAGATAACGTATGCATGAAAAATTTGCCGTCGATTAAATACAGTTTGATACCAATAGAAGACTGGAGTCGTGCTGAAGAAAAGTGCGCAATGAATCAGTTAAGACGACATGCGGAAGTGCAAGATAAACCAGAACCACAAAACCGTAAGAAATTAAACATACTTTGATTATTTTTATCTTGGTTTTTAGTAGCATCCGCGGTGAAAACTTTCAAGCAAGCTGAAAGAAAAGCTAAAAAAGTGGTTCAAGGTACGTCGGGATCTTCCCTGAAGTTAGTTACAATTTTTTTTACAGGCACAACACGAATTGTCGTCACGCATATCAATGATCTTAACAGCTTCTTCATCCAAAAGTTCAGCACTTTGGAGAGTTTGAAAGAAATGAATAATATGATTGGAAGGAGAAGCAGGAAAAAACATGATCATGAGGAATTTAAACTAGGCGGGATCTATGGTGTTCATTATGAAACTAAAAACTCAAATCAGTGGCGACGGGGAAAACTGGTCGATATCTCGATGAACGAAGATGATGTAAATCAATATAAAATCTTTTTTATTGACTACGGGAACACTCAGATCGTCACCAGAGACAAGTAAGAGTTACCTAAATTGTATCACATTTGAAATTTTTTTTTCTAGATTAAGAGAAATTGATTCATACACTATTAAGCGGCAGAACTTCGCTCAAGAATGTAAACTAGCAGAGTTGGAAGATGTAGAGGTTGAGTCGAACATTCATTTACAACTTCCACAAATTGTCGGACAGTAAGTATCTAAAAAAATGATTTCCAATGTCTATGTTTTGGTTTTAGGAAAGAACTCTATGTTCGTTATTTGGATCCACCAGGTGTACGTCGAACAGTTCATGAAGTGGAAGTATTGGTCGCTGCATCAAACGGCGGATTTGTTTCAATCAGAGATTTGTTAGTGCGGACACAATCTTCTCCGAAATCAAAAGTAAGGATCATTTAATGAAATTTGACATTCCAGCCGTTTTTACCGGTTGTGTTGACTACAAAAAAAGTTATGTTACGAAAGCTGTGTTCGGGTTTTTACGAATGGGATTTTGTATAAATGTACCAATTACGTTTTTGAGCTTTATTCAATGTTTTTTGTAATAATACAAGTGTTGTATAACTAGCAATATCCGCGTAATCCTTTGAGCGCTCAATAACAATAAATCGTAACTTTAGTGACTGTTTTTTTAAACCTTTTTTACCGTTTTTGTTACGTTTTTTTTTAATTTTTGTGAACTTTTTAGTTCTTTTTATTGGCTTCCGAAACAAAATTGTTTAACAACAGTACCAAGTTTTACATCGGTCAAGACGAACAAGTTATTGTTACCTACATTAAGGATCCATTCTACATATGCGTTCAACTGGTAAGTTCAAAATCTCGTCGAATATATTTTTTTTGAATGAAACTTTCAGGTACGTAATGTTTCCCTCGTGGAAAAAATGAAATTTGCAATGGAAGAGTATTACAAGACAGCTCCAGTTCTCGACTCCATTCCTGTGATAGACTCAGACGTGATCGCCGAATATGACGATGACGAACAAGGTATGTACCATAGGGCCAAAATAATGTCAGTTCATGTCTCTAGAAGAGAAGTTGAGGTACTGTTCGTTGACTGGGGTAAAGACGTCGTGTTACCATGGTCGAGTTTGAAATTGTTAACTCAAGATTTCATTAAATTGGAGTGTCAGGTAATGAAATTAAAAATCAAAACGCACAGCGATGACGTCTGTTTTTAAGGGTATTATTGTTAAACTTGCGGATTTGGACAAACCAGACGCTACGAAACCGTGGAGCCAACAAGCTACCGAATTTTTACGCGACCAAGTGACCGAAAATAAAACCTGGAGAATGGCAGTACACAAAGTTGAAGGCCTGGAAGTTGCTCTGTTTCGCGCTACCCCATCAGCTGACTTCTGCTTGAATTCGTTGCTAGTCGAACAAAACTTGGCTCTCTCTACAGGATCGACGTAAGTGCGATTTTCAGTTTAATTTTGTTTTATGTCTTTTTTTTTAGAACCAAGACTGTTTTTTGGCCCAGAATGACCAACACGAACACACAAGAAGATGAAGATTTTTGTTTTCAACTCATTAAGAAATCTGAAGCTATTATCATTGCAGATGATGACAATTCGGCTTTGACAACAGTTAAATGGAAGGTCAAAATAATTGATTTTAAAAGCCCCGATCTCATCTACGTGAAATTCTTGAAATTCAAAGATGCAGCTGCCGAGCTCCTCAAAGAGCTTCAAATTCACTACAAGTCGTCACAAAATAAAACCAAGAACTCGTGGAAACCTAATCAGAAGTGTGTGGTACTCGACAAGGACCAGAACTATTATCGGGCTGTAATAAATAAAGCTCAGAAAAATGACACTTACATGGTTTTTCTGACCGACATAGGAAAAGAGACGACTGTACATAAAAAGGAGATTTTCATTCAAGAGCGTTATTTTGAGCAATTTCCAGCTCATGTGGCTAAATGTCGTTTGTCTAAGATTAAACCTGCAGGCGACGGCAATAAATGGAGCCAATTAGCCATCGAAATGTTGCAAAAAATGTTTACTATGTATAAAGACTTTCATGTTGCGAAATTAGAAATGAGTACCCAGGAAATCTTAGGAGTCACAATGTGGTACTCTTTCACTAGTGCTGCAAAGGCTTTGGAACCCGCAAAGGTAAAATTTATTTCCATCAACCAGTCCTTTTTGGAAAGTGGAGTTGCACTAGTCGACTATTCAACAGTAGGACCAGCTAAACCAGAGATCACTCCTGAACAATCTCAAGTGCAAAGACCGAGTTGGAACGATCTAATCAACGAAGCTGAAGAAAACGCCACTACCGACGTGATTGAAATATCTTCGGAAGAGTCTGACTCGACGTGTCATGACAGTTGGCCGGTGTCTCTCAAAGTTGAGCATCGCGAGTTTGATGCAAATCTCATTTGTATTATTACTGACGGACATTTTTTGGTTCGGGACGACAATCTTCAATTGTTATACCAACAAGTGGAAGACGCTTTGAAAGCTGCTTTTAATTCCCCATCAGTAATGCACGATAGTTCTAATTTTAATTGGGAGGTCAATGATATGTGCACTATAAATTATGAGGGTGTTTGGTACCGAGGAACCATACTGGCAGTTCTAAGTCCGACTGAATATCGCGTGGAAATGATAGATTATGGCAGCGACCATATTGTATATAAAGATGATCTTTCCAGAGGCATCATGTTTCCTGATTGTCCACCTTTGGTTTATAAGATCCAATTATATGATGTTCAGTCAACAAACGGAGCGTGGACCAGAGAAGACCTCGATGAACTGCTATCCATAGTATCTGACAAAGTAAGAATCTCGATAAAAGGTGACCTGAATCTTGATATCCCGTTCGCTGAAATCTATTTAGACAATGGTTTAAGCGTCAACGACTTGTTTGCACGTAGATGCCCTCACATTATTCGAACTGAAAATAAAATCGTCTTAGAATCAGTTCTAGACGAAGACAAAGACATAGATGAACTGAATGATAGTCAGGATGCGACTTCCGATAAGTACAATTACGTTGGATTCCCTCAAATAAGCCACACACGCCAAAAAATGACAGTTGTTAATGTACTGAATTTCGATAACGGCTACAGCGTAGTGCTAAGGAACAACGAAAATAACAATTCCAAGAACTTTGCCAGACTATGTGAAACAATCCATAAGGCAGGACCATCGCTACCAGCTCTTAAACATATTCAAATCAACGCGCCGTGTGTTTGTTTGCACTCTGAGAAAAATAAGTGGTCTCGAGCTCTTATTTACAGTGTAAATAGTTTGCAATTTGGTTTTGTGTTGGTGTTCTTCGTGGATTATGGTACTGTCGAGATGATGCCGGTTAGCAAGTTGAAGGAACTACGATCTGAATGGTTGGATTATCCTGTCTATCTACATTCTGCTTGTCTTAATATTGAACTTGTTATAAAACATACAGAACTTGTTCTTACGCAGTTGAGTTCTCTGCGAGGAACGCAAGTTTGGGTAAACGTGGTGTCAGAAGAACCACTCAGAGTTGATTTGTATGGCGAAGAGAATTTAATTTATCAAGATCTTATTGATAGCGGCATCATTAGGCTCGCTTAAATATTTTGTTGCTGAAGAAGCTTGTTTATTTTTTTTAAAGAAAATTAATTCCGTTTCTAGTTGTTTCTTTGGTACCCACTTTTTCTCTACGGTATTTACGACACATATAGCTATAATTATTTATTCTAAGTATAATTTACAAGAAAATACATAAACATTTTCTAGGGATTTTCTGTGACAGTCCATGACTTGTCTTCCATACTTACGATAATAGCTTGTTCTATTTTTTCATGGATCCAAGTTAACATTTCTTTATCTCCACTGATTTTCAGTAACATTTCTTTCATGTTGTTTTCACTCTATATAAGTCAAAGATTAAATTAGGATGAGATTAGTCATAACTTACTTGTCTCATATTAAATACCAACTCGGTGGACGTAATTTTTGGCATGGATATTATATCATCTAGGTCTATAGCCCATTCTACATCCCACGGACCCCAAAGTCTACACTTATTAATTCTTATAACATGTCTAAAACAAGGTGGATAATTAATTAATTTCAATATTAGGCGTTTAAATTAACTGCAATGAAACGAGCAGAATTGATTTTCCAATTCTATCAATTGAAGCGTGGGACCAGTAGGTATCATTCATAAATCTACAATTGGCTACAGTTTCCAGTAAGTGTTGACCCATCGACTCGTAGACTGAAAATGGTTTTAGCCCCAAATATCTGTTGTAATACCTAATCAAGCGTTGCTGTATTCTAATTGGTTCCCCCAAGATAGACGCTCTTCTCAGGGCCTCTTTTGCAACTTCAACACTGTCGGATTTTTCATCAGGGTGGCGGGTTATAAGTGAATACAGTGCTTTTCCGGTTGTCCGGAAGAACATCTCGCCGTCACAGCTTACTCCAGCTGAAGAATTTATTTGTGTCACTCTGAAAGTTTTTAGAAAAACAATACCGTTTTGTTTCCGAAGAATAATTTGGTTCAACGCATTCGGTACCCCACTTTGGAAATTCTTACAAGACGCTGTTATAATCTTTGGCACAACTTCAGACTTTTGGTACGAGCCGTGTCTACGAATGCGTTGAATATTCTCAAATGTTTGATTCGCGAAGATGTCAATCACGCATTGTTCTAAAGCGGCAGGTGACATGTTGATGTGGCTTAGAAGACATCTCGAGCCGTATAATAACATGTTCGCCATCTTTTCCAAGTCAATCTGTGGATACTACGAGTGGGTCGTAAAAATGTATTCATATTTTATTATGTTACCATGATTGCAGGTTGGAATGCGAACGTGTTTACGAGAACTTGCAGGCCTAACACGTGGGAGTAGTACTGTTGCAGAAATTGAGAAATTATTTGTTGCACCAAGTCTTTGAGGATCGCCTCTAACTGGTCGCATAAATAAATCTGTTCAATAGCTGAAACTCTGAGAAATGGTTAGAGAATTATTTAGGGATTTATCTGGTTTTTTACTTGTGTAGAACTCCTTCCAGAGGCATATAGGGGGAAATATTGATTGGAAACAAGTAATTTATGACTTGACTGAAAGGCAAGTTGCAGTTTAAGCTGACTTGAGTTTTATTGGAGATGTGTAGTTGGACTTCAAAATTACTGACGCTCAAATACTCGATGATGCAGCGCCCGTGCCGATGGTCCTGCAATTCTAATTAGTCCTTTTTTTTTTAATTTGCGTTACCTACTTTGTAGCGCAAAGTTGTGAGGTCCTGTATCGACTTCATATCATTTACATATGAGACTGTGGCTTCATCGTAAAACTTCTTGTAATAAGTCAACAGCTCTCGGATATCAACAAACAAATCGTTCTCTACATTCAAATAAAAATCTTTAACATTAATTTTAATATGTCGGTAGACATCACAATCTTTCGTCGAGCATTTAAGGACATTCACGTCTATAAAAGTATTTAAACCTTTCACGACATTCGTTGGGAGCGGATACAGCACAATCGTGTTATTGACTTTATTATCAACTTGAAGGGTATTCAATTTAAAACTGAAATGGTGATAATTCTTCGATTTTCGAAACTGGAAATAAATCGCGGGAGTATAACTCCGTTTCAGTTCGGCGAAGAACGGTTTCAACATGTACATTTTTTCGAAGTCGATATGAATGTAGTCACGTAATTGACATTTTTTGTAGTGTAATCTATATTTGTCTTCGATCCAAGAAGCGAGTTCTAGAGTCAATGTTTTCCATTTGTGACCAACATTCACTTCCCAGATTGCCGGAGTGTCGACCAAAGAACCATAAATGTGTTCTTTTGTGGAGTCGGAAGTAAAAAGTGAAAGACCGACTCCACACAGCGAGACTAAACATTCGAATTCGCTGTGCTCTAAAAAGTAATTAGAGAGAATCGATTTGAAAATTCGAGATTCTTGAGTGAAGAGTAGAACTCTTTGGAGACCTTCAGCGTAGCAGAGCCAGTAAATAACGATTTTGTCTCTGCGAACTTTCTTGTTCAGAGTTGTTTTTACACTGTCTGAGCTGTCTGAGTCATCACTACTTGAAGAAACCGTGATACTGGTTGTGGGAGTGACGCTATGAAACAGAATTTTTTCCTCTCCATAGGCGTCTTTTACAATATCTGCCAGAAATCCGGATCCTTTATTATTGTACACGTTCCACATCAGTTTTCTGATTTTCGTAGGATCGTCCCACGTGTACAAAAGCGAATTATAGGGACTCAGAAGAGTAACCTGACTTTGATCCTGCTGTTGGATCTTCAGGAAGAGATCGGGACAGTAGTTTTTGACCAAAACTGGAGCGTCACCGTATTTGTATTCAAAGAAAGTAATTCTGAAGGAATCGTTAATTCCTCCCGTCACTTCCACCTTTAGAGCTCCCTGAAAATAATCTTACCATTGTGGTTCAGTTGGTTCAAGATTTTTACCCCTTTATCCATGCGCAGAACTGTGCAGTTCGGCGTTGCGAAATTAAACGCTTGCGATATCAACTTGCTTTCTCGGTATTTTACGTACATTTGCATTGAGGATGTCTCGGGCCAAAACGTTGTGGTTTGCTGAGTGGCGATGTCGATCCAAAGGTCCGTTTTTTCGTTGTGCTCCATAAACCTGCACGAAATTAAAAAAAAAGTTCTTCTAAACCCTTTTCCTTACCTTAAATTTCTGTTCGTGTTGTTTGTAACCAGGAAGCTAGGAAGCAGCGTCACTATCTTGGTCAGTCTTGGACACATCTGAGAGAGTTTAATGGAGAGGAAGAAAAGATACTTCTTCTTTCTTTCGTTATCTTTGCAAATAATGAGACCGGTGGTTCCGGCACACTCCAAACCAAACTCATTTGACCAGTTCGAGTCGTACACTTTGACATTGAGAGTCTGCTTTCCATGTCTTTTGTAAGTGAACAAGAGGATGTCTTCACTGTTACTCTCGTAAATTGTATTGGTCGCGGATGCTTTTATTTGCAATGGGAGTCCAATTTTATTGATGATCCAGTACGATGTGTAGAAATAGAGATTGCAGCTTCCTTCTCGGTCAGTTTTCGTGTTGATCGCCAAATGTTTTATCTCTTTATTATCTGAAGAGAGAATTACGATTTTTTCGTCTAAATACGTTGTGAAATTTAAGATCCCAGACCATGTTAACAGATTGTATTTCACTTTAATAAGCAACTTCTGGTCTTTGGAGAGATCCAAAGAATACACACTTTTTTTCTCCCCTGGTTCGATTTTAATAAGTTGTTTTAAACCAACGTTTTCCACCTCCAAAGAGTACGGGAGATAGTTATGGAGAATAAGAGGAGGAAGGAGATGTATAACGTAATTAGGAACAGTGTGCGCTTGCGAATTTTGGATGTCTAAATTTTTAGTCAACATGACTCGTAGCGAAAATACTTCGAGATTTGAGTTGCTTCGTGGGTGGCAACGCAAATTGTGGGCTATATCCAACTCGGTTGCCATATCCCGCCACCAAATACCAGAATCTGAGGTGTAGTGCCCTCTGAAAAAACTTGTAACTTCAATCACTTACTTATGGTGACTTACTCAGCATAAGCTGGTTGAATGAAGAGTTTACAGTGGTACGCGATGTACAGAGGAACATTGTACGACTCGTGGGCCTCTAAAACCGCGATTCTCATGGTGGTTTCAAACGGGTTGGTAACATCGCCCACGGGCTCCAAATTTAGCTGTTGCAACACTGATGGTTGGTACAACACGCTCAAGGCGAAACAAGTTTCGTTCTTGATCTAAACAACATGTTACAACAACCGTCAATTTTGTGTGATCTTACCTGTAAAGGTGAGCTAATGATCACCTTTCTTCCACACTTACTTATAGTGTGTCTCGCGGCTAAATAATACTTCTGTCCTGGAGTGTTCGAATTCAGCTTCATCAGCTTCTGCCATGACTTCTTGGAGCAATTTGTTTGAATCGGGGTACAATTTGGAATAAAAACTCTCATAAAGTGAGTGTTGATCTTCTCGTAGAGCTGGGAGGTGGACTCTGACGGGAACTGAAGACTGGACATTGTAGCAAAATCGTAGTTATTCTCCAATTCGGATTTTGCCACGTCGCCTTGAGTGCTACAACACCACGTCAGACGAACCACTGATATTTTTGATTTACCTGTCTATATCTTCATTGATGTCCTCAGTAAAGTCTACAGCATAATAAGCGCTTTTGCTGGGGCTGTTGGGTGGAGAATCTTGATTCTCGAAAGTTTTAACACAGATTAAAGTGTCTTCATCAGCGTCGTCGTCGTTCTTTTTTTCGTAAAGTTCGACTTTGGTTTGGGGACCAATATCATTGACCAAGTTGATGTTTTTTTTATTCGTCACTACTGATAAGGTTTTATTGGAATAGATAGTGAGGAGTTCGCTTAATACTTTGAGGAATGTGGGAGTTATTGTAATGTTAAGAGTTTCTTTAGCGTCCACTAGAATATACGTAGATTTTGTATAACTAGGACCAGGAGTTTTGTCGTCTTGAGATTTAGGCTTGATGTTGTCGTCCGAGTCATCTTCACCTTCGCTAGAATGAATGTAGTCGCTATCTTCACTTTCATTCCAGTCACCTACAAGCTCACTGTCTTAAGAGCAACTATAGAGTTGTACCTACCAGTAAACAAATCTGAAATAGCCGCCGCTAATTTCTCCATAGCCCCATCTTCATTCTCGGAGTCTGAATCATCCAAGAAAGTCGACAAGCTTGTTTTCACTCTCCTGTTATTTCTATTGTACAGAGGATTAATCGGCTCCAGGTACATCATGTCTTCCCCTGAATCTTCATCTTCAGTTGTGGCCGGTGTCTTTTTTTCTTTGTTTGACGAGGATTTGGGTTTAGTATCCACAACACCCAACATCGGTAATGATTTATCTTGAAAGATTTTAATAAGTACGTCCCATGGTTTGTACTCTTTCTCGTCGATGACTACAGGATCAATCACAGGCTCCCACGCTTGTAAACTTTCGTTAAAATAGTTAGCCTGAATTGTAAACTCACAAGTGCAATTTAGCAGAAAGGACCAGTCATAAACTGTGACTTCCATGGTCGATTTTACCAACAAAACTTGAGTTTCTTCAAGTTCGAAAATTACCACAATGTCGAATTTCGGGATTAAGAGTATTTCGTGGACATCCATCGGTTTGGTTATTAATTTCTCATCGTAATTTGAGTTGGTGGTTTGTGGAGGAAACTCATCGATTTTCTTAGGTTCCCATAAATCTTCCGGCTCTGATTTCGAACTTCCGGGAGCTTTTTCTACTTCAGGCACTTTGAAATGTTCAGTGACGTCATTTAAAATGTCCGTTAAAGAATGGACAACTCTGCTACAAACCTGGACATAGATCGAAGAAACTGAAGCTATTATTTTCTTCCCTTTTTCTTCGGAGTAGCACTTTGAGAACTCCACATCGCATTGTTTTAAGATAACGTAAGGTTCCGGGGATTGCACTCCGATATCGTAGAAAAGTGAATGCAGACCTGATAAGGAAACGACTAAATTCAGACGATTTCCGTGTCTAGAATAATCGGATAATATTTCTGTATGCGTAATAAAATATCTCTTTTTATTGGACGTAGTCTCCACCACGAAAATAAATTCGGGTTTGTTTATTCTTAGAGAGATGGTAAGACTAGCGGAATATTCTTTAATTTCAACTTCAGATTGTTGAGTATCACATTCATAGCCATGATTTACAATTCCGCTGTCTAAATTGTCTTTAGGAAGGCACTCTATAACGAATAACGCGAGTTTTTCACAAAATGGAACCGATAAGCTTAGACTCAGTCTTCCAATAATTACATCAGCAGATTTGTCGTTTGCTTTGTTCTGATGAAACGTTACATCAACAATTGGGGCTCGGTTTATAGTAATATTACAATTATTATTCTTATTGTCATCAATAGGCGACTGGAGGATGCTAAAACAACAATGACATACCAAAAAAATACGACTAAAAAAAACACAAACCTTTTATCATAAACATTGGCATCTGGACCGATCTCCTCGATTAAAACTCCATCAGCCGACAGTTTACCATCCAGACTTCTATCCGTGTAAACAGTAAAAGTCGTACTTACATCGCTAATCTTGAATTTACATAGTCCGTGGTTGAGGTCACGAATCGGGGAACTCAATAGTTCCCCGGAATCGAAGAAAAGACACAATGTTATCTCATCTAAAGAGAATTTTGCGGCGATATTCTTTTGTTTGGGTTCACAAAAAAACGCTTCGAGAGTCTTCACCGTTTCGTCATTGGCCATCGCGTATCGTTGCGCTTTAATTTGATCAGGAAACAAATCGATGATTTTTCCTTCGCCAATGTTGTCCTTATAAATCGATAAGATCGTCGAAATGTCTCTTTGACCCAACGTTATCTGGATGTTATCCAAAGCGCCGTCGATGTCCCACAATTTCTGCGCACTGTGAATATTCGTGTATCTTTTAATATCAAAATTGAGATTGATGGGTTCGATGAGTGTCTCTTGCATTTCTAGCGACGGTACCAACGTCATTACTCCTCTGGTTACGGTCATTCCGGTCCATTTTAATAAGATGTTTTCCATCACGTCTCTGTTGTACTCTTTGAAGAAGTTTTCCACGAAGAGTTCACCAGTGTCGATGATCATCACGTTAGGTGACGAGGATTTTTGTGGGAAGAGTAAAATGGGACCACAGACGTTGATCGCCAAGTGGATGCGAGTGTTGGCTTTCAAAGTGTCGGTAACTGTGGTCACGGCTTTATAGAGGTAGTCAAAAATGCGGTTTATGTAAGGAAGGGCTTCAAGATTTACAACAAAGCGCTGAAAGTATAATTGAAAGACTATTCAGTTAACAGAGGGCACTTACCTGAATTTGAACAATCAATTTATAAAGAATAGTTAAGTGAATTTGGCCCAGTTGAAATTTGAAGCTACCACCTGGTAACGTTTCTTCCTGGCTCGTTATATTGTTTTGTGCAAGATGGGAGGCTTGTCGCACGTATTTTAGTTCGAAGACTTTGTCTTCATCAGTAGATAAGACCTGAAGAACGCTAGTTGTTATTCTATCAAAATATAACCAGACTACTCACTTTACTATAGAGAGTGACCTCTGATAAATGCTCCACGTTTATGTTGCTCAAGTACGATCTGAAGACAAACCTCTCGTTGGCTCGGAACAAAAAGTCCATTTCTAGTCCCGAGAATTGAATATTTACTATATCAAAATCAGAGTCACAGACTCTGACATTGATATCTGCCAAACGCGCTGAATGCGAGAATTTAATAGACCCTGGAGGAACAGGCGTCACTGGTTGCTGATGCAGTAAATTATTAACAATTTTTATGACTTTCAGTGAAGTTTCTTTTAGCGAAATCGGAGTCTGGGCTTTGAGTCTAAAAAAAAACATTTCACTATTGAAAATCTCAAACTCTCTACATACTTATTAAACATGTAATTTGAGTATTTCACCAAAGTATGAATAGCTTCCTGGTGTAACAACAAGTGGATGGTACCAAAATCCGCAACTAGAGATGTCTCCACTCCGTGGAAATGACTCCAAAAGTCGGGACAACTCGCGCTGACTTTTCTATACAGAATTGTGATCACATCGACCGTACTAGGAAATGGACTGTAAACTATATCTAAATATTGCCCGCTTGGAGTAGTGTGAAGTTTGTCCGTGAGAAGCACACTATTGAGGGAGACTTGGTACGCTGGTCCGAAAGTCATGAGAGCCACATCAGCAGTGAGGAGACCCAAACGAAACATGAGGTATTGTCGGTCAGTACTGTCACTCGATCTAGAGAAGACGACGGTGAACTACAAAAATTGCAATAAAACTGCGTCTAAAGAGAACACAACAACTAACTTCGTTGATAATAAAACGAAGAAGAACTGTTATGTTGTTATTAGGCGAGATGTTGTCTTCCAAACCCGGAAGATCGACATATCGTGCCCATGCTTCGTTCATGTCTTCTTTTTTCGTGTTGCCGCTCGTTTTTCTGAAAGTTTTTATCAATTTATGTGATTATCATTCGGGGGCTTACTCTGTTTTGCTTTGTTCGTTTTTGTCAATTTTACTTCTCTTCATTTTTATGTAGTTGCCGGTAATAGAGACTGACGTTTCGACATGAGTTAGATATTCCGTTCCGAGGCGCTCCTTTATTCTGTCATTTACAAAGAGCGTTTCAACAGGAGGGGTACTAACAGTACCATCCAGATAGTTCCCGTTGTTTGAGAAAAACTTCACAATCTGTCCAGACTTCCGCTCCGACATGTTTATCTTAAGGGAATGGAAATTGATGTTGAATTTATACTTTGGAATTGTTTCTTCTAGTCTAGAACAGCGCGCATAAACAGCAGAGAAAGAGGCTTTAGGTACTAAATGTAGGTCAGTGTCTTTTTCCTTTCTTTCGTCTTTCCAGTTGTCTGAATTTTGACAAAATAGCACTTGCATTTCTGTGCATTCTATGTTGAGTTTGGAGTAGAACTGCTCCTCCATTTCCATTTGTGTGGCATTTTCTATGTGGTTGTCTTGACTCAGTTCTGTGGTGACTAAGTAGCGACCTAAATCAACCACCAAAATGTTATCTGCTCTGAAATGAAGAGTTATAACTGGTGAGAACCTTCTAAACTGCCTTACTTTAAAAAGGAACCAAACTCTGGTATTACCAAGAATGGTATTTTGATATTTAACGTTATATCCCACTTTTGGGCAAGTTTGGAGTCAATAAAATTACGAATTGAGTTCAACCATTCGGGTAGACATTTTGATAAAGAAATTTTTGAAAAGTAGTCGTTGTTCAGATATGTTGTGATGTCTTCGAAAAATTGCTAAAATTTAAAGATTGGATTGCCATTATTGTACCATTTTAAATACCTGATTGTATAAACATTCAACGGAATCTAACGCTAAGTTAAGTTTGTACGAAATCGATGAATTTCTGGGCATTTTTTCCAATTCCGCTTTGAAAATATAAGCCGGACTGGTGCTCAGGTGCTCGGAAGCTACTATAGAAATGAGTTGCTCGTCCTCATTCGAACCCTCCAATATCACTCCTTCTATTTTCATTAGCGCTTTATACGAATCGTCGAGAAAATTCGGATGGAAAGTCAAATTTATCTGTGTCAGAGTGACGAGCAAGATTTCTTTCGAACTGTTAGTCAGCGATAAGCTCACATTTCCCATCCGCAGGTTGTATTGTTGATCTAAAAACATTTTCAGATTTCGTTTTTTAATTAAATTCTACTAACCTATATGTAAATAATCACAGTTTTTGTCACAAAACCCGATTTTCTTACACAACAATGTGCGCTCAGGAGAGGGCAACATAGACCAGAAGTTTTTCTCGCTCAAACTGCGAGACTGCACCTAAAAACTTTGTTATTTCAACGTTAAAATTATCCTATTGATTACCAAAAGTCGGGCATGTTGTCTTGCAACAACGATGTTAACAATCGAGAGATTATCTTCGTATTTTTGAAGATCCAACTTCAACTCAGTGTCGTTCGGATTTAAAATGATTTGCTTATAAGTTTGCATGTAGCCTCGGTAAAATTCTCTGACTTTCTTCATGCGTGCCCACGTGTACGGACGAACTCTTTGTTCTAAAACCGCAAAATATGCGTATTTCCACCAACTTCGCGGTCCCTCAGAAATGGTTTCTTTAGGGCGAGAAACCAAAAACTCCCAGCTGATCAAACTTCGTTTTAAAGAGTCGTGAACTGCGAGGATCGAATTGTATTGCTCTTTCGACAATTGGAGGTTGCAGTCTTGGACAATAACATCAGTGAAACACTTGACGATGTTTCCAGTGTTTGATTTGTTCATCGTCATCTTAAGTTTACTTGTCATTGGTTTCAGAACTGAAAAATCTAGTTTTGAGGTGTTAAATCGTGTGAATTAGTTACCAAAATTGAAGGGTTCGTCGTTCATTGAGAAGTTTTGTAAACTGTGCGACATTGCGTTTCTCCACGTGTAGTACTCTGATGGTAAATTCCATTTTACCACCTTTGAGTCACAATTCCAGTATGTTGAAAGTGTCTCGATTTTTACTAAGTAATAGCAGTTGTTACTGTTAGTCTCCATTTTGCTCGCCTTCCATTTACTGCAATCGATTTTCAGAGGAGAAACTTGGGAAATAATACAACCTGTTTGTTGTCTCTGCACTGATACTTCCGATGCATAATCCTGCTGATATTGGAGTCTGGTAACTAACTGCGTCTTCATAGCGAATGTGAATATTCGTCACACTAAACTGAAGACTGTTTAAGACATTCGTGACTAAATGCTCCGAAAAAGAGTTCGGTCCTCCTATAATGTGGCTCTCTATATCCAAACTCGCCAGGAGTTTTCTTTTAAAAGCTCGTATTAAACGTTTGTTTTTCTCAGCATCAAACGTCTCATTTGTTAATAAGGGGCCACAGACAATATGCAGATCTTCGATATTTACAACGACTGGTTGGCTCCACAATGAGGTCCACGGTATCTGTAGCCACACTTTACCAATCGTGCCTGCTTTCACTTCTATTGGAAGACCTAACTCGTACTAAAAATCGTGTGATAATTAAAGTAAATACAGAAGACAAACAAACCAGGGCTTCGATTTTCAATTTTAAATCGGTTAGTTGGACGTGACCTGAAAATATCCCGACATTTAAATTTTCAGTATCAAGGTCAACCACGTATTTTCCCAATAGGTGGTTAAGAAGCCTGGCTACAGCCCCTTCAAGCATCCTGAAACATTTTTTTCATAGTAAAAGTAGGCCAAAGTCATGTCACTTACCTGCTTGGTACTAAAAGTCTGACGATTTAGTTTTTCTGTTTTTGTGCCATATCTACTATTGATTTCAGGCTGTTTAATATCAGAGTGGCTGCCTTTCAGGAGTCGCTGTCAGCGGTAACCCTTACGTCAGCCAGGCGCCCACTTTTAAATCGATAGCCGTGTGACGGTTTTATTTTGAAATTGATGGCATTGGCTGAGAGACGATGACATTCAACACGTGAACTTTTCAAGCCGTTTTGCCATTTTATATTGGATTTATAACTGGCGGTTGGTTGTCTTTCTAAGAAATTGAAATTGTTATTCTTGGTGGAGGCGCCGGGTTACGAATTTAGATTTATTTCTGCATTTGTTATTACACTTTTATTAGCAGTCTATTTCAGTATCTTTTTATGTTTATATATTTTTTAAACAATTGAAAGGTCAACTGATGGAAGAAAAGAAAAAGTTTCGTTTGCATATCAATGAGTCTTGAATACAAATAATCCGATAAGAGTCTTTATTTTTTGCTCCAAATTAATTTTAATCTATTTATGATGATCATTTATTATTAAATAGTTCTTCAATGGAACTTTATAATTACACCCACAAAGGTAACTCTTTGAACACCTGTGCTTCAGTTTTCTTCGATTTATTATTTATCCGCTGGATGAATGACCGGTTTATTTTTATCTTTAAGATACATGTTTTATAATGTTAGGATTCACTTGTTGAGGGTATAGAAACAAATTGAAATGAATAAAAGTTTTTATTTACAGAGAATTTAAAAAATCTACATCTACAAAATTTGGCTTGCTCTAGAATAGACAGATTACAAATACATACCTAATAACACAGATCACATTGTAAACTAACGTTATAATAGAAAATTAAGTTCACAAAGTACCTATTTATGATTGATCATGTTAGATAATACAAAAATGGTTTTCGGGGCAGCATAAATAAAATTTGCTGGAAGACAACATCAACGTTAACTAACACTAATAAATATGTACAATTCGTGTGATTTTTGGAAGTGTTTTCTGTGAGGAAAACGGAAAAATAAATATTAATGTAACTGTTAATATATACATACTAAATGATACATGCAGAAATAAAAGCGTCTAATGACTTAAATAAATTACCAATGTCATGGCTACAATTGAACAAGCGTTAGGAACATCTCCTGCTTCACATTTATCATTCTGTTGATTTTGTATTTATCACTCACAATTCTTTAGAAAAAAAGTCTGGAAAATAATGACAAGTAAATAATCATTAAAGCGGGTTAAAGTCAAGGAAAGAATACTTAATTTGCTAGTGTTTACACAACTAACGAGCCTCAGTTACGCAGAAAATGATACATTCATAGTAAACAAGAGTTCAAAAAATTCTAGAGAACACGTGTGTTCGTTAAATTTTGTAATAGAATCATATTAAATTGAACCACTAAAACAGTACCATTCCACTGCCGTCATGATTCTTGTCGCGATATTAGACGTAATCTGTTGAGCCATTCTTAAGTACGTTACCTTTGAGTCATTTTAAGTGTTTTTTGCGCAGTTTTGATAAAAAAGATTGTCCTATTGTATATTCGAAACTACCATTTTTTTATTGCGGCACATCAACTCAACTCAGGAAGTTTCAACTTAAGATTACGGTTTAACTGTTATTGTTTATCCTTTTGATTTCACTCGCGTTGGAACTTCTAGCTTCACATTCGTCCTCTTTCAGGGTGTCTTTCAAGGGACCACTTCCGGTTTCAGGCAGGAAGAGCACGCAGATACCTCCGACTAACCCGAAGAATGCGATGAATGACATGGGTACCGACTGGTGCATAGCTGTCTGTAAATAGGTTTAGTACCGTTTTTTGTTGGGTGGTTGACTTACCATTTCCCATAAGTAAGGGACCAGCATGAGCGCGATTCCTGCAGAGACGTTGCTTGCACCAACGCCGATATTCCTGATGATGGTTGGGTACAGCTCTGCGGTGAATACTGGCATGATTGCGTTAGAGGAGCTGATACTGAATCTGCTTATCATTGCGAGGGTGGTAATGATCCATTGGAGGTCATTAGATACTAAATCGATGGGTATTGTGCAACCACAGGCAACCCCGGAGAACATCATGGTTAGACCGAGAGGCCACCGACGTCCACCTTTGAGAAGAATTACAATACTGAGGGCCACTGCGGGAATTTCTACAGCACCAGACAAGACCTGTAAAATTGGTGTAAGGAACGCTTTCTTTCATCTTAAGAACTCACAGAAGTGATGTAGAGGTTTCCTCCAATGTTGCCAAGATTAAGCACCAAACCGTAGTACACCAAGTATACACTAAACCATATCACGAATAATAGAAGCGTCTTTTTTCGCATTTGGCGTGTTTTGAAAAGGTCCATGACACTCACAGATTCGGTTTCACATTCGCTTTCGCACGGTAAAAGCTGCTTGTCGATGTTAATTGGAAGCTCTTTTTTATTGAAGTTTGCTGCTTTTTGGAGGATCGTCATAACTTCGTTCGTCCGACCCATCGCGAGCAACCATCTTGGAGACTCAGGAAGCACCCACCTGAAACTACGTGTTAAATCTTGTTTTGGTGTAAATAAAAACTACCATAGAATTAGAAAAATAAATCCTGGTAAAGAAATAGCGAGTTGTAATTGCCTCCAATCCCTCAACAACCATCCCATGCCTGCAATTATCATGTAGCTCAAAGAAACAGGAAACAGGTATGATATCCCCGCTACGGTTCTCCAGTTTCCTCCAACCAACTCAATTGATAATACAAATCCACTGAATACGACGGAAACTGAGATAAAACCCAAGGCTGCTCGCAGGATAAAATACATTTGAAACCAGGGGGCGAAAGCGATGACAACACCTACAAATACGATAAAATCATTGATTTCACTTTTACGAGAGTTACCGAGGATTGTTTGCAACAGAACGGAAGCCATCAGTGTCCTCTTTCTTCCATATTTGTCGGATAAGATACCGCAGACCAAACCACCGATGGCGACGCCACCAAGGAACATCATTTCGGATACGTTATTGAGAGTCTTCCTGTCGCAGACCAGATCGAATTCGGAAACAATTGTGTTTCCTGAAAAGTCAACAATGTTTTGTTGGATTGTACACGTGGACTTGCATAACACGCGGAATTGAGATTAAAGAGGAAATGCAGAAAACAATGTGCAGCATAATAATGTGAGTATACTAATCCATTAATGCAATGTTTTGTTTATCTCGTTTTTTGATGTACAAAAAGTTAAGTGACGATCTTTAATGAAAGTTATTACGTAATGATAATAAAAATGCAGCTATAACATGCAGGTATTCATTGCATTTTACGGTTGCAATTTTCCGTTTATTACCACAAATATGCGGCGCATGAAATTTTGATGATTTTACAAATCTCCGAGATGGGATTTTGTTCAGACGCTGACGGGGATAAATAGCCGGAAAGACGTACCCACTAGATTTCAATTAGATTTAATTCAAGCAATCGCGGCGGATTATTAATAGTTCAATTGGAACCACATAAATCTAATAATTCTGTTGACAACACCAAATTTACAAGGTGTTGTGGAGCTAATTTATTTCCATTTTACCTTCTCCCTCAAATTCCCATTCGGTACAGGGAATAAGCGCTCTTTTCAGCGTGTCCAAATTGATCAAATCATCTGGTACCAACCCAGTGGTGTTAAAAATTTTGCAGAGTCCATTCGGTTGCGTCCAATTTCTCCAGTCCCTTGGACTGACGTCCCTAAATTCCTTCGGTCGAGCACACCAAGCCTCCCTCTCCGCCGCATGGAAAGTTGGCACAAAAATGTGCCATGTGCATGGTATATTGAACAACGATAAAAGGAAAGTCATCAAGAGTTGCCAGCGTCCGAACTCCCCAATAGCAGTGGATACAACATCCTCTTCGTCTTCCGCGGATTTCTTCTTTGTTTGGGACATTTCTTCTGGAAAAATCAAAATTAGCGGGTTTTCAGCACATGACCAGTTGTGTAACGTGCGCTTGAAAAAATTGATAAAAACATACGAATGTCCCATTAATAATATTAATACCAAGTAAACAACATGTGTGACACAAAAAGTTGGTGTAGCGTTACGCATTGTTCCCACGTGAACAAGAAAATTGTGCGTTCGGTTTTGGTTCTGGGGTGGTTTTGTGTGGTTCAAAAGGAAGAGATTTTCACTTACGTAATAATAATACTCTTTCGAACCCAGGTCGACTCACCATTTTTCTAAAGTTTCCAAGACACATTCAAAGTACTTCTGTTGCGATAAATAGATACCTTATCTTTCTGAACGAACTACGATAACAACGCTTTCTTTTATCTATTAGTGATTGTTTGAGATTTTTATCGTCGACAACAAACCATGATTATTTTCGTACATTTTGTAATTTGTGCAAAAATTCGAAAAACAAACGTTGTACGCTGTGTATTTTTCAGAAAATAGATAATTTACAAGCTCCGTTACGTAATCTACTACACCAAGTATCAAGGGAATTTGGTGTTTCATTACAACGCTAGAACGTGAACTGAATTGCTCCACATTGTGACCTTCTAATTGATGTTACATAATTTGGCGGAATTGCAATGGAATTGGTAAATTTTTGATTCAATGAACCCGAATGCGAAACCGTCATTTTATTCGCAACGTAATTTCGTGTATGCGTTATATCAAATTGTTTGTGGAGCTGCTCAACGTCAATGTTAAAAAAACACTCAACGAAGAGTGGAAACAGAAATTGACCCACCTGAATTTAGCCCAAGCAAAGAAATCCAGAGCTGCCGCAGCACTTCAAAAGAAAACATGATTTGTTAAAAATGGTACGATATCTATTTTATTTGCTTTGTAATCTAGATGTTAACAAGAACACAAAATACTTTTGTAAATAGGAATTTAAAGATGGTGAAGAGGGCAATTAGCACGAAAACTGAACTGTACTTATTTCAAATGTGAAAATCGCAGGCTTGTTTTTAGTAAATGTTAAATGGACGTTATCGTTTTGAATACTTTTAGTTGTTATCGTACTTTTTCAACTTATTATATTGTTTACGATTTTTTTTAATAGTAGGGTATTATTTTATGGTTTAGTTTTTATCTGAAATAACTAAAAACATTTTTTTGCTGGAATTTCAGGAAGTTATTTCTCTTTTGCCGAAATTTTATTTATGGACTATTGGAATATTAACAGTGATATAAAACATGTACGAAATTACCAATGAAATCTCGCATAAAATTGCAGTTTGAAATAACTTCATTTGCACACTTTACGTTGGAATTTTATTCCAAATGCGTGGCCATAAAATTTTATTTGACGAGATATTTTTGCCATAAATATGCGTAACCAATTGTAAAATATGTATTATCTAATTTTGTCACGTTCAGACTTTGTTTTAAATCGAAGCTTTGTTGTTTTATCTTACTTGGAATATGTGACAGTTCTATGGAAACAGGTGATTTTAATCGTGTTATATTTACTGGTTATTAGTAATTTCACGTCATTTTTAAATGAGTAAAAAATATTGTCTAATCATAAAATAATAATCTTCTGTTTACAATTATGGTTGGTAACAAATCAAATATGATCAAAAACGCGCTGTTTAGTTAACGTTACATTTTTTTATACTCTTTTGTTAACCATCCAGGGATTTAAAATTTTGGATATTCCGGAGGAAACAATACACTTTTTTAATTTGCGCACTAAATGCAAACAGTACGTATTTACAATTAGGATTTAAATTATTTGTTTTGTCTGATCACTACATTACAAATAAAGTAGATGTCATTATGAATCCAAGTTTGTAAAGAAACAGAAGATTAGATAAAAGTGTCTGTTTAATAATAAGTCACAAACGCAAAATACATCCTTGACCAAATTGCACTTGCATTATAATTTTGGGATTTTCATGGAGTCTCTGTTCATGTGTTTGAATAGCCTGCGTCTAATCTAACATTTTTTTAGAAAGTTGAAACACAATTATTTTCATTTATAAGTTTTTCTTATTCACGGACTATTTCATTCTATCCTTACGAAATTCCTCAATTACGGTTTAATTTGATTTACTTCCACAATCGAATAAAAGCAGTAGCTGTAGGCTTCAAATATTGAAACAAGTTGGTAGCTCCGACTTATTTCAAAAGCTCTCTTTTAAGGTTAAATATTAATTAATAATCGTCATTGTTGATATGACAGTTCTAAGATCGATAGATAAATTGTGAAAATGTGCCCACTTGACCCAACAAAAAACATAAAAGACAAGGCCTTATCCTTTTAACTGAGGATTTAATTAATTTATGTCAAATATGACCCGATAATTGATAACAGTCGTCTTTTGTCATACAATTGTGACTTTCGGCCTAGAAATTGATAAAATCCTTGACAAAAGAAAAAAGTCAAACAAAATTTTGCTTGACCCAAATTGTGCTATTGAAGATCAGATGAAGGATTTGCGGAAACGACATCATTGGCAAGGGTAACCTGAATCAAAATGTTCAAAAACCTTGACTCTTTCTCTTGGTATATCAATAAAATTTTATTGTAGTGTTTAATTGAAATAATCAATCAGAAAATAATTACTTCTACATTAAAAAATCGTCTGGCATTTGCTCCAGAACGAGGCTTAAAAATAGTACAAATCTGATTAATAGATCGTTGATTTTATCTTGTTAAAAAAAAGTAGTTGTGAATAATTTTTGAACCTCAATTTCCTTAAAAACTGTTTTTGAGGGAATGTCCACGCTCGCAATTCGTTGTCTTTGACCCAATTAGTGAAATTGACCTTAAAATTTACACACTAATCGAACAGTTTCCAAGTAGCAAAGCCAAGGATTTGTACGAAGTTTAAGGATAGTTTTACTAATTCTTTCCTTAAAGCAAAGTTGATATTTCGAAGGTGATACTTTTATTACATGACCTTTAATTAAACTTCAACCCGATAAAAATGTTAATTTACTTATTTAATGAAAATATTATCAGTGGTAATTTATGAGATGTTGATTGGAAGCAAAACAATGATTGGTGAAATAGCCCGTTGGAGATATTTAGTTTGAGTTCAACAGTTTATCGGTTAAGAGATTTCACATGTCATGTCGGATTTGATTAGTGTATTTACGACTTCTTTGACGTGTATTTTGTAGTTTACATATTTATTCAATTATTCATTCATATTATCGTAAAACGCGTAAAATCCTTCGGGGAATTGATCAAATTTTAGTGTTTTTTGAGTGATGACACAATGATATTTTTAACATTGAAACTAGAGCACTATTAGCTTTAGCCTCCAGTAATTAAGCGTTAATTTGCAGGTTGTAAAAAACATACATCTAATTAATTAATTGATCTAATTATTACGAACACTAGTAATTTTATACGTTGCAAAAAGCTTTTAAACGGGTCAAGAATGCTTAAAATACCAAACTCAAAAATATTTATTCGAATCTCTACTTGTTTAAGTTGAATTTTCTGGGAAAATCGTACGACTCACACGTACAATTTCTTCAAAAAACCACGCAAATATGTATTACATTTCTTCTTCTCAAAAAAGACATTGGCGTCATTATTACCAGTCATTTAATTATCACAAGAGTAATATATTGCAACTTTTTAAAACCAGAGCTATGGAAAAATGTTTTGATCATTTATTTCTGGCGTTAAACACAAATAAATAACTCATTGAAACCCTAGAAATAGAGTTACTTGAAGAGATACTGACGTATTCCAGTGTAATTTTATAAGTTTATGTAACTTGCTATAAAGCAGCACGAAAAAGCCTTCACAGCTGATTAACAGTTGTGTATGTGTAAGGTAATTAACTATAAACAAAAACAATGATAATTATGTTATTAACTGCGATCGAAGACACATTTTCTGATATCGAAATAAACACAATTTAAATTTAAAAATATTAATTTGGTTCTCGAGGGCCCGAAGTGGGAATTTTTCTCAGATTTTCTCTCACTTTTCAAGTTCAAGTTCATTTTCTGTAATCTAATAGTTTTTTCTCCTATTTTTATTCAATTCAAGGCGACAGAAGTTGATCGGTGATCAATTTTAACTGTACAAACTCCAATTTCCACAATTACAAGGTAGTCACTTCGTAACTAGCCGTAAAATATCCAATAAGTGAGAAACAATAACTGCATATTTATAGATTACAGAAATATTTACACCTACTCTAAATTCCTGAATGTACTTTTAAATTTATTTCGGTTTTACGAGACAAAATGCAAACTAATTAGAATAGGTATTTAAAGGATTAAATATTATTTTACAGAGTAATTAAAGTTGATGTCATGCACATCTTGACACGAAACGCGAGATATTTTAGATGAATTACGGTTAAATTGGCATATATAATAAGTGCAATTAGATTAGCTCATTTCCTCAAAGACAATTCAAAACTAAATAAATAAGGGAATCAAAATTTCTATTGTTCCTTTTTACTTCATTAACGGATTAACTGATACTAGAACTTACTGGTATTACCAAAATTGTTGTACATTTGAAGTACGCACGACTTTGATGATAGGAAACATGTGTCGCAAAAACAAGAAACTAAATACACTATTTTAATTAGAGTATTATATTCAGTCGCGACATGAAATATTGTCTATTTTTTCAAGTTTTTTCAAGCTATTTTTATTTTGCAACTTCCCATAACCCGACATGACGGAAATAAATGGAACGAAATGAGTGCGAAATTCTGTTCAGTAATGCGACATTTTAAACAATTAAAGGAGCGCAGGATCGTCTATTGTTGCAACATGAAAACACAATTGCATCAATCTAATTAATATGAAAATTTATTGCAGATAAATAAGATGTTATTAAATGTATCGATGCAATCTTAAATTGCAAAGGAAAAGAATTCAACTCCTACCTTTTTCGAAGCTACAAGTCACAGAAAATCGTAAAAACTACCACCGAAGCCAAAAAGTCTATCTCATGCTCCCAATTCACTCCAACTTTGTCCACCTCACTTAGAAAACTCTTCTTTTTCTGCGGTCCAGCACAGAACCATGTTATACCGATTCGCGCGTTGACAGTAACTGATTATGTTTTTAAATGATGCCGGCTTTTAATCGGAAGTTGTTTGTTGAGTGGCGGACCACTAGAAATGCAGTCGCGGTTCTCCTCTACGGTGTGTTAAAACACTGCAGCGTCCTCGAAACTCCGGAACAGGCTGAGAAAGTCCGAGTCGCTGCCGGAAAAAGCTGAGCTTAACACTAGCGCAACAAAAACAGGATCCAAGATGAAGCGGTGGAAACGAATTGTAACGTCTGTTTATTAAAATTTCATCCGTAATTTCGGCTGTAAGTCCCTCTAGATCTGGAGGACCTCGACGAGGGTGGCAGGGCATTAGACTACTAATGCAGATTGGCGTTTCCGCTGTTCATAAATCACGCGAAGGTCTTTAAACGGTGGCAAAGCACGTATCCAGGAATAACAATTGTCTCTGATTGGACTTTATTAGAGGTTCTAATTAGTTTAAATTAAATTAAACAATGAAAGTTTAATGTGGAAAGTCGGTCCCATGTGGATGCCGCTTTAATTTGTTAGCGAGAGGAATTTACAGAATTTGGTGAGGTTGCTGCTATTTTTACACTACAACTTAATTAACACGAGGATTCTCCTTCATTCAGCGGAATGTTTCGCACAAATATTAACACTGATAAGAAATTAAACTAGAAATTCCGATAATTTGTTTGTTACTTTGATGATACGGGCGAAATTTTAGTTTCAACAATTTTTCGTGGATGTGGAAATCTTAAATCATCGTCCTTGCATTGTAAGGTTTCACGTACTTCGAGAACAATGAAAATAGAAAGTAGGAAATTTTCTTTGAAGAAAAACTGTGTCTACGATTAAATATTTATGTTTTTTGAAGATGAACGTGATCAATACGAGTAAAAGTACGTTTATGAATATATTAGATATTAGTCAGATCTGGTTTTTTTTTGTTTGTAAGATCGGTAAAATTTTAGCTAAACCCGCCAGAAGTAAGGAAATTTTAAGATTAATTATGTAAACGTCACTCAAGCCGCTTTTTTCAAACAGTCTAACAAAGACCAAACGCATCTAAATTTAGTTTGTTTAGCGAGCAAAGTTATAAATTAATTTGTTTATATTATGCACTTCTGAGGTCTCACTGTGTCTTAACATTTACGAAGTGAATATAAATAGCTTGTAATCCCCAATTCTCTTTTATAGCAACTTTGGAATATTGGAAAACATGATTTACATCACGAGAAATATCGTTACACTTGTGATCATTTTATGCAAAAACCGCACAAATAGCGAAATCGAATTAGAAAGTCTACGTAGTATTTTTCTTATGTAACCAAGTAAAATTAAGTAATAAAAGTAACACGGTATTACAACATTAATTGAGATTGTGGTGCTTTATGAAAATGAGTGGTGGGTCGTTGCATTCAAGAAATTGCGAGCCTTGGCGATTGCACTATTCATCAGGGTTGTGTTATTACGTGTGGGTAAGCACAAAGCGTAAAAATATCCATTTTATACCACTTAAGTAATCATAATATTTTATGACGGAAGTCACTATGATAAAATTGCACGGTACAAACCAATAATAATCATCAAGTTTGTCCTTAAACACGTCTTCTGATTATAACATCATTATATGCGAATTAGTTTTTTCCCTTCATTTACCTACTTTGTGGATGTCAGGGAAATTTGAAAGTATGGACCTTTATCGGTTACAAAATTCTTGATAAGAATGTCGCGGATGGTTTCCGGTGCGCTTTTTTGTATTAAAAACTCAACCTTTTTATGTGTGTTTATTCTTGAAACCTCGCTGTAGCCTTGCTGCAGTAAGTAACGCACCATTTGAAAGTGTATACCAATTAATTCTTCCTGCGGTGTTGGGATAGGTTGTGGTCAAGGTTGTGATTGTTGTGATTATTAATTGTAAGAATGAAGGAAGTATTCCAGAATTTACATTTGTTTTCCAACCTCGGGAGAAATACGTGCGTCGTAAAATCTGTTAATCGTTTCCACAGCTTTATAAAGACCTTTTGCGGTGACTTTATGGCAAGAAATTATGCTAATTTGATGACAATTTATATTGGCAAAATGCAACTGCAGATTAATTTTTTTTAACTACATTTATAGTGTTTACGAACCTATAAATATTTTAATTATTGAAATCTTTAATAAACAAGAGCTTTATATACTTGTAGCTATCGCTATACTCGGTGATAAAAAAATAAATTAATTTCCTATCATGTAAACACCCATCAAAATGTTTTCAAACAGGAAATGAACCAATGTGGCTTTTTCGTTTTATGTGCCCCAATTTAGAGTGACCCAACTAATTATCTCTTGTACTGTATCAATGTATTCCAACTTCCTGCTACTAGAAGAGATAAGTAAACAAATAAAAAGTTCAAAGTAGAAATGATTTTTATTTACAAATTACAATTCCACGACCACAGGTGCCTCGTCCTCGTCCTCTGAATCCAAGTGATCAAAATCC
Organism: Gnatocerus cornutus; assembly: GCA_029298725.1. Lineage (NCBI taxonomy): Eukaryota > Metazoa > Arthropoda > Insecta > Coleoptera > Tenebrionidae > Gnatocerus > Gnatocerus cornutus. The sequence goes on from CM055514.1 coordinate 5,650,729, forward strand.
CACAAATACGTCGTGCTCAAGGAATTTTTAAACCTATGAACTTTAGTTTTAAATTGTCCGTCTAAATTTGAACTTTGTACAGTTCTAAAAAATTTCTTCAAGTTTACATAAACAAAGTTGTCGTTAGATACAATATCAGCTAAAAATTCCTCCGGAATTTCCTGTATTTGAACTTCAAACACCGTGATGAAAGTATCAAATAATTTTCTATATTTAACTATCGCTAAATCACAGGAGCAGAAAACTGTGACTATTTTTTTCCATTGGTCAAACGCTTCTAAGCTCTGGCCGACAAGGAAACAGATGTAGCAGAATTCCGCTTCACCTATTATCTCTATAGGGCTAAAAATACGTGTTAAAATGTAGACCAAGAAATGTCAATGGTGTTACCTTGAGTAATGTTGTAAAAGAGTTTCAAAAACGTAAGTTAGATCAAGGGAATGCTGTGTTATTTCTGAAGGAGAGCTGCCATCAGGAAAGTTTCTTTGAGGGAGAGGAGTGAGTTGGAGATCTGTCCCTTCCAAGGGTTTTAGGACAGGTAACAAATCAGCTTCACTACATAACAACCTCTTGTGTTCTGGACTTGGTCCATCTTTCTTCCCTCTAGGTCTATCAGCATCACTGCAAGACTGCAACTCCAGTGCTGCTTTAACTTGACCTGACTTTGGCATCAATCTGCTTAAGAGGTTGTCTGAAACAAAACTTCAACAAATCAACCAACAAACCAGTTAAAACAACCTGTTATATTTGAAGACAAACTAGTCCACTTATCCAAAATATCATAAGGGTAAGGACCCAGAAAAGAGTCCAGAGTTTTTAAATTATCCCTTAATCCAACAACTTCCGCCTCGGTTACAGGTTCGTTACTAATTTGTTCTTTTTCATTATCCCACTTTTTGACAAGGACTTCGCCTTTCTTAAAATTGTGAAAAAATCCGATTCGAGGAGCCACATCGTCTGTGGAGCTTACAGAATTGTAGAATATAAAGTGCACCCCAGGGGGTATCATCTTAACGCCTCGGAATTTTTCTCCGGTGTTCCAACACTTCATATCGATACCAAATTCGGTGCCTTCAGGGACATTCAAGAAAATGAAAAAGGCACCTTCACCGAGCAGTTTTTGAGCTGTGCTCTGGTCCATTGTCTTTTTCATTCTCACTTCTTTTAGTGTAGACATAAAAACAACGCGTATCTTTTGGCTAATGCTATTTAATGTAATGTTTACGATTATATAGGTTAGAATTTTTGACACTGACAACTAGATGTCAAATATGTGCGCCTTATCTAGGCAACCCAAAATACAGATCTACATATTTGGTTGCATTCTTGGTAAACTAAATTACAAAATCTCTAATTTAGAGGTGTAATTGTAGTTGAATAAAATAGATTGTTTGACATCTGGAGACTTCATAAACGCCGCAATATTCCTTTAGCTCTTCTAGCTGCGAAATCTTAGAATTTTCTTTAAAATTTTGATTATATGGTGATGGGATTCAAATGTTGCGCGTTCGCAAAATTCCATAGTGGGCCTCTAGGTGGCGAAGTGTCATATTCTAGAACTCGTTATCTACGTTTCCGCGTTTCGTCTCCTTCCAAACCTTCTCCAATCGAATTTTCCAGAACACGAGGTTCAACGTGTTAATCAGTGAACCCGCGCTCCAGAAGTACATTCGTGTTTTTCCTGCGTCAGAGTTTTGTGAATCTTCGTTGACGTTCCAGAAATATTGATTATTTCTGAGGTAATTTTATCATTTTTCCCATTGTTCCTCTAAAATCACCACCAAGAGTCATGACTCATCACTAATTTTCCTTTCAGAACCCTAAAAATGGTGAAAGAAACCAAATTTTATGACATCCTGGGTGTTAAACCCGGCTGTTCTCAAGATGATTTGAAGAAGGCCTACCGGAAGTTGGCACTGAAATACCACCCTGACAAGAACCCAAATGAAGGAGACAAATTCAAGCAGATCTCTCAAGCCTATGAGACATTGTCAGATCCTGAGAAGAAGCGGGTATATGACCAAGGGGGTGAACAAGCTCTTAAAGAGGGTGGAGGTGGTGGAGGCTTCTCTAGTCCTATGGATCTCTTTGAGATGTTCTTCAGTGGCTCTGGGTTTGGTGGTGGAAGAGGACGACGTCGTGAACGCAAAGGAAAGGATGTTGTTCACCAACTGAATGTTTCCTTGGAGGAGCTGTATAAAGGCACTGTCAGGAAACTAGCTTTACAGAAGAATGTCATCTGTGATAAATGTGAAGGTCGCGGGGGCAAGAAGGGTGCTGTTGAAACATGTCCGACGTGTAGGGGGTCTGGGATGCAAGTCCAAATCCAACAACTTGGCCCTGGTAAGAGAATAAAAAATACACAATGTTTTAAAACAATAAATTTGGAATTTTATGGTACATTAGCTTTGTATGATACTTAAATTTACGGTTTTGCACGATAAATAAAAATTCTTTTTGTGTCCATTGAACATAAAATTCTGTACTTTTATGCTAACCTTGGACAGTTCTACAATGCATTGAAGGTTATTTACATCAGCATTTTGTTACTAGGTCTATTTTGGTTTGATTAGATGAATAAAATTCTTGCAAAAAGCCAATGATACGTTATCGTTTTTTATTAAAAAGTTTATATAACACTACTTTTTACTAGTAGGACGCTTCATATGCTTAATTATGTGTTTGTTTTTTAGGTATGATTCAGCAAATCCAAAGCATGTGTTCAGACTGCCGCGGCCAAGGCCAGCGCATCAACCCCAAAGACCGCTGCAAGCAATGTCAAGGCAAGAAAGTAAGCCGTGAGCGAAAAATCCTTGAAGTCCACGTTGACAAGGGCATGGTTGATGGTCAGAAAATCATTTTCAACGGTGAAGGGGACCAAGAGCCCGAGCTAGAGCCTGGCGATATCATCATTGTCTTAGAAGAGAAAGAACATCCAATATTTCGACGTTCCGGATTAGATCTTATCATTCGCGTTGAACTGCAACTCGTTGAATCTCTCTGTGGATTCCAGAAAGTTATCAGAACTCTAGATGATCGTGATTTGGTAATCACTTCGCTTCCTGGTGAAGTTACAAAACATGGTGATGTTAAGTGTATTATGAACGAAGGAATGCCTCAGTATAAGAATCCGTTCGAGAAAGGCCGTCTTATTGTACAATTTTTGGTACAGTTTCCTGATAAATTAGAACCTGAGGTCATTCCAGCTCTAGAAAACGCATTGCCAGCTCGTCCTGAGATTATGATTCCTGATCAAGCGGAAGAATGTGTTTTGTTACCTTTCGACATCGATAAACAAGATCAGCGTAGACGGCAGAATAGAAATGCTTACGATGAAGACGACGAGATGCACGGACCAGGGCAACGTGTTCAATGTGCCGCTAACTAATTTTTTAAGTATTATGAGAGGACAGTGCTAACAACGCGGTAGAAGAGCATCATAGATTAGTCACAATTGTTTAGGCAATTTTATTATGTAATAATGATAATTTAAACTTTAAATAGTTGTAACAACTTTTTTGCTGAATGTATGTGGTTGTTTTGTTTCGAAACAGGTAGCATCATAATTTGTAAACAATGCGATTTCAAACTATTTATTTTTTTATTTGAATTGTTATTTTCCGTCAATTTCTGATTTTAAAATAAATGTTTCATTATGTTGAAAATTTGGTTTTATTAAAGCATTGGATCGTAAAGTGTTAAAAATAGTTAAGTGGAGAAGGTCGTTAAAATGGTGGATGCGCCGGTTCCACCTAAGTGCGTATGTTTACATTTCAAGGTTTATTCGAAGTCTAAATTTCCCATGTTATGTTATGTTATGTTATGTTAAATTTCACTTACAGCGCATATTTTCGACTTAAAACACGTATTTTTGTAACAAGTTTTCTTAAAACTTTGAAAAAGCCCGCGCAATTGCGTCATTGTTGGTCGGTAATCCGAGACATGTGCGTTTTTTTCGATAGATGTCGTCACCTGCTTTGCACTCGCGTGAAGTTAGTGACTTGTTTTTATGCAATGCATCATGGATCTCACCGCAAAGATTTCTGGGAGTGTGAGATGGTTTCCATTTTCAGTGTCTAGTTTTACGCGGCGCATAACATCACCGCGAAGAGATAATTAATAAATTCAAAGTGTTTGTTTTGAAAAGGTCATTTTGGACTGGTTCACAAGAAATTCTTCGTAAAAATGCCGAGACGGAAATTATTTCAGACGTATGGAACGTAATTTGATGGGAGCAGGTGTTGGGTTAACCACGGTGAAATTAAAACGTACATTATTTCAGGCAATATCGATGTTTTAAGAGATTGTAATGGTAATTTTCGATAGTTGTAGTCGTTTACAATACACAGAGACGAAATGCAGGTAAATTGTTTGTTCCGTGTTATTTACAACTGTCAAGAGTGGCTTTAAATTTTATTGCCCGTTGTAAAACTATGATCCTTTTACTTTCTTCCTTGATTTGGTATTGTAGTAAAGTGACCCTTTTTTGTCGTTTGTTGTAGAAACCTTTGGGGCTAGAAGAGGGCTCAACGCGAGAGCCGTTGATATGCTGTCACGATGGCAGGAAAGCCTGAGCTGTCGGCCACCCCAGGTGTCCAAAATGTGGTAGTATACGTATCTAATGAGAATTTCGCCCAAGCGTACGTTGGGCAGCAAAATGTGGCCCCAAACGGCCCGGCTCCGGCGTACGCCAATACCCCCCATTCCATGGCCACCGTGGCCAAGGGTTACCCCGACAAGGCCCTCCTCAAACCCCCCGACTACGCTGCCAACGGACAAATAGTCAACGAGCCCCTGCACCAGCAAGGGGGCTATTTCATCTCACAAAACGGCTTTTCGCAACCGTTCGGTTACGTCAAAAGCTTCGGTGGTAGTAACGGCGAGGTGCTCTCGGGAGAAAGACAAGCCGGACCGGGACGGCCAGACAAGGAGTGTGACGCTCATGACGCTTTCGTTGAATCGAGCTATGTGACAGTCATGGGGGCCGAAGGGCCCCCTCAAAGTGTGCGTTGTGATTCAGTGCGGTCGGAAACTGCAGAATCGAGCTGCAGCAGTTTAAGTTCGGCTGATGAAGGGATGGTGGTAGTACAGAACCAGCCTTCAGAGATGGTGGTGTATGATTCAAGTGTGAGTGTACGGCCCGGTGGTGTGGTGTTCGCTGTGGGGCCGCAGCAACACGCCAATGTGACTGTGGGCAGCCAACAGCCCTCCATCAGTGTGCCCTATGGATGGAAAAGGCTGCTCAACAATGGATCCATCATGTACATAAGGTAAGCTTTACCAGACTGAATGTCAAGGATACAACTAATTTATGTTGGTATGTTGCTTGTTCTAATTAAACTCATTTTTATTTTATATTTCCTGTTCTAATTCCACTCGTAATTAGTACGTATTTGATTAAACTCGGATCGGATTTTATAAATACTATAATCTGATTATGACTGGAATATTCGTTTTTTGATTAACGTGATTGTTTTTGCTTTCATTTGCTAATGCAACTAGTTTTAATATTCACAACTCTTTTTTTCAATGCAAAAAGCAGAACTAATCAACACATTTCAAAGTTTAGAGCTTCATCAGTATTTTTCCACCGGAGATGACTAAATGACCTTTGGACGAATCTCCAAACAATTTGATCTCGCTCACTTCCTCTTCAACTTTCTAATTCTAGTCGTTTAATGTTTGTAATCTATTGCTTTTTCATCTCTTAAATCTAAGCTTTCACTTCACGATATTACATTAATTGCATTATTCACTCATGGACTCATGGATAATAAAAACGTTTAATCAACGAGAAATGTTCATTAAAATTTCTTTACGCAACAAATGACACAAAATCGAACGTTTTTCCACCTTTCTGAAGATTGATTGACATAAATAAAATGACGATAAATGCATATTGCTTTAAGTTAAGCGATTTATGAGTGCATAACAGAGGTAGCGATCATTAAAATTACAAATGAACTTTGTTGTTGCTCACAGTTTTTATCGTTTTCACTCTCATTTTTAATTTTCTGATGCGGGTGAAACGTCTTCAATGAGGAGAAAGTGATATTTCAGTATAGTCATTGATGAGTAATAAGTAATAACCAAACACATGTCTCGAGTCATAAATGCTCAATTAGAAGAATAAATTCGCTGCAAAATCGTCCATTTTCTGCTTGTTTTATAAAATTCGAAAAAAAAATGGCCAAACCGCAATGTGGGAGCAACAAACAACACTTTCATTAAACTTTGAACTTGGTTGGCACTAATAATTTTAAAGTTAATACCACGTTGAACACTGCAGTGACCCCAGTAGTGCGTCCCTGTGGGAGTAAGTGATTAACTCAACGCTTTAATTCAAAATCCTCATAACCACAACGGTCACAAATGTCAGAAGTGACTTTTACGAGACAAAATAGTTCGAAACTTGCAGCTTCTTCCTTCATAAATTATGTTTACGGCAATCTCATGAGGATTTCATTTCAATAAAGTCAAAGAAAAGACAAATTTAGAGTCAATTTGCGAAAATAATTTGAAGCAGTTGTTTGGTTGTCGCTACGTCGATAAAACCAAATGAACAGAATCGTGTTAAAAGAAATGTCAATAAATCAGGCGTTTTTCGTAGGGAGTGGATTCACGGAGCAAACAACAACCTTGGAAGCGAATGTTAAGCCAATTAATCAGTTACGAACGGGTGCTTTTTGTGCTGATATTCTTTGTGAAAAAAAGGGCTGGAAAAGTCATTTTTTGTTTCCTACAGTTTCCGCCTCACGTAGTCTCGTCTGTGTGATCCAGCGTGGCCTCGTTTTCAGTAATCTTTTTTTTCCTTTCCTTTTCTGCCTTTTGTCCCACAAGCGGCCATAAATCCTTCAACATCTGAAGTCAGTTTCACAAATCCGAACAAAATTTACAGCATTCTATTATCCTGTGTACAAAGTAATTATGACTTTCACAATGCCTTGAAAGGAAGTCGAGGGTCCGTCTCCTTGCCGAATATCGACCTGGCTGTTATTATCTTTGACGAACGACCAAGCTGTAAAAGTCGGGCATCTGTTTTGTGGCTTTTCGTTATTAGATCATATTATGCAGGGTTTATGGTTGTGAATAATAATTCGACCTATTTGTTTGCTCAACGTTTGTAGACGTGGGTGCTCTTTTTTCCGCTGACCCTTTCTATAAGTGGAAAACTTTGTTAAGGAGCTCGCCGATTGTTGAACATTACATACACCACCCGAAGTTCTAGAAGTCGTTTCAAACCTTGTAGTCTGACTCATTCAAAACATGTTGGATGTGTTGAGAACAAATTCACTCTCTATTCAGGTAGCTGCAAGCAACCTCGTGCCAAAATAGATGAAATAAGGCACCGAGGTGTAATTGAAGATAAGCGTCTTTACGCTTATATTCGTCGACATCCATCCTAAACTAATCGGGTAATTACGTTGCTTTCATCGCATCGTAGAGCGCCCCAGGGTGATTGGCAACTCGGAAGTGTTCCCGAAGTTCCGGCTGGATTATGCGGGTCGGAATTTAATTCCGGCCTAGTAATGTCATTACCGTGGACCGGCGACGTTTTCATTCGGGCCGCGTCCACTCAGCGGTAAATGTGTCAAGTTGGGAAGGGACATCAATTAGGAAAGGACGAGGTGTGGAGGAGAAACGACTTCGGCTTTGGGATGGCCTTCTTATTATTGATTTGTGGACGCGAACATTATTTTGTGCTCGGGGAAAACAACAAAAGCAAGTGGGGGAAATCAGAATGATGGAGTTATTTTGATAAAGGAGAAGACACGATATCAAGATTGTTATTTAGATTTTCTCCCGAAAATAAACGGATTTCTGGGTTAGAGGCCTTTCAAGTTGGTAGGATTGTTATCTACCATTTTTGACAATCATATTTCAAAGCCTACTTTTGCATTTAGAAATCGACGAGTTTTTATCACCGATCGAGCTTTGTTACACCCTCACTCATAATCAGTTTTATTGCCCTGAAGTTAATGATCCAGGAATTAAACAGAACGGCGTAGGTTGTTCTATAATATGCGTCGTGACATTTCCTTTCTTGTAAAAAAGTCTGTGGTTTTACACGGCTCTCTTTAATTAATATTTCATAATTGGAATGTCCATAAATAAAATTTCTCTTCCATTTGGAATTTTCGAATCGTCCAGGCCGTGCTAGCGTGATTCATTCATCAACCCGATTCCCGTTTTTGTTGTCATTTATCATAAAAGTTCACCTCTTCGCTTTAATTTATTTACTCTCCGTAATGATTTTTCCGCAAACGTCAAAATTCGCTAGAGAGCGTTTTATGAATTAAATATGACCCCGTAGAGAAAACTGAAAACAAATTCGCTGAACTGTCAGACTGTCATGGTAGTAACAAGTTGGATCTTTCTCCGATAAAATTATAAATAGAATTAAATTATTAGTAATTTTCTGACAGGTTAAATGAGCGACCAGCGTTTTGCGAACCTGGGAATTATCCTCTTCAAAAACGTCATGTTTGCCAGTTAAATCAATCAGGTTTAGCTGAAACTTTCTGATTTTATCCGAAGCTGTAATTTTTCCAATAACCTTCGTAGTTCATAACGAAAATGAAGTAGGTTAATAACCATTCATTAATACGATTATAGGATGATGTAAAGTTCAGTAATAAAACGAACGTTTGTTTGTTGTGGGCTGTTATTAGATTGGTTTGCAATCTACTTTATCGAAATGAGACATCTTTTTAACTCCGTGGTGGAGATTGTCTCAGGTTAATAATAGATGACCTCGTCTGTAAGTTAAATCACGATTTATTTATGTAATCGATTTAAAATCAGAAGTGGGCTAGAACAGTGGGGTCATTTTGCAGGTATCGGAAAATGAGTCATGCGTTCTTTATCTACCTTTTCCCATCGAAGTAACGTACGCTAATCGTAGTTTATGCGTTCATTTTTAACAACGCAACGTTATTGATCGAACGTGAGGGTACAGTTTGTGTTATTACCTTCTTAGTCGGCTGAAGCATTCTATTTATTACCTGCCAGTTAAGTTGCGAACGTAGGTAGACAACCAAGTTCTCAACAACACAACTTACGGAATAATAGCTTCCATATTAACGTGAAGAGGTCAAGTCGATAAACTAACAAGGCTAAGTAGTAAATAAAATTTTGAATCTCGCTGAAATAGTAAACATCGTTGCATAATAGATAAAGAACTGGTTTTATTACATTCATTTTATTAAGCGTTCGATATCTACAACATCTTAAAATTCTGTTGCTGGTAATTATTATGTACGACGTGGTGCTGAGAATGTTTTATTCATGGTCTTCGTTTCAACTCAGGGCTAGTTTGTCCACTTTCGCCCATGAAAATTACTGACCACGGCCGTTTAAAACGGTCCACCCTCCTTCTTCAGTTCACGTGTTCAACACAGCTTCCAACGGCCAGCGAAAGAGTTGAGATCAATATTTTTGACCATCTTGACAAATGAATTTCGTGTTTGCTATAAAAGTCGTCATCAAGCTTTTTTCTGGTTGCGTGGACAACTCGAGTACGCCTGCATCAAATTTACATTACATTGTGATTTCCTGCTTTTGCGTGGCGCTGTGTATTAACCCCTGTTCGACCACCTTCCTCCTTTTATCGCGTTAGCTTTTTCGCCTAATGAATACATTAAATTGGAGGGAATTGGGCGTTGTAAAAATTCGTGACGAGAACTGCAGTTGGCAATACGCACGCATTTTCTAAAACACGCACGACACTCATGCGATGAAGAAACCAAAAACGTGTTAATTCTTCGACCTCCCTTTAAAATTAAAACGCACAGCACGTATCACAAATTATGACATACATACATACAAAACAGTGACGCAGATTGTTGAGATCCACTCGAAATCATTATTTCTGTTATGACGGAAAAGTCTTGACATTCAAAGAGATTGTGCAGAGAACGTTCCAATACTCTCTTTGTGAACTGGGACTTCCGATTGTTGAGATGATTGCGAAATGTGTGCCTGGAGAAATTCGATCGTGGTTATTGCTACAATTATTCTCCTGGAAAATGAAAAATAGAGAAATTACAGTTCAAATTAAATGACTATGACACTCTCGTGGAAGAGTTGGATTAAATCTCAACAAAAGGCTTTGGGAAGCATTTTTAGGGTTGAAAAAACTCATAATGAGGCCGCGGAGGAAATGGCAGTTTATTGAAATCGTTGATTTATTAAATTTGTTATCCTGTTGATTCTTTATTTTTTCCATCAAGATTTATTGATTAGCTTAGTACTTCTGAAGCTGACGTGTTTCACTTTGATGACATTACGATTTTTACCATTCTTGATGGAAAGCACGTCGGGAAAAAACCGGGAAAGACACACGTTTAAAAAACCGTCCAAGAATGAGATGGAGCTGAAGCTGTGAAGCGAGTGTTGGGACCAGTTCTCGCGGCCAAGGCGAGAGTCTCTCGAAGAATTCACGACAGACTCACCGCCAGTCTTCCCTTATTCGGTTAAACGTCTCCTATAAATAAGAGTTGTACAAGCCGGTTTATTTTCTCTTTTTGTTCGCATTCGAGACCGAGCACCTCTCCAGATATTATGAAGCTGATATGTCAGACTGCACGATGTGTAATTAATTCAGAGAAATGAATGCACATGCAACTACTTTTTGTCGCTTTAGATCTGCGAGAACATACGGTTTTTTGATTCGCTGCGTCTTCAGTATGTTAAATTTGGAACAAAAAGCGATTTGTCAAATATTCATTCGGGGAATAAATAGCTTGGTGACAAAACGGAAATTGCATTGCAGATGGCACAACAGCTGAAAACTTGCATTCCAAAGCTACAACTCCAGCAGGAGTTACTATAACATCGCTCGAGATATGCGGAAAGCTCCATGGGAGACATGAAGCTCATTCATCAACTCTATTGTAGAACGAAGTACGAGGCTTTTTTGCACTTGGTTTTTATACAAGTTGTGCTAGGAAGTGCCCCTGAATGATAAATGCACTATAAATGCAAAGAATACGTCTCAAAGAGTGGGATTGCTATGGTACATTTGACTGATCAAAAATGGAAATGGTAAAACGTCGAGAACACCTTCAGTTTTCAAATAAGGGAAATAAATTATTCTGTCTGGTCTCTAACAATTACTGGAAGCCATCCAAGAATGCGAAACATAACTAGCTTCCATAAGAAAAATAACAACACATTACCGGGAATTTATGTTCGAAAAAACAGTGGCTCTAGCAACCATTAGATTTTTTCTTACTGATTTTGACATTAAAAAGCTGCCAGGAGGCACATGTCGCCGTCATTACAATTAATAGTTGAGAGAAAGGCATTTTTCTTGAGTCATCATCACATGGCCATTAATTGGAAAAACGATCCAATAAACGCATAACACGCACCATTAAAACACAACCTCATACAAAGTATACAAAAGTGCATAAATGGTAGCCATAAAAACCAATGATTCATAAAATCGAAAAAACTTGTTTTTCATGAACCACCTACTCTCCCAATCAACTCGCGACTAATCGATTCATCCCAGAAGTTACGCTTTCCGTGTTATAAAATCTAATTAAATTTCAGGTGCAATATGCCGTCATCCGAAAATCCCGAATACAATGATATGCAAATAACAGCATCTGTTCGTCAATGAAAATCTAACATAACTACATGAAAATAAACACAGAAATGCTTTTATGTTCGCGTATTTTAATAATCCTGGCAGACGGGCAAATCGGTAGAATTGTAGAGCTGTTACAGGTTCTAAAAGGAAATATTAAAATTTCATTCCTCGGTAAATGAGTCATAAGGGGGCCGAGATAGGGGAAATCATTTCCTCTACCTGTCGTAGCAGTTACATAATATTTCAAAAGCTCAGACCGGGGGAATATTAAATGTCGTAAATATCACCGAGGCATTAAATAAGTTTAAGTCGGTTTAAATTATAAATCGGCGTTTCACAAGTAAACATCCCTCGTTCCACGCTAACTGGAATTAAGGATCTGAATATTTCATGATTTTCAGCGGTTCGACGTGAAACAATTACTATTTCATTAGATTGATTTGAGACTTGGTGCGTCATAAGTTTCAAAAATGCAAACAAAGGAAAAGATCCACATGAATAAGTAAATAACAAGCTAATCATGGAAATGCTTAAAAATAAACACTAGTGAATTATTCAGTGAAATTGCAACCCAAGTAGTTCATTTATTGTTTATTGAGTGCTTTTATGTATTATTTAAAGCGATAACGTTGCATTTTTTATAGAATTTTCACAGTTGTTTAATGTAATAAACAGAATAGATATTTAGTTTTCATTGCACTGATATCAGTCATATTTGGATTATCTCATTTTCGCCGAGTTGATAGATTACGATACATTACAAGAGAAAAAAGTTTGCTGACAAATCGCGAGATTTAGATCCTCAAAGCTCAGTTCGTTCCTTAATTATCATTTATCAGGAGCTTGATTGTACCCTGACGTGAGTGGGTTCGGTTACTCTTGTTCAGTTTAATAGACACGAACGTGTTTTTGTTGTGTTGATCGGGACGAGTATCGCAAGTCGCATAACGAATTATTGTGATACAAAACCAGAGGAGATATAATCGTTTTTCTGTTGTATGGCAGCCAGTTGAATCTATAGTTGTCCGCAATTAAATTTTACGAGCTCATTAATTAAGGAAAATTTTATTAGTCGAGCGGCTTGGAACTGCAGCAAAAACCGAAATGAAGAAGTCGAGTTCAATATATAGGCGGCTGCACGTTGTAGGTAGGCGTATTCGGATGACATTCCTGTATCTATCATCATGGTAGACTATAAATCTGTTTGTGTCTAAACGCACCTGTTGTGTCGTATTGTATCGAACATTAACACTTTGGAAACTGACAAACATTGAGAAAGTCTGTGGGATTGTTTTGAACTTTTTACTTTGAACATCTGGCGGTAATGTTTGCCAGATCTATCCAGAGCGACGCCACCGGTACCGTTGGGAAAATAGGTAATTAACCGCTGCTTTTATTGTTTTTACAGAAAATAAACATGTGAAAACTCCAGATATACAAGGGTTTCAGCACTTCTGGATAAACGTAAATGTTGTCTGTGTACGTTTCGCGAGATAAAACTTATTAAACGTGTTTATATAATTTACAAACAGCTTAGGAAAGTTTTGATGAAGTTGGCAAGTAGTCCTGGAGAGTTAATTTTAGCAGTTTGTGGATTTCTGAAAGGTCGGGAAAACATCTAAATCGTCAAATTGAACCACAATACGCTAGGAAAACAAAGGGTGAGAATTGAAAGCCGCCTAAACCAATAGAGGAAACGAAATTGAGAAGTTTGGTCAAACATTTAATGAGACATTTTCTTGAGGTAGCTTTTTCGGGAAATAAATTTCCGTCGACGCCTTCGCCTTGGGGAGAACTTTGGTTTTTCATCCAGATAATTGGTTTAAAACAAAAAAGTGATTATTTGAAAATTCACCCTTTACCAATCATCCAAGGGTTGTTTGAAGAAGTTAGGGAGGCAGTGGAGTTCGAATTGTCTTGGTCACTCTGCCCTTGAGGCTAAAGAGTAATAATACTAAGAGTCAGAACCGATAGATAAAATGTTACCAACACGTCAGAATAAGAATACAAGGCTTGCTATTGATGGAAATATATTTTGGCAACCCAATTCTGAACCTCTGTAACTCATCCCACGTTTATTTATCAAACTAACATATCACTTTCAGTCCAGAAAGGGAAGCCCCGATTGTATATTCAAAACAATGTTAAACAAATAAACCAAAGTATTAAACATGGTAATATATCTTATTAGTCAAGTCGTGTTGGCATTTATCTTGGCAGTTTGTTTGATCAAGCAACATACTTTTTGATGTGTGTACTTATTACACGGAGACAAAAGTTTGATAACACGAAAATGTGACGACGGTCGGAATCCTGTGTTTGTATGCATAATCAACAGGAAAAGATAAAGTTACATAAAATGTTTCTTTAATTAAAAATTTGATGAGGTTCGACTTTGTTACCTAACAATTTCTTGTGTTTTTCCCTGTTAATTCAACGAATCGATTGATTGGTCGACCACAATGTGTTATTGTTATTAATCTCTGACATTTAAGATGATTTGCGGTTAATTAATGCTCAAGGTTTCCTGGTTGGTGTTCGATAAATTTATCAGAGGTGAAGATTCTGTTGAAACAACTACGCATTAATTTTTTTATTGGTGCGGTATTTTTATAAAGCAAACAATGACGTGACCAACTTTACATATTTAGTAACTTGTGTACTTAAAATTTGGACAAAAATCTTCCACTTATGCCAGGGTTAGTGACAGGTGGATAAGCAAATATTTTTTTAGTATCAGTTTTAAGTCAGGTGCCGGCAGTTGTAAACTTTTTCCAGTAGTGTTTGTATTTTATGATCCTCGAACATCCTTATTTGTATCCTAATCATCAAAAGTCATAAAACCATTTTATGGTTGTAGCGTCTTTATAGATTGTGAAGAGGAACGACACGTACTTGACATTCTTCTATTGATTTCGCATCGATTTCTTCTTTTCGGTGCACGTGTCACCTTAAATTCAGCTGTTGCATAATACCTGACAGATGTTCCTAAAGGGATTTACCACTCATAAAGAGTTTATATGTTAATAAAGTGGTTTGGTTGTAACCCTTTCATTCCCAAACAAGCTTGAGAGCAACAAAAAAATTACACAAAATTTTAGTGGCAGGTGAGGTGTCAACAAATTACAGAGAATCTCCGTGGAATTAATTGAACATTTTCCAACCGCAACGGGGTTATTATCCAAAAAGAAAAAACTCGTTGCGTTGAAATTTTCAAGGTTATCGAGTAAAATTAGTGGTTCGGTAATTTATAAAGCTTTCGGTGTAGAGTTAAATAAGTAATTTTGAGTGTTTATGTTTCTGCAATCAATCACTGACATGTGGTACGGACATTTTAATTAAAAAAAAATGCAATACTGGCATTCGTGTCTTTCGTGATGGCGAAATTAGAGTGATTGATAGAGGTTTGGAAATTGTTGGTATTGTTGTTTACATGCGAATGTTAATTAGGCTGAAGTTGGGCGATTTGTGTACATGTGTTGCCAAATGAAATTCATTAATAATAAGCTGGGAGACAAATGAATTATTGTCAATTTCGTATTGAATCGCGTATTAATAATATAATAATTTTCGTTGATTGCTTCCTACGATATTCTTTTCATTTGTAAAATTAAAGTTTGTAGTAAATTTTGCGATGATCTTTGGAGTTGATTGGAACTGTAGTGTCCAGATGCCATTGTCTAGCTTTGCTACTCGGCGCCTTACAGATTCTGTTTGTGACTTCTGCGGGAATTTGATGCCGATGACATCGATTGGAATGCAAACGTGACATTCTATTGCAACTTCTTGTTTCCACGAGTCCAATCTGATCTCCCTATTGTATTAATTTCTCGCTTCCTACATTTTAGCTTTTTTCTCTTGATACGGAGTGTTCTTTATGCGATTTGAGGCATTTTTGAGCTTTTAGTACCTGCGTTCCAGGCAATAAATTAAGATAGTTCCAGTCTATAATTTTTAATGCCCGATTAACTGCGTCAAGTTTTGCTGCGGCCAACCTCATGTGCAAAATGAATAGTAATGATGCGAATCATTAATGGGATTGTCGCGTAACTCCGACGCTAGATTAAAAGACAATTAAACAAGATTAAAATGGAATGACAAAGCGGTGCCTTGTTTCCTCGCAGCGCACGAAATTAATTCATTAGCGTCGCGCTGGGGGCCCCGATTACACAGATAATCTGTATCAGACTTCATTACTCTGCGTCCTGGTTTTGTTAAGCGGTTTCTCATTATTCCTTCAACAATAACGGGGGTGACACGACATTCTTTACATATCTAGGTTTTCAACACATGGGTATTTTTAGACAAGTACCGCAAAAGATGTCTCATAATTCAACTTGAAACGGATACAATCCTATTGTTAATGAGTCACATGCTTATTTTATTGTGCGCTATTTATGAATAACAAATACCAGAGATTCGAGTTGATGATATATTGTTGTAAATTGCAACGTTTAAAGTTAAACCGTTGGGAGAAGCGTGAAGGTCACAGACTAAGTAATGATAGTCCCATATTGCTGTTAAAGTAACCAATTACCAGTTGTATGCATGAACGTCTGCGAAGTATTTCTCCTGTTCGAAAAGAAATGCTTGCCTGCAAACAAAGAGGTAGAGAGAAGGTGAAAACGATCATTGCAGTTGCATGCCACAACGAGAATGCAAAAAGAATATTAAACGATCATTAGTTAAGTAAAAGCAAAGAAAAACGAAAGAAGCAAGGGGTTAATATCAATTATTATTCTTATAGTGAGGGCCATAATTAAACGGTTACTCTTGGTAGCGTAAGGAGATATAGATCAAATTTATGAAATACTACTAGAATGCATCAACGTACTCGTTAACACCAACAATGAGCACGAAATTATTTTGAACTTGAACTCTGGGAAAAATTCTATTACGCAAAATTCCAAATTGAATCTCTTTGCAACTACGCCGCGGATAATAATTGCTCTATAAACTGTCTTGTTTTCATTCGAATTCCTTCCTAATGTTTCGATTTACATACAACGTCTACTTCTGCATTCAAACTATATTAAGTGGCTTTGGTAGCTAATGGCTTCTTGGATTCAATTATAATAAGCTTTACTTAAACAGATAAGATGTCGTTGTGTGGGGAAAAATTTAGGTATTCTATCCCATTATGGCTAAGTGGCTTAAATAAAAGAAAGAGAGGATTATAATTTGGCCTGAAAAGTCACTTCTGAATTGTTTAAACGCAATCTAATTGATACTTAAGGAGAGAAAAGATTTTTTTGAACCTTCGTAAACAAGTGGTGCTGAAGGTGTCAGCGATGTTGATCGACTGGAAATAATGCGTGTTATTTATAGGAAAAATGTCACAAGGTTGTGTTAGAAACACCTCTATTTCATCATAATAACATCGTTAATTTGTACAATAGTTATAAGGCTGCTTGGTTTCACCATTGACACGGCAATGCTGCCAAGAGCTTGAAGGTCATCCCGCTGCCAAATCCAATAACTTTGGGTTTTTCAATTACGCACCCAGGAAAGGAACAATTATGGTCTTTTAACTAAGTCTTTTTAAAATGGGTCGCGTTTGATCAAACATTAATAACGAATGTTCCTCTGTTTACTCACCTTGCTCTATTTCGTCCATCACGAAACCGCAGAATTCAGGCAAACATGCTCAGTTTACACATCATAAAGCAATATAAATTTTATGCCTTCTGCAGCTAACAAATAGCTGCGATAACGTCCCATTTGTTTGTCCACGTTTCGAAGCTCGAAATATTTAATTTTTTGTTTGAACCATTTACCACGATTGCATTATTAGACTTTGTTTCTTCTCGGGTTGTTGACTCTCGAGGATGAGCAAAAACGTTTCGAACTAAGTTATTTGGTTTAAAATCGTGTTCGGTTGCTCGGTTGGTTGGAGTCTCGTGCGAAATTTATTGTGTTCAATGAGGCGTTAAGCAAATCGCTAATTACCAGCGAAAGAGTTGCAATAAAACCGAGCTTACATTTTCTGTAGTGGTACGCAAACAAGACGAAGGGTATGTTTGAATAAGGAGTTGCACAATGTGTCCATGCATATTCATAAGTACTCAACTGCAATCTGTGAGACTCTTCAAGTCATGTTTTCACGACGCTTCACACGCTGGAAAACGTTATTAATTCGCGAGCTCTGGGATTTAGTTTAAGGGTTTGTCCAGGTCTGATGATCATTTGTTTCATTAGATTGGGTTCGAGGAGATTTTGCGCGAATCCCTGCGTTCAGTCCTGCAAATATAATCTCGCCCACTAATTCAGATTTGCATAGGACTCGCTACTGCTGTGTGAACATGCATTTAACCAGCTCGTTATATGAAGTTATATAAACAGACAAGAGAAGCCTGCTAGACAGATATATCGAATTGTTTACACATATGGAACTACATGTTCAAAATTCACTTTTTCTTCTGGGAAAGAACCTCATAAAATAACGCGCAATAAAGTCACTCTCATTGATGTTCATGTTCAATTGTTTGTACACAAATCTTGGCCACGAACATCTGCACATCTGCTCTGAATTGTATGCCCTTCGTTCGTATACATTGGTCTTGGCAACTTGTACCTTTTATTCTATTGTTTCGCTTCAAGACAAGTATTACGCTTAACTTGCTCCACAATAAACCACTTTTGTTGAGCAGAGGGCACTATTTGGTGCCTTACAACATCCCTGCTCTTTGTAATTTAGCGAAAAGAATGTGGTTTTTTAACGAGATAGTGTACCCCTTTTTATGGTTTCGTTGCCCTATATCTTGCGATTGTGTTGCTAATAAGAATTCGGTGTTACTTGTCTCAAATTCGAAAAAAAATGTTCTGACTCTAAAAATTGATGTAAATTTGCTTCGGTCGATATCTCGCTTATTATTTGTGAAACAAGTTAATGGTACTTATTTTACGAAAAATTTCACGCAGAAAACTTGTGTTATTATTACGTACGCTTAAATAACTAAATAACTTAGAAGCGATTAAAGTTTCTTATAGTAAATTTTCAGTTTCAAAATGTTTAATGCTTGCAAGTTTTCGAAAATTTAATTTCACTTCTATATTAAATATGAAAAATATTACTCTTATTTTATATCCGCATTCTTTCAAATAGCCAAATCCTACCAACAACTCCTTCAAATCTGTAAAAAAAATAGACCATTTTATGGTGTTGTCTCTCAAATATTGGTCTTTTTGTCTTGAGGGGTTATTATAATTTTGATGCTACGATCGACGATGCAATGACCGAAATTTGTGCTATAATCAATTTTACAGTTATCTTTCAAACATTTCTGGTGCTTTGCAATCAATCCACCCCAACCAACTCTGCCGATTGTTCATCACACTAAAACTCTCCATTGACCATTGTAGATCCCGAACCATTGTAATCAATGACGAAGATAACTGATTTTGACAAAGCCCATTTTTTGCACAAAGACTTACCGATTGTTGACAGGTCGGCTTTATGACTTTGAAACGATAGAGGTTAACTAAAAATACTTAGAAGACTTTTTCTTTAATTTACTTAAGTTTGTTTTAAATTAATTACTGTGCATAACATCTAGTTCACGTAAGAAATCCAACTTGTATCTGGAATTTGGTCGTATGTTCTAGAGTCTAATTAACTTTCCTAAGATGTTATCAACGAGGTGTTAGTGAATTCTGAATAGTAACATAGTAAATCATTGAACGCAGTTTACTGTTCCTATGGAAGCGAGTTTTGATCTTTATCACTTCAGCCAACCGTACGTCGAAGCTATTTGGTTCATTAACCGAGATGTGAAGGTGTTGTCTTTGATTCTATACTTTGTTAAATGGGAAGCCATAAATGTGTTCATTGCCTCCATTAACTTGACATTAACACCATCCGAGATGTTTGAACATCAAGATTTAGATAAGCCATTTTGTAGTAGTTTTAAATCAGTTGTACCAATTGATTCTTCGCAATTAACTTTTTTTTTCTTTTTCAGCCCAAGTAATACAGCTTTAAGTTCTCCGGAACAAGTCAAAGAGTATCTTCTCACCACGGGCACATGCAAGTGTGGATTAGAATGCCATTTTAAGTATGATAACACCTTCAGTTTCGATCCTAAGGTAAGTGTGAAACTGTTTGCAACGACTTCCATTTGAGCATTCTAAGCAACAAGTTTGCGTGGATTAGAGTTATAGCGCACTGAATTCGGCAATTTCGGTTATATTGTCTGTGGAGCTCGAAATTTACTGTTTTTATGATCATCCCATTAACTCGAACGTTCAATTTTGAATTGACGATGACATGGGCATATATTGTGTACCTGCTGCAGCAGGATGCAATTTACTTAAGAGTCAGTGAACAGCACTTGTCGGCAAAGCGAGCGTCGGTGAAGATAAGGGTGTTTGCAGCAAACATCATTTGAACGTCTGATACAAAGGTAATCGTTTTTAGCGTTACGGGGCGAACAACCTTCCTAGGAGATGCACAAAGAGACGGGTGTGAGGCCGCCGGTCGGCGGTGTTATCGATCGCGGGTCCGCGCGTCTACCGCGTCTGATGTGCATCCTCCGGTGCTAGAAATCATGATTTATCGCCGAAATAGAGCGCTAGATAAGAGGCGAGGTGTATCGACCCGCTGTTAACTACTACCGACGCTAAAAAACGAAATCTAACGTCTTCAACAATTTAGTATCTCCGTTTTATCCTTTTTTCATCTCGTATATGACGCTGCTATTTTATATATTCATTGGAAGCAATTCACCGAAAGGTAAAGCAGTCATAACTCGCAAAGGTTTATCCTTATAGGTGTATCTAAAAATCAGAGAGTTTTTTATGTTTTTTCGCTAAAATGTGGAGGGTATTTTTTAAAGCGTTCAATTTGCATTGAATTATCTCCCGCAGACTGCACTGGCTTGCAGAATTGTGTTTGCATTTCAAGGGTGAAAAACCCGTCAAATTCCCATCAAATTATGCAGCCTTTCAGCGAGTCAGTTTGCTTTGTTGGCAGCGTTTGGGGAATCATCACTGTTTGCACTGGATGCAGTTCTTTTGAAGCGGATTTTTGCACCGTGTTTGGACGCCGTCCGTCAGTTTAATGGCGTGAAGTATTCTCTGCAAGAAAAGCGTGACCGTCATCTGTTCGGTCTTGCTGTCACCGTGACTAAATTATTAATCATTTTCGGATTCATGCCGGGTCAATTTTTGAGCCACAATAATCGTGTGTAATTTTGTGTAATTTAAACATTATGTGTAATCATGATTACCCTCGAGGTTTGTGTATAAATGAATGCATTTTACTTGTTAATAAGGTCTATTTTTGAGGATTGCATTCTTTGACCACAGAGGCCAATTTAAATAGGAAAATAATGAGTTCATCAACCCTTTAAATCTAAATACACCTGTAGACTGGAAAATTGATGGTAATTTCCGGTACCGAAGACAGGCAATTGAGGTGTTGTACATTTGCCCCGGGATATTTGGGATCAAAAAAACGTGCCTTCAGGAAAAATTTTGAGGTTCAGGAATGTACTCTCGGAGTGGAATTGTGTTGGGAAGGTCAAAGTGTCGTAGAGAATAGAAAGTTGAAGAGAAATCTATAATTCAATGTACACGAAGGGTAAAAATTAGGTGACGAAATTTTCACTTTTTGGGGTATTGATGATGTGATTGAATTTTTATTTGCTTTCCAAATAAAACCGTGTTGAAAACGTGTTCTATATCCATATTTTACGAGCTCCCTGCTTATAAATTATTGTTATTTGGGTTGAATTGGTTTTTTGTTTTTGAATGGTGGAGTTTGAAACATGTTAACTGAAATTTTGTTTATTCAGTCAAAGCGAATATGAAATGTGCATCGTTCGGTGTTAATTAATGGTTATTAGTATTCCCATCCTGGTATCAATCAGATGTGCAACGTCAATACTGTCTGTTCCGTGCAGCGTTCCAAAGCTAATTTCGTCCATGAGCGTATACCCGGTTTGCGACACATTCCATGAAAATTCAACCGGAATAATTAAATCAGGCCCCATAATGGCAGCTCGAATCATTTTGTAGTGGATTTGAAAACAAGTCTAGTTTTTCTCCCTAAATCAATGTTTTTCCCGTATAATCGTAGATCAATGAAAAACAATCTAGTCTGGTTGTTGATGCACTTAACGGCACAATTATGCCACATTAATTATGCACGATCGAACTACATCGAGGGTAGAGCTATCAGCATCGTTCAGTTGAGCTTGTGGACTAATCGATCTGAAGCGGATCCCATTATACGATACGCTGCTGCATGTTTGTTGTTTTGTACCGGGGAAATTTCCCGGTTCCCAGCAGATGATCTCGATAAACTAACAGATTTTCCGAAAACAATTTACCGCAAGCGGGCCATAAAAGTTTTTATCACGAGATTAACTTCTCGCAGAACTCGGAGCTTTTCAAAAGGACCGTAATTATTCAGCTGAAAAGCTGCTCGACTATCGTGTAACGCTCCAGCAATTCGCTCCGAACTTTTATGCGGGGACGTAGAGTATTTACGTCGTCCATTACTCTCCCAACGTGATTTATTGTTTTCCGAGATTTTAAGATGACACACGTCTCGTAAAAGGATTTAAAACTTTGTAAATGGTAACTCGCTTCTTGGCGGATTTGCTTCAGTCGTGAAACTAATTAAGCTCTTCTACTGATAGCGATGCCGAGCTTTGCAGTTTTTGCGATGGGCTGTTGTGTACAAGCCAGAAACTTTACTAATAGGTTTTTATCTTTTGTTCCGGGTTTTTGCCTCATCCGCTTAACGAGATTCCACTCTTTTTGGTTTCCAAAGACTGTTGCGGAGAATAACGATTTGTTTTGCCTTTTGTATCATGTGGACTAGTTCCGGATTTTAAATTTAGCTTTCAAACATATGGTTTATGGGTGTTGAGGGCTCCAGGAACGTCATATGCGGCTAAACTCAACCACCATGTAACTCGAGACTTCGCTCTAAATGTAAACCCTATTAAATTGCTACGCCCTTTCTGTTGGAAAAGAAACACGAACACTGTCTAATAGATACACGTTTTTTAAGCGCGCGATATTTTTTTATTTCTTATTCATCTAAATTGTAATAGAATATCAGCTTTCACACTGTTGGTCGCAAGCTTCTGCATTGCGAAACTCGATACGGGAAAATTGCGATAGCAAAAATGCATTTCAACTGAAGAGACTTCAAAACTGAATTGATTCGGATAGCTGAGCTTAGCAACAAATAAATTCCGCGTCCGAAACTTGTTAAAATATTGCAGTGACAGTTGATTTTATTACTACCGATGTTAACGACGAAAGAGTGGCAAATGAGGATCAAACGTGTAATTTAGCGAAGCATGACAATCAAATGCGTGTTTTTACGGCTTCGAGAAGAATAAATTAATTAAAAAAGCGCATCCGCAGGAGATAATTTGTAGTGATAGAAGCTTAATTACATTTAATAGTCATTGGTTAGTACCATGTGAGGACAACCAACTGACATACGTTCCTTAAGAGGACCTCAACTGCAAACATGCTATCTCAATGTCATAATTAAACGCGTAACGGCTCATCAATATTTATGTATTCGATTCTAACCGTTGAATATCGTCTGCTCTAACGACAATCTTCAACTAGAGACAGGTTTTATTATCTTTCGTCGTCGTTTTCTTTTTTTACGAAATTGAAATCGTTTTTTTTCCTTCTATCTTGAGACATAAATAACTCAGCATATTAACTTAACTCGACGGTAATAACAGTGTTTTTATAATAGATGTGAACACAGACGGAAATGAAATTCGGCTCCTCGGCGGATTTCTTATTGGAATTTATAAACGAAGTAATTCCGCTCGAGAAATTCACTTTATTTTATATGATGAGAAAAGGGAAACTCGATTTTAGAAAGCATTCAGGATCCTGGAAGCTAAAACCCATTTCATCGTCGTGGAAAAAGTCAATATTTATTAACCCCTTCACAAATTTAAGCTCGCTTTTCGGTTACTAATTATTTTGGATAATATAATTTTAAGCTGTTTCTAATCAATTAAAACGCGACGGAATTTTTAATTGAAATTTTTTCAGATAATCGCTGTTTCCTCTAACTCTGCGATTAGTTATGCTACGAATTACATAATTAATGTTGTAAAAAGTAAACACTCTGATATTTATCAACCTTGAAACATGACGAACATGAATCATTGAAGATGCTTGGCAACCGGTTACTTAAGTGTGGCTAAATATTCAAATGAATATGCGCATTTGTTGCTGTAGTCGAAATAAATTGTCTATTATTTTTCCACTTCGGTCGGGTTCGATTAATTTTCAATGCAAATAAGCCAATTTCAATTTAATTTATGTTTTTGGCGCGAAAACTTAACCTTTGAAGGTTGCAAACATTCTCGCATATATGAGTTCTTTAATCTTGTATTTGACAATTTTATTGCTCTGTGAAGTGTTTATTTATTCCGTTCCGAGATAATGGTTGTTCTTTTAATTTATTTTGTGTAGTTTTGACAGCAAGCAATTACTTGTGTTTTGAGTGCTTTGATTCGGTCGCTTCCGCCAAATATTTTCCTCTTAATTAAGATCCAGCTTAATTAGGAAGCAGGATTTGCTTTATTAATTAGGAAAAGATTAATTCGTGAAACGTGTGATGCTTTTGGCAGCGACATTTTGCATGCTGCAGGGAATTGAGCATTTAGTCGTCGCAGGCTGAAACTAATAATGCTTCCTGCAGTTCGTCTTCATTAACTGTGTTCTTGTTACACGTTTGTTCTACCGGTTGCAGTATTAAAATGATAAATTGTTGCGTCTTCAACACCCTTTCCACTATCTGTTTTGGCCGACCGAATTGGAATATTCGGCATAAATCAAATGTAATGCACGAAACAGTTCCTTAATTAATTTTGTTTATAGTTCGCAGGACGGCCAATGATTTATTGCAGGAATGTTTCATGTTTTATTAATTTTCATGTTTATTTTTCTTCCGAACCAAGTTTCCGCATAATGTACATGAATTGGACCGAGAGTGGGTGTGCAAATATGAATTCTTATTGACATAAATAAATCATGAGCGGCAAAAGATGGGGCGATTGATCTTACAAACTTCAATAGAAAATCCTTGATTCTTCGCGTTTATCGGTTTGCTTTTCACATCAAAGGTTTTATATAATAACCCACAACAATGTTGGATACACCCAGCGCGATGATTTGTATGGTTTTACTTTCAATAGAAGCCGTAACGGGGCTACGAGAATTTAAATTTCAGATTTCGCGCTCTGAATTTTTAGGGTCGCCGAAGATTTGGTTATTACAAGAAAATCAACTATGAACGACTGAAAGAACAGGAAAATTATGATTGAATGTTTTTGACGTTTTTAAGAAATATTTTCTATTTAAGAGACGTTCCTTTGAGAAAATTTCAGCGGAGAAATAAATGAAAGATTACTTTGTACGATGATATCGTTCAGTGGGCAGGAAATTACAGTCGGAATAAAATGAACTTTATGTCCATAGATGCCCCACTTTTGTGTTTTAGTTTGTTTGACTGCGCTTTGTTTTCTATTGCTTTTAATGCACAGCCTCGTAAATCTCTTGAATATATTCTATTCTTAGGTAGCGACCTCTTTCATACACACGTTAAACCGAAATTGCTTGCATTCTCGCAGATCTCATTGCACGGAACTGTTGTAAAATATGAAATGAAATTAATTTTCCTCGGGGTGAAACCTAGTTCTTCTATTTTCAACGCGGAAATAAATTGCGTACCATGAAAAAGGTACGAACGTGAAAGTACCCGTAAAAATTCTACAAGGCGTCAAATTGCCTGTAAATTAGTCGACCACAATGCCGGCGATGAATTGCATGAGTGTGTGTAATGTTGTCACCAGGTAATTTAAGAAGCAAGTTTTCGTGTTTAAGAGCGACGGGTATAAATTTTCGGCGGGATTATTAACACCCGAAAATTTAAGTTTAGCACGCTTACGCTTTATAATTTCGTTGTTTACCTGTGAAATTATTGCGGAGTACCTATGTTGTGGATCATGCATGGCATTGAAACAACAGTAACCTTCACCCGACTAAACCAAGTTCAGACAACCAAGGTTGCCATTAATTCACTATCTTCTGTTGTTAAACTTATGTGATCTTGTTAGTTAGACCAGAACTGTTCTTGTATGTTAAATTAGATATAGAAGTATTAAGATTTATAGTGGAATTCTTTAATGTATGTAAATAAGGTCACTTACTTTCTATCGATTCGAATGTCGTTAAGTAAAAACGATGTAAGGATGACATGAAATAAAATCAGTTTGATGAATGTAAATTGAACATAACGCGGCTCACTTTTTCCACGTCAAAGCTGCTTCAGAATAAACACTGCGATGATTTACGCAAACACAAAACTAATCAAATGGCAACAGATCGATTTTTAGCTTTTCCAATTGCTTCATCTTTAACGCTGGTTAACCGAGAGGGAAGATACGAGTTAATTAGCGGGAGTTATTTTTTAAGGCACGTTATAAATAAATTTTATGACCGTTTCCCGGTCATAAATTCATCCATGTAGAAATCATAAACACGAGAAAATGGAATGAACCAAAATTAACATCGTGATGGGAAACAACGTTGAATTCAATCATTTTTTTGAATTCCAGATCCCCTCGAAAATTATTAATTCCGTATTAATTAACTCTCGGACCGGTTTTTCAGTCGATGCCGTAGCTTGGAAAACATTAATAAACGGATAAAATTTTTTGACACTGACATGCTGCATCAGTGACATTGATTTACAATTTTTGCCGGATAATGCAGATAACTTTCGAATCGATGAACTTGTGCAAATCGTCACAATAATGAGGGATGAGATGCTTTTTGTTGATTAAAAATTGTTGCCTATTCATTGATTTTGTAGCATCGCCAAATTTATTTGAGTCACGTTGTATATTGGTTTTGTTTTGTTCTTAGGTGGCCAGTAAGCCGTGGACGTTGTCGCCAGACACAAATACAGGGGACCTGACCAAATTGTGCAACCATAAAAGAAAAATAATAGCAATGGCCTCGTTGGATTGTAAGCCGCCGGATCCCAGTGTAAAATTGCGAAAAGGTAACGATAACATCTGTTTTTACCATTGTTTTGATTCGGTGATTTCAAATTACTGACTTCTACGTCTTGAGCTCATTAATATGTAGATGAACAGTGTTCGTGAGATTTTTGTGTACCATGCAGTCAATACCAAAGCCTAATTGTGTTGAATAGAATTGGTAGTTATCGGTATATTATATTACAAATGAACAGTGATTTTGCATCAAATGAATAGTGGAACTTTGTGAAGGGTGCAGTATTATCGTATTAGCCGGCGGTTCGAGCTTGTTATTCACCCAACTGGACTCAAATCAACGTGGATTACGAAATATCCTGTGCATCATCTATCACTTTGATGTGGTCGTCATCGCCTGCCTGCATGTATCACGAAAGACACAAAGCAACTCGTTTCCAATTTTTCCGATGATTTGTGTCTGATTTCAAACACAATCTCATTTTCTTCTCCTGCATTAAAAATTTACCAACGAAAACTTTAAATCCCCGGTTTATATAAAACTTCCCACCGTGAATAACTCGAGTATAATCTTCAAGGAAGGAACCGGCAGAAATTGCAATTACATAAAGCTCTTTTATAAAATATTTAACAGCTCTGTTGCGGCAAGATTCGTAATATAAATTCTAAGAGAATTGAATTGAATTTATTACAACGAAAACGTTAAAAGAGAGCAACGTGAATCGTGGCGGGGATGATCGAACAAAAACGTCATCAAAAACATTTCGCTTCGTTGTATATTTGAAGCGAACGTTTCGAATTATTATTACTTTGATCTTCTTTGGAAGCGCAACACACCGTGCCACGAAACAAACAAGATAAAAGGACGGCCAAGTCCCATCTGATTTTATATGAAATCTTGTTTTTATTCCATCGGGTCGAGTCGTCCTTCATTATAATCTGCTAAATTGAAAAAGTGGGGTTGGTTACCTACAACAGCGTGGAAATAATATCGGAAGACTAAAGCGGTAATTAGCAGAACAAAGAACAAAAGTTGATGATTACAAATTACAGGAAGAAAAATGGCGTTAATTAAGCTTTATGTTCGCCGGAATGCTTAACCTTCTGCGTTCTTTGTTCGTATTTTTGTGCGCGAATTGTGTGATGATCGCGATTTATTGGACACTTTGTATGAGGAGTCGCGGCCGTCGTCCGGAGATCAATAGTTCGTCCTCCGGAGAGCGCGACATCTCTAAGTCAGTTGATAAGGGTTAAATTCGTATCAGAGTAAAATGTTGTCATCGCCGTTCGAACGACTGAGCTTTGCGCAGCGTACGACCTTCCAGAATCGTCGGAGTGACAACAAATTTGTCATTTAAAGTGATATTGAAAACTCGGGAATCGAATTACCAAACAAAACTCGGCGGAGTTATGGCAGATATATTTTCGATTTGACTTCACGATGGTAGCTTCTTATAAATGATTCGATGGAAACTCGAATAGGCACTGTAATATTTCACGAGGGGGCGATTATATTAAAAATTTATACACTTTTGAAAGATTCGATGTTGGGAGAATGAAATGGTTTTTTGGTGAAGGCGCCGGGATTAATGATTGCGTTCGAATTAAAATGAAAAAGTCGCATTTATTCAGTAAATAAATACGTCGTGGGGTTTGTCAGTGATTCATGTAAATGATTCACATGCGGCAGTATTATGCGGACAGAAGAAATAACTGGCGACTTCATTGTTATCTTGTCATGTAATGAATCAAAATGTACGGGAAACGCCTGGCAATTACATTTTGCTTGATAACGTTTAGACACACAAAAAGATCGAAACGAGATATAGAGGATATCCAAGACATGAATTGAGTCGGATCGTAAATTCGCATCACAAAGCAACACTGTTAAATTCTCTTCTCCAAAACTCTCTTATCACGACGTAGATCGTTCTGTTCTGTGAATTATTGGCGTTCTTTATCGATTGTAGATTTTACGAACCATTTTAATTGTACTTGTGCTATAAACAGCACATGTGCTACTTCTCCAAGTAGTGGTGAAATTTTATGACATGTTCTTTGTGTGGTGACGATGAAGACGCAGCAGTGAATCATCTAAAGTATAAAACGCGAACACCACTTGTAATTTGGAGGTCTTTGTTATGGTTATAGCTCATTTTAAATTCAGGATTTTTCAACTTTTGCAGTTAATAACGCGGAACGGTAGTTGCGTACGTTACGTTTTCAAGTGCGAGCGATCTTATTGTGCCACAAATTAAACAAAAAAAACAACAAAACAAACAATAGTAATTTGTTCGTGGCATTTTAACGACTGCGGTTTCCCATAATAATACTTGAAACTTTAACGCATCACCGTGACTCAATTAGCACACAAAAGGGTTAACATTTTACTTGTTTCAGTCTGGTTGTCAAATTTTTACTGCTGGCATCCTCAATAAACAGACGTGTATATCGGACCAGGAGTTTTCCGTTCTATAATAGATCACCCGGTGACACAGGCCTCCGTGTTATACAGTGTTGGGTTGGCGGTCATGAATTTTACATTGTGCCATGTGTCGCTGTTCGTTCTATTGTCTAATTTTAGATGACATCAAATCGTCATCAACTTTTTTCACGCACTTTTTATACTTTTCTTTAGTGGGTTTTGTTCACAGCCTACAGATTTTTTGTAATATGCCGTCATGTTTGATCTTGATGAATAATGAAACGCTTAAAGAAACCACAAGTTTCGCTCACATTTTGGATATTTTATGAATTTCATACCCCTTTTTTAATCCCTCTCCGATGTCGTGATCGCATAATACGCGCGTTCTGTTAAAAGGTACCGTGGGGGCCGTCAGGGCTAAAACAATGGCGTGTCGGTGGCACGGGGCGATCTGACAGGCAAAACGCGGGCAAATAGGGAGCTGGTCAGCGAGCCGTGACGGGTTTTCATTGTTTCGAGTTGGTTCCCATTATTACGGTGTTACCTAGCATATTATATGATAACTACATTCAGACAGCTGCCCGCCGAAACGGATAGCTAAGGCGTCACTCTTCGGCGACGGCGGCGGTGGACACCAGGTGTTAAAGAAATTGACGGTTCTGACGTTCGATTTCCTTCACGCATGCGAACGTCAATTAAAACGAAGTAAAAGAAATGTCATCGGGGTTAACAAGTAGCAAATGAGTACTAAAGATTTCATTTTTATTCGTCTGTAATTTGGAAATATTTTATTCAAGAATGCCATTATATAAATTTTATTTTAGTGATATCAGGGAAATTTATGGTATTTTTGGACTGGTATGAATTAATTAAACATAATCGTGCATATTTTTAAAGATTTATTGCGTTGGGCGCTTAGAATTCGGTGTGAAACTGATATAGGAGCTGTTTTAGTAAGTCAGGAAAACTTGAAATCCGTGGAAAATCTTGGAATTTTTAAATAAAAATTTAACCAACATTCTTTAGGTTATTGCTTAGTTCAGAGAGCTAAATAGAGAAGCTGGAATTTTAAAGAAATTTTTCAGTTTAAGTGATTTAGGAATTTTATATAATTTCAGGGCTCATTCTTCTTAAAGTGTCGTAATCGTCAATTTGGTAATCTAGCTTGTCGAGAAGCCCAATAAATTCGTGTATATTCAAAACCAAATGTTCACGTTGGTGTAAGTTGGCGGCAATTTGATGTAAGATCATTTAGCAGGCTTCGCGTAAATTTGCGATTTAATCAAAGAGAGTATTAGCTGGTAATCTGAGCACACCCACTTGTAGCCTGATTCATCCGAAATTCCAGATGGATTTAGTGATGATGTCGGTAAATGAAATTAATCTGTATGAAAATGATGTATTTGAAATTCATGGAGACAGTTCCATGTGCATGAAAAAGGCAATTTTAAATGAATAAAATTTGAATACGAAATCCCATCATTTTGATTAACGCTAAACAATTATCTGCCATTATTTTTCACTGTCGGATTTCGTGCACCAAATTAAGGTGTACTTTGCTTTAAACGCCAAGAGCTAAACAGCTCGCAGCTTGTACGCGAAATGAATAAAAACCGCTCTTCATTGTGATGCAAGCTTGCACACTTTTCAATCTCCTCGCCCAAGATTCAAAAAGGATTTTCTTGTTATTACTTGGAACACAAACCTCGACTGGATTATTTCTCTTTGCTTGGGGTGTCTCTTGAATAGGTTTCGATTTGTCGTTTCGTGCTGCAGTTTAACGAGCAAAAACGTTCTTTGACGAGGATTTTAATCAGTTAACGGATCAACGATGAAGTTATCCTATGATCTATCTGTTCCGAGAGCTGGCGAATTTGTTTTGGTAGTCGTTGGGCGTGTACGGTCATTTGCTGAACATTAATCAAGGAGTGTCAGTTCGGCTCGCCAGGTAGGCAGTAAAACCGTGTGTTCGCGATGCTGGGGTTAACACTGCTGCAGCGTTCGGCAACCACTTGATTTGGGTCGATGGCCCGTCGCAGAGATCGAGAGTCGGTATTCCTGCAGGAGCAGGCGGAGAAAGCCTCGGAGGTCGTTCACCGATGACCCTACAAACGGACTGCCGCTGCTTTGTGATCGACCAAGCAGCCCCATTCTTGCATAATACATCGATGTTGATGTCATCAGACCGTTGGCCCCCTCAAGGTCCAAGAGGTGTGTTGCCACAATTATTTTAACGCGGCCACTAAAGTTCTGCATCGTTGAAGATTAGTTTGTGACAGCCGATTTGACGAGAATTACCCATATGCAGCAGCCGGCGATCCGAAAGGATATGTCGTGACTTGAATCACACCCACTGGGAATCAGTTAATTTAATTTCAATGTAGGCATTGCCTTATATGGTTCTGGTTCTTTCATCGACTTATCGTGTTTGGCCTCCAGACAATTATTATGAACCGATATGAAGTTAAGCTTTTTATTTGCTTCTTCACGCGGTCAAATATCGTTTAAGCTTTTGCTTTTGAGTTATAGCTTTCATGGCCGAACAATACTCATCGGTGGTTCCGAACAATTGAATCAACATTTTTTTGAAAACAACCATTTTATGCATTTAATACATTCCAAGAGTGTTTGCCACATACAACGAAGAAAATTTCATGGCAATACGCTTTTCTCCTTTGGTTTCGAAGCGTGGAATTTGTAGGTGTTGGCGACAAGAAAGGTAATAAGTAATATAAGGAGCAACCAAATGAACAACCGTTTGTCTGAAGGAGTGGTTCATTGGACGACATTGCATTGTAAGCTAACTAATACAAATTGTTCTGCACGACATTGACACTGAGAGAACCTAAATAGAAATTTTATCTATTTACCAGGTGGGCGCGCTGGATATTACAATAATGCATTCTGTTCCCACACTTGCCGACGATGATAAATAAAACAACACAACTCTTAATATTGCAATAAGTTTTATGTAAATACCCCAAACAGCTAGCACTCTTGTTTACCGAGTTGACCTTTTAACATTCCCAACGTGCAACACTGATTCTATTCGAGTTATGGCTCACGATGCGGCAGATAACCACTAATTCTCTCTTCACATTGTCAGAATTGTTAAAACAATTCCTCGTTGAGTTCCATAAGGGGTCATCCGATGTAAAATCCACGTCAAATGGTACAACAATTTCAGCCCACACAAAAGCATTTTTATTGCATATTGTTCGGATAAAACTCTCAAAATTGTTTTCAACTTTGAATACCTTGCAACGAAAATTCCTGCTTGAAATGCAATTAAATACGAGACAATCGTGAATGCTGTTAGAATTTTTTCAATAGTGCATTGTAATTAGAAGAAATTTGATTGTATGCAGGAATTCATTGCATTGCGTAATACTTTTACTCCGTCGCTCCTGCAGCTTGGCGAATTATATCAAGGCTGATGAATTGCACTTTCCTACGATAGCCCAAAAAGCCATCCGACTGTGACGGTAAATGTGCATATTCAGTTCTTTCCGCTTAGTTACTACATGAAATATGATTAATTTTGCGTTGGGGTCATCGCAGTTTCACGTCCCTACAACATTAATTCACCGAATTGTTTCCAACAAAGTTGTAATTTTGTGGAAGTGTTAAAGTCAACAAGTCTTTCACAACCTGTCATGTTATTGCTAATTCTATGTGGACGCAATAAATTATCTTTAATAACGTAACCTTACGGGTATCGCGCCACATATCAGGATACCTTATGTGGTACTGTATAATTATCATACACTTAAATGTGCAGTAACTGCTAATTGTGTGTGATATTTACATCGGTATTCCACACTTGCATATCCTTTAATTAATTGTTATTGTCATAGTCCGAAATATTCAACGTTCAACGCTTTAATCACGAAACACTCGTAATGTTGATATTCGACTTGAGATTGGGGTTGTTTATTGGTCGGTTCCTCCGGCAGGTGATGTAGCTTTCGTGGTTCGCATAATGAATTAATTTAATGTAATTATTTTCGGTTTCATACAAAAAGCACTTATTTTTCGGTCTTGGCTACTGTTAAATGTTTCATTTGCTCGGACAGGTGATGGAATTAATTTAAAATGACTGCTGTGAATGCAGCGGTAAGCCGATGAAGTTTTACATTATTTACTGACGTGTCTCATTACCGGAGAGAGTTAAGCCGCTTTTTTAATTCAAAATGGTGGCAATTCTTTTAATTTAATTAACAACAGATGACCGATGATATTAAACCACAATGGTGCATTAACTTTACTGTTTCATTGCAAGTACGGAGGCTGATGGCGTGCCTCAAAGTCGTTCTACCGTGAATGCAGACCGATAATTATTCCAACAGTTAAAAATGACTACTCGGCATTGTTATTTATTACAATAATTATTGCAAGTGACATTGACTAAAAACTGCGACGAATCAAATAAAAAACGTCATACTTTTTGTAAACTGCGTACTAATAATTAACTGAGATATGTTAACAATTAATTTTGATTACTTGGTTAAGAATCCATTTGGCAAATAACACGAAAAGCAGCAATTACAATATTTAATTTATGGCTAATGAACAGAAGTGAGTCGAGGAGTAAATAGTAATTTCGTTGGGTGGCTGTAATTTACGCCTTCCGTTATTTCAGATACAGTGTATAAAGTTAATTCGTATAAGAGACCTGTTAAAAGCAGAAGCACATTAAATGAGAATTTAAATTTTTCATATTCAGCAGAGTTTTAATTTGTATGCAAACGACAATTCTGCATTAGCAGACTATCTAAATAGACGGCTGTCTGTACAGTTCGATAATTTGGGGAAATCATTGAAATACAGCCATGTAATGATTCGACTGTTTTGTTGTATCTACAAATTCGAATACATAATTTATGCATTAACCGATCAGCGTGTTTTATTTTACATGGTCGATTGGCATTGCAAAGGTGTAATCAACCCAACGGCCTTGGCTTTGAACACATGATGGTATTCAAGTTGCTACGGACTTGGCTGTTCTCAATTGTTTACAAGTAAATCAATAATTCGGTAAAAAGTGTCAACATTGTAATATAATGAGCGCGCCGCCACCAGACAATTTCGTTGAAAAGTACGAACACCGGGTTTTGTAATTTTCCAACTTATTTCAACTTTACACTGAACAAGTTAAAACTCCATTGCAGTCAAATTTAATTTTACTTTGTAACAAGTTGCGAAAGCATTTTCTTAATTTAAGTATATTGTATTGTGTCAACGTAATTGAAACTGGTAAAAGTTTTAACTTGACAAGAAGCAGAAAGTGTACATTTCTGGCTTAAATTGATGATTAAACTTGTTTTTGTTTTTGTGAATGCTTAAAGTTGAATTACGTGACTGTTTGCAATTACTTCTCGTGTTGGGAGATATTTTACATGAATTACCTACCTGAATTGCAAGGATTTGTTTTGTTATGTACATATTTAGATTATCTTCACGAAGCGACATTTGTGCCTACAACTGGACGGATTTTAGGTCAAGAAATTCCATTGTTCGAGGTTCGTGTACAACTCTCAGAATTTATTTTTTTGCTCCAGTCGCCGGGCCCCTGTGATTTCCCGGTGACACTACGATATGTGGGGAAATACGAATGTGAAACTGGGGGTTCTTTTGTTAGCGTGTGATAAAACTTTATGTGTTTTGAATAAATGCATACAACACAAAAACGGGCTTAATTAAAATGTTATCAGGGACAAATGTAATTAAATTTCATACCTACATTATGTTTCTGTTCGCTACAACAGTCGCCGTCGGTTTACATCATCAAATTATACAATTAATTTGAATATTTCCCAACAAGCTCCCAATTTAATTTTGCTCATTGTTGTTTTATGCTCGTTTTTAATCAAGATCGATATTCAATTAATCCTTTATGAAAATTTAGTTCTGAGTAAAGCCTGCAAAAACAAACGAACCACTGTGAATGTAGTCGCTGTCCAATAAAAAGATCTGTTTTAATTTGTTATCAGCGGTGGAAATGCCGGTCACTTTGTTGTTTTTAGTGACATGGTCGTATTAAAAAATAGACTGCGTTAATTCGATGAGGAATTTTTCCCGGCACGTTCACATAACAAAAACTGTGATAAATACATCCCTGTCGATGCTTATAGATATGTGTTTAAAATATTATCGAAAACAATGCTTGGTGTCGTAAAATTTTACGAGGTTGCTCCTTCGTATTTGGAAATCATTAATATTAATGGTAATATACCTTGGTCTTATAACATACCTGTTCTGTAAATGTGGGCAATCGATCTTGTACACGCTAATAAATATGTCTCGTTCTGTTGTAAACCGGTGCTCATGAAAGATTTATCCGGATCGAGCTGAATCGTCGGAGACCTGTTATTTCTCCAAAATTTAATTACAATAATTCTGGTATTCCCAGATGCCTTTTCTCGGTGTTGTCTCGAGAGTCCATTACTTTAATCGCCGTAATCTTATAAATGAACCGTCCCGAACGAATGAAGCATAATGTCGGTAATGTAGTAGTCCATTGTTGTAAACATCTGTGACATGTGTAATGTTGTGTGTTTTCCGTGTTATTTGCGGTTAATGTATTGCCCTGACCGAACCGTATCATGCATACAAGCTCTGCCGGTTATATTGTGGCCATTAGCTGGCTCAATGTGCCCTGTAAACCTTCTAAGTAAATTACAGAAATGCACGTGGATAGATATGCCAATGCACGCTTCATTAATTTAACAACTAGTTTATGGTGGCTGTCAAATTTAATAGATCGTGTTTTTGAATAGATTATCGTTCTTCCATTCATGCCTCGTAACTCGAATAATAAATTGTTAGTTACCTAACTCGTTTCAGCTGCGATTGTTTTTTTAAAAGAAAAAAAAATGAGGATAGACGATTGTCGTATCTCAGACAATTGGAGTCGTATATTATCGAAGGAATGTTCAATTGAAAAAAATGATGATTTTATGGGAGAATACGCTGGAGCAAACTAGACACTTTCTTAATAGGGAAGTTTTCCTGCTTTTCAGCTTCCTCCAGTATCAAAGATAGCGTTCGCAGCACAATAATCGTTGTTATTACAAAGTGTCAAGGATGAGAGATTGATAGCTCACGAATTCATCTTACGTAACGTTTAGAATCGAGCGGTGAGCTTGTCTTCCGCGTCCGAAACATTTCTATTGTACAGTCGCAATTTAATATTACTCATTTTTAATCAATCATCTTCACTTCGCAATGTTAATTGTTTGAAATATCTTTTCAGATTGCACGTCGAAGAAGAGTAAGAGAAAAATCGGCATGCCTTACGCAGGTTGTGTATCCTTGTCGCCAATTTTTACTCGTCCAGACAAACTCTCCTTGAGCCAACATTTCAACAAGGAACTCGGAAATCAACCTCAGGTCGGTGTCATTCTTTGTAGAATTCGAGAAATAATTGGTGTCATTATCTCAGGTGTGGCCTCAGTCGCCGACTAGCAGCTCTCAGTTAGGGGGTCGCCTTCAAAATTATCCAGAAAACCAGCACATTGTCAGGTATCAGGGTCAAGAGCACCCAGGCACCAATAGGATCTTGAGTGGTTCGCCGCTGGTGGTGGGTGACGGCGGTACCATGATGGTGCAGCAGACCCCGACACCGACCAACATATCACAACAAATCCATCAAAACCATCAGAACTCGAATTCTCAGCAGAATTCGAACGTTCATGTCCACCATCAACAACACATCATCGGTCCGAATGGACAAGTGATTAGCGTACAGGGACCTATAAATTCGAATCAGGTGTCGTCGAATCAGATAGTTAACACTTCGATGATAGCGAATACGAATAATGGTGTCGTCATACAGGGTCAAAACGTGGTTCCTACACAATCGCATCAGCATAGAGTATTTATAAACAATCAGCCCAGTGAGCCCAGTGGCCCTGGTCGGCCTAACATTCAAATGATACCGGTTGGTCTTGCGAACCAACAACAGCCCAGACAAGACATCCAAAACAAACAACTCCATCAACACTTTTATAATCAACCGCAGTATGCACCGATACAACAATATGACGCTTTGAAACAAATGAGACCCGCCTTTTTACCTGGAAACAATCAAATCATGAACGGATTCAGACCGCAAAATATGGTCAACCCGCAGAATAATCAAATCGTGCAGGCTCCTGTAATGATCAACAACCACCAGCAGAAGATACAATGGCCTAACAATAGAATCCAAGCCAACAACGTCAATCAACCACAGATGGCTGTTCAGAGCTCGCAGTCTCCAAACGCTTACGAAAGAGTGCCCCCTCTACATCAGCATACGCCATCTCCGACCATGTGGCAAGACGAAATTAAGCGGAAGAAAGTTAAATTAGGTAAAATCGTTAAAAACCGATCTTACCATATGATGGAGTGTTCATCATTACATGCTCCATGTCCCAATATAGATGTGCGACAAATACCAGGGGAAAACGGGAGACCAGTCATTATTAATCATCTGTCGCAAAATAACCAAAACGCGTCGAGTCCTTCCTTCATGGAGGATCCGAGCGGGTATTTAGCGCAACAGACGGCCCTACTTAACAACACGATTAATCGTCAGACAGGTCGGTAACACTGACATTTTTTGTAATGTGGCGAGTCGAAGCAAATGTGAGCACTTATTTTAAGTGTGTTTTATAATGAATCTCAGTTTAATTGCCTCAGCTCGCCGTAAAAAAAAAAGTGTTCTTATTGGGAGTAGTATCGAGTGTTTTTTTTTTCTTTTCCAGGAGCTAATGCATGTACAGGAATGGTTTGCAATAGTCCACTAACATCTTCACACAACCCACAACCTCACAACCTAGCGCCACCTGTACCAAATTCGCAAACAAACGAGGTGCCTTTACCAAGTAACGTAGTGATATCTCATATGAAACAAACACAAAACGTTACAAATCGAACCAATCAAAGTTTAAACATAGTTAAAACCCCCCAACAAGTTCCTCAAAATGTTGTTATGTCACAGCAATATAATCAAATGATGGCACAAAACGTAGCCGACAGCAGCGATCACGTACAGTGTCAAGGTTGTGTGAGCGACAGTGGGCAGTCTAATCTTCAGAGTAAGACCCATTCCAGACCTAATAGTCAACCAGGAACGCCAAGTTCTTCCGGAGGTGGCGTGAGTGATGATCCTGTCACTTCATCGACGTATTCTGATAAACATATGAATTTGTCATCGCCTGATTCGCGACCCATCCAAGGTGGTACTGTCAGCACTAGCAATGTTTCACCTTTGGATGGTTCTCAGTCTGATCCACCTACTCCGAACCCTCATACTCCGACGCCACCGCAAAGAAACGAAATGTCTTTCGCAGTGTACAACCAGCAAGGACAGGTTCAGCAAGTTAGTCAGTCTAGGGAGATTTGTAGTTCAGTCAATTATCCACCAAAGAATGAATGTTGTTCTATGCCGCCTCACTCTAAGATGAGTAGTCCTTATATTTCTGGAGTTGTTACCACGATGGCGAGTGGTAGGACTGTTGGCAGTAACACTATAACTTCTGTGCTTGCTGGTCGAGCCAACACAGCTACAGTTTCTATCAATAGTCCTGCAAATCTTCCCGCTTCGACGACACCAACCACTGTCGGTGGCCAAACTGTGGGCGTCAGCGTTTCAAAATCACCTTTGGAAATGGTACAGAGCGTAGTGAGCAGCATCCAAGTTCCTCATTCGCAAAACTTCAATCCAGTGGGCTCAACATCACAATCAAATCCACAAATATCACCACCACAAATCGTCAAGCATTCACCGACAGGCTTACCACCTGGCCACATCTTAGTTTCATCAGGAGGCCAACTTATCATGGCTAATACCGGCAACAGCCAATCAGGAGTTATGCCACCTCCGCCCCCGAAATTAGTAAACCAAGGGGCCATGCCTCCAATTTCCGTTTCTCCAATGATCACCAATGTAACAGCAGCGGTGAGTCAAGTGATTCCAGCTGTTGCGCAACAAGTCTTAGGACAACAAACAGTCTTGGTGAATGCGTTACCGACACCTTTCGTACTTCAAGGAGGTGTTACTATGACCATGGATGGCAGTATGGCGATGGGACAAAACATGCAATTACCTCAAATCGTTGCGGGTAATGTTATCCAGCAGCAAATACAGCTGGATAATTCAGATCCGCGTCGTACTCAATCTGCTTTGTTGTCGCCGGAAACTAAAAAGAAAGGAAAGAAGAGAAAAATGTCATCCCAAACCGTGGCTAACATGTTACACATTGCTGCCCAACAAAACTCTGGCGTGGTGATGTCACAACAAGGTTTTCCTCAGCAAATTCAAATGGCACATAGTCCTCAAGGCATAACCACAGGTCCAGTGATGCAAGCGTTAACCATAGTCCCTAGTAAAACAGGAGGACCACCTCAAATTGTAATGAATGGCCAACCTATGGCCAACACAAGTCCAATCGGGACCCAACAACTAATCGCAAACTCGCAACCAACTCAACAAATTAACCTTCTCCAGCCTGTTAATTTGATCAACGGAACCACTGGTGTTGTCCAAAACTTTCCCACAATTCAACAATTTATTGTACCAAATCTTGGGGGAATGGTAATGAACCCTGATGGTACCGCCACTATTCTCCAGGACACTTCCAACATTGGGATGCAACTACAACTTCAAAATGTGAACGGTCAAAACGTTTTGACCCCCGTCCAAAACAACGGAATGTTCAATGGAGGTCAAAGCATTTTAGCTGCGAGTCCTGCAGGAATGGTCATTCGAGCACCATCAACATCTCAGGGCAAAATAATCCAACAACAACAACATAGTCCTGGTGCTCAGTTTTTATCGCCCAATGGGGGTCAGTTCGTTGTTAACGGAACTCAATTTAGTGGTCAATTAAGTCCTCTGGTTGCAAGCGTAAGTCCTTCTCAACAAGTAACCTTCGGGACATCAACCCCACAAATTCGACCCCCTCAAGGACAACAAGAATTCATCCAGTGTGGTCAAATGGGCCAAACTCTGATGGTTCCTTGTGCACCCGCCGCCAACATCGCAGTTTCTTCTTCCAATCAACAAAACACGACATTCGTTCAGCAGAACACCACAATCGTACAACAACAAACCACGATGGTGTCAAACAGTCAACA
Organism: Gnatocerus cornutus; assembly: GCA_029298725.1. Taxonomy (NCBI): domain Eukaryota; kingdom Metazoa; phylum Arthropoda; class Insecta; order Coleoptera; family Tenebrionidae; genus Gnatocerus; species Gnatocerus cornutus. The sequence goes on from CM055514.1 coordinate 5,690,891, forward strand.
GTTGCAGAACTTCCAAGCGAACAATCAAAACCATCAGAATAACGTGGGTAGAACAACTACTCTGAACGTCGATCAGAATTTTATAATCAGTTCGAACGATAACAAACAAGTTCAGGCGTTGTTGGTACAGAGAGAGAGTCCCCAGAATAACTACAGACATTCGGTGTCTACACAGACTGCGGTCAATCAAAACGCACAGACTGTTACTACAAACACGTTCTGTCAGACGTCGACGTTGTCGGCGGGCAGTCCTCCAGATACTACGACTCACAGTCCGTTAGCGTCTGGTGGTCAGAGTCCACCCACTGCGGATACCACGACGCATTCTGGAAGCACAGATGATGGATTGTCGCCGGCGCCTTCAAATTGTTCGATCACGTGCGACAGCGTCGGGGGCAGGCAAGCGTCGTGCACAATGGTAAATATTTAATTTGACTCATTATTAGGAATTAAAAAGAAAGAAACTGCAATTTGAACGATATGCTTTTTACTGTATTATTTGTAGTTATAATTCATATTTAAATTACAATCGAGTTGATTGTCAACGTGTAGTTTAATGATCCATAAATCTAATTAAAGTCGTGTTGCATGTGGGTAATACGAGAATATAATTTGATATTAAATTGTAGACTGTACCTTGTTTAAAAAATTTCATTTTTTTTAAGGCGATGGTGCACTGCATCTCAAGCAGCGAACCCGACTCGGCGGATCTAAACACCCAAAATTCCGACCACGATTGGTCGAGAGCTTCATCAATCACCGGCCCCCACAAAACTGACCTCTCTGATGTGACCAGTGGTCAAATCCACTTCGGTAAAAAACAAAACACTCCGACGCACGTCGCGTATGCCGAATCGACGATGATGGCTGGATTACAGTTTATAGGCGACCAAGTAAAAGCACAAGAAGCAGTAGTCAGTTCACACAATTTCGATAAAATTATTCAGAAACGAAAAAGCAGCGACACGTTGTTAGTTATGGAAACCCATCACATGCATTCATCTCTTTTTGACGAAGAAGAAGGTAAATAAGAGTTTCTCACACTTGCTGCTTTGTTTTGCTTTGTGCTGGGAGTTTTCATTTTTTGCATGACATCTTTTCATCCTTCATTTTGTCAAGTTTTGAGACGTTCAAGCCGATTGTACAGAATATGGGGTTAGACGAAACAGTGATAAATAACAAGGCGCAGCGTTCTGTGGCAAAGCCTTCCATAATCACGTGTGGAATATTACATGGTGTGGCTAACCTAAACTCATGATTAATGTACAAACCAAAATTAACCAAATGGTGTATGTGAAATTTTGTAAATAATTCACTTTCATCTTTTACCATTTAATACATTTTTGGCCCATTTGTATATAGTTCGCATTCATTTCTGGAAGGTGTTCAGCTTTTTGCACTCACTTATGATGAAGATCATTTAGTATTAAGTTTTTTGATGTTTAGATAACGAAAAACCTGAAACAAAGACAATCCACAATTTTGTTGTTGGCGATTTGGTTTGGGGACCCTCTAAAACTAGTCCAGCTTGGCCGGGTAAAATAATTGAAGTAGATGGAAACCATGTTTCTGTTAAATGGTTCGGAAGTGAGAAATTAATTACAAAATTAGACAAAGGTGTCTTGCAGACTCTCACAGAAGGTCTTGATGCTCATCATCATGCGCGTAAAAAGTGCAGAACGTGAGTTGGCCACATCATTAGTATTCTAATTAGAACACAACCACCAAAACTACTTTGCACAAAGATTACACTTCAAACTTACAATGTAATCGTTTTTTACATACAAGACACATTGTAAGGTTGAAACATTTCTATTTTTTGGAAATTCTTCACTTGACAATGTTCTTTTGAAGAATGACCGGTTGGTTATTTCTCGTAATTTGCAATTTTTTGTATCTATATAGATCTCGCAAACTGAATTCCCATCTCGAGAAGGCCATTCAAGAGGCAATGGTCGAATTGGATAAAGATTTGGAACTAGAGTCAAAAGAAGAAGCGTCGAAGATCCAGAAAGTGTCTTCGGCAAAGAAACGATTAAGAAGCGGTCATCGGTAACAGGAAATTTTATATCAAACTTACTAATAATAGGAAAAAGGACCAACATCGAAATCGAATGAAATGTGTATAAATGTACGTAGCTTGAAGTTGAGAAAAATGTAGTTGAGAAAACATTTTTACTAACGCTTCTTTAATGTAAAAAAATAATATTCATAGACCGATGTTATAACTGGTATTGATTCCTAGATGATAATATAATCGTATATATAAAATATTTTTCAAATGCCTTTTTTAAACTAGCATACGATATGGCACCATAAATAAGCCTAATCTTTAAAATTTGTACTAACACATTCAATTTATGTAAAAAAAATCATAACGTAAATTGGGCTTTCAATAATGTTTGTCTAATTAGTTATGTAATTAAATAGAGCTTAGACTTTATCCAAAATATATTGCGGGTCTTATAAAAATAAAATCATTAATATAGAACGACACCTTACAACTTTTGTATTTCTAGTCAATGTTTTAAAGAGCTGACAGTTAAACGACAATAAAATGTACCATTGGTTTAAAGCGATTTTTTTTTGGTACTGTGATATGCTGGAATTATATCTATTATGGGTTTCGTATCGTTTCTAGTGTGAACTCGGTTTTATATGTTCCAGTCATTTACATCATATTAGTCTTCTTATACTTGAACTATATTATTTTACGTGGCTGTTACATGTAGTGTTTGTTTCATAAAATGTGGTCTTGATTCTACCAAATTAGTTGAGAAGATTAATATTAAGGGTACTTGCCATCATTTGAATTGGCTCAGAACGAGCAAGCCATATTTTAATTAGGACGTTATTTTTACGCAGCAGGTATTTTAACCTTTTGTTATCTATAAGTTTTATCTGCATTTTATTACTAACAAACCATAATCAAATTATGAAACAATGCTTACATTAAATAGATTACAGTTAAGTGAAAATTGTACATTATATTTTTATATATGTATTTATTGTTTATAATTTGTTCTTTAGTTGTAAGTAGGATGCTTAATTTATTTTACCATATGGACTTTGGGAGTAACACTCGTTAAGTGAAGATCACTTTTGGAGTATTACTCTCAACTCTGAAAAATTAACGAATATTGTACAAGTTGAAATTAAGTTGATACCAGTGTCTGATAGCATCACAATAATCTCTAGATTAAAAAGTGAAATAGGTAAACAGGAGCCGTCCGCTTTAAAAAAGTGCATAATTGCATCTCTCGCATCACCCTTAGAGTGGACAAAGCATTTTAAACTTCTTTCCCGTTTATGTATTATTTATTTTGCCTTATTATGTATATATTTTTATAGGTACCTGTTCTGTGTCGCAGATATGGATTGTATAACCGGTGTCATTTTTTGTATTGTATTTACAGAGTGGTCATATTACATTACTGGAACCACTCTGTAGACACGATTTCGTACTATAATCCAGTGTTAGAGCTACTTGTCACATGAATGAAGCATGTGCGGTAGCTATGTCTGTTTCTGTAAATATATTGTATTAATACTTTACTGTTTGGCCTGCTATGTTGTGGTTGAACATTTCTCCAGCCCAATAAATACTGGATTAGATCGATGCATTTTTATTCGAGCACAAAATAGTAGATTTTGTTATACGGCAGAAAAGTGGTACTTTTTGTCGAGCAATTAAATTGCAGTAGCAAGGCGAGCCTATGCAAAATTGCGAGACAGCAAAGCCACTTTTCGGCCAAATAACAAATACTACTTTTTCTCCAAACGTTAGATTCAGTTCCACGACCGACAATGAGTGAACGCAAATTGAATTATAAACATGGATGGCTAGGCATGTAGTTGTCATTGATGACATTTACTGTGAAAAATATTGGTTTCAAAGAGTTTCAAAGTTAAGATCGTGCAAAATGTAAGTCTCAAATAGTACCCGTCACACAAAGTACTTTTTCTGCCTAGGCAGCAAAAATGTTTCCATGCCAACGAGCGCTTTTCGTTACTTATAACAAAATTGCCTACTTTACTGTCTAAACACGACTAAAAAATAGTGACTTTTTGTGACGTTTGGAGAAAAAAGTTTTTACAATTATTGATGACAATTATTACATAAATTCTAAAAAAAATTAAATGAATTTGTGGGCTTAATGTCTGAATCACGTAATGTTGCGAATAAAAACGCTAATAACCAAGTAGCAAAAAAGTTCTTCATTAGAGTTCTCGTCAGTCTAACAATGTTCGTGCTAGAGTAACGTGGTTGTGCCGAATTGTTCAAATTGTTACTTGTGGACAGTGTAAAAGGTGGTAAGTAATGGGTAGTTTAAGGAAGCCTCGAATTTCGATTTTTTTTTGCTGTTGCTAAGAGTTTTGTATTTCATTTGGGCTCGATAACATTTAATTTAAAATTAGAACTGTTATTGATTGATAAGAATAAGTACACTTGTCTTGATTTGTCTAAAATTTATCACTTGAATATATCTATTGTTTAAAATGCTACAGTTTGGGGAATTGATACCCGATGAATGGGAACAATTTTAATAAGAAGTGGGAGAGGAGTAGTGTCAGTGGGTGGCATTACTCCCCTCAATGCATCCTAGCGACAAAGTTCTCGAAAATTGTAACTCAAATTCATTGAGAAATACAATGCCTATCATTACTCTAAAAAAATAAAATTGTTGCATTTTGCATTCGAAGGACCAAATCCCTCTAATAGCGAAGAATTACTAAAGGAGCAATCATGTTAACACCTCGTCTTGCCAAAAATGATAAAACAATGCCACGACGCATGCATTCGCGCTGATGGGGGTAAATTATTTTTATCTTCCTCGCTCCAATGGCAATTATGGTTTTCTTTGTTGCGCTCATCTATTTGTCCATTAATCGGTCTTGGACTCACCGAAAATTCATGTTTCTTGATGTGTGTGAGAATGAAAGAATGCAAGAATCTCTTTCTCGCTCGGTGTCCCCCACTTTCTATTAAATTTAATTCCATGCATCGGGTGTCAATTCCCCAAACTGTATATAAACTGCAAAATTCGAAACGGCTTCCAGTTTTTAGTATTGTTTCTATTTAAAATGGTTAATTTTACTCCAGTTTTTGCCGTTTTGGCTTATCTAGCAGTAACTGCAGTTAGCGATGATTGTTGGGAAGTTTATGGTATGTTTAATTTTCATATTAATGACTATTAGTGGTCTATAAATGAAAAATCTGTTCAGTTAATAAAGTAACTCCGGCGGATATAGAAGTTATTGTTAAACAAACACAACGAAGTTCGCTCATTGATTTCTGAAGGATAAGTAGAAGGACAACCCAAGGGTATAAATCTTAAAACCATTGTACGTTTCTTTAGCTAAAGTTTGTTGAAATTTAAACCGTTTTTCTAGTCGTGCTAACACGTGTGTATTTGCTCACCAACCAGTAGATGACCGTATGATTATAAAACCCAAAGTGATATTTTTCCTAAACTTAATATTATTATGTAGCACGTTTTTATGTTGGTCAAAACTTAATTAGAACAAGATTGGGATTCTGCTATTCAGTCGTGGTTTGACGAACATGTAAATTTTATTTATCCAGATCATTCAAACGGGACTACAGGACACTATACCCAAGTAACTATTAGTTGCTAATTCGAACAATTTTGAATAATGAATAACAAATTTCAGGTGGTTTGGGCTGACACATATCTCGTTGGTTGTGGTTTCATCTCCTATGGCCAGTATAGCAAATTTTACGTTTGCAATTACGACCCTGGGTGAGTTAAATTATTTCGGTGTATTTATTAAGAGATTTTTGTTTATAGGGGCAATTATGCTGGGGAAGCTCCGTACGAAACAGAATAAGATCAAATTCTATGTGACGATTAATATGTATCTATGTAATTTTAAACCTCAAATGGTTTTAAATGCAATTATTAAACATGAACGATTATTTTATTTATTTACACCTTCAACTCTCAATAAAACCAGTTTTTTATTTCTTAACAATCCTTCACTAAATTTCGTAATTTTGGTAATTTTAGTGCTATAGGTAGCTATAAAATTTGGGAAAATCACTGTTCATGAGTTGTGTATTAACTCTACCAAATTGCAACATTGTAGAGCGAAATACATCAACTTTTAGTTAAGCTATGAAGTAAAGTAAAGCTATGATATTCAAGGAAATTTAAATACAATTAATCTAACTTTTATATCTATATGAATGTGGTTTAAAAATGTAAAATTTAATCTATTTAATGAATGAGAAAAAACAAACTTACACAATTCTCAATAAAACATAAAATGACTAAAATGATCTCACCGATGAGATCAAAGATAAAACTTTTTTACAATGAATGGAATTATGCTTCAATTGTTATTATGACGTCAATTTCACAAAATGTGGCTATTTGCCACTAAATATTTATTCAATCAAAGACAAGCGCCGAGCTCAATACGTCGCAAAACTGACGAAATAATTAAAGCAAAACAACTAATGACTCGAATTTCCGCGACTTACCTTTACCTGGAGCATTACATTGTATAAATGTTTTACTGTCTCTGCGTCAAATTTCCTTATTTATTTAATTTAATTTTTATAAGTATCGTCTAGAACAATCAAAGCAGATATGTTAAACCATTGGAAGTATTAACTGACCGATAAGAGTTTGTTTTCGTATTTATAAAAAAAATAGAATGTGTGCGTGTTACAATTTGTAGAATTTGTTTTTTTTTTAGAAAAACAATTGTTGTTATCTTTATTAATTCAAATAATCCTTCGTTCAAATATTTATGCGATTAAAACTAAACCGCAGTATATAAGTCCGATTTTATATTGAAACATACAGTTCAGAAAATGTTCATAATGGTTAATTTTGCTCTTGCTTTGACCACTTTAGTTTCGGTCATCGGTGTTGCTCTATGCGATAACTGTGGTCAAATCCATGGTAAGTTCAAACGTATAATTCTAGTACCTTTGACTTAAGTATGTCCCCAGCTAATGAAGTATCCCAGGCGGATATAACAACAATTGTAAACAAACACAACGCTCTTCGTTCCTTGATTTCTCAGGGAAAAGTGCAGGGACAACCGAAAGGCACAAATTTGAAGACAATTGTACGTTTCTAATGCTTTTAATAAATTAAAATTGCACCAGTGTTTTTTTAGCAATGGGATCAGAAATTAGGAGACGCTGCTCAAAAAATCGCCAATTCCTGTATATTTGCACATCAAAAAGTCGAAGATAGTAAGATCACGTTTAACGTATTATTAGTTTTAACAAAAAATCTTTTTAGGTCGTTTTTACGTCGGACAAAATTTGTACGCATGGTGGACTACTTCGTCTAAAGATAAAACTGTGCCAGATTGGAATTCTGCAATTCAAGCGTGGTTTAACGAACACGTTAACTTTCAGTATCCAAATATTTCGCACGGAACTACAGGACACTATACTCAAGTAAAATTTAAAATGTTTTACGATTTTGAATGAATATACATAACTTTTTTAGGTCGTTTGGGCTGACACGTACCTCGTTGGTTGTGGTTTTATTGCATACGGCCAGTATAACAAGTATTACGTTTGCAATTATGGTCCTGGGTGAGTTTCATCGACTTTAGAAGTTTTTTTGAACTGTTTTAATGTTCTTATATAGAGGGAATTATGTTGGAGTACCACCTTACAAGACGTAATAGGTCACTACTAATTTCACGTATGGTTATGGTATGGTACCATGATATAAAATCAAATAGGAGTTTTTTTGTATACATGTTTTAAAAATAAAATATGATTGACAAAAATGTTTTGTATTTAATTTAAATAAAGAAATGTAATTAAAATTTTCACATTACAACTTTCATATATTCTAGTCCATTTTTGATTTGGCTTACATAATGGATATCCATAATTCATGTTGATAATTACATAAAGGTACTGATATTATTGAAATTATTTTGAAAACAATAATATAAGTGTCTATCATTTGTAATCTATTTATTTATAGTTGAGAAAACCAGATCTACACGATTAAGTACATAAGATTTAATTTACGAAGATAAGATTTAGACTGTTTAGAATTATGACTGACAAATTTAAAATGCAGATTAATGTTTACAAAGTGAGTAAAAATACTTCATAACATTTTCGCTTTTGAGCAGTGGATAATGAACTAGCACCTTTTTAATTTTTGAGCTCACCGTTTCAGCACAACTGGCTTGTTTACAATGATATTATAATCATTCACAGATTGGTAGAGATAAGAAATTTCGGCCTTTTTCTTGAGGTTTTCTTTCTGTATCACATCACTAATTTAGAAAAACAAGATCTTTTATAACAATTATTGTAGTTGATTCACAATGTCCAAATTTAATTTTAAATCGGAAATACTACGGGAGTTTACAGAAGTATGTAATTATATAGCTATGGTAAGTTCCGAAGCTTTTTGTAAGGAAATATTGTAATTATTGTCAAGTTATCTTTCATTTAAAGTTAATTTTGGACGGAGCGTGCAGGAATTTTTGTAATGCAAAAAATAATTATCGCTATTTTTACAGTTTAAAATTCTTCATAAAACTAACATGCTATTTAAAAATGCCGAACGAGTTTTAGTGAAGGTGAAGTAAATTCCTCAATTTTGCTTCAATTAGACTATTTTAATTCACGGTGCTGATGTGACCACCTCTAGGCTAAATAAACTATTGCAAAGTAATGTAAGTTTTTTGAGCGAAATACACAAATTTTCGAAATTTTAATTGTTTAGCTGAAGCAAAAATTTTCGAAATCTTGCATACACATCGTAATTTTGGTAATTTCAGTGTTATGGCTATGAAATTGGGGAAGTTACTAATTTTGAGTCGTGTTTTAACCCCACTAAATTGCAAAGTTGTAGACCGCAAAGCAAAAATTTTAGAGATTTAAATTTTAAAGACTAGAAAAAAATATTTGTTTACCATTTTCTTTACTAAAATCGGAATTTTGGTAATTTTAGTGCTACAACAATAAAGTTTAATAAAGTTACTGAGTTGTATTACCTCTACTAATTAATAAATTAATAAATTAATTTAGTAATTAATTTACTTTATTTTGGTAATTTTAGAGCTAGAATTTAGAAAAATTACTATTTTTGTGTTGTATGTTAACTCTATCAAATTCCAAAACTGCAGAGCAAATAACACAAATTTTAGAAATTTTAATTTTGAAGACGAAGCAAAAATTTGTAATTTTGGTTCTACAGCTATGAAATTTAGTGAAGTTGCCATTTTTGAGTCGTATATTAACTCTAGCAAATTGCAAAATTGTAGAACAAAAGACACAAATTTCAGAAATTTTAATTTTAAAGAAGTAGCTAATATTTCCGGAATTTTTCACCAAAATTCTTAATTTTGACAATTTTTGTGCTAGAACAATGAAATTCCAGAATTTTACTACAAGGTGTTTATAAATGTTTCTAGCATCAAGGGGGGCTTTGGAATTCCTGTGCTGCGCTATTTTGCCGCTTTGTTTTCATACTGAATATAACTATGTTAACAATTATTTCAAATTTCACTTGCGTCTACGACTTTTCAGTTACGGTTTTGTGTCAAAATTTTGGATTTTCAGGCTTCAAACTACAACTTGAACAGTTTGTTTTCAAAACTAACTTTGTTCAATGATTGAGGTTAACTACAAATGTCAGTTGAAAAATCTAAACCCACATTAGTAACGAGCGGCAAATTTATTTGACATTTCATAGCCACCCTTGATGCTAGAAACATTTATAAACACCTTGTATTATGAGCTGTATTTTAGCTCTTCGAAATTGCAAAACTATGAAGCAAAAGACACTAATTTTTATTTATAAAAAGCAAAAATTTCCGTAATCCTTCATAAAAACTCCTAATTTTGGTAATTTTAATGCTGTAGCTATGAAATTTGGGGAAGTTAACATTTTTGAGTCATAAACTCTACCAAATTGCAAAATTGTAAAGCGAAAGACACTAATTTTAAACAAAAATATTCGACATCCTTCAATAAAATTCGTAACTTTGGTAATTTGATAATTGTTATAACTATTTTTGAAACTTGAGAAATTTTGAACAAAATTAAACTAACTTTTATGCGTATATGATGTGGCTTCAAAAAAATAGAAATGATTTATAGTCTATTAATGAATCAGGAAAAAACAAAATTGTACAATTATCAACACTACTTAAAATTAATAAATAATGATCTAACCGTTAAAATCATAGATAAGATACTTTTTCAATGAGAGGATTAATTCCATAATAGAATTTTCAACTTTTGTTAAGGCGCTAATTTCACGAAATTGGATTTAATTTCCACTACATTTATTTATTTATATTATTTATTTGATTTATTTATAGATATAGATTTATGGATATTATTTATTCAAAAGTCTCGGCAAACTTGGGGAATAAACAAAGCAAATCGACTAATGACTCAAATTTCTGATTCTTATCTTTACCTGGAGCTTTACAATTGTATGAATATTTGCTGTCCCTACGTCAAATTTCTTATTTATTTTATTTATTTAAATTTTTATTAGTGTACTGTCTAGAACAATCAAAGAAGATATTTTAAACCATGGGAAATATTAACTGACCGATAAGAGTTTGTTTTCGTATTCATAATAAAAAAAAATGCAAGTTTACGGTTCCAATGTGTTCCAATTTTTAGAATTAGTTTTTTTTTTAATAAAACAATTGTTGTTATCTTTTTTAATTTAAATCCTTCGTTCAAATATTTATTTGACAAAAGCCAAACCGCAGTATATAAGTCCGATCTTATATTGAAACTGTCAGTTCAGAAAATCTTCAAAATGGTTAATTTGGCTCTTGCTTTGACTACTCTAGTTTCGGTCATCGGCGTTGCTGTATGCGATAGCTGTGGTCAAATCTATGGTAAGTTCAAACGTTTAATTCTAATACCTTTGACTTAAGTATATCCACAGCTAATAAAGTATCCCAGGCGGATATAACAACAATTGTAAACAAACACAACGCTCTTCGTTCCTTGATTTCTCAAGGAAAAGTGCAGGGACAACCGAAAGGCACAAATTTGAAGACAATTGTACGTTTCTAATTATTATTTAAATAAATTAAAGTTGCACGAGTGTTTTTTGTAGCAATGGGATCAAAAATTAGGAGACGCTGCTCAAAAAATCGCCAATTCCTGTGTTTTTAAACATCAAAAAGTCGAAGATGGTAACATTATGTTCAACGTATTACATATTAGTTTTAACAAAAAAACTTCTTAGGTCGTTTTTACGTCGGACAAAATTTGTTCGCATGGTGGGGTTCTTCATCTAACAATAAAACAGTACCAGATTGGGATACTGCAATTCAAGTGTGGTTTAACGAACATGTAAACTTTCAGTATCCAAATATTTCGCACGGAACTACAGGACACTATACTCAAGTAAAATTTAAAATGTTTTACGATTTTGAATGAATATACATAACTTTTTTAGGTCGTTTGGGCTGACACGTACCTCGTTGGTTGTGGTTTTATTGCATACGGCCAGTATAACAAGTATTACGTTTGCAATTATGGTCCTGGGTGAGTTTCATCGACTTTATAAGTTTTTTGTAACCGTTTTAATGTTTTTATGTAGAGGAAATTATGTTGGAGCACCTCCGTATAAAACGTAATTGAACACTACTAATTCCACATATACATAATATGATTATGTTAGCATGATATAAAAACAAATACTTTGTATATTTACATGTTTTAAGAATAAAATATTATTGACAAAAATTTGTTATATTTTCATGAACCCGCACAATTTAACTAAAAAAATTAAAATGATATTATTTGATTTATTTAAAACTTTCATATATCGTAACCAATTTCATTAAAATTCAAAATAAAATTCGAGATATTTATAATATTAGAGTGCTGCAGTTATAAAATTTGAGGAATTTACTATTTATGAGTTGTGTATTAATTCTACAGAATTGTACAATCGTAGAGCAAAAGACACAAATTTTAGAAAATTTACTTTTTAAGGCAAAGCATTAATTTTTGTTATTTACTATTTTTGAATCGTTTATTAATTCTACCAAAATTTTAGAAGCCAAAATCTTTGTACATACATGTACATCTTTTACTAAAATTCGTAATTTTGGTAAATTTAGCCCTACAACTATGAAATTGGAAATTTACTATTTTTGAGTCGTGTATTGACGATAAAAAACTGCAAAGTTGTCGAGCAAAAGGCACATTTTAGAATTTTTTATTTTAAAGACGCAGCAAACATTTTCGACCTTTTTCATTAAAATTCGTAATTTTGGTAATTGTAGTGCTATAGCTACAAAAGTTGGGGAAGTTACAATTTATGAGTTGTGCATGTACTCAAAAAAATTGCAAAATTATAGAACGAAAGATACTAATCTTAGAATTTTTTTATTTTTAAGACAACCAAAATATCCGACGGTATCTTTTACTACAATTTTTTGTGCATTAGTTGTAATACGTATTTAACAATTTTAAAATTAAATAAATAATAAATTAAAAAAAATCCATTCCTTTCAATGTTTCTGATTATTAGATTTCCCACGGTTAAAAATGGTGGATGCGCCGAAGAATGGAAAGTTTTTGAACATAAATCGGCATGAAATGTGAAACTATTGATTAAATGATGAAAAAGAAGAAATAAATATTTCAACCGCAATTTAAAGCTGAAGCAGAAAAGAAAAAACCACGGTCGACTGTAGTTTAGATATTGAACGGAGATATTATTGTCCATTTTCTCGATTATTTAACCTTTAATCTCTACGAAATATAGATGTAGACAATTCCATTAAAGACCATATAAAGACCGCCCTCGTTTTTTACCCTAAAGCTGACACTGGCACGTCGGTATTGAAAAGATCAGCCATAAAATGGAATGCGGACATTTCTCTTAACGTTATGAGATCGGGTTGCGGCACTCGGTTGGAAATGGAACCTAAATAATGCTTCATGCTCCATTACAAAGCTTTAATGAGATCCCATCTTTATTTCGGTGGTCAGACCTGTTTCGAGAATTTCTTGTCTATGGCACTGGACGAAATCCAACTTGAGTCGTAAAATAATTGTCGCAAAAGTCGTCTCTAATCCGTTCAGCTTGGAGTAAACAAAAACGGTTCCTTTCGGAATGTTTTCACGACAATTAGCTGCTGAGGTCACAAGAAAACTAATTACTCGCAGCCTGAGATACGTTTCAGTCTAAATCATGCGGGTACTGAACGTATAATGAACTAATGAACAAGATGATTTTCAGACCAAGAAAGGGTGTGAATTAATGCGAGGGGACTTATGCTAATTACACCATTTAGAATTAGGCTCGCTCGGCAATAAATTAATGGCTTGGGTGACAAGAGTGGCGCTGTTGTATGAAGGATTGTTCCGGGAAGACGGCACTGCGTCTGTTTATTCGATGAAGATTAAAATATGAATGTTTCGGTCATAAACAATTCATTAAAGTCGCCCGATCCCGCGACCCAACTTTTCTATCGCCTCAAGCGTGTAAAGTAATAAACTAAAAGGAAAATATTTGTTCCCTAAGGATTAAACTGATTTGGTCCAGCTCTGATCTGATGTGAATTAGGTTGTCTGGAGAATAAAAAGAAAGTTAGGGCGAGGCACCACTCTAAAATTAAGATCGGCCGAAAAAGCTTATCTCTGCGAAGCGTAAGATTTGCAACTCTTTGTTATGTATCAATTTTCTTCAAGAATGCGTAGAAACGCCGCTTCGAAATCTGATGACAAAACATCGATTTCACATGTAAGATGTGTAAGTCGTAAAGCAATGCGGGAACTTTTCATCCGACCCGACTTTTATTACCCACCTTACCTTAGCTTAGGAGCACAAAGCAGATCCGTAGATGTCACACATCAAATCTTCAATACCCTTCGAGCTGGATTACGGCCAAAAAGCGTTTTTTAGAAACGGAAAAATTCACCGCTGCGGGATTTTGCCAATTCTACGATGGAAGGTTGACTTTAAATCTAAAGTCAACAAACAGAAGTGTGTGGATCATGAGGGACATAGATTTTAAACTTGCGCTAATAACTAGATGAAACTGCTGTTATTTGTTTTAACAAATTTATGTAATAAACAAACAGGGCGAGTGTACAAAGTCTAATTATGTACGAATTACATACAATGCTTTATGTTCGATTGTAGTGAACACAATTTTTTTTCCAAAGAATTAGATTCGGCATTGAAAATTGTGAAGTGTACTGTTTTTAGTAGTTACGGTTACGAACTTTATTTACAAGTAAAAAAACCTAAATCGTGACATAAAATGAAAGGAATAGCTGGCGTTATAAGCTAAGGAATCTTCTTCCTACTAAGTAGAGAAGTGTGTATAAAGAAACTTACAACGCACACAGGAGGTGAAATTGTATTTTGACATTAATTTATTTATTTTACTCTATTACTACAGACGCCGTCCATCAAGAGCGACATTATGAATGGTAAACGAGATTGTCAATTATAGATTATTGTACAATCGGACATAAAAGTGTCTTAAAACACTAAATTATTTACCACACTGTTTTTTAACGTTTTTTTGTTCTTCTTGTTTGGGAGATTTAAAAGAAATGTTGCGTTTGTTGCAGTTACTTCAATAGCACCCTGTATTTATTAATAAAGAATGTCAATGATAAATTGTTATTTTGTTTGCTCCGTCTTTGAAGATCTGTTTACATCGTATTTCCGCATTAAAGGCAGCCTCAAGGGTCGCGAACAAAGTGAATTAATCATTTATAACCATTGTAGTCGTACAATTATATTCTTTGTTGCAGGAGTAGTCTTCTCATTTATTTAAAACCATTTGCGTACGTAAAAATTCTTCCGCAAGAGTCAGTAGATGTCTGAATAATATAATCTTACCCCGAACAAAGTTGAAGTAGACATGAAAGGCAAGAACTAACGGAGCATAAGAGTTCGTATGAATTTTTATGCTCTCGCTTCTCCACACCGTAACACATTCAAATTTAATTCGAACTTTGAGATTTTGCTACCTAGAAGTAATAGATACGAAGCAGTGAAAAAAAAAAGCAAGAAATAAAAGATTAGGACGACTTTCCGCCATTTCCTGCAGCATTAAGGATTTAAACGTTAGTTATTTTTAATACTTTTGTGCGAACTCATTTTGTGGAAGAGAGTTCATTCAATCTTAAGTTCTTTTGTCATTTTCTGATGGAGTGTCGCGAAAGTACATTGTAAAGAAAACTCGAGACTAAAGTTTCCGGTTCACCCTTCAGCTGAGATCATTGCAATTTATAGAAATAGTCCTAAAGGGAATTGCATTAACTTTTAGCCAAAAAGGAACAATTTTTGAGTTTTCCCGGCAGCTACATTCTTGAAATATTTAGTGGAAAATCGTTCTACCATAACCATACAGACGTTATCTCTACTGTTTCTGGCGTTTACCCATTACTATTTTGTTATGCACGTTTACACCCTACTGAGAACGCATACAGTCTTATAACTACATGCAATAAAAACTTTTTCGATCATTTTCCGTGCAAGACTCTATTGTGTGATGGAAAAAGCACGAAAGAGGGGAAATAGACATTCCGATAGGTAGTGATTTAGAAGTCAATTTTATGCAAAGTGCGAAAATCAAATGAAGTATAGTATGAGGACGGATGTGTGGAAAGCCATTTCTATTCCTAAAAGAAAATGCTTATCTGAGTATTTACTTTTGATGCTTTTTTGAATTACGTCGTTAAAATTCATTTTAGCTCAAATTTAGAGGGCTCGTTACTGGACGGATTTTCCATTTGGATAACCGAATTTTATTCGAGCCTGTAAAATTTTTAAAGACGGGAAATTCACTGCTTCTTTGCCATGGAATAGATATTATTGAAACACAAAAACTCTTTATAACTGCTGGCGATTTCACCACGCATCCCATTTATTCGTCCCTTTGTTGTTGTGTTTTCCCAGAACGGATAAATCCAAATACAGGTATGCATACAATTCTGACCTAATTTCGCTAACTGGTGCCAACCGATCATTTTGTTGACTTTGAATAGTGCCGGCAGTGTAAATTAGGCGACTCCTATCTGTATAATAAAGTGGTTGTTATCACTTCCGCCCAGTTACTAATAGGACAATGCATTACAGCGTTAACTCCACATGAGTGTGTGTAAACATGTATGATTTACTGCAGACGTCTAGTCTGCTTTATTCAGCAACATTTTATCTAAATCTAGGGAATTTATGCGCCTTTTTGCCTTCGGCTGAATTGTCGGAAAACGCGTGGAAGTGCGTCCGTATCGCCATCAAAAGATAACCCCAAAATAAACAGTAGTATAAATCACTCGGGGTGTTATTTTTGGTTAACTGTAAATATTTCAGAAGGGGAAAGGTAGAGGAACTCGCTAATTCTGCGGAGTTAAACAAGCAAAAATCTTGTTTGGATTTATATTATTACGTTTAGTTGCGCTTCTAATAATTTCAGTTTTAATGGAATTCGGAATGGTTCAGCATAATTTAATTTTCAGTAAGATATGCAGATGCATAAATCCTCGGGAGCTTTGAAGTTTACATGTGTGCTTGCCAAGGAATGTCGCTAACTTATATCAATCTCCACGCTTTATTGATAACATTACGCCTATATTAACAGTTGGACAATCCGACCACGAGGCTAGTCTTTCAGGAGCGTCGCTATTGATTGCAAAAATAAATTTACAATTGGAAGAAATATTTCATGAAGGTGTAGCCAAATAAAAGGGATAGAATGAGCAAACGAATCCCTTTAAATGCGATTAGTAGAGGTTGATACCTGCTCCTGCATCTCCGCCAAAAAATACTTTAAGTTTATTAATATTTAATGTTCGTACTGATCTTTCTCCATCCCTTCATCAGTGTAAAAGAAATGGCGCCGAATAGAAAACCAGCTTTTAATCTAAGCACTCGAAAGTCCACGTCACGTTTTGACAGTTGTCTTCCAAAATGCCGAGATCCAAATCCAAATCGAAAAAAGCGAAGAAGAGCGACGTGAACGAGACTAAAGCGCACGCCATCAAAGAAAAATCGTACATAACCAAACAGATCGAAACCTCCATAACGTTATTAGAAAGCCCCGAAAGCAGTATAGTCCTCGAATCTCTCCTTTTCTTATCAAAATACGCCGACATCCAAAAGAACAATTTAGTTTACATCCATTCTCGTGGCCTTTTGCCAAAGTTGCTGGCACTTTTCGACCATAACATTTGCATCGTAAGAGTTTCCTTGAGATTATTATCGCAATTATTAACAGTGGAAGCCGCCCAAGTCGAGTTAAATCAAGAAAAATTCGATAAAGCTATCATGAAAATTTGCAACTTCTACATAAGTCACGGTGATGTGAATGTAAAAGAGTTTTCTATTCTAATTCTGGCAGCATATAGCGTGATGGGAAGAACAGATATTTTACTCGAAGAACCGGGTTTAGTGGGCGCTATTTTGAAGACGGTCAAAAAACCGGAAACGGAGCTCATCCTAAATAAGACACTCGAATTGTTTAGCAGGTTTCTTGAGGTGGAGAAAGTGCGTAAAACTTTGCCGCAAGAGAAAGACTTCAGTCTGCAGCTTTTCGTTCAACACATGCATGACTCTAAGAGTAGCTTCTTGGTTATTTTGAACATATTCGAGAAGATGACGTATTTCGGAGAAGACGTCCTCCAGAACAAGTTGAAAGAGTGTTGTCTTGTTGAGCACATGTTCGACATTATTGTGGACCCCGAGCGAGCAGAATACGCCCCCACATGTTTAAACATCGTTCTCCACTGCATGAAAAACGAGAATACTAACAGCTATTTCACAACTTCTTTGGAGTTCTTGAAGTTTAGTCAGTGGGGTAGGAAGTGTCCCCTTGATTTCCTCCACGCCTGTGCGCAGATTTTCCTCGAGCTCTCTAAAATAGATGCCATCAAACAGATGCTCTTTGATTTATCTATAGAAGACACTATTCTCTCGTTTTTTCGCTGCCATGATAAGAAAATCCTCAATGCAACTTGCGAAGCGATCTGCCACATGTCGAAACACAAGTACTGCTGCGAGAAAATGGTAACTCCCGTCGTTATACAGAAACTTCTTCAGATCATGCAGAGAACAGGTGATGGTGATGATCCTCAAAATGAGACGGCTTTATCAACTTTACATTACTTCAGCAAAAGAGATTCAAGAACGATTCACATGATCGCCGCTTACGATGGATTGGCAATAATGTTGCGCTATTTGCAAGAAGGAACGGTTAAATTACCCGAATACTCGTACAAGAAAGTTCTAGAGATGATCAATATGTTCGTTACTAACAATCAATTGCAGAGTCTTATTCTTTCTCCGGATTTGTACGATGTAATTTTAGCGCAAACTTTGAGCAAATTCGATGAAATATGCATGAGAAGCTTGGAAATTATGATAAACTGCTTAAACCACAAAGATTTCCAAAATTACTTCTTATTAAATAAAGGATCTCAAGTCGTGACGAGTAAACTCACCACTACTACGAACGAGCAGGTGGTTAGATTACTCATTATTTTTGTTCATAACGCTTTGTTGTACGATAATTTAGCCAAGGATCTTGTTTACGCGAAAATTTTGCTTATCCTCAAGACGATTCCTGAAGGAATGAAATACCGGAATCCACTCATTCAACGAGTTATCAACATGATTTACGACATGTGTCTCCCGATCAAGTTTTTCGAAACTGGAAAGTTAGATCTTATGGACAAATTCACGGAGAGATTCTACGTTATCTGTGGACCTTGGACTGATCCTTTTCCGTTTTTGGAAGTTTTGGAACTACGCATGATGTCTACTCTGAGCACAATTTACGT
The DNA here is from genome assembly GCA_029298725.1 of Gnatocerus cornutus. Classification (NCBI taxonomy): domain Eukaryota; kingdom Metazoa; phylum Arthropoda; class Insecta; order Coleoptera; family Tenebrionidae; genus Gnatocerus; species Gnatocerus cornutus. Next base: position 5,709,699 of record CM055514.1, read on the forward strand.
CATTGATGACTGTGTGAGAACTCGAGAAGAGAAAGGACACGATTGTTTCAGTCTGCAGATGCAAAACAGAGGCAGCAATTCCTTGAAATCCATGTCTTCGATCGACTCGGTCCAAACGAAATGTTCGATCAATTTTGGCCGCTTATCTCATGATCCCTTCTTACCAAAATACATCCGCGAGGTGAAAAAACTCATTTCCAAAGAACCCAACTTTAAAGAAAAAATCAGAGTTCTGGCTGAGTTTGTAGACAGTCGATTATGTGGTCCAGAGAAAGACAGCACCACTCTGGATAAACAGCACACTTTCAAACTTCACATCGAATGCATCAAACAGAAGTTGGGCACGAATATGATTCCAATAGGATACTTGCGGTTAGGCTTTCAATGTGAAAAAGCGCTGCTTTTTAAAGCTCTAGCCGATTACGTCGACATTCCAGTGACTTTCGTTAAAGGCAAGAATAAAATTTATTGGAACGAAGTTGCGTTAATCGAAACTGTGCATCGTAAAAATGTCTTGAAAATGTTTGTAGTTGATTTGATGAACAAAATTGGACAGCTGTTGCTCGTCGGATCAAGACAATGTAATACATATTGCGATATTCAATAAAACGCCAAGTTTCAATTCAATTCTTGAGACAACGCGAAAGTTAAACGGAAGGATTTTGCGAGTTTTAAACGCTCGAGCAATCGAAACGGAATGGATTCGAAGCTACACAATTTTCAGTTTTACGAACACAGTTATTGTCATGTAGAATCAAAATCGATATGGTTAGAAAGACTGAAGACTCTTTGTTCCGCCCGTTTTCCACAAATTAAAAATTAAATATAAATAAAAATATGTACTTTATTTTTTGTGGTCAATTGCACTTGTGAAAATAATTTCTATCGAATATGATTAGTTGAATAGGTGCAAAATCAGTTGAGTCTTCAAGTCGTTAGGATTTATTTTAAAGTTTTGTCGCTTGTCGTTCTGAAAACTCATACATTTGCATAATTTTTTTGTTGGTTTAAGACAAAAGTGGTGAATTATGAAATTATGAATTATTCTCTTTATTGGAATCAGTTGTATTCCGACTTTCAGAGTTCTTCATTTTAGTCAAATTAGTACGAAATATTTCTATTAATGTTTACACAGTTTTAGAACATAGTTTTTGGTAAATTTGTGATTTTCGTCTCGCATAATGGGAGTCCTAGTGTAGCTGCCTTTCTTTGTGACCTCACATTGTGAAATCTGAATTAAAATCTAAATTACCTGTATTAGTTAATTTCGCCGTTCCTTGTTCTCCTCAATTCCGTTTTGTAAGTAATTTACTTACAAGATAAAAATAAAACTTTTAGTGATTTGTAGATTTTGTATACATTTCCATGGACATTATTATTTTAAAGATGAATGTAAATAAAAGATGAAATAAAAACGGAGAGGATGAAGTACATATTTTTAACTGAGTGCATATTTTTGCATTGTTACTTTTTGTTCCTTTTCGGAATGTAGTTGGCCTGTATTATCTTCTTTCATTTTATTATTACGATTGAAATAGTTTTAAAGCAAAAGCGCAGTTAAAACAAACAAGTACTTAATTTAAATGATTAATTCATCTCTATAAAGCAAAACCGTTTCGTTCTTTTCAAGCGAATATTTAAATTCGAAGAGGGCTGTTATCTTATTCAAATGCTAGCAGCCACCTTCTTTTCAGGTACAAAGGTGGAAATAAAGGAGAATTAATAATGCAGAATACATTTTAAGCACATCAAACGTGAACGTTCTATTGGCGAAATTAATCTCTCTGAAAAATTATAAGACTGTTTTATGTTTTTCCGATCAAAGGCTGTCAATAAACCTGTTTCGATTCACTTCACTCGGCCAAATAAATTTCGTTAATGAGCTTGAAATGAATTTTTCCAGGTGATGGAGCCTTTTTTATCGCTTGTTTTATGAAACTTTTCCATCGTTTTAAAGGCATTAATTATTTTATCACTTACCGGCAATGGATGATGAAATTTATCGCATCTTTCATTTAGAGGAAGTGGAAAGTTATAAATGAATGCCTTGCCCTGGAAGTGCTTCTGACAATATTGAATTTGTAATTAGGAAAAGCCGTGTAAATCAAGGGAAGACTCCGAGTATAATCAGGTAGATTTGCACGGAGACTGCTCTAATTTTGCGAAAACATTCGTTACTCACATCAAACGATGTATGTAATGATTTCAGCGCTGTTTCTATCAATGACAGCGTCATTTCAACCCTCGCGTCTGCTTTCTCGCTTGTCTCCTTTAAAATCTCATTATCTTTATATAAATTACGGTTATTGGAAGAGATAATGAAACATGTTTTCTAGGAGATACGTGTATGTCGAACATCATCGCGTTTTGATAACATCTTTTAATGAAGAGGGTGGAATAAACTACCCTTGAATGTCAGCCCATATTAGAAGAGAATAGGGGTGTCACCTCGTCTCCCTACTTTCAGGATTCTTTTATCAGTTTCAGTAATACAAAGAAACCAATTTATTTATCGGGAATCTAAATTCTAAATCTAACAATCTTGTTACTCCAATCACTAGAAAACATGACCAGAGAACTATTTCCGCTTTTTAATAGATTTTTTCAAGTTTTATACACTTTGTCTGGTAGTTTTCTGTAGTGCCTTCATTTCCTTCCGGAAGTCTGATTTTTCAAGATCCTGAAACTAACAATGTCCTGCTGCTTTTAGTTATCTGAGAACCATTTCACATTACTTTGGAATGAAATCGCAAACTCATGTAGTCTTTTTGGTAATTTCTTTTAAATATCTGTGATTTTCTCTCGAATATTTGCGCAAATCCAAACTTGCCGTGTCAAAATCGAACTATCGCATATTGATCTTTCCTTAATAACCTGTTTACAAGTGCCTGTTAATCAATTTTCTGTTAATTAATAATTACGAACATGTTACACAACTACTTCATTTAACTAGAACATAATAGGTTTCTAGTTAAGAAAAAGTCAATCAAAGCTGTAATTAATTTTAAGTGCCGTTGTAAATATTTGACTTCTTTTATTATTGCAGCCATAAAATGTAATTCTTTGAAATGTCTTTTGCGAGGTAACTGAACAACATAATAAATAAACTCAAACTACATTGTCGGAAACTAAGGTCACGTATTTTCTCAATGGATTTTCAAACATAATAGAGTGAATGTCAGAGTTAGAAACATCTGTGCCGCCTCCAAGACTTTCTCCGTTCGTGATTTTACAAAGGTAGAAATAACAGCGACGGGGAAATTAAAATGAACGAAATGTCGCTGACTTGAGCAAATAACTGACAAGAACTTTACCCGAGCGAGAAGTTGGGGAAATTTTCGTTTAATAAGCGCAGTATGAGCAATTGGTGGCACTGCTACAGTAATAGATCTTGATAATATATTTTGAGTACGACAAAAATGGTGGATGCGCCGGGATAACATTAAATGATTTATAAAATACAGAGGCGTATGTAAATTTTGAATTGGCCTCATTTCTAAAGGGGAAAAATAATAAAAGGCATTCAGCTCTGTAGCGAAATAAGCAATAAAAGGTCATTTATCCTCGGCCCATTGATTGTAAAGTCAAAGATAAGCAAATGAAATTACTCCATGTTAACATTTCATGGCAAATCTCGTGTTTAAGCCAAATTACATTGCCGATATTAAATTCTAGTTTACTTTGTGAATGCCTACAGCAGAAGCTCGTATTATTCTAAAATATTATTCTCCTCATTATGCACCGTCACAGTGTAAAACTCGAAAGTCTATTTTTCTTTAATTCGCAGGGGATGCTTTTGACGGCCGAGATTGTTTACAATATTTCATCTAAATGAGTAAACATAAGAAAAACTGTACCTAAAAACCCACAAATTAAAAATTATAACGACCAGTTAATTGTAACTGTCTACATAAATATTATCGTGACTTTCTTTTAACCTCTGCTGCAAGATCAATTACGACAATAGTTCAGTTTTCGCGCCGCTATTTTCCTCAATTTTTACAAGAGTAATTCACACTAACATCTAATTTAAAATAAGAATTCAATTAAGCACATTACATAACTGAGCGCTTCTATTTATTTATGATGATTACGTCTAGCTAAATTTGAATTAAACAATTCGCTATAAAAATTCTAATTAGAGAAAACTTGGAAGCATTTACCGGCGGAATTCCTGCACAATTATGCAGGCTCCCATTTTAACATATTCGCGCAAAAGTATGTGGAGTGTTGAGTTCTATTTTATCCGGAGTCATAAATCACACCATTTCAAGTCTGTCACATAAATCTAAAACAATCTGTATATATCATATCATTGATCGGTGGGGTATTGATTTCTTTTTATTAAATTCAGTTTGTATTTTTGTCAGTTTTATTAAATCCGGTTGATAATTTAATTTTGCTCAAGGCTTCGCAATTCTGTGTAATGAAACGTTGTGCATCCGAATTCTGAAGATAATAGCTGCTGTTATGCATAATTTAATCTGGTGAATTTCAGCTGTACTAATATTACTAAATATTTTAAGGGAGGCACAGTTTTGATGGAAAGAATACAAATTGTGTCTTCAAGAGGTAAAATAAATAAAAGTATAAAAATTGTTTAAAAGCGGGCATTTTTATTGTAATGTAGCTATTTCAATTTGAATACACTTCCATGAAAACCGAGCACGTATCCATCATTCTTTTCTATAAACATTCAAAAAGCTATTTTTTTTGAAGTTTTAAATATTTCCGAATAATCGCTCGGCATTAATTCCCGTTACATTGAAATCATTTTATCGCAACTGGAAAACAACAAAATTAAAAGGAAAATTCTGTATTCTGCGGTCTCAATTAGTTAATAAAGCGCCGATGAAACTAAAAATTCTGGTCACTGCATTGAGAACAAGAGAGGTTCATAGGGTAATTTCCCCAGGGGGTGGGCACCTGTCATCTAACGATAGAAAGTCGCATTGGACACAGATAAATGGCGAGTTTACCACTCACTCTTTGGTACGAAAACGGAAGTTGTTTGTGAGTTCCGCAGCACAAAGTTAAATAAATATCGGGATGACATTCGGAGACACTAATCTCGAATATTAGATAAAGTAAACTGGAGATAAGGAATTTGGTGTTCGTCAAAGCAGAGCGTTACGACGAGTATTGTTTTGGTAACTAAGTTAGCTTTAGGCAGAGATGTTTTATGATGGAGTTGATGTTGGGCACACGTACAGAATTAAGAATTAAAGCCCCACGGCTGTCTGTGGCTCTATTTTGAATGGTGGCTGTCAAGATGAAATGTTTCTCAACAATAAACATTTGAAAATTAACTTTTTACTACCACGAATATAAAATCTGAATTTTAATCCGATCCACGTTAAGGATTTTAGAAATCGTCTTAACCACGCGATAATTCGTAAGAAGCTTAAGAGCTTGGAAATCGGGTCAAGAAAATGGTACTTTTTCATTTTTCAGACGCTGGAGTGGAATATTTCCTACTTTGTCAAGACGTGAGCGAGTGATTCAGATAATAACTAATAAACTGAAGGTGGATGCGAATTTATAGGTCCTCGAGACATAACTAGTTTTTGAATTCCGTTTACACCGAAAAAATAAACGCAATTTAGCATCGTAAACCTCCTTAAGCCCCACACGCAGTAATCCTAGTTGTAAAATTCCTAAATTAATTAACGGGGGCAATTCAGTGGGGAAACACAAACCACTCGGCGCATTATCGGCACACCACTAAGCGTGACGCTTTAGATGAATTAACCATCACTTAGCGGCAAAAGACAAACTCTTGGACGGAAAATTAATTAAAACAGTGACCTGCTGTGCTTCCAACAAACACGAAGTTTCTGCCAAATCGTAGAAAGTTGAGCTTTTATCTTGTAAAAACAAAACATGAAGATCAACAGCGCTTTTTAAATACAGCTATATTGGAAATTTTGGTAATGAAAGTGGCATTAATTTTAGTTTTACGATTCGACATTAAAACTTGTATTAAACTACATATAATCACACAATTAATTAGGTATTGTTTATATTCGAGGAGGTTTAACTGCATTTCAGCTTTCATATTAATTACAGTGAATGTTCTTTCGTTTAGAAATGGCTCGTAAAAGCATTAATTATTCCCCAATGCTGTATAAAATAAGTCATAAATTATGAACACCGGTAGTTCAGACTTAGCTTAACTTATTGTGTTCTTCAACGCCGGAGAATAATAATAAATTATATCAAATTAATAGTATATTATTATATGAGCAATAATGACCATAATTGCGAATATAATACTATACTTTTTCTACGACCAAGTAGTGAAATTAGATTTTTACAAATCAACATTTTAACTTTAATCCATTTTAATTTTAACCCTGTTTATTTATGGATATTTATTGTAAAATTTGAACAATTTGCAATACTTAGAGACGGTATGGTGATGTCCATCGTTAAATTCTCCTTTGATGTCTTGACAATGAAGTTATTTTGTATTGACTGAACAATTTTTTCTGCCGTATTCAATTTGTTTTGCATTGAGTCATCGATATAGCCTTCAGCGACTGTGTCTTTTCAAGGCTGTGATGTCGCCACCTGCGTAAAGTAAACAAGTAAAGTTGCTGAAGATCTCCTAAATGAATGTCCAGTATACAATTCAGGGTTAGGAAGATCCAAAAATGTGGCAATTTGTCTCGCCATTAAAGAAAACTTGTTAATTCCAATTTTTTGACGTGTGCAACGATCATTTTGATAATTGAGAAAAAAAGAACGGCATGTAACGTCAGGAGGGCGTAGAGTAATGGTATTTCTTGATTATTTCATAAAAATCACCTGTGATTGTAAATTTGCGAACTATCTTGTTTTTTGTGTTCGGTAGGGTCACTAACATTGCAGACGTTAAATCCTGAACATCCTGAATATTCATTTCTTTCATCTCATTGCACCGGCAGACACCCATAATTAATGCCACCTAAGTAAAAAAAACATTAGTAACATTTTTAGTCACGCAGGTTTTACAAACTGTACCTTTGTTGCCAAATACATTTTGTCATTTGCATTCTTGATGAAATTGTGTATCTCTTTTGAAGTGAATGTTTTAGCTTTTTTTTTTGGTTTGTATCCGTCCGATTTGCGTTTGAAAAATGCCGTAATTTTCCAATTTTATAATATGATGAATTTCAAGAGTGCTTCTTAACATGGAATATTGAGTCACAAAGTGTTGAAGATTTAAAGTGCGTTTTTTTTTTAAAAACCACCAACACCGCAATCTTCCCCTCCATTACAACCGGCAACGTTGCCTAGGGAGATTTTTGGTGAGAAAATAGTTGTCAAATTTTTGACATTTCTGAAAATTAGGCAATGTTTCCGTTAAAAACGTTTCTTTTACAAACTGTTGGATTGCAAATCAAATAATTTAATAGTGAAAAGACTCGGCACAGCCTGAAAGGCCGTTTTGTGTAATCAAATTGTCAATTAGGCAGCTAACCTATTTGATTTTATCACCAAAAAGTCACTATCGACGACGTTGCCGGTTGTAAAGTGGTGGGAGAGTGCGGTGTTGGTGGTTTTTTTTATAAAAAAACGGACTTTATACTTATCAGCTAATTCTCCAAAATAAGCCAAAACTACAAACTCCGAGAACGAATTTGCTTTTTTGTCCTTACGCCAGTCCATGAAAGATTTGTATGTAGTCTCATAAAGTTTCACCGATTTAGATGGCAGTAAAGCGGCCGTTGTTGCTTTTGCTGCTTTAGTTATCTTGGGAGAGTACAAAATTTTCCAAATCACTATCATCACTATCCATTTTTTAATATAAAACCCTTTGTAGTTCACTGCAATTATTAGATTTAGAACGTGAAATTGTAAACAGCATCAGATCACGAGAATCAACAACTGTTACCATGGTAACGCTGCTTCTTTTCTGTGATATGTTAGCATAAGCGCGGACGATTTGAAATAATGCAAATTGTCATAGCAATCACCCAAGGGTTTTTTATTGGTTCAGTGCACCAGTGAATCATAAAAATCCCCACCTATGATTGGCTGAAGGCCGTGAACTATGAATTCATTATTCACATGCTTGAAATATAGATGACATAACTTTAATCGAAAAAGTTGAAACAATGGAAATATTATTATTAAACGGTCGTAGGAAATAAATATTAAACAGCAATTGGAAATGAATAAAAATTGTGAAATGTCGGCCCTGTAAATTTTAAAAAATGTTGAAACATTCCTCTTGTCATTTTTTCGCCATGAAGGTAGCACTGATTGCTGAACTTTCGTCCTAAATTATTGAAGTCCAATGTTTCTGGCTATTAAACGTTCGATAAGATATCCCAGAGCCGGAACTTTCCAAACTCCCAAATATCAGCAGCCTAACCTCCCCATTCGTGATTGATTGATAGATACAAAAGCAGTAAATCTTTGATTTGTTGTTCACCGAAACCTGGCAAAAAGCCCAACCACTTTATTTTTCTTGTTTTATTAGTTTTGTTTCTCAACTCCGTGAAATTTTGTTACCATACCATAAATTATCAACTAATTCACAAACAAATTAATCATTTCAACATAATGACCCGAATAATACATAATAAAGCGATCTAGAATCGTGCATGTGCACCCGAATTATTTATAATACATTGCTTTACGACCAACTGATTTAATTATTTTCGTCCCATTTGGCTGTCTTCATAACAAGTAATTTTGCGATTCTCGAGAGTAAATGGCTGGGATAATATGTCGAGTGACGGGTTGGTTTATGTGTACGTTTGACATCGCGAACAATCAGACAAAAAGGAAAAGGTTTGTGATTTGGTATGCTGCTGGTTAATCCTTTAAGTGATTTCTTTCTAACACATTCTGTAGAAGGGAAGAGAGTGTTGCGACGGGGATGGGAATACTGGCGTTTGCTTTGTTTCAATAGCAAATCGATATGAAACTGCTGGCATAAAATTATACAAAGTCATGACAAAGAGCTCGTCGGAACGTTATCAGTTTCAAAGTATTGGATGTGTATATTAAATACGCTGTATTAACACCGTTTTTTGTTGCATTGTTGCGAAATTGACAGAACATTCTATTTGAAGGTGCTTGTTCATTGTTAGTACAACAACATACATAGTTTATCTAAAAATGTAATTGTTGTTTCACAGCGTTCTGTTGTTGACGAACAATTAGCAACTCTAGTAGTAGTTTCGCTAATAATAATCAACATTGGTTGGATTACCTGCTGCTAGTTTCAACTGACTCCTCTTGAGAAACCTTATTAGGACAAATTTACATTTCACAACCGATCGGTAAATTCTCATTTTGTTCCCACATTCAAAATATTTTCAATATCACAAACCTCACGTTTTCGTGTTGAAAAAATCTCATTTTATTACGTCAAGCTTCTTATTTATATCAAAAGAATAAAGTTGGATACCGCTCTTTTGAGATTTCCATCACATAATCGAAGAAGCGCCTTTATCACTAATAGAGTTTGCTTTACACGGCTGCTATAACATTAATAGTCACCTTGATATTGTTAGGTGAGCACGGAATATTTTGGAAGGCTAGTTACCGTGTGTTTACCCTTCCCTTAAATGTTAATGAATTTAATATTGTTTCGTATTTACACATATTCTATGGCCGGGTAAACAAGGGAGGATCGAGAATGTTGTAATACAGGCCGAAAGCAAGATGAGATTTAGCCGGGGAATGATTATGGGTCTCAGCAGCTGAAAGGATTAGAAAGTGGAAGCCATTATAAAGGCTCTATAATGAAAGGAACAGAGGAGATATACGCTATGCGAGGAAAAAGTCAAATATTTATTATACAAAACGCCAGCTTCATCTCAGAGTTAGACAATTTCATCTCGAAAGTAAAGGTTTAGGGGGAAAACAAAATTAAAAACGGAGAGCAAATAAGGAAAAACATTGGACAAATAACAAGACGGGGAGGACACAATTTATTTTTATAAATCCTAGTTAGATCGCAACGTACTAAGCGCTGGATATCAAATTTTAAATTTGTTTACTTTTAACCTGAGAAGGGATTTAAATATATGTAAAATAATTTTGAAGCAAAAAATCGAAACAGTCATTTCAGAGTTGGATCATTTCATTTCAAAAGCAAAAGTTTGATGGGAAAGAGATTTGAGATCGGAAAGCAAATAAAAAAAGGTATTAAACAAATAAGAAGAATTTTTATAGTTTCTTCTCAACGTGGTAGTTTTTTCATTGGAATGATTACACAGCCCAACATTTTTTTTGTTGCCCTGAATATCTCTGCGGATTTCTATGTTTTCAAGACCATAGTTTTCGAATGTATTCTTAAAAGTACTGAATTGGCTCTGGTTTTTATGATTTTGACGTATTTTATATTTTTAATAATTTAGACTTTGAGTCGGCTCTTCAGAACACGAATTATATTAAAGTGTTTATTATCATGTTAAAATTCGCTTTTGGGCATGCCACGTGGCCAACAAAAGTTGGAATGCTTCAAGATTTTCAGTAAATAAGGGCATAAAAAATATAAAAGACGCGCTTATAAAATGCGTTTTATTAAAGTTTAATAAAAGTTTTATAATTTTTTTTCTTTTTTAACTTCTATATACATGAATTAACTATTCAAACGAAACAATTTGTAATAATTTCCAAAAAAAAAAGATATTTGAGTATATACTTGCTATTTTTTTCAATTTTACAGATTTTTAGTAAAATATAAAAATCAAGATTGAAAAAAAATCAGAGCCAATTTTTCAAAACCATTCATAGTTTTGTGAATTGTTGGCATAGAAGTATTCGAAACCACTCTTACATCAAGGGCAACAAAATCACTGTTGGCTAGTGTTATCAATACATTTTTGCCGATTTTTTACGAAATTTAGCAAAAGATTTATGCTGGGTCTTAAAATTGAAAGTTTTCAAAATTTGAGTCTCTTCCTCTACAATTTTGCAATTTGGTAGAATTAATAAATTATTCAGAAAGAGTAACTCTCCCTAATTTTGTAGCCGTAGCACAAAAAATATCAATACCTATTACAAATTTTAGTGAAGGATACCGAAAATTTTTGGTTCGTCTTACAACTTACAAATAAAAATGTATATAAAATTGTCTTTTGATCTAATCTTTTGCAATTTAGTAGTGTACAACTCATAAGTAGTAACTTTCTTAAATTTCATAGCTGAAGCAATAAAATTACCAAAATTACGTTTTTATAAGCAGGTTGTCGGAAAAGTTTGTCTCGTCTTAAAAATTAAAATCTTAAAAATGTTTGTCTTTTGGTCTACATTTTTGCATTTTAGTAGTTATTTCAAGACTTCCGCAAATTTTATAGCTGCTGCATTTTTTAATCACCAAAATTTTAATGAAGAATGTCGAAAATTTTTGTTGCGTCTTCCAAATGAAAATTTCTAGAATGTGTGTCTCTTGCTCTACAAGTTTGCAATTTACTAAGATAAATAGTCAAAAATAGTAACTTTCCCAAATTTTATAGCTGTCGTACAAAAATTATCAAAATTACGAATTTTAGCAAAAGATGTTAATTTTGCTATTTCATTAAAAATGAAAATTTCTAAAATTCGAGCCTTCCGTTCTATAATTTTTGCAATTTGGTGAAGAAGAAAAGGCATTGAAGAATTCCTTCGTTTTTAATTGAAATAATCGGCAATAAATTTGGTATAGAGCGGCATCTAAAATAAAATTTAAGATAAAATTTTTGGCAATTCGTTTCAATTATTTCAATCAGTAAAAATAAATGTTGGAGATCTCCTAAAACCAATTCGTCTGCTTCCCCAATATCCGCCTAATTGCATCGATTGCCCCCCATCACATTGGAACGTAAATGAAAGAATCTACTTTTCTCCGAATTGTTTCCACTTTCCTCGGGTCGCATTTATGTATATAAATTTCTTTTCTATTACAAGTTATACTATCTCTTATCATAATAAACAAATTAAGATGCGGTCTGCGGGTGAGTGTTTCGATTGCTTAGGGAAGCAACACAAAAGAACTGCTGAGACTAACAAAAGCGATCTATGCTGAAGAATAATTACAAGTAGTATTAGCGCAAAATCGTTTTTTCTTTGTAAAAATTCCCAACCGAATCTTGTTGTGTATCTAAAATTGCTATCGGATCAATTTGCAATAGCCAGTTAGCGAAGAACGCGTAGGAGCTTTGTCGATTATCAATTGGCCGTGACAGGAGAATCCTTTCAAGAGAGCTTTCGCTTGCTTTGTAGTCAAAATGTTGCGGTTTGACTTGAAAGGACATTTCTGTATTAAAGTTTCCTTGATCCTGTGTTATTCACTCGTATGTTTACAGGTGTACACATTCTGATCCCACATTCATAGGCTCTCGAGCGTTAATTCCCTAATTGCTAATTGCTGCCGCCTAAACAGACTAACCAGTGAACTATGAATTGCAAATTACCAATCAACCGAAACAGTCTTGTGGGTTGTCACAACTTTATTTAAATGAATGATGGAAGAATCACAAAAATTTTCGAAAACTTTTGAGCTAAAAAGTAATTAACGCTTATAATAAAATCGGTCTGCTTTATTATAAATAGTTTGAGAATGTTCAGGGCTGCGGAATAGGATTTGGTAAATGAATTCTAATTGAAACCGGAAGATTAAAAGCTTTGTGCGGTGGCTTTACCTTCGGTCCCGTCCTGAGCAAACAGTAGACGATACACGAGATTAATAACAAATTAAATGAACAGATGAACAGAGACTCATAACTTTTTTAATCGGTGTGCATTTAGGGCTAATTACGAGACTATCATAAATTTGTTTCACTGTAAAAACGGTTTTAATAATTAGAAATTAGCTGTGATTACAAGATGTAGCAGTAATAAAATTTTATGGTGGTTTCTTTTAGTGCTCTGCTGCAGTCGAGCACTACGGTTTTATTTCTTGAGTAAAAAACGTTTATGACGTGCTGCTTTTTAGTGACTAAATATGCTGTTGAAGAATTACCTTCACTCGTTTCCAGTATGATTTTACTCCGCCCATTAGCCCAATGGTAATTTCATTAATTGGTACTAAGACGGATAAGCTGATAAGTGGAGTTCGTATAGCAAAAAAATACTTACATGCGCTTCCACTACCATCAATGCTCGGCCTGCTGTTAGTGCGATGGTTATGTTAGTGGGAGGGTGTGATTTTTCAGGGAGCTCATTTAACGCGAACTCTAATTATAAGCTAAAAATCGATTAGCTAAACAATAATTTCTCTGCAAAATAAATTTCTTCAACGAGTTATATTTTCCTCGAAATTAATTACTGCATTATTTTTCGAGTAAAATGAAATATTAGCTACATCATTAATAGTAGCAGTATCTAGCCTAGAATAATACACTTTGTACGACTTAACGCAATAACTCATTCCTTTCTTTGTTTAAAATTTTACAGGCACAAAGTGAGTAATTAATTTACTCTTTACACCTCGCAATAACCATAAGAAACACAGTTTTATTATTCTATGAATTTTGTAACGCTCTCAAAGTTTTGGTCGATCGTCTTCCTGACTAACACCAGCTTTATATTTATGGTGATTTATAAAGTAAAATGGATTTAAAATCTGGGAGATGTTGGTAGCACTGCTCAGTTATAATGTTTAATTGACAGTGACATCAGCGACGAATTTCAAGAAAGATATTCAAATAGAGAATATGAAGTTTTTATGTCAGAACCTATTTAAGTTTACAGTGCAAATAAAAGACTTGCGATATTAACAAAGTTTACGACACGAAATTCTAGCTATTAAAACTAGACTACGCTTTTTAGTATAATTAAACGGTCTCGGTAAAACAGTAGTTTTTTAAAAAACGATAAAAATGGAATTGTATGAGATAACAGTTAGCTACCTTCCCCTTATTTACCCAGAGAAATTAAAGAAAAACAATACCGCTATCTGGAGTGGAGCCAGTTCCATATTTAAATTCTAAACAAATTTGTTCTTTTGTCTGAAATTCGTGGAAAGAAGTATCTGCGGATATCTCCAAACCTAATGTAAACAGCAGCGTACAGAGTTTTGTACACTGAACACGTATCTCACATGCGAAATAACAATCGTGTTTGAAATTTTAGAAGAAAAATGTATTTGGGTTTGTTTCGGTGCGAATTTTGTTTGAAGGGAAGTCGTGCTTCTTCTGATTAATTTCTTGGAAAATCTATCGCTATAATAGCCAAAGCACAAAAACTTAAAATCTCCCAAGGTAAACTTGCTCGCCGAATCCTTTCACAGTTCATTGGAACTACCGAAGTTACGGGCGAGATTGAAGGCATCACTTTTCAAAGTTATGTTCTTATTTTTACCGAAATGCGACGTGATGTTATTGGCCATTTGGCGGGAACTTTTATAGGAAAAGCAATACTAACGGTTCACCAGACTCCATAGTGACCAGCTTTTGTGCAGGCAGATTGGTTTACGACTTTTTTAAATTTTTTAAATTACCATACCGAGATAAGTTTAATGCTTTTTCTAAATGAAAACACAGACGGAAGAAGGTGCGGATTTTTTGCTTGAATATCATTTTTACGATGGTACAGATTTTATGTTATTTTTACGCTGTTTGAAATTGAATTCGGGTTTCAACGATATTTTTATGGCGTTTGTGTGATTTTTGTTGTGTGTTAAATGATAATGTCGTCGTCAAGTGTTTCGAATAAAATTAAATGGAGAGAGGGCGGTTATACATGTCGTTTTGTAGTAAAAATATTTTCTAAACCGGCGCATCCACCAAAATTAAAGTTTATTTTTGTTCCTACTTAGAAAAAAATAGAATTCAAGAGTTGCATTGTTTCCAGAACAAAATTTATTTCTCTGTGACCTTCTTCAAAGTTTATCCCTGTCGCCGCTTCTTAAAGATGACCACCTCTAGCTTCCTTTTGATTTACAGTCACGTTGCTCCACCTCAAGAGACCATCCATCATCCACTAAGAACGTTGCCGAGTTGCGCACAATTAAGAGATGATTTGAGTAATGATTTTGCTGTGTAGCGCCTCCAATAAATTACAAAAAGGCCGAGGCGACCGTCACAGAATGAATCGCACTGTATTTTTTATTAAATTACAACAGCATCGGTATTCTGGGTGTCTTTATTGGCGGCGAAAAATAAATTCACCTACTTATAAATGTATAGAGCCTTGAAACGTGTTTATACATTCCAAGTTTAGCATCGAAGCTCGTCCTTTACAACTGTTTTATTCATCGAAGCTCACCTCCACCGAAAGTTCTCTTTAAGAAAGCGTATTAGGTAAAGTTTGCCGCTGTCTTGTTGCTTTTTGTAAAGGAGAGTCTATGCTCTCGGAATCCGTGCACTCTTTTGCTTTATAACATGATAAATCGGTGTCGAAAACTTCTGGAGTTTGAATATCTTAACAAAGTTTGAGAAGTGAGATAAGCAGGAGCGGAATTTTGCAAAAAATGAGCACGGATATGAGTAGCTGTAATTTCTCCGGCTTTATTCGCAGAAATCTGCAATTCTGGACTAATAGGTACTCGTAATGTAATTGGTAATTACTGTTGTGGGACACTCCAAGAGTTTATTGTGCAGAAAATTGAGCATATCGTGGGCAAACATCCAATTAGCATTATTTGAAATTCTCTAGTATGATTCAATAAAACGGCCTTTAAGAAAGAATTTGTCGGAAAATGGCTACAATACGTCAAAAAAAACAATCCGGATTTTCTCCGGCTTGATTTAATCTGTGAGCACGCGTCGTCCCCGTGATTTGAATCAGTGAATCCCATGAAGAAGTTGCACGAGTTTCCTGTTGCTGGATTAGCTAATGGTAGCAACTAGCTCTTTGATAATTAATGCACCTAGCTCTCTGATCATAAATTAATACTGGGCCATTTCCGCCCTGCATTTCGGTGGCTGATTTCTGTCATACCTTTCATCTTCATCTAAACCCGTGTATGTGCCAGACTCTGATGAATATGCATGACACATCTGCTCTACCTAACCCAAATTCCAAATTAAATTCAGACATTTCACTTAGATAAATTGTATTTCCACGCTTTCAGCAATTTCATGTAACTCAAGAACTAAAGTTACTACTTAAATTACGTGATAATGCACGAGTTTAACGTTATCATCACACACTAAGCACTGAATAGAGCAGAGAAATTCATAACTAGCTTGAGCACTAACTGAAAATTTTAATTAAGTTTAACTATTAATGCGCGATTTTTAATGGGAGTTTGGAGACCTTTTTTCATGCTGGATCTGGATTAAATTTAAGAAGATTATAAGCAAGCGGCGAGAGAGTGAAACTGATGGGCTTGTCTGAAAGGCACTTTATATTATTCCAATACCTCCTCTCTAAGCTAATATTTATTTAAACCTCTGAGAAACTTCACCAACTTAACAGAAATAGAGACCGCGAATTGTTCGGTTTGCTTCATAGATTACGATTTAAATAATTTATGACTAATCTTATCATTAAAATTTAAATTCTACCCAAACAGTACCGGCGCTCGAATCGAACATTAATTTCACTTTTCCTAAATTTAATAAAGCGTGGGTGTCTCAAGTACGCATAAGAAAAATGTGGAAGCAATGCGAGAAATAGGAATTTTTCTCATATTCCGAGATCAATTTATGTTAATGCGATTATATTTTTTGTCGTTTTGAAGCCGCCTTACCCGAAGCCACAGCGGCAAATAAACATTTTCGTATCCACTATTTGAAGCAGGATTCTGCGTGTCAGGAATATTTAAATTAGCGAAACTTTCACATCGGCAAATTGCGAATTTTAGTGAAAAAGTCGGAAATTTTTGCTTTGTCTTAAAAATTAAAATTTAAAAAATTATGTCTTTTGCTCTACAGCTTTGCACTTTGGTGGAGTTAATGCACGACTAGTAATTTCCCATAGCTGTAGCACCTAAATTATCATCATAACAAATTTTAGTGCAGGATATAAAAATTTTTTCTTGGTCTGAAAATTCAAAATTTCTAAAATTTGGCAATTTGGTAGAGTTGATACACAACTCATAAATAGTAATGTCTTTAAAATTAATTGCTATAGCACTAAAATTACCAACATTACAAATTTTATTGCAGGATGTCGGATGCTTCTTATGCAAAATAAAATTTAACTGTTCTTTTTAAAATTTTCCAATGAATACCTTTTAATTCCCTAAGACAAAACCATTCATTAAAATCAGTTCGTTGCATCTCTGTTGGATTTGATTGTGTCTGAGACCGACTCTGCGCTTGACTTGGATCGATAAGAGAGTTTCAAGCGCCAAGTTCCGTCCAGGGAATGCAGTTATCTACTTTTTGCAACAGTTACTTTTTCTAGGTTACGTGTGAAAAGTGACTTTTTGTGGTAATATTTCCTCCTTGTGTCATATAGCAGAATTCGATTTGGGATATGGGAATTCGCACACAAAATATTGTGAATTTTATCTTCATACAAAACATAAGTTCCGGTTCCAGTTTTTGTACATTAGAGCACAAAAAGGTGCAAAACTGAGCGGATGAATAATGCCGACGAAATTAATACGCGATTAATCTTAAGCTTGCAAAATTTCGTCTTTAATATTCAGTATAAAGCAAAACTTATAAATCTTTGTAAAGTTTGCTTTGTAAATCTTTCTGTCGGTCCGGCGAGCAAATCTCGCCGGTGCCGCTGGAAAAACTGAAAGACAACATGGAATTATTATTTTAGACGAAATTAATTCTTGCTATGAAATCCAAAAAAACACCTTAAAATTTGCATGCGAAACTCGAGCTTCTGTAAACATTATCTGGAAATGAAAAATAGGGCCCTTTACGACCACCAGCTCATTTATTATTTACACATTCTGCATTTCGTGGTGCACATCTTCGAGACAAACGGTCAAAGACAGCTGCACCTCGTCTCGGAGGTGTTATAAGTTAGAATTACCAATGCGATTCGTTTCCTATTCCGGTGTTTATCTGGTTAGTGTCGGCGACGCAGCATGCTCTTGTCCCCAAGTGGGCATTAATATTGATAGCTTCTCTCCGACCGCCCTTTCGTTTGCCAGACCCTTGTAATTTACCGCTTTACATGGACCACTATGCCGTGTCTTCGCGGGACAAGAGAATTCAATTATAAAGCCCCACTACAGATTGTTTTGGAAACAAGGCATTCTTACGAGAACTTTTCGAAGCAGCATCCAGCTAGCAAAGTACCCGAACAATTCTCTCGTGGGACCCCAAAACCGACCTCCATAAACAACGTTTTTTAGGTTGCGAATTGTACCCGCAAGGTGTAAAAACGCAAAATATACCAACCCACGGTTTATTTTAACAGGCGATGTTCTGCCTCCGCGGAGTTCGTTCAAACTTTCATCAAGTTATTTTAATTAAACTTGGGCTACTGCAAATGAGGCACTTGAGTCGAACTTTTCATATTGACATATTTTGATAAGTGAGGCGGTAAGACAGATATTAATTATTATCTGTAATAACTTCACGTACGGGGCTCGTTTTTAATTACATTCCGTGGAGGACGTTATTAATTCAGTAATATGGTCTCCGAGGAGCTTTCGATAAACCCTGACTCCAATAACGTACACAACAAATCTCAAGGAATGCTTTCATCCACTATTATCAACCACCGCATGTAAGCAATTATAATGTGATATATGATACTTTTTGGGCTTAATAATAGTCTCTTCACTGGCGAAACTTACCTCATTAATAAATTATGAAGTCTTACACAAATGGTCTAAAATACAAATAGGGAGAATGCAAAAAAATGTAACCTATATGTTTTTGTACCAAATTTTGTAAAATATTATTCAAATAACGCAGTGGTGCAAAAATTTTTGAAAAATACATGACGGCTTTGCCAAAATTGGCTAAAGAAATTTAAATATTCAGGCGGGAGCTAAAACACTTTTTCATTGGTTTGACGTCACATCTCAGCTGCACGCTCCGCCTATTGATAGAATTCCGTATGCAGAACATTTGTTTAACACCAGCGTTGCAATTTACGGTTGTTTATGCAAAAGAATTTATACACAATGGAAACGGGATTTCAAAAAGCCGACACACAAAATTTGAGACACGTAGATGTGCCAATGATATGGGATTTTTTATCAAGAAATCCTAACATTGCGGTGAAAGTGTCGCGGTAACTACATCTTTCTTTAACTTGATATGTCAGTTTACAATGAATGGTTGGATTTTTATTATCCAAGAGAAATACAATTCTAATTATTATGTTGATGTTTCTTCTTCAACCGGTATACTTTCACACGTTTATTCACATTTTTGCTTTGCATCATTCTCGGTCGGCGGGCGCATTTATCGCATTTTCCGCATTTAACGATAATTTCTACGAATACACAGTCAGATTTATTATTTCTTTCTCTCTCATGACACCTTTGTAGAAAAAAATATGGTTTTTACATTTTGATCTATTCTGATTTGATTAAATTTTATTTATGTACGATATAATAACCATCTATTTTTTTCTATATTCGGAAATGATTCGTATGAAGAATACGCTCTCCGTATTCGCAAGAAAATTTATAATTCAATAATTTGGTAGAAATTAAATAGGTGGTTTACTATATTGGATTTTTTATAATCAGACCAAATTAATAACAATAACTGATCCAAAGCTTTTGTTGCTTTTTTAATTTTTAAATTCTATACAATCCACTATACATTATGTCCCCGGATTGAGTTCACAAGAGAGAAAAAAAAAGTTATTTTACATTTTACAAAAAAATGACAACGCAATAACATTTTTGCTTAATTCAAAACAGATAAATCTGCAATTAAAATTTCAAAATTATTAGTTTGTACTCTTAAAATCAATTTTTTCATATTTTTATTTATTGAATTTTCTAATCGTAAGTACTTAATAGTAGGCTGTGAATTCAAAATATCAAATAGTGCATTAAAGATTACAGGAAAATTTACTCAATAATGGGTAAGTAATAAAAACTCGCATAATAAATGCAGTTGCATCCGATAAAATTCGAAACAGTCGAATTACGAGTTAGAATTATTGAATTATGGGATGAAAGAGGTGTGGGTTAATCAAATAATGGTTTAAATTAAGGAATAAATTTTATTCTTTTGGCATTTGTTGCAAAATTAAAAATAAAAAAGTTCTTTGTTAGTTTTTGTTTTTTACGACTTTAGAAACATTCTGATAAGTTTTAATTTAAGCAAAAACTATTATTTCGTGATTTATGCGTAAAATTAAAAATAAAGTTTTTTTTTTCCTTTTGCAAATTCGATCCGGGGACATACTTTTTTTTTATTAAAACCCCCAACACTTCAAGTCTTTGAGAAAATGAACAATTGGCAGTTATTTCGGATATAACAAAAGTCTTCAGTTTGTATAAAGCACTTTAATAAATAAAGTCAGTGTATGTAGCATGTGGACTAGAGTTAAAGTCAATGAAAAAATGTAATACCTGCATGTATCATGGGTAATAACATAATTAATTACAATAAATTTAAAATATTACACTTTATAGAAACATCAGACATCGAACATCTCGCGGCCGAAAAGCATTTTTTTTTCTTCTTATTGTCTTAAGGAATTGTTATAAATATTTTTTCGGATGCATTAATACTAGCACTTTTACATCCTGGCACGAAACACCACTGTTTTGACCCCATTTTCAATTATAAAGACGGCAATCGAATTAGAGTAACACAAACGCACGGCTCCGCTAAGAGCGAAGCTGAGATGTAACGTCACAAAGCTAGCCTCGCTGATAGGCATGTTTTCCAATCTCGCTCGAATAGGACTTTTAAAAACGCTTAAAAAATTATAAACAATTTTTTTGCAATTTTTCTACTAGCGACATCATATTATATGACATGAAAACTATCGATTTTCGTCAAAATTCAAAAATGTGCATTCTCCCTATTGTAACAGGTGGCAATTGTAACAAAGCCGGCAATTGTAACAAAGCAAACAACGGCATCTTTTTGAAATTTTAAACATTGTTCAGAAATAAAGTTTAGATACATTATCTAGCTTATTCTATGCGGTGTGGACAAGGTATCTGCTACCATCAAAGAAACAGCTACTTTAAATAAGTAATAATTACGTAATTATCACTTAAAAAAATAATTTAAAGTAATAGTTACTGTAAAGTGTCAAGGAGCAGTAAAATTTACGTTGTTTTTACTATAAAAAATTGCCATTAAGGTAAGTTTTTGTAAGTGATTTTGTTTGGTATCTACAACGTAATTATTACATGGTTTTGCCACTTCAAAGTTGCGACCACCATATAGTATTGTTTGAATGGAAAATATTACTATGAAGTAATTTTTATAGTAATTTTTACGCCACAAAAATTAATCATATTACCTTAAAGTAGGCTACAACATAATTATATTTGCTGGTAAATTTTACGAATTTATTACTTTAGAAAGGACCCCTTAAAGTAATATTTACTATGGGATCTTTTGTTGAATTACCATAGAGTGGCAAATACTATGAAAAATCCAAATAAAGTATCATTTACTTAATTGTCAATTTAAAATTACTTAGTAGTAGCTGTTACGTGAAAATAACTTAGAAGTGCAAGTTTCCAATAGTCGTGCGTAGCCTAGCAGTACTGCCGGGCAGCTATAGCGCAAATACTTAAATACATAATTTTGATTGTCATTGGCCGTGGAAGAGAAAAACCAAACAGTTGCCGTTATTCCTCTAGTTCCTATAGACTTTTTTCTCGGCACGAAATTTAAAATTCCCCACCTCAGCGGTTTTTTCGCGGCACCAAGTCTAAAATGACCAACATTTCATCAGCCTAACATTGTTATATTATTAATTATTACATAGGGTCTTGTAGATGGATTTGGGATTGCTTTTAACCGTTTTTAGATTAAGAAAATGTAGTATAGTAGTTGTAAACCGTCATTAAACGCGACGATTTTGCAGTAATTTTTACGTATTTGCCACTATAAAGTGGCACATTGAAAGTAATTTTCGCCACTTGATAATAATTATAATAATTATTACTTTAAAGTAAAAATTAAAGTAAATTTTACTAACTATACAGTTATTATTACTTCAAAGGTTCTATACTGGCAATCATTACTTTGAAGTTACAATGACAAAGCCGATGCTATATTATCATAAGTGAAATGGATGCGATTTTTAATTTTAAATACTGAAGTTACGATGTTCATTCTCTCTAGACTTGTTGAATTCAAAATTTCGTCAAACTAACTTTATAATTTAACACAACGTTTCAAAACCATTTTAAAATAGTATATTATGAAACGCGTTTCATAATGAACATTTTGCCGCACGCACGTTTTTAGGACACGACGAGCGCAACGAGGAGTGTCATAAAGTAGTAAGTGCGGCAAAATGCATTATGAACAAGTATCATACGCTATTTTTTCTATTTCGCCTTATTTTAAACGAAAAAACTTGACTTCGAAATATAGGGAATTTTAGGGTAGTTGGCATTTGCAAAATGTTCGGGAAAGAATTCGAAGTAGCCAAATTCAATTTCAGTCAGTTTGACAGGTGTGACGTTTTGAGGTTACCGGAGCCCAAGGGAGCCAAGAGAGTGAAGATGTTGATCATGATCATGATGGTTCTCTTGCAACCAAAGAGTTTTTTTCCGATGAATTATTAAGTCAAGTACAACAAGAAATAATAGTGTATTGATCGATTTATCATGGTTTTTCAAAACCAAAATCTAAATTGTCAACGTTGACGGCAGGTTGATGGTTTGTCTGCTGCAAACCTAAGAAAAATATAAGTTCCTGGAAATATTGACACGGGATTGGTTCATTACGATACCGAAATACGCTCAAACGCGTATCGAAATATCTTCATTATGAACACGAAATAGAAAAAATATTTTTTGTTATTTTGAAATTTTACGATTTTGAAAAATCAATAATTATTTTTTTAAATAATCATTGTTTTCAAGGGGCACTTACATTTTTCGTGGTAGCAGGACCACTTTTCACATCCAACTTTTTTTGTTTGGGAATTTTGATGTACATCGATGACTGCCAAACACTTTGATTTCAGTATTGTCCTATGTATTATACATACTTTTCGTATTCGCAACTTGACCGGTACGTTCAACCATTGTGAATATTCAATCATACATAAGATATTTAGAATGAAATATGAAGTCGAACCATTGTAAGAAAGTCAGAATGTCATTGCTTACTTTAAAATAGCCTTTACGTAATTATTACGTTCTTGCTACGTAACGGCCACGTTTTTTAAGTAACTATTACGTAGCCGTTTCGTTACACAGTGTTCCTCAAATTGGTGGCAACCACGTAGCTGCTACGTAGCTATTACGTGGCTGCCTCTAGTAATCGTTACTTTAAGAAGAACACGCATGGTAGCAAATACGTAATTGCTACTTTAAATGTTGCTTGGGTATGCTCTGTGCATACCATACGTATTAGAGTCAAATGTCTAAAAACCGAGTAAAAAGTAAATAAACAGTGTTACATTAATTTCACTTAACTGGGGAAAATAACCAAGAGGGAGATATTGCAAGATAAGGATAATTTTTTATATTGTCTCTTCTTTGTTTTCTTGTTGATTTGTGTTTGGGATATGACCAAACACATTAAATAAAACCAATAATGTTTGTATAAGTTATTCGGTGTCAATTTGTGGCACATGGTCTGGTTTGACAGTAACAAGTTAAAGTTTGTAGAAAGTAGAATAATAATAATTATAGACATAAGATGCTGGGTTAACCAAACTGGAATGGAAATCAAACTTCATTGTGATATGAATTGATCAAAGAACTTAGTTATTTGATATTTTTTTAAATTAAATTAAATACGTGTGTTGTTATTGTCAACTGAAGGACTTCGGTCTGCGTTTTCTTTAAAGACACCCCACAAAAGCAATGAAAATATGATGTAATACTCTAGCCACGATGTAGTAAAATCCTAATCAATGCAATGCAACACTGATCTTGTTACAATTGATACCAGTTGGGTGTTGATTGTAACACTTAACGTGGTCTTCTAAAAAGTGTCCTGGTTTTATAACTGAAAAGTTATTGGAAGTTTAGACTTCAGAATTATGTCTGTTAAGTTTGTCAGTTTTCGACTGCAATGAATTCAAAATTTTAAATAGTTAAATAAGCTTATTTATTATAAACAAATATTAATTTTGTTACAATTGACACCGGTCACCATCTTTAGCCACGTTCCGAAATCAATAAATATCAGCTTGATGAAATGTGTGCACAATTTTCTCTGTTCGTTTAATTTAATTACAATAGTTGGAGAAATGTCTCTAAACAAACTTGAAGCAGAAAGCAACAAAACTTCGAATCGGTCTTCCATTTTTGTGGACGCATTTCAGAAAGCATGAGCATATGTTAGTTTCGTTTCCCAATTTCACTTTCACAGCATGCCTGCTTGTTTCATTTTAGACAATTCACCCCTCTTGTCTCATTCGGAAGCACTTAACTTAACAAATCCTACAACATGCGATCCAACAAAAGAGGACCTGCAGTACTGTCAATGAGTTTCGTGAAAGTCGCTTCAATTGTAAGGCTGTTCCGCTTAATCCTCTTGTATTGCTAACTCGAGGGTTCTCATGATAACACGAGCAACAGGACTTAGAAACCGAAATGTCCGGTGATTCAACATCCAAACCTAACAGTCATTATAACCCGGAGTGGGTTTAACCGGACCTTCCTTAGCCATTGAGACGTGTAGGAGGGATCAAGCGAACATCTAAAATTTCTGGTTGGGATGTATTAGTTTTGTATTCATTATGCTGTTGTTTGGTGGAAATATTGTTGCAAAATTGGGTTTTAGTGAAATTGTGGTCAGGTGGAATTCTGTAGTTACGATGCAACATTTCCGATAATTGGATGTATAGGGTAGGTTTAGCGGTGGGGATTATTGCACAAAGCATAACAACGAAGTTTAGGACAGTTCTATGGGATTTAACTAATCGGATGGATGTTTAGGTAGTTAAAATTTACATTGGGGCGTTTTAAATACAAAATTGTTTGAAACTGTTGCAGCCACGGACTTGAGTGAAGTAACATAATCACAACTCGGAAAAGTCCCTACTATACAATATAAAACCATTTTTTCATCCTCGTTATGGTTGACTCACATTTCCCCTTTAGTGATTAGTTCTCCAATTCGTATCTTCCGTCCATTATTTCTAGAGGACCGGTCTGCGAGTGGAGAAACTGCGTTATTATTGTTTTCCTTTATTTGCGACGCTCTCAAGAGATATTTGGCAGGATATTTCCTAATTCGTATGCCGTTGTTCGCTCCGAAATACTAGGCAAGTGTGCGTTTGTGCCAGTACGTTGGTTATTTTTATGTGAAGTCATTTTTATTCTTTCTTGACTTGACTTTTTCGGAGGACGTTTGCGGAATGTTAACCAAAGTCAATATAAACACACATTTTTCAAACTTGATAACACATTTTTCGTACGCTTTTCGACATATTTCTCTGAATTGTATTCAAATAACTTTGCGACGCTTCACTGAATCGCAAACAAACCGAACGTACCAGTTTCTATCGTGTTACAAAAAATTACCTTCAAAGCTCAATGTTGGTTTAATAATCATAAAAATATACTCGGCACATGTGAAAAACTTTCGTAAATACTAGAAATCAAGTTAAAGTATTGGTAATTAAATCTAAACTTAATTATGGAAGAAACCAAATAAAAGAATTTTAATTAACAAACATAACGCATTAATTAAAAGTAATATTTGGAGAGAAACAAGCAAAGTTGCGTGGCTTGGAAAGTAAATCTTTTTTATTGTTCCATATAAAAGTGAACTTCATAATTTAGTTAAAACTTGAAACACAACAGACTAGAAGTAAGGCTGGAAGAAAAGTTTCAAAGTCGGTGTCATTGTTAATACTTTTGTTAAAGCCGGCACCTACATTCAGAGCTTTTGTATTATAGGGATAGCACATCGCATAAGAATGGGGATGAAAGTCAAGATGGCGTAACTAGTTAAATAATGGCCCAAGTTTTTACCCCAACTATTCCTAATACCGAGGCACGTTCTGCCACAAACGTCTTAAGCGATAATTATCCCCAACTTTTTCACGTTGCGATAAATTTTGATTTATTACGTTTTCTCATTACTAATTTAAAAAAAAAACTACTTAATCATACCTTTGATTCCTTTATCTCGCCGCCGTACGTGATTATTTTTGCACGTAATGAAACACAGAATAGGCTGATCGAAGTTCAATTTATTTCCCCATTAATATGGTAAATGTAATTACCAATCCAGTCAACAGGGACCTAATTCCAGATATACGTATAATAATACACACAGGGGCTGTAAACAAGCGTAGGTTACGTCCTGTCCCTATTTGCTGTGATTTTGAACGTTCACGTGTACGATAAATCTAATAGCTAAACAAATTATCGCTTAATTTAATATTGATCGTATTTTATGTTTATTTTCGCAAACTGATATTTGTACACTCTCTATCGAAATTTCGTTAGTTCCAAAAACAAACTCCGTGCAGTTCAATACCAAAACCTATTTTACTCGGTGTGTACCTTCATCTAATTTAGGTTAACCGAATTTATAGGCAGTGTCATTTTCCACAACATATTGGGTTTAATTGTGATTTTAGTTCATGCAGGGAATATTAAAACATAATTTCAAGCTCCGCGCGATTGGTTCTGTTGTTCTCCGGTTTGTTCCTTAGGTACGTTTTGATTTGTTGTTTTGGATTGGAAAAATATAAAATAGTTCCTGGGAGAAACCAGAGGAACAGAGCTTTTCTTACATAATAGCAGCAGCGCACTGGTAGCTATCGATTTAATAGTCATGGGAGAAGCGTCAACATTCTTTAACTATGGTTTGATCAGCACAAATTAGAATGAAGTTTTCTTCAGTTTTGATTTGTTTGAAAATTAAAATTAGTATATTAAAGAACGTGTTTTATAATGGCCAACTTGGTGCACGAGTTCCCGGTGTACAAAACGAGCCGTAGGCGATTATTATCCACCCATTATAAAACAAGTCCTTCATACTATTTTTTCGAATTTGCACCCTTTTTTTAATAAAAAATTTTAATTTTCCGATTCTAAGAATTTTTGTGTTACACGATTGGTAATGGTTTTGTAACCACGACTTGCCACTTGATTTTCAAATTCAATTTAACATTTGAAATTTATTGAGTTTCTGAATTTTAACCTAACCTCACAACCTGTATTCACATCTATTTTATTTATAATAGATAGATAAACAGGCTGTCCCAGAACTCGTGATCCAGAGAAAAAAGGCTTATAAAGGCAACAATTCTGAACTAAAATTTCGAAACAAAAATTTTCTAACTCAAAAAATAATCGAGTTAAGACAAAAAACGGTAGCCAATCCGGAAGTTGAACAGAACTTGAATATCGGTAACTATGGACACATAATTTCGTCCATTGGTCAGGTGAACATTACACTCTTGTTGCCTAGGAAATTTTACTCCATCTCTAGAATAAGCTTCCGGGATTAGTTGTTAATTTTTTATCCTTTCTCGAATACTATTAAACTTAAGTAATTTTTGTTATAAAATTTACCGTCTGTATTGCTGCCGGCACCCTCCTTTGCTCACTGGGTCATGAGTTTTGGGACATCCTGTATTGTTGGCCACAAAGAACAATTTAATTATATTGATACATTTTTTATTCACGCAGAAATTTATCAAACATGATTCGCAAAATCCTTAATGGAGAAAATGACCAAGAACTTGATAGGAAACGGGTGACAGCCAGACTAATTAGTTCTGCCAATTCTTAAAAAACAAAATTTCCTACTTTGATTTCTCTTATATACCCGAGCTCATTTCTATCAGTCCACTCATTAAAAAGTTAAGTTGCCAGCAGACCCTAGCAATTTTTTTTAATAATAGTTGGCAGCAATAGCGTTTGACTTTGATCCAACTGTGGCATGCGTAGAAGCTAATCGTCTTGCGCCAGATTGCTAGAACTTGTTAAGTCTCTATTGAAATCTTTCTTTTGCAGAAAATGGTTAATTAAATATTGATTAATGCACTCAACTTTGACAACGTGTTAACCTCAAAATTCATTCAATTTTCCCCTAATTTTCTCTCTAAAGAATTGAAAGCCTGATTTATACCCAAGAATTTTCGAAAATTTACACAGGAGAGTGGACTGATAGCAATAAGCCGCACTTTAGATACCTATAAACGACTCCAAATTGAGTACTCTAATGGACCTAAAGCGGCAAATTCGAAAATAATATATTAAAACACCGAGTTTCATAAGTCAAATTTTAAGGTACGAATCCAAGATTATAAAAGACCGGCGAAGCCGCGAGTTTTATAATGGATGAGTGCCTTAATGGCCTTATGAACGAGGTTTTTACACTACTTTTCCTAATTTCTACTTTCGTTTTCAGTGCTATAATATCATATTTCGATACGGGGCGCTATAATAGCTTTGTTTCCGCAGCAACTTGAAAATGTTTCAACTACAAATTAGGAAAAACATAATAAGCCACTCGGGGACGTAGGTATACGTAACCAGCTTCAGCCCTTTTTCACACTCTCGCTGGGTAAGTGTAACCTACGTCCCTTGTAGCATAACAAACTATTTTTCTTTGAGCCACAAAAAGTTACATTTATTTAATGCAATAAACTTAATTAATATTCTTCATGATTTATTCACAAGACAACTTTTTTGATGCTGTTAAAAACTTGCAGATACAGGCGTCTGGGTGCGGTTAAATTAATATCAGATTTAAATTAGAAGCATTGAGGAAGCAATGTATTTAATTCTTTTATTGTTCTATCACAGCTTCCAGCTAAAATCCTTTTTCATTCTCAAGACGTAATTTAAAAATGTGTTTAATGCTGTTGTCGATTCTAATTTGAATGATATAAACAAAAGAAAATAATAAATTAAAAATTCTTGAAATGCAGCACACCAGAATTTCCGACCTGATTCAGAATAAATAGCTGAAATGTTTTGTAAATTATTGTAATTTCTAGAAGCTGGCGCTCACTGTATGCATTATGTTGGGACTAATGAAACATTACATTCATTATTCTCAATTCATAATATTCGTAGCTCTCGATAATTGCTGAATTTCTTTGAAAAAAAACTGCAAGTGCAATGTTTATACGCACGAGTGAGTCCTTTGTGGGGTAATTTATTTACTTCCGACACATTAGAATCGTGTAATTGCCGTTATTATAACAAAACAGCGACCACATTGCTTGCATGAATAATACAAAATTGTCCCCCAGCAAAGTTCCAATCCAATTTCCATTTGAAACGTCTGTCTATTATCAAACATCCCAATAAATCACGTGCCTTTAAATTCCCAGTTGTTGCAAATTAAAAATTAGGGGAGTGCGCCGTAACTAACTGCTTTCTAATTTGGAATGGTGACGTAAATGAATTTGAATAATTGAGGCAATATTTGATGAAGAGGAGAATGGCGCGTGCTTTGCCTGCTCTGCCAGTTATTTAGTATTCACAGATGGTCTCTCTTATTACCTGAATGCTGACCGGAGCGCGAAATTGCTCTCTGATCGCCGACTCTAGCCCGTCGCCGCAGAACCCCGGAATTATAACTAACCAACTCCTCGGAGATGTATTACTCCATTTCATGCTATATCTCCTACATTGCTGCACTTGAAAGTGATGCAGAGACCATTTTATGACGTCATAAATAACACGAGACCGATCTATTACGTGACATGACGCCAAGTACGCTACTTGGAGGGAAATTAAGGACGAGTGCTGAATGGGCCAAATCTGGACTACAAGCTAATATACAGGACGATTCATAAATCATCTCAGAAGAGTGATGAACAACAATTCTGTAAATCGTATTGAAATGTTATTTTGAAAATACAGCATTCCGTTTCGGTGGATCATTATTATTTTAGATTTATTGCAGAAATCTTTATACTTCCGCGTTTTTATTAACAACTTTCGTAATAACTAGATACAATAACTACCACATTACGGCGGTCTCCATATTCGGTCCTACATTCTTTTCAAGAACAATCGAGTTTATATGAAGTAATTTTATATACCTATAACATTTTATGAGCACATAAAATACAACTGAAAAATCATAATTTTATTTGTATCGTGAAGTAACCGCCCATAAAAGGGTTAATTGTCCGAAGTTGCAAGATCTAAATATTTTCGTTTTGGCAAGTCTTCCAAGCGAATATTGGAGTGGAATATTATGTTAACCGGATGGAAATTAAGAGCTCTGAAATAAAAGTCGCTTGACAAGTATCTTTCTTCATCCCCGATCGTGACAGCCTTTGAAATAGATTGCATTACTTGTCCATAATCAGATACAGCCAGTTGTTTGCGAAAATTGACTGGAGGTTTGGGAGTTTCTCATTTAGATTGCCTGTGATACAAATCTCCAAAATTGAGGTGCTCAAAGAAGACCTATCATAACGTCAGTTATTTATGTGACCTCCCAGTTCAATACTGCACTCAGAAATGCGCATTAAATTAAATTATTATCGGTTTACACTAAACTCCAATTACAAGCTCAATAACTACTTAATTGATTTACTGTCTGCTCTTGCAATTTAATTAAAACTATTAATCATTGGTCAAATTCAGCAGAATTTTAATGTGGGATGAGGGACGCTTTTAAGGATTTAATTTTTTTTCTTGTAAAAAGTTAGTGCGTGTTTGACCGGAAACTTGATACAACTTCGAACGGAGCGGAAGTGAAAAGTTTCGGATCCAGTGGTAGTAGATCGGGGTCGCCTGTCACTGTGTTTGTGTTCTGTTTAGTTTTATTAGTGTAGCTGTTGTCTACCATTTGCTGAGTAAACCGATTTATAGATATCGAGGAATAAAATACTGGAGAATGATGCGATTTTTCCGATTGGATTTCTTACTAGAAGCATTATATTATCACGAAAGACATCTACCGAGCAGTCAAACGACATGTTCATTAATTAATTTGCTATTGATGTCAAAGCATTTAATGCCATTATTTCTTGCACCAACAAACAATAATAATGATCCATTAGGAAATGAACCGAGTTTCATACAATACAGCAAATGTACCTCAAACTTCACGACGCTGACTTTTTCTTAGGTTCCTTCTTCATTTCACATAATCTTAGCAGACGTTGAATGTGACAGCCAAATCCTAGCAATTTTGTCTTCGTTCGTTAAAGCTCCAAACAATTGTGCCACATCAAATCTCGTGTTGCTTTTGTTTGGGATTACTGTTTTAATTACCATTAGATGCACTTGAACAATTTTAATTATTGAGTAGAGTCCGAGAATAGAAATGGAAAAGAAAATAGCCAAAGGTTTCTCAAAATTTAATTTTATTTGATTGGGCGAACGGGAAACGATTCGGTCATTCATATTTCATTTCTATAGGTGAAATTTGACCGTCTAAGAACTTTCAACGATCCTTTTATGGAATTAATTTTAAAACAAATGTGGTAAAACGTAAGTTAAAGTTTGTAACGTCACGCATTGTAGCCACCGAGAAACTCTATTAAGAGAATGATTGTTCCATCCCTCTGGGACTCCCCCATTTCGTCCTTTTTCCACGAGAGTAAACTCCAAGCAAGAACCATAAGTTGGAATGTCACCATCATAACGATTTATCCCAATTATTCATTCTTTGGAGATTACGACCTAATCCGAACAAACAATTTTTCATTACTTTTAATTTTAAATGTCTTTTGATTTAAAATTGTTGACGTAGAAAATATCACATTGGAAAGCTTTCATCGTTCCCCAGCAAGCGGATTTCAGCCACCCTTTTTAATTCCACTAAATCCGTGAATCGAACGAGTTTCTTGGAAATTGGGCTTTGACAATTTTTTTGCTTTATTTGGTGAAACAACAAGGAAAGTATTAATAAGGTCTTTTGTTCTTTCCAAAACAAACGTCTCACTTTGCCGCATTAAAATATTGCTTTGTTAAGAATGGTTAAGAAGTTGCGCGATAAAGCTTTGAAGAGGAAATTGAAAACTTACATGAGACCGCATACGCTTCAATTTATTAACTGATAACTCTGGACGACTGTATTTTACACGTGAGTGCAAAATGTAGATAGAGTTACTGCACGGCTCGATATTTATTGGTAGAGTTTGGTTCCATGTATCCTGCCATAAATCCTGATTTTGTCATATTTCAGTTAAACTGTTAATTTGAGACACAAATGATAAAGGTTCTCCTGTTTCCATATTAGAAACTTCTGCATAAATAATCATTGATTGTGCAGTGCATTGTTTCAAACATTCATGTTGGCAGAATAATGGAAAATCTGACACAACAATGTATGGTTTTGATAAAGAAGAATTTACGCGAAATGAAACATCAGCGGCGTCAAAATTATTCATTACTCATCTTCTTTAACAAAGGTCGCTTTATCGGTCTTCAACTTATTGGGTGGTATTAATAATAACTAGTAAATGCTTATAAGTAAATGCTTACTAGCATTTGCTTCTACTTTTTAGCATTAGCAAGTAGTAAAAGCAATTACTTAAATCCGTATTAATAATAAGAAGGTACTTGTTGCTAATACTTACTAGTAAATGCTAGTGGTTTTACAGGAAGTGCTTAGACATAGGTCTAGTATAACACAATTATTATTATTATTTAGTAAATGTTAATTGGTACAAATTTAAGTTGCAATATAAATATTTCAAAAATTTTGTTACTCTCTATAAGTTTTAAATGAAAATATTAATTAGTAAATTATTAAATCATTAAATATTATGGATTATAAGTTACTTATAACCAAAAGAAGTAGTTGCCTAGCAGCCAATTATTTATTTTTGTGATTTCCTTTAAAAGTTAAAGTTTGAACAAATTAATCGTAATGGAATTGAATACCTACATATTTATTAAATCTCGACATCTATTCCAAAATGCTAAGAAATATTTAGAATATTTTGAAACCGTAGGTTGGTTATTCCCAACATTTTCCCCGACACCTAGTTGAAAACTTGAAAACTCGTTTCCGCTTAAAAAATGTCAAAGAATTTTACAAATGTAAATTTTACCAGGGTTCTCCGTATATCGTTAAAAAATCATTTTTTCGAATGAATTAAGCGCTTCTCTACTAGTTTTCTCTATCATGTTTTCCCAAAAAATGTTTAGCCATCCATTGAATGTGATGGGGTAAAAATCGGTACAATTTGATGAATTCACGTTCTGAAAGGTCTTCTCGTCCGGTTTTATATGTTTTACTTCTCATAATTTACAAAACATCTTGAATACCAGTGCATCAGCACGCTGATGAGCAGACTGGTAAATTTGTAAGTATTTACTTATAGCATTTAGTATCTACCAGTTTTTATTAATACATATGGTAGTTTATGCTTGTAAGTACTTACTATAAGCAAAAGCTTATGCTAAAAAGCATAAAGCAAGCAAAAACTTTATTAATAGCAATATAAGTATTTACTTATAAAATTGTAAGTATTTATAAGCAATTGCTAATTTTTATTAATACCACCCATTGTCTTGATCGAACTCAACAGTTCAATGGGTCACTTTCACTTTCTGAATAACTGGCTGGTTTAGAATTATGTAAAAGTTTACATACTGTCACTTGAGTTTGCAGTTACTGGTAGGGAAAATTGTGAAAGTAAAATAACAGTTTTGGGATACGATTATTCCTCCTCCTCCTCCATTTCTTGATTAAAATCAATATCGCAGAATGTGCATTCTCTGACAAACGTTAATAAAACTCGAATCTCGCAAATTTAATTAAAATGCATAATTTAACGTCTAAAGTGATATAAAAACAAAATTAACGTGGAGTTGAAATTATAAATCTGTGCGTTGAACCTCGAACGTGTTTGAGTCGTAGACACGTGCGACATAAACGATGGTTGTCGTGTGCACATATTTTAATTCTCTTGAATTTATGAGAACTCCTCTATCTACTTTCCTTAATTTCCGTCGTTTCTTTCCGTTTTCATTTTCCAGCAATTCCACGTTTGCAGCCGACAAACGTTTTAGATTAGACATTCAAGCGCGTTTCTCGCTTCTCTGATTCACACCTGCACAATTCTGCATATTTATCTTAATCTCTCTGATGTTAATCCTGCGATAAAAATGTTTGAGCGCTTTGACCTAAAAATGTACATCAAATTTCGCTTTTGTAAGCTCGGAAAAATTACAAATTCAAGTCTGCTATGCACTATCGCTGTGATATTATGAGGATGTATGGATAGAAATTTATGGTGTGCCATGTGGTTCCTGGCAATAACAATTTCCAGTCCGCAGCTGCTACTGATGCGTACGAATGGTAGAAATCGCCTAAGTTTCCCATCTTCTGCCATAGTAACCTACATAAATGAAGTTAATATTCCTGCCACGACTTCATGTCAATCCTGCACTTGCATCGAATCCCTCTCAAATTTATATTCAGATGGGCTACAGTTCATATAAACTTCACACTCTTCGAGCAAAGCCTTTGCACGTTTTTGAAGGAAGAAATCTGAACTAGCCTGTTATAATTACAAAAGTCACATCGGATTTTATCGAATTTTTAAAGTCCGTCAACAAATAATTAAGTTTGAATTTTTAGGTTGTCGCCAGATGACCAAATTTTTGACGATTCGAAACAATTTGTGCTCATTAAATCGGAAACTACGACAGATCGAAAGAAACGGTCTTTGCCATCGTTTTTTTCGCGAATTTTTAGCTAAGAATTCGTTTTTAGATTTTCTGAAAATCAAAAACTCGATTTTTTGGAAAAAATGCACGACTAAAACTGTGTCAAAATTCTGAGGTCTGATATCTCGCTTATCTTTTAGAGTAAACTTGCGTGATTATAGTTCATTTTACGCAGAATTTTTCACAGAATCTAAGTCTGAGCTCAAAATTCACAGGCGACAACAAACAACTCAGCTATGGCCGATTAAAGTTTCAGATAGTTGATTTTCATTTTTGAAGCTAAATTAAATCTCGAATAATATTGCAGATATGAAGAAACGGTTGCGCCATCGTTTTTCTCGCAATTTTTTTCTTTTGAAATCGCCCTCAAATACCCAAAATTCGATGGCCGCGAAAAATATTTCAGACTCAACCGATGAAATTTTTTCAACTTTTTGTTTTTTGACCAAAACTCATAAACTATTTGGCCGATGAATCTCAAATTTGGCCAGTTAATAGAATTCGAGCTACTCTTTCGATTGATGTAAATTTAAAGATATTAAACGTCGTTTTCATTTCAAAAAAAATCTTATTGAAAATCACCACAAAAAGACCTTTTTTTGGTCAATGTTTTGTTTTCTTTGAAGGAAATTTAACTTATTTGTGCTCATTTTTCGCAGAATTTCAAGCTAATTCCAGAACCAAAAAGAATTTTTAACGTAGGTCAACAAATCACTGAGTATTCGCCGTTTGAATTTTTGGGTTGTCGCCGGAAGGGCAAATTTTTGAAGATTCGAAACAATCTTTGCTCAATACCTCGAAAACTACAACTGATCGAAAAAACGATTTTCGCCTTCGTTTTTCTCGGTATTTTTTAGCTAAGAAATCGTTTTTAGATTTTCCAAAAGTCGAAAGTTGGAGTTTTTTGGAAATAAAGTTCTGAAATCGATATCTCATTTATTTTTCAAGTCAACCTGCGTTAATATAGCTTATTTTACGCAGAATTTTATGTATATTTTAAAACTGGGCACGAAATTTACATACGACAACAAATAACAGAGCTATGTCCGATTTAAGTTAGATGAGCACAAATAACTTTGAGTGATTTTACTCAATCACCTCCAGATTTTGTATCTTCAGCGAACACCACTATTTAGAATCTCTTAATAAATATGGGAGATAACAAAGAACCAATTATTTACGTAAATTGAACTGCCATCTGCTCTAGCAACACTGTCAACAATGCCAGTGTTTATCCGATCGTATATTAGACAGAATAACAATACTATATCACGGAGGCGATGGTTTAACCTCAAACGTTTTGACATGACAAACAATGCTGCCAACTACGTTCAAATTTCAAAGCTGCCATGTACAATTTGCAGGAATAGCGTCTTTTTAATGAAATTACTGAAACTGCACAGGAGTCTTTACGACCCCGATAAATGCTCTAAAATTAATTTGACGTTGAAACTATTATTACCTACTCGTTCACTATATTGCAGGACAATTTCTACGATAAGGCAATCCGTTATTTCTAAGCTGTGCTTCGCTAGCAGCAGGAAAAGCCTCAGGAAGCTTAAAATAATCTATTGCTTGGATCGCGCGACACGCGATTTTCGCAATAGTGAGACTTTGTCTATTAATAACCTAGTTCTGCAAATTGCAAAGAAAAATATCATTTCGTGATGTTCGTTTTGATGTATCCTAACGATGCTAAATTTAATCATTTGCTTTTTCAACATCAAAGGCCTATTTCTATTTATTTAATGGTTGTATTTTCTGGGACAGTTGTTTTGGGACGTTTGTATTTTGATTTTTCCACTCGCCGACTTTTCTATTCATTCTTTATAAATAAAAAGAGATTTCAAAGTTGCGTCTCTGGAGATGGAATTGGTGAAGTAAGTGGGATTCTCGTACGGAAAAAAATGATGGCATTTTGAGGAGATTTCAAGAAAAAATAGCGGACGTTATTCATTCGCTTCAACTTGGAAGAAATTAAAGAAATTTAGGCCAACCTTTTCTGTTTATCTCAATAACACTCGATGCAGTCCCGAAACTTTCAGTTAAATATTATCTTGCTCTTTTGAACTGTAACTATTTCGAGGAGAGTTGAAGTAAATTACAACTTTTTGCAGCACTTTTCGTTACGCAATAAATACACCTCAATTTCTAGTTTTCGAATGCAACACGTAATTGGACCGTCGATAGGAAACGATAGGTCTTCTGGATCAGTGAATGTGTCAGCTGCAGGAAATCTTAGTGGAAAGCCGCTTGCAAGCTGCTCTACTAAGATAAGAAAATGAGATCTTAAAGGCGCAGAGGAGACCCTCGATTCTGAGACTGGGCTGAAATCGCTCCGAGTTTTGCTATCAGCTGAGCCGATTGGATTGACGACTGCTGTTGATTCAAACAACAATGCTCACACCGAAAAGCGCTTTTATTCCGGTTAATTAAAAACTGACGCAGTGCTGTCAAAAAGAAAAATTTACAGTAACGGTTATTAAGAAGAAATTCGTTTAAGATAATTTATTACGGGACTGCATTAAATGATTTAACACACTCTGGATTTAATTATACTTGGGACGAGCTGGCATTTCTTAGGGGATTTAACGAAATTATTTCAGTCTGTGCTCTACGCCGGATTCAAAGATTTTATGGTGTGTTACATGA
This sequence comes from Gnatocerus cornutus, assembly GCA_029298725.1. Classification (NCBI taxonomy): domain Eukaryota; kingdom Metazoa; phylum Arthropoda; class Insecta; order Coleoptera; family Tenebrionidae; genus Gnatocerus; species Gnatocerus cornutus. The sequence goes on from CM055514.1 coordinate 5,746,936, forward strand.
ACACAGTTTTCATCCTCCCTATTCGAGGTCATTTTTTCCTTTTTGCATTTTTCGTCTCGATCGGGCGTCGTAATTAAATTCTACCTTTCAGTTTTGATAAAACCTAAAACAAGGCTCGAGAATCAAAGGGAGATTAGATTGGCCAGACATGCGCTATTGCCCGGAAATTATTGTTTTCGACGGAATGGAATAAACGTACAGCGGTGCATTTGAGGGTTCCGAGTAGACAAGAAGGAAGTTGAATCAGGGCGGTCATCCTGAGGGAGCTTTTCAGGCCGCTTTGTGCAAATGTCTTGCCGAATCGAATCCATGCAGAAAAAGGAAATTGACTTTGAAAATCACATTTCTGATTGGGACATATCTATTTGCAAAGCTGCCCTTTTCGAATAACAAATTTCATGCCTATCATAACATTGCTGAAAGACGGGGAGACGAGGTTAAAGCCGCTTGTACAAGCTCCATTTTACTGTAATTTGAAGCTGAAGAAACTTAAGGAGACGAAAATATTCAGAAGTCTTAGAAATTTGAAAAACTAACTCTGCAAGATGTTGTGGTAACTGATGACATTCGCTTTTACAACTAAACTTCTGAATTTCTGCTTCAACTGAGATTAGTTTCTATGCCCTAAGGCTGGTGCTAATATCATGAACCGGCCATCCATTTACACCATGTCCAGTTAGCTTAATGAGATTTCACGTACTCGGTGCTACAAAACTAAGTAAACAAAAAACTTAAACATGAATTCAAATTTCTCTCACAGCGATGAAATTAATAAATCGAAAGATGAGCTTTGAAAATCCCGATTAAAATAGTGCCGTAATAAAGTCCAAAGCGACGAGTGGGTGTTAAATCAGTCGATAAGCGCGTCGTCGATTAGATCAACTCATTTGTAGTCGATTGTGGAAGCGTCGGCATCTTCAACGCTGGTCACGCTTTAGGTCACTGGTGCTAGGCTAGCCTTCGGAAAACATGTGAAGCGTCGCGATGCCGAACCGGCGGTTGAGGCATATCAACAAGGTGCTTTTTATAAAACACTTAAATCACTCTGATATTCCTAGCATCATCATATTAAACTTCAACTTTCTAACTACTTCAACAAGTTATTGATGAATTTTATTTATCAGTTGCGCTCGTGATTATTTTTACAACCATCTTCAATGGTTTAACCGCAGGTGTTACGGTAAACGCGTTTACCCTTAGCATCCAACAACTGTTACAAATTGCTAATCATTTTAATTAACCGCTAAATAAAACAGAAAAATCCGGTGAATATTTACGACACCCTCGTTTTCCCCCTCTTGAAATTATGCATATTTACGACTTTTTATTTCGCATCAAAATTAAAAGCTCCACCGTCCATATTTTTCCAGACTTTACCATTCGAATTTCGAGTCGCGGAAAAACCGCAATTACATTTGCTTCAGAAAGTTGTAGATAAAAAAGAGCTTTGAACCCTCTCTGCAGCCCTGAATGCGGACAACGTTTTTTACGAGCTTCGTGGGTCAACTGGTCACATTCGGCTCTAAGTTCTCCTCCCACAGATCACCTATTAAAATGCGCAATATTCTACACGGGGTAGTTTCGCCCCAATATATTGCTCTGGTTATAAAGGAATTGAGTCTTCTACCTTGCACGGGGGTTATAGTTTGAGATTTATTGGGTTAATTTGACTGCATTTATTGGGGGCAGAGGATGGTGGGTGTCAGCAAAAAATCACGTCATCCTGGGGTGGCTTTTTGGGATTTATAACAGCGCGTTTATTACTACAATTTATTGTTATGATGCACCCAATAAAAATGTTACAGCTCCCAGTTTTTCGAATCATTAATTTCTAATGAAAAATGCCTAATTATTTCTAGTTGTGATGGTTTTTAGAATGAGTGTTATTTGTTTCACGTGGAAAAGAGGAAGACACGAATTTGAAAACTTGCAATATTTTTCAATGTAATGTTGTTCGTGGCGAGCTCTTGGTCCGTTACCGTTATCGCTAATGGTTATGCTGACAGTTCCTGCAGCGATTCTTGCAGCAACAGTAATGCCACCACGAATGTTATTATTACAGTTGTGAGAAAAAGTGCACAGGTACGAAAAGTGGCACGAAATGAAAAACGTGCTCCCGGCGCATTCACCATTTTTCGAAATGTTGTTACAAAACTATGTTCTGTTATTTTGAAAGGTTAGGAAAGTTTATTCATTTTTCAATTCAATCAAATAAGTAATGATAAAGTTATTAACGTAAAAAGTTCAGTCAAGTTCCAGAGTCTTCGCGTTATGAGGACTTAGTCGCAAAGCCACCTAATATATTCACCCCGTATTTGTTATTGTAATAAGAAAGTGAACGGAGCAATGTAATAAGACGTGATATCTAGCGGACGGCAGCACCATGAGGTTGTGATCAGAGCTGATGAGAATCTGTAGGTTATATTGGAGGAAACACACCTAAGCTGCAACGGCAGCTCGCCGGAACGACTTTATCTTTGAAAATCTCGGATTTAGATTTGATCCTACCATCTGAATACTTTGGCTACAGGAGCAAAATAACACTTTCAGCTCTCTATGGGGTATGTATTTCCAAAGGATTCGAAACTACGTACCTATACGACTTCGTCTAAGGATTTAGCTTCTCTAGATTAAATTCGGGAAGCGTATGCGAATTGACGTTAAACGAAAATCGACGAACCGTCAAATACGTAATAATTACACGTTAATTGGCACGAATGTCTTTACTAATTTCACAGGTGAATTTTAGTGGAAAAACTATTTGATTGGTTGGCAGGTGGAAACAGGTGTGGGTGGATATAAAAGACGAAATTGCCTGGCGGCTTCTTACAGTGCTTAAACTAAGCTCCTTAAATTGTAGCCTATTGTAGTTTAGCTGGTATAATTTGCCCGTTCCAACGCGGCATTGTTAAGCTTTTTATTGCAATTATCTGAGGAATCTTAATTAAGGTTTTTCTCGTATTTGCATATCTTTTTATAATTGGTAATAAAGGAGCAACGAAATTCTTTATCGATCACACTAAAACCGATGGTGGCGAAATTGTCATGATCAAATTTATGATAATTTACTTTCATCGAAATGGATTTTATAATTGCAGTTTAAAATGTTTCCCGGAAATTAGACCACAACATGTTTCGGGTTATACATATTTTAAATACAGGTGATAATAGTTTCAAAAGTCAATTGATTTTTAATAGCGACAATACTGTAAAATAGATTTTACGAGTTGTCTCAAAATTAGCGAATTCCGAATTCAGAGCGCGATAGAGGGAACCCAGTGGTGCCCGTAAATACTTAAAAAAAATTGTTTCGCACTTCCTGAAGAAGATGTAAGCACTTTAGTTTTGTTCAATGCGACAACATTGCAAAACTCCCTCCTAATCTATCTTATGATTTCTATTTGTACTGCTTAGATACGTTCGAAATCTCGTAACTGACATTGTCAAGTAATGTCAATTTTGCCACTTTTAAGCAGCTTGCTCACTAAAGAAAGACGCACATCTTAACTGACGACCCAAGTTTCGTGTGCTAATTTTTGGATCGTTGCGGTAAGCGGCAAGAATCTGCTTTTCCATGTATGAAATCATTACAATACTAGCGCGTTCAGCGACAAAAGACTTCTGGAGTTGGCTGACGCAGTCGATTGGGCTATCGCTTATGGTATAGGCGAACAGCTACCACAGGTCTGTTATCTGATGCCTCCAAAACCAAATACGTGCTTGCGTATTTATTATTTGAATACAAATCCATTATTTGAATCAAATTTTTAGCGGGGTGACAGATTTTGACAAAATGTAAAGTTGCTTGCATTCATATAGTAACAGACTAATATCTAGCCACGTTGCCATTCCATTTAAAAAAAAAATTACAAAAATTTAATATTTGTTTACTCTTAAATAAAGCAAATTTTTCAAGAAATTGTTTTACATTATTATTAGCCACTATCATCTACACCATAAATAACAATAAATACTGGAATTTTTACCCTGCATTTGAAAAAAATGCAGTTCAAAGAGTGCACATTCAGATCAACGTAAAGTCCGTTTTTTTTTTAAAAAAACCACCAACACCGCAATCTTCCCCTACATTACAACCGGCAACGTTGCCTAGGGAGATTTTTGGTGACAAAATAATTGTCAAATTTTTGACATTTCTGAAAATTAGGCAGTGTTTCCGTTAAAAACGTTTCTTTTACAGCCTGTTGGATTGCAAATCAAATGATTTAATAGTGAATAGACTCGGCACAGCCTGAAAGGCCGTTTTGTGTAATCAAATTGTCAATTAGGCAAGGTCAATTTATCTTTGTGGGGAAGTCCCAAATCTTTTTTTTTCATAATTGAACTACTGACGTGCAACGCTCTGAATTCGGAATTCGCGAATTTTGAGAAATGGAAATTGGCGCACCACCTTGAAAGGGAGTAATTGGGTGTAATTCCAAAATAATTCCAATATTCAAAGTCATAGTAACGTTGCTGTTTTATTTTTGGCGTTAGTCAGGCCGGCTCATGAACGTGTAATGTAACTATGGTTTCATGTGAACGATGCCACTGATCGACATTGTTGATTCAAAAATCTTTTCAACAGTTTTCAGGCATTTTTCACAAGATTTTTCCAATTTTTTTTGCACCATACCTTTAAGCAAAATGTTCTTTATGTAATAAATTCAGTTGAACGTGAAATTATTGCTCAGAAATCGCATTAATAAACTTTTTCTCTTGAATTCTTCATATCTCGAAAAATTGAAGACATGGATTTTTTTAACATTTTTTCGGTGATCTATGGCATTGTTCGATGATACAGTATCACGGTGGTGCGCGACTTTCCGGACATCTGTAGATTGAAATAAAACATAGGAAATTTCATGAAGTTCAAACCAAATGCATTGGTTTTTACTACCAATTTTGTATTATATTTAGAATGTATGTGTAATTTTTTTCAATGCAAATATGATTTGAATTGTATTTTCTACCTGATTTTAAACTATAAACCCAACAAACAATCTGAAAATTACATTATAGCTCCAATTGTTATAAATTGCAATAAAGAGGAATGTTGAAAATGTTTCCACAGAAATTGGAAATAATTTAATTATTTTAATGTTCATTAATTTGAAAACATATTTTCAAATAACTTCTGACAGACGATGTTTCGTTTATTTTTAACACAGTGTAACATAGATAATAAATTATTTTAAAGCTACAGGAAATGTAAATATTTCCAGTACTTGGCAATTATAGTAATTTAATTTCAAATGTGTTTAGATGCTACTATTCGTAAGGTGACGTTGATTTATTATGTTCATAACAAAGACGTCGTATTACATAACGCATTTAGATTGCAATGTGACATATAAATTAAGATATATAAGCTAAGTAACGTAACTGTATTTCTCTCCTTAGCTGTAAATCTGGTCAGGCATATTTTCCGCATTTTCATCTTTCCGATCAGCTCTCCTAGATATATCTAACATGACATAAGACGGTGCCGTCCCTTTTAATACGTGCAATAACTGTGAGACCTTTTCTTGTTTGTTGAAAAACTTATAGCCGCCTTCTCACACGAGATAATCCCTCTAAGCCTGTATTTATAGAAAACCGGGGAACTTATCAGTAACAGAGTGACATACGCTATAGCGAGGGAGCACAGGTCACGAAGATCCAGCATCAAACTCGCAACAAAGGGATAGAATCGCATTTAGAAGCTCACAGGGGATTTACGTCCGCCATTGACATCTCCAATCACGGCTGCGTAGGCTCTTCTAGCGCTTGACCGGGGACAGATGACATCATAAATCTGCGCCAAATCCCGGATCAAGGTGGTGTGTCGTGGCCCTGCATCCAACCTTTTATAGCAGGAATCATGCAAACGGGATGGTTAGGGTGCTCGTTAGTTCCGATCCGAATTCTCAAGTAGGATTCAGAGAGATATGATCGACGATGAAAGTACTCCTCAGGCACACAAATTGGAACCGATTTGCGACCAGATTACAGATAAATCAAAATAGAATATTGGTGGAACCAAACTGAACACTTCCCTCCAACTCGAACGGTTATTAAAAAGAAAACGTCTTGTACCTTCTTGTTATATAAACACTTGTGTGGCAAAACGACAAAATAAACTAATGCCAATACTTGAAATTTCAATCAGACGGCACGTCGCGTGAAGAGCAATTTCAAACTTCTTTGGGTTAAAATCATAGGGGTGCAGAGCATCTTTACATTCTCGTGATAATTTAACTTACAACACCAATTTTATCTCCTTGTCATCAAGGTTCAGAAACTAAACAAAAGGGTCTCTACCTTGGCGTAGTAACTTTCTCATTATGAAAAGCTACAACACTGCACATTCTCCGCTATTCCAAATTGCACAAGAACGTAACTTGGGCTTTCAGCCAATCTTCAGAATAGGCGAGAAAATCCCGAGTGACTTATTTCCATGTTATCGTCTCTCGCAGGTAAACCATATGGTCCATCGTCACAGAAAAGTGGATTTAGATAGTTCCATTTAAAAATGTAGTAAAGATAGTAACTTCACGCTTCCCGTGTTCCCACATATGTGCGCAACTAACTTTGTATTGTGCATTAATAATGCAGACTTACTGAATATGAATACGCTAGAATTCCAACAATAGAGTTAGTTGTGTACTCGTTTCAGAATTTCCAAGTGCACGGGTATATTTATTAATTAATTCATTTCATAAATCATTAATATTCGACTCGATGAAATGGTGCAGTTAATGGAATTTTAAATTTGGTTATTGCTTTTTCCGGACTCGTAATTGCATTAAGTAGGATGTGCTTTTTAGCTTATTTTACGAAATGGATATTTTACGATGAGAGCTGTGACCCACCAATGTATAAATGTTAATTAGTTTCAAGTTTAAAGCCGTAAAGAGGTTTAGTTACAGTGTTACAATAACGGTGCACTATGTGCTTAAAACCAAAGTTTTAATCGGAACTGGCTTAATTTAACAATATAGGTACGTAGCTTGCAGCGGAAGCTTGCATAACTAAGTGCTTTTTTGTAATGGTTTGAGAACGGTTTTCGTTTGAGTGTTTACAGAGAGAATTAAATTTATAAGCGATTTTTTTAACTTCACATTTATAGACTGCAGTACCAGTTAAAACAGTCAAGCTCATAACTACGATTTGAAATATGAATGTTTTTTGTCCATCATGTTGACCCAGTACGAGTAATGACATTAGTGCATCATATAAAAATATAGTAGTGCAGAAATAAGCTTTCCCATAATAATGTACAAAGAGCGCGAATTATTTAGCTAGATCTAAATTTCGCTCTCATTAAAATTGTATTAATCGTTCTTTTTTATGGGCCACAGAGGAGCAGTAACTTGAAAAAACGTCAAAATGTGTGTTAACAAGACTTTAACAGAAAATACTTGCTTTTTCGTATTGTTGAATTGTAGTGCAATTACTTTTATTACTGCCAAGAGTGTATTCAAAATTCTCCATATAATTTTCATGAGTTCCCACAGTTGTGTAGAGAAACCGTAATTCATTAGCAGTAATTGAAAATTCGCTGACAAATAGTTTAAACACGTAGATGAATATTAGCGTCAGCTCGAAATATCGACGTGTCAGGTAAGAATTTAAAGTCGAGGGAGAAATCAGACAGAAAGCACGCACCGACTTACTTCGCTTTTCGCCATTTTGTATAATAGGGAGATTTCGAGAACCTAAAATGAGCATAACAAAGAGAATACCAGATAATGCTGATGGAGGCAAAGTTGGAATTGCCATCAAAATTTGCTTTGTTACGCTCACATTGAAAAAATCCCAAAAAACGAATAGTTAAAAGAGAGCAATTTCATGCTCTCAAAACAAGAACTACGACCGGAATTCAAAACGACCTAACTCTTTACCTTTCTGTGCAAATATAAAATAAATTTGGGACGCCTTCTGCATGCGGGAGCTTCGGGGTTTGTAGAGGAGGATAACAGCGGTGTCGTTTACATTAGTAATTAAAGCAAGCTTGTAATTACACGTAGCTGACGCCAGATGACGCTGACATGAAGAGTGTGATTGCAAGAGTCAGCAGGAGGCGAGCTATTACATCAGCTCTTTCTCCTGCTTCGTGCAAGCTCATCTTTACTACCGCCGTTCCAATATTTAATTAGACATACTACCGGTGTTTGTTAACTTATAGTTTGACTTCTTTTTGTGCACCTGCCTTTCAGTTAAATTGGCACGTAACGAGCGTATTTATGATAATGAAAGCGCAATTTTGCTAATTAGACAACCTCAGTGTATACCTACGCAAATAAAATGGCACTTTCGAAAATTACACGATGCGGATATTTAATTTTCATTAAGTGCGCCCAATTTCCAGTTTGGCGCTTCGCGGGTTCTTCTAATGGGATATTAAAGAAGGAATTCAATTAGCCAACCCGTTAAAAATGTTATCTAAGCATGGGAATTTGAAGTGTGATAGATAGAAACGCCTTTTCCGCATCACGGAAACTAAAATAGGTAATTAATAGGAACAGAAACCTCATTTCTCATTCTGGAATAATATTTTCTTGTTTCACAGTTTACGCACACGTTTGCCTCCCCCGCATCAAAAATGTTATCGTTATTAATTTAAAAACAAAAGTATGAGTTGGATATTACATCTCGGCAATTTTTCATTTCATCTTCCAAACTGGTCAGGCGGTCCACAAATTCGAACAAAGCTCCCTGAACTGGAACATTTTTTCTATGTTCTTTACTTAACTTGCTTCCAGTGAATCGAGCAACTAGAAAACTCATTACGATATCCGAAAGCTATTTCAAGAATCGAAGTCCGTTCTATCTCAGATGGAGCCTGTGTATAATCAGTTCGGTCGTGTCCGGCAGTAAATGAAAATTGCTTTAGCTATTGCAGAATGTGCCACTAGTGCCAATTTAGGCCTCCGTTAATTATGGTTTCTCGCCTCAGCATACCATTCAATGGCGCTGATATGCCACTGTGTGTTCCAATAGTCGAGCTTCGTTAATTTGTAGCGTAACATAGAGGATAGTAAATTTGTCTGATGGCGCGCTTTGTGCCATCGAGTTGAACAAGAAATTATCTCTGGTGTTAGGTTTAGAGGAAATAATAGTGGACGAGCGACGCGACAAAAGAGCTGGGTCAAAGCAAAGTCACTTAATAAATCGTAATAAATGTAGAAAATTGGCTAAAAACTCTTCGGTTCTAGCCCGAAAACTATTTGTTTCTTTAATTTGCTGCAGGCGCTTTTGAGACTGCTTGTTTTAGTGTACATATTTACCCAGAAACTTTCATAAAGTTTTGACGACACAATTCTATTTGTGCTGATACAAATAACTTCGCATGGAAAAACGAAATTACAAAATCTAATGAAAATAGAGAAAATCAGCAAACCAATACAGTAAGGTATTATTGTATCTTTTTGCTTTATTGACATCGGGGAAAATTCAATAAAAACTTACTAAAAAGTCCGTTCTTCAATTAGTGCAAAGAGTTGTGGGACCTATCAGTAGGAACGTTTCCGTTTCCCGTTCAACCCTAGCAAATGTTGTCACTTAGCTAGATGGATGCTAGTCTTAACATTTCCGTCCCTCGACGCAGGCACATTCCAGTCCTTCTGTTTCAGTTGTAACTTACGATGTTACAGTCAATTTTCGTTATTACGAAAAGCCAACTGCTACCTCTTATATTCGTCTTATAGTCATAAAAAATCTCCTCAAAGCGATTTTTCCAATTCTAATTTACCATGCTTCGATATCTTAAAATATCTAAACTTTTACGAATCATTCCTATGAGACCCTGATTTGAGAAGTTTGCTAACCACATGATAAATTGAATGGGATATTGGCCATTTACGAAACAGCTTATTTCACCTGTCGATATCCCTAATTTTCCAACAACCGGAAGAGGCAAGGAAAGTTTAATTTCCATTTTGACGAATTTAAATATAATTCGCTGAGAATTGATCGAAACTTTGGGAAGATGCAATTTAAATGTAAACTTTACGACGAAGCTTCCCACTTATTTCCGGCAAAATTGCTTTCGGGTCGGGTTCTACATCTCTTCTTGCAAATTATGAATGTATACGAATATGTATGTGCGACAATTTCAAGAGAAAAGTTCGCGAATCTATTGTAGTCGCGAAATCTGGTGCTGTGGCCTTCAATGCCTATTCTAAGTCGCAATTTTGTAAAAATGTGCATCAGTCGGACCTCAGAAACAAGATTCTCGTGAACATTTTCCTATACGACGCTCCGTTATTTTTTATTTTTTTTTTAAGTATTTTACTTGATTTCAATTTTTTCGACTAAAATAAAAACAGAAAAAAACTTTCTCAATTTATTTGTTTTCAGAAGATAGAATTTGGACTATAATTTAGAATTTAGCGCTTGGTTACAGTTATATTTGAATATTCAATAATGTGTGTGAAGTTAGGTCGTTATCGTTTGTCTTAGCGTATCAAATTAATGAAATAATAACATAAACAAAATCACTTTTTAGATAATAGTCGAATATGATATTGACGTCAATTCGAAAAAAGAAACGCCCTTTTATTATTTGTTTTCGTTTTTTTTCCAATATTTTTTGTCTAATTTTTTTAAATTCCGACACCCTTCGTTTTCTCTCGTGTTGTTCCGTAACCAGCTGACAGCTGTTTTCCCGCGTTTTTGTTTTAACCTCTTCTGCCGGAGGTTGTTGCTGCAAAAGTGCCTTAAAATTACAATTTCATATCTGCGACAAAGAGAATACAGTGAAATATTAGCCGATGGCGCTTTTCAGCGCTGGTGAAATACTAATTAGTGACACTAACGCGGTGTTTTAATTAAACTTCACAACTAATAAATCAAAACTTGTGTTCGTTAACTTCTCACATTAATATAAATTTCCAAGTTATTACAACTTTATGTGTGGTTGAGTGTCTTTCTTAATGAAAATATTAAATTTTATCCGGTTCGAATTTAAATGAACAGTGCGATATTAAAGGATTTTATCGAAATATGTCTTCATTATTGTCAGCCGAATTGGCCGCTACGTGCAGCGCTCTCGGTTATTATGATGCGAAATCTAATAAGTACTATGCAGATTCTAATACTCTTGAGACAGTGAAAGATTTAATTCGGTACTTGAGGAGGGATGATGAAAGTCATGATATACGGAGACAGCTTGGAGAGATTAAGGTTTTGCCCAACGATTTAATACCTTTACTGAAGAGCTATTGGGAGGAGACGGATCTTTTTGATGTCTTGCTACGGTAATTTTTTTTCTCAAATTTATTGCAGAAAAAGGTCTGTCAAATTGTTAGGTTAGTTGTCAATTAATTCAGCGCAACCCGCCACACACCTGAGTTTGGTTCGTTGCATAACAAGGAGACTGAATATAATAAGATAAGAGAATAATTTATATAAGAAATTTATCTCATTCCAGAGCGTTTTCACCGAAGTCTTTTGTCGTCTTAAATTAACACGAAAATAATTACCATTAATGAGTTTATTTTGAAACTTCCGGAATTGTGGGGACTATCTTGTTGTTTTTTTTCAGTCTCATGGTAAATCTAACAACGCCAGCTCTGATGCTGTGGAACGAAGAAGTTCCCACTGATAAAATAACCCGAAATCATTTTCTACAAATTGAAGATCACCTGAAGAGCTACAAACAAGTCTTCGCCGATGAAACATTCTGGGCGGTACTCAGCACCAGACTGAGCAAAATTTTAGAAACTGTGAGTATTCAGCAATGATAATTGCAGCTTCCAGACTGTCGACTTTTAAACTTAAATTAAAATGGATTTTCTCAAAAAAAGCCGCAGTGCTCTCATTAGTGGAATTAAATGAATGTTCATTTTATTGGTTGTAGTCCGAAACTAACTCAAATCTTTTACAGATTTAAACGTAATCATGATAAGTATTCAGCCACGTACAGCTTTTAATTAAAACTGTTGAGCTACCAAACAGACAAACTTTTGCTGTTGTAAAATAAAGCTGCTATTTTATCGTCTGTAAATCAGTCATTTAAATATTTAATGATTTTACCTAAGACTAACTCTTAATTTAAACTTGAGAAACAATTCTGAAATACGCGCGAACTTTTCCAGCGGGCTTCCAATTAGTTAGTGGAGTAATATTGGCAGTTTACACAAGATTGTTCTGTCTTAGGAAAAGCCACAGTTGGCTTTACAATGCAGACTTTGGAATAATGTTACTGCAAACTAATGTTTCAACTGCGATAGGAAGTTTTTATTGGGTGGAGCCCGCATTAAAGTGGATCATTTGTCCGAAATTTAAATCGTAAGGGAAATTTTGAAATATGACTTTTTTGTTACAATTGCGGCGAACATTGAAAGCGAGTTTAAGTGTAATTTAGTGAAATGTTCTGGAAGCGTTTTGGGGCATGTTTGAAACAGACGCCGTTATAGCTAATGTCTCTGTTTTATGCCATTTCCACGTAACTTTTGTTGTGTTTACTTAAATGCGAGTTTGAGAACGTTTTTTAATACCTGACCTTTTTTGTATTCAAGCATTACGCATGAAATTCCCGAAAACAGCTCTAAGGAAAATTGCGGCTATTCAAAAGAAGAGCTCCAAAGCACTTCATTTTGTTTGGAATAATTGATTTCGGGCTCATTTATTTTTAACTTTATTAGCGAGAGAAATCAGATTTTTTGAGCTTAGAAATTGTTGAGCAAGTTGTTGTTCTGTACAGACTTTAATTAGGAATTTAATCATGTTATTCCTTGCTGAAATTTTAATTAATTCGCTTTAAAGAAGTGGTTTTTGGGAAAGTTGGCGCATATCTCAACGAACTTTATCAATTATGGTCCCAATATTTTAACGTGTGGGGTGAAATTATTGACAGGGATGAAAAATTTATTCTTTTTTGTCTGACATCTTGGAGATTAATGCGAAATTTTGATAAAGAATAACGCAAAACGCCATCGACAGTTCTGTGACTAATTATCCGCTGATGGAGGTTGAAATTTGTCATTAATTTCAATCAGAACTGTGATTTTCAATGCATATGTATTTTTGCAGAGCTACGCCGAGCGTGGGGACGAAAACAGCCTGATAATAGAGCGAATTCTCATTCTGATTCGAAATATATTGTACGTCGCCCCCGATCCCAACACCGAAAAACGGCCAGACAACGACGCCAGCATACACGACCAGGTTCTCATTTTGATTTTCGTTTAAACCAACTCCCTGAATTTTCCGTAGGTGCTGTGGGCGCTACATCAATCTGGGATGTTGGATATAATTTTGTATATAACAAGTTCCACGAACGAGAAAGCTTATTACATGCACACTTTAGAGATATTGTCATTTATGCTGAGGGAACAGAGAGCTTCTGAACTCGCTCGGGCTGCTGTGCAGAGAAGCGAGACGGAAAAAATGAGAGATGAAGCAGAACTACTCGCGATAAGACACCGCGAAACTAACCAACGGCAACAAAAAGTAAAAATCTACACCGGAGCCAGGTAATGATATCTGTTGAATGGCGCATTTTGTCGACATCCCATGCATTTGCTCAAAATTATCACCGCATCGACGAATAGATCTGCTCAAAATTCTATAGAAATCGATCACTTGCATGTTACCGCGTGAAACTACAAATTGCCAATTAGGCGCCCAGCGGGATTTTTACACGTATTTGAAATTCATTGTTTCGTTATTTTAAAATACTGTCAGTTATTGGATTAATTTTGAGCTAATTGCCGATAATGCGCCGTTTATTGTGTGCCAACAACGCATTAATTAAGTATTTTTGATGAATATATTTAATTTCGTGCTCGAGCAAACATCGATTTTTTATTTGTTTATCTTTTATTGCAGGCATTCGACGTTCGGCGGCACATACGTCCTGAAATCAATGAAATCAATTAGTGACAACGAACTCATTTATCATAAACCTTTAAATAAACTGGAAGCTTTGAATTTCGACGTCGGCAAAAAGAAGCCGAAAACACCTAAAAATCGGATGCCGGTGCAAAGCAGCACGTTCGAGCGACGTTCAGCTTTTAGCATTAGATTATTCCTGAAAGAGTTTTGTGTTGAATTTTTAAATGGAGCTTACAATACGCTTATGTATCACGTTAAGGATAATTTAGTCCGGGCCAGAGCCCAGACCCACGATGAATCCTATTATTTATGGGCTCTTAGGTTTTTCATGGAATTTAATAGATGTTATAAGTTTGAAGTTAAATTAGTTAGGTAAGTCCTTTTGCATGTTTTAATCCACTTTGCCCGTCCTGTCGAGAGTTAAATGCTCGCTCCACTTTTTGCAGCCGCTAAATTACTCAATTTGTTTAATTTACACAAATCAGTTTTGTTTCCGTTTCGAGGCCTTCACACGAAAACGGGACGTTTATGGCTAAGTGAGTCAGTTTTTCAATTAAGACGCTGCTTTGTTTTATGGAAATTCTCACAACGCCGAATCTTTGCAAGCGAGGAAACCATTTTAACAACAAATGAAATTTTCCAACCTATTTGCCAATGGACAAAAAACAAATTGCTGAACTTTACGAAAAGTAAAATTTCATAATTTTCTTCGTGTCAAATGAACGAACAAACTAACGAGAAGAGACTTGCGAGGGCGTTTCTGACGAACTGCTTTCTTGTTTCTGACCTTTTTATTCCATTTTTGTTGCGAGACGACATCGAGCAAAAAAGACTTCCTCGCAACGTCACGAATACGATATTCAAATTTCAGAATAATTGGTGAACAAAAAAACAGAAATCGGAGGTTTTTTCACAGCCGCGAATTTAATCTTTTTTCTTTTAATTGCAGCGAAACTATGGCCGTGCAGACGTTTCGTTATGTCCAACAGTTGATGGAAAAGTTCTTCGACATGATCCAAACCGACAAAAAGAAAGTGGACTTGTGGTCCCGGCGCCTCCACCTCGCGTTGCTGGCGTACAGAGAGTTGCTTCTCACAATTTCCGCCATGGATAAATCTCCAGATGGCACCGTTCGGGACTCGTCAAGAGTGATTAAAAGCAACATATTTTACATATTAGAATATCGCGAGTTCATAATTACTTTGTTAATTACGTACAATGAATTGAAAATGTCTAACGCATATTTGAAGGATCTAATGGAAACTCAGCATGTTTTTATCAAATTATTGGAAAGTTTCTGCACAGCGAATGGCTCAGTTGTCGTGCAGAAAAACGCCAAGAAGAAGAGAAAAAAGAAGAAAGGTAAGAGTGTAACAGATTTTCCATTGTTGCCTTCGTAAGTAATGTGTTTGTTATCTGCGGTGGTCATTAATCTTGGGGATTTTTTTGACAGAAGAGCCCCCCTGTAAGTGGTTTTTGAAACGGTTATTTTTATAATGTTACGTCTTCTAATTGCGAGGGGACGCTCGAGGGGTGAATAATTCAAATCGTTAGGCAAGGAAATAAAAATTAAGTGAAAATTTTGCTGTATCAGTTTATACACGCCACAGTTGTCCTTGCTAGAAAGTATTGACAAACTTGAACTGCTCTACATTTTGAGCATCTTTCGTATTTGAATAAGTCGACTTCATAGGATTGGACGTCCTTTTTCAACCAATATTTGCCGCGAGATTATTACTCATTCATGTTTGCTTTTGTAAAACATGTTTTCCATGGTCTTTTGTCTCTTGGAATTTAAAATGATATTGCGCCTTTTCCCCGGAATTAGACTTGAATTTATTCATTTTTCCCCGGAACAAGACAAATAATTGAACTTAAATTCCTCTTGTTACATCAGTTAAAGTGGATAGACGTAATTTGTAATTTATATTTTACAGCGACCCAGGATGCCACTGTCGCACAACCAGATGTAAATTTAGACAGTCAGTGGGATGAAGTCGCCCCACAGCTGTCCACTGTTCTCGAAGGAAACATCGAGCTCGCCGCCGACGTCGTTCCATTTGACGCCGCCTCGGACGTTCCCATAGACGAACAAAAGTATGCCATAAAATAGAATTACTTTCCATTTTATTGGCGCAAATTTAATTATGTCAAAAAAAATTTCCTCATGTCGAGTTATAGCCACCCTGAGGCGAATCATAAAACACGGTCAACGTGTGTAGTAAAAAAATGTGATTGATGATATCGTAAAATGAAATGATTTTTTCTGCATCTTGCTTCTCATTAATTCTTGTATTCTTTAACAGGTCCGAAGCCATGATAAATGTTCAGCGGAAGTTGAGGAATTGGGAGTTCGAGAGTGCAATCAGTCTGTTGCGTGCTGCAAGGTAAGATGCCGTTTATTGATTCGTTCTTTTGCTGACTTGGAAACTTCCACATCTTGAAATTTTGAATACTTTCGAATCTCTGTGTATTTATGGGGAAAATCCCAACGTGTGCTCTGCATAAGTTGCAAACTCTGCCTCGCACGGAACTAATTAACCTGCGCAAACACTCGACATTTAAGTTTAACTTAACGCTTAAACACCTAATTACTATAATATGAGGCATACCGCGGTTATGTTACATTTGCTCTGTATAAGCTTGTTTTACTTATTAAGGACTTTGGAAGTTTGGTGATAAATTTTACGAGTTGGTTGTCATTTCCTCTAGTTCACTCAACTTTTCCACCGACGCGAAATTAAGACCTCATTTGTTTGGCGAAATGTTCGCTATAAAAGCTTCTATATTAACATTATTGTCGTATAATTTATACCGAGAGTGTACATTACCCAGATTCTACAAGTGGAAGGTACATATTTCCTCGATCTCTTAAAATTTAACCTCATTTGAACGAATGCTTTTTTTAACTCGCTGTTGTGTATTTTTCGGCGAAATGGAATCATCAAACATCGCGTGCGAGCTGTCGGGAATACACTTTTAAATCCATATTTGTAACGGAGTCGTGAATAACAATGAGAATTTGTTATTGTTCGCCTCCGTCAGTTTTTGTGAATAAAGTTAATACAAAACATAATCGATTGTTACATTGCAGGGAAGTCTGGCCCGAAAATAATTGCTTTGGGAGCAACAATATGGCACCCGAGGAAGAGTTCCTCGCCTTACGCGACATCTTCTTCGCAGATTTAGGGGGTAAGTCTACCACTTTACAAACTGTTATATAAATAACGCTCTAAACTTGTCTTTATTGTTTATTCTCAGCTTGTAAAACAATCGTTTCGCAGAGTCGGTAAATAAATTTTTATCTGCGGAACTGACATCCCCGCTGCTGTTTATCGCTTCAGTTTATTATTTTATAATCCTTTGTCTGTGCACTTAAAGCTTCCAAAGTAATTGGTCTACACTTGCAATAAAATGGGAATACGATAGATTAGTAAACATAAGCTAGTGAAGAATGGAAATTTTCTGTACGTACACCTTTTTAAAAGCGACTTTTATTTGTACTTGTTTGGAGTGCGGTGCAATAAAGCAAGCCCATAAAGAGGGATGTGGATGCAGCTTTTATGGATTATGCAAAATTGGGGATCTAGCCAAAACTCATATATTCACGAGAGTCTAGTTGCAACCGTTTAATTGGTGAAAAGTTTAAACTGCTTTTCTGCCAAGATAATAAATGGTGGGTATATGGGAAGTTTACTGTAGCTATGAGATTAAGTAAATAATAAGTTTAAGTTTAGAGCGTTATTCTCTCGGTTGTTCATCAAAAATTTCAAATTTAAATTTCACACCACTTATTTAGTGCAAAACGTAAAATTACTAAAGTTCTAACAAATTGCACAGGTTACGTCGTGGCGCGAAATTTTAAATTCAGCTAAAAAAGGCAACTCTGAAGTAGAGATTATCAAGATTTGCGAAGGCAAGCTGAAAATTAGCATTGAGTTGTCCATGCTCAGCAACTACAGGAACACCCGGTCCACTTTAAAGTTCATTTTAACACTGACTGTGTGTTCTTGCTGAATCTACAGCTTAGAGCAACGCGTTCTCTATTGCACTCTTTGATATAATGAAAATAGATGTAATGCATGCACTTGAGAGTGAATCCAGAATATATTATGCAAGCAAAAACTGTAATATATTTGAAAGTAAAATCTACATGTTGCATCTGGAAAATGAAAATCCGGAATTTACGTCTAAATGTGGTGTCGACTTGGATACGTGATCCGGCTAAAGATACTTTAACGGCACTGCACTTTCAAAAAATTTGAAATGACTATTTTGGTGCTTTTACGGTGCGAAATTTCGTTGTTTGGTGATGAAATGATTATTCCGCTGGCATTGTTTTTTTGCAATTTATTTTTGTTCTTTTTTTTTGACGAAATCAATAATCGAGTAATCCGAATTATATCGCCGTGTTTATTTATATCACCTCAAAATTATGTGAATTTTAAAACTAAGCAAATTCCGTCGTTTGCGAATTTCCTATAAATGACTAATTAATCATTCAACAATTTCAGTGAGCCACAGTATAAATTCAATGCTACGCAAACCACGTAGTAATTATTGAAGATTAGGAGATGTGACACTGCATATATTTCCCTCATACATACCAACATTGCGCCCCCTCCTTCTATAACGCGAATTTGATCAAGTCTTGACATAAAAATTTTCATATTTTTACTCAGCATTTTCGCCGAGATCCTCAAGACTTTATTACATTTTATAATCAGGCGCCATTGAGTTTCGTATTTGCCTCGCGGAAATCTGTCTAGTAAACTTTTTCTGCAACATTCACTTTAATGAAATACTACGTTATACCATCCTGGCTATTCAACTTGTCTTTTTTCTCGATGTACATAATTTCCCTCATGATCGTGGAATGTTTTGGTCTTAGAACAAGCCTAAGGCGGGAAAGTGACGTGTTATTAGATCAACACAGCGATAATAAACTACAAGTCGCAAGGGGCGGGTAGTGGTAAGCCGGGTCCAAACCGTTGCTTGCCAGAGGCGCATATTCAATTTACTCCTGTAAAAGTCGATTGAGTAATTTGATGAACGGGAGGTACGTAAACGACGCGGAAAGTGGGGAATTACAAAAAGTAATTAGTATAATGATTGATGAGGATTTTCTTACCTATTTTTTCTTGTTATTTGACCTTCGTACAAAACGGTCAAGAGGTCTTCGGTGTTAGCCGGAGATATTCAAGATTCAAGCAACTGAAGATCAGTCGCACCTTTTTACATGTTCGTCGAAAAGGACAAAACGGAATCTCGTCGGTTGATCGAGAAATTTACTTTAAAATTGCTCCCAGCTATTCAATTTTTCTTGCGCTACTATACACAGAGGAGTAGTTACAGTGATTATAGGAAATTGAAAACCTGAGGCAACTGCGTCGGCTATGACAAGGCTGTAATAGTGCGACTTTATATTTGGAACGTTTTTAGTTGTTTTGCAGTTTATGGTTAACACAGAGTTGGCTGAAGAGATTTTGCCGTTTGCTGCACTTCAGAGGAGTTAAGATTGGATTTTACTTTAATTTGAACTACATCTAATAGCAGCGACGATAGAAATTTTGAGTTTTCTGCTTTTCCAAGTTGTTAAAGTAAGATTGCTTGATGAATTTGGTGTAGAAGTGTACGTTGGCCATATGTCGATCGATTAAATAAATTGTTTCTACTCACAAACTAATCACAAACTTTACAATGGTCACAACTCTGGTAATAATGTTCCAATGTTACAGTGGGGCTGGGGTAAGAAAATTGGTTTCGCTATAATACCTTCAGTTTAATTTGCGAATCTATCCTTTTCGACGTGAGTTGGCTTGGACTACTAATTAGTTCATTTGTCCGTCTTTGTGGCCAAACTATGAGCGAAACAGTTTCAAATTTACCGATCTAACAAATTTGTTTGTATAGTTGGGATTTTGATACGACTAATTCTCTCATTTCGCCATGTGTGGATGAAAATACCCTTGTTTTCCGAACCATCATGTGACATAATAATAGGAAAAACTAATTGTAACTGTTACCGATATTGTTATGCAAAACATCATGTTTCAATTTTGTTAATTTTTTCATCCACATGCACGCTTCATACAACTGAGAGTTTATTTTCAGGAATCGTGATTCGTTTCATTCTAATGCTATCGTTTTTATCGTTCTTGTCAAGACGATCGTGGTATCTTCGTGCAATTTAATATATTGGATTGGACGCGTTGTTAATAAATCCTCCTTGAAATCCTGAACCATCACTTTATCTTTTTGTAGCTTCGAAACAGTAATGAAAGCTGTGAAATCCGTCCAACTTGTAATTTCATTTTAGCAACGACCGTGTCGAAGATCGTAAGTTGTGTTAATGAGGGTAATTAACACAAAACTGTCATTACTTTAAATACGTCTATATTTTCCTCTTAAATTTATATGGGACTATCACAATACACAGAACAAATGTTGTAATTAAATATAAATATAATTGTTGTGACAAGTATGTACAATTAGTAGCAAAAACTATACTGCCGGGACATGAACATCTGGAAACAATTGTAATGTACAGATTGAAGTGAAGGACACCTTAACGCATTGATAAATAAAGTAATGTAAAATATATCACACAGTTATGACACGAATTGGAAATCTCGTCCCGTTATATCTCTCTAAAATATTCAATATCTTACAATTCTTAAGTAAAAAAATGGCTCAGTCATACAAAAGTATAATTCACTTTTATCACAAGCACTTACAATCGCTTAAGTTAAGGTAGTTTCATAGAGAATCGTGCGCTCCTCGTCCACCTGCCTTAGATGTCACCAGAGCTCGGTGACTCCAGGAAGACTGCTCACTTCGACGTCTTCTTGGCGCATTCTGGAGGCGGCTCTTTGCCGTCTCGAGAACCTCATGGCCAACATGGTCAGAACTACGACCGTTCCTAGCATCCCCACAGCGAGAACTAGCATCCCAGGGTGCACCCTCTCCCGCTCCCCGGCGCTGAACATGGACATTTCTCCGCGTTCATGCGAAGAATTCGAATTAACGTCGACGTCCGACGTGACTGACTGCACCTCCGGGAGCAACTCTTCTGACTTATTATTGTGTGCGTTAAAACTGTGCTCCTTCGAGCCGCTGAATAAATCCCGGGAAATCTCAGCCTCGCCGCCCCTATTTGCATTCGTTAAAACTGTCGTTTCGACGATACTCCAAGTTTCGTTATTGTTGAATGAGAAATTCTCTTTGGTCGGTAAAGTTTTGGCGGTCACGGAAGAAATTTCCGTGTCTTGAAGGTCTATGAGAAGGGTGCCCCACAGTTCGGGGGGGCTAGCGCAGATTATTCTGCGATATTCGGGCTCGTCTTGTCGGCGCATCCATGCTGCTAACCACTCCAATTGTGTGCAGTTGATTCTATTGTTCTGGATGTGGAAGATGCGGAGTTGGGGGAGGAAATGTAACAAGTCTGAGCGGATATAATCGAGGTCGGTCGAGGATAAATCGAGTTCTTGTAGTTGTCTGGAGGCGGCAAGGGCGGCAGTATCGACGAGGAGCTGACGAGCTAATCCAGGACTTCCAGAGAGGTCTAAAGTTATCAGGTGTTCGGTGGAGGACAAAGGAAATGACACTTCTTTCGCGGGGGAGATTACCGCGATGTTCGCTAACCGCAGGACTTGGAGGGCCATCGAACCTGATAAACACCCGGCTTCGAGGACTTTGATTGGGTTACGAGAGATGTCTAGGGTGACAAGAGACGTCAGTTGGTTGAAGGCATCCGCTTCGATGAGCCGAATTTTATTGTCGTTCAAAAGGAGGACTTCTAATGCGGTTAAACCTTGAAGGTCTCTAGTCCGCACTTGTTGAATTTTGTTATGTTCCAAGTGGAGTACTTTGAGTTTCTCTGAGAGGCTTTTTGGGATGTCGGTCATGTTGTTGTTGGTGAGATACAGGATGGATAAGGAGTCGAGACGGCCTAAGGCGTCATCTTCGATTAGTTCTAAACCGTTGGAGTTGAAATCAAGCAATTGAAGGAGGGGATAGGAGTCAAGATCGCCGCATCTTACAGTTTTTATAGAATTTCCAACGAGGCGAAGAGTGCGAATGGAGTGAGTTAGAGCAGCAGGTACCTGTTCGAGTCCGATGTTGGAAGCATCGACGGTTTGAAGACGTTGTCCCGTTCCGACGAGAAGAACTGGTTCTCTTGACGCTCCCAGATTAGAGTTGCCTGCCAACAGGAGACGCGCTAAACTAGGCAACTGAAGACTACCTAACTCGACTCGAACTAAGCGATTGAAAGACACATCGAGTTGTTGGAGTTTAACTAAACTGATGAAGCAACTCTCGTTGAGAACTTCTAACCGATTGGTGCTTAAATTGAGATATTGCAACGATTGTAAAGGTGTGAAAACCGCATCGCTGAGAGTCGTTAAATTGTTTTTCGATAAATCTAAACACTTTAAAGAGACAAGTCCACTAAAACTGTCCGAATCAATCACTGTTAAAAAGTTCACACTCAAGTTGAGTATCTCGAGATTTCGCAATGTCCTAAACGGCTCTTCTACGGTGACAACCGAATTATTGGAGAGATCAAGCGTCTGCAGACTGCTAACATTCAACTCTGCCAACCCAACAATTTTATTGCCTGAAAGTTTGACGTGTCGCAACTCCCCGAAACCACCAAAAGTCAGATTGTTTAAATCCACAACCACACTTTGTTCGATTGTTAACCGCTCGAGATATGGCAGCTTAATTTCCGCCAGACTCCCGATAACTGCCGCTAATTCATCACCATCTAAATTAGCCAGTGTTAGATCATATGTCGCTTCCTCTAATTGGGTGACATTTTCAGCGAAACCCCCACAGTATACAGCCGTGCGATCCGGTTGCAGAGGATGCCTCGTGCACGTGCACATGTCGGGACACGCGCCCGTCCGAACCGCTGCAACAAGCACAAGAACTAGCACCAAGTGCGACATCTCTTGATGGTCACATGCCCGAAGGAAGCTCACGTTTCACCGACTGCTATGCACGAATGTCGCCGGCATCAGAGTGGCATCGACTGGAGCGGATGGCTTCGAGCTGCCCACTGACATTCTGGTAGGCGTCCCGACGTTCGACCCAGTGACGACGCGCGCGCCGTCGAAACATGCACCATCGTCGACTAAATGATATTTTCTTTATAGCTTTCCTCGTCTAAACAAACGCTAAAACTTAATATGCATTTCACGAGCTGACGACTGCTGTTGCTGGCTTGTGTTCACGTCTTCAGCGGATGATATTTGAGAATGACTTTAGGTTTACATGCTGACGAATTTTCGCTTTTGCTTGTTTAGCTAACAAATTGATTTTGGAGCCGCTCATGCCGACTTCGCGCCACTTTTCAATGCGATCGAATGTTTTAGCATAACGACCACCATTCATCGGAAAATGCATGACTGGAGATATTTTTTCAAGCTATTCGCATTTTATTTTTTTATTGGAAAAGAAAAAAATCAAAAACGAGAATTCAAATCTCTAGAACGAATCTGCATTGGTAACCCTGTCTTAAATCTTACCATCGTTTTTACTATTGGTTGAAACTTTTTTCTAATAAGCAAAAATGACCATCGCAATGGCACGCCCTGGTGGGCTTTTGCAACTGTACCAAATAATGTACGATGTCAAGTCACTTTTAATCGCAAATACAAATGATGTGCACACACGCACGCGGAAAAAAATATAATTAACTTGAAAACTTTATGCTTACGGCTTCTGTTACATTAAGCTCGTTTGATGAAGTTCAGTAGGGAGGTCATGTTTTCATTTCAATCAAGTCGGACTGCCAGCGAGCGTAATCTTATTTTCTACTTGTCCTTGTAATATTCCTTTGTTTTGAAATCACCACATTTTTTATCGCGAAATCTTGGGGCCGCTGCGGACGGGAAATAATTGTTTCTTTTTAATTACAGCAGCAGGTTCCGTGCACACTAATTTGGATGATAAATTCAAAGATAAATGCCATAATGGAGGAGAGTAATTCTGTTACTGCACATTTGGTTTTCATTGGGACGCGGTGCTTTATGTATCGAGATTATCTGAGTACGTTTTTTCCCCATTGGCTCGGTGCATTCGGGAATTATCAGAAAGAAAAACCAATAGTTGCTGATGAAAATTTTAAAACTAGGGTTGGTATTCATGGCGGAATGAATACATGAATGTTAATTTACGAGTTTCATTTTACCCTCGGTATCTCACTGGTCGCCTATAGATTGAAATCAATACGTTAAATCTGATAATTTAAATATACATGTTACCCTAGTGAATTAATAAGGGCAAGTCATAATGGGGGTGAAGAATGTGCCGTTATAAAAAGCTGGAATTCAACATCACATTCTTGTGACGAGGGTGATTTGACGCGATTAAAATATTTACTTTTGGGAAAAGTTATAATGAGACAAAAATTTAATGTTTGATGTTTATTTATGAATGTTAGGCTTTTCCCAAAATCGATGTATCCTCTTACTTCTGGAAAATCAAAGAAGGAGGAAAATCCATTAAACTGTCCTTACTTGGGGGGCATCGTACTAGAGCTGGTGTCGGATGATTAATGGGAAGTTGGTGATAGATCACTTTCGCATATGTCTACCCGCGGCATCTTGTTCATTAAATATAACGACCTCGCACTCGAATACTCTAAGGAAGATTAAAAGCTTGTCATATTAAAATCAGACATACACTTCTGCATCGTAAGAAAGCCCCCACACATATGAATACGTCAAGTTAATCTAATTAGACCGCTTTTTCAACACGTTTCAGTTTTACACACAGGTTCCAATTTCTCTGTTTGCAGACAGATTTAAAACCCGACACATCGCGAAAAGCAAGACGAATGACGTACAGAGAAATCTTGCGGGTTTTCCACGGGATAATGGTCATCTTGAGTCTAATGATTTATGCAGGATTACTACAAGTGGACGTCGTCGGTCACGGCTTGTCTCAGACGGTCAAAAGATTGATTATCAAGCGAGCTAAACTCGATGAAGGCTTTTAACGTCGTTTGTACGTAATATACGGTTGTTGGCATTCATTCAGAATGAGGAGAAATTGGGGTGCCCCGAATATGACAGTGATATGTTTTATGTTTGGTAGACTTAAATGCTATGTAGAAAAGCGAGACGGTTTGAATGCTTCTTTTCAGAGAGACGGAAATTGTGTTTTGTTTTTATTTATTGCCTAACGGGTGTGAGAAGTGGACAACTTTTTTCCCATTTAAAAGTTGAAATTATTTATCATGCGGAAGAGGTGGTAATAAATTATACAAAATTGTGCGAACGGATTTTCAAATTGCACATTTGATCAATCGAAATCTTTGAATTTCAAATTTCAAAAGTTGTGCTAAATCAATGTATTTATGCAAATAAATGTTGTATTTGTTGAACGTTTTATTGTGTTGTTATTAGCGCTGTCTCTCAAACATCGAAAAACTTTTGTGGTCATTTTCTGTGACATAATACCGGGCAAATTTCATAAATCACGCTCGATCAGCAAAATTATAAGTGACTTTTTCTGCGGATAATTGATTATCACATGAAAATGAGAACAATATGCATACTAGCTTCCACTCTGTATGAACACAAAAACTGTCGCCGTTCCTATCCTTCATCCATCACTCATTCAGTGCAAATGGAACACATAGCGAATTCAATATGTGACGCAAGATAAAATCAAATCAGCATTTGAAATATCGAGAGGTATTTCGCTTAGAAATTCTTGTGCTTCCATTTGTATCATTTTATTCCGAAGTACTTCTCGACTTTCGTTTAAGATTTCTAAGTCGCGTCTATAAATCATGTGGTAATAATTTTTCATGCATTCTATCCTAAACCCTTCGTATATTTGAAAATTCGGCGTTGTGCTGAGACCGTACCATTCAAGCGAGTGTTAGTTCCTGTTCCTTGGTAAGGACGGTTTAATGATGCTAATGCACAGGTCACGATTCAGACTATTAAACCATTTCACTACAATGCCATTATCATCCCCTCGTTCAACTTCTTGAAATGTTCGTGGCCGAGAATCGCGGATGCTCTAAACGATGCTCTTCAAACATTTTTTGCAGTATGCTGCATAAGAAACTAATTTACACTAAAAGGTTTTTCGGGATTAGGAACACAATTAATTTCGATTGAGGCATAAAGTTGTTGAAAAGTCATGACAGTGATAAGTTACCGTTCACCTAAACTCTTGTTTACATTACTTTTACAGCTGTTCGTTTTATAGTGCGTTTTCATTAAATTTTAACTCGAACATTCGTAGTTTCCGGCGAAATCGCAAAATCCTGTTAAGCAGTCCTAAATTGATCATGTTATAGTAATATGACGAATTTATCACACTGATTGCATGTAGAGGAGATGTGAAATTTGGTGTGTGCATTTAGAAATGCTGCCGGCTGTTTCGCATTACGCAGTGTTACGTTATATCAATCGAGGGCTCAACGTCCGCCACAGCTTGTGCTGTGATGGCATTTGATGCATGTTTCATTAAGTCCTTGTCATAACCCCCCTTTTAGAAGACACCACAACTTGGGTCGGCTATATTACGTAATAAGTAACTGATTATGTAAGCTGTCTTGCAAGTTTGCTAAATAATTTCGACATAACGGCGACGGGTTCGAAAGTAAAAAATTTAACGCTAAAATTGTTTCCACTTTGTCGAAGAGTTCAGGTTAAATGATATTATTTTCTATATTTAGAAATACGCTCTTTGAAACCTACGAGTAGTAGACTGGATGAGTTTCTTGTAAACGGATTTTAACGGTAAAAGGAAATACATTTTTATATTGGAAGTTTTTATATTTAAAGCACCCTGTTTCAACGGGTGCTGTACATAGAGTCCGTAGTATTAATTTATAAAAGGTTTCATCTGCATTTTTACTCCATTGGCTAAAAATCGTGGATGCGCCAAAATCTGTAATATTTTATTAAAAGACTAGTCAATATCGAAACCACACTAAATAAAATCTCATTAATAAACGGCTTATCCAGCAGTTTTATCAGCAGTTCCGAATGAGGAATTGTGCTATATTAAACAGCAAAATAAGAGTATAACTCTCCTGCTGTCTATTGTATATATTTTTCATCTTCGCATGTAAACAGGGATGAATGCAGACGTTTTGAAAATTTATTGTCCCGTCGTAGGCAATAAATTTTTGTACTCCTTATAAACACAGGCGGAAACTGCAAAATACGAGAAACTTCCAGCTATGGTATTAAAATATCGATATTGTTCCAGTTTATGATCATCGATTTCTTAATAGCAATTATATGGAAACCGCCAATAAAGGTCGCGATAATTGAAAAATAAAAGCTTATCGCGATTTCCCCCTTAACCCTAAAGCAATTATTTTCGAATCAACATTAAACCGAGCATTAACTAAAAATATGCGAATGGCAATGACAACATTTAACAGTCATAATAAGCAGAATGTGCTCGGTGAACAATTATAACTAAAATTAGCTCGTAACAAGTGCGCCCAACGGCGTGAAACTGAACATTTTCCAATTTTCTGGTCGTTATTTCAGTCGCGTTTCAGCTGAAATCATTAATTTTGTAATTAAGTTAATAAATCTGTATTTTTGCATGTTCTTACGAGCAGCTGGAATGACAATTAAATTGAGACGGTTTGAATTTTACTGCAAGAGTGAGTCGGATTTATTTCTTAAGATCCAAATGATAAAGCCTAGTCGTTTAGACATATCCTTGGTGAATAATGTTACACCATTCGGTTAATAAAGTTAGTTTAAAGGCATACTTAAGCGTATGACGCGCTTACTTTATCTTGTCCATTAACATGATGAACATTTCCATCCAAGTGCTTATCTGATAGTGACCCACATTTGCCCCAAATTAGGTAAGTTTTGACCCGGCTTAAGCGAATTCCATTGTCTTGGCCAGTTGTGGAACTGCGGAAACTCGAGGGGGCCGTCGAGATAAAATTCAACACTTGGAGGCTGTTCTTAGTTCTACAAGCAGACCAGGAAAATGATTATACTCCAAACATTTTTTGTTCTATTTAGTAGTGCGTTGCATTGCAGAAATTTTGTAGTTATATTGTCCACTCTTTGCTCATCAGTCTTTGTAGTTTCGTGGGAATAATAATTGATGGAACGTTATTAAAACATCAAATCGTACTCAGTCTGTCTGGTAGTTGTAAATGTAATAATAAAAGTTCTAATGCGCTGGTGTTAGAAACTTTTTATGTCGATGGGGATAAGTAATGAAGCTATTACGTACCATTACTGTATCGAAAGTGTCAGGGTTAAATGATGGGTTATTACGATTAAGATTATGAGACCCGTCTAAATTAACTATGAATAATGGCTAAAGTTTCCTGAAGTGTCAGACTAGTTAGGTGAGTTCAACACTTATGCACCAATCATAATTGATTAACCGATTATTGGACGGGAATTATCAGGAGAGCCATGCGTCAGTCTCATATCGCTCACATTCAAGCTAAATCCTTTCACTATTATCGAACATTTGAGTCTTGTGCCGCTGATACACCCGTCCAATAAATGTCTGCCAATTTGTCATCTCCCACAGGAACTCTATACATACCACCTGGAAATAAAAAATAACACGAGCTTAGTTCACACTACATCATCATTTAAATTGGGCCCAACGTCGAATTTAAATGATGAGTAATGTGTCGCATAGTTCATCGTGTGTGGATTTGGTGATCTTGCCCTGTCGAATTTAAGTTCTCTCCCCGCAATTTATGAAGCTTTTGAACGCATTCGATCTCGTTGATTGTGATCGATAGCACGCATTGCCCGTTTGAACGGCGTCATTCGTTTTGTACGCTTTCCCATTTTCAGAATCAATCGATTGCCTATAATGACCCATTTTAGCTCGTACAGATTTGTTTTTAAATTGTGAAGATACAACCGGCGCAATTTGCGTCAATCAAAGCCCCTCGACTAATCGCGATGTTCTCTTTTAGCCAGAAATTGCAGTTTTCAGTGAATGGAAATGAAGCAGATTTTAAGCGAATTTAATTATCATTTTTTCACGTTCCCTCAAGTCCCGCGAGGAGAGCTTCTTTTAACCTTTGCGCAGTGTAAATATTAGTCTCACCTATTTTCTAACTTTTAATTACGCCATCGCTTTGCAATTTGAGTCATAGTGCAATGGTTACAAACAACAATTTTTCACTTGCAGCGCACCAAATTTTAATTTTGTAATTGAAGTTGTGCAATAACGAAAACTGGCGCAGTAACACGATCTCCAACCGCTACATGTATGAATAGGCTGAGGGAAGTTTAAATGTCAGTAATTATACTTAATTTAATGGCTCGGAATGCTCGCTAAAATCTCCCCAATCGTGTCCACCAGCACTAATATCTTGGCTTCCATGATTCCTTTTACGACCGCTTTGATTTGCGACATACGCAACAAGGCAACAGGCGAAGAAGTTTGTTAAGGAAAAATATGGTAGTGAGAATGGTAAACATGTTTGTTTAAGTTTGTTGGTTGTTATCGCAGTTTTGTGATTTTTAGAGAGTTGTGGACAATATCCGTTTCAAAGAACTAGGGAAGTTTCAAACTTGTCTTTATTATTGTGATTTTTTCGTATTGGTGGTTCATAGAATACGTTTTGACCCGGCGCATCCACCATTAAAAACTCCTGGCCGCTGGGGCGCCCAATCTAAGTGAATGGTTTAGGGTTTATCGAGCCTGCAAATTCGCAACTCCATCGCCTTTATCAGATACGGGATAGGTAAATCAAGCTGCCCTCGAGGATAATTTGCACCCAATCCATTATGAGCATTGTCTAACGAGCATAAAGATATCCATCTTTATTCTAGGATATATGAGGGGTCCGCCCGCATGAAAGGGTTACAAGTTCGACGGTGTAACCCAGCATCGCTGATAACGCGTAATGAATACGAACAATGCCGCTCCCGCCTCCCTAATCTCGTAATCTACGTCCTCCGGGTGGCTGTTGCTGGCTGTGCCGCCACCGACCACCCGTCGAGCTCGCTAATCAACGTACCATGGCTTGATTACTCGCCTAACTGAGCGTACAAGGGCTTTGTGGGGGTGCCGCCACTAGTTACGCATGCTGCACCTTCGGAGTCACTCTTTGGAACACACTTTCAAGACAAAGTGTTATCGATCCGAGATGAAGCTTCCAACTTATATTTATGGAATTTCAGAGCGACGAGTCATTGACGCTTTTTGCCCCATTGGAATAAGAAAAATAATGGGAATGTCGCGGCGTCTCCATTATGACGAACTTCAAATTAATTTACACAGCTCCAAAACGAATGGCGGCTCTTCGATTCAGCACGAACCAATTTATGGAGGGAAGAGGAGTTTGGGGTAAACAGAAAGGAATGAACATTACCGCGATGCCACTTAACATGTTATGGATATTTTTTTCCTTTTGGGGAATTAATCGGAGCGGTTTAAAGCATTCCATTTTTAGACTAGTTGCATCCAAATTTAAATATCAAACATTTTCTCATATTTTGTCGATGGTGGAGGATACAATTTCCTCCAAAGAATTTGCAAGAAATTCCTTCTCATAAAATGCACTGTAAAACTTTTATTGCAATAATAAGACTGATAGAGTTTTGTGGGCGGTCCACCTCTGGAATTTCCATTCCAACTTTTATAATCGTCTATATTGCCTCCATTATAGGCACTTAATGAACGAACTACAGTTTTTAAACCGTATTAATAATTAAAATTAGAAGCATTTTCTCCATTTCCATTCGAAACGAGTTTAAATAGACTTGATTTTTAGCTATTTTTTACCAATTGAACTATTCGTCTACTTATGTTAGAGATCATGCTGTACGTGCAACAACAGCACTTTTCTGGCAGCTTTGATATATTAAAACTTTCTCACTCGGAGTCGGAACAGAATCTGATTCACATTTATTTTGTTTTTGCTGAAAAACTGTTTCCATAAAAATCGTAAATCTAACTTTAGTGTTTGTAAAATTTAAGCGTAATTATTGAAAATGTTGAAACTATTCTTCTCATTTATCAAGAACTGCAGCCCCAATTTTGCTCTTCTCAAAATTGCCCCAGAAGTATGAATTTTAACGAATGGTTGCTGTCAATATTCCCACTTAAAACTTGGTCTCATTTTTCATTTTCACCAACATCATGTCAAAGCATTTATTGTGTGCTCCCCTTCGTCGGTGTAACGAAAGCCATATGTATGCTATAATGTCCTTTTATGACAAAGTCTAATCCACCCCGAACATGAGCCGTGTCTTTAGGCCATTTCGACTATAATAATAGCACAAGACTTCTCTAACGGTGTCATTATTGCCATAGATCATACGTGGCTTCCGACGAAGGTATGTAATTAGGACCTGCCGTCATTACGACGTTATCGCTGTATCAACCCCCAGCTACGCACATTAGTGTCCCCTCGGAAATGAAGCCGAATGCATTTGGGAATTTATCCCCGGCGATATTTTTGTCGATCGCTTTGTATTTTAATGATATCATAAATTCCAAAGGGCTAAACACTCACAAAACGTTTATTAGTTGTGCTTTCATTGTGGGGAGGCTTTATGGGGGAAAATACTGCCCTAATAAACTATTCATCACGGTTCGATCTTTGCTCGTTTTTCATTAATGCTCGCAGATGAAAATCCAGGATATGCAAATGTGCTCGGCTTAAAGTAAACAATGGTGGCTAATAAATTTGCTATTTCGAGTATTGCTGGGCTGTTGCATCAAGATTAATGGGTTTTAAAACGCTTCCTAACCCGCAGTGAGAAATTACACGGGAGCTCTGCTTAAAAAACCATTTGTTCAACGATCTAGTTTCTGTTCTCACTCAAGTAAATCAAAAATCAAAAATCGTCGTCACTTGTCCGTTAAATAACGCTTAAGCAACCCCATCATCACTGTACGAAAGGGGCGCTTAATAAAAATTTTATTGGTGTTCAACTACACTAACAGCGGCTTAATGAAGTAATTATCTCCATGCAAAGGCTTCAATTTTGAGTATAGAAATCCAGCGAAGCGCGAAATCGGTTAAGATATCAGAAGCGGCTAACGCAAGCAGTTTAACAATTACGCACCAAGGCAGAGTGTCTTTGTTTAGCAGTTAAATCCAGTTTCCAACTTGGGGAAACTCACAAAAAGCCTTCGGGTGCGTTATAGTAAACTCTCGGATTATTGAGGCATTCTTATCTGTGATGACCACCACTCGATTTACTTCTGAAATCTTTCTTGCAGAACAAACATAAAAGTTTGTGTAAACTGGGTGGAAAGCTGTTTAGAACTTTGGAAATGGTCACGACTTATTCTGGTCGCTTTTTATTTTGATTAGCGATGCTTATCAGGGACTAAATAGGTGGTTTTATCGATACGCAAACAAGGGAGCTACCCCTAAAACCTAAACTGTCAGCGAGATGTTGGCAAATATTGAATTTTCAAGTGATTCACGTCGGAAACAATCTGGTAATTTGTGTTTGCATAGTTGGGGCCAGTGGACGGGCTTCAGCATGCCTTTGCAAAAATTTGTATTTAAATTTCGCGGCTTCCTTTTAAGTTAATAAATTTTAATTTAATTTTTGCTTTTCACTACAAAAATTACTGTTGACAAAGTTGCACTTTATATAGCCACCGCTTCCTCCGCTTTGCGGATTTCACAGTTCCGAATTGTGATTTAAATAGAAAGCGGAAACTAAACTCCTCCCGTTAATTAGGTAATTTAATAACAAGCCAACTATTTCAGGAACAATAAATACCGTGGCAACTCTCTTAAGTTCCCGACTTCTGCGTGAAGTTGTCTTCAATTTAGTGCAAATATCAGAATTATCTTAGAACATGGCGTGCTTTAATTTAATGAATGCGCATAACATAATTGTCTCGGCTTGAATCTCTCAGCACCAGCTTTGCTGTAATAAAATTCCAATTCCAGTAAAATGAAAATGCTTTCAGTTTGAAAAAAGAGGTCTCAGCGCAAGATTGAGAAGATTTTGTTGATTCTACATACAAGCTCTTATTTCATGATACTGCCATGTTTGCGTAATAAATGCAATAAACGAATGAAACGTAGCTATTAAAGAAATGCATATATAGGCAGCATGTGATTCTTTTTCACGAGAAAATGTGGTCATTCCATTGGGCCATCATAAAAGACTGCGGTGTTAAACCGAGAACATACTTTACAGCCGGAAAAAAGAGCTCGCGTCTCTCTCTGATCCCAACACTTTCCGAATCTTTTTTTGTAGTCTTTTTCTTGGGTTTTATTGCGGGGTTAGCGTGTATGTAGCCGCGCAATTTGCAATCCAAAGCTTCTCTGACCACACGTCGTAAAATTTGCACAATGCATTTATCTTCGTAATTTAATGTTAAATTTAAAAGGATTACATTGAAAGCGGCACACTTCCAGCTGCGGATAAATGTGTGACCGTTTCAGGCGAATGCTGCGAAAAACGGAATATATTGGTGTGGAGAGGATGAAAATGTGCCACTGCTTGTCCCTAACAGACCAACTGCACTCTGGGAAAACCGTTCCCAGTTGGGATACTAGTTTCAGTTTATTAGCACAGAAAAATTAGTTTGGAGTTTGTGGTAAACTCAACTGTGATTTTTTAAACCACTAAACCTCAAAATTCGTTCGATCCGCAGCAATTTTTGTGGATAAATCTTCAGAATCTGAACCCCGCATTATAATAATTCGATTTTGAAATTCCAATTTAGGCTGAAACCGGCGTGGTGTTTCGTGAATTCGCCACGTATTGCGGTGCAAATTAAACAGCGATCATTTGCCAAATTTGCGTTCACGTTTGAACTGAATGGAGCAATAATTAGACCGATGTCGAGCCACATGGTCGCAGGTGACCGACTGTAACAATGGGCATAATTACAGAAACTAATTGACCCGTTATAAGCGCATTATTGAAGTTGATGCGATACGGTCTGTTTTGCAAGGGAAATTTGTATCTCATTAATCCACGAATGTAGAGAGAATTCTACCGCGCCTGTATTTTTCTTATCTTTCGCATTAACGTTAAATTTAATCAACTTGCTGTTGCATGACAATAGCTCCCGGGAGCCTTTTATGACTAGGTGCGAACTGAAATGAAGCTATTTTTATAAAATATAGCTCCATCAGATTGCAATGGTCCGAAAACCGCATTAGCATTCAAGGATTTATCTTTTGAAGCCGCGCTTTTTAATCTCGAATTATCTTGAAATATTCATAAACTAAGAGGAGCTGGGGCGGTTAAGTGGATAACCAGAGAGACATTGTAATGTCGGGCTAAATTGCTAACAGTCAGCAAAAAGCTGTAATTAGTTTAAATTACGTAAGAGACTTTACTACGGACAGATAACAAGATTAAACCGAGCGGGCTGTTGTAAACACTTTACTGTAAAAATCTATTTTTACGTTTTTCTTTCATTTCCAGAAAATGATGTATCGCCACCGCCCGTCGAGGAACAACCGATTTACGATGAAAACGATGAGGGTGAGTAAACTGACTATATCTCCAGCTCGTGTCGATATTAAACCGGTTTTACACCTGAGACGGATATGCCATAAAACCATGAAAGCGGTTTAACGTTAGACCCGGCGCATCCACCATTGTTTAACTAATCTTCAAACAATATTTTACAGAGGAAGAGGACTCCGACATCGGAGAGATCGATTTTAAATTCGAAGACTTCACAAAACGGTAGCATCTCTCCATTGCAACGTACTCTTAAATAGTCGCTTCTGTTTTAGACTCGCCGATGCTAAAATTGTAAGAGCTTGTGGATTAGCGTTAAGAGATTTCCAGAGCAATTCAATAAGCACAAATAACTGTGTCATTAAACTTTTACACCGCATAGCGTTCGATTGTAAGATGTATGTAATGATTTTCCAAGTATCAATTTTCAAGACGTTTCAGAAAATTTATGCCAACAAAGATTTTCCTCAGTATCGCGTAGGTAACAGGGCTGGAATTTTAAATGTCGATTAACTGTTGAATTGTAGGAATTGGTGCGATTCGCCACGTACATTATTCGGCAATTTGTTAAAGTTACTGAAGTTAATAAGAAAGTGTATATGGAAAGTCTGTTCTTTAAGAAAAGGAGCGATGCTGTTGAAATCGAGCATGGCTACAAAGGCGGTCAATCGCAGTAAGTTTTCATTATATTACGCATATTTACCACCGACAGATATAAATTGAGCTGTTTTCGTTGGACTCAAATGGATTTTCTTTGTTGTTTTTCTATTTTGCATAACTTGAATTGCAAACGCCTCTGGAAATACATAATGAATCACCTGATAAGATTAACTATTCAAGCGTCACATCGCACGGACTGCAAATGTATTTTTAAAATCTTCAACCTGGCGAAGAACGTATGCATTTTCAAATGCTAGAATAGTATATATTTTACACCAACAACAATGAATAAAATCGGGGTAACTTTTCTAAAATTAGGTTTTCTATTTATGTCAGCAGCTATTTGTAACAGCACAAAGGATTTTATTTTATTTATCACCCTATCGATATGGAATTTTAACCGAAAGTTGCATACAAATTCCTCAGTAAACAAACTGCAAGAGCGTTCGTGCATACTAAATAAAAATTACATTTGCTCGTTTTCTATTTGAGGATGCACTAAAAAAGAGAAATTGTTTGACGATCGATGTTCAAGTATTTATCAGGTCCTGGATTTTGCAGATATTTGTTTCGATTTCTTGTCAACTCAGTCCAGAAATGCTTGATGTAAATTGAGATTCAGACAATTTCTTGCGCGAAGATTAGAAGATAAAAAAATCTGTGTCTGTTGTACAGTTGGTTAGGAATAACAATAAAAACTTAGAACTTGGTCGTCCTAGTTTTAAAGTCGTTTGGGTACTGCACCGGAGAAGTTTGAACAATAAAATTTTCTAGATTCGTATAATTAGCAATAAACTGTGTTAACGACGCACTTTTATGGCCACCGGTGTGCTGTCCTTATAGTTTGAGATTTCTTCATCGATTGATTAGTCTCCTGCTTGAGTCTTATAAAATGCAAATCGCGCGATGAGTTTGAATGATCCTTATTTTATTATCAAAAATATTCATGAGGCGTAACGAAACTGGGAAAAATAAATTCCTCTCGTAATGCGGTATTCGTTTGTAAATGCTTTTTCGGCATTATCTTTTTAATGAAGGCGCTTTAAAAAATGCCATAAAATTAAAGGGCTTCGACGCGGGCTTGGACCGAGGAGCAAGAAGACGAACTCCGTCGATTATTCATGGAACATCAACAAAATCAATTGGAGGAGGGTACGTACTCGCATTCGAAACCCATCAGCTTTTCTTTGTTCATACCAGTTTTGAGTGACGTCTCATTTACAGACATCGTCGATTGGATCGTTAATAATCTCATTGATAACACGCGAACTCGACGTGGAGTATTGAAAAAGCTCAAAGAAATGTGTCTTCTCGTCGACTACAAAGGACAGCGCAAATCTGGGGCTAAAAACCCTCGACAGTGGAGCTTCGAAGAAGAGACGCAATTACGCGAATTGTACCAGCAGTTTAGGGATGCAGCGGGTAAGATGGATAGTTTTATTAGGGGTTGTACGTGAAATAATCTACTTATAGACCCAGTGGGTTGCATAATGGCCAGATTAGAAGCGACGCGGCCGAAACGTGGGGTCGTCGAAAAGCTGCTAGATCTGGGGTTGATACAGGACAAGGCTGAAGTGCGGAAAAAACGGACGAAATCTGCTAGGGGTGAGTTTAGGATAATTAAATAGGTGGGCTACCAAACCGTTGGTTTGAATAATTTTTATTCGGTTTTGTGTTGCTATGTTATCCCTCTGCCATTATTTTTATTGAGCTTGCAGGAACTACCTGTTTGGGTTTCCGGCATGAAAATACGGACAGGTAATTAATTTGAGTGAGGGGAGGCCTCATGGGGTTGTATTCACTTACGCATCTACGCTGAGAAGCCCTAAGGTGTGTTTGTGCGCATTCAAGTCATACCTTTGTTGGTACAGTAATAAGCCATCATGGGGCAGGGAAGAAAGTCTTTGCTACATGAAAATTTAAAAAGATTGTTGGCTCTGGGGAAGAGGGCCATACTGATTAAACCGCCAACATTTTTCACGGTTGAAGAGAATATAATCATGTTATCAGTTTTGTTGTGGGAACGAAAGTAATCATTTTTCTTTCAATTAGAAATTAATTAAAGCTCGTGTATGTATGCATTTCATTTTAAATTAATTTCGACCGCATCGCGCCTGGCGCTTAGTCTTTGCCGCGGCTGCCCCATTTATAATTCACGCATGAAAGGATACATTTAAAGTGGGACCCGGTCAGCGCGGGGAAATTAATAATGATGGAAACAAAACGTCTAGCTGGCTTCCAACCGCACTACCAATTATCCTCGCATAATTGGAAAGTGGCGTCCGTTGGTTAGGATCGACAATGACAGTTTTGGTCCTGTATTGTTGGTCCTGGGGCAAACGCACACCTTCTCTTAATTGATTGTGTCTGCCGTCGGCCAACTATGGCTTTCAGCCCTCTCTTCTCTACCATTCATCACAATGTGTGCGGCGGTGACTAATGATACACCCTTAGGGCATTGCTTCACGGGCTCGAGTTCACGCCGCTTCCTTCTTACATCGTCATAATGTAATTTGCGCCTTGTTAAGGTCTTAGTTGTTTTCGAGGAGGTCGTTTTGTTCCAATAAAAGAGTGCAAAAAATGGTGCTGTCTTTCGTGAAAAATGAACGAGGAGATCATCCTTTTACACGGAGCATTCGATCTGAAGTGGCACTGTTGTTTTTAAGAGTTGCATCAATCAAAACTTCTAGTTAATGTCTGAAACTGTTAACGAAAAAAAAAGTGGGGAAGTTGGTAATTTTATTTGGTTCTTTACTATTCTGAATATAACTTACTTTGAATAATTCTATAACATTCAATTATTACCATTTAAATAATTTATGCGAGACCGTCTAGACTCTAGACAATGCAAGGGAAAATATGAATATTTAAATCCACCCTTTTCTCCCCTAAAAATTATAATCTGGCAACTGTCAACAACGATATGCTCTCTCATAACAAAAAACTCTATTTAATATAAATCAGCCCTCATAGTCCCCAATACAATTATTTCTTTCTGTGACGTTTTTTGCTCGGTTCGTGCACTAACCCCGCAATGATGCGTACAAAACATAGGCCTCTCGAGTCCGAGCTAGGGGAGCTTACCCTTTGTAGGATAATATCCAGTTTTTTGTTGCATTATTTATTTGCTCACTTTCAGATTTTTATTAGATGTTATCCGGGTTTAATGGCCTAGTCGACATGTTTTTCTCATTTTTCTCGGTTAATGTATTTTTTCTTAATGTGTACGCTCGAGATTTAATGAGAAACCGTCGTACATGTGCAGAGTAAAGTATAAATAGAACATTGAACTATGATGGATGGATTCTCTTATCGGATTCCGGTCGCTCATTTCAATTGGCGAGTTGGTGAACCGGAGAGTCTCTGTGGGGTAATCAGTGGTAATGGTGCATTCGTTTAAATTTGATGAAGATGCGGGGATGTTTAAACACATTTAATGGCTAGAAAATGAATTGTTTCGTTGATGCCAGCGAAAAACCATCTAATTCGAATTAAACATTAGTCAATAATTTATGTGTATAAATTACACCCAACATAAAAGTTTCCATGAAATGCGCGATACAGCTCGCATCCGAGACGTCCCACTGTAATTTATTTCCACTTAAGCCGAAGAGGGACGTCTCGATTTTTCTCGGGGGTGTTTTCCCCCCAGACCAGTGAATGTAATAGTCAACGGGGGGCCGCAATGAAGCTGTACACAGCATTGTCAGAACCAGAGTGCGTCTGATTAATTCAATGACAAGCCAAGATTGCCTTTCACTGAAATCATTTATCTTTTGTCCCCGTAGCCGGTTGGGACCGCAATTTCACTTTTGCCCTCTGCGTGCATTGTGCCGCTGTCTGTTGCCTGCAAAAAGTTCGCGACTCAAGAATTAGGGTGCACGAGACTATGTAAATGATCGTAAACATGTGCCAAAGATTAATGGGGGGGCCACCCGCGGAAACTGCCCGAGACGCAATCAATGTAATCTTTGTTGAAAGCCATTAAAATTCCTTGAATAAATCAAGCTGTGGTCAATTTGGATATGTGAATAAAATATACAGGCAGATCTGGACCAGGAGCTGGGATTTAGGACCATAATCCCGGAGGAGGGTTGACGGGCAGAGGCCCGCTGGAATTTTTTGCGCTGAATTTACTAAAGCCTCGAAGAATACGGAGCATCCCGAGGGGAGAAAGTTGTGTAATTTAAACATTCCAATTTTTTTACCTTGTTTTATACAAACGCAAATGGTGGACGCGCCGGGTCTATTAACATTTCTTTCACGATAGTTTGGGATCAAATAATGAGCCAGAAACAGTAAGAAAGTCTCAGAATTACCTCTTTGAAGTTCGCTGAACCCTTAAATTATTAACTAGCGTTTCAAGACTTCTCAACTTGTTTGCCTGATTAAAATAGAAAACCTCCATTTGTGTTCTTTCCGCATTAAAAGTCTGGCAAATAAAAGTATATTACTTGCAGTGTTAGTTCTAGTGGCAGCAGCAACAAATGACTAGACTTTACTTTATGTCGAAATGAAACTGCTAAATTCGGTTTAAACTTCTCCACTCTTTGAAAATCTCTTGAAACAAAGTCAAAGTAAATTAAGTGTTGGTAAATTTCTCAGTCGGCAAGTAATAAAATTAAGCGGCTGGATTTCGCGTGTTATTACGATTTTAAGCGGCGTTTTTTCGATATCAAAGAAGTTATTAATTAGTTTTGTTACTGTCTTGACGAAGGAAGTTTTTGTAACCCTTGGGCTGATATTGACATGTTTTGCAGTCTTACGCAGAACAATCGTGGTCATAGAGCTCTTGGAAACGTCTTAATTAAAGTTGAGGAGTTTTAAGAAAAACTCGAGTAATTAACGTTGCGTGGAGACTAATATTACTCTGATGAAAAGATTATACCTGGGAACTCGACACTTTAAAAAAAGTAGATTAAATCTGCATAAATTCACGTAAAATTAATTCCCATTTTTGTCTGCAGCGATCGATTTTTGTCTAAAGTTTCAAACAGATTGTTTCCTAGCTGGAAATTCTCTTTTATTGTTACAAATAGAAGTTTGAAAGTTTGGAAAATCGATACAGCGACAAAGAACAATAAAATTCTCCAAGTCAATTTTTTAGAATGCAGCCAAAGAAACCGTAGAAATAATACTTTCCTTACTGCTGTTTCCAGGGAATTTTGAGATTAGTTCATCTTCAACTATGCGAAGTTTT
Organism: Gnatocerus cornutus; assembly: GCA_029298725.1. Taxonomy (NCBI): domain Eukaryota; kingdom Metazoa; phylum Arthropoda; class Insecta; order Coleoptera; family Tenebrionidae; genus Gnatocerus; species Gnatocerus cornutus. The sequence continues at coordinate 5,787,064 of CM055514.1, forward strand.
TACCGGAAAAGTCCGGCGAAAAGACGATTTATTTGGACACAAACGTGGAAGTTGGAATTGAGAGAGTAGTTTCCAAATGTGGCAAATTAAAAATAGGGAAGTGAATTAAAGATCAGAATTGTTGGACGTTCTTGTTTGTTAGAGGGCCACATTTGCATGAAAAGTTCAAGCGTATTTTTTACACGGGTGTATTTGTATGGAGGTTGGTAAACAAAAAAGCTTGTACAGAACCCAAATATTTAAATAGGACTGCTTCGAGCGTTTTACAGTTTACACATTTTCATTTTATTATAAATATTGAATAATGTATTTAATGTTTTACTTGAACTGTTCAAATTTCAATGAGCGCATCCACCATTGTGTGTTTCTGTTTGTCATAACATTTTTAGTTATTTCAAACGTAATGGGTTTTTACATTTTCTCGCAACTCCCGCAGCTATTTATGCTTTTAAGATAGCGATCTTACATTTCCCCATTTCTCCCATAAAACATTTTAATGTTTTTTATTTGATCGTTTTGATGTCGATTGATTTGTGCGCCGCTTGACAAAATGCCGAAATACAAAACGTCCTTTACATTAGTATTGATTCTTGTTTAAAGTCGAAAACTCTTTCTGTTTTACATTTTTCTTTCGGGGAAAGTTTGGAATTGCATAATCCGCGCAGTCCTCGAGTCTGAAGCGAGTTTACAAATGAATTGCCAGTCGCAAGCTGTTTTTAATACCCAGGGTCTAAATGGTATTTTAAACGCGAAATTATCATACTCATACTTCATTCTGTTTGCTTATTAAAAGAAAAGTATCGCCACAGAGCTAGCAAGCGGCAAATCCGGGTACTGGGGCGACAGGAGTTATGCACGTTTCACTGCACACATTGGGGCTGTATTCGCACAATGAGGAATAATCACAGACGGCTCAGATAAACACTGCCGGTGCGGGCTTTTGTTTGCATGCGCCGCCACCAAATTGAATTTCATTATTCATTTTAATATTGACATTTACTATTTCCCGAAGACAATAGCCGAAAAAAGCCACAAGCGGGCGCAAAAAACCAAGAAGCTTTGTTTATACAACACATGATTAAATTGGCAATCAGCCGCTAATGGGGAGCACAACCGGATATAAATATTTTTTAACAATCTTTTCTTTACAGCCTCTAATCAAACGCACGACTCTGACAGCGAAAGTAATGGATCAGATGATGATGATGTTAATGAAGCTGAAAATTCGACGGTTCCTGCTAAGAAAAAGCGCACTAAACAACGAACTGTTGCGAAACCCAAGAAAAAGCACGAAGTCGTGTCGGATAGTCGCATTGCCAGGCTTCTTCTTAATTTGGTCGATTCAGGTAAATTTTATTTATCATCAAAGCACTGAACACAACTGAATACGTAATATCAACTAATATCAACCCGCCCGTTTTAATTCAAACATCTGAAATTTTAATTTCTGATTATCTCCATTTTCCACTGTTTGTTTAACTCAACTACCATATTTCCCCCACAACAGCAATCGCGTTAATAAAAAATCATAAAGCTTTACCGACGAAGAGATGTTAACGAACGAATAAACACGAATTGCAACCATTTTCCAGTCAATACAATTTGCTTAAATACGATGTTGGATTATTCACTACAGGATTGTTTAATACTTTCTATTCATGGAAACGTTTCTACAACAGGAATGAGTGAAGCGTTAGAGTGGTTAAAAGAGAGCTTTTCCGACGCTATTGAAGATTTTGAAAATGATGACGGCTGTGAAGGTATTCCATTAGTCCCTATAATGGATTATGCAGTCAATGCGATGGAAAATACAGATTTTCAAGAAACTTTGCGAGCTCTGGGAATTGCTGAACCTTTCGACGAGCAGGTATTTAAAATGTACAATAGAGATGTGGTTGAAAGAGGAATGTGAGGCGCCATCTCACGATGTGTCGTGGCTGAAGAATAAAATCTACAGTTTGCTATAAACTTTTTTTCACTAGGAAATCTATTGGAGGATACCGGGAGATTTGACTGGGGACGTCATCCGAAAATATATCGATCTTTTACAAAAAGCGGCGGATAACACGTTGGACATCGCTGAATCAGCCCCAGAAACACGGCTAATCAATGTTGTTACCGATGATGAAAACGAAGATCCTATTGACAACAGCTCAAAAAATGAAGGATTTGCAAATAGGAGAAGATTCATAGACAGCAGCGATGACGAAGCAGACACCAGCACAAACAGAAAAATTGCTAGACGAATCTTGGACAGTGAAGATGAAGATGAGACTCTTGGAGAGGGAATTGAAGAAGGAAGGGGAAAAGATGATGAAGCCGGTGAAGAATATACTGGACCGCCGAATACCAATGACTCTAAAAGATTAGTGAACAGCGATGATGAAGCAAACAGCATGAATACAAACAAAAAAGGTGGTGGAGAACTCGTGGATAGTGAAGATGAGCCTAATACTCCTGGAGAGGAAACTGCTGAGGAAGCAAGGGAAACAGATGGTGACGAGATCATTAGTAAAAAGAAGAAAATAATGAATATCCTCGAGGACGAAAGCGACGATGATGACGAAAATATTGAAAATTCCAAACGTCGAAGTGAATCGCCTGATTTAGAGGAGCCGGCGCCAAAACGCACCAGAACCATTTCTCATGAAGATTAGATTTGTTATTTTGATAATAAAAAAACTACTATTATCCATTTTTATCATTTATTTTCATGTTGCATAAGTTTTATTTGATAGTATGAGTAAATTGTAGCTTGTATTTTTTTCATAAAATCGGAGAATCTGTAAAAAGAGACCAAACCGAAGTTACATAATTAATTTATTGAAACAACTGATATGTATACATTATGTCCAATGACTAGTTCAAATTCACTTAGAGCTAAGCAAAAAAATGAGAATTCACAACTCAAGCGCATCAAATTCTTACATAACATGATAAATTCGAATTAATCGTGAAGTTTGTAGAAAGTGGGTGAACTATTCTAAACAGTTCAACTAATCTAGTTACTTTACAAAATTTCACAATTTCATAAGCTTTATAAACCTACAAAACAGTAAGATTTTCTGAGCAAACTTGTTACAAATGATACCAGATAAAATATTGCTAAAAATCTATTACTATTATTTGTATGTAAATACCTATTCCGGACAATCGATTTGTAAATTAAATTGTCTTGAACAGGTACATCATCTAGTACTTCTATTCTATGATTTAACTATTAAATTCCGATTTGTAACAATATAAAGTTCAATATTTATAAAACCTTGTTTTCTGATAAATAAACCGTCTTGTTCATCGCTGTAGGCAGTTATTGAGTATAAGATAAAAAAAAAACCATGAACGAAATTTAGGCACCATTAAAGTAAAATGCCATAAAAATCCTATAAAAGGTGGAGAACTTCGTAAGATTCCGTCAGACCTCAAAATAATATCAATCACAAAAATATTAAGGAATGTAACTTTTGATTCCTAATCTAAAACTATTGAGAGCATAATTGACTAGCTTAAGTTAACGTTGAAGATCCTCATTCAAACTTATCATTTAAAGGAAGTTTTTGGAGATGATTTAACCCTCTAGCTACCACTAAATGTTCCGTTGGGAAGTCTAAAATCACTGTTACGTGGAAAGCCATGTTGGCGAGAGCTATGATGTATTCACAAAGAGCAAACCAACTGAAAGCTAAAAGTATAATTAGCAAAATTGAACAACATGTCCGGGAAGTTTACCCATGTCATGGCAAAGAAGTCTGTGTTTCAGGAAAAATCCAACCAGTCCCACTGTGCTAATCAGTGAAACAACTAAAAGGCTCTTTTTTATTAGTAAGCCTCTTTGAACATTTTCCATATTATTGTTAGTTTCTGCAACCCATCTTACTCCTTTGATGCACGCCAACATATGCATCAGACTACTAATCATAAAAGTAATGAAGAGTTTTTCATGAATTGCTAAAATGGTAAATAAATGACACAATATCAACTTAAGAGATACAAACGATAATTTTCCCTGTTTGAGATGTAAGTTACTCCACATAATGAACCAATTTCTACCACGTTTAACCAGAAAGCAACGTGTAGCCACCTTGTAGCTTTCTCCTGCAAGAACATGAAACTAAAAACTAAAAATTGGTCCAACAAACCTTGTCTTTGGAAGATGTGTTAATTAGGTTAAGATGATAAGATCTGTGTACAGCTGCTATGATAAATCTTGGTCCAATGTGAAAAGCTACACTAATTCTCCACAGATACCTCTGGGGGCTTATACCTGTTATTGCACTGATTGATGGTATTATATTGTATACCTAAAATAAAACTGTTTTAATATAGAATATGCAGAAAACGGTTTTTACCCGACAGTGTGTCTCATGAATGTCATCTGCTTGAAAAATATAAGCAGTTATAAAACAAACTATTAATGCTAATAAGGGGCAAGAAACGGTGACAAGACATAAGTGTTTAAAACTTAGCATGTAATGCACAATAAAATTCTCAACGATAACACTCTCTTTGTGTGTTTTCATTGCCATTTCCAGGAATGCTGGAAGAGTTTGGAAGAAATAGTTGAGATTGGCCCTGTACAATCTGAAAAAATATATGAAAAAAAACACGAATTATTTAACTTTATTTTACCTTCAGAAAATAGTCTTTTTGCTTAATCTAAAACACATTTTAGCTGTGTAAGCCTAAAATAAACACATATCACTGCGATTTTGACATTTACCCTTCTTAGACAAACGTCAGAGATGGCAACCGGCGAATTTGAGGTTACCAGCGGGAAACATTTCAAGTTTGAAAATTTTTCAAAAACAAATTGCCAAAATAATAAAAACACAATATCACAAACAAATTGTGGCAACTTTTATTATAATGTTACAATATAGCACCGGAATGTTAACGAAAAAACATTACTTCTTAGGCGAGGATTTCAACAAAGCTTTAATTGTGTTCTCCAGCTTGACGCTGTCTGCTGCGAAGTTTCTGATTCCATCAGACAATTTATCAGTGGCCATCTTATCCTGGTTCAACAACCACCTAAAGGTAGCCTCTGTCAATTCCAACTTTTCCAACGACAATTTTGCCGCATTTTCTGGGGAAAGTTTCCTAGGAACGGGATCATTGGCTCCTTCTAGATCTCCCAAAAGCTTGGGACTAATGGTGAGCAGATCACAACCAGCGAGGGCCTTAATTTCCTCTACAATAAAACTTTGATCTACAGTTTAACGAAGAGGGTAGAAACATACCGACATTCCTGAACGAAGCCCCCATGACCACCGTTTTGTACCCATATTTCTTGTAATAGTTGTAAATTTTTGTAACAGACACAACTCCGGGATCTTCATCACCAGAGTACGATTTCTTATCGGTGTTTGCGACATACCAATCGAGAATTCGACCAACGAATGGGGAGATTAAAGTAACTCCAGCTTCTGCACATGCGACAGCTTGGGCAAAGTTGAACAGAAGTGTAAGATTGCAGTGGATACCATGTTTCTGTTCAAGTTCCTTAGCGGCTTGGATGCCTTCCCACGTCGATGCGAGTTTGATAAGAATGCGCTCTTTGGCGATACCTTGATCGGCGTATAACTGGATCAGTTTCTGTGCTTTTGCAATACTGGCTTCTTTGTCGAAAGATAGACTAAAGTCGATAATATAAAAACTTGCTTTTTGGCGAAGGAACCTTACCGAGCATCTACTTCTGTTGATACGCGTCCTGGCACAATTTTTAAGATTTCTACGCCGAATAAAACACAAAGGAGGTCCATGGCATGTTCAAGTTTTTCTTCAAGGGTTTGTCCCACTTTGTTTCCATAGTTTACGGCTTTTTGGACGATAGGTTTATATTGGGCCAAATTAGAAGCAGCAAGGATCAGAGAGGGGTTGGTGGTGGCGTCTGTTGGTTTGTAGATTCGCATGGCTAAAACAATACAAATGTAGCTATAATGCCAATATTCTTTAAGTATGTCACTCAGGAAAAGTAAGTTCAGTCATGATGTTCTAATGCACTTAAGTTTAATAAACTGGCTTGAAATAAGAGAAAGTGGTTTTATTTAGTTTAAAATAGGTTCGTTTAAATTGGAAAACACTGTAAAATCGAATTTCTTTTCATTTATACTGCATTTTCAATAAGTACCTATTTTATTACCTTGACCTTGCATCGCGGAAATAATTACATACGCTTGCATATTGCGATGCAGCAATATTTAATTATCTGATCTGCAGATATGTATTTAAACCTTTTCCGGAAAACTAAACCTACGCCAACGGTGCTGAATGATGTTAAGTGTTTACTTAACGAACTAACAAGTCTAAAAAATGTAAATAAATCGCTAGAAAAGTGAGTTCAGAAATTTAAACACTGACTCGTATTTAATAAACACTTCGACTTGAAAAATTTTCTATATTTTAGATACGATTGATTCCCTCTTTGAAAATTGGAAAAACCGCCAAAATTGTGTGGTGAATCCAAAAACTTTTAGTTCCAGTTATCACGTTTTTATTTAGCGTAAAAGAATATGAATAATTTTTTTAATTACAAGATAGAAGTGTTTTCGTGCTTGCTTAAATTACAAACTGGCGCCAAAATATTTTTTAAATTTCGCATCGATTGCCCATTCCTATTCAAATATAAAGATGAATTAGATTAGCTGTATTTCCCTAATCTATAAAATACCGACACATCCTCATATCTATTATCTTTTTAAAAGAAATGTTTAAAAATATGAACTATTAATGAAAAAAACTTAACCCATTATGAAAGATTAGAATCTGTAATGTAAAAACAATGTAAAAACTGCATCTATTCGATAACAATTACATAAGTTAATTACTAATCCCATAATTTCAACAAGCCGGTCGACCCATCGTCGATAAGGTCACCTTCAAGTCCACAAACAATTCCGCAAGATAATTACCACCGATAAAACCAAAATAATAGTGATACTAGTGATAGCATGATATTCACGACTTCAACAAATGACCGAATTTCAAAAAAATTACCTTCAAAATCACCAGTATCAGCCACCACCGTGGTGAGCGCTTTAAGTTGATCCAAAGAGCTGGTCATCTTGCTTCTTTTACACTGAGGCTCTGACATCTTCGTGTAATGTTAAATATAAAATTTCAGAAAATCGACAACAATGACGCGACTTATCACGACACACGACCTCGCTGGACAACGATGATTATGTGGTTTTGCTGAGGAGGGAAAGGAGGAGTTCTCTGATTTTAAGGTTATCACTTTCACCTTGAGGTAGGACAGCGAGCCAATAAAAAAGCAGGGTTTACGCGGGAGTTCTGATTGACCAATGGGAGAAGTGGTGTTGACAAACCTAGGTTAGAGCCTAAAGGGCATTGACTTTATCTAAATAACCTAGATGGTGCAAAGTACCCGCCATGATGTTCCTACCAAAGATGTTTAGTATAACAGATTCGGGGATAGGGTCTTAACTCTGGGCCAAGATTATCGAACAATCTCAGAAAAGCATCATTGGTTTGTCCCTTTCTAACACATTGAAAACTGACAACTAAATAAGTCTATTCTTTTCTATAGTATCTGAGAATTGATTGGTCAAGAGAGTTGGCGCGTGATTCAAATTTAAAGAAAGAGAAACCTTTAAAATAAGAGATTAATGAAAATTTAGCGTGAAATTGCTCGCTTTAGCGTTACACACTACACACACTAAGATAGTTTTTAAATAAAACACAACACAATACAAAACAATCAAATATTATGTTAGCCGGTTTGCAAATGAACCACAGAACAAATTAACGTAACCTTTAAATGCAACGGAAAGACGCTGTCCTGTCACATTTCTGGCGTCAAACAGAAATAAGCAACGACTGACGTGCTCCAACGTTATTGGCTGGACCTTATAGAAAAGGAAAGACTGAACATCGATGAAAATTTCAATGTGAAAGAAAGAGAAGTTTTATAAAAGTACGTTGTACATGTTGGAACTGAACGTATGTTCTATTTACACTATATGCCCGAATCTGTTATTTTAAAACATCTTTGGCTCCTACTCACCCGCCATATTGGAAATAGTGGATTTAAATTTTTAGGCAACCCGCAATTCTCAAGTGCAATGTTTTGCTCTTAAGTTGAAATAAACTACCAAAATAGTCGGAAAACTTGACAGATAATATTTTAGATAACTTACTGTACCGTATTGTATTACTGGTTGCATTTAAGCTTGTAAAGACAAAAAAAACACAGAAAATTGCGTTTGCTAAATGACGCATAGTATAAATAGATTAAGATATAGAATAATAAAAAATCTTTTCGTTTAAAGTCGGCCAAATATTTACTTTCACAAAAATTGCATGTAAAGCAGGTAATCAACAATACAGCTGTCTATCATGTAAGTTACAGTCGAATTTCGATTCGTCGTCTCACATTAGTCGAAATTTCTTCGAGAACTAGGATTTCGCACATTTATTTGAATTTTCGCGCAAAAATAATGACAACAATGTGGCGGTCTTAATTCACCGACGAATAAACGCGAAGGGCAGTTTTTACCGAGGTTTCGTAATGACTTTATTCCTTTGTTTAATTAGTTGAGCGCTGCGACTTGGCGGAGTCGGATGTGTTTATGCATGTGAAGTGAAATTGTGCCGTTTTAGAATTTGAATTAAAAGGTAGGTGCTAAATGAGTTTATTTGAGAACCACGCAGGGCAGAAATATTTCGCGAAACTTTTCATTCATAAGTTTTAAAATTCTACTTCTTGTTTAAAGTAAGACGTGCGTAAGTTTAATTCAATGCGCAGCTTAGTTGATATAGCTTTAACTTAACTTCTCTAGTGGATAGATACAGTAATTTACAGGAAATGTCGGGTTTATTTCTTTTTAATTTCGTGCTTTTGAAATTGAATAGTTGCAGGGTATTAAGTGTGCAAATAATAAATCGGAATATGAAAACAATTATTTGGTAACATTGGGGTTTTAACCATAACTAACTATTGGGAAACTAACATTTCGGGATACTAATACGGGACTAACACTAATATGTAACATAATACGTTTCAGATTTTAGAATTCTGCAGGAGATTCCAGTGCCCACAACGTCACAATCCACCAGGTTGAGCTGCTAACGCTGAAGATGTTGACGACAGGTTTGAGTTTTTAACCGTTTCTATTTTAGGTTTGGAAATTTGAGTGTTAGCACCCAATGGATTTGTTGATTTGTTTTGTTTTGTGTTGTGTTGTGTTGTTTCTGTTTCAGATAGCTGAGTTCTACAGAGTCCCCTTGGTCACTTGTGGAGCGCTTGCGCCCACTACACGCCCAAAGGCCGACCCGTCTCACTAAAATAAGTTTTTTCCAGAGCAGAAATAACAGAAGACCAGTTGTCAAACGAGCCGTTCTTGAAGACACAAGATACTCAGCGAAGGTAACAGGTTTTTCTTTTTGTAATTGCTGTCCCCAATAACACGAAATGTAATTTCAGATTCGGAGTCCAAAGGAAATCCAGCCTCGCATCGTCTACAGCTAGGAAGTGGAGACTCCTGGTGAGTACATTTCTTCCTTTCACTATTACGATTACGCACAAAACAAATACTTACACACAGATTTTTAACTCCGCCTGCAGCGTCCTGGAGTGCATTAAGTCGGCACTAAGGACGCTGCTGCCGGTCCCAAGCCCGGATAAAAGGAGGAGGGTTTGTGGACAGGTTTGCTAGCGACTTGTCCACTGTAAAAAAACATGAGAAGCTTCAGGACTCATTCCTGTTGGCTCTCTCCACGGAAATCTTCAGATGGGTTGATGAGAACAAATGTTGCACACTTTTCTTAGTCATAAAGCATAGAAGCGATTCATCCAGTGTGTCTTTTCGATTAATTTCTGTTTGTTTCAGATATTCATTCTCGAAAGGATAAGAAGATCTTCAATAAAAACTTTGTATATTTTTACTTCAGAGCTCTCCTGTACCTAGTATAGTTAGTAGTTAAGTTAGCAATTAAGTTAGCAAGTAACGTAAGTTATGAAATAAGTTAAGTAAATTAACGAAGATGCGTCACTAAATCTAAGTGACATATTTAACTCTCGGGAAACAAACATCTTGGGGTATTAATACGGGACTAACACAAACATGGAATGTAATATGTTTTAGGTCTCAGAGTTCTCCTGGTCGACTTCGAGGAAGATCTTCATGGATGGGAGAAGACAACGCCCCGGCCAGCACGCAAGTCCCCCATTTCATTATAACTTTCCTTTTCAGGGCTTGCATAGAAGTTTTTAATGTTTTCTGCAGTTACAGATTCCAGCAGTCATCATCGAAGTGGAGGACAGGACGTCAACTTCAAGGAGGATCTTTAAGATGCGAGGATTCAACGCCCCGGCCAGCAAGCAAGTCCCTTTTCGTTACTACTTTCCTTTTCAGGGATTGTCTAGAAGTTTTTAATGTTCTGAGTGTTACAGATTGCAGCAGTCATCATCGAAGTAGAGGACAGGACGTCAACTTCTCTGAAGGTCCTTCAAGATGCGAGGAAACTCCGGCCAGCGCGCCAGTGGATGACAAGATGCCGACTTTTAGGAAGATCTCCAAGATGCGAGAATTCTTCTTTCTACTTTTTATTAGTGTCTTTTGTATGTTTTTATTTCAGAGCTCTCCTGTGTCTAGTATAGTTAATTAAGTTAGCAATTAAGTTAGCAACTAAGTTTACAAAGTAAGTTATGAAAAAAGTTTTAGAATAAGTGCGCAAATAATAAATCGGGACAAGAAAATTATATTTGGTAACTATTGGGGTTTTAACCATTTCTAACTATTGGGAAATTAACATTTTGGGATACTAATACGGGATAACACCAAAATGCAACACAATATGTTTCAGATTTTAGAATTCTGCAGGATTCCCGTGCCCGCAACGTCACTATCCACCAGATCGAGCTGTCAACGCAGAAGATGTCGACCACAGGTTTGAGTTTCTAATCGTTTCTCTATTAGGTTTGGAAATGTCGAGTGCTAGCACCCAATTCATCTTTTTTAAATTTCGTTAATTTGTTTTGTGTTGTGTTATTTTATTTCAGATAGCTGAGTTCTGCAGAGTCTCCTTGGTCACTTGTGGAGCGCTTGCGCCCACTACACCAGGGTCGGCCTTTGGGCCGGTCCGTCTTCATAAAACAAGTTCTTTCCAGAGCAGAAATGGCAGATAACCAGTAGTCAAGAGAGCCGTTCTTGAAGAGACAAGCTGCTTAACGATGGTAAGCGTTTTTCTTTTTGTAATTGCTGTCCCCAATAACACCAAATGTCATTTCAGATCCAGAGTCTCCAAAGGAAATCGAGCCAAAATCGAAGTAATTTTATACAGTGCAAAATCGTTATTCCAACTAATTGTAAGATAAACTCCAATCGCAAATCTGGCATTTGAGAGTATCCATGAGGCATAAAAAGAAGCATAAATAAATGTCATGCCACATTTTCATGACAACAGTGTCAACGTCAACGTTGTTATTTCTGTTGCTCTTTTTGATGCTTTAGTTCCAATTAAAAGAATTTTGAATACAATTTCGGATTATATTTAAGTGTTATGGCATTTTATTTAAAGATTGGACCATAAGATAATACTTCTATCATATAATAAATATCCTAAATATACATACATAATAACCTATTGTTGGTTAAAACTAAATTTAAGTCTTAAACCTCATTTTTCTTCTATCAATTTGCAATAACGTGTTAATTCATTTCATCTTCATGTACTCTGTTCAAAACAGCAAAATATGACCATGATGACTTTGCAATCTAAAACAATTTTATTTCGATATAATTTCAAAAGCCTTAAATTAAAATTAATCACAAAGTGTTCACCAAAATATGAAACAACTTCACTATTTAGGAGATTAAAACTCACCGATTTAAACGTGTCAAGAGATAAAGTAAAATATTTAGAAGTAGATAGTTTAAGAGGAAACTGTGTCCGGGACAGAAAAATTATCAAATTTTGCTTAAACTCATGTGAAGCATCACTCCATTCACTCAAACATGCCGACTGGGTGAGTCGGTCACTCTGAAGCATCAACAATAATCAATGTAAATAATTCACAATAAATTACATACCTCGAAAATTACTTCGTTTCCATAAAAACATGCCAGATAGATTTCCATAAGAACACAAACTTGGTACAACAACATCGCACAAAATCGAAAACTTAAAACCGAGACTAGACTCATTTGAAACATTGAAATACACACCACTATGGCGACCACAACAAACTGTCCTGTAATTCCTGCTGAAAAAAGTGTCGTTGTTTCTTTAGTAAACCTGAAACAATATTTTATTTTGTGCGAACATACGATATTTAAATTCTTACTTTATTATACATTTATAGTGTTCAACATTCCTGACCAAATTGTGGTTACTTATTAGTTGATTTTCAGGAGTTGTATTAAGATTCCGTCGCATTGTTTCCAGGGCATTGTTTAGAATACTGAGTTGAGCAGAAATAAACATAATCGTACCAGAAATAAAAGTATCCATTGTTAAATCCCCCAAACCACAAATCCAAGTTGACAGCATTTGATAAGCAAAAACGATCTCAAAAGTCGGTGATTTATCGGTAGACAAAAAAGGATACCATCCGCTCAATGGTAATCGCATCGCTTCTCCTTCTCTTTTATCCAACAAAGGCGAAATTGCCCACGATATGCAAGTAAGAGTGCATCCAAATAAAATTAAAAACGTGTTTATTTTAGACATTTTAATTTTAGCTAAGACAATGTCGTTTTGCGTTCTGTTTTTTGGTTTAAATATTTCTGTGTTCATACTATTTACGAGTTTCCAGATTTTTGGACCGTTGCTCATGAAGCAGTACATTTTAATCGCTTGTACAATGTTTGTTAAAGGTAAAAATGATGCTTCGGTCATTTTTTCAATGTCGTCTAATGAAAAGATCATGTAGAGTATTTGAGTGAAGATGTTTAGAGCAAAAGCGATTCCCACAAAAATTGTTACGTAAATGTAGTAAGAAACTTTTTGGGAGGAATTGGACTCAAATTGTGGAAAAAAGTAGCCGAGGAATTGAAGAATTTTTATGTTTAATTTTACGAAATCTCGTAAATCGATTTGCTCCGCCATTTCAGTTCTCTTCTCTCTAAAAATGATTGTGCGAAAATAAATGAAACTTTTAAGTAAAATCACATACCTTCTGAATTTTAAGTACAAACGTCACTTATTACAACCAACAGAAATTTTCTCTTGAAATAAAGAAGAATTTATACACTTTTGAAATGACGACGACCAATAACCATCGTATTCTTAAGCATGCGCATTTTAAAAATGTTTTGAATGCAAATTTTCATTGTAGTAATTGCTTACATTTATGTATTTCGTTATTCATGACTTCCGGACTATTGTGGAACTACTTGAGGAAATTATAGTGGTTTCAAAATTAATTCAATAAAATAATTTATGAGGAAGTATTATTTTCACGAGAAATTGCACACGTGGCCATTATAAAAACAAAATGATAGAAAATTTATCGTAATAAGATAGTCGATAAGTCGTAAAATATTACAGAAATAGAAATCCCATATCTTAATCTCTATCAATTTTAAAGTGAATTTTTAAATTTATGTTGATAAAAATGGTGGATGCGCCGGGCAAAAAACTTAATAAATTAAAAAATGACGATGCTTGTGAATAAATAATTTTACAGTTTGCATAAAATATAATGTTTTATTTAAGTAATATGTAATTTGATTAAGTGTGTCAGAACATTTGCACTTAATTTTAAGGGTGAAATGTTTTCTCTAATTTCTTCTACACTTGTAAATTATTATTTCCAATTTTACTATATTATAACCGCTCAATTTAATAAATTTCTTTGTTATGAACTGTGTTTAGCAAAGCGAAGTAAGACCACGACGATTTGAGAATCTACAACAAAAATAATATGTTAACATTTTTATTCGACAGATTCTAAAAATACTCACAGCTGTAAATGTTTCTAAAGACAAAGTAAAATATCCACCAGCATACAATTTTAACGAAAATTGAGATCGTGTCATAAAAAATAGTAAATCTTTCTTAAACTTCTTTGAGCAATCAATCCATTCGCACATAAAAGCTGATGTTGTCAGTTTCGTACTCTATAAGAGATTTGTTGCAGTTTTAGTCGTATAAATAACAATTTTTACCTGTAAAATGACTTCATTTCCGTAATAACACCAAAGAAATATTTCCATAAGAATGCACGATTGGTATAGAGCCATTGAGACAAACTGTAAACTTAGAGGAGAAACTAGACTCATTTGAAACATTGTCATGCAGATTATTATCACACTAACTGCAAATTGACAGATCAGACAGGCGGAAAAAAGTGCTGTTACGTCATCTGCAAATCTAAAATTGATATTTTAAGAAATCATAAGAATTATTTTTTTAATTTTTACTTGATTATTTCTTTGTAATGAATTATGTTGTTTAACAGCTCCTTTTTCATGACGGTGTGACTATCCTCGGTGTTTTTTAAAGATTGCAAAGAAGCATTAAGCACTGAAAGCTGCCCCCAAATAACCATAATGCATCCGGAGATAAAAGTGTCGATGCTAATATTTCTCATTCCATTTATGCACGTTGCTAGTATCTGATACGTATAAATTATCTCAAACATTGGCGATGCTCTTGTGTCAAATGGATACCAGCCACTTAAAGGGAGTTTAACGGCTTCACCTTCAGCTCTATCCAAAAAGGGAAAAATTACAAACACCACACAAGTTGCACAACACATAGATAAGAAAGTGGTGGTAATAATCTTTGATCTTCTGATTCCAATTTTTAGTATTGCACACTGCGCATTGTTCTGAGGAATGAACTCTTTTTTGTTCATGTTTTTTATTAACATCCTTATTTTTGCATCTTCGAATAGAAACTTGTATAATTTTACCAAATGCACGAGATTGGTCAACAATATCAACGAACCTGTAGTCATCTCTTCAATGTTACCAAAAGCAAAGATCATGTTGATAACTTCGCTTGAAACTTGGATGTAGGCAAATCCGAGTATCACAAACGAACGAAGTTGGTAAAATATTTTTTTAATTCGCGATTGTTGCTGGTGTAAGACGAAATACGCCAAATAATGGATGCACTTGACATTTAAATTTACAAAATCGCTACCGTCTAAGTTCTGGTTACTCATTATTACTCTGATGAGTGACTGAGTGAGTTTCAGTTTTAGTTTTAGATAAAATATTACCTGTTATAATTAATTAATGTAAGCCTGTAATTATAGGTCGTCGGTAGCATTAGAACAATAATTTCTCTGTGTATAAGTAAAACTATAATTAGTAAAATTTAACTTTTATTATTTTCATTTATAATGTAAGATAATTATTCCCGGTGCCTCAAAAATGCCGGATTAACTCTTCAAACCATACAATTTTCGGTAAATTGTAAACTCCATTAATTTTAAACCGGTAATTGCAAAGTTATCATTCCTAAAAATTGTGGGGCTTTGGAACAATTTATATACAGGGTGTGACACAAATGAGTACATTAAACTAAACTGGTGATAGATCTCTACAAACTTTGGTTTTCCAAAATTCTCAAGTATTTTCCAAAAAATTGGGAAGTTTTAAGTGTTTCTTGTAGGCACATTTTCGTATGCAACAACGTGACACAGACCTTGTCCGCAAAAAGTGATGC
This sequence comes from Gnatocerus cornutus, assembly GCA_029298725.1. Taxonomy (NCBI): domain Eukaryota; kingdom Metazoa; phylum Arthropoda; class Insecta; order Coleoptera; family Tenebrionidae; genus Gnatocerus; species Gnatocerus cornutus. The sequence goes on from CM055514.1 coordinate 5,802,706, forward strand.
ACAAAAAACTTAGCTGTTGAATTCACTTTCCTTTGTGCGTTTAAACTAATTTATCATTATTCCGTAAATTATGGACAACAACAAATTCTGTCAACGCGATTTTTAGACACGTGCCGTTTTTATGAAAAGTTTATGGACTAATTTAGAAACAGAAAAAAAGTAAAAAAAAAAACAAATTTAACTAAGAATAACAAGAAATCCTATCTTTTTCGTGTTGATAAAACTTCACCAGTCCCTAAATGAAATTAAAGATGTTCAAAGTGACTACCATTATACCAAGGATGCATACAATGCAATCATACATACATACAGGATGTTCAAAAAATGGCGGACCAACTATTCACTACGTGAATCTTCAGATAATAACTAGTAGCTAAATTAATTTTTAGTGCCTGACAATGACCATTTTTTTAGAAAAGTCAACATTTTTTAGGTGTCACAAACTAGAGGAGTTTATCTCTCTAATGATGAATTTTGCTGAATATACCGACACATGAAGGAAACAGTCGAAAAGCAGTAAGGGGCAGTAAGGCTTGTGAATTTCCTAACTGGCAAATTCTCTCCAAGAATACTTTTCAACGAGTTTATCAACAGGTACGAGAGACGGGCCGATTGGAACCAAATTTATCTGGATCATAGAGGACCCAGGACTATTCGCACACCAAGAAGAAAACAAATGGTACTTGATCTGCTTTGTGACTTTTACTCGTCAGGTGTTATCAAAATTAATTGCAAACCATAGTAACCAATTACATGATTTATTAATAATTGTAACTACCAAAGTGTTGCTCTGGTCTCAAAATTATACTCCTAATAATTACCGAAAGAATTAAACACTGTTGCCGTTTTTCGCAATATTTAAAGTCATTTTGCTCCCGTACAAAGCTTCAAATACAAATTTTAAACAGCATTTCCAATTCACAGCGTCTTAGACTTTGACGTTCTTATCAGTTGGTCCGCTATTTTTTGAACAGCCTATATATCTACGATCTCGAGAACAACTGATTTTTGTCGGGAATACTTTTGGCCTTTACACTCTTATATAATAAATATCTATTATCCAAAAAGCACTAATAAAGTTGTCTTTATTCACTCATTTAAGACAGATAAAGTACTCTATTACTCTTTAGATATAATAAAAAAAATTAGACGACATATCCATGACAACAACACATGCATAGCTTTCTAAATGCTAAAAATTTGTCACTGCTGTCACTTCTGTCAATTCTTTTAATGCCTTAATTGCAACCAACAGAGGCTTTGGACAAAATCTAGTGTTACGTTCGGATGTAAGGGCAAATTATTCATTCCAAAAATCTTATTTTTTTGATGTACGATCTCGAAAATAATTGATTTGTTGTCGTGAATAATTTGCTTAATTACACTTTTATATAATACAATAAGTAATATCTTTTATCGTTTTTCATGCGAGATCAAAAATGGCAAAAAGAAACGTTGCCTGCATAAAACTGCCCAAAGAGATTGTTTAGTCTAAGGATGTGAAATAGAAGAAAAAATAGAGAAAAAAAAACCTTAAAACTTAAAAATAAACACTCAAAACTTCATTTAATTTTATAAAGAATAAATAAATAAAAAGCAAAAAAACACTAAAAATATGTTCGATCATTTTATTTGATATTCGTCTTACAAATTTGAAAAGTGCGAAACTTATTTGCATATACAATGTTCTATAATCCTGCTGTCCAACTATACAAATCCTTTAAAATTTCTTAAATTACACACCTTCAGAGTGTACACTGTTCAAAACCGCATAATACGACCATGATGACTTTAGAATCTGCAATTTAACACTTTAGCGACTTTTATCTGTCTTAATAGTAATCTTACAGCCATGTAAGTCCCAAGTGATATTGTAAAATAGCCTCCCGCATACAACTGTAAAGGAAACTGAGTTCTTGTCATGAAAAATAAAAGATTTTGCTTAAAATCTTTTGGACAATCACACCAATCAGTGATGTAAGCCGAGTTCGTTAATTTTTCGCTCTACAACAGTGTAAAAATATTTGTACACTTTTTTCTTTTATTACCTGTAAAATAACTTCGTTACCGTAATAACACCACAAAAATATTTCCAGAAGTATACAAGCTTGATATAGCATCATGGATAAAAATTGTAAACTAGCTACAGACACCAAACTCATTTGAAACATTGTCATGCATATTATAATTACACTGACTGCAAATTGGCTTGTTATGCATACAGTGAAGAGAGACATCATTTCGTTAGCGAATCTGTAAAAATAAATTGGGATTGAAACTTCGGGCTTAGCAAACTCTTACTGAATTATACTTTCGTAGTGTACAACGTTGTTAATTAATTGTTCTTTCATTTCTTTCATATTTTTGTCTTTGTTTTGTTGCTTTAAAATCATGATTTTAAAAGCATTGTTAAGAATTTTCAGTTGTCCCGCAATTGCCATAATAGCTCCAGATAAAAAGGTATCCATGCTTATATTACCCATTCCGTTAATCCACGTAGCAAAAATTTGATAGACGTAGACTATTTGAAACAAAGGTGATTTTTTTGTATTAAAAGGATACCATCCACTTAAAGGTAATCGAATATTCTCTCCAGGTTGTTTATCCAGAAATGGGAAAATTCCCCAGAGACAACAAGTAACAAAGCACATGGACAGAAATATCTTCGAAATAATTTTGGAGATTTTTATTTCCTTGAGTAGTATTTCCGATTGAGTTGGAGTTTTAGGTTTGAATTCTTCTCTGTCCAAACTGTTAATGAATTGCCACACTTTGCTCCCATTACACAGAAAAACGTAGATTTTGAGAGCTTGGTTTGAATTGGTCAGGAGCAAGAATGAAGTTTCCGTCATTTTCTCGATGTTACCAAAAGCTGATATCATATCAGCGATTTGGCTCAAAAGACACAACACATATGTAAATCCCAGGAAAAGAACACAATAAATTTGATAGGCACATTTTGTTTGTAGCTTCTTGCATTGTGGAGAGAAATAGCCGAATATGTGCAAACATTTAACGTTGAAAGAAATAAAATCTTTGTTGTTTACATTCAATGTAAACCCCTTTATAGGGTGCAAAACACTTTTGCTAGTCATACTAAAATTAATAAAGTGAGTAGATGTTATTGCAGTAATGTATAATTCTTCACTACCTCTAAAATATCCAGAGAGCAATGTAAAAATCCTAATATAAAATTTATTTTGTTGTTTAGTGGTAATTAGAGGTAATAATAACATACCTACCCAAAGGGATAATTTTTTACACAATAATTACAGATCATTTCTCTTACCGTTTTTAGATTTATTATGCAGGAAGGTTACAATTAATTGAATGACTTATTTATTACTAGGCTAATTAGTCTTGGATAATAATAGTTTGAAATTGCCTAAATAAAAAAAAATTCAAAATGGAGGATAATTGATACAACTAACGAGACGTAAAGTAGAGATTGTGAAAATTTATGTAAACGCATTTTATACCCAAATTGCTTATTATTTTCAAGATTAAAACTGCCTATATGGCGTGTAGTTCATTTTTTTAGGTAATATTAAAAATGTAAAAAAGTTATTCTTGTGTTATAAGTTTAGTAATGTTGCAGAAAATATGTTCGACAATTCTAAGTTGTGCTAAAACTTCTTCAGTTTTGTTTGTTTCACTTCAAATCAGTACAAACAAAGAAACCAAATGAATCCAATCGGAATTTAAGAAAAATGTGTGAAAAAGTTACATCAAACTTAGAAAAATGCACTTGCAGTTGGAATTATAGTCTTTCCAGATGAAAGGTGTCAACCAAATGGTTTGGAATAAAACTCAAAAACCAAAATTTTACTTTACGTCAATTTTCTAGACGAAATAATTTTCTTGAAAAACAGGTAATAAAAAAATTCGAATTGAATAAAATTCTTACATTTTGGTCTAAAACTTTTGTGAATATAACAAATTAAGAAAATATTTTAAAGTAGGAATGAATAATGCTAAATTACATAAAACGTTCATTAGTTTGCCCGTTTTCTGAAAACCAAATGCATTTTAAAATAAAAATGATGGCTGCACTGGAGGATAAAATTAATGCAGAAGAATTTTTAGTAAACAGATTTTCAAGATGGAAAGCTTCGAAAAAAAAGTTTTTTATTGAGTATTGTGCGTTTTTAGATGCACAAGCAACATAATAAACTGGTCGAAACAAATTAAGGATATAACAATTTTAGAAAAGTCAAATTTATCTGATTTTTTTTGTTAATATAGTTGCAATTTGGCTTTCTTTTAAAAAATATAAATATCATTTGTGTGAGTAGTCCTGAAAAAAAATAAATTCATTTGGTTTTCGCTTTGGAATAATAACAATTATATTCATAAAATAAAACAAAAGTGTTAAAAATACAATAAACTATATTAAAATAAAATGCGGTTTTACCTGAAAAATTCATAATACAATTTTTGTTCTTTTGCTTTTTGTTAGCAAATGGAAACTAACAGCAACCCAAAATAGCAGTTAGTGAAATGATCTTGAAGTTCTCCAGACACTGAGATTTGTAAATGTCATTGACTTCAAAGTGGTATGGTATCCGTATGCTTTTAGACTCAAGGGGCAATTACCACAAAAAAAAATTGAACCCTGGACATGGCCGATTTCGAGATTTTAATGCCGAAATAAACTTTATACCCTTCCCAAAAATTTTATTATTTTATTATTATTTTGAGTTTTACTTATTTAATTGTTATACTCGTATAACACCCCCTATGTAGATAAATAGATCAGCAAATAATTTACATTGTCATCTTGTGCCCACTTTTTAATTCACAGTGAGGAAAATAGCAAAAACAGAAATTTTTGAAAATAATAAATAATAAGTATTACACAGTACTATACTGAAAACGTTTATAAAAAATCCCTAAAAATCCATCTCAATCACAGCAAAAAAATAAAATCAAAATTCTTAGCACATGAAACACAATGGAAATAAAATTTTTAAGTTCTTCTACACGACGAAACATGCCATGTATAGGTGATCTAGTACTTCTTGATATAGATTGATTATCTTATAAAATGCGCAAAAAACCACGGATGTCTCTGGAGTGTTTAGGGGGTGACTGATGATTATTGAGTGCGCGGGTAAGTACGTCCCATGCATGTTTTGATAAAGTTGAGATCTAGTAATCGTGTTGGAAATGGTGGTGATCAATTTCCAACATTTACAATGATGTGCATTTTCATCCAGAAAACAGAATTGGGGCTCTAGATTGTAGCGATAATTTGCGACAATATCATCAATGATGTCAGTATAAATGTGAAATGTCATATTCCTCTCACAAACATAGAGTTCTGTACGACCTCCTTGAAAAATGCCTCCTTTTACCATGATTGTTCTTCTATGAAAGGAGTGCACTTCTTGGACATATCTAGTCGCGTACCAGAAGTCCTCCATAACGCAAAGAGAACGTCTGTCATTATAAAGACCAAATCTACTAGTTTGATAGTCATAAAAGCTGATCAGATCATTTTCCAAAATTAATTAATATCTCAAAACTGAGCTCGAATTTTGGAAAACCGCAAAAGGAAAAATTTGTTCTACCACCAGTTTAATTTAATGTACTCATTTCCGTTAAACCCTGTATATATTTTTTTATTATTGACTGTAGTTTTAAGTATAAATTATTCAGTCTTTTGAAAATATAATTATTATTGCATTTCGGTAATTTAATAATGCTGGTTTTGAAAGGTTTTACTATTTTGTTCGAGATAAAAAAAAAACTTGTGTGCTTTACTATTTTGTTGTGTATCACTAATTGTCGCCTATGCTCAGAAATAGAAAACAACTGTAAATTAATTAGACTAACAAGTTTTATTATTAAACCTTGACTTGCTACATAACACCAAAATATTGAAAAAACTTGAAACACTATTGTAATCATCCTATTTAAAGTTAAGTGGCAATGTTTATTTTGTAATTCACAAGTTTACTTATTGGTAATTGTTAAGAACAGCAAGTAAGGAATACGCTCTTCTCAGTATCTGAAAACGTTTGCCTATAAAAATATGCAAATTAGCAAGTATGTTACTCACAGTGGTAAATGTTACAAGTGATAAGTCTAAAACTTTTCCTGCAGTAACAACAATCGGTTTCTTTGAACGCTCCATCAAAAGAATGAGAGCCTTTCTAGATTTTAAATCGTAGGTATACCAGCTGCCCATGTAAATTGCTGAAGTTAAACTGTTGCTCTAAAATTTTTACGCTTAGACAAAAAATGTTATATGTATGTGTACAAACTATACTTCTTCGTATAAAGTTGAACCAAAATAACAGTAAAGGAATATCTCCAATAACATCGTAATAAGAAATGATATCATTCCAAAAAATGAGATGGTGAATGGTTCGACCTAAAAAAAAACTGGAAATATACACACGTACATGAAATTAAAACTGTTCACGCACCATGCTTAGTTGTAGACAAGAAACGCATATTACAATAGCAGCGGCCATAAACTGCGTGAATACTACAGACGAGTACACTTTTTCATAATTTTTTATAAATCTAAAATAATAGCAATATTATTGGTATAAACAAATAGTCGAAATGTACTCAAGAATTGCATTGTGATGATCGATGCATTCTTTGATTTTTTGATAAATAATTTGATTCTTCAAACAAAATCTTTCAATTAAATCTAGATTCTCTAAGACAGTTTTTTCCAGTTCTTGTTCAGCCATGGTGTTAAGAAGCTCTAAATTATTTTTTAAAATTCTAAGTTGGGTGGCGGCAAAACATACTAAACCAGAAACCAAAGGATCAATTACTCCATTTGATACAGCACCGTTGCCAACTCCTACGCAAATCATTTGAAGCTATATTTGTAATTGTACGGAAATTTTAATGCTCACCCAATACAATTAAACTGAATGTCAATAAATATCTGCCCATGTCTGAAGTGGCGTCAAACGGCAACCAAATTTCTATGGGAAATTTATGAGCACTGCCAAAAAATGGAGGAATGGCCCAAGTGATCAAACTGAGTACACAAAATCCCAAAAAAAGCCATGTGTTTCTTTTGCAAACTGCATCACATTTGTCCATGATGGTTTTCTGTTCGTCGTTGTATTTATTAAATATTGACCATTCCATCATGTGGATAGTTTCTCTGATGTTCTTCGTGTTAAAAATAAACGGCGTTAGCTTAAAAATAAAGCATCCTACTTGAAATATTATAAAACAACTATCACCAACTTGAGCCATGTCAATGTTTTCACCAACAATTAGATGAATAGCTGCCAAAGTAGGGACTGGAATTGTAAGACACACGTATACCATATAAGCGTAAAGGTGATAAGGCTTTGTGAATCTTAAAGGTGGATAAAAACCTAAGATTCTCATGATTATCAAATTTAATTTAAAAATGCGTTTGACTGGACCTTCCATTTTTAGTAGACTGACGGGTTGAGAGCTTCCGATTTGAAATAAAAGAATAGTAATTATGGGTTTCTAAAAGCTATATTTAATGAGCAAAGGTAGTATTTAAAACGGTCTTCATTCTAGTAATTGCGAAGACTTGACATTAAAAATTTACACCACAAAAAAATGTTAATAATACACTTTTGGTTATAATTATTAATTTTAAATTAGGCTTTCTTATCAATTCAAATCAAAATGTATTTCAAATTGTAGCATTTAGAAAGAGTAGATAGAATAATTATTACGTAAATTTATTTTTTTTTTAAATGTATTGGTTTATGTGTAGAGAATTAATAAAAATTCAGCGTGCCTAACTTTTTTATGATTAGGTAAGTTCATTGGTCATTGTTTGTCTCGTTTTTCTTCTTAATACATGACTTTAAATTAATTCTGTGTACTATCAATGCGTTTCATAAAGTGATCTAATTATAACAAACAAAATCAACACCTAAAATGAATAGAAAGATTGTATTCTTTTGAAGAGCGAAACATTGCATAATATTGCAAATAAAATGTGCAAGAAAAGTTGTTTCGATTCCATATCTAAATAACTACTAATTGTGCTTAGTTTGCCAGTTTTCTCAAGATCAAAGCAGTCTTTTTAAAGATTATTAAAATATTTAATAAAAATGGTGGATGCGCCGGGTAAGAAACAATTAAATTATAATTCTGTAAATAGACATAAGATCAAAAGAGTAATTAAAAGTATAACAATTGTTAATTTTATTAACACAAAAGTTAAATAATATAAATTATAACAAGCCCGTGAGCCAATATAGACCTATATTTGAGTAGACAGGTAGAAACAGGAACTCAACTATCTGTCAGAAAGTTTTTATATTTCGCAAAAGTTTAGGGATTTGATGACAAAATTGTAAAAAACATAAATATGAAATTTTTCATTATTTCTGCTTTATCAGAATGAATTGTGGGAGTAAAATTAAATTTTTATTAATAAATAAAAAACAATTATTACTAATAAAAATTTGAGAAAAACAATGACGCATTTTGCTATCTGTCGTAGTTTCGGAGATATTAAAAACTAAATACATATTTCAGAGCTACAAAATTTTTGCATACAGTCAGCAACCCAAAAATTCAAACACTTTGGATATTTGTTAACATACGTTAAAAATTTGCAATGTTGTGGATTCTTTGTGAAATCCCTGCGTTGAATGAGCACCAATAACTTGAGTTTGCTCCACAAATAAACAAGATATATTGGCCGTTTTCTGAGGTCATTTTGTGGTCATTTTTAACAAGCGTTTTCGGAGTGAAAATCGGCATTTGAACAGTGATCTTTTATCCTGATTGGAAATGTTTTTTTTGAGGTTAGGTTCACAACAATAATAATTAAGATGACTCTAAAAAACGACATTTAATTCCTTTCAGTTATATTATGCTACAACTGGTCAAGTTTTAGATCGCTATATGTCAAATATTCTACATTTTATATCATTAAATTTTGAGCCGTAATTTTTTTCCCAAAAAAATAGACCTTTAGAGTAAATTCTAAGCAAAAAAAGAGCGGAAAAAACAATAACAAAGACCGCATCTTTCTATATGTATGCTGTAGTTCCAGAAATATCCGGACATCCCGGGAAAATGTTACCAAAATAAACAATAATACATACATTGACTTAACTAAGAACATTTTATTTTAACTGTGTGCTTCATTTAGATACAAATTTCCAAAATTAAACAATGCAGTTATTGTACTTTGCAAATTACATTTGACTTAAACTTACTCGTATTGCTCTAGTAAATAGTAAAGTAATATAATTAAATAATTCTTTGTTAATTTATTACAGCTTCACTTCCATGTTGTTGAGTACAGCAAATACAGAATAAGCTCTCCTTAAAACCTACAAAGTGTTAATTTAACTATAAATTATAAAATGACGAGTGTTTATCTACCGTTGTAAACGTCACCAGAGATAAATCCAAAATTTTTCCAGCTACCACAACTATCGGTTTTTTTGAGCGTTCCATTAGGATAATAAGAGCTTTTTTTGATTTTAAATCGTAGTTATACCAATCACCCATATAAATAGCAGTTGTTAAAGTGTTGCTCTATAAATGTAAAAGCATTATTCTGTTATAATTTACAATGAAACATTAAACATACTTCTTCGTATAAACTGGATCCGTAGTAGCAATAAAGATAAATTTCTAACAACATTGTCGAGATAAAAGCAACCAAATAAAGAATTAACGGAGTAAAAGTATGAATCTGAAAACGAAGTCATTACTTATAATACATTATAATGCTTAGGCGTAGCACTATCATAATTTATTTTAATACAAACCAGAGTTAGCCGAAAGCAAGAAATACAAATAACAAGAACAGCTGCTGTCAGTTGTGTAAATACCACCGATGAATACATGTTTTGGTAAAGAACTAAAAAACTACAAAAAACAAGTTAAGAGAATTAATTTTTTGTCATCATACTCTAAAATTGCGTTGTGGTGACTAATGCATTCTTTTATTTTTTGGTAAATTATTTGATTTTTTAACTTGCGATTTTCGCTTAAACTTAAATTTTCGATATTAATGTTTTCTTTTGCAATTGTACCAAGAAATTCCAAGCTATTTTTCAATATTCTTAGTTGAGTAGCAGCAAAACACAATAGTCCTGATACTAAAGGATCAATTACCCCGTTCGCTAGGGCACCATTGCCAGTCCCTGCAGTGGAAAATTAACATTCCCATCATTTAACAATATGATTACTTACCGATACACATAAAAATGTATATAAATCGGTAGATTTTAGGATCTGAGGTCGGATCAAAAGGTAACCAAATTTCAATAGGGAATTTATGACCGCTACCAAGAAATGGTGCTGCACCCCAACCAGTCAAAGCAAACACACAAGAGAAAAAGAACAGCCAACTGTTTCTTTTACAGATTTTGTCATTTTCGTCCATAATCCTTCTCTGGTCCTCAGTATATCTGGTAAAAATTGGCTGCTCTAATACGTAAAGTGATCTTCTAATCCGCTTAGCGTAAAAGATAAATGGATATAATTTAAAGATGAATCCTCCCACTTGAAATATTATAAAGGAACTATCAATAACTTCAGCCATAGTTATGTTGTCACCAATGATTAAATGAACAAGAGCCAAGGTGGGTACTGGAATTGTAAAAAACACATACACTGCATAAGCGTATAATTGATAAAGTTTTTGGAATTTTAAAGGCGGATAAAAGCCTAAAATTCTCATGACAATCAAGTTGAACTTAAAAATGCGTCTGACAGGGCTCTCCATTTCTAAGAGAGTGACTGTTTATCAATGGAAAATGATAATTACTGGTTTCTCAAACTTTTATAAAATTTAATGAGCAAAGGTAGTATTTAAAACGTTCTTTCATTTTAGTAATTGCGAAGACTTGACATTAAAAATTAACTGAAATATTCTGTCCGTACCTACTAATTCCTCGAAAATTTTAATAATATACCCTTGTTTATAATTATCTTTATATTAGACTTTGCTTACAATTTCTTGCCTAGACAAAAAATCAAATTAAAATTTAATGTTTCATTGTATTATTTCAAATGAATGGAATATGTTGACTAGAATAAATAAAAAAGAATTTAATGGTCTTTGTAGAAATAAACAATTAATGTGGATTGAGTTTTTTATTTATGTAAGCGCAGTTTTGAGTACAATTACTAATGAATTGTTTCTTTTCTAGGTTGATTTTGGTTATCTCTTTCTTCGTTGTATGAGAACTTGAATCTTTGGATAGAAAGATCCATAAAAAAAATGAATTCTTTAAACAGGAATAAATAATCTCCAGGAAAGAAATCATGTCGTAATTTTCGTGCTTAATTCAGTTCACTAAAAAAGAAATTTTTACTTGAGAATAAAATGCAAACTATATTTTTATTTGTTAATTCAATCAAAACAAAGTACTTCTAGCAAGTCAGATTTTTAAGAGAGAAAAAAATGTAAATCCGTATGGTCTTAAAGTATTTCTCTTTACTTATCATTTCATCTATTCATCTAAAATAGTAAGCCACTGGTCCACAACATAGCCGAACTAAGAAATTCAACATTAGTAACGACACCAGAATTTTCTTTTCATTTTAATAATAGACATATTATCTTGAACTATCCACTCAGAACAACACGAATGTAACAACCTGAAAAATCAGACTCAGAACTGAAGGGTTGCTCTTAAGAACCTGAAAATCTGAATGTTTAGGAAAGAATTAGGAAATTTAGGTTTCTTCGGAAATTCTAGTCATTCAACTCATCAGCTAAAAATGTAGACATTAAAAAGATACCTATCCGACAAAAGCTAAAAATATTTAACAATTTATTAGTGAGGTCCATTGCTAGCCCTTCAAGATTAATTGTAGTTTTTATTGCAGCTCATTTAGACGAATTTGAACTGCAAATATAGAATAAAATTTAATTATGTACATTACCATATTTTCGATTCGTAGAAAAACGTGGAAATTATAAAACAAATGCTTCATATGAGATCTAAAACATTATGCCATTAAAAAACTCTTTTATATTTCGATATAAAAATGCTCTGCTAGAGGAAAGACATACAACTGGACGCTAATCATCAACGTTTTCACTTGAGTTGTGGCATGACAATCCGACAAACCTGCAATTAGAGAAGCAACAGGTAACCGAGTGATTCACCGCTCAAGACATCAGTTGCTAAACGAATAATCTTATCTAAAAATTATGCTGAAAACAACGAAATTTTAGTATAATCCAGTTTTATAAAACCACAAATACTAAAACATTTGACTATAAATAAAGAGAACCAGAAGTAAGAACAAAATTAATAGATATTTATGATTCTAACTAACAAAGATCATTGATAATACTAAGTCAAGTTTAAATCTACCCGACAACTAATTGCGACTGCATTTATTGCATTTGAATTTATATGGGGCGGTCTTATTGGATTTCATCAGAAGGTAGATACATATTGATTTTTTAATTAAAGACGATGAATTTTTTATCAAAGCAAGAAAAGCTAAATGCGCGAATAAAAATTATGCTTGAAGGGGTTTTACGATTGTATGTATCTCTAAATAGAAATTGATAATAATTATTTGATTTCTAATTAACCGTTTAATTTATTCAGATGAGTAGCATAAGAAATCCTTATTACTATAAATTTAAAAGCACGAAAAACGTTAAGAGTTTTTTAAGACGTTCACAACAAGAGATTATTAAAATGTTAAACTTCGTTCATCATCAATAAAGTTTAAAAAAAGCACCAAAAAAGACAGCCAATCAGCAAATAGCACAAAATAGCGCTGCCGTCGCACACAGTCTATCTCGGTCTGATACGCGCAAAATTGTTGTTATCTTTATCTAACAACGTGACAACCGTCACTAGGGTTTGACGTTTGACGTGTTTTCTGTCAAACTGTGCTGTCAAATCTCTGTTCTGCGTAAAATAAAGTGCTCGTTATTTGAATCCACTAAATTAATAAAAAATATCGCAGGTATAAATTAGATTTTATGGTGATTTATGAAGATATGGAATCATACGCTTCATCAATTGACATCGATAGGTTATGTAAACTTTGATAAAAATGTGTGAGTATTTGTCATTAGTGTTATCAAGTTAATTTGTTTACCTCCAAAGATTATAATTATGATGAGTGATATAAGCAGTGAATAGTCTACTAAATTACGTTAAGGGTTGTTATATACTGCGCTGTTTCATTTCATACTTGTGTATTGCGGCTTTAGGAGTTACGATTAATTACATCCTGATGGATCAAGATCAAGAACCTGATCTGAGCGACTACGACGTGTATGCCAAGACTCCGCCAAGGACGAAGATCCTGCGAAAGAACCGAGAAAGAAGACAAAGAAACAGAAATACAGGGTAAAGTCAATTTACTTACTTAAACAAGTGTAAATTAACATTTATAGTGCCAGCATGTCATCTCCCAAGGTAGTCAAATCCAAACAGCCTCTCAGTAGGCGAAATACAATCAGTAGCATGTTTGAAGAGTTGGTTGCTAAAGCAGAAAATGACTCTGACCAAGGCCCCAAAAGAGCAAACAAACGACACATGAAACTGTTGCGGGGCTCTGAACGCGACCTCAAGTTGGACATTGCGAGTGCCCAAGCAGCTTCTGAGAAAAGTTATGAAAACAGGCCCCCGAAAACCCCGCAACCAAGTTTTCAAATTGAGAGCTGTAAGAGATTTATGAGTTTGTCTTGTCGCACGATTCCATGCTCTAAAACATCAAAGGCAAAGGTGGAGCATGAAGTGAATAATTGTAGAGATGTCACAAGTGAGGAGTGTCCTGACAACAGAGTGGAATTTTACAACACTTTTTCCATGTTGATTCGAATGGGTTGTGGGGACAAACCGGAAAGAAGTCATCGACGGGCGGTAAGTACCAACTTGGTGATGTTCAATGTCTTAATCTTTTCATAGTTGAGCAAGGAAGAGCATTTGTGGCAGAACGAAATAAAAGATTTGATTTGGCTCGAGCTTCAAGCATTCCATGCAGATCGCACTACAATTGAAGAAGACACTTATTTGTGCGCAGAACGCGAGAAAGTGGAGCCTCTTTTGGACGATATTATGACTTATCGCTACAAAGGTCATTCCAAGTGTTATTCAACACAGAGCAGCGACAGTGGCGTTGAAGATGACTGTAATGACTGTTTCTCAGTGCATTGTTTTAGTTGTCTTGAAGCTCAAAACGAGGCGCTTAAAGACATTGAAGATTTGATGCAACGTCTAACGGCAGCTGAAGCTTTATTCCCTTCAGGTCACGCTTTTGCTGAACTTTACCCATTGTACAATAGCCCTGAGTTTATCTGCAGAGTCAAAGCCATAAGCTTGTGGTACAATATGACAAGACAACAGCGACTAAAGTTGATGATTATAGTCAAGTTGTTGGAGAACAAATATAACAAAGACGACGATAAGAGTGTTACTGAATCCAACAGTCCTTCTGATAGTAATAACAGTTCGTCTTCTTCAGTTAATGAGTCACCTTATGAGATGAAGACGACTTGGGAGACAACAAACTTTACCTTTGCTCCGTTTCCGTACTTATCCGTTTATAAGACTGAATGTGCCTCCTCCCCATACAGAAAATACATTGAAAATATTCTGAAGACTCGGTCATTACAGAAAAGTTTGGGTTTTCTGGATCATCTACAGATGTTTGTGCTTAGGAAAGCACAATTAACTTTGACAAAACCCGACTCTGTAGATATCTTTTCCCAAGTCGAATGTGACAATGAAGAGGAAGAACTTCAGCGTTTTGGATTATGCAGCCCCGAAGCCAAAGCTTTAAACTTACCGTCGTACCGAGCGATTTTCCTTTTCTTAGCTGCTGTGCCGCTAAAAGTCATTCACGAATTCCTAAAAATGCGCTTAGAACAAAAACCTGAGAAACCATCGCCTTTGAGTGTCCGCCAGTTAATGAGGGAACTCAAAGAAGGTCTCAAAGTCGCTACACAACAAAAAGAAAAAATTCTTACGTACATTGAAGGGGCGCTAAGTGATACCAAAGATAGAAATCTTATTTTTGAGGAAAAGTTTCAAGACTACAATGAGTGCATGTTGAAGGTTTTTAGTGATTATTTGGACTACTTAGAGCAGTGGGCGTTGCTGCATCATGAAACTTTTCAGAAGAATTTGTTGGAAGAAGAGTGGCATTTTGCTTGCCAAATGATCGATTATATACCAGGAAGTTCCGTGCTTTTGTGGAGGAAATTTTCGTTCATTTTGCGGACGATTTTGAAGACCGTCGCGGAGAGGCTGCGAGATCGAATAGAAGAACTGTTCTCAAATATGTCTAAGGACGACAAGAATGTAATCAAGTGAGTAGCAATCTAAGCGTGTGATTTATTCACAACAATTCTTAAAAACTATAAAAAAATAACAATAAGAAAAGAAGTTTACATCTAAGCGATTTATTTATTGGGCCATTATATCATGTTGATTTATAGTCATAAAACACCAGCTACTATTGTAGTGCAAGAAATACTTAAATAAGTAAAACCGTTTACATATTAAGATTTTTTTTGTCTTTCAAGGACTGCAAAAACTTCCATAAATAGACTATTTAAATGTCATTCAACATTGTAGATCTTAAATATCCAACAATATACCTTTGCCCTCGGAGATACTGGAAGATTTATACCTCATCAGTTTTAATAGTGTGATCGGTCATTATGCCATTAATTGATAGCGAGCACGATACTAAGCTGTAGCTCCTAAAAAAATCGCCTGAAATATTTTTTGACTCATATCATTCGAGGTTCATTATTTCCGCTATAATCTGTTGGCCATGACAACAGTGATTTGCTGTTTTTGTTCAATTTGTCTTGATATTTACAAAATTATTTTTTTGTACATGTTACGTTTGTAATCACAGGTTTCAAGAGATGGAATGATTCACTTATGTTTAATTAGATTATTCGTCGTACAATAACCTGTTGCATCACCTTTAATTACGTTGATAATAACAATTGGTACAATCTGACGGTGGTCCGATTACGTGGGTTTTCGCGCTCTCAAATGAAGTATGATGCAAATGGTGTAATAATAAATTTTCCAGACTTTCTGTAAATAAACTTTTTGATTTGATAGAGGGCATTCGCGTTATGATCTAAAGAGAATCAATCAACTTTAAAATATTCAAAGAATTTTTCACAACTCCATTCATTTATTGCAGACAGTCCCTCTTCACAACCTGCCGCGAATTGCAATCTGTTTTCAACGAAGAACGAGAAATGTGTCTCAAGACGATGGCATTCTGCAAAACCGTCTACAAACACAATCTCCTTCAAGATTCACGATCAGAGATGACAGTACGTTTTGTTCGATTCGGAATATAAACGAAATATGACGATTTTATTTCAGGACGCGATTGTTTCCCTCAAATGTTCGATCTCTGACGCAATAGGCCGTGTACAAAGTGAATTCGATAAGATCAATATGGAGCAGTTCGAAGAAATTGAACGAACCTCACTAGTTTCTCGAACAAGAGAAGTCTTAATGCAAAGTTACCGCTTTGGCTTCGAGGTAAACAAAACGTCACAAAAGCACCGTGTTCAAATTTCTGTTTTAGTTTTACAAAGAAATGTCTGAGAACACTCCTGGTGAAAAGCGCGAAAAGTTGGCTCGCAGCATGGTGCATTTCGCCAATTTGTGGATGAAGTTTGTGACAGAGCGTTGCGAGCGGGGTCGAGGAATGAGACCTCGTTGGGCCTACCAAGGCTTAGAGTTTCTTCAGACGGTTTGTGAACCTCGCAACACCCAGCATTTAACAGAAAATGAGTTCGATGATCTGAAACTTAACATGGATGTTTGCATAAGCCATGTTATTGGAACAACGGCGCCGTCGACGCCGGAGTCAGGGTTTTATTCAGCGTCGCCGAGAAGTTCAATTGAACACATTCGAAATAGGTCGAGAGGGTCATCACCTAGTCCCCGACCAACGTACAAGAGTCAAAGGTCGAATGGAAGGAAGACTAGCATGGAGCACGGGTCACCGGTCATCGACAATTTCGACAATATCGGTTTCAATTCCCATGGGTACGAAAACTGACTTTTTTGCTCAAGCGCTTCATGATGGTTTTTTAGGTGTAGAAGAGAAGACACCAGCGATCGCTGCTCTAGAAAGCAGCATCGCTTAGAAGCAATCGAAAACTTAGACAATTACCTCGACGATAAACTCAGCAAGCAGCAGCTAATCGGTAAAGTCGTAACTTGCAGCAACGGCTTTCACAAAATTCACATTAAAAAGAGACTACGAGAGGTGACCTTCACGTGGCAAAGAGGCATTAAAATCGGGCAAGGTCGTTTCGGCAAGGTTTATACAGCGGTTAATAATAAAACCGGTGAAATGATGGCAGTCAAAGAGGTAGCTTTGCAACACAATGATAATCATACTATAAAAAGGGTAGGCGAAGAGATGAAAATTTTAGAAGGGATTGTTCATCGTAATTTAGTCAGATATTACGGCGTGGAAGTTCATAAGGTGAGTGAGTCTTGATGTTTGCGGATTTCACGAGGAGATAAATTTTTAATAGGACGAATTACTGATTTTCATGGAATTCTGCGCTGAAGGTACTCTAGAGAATTTGGCAGCAGCCAGTGAAAATGGGTTACCAGAATTGTTAGTTCGCCGATACACCTTTCAATTAGTTTCCGGAGTGGAGGTGTTGCATGATCATGGAATTGTTCATAGAGATATCAAGACAGCTAATATTTTCTTGACTGATAGTGGTAACTGTTTGAAAATTGGAGATTTCGGCTGTGCAGCTAAGATTAAATCGAATAGTACAATGCCGGGGGAGTTACAAGGCTTTGTGGGAACTCAAGGTGGGTTGGTGAATTCATTTCGAGTTTTTTGCTACTAATAATTTTAGCCTACATGGCGCCTGAAGTTTTTACCAAGAATATGAACGAGGGACATGGTCGCGGCGCCGATATCTGGTCAGTCGGCTGTGTAGTCGTAGAAATGGCATCTGGAAAGGTAATTTACCGCTCAACATGTCTATAATCTTGTAAATGTGTTATTTTACAGCGCCCTTGGGCACAATTTGATTCCAATTACCAAATCATGTTCAAAGTGGGAATGGGACAAAGTCCTGATCCACCCGATCATATGACTGATGAAGGATTAGATTTCTTGGAATTGTGTTTCCAACATAATCCCAAAGAGAGAGCAGGTGCTCAAGAACTACTTCATCATAATTTTGTTAAAGTCAGTGACGACTTAATGTAGTATTTTATATTCTATGTCAAGTATTATTTCAGAACTATTAGGTCTATTTTAATCTCATGTTTTTTTATACATATCATTTTATTTCAAGTCTGATTCTATTTTTAAATCGTTTTCATTGTAATGTTCTGTTGAAAAGAGGCTATTTCAGCTTGAAGTCAGTGATGGAGAATACGGATGTGATATTGTTAAAGTTAAAGTACACCATTATGGGTGATGGTCAATATGTGTATATGAGCAATTATTGTTGTAATTATCTCATGAATATTTTTAATAAAGAGAGAAATGTTTATACTGCATTACCAGCAACAATTTTTAGGATTCTCAAGATTTTTTTATATTTGTACAACGCAAATTAAATAAATCCAAACAAGTATCTAAACATTTTCAAACGCCAAGTGAAATATGGCCAGTTAATTTCAATAAAAATATGTAAAAGAAAAAAGTTATAGGTAATACAATAGAATCTATAAAAATGTATGTAAAAAATAAATAATAAAATACTAAAAAAAGTTGAAATGACGCCAAAGAAATTAATTATTAACAAAAGCACTAATTTGGAGGATACAGAGCATACAGTCGAGTATGTGAAAAATTCAAAATTAAAAAAAAATGTAGCAAAAACTAGAGAATCTACAATAAATCTAGGAAATCGAAAATTGCAAGTCTAGAGAATTTAGAGACTACATACAGTATTCAGTAAATTCGGAGAATGTGAAAATATCAAAAAATAAATGGGTAGGATAATGATAAGTATAATTGTTAATAATTACGATCATCGATTGACAGCATTCACTAAATTTATGAATCCCCGAAGTAAAAATGAGTAAACACGATGATCTAAACCCTCGCAAATAATTTTATTGCAAGTTTACGTAATCCGAAGAAATCCCTTTTTATTGCAGTCCAGCGTCGCTGCCGCCTCTTTGTGACGCTCCTAGATGCCGCCAGTGCGTTATCGAATAAGCGTCCCGACGCAGTTTTTCGAGTGTGCGTCCAAGATAGACCGATGGGGGCAAAAGTGTGGTATCTATTTTGAGGAGTTGCAACCACCCCATGACGTCGCGTTGTCGGTTCAACCAATCCTCGTCTTTCACGCCATATTGACCAGTGTTGTTATATGTTGTTAAAATTCGTGTTATCGTGTGGTGCGGTTATCCTTTCGGTACGAACATAAAATCCGACGTCCTTGTTACTGCAATAAAAAAAATAACAGTGGTCTTTGCCTAAGAGTTCTGTGTCAGTGGTGCATCGTTGATCCATTCATCAAAGCTCGCTGCAATGCCAGTCCGTAAGCAAGGTAAGATTTTATGATTTTAATGCGCTCATAATCGATCGACAATCAGCTGACTACGGGGGGTGGTAGAACAGTGCCGTTCGTCCGGTCGGGACAGTTGTCCAATACCTCGTGAAAATGCACGTGTTATGCGAGATGGGGAGGGGGTCAGCTACTGTTGGTGTCGCTTGGGAGGGCTTGGGTTTGCCCTCCGACACGCAAAATGTGCATATCGTCTATAACAGTTGTTTTGCGACATTTAACCCACATATTTAAAGAGCAACAGCTCCGAAAGGGGTTGTAAAAACGCATATTTATAGGTTAAAGGAGCGCGTAAGGATCCCCCTGGACTTTCAAAGGATGCGGATTTTCTTGGATCTCTTCTGTTTGCAAACGACTCTCTTAGTTTTAATAGTCTTGACCTTTAGCTTGCTGATAAAATAAGCTCTGATGTGCTTTTAACCAGCAATTTATGTTGCTATTACTTTGTATTCTTTAGATTTTCCAACGCAATTTTTTAAATTGTTCTTTTTCTTAATTTTTTTTGTCAAAGAAAACAGAAGAAATAACGTCAAAGTTGTGATTTTCTAGATTTATAATTAAAGTTTTTAGAAATTATATGTTTGTATTTTAGTTCACCATCAATACCAATATTGAAAAGATAAAGTGGAGAACGAACAATGTTTAAACAATTTTTTTTTAAATAAAATTCTGTTATTGCAGCAATCGATTTGTTCTTTTTATTATTTTATCATTTGTGTAAATAAACATTGAAATTTAAACACAACCATGCAGCGGAATTAATCTCACAAGACTTTCACAATTATTTACAGACATCTTGTATACATTGAGGTAGAACCTCTGTTTTCGAAGAAAACATTACGAGATAATTAGTATTCTTTGTTTCTGTTGTCTAGGGGCGGACTAGACTTATAGTCGCTTAAAAATAGACATTTAAAAGTGCAGTATTCGTCATGCTGTCGCAAAGGAGAAATAACTGGCTAAAATAAACCCATTTATCAAGCCTAGGTGTTTCCGTCAGATTTGCAAACTAATAAATGTAAACAATGCTATAAAAACTCCACTTAAATGGAGTTTTATAGTAAATCAGTTTGAATAAATTTTATTGTAAATTTGTCTTTAACAAAATGTTGCTTTGTTACACTCCTACTGCCGATCTTTTTGTGAGTTGTCTGTCACCGTAGAAAAATGACATTTGTTTTCTATTAAAAAAAATATGATTATGAATTCATTTCCAGTGAGGTAAAATTAAAAAATTAATGGCACAATAAACAAAGAATGGAAAAAGGAGTTATCAATTACACCAAAATAAAAGTATTTGGTATTTGTATAAATAAAATTTCCATATTCAATTGCAAAATTGTGGTAGTTCATTTTGTTCGAAAATTAAATTTAAAACCCGAACCAATTTAATTTATTTCAACTGTCATAAAAATAACGCAACTTTAGCTTAACTTTTTATAATTCAGTTTGTACAGTCGAAACCTTGACTAAAATAAATTTGACCCCTCTAAGATTTTATCGCACTATACCTACAGTTGTAATGAATTAGGTCAATATTTCATTTCTTATTCAGTTACTCAAAGGCTGCATACACGTTAAATTTTCCCTATAATTCTGTTCATACTCTGGTTGGAAGTCATACCTAAAGAGCTTTAACCTAAACGAGTTCCAAACAGTACTAAAAGTGTAGTATCTGCGGTTTGCCGCGAAAATTAATTCTAACCGGTCATTCCGAACTAGAGTCAGAAATATCTAGTTCGTGTTCATCTGCGCGGTTTTGAAATGCTTATTTAATAAAGATCAAAAGAATAAAAAAACCCAAGCAATTGAAGGTTCAAATCGACCACTTTAGGCCCTTTGTCGCTCGCTGAAAAGTTTGTGGAAAATTTTGTTGAATTTGTGTCTAAAATAAAACGAACTCTACAAACTGGAGTGAAGAACTCTTCGAATTTACTTGTTTAAACTTCAAAGTCGAATAAGGGGTTAATCAGTTATGAAATTCTGAAACAAATTTATAAAACAATTTGAGTTTAAAATTGGAATGAAATTCTTGGCAGAGAACAGGCGACAATGTACCTGCGTGTATTTTATTGCGCTAAGAATGTAAAAATAGCAGGATTATAATAATATAGATAACTCCCCGGAAAAAATGTGGGCAAAACAGTTTGTAATTCCTCCTCGTATCTTTACATGCTCTACGTTGGGTCGCAATGTTTTATAAGATAAAAACGAAGTCGGAATCTTAACATCCCCATTTGTAATGTAATTAAGTGCGACCATACTATATTTTCCTTTCGACGATCCTGCGAATACTTTTATTTAAACCATAAAAGGGACATAATGACCATTAGTTCGACTTAAATGTCTCGCTATAAATTTGAAGGGTTTTTGTTTGTCGTTTTCTTGTTAAAACCGGATATTCTCAGATTTTCAAAGGTCAGCAAGAAAAGTTCTAATTTAATGTAAAAATATATTAGAGCAACCTAAGCATAAACGAGTGAAATATCTATGAGTTATCTCTATCACATTCTGAATGTAAAAATGCTGGCGTCGACAGATGGAACCACTTTATGACTTCTCTTTCCGAAAGATAGTAAGTAAGCATTCGCTAAAATAAAACTGTATAGATGTGTAATAAATTTAATCAGGAAAATGATGACAGGTACAGTGCTCTCCGGAGAAAAGCAGACGTAAGGGAAAATGACCCGGAACTAAGTCGCTTATCATCAGAACAGAGTTGTTGGAGCTGAAAAAATTGTTATGGGTGGGAAGTGGTTAAGGGTTTTCGTTTTATTAGGGTGTTTTATTATGGAAAGGTTTTATCGGGAGAGAGACGGATCGCCGATGTTTAAAATTTCAAACGTGGGAGAAACGAGTGTGTATTAATCCATTAGTTTAATTGTTTGGCAGCTATAAAGCATTTATTGCAGTATTTTGTCTCTAGTTATAGTAAGTGCATTTTATAAATAGATCGACATTGCGATGCTGACCCACTATAGTAGAGTTGGCATTTTGCCAGCTTCCTGCGCTTTGACAGTACCTTCATAATCAATATTTACACAAAATTGATGGTAATAATGTTTGCTGATAGATAAAAGCGGATTTAAATGAGGGAATTGTTCTATCTTTAGGGTCTGGTCTGTGCTAAAAGTAACACACTTTTTTATGCACTTCTACAAGCTAATTGCCGGTCCACTTAGCACTTTGACCGAACAAGCACCAGCTTATACATTTATGTGGTCGATCAAAGCAACCGGTAGATTGGCACTCTCCTGTAATCTACCTCCAGATCGATGGGCAATAACAATTTTAGACAGTCGCTGATTGCATAACAGACACCTGCGACCATCATTTTTTAAAGGGTAAAAAATCCGGCTTGCACGCTCCAGCTTACACCGGACAGAAAATTTATTACAGTTGGGAACATCGTCGAAGCTTTTTTGTGGAGAAAGTATGGTGATTTCGCGGATGCTAGTAGCGGTGGGGGATTTTCAGCCATTCAGCAACTTATACAGCTTTTGATAAAGCGGCGAGTAGTTACCTCCTAAATAACTTCTCATAATTGGGAAGGGTGAATGTGATTGTGTTTTTGGCTCTCAACTCGGATGCCATCGCAGAAATTTCTCTTTTCAGTAAAGTTTTAAATTTATCGATTTCAAGGAAAGGAGATTGTGTATTACATCGTTCACATCTTTGAAGGATTGGATCTCAATATTCAATGAAAGCTATAGATCAAATATTGACCGAGAAAAGCCTCGGAGCCTCTGACTTCCTAATAATCTTGGTAAACATGTGATAGTGAACGTTTTCAATAGACCAACGTATTTATATTTTTCTTCATTGGAACGGACAAATTTTTCAGAGTTATTTCCCGATGGGAGGTGATTTTATAGATTTATGGGGGCTCTGCCGCTGTTGTGACGACGCTGGGAACAATTTTAACGTCAGCTGCTTGCACTGTACAGGTGGTGGTGACTTCCATAAACTCTAAATGAGGTAACATATCATGTATGTCTTATTTATAATAAAAATAAATAGGAATTGCACCACTTTTATCAATTTTAACCTTTTTACCTGACCTATTTATTTCCTCTCAAGTGGAGTTTATATCAGGCATTGGCATCAAATAGTGTGACTAGTTTCAAGTTTGCCAGTTTACATGTCACTAGTTAAATATTATCGCCAATGACATATTCCTGTATCACGAGAATATTGCGCATTGTTGTTCGAAAGCCTCATTGTTCATTGCAGTTATATGTACACTCATGTATTTCTGATAAACACCTGAATGGAGCTCAACTGTCTAGATGAATACAGACACCCACATATACAAACACGTCATAAATTTCCCCAGTTGAATAAAACGGCCTGAAAACAGCAATGTTCCAAACAAAATGGAACTGTCAATTAATGCACCAGACAAAGTTTAAAAATAAAACTTTTGTAATGATTCGAGTTTGAAAGAAACACAAGCGCTTAGAGAATCTGAAAATCTGGTAACTTTGTGTATTGTGCTTGTTATACAAGCTCGATCTAGTAGAATGTATTGATTTTCATTAGGTGGTTGGGTCTACATATTTAATTTTACCGTGGAGCACATTGTGTTAAAAGTTGCATTAATCACCAAAATCACGGCAATTATTTATGCCGTTGAAATAAATACTTTCCAAAGTGTTTAAGACTAATAAATCTCCAAATAAATCATCAAATTCTTCCCCGCTTCTCGTTCGTGGATTTGTTATTTGTTGCGGACGAATAAAGTACTAGTTGAATAGGTATTTACACAATGGAAAGGTAGATATTGTTTAGGTTTTTCAACAAGGTTTTGGGGTTTAATGAGCACCTGTATCAATGCATTTTGGCTGTCTGTGACTCTAAGCTCTAATTAATAAACTGTGGAGCTCCACTAATGACTAATTACGTTATTGTAAATGTACATTGCCACAGTAATCTTTGAGGCTGAGATACTACAGCACATGAGTAAACACACAAAGAACATATTACTCCTGCCTGTAGCTCTTCGTTTGTCTATAGACTTGAGAATGAATTCAAACATTAACTTTGGCGCGGAATGGCGTCACATTTTTTAATTGACCATGCGCAGAAGAACATCACGAACTCAATTACAAATTTAAATTTAGCAATTAATTTTCAATTCTCGCAGAAGAAATGATTAACTTGGCTAAAGTTAAGAGAAACAAGTTTAATCAAAAGATGAACTAAGCTTGATTAAACATGAGGTTATATTAAAATTAAAAATGCGATGTGAATTCTGATAAGTTAGATCAAGCCACACTTGTGATATACGATATTTCCACTTGACGTGTTCTACCCAGAGAGTTTACGTCGAGCGTGAACTACCCTTGACGTTTTTTTTAATTAATACATTTCGTCTACCCTCACATGGCTCGCAAAAACAGACAGGAATGCGAAATTTTAGTTGTGGACATTCCTTGTGCAACGTTTAATATTACACGTGGGAAATAAATGCTGATTTGCTTTGCCATGAACTAACTCTTGACATTCCAACAGGTAAATATGTAATTTGTTGTCTCGAAAAAAAAAAGAAACTACTCAGACTCTTCAAAATAACTCATTGATATCTTTTATTTAATCAAGCAAAGTGGAGTTTAGCTAGTCCTAAGAGACGTGTTACCAACTTGGAACATTTAGATAGTCAGCCTTAATGGGAATGCGGAGTGTTAAAAGAAAATTTGCGACGTAAATATTTGACTTTCGGATACCTGAGACTTTTGAGATTTATGCCGTTCAGGGCTGTTAAAACAGCGAGTTTCTGATTCAGAGATTGGAAAGAAAGGACGAAGGTCTGCGTTGTGTTTACAGCTTTGTATTAACAAAATGTCGTCGGAAATAAAGAAAATTGCTACTAGGATTATTTTAAATCTCGAAATTTGAAATAAAACAATGCAGCTAATTAGATACAGCGCATTCAGCATTTCACTGTGAAATTACGTCAGTTATGTGGTTATTTTATGCATCAAAAATTTGAATACAGTCGACCACATAATAATCAATGGTTCATTTCATTTCATTATATACACTATATTATAGTACACTATAAAAATTTTAGTTTAATTCAGCAATATTTTTTTAAATCAAAAATAATGATATTTGATTGGTTCCACATCCACTACTAATGGGAAATACATTTTAGAGTAAAATGACAGTTAAACGTATGCAAATTAAGTAAATTATAAGTAAATCGAAACACATTGTTCTCAAAGTTGTGTTGGTAAAAACGATATTAACAATATCAAAGAAAGTAATTTTGTTCGCAGTTTGAAACTAATTGAACAAAACCAAATAGGCGCAATGAACGACAGTCCTCAATATCTAAATAGTTTTAAGCGGAGCTAACTGCCTGTTAACGCTACATCTCGATATGTCAGCCACTTGACCCGGAAAAGCTTCCTCGAACGCTGAAACGTGCTTTAATTCCAACGACGAATGAGAAAACCACCCCTAACTACCAACATCGGAAGAGCAAGGCGTAATCACTCGATTTTATCGAATCGAGTTATGGATTGTTCCGCCTATGGGCTTGAACTTCCCACCGAATAAACAAAAGTTTTGACCATTAGTAAACCCATCTCGTTTTTTCATTTTCTTATAAAAACTGTAGAATGCGACTCCAGAGCATCATTTTCGATGCGACAAATATTAATCGACCGTTTCAACCGGAGGAAATGGTTATGCCACCTCACGAATACTCCGTTTGATCCCGCTGAGACGACCTCCTCTCGGAAAAATGCCGTTATCGAACGACCCCGGAAATCGTTAGAGTTACAATAATCGCGCCATTGCTACACAGCGATTTGTTATAAAAATGGATTCAGACACGTTCTATTTTCAATGCACCGGATGGTTTTTGTAAAAGGACTAAATTGTACGGAACCACTTGTGGAATTAGACGGGCCTTTTTCAACAGGGATTGTGGTAAAGCCTGACATCAGTCATAAACATCGTGCAAGGTGACGGTGTGGGATCACACAACTATATTTTTTAGTATAGACAAATTGAAGAAGATTTATAGATGGTAGGACACAAATTCAATAAAATCAGAGATTTTTTTGTTTGAGCTTGAATATATTTTAGTTAATGATGGATTGCTGGTCAGGCCAATGCATGAACAGCCAGCAACATATAATTGAAGAATTCCGCTCAAAAACCAATCAACTGCGTAGTGATTACTACATCGACAAAACATTGCTGCAGAGTAAATTATGCAATTTTATGTACATTTTCATTCCTGTTCAATTCCATGGACGATTCTTCATTACGTTTAGCAATTTCAAAACGCTTAATCTTCAGATTTTCAGTTTTTGGGCCTGACCCCTCTCAAGAAGAAACCCCTGAAGACTACAAAACACGAAGCTGCATTCTTTATCGTTTGGAATTCAAGGGACGTCGGTCATCCCTTCAATCCATAAAAAGTTCAGTCGACTATTATTTTCTTGTTATAGGCCTATCGGTGAACGTCGGAATTTATAAGGGTTGAAGCCAAGAAATCTTTTTGGCCTTTATTTCAACAGCACAGGGCGCGTCGTCACAGCTTGCCTAACCGATATGAAGCGGAAATTATTACTCCATCTCTCTTATTCTCCATATCCACTCAGTAACAATTATCTTTATAGCGATAGAGGGGTGGTGTTATCAAGCGAAAATAACTTGATCGGATTTCTCTTAATTAAAGAAAACAACAGAATTTTTTTCACTCCATCGAGGTCATAAAATTTATAAAATAACACTTATAGAATTATATTGGTCGGAAAACCAACCAAAAAATTATCTGGAGTTCTCGATAAACCCTAGAACTGTAGGTACTTAAAGATTTAGTTTATTTTATTAATTAAAGGTGAATTTGGTCGCTAGCGATAAATCCCACTTTGTAACCAAATTATGTTCAATTAAGATCTCTAATGTGAACATGTATGATAGACACTATGCTAGATGTATTTCCTCTGTTCTGATGTAGCATTACTTAGGCTCCCTTATTATGAAAACCGCATGCTAACCTCTGCGGCAAATGTTTTAGTCTGGTATGTTAGAAATTTGACCGAGAAGGATATTTCCTTGATCTGAAGGATAATGATCTGGAATTAATATCATTGAAGAAATTGTCTATTTTCCCATTTTGGTCTATTCATGCGAAATTTGCATGGTTTTCTCATCTAATCCGAGATGTACTGTTATAATATTTAGTTTTTAATCAATTTGCAGGTTTCTTCTAAAAATACGCTTCAGACATTGAATGTAAAGTATTGATTTTCTTTCTATAAAGTAATTAGAATTTTCCAAGCATTGCCTCTGCGTCATCAATCGTCATGTTTTGCTACATTCATTGTACGATTAAAAGGGGGAAGCTGAAACGTCAAATGTCGGAATGTTTATTTGCATCGTGTAAAAATACGGTTCAAGTTCCCTGATGAAATATAGTTGGGAAAAAAGAAAAAACCGTTGCAGTTATAAAAGTAGAAAATGAAAAAAGGGGAAAATCGAAGGAATGAGCACAATTCAACCGGTCCAGTTATTTTCTCCCGATTTTTCGGAATACACATTTTTTATACTAATAATAATGGTGGATGCGCCGGTTTTAGCTCGTTATGTTTTTGTTTTTAAATATTAGACATGGCGTTTCTGAACCAACACAAATTATTTTGGAATTGTTTTTATGGGATTTTTTTAATAATTACCTTAGATACAATAAAAACCCATCCAGGAGTTAATCGGCATGTTTAACGCTTTCTCGAGACATATTTTATTGTGAGTTAACCTACATAACAGTCTGGGTCAAATATAAATATGAGTCCTGTCAATGCTATAAATATATCAAAATTGTCGATACCTTCTTCCGGATTTCAAACTGATTTTAATTAATGTTTTTTCATCGGAAGTTGCTCTAGAATATCTTTATTATAATGATAATTAAACTAGGCACTGTACCGTAAATTTAATTAAATCTTTATCATTAAAGGAAGTTTAGCTTGAAGAATTTATAGCTTGAAGCAAATGGACGTCTCCTAGAATAGTTTAAGTGAAAATAGTGAATTATGATGCAAGTTTTAAAATTTGACAATGTAGAGATTACCTCGTATTGGCATTGAATTATTGATTTTATTTTTACGATTGTTTAATTTATTCTGATTGTACAGTTTGCGTTGCGAGATAATCTGTTAATCATGTGACAAAATAGCAAATTAACTAGCTAATGGACTTTTTATAAAATATAACTATTCATACTGAATGTTGCAAAGCTAAAAGCATTAACCGATATTTTCGATCACATCATATAAAAGTTGGACGGTAAAAGTTATCTTCCTTGTATAAATTTATATTTACTGCCCTTCTTTGTAAGTTTGATTACTCCATAGTCTTTGATTTATAACACTGGAAGATGCCTGAAGCAAACGATAACATTATTTTTTTCTATTCTCAAATTTAGTTTTTATCGTCCGGCATTTCACTTTATTTTGTAGAAATGTTCTACAGGGAACTTTAGTTCCGAGTCAAATGGCAATTATTCCCTTTAGCATTGTAGAATAACTTTTATAGACAAACTTTTCCATTTCCATAAAGGGTGAACATAATGCAAATTCGTTGTTTCCTCATTAATAACTCCCAGATAAAAAAAAACTTTTAAACCTGACGAAAACGCGAAAAATCTGGCAGAGGAAAAATACGGTATTATTCGAAAGTCACAAATTGGAAATTTCTTTAATAAGATCGCGTGCTTGAAGTAGTTCTAGAGTTTCCATGAGGGAATTGTACTGTTGAAATTCGATATACTTTGTTAAATGCTTTCGTTTGAATCTGCTCTATGAGGAATTATGATGCAGTTCTGGAGTACACGGTAGCACGAACTTATCAAAAGCCGTAATTTATTGATTTTGATTGTTGTATGTCTACTAAAAATTTGAGAGTACCGTGCATTAGTTTAACTCGGTTTTTCGCATTATATACATAAAACAAAACGTTTTTAGAAAATAATGTGATTTAATGGATTTACAAAACATTCTCAAATACACTATTCCGACCAATACGAACTCGGCTTTAACAAAATCCCGCATAAATGCTCCCTGAAAATATCACCACTTTAGGAAATTTAATGTTGTGCCAGTTCTAAATCTCCAGTGGGAAGGTATGGATCAGCATCTTGGTTTGTTTATTCCACAGACGTTGATCACGACTGAGCTAGATTATTCGCAAATTTATTTAAAATGTCTCTACCTTAGATTAGAATTGTAGAATTGTTTGTCTAGGGATCAGCTAAAATCTTAGACACAAGAAATAATAAACTGTGCTTTACTTTTATTCGGTATTTTCCTTATTACTGTTTCATAGCCCTGCAGTGCACATTGAAAATTATTACGCTGTTATTGCTCTGCATTTAAATACCTGCGGGGAGATTCCAACTAGAGACAACAGTTTTAAAGATTAAATTCCCGTCGGAATTGTTTTAATTTTTCAGAACAATTCTTGTCCCGACTATATGACTTTAACGTGCGCCCTAAATCCATAAAGTCGTCAAATTTACAACGTCGTGTGTTGAACGTAAACAACACGGAAATAGTATGGGACAGGATACGGTTCATAAAAATAAAATTCGGCTGTAGTTAACAAACATGTAACATTTAGTTGTGACCATTTCAGGCCAATGGCAATGAAATACATACAATGTAGGGATTATGAGAGCGGCATGGCTGCCAAGATAAATTCCACACTAATTTTGATTTCGAGATTATAAAACGAGCTCTTTAATTTTGGCATAGATTTAATGTTAAAAAAATACAGTTGTGAAACAGCTGCGCTTCTTGCATTTCAATGTGACTCGTTGGCAGAGGTTTAAAATTAAAACTTAATTTTAATAACGCTGAAGTTTTGACACCGATTTTACGGTTGATTTTATTGTAGATTATTTGAATAACTTTACATTTAGAGTGATTCTTGAAATTGCCATCGAAAGAAAAATTACATAATACAGTTTTATTTATTTTAGTAGTTATATACAGGATGGGCCAACGAAAACGAAACAGAGGCGCTTTGAGGCACTTACTGGTGGAATTTCAAAAAACCCTGAGACAGGTCAATTTTAGTTGTGAGGGGGACACACAATACCCGTATTTACAACTTTTTGCAGTCAACTCCCTATGAGGGGTGAAATTCACCCCTTTCATTTTTAAATATAGATATAGGACATGGCATTTTTTTTGGAAAGGTCCATTGAAGACCTTTACAGTGATATAATATTTTTTTTATTTCTAAGCCCTATAAAAAATTTTTTGAAAACGAAACTGAGGCGTTTTGAGCTACTTACTGGTGGAATTTCCAAAAACGCTGAGACAGGTCAGTTTTAGTTCTGAAGGGGACACACAACACACGTATTTACAACTTTTTGCAGTCAACTCCGTTTGAGAGGTGAGATTAACCCCTTTAATTTTTAAAGATAGGTATAGGACATGGCACTTTTTTTGAAAGGCCCATTGAAGACCTTTACAGTAGTATCATTTTTTTTATTTGCCCTTTTTGTTATTGTTTTTGAAATCAAATGTACGTATTTTAGTGCCTGGTTATGTTGATATATATATTTTCCTACGACCCCATATGAAAGTGACATTTTCCTACGACCCCATATGAAAGTGGCGTTGTTCACACGGTTAAATTGACTCCGAAAGTTGGAGTTTTCGTACGTCCATTTCCGAAAGTAAAAGTCACTAGTGTGATATGAATATATACGCACAAACCTGTCAAAATTGAACGTTATTTTCAAATACAAATGTAATTCTTGAATTTTTGTCTCAAATACCTAGACGATTCACTCTAAAACAACATGCATAATGGTAAAAATGAGTTGGTTAGTTCGTTTTTGACAAATCAGTTTTGACAGGTCTGTGGGGATATATTCATATCACACTAGTGACTTTTACTTTCGGAAATGGATGTACAAAAACATGAACCATCTAAATATGTGGAATACGTCACTTTTTTATGAGCTTGTAGAAAAATGGCATTTAGAATAGATAAGAAAAGAACTATTGTCGAAACTTATGGTTTCTTCCTGATGATGAAAGGTCGTAGGAAAAATGGTGTACATAACTCGTCGAAAAGTGTCTTTCTTGCACTCGTGTAATATCTGCACTCGGCTGGCGCCTCGTGCATCTACTTTTACACTCGTGCGAAATTGGTCACTTTCCGTACTTGTTATGTAAATATTTATTACGTAAATTCATCGCAACTGTTTAGTTCTAATATTTTTTATAGGGGTTTAATACAAAAAAAAAAAATTATATCATTGTAAAGGTTTTCATTGGGCCTTTCAAAAAAAGCGCCATGTCCTATATCTTTAAAAATTAAAGGGGTTAATTTCACCCCTCAAAGGCAGTTGACTGCAAAAAGTTGAAAATACGTGTTTTGTGTGTCCCCCACACAACTAAAATTGACCTGTCTCAGCGTTTATTGAAATTCCACCAGTAAGTGCCTCAAAACGCCTCTGTTTCGTTTTCGTTGGCCCACCCTGTATATGTATACATATAAAATGATTTTGAGCATATTTAACATTTATATTTAAATCCAATCTAAACAATGAAAAGAATTTAATGTCCTTAAAATGAATGAACATAAATCAATGGGAAGTTCATAGTCGAAATCTTACGCGTTTGAGAAAAGAGAATTACCTGATAATATTGATTTTATCTCACTAATTAAAATTCAGCACCACAGTCTGATGCTGCAAACCCTTGCTAATTCCGTCCTCAAAAAGGATTACAATACCGAATACCACCGTTATTGTACCACATATTTTATTAATTCCAACTCGTCATGCGTCATAAACTTTATTTTTTTAGTGTTGGGAGTGCTTTAAACGTGCTCATACAGCCACGAAATTTTTATACCTCTAGTAAGCCAAAAATGTCGTTGGTTTTTTGCTGGAGAAGAATTATTTCTAACCGTAGATGTAATCAATCATAATTTCAAGCTTACACTGAATAGTGGACGTTTTTATTATGAAGCTCTGGAAAAACGATGACCCGAGCAGTATAAAACAATCTATAAAACTTTTACGAATATTCAAGCTCTCATAAGGTAGCGGTATATATTTTATTTTTTGTTTTATAAAAAAATCATAAAATTCAAGCGTAAAAGCAAAGTCTAATTATTCTACCTGTTGAAAAAAAGCAATTAATTTATTTTAGTTTGTTTTTTGATTTTTGCTAAAGAGTAGTATTGAATTCAGTGTAATATTACATGCATTCTCCAGTTTAAATTTAACATTTTTGCTCATAGCAATTCAATTAATGCTGTGCTTTTATTTTAAGATTCAAGACACTCGATGTGTTCCTTAAAACTCGTCGCTCCATCGAATTTCCCAATTCAATTTTCAACTGGAATTGAAAGTCAGTTTCAAACATTAAGTGGATCACAATCTCTTAACCTCTGATAGCTCTGGCTGAAAACATGATGTTTTATCCTCATAAAGATTTTTTGAATTTATCATTCGGCGTGTTTGCACGCCATCGATTGATTTCGAGTGCAAATGAATGCTTGTTATATATCAATTTCAAGTTTTAGATAAAAAGATTGTTTCGACATTGGGCAGTAACACGCCATTGAACAGTTTTTGTGCATATAAACTAGGATAAGGATCGTTGGATATGTGGGGCGTTAAATACTCAATTCCACATTTCTTGTTCTTGATTCTCTGTAGTTTAAATCAAGATTTATATTAAATATTTTTTGCTTTATGTTTTCCGAGTAAGAAGTCTCCCAAATCTGAAGAGGAACGACAACACACTTCTGTCTCTTATACGGTTGACAGAATCTTCCGATTTTTTTCTTATTAATATTTCAGATGTCATCTGCTCCTTTGAGCTTTAAATAGAACCAGTAAAGCAAACGTCATCGGATTTAGATTTGATTTCCCTTCAAGCGTAAAAATTACCATCGGATAATAAGCAACTGAAACCGTAAAGTTTGTCCAATAAATTACATTTAAAATATGTAAGACTAACCCAGCTAATATTTCTTCCTAAAATAAAAACATCAGGGTGAATAATTCTTACTGTTCTTACTTTATCGAAAGATTTATTTCATACATATAAAATGCACAACCTCACCCTCGATACACGTCCTGAAAACTTCCCCTAATCCTTGATTATAATCACCTGACCTGATTCAGCTATTGCTGAAATAAATTTCATGGGCTTTTCAGCTGCGCACAAAAAAAAGAAAGACGGCGTGAAATTTAGTTGTTTCAAGATTAATGTTTCATATTAATAAAGTAGAAAGTCTTTAGGACAAAGCGTTTAATTTTAGTTATGAGAATTAATAGCTGACTAAGACTGCATCTTCTTTAAAATTAATTCTATCATCTTTACAAATTATGAGGGCAGGGCAATAATATTTTACAATTTTACAAATTTGGTGTGCAAAAATGGTGGATGCGCCAGGTTGGTTTTTTTTTTACATAAAAACATACATTTTCCAGGTTTTCGGGTCGTATCAAAGAACTCTTTAGAAGCTAATCTGATACATAAACAGGCGCTTTATAATAAGTAACACGATATTTTGTTGCACAGAATCTGAGCTTCATCCGACAACAATTTGGAGTAAGTTTCGAGGATAGACTCTGAGTGGGCCGAATTTACGCGCTTATATGTGTTTATATTTATTTTACTTAGATATCTTGTCAATTTATTAGTTTTAGTTTGAAATTGTTATGCTTTAGCGGATATTAAAACAAGGATACTGAGAAAGCACACACAGACTTCATCCTCCCCAGTAATAAGAACAATAGCAGGTCTTGCGATACAGAAGTTTAATGAACAAAGTTGGTGAAATTGAATTTTACCACAGATAAGACTTTTGTAAACAGCAATGCATTGCAAAGAGCTTTCATCAGTAACAGTCGCTAAATGATAACAAAGTGATCGTGTCGGCATTTTTGAACGGCCCAGTTCCATTTACTCCGTAATGAATTTAGTCCCCATGTTTCTATTCCGAATGCGTGCGACACTAAAGTAATTTAATAAAAGCTCCGGATAATTGCAGGTGTATTTCGTCTGTTGAGCTAATAAGCATATGATAGTTAGCGAGTGTAAACATGCTAGTGTCGGCACACGTGCAGACTCGAATCGTGCTCGAAAGCGCCGAAGCAAGAATCGATCTCCGGAGTTCTGGAGTTTGCCGCAGTTAATGTCGGATTCCGGAGGCGGCTCGTGCTCCGGGCAGTGGGCTCGCGAATACAATGTACCACGAGTATTTCCGGGATAGTCCTATTATTCACAGTAGGATATACAAAGTTACAGGTATTCCATGCATCTTTTTTGTTATGGTGGGGTTAGTGACGCATGGGATCTCAAATAGGATACTGATTGGTGAAGTTAGATGTTACTTCTTTTAGGCTGTTTTCAACCTGTTTTTCGTCGGAAAGAAAATACATTTTTTATTCAAATTTTTTCGGGAGCGGTTAGCAGAGGTATACTGCACGTGGTTCGGAAGGATAAATCTGAATAATTTTGTCAGAATCATTATTTGAATATCGTTGTTTGCGAGAAAAATAAGGTTTAGACCGGAGGAAAGTCCTGGTTTTATTTTCCTGATTTTGAGACGAAATTAGAAATGGTAAAATAAATCAATACAAATTTTCGTACATATTGGGAATTTGTTTTTTATCTTGTCGCAATGTTCGGGAATAAATTAGATGTGTTGTTTTAGACAAATCTTTTCTTTGAGAAGATTTGTTGGTTTTGCCTACATAAAACGCATTCATTAAAACTCGTCGTTTTATGGCAGGTCAACTTTTATGACCTGAATTCTCAGCGTCGTATATCAAAATATGACGATTTATTACGACACTATTTATAATCAGTTTTCTAGTGTCTATGTACGGAAAAGTTGCCAAAAGACAAAGAGAGGAAATTAAATTAAATCGTGGTCAAACCGGAAGAGTAAGAGTGCTGCAATTTTTCCGGTTTTTTAATACTTGATTTATTTATGAGTTTTTTCCGAAGTTTGTAGTTATTTATAAGCTGTCACACTTTTTCTCCTGCCACTATATTTGTGTCGACTTATATTGACTTAGTTTAGTGGAAAAGGCTACTTTTCACCTGTGTATCAAAAAGTCATATATTATACACCACCCCCATGTAAGTTCGGGATAACACGTTCGATCTAGCTTATACAGATACCTGATTTCTTCTAAATCTGAATTATGCATACTGTAAGCTTTCCAAATCGATACTCCTTTATCTATGCAATGGATCATAAATTTATTGTAATTTCAAAATGGAAAGTCCGAAAAAGGCAGGATTTATGTGGAACGATAAGATTTGTAATTTTCTAAATGAAAACAGTTCAAAAGCTAGGACTAATATTTTTAATGAATGTTGTAATTTTTGACAGCCATTCATAACGTGCATAAACAGTAAAACAGAATGTAATAAAACACGTTCTCAGTTCAGTACAAGATAAATATGAACTGTTTTTACAATTATTCCCTTATTAAATAGTCAGTCGCCAACGTACATCATATATGTCCGCTTCCTTGCAAAAAGAAAGTAGAAATTTTGTTGTTGCCGAGCTACCTGCCTGGTTATTGAGTAATATTTACCTTGTGTCTCTTGTAAGTTTGGCAAACTAATTATAACAATGAAACGCACGCCAATTGGCACTGATTTAATTAAAGCCTGCAAAAATTAATAATATTTCTGTCTTCAGCTACCAACCGTTAGGACTGCCTGGATAATGTTCTTCAGTTCACCTTCTCTTCTACCTTCATTCTCGGCTAACTGTTGGGGTGGGTCAATAAAAATCATGCTTTTTACGAAAACGTGGCAACAAGCTACGCGTCACAGTGCCAAATGAGCACCCCACTGTTAATTTTTCACAGCTTTATTCAAATAATTTCGTTGCTTTTATAACTACACAATCGGCCACTGAAATTGCTTATTACTATATTTTGGAAATTGGCTGTTCACAAAGCTTTGTTTTCTCTTTTCTTTTACGACAAAAAAACAAGTCAACGAAGCACATTTCTTAATTAAAGGGCCTGTTATTTTTGTGTAACCATCCAGAATTTTGTCTTCTTCCGGAATGTGTAATAGTTTGGGTAATTTATCACGTTGCCGAGCAGTTTTTAAACAAGCTTTCGGGGTAATTAATTTATTATCATTAAATTAAAATTTAGTGTGATAAAGTTCCATTGTCGTCTGGTCTCATTAATATTTATTGTTTATTAATATTCAGCCTTTCGGGCGTGCCGCTTACTGGTTTTAGCTGTGCGAAGATCCTAAAGTGAATTTGCAAATATTATTAGCGAACCTCTTTCTTGAAAAACAGAAAGTGAAAAGCTCTACTTTAAGAATTAACTTGACGACCTCAGTGTGTTCAATCTTAACAACAATTTTTTAATTGGATTCAATTACGAGTCTAATAACTTCCTTAGCGTTATAATTTCGCCCCATTGTTCGCTTTTAAACGTTAATCATTATTGTGCTGATTTAATTATAAAGCTTTAGCACCTTGACGACAGAGTTAAATGAATTTCGTGCCGGCTGGATCTTGAAAGAATTGCATTTTCTTTGAATCGGCCAATTTTAGAACGAGATTTTCAATTCAGAATTCGTATGTTTATCGTCGGAATAATCAAATTTTCAGAAGGAGGATAATTTAATTTCTCGTTTTACACAAAGTGTGTACACGAGACGACAATAGTAGTTCGAGATTCGTCGTCATTCACTTCTTTGAGAATTAACCTCATCGAGATCAGACAATGATAGCTCCAATAATTCACATGGCTGAGTTGTTTGAATTTTAGGTTACTTGTCTTGAGCTTTCAGGAACTGGCTTAAATAATTCAGTCGTAGAACTTTCTTTACGTCATCGCGGGGATTGTAAAGTAAACATTTCAAAAAGTTTTTTCCGAAGATGGATATTCGTTTTCTAGTCTCAGCGACAAGTTTTTGGTAATTTTTACGAGACGTCTATTAATCCAATAACAGCAATCAGAGTGGTAACGCTCAGGGCTATGTCAGCATAAAGTTTTCTCTTTTATTATTTTCTTTGTTTTTCTTCCAATCCAGAGTTTCCACTTAACAATCGGGAGTCACAGTCCCAATAGATAGAACGTTTATAGTTCCATTCCCTCAATTGAGGAAGTCTCTGTGGATCCATATAAATGCGAATTGTGTCAGTAGTCTGTATTATTTATTGATGGAGTGACATGTAAGCAATTTGTCAAAAAACGGTAATCAACTGAGAGTGGATCAAAAACACGTTTGGTTAACCTTGGAGCTTTGAAGACATTCGCAACGAAAAGAAATTCGAATCTAACGAAGTTAGCTGTAATATCTCCCGCAGCAAAGGTTTCATTAGATAAAAATTCTTTTATATCTAATGGGGAAATTGGATTAGTCCACAAATATGTCCGACATAAAACTAGGAAATTAATTTCTTATCTAAGATGATTGAGTCCAAAGTGTGAGCTTGCAATAAAATGAAGCCGGAAATTTTTAATCGCGTTATATTACGTCTCACTGGCTTCATTTATCTGAACTCCACAGGCAAGATAATAATGATAAAAATGATTAATTAGTGCAAAAAAGCTACACAATAATGTTGAAATGTTGAGAAAACGAGGAAGAATTCTGGAGGAATCGTTTAAGAGTTTAGCTGCGTCATTGCGACACGGCCACAATGCGTCTTAACAATTTATTGTTAATTTTACCCCCAGACCTTGGCTCAAATCGTATAGACTTTCCAAGTGTATATCCGAGTCGAGTGCAATAAAGTTAATTTAGAGCTTTTCACTAAGCCTTTTATATTATCGCGATGGTAGAAGAAAGTCCAGAATATGAGGGTCGGCGACTTTTTAAATCAACTGAAATCATTTAACACAGGTAAAGCGCCGGGAACATTTACTAATTGTGTTTGTGTCTGCGAATGTCTGTTACATATTATTTGGAAAGGCCTCATAAATTAATAACAAAGCGTTGTATGTACGTTCTAACCTAATTAGCGTTTTCGCAGGGCACGGTCTAAATATTTAATCTACCGCGGCTGTTTATTGAAAATTTTTGAGAGATAAAACTTCTACTTTAGAAGCGTTTAACGCACATCCTTTTCATTTTTGGTAAAACTTTTATGAGTTGTTAAACAGATTATGGGTGTAGAGCAATAATTTATTAAGTGTTCTTAAAATGAGTGGGAAAATTTACAAAACCAAGGGCTAAGGCAATTGGCAGCAGAAGCTAATTAACTCATTTTCTTTTCTAAAGAGGGGTAAATACAAAAAACATGGCTAGTTTGCTTTTTCCGGTAGAAACAATCATGTAAGAAGTGTGGCTTTTAGAAATCTGCAGAACTACTCTGATGGGAAATTAATTAAACCGTAAAAGATACTTTACCCCACGATGAAAGAAAACTGTAATTTTGAGTACTAGGTAGTCTTATAGTAACTAAAACTATGCTAATGGTTACTTTTATGTTATCAATACCCGTCGACGTTGTAATACAATTTTATTAGTCTTATTAACTTAGGCAAGTTCCATGCAGTTATCGGGTTAAAGTATCTTATCTCTTGAGTAAAGAGTATTAACATGCAAGGTATGTCTTTTCTAATAAAAATAAAACTGCAGTTTAAATGAGCGCGTAACTTATAGGCTTCTCTCCAAATTGGAAGCACACCACCTGTATTTAAATTTTTCTCTTGGGACAACATTTGGCTGAAAGAATGTAAATGAAAGTAAATGCAGACTCGAATTTGCCATTATTATGCAGTGGCGATGGCTTTGTGAAAGTTTATCATACCTTTATAAGCGTTGGTGGTTTTATTTTTAAGCGAGGGTGTATTTTGGAGGTTAGTGTTAACGGAATAAAATGAGTAAGGGATTAGACGAGAATAAAAGCCAAAAATAGAAGTTGCCCGCAAACGCGAATCTTTAAAACAACAGGATGCAATTAAAAAATGAAGCTCTGAAATCTGACTAACTCATGCATATAAATAGGAGATGCTCAGAAGCCAATTAAAATTTGATCAGCCTGCAGAATGATATTAGACTGAAATATTAATACGACAATGAACTACTGTAACAAGCAGGTGAGTCTGTAAGGTGGAACATTTCCCCCTGGTAGCTATTTTGACATGGAATAATATTAACAATTTTGAAATGCTAGTCTAACTGTTCGAGAAATTTCTGACATGATTGCAACCTGGTTTTATTCGATTGGGACGAAGGAAGGATGTGGATTACTAAGCAACACGATTTAGCTTTCTGCGTCATATCTTTCTATTGATTTATAGCGTGATTTATAAAACGTGAAATGCGATCAGAAAATACTTAAATAATTTGTCTTTAATTAGCTTCTAATGCCACTAAAAGGATGGAAGAGCTAAAAAGACAATAAAGGCAATCTATTTGTTCCGTCGAGTGGTGAGACGCAACGAATCTTCTTACAAAGATCTCAGGCAGTTATTAAATGTATTGTGTTCATTCAATTTTTCTACAATTTTGTGGAAATGAAAAATACGGTTCTTATAGAGTTTTTGCAGACGCTCACTTTATGTCGAACGTATAGGTATATTTTATGAATAAAATATTTTTTCAACTAGGAAGGAGCCTTTGTGGTAGTGGTGGTGGCTTGGAACGAGTAGGTTTATTTAGCTAGCCATAAAAAGTACGAAGTCGAGCATTTCGTAAACTGTATTCAAAGTTCACTTTATTGAAAAATATTTTACAATTTTGAGTTTCAATTGCTTGTATGATTTTAGTTTATATCATTTGATGAATAATTCTTCTTTAATTTCTGCAGTCATTTTAGTATGAATTATTTTCAGCAAATAGTGAAATATTAAAAATGGTAACAGTCATTAATAGTAATAATCCATCAAAATGGCGAATTCATTTATTGCCAGAAATGGGAATAAATAAAAGTTTAATATTGAATAACAATAACTCAATGAATCGATGTGGACAACCCACAAATTCTTAATCAGCACAGATTATACTGTTAATGCTATAAAAATACAACATTTTTAAATATCCGCAAAGAAAAGTCAAAAAGGATTTATTAAAACAAACCTACTTACAAAATCTAGGTCAAAGAAGACGAACTTTGACAAATTTAATGATACAGTAACGAAATTTGGCAAGTTCATTACTTTTGATTTGTTTATTAATTGTGTCCAGTTATAAACTTCTAGTGCAAAAGAGACAGGTTTAGAAAATTGTATTTAAGGATCGATCTAGCCCACCTACGTGACCTTAACTTTTCGTTCATTGGTTCAAAACTGTTGTTTATTGAATAAATTTCAAAGCTAATTAAGTCATGCACAAAAAAGAATCAATTCATAGGATGTTGTTAACAAAAAAAATCACAAAACAAAAGAAACGGACTTTTTTCATTGACTTTTGTTTATTCGATCGAATCGACATTTTAAGAAATCGGTGTCCGCAAGCTGTACATAAAATGAACAATGGAATTTTTAATTTATTTCAAACTGATTTTGAAAATTAAGGTTTTATCTAGAAATATGTTCGTCTAAAAAATCAATGATCCCTAATCTAAAATCCAATGTAATACTAATCGACTCACCACCTCCGGATCAACCCTATCTCGCATCTAGCCGGGTCCGGGTTTGCCACAACTGTGAGTCACGAAATTCTTGTAACAAAAGATATTGACACCTGCTTTAATTAATTTAAGCGTTTAATTGGATTAACTTAACGGGGGTTTTCAGTGCCATATTTCCATCTTGAAGTGCATATTTTGAACAGCCGTTATTTTGATATTCTCAATTGAGATTAAAATGTAGTTGAACTTGACATTGAAAGGCTGAAAGACTAATTTGTGTTTCAGTCTCCCAGGAAACATTTTTTCAGTTCCGTAAAACTGCATCTCATTTCTGGAGATAATTTTCAAGATTCGTCTTTGAAGTATTACTTTTTAAAGAGCTAATATAAATACCATCCGTGGGTGTCCTTTTTTCACTTAAAAATCCAATATAATATGACGTTCAAATATAGTTTGGTAACGTGAAATACAGTAAATTATCTTAGAAAGTGGTTAATTTCTGGATGAAATGTAATGAGATGAGGTTTTATAAACAACGCCGCTGGTTGTTATAAACTTAAGGTTATAAATGAATGTTTCAGGTGGGTGGGGATATTAGATTAGCTATGAGGACATAAACGAAACCTAATGTAAGCTACTTAATACTTCAAGTAAATTTAGTTTACACAGGAAATGTCACAGAATGAGGGTTAGACGGAGTGTAGATTTAATAAGCCTAGCTTTGACGCTTGGCTGCATGTGCCAGTGAAGTAGTCTTAAAATTCTCTATCTCGTAAAATCCCCGCCGGATTGTCTGCATGAATCTTTCATACGAATTTAAAACTAATATTACGCTATTTGCGCTATCGCCGAAACCAGATTAGAATTCTTACCGGCGTCGTCGAAGATAAAACTGTGTCGATTTATCAGCCAGTGGGAAATCTCTCGAAGAGCCGATCAGACGACACGCTAATTTGTTACTAAAACTGTGACAGAAACAAATATCTTCTCCTAGAACTTGAGTGTAA
The DNA here is from genome assembly GCA_029298725.1 of Gnatocerus cornutus. NCBI lineage: Eukaryota > Metazoa > Arthropoda > Insecta > Coleoptera > Tenebrionidae > Gnatocerus > Gnatocerus cornutus. The sequence goes on from CM055514.1 coordinate 5,844,799, forward strand.
CGACGGTCCTGGCAGGTGCCTAATCAAGCTGTCGTCACAGCTTTTCAAACATCTCAACTATGTTGTTATTAAGTGAACATTGTCGTGAAAGTGTGGCATCAAAAAAATATTAATTAAATCCGGGTCTGGATTATATTCCCGTCATTAAATCCCGACCATGCTCGAGTTTAACTTAAACCTAGTTTTGCGAATATCATTTAATGAAATTGCCACAGAAGTTGCTTCATGATGGCTTTTCTCATAACTTGCAGCAATAACAACCCTCGCTTTCTCTTAGGGTCACAATTTCGAAACTTTTTTGTGTATTGAAAGCTAATCTGTTTTGATCTTGTCTTACACATGTGGATTTTAAAATATTGTTTATAAAATATAAGCTTATGATTTTTTAGAATCTAAAGCTTTGATATATCCTTTATGAGACAAGTTCAAGTTATCATCATGTATTTCACGAATCGGCGCACAGAATGTTTTATTCAGGTTTAAGCCGGAATTTAAAGTACCTTATTGAGAGAATACCAATATGGTGCATTGTAAAGAAAACATAACAGAATGTATCAGCCAAATGAAAAGCAAATAGCAAAAGTTCAACTGCTGCATCAAACAGAACGCTTTTATTAAAGTGGGATTGTTAGTAAACTCGTTTCTGTTTGCGTTTTACATATTTAGGTTTCAGATTTGGTAAACTAGACACATAAAAAAGTAATGGTAAAAAGAATTTTTTATGCGGTGGACAAAGTAGAAACTGGTTTAATTTTATAATTTCAGGAAAATTCTCGACTTGTTTAACCTCGAGCTTTCATGCAAAACGGTAGCCTCAATTGTTTAAATGTTATTCTATGTAAGCTTCCTGCAATTTTGTTTTGTGTTTCTATGTATTCAAAAGCGCAGAGGTTTGTAATGGTTTTTATAAACATTTCCTAACATGTTGTATTTATATATATTTTGAATATTACTGAGCATGGGGGTTGGTGTTTGTACTTTATAGCAATTAAAGCTTGGTGTTAAAGAACTTATGGGAAAGTGAATTATACTGGACATCTCTTTGTAATAGGATTAGATTAAACAGACCATATTCGATTTTGGTGATCTTGACAAGTTTGGACTAAGTAATGACAACGGCAACTCCTGTGATAAGGGTTCGAACAATTCAACAAAGATTATTTGGTATTAAGTGGATTTTGACAGAATGGAGTAAAAACGGAAAATTTTAGCCTTGCAAAAAAGATAATGGAATTACCGTGGGTCAAACATGTGGCGGTTTAATCTCAATTAAAATAAGAAAAAAGGGCAGAATATAAACATTCCTAAAATTCATAATTTTGATCATTTTTATGCCACTGCTATGAAATTTCGGTAAGTTTAAATTTTTGAATAGTTTTTTTACACCACTACATTGCAAAATTGTAGAGCGGAAGAATCAAATTTTAGCAATTTTTATTTTCAAGACCTAGCAAATATTGCCAAAATTTTTTGCTAAAATTTGTACTTTTGATAATTTTTGTGCTAAAGCAACGAAATTTCGGGAATATTCTATCTAAGAATAGTTAAATAAGTTTACTAAATTGTAAAATTGTAGGGCGAAGGACTCAAATGTTAGAAAGTTTATTTTTCAAGACTTACCGAAAATTTCTAACATTTTGTTCTAAAATTGGTAATTTCGATAATTTTTATGCTTCTGCTAGCAAATTTGTTAAAGTTACTATTTTTAAATAAATTATCAGCTTTATCAACTTTCAAAATTGTCGAGCAAAAGACTCAAATTTTAGAAATTATCGTTTTCAAGACCTAGCAAAAATTGCCGATATCTCTCGCTAAAATTCCTAATTTTGATAATGTTTACTACAAGCTACAAAATTTAAGTAACTTACTGTTTTTGAAAAGTTTGTTAACTCCACCAAATTACAAAATTGTAGAGCGGGAGACTCTAAAATAATTTAAAAATTCGTTAAAATGTAAGACAAAGCAAGAGATTATTTTAAATTACGTGTTTACACACGCTAAAAATGCTTCTTTTCTTTTTCATTTCAAGCCAAGCTGTCACATAGTGGTACAGCATTTTTTGTCCTACAAACATTCACACCACACTTTTTACATTACAAAATATGTTCTACCGTATTTGTGTAGTCTTTTCCCAGTATAACCGAGAGTCTGTTTTTTATTGCAACTCATTTACATCGTTATAACTTGATGTTAGCGACACACCATTAAAGGCAGTTACCCTTAATACTGTACCAAGTGAAACAGCAATAATTAAAATTCAACATTAACAAGTTCGGTTTTGTTCAGAAAAAACATATCCAAAGATGGATTACACGTTGGGTTGTCACGATCCGTCTTTGGAAGTTAAAATCAAGTTTAACAAGAAAACTCTTTCATTGTCTCCATTTTATCTCGACTTTTTCTGTTTAATTATCTTGTACTCCTAGGATTTCATTGCGGAAATCATGGTTTTAGCTAGATTTGTAGAGTTTCACATTGTGGTTTATATGGTTCGAATATAAAATATTCTGTTTGGGTTGGGCCTTCTTCGATTTTCAGAACACAACAAAGACGTGCTAACGCTCTTAACCGCAAGCCACGTCCGTTTTGGCTAGAGGCACAACGCGACTATTCATCTTTGAGTGGTCCCGGAGGAACGGGTAACGCTAGCTTTGTAATAAACGAAGCAGCTATAACAAAAACGCGGTCCAGGAACATTTATCTCTATAATCCAATCTACTATCAATTGTGATATTACATTAGGGTTTAACAGTTACCTAATTAATACAGATGGAGAGTAAAGTTGGTTATACGAAAGTTTGGGTTATACATACTCAACGTAATGGTTAGCGGAATTTTCTTCTCATGATAACGTGGATGTTCTGGTGCTATTTAATAGTTCCGAGTTCAAATAAATAAAGTAAAATCTCTAGACATGTCCAAATACCAATTTTTGTTAATGTCTGGATTGACTCTTCTTCTTCTAAACCTAGTGATGGATGAATTGATTAAAATGTCACTTCAAAGAGAAATCTTTTAAAAGAACGCTTTAATATTAAGCAAGAATATTTATAAACCGTAACAGCTGGTTCCAATGTCTTGAGATCAATGGCAACAGTAAATCACAGAACTGTAGGTATTTCGCATCAAATTAGTTATAAAAAATGTACACAAAGTACACAAATCAAAACGTTAAATAAAATGTACAACTACATTTTTATCCTACACATTCATGTCACCCTATAAATAGCTTTAACCGCTTATCTGATTTCACTGTGATATGCAATTTTCACAAATGACAGCGAAAAAGTTATAGTACTGTTTGTTTTTAGCTATATTGTAACTGATATGTCTCAGTATTTTTATAGCATTTAGGTTAGTTTTATTAGCGGATTGTTTTGATTGCAAACCTCTTTCACGCCGATCACGTTTACTGACAAAATCGATTATAATCGATTAATTAAACAAATTAAATGTATTAATAATTATTGATACATTTAATTTGTTATTTCTCTCATCTTTGCAACATGCGATGAAAGAATATTGCATTGAGGTTTTAAATTCTTATTATTATTTCATTGGTTTGTATTTTTTCTTATTTCCCAATAAAGGAAAGCACCTTATCAAAAATAAATTCCTCGTATTATTTTTCTCTTGAAACTCTCCATTCGTCAACACATAGAGAACTGTATGAAATCGTCCAAGGTTATGTTACGTCAATTTATCGGCTCGATGGACGATTAACTCCGATGAGAACCCTCGATTAAGACCAATAAAATTGGACGAAACGCAATAAAAAGGTCCACTTCAGATAACGGGCGTTCGGAAAAACGATTGCTAATTTGTTAAAACAGGTTCGGCGAATATTGCCAGTTGTTTCGGTATTTCGTAACTGCAGAATTTAGTGGGAAATTGATGCAGGTCGTGTTACTCAAAGAACAGACGCTGTTTTGAAGAGGACCAGTAGACTTTTTTACTGTCACTAGAAATTCAATGCGAACCGGATATGTGTCAAAAGTCTGTGTAAATTTAAATGAGTGATGTTGGGATTTTGCTGCGTGACATATTACAGGACGTTTTATGAAGGTGGAGAGGCTTTCACATGTGCTAGGCTAATTATTTAGTTTTAACAATAAAACTAGCTGAAAACACTTTTGACCTGGCGCATCCACCACTTTTGAAGAGCAGTATAATGTGAAAACTACGAAAATAATTGTTTAAATTTCGAATAAATAATTCACCGCAGTCGTTTCGCGTCGAGAAAATCGATAGGCTCCACTGTGATTTATCTCTCATATGAGGTCTTTTACTTTCCGATCTTGCTTGCAAAAACTTATCTCGAAATTCACCCAGAAAAACAACGGAGCTCGACGTTTATCGCGTTATTTTGATCCCATCGGACTTACATTCTTATATCGGAATCCTGGGAAAGCTGATCACCTCACTCATTTCAGGCAGTCGTATCGGTAACTGAAACACTGTTTCACAAATATAATTCGTTTATGTTGTGTCGATATATTTAAATATATTTTCCAAGTTTCACAATCGATTTCAAGTTTTATCGTCCTACAGTCTTGTGGAAGCGGAATCCAAATAAAAGACGAGTGAAGCGAGATAAACTCAGCCGAAACCCAAGTCCTGTTTCGAAAGTTCACTCCAATCCCGAAATCGGTTTCGTGTGAATTCTGCTTCATTATCTCAAGGGATATTTTTCATTCATTGATTTCGTATTCTTCTAAATGAGAAATAGTCTTTGTGGGTTGAAGCAAATCAACATCGGTAGTTGTTATTCAACAAAAGTAGTATTTTTTGCAGCTCTGAATGAGTTCGAAGGAATAATTATATCTGTTTATTTACAGAAGCGCATCGAGCTTTGGAACTCCTCGAAGATTATCACTCGAAACTTATCAAGCCTCAAGATAAGCAGCTACGCTTGGCTATTGAACGTGTCATTCGCATCTTCAAGTCGAGGCTGTTCCAGGCACTTTTAGGTAAGAATAGTAATCCTTTATTGTTATCTCAAGGGAAATTATTCCGAAATTTCTCTGTAACAGAATTATATTTTGATGTGCGTAATTCAAACGAGAAAATTAATACGATGTGCTCGAGACGACCGTAATGAATTACAGGTGTGATTGATTTATTACTTTGGTAATAATTGAAAACAAAAGGCTAACTTTTAGTTCTATCATGTTCCGGGTTTACTGGGCTATCTTTAAAGTTTCGTGTGCTAAATGGTCTCCGCTGTTTCCGTGCTACGGAAGAACTAAGAGAATATGCTGATAAAACTCGAAGCCATTGTCTGCTTTCAAGTTTAGTGCACATACTTTAGCGGGAACGCTATACTTAAATTGCATTATTTATTAAATGCGGTGGTTTTCAGTTATTAATTCATTTCTATGCAATAATTAAAAGTCTTTACTTGCGAGTTGAGCTAAGTTATTTAAGTAGCTACAATTTTCATAAAATCCGATCATTGTTCATAAGCTCATAGAAAATGAAAGCAATAATAAGATAAACAAAAAAGACAAAATTTAACCGGCGCAAGCTAATATCAAAGGAAACTCTAAAAGTAAAGGAAAATCAAGACTAAACTTGAAACAGATAATGATATGAAGGACTCTTTTGTTTATACCTGGTGCATTCACCAAATTCAGAATTTCTGAGTTTTGATTTTGAGACTTTTATTACATCGTAATGCAATTGTTTTATGTCTTTGTAGTTTTCTAAGTGCGAAAATATTTCCCTTGAAATGCGGGTAGGATATTTCAATAAAATCGTTTCAAACTTATGATGCGAGTTGTTGTTTCTTTATGTACAGTTAGTTTTATGATCGACTATTAAATCAGAAATGTGTCGGTACCAAACTTGTATTTATAACAACCCTGTGTAAGTTTATGTACTGTAGCATATTGTTCTGTGCTTTCAAACACAATCACAAGACATAGGAGACTAAGAAGTCTTTATTAAATTTAATTCGATTCAAAACAAGTTGTGAAGCTTGGATACCAACTAATAGTCTCTTGGAACGTTCAATACAGAAACTTCAGCGTTCTTCGTGTCCGCAACAGATTCTTCTCGCGTCAAGTTTCAAGTTTTTTCAGTGTTATCCAAAAGCAGTATGTGTTTAGTAATTTTGATAGTCATTTGCTGCTATCGATTCCCACTTATAATAAAATTTTACTCCACTCATGTGATAAAATCTGTGGTTTTATGTTTAAGTTATTAGCTTGTGTGGGAATTATTACCTAGCACTTTTATGTGCGTGTTAATAGATTACGCCCAAGATTATGTTTAATGATTTTATTACAGTGCAACGGTTTTAGTAATAACCGTAGCGTTTCTGTTTTCATATAATTGTAGTGTTTTACTACTTTAATAATAAAGTAATGATTATTTTTCAATTTACGTGTAGTTTTTCAAAACTTTCAACAAATTATAATTTAAAGATGGCTTTATTAGTGCGATTTTAAAGGTTGTTTAACCTTCAGCAAACTTTGAAAAGTCCCTTTGGCTTGGGTAATTAATTGGTGGAGAGACGATAATAAATCATCCACAAAATTAAAATTGCGATATAATTGAGTGGTTTTTCTTGGTGGTCGCCCCAATGTAGACATGGCTTTAACTGCCTCATCATGGGCGGCCGAAACGATGCTTTAATGAGTGGTTATAAATATTAAACTGCTTTAATACCACTTTTGTGGGCAATAACGAAGGATACTTTCGCTTAAAATTTAAATTATTTTATTTTGTCACACCGATATGTGTAAAAACTCACTTTTAAGAACATTTTTTAAAGCGTTAATTATAAAGACGCTCGACAAAAGCACAACAAAGACACGTCTAACCTTCAGAGAAACATTCAATGAAAAACGATAAAATACAAACTAACAATAACTTGAATTATTCTCTGATACAAAAGCTTCATTCTGGAAGCGTGCTTGCCGTTCTTGTCTCTTATTATTATACAACAGTACCCACAACTGTCAAAGATTACTTAGCAGAGCTTAAATAAGTTTATGTTACTGTATACGCAAACTGTGTCAGTAGTTCATTGCAACAAGCATAAATAAAACTTGATCTCTTTAAAAGTCGCAAATAGATTTATTTCAGCGACGACAGAATCAATATTTCAATTTGCGTATAACGGAAATTTCAAAGACATCGCAGCGACTAAAAGCAGCGATTATTGGCAGTGTTTACCCAATAAAACTATCAAGAGAGTTAAGAAAGTAAATTGTTCAATTTATATAAAGTTACTGCAAAATTATCGATCCTGACTTCACATAACGATTCTTCGCAGCTTTGGGCGACTCTTTAAGAGATTGTTTTTCTACGGAATATCATGCGCCTTTCAGGTTCGGAAACACGTTGGGGATAATTGACATGGTCCTAGTGAATTATTAAGAAACCAACACCTTAATTTAGCGTTTCTTGACACAATTATCCGGGATAACCGAGTTTGCTTAACGAACTTTTACATTATTTAAAATGTGGCGATCAATCGAAAACCGGGATGAATTGCACATGGAAACTTGTGCAATATTAAAAAACACAGGAATTTAGGGACGGGACACAGAGACCAGTAATTCCAGAGGGATAACATCAAAGACATTCTCAAGGAGAATATAAATCATGACAATTGTCATGGTTATGACTGAATGTATGTACCCAACACTGGAATGTCCTAGCAGGAGGAATCTATAGCGCAACGTGACTTCAGGTGCAAGATGCAAAAAAGAATAAATGATAGGAAAGTTTGGAATGTATAAGAAAGTAGCTTATAATATTTCCATAAAATCATAATGTAACGTTAACTATCGAGGTGAAATTCGCTAGTTTTTATGAGAAGATTTCTCTATTTTTAATATTGAACTTCATGTTCAGATTCCTGAAGAATGTCACAGCGTGGATATTATACAAAAAAATAAAATTATAAAAAAAGACCCGGCGCATCCACCATTTGTAGTAAAAATATTTTTCTAGTTTAATTAATTTTTGTTATTTGATACAGCTATTTGTAAATAGAAAGAAAACCTACGTAGGTTTAAAGAGTTTTTCTACCCAAGTTTGTATTTAGTCAGTTCACATTGTGAAATGGAACACTGCCAAAATCAGTCTGACATTAATAAGTATTTTAAATGACTGTTATAATCTTTAGTTACTTTTTCGTGGCATATAATATGCCTCGGTCTTTCTAAAAAAGCCAAACGACTTGTCATTCTCTTTTAAATTTTCAGCAACTTAAAATCGATACTCTGTCAAATTATACCCAAACAATCTAGTCCATCGTTTTCCTAAAATATTAACTCTTCAGCGTTCGTGCTCTGTGATGACATTTTTTATTGGGTTACATCTGATTTGTATGTCGTAGAGCGCAGAACTCCGTCGAAAATCCTCTTACGTATTTTGCTCAACGAATTGATTGCCCGATCAAGTTTAAACGTAATTTATTGTTGTTCATGAGTCGGTCGCAAACGTCACTGACACTATACATTTCGAGAAAGTTCTCTTCGTTATCATTTGAAACTTCTACAGATGAGAAAATTTGAGCTTTGTATTCACATTCCTGTTCCCAAGGCACGTTCATGTCAAGAAATAATAAACGGTTCGCCATGTGAGTGATTGCTGAAAGCGGTACTACCTGTTTTATTTACAAGGTGGTTGTGTGTAACAGATTATCGTTGTCTCAACAAAATATTGATACTGTTGTGCGAAGGAAAGGAAGCTTGGGAACGAAAACGAAGCTTAATATTCTTGGATTTTAATAGACTGTTATTTAAGAACACGAGATTTGTCTTATTAACAGTGTATAGAGAAAGAATTTTTCATTTGCGAAATGTTTCTCTAAAATAACATTCTACTTTAATAAAACAGAAATCTGGGGCTACTGTTTTTATAATAATTGCGTGCAGGTTCGGCCTCACAAATGAACTACAGAGAGCACAAAAACGATATTATTGTTGTTCGCTCTCCTGCACCATACTTTTCACATTGTTTTTCACCTTAATTAAAATGACCAGAAAGTTTATAAGTATTACTTATGCCAACTTTACAAATGAATCGCTACTTTATACCAAATGGCTTTCTGTAAACGGTTCGTTCTAAACAAGTTTATAGCCATTACTATATATTTTATAAAAGCTTTTACAAGTAATAAAGTTGCTCTTTATACGAAACTTTATGCGAAATTTACTTTCTAGAAAGCAGATACGTACATGCTTCTTCAACATATGAAGATTAGAATAACATGCTATTAGAAAACTTAGGTAGAGTGCATTTACCGTCTTTTAGGAATTCTTCTCTAGGAGGTGCAGTTGTAATAATAAGACCTGTTTGATTAAGGACAAGATTCTCTACATCCTATTTTGAGCAAATTTTAATAGGCCTACCTATTAAAGAGAATTTATACTCAAATAAATTTACACGGAAAATCGCAAACATTAAATTTTCGAATTCTGAGAAACAAAAGTGGGAGAAAAACGATGGCGCATACTCTAACACTTTTTTGTTGCACGTTTATATTATAATAATGGAACTGTCTAAATTACGACTTGCATGAATGAAGTTTAATTACCAACTGCCGTAAATAGAAGCTGAATTTTCAATAAACTGTTAATTGAATTTCCACATACAACTGAAACTTGTGGTAAGACTTAATAGTACCTGCCAAATCGCTTTTCACATTTCATATTTCTCTGAAATGAAATCAAATAAAGGTACCTATTATGAGTATATCTAAGGTCTAGCCATTTTGTGAAGTCCTTTAGTAGATATAGGTGCCATTTTTCGTACACGCTGATATCGTTATGCTCAACTGTCATCCCACTACAAAATGACGTAACACCTCAAGTTCAAAATAGAAATTCTTGTACTTTTGTAATAAGATATCGTGGGCTGAAAAACGTTCGTTAAAGTTGAAGAACGTCAAACTAAGTAAATCAAATATCTCCGAAACTTTCTTGTTTAAGTAAAATTGGAAACTTAAACCAAACTGTAATTAATAACGTTGTAATGTAACGATGACGACAATTAACTTGTGTTTGTAATGATACATTATTTCTCTAAAGTTATAAATAAATAAAGTACTTACACGTTTCATTTATTTATTATCACAAATTAGTTTCAATTTCCTATTCGAAATCATATTTCTAATTTTCCGTTTACTGTGGCAGAATCACATTATTGAGACCAATAGTCAAGCTGAAATGTTTAATCAGTGCTATTTTGCAACATTTAGATTAGAAAACATCAACAAATGATCTTATAACTCCACGTTTCAATCTCACAGCTCTTTTGATCTTTCATGTGCAAAATTCCCCAAACTTTCATTGATAAATCTCTTTTGTTGCAACATTGTGAAAGTGAAAAACTGCATACTGCAGAATGAGATAATTTATAGCGTCACAGAATTTCGTCTGAATGTACTTAAGGTATGTTTTAAATTATGCCCATGTTTTCACTTTTTGCTAAGTTGATTTATATCGAAGACAAACACAAAAAAGTGTACGAAGGGAAAGTGGTTAACATGAAATTTTATAAATCATTTATAAGTAAAACTTGGATATATCTACTCGAGGTTGTTTTTGTAATGGAAATAAAAACTGAAACCTCTAAAGTGGATGGTCCCACAAAGGTGTCCTGTCTAAATGTTTGTTCTTTGCTCGATCCAGTTTAGAGAGTAAATATTTGAGCTTAGTTCTGACTTAAAGATTAAGTAGAACGTTAACTGGTCTAATTTTATACTATATGATATTATCTTGGTACTTTAGTTGACGATTTATGATTAATGCAATCACGTTCCACTTTAGATTTTAATTTCAGTTTAAAACTGCATTCGCTGTTAATCATCTACTTTTAGATTAATTGCGTACTTAAAAACTTATTTTTGAATCAAGAAGCTAAATTTATGCAAATATTATTTAAACCAACGATAATTTTCCAGAATATAAAGTCTTCCATTAAGTCATACCTGGTAATAATAATAGCAGGTTATATTTATGACGCGCCAGCTCTTCATATTATTACTATTACCAAGTAGGTAGTTTAACAAAACTTCCGAATAATACTTTATTAAACTTGATGGCGCTTTTGCTAATTTAGTTGGAGTTCCATTATAATAACTCACTTTCAGAACGACGTGTTTGTATTAACAAAAGGATTAACAGATGTATTTTCTATGTTCGACAATGAAAAACCGAATTTCACTTTTTGATGCACGTTGCTTGTCTCTCGACTTTTTTACTTCCCCAGCATTAATTAACTTGACAACGTTACCTTGTTAAATGTAAAGTTAATTGTGAAGTTGGAAATTTAAGTAGTTCCTGTTCAGTTGCGTACAACCATAGATCATTTAGGGCCTAACAACTACAAAGTTTTCTTATTTTCTTCTTAAATGGGTGTTTTAAACTGTACAGCTCAGCTCATCGTTATGAAAGGCAAAATCCACTTTAAATGTTTAAATGTGTCATAAATTGTGAAGGAAATTCCCAACGGTGTTTTTATTCCTGACAACTCACATATTTTGGAGATTTTTTCATCTCATAAGCCTGAAATCAGCCTTTAATAAATTATTCAACATTTTTTTAAAGAACGTGTAATTGTGCACGTGTGGAAATCAGTGTGACATCTTCTAGTCGGAAATTAAATTTCTAACACAAAAATATTATCTTCACAAAGCCCCCGATTCGTTGGCGTAAACCACGGCATAAATTTCTCTCGTGAAATTTTAGACTTACACGTGCGCAGGTGTGGCCTTTGGTGTAATATGTAAATTGAATAATATAAGATCGTCGATCTGGTTTATGTTTCCACACGTTACCGCTTAGGATGAGAAAGTTTTATCTTAATTTGATTCATAAATAATGGCTCGAAAATCGTCTCGATTTCTTTGCTTATGTCATCTGGAAAGTGATAGTAAACGGAAAATTTTTAATAAAAATATATTTATTGAACACTTTTTAGCTGAACAAGAGACAATGATAACGACTAGATTATGGGAACAATGCAACTTTTTCTCAATACTTGTAACCTCCATTACTGTCGTACAAGCTTGAGCTATGATAGTGATGGTCGTGGTGATCATGATGGTCGTGATGATCATGGTGGCCATGGTAATGATGATCATGGTGGTTTGAAAAACCACCACTTCCGCTAAAGTTATGATCGCTGTAATAATGACTATGTTTGCTCGCGTAAGCTCCAAGACCAAGACCACTATAGTACGACTTATGACCACTACTGAGTGACCCATGACCGCTTAACAGACCACCATATAAATGACTGCTTAAGCCTCCTTTCAAACCTCCAGGAATTACGAGGGAGCCATGATGGTGGTGGTGGCTGTCATGATGCAAATCGTGATGATGATCATGGTGAAAATCGTGATGATGATCATGATGAAAATCGTGATGATGGTCATGATGGTGAACTGGAACTGGAACAGGCACTTCCACTTTCGTTGGGACGCGTACCGGAACGGGTTTTGGGATAATAACCGGATATGGCTGTGGGACACTAACTGGAACAGGTTTTAGCACTTTCACATAAACGGGTTTATGTACGGGAACTGGGACTGGACGAGGTACGACGACCGGATAAGGTTTGGTAATGACAACTTTAACCGGGTGTGGAACTTCTACACGAACTGGTCTGGGAACATCAACAGGTTGCGGGACCGCGACCGGAACAGGAACTGGGCGATGAATAACAACAGGAACAGGATGAGGAACCGGTATCGCCACATGTTGCGTGTTTTGGGTGTAAGTGGTTCCACCGTCCACGACAGGACCCGTGCCTAATCCTTGGCCTAGCAGCACTCCTGTCGCCGCACCCACGCCGACGGCAACAGGAGTAACTCCAACATGTCCTCCACCAACAGCGACAGGGGCGCCTGAAACTTCCGCAACGGGCGCAACACCAATATGCCCTGTTCCAAGGGCGGCGGGGGCGGCTGCAACACCAACATGTCCTGGAGTGCCAACAATTCCTGCCACGGGAGCAACATCAACATGCCCATGGGTGGCTTCTGCATATCCCACGTTCTGTTGGGCTACAGCGACAACACCGTGGCCTATTTCTGCACCGGATGTACCATGAAGTAGCTGCACCGGCTCTGACCCATATCCTGTGGCGTAATCGGTACTGACTGGCGGTGTTAAGTCTGCAGTGATTCCGCTGTTGACTACTCCACAACTTGCTAAATTAGTTATGGCTAGTATAAGCGGTAGAATCTGGAAATTATAAAACGTTATTCGAAACAAAAACTTTTGGCGATAACCTACCACGACGGTTTTCATTGTGTGCGAAAAGAAAAGTGAAGATGAAATGATACACAAACTGGACGAGCGACTTTCTTATATATTGACCACACCTCGGATAGGCGACAAATTGCACTTTCACGGCTACGATGTCGGACCATCCCGATATAAGTCACATTTAAATGTGCCTTCGGTAGAACTTGCCATTGTTGAAGAGGTTTGGCGAGAATTCAAAGGACATTTTATGTGAATACAATTAGAAAAACTGTTTGTTTACATTTTTTTAGTGTTGATAAAAACTGTGTTAGTTTGTCCGACATTCATAATTAGTCTGTAAATCAGTGTAATCAAACTTTTTTTAATTGAATTTGTGCAATTAACAGACTGTTAATGATATCTACTGCGATTGGAACAATGATTTTTAGTAGTGTATAATTATAAATAGAGTTAATATAATGAATACCGTAAATAACGCTCTAAAAATAAAACGAGCATTTTGCAAATCTGTTTAATTTTTACTGGTTACAAAAATTGAAATGATATTTTGTTGCAGCAACGTAGTTATATTGAATATTTTGTTTTTTTCCAATAGTGACATAAGAAATGATTGAATATGAATAATTTTGTTCCTGGACATATTTCAAAAGCAGTCATCTTACGTGATTTGATAGCGACACATAAAAAAAGAAATTTGTGAGATATGTAATTATACCAGAATGGTAAATTATTTTGAGCTTTCTTCTTAATAGTAGATAATGAACAATTTTGTATAATGGTTTTCTTACATATGAACATACCATAACGTAATAGTGATTTTAATTACAAATCCATATTAGTGATAATAATATTCAATTTATTTAGAAAACAGTACAAAAAAAGTCAATAATCTTCTATACACATGCGAGCGCAATAATAGAAAGTCTAAATTTTTTATTGTAAATGTTAACTGAAGGCCATTTTGGGGCAACGGTGTTTCTAACCTGAGTGGACTTTAAAAAATCCAACAATTAAAAACAATTTTACAGAATCTTAAACAGTGAAAAATTGAAAATAACAAACTTCATTCTCAAAAACACTTCCCGGAGCAACTTTTACTTTAACATGAATTTTAATAAATATCGGAAACATTTGCATTGAATTAAAATTTTGCAAGAGTTTTGTGTTAGCGAAACCAGTCGGCAGGTGTTTTGAATGAAATGGTACAATAAAACACATCTTCCAAAACAGAATATTTTATTGCCTCATTCATGAGATAATTGGATGCATATCATTATTAAGCCATTTTATTAACATTTTACGCGACACGATTTCCCATAAATTTCTTTGATAAATTACAAGTGTTTCCAACGTGTGTTCTGGGAGTTGTATCCGGAAAGTCCGCCACGAATGCTTGGGACATATGAACCAATTAGGTAACCACCGCTTGATTTACTAGAACCACCTCCAGATGATAATCCGGAAACGAGTTGAGAACCGGAATCTACGCCAAATCCTGTACCAAAGCTAGAACCGCCGTTTACTCCATAGTCTGATCTATATGCTGACTCGACTCCGGAGCCAGAAACAAAGCTGGATCCTAAATCAGCGCTGCCGAGGAAACTCCCGGATCCAGAGTGGACGCCGCCAGTGGAAATAATTTCGTACCCGGAGCCATAACTGTTGCCTCCATCGGTGTAAATTTGACCATGGTCAGCAACATATCCCGAGTCCACATGGGACACGGTGTTCACGCCTACAACTTCAGGGACTTTGACGAGAACTGGTGTAGGAACTTTCACAGCGACAGGATAAGGCTGTTTCACTGTTACAGTCACTGGATGTGGTACTTTGACATAAACGGGTTTCTCAACTGGTACTTTGACAGTTTTGGTAATGTGGACGGGGTACGGTTTTGGGACTTCCACAGGGACTTTGACTTCAACGGGAACAGGAACATGTTGCGTCACTTTAACCGGGTAAGGTTTAGGTACTTCGACGGGAACATTTACCTTGTATGGAACTGGGACTGGCTTAGGAACTTCGACTGGGTATGGTTGCGGTACGGAGACAGTCTTAGTAATTTCAACTGGGTAGGGTTGAGGCACTGGGACATTTACATGTTGAGTGACTGTGTGGATTTCGTGTGTCCTCACGTTCGAGACTTTTGGTGCGATGTTTTCAATGGTCTTGTAACCACTTCCAAAGCGCACTCCGGTGGAGTGACGTGAAATGGAAGCGGAGACGCCGGAATTTCCGGAGCCGAGGGAACTGCTTGTGCTGTATCTAGATCCTAGAGATCCCAAAGAACCACCATTGGTGTACCCAGATCCTAGAGATCCCAAAGAACCACCATGGGTGTACCCTGATCCTACAGATCCCAAGGAGCTACCGCCGGCGTATCTTGATCCACTTGTGCTAAAACCAGATCCCAAGGAACTGTATCCGGATCCTAGTGATGAACCAGTACCGTATCCAGAACCAAAGGACACGCTGCTTCCATAGCCGGAACCAAGAGACAAACCACTGTCGTGTCCTGATCCTAACGATACCGATCCTAGCGAAACACCGCTTCCATATCCGGACCCTGAGTTATCAAAACTTGAAAAATCGTAGTTATTGTACGCGGATGTACCATCAATGTGGCGTTTTGGTTTGTCTTCTTTTCCTACTTTGGTTTTCGTGTCTGATTTTTCAGCGGAAACTACAGCAATCACCAGTAAACACTTAAAACAAGCACATTATATTGAGAGTTTAGTTCGACTAATATACTTTACCACCAGGATCTTCATTTTGCTCTGGCCTTGCTAACAACACCCACAAAATGACAATCAGTTCAACAGTTGGGCTTTTATAAAGGGGAATTTTTAGTTTGAAGGACAAGGATGTTGATGTCACCATTCCAGTTTTTAAATTATAATTTTCTCTTGTCGTAAATTTGACAGAAACATCCATTTTAAACACATGAGAACTCGTAGCGTTTTTATATTGAAAATACAGTAATAATTCGATAGACAAGAATAAAATCAATAAATCCAGCTGGGATAAACTCGTACATACTTGATAGCATGCTACTAAAGTATTTTTTATTTGCAAAATCCAATACACGGATACCAGTGGACATCCACGCAGAAAAAAATTGAACAAGGATTTATTGTTTTATAATGTGGACAAACAACATGACATTTTAAAGAATGGGTCTCCTATTCTTATGTTTCAATAAAATTGGATGTCAACAGATAGGTCAAGCTAGTAATGAGTGTCTCACATGACTACTAATTTATGTTTGATCTCGTGTAAAGCAAATGAGAGTGTTCTCGTACTTAAAACAAAATGTAAACGCCCCCTCTTTGTGATTTTACAAGAATTCACTTCAAACTTCAACAGTTGTAGCATACTTTACGTAAACGTGTATTAGATTCGACATTTTTATAGCCAAATCAATTCAAGCTATAAAATAGTTTTCGTTTTACTATGAATACCTCTCAGGTTTCTTTAATATATGCAGATAAAACTGCATATAACAGCCTCTCGTTATATTCTCTGTTTTGTCAATTTTTAAAATTAAACAATGTAGTTTATTTATTCATTTATATTTGAAAACAGACATTATCGAAAAGCAAATTTACAATTTTATTTGCTTCATTCGATTGCACATTCACAAATTAATTGATTTGTTGAATTATTATTATTTAAAGATGTATAACAAAATACATAATTATATAACACTACAGGCCTGCATTTTTAAACAGTGGCCATTATTTAGTTTAAACATAAAATTATGTTAATTTATTCTATTCTTTATTGTCTCTTCTGCTTATAAATTAATATGAATGACGCGGATTTTGTTGAAAGGGTAAAAAACATTCTTTAAAAAACTTGAAGTTGTTTGCCACGTATTTTAACAAAAAAAAATCCAGTATACTAGATTTTCCACCCCTTTCTGATGCCGAAAAAACAGAAGCAACTAAAAATTATTTTATCAACGATGATAGCACATGAAGTTATGGTACTGACATGCAATAAATCAAATGCTTCAGACGTCACAATATGATCGGCTTTTCTTATTCGATTCCGATCAATAAAGCTCTTTTCTGTAACATCTGGGTCTTTTTGTGCACAGCAATGTTTGCTTAGCACTGAGCTTAGCACATTCAAAGCGCGTCCGACTAATTTAGATACTCCAAATATCTAAATTTTTTCGGATATTTTTGAGCAATGCGATTGGATTTTTTTATATTTCTGTTGACATAGGTAAATGTTTCACACATTATTTCTACATACATACATTCTATTTATTTTACAATTGCATTCTATTTTCATCAAAGTTTTGCAGTTTTATTAGCAACAATGTGAAAAATTTAAATGATTTTTCATTAATTGTGCGAAATTTGGGTGATTAGCCTGATCAGACATTGTTTTTCTTTTATCTAAATTTATTTTGTCGATCGATCAAACTGGTAGGAGAAAGTTGTGTTCATTCCACTTAAAAATTGCAATTTAAATTTAAAGTGTCAACGATCATTGAAGTTATCGGGAAAAACGCAAAAGATGAAAGAGATATGAGTAACGTACAAAAAGTGAGGGAATTCCGTTAACCTTATGAAGATATTCATGCCAAGCAGCATTTTTTCATCGATGCACAGCAATCTAGAGAACAAACAAAATGATGGCGTTTCCTTTCGAATCATCGTCATCCGGAGAAAATTTAGCGAAGAAATGACGTTATTTTATGCGAACGGAAATAACATCAACTTTTTTCAAGTTTTTGGTACAAAACACGACTGCTCAAGGCGTCATCATAATATTGCTCCTGCTTTTGTTCTACGAATCCCCCACGACTGAGCTTTCACATTTCTTTCCGCGTCGTAAGTTGTGGTATTTTCCCGTCATTATAAAAGAAAAGATTAGATTAGAGTTCTCGATTCCCCAGTTCTCTTATTGTCCGATACGACTAAGTGAATTCAGTTTGTAAAAAATGACTTTTAACCTTTTACGCCGAAGAAAATTGTCTTTCATTCGATGAAATCGACAACTTAGCTTGTTACATCTTTATACAAAATTCTCGGATAAATTTCTTGTCACAATGCTTCGTTACATATTCGGAAAGTTCTTGCATCAGACCCGCTTGCTTCATTGTCAAATTTTTGCATAAACGGTGATGGGTTTTTTCCCGAGTTTCTTTCTTCAGGTGATTCATGTCACTTTCATCGAAAACTTGTTCTTGGGCAAGCTCGCTCGGAGACTATCAGGAAGTAACTTTATTTGGTCTGTCGTGTAACACGCCGTATCCATAACATCGATGGATACATTCGATAGCGTACCCTCTTTGAAATCACTCGAGCTACCGGCGCGAAAAAAGTGCGGAGATGGGATCAACCCTTAGACCTAAATAGCATTTACCCTTAAGGCTCCGTCCTACCCCGGCCGAAGTGCATAGGAAATAGCGCAAAACGCCATTACTTTTTACGGCCACAAATTAGGAGTTGGAATTTTGATTTTTTTTGTACGTGTAGATAATATCAAAATGTACACGGGAAACTCTTTGATTTTCAAAAATTTCTTATAAATTTATTTAAAAAAAATAAAAACTGAAAAAACGCCATGTCGTTTTACGGGCACAGTTTTAGGTATTTTTGCTTGAACTACGACTCGATAGATGAGGGATTTTATTCTACATCCGGGAAACTCCTTGGTTTTTTCCCCACATGAATAGTTTCTTTAGAAAAAAATAAAATGTAATGTAAAAATGATCCCCAATTTTCAAAAAGTCGGCAACCAACACTTCAATGTTGCCATGATTTACAGCCCCTCACAACAGGGGGTCTCGAATCCTAATCACGGTTTGACGACTACAACTCGGCGGAACGGCGATTGACCATTGGGACCCCAACTTTATACCTACTTTCTACCAAGAATTGAAAACTGCCGCATCTGAATATAATAACATTTTATCCCTCATGCAAGATTTCTAAAAATAAATTTTAAGACATTTTGTCGACATTTTAATAATTAGATTAACGATTGCAAATGATTTTCAATCGATAATATAATTAAAAAGTCACTGTTCAGAACCTTTTTTTTTTCTCAGTTGAGTGTAGTATTTTGAGTTTAGATTTAGTGCAATCAAACTCATATTTGTTGACAAAAAAATCGCTTTTGACTCTTGAAGTAGACCTCAATTAATAACTTGCATTACAACATTACATTTAAACAGTCTATTCTATATAGGACAACGGATTAATTGCATTTCATACATTGATTGTTATGCATTTTATTGCATATTTGGCCATTTGGTCCTTTGCCGCAGGCAGGGTGAAATGTTTTCTCAAGTAGCCATAAGATTGAAAGCTTTTTAGCGCTCTCGTAACTATTTGATTTTTAGATACCAGCATAGCTCTATATTGTTACTTCTGTATTTTGGCAATTTCTCCAACTTTGTTAAAATAATTACCCAAAGCATGATTTTACATTTTCAATGATTCCTTTATACATATCTCAAATTGTGCTACTGTAGCAACTTTTTAAACTTTTCCAAAACGATGAAAACATTCATTGAGATGGACATTTGTTCTCAATTTGTGAAATATTTAGTTATGTCAAGATATGTATTTTTTTAATTTTTCGTGATGCGTATAAATGTAAGTTTTTTGACGTCCACGTATAAAATGTAAAAACAAATTAGTGTTAAAATTTAATACACCAGTATTACTTAGAATCCTTCTAGATCGATGGATATCTTTCATAATTTTGAAACTCACATTAACATAAGTAGCTGATGGCAAAAGTATAACTACACAAATTTTAATAGCTATTTGTGTATTAAGAGCGTAAAAATTTACATTGCCGATTGAAAGAGACAAAAAGTCTAAAACGGTAATTTGAATTTGCGCTCGAAATACACACAATATTTTTTCTACAATCTTGCATTTTCCGCGATTAAAAACAACTTCTATGTTGCCATGGTAAAAATACCTTTGGCATAAGCGATTTATCGAAAACAAAATCGTGATCGAGTGTTTTTTCAATTTTATAAAAAAAATTGTAGCTCTAGAACATATTCTTTACCTACCTGTAATATTTTGTGTTATTCGGAAGTACCCAAATATCCATTTTAAAATTTGGTAGAATTGATTTTATTAAATACCCGTGGATTCGTTGAAACACAAGAAACGACAAGATGAACTAATATCTAAATCTAATTTATTTAAATTTATTATCAACTAAAACACTGCGTGACAAAGTTTTAGTAGCCAAAAAACTGTTATGTTCTATAGGTAGCCCACCTTTTGATAAAACATATGCCGGTAACCGCAAGTCACCACCAAATTTTATATTTAATTTTAAAAGTAAAATTTTATAACTTTGTAAGTTTTAAACATTTTTGTTTCCAAAATAAAAGTCTGTACATTGTCAAATACAATCAATTTAAAATTATTGTAAAAAATCGAATTTTGTAATAAAAAATAAAAAAATTGTATCAAAGTTGGCGGCTAAACAAGTTATGATTTGCATATATTTTTTTTTAATTTTAGTTCTTTTTATGTGTATTTTAAATATTGATAACCATACATACATTAAAATCATAAGTAAAATAGAAAAAGAATCTCTTTTCTATGATTTTTTCAACTACTTATGTTAAAAATTGTGAAGGTTTTGAGGTAAGGATGTTCTTTGGGTATGTACTTTGTTTGGATTCCATAACACAAAATTAATTTGAATTTGTCGCACAGTGTAATTTTGAAAATAAAATTGTGATGGTACACATTTTTAACGAAACATTTTTTACTTGAAATATAAAGTTTATTAGATGATGCCATCATTTATTATTTCTCTTTATTATTCATTTATTATTTTCGAGGGACATAATATTTCGAAATCGGGAAAACGTTCGAAACAAACTCCAAAGCAAGGCAAATTCATGTGCCTGGTTTATTGCTGAACTGTGGTAGAAAATATGCTAATTTTACAGACGATTTTCACCCTTATGGATGATTGGCATGTGTCAAATGGTTAGTATGTTGGGTTGCATATTTTTTAAAACACGAATTTTAGTTGAGGGGTAGAACAGCCTTAATACAGGGCATTCGCAGTCTGCGTTCAACTCGCTTGTGATTAACGATGATGGAAAAAAGATACAAATTATTCAGGTTCATATATTTTTAGATTTACTCATGGAACGGATGAATGCACAATTAATTAATTATTAAAGCATTCATTATACATTTCCTGCCATTAAATAGGCTATTATTTATTACTAATCGCTGCAACGAGCTAGCTAAATAAAACTAGCAGGGTTTTTATTTGTTATTTATGGGCGATAAATGAGAAGCGGATTTAAACTAAATACTAATAGTTTAGGAACTCAATGCGAAGATTTTTTAAATGAATAGCTTATATTTCCCTTTTATCGTTACCAGACATGATGGCTTCATTTTATTGACATCCAATTAAAATTGCAATGCATGTGGCTGTTTTTTCCAGAACAGCAGACAAAAAATTAGATGGTTTTATGGAAAATTGGCAATGAAATGAAATTCATATAGTAATCAGATTGGTCAGGATGGAATGTATTTACATAGCTGAAAGATTATTATTTTTAGATTAACACTATCCTTTGAAAACTTTTGTAGAATTGTATCTCCTGTAAAAATGCATCAAGTTGAAAATACAAATTCAAATCACATTGTCATTTCTTTTTATACTTTTTGCTAGGCGAATACGTGAACTATACGTATGCATTGCAGCGAGTTGCTTTTTACAATAATGATCTGATAAATTGATATAACGTGTATCTACGTATTATGCTTGTGACAGTGATACATGTAGGTACAGATACCTACCCATCTACATATTTATTATCGTGTTTATTAAAAAAGTAGTGAATCACTTTTGATATGCCGCAATTAATGTAAATATGAGATCTAATAGACATGTAGATACTTATCTTGAACAAATTAATTCAATAATTAAGGTCAAATTTTACCCTACTTTTGCTGATATTTATTTATTATTGGAATAAATAACAGTGCAATGAAGTAATGAGCTATTGAAAACATTTTCTGCCTTTTAAACCACTTGTATCAAATTTCCTAAACAATTTAAACGTTCTTGAAAACGAAATCTAATATTCTTAAATTAAATTTACGTTAATCTCTCTCTTGTCACGTTTTGTCGTAAATAGTATTGATTAATATGTTTGATAATTAAAAATTTTGGGGATGTTTTCTAAATATGACGATTTTCCAGTTTATAGAGTTAAAACTCTACTATAGTTAGTACCAATGCGTGTATCTACAGTAACTTTTTATTATGTTTATTTACATTTTGGTAGAATTCAGTTACACAACCCCAACATTTTTTTGTGGAAGGATCGATGGATTACAGTAGTCAGCGAGGTTTTGTACTAGCGGAACGGGCAGTCTCTGATAAACTTCGCCCCTAGTTCCGAATCCGACTTCCGTTTTGCTTTATTGAATCAGGACTCGGATATACATATTAAAAAAAGAGATTTTTCTTGGGATCGCCATATGCTCTAGAAATGATCAGCCACTTTGCCAATACAAGTTTTTCTAAATTTCTAAGGAGTGTTGTAAATTCATGGTTTTGAACTGTTTATTATGCTTTAACATCACTCTATATTCTTCTTTCTACTCCGCACTTCCTTAATTAACTTTCTTACTCTTATTTAGCTCATTTTATCAAGGTATCATGACTTTCCAATTTTGTGTTTAATTCTTTTTGAGTCTAAGGAATACACAGACCTTTAGTGTCTAAACAATATGAAAGTTTCCAAATATTTTACCAAGTTCAATGACAAGCGTTGATTTTTTTTTTATTTCCGAACGTTTTAGAGCTTACATCATCTTGTAATGGAACAATGTTGTTCTTGTTTTCTGAACGTGTTCATTGTTTAACACTTTCTTTTCGCTCGAAACAGGTGCAGTGCCTTAATAAGAGTCAATGACTGATTGAAAAATCTCACATTAAAACCTTTGAGTAAAATTTCCTTTTATTTAAAAAACAACTCTCACGAGATGTGTATCTCTCTCAAACCCCCCGTCCACCAACCATCTTCACTCACCCAACCACCCCTTCCCTCCTCAACCGCCCCCACCACACCCCTCTAAATACCCCATTTATATTCAAATGAGCTGGAAAAAGAATGAAATATTTATATCCTGTACCCGATATTCTACGAATTTTTTGTTTCAGGTGAGTACAACCTTCCAATGAAGAATAAATGAGACAGGTACTGTTTTTATTGCTACTACAAGTTGAATGATTGAAATTTTGATTTAACGAACAATTTACATAAACACCACTGGACCCGTAAGCTGTTTTTAAGTAGCTAGCCGAGCTAATGCTCTCAAATTCCTTAGTGGATATTATAACTGCATTAAAACAATTCTTTTTGTAAGTTTGCGGAATTTTGAACAAATCCCCACCGACACATGTTCACAAAATTGGAAATTACTCCAATTATGATATTCCGTTAACACTTTTAGGATAAACCAGGAACGTGGCCAGGCTTAGGCCTTCACCGCTTGTTATCAATTAGTTCGGTCAACATTCAGTAAACAGTATTTCAGTGGTCGGCAGAGCTAATCAAACTAAATTCGGCAGGTTTGCATAAAAAAATATAAACAACTATAAAAAACTCAACATCGCTGGCATAATTACGGATTAAGAAGTATTGTGTAATGCCACTTCATTTGCATTAATTAAAAGGCTTATTTGGATCGTTTTTTCTGCGTTGTTTTGGTTGTCGGCACAGCCTTGACAGTGAACGGCATGTATTTATAAAAGTTCTCATTAAATATTCCATTCACGATTGTAGACGTAAGTACAAACTGGAACGATTCACATTTCTGCATCACTCTTCTTGTGGTAAAGTTTGACTTAAAAAAACTTTCTAAAAATGGTGAACGAACAACCTCCAGATCTCTCAGAGAACATAGCGCGCGCTTATCAACAAATCGATGAATTCAATTATTTAGTTCAAACGCTTTCAGCTAGGTTTTTACAGGAAATTTGTTGAACAAAATGAATTGAGCTTACTCTGCATGCCGAGATAGGACTTGTTGACCCAGTTCTTCCCGGTCAAGATTCTTGAGTGTATTGCAAGTTCACACTGTTGTAGCGTGACTAATAAAAATTCTTACAAATTTCTTGGTGTTGGGTTATTAATTGCTACATTTATCAAAACCATTCTAATATGTGTAGGGCTATGTCACATGTATAAATGTTTATAGTTTTAGGTAATTGTAGCTAATTAATACGTCGCACTCAAACATTTTATAAAAAAAGATTTAATTTTGTTCCTAAGAAATAAATTATAAAGAATTTAAAACCGTACTTTAAAGAAATTTAAAAAATGGGAAGATTTACAAGCGGAAGTAATATTATCCAAGAATTTGTTTTGTATTGTTTAAATTCATAAAAGAAAATCTTCAAATTTGTTCCCTTAGCAACATGAGATGTCACGCTATATTGTACATATTGACATCGAATTTTCTAACAGTGTTATGTTGATCTTTAATACGAACTAAGGTAAATGAAGACCGAACATAGCACAGATCCTAAAAAATAAAATTAATTAGTAATTAATTAACATTGGAATTTATTACATTGGTAGCACTAATGTGTGTTTATGTTAAATATTGATTGAAAGTAAAGCAAGATAACTGATGCGTTAATTTCATTAAATATTATGTTTCCTTTTTTTTAATTCAAATTTAAATACGCCATTGAATCAATTTTCACAGCGCCATCTATGAGACAGTGGCGTAAGATAGTTGTAGTCTGATTTGAAGTTGCAGATTCCTTGACTGTCAAATACTTTTACTTAGATAACAATTTCTAATTTAAAAGAGATTCAATCTAAGTTAATATCGTTACATTTTTGATATTATTTTAATAGAATAATTCTGCGTTCATATATTGATCCTCGTTCATTTCAAATACACTAGCGCCACCTGTCGTTTCCACACGACTTAGTTTGACAGTGTTGACAGCACCGGTGGAAGCTCCCAAGAAAGTTTAGTTTATCAACATTAACACCACATCCACCCCTCAGAAATTAGTTGTAATTGAAAGAATGAGCACGTATTAACACAAACATCAAGTGAGTATTCCATCTTTATGTTAAAATAACCGAGTATAGCTTGCATAACCTCACATTTCCCCCTTTTTTTCAGCAAAATGACTTTAATGTCTGTGGCTCATTACCTCCAGTTAATCGAGAAGTACTGGCGCTCCCAAGACGGCATCAGAGTTGCTCACTTCCTGTCTTTACGACACGAACACGCAGGTTATGCCAATTACCATGTTGAGAGTCCTGAAGGAATAGTTGAGCGTTTTCTGACCGCTCCGCTCGACGAACTTGTTATTTTACATCTCAAGTGTTTGTTCGCGATCAGTCAAAATGATTACTTGTCTGCTTATAATGTACAAAGTACTCTTACTCAGACTTTCACAAAGATCCTGCAAGCTCAGAAAGAAGAGAATTGGTCTCTCCCAATTATGTACGTTGTGTGTTTGGATCTTCGCTTGTTAGCACAGTTAGCTGAGAATCAAAGGGCTGGAGTTAGTGAAAAACCTGGAGAAATCCTTGAGAAAGCAGCAGAGTGTTTGATGGGATGTTTTCGTGTTTGTGCTGCTGATAACAGATCAGCAGAAGAGGACACTAAAAGGATTGGAATGTTAGCTTTGGTTAATCAGCTTTTTAAAGTTTATTTTCGTATTAATAAGTTACACTTGTGTAAGCCGTTAATAAGGGCGATTGAGTCTTCACCTTTCAAAGAGAGTTTTTCTCTGAGTCAACAGATTACTTATCGGTATTTTGTAGGGCGCAAAGCTATGTTTGACAGTGATTACAAAGTCGCAGATGAGTACTTGACTTACGCTTTTGAGAACTGCCACAAGCTTAGCAAGAAAAATAAGAGACTTATCTTGATATATTTAGTACCTGTGAAAATGTTATTAGGGTACATCCCAAGTAGAGAAGTTTTAGAAAAGTACGATGTGGCGTTACTATGGGATTTAGTCCAAGCAGTGTGCCAAGGGAACTTGAAGGCATTTGATAAGATAATGGACCAACACGAGACATTTTTCATCAAATGCGGGATTTATTTGATTGTAGACAAATTGAAAATTATTGCGTATCGCAATTTGTTCAAAAAAGTGTACTTAATTTTAAACACTCATCAAATTCCAGTTGAGGCTTTACAGACTGCGTTGGTGTATTTGGGACAAACTGACGTTGATTTGGATGAAACTGAATGTATTGTTGCAAATCTGATTTATGAGGGGAAAATTAAAGGGTACATTTCACATCAACACAGGAAGGTTGTTGTCAGTAAGCAAAATCCGTTTCCTCCGCTTACTAGTTTGACGTAGGTTTATCTGATTTGTAAAACTTAGAATGTGTGTACAGAAGTTTCAAACGATAGGATTTACAGTTTGGTGTAATATATTTTATTGTTAAACACCTGTATTGCTCACAATGAATGACATTGATGGAATAAGATAGATGTTATTTTATATTTGTAACAAAGTAAGTTAGTATGTAAAATAAATCTTTTTATGAACTGTACTGAATTTTATTTACGTGAGAATCTTTACAGCATTTGCTTGATTCATTGCTTTAAAGCATGCTCAAATAAAATGAAATTTTATTAGGTACGTAAATGTAGACTCTATTAAACATCTGCTGCTAAACCATTTCTGTACTTTTTTATAAGTAATACTAGAGTTTACTTTGTTTTTATTGGTTCTTGGGACTTACAATGAGAAAACAGCTTCTTAAAACATGTGCTTGCCATGAAATGAATAAAAACTACAAATGGTGGATGCGCCTGACAAGCATATTGTTAATTTATTGTATTTATATCAAACTGTTGGACTCTACAGCAGTTAAAGTGAAATGAAATAAAAACTAGCACAAATAATTGACGATTTTACTTGAATTAGGTAAAAACATGATTAAAAAACTTTTGTTGTTTTTGCTGTTTTTACTGTTACGGACAGAACTCACAAATATTGTGAAAAAGTCCTTTTCATCACCGCAAACGCTGAATTTTTCGTTTTTAACACCAAAAAGAAATATGGAGGAACTTACCATCAAAGTTTGAGCTCGTGTAAAATCCGTTTTTTTATTGAAAAACCACCAACACCGCACTCTCCCACCACTTTACAACCGGCAACGTCGTCGATGGTGACTTTTTGGTGATAAAATCAAATAGGTTAGCTGCCTACTTGACAATTTGATTACACAAAACCACCTTTCAGGCTGTGCCCAGTCTTTTCACTATTAAATCATTTGATTTGCAATCCAACACGCTGTAAAGAAACGTTTTTAACGAAAACACTGCCTAATTTTCAGAAATGTCAAAAATTTGAAACTATTTTCTCACTAAAAATCTCCCTAGGCAACGTTGCCGGTTGTAATGCAGGGGAAGATTGCGGTGTTGGTGGTTTTAAAAAAAAAAACAGACTTTATGATTGGTTGCCTATGACATCATGTCTAGGGATATCACTTGTTTGTGTTCACAAAACTCACTTTACTGTTCACAAAAATCACTCCACTCGTCCTAAAAGTAATTCACTCTTCACAAAATTTACTCTTGGTAGCATGGCACCTCTCAAATAGCCCCAAAAAGCCACCCCGAAGCACTTTTCTTGTCTTGGCTCTACTGAGAAAATTTCAAGTGTTTGTGCGTTAATAACCGGTACAAAAACCAAAAAACTGTTTTTGGTCGGTGAAAACTAACTTTGGAGTCACGAAATTAGAAATTTCTGATAAAAATTGAGTAAAACAAGACGCGTCTTAAGGGTTGGAACACAGCAAACAAGACCACTTCGGACACTATCGTGTGTGTACGGGTCGTCAGAGAGTTCGTGAAGTGACATTAATAAATTTTCCTTTTAGTTTTAAATGATGTTTGTTGATGTCGTTTTTTTTATTAATTTAATTTTTATCACGCGATTATCTCAATTTTTTAGTTTTATATAAATTTGAATTTATGAACAATGACGAGATTGACCGATGCTTCCCGAAATGGTGCAGAATTCGCGGAACTTTCGGTTTGTGAAAATGTTTGCGGTGAATTTGTGTAATTTTAAGTGCTTTTGAAGTGTTCTTAGACTTCTTGAAACAAAAAGTAATTATCAAAATGATATGAAGTGGAAACGGCACTGGTAATAGAACAAGTTTTTGATTTTAAATTGTAAGGTTATGTTCATAGACATTCTGTTTTTTTTGTATTTTTATGAAAATTACCTTTTCGATAAACCAACGCTCTGATTATAATAATTACATATTTACTTCTTTAAATAGTTATTGCAGCAAATAATATTTCTCAAATAAATTGGATAAAAGAGCGACACATTTCTGTTGAGTTAATGCATAGTGTGCTCAACAGATGGCACACCAACAAAAACAATCTTTAGAGTCACTAGATGTTAAATTTTTGGCACAAGTAAAGAATAGAACTCACGGGATTGACGCAAAAACGCCATAATTTTATAAATTAGCTAAAAAAAATTGCCGCAGTGGTGGAGAAAAGCTGTGTTTGCCCCTTTTTTCGGTAGTCAGTTTTTTTTGTGTAATCTACTTAAATTATATTGTTATTGGAGCGTATATGAATTCTGAATGTGAGGCTTAACATTTTTTGATTTCGCCTTCCAGGCTCATGTTTACGTAAACTAAATAGCTCTTGCGTAAAATGTTGTTTTACAAAAACAGTATTTCAAGAAATGAATTTATAAACCTTCTTAAACGAGATGCTGCAGAATGAGTTTGCGTTTCTGCTCTCCACCTTAAGTAGTTTATCCTAGGTTTACCGAATAAACCGAGTTTAGTGCTTTATCGTTGTATCTCTTATAATTTATGATGTTTATAACTAATTTAAGCAAAGTAAATGAGTGTTTATCTTACCTACAATTGATTAACTTTCATTTTCGGTGAGCGCCCTAAATACTGGAATAAACGGTGTATGTAATATGCATGTGTGTGTACGCTAACAAAATACCATCTTTGTCAGATAAATTACCTGCGCCAAGTTAAAGATTACACGAACTACTAAGCCCAGCTTTAATTAAAATTTGCACTTAATCCCACACGAGCATGCAGGTTATTATGGTCGATGTAAAGAGACTGGAAGGTACACCATTCCCATCCTGTAAATAATAGCGGAATGCACCTCCAAAAACCATGTAATAAACACAGTCAACCCTTATGTACTATTTATTTTGCTGGGACGTGTAATCTGGAATTTAATTAAGATATACATACAAACAGGGGATACCTTCACAGATAACGGAAGGCCGCAAGCCTTCATTGCATGTCACGTTGTCGGTGTAACGTTAACGCCAATTAGCAGAGTTTTACGGATTTCCGTTGATTAAATTTGACGAAAAAACTTTTCTTTTCAATTCCCTCGCCTCCGGGACTTAATAAATGTTAATCAGATGACGTAGTTTTAATTTATACGAACCAAGTTGATTCAGATCGGATCACATTAATATTCAAAAACGAGATTTGTGGGGCATGCGGACGGCGCTTGCATTAATTCCCCGGATTTTTGTTTGCTCGTGTGTGTTTATATTCCGGATCTTCTAATTTGGACGGAAAAAATGGTGAACTTGTTGGTCAGTTTTTTCCACTAAGTAGTTCAACATGTAACTGAGTGGAGATGATGAAAAAAGAGGAAAAAATTAATCCTTTTATTGCTCCAGTTATCGGTTCTGGCAAGTTTTAAGCTGTGCGACGAACCATCTGAAATGACTTGCCCCATGTGTTCAATATTCTGTATGGCCAGGGTTGTGCACGGTGGTTACACAACTCGTTACACCGGAAAGTAATTTAACAAAAATGCAGTTATTTGAACTGCCTTGTGGAGTTGTGGAATATGTGCTTGTCCTTAAATCTAACCGAAATTTTAGTAACGTTCAAATCTCCAGCGATTGAAGTCGGAAATTTACTTTTAGTGGATCGTATTAAATTACATACAACGCTAAAAGCCTGATGAACTCCATGTTCGGAAATTTTGTTAGTTTATTTTAAGACATTTATTTTAAGCTAAATAATTTCAGTTAAGTGTGCTACAGTTAGAAACCTACACAATCTAAAACGAATATCAAAAAGAATTTAATTCCGTGATTAGCCATAAAGGTTTTGAATTAACGAGTAAGTGGTACTAATTAGTGGATTAAGCGATTAATAAATGGAATTCAATGCAAAGTTGCAAATCAAATAGATTTCGTAATGCCAATAGAAATGTACGTTACCACAAAGTCATTAATCATCATTGATCATCAAGAGCGGCGGATGTGATTCAACTTTTTTGTAAATGGAACGGGGAAAGCTTTCAATAACTTGGATAAAACATTTGAGTGGAAATCCAACAAATTCTCATGCTTGCATATAATTGCCTACTTTGTTGGAGCAGTTTTTATCAGAAATATAATTTAGTAGTAGGAATGTATGGGTATGAGTCTCGCTGCTAATTCTCTGCTGGATCTTGGTGGTTTTAGGGCGTAAAATCCGTTTTAATGTGTTATTGCTGTGGAAAATAAGTGCAAAAAGTCTGAACGAAATAAAAGTTCAAAATACTAATATTTGGTTTACAGTGTTCACGTATTTCTAGCTCTAGGGCAAAAAGTGTTTTCGTTCTATCTGTGTAACAGAATGGCATTTATTGTCCAACTCGTTGTATTTTATTGTATGCTGTGACAAAAATAAATACCTCTGCATATTTAGCTACGGAAATGGTGGATGCGCCGGGAAATTCTCATAACGTACATTTACAAAAATAATAGCTTGTAGTTTATTTTAAAAATTTGATTTTATATTCAGGCTTTACTGACTGTAGCCATACAATTAATCTTTTAATGTGTAGTATAACTGGTTTATTAACAAAGTTATAAATGATAATCTTGCATCTTTGTGGTTTCGTCTTGCAGTTCAACAACCTTACCTTACTATTATGAAGAAAAATCTTAAGCTATTTAGTTACATCTACACCAGATGACAACATTTATGTCTTGATGTCTTGCTTGAGTGCGCTTCCATTATTAGTTTGAGTTCCCGGTATTAATCAACGGCCAGACTGCTAGTGTTGGTGTGCAGTTTAGTGCACCCAGCCTTAGGAAATTTGCCTTGCTTGTCACTCTCAATATGCTCTCAAGGTGTTTCAGCTTGGAGAACAAACTTCTCGCTTACATTACGTAATTTGCATTGTGGTAAAATCGACACAGTGAAACTACTTCTCACAAAAGCTCCTTTAGTTTCTTCTACACATTGCGCAGCAGTAACTACTAGTTTTGAAAGTTTTTGAACTTCACGCGCGATACTATATAGTTCTTTCTTTTTTTTCACTTTTGGTGGTTCGTTTTTATATGCTAATTCTCGTTTCGTGAACTTGGAAGGAAGTTAAATTGGGCACCTTCCAATTAAATCCGATTTTACTTTTTCGGAGTGAAAATACGGGAGCGTTTCTAGAATTTTCGATAAGAATGTATGAACTGCTCCGCGATTCTCTCGAATCCGACTTATCACGTTTAAAAGACATCGAAGTCTTTGAAATTTCCACATCCACACGTCAGTTTTCTTTTTGTTCCGCGCGATAAAACTAGACTGTCTTTAAATTGAATTTCTTTTTGATGATATGTAATTAACTAGATGAAAAGCATTGTAGATTTATGATAGTCTGGATATTTTTCACCTACTTTCAAGTTTGTTATATTAAGTAGTGTGTCTGATGAATGGCTGATGGTAACGACAAACAAAAAAATGGTTTTCCTGAAACTTTAATTACTTGTTTTTTTGTCGGAAAAAAGTATAATAAGTAAACTATGTCGGCTGAAGACTCATTAAAGAACATGCCTAAGTTAGGAAGTGGAATAATTATCGAGTACCAAAACTTTGTTAGTGGAAAGTTTCGTTTGCTACTTAGCTGATTGTAAATCTGGTTCAGAGTGAAGAAATATATTATGGTATTTCATTCCGAACATTAATATTAGTAGCGTTTTGTTTACACATGAACGCATAAATCTCACTTGCTTCAGGTTATTGCAGCGGAATTCCGTATTATCGTGGTTGCAACTTATGCTAAAGCAGGAGCACAAAAGCGTTTGCTTATTTTGTGACAAATATGATATTAAATCTAGAACTATGAGAGAATCGTGATTATCACCAGCTGTTCCGTTCTTTTCAAACCAGAATACTCGAACTTAGTGTATTATACCTTACAAGAAATACTAGTTCATAGCCGAAGACTTGTAAATGACGTATTAAGACGGTCGACATATTGTTTTTGTTAAACAGAATATGTATTTATTTCCGTTGTATTGTTGATGGTTTACTGTATACATACGTAATGACTATTGTCCTTTTGGGTCTACCTGTAAAATGTCAGGGGCAGAACTGTATAAATCTGTTTAGTTCGGAATAATTCCAACATTCTCTTTGTGTGTACGGTGGTGGTAAACGGACAAACTTTCAATATCTACACGATAAACTCTCTAATGCTTACATTGTTAAGCAGGGTTTTCCTTTGAATCCCTTTAAACGCACAATTTCAAAGAAAAAAATGGCACAACAAAAGGCAATTTTAATGAAGGATGTTGGAATTTTTTGCTTCGTTTAAAAAATAATATATTCTAAATTTTTTGTCGTTCGTCCTAAAATACTACAATTTTGTAGAGTTAATAATCACTTAAAAATAGTAATTTTCCAAAATTTTTTAGATGTAAGACTAAAATTTTTAGTAACGGATGTCAGAAATTTTTGCTTCGTCTTGAAATAGTATATTAAAACACCGAGTTTCATAAGGCAATTTTTTAGGCACGAATCCAAGTTTATAAAACGAGCGGCAAAGCCGCGAGTTTTATAATGGATGAGTGCCTAAATGGCCTTATGAATGAGGTTTTTACATTATTTTTCCTAATTTGTTCTTGTAACAGAGCTATTTTCGCTATTTTCCAATTCGTTTTCAGTGCTAGAATATCCATTTCGATACGGAATGTTAGAAGCTTTGTTTCCATAGCAACTTAGGAATTTTTAAGATACAAATTAGGAAAATGAAATTTCTAAAATGTGTGCCTTTTGTTCTCACTTTTGCAATTTGTTGACATTTACTCGATTTAGTAATAAAGAACAGTCGTTTCAAAATATTTTCTTTGGTTTCAACAGTTGAAACGTTTCCACATTTTTTAGACGGCCAGGGTAAACCGAATTCGCGAAAATTTGAATAATACTTTTTCTCCATTACCTAAAAAATGTTATTCTATGTTAACGCAGTATTTTCAAGCGACCAAATTCCTTAAATCAAAGACAACTTGAATAATCAAATTCACTTTATCCCGACAGTTTCAGGTTTTGTTCTGAATGGTCTCAAATGAGTTTCGTCGAAAATTTGCATACTGTGATTAGCAACTTTTTTTGCTTAAATGGATTAAAGATTAACCGTCGCCGAAATTCACAGTGGAATCATCATAAGAAAAAAATTGGGTAGGCAGCAAATCAGAACCTGAAAAAACTTTATCCCCGTTGAGGATCTATTTTGCGTTGTGAAAGAAAGATGAGTTAGTAGCTTTGAGAATATTGCGAAAGCGGGCACGGAACTGTATTAAATTACAAATACCGAAACAAATTTGCTTGTTTTGTTGCTATCAGTTACAAGTTCCTCGAGTTTGTAAGTTAAATGAGAAGTGACTCGTATGTTTTTCCGGATCTGGAATTACCGGGTGATAAAATTTCATTATTTGAAGAAGAAATCTTGTTTTCTGAAATGAAAGTTGGAGCACGCGCTTTATTATTATTGGTGGCCAACCCTTCCTTGACTTATCTTGTATTATCTCGTATTACACCATTATATTAATGAACAGAGCTGCCTACCGCGTGTCAGAGAAGACTATAAAAAATTATACTGCTGTCAACAGAACAGAGTTTCAAGAGCATTTGTAACAAAGTACTCAGCCCAGACCTTGTCGCGTTTAATGAGTCACGTACGTAGACGTAAGATCTGG
This sequence comes from Gnatocerus cornutus, assembly GCA_029298725.1. Taxonomy (NCBI): domain Eukaryota; kingdom Metazoa; phylum Arthropoda; class Insecta; order Coleoptera; family Tenebrionidae; genus Gnatocerus; species Gnatocerus cornutus. Next base: position 5,879,046 of record CM055514.1, read on the forward strand.
AGGCTCTTAACTAGAAACGCAAAGAATTAACTGAGTTTATAGTTCGCGTTAATGTGGAGAATTAGCTTTTACTATTTTGGCTTCAAGAATTTTAATGAGCTTTCTCGAGATCCATTGAATTGTTTGCGACTTGTAGACAGCAAAAAATTCCCATGAATGGAGATCGAGAAAAGAATTAATTAAAGGCAAATTCTTTTTTTTTTAACAAAAAATGAATCGATTAACACGTGGAAACGCTTTCAGGCAAAAAAGTTATTGTAAAACTTGCAGAAGTCAAAGTATTTTGTGGTTGTTTTTACACCAAATGTTTCTTTTCCAAATATTTTTTGCTCGTAACAGGTGGTAGCTAACTTTAACCCTGCAGAAAAATCTAGAAATCAATCTGCGGTCAAATTATCTAATCAATTTGGTCAAATTAGCTTCCTGAGTTTCTCTTAGGTAGTTATATAATTTAGGGTATTTAGAGGATCGTCTTGCTTGGGGGTGCTTTTAGATACAGCGTCTAACAATAAGATGTATTTTATTACATACAGCTTCCTCGTTAAAGTAGGGTTTTGTTATGTCACTCTTGTAGAAAATCTTTGTTTCTACATACAGAGTGTCTCAAAAATGTCCTAGCAACGTTCTTCACCTAACATTAAAACAGTCAAGTAAAACGTGACATATTGGATAAAGAATAATAAATTGCCAAGATGGTCATTAAATTTTAAAAGGAAGTAAAAGTGCAAATGAGCCTCAAATAAAAGTCATTATTATCAGGAACGCACAGTATCTATATGAGAGTGCTTTTAACCTGTTTAAATTTTCAAAGGGCCTATCAAATAATTCTGTTTAATACAGTTACCATTAATAACTGAAATAGGAATATCCTCTTATGGGGGATATCACTGTCATTGTTATAACAATCCCGTTACTTAATATTTGGTAGTGATTATTCAAAGCTACTTAATTACAATCGATAGCATGCGGTAATTATTCGATATGCAATTACATTGCCGAACTTGTAAGCTCTATTCCAGCTGTACTTTTGCAAGCTTTGTGTGTGGTAAGTTAATAACGATGTTCAATTAAGCACAAAGGACGAGTTCAAAAGTATTACAATTTGTAGGAGATCAAGCTTAAAGTTTTAATTTCTGCGAACTGAGTTTGTTCTGACGGTTACACGCAATCATGCTAATGGCTGATTATACTGCTAAATCTAAGTGTATTTATCAGCGTTAATGATCTTTTTTGTCGAGTATTTAATTGAATTTTCGTCGAAAGTGGAATTTTATGCGAATTAATTTGTTCCTACTTACACTTCACGGTGAAACTTTTTAATGAATCAACGACTTTCTTAATAGATATTAAAAACAAGTAGCGACCTTTTGCAAGTTTCAGCGAAACGTCACTGTATTTTCACAAAGATTTAACAGAGAAAATTAGGAAAAACTACCCTTTTTACCTTGTCTCTTTGCGCTAGGGGACTTTTCCACCAGAAAATGTATACTTAATTAAAACTCCCGCGCTGCTTTGCCTTTTTTGTTTGTCATCCGACGCAGAGATAATGAGACGGAAGATGTAATTATTACTTTTTTTTCTGTTGTTTTATTATCACTGCATCGCTAAATGCACACTGCTGGAGGAATGAAATCGGGCGGCGGAGAGTGGCGGCATTCAACCAAAAACACGCAGTCGCGCTCTGCACGAGGCGTCGGAAGCGTCGGGATGCCGCCGTTCCCAGTTCGCGGGATTCGCGTTGCATGAATGGTGCATCAAAAGGTGACCTGTTGAAAAACGCAACTTGACAGTGCAGTCAAACAATTTTTTTGTGATACGCATCAACCACCAAGTGATCAAAAGGACCAAATTGTGCTTGGTGACAGTGTTTGTTGGGTGGTTTAAAAGAATTGGTTGTAAGTCGTAAGTTGAATTAATTTTGTTGAATTCGATGTCTTACACTCAGCTTAGAAAACTGCCGATCATCATGTCATGAAATTGAAAATTTTCAAGAAACAACGAACTTAGTTTGCGGTAAATTAATTCATGACACCGTGTTTGCCTAGCGCAACTGTCGATGCCTCATATCCGGAGACCGTAGATATTGCAAATCTGATAAAAGATTTCAATTTTGGAGGACTATGCAATCCGAGGAAAATTATTTTAAAATTACTTTAGTTTGTGGAACTTGAGTTATCTAATATTTAGGGTCTCTAGCGTAATCTTGTAACCTATAATAATTCTCGGAGATATCATCTTCTTTGTTGCCATAAACAGGTTCTGTTCTCTAAGTTGTAAACAATTATTCACACACATTTCGTATAATTGCAAGAGATAGAGAGCTTTACTTATATGAATTCTTCATTAGTTGCGTATCCAGCTTAAGTACAAAAACAATTTAGATTCTCGGTGAGAGACCTCGGTTTAGCTCTCAACAATAAGCACGCACAGACATAATGAACAGCTTAAACCATTTTCGCATCCGGTTGTAAAGATACAAAGTATTGCCTCTCTGCAATATCAAATATGATACTTTTTACGTTTATTGTGTCATCGTGCACACAGATAAAAAATAGTGTCTTTCGATATTTTCACAATATATTGCTCAAACCCGTTAAGCGTATTATGTTCGTACGTGCTGATTGTTGAGATCAGAACGCTGTTTTAGCAGTGGTGTTATCCAGAAAATTTATGAGAAAGAAGCAACACCGTGTGTTTGTAGTTACACAATTATTTATGCTGTTGTCTTGCGTAAAATGCAAAATCCACCTCTGTTTTACCAATACCTACTTTTAATTAATTTCCGCAATTAAATTCCGTTCAAACCATTTGTTTCGCTATTTTCTCAATTTTCCTCTAAATCAAGTTTTTAGTATAATTATTCTGATGAAGCGCACAGTTCGGTCTAGTGGGGTTTAATTAAGATTTCTCTTTTCTTTGAAATTCGCTAACTAAGCCAATCAGCGATTGATTTATTTCGTTTGAGAAAAAGTCTTTGAAAACTTGAATAAATATTTTCAGAGGTAGCACTAATTAGCAACTTAGTCGAAATCTTTTAGTCGGTGCTTAAATATCGTATATTATTTTCTTCAGCTTCTATGCAGTTTCGCATTGTTATAAAGACTACAAAATTTTGGTTTTTACGCTGCCTAACTGCATTACTTCTATCTTTAAAAACATGTTTTCATTGGAAACTCGAATCTGGGTGTAATAAAGTTCTGAAGTTATTAAATTGTTTTAATGAAGTACTCATATTATACTTATATAAAAATTTTTTGGTAAAATATGAATAATAATAATCATCATTGTTAACAAAACTATTTTATAATTTTTCCGTTTATCGACCCAGCAAACAGAGGAAATAATGTTGCATGCAATGTAATCTATTTTACGTTTTTCCATCTAAAAACAGATATAAATACATCTAAAAAATACAAGGTGATTTTGAAATAGAGGCGGAAAAAAATCCAATACAGTTTATTGTAAATGAAGGCAAGTTGGCCAGTTTCGTTTTTTAAATTGCTGGCTAACTTTTAAGAAGAAAATAATAGAAATTGATTCCAATTTTCATATAAGGTTACTATGCATAGGTACATGGTTAATTGTTGTTAAGGTTAGTTTGTGCATATTATTGGCGCCGAGTAAGGTCCGGATTTTGGAATTTTTATGTTTGCCTTAAAATTAATAAAAATTACTGAAAACGTCTTCTACGCATTTCCATGAAACTGTGATTTTTTCCGCAACTTTTTTTTTATTTTTTTTTATTTTAAAATCACCCTGTACAAAAACAGAAATCCCAATAAAAAATAAATTCTAGGTTTGATTACATTTATATTTTTTTTATATCACACTTTTAGTTGTTGTTGCGAAATGAAGTGCATTGCAGGCTTACAAAAAAGCTTTTGCTTCACTTTACAGCCATTGAAAATCAATCTCGTGTTCCCTATTTATACATAAAAGGGCAAAGTCTATAATGAGTAACTCAAAGGTGCTTTTGACAGCACCATTAACATTATTACATGCCAACAACAACACTTGCAAAGTTGATGGGCATCTCCATTACAACTTTGACAGTTAAAAGTTTTGTGTTGGGGTTAATTAAAGCAACCACCAGACATTAGAGGCGGCGAGTTAACAATAGCGCATTTTTTCCTAAAATTTCATAAAATGATACCTTTGAAAGCTCATAAATTGGGACAAGATTTGCGATCGGCTTCACTTCTTAGCAGTACATTGATCACTACAAAGGAGATAATTCCTTACATGTCTTATAAGATTCGTTGTTATTTATTGCTTTTGGTACGTTGTCAGCGGAGAGGCTATAAGCCTAACAATAAATACATAAAAGAGTACGATATATTGCAGATTGAAATACATTCTTGAAGAAGTAAGACCTATTGCAGTCATGCACTCGCTTTTATGAAATGCTGTAAGAACTTTCAAACGGTTTTAGATTGGAACCGATTTATCCATGTTAAAGCGGAATTAGGTTTTAGCAAATTGATGTTATTTTGATGGAATTTCCAAACTCATCAGGGGAGTTTTAATGTAAAATAAACTGGTATGTGCGACAGTTCTCAACTTTGTCTCAAATCAGATGTGTATTTTACAACAAAATCGGATTAATCGAATTGGAACTACTGTGTTATTTTTGTTGGGAACTATACAAATAAAAGTCTCATTTAATCAAGAAAGTGACTGCAATTTTAGAATATGAATAAAAGTTTCATACTTAAGACTGGATTATTGTTCAAACTAATTTTGAATTTAAAACGACAATGCTTCAAACTTGAGAAAATGATGTTTTGTACTAGTTAGACGGTTTCCCGGCAATTACTCGTAAATCTGGAAACATGCTAATCCAATTTGCAAAGAAGTACACAATACTCAAATGAAGCCCTTGAAAGGTAATTTGGACATAGGTAAAAACTGCTAATTTGTTGTTGGTTAATCAGACAATAAATGGCAAGAATTTGTTTAAATGTAATCTTATTAAGTGTTCTAGTAAAAGTTTTCAAGAGATTTAGGCTCATCTCCGTGCAGCATTGACGGAGTTTGTTTAATCGTGATAGCGATACTCAAGAATACCCTGGGAATTGGGTCAAAATTGGATGGACTAAAACGACCTAACTTAAAAATAATTTATAGGTCGAATAAAGGTCTAATGGAAGCTTGTTCAGCGATATGTAATAAAATTATAATAACAATAACGGTTAGACCGTGATAGTTAGAAGATTCACTTCCACATGCAAATTTGTTTTAATCGCGGAAGGTTATGAAGTTACGGCTTAAAGCAATATTTGTTGTGTTGCCGTGTAAAATGTCAAAATTTGCATGTAAAGTCAGCGAAGTACCTATAATACGAAACAATATCCTTAAAGGAAATGGAGAAGAGACTGCCTTTCTAAGCATTATTTTCGACAAGTTTTGATGTTTTGTTGCGAATTGATATTCGATCCGTGCTATATGTACCGCTATTTCTCTCCTCGATGGAGAAAGAAATACATATTTCATTTTGGTATCAGCTTTCAAATTTAAATCTCGATGATGATTTGATTTGGTTTAGGTTGTGGGGTTCTTTGACCGTTTGCTGTGGAAAAACTCGATGATCGTAAATCGATATGCCGAAATGACTTTTTCCGCAACAAGCCTGTGCTAGTGCAATCAAGAACGTGGAATTTACCATCCGCTTGAGTTTGCAACACAAATATTTTACGTTGTAAACCGCTGCAGCTGACGTTAATTAAGTAATAGTTTCGAAATTCTCGTGATAACTTTTTGTCCGAGTAGGGTTTCAATACAACGAGCGAACGCTTAAAATCATTTAATAAATCAACAAGTCTCATAAAACATATCATCATTTCGCCACCGTTCACTATCTCTTTCGCCAAAAGTTAAGAACTTCGGCAACATCAGATATAAAAGCACAAAACTTGGACGGTTGAGCTATTTATTGGTACAACTTTCCATATTACGTGGAATATAGACGCAGATAAGGCTGCGGTAACTCACAGCACTAGATTTAATTTAACGTAATGATATCGGGAAGAAAACAAGATGCATTGCAGAGCGGTAAACACGGCGGAAATAAATTGTGGAGCTCACTGAAGCACTGTATTTTTAATTTCAGTTTTTATTATTTGTAGAAATAATAACACAGATCTGATAGCGTAGAGACGCCGCTGGATAGATTTCACGTCTCAACTGTCCTGGTCGTTAATTACTTCATCTGGAAGACGAGCGTCGCGACGCTCTTTCCGCGGGTGCGCTGTCCTCGGGCGCCAAAGAGACTCATAATTTAATTACTGACTCCAAATTGGATAACACTGATTACGTTACCTCTAGCACTGTGACAAATCAAATATATCAAGCCCATTGGAGATTTTACAAGCGGTGTTCTCAGAGTCGCACCGTGTTTATTCGATTTATTAATTCCTGAAGCCAGAACAAAACAAAATTAAAGACAATCCTGTAAACGGACTTTTCTCAACCGGAATCCGATACAACAAACCGAGTAATAAGAGACGATGATAACACTAGGGTTCATCTTCTGATTCCGATTCTGCGTGAAGGTGTCAATTTCGAATTATGTTCAATACCATGTGTCACTTTGGTGTCGGATCATATTGTGCTGAAAACGGAAAAATTAAAGGGAAGTTTACGGGAGTTGGGAAGGGTGATAAAGGTCATTTTGTCCCTATCTTGATTTCTTGTGTCGTGCCGAGAATTGAGATGTTCCGCATACGGTTTTTGTTTGTTGCTTGAAAAATGAATTAGGTTTTGCTTTTGTCGTAATTATCTTTTTAGATCGATAAGTCGAGATTGATCACACTGATCTGATAAATTCGTTAACGGGGAATAGACCCCTGTCTTCACTTTTTTAACGACCGCTTCGGAATAATAAAACTCTTTATTAATTAATCAAGTTTAATTTTCGGTCGCAGATACGTTAAGAACAGCGTTAATTAAAAGTTTTCTCAATTTCATTTCTAACCAAATTGTTGAACTTGAGTAATTAATTAAGGAATAAACGCCCATCCTCTACCACGTTTCAAAATTTGAATTAAATTGTCAGTTTACACCAGAGTTTGATTAGACATTTTTTTTAACTTGTATATGAATATAGTACTCCTAATTTAATTGTTTTTTTTTATTTTAGTTCTTGTAATAAATTATTTAAACTATTTGAAAGGTAGAGCTAAGTCACTGTTTATATAATTTTTAGTTTTATTTGATCAGAATATCCTTATTAGCCAATCATTTTTCCACATCGCTGCTTTGTCCCAAATGGTTTGATCAATAAAGGATGCGATTTAGTGTGTGTCAAATCAACGTGGCGCCAAACCTGCTTCCCGACTTTGTTTATGAGAAAATTTTAAAGCTAATTCATCAAAGTCTTTTCACTTTTCAAATTAATTTTCAGTAGTCTCTGTAGCGGATTTAATTCGATCATAAATTCATAAAGAAGCTCAACGTCACAAAGGAAGGCGTTTATATATTTGTAGGAAATGATCCGTAACTTGAAATTTATCGATGTTGACGACATTGTGAAGTTGTTATAATCTTGCCGGAATTAGACTTTTTCGTTGCCATATTTTAAATCAGAACTTAGCGAAAGAACGATAAAAGAAGAAAAGCTCGATAACAAGAATACAAGCAAACAGAGCGAGGGTCAAATTTAATACATTGTTACCGGAAAGCAAAAAGTATGTTTTTTTATTTGTTATGTTTATTAAAACCGTTGAATCTTTTATTAGATTTAATATTGTTAGAAAATTATATTCTCTGTGTTTCCGGGCTGCATACAAGTAATGTAAAATTTAACATGTATGGCGTCTAGGACTTTGAGTACTAATGGCGGTTAAGACAGCATGAGGTTTCTAACAAATGAAGACTGAATATTTTATGAACCCAAGGAACAAGGAGACTGGACCATTAGCGTAATTAAAACAAAGAGTTTGTTCTAACGATTATTACTTGTTACCTAAAAACTGGAAGCCTTAAAGCACGTTGAACTTTTCGTTTCGGTAAAGATGTTTACATTTACTTTTCGTCAAAATAAACACTGCAAAACATGGTTTAATTTGGATAATACCATCTCTCTCGTAATTAATCTTGGTTGAACCTGTTTAGAATGAAATTTTACAAACCGTGTTCTCCTGAATCTTAATATATTTTTAACGTATTTAGATTTCATTTTCCGTGCGAATGACTTGCCTGTTCATAAATAATAGGAGATTAACGCATACAAGGGTACGAATTATTCATACATAACTTTGTATAAAGAGAATTTTATATGATGGAGAGTATTATTTATTTCGATCTTGAAATGGAGGGCAATAATTAGCTCAGCGCTTGGGTTTGGCTAACGAACGGTGTTTTCTCTCGGGACATTTGGTTATGCTAATCTACAGACATTTCAATGAAGGAAAATTGCTGTTAGTAAATTCTGTATTAAATGAACCATTAAGATAACTATTTCGGCGCACTTGAATAGAAATTTTGATAAACATAATGGGCGACAGTGTTAACAGTGTTAAATAATTCAGGTTTAAAATTCGCCGTGTTTGTGCTTACTTCCATTATCACACGGACAAAACTTTGTTGAAAAAATAAACATTTTGGGGATTTACATTGGTAATGTGAAAAAATATTTTGCGTATACTTACTTTAAGCCACACCACTAGCCTTAGGGTTCAAATTTTTATATTCCTATATTTTCCATACTTTTAAAACTTGGGTGTAAATTCTAAATATATTGTACTTTGTATATTTTGCTACCTATTTTTTCTTACAAATTTTCATACTTTTTGAACATATGCTATTTATTACATATTACAATGTCACAAACATTTAAGGATAACTAGAAAAGTACTAGTGGCACAAAAGTTTGTTGACCCAACAAATTTAAATCAGAATTATTCCGTATTCTCTACATTTGAACTGGATTACTTTGCTTCAAGCACTAAAACTTAATAAAACGTAGTTTTGAGCAGATAAGAACGTCGTAACTAAAATAAGTACTATTTCTAGACTTTATTATTTTTCCTGATAAACAGATTTTCTGTGGAATATATTTTAGTCGAGATTTCCGCAATTTTTCTTGAAATTGCTGATTTTCTTTACTATTTCAAAATTAGATAGTTTTTGTTATTAAAGTAGTTTAAATGGATAGACATTTACGTTTTATTCACTTTATAGACGTTTAGTGCTCTACAATTTCCAATAAGACATCCGGCATTTTACGGGATTTGTCGCTTTATGTTCCCATTGCTTTATTCCAGTTTTAGATTGGTTGGCTGCACTAAGCTAATGGAGCTTACTGTGTACACTTGGATTATGGTGTAACATTGTCACAGACTAGCAAAATAGAATTAAACAGGAATTGATAATATGACACTAGCGTTTGCCCATAAATTAACAAAGCGTAGCTCAATTATGTGTCGAAATCAAAAGCACACCCACAAAACTCAGTTTATGCATTATTACAACATACTTAAAATTACTTGTGCGAGTTTCAACACACTAGGGCATCTCTCTGTTCTACCCACTTCTGCGACAGATAATAACCAAGCTTTTATCTTTCTTTTGTATTCTGACGTGTTGTTGAAAGGGTGTTAAATGTTATCATTTTTCTGATATTTCTGTTGAAATGGCTAAAAATGGTTCGTGCTCTGCATAAACATCAAAGTGCATACTTGACACATATTCTTCTCTTATGGTTTTATTTGAAAATATAATGCAGGAAGACCTAAAAAAACTATATTTGTCTTGTGTATCGATTTAGATGTAGGTACATAGTAATCATTTCATGTTGCAAATGTGATACACATGCTGATTTGACCTCAAGCAAATGTGAATTCAAATTAACTGCCTCAGGTTTCAGGTATCCGGTAGGACACAAAAATTGATTTGTAGTGCTTCCTGTTTTTAACAGATACATATACACATGTTGTTGTATCAATTTCAAACAGTTACAACTCTTTTATTAAATTTAAACAGGCTTATTTACGCAAATATATACTTAGCGTCCAATGTAGATTGTGTAATTTTCATGAAAAGTACTAAATTAAGTGACAAATTAATACCGTAACATTTAATACAGGGGGAAAGTAAAAGGTATTTTTTTTTAAGTTTTTATTTGCTAATTTAAGTCATTTGAACACAATCACCCTCTCTCATAATACCATACCATAACATACCATAATTTCCTCTCATCAAACATTCTTAACTTAGTTTTAAATTATTTTTATTGATTTTTCTCCATTCAAATAACATCACTGTTAACTTTAATTAGAGGGATAATTCCTTAGAAGCACTCACGACATTTTATTATTTTACGACAAATTTTAATATCATTACTACATATCCTGATTCCAAAGAACGTACAAGTTTTGAGTTAACTTAATTTTTTGCTTGTTTAACGATATCTCAAGTTCTTAAGATTCGCTCATGAAAATAAAGTTGTCAAAGAGTTGAAGTATGATTTTCGAATTTAAATAGTCAGTCAGTTTTTTGTGTGGATAAACTTCCTCTTCAGTTCAAAAAACAATTTTTGAATGAATACAAACCTACCTCATTCAGATTTTCCAACAAAAATAATACTAACAGACGTAATCCTCTTGATGTTTTCCAGTGGTTTAATTTTATTTTGGATTTACCTACAATTTATTTCCATAACTATTCAGCTTGATGAGTTAGAATACATTCGATCCGCTAAACCTCACGTGAATAATTAACAAGATCAAACGAACTTACCAAGTGAAGTTCGATCTTGATTATGCTATCATCTTGCACAACGACATCATTAGAATATAGGTAGTACCCCCATTCTCTCCATAACACGCACGATATTTAAAGTAAGCAAATTCAAAACTCCCGCCACCCACCCTGTTGGTAGGCCTGCTTACTGGCGGTTCTGTCATTATTTTAAAGTCTTCGATGTCGCAACTTGGGAAGATCAGGGTTGCATCTTTTTGAAGATGCAAAGGGTGGGAGTGATGTCGTTGTGCAAGATGATAGCATAATCAAGATCGAACTTCACTTGGTAAGTTCGTTTGATCTTGTTAATTATGCCACTCATCTTGCACTTCGACATCATTAGAATATAGGTAGATGTTTAAAGTACGTTGCGACTCGACTTTTATTTATTCCATTCTCAATTTAAAACTGGAATAAATATCGGTAAACGTAAAAGATGAAAATAAACTATGTCAGTGTCTCCAATGACAAGGCTAACCTAATATAAACGTATATTAAGGATAATTTGAAACAACCTTAGCAAAAGGACCACATCTATTTTACATAATAGAACGGTTATAATGCCGCACACAACGGATTTTTGGACCATCCTAAGAATAGTCCTTTCCTAAAGGCTCTAGCGGCATTTGCCGAGAAAATAGAGGCGTCAACACCTGCTGTTTCCAAAACATCCTTTATGGCTCGACTAATTGTAGCGAAAGAGGCATTCTTTTGGAAAGTTGGAAAAAGACGAAAACAAAACGTCTTATCTTCTCCGTTTGGTGAAGTGCAAGCTTCAATGTTAAAAAAACAGAGAAATATGTCTGCGTTTAATGAAATTGTGCGAAGGTGTGCTAAGGCAACACTGAGGTCCAAACTTTATCCTACTTGGGACTTGATGACCTCAAGTGATAGATATGCTTAAAAAAAAACGTTTAATCCTGTGATCCTCACCTAATTTAGGTGCAAAAAGAAAGGCCAAAGCCGAATTGAAACTGTTAAGACTCCCGTACGAAAATCCGTCTTAAATTCGTATGTCAGAAAGGACAAAACATTGTCTACTGATTTCACTATAACGTTTAACGCAAAAGTGGCTCCGTGACTACATTTCTTCCACGTCACGCCATTGTTTGTATGTTGAATTGGAAATAGAAGCTACCATTTTGTTAATGCAAGTATCCCTCTGGACTCCTAAACAGCCATGGCATTATTTAAAGAGCTTGCATAAGAAGCAAAGATCCATAGTTCTGCTGCTCACAAAATTGTGAATCCTTCTGGATAATTTAGAAAGTAATGGAAATTGAATACCACCCATCCTATTTATATTAACAGCGGCGGTGGCGTTGTCAAGCCTTAATAAATTTTTGCATGACGTGATTCGGAAGCTAACCACCTTAGACCGAAAGGTGCTAGGAATTCAAGATAATGGAAGTGACACTTCTTTTTCTTCATCCAATGTCTAAACGCCCATTGATTTCCATTTACAACTCACCAGCCGGTCCACGAGGCATCAGAGTAAGTCTCAGTTGAAAAGTCAAACGACTTTATTTGACAGTCTGATAGAGAAACTTTAAGCTGCCACTTAAGATAATCTTCTGTTAAAGAGGGAGATAAACAACATGCGAGCGTCATATTTATCTCAAAATTGTTGAAGGGCTAAGCCTTCGCTCTTTCCATGTACCTTGTATTAAGCCAGCCATACTGTACAGCTGTACAGACGGGTGTAAAATCTAGTATATTCTCTAATTGTGCAAGAAAGTTTCTTTGAAAACTCTAGCTCTAACTTTGATCCTCTTTTCCGGTTGCAACTCTACAGTCATTCGTTCCGAATTCAAAAGAATTCCTAAAATTTTCACGACCTTGCAAGATGGACTTGATTTTTTAATATTAATTAGAAATCTGAAAGATTCTAGCAGTCTTGGAGATACCAGAGCAAGATTCATCGTGTCATTAAAGAGCAATAAGTCATCTTATTATAAAACTGACAAAGAACAACAAGTTTTTAACTTGTTGAACAGCTAAGAAGCCAACGCTAACCTTAAGGGTAAAGGCGAATATTCATAGTTTTCCATTTAAACAAAAGCGAAGAAATCGCCTATCAGTGTGAATAATCAAACAAAGAAATATGCAACCATTAGATCAATTGAAGCTAAGAAGCAACTTAGGGCAAAGACCTAATGCTTAAGTGTTTTAAATTTAAAATTCGTCGCTGAGAACCATTAGGCTTACAGACTGTAAAACAGTAGTAACGAATTGTACTTCAACTGGTTTGGTTTACTTGGTTATAAATTTATAACACCCTTCTTTAGTAACATTAACTGCGACCTAAGTCGCTTGATTTTCTGAGACAGACATCAATCTTTCAGCAGAAGATGACCTTGGTGTGGAAGATTAACAAAAAAAAGGATTTTAAAACCCCAAATCAACGACAAATTTGTCTAGTTGCTGGTGATGGACTGTCAAGCATCAATAAAAGACTGCAATCGTTCGGCAAATCTTACAGTGAAGGCCGCCACTGCTAATCTCAAACTTCCGTGACTGGTCTTCTGTGGTTCGGATCGTTTAAGTTGTGTTTTCTTGGGTAAAAATTCTTCGTCCATTTCTGATTGGTGCGCCCAAACGGGATGAGTGCTGGTATGAACCTCGGCAGTTTTAAGGACGCCTTGACAAAGTCAGATCCCTTGGAGAGGCCGTCTTTCCAAGTGTTTTTGTTTCCTAAAAGTCGTTCTTCAAGATTATTGCCAAAAAAGGGAACGAGATTCGACTTTTTAACGTTTGAGAATTAATTCTAGACGGAAAGCAGATTTGAGTGTGATATACATTTGCCAAAAGGCAAGCTGCATCTGATAATCATACTATAATCTGCACATCATTGTCGCCCCCCCCCCTCCTTTTGCAAAAGGTGGTATAAAACCGTTTGATATTGAAGAGGGCCGCCTCATCTGAACTTGAAGAAGTCCAGCTTAACGAGTGTCGCGATAGATTACCCATTCAGGGACAGAGACGACTGATTCTGGATTGAATTTTTGCGCGTTGAACAAAGGACAATTACCATCCAATGGGTATTTGGGACCAAAGTGGAGCGAGATACAGAAGGCAAACCTTGTGTTAGAATAGAGGCCCAACGCGCCGACAAATTTGCATGAACAGGATCACCTATCGTTGACGCCCCAACTGGAATCTGCACAAGAAGTGACAACACTTCTTGCTCTAAACAGGCGCATCCTCGGGCTCACCTCATCCGTTAGGATAGTCTCAGTAACGTACCGCAACCAGCAGGACAACCTGCAAGTTGTAACGCAATTCTCTACAAGAAAGCAACTCTGAAGAAGATAATCTCAGTAACGTAAAACGTATTCCGCAATCAGCAGGGAAATCAGCAATTTTGCAGCGCATTTCTCCATAAGAAGAAAGCGCAACGTGAAGAAAGGTCACCTCAGACAACGCTGCTAGGTCATACAAAAAACGTACACTGCAACCAATAAGAACACCTGCAAGTTGCAACGTAATTCTCCATCAGAAGAAAGCGCAATTGCGTTCATTCAAGGCCAAGGAAGTCCGAATATTCCTGAAAATGCTGCAACTCCTCTTTTTCTAGGCGATGAATTTTCTGATCGAGTTCGCTGTTCTCTCTCGTTCCTGTGAACGGACTGCAACTCGAACTGTGGCCACGATGTCTACTGGAAAGGTATACGCAAAAGTACCCCGCAACCAACCGGATAACCTGCAGTTGCAACGCAATTCTCCATAAGAAGAAAGCGCAATTGTGTTCTTTCTCAGTTTCTAGGCGATGAGATTTCTGATCGAGTTCGCTGTTCTCTCTGGCCCCTAGGGACAGACTGCAACTCGAACTGTGGCCACGATGTCTACTGGAAAAGTATACGCTAAAGTACACCTCAAACAACAAGATATACTGCAGTTGTAATGCAATTCTCCATAAGAAGAAAGCGCAATTGTGTTCTTTCTCAGTTTCTAGGCGATGAAATTTCTGATCGAGTTTGCTGTTTTCTCTGGCCCTTGGGGACGGACTGCAACTCGAACTGCGGCCACGATGTCTACTGGAAAGGTATACGCTAAAGTACACCGCAACCAACAGGATAAACTGCAAGTTGCAACGCAAATCTCCATAAGAAGAAAGCGCAATTGTGTTCTTTCTCAGTTTCTAGGCGATGAGATTTCTGATCGAGTTCGCTGTTCTCTCTGGCCCTTGGGGACGGACTGCAACTCGAACTGCGGCCACGATGTCTACTGAAAAGGTATACGCTAAAGTACACCGCAATCAACAGGATAAACTGCAGTTGCAATTGTTCTTTCTGGGACGAGCCTGGAGTCAAGAAAGTCCGAAGAGTGTCGTCAAATTCCTGAAGAAGGTGACGCCGCAACATAACCTCATTTTCTAGGTGATGAAATTTCTGACCAAGTTCGCTGTGCTCTCTCGCTCCTGGGGACGGACTGCAACTCGAATTGTGGTCACGATGTCTTCTTTTACGATATTTTCCCATTGCCTAACGTTTGTTGGCTAATTTCTTCAAAACTCGGGAAAAAAACGTGAACGTGTTATGGCACGAAAATGAAGAATGACAGAACCGCCAGTAAGCAGGCCTACCAACAGGGTGGGTGGCGGGAGTTTTGAATTTGCTTACTTTAAATATCGTGCGTGTTATGGAGAGAATGGGGGTACTACCTATATTCTAATGATGTCGAAGTGCAAGATGAGTGGCATAATTGCTGTGTGTGGTTTTAGGTTTTTAGTCATACAGCGATTGTGGTTAATATAAATAACTGAATGCTTTTAAAAATGAGCAATGTAATGTTACCAGATATTTTTACTTTAGCAAAGTTGTTATAGTTATAACACCTCGTTCGCACATTTTCTTTGCTGCTTTCCTCTTGTTGCGAATTTTTATGCTAGTTAATTTTGTTGGAATAAAGAAAATTAACTCTGCATCCGGGAAATTTCTCCAATTGCGCTTACACAAAGGTTCTTTACAATCCGGTTGAATTCCAACAAGTTATAAACCTAAACCTGGAATTGTTATCTCTTTACCACAGACCAGGGCGACGATAAAATTTCAACGCAGTGATGTTGCACCCTTGTAATAAGTTTGGGTATAATTTTTGGGAAAGCGGATCGAACGGAAATTATTTCGTTAAAGCAAAGAAGGAGTCGCCAGTTTGGAACTTTCCCAAAATGATTATATGGTCTGAAATATAGCCGGATTACCAATTTTATAAATACATGGGATGAGATAATTTGTCAAGCATTTAATAATGGCGTTTCTAAAATATTTTATTGATAGAATAGAACGTATTTTGATTACTGTTGATATTGTTCATGTTTGCACATTAAAGGTTGCAGATAATGCTGCTAGCTTTTATCTACGTAATTTTATGCAAATGAAACCTTTCCTGTTGCATAATAAAATCACATTTGCGCTGTATAATGTTGCTAATATAAATATAAATGTATCTGAAGTTTACAAAACCTTGTTAAAGAACATATTAAAGGTTGTAAAAATTAAAAAAAGAATTGAAATATTATGGCCATTTTAATGCACATGAACGGAGAAAATTATTTTAAAATATGACATTTGCTTTAAAATACGAATTTAAAAAAAAATGACCACAATAACGTTAATTTTTATTTTATCTATTTTTTTTTCGAGTCGTTTCTTTCGCAAAACAATACTTTTGTATTTATCGCAATTTTGTAGTCGTCACGTCTTTCAAAAATAAGTAAATAAAGCTTCTTGTTTAAACTAAAAAAACGTTGAAGATAACTGTGATTTATTCGACACTTTAACTGTTGACAAAACCAAGTCAACTGTAGTTCTTTTTGATTCCGTATATCTTGGCCGCCTTCTTTTACGATGCTCTGCAGCACTCAATCAGATCGAACCAGAGTTTCAAATATCGTATCTCAGCGAGTCATCTGGGAAATCTGTTTGGGAATTTTCATATCGCAGAGACAACCCTCAACATGTTTAGGCAGGTAATCCTGCATCGAAAATAAGTCACAAGAGGGGCGGGAATCGTATTAGAAAGCTATCAACCACCTTGCGAAATGTTGGGTTAACTGGGATGCTACATCTTTCCTGGATATTGCCTGATCACGCACGAAACGTCAAAGATTGAGGGAACACGTAGCGAAAGAGGGTGAAAAAAGGGCTCCGTATGTGTGTCATCTATGACAGAAAGGGCGAGGTTCAATATGGCTAACATGCCGCGGGATACATTACAGCTAAACTCGAGTAATCCCCTTCATCGATAGCTTTCAAACGATTCCGATCGATTTGGAGCTGATTGAAAACCTTTCCAGTATGCAAGCGTGTTGATATTTACATACACGCGACATCAATTTGTTGGATGGGAGGTGTAGCGGAAAAAGAGATATGCGTTTTCACACGTGCAAAATCCTGGCGGGATTGGGGAAAAATATTTCTGCTTCAATGAACCTTAATTATAGAGTATTCCCAACAGTCGTCTTAAGATGTCTATTAGAATATTTCATTTTATAATTTCGACTGTTTTGATAGTACGCTGAGTGGAGATCAATAACTCAATTCGTTCCGGAACAAATAGCCAATTATTGCAGCCTGCATTGCAGTCACCGGCAAATTCTCTATTTCTGCTTCAATTAATGGATTCCCCAGTAGATATTACGTAAGAACATTTACTGCCGCTGACTTGAGCAAACACAAAGACTGATATTAAACGTTCACGTTTATTTTTTGTTTAATTAGGGATCTTTGATTATACTCCAGTTCTGAAAATTGATTGTAGGTATCTCATTTATTTTACATTATATTAGGAAATTTAGGATTGATTTACCTCTTGTATGATTAATGGAACTTCAACCAAACAATTCAAATATTTGAGGCACAAACACTTAAAACAAGACATTGTTTATAAGCAAGTAAACCGCTCGGGAGTATCTTTTTTATTATTTAAATTGGCTTAGTCTCTGAAGGTTTTCCCCTGTACCATCTTACAAATTAAATTTTTTATTTATTTTCACCTGAACGCACAACGAAAGAAAATGTTCAACTTGGTAGTTTTGTTTACCTAATGCTGATGTGATCACAAGAAACTTTTATTAACTGCCCATTTCATATCGGTAAAATATTATCGCCTGTGCTTACATTGAAGAGCGCGAAAGCATAATTCTCCGTGCGAAAAACTCGCCTAAAAACCGAGATAAAGTACGAAAGACACGAAAAAACTCAAAGACATCAGCAGAGAATGCCTCGAAAGAAATGATATAAGAACCTGCAAGAATAAAGGCAATGAATGGCAAGACGAATGAGTTTCGAAGAGATGAAAGTTATGGATTAGAATGGGGTTGGAATTTTCACCGCAGCGACTGTTTCACGACCAATTTCAGTATCCGCGATGCATTTTCTTCCAAGTCACCCACTTGCGATTCAGCTGAAACGCCGCCAATTATCCGCACGCCCTGACGCTGTCTCAGTTTTTTCTTCTAGAATAATACTCCGCATGCAACTGTTAAGAACGATTCCGGAGGCAGCAGTCCGGAATTCCGAAACATGAAGATCGTTACAGTGAATTATGGGAATAGGCGGGCGGCGGCGACCGCGTTCGACATGGGCCGCTCGCTTCGCATGCAATATCGTGAGACGTGTCTAAAATTGTGAAAAATTATATAGGTATTGTCGCGGTTTCGAGGCAAACACTATTACTGAAGATACGGAGTACGTGATCATCATTCGATATACTGGAAATTATGTGCAATAGCATATACGGTCGGAAAATTATTGATGCTTGGACGAAAGTTTGGTTTTTCAGGGACAAAAATCATTTTTGAGGGAGTGTATTGGTTTATTAATCTTTCTAAATAACTCGCTCTGTGTGCTCATTCCGGCGTAATGAAACTTGCCTCGAAAATAATGATACAAATATCCAAACCTTTGTGTATCTCGTCGCTCAATTAGGACGGAGCAATATTAAGTTTTTCATCTGTGCACATTTATTTTTATCTGAATTTTTTTGATGGGTGGGAAGGGAATTACTAAACACTGAGGTCGTTTTGAAGTAACGTGAATTTGCAGTCTTTTCTTATCTGAAATTTTTTTTGTGCCTAATTTGTCAATTCACAGGTTCTTTTTTCTAATTCGTAGTCTGAGACTACTTTTTGTGACCAGCAATATTTTTGTATGACATGATGTGTTTTTAAAGACTTTATAATAAATTGTTTGCATTCTAGAGTATGTTGTGAATGCAAGTCGAAAAACTAAAGTGAAAAATGCGTTACGTTAAGAATGCTAAGAAACTACATCAAATTTATTCATAGCATTTTATCTTTAAAAGTCTAGTTTAGCACTGCAGAATAGAGCATTAGGAGTAAAAGAGTTATAACTAAGCTATTTATCACGCAATATTCCACCTCAGTGCTGTTCTAAACAAATTCAAAGACTTCCAACACAAGATCAAACAAGGAACTAAGCACGATCAATCTGTAAAGGCTCTATCCATAAACCTCCTATTATTGAAAACTTTTCGTCTGAGGAGAATTTTGTTCGTTAGTGAACCATCACAGTACCACTTTGAGACAACGAAACAACTGCAGTACAGGAAGTAACGATAACGAGTAAATTTTTAGTTACATTTGTTGAACTAATCTTAAATTTTTGGAATCGTTTGCAGTTTGTAATAAATCCATTACAACAAACATTCAGTTAACTACGGATAGATTTATAACTGTTCTAAAATAAAACGATATAGAAAACCGCATCTTTCTATCTGTCGTTGTTTCGGACATATAGCAAACCGAAAATTCCAGAATCAATGTCCATCGAATAGATTTTACTTGAAAAATTGAAAAAATGGCACAAACGAGCGAGAAAATTCTGCAAAAACCGCACTTTCTACCTGCAGTAGTTTTGGAGATATGGAACAATAAAAAAATGTGAAACTTAAAATTCAGTATCGGAAACGTTTCTAATGCAGTTATTTGTTGACATACGGGAGTAGTCTTATTACTGATGTAATGAATAATTAACTACTTTACTTGCCGCTTGCATTTTAAATTCTGTTTTCGGTTTGTCAGATTTGTATTCTCTTTCTGCATGAAATACTACACATTGTCAACAATCTCTTTGTACAATTGTTCTGCTGGTAGGGAGCTTTTGAACATAAGTAAGTACATACCTACCTATCTGTTTTACATTTTGGACAAGATGCGAGTTTAACAAATGGTCGTTCGTTTACCATTTTTTGTGCGTGTATAAATAACCTAAAGTCAAAACGTTTTTGTCAAGCTTTAAAGCAAATATCTTGCATCGTTCTCGCGCTGTAGAGTTTACTAGCTAAATAAACTCTCTTAAACTGTTGAATGTTGTATCACAAATTCTACCGTTTGTAGAATAACTGAAAAACGTTTCACTGGTTATGCACATTATGAAAAACGTGTTCAGCATAATAAAAGGGTAACAAGCATTTTATAGACAATTTTAAAATTTTTAATACGGTTCTTGGGAAGAATGACGCTTTTTATTATAATAAAAATAGCTCTTTTGACGTTCGGGTTAATGGATTGTGTTTATTCCGCTTTTTGAAAGTTTTCGTATAATTTAGTTGTTTTTATTTTTTTGCGAAAACGACGTAAATTTATTGTGTGTCTATTATTTAAGTTTTTTACAAGAAAAGAAAGTTATTATTCTGTCACGATGAAGTTGCGAACCTTTAGAAAATTACACAAGTTTGGTAATAAGTTTTTGAAATTTATTACCTATGGAATAGAACACCGCTGAAAGCTGCTACTTTTTTAATATTTTTTACCGATGTAAATTCCGGTTCGGACAATTGCATTACAGCTTGTGAATGAATTGATAACGATCACCCTGACATAAATTTCTATTCTGTGTGCGTTTCAACTCGGTTAACACCCAACACCAGGTGTTGCACATAACCGATTCTGAATATAAGCCCAAACTATTAATTACCGACGTTGACTGTTGAGTTTCCTACAGGGGTAGATTACAATATATACATGTTATCTATCAAAGTGTACCCAAAAATGGATCACCACAATTCCTACTGACAATTTTCTGCGATCCGTCTCTGGACATGCATATGCTAAACGGATTCGATTCGTTCAATTCTTCATAAATATGAAGGTGCTTTTAGAAATATTGTATGTTTATACCGATCGAAACACGCAGCTTATTTCCGGGCGGATGGAGGCTCCGGCAATCAATCAGAGCACTCTGCGACCATCATACATCGCTCTTTCATCTTCTCATCCGGAATCGAGCGTATTGTGACGGTTTGCTGGCTTCGTAGATGATAATTAATCATATTTACGTTTTTTTGCTCTTTGACATGGAACGACGAAGGATTAAATGATTTGTTGTATCGTTGGCGCCTGAAATGCTTCGCTTTCAGATTTTAAAAAGGATTACAAGTTGAGGGCATATTCGAAGCGATGACGGTTTTTTGTCCACGAAATTTAGTCTCAGTCCGCTTCGACTGACAGTACCTACCTATTGATAACATATTTTAAATTTATTTTGAATACAATACAGAAAGTATCCATAATAGGGGCTTGATAGTATCATCCATAACATTTACGGGATGATGAATCAAAACATGTACAATTACATGAAGCACACAGAATACAGAATGCATTTATTTCGTTCTCTTGTCATGCACATGCAGCTATTGTATCTTGTCTATTGTATAGACTCTGGGCTACAAATGATATAAAAATGTATGAAAAATAGATTAAAAATACGCAGTTCCTTTATTTCAGAACGTACTTTGTAATTTAAAATAGCATATGCTGAAAGTTTAGTTGATTATTGCATTGTCGTAAATGTTCTAGAACTTGTTGTAGCTGCTAATCCTAATATCTGTTCAGTTCAGAGCCACGACTTGCTGAGAGCTTATTGTGATCGTCGAACTAGTTTGGATTAATTAATTACAATTTGATATAACATAGATATGTAATCACTCCAAATTCTTCGTAACGAGAAGTTCTCTTACCTGCTTTTAGTTGAGTTAATTGCTTAATTTTTGCACATTTATTTAACCCAAATTGCCTCAGGACGCATTTTTCTACAATTCTAACACTTTAGCGCTTTTTGTCAAGTTTACAGCACGAAATTTGCATTTGTACTTTGCTCCCAAGTCATCACTTTCACGTTTAAACCATTGTTCTGTTGTCACAAACTTTGCGAGAGTTGTTTATTTTACATCTTCTATTCATCATCGTTGCTGCGTCATATGTGTCTTCGTAAACGGGCTCCCCATTATTCATTCTTTTGTGCGGTAATACAAGCATTATTGTGTTACGGAAATTAATATTTGATCGATAATTATCGTATCGTTATTTAAAATAATAGTACATTGTCAATGGGTCTTTTAATTTTCAATAACAACGGCTTTGTTGAGATGACGTAAAGTTAATGTTTGAACTAAATGGACTGTTAACAGGACTCTGTTTTACTGTTGTTTAATAACGATTTACCATTACTATTCTATCAGTTTGTTGATGGCGATATGAAATCTGCAACGTTCAGTTTTAGAAATTGATATTTTGTGTCAAGTACATTTTAGGGATAGTTCAAACAAACCATTTAGGTAATTTTAACCACGGAATTGTTTATTGCACTTTGCCCTGACGCTAATAATTTATGGGAGTTAAAATGGTGGATGCGCCGGGTAAAAAATTGCATATTTTTAATTCACCGGTGTACTGTAACGTTTATCATTTATGAAATGTAAGCCGTCTTGATTAATATATGGTACCGTCTTAAATACGTCGTCTTCGAAGTCAACATTATATTCTCAAAACTTAAAACGCACTTCAAAGCATTCGAAGAGTTTTTGTTTATAGGGTAGACCGAGGCGATTCGGATTAATGGTGAATCGAACCACGATCTGACTGCAAGGTTTGTTTGCTTATTTTAACATGCAGGTGTGTTAAAGAATAATACAAATTTTTCTCTATTGCAACAATTATAAACGAAATATTTGGGATTCTATTGTCAAATGCATTAAATTTCTATATTGATCGTACGTCGACTATTTGCACGAAACAGTCACATCTGTTAAATATGGACTTGTCAAACGTCAAAACTACAGCGTTGGTTGGTGCAAAGTACCCAATGCGAATGTAAGTAAGTTTAACGGATCACATGATACTTGATCAAAATTTTTTTGCGATTATCTTGAATTACCTAATTCGTGTCTGACGTAGCAAAGTAAGTTTCTTCTTTATGTCTCATTAAAAACGTTTACTTCGAAAGTAAACTTTACAGCATCTCAGTTGTGGCGTTCTTTTTAAAATTTTATTTCCAAGAATTTCTAATATAAAATACTTTGTAGCTAAAAAAGAAAACTAATAAAAAAATTATTTTCGTCTTTAAAGCTTTGAGCTCTTGGTTATACCATGTGAGTCAAGAAAAAGCATCATGACAATTATGAGCCCATTTTGGGTAAGTTCGACCCAAGTTTCCATTAATCTTTAGAGGCAAAGTTGAGAGTTAACTACAAGACATTTCCCATGTGACCTTTGTTAATGCGGCAGCTTTTTACTCCCCTTCTAACTTGGTTTTAAACTAGCTTTACCTATGAGCGTTATTAACATTGTGAACTGAGGCCGTCTCTTTTAATGTTAATAAGTACCTGCTAGAGGTATCACTTAAACCAGACCTGAATCTGTAGACACTAATTAAATTTGTTTCACAAAACGGACCTTAAAAGAACGTTCACCACGAGTGATTAATTGAAAATTAGATTCCAAGTTGTACACACCACGGAATTGACGAGGTTGATAAAAATTTAAACTGCTAGGATTCTGTCGTTGGAGCTAGTAACGTTACACATTTTATCGCTTCGAAGCACTATACAGAGTTTACTATTTAAAATGTAACAGTACACCTGAATTTTAATGTGCGGTTGCCGATGTAAAGAATGAGGGAATTCTATATTACCAATTTCCTTCAGCAAACAGACATGGCTTCTATTTACTACGAAAACTTGTTTAATAATAACGCTATAAAATTATCCACCTTTTTGCACAAAAATATATGCAGGTAAACAACAAATGTTATACCAGGATATGTGTGTATTTCAATACTTGTTAATACGAAATTAACACTACAGCTCTATTAGTTTGTTCAAAACTAATTATGACGAGATGAGGCCTGCAACATTCATTTCGGAAATTGGTATTTTGCACTGAAGTACAATTTGAGTACAAATCCTCATTAGTGTGAACAGACCATTTGTACAAAGCGGATTTTGGGTAACTTGTTCCATTAGCTCGTTTATTTCATTAGTACAACGAGATTATTTATTCAACCAAAAATGGTGTAGGCGCCGCGCCGAAAATATTAAATATTTCATAAATATAGATTCTTTTATAAAAATAATATGTAGTGTAAGTTCTTAAGTGCTGGTATAGCAAAAAGGCGACGCTCTCCAATTGTTTGTATTTTTATCATGTTTACCATCTATTTTTATATGAAATTTCAATCTGCATTTGCACGAACGCTTCTCGTTATCAATTTTGTAGACAAGCAAACGTCTTACTGGAAAGCAAAAAGAACAAGTTCTTTAAGCGAGCAAATATTATTCCCAGAGGCAAGATTAATACGAGCTAACCGTAATACTGCTAAATGTAACGTACTTTTAGTAGGTTACTCAGGGCATCATGTTCTATTCGGATTATGTTGCCAGAGCTTTGAAGCTTATCTGAAGGAAACTTGCAGATTGCTGGGATTACCGCTTTCATTGACATTCTCAAGCGTCTAAATTAAAAATGTTCAATAAAAAGCCGATGAATGGGATTAAGGTCGTTACTTTGGTCGTACACCCTCTTAAAAACGATCCTTAATTAGGATTTTTTATCTCGTTTATGGGCGTGAGGGACGCAACGAAATTTATTCAAATTTGTGCCTTATCTTATGGGACAATTATACCGAACATCCGTGGCGGAAAATATGAACCTCCGGCACTAATGCTGTATTTGCATACGTTCCGTTGTCTTTTGGTATAAAACCAAATCGTCAAATGTGGTGAAGAGTTAATTTAAATGCAACGCTGGGGCCGGATATGTGTATAAAGTGCAAGTCATCAGTTAATGTCACTCTGAGACTAGCAGAAAAGGTCTTAAGTCGTTGTAGTGTTATATGAAAGAAGTTGAATCTTTTATAGGATTTGTCTCAGCCACATTTGGTCCATTCGGTTTAATTATCTTCTGTCTTGGTACATAACAATCATTCTAGCATCTGACACGTAGTTTATTACAGCATGAAAAATATCTTGCGAATGATAACTGTGGCAATTTTATGTATTAATATCACACATAGCCGGCGTCGCCCGTCTGGATTTTTAACACAGCATCTGCAGTTACGACATGCAAGGTCCTAATGGGATTCTCTTTGTGTTTTCGCATAACAAATCCAATTTCGTAAAAGCCATTACAGTAACGCACCAACTTAGCTGAGAGATACCTGCTTATACAAGACACAATGTTGTTTTGCTGTTTAATACCGGCTAATGGAACTGCTAGATTAAGCGTCAAAGAACATTCTTGACTAACATGTTAAGATGGTTAAATAACCACACGTTCTCTTAGATTCACCGAAGAACCTACATCTTAGGGTAGTGTCCGCAGGGCTTTGAATATCTGGCAATCTGGGATTTATCGCTTCGAATGCCTCTAATGTAGGTTCAATATGGAACACGTAACACTCGACGAAGCACTCGATCAGCCACATATTTTCCTCACATATTTATGACTACCAAGTGTGTCCTGGTTGATAAATTTATCAAAGGAAAGCGACGGCGGCGACGTTTCGACGTGGAGAAAACATCGATTTACGGTGCAGGTGGAGCGCCCAAATACATATTCATAGGTTATGAATATTAAAAATAATAAATCGTTATGGAGTTGGATGAATACGGTTGTGGTATTTACGAGGGATTTTTAATTTTCCTGTTCATAAATACTTCAAAACAATGTTAGCGACTGATGTGAAGAATAAGAAGATTAATAATGGCTAGGAAATGACACTGCCATCTTTCGTCGGTCTTTGCAAAACTAAATTAAATACTGGGTCAGGAGGATGCAGATGACAGCCCTGAGGAAGGGAAAGGATGTGTTATGACAATAATATTATACGTATATTTCACACGTTTTTGTAGGTTGTGAGCTGAGAGATCCTTAATATATTTGTGTATTTGCAATTTTCCATTTTCAAAAATTGGCTGGTGGACACATCAACTAAAAATTTTTTCGCGTATATAAAACAGGTAATTTCGCCCCTTCAATTCCTTCCTTCCTGGAAAAATGAATTCTATGTAGTTTGGTTATCAATAGATCAAGGAAAGTGAAACTTTCCTCTTGTGCCGTTCGTGTGAAATTAAGGACGTCCGTTTGAGGACAGATCCTAACGTTCGCATGAATGACACAACACGCACTACAAACGTAACTTTGGTTACAAGTAATGAGTGCTTCGCTCCTTGTTATCCAAATCAAATTTGACCCCATACAACTCATCGAACCGTTGAGTGGACAACTTTGAACAACTTAAACTTGGTACTTTGTAAATTTTAGTGTATGCAACTAAACTTACAATAACTTTACCTATTCTAGTTATGTTAGTTATGTAGTTATGGGTTCGATGTGAAATGAAGTATCTCTGACTACAGAAATTGAGCTGACTGTATATTTAGAACAAATTTATACAAAAATGAAAAATGCAAGTAAGCTAAAGGATTAAATTAATGCTTTGGACGGATTATAAATCGTGGCAATCTTCAAAGGCTTTGTTTTATTTCAATTGCCTTTAGGATAGTTTATAAATGAATCTAACAATGGATGATTCGTTTCTATAACTCAAAACATCCACTGAAGTTTGATAAAATAATAGACTGAAAATTTACGTCGTTTTTTGAATTTGAAAAATGTGAAATTAAATCAAAATATAATTGCACACCGAACATCTAAACCACATTTAAATTAGCTGCCACATTTCAGACCATTCGAACAAATGTGGCTAATCCACTCAGAAGCTCTACAACATGCATGCTTCTAACAAATGAAATTATGAAATCTGTTTAGTTACCGTTACGAGCCATTGTTGATTCAATTGAAATTTCGTGCTTGGAAAGTTGGTTTCTGTGTTGTAATCACAAAAAGAATGGTTTTTCTATAATTCTAATTTTACTTACACATCCGGCATTCCATTACAAACATTTTCCAATTTTCATTTTACTAACTGAGTCAGGGTGAGTGCATTCCAGGGCTTCGATTCTCTCTTCTCTCTCATTCAAGCACGAAAGCGTTTTATTGGCTATTGATTTTTTACAGAAAAACAATCAGACTTAATTATCTTTTGATTGACGTTATGAGGGCCGAAGAATTTACGCTGATCTGTTTTCCGTGATAGGTTTTATGAGGAAGCTGGTTTGTTAAAAATGTCAATTAGGATTACATCACAGCGTTGAGTAAGAAAAGTGAGGGTGGTAATTTTTCAAATTTGTCCGGGTTTAGCGACGTAAATATGAAAAAATGAATTTCGGATTTTGGGATTATGTATTTGGCTCGTTCCTTGGGTGTTTTTGTCGAGCAAATAGAGCAAAATCCTGGGATTTTGTGTGCCTAGCAATCATGGATGTCGCAGATAAAATGTAGCGCTTATATTGGCATAGAGATGATCTGTAGATCCCAGCGACACAAAATAGAATTGAATATTCGATGTAATTCGGAGATACTCTAGTGGAATATTAAACTTAAGCTCTATGTGAGAGTTCATACTTGGTCCTCCTTGAAGCACGGAACCGTTGCGTTTCAGCAATCGTAAGCCTGAAGATTCTAGACTCTCTGGTCGCGACACGCAGCTGGAATATTTATGAGTTATATTTTTATGTTATGCATTGTACAAGCCGGTTATTGAATTGATGTTACTTGAACCAGAACCTACTGCACCTATTCGGAAAAACCTCTTTTAGATTTCCGTCTTAAAATGGGAAATAGCGTGTGGGGGTCGTACACGTCTCGAAATCCGAATAAAAGTTTCGAAATTATAATATCGTTTTCACTAGTTCACGGATTCTAGTCGTATTTTCCCGGCGATAACGTGAAAATGGAATCGTTCTCTCTTCGAAAAGTTATCGTCTACGAGAGAAAAGTTGAAGGTAAACAAAGGCACAGGAGTCAATTTCCTAAAAAGAAGTTGCTATATTTTTTGATACGTGAAAATTGAGCTGTCAAGGCAAGCTTTTAATTTAGAGATTTAAGGCTTGGATCTCGTATGAAGAGCTTTTATTTACATGTGGTGGTTTGAATGCCTTCGCAGAGATCTCTTTTAGCTGGTTGGAATATAGTAGACCACTCTTGATGCAAATTAGACCACAAACGCATGAACTATTGCCGTCGGTTAACAAGGTCATAGCAATTGACATGTTTAAGTGCAAATGTCAGCTTTAAACCGCAGGACGGCAGGGAAATACACCGCAGTGATGATGCAGGGGCGACTTTTTAGTTACTAATTTACTTTTTATTTTTATACAACACAATTAAGCATAATTCCTTTTTTCTTTTTGAAATAAAAGGAAAGTTGTTTCATTAGAAAGGTTTTCTTTGTTCATTCAACGCCTCATTTTATATTGAAGTTATAATAATTTTCAGACGGGCGAAAAAAATCGCCTGAACGTGACTTAAATTGTTGATATTTCGTAAAAATGTAAAAACGTATTTTGGGGCGTTCATTTACAATCTGAACGAACTGCGACAAAAATTGAACGAAAACCATTCGCCGAAAATCTATTAATAATAAATAAGTAATACGAGAGACAGTAAAATTGAAAATAGAAAAAGGATTTCTACATCCAACAACACAGTTCCAATATATTGTAAAATTTCGATTTCACGGTCGTACTGTGGATCATGTGTCTTTCACGTCTCGTAAAGTCGTAGGGGTTGTACATTGGTTGTACAATGGAATTATTTTCAGTGTTCTACCCCAATGCATCAACAAACGTGTCAGATTTAACAACACTATCCTGGTCACGGTACCAAATATGATGAATCGTCTTCTAATCCTGGTCACGGCACGTTGTAATAGAATGGAAATCCTTGTCTGCGTGTTCCAAATATTAAAAATTATCTATCGAGATACTCTAATGCCATCAGGTGCTTTTGATGAACTCTAATTCACATGATCAAGAAAATTGAAGAACTATTAATTGGTTGAATTTTTTAATTGAAAATTAAATAACGAGCAATCCCAAAACAAAGAAACATCTGTATTTCCTGTTAAATAGTAAGACAACACAGTATTCAACTCACAAACACATTATTAAAGCTGTAGACCCCAGAGTAAACGAAATTAGTTCAACACTTCCCTCATTTTTTTTTTACCAGTTAACTGAATTGAGGCAGGCAAGTAGAATTAGACCACCGTTTAGCCTTCTTTTTCTTCACCGATTTTTACCCTCATTATCTCTCATTATCTTGAAAATGGAAGGAAAGTTGTGCGATAATTACCATAAATTATTATTATCAAAGCCGGATGTGCCAGCGGTAGGTTACGATACGATTTTCCAGGCATAAATTCTCTACATTAAATAAATAAATCGGCGAAGTTTCCTGATTACTAGGACTGGGAAATTTCTGCTTTAACCAACGCGGTCACTTCCTCATTACGCTAAATATTTGTGTCCGGATGTTGACGGAGAAAAAACAGGAATGGTAGGACTTTGGTTTTCTTTCTTCAGCCGCTTCTGGTAACGGGGGTGGACCCCAACAACAACCCAATAACATTCCCGTATTTACTTATGAGCTAGAATAAACACGTAGTGCGGGCGGTCCTCTTGATATTCAGCATAGTGTAAACAGGATAAACGTGGATGTCTCATGGGAGTGAGACCACCATTTCTGCCTTGTGCTGCTCTTGCGGTTTAACCGGATTTAAATTTTAAAACGGACATTTCATTTGTGAATCGACATCTGAAATGATGACGGAAATGGCACTGCTAAAGGAAACGAATAGATGAGGAAATAGGCTTACAGACACTATGGAAATAGCAAAGAGATTGCTTTTGAGGCTAAGAAAAAGAGAAACGAAGGATGTAATAATAAACGTGTTTTATGAAATTTTAAACGAACTTTAAGAAGCGGGATCCAGGCTGGAAAATTTGACGTTATGAAACTTTTTCTAATGGTCTCTTGATATCAATGTCACAAGCTAAATCTAATTAGAGCAACATTACACATATTTCTCACGCTCTCATTTCAATTATTTCGAGTTGAAATGTATGTCCTGGATAACTAAACGACTAATATGAAAAAAATGTAGACAACGTATGAATTGGAACATTCTAAATAGTGAAATATGAAACTACAGTTTTGCAAATAAGAAGACTGAAACGTTCCTTTGTAAAGCACACTTTTTTGGTCTGCATGTACAAACACGCTGCACTTTGAATTTAAAGCGTCCAGTATTCTGTCAAGAACGTCACGTTTTTTACCGCTTCGCTCCATTGTAGGTGCGCCCATTTTCCTATGAAAGTTGCACTAGGGTCATCTGTTGGAGTTGCTTTACCGGCACTCGTCGTTTTTATTGGCAGCAGGGGGCGCACTTTGCCGCAGCACGCGACAAATAGGATGTGGACAGAAGAAGACTGAAAGTTTAAGCTCTTGTCGCAAAGCTTGTCACGCACATCCTCCTTTATCTTGAAATTGACATCACGAAGAATCATAAAATTCGTCTGAGGATAAAATTGAGTAATGACGTTGAAAAGAGTTCTTCATTAATAATGGAAATTTGAATCGCCAGAGAATATTTGTTCAAAAATCAGTAGTTTTCGGCGCCGCGGCATGTCGCAAATTGGATTTGAAATTTAGTTTCCATGAATTTTGTGCAGCTTTGAAAAAAATGTTCATTGTTTTACAGAATTTTGTTCCGCCAAGCGAATTACAAAGGGCGGATGCGCAAGATAAGTTAATTAATTTTGAAACGTATTTTAGGTCCTAATATATCAAACAGGATTTTATTTAAACTGCAAAAGCTGAACATCAAATGAATATGCAATGTCGTTTACTTCACTAATTACCTGCAAAGAAGTTCATGCTGAGCTAGACAAAATAGTCTCATTAATATCACAACGTTCTTTATGGTTTTCTAGTCTTATCTAATGTAAGTAGTTTTAGAAAATATGCACGGAATTTGTGTCTGTGTTTTTCTGGACTCATAAACTTATTCAAACAATTACAAGCTCTAGAAATGGGAACAATTGATTGATGTCTGTTAAGTTTACCATACTCCAAAATGTTGGCTGACTTTCTGTCACCAAATGAGATATTGGTTTTGATACACCACCACGTAAATCATTTTGTTCAATTATTTTGTTAATTCCAATAGCTGCTGTTTTTGCGTTTTTAATTACCTTAAAATGACACGTTGACACTAACTCTTTGTGACAGGCTCGTACATTGATGTCTGCAATGTACGTAGGCACAATAAATTTTTAGTATCTGCTTTTATTTATCAACATTTTTCAATTTGGAGGTAAAATGAATTTTAACAAAGGTAACACGGTTTTAGTATTGGTATTAAAATGTATTACTTATTCTTGTCGGTGAAATGACTGTGATTACTTTGAAAACAAAAATTCAGTTTGCTGCAATGCGCCACTTGACGACAAAAAAAAAACACAATTCCCTGTTGAAGAGTGAAGTTTCTAGACCTCCTCTCATCGCGCAATTTCTTGGATACGAGCAGGACTGATAACAATAATTTATTTACCGTCGCTTTAGAGGGCGTAACTCAGCCATAGATCAAGGCACTTAGAAATTACCCGACCATTTCAAAGGATTAAGTGTGATGTTATCTGTATTCACCTCTTTTTTTGCACTTTTATACCCTTAACTAGACTCTTACGGCGGTTTGTAGTGGAATTTTTAAATTGACCTCCACTTTCCGGCTCATTCGACAATGAATTACTAGTTCCTCAAAGTACGCGGACTGAATTTCTTCAACCTCATTGCTCGTAAAGTTTCAGTTTATGTTTCTATTTACATATGTTTCTCACATACGGGTTTAAAGGGATTCGGGTTTTATGCTTGCCATAGTAAAATTTCGTCCACAGACTCGAGAGACAAGTCAATTTGAAACGGAATTTTGCATAAGCTACTAAACCAACTGCAGTTCTAAACAAAATTCGTAGATTATTTGAATTGGTAAATGCAAAAGAGACAGTATGAGTCTTTTATTCGGGGATGGCGTTACCGTAAATTTTGTTGATTGTAATTCGTTAATTTTAACAAAGAAACCGGATGAGGTTTTACATAAAATTCAACTCAATTTGTTGGGACGTTGATTTTGCTGAATAACGCCGCAACACATTACTCTTTGAATGGACCTTAAAGCCCCACATAATGACGCCGGAAAATGATTCACAAAAGACCTACAGATTTAATAATTGATTTTTTTAATTGTGGGTGCTTGTTCCAACGGGTCAATACATCAGCGTGTTTTTGTCTTTAAAATATACTTATTTTTACGAAAGAGTGAAAATCAAAACACTGCCTATGGTGCGAGTGTAAAAGACCCAAACTCATTAATATACTGCCTAGAAAGAATTGGAAATTAGAATTGTCAAACGTGAAAAAAGAAAACTTTTTGAAGTTCCAATCCATTATTTCCTGAATTCAATAGCACAAACTTTTTTATCTTTATTATATGACAAAATTAAACATTTGGAGAATATCTGAATAAGAATCTTTTACTGCTGTGTTCGACGTTGAAAAGCGTAACGAGCTTTTAAAAAAACGGAAAAAAACTGCAAATGGCTCTTTTAATCTCTTGACAGATAATCTGATAGCTGATTTAATTATATTGGTGAATTCTAATTTTCCGCTCACAAAATGCAGTATTCATCACGATCATTTATTAAGATCAATGCAGCTCGAGCTAGTTATAGGGAATTTTTAATTAAGAAATCAAACGGCTTTTAATTATCACAGGAGCCTTTACGTTTAGCCTTTATTAAATAAGCCGAAACAGTCTTTATTTTTGATTAATTAAATGGAAGCCCCGTTTCAGTCTTTTTCCGGTCTCTAATCATTCTCATCAATAAATTTACGATTTTCATTAAATTAAACCGCGCTAGTAACTCTTGCTATTGTTAACATCAACAATCCTTGAAACTGCTTGCTTTGTTTTTGAGTTTTACGTATTGACACAGATTCCCAATAAGTTTTGGATTATTACAATCAATGAACATAATGAGACTCTTTGTCGATTGCTTACACCAGGATTGACTGAGTTTGTAACGCTTTTGTAATTATTTTTGGAGTGACTATTTGTTGAATCGATTGCGACAACTCGTACGGGTGTAAGTGTTGGTGGCTAAATTTCAGAGGAGATTGTCGAACACTTCCTATTGCAAGCGAGACTACAGATGGCGACAAACAACTTACTAAGAAAGAGGAACAATAAAGGATTGTGTGCAGGCTGGCGATAAGGCGCCCGTTAGATTTATGTTCTGCCCTTATAAATACGGTGTGCGCATTACAGCTCATCGGAAAGAACTTTCTTGCTAAAAAAGTTAGGAAGCATCGCACAGTTAATAAATTAAGTTTCAAATAAAGATGTCGCTTGGAATTGCTCGATTAACATAATGTCGAGTGGAGAAAAGTCAAAATTTCACAAGAGCTACAAATTGGTGGATGCGCCGGGTCAATGTATTCAGCTTAGCTTTAAAGCAATTTCTGGGTCCCTTTAGTGAACGGTCTGGTGGAATTTAACAATAAAACACTAGTTTTAGAGTTCTAGTTGTTCAACGAAATCGAATAGTTTTTTAGATGTTCGAGTTTATCTCGTCTCCAGAATGAAATTTTAATTACCGCGCTAAGCTCCTAAAACAAACCGCATCAATCTCTGACGAATTAATTTCACGTTTTTCCTTTCACGAAGAAATTGACGAGCGAGATTCGACAGGAACACGATATTTATTACTCGGTAAATTCGCAAGAAGGAAATCAGTTCTAAATGGTGTCAGAAATTTTCAATTATCATAACTCATCCGCTTCTATCTATTCTCAGAGGTTATATTATTTCCGTTTGATCAAAGATTTTCCATTATTTCTCTCTACGATAGCTACTTATGAAAATTCACGGAAAACTGGAAGTTCAATGATTTGATTCGAATTTCATAGTTGAATTGATTGGATTTTTCTGTTTACAATTACACTTTGTTATTTATAACTGTGGGAATTGGTCTGCTGGTCTAAGCAAAAACTGTGAAATGTAGTTTTACATAATCCTTTTTTTATTTTATCTACAAATCTTCTCTAGACGCTTGACCTCTTTTTGTAGGAGGGTTTAGGTCAGGATATGGATTAGATGTCATCAGTGAAGAACTACATTATGTTGCAACATTTTTTATAAGCTTGAGATGTCAGAATGCGAAGATGGCTACATTTTTCATTGGCTTTAATGCTGGAACATTCGTCAAATCAATGGCAATCTTTTAGGAGCTAGACTTGTTCTGCTTTTGAATATTTGTCCCTTTACTGCATTGAGATTAATTGCTTCAAATAAAACACTAAAATTTAAATTGAAGTGGTTTTCGGTTAGAGAATTCATTTCAGTACAATAATTATGGTCTCGCTTCCAGAGAAAATTCTTCCTTGTATGCCATCAAACATATTAGAGTTCAATCTTTTGTGCATTTCAAGCAATATATTGAGTTTCCGAGATGACTTTTTCATTATTGCGCTTTGAGAAGCTCTTTAATAATTGAAAAGTATTTTCATTGTTAAAAAATCTCATTTTGTTTTAACGTTCTGTTTTAAACCAAGCCCAATATTTGATGTGCGAGCTCGGAGACATTGCTTTCAACGGAGCGAAAAAAGTCTTTTTAAGAATCAGCAGTCTGTATACAGATAAAGAATGAGCAAGTCGACAGACAGACAGATAGAATCTTTGTATTGATAAAGGGTAAAACATATTGGCAAACCAAAAAGATTTTTAAGCATGAAATTAAGGGAGTTTGGCACCTTGAAGTAGCGAATTTTGATGCAAAATCTGGCAGTTTCATTTATTGCTCTCATTGCAACGCAGCGCTCGATATTCAAAGCTGGTTTTTATGGCAATATTGGGAATTTTGGGGCAATAATAAAACTGAGGACTTTGGTTCTGCATAGCCCGCTAAAACCTATATCGGTAACATAAAACTGGAGGTGCGGTGAGTTTTTCAGGAATGCATACGTAATGTGCACATCTACCCTTTTTCCCATAAGACTGATCGTCTTTGTGCGTGCAAAGAATAAGTTAAAATTATAAAACAAGATTTTGTGCGGTTTTGTACATTTAAATTTACTGGAACGAGCTCTGAATTTAAAGAAATAATTTCATGAACAAAACGTTTATTCGTTTATTATCAATGTCACGTAATTTGTTGCAATTAGCGTTTATTTTAAGTTTGGAATTAGGAAACAACTTGTTACATGATATGCGTTAATGAAAGGTCATCATTGCGATTAGCTAGTAACCTGATTGATGCGGGTTTGTTTCGAATTCACATGTTTAATGATTACACAAAACAGGCTTTTGTGGGCCTATGCAGTATCGAGATAATTAAAATAACCCAATTTCAACAGGACATAAAAAAGTGATGAAATTCAGTAAATAACTCACGTGCTTCTGTTGCCACTGTTCAAATATTTAATATATTACCGAAATTTCGATCCTGATTATCACGAGTTAGTTTTTTACCCCCATAAAATATGTTTTGATTAAATTAGAATCTCTGATATATTTGGGAAACCTCTTCTGGAACGTGTTTAAAGATCCCTTGCCAAGTTATTACAGGAACTAAAGTTGGAGCTCCGGTTTCTGTCGATAAGATCTGCAATTATAATTTTGAGCCTATACTTTAACTTCAATAAAGTGACTATAGCCGGTTTTCCACCTGTTTTATAGAAGGGAACCAAAATAAACGCATTTTACACGTTTCACTGCACTTCTGGGACTAATTTTCTGTAAACTTTGTTTCCAGCGTGCGCCAGTACTTTTCAAGTGTTTCGTAAGGATTCTAAACGTATTAGTGAAGCAGTAACTGCAAAGCAAAGTTGGAAATAAGATTTTGAGTTTTAAATTTCGTACAGAGAGGCAAAGTTTCGAAATCACAACGAAAAACAATTAATCATGTAGCTAAAATGTTTTCTCGATATTGAAATGAAGAAAAGCAAGCTTGTTTACTTGTAAGTGGATTTGTATGATATCAAAGTCAGGTTCTTCTCAAATTCAACAGATGATGATTATTTCCCAGATATCCATCGTTTCGCTTTCCGTTATTTTTCTGATTTATTTTTGATTATAACATCTTTACTTATCTGTCTTTATGTGCAGCACTTTAGCATAATTGATTAATTTTGGTGGATGCGCCGAATTTCATTAAATTTAGTTTAGTTACTTGTTTTTTTGTGATTAGTCACCGTGGGGCATGACTGACTTCTTATTTTTCGCCCAATATCTCAATACCAATTATGACGAATCGCTTCTGCACAAAGTTTTGGCTTGGCTTTTAGTTTAAGAAATCGAATCAATCATCCCCATTCTGCAAGTTTTCGCCTTTGAAAACCCCATGGACAATATAAAAGAACTAATTGACAAACGCAATAATGATTAATCTTGTACTTGGGATTACCTTTTGGCAATGATAAAAGAGGGTCAGTTGTGATCATCCCTCAGTGCCACAGAGGGACACCTGCAGTAAATTGAGTTTGTTAGGGTTACAACCAGTTGATGCATTCTCGTCAGGAAGTGCAGTGGTTAGGGGTGGATCACCAAATTAATGAAGGGATATTGTCAATAGACTGTGTTAGGAACTCAAACAATTTCACCGCTCATCGTTAAATATGACAAATAGTCTGCGTTTGTAGTTTTGTGGGAACTTGTAGTTAAACGAGTTGGTGTAATGACTATTGCAAGGTCTAATTTCCGGGAGGACAATAACGAGCTACGAACATTTAAGTCAAAGTTTTCTAAAGAGAGACGAAAAACAAAACTGGACTGGTCTGTGAAAATCGAGTTAAAGGGAAACGTGTGTTTAGTTAGCTACTAAACTAACAAAACGGAAAAGAAATGAGACAAAATTTGTCCGCTGGTTTAAATAATATAGAGCGAGTGTGCGATATTTTAATTATAGTGGTGAGTTTAGTGGGCACGAAATTTAACGCTCTGTTTAGCAAATAGTTTTCTATCTTTATAACACTCGCATTTAAGTATTACATTTAGCAGTTTTAGCACGCATTGAAATTTAAATACCAAATTACAGCAGTTCTAAGGGGTTAAAATTTTTCCATCATTTCTAATTTCTCACGAGATAAAGTTTCTATTAATTTGAAGCTGGAATCCTTGTTACAGCGTAACAACCTTATAAAATTTTCATTTATGAAACAATTTCTAACCTACTTTGTCTCAGAATACCTTTCAGTTTGAAGTTTGCTTTACGTAAAGACACTTTCGAGTTTCATCCTTATAACATAACTTGGCTAATATTTTACATAACTGACCCTCAACTTGATCCTAGTACGCATAATTGCGTAAGGTCAATGGTTTAATTAAAATCTTACTTCATTAAAGTCAAAAACATTTTAGTATCGCTCTAAAGTTCTTCTTTTGAAATCGCAGTGCTCAAAATTAATTATGATAATCTAGCTAAGGGTTGCTGGTTTATTCATAATTTCTCTACTGCATAATTTGGAAGGTTTCTAATGAAATTTTAGGGTTACGAGATAATTTTGAGGTGAAATTAATTTTTAAGCATTTCTTGGACGCTCGTTTCCATTATGATTGCTAAAGGTTTCACATTTTTAGAAAAGCTCGTATATGTGCATTTTATTGAGTTCAACCACTTTGAAATCCAGTGAATCAGAACAATGTATGAATTTACTATACGGTTAGAGAACACACATTCTGTCGAATCCCAATCCACTGCAATGCTCCAGGCGTATTCGTTTTAAATTTTTCACAACCGCTCTTGAAATATTATTAAACTAGATTTATCTTAATTTTTCAAGCGCGGACTGATTGGTTTTCCATTTTTAAAGTTTTAAACAGAACCAGAGCTGCTAGGACTGAGATAATTTTCAGGTCAATCGTGATTACAGCGAGTTTTTAAATTGCTTTTTTACATACGAAGTGTGAAATATTTTATGACTTTCAGCAGACCACTTTGCAATCGATGAAAAATTATACCGACTCCTCCCGAACTGTGTTTTACTGATAATAATTTCCAAAGTGTGTTTCAGCTACGCACACAGCCTGTAATCACAATAATCAGTCAATTAATCTTGTTAATTGAAGTTGACGAATTATACGTGAAACTAGAGCTGAATTATAATATTTTAACTTCTAGTCCAAGGTTGAAGACCTGATCTAAACTGAATATTCTTTTCCTTTTTGGAATCTCATCTTCTTAAATTTGGTGCGAAGGGAAATAAATGGGTGCTAATTTGCCCGATTCGCAGGATTTTAAAAGTGAGCTTACCAATCTTTCATTCTAAAGCTATCTGCGAGTAAATTAGTCTCTTGTGAATATTCAGTGGGAATCGTTCAAAACAATAGAGCATTTTTTGTTGTTCGGTGGCCGTGTTTTCCTGTAGGTAACGAATGAGCTTTTAACGTCCTGAAAGGGTTGCTTTGTAAAAATCCCAAAACAGTTCAAAATTTAAAGGCCATGTTATAATTCAATGAAAATATTTTATATTTTACTGTGTCTTTGCAAACCATTGCGAATTACTACCTTGACAGGTCCTTCACGCCAATTACTTATTTTCATCCTGACAAATCAGTGTTGCAATATCCTTTTTTTCGTAAGAGAAATCTTGTGGGAAAATAAAATACGTCAGAGCTGTAACAAACACCTGTGCTCTCCACCGTCGCAAATTATTCCTCGTGGCGTCGACGTTTTAACAAATTAACGCTAGAACACAATTAAATTTCAGATAAATTTTTACGTTGTGACGATTTAACTTGATCCTGTCGATAAATCATTTCCGTCCCGTGACCCAAACTGTTTTTTACGTCATTGGTGATTGACGACGTTATCGCGGAATTTTGTTCTTCAAGTGATTCCGATCGAGTAAAGTTTAATGATAATTAAACGGGACAAGGATTTCGGGTTTTATGAGAAGGCTATTGTTGGCTGATTTAGATTTCATTAAGATCAAAGGCGATCGATATCGAGACGGGTGAATTTTTGTGTTTTCAACCTTTATTGGGTTCGCGTTTTTAATCTATATTCATGAGAACCTAAAACATGGCCCACACTTGTACGGTGAATTTGATGGAGGTTTCATGCATTTATTAAAATTCAGTTATTGATTACTGTGGAGATAGACAGTGTTTGCACCTCACACTTTTGTTAATTGAAAGGGTTTACTAACGAGCATGGTTATCTAAAAATTGAAACATGATTAAAAGGGTTTAAACAAAGACGAGAGACTAGTCATTCGTATTTTTGAACGAAATGTAGAGTTTTCAGCGCGGACAGATTAATTAAAGAATCAAAACAACAGGAAGTACAGGTAGCGTCAGATGAATTTTCCGAGTTTAATTAAAATTATTTTCATTTTTTGTGGGGTAACTGTAAATTATTCGAGACTTTTCATTTCATGTAAATTTTTATCACCCAATTGTATATAAAGGACGAGTTTTATAAGCGGAAAAAGTAGCAGTTTGGAACATAATTTAAATTGTAATTTAGTGGTTGAATGGATTTGTGACCCAACGCATCGTTTTGTTCATCAAAGAAAACGTGAACAAACAGAGAAGAGAAATACTTTCTCCGCACTAATAAATTCTGCAATGAAATCGTTAAATCATTGTCCTCCCATGTAAATATCACGTGAATCCTGCTGGCCCCGACACGTCGATTGGTACCGTTCAAGAATTCGAAAATAACATTGACCTGTATGTAGGTATCAGTTCAGGTTTATCCGTCCACTTTTCAATGTCAGAATGCAAATTGGCTAATAACCGGTCATGTAACAATCAGATTGCATCACAAAATCAGCTTAATACGTGTTATGCCAGTTTGGATTTGGAGATTTGGGTGTCACCACTTTCACCGTCGCAGTTCTAGATTTGCAAATGAACACACATTTACATTTGGCACAATAATTCCCTTGTACAAAAGCAAGTGGGTCGTGTGCAGCGACCGATAGGCGCACACCCAAGTTTCAATATTATACTTGCAAAATCAAAATAGATTTTAACTATAAGCGGACCGAGTTGTACTAGTTGGTTTAAATTCTGGATGATACGAAAGAGATGTGGAGTGTATTTCACGAGAACTGCGCTATAAAATACAGCCGGAGCGGGGATGTAATAAATATTTCAAAGCTTCAAACAAAAAAGTCTCAAGCGTCGAACCAAACGTATTTTGGCTTATTGTTGCAGCGATGAAAAAATTCCTGTATTTACTGGAGACGACAGCGGCACTTGAGGCAAAAAAGACGCAAAGGAGCTGGAGTTTTACATAAAATGTCCATACCTGCTCATTTCGGTAATTTTTGTGGGAAATTTTAAAGGTGGTAGAGAAAGTCAACATTTTTGATGTCGAAAACAAGAATTGGAACGTAACGAAAAAATTAATTAATTTCACCCCTTTCGTATCATTGTTTTATTTTGTCCAACGCTCACTAGTAAATAACAACGTTTTGTTTATTTTATTGTAAATATTTGATTACCCACTCAGTTTTCAACATTATTTAATCACAACTTTGTAATATAGCTTGAAATCGTTTTTTTTTAATTGGAAAAACATTACACCGTTTGATTTACAGAATCTTTATTGATCCAAATTTCGCTCATGAACTTTTTGGTTGTTTAACTAAAGAAATCAATAATTATAATGACAAACTTGCAACTTTGATTGAAACCTAACGAATTTGCGCTTCCTCCGTTTGCTTTTTTCATTTTTCGAATGTGTTGCTTGGATAGAGCATTGTATTCATTGTAGAAACAGCTACTTTGAGAGTCAACTTGTTTGCATCCGTGTTTACCCACTTCCTAGCTTAAGGTGTTACGTTTTATTTTCAATGTGGCAATTACCACAACTCCCAAGAGCATCTCAAAGTCTTAAGTTGTAAACTGTGTAAGTTGTCGGATAATTACTCAGATGATGCGTCCTTGACATTTTGATAATATAGCGATAAATAGAAACATGATGAAGCACAACTAATCCGAAGCATTACAATTTCGTATTATCTACCTCCTTCCTGACGGAGTCTGAGCTATTTCCGTAAGTTGTGTATTGTGGTGTTTAGGGGTATGGTCGTAATTAAATTCAAGTGCGCTATCTGACTTTATGAATAATAATAGCAATCTTCTATGAAAGTCACGTCCGTGGAGCACTCCTATTTGATATTCCAGACGACTTCCAGGAAGCCTTATTATGCGC
This sequence comes from Gnatocerus cornutus, assembly GCA_029298725.1. Classification (NCBI taxonomy): domain Eukaryota; kingdom Metazoa; phylum Arthropoda; class Insecta; order Coleoptera; family Tenebrionidae; genus Gnatocerus; species Gnatocerus cornutus. The sequence goes on from CM055514.1 coordinate 5,920,215, forward strand.
GATAATGTGACTATCTTGACGTTCATCATAAATCGAGGATTGATTGCCGGAACCGAGCTTTTGGACCTCTTCACAAGGCGGAAAAACGAAAAGTAAACTCATACTTCAAAACTGCGTTATTCTTTTAATAGTAAAATTGCGATGAGTCTCCAAACACGCCCCGGACTTGTCGCCAAGTGTCCTGAACCTAAATTCAATTTGTCCAACTACGTGACGTAAATTTCTGCAAAACGTCCCATCCAGCTCACTGCAGCAGAATTTTTATTTTAATTGGACGTTCGGGGTATTAGCCGGCCGTCTTCAATCAAGACCCGACTCTTGGCCCTAATCTCTATTAATTCCGCAACAAACCAAAATCTAGGGCGGTCACCAGACAGGGGATCGAGCTAACAAACCCTTGACGTGAAACGGTAAATAAACTACTTCTGCTGACGTTTCTTCTTTCACTTTTAAGTTAATTTGGAGATTCAACTCCTGCTAACTATGGGAGTACTAAATCATCTTGTCGGTTTTCATTGATTTAGCTGTTTTGCCATTAGAGGCGAGGACTTGGGTCAGAATTGACGAGCTTGCAACGCTTTCATCTGAAAGATCTACTATTCAAGTTCTTGTTTAGCATGGAAATGAATTTTTTATTTGGGACAAAACATGAATAACAATTCTGTTATCGGTTTTTTGCAACGCCCTTTGTAATTTAAAATTCAATTACTTAGTCAAAACCAAAAGTGAATCTGGCGTGTTACTAAACCGTGAAATTACTGACATTGTAAAGATTTTCAGTCTATAGAAGTTCATGTCACCAACCAGCCGTTTACATTCCTTTGGAAGTAAACTGATAAAGAAGTCCCTAAACGAGATCCGTGATCGTCTATTTAAATAGAACGGTTTTTGTGACTTTGGAGAATCTTTTATCCAGAACTCTCCTGAAGCATTCGGTGCGCGAAATAATCTTTTAATAACGTTTTGTGAAGCGTCTGCGGACTATAAAATATATAAGGAGGGTAGGAATTTACATAGAGCCGTAAAATTGATCTTTATCTAAGTTATCTTGTCGAAATAACATATCTAGATGGGTACCTTTCGCAGGGCACAGACTGTTTTCAAATTAATTACGTCGTCACGCACATTTCATTCGAAAACGTGATTCAGATAACGCTCAAAGAACGATGTTGTCGTTCCTAATGATGATAAAGGTAATAGAAGAACGTCATTTTTTCCCTTTATTGTCGCAAATTCTTCGGTTTCCTAGTCGCGACTCGAATTAAATTAGCCGTTTTCTTTTATTATTAACCTCTCGATTTGTAGGACAAGCCCGACTGTTTCGAAACGTGGCTTTACAATCACCGATAAAAACGTCCAACAATTCTTTATGTAATCGTCTAAACTTTGCTGACATTGTTTATTTATTTCATCCGTGGAAACTTTGAGTATGTCTTCGTGTTCATTGTCAATCTTTATTTTATTGTTTGTTCGGGGTTGGCACTGAACCGCCTCAAGTGTAATTCTCGTTTTGAATATCTAAAAAAGTTCCATTAATACAGACTTGGCGAAGGGTTTCTCTTCCGTCTTAATAAATGTCATGGGAAAGAGGCATAAAATTTCTGCTGCCGTACAAAAGCCATTACCATCAATTGTCTCAATACTAAAGAATCGATTGAAAGAGTCGCATTAAGAGAAAGGACTCTCTTGATTTCACGATAAGCCTTCAGGGTAAAGTTTGCGTGGAGAGTCAACCCAATGCTCCGAATAAAGAAAACACAGACAATTAGACTAGGAGTCTTTGTTTTGAATTTATCGAAACTACTCCTAAGAAGAAACGAAAGTTTCCATTTTCGGTGAATTTGCATATAATGCATTCACAATCTTTTTAGACCAGAGTAGGCCATGTTTTTTTTTCTTTTTGTTGGCTACATTGACTGACAGAGGTAGATTTTTTACTGTCACATCTGACATGTGTCTTTCATGCATGCAAGTTTGCCACTTTTCTGATACCGGAAAAATCGTGTGTTTCCTTTTAATCGTGGAAGTAACAGTTTAAAGCCATTATCTTCAAAATATTGCAATAAAATGATTAAAGTGATTTCGTTTTCGAACAAAATTTGCCTTTAAAAAGTGCTTCTTGCAGTTTTGAAAAGATCGGCCTGATTTAAGACTGGAACAAGTAATCTGAGGTGTTACAAATATATTCTTTGTAAGGTACAAAGTCCCGCAGACGTTTGTTTTCAAAATATTTTTAGGTGCGGTGTGCAACCGTTTCCAAAGTTCTGGACACCAAAGATGAAAACTTTTGGCTGACAAGCGACAATAATTAGAGTTTTATGCCGAGAGAACAACGATTTTAAAAATTATTAAGTCTAGGAGTTACAAACACAGAGAAGTGAACGATCACAAGACTTTATGCAAATAAAAACAAATCAAATTCTAAATTGCTGCACTTTTTAGTTAACGAAATTCGCCAAAGTTTCCTTTTAGTGTGAGATTCCATAACATAAAACCCTGGGTCAAATGCTAATTCGATCAAATAAACTTTTTTAAGGTTTTATGACTAGAATCAAGACCTGGCAGAAGTGCTTTTTGAGAGTGGTAAACTTTTCGCCAGTGGAATGTACCAGCAGTAATGTCTTCCATTATGATTAATATTGCATTTGTTGAAAAATAATTTCAATATAGATAAAAATTCAATAAAATTATTAAGTTCTGAATGTTCGGTTCAAACTGGCAACAGAGGAAAGGTTTCAGACACAATTCATAACCAAAAAAAGGTGACAACTCCAATCGACAGAACGAATGTCAATCATTTTCAGGAAACTTTAGTTCACAAGGGTTGACTACCAACCAAGTTACTAGATTTCCATGGCTTGCCGCGGTCTAAAAAGATCGTGAATGCATTATAGGTATACAATTTTATATGTCCCGGAAATATGACATGTTTTGGAAAAGGGACACCGAAGGATCACGTTATTTGATCAAAGAAAATTTGAATATTTATGGTAAGGAACTTTTTCAACGTCGAAAGCTCAGTTTATCGTGTATCGTGCTCAGATTAAGGAACGGTTTTAATCCTTCATTTGAAACTTTTGTTGAACTCGGACAAGGTTTCCATTAATTTTTTTAATGAAGCAAATTAGCTTTCTGAATACCGCTAAAATAGTGAAGAAGTGTAAAAGTGGATATGATAAAACGCTTAAAGCAATATTTCCAGACAATGCGGTACGCTGCAGAAGCGATAAAGCCTTTGAATTATGCAACTGCCCCTTAGATAATGACATGGAGATAGCGCTAATGTTTCAGAAGTTCCTTCCGAGAACCACTACTGAAACTTAACCTCTGCAGCCGCAACCGTTTACAAAGCACGTTGCGGCTAGCATGCTTTCGATAAATACAAGGCAACCATCACAAATTCTCTGAAACTAAATTAGCAGCATACCTGTACTTTTAAGTTTTACAATTGACGGGCTTGGAGTTCGAGGACAAATTTAGAGTTCCAATCGTTATCTGTAGCTTTGCAAAGAGCAATAAAATGTTTTTGTAACAGGAGTACTAGAACGAGTTTAAAGTTCGTATTCTGTACTTGGAACTTCATAATAGTTTTTGAAGTGCGTATCCGCTTCTATAAAGAAATCAATAAGTAATAAAAAGTTGTTCAGTTGTGTTGAAATGGCAGAGAAAATGTGAAGCTGTAGCCACTTATTTTCGAACTTTTACGGTTGAAAGTTTTAATCTAAAATTGGTGCTGATTTTTTGTATAAGTGCATTTTATTGACTGTTATTTGTGTTTCTACTTGTTCATTGGAAAAAAGTTGAAATTCAATTCCCTTTGATGCGACGTAGTGAAAAGCTACAGGGAAAACCTGTAGCAAATTAAAAGTGTTAGTGACTGGGATTACTAAAGCTTTTCGCTATCCAAACTTTAACAGCTCCACTGAAAAGAGGAAATTTTCATCGTTTATTATTCACCAACAATTTTCCGTTGTTTGCGAATGAACTTAAAGGAAAAATCAAATATTGGCGTTGTTATTACGGAAAAGAGGCTAAACTGTTGTGACTATAAACACTGTTTTCTTTTGTGTTCTCATTGCTTTCACAATGGAAAAAAATGTTTTAATTTTTTTGCGGAGAAGACATGACAAGTTGTTTCGTTCTAAATAAATCTTCGCTGCTTTTCTTGAAAAATAACGTATTTGAGATGAAAAACATGTGCCAACTTTGTTTATATATCCACCTATACATCACGAGTTCTAAGCTGAGTGAGACATCATCATTAACAGAGTTACGAAAATGAAGCTCTGCTTTCGAGAAACTGCAATAAGTAACTCTTTTGTCAGTTTCCGTTCCTTTTCGTAAACCGCCATATCCCACTTGCTTGTCCTAAGGTCCAATATCGACGAGCTGGTGCGATATTTCCGACAAATTACCCCGATAACAAGGAATTTTCCTTAGGCACGGGCGATGGGTGGCAACGCCTGAACGCCCCCATCTTCGGAAAACCGAATCAACTCCAACCCAGCGATAAGGTGTAATTATGTCGAGGGGACGGGGGCAACGCTGATGTCCCCCGTCTCGTAATCAGCAATAGGCGAGGGCATGTGTGTGAAAGATAGGACGCCAACCCCAAGAGGACTCAGGTATGACCAGGTTTGTGCCATGAGGCGGCCAACCGCCGGCATGGCTTTATTCGGCATGGTGTGGCTGTTGCGCGTGCGCTCCGAAATGAAGCGCTGTGCCAAATGCCGGCGCCAGGAAATCGTCCACACGGAGGAACGGGCGTCAGCTTCTACCTTCTTCACCATTGATGCGCCTTCGGCTATGGCGTCTACGGGGACTGCAAGTCCGGGATCTCTGGCTCCCACCACGTACTGCGAAGTGCATGGATACAATCTTCCAAAAGAAGGTAAACTTTGCTTGTGGTCTGCTAAATTTACCACGATAGCAGACTGGAACTATCAATAATTGCGCCAACTGCGAAATTCTCTATCGAGTTTTTACCAATAATAAATTACTTCCAACTGTGGTTCTGGATACTGACACTGACCACTTATCTCCTGCATTCTAGAAAATTTACTGCAACAATTTAAGTCGAGTAAAATATCACGTCTTAAAAATGAAAATTGCTAACATTTAAGTTTTTCGGTCTACGGTTTTGCAATTTAGTAAAGTTAATAAATTCTTCAATAAGAGTAACTTCTTCAATGTTTTTAATTGTAGCACAAAAATAACAAAAATTACGGATTTTTGTAAAAGATATTTTTGTTTCGTCTTAAAAATTATGATTTCTTTGCTCTACAGTTTCGAAATTTGGCAAATTTAATAAACTAGGTATTCAAAAAGGGTAACTTTTTCAAATTTTGTAGCTGTAGCACAAAAATTATCAAAATTACGCTTTTTAAAGTAATGTTGGCAATTTTTGCTTGATCTAGATAATGAAAATTTCTAAAATTTTAGTATTTTGCTCTACAGTTTAGCAATTTGGTACAGCTAATGATCTATTCAAAAAGAGTAACTTCCTTAAATTTTGTAGCTGTAGCACAAACCGCGAAAATTACGAATTTTAGCTAAAGATTTTTTCTTGGTTTTGAAAGTAAGTATTTCTAAAATTTGAGTTTTTTGCTCAACAGTTTTGCAATTTAGTATTTAGTACCGTGAATAAACTATTAAAAAAAACTAACTTCTTTAAATTTCGTAGCTGTAACACAAAAACTATGAAAATTACGAATTTTAGTTAACGATGTTGTAAATTTTTGCTTGATTTTAAAAAACATTAGTATTTTGTTAAAGACTAAACTGATTCCATCTAAGTACGTAGATTTAAAACAAAATTCAAATTTATTAAGTATATCTGTCGAGATTTTTTGTACGCCTTTACAATCATTCGTAAAAGAGTTTAAAAGAAATTACAGCTGACACTTCAAAGCAATCAAGTTTCCATCCAAGATGTTCATGCGACGAGTTTAAAAAGTTTAAATGCAAATTCTGCAAATTTCGATTTTATAAGAGCAAAAGATATGACTTTATCACTTACTTGACGCCAAACCGTAATATTTAAAACAATAAAATAGAAAACTTGATGTACTTATGTAGAATTTTTTGTATACATCTAAAGTGGAATTTTTGTACCATATCTTTTACTCCCTAAAACTTATTAGGCGACAATCACTACTGGTTATTAAGTTTGTCTAACACATGCTTTCAGAATCCTCAAAACCAATGCGAAATGCAGACGACTTCTAAGTAGATATTAATTAGTGCGCAATTTCGTTTGAAAGGAATTAGCTTTATTAAGAAAACACTAAAGTTTTATCTACCTGAAGAGTACAACTTAAAACAGAACGCTGCTAATACCAGCTAATAATAGAAGCAATAATCCTACAAAGCCGCTTATTTGATGTTTGAAAATTTATTCGTTTTCAGACAATTTTGCCATATTTTATCTAAAACGAGCTTTATAGCCGTTTCTTAGAGCGAACTTCAGCGGACTCAAGCTGAACAGCAAATACATATACAATATTGTACTCATGTTATATTTATTAGAAGAAATAATGCTAATGCTTGAAATTCTAGGGAATTCTCATTTGCTGCACAGAATATACCTAGATATTTTAAATGCATAATTTTAAGGAAGTTATGTGCTTTGTTAAGCTAATTTAACAAAGCTAAATGAATAATGATGAAATGAGCTCTCAAAGTCTTTATTTAGTTTTTTTTTTGGATCCGGTTGTAAATTTGATGTGCATCTGGTCATTAATAATAGGCTTTTACGATCTAGGAGATGTTTCGTGTGCACATGACTTAATTAAACCGCAAGCTTTTACACCACGAACATTTATAGTTTCCTAAAACTACCGCTAATTTATAGTTATGTCCTAACTCACCGTTGAGTGCAAATTGTTCATCGAGAACTGTCTTAATTAACAAATTCCATTGTGCTTTTGTGGTTCCCTATAGTATTATACGAAATTTAAAAAGTACTCAGTTTTCCGGTTTCGTTTTTGAAGCAATTTCACGTCCTTTAGCCCGCATTGTACTTTTCTTTTTATCTTTGACCAGCGGTTGTTTTGCGGAAAACTACAGGATTTATGGCGACTTATTCAAGATTTATTTGGTGGTTTTGAGTTGTTTGTCGGTCTCATCCCAAGCATAGGCCCTCGTCTTTCCGGAAAATCTAAATGCATAACGTCGGCGCAGTCGAGCGCAACATGTTTCGAATCCAACTTTGCAACCGCAAAGCCATAAGGAATAGAAAGAAAGATACAGTTAGTCGATAAAAGTTTGCAACTTTGGTGAAAACAACAAGAGTTAGTCGCCCGGTCGAAACTCTAACACAGCTTTCCGCTAAATTGATAGAAAATATTGCACCAGACAATTGTTCGTGTTCCAGTTAAATTCAGTACAAGAAAAGAGTTTTGAGTTTAACTGGATTTGGTTTTAAAGAAGTTCGGTTTCGTCGTGGATTAGAGTGCTCTTCGAGATAATGATCTCGAAGTTATGGAAGCCACGCACATTTCTCGGAGAAAAGTCTGTCTCTTGTCTGTGGAAATTTTGTTCGTTCCAGTTTCGGATGTTATTTGAGAAAGAATCAATTTTCATTCAAAGTCGGTAGCGAGGGTATTTGCACTGCTATCGAAGATTGAAATCGCAAATGACTGTGGTCGACGCGGAATTAAACTAAAAATTGTCGCATACTCAAACTCGCTCAGAACCATTAATTTATTTCGAATTGGATGCATTTTATTTTTTGTTTCCAATACCGGAAATTAGTTCTAGGATTGGATGTCTCTAACTCGATTAAGCTGTATATAGCTTGTTAAATTATCCAAATAAATTTGGTGCTAAATGCGTTCAGATATCCAAAAACCAATCAAACTTCCTCAACGCAAATAGCGTTCACAACCATAAAGTGAAACAAAGTGGAAGTTATCGATGACTAAGGGAGCGACTGCACAGCTTGGGTGCCAATAAAACAAACTTCAGTTTTGACCTAAATGACGGAGTTATAGTCTAACACAACATTTGGAATGGCCCCATCTTACTGTTGTAGATTGCTTTACAAAATGGACTTTAAAACACCTACATTTCAATTTTAAATGATCGTGTTATTACCACTTCAACAAAAAGTGTCATTTATCATAAATCCAACTCTGACCTGAATTAAATCGACCAAGATAATTAATTGTTGGTGGAGTTTTCTGCAACTACACATATTTAATTCTAAAGCAAAATAGTTAAACTTTGATGTTGATGTTAATTATTTTACAGAAGTTTGAAATCTTTTTTAATGGAATAATTTACACCAGACTGACGAAACATTAATATTGCAACTGCGCTTTGAAAATTGCGAAATATTGTTAGGTGCATACTTCTACAACTACTAAGCAATTTCGTGCACCTTTTGTACAATTAAAATTAATTACAAGTTGCTCTTCCATATGTAATTATTTTGTTCTCAACCAGTTTGTATTATTTTGTTGTAACTACTCTATCCTATGCGCCACTAATGGAACACAACATTGACACACAATCAACTGTCATTAAAGAAGCTTTAGTCTTTTGGAACGTTGCACTGAAGATAATATATTCATGACGTACATGATGGAAAAGCACTTAGATGAAACCTTGATAGAGACAAGTGTACAGTGTTAAGATCCTATCATGGTTTAAACAAGATTGCATTTTAACTCAAGGGAAAGAAAGGCTTTTAACTTGATGAAGCAACAAAACTGGTTGAGATAGAGTAGATTCTCGAATGAGACGTGCTATATTTTAAATCTTTCAAAAATAACACCGGTAGAATTAATTTCATGGAAGCTGCATAATCAGTTTATGTTTATTGAATTATTTACCTCAATAGCCCACAGAACTGTATTTACATATGAGCTGTTTATGCTGTATTAAACAATGCAAATTGATGCTTACTTTCGTAGTTCTGAACACAAGAATGAAGACGGATGAAATTCGGTTTACCTCTCATGAGCGAAGTAGTATAGAGAGAAAACTTCAGATTGTAGTAAAGTGCACTAAAATTCGAGTGCAACAACCTAAAACCACATCGCCGAATGCAGTCAAAAAGAGCAATTTGATTGTTGATAAATTCACATAACTTGGTCAACTTTGTATACTCGAACAAAGTTTTACATTGAGCGCATTTATAAATCATGCTTCGGTTGAATTATTGGAATAAATTCAATGGTGTCTGTATGTTTCATCTGCAGAAAAAGCGTTGATTCTATTTGCAAAAGTACCTTACACCAATAAAACAAATCTCAAAGATCTACAGTTTAAATAAGAAATGACAAAGCAGTCTTCCGGAAGTTTTGCAATATTTTAACATTTTTTGTATTTTGCGGGCACTCAAATATGGAAAGAATTGGTTGCAGAAGTCGAGAGCAATTGGTCTGGGATTTTTGTACAAATCGAATTCAACATAAAATTTTATTTTAGTCATTCGAGAAGTCTGCATTTTTTATACCGTGAGTTACGACTTGGAGCCTTCCCAGCACAGAATTTAATTATATTTCTGTGGGATTTTGCGAGGTTTGTTGACAAACCACATTTTAATTTAAAAGTGTTGCACCGACCTTTACCTCGTTAAAGATTTGAGCGTGAGAGAAGATAATAAAAAGTGGAGGATGCCACCGGACAAATGTAATTTAACAAGCTTCGCTACTTAAAACTTTTTCATCGCGTAAAATTCCGGCTGTTTGACCGACACACTCTACAGGCGCGATGGTTTTTAATAAAGTTTTTACGTAAAAAACGATTTTCCAAATGTTTGCGTTTACATCCTTTATAAAATAAATTTTCAGTTGCTTGAATACTTAACTTTAGCAGAGAGAGCTGAATTGTTTATTCCGGAGTACTAAAATTTAAACACAAATAAGAGGTTTTTGCTAATGGGATTATCCCGGCGCATCCACCATTTTAATGTCAATTTTATTTGAAACAATTGTTAGATTTGAAAGCGTCTTATTTGTGGAACCTATTTTAACATTTTCTTCATTTTTTAGTGGAATTGTGCTACTTGCATTTCAAAGAAAACGGAAATACAAAATTTTATATCAACCATAATGTCAAAGTAACTTTCATATTTGCTCTTTTTAGGAACGTTAAACTTTTTGTCTGCTTATTTGCTGATGTTTATGAAGAATGGAAAGTAAACAAGGCTGCACAGCACAGCACGTCGCAAAAATATTCGACAAAATAGTTTACACTTGTTTGTTGGAAATATTGATTCTCTACGTTTTCTGCTTTGTTCAAACAACAGCTGCAATGATACTCTTTGCGATATTAAACATTTTAAACTTCAGCACACTAATAAAAGACGTAACTAATCAAAGTTTTCTCTGAAACTTTAGGATTACACCTGACAAACTTCGTATATAATGTGTTATGACTAGTCCGAGGGATTCAAGTCACTCGTTTTTAATACTTTTCTCTTTCTTTGCAGGTATGTCATCCCAACTTTTGTGGCTGATATTTGCGACATGAGGTAATACGGTAATTTAGCTGTAGACAGCAAGACGTCTACTACCAATAGATACCGTCTTGGAAAACGGATGAGGTAACGAGTTCTGAAACAACAACACTAGCAAAAACATTCACAAAGTGGATTTGACGAAAAATCCGTGTTCTAAAAATGATAAATTGTCCAAGACGACAAAGTCGGTGGCGGTATTATTAAAATAGAGATAGCAGACAATATAGTGAAGGGATGCGCGAAATATCTTAATAAATCCCATTCAGTAGCAACAGCAGGATCTATAAAATGGTTTCAATCACACATTGCCGGCCACTTGACAGGAAATTAAAACTCGAGGACGCCAACGTTCTACTCTTGTCACTTATCATTATCGGGATGAAGATGGCGCCGATCGAAGACGTGTTTACTAAGCGAAAATTGGAAAACTGAATCGAATGAAATCGGAAGTCGTAAGTTCTTTCGCGATTTCATTGATGACGGCTTTACCGCTCAAGGAAGAGATTTAATTCGGATTGACTGGATAATGTTCCTGAGATGGAATTCACTGCGCCAATTAGTTTTCGGAATTATTCTTATCTAACTAGAAACGATGCAGATTCTTGCGAGAAATTTATTACCGCGACTATCAAAACTAGAACTGTTAAATTACGAAATTTATTGGCAGTGATGAAGACGATACTGTAACATAAGGTAATGAAGTCGTTAGTTACAGCTACCAAATTTGCACGGTACTCTAATTGGTTATAAAATTAATGCCAACAAATTGCAACTACATTGTAGCAACTATAACGAGGCTCTAAATATTTCTAAGCTCTATTGAATCACCTAAAGACGAAAAGAATATTTGTAACGTAAACTTTCCGTCACTCAATTCAATTTCGGGAAGACTTGAAATTTCGTTTAAATAGATTTAATTATGCTTCAAAATGGGAAACTCAGAGATGTCACAATAATGAGGCTCTAAATATTTCGGTTATGAGCAAAAGTCACGTCTTTTTCTACTGGAAATTAATATGCAGTGAAGCTTTCGTTTCTTTTGTCTCTTTCCGTTTTTTTTCTGTGAAACTCCTCGGAAGCTTACAGGATTTTACGAGATGTCGTCGATCCATCTCGTTAATGGCTTCCCAACACTTCTTCAGACAACACAACATTTTCGCTTCATTAAACTCCAGAACCATATGTTACTCGTTCCTACCCAGATACAACTATGTGGAATATTAGGTTTTTCCAAAACGTGGTGAGAAATTTGAATATTTTACTTTAGCTACAGCGACGATAAAAAGTTGTATTAACCAGAAGACCAAAGTTACACATGCATAGTTTAAACGACAACGCTAATTCACTATATACAACTTTGAGTTAGTGAAAACGGAGGATTTTTTTACGTTTTCATAACAAAAACTTATGAGCAGACGTAAAATTTATACGGTAATTCAAAACTTTATATAAATTGTTAAATAAAAAATTTGTAACTTTATGACAGTTTCATGATACGGTTTATGAGGGTTTTGGTTTCTAATATGAAGGTCCAGCTATCATATCAAACTTGTAATGTGTTACAGGTGTTTTGTTATTAGATTAGATCCCGACTAATCACGTCACAGGTGCTTGGGTGAAGATTATTGTGTGAGAATTGTTGCATGACAACGAGACGTGCCGTTTTAAATGCAAATAATGCAGAATTTAACACAATACACCTTTGTTTCGTCAGACCATCTCAACAGCTACGAAACCAGAAACAATGTAAATTTTGTTACACAACGTGCAAATTTAATTCAGTAGTACTGTTATTGCATCATCGCCCATCGAATGGGATGTATGAGGGCTGATTCTAAGCAACAAAGGCGCGAGAAAAACGATGGCGAAGACCGCATCTTATATCTGTCAGAGTTCCGAAGAAATCGAAAAACTAATATTCCGGTGCTTTAAAATCTTTGCCCTTTGGCGACAATCCGTAACTTCAAGCCCTTCTAATTCAGTTATTTGTCGAGGTGGGTGAAAAACTTGTACAATATTAGAGTCTGCGTGAAATTCTGCAATAAGTTTGCACTAATATCTTAAATTTGCTGAAGAAATAAAAGAGTTGTTGACCGAAATAGGATTTTTCGGTGTCATTTTTAACGAACTTTGTCGGTGCAAAAAAAGTGTAGGAATTCTGTTGAAGAGAAATCTTTTTACATCAATTTAAAATCATTTATTAAAGCATGAATTGAGATACGAAAATCTGCGACCATTCCGATTCAGAAATCAAAGGTTTTATTGCGGATATCATTCTTTATGCAGTTTTTATCTGGTGAGCTTTTGATCTGGTGCTGGAACCGACTAGATGTATTATTTATTCCGCTCCAATTTTTGAAATGTAAAATGCTCACTCGTCAGTTGTGAGGGTTTTATCTTTGTTCTGTATTTTTGTAAAGTTGGGGCGAGTTAAACCGTTTTGTTTTAGTGGCGTTGTGTTTATTTACAACTTGACTACTTCCCTTAATTGAGTGAAGGGTCGAGAGCCAACTTAAGAAAATTTTATTTATGTACCTTCTATTGTTGAACTTTGTTTTGTACAACATGCAACTGTCAGTTTCGGTAGTTGAATCTAAGCGCTGTAGTTTTCTCTTGTTGAGATAATTTATCGCCGAATGTTTTGCTTCGCTGGCTACATAATCCACAGAACATACGTTAGTGGTTCTAATGTGGCAATTAGCGCGAATCTGAAATTAAGCTGGGGACTTGTGCCAACGCACACATCAGCGAGAAATAATCGACAAAGACAGATTTGTAATAAAAGGAACGAGATATAAAGGAGTAACCCAAATCCCTTACCGATTCCGTTTTCTAATTTCGTACAGCCCGATCAAATTCTCTTTTACGTTGTGTAAATAAAAATACCATAAACTTTTTGATTCGTTGCATGAAGTCTATAAAACGAACACAACATTAAAGTTGCAAAACGCCGCAATTAAAAAAATATTACCATTATAACTCATTCACAAGTCGGTATGATGGGGGAAAATCGTGGTAATAAATTTATTAAAAACACATTTTCAAAGCGGAATATAAGGTAGACTAATCCCTGGCTGGCATAATCTTCAATTTCACTGGGGATTTCAGTTGAAACCGCGTCATACGTCACGTAATGTTTGTAAAACGCGAGATCACATTGGTTTACTTTAATTTCAGCCGTTTCAGACGTGGATTTAAAGCCAACTTAGAGCTCAATATTTGCGAAGACGCGGACTGTGTTTAAATACTTTCAGGATCCTTCCAACGTCATATTAAAATTTCACTTCACGAACGCTTTGATTTTATACTTAATTTGCTGCAGACGCGCTTTGTGGAAAGTTCTGACAATTTTAAAAAAATACGACCTTTTAAAAGTTGTTATCCTAAACCGCGTTTAATGTGACACTGAAATTACGTTGAACGGACATTTAATTAAAGCGAAAATTATTTTCGCATTAATTAGAAAACTAGTTTTCGCGGTAGCTTGCAGAACTAAGTTTTTAATTGTAATAAGTACTTTGTAATTATGTTATTACGTCGTCTTCCGAATTATTTTAGCATTATTTTTCCATTTATTCTTGACACGTTTTTATAATTCCACTCAGACACGGATTTAAAACTTGGTATTTACAAAGAGCCTTTAAATGCTTTCAAGATTGTCACAGTGTGGAATTAAAATTTAAAACGCTTTGATTTTCTGCTTAATTAACTACATCCGATCAATTTGTGGAAAACTAACTAGTAAAGTTTTTGCTTAACTAGATTAATTACAAGTTTGAGAGGGTTATTGAAAGAGCAGTTTAATTCCGCGTTTTATTGTAGGAGCTAAATTCTATGATTAAACGAGTGAGTATAATCTTTTTGAAATAAAAAGTTATGGTTGCGCAATAAAGAATTTTAGCATTGTAAGCATCTGGCTTGAACGACGACTTTCAGGATAATTTTATTGTTTTAAAGGACACTCTCGTCTTCAGTTCCAACAAACCAAATGAAACTAATAAAACTTCAAGTAAACTATAAGTCATTTTAATTTTATGTGCTTTTTATGCTTGAAATGTTCCTGACGAGTTTTTCACGACGTGCCCAGATGCAGGTGCGTTTACCCTTTTACTGTAAATTTCCTGTAATTTAAACACAAGTTATGTTGCCTCATAAGGTCATAAGCGACAGGCAACAAACTGAGCTTGCTAGTAGAATTCAGGAAAAAATGAACACTCTAATATTCTACAAAATCCATTTTACGTATCTCATATCGGAAATAGGTAGTGAAATGAGCTTTTCCCAAAGCTCCAGCAAAGTCCCCGGAATTTAGCAAAAACAACACTGTTTAGTTTCAACTACTGCAGCGCGTTATTAAAAGTATTAAAAACATGCATATGAACGGAAGCTGACAAAAATTGTAAATTTTTAAAATGGTTAATAAAACCGACCATTTCTGTCAAAGCGTCTGCAGCTCGGCTCATGAAAATAAATTAGGTAGCGTAAGTGAAAAAACGAGTTCCCACTTTATGCGCTCTCATTCATAATTTTAAATAAAGTATCTGGATTATAGTGTGGGAAAATATATGAACCGTATAAAGTTAGTCCATTTGAACATTTTATTTTAACAAATTTGGAGTTTTGTTGGTGAAAATTAATCACTGTAGACCCTTTTGAGATAACTGGCGTTTGGCAAGATGCAAGACAACGCATTTACATGAAAAATATGCTAACGTCACTGTTGTAGCAATGCCTTCAAGAATTTAATATTGCGTAATAGCTTTTAACTATAATAAATTGCCTGCTTTTAAACGAAGTTGAAGTTTAGGTCAGAATGATAATGAAATGTCACAAACTTTTGTTTCAGCTAATTTCAGTAACGATTTCCATCAATTTTTCCAACATGCGTTTTCTGTCGTCATTAGTTTTATCTTCACGGTCCGCTGAACAGATTACAGAAAAACTAATGCTTTTCGTTATTTTAAGGAAATCTCCGCAAAATAACAAAGTTTCGAAGAAAGTTGTTCCAATTAGCCTAATTGAAAGTCATATTTCTGATCCGACGTACACGGTGCTCCCTTCCACATTTTTCATGGAATTAATTGTTCGTTATTTGAGTTTATGATTTAATTAGTTGGAAACGCAATTAATTAAAATATGCCTTCTCCAAATAAACCTAAGGCCTCTCTAATTACATTCGGATTATACGAAGAGAACGTACATCGTAGCAAGATTAAAAATTCAGGAAACGTTTCGATATTCCCATCTGGCGTCTAATGCCAGCTTTACGGTTTCATCTTATCTTAGACTTTATTACGATAGAACTGCTTGATTTTCGCTTGTTTCTTGGATGAATCAATAGGATGCCGTTCGTAGTTACCGAAATTAACAGGACCGGACTTCTCTTGACTCGAAAGTTAATTCAATAAAAGGGAATTGGTGAAACTGAACACTTTTCGAGACTGCTTTTGGAGTCCGGTTCGCTTTTGAATGTTGTTTTAAACTTTCATAATTGGAACCCGAACATCTGATCTATTTGGTGCTGAACATGTGGAAAAGCTCTTATCCAATTACCAGACTCCTTTCAGTAAATTAAACTGACAAAGTGTAATACAAGACATTACCAATATAACGCTGTTATTATCTTCACTCAAAAGTTGTCTGCGAGAGAAAATGTTGATTTAACTACTTTACTGTAATTAGCTCTAACAAGGAACAATTACACACGTTCCGGTTTAACTGCTATCTTAAGTTAGAAATACTTGTCATATTTTTTATTCTATTCATTTATAGGGGATATAATATTAAAAAACATTGCATTTCTTTGAAAGACTGTTTCAACAGTAATTTTCTTGCAGAATATAATTAATAAGTTTTAAGATGCGACTCTACTTCAGAAATTCTATTTTACGTAGCGGTAAAGAGACGATTCTATACCTTGGAGCTCGTGCTTTACAAAACTTATTTAGATCATATGCAGCCGCTGTAATGAAAATTCATGCAAAAGAATCTCTTTTACTCAGTGCCGATTTTTACCTTTCTGTCGTAAAAGTAGTTATCTACCACTATAACTTACGACATGTCACTTGTTAATGTTGCCGGATAAGGAGCACTGTAGCATTTGTGGCATTTACAGCCTATTAATCAACCTTCTAATCATTACAGTTCACCAAGAACTCTATCCAACGTTCTGATGACGTCAAGTTAGTTTACCACTGCGAACATTTATAAAATGAGCTATCATTACAATTTACCTCGAGTTAAATAAGCAAGCGTTTCTGCAAATTTCTTGTATCAAGTTGCACTTCTAGAAGAATGAAATATGGCAGAACGCCCTCCACTGTTGGCGTTAGGTAAGTAAAACAGATAGACTGGATCCGGACGCCGAGGATAAACGGCTGTCTGCCTGTCACATGTCAGCAAGCTCTTGAATAGAAAGCAATTGTTGTTGAAATTGAAAAGCTTTCTCTTTGCTATTCGTATCTAAGTGCAAGAAAATAAGAAGATGTAACCGTGAAGAAATTAACTTGTGCACTTTGTCACATGAGTCTCTACTGTTGCACTATGTTCTCTTTGATAATAATAACACAAGCGGTGAAGGAAGCCACATTTCAGGTCACTCAGATTTCGTCTTGAAATCCTAGCTTACCGAACTTCTTGATTATAGAGGTTTGAATGGTGTCTTCCTGGGGGAAACTTCAGCTAACTATAGCCTTTGAGTTACTGTGATTAATAATTCGTACTTGAATTAGCTCGAACTGGGAAGAACTTATCAGAAAAGCAGCAATTTGAATTTCAAACAGAGAATTACTTATTCTCGCTAATGTTTATTATTTTTACTTGTAATGGCAGAAATTTCTGCTAAGTTTTTAAACAAAACTAACCAAGGCGGGCGAAATTACTACATTCTAAGGCTTTTCTTAACATAACAAGCTTCCTGCATTTGCTAAAGTGCATCGTGTAATTTTATCAACGTCACTGGAAATCTTATTTGAACTAATACGACCCCACAACGCCAACCCCTAATTGAAATACGGTACAAAACTTGCCGCTCTACATCATAATGGAGTAAACAAAGCTGCTTTTTGCAAGCACCTCTGGGAGAAAGACTGCAAATTTTAGTGTTGCATACAAATTATTCACTGATGAGGATGGGGGCAAAGTTGATAAAACAAAAAATCTGGAATTTAATTAAAGACTGTTTTCAATCACGTCAAAGCACATTTTTTAACCCTTTTAAGAAGAAGTAATTCTAAAAGCACATCCGATATAAGACAAAACTCAAACAATCATAATTAATTACAAAACAAAATACAATTAGGTCCATGCTTTTGAGCTTTCTGGAAAGAAACCGTCTAGCAAAAGCGATAAACAAGCCGTAAATCAAACTTCGAGACAGCGAAATTATTTGGAACCCTTACATAATAAACACTCCTCTGGAATTAACGTGCACGCCCGAATAACCCTAAAAATATTTCATTGTTGCCTGAAAATCTCTTAATTTATGTGCATTTCAACTTAAACTAAGGGCGATGATAAAACGAACGCGATTATTTCCACCAAAGAATTTATACGCATTTGTTTTCCAGATTAGTTTGATGGAAAAATTTTCTTTATGGCCATAATTGTGTTTTCCTCCGCCAAATTACTTTCTATTCATTGTCACTTCCCGCTTATCATCAGACAATGAAATCTTCCATTGCGGAGTTTAATAGGCTACTATTTCGTTTTAAGTTGATACGTGAACTGTAAACATTTTTATTATAAATCGAATTTTTACGGCCAAGTATTTGATTTCAATCTTTACGACGACTCAATCAGTTCTAATCCGAGGTCAAAAATGGAGGTTTCATACTGGAAAAACAGCTTTCGGTGGTGAGAAGACTCGATTTTTTCCAAAGAGCACGCTTCGAAGTGTATAAATTGGTTCTAATAAAGATTCATGGCGGCCATTAAATCGAACCCCTAACAGAAGGGATACAGGAATTATCCATTACCTTTGCTGAAAAATAAAAATAGTGTGTTTATTCCGGTTCAGGTCGTTATTGGATACCAACACGAACAGAGCTGTACTAAAAGCAACTACAATTTATTTCCATCCAATGGTTTTGTTTAAATTAATCGCACGTTTTTTTTTTCATGAAAAAAATCTATAAACAGGATTATGACGCTTTCGTGAAGATTGTTTGCTCTTGAATCAGAATTTTCAGTTTGCTACTTGTTATGTTAATTTTCTTAAAACGACGTCGGTGCTCCCTCTATCATAAATAATTTATAGCGCTTCATCTCCTTCATTCAGGAAGGATTTTTCAGGTGTCGTGTTAATAAACCAGGTGAAAGTTTTCAAGAGTTTGCTCTCGCGGTAATAGTTAAATAAAGCAGGGCTATAGGAACTTCCAACATCCCATTACTCCCTTAATTACATTACAAGAAGGACCTGGTGAGCATTTGAAAGGAGATACTCCGTATAACTAGTTTTTTCTTTCGTCCTCGTGGAATTTCGAGAATAATTCCCAAGGCAGTCACTTGTACTGATTAGCGGGAAAGCTAATCGTAAACCTGAGCAGAAGAAAACTTCGAAAGGCTTCTTGCTTTCGCTTTATCGACCTCTTTCCATCTCGTTTCTCCGCTCGGATGTTGTAGGGAAATGTCACTTTTCAATCAGACGTACCGGTTTAAGAAACACATTGTTAAAGTTTAGCGCACGGTTCCGTTTTCGTTATTTCAACGTTGATTAAAATAAATGTTGCAAATTTACTGGAATATACGGCTCTGTTTTTCTTCCCATTTTAATTTCCGAGGATTAGGACGGCGATTTAAGGGACCATTTTTATTCCTTTCTGTTTCTTTTACAAAGGAGAACGGTATTCAAGATTCTACCCAATCGAAAACTGATTTTGTAAATTGAGGTTTTCATGTAGGTATTACCTCTTTGTAAAATTTTAATTAATCCACTTCACAAAGCTTGTTTAACAGCTAATTTGAGAATAATTATTTGGAAGCGCTTAAACTTTTCAAAGCGGATACGTGAAACTTGCGTTTATTCGCTTTTTATATTACAATTCAATGGAATGTGCAGATTTTACTTCTGGAAATAATTGGCTGCCGTTACGTGGATACCTTCAGTGTTGGGAATTTCGAATAATTCAGACTCTGCTACATAATCACCAGGATAGAAAGTTTGTTAAATTTCCGGAAGCTATAAAGTACAATTACCGCGACATTTTCACCAAAGTCGAAATACCCGAAAAGTGTAATTAATTTGGTTCTGTACTTAGTGTTGTGTGTTTGAAGAGATTTTCCGAGTTTTATTCATAAATGACAATCTAAATTTTATGTCTAATTTCAACGTTTTACACGCAAAAGTATGACACACAGCAAGCGGCTCATTTTCATAAAATGTTTTCCCACAGTTCAGCTTCTGAAATTGATGACATAAAACGCCTTTTACGATCGGTCACCCCTTTACGATTATTTTCCATTAAATTGCCATCATTGAACTTTATTCCATCCAATCATGTTTATCAATTACATGAAAGATAAATTTTTGACACGGCATAAATCAATTTAGATTTCCGGTTAGGTTCTACTTGTTTCGTGGTGACTATGCGTGCGGATTAATGTCCGGAATGAAATACGTAGCGAAAACTATTTAGTGTTGGTACTGCCAACACCATTAGTAATTATCCGTAACTTATCAGCCGCTGTGAATTACAACGAATCGTTTACCTGGTCACTAGTGGCTACACATAAATCCAGTTGCATGAAATATCACATTATGGCTGTGAAAATTAATTGGAACTTTTTAGGGCGCAATAGTGAAAATGTGAATTGTTGTGATTAATCGGCTTTCTAGTTTTTATATAGAAATGTCAATATGTGGAAAAGTCGTCAATAAATTTGACGGCTTTCGACTCGATGGAAATAAATAACCTACCCCAAGCTGTTGTCGACGCAAATAAACACGGATAAAGGAAAACGAGAAATGTGACGGTTTCGTCGAGCTTAAATTCTTAATCTAAATTAATTAAAAATTTGGCAGCTTATAATGGCTTGGGGGAGGTGGGTCAGCTCATTTTATTTTGTTAAGCTTTGAATATTATGGTAAAGTTTGTTTATCCAAAATGCACTAATAAGAGTACTTTATTTGTTTAAAACGAGTGAATAATGTACAAGCTCGATCTACGATCTCGAGATTAACTGATTTTTGTCGTGAATAATTTGCGTCCTTACACTCTTATACAGAGTCCGGCAACACTTGTGTCCACCCCTAAAATCGTCTTTAATTTTAAAGATAAAATTTTGAAAATTTGCATACGCTTATTGTTGACAAGGCTCTAGAAGCTGACACAAAAATTTGTTTTGATATCACGGTTTCTTTGGCGTCGCGACGCCTAAAAAGTTTAATTTTTAGCGATTTTTGGGTTTTTGCGGTAATATTAGCGAATTCCATTTTTTTTCAACATAACTGTAATACAAATATTTGAGTTTTTATTTTAAATCTACTTCAAATGGTGTTTAAAATTTGCGAAAAAAACGCTGTTTTATCAAGTTAGTTTTCAACATTTTGACGGTGCAGTGACAAACTACGTTCACACCAAAATTTCACAAGTCACTTCATTCACTCATATGAAGGCGAATTTTGATTAGCTCGGGTATGTTGCACGTTCTGGACACTAGAAATCGTTAATTAACATCGACAAAGCGACAATTTCGCCAAATAAGACTTTTGTTACCTTCTAAAACGAACCAAAGAATAGATGTCATTTGTGACACAAGATGTTGACAGATGGGTGTAAACGTAGTTCCCAATTTTGACGTAATAAAATTGAAAACTAACTTGATTAAACAGCATTTTTTCCTCAAATTTTGAATACAATTTACATTAAATCTAAAATGTCAACTGAGATATTTTTAACACATTTATAGTGAAAAAAAATTAAATTAGAGGTTCATTTCATAAAACTTCACAATTAGCTAAAAAATACACTTTTAAGGCGTCGCGACGCCAAAACTATAAGTGATAAAAAATAAATTTTTGCGTCGGCTTCTAGAGCTTTGTAAACTATGAGTGTATGCAAATTTTCAAAATTTTATCTTTAAAATTAAAGACGATTTTGGGGGTGGACACTAGTGTTGCCGGACCCTGTATAATAAATATCTATTATGATCTTTTTTAAATGAATAGAGAAAAATAAAACGCGAACAATTTTTTTATTTTTCGAGTCATTTACGACTATTGAAATCTGTGATATTTAATATCCTAAAGCTCTTTAAAGTATTCTTAGGATCCAGGATTTTAACAAATTGAAACATGTTGAAACAATTTGAAAACTTTAAGGATTCAACACGTTTTCCAAGGAACCTAAAATATTTATTTTTACTTTGAAAAGAATTCAACAAATAGTTGTATTCTTCTGTGCACATTCTATTTTAATAATATAATAGGCGTTCTAAACTTGTATTATTTTAAACCTTTGTTATGCATACGTCTGTGCCTTTGTACACCTGCTCTACCGTCTTGTTATGTTAAATTCTTGCGCATGATAACGGCGCTCATATTCCTCGTAAAAGGTAAACATCTATTATGTTTAGGTAGCACTCTGTATGAGCATTCGCAACATCAAAGTGTGTTGATTGTACTAAACTAATTAAGGTCGTATGACAGAAAGTAATCTTTGATGCGTAACTGCCAACTACATCGAATGCATAAAAAAAACTATATTTTCCAACACTATCGAATCGTCTGTTACGTCAACAAAGCTCAATGAAAAATTGTGTGTAACATTGTTTTACAATTTTAGTTCAGTGCTGCGATGTAGGTAAAAATCAACAACAATGCGTTTAGAAAGCTACCGCAATCTATTTGTCACCTGAGGGTGGAAAAATGTTTTCTTTCTGCTTGTCACAAAAATTTGTTTATGCTCATGGAGGTCAAACAAAAATTGGATGTTTGGGTACGAGTAATTATTTGGAGAACAATAATTTTTATGATTGATTTTATTGTTTGCACAAAACAAAAAAAAATAAATTAGTGTACTTATTATACTTTTTATTTTTTAAAATTCGAAACGAGACGAGAAAACCCATAATTTGGATAATGTCGCCCTAACATCTATGAACCCCAGAGTAAACTAGACATAAAACGCAATATCCCGCCGTACTTTCATGAATGTTCGATTTTTATTTGAAAGATTCCAAGATAACACTGCTATTTTGTTGTTTTATCTCGTTGGCGTGACAACGAACTCGCTCTTTCGTCAAGCGCTATCTGCTGTTTTCTTTCTCTTTTATTACACCAAAACTCCCATTTTTGTTTCAACCCCAAAAAGTGGATTACTGACGCTACCATTACAAAATTGTCACATTCTCAGATTACGTTTAAAATCAGTGCACACGTTCTTCAGATGGCAGCCGTCATTTATCTAAGATTCGGTGGAACACGAATATAGTGCGGAACTGAAATCCGTTTATCTCGCTTGAGTCAACATCAACAATACACATGACAATTTGCCGTTGTCTTTTACGGGTGCTTTTATTCATAAAACGGGTTATATTCAAATCTGGGATAGAAAGTCTGTTTGAAATGAAGCATTGCCAAGTTTGTGGAAAGATGTTTTAATTTTATTGAGCTTTCGCGTTTCGGATCAGAACTTTGTCAATGAGAACGTGTCGTTGGCCAGATTCCTTCTAATTTATGTAAATATTTGATAGGGTGTCACTGTGAAACATAGCAAATTTTCCGCCTCCATAAATATTTCTGACTTCTTCATTTATTTCGAAATCCCAGGGGTACTTTCAAAAAAATTGACATACGAAGGGGCGCCACGACATGAATAATATAAAGAAATATTTTAATGAAATTTGTGGATCTTATTGTAAGATTACTTGTCACCAAACTGATTATTCAATTCATGTCCAGACACACATAATCAAGAATGACGGTTCCTTTGATTTCGGTTATTGATTTTCTGTTGTAAATAAGCTTGTTGATACACCTTCTTCACAAAAGTTTCGACAACCTAAAATATTCGCCGACACAACGACACGCATCAGATTGACATATTTTTGTGGTGAGCACGATCGACATTTTTGTTGAGATAAAAAGTACGTTTTCTAAAGAGATTTTTCAGACTTCAATCCTGCCTGTTGAATTTAATTGAAATTTACATATTTACGAATTTTTTTGGAATTTCGAATCTGCTTGCTTGCTTGCTTGTACGAGTTGTGAACTGTTTTATGTTATATTTTTATAGAAAATCGTAAAGCAGGCACCGAAGATCTCATAAAGAATTTTGATTGACGTTATCGCATGCTGGATGGCTGATTACTGTTTATAAAACATTTTTTATTGACGTAAATAGCATCTGGAATAAAATTAAGGCCATAAATTGTCGATACATCTCCACCATCAAGTTTTATCGGATTCTAGATGGTGGCTTTAGACTTGCCAAATAGGCAAGAGGGATTTGCAAGGCCACGAAATATATGTATGAAGGAATTTACACAAAAAAATAAAAAACTCATCCCAAATTTTCAATTTATATTTTTTTAATTAACTGGTCTTTTCAAAGTAGCAGTGGAAATTTTTGTGCATGATTAATAGTTACAAAATATCTGTTTGTGGGGTTTCAGCCCATTGAACTTGTGTCGAACCAGGATATCAAATATAATCACGATAATACTACAAACAGATTATTATATTAATAGAATTATTACTAGCGCTTTGTACCATATATGAGGGGTAAAATTTAATTTCCAGTATTGAATTTCTTTTTATTTATTCTTCAAATTGAGCTTTAGCGCTAATTTATCGAGAAACAATATCAAATTTATAACGACGCTAATTGAAAAAAAGGTCTACTTTGTTGATTCACCTGTGCAACAAAACCTGTACTAAGCACAAATTAATTACGTGCTTTATTGGAGAATTGATGCGATTTACATTTGGTGGATGCGCCGCGCTATTTTTTCTTTTTATTCCCATGCAAGGCTTTTTACAAAATTAAATACATATCGGGGTATCTGTGCCAACTTTTGTGTAACAAGATAACTCGATTATGCATAAAAGTTTTTGCTTTAAGAGCAAGTCATAAAGTTTTCACCATCAATCAAAATTTTATGTCTTCTGAAAATATTCTAGACGGCGAAAATATGTGATTTAAACAAAGTCACGTTTGGCTGATAGTTGAAAAACATCACCATATTTGCACATACTGCGGCTCCGACTTGGCAAGAAGTCTCAAAGTGTAAGGTTCAAATAATATTTTTCACCCGAGTTGGTGAGAATGTTTTAATTATTTTGTAACAAGCGTTGGGTAAATTAACACAAATCATACATGTTGTTTGCGAGTGGAAACATTGGGATATATTCACTGGAGCTCGTTCACAGTTAATTAATATTTTTGTTGAACGAACAGTTTTAATTATCGATGCCATTAATCACTAGAGTTATTTTGATAGTAATAAATTGATTTTTTTCAGATATTCAAGAGTTCTACGAATTGACTCTTCTCGATGAAACTAAATCAGTCCAGGAGAAAACAGCGGAAACGATTAGAATTGCTAATAAATGGGAGACTAGCGATGGACCCATAGCTTCTTATACCAACAATGATGTAAGTGCTTTTATGCAATTTGTTTAACACGTGATCCTGTACGTTGCCTATCATTCGAAACTCTCGCAATTGCATTTTCCCCGATTCCAATTCTCTATTTGTTTGCTGAATTGACGTGTAAAGGGAAGTGGTGCAAGACGGAACGAATGTCGCTTACAAATCTCAAAACAGCAAACAACAGGGATTAGACGACGCAATGAAGAAAACAAGACTGTAATAGAAATTGATGGGACAGCAGGAATGTGGGGTGGGAAATTTTACACCCCTGTAAAAATAAGCAAGGGTAATATTTAGAAAGCGCAGTGAAGGATAAAACGACGATAATGTTCTCTGAACAGTCCTTAGGTGTCTGTTTTATTTTCGGAAAATAAATGTTTTAATTGGTGAAAAGGGACGCAGATAGCTATCGAACCAGAAGGCACATTCTGGAGTGATTTTCTCCACGATTAGAGAAAATCCGAGCCAGCGCAAATGCGCAAATAAGCCCGAGTTGCTTTAACTGACAAATTGCCAAAAGTCCATTAAAATAATATTTGAAAAACGTAAACGCTTTTCTATTCACGTTTGTAGAAGATGATCAAATTATTGCTCCATTAGTTAATGCCGTTTTTACTCTTTCACTATTCACAACGTCTAACGAAAGATAGATTTATTACAGAATCTTCCTGCTGAATTTATTGACGGCACGGTTGACAAATAGTCGACGAACTTTTAACCCTCACTAATAAAATTCCTTGAGGGTATCTAAAACTCCATTAAACTTAAAATCGCAAATAAACGCGCTTGTGATGAAATACTTTTCAATGCTTCAATTTTTTTAAGGTTTTAAAACGTTGCAATTAATCTCGGAGTTACTGCAACAAATATTCACACATCAAAGAAAATATCTCTGATTACAGTCGGCGTTTCCGGGAGTAATTACAGTTGCTGTTTGTTAATAGAAAAATTTCAAAATATTTGTCAAACTCCATGAGTTTTGAATTTTACGCCTCCTGAACAACAGCGGGTGTGTAGAGCTAAAGCTGGATAGTAATAACTGAAAATTATCACCTGGAAGCTGAACAACAATAGACTAATAAAATACATATAATGGCTGTGAACTAGAACTCCAAGGTGTTCTTCTAAAGTTATAGTGGCACTAACCTCTAATGGTAAATTTCAGGAACTGATTATTTTCATGTATAATATTTTTTTATAAAATTATTGCTTATGTATTGGTGCCAATATAATATTTACTGCAAAGATCTTAATCACTGCTATAGAGAATTATAGCCGCGAGCAATCTTATTGCTCTTGAAGTTAAAGTCTATCATTTTCGAATCAATGTCATATACATAAATTAAGAATAACATTAACAGTAATTTAATTACATATTTTAATACATAATTTAATAGCTTTTTTGACGTTACTGTTGGTTTTCGTCGCTGAATTTATTATGTTTTTTTCGGTAGTCGACGTAACAAACGTGGATATTATTTTTTTCGTAACCTTAAAATTTAACGAGTCAGAAAATGTTGCAATAATGATTAAGCGAAGGAATTTAAAAATGTCACTGTACTTGACCTTAATGTCAAATTTCAGCTTCTGAAAAATTTTACAAAACCAGTGTAATTAATAATAATTATTAAAAATGTTGAAATGAGTTATTTGCGTAACTTTGCAGTGATATCTCTCGCAAAATTCTAAAAGTGGTCAAAATGGTGTTTTTTTGTGAATGTCTAATTAACACGTTTTGGGTTGGTATAAGTGAGTAGAATTTTAAATAATGAACTTGAAAACAAAAAATGAATGAAAATGAAACGTGTGTTGTTTGCATATTATACGAGATGCGAATGTTGAGTTTTTTACAAACTCGCTAAATGAGTGTAGCTCCGGTTGAAAGCACACAGGATTTATCTTCAATCATCACTTTTTTTTCGGATAATTGAGATATGTGCTTGTGAAATAAACAAGGAATTAAAGATGGTATTTTTTACACTCTGAAATTTTACTTCGATAATGAAACTCTTTCGTTGAAATAAAAATCAGTTTTTATTACATCGAACAGAATAAATTAAACGAACAACAACGAATCACTTCTTAGTGGAGGACGGAGGCGGAGTAAGCGAGAGGAGCACCAAATTTGGCGATGGGGGCGGAATGGAAGACTGGGGCAGCTACTCTAGCGATGGGAGACTTTAGCGACGACGGTGGCGGCGAGGGTTAATTTAATGTTAAATGTTTCTTAATTCTGAATTAATAACACATACTGTAGATCCAGTTGACATATACCTAGTAAACATTTTATGGCTTAAGTCAAACCACTATTAGAAATAAAACTGGGTGTTGTAAACTGCAGCCGACAAATTTCTAGGTAGAGGGAAAACCGATGGTTGAATAGGCGTGCGCCTATTTTTATGGTCCCCAACCGCAAGGATTAGACTGTCCGGTCCTCTCATAATGTGGCCACAAAATTTACTAGGTGTATGTCAACTGGGTTTACAATACTATTCTGTTATTCTTTTTAAAAAATTGAAAACGCATTTTGTTCAAAAACTTCGCACCTCAACTTAGCAACTTAACGACTTAAGCCGACGAAATATATATCTTCAGTACTCGGGATATTCAGGAAGTTGTCTTGAAAACAATATCATAAATTTCATGTCTCTCAAAAAATTAAACTCGTTTGTAGCGACAATGCTTTTTTATTATATTGAACATAATAAATTAAACAAACAACAAATCACAACTTAGTGGAGGACAGAGGCGGAGTAAGCGAGGGGAGAGCCGTATTTGGCAATGGGGGCGGCAAAAGGAGCGGCACGGAGCACAGGGGAAGCTACGGCAAGGGGAGCAGCTACTCTGGCGATGGGGGCAGCGACAGCTACGGGAGCGGCGACTTTAGCGACGACTGGGGCGGCGAGGGGTTCTTTGTGGACAACAGCGTTGAATCCGTTGATGGGATCAGCGGTGTATTCGACGGTACGACGGGTGCCATCAGGATCAACGAGGGAGTAACTTCCTTGGACAACATCTCCGCTGCGAGATTCGACTTGGCTCTTGGAGTCTCCGGTCAAATGATCTTGTACGTCGTATCCGAAAGAGTATTGTGGGTTGGGGTCGTATTCGTCAGCGACAACGGGAGCGTGGGCAACAGCTACGGGAGCAGCACGAGCGATGGGAGCAGCATAAGCGAGGGGAGCAGCGAAGGCACGAGCTCCATAGTTGATTGGGGCGGCGGCGAGGGTGGCTGGAGCGCTAATGAGTCCAGCGCTAGCGTAGGCGAAGACGGCGCTAAGAAGAACGTACTGTAAAGGAAAATTTGCTTATTAAGAATCTGAATTGTTTTAATTTGAAGTAATGGTACCTTGAATGCCATTGTAACTGTTTGATTGTCAACTGACTTGTGCTGACTATTCAAGTATTGTCTTCGTCTTTTATACTGGGGTTAACGTTTGGAATTGCGCGGGTGAATTTCATAATTACCGCACCTTGAATAAGGTTAAGTCGTTCAAGTACAGGTTCTTCGGGTTATATCATTAACGTTAGCGAGTTTGAGAGCAAAGAAATGGGTGATCTGGTTTTTTTAAAACTGATAAACAATTCTTAATTACTTTTACCACTGCACTGGTCTGTTTAGTAATGCAATTAAACTTATGCTAATGAAAATTAAAATGATATCTAATAACTCCAATAACAGAGAAATTCTGGATTTATCAAAAGAAATTAGTCAAACATGATTTTAACTGTAATATTCAAGATGGTTACATCATAGTCGTCGATCGGCCTTGATTTCACAACCATTAAAAAGTGGTGGTGAGTGATAAATATAAGAAATATCACGTGAATTTAAGTCTAAAAGACCGACAGTAACAAAAACTATAAAATCAAAATTTCTAAGAATAATAATAGATTCAATTCCGGATTACTTCAAACATTTTTTGCAAAATATTTACATACAACATTCTTATGCCAATTTGTCATTATTGCCAACCAGTTTAAATTAAAGTTTCTCGTTTAAGCTGGATCTAACATAAACCCAATTAATGGTGAAATTTTATAAAAATTGTTAAGTCTTATAACATAACACATTGATTTTATTTCCGATAATATATTAGGAAATTACCAATAATGATATACAATTTCGTACAATTGACACGTCTAAACTGTTTCTGACGCACCACTAATTTCAGTAAAAGAAATACTCTAAGCTAAAGCGGTTGTATCGTTTCGGCGTTTTTTTAAATATTGCCACAATAATTTTTTTTTTGTTTTTATTTTCCTGAAATTTTAATGAAATTAGTGTGTGCCCTTAGGATACTCCAGTCGATTATAATAATAATAATAATAACAATAATAATAATTCCTTCTATCAACGTGTTGGTGCGTTTTAAAAAATCTTTCATTTGTAAAAATAATTGGAATTATGTATTGAAATTTATTAAAGTGAAGCTAACTAAATAAATACAAATATCAACCGTTTTCTGATTAATAGAAGTTATTCTTAAATTAAGAGTAGAACTTTTCAATGTGCAAGCATGTTTAAAGATTCCATTCACATAAGAAATTTGCTAATGTATGTTTAGAAGTTTGTAATGAAATTCCTAAATCTTTAGAAAACGGTGCGGTCTAATATGTGGGAATGAAACTTACGGGTTGAGTCAGAGGTTTCAGAGGTTTTCAAATACATAGTAATGCAGCAAAGTGTATAAGTGTCTTTTTTCTTGCAGAAAATTTTATTTGTCGAGGGAGACAGAAAAATAATGTTAATAACACAAGTTTTTACGATGAAACGTTGTTATTAATTCAAGTTTTTTCATTATTGGTTATCTTCACAGTACAACTCCTGAGTTTTGTGGTACATTGAACATTACATTCGTAATGGAAAATTGGCGGTTTTCTATTTAATCACTCGGTGTTTCCATGTTGGAAAATAAAGCACGTTTATAACATCTAATTTTTTTATTTTAAACGTAATAAATTAAACAAACAGCACATTACATCTTAGTGGATGGCAGATGTGGAGTAAGCAAGGGGAGCGCCGTATTTGGCGAGGGGAGCACCATATCTGGCGAAGGGGGCGGCGTAAGCAGCGGTGCGGAGCACTGGGGAGGCTACGGCAACGGGAGCAGCTACTCTAGCGATGGGAGCAGCAACAGCAAGAGGGGCGGCTACTCTAGCAACGGGAGCAGCGACAGCTACGGGAGCAGCGACTTTAGCAACAAGGGGTTCTTTGTGGACAACAGCGTTGAATCCGTTGATGGGGTCAGCGGTATATTCAACAGTACGACGGGTGCCATCAGGGTCAACAAGGGAGTAACTTCCTTGAACAACATCTCCGCTGCGAGATTCGACTTGGCTCTTGGAGTCTCCGGTCAAATGATCTTGTACGTCGTATCCGAAAGAGTATTGTGGGTTGGGGTCGTATTCGTCAGCGACTACGGGAGCGTGGGCAACAGCGACGGGAGCGTGGGCAACAGCAATAGGGGCAGCACGGGCGATTGGAGCCGCATAAGCTACAGGAGCGGCATGGGCAACAGCAACTGGAGCAATGGGGGCGGCACGGGCGATGGGAGCAGCATAAGCAAGAGGAGCGGCATGAGCTACGGCAACGGGAGCAGCGAAGGCACGGGCTCCATAGTTGATTGGAGCGTGGGAAAGTGTTGCTGGAGCGCTGACGAGACCAGCATTAGCGTAAGCCAAGACGGCACTGAGTACTACGAGCTAAAATAAAGAAACAAAAATATTATTTTTGAAGTTCAATAAGTAATTTTTGGTGAATTTACCTTGTAAGCCATTGCTGTGGAGATGTTGATTAACTTGTGGTGATAATAATATGGTTCCCGCTTTTATAGTGCTTCTTACCACTTGATTTTGGGTCCGGTAAATGTTGAAAATTGCACGGGTTAATTTCATAATGGCCACACCTTGGATCAGGTTAAGTTAGCAGTTTTAACCCACAAATTGTCTAATGTTAATAACCGAGGGTCAAGGTTTTCTGATTTTAACGAAATATTTAATGTCTTAGTAAACACAAATGCAACAATATTTCTAAAAAGATTAAATCAAAAAATAATTATTGTGATAATGAACTTAACCTTAGACACTTGTAACTTTTTATAGAATAATTGCCAAACTCATTTTGTAATTTGTAATTAAGCAATCTTTTTAAATTGTTGTGTTTTTTCTTAACAGCCACCAGAATAGTTTACATTGTAAACAGAAAAAAAAACTCAATGGTAGAAAACAATGCCGAAAATCACATTTTTCTGTCTGTCGTGGTTCCGGAGATATGGAGCACCGGCAATTCCAAAAAAACTGTCACCTAAATATGTATACAGATTTACATAACAAAATTTGTAATTTATTCTCGAAAGTCACAATTTTTTAATCGTGTATTAACTCTATCAAATTTTAAAAATTTTGATTGAATGACACTTTTGTGGGTATGAATATTTAATAAGCTAAGAAGTCGATCCAATAGACAGCAGTTTTGGCCATCCAGCCCATGAATGATTAGGTACGTTCGAATTGGTTGCTCGAGTGCATTTTTTATTATAAAAACTTTTTTGATAAACAGAATGGCAGTAAATCGCACGTTTTTTTTTGTTTTAATCTGATTTCAATCATATTCTTCATTTTGTTATGTGGAAATGGAGGATTTTTAAATATTAATATCTGAAAAGTGTCTCTTTTGCTGTAGAAATTTGTAATTAGGCACGTCTAATAAACATGTTAAAAATAGTAACCATGATAAATTTCGTTACTGTAGTAGCATTAAAAATAACAGAATATACAATTTTTTAAATCTTTAAAATTTACGGTAATAAAAGCAAAGCATTTAAAAGACAAAAAAAAACCAGAAAATGTGTATTAAACCTAAGCACCAATAATAATTTAAAAATTTGAAAAAATCCAAAGCACTTAAGAATCACAATTTATTCAATAGATCGCAAAAAATATTTTTTTTAAATTATCGTCTGAAAAGTAGGGAAATGAGTCTATAAAGTAGCAAAATACTAGAATTTTTGAGATGACAACAAAACTTTGGTCTAGAAGGCCTTACACATCTTTTCATGTTGGCAGTTTTGTTATCTTGTTGAGCAGAAGTCAGATTTTAGTAATAGAATCTGGTGAGCTGCAATTTCTCGCAGATACGTTTACATTGGCAACGTAATTCTCAATATTGAATTTAGTTTAGTATCCTGGGTAGCATAGCTAGATCCAAACTTGTCTGAATTTTGGCTATTATAATACTAGTAAATTTTATCACAATATAATTGATGGTTTTGGGTTTGAGAGTAAAGGATATAACGAAGAGACATTTTGGAGAAATACGACCAATTGACAGAAGAATTTTGATTTTTATTTTTGTTTTTTTTATATTAAACCTTTAACGGCTTGTATACATTGGAGAGAAAATCGTTCGACTTCCACAAGTTCCAGAGAGTCAACTTGCAATTGTACAAATTATTATCACTGTCTGACAATAACTTACGCGAGATATTTCACCAATCTATTCCCACTTTTCGCATCAACAATAGTGCGAAAAAAACGACTACAAAAATCTCATTATTCTATCTGACAGTAGTTTCAGAGATATACATAGAACACCGATAGATTAATGTAGCTTGTAAAAGAAATATTTTCGGCATCTTATAGTTTTCGGCATATTCAGGAAGTTTTCTTGAAACTTTCTGTTTTCAAAATAATTAAACTCGTTTATAGCGACAATGCTTTTTTATTATATTGAACATAATAAATTAAACAATCAACAAATCACAACTTAATGGAGGACAGAGGCGGAGTAAGCGAGGGGAGAACCGTATTTGGCAATGGGGGCTGCAAAAGGAGCGGCACGGAACACAGGGGAAGCTACAGCGAGGGGAGCAGCTACTCTGGCGATGGGAGCAGCGACAGCTACGGGAGCGGCAACTTTAGCGACAACGGGGGCGGTAAGGGGTTCTTTGTGGACAACAGCGTTGAAACCATGGATGGGATCAGCAGTGTATTCAACAGTACGACGGGTGCCATCAGGGTCAACGAGGGAGTAACTTCCTTGGACAACATCTCCGCTGCGAGATTCGACTTGGCTCTTGGAGTCTCCGGTCAAATGATCTTGTACGTCATATCCGAAAGAGTATTGTGGGTTGGGGTCGTATTCGTCAGCGACAACGGGAGCGTGGGCAACGGCGACGGGGGCAGCATGGGCAACAGCAATAGGAGCAGCACGGGCGATGGGGGCAGCATAAGCTACAGGAGCGGCGCGGGCGATAGGAGCAGCATAAGCTAGAGGAGCGGCATGAGCTACGGCAACGGGAGCAGCGAAGGCACGAGCTCCATAATTGATGGGAGCGTGGGAAAGGGTGGCTGGGGCGCCGATGAGACCAGCGCTTGCGTAAGCGAAGACGGCGCTGAGGACTACCAACTATCAGAAAAAAAAATTAGCCAAATGATTTTAGTCAATTCATTAGATGATTTACCTTGAAAGCCATTGCTGTGGTGATGTTGACTAAATTGTGGTGAGAATTGTATCGTACGCGCTTTTATAGTGGCTATTTACCACTTGATTTTGAATCTGGCAAATGTTCAGAATTGCGCGGGTAAATTTCACAATGGCCACGCCTTGGATAAGGTTAAATCAGCGGCAGCTCCACTCTACAAATATTAGCAAGTTCAAAACTAGTCATGCGAGTTTTTGAAAAATATCTGCAATACTCACCGAAAATACTGGATTGCATACATTATCCAGTTAATTTACCTCATAAATTCGGGCCAGTTATTACAAGTAAATTGAAAAATAAAATGCCAAGTTAAGAACAAAGAAAAATCTTACATATTTGCCATAATTTTGAACCACTTATTAGGTTGTACTTAATAACAATTTGTTTATGCCTGAAATAAGAAGAATAAATAATAATATTTAGAAGTATTTGTTTCTCAACAAAATCATTTTTATTTTATGTTTATACGCTTTTTTAAAACGCAAACTGTTGCATCATCCGTTGAACTCAACCTTTATCAAACGCCTCTTATAAAGTAAAAACAGCATGGATGATTGATTACTGCTTACTATCTCAAAAGAATGTTGTTACTTCTAGTAATACTCGTTGGGAGCTATTAACATAACCACCTTAGCTATTTATTGTTTCCTTATTTTTTCATTCGTGTAAAAATAGGTAAATAAACCATCGTATTACAATTGTTGCATTATTTAAACTGTTGTGTCATTTGATTGTAAACCAGTGCATAAAATGAGCCATGCGATGAACCATCCTGGCCATTACAAAATTCATTTCCTACGAGGTATGAATTATTTATCGTAATGTGCTACAGATTTAATTGGACCAGTGATTGACCCACATTCCGCAAGGTTCCTTTGACACAATAATATCTTAAAAGTCAGTCACCTGATATTTCAGTTCGTTAATGATCAAAATAAAGTTCATTGCTACTACTACAAACTATTGACGAAACAATTTCTCTATTTACGAATATCTAGAAATTCTAGTTGCATACAAAATTGTGAGCAGACTTGATTTCCGCATTAATTTGTCTGAGCCTCAAAAAAGAAAAAAAACTCAAGACTTGTCAAATTATAGTTTGTCAGACTAATTGTAAATGTTTGATAAAGTAGATTACATGTTCTGATCCAGAAGAATTTATGAAATACGTCTCGTTGTGGTTCTACTTTATTTATATAGCGCTTTAGAAAAGGAAGGATTTATTTGGTGACCTCAAAAAATATGCGAATTTATTTGTGTTTTATATTCGTCCTTTCCATATTTTAATCTGATTTATTGGGTGGTGTTAGTGGTTGTCCTTTGTTTCAGTATTTTATTTTCTTGTGCTCACATCCGTGCTCGAGTCCAGTTCTGTCAAAAATCCTTAAACTTTGCATTGTCTTTAAGCTGTTAAACATGATATTTCACATCCTTACTTGAGTACCTTTTTTTTGCGAAGGTCGGCTTCATTTAATTCCGCAAAAGAACATTAAACAAATCGGGTTAATTTTTGGTATAAATAACAAAATAAACGACAAATTTTCATTCCAACGTTTAACTCCACCAAAACGACATGGCTTTCAAATACGTTCTTTTGGCCGCTTTGGTCGCTGTCGCTCACGCCGGTAACCCCCAATACTCTTTTGGTTATGGCGTAACGGACCCTTTGACCGGAGATGTCAAGAGCCAAGTTGAAAGCCGAAGCGGAGACATCGTACAAGGTCAATATTCTCTTTTGGAGTCTGATGGCACGCGTCGTGTTGTTGATTACGCCGCCGACGGTCTCAATGGATTCAACGCTGTCGTACGCAAAGAACCCATCGCCGTAACAGCCCCAGTCCTCCGCGCCGCTCCTGCCATCGCTGCCGCTCCCGTTCTTCGTGCCGCTCCTGCCATCGCCGCAGCTCCCGTTCTTCGTGCCGCTCCAGCTTTCGCTGCTGCTCCCGTTCTTCGTGCCGCTCATGCTTTCGCTG
The DNA here is from genome assembly GCA_029298725.1 of Gnatocerus cornutus. NCBI lineage: Eukaryota > Metazoa > Arthropoda > Insecta > Coleoptera > Tenebrionidae > Gnatocerus > Gnatocerus cornutus. The sequence goes on from CM055514.1 coordinate 5,955,739, forward strand.
CTGCTCCCGTTCTTCGTGCTGCTCCAGCCATTGCTGCCGCTCCAGTTCTTCGGGCTGCTGCTCCTTTTGTTCACACTGCTCCAACTATTTCCACCGCTTCCGTAGTGCGCACTGCTCCATACCTTCGAGCTGCTCCAACCATTGCAGCCGCTCCTCTTCTCCGTGCTGCTCCAGCTTATGCCACCACTTCGTTCCTTCGCTCTGGCGCAGCCCTTGTACCAGGTGCCGCAATTAGTACTACTTCTGGAATCACCGCTCCTATTACCGCTTGGTAAAAATTTGAAAGAAAAAGCATATTTATTGTAAATAATGTATATCAATTTTGGAATTTCTGTATATACAAATAATAAATCAACATCTTAAATTGGAGTTTTAACACAAAAGCTAGAGTATTTTGTCTGCTTCCGGTTCTTGGTCACATGGCTCAGAAAGAAAGTAATTGAGCTGTTGAAAAATGTTGTATATTGTGTCGATTACCTTGTAAGGTCGACAACTAATTTAAGTAAGAACAAAAAAGACTGACATTTTATAACACGTCTGTTTCAACACAACAGACGATGATTTCTTTCGTATTTTTTGATCCGAAGGTTACATTGTTATAATTACAGCCAAAAATGCAGTCCGAAAAAGATTAGTATAATTCTAAGAAAAGTAAACTGAAACTTCATATATAGTAGCCAGCTTTTACCATGGCGTACCTGACTTTTAGAGTCGAATATTATCTTATTGCACTCATAATGTGGAGGGTGTAAACAGGCTATTGTGTCCGAAAATTAAAATTTACGACATCTTCAAGTAGGTAGAAAAAGGTGGACCCGTGCTTCTTCCAGGTATTAGCTCGAGATTATTATTATTGATCCCGACAATGTTTTCTTTTAAAAACGGTATTAAAGTTTTAATTTTTGCTTATTTATTTGAAAAACCCGAGAGACATAAATTTTTCAAACTTCTTCATTAGATTGATCTAACCAAGGTTGCCACATCATGAAATAGGTTGTAAAGAAAACAAAGTGAACAAAATTCGCCAAACAGTTAACATCAAAATGATTTTTCATACTTACCGTTCGTCTTTGTACATATTACCACATTTTACCACTCCAAATAGATTGTTTAAAAAAAACTTTTAGTTTACCGACATTTTAATGTTCGACTTAAAGTCCCCACTTTTTCTAAAAATTAAAGAATTAAGAACAAATACATAGTTAAACAGACTTCTTACAAAAGATTCTGGAAACTACCTATTTGTGGATTAATTAAACAGCATAATTGGATTGCGATAGAAATCTAATTTTGCGTATGTCAAATACGAGTGCAAATGGTACCGTTCTGGGAAAAAACAATGAGAAGGAAACGAATGTTTATAATTTATTTCGCAAATTCAGAGACATCTTGTTGATATTAAATTTTGAATTACTATCGCGAAATTAAAATTTCCCACATCAAATTGATTGATGTTTAAAAATTGTAAACTGTCCTTTGTCTTTATAACCTTAAAATTTATAAACGGCACAGCAAGTGTCAGAAATTTACTTTGTATGTCAGTCACAATGACAATAAAGGTTGATTTACATTGCCATGTCAAAAAGTGATTAAAAAATTCCTTATAATTATGTAAAATACACGTTACAACATTAAAATGATGCTAATTTTTTCGATCTCATTGTAAAATTTTGAAAACTTGATAGCCCTCGATTTTTTTAACTTGTTTAAAATTTAAATTAATAAACAAAAATTAAAAGCTTATCAACGTCATTAAAAAAAACACGGTGAAGGGATCAACAATCATCTTGAGCCCCCGCGCTAATACCCAGAAGAGGCACGGGTCCACATTTTTCTACCTACTTGAAGATGTCGTAAATTTTAATTTTCGGACACAATAGCCTGTTTACACCCTTCACATTATGAGTGCAATAAGATAATATTCGACTCTAAAAGTCAGGTACGCCATGGTAAAAGCTGGCTACTATACCTACCTCTTCTCTTTTTCTAAGAACTCATGACTCAGAGAACAAGGGGAGGTGCCGACAGCATTACAGATGATAAATTTTAAAACAAAAAATGATTAAGTTTAATAGTATTCGGGAAAAAATAAAAAAATAACAACCAATCCCAAAGGCTTATTTTAGAGGTGGAGTAAAAGTCCACCCCAATTTACTAGGCAACGAGAGAGTAATGTTTACTTGATCAATGGGTGATTGTATGTGTTTATAGTTACCGATTTTTAAATTCTGTTCTGCTTCAGGATTGGCTACTGTTTTTTCGCCTTAACTTGATTATTTTTTGACCTAAAAAATTTTATTTGGAAATTTTGGTTCAGAATTATTGTCTTCATAAGTCTTTTTTTCTCTGGGTCACGAGTTCTGGGACAGCCTGTATATTGACTTGTGTGGTCTGCAGTATTTCATACCATGTTAATAACTGGAGCTATTGGTTTTCCTTTTTTGGTATTTGTTGAACTTTAGAGATGACGGTAACTTGTATTTATATAATTATGTTTTATATGTACAAGTATTTTATAGAGATTAGCACTTTAAATAAAATATTTTTAATAAACAAAACAGATTATTCTACAAAATTACAGGGGATATTTTATAATGTCTAGCAATAGAAATAATTTAAAAATTTAAACCATAAATCATTACCTTTACAATTACTTGAATGGAGCTTAAATATGAAACCTTGAATGATCAGATCATTCGTCTTTGAACCATTTTTACAAGTACAAGTCCAAGTAAGTTTTCACAATTTTCCATACAAGGGTCTCATGCCATAAAACATAACAACTAGAATAACACAATAAATATTCAAAAATGTCATGTTGGCAACTGACATTTCGCTATTAAATTGTGGTATTCTTACGAAAATGCAGCAAAACTCTTTTTATTATTTATAGCGTCTTATTATAACAAATGGGAAGGTCGTAAACCTAGTACAAGGTTGAACTCTCTTAATACCATAAATTTTATTTAAATTATCTGATGTACAATTTAAATAGTACCAATTTTGAGCAATTTGCGCCCACACTTTGCACAAAGTCATATTGTGACATGTAGTTTAATTTGTTTCGAAATTGATTGTTCGAAGTGGGTTACTTGCATATTACTCAGAAAAACCGGAATTTCTCCTACGTATGTGAATTATCGGCTCGCGCAAAATGATGTAAATTTTTAATGGCTTCGATATTGGCAGAGCACATTTGAAATTTACTAGTAATGGAATTAATTCCGGTTCAGTCATATAATGGATTATAATCTGGGGATAAGTAAGTTTCCAATTAATTTCGCATAATAGAATCGGGTGCGTTTATTGACACCGAAAATCAGTTCTATTTTATTTGACGCTGTCGAAATTAACCACGCAATCCCGTTCAATTTAGTAAGTTGAATATAATAAAACCGTGCCTTTATTATTCGAAATTTGGAATATTGCGAACACGTTGTATCCTCATCAGATCAAAGTTTTAATTTTCCCAGTTATCGGAAAGTTGTGGTAAATCAATTTTCGCCGTTTGTGAATGAAAGGGTGTTAACTCTCCGATCATTTACCACTTCATAACAAATATAATAAAATAGACACATGTCATGAAGACGAAAATTGTTTCACGAAGAAATTACTTTCCCTTTCGTCAGGCGTGTCGACCCAGTTGTCGACGCATTGACATTGAACTCAATACCAAAGAAATGAAGCGACTTTACGAGAAAACTTTTATTAAGTTAAAATAAATTAATTGGTTTCGATTGAGCAGTCGGTTTAATGGAAGGCATATTTGGCAACGGGAGCGGCGTAAGCCAAAGGAGCAGCGTATTTGGCAACAGGAGCGGCGTAAGCCAAAGGAGCAGCTACTTTAGCTACAGCGGGGGCGGCGACGACGGCTTTGGCTACAAGAGGTTCTCTATGGACAACAGCGTTGAATCCGTTGACGGGATCAGCGGTGTATTGAACAGTACGACGAGTACCATCAGGATCGGTCAAGGAGTAACTTCCTTGGACAACATCACCATCACGACTTTCTTGTTGGTTTTTGCTGTCTCCGGTCAAACTGTCTTGGATGTCGTATCCATAAGAGTATTGTGGATGGGGGTCGTATTCGTCAGCGACAACGGTTTTGGCGACGGCGGCTACGGGAGCAGCGTAGGCATGAGCAGCATAAGCTGGGGCGGCGTATCCCAAGGGTGCGGCGACGGGGGCACCGATGAGGCCAGCACTGGCTACGGAGACGAGGGCGGCGAAAGCAACAAACTGGAATTAAAAATTAAGAATCCTAAAGGTGTGGACGTTGAAAATATTACCTTGAATGCCATGTCTTCTGAATGATCTCGATTAGTGATGCTTGAATTTTAACTTGGCGAGCTTTTATACTGGTTGTATGTTGTAACTAGGCTACTTTTCGCCCGGCACCGCCCTGCTGAAGGTTACCATCCTTTGTTGCACATGTGATTTTGAAGCACATGACATTTTGGACACACGTCGTGCCCCTCGAAGTATAAATTTCTAACCACAATTACCTCATGAGACACTGAAGTTTGCGAATTCCGCAAGAAAAAATCCTTTCAAAGTTTGATTGTTAGGATAAATTCAAAATACCCGAAGGCATAATTTTGAAGACGAGATTGACATGCAATATTTAGCTACAGCGTCAAAAGGACCAAATATAAGTTTGTAAATAATTAATAATCAAAGACTACTCTTTAATAATGCAATCTTAAAGAAGAAAAAATGTTTCCCTGTACATTTTCTAGGAAAAATACGTAACGTAATAAAACGTTAAATGAAATTATATTGCAATTTTTTTTGCCAAAGCTTTTACTCATAAATCAATTTATTTACGATGGTTCTAAATTTCAATCATGTGAAAATGTACTTTGATGACCGAAAGAATGTTAACGCATGGAGTGCTTTCAGTTACATTACATTTGGTTAAAATTTTGCACCTTAATAGGTTCCAAATTTTCAATAATAAATCTAGCCATGTAACAAATTGTTATAACCTCGCGCTGGCAGTTTTTTATGCAATATGGGTTCATCCTACTCACTAATCTTCTTTCCGACTTTTACTGCTATTTCTAGAGTAGATCTTATATTAAATAAATCTGGTATTTTAACAATCATTAAAGTTTAATCACTAATACTTAATTATGTAAATAAATCACCATTGCACAAATTAGTCGAAATGTTTAATGATTATTTTAACGAATAGGTACTTGCTTTATTCTAGTGTAGTGCTACAAATAAGAAAGAAATACCACCTACACAAATATCATATAACAAATTACAGAATTTTTAATGAGATCGACAATATTCAGTCGTAATAAAAAATTTAAATTAGAACAAAAGTTTGATTTAATATCCTAGGTGTAATCTTTACACAATAATTTAATTGAAATTTAGTTAATCTTGCAACTAATTCGACGATTACTGAGATTTGAGTGACGGATAAACCGTTCCATGTCACTTTAACATGATGTTAAATATTTAATCAAAATTAAAGAAATAAATGTAGGTTCTGTAAACCAGCCTTAGTTGCTTGAATACATTTACAAAGTTGACTGTTTATCTCTTTAGGCATTTTTTCTTTTAAAATAGTGATTGGAAAAATAAATCATCAAGCTATAACCTTCTTTTAAATATTAAATGTTGAAATAGATGGAAGAATGCTCACCGTTAATTAGGCAAACATTTTAATATTATAAAAGTCAAAAAAACAGTCATAACATTAACTTGCTTACAATTTTTATCTCTATTTTTCCATCATTATTCTAGATTAGTTTAAACTCGATACGCTTCTTGAAGAACTTACGACTGATTTCAAGTTCAGCTGTGGCATTGCAAATTAAAAATGAATGATGAATATGCAAATTTGCATTCGTTTGAACGTTAATTCGATTTTGAGATGTTATACTGTTTTTAGTACAATTTTTCTATCAGACTGAAGAATTGTTTGATTCATGTAGAAGAATGAATTATTGTGATTTTAAATGAAAGCACTTCAAATTTGCTTTCTGTTGCAAAATAATAAATTGAATAGTAAGTCGTATTTGGAACTAAAAGTGGCATCGGTAATGCAATAATTATAAATTGAAAGGAAGTTTTTTGTTAAAATAGTCTAGAACGTATTCTTTTTCCAAGATTTATGTGCTGTAAAGTGATAATAAAGTGCCAGATTATCTTACAAGTTCTTAACTTCAAAGTACCTAAACTTGAATTTTCGTATTGTTAAAATGAATTGCTCAATCGAGATTACGCTGGCCTAAATGAAATAAAAACGTAAATAATAATTATACACTTTATTGTGCTTATTTCTAAAATATAAAAGAATATGTACAAAAGAGAATCAAGTCTTATGACATTTAGTGGAGGTAAGCCTTAGCAACAGGGGCGGCATAAGCCAAAGGAGCGGCGTATTTGGCAACAGGAGCGGCGTAAGCCAAAGGAGCGGCGTATTTGGCAACAGGGGCAGCATAAGCCAAAGGAGCAGCTACTTTAGCAACTACGGCTTTAGCCACGAGAGGTTCTTTGTGGACAACAGCGTTGAATCCGTTAACGGGATCAGCGGTGTATTCAACAGTACGGCGGGTACCATCGGGATCTACCAAAGAGTAGCTACCTTGGACCACATCTCCATCACGGGTTTCTTGTTGGTTTTTGCTGTCTCCGGTCAAACCGTCTTGGATGTCGTATCCATAGGAGTATTGTGGATGAGGATCGTATTCGTCAGCGACAACGGTTTTGGCGACAGCGACAGGAGCATGAGCGATGGGAGCTGCATAGCTCACTGGAGCATGAGCGATGGGGGCGGCATAACTCACGGGAGCATGGGCAGCATAGCTCAAGGGGGCGGCTACGGGAGCACCGATGATGCCAGCATTGGCGGCGGCAACGAAGGCAGCGAGGATAACAAACTAAAAAAAATCAAATTTCTGTGGTAGCAAGAAGATTTTGTTCTTACCTTGAAGGCCATGTCTGTTGAATTGAATGCTGCGGTCAATTTGTTTTCGGGTTTTTATATGGTTAGGCCAAGCCAAACTGGAGTATTACCAAACTCAAGAACCGACCTTGTCAGGTATAACTTGTATCAGCGGGTCGATCACTTTCATTCGTGGTTGAAATTTTGTCTATTAACATCTGATTGTTTCGTATTGCGGAGGAACCTGCTTTGAGGAAATTGAGGTTGCAATGTTGGGTTGTTATCTCGATATCGTTTTAACTGTTTCAGAGTCCTCATGACTTTAAGATTTGTTAGACATCTCATTATAAAACAAGACTAAAACGACGAGTTTAATTGAGTAAACTTCTAATCATGCTCTTACAGCATCTCTTTGATTTATTACGAGCGTGTTATTTATTAAAACCTACTTAACATCGCTTTAAATATTGTTGGTGAATACCACAAGAAAGCTAAAGATTTTTAATTTATTATGTTAAGGTGACGTGAATAGTTAATGTTCTTTGATCTATCAAATGTTACGAGCAACTAAAGGATTATCGCTGAGCAAGAAACTAATTGCAGAACATTGAGTTCACTTGCGTGCTTCATCTACTATAATAGAGAACTTACATGAACAAGTACGCTGCAAGTGAATTCAGTTTTTCTGCATGTGCCCGCGAGTTTAAGTTATCATGTTATCTCAGTTTGGTTTTATACAATGAACTCTGTCTTTTTGTGCTTGATTTGATAAATTATAAGACCATTGTGATTATTGAAACTCCAAACGTCACTCTAATAGACAGCAAAATTTATAGCATTTTCAGGATCGATTGCCAGAATTGATAATAAATTGAAAAGGATGAAATCGCTGCATTTCAAATAGAACTCCAGTAATCAGATTACTCAGTAGGCAATAAAAACAAGAACTCTCTTTAACTTCAGACTTTTCTGATCTATAGTAAAAGTCTATAGATAAAAATGCACAAAAATTTCAAAGAGGGATGAAAAATAAATCCAGACGTTAACATATTATGGTTGACACGAGACTAATAAAATATACGGTAGAGGCCATTGTTGCTTTCCAAGCTGTTTACGAACCGAAATGGAATGATATCAAAAGGACAGTTGAAATGATACTGTGTTGAATTAGGTCGCAATGTCATCAAACAAAAAAATGGACAATGGTGGAATCGTTCATCTTGCTGTGGCGTCTCATTCTCACAATTGTGAATTAAACATTAAATTTTGTTTTTGTTACGCCGACATGTTTTATTTATTGGTGCCGGTCTACAGTACAAAAAATATCATAGCCGGACTGCTTGCGATATATTTAAACGAGAACAGGCTAAGATATTATGTTTAATTTTTTAGCAAACAATTTGTGGGCGCATTATTAAAAATTAAAGCAACAAAAGTTTGTTTTGATTTTTTTAATAAATTCAATAAATACAATATGTTTTGATTTTTTTAATAAATTCAATAAATACAAAAATAAATTAATTTGTTATATGTACATTATAACGTTTGTTATAATCAGTTCAGTGGTAGTAGTGGGCGGCAGGGGCGGCGAACTTGGCAACTGTGGCGAGGGGAGCGGCATATCTGGCAACGGGGGCAGCATAGGAGACAGGTGCGGCATATTTGGCAACGGGGGCGGCATAGGAGACAGGTGCGGCATATTTAGCAACGGGGGCGGCTACGACAGCTTTGGCTACAAGAGGTTCCCTGTGCACAACAGCGTTGAAACCGTTTACGGGATCAGCGGTGTATTCAACAGTACGACGGGTGCCATCAGGATCTACAAGTGAGTAACTTCCTTGCACTACATCACCATCACGAACTTCATGTTGGCTTTTGCTGTCTCCGGTTAATCCATCTTGAATATCGTAGGCAAAGTTGTATTGTGGATGAGGGTCGTAATCATCAGCTACGACGGTTTTGGCAACGGCAACTGGAGCAGCCACTTTAGCGTAAGCAGGGGCGGCGTAACCGTGGTAAGCGGTTGGGATTACTCCAGCCTGGGCAACGGCGACGAGAGCCGCAAGAGCTAAAAACTGAAACATTTCTCACAGTTAAAATGAATGCACTAAGTACGGTACTTGTACCTTGAAAGCCATGTTTGTTACACTTGTCAAAGTGCTTCGTGTTATGGTCTCGTTGGGGGCTCATGAGGCTTTTATATGCAAGTTGGTTGGGACTTAGCAATGGTGCAACTCTTCAGACACGCCCTAGCAGAGGCCATTCTGTGTTTCAAACAATACGCGTGGTCCTTTCATTTGCCCGCCAGGGTAACTACCCAATTATTCAACATTAGAATGATCTCATATTGTAATAATTCAGACGTAATGAGGACTGGCGCGGTTGTGGTGTGAACATCAAAAACACGGGGTTTAGCTGGAGGATCGTCCTGACTTTGATATGTCTGCTTGAGGGATGCATAACAGAGAGAGCAGAATATTTGGATTTGAGTTCGCGAAATTATTTGAATCATTTTTAATTTTTTGGACATTTGCAATTACCTGCATTAGTTGATTTAATTTCGTCAGGAACGCATGCGCATTGTAATGAATTTTTCGAAATGTTTATTTACAGCTCGATACTAAATGAATCTAAAAATTCCATTCCATTTCCTGTTTTACAAAATAGGGAAAATTCCTGCTTTTGCTGGAACTGAGCACTGATTTTTTATATTTGAATCCGTATAGTAATGATAATGTAATTATAAAGTAACAGAGGAGCAAACAAAGAAAGTTTTCTTTGGTTTTAATGAGGTTAATTGTCTCTATTTTGTCACCGAGCTGTTTATTGTTTACCTAAGAATCGCGGTGTATAAATGGTTGTCTACTAACTCTACAAATATTTAATAAAACAATAGCACTGTTGTATCTATTATTATCAGTTATTCGTATCAATAATATCGTTATGAGAAACAATTGTGCCATCATTTTCCCATCCAAAATGGCAAAGAAAGTCGAACAAATCGAACTTCGATGTAATCGTCAATTACTCATGCAGACTGCGTCACCTGCTGCAAGAAAGCACTTTTACTTTCATAATAGCACCTCTCCTAATGCGTCGTATAGAAATTATCAAACTTACACAACTGTTATAATTACTGGCATTGACTCAAATTCCGCGCCTTATAACAATTTGTTTTAAAGCTTACAGTATAAAGCAGTTACCATAATTTTCCAATTCGAGAAAAACACTTTAACCGTTTAATAATGAATTAGATTACTCTAATGGAAGTGTGGAGTTTTTGAACTCCGACATATCCCGGATTTCTCTCCGGAAAATTGACCGCTGTTGACACAAGCGATTCTACTAATGGAACGGCGACAACTTGTTTGACTGTCGGGAACTGAACAAATTATTTTAACGAAGGGGTTGAACCCAAAGTTTTTCTGGTTGATTTCTTGCTATTCGAGTGAATTGGTTTACTCCAAGTCAAGATCAAGGTACAAAAAATTAATTAAGTAAGACATGGCGGTTCAGCTTATCCGGTTACCGGATTAGTGACTTGCGAAGAGAGGTAATTCGCGATGAATAAGTACGCATTGTTGTCGGAGCCCAATTTTTTACACGCAGTTGTACAAACGAAGGCGCCGACTCTGCTGTAAAACTATTAACATATCAAACGTGCGATCATGCTTGACATACCGGAATAAACTAAGTTTCGAGCAGTCTTTGAACTGTCTGGAAGAACTTCAAAGTAGTAGGTGCACATCTAGTTCGATCCTATATTGGCAATTTGTCAAAAAGCATGCAGTTCTGTAGTTCCAACTAAAAGAATAATAATTGCGTATATCTGGGCGCAGATATTTTGGTTGACATTTTTATAGTAATCTATTATTATTCGAATCTTGGGTGGGAAAATTGCGATTCAACCGAATTTTTTCACGATACGTGTTGCAAAGAATAAAAATAAAACCATTTAAGCGAAGACGAGATCTATTCCACAATAAAAAGAAATCGGGGCAAATAATAGTAATTGTTATAACCTGCTGGTTTTTCATCTACTGCTAAGGGCGACAAACCATTAAAGCACCGAATCTGTAAATTGTACTCGGAATCAGTGCATCTCAAAAATCTCATTCCACATTTATATATTTTTCCATTTTTACATTGGTTAACACAGACAGATAAAAAGATCGGAATTGGTCAAATAAAGAGAACTGAAAACGTAAACTCGTTTAATGACATAAACAAAGCAAGAGCTCCACAAAGCCACACTCAAAAAACCGTCTGACAAAAAATTAATAAAGTTTACAAAGTACGTGCGCACTCGACGTAGAAATTAGGTGTTGAAAGTTCCAACAAAATAATAGAGAAAATTGGACAAACCGTTTAGTGTCAAAGGAAAGCGTCCATCTTATCCCGAATATTTATGCTAATTACAACGGTTTAATAAAAGAGAATGGCACGTAACTAAGACTAACGAGTCAGCGTGGGGACGAAACAAGAGGACTTGTTAGAGGGTCGCTTTTTATTTAAAATTGCTGTAAATAGAATCAGCTCGATGAGAAAGGCACACAACGGCATGAGGTGAATCGAATTTGGTGTTATAAAACAACATTATCAAACACGGATGTAGAAATTTCGTTTTATCGTGTTAAAATGAAGATTGATGTAAATTTTAAAGACAAATTGAAAATTTCTCTTACTATTGAATATTTGCTAACTTAATTCCATTATTTCTGGAGGAGCTCGATATACCTAAAAGCGAGATATTCAGAATATTACGATTCGTTCTTAATTTAAACATTGAAATGTTTGCACAAATGCGGAGTCATGGTTAAAACTGGAGAATTTAAATAAATTTCAGAGTTCGCAGTACTAATATTTACTCCCATTAAGTAGAAAAACTGATAGTATTGTTTTTACTTCATGCAGGTACAATTTATATCTCGTCAAACTATTGTTTAACTGGAAGAATTTACGCCACCACAAGGCGCGAAATTGTATTTAAAATTTGGAATTAACGATCGTGTGAAGTTTTATGCATAATCCTGAACAGTCAGCTCTATTGGTTTATGGATATGCTAATTTCTAATTAAATCTAGTTGTAAACTTCGCCAATTGAAGCGATACACAAGCATTCAGCCGCTTGTGTGGTCTATTTAAATCAAATTTCAGTTGAAAACTCAATTATTGGAAGAGGCGGCTAACTTTTCCAAGCAATAAATACTCGGTGGAACTAGACGAGCAAGAATATCAGGTCGAGCTTTCATATTCTTTTTATTACTCTTATCTTAAAAATATATTGTACACGGGTCAAGTCTATAAAACAGCTTTAAATTTAATAGTACTGGGCTCTAACATAAGGAACATTGTAAGCGCCATAGGTGTAGGGATAGGCATAACCGCTGGCGTACGCCACTGGACTTCCAACCACTTGGTGAGAGACGGGGGCGGCGTAGGCGACCTGAGATACAGGAGAGGCGTAGGCAACTTGAGATACAGGAGAAACAACGGTATCAACATTAGCAACGACTGGACTGGCAACTTTAGCTACAACAGGGCTGGCGACTTCAGCAATGACGTTGTTCGAATGCACAACAGGAACGGCTTGGACGAGAGGGCTTTTCCTGACAACGGCATTGAAACCATTCACGGAATCGGCGGTATAGTCTACAGTACGACGAGTGCCATCGGGGTCATTGAGGGAGTATTGACCATGGACGACGTCTCCGCTGCGAGATTCGACTTGGCTCTTGGAATCTCCGGTGAAGGGATCTTGGACATCGTAAGCGTAAGAGTATTGTGGGTTGGCGTCGTAGTCGGTGTCCACGACGGCTCTGACAACGGGGGCGTAAGCCACAGGTTGGGCGACGAGGGCGGCGCTGGACACGGCCAACAAAGCGGCGAAGGCAAAGAACTAGAAAAAAAGGTTAAATTTATTTCAAACACATCCGCGTTGTTGGAGATTAGACAAAAAGAGTGATGAAATTAGTTTAATGGACCTGAAAGGTTGGGGAAAATTGAAGAGTCATTAGATGAAACAGAAATTAATTCAGTGTCTATTAAATGAATTGTAACGTCAAAGCACAAGAAACGAGGAAAATGTTCGCTTACCTTGAAGGCCATTGTAGAAGTGCTTCGTCTGAAGAACACTGGGTTCGAATGATGTCCATGACACCCGGTAGCTAGGTTTATATAGGTCGGGCTAAGACACTTGCCGTTTTCCGAACCGGCGGTTCTTCTACACCACGCCCATGGAAGGTCATCTACGCTGGATTCACGCCAAAAAAGTCTCAAGAAAAAACGATTTTCTACGCTTGGTTACTTCAAGAGTTTACAGGCACTCACCTACCCACAATAAAGTCATTAAAATCTCTCGTGAGTATTCACTAAGTTATCGAAATTCTTTATGCATACCAAGCGAAAGGGTCGATCCTGAGAACGAAAAACGAAAATACGTAGGAAAAGGAAACGAAAATATTGGCAATAAATCAACCTATCAATAAAGCGTTTGAAAAATATGAGCAAGAAACGTGATTCGGATGCGTGACACTACAACTTATTAAATTTTACACAAAAAAGGGTAGTCAGTTAGGTTTTTGGGCAATTTGTCTCTCGTTGAATCAGTTAGCAATTTCCTTCTTTTTGGGATCATAAAGTGGGATTTAATCAATTCCACAACCGCCTTCTTTTCAAATCCATCTGTTTTACTCCAATTTATTTTTCTTAAATACTAGGAAACCCACAGAATCGGTAACCTACAAACTCGTATCACTTAACATCATTTTGTTTTTTGATTTGAAATTCAGATTAATTTTTATTAACATTTCGCTTAATAGTCAGACAACCATTTTTTAATTCAATTTGGTATAAACTCGTTTATTTGAATGATAAAAGGCTACAGACGTCTTTAGATCTGGAGATAAGTGTTATGTAACGAATCCTATTTTACCAAAACATGTGTAAAGGAAATAAAATTGCAACTTATTACAACATTTACATGAATTTCTAGAGTTTGTATTCTACTAGTTGGTAGTGCGGTGCCTTTATTCATTTACTATGACACTTCATGCCTTGCCAGCTACAACATTTACATATGAAACACAGGAGCTTGTCGTTCATTTACGGCTGTTCTTTGTTATGAAGATAATCGTTGGAACAATTGCTTCTAGGGAAGTTTAAAGATAACTTTGAATCTGAAGCTAACTGTAAATAGGAGCTTTGGTTTATAAATTTCTGCTAGCACTTTTATATTCACAAGAAGCAATGCATAGCAGGTTTCTAGCATCTAAGTACTTTCGTAGAAGTATTATATTGTTTGACCTTTTTGTCTGCTGAAATAATGAACCACGGATCTTTATATTCAAACGCTTGAACTCATCTTTTTAACCGAGGCTAGAGAAATTCATTACGATCCAGACAAGACCAAGCGTGAAAAATAATTAAAAGTCTGCAGACTGGGAGTAATTCAAGTTTTCGTCATTAATAGAGCTCAGATGACAACCCGGAAACGGAACTGATAGGCCATTCTAATTTCTCGTTACTAAACTTGACATTTCTAGTTTGTTTATTCAGCCGTAAAAGTGTGTCTTTAGGCATATACGATCCTAAATTTAATTTTAGTGGTTCTACAGAGAATGAAAATGTTTTTTTTATTGGTTTTGAAACATGTAGTAAAATCGTAGTTTCAAGACTAGATGAATGTCGCATATTAGATCTGTAGGAAAGTTTAACTTTTATTCTATCACTTCCTCACCCTGTTTTATTCATATGAGACCATTAAAGTTGCAGTAAAGCGGGATAAGCGGCATTTAATGACAATATTAAAGTGGGAGAGCGCGCAATTTCAATACTTGTAATTGAAATGGTGTTGGAGAATTTTGCGTTTAAAATGGTCAAAGGAAGCCAGCCATTACGGGATGTAATAATTAGTATGCAGCCGCTTCGTCCAATTACAAGTTCAGTTCAGTACACTCCAAGCTATAAAAACCCAGCAGTAATGCAATTTCACTATCAGTCATCCATTATCAGCCATCATTATGACAGTGACGGTAAGACCGTAGGTGTAGCTTTATTATGACAACTGATTTATTTTATGTTCGAATCACAGTTTTTCATCATCGCTGCTTTATTGGCTCTCGCAAATGGCGATCTCATCGGAGCACCTGTCGTTCCATTAGCAAAGTTCGTTCCTAGTCCTTTATATTCATTTGCATACGACGTCAAGGATTCCTTAACTGGTGATTTTAAAAGTCAAGTTGAAAGTCGAAGCGGCGGATTCGTGCGGGGGCAGTACAGCGTTATTGATCCTGATGGTACAAAACGAATCGTGGATTATACCGCTGATCCTATTCATGGATTCAACGCTGTTGTGAGGAAAGCTCCGATTGTTCCAGTGGTTCCTCCTGTTGTAGCACCCGCTCCGGTGGTTCCGGCACCGACACTCGCTAGATTCGCGCCAGTTTTACCAAAGCCTGTGGGAATTCCTCACTACTTTTAGATGGAGATGTAAATCCAACTTTGCTTGATCAATTTACAGTATTACAAGATCGTGTATTTATTATTTTTTAGAGATGAACACATAAATAAATAATTTTTTACAAAATCCGTTCGGAATGCGCCGACTATTATTTTAAGTGACCATTATTCTTACCAATCAGGTTTTAGATTGGATTTACGATTCTACCTGAAGAATTATGAACGACTTGGATCAGATTATTACTTTACTTGCGGCATCGGTATGGATCACAGAAAAGAACGTTTGGTCACTCAATTGTAAAGCATTGACTCTTAAACTAAAAAACATTGAAAGCTGATCATACTGTATTTATCAAATTGAAACGTTATTAATAATTAATAATAAATTAAATTCTGCATATCTGTACCAATTTTTTCCTTTATGTGCATAAATACTTGTTGTTTATAATTAATTTTGCAACATCAAACATAAAATAAATAATAACTAATAAATCAATATGCAGAACGTTATCAGCAACTATTTATTTGAAGTTAATGGAATTACTGGAATTAATCTGAGAACCTAATTAAACCTTTTGATTTAACAATGATCTCGAATCACATCAATTCAATTAAGTTACTTCAATCTACGATCTAATTTAATACAATTTATAAAAAAGCGATTAGCTGGTCGTAATATTAAATATTGATAAGTCTTTTTAAAAATATGTACATTTTATTATTTGTATTACGCTGCATGTTATAATAAGAGACATATCAAAACGACTGTTTTACAATTTTTATGATATGACATTATCCCTTCTTTGAACAGATATCTAAATACATACTTACTTATTGACATTGTTCAACCAACTAACGAACTCATATTTACTTTCCGCAAATTGCTCTATCTCTAATGAAAAAGTTTTTAACGATCATGAGCTTTGAGCTGTTTCATAATTTTCCAGAAAATTCTTCGTCACATTTCCAACTTTCGCAACAAAACAAACTTTTTCCTTTTAGTCAAGTATTTCTTATGATTTATGAGGACCCAATTGCGAACTTTAAACTACCATTTTCTTAAAACAGATATTTTTCATTTATAATTACTTCCAAACAAGCGATAAAATGTCAAATCGTAAAATTTTAAATCAACGTAATTGCGTAGAGGAACTTTAAAATTATCACTAATAAATCATTTATTAATATTTTTATTTAGTCGATACAAATATGTACATAGGGCAAAACAAATAAAAGGCATCAGACGATTATCTATACAGCATATGTGAAAGGAGCTGCCACCCTCGCAAATCCTCCAGGATACGCAAAAGGTGCAGCAGCATACGCAGACAAAGCTGGGGCAGCAACAACGGGCGAAGCTACAGGGGCGGCTAGTCGGGCGACTGCAGGAGCGGCAACAAAGGGTGCTGAAAATGGTCCTGCAAAAGCAGGAGAAGCTGCATATCTAGCTGCAACCACGGGCGCTGCTGGAGCGGCTGCATATCTCGCTGCAACCACAGGCGCTGCAGGAGCAGCGGCTACGACAGGAGCGGCAGGAGCTGCAGCGAATCTCGCTGCTACTACAGGGGCGGCAGGAGCGGCAACAACACGAGCGGCAGGGGCGGCTACCACAGGAGCTGCTCTTGCAACAACGGGCGCTGCTACTACTTGTGGCGTTTTGCTAACAATGGCGTTGAAACCGTTAATTGGGTCGGCCGTGTAATCTACCACTCTTCTGGTGCCATCAGGTTCGAGTAAACTGTATTGTCCTTGAACGACATCTCCGCTGCGACTTTCAACTTGACTTTTGGAGTCGCCGGTGAGAGCGTCTTGGACGTCGTAAGCGAACGAGTATTGAGGGTTCGGGTCGAATTCAGCAAGACGTGCCACTGCTACTGGGGCTACTGGGGCTACCGGGGCAACTTGCGCTACTGGAGCACCCACAACTCCGCCTCTAGCGATGGCCACTAAAGCTGCCAAGATGATGAACTGCACAAAAAAGTCCATTTTAGTATTAATTAGATTAGGATCCATCTAAATTGTCTTGAAGCCACTTTTTCACACTTCTCTCAGCACTTATTTCATTTTAATCCACACAGCACTTTCCACTTTTTTTTCACGTAATACCTACCTTGATTGCCATGACTTCTAATTTACTGGGTTGAAGAAGATCGACTGATGGTTAACTCAACTTGTGGGTGGTTTATATAGTGAAGACATTAACATTTCACAACGTGTCAATTGTCGATGATGCATACAAAGTGTTCATTTGGTAATCGAACTTCGCCAAACTTTCAGAGGACCACTAAATAACGCTTTTACGTGGTTTCGTACTCCACAATAAATTTACTTTGTTTTACAACTCTGCTATTGTTTTTCCTATGCGAAAACAGTACTTAAGAAGTTAATTAAATATAAACTGAGGCTGCGATGTAAGCAAATTAAACTCAAGTGAAATTAATGAGATTTAAGACACACTCCTGAGGAATAAAAGTTTTCTTTAAGTAAGAAAATTAAGGGCACTTTAAACTTGAGCAAGTCTATTATTATTTCTACCAATTTATTTTGCAATATTGTTAGTCAATTGATAGAAAACGCTGTTACGCGACCCGTTATTCGTATTCAGATTACAGAAGCAATCCGCGTCCGGAATTAACAATGCTGAAGGAAAATCCCAAATTATTACATAACGAGCAAAAGACGGTGGCGGTTAAAACAGATTTATGCGAGGAAAAAATGGATCGATCTATACTGTCAGCTGTGGCTGATTGACCTTTCTAAACTATAATACGAAAGACATCAGTCGAGAGGATTTGCATGACAAAAACCTCAATCCAAATATGAATCAAAAGAAGTCTGTAGTGTGATACGTCTCAAAGCGCGGTAGAAATTTCATTACGCACCTCATCAGCTTAAGGGTTTCTTTCTCTCGCTGCATTATTAGATCTATTTACACGTCGTAAAATTCTTATTAAATTCGCTCACATCTAGCACAGCGATCAATACTTCAAACCGAAATTAATAAGACTTCAGTACGAATGCACGTCTAGGTAAAGAAAAATACAAGTCTTGGTGTGAAGAAGAATGCCAGTTTATTAGTTTGAATTTCAAAAAAAAGTTTGTTTTTTTGCGAAGAATGCACTCTATATTGTCATTTATCTTTCAGCACATTCGTATTTTCTTCGGAATTTTCTCTGCTCGCCTCTCATAATTCACCGTTTAAATCCCCGAGGATATTACAAAATTCAGAAGTACTGTGTCAGCAGTATTTGCTTTCCATCGGCATTGCCACAATGTTTTTACGTTTAAAATGGAATAATAGGGAATCCTTTTTAGTAGATCCAAACACATCCCATAGAAAAGATCGTGTTTATCATGAGCAAGCGACGTGAATACCTATGAAAGATGTATTTATCACACCTTTTTGTCCGGACCAATAAAAGTGGAGTGTTACGTATAGTATGGCCTTTGGAAAATACTTTTAAGACACATTTTTATGAATTTGGGGCTGAGACCGAATCAATAAAATATTTTAACATAAATTAAGACAGTTCTGGTTTTTTTAAATTTATTAGATAAAGTTTAGATTTTCAGACGAAGGTCGCGTTATCTTGATTTCGATTCATGTTTAATAATTTTCAAATTTAAGTGGCAAATTGAGCTTGAAAGTGGAAAGCTTCGAGCAATTTTTTTGTAAGAATTTTTCCGTGCTTTTATCGTGGGTGAAATATTAACATGTAAATTACTTGTTAAATGCGTAAATTTGTTCTATGGTAATATTGCGCCAAACATACATCTGTTCAAAAGCATTTAGCGTATTACAAGTCCTCTTCCATTTTCCATTCCACTTTTCAAACAAACAGTGAAACATATCCATTATAGCCGTAATTATTTAGATATATGATCTCTGA
Source organism: Gnatocerus cornutus (assembly GCA_029298725.1). Taxonomy (NCBI): domain Eukaryota; kingdom Metazoa; phylum Arthropoda; class Insecta; order Coleoptera; family Tenebrionidae; genus Gnatocerus; species Gnatocerus cornutus. Next base: position 5,974,993 of record CM055514.1, read on the forward strand.
ATTTACGTTCATTTATCAAACTGTCGTTGTGTAAATTTAGTACTTTTGAGGGATTGTCTGTGTTAAAATATTATCTATTATCCTAAACTTCTGACCTGTAGGCAAGTGGAAATTTATTAGTTGAACTTGATTGAAAACTAATATTCATTGGATTTTTTTAGTCTATTATCGTTTCATTGACTTTACAACCTTACCTTGAGAAAAATCTATTTTATTTGAGTTGTTCTAGTTCTGAATTATAATCAAAGGGTGTGGTCGTCGGCCCATACCTGAATCAAGTTTTTGTATTTTTTTAAGTAAAGATAGTCATTCCAGCTTGCTTTGAACATTATTATTCCATACCTTCTTCGTCCCAAAGAAAACAAAGTTGCCTAAGAACGATAACGGTGGAATTAATGAGTTTTTTTAACCCGAATATTCGATGTAGGTACAGACTGCCACGCCTTTTGCTTTCTTACACATTACCCGACATTGACACACTTTTAGCACTTGCATTTTCGTATCTCCGTCTTGATCTACTATTTTTACACACCTGACGAGTTACGCAACAACTTTATATAATCTGGAAGATGTAAGAATATTATTGAATTGTCGGGAATATTAAATTTTTCCGCATTTTCCTTCATAAACACTTGATGGAATTTTTGAATCGCTCTTGTTATTTTTAAAAATATACCATAGAGGTTTTCCGCACAATGCACTTCTTATAGAACGTCGATCGCGATTATTATCGGTTTCATTGTCGTAAATTGTTAGTTTTTGAGTTTCCCGAGAATAACAAATAACTTTTTTTTCCAAATAAATTGAAAGTTAACAAGGTGCCATGTATCAAATAAAACCTTTTCATCGTTTGAAATCTCCTTTAATTTATCGAGAATCAATGGACGACTGTACAGACAAATAATTCTGTATTTTTTGTGAACGTGACAGGTCATCAATTCATTGTTGTGGCAAGTATATAATTTACTTTCAAATTTATGGTTGACATTTATTCAATAAAGCAATCACGAGTTATCGCTGGCCGAGAATTTTCGCGTTGTGATCCTGAAAATGAAAATTTATTTTTGGATGGAATACGATTAGTTTAGACGATAGTATTTTTGGCAGAAATTGTCTTTGTGCACTGCTTTGCTTTGTATTATACTTAGACAAACTTTCCATTCTTATTAGCCAAGCTGGGAGACACAAAGGCCGCCGTAATGAACTCCGTCTTCACAAAAGAAAAATTAATTCAGTAAATATTGTCACTGTACTTTAGTTTGTGATATATGGCGCGTTGATAATTACTGTCAACCTCAAATTTATAAATTAACGAGGATTCTTAACGAAATAACTTTTCAAAAGTTTGGAACATTTTTAGATGAATATGCAGGAAATATTCCATCGACGCTTAATTTTAACAACACCAACACTGGAGAGGATAAAGAAAATTTCTCCGGCATTCTCTCGATAGAATTTAATTAAATTATACGCCAAACATTTCCAATACCGGACAAAAGCTCTTTTCCAATTACCCACTTAATTACGATTCATTATGCAGGTGATAGCTGATCTAGCACACTACAAAAGCTATATTCCTTTAAGCTCACAGAGGAGAAAAACTTTACATTTTTATTAACATCGTGACGAGATAAATTAGTTTTTAACCTGCACCGATTAAGCAACATCAAAGTGTGAAATTGCAAGAGTGATACCATCAAGATAAATTTTCAATTAACTAAAGCGGGGCAAATTTGGAGAGAATAAATAATTATCAGCTGCGCCCCATTACAGTGTTCTACAAAATTTTCTGTAGGTGTGCCGCTAACAGTGCTAAAATTTTGAGTAGTGATTGTGCGGGTGTGTGTTCGAATTGATACAATTTGGACTAATGAAAGTATTCACACGATAAATTCAATTATTGTTATTCGAAAAATATATGAATAATTTGGTTTTTTATTTTACCTGTTATTTTACGCTCTAAATTGATAAACATGACGCAGTAGTTATAGTTCGATTTAAATTAAGTTTGCATTGGTTTAGTTTATTCCGTTAGCAAGAGAACATTGTTTTATTGGGAACTTTTCAAATAATTTGGCCGTCCAAACTCCTTTGATCTAGAAATTTTATACTCGTTTGGAAATGCTTTCTACGAAAACTTAGTAATTAAACTTTTCAACAAACTAACGCCAAGACGCCTCATCGAATAGTTTTAGCTCTTGTTGATAAGCTTTAATTAATATCTGTTTTAATACAGTGAGAATACTAAACGCAAACTTAGCTATAGCCGTCTAATTGAATGACGAAGCAAAATAACTAATGGAGAGAATCTGTTGTGCGAATTTCCGATCTTTTCCCTTTTAATCCGTATTAGATGAGTTTCGACTCTGAAGATTGCCAATTTCTTCAGGATACAACGATGCTACTCTGATTAGATTCACATCTAAAAGTTGGGATGTCCATTATTACGACATACTACAAACTACTAATGCAAGCTCCCACTAAACGAAAATGTTTTGAACTTTGAAGTAGAGCACAAACTAATTAAAGTAATTACACAACAATGGCAGTGATTTTAATTTAGCAAATTTTTAATTAGTCTGTCTGGAATATGGAAAACGTTGCTTTTTAAACAGGGGTTCCCTGATCTTCTGTCGGCACCAAGCTCGAATTTATCGAATAGTTGAATGTCCAAGCTTTGTCTGATATCCAAGATCAAATTCTTTTTCATTCCAAAAGGATTGCACGGCGATATTGAACTTTTTACGTTGTCTTATGAGTCGGCATTTTTGTTAGGAGCTATGTATTTGTTAATCTAGAAAATTTGGTTTAATTTCTTCTATGATCGCGAGGGTAAAAATTATGCGCATAATCCATTTTAAGTGTGATTTAATTTCACCGATTTATCGGCCTTGTTCACATCTGTCCCACCCATGAGCGGAGCAAAGAACATGACAAAACGCTGTCTCCCGCCTCCTCTACAGAACAATTTGCCAAAAGGTCAAGATTTAATCTAATTCCACTGAAATTATGCAATGACATGGGCGGTGATAGGGGTGGCAACATTTAAACGCTGACAGATCCCTGCAATCCTTCATTCTGCGATCCACTTTGAACGAAGAAATTTCCTCTACGCGAACCCCATTTTATAATCGTTCGTACAAAAACCAGCACTCAAATGTCAAAGCATTACCAATAACTTACAATTAATGTAGATCGTGCTCTTGAACTATAAGACGTGTGCTCGTAATTTTTGATACGCTAATGGTCTTCATTTACATTATTTCGACGATCGTAGGAAAAAAACTGGACCGCGTAGGCAAAATAAGTCGAGTTCATTAATTAAAACCCTTTTAAAAGGCGGCCCTACCACGAAAAACGTAATGAAAATTTTACATGCACAATAAACGTTAAATCTTCGATGCGATTTATTGTAGTTTCCATTTCCATCCCTTTTAAACGGAATGATTAATCAGGGTGTGTTCACTTTCGTCAATTAGGGAAGCCTTAAAGGTGTCTGCTTTAAAATTGTCTAGTGGTTGAGAAATGGGGGTTAGCGGAGATTTTGTGGAGATTTACTATGGCAAGACTAATCTATTGTCGGGAAACATGTCAGTGTATTATTACCAAAGTGTACAGGTAAGCTGCTATAAATACAGACACGCCAGGGTGAGGAGTAATATCTTTCAATACTGTGAACGTTTCCTAGCGAGGCAACAATTTCTGCTTAGTCTTGTTAGTTTTCTGACGTTGAAGCGTACCTCATCGATGCTCTAGTTGTCTTGACATATTTTAAATTCGAAAAAATTAATTGGGAAATCTCGAAATAAAAAAATGCTTTATAACGTATTGTAAATTTCTTCAGCAACAGAAATTTAATTGCTATTATTGAACGCTGCATATGGGGTCAAAATGTAAATTACAAGAAACAACAAATGTTTATTTTTAATTTTTTAAAATAGTAATAACGTGGAACATTTGTTTGTTCATATAAACATGTATCATATCATATCTACATCTTTTTGTTGTGTTAATTATTATTGGTCGATAATTGAGTTTTTTGTAGTACACGTGCATTTTTAAACGAAACGTACCTTTATGATCTGAAAAAAACTTTGCAATTTGTGTCTAAAAACTCAAATCAATTATACAGTATCAGTCAACTAATTAGCACCATGAAATAACGTAGACTTCCCGACCCATATCAAAGCAAACTAATCAAATGCTCCAAAGCAACAAAGCAGCATGTTTTCTCTTTAGAGTTAACTGGAATTTTCTCCAATTAATTGGTAAAAACCGACCCAAAGTTCCAGAATGTGTAAAGCCTAGACATAAAACGTTAGCACAATCGTAAATTTTTAACGCCCCATCGCCAAATTGGAACATAAATTCATTTTTTGTGGTTGTCTTTCTGTATAATGTGCACGTATTTTATTGGGACAAATGTAAATTATAATTTACAATGTTGGACTATAAATGGGTTGTACAAACGTGCTGTGATGGCCTTATTTTTCTGTGCTTTCTATTCTAGAGAGCATAAATTTGACATTTTTGGGCACTTTACGATCTCACCCGTCATGAAATTTACATAATTTCACATAATTTTGACACGGACGATGAAAAGTTAAACACTAGGGTCTTGTGATATTTTTTTAATAACAACCCAACCTTTTTACGGCAGAAAAGGGTGATGCATAGCATATATGGACGCTGCAACATGAGAATTTATATTCGCGCCCTGCGTTAAAAAGATGAGATATTAGATGCAGAAATGTTAGAGGGAGCATAAATTTTTAACAACAATTTAAAACGTGTTCATCGTAACTATAACGGATTATTTAGAGAAAAATATGGCGCTCGGGGATTCTTCAAACCCCATTTCGGTCGGAAATTAAATGACATATCTCCATTAATGTATTGTTTATTAGTTGGTTATTTAACGAATAAATCGTGGTTAATATCAATCGTTTATTAAAACGAACATTAATTCTCTGTTGATCACGTTCTCGGTTAAAAGAGACTGCAACCAAACATACAACCATAATTAAATAAAAACCATTAATTCTGTTTGGTTTTCTATCGATTTTATAAAAACTCGGGCGATATCAGAATTAATTCCTGTTTTTTTTTTCAGGGTGGAACAACTATTCCGAACGTACTTCATGGCCAGTCTGCGAGCAGAGAAAATTTATCGTATATTCAGGTAAATGAAGCGTTTCATTGTAAAAAGTTTTGAAGCTAGAGAACAATTTACCGAGGGTAATTGCTTGTTGAAATACGTGTTGTAGTGAATAATTCATCGGTTAAACACTTCGTTGCAATTAATTATACTAAGACCACCCCAAAAAGGCTTTCAAGTAAGGATGTAAATTCCCGCCACTTTTCTTCTATTTAAGTAAAGCTGAAAATAAAATCAATAGTTTCTCCCTTAGTCGATAGACCCGAATTTAGATGGCAGCAGGAGTCCGGCTGGTGTAGAACGTTCCGAAATTCAACAGCGCACTGTTCCGCGCTGCTTGAGAATTAAAGAAGTTACTGTTAGATGTCGTGGTTGCAGGACTCTTGCCACCATTCCTGCTGAAGCTGAAACTGAAAAGAACGAAGGAAGAGGTTGAAATGTGTCTTATTACAGGAATTTCAAATTCGCGAAAAAAATCACATCTTACACCTCATCCCGTCAGAATTACCTGTTCCAAACAGGATGTTTTACGTTCCTGCAGGAACGAGATTCATTGTAATGTAAAGAATCGCATTTTTCGAGCTCACATCTCCATTAAATATGATGATTTTTTTTGAAAATTTTGCATGTTTTGTGCAGGCAGTAAACACATTCTCGGTGACGATTTCGGCGGTGTTTCCTTGACAACCGTAGCTGCGCCAGGTCAAAACGCATGGCAACGACGACGATTTTAAGCCCCTAGTAGTACGTTGCACCGGGCATGCTTATTTCGAACGTAAATAACAATTTTCAGTTCTTAAGTTAATAATAAATGACGCGTTTGTACCAACAACCAAAGTGACTGTAACTGTTGACGAGCGCTAATCCGTTAAATCGTTCCGATGCTGTCTAACCCCTGTCATGATTAATCCGTTGTAGCTATTTTTAGACGAGCTGATCGTATTTTTCATAGTTTTAACTAACTGTTTATAACATAAAACCAAGTGTTCGCTATAAACGGCGATAGGTTAGCGTGAAAGTTAATTCGTAACATCCCGAAGCACCTCAAAGAAAATGAATACATCAAGAGTGCGCCAAAAAGAAAAGTAACTCAAATTGCACGGGTACAGAGCCGTTTTCTTTGTGTTGGTTGCCACGTTGCAATTATGTTTGTAACTTTTCAAAAAACAAAAGCGCCAACCCGAGAGAAAATTAAGTTTTGTTTCTATGAGCTCAAACAGAAGGAATAAGAGCAAAAATCTAATAACAGTTCTGTGGAAGTGAAGTATCAAAACCCTGATATTAATAATTGAATAAAATTTTATTCTAGCAGGTAAATGTTTATGGCAAGTACAAAGTCTTATACCTAATAAATGTCCGAAGAACAAACGTCAATAAATAAGATTTATACTGTTACGATTAAACAACAAGTTTGCGTAGTTTTAGTAAATAAATTGAGTGATAGAGAGACCGTCACGGAAATTGTAACTCTTCATTGAAACCATCATTTTCTAACAGTTTTGACATCAACTTGTATAAACTTGCAGAATTATGTTTTCTTTTCTTAGGAGACTTAAGGTTTCCCTTCGGAAATATAAATTTCGAAATGTATCTCAATACTGTTTTAGCTCGGCTTTTTTAGTACATATACCTAAGCTGCGAATTATATTTTTTCTCCTAAAATTTTGTTTAACAGAATATGCTCATTTATCACAAAAAATAGATTTACGTCCGGATTTCGTTGTTTAATTGTGGTGTGATTCATCGGATATTTTAAAAATAGTTAGGTGATTCTACGTGAGAGGTTTCGGTAACCATCAAATTACAAAAACTAAACAAAGTTCTGTTTTTCAAATTTTATTCGTAATCTATTTCGGTGTATTTTTATTCCGAAGTTTTCAGTGCACCGTATCTCCGGAACTACGCGGCTTTCGCCATCGTTTTTCTCACACTTGTGTTGCTAAAAATTTTATTTTACTATTTGATAGGGTTTTGAGGTAGCTACTTCACTTTTTGATAAAAAAAAAACTAAAATAACGTGAGAAAAATGTTGATGTTATATCATGTGAAATGCACACATAAAACTGACACCTTATCGGGAAAAGAACCTGCAAAGAATTAATTCGAAAAAGGTTTCCTATTAACTCTAAATCAGTTTTGAGATTGTGAATGTTCGCGCTAAAGTAAATCAATAAAACTGTTTACCCTTTACTGCTTCTTAGAGAATTGTAAATATTTAGCGATGCTAATTATGATCGTTTTCAAGAACTTGAGAAATCAATACATATTTAAATACTTGCAATAATATTAAAATTCTAGATAACTACATAATAATAGCTTAATAATTAGTTTGGCGTTTTATTGTTTTTTGCAGCTTTAAAAGTTTTGTGTTCGGTAGACTAGTTTTAATTATAAATGTTACATTGGTCGAACTTTATCTGGATTGCTTTATTTCAGACTAAACACTGGAATTATACCTTTATAATGAACTGTTTTAAAAATGAGGGTAGATATAAAAGTCTCATGAAACAAAAATATAATCATTTTAATGGCTCAACATGAAATTATATGGCGCCATAAAATAGAGCACTGCCATTAAACCTTGTCGTCACGATTTTGTCACCAATTTAACGTATCAATTCCACAAATACTTCAACAAAGCTCAACTTGCAACAATAATGAAAAATGTTGGACGTGGCACTAATTCATGTGAAATTTATTGGTCAAATTATCTCCGCTTAAAATTCTTGTCAAATTCCTCTCTGGTAACAAAGTAAATCCACCGTTTGAAATTCTGAAATGAATTTCCTCTCATCAAAGAATTTCTTGCATTCCTCCAGCTGATTACCTTCATCCCAAAGAAAATCGTAGCCGCTAAGCGCTCTCACACTTTCTTCCTAGGCTGATTTTTTCAAGTACTGATGAAGCGTGTTCTAAATTTGATTGCGGGTGTTTGAAGCCTCCTTACCTGAACATTTCTACGCCGAAGCCGCGTCAGTAGTCGTCGCGGCGCTCTTGTCAACAAGACGGCGCTCGTTTTGTTCTTTAATTTTCTTCTTGTGTGTTCGTGAGCCGTCACCTATGTTAAGTGTGAAACTGACGGTTTTCTAATAAGCTATCATGATTGATTGGGTGTCAATCGTACGGCATTCGCGACGACGCTTTTCAAATTATATGTATGGAGTCCCAAACAAAGTGAGGAGGAAAAGAAGGATCATCAAGAAACCGGTCATTGGAAACAACACCAATGCTTCACATACTTCGAACTGTTCTTGTTGTTGGAGCGACAAAGTTGAGGTAAAATTGGGAATTCCACCCCTAGAAAGTGTTTTGTGGTCGCGATAACGACGATCGTGTTCGTTCAGTTGATTTAATATCAAGCACTAATCGATCTTTTTTAGGTTCGACCTACTGAAAGAATTTGTTTATACGCGTTTAATTCCAGATTATGTTAGTTTCACGTTTACCTTGAGTGAAAATAAAATGATGTTTGTACTGAGGTTTTGTAGTAGACCAATATTTAACGGAAAACGGGCTGTTCGCCAATTTGTTTACATTTGTCGAACGTAATGGACACTTAAATGAAGAATAGTATGATTTATTTGACATTGGTTTAAATTAACATCAAGTTTGCAGTAAAATCTATTTTAAAACCGAACGTGTTGCTGAAAATCTCTACTATGAAATGAACAACATGGACAATGCAGTTATTTTTTGTTCTTCATAGCAGGTGTCTGGAAAAGTTTCACAAGCTGCCACCCCAACCCCCAACAGACTCACATCTAATATTTCATTTATGCAAATGTACATTTTAATGAACAACGGCAGACGTTGCTTCTATTTTACTTGGTATGTTCAGATTCATTGAAGTAAACTAAATGCCACTCAACTCTGACGCATTTTGATCCGAAATAACACCACAAAAGCTCGTTGTCTGAGTTGTGCTAATGCATTATCGTGGACGCCACGAAATTGTGAAATTTAGAGATGTGGCGACGCTATTACAATATTTCAGTCAAGTGTTACAGTGATGTGAACCGAAAACTTTAAGCCGATCGAATAGTTTCCGGCCTTCAATTGAAAATAGTGTGTCGATAAAATCGATTGTCTGGAAAAGACGTAAGCTCTATCGATAACTTTAGACTCTAAAATATATGTTACTAGACTGAATATTAATAATACAATTATTAAACACAACTGAAAGCACTTCAGTCTGCCTGGTAAATTATTTTGGATATTGATGGAATATTTACAGAGCTTTCATTCCTTACAGAAGCGTGTATTAATAATAAACATAAAGATGTGATGTTGTTGAGTAACCTATTCCGATATAAAAAAGTTTTTCAATTTCTCACGCAGCAGGTTTAATCACGAAAATTATTTCTAGCATAAATATGTCTATTAATTTAAATTTGTATTATACCTTTTGTTATAAATATGTGAGATTCTTGTTAATTTATTGATATATTGTTGATTTATTACAGTTCTGTGGTAATCGGTTTAATTTTATATGTAAATTTAACGATGGAATGTAATAAACAAAGGAATTGATTTGCACCTATCATTTTACAACTATTATTTTCTAAATTAATAAAACAAATACTAACATTTTTAAAATTTATTAAATTTGATTAAAAGCACATATTAAAATTAATTGGAAACTGAAAACACGTCCTTGTCGCAATCCCTTCGTCGTACTTTCTTCTTATTAGTTCCAACATAATTCCGCTTCTTAGTTGTTTCTCCGTAAATCTTTAGTAAACATGAAATAATTGTACTATTCTTCGATTCTTGTTAAACTTGTTGCATTGCCCTAGCCCTCAAAGAAGAAAGGTGGGTTTTGCTTAAGGTGGTTTTCTTCCAGAAATCCCGTTATGCGGAGGAAGACATGCCTCCTCCGCCTTCGCCGCCCCTTCTCCGCGAAACCGTGGCCTACGACGGCATCTCCCGACAAGGATCTTTGGAAAGAGGCGGCCGCAGGAAAAGCTCAATAGACAGAGATCAAATCATCAAAGAAACACACAAACCGGTGAGTGAAGTTGGCTCTATGTCAACGTATTTTTTCCTTGACTAGCTTTCGTCTCTTTAAATCTTCCCACATCCAAGCTTCGCCAGGAGATGAAAAGAATGTTAATTTCCGCGAAAACCGTTTATCGTTTGATTCAGAATTAACTGCCTTGTTATGAGCAATAAATCATTTAACCACTATCAAAATGAAGAATGAGTAACGCTTGAAAGGCGTCTAACGGATCAATGGAGGAAAAATAATCGTGCGATTTATTTTAATTGACGTTTATGAGTTGGCAATCAGCCATTTGATATGTTTCGTGTTGGGGCGCTTTATTTGCAGGTCGTATAAAATCATGCTTGCATAACGCGTGAAGTGATGATTGTGGCGTGAGGATAAGAACGTGACACAGGTGGACAACACCTGGACGGAAAAAAAAAAGAATGTAATTCTGAATTACAATTTGGCAACTTGGAAAATTGTTACACAACTGAACTATTATTAGTAAAACCGCGAATAGAGTTCAAAACAGTTCAATTTCTGACAACCAAACATGAAGACTAAGGTTGAAGACCTTAACATAAACACTTGTAGTTTTCCGACTATTAAGTGGATACATAAAAATGAATTACATTCGTTTCTGGCAGGTTTATAAGTCGTGATTACTGTCTTATCAATAAATAACGCCATACATCGCATTTTTATTACGACGTGGGTGTCTTCAATAAACCTGAAATTTATAGGGCTGGATTAGGACTTGGTTTATGTTACTAATTAATTTAGATCAGTTTACTAGTTAAGCTAAAGTTCAAAGTAACAACGAACTTGTGATCTGTATTAACCCAAGCTTGTTTTAATATTTCTAGTCTTACATTGATTTGAACTCAATCTAGTCTGAACCAGAACAAAGCAGTTCACGATAATTTCTTTCGGAAGACTGTTTTGGTCTTGCCCTTAAAAGCGTTTTTTCTTGTGAAATGTAAGGAACAGATCAATATAAGATTGCAAATTACCTCTCATAATATTTGGTAATTTGGTAAGCATATAATATGTATATTTCTATTTTTGTTTTGTAAACTAGCCAAAATTAAAATTAAAATTTTGCTTTATTAAGGTTATTTAGGTACGAAATACAAATTTAAGTACGGGGCTTGACGTCCGCTATTAAAAAACAATATTTTATGTTAACTAAACTTGTGTTGTAATGTTCTATTTTCATTGTGAACAACAAGGTAATTTGGTATTTTTAATTGCATTTTCTGGTATAACAAGTCATAAACAACAACACTTTTTTTGTACCTGACAAACTTTGTTGGTTTATTACTTTAGATTTAGATTATTAAATGTTTTCTTCTAAAAGCACCCGCTGAGTCACAAATGATGACAAATGATTTTTCAATTTGAATGGAAGTGGTAATAAACACGCGATTTGTTTAAGCAATCAGCCAATTAATTATAACGTTACAGTTTTTTCAGACAGGTCGACAAACTCAGGAACAGATTTAGGGTTTATTATGGCGTCATCAGTTAGAGACATCTCGACATTTCTCCCTTATAAGAGTCATTAATTATAAAGTATGTAGCTAAAACATATGGGATTCAATGTTGTCGACAGTTTTGGGTTAAGAAGATGACAAGAATTCGTGTTTCTTGACCCAGAAAATCAAACTAAAATAATTCTACAGACACGCCCGCACTGTCGTGTAGTTTCCGAACCGATAAACTTGAAAATTAGCAGAAAAGCAACTCCGAAACGCCCACCAACTGTTCAGTGGATTTATGAATGAAGTTTGCAAATAAACAAAAACTTAGAAAAACATTTTTATCGTAAATTATTTAGAAAGGTATGCAAATATTTTTCTAACATCTGAATTGCATCATTTGACTTATTAGCAATTTTCAATATGTATATGTATTGGTACAAATACAAATTATTGCTTTCCTGAATTGTTTACTATAACGGATGTGGAACATATAATAATGGTACACACGATTACACATAAACAATGCGATTAAATTAATATTTAGTTGAACGTTACATCTGGCCAAATGCCAACTAATTTAATTGTATCCAACCATTTGATTTGTGTGCATCTCCAAAATAAAGTCTTCATTAGCGGCCCCTAGGATAGTTGTTTCTGCCGGTTTGTTTTCCGGGTTTTAGATCAATAAATTTTACTGTGTTTAGATTGGTAATTGTGATTAGTATCTCACATTAAAATATAATAGCGACATTAAATTTAATAGGCGCTATTAATCTCGTAATTTTTGCGTTGAATGTGTTCGTTTAAATTAGACAATATCTGTGATCAAAATTTTGTTCATTCTTTGAATTTTGGTCTATTTGAAGGTATCTTTTTAAGATGTTTGATGATTATTTCTTTTAATTTGGTTTTTGAACCTGTGTGGAAAAAACATATTCCACTGCCATGCTACATCACCAATAGTAAATTTTGAGTAATGGAAAATGTAACTCCATTATAGTTAAAACGAGTATGTTATTGATTTTTAGGAGCATTGCGACATAACTTGTGTCGCTGTTATTCGTGATTAACAAAACTATGATGATTCAAATTCTAGTTTATCAAAACCGGATTGTTCGATGATTTATTACCAAATTGTCTTTTAGCGTTCTTTGAATTTCCTTTGGCATGCTTTTGTAATATTGAACGTAACGAAGAGACAATGAGGTCAAATGCTTCTGGTCCCTTGCGCCCCCGTTATAAAGTGAATCTGCTGTACTGAAGCTCGTAAATTTGATAATGAAACTCATGTAGTTCTTAACATGTGTGCTAAAATCAATTAAGTGCTCTCTTCTGCAGTAAGCAAATCCTCCCACTTGAAACCCTTTCCGTAACTCCCCAAAAACGAAATCGATAAAGGGCGTCCATCCTTACAAATTATGGCAATGTCCCTCCATATTTTTACGATCTTTTGAGCTAGATCTCTCGGAAAGACGACAAAACGACCTTAAAAATTGATTTACCCGGCGGCCGCGATTACTGGCTGCGATAAAACTCTATTCCGGTTCATCCCCGACCATTAAACACAAACAGAGGTGGTGATGGCATCTGCAGCGGTATAAATCTAATAGGTGTTGATAACGTCGACCCAGTAGTGTGGGTTTACATCGATAGTTGCGACATCTACCGTGGAAATAACTGAGGTTGCGCGGTGGTTGAAAACGCTCCGGTTCGATGTTGGTAGTGCCAAACCGCGATGTGTCAGAAGAACTGCTAAACGAGCTTATAAAAATTTTGACACGCATGTTACAAACAGTCTTGCATAAACAACAGCACGGTGTGACATGAGTGCGATGGCGCCTGCCTTTAAGGCTATTTCGATTTTTGCGTGTCATGTGACCTGAGTGCCATACCCTTTCACGAACCGGAGGGTTTGTTGTGGAGTGAGATTTTCATAATTATTTCGAGGTTTTCAGTACAATTTGCAGTTTTATTTTCTTGTTATTAGCCGCATCTGCGAAATCGATAATGTACCCACTATTAAAGTTTAACGCCGCATGTTTTCAATACTAACGAGTTGAACGTGTTGTTTCCTATGTTTTTACTTACTTCATGGCACCTAATCTTTAAAAGCAAATATTGATTGGTTTTTTATATTGGCACTTGTGATTAATCTCTTTTCAATCGACCTGACCTGCATTACCACCCGAGTGTATATAAATTATAATTAATTACTCCACACCAAGCGACATTTTATCCAAAACGCTTTCGGTCTAACCAGGGAACAAACAAAAACTGTGTATAAATATTTGATTGAATTTAAAATGCTTTCCTTGACGGCCTCGCCGGTTTTCTAAAGATACGTCTGCTCCAACAAGTGTTCATTTCTCTGATACTAATTTTATTGTTAGGTGAAACTAGATTGCGCTTACAATTAGATGATTCATTACAGCTGTGGGCAATTTCTCGGCTATTGTTGGGGCATTGCAGTGAAGGAGAAAATTATGCATTTACACTCGGCGATGCAAGCAGCAAGTTTTTTGAACGTCATGAATTATTTAAAACTCTCTTTGACGAGACACGAGTTTGCAGTTTGCATTTAGAGTTATAAAATTAGGGCTCCAGTATTATATTACATAAAAGTAAGTTTGGACAAGAACATTTTATTACAGAGCAACGTTGTTAAACTCCAACAAATTTACAATTTTTATTTAAACTAGAATTTTATAGGAATAACAGATAGTCTGTTAATTGCTTTTATGGTAATGACAATGGAAATTGTGATGACAAAAATACCTTGAATACGAAACAAGTTTTCTCTTCATTTAACCGTACAAAAAAATCGAACAGAGCGATGAACTTAAAAGTGTGTATTTATTTATAAAAAGAAAGCAGAGTTGGAACAAATTTGTATTTGCATGCAAATTTGCGCACAAGAAATTACCATTGAAAGACAAATCTGTTACGTGGCAAATAAAGACGTCTTGTAGCAAACAAATAAGGTTCTAAAGGAAGATTCATTCTGTCGATGGATGCCATTCTAATTTTAACAATTCCAATTACCAAAAGGACGTTTAAACTGGTGGATGCGCCGGGTTTATTTTTCCGAAATATCGAAGAAATAACAAAAAGCGAATTATTGATTTTTTAGATAACAAGATCAACATGTGATACGGTAGATAAAGCTTCCACACAATTAATCTTTAGAGCTTTAGACCATGGGATCAAAAATATCGAAGATATACGCTCTGTATCTATTTCCAAAATACGCTGCGTATTCCCTCTGTCAATATATTTGTTTGCTCGGGACAAGAACTGCAGGATACTTAATGTTTTATGGTTGTAAACTCTGACGTTGAACACGAAGCATTGCGATTTCCCTGGTAATAAAACCTACAGTGTATCTAAAGGGACCGCAGCAGAGACTCTAACCAAAAATCAATTTCTTATCAAACTTTTTGCTATAACTCCCAGGCAACAGATCGATTTTCCACGGTAACTTCTGATGCTTGACCAGTCACATTAAATCACATCTCCAGACTGCTGAATCTGGACCATTAAGCAATTCATTGATTTGCTCAGAATCCACATTTCTGACGAATCCAGCTGCACTTGATCGAAAATGTTGTTTTTTGGAGCAGCGCCAGAAATTTTAACATCTCCAGAAGAGGGAATGCAACTTGATGGTCCGAAACCAGCCGAACGGTCGCCGGATAGGTTGGCCTATTTTTAAAAATTAGTTTATGAGACAAAACGATGGTTTTCGCTTAGCGGACAATAAGAATAAATTTCCACAATGGAATATTTCGGTTTAACTGGAAATAAACGACGCGTCTTTTGCAGACGTGCGATAAAAAAGCTCGAGCTGAAATAAAAGTGCTTGTGGACGTCACAAACAATTATCACAAGCCGAGATAAATAATTGTCTGTTTGATAACACCGAATTGCGGTAAATATTTAATTTTGTTTACATTTACTTTTAGCAAGCCACCAAACAGGACTGACGCATTTTCCAGTGACCCTAATAGGGTTTGCCTTAAAAAATTACAAAAATCAGTAAACGGTAAAATATGTATAAATCGTTTTTATCGGATTGAAAAATTTACTGGTTTTAATGTGATCTCTATGTTGGGGAGCTAGAGAAATAATAAAACTGTTTCACGTTGCGTTTTTATTTTAGTTACCAATTCACCATAGAAATGTGAAAAATAAACTAAATGTTGCAAATTGTATTGTTTAAAATAATTACCCAACTCTGATTTTCTAGTTTTGTCATGTCCAGTTGGTTATTTCAAAATCTAGTTCCACATAATTTCGTTGCTATTTTGTTGCAATATTGAGAGCATTTGTGCATAGAAAGTGCATTGAGCGCTCACTGTGCATGCCACAAGAATTTCAATTTCCAATCCGAGCGAGACATTATACAACGAACTCAAATATTCGTGTAGGTCTAAATCCACTCTATTGAATTTTTCATAAAAGAATACCAAACAGATAAAAGGTATCGATTATCATTGTCCTTTTAAAAAATAATAAATTCGGCCTTGTTTTGATTATTCTAAATTTATAACGATAAATGTAAAACTTGGCCGACATCTAATTATCCTCGTGAGACCGAAAAACTCCGGAATCAATAATTTCACCCGGAAATCTCGCTACAGATCTCATTTCCACAACTGCGCCATCTGTCGTGTAGTAGTTGAAATTGTGAGTGTGCTGTGCAACCGGTAGATAACACTAAAGTAGCTGAATTTGAATTTTTGGACTTTTGCTAAAATAATGCCCCCGACTAATTCAACGAAAAAAATGTGCTCTTTGTGCCCGAGAAAAAAACCACCACCGAAGAAAGCGGTCAGATTTGATTCCTATGTCGATACGTTTTCCATTTCCGACACAACTTCAATGCAACGGGTGAGTACTTGTCTCTTTGAATTACAAATGTTCTAGTTTGTTCATTAATTAAATGAAGACTGCGGCGTTTCGTGCAGACGATGCAGTAATTACAAAACAGCGCGAGAAATTAATTCAATAAGTTAAAAACTTGGGAAAATTGAATTAGTTTCGTCTGCATGAGACATCGGGAAATTGCACGAAATCAACCAGAAACGATGTCGGAAAACTTACAAGTTTAAATAAGATCATTACGTGCTTTCTTGTGAAATCACGAGACGAAGAGAAATGATGCAGCTTAAAGCTGCAATCGTTTATTTTCAAAAGATGCAGTTAATTTTCATTTAGTGTCTGAAATTGATGTTGTTCGACCCTTGAGTGCCTGTCCGAGTAAACGCCATAAAGTGCCATCAGTCAACTTTCCTGTTAAAGTAGCCAGAAAAAATTCCAAGCGTCTCCAAAGAACGAAACCGTTCGATAAAGAGTCCGGTGTTTAGTGCGCCCCAGCTTGAATCCGGAACTAGCCACAATTTCCGGCAGCTATCCTGCCACCGTTGGACTTGATGGACCCGAATAGTTTTCTACTCAACCCGACACTAATGCTGCCGAGATTTCAGCTGAAAGATTTTTATACTCAGAAAAAATAAACATATATCTTCAGCCACGCGAAAAACATGTCTTAACCGAATAACAAACTATTTATCCCACATTGGAATTGCGCACGGGTGGAGTTTCGATTAATGGCACTAAATATAACATACTATAAATAATAGTGGTGGATAATAGTGACTAATGTTTTATTTAAATGAAACAGATGAGTTTCAACGCTGTCTTTCAACGCTGGTTTAAGTTCATTTATTTCTATTAGTGTTGTATGAAGTGAAAAATTGTGAATATTTGTCTGAGAGGTTTAGCCCGAAATTCACTCAATTTAAAGAGTCACAATTCTATTTGTTATATGAAAAGCTTTGAACGCTGCTTTGAACAATAAATTCCAAATAACGACTTTGTTGGAATTACGATAATTTTAAAACTGTCGTCGATAATACACAAAGAAATTTTTCAATACATTTTCTAACTGTTACAGTGTTGCTTTAAGCTATTTAACGAAATTAATTGTACCTTAAAAGTACATACTAAATTCGTAAAATAAATATTTGTCTCGCAGTTAAATGCGAAAATTATAAATTTTCAAGCGGATTATTCACACAAACAAAAAATTCTAGCACATAGTTATTTGATACTAATACAAACAAAGCGAGGAAAATTGCATCTGCTGCGCAATTAAGGTTATTGCATTTTCCTCACACTACCAAGTTTTGTAAACTTGATTACAATTGTGAAGTTTATCGCATGGATTAGAATGGGGTATTTGAAACAAACGACATTTCCATACCAAATTTAATTTTTTTATTGCGTTTGAAGTGAGCATAATTCAAGATATTACAGATATTTATGGGAAAATTTAGACTGTTATTCAGGCCATAAATTCCATTTGATTGATGTTAATTTGGAAACTTTACAGATTACATTGTTTTTCAAAATGATTTATTGGAATATTTCAATTTTGTAAGTGAGGTTCTAACCATTGTTGTCTTGTAACTGAAACTGTTATTGTGATTTTGACAGTCTAAAGTTCAGTTACCGCTAAAATTTATTTTATTCGATGTTTAATTTCACATTAAAAAAAATAATTGGCGCGATACTCAAAAAATCAAGCTACAAAATTAATTTAAATTAGTGCTAAAATGGTGGATGCGCCGGGTTAAGTGTGACATGACACTTTTTAAGGTTGTATTTGTGTAATGCTTTAAATTATAATTATGGCATTAAATTAAATTGAATAAAATCTGATATCCTTTAATTAAAAATAAAAGGCAGCCACACAAATTCCTTGTAAGTCAAAACTTGGAATTTAAATTGTGAAATTTTTGTAAACTATTCAGTTATTTCTTTTTGATTTCCTAACACTGTCCAATTGTTGTGACGCCATGTGTAAATGACAAGCTAAACGAAATACACAAAAATTTGGCTTTACGGTTTATATTCACAGTCCGCGCAATTAATATTTCCATTTTCATTCGTTTAACGGCTGATCAAATAAACGGATAAAAACAATATAAACTTGATTGTTTACATTACTTCAGCATAAATGCATGTAGAATGTCGCAAACTTTATTATTCCGTCACATTTTTAATATTTAAATCGAATAGTGTATGTAAAATTTTCCTGCTTTCCTCTAAGATCGTCATAACATTTTCCATTTCTTTTGTCTGGTTTTCGGTGCTCGTAATTACGGCATTAAAACAGTGAAAATGCTGTAAAAAGTAATTAAAATTAATTATCTTAAGTCTTGTGGGAAGCGTCGCCGGCGTCCTTATAAATCATAAATCCTTCAAAATGTTTTCCGCGTTGATTTACTGGGCCGTTTTAAATATGTCTCCC
Source organism: Gnatocerus cornutus (assembly GCA_029298725.1). NCBI lineage: Eukaryota > Metazoa > Arthropoda > Insecta > Coleoptera > Tenebrionidae > Gnatocerus > Gnatocerus cornutus. The sequence continues at coordinate 5,993,937 of CM055514.1, forward strand.
ATACCAATGTTGTTTACACAGTGCGCAATGGCGTTGTCGTGAGTGACGCTCATTAATTAATTCCGTTCCAGACTCGGATTAATTAAGAGATGAAAACATTATGAACTATTTTATGAATTCGCTATTCACAGGCCAAATTAAAATTCATAGCGTCCTCGTCGTTTAAACCAACAACGCGCTGCGGTTTCACGTTTTGTTTTGTGAAGAGACAAAATGAAAAAGAACCTGTCACGCATCGATAGTTTCTTATCTCAGTGTTGTGTAATGTAATAGCGAAAAATAATCATTTTTCCTGTTGCCTCTGTCCTTTCGGATCCATAAATACCTTTCAGTTGTCAGCCTAAATACAATCCTGTGTTTTAGTTTTAGTCGTGACATTTTTCTGTGATATGAAATCCATTTTTCAGATCACGAAACGACGCCACCACTTTTTCTTACAAAGTGAAAAGCAGGCGAAATAAGTAATCCAGCTGCATTTAATTGTCGTACAACCAACGATAAAACGCGGATTTACGGACCTATCATGGATTAATCTCCGGTAGAAAAAGCTTGGGAAACTTTAAAATATTCTTATTATCGATTACGTCTTGAAAAGCTCGAGATTTATGATTCACTTTGGGAAGATAATGCGAATATAATTTATGTTTGGTTCAATATGGGGAAATTAAATGCGTTGTGATCACAAAACGCCAAAACAATTTTGGAATGTTTTGATGTGGATTTATATGAGGGTATTTTAATCAATTTCATTTGTTACAACTCAGCGTGGAGCTTCAGCTTTCATATCGTCTGATAGATTGTCAGACACACGAAGCTGATCCTTTTTCTGTCGCTGGTTTTGTTATTTGAAGTGTTGATAAGGTGCCACTGTTGCACTTGACAGCAATTTTCTCGTTCATTTCGACGGAATTCGAGCGGAACAATATCGATAACTGCACCACTTTTCCTCTTATCTGATGTTAAAACGACATACAAGGATGTCACTTAGCGACTAGAGACAACAAAGAAGAATTTCATTATCAGTCTTACAGACTTGGGGCAGATGAAACTCTACTAAAATATGACTCGGAAACTACTGTTCAATGTACGTTTTATTCTTCAAACTTTCCTGAAATATTCACTGCATGTTTGATGCCGGTTTAAAACAGTTTTGCCGCAAGTGAGTTGATAAACTGGTTTCTCTTGGTTTGTCTTTGGAATTATTGACATAGTTGATGAAGCTCATGTGTTGATTTGAAGCAACTTTGTGATGTTTACCACTGTTATTAAATATATTTATTTGACCCAATTACTCAGTTTTGTGGCTACCATTTAACTGAATTTGATCTAAATTTTAATCAGTCGCAATCAAATTTCATGTACAATTATTTATGTTCTAACAAGCGGTTATCTTGGAGACATTCTAAAAATTTATTTGTCCCTTTGGAACGATGCAAACAACCAAAGAAACATATACAAAACACATTAAATGAATAAAGCGTTGTAAAAAGATTTCCTTATAGATCATCCGGTCGCGCTGATTTATGAGTATTTCTGCGCAAAAACACGCAACCCTCAAAATATGCTTATATTTCAGAACGTAAAGAATGTGCCCCACTTAAAATCCAAAATAACACAATTTATTAAATACCGCATTTGTTGCTGAGAAAGTTAAGCACTACGCATAATCGTTTCCGTTTTTCAGCCGACGCATTATTGCACATGTTGTGTTTTATCCGTACATTTATCTTTTTTTGTAGAAGATCATATAATTTTTTATCGCACAAGTTTTGCGAGTGTTTAAATTTTATTTGTACCAATGAAAAGTCTCGAGCTTATTACAATCCCGGGAAAACAGCAGCCAAAATATATCAATTTTTTGTTTTGAGGTTAAAAACTTAGTTTGTTCTTGTTCTTGGTTTGAGTACATCTTCATTCGCAAACTAATAATGAACGTTGCTTAATTTCGCAGAGCTGATTAGCCGATGGCGCATAATTTCCCATGAGGGCGCTCAACCAGGTTTAATGAGGCACTTCTAAATTTCTTATTTTGTAGGTCGTTTTGAAGTTTAACAGACTTTTTGTATGGAAATGTTTGTTAACGCCGCTTTGACTGATTCGCATCAATAATACAATTTGTATTCGGCGTAGTCTGTGGTACTTCAATTTCGATATAAAGCAGACAGAAATAACAGGTCTGGACTTTGTTACCGCAGGGAAAAGCGGCATCCATGTAATTTTGTTCTTTATCCCTTTATACTTTTCTTTCAGAAACTCCAGCTCTTGTTACAGGTGTAAAATAGAAGCTGGTAGTAATTTGATCTTTTTTTTTCTTTACTTTATTAGCTTAGCTATCAGTAAACTTGTAAGCATTTGATGACAGGGAAGACCTAGTCGGAACTCGTTAGTGCCAGAATATTGCTCTGCTCTACAGATCAGGAAATCATACATAATGCAATATTCTCAGGAATGTAATCAACTACAAATTATAACGGACGTTCGTTCTATACAATAGAATAAGTCGCATTTCTGTTCTCAATACGGGCTATTAGGTGTATCAAAAAAAGAAAATTACTCTCTTAATAGCTTGTATCTTTTCATCGATTTTGCTCGTTCTTCATTATGTAAAACAGGCACATCACGGAATCAGATTTTCTTTAATATGTTTTATTGGATATTCAGACTGTCGAATCAATTTGTTGTCTGGATTTTCGAACGACCAATACAGGATGAACTGTTTTTGGTTTGGGAATTCGCTCATTGTTGTACTGGTGACAGACTCAACTAATTCATGACCACTAATGTAGCTAAATCCACGAATTAAATCCACGAGTACGTTAATTACTGTATGAGAATCCAAAAACTTTGAATTATTTGTCGATATTAATTGTGATATTTAGTAAATATGATTGATACTACAAAACTAACATTTTCAATATGATGTTCCCGGAGGGATGTCGCTTCTATTCGCCTCACTCTGACGTGGATTTTCCTGTTGGAATAAATGAAGAATTATGCAACTGCATAAAATAACTTAGATTTCAAATAACTTGTTTCATGAACAGTAATTTATATTCAAAACATCGTTGAGTATTATGCAATCTTAAATACGATTCGCTTGAAATGCGCGTCCAACTTTTAATTAACAAATAAATTTACAAATTAGTTTGAAACTAGTCGCGTACGACATCTACGACTAAAATGATTCCTTTGATAATAATTAGGGGTAGTTTTGTCGTGTTTACAGAGTTGTTAAGTTTGACGCACAGGCTTAACAATCAATTAGATTCGCCATGCAGAATTAATGTTGCAATTGTAGGAAGTAGACTACATCTACGCAAATTGGGGGATTTGCGGCTTGACGTCAAAGTGTAAAGAAGGGGATTGTCTGTGGGCTAATTTTCATAATCTTTTTGCGAAGTTCAGACACGTATTACGGGTGTTAAAAAGGGTTTAAAGGCAGAACAGGAAGTTTTAAATAAAGGTAAATTGATAGTTTAAGCTAGACTACTATAAGTTTCAAGTTCTCCTTAAGAAGTTTTTATTGCATTTTCTAGGCAACCATCAAGGGCTTTGCAACTTTAGTTATGTCGTTGTTACGATTTTGGCGGTATTGGTTGAAATTGGTCTAAATAATTTGCAGCAGATGCTGCACAACTGCTTGTGGCCTGGATTAGATTACACACTGGTTATATTCGCCAAGCAAAAAATTGTTTAATATTGTATACAAATATTATTATTATTATAGTTCACGTCGTAAAGGACAATAAGTATATTAGCGGCCGCGCTCGGTAGTTTAATTATATTAAGGTGAGCGCAAACAAACTAGGATTATATTGTAGATTTTAAAATTAAAATTTAGATTGCAGTTTAACGGTTCACTTGATTTATTGTCGCACTGAATTCCAGTTATTCGATTGCGATACTTTTAAAAAAGTTTTTAAAAATAGTTTAATTTGTGTTAAAATTTAATTTAAATGATGATGCAAAAATGGTGGATGCGCTAATTTCTGTTAATTTGCAAATACAATTTTTAGTCGTTGATTTCGTAAAACGAAACTTTAATAATAACATCTAAGTATAAAAAATATGCAGCGTTCTCCCCAAATAGGTGCAAGTAAACTATTCCATCGAATCAAAGTTTTAATATAAGCTATTAAAAGCTGCTTTCCCGATTTCCATTTCTCTGTTTTTTCGGAATATCACCACGGCACTGAATAACTACGAAGTCATAATTATTCTGCAAAATTCTTCCGAACACACAGCGATGTCACCACAGCTTGATGAATTATGGAAATATGCATATGGCCAACAATATGGAAACTTCTCTATGGCGTTGTGTTTATAGACTTCCGTTACCTCTTGTTCTTGCACCAACAAATCAGTGGTGTATTTTACATCAACTTTACATATTGTGAAACATTTTCGGATAGCAGCAGCCTTCAATCAATACAAGTTTCGCATTTACCACAACACCACATTCTTTTAATGGTAACTAGGCTCGTAACTCCCTGTGAAAGGTACGCTTCAGCGTGCGCCGCGACGTCCCTCTGACGCTTTACCGTGCACGCAGCATCCCTCTCAGTATTCAAACTGACGGCATTAGGTTCGTCACGACGCCGCCACCGAGGCGGACGCGCGCCAAATTACGTACTCGTTCTCTAATGCAAGTTTACAAATTTTTCAAACACAATTTTCTTGGAGCTTGTTTTATTCACTACGTAAAAATGGGTTGAATCATTGATGTGAATAAAAAAACAGTTTGTTCAGTGGACATGTGAACTATGGGCTTCAACGATAAGAAGCTGAAGCGACTCCGGCGTTTCCGGTTCTTTGGCAGGGCCAAAGTGTATTTGATGGTCCGATGGCCTATGCTGGTACGATAGAGAATGAGTAGAGAAAAAATGAAAATGCTTCGTTTAGTAATTGATTGCGAGACGTTTTGATAAATTCGCTTGCATAAATTTGTATATTAAATTAAGATGACAAAGATTTTCCTGTTCGTCGTCTTTTTCAGGCAACTTTAATTTCGTTTACGGAAAACGTTGGGGGCTGCATAAATGTTCTTTAGTACACGAAGAATAACACGGATTTTTAAAAGACTCCCGTTTAAGTTTAAAGTCATTTATTACATCCTCAGAAAATGAAGAATTTTTATTTTATTAAAAAAAAGTACTTTTTGTTTCAAAGTTTAAGGAGTTCAGGTAGTACAAGGATAATAGAGAAATCATCCATTAAAGTCAGACCACTTGATTACGAACTATTCTTTAAAACAGATTTTTTCCGTTAAAACGTGTTGCACTAATAAAGCAATTGGATTTCGCCAATAGCAGCAACGATTGGAACAAGTTACACAAAACAATGCAATTTGTAGCTTACATTTAAATCTCTAGAGTTCACTAGAATTAACGTTGTTTCCAATACCGAATTTTTTAATGCTCCACACAATTCGATTATCAATAATGAGGTTAATAACAATCTCACCACTATACAAGTCGTAATTTTCTCATATTCGCTCACCAACGAATGTAAATGTGTCCATTTAATGTCAATACAATCTCGTCCAGTATGCATACGTTTGTTACGAAATACTCTCCACGTCTGTGAGCTCGAAATGCGATACAGTGATAATGCATATATTTACATTGCGACGTGAATCTCCATGAATAACACATCAGAATTTTCATTGTGTAGTAATCGTTTGTTCGTAAAAATTAAACAAGTATTAGAGTAATCTGTGCACAAAGCTGTTGTATCAAACAAAAGCTCTCTTCATGAATTGTTAATAGAACAAACAGAAATTGTAATACCAACTGCTATCGTCTTTTTAATAAAACTTGTTTGATGTCCGCCAAAAGAATATTAACATGTCGAACGAAAACATCGCTTTGTGCTGAAACTTTTGATTCTAAATTATTCCGACTCCACGACAATACAATATTCTGTTTCAAGAAATGTCTGTCACATTTTCATTATGGAGACTTACGTGGATTCCAAGAGACAACCCTTTTTGTTTTAAATGTGTTCTTAAAAGCATGCAGAATAAATGATCACAATAGCTGACTCTCGAGTTCATATTTCTGAATAAATAAACCATTGTTGATAAATATTTGAGGAAGTAGAGTGAAATGCGTGACACCGATACTAATGTAAAGTCGAAATTGTAGATTCAGTGATTAAAATTTTATGTGCACTTTTGTCTTAAGTAATAACATCGACTAACTTCAAGGACAGAATTCTACAATTAATTATGCAAATTCAAATATTGAAGCGTACCTACTGAGGCACAAATTTCACTGCAAACAAAGCAGTCGAAGTTGTAAATATTTAACCTGATATTAAGAAACGGGAACATATTGATAGAGTTATAAATAAGAAGGTTACGGCTTGGCGTGTTTTCTTTGAATCCGGTGCCCTTTCGTGTCCTCTGAAATAGATAATTAATGTGTCAGCCTGAGGTAGTTGGGTACCTGGCACTACCTGGAACCGTTACTACATTGAAATAGTTTGCAATAACAAATCATATATTTGAAAAAAAAATTGAAATTACACTAAAATGTCCCGGCGCCTCCACCATTTTTAATGAAATTCCGAAACTCGTTTAACTTTGATGTTTTAACAATAAAATTTAGAGGTGACACTACCTTTGATACGTTTATTAACTGGTCATGCAAACATTTTTAACCTGAGAGGAATTTTAGAGAAACTAAAAAAACAAAGTTCGGGTTAATGAAATCAGTTTTGTCGGTAATATTTTTAAATTTTCGCGCCCTCATTAATTTAAAAAATAGTTAGGGTGTCTTGTCTCATTACGTTTACAATTTATGACCGGTGACAGCATGTTCATTAATATTTTTAAAAAATTGTGCTAATTAATCACCAAGCTTCCATTGTTTCAGTGTAAAATACAGTCGGAATCAATTTGACATTTTATGGCCTTTATGATATCCATTCACGGTCGAAAGTAATAAAACGCTATATAAAAATCAGACAAAAAGCTTTTGTGCCGCAGTACGTTTCGCCATTACCATTAATGCCGTGCTTCCGTATGTGTGGTCAAAACGGAACTTACCTGCACATGTGCCATTGTTAGCAGTGTGTTAATGGTAGGAAAATAATACTCTAGGATCTTTGGGGCTGGAGTCCTTAAGTTAAATGAATTGTACAGTTTGTGGCGTTTTTAATTGCGCTCCCATCTTGTTGCTTGCGAGTAATTTGGAGAAAATTTATTACAGGCACTGACAACATTATTAACAAAGAGTTTTTTCATAGTTGCAACGGGATGAAAAATGTTGGAAAATTAATTAGATAGGAAAGAGAAAATAGGGAGAAGAGTATAACTTGGGAACATTGTATGGGATAAATAGACACACGTCAAAGAAATTAATGTTTTTGTAGAAAATTCAAAAAAAAAGTTTAAAAAATATGTATAAGGCAGAGGATGATGTATGCGAGCACGTTCTCTCCACTGTATCTTTCATGATAAATTGAGCTAAAGTATTTCACAACCTTTCGGATTACACTTGCCTAGTAAAACCGTAAAGAATACCAAGTACACATAACACCTCGAGTTTCACAAAAAGAACAAACCTGCCGCAAATTCCTCCTGAAATTGTGCCAATCTTCTATGCTCAGTAAAAGTACTAAAACACTTTGTGAGAAATTTATGGTAATTACTTGGAAAGCATCCCTCATTTCAACTAGGCCACTTTAATAAGTAGTACACTTAAACTTAAATCTCACTTAACGAATAACTCAAAAGTTGGACCATCAACCGCGGGCCACACCATTATATTTGTTAATTTGAAAGGAACAGCGCTACCGCGCCGACAATTTTTCCTCTTCTCTCTCACTTCGATGTTGAATTTTCTCCAACGTTTATTGTCATAAATCTCGACTTTGTAGATGGGGCTTGTTCACAATTTATCGTGATTTTAGTTCTAGGCCGAGTTGGATAATTAATTGATGCGACGGGTTTTGTTCAATTATCGCAAAAAGCGACAAAGGACAAGAATAAATCGTACCGTTCTGCGAATCAGCCATTGGCCGGTCGTTTATTGCGATGGGTATATTACTTTATTATGAAATATGAATAAAGAATGTCATTTTTATTAACGTTTTTTTCTATTTATTATTACGCGATTCATGGCGTGGAAATGAAATAGGAATTTATGCTTCTGTCTAGCAGTCACGTTCTGTACAAAACAAAGAGTACACAAATCGGTAAAAATATGAAAGTTTCGTGAAATCTCGCAACTAAAACTCCGACGTCCAAATAGAACAAAACTATGGAAACTGCAACGCTGAAAAGTCGTCTTTAAATGATGTGTTGAAACTCCTTAAACTCAGCACACAGTGTTGAGTCCTGTTCACAAACTTACAATTGTGGTATTCAAGTGTTGCGAAGTGGTTGCGACGTGTTAAGTTATAAAACAATTTGAAATTAAACTATTGTTTATTTGTGAACAAACCAGAATTAAACGGGGAGGAAAATTGAGTTCGAAAGTTTAGCACATCACTGTATAAAAGCTCGGAAAAGTACCTTGTTCTGAAGTGTGTATTTCAAAGCTTTTTGTAAAAGCTGACTGAATTAGAACTGTGCAGTCTGCAAAACTGCAGCATCGGTCTGGATTTCGATCTACTTTAAAAGTTAACAGCTATCCGAACAATTCAAAATAAGTTTTCAGTTGAATAAGAAATTGTCTGTTCAATAAAACCAACCACAAACTGTTAGTTAACTAAATTTGTTGACAAAAGCACTGAAATTCAAAGCTATCGAGAAACTATTTAAAGAGTGATCTGAATTTAATTGAAGGAATCAAGGATTCTTATTCCGGCGCATCCGCCATTTTTGAACGTATGTTCTCTAAACTGTTGGAAATTTCTTTTTGAGCCACCAGCCGTTGAGTTTCATTCAAATTCTATGAAAATGAATCTTTACTTTAATGGAAAATCTTAAATTATGGCAAGGACGTGACTGGATTAAAGTGAAACCGTCGCAAATTTTATTTTGGCTCCAGCTGCTTAATTATAATCGTGCACAACTAATTCGACAAGCTTTTAGTAGGAACGAACGTGATGTTTAGTTTTTTCAGTTTGTGTTTTGGATTGTAGTTTTTGTTGGCGTATAATAATTCGCGTTATTCCATTATTTGGAACGAACTGTTGGCAATATTTTCAATCCGGGCCTTTGTGTATAAAAATCCCATTTTGACGAGTGTTATTTCAAGACAAATCCATTAGAGTTATCCTCTAGAGCCATGTCTTTTGTGACAGGTCTATTTTAGTGGAAATACCCGTAGACCACACGGATTATCAGCATTTGTACCGTATCGGCAATACAGCAGGACAATACAGCATTCACGCTGCAGTGGACTTTGTCGGTAACAGCTTATAACGTAGTGTTTTCATATTCAAATAACTTTATCGCGTGTTACAGTGGGCGTTGTGTGCTCACAATTAAAGCGTCGCCATAAATACCAACACTGCGATTGTTCTTGGAATAAATAATGGACCGGTGGCTTAGAAACAGTTGAGTAGTTCATTGTGTTGGGAGATGGAGTGCGACTTTATACAGTCAACCAAGTGTGTATTCTACCATTTAGCGAGGGACGGCGACCTGGAAGATCTCTATAGAGTTATAGACCGTTTCCTATCTCTCGAAACAGTCTGCTTGTAGAATTCACCGTTTAGCCCAAGCGAAATTGTTACGCGGACCTTTGGCATGTCTTGTGGCTCCTTTGTGACTACCGCCGACGTTCCCACATTCATCACAGAATTTATAGCACCACGGCGAAGAGATGCGCTGTGTGCAATTCCACCTGCGTCGACACCTCAAACAAACATTACAAATCAATTTATTTCGATGAAGACAAATCGGTTGTAGATCTGCCGTTACACAAATACAATTTATTTTGATAGCGCGAGAAAAAAAGCATGAGAGCTGCAACAAACAGCGCTCGAGTCAAGTACGTGAATGACATTCCTAACAGCTTTTCCGTTCCGGTCAGTCTTTCTAAAAAACGGATTTCCAACGCAATTTGCATTACAGCTCAATGTTTTAATGCTCGCAATTACAAGAAATGTCAAACTAACGCTGCGAAATCGAATGAGCCACATACATTAAAACGTCTTCCTCTGAAATGTTGCTCTCAATTAGGCAGTTCTAATAATTAATTACTGACAGCTCTGGAATGTGAACGTTTAAGCGAATTCCAACAGCTCTAATGTATCATTTGACCGGAAGCTTGTAACTTACCTTGTGAACGCTTCTCCATTATTACCGTAGTACACGATTCATCGAACCGATCGGATGTGTTAAATCATCCGATATGTCAACATTAGGGATGTCACATTCGATTGTTGGATCTTGTTGCTCTTCAAAGCGATCTCAACTTTAAAGTTTGAGAGAGCTTCCAAAGTAAAGGAGAAGAGAAAGTTTATATTAATTATATTGTGCTGTATCGATTGCAGAGTTGCGGGCTTGTGGTGTTAAAGCAGCAAATCTGCCTCACCTGTTTGCCGAAGTTAGCAGTAATTATACACGTTATAAAGCGCAATTCACGTGCAATTACGAGCCTCAATGAGCTGGAAACACAACAGAAGAACAACTTAAAAGTTTGTTTAAACAAAAGTTTCAATTCATGCGAAACTATGATATAGTTTATGGGTTCTCCACTAGTATTCAGCCAACGTATTCTAATATAGGTAGTCTGGTGCTTCTTTACAATGCTTTAGGATGCCTTAATAAAATCACTTAGTGTTCATCTCTGACAGTAGCGGAGAAAAATTTAAGTTGGGATTCGTGAAGGGAATTTTTAATTATTTGGCGCCATCTTGATTCCAGCTGTTTAGTTTACACATTTAACATGAACTTCAAAATATTAGATTTGAGTTATGGTATTAAAATCAGAAATCTTGTTAAATATTCCTGAGAGAAACAAAGTCAGAAACTAATTCGAAAAGCACAAATAATTAAAATTTGATCGAATGGATCCGAAACAACTAAGAAAAATTGAGCGAAATACATTTGAATTCAATTTTGTAAATCTAATTTAGAAAATAAAAAATCCGATGCATGCAAAAAATCCAAGAAGTATCCAAAAATTCAATCATAGAGGATACTCAACTGTACACAATCAAATATTTTTCATAGAGAAGTTTCCTCAGAATCCTGAAAGTTTTCGCAGTTCTCGGTCCAAATAGTATCAGCGTTAAACCACTTGTTTTTTGCCGAAGTAATCTAAATTTGCACACAATTCAGTTTGTTTTTAAAACTTCCGGTTTTGTGACACATCACTTCCGCTTCCGCGCCGTATATTTATGTACTCTTTTATTGAATTTTGGTGGGTCTTGCAATTTGCGCTAATAGAATAGTTTCTGGAAAAGGGACTGACAATGTAATTATAGAAACCGCTCCTTTTATTTGAAAGGGCTACAGCAAATCACGTACTGAGGTGGTCCCTTTATTCGACATCGACTCAAATCTCAGTGGAACTTTGAACGTAAGCACGTTCCAGGCCGCAGTAAAAATTTTACTTGTTTCTTTATGTGTCCTTGCTTAAAGTTTACTCAGTAAATTGGATTGTAATGTTAGGCCCTACCAAAATGACGTCAGCAGTCCCTTTCATTGTCGTCATAATTTGCAATTACTGATCAAGACAAATAAAACGGAAAAACTTGGTCCTGTCTTCCAAAATTAAAATATTCCATCGGAAAAATGTAAATATTCAAACTGTAATTTACATCTTGGCTTAATTTCCAATATTACGAAGAAATCTGCAATTGATGGCTGGCTTGATTTTAATATTTATAAATTTTCTTGATTGCAGGGGAACGACAGCTGGCAAGGAAACGATAGCGACCAGGTGAGTGTTTTCTTTTTCTCATGCGTATTGTTGGTTGCCTACATATATTCAATTTCCCAATTTACATCAATCAAAATCGTGGTACGCACTTTCACGTGTGTGGAAATTTATGGGTATTTCAGGAAAACTCGGGAGAAATTTATTTTCATTTCGAGTAAGGGAACAAAACGACTTCAACTGGGGCATTCGCACCTGCGTTAGGATTGAAATTCTTTGGCATGCATATATTCAGAATTCAATCTTCATTCTTATTATATTTTCATTGGAAACTTTTATAACACGGCTTTGTTTTTCCACTCTAATACTTCCGGTAAATGTTTGCACAACTGCGACAAGAGCTTTTCGCGTAGTCACACGAAATAAATGATAACACAATAGAACTGTAACACAAGATCACCATTATACCGAATTTATGGTGCTATAAACGTAATATCGAGGAAATTTGTGATGAGAGGGTACAGTGTACTCGTTAGATAGTGATCTAATAAGTACATAGAAGCAGAGCACATACTAGCTGACTTAAATGCTGTCCCAGCAGCAATAAATAAAATATATTAGGAGATCCTTGAACACATTTTCCTGGAAAAACTTTCCAAACTGTTTTACATATAACATAAATCAAGAGTAATTCTGTAGATATGTCACTGACATTGCTTATATTGATTCATAAAGCTGTAGCTGTGGTACAGTTTTCACACAGAGTTGAAATTGTACTCCATCTTCCGACGTTTTATAAAAATAAATTGTCTGGTTGTAAAGTGAGATAGGCGATTTTAAATTTCTTTATGCGTTTCTTAAAAGACGCAATGTTTAGTTAAGAATGCAAATGACGGTTTAGAGTAAAAGGGACCATGGGCACTTGCCTACTTCAGACTGACAATAATAAATACTGCAAAAACGTTCGCCCTAAGCCGTAAACACGGTTATTATTTCTTTACAGTTAAAACGTAACTTAATTAAAGCAAACTAAAAGAATTTAATCTTAATTAACATAATTGCTGGCTATGAAATCCGGCTTCCTCATGTAGCTAAAACTTTAATAATATGCGAACATGAAAACTAATTGCAGGGTGGAATTCATTTATTCCAAGTCAGAAAAAGTTTTTTCGCCATTTCTAAGTAGCGCATGCTGCGCCTTTTTGTCAGGATAATCAAACGTTTTACGACAGTTTTATTTTCTTGAATATTTTTAATTTATAGTTCTAGACTTCTATGTCAGCCGCAATAAATAGATGAGGAAGAAAAGTTGTTTTGCAACCAACACTACAGAAAACTTTTAATTTTCACCTGCATGCACAATAATAAAGTTTAATTTAACTTGCGATTATCGTAAAATTATTGAAATTGGTTCCAGTAAACATAAGTTTGAGCTTTAGAACATTAATTTACTCTATTGGAAATTACATTAATTCCGTCCAATTGAAGATCGCGGAACGGGCAATTGTAAACTTATGTTGTAAAAATTAAATGGTTAAAACAACGCCACTAGTTACCAAAAATTTGTATTACTTTCTTTTTCTTCTTTAAACTAAACTAGGATAAAAGGTTTCCCTTGTTTTGTTTTGTAATAACTGACAATTCATTTGATAACGGCAATTGAAGCTGGTTTAAATGCGATTATGATGTACTGGCTAAAAGTAATTTCTTGGAATGATGCATAGTGAAAAGTGTTGTTTTTATGAATATTTATGAAGCGGATCACTATGTTATTATAATGGGAATTACTCAATTAGTAATTTAATGTCTGTTTAGTAATTAAGTAATTAGTTTAATTAGAGACAATTCGCAAGTAGATTTAAAAGCCTCCTATGGGGACGATCCGTTGTTAGGATATAATGCTAATCATTGAGAAGGAATTCAAAATACACTTATTCTGCAAAATTTGAAGGAATGATCAACATCTTTTGTTGGTTGATTTCTCCAAAAATTACCCATTGCATAATGCAGTTTGTAACCACCTCTATAGAGCCACTGCACCGGGAACTAACATAACACCAAAATGTTATAACTGTGACAAGCTCATAAATCAATATTTATGAGGGTTTCTATGGGACTCTTGTATACGTGCTTCCAGATTAATTATGGGTTTAAAATCGAAATGATTTATGCGAGCACACAATTCAAATTACCTGTTGAGTTTCGAACAGGCCTAATAACAACTCAAAGTAGAACAAACCGAAAATTCTCGTAAATATGCTTATTTAAATAATAAACACAAATGTCGACATAATCATAGAAAAGTTTGTGTTAATCAAAGAGGTAATGAGCACGTCCCAACGCCCATGTTTATCGTATCGCATTATCGCAATTACCCAAATAACTGTTCAAATAAGAAAAACAAACAAGAAACAATAACCGCATTGAAACCAAGGTCATTACTTTTATAGGTAATTGAGCAACGATAACAAATGTATGACCGTAGCATCAGGGGCGTAGCCAGCAACTCGTTTTGGGGTCATGCTATTTTTTTCATTTTTGTGTTTTATTTATGCAAAGAAGAATAATGCCGAGTTGAAATTTTGACGTTAATTCAAACGCTTTTCATGATGTTTTATTTTGAGATTATTCAGTATCAATCAGTTTTTTAAAACTACATAATCACTCGACGAGTCCTGTTTTTACACATTTTTCGCGTTTTATGCAGGTCCTGAATCCCCCTGTTGTCCACGCCCCTGTCGTGTTACTCAACAATACCGGCGAAAACCATGGCAAAAAATTTAACATTCAACAACCATCGAATCCAATAGCCGATAACCGTTTCGGCAATCTTCGTCCATATCCGTAACAACCGTCGTATATGCAACAAAAATGCGTTGATGCCGTATCCTCCCGGTTCGTGACGTTGCACCCTATCAACGGCGACGCCATTCGGGCAAAATGCCAACGTTGCTGACCAAGCCGGCAAATCTACAAGTGGTTGTTTTGTGATTATGTTCGTCGCGTGATAAAATGCCGATGTTTATTCATTGTTCGATCAAAGAAAAGACTTTTAGGATGTCTAGACATCGGAAGTGAAACCGAACAAGTGCACTTTCGTTACGCCTGACATTTAAATGTGGAGTTTAAGTGGTGAAAAGTGTGGTAGTTCTGTTTTACTTGAATTTTTGACGTTTCATCGGCGACATAACCTCAAAAAACTGTGATTTGACAACAGTCACAACTACTAGATTTGCCTTTTAATTCAATTTAAATACCGCGCGAATAAAAACTCGTTCATCTAAATGGTAACTATTTTTTTAGTATCTCTCACGTTCATGTAGAAGTACTTGCAACGTGAGAATGATTTCCCTTTTTTTTGGATTAACTGTACTGCTCTCTAACTCTAAAGGTAAAAAGGTGAATGCCATTGAACGTAGATCATGACATCTCAAGCTAGACTAACCAGTCTACACTGCTTGAAATGTAGTCAGGATGATGCACAAGATATGTGGGAGTTTCTGGTACCTTTTTCATAACAGCGTGGAAAATGGTCAGATAGGTGGTGGGATTCTTCCCGCCGAAAAAGAGGTTCTATTTATAGAAGCTACTCGACTTCTTTGGTCAAGACGTGAGCTCTTGTAGATTCTATCACTTCTGCAACTTCCGGTTTGTTGTTGAACCACATTTTAGACGGTAGCAGTCAAGGTCTTTGAACCATTACGATTAAAAATGTGTAGAAAGTGAGAAATTGCACATTTTGCACGACTTAGCCATGGTCTGTTACTTAAGCTGTACCAAATATTTTAAATGACTCAGACACACAGAAATAACGTATACGAAATGACCAAATTTCGTATTACTAATTTAGAATTCTATAGGTTATTAACAATTTGAGGTCATAATTATTGTTTCATTGAATTAGTTTTAACAATACGTCTGAAATTCAACGACTTTTGTGGTATGTGTTGGGTAAATCGCGGCTAATGATAATAATAATAAAGAAAATGCAATAAATTACGTCATAGATAAGAATTTCAATTATATATCTTGTATCTTAATATTATCGCTAAATAAAAACTGCTGCACAACACAATTTTATTCAAGTTTAAGAAAAATTATTTCAAGTATAAATTCGAGGATATTTTGCAAACAAATTGTTTAGTTTTCCACTTTTATTCCATTTCTAAATACCGTAAACGAAGGTCTCTATCATTAGTCCTAAATAAACATTCCTTTTGTCATTTCATTGCCTAAGGTGAAAACCAATTAGACCAGACCATCGACTTTCACCTCGTATTACTTCATTGGATGAGTATTTTGTGTGAATAAATATATCTTATCAGTATCAGTCATGCTTTCAAATTAATAATTGATTTTTTCAATTGGTATTGACCGATAACTAATTCCTTAAACTTGGGCTCAAACATTTAATATCAAATCTGCAATAAATTTTTATCTGTAAATTCCAGGATTGTTCCGGGAAACTATTTCTACGATGTTATGAAACTACTAACCACAAAATTCAGAAATTTCCACACATTTAGTTATTGATCCGGACGTGTGAATGTAATCCGATGAATCCCCAAAATTTCCTAGTTAATAAGCGCGTTGTGTTTGATGCAGTAATCTGACAAATTAAATTTAGTCCCTTACTAAAGTTGTTTACTGTTATTTCAGTGAAGTAAGATAATTAACGTGTAGTGATTTAATTTATTGTGATATGAGAGCAAGCCTGAACCCAACTTTTTTGCGCTATATTGGAGGATTAATCTATAGAAACCGACAACAAATCAACAAAAATGACATCAAGAAGAAAGAAGCGACAGCAAGACGGTTTTATGAAAAAAGTTTCGTCATTGTTTAATTTGGACACGGTGAGTGACGACACGTCTTATCAATTGTGTGACACTATTTTTATCTACAAATAGTATAGCGATTACAAAGGGATTGTAATTTTCTTTATATGATACGATACAATTTAAATTCTAATTACTTGGAAGTTGAACCCTGTCGAGTTGCACTATGCTGTCGTATTTGAAATTCAAATAATGAGACTAATTCTACTAGCTCGAGATAAATCGTGGGTTCCCCTTAGTGAATAATTTTAAACAAATATCTTTTTCAATGTCCAAAAAGTTAGACGCCAAAAAACTTGATTGACTTAGTTTTCTACTTTTTCCCTAATTTTGAATCAATCTCACACAATCGACTACAAAGCAGCTTCGACTTTAAATTCTGCGTACGAACCATTTGGCGAATTGATTGTTTATTTTCTATTTTAAATCAGCTTTAATCTGCATTGCGAATATTATGTTATTTTATTTTAGTCGTTTTCTCTTTGGGTAGTTCGAGAATTATTATTTAGCTTTGAATAAATAGTCTGTTCGTATTATTTTCTATTGTTTATAAATCTTCTGTCTTCAATTTCATTTTAGCAGTACGTCTTTCTCGTGAATAACAGAGCCAGAGCTGATGCTTCATTCTGCTTTTTTCTTATGATGAGAACAATAATTGATTGTTCGATAATATACGAGCGTAATTAAGTTATTATTTAATGAAAGAGCTACTCATATTCATTCCCATGAAAAATGACTCTACCGGAGTATCAAATATCAGTTTGATAAAAACGGTTGTGAATTTTTTGTCCAATATAGCAGTCCATACTTTGATATATGATAGTGACGCTTGTTTACTACGTAGTAATTATTATTAATCCTCAATTTTCTGATTGTATTAAATTAGCAACTGCGAAGATACATTTTGAGACAATAATCTTATCCTAGTTGGTGTTAATTTCTTTTTTCTTTCGCATACGCCAATAAATATAGAAATGAGCTAAATTAAACTTGAAATATCAGATTTGCGTTCATGGAATTTCAGTCTGTTTATCCATATACGTTTAAATTATTAATAAATTGTTTACAAATAATTTGTATTTATTTAGTATTAATTTAAATCCATAGTAAGAATTTATTTATAGTTCCATATTTATTACTACTGCCACAATTTTGATTCTGTTTATTAAAATGTACGTAAAATGCTCGGTAAAATGTTGCTATTTATACCTAAAAATAAAAAAATCACAATGTTTTCGGCTTTCATTCATCCGCTGATAATTAAAATTTTGTTTATGTTTTTTAGTGGTCATTTTATAATCCATGTTGAAAACTTTATGTATCCTCGTACTTTTATAAAAAAATTACCTTATTTTGCATTATTCTTTACATGCGTTGTTAATGAACGTGTGATTTTATGACCCTAGAATCTAAAATTGCGCCCATTTGACAAATTACAAGTATTGTGAGCTTTTGTAAAAGGTATAAAATTGAGATGTGCTTTTGCACTGAATTTCTCTGTGCATCCAGCTAAGAACAAGAACGTTCAAACGACTTAATTAATCCAATTTTGTTGATTGCATGTGTTGACAAGAGTAATTGACATTAATTTCGGCACAGAGCGGGATGTATTGTAATACGAGACGTTCTGATTGTAAAAGTGTCGTAAAAGCCATAGGGTGAAACCTATCCCTATGTTTCGGAACATCTTTTATGTTTGGCAATGGAAATTTGATAGCTTTATACGATTTTCTGGTAATATATATCGCCTATTGACAGTGTTAACAAAAAGCTTGGTTTCGGTACAACACGCAACGCTATTTGAGTTTCAGTTGTATGTCGCAAAGGATTTACCTTTGATGATGCTTTGCCTATATGCTCCAATACTGCATATTAAGTTTTTGCTGGAGAAATAAACAATCAATAATTACAAACATGCTCAGTTCGATCAGTTATATTAAGTTACATCCGAATAAAATATTCCCATTGATCCTTCGGCAATCTGAATTTTTCGTGTGACTTGTCACCGATGTGATCGCTCATGAGAATCGCCAGTAGAAAAGGGCATACAGCCGCTGACATTTCATATTTATCCGATTTGCATTCGATCTAGAATTGCTGCAACCAGTTCATCGTTTCTGTTGACTACTTCCAATCAAAACGTCCCAGTTGACGTCGCATGACCGTCGATTTAAACCAAGTCTTCGTTATCAGCACTGCGAGCGTGTTTCACCTCCACTAGGTACACGACATACGTTCGAATGCAACGAACAACATAATGGGATTCTACACCGCACCTATGTCTACGTATCACCTCACATTCATGATGGTCAGTTTCCATCGTCAATATCCACTGTTCGCCCGGAAACCGCGTCCGCCGACACTCGGATTTTAACTCCGGTGCCATCGCTTCAATGTTGCTAACTATTTACGTGCGCTATCCTAAATTACGGTGTTTGCGTTGCTGTGGCTGCTACCAGTTTTCACGTGATGTTTTCCGCGAAAAGACACCAAAACAAGGAAACTTTTGTCTCGTATCTGGTGAGTTTACATGTGATTTAATCTTGTATTGACTGAGTCATGATCTGGTGACGCTTCCCATGGTATATGAATAATGTTATTGGTCTTCTGATGGTTTTAGGTTAGGTCTTAGCAACACTAGCGCTGAAGCGGACGTTCACGTTCCGCGCCGCGAGCTGTTATGCATAATTTAAACTTTAATTGTAGTGTTTAAAGTGTCATTTTATTAAACGATATCTTTGCTACAGAAACTTTACAAGATTGCAATTCCTGTTGCATGTGCGCTTTTCCTGCTGCATCAGTTCCATTCATCCGCGTGATGCTAATGAACCTCGTTACGTTACGAAAAGCCATATTTTAGTGTTTCGTTATTTAATGAAACGCTTAAATAAATATCCCATGGTTGTTCAAGGATTACGAGATAAGTTGATAGTACACGGGCCCGAAGCAAAACTTGCTAACGATGCGCTAATTTAATTTGTAGTTACGTTATCATGGAATTGGTGCCATGAGCGTGTAGATAATCTTGACTTTTCTTGTATATCGGTAGAATTGTTTAATATTCTACAAAGGATCGCCTCGCCAAGTTGCAGTTTTTTTTTTTTGGCGGAGGAAAGTTCATAAATGTTAGTTTGCGTGTAACAATAGAAAAAAACGCCCGCTTTGAACGTAATTGCAATAATAATAGCATTTATTCACTGGTTTAATGCTTTGCGAGAATTGTAATGACGGAAGAAACACTACGATTCCAACTTCCTCGACAAATTGGAGTGCTTGTGATCTGTTGGAAAATTTAATGCTCTATTTTCGGTTAAAGTTTCATCATTTAAAATGGGCATTGTTCGGCAGACGACTCTTGTAAGTTTTAGTATACACAAAAGAGACGTTTTGTTGAAATATAATGGATCGGGACGTCATCTATCTATCGATTCTTTCTTATAATCTCTTTATTGTGATGTCTCAGTGCAGCAACTTTTGGTTCATTTTCTGTCAAGAAACAAGGCACGGTATTGTACCGAAAGGAAATCTCTAAATGCTTCTTTCGATTCTTTAGTGAAAATTTGATAAGCTATTTACTGCCAAATAGATAAAATAAAATGAATCTTGAGCTTTAGGTGTCATTGTTTCACAGTGGGAATCAGAATATCAAGTTTAACAATGAAGGATTGATGCGCTCCTACAAGCATAATTTGATGGGATGAAGGCAGTTACGTATCGGAAAAACGGAAACTATCTAGCATAGCTCAAATAAGTTTTTCGCTTAATCTTCCTGAATTCTCGATTTTCCCAATCGGTTTTAACACTCGAATTGTTACTTGCTTTATTAGAACAAAAAACGGCTTTTTCGGGGGACGTAATTTAGACAAAAATCTGAATTTTGAGAGGGTTTCTTTCAAATTATATAATATGATTCCCTACTCACTTTCTAAATTTTTTTTGGTGCCAACTTTACTCATATTTTTTCCTTGAAAAATCAAATCAAATCGATCAAACGAACTTTTCAACTTTTATTTTTCTTTTGAGTTATTAAGAAACATTGTCGCTTTTGTCAACGAGTTCACCCAAGGATTTCTTATACATTTTAATTTTCAATCAACTAGTAATATTTTTTCCACCGGCTTCTTGCATAAACTTTCACCTGCTTCATCTCGAAGTGAGGCAAAAATAATGATCGCAATTTTCCGAAACCTACATTTACAGCACTTTTGGGTTGGTGTAATGGGACTGCGACCTCGTGCATCAATACTCTCATTCGTGCGAAATAAAGAAGTTTCTCTTCTCGTTAGATAATGTACTATTACCGTTTTCCGATAATTTTAGAGGCTTCATCTTTCGGTGAAATCCACTTGTTTGATACTTAAATAACTGTTCAACAGTTTTGAACTATGTGGTTAATAGTTCGAGAAGTTGTACAATTACCTACTCAGAAATTGCATTAACAAAATGAGTCAGTGTGTCTAACTGCTATGAAAGATAATTATGCAGTATTCATAGATGATATTTCCTATTCAACAGCATCTGAGCATTTACAGAAGCCTGTATATCTAGCATTGTGGTGCCAAGTGTCAGTATGGATGATATGGATTGGAATAACCTTGCCTTGTAGGCACAGACGGTTTAGCTTGCTCATTTGGTCGTTACAAACTAATATTTGCGTAGCTCCCTCGTGTACTCTGTATTGTAATTTTTTCAAGCTAAAGCTAGCGGAATTGAGTCGCTCTGATCCCGAACTGATTACTCTATAATTTAAATTCGATATCGGGGGACCATACCTTGAGCACATGCTTTTAATGTAGTTGCTTAACGTCCTATTAGTGCTGTGTCACGTATTTGTACAACAGACGTTCCTTCTAGTTATAATCTACCCTTTAACAAACTTTTATGGGTTCTAGAATCTCGTCTCGTGTATGTACGTTGGGTGTACTAGATGTTATAAACGTTGGCTTGAAAACCCACAGATAATTTAAAATTATACCCTTTAATGACGCTTGTTTAGTGGCGATATAAGCAGTTCGTGCCCGGACGCCATGCCTCAGGGTAATATAGGAACAAAATTCGCGCTGAGTAATAGCTCGGTTAGACAAACCTTATCTGTTAGAACAAACTTGGAATTTGCACGAATTCTGCCGACATCAATATCTCCGTTATTAATATTTAATTCGCAAAATCGAATAGCAAGCTTCTTTACTTCGTTAAGGAAATGAAATAGAATTCTTTTAGAAGTGGAACTTTGGCATTCGTCCCGTTTGGAATAAAACAAGCGTTTGAAGTGTGTGCCTTTTGCGATGCAAAGTGTGCGACAGTTGGACGATCTACTCAAGTGGAGTAAGAAACGGGAGGATTATCTCTGAATTAATCAAGCATAAGGAGAGTCGCAGTAGCGAAACGTGTTTAAGCAAGTGCCTTTGCGTTTGTATCTCATTTCCTGGAGGAAGAAAGTCGAGCATTATCATCCGTTAATTGTTGCCTTAAAAACGTGACTTCGTCAGGTTGCAGTTTGAGACCATCTCGTGTGAGCTCACAATATAAGCTGGTGGGATACGCTAAAGAGGATAATTTTTAACAAGATGCCTAGACACCAGAAAAGCCTCGTGCTATCTTCTTTTCGTCTCGTTCTGCCAATTATCGTAGACACAGCGAAGCTCCATTCACGAAACGAGTGTAGAAAGAAGACATAATTGAAGTGTTTGTTGTTAGCCTTCCTTTAATTTCAGAAGGAAAAGCCGTAATCGAATCAATTCGTCTCGATTCGGTAGCTGCTTCGTTACAAACCTAATTTAGAAACTTTGTAAACGCCGTAATAACTTATAACATCATATCACTCGATAGCTCCGACTGAAAATGTTTCAGCGATGTATTGAAGTTCGTTGAGTTTTTCGTCAGGCGACAGTTTTATTGCAGAACGTGATCAAGGAGTTTTTTCAATATACTCGACCAATTCGAAATTTACATTTCACCAGCGATGTTACGCATCTCCGTGATTTGATCGGTTAAGCTGTTCCTCGTTTTGTATTCTTTGCAATTAAAGTAGGTTCAACTTTTTGTTTCTAATTGAAAATTCGATTCTGCGGTTGTATTTCGTCTTCATTAGGAAATCCTGTAATTGCATACAAATTGAATCGAAAATGCGACGTTCCTTAGCTTGCTCACAATTGATTTCATTTGCCCAGTCGGCCTGAAAATGGACAGCTTTTCTGAATGTTAAACCCGGATTGCGAAGAAATCGAGCATAGTACGAGCATCTTATTTAGACACAGAACTAGCAATAAACGTTTACTGTTTTTTTTCTCGGTCGTGCGTGATGCAATTCTATTTCGTTTTGACATTTTGTTCAGGAAGAATTCTGTGGAAGTTAATAGAAATTTCGGTTTTTGATGTAATTTTTCCTTTAACGCGAAAATAAACAATTTTCTTGAATCGAAAGTGGGCTGAGTAATTAAACGTTTAAAAAGGCTTAATAACGATGTGGGCACGCAATAGACCTTGGTCTCATGCTTCTTAATTGGGGTGTGCTGTTATTGGATGTCAGATTCATAATAAATCGCTTTAGAGAGCGTCTTTCAAGTTTTTTAAGGAAAATTGCCGTGTCAGAAAAATTTCCTAGGAAATTGTTACATTACTGTCTCCTTTGTTTGGTTTAGCAATTTTAGTCTCCAGATTATCCTGTTTAAAATACTCACTTTGTTTAAGTGAAATTGGATTCAAGTTGAAAACGTGTGCGAGACTACAAACTCGGACTATATCGCGATTGAGATTGTACAATAATGGAAGAAATATTACCCTTTGGAAAGATTCGCGGTTCTCTCCCGTTTTCTGTTGCGAGATATCGTTTTTCGTGAAGCAGCAAGTTCATGAATATCTTACTCTAAGACTCCTGCTATTATTAGTCTCTAATCGTTTGGATATTCACAATTGGTTTCCGAGATTTAAATTTCCTTAGCAAGGTAGCTAAAGAAGACAATCTATTACTCGGCTTTAAGCGTAAAACCTCACCGGCGCCGCTTTTAGTGACGACTAAGTCCCGTTTACCGAAAAATCCTTCGCAAAAATAAAACAAAGTTGAATTGTCTGGCGTCGTAAGTTTTTTAGAGAGCCCTTTTCGAGCCCTTTCAAATCCGCGAAATCCCTTAGGCGAGAATCGGAATTCCATAATGTATAATAAACGATGCGGCAACAATGTGGAAAGTCCTCCGAGTCTCAAGATAACGTGCACAACCACACCATCCAAACAACAATTCATCACTGAAGATGGGTTGAGGAAGCTGTCATTACTACTGAAGCCTTAGTCTAGAAACGACATACGTAGAGGTATTGCTCGGGGAAAATGAGGAAGGCGAGCGAAGCGTTTCATGGACATGCCGATAAGATGTTTCAATTCCGGTCGGGGAGAGACTTGGAACGTTTCCCGATTTCAAACCGGCATTACATCTTCATAATCTGCCCGTATCTCGGAACGGATCTCTTATTGCGCTATATATTCGCTGGTTTACTAGACGTGAATCGCTCACGCATAAATTTCGACGAATTTGGACCCAGAAGGTGTCGTCGCATCAGCTTTCGAGAATATATATTTTCATCTTTAAAAGCTCTGTTGTTACTGATCAATTCTCTTAATATTCGCTCGGAAATTACCTCCTGCAGACTTCCAGTATTTTGCATTCCGTTGACAGGTTCTTAGTTTTATAGACTTTGGGCAAGTTTGTTTTAAATACGAAAACAAAGTTGGATGAGACGATATTTTGGGGCTGCCCTCAGGAATAAGTCTGCAGAGCTCCCAGCGCGACGCTAATGGGCTGCCTTAAAGTTTTGAAATTAAATCTGCAATGTCCACAAGTTTTTATTTGTTCACATACTTTTGCTCAATGTCGATTTGTTTAATACAGTTTAAGTTTACGAGTTGCGGCGAAGATGATATTTTGCTCTGTATTCTAGTGCCACAAGAGAGAACTAAGAGGGAGATCGTGTTGTCTCCTGTTTCATTAATTGAGCTTCTGGAAAAAGCGGGTAATATCTCGCTCATAATAAGAAACTGCAAAAACTTTAGGCACTCGGCACCGACCGAATTAATCGAGTTTGCACTACAAGCTGGTGTAAACAGAAAAAAACTAATTAGCGACACTGCCCATGAAAACAATGTGCAGATAAAACGCGGTTTGACAACAGCCGATACGGTTGGTGCACTGTAATGATGAGCTATTACAGTTAGGATGTGCTATGCCCCGGAGACATTACCACGCGCCGATGATTTTATTATATTATCTCAACTTTAGCTAAAAACAGTTTAGAATTTCGTTGACAGGAACCACGTTTGATTGAAAAATCTGATATTGCGTTTGACCAGAATAAAGCTAGGGGTTAAATTTTATGGTTATCTAGGCTCTAAAATGAACACTGGACATAAAACGTTACTACAGCAGCAAAAGGATCCCTATCGAGCTTTTACAGCAAATAAGTGTTGGCGGTTTCGCAGTTCGTGATCTATTTTGAAGCTCCCAAAAGAATCAAAAAATTTAATTAGTCACGTTAGTTTTCATTTTTGACTTGGTGCTTCTCATGAAAGAAACCGCAAAGCACTTTAACGTTTATCATCATCTCCAGGAAAGTTGATACAATAAAACCCTCTTTTCATTCCCTTTGCCCCAATGTTGGGTTATTTAATTAGATGCAGTAGTGGAGAAAATGAAAAATTCATGGGGACGAACACCGGAAAAGGGCGATATGCAGCGGTGACTCGAAGACAAGTGCCTCGGCATTCCTTTTACGTTGTATTCATGTATTGCTTGCTGCAAATTAATAATCTTCGATGCTATGCACACATTTCTTCAGCCCCAGCACGATACCTTTTCCTGGAAATAAATGACTGGCTGGATTTTTAAATAAAAGCACTAGATACATAATACAGGTGTATACCAACAAAAAGGCCTGTTTTCCTAAACCTGTATTTTATGTGGGTCGACTATCTACCGCAAAAGCAGGAAAACTTTATGCGCGGTGCGTTGCTCGATTCCTAAGCACGTATCTCACGCAAGTCTCAAGGGAAATCGTCTAAACTGCACATATATTTTAATTTCAAACGAATTACGTCGTTTCGCATATCGCACCGAATATTGTGGATAGGAGTTTTTCAATTCACGTGTCATATTGTTTTAGTGGGCCCTCAGAGAATTATTCTTTTGATATAAGAAGATGAAGTTGGTCTTGAGAAAGTTAAAAGCACTCTTAAATTAAAAGGAGCTTCTGCCGGATACAAAAGAAAAAGGATCCCGAATTAGAACCTGACATGTAAACCGATACATCACCTTCCAATGTTTTAATAGTTAGGATACACAATTTTGGTTTGGACGTAAAAGAAAGTGCAACTTTATTCAGTTGAGGGCACGCTGAAAATCTGTCCTGAAAGAAACAATATTTCCAGCAAAGTACCGGCACTTTATTACAAGCTGCCAGAGGACTATCTGTTCTGGACAGCTTTCAAAATGTAAAAGAATTTGATTTATCCCGTCCGAAAAAAATCGTTTATGGTTAGGTGGGCCCCTAAAAACTAACATAATGAAATTGCTCCTGTCGTACCTAACATTTCCGCTTTAGTGCATTAGGTCTGATTCGAGCAGGTGTTGGGTGATGGATCGAGGGGTGAATTGAGCGAATTCTTTAGAAGCCTCCTTGTCCGCATGTCGTAAATAACGAGAACCTAGTTCCCCTATCCATATATTCTTTTAAGGTTTTTAGATTTTTCCATCCATTCTGAACGGAACGTGACGATTTGCATGGCGTCTATTTATGAGAGAGTTTGCATTCATTTTATGTGCACGTATGAAATTTTGATGACTCGTCCGGAACACGGGGCGCATTCTAAAAACGGGATAATTAAGTAATTTTTATTGCAGCTATGTAGCCCAAAATTGACTGTGGGATTTGAAAGACATTTTTGTTAAAATTAATGGCCGTTTGTTCTCTCAGGGATCATTTATTTATTTTTAAACTCTAATGGATCCTAGAGCTACATGCTCTATCGCTGGAGCAAGTAATTACTTTTCTCTGTCGTCAGAAACTTGACCCAGCCCTCGTCCATCTCATATTTAATTAAGCTCTGTCTTGTCACAGAATAATCGTTGATAAAAGTTGTCTGCTTCCAATCTTGGGCATTTTCAGATTTAATTAGTTCTCCTTTATTTATCCTGGATGTTGTGTGATGCGCAACGATCTTGTCGCTTTCCGGAAGGTCCCCCTGTCTAAAATTGACCGCAATGGTTGCTCAAACCGCAACTATTCTCTTCTATTTACCATGCAAATAGAATTTTCCGTGTGTGGGTCTTGACTGAGAAGGGCTAATCTCTCGTAATTGAATTCCCGCTGCTCTTCAAAGGGACGTGTCAGATTTTCTAACGTTTTGTTGGCAAAGGACCAACTGTTACCAATACTCTTGCATTCTCAACTTTCATGGAACGACCACTTTCGGCGTTGTTAAATTCTCGTTGCACTGCGCTTTAACGATGAATGGTCAGTTGGACAAATTTGAATTTGAGGTGGAATGTTGAACTTGCAGCAGTTTTGCTCGGAGAAAGATAGTTGGAATATTGATGAGACGGTTATTTGAGTTTTAAGCACGTAAACGAAGGCGTTTTATGTTAGATTCGAGCTATCGCGATACATTGTAGTTGTGGAATCTATTAGATGATTCTCATTTTTAGCGCTCGATAAAATTTTATTCAAGCAGTAGCCATCATAACCATATCTTCTGCAAGCTAGAAAGACAAAATGCAGCACCTCTATAGAATGTAATATGCAATCAGTTTACGTCGTTCGCAATTTAGATGCAAATGCCTGGAGTTGAATTACACTTGATCCAGACTCATGAGTGGAACATTTTCCAATCTGCGGAGCACAGTGATTAAATAAATTGAGCTAGTATTTTGTAGTACCCCCATATAATGGTGTTTTTCTTGTTGTTTCAGGCACACTCCCCCTTACTGGGTTCCGGCGACAACAAACCAGTAAGTGAAATAAATAGTCTTTTCAGTACTCCAAACACCTTCACGCCCATCCACTCGCATTTCCCGCCTTTTCTCTGTCGGATTTTCTTACCAGCGTCCGGTTTTCACGAGTGCTTTTCGCAGCTGCCAATTCCTTCCTCTTTTAACTGGCCAAGAGAGCGTATTATTAGATGATAAACGAAACAAGCGTGCGAAAAATCACACACCCAAAAATTCCATCAAGTCGATTGCTTCGAATTATCTTCAAAGTTCTTTAAAATGAATATTTCATTTTATTCTTGCGAGCGCGACGTGTTTTCGGCACACCCACGCTCACGAGCTTTGCAAAGGACCTTGCTAAATTTTAATAAATGGCTAGGATTACGGGAACAACCTGGATATTTGCAGTTTGAGAGAAATTTATGATTAATTTAGTGTTAGAACGTGGCTCTCGTCTCGCAGATATAAAATGTGTAACGAGCATTTTATTAAAAGGCGCTTACTGGAGCAGACATCTGAAATGTAATTCTACCAAGTGCAGTCATAACGCAAGATACCTCCACTAATCTTATTAAAAAGTGATCTTGCTTAGAAACTACCGTGCGACGTTTTGGTGATTTGCTTGCTTGAAACGGGACGAGCTAATCGAATCAGTGTTTACAACTGGATTTTACGTTTGGAAACACTAATGTAATTACACGATCACACCTGAAAGTATGAACAAGCGTAATTACATAATTGAGGTCGTTTTTCCATTGATTCCCCGATTGGGAAAATTACAGAACATTGATTTCAGATTACCTCTTAAAAAAGAACCACCATATGTGATCCTCAAATCAATTAAAAGAGTACTTTTCAGTCTTATTTGAAGTAATGCTTTAATAGGTTTGTAGATTTAATTGGTGACGGGTCTTAAGACCCGGAGATTAACTCTGTTTGCCTTTAAAACAACGAGAAAATTACAGTTTCTACAGCTTTCATATTCCCATCATTGTCGGCGCGTAAGCAGAAAGCAGCTGTTAAAATAAAATCAGAGAAAAAGGTAAGGCTGACTGATAACGGGATGGTTCTTACGATTTTTTTTAAATATCATCATTATAGGAAGAAAATTAGAACGGAAATATAAAATCGCTGTCAGCAGAAAAGCTTCAGTTTTTGTGATGTCAGTATCTCTGTTTCATCATGATCCTATTTTTATCATTTGTTAATATTCACTACTTGCTGTAGGAAAAAAAATAAACATTAGTAAACTGAGTTTTTAGTGCAAAACTTGTAGGAGTATTTACTAATTCAAAAGTTTGTAAATGAAAGAAATCCTCTAATACTGTGCTGCAGAACTTCTCTAATTACTTAATTACTAAAAAAATTACTTATTTTAGATGTACAAGATAAATACAGTTAGATTAATGGAAGATGTTATCGGAAATTGGACGACTTGTAGCACTGTATTTTAATGGATTCGTCTATTAAGGCATTTGAAGCTATTATTCTGTTCTGTATGGCTTTGTTTTCGTTGGAACAAATTATAGGGAAAACAGCATGATAAGAATTCAAAACTTATTAAATCTTGCAACCCATTTAAGAAATTGCTTTACTTTTGTTTTTATCCAAATCAGAATAAAGCCCAAAAAGCTCATAGCAGTTATTCATTGTTTATTTTCATTAACCGTCTCTGTCTGCCGGAGTTGTGATGAAAAATTGGCAAATAATTTCGCAATATTTTTAAAATTTAATAACTTACATAAATAGAAATAGTGTGTTATGCAAATAATTAAAGGTGTTTAGGCACAATTATCTAAAAATGATTACGACACGATGAAAGTATACAAATGTTCAAGTCAACATAAATTTTCGTTTAATCATATCCCCGAAAACCTTTGCACCAAAGTCACGAAAACGGATCCGGGCTGATATGCAAAGAACTCCCAACCTAAATCCACTCTGATAAGTTTTGTAATTAGTTATGAGTTTATAATAATTACCCGACTCCTTGGTTTTAGTTTTAAGAACCCTTTAGGTGGCTCAAAGAAGTTATTTCGTTGCATAAATTTCTTGTAAAGCCGAGCAGAAATGTAGAAAGCAGAATAACGGTGTTGAAATGGGACATATTAATTTAATCTATGCAGTTAAAATGTTTCAGCATAAATGCTTTTCAAGCTTGTCATTTGCGCCTTTTTATGCCCTGCATGATTTTTAATATCGGCGTTCGATCAATCAATCTCCCAATGTATTGTTCTAGGAATGTTTTTATGCACTAGCAGTTTTTTACGGAAATGAAACTGCATTATGCTGTTGCCAGCAGCGAAGCAGATTTCGTATGTTACGCAACGCGAATAAACAATAATATTAGCATGTTGTGT
Organism: Gnatocerus cornutus; assembly: GCA_029298725.1. Classification (NCBI taxonomy): domain Eukaryota; kingdom Metazoa; phylum Arthropoda; class Insecta; order Coleoptera; family Tenebrionidae; genus Gnatocerus; species Gnatocerus cornutus. The sequence goes on from CM055514.1 coordinate 6,023,891, forward strand.
CGAGAGAATTCTAACTGTAAGTTCGCGAATATAGCGGGATTTAAAATTGTGTAGCGTGCTTCTTTATACCGAGCGATTTTCAGTTTCGTTTCATAAGAGTCCGCGCGCGTTCGTACATGTGCTGTCGTCTATTTAAATGTTTTCCGTGTTCCCAGTAAAATAACTGTGATTTTTAAATCTAACATACACGTGACATTTATATTAAATACATGGAGCAGTTGTAATATTTGACCGGGTTTTGTGAGGTTGAGTTCAAAGGTCTAAATGGGCTGTGGAGTGAAACGAAACGTTGGAAAAGCTTCCTCTAAATCAACGGTAGGGTGCTTCATTCCTTTAAGGGTTTATTTAATTATTTCCAACCTCATGGCCCAGTATTGCATCATATTTCAGCGCTGCTGCAAGTCAGGTTGAGACGGTTCTATTTTTATTCGAACGCGTTGCTTTATATCAAGCACTTTTTCAGACTTTGAAATTCACTCAGAAGTTTGGTTTACTCCAGTTTGAACTACCGAAACTTTTATGTAATTTCCATGTGTTCCAACCTAATTTCTGTTCTATTAATTGCCTAATCTCGGCAGAATTCTTTACTAACGGTATTTTTATTCATGTGATTTCATGGTTATTTATATTTGTCTTCGATTCGCTCACTCTTTCGATTTGTTTGTCCGTTTTTTCAATCTGTTTGTTTCTGCCAGCGAGCAGATGTTTCTTTGATTAGTTCAAGAAAATCGATTTCATTTATACCGGCACAGGCCGTAGCAGTTTTTCTTGAGTAAACACGTGTCGCATTCGTGAAAATCCGGCGGGATTATATTCATGCATCGAGGAATTGACCTCGCAAGGACGGGAATCTTTCGTGTCATAGAACTTTGTACTTTTTTGTGTTTCGTCATGTTAAAAGCACTTCAGGAACTTACAATTTTTGTTGATATAGCGAATGGCAATACGCGACATTTATTTTAAGCTGTTGTTGTTTTTGAAGCGTATGACTGCAAAGAAGATAAATTATAGACTTTTAGCTATATGAGTAAAATATTGCAGGTTTTTGCTTCCACTTACTGTACTTTATGTTGTTGAAAATACGAAGTAATGATCAAAAAGTTGTTCCCATATTTGTACAATGTAATAATTACTTCCTCCGTTTAAGATGGAATTTTAATTAATTTGATGGATGTAAGTACTCACGCTGCTTACTTAAAACTATTGTTTAAAAACAAAATTTCAATTAAAATTCTTGTGACTTGCAATTTTTCATCGCGTCCGTGGTAATCAGACTCATAACTTTAAGTTTGCGATAAAAAATTCAGTACATGAAACTTAACTATTAAACTTCATAGTAGATTATATAAATTACCAGGTTATTAAGGTTCCGTTATTTCTGCATAACAAAAATAAAAGGACATGCGGAAGGTGTAGCTCATTTAGAAAATATTTTTTTTTTGTGTTCAACAATTAAAGGAACTCTCACTTTGTATTTAAGGAAAAGATAATACGTAATGTATAAAAATGGGGCTCAGAGGTTATAACAGTAAATATTGGAATTAATTTTATAGGACATTTTCTCGTTTCATCATAATGAAGATGTAAAATTTTAATGAATGAGAAGCTTATTTTCTTATTATCTCATTATTTCTGGGCTAAGAATTCATTTATCGACCGCTGTAAAAGTATCATTTTCTGTTGCTAATGTCTTCCTTTTATAAAACTCTAGATAAAAGTTGTGTGAAGAATTTTAAAATTGTTCTCACAATAATGGCATCCGTTTAATTTTTCTCATTTGCTTAAGCCAGTTTTAAGCCATCTATACAAAATTTGTCGTCTTTTTTCAAGACGTGTTATTTTATAATTATTTTTGCTGCTTTGCGAATAAGTTGAATAATTGAATTTCAATTTAATTGACGAACTCAACCCAATTCCAGCGCCATAATTAGCAAAGGATCGTTTGAAATATCATCAGACACTTCGTTTTGACGATACTCATTTCTATGCAAATTTTTCCCGCCATAGCGATAAATATTTAAATGAAACACGTCTAGGCGAATTGTCTTTAAAAAGAAAATTTCATTTTTCGCATTTACATTCGTCTTGCTTGAATTACCCGAATCATAAAGCAGCCGTTGCGTTTTACCGCGGTGCATATCTTTCATTACTTTTTTTGGACGAGGTGCACCGTAAAATCTTTATCATCTGCGTATCCATAAAGTTTGATATGTGTCTAATTCAGATTGATGTGACTTCTCTTGTAAATCATCTCATAAAGAATTTATTTCATGTGTTTTCTCGTGGCTTTTTAATGGTTATAGAGCTTTTTCATGCTTGTTGCAGGTAAACGGAGACGATGAGTGGGAATACGAGGAAATTATATTGGAGCGAGGAGGCGCCGGTTTGGGCTTTAGTATCGCCGGAGGCACGGATAACCCCCATATTGGCGACGACACCGCCATTTACATTACTAAGCTCATACCTGGAGGAGCGGCGTCGACAGACGGGCGGCTTCAGGTGAACGACTCGATATTGTCGGTCAATGAAGTCCCGGTAGTCGACGTTCCGCATGCTAGCGCCGTGGACGCTCTCAAGAAGGCTGGGAATACTGTGAAATTAGTAAGTTGAGACATGCATAAAGTGCAGAAACCAGGAAATTTTCTAGATATTTAAAAAATCTAGAAAAGTTTTACGCAACTGATCTGTTCGATTTTTCTTACGTACGGGACCAGTAAAACATTGTTACCACGCCAAAGTAACTAAAGCTTGGGCAAAAGCTTTTAAAATGTAAAAATGGTTTTGTTTGTTCTTGAACTTCTCCGAAAATGAATAATTCAGTATGTACAAGTTTTTGTGGATTCTGGAAACTTTTTCTCGAGCACTTTAATTACATATTACAATGAGTTTACATTCCACGAGCATGAATAGTTGTATCATTGACCTATCGATCGCGATTTCGTGCAGCTAGACGTTCCTTCATTTAAATGCAAAAACCCACGACTTAGATGGTTGTGATAAGTTTCTTAATGTCTCAATAGATTTGATGGTATCGTATCGGGGTCGTGCTTTTACTAATATTCGTCGGTTTTCATCGACGTGTAAATTTCTCTAATGATGTGTCACCGCACAAAGCCGCTTTCAAAGCACGTTGTTTGCAATTCAAGACAGCAAAATATCGGTAGTCTACAGGAAGTTTACAAGCCGTCTAAAGCTTTGGGAACGTTACGAATTCTCGTTAACCGTCAAATATTCGAAGAAATACCGTGCAAAGGTTCTATATCCTAGTTTCGCGACCGCTCGCTTGCTTTCAGACAGTTGACAAAAGGCGGATGCGCCGGGTCATGTCGTGCACGGCAAACATATGACACTTGTACAGATTTATAGGAGCGTAGAAGAAACGTCTGAATGCCGCATTTTGGTGCATTCGCATGTATTTTAGTTCCAGTTTAGTGAAACTCGTCCGAGCGAAAACCTCTTTCCGTTCCGTTGCCGTAGTACTACAATATTTTTTTGTTTCCTTGAAGACATGCCAGTGTTTTATCTACCTGAAATTTCGCGGAACATGTTGTACAATGGGGCACATATTTTTCGTGGAGTTATCATCACGGAGAGAAAATTTCACAGTTCAAGAAATCACGTAAACTTAATTTTTATGATTGTTTATAGGGGCAACGAAATTAGCCTATTTAATCGTGTCTGCTTTCGGAAGATAGACTCGACCCATTTCCTTTTAGGGGTTCATGCTCATCGAAATCAATGTTGTTTCCGGTCCTCTGAATGATTGATCAACGTTGAAGAAAATTCCTGTCGAAATATTGACGCCTCTTCGCCTTTAATAAATAGATACTCCACTTTCAGATTGAGATATGAAAGACGAATTGGAAGTGACTCGTTAGAGCGGTGCTTTGTTGAATAGTGGTCACAGACAGGTGTTATCTTTGAAAGACACAATTTTCATTAAAAAAAAATCGGCCTGCGCCCGTATTTACAGGACATTGCTTTGCAATATAAATTCGAAAGCAATTAATGCCCTGTTGTATTCCCCGACTAATAATGATCCCGATGGACAATTATTCCCAATAAAGCTTTGTTAATTTCGCTTTGTGCACCCTTTGTGGGAGCTAAAAAATAATTTGGTGTGGAATCAGCGGTTTCAATTTGTTTTTTTCAAAAAAAAAGAAAACTCCAGCCTTGCAGAAGATCCGATTAGATTTATATTCCAAGTATCTATTATATATACTCGCACGAGATAAAAGGAGCTAAAGAAAATTTAATATATTTCTACCAACAATGGAGTCACCCAGTGCATACATCCTTTTCATTTTAGATTTAATTACAAATAATGGAGCTTGAAAGAGTTCTGAAAGGAAAACCGCCAACCTGCAAGTGTTTGAAACAGCTTCAGTTTTAAACGCCATGATTCCATTTTCTAGTTCTAATCTCTGGTAATTTTGCAGTGTGTGAGACGGCGGCGAGGACCTCGCAGTATGCGGCTGATGGAAATCGAACTCGTGAAAGGAAACAAAGGTCTAGGTTTCAGCATCGCCGGTGGCATAGGCAATCAGCACATCCCCGGTGATAATGGTATTTATGTCACGAAAGTGATGGAAGGCGGCGCTGCTCAAGTGGATGGTCGTCTCCTCGTCGGCGATAAACTTGTCGCAGTGAGGGATGCTGTCGTAAGTACACTTTATCGAAAAACGGAAGCGACCTGATGTCTGAGAATTGTGATACGTGTTGACCAAACTAAGTTTTATTATTTATCTAATTGTGCTTCCAGTTCTTCTGCTTGTACAATTTTTTTCTCGTTCATCTTCTCCATGCAGGTTTAAAAAGTGGAGATCGACCCATTTCCTATTCTATTTCCGTTACAGTGCAACAAGTTCTTTTACAACTGTAAACTCTGTGATGTAAACGTAAAACCGTTTACTTGTCACAAATATGGAGACGACAGCCAACAAATGTTCCGCGCTCATATTAAAAAGTAGCGTACATGAAGTTTTCAATTTTCTGGGCCGTAAACAGCTTCGTTTTACGACGTTTTAGCATGTCACTTTCTGGCTGTTTTTGTAACATTATTGATAATTTCCCTTACTTATCTATTACGCTCCTTTCTGCGGGGCTTTCCATCATTTTGTGAAAACAAGACTGGCAAACTTTTATCTCCGTTGAACAGGTTATGTTAAACCAACTTCCGTTACCACAAGGTTTCTGCTCCGAGTTGGATTTTTTATCGATTTGTGAAACCCTGATATCGATTTCGTTCTAGGAAACTACGGGATGAGAATGTTGCTCTAATGTTGCTTTTTTACGTCTTTTTCCTGCAGTTTTCCATCGATTCTCGCTAAGAAAACTTGGTGGTATTTTTTTAGACTCCACATTACGTGATACTTTTTGTAGCCGCGATAGCGGGGCTCTAGGTTTTCATTGTTTTTTTCCTTCTGGAGAGGAATTAGGAGCATGACCTTCCCTCCATTCTGCCCATTAAAAATGCAAGCCACAATTTACATAACACCGAGCGTCTTGAAATATGTGCATGTGTATCCGAAGCGAATTTGATTTTCATGAATCTTCGGAATGCAAAATTTATTATAACGAGCTCCAGAACACCCACATACGTGTGTTTTAATCTCGTGAATATTTCATCTTCAACGAAAGCTGGGACATCTTGAAAACCAATTTGGTGGTGTGCTAATCGAAATCCTCAAATTTTCAAATTAATAATGTATGAAGAAACGACCTGTGAAGACGGTTTTCTCTCACCTTCTCTTTTTTCATTTAAAGCTTTGCTTCTTTAAAATATAACTATCTCGTGAAAGTTGCATGGCTCAACTTCCGTATCCGTTCTTCTTCCGTCGCATCTGGCGCAGGGAGTTTTGTAATTTAATGATCCACCTCGGCGAAGAAGATGACACGACAATCCTGCTATGATAGCTTTTTGCGCTCATTACGAAACGTACACTGTGCAACTAGCTACAAGTTGAGAACCGAATTTTTTGTGTGCTTGAACTCTCCAGTGGTTGCATTTTATCCAAAAAAATAAATATTTTTGAGCTCCATGAAATCCGCATGTGGATTTTTAACGAGGGAAATATGTCTTTGTATGTACTTTTTCGCTTTGGTTATGGAGATGTCGCTTATTTTATAGTGAAGTTGTTTTTTGTTCCTCATTTTTCTTGGGCTGTCAGGAATCAAGCAGACATCAATTTGTCACATCCAAAGAATGAGATTAAAACGCTTTCCTCTTTGTTTTAGAAAGGAGAAGTCAACTTGGAGAACGTCACACACGAAGACGCCGTCACCACGCTCAAAACTACGCAGGACAGGGTCGTGCTCGTCGTCGCCAAACCAGACAGTGCCTTTAATGCTCCCGCATCTGATACTTCCTATTCGCCGCAATTGTGTAAGTGTTCTTGACGGGACGATAATTTAAATGTCAGATTTGCGTCCCGTTTTGGATGTAAACATAGCTAGTCATTTATAATTTATATTAACTAGCTTGAAATATTTAATGGTCTGAAGGTTTGTAGAACGCTGTACAAGAACATTAAGCAGACCGCTTCTAAATGCGGCTAAAAGACCATTATCTGGTATGACACCGGTAAATAACTATAAATCTAGGTCTTGAGAAGTTGAGGGCTTTTTACTTGCACAATGACGGTGGCGTAACTAAGAGCGCAAAAAAGGATGTATGTTCGCTCTGAATAATAATCCGACGACGGACGTATTACTGGTTGCCTAGACTTCGAGCTGTTCGTTGAACTGCATGAGCACAAGTGGGGCGGAGATCGTTAATAATACAAGAGATCTTTTTAATGTTTGTCTCGATTTGATATTCTGGTAAAAAACAATAAATTTAAAAGACATCCATGAAGTTTAAAAAACGTATCTCGAGTTTTCTTTCAAATTACCCAGACTAGTTACCTCTCAAAAAATAAACAAAAGTGAAAAAACTGTTATGAGATGTGGTGATGTAATCTAAAAAAGTTTGCGAATCACGCTTATGCTAATAAACATTTTTTTTTTAATTTTAGAGAAAAACCGAACTGTTGAAACACGTCATTTTCACAGTTTTGTGCAAGAAAGATCAAAGGATCAGCCATATCCATTGTTTTGCGGTTCTCCAATTAATTTGCAAATTCTGAACAAATGTTGATTGAGTTGATAGGTAAAACACAAAAAGCAACCTCCTAATTAATTAAATTAATTGCTTCTATTTTCCGTGATAATAAACCGCCAATTTACCTCATCGCTTGATAATTTTGTACGAGATGACAGCGATTGTGACGAACGTGAAAGCACCTGACAAATTTTTATATAGCTACGTTTTAAAAGTAATTACCTCCTATTACATCAAGAGCTGCAAAAAATTTCTACATTACTACGCGCACGTTTTCGAGGTCACATATTTGTTACTTTGTTGCAAAAACAATTTGGGTCTGCGTCTGAAAGATTATTGTCTCGTCGCGCCATGAAACCCGAAGGGATTCTTTTCATTGTGTAACAAAGAGGGTGAAAGATACGTAATTAAATTTTATTAAAGACTCGTATTGTTGTCGATCAGTGAAATGAAGTCAATGTGAATTAGCCCAGCGGGTCCTGATAAAGTAATTTACTCGATTGTCAATTAAACTGTGTGCGCTTTCATTGAGCTAGTAATTTATTCAGACGATTTGTAAAAGTCTTAAATTGCAAGTTGATTCTGCTAATGCTAAGTTTACGTTCTCGGCATTAAACTCTCTCATTAATTTCAAAGTGTTATTAGCAGCTAAGTGTAATGAGAGTTCGCATAATTAATTGTTAACCTTTTATGGTATTTTGTTTATTATTTATGGTAACATTGGAGAAGAGACAAGTGGCGATGTATTATCTTTGTTTTTGTTGCTTTCAGCTGCGAAACCACCGAACGCGTACACTGAGTCGATTCACTCATCAAACCTCGCACTTCACCATCCACCCACAACACCAAGAGCTGTCAGCCAAGAGGATGTATCTCGGTAAGTTCGAACCCCGAGTAATCCCCAGGTTTCCGGTATTTATCCCCTTTCTGTGAACTTGGCAAATTAATTATTTAACAAGGCGGTTATGGCTTCAGAATCCCCTCAAATATTTTGAGGTGAATTTACTAATTAATTTATTAATTAAAGTCCCAGTTTTCGTTGGATATAGACATATGACAATTTTATCATTCTACTGTAATTTTGTTGCAGCAACCGGGAGCGTAATTTTATTGGTTTCTCTAATTTGCTCGATTGCACACATGTATATGCAAGGAGTGCAACGATTTGTCGGAATAGGATGAATTCGAAATTGATTTGGTTTTTATTATGAGCTGCAGCAGTAAAATCCATTGATTTGTTAGCGCTCGCTGCCCAATCTACATAAATTACTCTCAAAGTGGTGTGGCTTTAATTAAATCTCTGTGGCAAAAGTATTCGCTAATAATGACTAATTGTTTACACGGAGTTGAATCCACCATGAAAATATCAGTGGCGCGCTACAAAGAAGCAAATTTTATTTTCAAAACCTGAAGCACAACAAAGTTAAAACAACTGAAACTCTATCAGTGTATTAAAAAAAACGTTAATAAAGAAGTTTGGAACCTCTTCAAAGGCATTTAAATTGAAAGTAAAGTAAAAGGAAAAAGTTGACACAATTGAATAGAAAAAGTTAACTCGCGGAAAAAACTTGGAACGGTTAATGCATTAGTGAATCATTTATTAGGTTTGGCTCTGGAATTTGTCGCTCTCCAATTAAGCGTCGTGCACTCCTTATTAGAGAAAAGACATTAATCACGCTCTTCAACGAATTTCATAACAATATTAAACTGTGATTGGCTTCTTCACCTGGGAAGTTCACTCCTTTTCGTCGAGCTAATTTGCTTGCAAGCTTCGTTGCATTCCGACACGTTTCTTCGTTTCGTCTTCCACAACGAAGCTATGATTCAGGAGTTGACATTCAGAAGTGTTGAGTGTTTGTGGGGAACTTAAATCTTTAGCATGATCAGGTTAGAGAGTAGAAATTAAATTTTAATATAAACGACGTTAGACGCAGTGAGAACTTCAGACTGTTTATTGAAAACCTATCAGCACAGCTCGCAAACTCTGATTACACAATCGAGAAATTACAGCTTGTCAGGAACAAAATGAGATAAATGTTTTGCTGTAATGGTCCCCATATATGTCATTTACCTTAATTATTATCAATCAGCCCTGGATTGTCATGTTTGGGCATAGTTTAGTCAATTAGTCATGGAATCCAATACCCAATATTACACCTTGCATATTGAATATCGGCTATTAACCCTCATAATTACCCAAATTAATGATGAGCTTCGTAACCACAGCTGCTTATTTGAAAAACACACTTTTAGTGATGGTCGTACTTTACACCTTTTTATTGGAATGGCCAGCCTTGTGTTTCATTTAATTCCTGTTTGTTTTTATGATTAGCAATTTTTTGGATTCTTTAATTGGCCTTCTTCGTTGCAATGTTGTAAAATCCAACGTTACGTAAAGTTTTAATTCGCGTCACTTAAATAATTACCAGATGTTTAAAAGGAAATCATTAATTGAGTAAGTAACACAACAAGCCTTTTGTCAATTTTTATCGTATGTGAGTAGTAATTAACATGTCGAGAAAGTCCTCACCATTTCGGTTTGCAGTTTTCTCTCAGAAATGTCGTTTCCTCTTTCAAAAGCCGACATGATAATTATAAAGACTGCAGATTCATCAAAATCTCCATTTTAGCACTTGCAAATTGCCAATCTTTCTTCTTCGGTGTTTTAATGTAAACAGTGAAATTCAGTTACCGTCGTCACTGTAATTTACTTTAGATACTTTGATTCGAAATGTAGAAAAGCTGCCTGATTTAAAGCTGCCAGTGTCTGATTTAGAGTATCAGAAAATTTTTAGGCTTTTTATGATAATTTTATGATATGGTTCGGCACCTGTTGTATCGTTTACGTAAATTGCGCGGAAGATCGCCTTTCAATTTGAGATTTAACAAAAACTGCGACTTTAATGAATTAAATAATTAGACCGATGCATGGTGCGATGTTTTACTAACCACTTCCGGACGAATGTGCTAAAAATTTGCACTTTTTATATTGTGACCGTGTTTATGAAATTTGACAAGTTCCAATTAAATTTTTTGGACGGTGTGCGCAATTATCGGATTACTCTGTGCCTCAATTTAATTTAAACCGTCTAGTTCGATAGATACTGCACATTTTCGTTTCTTTAATTCGCACGGAAACGTGAGCGACTAATTTGCTCGTTCTATCGTCCTGGTTAAAAATGAGCGGTGGTGGCCTTTTACTAAAAGAACAGACGCGTTTTAATCGGTTCGGATGGCTTAGACATATGAAATGACTCTTGTTTCTAATTACTACATTCTTAATTTATTCATCTGAAGGCGGATTTAAAGAAAGTACCGCTTTTTTATAATGGCGGGTATTAGGGTTAAGAACCAAATAACATAATGAATGTGTCGATTTTCCCAAATTGCCGGTGTTGAGTATACACCGACTATAATTTTATAAATGAATGGTTGATGTTTTTGAAGCATTAAAAAAACACTGCCGGGTCATGTTGATTTGACGGATTAGCAAGATTTTGGGGATAATTTCTTGTTGATGTTTTATTACCTTCGCATGTGGAATAATGGGAATATCATTCTCATTGTCCTCCAGGCGACAATTACCCGAGAAAAATTATTGTTCGTATTTTGAATTCGTGTAAACAAATTAAAAGGTACAGATGTTGCTTTCGGACACGACCCAAAAATGGTGTAACCTCACACCTTAATAAAGTTCTTCGCATACTAATTTCCTTAAATCAATAGCAAAATGTGTAATTGATGCCAAGGAACGACAGCTTTAAGGCAGATAGTTTGTTTCTTGATTTGTCAGCTTACGAAATCTTCTCATTTTCGGGGTTCTGGTAATATCTTGAGGGGATTCGTGCAACATGTTCCGGTTATTCCGGAGCTCCGCATCGGAATGCTTTTAATTTATCTAGCTTACCGGAGAAAAAGTAAAGCGTGTTGTTAATTATTCTGATTTATGAATGGATTACGTTAGTGCCAAGCCTGCTATTTCTCTGTTTCTTGCAAGAATTTGCATTCCGAGTTGTCACGTACTAATTGAAGTTTGATCTGTTCATTTTTTTTACTATTTAAATTGTGTACTTTGGTATGTAGTATGTGTCAAGTGTTCGAGGTGTCTTTTATGCCTCATTGTACCTCTCCCAAAATATTTTCTCTTTCCCAACGGCGTAAAATCACATTTTATTGCATTTTGGTTTTTATTTCACATTGTATAAACATTTAATGCCCTGAGATTAAAACAGTTTAATAAGTGTGAATGCACTGACACTAATCCAGTGCGTCAATGATAATTAATTTTTAATTTTGATTTAATTCTCTCGCGTGTTTTTAAATTTGAGTCTCATTTTCTAATCCACGGATTGCTAATAAATGTCACCACTTTCACGCAATAATTTTCCACGCATATTTGGAGCAAATGTCAATATTTTCATTCCAAAAAATGATTTATTTATGATATGATCCTTTTACCTTTTTACGCTAGAGGCAAACATGTGCAAGTAGAAGCAGTGTAACTTAAATTGGCATTTTTAATTAATCTAAAGTTGTGGGATCTTTCATTTGTAGCCTAAAAATATTTCGAAGATTTAGATTGAAACACATTCTTGCGTTGTGGGCTTTATGCATTATTTGATTTCCATAAAATTATTATTGCCGTAAGCATATGTATTAAATTAAATGTCCGCACATGAACAATGAATGATTTGAAAAGATTTAGTGGTTTCAATGTGATAAATGCGACACCTATCCCATAAATTTTACCGAGTGGTCAACCAAACTCCAATATTTTCATAAAATTCTTTTAATTTATCGTCTGTTTTATTTACTCAAAAGCTTTAGGTTTTTTTTTAAATAATTATCGTTTATTATAGAGTTTCAACGTAATCTTTTGAAACATCGAACCGGGATAAGCTATTTTATGTAGCTATTAGCAATTAAGCGCCTCTAAACACGCTACAATGTACTTCCAGCAATTCAATTAAATATTTGCAGCAAAGATTTACCATCAAACATCGTTGTTTGGCTTCTTCTTGTGTCAAAACGTGCCACCCCTTTGTAATGCATCGATTTGTTTTGGCTTGCTTTGTGAAGCGGCAGTCAATCGATTGACCTAAAGCGTAGTGCGTTGATTATCGAATTTTATTTACAGTCTAACCGCATTTACCCTCATCACATCCAATTATGGAATTTTAGACCACCATTCGTTTTAGTGCTCCATCAGCCAAAATAACGCGCATCGTTTAATTATTCATCGTATTTAATTAAACATCAAAATCCATTTTGAGCTCCCTTTTCACAGAGGATTTTAGTACTGGGGCGGGAATGTGGGGGCATTTCAAATATACAATGGCAATAGTGGCGGTTTTTTGAGATTCGATGGTAATCAACGTGTACCCCGAAACGGTTTATCTACACGCGAGGGTTGGATTGCGATGGGTGAATCACGTGATTGTTCCCCATGAATTATTGATGAAGATTTTCCAGAAGTAAGAAAACATCTAGTTGACAACCGCCTGCAGAAGTGTGATGGTAGTCGTAATTAAATTGTAATTAATTCTACCCATATTTACCGTTGAACACATGTGCATCCATTATTTACAACTGCCTTGATGTAACCCTCTGGCATGACGTGTAGGGACCGGTCTGAAAAATATTCGTTAAGGGTGAACCGCATATTGCACCGAAGGTCATAGGAAGCGATTCTGGCGCTTATGGTGGTCACTGTTGAGTAGGATTTCCCACAACGCGTTTGAACTTGGACTACTTAGGAAGGTCGTCCAATGGGAAAGCCGCATTTCGATAAATGAACGGCTTCTACGATATAGTAGTTGTTTACGAACAGTGTAAATCTGCTGCGCTGAGTGAGTACAGTGAGTCATTTGGGGGTGTATCCAGTGTGGTAGTAAAGTGACGTTTCCAACGAAAATTTTGCGAGTTAGTATTTTCCGCACGAATTACTTTGCAGTTAAAACGTGAAAATGCACCATCAGGTTTCCCATTGACGTCTTTTTTTTTGTTGTACCCTGTACGGAAATGGTCAAGGCGATTTATCCACTTATTCGATAATTGTCTTCATAATCTCGAAGAATTTCTCACAGAAACTTTTCCCAAGTCTAATAAATATTTCTTTTAAAATTTATGAAGTTTGTTTACTTTGACGGTTTATATCCATCATCCAGCCGCATCTTAATTTAGTGATTGTTAATGAAGTATTTCATACGAAATTCTTGTGGTATTTTTTTGTTTGGATTAGTAAATTCCTCGTTTACGTAAAAGCCCCTTTTTCGATAAACAACACAAATCAAGCTCGACGTCTTCATTACTTCCAACTTTCCAGTATCATCTGACCAACATTTATTTCTTTTGGAAATCCATTAGGATCGACCTGACCGGATCGAATTGTCTCTCACGTATACGGTTGACCCGAACACACCCACAACATTGCCATTTTTTGAGTATGAATGTGCATGAAAATATCAAAGAAATTGATGTAACATGGGCGTAATGTAACGCTTGAAATTATCGGGATCTGACCTTCTACCTCCAGTTAAATCGGCCGTGAAGTTAGTTGTACAGTGCTCTAATTATATTCGTTGCTTACGGATCTAACTATGGTATTGTTTGTTTTCAATTAAAACCATGAGTGTGAAGGTTGATAGTATTTTGAAAATCCAACTTCTCAGTGAATTACAAAGCAGGGATTGAACTTTACAAATAAGCCTGTAAAACTTACTAATGGCTTGGGATATAATGAATTTGTTGGTTTTCAACTTCATCGAACTTAAATGTAGTTGCGCCAACTGAAAACAACACCAATAAAAAATACAGCAAGGAATAATTTAAAACAAGAATAATGTTAAGTGGCAACTCAAGGATGCCTTCGATTTAATGTTAATATAGCGTGTTCGCAAATTGCCTGCGACTTGAAATATAATATAGATTTATAGGGGTAAAACTCTGTTCTTGCTCTTGAAAGAAGAGAATTCCCTCGTAAATTTAAATTATATTGCCAATTTATTCAATTTGTGAATCAAGTCATACTAGCAAGACTTGATCGTAAATTTTTTTAAACTTGCTTCGGCTTAAAATAGTATAACTTCCGCTAGACTGACTTATCAGCTTATATTTTTAACCTCTCAAGAGATGATTTTAGTGCTTGGAATTCTGGATCTTGGGTAGGGCTACTTTGTATTTAGACCCTTGTGCAAGTATTGAAATAGCACCGGATGTGGCAGCATTATAATCTTTCCAGGGTGGTCTAATACATATTGTTAGTCTGTCTAGACGTTTTGTATGTGTTAACTTGACGGATCTAATTTTGCAGCAGGTTATACAATTTCCCGACCTTCTCGTCAGCGCCACTATTCTGCAAACATTGTAAAGCAGAAAGTTTACATTAACATTATTTTGTTATCATTCAAGGTAAATTACTAGTTATTTAATGATACATTTAACATCGTATTTTGGCAACCAAGAAATTCCGGACGATATGACTAATCCTTTTTTCGCAGTTGATATTACGTCACATAAACCACGGCTTCAATTATTATTTAGAAAGTAAAAATTACGTAACGTTGTGCTCCCGTTAAATGATTGAATTATGTCGCTTATAATCGGTCTAATGCAGTTCAATTAGCCCCAAATCTGGTCGACGACCTGATTCAATTGCATCGAAGCGCTAAGAATTCCGCCTTCTTCGATTGATCAGGGTTCATAATGATCTCAATTAGTGTTGAAGTTTTGCCCCATTAACGCCAGTCTAATTAATTTGGTGATATTAGATGGTGTAGGAATCCCTAATGCAATTAGTTTTATCGGACGTGGCGGCGGGCGGACATTCGTCTCGAATTACTTTCGCTCGGACGTTACGAGGGTGCTCTTCGTCTATATTTCATGCAAATTGCTCCAGCACGGAATTAATCTCCACCGTTAACGTGAAAGTGCGATATCGTATCGCCTTGTCGATACTATAACCACAGATATATCGAACTCGTTTACAGCTAATTAGCGCGAAATGGACACGATAATGACGGTAATTGGAAAGTTGGCAGAATATATACGCAAATAGACGTCGAACTAACACAGCCCTCTAGGGTGAAGTGGGGTAAATGTCGACGTTTATCACTCGTTTGCAACTTCCAACGGCAATTACCTAAAAATGCCTTACGAATAACTTTCTCGTATCATTAGAACAGCCCCTATTACAATGGGTAATGACTCGATTTCCGATCGTTCGAATTATAAACATTAACTCAGGATCTCCCCAAATCTCATCAACTGAAGGTCTAACACGTTTTTTTCTCAGAAATAACTTTGCACACAGCACACCTTCGAATGTTGGAATTTTCGTTTTGCGTTCTTCGCGAATGCATAAATTATTCGCACCATGTGAACAATTTATTGAAACATGGATTTAATCTTATGGAGAAACTCTACACGTGACGGGAATATCGTAATTTATTTGTTCAGAAATGTCATCTATTTCCTTAAAGTGGCTGAATAACCATTGGAAATTGATCTCCCTTGTTATAATTAATTTTTTTTCGTCAGATAATGACTTTATAATGACTAAGAAAGGAACGTGAACGCCACATTATTGCGAATAATTGAGATTTTAACTCAGTCTCTTGGTGTACTGGCGTCAAATAAATTAGAATCTACTTTCACGGCGCAACCATTTTTTGTACAAACGTGCCCACACTGACTTTTTCGCTCTTTGAAGATTTAATTGTATTCAAAACAGGCAATCATTTTTCAAGTATCTACTCGAAGCCGGAAACGATAACTCGAAATGTTTTCCTTAGATATTTCCGTACGGCATAAATATAATTACAATCAATCTGTGGCTCTTAACATGCACACGGAGGGTATTGACTTATCTAAAATTTTATTCCAAAAATATTACAGAGGGTGCAGAGTTTAACTGTTGTATAATCTATGCAACGATAAAAATCCAGGACAGATCCTCGTGAAATCTGCAAAGTATCGTAAAAGCAAAATAAACTGTTATCAATGAGTGTCGATCTTCTGTGGCCCCTATTTTATTTTGTCCACATGGAGTTGTTGTCTCATTAGAAGCAAATCGCCAGAATTATCATTGAAATGATAAATGTCTTGGGTTTGGGTTTTACTAATCTTAATTAGTTAATTAGTGCCAATTATTAAACAAATTTGCTAAAGTAGATGATTAATGGTACCACTTTTTATAAAAGAAAACGAGGAAATGTCTACAAGTCCATTGTCGGCTAAACTAACAATTAGCAGAGTTAATTGCGGAAAATTTGGGTTGCATTTAGGTCGTGTTAATCAATATTTCTCATTAATGGTCGCCGAATTGCATGTGCTTCTGTAACTTTTTTGTATTCCGTACTGAATTATTTATGAAAATAAATAATGAATTATGAATTTGATGTTATCGCTATGACAAGAATGTATGAGTTGGACGAGGAGGAACTGAGCATATTACGAAAATTCTTTGTTTTGCTCTAATCATAAAATTAAATATTTGCTTGAGATATTAAATCAAAAAATTCGCCGAAGAAGTTGAGTTTTTTCCGTCTCAATCGTGAAAGTAATTAAAGTTTTTAGCAACTGAAAACTGAACATACTGACGTAAATTCTGATAGTTTTGCATCCACACAATTGCAAACAGTTTGTGTAACGTCTATCGATGTCTGCAAACAATCAGACATCTGCAAACTATCATAACCGTCCCACAATAGAATGTTTATACATGAATATCATTAGAAATAGCTTCTAATTATTCAGCAATTTGCAGTGTACAGAACTATTTGTGACTGTCGTGGTAATGCCCCAAATTACCGTTTAAATAAAATTATTATGGAATTACCAGAACTTCTTAAAACTATCCTAATTACATCATTCAGTATTTCGGAATAATGATGCCATAGGAATTCCAAGTCTGCAATCTTTGCAAAGTTTTCACAATGCTGTCGTGCTTTTAGCATTGAAATAACTAAAACAAAAGCTTGGATTTGTAGTCAGCGCCAAATGACCAAAAGATGCCTTTTACATTTCTATTGCTTGCAATAAATTAACTGTACGTTCGCGTGTTAAAAAAGTAGTAACACGCGCTTAATAGTACATATATCATTTTTCTTTTCAATTAGATTCATATCTATGTAGTAGCCGTCTATTAGAAAGTGGGCAAGCATCAAGAAATTATTAATCGAACTTTTTTCCGCGATGTGGTTACTTTTTTCGTCTTAATTGATGATGATGATACTCGAATTTGTATATTGATGTTCCGTTCTAACGGGCAACTTTCCCCATTCGCGTTCCACGCCGTTTTTTTGCAAGAATTTTTCGTGTCCCATTTGTGTGGTCGCTTTTGGGGGTCACAAGTTATGTAGGATGGCCCCTGAAGGCTCGCCTATGTTCAATGGAGCGTAAAGACAATGATTCAATTACGATCCTGAAAGTGCATCGTGTCCTTGTTTTGAAAAAGTAATTTACTTTGTGCGTGTGCCATCAAGCACAATCCATCAACTTCACCACGTGTATACAGTGAGTTTTAATGCTGGGGAATTTCATTACGCGGCGCTTGAATTAAATTCGCAAGGTGACAGAGTTCATTACGACCGAATAAATAATTTTAGGTTCTTCCCATTAACGTCAAGGAAGCGCCGGGGGTGAATGAGCGATGTGTGTGATAAGATGTTTTGTGTCTGAGGAGGTGTTTGGGTGGATTTCTCATTGAGCATCTGCAGGGTCATCTTCTCTGACCGTGAATGAGGCTATCCTCCGACCACGACGACCTCGATCATATGCTCTAATAGGTGTTACAACAATCAAAGAAACGTCCACAACTTTATCTAAAGGTCGCGTAAACTTCTGGGTCCTGATGGTGTAATTATTCACGTTTTGTGACGTTGCAATGACTCATTGTTTGGCGATTACGACAAGATACCAGTTGTTACAGAAACCAACAATTCAGTGGCAAAGTGTTTCGAATGCGGGGTCAATGATGGTGACACGTTTCGCGTCTTTGTAAAAAGTCGTTTTGAAAGTGTTTCCCTATAAAGAAAATGACAAAGAACAAGCAGCATAGGTTCCCCTCGATGCGAGCAACGTTCGCTACCCTCAGCAGAAGATTCAGGAATAAAGATAAGCTCAAAAGGTAATAACTTTCATCTCGTGTTGGGATTTCTTGAGGGCAAAGTGCATTTTTATCGAGGCGGGAGATTTTTTTATTGTGTTTCAACTACCAACAAATGAACCTGTTGAATTTATTCGATTTATAATGAAATTCCTTGGCGGAATTTATATAGCAACTCGTGCAGCAGCACATGTCAAATGTGTGTAACCTCTCTAAATATAGAGCGCGGTCGCAGAAAACTACGTTGGTATGATAGCTTTATAAATATTAATTACGCACGGAAAAATGACGAATAATATCACCGAGTGCCGTAATAAAGTCGCTCGTTATTTTATAATGCCCGTTTTATACACAGCGTAAACATCGAAATTGTGTTTTAAAATTGAAACCGCTTTCAGAGGGTGAAAACGGAATGCACCCAGAAATTCTTCGGGGTACCTGCGACTCTTCTCATGGGTATTAGCTACTACTTAAAATTCTTACCATATCTGGCATTTTTATCACTAAAGTAGGACATTTTTTTCATAATAACTTTTGAACTCGCCATATTTGCACAGTTCACTATACCCTACTTACGAATATCTCAATAGCGAAACGATTTTTCTCCAAATTAAACAAACATTTGTCAATTCATAATGCGAATTCATCTCCTTATATGATCGTCGAGTTTTTGTTTTGGCTTTTTATGGTGTTGCTTTTTTTGGCAAATAACGGTACAGTTCCCGCTGAAAAAGCCATCAATTTTAAATATTCACCAGCATTTCCTGCCAGATGACAGCGGTGACAACTATGAGGACATTAATTTTTCACCTACGCATTATTTAGTTTTCCTTTTTTCATTGGAACGCACCAATACACAAAGGAAAAATTTGCGGTCAAATACACAGGCTTTTCCCATAAAATTGCGTTACTCCGTTAGCGAATGAAATTTAAACACCTGGGTCAAATGTATCACCACTTTACCTGTTGGTTTATCTGTTCTTATCGAATTCCCCATGTATAGAGTTTCTGCATTTCATTACGAAGCACGCAAAAATGGCAAAACTGATTTATGGTTTGGGGTTTTGAGTTTTTACATATTTTTACTTTTATTTAAGCAGAGTTTCTAATTTTATACTGGGTAAATAACAAAGCAAATAAACGTTTTATTAAATTTTTTCGTTGCACGAATGGCTTGCTTCCGTTCAAAACATCAACGTCAAATTAATCAAGCACCTCAACCAGTCCAAATTACGTTAAAGTTCGGCTTCATATTCGTAAATAACAAACTACTTTTGCTTTTGACAACTTCATGAGCACGCGAAGGAAATAATAGCAGGAATACAATTTCACGCTTGAATCATTATTATTAATGCAAAAGATTTATTTAACAACAAAAGAGCTGGAGCCGAAACTCAATTTGTGTAAATCCACAATACACGAAACTTAAACAAAGTCAAAGTGTGAAATTTATGAACATATTGTGGCCACCTGGTTATATGGTTATACCTATCTCAAAAGATACGTAAATTTGGACGTATCTACTAGAAATGTTCAAAGGAAGTTTGGTTTCAAAAGTAGCACCGATATAAGAAAGTATCTTTAAAAAGTTGTCTAAGAAACGAGTCGTTTACCTTATGGCTCTTGTTTAACAAAAACATGCTAAACGAATCCACATGAGACTCTAATAAGAGTTTCGGCTAACACCACCAGAATTTTTAATGTGCAAATAAAGGCAAATTCTGCATAAACTGTGCAAACTTTAAGCCACGTGTTTGAGAGAGTGAAGGGAAGCATGGCATTCCATTCCTTGCCTATGCTCAAATTGGAGACAAAAATTTGGGTTTGTTGACATTTTACAGTCACTACTATCGCACTTTCTTTATAACTGTTAAAGATCCAGGTAAGTTCTTCGAAAGACTAATAATGTCATCATTCTGACGTGCTCTATTTTCGAATTTGCGACTTCCATTCTCGTAGACGCGGAAGTATGTATACAATTTGGAATTTCACCAATTAGTAATAAGACTGCCTGCGCTTTAAAGAATCACACGGTGCTTTTATGGAGGTAGAAAATGGTTAAATATGCAACTGGCGTAAAAAATTACCTCAAGTCGCAACGCGTGTACGCGCTTTTACTCATTTTCCCATTTTTGTCTATAAATAATTTGTTAGACTTGCCTTTGGAACAAAAACCTTTTGTATGAGAGCAGATTGCTTATTCAAATGTCAAAGCTCTATGTAGAATAGCCCCGTAACATACTTCCAAAGAATAGCTTGTTTAATGCATGCATACCCAGAGGACTTTCAATTTCCCATTAGGAATACACAATAACTGCAAAGTGACCGCGCGTTCTTACAAAATGGGTCGAGTTTCTACCTGGAATAATTATTGCGTGAATACGACAATATATTGATTGGAATCTCATCCAGTGGGAGGACGAGCATTCCTGAGCGCGCGCGCCCTCATTCCCCGACAACGACAGTTCAACGGGAGATTTTCCTCTTGGTACAGGTCAGGGTGCCCTCGGCAATATGTTTCGGGTTTTCCGTAGTCACAGACTAATTGCATCCGTTCGACATGAATCGCAGTGATGCGGTCGGAAAAACGACTAAAGCAAGATGTGTGAGTATTGCCGTTGTAACCCTTTGATGTCAAAACAACAAGCTCAAAAGAGTTTATTTTCGGCGAGCATATGGCCGTGGGAAACTACAGAGATCGCAATAATGATGAATTTCCGATTCTTGTTGACACAGAAATTAAAATTTTAAGGATCAAAAACTCGTGTGATTAAAATTCTTTTACTTTGCCGTAAATGGCGAGGTTATTAACACAAATAGCACTTTTAATTATGTGATAGGAGGAAAAATTAGTAGGTTGTATCCTGAGTGCCTGGGCTGTGGCAAGCTTCACGATAGCAAAATAGGCAGAAAAAAATAATTAAGTTTTTAATGGACTTTTTAAAGACCTCGTTATTACGAGATTTCAAAATAACTCAGTGAAACTCAAATGTCTCTTATTTTTATGATTGTCTTTCCTATCGTTTACAGGGTGACGCTTCCGGTTTTCACGATTTCGATTCTTTGTACTTTTCTATTTTCACGAAAGCAGTTTCACGTTTCAACCTCTACATGAACTTTTTATTGGAATACAGTAATGCGAGATTTTTCCTACAGTTTGGTCATGTTTCATGTTTTTACTTAAGATATTGGGAAAGTTTGCCAAAACTTTTCCCTTAGTTGGAGTTTAAGTTTGGATCACATGAGTTATACTATATCATTCATCATTTTATTGGATTTATTCTCCTGCTATATACTTTGGTGATGGAAGATGGGAATAAAGCATTTACGTAAAGTGGTCATGCATGTTAAATTACAACTCTATTCAGGGTAGAGAGGTACATTGTTTCATGTCTGCGAGAATCCTTAATAATTAAAGGGCGTTTTCGTGAGAAATGCACGCAGAAGCCATCTGATTTTATTATATTCTCTATTATATACATGCAAAACACAATGTTTGCCTGTTTAATATAAAGTTAAACGTGAAAAAGAAGCCGTTATCTAAATCTATTGTGGCAAAACATTTTGTAATGAAATATGAACTTTGTTGACTTTTTAATAGGGGTTTTATTATTTTATAAGATGTCTGTCACTTTATAACAGCTTCTTGAGAAATGTTATTTTTCCTGGTACATGTATCTTTGGAATTTTTATTTCAGATTGTATTAAATAAGCGTGATTAAATCACGGACGAAATTATCTTAAGTAATTTATTTAAAATCAGTAGAAATATTTACAAACGAATTCTGTAAAATACGGCCTTAAAGAGAGACTCCTATTAATATATAAAAATAAACATAAGCGAGTGCAATAAACATGGTAATGAGACAAGAAACGACAAAAATTAACTGAAATAACATAAACATTATAACAAAAACAGAATAAAACATGATAATTGACCAGACAAGTTTATTGGTCTAGTATTTTTTTGTCTATTTGTTAAAACTTGACGGAGTACACAACTTCTTAAAAGAGAAGATTTTATGTAAACAACGTATAGAAAATATAAACAATAAAAAACGTAGCAAATTCGAAAGAGACTTTCGCCTTGGCAAAAACAATATTAAGTAAAAACCAAAAAATAAAATACTCCTCTCAGATCTTACATATTCATGTAAAAGTGAAGTGAATTGACGTTGCAAAAGGTATACAACTGGAAGTCGTAAATTTCGTACGACAGATGCCTCTTATTATTTATCTTATAACTCAAACGATCTTTTTGTTTGAGTGAATGTGTAACTTAGCTAAAGCTAGAAATTTCTAAAAAGAACATCAAATGTTTACGATAACTTGTAATATTTCTCGTACTTTGTACACTGCTTCTGTAATTAATAAACTACGTACTTCAAGACGATTACCTTCAAAGGTTTATGTGGTAATCGTTCTATGTAATCTAGAATTTCTTAAGAAGTCGAGCCATTTCGTGAAACGACATCACTGTGCCCTTTTATGATTTCACACTTCAATAGTCTGAATTAAAAACGAAAAGATTCATATTCATCTATTGTGTGGGAAGTCTAGAATGCCACTCTCGCCCTTGTAACATGCCTCGACACAAATACTTGAATGATAATAGACCCGACTGCTAGTGTCAGTTTACTCAAAGGAACAACCGTCTTGTCCTCTTCAAATTACAAGTTTCTCTGTCAATAGTGGGGTTAATATAATACAATCAAGAGTATCATGATAAACCGCCGATTTACTACGTATGATGAGTTCGAAGCTGGAGCAACGGTTCTGGTTGAGTCTTAAGATTCCCAACAGTTGCGATGATTTTTTACACTTTGATCGCTGACACTTAATCCTAAAATATTTAAAGATGTTGAATAGAGTGGCCAAACTGATATGTTTGTTCTTTTCAGAGAGGTTCGCACTGTGATACTACAAAAAGGAACTTCAGGTTTGGGTTTTAATATCGTTGGGGGCGAAGACGGAGAGGGAATCTTCATATCATTCATTTTGGCTGGAGGACCAGCGGATTTGAGTGCTGAATTGCGACGAGGTGACCAAATACTCAGTGTAAATGGCGTGAATTTACGAACCGCCACACACGAGGAAGCCGCTCAGGCCCTTAAGGTGCTTCGTATTAGATTCCATTAGAAATTTGCTGACTCGTTTGTTACAGGGCACGAATCAAACCGTCACTATAGTAGTTCAATACAGACCCGAAGAGTACAATAGGTTCGAGGCGAAAATCCATGACTTGAAACAACAAATTTCCCATCCTGTCACAGGGGGCACTCTATTGCGAACATCACAGAAACGCTCTCTCTATGTCAGGTTCGTTCATTGGACTGCATTGATTTAGCTTGGTTTAACGTCTTTATTAATTCGCAGGGCTCTATTCGATTATGATCCTATGAAAGATGATGGGTTGCCAAGTCGAGGCCTCGCTTTCCATTATGGAGATATATTACATGTGACCAATGCCAGCGACGATGAATGGTGGCAAGCGCGGAGGGTACTTAACACGGGGGATGAACAGGGTATGGGAATCGTTCCTTCGAAGAGGCGCTGGGAGAGGAAACAAAGGGCCAGGGATCGCTCCGTCAAGTTCCAAGGCCACATGCCAAACATTCTCGACAAGGTTCGATTTAATCATTTTACACAATTTCGATGAAACTGCTAAAACCAGTAGAGTAGACAATCGGCGTCTCCTCTATCACATACTGATACTTTTGATTTGCTTCCAGCAATCGACGTTGGACAGAAAAAAGAAAAACTTTTCATTTAGCAGAAAATTCCCTTTTATGAAAAGCAAAGACGACAAATCGGAAGACGGCTCCGATCAAGAACGTAAGTATCTCTGTAAACAGTGACGTTCTCCTCCGCTATCACTATCTAAATTTCATTCAAGTGACCTCACAATTTTTCGTTTTCTTCGAAGTTATTTTATACCCTCGACATTGTTTCATTTCGACATTATTTTTATGTTTGTTTTTTTCTACCTGTAGACTCCCCCTCTGCCACTCCTAACTCTGCTAATGATAATGAACAAAACCCCTCATGTAAGTACACATCAAACTAATTTTTTAAACCCAATTTGAAAGATGAATCCACAACTTTCAAACGTGTGGTCTATTTCGAGCTAACCGCAAGTATAATTTCGTGTCGGTGATTGTTAAACTTACCTTGTTAGTTTATCTTCGTGCACTTCACTAAATGGTAATGGTTTTAACACTCTAATTGGAATTTTTGAGCGAAAGACAAGTGCAAATTGAAGAGTAAGAGATGAAGAAAATCTGGTTTGCGGTAACCTAGTTCATAATTTAGATCAGATTCATGTAATTTAACAAACAGCCACGTTTTGTCTTCCTTGCTAATGTCGATGGTTTGTGTTGCAGCGTTCATGCTGTGCTATACTCAAGAGGACGCCAATACCGAAGGTACAGTATAATTGATTTTATTTGTCTTAAAAATATTGCATTGTCGTTTTGATTTACTACATAAATTTTCTTTTGGCTTCTTTCTGTGTTTCATAGTACAGGTGAAATATTATATCGGGTTGAGCTACCTTACATGGAAGAAATCACGTTAATTTATCTGGAGAATAATGATAATAATGACGACTATAGTAAGTGTTAGTGTTGTGACTGCATGGCGATCAGCAGCGCCCCTTGCACTGATCCAGCGTGTTCCGATATTTCTTTGCCAAATTTTTCGAAAATCAATTAACTCACTGACTCCATTGGATTTTAATTTTGACTGTTTTGTTAACACATCATGGTCCTTACATCGAATTTCGACCCTCTCCAGGAGCATTGTGCGATTAATGCTATTAATAATCACGTCCCACCCCTCATCTAGGCCGAGAATGAAATAATGTGACATCGCGTTTTAACGAACTCCTGGAACCGCTCGTCCTTTCTTTGTATTGCTATCCTGCTGACCCATGCTCGCTGTAGGCCAGGGGGTGCGCCAAGCTCGCATACGTAACGTAGGATTCATACAAAATTTAGACTGACGCTTACGTGTTCTTCTTGGGCGCCTAGGGCAGTAGCTTTATAGATGACGCTGTCACATTATTCGACGAAGCCTGCGCTATCATGTAGGATGAATGTGCTAGCCTTCTGAGAAATAGAACATAACTGCATTAACATAGACTTAGCGTACTTTGGTTTGTACGTAAGTAGGTGTCTTTGTTTTAATTTGCGAATTTGCAGTTTATTTTATGTGTTCAACACTAATGATATTTTCTCTTGTTATACCACATAGTGGTGTCTTTTAGAAGTTAACATCTTTTCAGCTTTTTATCTAGGATAACTCCATGTGAATGTGTGTTGTTGCAGTGGATTTTGTTACGGAATGCTAGAGGTTTCTTGATTTGTTTGACTTTTTGTATTGTACTAGAGTAACTTGGCCTGAGTAGCGAAGTTTTCCAGAAAGCGGCAAGACTTTTCGTTAATAACACGTTCTTTATTAAATTTTACGGCGCCGGCACTGAGTAAAATTCTCGTTTCTTTTACAGGCAATGAAGAAAACGTTCTTTCGTACGAACCTGTACAGCAGATACCGATCTCCTACACAAGGCCTGTTATCATTTTAGGCCCTCTTAAAGATCGTATTAACGACGACCTCATATCCGAATTCCCGGAGAAATTCGGGAGCTGCGTTCCACGTAAGTAGAAAAAATTTGTTTCTAAGTACCAGTAGAGACCAGAGGATTACTTCTAATGCAACGTCTTAATTACAGACACAACCCGACCGAAGCGAGAGTACGAAGTTGACGCAAGAGACTACCACTTTGTCAGCTCCAGGGAACAAATGGAGAAAGATATACAAAATCACCTGTTCATCGAAGCAGGACAGTACAATGAGAATTTGTACGGGACATCGGTAGCTTCAGTTCGAGAAGTGGCAGACAAGGTGACTTTCACTCTGCAGAACATCCCACGCTCACTTATAATCATTTCAGGGCAAACATTGTATTCTAGACGTGAGTGGAAACGCAATCAAGAGACTGCAAGTGGCTCAACTTTTCCCCATCGCTATATTCATCAAACCGAAATCAGTCGAATCAATTACGTAAGTTCAATGGTGCATCTTTGACTGAACTTCACTGTTTTTTTCTTCTCCAGAGAAATGAATAAGAGAATGACGGAGGAGCAAGCGAAGAAAACATTCGAACGAGCTCTAAAGATGGAGCAAGAGTTCGGGGAGTACTTCACCGGTACGACTCGCTAATAAGTAGTTCTTGTGCTTATAATTGTTGTTTTAGCTGTCGTGCAAGGTGATACGCCCGAGGACATCTACGAGCAAGTGAAAGAAGTAATTAAGGAACAGTCGGGTCCAACAATCTGGGTGCCAACGAAGGAAAAACTGTGACAATCGGCCCCTCCAGTGTGGACGCTGCCATCGCGCTCACGGCTGCACTGAACAGTTTGAAATAGGACAAATTCTGTTGTTATGTGCGGTGCCTCCTAATAGCGTGCTTACAAGACCAGCTCATTCATTAATCACTTTTATTATTGCCCAATTGTTGATAATGACAAATATGAGAGTAGTCTATGATTTAAAAAAATAATCTTAGTGTATGGTGCGGCGGTGGAGAATCACTTGAACACCCGCAAAAGCTTGTATAGATGTGGATAACTTCCGAGCCCTTATTTCAATATTAAAAAAGCAACCGATTATCGCACTTGTGTTACTTAATAAATATGATAATAGTCAAATCTTCAAATCGTTTATAATATAATTAGCCAATTGTTATTTGACTTTTAGGTAGTTTTATCAATGTTTTTTGTAGTGTACGATGTATATTTAATATAAAGGTTTCCCTGCCAATAAGTTAAATTGTATATACACAAATGATATATGTGTAGTATATAACAGAAATCTGTTATTGTTATTTGAAACAAGTTGTGACCTAACTTATTTGAGTTAATAAAAGAAATTTTACTAAGTCTGAGCTCTTTCTTTTTCTACAACACAAACAACGGAGGTGTACAATATTTATTCCACTTTGTTGTCATTTATAAAATTAATACTCAACAACTCGCAGCTTGTATTTTCCATGTAAAATATTTATAATTAATAACATCATTATAATATGCAACTACAACACTATAATAAATTTAGACTCATATCCATATTGCTCTCTTGATGTTCATTTGTTGATCATTAAAAAAAATTTAAAAGTTTTTGTGTAAACGTGATTAACAGCAGGGCCGTACTGATAAAGACTCAAAGCCTCGAGATTCCTTTGCACAATACGCCCCTGATAAACAGTACTTCCCTGTTAGAAACACAGTGAGTTAAAATACCCTTTAAGCAACAATTAGGATTTGTTAGGTATTGAAAACTTTAGTACAGCAGAAAGAGGTACAAATGCTATAGTTTAACATTGACAGATGTTTGTAGAATTTCGAATGACTAAAAGGACCCTCGAGACGCAAATTAGGCGCTATTTCAACAAACCGAAACGATTTCCAACACATTCCAACTGATATTTAATCGCGTTTCGGTTTTTCTCATTTTTTCCTTCAATATTGTTACAATCACAAAATGGAAACTACTCCTTAAATATCAGTTAAACATCAGTCAATTAGTATGTGAAGTGGATTAG
This sequence comes from Gnatocerus cornutus, assembly GCA_029298725.1. NCBI lineage: Eukaryota > Metazoa > Arthropoda > Insecta > Coleoptera > Tenebrionidae > Gnatocerus > Gnatocerus cornutus. The sequence goes on from CM055514.1 coordinate 6,051,704, forward strand.
TAGAGTGCGTATTAATACCACACCATCAAATTATAATCCCTACATCCAAGGGAAATTGGTGCATAATCCCGTGGTCCCGCAACTACGTGACCTTTCATAATGTCGTTACAACTGAGCACTCTACCAATTTGCTGCCTTACCATGTACATTAGTAATCATAAAAATAGTAAATTTGTTTACTAATAAACATAGGAAATTAGTTTAAAAACGAACGATATAATTTGATAAATAACAAAAATAACTCGTAGAATATAGACATTAACAATGACATAAAATTTAACAATATGAAAAGTCCGTCTACCACTGATACAATCCATTTTTTGGCACCTTTGGACCTTATTTTATCAAACAGTCTTATGAATAAAAATGTAAAGTAAATTTGTGCGATACAAAGTTGCCAGGAGTGCTACAATGGCAGAGCTTTCCAATAACAGAACATCACCAATTTAATCTTCTATGGAATGTAAAAACTAATTACAGATAATAGAAATAACGTTATAGAAGCATCTTAGTATTTTCATGATTAGTTCAATGTTAGTTAATAACTCCTCAGAGGCGATGTTGGAAATGATGGCGGCTGCAAACAGCGACTGTTCTAACATACCTGTTGGCACAGCACAACTTAGCACTAGTCATAATATTGCAAAACTTATCACTTGGGGGATGAATACTAAGTTCGGCACTGAACACTAACACTAGTAGCCAGATTATGTTGGCGCACCTGGTTGAAAGTATCGCAGGCCATTTATCTAAAACAAAAACAGATAATTACGCAACGGAAATTTCTTATTACACGTAAAGAAATATAATGAGGATGTTACATATTGTATTATTATTAAAACGTAACAATTTTCTTTATGTCAACGGGAAAAGTTCCACAAGACAGGACTTCGCAACAACACCGTTTTACACCTTGGAAAATTTCCCAACAATAGACTCAGAAGGAAAACAAAGATTTACATTAGCATTCCATTTCATAGTTAAACAGTACATTTTATAGCGAGAACAACAAGAACTTATTAGCGCCCGCGCTCAGAAAAATAAAAAGTTTATTGGCAAAGATATTTCAAAATTCATAAAAAGAGGCCCTACAAAATAACACTGAATTAAAATCAAAAGCGGGAGTTTTAAAGAGATATGACTAGAATAAGGTGACAACGGGCTCAAACGCAACTAAGGAAGAACTAAATCGTGCAGATGAACTCATTTACAACTTTACAAAATAAATGTTACAAAATAATTAACACAACTGAATCAAAATAAATCGAAACAGAGTAGGTCACTGCTCTAAAAAACTTCTGCTACTGTATTCAAAAATAGATCACCTGCTTTGTTCTAACTTTTTGCGTATTTCAACAATACAAACTCAATCAGAATCAATATTTTAACTGTGAACAAGGCCAACAATGAAATTGAGTTATTAGTTGAGAGTCTCTTGGATCAAACAGATGAAACTTGAGAACTCGCCTTAGCAAGTTCATGGTATACTTACAGTCATATCATGTTCAGTAATGAAAGCGGGAATCTCTAATTGATCAGGTGACATAACTGCGTATAAATACTCCACTCCGGGCAAACTGTGTACCTTCTGTTTAATCGCTGGTGCCATAAAAGTGGTAAACCACCAAGTCATCATCTGAAAAAACACACTGAGATTAGTAAGAAAACAAGAAGGAAAACTTTACCTTCGTCCAGAAAGTCGGATGAACGACATAAAAAGCTTTTAGATTCTTTTTATATTTGTAAGGCAGCACATTGTAAACCTCTCTCAGCCACGAAAACGACGGATAGTTGCTGCTCGAGGTAAGCGTATGGAAGTAGGCGATAACGTAGTCGCCCTTCACGATCGGATCCAGCAACGTTATTAAATACAACAAAGCCTGCCAACACAACGACATAAAATAATTAACTTTATACAAAGTTAGAATTATTCAATATCAACGTAAAGGTAAATCACAAAACTCATTCCAATCGTGACGTTTGTATTATGCACTCCTCTTTGACTATCAACTCAGCGGCTTTTCCTTTGTTCTATTCCTACATTATTTCGCCAACAATAGTCAAAGCAAAAGCAGAACACTACATACTTCTAAGATATGACCTGTTGCTGCGAGTTTTTACAAAACCACGCGCCACTGGAACAAAGGCCCAACTTCGCAATATATCAAATCAATCGTTTACTAAACTAATAGAGTCATAATCGAATTAGGTCACATTAACCGCGTAATTGGAGCTGATGCATGACCGTTTGATCTCTACAGGTGCATTTACTGCGATAATCGAACAAAAAAATTATAGTGAAGGCAATAATTGCAGTTTTTACCTTATCTAAATTGATTTTGTTGAAAGGAAACCACTTTCCGATGAAAACCACCACCGGTCTGCCAAGTCTGTCAACTCCGCTCTGGTAAAGACAACCGATTCCTGAAACTTCGGTCAAATCCTCTGTTTTGGCACGTCTCAAAAGGCGCTCGTATCTGGAAAGCAAATAATCTTATTGACAGCGTCAAGCAAAAAAATAAAGGTAAGTTTATCTGCCGGGATTGTTTAAAAGATAAGTGATTTCATAACAGATTTTCTTTGCAAAGGTAGCATTTTTTGCAGTTCCTTTCCAGGAAACAAAAACCTGAAGTAATTAAGCATCAAATTAAATGTTATTTTTCAACTTTTCCATGTTTAATTTTAGCAAATGCAATTGCATCTTGTTAATAACTACAACAATCAAGCAAACAATCGCAAAGGACGCGTTCGAGTTACTTATTTATGTGGGAATTTCATAAGATGCAAAACAATTACAATTGTCATGCTTGATAAAGTTCGTTTTTTGCATTGGAAAAAATATTCAAATGAAGACGCTACATGTGACCTTAACAAATAAATGCTGCTTCTGGTTATATTATTGATCTGTTTGATACTATAAATAACATTTGCAGGGGAAATGCCTTCTGTATAGCAGATAATAGGAAATCGAAGTGAGTAAGTGCAGGCATTTGAAGGAGTCATGTCAAAAACTGAAATGGCGACAATCACTGCATATTTTTGGTCTCCAATGCCGTTTTTAACGCCTTGTCGACATAAAATTTTATTGCTCGTGACTGTAAATAATGTATTGTAAAGGAAACTTTAAATTGATAATAAAAATGCTGTTCTTCAATCCAAAACTAGTCAAAAATATGTGTAATTTTGCGTTTTCATTTGAATAAATTCAGTGCCACTGTTAATTTCAACACGTGGTTTAGATTAGATAGTAGATTAGTAATACTTGTGTTGCTGAATGTGTAACAAAGTTTATAATTTAGAACGATAATAATAAAAGAGTATACTTAAGTGTTTCGAAAATAGAATCAAAAATGAGCGGCCTCCAAAGCCAGGAACGGAAAATAACATTTTCTACAAATCCGCTTTTACAAGAGGCAAAGCAATGGAATTATACTTTCATAAAATTAATGAGATTATTATATGAACTTATGAATATAAAATTGCCAAAATAATTTGGGTCAGAAACCTGAATTAAAAAACATTTTGCACTCAGATTGTTTGTTGTAAATGTACAAATCCATTTTTGGTTTAGTCAGATGTTGCTCACCCATTTTAAATAGTAGTAAGTTAAAAAAAATGTTGTAAATTATCAGTTTTATACATATTTATTTGCGTAAAAGTACATCGGGTCGAAACAACAGGGGTACTATGGCGTCATGGAGGTGTTATTACCATAAACTAGTGTGTAGCTTATGCACACAATAAAATATAAATAAATAGACCTCAATTTAGATTTTTTTACAGTTTTTTCATGAGTAAAATATGCATCATAATTAATTTTAAAACAAATTTGTTGGATTACAGATTACAGATAACGACGTCTGTCGTAAATAAAAAAACTGCCCTGCATCAACATCCAAATTTTTTTATTGAAAAATCGGTGAAAATACTAAATGAGAACAATTTTAACGCATTTTCTGAACTCCCCCAACCATGCAAACTACCCTAATAACGCAAACTTTTAGCAAATAAACGTCACGTTCGCAAAGTCAGCTTAACGTAATTCACCTTGTCACGGCAACCGATTGTTTACATCTTGTGCAAAAATTATCTACTAACCTAATTATAAATTTGAACGCACAAGTGTGTTAATTTTAGCCCGGACAGCGTCATGTGTGACGAAAAACGTCGGTAAGATACCTGTCTTCGTCGATTTCCACCGAAGTCCATCCCAGGAAATTAGTGACACTCGTCAGAACGTTAGGATGAGAACTATCGACAGCCATTCCGGATGGGAAAACTCGCGTGTTTTAACAATAACTCATTGTCTTAAAACTGGTGCTGTGTGTTGTTCTACGGTGAGTGCATGAATGGTGTGGCAGCGCCGACATCCGACATACATCAACTACCCTGTCGATGATTTTGAGCCGTTCAAACGCGCGCACCACGTCCACCGAAAGCTGAAGATTTAATGTTGCGAAGTTGCGAATTATGTAAAAGAGTCTCGTGATATCAGAATAAATATTGTTGAAATTTATAGGACACTGCACACGGTGTAAACAATTCTTTGTGGATGTTCAGTATCGAATAGCTTTGACATGCACTTATCTTTATATTATAATTTCCCCTAAGCATAAATTAAATAATCTTATGTTTTCGACGGGAGCTTAACCATCTTGATAAACGGTTGTAAAAGTGCTTGCGTATTTTAAAACAGTTTTAGAAGTAATGACGTTACTAATACCCCGCTTTATTACCAGTATTTGCCCCCTTTACTAGCTAATTTTTATTACGTACTGTCGCAACTGCAAATCCTTCTTTCATACCAAAAACATGCTATGAATTTCTATATGTGATCGTAACAGTAGTGTTAACATCTAGAAACTTTCATTTAAGATATCGAGTTGACTCGTTATCGTTCGCTAAATAAGAAAATGTGCCATAATTATACCATTCGGCAACATTAAATCAAGGTTAGCATCACAATCAATTTTTGATTATACGTGTACGACGTCTAAAACGTTTGACCACTAATGGTGAACAATATAACTGTCATCTTTCCCCGGGGTATGAAGTAATCACATAAGTGATTTTTTTGTTGTGGAAATAAACAAAAAGTAATAATATTGGGACCTGCCTTAGAACTAATCATTTTACTCAGAACAAAAAACATAATAAGTTCGCTTTAAAACCCCATAAACGTTTTGCGTTTTCTCCTTGTAAAATATCAGTGTAATTTAATAAAGTTATTTTTTAACCAAATTTATTCCAAAAAACCTTTAAATCGAATGCAACTTGACGGATTCTAATCAAATCACACATTAAATAATTCATCTCCAAAAGAAATATAAATCATCTTCATCTTAGAATGAACTGTGCAAATTAGCAGTCAAACAAAATGTCGCGATAAGTATTATCTGACTTGAAGGTAAACTTTGCAATTTAGTAGTCACAGATAATAGCATACGTATTCTGCAAAAAGTGTAATGTGTGGGATTTATGGCACATAACGATTCAAAAAAACAGAAAAGTTAAAAAACCAAAAGTCAAATAAGTAATAAACCAGACAATTGATCTATCAGTTTTAATCTGATTTGTACAAAATTCAATACAAACTTATTTATATTTCAACCACAGCGTTTGAAATAGATTCATCATAAAAATTTGATTAATATTCTATTATCCACAGAAATATATGAGCACAAAATTTATTACAAATGTGGGAAAAAATCAGTCTTGAGTTTAAAAACAGGCGCATAAAATTCATTACCTTCAAAGACTGTTTACTTGTTTCCAAAATATACAAAAAATTGATTACAAACACGGTAGGCCAAACGATAAGCGGTCGTTGGTCATAATTTAGGCGTGAAATTTGAAAATTTTGGAGGCAAAGCGGACAATAGAACGAGTTTGTATTCTACGCCATGGAAGATTTTAGACGTGAATTATTAATGATGACATTTCTTTTTAATTTAATTTTTAGTGTTCTGTTTCACTATTTGTGACAAACTTGAAGTGTAATAAATATAAACAACCTTTAATTAAAAAGCTCTATTACGCGACGAAGCATAATTCATCAGACACACGACAATTTAAAATTATTTTAATTAATTATGAGTACTTATTAATTTAGAGCCACCTATGGTTTTATTCTGCAGTTGCAGCTGTTACATATTTTATTACAACAAAAAAACCATCCCAATCACAACTGAAATTTGATTGGTCTAAAGATTTCCATGCTACCCAAGGTCAATTCTGCTAATCGAAGATCGATTCAACTTTAATAGTAAAGATATAACATGTTCAAATACTGAATAATTCAAGTATTTGCAAGGGCGGGGGAATAAAAACACTCACAGATTTTGAAATTTTCAGTTTTCAAAAGTTATATAAAGTTTAAACCATCATAAGAAATACAATGGGATTTTCAAATTTGAAAATACATCCGCCACAATAAAAACACTCATTAAAAGTTTACTTTGAATTCGTAACAATCAGAGTACATGTAAGTAAATATAGTCGACAATTTATAAAAGCTGTATTTATGACTAATAAAGTTGTACTGAATAAATATGTTATTGATCATATAATTGTTTTAACCGCTCTCTTTAATTTTCTTCTTATAACTACTCATTCAGTCGGACTGATAACGATAGAAGGTGAATGTGACCAATTCTCAGAACTTAAAATAACTCATTTAAAAGAAATGTAGACAGCAAAACTTCCAATAAAAGTGGTCAAACTCTTAAAAGCCAATAATGTAACTGCACTGTCACAAAACCATGCTTGCGGTGGTTCAATCTATTTGTAACCCTAAACAAAGACGCATATACAGGGTCTGGCAACACTTGTGTCCACCCCCAAAATCGTCTTTAATTTTAAAGATAAAATTTTGAAAATTTGCATTCGCTTATAGTTGACAAAACTCTAGAAGCTGACGCAAAAATTTGTTTTTTTATCACGGTATGGTTGGCGTCGCGACGCCTAAGAAGTATAATTTTTAGCGATTTTTGAGTTTTTGCGGAAATATTCGCGAATTTATTTTTTTTTCAACATAACTGTGGTACAAATATCTGAGTTTTTATTTTAAATCTAATGCAAATTGTGTTTAAAATTTGCGAAAAAAACGTTGTTTTATCAAGTTAGTTTTCAAAATTATGACAGTGCAGCGGCAATCTACGTTTACACCAAAATTTCACAAGTCACTTCACTCACTTTTATAAAGGTTAATTTTGATTAACACGTACATGTTGCACTTTATGGACACCAGAAATCGTTAATTAACATCGACAAAGCAGACAAAGTGACAATTTCACCAAGTAAGACTTTTGTTACAATCTAAAGCGAGCCAAAGGATAGATGTCATTTGTGACACAAGATGTTGACAGATGGGTGTAAACGTAGTTCCCAATTTTGACGTAATGAATTTGGAAACTAACTTGATAAAACAGCATTTTTTTCTCAAATTTTGAAACCAATTTGCATTGAATCTAAAATAACAACTCAGATATTTTTAACATATTTATATTGAAAAAAATTAAATTAGGGGTTGATATCACAAACCCTCACAATTACCTAACAATTACATTTTTAAGGCGTCGCGACGCCAAAACTATCAGTGAAAAAAAACAAATTTTTACGTCAGCTTCTAGAGCTTTGTCAACTGTGAGCGTATGCAAATTTTCAAAAATTTATCTTTAAAAATAAAGACGATTTTGGGGGTGGACACAAGTGTTGCCGGACCCTGTATAATATAAAAGTTTTAGTTTCTTGCAGTAGAGGCCACCCTAATTAGAGCTAAATTATTAACATCACTGTAATTAAGGGTGTTTTTTTCCTCAAATGTAATTTCCGATATTTCTTTCATCGAATATCTGTTTCCAAATCACCTACTAACCCTGTTAGGAGTTAACGACTGTTCATGGTCAACTGATCATGCATTGTTTTAACATTTCAGTAATTCTTCTATTTCCCATACACTAATTGATTTTCCCACCAACCGAATCTGGTATAGTGTCAACTTTTTCAACACTAATTAACTTTGTAACGTTGTATAAAACTTACAAATTATGACACGTAAATATCAAGCACTGATCCAGCTAATACTTTTACTGACAAGATTGTCGGATTTACTTTAATTACTTTACAAGTGACAATGATAAAAACATCTAAAAAGAACTGAGATTTACCTAGCTTTAAGTAACCATACGTAAAAAGCTCTTCTGAAGGCAGCATTATCACTCTTATTTATTTTGGAATGTCTTTCACGCATCACGGACGACATGTCCGAAGCTTAATAAAAAATCACATCAATTTCAGGTAATACTTGTTCATAGACCAACTATGGTAGAACTGACGATGGCAATAGCAGATTGTTCGATAACGACAACTGGTATAGACAGTTTAGACGCCGGCCAATAACGAGCGGAATAAACTGTATCGTTGAATTATTAAAGAATGGTTTTTGTCGATCTAGGGAGTAATCGATAGTTAATACCCACGACAGGTGAAGGAAAGTTGAGCTTACGTTGTTAACCGTTACGGAAAACAAATCAACAAAGGAAAGGTTTTGTGGGCATTTAAGAATAAGAAGTTTTTAGGAATATTAAAAACCGAAAATGGCTAGACTTTTTGCGGTCTTTATTTCTAATATTAGATGTAACAGAGTGCCAAGGACCATTATGCAACACGAGAAAAAATGAATTATTCGGCTATTTTCATGTTGAAAGAAATGGATTACGTTTTTGAAAGTCTTAATCCCAGAATACCTACTATTAACTTAGAAACAAAAGATCAATGTTGAACTGAGTGTTAGACTTTTTTTGAAAATGTTTTTAACTTTTTATTTCATTTTGGGTATTGTTCAGTTAATCTTAAAGTAACTTCCTTGTATTTTAGTTTCACAATTTTTGATATTTTCTTAGCTCCATTTATTTGAAGATTCTCAATTCCCTCTATTTGTAGTATTTAACAAATGTAGTTTAATAATATTGTGTGCATGAAAAATAAAACCAAACTTTCATGATACTAAGAAATTGAACTAAATTATGAAGACAAAGCAAACAAACAATTACAAAGCTATTTTTACTGTTATCAAACACAAAAACTATTTTTACAGACTGTATCACCAATAAGTAAGAAATAAAAAAAATTCACAGAAAAAAACAAATTAAAGGGTTACGAAACATCAATAAGTAAGCGTATGTATTAGAATTTCACAATTTTGGAACTTTTCTAAATAATTTTAACTATCTTTGAATTAGTGTTATATGCAGGGATTAAACAACACAATGCTAGAAACGCAAAACAATATTGTTTATCCTGTCTCCATATTTTGTTGTTGTTCCAAACCTTTCTCTTTATCACAACCGAGACGAAACTTAAAAATTAAGACGCAAAAAAGCTTGTCATTATTCTCTTATCGAAGAATAAGTCAACAGTTTAAACATAAGCCACGTGCTTCAGACAATTACGAGAATTACAGCAAATAAAGTTTTCAATGGTCAGGTTCACGGTTACTATAAAACAGCATAAAATTTCCCCAAATTGAACTAAATCAAAGACATCCAAAGCAAAAACATTTTTAACAGACTGCGTAACATCAACTGTTATCAAAAAGAAAGAACCAACAGTGCACTGACCTTTCCTGGTGTTGTATCTCCCTGACCATGATGTCGGCGAGTGGATCGTTGAATGGTCTTTCTCCCAGAAGACGTTGCTGGTCGAGGTCGCCCTGCATTTGACTGAATGCATGTTCGCCGACATTTATGGATGTTTCCAATTGAGACGACAAATCTATAGACTCTTCGTCGGCTGTAATCAATACAGGAACAGGTAAAGTATGTCACATATTTAATTGAACAGCGGTCGATCGGTAAGTTGAAACTCACAGGAAAACTCGAATGATTCGTTTATCATGATTGAGACATCATGTGTTCGGTAACTTTGCACAGGAGGTAAACACAAAGACTACTGGCAGCTAGTCAGAGTTCTTATCTTAATCGTGAACAAACACAACAGTGGATTACTTCGTGTTGTTTAAATTTCGTGTTTTATATTAAAGGCATTTCTTCCAATCAAGCAAACGTGGCCCCTTGAACCTGACTGATAGGTGCGTGTAGAAAATTACAATGATTGGACCATAAAGGGCAACCTTTCTAATATCAGCCCATCAGTTTAATTTCCAATTAAGCATGAAATCGTTTGCAAATTTTAGAACGGAGATGATGGCGCCATCTCTGAGCTACTAGGCACAGCTCTGAGGGATTCCTGCTACTCACCATGAAGAGTATGTTGCGGATTATCAATAATCCGGATTTGTCTATCAGGTAACATGGGTTCGCCGTCGTGTCCACCAATATCAGATGGTAACTGCCAGCGAGCAGCGTCTTCCTCCAACTTGGATCGAGGGAAATAAAGAGGCAATAACACTTCGTATATACCTAGGTCTGTATTGTCGACGGTGAAAATGACCGTATCGAAAGAACTTCCGTGGTGTTCAAGGAATCTCCTCACCGTACCTAAAACACAACCAATTAGTCCGCCACTCGGAAATAACTCTTTTACAAATAATACCACAGAAGTGCTAATAGGATTGATACGACCTTCAGCTAATATTATGGCTTCGTAATTAAATGAACCACGTTAAACAACTCGTTCGCAAATCAACACTAACTGGTTCTCGTTGGGTGTTAACCAGTGAAAATATACTCGAAATGATATCAAAGTTCCGGTTCGCAAAGATAAAACAACATTTACAGATAAGATACCTTTTGTTTAACCAAAGTATGTTTTTATTTAAACAAAGACTTACGTAGAGCTATATGCGCCCCTTCGTCAGGTGGATAGTTTCGCTTCACAGAATTAACAACGCATAAAGCAAGGGAGTGGAGACCCATTTCCTTGGATTTTTGGAGCACGTTCCTGAAAACATAATATTTGAAAGAAAAATTAATTACATTAAAATTAAATTAAAACTAATTTGTTTGCGGTGCTAGACACATGATAACAGCAGTCGGAAAAGTTTATTCAGACATTTATAGACCTCTCTACAATAATGTAAATGAATATTTTAGCACGAGGATATTAACATGGCGTTCTCCAGTAACTTTAATGGTTTATAAGCGAATCGGCTACAAATACCATAAAATCTTAGAGGACGAATACAACTGATGGGAGTAATTGGAAATATAAAATTAAATGTAGAGACACTAAACCTCGTAGATGAATTGGAGGAATTAAAGAAGTTGGCCAATACAAAGACCTTCACCAATAAAAAAATGTACCATAACCTACCACATGTTACATATGAAAAAAATGTCTCATTTAAATAACGCGTGTTATAAAATATCATGCATGTTACTGGCAACAATCGTAAAAACCTTAATATTTCTTTGTAATTTGATAACGATAGCTACGTCAAGAAAATCAGGCGTTGTGCTATTAGCAGACATCAGATTAAAATCTTGTACGATGATAACCCACTTCTAAAAAGACAAAAAGTATTTACTGTATATTTATAGATATGATGGGTAGTTTTCACTAAGTTCTAAAAGTTACAATTAACAAAAACAACACGAATAACTCTTTCATTCTGTATTCACTCGCATTTTCTGCATCAATCATGATAAAACCGACAATATATACGAATTAAACTTGCAATTTAATCGTAACAAAACTAACAGTTATGGAGATACAGCAGCAAAAAGCATCCCAGGCTTTGTAAAAAGAGTGCAAAACCGCTCTAAAAGCCATCAGATTCCGCTAATATTCCCTCACTGACCTATAACATATATGCAGAGTGTTTTCCGAAGCAGTTTGGTACTTTATGTTGTATTTCGGTCCAACGGTGTGTATAATATATCGAGCTGGCAGTGCATGGCCTTGTGTAACTCGTACGTCGCCTGTCCTACACTCTAAAACAAATAAAGGATTGTTAGAGAATATAAAGTATGTATGAGTATAAGAAGTCACGGGTATCGTGACTGGAAATTACCTCTTATATCTAAATTGATTTCCTCTTTTAATTCAGATCCGGCTCTTTGGAAAATTCTATCACTGACCGGATTACTCTCATTCATGGATTCGTTTGTGGAATTGACTATAGTATCTACTTGGAGTGCTGAAATATCACCAGACCTGTAAAAATAGTAAATTAGATTATATTTAAACTCGCGACAATGAAACCTTAGATCAATCTTAGTTAATATTTAAACGTTTCCTATTAGGAATTAGCTAGTTAATTACACAAACGTGCTTAAAATAACCCTCCCCACCGTTTATTTATAAAGTAATCAGTTGTTCCGCGTGCACAGAACAAAATATCTTTATAAAATATTACAAGAAAAATCAATAATTTTATAGATAAATTGCTCGTCTACTAGGAGTTACGTGACAGTTTGATCATAAATTGAATAGAAAGTTGATGCACTATAACTCGATATCTTCACAAAATACCGATAAATTTGAATAAACAGCTATTTGTAAACTTACCATAAGATAATTTTGTGATTGATTTCGGGGTCGTACGGGAAGGGTGAATTATTGTGCTTGGGTGCTCCACTGGCACTGTAATCAGTCAAATAATGAGCTGGAGCTATTTCACTCCATCTCGTCAGGTCATTCGGGTGCACCACGTCTGATACCACCCCTAAGGGTTCCTGGTTCATAATGATCCGCATCAAGTATTACCTGGAACAAAGTTACTCATTTTACACGCATTGTTAATTCCAGTGACGGCTGAAATGATATTTAAATGTCGCCGACTGAAAGCAAAACCGGAACCATCACCTTTATATTTCAGCATAGAAGAAATATCAGGCTGCCCGAGTTGGCATTTTAAATCACATTACTGACCTAATAACTACTTGAAAAAATAAAATAATACAATTACGAATACACAGCGTATTTATTACTTCCGTTACAAGCATACTCGGGGGAGTCGTGTATTAGAGATTAAGGTTCAGTAACCTAGTTAATGACCTAAACTAAAATCAATTCGTCATTTCATGAAAATACAGTCACGGGTTTAAGTTGTGGCAAACAGAGTAAACCTGTATTAAATATATGTAATCGATAGAAACGGGCTCCTCTATAATTTCGGCCTACACTGTCAAGTTCTAAAGACTACCTTTTGGACAAAACCATCAGGAAAATTATGACTAACCAAAAAGAGTAAAATACTTTTAAAACATTCGTTCCAGGTGTCCTTGTAAATTGTTTGTTTGAAAAGAAAGACAAAAATGCAGTTTTAAATATATTCATGCACGTATCTTTGTTTAAAAAATAAGTCGCATAATTTATAACCAAGCACAAAAACAGCAAAATCCAAGTCTGATGATAAAGTCTATAGTTCAAATCCACTGTTAAAATTAAAGAAAACAAGGCCCCAAAATTTCCTAAACTAGATTAACGAGTGGCGTCGAATTTCTATTGTATTGCTGGTAGTAATTTGAACAAAAACTGAATATGTCGTCACCGTAATGGACATTACAAAACCTCCATAAAGCCAAGGTTACAAAAATATGTCTTTGTCGCAATTCATGTCATAATAATCTGATTACAGTTTTTACCTCGCATGCCTTGCGGTTTTTGTTTTAAAAAAATATCACGGAATTTTGGTGCTCTTTTTAAATTTAATTAATAGTATTGGAACTTGGCCCAGTTCAAAAATACCCTCTCGGGTTTTATGAATATTTCTGATGTCATTTGGTAGAACTAGAAAATTTCCCCAAAATTGTTACTTATCGTTAAATGAGAAATTTGAAATTTTGACAGGTTTTTCAATTTTTTGTGGAGAAATATTATTTTATGTAGTTTTAACCAGAGTAAACATGAAGTCGTATTTTACGCAGTCCTTTGACAAACTTAAGAAACTATTAAAATGAAGGGGGCGAAAGCTTCGAATTTAGTATGTAATTGTAAGTAGATGTAGGAGTTTGGACAGAACGTTGATAAACTAAATTTGTTTTATTTGTGAATAAATACATATGTTGTAAGTGAGATGTATTTTATATCAAACGTTTGATACATTAATAAATAATAAAATCAACTCATATGTAATTCAGTATTCAATAATAGCGTAATACAAATACATAAATAATAAATAAATAAAGAAATAAATACAAAAATGTTTTACAGTCAATGATGCATCTACATCATTTTAAAACATATTTTAACTCCTTACGACCACTCCAAATTTGAATTCTGAATTTTTTATGACAATATGACAACTAAACGACTGAAAATGATCCAACTCTTGAACTTCACGTGTCCATCCAACAAGTCAGCAACCTCATATACAGTTTGGGGAATTAACACCCGATGCATGGAATTAAATTTAATAGAAAGTGGGGGACACCGAGCGAGAAAGAGATTCTTGCATTCTTTCATTCTCACACACATCAAGAAACATGAATTTTCGGTGAGTCCAAGACCGATTAATGGACAAATAGATGAGCGCAACAAAGAAAACCATAATTGCCATTGGAGCGAGGAAGATAAAAATAATTTACCCCCATCAGCGCGAATGCATGCGTCGTGGCATTGTTTTATCATTTTTGGCAAGACGAGGTGTTAACATGATTGCTCCTTTAGTAATTCTTCGCTATTAGAGGGATTTGGTCCTTCGAATGCAAAATGCAACAATTTTATTTTTTTAGAGTAATGATAGGCATTGTATTTCTCAATGAATTTGAGTTACAATTTTCGAGAACTTTGTCGCTAGGATGCATTGAGGGGAGTAATGCCACCCACTGACACTACTCCTCTCCCACTTCTTATTAAAATTGTTCCCATTCATCGGGTATCAATTCCCCAAACTGTATTCTATCTACATTGTTATTTCTTTCATTACGATAACGTCACCAAGTTCTTGCGTCAAATGTTAGAAAGTTATCTCCAATATTAGTAACCACACAGCAATATTCGTATCTATTTTGAAATATGAACAGTCAATTTAGAAGATTACCATTTTTTTTTAAATTCAAGTAAAAATACACATAACAACCAGACACTATCTTAGCCCACCGTCACGTTGCACGTTGCACGTTAAGGAGAATCGGCTAATGCAACGGTTGATTACACACTTTAAACTCGAGTTATTCATGTAAAAATTAATTCAAAACTTTGTCGCACCAGGTAAAAATCAATTTTCAGTCTGATCGCAAGGATAAGTGGTCTTGACCCAATTTCCTGAGCGTAATAAATTTCAACGAGTTTGCTTGTAGATTTCCCGTTAACATCACTCAATGAAATATTGATTGGCGATTGAAGACTTTTTTGCGAGCTCGTATTGAACTCTCTCTTCCTAACCAATTTCCAAAAAAGCCAAAAATGAATTGTGCGCATTTAAAAAACTAATGAGTCAACAAAAGACTATTTTAAGTTCCAAACATTCGATGTCACAATATAATAATTTATTAGACTACAATTTAGCGGCGTCATGCAACCACAATCGATAATTTTCACGAGTCAGGAAATGAAAAATTAACATTCCAGTTAAGTCAAACTCCGCATCAAACATCAACTTCATGAATAATAAAACAAACTCATCTTGGAACCATGGGCGGTAATTTTTCTCGTGGAAAGCAAACACTCAAGTCACCGTTGTTTTTCGTGTACGAGAAAACGAAATGTAAAAGACCGAACAAGGAATCGCACTAATGTTTACAGATTAGATGCGAAAAAAACACGCAAGTTCTCGAATGTTACTCTGGAGATTAATCATTTTTTTCTGTGGTAAATACGGCAATGAAGCCCTTCTGAACATAAGGAAACTTCATTTCAGAGGTCTCAGATTTTCCTTCATTAAACCCAAACACCCTACACTTGGCCCTTGATGTGACAACGAAAGGGCCAATTCGTCATTTCCATTTTCTTCAATTCCCTTTACTGCCTACCACGCTCGGTCGATACTCAATATTTTTTGGAAGGTTAACGTGTGGGTAGTAACTAAGAGATGCCATATTATTAATAAGCTTTAACGGATTAACGTCATTCGAAATCCCGAGCACCCACATTAATCTCAATAAAAAAAAGCTCTAATTTGTGACGTCAGGAGAAATGACGAGTATATCCACTTATACGGAAGCACGCCAGTTCGCTGCTGATTAAAAATCGCGAAAACTTTAGTGGCAATGTCACTCTTAAAATCTGCGAGGTGAATGACACGGGATTAATTCGCAAGTAAATAAAACATCGAGGTCAAAACATCCAGAAAATGTCAAAGGGGAAAATGAGCCAATACACTTGATCACTTCCTGTCACAATCGATTTAATTTTAAACCTCTTCTGGTGTTAGAGATGCGAAAATCGAAGCCCTTTCTTTAATAAGTAATTTAATTATACCTGAGTTACGACACTATGAAGCAAACACTCAACGTGAGCCTCTGCACATGCACCCACAACAAACACCAGTAATTCTGTTATGATTATGAAAGACGTAATGTTTATTGGATTTAGTCGAATGTTGTTTCTGAGTCTTGTTTGCGCAGTTTACCATTAACTCACAGATCCACCGTATCATGTTTTCAAAACTCAGCCGCAGTAAACAATACATTAACACTACTTATTTGTCTTTGCTTTCGCTTTATTTCACCCCTTTTTCTATCTATCTACAAACTCAAGGATCGATCTCGATCGTTGACCTTTGTCACTCCAGGATTCATTGACTTAAAACGAGTAAACAAGCAAATAATAAAAAAGTGCGAGTGATGAGCTTTAAGAAATTAATTATGACAGTTCATAGATGGCTCAGTGACCCTTACAATCGCTAGTTATTTACGGATCAGAAAAAAGCGATACTTTATCAAAATTTATTCACCTCGTAGATAATAGGTACATCAGCGAAGATATTTCTACTTTGTAAGCAAATTACCAAGAAAATGCTCATTGAAAAAGGAAAGGATCCAGTGAATGGCTGGAGTCTGCAGGATTTAGGCATCTGAACTGAAACTGGGTCATTCCCAATGAAATTTCCTAACCCTCCTCGAGCTGATGACGTCTGCAACAGGAATGACGTCAATGTTGTCCTGTTGAATTCCTAGGAAAAAACCTGCAGACTCCAAGAATATTGCTTTGTGGTCATGTTTATCTAACCCCGCGGGACTCGGAAAATTACTTTGTTTTATTCATGTTTCAATGTCAATAAATGATATCTAATAAGACGATATTTACAAAACTGCATTGTAAACGGATAATGAATTATTTCAGTGGTTTGCTAGAGACTGATCAAGGTCTTCAAGTTTTGATCTTTATGATCATGACAATGATTCGCAACAAGGAAGGCGAGTCGAAATACGCGATTAAATATTGACGATATATACACTTTTGGACCGGTTTGAATTGAAAAAAAAATCTCAAAAGCGACATGAAATCGGTAAACATCATGAAAAAAACAAAGTTAAAAGCGACACTTGTTGGAGATTCGTCTGGTTTTAGTCAATACCAGAATAAAGTAGATATAGCAAAACCAATGAGAATATATTTCTTCTTAAAATGAGATGACAGAGGTGCGAAGGCCTTGAACGTTTAACATTTTAACATTAACCCTGAAGTTACATAATGTTCTACGTCAAAATTCAATAACTGGAAACAAATAAGAAGCTATTTCTGAGAAGAAAGCTGCGAACTTTTTGAAGTACATATGGACAAAATAAATTGTGATGTCTAGAATGTTTGCAATAAAAACGAAAGATTAATATTAACACATAAAAAGTTTTAATTTTGACTGTATGCATAACGTCACAAAAGAGTAACATAATAGCAATTTTTAATTACTAGAGAATGACTCCAAAAGAATTGTACTATAATAATTACTCATTACTTTAACGGAGTTTTAAAGTGCGCTGATTAAGATTTTTTTTAAGTTTAAAAACCACAAGTGTTTCCTATTAAAATTTTGCAATTTCGAAACATATTACTGGCGCAAACTTAATGCTATATTTCTACACAATGCTGCGATCTATAGCTTTAATTGGACATTCAAAATCATGGAAATTTGAAAACTGTGAAGAGTTCCTCTTCAGCTCATAAAAATAAACCAAATTTGACCAAAGAATCTGACAAAAAAACTTCCAAAAATTTCCCGCTGTTCAATTTAAGGAAAAAAAATGAAACAACGTCAGGGTTGCTATTATCAAAGTGTGTTGATAGACTTTGGATTTTATTATCACAACCTTGTTATTTTAGTCGCCTATTATTCACCCCGTCTTTTAGTCTAAATTAATTTCGGGAAACCCACAGACCACATTTATATTTAGCATTATGTAAATGTAATAACCAAAAATAGTTTCAAAGACGAGAGTGAAATTCCTCTTTTGACATTTCTTTCAAAGTGCATTTTTCAGAATATCTGCACCTGTAAGCTTTGCAAAATGACAATTTTCTTTTTGGGCACGTAAACTTGCATTCCAGTCGCATTCAAATGGGAGATGCAACTGTTATGCAAATTGTAAAAGGATTCAAGTTCTGACAGTATATTACTCACTATCCAAATATTGTTCAATAAATATAAATGGAATTTTATTTTTCATTTGCTTGCAGGATCGAAAGGTTTTACATCTTATGTCACGTTTTTTAACATTGTATTTACACGCCTCAATCTGAATGAGAAAGCCAGTAGAATTCAATTCATAGAAGATGACTGTTATCCACCTTTTTTGTTTTACGTTTTCTGCTTGCTAAATTTTGAATATTTTGCCACTCATTCAATGTCAATTTTGTTCAAGACGTCTTAGACCCGGTCGTCCAACTCACCAACGCCTCTATATCTGTAATCGGTCAAAGGACAACCATATGAAAAAAGCGAACAATAATGGAAATTATGGTCAACTGTATTAAGTTGATATGCTCCGCATTGGACTCGCTTGGCGTTGAACTTTATAGTCCAGATTTACCACTTTCTGCACGCACTTCGGATTTCAATCCTATCGAACTTGCCTGAGAGGTGAATCAAAGACAAATTCAAGTGTTATTGTAGAATTTTTTTATATTTATTGATGTTTAAAAAGGCAAGTCAACATGTGCAACATCATCAATATCGTATGAAATCACAGATTAGATAACATATTTTTACGTATTTACGTAAAGAGATCTTGGATTAATTTGGTTTATCGCTTTCTTCTTGATAACAGAAGAAAACAGAATACAATGAATTTGAAGACTCGTACTTGGGTGGGCCAATTTACAAGCTTTGTTATTTTTAAGCTTGGCCAATTTTATAGAGGAAGACCACATCCAAATTCAAGGTTTCGATTAAAACATTGTGCCACAGTGGAACCAGCCTTGAATTAAAATTAGTCATCCAACTACTAATAGATAGATGTTCCCAACATCATTAAATGGACCCCATCAAATTCAACATTGTAATAGATGATCAAACGGTATTACTGATAATGAGACTGTATTCAAAACATTCACCATGAGCTACACCCAGTGTAAACAATAACCTCTAACTGTAAATAGTTAATAAGCACTAATTTAACAGTAGACTATGAAATATGTAGCTAATAAAAGGTACTTAACTGAGTAATGAGTAATTTAGTTAACAAATCGAACAAGTTATCAAACAAACGATAAGCCAATACATCACTGGTGAAATATTTTAAATTACAGATGATTCTCCAACAAAAGGGAAATCTAAGATGCAAGGGCAAGGTCAATCAGATTGTGATTAACACGGAAGGGTGAAATGAAAGAGAAACGTTTCAAAGGACTGATAGATAGCACTAAAGGGCCACTTACCGTTCGTGTGGATGTTTTCACAGAATTTTACAGTTTTCATACAAAACCATTACACTTCCCACTCGAAACAACACCTACACAAACTGTCAAACCAATGACGTTTCCTCGAAGACCCCCTCCACTTTACAAAGATCTTGAATGCGCATCTGACGTTTGAAATTATTTGAAAATCTAGATAAAGGATACTGCTGACATCCAAACACGAGTAGAAAAAGTGAAACCAAAATCTTAGGTTAGATTTCTAATGTCATTCGTATAGACACTGACAAAGATGGCAGCACTATGCTAATTGTTACTAATAAATGATAAAGAACTAAATGTTTTCGTTCTTTTGAAGCAGTCTTTTCGCAAAGCAAGGTTCAATTGCAACAGAAAATTAATAATTAATTTATCACTAAATTTATCTAATATTTATAGTGAGCTTTACACTTCAGTAATTATGAAAAGATTCACAAAAAGCACATAAGCCCGGCTAGCTCAGTCGGTAGAGCATGAGACTCTTAATCTCAGGGTCGTGGGTTCGAGCCCCACGTTGGGCGCACTTTTTTTCTTATCAACTTTAAAATTTTCAAATAATAATCCAACATGAATGTGTTTGATAGGTGCTTTAGTTCATTTTAAAATTTAAAATCAACAATCTCTGTCAACAGAAATTAATTTTAATTTCTTCTTCCCACAGTACAAATTATTTGTTTACTCTATGTATTGTTTGTTGAATATTTATTGCCTGTGATAAATCGACAGTGCAGATGAAAATTATTAATTTCCCACGAATGCATTGTGATTGTATAATATACGGCTGCGAACAATAAATTTTGGCGGTCTATTGACACAAATTTTAAAACAGCGATTATTTACCGGTAAATTTGTTTTGACTAAAAGTGTGTAAATCTTAATTTAAAGTTGATTTTAAATGGAAAAATCGTGTTAATAAAATATCATTGTATTAGGTGAAAACGCCAAATTCTGGTAAATGGGCACTTTAAAAATGTAAATCATATGATCTAACTGAATGATGATCATCTCTGTTTATAAGAATTTATTTCTACTTTCACCTTCAGATGCATTTTTTTGTGTGTGAAATATTTTATTTTTCATTTACGTTGTAGTAATAACATGCAGAGGTTAATTACCTTCAGCCTAAATATGGTTTACCAAACAAACATAATATAAAATTTAAATCATTTTATTGATTGAACTAAATTGAATGTTAATTATTGATTTGCATGATGGGCGTAAATTAAAAATGATCTGTAATTAAAGGAAAACTAGATTTAGTTTAAAATACAAAGGATGATAAAATTAATAAAACTTTACCGTAATCCGGTAATGAATCAGGAATATACGTTACCTAAAAATATCATTGGATAAAGAAAGCACACAAGATCTACAAAGTACTGAAAATCTTCTAAACCGATTGAGCTTAATGAAGTAATTTATAAATAATCTGAAAATTGTAATAGGTAAAGCAAAGACATAAAATAGACTAAATTTTTCAAAAGATTCTTCAGTGTTTATAAGAAGAATCAAAAAGAATAAAAAAGCGTCGATAGATTCCAAGATTGCTTAGTAAAAATCAAAAGCGCCTTTGATATACTTTTTTTTTGAGTAGGTCACTTTTATGTTAAGTCACATTTAACAAAATCTTAATCATTGTAATTCAAATTAAAAGACGTCAAATAGCAGATACCATTGTAATTCAAATGAAAGAGTAAACTCATTGTCACAAAACATAATTGTAAGTCAGATTACATCATTTGTAATTCAGAAAGAAAGAAGCTTCTATCACATCAGCCTTATTGCAAACTTATAAATAATACACTAAATGAACTTCACAGTTTAACTAGATTTTCGATTATTATAGGTACATACATAGTTAATAAGATAACTTTCTGCACTACCTCGGGAGTTCTAATTGGAAACAAAAGTTGTATTCAATCAATTACTAGTGCTGCAACTTATTTATCATTTAATTCATGAAACAGTTTTAAGTAATTTTACTTTCATAATCTTCATTTGTGCGATGTCCAATAATAATTATCAAATTTAAAATGTAAAATAAGTGCCCTATAACTTAAATTTGCTCCAAAAATAAGCGAGAAATCTAATTGAGTTTACATAGTTTTAAGTAACTAAATATTTTTGCAAAAAAATCAAATTTTGATTTTCGGAAAATGTAAGAGCAAATTCTAAGAGCGAATTCTAAACCGTCTCTCTGTCAAAGTTTCTAAGAATGGAGCATTCATATATCTGAATCTTCAGATTTGGAATTTTCGCAAAATTTTGCGTAAAATGAGTTACAATAACGCAATAAGCGAGTTATCGACCTCAGAACTTTGACATAGTTTAGTTTCGAGTTTAAAAACTAAAAACTATATAATCGCAAAAAAAAAAAACGATGCCGACAACCGTTTCTTTCGATTTGTTCTTAGTTTTCAGGCACATATTATTTCGAATTTTTAAAAATTAGGCCATCTGGCGACTACCCAAAAATTCAAAAGGCCATTTCTAAGTTGTTGTACGTCAAAGTTCGCCCAGTTTTGTATTCGCGTGAAATTCTGTGTACATACAATAAGTCCAAATAACTTAAATTTATTTCACAAATAAACGAGACAGTGAACAAAATCTGTTATCAAGGGATGATTTTCAATAATGTTTTTCGGGACGTACCTAATACAGTGCAACCTTAATATACCGAACCTCAATATAACGACTTCCTCGATTTAACAAATTTTTCGTAATCCCCTCCATAAGACCTAATGTAGAATATGTATAGCTTTACATTACAATTTTTTTTCAGAACAACCTGTTTACAACGAAATCTCAACTATCAAATAAAAGTGTAAATACCTCTAATTAACGAATTTTGTCAACTCAAAACCTCTTTAAAACGTTCCCACCAATAATATGGTAGTTACCCATAGTACATATGTGATTCAGTCGCGACAGGTTTCGACACGTTTTTTTTCGAAGCGGATGAAGGCGAAGAAGAAGAAGCTAAAATTGATAAACCTGACTTTACTATAAAAGATGCTCATAATGCTTTAAATATAATAAAATCTGTGTTTCTCAAAAAGGGAGGTTTGAGCGATGATGTAGTCAAATCCATCACGAAATTGGATTGCGCTTTGGATGTGATAACTCTTACCGGTGGTAAACAGACAACAATTTATGACTTTTTTTCTAAATAACTCTAATTGTTTTTAAATAGAAAATACAGAGTAATTTGATAAAAATGTGTTATCATTTATAAGTAGAAGTTGTTCCCTATTACAAGATGAGTACGTAATGTAATGTGAATGAAACTATTTTTTTACCTCTTTATAACAAATTTTAGACCAACCTTACCTCAATATAACAAACCTCAGATTAACGAATTACTTGATATAACGAATATTTACTTGTCCCCTTCCGATTTGTTATATCGAGGTTGCACTGTATCTATAAGTTATACATCAATCGAAAGAGCAGCTCGAGATCTATCAACTGACAATAAACAATAACCAATAATTTAAGTTTGCTCCGCAAATAGATTTACATCATTAAAGTCAGCATACTGACTTCTTTACAAATCAGATTGGATAAACAAACCTCTAGAAAATGTACCAGCTTGGAAAATGTACTATAAAACATAAAATCTGATCGCAGTACTCACATCCCGTTTGTGTACTTGGTGCAGAATATTTAGGTTGAAGGTAATTAACCCCCATATCGTGCTTGTAGGGTAGAGACCCGCCACATAACGAAACTGTTTTTGCTTTTTTTCATTGTTCCGTGCAGAAACAACCCAACTAACGTCCAACAGAGGACGCCCCACACAATATACTGAGATCCTGGTCTTTTATAATATCAACGATAAAAAACATTCATTCAGTACAATTAAATATGTAACACTATTGTTCAATCTATAAATAAATCATTAACAATCAGTAAACACGGTTAATTATAGATGTAATAAGAATTTGTGTGGTTTCTTTTGTGAAATGAACTATATATGGATTTTATTGTCCCACACGTGTGTGCTTCCACTTTTGTCCAAATGCAGTAATTTTCTCTTCTGCGTTAAAACAAGAGTAGTGAGAGGCAATCTCGCATGTTGTCAGGGTCGCCTAGTGGCCGAGGTGAACTGCCCGAGACAAGTGTCTCTAGGTGCGTCTTTTGCTGACATTTAGTACCAACACTGACATCACTGTGGCTGTCATTCTTCCAGCTTCCAGAACATCTCTATACCAAACTGACAATAGAAGAAACGAAGAACTGTAGTTATTTTTATCTCGTGCTGAAATCTTCGAGCTCTTTACTAAACAAACTCTTCAATACTCCGCCCATACTCTACAATTTTAATTTTTCCTTTTTCATTCATGCTTGGAGTTTCCCAGTGCCCACCCATAGCACAAACTATTTAATAACATTAATAACGTCGACCTTCTAGAATTTGGATTATCCACGACGACATGGTATCCTTTGATCAATTTGGGTAAAACAAAGTACATGACTTAACTTAATTTTGCTCGGACTGATCACAGAACTTCGTCCCTTTGTTTCAGAAA
This sequence comes from Gnatocerus cornutus, assembly GCA_029298725.1. Lineage (NCBI taxonomy): Eukaryota > Metazoa > Arthropoda > Insecta > Coleoptera > Tenebrionidae > Gnatocerus > Gnatocerus cornutus. The sequence continues at coordinate 6,075,976 of CM055514.1, forward strand.
GTAGGTAATTTTCTGGGTCGATCGATTTATCCTGATGATACATTTTGTCAGAGAGCGATCATGCATTATCCACTGCATTGTCCTCGTGAGCGCAGATAACAAACATACTTGACAAACTGATCGGTCCCACAAGAACACGTGTTTGGAATAATCATGGAAATTTTTCTTGCAAGTGCAGCATCCAAAGAAGCGCACCCCTCGGTTTCGTATTAGGTGGAACTGGTTATACTAGTTAGCATTTTTAGCCGGACATGTATTTATCTTATGTCTTGGGTCATTGTGCTTCTTCCCGTGCAAGTTTTCCACTGTGGGCACCTTACTGTTATAGTTATCTTATAATCAACTGTACTTGTCTTGAACCCCCATATCCTGCTTTTATTGACAGCGATCAGTTTTAAAACGCAGCAGAACCAACGACCATCCTGCTCATGAATATTCTTCTGTTTGTACAGTCTCGACTAATTCACTGAAACAGTCGGTTTAATACCACCATTCATTCTGCTTACATAGCAAATGTTAGGTTTTCTTAGTTTTATTGTTCGTCCATAAAAACTCGATGTTTGGAGCTTGCAGCTTGAAAAAGAATCTCTCGTTTTTCAGCTTTGAAACAACCGTCATTGCGAAACAAGTAAAGACAAATTATAGGCTCCCGGTCTCCTGAAAGTTGGGATGACAAGTCGTGCCACAATATCTTTCATTTTACTCAAACTTTGTTGCAAGTTATGGAGCGTAAATATATAGTTCTACGTAGACATAAAACGTGGTCCTTTCGAAGGATTCTTGTCGTGGGAAGAAAAATACTTATTTTTGTTTGTAGGCGTACAACGAAAAGGATACACTTAAACCCGCTCCAATAAGTTTACAAGCAAATATGTTGTAATGCCCAAGAAAGTGGGTTTGTTTTTAGAATCCCCACCAAATTCTAGTTTTTTCAATGTTTTGAAGCTTACTAAAAATTAATTGGGTCCTTGGGTATATCAACTGAAAGTATTACGTTTGATCCTACATTTTAAAGTAATTTTTTTTTCTATTTTATATTCCCAGGTTGTTCACTGAGTCGCCCACAAAGAACATCGCTAAAGCAGAAAATCCAGCAAGAACCCTCCATAAAGAACACGATGAAATTTCACCAAATCAATGAAAGGTTATAGGTAAAGTTTAAGCTAAAAATCAATAATATGAGCAGCGAACGTTTATTTGTGTTATCCAACTGCAAAACACACATTCATTGCAATAAAAAAAGTTTTTTACAAGTAAAGTTAAACACAGAAAGTCATACAAATCCCTTATTTTTCATGATCTTCGACAAGTTTTATTAGGAAGACATCATAATTTTATTGTTTTAGTCGTGATGTAAAATACGAAAATAAACAGGAAGCGTCGGCCTAACAAATCCCCAATATCTTTAATCTTTGATGATAAAAGCCAGTAAAAGCCATTTTATTACGTTTCAGATTTAATACCTCAAGAAATTTGAAAGAGGAGCCAGAAGAATTTTCTTTAAACCATCTCAAGTACGCAAAAATAGGTCACGGACTAAATTGTTCTTGAATTTGTCTTTACAACATTTTTGAGATTTGGGCCTGGTAAGGTAAATTTACACATTCCCAAAGTAATCTTTATTAATACTGCAACAATGACTAGGACGATTTTTATACACGGAAAAATTAGATAAGAATTTCTATTGTTTAGCTGTTTTCTTTAATGTTTTATGTACTTGTTATTAGAGATATCTTTTTGATTTATGGCTTGCATAATTTTATTTGAAGTACCTTCATTCAATCACTGTCAAGGAGTGGGCAATTTTCATGCTAAAAATACTAAATTTTCTACATTTTGGACTAGTGCTGATATTAGAGGTATCAAGCTGATTAGTGGTGACGAATTTCGTGAGATTTTTTATTGTTACAGAAAGCTATTTGTTATGTAAAATCTAGTGGAAGTAAACAACGTTCTACATAATAAATAATGCGAAACCGCACCTCAGCAACGGGAAAGTTCAAGGCCGTTATAGTAACCTTGAAAATTTCAACTGTACCTGGGCTAACTGGTTTAACTTTAATTTCTGCCGTTGCTGTTACAAGAAACGCCATCCACAACTATATTTATTTATAGACAGTCAAAAATCCAATTAAGGTTGCGTGTCTATTTTGGAGAAATGTGATAAGGTAAATCGCCTTTCGTCGGCCTTTCTTTAAGGAAAGAACATTTATTTCTGAACCTATGGTTTTTCAAGCCGATTAAACTTGGAATTTATTTCAGTGTTTTTCATCTCTCACTTATTAAAACAACTTGAGCATTAATTAACTTTCCCGGAAATGTTGCTTGGGAAAATAATAGTGTGGTTTTCTGGGCGTTCGTCAAAACAGTTCAATAGCTATAAAATTGTCCTTAATGGGTAATAATTTTAATTATGTTGTTTGCTAATTCAGTTTCTTCCCAATGGGGTTCCAATATCGTTTGCGTAATTATTACTGATGTAAAGAAATTTTCATTACATTTTTTTTTTTTTTTTTGTGTAAAAGGGGCGTTACCGTTTTAATTACATTTATTAATGTAAAGAAATTTTCATTACATTTTTTTTTTGTGTAAAAGGGGCGTTACCGTTTTAATTACTTTATTAATCTACTCAATCAAAGACTACCAATCTTACTTTACGATGTCAGGATTAAATGTGTCAGCTGAGCGCTTTGCCAGGACTTGTCAGAATTTGATGTCAAAGAGGCCAGCCAGGACGATGCACTTTTACAGGAAATTATTCCTGTTGAATAAAACGACTGTGAGCAATCTACCCTCGAAATAACGGACATTAGTGAATATGTGATAATTGGCCTTAAACAATTTTGACATGAAGTCACTCATTAACTTTAACTTTGAAAAACAACTGTTAACTTTAATCATTGACTATTTAATTTGTTCGTTCGATTGAGCTCTGCCTAGGTTGGATACAAAGAGGACCGTTCCGACTAGTACGGCGCTGTGCAATGGTGTGAGATCACGCTGCACACCGGCCCACGTACTATCGTAGCAACTAGTAGTACTTGACACGTGCAATGGTACAATGTGTTGATGACAGATGCTGGAAGTGGCAGACTGCTGACACCGGTCCTTCTCTTGTCCTGCTGCTGATGACCACCACATTTCCATTCGCTAACACACATTATACCCGGCCCAAGCTACTAATCTCAAAGTTACGTCATCGAGATGTGCAATGACCACCAAAATACATAGATAATGATGGCATCCCAAATAACAAACTCCTTGTCCAAAGACTCCCGCATATTAAGCACACAGACGGAGTCTACTAACAGCTAGTTCTCAAATGGAATAGTCCGAAATGTGCAATGGTTACGAGGAGGTCATACTACACAACCCTATCACGCTGCGCAACCCTTTCGCTACTATCCACCCTCAAATGGAGCAGTCCGAAACGTGCAATGATTACGAGGAGGTCGTACTACACAACCCTATCACGCTGCGTAATCCTTTCGCTACTGTCCAACGTCAAATGGGGAGTGCAATGGGTCTTCCGCCCAGTCCCATTGACCACAACAAAACAATACAATCGTCACACCACATGTGACACAAAACAGTCTTGGGGGCGTGCAATGATTATAAATCTCCCAAGAACTGCCCCAGCTGCCGTCAGGATTCATGGAAAGACGGCAGTCTAATAATTTAGCTTGACATGTCAAGGCTCAATCTCAATTTGTAATTATTAATTCGATATCTGCATTAATTACTCAAATTTGGCCAATCACTTTTACCAAAACACTTTGACAACTCTTAGAACATTTAGTCCAATTGTGATTACAATTCTAATTAGGATCATTTAAATTAGAACGGACTCACCAAATAGTTGTCTTCAATTAAAAACAGCTAAATCCACAATTATCACCAATTTGACACTCAAAAATATCACATAACAACGAGGAAGACTTGCTCAATGATTTGACTCACTACTCAGTGAGATTCAACTCACCTTAATCAATTAAAGTCGCACAATCACAATTATTTTAACTTTACTCAACGCTGGTTGAATTCAGACTAATGAATTCTTCCCTAAAACTTACATGTTCCCAACCCTTCACTAGATTTTTATGGGTCCCAGACGCATAAATTTCGCTGATTAGGCACGGACTCCGGCCACTTGAGGCTGTATGTTTATATTTTTGTGAGAACCTGCTCGGTCTCACCATCTTAAAGTAAACAACGTTCGAAAAAGGGATTATTTTAATTTTTAATTACTAGGGGTTACTACCCCAAATCTACATTTAAAAACTTAATGCTACAGATTCGGCCTTTCCTGACATCACCTCGCCCCGAGGTGCGCTTTTGGTCAGCCGTTTTGGTTCTCCTCATCAGACAACACGACACCATCGTCTCCACTTTCTTCGTCCGTATTGTCCGACAAACCTCCAGGTTGGCACCAAGGTTTCATGTGGTCGACGGCCACAACCTTTTCGTACGTCGCTTTTCGGCTTGTCCTGTGAGAACCCTTCATGTCTGTCACAATGTATCTATCATTGGGAAGCACGGTCTTCACCACCATTGGTCCAGCGTAAGGTGACACTAGTTTTCGACTAGAACCAGGTATTGAAGATGTGTGTTTCTCAATTAGCACCAAGTCTCCAGCTTTGTAACTTCTTGGTGTCTTCCTTTTCTTATCAAAGCGTTCTTTTTGCTTATCTTGCTCGACTCGAATCTTCTCCGCAGCTTGCTGGCGAGTCTCAAGTAAATCTTCAATTATGGTTGGAATCATCGACACTTCATCCCTCAGTGCTACATCACTGCCATGTCTTGGAGTGAATCCAAATAGCAACTGACTTGGAGTCTTGTTGGTTGTCTGATTGACCACATTGTTAATCGCGAATTGTACTTTTTGCACATTCTCGTCCCAGCGATCTTCCTCTAACGTTGTTGCAAGCAGTGCTGTCAGCACCGATCGGTTCAACCGCTCGACTTGCCCATTTGCTCTTGGAGTTGCTACGGCGTTTAAGACGTGTTTTATGTTATTTTGTTCACAAAATGATTTGAAGTGTTTCGACGTGAAGCTACTTCCTTGGTCGGACACCAATATTTTTGGGATTCCATAGGTAGCAAAAATCTCTCGAAAGTAGTTAATTACATTTTTTGTTTTGGTGGATTTGGTAGCTCTGAGAAAAACGAATTTCGTAAAGCCATCAATGCCAACAATCATTTGTGTGTTGTTTCGTTTGCTTTTCGGAAAGGGGCCTAAATGATCCACATGGAACATATGGAATGGTTCGGGTCTCTTTTCAATTGGATGTAAAAATCCTTCTTTCTTTCCAAAGTTCCTTTTGTTGTATAAGCATGGTATACAACAGGAGATGTATTGTTCGACGTATTTCCTCATTCTTGGAAACCAGTAGTGATTTGATAGTCTGTACAAAGTTTTCTCCACAGCAAAATGACCAAGTTCATCATGAGCTGCACGAACAACCTGCTGTCTCATGCCTCTCGGTATTACCCATTGGATTCCTCTCGCTGTGATTCTGTACACTCTACCGTCCCTCAAGGCGTAGTCTTTGTACACTCGTCTTTCGTCCTCTGTTTCCGGTGGTTTGGAGAGGACCTTAAAGATGTTCTTTATCTTCTCGTCCGTCAATTGCCCAGACAAAACCCAATCATCCTGTTCGATGTGTAGGACTCGCTCAGTTGTTTCTTGCGACACTGGATTACGACTTAGCGCATCGGCGTGTTTCATTCGCTCTCCAGGTTTGTACTTCACATCGAACGTGAACTCTTGAAGTTGTAACCACCATCTGGCAATTCGGGGAATTATTTGTTTCTTTTGGCTTGTAGCTTTCAAAGCATTACAATCCGTAACTACCGTGAATTTAAGTCCGAGGAGATAGGAGCGGAATTTCTTCAAGCTCTCTACTACCGCCAGAGTCTCTAATTCGTATGAATGATACTTTTGTTCGGCATCATTGGTCTGCCTGCTGTAGTAAGCTACTGGATGAAGACGTTGATCCTGTTGTAGTTGTAACAAAATGCCAGCTAGTCCAATCATGCTAGCATCCGTATGCACTTCTGTTTCGGATTCTGGGTTGAAAAGCGCCAATGTTGGTCTTGTAATCAGGGCCGCTTTCAACTTTAAAAACGAATTGTTTTCTTTTTCTGTCCACTGCCAAGAGACAGTTTTCTTTGTTAAGTTTGTTAACGGTTTTGCGATTATGGCGTAATCCTTGACGAAGTGACGGAAGTACCCTGTCAATCCGATGAATTGTCTGATCTGGTGGACTGATTTCGGTGGCGGATACTCCTTAATCGATTTGGTTTTATCTTGACCGGGTCTTATGACGCCATTCTCGACATCGAAGCCTAAGAACGTTACGGACTTCATCAAAAATGTACATTTCTTCAGATTTAATGTCAAGCCTTCTCTCCTTAGTACTTCGAGAACTTCCCTCAAGTTTTCGAGTGCTTCATTTATGGTTTTTGCGTGCAGTAACACGTCGTCTAAGTATACTGCCGCACTTCCTCTCGATGGTTTGAGAATTTTGTTCATGAATCTTTGGAAGGTTTTTGGAGCGTTGGTTAGACCAAAGGGTACTCTGTTGTACTCATATTGGCCCAACGGTGTTACAAACGAGGTGTATTTCTTCTACTCTTCTTCCAGAGGAATTTGGTGGTAACCGGACTTCAAATCCAGACTTGTAAAGTACACACCGCCTTGCAACCGATCTAGTTGGTCGTCAATTCGTGGTAGCGGGTGATTGTCTTTTATCGTTTGTGAATTGAGCTTCCTGTAGTCGATACAGAGTCTCTGCTCGCCATTTTTCTTCTTCACTAATAGGACTGGAGAACAAAAATCGGAATCTGATTCTCTGACGATGTTATTGTCTAACAGCTCCTGAACCATGTCGCGTACTGCGTCCTGTTCGGCCCTCGCCATTCTGTATGGACGATAAGTGAACGGCGTATCGTCTGCTAGTCGAATTTTCATCTCGGTGGACTTGGCACAACCGAGTTCTTTCAAGTTCTGGGCAAAACAGTCGCGATAGCTGTTGAGTAATTCGATCAGATTTCCTTTCTCTGTCTCGTCAACTGGTCCAACGACGATTTGGTCAAGCGGGAGGTCCGCGTCAGAACATTCTTGGATTCGATGGACAGAATCAGAAGGTGCCTCGTCTTCCACGCACGGCCATGCTCTGGCGATGATCTCCCCTATTTTAAATTCTAGTTCCCCGTCGGCGAGATTGACACATGGAATGTGTAACAATTCGTCTTTTCTCGATTTGACGATCGTTCTAGGAAGACAGTACTCTTTCCCTTCTTGAAGTCTCATTGCGGCTTCGATGAGGAGATCTCCCTCATATCCACCATGAGAAACCGCAATGTGACCCAAGTGGTCACGTGGAATGATCGTCGGTTTTGCTATTTGGAGTTTGACCTTGGTCAGCATTGTCTCGATTCTTGGAAGTTCCGTTTGTGGTGAAATTATGCTTAATGTGGTTGTATCTTTAATGATAAAAACGTTCGGAAGTTCGGTGAAAGATCTGCCAACTAGAAGAGGAGTTTCTTGCACGTGATCTGGAACGACATGTAATCTTACGGGCGCTTCCACTTTGTCAACCATAAGGTCAACCGTTAAAGTCCCCAGAGTGGTGATTCGTCCGTTTCCAAAAGCTGCAAGTACAGCTGTTTCCGATGGATTGTAGTTCAAACCCAACTTCTGCGTTTCTCCAAGTTGAATGGTACTGCAGGAACTTCCAAGATCGATGTAGGCGACCGATGGTCGGCCGTTTACTAAGATGTGCTTGTAAAATTTATCGTCGGGGGTGTGGTTGACTTTACTTAGTCATGCTACGAGTTTTGGTCTTCCAGCCTTCTTCCGGAAGCAATCTGCTTCGACATGACCCTCTTTCTTGCAATAATTGCATGTCTTGGCTGTCTTTGGTCTGTCCGTTGTTGATGCTTGATTTTTTGGGCAATTCCTAGACATGTGTCCTTCTGCCCCACATTTGAAGCAGGTCGTCTTAGTAGTGGTCCTTTGACCATGGAATTGGTTCGATTTCGGTCGATTAGTTTTCTGTGGTGCCTTCGATCGAAAGTGATGATGACTGGATGTTTGTGGAGGTGCATCCATTAAAGTCGATAAGTACTTTAACAGGGACGATGGGGTTCCGTGGTCGCCTGCTCGGGCTCCGGTTTTCACGACAGTGTCCTCGATGCCGCCGATTATGCAGGAAACGGCGTCGGCTCCCACAATTTTGCAGGCTGTTAGTAAAGTCTTTTTCTCATGGTAATACTTTACGTAACTTTCTTCTGGACGTTTTCTACGTCGGATCATCTTGTTTAGTTCGGTGCAAAAATCTTTGCGTGATGGAAATTCGTCGCAAAGTTTTGCCTTCCACTCGGCCCAAGAAAGTTTAATAGTCGGCTGACCTTTATACCAGCCTTCGGCCATTCCTTTCAACTTTGAGAGAGCGAAGTAAATAGTCGCGTCTTCCGACCATTTAAAGACTTCCCTGAGTTCGTCGACCTTTTTGCACCACGACTCCGAAGTTAAATCCTTGTCCTCTGGATCAAATGGCGGGACAACCTCGCCTTTGGAAGTAAAGAATGAAGTGGTCGGGCGAGTAGAGGATTTTTCAATGAAATTCGCCATTACGTCCGTTAATCTGTCGATCGAGTTGACGGTCGCCGCGGACGATTCGTGACCACGATGACGGCGACGATTTGGTGAGGGAGTCGTCTCCCTACGATGACGACGGCGACGTCGATCCGGAGAAGGGGTAACATCTCGACGGCTTCTCTTATTATGATGACCCATCTTAATTACGAAAGAGAAGATTGTTTGAGTTTTCGGAAAATTTTCAAACTCGCTTCCGATGACCATTTCGATTCGAATTGTTCTGTTCTTAATTTGTACCAATTTTGTGGGTAATCATTTTTCAAACTTGAGTTCTGTTGTATAGTTATTTCGCATTGGGCATGCACAAATTTGTTCTACGCTTTATTATTATTCGCCGCTTTGCCGCATTTACGCCAAATTGTTAAAACAAACGTGCATTTACGCTATGTCATGCACAAATCGCTTCTAGAACTCAAAAGTCCAATCCACAAATACCCAAATTTCCAAAATTTGATCAAAACTTAAAAAGGATTTTCTTCGTTGACATGAGTTTCAATTTAATTAATCAAATTAGTCATCTGAACCTTTGCACCTGGTAGCCTTCTTAAACCTGACAAGTCTGACATCCTGATTGAAAAACGTTGACACACCTGACCAACTCATGAAAGCAATTTTTAAACTGTTCAACCTTAAAAACAAATGAATGTCTGATCGAGACACACTAATTCTGATCGGGACAGGTAGATTCTAATCGGGACAGATAGATTCTGATCGGGACAGATAGATTCTGATCCCACTTCTGATAATTTATGTAAAGAAATTTTCATTACATTTTTTTTTTGTGTAAAAGGGGCGTTACCGTTTTAATTACTTTATTAATCTACTCAATCAAAGACTACCAATCTTACTTTACGATGTCAGGATTAAATGTGTCAGCTGAGCGCTTTGCCAGGACTTGTCAGAATTTGATGTCAAAGAGGCCAGCCAGGACGATGCACTTTTACAGGAAATTATTCCTGTTGAATAAAACGACTGTGAGCAATCTACCCTCGAAATAACGGACATTAGTGAATATGTGATAATTGGCCTTAAACAATTTTGACATGAAGTCACTCATTAACTTTAACTTTGAAAAACAACTGTTAACTTTAATCATTGACTATTTAATTTGTTCGTTCGATTGAGCTCTGCCTAGGTTGGATACAAAGAGGACCGTTCCGACTAGTACGGCGCTGTGCAATGGTGTGAGATCACGCTGCACACCGGCCCACGTACTATCGTAGCAACTAGTAGTACTTGACACGTGCAATGGTACAATGTGTTGATGACAGATGCTGGAAGTGGCAGACTGCTGACACCGGTCCTTCTCTTGTCCTGCTGCTGATGACCACCACATTTCCATTCGCTAACACACATTATACCCGGCCCAAGCTACTAATCTCAAAGTTACGTCATCGAGATGTGCAATGACCACCAAAATACATAGATAATGATGGCATCCCAAATAACAAACTCCTTGTCCAAAGACTCCCGCATATTAAGCACACAGACGGAGTCTACTAACAGCTAGTTCTCAAATGGAATAGTCCGAAATGTGCAATGGTTACGAGGAGGTCATACTACACAACCCTATCACGCTGCGCAACCCTTTCGCTACTATCCACCCTCAAATGGAGCAGTCCGAAACGTGCAATGATTACGAGGAGGTCGTACTACACAACCCTATCACGCTGCGTAATCCTTTCGCTACTGTCCAACGTCAAATGGGGAGTGCAATGGGTCTTCCGCCCAGTCCCATTGACCACAACAAAACAATACAATCGTCACACCACATGTGACACAAAACAGTCTTGGGGGCGTGCAATGATTATAAATCTCCCAAGAACTGCCCCAGCTGCCGTCAGGATTCATGGAAAGACGGCAGTCTAATAATTTAGCTTGACATGTCAAGGCTCAATCTCAATTTGTAATTATTAATTCGATATCTGCATTAATTACTCAAATTTGGCCAATCACTTTTACCAAAACACTTTGACAACTCTTAGAACATTTAGTCCAATTGTGATTACAATTCTAATTAGGATCATTTAAATTAGAACGGACTCACCAAATAGTTGTCTTCAATTAAAAACAGCTAAATCCACAATTATCACCAATTTGACACTCAAAAATATCACATAACAACGAGGAAGACTTGCTCAATGATTTGACTCACTACTCAGTGAGATTCAACTCACCTTAATCAATTAAAGTCGCACAATCACAATTATTTTAACTTTACTCAACGCTGGTTGAATTCAGACTAATGAATTCTTCCCTAAAACTTACATGTTCCCAACCCTTCACTAGATTTTTATGGGTCCCAGACGCATAAATTTCGCTGATTAGGCACGGACTCCGGCCACTTGAGGCTGTATGTTTATATTTTTGTGAGAACCTGCTCGGTCTCACCATCTTAAAGTAAACAACGTTCGAAAAAGGGATTATTTTAATTTTTAATTACTAGGGGTTACTACCCCAAATCTACATTTAAAAACTTAATGCTACAGATTCGGCCTTTCCTGACATCACCTCGCCCCGAGGTGCGCTTTTGGTCAGCCGTTTTGGTTCTCCTCATCAGACAACACGACACCATCGTCTCCACTTTCTTCGTCCGTATTGTCCGACAAACCTCCAGGTTGGCACCAAGGTTTCATGTGGTCGACGGCCACAACCTTTTCGTACGTCGCTTTTCGGCTTGTCCTGTGAGAACCCTTCATGTCTGTCACAATGTATCTATCATTGGGAAGCACGGTCTTCACCACCATTGGTCCAGCGTAAGGTGACACTAGTTTTCGACTAGAACCAGGTATTGAAGATGTGTGTTTCTCAATTAGCACCAAGTCTCCAGCTTTGTAACTTCTTGGTGTCTTCCTTTTCTTATCAAAGCGTTCTTTTTGCTTATCTTGCTCGACTCGAATCTTCTCCGCAGCTTGCTGGCGAGTCTCAAGTAAATCTTCAATTATGGTTGGAATCATCGACACTTCATCCCTCAGTGCTACATCACTGCCATGTCTTGGAGTGAATCCAAATAGCAACTGACTTGGAGTCTTGTTGGTTGTCTGATTGACCACATTGTTAATCGCGAATTGTACTTTTTGCACATTCTCGTCCCAGCGATCTTCCTCTAACGTTGTTGCAAGCAGTGCTGTCAGCACCGATCGGTTCAACCGCTCGACTTGCCCATTTGCTCTTGGAGTTGCTACGGCGTTTAAGACGTGTTTTATGTTATTTTGTTCACAAAATGATTTGAAGTGTTTCGACGTGAAGCTACTTCCTTGGTCGGACACCAATATTTTTGGGATTCCATAGGTAGCAAAAATCTCTCGAAAGTAGTTAATTACATTTTTTGTTTTGGTGGATTTGGTAGCTCTGAGAAAAACGAATTTCGTAAAGCCATCAATGCCAACAATCATTTGTGTGTTGTTTCGTTTGCTTTTCGGAAAGGGGCCTAAATGATCCACATGGAACATATGGAATGGTTCGGGTCTCTTTTCAATTGGATGTAAAAATCCTTCTTTCTTTCCAAAGTTCCTTTTGTTGTATAAGCATGGTATACAACAGGAGATGTATTGTTCGACGTATTTCCTCATTCTTGGAAACCAGTAGTGATTTGATAGTCTGTACAAAGTTTTCTCCACAGCAAAATGACCAAGTTCATCATGAGCTGCACGAACAACCTGCTGTCTCATGCCTCTCGGTATTACCCATTGGATTCCTCTCGCTGTGATTCTGTACACTCTACCGTCCCTCAAGGCGTAGTCTTTGTACACTCGTCTTTCGTCCTCTGTTTCCGGTGGTTTGGAGAGGACCTTAAAGATGTTCTTTATCTTCTCGTCCGTCAATTGCCCAGACAAAACCCAATCATCCTGTTCGATGTGTAGGACTCGCTCAGTTGTTTCTTGCGACACTGGATTACGACTTAGCGCATCGGCGTGTTTCATTCGCTCTCCAGGTTTGTACTTCACATCGAACGTGAACTCTTGAAGTTGTAACCACCATCTGGCAATTCGGGGAATTATTTGTTTCTTTTGGCTTGTAGCTTTCAAAGCATTACAATCCGTAACTACCGTGAATTTAAGTCCGAGGAGATAGGAGCGGAATTTCTTCAAGCTCTCTACTACCGCCAGAGTCTCTAATTCGTATGAATGATACTTTTGTTCGGCATCATTGGTCTGCCTGCTGTAGTAAGCTACTGGATGAAGACGTTGATCCTGTTGTAGTTGTAACAAAATGCCAGCTAGTCCAATCATGCTAGCATCCGTATGCACTTCTGTTTCGGATTCTGGGTTGAAAAGCGCCAATGTTGGTCTTGTAATCAGGGCCGCTTTCAACTTTAAAAACGAATTGTTTTCTTTTTCTGTCCACTGCCAAGAGACAGTTTTCTTTGTTAAGTTTGTTAACGGTTTTGCGATTATGGCGTAATCCTTGACGAAGTGACGGAAGTACCCTGTCAATCCGATGAATTGTCTGATCTGGTGGACTGATTTCGGTGGCGGATACTCCTTAATCGATTTGGTTTTATCTTGACCGGGTCTTATGACGCCATTCTCGACATCGAAGCCTAAGAACGTTACGGACTTCATCAAAAATGTACATTTCTTCAGATTTAATGTCAAGCCTTCTCTCCTTAGTACTTCGAGAACTTCCCTCAAGTTTTCGAGTGCTTCATTTATGGTTTTTGCGTGCAGTAACACGTCGTCTAAGTATACTGCCGCACTTCCTCTCGATGGTTTGAGAATTTTGTTCATGAATCTTTGGAAGGTTTTTGGAGCGTTGGTTAGACCAAAGGGTACTCTGTTGTACTCATATTGGCCCAACGGTGTTACAAACGAGGTGTATTTCTTCTACTCTTCTTCCAGAGGAATTTGGTGGTAACCGGACTTCAAATCCAGACTTGTAAAGTACACACCGCCTTGCAACCGATCTAGTTGGTCGTCAATTCGTGGTAGCGGGTGATTGTCTTTTATCGTTTGTGAATTGAGCTTCCTGTAGTCGATACAGAGTCTCTGCTCGCCATTTTTCTTCTTCACTAATAGGACTGGAGAACAAAAATCGGAATCTGATTCTCTGACGATGTTATTGTCTAACAGCTCCTGAACCATGTCGCGTACTGCGTCCTGTTCGGCCCTCGCCATTCTGTATGGACGATAAGTGAACGGCGTATCGTCTGCTAGTCGAATTTTCATCTCGGTGGACTTGGCACAACCGAGTTCTTTCAAGTTCTGGGCAAAACAGTCGCGATAGCTGTTGAGTAATTCGATCAGATTTCCTTTCTCTGTCTCGTCAACTGGTCCAACGACGATTTGGTCAAGCGGGAGGTCCGCGTCAGAACATTCTTGGATTCGATGGACAGAATCAGAAGGTGCCTCGTCTTCCACGCACGGCCATGCTCTGGCGATGATCTCCCCTATTTTAAATTCTAGTTCCCCGTCGGCGAGATTGACACATGGAATGTGTAACAATTCGTCTTTTCTCGATTTGACGATCGTTCTAGGAAGACAGTACTCTTTCCCTTCTTGAAGTCTCATTGCGGCTTCGATGAGGAGATCTCCCTCATATCCACCATGAGAAACCGCAATGTGACCCAAGTGGTCACGTGGAATGATCGTCGGTTTTGCTATTTGGAGTTTGACCTTGGTCAGCATTGTCTCGATTCTTGGAAGTTCCGTTTGTGGTGAAATTATGCTTAATGTGGTTGTATCTTTAATGATAAAAACGTTCGGAAGTTCGGTGAAAGATCTGCCAACTAGAAGAGGAGTTTCTTGCACGTGATCTGGAACGACATGTAATCTTACGGGCGCTTCCACTTTGTCAACCATAAGGTCAACCGTTAAAGTCCCCAGAGTGGTGATTCGTCCGTTTCCAAAAGCTGCAAGTACAGCTGTTTCCGATGGATTGTAGTTCAAACCCAACTTCTGCGTTTCTCCAAGTTGAATGGTACTGCAGGAACTTCCAAGATCGATGTAGGCGACCGATGGTCGGCCGTTTACTAAGATGTGCTTGTAAAATTTATCGTCGGGGGTGTGGTTGACTTTACTTAGTCATGCTACGAGTTTTGGTCTTCCAGCCTTCTTCCGGAAGCAATCTGCTTCGACATGACCCTCTTTCTTGCAATAATTGCATGTCTTGGCTGTCTTTGGTCTGTCCGTTGTTGATGCTTGATTTTTTGGGCAATTCCTAGACATGTGTCCTTCTGCCCCACATTTGAAGCAGGTCGTCTTAGTAGTGGTCCTTTGACCATGGAATTGGTTCGATTTCGGTCGATTAGTTTTCTGTGGTGCCTTCGATCGAAAGTGATGATGACTGGATGTTTGTGGAGGTGCATCCATTAAAGTCGATAAGTACTTTAACAGGGACGATGGGGTTCCGTGGTCGCCTGCTCGGGCTCCGGTTTTCACGACAGTGTCCTCGATGCCGCCGATTATGCAGGAAACGGCGTCGGCTCCCACAATTTTGCAGGCTGTTAGTAAAGTCTTTTTCTCATGGTAATACTTTACGTAACTTTCTTCTGGACGTTTTCTACGTCGGATCATCTTGTTTAGTTCGGTGCAAAAATCTTTGCGTGATGGAAATTCGTCGCAAAGTTTTGCCTTCCACTCGGCCCAAGAAAGTTTAATAGTCGGCTGACCTTTATACCAGCCTTCGGCCATTCCTTTCAACTTTGAGAGAGCGAAGTAAATAGTCGCGTCTTCCGACCATTTAAAGACTTCCCTGAGTTCGTCGACCTTTTTGCACCACGACTCCGAAGTTAAATCCTTGTCCTCTGGATCAAATGGCGGGACAACCTCGCCTTTGGAAGTAAAGAATGAAGTGGTCGGGCGAGTAGAGGATTTTTCAATGAAATTCGCCATTACGTCCGTTAATCTGTCGATCGAGTTGACGGTCGCCGCGGACGATTCGTGACCACGATGACGGCGACGATTTGGTGAGGGAGTCGTCTCCCTACGATGACGACGGCGACGTCGATCCGGAGAAGGGGTAACATCTCGACGGCTTCTCTTATTATGATGACCCATCTTAATTACGAAAGAGAAGATTGTTTGAGTTTTCGGAAAATTTTCAAACTCGCTTCCGATGACCATTTCGATTCGAATTGTTCTGTTCTTAATTTGTACCAATTTTGTGGGTAATCATTTTTCAAACTTGAGTTCTGTTGTATAGTTATTTCGCATTGGGCATGCACAAATTTGTTCTACGCTTTATTATTATTCGCCGCTTTGCCGCATTTACGCCAAATTGTTAAAACAAACGTGCATTTACGCTATGTCATGCACAAATCGCTTCTAGAACTCAAAAGTCCAATCCACAAATACCCAAATTTCCAAAATTTGATCAAAACTTAAAAAGGATTTTCTTCGTTGACATGAGTTTCAATTTAATTAATCAAATTAGTCATCTGAACCTTTGCACCTGGTAGCCTTCTTAAACCTGACAAGTCTGACATCCTGATTGAAAAACGTTGACACACCTGACCAACTCATGAAAGCAATTTTTAAACTGTTCAACCTTAAAAACAAATGAATGTCTGATCGAGACACACTAATTCTGATCGGGACAGGTAGATTCTAATCGGGACAGATAGATTCTGATCGGGACAGATAGATTCTGATCCCACTTCTGATAATTTATGTAAAGAAATTTTCATTACATTTTTTTTTTGTGTAAAAGGGGCGTTACCGTTTTAATTACTTTATTAATCTACTCAATCAAAGACTACCAATCTTACTTTACGATGTCAGGATTAAATGTGTCAGCTGAGCGCTTTGCCAGGACTTGTCAGAATTTGATGTCAAAGAGGCCAGCCAGGACGATGCACTTTTACAGGAAATTATTCCTGTTGAATAAAACGACTGTGAGCAATCTACCCTCGAAATAACGGACATTAGTGAATATGTGATAATTGGCCTTAAACAATTTTGACATGAAGTCACTCATTAACTTTAACTTTGAAAAACAACTGTTAACTTTAATCATTGACTATTTAATTTGTTCGTTCGATTGAGCTCTGCCTAGGTTGGATACAAAGAGGACCGTTCCGACTAGTACGGCGCTGTGCAATGGTGTGAGATCACGCTGCACACCGGCCCACGTACTATCGTAGCAACTAGTAGTACTTGACACGTGCAATGGTACAATGTGTTGATGACAGATGCTGGAAGTGGCAGACTGCTGACACCGGTCCTTCTCTTGTCCTGCTGCTGATGACCACCACATTTCCATTCGCTAACACACATTATACCCGGCCCAAGCTACTAATCTCAAAGTTACGTCATCGAGATGTGCAATGACCACCAAAATACATAGATAATGATGGCATCCCAAATAACAAACTCCTTGTCCAAAGACTCCCGCATATTAAGCACACAGACGGAGTCTACTAACAGCTAGTTCTCAAATGGAATAGTCCGAAATGTGCAATGGTTACGAGGAGGTCATACTACACAACCCTATCACGCTGCGCAACCCTTTCGCTACTATCCACCCTCAAATGGAGCAGTCCGAAACGTGCAATGATTACGAGGAGGTCGTACTACACAACCCTATCACGCTGCGTAATCCTTTCGCTACTGTCCAACGTCAAATGGGGAGTGCAATGGGTCTTCCGCCCAGTCCCATTGACCACAACAAAACAATACAATCGTCACACCACATGTGACACAAAACAGTCTTGGGGGCGTGCAATGATTATAAATCTCCCAAGAACTGCCCCAGCTGCCGTCAGGATTCATGGAAAGACGGCAGTCTAATAATTTAGCTTGACATGTCAAGGCTCAATCTCAATTTGTAATTATTAATTCGATATCTGCATTAATTACTCAAATTTGGCCAATCACTTTTACCAAAACACTTTGACAACTCTTAGAACATTTAGTCCAATTGTGATTACAATTCTAATTAGGATCATTTAAATTAGAACGGACTCACCAAATAGTTGTCTTCAATTAAAAACAGCTAAATCCACAATTATCACCAATTTGACACTCAAAAATATCACATAACAACGAGGAAGACTTGCTCAATGATTTGACTCACTACTCAGTGAGATTCAACTCACCTTAATCAATTAAAGTCGCACAATCACAATTATTTTAACTTTACTCAACGCTGGTTGAATTCAGACTAATGAATTCTTCCCTAAAACTTACATGTTCCCAACCCTTCACTAGATTTTTATGGGTCCCAGACGCATAAATTTCGCTGATTAGGCACGGACTCCGGCCACTTGAGGCTGTATGTTTATATTTTTGTGAGAACCTGCTCGGTCTCACCATCTTAAAGTAAACAACGTTCGAAAAAGGGATTATTTTAATTTTTAATTACTAGGGGTTACTACCCCAAATCTACATTTAAAAACTTAATGCTACACTGAAAACACTGAAAAATCTCTATTCATTTGCTACAATCTGTGTGATTCATTTTTTGTATAAGATTGCTACTATACTATATACATCCATAAAATCTGATTTCTGTTGTCCGTGAAAATAAACAATTACATATAATGAATCATTCACGTGTGTATGTTTAGATGTTTGTGTAACATTAATAATAACAAGAAAAAACAGAATATAATCAACTTAAAAAGAGAAATTGAAATCACAATTGGAAAATGCATCGATTAGAGTTTCACTTGTAAATTTACAAGTTTAATTGTTTCCATAAGTAAAAAATTTTGATTTTAACTTTAATTTTATTCTCAAGAAAAAACAGGAAAACCTAAATCTCTTGTGATTACAAAGTATAAAAAACTTCTCATAAAACGTTCTGAGAAACCGATCGAGAACCCATAATAAATTAAAGAGATGCGCATTTTGCGGTTTTAAAACATCTCCGTCATTGCCAACAATTAAGAGTTGATTGCTAATTGTTTCCCATGTAACTCATTACGTATGCTTGAAACAATTAAAAATAGGTAATAATATAAAACATGATTGATGATCTTAAGGGTAACGAGTGATCTATAATATACGACCCTTGTCATATCCAAGATTAGCGTGGGTTTGCTCCGCAATAACGATCCTGAATTTATATTCTGGTTTTCCCGGTGATACAAGCACATTTTGTGTACCATCAAAACGTTAACAAAGTACCACTGACCGGAAACAGTGGCAATAATTATTGTGAATAAAAATAAAAAAATAACACGCACAACGAAAGAAAGCAAGGACGATTATTTAAATTGGTCAATAAATGCATTTGTGATTTTATTTTATAAAACGTAGCGACGTTTCTTAAGGTCAGTGTGGAAGTTCAAGGGTAAAGAACCGAAGGAAAGTTCAAAGCTATAAACAGAAGTGAACTTCTTGATAATTGTTGTGCACGAAACTTCACACACTTCTCGGAAGTTGGACGAGGAATTTTTTAGGTCTATAGACCAGCCAAGTTGTAATTAGAAATGGTAAAATGTGGTGCTAAAAATATACTTATTACCATAAATCTGAATATTTCCATCGCTGATCATTTCCCGGAGGGAAATCAAGTCTTTGATGAAAAATAATTGTCTAGATAAGTATTTGAGTATGAGAGACATTTCTAGGAGTCGCTATTTTAGTTACGTAGTCGATAACGAACCATCTTCTGCAAAGTAAATACTTGAAGGAGCGTAAATATTAAAACTTCTCTAATTTTAAATCGCAAAGCCTCGCCTGACATTCTTTATTCGCAATTCCCCCTCAGTGGAGAATTACTTTTATCGTTGTAAATAACGTTTTTTACCTCTACATCAAGAGTATATTTATTTTGAAATTATTCTTTGTTGGGAATTTTTTCAACGGCTTACCAGCAATAATGTGAGTCGAGAGATTACCTGCATGTTCCAAAAATTCCAAATACGAGGGATTATTAGATTTTCACCGCAATATTTCAACATTGACGGTCATCTCTTTTCCTCGTTCAAACACATTAATTCTCATGTGCGTACTTTGCAGGCGGTGGGTAGATAAACCAGCAGGAATATGATGGATCCTGCTCCTGCGATCATGCACGAACATGTGGTGCTGCAGGAGCCCACGGCGCACATTCACCATGACGCCTATTGCATAACAATGCGGCCACCTGCTCTTTCAACATACAACCTATAACCAATATCATTTGCTTTCGCCAATCACCAATGTTTTACTAAATTCATAAAAATATAATCAGGTTAGTCGATAATTTGTGCTGGATTTAGCATAAAGAAATTACCGAGACATGTACAATTTACGTCCATCTATCGTTGTTTCTCATTTAACCACTTTCAATAATAATCGTATTCGACGTTATGCCAAGATAGATTGCTTGTTACAATGCGATTTTTAGATCGTTCATTGTTGGAAGCTCTCGTTTAATCGCTAGAACTGCCAGCTCTGATCTATACCCTTCCTCAATCACGCCACCATTTGCTAGAAACCTCAGTTTTAATTAATTTCCTTATTCATGCATCGTAGTAAATTGCTTCTATAAGAAGCTGATGAAACGAATCCGACCAGGTACTTTAACACGACCTTTAAATTAGAAGATTTTGCCTGTTTTTTTACTTCCGTGTACGCTCAGAATGTCATAAAGTACATAAATATGTACTTGATATTAACAAAGCATTAATAGGTAAGCATAAATTATCATTATTGTTGATACAAAATGCGTTTACATGTGCTAATAAACGATAAATCAAGTAATAACCGTAAAATATTGCAAAAAATGTAAAAACAGGAATAGGTCGCACGTTATAAATTAGCGAGAGTTCTGAATGTGCACTATGTGTGATATAAGCCCCAAAAGAAAAAAAAATAATTTACATTATTGTATTGTTAAAAACGGTTTGTGTTTTTAGTGTAATTAATTTATAATGTCGAACAACACAGTCTTTCTGTCAGTCTTCTCTTTAGTTTTCTTTGGAAATGTTTTTATGACCTTTTCTTTAATCAAAATAGCTCCAATTGAACGAGAAAGAAGAGTGGTGAAAATATGTGAGAATTAAAGACGCTTAAAGATAATTGCCTCTAATGTACATAAAGAAAACGTAATATGTAGATAATTATCGAAATCAGTTTGTTTATTGAAGCAGCTTAGAGTTTTTATAGCCTTGGTTAAATTACTAAACTTATGTTTTCTAATGTACTATTAATTCTAAACAAACTGCCTTAATTAGCGTTCATTACGAATAAAGAAAATCATTAATACGCCAACAAATATCGGTTCCGAGCTGTAATAACAGAGGTAAACAAGGGCGCTAACAATGTAAGAATCTGAAGTAGCTTATTACAACTAATCTTAATTATACAAATCACATATTTAATGTATGTAGGTACAATTACAACGGTGCTAATGAACAACTTGAACAAACTATGTTAAACTGACATCACCATTGTATTATTGTAATTGTTTAATTACATTTGCGGCAATTTTTAAAAACATTTAATTCGCATAATATTTCATGCCTTCAATTGAAGTGGTTGGATAAATTGCAGTTGTTTTGCTTCCACTGTGAGAGAAAATGCAGATATGGTTTTGTGGAGTTGGTAGCAACAATTTATTGAAATTTTGCTGTTTTACTTTCTAATCAATTTCTATTGACAAATCTGATTCCCAAAATAAAACCGCAGATATGCGTGCTGTCAACGCCAACAAAATAGCTTGTTCCTCAAACTTGTATTTCCCCACTCAGCCTCAACATCGCCTGGAAAATTTGGCGGATGCCTATTATAAACATGTTTTGCAGCTTTCTGTTGGTGTTTCATACAATAAGTACATACAAGTTGTTAATGAACTGATTATTATGTACTTTGAATTGTAGAATTAATATAATTATCGTAATGGTGTAAATAAACACTCATTTGACTTGGACGCGAAAAAGAAAATGTTTGACACTTTCAAAACGTTGCTACTATGTAAGAGCTACTTACAACAATTTAATTAACTTGATGTAATTAATTTATTTAGCGCTGAAAATATTTTGTAAGAGGGGTAATAGAGAGGTCATCTTTAATGGCTTCCGTGAATTCCTGCTTTCTACTCACCTTTAACCTCAGCAAACATGACCAATCGTAGTTGTAATTCTTAGAGAACATCAGTTTACCATATCAGTACTGTCTCCGTCATTTTTATGTAATGTTAAGATATACAGAGTGAACCCTAATGGAATAGAAAGCTTTGAACCACCGCATTCGCATATTTTGAATAAACACGAAATAATCAAAAAGTTACCTGAAGTCATTAGGAAACTTGATCAAATGCTCTTCATTAGATAGATAATCTACAATGTCACTACACGTAATTTCAATTTCATCCTGAAACAATACACTTTAGGTCCATTCCAACACTTAAAGAAACCATTGACAAAGAATAAAAGAAAATCCCAAGTCAAAATAATCCAAATTATAGGACCTACGTTTAACTCTACCACGATTATTGTTAAACTGATGAGAAAACATTTTTTGCTACTTGTTTATTAGAATTGGCATTGAAATTGACCTACCCTACAAACTCATGAGCGCGTCGAGTTTTCTTCACCAACTATTAAACATTTTTTCTCGAAAATAGTAACGTTTTGGACCCGGAAATTTGGCCACCACTTAAAACTTATTGTAAACTATTACCTCAACTTTTTATTTCATTCTGGATCACTCTGTATTGTTATTACATAACTAGAATGTTTAAAAATGTATAGTATTTTGAAATTACGCTACCTAAAAAACGGGAACACAATTTTACGTAAAGAAACTACTCAGTAATTACAAAAGGGATTTTATTCCCAACAGGAATGTTTATTTGTTTTTTTTTTTTGAAACGTAGCTATAAAAGAGAATAGTAATAATAGATAGTCATCCACTGTAATTAGCTCTGCTAAAATGCAAAGAAATGCAGTTTTGTCCAATATTCTTTTATGCCGTTGTTTAACAGGATAATATTATACATTTGATGCTACTTAAACGAAACTCAACAATTAACGAAACCAGAAGAAAAAGAAGTAGATATGTTATCTTATCACAAAATGGGTCCAGAATAATTTACACTTGAGAAAAATATTCCTCCAAACCAGTCGAATGAAGTCTCAAGATTAAATATTATATGATACAACTTTCTGTTTGCAGAAGTCACAAATCTCTTCCGGAAATGCGAATAATGTTAATATAGAAATAGGCACAACAAAAGCAAATAGTAGTTTACTTTGTCGAAAGCCCGCCTTGCATAGGTTTGTGTCACGCAAGTTTAGTTCCTGGTTCAGACAAAAAATCAAAAATTCAGACAATGGAAAAACTATTTCGAATTCTGTTTCTAATACAGTCATATTGTATTCCTGAAGAAAATACAAAGCGGATCCCAAGATTTTCTGGTTGTGTATACCAATAGAAAATCCTTTAAACAAAGGTAAAAAGTTGCAGGTGAAAACGGTGTCAAATACGTCTAGCGTCAACAAACAGAGGATTTTCGCTGTAACTATTGATTAAATTCCATTTCTTGTTTACATTACTCGATTACTTCTAGTTTTGATCCGCATTTAAAAAGTTCTTTGTGGTCCGATCGGGCAGACCCAGACAATTTTTTCGTTGAGTGTTGAAGGGTCGGCCGTCAGAAGCAATATTTTTTTAAACAACATTTCGTGAAAACACTGCGGTTTGAACTTTTTGTGCAACTTTTTTAGAGCTTTCATCACAGACCTTTTCAGCAGCTTTCGATCGATCGTATACCTAACTCCTGTTTAAATAACTTGCGGACAAGTTACCCTTGTCAACGCTTTGCGGTTTGGTTGTGGGATATAAAATATCTCTGTTTTAAATATAGATCTAATGCCTTTAACAGATAGTGTTAAGAAATCGTGGCCGCTGGCAGAACCACACGAACCACTTTACACAGTTAAGAAGGTGCATGATCCGAACAAATCCTTGGCCCCAATCGACGTTTTAGTCTATTGAATTTTTCTCTCGTCCGCGCAATTTAAATACAAATTTGCCCCAAGAGGAAGACACTTTCCGATGGCGCAATTCTTGCGAAATCTCCAATAATAAAGTGACTCTCACATTCCTACGCGTTTGAAGAATTGTATATGTGAAATAAGCGCGCATTGATGGACGTTTTACATTACTCTGTAATTGCGGCTTAATGTTTTGTACTTTCACTAGTGTGGTCGATGCCAAAACTGCTCCAGCCTTCCGTATTGTAATCTCTACTTGCACAATGTTTCGGGACTTTGGTAAAAAATGCACAGTTCGTGGTAATTCTGTCGTCTGTGTGTTAATTGGTGTGCGGAGAAATTCAAGTTGGGGATTAATTAGAGATGTTTAATTAATAACGGACTGCAGAGAATATCCGGTGTTGTCTACCTTTCTCCGGGATTCACTCTGAAATTATTTTAATTGGCATTTGGCTTGTCGATGGTAATTGTAATTTGGGATGGAAACAAATGATTCGGTGTGTTATCCATACAAGAATCCATTTGAACGTTCAACAGTTTTCAGTTATTCAGGACGAGGCAAGGACGTCCTTGTTGGTATAAGTAAAAGTACTGTCGATAAAGTGGGTTACTGTCGATCCAGCGTGGCAGTCTAGTCTAGACCATTGTGGGGCAACGGAACTGCCTTCATGTTGGCGAAGTTCCCCTGCGCAACAAACGTCACGAGAATATGCGGATGTCACGTTACAAACTTATGGCGTTCCGTTTGAGGTTCAACGAATTTCTTTTTATCAACTTTCTTTTCATGGACGGGAAAATGCCGGGAGAATAAATAAAAATCTGGAGAGTGATTTCAGAAATGTTTACACATTTTATTGATTTTTATTGGGTTTTTACATTTTGCTTAGTTTATTCTTACTGGGCCTATGGAACAATAAAAATATACAATTAAGCCCATAATAACATACATACATTTCAATCAAAATAGACATTTTGTATTTTTTTAAATTTTTATGATAGACAATAGCTTAGAGCGAATCCTAAGGATCCAACATTGTTATGTATGTAATTTTTCAGTCAGTCACCCTCGCGACATAAGTACTTGTAGGCATATTGAAGAGGTCACCGAGCAGTCTATGATTAACTACAATAGTCAGACTGAGCTAGCTCACAACATGATTAAATTAGGCCTGTTCACGTATACGTGATTACTTTTAAATTACCGCTCAGTACAACTGATTTAAGTATTCCACTTTTTCTAAAGTATCTAAAAATAAAAATCCAATTTTATCTATCATATATTTGCTAAATTTACTTGTGACAAACTACATACATATTTCTGAAAATATTCACTTATAATGAAGTATGACTTGTATTTTACATTATGTACAATTTAATACTTATTGCGACCGGGCGACGTTTGCACTGATTGCAGGATTTCAAGACTTTAAAAAAATATTTTATGTATGTATGCAGCCTGAAGGTCTCTTGTAACCATCAAACAAATAAAAATACAATAAATAAGAGGCCCAAAGTCAATGCAATACTTAAACATCAATACACTAGTAAAAATATAAGCATTTAAAATACATAATAATGTAGGGAATAAATGACGTAATATAACACTGTTCTGATAAAACTTAAAATAAATAAACGGTTTTTCTTTAAAGCATCATCAAATAAGTCTACAAACAAAAAAAGTCGGTGGATAAAGTAGAAATATGTTGCTAAAATTGTTATGTACGTATATAATATGCGTATAAAATGCAGTACGGCAAAGTCCAGAATAGGAAGAGGTCAAGGAGTGGCGGTGGAGAGCCCAAGAGGGTCCTTGTGACTTACAATATTGAGTAAAATTGAGCGACGTATCGGACGCTTCAGGCTGCATCTCTCGAGAAATACGCTCCAATCGCTAAATCTCCATGTACACAACCCAATTATAAATGTGTTTCTCACAGCCACACACCAATGATGCGTCAACATGTTTGTAATTAAGAACTTTCAGCCTCATGTTGCAAACAAAATCTAAATAGCATTTCTGTGTAAAATTTCGGAATGGTTTCGTAGAATCAGAGGACGACGCGTTTAGCCTGCGTTCAGAGAGTTCATACGGGTTCCAAAAGTGGAAACCTCAGTCGGTAGTTTTGTGTCTGTACGAGATTGGAACCAAAATTGATAGTCTCAAAGTGTCTGTAAACTCGCGGCGCACAACAGCTACCAAATCTACACGGATAGACAAGATGCTGGTGGTCCCGCTTTCGGACGACTCGCACAGACTTATACACATCACGACGAACAGCACGACATCCAAGTGTTACACGTGCAGAAGCAGCTCGTTTGGATGATTGGAGCGTAGACGATGCCGTTGGCGTACATGAGAGGCGGTGGTTGTTGAGTCATTATGCGTTGCTGGTCCTGGTAGAGGACCTGCCAAGCCAGACTTTTTATCAGCTGAAGGGTCTGTCGTCGTTCGTGTCCCATCAAGCAGACGGTGGACTCCTCCACGACATCGTGCAATAGCATCAGGTACTGGTGTTTGAGAGCTTCTTCTTCCGGCTCTACAAAGTGATTCCACAGATAGTTCTCCAGCTTGCCTCTCTGCTGGTTTATGTCGGGGAAGTCGATAAAGAACCGCGAGCACATGTATTTTTGGAGACTCTTGATGTGATCGGGATTCGCCGCTTTATAGTTCTTGACTAGCAAATTGCAATACTTGAGCAGACCGCCCCCGCGGATTTCCTCGGGGTGTCTCGTTGAGATCAGCTTTTTGTGTAAGTGATATAAAGCTTCCTGGAAGTCGCCGAAGAAGGATTCACCCACCACAGTAGGGTAGAAATTCTCGCTGATCGGAAGCTCGCTGCATTCATAGAAGAGCAAAAGAGAGTCCAATATGATTTGAAACGAGTCCACTGAGAACTCAAACTGCCGTCGCATGCTATCAACGAATTTCAATTCGACGCCGCGACCGCGAGAATTACCGAGAGAGATGAGGGACCAACGATCACCGTCGTTATTACTACTATTCACTTTCACCATTTTGCTTACGTAAGCTTCCTTGAGACTACATGTGGACATGCGTTTGCGGCTAACGCCATCAGGTAACATTTCGTAGAGAGAACTGAGAACGGCGGATTTGACGCGGTCGAAATTTCGCATGTTGGACAATTCAACCCCAAATATGAGATCCAAGTCGTTATATGGCTGAGTTTCGGTGGCCAAAACGTGAGATGCTGCACCGCCATTCAAGCGAATATCGCGAACTCGCATTCCCGCGCCTCCGGAAGCCGGATCGCTCTCCAACTTCTTCCTAACGACATTCACCAAATCCCTCAAACGAACTTCCAAAGTCGGAAAATTGCCACGACCATGAATGCTGACGACCTCATCCATGACATCGTTCAATCGGCAAACTTGCTCGAAGCTGAGCACCGCCAGTCGTTGCTGAGATTCAATGTTCTTGACGTCGCTAACATTGCTGTTGTTGTTGTTTTTCATCCTCTCTTCCATCTCAAGAAAGTAGTTGACGTCTGCCACGCAGTCACCGTACTCGTCTGGTGTGCTGCACTGTAACAAAAAACATCCAAAAATTAGCATCCTCATATCCGAACTCCACTACTAATTCCCACCCTGTCCATGCTCTTGGCGCGCGTTCCGAACTCTTCGGAAGTTTATCCTCGATTGTCCTGCGATCTAGCGCACGATGGTGCAGATCACCAGTTGCTAGGTAACAAGACTCCGGGATAACGAAAGGAGTAAGAGGGGTGGCGCCGCACAACCGAGTGACGTCATTCTACTCTCGTGGGCGGTTTGAATGGATGGCGTGGGCGCATGGTGCAGATGAACGACGCCTACGTCTAAGGAACCCCGGGTCCCAAACACAAGTATCGATTGTGGAATGCACACCGTTCACGTCACGACGCCATCATTACTGTGGCGGAGTCAGACCCCTGTGGATGCTCGCGAAATGGACGCAACAAGTCTCGACGTCTTTTTAAAATTGTTCCGAGGTTAAAAATCTAATCAAGTGCAAGGAATTTAAACACGTAAACACAGAGGAGTCCACGAGGTCATTCTAAACAATGGGAAAAACGCGAATTACTATGTTAATTGGAAAAAATCGCGTTGCGTCTTTGAAGATGGCGAAACCATCGCGGATTTAGAAAGTGTGCCAGCTGAAAACCAACCCCTTTCAAGTAGAGCATGCATTATTACACAACATCGCGTAATTTATTCAAGTTTATATCATTTAAATGAAAAGGAACATTTCCCTAGAGTCCAACACAACACGTATACCTGTGTCGAGAAATGAGAGAAGGGATTCATTTAGTTGTAGGCAGCAGACACCGGGTTTGGACGTAATCCAGGGATTCGATCAACACGTTCGCCGCTTAACACATTTACACCGATTTATCTGGATCACTACCCAAATCAAATGGTTCACACAAAAAGAAAGGTTACGACATCACATAAACTAGATCGGCAGTTTTATTATACGAAACTGATGAATATAATTGAGGACTTTTATTTACAACACTTGCATCTCGAGAATACCACTTTAGATCGTTATCACTATCACTCTTACTGTGAGATACGTGGGAGAACCAAGAAAGTATAATTTTATTTTTAGTTTACTTACAATCACGGGAAAAAGAACTTTGGACACGCGGGGAATTATATCATGAATCATGATATGTGAGTTCAAAGTAACTGAAGCATGAATAATTATTGTGACTAGTTTGTTGGATTAATAAAATCAATAAATGCAGATAATGGAAAAAGTTTAGTATTACCGTTTTTGTCATGTTAAGGTTGTTTTCGAATGGAGAAATGTGACGACCACGATTTGTTCCCGATCACTCTACTCTAACAAGAAATTTCCTGTGACCGATATATTTATATGTTGATAAGGATCCTTTTTATCAAATATTTAAAGATTTGATAAAGCCACAATTAGGTTAATTTATTGTATCCGCGAGATAAAGTCTACCAGGTTTAGCCATGTAGACTTCCCATTTATGTACTTTGAGATTGCATCAATAATCTTAACGTGTCTCTATGGATTATGTAGCTTCGAATTAGAGTTTTGGGTCATGAAATCATCCCCTAAACAATGAAATATTGCAATTCCCAGAACCGTTTTATGTCGCACGTAGGTGTATAATTTCAGCAATTCGCTCGAATGTCAATATGATGAAATTACTACAGGGTTTAGTTTATCCCTCTCATTTTCGAGCCTCCATTAAGCTTTGTCACCACCAGTTCCCATTTAATGTCGATAAAATTTACTGCTTAAATTTCCAGGGGCATAAAACCCGGACAAAAATTACGATTGCATAACCGTGTAAAAATAAAACAGATTTACTATCCGAGTTCCTCAATTACCGAGTTGATGCCAAAAAAATTCGCGCTCGAGCTATCGGTAACACAATAAAAATGTAACAAACATACTGTCATGGTGTTTGGACATGTGCAAATCCGAAACATGCATTGACCTAGACATGAATTCTTTATGCTGACTTGTTATGTATTTGCATTTCAATATGGGCTGAAATGCGATTAGGGGTTCATTAAACAGTTGTTGACAGTGACCTCGGCAGGTGTCAAGACCACTGTCGGGGGCGAAATTTCGTTGGTGGTTTTTGATGAAATTTGTAAAACTATGCTACAACGACCAACATAAAGATGAGGATGAAAGTGAAAGGTCGACCACATTGTTCGGTTAAATTTTATTATGCAATGGCATCAGTGAAGCACGTAACCTACTATTCACTTATTTAATTACCAAAACAAAATTCATTCATCTTAGATCATCTCTTAAATAATACCACTGGCAAAAAAGGAATGCCGTTACATTAATGGAGTGTAAACAGAAAATTATAGGTAGAATAACCTGTAATGCTGTTGTTGGTTCACTTTCAGTTTCTAATGGCATTCCTCATTTTATTTGTGATGGTGACACACATTTTCGTTTTTTACCAGAACAACATTCTTTCTTGCGGATATTTTAGGCACAATGAAAGATAACGCTAAGTTCACTCGATAAGAAAAGGTGCTTATATTTGTGATGATACAAACCGATAACAACAAAATTCTTAGAAACACTTGAAGGATTCAACGTTGGATAATTAGATGGTGTTTTAATAGTAGGGAAACTATAATGATCCTGTGTTCACGTAAACA
This sequence comes from Gnatocerus cornutus, assembly GCA_029298725.1. Taxonomy (NCBI): domain Eukaryota; kingdom Metazoa; phylum Arthropoda; class Insecta; order Coleoptera; family Tenebrionidae; genus Gnatocerus; species Gnatocerus cornutus. The sequence goes on from CM055514.1 coordinate 6,105,669, forward strand.
ATTTACGTGTTCAAGCAATTTGGCTTTGTAAAATCCATCGAGTTTTCGTTGCCAAGGAGAAAAAGATTCCGCACACATTCGTTCGAGTTTCTAATTCTGTAAGGAAGTACACACTCATAATAAGTACCATAAACTCGTCATTATCATCAATTTAAAGCCCCATAAATATTAGAGTTATCTACTAAAAGAATCAACGCGTTTTTGAGGAAATGTGAGTCCTGACTTTGTTGCATATAGATAAAAAGTCTCTATGCGAAATAATAAAAATTGTGGTCTGTTATATAATTTTATCGACACAAGCATTCAATAAGATACAATCTACTTTATACGCTGGCCATAAAGACCAGCTAAAACCGAAAACAGGTGTACTAAACCGTTTCTCGTAACATTGATTTTCTTGCGAAATAAATCCGCTAATGACACCATCAATTAATCACGGTAAGGTCACAAAAACTACACCATTCAATGATGAGTCCAGTTGCGAAATTCAACTTTCAATCACCGCCGAACCGAAACATGTTTTGGCTTGTAGATCACTTCGATATTGACCTTATTTGTAAAACAAATAGTCCGTGTACATATTTGAGCTTGACATTAACAGGCGTGTGCGTAGAGAAACAGGAGCTACATTTAACACAAAGAACGAATAAATTCGACGGTAACCAGAATTTCACGGTTTGTGATTTAGTAATGACGCAAATGTTCACAATTATTTAAGCTAATTGAAGTTTTTCGAAGTGTACAAAATTTTATCCTTGTGATTAAAAACCGAAGTTTTGAAATATTAAAATGATCCCACAAGTGTGAAAAATTCATCGCCCCGATGTCGGGGTAATTACTATTAATGGGTCAATCTAAAATCAGGCTAGGGAAAATCAATACGAAATTGTATCACGAGAACAGAACAAAGGACGACTGAGGCGAGGACTGCTATTCCATTTAATTATACAATATTCATATCAAAGGTCGATTCCGGTTTGTCAAACACACGAATTATACAGACCGGACCACAGCATGAACTATGCCAAGACGGAAAGGAAACATCACAAGGGATCGTTTGGAAATTATCGATCATTCAAAAATAATTAGTGGAGGTTATTATTATTCTATTAGAAAGGTGGCTTATTATTGTTAAATTAAATGTAACGAGATCAACAGCCGTTGAATGTTTTAACGGATTGAAAAACAACTAATCGATGTTTGAAACAGTTGGAATTTGAAACGAAGCAAAGGTCGGTTTTTATACCTCGTTACAGCAATAAAGATGAAAATGCAAAAAGTTCGTGATTATTGTAAAATAAATTACGGTAATAACAATAACAAATGTAAGATTACAGGAAAGTTATGTCTTGCAGCAGGAATTCCACGCCGAAAGTTTGAATTCAATCAATCAGGAGTTCGAATAAAGACTAAGAATGACCAACTGTTTTTGAGCCCTACACCGATGTAAACAAATACAAATTTTTAAAACTTTCCTGCGGTGCAGTTAATTTGATTCTGCCAACTTTTCCCTTTGTGTACTTGGGGAAAAAATAAACACAATTTTGTGGGAAACTTTTCGCTCGATAGCAGCCGAAGCAAGAAAAAACTATTTCACCTTTCTGTGCAGTGAAACGAACGAATCAGTTCCTGTCCCCGGAGATAATGCAACACGTGTCTGCAATAAATTCCGGAAGTTATTTCAGTCTAAAAATGCGTTTCGAGCCAAATCATAACCGCAATGTAGCAATTTCCTTTTCTAATGATATAGAATATCGTCAACAAACCAATATTTCAAGACGAGAAAATGATTGTTCTCGCTCTCCGGAACTGTATTCCGGAAACCTTAGCTTATAACTGTGTTGGTACGTCACGTATTGCCTCATAATCCAGTTACAAGTTACATTACTCGCTCGGTCAAAAGAGGGTGGCGACGTCCCTGTTAACCCCCTCGACGGCGCCAGTCTGGGGTGATGTGTCGATCAAAAAATTGCAATTGTGGCGACGAATACATTAAAAGCAAGGACGTACGAAGAGGAAGAGACGCAATTTAGATCAACCTTGTTCATATTCATCCTGAAAAGCCTCACCATACAGCGAATGATGTGAATTTTAACAAAATGAATGCACAATCTCGAATAATTGAAAAATTATCGAGGATTACGTCGATAACAATTAAGTCGAGATTATTTATTTATGGTTTTGATGATACTTGAAACAATAACGTGTTCAAAGTGAACTGATATGTTTTGAAGCTTCAAAAAAACAATATCAACAGGTTAGATTTTAACATCTGCTACGTCTGGAACATTACAACCTCTTGCAAGTCATTGGATATTGATAAATTGGCATCGTGTCTTACAACTCCAGGACCGATTTACAACATGACTTTCCTAACTGTGTCAAGAATATATGGAAAGGATGACATTCTATAAGGTCAAGGCGATACTTTTTACCATTAGAATACTCGGAGAAACAGGTAAATAAATGGGTCTTTGAACGCTAGCGCTAGATAATCTAAATGTTAACGACAATTTTCCCGGTTGCGCAATAGACTGAACTACAAAACTAATTTATATTTATTGTATATAAATATATATAAGTGCCATAAAAGATTTAAACACAAATAAATACAGTTGTTGAGCAGATAAGCTCGCGTTAATGATCACTATCGCTACTAATCTGAGAAAGCTGTATGTAATATTCACGAAGTAATGCGTCTTGGAAGTAGTAGTAATCTAATTTTGTTAACTGTAGCAGTGCACAGCTGATCGTTTGATAAGTTTGACCTTTGCATTAATTTATGTTACTGCGAAAAACTCTTTAGTTTCTAAATTGAAGATTTCAAGTTCCGGGTAAAAGGATTATGAATTTATTGAAGACCAATAAGACCAAATACGTTGATGAAGTTGAAATTAGTTTGCCATTTTCATTTTATTCAAGCCTACACTTACGAATCTACCTTCTAAAAAGGAAGATTTAGGTCAATATAAATTTCCACGACGCGATTTGCAGAAAAGCGCCTCATTTGGTTTGACTTCCCACGCATACTACAAATCACAAAATATTACTACCCATAAATAAACGGTTACGGCTATTCCGGAATAAAATTTTGTTTGCTTGTAAATAAAATAAATATGGTTCCACATTATGCCGTTGTATGAAACAGCCTCAAGGTCGCCAAAGTATGACTAACAATTTACTGTCTGTTTAATTGTCTTTAATATTTAAAACAACAAAATTATACATGAATTAAAAGAGAGATACAGGCTGTTACATCAATTTTTAAACTGAATAAATTATTGATGACTTTAAAGTCGATACAATACATCCGTTGTCCTCTATAAAATAATTACGACTATCACTTCATCAAGTTTTTATTGGAAGAAAAAATTCTGACAAAAATCTGCAGTCGGTTTGAGTAATGCCCGTCATACTTCACCCAATTGGAATGTAATAATCACAATAATTCATCACAATTTATCATCTAAACAAACGTCATAAAAATTAATTAAAACGGACAGAGAAAGTTAGCCTTACACAATTTTACGTAATGGACGAAAATTAACAAAGGTAAGATAAAACAGCGCGACCCACATGGGATAAGATATCCTTATTCCGTCGTTAATAATGAATGAAACATTTTCATTGATATGTATGTATCACAAATCATTGTCGTCCAATTATAACCAACAAACGACATATAATTATTTCGTTAATAATATTCGCTTCGAACGTCACGTCCGTTGTTTACAACAATTTCCAGGTAACAATACACATTTTTTGTGTCATTAATATTTAAATACAATACCGCCGTGATTTTGCTTAAATGTAGGTGAAGAATGGATCAAACATTTCCCGAGAAGAAGCCAGTCGATTACTGAAAAACACACCCACGGCGAGGGAGGAAATTTATTGGAGTCATAAATTTCGAGCAGGTTCTTTCCGTATCTCGATAACTATCTCAAATATTTGATTAAAACCATTGTTGTTTTCGAAACATATTTAAAAGATTATCAGGAGTATGAACTGCGGAATTAATTGAAAAAAAACGGGGAATTTTCCACACTTAACCGATTACAGTAATAAACGAAACAATACGTGTCCTTCGATGTTTATGTAGTTCACGAGAATCTAGCTGTGTGCATATGAATTTATTAAAATTCATAAATTGAGCTTTCAGTTGTAATTATAACAATGTGGCTCTTACTTTAGTTCGTGCGCACGTTATTACACAATTTTGTTTTTCAGTCGTTTTAAATAAATACACCACGGGGCGCCAAAAATTAGGCACTCTCTGACCGGTCCGGGATCTCTTCAATTGAGTAATTTTTTAATAGCTTACACATTTATTAAGACACATTGTGATGGGTCAAGGTAACACGCCTTAGACTGTGGCTAATTTGAGTTGTTCATTGTGCCAAATTCTTGTTTCATGTTTGCAAAGTACGGAATTCGCAAAATACAGCAATAAAAAACAAGTCTATAAAGTTAACAATTTTATTTTAACCAGAGGCAATTAAATTAACTACCTTTTTATTCGTTTCGATAAACGAGCAATCAAATCACAAAATATTGACCATACTTTATAATTCAAAAGTTAGGTTTCCATTGCACGCAGTTAAGTAAATGAGTGGTTGTGTCGCCAATTACATGAAATCATAGAGCATCTATGTTCGTGTGTTAGCATGTCATGGCTCATTTTCTCGTGCGATAATCCCAATGAAATAAAGCCAGACTGCATGCATTCTTCGATGAAGTTGCATTGGATAATAATAGCCCGAAACTTAGGTTAGCAACAGCCCATGGCGAACGGTAACACTAGTACGTGCGTCTTGGTAAAAATAGCTTTGGTCGCCGTGGCCATGTGCTTTTTCCAACGCGACAATCTGAATTAAATTCATGATGGTTAATCCAAATGATGGCTTGCGTAAGTGCTATAACATCCGCAGAATGTTACTTTCGGCGATATTTATAAGTCGTGAGAGTGATTTAATGCGGTGATATTTGCGTTGAAATGCCTGGAAGATTAATCTTCGAGATGAAAATGAAAACAATTTTGAACTATAATGAAAGAAGCTCCGACCCCAAAGTTACCACAAAAGTGCTGACGTGTGTGGAAACAAACAGGCACAACTGGGACTGCTCTAAACAGGTGATTTATTACCCTTCCAACGGTAAAAACCACAGACTTTTTACACCGCCTACAAAAACAATATACCGGTCAGAAAACATCTACATAAATAACCAATCTACCAGAACTTGTAGGTTCAGGGTATATTTATTCCAAGAAAATGCCACTGTAATCCCTCGGCAAACTTCATTGTCCTTTCAAAGCCAAATAAACATGTTTCATTTGCAAAAACACTGCTACTTTCATCGTTTCATTTTTCCAAAGTCAAGGTTAATCCCATTAGCGTCTCTTTATGTTACCGCGCAAAATACTGTATGATAATTATTACCGAATCGTCAATACAATTCGTGATGCTGCTTTTATTGTTCAATATTTAGTCGGTTATTAATAAACATGAACATATAAGTTGTCTAACCAAGTGGGAAGTTAGCAAGGTCACAAAAAGCGGCCAATATGAAATAATGAAAAAGGTTCAGGTGAAATAATCAAAACTTTGGAGTCAAGGATGCCATTTGAAATTCACATTCTGTAAATATTCTCAAGGGAGATTAATTCTGCCGTTGTTTTTCCACAGTTTTAAAATACATAAACCTGTGGCTCTCGCTGGCTTTTAATTTGTAGTCCACAATACGTTTTCTGCATGAATATACAATGTTTCGTTACATGCAAATATTTCAATAGCACGTTTATAAATTTAAATTTGGCTAGCCACTGCAGTGGAAGACCGCGATTTCCGTTGAGGTTTATAAAATCATTGATTTGGTGCAGTTTGTTGATTATCCTGTCCAATACTTATCATTATCAGCTGCCGTCGATGCACTTCCTACCAAAACCGAAGAAACGATAAGTTTGTTTTTTTCGCGATAAGGAAAAAAGTAGTGATGTTCAAAGTACGAAAATCTGCAGTGTTTGACCGGAAGCAGTAAAATTAGCAACACCCAGATAAAATTTAGTCGAAGTGCATGAATGAAAGTGTTATCAATATCAGCTACGTTTTCATTACTGTTATCAACTAAATGTTGCACAAGAAGTAAAAAGATCGATACTTAAATGCAACAGCTGTGTTTTATCGAAACGGTTCGTTGCAAAATCAACAAGAATTGATGACACCACGAAAAGTATCGGCAAAGATCATGAAAGAGGGCAACAACGAACGTGTAATAAAAATCAGACGCGATAAGGTTTTTTGCGTTATCCTGGCGGGTGGTGGAGAAAAATGGTTGATGGAGATGGATGATTTTAGGAAAAAGTATGATTTTCAGGAGGAAAGAGTCGTTTCGTGGTTAATTAGAGTAATGGCGTTAATAGTGTCGGGAGATGGAGAAAATCGGATCTTGGATCCTTGACATGAAATTTTAAAGGAATGCGTCCACGAGTGAAACGTTTTCTTTCGACGTCATCCGTTTCCTAATCACGTGAAACAATTTGCACGTGAAGCCAACGGAATAATCCGAGACAATTAGATAGAGCACAAGAATCACTGTTACGTCACGGGTGTGCAGCAGGATCGTGGGCGCGCTGAGTTTGGTCAAATCCTGCCGCAGTAAAAAACGGCAAGAAAAAGCTTGTTGAACCAACCTGAGGGAGTTGCAGCTCGTCGCTGTCTCCTTCGAGATCTGAGATTTGGACGCCATCGCCGTCAAAGTCGGTGTGGTCCGAAGGGCCACTGTAGTCCGAAACTACGCTGCTTCCGCAGCTGTTGCCGGAGTCTTCCATGTTCACGTCAACATCCTTAAATTCTGTGCCCATGCTCACAAAAACTATAACTGTGGTCAACCGACGGTCAACACTGCAGGAATGTAGGTTGCGGGACGGCACTGCACAATTTCACGCTTGATGAAAATGCAAGATGTGTGTTGCTGATGGACTTCACCGTAGTCAACCACACGTTACACTATCACACGCCGCACTGGGAAGAGCCACCGACAACGAACAGAACTCGCGATGCGAACGGACCTGGGCGGCTGCGCATTCGTCAACAATATCGCATACTCTCGCGGAATTATCGCGACCCGTTCACGTCGACGATTCTGGAAAAGTCGCGACGGTTCTACGCTTTTCCAGGGACGCCGTCGAGACACGACGATGGCGGCGCTATCGCCCTTTTGATCCTTTTACATTACGATCGACTTGTTGCTCCTGCACTGAAGCTGCTTTGCTAGGATGAAAACATCAGACGAAGAGTTAAACACATTTTCCTCTTCACTATTCTTGGGACGCTTACCTTACTCAAACGGGAACGCAATTTCCGGTATTCCGACCGGTCGATGACGCATGACACCTTAAAAACAATCATTACGTTATTGGTAATTTCCCTTTAAAATCTTGAATGATCCACAACAACCTCGACAATTCTAAGAATATCCTTAATTTCTTATTACTATTCAAGACTAAGTAACCAATAGTTGGCAGCAAAACTAATAAACAAATTAATTTTTTTACTAACTTCCCCAGCTTCTTTGATTTCTTTTGATCCTTTTTTCTTTTTAAAATTACCAGGTAAAATTTAAGTTACGGTGATGATTACATAAAACTATGAATTTATCGAAACCAAGAGTTTTTGTTCCGTTTTTTGTTTATATTTTGACTTTGGTTCGCAAATGTGTCATTCGGTATATTTTGGATTTGCTGGTTTAAGTAATTTTCTGAGTATAAAATTGGACTTTCATCAAATTTATGTTAGGATAATTTTATAACCGAAGGTGATAACTTTGAAGGAAATTCTATTGCAATCTATTTCCCTTGAAATATTCACTTCTACATCCAACTTAATTATGACGTTAGTATCAAAAATTTAAATATTTACATTAAAAGTACTTAAACAAGCAAAAGCCGGAAAACGTTCGACAGAAGAAAGAGTTTAATTACAGCTCAAAATTTATCAAGAAAAAAACCAAATTCTTGAAATTGGAAATTTTAACTGAATTGACCTGGCGCATCCACCATTTTTCAATACTTTGAAACTCGTTTTTTTCTTACTTTTCAATAGAGCTAAGAAATTAATTGCGTTCCTTTAATCAATGAAAAGTTCAAAGTAACGCCCACAAGTTTGATGTAATTGAACTTTAACAATAATAAAATTTGGTTCGAAATATTGCCGCTTTTGGAGCTTTTTAAATCACTGAGACTGGAACGATTGCCTATTTTTTTTTCAACGATTTAACAAAAATGCCACTGATAATAGAGTATTCAAAATAGCGAACATATAGAAAAAATATAAAATAAATGCGTTAAAATCGCACAGTATTTATCTGTAACTTACAATGTAATAAAACATTTTACATTCATGTTATCAGGAAAGTACAAAAAACACTCCATTTAATTCCGGATGTGGCTGTACGGAAGTTTATACATAAAAATTATAAAATAAAATAATTACCTTGATTACTTAACATTTTATACTTTCCGACTGATTGTTATTTACCTGATTGGACTGTGGCATTGATAAACATTGATTTTCATACATATTTTAATCCAACAAATGGAATTTATTTTACGTAACAAAAACATACAAACTCTAATTTCATCTTATAAAGGGGAATTAGTGGAAGTACATGTTTGTGAACGCTTATTTTAGACTTGGGTATAAATAACGTATTGAATTTACCGAAACATTACAAACGGCAGCGAAGTCGTAATATTTCTACTAATTATACTTAAATGTAATTAAAATTTATTGACTTCCTTTAATAAAAGGTCTAGAGCAAAGTTATATCTTTAAATGAGTATAATACCAAATATATTATAGGATTAAAATCCAAGATACGAAATTCCTGTTCGCAGCGGTTTTAAAAGCGATCTAGCACTTCAAACTCCGAAATAGAGCAAAAAAGAATAACGTAAAACGGTTTAAGAATAAAATGCTAATATCTGTAATTGAAAATGCGTCATTTCATTAAGCAAACAGTAGTTCAAACCGGTAAGCACGTATATGATTGAGATTAATTCAATTGTATTTACTTATGAACGCTCATATTTCATTTTATGTCTTTATTGTGTGTTGAGACACTGCATCAATAGGTGAAATCTAGCTATAACTCTCGACTACAACAGATAACGGAAGATCATATATCTCCGCTATGCGTTGGTGGATTTAGTAGGTGGGATTCTATAGATGATAAAAAGTGTAATTGTAGTGATCAATTAACAGAAGCTGTTAAATTCTGAGAATTTGCTGTTGTGACGTTGCTAGTGGTCATTGTTATCCACAGTAATGACGTAGAGAGACGCATGACGTCCCAGAATTTTATTTTAAGGTTTGATCTATTGTGGAAATGTATCTAATTATTCAATTTATGTCTTTTCAAAAAGCAAAGTCGCCCATTCTTTGAAATGTACCCATGAGAAATGACTTTCAAAATGATTGGTTTTTTATCGCCCGTAATAAATAACTGTATCTTTTTAATGTAATTACTGTAAGATGATTTTGCAATTTGTTTGTAATCTGCTACCAATTTTATTTGTTCCTAAGGATTTATTTTTTTCACTGCGATTCACATACAAGTCACCTATATTAAGCTAGTGCGTGCCAAAAATAAAACTAATTTCTAGTGAAACACACTTTATAAGATTAGAAACAATAGAATTGACGTCGTTTAACATTTTGAAAATTAAACATTTTATTATCACAGTTAATAAACGATAAACGCGCATCACTGCTTCTTCACGGTGGTAGTTACTTTCCGCATTCTTTTATAATAGGTAATAATAACCTTTGTACTTCCCGCACAAGGGCAGACAGAACAATAAATTGTTAACAGTCCGTACTCATTGTATTTTATACATACAATTTCACTTAAAGTTGTTACCTGAAACATTTCTGTCAATAAAACATCTGAATTTATGAATAATAACCGCGAATGGAATCATAAATCAAGGCAGTTCCGCAACATTGTTCGTGAATATCAACACAAAGACGAAAAAAATGTGGGAAAACATATCATCTCCTCCATCAATAAGAAGGAAAGTGCCAAGATAAATCGGGTTCAATCTGGGAGTGGAAAAGTAGAGTTTATGTGAAGGAGACATTATTGTGATATGCGATGTTAAACTTACGTCCGAATGTGCAGTTACTATCAATAAAATTTTCGCATAAACCTTGACATTTAGAGTTCAACGCCTTTAACATTTTATTAAGACAATTCATTATGTAGGCACATTTCGAATCTTCAATCGAATGATTTTTCAAAAGGTCGAGTGCGATAAGTTGTCAGATAAATCGGTGCGGGCAAAATACGACAGAAGACATAAACGAGACAAAACAAAAGTTCTTTTACGAGCAGATTTTATCTAAATGTGCTTACATGAAATGAACTGTATATCGGATGTCCTAAATTTTACCTTGAGCAAACTTATAAAAATCATGTTCCATTAAGACCCTGGGGGTGTTCCTTACAATTAGTTTCCTGAATTCTTTCGTTAATTTATAGGCTACATTTTTCAAGCAGAACTCCTTTTTTCCGCCTGATAATTGCTGCATTTTGCAACACAGTTGCGTGCTGAGCGATCAAAATTCTTATCTTTGACGTCATAGCAGTTTCGGCTTTTTTTATAAGAAAACTATAAAATTTTTAATACTTTCTCATGATTATACCTACACAGTTCGTGTTGTGTCATGCTGTATAAGAACGGCAATTAGAAAAAATGCAACTGTTGTGTAAACATGATTCGAGTTAAGTTAAGTTAAGCTTAATTATGTATTAAGTTTATGGGGTTTGGCAACACTTTAGTAGTCTAGTTACAAATTTGTAATTATCAAACTTTTAACTTTTACCCTAACAATCTCAGGAAAAAATCGTATTATTAAAACAGCAGAATAGAAATTATTTCGCAAACTTGGTGTGAGAAAATATTATATCTATAATTAAGTATCTATATTTTCCACCTTTCAGCGACCTTACCGTCGACCTTGTTACAATCATTATGTAGTGATACAAGTGAATTTTTGTCTCAAGGATTATTGATAGTTGAAAGCTGACTTTCGACAAAACAGTACCAAAACTTTCGCGGAAAATTGTAGTGGAATTGACGTGAAAAATTATTTTTAGCCCACGTGGTGCAATACCTTCCATTCTACACGTTTTTTTATTATCACATTACGATTTTTTTGTTTGTCGACGGCACTGACGTCAGTTGGAGCTTCCATATACGTTTGTTCTCTTGAAGACTTACGTGAAAGAAACCCTAATAATGTCTCCCATTACAAAAAGGACAAAATAGGCTACGACCCACTTATGAGCTTGATTATTCAGTATTAGAGGTTATCTTTACTGAGCTATATTTTTTCAACGTGAAATTTATGACGCGATCAATAGCCTTCAGACCCTATTTAGTGCTATTGAAAGTAACAGCCCTTAACTGCTGACCATAAATTTTAATCGCCACAGCCGTTTATAAAAAATTAATAAAAATATTTTTATGAAAGAATTTATCTGTTGGTATCACTATCAGTGTTTACTCCTCTTGTTACCACAAGTGATAAACATGTTTTTAATGTAATTTTATCATTGTATTCTCTTGCATCGATGTGTTCAACACAATAAATAATATTAAAAATTTTAATTAGTTTACTTTATTAGTGCACTTTTGCAGTATAAAGGGGAACTTGAAATTTTATATAATAGCATCGACGCTTCTTTGATACTCGAAGACTCAATTTCACACCTGTTATTTAACTGTGTTCAACTTTAGTTGAAAGATCACTCAAATGACTATAATCGAATTGTAATAATAGTGAAATTTATTATAAATTTTATAGTACATTTCCACCAACTGCTACATCATTATTTTTAGTGTCATTTTATTGTCACCAAAGAACATAAATATGATTTACACAGTTCTTTCATCATCTCTAAATGGTAGGCGTGACAACACATAAGTGTAATTGTCATTGAGAAGTAACAAATTAAACAAAAAAAAAGATAACTTTCTTTTGGTACTTGTTTCGATTATCCTAAATCAAAATTGATGACTAGAATAGAACGATAACCCCATTTTGATAACTGATGGACTTTAAAAGTCTGCAATAAATTTTTGTGGGATTAAGCACAATTAAAGCGTCATTTATCAAACGCTTGATGCTTTGTCGTTCAGGTAATAATATTAGCAGCAATTTCACCGCGTGCTCATCATTGTTTTATTAAAACTTAATTTGGATTTAAATTATCAGATTAAAATTTTAATTCATATTAGTATGTTGCTTTAGCTTAAAAAGGACACCACAATCATGTTCATTATGCATACATATTTATTATGTAGAATTTTTTAAATTCTGGTCATTTCATATTGCCACATTATGCACTTAATTATTTGTTATGGTATAACGTAAAATTGCGGGCTATAATTATTTACATTTTTTAACATTTTGACATTGTTGTCTTACTTATCTTATCTAGAATACTTCAAGTCACTCCAATACAGGTGGCAATTAATTTTTGAACACTAAATAGAACTTAGAAATTGAGCAAGACTGAAGGGTACTGCTCATTGTATTCAACACATATTGACACCCACACTCTTATATCAAGTTCTTTGTTGCGACAGTCTAAGATATTTCCTAAGAATCGTATTGTTCAAGCTTTGAGCACAAACGAAAATAACATAAAGTTCAATATTTTTTATAATCGTCTTTACTATATGTATTTGAACTTAAATTTAGCTCAGTCTTCGACAAATAAAGAATTCGTTATTACATCAACTGTGTTAATAAAAAAAGTTCATAACCGAAACACGTAAGTCATTGCTTCATTCTTGCACATATTATGGAACACATGCATATTTATAAAATATAATTACAGAATTGAGTGTTTTTTTTCTATCGTATTGTAACATTCTGAAAATTCTTTGTGATTATAATACGTTTTTGCGTTAATTTTACAAAGTATGTAGTTAATACATTCCTTTTTAGACTGCAAAAAAATAAATGTTATTGTGACTAACCCATCTGTCCAACAAGTTAATTTTGATCGAGCATTAAATCAACAATTTTTACATTTAACCTTATGATCCGCCATTCTGTGTGTATTAGATGGCCATTATTTTATAAACAATCTGTTCGTTTTTGGGCCATTATTTATGGCCGTGAGTTAAGTGGTTATAAATGGCGTAGATGTAGTTGAAAGAAAGAGAATAAGTAGACCAACTCTCCAACAGTGTTATAAATTGGGGGTAATATTCACTGTATTCTTCATCAGTGATGACGATAAATTTTTATCGGCGTGTTCTTGTGGTTATTGGCAGATATCGTGACGCAGTTCAATAGTTGTAGTTAACTTTCTCTATCACGGAGTGCATTACTGATCACTGATACTGAAACGAATGCGGATGATTTGTAACTTCTTTCTTAAGCACTAGATTGCAAACACGAAAAAGTGGGTCATTTAGACACTGCATTTCCGTGAATTAAGTGGAAAACGAATCGTAATACCACCACTTAAAAAGTGTCTTTAGTGGAAAATTAAACGAAACTCATCTTGGCGTCTAAATGCTAATTTTGCTAAACTGAAAGTAAAATCGAACTAGTGCAAAATAAGCCTTTTGTTAGCACAACGCAACATGCTGCCTAGTGATGTAACATTGCAAGTACTACACTTACGTAACGGTTTATAGATGATGTTTTGTGATAAACGTTCGACCACACTTTTCTGCCATTCCTGCAGAGAGCTGCCTTGAATACAGTCACGAACGCGTCACAGACAGTTCATGTTAAGATGAATATGTAAATGGCATTTGCGATGAGCTAATTCCGAAGGATAACAGGAAAATAATACGTTAAATTAACGGTTACTTCCTTGCTCTACGAATTTTAGACCTAGTTAATGAAATAACGAAATTCCGTGGTCACCGAAGAGGGAAATAACAAATCTAATATGCTGGGCCAGACAACCTAGAGACAATTTTATTTTTATTAGGTGTGCGTGTCTGGAGTTATAACTCCTGCAAATATGGTTTTATTATTGGGAGACAATCTAATTATCCTCGCCGTCTACTATGTTTAATTCTATTTGTGTTGGAACAAAGGTGGATGCGGATTAATGGAAAGTGATGTGTTTGTATTTGCTGGTTTCTTCATGCTGAAAGATAAGATGTTTGCACGTGCTGACTTTTTTCATTTTGAGGTTTATCTAATAATTGCAAAAGTGGACATTTGTCACTAAGATTCTACATCATTTTCTAGTCCACAAAAATAAAAATTCTTCATCCTAACATGTCAACCTGCAGCGGTACAATATTGTCACGTTGGCCGAAAAATCAAAAGTCTCGCTTGTAACAATAACAATTTTATTGTGCACTATGAACACTCTCGTACTTCACAATTACAACACTTTTCAGGATTTCCAAATACTAGACTATCTACAATCCTATCACTACTCCCCTATATACAGATATTCCCCTACCACTAGCCTAATGCTGGAGCGCTGCGAGAATATTCGGGAGTTCCGCGTATGAATAAGAATTATTCCACGAATCGCTCGCTCTAGAGCAGAGCGGAACGTTCCAGCGCTGGCGCTCGAAGCTTCCAGAATCTTCTCGTAACACTGCCCCCCTCTTAGTTCTGATCGTCCCGATCAGACCAAACACCTGATTCTCCGTGATATTTACAAAGTCTATTTAGATGAACCACTTTCATCTTTGAACGGGCGCTGCGTTGGATCCGATACACCACGTCGTTGATCCGCTTGATCACCTTATACGGTCCCTCCCATGTAGGTGTCAACTTCGGAGATAGGCCCTTCTTTCGTCGAGGGTTGAATAACCACACCAAGTCTCCTTCGTTGAATCCTTCGTGATTAGCCGTCACATTATATCGGGACCGCATTCTGTCACTAGCCATTTTGATCCTCTGCCTCACAAGGTGGTGTGTATCCAGTAGGGTCTCCCTCAGGTTGTCGACGAATTCCGGTACTTCCCTTCGCTCCGCCCCAGGCGAACCAAGCAGAAGATCACAAGGGAGACGCAGCTCTCTTCCAAACACAATCTTCGCTGGTGTTTCTCCCGTGGTTTCATGAATGGCAGCTCTGTAGGCCATCATAAACAAGGGCAGTCGACGATCCCAATCCCTCTGGTGCTCTTCCACTACCTTGGACAGATGTTCCTCCATCGTCTGATTGAATCTCTCGACCATGCCGTCGGATTGCGGGTGCAAGGGTGTGGTTCGAGTCTTCCTAATTCCCAGCAGCTTACACATCTCTTGAAAAACGCCAGACTCAAAATTCCTTCCTTGATCGGAATGCATTTCGAGTGGAACTCCAAACCTGCTGAAGAAATTATCCACTAGGACTCGAGCTACTGTAGTGGCTTCTTGGTTGGGAAGGGCATACGCTTCCGGCCATTTACTGAAATAATCCTGCACAACCAAGATGTACTTGTTGCCGTCATCAGTTTTTGGAAATGGCCCGGCCACATCTAGAGCGATTCTCTCGAACGGGGCTCCCACGTTGTATTGTTTCATGCCTCCTTTAGTTCGCGTTCGAGGTCCCTTGCTCGCCCCACAAACTGAACATCTCCTACACCATCGTTCGACATCTTCCCGGCAGCCAACCCAGTAATACCGCTGCCTAATCTTACTTAAGGTTTTGTTCACTCCGAAGTGAGCGCCTGATGTTCCGTCATGGACCTCCTTGAGTACTTGGGGAACTCTATTCTTGGGCACTAGTAACTGGGAGGTTACTTTCTTCCCGTCTGCGCTTTCCCAAGCCCTTTTCAGTACCCCATTTTCTACTCGCAGTGAGTCCCACTGCGCCCACATCGCCTTCAACCCTGGACTCTTTTCCGAGACATCTTCCCAACGCGGCCTTCCATTATCCGCTTCCTTCCACTCCAGCAGTGGCCCAATTTCCTGGTCCGCCTGTTGATCCTTCCGAAGATTCTCCGTAGTCCAGTCATCATCACAACCGATAACCATCCTGTTTATCGGCAATGGCCCTTCAATCTTCGCGCACTGCTTGCAATCCTTGCAAGGTCTTCTAGAGAGAGCGTCAGCGTTATTGTGTTGCTTTCCTGGTCGATGTTTGATTTTGAAGTGGTATTGCTGCAGCCGCTCAATCCACCTAGCCACTTGTCCTTCGGCGTCTTTCATCTGTAGTAACCACGTGAGGGCAGCATGATCAGTCCTTATCAAGAACTCGTGGCCAAACAAGTATTTGTGGAAATGCTCTACGGATTTTACAACGGCCAGCAATTCCTTTCTTGTAGCGCAGTAATTTCTCTCTTGCTTGCTCAACACTTTGCTGTAATACTCGATCACTCTCTCTTCTCCATCCTGCACCTGCGATAACACCGCTCCAATGCCGATGTTACTGGCATCTGTGTCCAAGACGAACTTTCCATGAGTCCTGGGGTAGCTCAAAATCGGGCTAGTGCACAAAGCTAACTTCAGCCGCTTGAAACTGCTTTCGCAGTCTGATGTCCAGTTGAATGATGCCTTTGCTTCCGTTAGTTTGTGCAGAGGTGCAGCAATGTTGGCGAAACCTTCTACAAACCGCCGATAATACGTGCAAAGTCCAATAAAACTTCTCACATCGTGCTTGTCCTTGGGTCTGGGCCATTCCTTAATCGCCTGAATCTTATCTTCGCAGGTCTTGATTCCTTCAGATGACACCGTATGCCCCAGAAACTCCACTTTCTTCCGAAATAGATGGCACTTTTTCGGATTAAGTTTTAAATTGGCACCCCTAAACCGGTCTACCACTTCTTGAAGGTTCTTCAGGTGTTCATCGAAGTTTTTACCCATGACCATAACGTCGTCTAAATAAACCAGACAAGTTGTCCACGTCAATCCTCGCAACACACATTCCATTAGTCTTTCGAATGTAGCGGGTGCGTTGCAAAGCCCAAAAGGCATAACCGTAAAGTGGTACAGGCCACTTCCCGTGGAGAACGCTGTCTTTTCCTTGTCTTCGGGATGAAGTCCCACTTGCCAATATCCACTCTTCAGGTCTAAGGTTGAGAACCACGTCGACCCTGACAGAGTTGTGAGAGTGTCGTCAATCCGGGGTAATGGAAAACTGTCTTTCTTGGTAACATCGTTGAGTTTTCGGTAATCCACACAGAATCTTGTACTACCGTCTTTCTTGGTTACGAGCACAACCGGCGAAGACCAAGGACTGTTGGATTCTTCAATAATCCCTTCTTCTTGCATGGATTTTACCAACTGTTCGGCCTGCTCTTGCTTCGCCCACGGTAACCTTCTCGGTGCCTGTCTGATGGGTTGATGGTCGCCCGTATTGATTCTGTGTTGAACGATGTTCGTTCTTCCTAATGGTTCATTCTCAACGGCGAACACGTCCTTATTCTTCTTGATGAAAGCCTGCGCTTTAAGAGCCTCTTCTTCAGAAAGGTCACTCGTGTCTACCTCCAGCTTTAACTTTTTCACGGTCTTCACGTTTTTCTTTGATGGCTGTGCGTCACTTATTCTGGAGATCGGAACACACACAGCAACTAGTTCGCCCTTCTTGATCGTGACTGGAGTAGGGTTGATATTCGCCACCCGCACAGGTATTTCTTTCGTCACTTTTACTAGTGTCTTTCTTTGTCTTCTTTCTTCCTCTTCTAGTTTCTCTCTTTGTCTTCTTTCTTCTGTTTCATGTTTTTCATTTTGTCTTCGTTCTTCTTCTTCCAGTTTTTCTCTTTGTCTTTTTTCTTCTAAATTCGTAATCAATTTTTGTTGTGTGTCCATTTTCGCCATCATCGAAGCCATCAATTCTTGCAGCGCCTCCATTTCTGCGGCTTGCTGTCTGGTTTGAACAGGCATAAAAATTGTCCACAATCAAGTAACAATGTCACAGTCCGGTAATGTCACGAATTTTCCGATCGAAAATTCCAGAATTTTCTCGATCACAATGCTGGACGGGATCCCACTTTCTGACACCAGTTGTCACGTTGGCCGAAAAATCAAAAGTCTCGCTTGTAACAATAACAATTTTATTGTGCACTATGAACACTCTCGTACTTCACAATTACAACACTTTTCAGGATTTCCAAATACTAGACTATCTACAATCCTATCACTACTCCCCTATATACAGATATTCCCCTACCACTAGCCTAATGCTGGAGCGCTGCGAGAATATTCGGGAGTTCCGCGTATGAATAAGAATTATTCCACGAATCGCTCGCTCTAGAGCAGAGCGGAACGTTCCAGCGCTGGCGCTCGAAGCTTCCAGAATCTTCTCGTAACAATATTCTTTGCGTTCAGAGATGCTTACTTTTTCAATTTAGCTAATGATTTTTATAAGTTGAAATGTACTTACTGTTTTCAAGAAAAACATCGGTTAAAACAAAGAGAATTTTGTTTTAAAGACGGATTTGACGACTAGGGTTGGTTAATTAAAGCTGCATAATTAGCAGACATCTTTTAGAGAAATTGAACCTGAGTTTAAAATTGATGTGAAAAAACTGTTCCCAAGACGTAATTTAATTTCAAACTGCGCTTGTACTCGCTATACCATAGTCGTCCTTGTATCGTGTAATTTTTATTAAAGGATATCAATTTTAGATTTTTTAGATTAAAGAACAATAACATTTTTAGAAACAAGAGTTGGAGACTGAAATTACCGGAAAATGAATCATTATGAATTTTAAGTAAAAGTAGTAGGAGGATCCACCTCAACAATTTAATCGATTTTATAATTCTAGAGTTTTACTATACATATTTAACGTCAAAATTTGCGTCCAGCAAGACACTTATTGGAAACTTTCGATCATCGTTATTATTCATTCCCGTCTTGTATTTAAATCTATCAATTTGGTCCTAAATCAATTTAGGATATTGAGTAAACCTTTGAGAACTTTTCAATATCGAACCTCGCGGTGAATATTAATCGTAAAAACGTTCGAAATTTACCCTGTCTGATATCTTTCAGACTGATCCTCTTTGGCATCCCATCAATTAAAGCCATCTCGGAATTGGGATTGAATCTCAAATTTCAACGATACAGAAGTACACAAAGTTGTTTTACTTTGTGATTATTAAAAATGTTTGAGACGTACCGAGAATGGTTCAACCCCCGCTAAATTATTCATTTCTTTAATGAAAAGCACAATAATTTTGAAGTTATCTGTTTATTGATTGGTTTATTTTCATTCGAGGTTGTTACAGATCGACATTCTGAGTAATGTAGTACAGTTTGGTTTTATTTTCCTTTTTCGCGTCATCTAACACCAATGGACAGTCAATGAGGTGAAAAACGCGGTTATCTCGTTGAACTGTGGCTAAGCACTTGCTAGAATAAATAGGTCAGTATGAACCAGTTTCATTAGGAAAATCAACACCAAAGGTTGCATGCGAAATTATTAAATTACAGCGCGCAACACTTTTTGTCCATGTCGAATAGCAATTATGGAAAACACGGTCACATTGCCTGATTAAAACCCAAATTTTAAGCAGATTTATTCCAACACGACTTAAAAATTCAAGCGTTGGTCCTGTTAGTTAATGTCAATGTCGTTTAATTTCCACCGTTTACTCATCAAAAAGGGTTCAATATGTCGCGAAATGAAAATGAAAAGTCCTTCATGGTTGTAAAAGCTTTCGATGATTTTTTGCCGAGAGCTTATTGCGTAGTTGTGGAGTAAACTTTCAAGGAGTGGGTATTGATCGTAAAATCGGGATAAATCAGTGTTGAAGCTTTTGAGCTCCTTCTCATGCATTTCCAGCACGAGCTGGGATAAAAGAAAAAGATGATGGACTCTTTTAATACAACAACAAAGTGAAGTGATCATTAAAAGTATTGTTATCATATATGAATGAGCCATTTTTACCACGTCGCTACCAGTTGAATGTCCCACAAGCCAAATAATTCATCGAACATTCTGGATTTGCCCTATATTCCAGAGGAGCTGCGCGCATTCCCATTACGTCACCACCCTCGGCTACAGGAGAGGAATACAGATATGTTGTGCGTGGGTGGATTGCGTAACAGCCGCAATTCGGTTGAAAAATAACGAAATTAACAACGCTGTTGTGCTGTAGATTCCTGGAAATATGTAATTAATCACTCCCGTGGAAAGTAATTATAAATTATAACCAACGCACGACAGCTTTTTTAATAAGGTGGTCTAAGAAAAGAGAATTCTTGACGATGAAGAATATAGTTTTCAACATCTTGGAGATGACTTTTATGATACTGGAAAGAGAGGCGTACGTTTCGCAGGAGCACTATCATTCTTATAATATTTTAAATGAGACTATAAATCTCCATTCCTGTTGCTTTCTATCAACATATTATGCATAACCATTTTGGGTTTGAGGTATGGAAACCTTTGACCTGAAACCTTTTAGCTGAAAATGTGATAACAACTCTGCAATTAATTCCACGATTACGTACTGCATTTCTTGCTTTGTATCAAAAATTTAGTGAATTGTGCAGCATAAATGGAAACATTAGCAGATTTGTTAATACTTATGAAATAATTTGAAAGTTACTAATTTATGCAATTCATCAACATTACATAAAACATTTGTATTTTAAATATGGTCTAAATAAACATCTGATTTTTATTTGTTTTGGTAATTTCAAAGGTGTTATAAGGTTTTCAATAGACATATTGCAAAGGACGATAATTGTGAGGTTACCATATGGTGCATATTTGCATCACAAAAAAGTAAACCTTTTTGTTAACCCTAAACAAATAGATTAGTTGTGATATCTGCACCGGGAATCCATTTTGGGTGTGGAAAATTTGAACAGCAATGTCGAAACGAGTGATTTAAATAAAGCTGTAGTTAATATTACAATTTTTACCAATTCTTCGAAGTTATCAGCAACCAAACCTGTATTTACTCCATTTATATGCAAATCAAACACAACTTTATTCAGCACCAAACTAATTAATATTGTTACATTTTATCTTTAGATATTGATTGAAACACGTATGCATTCACCTAATTATCAGTACTAAAGTTCACATATGTTTTACATCGGGTAGGTGTTATTGTACTAAATTTATGGATTTGCATGGTCTAAATAACGTTGCAAACATGAAATTTATTACTCCGGAGCATTAGAGATGAAATTGTAAACTGCAGAATGTAATCCCCGGTGCATTTTATGGACGTAGCAAAGCATTTAGCGTAAAGCTAACACGCTCGTTTGAGAGTGCACGGCTATTATTCTTTGAATAACAAAAGAAATCGAATTTGTTCAAGGACATTTTCATTGTCCATGAGACGCTTACCGCGGCTACTTTTTCGGTTTTCTGCCGATTTTACGCTTCAGATTGCGATTAAGGGTTTTACAACACGAATAATCTCGATTACCGCAAGACCAGACAAAAACAAGAATTATCTCAACGGTAGCTAAACCTTCATCTAAACCAATTTTGATAACCAGATTAACAACAGCCACTCAAACGTCTCTTCCATAAAATACTGCCAAAAATCGTTCCCTGGAACAGTAATTTCGTCCTACTTCCACCGCCCACGCGTCCTTATCTGCAGTTGGAAAAGGGCGCTCCGGACTAACCTTTGACCTTTCGCGTTAAATCCGCTGCGGTTGTTACATTCAGTTTATTTAGTACACTTCTTATGACAGCTTTAAAAATTTGCAGCTTTAATTAATTCCAGCAGACGCTATTTGGTTAGCTGGAGTTGTGTGGATTTCCCTATGGACGTTTGTAAGTTGTAACCAAAAAGTAATTAATTAGCCAGGACTGGCGTCTACATATCTCTAAATTTTCGACTTGAGTGTTGTACTGGTCCTGTAAACAAGATAAAGGGCCTGTAATTTAATAACCAGGACCTTCCAAATCGATACTACACTAATCTTACGTCACAGAACCGTGTAGGCGTAAATAGTGTTTGAGTTGTGCACGTTGGGAAATACTGATAACATAAATAGAATTTTCCCTGTCGCGTTCAGGGCATTGCTGTTTTATTAGAGTAATGAATTTAAAATTTATTGGGATGCATCAGTGAACCTCAAAGCTTTGGTGTAACAGAACCATTAATATCGTGATAATGACAAGTTCGAAACTGATACAAAGACAAATTCCACAATTTCATTAAAATGAATGGAGCTTCCATTATTCTAAAAGTTTCATGATCTTTGTTTTGATAGTTTGTTAACGAGGCTACAAATTCCGAGACGATCCAAAGAGCAGAGATCAGAAAGTCGTAAGTTGGCTCGCAATCTGATACAGACATTGTGGAAGCTTCTATGTATATACCGCGGTTAACAAATTTAGTTTGAGATAGTTTCATAGCAAAGAGTTTTATCTGGAGTAATCTGCAATAAAAGAGTTTATCCTGACTGACTGACCGCAGTTTGTTGCAAAGGTAAATAAAATTGGAGCAGGAAATGTAATTCGTACAAACAAAAATCGTACTGTGTACTAAAAAATGAAAATATCTTTGATTTTAATCAGTTCACTTGCAATAGACAATGCGGAAGCTTGATTTTATTAATTGCCCATAACTCAAAAAACTGTCAAAGAAAAACTTTCTCTGGGTAAAGGTGCGTAATGCAGCTACTTTTATCTGTTCTACAAAGTTGGTGCAAATTATTTATTACTTAGTTGTTTCAAAAAGGAAAATTTATTTTGTGCCATATTTCAACTTATGGATAAACAGAAGCCAGATGCAAACCACTGAAATAATTAGATATCCATTCAAACCGGAATGTCAAATATCAATAAATTTAGAGCTAATTTAATAGTGTCAAGAGAAATTAAACTCCATTGATAATATCTCGTTAATTTATAGAGTGACCCTCGATGAAATTACTATTTCGAAATTATATATTTTGTTGTATGTACCACTCCCCTCTTTGGAAACCCAGTTTGCCTAAAACAAGAGCAATAAACTCTACATTTTGTAGTAAACACATTAGTTATATTATTATTCGTGGTCATTAAGAAAATGAGCTTGACCTTATTATGAGAATGTGTGATTTTATTTTTTAAACCAATAAAATTTGAAAATAATAACTAATCATAACAAATCGCGACAAATCGTCCTTGAACTAGTTAATAACAATTTTTCATTAATTTAACGGATAGAGAGAAGGTTGGGATTTGCATTTATCGTTTTGTGGATTTACTCTATTGTCTATTGTCCGAGTCTCGATTATTCGAGTCCGCGTTATTCGAACAGCCTCTGGTTTTGAATTGCTCCGCGTTATCCGATCTAATCCGGAATTGTATCCGAGTTTTTAAATGAAATGAATAATTAACACAAAAAACGCCGTATTTAGTCTGACGTTTTGATTGTTCTTGGAATTGCAGTTCTGTGTATGTAGGCAAATCTAATTAATATAACAGCGATAAAACTCATAGTCCAGTCAACAAAGACATTGAAATCGACATAATTCCAGAAGTTTTAATTGTTTTTTAATTGTAAAACAAATAAAAACAGTAATAAGTTGATTTTTCGTGAAACATTTTTCATTTCAAACAGTCTGAGTTTTTTCTTATCCGAGCAGGGGCTGGTCCACATTAGCTCGCTTAATCGGGAGTCTATTGTATTTAATTATGTAGGTATAAAATATTTTAACAAATGGAATACTTATATCCATGTTGCGGCTTTTTAAAGCAGAGTTTGGTGTAACTTTGAGAGAACATAGCATTAGGGAAAATAAACATTTGGAAAATAAGTCCTGGGATTTGCCCAAAGTATTGCATGAATTTACGCAAGACGCGATTACTGAAAACGTCAAGACAGTCGGGAAAGCATTTTGTTAGATTACATCCTGAATTATTAATTTTAAAACCAGATAAAACTGCTGCGCTCTGAGTTAACATAATGAGGCAGTGAACAACAGTTTTCAACTTCTCTTCCTTTTTAAGTCTCCAATCAACAAGTAAAATGTAATTCCGTGGTGAAGCTTAAATATGAAAACAACAATTTGTGTTGATGTGAAAAAATAATTAATCTGTAATGAGCTAATGAGTGCAATGTGTCAAGAGCTATGCAGTGACATTTCAACGCGTCTTGATTGGTATTTGGTATACATACCAGAGTTGCAATGTTCTTACAAGTTTGTTAGTAATTACGGTTCTGTTACGCATTCTAAAAAGAATACAAAATCAATTTTCATCTAATTTGAAGCAACGACCTACTGAAGATTTTTCCAACGAAATAGGAAACAACATAATTAATCAGATCATCACAACTCCCTCTGGCTTAGTTTTTTAATTAGATAATTGAAAATGGATCTTTATTACACGCTTAATCGAGAGTAGGTTATTCGGAATTATCGATTTTCTTTTACCACCCACTCGAATTTCGCACTCCATTCAACACAATTTCAGTGATGCATTTTGTGTTATAACCACTTTTATGTTCGTAACTGATTTTGAAGACACAGATTTGATGTATCTGCCAACTTTGTTACCACTGCTATTTTATGATGTACTCGAGTTTTACTGTAACGTGGATGAAATGGAAGCTACAATTTCGTTGCCACCCACGCGTGCACTGCTATTGAAATGTTGAGACAATCCGTCGCCTCGACTGTAGTGGTGTAATTTTCGAGATGTTAAACCCACAGACAATTAAATTAGCAATCTTTATAACTCAGTTTTCACATCGTGAAGACAAACTCACCAATCGTCAGGGATTGTTATGATAAACAAAGCATTTCATTGTTTCGAGAGGATTCTCATAAAAAGTGCAATTGGAGGAGAGTTTATGGTGCTAAATCCATGCCATTGTTGAGGCTTAAGTCAAAGATTCGTTTTTGCGAATGAAGTCGTGTTTTTGCAGTAGGTTAGTGTAGACAAGGCTAATTGTATAATGGTATATTGTGACATTATTCCACTACACGTTTGCTTGTGAAGACGAGCACTATTGTTATTGTATTCTATTTTCGCTACAATTTATTTCCAATTGCTGCGTATTGTTCTCGTGAGTCGAGCAAAATGTCAAGCGCGTGCATGTAACTGCTTAGTTAAATCTTATTTGAACGAGAAACTCGTTTGTTGGAAATAATTTAATCAGAAATTTTCCGTGGAACAAAGCCATTGTAATCGACACATCGTTAAAACATGTCCTTCGTTATTTACCTTGCACCGTGTCAAGAGATTTCGGAGCATGTGAAATACCTACCACGAAAACAAGCAAACAGGATTTCAGTATAAACCTGTTGAAGATTGAAAGGTTATTGTTACCAAGTGGAAATTTGCTTGCTGTACATCGTAGCTTAACCAATCTTATCTCTTAATTTCTACGACTCTAATTTAAGCGCTAACTCCTCACTCAGGTGATGTGGACAAAAAATAGATAACCAGTGAACCAAAACAGCTATTGTAATTTGCGTTACAATAAAATATTCACGTCGTGCACAGTTATATACACATGTTGGTGATATTTATCGGCGATAGTAGCTCTCACCTCTTGATACCTTTACTCTGAAGGCCGTCTCCGTTCTTATTCTGATTACATATGCATTCGTATTATTACACCGCTTGGAGTTACGAGAGCAAAACCCGTTACTGGTAGCATAGGTGGACTAGGGAAAAATGGAGGACAAAAACGGAGCTGGCGGCCTTGTATAGTGCCCGTACCATGCTCGGACAGTGCAACTTTTCCATAATTACCTCCCTTTGTTGCAACACCGAAAGAAAATGGGCTTTAGATGATCGTATTAAAACAATACCAAAATCTTTTATTTATTATTATTACTTTATCTTCTTCGCAGTATCAGTTTCTTAAAATAAATTTTTGCTGCCATCATCAGGTGGTTATCTAAGATGGCAACCACTCATTTTTGACACATCTTCATCTATCAAAGCTTCTTTATCTTGCATCCGGCTCTGGACAATGCGTTTTGGTTAGCAACTATCTTGAATTCTCATCATCATCATCGCCAAACTGCACTGATTTGTAGTTGGGACGTCAAACTCCCCGCGCTACTTAATAAATTGCTGGAAATTCATCAATTTCACCCTGCGAGAGGAATTAACTTGAAGTTGAAATTGCAGCGAGGTTCTAAAACACGCTAAAAGTTGGTAGAAAATAAGCGTTTACAAATGAAATTTATGACGCGTCGTTCAACCCAATCGATCGGGTACCCGCATTTCGTACAAAAACCCACGAGAAATTCTAATACATTCTGTCCAAACGTGGATTTTATCTGATAAAGATCTGTATTTGCAATGTACATAGTACATACAATCGCAGGAGAAGCGGATGCGTGGGTGGCGAAATGTTGTCCCTCGTCCACAACACTAACAGTAACACCATTACTTTAATTCTCGGCAAGCAAAGTTGGTTGTTTAACTTGGAAATTACGAGGCAAGTATTTAAAACTACTTATGTTAATCTGATTTGACACGTTGGTGGCTAATTAGCCGAGCTAATTCACGTTAGGTGCAACAGTCAAGCTGGTACAAGAGTTTAGAATGCTAATTTTAATTTAACCATATGGTGATTGTAAAAATATCGGACGATAACCTTTTCGAGTACTGCGACGAGCAAAACACTCAAATGTTGAGTGTTTGTGGGAGTGCTTCACGAATCCAACGAGTTTTAATCAGTTTTTTAATTAAAATTATGGGTGGATAGTAATAATTTTGGGCTTTTAAAGATTTTCCAATTGTAGTTATGAACATACCGAGGAAGATCAGATTTATTGGAATGGAAACATGGCGAGCTTATCAAAGATTCTTTTGCGTTAGAGCAACTTCAAAACCAGTCGTTCAAGAGAATTTTAGATACATCGACAATTCGGTTTTCATACTTTATGGAAGAACTGCACCTTAAACTAGTGTTAACAGCACATGAACGCAGCAGGCAAAAGTTAAGTTTCAACGTAGTCATTAAAGTAACACCAAATAGGCGCATGTAGTAATAAAACGCTGAACCTTTTAACGTAAGAACATCTCGAGAAATAGAATTGCATTTTCAAAATTGTTCAGGAAAGTAAACTCTATTCTTAGTTCGTAAATTCCAAGAGGAGGATTGGAATAAATGTGCAAATATTATGACAATGACGGCAGATTCAACAAACAACATATTTTCAAAATTTCTACCAAAAACAAACAAAATAAAAAGAAAGGAAAGTATGTGGTTATTGAAGGAATGAAAAATGTAAAACGCCAATACAAAATTCAACAAAGCAAAATAATTCATTTTTTCGTTATCTGCACGTAATCAATAATCTTTGGTAAAAGAATAATTTTTAATAAATTTAGTCAGTCGCATCGATATTTTGTCTTTTTGGATTATAATAAATATAAAGTTTGACGTCAAATTGTAACTTGTTTTGATTTTGAATGAGTTGGAATATTCGCCCTGTTTTCTTTGTTTTGTAATTCTGACTACATATTTGTTCAAATTATACATGGAGTTGGGTCGAACAACAAAAACTAAAAAAACAATTCCACCTCATTCTTTTGTCCAACTTAGTTATTGTTATAAAAGAACCCGTTGTAAAGATGATCTTACGAATTTGTTTTATTTTGTATTGAACTGTTTCACATTGAGTTTTTTTAATCCATTTCCAATTGTAAACACAAAACAACGCGCTAAACTTAGCGCTCTTCATAAATCTATATGCATAGTATTTGTAAGCTTTATTTAGTGTAATTGGCTGTTACGGTGTACTACGCCTGAAAAACTTGTTTATCATGTCAGCCACCATTCTTCTCGCACATCGTGTATAAACAACTTGAGAATACCTCATTGATTTACCCGCCCTTGCAACAATAAGAGAAAACAGAAGTCAGTTAACGTATAATTTATTGTATTAGTGAGGTATTATTAAAATTATTTTTAGTGTTGTTTTGGCCAAATTGGTAGTCTTGAAAGTGAAGCTAATCAGACATGAATACTGCGTAGCGTTCCAAAAAGGGGTTTTTACAATGCATTTTTGCACTTTAGACCCACGTGTATTGTTTTTTTCCTCAAAAATAGCGAGGTGAGAGAAATTCCGCACCATAAAGTCACGTTTCTCGTCGATAATCACGGGAAGTCAAGATTATTAATATTTATAAAATGAAAATACTTACATACATGAAAAAACGCGTTCATGCAAGAACGTAGAACGCAATAAGTTAAGCGTGTAAACTGTGAAGCAATTCGTAAAAGGTTCCTTCATTTGTAGAATACCTACAACAGAACAGTTTTAAACAGATTTATGTTACTGTTCTTCCACATAAATAAACGCAGTTAAATTTCGTTTTTTTGGAACATTCTACTGGTTCTGTACTAACCTTGACAAATTTAATTTGAAAAAATCCGTCTGTGACATTTAGCGTACGAATTTTAATTTTCCACGTTAATAAATTCATCATAATTGCATAACTAACAGACTACACACAAATATCCATGTCGGCCATTCTCTCTATTTAAATTGCGCTAATTCGTTGCGCCAGCTCAGATAATTGGCCTCATATTGCGCAAATTTTCATTTAGCCCCTCTCAGGCGCGAAATTCCGCAGGATGGAAATCGTGAAAAGTGTTAGTTGCAATAAGTTAGCATGCTATTTTATTTATTATTTATGCAAGTGTCAGTGTGTTGCAGCAGTCCGGAGATTGTCGCGAACGTGCGACGCTGAAATGTCAAGGCTGGTCGGTCCCAGCTCCGGCTTAGCTCCGGTTCGCCCCGCTATAGATAGTGAAAGTTCAACAGTTAAAGCACAGTGGCGGCGACAACCTTGTGCGTCGTCTACGGTTTCGATGAAAAATCGCGAAAAATTTGCCTCTCACCCGCGAATTAAAGATTACATCGCATGTTGCCTTTGTTTTACACCCAACTTTATGTTCGGTAAATTGCAGCAATTTGCGTTCACTAATTCCGGGCGCTGTTGAAAATCCTTCGTTTAATTATATCACTCACTACAAGTTTTTGTTTACTATTACGGAGCTGATAACATTGTTCTACAACTACGTGTGGCCAAATTTCAAAGGAAGTTCCGAACAGTTTGGAACTAACACGCACAAGCTCAAGAACTTTGGAACTAATGATAACATCAGTACGCAAAAAAAATCATTCGCTTTGGTTTATTTAAAATTACTACTGCAATAATAAAACTGTTAAAATGAGTAGATACCTGCTTAGAGCAAATTGTTTTATTACAATCGTAAATACATAAATTTAGTATTTTCGTTTAAATTACTAATTAGGTATTCATTAAACTACTCTGCATATTTTTTCTGAATAATATTCTTTCTCAGATTTTTAATAAATCTACAGAGGTGTTAATGATGACAAGTTTTGTAAATTAAGCCCAGAGAGGAGGAATTTACAGCAGCATTTAAATGACAGTGCTGACATTGCCTCAGGTTATTTGTAAATCGAGACTTACGAGTCTTTTAATTTGACTGTTTTGAGATATACTTTTACGAGACTTATTCTTATTACTTATCACCGTATTCGTGCTTGTTTTTTTTTCCGAACTGATAAATAGAAACAGATAATTTTAATACGACCTAGAATATTTATGTGCTTGATAAACTGATAAAACTCCCTTTAAGAAGGTATTTATAAATTGTTTTTGCCTTATAATATGTAGCAGTATTTTAGAAATGAACATTTACCACTTCTGTAAAGGCAAATGTCAATGAAAGTTTTTAAAATCTACTATTTCAGTACTGATTTTAAAATAAAAACTGATAAACTTGTTAATTTGAAGAATTTCTCTCTTATTTGCGCTCGTATGTCGTAGCTATATCAATTATTTCATGCTGCAGACTGATTAATTGAAAAGTAGTTATGGATATGTCTGCATAATAATGAAATAATATTAATTACAATGTAGTAATTTAAGTTTATATTAAGGTTACCTTCTATTTTCTTAATTAGATTAATTATGCAAATATGCATAAGAGAATTTAACGTGGAACTTTTCCTTTTCATATCTCTTAAATGCACCCCTAAACTAATTGTTGCGACAGTAATAAAAATTTCTCTACTTAATACATTTTTTAAACTTCTAATTCTAGTACTTTAGATTACTTAGATTTTCCATAGGATATATATTATTTTCTTTTGGATTTTCAAAATTCTAGTCTATTCAGATTTTTTTGGTCAAGTTCAGTAAAATTTCGAAATTCTTTGGATCACCTGGAAACTTTCGATCTTTGGCTACTTTGGATTCTTTAAATTCTTAATATGTATTTAAGACCTGCTGGGTTTTCAGATTATATCGATCGATCATTAGGTACAGCGCTGTTTATTGTGGCGCCAATCAATGCAACTAACTGGAAACATAAATCAGTAAACAAAACTTATAGATACACCTTGATATTAATAAATATTTAATTTCTATTCAACTTTTCGGTACAAATTTGACTTTTTAATAATTCAGACATTCATTTATGTATCTCCAGTTTTCAAGCACACAATGCTTCACTGAGTTGTGGAAATTTGAAAATAAAAATGGTTTTAAAATGGTGTTCGTTATCAATCATTTATCGGCATTTAATATTATGTTTTTAATGTACTTTTAACTTCAGTATTTGCGGTTAGTATTATCAACATGTGATGTAATTAACTTTTAAGCACTTTTATTTTGCATTTGACATTACCTTATCTTTTATTGGGGACAATAATTATCAGGCCATTTTAAAAATAATATTTTGAGCAGTGGAATGCTTTTGCAGCAAACACTGACCTTAGAGAGGGCAGACGTCGAAAATATCACCAAAAAATAAAATTGTAAAAAAATAAACTTATCATTAGTATTTGGGTTATTTGAGATAGAGATAAATGCATCTTATTATGTATCTAATATTAATCGAAAAAATATCATCGTCTAGAAAAATAATAATAGTCTATTGTAACTTATTGAGTAAGAAACTCGTCTGTTTTCTAAACATTACAAATTGCTAATAGATAAGTAAATTAGTCGATATACAAAGAATAAACAGATAACAAAACCACTGGATAATTTTGTTATTGTCGGTCACAGCTTGGTTGTTACAAAACCAAATTGAAAAAAACAACCATTAAAACAGAGTTTATTTTTGTTACCGGGAAATTTTATAAAAATGCGGGTTTTACAAAACGGTTTCCAACAACATGATGGTACTGTTTAGATTACTCTGTTTCGTGCTTTTAAATTTCAAGATAGCA
Organism: Gnatocerus cornutus; assembly: GCA_029298725.1. Classification (NCBI taxonomy): domain Eukaryota; kingdom Metazoa; phylum Arthropoda; class Insecta; order Coleoptera; family Tenebrionidae; genus Gnatocerus; species Gnatocerus cornutus. The sequence goes on from CM055514.1 coordinate 6,136,797, forward strand.
ATAGTTTTAGTAATTAGAGTTGAAATTACCACCAATATCTTAATTAGACACTTACACTCATGTTTTCGGTGAAAGACAATGTAAATCTATTCGGGCGTGGAAAGTAAAAGTGTGACGGATGAGTAATTGAACATCCATTTAAATTAAGTCGGTAAAAATCTCAAGAAGAGGTCCTTTAAAGTAATTACATTTTGTGACCTAATCCTGTTTTTGTTCTTTGTAATTTCTACATTTTTTTTCTGATCGTCTTATAAATAAATAATCGGACAACGTGCACATAAAAGAAAAGTTTTACACATCGATGAACTTTCAAATTAATTATAGATTTACGTCGGATGACCTCGCTTCCTGGTTTGTCTCGCTGCGATTTAAACTATCTATCGCAAGACATTATACGAAATGAAGTAATAAATCTGTAGTGAGTGACATAACAATAATGTTCTCGAACCCATTTATCGTTATTATTTTCGGAAATACCGATGACTGTGGTCGATTACAACAGATGCTACCCCAAAACCCCGTAATTACCAATTTTCGTGCTCAAGAAATGCAATTAAATGCCGATAGATATTGCAAAGCGTTGCACAAAAAAAGTTATGTAAAAGATTTAAATTGTGCTGTCAAAAAGCAACAATCATTCTTTTATTTGACACTCTTTCACTTTCAATTCTTAGATACTTTCGCATTTTTTCTCTTCTTTGTGTGTAGGTGTCGGAAATTTCTTTATTGTTAATTTACACAAATTGTTTTGCATAATAATTATTTGCACACTTATTGAGTGCATTGGAGTACATTGCAAACCGAGCATAATTATGAAAGGTTTGATGCATTATCATGGAAATGATTGGTAAGTTTTCAGAATTAATGCTGCATTCAAGAAATTGATATTGACAAATCTAGCATAGGTCACATCTCAAAGGTGCGAAAACGGTATTTATGACCAAACAATTTTATCTGAGAATATCTGAGAAGTGAAATGATTTGAACGACATCTTATAAAGTTAAGGCCAAAAAATATCACATCTTTTAATTAATGCTCTATCAGAACGAGAATTTAGCAATATTGAAATTGCCGCAACGATGTTTTACGATTTAAATTCGAATTTCAAATTGACAAATCATTGATTTTAATCCAAATGACAATTTCAAATACAGAGAACATCGCTGCTGAAGTAAATTTTCATCATTCATCAATTAAAATTACAAAGCTGCTTAAATCAATGCGTTCTAATTTCTTGACTATAGTGTTGTGATCCAAATTCTTCCAGTTCTGTTTGTTGTTGAAACTGAAAAAAAATCATTTTAGCTCAAGGTTTGCTATTCGTGTACCAGTATACAAAACACGTCGTTGACATTTAAATTCATTATCAATCATTGAAAAATTCACATTTCCTTTGTAGCATGTGAAATTAGTCTTACATTATTTTACAGCCAAATGACTAATTGTAATTTAAATAAATGCGCATATTCTCGCACCTTGTGACCACGATTGTGCTGTAACAATAAATCAAGAAGTGCATAGTAAATGGTGTGGAATATAAAACGAACCGCAACTCAAAAATCTAGTAAAATTTATGGAACGCGTGATTGTTTAAATGGCTAATAATGATCTTTACTGTAGGATGGTATTTAATTTCGTAATAATTTACGTTTATAGATGGCAATCCTAATTTGGCAACGTCCTCATAACCTTATATTACAATTTCATTCAATGGATCTTTATATGAAACTAATAGCACGCCCCTGGGCACTATTAGTTTAATGGCTTGTTGCAATTATTTAACTCATCTCGCTTCATTTTCATTACTGTTTTTATTACTTTTACTCTTAGAGAGAGCGTACATTAATGAAACATCATCAAAAAATGATGAATAATATAGGGACAGATGGTGTGATGTGGGTGAGAAACTTATAAATAATTAATTTCCTTTAATTAAATCACAAAATATGAGGCGCATTATTTTTGTTCTGATTGTGATAGAAAATAAAAAAATCATATTTTATCGCAACCAATTTAGGATAATTTACACGCGACCGGTTCGTGCTTAAACCAATTTTTAATCGGGCAAAGCAGTTATTTACCTTTAAAGTCAAATTGTTATTAATTAACCGAAAATTTTTACCCACTTACTTGTAATACTAATTGTACACTTCTAGTTCTATCCGCTTGAAATGGCATTACAAAATTTGCGTAATACTGTAATTTAGATTTATAATAGTTTGTCTGGTAATATCACTGCTAAGCCTGGTTTAATTGTTCGCTATTAACACTACGTTACTACTGTGTGAAGCTTTGCTTGACCTCAAAATTTGAATATTCATAAAGGTAAAATGTCATTTATTGTGCTGTGTGACTCTACTTTTTATTTGTCTTTGAGACGAAGAAAGGTAGGGCGATCCCATCTTATGTAATGGATTTAATTTACCATATCCTGAACGCATGAATAATAATATTGAGCAAGGTTAGTGCTATTATTGCACGATTTCGTACTTTATTGGCTACGAAAATGTCTCCACGAATTTTATTGTGGTAAACTGTTGATAAACTTTATGAACTTGAAACCATTTTAGGTAACTATCAGTGAGTAGTAAAGTGTAAAAATGTTATTGTTGTTATGTCACTGTTTTTGCGTTTTTAAGATTATCCAATTTTAGACGACTATTTCTGAATAAATTTGATTATGTGACCTTTCCAACAAAATGAAGAGAATGTGTATACAATGCTTTCACCATGGGCGTAATTTTATTGACTGTAAAACGAGCAAATGGGTAAAATAATAAATTTGCAACAAAGTAATGTATACCTACAATCTTTTGTGATCATTAACACTTATGGTGTAATAAAATTAATATCCATGTTTTTAACTTTAATTTTACAATTGGTATTGACATTATTTAAAACTAAAATATTCAAAACAATTTATTATATCCAAACTGTAAACAAAACAAAAAACAACGTTACGATATTTCTGGCCCTGGATTATTATTTCCTCATTTCATGCACCTAAAAAGTTCAGCAACTACCGCTCTAAAAATTCAGATTTTGTTGCCATTACACTGACGTTTACATGCAAGGCAATACATTTAGGCATCAATTAAGGGTATTACATATTACAATTTGTTAATTGATGTAATATTTGAAGCGGAATGAGAATACAGACAGCATAACTAATTCAGATAAATTGAACTAAATCAAATTTGGCTTCAATTGAATGTTTTGACTAAATTTGTTTTGCTATGGTCTTCATTGTTGTTTCATCAAATTTAATTAATAAATTGAATAAAAATATATTTTTTCTCCTAGGAAAAGGAAGTTATTTATGGACACCCGGAACTTAGTTTCTGTCGTGCCGGGTAGTGTGGGACTCTCCTTGCAACCCACCCACTACTAAAACTCGTGCAGTTTGCAGCGTAATTTACGTAATTTCTTCTCTGATTTGTGACCTCTGTTTAGCTTGTTTGTTCTTCCTCTTGTTTTGTGTAATTATGCTGTTTGTAAATGTTATCAATTATATAAGATATGAGGTGTTTTTCGTGGTTGAAATGGAAAAACGAATGTCTGGGCAGTCGAGATTCAGTCGTCATGCATGCATTACGTTAAACTTCCGATTGTGCCATTTGTTATTTAAAATTTTTTGAAAAATATTGAGCAATAAAAATATTTGCCTGCGTTATCAACAAATTATCAAGACTTAATTAAACGGTAGATATTTTATAATTTGACCTTTGATTACAAATCCATCTAATTGTCTCCTTTAAGTTCAAAATGACAATCATTTATACTCCTTATTTTTATGTATACTTCAACTTATTTTTAAAGTTCACCACCTTTCCTATAAAAAGATGACTACTAATCTAAGTATTTAAGGGCATTCTTTTTGACAGTAGCATACAAAAATTGATAAATTTGGCACTGTCGCTAAGAAAATTAAGGAAGGTTCTATTTTTGAGTAGTGTATTAACTTTATCAAATTGCGAAGTTGTAAAGTTAAAGATACCGATTTTAGAAACTTTTAGTTTGAGGACAAAGCATTTTTAAAACACGAGACTAAATAAAATTTGTAATTTGTAATTTTAGAAATTTTTATTTTTAAAACAAAGCAAAAATTTCAGACATCGTTTACCAAAATTCTTAATTTTTGCAATTTTAGTGCTACAGCAATAAAATTTGAGGAAGTTATTATATTAGGGTACCGAATTAACTCTAAATTTTAGAAATTTTATTTTTCAGATGAAACAAAAATTACACAAATTCTATCATACAATTTGTAATTTTAGTAATTTTTGGGCTACAATTACGAATATTGGAGAAGTTACAATCTTTGCTTCGCATATTAACTATACCAAATTGTAAAATGGTAGAGCGAAAAGCAAATTGTAGAAATTACATAAGTTAATATGAGTTTTTTTTTTGGGGCGAAAACGTCAGACCAGTATAAATTCAGCCGTCACGCATGCATCACGTTGAACTTTCGATTGTGCCTGTGTTAACTGAGTGTCAATAAAGTGTTTGTTTCAAATGGTGTACTCATTAAAGCGCAAATTAACACATTTTCTTCTTATTCCACAGAATCAGCATCTCCGAGGGAGCCAAGAAGTATTTACAGGTATAGTAGAATCCGGCCAATTTGATGAATTTACCCTTGTTTTAAAGGTAAGATTGCACTATAGAAAGGATGCTCATTAATTAACAACGAGTTAATTAATGAGCGTCCTTTCTAATTCCCGCAAATGTAAACAAAAAAAGATAAATGTCTTGTACTGAATTTTTCCTAACTTTTTCTGTTACAGATCAATAGGTTTTAGAATATTTTTAAAAAAAATTCGAAGATATTTCCACTTGCCACAATTAAACTAAATGATTTTGCAATTCAAAAGTTTGTTGTTGGTCTCGCTTCTTGTTCTAGGTTACAACGAAAAAGACAAATAATTCTTATCCAGATATTATCCAGATATTATCCAGATTAAAAAAGTGTCAACAAAGGAACCTGTTGAATCGGGAAAAACGCATTGCATACAATATTGCAGTGAATTAACCCATGTAATAAAGCCGCACAGATTTATAATCGAGCTAATAAAATGAAAAGGTAATTGCTTTTTATACCTTCCTTTAAATCCATTACCTAAATTAATTATTTCTGTTGTCCCTGAGAAATAAACTAAATTTATTTTTTTATCATAAAAACTTTCCCAACAAGTCTTTCATATTTATTGTCCTCCAGTACAAAAATCCAATCACATTTATAGAGCAGGTGCGACTATTGACGTAACTACCATAAAAATCTCATGTTTCATAAATAAAACGGTTGACGCTTTTGAAAACAACTAATTAAACTCAACACTTTTATTAATGTTGGTTTGTTTTCCGTATTTATCAAGGTATTAAAGTTCAAACAACACGATTTAGTGTTTCTTTGCTGAAATTGGAACGTACAGAAAAGAGAAAATATTGTCTACATTTCCGTCTTGGGGGATATCGATGCTTATCACGAATCAATCTTACTTTCAGTCTGTGCGGATCGGAAATAACAAATTATAATTTATTAAACTAGCCAGGTAATGTTTTTACGTGCCAGGCAGTACACTTTTACCGTGTGCGGTATTGAACTCTTTTCCTGAGTACTCATTACGGTTCAATTATGACCTTCCGAATAATTCTCCAATAAGAAATTTTATTTGTTTTGAGTAAGTTTAAGTTGACCTTTCGTGCAAGTGCAATAGTGCGAATAGAGTCTTCGTAACAAAAAAATTGCGGCAACACCTTTTCCTGCTACGGTTATTAGCTCGAGCCGGATCTTGAGGTTAGTTGAAAACATTCTTTGTTGGATAAAGTTAAATTTGGTGGTGAAATGAAACAATAACCACAGTAATTGTTAAGAAATGATACGAACAAAGAACTCGAGTATCATGACCGTGTTAACGCGGAACTAGCAGAGAGGAACTTTCAATTTTGTTTGCATCATTGTCTCAAAGAACTCATTACGATAAATCAATAATGACACGAAACAAACACGAGTGCATCGAAATTCATAACAAATCGCACACGAACTACAAAAACAATAAAGCACCGTCAAGGTGCATCACCTTGTTAATTGCAATTGTAAATTTTGTATGCAGAAATCATAACGTGACTGCTTCTGCACTGGTAATAACTAAATACCGTGGTTCTTACAAAATCAACAGTGCCAGCAAAAATCAAATTAGGATGACTGGCTTAGTGTAGTCTTCGCAAATGTCAGTTTGAAAATTCAAGGTTTAAGAAACTGATGAAGCAATTAACCCAGTTTAATGAATGATGAGCAGTTTTGCAACGTGGATAGACTACTTTTGTGAATACTTGCCAACTAGAAAATAAATTATACAATGTTAAATTTAATTTAATGTAATTGTTACCTCATTATTTTTTTACTTCTTTCTCTTTGGGTACGCTTCTTCTAATTACAACAATTCAGGTTCACGGAAATATGAGCTAACGAATTACAGGACGTTATTAGATATTTATTATGGCGCTCACATTCCTAATTATCACATTATTCTAATTGGTAAAAAATCGCACGCCTTTAAAAATGATTTGTTCATTCTAAATTAATTAAAGTCTAAATCGCATTACTGCGACTTAGCGAGTGATTAAAAATACAACATGATAATTATTTAATTAATTTGCAATAAAGTGATTAAGACTGTGATCAAATATGAATTACGAAAACCCAACTGAATATTAACACAGAATATAAATTAATTGTTATTTAATAGTTTTTAATGGGAATTCTAATCTAGATCGTTACTTTGTTCTTACTCGGTTTTGTTGCCGGTTTATTATCATTTTGCATGTATTCAGTAAATATAATTATTGTTTTTAAAAATATTAGTTTTATACATTCATATATAAATACATCCATGTGCCAAGCAAACTAAGAGACAACAAGACATTATGTCGGATGTTATTTTAAACTTAACATTTTATCTCAGATGATAATAATTCAAGTGAAAATAAAAAATTAAAAAAAAAACTAAAAAGTGAAAAATTGCAAAGAACCGAAAGACCAACATTTTCTAATGCTGCTGTTAGAGAAACAAACTTTATGGTTGTTTTTGCAAGCATGATTTTAATATTAATATAATGAATTAGTATAATCTTTTTATTACCATATCAGATGACAAATACATATTTAACTGTTCATAAATCTAATTTTAGAAAAATATTGAGCAATAAAAATGTTTGCATACGTTATCAACAAATTATCTAGACTTAATTAAACGGTAGATATTTTATAATTTGACCTTTGACTATAAATCCGACTAATTGTCTCTTTCAAGTTCAAAATGACACTTTATAATTATTATTATAATGTATATTTGAACTCATTTCTAAAGTTCACCACCTCTGCTATAAAAAGGTAGCTAATCTAAATAAATAAGGGAATTTGTTAGGTAGTAGCATTAAAATTTAGCCTAATTTTAGTGTTGTAACTGTGAAAATTGGGGAAGTTGTTGTAACTAAATTTGATGGCGTTGCTACTCTTGAGTTGTGTAGTAAATTGCAAATTAGTAGAACGAAAAAAACAAATTAGAAACTTTTATTTTTAAGATAAAGCAAAAAATTTCCGACATCTTATTCATAATTTTGGTAGTTTTAGTGATACAGCAACTAAATTTAGGGAGGTTACTACTTTTGAGTTGCGTATTAATTAACTCTACCAAATTTAAAATTTATAGAACAAAAGACAAGAATATTAGAAATTTTTATTTTTAAAATAAAGAAAAAAAATTCCGATATTCTTCCCTACAATTCATTCATTCATTCATTCAATTTTGGTAATTTCAGTGCTGCAAATTTTTTCCGGAGTTTTTAGTGCTACAAATCTTAGAAATTACGACTGATGCGGTTTTCGCCTTCGTTTTTTTAGCATTTTTGTTGCTATCCTCTAAGATTGTGAAAATTCGACTAAAATTAAGAACAACAATTAAGCAAAATCAGGAACCCTTGTAGAATATTTCAGTTTTCATAAAAAATCATTTAAAAAATCCGCTTGGTTCTCGAGATATTTTATTATAAATTTACATTAACATAAGCAAAATACAGCTGCAATCCCCTTAACTATTAGCTAATTAGATAGCTCATAAAATCAGATTAAAATCTGCGTAGGTAGTATAATTATTTTTCTTTGTGAATAGGTTCATTATCTCTAATTATGTTTAATTTTGAATTTGTTTACCAACACCCCCGAATTTTTAAAGCAGACTTTAATACGAATTTATTTGTGAATTTTCACAGTCGAGATTTTCTCATTATTGTGACAGATATTAAAACAAGAAACGGAAAAAACGTATCCAAGAGCGAAACTCTAGGGACTGGAGACGGCATCTTCGTGATAATTTAATTTAAATGGACGTATCATCTCTTTTTTCGCGAGTCTGTATTTTTAGCCAGTTTTTACTGTACAAGAGAATGTCACAGAGAAAATGATTGGTAAATCGAATTTGGTAATTTATCGTTTGTCCCGTTGTCGCCCTCGGCATCGCAAAATCGCCCTTCAAATAGGTGAAAGGAGAGTAATACGTCCAACAATTTACTAAATACACCAGCGATTATTAAAATAAGAAATGTTGAGTTTGCTCCACGAATTGTGAGTCAAGCAAGGCCGTTCGTCGCGTCCGTTGCGGATTTTCGACAAGGTCGTAATTTTTTTACGAAATCGCGATTAAATAATGCGTCTACTCAAACTGTAATAAACACCAAAAAAATCACTTTTAGGAAGTGGCAACACAAAGTTTCCCAATCGAAGTTTTAGAGAATTTCTGATGCTTGAACAAACACGTTGTGAAGGTTCGGGAGATTTATCGAACAAAAGGGTTTAAATTTGACACTTCGATACGCAGTGGAGAAGTTTCGTAATTTTCTTAAACCAAAATGAAAGGACCTCACTTTTTCTATTTTTCGAAAGGTTTGCTCTTTCACTTCCGACTACGAATATTAAAATCTTTTAAATGACATGGTAAATGTCCATTCGTTATACGTGCTAATCTCAAAATTGATTCTGCTATGTCCACCTTGGCCTGACAATTGCTACTTGGTATTTATTAAAAAAAATTCGAGTGATTTATAGATTCGCTTAACCGCTTTTAATTAAATGCGTGGAGAGAAAAAAGTATAAATCATTGAAAACCACTAATCAATTTTGATAATGTAGTAAATGAGATACGTTTTAATGGATTTGAAATACCACTCGGAATGCCGCACTGACATAATAACACCGATTGTAATTTTCAAGGAGTCGTAATGGCTACTGCAGCCTTAATTGCAAGAATGATCTACATTAACTTTTCAATTTTTTTAACCTTACAGTAATTTATAATTATGGGCACAATTGATATCTTATATCTAAAACAAATGACCGAAGCAAAATTTGTGACCTTGTTTGTGCCCCTTCAAATTTCATAATTTAATAAGTGACACGTGTGTTTATTTTTCACTTTCTGAAAAGTTCATTTTAATGGTATTCAAATCGTATTTATGGTGGGACGTTTCTGTTTGCATTGATTATGTAATTTATTTTTATTTGGTTAGCTGATTCGAAAATTAAAACTTTTCAACACTGAATCGTGCAGTAAATAAACCTGAATAAGCTCTCATTATCAATTGTTCACTTTTACCACACATTTGCGAGCAACTTTTTTCATTTACAGCAAAAAATTAATTTCATTTTACATAAAAACTTTCAAATTTAGACACAATTACTCAATTTTGATTGTGAAATTAATCACATTGATTCAATCAATCAGGTTTAACGTAGATGTACGACAACACTATTATTCTAATTTCTACATAAGTACATAATTAATTATCTAACTGTGAGTTACGCTTGTTTACAAACAACACGTGTCAATTCCGCAAAAAAAATTAATAAGGAATAAGACAAATTTAGTTAAATAAATATACTGACAATATAATTACCGAACTGATGGGTAAAATTAATTTAATTTAAATTCAATTCAATTGTACATAAAAAGTTGTTATAATTATTATCTTGTCACATTATCATAATTTCATCAAACCGTGATTAATCATTTATTTGCAACTTCATTATGTAATCACAAACTATTTATTTTTATTATAGTCCCTGCATTTATGTCTAATCTAAATTATTTTAAAATGCAATTCGTCATTATCATATTACAACATAAGGTGATTCAACAGATTTAATAATTTTATTGAAACCTTTGAAAATTATATTCTTGCCTGTCAATCTAAACAAGTTTTCACTTTATTGGACTCTTTAGCCTCTTAGCAGATTGGATTTTCTAAAAGTTTCAGTAGTTCTTGAATCCTCTCAACACAAAGAAAATATTTCTTTTAGTCTTCAGGTTTTAAGGCTTTCCGTTTTGCTTTTGTTTATATATTTTGTAGTGGGTCACAGATCAGGACATGTTTGAACTGAAAAAATATTTAAACCCTTTTAAATTTTATTTTAAGACACGTGTATGAGTAGAATGTCATTTTTAATACAGTTAGAAAAAAAAATAAGTCAATTAATTATAAACTAATTATACATGTCCTGGCATAAAAAATCTTTAAACAATAAATCATAGTCGGTTGAGTTATTCAGTATACCTCATTGACATTTTTAGTTTGACTTTTAGACATTAAAGTTCTTTTGTTGGTATTAATTACTACTTATTAAGTGATATTTATTCTGATTTTAAGATCTAGAAGTAGATAAGTCTCGATTAAAATCAACCTACGAAGCAGTGTTGTTGTTTATTACGTAATGCTGCAGTATTTGAAAAACAAACTTTTCCATTATTAAGCAAATAGTATTAACCTACATATTTTATAAATTAAAAGTAGTTCCGGTCGTTTTGTTCTATGGAGACATTTTGTTCCATCAAACTGATTACGATAGATGTTATGTTATGACAAAGTTGAGATCGACAGTAATACGAGACAATGGTTTTGATATCTTGGCATTTATGTTCATGTACTTTCATTTGAATATTTTGTGCATCGAGTAATAAAAATGTCAAAATCGATGATACGTGACTTGTCAATGTACAAGCCAATGTACCCAATTAAGTAATAATTGTTCAATGTAATCGGCATGCTCCCAACGGCCTCGCCGTATCATCTTCAATGATGCCATTAACCGTGTGGATTACTTTCAAATCGTAACCCGATTACAAGAAAATGTTTAAATTTCTTATTAAATGCAATTATGTTGTTTGTGTCGTAATTAACAATCGTACAGACTCTATTAATGGCATGTCACTATCCCAATGAGCTTGTTTTTACACGTTCTTTGTGAACTAATCGATTCGCCACTGTTGCACAATTGCGTCAAAAATCCGAAAAAACTTTGCTCCGGATGCATGTTTCGCTAGCCCACTTCTGACATGTTACAGTCTAGTAATTTTTTTTCGACACACTATTAATCCACAATTCGGTGTGTGCGATTGGTCTCGAGATATGTTGCTTGTTTCGTACACATTGTGCATTAAGTTTTGTAATAATTCGGAATGTTGGCCTCTGGAAAGGTGGAATTAGAAATCGAATGTGAATTGCTTGGCTCTAACAGCTTGGAACAGTAGAAGAGAGAGATCGGGGCTATAACACTAACCGCCCGCACTAACGTCCTTGTCAAGGATATCAACTACCGTCAACACTTCTTTCGGACGAAGCACTCTACTGACATCTCGTGGTTTTCGCTGAAATATCGCCAGGAACGGGTTCGATCGATACTGTCTGGATTTTTTCGGGAATTTTCTTCATTGCTTTTTTGTTACGTAACTGGGAAAGAATAATGAAGGACTGCAACAGACGGTTTGTTACGTCCGAGACAAAGAACCAGTTAATAAGATTCCCATTATTCACTTTAATTACATTCTAAATAATTTCAATTTTTGAACAAAAAATAAATAAACCAGTTCAACAGTTTTTACAACATTGTTATTTTACTATCAGGCGAAAAGACCGATCGTGTTGAAATCTCTTTTAAATAGAACGGGAAGAAGCAGACGTTGAGGTAGGACGATAATATGCTCGACGTGTCTGAGAGTGTTAACAGTCAACAATAGTTTCAATTAACTACTCGGCTTACTAATATTTTTCTTTTATTTCAATTGACTTAATGACTTCTGATACAAACAGACGGATGTTAGTAATACTATTCCTTTGTTGCTCGTTATTAATTTCCTTTTGTTTGGTTTATAGCCCGCAGAGAATGGAATCGCTTGCAGGTTTTGCACAAGCTTACCATCAATTTATTATTCGCAAAAATCCAGGTAAAACTAATGTTTCTTTTAGATTTCGATTTGAGAAATTCCAATAAGCAAATAAATGTAATCTGAAGAAGTTGAGAAAGACGATCCAATATCTTTTTTAATTTTGTTACTTTCCTTACCACTGCTCTAAAAACGTTTTGAATCAATACAATTTGTTATTTGTTACACAACAATTTGCAAACAAGAAATGTTTCCCTTTTTATGATGCTGCAACGTTGACTATGCACTTTCCTCTTTCTCGGCTACATTTCGTTATTTATTTCCTTTTGTAGTTTTACTTGCAATAAATATTCACTTGCGTATACAAAACTCTTTGATATAAATTTAATTTTCAGACTTTTACAGTTACTAGCATTCACACGAGTTTTAATAACACCATTCATCACGGATATTTCTGTTATTCGTTTTTTGCAGTTACGGTTTATTAAACACCTTACATTTTAAATTACATTCACAAAGAACATTTTCATTCTCTTTACATTCATTGCATGTGTGTCAAAATAAGCCAGTGTTAACTCACTCAAAGTTAATGCTTTGTCATTACTTAACTATTTCAAATTTCCGACATTAAGCTGAGCTTTTTGAACTATTTAAGCTCATGCACTATGTGAAGTTGTGCTTACCTCGCTGAAAGCCCTAACTGACAAAAAGCTTCTCATTTTCAACTCGCAACAAAGTGTAAGTTTAAATTATTGTAAATTCATTCCGTGCGCTACTGTTTGAATAATTCATTCTGTCTTTCGGTGAGTTATGAAAAAATACAAAAGAGCCAGAAAAAGCTCGATAGAAAAAACTGCATCGATTTTCTCTGTTCCTTTCAGTGTGTAATAAAAGAGAAGGTGTTGACAACAACTAAGCAAATCTAATGCATGAATCTGTTGCTACCACACCCAAGCTTAGGCGAGTCCTTGATTGTTTTTATCTGTTGTTTTCGTTCAACCAAGTCCGTTCGATATGTTAATTTGATTGTTTAATATTATTTACTTGATATGCTTGTCAGTCCACATTCGCTGAATAAAATCGATTCGACCCTGACCCACATTTTTTGGATATTTTGAATTTTCACTCTTAGAATCAGAAATGCACAATATGGAACTGCAAGGAATATACTGCAAGGTACTAAACGAACAGAAGTACGAATAATAAAATGTATCTAATTTAAAATTCAGATGGCGAGTAATTTGGTCTTCAGCACCAGGAAAATATATTTAATAGTTGTAATAGCTACAACTAGTACTTAACTTAGTTAATAAAACCGTCGTAAAAAGATAACTGTAGATAAATCTAATTCTTATGTAAATACTTGGCTTGTAAAGAGCTCGATTTTCTTAATCCAAATTTCAGTTTTTTGGAGTCAGTTTCTGTAACGTTACAAAGTGTCAAAATGGTTTGTTAAATTTTCAATATAAACAGAATAATAGCTCGATAATCGCTTACGCAGCACGGGCCTGTCCGATGTATTTACAAAAGTTGCAATTTGTAGGTTAACGATTTTATAGTTATGAATATCAACGCAATCATTTGCATACACGGTCAGAATATAACTCACTGGTAATATATTTTACTAACCTTTATAGCAAATAATATATAATTATCTTAATCCACCGTAAATGTCATCAGTACCAACCTCTGCTTAACAAAAAAAATTCGTTGGACCATCACAATTATCATTTAATCGTGACATTTATGACTCCATTCATAAAAACTCAGTTGAGGAATTCGTAGAAAAACCAAACATTTGTTTTTCAAGTTTCAAGGTTTCCAAATTAATTAACAGTGAGTTTAGAACTGCATTTTCAACCTCTCAAGTTTATTGTGCTTATGTAATGATGCAAATCATGTCGGAAAAGAACGCTCCTAAAGTGCATATAAACGTGAGAATGCAATTAAAAAGTCGATACAGCTTTAAAATGAAAATTTCCAAGTAGATATTATCGAGCTTTTCTGTGCCCCTGGTTTACTGCATGGTTTATAAAATGCGCCGTTAAGTTTAAGGATTTATTTTATCCTGTAATTAAAGTAGAGATGTAATTAGTATAAATGACGGTAATTAAGTTCTTTACAATTTTTCCTGAAAAAGTCACTTTGTGCGATACAACTGTGGTTGGGATAAAAGAGATTGAGTGCTTTTATGGAAGATTGATAGACTCCCACAGAAAGATGCGACAAAGTTGTTGAACCCGGAACAATAGTATTGTAATAACGACAAGACGTTAATCCAAAGTCTGGGATTATATGCAAATTAGAGAGAAGACATGCAGACAATTATTCAGTTATTAAAAAATCGTGTGTTATGTCATTTTTCAAGTTACTTTCATTACATTACGTTTTTATTTCATACCCTCCAATTCCTAACTTTGCAGGACTGATTTCAGGCCGGTAAATTGCTACTATGTGGGACTGACTTGATATTGGTTTGTTCTATTTTGTTAACAAAACTCATCGTCCTAAAACAGCTTTAAAATTTTTACAAATTTTTTTTTACAAAATTATTACAATTTTTAAAAATTTTCTGCAGGGAAATGAGGTTTAGGCACATGTTACAATCAAATTTACAAGTATTATCCTATTTTTTTTTAATTTTGCCATATAAAAACGCTCAACCGTCCAAATTGCGAGAATGAAATATCCAACAGTGTAAAGAAAAGGACTAATCCCAATGAAAACAAAATTTTAATTGAAATTATTGATATAAAACCGTCTGGCTATTTTTTGTGCGTTGTTGATTTACAGGTAAATTGCGCAGTTCACACGATTGTTTACTTTTACCTGCTACAGCCATGTATGTATAAAAATGACATGAACTGCAAAATTATTGAAGTATTTTAGTTTAATTACAACATTTGTAATTCAGAAAGTGCCAGCTTCTATGTTGCACTTTTACCTTTTACTTTTGTAGGTAATTCGCTTATTATCACTTTTACTTATAATTTTGGTCCTCTCTTTCACATTTCATATGTCGTAACATAATAAATAATTATTAATTGGATTACTTTATATGGACTTTTATTGACAAAATTGGTCATTCCATTTCCGTTTGTTTCTCTTTTAGTGGTTAATAACCATTATTCTATCCATAAAAAGCCCCATTCAACGAATTATTATTTCGTTGCTTATTAGGCTTTTTCCAGCAACTTTCACTATGAAAAGAGCTTTTATAAAAGCTTTCCTAAGATATCTAGACAAATGTATATTCACGGATTTATGTCATATTTATTTTAATTTCCCTAACTTTCCAATTATTCTCACAAATGATATTAAGACGAGAACAGCCTTTTCCGTAATCCAAAACCTGAAAAAAAAATTCAACCGTTTCAAATATATTAGATTTAAGTCAATATAACTTAATTTCAATAATCATGTTTCTACTTTCTCTGGAAAACAAATAAAAGTATTACCTTGACATATAACCGGTTTTCTTTAATACAAAAACTAAAAACTGATATGCAGCTTTTTCAATTGTATTTTTTCAACAGAAAATCTCGTTGTGCAGCTGTTGATAATTGAATACGACATAAATTATTTCTGGTATTGGTAATTACATGATGGCTCTGGCAGCTACTGTAGTTTTAGTAAGCAATATTCCAAAATCCAACTAAATTAGTGCCGTCATCGATATCCTCTCGCTCTTGATCAAAAGCGAAGTTTAAAGACCGACGCCAGTTTTGAAAAAAAATCCCCACAAGTACCTGGTAACCCGCACAGAAATTCGTTAATTAATTAGTTCTGTTCTGGTCCTAAATGTGGTGCTTTGAAGTGAATCGATCCGTGTTAACATTTCCTGTCAACTTTGATGCCCTTGATCTGCAGTAGTATTTGATTAATAAAGCGCCGTGTCACCGACGTCAAGGTCGAAAAAGACAGGTCAAAAATCCAACATTATTGACAAATCACTTTCACTGATCGTCTTTACGTGAACAGGTGTGATCGTTTGTTTCTCAATCTTCAAGGGGTGGGTTTGCACGTTTGCACATTATTCAGTTTCACGATTCTAGCCTGCAACTTTAATTTATTGGAGAGTATATTGTTTGATGGACGATGTGAAATTGACGGTTTGATGATTGTTCGTTGCAGAATCAGAACACGAGGATTGTGAGATTGGACGTCGAAGGACGGAAATCTATTTGTGCCAGACAAGCGAATACCTTGGGAATGAAAAGGCAGTTTTGCTAAATTTTAGTTTTATTGAACCCTTTTTTCGATAATGAGTAGGTAAATTTCAAGTGGCCTTTAAAGGTAAATTTATAACTATTTTTAGATGCTTTTTGCTACCGTGTTATAATCTAGTCTTAGTTGACATTTACGCAGTTTTTAGCTACTCTCAGTTTTTGTGTTAGCCATTTAAAAACTCATTTGCTTCGGTAAATGTATGAGCAAGCTACCGCTTTATAAAACATGGTTTCACATTTTTACATTATTAATTACGATCATCGATTTCTTGTCATCGAAATTGGTATTTATTACTCACCTCAACATCTTCTATTAGCGGTTACACGCAAAAGATTTTTTCTTGTGTGATGAGATTCTTTAAATATTTGCTCTTCGCTTTAAATATTTATATGAACTCATTTTAAATCCGTCGGTCTTTTTATTATGTTTGATTTTTAATCCGAGGTTTAATTTAAATTAAGCGATTTAAATCTCCGAATGAGCTGGAATTGTAAAGCCCTTTAAAACATTTCCATTGAAATAAAAAAAACTCTTTTCAAACACACCTCATCATCAGTGGTGTTAATGTAAAACAAGAAGTCAAGATTTTTTTGGTTTTTATGATTAATGCTTAAGTAAAATCGCACAGACATTCATTTTGTAGGAATGTATTTTTTGATAAACAAATCAATTAATCAATCAGAGTTAATTAAGTCATTGACACCTCGTTTTTACATTGATAACAACAAATGATAGCCTCCCGTACAAATTCCGTCTATAACTTTAATTTAATAACATAGATACTGTTATAAATATAGTTATAAATTTTGCAACATTCTGTTATGATATGATATTTTTTTATAATGTTGTAATTCATTATGGATCGACACGGTGATGCTTTTTAAATAAGACATGTCAACAACTTTGTGATGAGATTTACACAGCACTTAGAAGATGCAATCTTTGAGGAAGTTTGCGGAATTAATAGTTCAATTACCTGCGTTGCGTTGATAACAATAGCTATAAAAATGCATTCTTAAATGTCACAAGTTCATTTTTGTAGTGTAACCAGGTAAGATGCATAATATGCATAATTTGTCATGTAAATTCATAATGTATACAACAACTACACAAATAAATCACGAATTAAATGTCAAAATTAATAATCTGAAAGTCATATTGCACATTTGGGTGAACGTGTCAATGCAATAAAATTAACTTCCTGCCATTGCGCACCATAATGGCGCGATTCAACGCGGTATTTATGCAGCATTTTCACGTTTTTGTATCCTAAATTGCAAATGAATTACCGAGCTACTGCGTATTAAAATAATGTTTTTGGAAAAAAATAAAAACAACGAGTCATCGCATGATGTAAAATTCCCGCTAGCCAAATTAATCCACATTTTTCTGCTCCATTATTACTTAATAAATAATTAGTTGGTACAGTGAATGTTCCCGGAACAATAACATCATGCAAAAAACGTTCAACCAAGAAAACGTTCACTTAACTTTTGTGACTTTCATCGCGCTCGATGTTTCTTGTAAAAACAAAAAGCTATCAAACAAAACACGGAAATTACTTTGGATAAAATCACCGCGCAAATTGGGTTCAACAGAAAACACAGGCAAGCTTTTGTGGTTTTATTGAAGAGTATTAATAATTCAACAAGTTACGTATCGCATCCAGACATCTCCATTTATCGGGCAGATAGAAGGGCTCAAAAACGTGAGGAAAAGGCGTGTCGAAGCCCGTGACTCTCACGACAGGTGCCTCCAGATGTAAGAAACATTCCTCCTTCAAGAAGAATGACAAACACAGTGTAATTACGTAATGACTCCTGTTCTGCATGAATATTGATTAACGTGCATGTGACAGCAGATTAGCACATGTGAAGATATTTTTTGGAACCGCGATAATGCAAAGTTCTGTGCGGCAGCCAGATAAACTCAATTTACAGGATGTTTGAGGTTGTGGGTGCCGAATTTTAAACGTAGATAAATCAATAATAAATCGTACCGTGGCTTCACATTTTTTGTACAAAAAAGGTCTGCCTTGTTTACGTTCGAATGACTTTTTGCGCTTGCTTATTGAAAATTTACATAACTACTAATAACCTTCTTCTTTCGTCTGGAAAACACAATTTGTAAAGTCCACAACTCCCTTATTTTGAAGACTGTAAGTATCCACAACACCAAACACCCTGTTTTTGTACTTTTATAGTTCCTACATTTTTCAGAATCGCGGGAATCACATTGCTGATGCTTTTTAAGGTTCAGAGAGATCAACTAATTTATTGGAACCTTAGTTCTGCCTTGCTAGCAAACATTGAAGTAAAAATTCTAAATTGTTTGTACACACAGTATTTCCACCTCAAAAATCTTGTTTTGATTTATTGGTACACGACTAGACCGATTAATCACGAATATCATGATGGATTTTATCTCGAAATTATACAAACAGTTGTACGTTTCTAGCAATGTGGAAAAAAACGTTCGCAAATGGTGTCTGCAACGCGTGTCTTGTTTGTTTCGTAACTCCAAAAAAATCTTCATATACTTAACATGACTTTGATGAGCTAATCCAACAGACACGTAGACAGATTAGGTAATATTTATGATGAATATGCGATATAAAGCCAAACCTGAATCGTTGCAGCTAACTCGGCTCCAAATCCCCCAGTCAAAGGAGCCTCATGCGCTATTAGAACTCGTTTCGTTTTCTTGACAGACTGAAAAATTTGCAATAAATCAGATTACATCCAATCAATAACTTCTCTATATTCGAACAAAGAACCACCTTCAAATCGAATTATTTGTTTCTCAAACGCGGTATTGAAGTGGGTTTCCGGTTCCTTAAGCATCTACTCTAACCGGATTCAAGATAAATTATTTCCATCAGTCCACACCACGGTCAATTCAATTAGGTAAATGACGAGGCTAACAGATTCTCGATAATTGTTGACAGAATTGGAATCGAAATTTAATGGATTTATGCACGATTGAATCAAATTAGATATTAAAAATTGTATTGCATCACAAAGAAAATTTCGTTGAAGGTTACCTGACAGACGGTACTTCGGTCCCAGGGTAAAATGGAAACGAGATCTATAACTTCACAGGAGATGTCAAATTTCGTTTTGGCCAAATGGGCTACTTCTAAGAGAACATGCACCTGTGTGCCCCAGCCAATAAGTGTCACTCGGTCTCCTGGAAAAATATAATAAACCGTAGATAATTATGAGAGAATTTATTCTAAGAGATCATTCTAGGAAATTGTACGTTAATGAATATTGTTCGGTGTTCAAGTAGCGTAAAATAGCTCATTAATAAATAAAACATCAAACCAACCACCACATATCGAGTAATGGGCCACTTCAAACTTGAAACCCCACTTAGTTTAACAGCCGAAGAGCGGCTTTGTACAATTTGATATCACTAGTGTTACTTAACGACGGTGATAGTAATTGCTAATGCTAATAAATAGCGGATTAAATGATCATTTTTAACAGTGTCGACACTAAGTTTCCAGGTATAATAAATCATCTGTTAATTAGTCAAGATCTATTCGTGCTTTTATCACTTTTGCATAACAAATGTCGATCTTAATTTAAAATCTCCTTGCTTATCGGTAATTATTTCTAAGTCCTCATTAACTGCTCCAACACAATTACTTATTGCAAACAGCCGTCCAAATTAGTATCACACTTCTATTTCATCAACTTTTATTCAGACGTCGCTTTTATACGTTCTAAAGATGGAATGGAACATGATTAGTTGAGTGCAGTCGCGTCTCTTTGACCTAGTATTAGAAATTAACAGTTTTCTTTTTTGAATATTTTAAGCTGATATCAAAACAGCCCTTTGAAGCACACATACTTTAGAGAGAAATTTCCTAAGTGCTTTTTCCTAGAAACTTGTATAGTTTGAAGAGGCCCAAATATTATTACTCCACATTATTAATAACAGTGAAGAATAACTTGGAAAATAAACAATTCCACGGTAATAAACTTCATTGTTTAATTTCTAGAAGTTAATTTGGTTTATTGTCATATTGTTAAAAAGATTACGAGTGTTTTCAAACAGTGATAAAAAATCCCGATAGTAAAGTGTTTACTTAAATTTTTTAAGGAAGTGGTGGTTGACTTCGTTTAGATTACGATAATAAAATTAATAATAAAAGGTACGTGTACCTAGAGTATTTTTTAACGAACAAACAGTTGTTACATACAATTATTTTCCAATGTAAAAGACAAGTTAACATTTAAAAATTGGTTTTAAGCAGATGAAAAGTACCAAACATCCTCAACATTCAATTGGAACTGCTTAAGGCAGTTCCTATCGACTGATCTAACAAGATATTACCTCAGTTTTCAAGAGATCTCGTTAGATTTGAATTTTACAAAAATGTAATTAAAAATGGTTTGAACTAATTAAGGAGGCAAGTTTGTAATCACAGATTCAATCGTTACAATAATGGTAATACTTTAATTGAATCAAAATTAATCCCTTCTGATCCGTGATAATTAAATTCTCACTATTGTGCACAAATCTCGAGCCTTGCTGCTGAACTCCTTCCCTAATTTATTGGATTGTAAGAGGCAATTAAACCAATAGATGGAGGTTATTTATAAACGCGAACTTCAGGATTGTAAGGAAACAAATTAAGTTCAAGTAGATCCTCTCACGTGCCAAGAAACCGATTTCGTTTGTGATAAGTGACACTAATTTCAAAATTACGTTTACGATATACCTACTAAGATTAGGGTGCGAACTGTGTAACATTCAACAAGTGGAGCAACAGAAAAGCAGAATTTCTAGTTACTTTCCGATTCCCCTTTGTGTAGAATTCCTTACTTTATCCAACAACTGGGTCACACGGTTGCGTGCTTTTGGTAAAGATATCAGTGCCTGTTTATTTCGCAGACTATCTGTCATTTCCGTATTTGGAACTTCCAGTTTATTTAAAAACCACAAAACCACTCGTTGCAAAGAGAAAATAAAATTGGATTTCACCCACACGTATCAAAAGGACGTCAACACACAAAATAAAACTGAGCTTTTATGTGCCACGCGATAAATCAAGAGCAACGATTTATTAATTTATTCAATCGACATGAGGAATTTAGTCGGTCATTATTTATACTGTGAAAAAGCAAAACGGATTTACTGTGTCATAAAAGGCATTGCGAACCGTACAAGCTAAAATATTCTACGCAGTTTATTTTCCTGCTGATCCAGGGAATGTTATTACGTTTTCAGACATATTTAAACAAGGCTCGCTTTCCAGGGAAAACTTATCTCAACCACAAATACCTTTAAGCAAAACATCCGCTCGTCCTATGGGGAAAACGTAGTCCTTGACTGGCACTTCCTCTACCGCTGCTCTATACAGAGCTTTCGGTTCAAAAATAATACAGGGATCGGGATCTCGGATGCAGGCCAGCAGGAGTCCTTTCGCTTTGATTGGACCGCGAGGTACGACTACCTGGAATTGCAAAGATCAGTGTGGGTTGCCTACTTAAACACACTGAAAATGAAACAAATAATCACGTCAATGTGTATGTACATACATACAAGAGATACGCATTATTGTTGCGAAAAGATTACAATTACGTAAGAATAAAATATTAAATGTTAATCAGAGTCTAAACTAGAAATGGTTTTATAGCATGCAAAGTCTTGCAGTCAGTCATGCCTTTTCTAATAATTCATTTTATGCAAATTTCTTTGAAATCATTTCCGTCCTTTCATATTTCTCTGATTGCAATGACATGCGACATTTCGGTAATCCTGTTTAGTGGTAATTTACCAGCGGTACATAAAATTCCCAGTTTGTTGTAAAATATTGACAATCCTTGATAAGTTCGTCAGAGTTGTGTCCTGTTATAATTAAATTTTCCTTTATGGTGCACATGGCATTTGTTGCGAAACTTCATCAGCTCTAATGAATTTCGACAGCACTGCAATGAAGACCTTAAACGAACCTTTAATCCTGGCGTATGAGCAAAATAAGCTTCAGGACTCTGAGAATGGTAAAGTGCGCCATGTCCGACAGCTCCGCAGGGCGCCCTGACAGTTAATTTTCCGCAGTCAAATTGCCCCCCGCTTCTATATCTCATTTTGGCCGCTTCATTGACTAACTGCAATCTGTTTTGTCAAATTATGTTACCCTGCAATTATGATTGTTAAACCTGGTCGAATGCCGGAAATATGTAATCAGCAAACTGAATCTCAGCTATTGCTGTCGAACCCATGTTGGCGGCACCGATCGCAAAACCAACAATTCCTTGTTCACATAATGGGGTGTTGAATACTCGACCAGCACCGTATTTAGATTGAAGACCCATTGTACACCGGAATACTCCACCGAATGCGACATCCTCCCCGAAAACTAGAGCACTTTGATCGGAGTGCAAGGCTGTTTCCAAAGCGCTATTGATGGCCTGGAACATGTTCATTTTTGTCTTCTCTCCTGAAATTTCTATAGTTTACACAGATAACACTTTACAGCAATCCAACATGTTGTGTTTTGTTCTTTTGAGTGCCCACTTCCTATAACAATGTTTAAAATGTGTCAACATTTGATGGAAAATTTTCATTTTTAGAACTTTTATGGAAACCCTTGACTTTAACACGCGTTGGGACGACATTTTGGGATCTTATTAAGATATGAAATTAATTGTTTTAGGCATTATACGAAGTTTTGTACAGTCTCACTAAATTATTCACGGAGTTCACGTCCAAAGTTTAGGTAGTGCACGTGAACACTTCGTAAAACTTTGCTCCGGGATATTACAAGGCATCCCAAATTTCCTACTGAAAAAAATCTGGTAACAAAGGTTGTAAAGGAAGTTAAGTCGAAGAGCTAAAAATTTTAATTATAACATTCCATTCCATTTCAGAGTGGCTGGAATTCCAGTAAAATTGCTTAAATCTGTGGTGCGTTCATTAGAACAATTAATTTACAATCGTGCACAATAATAAGCGTTGCAGGTCACAGCAAAAATTTAAATATACATTCGCTTTTAAATAAAGAGTAAATCATTGTCACCGCTTCTATGTATAATAATAAAGCATTACAAGAAAACAATCAACACGTTCATTTACCTTTGATGGGTGACTCTGGATCGGCTGTGTAAACAAAATGGTTTCGTTTACTAATTAAACTGTGAATTACACGTAGTTCGTGGAGGGTTTGTTTAAAACACAAGCTGCAGATTTTATTGAGCGCCATTTCCGAGAGTTTTTCTTTGAGAAACGACACAAATCAGTCCCACTAAACCACGTTGTATTCTTATTGTTATCTGAATGTTTAAAATTACGAAAAACCCGAAGCCCACCGACCTTGATGAACTCGCATTATCATTATCGTTATAATGGCACAATTTACATTATTACTGGTCGACTACAAGATGGTAGTGATAGTAGGAAAGTGGAAATAACAAAGTGTCGTCATTTTGTACGAAATTATGAAAATAATAACAAGTTGATAGTGAGGAGATAGAGAGAGTGTGATAAGGAGCCGTGGAATGCTGGTCATCTACCTACGAAAGTTGTTTTGATTCAGTGGGATTTCAAAAAGTGGTTTTAGGTTTATCGATTTACAAAACTAATTAATTAGTTGAAAGACTGGGAAGTTGGAGGGATCAGATAAGTAATTAAAGAACACAATCCTGTGCAAGCTTTTATCCTTCAAACTAAATTTCCTATTGTAATGCAACTTAAACAATGTCTAGTGCTAAATCCTACTGGCTTCCGGGCGATCCTATTTTCCCCGTTTGAAGTTTCAACGCTTCCAACTATAAAATAAGAAAAGTTGAGACCTTAACATACTCTGTTCTTGTAATTATATACCTCCTCCAATAACGCTTTTTCTTTTATCGCTGCTCGCTGTAATAAAACTTTAACTTTGTTTAACAACTGCGTCTTCTGTTCCAATTGTTCTCTAACTTGAGCCAACTCAACTGATAAAACGCTTACACTATCAGTAACAGGTTTGTTTTGGACAGCTTTCATCGCTTTAATCTCCTCTTCCAATTTGGTGACCTTTTGAACACTTTCACAGTATTGCTCTTTAAGCCTCTGATGGTCTCTTTTCAGCTTATCGGCAGAGCCCTACATAATAAAACAGAAATCGATAATCCTGTAGAGAAAAAAAGGTTCGATTCATTACTGTGCGATCTGGATAAAAACGTTTTCCGGTCAACAACCTCTTGTTTTCCGCTTGTAGCTTTTCTACCACTCTTTTCAAAACAAAGATGGTTCTTTCCAGCTCGCTGACTTTTTTAGCGTCGGTTTTTGGGTTTAAGGCTACGTCTGGATTTATGCTCTCAACATTTTCCTTCTTTAATACTTCAATGTAGCTGAAACGTATTAAACGCGATAATTACGGAAACGTTGAAGGGGATTATTACTTTTCTAAATGCTGGATTTGTTCGCGTAAATGAGGTAGCTCTTTTGTGGATTTCTCGAGATCTAATTTCAGTTCCAAGTTTTCTGCTTCTAGACAAAGATTGCTCTTTTGTAGATTCGACACAGTATTGTTGAGACGTTCTAATTCTGCCCGGACTTCCACAGTGCCCTAAAAAATTGATAATTAAACTAACTGGGTTTTAACCAATCAACGCATTATTGTTTAGTCCAAACAATGAGGCGGCAATGTTGGCTAATTTCACCACTGTAAAATTAGAGCAACTCATTAAAGAATTTATGCTCTATAAAATTCATTACAACGACCTTGTAATCATGTTCACAAATTTCATACGTTCGGCTAGAGCGCAGACAATGTTTCATTAATTAAACTTTATTGTGTTTTAAAATTTTTGCTGCATTGTGGATATTTAAAAATTATGTAAAAAGAGAAATAAAATCATCTGCCTGCGCTTCCGATATTCTTTGTTCAGTTTTAATTAAATTGACCACGTTTGTAAAGTTTAACAAAATTTACTTACAGAATAAGAAAATTCTTATTCATTTAGTTTCTATAAGAGCAGCACGAGTATCTTCCTTCAATAGCTTCATAACTTTTAATTAATAATATCTACTAGCTAAAACCTTATTATTAATAGAAATTATTAAAAATTTCATAAATTTGTACCTGAAAGCAAAAACAGCTTAACTCCATTTTTGGGTAAAATGAGTTAATATCAGATTATGAATGTTAAGAACGTTGTGTTTGCAATGGCACGTAAAAAAATCTAAAAAATTAATATATCGCAAAAATACAAATTAGAAAATGTATTAACTCCATCCTACAGTGAGAGTGTTAAGTGACTAACTCCTTTCTCACTAGTATTAAATCAAAGAAGCCTTGCAAAAAAATGGAAATTTTGGAAATTTTGAAAACACTCATCAGCCTTGCAAAGTATGTCGTTTCTAAAATATATTTCAGATGAGTATAAAAAATATTTTAAAAACCTTCTTCATAGCGCTGAAGTTGAAGATTTTTGAAGTTTTTTTGTTAATTGGTTCGTTATTGTTTGATTTTTTAATGTTGTTTTGTGTATTTTGTTGTTACATATTTGTTAAATTATATTAAAAATTTGACAAAGCTTTTATGAGTAGCAACCTGAGAATTTCAAGCTGTAAGCTTTTCTATCAACAAATTATATTAAAATATTTGATATTCACTTTACATTACGTTACATAAAAAATTATTACGAAAAAAAAAATGAAGTTAGCTATGAAAAATGAGTTAGCTCAAACTAAGCCACAATCGTTTAGAACAAAAACGCCATTATTAATATCTCTCTATTGTTCAAATTTTAAAATTTTTGTCTGCAATTACTGTTTTAATATTGTTATTTTAATTTTTAATAAAGTGTGTTTATTACTTTCTGCATTTTCTTGTTGCAGCCAAACATGTTGAAAAATTTATAGTTTTTGCCGCTCTCTAAAAATGCGAATTTTGGAGTTGGGCGATTTTTGCTCTCAGGTACAGAAATATTGTAAGGCCTTAACATTCAGCTCATGATATCTCATAATTAAAAGTTTTTGGTATCTTTGGTAAAGATTAAATTTGAAGTTTCATGTTATGTACTCATATTTTCAGTGCCGATGTAAAATATGCATTTTAAAAACGTTTTCCAGAAACCGTATATGTAATTATAGTCGATATCGTCTGAAACATAAAAATTAAATGATGAACCGAAGAGTGGCATATAAACTTGTATACGAAAAAATTTGTAAGAACTTTGATGCGAGAAAACTGTTGGAGTTTTTTTAAACTGACCATAACAAAAACAGATAAACATAAAAAATGAGGATAAAATGTTTATGTTCCATTGTATTATACAGTAACATAATTTTCTGCCATTATGTAACATTTTATGGACTCCTGAGAGCCTTCGAACATAAAATTTTGTATGCAATTCGTAGGTAAGCAGACTGCATGGATACGTTTCGGGTAATAAAGTCGTAACCTCATTAATATGAAATGTATTATTTTATTCTACTTTAGCAGGTACAGATTCGTAGAAAGTTATTAGTATTTTCCATATAAAATTTTTCCGTATAAATAACCTTTCAAATATAAATCTAAATAACTTTCGAGTTAAGTTCACAAGAGTACAAACCGTACGGAAATTTTCCGTAACATATCAAAGAGCCAATTTAAGTCGCCGAGTTTTTGTATACATATGTATAATAGAACGTAGTGTAGCCAGTCATAAAAAATTCAATGCAATAAAATGGTAGAAACTATTTTTAAATTAATTAATTATTACTATTAATTACCTACTCCTCATAAATACTTCGTTAGTTTTTATCAATGTCAATGAAAATAGTTCTTATAAAAACCAAAGATAATAATTACGGCACTACTGCGATAGTTTTGTTCCGCAAAACCAATAAAAAAACTAAGAAGAGTCTGTGATGTAATCAAGTCGTAAATATTAGTCTCCACTACCGTGCATGCGGGGAAAGTTTATAACCAGCGGAGAAATTTCTCTACCTCAGTTCTTCTAACAGTTCAATAAAACCACTCACTCTAAAAAGAACGAAATTCATTCAAAAGCCAAGTTCAAGAGCGTGGAAGCCCGAAAAATAGTCCTCCGCGAAGTGATGTGTGATTTGCAAGATGGTTCAATGATGATATTGTATGCGGTATTGGATCTCGCGTACGTCTTCATTTATTTGTTTTGTTATGTAATGTTCAACGTTGTGACTCTGATGCTTTACGAAGGAAATTTCATCCAAGGGCTGTCTCATTATTCCCCAGTTGCGAAGATATTCCTTTAATTCGTAAGATCGAAGTTCGCGTCTTCTGAGATTTCCGCGAGTGAAAGTGCTCCTGACATAATGTTACAGTGCTGAGGTGAAAACTTGGTTCATTGACTTGGTTCATTGACTGTTAAAATTATTAGAAATGGAAAGTGGTCTGGTCCATCCGGGAATTGTCCTAGGGATGATTCTCTTTGTTATTTATTTCTATTTTAAGCACGCTCACGCTTATTGGAAATCCAGAAATGTTCCACAACTCGCTCCTTCTTTTCCTTTTGGCGATATGGCTAGTGTTATTTTCAGACGACAGAATATGGCCAACAAAATAAAAGAAATTTATGACTTAATGAAAGGAAAAGGGCATAAATATGTAGGATTGTACTTTTTTAGTAGGAAGGCGTTTCTTCCCTTAGATCCGGTACTTATCAAGAACATATTATCGAAAGATTTCCAGCATTTTTACGATAGAGGAATCTATTACGATGAGGAAAACGATCCGATAAGTGCGCATCTGTTTTCATTGGCCGGACCCAAATGGAAAAATTTAAGGGCAAGACTGACACCGGCTTACTCGCCAGGAAAATTGAAATACATGTTCGAGACTATACTGAGTTGTGGCGAACAAATGGTTGAAATCCTCGAAGAAGTCGCAAGAAGCGACGGAAAAGTCGAAATCAAAGAAATTTTAGCTAGGTAAAAACCACTTTCAATGTTTTATTAACTAAATCTAATTCAATTCTCATTAGGTACAGTACTGACGTGATCGGCTCGTGTGCATTTGGCATCGAATGCAACAGCATGCGCAACCCGCAAGCCGAATTTCGCCTGATGGGTCGTCGAGCTTTCACTCAAACTGTTGGCGACATATTAAAAATGATCGTAATTAGAAGTTTCCCCCGACTGGCGAAATTTCTCGGTTTCGGTGTTTTCACCGCGGCTGTGACGAAATTCTTCCAAGACGTCGTTAACGAAACGATTTCATACCGTGAAAAGAATGGAGTGACCAGAAACGACTTTCTGCAGCTTCTAATTCAACTCCGGAACAAAGGAAGATTAGAGGGCGACAATGACGAGAAAGACGAGGCGCCGCCGCCCGTCGGGACGTCTTTGACGCTGGACGAGGCTGCGGCGCAGGCATTCATTTTCTTCTTGGCTGGGTTTGAGACGACGTCCACAACTATCAGCTTCGCTTTGTTTGAGATGGCTCGAAATGAAACCATACGCAGCAAAGCGCGAGCAGAAATTAACAAAATTCTGGAAAAGCACGGAGGAAAATTGACTTACGACGCCGTCATGGAAATGGAATATTTAGACACGATTATCTCAGGTTTGTTCGCAGTATTACGGACTGTTCCATAATGTAATTTGCTCTCGTTAGGATCTAATTGAATGTATTTACTTTGCTGAAATTTCTATTACTGGAAGTAATTTAGCTTCTTTTTTTAGAGACGTTGCGTAAATATCCCCCTGCTCCCATATTCCTTAGAAAATGTACAAAAACTTATCGTGTACCGGAAACTGACGTTATCATTGAAGAGGGCCTATCAGTGTTGATCCCAGCTTATGGATTACACAGAGATCCGGAATATTTCCCGGATCCTGAAATCTTCGATCCGGATCGATTTAACGAAGACAATAGGACGAAAATATGGGATTACACCTACATTCCGTTCGGTGACGGACCCCGTATTTGCATTGGTAATTGTCGACTGAATCTCAAGAATGGAGAACTTTCGATGACACACTTTTCTCACGTTGTTTACACTTGAATTATTCACGTTACTTTGCTTTTGCTCGGCTTTTTTTCTCTGATTCTTGTTTTACGTTAAGTGTATTGTTCCATTTAATCGTTGTATAAGCGGAACTTTCACTCTTTGTTAGACGTAACGACATACAAAATATATGTTTGTGTTTCAGGAATGCGCTTCGCTATGATTCAGATTAAAATCGCGCTGTCACTAATGCTGCAAAAACTCGACTTCCCACTGAGCCAAAAAACAATTCTCCCTATGAAAATGGAAACTTCTGGAATTATCCTGGCCCCCATTGGAGGAATATGGTTGGATTTGCTCCCAATAAAGTAAATTAAACAAACCTACCTTGTTTGATAGTTCTAAGATAGCAATTTTCCTTTCCTGTCCTTCCAATTTTTCCTGCAGCATCGCGGCTCCTAAGCCCCCAGAATGATGTTGTTGCATTTCCAGTTTGGAAGTCAACGTCTCAATCTCTGACATCAGCTTCATGTTTTCCAGTTTTAAAATTTCAATCTCGGCACTATTGTGATGGGCGCTGCCAGTTTTCAAATTGCGTATTTTCAACTCCAAGTTGTATTTCTCTCGTTCGAAGCGTTCAATTAGTATTCGATAACCGGCGCAAGTTTCTTGGAGTTTTTCGAAATCAGCCTCTTTCGCTTTTAATTTGATTTTCAGTTTTTCCGAGAGCTGCTGGTAGTGTTTTTGCTTGTTCCACCTCTCGAAATCTTGCGAGATTTTTACTCGGTGTGATTCATTAATAGCAACCTGTCTCGCTAAATTTTCTTTCAGCTCCTCAATTTCGTTCTCTAATGAATTAATTTTCTTTTGAAGTTGCTCTTTGATAGATCTGTCACTCTTGTCGCTACGTGCCGATAAAACCGGTCTGAAAAGCGAAAAGTTAAACAAAGAAGTATTTAGTAAGCATACAAACTTTTTCAAAAGTTTGCCTTTTAATTCGCGTATCTCTTCTCTCGCGCTTCTTTCGCGAGTCAACAACTGATCAAATCTTTTTTTAATTGCCTCGTGTTCTTTTAGTAATTGTTCCTTAGTTGACTCAAGTTCGTTAACTTTGGTTAAGGACTCGGAATCGAATTTGTCGATGTTTTTTCTGGCTTCGCTCTAAAACGGAGACTTTAGAAAAAATACAGTAAATAAATATTGGATTACTTTGGCTTGTCGCATCAACACATTGAGCTCGTGAATTTTGTTGTCTTTGTCTTTGATCAACTTGTGAAAATCTCCGTCGTGGTTTATGTCGCTCCTGTATTTACTGATCATTTGTTTTAAATTAGTGACCTCTTCTCTCCACTTCTCGGCTTCGTTTTTATAAGCGGTAATTTCGTTACGATGTAAATCCTCGAGGCTGCAAATTGTTTGGTTCAGTGTAAATATAGGATGTGCGCTGTGGTAATTATACTCATTGCCTAGCTTTTGCATCGTTTCCAGTCTGTCGTTAGCCAGAACGCGCCACCTGACGGCTTCCTGTCTGCTAGCTTGTAATTGGGACTCCAAACTCGAAACCTTCGTGCGTAAATCCGATAATTCGTCCTCGAGGGAATGTACCTGGAGGAAATATTGCTCCAGAGCAGCTTTACTCGGGTGAACACCGCTCATCGACGATTTCAATCTAAACATTCAATTAAAATCACGCACCATTGAACTAATAAACACCTACTCAGCAACTTTCTGTTTTTCTTCAGATAAACACTTTTGGAGTACTTTCAGCTCTTCTTGCATAAGCGATGCGGCCATACTGTGCTTGTCGCGATCGTCCTTCAATAACGACTGGTATTTAAGAATATCCTCTTCTTTGTCTTTGAGACAATCTTGAAATGTTTTCAAAGAACACTAAAAAACAGTTTATCCTGCGTGGGTTTCATTTTAAAAAGTACCTTAAGCGTTAGAATCTCCTCGTTCTTGTTCAAATCAATAGTCTCCGGGGCGTTTGACATTTCTTTTTTACTCTGCAGCTCCAATATGTGCCTTTCATAAAATGTAATTTGGCTTTGTTTGTCTCCCAGCTGTTTTCTGAATAAGCTAATGTTCATTTCGTGTTCTGTTATTTTGCTCTTAAGCTGTTGAATGGTTTGTTCTTTAGCTGCAATTTCATTAGTGAGTGTAATAAGGTCAGATCGCAACTTATCGTAATTTTCGTTTTCTTGTAAAGACTCTTCTTGTACCACATCGGTCTGTATTTCTTTACTTTTCGCTATTTTAATCATCGGTGGTTCCGACTTTGCTGTTTTCTCGGATTGTGGTAAGGGGATTGAAGTCTCCGGCTCTAAATCAAAGGCGAAATTTTTATGTAACGCAAAAAGCTCTTCCTCCAATTTTATGATTTGTTCGTCTTGAATTTTCACTCTATCAAAAACGTGTTGCAGCTGGGTTTCCTTTAAAGCGCACTGACGCCGGTATTTCGTTTCCTGCAATAAAACGAACAATAAAGTAAATAATTTATTTAAATAAAATTCGAGCGGAAACCTACACTAAACTGGGAATGCGTTCTTTCCTGCAGACTCATCAATATGTCTTTTACATCAGAACTGGAACCAGAGCTCTTGAGAATTTGTTCAATATTCAACAATTCCTTCTCGTAGTGCTCTTTTACAATAGCGCTTTCCCCTGCAATTATTTGGGAATTGTACAAATTTAAGAAAGCTTCGTGTTTATCTCTGATTGCTCGCTGGATATTGTTGACGAATTTTTCTTCGGATGGTAGCGGCACGCAGCCTAAATATTGTAGTTTTGATTTGAGCAGGAGTTCTCGAAGAACACTAAAATTAAAATGAACATTGAAAGAACTAAATCGATCATTCATAGATGGCCGCAGTAGTTGAGCTCTCCGCACAGTTGGTGGGAGAAACACAATAAAACTCTCTTCCCCCACTACCTCGTCCTTCCTTGTCTGGGGGAGCTGAGTGTTCAATGATCTTTTAGTGAGACCACTCCTGCTGGCACCCACTTATTTTAATGATCGCACCCGCAAAACTGCGAGTGCAATTTTTGGAAAGCCTCCTTACTTTATAGGAGGCGCTAAATTAAAAAATCCAATAAAAAAATACCAACCTGAGTTTCTTTTTATTTTCGTTTTCTTTTTCTCTCGCTTCGACTGATTTACGCTGCATTTCATTGTAGAATTCTTCACATTTGCTGTTGGAAATTCGGAGTTCTTCAGTTAAGTGCTCAATTTTGCGATTGCAGTCTGCTTCCTGCATTCTAGAGTGTGACAGGTCACTACTCAGCCGTGCTATTTGCATTTTTTCGTCGGAAATGGCTTGCAAGTCGACGATTTGGTGCTTTAGATTGAGTAGTTCTTGTTCGCGTTCGGAATTCCAATAATTGATGACTTTCGGGGAGTCCTTAATGGTGGATAATTCCTCTTGAAGGTTGTATATGCGCGTCTCCAACTTTTCGCTGTTTTGTAATAGTTGATTATATTTCGTTTGAAGCGCTTTGTAACTTGCGGTATCAACGAAACTGACGAGCTTATTTTCAGCATCTTTCAGTTGTTCTTGAAGCACTAGGTTCTTTTGTAAAACCTCATTATTGTACTTATCGATCTGTTTAAATCGCTCTTCTGACTTTTGCAGCTGTTCCTTAACCAACTCGTATAAATTATTAGTGTGATTTGCTCTTTGGCGTTCACTAATTTCGTTCGCTTCAGCTAGCGCTAATTTCTTTGCTAAGGCTTCAACACCTTCGTCACTTTCAACACATTTACAAGTGTGCAACTTTTCACACAAAGCTACAACTTTACTTTTTAGCTCAGTTTTCTCGTTTTCTAAGCTTTTACGAATTTCCTCTGATCTTTTGATCTGGAACTCTTTATCATCGCCTATTTTTGCAAAATTGTTTAATAAGTTTCTGTATTTTACTGTGAGGATCTCAAGATTGTTCTTCAATTCAAGATAATCATTGGGATCGATGGCGAATTTCAACTGATTGTTTAAAATCTGAATATTATTGCTCAGAGTTTTGTTCATTTGGGTGAGATCGTTGATTTTTTTCAAGCAAACCCTCTCAGCATTGCTTAAATCATTCTGTAAAGATATCACTTGAGACAGCAGCCGTTTCACTTCATTTTCAAGATAGGAACGCTTCCGGTAGAGAACAACGTTAGTTTCAGTCAGCTCTAGTGATTTTGACAGCAAAGCTGCTTCTGTTGAGGCGTCTTTGAGAAGCAGCGTCAATTTCTGTTCTTTCACCTCATTCGTTTCTTCTAGATCTAAAATTCTCTCTTCATATTCAGACATTTTATCAATCAAACTCTGTTTCTCAGTCAAGTACTCTTGATACAGCAATCCGATGTGTTGTCGTATCTCCTGGAAGTTGTCTTGATACGTCAAAAGTTTAGTTTCTATTTCGCTGTTCTTGTGGGCATCATCTTCCAATTTCTGCAAATAAACAAACATGATCATGTTCAACACTGGGAAGATTGTTACCACAAAAAGATCTTGAAGAGTCTGATGAATGTTATTAATAGTCATAAGATCAACAGCTGTGATGGTATTTGCAAGATTCGAATCTACAACGTCTACGCTTTTATCGGAGGCGGACCTTGCTGACAATGATTCGATTTTAGCTAATCGTAGCTGCTCTCTAAGCTCAGAATTAACACCTTCTTGGTTGTGCAACTCTGCTTGAAGCCGCATTGCGGGATGGTACCATCCAGAAATATGCTTCACGTCTAAAGCTCTTAATAACTGTTCAAACGTCTCTGACTTAACTTCATTAACTGTGGCTTCTGTAAGAGTTACTGTGTAAACAAGTTTACAACTAATCTAACTTACCTTTTCTTGTGTTTAGTGTGTCCATTATTTCATGCAAACCTTTCCTAAGTGCTTCGTTTTCATCAACCAAAGCTTTAATGTGATCATCGTCTTGAGATCTATAAGACTCCTCCAGTTTTTCGTCAGGGGCACGCGTCTGTCGGTGGAGTTTCATTCTAAGTTTTAACTTGTCTTCTTCTAGTTTTTCTACCGCTTTCTTTAGGGACTGGAGCTCTCTTTTGTGCTGTTTTTGCTTGGCTGAGACGCAGCTGGTGTCCACAGGCTCGTCAGAAGCGAGACCCAGTTTATCTCTGCAGAAAACTTACATTTTCTGATTGCTGTGGTTAACAGTACGTACCTTAACGCTTCGTTTTCTCGTTCGTAATTATCACACGAATCTTGCAACTTGTTGGACGCTTTTACTAAGCTCATTATTTGTTTTTCTTGAGTCCGGTTCTGACTCTTCAGTTGTTGAATTTGCTCTAAAACGTCGGATAGATCTGACTGACCTTTTCCTTTGATTTTATCCAGAATTTCGCGTATCTGGAAAAAGAACTTTATGATTTAAATTAACAACAATTTTGTACTAACATCATTGTCTTTTTTCACCGTCAACTGCTCGGCTTCAGAGAGGGAAGTCTGCAGATCTTGAGAACGTGCATGTGTTACTTTTAACTGTTTTTTTAGCTCCTTCACAGAGTGCGAGAAATCTGCAATTTTCGTTTTACAATCAGAGTTTTCTTCTCTCAGTTGTTTTATAGCGGTGGTAGCTTCCTCCATCTCTTTCACTGCTTCTTGGAGTTGTGTCTTAAGTTCCGCAAGCTGTTTTTCACGTTCAAATAAGATCTTACTAAGAGCTGAAAGTTGAGTATGCTCGGTTTCTTGTGGAATGCTAGACAAGGAAGAGTGTTGAGTTGGCTGCATTTGGCGAGAACGAAGATCGTTAATTTCTTTTTCTTTTTCTTCCAAAATTTTCTACAAGACAAAAAAATATATAATTAAAATGAAGCAAAATGTATAATTACCTTCCACTCATCAACTCTGAGGTTGACTTCTTCGGTAAATTCTTCCATTTCTTGTTCAAACTGGCGCTTTTGTCCCAAAATCTCGCGAATTTCATCTTGGAGCTGTTCGTTTTCGGCAGTGAGTTTTTTGATGTTGTCTACATAAAGAATGATACAAAAAGAAGCGACAAGTTGAAACAATACCGGAAGACTCATCATGATTGACTTTGTGGACTTTAAAGCTCTCCGTGAGCGAATTCAGTTCTTTGGTGGCAGTAGCTAGTTGGTCTCTTACAGTCGTCAGTTTCTCTCGCAAAATCGTGTTGTCTTCCTCCGTCGCCTTCAACAGTAATTGTTAAGAAAAAAAAGAACAGACCGCTCACCTTACTTCAATGTCGCGCAAAAGATCCGAAATTTGTTTGTTCTTGTTATGAATGGTCTGTACCAGTTCTTTGTGTTGTTCTTTAACGGTCTCGGATACATCGGAATGAGTGTCGTCTTGGCTCGCCAACTGTAGTTCACTTATCAAACGATTTTTTTCTTGTTCTAAATTCGCAAGTCTTTTTTGAAGCTACAAAACAAACTTGGAGTCATAAGTTAGTTAAACAAATCTTACTTTAGCAAGTTCGTTCGTGTTCTTCTCGTTCATTCGCAATTGCTTCTTGTGCTTGCTTTTCAGCTCCAAATATTTCTGTTCTAAATCTGAAACGAGAGTTAGTACACTAGATAAGAGGTAACATTGCGCTTACTTTCAAACTCGATCGAACTTGATTTGCGCGATCTTGAACTTCTAACTTCTGTATCCGACTCGATTTTTCTCACTTCTTCTTCTCCTTGTTGTGTCGCTAGTTCATCGAGTTTATGTAACAGAATTTCCACTTGCTCGCCCTTATACTTGAGCACCTCTTGACTTATCCTGATAAAAACGAGGCACTTCTTCACGTTTAAGTTTTCTCCATCGCTGTTGAACCACGTAACTGTGTTGTACAAACTGTCTTTTTCTTCTTCAGTCAGATCTTCAGGAGACAAAGAAGAAAGATAATCCCAATCCATGGTTTGTCACCTCTGTTATGACTGCCACAGTTTTGTTTATACAGCGTTGCTAGGTATACCGATACAAACAAACGGGAAGAACTGGAGGGAAAATCAAAGTCACTGTTATGTATTGTGTTTTGCAGTATTTACGTGAGTAGTTGGTTTAGTAAATGGATTAATTCTGTTTTAGATTATCGCCGCCAAGAACAAGAGTCCATTTCTGACTCACTAGCGTCAGATGTTGATCCGTACAACATGAAGATATACTTCAATCCAAACTGCATTTTGCAGCTTATTCTAGATTATATTCGCACGGAAACCTACATAGATATTGATGGTACTTGAGTAAGTTTAATATAAAATCTCAGTTTCTTTTTCAGGTGAAAGGAACGACTTGTCTACCAAATCGGGAGATTTGTTGAGTGTCAGAGACTACAAGCCCACTGTTAGTGGACTCGTACTCTTCCAACCGAGAGAAACGTACTACGTCGTTGTGATCAAGCGTTAGCATTTTTGGAAGACAGACTATTTTCACTTCTTTTGGAATTTGCAGGGAACGAAACCAAAACGCAGATCGAGGAGATCCTTCCAATGTTGCACCCGTCTTCTGAAATTTATCAAATCTTGTTGAGAAATATGAAAGAAAAGCATTTTCTTAAGAAGAAATCGTCTCTCTTTAAAGTAAGGACAAACAAACTCACGTTCTATGATGTGCTAATATCTTTAAATAAAGCGAAGCCAGAGTAGCAGGTCTACTGCAAGCACAATCAATAACAAGTCGAGAGAAAGAAGAAAATCCAGTGCCCTCCTTTAAATTCGTCTTTTATTTTTACAATACAAAATATTTACAGTTTGCTCTTAGTTTCAAATTCTTTCTCCCACGACTTTAAATCTTTCTCTTTCAAGTTTGTGGATTTTCCGTGCCTCCCTACACCAGCAACGAATTTCTGAGCCCCAGGAATGGACTCCGCGGCTACAATTTTCATTCCGTTACTCTGTTCATATCTCAAAAGATCAAGATATGCGGAATTAAAGGCAGCGTTGTAAGTTGAGTTTCTATCAGTTAGCATGCACTGCTGAGGAAATTTAACTAGTGAAGACGCAAGTTGGATCGCTTGGCCTAAAGCTGATTCAAAGTTACATAGGAACTTAGATTGTGGAAGTTACCTGTTCCACAAGCCACAATCCTGTTAGCGACGCCCCATTCTAGGGCTTCTTTGGCACCAAGTGAACGTCCAGTTAAAATCAAATCTAAAGCTCGAGAAAGTCCTACCATCGCTTGAAGTCTGACGGTGCCACCGTCTATTAAAGGCACCCCAAACCGGCGACAATACACCCCCAAAATCGCGGTTTCTTCCATTACGCGGAGGTCGCACATTAGGGCTAGCTCCAAGCCACCGGCGACGGCGTAGCCACTAATAGCAGCAACCATAGGCTTTTTAATGTAACGCAACGTGGGGCCCTGTTAAAAAATGTATGAGATTTAAAATTAACGTGACTTGTTAGTACTACAACCATCTGTCCGTCTTCCGGGAAAGCGGCTTCTAAATTTGACTCCATCTCTGATAAAGCTTTTAGGTCATAACCGGCACAGAAATTGCCCCCGGTTCCATACAACACCGCAGCACGCACAGAATCATCGTTTTCGAAATCTTCAATGGCTTGGCTGAGTAATTTCGCAGTGCTGGGATCTACGCAGTTTCGTTTATCGGGTCTGTTTATCCCTATTGTTACGATTTCGCCGAGTTTTTCAGTTAAGACAGCTAAAAATGAAGAAGTAAAATTATGCTTTTGGGGCGAAAATTAACCTACTTGTGGGGGCAGTAGAACATTGACGCATTATAAGAGAAGAAATTCGGCCGGCCATGTAAATATTATCTCTTTTCCATGGACAATCAATGAACTCTGCTCTTTGATAGGAAGAAGTATAACCTCAAAACCAGCAGGTGCTTCGTTTTCTTGATTTGATGAAAAGAAACGAGAAATGAGTCGAAGAACCGTCGTGTTGACGTTTTATTGTATTATGTTAAACATTAAGTATTCATTCGCTCAAACTTTGAATGAAATTCAAAATGTTAATATCGGAAAGTGGGGTTATATACAAATGTCAAACTGACGTTTCAGAGATTTTATTTTAAATTTCTGGTATTATCATAATTGTTATAATAACTGGAGGCCAAGTTGAAATGATAAAAGAAACTATTGTGAAAATGAGTGAATAAAAATTCTAACTTTAATGGTCTTCTCTGAGAACATGCTTCTGTCTTTCTGCTTCATATGGCACTTCTCCCGCTTTGGAATGTGCCCTACGATTTGCCTCCTTCCTCTTACTCTTCTCCTTGATGGTTCTAAGCTCTCTTTGCGAATTATAAACATGTTTTGGTACATGTCTATGTCTGGCAATCCGCCGCACTTTTGGATGTGTCGCGTATTTTTCCTTCAGGGCCTCACTGTAATTCAGCGCCGCTTTTTCCCTGGGTCTTAACTGTCAAATTACAATGTAACGTTACAAATTCAAATTTCAGGATCTCACAACTTACGGGTCCCAATTTCTCCGACGCTCGCGCTTTCCAGATTCTGATGTTCATCTCATCTGAGCCGCTCAAAATATACTTGTTGTCAAGAGACCATTGAACGCAAGTCAAACGTTGCATGCGCTTGGTATGGTAAATTTCTCTAGAATGTCCTTTGCTTGTTTCAAAAATTCGAACAGTTTTGTCGTAGCTTCCACTAACAAATTCCCGACCAGTTGGGGCGTAATCTAGGTAAGTTACAGCTCCTACGTGGTCCATGTGGACGTTGGCTGGTTGTCTGAGATTTCTAGTATCAAATGTGTATAAACTGTAACAAATTATTAAAGAAACTGTTTTTTTTGCAGTGTTAATTTACTTGTAGTCTTCACTAGCTGCTGTGAAAACGAAGGCTTCCATTGGATTCCAGCAAATCTTGTTGGTTCTCAATTTCATAACCACTTTTCTTAGAGGTCCACTGTCTCTTGTATCATACAAAATTATGCTCCTATCACTGGCACAACATGCCATCAAATTTGATTCAATAGGATTGAACGCAATGTCGTGTAAACTATCAACTCCCCATTCAAACGTCCTGACAGGCTCATTCCTTGTTTCTTCCCAAACTTGACAAATTTCCCCACAAGTGGCAAAAACAGGATCTTGAACATGATGTGCGATTCCTGACACCACAGTCTTACTAATAACGGTATTAACAGGCTCTTCTTCCTCCCCAAATTGGGGCAACTTTCCAGTCCAAGTTTTGATAGTCTTATCATCTCCCACAGTTATAAAATGGTCTCCCCCAGGATTATAAGTGGCTCCTCTTATTATCCCTTCATGTGCCACAAAACTACGTAGACACAGTTTTTGGGGCAAGTCCCAAACTCGGACTTCTCCATCAAAAGCCCCACTGATCAACACAGAGAGACGTTTTGGGTGTTTTGATATGCAGGAGACACCGTCTCTGTG
The DNA here is from genome assembly GCA_029298725.1 of Gnatocerus cornutus. NCBI lineage: Eukaryota > Metazoa > Arthropoda > Insecta > Coleoptera > Tenebrionidae > Gnatocerus > Gnatocerus cornutus. The sequence continues at coordinate 6,176,492 of CM055514.1, forward strand.
ACCGTCTAAATTTCCGACAAAAGGCTTGGCGAATACTTTTTCTAATTTCACAGCGTTTAAGGCGCGTGTGTATTCACGGGCTGCTTCAAATGGGTGAAGCTCCGGGTCGAAATTGCGAGGAACTATGAAGAAAAAGTAAGGTTAGGTGCAAATAAGAAAGTATTACCTTTGTGGATGTCGTGTTTGGTCTCACGCAAATATTCGTCGGGATTTCTGCTTATTACTTTCACCTTCATTGTGGAAAAATTAAATCGAATTAGAAAATACAAACATACTGTGCGTTGATTGACATGCGACAAATGTTTGGTTAGGTTAATTGTCAAAAAAAGTTGGGGGAAAACTGTTTGAACACATTTATTATATTTATTTTATTTGTTAATTTTGACCTCCAGAGAAAGTATCTGGTAGTCCCATCTCAATTCTAAAGTAAGATCCTAATAGTAATTATGGTTTTTATTAATAATTAAAATTGCGCCTAAAAGCATGCAACCAAATATACGCACTATTTCTTCACCGAACGTTTATTTTGAATTTTCTCGGAAAATCTTATAGATTAAGAGGAATTTGTGTAAGAAATAGGTTCAGGAGTGTCAAATTATGTCGTGGACAAAGTTTCGCACCGATTTGAAAACTTTAATGTTTGAACTCCAAAAAAGAGCAAAGGTTTATTTTCCACTAACATTTTTTTTTCACAATTCTGACCTCAAGATCAGATCTCCGATCCATTTTTTGATACCGTTCTTCGTTTATTTTTTATTGATAATAATTATAAAAATGAGCAAGGAACAGAAACGATTAAATATAAATAAGTCCGAATTTATTACAAGAAATAAATAAATAATATACAAATGGAACCTGTACATCTGTTTATAGTAGCGCAAGCTTATGGATTAACATGCCATTTTTAATAAACACTGGATGAAATAAAGCGGGTTGTTACACACGTATAACAAAATGAATTAGAATAATGAACCCTCCTCGTGACTAGTACATAAAATTAATAAGACGTTATAGAATTTAAAGTTGAGTTAGCCTTATCAAAGGATGCGTGCGTTTTTGAACACTTGGTTTTAAACACTAGGATAACAAGTTACAAAGTGTAACAACAAGTACAAACAATTGACAAAAACAATAGTTGCTTTTAAAAAATAGCTCGTCGGTGGCTCTCAGAATTTCAACTTTTTTGTATATATTTACAAAATTTACTGCGAATATACGACTAGGTCACTTAAAATAATTTTACATTTATGTAACAGATTATTTCATTGGTCCAACAAATCACTGACAAATTCTCAAGCAAAGTAAATCTCCACTACCAACAAGAAGCAACTTTCTGGGCGAAAACAACATAATGTAAACGAAAAAAATAAACGATAAATTTCGATTTGAAAAAGAAAGAAAACAAGACGATTAATTTAAGTACACTACAGCAATAAATCTTGGAAACACTTTGTTAATTGTTATTTATTTCCTCTCTCGTTAAGGTATCACAAGGTACACAAATCTGCGTCTTTTTTATTCACAATTTTCAGACTAGTTCACTGTCACTATGACACTTTTGGTTTTAAACGTTTAAATCTGCCATCATTTTTCTGAAATCGGCTAAGGTGTTATAGTCAGGATCTAAGTCGATGTCTGCAAAGTCTCTCTTCGAGTCCGATTTCACAAAACTGGGGTTGTACCGACTCAAGGAGAGAGGACACGGCAGCAGCTCGGGCATCACTGAATGATGTGTTATCAAGGATGTCAGGGTCATAAATTCCTTCGTAAAGCCCTGAAAAAGAAAGAAAAACTGTTAATTCTGTTGTAGCATCGAAACAGTGAAAATAATAATAATCTGCCCCGAGATTGTTGAAAAGCTCGTCGAAATAAAAGAATTCGGTAACAGCAAACTTTGTTTTATCCGCTTTTATCTGCGATTCTTTTTACAGGAACGATAATTTAAAACTTTCGGCTAGTCGGTTGCCAATGCAGCTTTCTGCCTGGGGCAGATACAGCCGATAATGGCTGAAATAGCTTTAAATCGTTAATTGACGTTGTGCTAATCAAAATAGATTCACAGCAACAGTCCTACCTTGATTTTGTAGCCTTTATTCGTCCTGACAATGAGGTAATGAGCTATGCCCGTCGGCTGGAAGCTCCTTGGCACTCTTAAGGAAAGTGCAAAACATCCCGGTTTACTGGTGCTTTCTCTCACCATGAAAGCTCCGACCGGTTCTTGAGCCAGTATTTCCAAGGCAATTTCACGGGGAATGCCGGCTTGAAACCACGGGGCCGTCCTCAACTCTCCTTCTTCTTTGTTATTCAAAGAGTCCGTTCTTTCAGGAAGAGGAGGAGGTGTTGGTGTAAACCCTAATAAAGTGGTTTCCGTTCCGGTTTGAGGACACGAACTGGAACTGCTCGAGCTGATCTGCGATATCCTTTTTGATTTAAACTCTTGCTCCGTCGAAGCGGGAGAGTTTTGTAGTAAACGACTATTGTCAATTTCTATATGTTTCGTTAAGTTAGAATTGATGCTTTCAACAATATCGTTCTTTAAATTATCTACAACGTTGCTTTTATTCAAATTGCGGCTGTCGGCGTCGTTTGTCGACTCGTTGACGTAACCTCCCGACAGAGGTCTGTTCGTGGGACTCCCCGGAGTGCTGTTGCTGTCGCTCACGAGGGGACAGCTGTCGTCATCGTTGTCGTGGTGGTTGCCCGTCAAGCCCATGGCGATCCTCTTAATCAGCGGTGGTTTTTCCGCCATTCTTTTGTACGAGTTCATTTCAGTGGGCGAATTACTTTCATCACTGCTGGGGGTACTCTGTTGCGATTGAGGTTTCTCCGAAGGCCCCAATACATTATATTTATGGGACGGTTTCAAGCCTGGGATGGTGGTTGGCGGCGCTAGACGCAAAGTTGAGGCGTCCGTTCCCGTCAGCTGAACATCCATTTCGGACGGTTGATGATTGTTCGGCTGATGCGACGATTTATCTTTCTTTAACGTGACCGATAATTCTTTCGTCTGAAACAAATGTTAATGCGTTAAAAGTTGTTGCCAGATTTAATGGATTGTGCGGAAATACAAATCTCTGCATTAGTCGGGCGCCAAGCTTGAGGCAAGGTTTATACATTTTTAAAAGGCTTGTGGTCACCACTTGGAGCTTTCATTTTAATAAAAGAGCATGTCATAAATGAAAAACAAACATATTTTTTCAGGGCGGAAAAAATTCTTTTGAGTCAACATATTCCGGACTTTTGAAAAATAAACATGCGACTTTGTTGTATTAAGTTGGGGGTATTAATACTCCAAAATTCAAACCTCTGACAAATGTTGGCGCTTTAGCAGCTCCATTTCTAAATTCAGAACTCCGCCATTCGTTCAACAAATGATTTAGAGTAAACTTTTTAAATAGAGTTTGAGTTAAATTTCCAGAAACCTGAGCACATTAGTCAGCCCCCTTGGGTTTAAATTTGTAACACCGGCGCTCTGTGAAAAACTCTTACCCAGAGTACTTTATTCGTTTGAGTTTGATCCAATTGGGATGCAATTACGTCTTGGAAAGTAGGTTGTTTCTGCAGCTGCGCCGCGTAAGCCATCCGAAATGCATTTCCAACAATCGAGTTAAGTTCTTCTGCCTGAAACAATAAAAATAATAAGAAGCAGTTCACAAAACATGATACTAAAAGATCGCAACTTTTTACTACTCCAATCTCAAGTCCCAAGTGTGACCATCAGTGTTATTTTTCATCAAAGTTTCCCTTTCAAACAAGCTCCATTAATCATTGGTAATCGAAGATGTTCTCAAGTTGACGCAACGCGCGGTCAAGTGATAAATTGGTGAAATGATCGCAACTATGCAAACAAAAGGGCGATCTTTTAGCGAAATCGGCGAGGGTATCGACTTTCATGCCCCTTCTAAGATAACAGCACTATCATAGCTTCGAAGACACTCTTACTCTTTATGAGGCATATCAATAGCACACGGAGAAAAATTGAAATTACGGGACATTTTAAGTAACCGTAAAATTCCGTTGCATTTAATAATAGATACAGTAAAAGTAAATTGAAATGACAGGTTTATGGTTACTGTTAGGACGTGGATTCATCTGTCTATTCCATCTTGTCATCTCATTTTTCTCGCTAGCGAGATGGGAAATGAATGAAAATAAAACTCTGCAAGGAATTCTATAGCAAGAATTTTTACTATATAAAATTACATTTTTATGATAAGGGTCGAACATAGAAAAATTCAGTACACAATATTGTTAGCTACTTTCGCGATGTACAAACTTTGTGCGCTTCTTTCATTACAAAGATCCTTTTCTGTCTATTTGCCTTGGTTGTACATACTCTTATTAACTGGAGAAAATTCTTTTGTAAAATAAACATGTAACGCAGTCTAGCTATAATAAGAGATGAGCACGTCATAATTGATAAATATCGCTCCCATATCGTTTACTGAGTTATTGGTTATTGCCTTTCGCAACTATCGATAAACCAAGATTGTGGTCATAATTCCAATGTTGTGTTTTATTTGGAATTTAAGACGGAGTCGTTTCAATCTGTGTGGGAAAAACTAGAATGCAACTGAACGTGCAGTCGCTCATCCATTACCCAGTAGAGCATCACTCAGATGAACTCCAACATGTTAACCCGTCTTAATCAATCAAATCATAGTCACTCTCTCCAATAATTAAAGATTGCGAAAAGTCAGCAAGCTAGACGTTTAAATCCTACTTTTAATTTTTCAACCTCGACAATCAAGAAACTTCGCGAAAGGGTTTCAGCGTTTCCTTTCCCCTTTCTTTTATAATTAAAGTAGCCACAGCTCGTTAAGCTAATTAACTACTCTGCTCATTCTTATTCGAACCGAAGTTCTTCAAGAGGGAGTGTGTATTTTATCATAATTCTCGTCTTGATTTTATTTCGGGTCTCTCGAGACAGCTTCAATTTATTCAGCAAATGAAGTGGTTAATGAAACCTTCAAAAACACTCGATTATTTACCCCCGCATTAACTTCCTGGTTGAATTTTATTAGTGAGTTGATTCTAATCGACAAACTTCTCATTACGATCTTTCTCATCCATCATTCAATAAGCAAATTGCCTCGGAAACCCTTCTCATTCTGTACCACTTAAAATGTCATAGTTTAATATTCCCGATGTTAACTCAGTTTCGCGAATTTGAAAAATTTACTCGTTTACTAATTGAACTCCCCTTTTCGGGTCTGTTTCACGTCGATGCCGTCTTAATGAACAGAATGATTGGCGTGGGATTACACGGAGGCAAAGGCCACCACCAGGTGGATAATGGATCCTGCGTGTTGCCATCACTCAGAGATCACCGAACACGAAATTGCATTCAGACGGAAAACTGTTCTATTTGCTTGGTTTTCACGATATGTGAAGTAACTTCCCTCTCTCGAGGGACAGGGGACATTTCTCCACCACGCGCAAGATCATTGCAATCGCGAACATAAATTAATGCTAAAATCTGTCATGTTGTCGCATTCTTCCCACGTCAGTAAATCTTTATTTGAGATAACACGACTACATTTCCCGCAATTTTGCATTTAATGAATCTTGTTACTACGGCCCTTATCATGTTTATTTTGAATAAATTTAACAGTTTATGGAAGATTTATGTCATCGTAACACTAATCTACTGAATTTGCACATTCGTACTGTCATAATCACAATCGTTACGAAATTATGTCTACTAAAATTTTAAGTGCTTCGTTTTGTCGTTCTGATAAAACGACAATGGATGGAGGAAATTTATCGGGATATTCTATTGGAATTTACGTGCCATTTTTAAGTATATATTTTCATTGTGAGACTGCCATCAGCAGGTAACGCAATCCCAAAGGTAATAATATATCATAATTCCGAGGGCTGCCATTCAAGAAATTCGCTAGACGGAAACCTTGGAGAATAAAAGGTTCAAACTCTTGGAAAAAAGATAATTTTAGACTCCAGTTGACCACGTTGCTTCTGTGCTAATACTTTCAACATGACCATTAATAATACTAATAATACACTCAAAGACGTTCATTAATTTGTATGCAAAGTGGTCAATACATGGATGTCGTGTTCGCACTAAAATTCAAACGTTTATCCTGAATTAGGATAACAACCATTACAAGTTGTCTTCTCCAAGTCTCTAAAGCGTTTAATTAATTGTAATTCTCCTTTGAATCATGATTGTTATTATGTAAATGTGTTTTTCTTAAGGAAGCCGCTGAGGAAGAAAAAACCAAATTTCCTGTTTCAGTGAAACAGAGCGTGAGCAATTCCCTCGGTATTATTCCCAAGTCATTCTTTGTAGCTGGTTCGACTGACACTTCTGACTACGATTACGTCGGTTTTGGACGTACGTCGATGGAGCTAATAACTAATCTGGTGATCTTCATAACTTTCCTTCGGTTAAATTCAGCCATAGCTAATTCTAGCAGTCTTTAATCAAGACACTTCTTGAACTGAAATTACTTCCTCTCTTCCGTCCTAGAAAGAGAGCGCTGGTTCAATCAAATTGCTCATTAAATGATAAGGTTTAATATCCTGAATTAAGCTTGATGACTGTAAAACTAAAAGAAGCTTATGAAGTCGCGCGCTCACGAAAAGTGGAAGAGCTTATAAATGTGAAGATGTGTAATCAACGTCAGAGTTTGAGTAAATACATCCGCTCTGTACAAAGTCTTACCGTGTATGTGAACGATGATGGAATGACGAAGCATTTCATCTTAGATGCATCGTGTTATTCTCGACGATTTATTATATTTGCTTTAGGGGATTTGTAGAAATATTCAAACAAATTGGCAACGCGTTAAACGTGGAAATAACTCGAGCGGAGCGGCTGGTGTAAAACCGTTTTGTTATTATTTTTTTACATGAACTGACGGAATAGTCAATTCATTCACCTACATTCTAATACTGCTATGTAACCTAGATGAGTTTTTTCCCAGAGAGTGGTAATTAGTTGAACAATTGTAAGTTCAAGAAATGAAAGATAAGGAAGTAGAATCTGCTTCTGTGCAGATTACAGTTGTCATCCATGACATGCAGCTTTGCGGTAAAACAAAGTTGCAACAGTCAAAGAAAAGTTAACAAGATATAAACAAACTGTACGTTCTTTTAGAGCAATATATGAGGTTTGCAGACTAACGCGCCGCTTTTTACAAGCATTTTTATATTTATACACATATGCAGTATGAAACAAACATTGCGACTGAAAAGTGACAGTAGGTACCGCTTTGATGTAGATATTTAAAAGAACTCATTATTCAGTGTAATTAGTATTGGCTTTATTTAAAACTGACTAGGTAAACAAATCATTGTTAATTATGGTTAAACCAGCGCTTCACGTACAGAATTTCATTAAAAGTGGATATTAATTAACTTACCAATGTTTGCGTCTAAAAACTGAAAAAGCCCGCACGTTTTTTTCCCCGAGATATTAAAAGCTCTCGAGCTTATCTCCCATAAATTGGTTCTATTATAGTATTAATTTGGTGATACCACAAAGAGTCATTTGCGGTTGAACAATATACCTGGATTGTCACGTTCCCAGCACACGCGAGGTGCTCCACATCGATGTAGGTGGAGGTAATGTCATCAGCAAAGTAAGTTTACATTATCAGATTACATAAGATGATCCAATTTCGTGAAGTACATAAATCAACGCTCCTTCAAGGGTCAGTAGGAGAGCCCACCTGCTAGTCTCGTTTTATTCAAACTGACCACGGGAGGATTTAATATAGAGAATAAGTTTTCCGCGACTGCAATCTCCCCCGATATGAGCCAATAAATAATAAATGTGCGTCATGTCCTCGAAAGAACTGTGTGGAATATTGGGGAAAGCTTTCAATTCCGGCCATAAAACCGTTTATTGTGTTGCAATATCAAATTATTGTAATTGCGCAAGAAACCGTCGATCGGAGCAAACGACTTCTTTAGCGCCCATAACGATATAATTAGGAGCTTTTGTTCAGAACAGACGCTCATTAGGAAGTTTGGAGCAATTTCTTATGCCAAATTGAGACTTCGTTCAACTTCCAAAAATGGAAAAAAACACCTGAACCAATTATGAATCGTCGAGCGAAAATAAATGAGGTCCTTATAAAACACCGCTTGTGTTTTTATCTAATCTGATTCTCGATGACGCATGATTGAGCTTTCCTGCACGGTCAATTTATGGTTTATGGCACGTCGTTAACTGTGCCATGATGTCCAAATATCGTGAATCCAATTACAGGGCGGATTCTGAATGTGTGACGTAATAAAGATGATGGCAGTGACCGGAACCGAGTTCAACATAGGAATAAAAGAAGTTTGGGCTAGTGCCTCTTTACATTGTGTCTTCAAGAGCTTACGGTTGCAAAATCGAGAATATGAAATAATAAGCATGTTTAAAGACTACAGAGCTCTTAAAGTGATTGCGGGGCCTCTATTGTTTGACCAACAATACAGTTTTGTCCAGCTTTAGTGCAACCACCGAGTTCTGACCTATCCAATACTGCGTTATTTGAATCTCCCTCTTTCCCACGGAAAGTTATATAGTTTACGAGAGGTTCAGTGCTCGAAGCGAAGCATCTGCAATCCCAAGACTCCGTCGCCATCGTAAAACTATATTGCTGAAGTACTGGAATGTCATGAACGGGGTCTGGCGGGTCATGTTGGAAATGGTGACGCTTTGACCGGCACATTGAGATTCCTGCGGATCTTGATACGATATTAACACATTTTTGGATACACCTATATGACTCTTATATCCCCACAGCGCCCATTATTCTTTTTTAAGGGACTCTCTGGAGGAGACACACAATTAAAGTTAATACGCAGATTAAGTACATTATGCAAATTTAATAGATGTCGAGATAATGTATGCATGCTCTGGAGATTAGACTACAGCCTGATACATTATATAAAATTACTTTTTTGTGAGGACATTTCTAGTTAATCTAAAGCGAAAAAACTGGAACCATTTTACTTCCTAGACATCTTTTTTTTCGATCATTTGCTAGGGAAATAAAATTATATACGAGACTGGTAAATTGCAACGTGCAAGCAAATATTAGCGCCAACAAAGCCAAACGCTGCGCTGTTAACTATCGCCCCAGATATGATTTCAGCAATTTTGTAAATGGGTTAAAATCGCAAATTGACCCTGATGGAGCTCTCGCGAGGGGAGATGAATGCGAAACCGATCCCAAGATTTATGGCACCACACAATCCAATGTATTACAACCATTTCCACAAGCCCACGATGTATAAATGTTTGTGACGGCTAAGCACGAGTCAACCACGGGGGCGTCACTCTATAGACCCTTGTGGTACCTTGTGGAGATTGATCGACGGTGGCGGACTCTGTGTTTAAGTCACATAAGTTTTGCAATTTTGATGATGAAAGAATACAGATTTCTAATTTACCTTAATTGAGGAGGATGCATATAATTCAAAAAGAGAAACAAATACAATGTTTATGTTTTGTTCAACGGAAAGTTTTAACATGTGTTGTGTTGAATTTTAAGTTTTTAGTTTTTTCTCGAGTTTTCTTCAGTTGTAGTGTTGAAGTTTATAAGAACGGTTAAAGTTACACTGGTCATCTCGTTTTGTTGTTGCAATAGAACTGAATTTATTTAATAATTAGTTCAGGAATGACCATATTTAATACCAAGCTACGATCGGTGAGTATTATTAATCTAAAATGTATATGCATATTTCAATTATTTATTAATTTGTAGAATTATTTACACTGGAGTCTAATAAAGAGACCAGCTATTTTCATTACCAGAGATGCACCAACTTGCAACACTTCAGAAAAATTATTTGGTAAATTTAACATTGTTAAACTTTAGTTAATATTACAAATAATTGTATTTTAGATACAATAGAAAAGATGCAACAACCAGAATTAAGAGTTCAATACAATTCAAGAAACCTTTATGAAGAGTATGTGGAATATTGAAAATTCAGCTCTTTTTAAGTGAAAACATTCCAACATCTTAAACATCAATGTTTGGGGACACTCTTGTGAAATTTTGCTTCTGCAATCGTTATTGAAACATACATTTTCAACGTCGCGAGTACTACAAAAAAATAGGTATGCTTATGAATCGTTGTAATATGTATTTATATGTTGGGTATTTATTGTTATTTATGTTTCTATGTATAATTGTATAATAAATATGTTACATTGAAATAGCGTTTTCAATTGAAATTAAATTATTACAACCAGTGAAAAAATGCTCACAGTGGTTCGTGTCTTATGTAAGGTAGCTGGTTTGTGTCTTCGGGAATAAGTAAAACTTCTGTGACTTTTTTATAGATGTCGCCTCCGCGCGTCATTTCCGAAAATTTACTATAGAGTGGGCTATCTATTTACTCCTTCATCTAAGGAGTCAACTGATTTATGTATCCCGATCAACAACACAAGCCATCATACTCTAACCCACCATTTGCATCAAAGTTGGGTTAGATGGAATAAATAAGTGTAGAGGATCAGAGGTGCAAAGTAAAGCTGGTTCTTTGAAACGTTGGATGCGTTGACAGCATAGCGGTGAGAAACTAACATGTGGTGTGCACGACTTTGAGATTATTATTTATTTTCAACGTGCTTCTAGTTGAGCAGATACTACTACTTAGATTTATCTCGATCGAGTTATAAATTACTTGGAATCAACCGTATCAAGAGAAAAGTGCACAAGAATGTGCGTTCTGGCGGCTGAGACGTTACCACTGGGAATATGTAATTTTAAAAGCTGTTGGATTTCTTGAATGTGCACAAATGGCACCAGACCATTTATAACCATTATTTTGAAAATTAAGTTTTCGGAAAATGAAACACAGCCACGAGAAATATTCAGTTTCCATCAGGAAGTTGTCTAGGACTATGGTTTGTGCAAGTTTAATGAAATTTCCATATTCTTCCAACGCGATTCTCGAAGAAACTGCCAAAGACGATTCTCAGATTGTCTTTTAATGAATGACTCTTCTTCAAGGTTGTCTAGAAATTATATTTATAGCATATGGAGATGTAATTTCATACCACGTGAAACGAAACCTGCACGAAGAAATGGTCGATGAATACAAAGATTTTCATTGTCGCTTCAGTTTTCAGCTTGCGTAGGAACTATTTGAATAATACGTGGTTTGGTATCGAAGACGGATAAGTTGTGCCTTTTATACTTGTAATCTCGGAGATGCAGTTTTTTAAACTATTGTCTTCACTTTTAATGAAACTTTGTAATCATCGGAATTTCTATAATCGAGCTCCACTGCTTAAAATGATTTTCAATTTCATTCTGTCCTCTTGAATTCCTTGCATGCCGTAGTAGCTACATTGTATTATAGAATGTGAAGTGGCGTCGATATTACCTGGTCATAATAAAAATTTATGCTCAAGTGGCGAATTTCCGAAGGCGTTTTATCGTTGACCAAAAAGTGCAATCACAGTCAACTGGCACAACTCGTCATAAAATATCCCGTAGTTAAATTACCATAATTACGTGTTATAAAGCGTTAAACCGTATTATATGACACGTACAGTAGCGTATTATCATGGACAGTTTTCACAGTTATTGTAAAGAAATGTAAGACAATAAAATCCGGCTCGAACCTTCCTAATCCCAAAATACGGTTCGGACATTTTACCGGCTATTCGAATTAAAATTTAAATAATGCCCTAAACTTGTCGGAAGGTCTGGCCTACTGTAAATCCAACGTGACAGCTAACACACTTTCTCTGAAACAATGCCTGTCGGAAAAGTATCTGGTTGAAGGTAATTTGTCGCTTGAAAAAAGTCGTGAATATTTGGAAAGATGTAAAGATGGTCCAGCTGGTCGCGGTTGCAGTGAGGCGTGGACAGACCGCATTCTCCACATTCCGAACCAGGTAGCATAAGGAAACTTTACCGAGATCTTCCAATCTTATAGAAATGCCTCCCACTCATCTCTCCGCGAAACATTCCACGATCGTTCCATGAGCGAAACCAAATTTATTAGATCTTCGTAAGCACGAAAAAGTCATCCCTCTGTTGCCCTACAAATTGATTTAACCTGAAAAGTTCATCGCTGAAACTCCACTGAACTGATTTGAATAAATGTCGTTAAAGACGCGACCGAGTGAAACTGGCGGAGTTTTCGTGGCGATTGCTAAAAAACGATCCAGATTAGGGTCGCCACAGCCATTATTAACGGAAACGGGCGATAATTCAATCCGCCACTTTGGATATTAGCTCCTTTTTTCGGAAGAACGTGACCCTGAGCGATTTTAATTTTGCGCGTTGCTACGGCGAAGCAGGTGGTGGTGTTAAAAGTCAAGAAGACGCAGCAATAAACCTAAAACAGACACTGAATTTTACGATGTTCCCATTGTGTCGATCGGCCTTTTCAACTAAATTATTTGCTCAGACGGTTTCCTTACAGATGCACCTGTAATAAAGTCTGGAAGCAGCTCGGAATTTAATACTTGCTTCAAATCACTTCACGCAACACTTCCGAGTTCACACCATGTAGGCACTTTCAGTAAAAGACAAAGCCCTTCAAACGATGGCTGTTTAAGTTAACCTAACTTGACTGAAACGTATTAATGTGCGCCCAACTGTGCTTGAGGATTTTTTTCTTGGTTCAAAGGGTTCACGAAATTTCACAGCTAATCAATTTTATTGTGCAGCAGACAAAAACGCGAATGAAATGTTTTTTTTGCTTCCTGGATAAGAAATAACCTGCTCCTATTCATGCTATAAAACTTAATTGAGGAAGTGGAAAAAACACGAAAAAGGAGCAACTGTCTCAGAGATCTAATTTTATCGGCCAATTGTTTGCTCTCCAGGATGTCTTGAGAAAAGTGAAAATTTTTGGGTAATTTACGTTTTCATAAAACTGAATTGTCGTCAAATATTTGTGTAAGAAAACGTTTTCTCCGTAATTTATTGCCAATGAGACCCGCTTCAATTCTTACTTAATTAAAGGGAGAGAAATCCACCACCTTCCCCAATTTCCCGTTGAAAAACGTGATAAACTTCATTGTGAGGATAATGCGGGCTCACATAAACTTGCCTTTTTTAATAACGTCGCTGTTTAACAAAGGAGATGTCTTTTCTTCCGCTACAATTACGTTGTTCGTGGAGAAATCAGGCAAAACAAAAACTGGAAGCATGCATTATTCCACATGTCTAAACCGTTTTCTTAATATACATATTGGCAACCATTATCATAAGATAATGATCACTGATCAATGCTAAACGGAAAATTGGATCATCAATAAACGTTAGGACTTCCACGTTGCCCAGTAGATCAAGTTGAAAGAGAAATTTCTAGGTGAAATTTAGGCCACAAGGAAAACTGTGCCGTATTTACGTAGATAAAGTCCGAAGGCACGTCTTTCTTTTTAGCTTAATTAACTGTAGTTTGTTTGTCTAGGTCTAGATGTTCAAGCTGTGCATGTAAGGAAGTAACATTTTTACTGTTGTGGGCAGTAAATGTGAAGCTGAAAGCCTTCATCTGTCTCAGCTATCAATTTTTAATGACTTATTGTATACCACATGTAAATATGTCTAATAGTTATTGTAGACATTTACCAACAATAGTAGTTGATGCAAAACATCACCTCATTACATTTAATAATTGCTACGGTGTATGCATTATGCAACGTGTTGCAATTCTTGTTTGCTCTCTTGCATCACCCTCTCCTAAACCTCATAAATTACCCGTCGCGACAATAATGAACCTTCGCCTGCAAAAACGCATATTAAGGTCGTGGATATAAACCCAAACTTCATGAATCGTTCTGGGTCAAACCCTTTGCATCTTCATTCAATTCAACACACGTTGTAAATTCACTCGGAGAAGAACAGGCGAAATAATTAATAAATTTACATAGAGGTCTAGTTCGCACGTCTTTCCCGTATTCGAGCCGTTTTGTCGGTATTAAGCTGTGGCCTGGAATGCAATCACGCTTCTCTGGAACATCCCCGGTTGACTTTTAAATTGATGAAACAAAGGCGCCGTAATTTGTACCTCCTACTTCCTGCGGCCTTACGCTATTTACATGCAAAGTTATTGCGGTACAGAGCTTCTTCTTCAGTCAGGGAGTCTGTAATCTGGCGCTGCTACAGCCGGATTTATTCCTGTATCTTTCAACTGGTATTCTAATTTTTATTGTTTCATTCTGTTATTATACAAATGGGGATTATCGCGCGAGAATGTTAATAAGGGCAATTACGCCGGAGGTATCCATCAAAAACAAGAAGCTATCCAGTGCACAATAAAAGTTTTGATTACCGAATAACAGTTTCATTGCCTCTATTAGAATTAAAGATGAAGATTTATGGACGCTGATAAAATAACAGTAATTCAAAATGTGCTCGATTGGTTTAATGGGGCCGTTTTGTAATATTTTTGCGTTTACTCCAAGCATTAAACCGCTTTTATTGAAGGAGGCATGAATATTAATGTCGAAACAAACATGAGAAAAACTTGAATAAAAGCCAAGAGGATGATGTTTCCATCACGCGAGACAGGTCGTACTAGTTCATTATTAAAATCATCAAGAAAAAAAGTAGCAGCCGACAGCAATTTCAACACATGCACTGTCGCTCAAAACCTTCGCCCAAGACGTAACATAATTCATATTTAGATTAAGAACAAATGAGAAAAAAATAAAAAAAAAGACATTTGGGACCAAAACCCCTCAGCGGCCACATCGCAACGAAGAGAAATGAATAGAATTATTATCCTGTCTTACACTATTTTGAAAGAAAATATTGTTCCACTTCAAACAGAAAATAAAAAACTCAAGACCAAATTGAATAATCGGATCAACGGAGTTCGCATGTATCATGCAGACAGTAAAATGAGGTTGATGTATTTCAGCGGGCATAAATATAAAAAACCTTTGTTTTCCGCAGTTGTAAAAATTCAGCGCTTGTCGAATGATTTTCACCCGTGATCTGTTTCACCGCAAAACTCGTTGCGTAATTACTTTGATGAGAAGTTGTAACTTCCGCTTAATGACTTTTGCCATTTGCTGAAACTAGTTTAAGACTGTAATGCAATAAATATGCAAACAGAAAATATACAAAAAATGTGCATAATTTTATATGCAAATACACCTGACTCTAATAACAGTAAAGAATGTTAATAGTTCGACCACCGTTCGCTACCAAAGCGAATTATTTAATTATTCCCATTAATTGGTCAATTCCTTCTCCTGTTGGTCCAATAATCGATTAATGGCTCGATAAAACCTCATATTTCTCTCATTTCGGCAACATGAGTGGTCTGCAAAGAATGTGGAAAATTCGAGCCTCTCCAATTAGTTGATTTCTAGTAGTCTGTCCTATTTTCGCATTTTCTTTGAAGCAATCATCTAGAAAGGGTGGGTGCATATTCAACGTGGAAATCGGCAGCTGTCCTATCTGTTAGCTATTAAGGTTGAGCTCGATTTCATCAATTTTAGTAATCAAATACTTTACACTCCGCTTAATCCCTTGTTTGCGATGTTCCACCTGAGTCGTTCTCGCATTCAAAATACTTGAAATATTTCCCAGGGAAATTTTAATTTAAGTTCTTCGTTTCAACGCGTAGATTATTCTCGTACACGGTTTTTATTTAGCAATTTTTGAATAATTTATACGAGATCATCTTGTTTCCGCTGCATGAATAACAGATTCCTGCTGGGTAAACATCACATTAGGAAAACGGACAGCGCAAAACGCTGAAAAATTTAACGGGTTAAGCTGATAGTTGTTTTTCTTCTGTACTCTGGAAAATGCCAATAATAAATTCAGTGTTATCTTTCCTTGCACTATAACAGGCACCACATTATACAGAATGTTATCTAATAATCCGTTATTCCTATCTGCTGCAGGATTTTACTCAGTTTGCAACAGAAATTCGATATTCGGTCTTAATTATATGCAGATCTAATGTTACTTTAACAGATTTTGAAGCAGCTCATTAGTAAAATTTTAATCAATACAATCATGACGATCCTGTCTTTCTATTTTTTGCTCCCAACGCGATTAAAAATTAATTTCCCCAACTTATTAATATTAAAGATTCTTTCATCCGTTGTGTTGTCTGAGTTTGACAAGGCGTGATCGATGAATCTCAGATAAAACCGAGATAATTTTTCAGGCCATGCACGTTGCACGTACATTAAAAAGTGTAGGAAATAATTTCTTCCAACTAGAGTGGTTGTAAAAACTAGGTGGAGACCACCATTAAAAGTTTTCATGATTTTCCTGCGAAACTTCCAAGAGTGATCAATACAATTATTTGAAACTTTACCTTTTATTGCGGTGTCATCTTGTGTTGCATCTAACAAGGGTTGGTCATGTTATACTCTAATTTAACATAATTGAAATATTTGGTTAACCTCCGCCATCCCTATTAGTCTCAGAACCGAACCGCAGTTGCCAGCTTATTGTACAGTGTACAATTACCGCCCCTATTGTAGTTTATTATCGCGTCCTGGGGCCTAATATAAATCCGGCAATATGCATATGAATGTGAACGGAACAATATTACTTAGGTAAGGACGGTTTTGGGTGTATTGTTCTTCGTCGCGGACCAAACTTTTAATGTTTATGAATGCGCGACTTGCCACCCCCTTCAGACATGTAACATTTATGTGCTTGTCGCCCAAAACAAAGAGTTTACACGCTCAAAATTAAAATTTGCCAGATTTGCATATTCTCGCCGTTTATAAAAACTATGCCATTGTGCACTGCGCGTCGCTTAATAAATTTATTAAATGAACTTGCAAATCACGATCTTTTTATTCCGTTGTTATTGTTCTTTATGGCGCATTTGCTACAATCAAAATGTTGGTGCCGTTCCGGCGATAAGGCCCATTTACACTTACTGCTACATTATTGTCCTTTATATTCCAATTCAAGACTTATTCAGGCGGCGATACCACCCTGGATGCATTGAAAATGAATGTTTATTAAATACAGCGAGGTAGGAGGGAACACGAACTGAATTAATGAACTTTTAGAATATAAAACATATTTCCGCGCATTTTCTGCGAATCAAATCAAATTTTACATTTCCAGCTTGATGAACACGGCGAAGAATTCTATGCTATGTGCTGTGAGGACATTCATTGCAAGCCAAAAAAAGGAAATAATAGGCGGATCTATCTATTTCTTACGAAAGACTTAATGTTGAGTCATTTATCTGAGGTAAAAGCCAAGACGTGGTATGTCGGCAGATGTAAAGTGACATGGAATTAATAACTGTGATATTGCCATATTGATCATCTGCACCACAGAGTTTTTTTATTTTCGAAGAGCACAGTAATGAGAACTGAGCTGACTTTTTGGAAATCTCAGCTAGGAAAGGCCATAATTATTATTCTCTAGTAAAACCGTGCTCAAGCTAATAAGCCAGTAATTTAATGAGTGATGTGGGAAAAGATAATGGTAAATTCAATAGGAGTTTAAGAAAATTATTGGCATTAAATTCCCATAGTTTTACGGAACAATACTTTTTTTGAATAAATACATGATAGTTTGCGTGAGAAACTTGGCGTGACGCACAAATTGATTGAACTTTTTAGCTCGTTCGTTTTAGCAGCGTCTAATTTTTTTAAACATCCTATGAAAGTTCATCTGGTCGCTGTAAACGCCATCCGTCCATGTGTTTGGAAGGAGTGTAAACATTATCTCATCACAGAACTTTTGCAAGAAGTTGTAAATGCGCTGTTGCTGACAGCCCACGCTTCCATACATCTAAAACGCTATTTATGTTGTAAAATAGCAGTATACATTTCCGGATCGGCTCCAAAATCCAAACCGTTTCTTTTTTCCGGTCGTATAATCTTTTATAACACTCTATAAATTAAGGGTAAACTTGATACGTGAGCATGTATATACGGGAAGTCATCAGGGTGTAACATGGTTTCTTTACATTTCGACAACATGCTAAGGCGCGCCAGTAACTAATTACAATTGGACATAAAGAAAAATTCTCGAAATTCCTGCACGTTTTTTCTCCTGCTAATTAATTAGTCCCGACGAGCCTTCACAATGCAGATTCCCGGAAAGACAATGAACGTCGTGTGTAGCGATGGCATTTTACAAATGCATTCCTAGTTTAAGTGGATGACCGGAGACTCACGTCTGGTGCTTTTGCAGTCGTAATGAAGAAGACGGCCATGGTTGCTCTGCAATTGTTTTATGTACACCTTACACAAACCGACCTTGAACCAACTGGTTTCGCCGGCCTAAAAATATTCAGTCGGTGTGCGCCAACTTTTCTGTGCGTGTGTGGCGACCTTAGCCCTCCGGAATTTGAATAACGGCCACAGCGGTTAGTATCTCACTGGAACGAGACGAGTAACGCACCGGAATTCCGCACAGAGCTTTTTCAGTTTCTAGTCATCACAATTTAAATTTCTCTTCGGGAGTCTGAAGAGAAATCTGTGAGGCCTCGTTTCGTGGTTTGACTCTATAAATCAAGATCTTTTAACGAGTCCTGTGTCTACTAATAGCTGCGTTCAGACACAATCTACATCGTAGGTATGTATATTAAACTTTCTTGTAAGTAGATTATTCCCACGCAGAATCAACTGTCGAAGAAGAGATGTTGGAATGTTGTTGAAGTAAAAGAACAGAATGCCCGCTTTCAGTGGAAAAAAGTCTGAACAACGGCTACCTGACGTTTGCTTGTGAAAAGACCTTTCAGAGGCACACGTTTTTTATAAGTGAAAAATCTCTTATGGAAATAGAAGGTAGACCATCAAAGATGAAAACTATGAGGGTTTTCTTTGCTCTTTTATAGGGTACCGATTTCTATTCACTAAAATTTTATAACACAGTCCTGTTTAAGGTATGATGTTAATTGGTCTTTTTGTGAACGAAATACAAAATTGAATTTTCAAAGAAGTGACGTGATGCGATTTCATGTGTGGCCGTTTCTTGATTGCTTTTTGCTGTATTTTTGATAAGTTAATTGGTAATTCGATTCCAATTCATTATTGCAGTAAAGAATCAACATCAATAAAGCATGATCAAGGAAACGCCCTCATCTAATTTAAGCCTCAATTCAGATTAAAAGAGAAGGTTAATTTAAAGCGATTGTTTTTTTTTATTCACTAATAGATTAAGTAGCACAGTTGTTTCTTTAGTTAGTGCAGTCCTTGGCTTTTATTATAAAATTGAACCTATTAATTGTCAGTGAAAAATTAGGAATTTCCTGATCGTAAATTTTATAATGACAAACTGGTGAAGCTGGGGCCACTTTTAATTTAATCATATTATTTATGGCTTGTATTTCGCAGCTTTTGTGCCCTTTTAATTATTTTTGTATTGTAGTCAATGCGCTTTCCATGGAACGTGCTTTGAAAACTTTTAAATAAATAAAGTCAGGCAGAAGGAATCGATCTGATTGTGTGGTGCAGCAGCCTTTGTTCTGCAGCAACATATTGAGCAATAAAAGCTGCATATGAGGTTTCATGAATGCAATAAAAGAAACATATGAAGGTCCCCTAAGGTGCCTTGTCGAACCGTATTTTGCGTTATTGTGAAAGTAATACTCCATCAAAAGCCGTTAAATACAATGTAACGCGAAGTTAAAAGACCGTCAGAGTCAATAAAAGCCCTCGAAGAGGATAAAAAGATGTAATGTGGAGTGGACCCTTTTGTGGTGTTGTCACAATGGCGTTATTTATTATGGCAAAATAAGTCCGTCCATAGGTGCACAAATCCAGGGCTGTCCGAATCGCGATTATGGTGAAGTGAAGCGAGTTCATTCTTTGCAAATAACGTATCTGAATGAGACTTCAATTATGCCATTGTGTCCTGTGACGGCTCTTTGCAAAGCCATCTCCTCCACATCATTATCCCATTGTCGTTTTTGTGCCAAAAAATGCGTCCCTGCACACACCGGTATCTAGCCGCCGTTGCTGCCAAGGTACCATGAAGTGAAAATAATAAGCAGCATGGAATTCATCCTTTCAAGCACCATTCATTCAGATTCATATGAATTTCTCGTTTCGCAGCTGACTCTTTTTCAACATGTGTGGCTTGTATCAAAAGAATCGCTAAATAACAAGAAAACAGACTTAAATACTTTTAAATTCGGATTGCTAACAGGTCTATGCATGACATTTGCTTGCAGGACTGAAACTGTTCTTTGTGGAATCGATCCACCACAAAAGAAACAACACACAATGAATATTTTCATTTATAGACTGCATCACAATCTCGATATTCTTCATAGACTTGGCTGCGCTTTATTACAGGAGGACTATTTCGTTTACGACAGGCTAAGGGGGTGAGAGTATTATTATTCTCATACAAGCGCCGTCCCCACAGAATACGTCTTCCAGGCTGTTTATAGCCGATTTCGAGTGGTACCTTCGCCAGAACCACTTAAAAAGAGATTGGAGTTAATTTATTTAAAGCGTTCTTTTGTAGATAAGAGCAAGTCAATTAAAAATTAGCATTCGCCTGTTTTATAATTCAAGGCCAAACAGATAATCAGTTCTTGATTGAATTTATATGTGCAAGAATCGAGTGGTGATGAGGTAATAAAGATAATTATAGAGAGAAGTTGGTGACTCGAAAACCAGGAGTCAACTTCTGCGACCAAAGTCGTTGCAGATTAATTGAATGAGTCACAATCTATGAATTCAACTGTGAAAAGTGCACAAGAGTACCTACGAGGTCATTGACCAGTGCGCACCACATGGTGGTACATCCAGCAAGGACCAGCTGCATTCCATCACTGGCCCACAAAAACAATACGAATTCAATTCTGCTTCCAATCATATTCTAGTTCTAGAATAACACTTCAAACTGGCCGCTTTCACTACGCAAAGGTCACTTTAGAATTACCTGTAATTTTTGCGTGTGGCCGCAATGATGGCAACAGTACGACAGGTACTCCGGCAACGACGGCATTATTTTCAAAGCGTCGCAGCTTCCGGTGTAGTCGTCCACCAATTTCTTGTAATGCACCTTTATGTTTGGCGTCGCCAGGTTGGCTTTACCTAAACGCCCCATTTTTACCAACACACTGAACCACTAAATTTATTATGATTACACATTGCGTAAGGCATTCACTTGCACTAGGTACACTGCGCAGTCGTTCGTACGTGGCGATGGTACTTGCGGTACTGGCGCGCTGACTCCAGTGGCTCCTCCGATCCGCCGGCTGCCACTCTTGGAATGTTGTCACTGGCACGATGAGAACCGAACGTTTCTTTGCTGGAATTGTCCGCCATCAGCTTCGGTCGCTCGCGGTTCAAAGTTGGCTTTTTCATTAATGGAATTATTTTCAGGTACTCGGGAATAAATAGATTGGACCATTAAATCCGAGGATATTTATAGGCATTAAAGTCTCCAGCCATTACTTATCCAGGAATAACCACAGCGTTTTTCTTCCTGCCGACTAGTAATATCCGAGACGAGGCATTAGATTACCAATATACGGGCATGATCAATAAAATGACGAACGAAATTTACTTGAAGAAAAAATGTTAGTCTTTGGTCCATCCAAAATTAAACGAATAAAGAAAAAAAAATCGCAAATTGTAAAATTCCCCTTCCAAAGCTGTGGAATTTATCTAAATCCAGGCTGAAACTTCGGGTTTATCGTCCAAAAAATAAAATAAAGCTTATTCAAGATTATGACACGGAGCCTGGATTAACATATCACATTTAAAATAAGATAAACTCGACATTTCATGCATGCCTGCGTCTGACAAAGATCATCAAGTGAAAATCATCACGTAGAAAAAGCATAAATTCAACCCCACGTGAAAGTATTAATAGAAGAATACCACAGCAGTGTTTACTAGACTTTAGAAGTCGAGTTCATAATTTTAAGCAACGCTTCAATGGCTTAAAAGTCATGGAATGTATTAAATTGTAGAATAAAGATAAACCGTCTAATAGGGAAGCGCATCCCATCTGTATCAATATTAGTTCAACAACTTAGTTATGTTGGCTGGTAAGTGAAGAGAAAGGAAATTGTAAGAAAACGCGGAACAAGTAATGTTCTGAATAAATAAGGTAGACGTGCATTTTCAAAGATCCGGGTAAATATTTTTCCAACTAATTAAGAAGCATTTAAATCCTCTTATAGTTTGGAACTATTTGTGATTGTGGTTTGGTGAACTAACAAAATTACTCAGATGTAAACAGAACACACCTCTAAGTACCACGTTAGTGTTTACAACGGCGCAGTTTCCACCGTGCTACACTGCCATTAGAACTAATTTTATAAATGTAAGACAATAAATTTGTAGGAAGAGCATCTAGCCGCATCTACATGCCATCAGATGCATCATCCATTTTCATCCAGGCAAACAAATGTGTTTTCTTCGGAGTGGAGAAAAACAGACTTTGTCAAACCGCTAATTTCGTGCTTTTTGTGGAATACAATGGAAATTTGTCGAGCATTTTAGGCATGTTTGAAATGAGCCGTGCTTTTAAACAAAAGACGAAGGAAGGAAGACAGAAGGGCGCTTGCGGATGGATACGGTTCGTATATCCGCTAATTGACGCGAATACTTGAATCCTTCCTTCTTGTTGGCAGTTTCGACGATTGGTTTTATTTCTTTCGTTTTTTGGAAAGGGAATTGGATTTGACACCGAGCTCAAAAAAGTAAAGACAAGAATCTAATTTTATTTACTACGCGAAAATAGAGGCGCTTTCCGGAGGAACTGATTTGTCAATGTTTATTAGTCTCGGGAAAAAGCTGCGTAATTGTGCACGTTATTTATTGAGTTAATCATTATTTATTGCAAACGCATGCACGAACATCCGCCTTCAGTTCAAAAGAGCTACTCGCCTGTCATTTTTACACTACTTAAGCAAACAAGTAACTGTTAAACGCTAGCGGTAATTGAAATGTCGTCAAATTTACATGTTGGTTTATAGATGCATTCACGACTTCCTCATTCTGCAAAATGAATGAGAAGCGGTGGTGATGGAGCATCCTTTAAAAAATCTTTGGTATGTCTAAACAGAAAACCAAAGTTTTGTCGGAAGAACTGCGCCTACATTTGTGTGTCTCATTAGAGTCCATTTTATAAATGAGAAAAACAAATTAAGCTGCCGAGTGTCAAGGAAAAATATCTTCATATAAGAAATCCACCCGAATGGTCGCACGCTAATCCACCAGTAAATTAAGGGTTGATTTTTGGTCCGCAAAGCACTGCCATTTATAAAAAACCAGCGGATTAGGGCCTGGACGCGAAAATACCCTAAACGTATCCTTCCAAATATTAAGAAATTGAAGTTCACATTCTCTTGAAAAATCCAAGAAAATACATGATTGCGTTCATCTGTTCGATCCTCCGCAGAATGTGTGTAAATCACGCGATGGGCCAATCGTCTATTAAAAAATCACGTCATATTCGTGAAATATTGCCGCCCTGTTCAGCCTCTTATTATAGCCGACAGTGGTTAATACAGTGTGGGAAAACAAATGGCCCAGTCACATCGATCAGAAAATGGCTATTAGTTAATTTCGTTCCAGGATTTTGGTCCGTGTTGGGATCGTTTTTCCTGGAATAAAGTGGAAACAAATACGAGGACTCCGGCAATCGTGCCGTTCCCAAAGAAACATAGATTTCAACTTTAATCCTAGTCTCAGATATGCAAGAAGTACAGATACACAGTTTTCGCGAGCGTTCCATTAAAAAACTTATAACTTATTCATAAAATGGCTCAAGTTTAAACGACATTAAAAAACACTTAGAAGGAACTATTAGAAGGGATTTTCGCCAAACGGACGAGGGCGAGCTCTGTCAGAGACTGTACTTTTATTTGAAGGAGGAATCATGGAGTTATTTGATGGGAAGACGCTCGCAAATCCCGTACTTATCGTGGAGCTTAAACTTGAAATTTTCTAATAGAATGTGGATAAATAGAATTGCTTCTTCTAAGATCGGGATCGCGGAATGGCATCGTATTGAAATCCTAACAATGGCATTGCTTGAAAGAGCAAGCCGTCAAGAACTGCCTCATATGGTCTTAGGCAAATTGAGCATTCCCTGTCGTTATTCCCGTACCCTGAAATACCGAGATTGCTTCTACTGGGGAGGGAATAGAAACTGCCTCATATAGAGTCGGGATGGGCCTATAAGAATATCCGATTTCAAAATTATGCTAGCTGATGAACCCGCCTTCGTGGTGTCACAAAACCCAAAGTTGAGATAAAATTGCAATGCGTGCTTTGACCAAAATTCAGTGCGTGAGGGTGAAAATAACCCTCAAATCGAAAAAAAAATCGAAATGGAGCAATCCCCCATTGTCAAACATGCAATTAAATTTTAATTAATCAAATTAAAACCTTTTGAAAGCACACACGTGTCTGCAGCAGTCTAAACGCTGTCGCTCTCTTAAGGGCAGTTGAACTTTGCCATTTTTTTGCCAAAATAATTTGATCCCTTCCATCGAACCTTGAACATACTCTTTAAGCCATCGCCCGAAAATCTTGTCATTTTACCTCACACTGCAGTCTCAAATTACATACTTGAAACAAAACCGGCAGCTGCATACTGGAGCCACATCTTCGATGCCTTACAAAACCCGTCGTTAAGAAAATCTATAGCATTATCGTGAAGAATGCACTTAATTAGGACATTTTTTACGTTCAGACATTCACGAAATAACAGTTGCACACGTTACCCTACACCTGTTCATGACGCTCCAGACGTGTTCGATCAGAGTCGGTTTCCCTAAACTGCATTGAAACCAGTTCATGTCGTCACGTAATAATGGGAATATGGCACGACACTTAATCTGATCGTTATTATTAAATTTAATTATAGTCTCTGTAGACCCGTTTAACTTATCTAGCTTAGGGAACATTGGCACCACGCATATTTGGTGGCGGAGGGAATGCGTTGAATTATGGTTTATTATGTGCATGCATGGGGTTTTGCACAATCCTGATATAGTACACTCGAGCTGATGCAAATTGGTGTGAAGTTTCACACGCACAAGCGGTTTTTGAAATTCTGGTATTAGTTGGGCGTCTGAACTAGTTCTGGTGCGAACTTTAAAAACCGTTCGAAAAATTCTATAATTTTAAAAAGGACTTCCCATAAATCTGGGAACATCGAGTAAAAAAAAAGAGAAAACATCGATTTTGAAAAATAGTAAATAAAAAACTCAATAGAGCATTGTTTATTGTGAAAAACAAAAATAAATAAAATTCTTAATAAAGCAACAAAATAATAAGCAAATACGAGAAAAACAAAAATAAATAAAAACCTTAAGTAATAAACAAAATAATAAGTAAATAAATTATAAAAAATAACAAATTCGAGATTAATACGAATAAACAAAATTCTAAAATATAACTCCCTTAAATTAAATTCCAGTCTTCTTTATAAATATCACCATAATCAAGAGTGTAAAATAAAATACATCCCACATCGATACCGCAATTATCGATTTTTAATGATACATCGAAAATAAAAATGTATGTATTAAAAATGGATGTTTTTTTTGGCAAAATCGATATTAATAAAAAATCGATGTAAAAGTCCCAGATTTAACTTCACATGATAATCGTACGTAGGAAGTTTAAGGAATCGAATTTTTATAAACCGGAGCAAACTTTTCTGATTTCCTTGTTTATACAAAATCTGTTTTACAAATATTGGAAGAAACCGTTTTGCTAAATTTGTCTCTTGCAAACTTTAACTAAGTATTACGTTTAAACTTTAACTAAAATTGGCTGTCGTAATCGATTTGCAACATGTGTCGTTGATACAGAAAGTGTTCCTTTGGCAAATCCAGAAAGCTATTTTGAACTAGCCAATAATAATTCGTCATCTGTTAATTAATTTTATTCGACCCCAAAACGGCGTCGTTAATAATAATTGCAAAAATCGGTAGTTCAAGTAATCGCTACTTAGTTAAAATCAGTTTGACTTTCTTGCACAATACATAATTGATTTTTTTAATTAATCGGAAGCTCGCGGTTATGAAAACTTTACCACCCAATTTCATTCAATGAATAATTTATTTTAACATCGAAATCATACAGAAAGTTTTAAAAAACTGAAGTTTCATTTTAGTTTGTAAGTAAACTTCGTAACTTTTTCGTATCAAATTCGTTTAATGTAAAATAAGATAAGACTACATTGGGACTAGCCTCTCGCCTGCACAGAGATAAAATTTGTCCATTGCCAATAAAGTCGTTAAATCTCAAGTCTCCATCGTCCATTTCGACTGATAAGCAACTAGGAGAGGCTGCTGGTTGGCTATTAGATTGGTATCATCTCGAGGAATAGTGTGCCATAAACATGCATTTATAGATGAAGAGTAACCTCCATCCCACGCCAATTTGACGACTTTCCGATAAGCTTGGAATTAGTTGGATGTCAAAGGAGTTAATTTTATTATTTGCACGATTAGATAATCTCTCTATTACCGGACAGATTGCTCAAACGGTCAATATAATTGAGCTGCAAATAGTTTGCATTGGTAATCTTACAAACAACAGATCTCGTAAACACAGTTCCAATGTTGTCAACAAGGTTGTTAATACACACTTTATCGACGCGTCTTTATTATACTTAAAAATTTATTAGAACTTGAATGGATCTAATATAGACTTTCCTAGACTCTTGACAGCCCATTAACGGCGAAGGTGTATCGTAATGCTGACGACAAAGCGCGTCAAGAATGTCTTAAATAGTTGCAGAGCGCGTACAAGTGCAGATCTCCCTTCGACGGGGAAAGCTCAGTCTGATTCCGAAAACATCGATTTCACAGCATTGTTCGTTTGAAATACGCACATAATAACTCACACGATAAGTGCGTTTCATGCCGACTAAACCAAGTCTCGGTGTTCATGAAAAGCTCAGGATTTAGAACGGTCACTATAAAATGTAAATAACCGCGTTGAAACGGTTTCATTTATCCGGCAAAATTAGATCACGTGAGCTGCAACAATGGAATTTACAACGCCTTTGAGAGAATTTTACGTAGATCAAGCTGTTACGATCCTCTGGATATGGAAAAATTAATAATCAAGTTGGCTAATAAACAGAAATCTGCATAACTGAAAGTTTTTGCGAAAGCTCTTTATCATGATGGTGCACTTTGTTACTTTGTAAGATTCATTATTGTAAAAACAGGTTTAATATTACGTCCACTTTTGGGATATTGAAAATTTCATCTTGTGCTTCTTTGGCGATGTTAATGTAGAATATTATTGCATGGTATTTCTTGTTTCACAGACCCTTTTTTGATTTTAAACTTTCCTTATTTTTGCTTGGCTACTAAAAGTCCTCTGCAGCCGGTTCTGCGCTGACACGACAAGAAGGCGTCTGGCCGCAAAAATAAAAGTAGCAATAAGAAGTTCATCGCGTGACAGACAAAAGTCGTTTCCTAGTAATTACTATTATAAATTATGAGCAACCCAAGTCCATTTTAGTACGTGTTACGCTATAATTTAACCGAAGTAAATCACCAAGTTAACGGTGGTACAGCAGCTACCGTTTACACATAATGGTTAGTGGTTACTTTTTAAACGATCTCCTCCTTACCTGTTCGGATGAACAGCTGATGAAAGAATGGCAGTATTGTTGATTAAAGTGGCCTTTAGGTTCTCGAGCGAAGAAGCTGAAAAGGCGGTGTTCTGGATCACAGGTTGCGTAAGAAATGCGCCTTAGCGCATGGGCCATGTGGACAATCTGCAACAAAACTTTGCAATTAATTACCCGCTGTGAGTTGGGCATGTTTGCAGCATGCCACATAAAAGTGTTTTAGTGCCGGGCACGAAAAACACTCCATAACCATAACGCGAATAAGTTTACGAGCGTAAGAAATTTGCCGTCGTGCAAAGTCATGTCTGGTCTTTGTCAACGAGTATGTTACACCTGTCAACGATAATTGAGATTTTATGAGGCTTTCGCAAGAATTATCAACGATTTCATTCGTTTTTACATTTCTTAAGAAACATTGACAGGACTATTAAGCTTCAAAGCTCGCTAATAGAACTGTAAGCTATTCGTAAAAAGAACTTTGACCCTGGATGCAATATTTCAATCGTGGAGATTTACAATCAGAAAATATTCATTTAAAAATCCAAAAATGTCGATTTTTTAACTTCGATTAACATACCTGGAAACCACTTAAATTCATAACATTCACATTTACATATTGTAGGATCCACAAGAATGTTAAATATTTTTTAAATTATAAGATGATGCTAATTACATGTAAATCATCAGAATAGAATGATGGTTGTGAAATCTATTTTAAAAGACTATAATTTCTTCAATTTATATCTCCACATTACTAGAATTTTTCACGTTCTTTGAGAATATTACCAACAACTTATTTAAAAAAAAACATCAGTGAAATATTATCGGGTACTAATTGTTTTCCATTTATTCATTCGTTGTGCTTTTTGGTGATTTGAGTTTCTGGTATTTCCATGCAAGTTTTTGCTCTAAAATTCTTCTCATCTCATAATTACTCCTACAATTTTTTCCTGTATTTTTTTCGTATTGCTCTGTTTTTTTAAGCAAAATTAATCGTGTTCTAATAAAAACTCTCAAGAATAAGTGAAGACATGAAACTACGTTCTAGGTAGTAAACGCCGCTGTCTCGCGAACGACGTAAATCTCAGGTAAAAACCACGATACTAACAATTTTTCTTGATACATCCTGATGGAAATTCTCGTTCTTAGTTTTATGAGATATAATTCTTGAGTGAGTAAACACTAATTAGACCTCTTAATGGATCATAAATGAACTAAAAGAATTCTCCGCAAGCATCCCATAAACTAGTATCAGCAGCCATTTACCGAGTTTTTATCATAAAAAACAAGCAAATTCGTTTTTAATTCTTTAGAAAAACCAAATTTGCTCGCTATTGAGGCTAAACTTTTGAACATTACCGCCCTCGCAGCCATGCATGGTAATTAAATAACGAAATACAGGTGTTATCTTTGATGTTATGTCAGCTGTAAACAGAAGCGGTCTGAAATTCTATTAACCACGGTCTAGTAGTTATAAATAGGTACTAGATTGTTTATGTTCCTGGATTAATGTAGTTCATTTGCGATTTTTTTTGTAATTTGATAGCTAACAAACAATGTCTTGGATGAACATTTTTCCGCGCTCGGACACTGATCTGTGCTCTGAATAGACGCAGCAGACATTTGATAAATTGTAGCTTTGGTGCGGTATAAAAAAACAGATGAGATATTAAAGGGTTTGTTTGTACAATTAGCACAATCAATAATGATGGAAACCGTTATTTTGATTTTTGCAACACACATCGACTGCGCAAATTCAACAATAAACATTTGAAATTGTGCTGCTCTTAATTTAATAACGGTTTTATTAAAATTATATCTGCATATTCCAAACGTAAAATTATATCAGACATGGTATATTTGTACTAAAATTTAATTAAAAAATATTTTCGCTGTGCGGCTATATTTGTAACAAAATAATGGGTTGGGTGAATGTATTCCGACAAATTAAAATGAATTTTGTTATAATCACAAATCAGTTGCTATAAACATAAATTCTGTAATCAGCCAGCAATGAAATTAAATTTGCGTTGACACAATACAGTTTTATATTCGCAACAATGCAACAATGAAACAATGTTTTTGGCACGATCAAATTACTTTATTATAATTGAAATATTTTTAGCTCAATGTCGTGGTACATTTTACTTTACATGAGGGTTTGCTTACTGCTACTTGTTTGTGTAAACACTGTGTAAGTTTCCATTTCAGACTCGTTAAAAATTCTGTTTCAATTGAGAGTTCTTCGCAAATGTGGGTAGTTTATTTTTCTACGTTTGTCATCGAGGTTTTGATCAAGATTTCATCATGCTTTTAATGTGAATATAATATTGATTCCATAATTTAGAAAACTGTGGTAACTTTATCTGTATCCCAATAATGGTTCATTTAACAACACGTGTTGGATAATTAAATTATCTATTCAAGCAGAACGTTTCCTGGATTGTTTCAATAAAGAAATAATCTTGACAACGTTCTTTACGGTTGATCTTTATTTATAGTCATCGGGTAATTCACATTTTAGTGAAGTATGAAATAAATAAACAACACAATATTTTGTGTAGATGTTAACATAAACAAGACCTATTATGGAGTTACGTTAGCCATAAAGTTTATGGGATTCAACTAACAACTAGTTATGTAAGTAAAAATCTTGTCAGCACCAAACATCATAAAATTGTTGGTTTATAGAAAAGTCGAAGCAATTTTGGTGACATAGAGCCTTTGGCAATTTCCTCAAATTTTACTTGTTGATGTTGCATGTGGACACGTCGAGACAAATATACATAACTATAAAACTTCCGCTTCAGACATAACAGCTCTAAAGGGCGAACCCTAAGAAGATGGATGCCACGTGTGACACCGACGCATCCCAAACCGTTGCTTGAATTCAATTTACAATTCGTAGTAGCTGAAATGGATGACGTTCCTTGTTCTGATAATCTAGTTATACACATCAGGTGGTGATAACGCCTCCTACACCTTCAGTTCTTTGAACCCACAAGAAGTAGAGAGTGATGGATGAGCGTATTTATACAACGTCATTAATTCCACAAAGTTTTTGACCCAAAATCAGCTTTAACTCCATTAACACATTGTTAAGTCGGTCCAATGCTAAAATCCTTGTTGATGATGACATATATTTCTGGACCCAAGCAATACACCCGAGCATAAACGCAATGATTTGTGAGGCAGCCGAGCGGTGCTTCATTACAATAATAACTGCGATAAACTCGCGAATTTCATTAAACGGGATGAATCTTACGATGTCGGAATGAAGACGAATTATTCCAGGACCTTCTGAATGCGGTAAGAAGCTTAACGTGTTTCCTGTTATTGAGAGAGCGACGATCCGTCTCAGTCAGGATGAGAGCGTCCTTCTGCTCCGGTCCGACAAGCCACTAAGGAATTTCCAGACGAAACCAGGTTAGTTTATTGCGAATTCCTGCCTTGTTTACTTCATTACAAAACAATTAATTTGATGCCCGAGCAAAATTCAACTATGCTTCGAACGCATAGGAAGCGACAGTGAGCAAGAAGGGAAGTAATAATTTCTTGTAAATAGACATCTGAAGCGTTTCCAAACTACCACCACTGTTTTTGTTCCGCAATTTTAAGTTTATGAAGCACAAGCGGAATTAAAACGTGCAGTATATCATTTGATTCGTAGTAATTTGTTAGTATGGAAAGAATAAACTAAGCACTAAACAAATGGACCTAAATGTGAAAAGATACAAAATAACGAGTCACTCTGCTCATTTCAAAGCCATAATGGTGGAGTCAGTGAACATGAATTGAACGAGATCATTGACACAGCTTAACGTTTTCAATTAAATTGCATTTCCGTAAACGTAAATACAGGATGTCGCGCTTTTGTCGCGTTTTTTTAGTTTAGCGTTTTCCTGGGATCAAAAGCCTGTAAAAACTGGACAGACTGGAAGTACAATAGTTAATGTAAAAGGAATAACAAAGAAAACACATACTATAAAGAATAAAAAATTAGACAAACATTGTCAGAAAACTGTACATTCTTCGCCATGAGAGGAGTGTTCAATAGTCTCGAAACGTCTGAAGATAGTAACCAATGGATAAAAGAGGCAAAGCGAATTGAAAAGAAATTTTACTGTTTTTGTTGATTTAGGCTGATATTGTTATTGGAACTGGTCTTCCCCAACAGTTCAGGGTTGCACCGCGATTTTTGCAGAAAATTTTAAATATTTTTTCTCAGAAACGGTCATGTTTTGGACTCCGTTTCAAACTGGTTGTGAACTATTACCCCCTTTCAATTTGTGTGTTTTATTCGGGATTACCCTGTACTGCTAATCATACTAATCAACGATCTCGCAGAACAAAAAATGTTTATTCAAATTGAGTTCACATGAGTTATTTGCTTAATTAGTAACAGAAATGCCGTATCTACACACTGCTTGCTGTTTATTCAATTAGGATTTAGTAGTTAGCGCAAAATTACTGTTAATGTATACAAATCTGAAGTCAGCGACCAGAAACAATACATTATTTGCAAGCTATTATAAAAATTGGCTAACTAACTATACACTAAATTGTGTAGAAGGTGCCATTGACCATTTTCTTAGTTAGAGAAGATCGTTAAGAATAACACTATTTGCACTTCAAAGTTAAAATGGGATAAAGAGAATATGAACACAATAAAAAAGAAAAGCGTACAGATTGCAAAAAACGTCTCGTTGGGAATTTATTGAAGTCAAACATCATTAGGGAAAAAATTATCAGCCAATTTATTTCGCTGACATTTGCAATTATAAAAAGTATGATTCAAAGATAGTTTGTTCATTAATCCCTTAAACACATTGATGCCTAATTGATAAATTGAATATTTTTAGTTTCTTCTTATTTTCGCGCAACAGTTGATGATATGTTTACGTTTCCTGTAAAATCCATGTTAATATTAATTTGCTGCTGCTCGCTCACCGGGAATAATTGCTATAAATTATTTTCTGGCTGCTTTAATACATCATAATGTAAATATGTATATCGACCGTCGCTTGAACTGCATTGTTGAGCGTTGAAATTAATAAAAATTCGTGGAATTCTTAATGGAATTTGAATAAAACGCGTATATGCAAATACTCCCCCACACATGTTTATCAGCTTAGAGGTTAATGGAGCTGAATAGAATCGTAACTGCTTGAAAACGGATAATATTTGCATAATTTTAATTTAGCCGTTTACATTCACACCGTCCATCGAACCCTTCGAAGTGACACTCCAGTTCTACGCCAGCGTAAGCTCGAATGCATCAAGACGACGTTATTTCAGCCATCGTCTTTCGGATAACGAGCATCACTTTGAAACACTCGACCCACCATCTATTGTTAAAAATTCACTTGTCGCGAAAAAATTTCAGCTATCGATCTTCAGTAATTTCCGGAGCAAACAAGAGTAGTGGTTGAAAAGCCGTTTCGAGTGCAACCAAAATACTGGAATTGGCGAAAATGGCGAGATGTTTGAGTGAACAGCTCAGTTAAGCATACAGACAGACGGGAAATGTTTGACACTATCATACGGCTTTCTGCTAGCGTGAACATGTGTGTTTGTGTATGGAACGCTATCGGTTTGGTCTTTGTGTGCCTATCTCTTTCACACCATCCAGTATTCCTGTAGCGGACAGGATTCCATATCGCAGACATATTAACGTGGCCGCGTGTTACTAACAGTCTGATGTCTGCACAGAAGGGAGTAATTAGTGGCGGTGTACAAACCACCCTGTGTGCACAGTGATTGCGTTCGAATTACACATCATGACTTTATGCGTTGCTGCAGTTGAGAAACGGCGGCGGTGGCGGCGGTCGAGATATCCGAAACCCGGAAGATGGATTTCTCGAATGGAATTGAAAGCGGCATAGTTTGCCATAACTGAATTATTCGAATTGTCTATTTGATTAAAATCAAACAATGCGACCCTTCTAGGTCCAAAATCAATTCGCAAATACTAGAAATACGCATGATATCGATTCATTTCCGGAAGCTTAGAATATTTCTGCATATTATCGGATTTACCCGAAGTTAGATATTTTCCACAACACTAGACTTCATAGCCGAAAGATTTATAGGTGCTCCCTGCTTCTATTTCTAGCCGGCTCAACTTGTACAGACGATTAACCTCCTCTAATAAACTTCATAATCATGACTTTACTGTTGGGATATTTTATGACGCCTAAAAGTAATGATCGTAGCTAATTATCTGTAGACCACACCAAAATGAAGTAAATAATGCAGCTTGGCGCATCCACCATTTTTGCACCATAGAGTAACACTTTTTTTTAACTAAATTTTAGCTGGAGCTATCGAGGCTTCTTTCTTGAAGGTTCTCCTTTAACGAATAACTGTTCGGTATTGTTGGAAGATTAATATAATTTATGGTGTAATATCTCGATGTTTTTACTGACCAAATTCGGTCCATTTATCAAGCTAAATTCCCTCGGATTGTGTTACCTGCAAATATTCGTATTCCATGCACGTCCTTACTATATTATATTCTGCCGGAACAACAATGTGCTTTTATCAGTGGAGGTCGCAAAGCCCTGACACATTTGAAAATTCTAGCACGAGTTTATATAACAAAGTTAATTTTATACTAGTGTTTGAAATTAATAATGAAAGCGCTATTTTTTGCGTGCATTCCGATCTTGATTTCAGGTGGGAATATCAATTCAGCACGACGATCAATGGTCTCTTCGCTCCGGAGCCAATACCGCCATGTTTATTATTAAAGCAAGTTGGAAGCAGCGTTCCCCAACGTCAACTTAATTGCAGCTTTGCATAAAAGTTTACGTTAAGTTAGATAAAAAGACCCAACAGTCAGACGTTTTGGCCCGCATTTTATTAAGCATCCAGATCCATGCCGAAGGATATCATTCAAAAACTGAAAGTACGGTGCGAAGCTAGGAAACTGAGCCGAGCAAAGTTTTGTGGGACAGCCAACGGGGGAAATCCTATCCCATTTATCTGGAGCAGGCGTGGCGAAGAACGACATCCTTCGGGATACCCTACGGGTCCAACTTCTTCGGCTCATTAAAAGTGGCGACGTTCGTAAGACTGCGGTGTGTTTTAGTAGTATCTTATCGGTTTGTGCACGCCACTGAGTTTAATTTCGATGCAGCCGGAAGCCACAAGGCGTCCACAATCACTGCAACCTGGAAGGAAAAACTGTCTGCAAGCGACGCTACGGACTTTGATTGATTATCTTGTAATGATGGAAAGTGCCGTCTAGCTTTTACACGCTTTTCCCAGTTGACTTGCTCACAAAAAGGGATACACCCCTTTCGTAACGTATATTACCCACGGAACCAACAAATTACTGATAATTCTCCGGTAAACTCGGTTTATATCTATTGTAGAGGTATTATGAGTTGCGGGTTTGGCTGGAAACTACGGTTTCCTGTTTCGCTGGGCATTAGTATTACGTAAACAAAAAACAAGTCCGACTGCACAAACTGATTTACTGATGTTTAATATTATACTGGATTATGGCTTGCTTTTAGGGCTGAATTTTCAGAATTGTCTTTTGAAATTCCTATACATACGTAATACAATATAATTACGCGGGAAAATTACCAAGTTAATAAAAGCAATAATACCGTTGATGCTAATAGTATTTACAGTTTTCAGAACTGTGGTAAATTTTCTGAACTACTCGTATTAACTATTTGACAAAACAAATAGAGTAATTAATTAGGAGTAATTTTTACTTAAAGCATTGGAGCTAAATCACAATTGAGGCGTGCCATTCCAAAACGTTGCAAGTGCCAATTTACGCAAAACAGGGTTTCTTTGAATTTAGATTGTATTATGCCAAATCTATGTTCTGGTGCAAGTGGTTTTGCTAAAC
This sequence comes from Gnatocerus cornutus, assembly GCA_029298725.1. NCBI lineage: Eukaryota > Metazoa > Arthropoda > Insecta > Coleoptera > Tenebrionidae > Gnatocerus > Gnatocerus cornutus. Next base: position 6,211,877 of record CM055514.1, read on the forward strand.
CTCTGCTACATTTGAAGTTAAAGAAGTATAAAAGTCAAAACGTTGTAAGTCCGAATTAAAATCCGTGTACATTTTGCATATGAAAATGTAAGTAACTTCTCCAGCTAACAAAAATTTTGATAAAAAATGAATTAGAAACCTAGATAAGGGGAAAAGAGCTCTTAAAAACGCGTCGAAAAATAGCGGGACACATTAAAAAACGTCTTCTAACTTGCACTAGTAGCTGGACTTACAACGTTTTGCAAATTTACTCTCTTTTCACATTATATTAAACATTGATCATAAACTTTTTCGATCTTCTTCTACGAGAATGGTTTCAAAACGCATTACACTAACACATAAATTTAATTTAGTTCAGGGTATTGGCTACTTCAAGAATAAAACAGTTTTTTTCATTTCCTGTAAAATTAATAATATGGCACTTATAAGGTTTTGGAATGGCAGGCCTCAATTAGTTTTTGGTAGAACATAAAATGTTGTACCTATTTACTAAATGGTGGATGCGCTGGGTCAAACTTCATTGTTGAATATTGTTGAATGACTGATATCTATAAAAAAATATTAATTCTGAAGTATAACTAATTACGCACTGTATTCAGATTTCAACAAAAATCAACCAAAATAATTTGATTAGGTTGAAGTTATTTTTATGCATTTTTAACCCAAAAGGAAAGCATGCACTTGTATGAAAACCTCAAAATTTATGAATATTGAATTTTTTTAATAAAAATGTAAGTCGTGAAAATAGAAATTTTATGAATTTGAATAACAAAAAATCAAGTCTTTACATAACTAAACTTATGTAAATACCTACCTAAAAATCGATGATTTGAACTTTAAAGCATTTAAAAAAATATATAAGAAAATGATACCTTTAAAATAAGAAAAAAAAAACACGGAGCCTAAAAGTTTAGAAAATAAAATTAATCCTAGAGAACAGACATTTATTTTCATCAAACTCGGCAGGTAATAACGTCCGGATTTTTGGTTAAAGGTGACTTGGTAATCGTAACAAATCCAGAGTGATTTAGTGACAGTCCATTTCCGTGCACAGTAAAGGAATATGTAGGAGTCTGCATAGAATGATCATAAAATAGGGGAAACTCCAGGACACTTTACTGCTGCGGCAGCCTTGAGCTAAGCTCTACTCGGTTGTAAATCCGCGCACAGCTGCTAACCGCAAGGTCCTCCACCTGCGGACGTACGAAAACATCCTCACTTCTAATGCACTTCGCCACATTGCCAAAGAAAATCCAGCCGACAGAAACTTCTCTACTTAAATCGATTACGCTTTTTCACTTTAAATCTCAAGTACCGGAAAAGAGAAAGACTACAACTTCTGGAAATATGGTTATTGTAACTCTGACGGTAAAATGGCATACAGAATTTTCACAATTAGCTACCGGAAAATTCTCCGAAGCTATCATTAAGTTTATCTAAGTACCTACTCAAAATATTGTTGTTTGGTGTAATTCACGTAAGCGCTAAAAAGCTCATTTCTCGAAAGCATGTAGAATAATAAGCCAAATAAATTTTCGATGCTACTTTGAAAATAAACAAACAGCCTAGCTCGCCTGGGGAGAGTAATAGCACAACAAAACGCAGGATAATTAGTCAAGACCAGTCAACCCTCATCACGCAGGCTTACTCATACAACAGTCATATCCTATTCGAAACGGGCTATTGATTCCTGTGAGAAATGGCACCGTCACGCTGAATTCTGAAAATTGTCAAATTAATCAAACAGGGGCTATGATTACAACGATCGGTAATTGTTCGGAAAATGCGATATTACACTGCTTGTTTCGCGCGAGAGTATTGTTGGTTGCCAACTGTTGGAGTTCTGAAATTCCTTCCTGTACCCGACAGACAAAGAAAGTATTTCATTTGAATATGACAAGTTTTGCTGTAGGGAAGCTATTAGTTGAGATGAAGACTGATATAAAGATGTTTTATTGCAGGCCGCGATACTGCCATTATGTCATCACTTCTGGCAACTCTTATAAATTCAACACGTGTATAAAAATTGTTACCATTTTACCCAAACCCGTAACCGCATTGTGAGTTAGTCATTAAAGTAATTAATCCGAAACATGCCAACAAAACTTTTGAGCACATTTGTTACACTTACATCAGATAAAAGTCATAAAATATCTTTATCTGACCAATTAGTTAAAAAAGTTTATTTATGACTGTTTTCTTTGTAGATACACATCTCTACAAGCTATGTTTGCAATTTCGTTTCAGTAGTTCCACGCTGTTGTAAAATATCATATAAACGAAACCAAATTTAACTTTCATCTTTCAATTTACCTTTAGAATATAAACATGAGTCGTAGCAGTGAAATACTCGTATGTCAAGCAAGCAATTTTGCATTTTACGTAATTCTTTATCTCCGGTTTCGATCAAGAAATTAAATGGTTTGATAAACAATTTTTACCAATCACATGTTGCCTGAGCATATTTTTAAAATTTGTGGGTTTCCCAAATATGACGGAAACGCCAAGCTTACTTAAAAAAACAATATTTTCAGTTAAATCGTATTATTTATTTATTCCTTTCAGTTTACTTTCTGTCACAGCAGTAAATATTAACTCGCAACTTTCGCGTGTCTTGTAACATTTTTTTCAGTTTGGTCTCTTGTTTTACTTTATTTATTAAGTTGGCAAAAGTTGCCCAGCTCTTGAAATTTTTGTTTGTAGAGGTTGGTCTTTTCGCAAGGGGAGCACTTAGCCTGCAGCCATTTGTGAAAAAAACTGTTCGTGCGTAAAAGTCCAAGATATAAACGGACTCAATCTATCGATTCCTGATCGGAACACGTGCGGCACAGAATAACCTTAGGCCTGTAAACATCAAAAACAAACCAATTTTCGTTATCGTATCCCGAAATATGTTCCAGATGATTGGTGAAGGGCGCTTCGTTTTTCTATTCCGCACGAATTAAATTAATACGAGTTTATTCGTTGATTATGATGAGAACACGCAGACACCTGTTACTTGCTATCGGGATTCAGGGAATCATTGCGTTGTTATCAAGTTGAAGAAAACTCTACGAATAAAAAGTTTTAAGTAATCACATTAAAATTCATTTCAAGTTAAGTTTATGAATTCAAATAAGCGTTTAAAAAAGTCGGGAACTTTGAAAAAATTTCAACTACGTTGCGGTCGTATCCTGAATATATGGGAACGACATGCTAATGAGGAGGGCATTTGCACCCTCTTGGCGGCCTGTTGAAAGAAATAAAGCGAGTCGGAGATGCGAAAAATAAGTGGAGAAAAATATCAGGTCCTAAGATAAAAATTTAACGAATAACTAGTTAGGTATTTCAATTATAAGTTCAATGTCGAGCTTCCTGGTATAATTCCTCTTTCTGATAGCAGAAAGTTTTCCATTTATAGTTCGTTTGGCTGTATAAAGCGCTCTGTTTTAAACTGTTGGAGATGCGGTGAGAAAGTGATTTGGGTCTGCTCGGAAACTTTGCTTTCCGGTTGGAGCTTTTGGTGATTAACCCCGCTGGTAAAAATTTCAATATCTCGTTTGGAAATTCGCTTTCCTCCTACGTTTATCGATCCTGCGTGAAATTCTATATTGGATTAGAGGATTTGGAAATTACGTTGTTGATGTAAAGAAACGAGCAGGGTGGCAAGAGAGTTTTTCTCTGTCGAAAGTCGTGTCGACAGGGAAAGAAATGATCGCCGAGGGATGAATGTATGTGTGTGTGTAGAATCCGTCCTCGAAGCGCCCATCAGGGAGACTTGGACGATTTGTAGCGCTTACCCAGCTGCCTCCAACAGGAGACGACACATTCCCACCCGGCACAATACAAATGTCCCACATCCCACTAGTGTCACATTATAATAGTGAGTTGTACAAAAAATTTATGGAGCTATTTGTAAAAAGAACTGTATTTATACACGCGAGTAAAGTAAAACAACCGCTCTGTCATGCGGGCTGTAATCGTCTACGTGGAGCGGCGTGCGCCAAACCGACCGCCACAAGGGTGCTAATGTTTTTATTTTTCATTTTTAGGGTATAAATCAACGTCTTTTATTGTGCACGCCGTCGAGTTTTTAGAACTTTGCCGGCCTTGTTTCTTTCAGAAGAGAATTGCGAAATTACATGCGTCGCGTAAAAAAATAAATAACTCTTATATAATATGTACCTACTCTCAAGTTCTAAATAAATCTGAATGTTCTCATCAGTCTAAAAATGAGATGGAGCTGTGTCTAAAAATCTATGGATTTTAAAATATCTGTGTTTGAACAATTTAAAGCATATCTAAATACCAAAAAATGTAAGGAATTTAGAGAAAAATTTCCAAAATGTCAAAAATATGGACATAATAATTCGAGTGATAACGAATGAATGTGAAAAAATGAAAACTTTTTTATATAAGACTTTACACCCAAGCAATTCCCTCTCTTGCTCTTGGGAACGGGCAGTAAATCTTTTAAGGACCACTACTAAAATGAATGAAAATCTACAGCGGAAGTATTTAATTAAATGGAAGTGGAACTTTCAAAATAAAATCAAGTTTATTGGATACAGGCGAAAATAGAAATCCAGTTTACATATTTACAGCTCTTGTAACAAGACTAAAAGAAATAACTTAGCTAGCTTAATAACTAGATTCCTTGAAAATTCCCGAACAAAGTTGTTCAGCACGAAATTGAACAAATTGGTGTTTTCGACTCTTTGTACTTGTATCAATATATTATCTAGCGACTTTCAGTTAAGATAAAACTAGCTGTAACCATGGGGAGCCTTGTTCCTTTTATTTACTGTGCGCATCTTCGGGGGAATTCTTGTCCCCTCATCGAAGACACGCGATTAACCGCGAACGTTCCATTCCAATCTCGTCGAAGATTTTGAATGGGTAATTCCGCAATCTGCCGTCGTTATTAAGAGCAATATATTGAGAAAGAATAAGTTCGTAGACGTTGTAAGCCACCGCATCGCCATGAATCACCCCAATAAATCCGAGTAACCCTCCACTTATGCGGCGATATTATTTCCTTGGTATGCAATAACTCATTTAGCCCGCGGTAGGCAAAGAACCCGTCAAATTTCAATGTTTTATCTCGCGCATAGACCGGAATTCGGGGGTGGTTGAAGCTTAAATATCGTCGTATCTGTGAGCTTTTATTACGGCGTTTTAAACTAATAAAATTTTAAAATTCGCCGAGAAGTGCTTTCGTAACTGCGTTCTTGAGCACCTAACGGGTTACGTGTTGTATTACGAGCTTCATTTTATAAAGTGCTCGCTTCAGACGCGTTTAAATTTGTAATTTCCAAGTCAATATTTAATTCGTCGAGGAAACAATATTCTAAACAAATATTTGATGAAGTTTCATAGAGTTGACGATTCAAATCTTCGGTTTCAATCGCGGTGAAATACATGGTAGTTGTTGAATATTGAATAGGAGTAGAACAAACTTCAACCAAACAACGATTTCCTCAACTTTACATTGAACTAACCAGAATTTTCTAGTTCCCGAAACGCACCACTGAATTCCGGGATTATTTCCAACGTTTGATTGTTCCAATTCAGAAAAGAATTTCAATACGTGAAACAGATAGGAAATGTTTCGTTTCAACGTATTGATCTGTAGGCCAATATTATCATGTGGTTTGTAAACGGGTAAGATACCAAACCGGCAGACTAAATTTAATTCAAATGTCAGGGACGACCGGATATTAAATTGAACTACTCCGAACGCTCAACATCGGACAAAATAAAGGATGCGGAACGCGCACACATCCCGAAACTGCTATTGCACGATTTAATTTTATATCATCAAAATTCAGGAACGATTAAGATGAAACTGCTTCTAAAATTGCTTTACAAAGCGTATGAATGTGAAATAGAACTGTGACTAAACGCGACATAGATTCCGCTAATCTACTTTGGAACAACCCTCGACTTCCTTCGCTGCACAGACGTGGGGATATTTTTAAACTCAGTGGGAAACCGAGAATTTTATGATTTCACTCTTTATAACCAACACCAGTTAGCAGAAAAAGAATAAAATAAATATAAATAAAACAATAAAGAAGAAAGGCTACCTTCTCACTTTTCAAAGAGCTTTTTTAATTCTAATATCGATCGGGGATGCCGCTAGTAAATTATTCAAAGTAAAATTTAATTAATGTCTCCATTTTAGCAACTTGTGTTATTTATTTTGTTGCTTTGATTATCTTTGGTAAAAGTTCCTCAATAAACGTGGAACGGAAGTTTACATTGACAAGTTAGTTTGAGTTTCGCTTTTAAAAGCCCAGACGTGGAGACATGCACAGTTATAATTTAATATCCTGCTAGAATAATCAGTTAAAGATTAAAATTGTCAGCCGTGCGGATGCCGCCCGCCGTCAACAGAACTCACAGGTGCAAATAATTAATAAACCTGCAGTGCCAAGCGAAGAAATTTGTTACGGTAAGCAGCCGGGAAATTTTCATGTCGGTGAAATTTAATACTGTAAGTGTTTTATTTAAAAAATGTCTTTTTCAAAACCAAGGATGCAGTAAAGTGATATGTAATCCTACAACTGCCGACAAAATGAACGATATCCTGCGTTTTTTTTTATCCGAGAGAAGATCAAGCGTCTGGAAAATTGGCCCTCACTTCTAAGCAATAGGACGATCGCACACGTTTGGAAGATGTTGCTGAGCGAACGTATTTATTGACACCCTTTAATAATAAAAGTTGATGAAATTGTAGTAAAATCGGAGTAAATAACAATCTGCTGATCCAACTCCAATTGCACAGGACGTCTAATATTCCTGATGTTAAACGAAATCAACGGGGTGAATCTAAAGGGGTGATGCATCAGATTTTATTTCGTGGACGTGCGTAGGGTAATTGTTTTATTCACTTCCATGGAGGGTGCAGTTTTAACTGCGTGATTTTGTTGGGTTATGTCTGTTGGTATTTATGTGCCATGTGCTGTTGACGTTAATTGTACCCTCCAGAGTGGTATCAACACGTGCAGGAATGAAGTGAATCTGTTTTATTTGTTATTTTTTTCTGTAACAAGCTCAATTATTAACGAGACGCAAACAAAATAATGTAAGCGTTTTAATACGAGTTTAAGTTTGCAACACTGCAATAAACCAACATGATGCATAGTCTTTAACTTCTGTAGCCTGGTTAGAACTCACTTCCTGTCTAACTTTGAGCGTCTCCTTTATCCCTGCACATAATACTTCGGTGTTGTCTCAGAAAGAGTTTCGCCGTTTCGCTGTTAACAAACTTCCAGCGCGAAGTAACATTATACAGGTTAGAGGGAAAGTTTGCTCAATCGCCGATTTTTCAAAGAAGTTTCCTCAGTCAAGCTGATAATTATTTTACAGGGGAAAAATCAACCGTTTCGCACGCACAATTTCATCATAACAGATGGAATTTGTTTGGCCGAATTAATTCCATTGTATTCGACTTTTCGTGAAAAAAACATTTTTTTTCAGCAGTGATTTGGTTCGGATCTGTTATTATGCACATGTTCCAAATTGATTCTGTTAGGCCATAATGTAATTTAGTACACGAATCGGATACAATAAGAGGATTCTAATTATTGGAACACTTTAGTTAGTAATGAGTCGCTGGATGGAAACTCTCTAATTACATTATTTAGATATGTGTTTGATGCCAGTATAATTTATATCATGCATAAAAGCTTTTAGCGATACTGAAAAAAAACTTTGTTCTATTTAGGACGGAAATGGCTACTCTACTGTTATGGCACGACTTTCCACTTTATGAGTGCAAATCAACACTACATTAGCTTTTTGGGAAAATAGAGTAGATACTGTTTATTTTGATTTTTATTTTACACCGTAACAGTCGTAGCAATCGTGGCAGTGTAAACAAATAATGGAAAAAGTCAATGTACTGACTATAAAAGTTTCAGGAGCACAAACTACGAAACAAAATTTTTTATATTTTTGTAATAAATTCAAATGACCTAGAAAGAGCTTCCAGTTGTTTTGTCAACGTTTGTTCTATTTCAGGTTGTACTTTAGGTATAACACAAACGTTCAACCTTTTCCGTCTTGTTTGAAAATGATTCCTTTGAAAATTCAGCACACCCACAGCGCATTATTTTTTTTGATGCTCCGGCACACGAATACCGGCGTTTCCTTGTGAATAAATTTCCATTATTAGCTATTAAGAGACATGCAATTTTCTTTGACTGGTCTGCTATGTATAATAACTATAAAGTTTGTTGCTTCGAAGAACCGGTTAGAGCGTGAATTAGTTGAAGCTGAAAGGATCCTGCGAAAATTGGCGTTTTTCATGGCATTCGATAATTATATTTCTCCTCATTTTTTCTCTCCTTCGTCTGGAAAAACGGCTCGATAACTGAGATTGCTCTGCTTCGTCATCATGACGGTCTCGGCGTCATTCCAACAAAAGCACGAGGCATTTGAAACGGGAAATAACTCGTAATGTCTTGACGAGTTTATTCTAACGGAAACAGACAGGACAAGTTTCCGGTTGGACCACATAAGGGATTTGAATGACATCGACTCTCTGACGTAGTACATTATTTATCTCTGGGCTTTTCAACTCTGGCAACCTGTTATTTCGTAAATTGGTATCAATCTTATGACGTGTAGTCGAGCGAAATTGATTTATTAAAATAGTTTAGAGAAGTTGGTCGGTAAATAACGAGCAGTTATCTATGTTGTGCCATCCCTTAAACCTCCCATCAAATCCACATCAGGAGAGATTTAATTTCATATAAAACATATCACCCGAATGGAAATGAGGTCGCATCATCCCCTTTTAAAGTATTTTGTAATATAATTTAGTGAGTGACACGGGGAGGACGTTGTTAAGGGGTGGAATGCTAATGCGAAGATAGATGTGGCCGGCATTTTCGAGATAGTGGCAAGAGAGATTGGATTGATCCAATCACTTGGACACACAAATGCGATTCCGCGGCTATGAATAAATGCGCTTGATATGAGGGAGATACATCACGGATTGGCCCATCCATCACTCACAGCAACAGTTACGGTCGCACAAAAACGGACTTTCATTCAATTAGTTTCTTAAAGCGCCTAGCTAACAGCGAAAAGCCGACAATATTGTGAACTTTTATAAATACTTGTGTTTCCGGTAACGTAGACAGTCTTTTAAAAATCTCCTTTTCATCAAGTTTCTGCCACACGAGATAATAAGTCATAACCTCCAAGACACTTCAAAGAGATTCTCTTTTTCAGAGTTCTTCATAGAGGGGTGATTAATTACATATACTCACGTCAGGATTGGATCGGGTCGAGGGAGCTTTCTAAGCAGACGTAATTTCCTGCTTCTACTGCTAACCATTCATGAATCAGTTCCTTCCTGCTGCATTTTCAAATTAAAGTCAACATGCCACACGCAGCCAACATCTCTGTGTAGTGTAAACAAAATAATCAAGACGTCATCACAGAAAAAGTGAAATTAAACTTGTTGCTGGATTGGTTTGTAAAAGGAACAAGTAGCGAAGCTTAATCGTATTAAAGTTTTCAGTACTGTAAAGCGGTTAATTGCCGATTTGCTCATGGAGTGTGACTCGAATGCTGTTCACTCTTCGTGCTCACTGAGTTTCGTGAAAGGTGCTATTAGCTCCTGTGCTCGGTGCTCGGTGGAGAGTCTTTGACAGGACATAACACCAGTAGGTATTTGATAACAATCTAATTTTATTTCTAATAGCTGAAATTGGAGCTGGAAAAACTGGCATTGTATTCGAGTTAATTGGGCCATTTCGCCGTAATAATCCCCATTTCGCGGCATCCACAATGTAGTTTTTCCGTTGCATTATCGAGCTGTGGGCGGGCGTACTCTCATTTGAATTTTAGTATGATTGATGGCATATTTAAAACGTGTATAGCCGAGGATAATGCTATGTCATCGTTGACATTCTACGTAACGTAGGGTATAGAAATCCAGGCACAAAACGCAAACTTCGTCGTCTACGTTTTTTGTTTAATGCAAGTGGGGGCGAGAGGCGGTCGGCCTCGTCAGGCTTGAAAAAGATATCGAATTAAGGGCAATTTTCCGTCCGACTACTTTCTTTTTCACATAAGCGTTTTTAATCAGAATTGTACAAGTGCGCCGAGTTTTATTAAAATATATGGAAGCCCTTAACATTCCTGTTTTAATAAAACGAAATGCGTTTTGTGGCTGCAATTTAATTTCACCTCTCTTCACTTAGTTTCACCAGAAAGAACGGCCCTCGTATTATTGATGGTGCGGTGGGAGCATCATTAATAATAAGAGCTTCACATACGAAGCTCTTTTACACTCGACACGTCCCAACCGACACGCTTTTACAATTACGTTTACGTCAGAAAAGAACGTTGACGTTATGCACACAAAATGGCCTCGACACTAATTTGAATGCTTCAAGCTTTACTAAGCATTGGCAGGTTTTAGTGGTTGGGTGCTATTCAAAACGGACCCGAGGAGACAACTGTGTGCTAGCACCACTGGGACTGTGAAAACCGTTTTATCGAAGTTGAGAAAAGAGCTGTCGGATTTTTCACAATGGCTCTCGCGTCGGATGAATTACGACATACCTAAAATACCAACTGTGGTATCATCAGTAATTGCGAACGTGATGTCTGCGATTAATGCGCTGGAAGAGCCGTTTTGAAACATTTCTGGATAGTCATGCACTAATGATATTCTACAGAAAACCAACTTACATCTACTAATTTAACCACTTACTCGGAACAAACTAAATTTATTATATTCTGGACAGATTCTTAAATTCTTCTGTAATGTGCGCGTTATGCAAATCAGCGACACTTAACACTACTAGAGGACATGTTTATTAAGCAGTAAATTCACATTTATCTTGTAAACAAGTTTTTATTTTATTCTACATCTGGAAACTGTTCTTCGTTTTGTTATTGGGCGTCCACTTTTGTCTCTTCAAAATAATTAAAAATACAAAGCGATACACCCTTCAGTTCTCCCACATAATTCTCCAGTTATCTTATTCATGTTTGGAGCAGTAAGAGATATTTTGAGTCACGACACAATGGAAATAACTTCAGGTTATCACATGAAATCGTTGCATGTGGGGAGTCACCGGATTAATGTAAAACACGTGCCCGGACCAAGCAGCCAAATCATGTACCTCTGCTATCAGTCTGGAACAAGCCACCCTCGTTCCGTCGTTCCATCCCCTCGACATTTTTGTTTAACTCAAGCACCAATTAGAAATCGGAAATAAAGCAAGGTCTCGACGTAACAAGCAAAACTTTTCAGAGTATTGTATTTTCTCCAGTAATGAGCAAACTGATTCTATCGAGTAATTCAATATTTTTGTTATGGTCTCATCCTTCTACCGGTTTTAGGAGCAAAAATTGTTTCTCGGCTAAAAATACCGGAGATTAAGTATAATTTCGCGTAAATTTGATGCAAGCAAAATTGGCGACGGTATCCGAGAAAGCTTGGATTATTTCTGCTCTTGCTCCTTTATTCAGCATTTTTGATTGATATCGTTCACCTGTGCTGGAGATTCGCTTTGAAATGGCAGACAGTTTTGTTTTGCTTGCTTGGTTCATGAAATTAATTGAACAAGATGCTTGCTTGAGATGAGAAGAAAAAGCCTCCAACTAATTAATGTGGCTTCTACTATTTTCATTACTTTCATGACAAGCACAGCTTGACGAGGAAATTAATTTCTTTTTACCGCGGAAATTGATCATCCAATTGGGTCATAGTTGTTTTTATTAAAATTAAAATGAAAATTTTTTGGCATGTTTAAAAATAATCACTCGAACTGCAATTGAACTGGGGACTGAATATGTTGACGTTAACATATTCCATCATAAATATAAAATTGGTGAAAAACTTTAAGTGGCCCCATCAATATTTGTAATGGAAAACTTTTGTTATTAAATGGTGATAAAGGATGCGCGCTATAGAACCAAGATTTTCTGCATAATCTAAAAAGTTTTAAATGCATTCGAAAGTCTTGCCACGTAAAACTGATTATCAAAGATACAATTTCAATATAATAGAAGTATATTAGAAAAGACGTAGAAATATGATTGTCACAGTAAAGTCGTCGTATTATTCATAAAACACGCCGCGTTCTGAAACATATGAAATAATAAATCAACACTTACCTTTCCGTCTGGACTGCATACTTTTATGCCTGCCAACGAGATTACAAGAAGGACGTACTTTTTTCTTGAACTGTCCTGTAAAAGAAAAACCTAATTACAGTGGTGTCAAAAAACATGTTGGCGTAACTCGAGAAATTTAAATTCAATCTATTTTTAGCGTCTGCTAAGTGTTGCGTGCTACGTTTCCCAATTTACCTTGTATAAATTAATATATTAATACACCAGTAAGTGTTCAAAGGACGCAATTTGTTGTAGCGTGTTTCTGACACATAAGAGTTATGGTGGATGCGCCGGGTTAATCGATAAAAGAGATTGCTTCAGTCGATTCGTACTTGTAATGTGTTGCAGTAATGACGTATCATTCAAACTGGCAGGTTGTGATAAACATGCACAAGTGTTTTCTTGCTTCCTCTCCTAAGTCTGTGCGCTGAAATTGCGCTGTTAAGACTAATTACACAAGAGCACGAGGTATTGTATTGCATAACAAATACGAAGTCGGGTAAAATAATTGAGGCGGATTTCAATGTGTTGTGTTGCGCAAATTATTGTACAGATTATTACGTCTATTTCTTTGTTTGTTTCTTGATGATAACGTAAGAAGATTAACGTTCTTTCATTTATCCCCAACATGACTGTTGTCGTTTGAAGCTAAAATAAATATTCCTCGCTACTTTGGCGTATTGCTTGAAGTCTTGCGTTGATGACTGGCGGCAATTAAAATTTTATGTTGATTAGCAGCATAACCATTCCAACTTTGTGAGTTTTATGTCTAAACGTACCGGACTAAATTCAAGAGAAGTCTGACGTTTGCTCAATTTATCTGGGATTCTAGAGGCGTTCTCTTTATTGCACAAGTTACTCAGCCGTTGAAGAAACTGTAGGATACAGCCAAGATTCATTTTATCGGAATAATTCTGGGTGGATAACCAGATTAAGAGAAACATTGTCGCGCAACTATTTCCCGGTGATGATTAGAGTTTGTCGCGGTGGGGCGCCTCCTAGTGCGGCTAATGTAACGATAAATCAGGATGGTGTCGAGTACTAAGTGTAAGCCACTAGCAGTGAACGCTCGGATGAAAGCTACATAGAAAGCTAAAGGAAAGGAATTGTAAATTATGGGCTGTTCGGGTTTTACTTCTCGTTCATTAGACACATGGAGAGATGTTCAAGGGTCTCGGCGTGCTTTTACCATTAATACAACACGTTTTATTTCATCAAGGAAAAAATGTCCTCTTGGGGCTTTACGATTTAACATAATGAGCAAACGATATTTTCCCTTGTGTCTGCAAAGTCCGCAGACTCAGGATGTTTGGGTTTTGGTTGCAAAACTGAACAAAAAATCAAAATAAAAGTAATTTTTATAGTTTAACTGGAAGGAAATGCGACCACTGGTAGTAATGCGACATGCGACCACTGGTTATTGGTAGTAATGTAAGTAATTTTTCAAATCATAGCGCAAAAAACTTATCCAAGTGTAAATAAAATAAGACCTTTTTGCAAGAAAATGGTGAAGCCAGAGTACGAATTTTCTTATCTTTATCAATTTAACAATTTATGAATAAATATTGTAAATAAACCAGTTGTCCTCAGACGGCGGGCTCAAATTTGGCTGCCAAACCCCAAACAGCCAGTATAATACCACTTTCACTCATTAAACTTTGAAAACTGGTGATTCAGTCATCTAAAAAACCCGATATTTCAAGCGTTACACCTGCATACCGCCGACAAATATTTTCCCCCGTTAATCAAGTTAAAGCGTTGCACTAAAAGCTCCTAAAAGATTTGATGAAGTGTTTCATTAGATTAGGTCCAGACTCTTTAAAAACACCCTAAATTTTATTTGGAGGGTGTGCAAGTCTCGACTTCTTGAGTGAATTAAGCGGAAAGCTGGCCAGGTTAGTTTACATTCAAGAGGCGTTACAAGATATAGGAACACTGCGACCGTTACAAATCTTCTTTATCGGAACTAAACCTGCTCGCTTTTACACCCCAACGTTGGTCATGCACTTGTAACTATCAGATCGATGACTGTTTTCTCGATATCAGCCTCGTATTTAAATTAATAAAAATGTGGCGAATGGCGGAATTCAATTAATTTTAATGAAATTGAATAATCACGCTTTTGACGCGTTGATGTTCTTCGTTGAATAAATTGAAAATAAATGTGACGTTATCGAGATTAAGACAGAAGTGGGATGCGAAAACAAATTCAAATTACTGAGCTCGAAACCAATTTAAGGATTCGGAATGAGGCGTTTTTCTCGGTTTCTGTGCGTGACGTTGCCAGAAACCAAAATCTGGACGATTGGAAAGAGAAAGGATGTAATTAGGGGAGTTGGGTTCTCAGATAAATAGAATGTCAAATCGACCACAACATTAGATTGTATTTGCGTCGGAGGGCTTTTCAGCCCCGAGAAAATTTCTAAAGCCTTCGAGTTTTATATCTTAAGAGGTTCGTTTTATTTCTGCAACAAAACTGACTGTAGATTAAATCCATAAAATCAAATTTTTTGTCGCCCCTTCAAAACTCTCCCTCCACACAAATCTATTTACATTTGCCAGTCTGTAATCTTATCCGATTAAAAAATGTCGTGATATGCCAAGATCCATTATATTATTATACCCAAGGGGAATCACTAACTGTCTAGTTATCATTGTGTTTTGGTGATCACTTGTGTGCTTCTAGTCACCCCTAAGTTTAAACTCTAAAATAGTTCTTATCCCTTGTGGCGTATCAAGTTAAAGGTCTGTGAAAAATAAGTGTCTGATTCATCAGTGTAAGACGTTCGGTTCCAGTAAAGCATTTATTTCCCCACAGAATTATTATGAATGTCGAGTAACTCTCTCCCAAATAAAAACATGAGTCAGGCTTAGTTTTTATTCTCCATAAATATGAATAAAATTTTTGTTAATATCAAACGCCCTGTAAATCTCCCTCTTTAAAAACTGAAATCGAGTCAGATAATTAAAAATTAAAAAGAGATTTTGTTCACGTCCGTAATACCTCCGCGTGCTATTTAAATCTCTTTTAGGCTGAAACCCAATTTGATGATTTAGAATTCGGGCCTCTTCAGCATTATCATTGAGAAATCAAGGCACGTTAAATGTGCGGTTCATACCGGTAGACGTGTCGCTTAATCTGCATATTCAGATCAGCAGAGTCTCATCAAATCATGGCTCTAATGAGAGTTTAATTACACGAGGTAATTAAGTTATCCGCCGATACCACTCGCCCTGAAACAGTGTACAATTTTACTAATGTTTTTGCCGATAACACTGTCAATATAAGAGCTCAGAATCGCAGCGGAGTTAATAATCATTTAAATTCAATTGAGAGGGAGAAGTCGGGAGTTAAATTGTGCTTTTAGATTCTAGAAGTTTTACGGCAATAAATCCCTATCAATGCATGCTAATCGAGGATTTAATATTCAGGTGTCTTGTTCGGTTCAAATACTGACATTATTAGCATTACTGGTATAATGGCGATTAGCAGTAAACTGAGTTAGGGGGATTAGATTAAATTAAAGAAATTTAATTAGAGTATCGAGCTTCCCCTTAGTTTCTTCTAATTTTCGTCCCAAGTTGTAATTGAATTGATAAATTTCTACAAAGTCATTTTTAATATTACGGAGAGCCTTTCAAATAACCTGATCCCATCTTGTAAATAAATTTTAATTAAATTTGTGTCTTTGATTAAAATTTTAAAATTGATGTATTCTGGAAAATGGTAATTGCTTCTTTCGTAAAGAACCAGTGAAAAACTTCAAGAGAAAACAATGGTGGCTCAAGAAATTATTGAACACTGCAGTATTAATAAACGCGACAATTGGCGTGGACATAAAAGTTATTGGATATTTTAATTAAGTGTTTAATTAATTATCTGTTTTACGAAGGTTCAATAATTAGAGTCGTAAGGTAAAGAAAAGCAAAAAATGATCTGTCTAGACATTTCATTTCGAACTGAGCGAGACGATAAAAGGCGCATCCACCTTTTTCGAACAAGAAAAATTTCTAAAATCATACCGATGGTTAAGCCAAATTTTCCATTTTAATTTAAAAGCGGAATTAATTTTCTCATTTCGGATCTTTATAACGACCACGAATAGTGAAATAAAATCCACTTAGCGCTAATTGCCAAACTCACCTCGCAGATAATTTAGCTTTCGCGAAAACGAGAATATTACTGGAGCCATTACAATTCCCATATCTTTGTCTGATAGACAATTCGGTTAAGTAATCATGTAAATTGGACACATGCAAATAAGTTGATTCGGTTTCTGCAATAATTTTACATCGTGTCGATGCAAATTTAATTATGGAAAATGTGTAGTAGCATCGGGAAAATAGAAGATGAAGTCAGGCAAGGGTGATAAATGAATGCGGTTAGTTTGCCACTGCCTGTACCGCCATAAACTTTTCGGGGCAAGTGCTTAAATAGGCTCGACAATCAGCTGAGGCTGAGACTATCCCCGAGTTCAGGACACGTTATAATTAAACTGACTTGTGTGCTAGAATAACAAAATTTGAATGAAAATGGGGGTGTTCTGTTTAAGTGCCTACATGCAGGTAATTTGAATTAAATCCGGCTTAATCGAATTACAAAACAATAACCCACTAATTAGCATTAAACCAAAATAATAAAACCCGATCTTATAACCACATTTTGTTTTAAAAATTCAAAACGTTTCTCCCTGTTAATGACAATGCAATCAAGTTAATTATTCTGTAATGGATTATAACGTAATTATCCCACCACTGGCACTGTTAGCCTATTTCAATCCTCAAGAGATCCTCGGGAAATCGCTGTCACTGCACTTACTCCAATTTCGCGTTTAAAACCAATTACCGCAAAAATTACATCTTGACTCCCTTTATTGTTAAATTTATTGATTAAAGAGGTAAAGTGGGTGTTTTGGGATGACAAAAGTTGGTGATATGTGGCTGAGTTCAGTGACCTTCTATCGCTAGTTAAATTACTTTTGCCTCCTTTCTGGTTTTATCGTACTTTGAGAAAACTTGAAGAATTTTGAAACTTACGTGGCCAAATTAGATAAAACGTGCGAACGGTACCGAAATTTGCATATGTTGAAAAATCTGTGGTTTTTATGTAGGGCGAATCGATTTTCGTGATTTCGTGACACTGTTACAAGCAGGGTCGTTTAAAACAGACATTTTTTTCAACAATGGGAATTGAAATCTTGCTTTAAACCGCACTTTGAAATAACCTTATAACTAAAATTTTGGGCAGCTTTATCAATTTGTTTTTCTCTGGCTGTTATGTTATAATTACTTGATTTTCCGTTCTGCTTTGAAACTCATCAAAACTGATTTAGAAAAAAACGAATTGCGTAAATGTCGTCGAGATTTTTGTTGCAGCATTGAAAACTTTACATGTTACTTTAACCATTCCTATAAAAGGACACGCTCAATTCATGGCCTGTTTCATTTAGAAAATGCTTTACAGAATTTAAAAATGGTTAGTAGCTGGAGCAGCTTTTCATTGAGGAAAATAGATCTAAACGTTTCGTTTTTTTGCGCTGTTCTAAAACCGACATATTTATTCCTTCTGTATGGATTAATTAATCCTTTTCGGCCCTGTCTTAGACAGGTCCCAATTGGACACAACAATAAAATATATTTACATGTTTATTGTTTTGCAAGTACGAGAACAGAACCTGTTGCTTGTCTCGCTCCCGTTTTATAATCACGCTACCATCCGATAAAGCGCAATTCCGACAGCGGTTTCGAATAAAAATGTAATTTTTCATGGACTAGTAATTAATTCACACTCATACTTCGCCATAAAGCAAACGTGACCACAGTAATAAATTTCACAAATTCCATGTACCGGAAAGCTCAAGTGAAGTTTATTACAGCACTTGCACGGTTTTCACTCGTTTAAACGAAGAGATCGTTTACTTCTACGACCACTACAACATCGGCCACGACTCTGATAGATGAGTTTAAGGGTGGGTTCAGTTTTTGCACGTAACACCAGGTATATAAACCCTATCAGTAATCGATTTACTATTAAAGTAATCCGGATAAGGAGAGCCGCAGGTTGGGACGTCAGCGTGTTACCGGATGTGCTATCTTTGCCGTTTTCAGATATCGATCGTTTTTTTCAGATTCATTATACAAAAAAGCAACTTTTATAACATGCTAAAATTTTAATTCACCGCAAGAGCTAAGCTATTAATTTTTTATAACAATGACACAACGTTGCTGTCGTTAAACAAATGTTAAAATGATTGACGTTGCATCATGCATGCTCAAATATTTTGAGACACCTATTTGCCTGCTTCCCGAACTATTTATCTCGTTTAATTAGTATTAATTTGTTCGGCGTCATGTACATACACTATATCAAATAATCCCACTTCTAGTCAAACTATAACAAAATGAAAATATCATCATTATCATTGATCCCAAATAAAGTGCAAACATTCAGGCTTTTCAATCCTTTGGCAAATATTAATATCCTGCATTGTGTCCATTGGGGAAATCACATTCAAGCAGGAAATTAAATTCACTCCTCCATCCAAAGGCAGCTCTTGATCATGTATGTCGTGCGTGTATTCTAAATCACATTTGCAAATATGTATGTTGGTGGTATCGAGGATATTCAGACTATTGTAGACTTTTATTAAATTTCCTGAAATTCCATCGTAAAATTTCATTTTTGACCCAATGTACGCATTCTGGAATGCAGAGCTCTGGCGCATCCACCATTTTTTAAATTCGATGCAATTCAATGCTAATCTACGTTATAGAAATTTGATGCAATGTGTGCATAGCTAAATAGATTTATTTTTGCTTTTTGGAAAGATTTGAGTGGAAAATGCATCTGAGATACTAGCTATAAACGATCTTTATTATAAGCGAAATTTCATGTAGAATATACTTGCAAACTCTCATTTCATTTACTAGGTTTGAGGGGTATAAGTCGCATGAAATTGTCGAGTACACGTCGTGATTGTGAAATTTTGTGAGATCCCATTCCTCGAGAAAAAATAAACGTAAGTCAAAAAAATGTTGACGCATCCACCATTTATGCAAGAAATATTCATTTGTAGGACACACTAAAAGTGCGCAATTCTGGCAGCCTCAAAGAAAGTAAGAGAATTGTTTTTCAATCATAGAAGTAAGTCCGCAAACTTCGAAACCCTCTCAAATTGGATTTCATAATTTAAAAGATTTGGGAGGCATCTGGATCAAAACTCGATTGCGTACAACATAATTCACTCTGGAGTGTCAAATATAATCGGAAAATTGATATTGATCTCCCATTTTTCTATCAAGTTGAGATCTCAGTCACTCGAGTTCAAATAAAACGTCAAAGCTGTTAGATTCAGTTCACATTAGAGTGAGTTATTCCCACGCTAACTCTAATGTGATACAATACAAAGTTTCTAAGAGTTAGAAAAGTTTGATATCAGAAGAACAACTAATCTTCTAAGAACAAATCTGTTTCGTAATAAGAACGTTATCAGCGAAAACTGCATAAATCGGCATCAAAGTGCACAGTTAAAATATTTTGAGAGTGGTACTTGGAGAACAATGTACTTTATAAGGTTTAAATTAATTTGAACGTTAGGAGGCGCAACGTGAGCGTTACCTGGGGGAGAGATAGTCGGTCGTCAGGACAACACGTTTGTGCCCCACCAGGAGAAAAAACGATATTCCACAGTAAATAATAGATATAATGAATAATGAAAGGGCGAATATTTGAAAGTAATTTTATTGAGCAAAAATACCAAACAATTTAATTAAATTCTAGTGGAGTGTGTTGGCTGTATTCAAATCAAATATCCAAAGAGTTCACAGTGAACTAAATCAGAGAGATGCAATTTACATTAAAATATACAAAGAGTGCAGCCTGTCAGTTTCTTCATTTCCAATCAAAGAACTGTGAACTTGTATTACATGAATCAAATTAGAGAGCGGAATTGAAACGAATAAGGTTTACGTTTTCAGCGACAATTTTTTACCAATCGATAAATGCTAATGTTATGTCGACGTTTCAAACAAGGCTGTTTTCATCACCTCACAACATGCAATTTATGATCTTTACCGTTGAATAACTGAATTTAACGATTTTGTAGAGCAGTCGACAATCTTCACTGCTGCTATTCGAACAATGGTCTAAGCTATTGGTATTTTAGACATGCTGCCATTGTTCAACTATGAGAAACTTGCATGCAATATTTGCATACAGATCAGTGAGCGAACTGCAGGTGCTACCAACAGGGATGAATCGAACATTTTTCAATAAATGCAGAATCCAAGAGGTTTTGAATTATGGATGACCCTATTATTATAATTATGACAATTTCGTACGAAGGCGGATGTAAAACCTTTCCAAATAATTAATAGAGGTGCATTATCTTTTATTTAGGTATTTACGTTTAATAAAAAGTTCAATGAATAATCAGTACTAAAATAGAAACATATCTGTCAGTAACATGTGCATCTGTAACTGCCACTTTGTTGCTTTGTCTTCTACATTAATGTTACGTAAAACATAATAATAGGTATAGAAGTATTTTTTAGCATATTTAATTAGTTTCCACATGGAAAAAATCTTTAATAGATATGATAGTTCTCGTGAGATAAAAGCGAGCATAATGCGATAATTCCAGGGTAACATTTAATGTAAAACCGACATTGTCCAGGCATTACACTAATGATAACAGACTAGTCTTATGTGTGCGGTATTTCTTAATTATTCACACCAGCTCAAAAGATTGTGTCATATACAATGTTGCATTAAGGGTCGCTATCTACGTTGAACATCCCTTAAGCCCTTTTGATCTTAACGATTACATCTGTGGTCTGAATTACGCGTTTCTGAATGCTACATATAATTTCTGCCCCTATATCATAATTAATCAATACCACGATGGCGCAGCCGGGTTTATTCATTTAAAACCCATCTAAGCCAGACCAGAAAAAATTACACATGGGGGTCTCTTAGAATCCGCAAATGCTGGGATAATCTAACCCTAGAGAATCTCGCCCGAAATAAAATGTTGAAAGCATTGCTTTTCACACCTTTCTCAACTTGGGAGCGGTTATTAATTTAAGTTTCATTATTGGTGAAATAAATTTAGTTCTTATCTCTTCCGCGAACGCAACGAAAGTCGAACCACCAAAAAAACTTCGATAGCGAGCGTTTCCGCTAATTATAAAACTCGAGCAAGTTTGCAACAAACTTGAGAATTATGTATTTGTGAATTTAGAACTTTGATTACTCACTAGAAGTAGAAAAGTGTGTTTAAACTCAGAAAGAGTTAAAACTAGTTTCGGGTAATTGCAACCAAAAATAAAATAAAACCGTATAAACGGCGCGTTGTAAAAAAGTATTGAGGTAAACAGATTGCTATGATCTGTTTACAGTATCAAAATTTAATGCACGTCTTCCTGTTACGTCAAGTTTGATTGCCAATATGCAGAAGCGAGTTGTACGTACTCGAGCAGTTTTATCGGGAGAGCTGAACGTATCGACGGCAAAATTTTATTGATGCTCGGAGTAAAAATAGTGCTGGAAATTAGGTTGATGCACAAATTGGTGCAATTTTTTCATTGTACCTACAAAATGTAATAAAACTTGTGCTGCTCAAGTTAAATCAACAAAGAAGAAATATATCGCGTAGTGCGCTAGTCTCCTGTGGATGTTTATAATCTGATTTAATTTCCATCCTCCTCTCAAGATATGTACGTATAACGTGAAGCTTGTGGGAAAATACGTTTTGTGTAATATTCATATGAGGGAGGAGTCGCGCAGCTATTGTTATGATGTTGTCCTTTTAATACTCAAGTGGTTGCCACGCAACGTCTAAGCCAAAATAAACGAAGAGTAATATACCTTCCGTCTTGAGGCTTAAAAAATTTAATATCCGATCATAATGAAGATGGCATATTGCGTGCAATCCGACAGAAGCTGATGACAATAGCCTCTAAAAGCACGGTATTTAAATATTTGATTAGTGTCAGAGCGCTGCACGCTTTGATTAAGTCAGTTTAGACAATGGCAGCGGCCCTCCGGGTCGGCAACCCCTTGTATCAACTATCAGTGTATATATAGATTGCGGTTTTGAATGCCGTCCCCATAATTAAAATTAAAACACCAACCTAATCCATCTGAATTTGTCAAGTGACTCAACATTCCGCCAACAGCTGCGTCATGATGCGTACTTGGCTAATTGTCTTTTCAAGGAAAGTGAAGGATAAGAGACGCCTTCGTGACCATAACCACAATGAACCTACTCAGGATCTGAATTAATTCAACTGTAATTAGCCATATCACGTCCTGTGTAAGTGACAGTGTGTAAGTTCTTCCACTTTTGGCACGGCACTCGCGAGGCCTACGAGAAGCTTAGGTCTCATTCAAGACATCAGTATTCTGGTGACAGTCCCGCGTCAGTTTCCCTGGCGTTGATGTTTCTGCACTTAAATTACATGCTAAATTTAATTCTCCCAAGACATGTACAAACACGCGGCTGGGCCTCGCCCCAAATGATAAAGAGACAAACAGCGATGCCAAAACCCAGATAATACCACGATAATAATATTGACGTAGTTTAACTTTACTCGGAAAACTAAACAAACTCACATAAGTAAGATAAACAACGGGGCGCTTTACTTTTCCTATATTTTTGTCTTGGCCAAAATATTCTGTCTATCATTGTATTTTCTTTTTTATTTCATCTTCACTCCACTGCAGATTTACAAACTTTCCAAAATTTCTGTTTGCTTATTAACGCGTCTGATATTGGGGAAATTAAAGTTAATTAGCAAGTCTTGGTGATCGTAAACTCTAGACCGATAAACATCATTAATCACAAAACAACAAGTTAATTCCCATTTCGTAAATTCAGAAAACATCCGTTATTGGAGATACTAAATAACACTAGTTTGGAAAAATGGTGGATGCGCCAAATAATGATTTAGGGCTAATAAAAAAATTCAATCTTTGCTTTAAAAATTTCTCGCTATTTTCTTCTGAATGTCATCAGTAAGGCTTAAAAATAGCAACACAAGGCTAAAATGGTGGATGCGCCATGCTGTTATTTCTATATCAAATTTTAAGTTAAACAATTATAAATATTTTATATAAGAAAACCAAATCATTTAGAATGTGAGCGCATAGAAATAAATTTCTCCTGCACCTAGTTCCAGATATTTGTGATCTCCGAGCAATTGCCTGAAATTCCTCCCAAAATAGTTTACTACCATACGTCCGATACTCCGGTGGTCCCTGAACCCTGTTTCGTTAATTTGAGTGAATTTATCTAATTAAGAACGTCATATAACTTTTCTAGATGAAGTTGTTAAAGTGCGCTGCAGCAGACGTGCACTAATTATAATTCAGAGACTGTTGTAATAATTATAAGATTTAGCGAGGCGGAAGGAGACTGTTTTAAGTGTTTTAGGGTCTCCCCAGATACCGTTGACGTCGAGTGGAAGACTGTAATGATGGCTGAACGACGGATGGAGTTTCGATCATCAGATTCATGTAAATTCCCTGTTTCCATGCTCGGATTTAATGCAATCAAAAAAGTCGACCGCAAAATATCAACAGGCTCTCAACATTTCATTCACGAATTTGTTATTTTCATCCGCTTATCAAACCCTTGATGTGTTCGGAGAGGTTGATAAACAATGGGTTTGTGTCTGGTAAAAAATCAGAGCTTTAATGCTCTTGAAATATGATTATGTTGCAAGCTCACTTGAATTAGTTTTAAAAACGTAAACTCCAAAAGAGAAAAAAAATCGATTTTCTAATATCAAGACAAGCAAAGAGTGCTTTACCTATAATATAAAAGGTAAATATCTCGAAGAGTTCACAGAACAAAATAAACAATCTTCTCTACCCAATAGATAAAATACAAATCTAATTTCCGTCTGCTGAATTCTATTGCGCGTTTGTGTTTTTTAATAAAAACGGGAAAATTCCACGTGGCTTGTTACATTACAACCTCATATTTTACAGTATACCGGAATGTTAAAAAAATCGAAATAATTCCAAATAAAATGATTGAGCGAATATTACAGAATACTATTTTAGGTCATCCAGTTTAATCCTGGCTCAAAGTTTATTAATTAAATTTTAATTAAAAAAGGGTTTGCATGTATAATCATACAAAAATATAATATCCCTTTAAATCTCATGTAACTGGCATCCACGATTTTTACATTTTCACGCCTGGCACAACACGAAAAAATCTGTTTGTTTCGCAGCTAAATAATGCCATGCCAGGATTGTTTATTAAATCAAGACCTTACAATATTAAAAAATTTATATCGGTCTCTTAAATCCTCATAAGATTAAAAAAAATGTTTTAATTTAATGAGAAACTAAGCTTTTAATAATTTTGATAAAATGTAGCATACATAATTAATTTAATATGCATGCAGAATTGGAATATACAGTTAAAAATTTATGATCCAAACGAGCGCTCACGTCCATTAATAACAAACCCAGATGAAATACTTATTGTTTACATAAACAGATATTTTATATTGTTTGGAGTAAATTTGAATTTAAAAAAATATATAAAATGTATGCGACTTTGAGTCATTGAAGACATTCATATTTTTATTAAAACTAGATGTTCCTATCAAAGTGTATTAAAAAAAAGCTATACTTACCAAACGGGAATATTATTTATTCATGGAGAACGTTTATCGTCGACACGCGCTGAAATAGCTAAAGCTGAACACGAAACTGGTGTCCCGACGCCCGGAAAGTAACTGAAATTCATAGGACGCGACTGTGAAAGCACGTGTAGAATAATCATGCGCTTTAGAGTTTGTTCATATTTTATGATTTTGGACATGACATAACAAATCGTTTATTAAAATAGTTTTTCTGCGAAGGTTACTTTGGTCTCCAATATTCAGATTACATAATTTGTAATACAAAAATGTAAGTAGTTTGAGTAAATCGTAGTAAAAAAAAAACATAGTAATATTTATTTTAAAGTGATCTTCCGAACATCGTTCTTTTTTAATTTAAATTTGATTAAACATACATATCAGAATTTAAAATAAATAATATAATATAAGAATAATATAAAATAAAATCCTTCAGAATCTTCAAAAAATACATTTTCTGACTTACTATCGTTTTAAAGCTCGCCAAAGCAATATAATAGCCGATTTCATTTTAGTAGTGATTCAGTCGAAATTGCTAGAAAGTTTTCTTGAAGACTCTTCCCATGTAAACGATTTTTGCATTACCGTATCTCTCACAAAATGAACGTAAATGGAGTTTGAAACCCCTGAAGAGTCAAATATTGAACTGTGTAAACTTCAATATAAAGTTTATTTATTCATTCATAGTTTCCATCGGTAGCTGAACCATTGTGATATTGATCAGAAGCAGTGGCACAATATAAAGAAAACAATATACATAAGTTGAAAATGTTTACATTCAGTTGAATTGACATTTCGAAGTTTATTTAATAAAAGCAAGTCACAACAATATCTTGCTGCATAGTTCTGTGAAAATTAGTTTGTTGGTAGATCAAAAAAAGCTTTTGTTTGTTGAAGAACTCATGTCTTGTATGAGAACACCGTTAATTAAGAATAAATGAGAGTTGTTTAATGAAAGCTCACTCTTTGTTGCATTAAACTATTGTTATCTTTCATGTGTAGATTTTTAGCTTACAGTTCCAGTGAATGTGAAAATAATGGGAGATTGTGTAATTTAGAGGTTTTCTGAAAGCCGCACTGAAAATTTTGTACAGTGCGACAGAGTTTTCATGTTTGTTTAAAACCTTGGTAAAAAGTTTATTTGCTCTTGTTTTAAAATTGCGATGAAACTTCTTCTCCTTTCATCACTGGATTTAATACCAGAAAGCTGAGCGAGCTCGCGGGCAAAAACGACAAACTAGCGAAGTCTCCAAGTACATACGTCAATATTAACACAAGCCGTTCAAAATGACATTCAACTGTGGATTTCGAGACAACACTGTAAACACAACTTTCCAGTAGTCTGTACTGCAATCAACTAGACGATGCGCAGATGCTCTTAACTGATGAAAAATTGCTCGAAAATTTCATCGGCGACATGAAATTATTAATCTCGTGTCAGAGTTTAACAACGTCCATCTTTGTATGAAAAAGCTTTGGCGATTTTTTGTTCGAAGGCAGCCCATAAATACAGCAACGTGCCAACTCTTCTGCCCGAGTTTATTTCCGTACAAAAGAAATAGCGGCCTTATTCGGGTTGAAAAGAAAACATATTATGTACTTTAGCAATGCCTCCACAGTGAGAGCTTTCGTTGGTTTTAACATAATAGTTCCGGTACTTTTGTTACGACTGCAGGTCCGCCTGCTGGATGTCTGTGTTTCGGCCTAATGGACTGTAGACTTGTTCAAGTAGGTTACTTTATTTGTTAAGAGCGTGAGTCGAATGCTTTCTTGTTAATTTAACGCAACGTTCTGTTTACTCCAGCTAAATATTTTACAAGCTTAGTGGAATTTAATTCGTGGTGTTAGTGTTGGCACCTCCCCAAAACGTCCTTACGAATTTCAAATGAAATCGGCTAAATGAAAGCGTTTGATACACCGCTATCTCCCTACGAGGCTTTTCCCTTAACAACGCTTCTCGGTCAGATAATATCATTTGATGAGGTGAAGTGTTAAGCTGCTTTCTCGTATTAAAAGAAAAGTAATTTACTTTGATATTTCTATTACCTCTGCAATATGCGAAGTTGAAACTTTTCTTTAAATAAAGACAAGTTTAGAAGTCGGTGACAATAAGAAGAAAAGCTAGGTAGTATCAAAGCTTATTAAGATTGCTTCTCAAAAACTTATAATTTTATAGAATAGCTCACTGCTCGACAGAACTTAGCTTTTTTCTTTTACATAATTAAGTTTTTCTGCTGTTTGAAATGTCCTTAAAGTAAAACGGTGTTATTAGAAATTGGGATAAAACAATAAGAATATTGAAATCTGTGTATAGTAGGAACAGACTTGTGATGGGAGTCATGAGATTTGAAGAATCTTGATTGCAAGCAAACATGTACGTATGGCTGCAGATACTTTGCCATAAACGCGGACGTGTGGTGCTTCATCATCACTTCTCACTTGTTGTCTTAAATCTCGCATCTTGGCTTATCTACACCAACAATGTGAATCCTTTAGGAGATTTCATTGCATGAGAGTAAAAGAGATGTAATCATAATTCTTGGAATGTAATTTAAAATACTCTCAAAGTAGAGAAGTAACTCATAACTAGGAATTTATCACGGCATCAGCAATTCCGGAATTCTTTCTTCGCTTGATGAGAAAATGTGTAAATTCGCTATCGGCGTTCTATCGCCCCAAAAAACTCATGTGCTTCCGTGACGTTTTCAATTCGTCCGCGAACATAGTCCGGAAATTATAGCCTGTCCGACCCGGTGACCCTAGTGATTGGAAACCGTTGAGTGACGAGTTCTCATCAGTGCAGCCGCCACTCCATTAAGGCTAAATTTTACGAAGGTCCTAGAAAGAATAGACTGGGAATCGTGCCGTCGAAGTTCTCAATGTGAATTCATGGCAGCAATGACCAACCGCACGCCAATGCGTTCTAGGGTTCTCCAACGACGCACGCTATCTGCACTTCACACTTAATTAAACTTTCCAAACTTCTCGCATCACATGTGTGCTCAATTATATACAACACTGCTAATTCACTTTACAAGCCTCTCGTGCGGTAGCTGCCCTAACGTCTTGTTGCGCAAATTAGGTCATTCAAACTGACTGGGCTAATGGAGATTCGGCGAATTTGGATGTGGCTTATCGCGACATACTAATGTAGTGCGAAAAATGCATGATTGTGTTTGTAAATGGCAGGCACATTGATATACAGTCATGATTTGCAAATGGATTTCAAATTATAATGTTTATGTCAGGAATGACAGTGACAGGCGGGAGGAGACAGGAGAATGTGTGGAGCATTCGTATTTCCGTCCTCTTATCCGAGTTGCATCTCCTCCCATAACACAAATCAGAAATGTCGACAACACGCGACGCGCCGACGAGCCATACTTATAATTTAACTTCTGCCATTGTATGATTCAAACGCGGCGACTGATGGCCGTAAAAAAGACTCTTCCATGACAGAAATCAAAATCACAGATATCGAAAACTTCCACGATTTATAGAACGATAAACCTGATATTAATGTAACGATAAGGGGCGACGCCTCTTGAACTAATCGAAGAAATATTAGATGTCTCGAGGAAACGATCAAGAATATTCATTACTCCGTTCCATTCTTTCGTTTTATTTTTTCTTGCGTGTTGAATCATGTGGGTGAAGCAGTGCACCCTAGAATGGCATTGCAATCGAGTTTTGCTGCTTGAGTTTTAATAAACTTGAAGTTTAAAAAAGCACATAATCGGCTTAGAATGAAAAATATCGCTATAATCATGCACATCGCCCTAAATAACGATTAAAACTAGGACGCAATCTGCGCCTCTAGCTCATATATAAGAATTTAACTCAAAATTACATTTAACGTATCATGTTTGCTCTCAACGCAATTTTCACAATCTGCAATAAATGTCCAAAGTTAATTCAGGACAAAGTAAAGGTTAGAGAGCACACAAATATCGAAACGTTTCTTTGGGAAATACGTGCTTTGCGGCCTCATCGCGTTTGTAGACAAAGACAGCAATCGGAATTGAATTATTTCCTTTGAACACAATTATTCAATTTAGAAGTTGGTGGTAATTTTCTAATTAAATCCCATCTAATCGTATCGAGCCACATATAACATCTGCTCTGCTTAACAGATTATGTGATCTATGTAGCGATTCAAAGCAATCAACGAAATTAAACCGTATGATATAAACCGAATTTACCTCTGACTGACATCCATTTCGTTATATATTACTTTATCATGTATGGTGCCTATTCAAATTTGCTTTGCCTGTTTGAGTTAGTCGACAAAGCGAGTTTTTATCTATTTTTCATTAATAGGGATGATGAATCGTCGGTTTTCAGCAGTTTTCACTATTTGATTTCGGAGCAGAAAAACGATTTCTGTTTAGCATTATATCCTTCAATGGGTGATGTGTCATTAATTAAACAACGTTACATGTGCTGGTGCAGGTGCGGAAATAACAAGACGAAACTCTTTCATTAGGGTGCATATGGCACCACTTTGCTGCTTTTTACGTCATGCGACTTTTCGGTTGACAGGTCTAACGATCCCAAATATAATAAAGAGGATCGTGAAAAAGGGAGTAGAAGTTTATACAATTTTTAATTTTAATTTCGCCCTTTCTAACAAACATTAATAAATCTTTTTGTCCTATTTCACATACAGTAGAACTTCAATTATCCGAATCAATTGGGACCGGACCCCATTCGGATAACCAAAAATTCGGATAATTGGATTTTTTTCTGGGTGCAGTTGAAAGAATAACATTTTATTTTCGATACTCTGTGCGTTTTAATTAATTAAAAGAAACTGATACAAATTTACATGTTATGTTATTTACATACATATGTATGTCATTTTTTACTGAACATCTCAGTCATAGTCAGTTGTTTGAATGCTTTAATCCGTTTTCGGGCAGCCAAG
This sequence comes from Gnatocerus cornutus, assembly GCA_029298725.1. NCBI lineage: Eukaryota > Metazoa > Arthropoda > Insecta > Coleoptera > Tenebrionidae > Gnatocerus > Gnatocerus cornutus. Next base: position 6,241,593 of record CM055514.1, read on the forward strand.
TCACGTATACGCTTGAGAGTGAGAAGTTGACTACGAGACGGTGACTCATCATCGTGTCATCGGAACTAATTAAACCAGGCAATAATTTGTGATAGGCTTATTTTTATTTTTGAAAGTGATACGGATAATCAGCGATTCGGATGGTCGGAGTTCGGATAATTGAAGTTCTACTGTACTTATTATCTCCAAACTGGAAGTCAATGTGTAGAAAATTATCCTTCACGTGTCTGCTTATCGCAGCCCACACCCACCACCTAAATAGTAAAAACTGTCTGCAACGACTGCCATAAATCACGTTGAAACAGTGAATCATAAATTTTCTCACATGGTAGTCATAAACAAGTTCATACCCGAAAAAAATAGATAAGCCCGATGCTTTATGACCGCAGATTTAGAGGCAATGATTAAAAGACGTGAGTTAATAAATCCCGTGCAAAAATCAAAGAAAACCGCCTCCGAACGTGGATTTACGATACACTTTCGAGCAATGTTTACACCCCCTCGTGTCTTTTTGTTTTGTGCATTCACTTCCGCTTGGTTGCTCTGGTGGCAGAAAAGTCGATAAAGCCAATGACGTCACAGACTAAACGTTTTATTGCAAGAGTGAAGTATTGTCGCTTTCGTTTTATCATCTAATTTTATCAGAGAAGATGCATTGATAAAAGTCGACGGTTGTCGGGAAAATAAAGCTGAATTAAAGTGGCGCCGCGTGTAGTTGGGTATTTATTGCAGTTGTTGCCAACTACGATTTTCGTTTAGTTGGTGCCAACTGTTGCACCAACAATGGTTAAACACTTGTTAAGTGTCGGTGATAACGAAAAAAAGTGTGGAAAACTCAAAACCGCTCGTGTAGTCATGGGAGTTATAGATCGACGCTTGTCATGGAAATGAACGTTTTTTTGATAGTTTTTTTCAGCGCGATTAACACGAATCTGTCGTCGAAAAAACTGAAGAAATTTGACGAGTGCCGTTTCGTGAACTTGGAGAATGAAACCTATGCGGTTAGTAACTCCCATACTCAATTTTAATTCCAATTAGCTCTTTGTTGAAGATGACTTCCTTGGGGTGTGCGACTTGCACACTTTAACCAAATGGGAGCCGCGCACCCTCCAAATCCAAACTTTACTTTGCCGGAGAAGCTTCATAAGCACCCAACCCCCATGTAACTGTAATCGTACCTTCAGAAACAGCCCCTTGCAGCCCATTCCAGGTACTGTATTCTCCACAATGGAAAATCTGATTTTTCTCCCAGATCTCCCGACGTGTTTTCTGGGTGAACCCGTCCCTGCGCCTCACCGCAATGCAAGATCCGCCCCCACAGTAAATAACTGCATTCGGTGCATGACAAAACATCCGGTAAAAACGCCCTTACCATACATGCTAACTAATAAATCTTGTGACTTCATTCCAGAATGCTGGAATGGTGCAAGTTGGTTCTTTGCGAAGAGTTAAACGAGGCGTAATAACACCACCGTCGATCCAGAGTCGTGGAACTACGTGCATAAATAAATAGCTGTACGAACTAAACTAATGTTTGATGTTGCAGAAACCAACAAAAATTGTGGAAAAATCGCATTTCCAGACTTAGATCGTAATATTCAAAGGATATCCTTTTTAAAAAATGTAGAAATTCAATTGCAGTTGCTCATTCAGTCGGAAATATCAGAGGCAGGTGCCAGCCGCTGGGGAAAATAGAAACTTTCGCACTCCAGAACTACTCAACGGTGACTGATATTACGTACAAAATCAATTTGAAAAATTCTTTGTTTGTTGCAGACGATGTGAAAATGGAGCGGAACGCCGATAATGCGTTAGTTAGAATTTTACGGAAAGTTTCTAATAGAAAAATAAAGCGCCAGTCAAATTCACAAGGTAGAATGCATTGACGGTTAATTTTTGCTGAAAGCTATTTACAGATGAAGAGATTGAAGATGATGACGAAGATGACGATGACAGCGCAGGTGAAGATATCGCGATAGAAGAGGATGATCACGCGGAAACGGAGTCCACCACCGAACAAAAAGAACACGATGAACTTAAAGCAGAACATCACAGAACAAATTCTAATTTCACAGGAGATTTAAATACGAAAGAAATTAAAATTGAAAGTAGTTCTTCTAAACAGAGCCCGAATGTTTTGTGGATTGTTCTCGTGGTCATAAAATTTGTAATAAACTAAAAATTACAAAATCAAAAAGAATAATCAAGCTCTGTCAAAATCGTGGACTGGCGCGCAATCTTGTTTGGTCCCGATTGCAATTGTGAGATAACCAGCAGCTATATACAAAATAATCAATTGCTTCATTTGCGTCTAAATTATTTAATTTCCGGTATCCTGACAATACCGCGTTGGCGCTAACATTGTTGTTATATTTGCAATAAGTTGTAACTTACCAGCATCTGTTGCAGCCGATCGCGGACAATTTCGCCTCTTGAAATTTGTTCCGATGCTGCGACAGAGAACGATCCCATATACTATAAGAAAAAAATCAGATCTAATAAATAATAGCAGTAAAACTCGAGGGAAATAACAAGCCTCAACTATATTATGTCAAACTAAAAAGCTATTTAAACGCAAGCCTGACCAACGCAGTAGCTATAAATTATATTTTTGTTTCGTGCAGAACCAAAATGATCATGGAGTCCAACCGTTTCATTAGGGCTTTACATGACAATAACATAGCTGTGCATTATTGATCAAGTCCTAATAACAGACGATGTAACAAATGGACAATAGATTTACTGTTAATTGATAATATGGTAGTGATTAAACTAAATACATGGTCGTGGCAAGTGAAAATTACCAATCAGGGCGCACCCTGTTCATTATCCAGAAGAGACTGTTTGAAATTTGTAGATTTATCGTAGCGACTTTATAGCTCAAACGCCTTTGGCCATAATGTCGGGCGACAAATCGTAAAACTAAAATAAATCGTGCTGTTAAATTTAATTTTTATAATAAAAGCAATTTTACGAGTTTTCAGCACTTCCCCGCTATAATGTATCACATTTTAACATTTTAAAGTCCACGTCTAAATGAATTAAGTTATTATTTCATCCAGATCCCAAAAAAAACGTTTTTCTTTGAAATAAAAAATTTCCAAGAAACTCGTTTACGAAGGATATTTAGCAAATTAAATATTAACAAAAATCGCCTTCTCAGATCGAGATTCGATGTAATGAAAAAGTTAAGTTGGTGAAGTTTCCAGGGGATCATTTCTTATTTTTAACTTTTTCCGGGCAAAACCTTTGTTCTTTTTAAATCAAAGAACACCAGTGAGTGGCATCCTTTCAAGTTGGAAGCTTCGGGCTACCGGAGTTCTAGAAATAAAGCCGGACTTCAACACATAGATTAAGGCACACATGCATACAGGACTTTAGCACAAGCTAATGGAAACACAAACAAAGTTGCCTCCGGTTCACTTTCATTTCTTGTGACTTCAAAGGCGTGCATGTCACTTGTGTGGCCACATTTGCCGGGCGAAGAGTGTTTAGATTCTGGTTTTGAAAGGGAGGACGGTTATAGAAATTCAGACATGGATGTAGCACCGAAAACCAAGAGATTTATCAAGGAGGCTAGTTGCCATATTAGTACAGTTTTTCGAATTTGGTAGTTTTAAATAAGTCAGAAAAAAAATTATTCGCCAGCGCCGCCCTCTAGGAGCCAATAGAAGAAACTCAGAAGTTTCAGGGGAGCACGAAATGTATTAGTGGAGAAGCTTTCGTGCTTTTTCACCATACAAAGGAGCCGCACTAATTAAAGAGAACTTGCAACTGAACTAAAATGCTGCCATCTATTAACCGGTAGATGAAACTTCGAGCTTTCCAAATGAAAACTTGAAAAGCATTGGCAGAGCTTTCAAGTTTTCACGTTTCAGTTTTTCTCAAACTAAACAGATGTCATGTTAGTCGTTAAAAAAATTGGGGTTTTCGCTTCTCGGAAATAAATTGTGCTGATCATATTATTTGTTCGCAGATGCTTCGAGCTTTTTATGGTAAGATGTACACAGAAAACTTTTTAGATGGATATTACTTCACTTAGAGAAAATGTGGTTTTTTATGTGAATCTTTTACTATTAGTTTGGGGTATACGTTCGATGATTTCATCTGCAAATGACTTCTTTCAAATGAATGATGGAATTACTAATAGTCTACTATGTTGTAATTTGATGGAATGAGCGACTAATATTAATATCTAATTAATGGTTTTAAATAGACTGCGTACTGTATGATTATTTTCATTATTGTAAATTCAAATCCTGACGTTTCTGATTGAATCATTGGATTAATTAACGGTTGAACTGGAATGAATTAAAGTAGATTGTGCAAAAATAATATGTTAACATAATTTGTAGGTACTATTTATTAGAAAATAAAAATTTTATTTGGCGCATCCACCATTTGTCTAACATAAAAAATCGTGTTTGGCATCCACTGAGTTTATGGTCATTAAAATTTAACTATTTTCTGTCAAACGGCAGCCAAAGTAAAATAAATAATTTGAGATTTACGTTTAAACAAATAAAGTATTCAAGTATTCCTACTTAAACTGAAAAGTCCTCAATCGCCAGCTTTTCCGCCGTGCATCTTGTCAGAAAATCCACTTCTCTTTCTCATATTATTGCGAGCAAAGCCCAGCAAATCTTATTTTTCAGTGTATTTAATTTCTTTGGCTCGACAGAGAAAATCTCCGTAGTTTGGAGGCAGAAAAGTTTTTAAACACGCAAGAAGACGAAAACTAATAACCCCTGCAGATTGTAGCATAGACGTTAAAAAAAGGTGTGAAATCCGCAGTAATTTCAAGTTAAGCCGCCATCGCCATTGCAATGTTATTCTGCGTAGGTCTCGGGTAAGCCATCAAGTATTCATTTGTAACAAACAACGAGGGAAATGGCCGTGCATGATTTAAAAGGACCAACTTGTACATGCTAGAGTACGTGTTTATACACCCGATTTTAATTGTTGCGTCAACCAGTAGTAATTTCCTTGGGGATCTAGTAAATGGGCGTTCTATTTGTTTGACTTACCTAATCAGTTAAAATAACAAATTCGTTAAATTGTCAAAACAATTTAAAATGATCAACAAGGAAAAGGAAAAGAACCGTAAACATGATTGGTTTTTCCGCTCCAATCATTTTATAAATAGCTCCTTCAGGATCTAAAAAATAAAAAACGGCTTTGATATTATTGGGAATGTGCGTTTCGAAATTCGGGAATACAATGGACGAGCGAAGCTATTGTTGACTAGCAGCCTGATTTATTTCGGTAGTGATATGTGCACGATGATAAAGGGAACACGAAAACGGTCGTATTGAAGATCCGCTTGTTTCCAGGAATTTGTCGGGATTTCTCTCTAATTCAAATTATTTAGACAACAAATTTCCCACTAAACAAGAAATCTCATGCAATATAAAAACATATTGAGAACATTCGTGTACTTCCCATTTATTTTAAATGCAAACTCTGGGATTTGCTGCTATGCATTCTGTCCCTACATTCTTTGTTACACAAATTTTGATGTGATTTCCGAGCACTCGCTGTGTTTGGTCATTGTCGTGATGAAAATTAATTAACCAGGTATAAACTTAAAAAAAAAACAAAAAAAAACATAAAAAGAGTGAGCAAAGGATTAGAATAAAACACTTTGCAAAAGAAATAGTTTAGCACAAACGTTCTTTGTTGTGAAAATTTTTGCTTGTCAAAAGCGTCACCTAGGAGGAGAAAGACATTTTCAACTCTGTTAGAGACTCACAATTAAATTGTCAATTTAATTTGACTTGCACTGATCGTAAAATGTAATTGAGGATTTCAATCCCAAGCCACAAGAACGTTAGAATTATCCGTCAACCAATAAATGCTTTAGTGTCTGCATTCTATTTGATAGAATCTAATCAAAATCGATCTAAGCTTAGACAATTCCTATCCACATGCACCGTCCATCTCTCACATTAAGCATTGGACTGTAATGATCAAAATTGCTTCGAAGTCGAGGTTCCCTTTCAGGTTGCCATATACTCGTCATATATTTTACATGCAACATGTGCAACTATGCATAAAATTCCTCCCGTCCCGTTTCATGGATTATAAATTACGACGCTTCCTGTATAAAAGAGGCAGTAGTTTGGTTCTGCAATGATCGTGGTTCTAATGGTTCAAGCGCCATCTTTTAACTCGTAATTTATACTATTGTAACATTAATTATCTCGTGAACATAATTAAATAACAATTTCGTAATGCATCTGCTGTATACTTTGTGTCACAAACAGACACTGTTTTCGAACATTCCCAGTGAATGAGAGTTTCAACTTCAAAAGAACCCCTGCGAAACGGGTTGTTAAAATAATTACCCACATCAGTTGCCGCTTTGATTTTGAAATTAGGCATTTTCAGTGTATAGTATAGTTTTTTGTCTCAATACAAAGACGCAACAAAACTAATTTTGCAACTGAGGAAGCTCATTCGAGATGTATATAATTAATTGCGTGCCTCCCAGGTGCCTGCCAAAATCACGTTTTCGAACGGTATCGTCAAATCTAACCAATTAGCATTGTTAGCGCCAAAAAGACCTCTAAAAAGACTAAAACTTCCAACGATGGTATTAATTATCAGAAATCCAAAATTTATTATGAATTTGTCACAAGTATTAAAGTCCTAAAGAATGAGTTCTCAACGCCGTTATTATTTTCAGGTACATTGTTCGTCGCTGAAATGGAACATTAGAACAAGGAATTAAGTGTAATGTAACGATCATCATGTACCTAATTATATAATCTGAGGTCTCGTAATAAACTTTGAATCGTCTCACAATTCGAATCTCTCGTCTCAGCAAATGATAATGAGGAGATAATTTCTCTTGCCGAATTGTAAAAGATGGATGGGAAGTTAGAAAACTTCGGATACAAGACTACATCAAAAGTGTTTCTCTGAAATGAAAATGAACATCTTGTGAACTCTCACATTCAAAAACTTTGGAAATTTCTTATCGTGTCTTCAAAAATAAAATTGTTGGTCCTACATTTTGCCTACATTTTATTTTATTACATGTAAAAAAACTGTTTTAATTATTGCCCTAAACATGGATTGCGGCGTTTCGATTTTTATTGTTTAAATTTAACGAGCGTGTTTTATTGCGACATTTTGCGATTTAATTTGATCAAATGCCTCTCAAATATTTAGGCTCATTATGAGTGAGATTTAATTATCCTGAAAGATCCTCAGTCTCATAATTGGATAAATAAAGTGTGGCGGAGTGGCGCCACCGTCGGTCGAGTTTCATAAAACCGTAAAAAGGAGACATTAATTCAGTGGGAGCATTGCTTTAAGTACTATGAATTTTAATGCAGAGGGTGCGGATTGGTTATGGCGACTTCTTAATTCAGGTGCATGTTTATTATAATGGACAGACTCCTAATTTATGTAAAATTTATTTAAATTCCCGAGGGAGGCAGTGTCTGCGGAACGAAGTTTAAAAGTTTCTAATATCATAATCGCAGGAGTTTCAATTTTTGTTGAGCATTTTTATGCATAAATATACCGCAACATGAATAATAAATCGGAGAATAGAGGCAAAAACAAGAACACAGCGAAAGGCTTTTCAGTGCTGACCTTTTTATAAGCTTTTTTGGTTTTAACAACCACTTTCGAATAATGGAGGTGGCTATCAATTTGACGTCCTTTTTACGCTAACTACCAACTCACACGTCTGTTAGCCCAAAGCATCTCACCCGACTCTCGGGGTGAACCAATTAGCCATGTATAATTCATTAACGTCCGCCTTTATTATTTCAACATTACCCGAACACTATTTTATGAAGTTCTACCGAGACGATCGTAGCGTTTATGGAGCTACTTGCCGACTTCTAAATATTTAAAAATCACACTAATTTATCGATGTTATCCTGCGCCCCAACGTCTCGCCAGAATTATTTATTTTTACAAATGATGCGCAGGTCTTATCAATCGAGAACTGGCCGGTTAATGCCGATGGTAAATACAAGGGCTGATGAAACTTCACTCAAACGCTACTTTGCACCCCAATGAACTACCGCCATTTCATGCCACCAAAAAAGGAAGATTGCCAAGCGATTTTAAGAAAGTAATTGCTAAAATAAAACCAATGAATCCGTGTGAATTCATGAAACTTTTTTAGGTGTTTTAAGTTTAATATGGGAGACAACACCCAACGCGGATGCAGTAAAATGAGATTCACAAATTAAGCTACAACACTGACATTAATAAAGTTAAACTGTTAAACTACTCCTTTTCCTGTCCCTAAAATTACCGAATTCTATGCACAAACTGAAATGAAACAGAGAGACAAAGATTCCGCGATCTAATATTGTGCCACTATTGTGAAACACAGTTCTGACAATCAAAGGATCTAAAATAAGAAAACTGACAATATAAATACAGAAATCCGAGTGTAATTTGCTTGTTATCGTGTCCGTCGATGCATATCGAAAGTATTGAAATTTGAACACAATCATAAGGCACATAATAGATCATTACAAAGAACTTAAAGCTCAGAGACCATCCACGCTTATCGTATACCTGTGTGCAAAATTGGTGGATGCGCCGGGAGTTTGTTGCAGTAAAAAGAAAATTAACCATACCAAAACGTCAGTAAAGTTAATATGCTGCACGAGAGCCAAGAAAATCTCTTTATTAACCTTTTGAAATCCGCTTTTAACTTTAAAATCTAGTACCGTGAGTTTTATTTCGCGTTTAACTGCGTTATTTTCCACGAGGCTAAAGATGGTAGAATGATCAACCTGTTAGCTTGTTTAACTTTTTAAAGCAGCGCAAGAGATTTTATCGAAAGCAGCACCGCCATAGCAGGTGCAGAAAATTTGATGAGAATGGGGTGAGCAATTGCGGCGTGTCTTAATTTATCTTCGTGGGTTTTTTTCCAGTGAGTAGCTAGTAAATTTTTTAGAAAACGTCATAGGTAATAAAGTGAAAAATTAGATTAGGAGAAAAACGCCGGAGGGAAGTTTTGATAGCAAAAAGGCGCCGTCTTTTACTACTTATGGTCTGATTACATCGATGTTTCTTCTTATTGTTGAGATGTAATTGTAGATAGTTCTAGACAAGTTGGGAAAACCACCCATGCATTCATTGGCGAATATCCAAGATGATAATCTCTGAATTTACACGTGTAATGGTAGTCGCACCGGAAAAACCGCGCCGTCGGCATTGTTGAATTTTGGGATGGTATAGGAGTTGCTTAAGCGAATTTATTGGAGAAATAAGGAGAGATAATAAGAAGGGAGATGCGAAAAACCGAAGGCACAGAAATAAAACATGTGTCTGATGATATAGAGAGGGTAGATGTTAAAGCGGAAAAGTATCTGGAGCATGAAAAGAGTGGTGACTTCCTTCCCACTCGTTCCGATATCGCAGAAAAACTTTATTGTTTGTGTTGTAAAAACTACATTATGACCGTTGCATATTCCATTTACTTTATGCGAGATTAAAAAACGTCAACGCTAATATTTGGCTGAAAGGTCGCCGATCTGGCATTTTATCGAGATGTACGCGCCGCTTCGACCGAATTGGAAAAAACTATACCTGGGGGAAAACAGATATGGCTGCGACCGCTCTGGCTTAGAGTAATTACCATAAAAACCGTATCACCTTAATTAAAATTTTAAACGGCAAGTTGAACTCTCTTTACAAGTTGAAAAATTCTGACGTATGTAAAATGGTTTTGTTCTGGAAATTTACTCCTCACTTTAATTTCCATCAAACGACAATTTCTTTTAAATCTAGGTCAAAACTATTCATGAACCGGTTAAATGCATGGGAATAAAAAGCTCGCGAAGCAGATTTTATGAGTTGGAGCACACGGTTGATACATTTCAGCTTTCGTTAGACGGAAAACTGTTTGAGCTCTTGGTGTGTATGGTAAATCTTGTTACTCACAGGTGGCTGGCCTTATTCAGATCTTTTCAAATTGACTCCAAACTATGAAAGCATTATTTAGTTAAGACTGCTAAACAAATTTTTAAAAGTAGCAGTACAAAGTCTAATAAGAATGCCAATTACATAATAATTGTAGCAGGTCAGAGATTTAATTAGTTTTTCTCCAAACAATTTTGAAGAATGTCATTTGCCACTGAAAGAAGCTTGTAATATTTCTAAGAAAAGCCCTCTTAGCGTCATTATAACAGACAGGTGAGCTAGAAATAAATTTCTCTTATTAACAGAAAGAAGTAGAACTACAAATGCATATCAGATCTTAAGATGATTAGTGCTTGAACACGATATTTTATTATTCATATTCAAAAACAAAGCTTTGTGCATAAGAGCCGCCAGATGTAGATGCAGCGAACATGACGGCTCGTATATAGCAAAACACGGAACTCCATCAAATGCAACCTGTATCTTCCTCATGTATTATTACGAGCGAACGTATTTGTTAGCATTTATAAAATTCAGTTGAAACTCAGAAACTCGTCATGAATGTATGTATGACGCGGCAAGTTCACGAAGTTATAATAATACAGGCTGCGTAGTGTCTTCAGGAGAAGTTGGCCAGTCTAAATCCGCGTCTTAGATAAGACCAACTTCACACCGGTTTGGCGTCACTGCTAAGCTGCTGGATTATTCATAAGTTTAAGCTAGTTTGTAACTCACTTTCGCCGGTTGTGGAGCAAACCATCTCCCAGATTGCTAGGTAATCACTTGCTCGTTACTTATCCGTTGGCGCATTTACATACTCAAGACGACGGATTCGACTGCGTTGGAAGACCCCTAGCAATCTTTGAATTATTTAAACATTTAGTTTATGGAAATCGCCTTTTCCTTTGTCGCTAATTTATTTAATTCCATTCGGGGAAAAGCCTCGGATCGGTTTAATTGCCACATCCAGGAGATTTTTTCCCCTTTATTATTTACGAACGGAACTCATTGTTTAGGTGTGATACACTCGCTCTGTATGACATTTAAATCGATATTTTCTGTTTGTGAATTTAATTGGCACAAGCTCCGTCTGTGTACCAATTCACTGCAATTAATAGCGTAAGAGGAGCTGAACAAATCTGACCGATTTGGCCTTCCCAGTGTAACCCAATATGCTGTTGAAAAGTGCAAAGAAATAAAAAAATATAAGCTCCCAATAAAACATTTTTTGCTAGCCGCAAAACGGAGGATTGTTGTGTGGAATAATAAATAAGAAAAGTAATGGTTTTGGAACCGGCATTCTTATTGATGGTTTCAACATGCAGTCTATGCCGGGCCCAAAAGGGAAATTATATCAATAAACAAATCTCGCGAATGGGACGAGAATAAAAAGAAGTCTTTGGGGAAAATCGTTTAGATTGCTCGCGTGCACACGCCGAAATTTACAGACACTAGACGCCGATAGAAGCTATAAATATTATCAACCGCTAACAGGATGAATTATAATCGTTGCCAATAAGCAATCTTCAGAAAACTAAGAACAACACTTGGAGAGACACCAACATCAAAACCTACTAAATAGTAAAAAAACCGTAACGTTTTTATTAAAATACAATAATCCCGGAGCACCAGTCGTGACCATAAATTTTCCACCGTTTTTACTGTTGAAACTATCTATCTTTTTAGTAAAGGGATTTCATCAAGTTGAGAGCATGTTTAGAGATAAACATCGTTGTAAAAATGTCTGCTTATCCATGCAGTAAAATGATAATAAAAAACAAACTGTTGCCTTAGGGAATTAAAAAATATCCACAAAATACTGGAAAAGTAATTTCAATCAAATTGAGCAAGCTCCCAATTAAGTGATTTATTTCGAACATTCCAAGCAATCGGAAACTTTCAAAGCAACAAAACACCTCATAAAAATGAAATTGAAGTTGTGAGAAAAAACTGGATTGATTCTTCCACATCACTACCTTATTTGTAGATATTCGATTTCTGTGGACCGCAAAATTGTGTCCCAATATTCTGCGAGAGGTCCGGATCACAGCTAAAATAATAAAATAGGCGATTGGTTTTGGCCACCAAACGAGAACAATACTGAGATTATTAAAACTAAATTTCTATGGCCTAGCGGCGGAAAAGTATGAGAATAATAGAAGTGGTTTTATTCTATTTTTCAATTTATTATTATAACAATGTTGCCTATTGTGTACCCACAACATAAATAAAATGTTTCGTTTTTATAATGCTTTGAAGCTCAGTATTATTCAGATTCTATGCATTGCGTTTTTGCAATTAACTAGCACCCGGCATAACTGAGAATACGAAATAAGTAACTCGGACACCTGTATTTTTACATAGAGACAAAGAACTTTACCCCTTGAAGTTGCCGATGCGGTCTAGACAGAACACCTTCGGAGAATTTCTTGCCCTGGATTTCTAATCTTCACCACTAAACAACTCTTGAAAGGATTAAGTTGTAAAACCACCAAAACATCTCCATTTAATTATTCACTCTTACCTGAGTTTCCAATAAACTGTGGGATTTAAAGTCGTTAGGGTTTTAATATTCGACCTGCTATTTGAAAGTTGAAGTTTGGGGTAGAGTTCAGATTTGACCACATTTGCGTACCGACCTTACCAGCAGCGCGTAACTAAATTATTAACACAAAATGAGCAGCAGTTCGTCAGACTCTTCGGTTTCGTGGGTAATTATAAATATCTCACGCGTGTGTCTAATTTAGACTATTTTTTTACGTTTTTTTAGGAATTCAGTGATCGCGGGATTGGATCATCAGTCGGGAGCGACTCTACCACAGTTTACTCGTCTCCGGATAGTTTTGAAAAAGAAGTATGCGACTTGCAGCATTTTCGGGAAAGACTCCTGGAAGAGGACATCAAACTGGAGAAAATCTTAAAGGATATTCAGACTGGTAGTAACAGATTTGATTTGGCGAGATTAAATTCCGAGAAGAAAATTTTGGCGACACGTAAGTAGTATGACGAAACCGATCGCAAAAACATCTCTAATTCTAGATCTAAAAACTAAGCTTCTACTCGAGGATTTTAGAAAAAGGTGCTCATCCTTTCGGGGCACGTTTTACAACATAGGATCGGTGTCTCTGACGAACGTAAAACTACATTATTCCAACTCTAGAAATTATCGTCAGTACTTTTTGTGTGCCTTAACTTGTAATTCTACTTTGTGTATGAGTAGAATTTGTGAACCAAATTCTGATGGCATCATTGATTTTAATATCTACCACACGTTCACGAATCTCCCTGTTGATTTTGAAATATCAGTCAAAATCTACGTTTTGACCGTCAAAAAAAAGGTAAATAAAATTCAGTGTGTGCTTTTCTAATCTTATTTTTTAGAACTGCGTGCAGAAACTCAAGGACAAGATTACTTCCTGGTTCACTCCAAATTCTTCCCAAAACGAAAACACGTGGCGTCGTGAATCCCTTTTCAAACTTTGGAAAACTGTGTCCATTACAATGCCCAACGTCAATCAAACCCATGAAGTCATATTGGAACTTATTGATTCGCAGTTATGCAAACTCGTCACTGATGTGATTGCATTAGTTAATACTTCTGATTTTTGTCACAAAGGATGGTTAGATGTTAGTCGTAATGGTCTTTTTTGGAACCAAAAATGGTGTGTTTTACAAGGAACGGAGTTAAAATGTTTTAACTATCCCGTTGACGATCTGTTTAATTTACCATTTCAAACGATAAATTTGAACGCCTGTAGATCTGTACGAATAACCAGAGGAACTTTGCAATCTAGACGTAGAACTTTAGTGTTGGAAATGGAGGAAAATTCAAATAATCCACTGTCTTTTTATTTATCAACGTGCTCTTACTATGAGTTTAAGCAGTGGAAAGTTCTGTCACGATTGGTTGACACCATAAGAATTTGGAAAGAAACGCAGAGTTCAATAGTTTAAGTGGATCATTCAAAGTTTTCTGTATAGATATGTTACATTTTGTATATAAAACAATTTAGCAATAAAATCTTGAGCAAAATAACTTTTTTCCTTATACATTTAAACCAAAAATGAATTTAAAGCAACTTTTTGAAAAAGTTGTTTTAAATCTTACTCCTTGGCCAAAAAATCGGATTCAGATGACCAGCTTAGAAATCAAGGTTACCAACAGATTTTCCGTTTATTTTTATTTTCAATTTATCAAAGTTTGCACACTTATCTTCAGTGCCCTCCCCTCCAACACGATAACTTCTGAAAAATGCAGAAAGTACCAAGCAGTTGGGCAGCATTTAGTCCACTGTCGTCACAAGTGAAGTTGCTCGTCAACCGCCAGCTAGGTCAGTACCAATTAACTAATTTCGTACATTTTTAACATTTCTCTGTTCAGAAATCAATGAGTGACTCAACTGGAATTGTTTCGTCTGCCAATATTGATATGGGAAACGTTTTCCAAGAAATGTTACATGCATCTAAAAAGTTTCATTGTGACAATCAGAACCTTGGAAATATCGTTAGTGATTTAGTTATGGAGAAATTCCGTGGAAAATTGGAATCGAAGGTTGAAAAGGCCCAAATCAGGAGACTTAAGAGACAAAATAGTGCTAAAAACAGTGATGTGAGTGAAGCGGCTTCAGAGAATTTGTAAATTTAAATTTTGTTTTTTAAGAAATTTTACTCAACCGAATGAATCACAATGTTACGTCTTTAGCTGTACGTCACTCTTATCTTGTACAAAGTTAGTAATGAATGAGAATGACATTGTTCATGATGTTTATGTACATATCTAAATTGACACCAATAAAGTATGAATAAAAATAGTTGTCTTTTTGTGTTTCCAGATGATTTTGCTTTTCTTTTTAGAAAATCCTTGTTCACACTCTTATGATAATTTAGAATCTCTGAAAATTTCCCCCTTCTTCGTGTTCTAAACTAATCTTATCCCCACTCATTCTTCTCAAAAGAAATAAAGCGCATGTCTATGATACCAATTCTGAGCTTCGTTTCAGCTAAGTCAAATCAGAAGCACCAAGAAGAAAATGGGTCGTCCAGAGGATTACAACAAAATTGTTATTATTCCACCGCCCGGATGCCACTGGCCAACTTTGGCTGAATTAGAAGAACAAGAAAAACAAAACAAACTTCAGTCAAATGGACACTCAGAAGGCGGCAATGATTCAGAAGAAGATTTGGACGCGGAATGGTTACAAATAGTAAGAAATCTCTTCCATTAAAAATGAGTGTTAACAGATTTTTTTAGGACACTTTTGGTGACGATATTAGCGACGATGACCTCTCCGATCTTACCAACGATGACGAGAAGGACATTCAAAATTTTCGTTAAACGTTATGTGTACAATTTTCTAAAAATAAAATGAAAATAAATGAATTACATGTTTATTTCACTCACATCTCTCATGACGGAACTGACAACTTCGAGCGGTTATGCAGCCTCTTTTATTTTAAATTTATCACGCCGGACCATTGATAAATGGTACTAAATATTTAGCTGCAATCATTAATCTTCTCTGTAATTGCTCGTGGCCAGTTTGAATGTTGAAAAACGATTTGGATTTATTAGTAAGATGAAATAAGTTCAACATCATTATTTTGTGTCCGTTTTTCAAAATTATGAATAAATCAACTGGGATTAAGAATGAGAATTCACGTCTTTGTTTGGTTTACACCGTAAATGTCGAACATCAATCAATTCCCTAAATTCTTTATAAACCTGTGGTAATTGAAACTTTTAGGATTTTAGTCACTGATCTCCACTCGATCTTATTCGAAGTTTCGAAAATCTGAAATAGAAACGAGTTGTTCACAGTGCGTGAAAATCGCACATCAAATGAAAAAAATGCTTTGGGAACAGAAAAGTTGTTACAATATTTTGTTGATTTTGTTTTTTAATTATTGTAAAAAGTCTTTTAACATATCCAACACATCCTTTCCAATTTTTTAATGTTTGATGTCCGCTAATTGCCGGTGTGGGTGGTTCTTTTAAAAAATTCACATTTGGTTTTTGTTGCTAAATAATTCACCGCTCTTATGCCAGGGTCAACGCCGATTTTAATAAATGTGTGTTTTAATACCGCAGTTTTAAAAACTTTACGAGCATCTCTTGACTATAGCGTAACATTTATCAGCGTAGATCGTACGCATCCATTCAGGATGATGAGCAGCGTGGTCGGAGCGTTGGCGTAAAGTTGGGAAGTTGTAGTTTATTATGACGTGAAAATTAGTCTAAACCTTTCCATCGGCGGATGCTTTTCGGATATTATAAAAATTTCATCCTTCCAAGAGCTATAAAATGTCGGCGGTTAAACGGTGGAGATTTAGCTAAATAAAACATCCATAAAATCACGTCTTTTATTCGTTGAAACAGACGGCGATGGAAAAGCGCGAGAAAGGGAAAAGGAGCCAAGCACACACGGTAATAATCTAGAAGTGATGAGAGGGTGTGGCCGGGTCGCAGGTTGAGCCTCTTTCTCTTTCCCAGCTCCATCATGGAGGGCCCATCAATCAGACGAGGATTACCGTCCGACTGTTATTAAGAACGCTCGTATGAGACCTGCTACCGTCTGCAAGCAACGTGGAAATATTACTGTCCTCTGTTCACTGTAACAACCGCTTACTCGACCGCGAATGAGCCTCTGCCACACTATCAAGAGAAATGGCCAGCTTACCCACTTCTTCTTACAAAGGACAATTTTAATCCTTTTTTAATGAAGAAAAATATTATCGAGGCGGACGGACCGTTATAGAAGAACGGAAAAAAATGCCACGTTCGGCCGTTAAAAATGCAATAAATACACCAGATCAACGGGGAATTACGTCTGTCACTGCTTATTGGGGGAGAACAGATTAATGGAGATCATTAAAAAAAGTAGAAAGAATTAAAAGGCCATCGTTAAGGATTAATTGCCAATCTCTATCTTTGCGTTAATATCGCTACTCTCCATAAATACCTTGTTACGTATGCAATATAGATTCCACAGTTGGAAAAGTCGTTAAACGAGATAAATGACTAAATTTATCAGACTTAAGACAATGCTACGTACATTTGTTTAACTTATGTTAACTGTAATTGATCTAAATCAGTAAATTTCATACAACAGTGCTAGCAAAATGCAGAAAGTATACAAAACTGTTCTAGAGAAACAGAAGTTTTGTAAGTACTGCCTAAAATTTTCTCCAGATTATGCAATTAGATAAATAAAATTTTAAAATTTTAGACTTAAATTTTCAGATTTTCAGCAAAAAGAAGAAAAACGATGGTACAAACCGTATCTTTTTGTGTCGTAGTTTCAGAAATTTCGAACATTAAAAATTCAAGAGTTTACAATCCAAAATTTCAAACGCTTCTAATTCGGTTATTTGGTGAGGTACCTAGGTAAGAAAAGTTTTAGATTCTGCGTTAAATTTTGCGTTAAATGAAAACCGATAGCATAAGTTTGCTTCACAAATAAATAAGATATTAACCGAATTGTTTTCAGCAGGTCTTTTTGAGGTCATGTTTAGAAGCTTTTTCGAAGCGACAATGGCGACAATACCTATGACATCAATCGAAAGACCGACACTCGAGATCTATCAAGAGACTAAATTTCGGATCGGTAGGTCAAATAGTTTAGGAGTGGTGGTTATAAACACAAAGATTCAAATTTTTTCATCGTATGAGCCGCAAGTTTGTTTGTCCAAAAAAATCGACATTGAATTTTGGATATAAGATAGCGGATTTTAAAACATAAAAATAAAATTTTTTAGAACCTCTTTATTATTAAATATTTTGAAGTCATTACAAGATAGCTAAATTTAAAAGTATTCGTTAATTCTATTTTGCAAAAACTCCTGTCTTTACTTAAAGCTTTCTCTTTTGAACGGGCCACATTTATTGAGTTGCGGGAGGATTCAAAGGTAAACTGCAAGTTTGGATTAGGATTCCTGCATTTTAATGAGCTGGTATTTCCCCATAATGACCACAGTTAAGAAAATAATCCGCCGAGTCAAAGACCGTGGGTAGTTTAAACGGACCAACAATGAATGTTATCAAAGGGAGTAAAAGACTTTATCAGGTAACGACCGACCAACTATATGCATTTATTTACCGTCTACCTGTTAGGGAATATTGCAGAGAGAAATGTCAAATGCTTTTTAAAGAGCAATTCCTCGTTTTAATTGTTTTGGATTTAATTTAGTTTTTATTAGCAAGGTAATTTATTAGTACTGTGCATCAAAGAATTTATTTAAATTTAGAAGAGCAAAATTGTATGAAAATTGGAATTGTCGTTAAGGTAATAAAGCAAATGCCAATCAAAGTAATCTTTTTTTTTTGTTTATTTATTTTCCACATTGTCGGCAACAAAAATATATTTTAAACTCGGCTTTTCCATGTATGATTTAGTAACTACTCTTTTTATTTATGAGCATATTTACATTTATGCAAGCAAAATCCAGTAAACGTCACTTATCCACTATACTGAATTGCGGCATTTCCTGACAAATGCGCTTTACTAAAAACAGATGCGATCCAAAATTTCGGTTTATTAATTTCGGCAATATGAAATAAATGATGTTGTTAAATTAAAAAAATAAAACATCACATGTTTATGAATCTCCTAAAGTGTTTAATTTCAACACTCACATTTTGAAAAATGACCCAAACAATAACAACGAGAATGACAGATTAGGTGTCCGCTCGTGCTAAAAAATACGTTTCAGATAATTAGCGCCGCTTTCATCTGTGTCCTCTTTCCGGTATTAAATAAATATAATTATCTTAATGTCTGGTCTATTTGAAGCACGAAAATTACGGACATAATTGGCTAAGTGCATTTTTCGCATTGTTTCAAACACAAGAAGAGAATGGACTGTGAAAGCTCAAACAAAATCTAAAGGAAAAGCATTGTCCTGTAGACAAAGTCCCTGAAGTTACTTAGGAATCTTGATTCTTTGTCGGGCGAGCTTCTGTTGTAAGGAAATAAAAAAGAGGCGTACACAGGAAGCAGATAAGTTGATTGTTTCGCGGTTATTAGCCGCTAGTTAGCTGCAATTCCAGCTCCTTTTAAATGCTTTTAAGCTGATTTCCACGTATCACAATCACCCATCAAGCTCATAAAAAATAGATTTAGTAAACGGAGATAAAATTAAAATCGTGATGTTTCTGTTTTGCCTGTTTGACTACAAATACAAAAATTCGTTCAAATCATCCTTGACAAGAATAGATTTGACCTATCGATTGATGCTAACATTTCAATACTTTGGAGTTCTTCTGTTGTTGCATTAACCCACATTTTATCCATTCTAATCCGTAAAATACTTCCAAATCCGAACATCAAACATTCTGTCAACTGTCACCGCGAAGTCACAGGATTGAAAAAATATTCTGCGGAATCGATTTTGTAATCAGGAACATTTCGCAGCAACTCCCCTCGATTCTCACTAACAATAAATTTTTCAACAGTTATCAAAACTTTGGTTCTGCTATTGAGGTCGTTATGGAAATTGAAAGCGTTGGGACAAATGACGTGAAGCAACATTTAGTGCATTTGCTGGTTTATTAAAGAATTTTTGGTTTTCATTTTAGTTTTCCTCAAATGAGACGTTTTGCGTGTGGAATTCCTCGTGGGTAATTATTGAAAGTTTAATCATTTTAAAATGCGATTTTGAGTGATGGCAACGCTGGTCGTAATGCGGCATAAATAAAATGGCTATTTCACAAGCGCCCGTATGTCATATTCCAATTTTATTGTTTTCGGAGGCTATTTTGCATGAAAGTTTTATTGGAATGGTCGATTTGTTGACAGGAAACGTGTTTGGGCTGCAGCGGCGTTGTTTGTAGAGTTCTGAGTGGGTCGTATTCGTAAAAATTAAAAATAAAAATGCGCGATAAGAGCTCGCACACGTGGAGTTTCGTCCCATCATGTTGGTTTAATGTGGCGTCGCATTTGCCCGGTCAACGGTAAAATAAAGTAAATACAAATTCAAACGTAGTGGCCGGCTAACCGCAGTTGGCATTGTTTGATGATGCTATCGATGTTATTGAGAGGGCCGTTAACAATGGCAGCACACTAATGTAGGTCTGCACCGGCATTTACATGTGTTATGCATCATTTGCCCCGTGCAGATCTTTATCAGCCTAGCAATGATCATTAGTAAAATGTTTTTGACGCGAAATATATTAGAGTCAAAAGTGTAACTATTAGTCATTCGATGACGGTTGTTGAGTGACGGTAACGGCAGAATGGCTGGAGTGCTGCTGCTGCTTTTTACAGTTTTATGCAGTGTGTTATTCGCGGAGACAGCACTTGATATAGTACGTAAGTCAATCTATCACCCCGTTATTAACGCTTGCGCATACTGAAAACCCCTGGATAAATTGATAATGTGACGGCAAAGCGGCAACCCGCCCACCTCGATATGAAAACCTCCTGAAAGATCATTTGTTAAAACGTTCATTAGTAAAAACAAACCTAATAATGCTGCTGCTGCGATTCCGTAAGAGATCGCGGATTCACGGACCCTCAAAACATTTTTCAGCCTGAAGCGGACAACTCGTCCCTTTCCACCTAAAGCGGAGTTTGAGCGAAACGAGAATACCCTTTAACACATCGAACAAAACTTTCCACAAAAAATCAAGTTGTCATTCTTAAAACTTCAACAAGGGAGGTTAAGGAGCAAAGATTTTTCTTTTATTGAAACTCGTCTGTTCGAACGACACATACGGACCTTCCACAGATCCGAATCCAATTCCGCTCCCTCATCTCGCTTGAATTAAAAGCTGTTGTTATAGTTTTTTCCTTTAATTAAAATTCAGCTTTTGTGCCAGGAATTGTTTTAACGATGCCTCTGTGTTCTACCGTCCCGAACAGAAACCATCGCCGACGAGATAGAAAACGTTCCGAAAACACTACAAGCAATTTCGTTGCGGAACGAAAATTTCTTATCTTGCCATCCAAACACATTACGCAAGGTTCGGTGCATACTTGACCGCGGAATCACCGCAGCGCTTGAGACCAATCAGAATTCATGAGTTCCAAAGCTTCAAATAAATTTTATTTATTGCCCGTTGAAACGGAGGACAAGTTGATTGGGATTCTCGAGTTTGTAAGGGTGCTCCAATAACTTCCAGATTACGCAATATAATTAGAAAGCTTTACAAGATTTGCCCTGTTTATCTGGAATGGGATTAAAAGCGGCTCGTTTTCGAGGGATTTACTTCTTGCTGCGCCCACTACACTGATTTACACTACATCCTTCCAAAGGAAGACCCGAAGCCGCGTCATGCGATGTTGCTGGCAAATTTATAGCATATACCATAAGTCAGAAGTTGCATCTGATATAATGTACTATCTATCTAACCAGAGGATTTTTATAAACGACCGTTTTTAGAAAAGTAAACGCCAAAAAAAAACACCTTCAAATTAACTATATAGACGAGAATAGTAATGTGCAAAAGATTTCCTGAACCAAATATGTAGCTAATTGTTATTGAGTTAAAGCTTTAAAACTTAAAATTTTGTAGAATCCTTGAAAATTAAATCTTTACATTTCTAGAGCATGCAAATAATTCAAAGAATCTAAAGAAAAAAGTGATTTGCATTGGGTGTTATCCAAAACGTTTATTGTGTTTTTTCGAGCATCAACTATCGAATTTTGACATACAAAAGCAAACTATAATCAACAAAAAATTCAATCAGAAAAAAACGCAAGCAAAATAGTGGCGCACACATCATCTGTCGTAGTTCCCGAGATATCCAGCACGAAATATTCCTCAGCTTCGAAATTTTTGCTCTCTGGTAACAACCCAAATTTTCAATCGCTTCTAATACAGTTATTTGTTGATGTAGGTGAACCATTAACACAGTTTTGAAGTCTCCGCGAAATTTTGCTTTAATCGGGCACCACTAATGTAAGTTTTGCTTCACAAAATTAAACGAGATATGGTCCAAAACTGGTTTTCAGAAGGTATTTTTAGAGTGATTTTTAAGAAACTTTTGCGAGACATACCCTTGGGTATAACATTAATAGAAATAGCAGTTCAAAGTCTATAATTTGTCTAAATTTTTGATCGGTAGGTAGTTTACGAGAGGCGCTCAAAAAACGAAAAATTCATTTTTTTCATCGTTGGAGTCGCATTTTTTTTGCGGAAAAAATATCAAATTTTGGATTCCTAAGAGCAACAAAACCAAGAGAAACACGATAGGGAAGACAGTATCTATCTATCTATCTGTCTTAGAATCGGAGATTGGAGCAAATTTTCGGATATGAAAATTTACTACATCCGAAATTTTAATCGGTTATAACTCAGTTATTTGTTGTTGTACGTGGGTTTTGAGTAGATATTTACAGTCGACGTAAAATTTTGTGATAAATGAGAAACTTATAACTAAAGTTTGCTCCAAAACTAAGCGAGATATCGACCGAAGCAGATTTACATATTATGTAGGTACATTGTTTAAAACAATTGTAAGAAATTGTAAGAGCGGATAGATTCTTAGCGAACAAATTAATCAACAATAATCGCTTCTGATTCAATAATTTGTTTGCATGTGAGAAAATTTATATGTAAAAAATGTACGGATTATTTTCGGACTGAATAAACATTAATTGAACTTATAAAAGTTGACATTTATTAGTAATTCAACCAGTTATAATTGGTAAAAAATAGAGCATTAAATTACACGTACAATTTTGAATGTAAGATGAGTCGTTGCCACGAATAGCATGCATATTGGATAATTTAATCTGGACTCAACAGATGAGCTAGACGTTGTTAAAACAGTCATTAGAGACTTCTCATGTCAAATTTGAGAAAATTATGTGCTCGTGTACTCCTGACAATTTTGATGATATTATAAAAAGCTCGCAACCGATTACGGGAAATTGATCCAAGCTTTGATGTATTATTATCGCCTTGGATAGAACATGTTGTAAAAAATCCAGTGTGGATGCAGTACTCTAAATAATTACACTTAATATGCGATTAAAGCTAAAACCGGTTGAAGACCATGAATCAAACATAATGGAAACCACATCGCTGCGAAATCCGGATCGATATGTACCCCAACGAAACAATGTTGGAAAATTCGCAGATCAAAATATCTCGCGAGTGTGTTTATCGTGAGCTAATTTTCCGAAAATAAAACCGAAGCGTCCTCATCTAAAAGAAAGCCCAATTTTCTTGGAGTATTTACAATTGTATTTACGATCAAGACTGTCATGAAAAAGTAACAAAGCTCTATTTATCTTATAACATTTGAATAACAATACAGTAAAACAGCCGTTCAGGGAAGACGGTTCTGATGAAAAAACTATTCAAATTTAACGATTTAAGCCCGGCGCTTATTTTAGGGGGGTGTTAAACTGGATTGCCGCTCGCGGCGTTTATCCTATCGCAAAACTCGGCAAAAGTCGCTATGTTGCCTTGCTCCCCAACACATATAATAAAACAAACGGCTGATGCCCTGATGGCCCCGTATTACGATGAACATTATTAATGGACCCGCAGATCCTCGTCTTATACTAACTCTTACTTATTCCAGCAAAAGAAGAAAGTGGTAATGCGCACTTTGGGCCAGTGCAGAGGCCAGCAATCGTTATCAATGATCTGGTATGGTCTTGAAACCAAACATGATGAAAACACCGGCGCGACTACCTTCTCCATTAAGATCAGGAATAAAGCCGAAGTCAGCAAAGACCTGGCGGTAAGATTTTAGAGAACGCATGAACAATTTAGTAATATAAATTATCTACATCCTCTTATTCCGAAAATTCCAGGCGTTCTTCCCTACAGAGAATCGTGTCAAGATTTAACTAAATTCTTACTCCCTTAACTATTATCTAATTTCATTTGGATACACGACTATTGATCATATTTATGCTAGAGACGTGCGACGAATTTTCCTTCGTGACATCTACGGATTTAAGTTGGCATTATTTGCTACGAACTTTGGGAGATGTTCTAAACTCCGTCAAAAACATGAGGTGAAGTGTCGATGGTGGGATCAAACTTCTGCGCTCATCCAAAATGTATTCAGATTTGTGCAGCACCTGTTTATTCAGACTGTACTGCAGATTCAACTTTCCAGAGCAAATTTTTACTTGATTTTAGAAACTGCATCCCACTTTACAGCTACAATACACAGTTTCACTTTATAACGTAACACAAGTACTCTAGAGAAACTTTCAAATTTTTTCTTGGCAAAAGAAAATCTTAGAAAGCCTCGAAACGAATTCATTCATTCTGCGCATTCACCAATTTTTAATGAATGCGAACATCCGAAATGCATTCTCTCAATTGAAACGTTAAGTCTATTAAAATTTTAGTTATAAATCAATTCTTTGAATCAAATTTTTTCCCAATTTTTTCTAGCATTGCATAAGCACGAATATGACTTTCCTGATACGCCAAAGCTATTTCTGTAAGACTGGAACAACTTGAATTTGAGAGTTTGCTTGCAAGAATCAGGTGCTTGCAGTCATAATCACATATATAAACGGACTCCAGAAAACCTGCACCATTTAAAAATCCTAAAAAATATAACTCCATAATTGTGCAATGTAAATGTTTGCGCAGCGAACTAGTAACTGCTACTGTAATAACCATAAAACACTGCTTTCACCACTAATCCCACCAGCTTAAAATCAACGAGTTATTCGATCAACGCAAACGAGCAAACGTTCTTACACAAGTTTATCGGTGCGGTTGTCAAACGCGGTTTATACTTTCGTTTTCAAAATGACAGACTATCCCGATCTGGTAAATTACAGAGTTGTTTAACCTTTGAATCCAGTTTCCCTAATTAGCTGTAATTTCCATATATCGTCGAGTCAACATTTTGTCAACGCACCATTATAAAGGAAGGCGTGTACCTCAATATAGCCTCTGTTTAGATCCTCGGTAGTTAATCAGAACTCTATAATTAAAACATAATTATTCTGCACGTCCCAAAATCCCAATGATTAATTATCACACTGAATCAGCATCAGCACAATTTATTTTGGCTGCAGATCGTGTTCAACTTCTGGAAATGTGACGCTTCAGGGAATCCAGACAGTTGCGAGCAGGTCTTGAAGGATTACAACGTAACTGACATATGTACGCTGATGGTGGCCAAAGGTGAATTGTGGACGCCATTTATGGAGTCTTTCAGCACACCCCTAGCTTGTCCGATTAAGCCGGTAAGTTCTAATTGACGCCAGTCTGGTGTCGATATTAAGACGAGTAATCAGATATACGAGCCATAAATGTTTTATGACGCGTTTTTCTTTACTACGTCTAGGACTAATCAAATCAAGTGATTTGCGACTACAATATTAGTGTCTTTTTAAATTTCACACCGTGAAAGTTTTCGCAAATTCCCCCGCGGTTGCTGGAGGCGGCGAATATTTAAATCATGTATCGAACCGACGAGATTTGTGGAACTGTGAATTTCCAAAAGCTATGTGTTATTCTTTCATTTTCATTTACCGCCTTTTAGTTTGTGTTTATGTATTTTGCTTTAGTACGATTTCCCCGGGGATAAGCTGTCACTTAGCTCCCCGTTTAGCCTCCTTCATACCTAGATCCTTGCGATGATTTATCTGTGTCCTTTTACATTAATCCTTTTCGAGATTAGAATAACCTGACAAATTGACGCTCTTCTCCCTGAATTCTTTTGTAACAAATTCGTAGCTTTTTGTTTTCAGGGAATCTCTACTTCGAGTTGAGCTTACACCAATATTTGACTTTTAAAAGTATTGACCACGTCGTAAATTTACTTTTTCCTTTTGGTTAAGTCATGACAAAATATGCCAGAGTTATTCTGACGATAAACTGGAAATTTCAACACGAGCAACCAGGATATAATTTTGCGCTTTGAACCGAAAAATAATTAGCGAATAAAGCTACTTTATTCCAACTTGAAAAGTTTATTCGGAATGCAAAGTATCCTCTCCGACTCGAATTGAAGCATAACCAGAAGTCTTAAATATTTTACAATTTATTAAAAGCTTAAAGTGAAAAGTGTATTAAAATTCTCAAGTCTCCGACTTAATTTGGATTAACTCATAATTTATAAGATAAATATGGTTAATTAAGTCGCTTGTGTTTTCAGGGGCTATACGAAGCAAAAAATATGATAGTTTCTTCCGATTTTCTTAATTACATGCCTGTCAGTGATGCCTTATGGAAAGTCCAGCTTGAAGGATACGACAAAGGAAAGAAAATAACATGTGTAACCATGGAATTACAGATCAAGCCTTTGTATGTTAAACGAAGAAGTTAATTTTCTTTGTTTTCTGTAGTACTATTGTAGCACCTCTAAAACCGATGGATTAAATAAACGTATTTCCGTAGACGCTCTAATCCAATAATATCAGACACATTTCTCGAGAATTTTCCAAACCCTTATCAGACGATATGATTTAATAATTTTTTGGGACAGGTTTCGTCGTATTGCCGTCAATATTGTTGCCTGGGTCAATAGCAGGAACTAAATATAATAAAAGTGTGAAGATTGAGGTCTGCAAGAAACACGATAAAATGTGTGTCGGTATAGAAAAACGTAAAAGGACTTTTACGGGTTTTCAAGGAGCAAACGGGAGCAGACACAAATGAAGTGTTGAAAGTAATGGGTGAAAGGCATATATTAAAACTTTGGAAACACGACATGAGCTTAATTTTGCCAAATGAGTCGTTGTAGTCTAAGTTATGCTAGAAAATAAACGGAAAACTAGATGTGGAAGCATGTAAGTCAAATAAAAAAATATATCCAAAATTGGTCCGGCGCATCCACCATTTTCAATAAAGCAATGGGGTATAGATGAGTTTTATGCCTAATTGCGTTTAGGAATTGCACATCCGAATAGTTCTCCACAATTTCGCATACTCTAATTTATAAATGCTCTATTTTGATTCATAAATTGCCCCCATTTGTGTATAAACGTTCAATGAGACATAAACAGGATTTTACTTCAATTGCATATTTAAATTTTTAATGTTCTGGGTCAATTTCATGACTACAAAGCACAAACATAATTGAAGACCTTTTTGCTCCAACTTTCACTAAAAATAATAAAACCGCATTGTTGTACCAAGACCGTTACCCAACAAAGAATCAGTTCATCGATATTTTATGACCACAAACCTACTTAAAGATACCTCGTCCGCTAAAAAGTAGCTAAACGAATTGACTGGCGTTCGACAACATATGACAATAATCCGTAAAGTGCAATCCATTAAGCGCACGTAATTATATTAAGCCATTAGTGTCATTGTATTTATGTGACGTGCATAAATCATGATTGCTACGCCACAAATTGTTGAATATTTAGAGAGTCTGAATAAAATCTGATACATTTTCGATACGATTATGCGTCATGGAGTAGAACGCAAATTAAGAGGGTCATTCAACGTTTTTAATATAATAAAGTGCTTTCATTCTCAATTTTCACTCATCCTCCAGTTCCGAAAAACTCGAATGACCGGCAGCAATCGCATTTTCCACCGAAATAATTAATTTCGGAGCAAAAATGGCATGAAACTGGCCAGCTGAATCTGCATTACGTTATTTTGTTGGGCGCGCGATGCAGTTTAGTGAATTACGTGCAAATCTGGTAATCGCTGGCGATGGTATTTTTTGCATATTGTTGTGGTAGATACCTACAACTAGATTCAAAGAAAATTTATTGGATCAATTCTTGGTGTTGACAAATTATCAAAATTACAATTTATTCCCAAACACCAAATTTTGACAAAAAATGCTGACGCGCGTTTCGATAGCAATGCTATCATCATCAGAGCGATGATTAAACTGTTTAATCATTGCTCTGATGATGGTGTTTGGGAATAAATTGTAATTTTGGTGATTACAACTAAATTATCATAAACTCTACATGATCTAAAAGAGCACCAATGAAGCTGTTGGATTCGTGGGTATGGGAATTAAAGAAAAACAACCCTTTTACTTGGAAATAAAAATAAACGTTCGCTGTGTCACGAAGCAAAAATTTTTGAGGCCTTCACTTAATCTGTAACCGAGGCAGGAACTGGTTAGTGAATATGGGAATTGATTAAATGAAGTTGATGTTAAACGTGCATGGGGACCAAATTATCCGAAATGTTTTGATAGTTCGTGTAGCAAATTGGAGTTCTGTTGATAATATAGTTAACTGTTTAGCAGAGCTGAGTGCAGGAAAGTACAGTGTCATCCCATTCCCTTTAATTCAGAGCGCATTAAATATCCTTAAACGCATTTCAGATACATAATAAAGCTGTGCTTTTTCTTACAAAGTATCTTAAATGCAAAATTTAGTTCGTAGCTTTAAGCTCCTGCGAGCGTTTAATTATGACAAAATGTATCTGCCGGCTGCTTTTCTCTTAGCCAAACTAAAGTTCCGTCTAGCGGCAACTTTATATGAAGTTAAATCAACATAGTTACCTATGAAAATAAACTGTTCATTTCTTGGGAGCTTCTCTAGAGGAATTTATTTGGTACGTCTTTCCATATAATTTTTGGACTATTCAAAGAGGCAATAAAAAGAAGATGAGCTGTCCGACGGACAATGAAAATGCATTAGCATTCCTATTGTATAGGCAAATACAATACCGATAAAAATTCATTTCAGTTTCCCGATCTCATTATTGCAATTTTCCTTATTACTTCTCATTGTTGAAGGTAAAACTAAAGAGAAGATAGGCTCATCGAACGTTTTTTGGACATCTATTAAAATATAATCCGCACTGTCGCTGGCGGTTCTATTATGCAACCTATTAACGTTCTCTCTAGACACAGAACTATTTTTACCGATCCGGAAACGGTTCAATAATTTAGGAGAAGCATCCTCTCGATCTAGGGTATTATCTCCATCGTAAATTCAACATCCAATCTTCAAAATCTTAAGACCTTAATGTTCTAGATTAATGTTTAATGGCTCGCAAATCTAATTGTAAGCGAAATCTTTTATTTCAGTATTGCCAAACTGATCAATTAAACCAAAGTATACATTTTAAAACCGTCCCGTAAAATAAAGCAGAAAATCCCTAGAGCAAATTGAAGTTTACTCAACGATACCGGTAAAGTTTCATTCGATTTCAACTTAGTGTATGTAAATTCGTGTGTGTTCACCTTTTCAAAAACCCACCTCTCCAAAAGATTCTTTGTTCAACATTGCAGTGGTAATACAGCGTTCCGTGCGAACTTAGTCGATTTTATTTATTACAGACCGCTCTTACTGCTTTAAGCTCTCAAACGTAATGAGTACAGATTCGTAAAATTAATTAAAAGAATGTCGTTGTTACACTGCATAAAATATAATTTTAATTAAAACCAACAAAAAGTACAGATGTCTTGACTTTTATTGTCTTGGCTATATAAGTGGTTGAGTTTTAGGGGTTAAAGAAAACTCGTCCAAACACAACTTGCTTTTTACCATGAAAATTCGCGTTAAATCTTAATTTTTATGTTACATAAAGGAGTTTACTGAAATGGTTTTTCTCAAATTTCTTTAAAAATCTGTGAACAAAATAGCGATTTACTTGAAACTAATTGATTTCGTCGCGTCATGCATAAAGTCTGCATTGTTTCGCCAATACTTTTTGACCTTATTTTCAGTATAAAGGTTTTGTTATTTGCTATTTCTTCACGAAGTTGCAATGCAAATACGCACACCTATTTAACTGTTACTTTGCTCTTAAAGTGATATTTACGTTTTTACTAAAATTTATTTATTATTGAGGCACTCTAAAATCATTTAGATAATGAGCAAGCATTTCGACTATGTTTTATACTGTTAATAAAGAATGAAAGATGTTGATTTACGATTTAAGGTGTCAGGTTTTTGCGAAAAAAGAGCACATGAGTAATAAAATGCTAAATAGAATGAATAAAACATTGAAAAACGAAAGCGACGTTTATAGCTTTTCTTTTGCATGGTTAATGATGAACTAAAATTCGTTATTAAATCAGGGATCGCATTTGTTCTCTTGCTGATGGCAAATAGAATAATTAAAAATTTACAAAAAATCGCCTAAATATTGAATTGGTATTTTTTGGATTTTTTGCAAAAACAAATCATCTAAACCTTTGAATGTTTTAGAGACTAAACTTTTTAATTATTCAAATTTTTTTGTCATTAAATTTTTATTTTTTCAGAAACTGCTCTAAAAAGTTGACATTTTAATTTCTACTGATCAGATCGTTGTCACATCATTTAAAACAGAATTTCAATTACAATACTTTCTGTCAATTGAATCTGATCACCATATTAGTATGAAGTTAATAAGACCGTGTCATTGCACTTTAACTTGTTAGTTGTTCCAGAAAGTCTTCGTGATGATTTAAAGATTTTATAGTCTCGCTGTTATCTTCTGAAAAGAAAGAAATGTATCTGTGGGGTGAAAGCTTAGATTTCAGATAGTCACTTAATGTTATCTTACAAATTACTTTCTATGGCCATCCATATAATGACGTGGTATCTTAATAAATAGACACATAACGAATTCATAAAAGAAGAATAATCTAGCATTTGAACCCAGCGCATCCACCATTTTTAAAAAATATATATAAAATACCGAAATTTTAACTGGATGAATAATTTATTCTTAAAACTTCTTTAATGGCATTATTCTTTATCTTTACATAGATGTAGCAACAGTAAAATAACCATTTGAGCATTTTTACGCCTCCGATCGGCGGTGGATGAGTTGTGATGATCGCAGAAGAGGTCTATTTGTGTTATCACCGCTGTAAACGTCCAATCAAATCGTCATTGTTTGGCGGTTCTACATGAGTTGAGTCAGTATCCTATATCAGCTCCATCTCGGGTTTCGCGTTCGTCAAGATTGTGTTTCTTATTCTTATCATAAGACGTATTACGGGGTCCCGCTTTATTTTATGTCGATTTCAGCACAATGTTGCTCTACACATATATTCCATCCGCTCCGGGTCTGCCGCTTTTGTGATCGAAAGTTATCAGCAAAGCGACCGGAGTTATATGGACTTCTAATTCCGGAGGATCGACAACTTGTAGTACGTGAAGGATGAAGTCTCGAAATACGAAACTTATCCGTTGAAAAGTGTTTCGAGATTTCTTGGAAATAAATGAGTTGGTGATACTAATAGGAAAATGGAAATACTTTAACGTTGCTACATTTGTAGCAACAAACGCTGATTTAGTGTTATTGTAGTCACAAATTGTTGTAAAATACCATCAGCAGTAAATCGTATTGGAACGTGACAAACCAATTCACTTAAAATGGCAACGTGAACCTGTTGTTTTGTGTTATTTATGGTTGTAGAAAATACAGGTTGGTCAGAAATAAAGGTGACACCCACAGTATTGCACTGCGGCAATTTACAACGCACGACACGGGCAAATAACTGAACAATAAATCTGATTCCTTTGATTCACTATTAAGACCAAATGAGCACACAATTACAGGTAAGAACAAGCAAAAACATATCTTGTTGTTTGAAATTAATTTATTTTTCAGACTCCCGGAGAAAATAAAAGAAACATCCTGATTTCACTTAACACAAAGTTTGCTAATAAAGAACTCTAGATTTGCTTGAAATAAGTTGTATAAAACTAACAAGAAACAGTCATAGTGTCTGAACAAAACATGTAGCAGTATAAAATTGTTATTCTCTTGCAATGTTAAGCAACCAGTGTCTTATAGTGCAGAAGTCTTCCCTCCGAGAATAACAAAATTTTCAACATACTGTTTTAATAAAAGCAGCTGTAGAATTTTAAAACGTTAATAAATTTTTATTATTCTAAAGCAAATAACAATATAGGGTACATCAAATTTGAATATTTTTTGCAAACTTCCGGGTAAAATTTGCGTGTTGGTTTTACGGAGAATATGCTAAAACCGTAAGGCACAATTTGGAAACAATGAAATTAATTTCTCGTTTACACAGTAGGTATCGGACTGTAATTCCCTCCGTCTCAAAGCGCAAAGAGATTGCGTAGCATATCTAACACAAGAGAAAAAGTCACTTTAATTAATAAAGAGAGACAAACTTTTCCCATATAATTGCCTTTTATTTAAGCAGTAAATACGCAAAAGTGTCTGCTGCTCAGTGTTATAGTCATCTAATGAAAACAAATTGCTTGAGTATATTACGATATTTTATGATTCCCCTCCCCTAAGACTGCAGTTTCACTGGAAAACTCCGCTAATTATAACAGTTCCTTTATAGTGCAATATACTAACAAGACTATTTAACATAGAAACATCTTCTTGTAAGTGCCGGCAAACAATTTAATCCGTTTTTTACTGAAGGTCATACTTTTTGCTCGTTGCATTTGAGCTGACCTTATTCCATAAGAGCTTCGCGAAACGTGAAAATCTCATTAAATTACGGAAAATTATTTCCTTTTAACTATTGATTACAGTTGCAAGATTAGAGTCGTTTTCCTTGGAAATTCGTTCTGTATCGACTGTATAAAGCTGCCGGCTTAGTTGGGTAGTTTTAATTTAAATTATAGGTTTTGTCTCGGTGTCTGCATCCCTCTTCTTCGAGTAAAAAGTTGCATATAAACATTGTCTTGTGATTTCCGGAACTACTGGTCTTGGCATCATAAAGCTTTCGTGCACTTCGTTTGTACCAAGATAAATTTTTAAAATGTGGCCGTCAGAATCTTGGTCCAGAAGTCGCAATAGCACCGAAGTCATCAGAGGAGAATGTGTCCGTTTTTGCAGACCATTTATTTTCTCCCGGAGCAGTCGAGTTTTAAAAAATTGAAATCCTTTACAAACCCTTGATGATTCTCGGCAGAGTTTAGATTGTTCCAACCTAGAGCAACAGACATAAATCTAAAAGACGGGCACGCAGCGGCAGTAACACGAGGGCCGCCTTCACAGCTGTTCATTGGGAAATTAATGAACTCTCGGCCGAAGTCTGTTTGTCTGTGCATCGGGATAGCGAGCGTTTCGAACGGAAGCTAATGCAATATAAATAATGCCGATCTGAAGAATTTAAATTAGGAACTGTGCAGTTCGCCGTGGCGAAATCTCCAATTGCCCTACGACTATTAGCAAAATCATTGTTTTGATGGATCGTAAAAGGAAATTGTTTTTATCGACCCGACTTCCTTCTTGGGCTTATTTATAATTTATTGAAATTCGTTAAAAATTAATAATGTGCTACATCAGACTTGCCAAATCGTCTGTTAAGACAACAGGACCTCAAATATTCACCACGAGAGGAGGTAATCTAGCAAATGGAAATTATACATTCACTACCATCATTAAGTCTATCAGGGTAATTATAACCGTGCTAATTACTATTTTACACTTTCGGAACCAATTGCTTCAAGTTTGAAACCTCGGAAACATTTTCCTGATTCTGAACATCAATAAGTTTATTGTTTTAAGACAATTTCAACACACATAACCTCGATTATTGACTTTTCTTCTTCGGTTGTTGCTGCTCAAACATTTTCCCCCTGTAGTATTGTTTTTCTTCTCGTAATTCCTCCTTCGACGTGAGAGAAATTGCTAAGTAATCTCGACGAGTTTTAGATCGCTGTTTTTCACGCAACACCGCTTACAATACGTGATATAATTTTAGGCTTAAGCCACCACAAATGCGCATTCGGAAATCACAACGAATTTCTGTAAATACAAATTTATTGGTTTCCTTTTGGCGTCTCCAATCCCACTTTTTTATTACATCAACTATAGCTTTCAAAGCCACCAAAAGGTCATAGATCTAGTTTTTTTGTTGTTAATAATTTCCATTGAAAATTTTCTCATCCCCTGGCGTGCAGGTTTTGTGTGCAAACCACAAGACAAAACGGTTATTCTTGGGTGTTTCGTTCAGCCGCGATGTCAAGAGGGCGGCCGTCTGTGGCTACTAGTGGTCGGGAATGCGGCGGTGGTGCAGACCGCAACTGCGGGGGGTGGACAGGCTGAATGATGAAATCATCTCCCAGCGGTCAAAGGTCCGCAGTGCTTTGACCTCCAGCGGCATCCGAGAAGAGGAAACCGCAACTGCACACCGCGCCACGTTCAAGTGAGCCATACTTCTTCACCCTATTACCACCGACGAAACGAACAGATATAAACAGCCCCGGCACGATTCAAGCATCCTTAATAAGCGTGCCCCCTTCTCGCGACTTCATTAAAACTTGGAACACGCCGTATTGTTATTACGAGCAGCTGGCCGATTACTACAGACAATCGTAACGAACAAAGTCACCGATGATTGATCATTCCGAAGATTTTTTCGTCGATAAAGTATACTGAAGCGTAGCAGGTAGGTTCGATTGAAACACTCAAAAGACAAAAGTTGAATCTGACGTCTTTGTAGGTTTTTTGGTTGTTTCTCTTCAGCTTCCGCGCTTTTCTTCTTGATCAGTATCATTAACCAACAAAATGAGATTCGGAGTGTCTTATTTAGACTGCTTTACTTGAAGGCAAAGTTAAATTAAACAGTAGAATCTCCTTTGAAAAGGTCGAACAATTTACAAAGAACGCATTTCAAATGCGTTTTAAACATCAAACTCCTATTCTAATAAACAAAAATTCAGACTCCGGGCCCCAAATTTTAAAAGAGTGTGCCACCTAATTTTTCCGGAAACGCAGGTTTAACCCTTTTAGGACCCTCAAAAATTTGGTTGTTTAATCTTAATTCGATGTGGTGTTGTGTAAAGAGGAACCAGAGAAAATATCCGCTTTAATTTGCCAACATGACGTGCAGCTGATTACAGTTTGCAGGTGTGTGTAATAATACGGTTCTAGCTGTTTATGTCATGATGATGATTCCACCACGTTAAACATCGTTAAGTGGCCAACATAATTACTGAATGATTTCAACTTTTTATGTATTTATATACAGTCGTTAACTGCACGCAGACGTGGCCCACCCCTTTCCATCTCATTTCATTAGCGGCGCTTCATCGGTTATCCCTTCTTCTTATTTGCGGTTTGCACCTTCGTTGAGATGTTAATTTTGTTTCATGTATGAAAATTTTCCGTTCTCCCTACGATTACCAGTCTACAAAGCAATTCAGTTCGAGTCAATTTCTTAAATTTATTCACAAACCCTTCAACAATATAGAGCAAATCAAGAAATGGATCAATATCATCAATCGGAAGAACATCTGCGACTCGATTGACTGTGAAAGCGATTTTGGAAAAGCGACACACGACATGTGCTATAAGTAAGATAAATTAACGCGCCAAGCCTAACAATAAACAATAATTAAAGGTCGGCATTTTAAAGACATCTTTTGAGGAGCATGAAAGAATTTCTTTAAGGCCTGCAGTTACATTAATCTGGAACGGGTTGTCGCTTTCTTTTATTTGCATAACTGGATCGGGCAAAGTCATCATTGTTTATAAGACACGCACTCAGAGCTACACGAGATGATTCCGGGAAGACCTTTGATAAATCACACATTTATTATGCGAAAGGATATTAATTTTATTCTCGGAACACGGAAGGGTCAAGAAAATCAGAAAATTTCTTCCCACCACATTCCTATGTGTGGTGTGATGCGGATGCAACATAAATCTCTGCTACCCGAATAAATAACGAATGAGTTGCGGCTACTAATAGTGTTCTTAGGCCATATCTATGCTCCCGGGGACTTAGAAGTTAAAGTCGTTAAGGGAAAGGAAACACAATTACTATAAAGCATTGTCTGGGCAAAACTAGGGTCAGACTCTTTAATGTAATTTCTTTCACGACGTAGCGCGGGCTGATTAGTGCACATTTTAAAATGCACTTTGAGTCTGTGCGTTCATGTTACCCCAGTAGATTGAGTTTATGAATTATGGGTCTGTGATGACAATATGGAAGAGCATTTATTTTACAATCTCTGGCTTCAACGCACTTGATACATTCGTATTGATTACATCATGAATGCCACTTTATTTATGTTGTAACAGGCATAATCGTACAACAAACACCCGTTAAACTAACTCTATAACAAATAGTATGAAGCTTCAGAATGATGGAAAACATCATTTGGTGCATTCAAACAATAATGTTTATAAAGTTCATTATTAATAAATCAGATCATCAAATTATTATGTTTATATTCATTTTGCAACGAAAACATTTGTGACCCGTTTATAAACATTTTTCAAGAAGCAATTGAAGCATAATTCAATTTTCTACCAAAAACGCTTCATTACTACAAAAAGCAGTTTATAAATTATCCATTTTAAACATCTTATAAATGAAGCTAATTTAAAATTCCCGATAAATATTCAAATCATACCAGAACGAAATATTAATCGACCCAAACACTAAACACCAAATTTTAAATTTTACATCCCCATTTGACCCCGAGACCTCTCTTTCATTACTTAGATTTTCTCCTTCCTGTTCATTCATTTGGCGTAAGCGACCTATTTTTTTGCAAAGGTAGCACAATGGAACGTTCTTATTTGCCACATTTTTTAAATACAGCAATGCGCCCCGAATAAAAGAAATTCATTATTTACCTCTGCGAAAAATTCATATTCATGAAATTATATCTGCTCAGACGAACGTTTATACACAACATTGTATTAACGCAACGCTTCTCTTTAAATGTAAATTTCTTCACACGTTGTAACGATAAAATAACCTGCCACAATAAAATTCTAGTGCGATCCATATGGCCACACGTAAAAATTCCGCGAACAGTTTAAATGTTTAGAATTAAAACGTAGCGAAAATCTTGCTTGAATTTTTTAATGTGTCGAAGATTTTATTTGGTCGTGTCCATAGGTTTGCAGAAATTATGTATTTCTGCATGGCACTTACACCCAGCAATCTCTTGTTTACGACGGTAATTATGATTGTACATGGACTTCAAATAGCTGTTTCCATTTTAATGTAAATTACATGAAGACTGCACAGGTCACAAGGATGAAGTTCTCTGTAGTTCATTTGTAGGATAACCTAACATAACAAACACAACCTGTACGAAATTAAAAACATGGCCAGACAAAGCCCTTTATTAGGCCCGTTAATGGAAGATTACCCCTTTTAAACCCAGCTTTATGTACAAATCGAATTCCGAAACGTTTGGTTGGAAAAAAGTGTTCGAAACGAACGCTATACAAGGTTATAGCGTACACGCTTTCAGGAATAATGGAGTGTTAAAAATGAGATTTAGTACGAAACATCCAATACTTGCAGGACTTCTGGGATCAGAAGCGGTGACACAAACGTATCTTGCGCTAGCTTCTTAAAATGATAAAGTCGACGGCAGCGTCTAAAAGAGTGCATATGATCGTCAAGTCGAGGCTTTAGGAGGATTGCACTGAATATGTTGTCTCAACGCAAATGGTGCTGAATGCTCTTTTACCTAACCGATTTTCATGTTCGCTGTTGCAGAGCTTATGCGAAGTGTGGACCTGGCGATATATTTTGATCGATGCAGAGGGGGGAATATTCCAATTTCAAACCTCGTGTAAGGTTTTTAAGTCGAAATTGCAGATATTCGTTCAGTTTTTTTCAGTCATCGGTAATTATTTTTGTTTCATTATTGCTGGAGGGTGCTTCGACATTGTTTACGCTTCGCAGTTCGTTCACAACACACAATTAACACCACAAAAAATTTATTATAGGTTCGTTTTCATGCAGATTTTCACTACAAAACATTGACCCTGTGAAATCGTTGGCTTCCTCGTTCCAAAGAATTTACTTTAATTTTTTGATGGCGTTTTGAATGGTTTGTATGTACCATTAACTCGAGTATTTCACTTGAAGAATTTTTCCACAGAAATCAAGAGAGAGTTATTATCTGCAGCGTGTCACTTGACCAGTTATCAAAGGTTGATGATTAAGATTAATTACGTTATTGTTGACATGATCCTTATAACGGGTCTGAAATGTCAAGTCTGATGGCCGAGCAACCCACTTCAAATAGCATATCTCGTTTAGAAGCGATTTTTACTCGTATCAAATGAAATTTAAAAAAGTCCTGACGATTCAAGCATTTACTTTAATGGTTAAGAATCTTTTAACGAAGGCCGTTAAAATTGAAATATATATTTTATTGACACTCAATTAATAAATAACACAAGTGACCATGAGTTGGTTGAAACTTTAGGTAAACAAACAAATAGTTCGATTTTTCCGATCATCCCCAAAATTGTAGAGTTGTTATTTTAAAAATTTCCTATTTTAACGGATTTATTATCCTTTATAATTATAGATTTTTATGGATTTTTTGGTTACTCAATAACAAATTTCAGAGGCCTTGAAAATGTAAAATCAAAGTAAGTGGTTTGGATGTGATCGTAATATTTTTTGGATTTTTGGCTATAAAATCACTTTGGCTGATTGTCCCTAGTGACAAGTTCTGCCACCAGTTAAACTTGCGCACTACATATTTAAAGAGCACAGTTTCACGGAAATGGTGAAATGGCCTAGTTTACGTACATATATTAGTATTGATTATTTTGTTTTATTAGTATTCATTTATTCATGCTCGTAACACAAGTCATAAATGAACATATGCATAACGCACATGTACAGGAAACATTAAACTGTTTAAGACCGATCAAAGTCATGTCAACTTTAACTTGATTATGGATTTACTAAACGGAACAAATCTTTGTGTAATGTGTGGTCTGATTTATAGATAGAGCTCATAATGTGTCTCTAATCCGATAATTTTGATGCTTTTCAAAGAAAGGACAGTGTGACAATAGAATTGCTGATGCGCCATCGTCATCCCCTCGTCTATATGATAGTAAAATCATCCGTATATACCGACTGAATTGGTTCCACGAAGTGTGCTTGATCAAATTCATTATCGATGATCTTTGCGGTAGTCTCAGCAGAATACATGGTCAAAATTGATTGGTTTGTATGCATTACACAAAGTAGATGTCCACTGCAAATTGAATTTGACAGTGAGCAAGGGACAGCCGTCAAATTTAAGATAACAGTGTCACCTACCTGTCCTAGGTGCGACCGCAAAGACGCAGCATTTTTCTTTAATTCATGAGCCCGGTCGTGTCCAGCTGTTGGCATAAATAAATGATTCCGTTTGCGAAGACGTTGTCGTTAGGCCCGATCCGAAGAGTTAGATCATCGTTGTCCAAACCGTCACACGGTCGAGGGCTTCCTCGTTGTCGGATAATAAAGTGGAATCCGGCTGCATCTCGGGCCATTATATTGAAGCAAACAAAGGGTCGAGGAATTCGCAAAGAGGCGATCATTTAAACCGGGAATTACGCGTACGTCTGTTCTTGACTAACGAGTTATTTCCCAATCAAGGAATTACCGGGGGACGCACGACTGACCGCACTCCGACGCCCTAATTACAAAATTGATTCGAGGTGAAACGACTCACGGCTGAACAAATCCCAGAGGTGCTTGCTTTATTAGATCATTGCTTTGCTGCACAATCCTATTACGGACTCGTGTGCTTCTCTGCTTCAGCTCTGTTTTACAAAATAAAGATCCCGACGAGCGATCGCCCAGAGACTGAGACGTAAATGAGTTATCATATAGAATTATCGAAGTAGAGGATTCGGTGACCCGTTTATGAGCAGAATTTTTTTGCTTTTTTTAGTGTGGGACACTTCTCGAGGCCATTCCCACAAGACATACGACCGCACAAGATTATTATGGATACATAAATCAGCATGCCATTTGTTAAAAAACCGCTCTAATTCTTCGCCAACACATTACTCTGGCTCTTCTGCTGTTCATTTTGAACTAAACCGATGCCAAAATGACACCCCAGTGGTTTCAGGGCATTACAAGGACTGACATTTTTAATTAAGTACCTCTGTGTGCTTTTTCACTTGCCGAAATGCTAAATAGCTACATAAAAAGCAATTCATGATGAATATTTCTAAAGAAAGTAGAGAAAGAACCGGTGAATTATTGGAATCGCAAACGGCTTTAGAGAAAATTTATGTCAGCCATTAATGAGCGAAAAAGGTTATTAATGCCCAAACGGCAGACAGTCGTTCGATTCTGTGTGATGTCGAGCAAGATGTAATCCAATAAGCTCGTTCCAATTGCTTTAGTTAGAAAACGCTTTAATTATCTCTACTTACTAAATTAATTAAGGATTTTTCTCCATAAACATTTCAACTCCAAATAATCTCTTCCAGTAAAATTATACTTCTCTTAATATTTTTCATCAGCTTTGTTCTAATTATGAATTTCCACGAAACTCTTCAGATCAATTCATCAGTCGTCAATTCAACACGCTTGGAACTTTTTCTTTCGCGGACAACCACAAATCTCGACAGACTCCACAGACACAGTTAAGGAACAATTAACTTCTAAAGTAAGGTAAAATTTATTTGCTGCCAGCGTAATTACGGTTCTGTGCTATTATTTAGATTTATCTTCAAAAGACGCTCGGTTTCTTCTGGATATAATTTTGGACAAAGACGCGGACACTGATGAAGTGATAAGACTAAAGGAATTCAAATTTGTACTTTTTGCGAGCTCCGAATTAGTTAGTTGGTGTGGCTGAGCTTTAATGGATTTTCAATATGGACGAGCATCCTAAGCTAGAGTTAGGTAAGCTGCTTATTAGCGAGCTTTTGCTTGCGTGGCGGTCCATTAAAGCTTTCTTATTTGCCTAAACATGTTTCTGTAAGTTTTATCTGTGTGCGGGATCTGCAATGCCGCAACGTCGTCAATTACGAAAGTGCACACACACACACAACGAGGAAATTCGGTTCCTTGGCTCCGGGCTAGAGTTATCGGTTCTCTCTCCGCGTCTGCATCAGTGTCTGTGGGCAATGGCCTCAACTTTAATCGAATCCAAGAGACAAAAACGGATTGTTCTCGAATTTAAATGAAAGCGTATCGTTTGCAAGGAGTGTACGCGTACGAAGGTCACCGATCCAAACCTGTTTACCTGCATATATGTGCAAGGCACGGTTTGTTGACAGGGCAAGAGCCCCAGGTGCACCCGCAGCGCACAACTCGAGCGCCTCCCTACGAAAGGATATATCATATTAAGATTTTTTGCAGACCTTTTTCCTCCGGAAAATATAGAAAAACATCGCCGGGATCCGAGAGACATCCTGATATTGTCCCGGAATTACGAGTAAATCATCTGGGCGGACTTTATATCCTCGTTACGGGCGTGAATGTCTTGTCGGATCGTCCAGGACGATCCTGGATTTTTCATATTACTTGCCGAGTAAGAATTAATGCGGGGGATTGGGAAAATGGGCCAAAGACACAAACCCTGACTCTAACAAATCTCGGGCTCTACCCCCCGAGAGATGTCTTTGAAATATACGTCCCAAATTAGTAAAAAATAGACATGGTGATGGAGATTAGCCTTGCTAAAAAGTCGGTCTTCAGCACACCGCATCAGATTATAAGATACAGGAGCATTTGTTATTGAAGCCGGGATTATCGCGGGCATCCAAGGCGTAAGTTACAAGTGGGATTTGCGGGCACCTAAAGTGGCCGGCGGCGACAGGCCGTTATCCTGTTATCTGACTTAACAGGAGCTAAGGAGAAGGGCGGTAACTACTTGCGGCCACCTTGGACAAGATAGCGATCCGGAGAGCGGACATCGCGTGATTTACCTCCAGAGCTGTTTCACATTTTACGTTTTGCTCCAACATTTGCAGTAAATAGAAAATATTCATTCAATTCAAGTCTAATCAGCCGTGAAAATTAGCAGTCTTAAATAATTTAATGAGTGCCCCTTTAACTTTGCAGCACCCAGCAAAGTCATTATTCATTAATCGTTTATTAAAACGCTGTCTAACATCGGCGAACGGCTGTTAAGTAAAATTAATTGTGAACTTGTCAACTTTGTTAGTTTTTAAGTGGTCATTTTTCTATATTTTTAGACATGGTGACTGACCTCCCGATAGTTCAAATTTTTTATCCCAATAAGTGATCAAGATTATTGGAACCTTGGGATATACAAATCACTTGTGGTAAGCCGGTTTGATAATAAAGATCTCAAGAAGTAATCTCCAGTTTTAAGACTATTAAATTTTTTTAGCCTAATTTGTAAAACTATAAACAAGAAGTACATAACCTCAATTAAGCCTGTCCATGGAACGGAATTAACCAATCTTTATGGGGCACTTTTATGGCCACTAAATTTAACTTAATATTGTGATAATGGGTTGTAATATTTTCGGAATTAGTGAAGCAAAAGAACTGTTTACAAAGGTTAGTTAATGGAAGTTCATCACGACGTAGTTTTTTATTTCGGTCCCCGCATTTATGTCAGGATGCTGGTTTTCAGTTGCGAACAAAGTTTTAGCCCCGCAACTAATTATACGATTCTCTGTTCATCTGATTTCGTCTTATTGGGAACTAAGAAGATAAGAGTATCTAGACTAGAAGCAGTATCGCATTTCCGCTGCATATTATGAATTTTCTATTGGTATTATTAGACGTTCATTTCGCTGGTCGACTGTGCACTCAGTCTAATTGCAGAGAAATTTATTTACATTCTGACCCTGTGAATATTTCCCGGTGAATTTTTGGGGTAACAGAATTAATGGATCAGATCGAGCGTCAGTGATATCCGGGTAGAAAAAATTAGAGGAATCAAAAGAGGGAGGCAGGAATTTTCGACGCAGCGCATTAAAAGTTATCTCCTGTAGAGAACTAACGAGTCTTTAGTGAATTCACCTTTAAAATTAGATGCCACAAAGAAGTAGTTTCATGGCTCATGTCTTTGCGATGAGAAGAGGTTCGACTGAGACGAATAAAATCACACGTCGCCAACCGAAGCTCTAAGCAAAATCGGATAGATAATAGCATGTCGTCTATCTTAATTAAACCAGTTTTGCATGTCGTTTATCGGTCCAACTCTAAAACCTTTATTGGTCTAATCGTTTATAGTTTAACCAAACATTATGCAATTCTGCCAAGCATTATAGATAAGCTTGCTCAAATCTATTCAAACGAGCCTGAATGTCCTTTGTGGCAAAGCGGAATTTAAATGGAATCGGAGATCTATATTGTTTCCAAAGATAAAGAACTCTCAGTCTTCGTCAAAATTCCGCGATAAATAAAACGGTTTCAAAATGGACGTGCCAGGTTTCGTCTAGGCAAATAACAAATCGATTTCATTTCTCAGACATATTCAATACACGAACGTTTGAAATACGTTTATGGCTTTATCGAATTTTACGCCATCGCTGTTGTGATTTCTATAAAGATATTCTTCTTGTGTGCGGATGGGAGTTATATAATCACTTTTTTCGCGAAAAGCTAAAACAAACTCGAACGTTCGAAAATTAAGTAAATGCGATGAAAGAAAAAAAGAAACAAATTATTGTCCAATGCGTTTGTTGGTAACTTCTTGATGCGGTTCCGTGCTACTAGCATACGTTATCTAAATCTGTAAAAGGACGATACCGGCAAAGAACTCCTGTTAGAGTTCATTAGTTTCTCTTGCACTGTGGTTTTCAGTTACGCTTCAATAAGTTCATATTTCTCTCAGATATTCTACATCTCTGCTTAATTAAATTCGTGCAGAGTAAGTGATAAAATATTTATCGACTTACCAAGTTACCAGTAGTCAGATATCAGGGAACAAAAGACGCAGTTTTTGAAAGAAGATAATGTCGAATGGAACTGGCGACAAACTTCGAAAAATGTAACACAGGTTTTGTGTTGTAATTTTTTATCAGAGATTCTTAATTGACTGCGCGTCAATTAAATAACTAAGAAAATGATGAAAAAGAAAAGTGGCGAAATCATTTGTGAGTGAGTGAAGTTAGACTGTTAAAATTATTCTTTACCATGGAAAAGGTAAGTTGTTAGCGGTTTAATTTTATTCACAAGTGGAAAAACCACAGGAAACAACAGCAAGTTTAAGACAAAATTGTAAAACATTTTCAAATGTGTTTGATGCATTTAATTAAAGTTGAATAAGAATCAACTCTTGGAAGTCACAACAAACATCTGAGCAAAGACCGGTCAGTTTGCAGGACTTCACTTCTGAAAGCATTCAAACTTGCTTATACTCTGGAACTCATTTGCCCAAAATTTCCTTTAAAGAATAATTAATTAGAAGTAGAGCAAAGAAAACTGTTTCTTTTTGCATCCTGTCTAAGGTATCTTTAAATATTTAAATTAGAATGAAGGAAAACAATACTGGGAAATATTTAAATGTAAACATAAAAGTTTTGCTTGGTA
This sequence comes from Gnatocerus cornutus, assembly GCA_029298725.1. Classification (NCBI taxonomy): domain Eukaryota; kingdom Metazoa; phylum Arthropoda; class Insecta; order Coleoptera; family Tenebrionidae; genus Gnatocerus; species Gnatocerus cornutus. The sequence goes on from CM055514.1 coordinate 6,285,581, forward strand.
TGCAAGATGAGTGCTGTGTGATCCATCGGCTCTTTTGTTGAAATTGTGAATATCATGGTCATTTGTTCATTGTCTAAAATTCTTCGTGTGTGTAATAATAATATAACATAATCCGAGGTTTGTAAGGTACGACAAAGTTTTACATTATTTATGCGAGGTCTTTTGTGTCAAGAATCTTACATTTGTGCCCACGTTTGCACGGTTTTAATTGCATTGATTAGCGATAAGAAGAGTCGTTAAAATTTTTCAGCAGGAAGAAATAAAATAGAGATTAATAGTGGCTTGCCGTATCTCGACAGAATCTTGGAACACCTGGTACATACATTTTACCAGACAATGCGAGTGTGAGGTGGAAGTTTTAAGAGCATCATTGATTTTAAATAAATACCGTTGGTTTTACCGACAGGAGGATGCGATATTATTTACATATTTGATGTCAAAGTTGAAAGAGCTTTTCTGAGCAAGCCAGCCTGACGTGAATGTAGCTCTACAGTGACGCAGAGTACAAATACGTCCTCGTATCGTCTTATCGAAATCCGGGAGTATTTTAAAAGTCTCACTAATGGTTTCCCCGAATTGTAATTTAAATCGTGACATGAACCTTTATGTTACCTTCGAAGTATCTCTTGATTATGTCACCAAAGTGATTTACTGATCCCCGTTATCCATGACACTCGTTTAACGGCTATCAAATGCCGAACAAGTACCATCTCACGCGTACCACAATGCGTGACTACCCGATTATAGAAAACGCCACGAAATCACTCTCTCGATTTACCTTCATTCATCACCCTTGTTGTTCACAAAAGCAAAAAAGAAAAACAGAAGCCGCCTCTTTGTCATGCTAAACCAGAAGCAGCACTGTAGTAAATTCAACGTTACATCATGTAAACATTTTTCTTATGACAACGCGTGACATTCGTCATTATTTCACTCACTTCCCCTGTTGGCAAATCACTGAGACGTGCCTCATTTAAAGACGAGCTACCCTCAACACAATCCTATCTTTGAATCCCACTGCTAAAATAATTGAAATATTCATATCAAGTCGCTGCTGTTAAATTACCATAAAGCATAGGACAACCGAGCAAAATTGGTCATCAGCAGTTGCAGCTACTAAACACGAAGAAGTGCATTCGAGCACGCACCACACGTCTACACACAAAGAAACGCGCGACTATTTTCTTTGTCGTCGCAAAATTGATACTACTCTATAAGATACCAAGTATTTATTTAAACCCTTTCTCGGCGCGACTTAATTATGCATCAAAAAACAGGTAAGAAATCCACAGAAATATGAGCTCGCTGAAAAAATGGCGGCTCGCTTAGAAGAATGTTTGTCTTTCAAAAACGTTTATGAAAGTTTTTGTTTGCTTTTCAAGTCATTCTTTATTGTCACCATTATGAAACTGGTTTGACGGTTTAAAATGTAGAAATAAGCATGAATGAATACGTACACTCTTTCTAAATTGCATTAATTAATTTTGCATGCGAGTGCGGGAAAGGGGTTCCGTCTGCAGGAAAATTTACAAATGAAACTTTTCAGCTAAACGAGCCAAAATGTTATTGCTGCTTGCACTCGACTTGTTACGTAATTAAAATAATTATAAACGCAAAACTTTTGCGCTGTCTGCTAGATTGAAGCACTTAAAAACCAAACTCGCTACAATATCGAATATGCGATAAGTGTGCCAATCTCTTATTTCCATTTTTCTCATTTTTATCTTGATTGTATTTATAATAAATTGGTCATTGAATTGATACAATAGGTACCCAGTGTCATGGCGAATCTGAACAGCGCCATCACAAATTTATATACCTACTTATGATTTACTGCTTTCTTTTGTGATCATCGACTTCCTGGTGCAGCTTTGGAATTTTTATGAGTGAAGTTCAGTGACTTTGTAGTGACCTAACACCAGAAAATTCGTTCAGCAAAATTTGTTACTAAACAACCAATTCGAAGCCGATCAAAATGTGTTTCATAGCTTGCACATCAAGAAAATAAATAAATAAGTAAAAGGGGATTTCCAACTTTTGTTAGTTCAGATAAGTAAACCAATAAATCGTAACTCTAGTAGTTGTAGTTAAAAAGCAATTGGGAAGATTAGAAAGATTTATTTGTCAAAAAAATATAAAAAAAAATCTTTTTGAGAATCAATCTATAATTCTGGGTCTCTGGTAATAACAAAGTTGCAGTTCTTATAAACGTTCTATCAACTTGACTAAAAGACTGACCGGAAGTCCGATGTTTAGTACAAAATTTTAGAAAAGGTAAATTATTTCATCTGTAGCCAAAGGGAATGATAGAAAACACATAATTTAAGGTAAAATATATTTTTGAATGAGCATCAGGTTTGTTTGCGTAACTTGAAAATAGATTGCAATTTTGTTTCCCGTCCCTAAAAAAGATATATTTGTATTGCAAGGAACAAATTTGTGCTTCAACGTCTTGTTTGGGATTCAATTCGAAGGAGCGAAGCGTGCAGATTAGTTTCGTTTGGCTCATAGATTCCGTACCTGTCCCAGTTCAAGGCCGCCCCATTTGCATATTCGGAGGCGGAAACGTCTGTTTAAAAATGCATGAAAAGTAAAACCCCGTTTAACGACAATAATGAAGTTGTATCAGTTTGAACGCGGCAATCAACCAAATTCCGGCAATATCAGAGTGTATGTGTCTCGATGGGGAGATCCTTGGATGCGTCTAATGGATTTTCTATGTTTCCCAATGCATGCCAAGAGTTGACGGAAAGCGTTCGCTCTCCGGCCCTAACCAAACTCGCTAAAGCGGGAACAATCGACAACAAACGACTAACTTGATAATGCAAACTTAATAATAACTTAGTTCTAACCAATAAATTTGCCGGAGGCTTTTGCCCACTCAAATGACTGTTCCTAATTTTAAAGTTTCGGTCGGTTCGGTTTTTTCAGGGGCGTGTTAAGTACAATACATAAATTATTGCTTTGACTTTGTCATTGGGGTTGTGGAGGCGGCGAGGGTACAAGTGGTACACGTTGCCATTACAATTCTGTAGTCGATAACGACGATTCGGAAAGGACCGAGTGGAAAGTTTTATTCCAAACTTGTCCTGCTCTTGTTACCCGATGGTTGCAAAGATCCACTCTAGTTCGACAAAGAACGAGGAACAAATACACACAAGAGGCCACCTTTCAAATACTTCATACACTTAAACCAACTTTATGTAGTTTTATCCAAGTACATTCATTAGTTCAGTGCGAAAATTCTTGCCAAAATTGATAAACAGTAATTAAAAGAACTCATTAGTAAATGAATAAACAGTGTTTACTTTGTCAATAAAATTTTCACATGTGGTCTGCTGGAGCGGATGTATTATACTTCTGATCATAACAGAGTGAGCTGAAAAGGGGTAAACCATATCAGTTGTTGAGACAAAAATTCTTTGAGTTTGGGATAATTAAATAAGGGAAAGAGTTTACTTGCAATGTTGCGTGCATAACCAACATATCTACTGATACATTCAGTTTTGCGGTATTCCAAGGCATATAAAACGCTGCTGTTTCAGACTTTATCGCCTTCTCAAGTATTCCTTATCCTTTACGTGCTGTTAATAGGAAATTTCTCTACAATTATTGGAAGATAATACGAACAATAAACAACATGTCGGTAGTTAAAAATATTGTCTATATTCTACAGGTAATTTCTTGTTTGTACTTTCCGGGAAACGATAATCGATTTCTAAGGAAATAAAAAGTGCTTTATTTATCTAGTATAAATACGAGAAAGTTTATTCAAAACAAAACTTGGGTTTAAAGGGCAAACGCGTTCAATCTTGCGTAATTTATGAAAAGGGCACAAAACCGAATGAATTTCCAAAATTTATTTGTTTAGTGTGAACTCGAGTTCGCAACATATCCAAAGTGTATAATGGAAGTTTCAAGTCTTCGACTAAATGGTGGGGGTGCATGTAAACGTTATTAAAGGGTAAATATTTGCTCGTCGTGATTCGGAAACATTGTGATAGTAATCAGGAATTACCTGTACATCAGAAAAGGTCCGAGGGAATCCTTCCGGCATGTTTCTGAAGAACAACGCGCACAAAGGTCACGTACCATGCAGACGGTAGCATATCGCTTTCTACACCTCACTTTGATCACCGCTAATTGTATTTATCCTGTCGATAACAACACAAACCCCACCAAGCACGAACAGAAGATGTAATCAACTCGGAAGGCAACTAGCTAATTAACGCTACACATCACACGAGGAACCTCAGAAAAATATCCTTTGAGGTTTTGTCCAGGACCGGGCCGGGCCAGCAACAAGTTGCTTGCACGTGGTTCAAACTGCGGTCAACTTCGGGCGCCCCGGGCAGGTGTGGCCACCTACGACACCGTCCACGACGTTTCTGCAACTGAAAGCGGTCTGCACCAGACTTAACACTACTGCTTGCTGTCTTTTCGATGGCTGAACCGGTTAGCGGTCGCTCACTCGGACAAGCTGCACTTTCTGCAAGGACCAAGGGATTATTTTTAGATGAATGAAAATCAAAAAACCGTACGTAATGCGACAGAAAAACGCGCGTATTAACATGTCCATCGACAACGGGAGCTAATCAGAAAATTCCAAATATGGCATGATTATATAAGAAGCGCAAAAATTTAAAGTAAAAGCGATGTTGTAGTCACTTTCTATGAGAACACATTTTGCAAGTCAAAAGGAATTTGTTCTTTCTTATAAAAGATAAGCTGATAGTTCTCCGGGAAATATAATGCTTACTGTTTCTGTAAAACTACCTCTTCATGCCTTTTCGAGACGACGTCTTCTATTTGAGCGATTTGTTTTCACGCGGCAGTTGGTAAACATACGATCATGTTCTGTCTTATTATGTTAGCATTACGTATTAAATACACAGCCTCAATCGGTTATCCGTGTAATGTATGTGCACAGACATAAAAGACAATCTTCAATTTTAATGAGGCGACTACAAGTGCAGGAGCAAATTGACAAATTATCGAATCAGTTTCGTATGTATAATGCATTCACGATCTTTTTAGACCGCGGCAAGCCATGGAAATCTAGTAACTTGGTTGGTAGTCAACCTTTGTGAGCCAAAGTTTCCTGAAAATGATTGACATTTGTTCTGTCGATTGGAGTTGTCACCTTTTTTTGGTTATGAATTGTGTCTGAAACCTTTCCTCTGTTGCCAGTTTGAACCGAACATTCAGAACTTGATAATTTTATTAAATTTTTATCTAAAATTTTGAAATTATTTTTCAACAAATGCAATATTAATCATAATGGAAGACATTACTGCTGCTAGTACATTCCATTGGCAAGAAGTTTACCATTCTCAAGAAGCACTTCTGCCAGGTCTTGATTCTAGTCATAAAACCTTAAAAAAGTTTATTTGATCGAATTAGCATTTGAGCCAGGGTTTTATGTTATGGAATCTTACACTAAAAGCAAACTTTGGCGAATTTCGTTAACTAAAAAGTGCAGCAATTTAGAATTTGAATTGTTTTTGTTTACATAAAGTCTTGTGATCGTTCACTTCTCTGTGTTTGTAACTCATAGACTTAATAATTTTGAAAAGTGTTGTTTTCTCGGCATAAAATTCTAATTGTTGCCGCTTATCAGCCAAAACTTTTCATCTTTGGTGTCCAGAACATTGGAAACGGTTGCACGCCGCATCTAAAAATATTTTGAAAACAAACGTCTATGGGACCTTGTACCTTACAAAGAATATATTTGTAACACCTCAGATCGTTTGTTCCCGTCTTAAATCAAGGCGATCTTTTTGAAACTGCAAATAGCACATTTTTTGTTCGAAAACGAAATCACTTTAGGCATTTTATTGCAATATTTTGAAGATAATGCCTTTAAACTGTTACTTTCACGATTAAAAGGAAACACACGATTTTTCCGGTATCAGAAAAGTGGCAAACTTGCATGCATGAAAGACACATGTCAGATGTGACAGTGAAAAAACTACCTCTGTCAGTCATTGTAGCCAACAAAAAGAAAAAAAAACATGGCCTACTCTGGTCTAAAAAGATCGTGAATGCATTATACCTACTTAATCATTAATTCGAACTACGTACCGTAACTGACGTAATGACTCAGAGTTAAAGTATTTGCAAATATTTAAATATCAGTTAGAAGAGGTACAATTAGAATTAATTTCGATAGATCATGTGGGTTTTGATAGTCTACGTGGGCGACTTTCTTACTATCCAATTATATACCGCTTGAAATTTGATGATTTGGCGAGTTTCAAATTTCCTTACTACGGTTATTTTTTGGTGTTTTGTGTTAAATAATGTATATTAATCAATCGGATGTTTAAAATAGTTTAACAAAATCTGTGTAGTTTCTGTGTGGTCGCTCTCATGTCAAATTTAGTTAATAATTATAATTGACTAAGTGAGTTAACAAATTATTTAAAGTGAAAGTTGTACGAATCAAACGGATTTCAGTTAACGTTCGATTAAAACTGTAGTACATTAATCATTCGGATTGAACAAAAATTCCAATAAATATCGGCAAGCGTAGCAAAAAGTTTCAATAAAAGGCCATGTTCCGTTTAATTGGAAACGGTAAGACACAGCAGGAAAAATTCAGTCAATTACAATAGCAACGTTCCAGCAGGCTGCCAACATGAAATTAAAATTATGGAGGGTCCCTGTTGTAAATAATACGCGATGGATTAATGTTCCAATTACGGGGGAAAGAAAAACATGTTGTTTTTGGAAAAATTGCAATTATAGTTGTTTTGCAGCGAAGCTCACGGTTGGACTGATATAATAATGACTAGGTTTGGTCGAATGCTGGGCTCTGTCCCGGATTAAGCGCTGATTGATCGTCAATATTTCCATTGAACGCATCGGATGAAAAACGCGAACTAGCAACTGCAATCCCCGAGAACATTGTCGTCAATCCGCATTGTGTAACTGGCAATGTGACCCCATTCAGTTGAAGGTAGCTTATGTATACGTTACGCCGGGAGATTCATTTGCAATCATTTATATTCCGGAAAGTTTCCCGAAAACAGTTTTTTTTGTCAATTCATGAAATATAAAACTCTCCAACCACATCGTATACTTACTTCATTTTAAATAACTTTAATCTACGTGGAAAGAATCGTAAGCATTTGTTATATGCCAGTTGTCGTTGATTCAATTTATTTGCGGATGGCGGGAATCTAAGGCAAAACTCACAGTCTAATAAATTCGATTTCTCTATAAATCCAAAAGCTTGATAAAACTTACACCTCGTTCCCCACTTGATCGAATTAAACTTATAGCCGAAATTGGATTCTGCTTCTCTTTAGAAAATTACAGACTTTTCCAATTTAATAAATTTATAAACATCAACGACATTATATTGTTATACAAGTAGTGTCCTCGTACATACGGTATTATCAAGTTTCGGAACTACGGGAAAACCGCATCTTATGCATTATGGATGAACCTCGAGAATGCATGCAAGTGAGTTGCAATAATGTTGTTTCAGAAATAGCAAGGAATTATTAAATTGGGACGATAGTTCTACAATATTGATGAAATGCGAACAAACACGTAAGTATCTCCATTCGATATTTAATTGACTCTTAAAAATGTCTGCATGAACCGCACTAAAAGGAATCAAATTAAAGGAACTCTCACAATTTCAAAATAGTTTTCTAAATTAAAATATTTGATATTTAATTGTCCCTTTCATGTTTCCGCATTATTGAATTTCATTGCCAATTAATATTGACAGGAATTTTTATACAATATGTATTGTGGTTACGGAATATGCTTTGTTCTAGATGAGCTATGTAATAATTAATTTTTACCATTGCTTTGAATCTCGCTGTGGAAAAAAAATCTACAATAATATAATAAAAAATCTAAATTGCTATGTTTTATCATGTAAAAAGAGATTGCTTACGCTTCTATGACATGTATTAGCATCATTTGCTTACCCAATCATTTCAAAACAAATAATGCGATATTTCCAATTATCCTGTTTTTAATTGGATTTCAAATTTTATAAAAGTGATTACCAAAACTGAAGGAATTCAATTAATCTGGTATTTTGATTGTCGCAGATCTTTGAAATTATAAACGGTTTACAAATTTGAAACAAAATACCAATTAGTACGTAGGTATCATTCAACATTTGCTCAATCCCAATAAAAATAGACACGATAAACCCACGCAGGGTGGTTTAAATGAGTTGGTGGAATTTTTTTCCCACGCAAAACATGTTCTCAAAATAAATCCACACAAGTATTTGCAATACAAACGCATGTTCTAAATTTAAAGCAACGTGTGCTAAGATGAGTACTTTTTGAAATTGTTTATAATTAAAATAATCTAATACTTCCGTGGTCTTGTTTTCTAGAAAATTAATGATAAGTGTCGACTACTACACTGACAAAATTACTAGAGTTTAAACTGAAATTGAGTTTTTAAGCAAGTCACGCACAATCTATTTATATTTTTCTTCAAGTTTCGGGTCCCATTGATTTTAGCGTTAATTGGGAACGATACTGGTGTAACACAAAAAATATTAAATTAGTTGGGACGGCTCTGAATGTTCTACCGATATCGCGTGTCTCTAAAAACTTGCACTTAATTCTAGAAATAATAATAAGGATAGTTTTAATTTTCCATTCTAAAAACTATCCAAGTTTCAAATAATACATACTTTCCATTTGATTACATAATTTATCTGTATGTAACCCCCGAAGAAAAAGTCACAAATTTCCTTCAATTTTGCAAGTGCGGCAGTCAAGACTCCTCGAAACTCCTTGAAGCGTCGTTATAAATTTGAAAATAGAACAAACGAGACGTTGACATACTCAAAATAATGACAAGCTTGTTCCAATATATTTAGTATAAAAATATGTTAATGCGGAGGCAGTGTTTTAGAGAGGTGGGTAACTGGCGGCAAAGAATGCGAGAAAGCACGACAGACTCGCGCGGTATGCGGCCTGGCACGCCATATCCTAAGCGTTACTGCAGAATTGATTTCTGCCAACCATTAACTTGACTAAAGTGCTCTCGTCTTCAGCCACCTTATACACGCGACTAGGAAAATCGACGAAACTCATGAGGGTAGAATTAAATTTTCGAGCGGCACGCACATCAACATCAACGCGAAATTCGTCGACACCAATAAAAGGAGTCTATGGAAATTTGAAATAATTTACCAACTAGTTTCTGAGTAAAATTTGAAACACGTCGGTGCTGCAATGGGGGGAAATTATCGTTTGTTTGAGGGAAATTTTTCACAGGAACGGAACTTTAAAGTGCTGGTGCCTCGACGCCAATGCCTCTTTTAATTTGACGAATTTGTTTCTTATTCTTGAAGCGTCTTTTTTAGTTCTTCTATACAATTTTCCACCATTAGGAATAAAAATGTAAAAACCGATTTTCAGGTTTTCTTAAAACTGGCCTCATGTGCAAAAGTAATTGTTCTTCAGTCTAGAATTAAACGTAGACACTTTTATGGCTCTTTACTACAAGAATCTTGGCTTTAGGAAACTTAGCTGTTGCCAAAATCTATCTGAATCATATCCCTGCCAAATTTAACCAAAGCAAACTTATTGATTTTTCTTGAAGATTATTATGTACAGTTCCGGCTATGAATACTGAGAATTCCATTGAGGAAAAGATCAATGAGAACATATTTTTCCTCAAACTTCTCCATAAGTTTTCCAAAGTATCATGTCAGTCTAAGTAGGTTTTTTTTTCTACATTTTCTGTTAAAGTGAATATAACAAACTCATCGTATCTAACGAAAACCAAAGTACCAAAGTTTGCTTTGTGCTTTTGCTTATGTTTGTATTTTTTAAGGAGATTACTCAACTCTTTTGAAAGTTTTACCTACAGAAACGACAAATATTTTTACTGTGTGCTTCATTTTCCTTATTTGTCAGTATGCAAAAAATCCAATTAAAAATAATCACCCATATGTTTGTCCACGCTGTGCCTACACAACTTTTTCATCATCCTGTCAACAAGAATTTGCTTTAAATTAATTTGGTCGTATCGTTTTTCATCTTTTGTTGGTTTTCGTAATAAATAAAATCACAAATCATGAAATCAAAGCAAGTAACGTATCTTCTGCAGCCTGATTTGCATTTTATATTTCCACTGATTTCATACATTTTATATTATATCGGTTTATAATTTTTCCTCTCACATCCATCATATCGACAGACGAGATGAAAATTGTGAATAGGATTCGATCCGCACATTGTCGGAATGTGTAATTTGTTAAAAAAACGTGTGCTTTGTGCCCCTTCCGTACGTTAATGAAAAAATAATTAAGCCTTTTATATGACCGGTGCACCTGTTGAAACCAAAGTAGCAAAATTAATGAGAGCTATCGAGCTACATGAATTTGAATTTTTCCACTGTTGGCTGCGTTTCAAGAAAATCATTTAATAATTTCAAAGCGAACCCTCTTTTACGTAAATTACCATCATCTTCTGCACAACTAGATAAGAATAAATCTCCTGTAACATAGTGCGGCTGGAGGTATTCATTTAGACGCATCGTTATTTCCGTTTCGTTTTCCAATTCCCCAAAAGACTCAATCTGTTGACTTTAATCTCACAGTCGCCATCTCATCGATCTCCGTTGCTTTTTATACACCTTGTTTTAGTTATTTTACGGGCGTTTTATGTTAATGTGCACAAAGCTCGCTACCGAATCGTATGAAAGATTTACGGCTTACATCGATAAACAACGATAATTGCAAGGTCTCAAAGGTCGCCAACTAAAGCTTCCATTTTTTACATCCACACCTTGTGTTTTGAAGTAACGGGATCATTTGATCTCATTTTTTATGGAAAAGAAACGTGACTCCTTCTGGTCCTGAAAATTTAATGCGGAAAATCTTTATACTCAAAGTGGGAAAGCATCTGTCACTGCCACGGGAATTACGCCAAAAAATTTATAGAAACTTTAAAATAAAAATATTAAAGCACAATTTCTAGGTACTCACAAAATTACAGCTCATTACTTTCATATATAAATAAATTATAATCTGAGAACAATGTCATCTTCTTTTTATCATAGCCTTTGAGCATTAATTTTTATACCTATAAGAACTACCTCACCACTTAAAGCGGAAAAGTGCATTAAGTTTCCAATCTGCTCATTATATCAGTTTTTATATTTTCAGGTCTATAAAGTTTCTAGACTGGCATTTGCGTGGATGTCAGTTTTGATTGTAGATTGTAGATTCTCAAATTTATTGGAATAGTTTTTAACATTTTAATTTCCTCTGGTTTTCAAATTTAGAACTCAAGAACCAAAACCGAAAAGATAAAAAATTAAAAATATCAGTTTTTTTGTTTGTTCTTAAAAATAAAAGTTTCCAACATTTGAGATTTTTTACTTCACAATTTTGCAACTTAATGGAGTTACTAAACTCTTCAGAAAGAGTAACATCCCCAAATTTCGTAGCTGTAGCACAAAAATTATCAAAATTACGAATTTTAGAACTAAATGTCGGCAATTTTTTCTTCATCTTAAAAATAACAATTCATAAAATTTGAATATTTTGCTCTACAGTTTTGCTACTTGGTAGAGCTAATAAGATCTTTAAAAAGAATAACTTGTCCAAATTTAATAGCTGCGGCACAAAAAATATAAAAATTACGAAGTTTAGCACAAGATATCGGCAATTTTTGCTTGGTGTTGTAAATAAAAGTGTCTAAAATTAGAGTTTTGTACTCTACAAGTTTCCCATTTGCTAGAGTTAATAAGTTATGTGAGAAAATAACTTTTTCAAATTTTGCAGCTGCAGCACTAAAATTGTCAAAATTACAAATTTTAGTAAAAGGTGATGGCAATTTTTCAAGCTAAAATCCTGTCTTAATTCGCTTAAGAGCTTTAATTATACTGCGCATATTTTTTGTCAAACTGAAAAATTAAAAATATCAACGGAATTATTAAAATACAACTGTTTTTCTTGATTTGTAAAGTTGGTGGATGCGCCGAAAACTAATATTTTTTTAATAGGGAAGCTACGTTTCTCCTCTATGAATTATCGTGGGTTTCTATCAAATTAATTAAAAACAACAGTACGCTGCTTTGATCCTCTTCGTTAAAAGCGTTATTCTAAACCATTTTCACTAGGAAAATCTGGAAACGTGAGAATTGCTGCAGTAAAAATTGAATAAGGAAACTTTTTCCACAGCATTCGTTCATTCTCCACTAGTCACAAAACATATTATTTTAGGCGATTAGTTGATTTATGCAGAATCAAAGACTCTTCGAGCTCCAGTACAGTTCTGCATTAATTTGCTTTCAAAGACATTCTCTGTTTTACATAGACAAACAGCTCAGCGGCTTCGATTTCTGAATAGCACTACTAACGGAAGAGGTATCCTTCTAAAATACAAACACCATTTTAGTTCATTAAGTAATTTCATCCGCTTTATTTGTGCGTAAACAATTCATGTCTAATTAAGACCGAATGGACGGAAACGTAACAAGTTAAGAAGCGTAATAAAGAAACGCAACGGATTATAACGAAGCGGAATGGCCAGAAATGATTATGATGGAGAGATAATTCTGGTTTAATGCAGGTTTGACGTAGCGAACTAAGCACTGTAATTAATTAACGAGCTGGTCAACAATTAATTTCTATTTGGGACGAAGATATTGCAAAATCTGTCCCAAGAGACAACAGTTAATAAACACATTCCAATACCGCTTGATTGTAATGTTTATCAGCCTAGCAATTGCGCTTTACAACGTTATCCATTCTTGTTCGGTTGTCGAGGATAATTAACGTGAATTACGCATACTGTCATCGGTTGTAAACATGGATCTCGTACTTTAATTTTTTTTTAGTTATTACACACTTTCTCTTCAGTCGCAACAATCGAAAGTTTTTAATTATAAAAATACCTAGATTAACTACAGCTTTTAGCCGGAGGAATAATAATAAAAAATTGTGATTCTATAAAGTCTGCTTTTATATGACTTGCATACAAGGTTCTTTTGCGAACCAATTTATCATAAATAAACTAATGATCAGATCATTTTTACCACAATATAATTACAGGAAAATTTTTCCTAAGGTTGTCGTAATTTCCGAAGCTTAATTAATTGTTAGACATATTCAAAACAAGAAGAGAAGAAAAACGTTTGTTTAGCAAATTTCTTCTCTGCTTTAATTAATGAAATTCAGTTCAAATATTTTTGTATTGGAGCTGCGCTTTCCAGCAATATTGGAGTTAATTTCCTTTTTGGAATGTCCAAGTTGCGATAAGTCGGTCGAGCCCCAAAGGCAGCTTCCGGAAGTGGACGTAATGGTTCCCTGTAGGCCCATCTAGGCTAGATACAGTCGTACATCTGTTTCGTCATTGTTTTGCTCTGTTCGCCAACCGTTCGAGGAGCAATTGCAGTCTTTGCAAACATCACAGGATATAATGAAATGACATTTCTCGATAACGTTCTTCATTGCCCGTCTTCGACCGCGACATTTAAGATAACGTCGTATCAAACACTCTTTAATTGCAACAGTTTTGAAGGCAAGCTTAAATCAACCCCTCTGAAATTGTCACTCGGAAAATCCAACGCCACTTTACACTTTTCCACAGCTGCGCCCTTTCAGCGTGGGGTTTATATTGCATTTTTGCAACATTTGTATGCTACGTTCCGATCTAGTCTAGATAAATAACTTTCTATTTCTCCCAACAATGCGTCATATGGAAACGAGGGGCTTTTTGTGGGAAAGCTCAAACATTTCGTTGCTCATATCGTGAACTTTTTGACAATCAAATTGGGTTTTGTAAATAAGGAAAGAGAGAAATTGATACGACTTGTTTGCAAACGCAACATTGGTAATTAAGTTGGAAAAGTTTTATTAGTCTGAATGTAGGTCTTCCAAGTCTATCGCTTCAAATACGGAAAATTGTAATAAAACGCACGAAGCCGCTCTCTTCAAGAACCGCTATAACTGTAAAAATATTAAATGATATTTACTTAGGTATTCGCTGTTAGTACACCGAGTTATAGGCGCTTTTATGCTAAGCATAAACAAAAAATATAATTTTATAATTTCGCTGATAGTTCACTGGCTCATAATTCCCTACGAGACATTTTTTCTTGATTATTATAAGTTTCAGTTTGTTTTAACTTTGCTAAATATACTAATAAATTTAAGGTAAAACCGGCAAGATCATAAGTAAATTAGCTCATGGGACAATGCAATCCGTTCATTATTTTCTTAACCGAGCAATTTGAAATACTCAGATGGAACGATCCTGCATGTATTCGAGACAAGTTTGAGAGTGTTGAGCTCAAAATTTGATTCGAAAAATTTCGATAAACTTTCAAAACACGTTCCAATATGTCTAATATAGTTTTCTTGTAATGCTAAAGTGGTTTTCTAATACAAGATATCCGAGAAATGGTGCAATTTCTAGATATCAGTAAGTCGTAGATGACCGGAATAGGGTGACAAACTCACTGGAATAATCGGGAGATATTTAGATATTTTTCCGTCTACAGCTTTTAATAGTAGGTATCTTAATTTTTATAATAAAAAATGAAACATCATCTCAACAATGCGGAAAACTATATTACGTATTTGATTTATGTTTCTGTTGTGGGTATAACAAACTTTATTAAACTTTTAATTATTAAGTTCACATCAATATAAAATTTCATGGAAATGTATCATTGCACTGTGTTTCTCATTATAGGTTTTAATGAGGTTCGCACATTGTACTATTGTGTTATTCAATTTGACCAACACTAAAGCTGAATTATTGTTTTGTATAATTTATTTTGTTGTGTTGTACGAATACGTATCCATTCAAATTTGGAAAATCTGAAATATTTTAGATTTATTGTTTAGTTTTGCTATTTTTATCGCATACCAAGAATATTATTTACAATTGTTCCAATTACTATTATTTAAAAAAAAAAATAATTTTATTTTCAATTTATTATTTATTTTTGTTGATATTTGCTCTAAAATATGTTCCCTTTATAATTAGTTTTTACAATTTATTTTGTTAACGTGTTTTTTGCACTTCATTCCGGAAAGCCAATTTTATTAAAGGTCGATAGTTTTTCCCCTCAATCTTGAAACTGTATTAAACGCATTAAATTTCAACAGGTCGATTGTTACATCGTTTGCGTGTCCATTCTTCTTTCACGGCCAGTTACGTTGATTGAGCTTACGCTGCGTTTAGCGTCGGCGATTTGTTAATGCGTCACTTCATTTCAACGAAGAAAAATTCGGGAAATTGTAGATCTCGTAAAAGACCCTTCTTCGTGCACCGATGCAACCAGTAATTCTTCAGTGTCAACGTCGGCATAAAAAACGACAAAAAGCCGTGATTTTCCCCCTAACAATCGACATGTCCACTTTAACACAGTCCGTGTCTCCCTAAATATTCCTCTTTCAATATTTGATATCGTACCCCTGGTCGCCGTCACTGCCAGCTGTGTGGAGTCACACTTCATAACCTGCAGCCTCTATCTCACTAATATCTATAGACGACGGATGATCGAGCGGCGCCGGAGTCGCCTTATTGGAAATTATATATCACTCGAAAGTTCCCAGAACAGTAAGGTGGGGACATTAAGCAATCAATGGCAGGACATACGGTTTGTGTCAACGGTTCCGGTTTTTATCAGAGAGGAAATTCGCCCTACGCTCCCTCGCTAAATTTTATATAAGTATATTATGCAGTCAGAAGTTCTGGTCACGATTCCAGGCAACATCCGGTGCACCTTACATCTAAATCATATTACCAACTTCTGGTGCTTATATTCTCGGAATATGTGTCTTCGACAATTTTCTTTGGATAGCAGTGACGCCAATTCGTTTTAACCTTTTCACTGCGCAATGTTTTTTGAAAATTTTTTTAACTGTGCGCGGTTTGTCAGCTCCTGCGACAATATACGTTCCGAGCAGTTGATCGGTGTTTTGCCTTGGCGTATATTAACGTCTTGAGCACTTGACCGATTAACTAGTTTTACAAATGTTCATAGAGATTTTAATTTTCCACAACGTCAATATATTAAACAAGGTAACATTGAGATGAGAGCTGATTATTATGGTGATATTACCAGGCCCTTAGTTCGTATCTACTTTTAAACTGCGTGGATAAAAAGATGCATGGAATAGATTTCAAATGAATTTTAGTCGTAGACGGATATATACGTTCTGAGCAGGGAACGGTAAAAAAAAATGTATTTAAAAAAATGAAAGCTATTGTGACTGTGTATTTCTAAGAGGTAGATAACCATATTTGTGTCTTCAAAAAATTATGTTTTGAGCAGTTGACCACTTCTTAATCAATGCGAATATATCCGTTCGGAGCAGTTTGAGCGAAATATTATTTTGCGGATTTTTCCGGGCCGAGCAGTGTAAAGGTTAATGACGCATGAAATATTTAATGCAGACGAACGGAGCACATTCGTTTTCTGGAAGAGTGGATAGGAACCAGAAGGGACGCACGATGTAGATAATTACATTAATTGACATAAGTTTTCTCGCTCATATCCGACAAAACCGACAGCCACGACGGGTCAAAAATAAGAAACAAACAGAACTCAACATAAAAAACTAACTGACATTTTTCAAATTGTAATATTACATCACATCACGCTCCTACGAACTTTGTCGGTTTCACAAAAAGATCATT
The DNA here is from genome assembly GCA_029298725.1 of Gnatocerus cornutus. Lineage (NCBI taxonomy): Eukaryota > Metazoa > Arthropoda > Insecta > Coleoptera > Tenebrionidae > Gnatocerus > Gnatocerus cornutus. The sequence goes on from CM055514.1 coordinate 6,302,239, forward strand.
TAAGCTTTCAATTAAATTGTGCTTTAATTAAACAGCAATCATTGAAGTGGGTGTTACGGCGGCGAGGCATCAATGGATTTCAACCAGCATCGGCCTCCAGGAAAGGGGTCACCCACACATGAAAACAGGAAAAACAGAGCTCCCATGCAAGCCAGGTCGGAAAGACAAGGATGTTTACACGAATGAATTAGGGCAAAAAGAAACAAGAAGATTCAACAGTTCGCGGGTGCACGCAAAACAATACAGTTTAATAATAGCCCTTGACATTATCGGACTGTGATTATTTAATTGTGACTTTGCTCTGCAATTATTATTTATCGCATAAATGGAACTCAATGAGGTTTAAAATTAGATTCTCTATTTTTGGTACTGAATTTTTTACGGATTTGTAACATTGAACTTTCCATTAATAAACAACACTCGCCTTTATCGTTGACGTGCTAATTAGCAGCGAAATGAGATTGCTATTTAAAACATTCAACTCTTCTTAGAATCAAGTCAATTTTTTGTAAATTATAACATACTAATGCAGGCTTTTAATGCAAAACAACACTTTAATAAGTAGCTCCAGCGAAAGTAAGTCAATGAAAAAAATAGTTAATTAGAAATTGTTGCAGGAAAAATTATCTGAAGGTTGAGTACTACATAAACGTAGCTGTCATTTTAATCGATAAAATCTTGTCTTAAATCACAGCTCCGCCTTGCATTCCTGAGATATTGTGGAAAAAAAATGCAAGTAGAACAGCAATCCCAGCGAAAATTCTCCGCATTTTAATACAACCGGCTACAAATGGTAATTCAGATTTACTTATTGTGGAAAATTGTCCGTTTTCAGAACTCGGCACAATTGAATACAAACTTTTACCATTAAAATTTGTAATCAGCGTGCATAATCCCAAAGAGTGCAAGTTAATAAAATCACAAAATGCACTTAGGTGCGCGACGCGAATTTCTTCCTGGCCCTGTGTAGGTTTTTTCGCATAATCAGACTTTACGACTTAAGTATAAGCATTAAGTTATCGATCGAATATTTTTCACCCTAATCGTAAATTTCTGTTTTTTTCGTAGCTTCTGCTGTGTCTGGACGGTCTCATGATACCAGAACCGGTACTTCTTGTTTTCAAAATTTTTAAAACTATTTCGGGGTGGATAAAGAACGAGAACATTTGAATAAAAACAGCAAGGGGCCTGTTTCAAGTTACGGAATGTAAGTGTATTGTAAATTTTTAAAGCTTTCAACAGGATATTGGACAGCTGGAACAAAATGACATTATCAGTCGTCGCTTTTTCGACCTCTCGGAGGCATTTGATTGTGTAGATAGAGAGACGCTGCAGGAAATTGCAATCATATGAAGGAAAGGTAAAAGCACTCTGAACATCGTTTCAAGGACCAGAAGAAATTTTATTCAATGTTGTGATATTTTACAACAATAACTGAAAAACTAACTAGGCAAAAATCATTTTATTTGACCCTCTTGAATTGCGGTTGAAATAGTTGAAACAACTATCTCGTAAATAAAATTCCACGGATTACTTACGGTGCTGCAAATGTATAAAAGATTTGAGTGATTTATGAGCGTTTAGTTGAGAACCATTGACGAAAAAGATATCCATCTTACGTTTTCCAGCGCAATTTTGTGGATACAAACTGACCCTCATTCTAAAGTGCTGCGAAAAATTAATACAGAGACAATTGTTCAGCGAATACGAAAATCTCCATTTTCACTTCAGATCAATATTCCGAAAAATATGTGTGTCCATTACCAGTTTCCATAACCTGAATGACACAAATTGAGCTGGTGAAGATTTATTTCCTCTTTGGAACATTTCTAACATCACTCAGGGGTGTAATAATGCAGTCTTTGAAGTAAGCCTGCTATGTGTGGCATGTTAGCATACTGCTTACGTTAAGTGGGTCAGATAGCACCATAAACACCAAACAATTATTGTTCTAGTCCGGAACCTTGCTTGCAGCTTTACAGCTTTACCTAAATCAATTATCAAGTCATTGTCAGAACCGTGTTTTAATGGAGCATTACGTAGACGAGCGAAGATCCAGGAAATTCTAACAAAAACCTCCTGAGCTTTATGTATTACACTGCGCTTAACTAATTGTATATTCTCCACCATTTTCAAACGAAAGAAATGGCGCTTTTAACGCTGCGATTTGTATTTATTAGACTAGAAAATATGCGGAGACACCAAGGATTGCCAAACATAACACTCGAATAATTTTCAAATGGACCAAGCAACGGAAGAGGAAATTGTGCAAGCGCATAGCCTGTCGTTTTTGTGACTTTATAAAAATAATCGCGCTTTGTTGTCGCAATACTCGTATTAATGACTGCAAGGCAAACAACAATACATTTATTTAATAAACGAAGCATATTTTATACTGAAATGAAACCTTTCTTTTTCAACTTATTAGAAATAACTGCAATGGCAGGGGTTGGTTGAGTTTTTGCTGTGAAAGAAAGCAGTACAGTGAGCGTTAAAAATAAATTAGAGAAGTTTTTGGGTTTTATTTGCGCGTATAGGAAAAGTTGTGCCGTCACAGGCGAGCGGGCCGCTTGTTGAGGAATTAGAGTCGAGTTCAATACCGGAAGCATCGCGATAAAAGCATGACCTGCTGCTGGCTGTCGACAAAGCTGCCGGTCCGGATATGCGGAACAAACGACGCGACGCCTCATAAAGTCGATAAGGGAGGAGGTCCCAATCACTTAACTTGCTGGCAGAAGTCACCTGTCTCACAACAAACCTTAACAATTCGGAATTCTCACGCTATCAATTATTTCGTCTCAGTGGAGTGTTTATGTCGTTTTCGGACGTTTTTATTTTACTTAGTACACACAATTCATCCAGAGAACATACATTGTGAGTGTAAAAAATAAATTGCTTTGGCAGCGAACCAATTTCTGAGAATTTCGTATGTTTTATCTTCGAGCTGATGCGTGGATCCCATTTCTAGCTCTATACTTTACGTAAAAAAGCCATCCCATTTTCATATATTTGCCCTTTATTCGATGCATTCTTACACTCGAAATATTTGTCATCGGCCTCTTTCGCACTCTTAACCCCGGCGAAATCAGCCCCAAGCGACCACGACCATCATAACTCATGATTAAGCAGCCACATTAGCGCCATTCTTTCTTATTAAAATTGGACAACGCTCAAGTAATACATTGTCTGAACCGAACTTATTCGGGATAAATGCAACTGCAGCGTTGTGCAGCAATGCTCTGATTGCAAAACGACCTATCTACTAATGAAAATTCAAAGGAGAAAAACTCGCCACTTGTACCAACTATTACTTTGTTTAAGTGGTCGTCATAAATATCCACCATACTTTTACTAAATCTCAGACTAAAGTCGAGCCTGTGCCTTCTGAATTTTGTCAGAATTAATCTTTCCTTTTCTCCTACATATTCTTTGTCGTGGTTTTTACGTCCAATTTCGTAAATGCCCGCTATGCTTTAAAAGCACTTTGTCTTTTGAATTGTCGGAATTTTTTGTAATCCTTGTTCAAGTTGCTGCGAACAACTTTGCACCTTGGATCTGCTTTCTTGCACATCTATTTTACGAAAACTTTTACTGTTGACACACTTTTGTTGTTTCTTCTAGAATTTCAAGTCACAAAACTGAAATTTTTATTATTTACAGGTATTCCTTTCTTAAATTATTTACAGGTAACAAGGATCCACGCCATGAATCTGTCAGTTACAGTAATAGTAGTTAATCAAAAGACCGCGGGGCATAATTTCGATTTATTTTGAACCAAAGACAAATTGCTGCTGCAAATGACTAGATACATGTATGTATGTATATTAATCGTTCGATTTGGCTATTAATTTGGAAGTCACGCTCAAAATTTAAATTATAAATTAAATTAACTTGCTGCTGTCGGCGTTCAATTTGTTTGATACGAAACCGGTTTCCACATGTACCAACCAAAATTAGATACAATTTTATTGGTTTATCTTCTCAAATTTCACCTCAAGATTATCGAAGAGAGTACAGCGAATCGTAATCTGTGAGGTTAGGGTCATGTCTGTTTATCAAAATTAGGCAGTAAATGCTGACGCAATAACTGGGGAGAGTAACTGACAGTATTAATTTTATGTTTACAATGATTGTGGTTTATTTGTCTAAAATTGCATTATTATAGCGTTAATACCTATTACAAGCAAAATAATGTTTAACATTATGTGCCGCTAAATGCGATAGGCACATAGTTTTAATCGAATATAAATTACCTCCTTAATTGGGTGGTTCAATTTGTTTAAAAAAAAATCTTGTGGCAGTTGTAGCCTTTTTAGGTCTGAATTTTGATATCTTGGAGTATCTTTTGAATGTTAAATAGGTTTAGAAACTGAGATTATTTGACATAACTGACGGAATTACCAACCTAATTCAAATTCCAAAGACAGATTGGGAGTATTGTCTGTTTCTAGTGTAATTTGTTTTTAATCAAGCAGATATTTAAACTGATACACATAAAAATTAGTGTCTGGTACCACCTATTCAGAGACCCAGAAAGTTTTCTGAAGTCAATGAAGCATAAAATAAGACGCGGAGCAAAAGTTGGTGCTTCTCCCTCGAATCTGTCTTATAGATTCATCGATGAAATCTGTCTGGAAAGAGAAGTCGTAAGTCAGACGTCGTTCTAAACGATAGCGTTGAAAATTTAACGGCGTCGCCTAATCAGGACAATAGCGTCTGACGGTTATGTAATTCCGCGAATTTCCGTGTTGATAAAGCGCCGTGCGCCTCATCTATATCTGCGTTAGCACCGGGCTAGAGTTGTCGTATCTCCGGACACGTGGATCCGGACGGAGTCTGCGCGAGTTGAGTGCGAAGGGGTAACCGGACTAAAATCAGATTCCGCGTGCCCTCCGGAGCGAAAGCTAGTGTTAGGTGATGCGCTCGGTCACTCGTTGTCATGCCTTCCGCGCTACTCGTGTTGGTGGTGCTGGTCTCCTCTTCACAAGTGCACGGTAAGTGGTAAGCTAGTATGGATATACGTAGCAGCGCCCGGAAAGCATGATCCCCGTCCAATTACCGCAATTACCCTCACTAAATCACTTCATCTAGAAACAGATTAGTCGTTTGCGCGACCGCAACGCTGCTTTATGTCTACTTGTTGGAAAGTTGGGCCGTCTTGGAAGTTGGGGCGACCGCGAAGAACATATTTCACGCAGCCACCGGGCGGAACCTGAGCGCTGAACCGAGCCGTGTAGAACTTCACGCCGACATGAGGCGAGCCCGGAGCCTGGCACCAACCGATCCGGATCTCCGGAGGAATGCTTCGAGGGCTGTCACGAATTATAGCTTCGGCCGGATATAGATTGAGCTTTAGCAATTCTTCGGGGCGTCTTTTCCTTTGGCGACTGTTTGTTCGATGCTTGGCCGCCCTCCAGCAGATGAATTGTGACCATTGCTGCTGCGGCACTGCACCAAAGATCCATTAACCAACCGGAACGGTGTTGCTAAAGTGGTCTTTTCCTTTACAGCCTTTCTCGACTTTGACTATTTTCGGCTGAATTAAAACTCCACGTCACGTTCGAAATTGTCAATTTCGGTCTATTGGCGCGTTTAAAGGAGAAAAATTAACCGATGCGCACGGATATTCTTCGGTTTTTTCGCCAAATCAAATATTCACGTGGGTCGATACGTGTTTGTCGTGTTGACATAAATAACACGAATGTTTTTGTCAGTTAAGGAAAATGTTTTCTGTTCGCATTCACGGAGAGGCGAAAATGCAGCAGAATTACAAACTTGTACAGAAAACACCTACGAAAATTTACACATCAGCGTTTAAAAATTATTGCTATTCTTTATCTTCATAATCTGTCTGTTTCTCAACATTTTCTCATGTCACGTAAAATGGTTTACAATTTTTTATTTTCATAACTTTTTTACCTTGCTGCAATATTTTCGTTATCAAGATTTTTTATTTCTGAAATACTTATTATCCCTTCGAGCGTTCACAATTTCCGTCTGCAGTTTTTCGTTCTATGAACAGTTCAAGTCCTGCTGCTTTTGTCTATGTTAATTAAGATATTTGCAGAAAAATGCGAATGAAATGCTGCCTGAGATAAAGTGTATAAAGTAAAATTTCTTTCTTTTCTTTATTACATACTCAATGTTTGTGCCCTAATTTAAAAATAATTGATATAGTTATGATCGTATAGATTTTTTTTTCTCTTTGTCATATTAAGCTATTTATAAAGAGACATTTTATATTTTAATGGCTTTGCAAAGTTAAATGAAAACTGTTTTTGGTTCAAATTTTGTTTAGCTTTTAAACGAATTAAATATTGATTGTTGACACTAATTGATAAGCATCAAATAAACAAAAGCTAATACTTTATTATTAAAATTTGGTTAATTTTAGATTAAAATTTTGATTAAACTGTTTTTATGCTTTGTATTAAACGATGAATTAATTTACTTTTATATGTTAATTCACTTAAATGCGAAGTTTTAATGTCGCTTTATTCAATCATAAATCAAAGCTTTTTCGCAAAATCACAAGTCATGATGAAATAAACCAACAAAATAATTTTGGCTCAATTAGCAAATACATTTTGTGATTGTACGATTTGGAGGAAAACAGGTCGTATTCATCGAATCGATTTCCCGAAGGATCAATGTTTCTTACGTGATATACCTGCAATTTGTACGTCTAAATAAAGAGACACATATGACTTAGTTGTCGTGTTTGACTGAAATTTTGTTACGTACTCTTTCAAGAAACAAAGAAAAAAGGTTTTGCAGACCATATGTGTATTTCAGCGAACGACGTCCGTCAAATTTGCAAATTCCTCTCAGTTCAAAATGCACAAAAAATACATCAAACTCTCATGAAATTCTCGGTCATTTATTTTTATTTACACAAGCAAAAAAATTAATCAGTCAAAGCTAAAAATTGCGCTGATCACAGCGGTGAAAAATTCGCGAATTCGCTTGGTATATTCCGAATGCAAATGATGGAATGGCCAGTTTGAGCCCTCTTGTTTTTTATTGACCCACGTTGTTAACCTAATTGCGGTACTCAAGCTCGGATATCCGAAAAATTTCAAAGCATGTTTGTGGCATCATTCGTCGGTTTTCAAGAATACCTTTACTAGTTCAATTTGAATAACAATTGTTGTTAAAGTGACCGATTTATCTAACTCGCACTCTAAATCTCATTGACAGTAATTTTGTGGTCGGCCGGAGTTGTTTCCAACTTCCACTAACTAAACTAAATTAATTTGCAGTGCAGTGCTTTGACAACAACAAATTCGTGTCGAAAAGAATGAAAAACAAAGCAGGGTCATCTGTAGTAGCTATTTTTCTTCAATGGAAATCTTGTTAATATCAACCCTACTCATTATGAAATAACGATGTTTGATGAAGACGTGAAGTTGGTTAGGAATGATAGATGACTATGCAGTTCGATATACTTTCCTTCATGCTGGAATACACATGTTTCTTGTAATCGGGGTGTTTTTCTTGTAAGAAACTTTCACAGATGTGGCTGACGTTGCTGTCGAAACTGTACGATTCTGATAAAAGTCAAGCGTGTTCAGTTCATGATTTATCACTCTGTGCATAGTAAAGAAAGGTAATATTACAACTTTTAATATGTTGATTTCTAGATGAAATATTATTCTGTAATAACTGGGCTAACAAAGCGAAAATCTTGTCTCCCTGTCTACGTATAAAATTATTTACTAATATTGAAACTCTTTGTTTAGTTCTGTTTCTTATGAGAGAGTAAAAATCTTTATTTTACCACTAGAAAATCAAATCTTGTTTCCGCCTTTGAACTCAAGAATGTGTTACACATATTTCAACTGTTGCATCTTAACATATTTTATTAAATCACTTGTTTTGCTCAACAATCTTTCTTAACATTTCTAGTCTTGCCATTCATGTTAATTTATGATACTCGAAAGCATTTTGCAGTATTGCAACTTTACGAAGTTGCTCCTTATTTTGCAATCACAAGAATTTAGAATATTTTACCGTAGTAACTACATCTACCTTCCTTCGTTTCGAATGCTTTTTAATGTAGTTTTAAAACTAAAGGAACAAACTTCTTAGATTTAAATAAACAAATCTTCAATCTTTCCTAGTAATATTACGCCATGCTGTAGCTGAAAATAAAAACAGAGTAAAAATGACGTCTGCATCTCATTTAATTTTTATTAGGAAACTCTGTAACTTTGTCTTCATTTGAATATTCGATGACGTTTTTAATTATACTGGATATATTTTGGTTTGGTTTGCTGAGCTCGATAAGTAGCAATCATAACATGACCTCGTTTTTTGTATTAAAAGTTTAGGTTCCACTTGTGAACACTTGAGGATTCAAGTGTTATTTGAGGCAAGTAAACACGTTGGGGCTTTTTACTTATACTGAATTATTTCACTACACGCAAAAGTTTTGGTAGGGTGAAGGTTAACAGTGGCGACGTCACTGATACAACCGAATTGATTGAGAGGTATTGTAAGATCTGTTCGGTATTAGAATAAGTATCATTCGGTTGACATTTTATCTTCTATTTCTTTGCTTTTAAAGTTTTTTCTAAACTTTCTATAAGTACTTCTTATTTGATCATTAAAATACATTTTTTGTCGATTTCAATTTGTTCTTTTAATTTAAGTTTAGACGGGAAAAATTCAGCCTCAGAAAGTAGTTAGCGGGATTGACAAGACGATTCCATATTACATATACAAACAAATAAATAATGAAAGAAGCAGAAATATAAATACTCAAATGATTTTTTTGCGTTAGCTTTACATTTGTTAAAATGGTGGATGCGCCGGGCTAAAATGTTCTTAGACTGTGGGTATTACATTAAAATGTTTTTATCAATGTTAGCGATAATAAAAGCAGCAGTAATAGAAACACACCAGATGTACGAATAATAATATTCATTAACAATATTCTGTATGAAAATGGAAAATAGTGTTCTGCGATTCAGCAATTCATTTCACGTTCATAGTCAGCGTCAAATAATATAAATGCTAACATATGTATCAAATTAAAAATAAAATCAATTTTTATTATATTATGGACATAACGAATAGTATTACGCCCTCTCACGACAGGATTTGCTGTGACCTCTTGTCAGATGCTATTTTTGTTTCACTTCGGATGAAGATATAAACATGCAATGGAAATTTGAGCCATAATCTTTTTTGACAACATGTCAGTTTTTGTAGTAGATTTGCTTTTTTTAGAAACAACATTTTGTTGAATAGCGTAGGTTTTTAACGGAAAAATTTTACGCAACTCCAATGAATTCGTTATTAGAAAAATAAATTTTTAATATAAATATAGCAATATAATAATCCTTTAATTTTTGGTTTTGTTTTGCAAAAAAAGAATTTAGTTTTATGGTGGTTGCTTCCGGTGTATTCACACATGTTCAGTTTCACTCAAACAAAACGAGTTTATTAGAAATCGATTATCCAAATTTGCTCTGGCCTTACTTGAATAATTAAAACTTATTTGTAAATATCTGCTACAAAATTGCTTCGAAAGAATATGTGTAGAATTCTACTTAGTTATCGTTGATTTGTTCAGTTACAAATTGAGATCGACGTCTCAACCTGCTTTTGTGTAATTCGTGATAAATCTTCATTTTGATAAAATAGCTGTGCACCAGATTTTCTCGCATTTATGACCAGAGGTGTTATAAAATTTTATCTGCAGTTTCCCTCTCAACATTTTCCTCTGTTGAAGGATATGTAACCGCCGCGTAAATTTGGTAGAATCTTAAGGTAATTCCAAGTCGAAGTAGCTGCATTATTAATTCGGGTAACTCGTACGTGAGTTGTTTTTTGCTTGCGATCCAGATTTGGAGGAAGATCTGGGAAGAATGATTTTATAGCGTCAGTGGGTTTAATTTAATTTAATACTAGAGCGAGTCCTACTTATTAATGAGTTCGGTAATTACGCCGTTTAATAAGATGTCGTTGGAAGGGTGACAGTTCTGTTATCTGTCGCTTTACTTAGTATTCAACACCGAAGACTCATATCGTTTAGTCTTCAGAAGCCGTGATTTGTTTTGATTACGAGTGGATCCAAAGTCAGACTGTGTTATGATTATGAAAGGTTTCGTCTATATTGCAGGCTCATTAATATTCGTAGCGAGCATAACCCATCATGTCGGCCTCACCTCCGTTCTTTGATTGATGAGCTCCGTAGCGACCAATCTTCTCGCAAAATGTAAACGAACACAAATTGGCCAAGGACTGCGAAGTGGTCTTACCTGCTTGATTTAGAGGGTGGATCGATGTCTGTCCTAATAACATTTTGAAAAATGCATCTTTGCAACGAGCTCCGTCCAATTTGCCAGCGATAAATCATCGAAACAGATTAGAGCAGCTCATATTACTACGTCAGTCCGAGCGAAACGCACAACTTTCGGACGCTTAATATCAGACTTTCTCTGTATCCCATAATGAGCTGTTCAGTGGCGTGGAAAATGAACTGGAGAACTCACAGCCGCCATTATACGGGAGGCAGGTGCGCCGCCTCACTGCGACCTCTTGCCTATTCATCCTTCCGATGTTTTATTTATCTTACTAATTATAATTACATGCCTCCAAACTTTTAACACTTGATTCTAATTCGCAACCTCCAATCTTTTTACTTGCGCTATTTTAATTTTCACTGTTTTACTTACAAACCTCGGGAAAAGTTGCGCGTAAAGTTCATTTTTCGAATGAGACGGTGGCGTTTTCAAATTAAGTCATTAGCACACACGTATCTTCGGCTTTACGCTCCACAAACCATAACACTATATTCGGGGCACGCTCTCTAGGTACCTTTCAACATAAATCAGTATATTCTCCGAAGGTTTTAAGGGGTCACCACGTAATACCTCTTCTTTTACTGCACAAAAAAGGAACAATTTTTCATAGTTATGATATCTCTACTTGATTATCGAAGAAACCTTATTGTCTAAAAGCTGGAAATTTTCCTACAGTTATAAACAAAAGAATGAAGTTAGAAAGACGGGATTGGCAATTATCATATACATGGTCCACTCCCAAACTCGACTTTAATTTTAAAGATAAAATTTTGAAAATTTGCATACGCTCACAGTTGACAAAGCTCTAGAAGCTGACGCAAAAATTCGTTTTTTATCACTGATAGTTTTGGAGTCGCGACGCCTTAAAAATGTAACTTCTTAAAAATGTAACTTTTAGTTAATTGTGAGGGTTTGTAATATCAATCCCTAATTTAATTTTTTTCAATATAAATGTGTTAAAAATATCTCAGTTGTCATTTTAGATTCAATGCAAATTTTCTTTAAAAATTGAGAAAAAAATGCTGTTTTATCAAATTAGTTTCCAATTTTATTACGTCAAAATTGGGAACTACGTTTACACCCATCTGTCAACATCTTGTGTCACAAATGACATCTATCCTTTGGTCCGCTTTAGATTGTAACAAAATTCTTACTTGGTGAAATTGTCGCTTTGTCGATGTTAATTAACGATTTCTAGTGTCCATAAAGTGCAACATGCCCGTGTTGATCAAAATTAACCTTTATAAGAGTGAATGAAGTGACTTGCGAAATTTTGGTGTAAACGTAGTTTGCTACTGCGCTATCATAATTTTGAAAACAGCGTTTTTTTCGCAAATTTAAAACTCAATTATTTGTATTACAGTTAAGTTGGAAAAAAATTGAATTTGCGAATATTACCGCAAAAACTCAAAAATCGCTGAAAATTATACTTTTTAGGCATCGCGGCGCCAACCAAACTGTGATAAAAAACCAAATTTTTTCGTCAGCGTTTAAAGCTTTGTCGACTATGAACGTATGCAAAATTTCTAAAATTTTATTTTTAAAATTAAATATGATTTTAGGGATGGACACAAGTGTTGCCTGACCCTGTATATAACGTCGTTAAATAATTTCAAATGGACTTTAATATCTTACATGTATTCATACTGTCGGTAATGATCAGTTATTATTTATAAACTTTTTGAAAGTCTCTAGCTGCCATTAAAACAGGCTTAAAAATTATCTAGTACTTTTCATTCTCTATAATGATTGCACTAATGAAGCTAACTTTCATCTATCTCATTTACGTTTGACTAAGTGAAGGACTAACCAGCACAACGTAACCCAGTTAGCGCAATTAAATTCCATCGTGATCAATTTTCTTGCAATTGTATACCACAGTGTTGCGGTCGGAATACCACATTACAATAGGTCTCACCGGTGCATAGTATTTATTGTATTAACACCGAAGTATAGTCGGATAATTTTGCAGCTAATTGGTTAATAAAGGAGCGATTTGCGCTGGTTGAAAAAATTCAATGTTCAGATTAAATTCTGATTAGTTCGTTAATAAAAGTCTATAGATTTCAGTGTAATGCTCACTAATGAGAGGGCAATAGTTTCTGTTTACAAACATACATGCTGCAACTTTATTACCGCATAGTGACCAAACCACACTAAACTAAAATGTAGGCTGTCAACACACATGTTGTTGTATTTAAAGGATCAATACCAGATATCGCATCCTCCATTCAATTCTCTTACTGGTTGTACCTACATTAATTTTTCCTCGATTAAAGTGTTTGCTTCTCTCGCATTACGGGGTGCCTGGTTATGCACTTCAACAGACTGAAAAATTCAATAAACGCGATTAAATACTTTCCCGTCGATTTATTAATAGTTTTGAAAATTAGTTACTGCGTATTTATTAACACATCGCTGATTTATTTCATTGTATCAATGAAAATGTGCTGTTAAACTTCCAGTTATTTTGGTTCACTAGTTTATTTTGTTTAAATAAATTAGACCATTACGTGCTACATTAGACTGCTAGTCAATTTGTTGATGAGTTTTTATACTTCAAGATGCTAGTCACGAGGTAATAACGCTTACACTAAATTTTTACCGCAGCGAACTTTTTAATTACTTTTCTGTGGATGCTTCAAAATGGCTGCAGTAATCACTTCGGTTTGGTTTCGTGCATAAAGTTTGAAATGTTCTCGACCCACTTCTTTTTATTATAAAAAGAAGCTCTGTATACATTTTTATTTATGTTTGCGTTGAGAGTTGTTAACATTAAATCATAATTATATTTCGTTAAATGATTTGGGGAGCTGAAGAAAAGAGAAGAGACGCTATACAGTTTTATGGGCAGATGGTAACAAAACGTTTTGTATTGGGTTTTGTTTATTTAAGTGACTAGAATATTACAGACCATAATGAGAGGTTTTGTTTGCTCGTGAAAAATAGATCAGTCAAGTTTTCGTCACTTGAATACAGTCCATTCATTGATAAAATCAATTCTCAGTTTGGCAGGTAGAAGCATACCGCAGCACTTTTTTATTTCTTTGTGTACAAAATAAAAATTTCAACCAAAATTCAAAAAGTAAGCAGATTACATTTATTAAAGTAATTTGATTTCTTTTAGTTCTGTTAAAGATCAGTTTCGATTCGGTTATAATTGACACTTGAATTTAAGTAACGGAACCAGGAGAGGGTTGTAAATCTGGCCTTTATCGGTTCCGCAATTAAAAGTTTCGCCGGAGGTTGTTTCGAGGACCGGCAAACCGTAACATTCTCGGTAAGAAAGTGATATTTCACACAAGTGCTTTATTGTAGCTCCGCCGCTGGATGTTTAATAAAAAGGAGTTGTTTATGGCAGTTTGGATTCATTTGTTAATTTCGTCAAGCGTCGGCGTTGGCCTCCGATGGGTTGCTTTATAGTTCCGGGGATCGAAAGCTAGAGAGAAACATTTGGCTTGGTTTCAAATTGCTGCGTTGCTGATAACAGCAAACCGGCGTGATATCTCCGCTTCGTCTGATGGGGGTGGAGGTTTTTATAACAAGAATTTTGTTCGATCCGCGAGGGTGCTGATGGACTCGATAAGGGCAGAGTTGTATGCAGCAGTTGCTGACAACATCAACCGAAAATGTCCACTCGGAAACTACCCGCCTTCTAAATAAAAACCTCGCAAATTAAGTGCGCAAATCAAAGATTAAAGTCGTAGCTTGCGGTCGATAGCACATACCCTCACATTCCAACTTCTAAATTGGAAGGGATGTCTTATTGCGAACTCACTTCTCTAATTATATTCCACTTCGCCTAATCATATTATCTGCTTTGGCTTTATGCCTATCTTTCATGGCTACCAATTAAACTATTTACTTACCTTATTACGCCAACAATGCAGACACTCGTGTTTGATGCCAAAAATATTCAAGAAGTTTTGTTACAACTTCACCAAATGAAATCTCGAACATACATCCACTTCTACCCCTACTTCTAATTGTAACCACCAAGTTCTTAGACCTACTTCAGCGGTTAATTTATGGATGTAACTTTCAAGCTCTTAAGCGTAATTATTGCAAAAGTGAAATTAATGGCTTCTGGAGACGCTTCACTCTGTTTTTGTTTACGCGAATATCATACCATGATTATTATAATCGGCGAAACTTCAAGAAACACGCAACATCGCAAACTTTCTTTCCGACTTTTCATCTCAAAATCTTAATTCCAACAGCAGAGCGATGTCAAACACTCACAATCCCGATTCATCATTAATTCCGCGTTTTCATTAACTTCATCTTTCACAGAGATTTTTATTAGTCGCGACAATAGAATAACTTGTTTGATGTAATCGTAGAGGCAGATTCACACTGTCAGGAAAATTCCTTTCATATTAAATTCCTAAATAATTTAATTCACGTTGTAGGGAAGGCGCGTCGGTACTTTTGTCATTAATTTACTTTTTACGACTGACATAACGCGCGACTTCCTGTTAACAAACTTATTAAGACCCAGATTTCGCTAAAATGTTCATGAGTTGGGATGGTAGTAAATTGGTGGAGGCGCCGGGCAAATTTACCTGTTGTGGAGTGAAAAACGGCTTGTCGAAAATTATTCAAATGCCGCTGTGAGTTATTTAAATGAAATTAAAGTTGCTGTAAAAAATGTCGTACGGCCCGAAGAAGCCGCTTTAAAATTCAAATGAATTTTGTTTTTCTCCACATAGCCAGGAGTTGGAGAAAATTAAGGAAATAAAATACGGAGAATGTAGTAAGCCAGTTAAACGCTTTTTCTCTCAACATTTTTGCTTGTTTATGAATTTTAATGATTATTCAATAACCTTCGTCAAGTAACTAATTTTTGAGCGAGGTGTTATTGCTTTCATTTCAAACTTGGGCATTTATTTGCATATTGTTCGCTTAACTAGTTTAAATTTTAGCTCAATTTTTTAAAATAGATGGCTTGTGTTAAATTACAATTAAACAGCCGCGTACAAATGATTTGTGTTTCGACCATTAACCGCAACACTCTGAAACTGACCTAGTAAATGCGATAATTGTTCGGAATGGAAATTCGACACATATTTGCAGGTGCTTCTGGAAAATAAAGTGACGGTGTTTTATCAGATGGAATATGGGAATTTCTATTTTGTTTTATTAAATAATAAATAACAAAAATGTTCAGTGAGTATTTTTCCGGATTACAACTTGATCTAAAGGAAAATTTTCCGTTCTTATTTTGTTCTAAGACATTTTCTTTCACGCGCTAAATATTTTTCATAAATTACGTCATTTAAAAGTAACAATTTTATTCCCAGAGGCTTACCAAATGTAACCTTTGAATTAATTCAATTTCGCTTCTGGTAATACGAAAGAAAATTCGTAGATTTACTTATTGTGAATTTCTGATGACAAGTCTGTTTACACCAAGACTTTGACTAATTAAAATTACGCCTGCAGCAACAATGAAATATTAAACGAATTTCCGTTTATGAAGTTACACAGCATATACAACATTATCGGCAGTTTAACTTAGCTTTTAAAGCTCGGGTATTAAGTATTTACGAGCTTAAAATTAACAGCTACGTTTGCTAAACGTTGAAGATAAACGCTTAGAAAAGCCACGCATAACTTGCGGACAACCAATTATGGGGCAACTAAGCAAAGGGTTGTTTGTAATAATTGTATTGTGTGGTGGTTCTTTGACGTATCTTGTACTTACGCATTCTGTCCTGTGTAATAATTTTGCTAGATTTTGTGAGATATAAATCAGGAGTAAAATGTATTTTTTTTTTATTTAAAAAAAATCAGTTTTCCGCACGACTCGTTTGTTATAATTCCCAACAAAAGTTGAAATATGACTGCGACAGGGAGTGTTGTGTGTCAGATTATGTAAATCTTAAAAATATCTAAAAGACAAAACTAACACTCTTGAGATTTCTAAACGGAGGTGCAAGATTGCGCCAACTCATAATTCTTGCACCTAATATGCAAAGCAGCACTGCAGAGTCGGTAACCTCCAGCCTCAATAATTTCTGCACACTAAAGTTTTAAGCTCTAGCTTTTAAAATAAAGAAAGATATAACAAACTGCTAACTATCGCCAAATTCTACACAAGCTTAATTTTAAAGCAGTTGTGCCAAAGTTTTACATCTAGTAAGGAATAGAATATTCAAAGTTTTGAAAAAAGTTGTTGTAAAATGATATTTTGAGTTAAACCGTAAAGTTTGCGCTCATGATTTGAATACTTACATAAAAAGCGTTTATTTAAAATGAAACGAGGGGGGCAGTAAGATAATTCCGGCGTTCCAACTGTTTACAAGGCAATTTATTTTTAGTAGGAAACTCAAGAGGAATTAACTTAAAGCGCCTACTTCGGCAAGTTTAACTCTTTGTAAGGGGAAGGAACAGAAGACTTGAAGTTTCATGTTGATATCAGTTGAACTTGAGTGGACATAGTTTTCCGTTGAACCCTTTTTTTGTGACAGACAGTATATTTGGTTTTTATATGTCCCAGAATATTCCTTTGTTTGCATATGGGATTAGGGAGCAATTCTGATTCTTTTTCTGTTGTTTCAGGGAGGCACGTGAGGAACACGGAGTCGAACGGCATATCAGTTCTTGGAGAATTTAATCACGGTAAGTCGTTATCATAACTATAACTGTTAAGTAGGATAATAAGTATAATACCTGAGTCTCACGTATATGAGTTTGGAAGAAAAAAAGCCCGCTATTGCTTTCATATAAAGGTTTTATATGGTATAATAAAAAGGGAAACGAGATTAAGGCGAAGGTTGCGAACTGGAATGGTCTAATGCAGGCAGCACATTGAATACACAATGCTGACCCTCCCCGTTGGCTGTAGGGATTAACCCCTCTGTGGACAAATGCTCGACATTGATTGAACATTGCTTGATAGCAACCAGTTCCAAACAATAATCTCACTTTATCCTTTATTTACCGGAAAAACACTCGCCGGATTTCCATCCGATCACAAAGTCTATGCACTCGTATAATCCGAACGCCACAAGAATTTAAATCCACCATTTACAAATTAAAAAGTATACTGCGTAGAACTAGAAATTTCACGCTTTGTGTATGCGAAAAATAACTACACGTTAAACAAAGACAAGTGAAATTATAGGGTAGTTTATAATTACCCAGTCATCTAATTTACATGCATATTGAATTTTATAAAATTTTAATTATCAAGCACAAAACTGCTGGAAATCTGAAAAAATTTCAGACAATTTATTTCTTTGTTTGAAAAATTTTAAATTCTCTATATATAAAATGCAGAGTTTAAAGTTAATTGGCTAAGAAAGGAGCTTCGCTTCTAAATTTAGAATTTACAAATATAGCTCGAAATACAAAACAAGATTAATCATAGAGTAAAGATCAATATTTGGTCGAGCAAAGTCTAAAATAATGCCGAAGCATGATAAAAACTGCGATGCAGTTCAACACTAAACACAAACAAATGTCTGATAAATTTATTAAATACTGCCGAAACAATTTAACTTTCTTAAATTTGACGAATCTGGGAATTTATAACAATATAGAAAGAAATCCATTAAGAAACTATTAAGAAAATCTAGGCGATCTCAAAAACATAAAATGAAAAATAGCATGCAGACATGCAATCACAAGAGCTCAAAATGAACGATGAGGTGTTGTTTTCCATTAAAGTGTGTATTTATTAATTATGGAAATCATTAAAAGCAAGTCTAATATAAAACAGTACTGAAAACATGGTTTAATTGGAAATTAAAATTGAAAATTAATTATAACTAATGAATGTAAATTAGCATGTAGGTAGCTGCAGACGTAATTAAATTAGAGAACAAAAAATTTGTGAACCACAATTTTTTCGACAATATGATCCTCCAGTTTATCCTAAAAATGAAGTTGGAGTTACTTAGAAAAACCTTACTTGATAATCAATCTTTTTGTCTGTTGGGAATTACATCACTCTAACTTCTACAGCTTAACAATAATATTAATAGAAAAACGGCAAACTTGTGTTTAAATACAAACTACTTCTGAGGAGGTACAATCACTAAATGTAGCGTATGTAACACTAACACGAGCTTTGCTTTTTAGTAACGAGAATGAATTCATTAAAAACTAGATACTAGTAACAGTGGGCTGCCTAATGCTTTCCGTAAAAAGCTTGCAGTGTTATTAATTTACGATGAGCCATCATTGCTTATAAAATGGCTTTTACCCAGCCCCCACTTACGAAGCTTAATTCCCAAGAGCAACACTTTGTACGAAACCTTCTTACAACTAGTCCGTTTATATTTCCACCGTTTTCCGAGCTCGTGACGTTCGCGCGTTTCGACCGTTATATCGGTGAAACGTTCTCCTACCAACACTACAAATAATAATAACAATAGCCGTCCCGTCCCACTAAAAGACACCCTGTATGCTTATATGGAGTTCGCTACATCCAAAAAGCCTTACTTACCCAAACGGTTTGTAAATGGTCTACATCTCCATTGTCCCCGTCTAAAACTGCTTTAATTTAATTTCGGTTTTTCTTCGTCTTTATTGTACGCTGGAATTGACTATTCAAGGCGAACCATTTAGAAGTACAGAAACTTCCGATAGTTAACGTCGTCGATAAGGACCTTAGTTATTAGGTGTTTCATTGTCGCCCTTCGACCCTTGACTAAATTAAAGTGCAGCGAAACTTTACAACCAAACTTTTTTTAGCTAAATTCTGTCGATTAATGTAATTGGTGGAGACACGTGTTTCGCCACACGCAAACCAGGCACGTGGTGGCTAATAAACGAAAGCGTAAAATTGTTTACAAGACAATGACCAGGGGTGAAGCGGTGCTTTTAAATCGAATTTCTTCAAAACGAGATATAACAAAGTCAATTTGTGAAAAGGATCTTACAGGATGGCAGAGACAGACCCTTCGCTACGTTGTGCGATAAAAACTTTATTGCATTTTCACTGAATTAAAATAATTCTGGAGGAAATTAACTTAAATTCACACGGCGAGTTTAGCTAAAGACAGCTGACTTCTTTGCTTTTTGTGAACATTAACAGATAACATTAAGTTGTTAGATTTACTGGGAAATGGGGCCAATTTTCTTTGGAGATTTAGGGGTTCTTGTGGGCGGTTCAACTGTGCATGCACAAAAACAGGTCGCTATTGTTGCTCATTTAAGTAGCAATATTTTTGAAAAATCAGGCGAGCTGACAGTGTTTTACAGGTTAAATTAGAGTTGTGTAATTTAGAGTCCTCAACTACCAGTAAACCACAAAACAATTAAACCTTCGCAAATGCATTTGTAGTTCAGACCCCATGAAAGGCAGTATGTAATTGCTAACCGACTTTCTCAAAGTCTAAAGGGCTTAAGAATCTAGCCACTCGCATCACATAATTCAGGCTACAATTATTATAATAGTAAAATAAGTAAAAGACAATTAAATTTAAAATAACGGTAAAATTGAAAGCTCCACGTGAAAAAGTAGCAGAGGTTAGGATTTTGTGCAAAATTCTGCATTAAACAAGCACTAATAACTTAAGTACTTAAGTTCAGTTTCACCAAAAAACAAAATTTTGTTCTACAAATAAGCGAGATACATTTACATGTATTAGTCAAAGCGTTTTTTGAGTAGATTTTCGGAGCACAACCAACGTTTAATATCTTTCAGTTCGTCATTATTTGAAACAATACCTTAAAATTCACCAATTGACTAAATCTTAGATCGGTCACCTAGTTGAAAGAGGTAGTCAAAAAAACAAAATTTCAAATTTGTTCATCGTTTAAGTCATAAAAATTTCAAAAATATAATTCGATCGCACTTCTGATCGGCCATAACTGAGTTATCTGTTGTCATACTTGAGTCTTGAGCACGGATTTTGAATCTAGGCGAAATTCTGCATTGAATGAGTATCTACTCCTATAACTTAAGGTTGCTCCAAAAATAAGCGATATCGACCAAAGTAAATGTACATAGTTTTAGTCGAGAAATGCAGCTGGAATCATAAACGTTTTTTCATCGTTTTATAAAGATCATTTTAGTTTCTTGTTTTGTGCAGATACAAGCGTTTTAATAGTGCCTAAGTGTAGTAATCAATCACACATGTTTGCTAGTTGTTTTCCGAGCGGTGTTTACACTTGTTAAATTTCAGGATTTAAATTTCGATGAGAACATGCATGTTTCTAATAAATATGCTGATACTACGGCTCTAATTAAAATGGATAATAAACTTGGCAAAAACGTACTTAAAAGTTGGAAATTTTGAGAGATTTTATTTAGAAAACGTATTGAACTATTTGCACTAAAATTATAAGATATTGTAAGTAGATTAAGCAGTCTATTTTAAGACTTCCTAACTAGAATTACAAAGAGTTACAAAGAGCTTAATCAATTTCTTACTAGACAGATTGTGGTGTTGAATATTGTACAAGTTTGTAAATAAGCCAATACTTTATAGATTCTCAGATTAAATATAAATCTAATGTATCTAATTTTAAGCATTGAGTAAAGAGTTTTTGTTTCTCCTGTGAATGTCTGGTCAGGAGACAACTTTAGAATAAGGGATCGACTACAATATTCAGGTTATACAAAGTTTGATCTTAACTTCAGCTGATAAGGATTCATGACAGATCTAGAATCCTCTCAGTTTGGCAAGAGATTCTTGGAGAAGATTATTTACCTTACATCAGAGTCAAAATGAAAACCCAGATACTCCGTGAAATAACTTGGGATTAATTGCACTTGATTGACTGTTATAGGTTATTTTAGTTTTTTTTAGTTGCTTCTCCAAATAGCAGGGTTTATTTGTACATTTAATTGCCAACAACATCGTTCATAGTTTTACATCATTTGAATAATTACTGAAATTATTAAACAATTGTAATAATATAGTAATAGAGATATAGGTACATTTTAGGCAGTTGTGGAGTATATTTATTTTCATACTGACAAGGTAGATTCAGCACCTATTAAACATTCAAATAATGCGACTCTTTATAGGTACACGACATTACACTTCATTAATTCATGTTTATTGAATTCAAAATAATATCATGTGGGTTTATGTCTAAAAATAGAGTTTTGAGGTATTCAAATCTTTCAGTTCATTTGATCGAAAATTAATGTTTAGAATAGAAATTTTAACTTGTATTCCGACGATCTTTTCAATGCTGTTTTGACTACAGTTATCTGCTGATCTGAAAGTCAGAATAATTATTTATTTATATAATTTGGCGGTAACGGTAGGGCAATTTTATTTATTGACAGAACTGGAAATTAATAAACTTTTGAATAAATCTGACTTATCAATTTTATATTGCACAACACATAAATATAGGTAACGTAAATTTGGGTAAAAACTCAAATATATGTTTTATTTTCTCTCTTGTTTAAAGTAGAAAGAAGTTTGTTAATACATTTCAAGCGCATGTAGTTTGAGCGAAAGTGAAACGAACCCGCCTCAAGCCAAAGTGTATATAATATAAAGATTATGGGCAAGTTATCGTGAAAATGGTAATGCTAGCTGAAGACACTGAAGTCTCTTACGTACCTCGGCTTTAAGGGTTGTTATTTTCAGATGAAGGCGTGGTGCATTTAAATTGCATAGTATCTAAATATTGAACATGAAGAATCTTTCAGTATTTTGCTGGGGTAGTTTCTGCTAACGACTGCTCAATTTTTGTTCCAATTAACCACGTAATTAGGCATCAACTAAATTTTGCAAGAGTTATGTTCGCACAACCAAAACGCAAACGCGGTTAATTTGATAACTACTCTATTATGTAGATTAAACTACGGGCTTTGAAGGCTCATTTACTAAACGAGTTTAAAACAATACGTGCAATGCGGTCATAGTAGTATGAGTTTTCTTAGAAGATTTTTTTTTATAAGGAAATGTCGTAAATTAAGTATGTGGCGATAGGTAGATAAGTCTTCATGCTAGTGCTTTTTAAATACGGTTTTTACAACTTTTTTGGTTTTTACGGGCTCTTTTTATGTAGTGATTTTTTTACGGACATGAGATAAGATATCCTCTAGGAACCGCTAGACGAGTAATGCGGCGGAATTGAGGGACGAGATAACGTTTTAGTATTATACCCTTATACAGACGTTTCCAATCATTTTAAGTAAAATTTAATGATCATCGGTATTTGGTTTTAATGAAGGTACAAACAAGATTAATTTGGACGCTCAGGTACCAAATTAAAATTTCGCATTTGATAGCAGTAAAGAAAGTTTAATAACTGTTGATGCTTAATGAAGAGCTTTTGTTTTTGCGTTGAATACCTCGGAATTTATTGACAAATTTCTGTATTCAATTTCCGTAATTTCGTGAATCATTATCGTAACATAAAATTGATAATCATTAGTTATTTGGGCGCATCAATATGAATTTAGTCTTTTGTGCTAAAAATGTCGAATGATCCGTATCTTTAGTTATTTGTGGACTCCGGGCATATTTGCGTTGATAACTTCCGGGCGAAATAGAGCGTTCCGGGGCGTATTTGATAGCACTCCGTTTCCGGGCGACGTCCGACGTCTTAATATGTACGGAAGAGACCAGATTATAGCGGTGAAAAAGAAACACACAACGGAGTTTTCGAAACGATGTTCGTTTCGAGATGGTCGCGCTCGACCAACTCTCCGATTTTCCGGTAGTCCGGAGTCGCGGGATCGTTTCGCAGACCCTTATCATTCTATTAGTGCGTAAACCATGAGCCTGAAAATGTTGCCGTATTTTCATCATCTTTCCGCAACTTCAGCATATTCATATTTTTTATCCAATTCCGGGCGTCTTTGAATGGAGGGTTGCGAACAAAATGGTGAACTTAATTTAATTGTTGTTTTCGAGTCTTTTTCCGCGAACAAAGGAATATGCCAATCGTGGATGTAATCGGAAAATTCATCATTTGCACATCTTTACATTTCACGGTTTAACAATCTAAATCTTTTCGAAGGAGATATCTGTGAATGTGCATGCAGAAAATCTACTTTTGTTATAGTTTTTTCGTTACAATTTGTGTAATTGTTAGCTTTGTGTGTTTTCTTTTCAACTCAAACATTCACAAGCGGGGATTTTCTCTTACACAAAGAATAAGGGCTCGAAAATCCAACTATTTATTTTTGTATTAAATTGCTAGTGTATTTTAGTACAATATTTTCACTATTTTTGCATTAGGAGAAATAAGATGGACTTTTTTCGTGATTGTGTACAATGCTCGATATATCTACATAAAGATAATTGAACAATTTGCATATCAAGTGCCTATAACAAATTTCCTTCGTGCTTGAAGTGATTTAAAGAAAATTTCTTATTCTGACTAAAGTGTGCCTACCATTTTAATGTCGGCCCGAAATTGCCCAAACTGAAGACAGGGTACCCCGCATATATATGAAAATAATGAAAATTAGAAATAAAAGTCAATTAAACTGCTGTCATTTCCACAAAGGGTAGAATATTAGACGTCTCAGTTTATACATTATGACTACAGAGCACGTTGTTTTTCGATCAAAATTACGAATTCTTTAAAATTAATTGAAATATGAAGAGCTATTTAAATGGCCAACAGAACTTTTCATTTATTGTTTTAATTGAATTCGTGACCAGAAATTCTTTTGTTGTAAATGTTAAATTAAAGTTAGGTTGCGGTAGCATAAAAATGTCTTTCAAACTGTGGTAACCACACACTCCAGGAATGTTTGTTTCCTTTATCTTCCTTCGGATCCTAATGTAAAATGGAAATTCGGCGAATAAGTTATGCAATTAATTACACAGCTTAACTAAGTTAGATTTTATATTAGCATTTTGATAATCGGCGTCGCTCCTAAATGATTCCGTTTATTGACTGCGAATGAAGTCTTCCAGCTTTGATATTCGTATTTCGAACCGAGCCAAGACAGTGTGTGTATTTTTGAAGCTTAGAAGAGCACTTTAAATGCACTGCTTTATCCTCTTATACATAAGTACGAGCAAATTTCATTTTGTCAGCGCATTGGCGCTTACATAATTCATGAAGTATCTTTTTCCGTTCTGGGAATCTATTTTCAGGTTGTAATACAAGTAGCTTGCAGTCTTTTAATGAACACTAATCATTTTCTTAAAACCGTTTTTAACATTCCGCGAGCCGGGATTTATCATATTGAAGTAAATCTTTAGTAATTTACAATTGAGTGCGCGTATTTGTAAACATAATAACAACATAAAACTTCAAAAGGATTATACACTTTAGAAAAATGGGGTCACAAATAATGTCTGTTATTCTTCATTTCAACTTGACAGTAACACTAAAAGCAGATAAAAGCAGTTGCTAAAATTCATTTATAATTTTGCTTCAGACAACTAAAAAATTATGTCATTAAATCGCGTGTGGTTTTCTTTACTGTCGTTTACGTAAACAAAACTAAACTAAGTCTTTCTTGGTGATTGATTGAGACATATTTAATTTTTGTAGAAGGAAATTTATGGTTTATACTTGTTTTCTACTTTTGGTAATGTTTACTTATTTAAATAAAATTTGGGAGGCACATTAATGCATTAGTGTATTGGTAATTTGTTTGATTTGATTCTTTTCATACTCAATTCTTTCTATTTATTGCTTTGGTAATACTCCGAAGTAATTTATTATTGTCATTAGCTGCACTACTTTTTAGATTGCTGGCAATTATGCAAATTATGGCAAAGAATTAATTAAAATATACTGACTTTTATGTCTGCTTTGACGTCGCACCAAATTTTATACAAAGTTTCCTTTTTTTCCGTTTAGTTTGGTATCTATGGTTTGTGTAATGGCTCGATGAAAACAATTTTGCCACAATTTTAAAATTGAATTATTTTTTCTATTCAAGCAATTTATTTTATTTATTTATTTATTTTTAATTTTCTAAACAAACAAGGCAAATTGCGACCCCTCTATGGTTCATTTACTTTAAATATATTTATTTATTAAAAAAAATACAGTAAATTTTATAATTAGTTAGAAAAAACATCAAATTAATAAATTATGCCACTCATCTTGCACTTCGACATCATTAGTGCATAAGTAGTAGTACGCCCATTCTCTCCATAACACGCACGATATTTAAAGTAAGCAAATTCAAAACTCCCGCCACCAACCCTGTTGGTAGGCCTGCTTACTGGCGGTTCTGTCATTCTTCATTTTCGTGCCATAACACGTTCACGTTTTTTTCCCGAGTTTGAAGAAATTTGCCAACAAACGTTAGGCAATGGGAAAATATCGTGGCTACAGTTCGAGTTGCAGTCCGTTCCCAGGAGCGAGAGAGCACAGCGAACGTGGTCAGAAATTTCATCATCTAGAAAATGAGTTTATGTTGCGGCGTCTTCAGGAATTTGACGACACTCTTCGGACTTTCTTGACTCCAGGGTCGTCCCAGAGAGAACACAATTGCGCCTTCTTCTTTTGGAGAATTGCGTTGCAACTTCAGGTTTTCCTGTAGGTTGCGGTGTACTTTTTCGTATACCTTTCCAGTAGACATCGTGGCCACAGTTCGAGTTGCAGTCCGTCTCCAGGAGCGAGAGAGGACAGCGAACTTGGTCAGAAATTGCATCATCTAGAAACTGAGAAAAAACACAATTGCTCGTTCTTCTTATGGAGATTTGCGTTGCAACTTGCAGGTTATCCTGTCGGTTGCGGTGTGCGTTTTCATATGCCTTTTCCAGCAGACATCGTGGCCACAGTTCGAGTCGCAGTCGGTCTCCAGGAACGAGAGAGAACAGCGAACTCGTCAGAAATTTCATCGTCTAGAAAAAGAGGTTATGTTGCGGCGTCTTCAGGAATCTTCGGACTTCCTTGATTCCAGGCTCGTTGCAGAATGAACGCAATTGCGCTTTCTTCTTGTGGAGAATTGCGTTGGAACAGGTTTTCCTGTTGGTTACGGTGTACGTTTTCGAATACCTTTCCAGCGTTGTCTGATTTGCGCCTTCTTATGAAGAATTGCGTTGCAACTTGCAGGTTTTCCAATTGATTGCGGTGTATGTTTTCGTATGCCGTAGCAGCGTTGTCTGAACAAGGTGACCTTTCTTTACTGTTGTAAAATTGAAAAATTGCGCTGAAAAATTGCTGATTGCGGAGTTCGTTTTACGTTACTGAGATTATCTTCTTTAGAGTTGCATTCTTATAGAGAATTGCGTTGCAACTTGGAGGTTGTCCTGCTGGTTGCGGTACGTTACTGAGACTATCCTAACGGATGAGGTGAGCCCGAGGATGCGCCTGTTTTAGAGTAAGAAGTGTTGTCACTTCTTGTGCAGATGCCAGTTGGGGCGTCAACGATAGGTAATCCTATTGCAAAAATTTGTCGGCGTGTTGGGCTTCCATTCTAACACAAGGTTTGCCTTCTGTATCTCGCTCCGCTTTGGTCCCAAATACCCATTGGATGGTAATTGTCCGTTGTTCAACGCGCAAAGATCCAATCCAGAATTAGTCGTCTGTGTCCTTGACAGGCTAATCCATCGCGACACTCGTTAAGCTGGACTGCAAGATCAGATGGGGCGGCCTTCTTCAATATCAAACGGTTTTATACCACCTATTGCAAAAGGAGGGGAGGGGCGACAGTGATGTGCAAATTATAGGATGATTATAGGATGATTATAGAATGCAGCTCGCCTTTTGGCAAATGTATATTACACTCAAACTGCTTCCCGTCTAGAATTAATTCTCAAACGTTAAAAAGTCGAGTCTCGTTCCCTTTTTTGGTAATAATCTTGAAGAACGACTTTAGGAAACAAAAACACTTGAAAAGACGGCGTCTCAAAGGGATCTGACTTTGTCAGGGCATCTTGAAAACTGCCGAGGTTCGTACCAGCACTGGTCATCCCGTTTGGGCGCACCAATCAGAAATGGACGAAGAATTTTTTACCCCAGAAAACACAACTTAAACGATCCGAACCACAGAAGACCAGTCACGGAGGTTTTGAGATTAGCAGTGGCGGCCTCCACTGTAAGATTTGCCGGACGATTGCAGTCTTTTTATTGTTGCTTGACAGTCCGTCACCAGCAACTAGACAATTTTGTCGTTGATTTGGGGTTTTAAAATCTTTTTTTTTTCTAAATCCTCTACACCAAAGTCATCTTCTGCTGAAAGATTGATGTCTTTCTCAGAAAATCAATCGACTTAGGTCGCAGTTAATGTTACTAAAGAAGGGTGTTATAAATTTATAACCAAGTAAACCAAACCAGTTGAAGGACAATTCGTTTCTACTGTTTTTACAGTCTGTAAGCCTAATGGTTCTCAGCGACGAATTTTAAATTTAGAACACTTAAGCATTAGGTCTTTTGCCCTAAGTTGCTTCTTAGCTTCAATTGATCTAAAGGTTGCATATTTCTTTGTTTGATTATTCAGACTGATAGGCGATTTCTTCGCTTTTGTTTAAATGGAAAACTGAATATTCGCCTTTACTCTTTAGGTTAGCGTTAGCTTCTTAGCTTTTCAACAAGTTAATGACCTGTTGTTGTTCTTTGTCAGTTATATAATAAGGTGACTTATTGCTCTTTGATGACACGATGAATCTTGCTCTGGAATCTCCAAGACTGCTAAAATCTTTCAGATTTCTAATTAATATTAAAAAATCAAGTCCATCCTGCAAGGTCGTGAATATTTTTAGGAATTCTTTTGAATTCGAAACGAATGACTGTAGAGTTACAGCCGGAAAAGAGGATCAAAGTTAGAGCTAGAGTTATTCAGTTTTCAAAGAAACTTTCTTGCACAATTAGAGAATATACTAGATTGTACAACCCGTCTCTATAGCTGTACAGTATGGCTGGCTTAATACAAGATATATGGAAAGAGCGAAGGTTTAGCCCTTCAACAATTTTGAGACAAATATGACGCTCGCATGTTGTTTATCTCCCTCTTTAACAGAAGATTATCTTAAGTGGCAGCTTAAAGTTTCTCTATCAGATTGTCGAATAAAGTCGTTTGACTTTTCAACTAAGACTTACTCTGATGCCTAGCGGACCGACTGGTGAGTTGTAAATGGAAATCAACGGGCGTTTAGGCATTGGATGAAGAAAAAGAAGTACACTTCCATTATCTTGAATTCCTAGCCTTTTGGTCTAAGGTGGTTAGCTTCCGAACCACGTTATGCAGAAAATTTATTAAGGCTTGACAACGCTACCGCCACTGTTAATATAAATAGGATTCAATTTCCATTAGTTTCTAAATTATCCAGAAAGATTTCACAATTTTGTGAGCAGCAGAACTATGGATCTTTGCTTCTTATGTAAGCTCTTTAAATAATGCCATGGCTGATTAGAAGTCCAGAGGAATACCTGCATTAACAAAATGGTAGCTTCTGTTCTGAATTCAACATACCAACAATGGCGTGGCGTGGAAGAAATGTAGACACAGAGCCACTTTTGTGTTAAACGTAATTGTGAAATCAGTAGACAATGTTTTGTTCTTTCTGACATACGAATTTAAGACGGATTTTCGTACGGGAGTCTTAACAGTTTTAATTTGGCTTTGGCCTTTCTTTTTACTCCTAAATTAGGTGAGGATCACAGAATTAAACTTTTTTTTTAAGCATATCTATCACTTGAGGTCATCAAGTCCCAAGTATGAATAAGGTTTTATCTCAGTGTTGCCTTAGCACACCTTCGCACAATTTGATTAAACGCAGACATATCTCTCTGTTTTTTAACATTGAAGCTTGCACTTCACCAAACGGAGAAGATAAGACGTTTTGTTTTCGTTTTTTTTCCAACTTTCCAAAAGAATACCTTTTTCGCTACAATTAGTCGAGGCATAAAGGATGTTTTGGAAACAGCAGGTGTTGACGCCTCTATTTTCTGGGCAAATGCCGCTACATCCTCAGCCTTTAGGAAAGGATAGAGTTAATATTCATAGGTTGGTCCAAAAATCCGTTGTGTGCGGCATTATAACCGTTCTATTATGTAAAATAGAAGTGGTTCTTTTGCTAAGGTCGTTTTAAATTATCCCTAATATACGTTTATATTAGGTTAGCCTTGTCATTGGTGACACTTACATAGTTTATTCTCATCTTTATTTTTAATTTTATGTTAACGTTTACCGATATTTATTCCAGTTTTAAGTTGAGAATGGAATAAATAAAAGTCGAGTCGCAAGGTACTTTAAACATCTACTTATGCACTAATGATGTCGAAGTGCAAGATGAGTGGCATAATTAACATGATCAAACGAACTTACCAAGTGAAGTTCGATCTTGATTATGCTATCATCTTGCACAACGACATCACTCCCACCCTTTGCATCTTCAAAAAGATGCAACTCTGATCTTCCCAAGTTGCGACATCGAAGACTTTAAAATAATGACAGAACCAGTAAGCAGGCCTACCAACAGGGTTGGTGGCGGGAGTTTTGAATTTGCTTACTTTAAATATCGTGCGTGTTATGGAGAGAATGGGGGTACTACTACTTATGCACTAATGATGTCGTTGTGCAAGATGATAGCATAATCAAGATCGAACTTCACTTGGTAACTTCGTTTGATCTTGTTAATTTTATGTGCTTAAACCAGCATAAAAAACAGAATAAAATTTTTAATTATAAAAACTCTCGAAAAAAAAGCTGCTAAGAATAGGTTTTTCTATTTCCATAATTTTTCACTTGTAGACCAATTACTGGGAAACAGGAAGTTAACGGAAAGAATGGATTTTTTGTTAGAAAACTTGTAGCTTTAGAAAGAGAATTGAATTATTAATTAGCACGATGGTGAAGTTTAGCGTGAAAAATTTTATAACAATACGTATCGGATAATGTTGTTATGTAAAAGAAACTCAATGCGAATTTAAAATTTGACGGCTAGCATTAACATAACTCAAAACTCTTTCGTAATTTAGTCGCAATTAAGCAAATTTTGCAACTTTCGCTCGCTTTGCATTGTCGTTTTTTCGTGGCGTGAATTTCGAATGACAATTGCGACGTCGTCTCTGGAGAATGTGGTTAGTTTTTTCCATGCACAAGACACTGGAGCTTAATGATTGATGAGTAAACCGCTCGTTTTAAGGTTTTATTGTCGATTTGTTTAGAGTATGTCTAGGAAAGAGTGGGTTTAATCGTGAGCGATAATTGGCCACACCGGTGTTAGGAAGAGATTGTTTGTTCTGTGTGATGTCTGCATAAATTACGTCCCTGAATTAAGTGGTTTTGTTCCAGAGGCCTTCCCGCGCTTTGCCGAGCCCATCCCCAACGTGACGGTAACCGTAGGCAGAGACGCCCTTCTGGCTTGCGTGGTCGACAACCTGCGAACGTTCAAGGTAAGTGGGGTTTGAGTTGATGGATTGCTTTGGGAAGGATTATTGGATCTCGCAAACGGCGAGGGACCGCGGCTGAAATCGAGTTTCTTTGTCTGATTCGGATATGCATGATGTTAAGGAAATCGATTCCATGGATCGCTTGAAAAATAATAACATTAGCGTACACCCAGCCCATATATAAACAATAAAAGAGTAGGAGCGGAGAAAACAAACTTGAAAATGGAAGTGCGATTCCTCAGAAAGGAGTGAGGAATTGTTCGTGAGTTGAATTTGCTGCGAGGTTTTTCGGGTCTCGACAGACTAAGGACGTGCATGGCTTTTCTGATTCCTAGATACCGGCAGGGCATGTTTTCATTTTACCTATCGTATACCTTTTACATCATCAGTTAGCGCGTGCTCTTTGGGTGCGATACAACGATCCGTCTCATTCGATTTGTCGTGCTAGTTTCGTTCCTTAAATCGTCCAACCCAGACTTCAAACACTTCTGTATTAATAAGACGCCGTAATCCCATAGAAGCTGCACTAATTTATGATATCCTGGCACCATCATTCTAACTATTAATGGAAAGCTTACCGGTGCACATTCATGAATCATGACATCTCGACTACCAACGAGTGACTAACTAATGCACTGACTGCTTCACCTACATGTATTAACGAATAGTGAAACAGCAAATTTTGTTTCCGTAAAACATTTGTTCAGTACTAAATGAAAGATAAGCTCCAATTCTGTAAACCAACAAAATTTCATATCGATCAGATAAATACTACAAAAATTAGAAGCAACTGTTTGAAAATAAAGATTTGTAGCAAAATATCTTCGTGCTTAATTAATTAGCTGCAATTTTTTCTTCTACATTTGCTTTATATTATTTGATAACTCTAACTTTGTTCCTTAATTAATAGAAATGCATCGTTTAGCAAACGAAAGTTTTACACTGAATCTACAATTTCAAACTACGATAATAACAGAGGAAGTAGAAACGACCCAGCAATATAGTTTTGGTTTTAGACTACAATTAAAAAATACGAAAACTGGAGGAGGCCGAATAGTAAAATCCCGAGTAAATTTCATGGCTAAATCGTACCATTATTATTAGCTCGACAGATTGTAATGGTTTGGGCCGGAAAATCGACCCACATTTAATACTTTTTCTTTAAAACTACATTTTTGTTGTATTTCTAAATGCTTCCTGTTTCTCGGGTTTTTGCTTATTAGGAACTGAAAAACATCCCTTCAATATTTTTTTTTCATTTTAATATGGCTCTGGGGTGCGGTGCTTTAAAATGAACGCCTCGTCCATAAGCAAGTTAATTGATTGCTTATTACTTTGGAGGAAGTTAATATCTTGTCCTGAATAATAAATGAAAATTAAATATTCATTTTTACGATTTTCCTCAATTTTATTAACCCAACTCACACTGTCTTAATTCTGAGTTGTAGAATTGACAAGCTGTCAATTATGGAGCAAGATGACGATAGAGAGATACCATAAAACTATTAACATATTAGAAAGACATTACCGCAATGCCAAGATTAAATTTGAAATCCGTAGATCTGTTAAATTTATTTATGGCTTGATTTCGCCGCTATCTCTAGTCCCAAATTATCCACGCCGCCCTCTTTCCGCCCCCCAATTAATAAGAAGACAATCCCAATCGAAGCCATTGTAATCCATGATATCCTAGTACTATCGTTTGAAGAATTAATGGAAAGCTTACCAATGCCCACTCAACGATTTTGTAAGCAGCAACCATTGTGCCTTTTAGACCAGCAGATTATCTCACAAAACAACGATTATTGTAGATATTTTCCGACCGGAACCCTAACTCAAGTGGTCATTGTTACAAACAATGATGAAAACGATGCGTGAGTACATCCATTTATTTCAGTCCTTTTCTTTAAAATCCCTCAGAACAATAAACCAGTCAGAAGGCTTATTGGGGAAGTCTTGTAATAATTAATCAAAACAAGCTGACAGTTTCACTTTGCAGATTTTGAATTTATTTTGCTAATTCCAATAAAACACAAAGATAGGTAAGTTGCAAGCCCATTTATTACTTCAAATTAAATTAAATGAAGTTAACAGCGGAAACGATGATTAAAACGAATTTACATCAGAAATAAATTAAATTACAGAGTGGAGTCATAACGTCACCACTACAATGCTTTATATCGTGATTCGTGCAACAAATTGGAGATTCGTTATTTTGTCAAGTTGGTTTATCAACTATTATAAAATCTCGGATAATAGATATTTTCGGATCGGTTTATTGCCGACATTGAGTGAAGTATACATGGCTTTTCAATTATTTAGAAAGCGCATGAGATCAGAATTTGAAAAACCTTATAAAAAGCAAACTGTGACAAAAATAAATTCCTAATTTTGGACTAATATCCACTTTATCTATGCCAAGTTGTCTGGACCAGTAATGCACAAAACCTGTATGCATAGAGTATAACACCTAATGAAAAATTTCCGCCAGTTTTGTTATTAACAATTCCGAGTCCACTCGAGCAACAGATTAGTAATGGTCCATCTTCTCTAAATGCGCAAACATCATGTCGTCCAATACCATTATCGAACTACCTACTAGAGCTCGGATTTGAACGAGCTGACTCAGCAAACTTCCAAGTTTTGGTTCGCTAACTTTCCGCGTTCTTTAGTTTTATCTGATTTGGTTTTTTAATCGATATCATTATTCTCAGAAAAAGATGCTCTCCTGAAAATTAGAAAATTGACTTTATCCCTTTAGGGAACTGAAACATATTCCGACGGTCATATAGAATTATTGTTTTCGCATATTGAATTCGTGATGCAGGGATATGCAAACATCATCGTGACGAAGGTTGTGAATATGTTGAATGAAAGTCGGAACGAGTATATAAAGTGGAAGCATATAGCCCGAAGAGTTGAAACACAGCTGTTAGGTGTTTGCGAATTTTTCAAATTTATTGAAATGTGGAATGAGTAGATTCTAATTTAAATTTATTGAAAAATTCATGAACGGGAGTTATACCCCAAGGTGCTCCGATATTTTAATAGGTGTTGATGCTGGGGAGCGAAAATTAAAGATGGTGGATGAAAAAATCCGATTTCGTGTTTTAATATGACTATAACACGTAAATTTAAAATACAAAATGGTGGATGCGCCGGTTTCAACTTTTTCTTTTGTACTAAGTGCTTTAGCGTAGTATAAACGAACGAAGCATTATCCTAGAATTTCGATTAAACTTTAAGGAAGTAATGTTTTGAACCCTTTAACAACACTATAAAATTATAAGATGAGTTTTTAAGAAAATCGCACACGTTTAGTTTGTTTCTGAATTACAGGCAATTCTTGCGTATGATTGTCTTGTAAACTGTACAATAAATTGCGGTGCTAATGAGGCTTTAAATATTACTTCTGCAAAATTTAATTGAAATCCTAGGAAAATATCCAGTTTGCTCTTTCTATCTTAATCAGAAGATGCGTCTATTTTCCTGGAGGCTCCATTTGTTAAAGCTTACAATGGTGGATGAGCTACAAAATATTTTTTAACACTCTAGACTGTTTGAAATTATCTAATGCCGTTGTAAATTTAGAATTTAAAACATTCCGCACTTTGACATGTGATAAGTCTATTAAAAACCGGTATAACCAGCAAAAGCTTCTTGACGTAACCTTCAGACCCGAGAAAAGGGCGCATATAATAGTTTAAAATATTCTCCACGTCATAAGCAATTTTTGAGGGTTTAATGGTCATTTTTACGTAAAGTGGCACACGCCGACCCTGCTGATATTTTAAGCATGTTCGTGAAATATTCATTTTGTATTGCAGTGGGTAGAATGCTTTCAGAAGAGCGGTCCCTCGATTAATCTCCTCGGTATTATAGCTTAGATCCGGGACGATCCCGCGCCTTTAATTATTTATTTTCTTGATTTACAGGTAGCTTGGGTCCGAGTGGACACTCAGACGATTCTGTCGATCCACCACAATGTCATCACGCAAAACCCTCGGATATCGTTAAGCTACAACGACCATCGATCTTGGTTTTTGCATATCAGAAACGTGCAAGAAGCTGATCGAGGTTGGTACATGTGTCAAGTCAATACCGATCCAATGCGAAGCCGCCAAGGATACCTTCAAGTAGTGGGTAAGTGGTTTAGTGAGTAAAAAATCTTGTACTATTTTAGTGGTTACAGTGCCGCCAAGCATAGTCGATCGGGAAACCAGCTCGGATATGGTGGTTTTGGAGTCTACTAACGTCAGCTTGACCTGCAAAGCGACGGGTTATCCGGAACCGTACGTCATGTGGAGGAGGGAAGACGGAGAAGACATTCGATACAATGGAGAAAACGGTAACTGCATATTTATAAATTGTTGGCGAAAGTTTACCTTTACGACGTATTTCGGTATGCAATGTGAACCATCTCCAAAAAATGGAAAACACGGAATTGGATATTGCGGACCATCACTTCTCTCGAATTTTTTTATATAATCGGTTCCGCTTTTCTCTCAGTTTGACTCTGCCTAAAATCGTTATCAGACGCGGGAAAAACACAATGGGATGATGAGAGGGGCTCTGCATATGTTACGCAAATTTAGAAATGAACAATAAAGACTTTGTGTGCGAACGGAGTTTATTTTTAATCAATATAATATTATCACCGAGTCACTAGTCCAAACGTAAATCTCTCTCAATATTGAATTTCAAATAGTTATTGTTATTCACGTCGGTAAATAAATCTCGTCTTGTGTGCTCACTCAACAAAGCATAATTGTCAATGCTCAATCAAAATCAAACTTTTGCTTTTATTAAAATTACTTGTTTAACTAATCGAAATAAATATGACTATGACAGTTCGGTTCTACGACATTGATGAGAAAATCGAACGTTTCAATTTTCCCGTAGGTAAATCAAATTTACCTTGTGGTGTTGGTGGATCTTTAATATTTCAAAAACTAGTTAGGTACACGGGTGAACATGTTTGTTAATCTAGAGAATGACTAAAAAAGATAGAGCACAATTGGTTGATCCAGAAGATGAGAGAGTTACTAAAAGCAAAATAGAGTTAACATTGGATTGCTTTATTTACGCGCAGTCTTGAAACATCCGAGAGGTAAATATTTATACAAAGAGTAGCTACTACTTTAATTTTTCATAATATTCTTATTATCTGTGCGCAGCGGCACTGTATAAATTATGAAAGCCAATATTACCACGAACAACTTTTTATTTGTCTATCTATCTATATTTTTAGTTAGCTCTCTTCCTCCACTGATCACCGAAAAATTTCGTTTGTACAAAGTCCAGTTCTAGGTTTGATCAAAACCTAAGGAAGAGACACTTATCAGATTGAAATCTCTCTGTAAATTTAATTGTGATGAAACCATGATAAATTTGAACGTCGCCTAGAACTAGAACGTTGTTAAATAACCGGCCTTAAAGATCATA
The DNA here is from genome assembly GCA_029298725.1 of Gnatocerus cornutus. Taxonomy (NCBI): domain Eukaryota; kingdom Metazoa; phylum Arthropoda; class Insecta; order Coleoptera; family Tenebrionidae; genus Gnatocerus; species Gnatocerus cornutus. The sequence goes on from CM055514.1 coordinate 6,338,235, forward strand.
TTTTTGATTGTACGAACTCGAGCAGAAATAATTGAACAAAACATGTTCGTACTTGCCCACGTACAAACCACGAGTTTAGCTCGCCAAATCACCAGTTGTCAACGACAGTGCTGTGAGCTCAACAATTATAAAGAACTGTATTGTCATACAGCACAATGATTCGAGCGAAATGTATTGCTGGAACAACGTTTTTAGAGATAATCGATACAGTAAACAATTAAGGTTTAATCTTAGAGTGAAACCGTTTGTTTAGTCTAGCGATCGCTTTGAAAACACGACAATCAGTCATTTGAACTGTAATTGAATTAGCAGGAATATTGTTGTAGCTAGTCCTAATTAAAATTTCATATTGACATGAGTCGATAAGGAAATGCAAGTCAATTCTGTGACTGCTATGGCGCACTTAAAGTGCATCTGCTGGCATAGTTTGAATGAAAAATCAAATGCAAGAGCACTCGAGTTAATGAGAGTGTTTACTTTCTCATTATTGATTGGAGGAGTTGGAAGACCGACACCAAATTGTTGTACATCCCCATCCACAAATCAACAAAATTAATTATGCTTCGTAATAGGGGTAATTTAAACATCCAAACTATAATTAATGCTAAATAGCCATTTAAGTTAAATGATTAACTGCTGGCAAATTTGTATGAACGCAGTGTGAGCACAATTTATAAATAATCGACTAGGTTTCATAAAACTTTCTCATCCAGGAGAACAAATTAAGGGAATAATAATGCTGTTTCCGGTTTTGACAATGCATAAATAGTTAACTTTGAAATTAATTTTAATTAAAAGATACCGACGTTAGTTTTGTTCAATGTTTAATTAACCGCATGATATAAAATTCACTGAAACTGCCTCGACAAATAAAAAGTAATTTGCTTTGTTGTACCGCAAAGGCTACGACTTAATATCTCTTAATATTGGATTAAGTAAAGTAAATTAAGCGTCAAGTTAGGCAAAAAAAAGGGAGACGCCTCAAGAAATATCAGATTTATAAGGATAATTCCTATCGCAAGTTACAAGCTTTGTCGGCATGGAATATTTAAATAACTCTATTGATTTATATAAATGGTAGTCGGTTACGTAACATTTCCTAAATTTTATCGAAGTCACATAAATAATGCTGTTTTATTCATCTAATTTAAATTTCACCAGGCGTTCTCGCCTTGAATCATTCATTCCGTTTTTTCAATTCTACAATGATTTCGTGGAGTTTGCTTCTACTGTAAATTAGTTACGGACGTTGCTTTGAATTTCAGTGATATATAAGATCTGCCAAAAGAACTGAATCGAATTAATTCTGACGAAAATTTCTCGGATAAGACTGGTCTAGTCATGTACGATTAAATAAAAAAATGCTCAGGAAAATTTGAATTGATAAATGCTATTCAGGATTATTAGAGAGAAGTCTGTTTTCTTTCCTGTCAGCAGCTCGGCTTTTTGAAATTCCTAAGTCATTATACAGAGTTTAATACCGTATGGAGCGCAAGCATATCGCTGGCTTGCTTTTTCTCACATTTCCGATGTAAATTAAATGCACCGAAGACGAAATAAAAGCCTCATTTTCGAGATATGTATTCTGAATAGGCAATAATGTTGTTCAAACGTACTGTTACAGTGAACGTTGTCGATGGGGAGATATTATTTATTACTAAAGTTAGCCGACTTCACATGGCCGTTTACTTGTGTATCGCTTCCAACGGCGTTCCCCCATCCATAAGCAAGAGGGTTCAGTTAAAAGTACAATGTAAGTCTGCATACATTCGCTAATGTCTTGTTGATTTATGTCTTATGTGTGCAGTTCCCCCGATGCTATCGATTCCGAATCAATTGGAGGGAGCTTACATAGGCCAAGATGTCACTCTCGAGTGCCGTACTGAAGCTTTCCCGACATCTATCAATTATTGGACCACCGAACGAGGAGACATGATCATCTCAGGTAGTGGTATCTGACTGCTAACGGAAATAAGACATAATCTGTAGTTTGGCTCATGACATAGTGCACTGCAATATCGCTTGACGATTTACGAGTAACGAGACGATGTACCGTGCAATTTGAAGTAGAGCTAAATGTGTGTTGGTCGTTTTATTTACAGGGGTCATATTTTCTCATTCTCTGATATTGAACACGTCCCGACACAATATTTTTACTCCATGACTAGTGTTTTTCCATTACCCGCGGAACACGCTAATAATAATAATTACATTGTAAAAGACCTTTAAAATAAACAACATTCCAGACGTGTTTTTAATTGCATAATTTAGAGAAATATTCGAAAAATGCAACAGTAATTGTACGTGTAAAATTGTTGTGAAAACCAAAAGCGCTTGTATTGTCTAAAAATAGCAGTTTTTACGACAGGATCTTTTTTATCTGGCCTGTTTGTTCAATTTTTTTACTCTAAATTGCAGTTTTCCTAGGAGTATATCAACATATTTTTCAAACATCAACTATCCGTTTGTTATTATTTTCAAAGGTCCTTCTGTACGTCTGTACAGTTCAAGTTTTTAAGTTTTTATGTTCCCAATATACCTAGTAGGTAACTAGAAAATTCTTCAGCTATCAGTCTAACAATTATATTTTTTTTCAAACGTCATAAAAGTGACACATTATTTAGCTCGATTGTCAGGGTATAAGTTTCACTTATATGCTTAAGCAGAGCACAACACTTTATATGCTTGGGCTCCACAGCAACCATAGAAATGTTTTCATTGCACTATGATTCTGCATGAAAATAATTTTTTTAAAGTAAAATAGAGCAATTTTCTATCGTTTTTTTCCAGAATTTTGGTTTGTCCGATTCTCTGTTTATTTATTTGAAAATCTGAAAACTTTAAATCTGATAATCTTAGAAGCTGCAAATATCAAAATTGTAAAAGTACTCAAATACAGGCTGGCCGAGAAGGCGCGCACAACTGTAACACTAAATTAAGGAAAATTTTTAATTTTGAAGATATGATGGATTGAAAAGTAAAAATGTAATGCCAAAATTCTGAATTTCTATGCATTCCGAAGCATTTATGATATAAAAGACGTTGCGTAAAAAAACGTGGTAAAATATTGTAAAAATAACTGAAAATTGTAAATTTTTGAATTAACACTGTCGATCAGGGTGACATTGTTTACGTAAAACCACAGTAACATTATTCATTCACGAACTGGCCTGCCTTAAATGATTGGGTGCATAGTTTAGAAATCTTTCTTATTTATTTCGATTCTGCTGCGAAAACAGAATGTGGAATTTTTTTAGCATATTTTTTCTAAAAGTTTCTAAAAGAGTTCGTAGTTTAAGGTGGTGCGTGACTTTCTAGCTATTCTGTATAGATAACCAAAAAAAAACTTTTTTGAAAAATAAAAAATGTTCAAAAATTATTTAAAAACTAAGGATTTGGGAAATAAAAGTTTCAAAACATGAAAACGGTGTAAAAAAATGTAATGGGCCTAAAATAAGTCTGAAGATTGTGAATTTTTGGCTAATGTTCTGGAAATAAAAATAGAAACCGGCAAACATAATGGAAATGAAATTAGTTACGCTGAATTATCCTTCCCGAATGTAGTTTCATCAAAATAAAAACCAGCTTATTTGAAAAAGAAGTGCGCTTAAATTGCCAGCAGACTAAAAATCGGTTTTAATGCTTCTTTTCGAGTGCATGCATTGTTGAAATCGCCGCAATATGTACTGCTATGAAAGCACTATGTTATAACCACGTTAAAACTTGATTACCTTATTAACTATGAATACCAGTTGTGTGTAAAGGTATTGTGCATCCTCTATATAATATTCCCAGTGAGTAGACGTTTTAATTTTGCAAGCTAAATTTCTGTTGACTGTTTCTGGAAAACACGAAATAAACCACAGTGAACACATAACTATATCATCAAAGAACTTGAAATTGCAGCGTATCCTTTACATATGAGCTAGTTGTATAGATATTTATTTATAATGTGGCTTTGGAACTTTCATTTGCTAGTCTGTAATCTGTGGATGTTTGCAGTGGACTGGTACTTGAAAGGACTGATTAAAATATTAATCTGTACGGAACGAAAGGGCGAAATTCATCTTTTTATCTAGGGCTTAATAATTCACGCGGCCGCAGTTGCATGAAATATTTCCAAATAATATTCAAAATTAATGATACACTCCGCTTATCTAGAGTGTGATAATTAAAATTTCTTGGTGTACATTTTATCCGACGAACATTGTTTTGAAACATTGTTTTTGTGTAAACTATTTTAGGGTGAAATAAGTCCCGACCAACATGATTAACGACTACGTTGATTTATATACCCTTATTGATTAATCACTACCCCGTACGTACAAGTCCACTTAAGTGCTACTTGAGTGCGTATAAACTTTCTCCCAATTAGCTGTCCATCCCCAATTCTATAAATAATTACTCCGACTTTTGTGGCGAGACGGCTATAATTAATTGACGGGGCATAATGAACGTCGCGGTATTAAATTGAACCCACATACTTTCTGTTAGATGCTATATTTCACGTTTCTTCCAATCAATCTTCGGATGCTTGCGGCAGAGTGATTTTTTAGTTCAAATCAAATAGTGCCCCGGGAGATTTTACGAAAAACATTTTCCTGAAATAATTTTTTTGGAAAAAAATGGATTGGTGGAGTGGGATATAACTTGGAAATTTAAAGTAAAGATGGACTTCTCAAATTTGTTTATGTTTAGTCTTGGTTTACGAAGTTCGAAAAGAGTAAGAACAACTTGTTTGCAAATTGATCATTGGAGTCTTAACGTCAAGCCAACCCCTCTGATTTCTGGAATTTACGTAGCTGTGCAAATAGTAAACACGGAGGAAACACCGACTCAAGATTTTGCCCGCAAATACCTGTCTTACTCACACCAGGAATAGTTGAACTTGGCGAACACTCATTAGGGCTTCCAAGTTTAAGACGTGAATACACAAATCTCCTTTTTTTACGAATGATAATTTTATCGCGCTCTGAAATTATGCACAGTCACACCGACTCGTTGCTCGTTCTTCATTGTTATTGTTCTTTTACAGGTGATAAGTACGAAGCAGTGTCTATGGACAACGGCTATAAAAAATACATGATGTTGAAAATTCGCGACGTCAAGAAATCGGATTTCGGCTCCTACAAGTGCGTCGCCAAAAATTCCCTCGGGGAGACCGACGGCGTGATAAAACTGGAAGGTAGATTCTCAACAAAATTGATGGTTTTCTATGTCAAACAAAAATTTTCCGATTTTAGAAATTCCTGCACCGACTACTCTACGAACTACAACTCAATTCCCGTCTCTTCCAACCAAAAAGAAAGGTAAATTTTCGAAACTATGGCTTGTAGCATTTATTAGTTTTGTTGGAGTAATAAAGTTTTTTATCCGGATCTTCTTTGCTTGGTGACGGAAGCAAACATAAAAACGTCGCCAATTACGCTCATCGCACGTTTTGAATGAGCTTTAAAATGTTTTATGTTGGCTGAATGATCACCGGTGAAGTTATATGAGTCCCTCTAAGGAGGAATAAGTGGTTTCGTGTTGTGCCATCGGCACTTTATTGGACTTGAATAAATAAAGACATCTATAATATTGCGAGTACCGATAATATTTTTATGAGATATGTCGTAATTGAATGTAACCGGTGATGACATGTATGTTTAGGTAAAACTCGGGCTGGGGATAGAATCGGACGCGGAGGAGCAAACAACCGAGTCAATTCGCCTACAGACTATGATGATGGAATGACAGGTGATTTTTTATATTTTGAGCAATGTCAATAATTTATCGCAATTATTTACAATTTTTGGCATTATGTTCCTTCACTGTTGCTTTAGTGTAGGCCGAAATGTTTTATTTGAAATTTTACACCGGTGGGTACTATTAAAACTTCAAAAAACTCTTCCAACTACATTTCAAGCAATTAAAAATGCAGCACTTTGAAACTGAACTACGATACCGTTTTCCGCTAAAGGTTATTAAAAAAGCAGAGCTATGAAATTGAACTGGAAATTTTCACTGTATCATTTTTTTACGTGAGTAAAATTAATTCCTTTAGATAGATTTCCAAAAAGAAAGAGAATAACTTTTTAGAATTTATACAATTGGAGAACATTTGAAAAATTAGACTAAAAATGGTGGATGCGCCGGGCAGTTTTTTTTAATGAATAGTTATGCTAATGCTGATGCAATTTAAATCCTACATAAATGTGTAAAAACTAACGAATATTATTTTTGGTCACGTAGGCTAAAATTTATATGATAACCTAATCAGATTAGCCGAAAGCAATAGCACACAATATTGATTGGTGGAAATCCTCTACATCTCATCTACAATAATGACGTTTACGAGTATTTGTGGAAAACTATCAGAGTGTAGTAAACGCGTTATTGTCTGCATCGTAGGTTGATTCAGTAGCTTTATTCCCAATAACGTAGCTTAAACGGTATAACGAAATTTTGCTATGGTATACCACATCGATACAACATGCACAAACATGGATACGTGGCGAGCATGTTTTAGACCGCGTATAAAAGCGATTAATAAAAGAGCATTTCAGCGCAAATGTAGAATTTGAATTCTGCAATACCGAAATCGCGTTTACGTTTCAGAGCAACAACCCTTTTCGCATTACCCTTTAATGTAATTTTGTTGCAGAGTACGACGACGATGGGGAGTTCACTTTGTCGTCGAACGGGTCTCCGCCAATCCAAGAGCCTCCGGGAGCTTTCAGCGCCGCCGAGAGTCCTGAAAAGTTTAACTGGTGTGTCTGTATCGTGTTCGCGATGACATGGATATTCAGTATGAGCCTGAGGTGATCGTGCAGATCCAATTAAAAAATACACGCAGAAGATACGTGGTGATAAAAACATATCCAGTGCGAGAGACTGAGCTGTAAATATGTACAAACAGTGCTAAAGTTAGATAATAAAGTTGTGTATACAGTCGCTGAGCTACGGTGTATATTAGAGACTGCCTAAATTTGAATAGTGCGTGATATTACAATACATGTATGTAGTATAGTGTCAACTAAATCAATAAAGTTTAAATAACATTCTCTAACAGCTTTTATCCAAGCCTCTGCTCCACTCAACCTTTTATTCAAATTTCAAATGCGTTCATTCTGTAGCGTGATACATCAAAAATCATCAATCCATTCGGCGAAGGAGCTTTAATGGAAAATGTCTTGAGTACCGCAGTAAGTCTATGAGCACTCTGCGATGTTTGTGGCATCGTGTTACATCACGGACTTGCTAAATTCTTTTAATAACTCAAAAAACTTTATGTAAGAATATGTTAATAGCTGGAAAAATGGAATTTATTTCAACCAACATGATTTCAGGAGATATATGATATGATAATGCAAAGCTATAGGTCATGTTTTTGCCCCCGAAACGAAGATAAAAATACTTTTCATATTTTCCTTTTGTAATTTATTAATGTTGGCTCTAAAGCGAAGCGGGCTTAAAATTGAAATATTCAAAGAGGCAAGGATAATTCCACAAAATAAATTAAGGTAGAACTGATTTTTAAAAAACACTGTTTAAAATATTCATGAGCACCGACATTTTCAACAAAAATCTGCTTACAATGCAGCTATACAATTAATTACACGACAAAATACAATTGCTAATAACCAATACTCATTTATCATTCTAAACAGAGAAATCTAAATTATGAGGTCAAAATTAAATGTTTGGTAGTTGAAGGTTACTGAACAATAATCATAATGAATTTTCTATGAACATTACGTCAATGAGTAAATATCAAGCTGGGGCGTTGTAATAAATTTTCATTACCCTATCTGTTTTACATGGCTATTCAGATGTCAGAATAACAAAATTCTACGTTTAATAAACCAATTATTGTTACTACTGCTATGAGTTAAAACCAGTTTTACTGAAGTTTGTAACGAATTTAAGTGCTTTTAGAAATTTTTGCCTCGGACGGAATAATGTTATGTTCCACCAGCGCCACTAATTTCACCCATTTGAATGAAAAAAATATTGCAGACTGCTAAGAGTACGTTCTAAAGTTGCTACAGTTCATTCGATCTAAACAGATTGCGACTAATTCGTCATTTAACGACGCAACGCCTCAAAAAAAACGTCATTTTTTATGAGCTTTGTAAGGATTTTACAATGGAATTTTACATTTTTGCGCACAAGAAAAGTGTTGTCTGACGTTACTATAGAAATCTTAGTTGTAACTATCAATCTTCTAGATTGTTTGTCACCCGCGTTAAAACTGTAGAACACAACACAAGATAAATTAGTTACTATTGTAATACGAATACGGCACTTTAGTCGCAGATATTAGAGCAAGCTTTATTTAACCTTTGCACATTAAGCAAACTAAAGAAAATTGCATCCTAAGCACACAGCGTTTACTATGGAAAACTCGTGTCGTATTTTAAGTGCAGTTATGTTTATATTTTACTTTTATGAGAGCTATTATGTAAAATTTCGTGTTAGCAAAACCTAGGCACTTAGGTGTTTTCGCGATAAAAATATTTACAACTTGTTTGCTAAAATTTGTTAGTGGCTTTGAACTAAAGATTTGTTTCCACTTTTTTTCGACAAAACAATCCAACCAATGTAGTGGGAAAGTCTTTATCTAGACAGGTTCAAAACATAGTCGGCATTCCCTAGCATCTCGACCAAATAGTTTTGTTTCCAGCGGTGGCATTACTTTAAATAGAGTCAGGTCGGAAAGATCCGGTTTATGCGTTTTACGAGGAAAGCACGCAGGAATGATGTCGAGAATATACGGGAAAATTAACGCACAATCGTGCAGAGGGTAAAGTTAACAGGACTTTGTTAACTTCTGATACTAGATATTATAAAAGAGTTTAAACATCACACGAGATACAGCCTCTGTGGAGCAACAACACTCATCAGCGTCCAGTAAACTGAAGCAAATTAATCGTTATTTTATTTGAGAAATGTTTTCAATTTTGAACTACAAAACTAAATCTACAGGTAAGTAAAAATAATTTCAGCCGTTTACAAAAATTTTTAAAATTTTACGTTGCCGTCGCTATTATCCCTAATATGGTTAGAACAGAAGTTAAGAAGATCGACTACTTCTTTTACTGATGACAATCCGACACTTCTTATTCTTCAGCTTTAAAATAAGATATAAAAAAATATTTTTGCGGAGCCGTTTTTCTGGCCAAATCGAAAGTGACAGTAAATTATAGCCATCCATTCTAAACAATAATGAAGCAATAATAATATTGGTGCTAATTTGGAAGAAATCTTCGGAATCATAATTAGGATCTGCCGTCGCGACGCCGCTTCTCTCTTTTTGCCACGTAGGTACTCCACAGATCATTCAGTTTCAGATTTTAGATCGAATTCAAAAAGTAATATTGGCGTGTGTACTCTAAACGAAATCCCGGCAATATCCCCGGCTGGCGTAATATCTCCGCTGTTTTTATAGGGTTCGAATCCATATGGCTGGCAGTGAGCGAGCAATGGCCCGCGCAAGCCGCGACCTGACGCCCGTTTCCGTCCCCAGCGTGTGCCGCCACCCCTCCTGGTACAGCCCACCGACACTCTAATGTGACACTGAAACCGGCAGTATTATAAGTTGGGCTGAAAGGCCAACTTTATCCCGCTTCGCGTGGATGACGCGTCTTTATTACTTTAAGGCAAACATGATGGAGCAACGCAGTTATCAAAATATTTTTCCCTGAATGGGGAAATTTCAACGGAATATCTTGGACGAGGGAATGTGGAGCTCTTCATGTACAAATGCTGTCAAACGTGCTTTTATTAGATTACAAATTGTGGGAATGTTTGGCGGAAAAGCGACAGTGGGGAATGGATCTCATATTGAACTTGTCACAACAAAATATCCGACAATATTAAACTTATTTACTTGTTATTGTATTATAAAATATGGTTTTACTAACTTCGAGAAGGTAACGTGTTTACGACTTACAAATAGGTACAAGATTTATTACGAGTTTCTCTAGCAGTTCTCAAATACTAAGTAAAATGATGTCTAAAGTCTAAACTTATCAAGTTAGTAAATATCTCTAAATTTGTATCGTTATGTCCAAAGGCCACAGCAGTGAATTCCTGACGGTGATGATATTGATTAGTCTGCTTTAAGTAACTCTTGGTGGATTATTTCCTCTATTAGTCGTATAAGTTGCTTGGAACGACATTATTAAAACGGCTATGTAGAAAATTTAAAAACTACAACTTAAATTTGTTGCCAAGTTGCCGTGTACCAGATCATTTTCATAAAACGCGTTTTTAGAAATTGCAACATAATTCTTTGTTTAAATTTAAAACTACATTTTATTTTCCTGCAGCTATATTATTAAATATACCGAGCCAATTGTACTATTACTTCTAAACTACAACATACATTATAAAAGAGCCACTAAAATATGTGTAATAGTAGAACCATAATATTTTACTTAGCGCTAGGTCAAATTTATTATTCTCATATATCTTACATTGTCCGCAAAAGTTATTCTTGTTCGAGATATATTCTAACTGTCTATGTAACAATGTTTTAGTAACACGATGTATCGGTTTATTGTTGAAGCAGACAGTAGATTTAGTCTCGTAATTCACGCTTTACCAATTTTATGACTTTGTATTGAAAAACTATTCCGTATTAGTCCAATGACTCAGAAATAACAGCGGTTTGTACATTTTGGAAAAATAATGAAAATTAATTAACCAAGCGAAGCCAAACTGTAATTTGGACATTCCATTTGAATCATTCGTGCTCATAGAACATAACGCATTATTATTATACGCTATAACTGCAATTTTAGCTTTTATTAGTAATTTACTGAAATATCTAGAGTGTAAATGTGTTAGAAAATAAAACTAAAAGTTGCAGAACAATTACTCAAGATCGGTTTCCTATTGTATTAACAGGACATGTAAATCATCGTCTTTGTACTTGTTGTTCATTGTAGCAAGGTTCAAATTATTGTACGTCTAGTCGACCGTGTTGTAAGCGTCTGTCTTTTGTGCTGTAGCTAGAATTTCTTAATGTTAAAACAATGCTAATTTCGCAAAATAAACTACCCTATTCCAAGTTGGATGCAACAATGAAATCTTCGATGTTGGTTAGTTAAATTAGGCCAAGAATGCCTAACCCAGAAAATATATTAGATTGACTATGCATGTAAGTATTCATATATCGTACCCAACCCCTCCAACTAGAATCTGTTCGCTGAACTTTGGACGTAAAAAGAAAAAGACAACTTTGTTGTATAACACTGTGCTATCGTCCTTTTGTATGCGCTAATAAGTATTTCGATATCAGCTACTTTACAATTAAACAAAGAAAAAGAGACGTTTCCAAGTCTAGAACTAAGTTCGCTAACAGCCATATTAGATATACGACTGTAAAGGAGGTATATTAACAATTTTATTTGAAGAAATATGTTGAGTGTAGACGTTTTTATTAAAATGTTGTCTACTGCTTCTCGAGGGTGCTGTGTATGCATTTATAGTTCCTTTGGGCGAGTCTGCAGTAGATTATTGAATTCCACTTTCGACATTTCTCGTGTTGGGAAACAAAGGTTTCTCACCTTCGAGTTTTCTGCAATCTTGCAACAATTTCAATTATCATATGGTTCCACTGAACGAAGGATCCCATAAAAATGAAAAACTCCTTTAAATATCACAAATGCAAACGGAACTTTGTGCGCTGAAAGTTTCAATAAAATCGTAACATTCAGAACTCGCAGCTGCTTACGATAGTATTTTTACGAAGGGGACAAGCGCGTATGTTGAAATCGAGAAAGTATTAAATTAAACTGTCTCAAAACTTGCACAACTATGCTTTAACGCAAAAAGAAAGTTTTCTGCTATGTGAACATGCAATTTTGTTGAGGTGCGATAGTTCAGCGTACACAATACCATTAATGCTTTGTTTTCAATGACCAATTTTAGATCAAGAATTTATAATCACATTTTTAAAGTGACAGTTAACTTACCCTTTAATCCTGATTCCAAAGCCGTATCATCACGCTCCTACCACTGCATGCATACCCCTTAAGGAACCTTAATGTCTCGCGCACTAAAAAAATCCTTCAGCACTGTTTTGCAAAACACGACTTTTAAATATAACATATAACAGAAGAATCATCGGGGTTTAGGTCGTTAAGTTGTTAAGTTCATTTTGAATTTTTCTAATCAAGTTCGAGAAATCTTAAATTTTTACATATTTGTCGTCAAATCTGGAATTTGATAATTTGGGGAATGAAAATAGAATGTTTCTTAATTCTGCAATAATAACACATAAAAGAATCAAACGCTGCACCTTTCTGTTATCCTTTTTATAAAATTGAAAACGCGTTTTGTTCAAAAATGGACTTAGCAACTTAACAACTTAAGCCGACGAGATGGCTTCTATGACGTTATCTTCTTTACAGAGGAACCTACTACAATTAAGAAAATAAATATTAGTACATATTTATAATTTTAGGAAAAACTAAATAACTTACCCTTTAAATTTGCCTTCACGCTATATTGTCAAACTTGCATCCCCCTTTAGGAACCAGAATCAACTCACTCACTTTGTTTCCAAAACTATTTTAAATTTTTAATTCATAAAAAGCTCGGATGTTAACAAGTAACGTCTTCGTTCATTATGAATTATACTTAATATCCTTCTTAAATAAATAGCTATTCATAAATACAAGTGACCATAATAGTATATTATGAAACGCGTTTCATAATGAACATTTTGCCGCACGCATGTTTTTAAGGCACGACGAGCGCAGCGAGGAGTGTCATAAAGTAGTAAGTGCGGCAAAATGCATTATGAACAAGTATCATACGCTATTTTTTCTATTTCGCCTTCGTATTTTAAACGAAAAAACTTGATTTCGAAATCTAGGGAATTTTAGGGTTGTTGGCATTTGCAAAATGTTCGGGAAAAAATTCGAAGTAGCCAAATCCAATTTCAGTCAGTTTGACAGGTGTGACGTCTTGAGGTTATCGGAGCGCAAGGGAGCCAAGAGAGCGAAGATGTTGATCATGATCATGATGGTTCTCTTGCATCCAAAGAGTTTTTCTCCGATGAGTTATTAAGCCAAGTACAACAAGAAATAATAGTGCATTGATCGATTTATCATGGTTTATCAAAACCAAAATCTAAATTGTCAACCTTGACGGTTTGTCTGCTGCAAACCTAAGAAAAATATATGTTCCTGGAAATATTGACACGGGATTGGTCCATTACGATACCGAAATACGCTCAAACGCGTATCGAAATATCTTCATTATGAACGCGAAATAGAAAAAAATTAATTAGGTATGTATAAAGTTCCTATTTTCCTAGATTATTTTTACTTCTATTAATTGATATTTTAACTGAAAACGTTTTAAAACTCCCATTATTTTTCGGACTTGTAGATCGTTTGAGTAGGTACAGTTGAATCTTAAAAAAATATTTTTTTTTCAGATTCTTTAGACTTTAAAATTCTTTCGATCCTCAAATTTGTACATATTCTGCTGATTTTAATTTTTACGATCTAGATATACCTAAATTTTGTAATGTAAAAAAGAAAAAAGCAACAACTTTGAATTTTGAATTGTAAAATAAAAAATTTAATTTTGCAGATCCTAAAAAAATATTCTTTATGAATCTATAAATAAATTTAAGAGATTGGAAACGTAAGAAACTAATTGCTAACAACAAGAACAAGAATGTAACAACAATTTATTTCTAATTACGGCTAACCAACAACTGCAAAACGGTTCTTTAGTCAACTTTTTATCAAAGTGTTCTAGAACAAACGAGTTGTCTTCCTAGCTGTAATCACAATTTAATTTAAAGGTTAACCAAGGACGACACTCGGTAGACTTGTGACAAAGTTTTCAATAATTGAAATAGAAATTATTTGTTTTTGCTCCGAATTTTTGCACAGCACAAACATGTCTCTATGGGCATTTTCACGCTGTAACACGTTTGTTCACATTTTATCGTTTTCATTATTTCAATGGAGGTTTTCTCTAAAGAATACACAGACATGCGTCGAATACCTAAATGTTGGACTTTTAAACTAGTTACCGATACTGCAAAAATTTCTTAAATTTGAAACCCTTTTTTGTCTTAACTAGTGCTGAACCTGCTGCTAATTTAAATTCTGCGTTAGTTTTAAAAATCGGTTTTAGCAGCACGTGAAGTAACCTCCGCAACGAGATGATCTCTGAAATCTAAATATTTTCTCTGTTATCATCAAGTTTTTTGTTCTTCGCAGCGTCTATTGATTTTTTATGTTATGGGTATTCAGTTTTCGGTTCATTTTAAACCCGGTCAGGCCTTGGAGATTATTTCCGGACACTATTGGCAAAGTGTTGGGTCTTTTATTATCCCCGAATATCCCGAACAACCCTCTCAATATTTTTTTTAAATCGACGCTAAAACTGGGCTTTTGCACGAAACTAATTTGGAGCAATGAATGCTAATATTTTATTGTCCGAAATTGCTTTGATGATATCTCGGTGAGTGGCGAAATTTTCGATAAGGGTAAGCCGCCAGATTCATTGTAGGCGGACCACCAACCCAGCGCTGGAAATGAGGTAATTTATCCTACACTAAACATCAAGTGTACGATGAATAACAGAGAGAAAACTTTGGAGATTTCCAAACAAATGTTGAAAAGATGCAGAGCTCTTTAACAAGATGTTAATCAAAAGCAGATTGTTAATCGCAATCTTTGAGAGTCTGGCGAAATTTGTTAATTATCTGTGAAATGAGCATAAAGCAAGGCGAATTAAGTTAACAACGGGACCGTTAACACCCGACTTGGCGAAAGAATGAAAATAGGGGTTGCTTTGAACGGAGGAAAAGTGTAATTTATAGCAACATAAAAACATGGCTAAACTAGGTTTTTCTTTGCGGTTTTATAGAAACGACTAACAAAGTGCCACAAAATTAACACACAAATAAAGCAGCAGAGACGGTGTTTTAGTTACCTCTCCTGAATATCAGCAATACTTATTTTAATACGTTGCGCCGAGAAAAATAAGTTCTAAAATTACATGTGCACATAGCTCAATATTTATCCATTTATCCACGCTTCGCTTATTTCTTTAATTAAACGTGTTCCAAAACGACAAAGTGTCGCTTCATATCAGTGTGTAATTTGTTATCAGGTATGTTGATCGTAAAGGTTTTATAGCTTCATCAAGGAAGCGATCAATAAATCGGTAATAATTTCGCTAATTCCTATCACTCTATTAAATCATAAAACAACCCTCACCGGACCCGATTCGGTTTTATTTGGGACATCGCCTCGATGGCACATAGGAAATACATTATTTAATAGTTCCGGATGTAATTAGGACATCTCGCAGTCTGCGGATGTTGCGCCCGGACGGCAATCTTATTCCCACAAGTCAAGTCCAAGTAACATGAATTTGCCGGGCCATTTCTCAACACGACGCAAGGTCTCCACTGGCCGCCACAGATTCTCCGGTACTTAGTCTCAAGGGTGCTAGCCGTTATTAATAATGTAGGCAGGGCCGAGTCCCGAATAGTCACACTCGAACAACTTTATGTGTTTTCTTTCAGGCGAGCTCTTAGCTGATAGAATAAATGTATGGAATGTGGACACCAGACCAATGTCCAACCCGACATGTCTTCCAATCGACAACGCCTCGTCGATCATCCCCGGAGTAATCTGGAAATAATCCGGAATTGAAGCTGGGAGTACACGACTTTTCTGACATACATTTTTAAGGAACCGTAAGACACATCGTGCTGTTGGTGCATAACGTAGCGAAAGAGACGAGCATCACTGCAGAAATAAAACTGTACAATCAAGCGATTTCTTTTTCTCTCAACTTGTTCCGGCATAAAACTATTATTAAGTTTGTTGAGATTAGAGAGATATTGTTCTTTCTTTGAGCATTTAAGAAATCTTTCAACTTTGGCAGTTGGAACCTCCTCGACGACGTTCAATTTATGCAATTTCACCCGTTGTCTGATGAAGCAGGACGGGGGCTTAAAGAAATTATTCGAGTAAGCGATCTGCGGCAAGCGATCGGTATCAGCGTCGTTGATGGAAAGAAGGGTTCGCGCCCTCTCCTCTACTTCTTGTTGTCGGGTAGGCTGACAAAATCTGCATAAGGAAATCATTGCACTAAATAGCAAAGTTTTGAAGACGCAAGACCTTTAATTTTAATTTGCCCCTGGGATGTAATTCATTATTATGCATGAGCTCCTTGGTCCCCAGCTGGGAACAGATTGGTCTGCATACAGAACAGAAGTTTGGATAACGCACACCGACGAGCTAAGGTAAGACCGTGAAATGGAACTTCTCCACGATACCGTCGTAATCGACTGCAATAAACAACGTTTCCTGGCGCAATTATTTCGCCCGGTCTTCTTGATGCAATATTTAGGGAGACGTTAAGGACGGACATGGATCACGAATCGGGCGACTGATTATACGATTACCGGAACCTGTTCGGAGAAGCCATCTATCACCGAAGCCCCTAACGGAAAGCAGTTTCTGTTAAATGGCGGCGGTCATGGGAGAGCTTCTGCATAGAAATAACCAATTGACTCGATCTGCCACGTTAAATAATCATAAACAACAAATCACCTGGAACATTGTACGTTTAAAGCGCTAAATTTCCTTCTCTTAATGACAAGCATCCGAGGGCTCACACGATTCCCTGCGTTAAATATAAATGACACAAATCTAAGTGGGAACATGTGCTTTATGACGAAACATTCCTCACAAAATTAATACGCAGAGGTTTTTATGACTCCCTCATATCGTACATTAGCGTAATTAAATTTTACTTTTTTACTTTGTTTTCATATAAACAATTTTACTCACCCACTTCTAAACAGAATGGAAGGTAGAACACACACATAATACACATAATAAGAATTTACAATTACGGAGAGACCACACTCTACCCAGAATTTTAAGCGAAAGGATTTTAACTTTAAACAGAAACAAACGTAGAGAAGGAGCACCGAATATTTGATACTTTAAAAAAATATATATTAAAAATACTTGCTTTTAAATTGAATCAATTAAATTATTATTTACATATATTTGGTTTGAAATGTTTACTTTATGATCTGTCCGTTTAAATTACAAAAACATACACGATTTTTATTTTACCGGCTAATATGTATTTTGCCTAAATTTGATGCTCTGAAAAAAGGTTTTCTAATACTAGATATTCAATAATGAGTATCAAAGATCCGAATATGGGATATCCATTAATAAGGCTCAAAAATAAAAATAAAAATATCGTTTTTATTTATTTATTTCAAAGGTTTAATTGTATTTTAATAAACAATAAGTAGTAATTAAAAATTAGTCGTAATAATTAATAAAAATCTAGTCAACGACGTTCCTTCAATACAAAGTATTTATAAATGTTTCTAACATCCAGGGTGGCTGTGGAATTCCTGCCGTGCACTACGTTGCCGCTTTGTTTTTATAGTGAATATAACTATTTTGAAAATTATTTTCAATGTAACTTACGTCAACGACGTTTCAGTTGCGGTTTTGTGTCCAAATTTTTGATTTTCAGGTTTCAAACCACAACTAGAACAGTTTTTTTCTCAAAACTTACTTTGCTCTATGATTAAGGTTAAACTACAAATGTCAGTTGAAAAATGTAAACCCACATTTTTAAAGAGCGTCAAATTTCTTTGACATTTCATAGCCACCTTTGATGTTAGAAACATTTATAAACACCTTGTAAAGCATTCAATTACATTGTTACTTAATATTAGATATCTAATATTGAGGGCACCAAAGTATCCAATATTAAGCATTTGGTATTCATTATGATGCCAGAGTATAAATTTTTATAGATTTTTACTATAATAAAATCATAAAACAAACAATAAATATTTATGATTTACTTACCAAATGGCTAAAATTTTATAATAAATAAACGTATTTAACCCGCGCAAACAAAATATTCAAATTAGCACAAAAGACTTTCGTGTTGTTATTTTTGTCATATTGAAAAACTGACACGTGCGAGGAAGCTATGACCTAAAATCTTGTCAAACCGCAGACAATGACGTAGCGGTAACAAATGGCTTGCTTTTCTAAACTGAATTAGGGTGGTATCCAAGATTAGGCAACCATCTAATATTTGGTGCTCTTCCCCTACATTCAAACTAAACAGATACATTTATCAGAACATTTACACCACCAGAAATTTTAAAAAGAGCTTTACTGAACTGTCTACATACTTGTTACAGAGATACGTCAAATGTACTTATATTGAACTATTTAATGCTTTATTTACATAAATTTTATGCTATTTATCATTAAAATTTGTGCCATAATTTTTAATTAGGAAATTTCGTTTAACGCTATTTAAATATAAACAATAATTAATCGAACACAATTAATATGTTTTGAATTTGTTACGCTTTATAAATATATGTATTTATCAACAAATTTAGAACAATTTTTATTTAAAATTCTATTTATTAATAATGTATAATAATTGAATCCACGAAATTAAGTTTATATTTAAACTTTTCGATAAATAATTGACTTTTTAAAGTTGATGGCATAGAAAATAGTAATCTAATAATAAATTCCAGTGAGGAACTTTATGTCAGTTCTAAACGTATGTCATTAAAATGTTTGTAATATTTTAGTTTCCCGTGTAATTAATTGGTCATAAATATTTGTTAGGGTAAAGTTAGAGTGGCACTGTTTGTGGACCTGTGCCACATTGTCAAACATTTTGGTTATGTCTCTACGTGTATCCAATAACATAATCGTTCCGTCTATCATTAGCTGAGATATCAGTCACGAAATATCGGAGAATCCAGTGAAACAGCTCGCCCGTGTATAAAACATTACCTTGCTTCCTGAATTAGTAAAGAGCAAAATGGTGCATTGTCACTTTCAAGTCCCATACGTCTGCTATAAGGCATATCAGGTTTTCGAGAAACTGCAGCCTAGAAAAATATGTTACGGGTCCAATCTGTCACAAAGGATTGGTCTCCCAACAAGTGACAGGCAGCGGTACGTCCTACGGGACTTATGAGTAATGGCTTTCTCGTCAAGAGCTAGACAGGTTGCATTTCAAACTTCTTGTTCATGGGATCGACAGGAATGTAGAACAAGCAACGCAACATTACCTAAACAGCTTCCAGATTGGATAGTGAAAAGCGATGATGGCTTTAGAAAGATCGAAACGTTCTTTGATATCGACGAATTCGTTAATGGAGCCCGACAATCTCATTCTTTACTGAATGCAACTATTGTTCTACGTTATTAAATGAATCGACTCAACCAACACGCTCGCAAACTACAAAAGCGGATCTGTATCCAAATCCTTTGTCGTTCGGGACTTTCAGCTTAATCGATATAATTATTCCTGTGAAAGCTTTCCAGTGAACGTCTCGCCAAAACCGGAGCCACACAATGAACTGCCAAAATATTTGGACAAATAATTTTCCGACATAATTTATTTACATATGCAAAAATAACAGAGGCTTGAATGAACTTCCGGAGACAATCCAGCCGCACGCTGCCGAAATCACAAAATGGAATTACACACTCCTCTCCAAATAAACATTTTTGTCTATCATCAATTACGGATTATTCCCTCAAATCCCCTCAAGGTGGATTCTTACGTAATACAGATGATTATTGCAAATTTTCAGCCAGATTAATCTTCCGGTTTGGTTTCAGCTCAACTGCGGACTTGTAATAAATCTGGTGACCACAACATGGTTAGCTTGCTCCGAACCGATTTATTTGTTCGAGTCTGTATTTCTATACGTTTGTACCTCTGGTCCGCAGCGAAATTTGTAGCTATTTATCTTTTGATGTATTTTATTACTGGATTCGATTGGTCAATTAACAACCGCTTGTAACGTCACTGATATAATAACGTTTCAAGAAAAATGAGCCAGGAAATTAATTTCCTACAGCAATTTGCTTTGTGAACGGTTTAAAATTGTATTAAGGTCACATGCCTCTAATCCGGTTATTACGTTGCTGTTAATTTGTACGACAACCAAAAGAGCGCAAAATCAGTGTGTTTTAGTAATCAAGCTAATTCAAATTGTATTAAGCCACACTAGAAAAAAATCGCCAGAAACAGTAAACGTTTACATCGCTATTAACTCTATAGAGGAATTTAAATCCAATTTATGGAACCAAAGTACTTGGTACGATAAAACCTTTATATTCAAATAAAATTAACCAATCATGAAATTACACCCCTGATTTTCTTTACTATCTTACTAAATCTTGATGTCTTACAGGAGGGAATTTTTAAAATACGACATAAAATCTCTTCCTTGCTCGTGAAAACCTTGCACATAAGTCGGGCTTAAAAGCAAAAAATGATTAGAATTTAAGAAGATTCGATTTAAAAGTTTTTTATGATTGAATTCCAATGAAACTCGCAAAAACGACAATATGTACCTAAATAGTGGCAGTGCAAGAACGACGCAATCAACAATAACAATTCCGCCGTAATTTAACACGCGTTTTCGCTTTTGCATTGTTGCAACAAAAGGGCCCTCGCCATAAACAGATCGCGTCAACCTTTTGTTCCGTTATTTATGACTAAAGTCGAAATTCCACTCAGTTATAAAAAGATTAATACTGCTACTGTTGTAATCTGTTGCATGTACGAGGTCGATTGATGGCGTCCGTCCGTCCAATGAGTGCTTTAGTAAAGCGAGTGATTTTATTCAGTCACCAGAGATAAACTTGTGCACACAGACTGAATCAATCACATTTTAATTACTTTTATTCTTATGGATCGATCAAAGAGGAAACAGAGAACGTGCAGTTTGGGTTTTGTACAAATCAGACTTAAATTAACAGGAATAGTTCCAAGGAGCTTCAATTTATAACAATTCCGACGTTCTAATGTGTGCAAAGGATCAGTGAAAGCATTTTTGTAATTGCCTTTATGCAGCACGTACAGCTTGGGGATGTTGAAGCGTTCGTAATTATCACAAACCTTTAATTATTGCTCGGAGCACTTTCTGTGTTGCTACGCCATAATACAAAGGAGTTGTTACGGAATGGAAAATAAACACTATACTAACGCAAACAAATCTTTAACATATTTTCACAAGAGTTTAGCTTTCAACTACACAAGAGATTTTCCACAGCTATATCAATTATTACAATTAATATTTCATAGCCTTGTTTGTGGTATATGCTTTTGTAAAGTTACACCAAATTTACGCTCAAACTACACTAGAGATGTGGGCTAGCATAACTTTTACACATGATGACGCCCTAAGTTTGCCTCAGACGAAACGTGTAATTTAACAGTCTGAGATTTATAAACATATTTTCTATTTACGTTTTGTTTCATTTTGTTGCGCGTTGTATTTAAAAAACAGAGCTGTAATGAACCAAATAAAGAATGTACTTCCCTTTGGCAAATCCCGGGATAGAGAGCTTGTTTCCACAGTTTTTATGCTGGTAAAAATCGTTTCATCCTGATACCAAAGTTATAATATTGAAGCCTTCGGCATAAACAGAATATTATTGTTTACATATTTACTCGAAATAACACAGAAAACTCGTCGGCGTGTTGCCACAATAGATTTTAGTTCCAACACAAATTTTAATTAGTTTCGTGCCAATTTATTCCGCAACTTGACAAATTTCCTTAGGTAATCCCTTAATTAAAAAAACTTTTACCGACGCCCTTCGATTGGAACTTCCAATTATCGATTTAATTTACAACAAAACTTTCCGATACAGCATCCGATAATGTCACTTTATGTAGGACTCCATTTAATAAGAAATATGACGTGTTCATTCCGCGTTATAAACTGTGCAGCACACGTTCCTGAAACATAACAAATACCTTAAACGTTTCAGCACGTTCGCACTTATTTCACATCTAGACCGAAGCAATGTACTAAAGGGCCTAACGTTAGACCACTTTAATTTTCTTCGGATCGTACAAAAAACGAGGAAGGAATTTCGGAAATACTTAATGATTCAATTTGAACCGTTGATGGAAGTAAAATGAGCATAATATTAACTTATAATTGAATAAAAACACAATTTCAATTCTCATTTTTAAGACTAAGTGAGGATCATCGTATTTACATGTTGCGAGCAAACGCAATGGAAAACAAATTAGAAGGGATCAATAATGAATGTGTGACAGCAAAGTTTCTCCTTTTTTTGTTTTTGTTAAGAGAATTTCACAACTTGAGTAAAACGTCTTTGTGGAAGCCTTTAAACAAGATGTAAATATAAGATTTCTGAGAGACAGCAGATAATACGATTTCCAGAGATCACCCTTCAGAAACACAATCCGCGATGTGTGGGAAGAAGAGGAGACGCAACAATTGTCAATTAGACGTCGCGGTCGTGACGACGACGCGTCTTGGTCGTAATATTCGGCATTCCGAAGCCGCAAGACATCCCGGAAGTGGTTATGAATGATGGTTTGTATGAGGCGTTGGTGTGCATCGGTCTCATAGATCTTGACGCGGTCGTACGTCTTGCTCCGTTAAGTTTTATTCGCGATAGGGTTGAAATATGAAAGCGATAAATAAATACATTGTACTGAATTATCGCCGGATCTGTTTTCTATTTGGGCGCGAGTACAGAAACAGACCGATTCTGCTTTGCATCCTGATGCTAGTGAGCCGGTTAGCGTTATTCCCGATCGCAGGTGCAATTTATGGTTTTCTCAAGATCGAATTCCGGGATTTATTACCCCTATCTGCGAAACTATTGCCTATATTTCTTATCCGAGTATATCTCCGGGGACCAGGAATTTATCAAAAATCGCCGCCATCACCGGCTGTAATCGAATCAAGGAGCCAGTGGCAGCCGCTCGCACAATCTCCAAGGAAATATTAATTAAATAAAATATTGCATAATTATTATTTAGGATCAAGCGAGTAAAGTGAATTAGGACATTCCGTTTGTTACAAAAAAGATTTTGTGCTTTATTGCATCTTTGTTTTTTTATTTGCAGTTAGAACATGTGCTTGTCGCGAATTCCACGACATTTTTAGCACCTAAGAAATGATTCTTGTATTCCAAGCTTCTTGCAGGTTAAAAACTCACTGTGGCCATAAACTGCCATCCTGCAGCGCTCACGCATAACAGTGCCACGTTGGTAATACTAATGAAGCAAAAAATGTAAGAACGTATTTTTTCTCTTGCACCTTCTTTGACGAGCCGCCACTCTTGCAGGCTCTCAGTCGACCCTGCGTGCTATTAACCCGTCGGTGGCGGCAAACTGTCACGCGATTCATCAACGCGAGCGGCCGGATATTGTCATCCGTCAGCAGCGGCCTGTTCGCCACCACAAATCATGCCGTCCCCGAGGGCGCGCAGTCAACTGTCACAATGTGAAAATCCGCAACGACACACGTTTCACAACAATAGAATCGCGACGTGGACGGAAAGGTAACGTGGGCTTGCCTCGAGAGGCGCTCACGAACGTCTTGCATGTCACTCGCGCTTCCTTTTAAAATAATAGTTAAGCTCCATTCAGATTCAGAAACGGATACGAGCAATCCCGATGGCTTTGCTAAACATTTGTCTGGCTCTGGATAACGGCCAAAGAAAAACGAAGTAAAAACTATCAACGCCTCAACAACAAATTCAACATACAATAGCTAGTTTTAAGGTGACGTTTACTGCTTTTCTTGTATAGCTGTGCCAGGAGTAATTGCTTCCACTGTGCCCTTGCGAACAAATCGTCACCAAGGGTCATGATACGAAAGCTGATTCAACTGCTTATTTATTACA
This sequence comes from Gnatocerus cornutus, assembly GCA_029298725.1. NCBI lineage: Eukaryota > Metazoa > Arthropoda > Insecta > Coleoptera > Tenebrionidae > Gnatocerus > Gnatocerus cornutus. Next base: position 6,361,979 of record CM055514.1, read on the forward strand.
CCTTTTCTTTCAGAAAATTCCAGTAATAAGTATTTTAATATAATTCTTTATTAAATTCCACTAAACAAACATCATATTGTTATTGAAATTTTAATTAAACGTCTCTATTATTAATTTATTATAACTTCAGAAGTTTTGTCATTTTATATGTAAAGCCATGACGCCATCAAATTTTGAATATTAACCACGAACAAATCTAACTAATACAGTTTAAGAAGTTAAAAATCCTGTTCATGAGCTTAACAATTCGCCCGAGAAAACTTACGTTTCCGCGTGAGTTAAGAGCAACTCGCCCTAAGGGCACAAGCAACTTGAACGCCCGTCCAAACGGATTGCGAAAATTTTAATTAAATCACCGATCTATTGACAAACTGGAGCTTTGAAGAAAATGTTAGACAAAAGAATCACTTCGTTTTTTTAATTAGTTATGTATGTATGTTTAGTTATGCGTTACTGCCGTGCTGCATTTTATGGTATTTTTATTCGCACTTTAGTTTATTTTGGAAGAGTTAAGCTTTACGTTAATTGGCACTACCACCACATCCAAAACATACTCGCTTCACGGACTTTTTATCATAGCTATAAAAACAACGGACGTTGCGCATTTGGAATAAAGCGTGTTCAATAAGCTTAAAACGTGAAACCCTGCAGCTAAAAACACTTCAGTTACTTTTGAAATGACATTCAAAATGGAGCGTGTTAAAGCGTTCATTAAAATCGCCACTAGAAATCGAATACATTAATAGTAAATTCGCACTCTCGTTGAAATATTCAGTCATAATAAACAAAAGTTTGTAGACATTTTCGTGGATAATTTTTAAAGTTGATACTTGCACTTCGTTAGAACTGGATTTTTGTTAAAGTCGGCTCAAAAGTTTTCAGGTAATAACGAGATTCGACGAGACGGACGAAATGTTTAGAGGGAACGGTGGGTATACCTTCAACAAGTATACACGACCACTGCACGAATCAAGATTTCTCCGTGGCACGCCATCATTTTGGCCTGTGAACTTCCCTCATCTATTATACAAGCCAGACAATTTATTTTCCTTAGTTCAAACAGAAGATCTTGAATATTGCATTGTGCCCGCGCTCTGGCCGCTCCCATTTCAAGCACAAAATGCTAAAGTGCCACATCGCGAAAAGAAGCCGGCACTGCCTGAATTAACACGCAAACACCGCGGGTAAATGGGAAATCTATAATAAACAAGTGTAACCGAACTATTGGATTTCATTAATATTTGAGTTCACCATTCGATTTTTTTACATAATTTATAACTCACAATCAGTGTAGAGATAAATTATAACAATTGTATGTAAAAAAACGGGTGTAGACAGGAGGAAACAGCTTTTCAGTATGTCGCATCGGAAGGTGGGTTTTATCTTAAATGAAAGCGGCATGCACTTAGCTTAATGCAAACAGCTTAAATCCTCTGAATAATGAAGCGTGTGGAGGAAATCGTACACTGATAAGACGCTAGGTAAGATCCCAAATAATCATTAAGCAGCAAGTCTGAGTAAGTGTTTGTTTTATTTTCCATGTAATCACAGACGTCGTAGAACATGATAAAAGATTTATCAGAGGTCCGGGCACGAAATGCTAACTCAGTTGTCTGAATGATCCAATGGAAAGCAATTACAGCATGTCAGAGTTAATACTCGGACCGACAAGATACGGACAGGCGAGAAAAGAAGCGACGAAGAGCATTAAGATTCGGTGATTTTTCCAAGTCGTTGTCGGTCGTGTTAAAATGCACACCCGATACACAAGACTACTAATCAACGGGGAACCACTTGTTGATGGGGAACACCCCACTTAGTCATACAACAAGGTAGCCCTTTACCTACTAACTATGGTTAATGTTTAATTAACCTTAAACTTTATACCCATTTGGGTAATTCAATTTTACTGCCGCCGAGATGAGCTATGAGGCTGGGAATTTCCACGACTAATTTCCACTATGCGACATACATTTAAATTAATAGACGGGACTGGTGAGATGTTCAGTGAAAATGCCGAATCGTTACATTGCATTAGTCAATCCACATTAATCCAAATCTTATTTGTTACTTTACACGAACAAACACGCTTTCCCAACCAACTAATTCATACTACTCTTTTGTTCTTTCTAGTTCAGATAAGTAATTTTTTACAAATCGAGAGGTGTACAAAATATAAATAAAAAATATAAGGAACAAAAAAATATCATGGATCTAAAAATGGTGGATGCGCCGGTTTAAAAATCGCAAAACGTTTAGAAATTATTTCTACTTTGTTTTAACTGTTTTTGTGCAATCTTATTCTTCGTCATTTACACCTTAAAGAATTAATCCCAGCTGCGCGTGATTAAAGTGTTGAAAGTGAAATTAAATGAAGATTTGTGTTTCGGAAGTTGGGATATAAAACAAGCAATTTATTAACAATTCATCCGTTCGTTTTTCATTTACTGTTTGTTTCAATCTCCCGAAATTCTCAAGTTGAGAGATATGATGTGCTGACAAAGTCGAATGTTTTGCTGGTAACAATAATAGTTCCCGGGCGTGTCTTAAAGGGTGCGCTGTTAACAAATCACCGTTTCGGTTTAGAAAAGACAAAAACTAATTGAATCATTTATTAGTAGGTGAAATTAGAATTATAAATGAGGCGGGGCGAGGCGATGATTGATGGAACCAGAAGACGGCCAGGCTTTTGTATCTAGCGTAAGTGCGCTGCATTATTCATTGGCCGCGATAAAGGGATTTGCGTTAAAACTTTTATCTGAACGGTAATTTGTTTACAAAATAGCCGTTCAACAAAAAACTTCGCACCTCTGCTGTTTGAATAAATAGAATGGGGGAGCGCAGATATTGGCTTTGTTCAACTCGGGGATCAACTGTTCCCATATTGGATTGCAAGAGATCTCTAAGATTGTGAGGGATTTGCAGCAGTCCCAAATCGAAACAGAACATTTCATCCAACTTTTACTACGTGACTCTAATACAAGCATTAGCTGACTTCGATAACACATAACCGCGATTGATATTTATGAAAGCTAAAAGATTCTAAAGGTGTTCCATGCATGCAACTTTTACAGATATAACTAAAACAAACGTTAAACCTCCGCGATCCGCAGAGAATTCCGCCGCCGAGCCTCTCTTCCAAAACATACGAAAAAGACACTCATAAATTACGATACAACGGGAAAGATAAAACTTTATACAATTATCACCTGACTTTTTTAATTTGCAAACATTCAAGATTCATGAGCCAATTTTTTATTATCTAGAAAGGCGCAAACTTTTTTGCTCGTAATAAAGAGATTCCACAAAAAAATCACTACATCAAAATGTATTAATTGCAGTATCCAAGTACTAGCTTGCAGAACAAACTTCTTAATCCATTCTGTAAGTCCGTAATATATCTATTTATACAGGACATAACTTTGGTTCATTTACTTATATTGTGTGGTAACTTTATGTTTGATGCTTCATGCATTTAGTCCAGCGTAATTCATTCTAAATACAGAATGTCCCAGAACTCGCGCCTCAGAAAGAAGACAATTCTGAATAAAAATTTCAAAACTATAATTTTTTAATTCAAAAAATAATCGAGATATGACAAAAAAACGATAGCCAATTCCCAAGCTGAACAGAATTTGATAATCTGCAACTATGGACACATACTAACATTCATTGGTCAGACGAACATTACACTATTGTTGCTTTTTACTCCACTTTTTGAATAAGCTTTCCATATTGATTGTTAATTTTTTATCTGTTCTCGAATACTATTAAACAATTTTTGTTTTAAAATTTATCATCTGTAATGCTGTCGGCACCTTCCCTTGCTCTCCCTTACTCTCTGGGGCACAAATTCTGGAACATTCTGTATATCAACCTGGTCATGATTATTTTATATTCGTTACATTTTGCATACCTTTATAATTCATATTATCCAAAAGCTTTCGAAATTCTTGAACTAAAATAGACTTTGTTTTTTAGATTCACCTGCTTCTATTGATTTGGCCTGATATTTTTCTTCCGGTACAAAGTTTTATGTATTAACATTTACACTTATATTAAATATGTTTAAACTAATGAAGGTTTCTTATTTATTCCTCCACAAAACTGCCTGTAAGCGACATCTACTCATAAAAATAACAAAATATATCTTTCAACGTCTACAACAAAATCAGTGGTATTTGTAAAAAATTCTGTAAGCTCTGAAAATCGAAAATTCCATCATTTTACAGTTTTCTTTTTTATAAGGATTACCATTTAAGTTGGTAAGAACGAAACCTGTAAACTACTTCTGTTGCTGAATTCGTGTTATCGATTCCCTCCTAAAGCTTCAAATTTCTGTTTGTTACATTTTGGGCTCAAAGCTTTCGCTTTTATCCGACAGATGGAATTAAAAAGATCAATTACTGGTTTATAATTTCTTGTTGAATATTTGGATATAAAAAAACTAGAATTACTTAGCATCGACGTTGTCATGATTTAAGCGCAGAATTTGGGTTCATTGCAAATTTCGACAGTCATTCATTAAAATTTTAAACTTTAATTAGTGTATCACGGAGTAACTTAAATCAAAGTGCGTGGGATTTATTAATGCGCTAATTATCTACCATAATTTATCAACGACGTTGATTAGATACTAATTAACTCGAAATGTCTGATTGATGAGCGATAAATAACCAATGAAATTTAGGTCGCACGAGTCGATTTTATCAACAGACCTTGGTTTATAAATCATCGATTGATCAGAGAGCCCAATTTAGTCAAAATTCGTGGACTAATTACCTGACAAATTATATCACACTACGTCAAATGGGTCGTATAAAACATGCAGTGTAAGTATCATATCAAAACTTACGATTTTCACCTTCCAGCGAAATATAGTGAATAAAGGATTTTATATGGCTGTAAAATTTAAACTGCTTTTGGTTTTCTTTCAAACTACATATGTAATGTTGGTTTTATAGACCGGTTTTACACTAGGTTGCGGTTTATACGATCTTATTAGCGTCGGTTCCAGATAGATTGGTAACATTAAAAATAATAGCTATTTTCCACATAGCGAACTAGAGCGCGATCGTAATCATATTTCTAATGTTCGGTTTCAGCAACCCTTATTTAATTACAATAGAAACAACATGACAAAGTAAATTTAATGATAAAATCACAACTCGTACTTGCTTTGCTTTTTCTTCATGATTTATGTGTATGAATTTCACATTTCGCGAGCAGGAAAATGAATTTTATAAACATTTGGCGGTCACAAAGAAGAAAATGTAATTTTAACTTCCACTAAGCCTCAACAAAATTACTGCTGCGGGATATTCACCGTTAAAGAGGAAATTAGAAGATAATAAGTCCCCGTAAAACTTTCATAACTGGAAGATGTAATAAATTTAATTTATTGCTGTGACGCTTTGTTTTCTCCAAAAAATTGTATCATATTTTCATGAGAAGACATGGGTTAGCGACTCTAACCATTTTAAATTAATATTTAGAAGGGTAAGTGTCACGTTACAGCACTGACATGTTAATTTGAAAAAAAAATTCATCACAAACAGCACAACACAAAATATTATTGGCAGTCGGTACCCTCATCAGCAGAACGCCGTTTTTGTTGATTAGCAAACGTACTAATGACTCTCCGAGTTCGTTTACTTTATTTGCATCATTAAAATAATAACGGTCAATGTTTCTAATTAACATCGTTCTGGATGTTAGTTACACGAATTGTTTTTATTTTCAAATCCGATTTTTGAAAAAAATATATGTAAAACAACGGATGAAACTTCTCGCTACAAAACGTTATGCTTCCTGCAGATACAAGAAACAAAAATTGCAAATAATGTATATCCATGTTGTGGGTTGAACAAAATTTTAGCCTGCTGGAACATGCATAAAGTCTCTTTATTAAAAAAAAACATCACAATTTATTATTATGAAGAGATTTCAGAGTTTTCAAACTTTGAAACAAAATTCGGGTGGTTACAGCTCGAGGTTTTCATCAGTTTTATTTAATTAATAACGACATTTGAGATTTCCCAGTATTGACTACTGTGAATTTTATTGAAGTCGATGAAAGCATTCAATGTCTGATTGCTCTTCTGTATTCTCTTTGCTAGTGAAGTCTCAGTCACTTCCTTAATTTTACATTAGAATCCAAGCTCCTATTTATCGATTGTAAATCCTGCAACCTCATTAAGTGTTTAAGTTTTTTACGACTGTAGTAAGGATTTCGATTTGCGTATTATATTGCCCTCGTCGAACTTTTTGTTAATGTTTATTATAGAATCTAAACAACAAAAGTTCTGAAGTCAGATCGATTTAGAACTATTATAAGCAGCTTTCTTGGAATCGACAGCCGTGAATGTACGTTGTTAACATGCAATACTCTCATCGTAATAATAGGTAACACTGTAAGTTTGTCGTGATTTTCAACTTGGTGAACACGTAGTTAAATATGCAAGCAGGCTCATTATTTCAAAAAAGTAAATTTACACTGTAGCCAACAATTCAAATTGGATTCGAATAGTTTGCATTGAATTTCACCGCTGCGGAAATGCTAAATTATGATTGGCATCGGTATTAAATGGGTTTGACAGGGCGGACGACACAACGGATTGAATTTAACTTACATAAATTTGGCAGTGGATATAATGGTGTTTATCTGTCGAGGGAACAGTAAGCAACTTGGAGAGTAGGATATCATGTAAAATTTGTCTTTGTTGGACTCCTAAGATCAAAGTGTTCCCTTCTGAACACATTAACCGGTGCACAATTGAAATTTGCCGTTGCTTTATTATTAATTAAGATTGGATGCTGCATACCTCTGCATTCTTGAGCAAGACATAACTATTATTCGGACAAAGGCTTTAGCTGATGGTGAGAATATTTGGGAATTATACTACCATTAAACATTTAAATTGCGGGGGTATTGATTGATTTATTTTATAAAAGAAAAGTGGGTGAAGGTGAACTTGGCATGAATTGAAATATTTCTTCGCTACACGTTTCGTTCTTTGTCAGCATTGTAATGTTTTTAATATTCAATTTATAGGCAGCTGAACCGGAATAAACTGCAGCTCTAAACTACATCAGCTTGCACTCTAGATCATGATTCTGTACGAAAATTAAAATTCTATCAGGGCAAAACAACCTCGCATTATCCATTATCCATTATTCGATGCTTTTTACTGAATTTTACAACTGTTAACCTAGTGCAAAAACTGTTCAAACAAAAAAAATCGCTCGCTTTAATCAAACTTTTTTAACTTTTTTTTTAAAGACAAAACATTTCAAAAATTTAGTATTGCCTGAAATTAATTAGTTTAAAATAAATAAATAATCTAGCAAAATAATTCAAATTTAACCAATTTTATTCCCAACTTTGCGATAATTAAAACTCGCATTGTAATTAGAACTAGCTGCCCAATTCATTGGCGCATGGCGATGTCAGCACCAAACTTGTTTTTTCGGACACAGTAATGTTTTTGATTGTGAAATTTGGTCATCATTTCAGACTTATTGTAAACTACAACTTTCTTTCGGCTTTGTATTTTATTCGGATCCACCTTGTATGGTAGAACGCCCACAAAAATATTTCAATTGTCCGTGTCGCGATTTTCATCACAAATTTACTCACAATACCACCCACGCTTTTGCCCCACTTTAATTTATGGATTAGAGTTCAATTTGTATCAGCAATATTTATTAAGCCTGGATGCAGCTATTGATAAACGTTCGCAAATGTAATATAACAGTCTTAGTAAACATGTTCATCGACGTTGAGCAGATGCAAACTTCGTGTTGATTTAATGTACTCAGCCGATTTTAGCATAAGTTGATAGAATTATACTGCATCTTCAATATTCTGTCTAAATATTTTACTATTAGTTTCATTTACAGAGGTAAAGTGTTTGGGTAACAATCTTCTTTGACTGTGAGATGTTTTTGAAAGTTTGTGGCGTAAATTACGATCATTAACTAGAATTCTCATAAGATACGGTTCTTTATAATGCAACATTAATTTTGGATATTTTCCTTTTGCCTCGATTTCGCAGCTGCTCCCGTGTTCACTGCTGGCTTCTTCAAAACAAGGCTTATGTCCTCTTTTGCTACTGAAAATATTTTCTGATTCACAATATGTAAAGTAAATAGAAATTGGTTTAGTTGTTTCTTCTTATAACTTTTTCTTTGCATGTTTTCATCTTCATCTTATCTTTTTCTGTATTTTTTTGCTTTATCTTTGTTAACCTGCAAGACGTTTAAAAAGATTCAAAACAAAACATTTTTTAAAAGAGCTTTTAATAATTATTTATTTTGTCTACTTATCTACTCCAGACATTAATCATTGTTTATGCATTAAAAAATACTGTCACACTGTAAAAGATACTTTACTGACTAAAAACGAACGGCGAGAAAAAAAAATGGAGTAAATAAGTGGAAGCATTATTTACGTTGTCAACATTTTGTCCAACTCTAATTTCCCCATTAATCGCATTGCGTCCCGATCGATCACGAATTATTATTTACAATAAAACACTTTGAATCATTTGCTTGTTTACAATGTTTGCATTCGGGTTAGTGTATCTCATTGTCGTGCTTAGTGGTGCACGTGTTTTATATCCTGAATCGAGAGGGATGGTTTCGGGGGAACATATTGCCGACTACACAGGAAATTATATACAACTCTCTCCACATGACCATATTGTCTGATTCTGTACTAAATCATAAACATGATTTAATGCATGTTCTCTGCAAATTGTAGCAATAAATTAATTCTCATGGAGTTGCAAAATTTTATTTGAAATCGAACACAATAAAAACATTCTACCTGATTTGATACAGCTTTCAACAATATCGTATAAAAAAATATACGATTCTCGCATATTTGTTGATTAATCAACAAGCACACAAATCTGCTTTCTAATCACTTAAAATTGTTCCGGATCAGTCAACCGGAAGAATAACAAGTGGTCCGGGATGACGTTTGATTAAAACGGAAATTAAATTTTCGGAAAATTCCAAGTCGGTATTTAACACTGACATTTTCTTAGAAGAAAATTGATATTGATTTCCTCTATATTGATTAAATAAATCAGCAGCCAGGAGACTTTAGTTTTTGTCTAAAGGAAAACTGCTTGTCTCCAATTCTCGTCAGTCCTCACCAAATCTGTCGGTGTAAACTTAAGAACTAGAGTCCTGCTAATACCACAAACAAGATGTGATTGGCTGCAGTCGCGTGTTCGTGTCCAAGACGCCATTAGTGGTCGCGGCTTCTTGGCTCAAGCTGGGATTTACGTTTTGGTTTATTGCTTTTTACCTTTACTTCCGTGTCTCGTTGATTTGCTTAATTGGACTTTGAAAACACAAGAGTCCATTAGAAACTTGCAATCTTAGATTCAGCTTTAAAAAATTCTCTTTTGCTGTAATTTTTTCGCAGCAACGTAATACCCGCCAGATGAACTTACTAGTGCTCAATAGGTAACTGCTATAATATTTAATTAGCGTGGAGAAATTACAATTTGTTCGGTAAACTTTACTGTTTGAAAGTTTAATTAGGCGTTCTGCTGCTCTAAGTACATTTGGCAGGGAAGTTAGACTTGTACAAGTGCATACGCCAGCAAATTCTTTATTTCTACGAATAAAATGGAATATCTCTGGCGGTTATAAATTTACGATAACTGCTTAGTCTTAATTTACTGAAAAGAGAAGGAGCAAGACGTGAAAGTTCAGAAATTAAATATTTAATAGTGGCAACTAAATATCAGGAAAGGCTAATTATTAAAATACTGTTTACCCGGCGCATCCACCATTTTTACAAAAACACTTTTAACTTCTCTTTTGTATTTTTTTTAGCAATGTTTATAATTAATTTGATTGATAAATAAAATAGATATTTATGAAATTACTGTTTCGAAAATTATTTAATATTTAATTCAATGGAAACGGCGCTTACACCATTAGGCTAAAATGTATTTAAAAATAAAAGGTCTGGCTAAATGTGTAGCTGAATTTTCATTATAAACCGTATAAAATACCTACGTCTTCATTTATCCAAACAAAAATATTTTAACTTTACGTGGAATTTGAGTAATCTCTCCGAGTTAATCAGTATAATTGTTACTGAAATTTATATTGACGTGCTTGTTAATCATGAGAGCGCTTTGTTTGAGACAGACGGGTAAATTATGTCAAGAATCCTAGAAACGTATTTATTTATTTCATTGACGAAAAGTAAATAGATAGGTGGTTGTTTCATGTAATTTTAGAAACTTCCTTTGTTAACCAAATGCGCGTGCTTCATCTGTTTTTTCTATAAGTAATGTATTTCTTTGGGGCGAAAGAACATGATTAAATGAATTTGAAATAACACGAATGCGAAAGATAATAAAAGATGTGCATCAATTCAGACAGTTCGTAAAATGTCAGATAAATGCCAGCGACTTGAGGTTTTTCATTCATACCAAGTTGAAGGGTCACATAAATAAAATAGCAGTGTGTTTGGGTGGTAGCGGAAAGAATTTTATACGCTCGGTAATTGTCGGGTTGGAAGACGTTCGTTATCTTTGTTGTTGAATTCCATTAGCGAAGCTCATGAATCATTACCACACGTTAGCACCGCATTTATTATATAAACCAGTTAGACTAACTTGAAAGGAATTAATCACGGAATTACTAGTCAGAGCTTCGCCATGCAAGCCGCAACGCAAATTGTAATTAGAAAAGTTTTCGTTATGTCAATAAAAAGACCATTCGTGACGGTTTCCATAACTCAGTGAACAACTAGTACAAAGCAGTCGGGGGGTAATTTGTAGGGTACTAATGAGGCAGCTATCGCTACTCTCAGACGATCATATCGATATAAAAGTAATATGGCAGCAATAAAACCCTATTTACATACACTAAGAATATAAAGCGTGTGCGTGCAGCTGATTTCGGGGTTGATGTATTTTTAAAGTACACCAAACCGCTGCTTTTATCGTTTTAGAAATGTAGCCCAAATTGGCAACTGCTCTAAACCTGATATTATGCATTTGACTTGTTCTGCAGTGGTGGGAGTTTTCGAAACTCCATTCTTGAGAAATACAGTCGGTATTGATGTTTAGATTGCGAGATTCTTGCGGAACCTAAATATTCCGGTGGAATATGTTCGTGATTTCGGGTTACACGCCATTCGTCTTAATGATACCTCTGCCGGGGCCGTCAGCGACATTAATGTGACTTAAACATGTATATCGGGGTGGTTTTGTTTTACTCACATGACCATAAATAAGACAAACTTTGTCGACTCCTTCCTGATACGAAGAAAAGTTGTCCGCTTTCAAGAGCTTACGACGACTAAAGAGAAATTTATGCCGTTGAGCTACTAATTAACACATAATAGACCGCTCATGGGAACACAAATGACAGAAAGAGACACGTGGCTATTCAACTTTACGTAGATTGATATCAGGACAGTACTGTAGATAGAGTTTAGACATTAATGTCTTTACATATAACGTACGCAGATTGTTTCCTTTACGGATTTTTATGGTCACGAAACAACAGCGTGATGAAAATTTATTCCGATTTCAATGCCTCTAGCTCGGGAAAAAATTACCTTCTCGGTTGATCTTCTATAAACAAAATACTAATTGAAGTTTCAACGCTACTCCAAAATTACTTTCTGCCGCTGATAAAAATTGCCTTCCATGTATTATTAATATAGGAAATTTCACACGCTGACAAAAACAGAGACATCAAGCAAATATGCTACTTGAATTCGAAAAAAGAAAAATTTCATTTGAAATTCATAAGTACAATGATATACTGTCGAAAATAACCAGCTTAGGGTAGTTAAATAGTTTTGAATTAAATTTTATTGTTTGGTTAAATATAATCACAATAATGAAAAACAAATTGTCACAGACAGATTCTATTAAAAAATTAACACATTTGCTAAAAATAGCTAATATAGTATGTAATTTTTATTTCTAATACATAAACCAACACTCACTGAAAGTTTGATTTAATTAAACAGCATCCGAGTGGGTTGAAATTCTACCTCATTTTCATAAAACTAAAATAAAAGCTGCTTTTTATTATTTGCTCACTCGTTCCTGTTGTTATAATACATCATATTAAAAATAAAATTTTACTTAAAAATTAAGCTGGGTTTTATGGATGAAAACCGTATGCAAGAACGTTGCTTCCCGTGGAGCGTTATCGTGGTATTAATAAAGATTATTTAATACGTAATAGTTTAACTTAACTTATTGTTGTAATATACAAACTTTTTAATTAAAAGAAATAACGTTCTTCTGAAAGAGAATTATTTTCATTTGTGTAAGAGATGTAAAAATAACTTTAAAATTAATATCCTTAATCACGTTACGAATGCTGCTTTCTATACAGAGAAAATGTGTCTATTTATAATATAATATAACACAAGTGAAATATGACACAAATTAGATTCATGTCATAACGGTGTAATACATACCAAAATTGAATGAATTATATTATGTAATATAATTTGTCACAACAGTTCGACTGGTGCCTCTACCGAATTTTGTTTTATAGAATTCAAATTTTTATACCCTTAAATTATATAATCCGATTTTTGAGTTAGTGGTAACATTAAACTGATTTGGAAAACTTTCTAATAAAGCAGCATTTCATTTATAAATGCATTGACTTCAACAAACTTTGCTAGTATTGATAGGTGGTTTAAATTAATTTATTTATTACAGTTTGTAAATGTCTGAGTAATAAATAGAAAATTTTCCAATTCAAATACTGGAAGCTTGCTTACTCATCTACTTACTTTTTGTACAATTAATTGCCATACTGACTAACTGACAATAAAAATATCAACGTCTGGTTTTCACCCATTTAATTTGTTACCGATCAAAATTCATTTGGTAACATCACTGCTAGCTTTTTGTGACACCCGAGAATGAAATGTTGTTTTGAAAGACTCAACTCCTGCTTCGCTCAAACACGATCGCAACAAGACATTTCATTAATCATCTCAAATTGATTAACTTTAGAGCTTCTATGCATATGATAATTTTCTAAGCAATTCCTGTGTGATATAAAATCTATATTAATTACAAAGTCAATTATAGAGATCATATTTCACTGCTTTTTTGCAGCTTTCGATTGGGCACTCTCGCCACATCTACATAATTTATGTTTGTGGAGAAAGCACCATTAGAAAGTTGACTTTACTATTATGCATAATATAGTGGAGAGTGTACAGGTATCTGAAATTGGAAGCTCCTGAACCGGAACCTGGTGGCGGCCGATTGAATACTCCACAAGCCGCTGTTTAATATTGTACGCGGCTAATATCACAGCGATGAGCGGATTAGACCCGGGACGTCCCGTCGGTATTAACTAACATTAGCATTATTGTAGGGTCGCAGCAACGTGTATGCTGATGGGTCACCACTATTGTTTCCAGTTTTATGAAATTACGAGCTGTACGTCACATAAATTCTATAAATACGATAGTATGACATGCGGCCTTTATAACGTTTGATGTTTAGGATCGGCTCCTTGGGAATTGAACTGAGCTCGACCGAAAGCGGATAGAAAAGTATTTGCTGTTTCCGAACGGTTAACAGTAAGTATACCTATTAAAAGCTATATTACCTTAGGGTATTCACCTTGAGCAGATATTTGAGAAAAATAGGCACAAGCAAATTTGTGAACATAACTCGATAACCGAAGTTTTGTGAGACAACCGGAAAAAATAGTTTTTGTAATAAAAATAGACTATTTTTGAGGTAAACTGGACATCGGGTTGCACTAATTGGAAATGTTCAATCCGATGGGTATTTGTGAGATTTATTTCCCGCAGATTATAAAAACAATTTCGTTGTATCTAGCGAACTTAAACCGGTCTCATTTATGATTTGTTTTCTGTCGTTGGTAATTTTCTGTTTTTGACAACCGCATCAAAATGCGCCCAAAAAAAGTCGTTTCTACTACGGACGAACGTTGTGACGAAATTGTCATGTTCTTTTGCACAGTTGTGTCAACATAAATTCTCTGCTAAATAAGCAAAATTTAATTTCGATGTTACGCTCCGGCGATGCACTATGTTTCTTGTTTTTGTAAATGAGAAAGAAAGTAACTTGCCAAAATTGCTTCAGCAAAATTTAAATTCAACCAACGAAATTAAATGCGTTACATATTTTGTTTCGTTTTTCGGTGGTGACAGAAATATTGCCAATTAAAAATATATGGAAATCGCTTATTTATTACAGTGTTTTATTACAAAGTCCACTAATAAAGCGCCTGGCGACAATATTAATCTTGATACATGGCTCGTTGTGATAAACTGTTCTAATAACGTGTAGTCGAACGATTTGTTCTGAAAGTAAATTATTTTTTTAAATAATTGCTCTTTTATGTGTCACAATTCATGCAAAATTGCTTTGTTTATAGCTTTATAAAAATAAATTTACGCTCGACCGCCAAAGGCGTCACTTAAATTATAAAATAAACAGAAGCGAGGGTTGATGAAAACATTTCGTTTCTATGAGAAGCAGTATAAAAACATCATACTATTTCAAATGTCAATATCCGGATGCCTTACGCTATACATTTCTAATATTACACCATTGTCTTACATTTCGTGACGAATCTCATATTATACACCACCTTCTCATATGAATTATGTATGTTCGTTTGATTTTAGATGATATTTTCCGGCTTTTTTACTGAAAAGCAAACCAATTTTTTGCACCCTTCTTACTTATTTATGAAGTTAATTGTAGATAATAGAGGAATTTAATTCGCGCTTTGAGACATGTGTTTTTTTATTTGCGACCCCAGCATTATATGCAAGAAGACCATTACTCTTGTATTTCCCATTGGGACGTCGTAAAATAAAATGTCGGCTTTTATTTGCGAAAGAGTTGCGTGTTTATGGACTAAGCTGTTACAAATATAAAAGAAAGCATTAAATATAAATGGATCAAAATATTTTACGCTTCGTCCTTTTCTGTGAGATTCTGCAAGGTGTTAAAAATGACAAACTGAAATATGATAACATGCGGTTTGACCTCGTAAACGATCGCCGAGAACTGAATTAATTTGTCACAGTTTTTTGGACCAATTTAGCTCAAAGGCCGGTGCCGACTTGCACCGAAACTGGAAAGAATTAATTATGATTAGTTTTGACGAATGTTCAGTTTTGTGCGATAATGTTTGCACCGACCTGTTAATGATTCACTACAGATGTTTATTCGTAATTGGCAGTTGAAATCGCTGTCGGTTTCCTCTGAAATTTTTCCGGGAATCATGTAGCAAACATGGCTTGTTTGTTCACGTAACAAAAAGCACCGGTAAGCGAAATCGGAATTAGTTAAACTGAGCGTGATCGGAAAAGGCTTTCCAAGGCATTTTGTGTATTAAAACCCGCCAATTAAAATTCACAGCTAAAAGCTAAACGCAATCCACCGTCATCAAACGAAAGAGAAGTTGTGATAAAATTAAGATAATTCAATGAGTCACCCTTCAACATATTTACTATCACAGCTGAATGCCTCACTTGCCGCATTCGTTATCATTTATTCCGCGTTAGCGTGATGTGTTAATATTATTGTGTGGTCGCTATTGTTGAACTTAAGTGCTAATCTTGATTGAGCTATTTTTATTTACTAAATTCTACGGGATTGTTATTTGCTTAAAGTGCAGTAAACGTGATGCGTGACCGAATTCTGACAGAGTACACGTACACACATTGTTATTGTTATTACTGCCATTTCTGTCACCTAACACATTTAAATTACAATTAATTAAAAACTCCACAATCTTACTAATTAAAAAACTTCATTAATTATGCTCAAACCACGCGTCGCCGCAAAAATATTTGGTACGTCATGGGCACTTTTACTTTTAATCAAAATTTAAAAACAGGCTTGGAAAAAATGCAAAATATTTACCTGATTTCATGAAAAAACAATAGCGCAATTTTTTTATCTTGTTTTTATTAAGTGTTTTTCTGAAGGATATTTATTCCCACGTATTTTAGAGCTGCTGTACCTAACATTTATAGCAATTAATATACCATTAGCACGAACAAATAAAAATTGTATCATGATAAATGAAAGAGTTTACTTAAAAACTTGTATATTTTAACACCACTCATTATTCATACAAAATAAATAAGTTCACTAAAATAACAATATCGATATGTTTTATTTAACTTTGAATCGTTCAAATAATGTTATTAGCGGATACGTATATCAATTATTGCATACATTTTTAATAAATGTATGTCCCAACTTCAATTCAGAATAATTTTGTCACATTTGGTGTTACCGCTGCGTCAGAAAACAACTCAATTCAGAACATGAAAACAGTTAATTTATTTTTAAACGTACTTGTACAAATATTACCATGAAATTTAAATCACATCGTTAATAAATTATAACCATTTCAATCCACTAGAAACATATCGAACATTGTTACGTGGCGTTTGAGGCCACCCTCCACACAAAATCATTAAAAAGCACCGGAAGCTGAAAAGCGCTCGAAAGCACCATGTGACAGATTGACGAGAAATTTATGTCGTCGTCGCCACTTCTTCGTAGCCACTAATTCCTCAACTCCGAGCTGAAATGACGTTTGAGTTTGTTGCGTGAACTTATTCGTTTCAATATTATTTTTTCTATCTGTAATTAGCACGAAAACAGGGAAATCCAATTCAATTAGATACGATCTGAATTTCGATTGATAAATAAAATAAAAGAGAAGAATAAAAATAAAAAACAACTAGAAGAGAAAAAAAAGTAATTTGTTTAGATGGAACTGATCGAATTTCAGGTGGCAGCCATGGTTCAATTCCGATTAACCTCTATAGTTTCGCATGGAAATAAACTATTAAAAGCCAATAAGAACAAAGATACGAAAATAGGATTCAGTGAGAAATCGCGTGGGAGTTATAAGCCATAAAAGTTTAAAATCAAAAAATTAAATCTAACAATAAGAATTGAAGGTTGGTGTAAATATTATTTCACAAGTTTGAAAACTTCTGGGCACTTTTTAGACTCAGTTCTAAAACAGGAAGATTTTGAGCGTGTTTTTCAAAATAACAGGAAGTGTTTTAACCGTCGCGCTATTAAAATTTCACTTTGCGTACTCATTTTCTACAACAAACAAAATATGAGTGACTTATTTTACTCAAAAGACTTGTTTAAAAACACAAACATTTTACACAGAGCGCAGAAACTTCGCACTAATGACACTAATCGCGGCTACTGCTTCAAAAACATTTATTCTTTTCAATGTCCATTTAACTGAAGGTGCTTATGAACTAATATTTTATTAACATTGGATATTTGACCGGTACTAACCCAAATAGAGACAATATTGAAACATTTAATATATAAATCATATATTTTGATACGCTTGTAATTCTTTTAAAGTGGTTTATTATGGTGATTTATGAATAAATCTAATTTATTAATTAGTGTATTTTGACATACAGTATTATTCAGTTGTGAAATTAATAAATGCTCAATTGTATACCCATTACATCGTTTCAAACTTCCTAGATTTTTACAATTGGGGATTCGAAGATAATATTTAAATTACAAATTTGAAAAAAATGAAACTGTAGCGTTTTAAAATGCAAATTTCTGTTTATTTATACGGCTTAAAGTTATTAATTGTTATTTGTTTTTGCATCAAATTGTCCAGTCCATTTATCAAAACACACGTTTAATTTATCAATTTTGCAGGACAACCAACCCATTTCAGCTGCGTTTTTCCTCTATGTGGAAAAGCACTTTTCTCGAAGAAGCCATTAGGTCATCTCGCAAAGACAATGTTCTCTGAAAGGATTGCATCCTACAATAAAACTTGCCCCTTTTCGAAACCTGCCACACTTTCCTTTCGCTCAAAATATTGTTCGATGAAAAACGAGCGTGTGTCTTCGGCTTTTATCCGGATCAGCTCTCGCGGAAATGAAGTTTCCACTTTTTGCCTCGTTATTATTTCCTTTGGTCACTTTCATCGTGACGCCTCGTCAGATTCAAGTACCGTAATAAATAGACGACGTGTTAATGAGCGTCCTCTCTCCATCATAATTTTCCGACACATGGATGGCTGTTGCTCGGCTTGTCCGTGACAAACAAGTATTTTAAAGTCGAGTCGACGATGTGAACAAGAAGTAAATGTCAGTTACGCAGGCGCTTCAATCATGCATCGTGGTCACGGCGTCGTCAGCGTCGTTGACGTCGCCGGCAGTCGGTATGTGGCTTCAGCGTGGACCCGACGTTCGGTCTAATGGCTGAAAAACGCGCGCGTTTTCGGTCCATCGTGGTTCTGGCAACTTTGGTCGTGGCTGTGACCGCCGATTATCTAGGTGAGGATTAGGCTTAATGTTGGGCGCTGCAATCGGTTTATTGCCGGATGGTTTATGGCCAGCGTGCTATTATTTTATTTTTATTATAGAAAATTCGAAAGTTGCGTGTGTTGGATTATGTGGAGCAGGGCCTCCAAACCTTCTGTTTGGGCTGCATTCCACGTGGACAACTTAGAAACAAGTCTCATTTAGTTGATTGCACTACTGCACTTTCGTGACTTTTTTCACTGCTAAAAACGGAATACATAAAAAACTCAAAACTTTACCAAACTCGAATAAAGTTGGATCGATTTCTGTTGGATAT
The DNA here is from genome assembly GCA_029298725.1 of Gnatocerus cornutus. NCBI lineage: Eukaryota > Metazoa > Arthropoda > Insecta > Coleoptera > Tenebrionidae > Gnatocerus > Gnatocerus cornutus. The sequence goes on from CM055514.1 coordinate 6,380,644, forward strand.
TTCTGTCATAATCTTAGAATCAGCTCGGGTTTCAAACTTTTGTATAATAGACAATCCACAAAAAATCTTTTATAGTTTCTAGCCGATTGGGTTCCGTTTCCTTCGGCAAACCATATGTGCGCTTATATCTCGTAAAGAAAATTTTTAAATGTGCTCACTGAGCCGAAATCTGTAGCTATTAGGTAAGTATTCAACTTTTAAGTCTGCAACGCTGCTTAATACAGTTTGAAAGAACTTTATCCATTAAAGAAAAATTAGTTCCTAAGCAGTTCCTAATGTGCATTTTATAGTGTACCAGTTTAGTGTTTTCGTTAAATTTATTATTCGACACTTTATAAAACTAATTATTAATAAAGTTGTTTATTTAGAAGAATATTTTAGTTAATTGTTAAATACAGTTGTGCAAATTAAATGTTTGAAAATTTCAAATTATTTATTGCGTGCTGAATCATTTGAAAACGATTAAGCGCTAATTCGTAATTGGGAAACAAACCGTCCAGTTTTTTATTCAATTTCGTTTGTTGTTGCATTAAACAGAATTTTGGTAATAGAATTTTAGAAATATCGGAATTATTTTGAACAACAAATGGTATTTCTTTTGTGTAATTAAAAATTAATTTTGCATATGCATCTTTTTTTAGATGCAGGCAATAATTTGTATGTGTTTATACTTTTTATTTATTATCCAATTGTCATGTTAATTTAATGATTGTCACACAAGAAAAGAAAAACGAATTAAATTGTTGTATTAACAATTTCATTTCGGCCGCACATATCGCGCGAACGCCGTCATAAATTATGTTGAACGTTAATGTGATGGAAGTATCTCCTGCCAGATTAAGGCGTTGTTTGAGGACCCCTGATGCAGGGAATAAGTGTGGGCGGATTGAGCAGCGAACGAGGCCTATAAAAATTCGGTCAAGGGTCGGATTTTATACTTTACATCGGTCTAAGCTAAAACTCATTGAATAAATAACGAGTTTCTATCACTTCACCTATTAATCGATAATAACGGAGGAAAATGCAAAAGTCAGTGGGCAAACTGATAAAGCCATTCCAGGGAAAAATGTTGCCGCCTCCTCGAATACTATACTAAATATTCATAAAACGTCGAACGGGCCGCCACCTTATCCTGGACTATTATAAGATATTGGTCCTGGGTACAAGTGGCTCCCATTCATAACCCTCACGTTGCTTTTACCGCTCCGTTACCCTCACCTAATTGGACCGTTTGGGGTTGTTGGGGTTAACAAGATAACACTTCAGTTTTCTTTCAGGTGAATTTACGACAGGTGTCAATTTTCAAGCGGTTAATGGTCCAAATTTAATCTTCTTTCATGCCTGACCGTTTAAACTTGTTAAAATCTCTCCACACTTTCTCGAGAAGTTTGCAGCACGCGCCCCGACGCGACCGCAATACCTAATAAATGCACCGCCACTAAATAACCCGATATTAACGAGATTATTGCCGCCGACAGCGAACCCTTTCAAATGACCAACTTTTCCTATTTAACACCACCTTTCGCACCCTACTTTAATCCCAATAAAAACACGATTCTTCTTGGGGATATTTTCATAATCGGCCGGGCCTCCTCGGATTATCCCATAGAAAATTTATCGGCACAATTAAATTTTGAAGGAAGTTTTCCACCGTGATTTACGAGCGTTTACCTCCACTACTTTCTAGATTTCGCGATAACTGCGTGAAGCGTCTTATTTTCGTGTTCCTCTTGCCTTATTTTTACGCGTTCATTAGAAAGACTATAAAAATTAAGAATTGTTTATACGGCAGTCTTGTTTTTGAATACCTTTAGGAGTAGTTAACATGCAAATTAAGAACGTAAAACAGCTCGGTGCATAAAAAGAACTAATGAGCTTGCAAATTTTCACACTTTTTATTCGTTTTTTTAATATTGCACTTTGAGAGCGATTAAAACAAAGTGCAGGCGCCCCGTCATTATCATGCTAACTTTATTTTCGTATACTGCAATAAAGCAAACAGTACACGCTCCACTGATAAAATACCCAAGACAATATCTTTTTCATAAAAAATACATACAACAATAAAAAAGAAAGCACCATGAAAAAATATTGTACGCCGTTATTTACATTCCTGAAAACCAGCATAGGTTTTGTGCTCGTAAGTGAAAATATATCGCCATGTTGGGGAGAAAAAATATGCTGGGGTTTTTAAAACAAGGACCTGATCAGCCCTTAAATTTTTAACAGCTTTGGTTGGAACAGAATGTCGCCAGGAATGTTGTACTAGGAGAAAACACACAAAAAAACATAATTATTTATATAATGATGCTGTTTAAAAATTTCAAAAAGGATTTATTTAAGTTTTCTTTGAATTCAATGCTTTTTAATTATTGCTCAACTATAGAGCTTTTCTCGCTCTTGGAAAGATATTTTAAAATATGTATTATGACAGAAGTCATTATACTAGGCTTAAATATGTTCAAATGAATTTAATTCACTTATTAAAAAATTAACTACACTTTGGTCTGCATTTACCAGTTATATTTTCAAATTTAAATGTTGTCACATAGTGCAGCAAATGTTCAATCTGTAACATAATGATCCTACATAATTTTTAATTATTTTAAAATATACAGTACCATTTTAATAATGCGACTCCAATAAATTTAGCAAACTGAAATAAATTCATCAATAATAATTATATAAATTAATGCAAATATTAAATTACGAGTCAGAAATGTTTACTAAAACCCTGAAATTGAAATAAATGATCTCTTTTCGTTATTTTTAAGTTCTGTTGTAAATCGAAACCCCTTGACTAAAAGAAGTCGTGCTTGGCAACCCTTTGTACTATTTTCTGTAATTCCGGCGAAAAATTGTATAAACTCATTAAGGAAAATGCCGTTACAGGTCTACATTTGTTGCGTCTATATCGTCGTGATTAGCCATTTGCCAAATTTACCACGAGATTAAGACAAACGACTGAAGAATTAACTTTTTTTTTAAATTACAGAGTATTCTGATGAATCACTCGTATTTATCTGGCACAAGTATGACACTGACCTTCTCAAATCCGTTTTTCTTTCTCCTCCACATATTTGCCAGTTCTCGTTTTGTGGTTATGAATATTTTACGCAGTCAGCAGGCAGCGCATGTCTGTTCAATGTCTTTCTAACCCCCGCAGAAGAGACAATTTTAGCGGATATTGTAAAATTAGGGGCGGTAATAACAGGAATTTTATGCGAAAAATCAGCGGAATTTAATACTGCGAGGGTGGTTCTGTTCTTATTTTAGAATCGTATTTTACGCTTTAGATGTACGCAGATTAAAATAATTAAAATCAAATGCATATAATAAGGAAACCGACTCTCACTTCGCGGAGATAATAAGCAGTAGCTTCATATTTATATTATTAGGGGCGACCCTAACAAGGAAGCCATAAACTTTATTAAACTTTTTTCACGATTACTCTTAAAGCTAACGTAGCATTTTTTCTCATTCTCTGGATCTGGTGTCTTATTAGTGCAGCTGTAATGAGATTAGCCAATAATTGCTGAAGCTTTTCTCATTCTCTGCAAACTTTAAAAGAATTTACATTACATGACTTTTTGTAGCAACGCTGCTCTCTACAACATGCTGCATTAAAATTTTAGTAATTCAAACTCGCATTGCACAGCGAAATTATTTCATCAAAAATTCGAGACGACAATGTCAGTCAGGTGGTAAAAACAACGTTGCCAAGCTATTCTGCTGACAAGTTGAAATACAAAACAAAAAATTACAGTGATAACATGAGTTGGGAGTTTCTTGGAGTTGTAAAGTTTCCAAGTGCTATGCAGAAGAGAAAGAAAATTAAGGAGGAGAAAACTTCAAATATAATGACTTAATAAGATGGGTAATAGCTGCAAGAATTGTTAAAGTTGTAAGATATCGTGGATGAAAATACTTTTAGCGAGATGAGGTGTAAAACGAAAGGTAAATCAACGATCGGGAATTCATATCTTTGCCTCACTGAACTGTTGTGGAGGTTTAACCTAGATTTTACTACTTTCGTATTTGGATCGAGATATTTACTTTTAGAAATATGAATTTACGGAATATATTTGCTTACAATATTTGTCCATCATGGTACATCCACAAATACATAAATTTTTAAATAAATATATATAAAATACAACTATCTGCATCGACAAAAACTGTTTTCCCTGAATCGGTATCTTTCCAAAGAACTTGTTTGTTGCATCGAACAGCGATATTTCCTATTTGTTTGTTCATTCAAATCAAGGTTTGTTTATTCAAATGTTACTCATATTTACGTAAAATCTATGCAACCTGCAAATTACTCGATCTGCCGTTAATTTCAGTTGTTTAAATACCTGTGACACAGTTCCAAATTTTTGTGCTAAGGCAATTAACTAATAAACATATAGCCCTGAAACTGCTGACATTCAGTAGATTTTTCTCTGGAATGTCTGCGACGAAATGTAATTTTCATTCACAGGACTTGCGTCGGTTACTTTTATAGTTATGAATGCATTTTGTCACCCACCTAAAGTTTGAAAGTAATTTTAAATATGATAAAAAAAGCTGCAGATAGCAATCTAACTGTATCTGTTTCTCTTTCCGAGAAAATTAAATTTTTCAATGTAGCGTGGTCTTTAATTTATTTTTCCTAGTCCGGTGTGTTCTCGTTTTAATTTGAATTACCGTTTTTGTCCGGTTCTATATTTGGTTGATTTTATGCATCAAATGGCTTTTACCCAGTGCATGTGGTAATTTTAATAGCTTCCGTAGCGTGAAAACGTAATGTACGTTTACTTAATGACTTTCCTTTTTATTGACCCTTAATGAAGCTCTGGTGTTGAATTAATGCTCAGCTCAAGTTCGCCATAATTCGCACCATCGAATTTAACTGCGGATTAAGCCTAGATTCGTTCGTGCTTGGCGAATAAAACAACATATTGGCCAGATAAACGCTCATACGTGCTCAAAAATGGCGTGTGATTGGAGAAAAACGAGGATTTCATGTGGGTATATTTTGTCCCATGTTTTAATGCATAAGTTGATAGCGCAGGAACGTGAGTTCAAAGCGTACGTGAACATTTACAAATTTAGTTTAGAGTTAGGGGTCAGCACGTAGAGACGGCCGGCACTGGCTGACGATGTGGGAGATGATTGGATCACTTTTATGAGTTCCCGAGGGATAAACAACGCATTTACCGACGAGAAAACACAAGCTAAGCGGGAAATAGCGCGGATGAGTGGTCGGATCACCGCACAACTGCACGTGCACTTAGCATAGAAATCGCCCCAGTCAAGATGCACCCCCGACACCCTTGTATAACATTTCGCAAATCTAATAACGCACCGAAAAATGAATTCCGACTCTCCCTCGTGAGGGACAGAGGCGTACAAAACTCGAGGAATGGGTGACGCTTTTTCAAGAATACTATTTTTTCACTTTCCTACAACAACTTCTATTGTACCCCACTGGGTTCTAACTGGATTTCCGGCGTGTGGCGGCAATGTACAGGCGGTTCCAAAACAATTTTCTTCGCATTCTGTGGATTAGGGAGACGAGAACGTGCGCGGAACATTAGTCAAATGGTGCGCAAATTACATTCGTTTGCCAGGAATTTCATTTTCACTCCTACAGGAGCTCATTTCAACAATTCAACACATAAGCTAGAATAAAATAATAAGACCTTTTATTATCAATTTGGGTGGGTTACTTGTTATGTTCCTAGTTAAAATTGACGCTTAGAATTTATTATCAACCTTGGAAAAGATAAATCACCATTTATTGTTTCTACAAAATCAAAAATGTATAAATTATTCGAAGTTGACAGTCAATTTACAAAACCATAAATTGATTAGAAAACAAACAATAATGAAACGGTTTGTATTTAATATATTCCTATATGGTAATGATAACAATGAACATTTATTTGTTTTTAAATTATTATTTAGATAAACAATAGGTACGGAACGCATATCAAATAATATGGAACACCGAAAAATCCGTAATAAATATCTCCCAAAATATTGTAAATATTTAGAGAGTCGTTTTGGAATTTTGAATATCTGAGAGCGGATTTCACGCAAGACAAGCGCGAGAAAAACGATCACAAATACAACATTTATCTGTCTTTAAATATTTTGGAACTAAAAAAATTTATTATTTATCTGAAGATATGGAGAACTGAAAATTCCAGTGCTTACTTTCATTAAATTGCTACAGTATGTCAAATTTTAAATCACGAAAAGCCACAACAATAGTTACATTCTTATATCTTTCTGCATTTATGGGAAACCTTAAAAACATTAGTTTATTTTTTTAGTTCTTTCCTCTCTTCTGAATACTATTTTCAGAATAGAAAGTAACGTAAAAAACATACTAGTCGATTAAGATCGTGAATGGATAACATCTAAATTCAAGATTATTGTAAATCAATACGCTCGTACCGCGATAGTAGTCCTGGGATTATGATTTGTGTTATACTTACACGTAAATTATAGTCGTTTTCGATTTAAAAAGAAAGAATTGTTATCTTTATATTACTATATTTTCCGAGCAGAATATTCATTTTATAAACATATTTCGACGTATAAAAATACCTGTGTTTATTCTGTTTATTCAACAATAATCAAAATGTAAAAAGGTACGCATACTAAATTTTGCATTGTCAGAATGAGTATTGTTGATGTACCATTTTTAAATAGCAAAATAGATAACATCGAGAATAACAGGAAAAATTCAATGATAGTATTTATGAAATTTATTTTTTTTGCAATTTAAAACACCAGAACATCAATAACATGTAAACCGTGTCAGGTTTGTTTGTTTATATAGAATTCAATTTATCTATATATTAAAGTGACCACATGCTACATGAAGTTGGCTACCATTACCATGTTGTTACTAAAGCTATTATTTTAGTTTCAGTAACAAAAAGTTGCGCGTGTAATTGTTGTAAAACCGAGCTAAAATTTTCAAAAGTTGTAGTTGCAGTAATTAATTGTTAAAGTAATTATCTAATACCAGTGTTTATAATTTCTATGTTTGTGTTTGATTTCCTTGCGAACAACAATCTTTGATAATTGAGGAACTAATCAAAGACAGTCGACATCATTTCTCTATTTATCAAGAACTTGTGTTGATTTATACAAGGCAGCAAACTCGACCTGGGGATTTTTAATTAGCTAGCAGCTAATTTCGCAGACATCACCCAGTTTTATTATTTAATAAAGAAATTCTTCAGAGCGCATTACTCGAGGCTGCAATCGAATTCTTTATGGTGCTTGGTGTAAATTTTACGTTGGGACTGCAAAAAGGATTTATTTGTTTTCGGATTTATTTACCGCTCGGTAGTAGTGGAATTTATATTGGAGTAAGAAATATTTGTTCCATTTAATATTAAACTTAATATTAAAACTAAAAATTTTACTTAAAAAACGAAATATTTTTGCTGTGATAGCATACACTCACTGGCTCTCCGTTTCAGTATGAATTGGAGTTTAGCTAAATGGACCAACATTTCAATGTTGTCCGGAAACATTTAATAAATGACGTACGTAGTCAGCGGATAAATCAACATTAGATTCAGAACGCTTTATTAAATTCCTATTTTGTCGTGTTGTGTTTTTTCCATGTTGTGTAACCATGCGTTTCTATCTTGTTTGCATTATTCGCAACTGTCAATTTTCCAGAATTATAAAAACGAGATCTAAATTTTTTGTAATTCTCTAAAATTAAATGAAATGGTAACTTTCTGTGACGGAAGGACTGGTAATTAAGCGCGTATAATTTTCTAAATTTAAAACTGTCGATCGCTTTTCCACCGTTCTAAATTTTAATTAAATCTGAAACTTATCTCAAAGGGTTATCGCGAATTTGGGATGACGGAATGAAGCTGAACATCCGGAAATATGAGAGTAATGAATAAGATACAGTGCTAACAAGGATTGTTTGCTTTTATTACAATAATAATGAAAAATTTAATAGCACACCATGTGGACGGTAGGGTTTACTCTAGACTTTTGTTTGCTTTGAATCTGTTACGAACACATAAAATTATCATTACTCCAACAAAAATATAAATCATTAACGCATTCCTGTTAGGATTTGCTCGTCCCTTGTTTGACTAATTTATAAATTCACACTCGATTACAATTTAGCGCTTGAAAATTTTCGGTTTATATCATGATAATGCATACTTTTTAATATGAGATAAAAGTAGGCATAAAGACAACCAGATATTGCAGTCTAATGTGAAGTTATAGCCTCTAACAAGGTGTGTAATGCGGATTTTATTAGGCCCCTAATCCTTGTTAAATTTTAGGATGCTCCAGCATTTTATGTTAAGCCAAGCCGGTATAGTTTACATAGCAAATAGTTTCCCAAACATACAGGTTTATAATCTATTATCGTAAAACTAATACCGCGAAAAGGTTTATGGATAATTTCGCCTTGTTTGAGACGAAAATGGGCTACCACAAGGGAAAAATTTCGTTTTGTTGCGGTTCCACAATACGAAAAACCATTTTTAGGAGATTCTGCTTTCACGGATACGTGACTCCCTAATTTTCCACACAAACACGTTGCCACAAGGTGTGGAGAATGGGGATGAATAATATTAAGACTGCCCCTAAATATCACGAAGATTGTAAGAGCGACTTCCTTGTCTATCGCTAGTCTATGTAAAGCCCGTGCTTAACTTTTCTTTTAGTTAGACTAGGGCGAATTAAGTCTAATATTTACCCTCCTGATTGAAAGTATTGCATTACGGAATTTACCTGAAGTCTCCATCTCTTTCTATGCACATTTTCGTGTGCTCGTGAGATTTTAACGAAGCGTCCAAATATCGTGTTTTGCTGACATGATTCAATACCACTTAGACGCCCATCCATTAGACGTTCTTGCGTTTTGACGAACTCAATAAGTCCATTAGTAAATATTGCTTCGGTAATCAATAATTTCATTTCTTACGGATAAGAACCCGATAATTACAAGGGATTTTCGAGCGAAGAAAAATTATTCAAGAAGCTATAACATTTCCATTCCCACACTGACTATTCGTCATTGCCTGGGACAGCTCGTCATATTTTGTTCTAGTTGGAAATTATGAGTGAAACTTGAACAATCAATCAACGAAATAGTGTGAAATTTCCCGGTGGAAAATCTTTACAGCTAATTGTAAGAGCGACACAATAGTAATTAAATTCTCCGTAGTTATCTAATTAAGACGAACGAATTAGAACAGTGTTTCTAAATTAATTTTACGTTCGTTGGCTGCAGCTCGATAAAAATATAGATTTGACGAGTTGCTTAAATTAAGAGAGTAATCGCTCTATATTTGTACAAGCGCTGTTTATCGAAGCTATATTCACAATTTTTAATTAATTAACGATTGCCAAGACGCCCTGTTAAATAAATCATTTCTAAACCACCTGCTTGTTTACGGAATGTCAACATCAGGCACTATTGTTTTGCTAGAGTGGTATTAGACCACAACAAAAAAAAAACTGCAAGTATTTTGATATCAGCAATAACAGAAATCGGAACGGGAAAAAAGTTTAATACACTTTTCGTTTTACCTCACAAATAAACAATTTTTAAAACGATGAATTGGATACCTAGAAAAAGCAGGCATTTATCAATAATAAACAGTTCGTATTTGATTTATAAACTTGTGCATTCAGGAATCAATACTCGTACCGTCTCGAAAGTGCTGGAATAAACTATAAAAATGCTCGGATGGAGAGTTAGACACACTAATTTGATAGCAAACTGAATTATTTTCAAATAAACAGAATAAATACTCTGTGAAGAGTTCTAAATATTTTCACACTGACTCCAAGAAAATCGATGTCTAACTTAGGAAGTTAAGAAAACAAAAATTCAGGATCTAGTCTCTCAACAGTATAAAATTCAAGGTGATACTGAGGACTTAATAATAAGTTAATTTTAGAATTAAAAAATCTACGAAAATGACTTCAAAATAAAAAAAATGCGCGCTCAGGATATTGAAAACTGGAGTCCTTTGAGTGAATTTATTTTCAATGTCGGAAATCTAAAAACTAAAAATAATATTAAATTTAAATAAAATACATCTAACACTTCAAAGGACAAAATCTTGAAAAATAAGAAATTTTAAATGAGAGAAGTTCGTACAAGAATACTAATAGAATTCACACGATTTGTTTAGAAAGAAACAATTTTTAGGTTTATAAATAACGAAACAACCAAAATCAATTTTTATTTTTATATGGTAAAGCAACTGTAATTGAACACACCAACAATTTCAATTTTATAGCGAGCTTTGATTAACAATTTTCTGTGAATAATTAAACTAAAAAAAAAGTAGGTAGGTACCAAACATTTTTACCAAAATTGTGTGGTGAGAGAATTGTGTGAGGACTGTAAATGAATACTAATTAGAATTTGAAAAATAATACCTATTGTTATCAATAATAGAAACAGAAGTTTTCAACTGCGAACTCGGCTTTAATTAAGTGTCATTTGCATGGAGAATGAAACTTTTCCAACTACTTAATGCTAGAGCTCTTGCCTATTTCAACCACATGTATTTGCACAGATTTTTTCTGTCATAAATTACAGAAGAGAGGCATTAACAATGATAAATTATAACGGTCTTCCTACTGCACATATTTTTACTTTCTGGAAGTCCATAACTTAGCGTGATGTGTTATGAAAATGTAAATTTACCTTTAAAAATGGATGCAAGCTGTTACATCATTTACAACTTTGAATAAAAAAATGTATAATATTCTATGAGCCGTAATGAATTACTGCTAAAATTAACATAATGTTAACCGGAGACACATGTGAATGCTGGTCTTGTCTAAACTTTCATTTGTCCTTTTTGTTTCCGGTTGAAATTAGAACCGACACCCGTCAATTCTGTGATTAAGCAATTCACTTTATCAACGTCTGAAAAATCGCCTGTAATTATTCAAATTCGTCCATTTACAAAAAGACCACGTGCAAGGATTTATTAAGAAGGGACAAGCTAAGAGCCGAACCGTGGCCCTGGAAAATGAACATATTTTTATTAAAGGCGTTATAACCTTCTCATTATTAAATGGCGAAGTTTCATTAAACGAATTCGAAAGCATGGAGGACGTTTGATGATAGTTTAGTCCTAACACGAACTGGTACAAATGCTTAACACCTGTGATAGAGCTCAGAATACACATACGTTGATTTTATCGCTCCCTATCAAGGACTACCATCTTAAAATAGGTTCCTACTCGATTAATTGCTAATCAATACAGTCCTTCCAATTGAAAAAAACACCAGACCTCATGTAAATCACGACGAGCGGGTCTTTGGGGTCGATCGGAAATGGCATCGTTGTAACCTACACTCTACACTTACGGAATAGAAGTAGTCATACTTTAACGACGATGTCTTTATCATTTTCAATTTATGTTTCGCTTCTTCCATGTGGGGTAGAAAACGAAGCGTTTGGATTTGACAAACCTCGACATTAACAAACGATTTCTCCGACTATTGTATCGCCCCTAATTGCGTGTTTACATAAACTTGCTACAAAGACTCGAAATAAGTTTGAAATTAATGTCGGCTGGTAAGAGTCAAAACATGAACTGCCATCTCTATAATTTATGGATCAAAAACATTATTTACATTTGAAAGAATTTTTGCCGCGACATAAAAAGAATTTTAGATGGGTTATTTAGCATGTACACAATTGGATGTGACGTGCACGTGTCGTGCCAATAATGAATATTTGACTGAAATTGTCGCGCTCAAAAGTTTTGATATGTGCCGTTTATTCTTAACTATATTTACTACTTAGTTACATTCAAATGAAGTTGAATTATTAATAAGTAAATCGATATTCAATTGACGACAATACACACAACAAAGGGCTCAGAGTGGACTACTTCAGGTAATTAATTTTTCAAAAGTTGAGCTAATCAAGCTGACAAACTTTCCAGTCTCAGTGTTCATGTTCCGACTTTTTCAGAGGTAGAAGTTTCCTCAAGAGGACAATTTATTTTGATTTACATAACACCAAAGTTGCTGTTAACTATCTAATCGAATCTATTAAATATTCCGGAGTTAATTAGTTCTCGGAATTCCCGACTGACTTGTGCAGTTTTGCAGTTTTTTTTTACCTTGATTAAAATAGTAGCAAACCGACAATGTATTGTTGGTTTTGACAGTGGATCACTAAATTGCAGGTCTTTGTAATATCACAGGTTTTGACTGACATTCCTCCTAGCCAAATAATTTGTCAATATCAAAAGCCTGAGAATTACGCGACAAATATTCACCCCATTTCCGAACTTGTATTTTTGAAGCTATTGTGAGCAAGTCACGACACGCCATTTTCAAAATAATTATTGTATTTATCGGCGGTAATAATGGCGGGTTAATTTTTCACGTTTGATGAAGAATTGTAGATTCCATTAATAATTTCCCTTGATAAAAGAAGCGGAGCTATAAAGCGAAGTTTATAAATTAGTTAGACGGTAAGCGATTCGATGGCTCTAATGTCTCTTTAGGTTGCACAAATAACCACCTTTGTTTTACCCGTGTTCTGTTGGAACATTTATTGACTGAGAGTAATACATTTCTTGACAATTCTCAAGATTTTACCTTAGGAAAAAAACAACGGAGTGATGTGGTTTTAATTGACGTTGATTCTTGAACGAGATTTGATATAATTACTGTCATGTTTGCTCATCTTTCTCTTTGGTTTCTTGCCAAGTTTCATTAAGAGCTTTAATTAAAAAAACACTGACTAGAAGACAATATTTACAGCGATAATAACTGATGTCGTAAGTGCAATACTGGTTTCAAGGAATTGATTATTTCACGTTCACAATTTTGATAAAATATTGATTTTGGCATTTGGAAGAGTTAATAAACTATTGAAAAAAAACAAACCTAAATTTAAAGTACAAATTTTAGCAATACATATTAGCAATTTTTGCTTGGTTTTGAAAACAAAAATTGCTAAAATATGGTTCTTTCACTCTACAATTGTACCATTTAGTGAAGCTAATAAACTCCTCAAATGGAGTAACTTTGCCAAATTTTGTAGGTGTAGCACAACGATTATAAAAATTACGAATTTTATCAACAGGTATTGACAATTTTTGCTCGGTCTTAAAAACAATAACTTTCAAAATCCTAATTTGATAAAGCGAAAAAACTACGTAAAAAAAGTAACTTTCCTCAATTTTGTAGCTATAGCACAAAAATTATTAAAATTACAAATTTAAGCTACAGATATTGGCAATTTTTTCTTGATCATAAAAGTAAAAATTTCTAAAATTTGAATCTTCCGCTCTACAATTTTGCAATTTAATGGACTTAGTTGACTATTCAAAAATAGTAATTCTTTCATATTACAAAACACAAAAAGTATCCCTGATAAACCTAATTGCTGGAAATAAGCAAAAAAATGTAGGCGCATTCACCTAATTTTATTTCCATTTTCTGCTTTCTGTCACTGCATGAACCAAATGTGTAAAGCAATATAACAAGATACAATTAAATGGACACACAATTTTCACTCAAAAGTAATTTTAGTGTGACAACGCAAACAATCTGTAACCTCAAATTAATTTCGTTAATGTGGCCCGTGTAACGGGCAGTGTTTTTGCGATATTTACCAATACCTTGTTCTAATAATACTTCAAAATACAAATTTATTAGTGGTTTTTACGTTTATTTTTAAACAAAATTCAACTCAATAAACAAATTTATTTTAGAAGCCAAATGTTTAAATATTCTCAGCACCAAATAAATTGCTTTTAAGAAAAGGCAAATTATACCCTTTTTTCCTCAACATTTGAAAATTAATATGCATTTAGAAAAATCAATTGGCATTTAAAACTTCAAACAAAAAAATGCAGGAAGTTTGTTTCTAAATTTGTTTAAAAATGGTGGATGCGCCAGGCTGAGCTATGACATTTTTCGTTATTTGAAGAATTTAATAAACTTGCAATATTGTCTATGTATATGCTCATAGTTTAATTTGTTGTTCAGTTTTCTATACGAAACAAATTATGTTTCATTTTTAAAATTTGAAGCCAATTTTAATAGTTTGCTCTCAACATCTTAAGCTTTAATTAAACTTCAGGAACGAAATATTTTTTAAAAAACAACGATGTTTTTAGAGAGCACACTTTCACGTTCTGAAAAAGCGACACCTACATGCTTGTATGTTTAAACAAGAAAGAACAAATTGAGCACAACAGTACGATTTCCTTTTATATGAAAAACAATAACATACATTCATATTTTATTCAATTACTTTACAGAGTCTTGCACAAACTTTATGCTACAATAAAATTACACAAAGTCTACATAAGTATTCTCCATGAAATGACTTGACTATTTCAGCAGACTTTTCACACAAATATTCGTAAACTGTTTTGTGTTAATTATGTAAAGTTCGTGCTATAAAAACCGTGACAAACGAAAACGTGATCGTTCGGTCACAAAAAATACGAGCTTCCCCAGAGAGACATAATCCTTTCAAGGAGACGTTTGCTGTGTAATTAGCTGTGAATAATTTTGTAATTGAAGCGTGCATAATTTAAGATTCTTATTTATTCGAAGAAGGCAAGTTAAATGTTACTTTATGTTGAAGTAATGTGGTCAATTATAATGTGAATGATACAGTTCTAATAATAATTAATTCAACGACTGTCGATGGGGCTTTTTTAGTGAGCGGGCCTCGAAAGATCGCTAGATTAAAAGTAGCGTGACCGGGAGGCATAAAAAGAAAATATCACTGCAGAAATGAAATTTTCTCCTCTCTAATTCGGCCCCCCTTAAATATCAAACAAGGCAATAAAGCACAATTTTCTCTATATTCCCGTCGCCGGCGCTCATTTTTCCTGCATGTTATGCATGTATAGGTGGCGGTTTCGCATCCCCGCCCCCAGCCGGTCCAATGATTTCAATCCATATTACTTCCGCAAAGTGGAAACATTCTCTGGATTTTATGATTGCGCGCAATATTAGCTATTTGTTATTTTCACAGTCGGCTTAAATCTACAAATGTCAGATTCAATCGCGCGATTTAAATCGAATGATGCAGTCGCATGTTCTACAATATGCAGTTGAAACTGATGGGATGTTAAAAAGCTTTGATATTCCCGGATTTAAAATTCTAGTTATTAAGAAGAAAGATCTAAGCTGACCGTTCAGTAAAATCAATGTGGTGGCGTTTTCGCGTGAGTTACCGGAATAAAATACAAATTTCAACGGAACATGTAGGGGGACTATAAATAAATATATGAGGTTTATGATTTCTTTGAAGCGCACAAAATGAGGCCATTTGCTGCAAATTGCAGCCAATTAACAGCTTGTTGTCGTTCGTGTTTTTACAGTCTTTTTTGTCGAACAAATGTGTCGTTGTTTCCTCTTATGCGACACGTGTATTAATAAACCCGTGGATATATTTTTCAACATCAAAGATAAAAGCAGGGAAACAGTTTCCACTAAACTAAATTAATTAGATTAGAAATTCTTGTGCTAATGAAATGACTAAGGAAAATTTACTTTAATAACTTTTGGTCTGCTAATTTAGACGACCACCTTTTTATTTTATTTCAGCGGTGTCCTCATTGAAAGCCCTACGCTGTTTTCAACATTCGGTTTTTCTTTTCTAGACGATAAAACGTTGAGATCGCACGTATTTGCTTTATGACACCTGTTTGCCACCATTGAGACATCTTACAAGTGCACTTCTTTTACAGCGGTATCCAAATATGTTTCTCTAAAACGGACAATTTTATTTTCCTTCGTTTTTATTTTTACATAACGCCACTCGTGTGTTTCGTCCGATAAACAACATTATCTCTTGGTTTGCATTTATGATTAAATTTTCTGGTAAGAGAATGAGTTTCTTGGCGTCAGACTATCACTTAATATAATCACGATAGAGTATATAAGATCAGAAAAGAGCTCGGAGACTCAGAGTGTATTCAATCACTTAAGAGAAGTCTCTCTGGGTCCGCCGTGAAAGATCCAAAGACTGATAATGATAAATACCTCAAGGAAAGAACAGCAGGACCAACATTCAATTATACTTCGTCATTTATTTCAGGTTCTTCGTCGGAATTTCGACGTTTGCAAATGTTTGAATTTTTGTCCCAAAATAAACAGACAAATCTTTCGGAAACTTTAGTGTTGTGTATTATTATTTTATTGATTCAGGCTTTACGTGTTTAATGAGTGTCGATACACAAATGGAAAGAAAATATTTGGAGAGGGTCAATATAATGGGGGAATACAATCGGCTACGATTCCTATTTTTAACTCTTTCATTCTGTTTGATGTGATTGACATTGGTAGTTTGCTCGGTCACCTTTCCGCCATAAAAATACAAATCATAATTTGATTCTGCTATCACGTTTATTAGAAATAATGTTTGATTTACATTTATTTCCTTACAAAAACAAATCGTTTCAAATAATTCAATAATAATCACCATTTAAAAATCAATTTCTGATGTGAAAAATTTTGATTATGAAAGAATATTTCAAAAACTCTACAGAACTTAAAAAATAACTAATCAATCATGAAAATAAACAATTTAGGGTATTGGTGCAGTCGAAACTGTAATAATGACCCAGACGAAATCAAATCAATTATTTCAATTTGGATGGACCAGAAACATGCTCATAAACATAAAAACAGCGTCTGTGTTGGACAATGTTTTGCAAAGACCATTAATACTCTGCTTTATTTCTGTGCCATTTTAGAGTTTATAGTGCGGCTGATAATAATTTATATTGTCGTTAAATCCAAATTGTGATTTTCCTTAAATTTCGGTGTGAATAAAACGCAGTGCTCAGAAATAATCTTTAATGAAATTGTCTCCTATCCATGAGATTATTAGTCTTACCTGCAGTACTGCCATCATCTGTACCGGAACATTAATTATAGCCTTAATTACATTTCCCTCCGAACTGTTAAAGACGATTAGGTACAGCATTTGCAGCATGATAGCCTCGTAAGTTTCGCTTAAAATTCATCACTAAAGCAATATTAGAATCTAATATCAGCCATTTCCAGTTCCGTGTTTAAGAGTTCGCGGGAAAATTTGCAACAATAACTCACGCTCAACACATGTTCTGTAAAAATTTTCCGGCGACGATTCTTGAAGGAAATTAAAGAAATGAAAAATTCGCTCCGCCACCTGGAAACATGAAATGTGCACTTAATGTTAGGTACACTGGTAACGAACGAAGTTTTTCCTCGTGCTCATGCCTCGAACACTATTAGAATGGGATACGTGCGAGGGTGAAAGTCGCCGAGCTTTGGACCGGAAGTCCTGTGGAGCTTTGTTCGTTCGCTAATCTGTGTCGCTCTGGTTTGCTCGCAGCCAGTCATTAACACACTCCATTAAATTACTGCACCCGGGAAATAAACTGGCGGTGTTATTAAGAACACGGTGAATGCATATTTCATTAAGTGATGAATTTATTAAGGTTTTTTTTCACTTGTTTGGGAAATAATGAGATTTTTTTTGCAGAGAATCCGAAATTCAGTGTGCCGATCACCAATGTTACTGTACCAGTGGGAAGAGAAGCCATCCTAGCCTGTCTTGTGGAGGATTTAGGAGGATATAAGGTTGGTTTTTTAATTCTTTTAAAAGCTGACGAGAGTTGAGATTATTCGCTTTACGCTAGGCATGTGTAAACTTGGAAATTAGCTCGGCAATTTTCAGGACATAAATTATTCATTTTTATCGATCTGACACGGATCACGACATAATCTGTCCTAATGAAATAACCAGTGTAACATTATAATATTAAACTCCTATTTAAAGTAATTATAAATATAATATAATTATAATTAAATATAAATATTTAAACGTGAGACAATATTGTATATACACTAAACCGGAAAATTTATTCTGTTTATTGATGGAAAAATGGTCTTAATATTGTTTTACTTAAATATTAAAATTCTCTAAAATTTAAAATATAACAACTTCTTAAAAATTTGTTCCACAGACAACAGATTACAAGAATAAATAATGACAATAAATTTAAAGAACATGCTGTATACAGTCGTAGCTGCTTTGATACAAATGTACCAAGCAAAACGAAAGCACTTGATGTACTAAGCTTATTTAATACATTACAGAAATATTGCAAAAATTTGTCACAACTTTGTAAAACAAGTAAGTTTCGGGAGCCTTGTACGAATTTTTATCATCGATTGTATTCAAATACGTGTTCAACATTTCTTGGGCGATTCTTAAATCTACGTGCTACTCTTTAATCAATAAACAATTTTTAAATATTTTAATAACGGCACTAAGTAGTTCTGTAGTTTTAGAAGCTAGTGAAACTGAGATATCCAAGAAAATCACTGACATTAAAATCAGTTTGCACGCTCGCCAATCATAAATGCATATGCACAGCCGTCAATTCCCGAATGATTAATTAGCTTCTCGTATTCCCAACTCAAATCAACTATGGACATTAAAGTTGTTTTTCTAAAAATAACTAATCGCTCTCCTAATTGTTAAAAAGGCAGCGCGGATACAATTTTAAGAAAGAAAAATTGCTTTTTAAATGTTGCTCGAAGATTTGCATTTCTGATTATACTAACGATATTTCGCAATTATAAACTCCATGTGGCTATTTTAAGACGACCTTGTGACATCGTGAGCTCGGACATGGAAAGTTGTATTTAGTCGAATAAGCACAATGACCGCGATTGCGGTTTATTTCCTAAGCTGTGTCAAATAATGTGTGGCATGAATTTATCGGAGCTTTGTAAAACGGAATGGATTTAAGCTCCTAGATATAATTTTGGTTACGTATACAACCATGAATTACAACGCAATTTAGAGTTTTTGGAATATCCAGAGAAATCAGCGAACGGGTTTGTTTAGCAAACAGATAATTAACAGCACCAAAACGATGCATAGAGTTACGTGTATAGTCCAAGGATTTATCGTATTAGAACAAAGCAGATTAAAATTTTATAACCATTCATAAAACCTTGTTAGGAAAATTGGGTGTGTTATTGCTGTCTTACTCTCACAGTAGCTAGACATAAATAGTTTTCTTTCTAACAATAAAAATATAGCTAAATGTGGAAAGATTTATCGCCGAAAAATTTAAATCAAGGAACGGAACATTAAAATAGAAACGATCGAAACAAAATTTTAATAATATTTTTGTTTTTCTTAGAATATTCAAAATATCTCACCCGGCGCATCCACCATTTTCAACTTTTAATGATTGAATTTGTTCGAACAAAAAAGCTTCCCAATGTGTAAATGTTTTTGTAAAAGTCGTGAAATTATCCTCAGCGGGAGTTTGTTTTCATGCAGTCTCAATGTGTGGGTATTATATTAATACCGTACGTTTGATTGAAACACACTAAACCACCATGTGGTGTGGATGACTAACGACTAAAAAACAATTTATTTTGTTTGAGTAAAACCAAGCGAACGCAGCGAATCGGTTCTTTGTACCCTCGTCGGTAAATTAATATTCTTGCAAAGGCAGAATTCTGCTAATGACTTTGTTAACGTCGTCCTAACGAGAGTGACACATTCCATGCCGCTGTTTTATGGCCGATTATTTAAACAACACGTCAAAAATTACCCGTTTAATTTTATTAAACTAATGAAATTTTCATTAATTTTATCCGTCTACTCGCGCCGACACTGACAAATACCGCGGCAAAAATTAGTTTGTACAATTACTAAATTGCATGATGAGAACGAAACAAACACAAAAACGAGTCTTAATTGAATTTCCCGCACAAAATTGTATCGGTGGTAATAATTATTGTGTAACTGTAGAATGGCGATGATGAAAACAGACGCCCGAAGAATTTTTCGACAACCAACTGGGCGTCCAAACCGTCATTAGCACTGAAACAAATTAGTTTTGACGTGACTGCTTGCGTTTTTTACTAGCGTTCTTTTTGCTTCCGTATCTGAAATTTTTCCCTTTGTATTTCCTTTAGCGTGTCTTATTTGATTCTTCGTTGTCATACAAGAACAATGGGGATCGATCATGCGATGAGGATAACTCGGCAGGTGATGGAGGATTTGATATACATATTTTTAGACTCAACTTAATAAAGGTATTTTTTGCTGCTTAAACTTCAAGCAGAACACAGACGATATTAAAACTTACATTTATTTTTCTCCAGTTTTCTAAACATGACTAAAAGGGGTTTTAACAAACGGGCAAAAAATTCTTTTATACTTCAAACATTGCAAAACATTCTGTATGTAACAGTTACCAGTTAAGCATTTGGATTTTACCAACTTTTCCCGAACACGATTTTAGTTCCTTAAATAATTTCATGGCCGAGAACTAGGCTTCCCGCCATTACCTCGACATAACTAGAAGAAAATTACGTTTCCAGTTATGGCGACTAAAGCAGTGCTATACGTGACTTAGCCCTGTAACGAGCGTCGTCACAAAATGCAAAATGTCGACTGGCTATTTCTTTCGTCCTTTATTGGCGTCTTTCCAGGTGAATTAAGTAATATTGGAGCGTAACTGCTGACGTGTCGTTCCGTTTTTCATTGTTAAAACCGCAAATCCGTGTTTTCAAACTTATTGGTTATTGAGAGACGTCACTTGCTATGGCGACGGTGTTAAACTAAGTTAGCTAACTTCGTTTGCATGTAAGTTTGGGTCGCCACACCTTTTAATCTCTTCGGGTCGCTATTTAATACAGCTTTGTGAATCCGGGGTTTGATATTACATTACGGATATATCAGATAGTTATTTCGGGAGAATACGCGTTAATACTGAAATACAATAAGTGGTTTCAGGATATATTTGAATAGAAGCTCCATGGGATCATGGACTTGGGTCGCCACGACACGACAAACTTTCAATTTCAGTAACGAGACCAAGGAAGTGTTAATATTTATGAATTTTTACCACAATAACTTATTGATACTGTTATAAAACGCACTTGTAGTCCCTTTTTACGGATGACAGGAAAATCGTCGTCATTTAGATCAAAAAGTAGAACAGTAGAAATATCATTGTAGCAAATTTCGTGTGTGTTTGAACAGCCTGATTCCCTTTGTGCATATTTGTAGAGGAATATTGTCATCAAAAATGTATAAACACTAAATTAACACAGGAAACGATGCAAAACCCAAATTTTCCGAATGCCGAATAAAATCCAATTCGATTTTAATATGTGACTGTTCCAGAAATGTCGCTCCGATGAACGCAATAACCGCACAAATTTTAATCAAACAACCAAATAAAGTCATGCTGAAAGTGCCTGGAAGTTTTGTTATTACCTACTCTGTGACAACTGAAATAAAATCTTCGGTTTTTTAAATCGGTACGAAATAAATGGTCTATTTGGGTTTGTTTCTATTCACGCCCAATAAATAACTGAAGCAAAGCATTTTTGAAATTGACATACTCTGGCCTATTTAATTCATTGAATTACTAATATGTGTCTCAGCAATATTGAGTAAGCGATATATTTTGCTTAAAAACTGATGGATATGTGGCATTGTATTGGTGGAAATGGTAATTCCATCAAATAAAAAAGTTTAAATCCGTTGCTAAGTGCGATACTAAATTCTATTACTCGTAATAAAATAAAACAATGCGAGCTTCCTGTCACTGCGATTTACCATAATATAATTTATTAGTCTATTTGAAGTTGTTTAAAACAAACCGCACTGTCAATGCATTTTCGATTACTGAAATAAATATACAGCCTCCAACAACAGGTTAAAATATTTATAAGCGTTTTCTATGTACACAGGAATATTTTTTAGCAAACAGCCAACAACACCTATTCTAGTTTCACTGTAGCACTAAAATATGTACCTACTACGCTTAATTTGGAACCTAAAATAACTGCGAAACCAAAACAGCATCAGATATTGCAACTTCAAAGCGCCTTTCTTTTTACGGATTATCCTTTTACCTGCCAGGCACATGTGACCGAAGACAAACAATAATCTTGCATAAAGTTCAGATCTAGAAAAATCTGGGTTACATCTACTTCAATACACAGTTTGTAATTTCTAAATCTAATTAGAAAGATCATGAGATTTTCTAATTATTCAGTTTATGCGTTGTAATTACGAAGTTTTATTTGCATACTTTTCAAACATAATTAAATTTGATATCAGATTGTGTGATGTATAACAGTTTATTTTGACACGCGATTTCCGTGAGATAGGATTAAAATAAAGGCGGTAAATGGCCAATTGAATACTTTATGAAAGAACAATTTTAATTATTTTACGAGTACCGACTGTTTAATCTAAATATTTATTATTAATTTAATTAACTAGTTTTTTCAAATCTTCTAGACTTTAAATTTGTTGAAATTATTGAAATTATGTGACTATTGATAGCCACTGACGCCCACAGTCTCGAGGCATGCTTTTACCAACGTCGACTAGGTTTGTTCTGAGAGGCTCGACAATTATTTGTTGTTCACCTCGTACAGTTCTCATGAGCTCGAGATTTTCCATTTTCCGAAATCGTTGATGTAGCCTCTAGAAACCGCCCCGCCTATCGGGAAAACGATTTTAGTAAACACTAATAAAAGCCGATTCACCACCCGCGCTTCCACACAAATAAAATTTACATTATGTGCTTTTTAGGGTCTAAATCTCAAAAATCCCTTAAAGTTACTTATTAGTTGTTGACGACGTAGCGAGTATCTTTTTATTTCTTCCTTACAAAAGCAAAAATCATTATAAAAAATTAGTTTTCCCGTCGGACAGTAGGATTTGCAGTACAATACACTTTTTTTCTATGAAATTGTTTTTTTTTTCGTGGGCGCTTTTATTTAGTTGAAGTGAATTTATTTTAACGAAACGATATGCCTGAGAAGATTTCTTTGTTGCTGACAAAGCCTCTCTAAATCTCTGCACAACTGTTTGACGTCAGAATATTGCCTGTCTTATTGAATATTTATACTGTAATTTTTCAGGTAGCATGGCTGCGTGTTGACACACAAACCATCCTCACAATCCACAATCACGTTATCACAAAGAACCACCGTATTGGAGTGACCCACAGCGAGCACAAGACGTGGTATTTGCACATAAAGGAAGTGCGCGAATCCGACCGTGGTTGGTACATGTGTCAAATAAATACCGATCCAATGAAAAGCCAAGTGGGATATCTGGACGTGGTTGGTAAGTTTAGAACAAAGAAAAAATGATGCACGTAAAGGCATTTTCTTCCTCCGGCACCTCCTTCTAATTCCCTTAACCTTAGTCAAAGCAAGATGATGTGATCCGAGGCAAATTGTATACAAATCCTTGCTAGAAGTAGGTCGGTCGGCCGTAAGAGGACTCTCGAGGCAAGTAATGAATAGCAAGTGTGCCAGATCTCCACGAACGGATTGTTTTATTCCCGTTCTCACTCTTATTTGCTATTTGTGTGTTGTGCGATTCACTCATCGTTCTGCCTCTCTGGAAAACTTCTCTCAGGACTTGTAATTCAATAGTATAATCTGAA
This sequence comes from Gnatocerus cornutus, assembly GCA_029298725.1. Lineage (NCBI taxonomy): Eukaryota > Metazoa > Arthropoda > Insecta > Coleoptera > Tenebrionidae > Gnatocerus > Gnatocerus cornutus. The sequence continues at coordinate 6,404,143 of CM055514.1, forward strand.
CAACTGCCTCTTCTGCTGCGACGAAAAAACTACCTACAAATACTTGTGTGTTACATTCTCAAGAAGCTGTTTTATTTGAATAAATCCCAAGTGTTTCTCTCTAAAACAACCCGCTGCGACGCAATTCCATCCATAAATTACAACGTCAAATTATATTTGCTCTAACTCAAATCTGTTCCTTATCAGAAATTTTCGCACTTTGCTATAGGAAACGGCAATCAACAAAGTCTATGGCTGCAATTCCAACTTTATTGGCTCTCGAATGCTCAAAGCATGGTTGTACTGCCATTTTTATGCTTGCTTCTTAAAACGACCAAGATTGTATCTCACACACAATATCAAGAGGGTTTTATGTTATTCTAAAAGCAACGAACTTTTATTGTTTGTTCGCAATTACACCAACTTTCACAGATTTGATTTAAATGCACAATCGACGCCAAACAAAATATGAACCTATCGCGTGCTTCGTATCAATTTGAATTTGACATTGCTGGACGTGAAAGCAATAAAGACTGTCTGAGGATGCATTTTTCCCCGCTCTATTCGAAATTTTTAAATGATGTTTCCGACATTTCCTGATAATTTATAGTTAAGGAAAAAGACAGAAAAAGTTCAATACCGTGGCAGTATAAAATGTTCGTGTTCACATCATTAATACAACTCTACGACTTTTGTTTACAAAGTTGGAGAATTCTGTCAATAGAGTTTCTGTTGTTCGAATTCATCGTCTAGTACTGTAACAGACCTTGTCACTATACAGGATGCGCCAATATTTTAACTGAAAAATGGTATATCGTATATCTTGGTTGACTATGAAAAACATTTTAGATTTTTATTTAAACTTATATAGAAAAGAAAATTGTTATTTAAAATTTGTCAAAATACGCACGTATGGTAGTGATGAGCTTTATCGCCAAAGAAACATTATTGGTTGCTATTAAAATACCTGCAAAAAGTGTTCTCTAATCCCATGGAGCTTCAATTGAATTGTTCATTTGATAAACTTTTGGTCGTAGAATTTTGGACAATATCAACCGTCAACTGTGAAATGACCTTTAGATTTCCCATGAAAAGTCAACTTTACAGTTTTGAAACTGTTTTGAAACAATAATAATGGCAGTAAAGTATGGTTTACATTGGTTTATCTTGTAAAAAATTGTCCAGAATTCTATGTGATAATTTCGTATAATGTGTTAGAGAAACAGGTCGTTATTAAATTATACATATAAAGTCTCTTTCAATAACAGTAACTGCTCTATGAAAATTACAAGATCGTGAAATAAACTGTCAATCTAGCTGATTACAGCGATTTCAAAACGTTAAACAAAAATGCTAATTTCTATAGTATTAAATTTCAGTGTTTATCTATTAAAGGCTACAATATGAACTGGAAGACTAATAAATAAAACAGTAATATGATGATAACCTAGTAGAAAATTTGTTTGTCACTGGAATCTGTCCGCCCACGACTAAAGTGTTTTGCAAATGGACATTACTTATTTATCTTTCCAAGAGATGGAATTCATACTTATTCATTTTTAGGCAAAATTGAAACAAATAAAAATTTATTTTGAAAACGTATTATACAAAAATATTTGTGACCCGTTTTGAATCGAAAAAAAATTAACTACTGATTGAATATTTAAAAGACTTTGTTTAATATCTGTTACCTCGTGTAGAAATAAGAATTTTTTTTTTGCTTAAAGCTTAAGAAGCAGAAAACCAAGCCCAAACGCCCCAGTTAGAGTATTTTTTCTGTTGAGTAAGTGTCAGTCAGTTTTTATCAAGATTTGCATTGAGACATGGGAGAATACTTTTCCTGATGATTGATTACAATTCCACGAATTGTGATTTATTCTCTTCACAAAGGACGGTAATAGCGTTCGCGCTTATTTGCGACGAAATCGCGATATTTTCCTATCTGTATTAAATTTAAATTACTTTGTGTTTACGAAAATTTATTGCTGTACGCTTTTGCATCGTTAAAATCTTTTTATCTCTTCAGGAGTGTTTTCGAGCCCCTTCATCTCATACTTATTGATGTTTTTAGATGTAGGTAATATGAAATCTTAGGGATTGCATTTTCGTCCCAAAACGTGCCAGGACTTTCGAACAGGGTCAGGGCAGAAATTGCCCCTTATTTGTCATCGCTTAAAAATCAGCAAATGGAACTAGACTTTCCAACAATACAACAGAGGTGCATTATTCAACACAGTAATGCCCTAGCAGCTCAGCGCGAGACGAGATTGGGTGTTATTTCTGTTAATTCGGCCGAGATCAATGTTAGCGATAGAGCTCATCCAATTTTGAAACTCGTAATGTCCGCTTAGCGAATTGTTGGAGTTGAGTGCCGCAACCGGCCAACTTTCCAAATAAATTAATAATCAAATTAGGCGAAGCTGTTATAATAAATGTAGGATAACAGACCGGAGCTAATCCGGGGACATCAGGTAAAACCACTTCTGCAAAAGCCACTAAATTTGCCGACGTAATAGCTGTCTCTCCATGCGTGGTTAGTGACTCGGTCGTGTTTCACCAACCACCTTTCCCCGCCATCCAATAACATGCAAATGTATGTAAAACAGCCATCAAATTACATAACACCGAATCATAGAACGTTTTAACAGCGCTTCTTGTGCTGCGCTTGTAGGAATGACATGGGAGGTGCACTAGTACTAATTGATTTACACGACGACCGAATGTCATTAGAAAAATTGACTAAAGACCCTGGGCTTTAAAATGCAAACTAGAGAAAAATTTATAAAAGATAATAGAGTGTCGGCGGCAAATCCTACACTCCTCCGCAAAAATTACGCAAAATTAACTTACTCATTTTAAAATTGACTTTAAAAAAATTATTGACGGTTTACACCAACTGAACAAGACTTTAATTTAAAAGAACATTTATAGTACAATCAAATTAAACTGATACAGCAGCATTCATCAATTCTTTCAGAACTAACAGTTTCATTCACTGTTGTAGCACAAATGTGAAAAAATTTGCTACGTAAATAAGTAAGAAGTCAGAAATTTAATTGGCTGTGAGCCACGAAGGTTGTTATCAGTATTTGAGAAGACTCTCAAGGCCAGATGTAAAACTAGAGGTAAAAATCACAGCAATTCCCACTTTTGTTTTTTGGAAATTTTTGTAACAAGTGTTAATTTTTGGAAAAAGTTTTGATTCACAAATTGCCAAAATTGCTGTAATAAACATGTATAATTATGATTATGAACCACTCTAAAAATAAAAAATTTGAAATTTTGTGTTAATTTTTCGGCGCAGTGTATACTTTTAAACACAGATGAAAATTAAAATTTTATTTCATTTAGTTCAATCAGCGAAATTATTATTCAATTATTAAAAAAAACGAGACGGAAATTCAATTTCCAAATTTAATGAGTTTTTAAAATAAATAAAACAAATAAAATTATACAAAACATGTGGGTAAACAAGCGCAAGCGGTTACATTAATTTCATAGCGATTAACAATATCCTGAGATACAACGAGGTAAATGACTGTCAGTTAGACCCACGTTAGCAAAAACAATTTTCTGCTTTATACGTTTAACCTTTCAGCTTCAAACAATTTTATACAAAGAAGTCTTTCATTATTGTACAAGTATTTGTAATTTCTGTCTTCTCGGAGTCTCAAGCTAATATGTTGAGCTGAGACAACGAGTTTTACTTCAATTCAATGCTTTCTTATCAAATGTAGAAGATTACCTTTGTGAATAGTGAGAAGCGATATTACAAATTAATCTCTTGAGACTCGGCACAAACTACGAATTTACATCCATTAATTAGGATAAACTTTTTACGAGATAAAACATCATCCCTGAGTCTTGATGTTCTTTTAATTCAGTCCTTATCGGGACCGAGAAAAAATCTGCAAGTACGTTCAAAGAATTACGATTTCTTCAGCTAGCGAATGAAGGAGGTAAATTCGAACATTTTCATTTTTTGTCGTAATTAAATATCTGCCCAGACGTCTTCTAATTCTATTTATGGATTAATTTAATAAGGATAGGTACTGTGTTTGCAGAATCCACTAAGTAAATGTGTTAGTCTTCAGAACTTCGCGATCCGCTGTGTTGTTCAATGAAATCCGCAAACGTTTGCTCAGATAAAGTCCTTTGGCGGTGTGTTTTGCAATAACTGAGTTTGTTGTTGTTCTTTCAGTGCCTCCGGATATCCTGGACTACCCTACTAGCACCGATATGGTGGTGCGTGAGGGATCCAACGTGAATCTCCGTTGTGTTGCCAAAGGATCACCAGAACCTTCAATTACCTGGAGACGGGAAACCGGAGAACCACTCAAATTGTTAACTGGAGAAGAAGGTGATTATAATTTATCATAATGATATGTAACGGCACAGGGATTTGACGTAAACTTGATGAATGGGAAACAAGCTCTTATTTATCCTGTGCTGTTAAATTAATCCTGTAAAGGAGTCTTTAAAAAGAATCGACGTTAATGAAATAATGAATTATGATAAAGGCGCCGGTGCGCGAGATGTGCTTTTGAAACTGTAAATTACTGAACAAAACGGACCATGAAGGACTTCACTTCTCTTGCTTTGAACAAAGGTTTTAATTTTCTGGTCACCACTTTGCTTGTCCCACCTACTTTTCTGGCACTGGTAAATATTTGTCCAGTGGAAAATTAGATTTATTCAGGAAAGATAAACAAATTGAAGTAATCTAAACAAAACATCTAATTTCAAAAAGTCGCTATTTGCTCTATGTCTTGATGCTGAAAATTAAAAAGCGTCATATTCTCCATTAGATTACTGAATCAAATAGAACATTCAGGCGTACATGTGTGCGACGTCGTTAAAGATTTCCATCCTAAACTTTGTAGAGTTAAGCTGCCTAACATCTCTTTGATGCCTGAAATATTTATAAAATTTAAAAGGTATTTTGTAATAATCTAGATTTTAAAAGCTGCTTGCGAAGAATGAAAAAATGTGTCTACGAGACGAACTATCAAGATGAAAATATTGTTTACTTCTTAGATCTGAAAATTGATAAAAAATGCAGTTTTAATATTATCCAGACTTCTGATAGTGAAAGCGGCCTTCAAGGTCGGTGCAGCAGCTTGAAACCGCTCGGATGCATAATGCTTTGCTTAATCAATCGCCTAACCAGCGTTGGCGGCGAGAGCATAAAGGCATGTGTGTTATTTTCACGCAATTGCTAATTAATGAAAGTTTTCGGTGGGGTGGTTCTCAAATTGCTAACCGCTTCGCCAGCGCGCAGAAAATCCAATATGTATATTGTAAAAAATGGAAAACGGCTCGTGAAAAATGAATTTCCTCGTTATCTGCTCAGCTTTCTGGGTGTGTACCAATCGAGATATTAATCTCAAGTGCGGTGTATCGAGTGTGAAATTTCCGAAATTGCCTGAGTTCGGAATAAAGTTGCTATTGTTGAAAATATCGAAAGTTTAGCGAATGAAATTCCACAGAGAAAAATACACGCTCAGCGAGAAAAACTGCGATTGTCACGCGAGAGAAGTCGATGCCGAGTTTATCGGAAACTCCTAATAAAAATATGTAAATTTCAACTTAGGCATAATGCGAGTATTTAGAAGTCACGTTAAATGACGAGGAAGAACGTGACAGAAAGTTTTCTTGGAAATTCAGAAGACACTCCGCCACTCTTTCATTGATTCACGTCGTTCACAAACAAAAAAGAACCATTCTTTATGTTAGGTCTCAAATGAATAATTAATTTCCATCATTCTTGTTCTGTTGTGGAAATCATATCGAACGGAAATTTATCCCAGTCAGATGCCGCTTGGCACATTAATAAAATCTCTTTAGGGAGTAAATTATGACCGACGGACATGTCACGGGACCACACGTTACAGCTTCACGCGTTAAACTCATTATGGAATAAATATTTCACCTTCTGAAGATATCCAGTTGCGCTTTATAGAGTTCACTTGCATGCTAAAACGACTCTATTTCAGGCTTTCTGCTACAAATATAAATAAAAATTTACCTCAATCTTGACATGCCAACGTAATTTATTGTTTTTCGCTAATAACAGATTTAAACTGATTAGTTGCAACAGCTTAACATTATATTGCACCTACGCAAGCAATCTGTTATTTTAAAACACTGGAAATGCGAGTGTCCCACATAATGCCCGTTGATTACCTCCCACACAGCCAAAATCAATATCAAACATTTTAATTTTCAAAATACTACAAGAAAACCGTGTAACGGGTACTTTTTCTATCAATTAACCTTCGGAAATTTTGATGCAGTTCGTTTTCCGGATAGGAAAATAAATGGTTTTCACTCCGAGGACGCTTGCGCAAGGGAATAGACTCCAAGTTTATTTTATTTACGAGATTTCTAAATCGCGAGTTTATTTTACGCCCTAGCAAACTGGCTCAAAGTTAGGTTTAAGTGCAGCTGAGGCAGTCCAGAGACAAATCGGAATATGCAAACTTACAACAAATGACACAGAAATGTACATAAAGGGTTTATATTCGGTTAGGTTTTTCCTGTTAGGCTCACAGAGAAATATTACTCGAGAGGTCTCATCGCGTTCAAATATATTTTTTCAATCATAACTGCAATTTCAAGTAAAGAAGTTTGTTTCTCAAGTTTTCATCTCCTTTTCATTTTGGTCTTTTTTTTATAAATTGTTGCAGTCGCCCAAGGCTTTCAATTTAAGTGCACTGCACTTGCGTAAACTGTTCTAATTAAACTTAAACTAATATGATGAAACCTTTATTGTTTGTGGTAAAGTCAATTATAATAGAATAATTAATTTGATAACATAATCACATAGAAAAGATTTACCTGTTTCTTATTTCAAATTTATTTTAATAATTTGATTTTATTTCCACTCCCGAAAAAAAAACAACTACTTTACTACGTATTTTAGTAGAAAAGCTTTGCAGAAATTCATGTGAGTGCATTCTGCTCTATTTTCACTCGTCATTTCTCCTTTCTTTAGTAGAAGTAGTTCCATATTATGTATAATATCAGCATTCTTGCATCCTGACTTTCAATCCGTTTCTTCAGTCCTGAGCTCGAGCAACTTACTATATATTTGAATTCCTAATAATTCAATTGCTCTCATTTGCTTTATAGTCTAAAATTATTAAATTAGCTGAGTAATTACTACGTACTTTGAATAAGGTGTACAAATGAATATGCTAAATTTATTTGAGTATATGTGTTTACACAAAATAAAGAATTTTTATTATCTTAGTGTTGGTTGGTTTTTTACCTCAAAAGTTTTAGTTTTAACACCCTCGAAAAACAAAGGCATATTTTATTACTTTCCGTATATTTATTAACTCGTGCTGCTTGTTAGCGTTCCTTAATTTAATTCGAACTTTATCAGAATGTAATTAGTACGTAATTATCTAATGGTATTGGTAAACTCAGCCTCACAGCATTAAATAAAAAATTTAGAGCAAACTTGGCTTTCCTCCGTTCTCTCTAATTAAGCTGATATATACAATAGCTTGATTAGGTAAACATACTGAGAATTGTGCAGAATTAAATATTAGTTTGTGTTTAGAACTTTTAGAATCTCAAGAATTCTTTTATGTTTAATTTGGAGCGCAGCGCTGAACTTAAAACTTATTTTAATATTCATATCTTTAAAATATGTTAACTACAATGTATGACACAGCAGGTGCGAAGCTCAAACATAATTTGCTTCTGGTTATACTAGTATTACAGTAACGGCAATATTAGCATTATTAGTTCCACGTCTGCACAGTACAATGTTCTCACGTGTTCTGTTCTGTAAAAGTAAATCTTATCCAACTGTAACACATTTTACTGCCGACTGGTAACTCGCTTCCAAACTTATAACCATGTCAAGCAGAAACTTAAAATTGTACTATTAAATATTCTTTATACACAGTTCGAAACTTTGTAAAGGATTCTTAAAGCAGCAAAAAGAAATCCAGATAAAGTACGCCTTCCTGTTCGTAATGACGATCCCCGCGTCCTAATGATAGAACCTTTCCGTTCAAAGTTTCAATATTTTAAAACTACACCTCTAAGTAGAAGTTTCCTAGTTAAAAATTAAAACGTTTTCGACACCTGAGCTACCAAGTTCGAATTATTAAAAGTCGGGATTTCCCGGTCAAATCTGATCATTAAACAGAGGCGGGAAAATTCCCCGATAAGTTACGTCAATATGGAAATGGTTGGCAAATACGAAAAATTGTGTTTTCAGCGGGGAGCATTGACGGCCCTGTCCTCAACATCTCTCGGGTGAGCAGGCAGCAAATGGGGCCATACCTGTGCATCGCATCTAACGGGATTCCTCCTTCTGTCAGCAAACGCATCATGCTCATCGTGCATTGTAAGCACTTTGCTATGTCTATGAGTCTTTCTCATCTGTTCTTTTCCAGTTCCTCCAATGATCTGGATCCAGAATCAGCTCGTCGGAGCTTACGAAGGACAGCAGATAACACTCGAATGCCACTCGGAGGCCTTTCCGAAGTCTATTAACTACTGGACCACTGATAAAGGAGAAATCGTTCCACAGAGTTAGTACTTTTTTACTATTTCTCCGTGTAAAAGGAAAACGTGTTGCTTTTTAGATAAGTTTCCCTGAACAGGTCTCGCTGGTGTGTGCAGTTAAGACCTTAGATCACGATCGGACTCGACAAATACATTTTGACCGATTTTATCATTCTCTTTTGCCTGGCTTTTTTAATTACGTGGACTGCTTTGTTCTCATTTTCGTGGGTTGTTCCGTCACTTTTTTTATTAACGAGCTTGGTGACTTCTCATTAATTTCAGTCTCCTGGGGTATCATAATTTTTATCAATACGATATCGCGGTGAGAAAACATTGCACTTGCTGTGTCGACAATATTTAAAGAAAAATAAAGCCACAATCCAATTTTAACTGTACGTGCACAACTTTTATGCCGCTGCGGCAAATAAATTTAATGAGAAATACACATGCTTATTAGTGAACTAATAAAAAGGATTTTTGTATCAAACGAGCACTGTAAACTTAAATGCATGGTTCTAGCAAAAAGTTCATAAAAGGGAAGGAATATGTGTATTTAAAATTTTATTATGTTTTAAATAGGCATAATTGAAGGCGCTATAGCTACTTTACAAATATCGTTAAAATACGACGTGATGGCGTCGTGGCGTCAGTTTTTGTCGCATATAAACAGGCATCTTTAAACGATGGTTAAAACAAGTTGTAGGAAATATAAGTATTACTTGTTGTCTCTATACAAAGATTTCATTTAGAATACGATGGTATTTATTTCAAATTATGATGTTTTTTAAAATTGTTATTTTTTTAATTCTTATATACCTTTAAACACAAATTTATTTAACTGAAACGCCACGGATTTACGACTTTCCATTCATATCGCATATCCAAATTTTGGTTAAAAGTTATCCTGGAAACTTTAATGATTCTCTCTCTATCCATTTATTTTGAATTGCACCTTTCAAAGTCATAATTGAGGAGTTATTTTTAAAAACTCCATAAATCCATTTTAGAAATTTTGACAAGGGAGTAGAAAAAACAATAATTTATTCAATTTTTATCAAATTTACTTAAACTATTTGAGCATAAGAGGGTAACACAATGTTTTAGCAAGAGGTTTTTCACTGAACAAAAAATACACATTGATTTGTTAGTTAGATTTACCCAAAATAATCTCAATTTCACATCAAACCCAATGTCAGTCAAAATTGGATTTATTGAGTTTTGAAAAAAAACTCAATTTGTGAAAATTGTGGAGCTATACGCAAAAGATTTATGTATTGAATTGTATCGTCACGAATGAGTCTTTAGGTGTTCAAGCACTCGTTTATGTACAATTGAATGCAGAAATCCTCACAAATTTGCCGTAGAGCTCCACAATTTTCGCAAATTTTGACCTTAAAAGGTCCAATTCAAAATAAATGAAGAGTAATTAGCCATTTTCACCGACCACCACCTGAGACTTACACTTGGGCGATTTTCAACAATCTTATTGTCTAAATAATTCTCCTAATTAATGCTAAAACATTGATTAAGAGAATTATGAAAATTATTACGAGTTAGTGAAATTCAGAACAGACTTATTAGTTTCCAATGAGAGGACAAGGCAGTTTTCTATAATAAATTTAATGCTGCTTTTTGCAATTTTTATAGTTCCTAAAAACGACCCTAAAAACCAATTTACCGATTTAATTATTTGGTTCATTTCTTTTATGTCTGGCGGTTTAGAATTGGTTTAAAACTTAACATGGTCTGGAACTGTTATAATTAATTATTTCGTGTCTACAATTAGAAATCAAACGAAATGCAATAAATAGCAATAAATTTACCTAAAACCCGCTAATAAAGTGGTCGATTACACACTCGTTTAAAACGGATAACGTACACAATTGGTGCAACCAAAAGATTTTGCAAAAACTAAAAAAGTTGATAGTTTGCGGGAATAAAAAAAATAACAATAATATAACAATATGACTCAGAGACTCATTACTTATTACGTTATTTATAGTTAAAAACTAGCAATAATTCCTGAGTTATGAAATGTTTCCACTACTACTCTCATACCAACATTGCTTGTAATCGTAAATTACAAGCTGAATCTTACGGTTATTATTATTTTTAGAGTGCCGACAGCATAATGTCATAATACGTGTATGATATCATAACTTTGATCAATTTAAATTATAGTACAATATAAAATTGCTCAAAGATACGTCTGGCCGTTTTTATGCAACATATTGTTAAAGCTCCACAAATAACAGGAGAACCGTTGACAAATGATAATTTTATGAGTACATATTCCAGGTAGTGGCATTGCACCCTCGCGTGAAAACTGCGATTGTAACTATCAGTAACAATAATGTGGCAAGATTGGCCTGCAATCGATGTAATACGGTAGTGACGTGAACGGAATCAATATTTTTCATGCTGGAGTTTTCAGCATGGAATTATAATAGAGATTTTATATGCTCCATAAATCGTAAATTATTCCGCATTTCCAGGTGGAAAATACGAACCTTCGTACTCCACAGTAGGCTACAAGATCCACATGAAACTGACCATTCGGTCGATAAGTCCACAGGACTACGGGAATTACAAGTGTGTATCGAAAAACTCCTTGGGCGATACAGACGGAACGATCCAAGTTTTCGGTAAGTTGATTACATTGATACTTTTGGATGAATTTTAAATGATTAGGAGAAGAATGAGGGGAAAGTGGGTAACTTATTCTGCTCTCGTTTCATATTTCTTCTTTGACCAACGGAGTGAGAAATCGCGTTTTATGCATCAAAAACTAAACTAAATAACTTTGCTTCACTTTGCTAAATAACTGCAAGGGAATATTCCTAATTACTCACTTACGTAACTAACACTCTATTTGGGCATACATACGGTTACAATGAACCCTCTGAAGGATATGCAGTTGAAATGTCGAATGGTAATCAGCATGCAAATGCGGGTATATTCACAAATTATTCAAGTAAATCAGAGTGATTAATTTGGCAGAATTTCCAAAGGCGGTACATGCATACTTGCAGGTAGTTGTCACGATATTTGTCAACCAGATAATCCACTTTAAAGTCAATCAGGGAAAGCACTATTTACTATGAGATGAGCCACAATCTGAATATACAGGGTGAGTCGTTCTAACGTGGTTCTTTTATTGTAAAGACCTTCAAATTCTAGCCACTCTTACAGTTCTCTCAAAAAAATAAAAAAAGCAATTTTTAGTACTGTAGCAAGATATAAAAGTTTGACCACATCCACAAATGCGGCGCTTCATTTCTGAAACTATTTCTGGATTTTTCAGTTCTTTCACTGATGTATAATGACAATAACGTTCTATTATAATAGATGAGCCAAAGTTAAATTTATCTCTTTCACCCTTAATTAGTTCTACTTTCGACCAATTGAGGGTAATGATAAATAAAACGTCAGGAGATATTGCTGGCCCCAGAATTAAAAAAATGACACTTTTAATAGTCATGATCGACTCGAACACAACATTTGCATTTCAAATTAGCTAAATTGGGAACTTATTGCCCAGTTCTATTTTTAAACTCTCATTGTCTCTGAAACAGTAAATTTTATTAAAAAAAAATTCTGCAAAACTAAATTCTAATGTTGGAATCAAATCTAAAAGTAAATAATGTGTGAAGCGGTGTTATTAACCGCAAACAGGCTACATATAATATTAAACAAGCGCATAACGTGGTCAAACAGTTTTTATAAAAGTCCAACAATAGTTTGCAGTTTAATACCACAGTCTGAAAAAGTGTTAAACATGCATACATATTTGCCCAACAATAGGTTAAACTTTTAGTAGTGCGCTGCTTTAAAAATGGCAGAATTATGAGTGAGCTTTTGGTGGTTTTACCCATTCAGCAGTAGATAAATTCGATTGAGTGTGGGACTTTATACTGTACGAATAAAAAGACAGTTTTAGAGGTTCTAACATGTGTTTTGCGCAGTAATGTTAGTGATTTAGATTAGAAGTTTTATGTATAAACTTTGGAATGTTAGTTTAAAGTTTCAAAGTACTCGATTTCTGTGTTTTGCAGTAGTAAATAAAGTGAACGTGTCAGGGGAGTAGATTTTATGACGGTAAAATTTTTTCTTGTGTGATTGACAGGCATTAACTGTGGTAATATTTTTCAGCCATACCTAAGCCATCAAAACTTTCGAATGGTTTATCAAGGAAAGGTGAGTTCGTAACATTTAACCCCGAAAGTTGGAAGGTACGTGACGTAATTTATAAAACTAACCCGGCTCTCTCTGTGTCGGTAATTTATCGCGCGGTGATGCGTATTTATGTTCCATACGAAGAACATTCGCCGCAATCAATTAACCGAGTTATTAATAATAACTGTAGATAAATTGCCCCCGGGCGTGTAAAATCCGTTTGAGAGATCCGGCTGTGTAAGAAAGCTCGGTTTAAAGTTCGCGCCGCCTCTTGATTAATACACAAAAGCTCAGCATGGCGCAGACTGTCACGATTAACAAGCACGATTCCGCACTTTCCAGTCACTTACTAGCGAATTTAGGTGGAAACGTCATGTTAACATGCAATTTCATAATTTATTTCACTTACAAATCAACGCCGGTTACGTTTTATAAATTATATATTAAGACGGGATCGTTGCGTTCCTTTTATTAATTTACGCCGTTATGTTACCACAGGCAAACTAAAAAAGAAAACCGACAACGTCATCGGAGAACTGGAAAATATCGCTGACGGTGAGTAATCAATTGCTTTCGAAAATTATTCATATTGCAATGAATATTTCGTGGATCTTACGAACCCGCTTATGGTCCCCTAAGTATACAGAGTACGAGGATGACCATAAATAATAGATCGACCCCAACCCGCAGACCGGCGCTTTTCACGTTATGTTGCACCGCAAAAGCACACATTTTTACCCTACACAAACCAAAAAAGCACGCGGTTTTTCAAATTCCGTCCATTACCTGTTTAAGTGCATCAAAACACTTTCAGAACCAAAGTAATTAAAAACCACCGTTTTCGATTATAGTTAGAAAAAAAGTTTGCAAAATACAAAAATAGTCTGTTGGTCAGTTTTCACAGCCATTCCTCGGTTTATGTGGGATTGTATCAATGAAAATAGTTAGCTCATTTTGATTTGGGAAAATTTAGACGTAACGTTTCTAGATTAATAATTCAGACATTATTCAGTGATTGAATGTTTCGTGCAGCACAATAAATAATTTTTTTTTTATTTATAACCGAACAGCTAAAAACAGAATAAATCGAACAGACATCAACACAATTTCGTCCAATATAAAAGACACGATTTATGCTTTATCAACATTAGTGCAAGCTCTATTATTGAAATTTCCGTTTTTTTATTATTAAAAAATTAATAATTCACACTTTAATTAAAGAACGTAATTGGTCCATAAATAAAAAATGCAAACTTTTATTGTATCCGCTCGTTAGTTATTACCTATTGCTAAATTGCAATTTATTGAAGCACCGCGTCCCTTTTCAGCATTTTACCGCCTACAAAAATGTTCGCTCTTATAAAACTTTTCATAAAAATCTCGTAAAAAGAAGTTGCTGGCACGCAAATAACTTATTTTGTCGCGAATCTTTGCAGACGTGTAAAGCACTTTTTGAGACAAACTGCACCCCGCCTAAATATGTTTTATGTGCCCACCTACACCACCTGAGAATTGACTAATATTCAAGCCACGCAAAACACGAACAACACAAAATTTAAATTATTATTTTCATCCATGTGAACTTCATGGCTCAGTAAACTTTGGGAGTTCGGAGTTTGAAGAAGCCATTAAGTGAAAACCTAAAAGGATAATTTAATTTTCTTTACAAAGTTGTGCCCGCATTATGTAATTATAACACAATTATTTCAGATCATCACAGCCTGTTAAACATAAACATCGGCATCGCACAAAGATTCATGAATTAGACTTTGGGAAAATTATGATTTAATTTTGTACCTTTTACAATTTTGGATAACTTATTTAAATATTTGTCGGAAAGTTTGTATTTGATATTTTTAGTTTTAATTGAGTTGGGTGCCCTTTTTATTGGAAACACACGTAAACAATTAAAGTGTTTCCAAGACGTAATTATTATTCATGAAATAAAGTTTTCTTAACCACCATCTGCAAGAACACAAGTTTTAACAACAATGGTGGGGCAAACAGTTCCGAGAACTTTAAGTTTGCAGGAATACCTAATTTCACTGCCAGCACTGCTTTTATTATCGAGTAATACGACCAGCGACTGTTGTTAGCATACATGCAACTAATAATGGAATACTTTTGTACTGAAACCCATATTTGCTTCCAGTCATAAATAAGCACATAAAGCAAATCAAGCACAACAGAAGAGCTTTTATTTCTTACTCCTATTTAAAATGCTCAATGAATGCGCTCAATATTGACTGAAATAATGATAATAGCTTGTACTCACATATTTTTTATTTCAATGGTAGATAAACACATTTGTAATAAAATTTATATTATTATAACTAATGCTCGTATTTTATATGGAAAACAAATCGTTGCATTTGAAACGTGGCATAAATAAAATTAAACTGGAAGGCTCGCTTTTTTGAATTTAATGTACTTACGGTCAGATAGTTTTACGAAGTTTGCTCATTGCCAGCACGTAATTAATTCAGTTTCATTTTTGTTCTCTCTTTTATATTAAACATCAATCATTAACGCGTCGAAGCAATACCGGGAACAGCCGGCACCAAAGAAAATGAAAATCTGTAGAAAAATACGTTTTCTCTTGACTCTCCCACACATTTTTTTAACATTGTCGATACTTATGAGTTGTTGTCTATATTCATCTCTCCACTTTCGCTTTCTCTTCGTCTTTCCTATCCAGCGTGATGATTTATGGTAGCGGTGGAGCACATGTCTTTTAATATCTGTCGCGTAAGCGCCGAGATTGATTCGAAATCAAGATCACCCCATTACTCTTGTTTCCGCGATCATGTTCAGGCAGAATTTGAAATTTAATAAAAAATGTGCAAGAAGTCAGGAATTATTCATTTGTAACAAAAACTGTGCGGGGACATCTGCGTCGCGCTGAGAGCGTTTTAATTGTTGATTTATCAGAAGAGAATGTGTTTGCGATTGAAATTAAGCTGTCGGGTTTTGTTTCAGGGATGGATGACCAACCGGATTCGTTGTTTCAGGAAGAGGAGGTCGGCTCCGGGGGACGTGCAAAAACCGAACTTATCTTCGTAGCTTTTTTAGTCGCGCTGCCTTTGGTCCTACAATAATAAATCTTACTCATGTTGTGCTGTGTACAAGAGAAATCTCGAGATTAACGTTGAAACACGCTGTGTTGTTCAGACGATGAATTTCTCTTCCTTAACTATTTTTTATATGCTTCCTTCGCTACAAGTGGTTTAGTGATCTGGTCCGTTTGAAGCATATAGTGACTGAAGCTCGTTTCGTCTTTGTGTTGCTATTTTTCTAAAGCTGGTTGTTTATATGCAGCATGAATTATATGCTTCAGGAGTGGACGCAGCGGTGAGTTGATATTAGCGGTTGATGACTGACGATAACTGTATTCTTTGTGGGTAATTTCTTAGTAATGTAAGCAATAGCGCATATTTTATAGCGAATAAAATTATTGGCAGTATGTATAATAATAGGTTGTATGTGGATGTTATATTGCCAGGGCCGCATACATATGGATTACAAGCGACATGCAAGTTCTTAGTGTAGCTAAATTTATGCACATACTGATGTCATTCATGAATGAAACGGATTTTGACAAGGGCCGATCATGTAAAACTTTACAGGCGGCCCAGAAAAGCGCTCTCTGAACACTCACTCGGTTGATTTCAATAATCTCAACATTCGTCAATCAAAACCAAACCTACCGTGCAGTATTCAGAGATCCTTGGTCGCTCCACATATCCCTACGTCAAACATCAAGATTTCTTCCTGTCTAGATTTTCATTCTCTTTGTGTATAAAAACAAGTAGAAACTACCAGTATATCATTCCATTTTGTATTGTGAAAAAATCAAGAAACTTGCTAACAAAATAAATAGTTTTCTAAAAGAATCGTCTCATTTCCTCCGATTTATATTCATCCCCCATGATCCTATTTTCAATTTATCGATAATCTCGCCTCGGTTTGATTGTTGCAGCGTCAATTTTAATGGACCGCACAATAAACCGATTTATATGTATGGGTTTAAAAGACAGGATAAATTTCATTAGCACTTCCGCAAATGTAGCACTTAAAACCCTTGGCACGTGTAGCCGAGGGAAGATAACGATTTGGCAAGGATCCCCTAGTAATATCGGTAAAAGTTCTTGTTTTATTTCAAGACGACTGTTGATCGTGTTGAACACTTAGTAATTATACGCTAACACCACCATTGTGCAAATTCGACTTTTCGTTTCCGACAAAAGGTATTATCGCAATGAGGCGACGAAGCGCCGTTATCAGCATCGCACAACTTGTGTAGTTTCCGAGCGATCTCGTTCAAATTTACACAGACAGCTTGTTTATCTTGGATCGCCATTTAAAACTGTTAAGGTGGACATACAAAACGTCAATATTCTTAAAAATTTAGAAAAAAAACACCGAGTTAAGCTTCAAATTGGAAACTGCAAATGTGCAATAATGGTGGATGCGCCGGGATAATCGTACAACTATTGAATTTACACGTTTTACGTCTTAAATGGTCAGCTCACCTTAAATGGACGGTTCAGTTTAAAATATTAAATTAAATTACTAGAGCTATCAAATGGCATAACAATATTTCTGTTTGAAATCGGCTGCGTTTCGCTAATCTACCTCCACTTCCTGTCATGGAATTTTCGGGTTTATTTCTCTATTATTTTCACCGCCGATTTTACTACAGTTTTATTTTGACACATGACAACAAGAAAGAACTTTTACAAGTATTACCCTGCTATAAAAAAGGCAATGTACGTGAGCAGCACGCACAAGTGTGGTGTCCGATTCCGCGCAAAGAAAAGTGTATTAATTGTTATCGATTCACTTTGCCATGAAATTTTAATCGAATCAATGTGGAAACGGAAATAAAACTAATTCAATAGAATTTCGGTTTCTAAATCGTAATATTTCTGGTAAAAAATTGGTAACAAAAAGTGGATTTTCAGAGGAATAAAATCCGACCCAACAAATCCTTTTAGTGCGATTAATTTTTGTTTGTTCAAGCAGAGGTCGGTTGTAATATTTTGTTTTGTGAAGTAAACGTGTACATTGTCTAATCAATTTATTGGAGAGTGCTTGAAATAATACGTATTCATGACAGATCCTCGGCATAATTGAAGACAACTTGGTAACAGCACGTTTTTCGGACTAAGTTGCACTGGTGCTTCCTGACGTAACAAACTCAAACTTTTCCGATCCATAAAACAGTGAACTTCAAACTAATGACTAATGCAGACGCCACCCTCTGTTGCGCCGACAACAGCATACAAATTGCACATAATCAAACCGACGACACTTTTAATAGTTCATGGTTTAGGAGGAAATTACACCAATGCATGTTGCTCTAAAAAACTGTTTCTTTAGGCAAAGGCGCATTTGGTGAATAGACCGTTCATACAGAAATTTAAATGAATGCATTCGCAGTCTGGTGCATTTATCAGGTCGTCTTTGAACTCCGGCTGCTATTCATCAGATGATTTTGTGCAGCATCTTCTAAAATAATATTGGAAATATCTTTCCCGATGAACAAGTTTCTTTACTGAGTTGACTGCCACTCACTGAACACACCATTGTTTGAATAAGAGAAGATGCATGTCTACAAATATTTATTATAAACTCCTCCGTAATAGACTGATTCAGATTTACATCAACGCAAGATTAGTTCTAGTGCAGGGTTATCTCCATCTACCCCATGAAACTTGCCACTGATCTGATACGTTCTCTCAGTTCTTATCAGGAGACAACGCTGGGTCCATTATGGGACAAATGGGACAGACACTTGCTGTGTAACGAAAAAGATAGTCAAATCTCAAATAGAGTGAAGCATTGAATTCTAATCAGACTCCACGATCTAATCTGCTAATGACTGCGGTCTCTACTCAATAATGATCTCTCCAATGACACACCACCATTGAAAGCACATCGCAAGGATAGCTCTCTATCACATTCCGTTTTGTATCTCTATTAATAGAGCACGGCTTACCTGTACTGAAGCGAACCAAATGCGGTAAGTGCTGTGTCGCGGAAAATTCATTAATTAAAAAAACTATTTCGGAAGTTTGTATAGAGATAACATGCGCCGAAAATAAGAAATATTAGAACGTAGTAACACGAAAATAAATTAGAAAATATTTTACACAGCTAAAGGAAAACAGAAAAACAAAAAGTTAAAGCTGGCAGTTTTGCTAATTTTTATTAATAATTATTAATAATTTGTTTAACTGACGAAATTAACTCTAGTTTCCCTCATTGTGACAATTTTTGCCCTAAAACTTTAAAAATAGAAATAGATTTTTGGATTATTTTAGAGTTAATGTTACTACGGTCTCCTGAGTTATAATTGTTATTTATCAAGAAAACAGTAAGAAATATGTAGGTTCATAGATTTCTGAACTAAATTTTTTCAATAGAACTAGGTCACACTTTTGATATTTATACAACCAGTACAATACTAATGTAGTTTAACAAAAAAATTAAATAAAAAAAACTGAAATGGTTTAGAACTTACCAATAGCATGTTGGGCGCTTCCTCTACTTCGCAACAATTCGAAGCAATCACTCTATGGACACTCAGTTAATAACTGGCCGAATCGACCTTTTAACGTAACCAGTGAATTCCGACTTCCCCAAGTAGTACCGTTTTTCTCATTGATTTCTCAAAAATAGACCTCATTATGTAATTGATTAGGTTTACGTTTCTTAATCAAAATGTTTTTAACCTTATCTTGAAAATGAAGCTCTTGACAAAAAAGTGATTAAAAATACTGTGTTGTTTTATTTCTGAGCCTGTATAATTATAGGGAACTTTTTTGACGCAACTAAGAATTGAATTTTTGTTTTCAATTGTGAGGCTACCTAATTTTCCCCTGACGGTCGTTCTTTTCATCTAAAACGAGATGAATCGATAGCTTTTAT
Source organism: Gnatocerus cornutus (assembly GCA_029298725.1). Taxonomy (NCBI): domain Eukaryota; kingdom Metazoa; phylum Arthropoda; class Insecta; order Coleoptera; family Tenebrionidae; genus Gnatocerus; species Gnatocerus cornutus. The sequence goes on from CM055514.1 coordinate 6,423,760, forward strand.
AAAAGCAACAAAAAATTGTGATAACTTGTCTGTGTACTTTCCTTGAAATAAATTTATAATGATGGAATAAATGAAAAAAGACAAAGATATAAAACAGAAAAAAATAAAAAATCGATATACGAGAAGAACCTCATTTTCTTAATTATAGATACATTTATACAGGGTGATTTTTTTAAAACGGCAGGCGTTGTAGAATTTTTATTTATGAACCGATTTCAAAAATTTAAAAAACAAATTAAATTGTTTTTAATTTCCTATAAACCGATGATTTTAAAAATTTTCTAAATGTCTTAGTATTTTTTGGGCGATACTCAACTTTCTTATTTTAAATTGACACCCATATTTTTTTTTCATAATTTAGAAGATATTAATTTTCTTGATTCAGAAATGTGTAATATGTTCTACTTTTACAATAAAAATTTTAAAAAAAAATATCAAAAATGAAAAAAATTAGGCAATAAAAGTTAATAAAATCTAGATGCGTGGTGTCAAATAACACAATATCGTTATTGTAATGTCAAAAAGGAGCAAATAACAGAAAGAACAAGTTTTCTTTCAACAAGATGGGGCTGCACCTTACAATGCACAATGCATTTCTCGTAGGTGTCAATTGTGCAATAAAAAAACCGGGATGGCGTTTCAACAGTATTTTAATTAAATTAGGTAGTTGTTTTTTCTGATTTGTAATTATTATTGTCTTTTGTTATTAATAATTTCAAAAAAAAATGCCGATCCTTTCTGTTATTTGCTGCTTTTTGACATTACAATAACGGCATTCTTTTATTTGACACCATGCACCTAGATTTTATTAACTTTTATTGCTTATTTTTTTTCAATTTTGATAATTTTTAAAAAAATATTTTTGGTTAAAAGTAGAACATATTACACATTTCTGAATCAAGAAAATTAATATCTTCCATATTATGAAAAAAAAAATAGGGGTTCCAATTTAAAATAAGAAAGTTGAGTATCGCTCAAAAGATACTAAGACATTTAGACAAATTTTAAAATCATCAGTTTATAGTAAATTAAAAACCATTTAATTTGTTTTTAAAATTTTTGAAATCGGTTCATAAATAAAAATTCTACAACGCCTGCCGTTTTAAAAAAATCACCCTGTATGTAGTGTGACTAAAATAATTAATGAATTTTTTTTTTTAAATAAATCATTGTTATTAATAGGATATTGAAGGTAAGCTATTATTCAATAAAACAATCCAAATTGAAAAAAAGAGGAAGTAACCCAGTTAAAAACGTGTCACTCTAATACCGTTTGAATTTCAGTTGAAAATCGTCACATATCTATCTGATAATTTCCAGACTTGACGTTACATTCCTGCAACATTTTGTGCTTTAAATACAGCAGTCATTTCTGAGTATTGTCACGTCGTACATTATGAATCTTACGAAGGCAATTATTACGGCAATTTGAACGACACTTTGTCCTTACCTGTGCTTGATACGTTTGTAAAGCATAAACTTTTAAAGAGTATTGATCCAAGATTATGTAGTCTGCCATAGAGGATTTAGCTAGACGATAATATTGTCAGGGTTTTTGGAAAGGCGCTCATTTACTGTCTGTAAAAATCTAATTCAGTATTTAAAAATGTATTTAGGGTACAGTTGCGGCAGGGGTAAAGGTTTAAAACGTGTTGTTATAAAATTTTTATTACCACCTATGCTAAAATAAGCGTACAAAAATAGCCCTTACGTCTAAGTCCCTTACACGATAAAAATTTCAGCGGGTTACTTTTAACATTTTTCGGTAATATTCAAGTCTACGTCTTCATTCTAAAAATTCTTATCGGAATACACCACATTAAATGAATGTTATGCAATATACAAGTACACGTAACCACAGAATCGTAAGGAGTTGCGAGACGCCAAGTTGATGAGCGCAACTGTAAAATTCATCTTCGAGAAATAGCAAGTCGGCGCGGTCTGAAACATAATAAAATGAAATAAACTTTCCAGGCAACTAAAATATTTAGTCCATTGTTACCTTTCTCAGTGGAACCTATTTGATAAGTTACATCGTTCGCCTCTTTCCTCGAACCTGAAAGAATACGTTCTTGAAATAGTTGTCGAAAAAAGTAACAGAGTCTTTATACCTTTGCTTTTGAAATGGAATGAGCTGTTTTTCAGCGTGGGATTAGAAATTCCTGAAAAGCACACATTTCAACTGAGAAATCAATAAACAATCAGGGCCTCACTATAAATATTTATTGTTCCTTCCATATCACCCAAGGAATTTTTTGATATGCATTTGTATATTCCGTAGTCTTGTGGTCCCAGACGATTTATAGTTAACTTCATGTGAACTTTATAACCGCTGTCGATGATCTCCGGAACATACTTTACGCCTACAAAAAATTACATGAAACCGAAATGACGTTACGAGAGTCTAATTGTTTTGGAACCCACTGTGGGGAATGATTTCTCCATTATCTCTAGTCCAGTAGTTGATGGATTTCGGAAATGCCTCGGAATGACATTCGAGGGTGATCTGTTGGTCGTCGTATGCTCCCACTAACTGGTACCGAATCCACACGGAGGGTGGAACTGTCACAAACAGAATTTTAATAACAATACCCCGTAGTTAGAAAACTTGCAACTTAGCAGTTATTGATCACGGTTTTGTCACAGGGAAAATGTTCCTACGAGTTTGCCGACAGAATAGCATCATAAATTGCACCACCAAATTTTACACAATCAAATTTCAAGGCAGTCGTGAAAAGATGATCCTCGAAAAATTAATTAAGGCTCTGCTTTAATCACAATTAAGAAAACGAAAGAAGATTCAAATCGTAAGAAATAGAAACACAAAATTTGTTTCCTGGCACAGAAATATATTGTAAAAGGACACGACTGTTTTAAGCGATTAAAGCTATTAACTATTAAATGTGCGATTCAGAGAACGCTCGATATCTGACGCGAATAAAAATAGGTACAGAATGCACGATCTAGAAAATACAGGGTTCGGCAACACTTGCGTCCACCCCCCAAAATCGTCTTAATTTTAAAGATAAAATTTTGAAACTTTGCTTACGCTCATCGTTGACAAAGCTCTAGAAGCTGACTAAAAAATTTGTTTTTTTACCGCTAGTTTTGGCGTCACGGCGCCGAAGAAGTATAATTTTTAGCAATTTTTGAGTTTTTGCGAAAATACTTGCAAATTCAATTTTTTTTCAACATAACTGTGATACAAATATTTAGGTTTTTAATTTAAATCTAATGCTGATATGTTCAAAATCTGCGAAAAAAACGCTGATTTATCAAGTTTTCAAAGTTATGACGGCGCAGTGCCAAACTACGTTCACACCAAAATTTTGCAAGTCACTTCATTCACTCATTTTTTTTAGTCTGCTTCAAGTGCTTTGTCGAAGCGTAAGCAAACTTTCAAAATTTTATCTTTAAGATTAAAGACGATTTTGGGGGTGGACACAAGTGTTGCCGGACCCTGTATAAAGTTTCATTTAATCAAGTTAATTTCAACGTGTCGATAAACTGTTCGTCTGTTGATAATGTATTCTTAAGTAAACGATTGATTTCTACGCTGAAGTTTTCAGAAATCGCTTAAGGCAAGGTTTAGCAAAACTTTTATTTAACTTTTCTTTCACTTGATTCCATTTCTTTACATAATCCACATAATTTTTAAACTTGGTTAAAGTAGCTCGGAAGGTTTAGACGCTGAATAAAGCAAAATTTTTGAAAGATAACAATCTTTTTTTTTCTCTCCAGTTCTATATTTTGTAATCAAATAGTTAAGAGGCATAGATAGATAAAACTGGCGCTACCAAGAACAGGAACTGACGGGTCATTACTAAAAGAAAAAAAAGAAACAACTTCCAAAAAGACTCTTTGTTTCCTTCCTGGATGTTCAGCAAACCTATTGCTCAATTCTTTAGCATATTGTTTCACTAAAGCTAAGTCTAGAGTTTTAAAAGTTACGATAGTAATTACACGCTAATTTGGATTAAATCCGGAGATAAATCAAGAAGTTATAATTAGTGGCGTCGTTAGAGATAGCTTGCTTCACTAATAATGGAGATTATAAATTTTATTTATTTTGTAACTTCATTATTACAAAAAGTGTTTGAATTTCCAGGATTAACTTTAAATTAGTTGTAGACAAAAGTTGACTTTCATTAACATTTTAACCGTCGAAGTTTCGTTTTCACCTCCGAGAATTGCAAACAACTTATATGAGGCGGTTTTCGTTGTATCGGATAGAATTTAGCAGTTTCAGCTGCCGGGGGTAATTAAACTATTTACTTGTGCAAATAAAGCGGGTGAAGTTCAACTCAAATATTGAATTCCCTGTATGTAAAAGTGGCAACTTTAGTATACTCACATTGCACAATGACCATGATTCTCTTACTCACTGAAGGAGGGACTCCGTTGGAAGCGATGCAAAGGTAAGGTCCCATATGTTCCCTTTTAATTTTGGAGATGTTAAGTGTGGGTCCGCTGGCGCTAACCGCTGTTGCGTAAAAACACCGTAATTTGTAGTTTATTGTCGTGCCACGCTTAAATGAAAAATTTTCTCACCGTCCGTTCCCATTCGTGCCGGTATGAGTTGTCCATCTTCTCTCTTCCATAAAATTGATGGTTCCGGCGATCCTCTGGCAACGCATCTAAGAGACACATCCGCTCCTTCGTCTACTACAATGTCAGCGCTCGTCGGGAAGTCCAAAATATCCGGCGACACTGAAATTAAAATCCCTTGATTTTATTTTAGAAAAATAAATCACTACGTCGCTTTGAAAACATCAATGCGCTACTACAAGAGGATGTCTACGAGGAAAGATATATAGTTTTCAGCCGACAAAGGCAAATACTCTGGGAAAAAAACGGCCAAAGTTACATATCCTGAGACTGAGACGATCGTGATCGGACCGCTGCACCTTTTATTTAAAACTTTGAAGGATGGGATAAGGGTTTTATTTGGTGGCGAGTATCGGATTTTGTTTCTATTTTCAAAGAGAATGGGGATCCCGTGCTGTATTCAAATGCATTTTTCCCTGTCTTTGTTGTTTAAACAAAATTATTCTCAGAAGTGGAATGCAAATGGAGTGATTTTGTTTCTTGTTGTGGCAGTTAGTGCAACCGCAGCGGTCGGATCCTACACATAATAGATTTGAACATAAATACTACGCCGCGGAACAATTCCAGAGAATTTGCTGTTTCTTGTAAAGCACTGTGTTTATAACATTTTCTTGTTTAAAATTTTGCAACATTCCGTCAATTATTTTCCATAATTTGTCTTGTTATCTTTGATCGACTGGAAAAGTTGGGTACAGTCGTTAAGCTCTTTTGGTGAACACAAAAAGTTCAACCGTTATAAAAGAAATCGTAAAAATGCAGAAAATACTTAAGATAAAAGAACTGCTCGCATTTCCAACGTTTTTGTAAATTTTTGAGACATCTAAAGTTACACTTGAAACCCGTGCACACATTCAGTTGTAATGAATCTAATTATTTTTATTTCTTTGTGTTCTCTTCCTTTTGAACGCAAAACAAAACAAGAAATTCTTTCATACGCCGCCAACAATGCTTCGTCTAACAAGAGACATTTTTAACTTCGTCAACAAATCGTTATTAAAACTCACCAACGACATCGAGATAACATATTTGACTCTTCATGGGATCCGTGTTGATTTGACACATGTACCAGCCCTTATCCGTTTCTCTCACTTCTTTGATATGAAGATACCATGTCTTCAGTTCGCTGTGGGTCACGCCAATTCGATGGTTTTTCGTGACAACGTGGTTGTGTATGGTAAGAATGGTCTGAGTATCCACTCTTAGCCATGCAACCTGTAACGTGAAAACAAAGAACCGTTACAACAATTATAATGTAATTCAAAGGGTCGTAAAATTCATTTCGTGACATTGTAAAGTCGCCCCAACAGAAATTTAATAATGCCGTTGTGACATTTTCTAATGCGATTAAATAATATTACTACATATGACATTTTAAGGGTGGTATTAATAAAGACAGAATGTAGGAGCCCAAGGGTTGCTATAAAATATCACAATGCGTAATTTAAATATAAACTCATATTGTAGTGAGCGAAGAAACCAACATATGCCTACAATATGAAAATTGGGGTGGTTCTCTCATATTAGATCTCTTGTCTGGTACGCCGCCGCTGAATAAAATTTTTAATAAACGTCCCCCTTGTTGTAATTATTTTATTAAATCTTAAACGAACGTAGTAATTACCCGTTCACATTTTCTGCTCTTTGTCTCTAATTTATTTTTAATAACTCAGCTAGGTTCTTAATGATTATAATTACAGTGTTTACTCCAACAATTGAAGACGAACTTTAGCAGTCACGCCATAAAACAAATCAATAAAATTGCGTCCCCACTACAAATCAATTAATACACAACACCGCCTTGTAAACAAAGAAATAATTTTTATAGACGCATTTTAGATAACCAGAGAAGTTGGAAATTCTTAAATTCGAGCACTGATATCACAATTAAAAAAAACACAAAAGACGTGCACGTCCAAGTGAACAGAAGGATTGATTTACTTCAAAACAGCTTTGAAAGTTTGAAAAATTTGATCGTTGGCGTAACTCCCACAGCAAAGTTTTCTTAAAGAATGCGCGCTGGTTGAATCGCAAAAATTTTATTGGAATAAAAGTGGAGGTGGGTAAAGATTATTTAATGGCGTCAACTTAAAATGTGCTTGATAAGTTTGATGAAGTTCGACCTACAAACTTCCCAAGTGTTTTTGCGTTTTATTGAAAATTGGTGTGAAAAATTTTAAACTTCGAAACTAACTGCCCTTTTACTTGACAATTTAGTTAAAACAAGGAGGAGAATTCCAGCGGTTAACAATAAATTTAATGAAACTCAAAAAAACAAGTAGAATAAGTACATGTAGAGAACAGCTAAAAAATGAGTTTTAAATAAGAAAATTCTAATGGTGGCACAAAAAAAAAATAGAAGAACGCGCAGAAATGTTTGTTTTCAAACGGATAAACAAAATTATAAAATTGCTGGTAGATCTCAATAAAAAAACTTTTTGCCTTGTGGTTTTCTAAACTTTTTAAGCATTTTAGAAAGTTTTGTGTGGTAGTTAAAATTAATCGACTCATTTAAGTAACAGCCTGTCAATGTACATGCAGTTTAAACGAGATGGCAGAATGTTCAGGTCAGATTTTTTAAGTTTTCGAATTAATTGACTGAAAGTTATTAAGCGCTTGCCGCATTTTTGCAACCTGCGGCTTTCCTAAACGATAAATCGGGAATGGAATATGAACATGTCAAACTGCCATTAAATCAATAACAAGCGTATGCAAGAAAAAGTGAAAAACAATTTTAATTTACGGAAATTGCGCGGTATTCATTGTAGAAAAAATGAACACTCGAGGTACTTCAAAATGACTTTATTAAATTATGACTGTTAAGATGAAAGTTATAGCGCAATAGGTTAGATAATTTTTTGAATGTATAAAGGGATAATTTTAGTTTAATGTAACCAGAAGCTCTTTAAAAATTCAAATATTTAACAGTTTATAAAGTTTGAAGCTTAAAATATACATTCAAAATTTCCACGGTAAATACTGCAACAGAAAATATGACCGACAATAAAACAATCTAAAATCGATGCGCTTTTTAATCTTCTGAATTGAGAAAAGTTGCGTCTCCACTGCCAGGTTCCATTTCTTTATTAAAAAGAAAATCTTTGGAAATTGTTATCTGAATTTATAACCGTCCATTAAAATGTCGACGAAAAAGTTGGTAATGAAAAATCCACAGTGATTTATAAGTAACTACCTTTGAGAATTATCAAGCCCATGATGATATTACTTTGAATACAAATTTCGAACAATACCCGAGCTAACTAGACAGATATGGAGCGTTGAATGTACCAAATAAACTGACAGCTCTTTGGTCTGCCCAAATCTGTCTGGACAATAATACTGGCAATTCCATTACTGCAACCAATATTATTTAATTCCAAGTTATCGCTGCTGTTGGCAACACACAATTCCGGCATTTTTTCGGATCTGTGAACATTTGTTTCTAGTGATGAAATATTGCACGCTGTATTGAAGTGACAATAGTTTCTGTTTGAAATGAGCGTTGAATTTAATTTCTGGGTATTCACATTCTACTGTTGAATATACCACAACTAAAACAGTACGTATTGGTGTGGGTTTTACAATCGCTTCCGCTGATTTAACGTTTAATTAAATTGATGAAAACCGCTATGACGTTTGGTGTAGATGTAGCACTGTCAATATATGCGTCTTAAAAAATATCTGTTGGTCAGTCTTGACTCAAAAATTTTATTGTACTTTTAGTTACCAATTTTATGGCCGACAAAATAAAAAAAAATCGGCAAAAAAGTGGTTTATTTCCGAAGTGACATTTTTCTTTCAAAAGAAACTCTTTGAGCTCTTGATTATGGGGATAGTTCCTCTTCAGACGATTTTCTTTTATTTAATAATAAATTACTATGAACTTGATTGAACGATAACCAATACTCTTGAATTTTAGATCAAATAGAAATATTACAGCTAAAGAAAGAGTACAATTTCTTATTTAAATTTACAATATTTCGATTGACAGATATAGAACTCTTCTAAAAATTTATTGACCACAGTCCTATCAGCTAATGGTCATTAAATACCTAACTGACACCCAATTTGAAACTTTTCTATTGATAAAATATTAGCTGACATCATTTGTGTTTTTCTATGCATGACTAATTTAGAACTGTTTTGTTCCTTTGTCTCTGGAAAGTTTTTCAATTGCGTGTTCCTTGATAATGATTACATCAAAATGTTTCGCATCTAGCCCATTGAGTCTAATCATAATTGTCCCTACTGAAACTTTTGTCTTGGACACATTTACAGCACGTTTGCCAACATAAAATAAATAATATTCACACACTTGCTAACACAGAATACAATAAACTTGGTTCTTAGTCGTAGACACACATTGTTATAAGGAAACGGAAACGTCAGCTGTGACCATCACTAGCATAATGACCAGAGAAAACCACACAGGAAGTAAAGTAATACATATCTCCCTGTTGCCTACACACAGAAACTGATCCATTATTATCAACTTTTGTGCTGTACGAACCAAGTTGAGTAAATCAGTACAGATTCTATTGCAAGGTCTCATTGACGAGTTCTCCCGTTTTCAATGGACCGTTATTAATTTTTCTGTCAACAGTGCAAACGAGGTTGTGTAAATATCTCTAGGTTGTAGACAATACGTCTTGTTTCGTTCAAACATTCGTTCTCCTTGACTCCAAGGCATTTAATATCGACTGTCCGAATGACCGCAGCTTTAATTACGGCAACAAAGTATACTCTACCTTATAAGAGCCGAGATTTTCGACGACGCAAGCTAAGATGGCTTCACGCCCCACAGCTACGGTGCTATTAGGGATAGGTTGACTAAATTTGGGGTTTTCTGCAACAGAGAAAAGAACAAATTACTTCAATCAAGAAGCTTTTTAAAGTCAGAATACTGAATAAATTTAGAGATGAAATTAACTTTGAATATAAATATAAGTGGTATCTTAAAGCGCATTAGAGAGAACCTATTATTTAAAGCAGTATCTACTTGAGCAGTTCATTCGGATTAGCTCTCAATTGCGAATGGGAACCCGGAGCTGACTGCGATACTCACTGCTAATCAGCTTAACGAATTTATTGTTTCCCACGGTGAGATTTACCTAGAAGGGAAGAAACAAACAAACTTATTACTGAGCCAAAAGACAGAGAAGATGCAGTCCTGAGGGCTAACAAATTCCTTAGGATAAATTAGAATACCCAACTCTTTCCAGAGCGCTCTTGTGTGCGCGCCAGATAAGATATTGAAATTTTCGCAATCTTATTATTTCTGGAATAATAGAACAAAATCAATTAACGTCAGGAAAGCTGCTTATCTGTGAACATTAGTAAAGGAGTAATTTTACGGCATTTTGCAGTCGACGTTGTGATAACCTACTTGTGAGTTTTCAAGACAGATAGTGCCGACGATGAGAACAATAATAGGAGAAATTAATTTCCCAGCAACTCTTCAAAAATGAAAATGGAAATGTCGGGATTCCAATTAGAATGATGCTCACACTTATTGCTAAATGAAAATTGTAGATAAAGGGAATCTTACTTTAAAATTGTTGAAAAATCCAAGTAATCTTTCCAGAAAATTATTTAAATTTAGACAAACAATAGACAAAGAATGTTACTTGCACAGTATTGAACTTCCCTTTGTGAATGTTTTAAATTTAGCTTCAACCTGGAGTACATAAACTAGAGAAGACAATTCTAGCTATAAATTTTATATGTAATTGTATTGATGACCTCCAACCGTCATCCGTATCTGCGGTTAATGACTTGATAATTTTTTAATTAGATCCAATCAAAGGAAAGGTCCTACCCAAATATCATAGAAGTTGTATGACTTTGACAAATATCCTAGCTCCTGTATTATTAGCCAGCAGAACTTCCAAGCAATTAAATTTTTTAGTTTGTTACCAGCAAGCTTTAGTGCTCGTTCTGTCTTTTAAAGTATTGCCATGTCGGTAACTGTTTTTACACTCTTGTTCATATGATGTTCAACAATAAAAAATGTAATAAGTAAAAAAAATAATTAATTCTATTCACAAATTTTTTTAGTTTTTAAATTAATTAAATTAATTAGTTGTCAAACTTTAACTAGTCTTTTGTATCATTCTAGAGCTCAATCAAGTTTACTTGATATATTAAAATTTATCGATAAAATTGTTTTACAAGGTGTTTATAAATATTTCTAGCATCAAGGGTGGCTATGAAATGTCAAATATATTTGCCGTTCATTATAAATGTGGGTTTAGATTTTTCAACTGACATTTCGTCGTCTAAGCGGCAACTTCCGCAATCTCAATTTTTACAAAGTCAAGCGGGAGCGCAAACAAACTGATTTTTTGATGATTACTTGGTATCAAATCTTTGCTTAAGATTAAATTTATTCAAAAATATGAAAAATAATTTCCACCAGTAAGATTCCCGTGAAAAATTCATCTGAGAAAAAGTGGAAACAAAATATTTTCACAACTGAGATAGCGGATGTTGCCGCTTAGACGACGATTTGTAGTTAACCTCAATCATACAGCAAAGTAAGTTTTGAGAAGAAAACTGTAATAGTACACCTTGTATGTACGCTTATGTTAATAAGATAATTCAAATTCTTCAGATTTCACTTCTTCAAATGCTTTAAATCTTGTATATCTTTTAGAAGAGTAATTATCTCTGCTAACTATGTAGTTATCAATACTTTGAGCTAAAATTTATAGTTGAATTCTAACTGCTTTTTGTATATTTAATTAAATATCCATATTTAAATAATTAGAATATATTTATTCTGCTTTATTATTATTTAAGTAACCAGGAGATAGACAGATACAATTTATTTTAATTATTAAAAGATTATTATAAAATGTATTTGAAAAAGATAGCGGATATACAGTTTGTATGAAGTCCACTCAATTAATAAACGCATTTTAATATTTTACACATACTTAGGTGCAAAAATAATTATCTATCAATAAAGCAGGTACGATTGATCTGTTATCTAGTATTTATAAATTCCTAATACAAATTTAAATTTAATTCTACAGCAACCTGCTTTTAAAGTGTCTGTTAAATTCAATTGAATTCAATTAAATTTAATAACTTACGATACAGCATATTTCATTTAATTCAACTTGATTATCTGTGTCAAACCAAATCTGCAGTTTATAATTATTTGTAGTTTCAGTAGTTTAAATCCAGCTGGTTTTGTTGGTTAGAGATAGAAAATAGTTCCCTGTTTTCCAGTACAAAAGCAATCATAGTATAGGTATATTGACACTTGTTGTAAAGCGTGAGGACAAAAGCCATAAAATTTCCATAGGCCGTCAGTTAAAATGACATGTTTTCAAACGTAAGACTGTCTTTATTACGTTAACCTTTTAAGAAATAAAATTTGTATTGGAACATTATCGAGCTCCAATCTTATATTCCTTTCTTCAAACAAACATGTTTTGAGTGATATTAGTGTATTCTCAATACGCCGTGTTACAAAAGCGTTGTATTGATCGTCGTGGTAGTTAAACTAATGGTAAACATGTCAAAGATGTAATCTGTTCTGATCGGATGGTCTGCCTCGATCCATACATTAGTTTGACAGCAGCGGAAAATCAGCTCCTTCTACCTAAAAGGTGACAATACAAATCGAACGTCATCATCAATAACAGGAAACACGTGACCGCGAAGGCATTATCAGTCAGCGTAGTTAATTCCGCTGTTTAAAGACAGGACACGACGGATTAAATCAGTTGAAATTGGACGAAACGCAAACGACTGCCTTGCTTATAAAATCTAGTAGAGATCCGCCTCAGGTTAAATACAGACTAAAGTATCTCCAATTACAACATATTCTGTGTTATTAGCCTCTTTGCATTGCTAATGAGACACTCGGGGAAGTAAAATTGCAGTTGAGATTAAAAACTGCGCTGCCGTGGTTTGGATTTTGCCTTTAATTTAAATGGAACACAATGGGGGTTCCTTTGACTTATTGCTTTGTTGTCGGGAACCCTGTTATGAGGAGAGGGATCCTTCGGGATCCCACCTTGGCATTACTATTTCAATTCCATTGTTAGCTCGCTTAATAACTTTGTTTTCAGAAAAAAAAAAACTCTTATGTTGGTTCTTGCACGCACTTCACAATTTCCTCTCTCATTATATTCCAAGTTACGCGGAGATTAAAAAACCAGACGCTCAAATTTGTGGTTGGATTTCAAATCCAAATTGAAAAAAATATGCAGTTTTCATCAATACCGCAAATTGTTAGGTTTTGTTTCTGCATTAGCTCGTCATTTGATTAAACGCTTCTCTGCTCTCAAAATGTTCAAAATGAAATACTACGTTGATTCGCATTGTTTAAATCCTGGCATAAAATTTCGACACGGTTTTCCTTTTTCAAGCAGCGAACAAAAATCCATTATCTGCAAAATATAACTACTAGATCTCAAGCATGTTTGTGGAGCTTTTTGAATAAATAACAAAGAACCGTTATCTGAATTCAATAAATCCAGCATATGATATTTTTAATAAGAAAAAGATGGCGATGCGCATATGGCTCACATGCACGAGATATATCTTACGACTCCATCATATTTTTACTGCCTTTGGATGGAGATTCAGATGCATTCGGAATGTCTTTGTCTTCCCGCAAAAAAATTGTACTGCTGTGACACCGCATACATTTCCTTCACTTCCCATTTGTCGAGACAGGTAGCACAATATTAAAAGTAGATTACAAAAATCAAATTAAGATTTAACAGTTCTTAATTTCAACTTCAATTTACTTTATCTCTTGGCTTTTTGTAACTATTCCTTTACGCAAACCCTTCAAAACAAAAAAAAGTAATAAAATGCTTCAATCGCTTTAATTCCGGAATTCGACAAAAAATTTTAAGCACCAAACCAATTTTAGTAGGTAATAATAGTGTAATTTAAAGAATCTTTAGAAAACCTTTGATTATGCTATTCATCAGAATACTAAACACCCTTTCTCTTTTTGGCAGCTCTTGTTTTGTCCGCCCTTGCAAATGAAACGAAATTTTTTATCAAAGTATTATTTTCTCGGCAATAAAAATCCATTACAATCTGGAACAATCCATCAAGCAAAAAATATAACAAAAAACTGGAAACTAAAACGCCGAGACAAGTCTTCAATTTTAGCTTCAAAAAGTCTGTACAGAATATTTGTCTCCATCAAGATTATCAAAGTTTTCCGTTGATGTTATTCTGTGAATTAATTACCAGACGAACGAACAAAGAAATTTTCTGTAGCCAAACAGTTTTTTTGGTGGAACGTCAAGTTAAATACTCGAGAAAAGTTAGAAATTCTTCCAGCTTGGTTGAAATTAATGGCACAATAAGTTCCTCCACCAATTAAGATATTCGAGAATTCGAAACGGGTTCCTTACACTAAACCCGTCGCCTCCACCATTTGATTCTTTCGCTTGGATGCTTTGCTGAGTGCGTTCTCCAAACATGTTTACGTTCATCAACAGACTTCATTTGCATCTAATCCATTTAATAATTGCCAGCAAAGTTAGGAATGCTGGGAATTAGTCAGACGAAGGCAATAATGCTGGTGATTTTTCGACATTTAACAACACTGCCGGGAAAGTTTGTATATCAAGCATAACAATGTGCCCTGTTTCCGCGAGAAGTTACGATCACGAATGTTTTACTGTTAATATTTAACAGCAGAGCTCCTATATTTAAAAAGTAGCCGTGAAAGTTTAAAACTTCCCGGCTTTCCCTTGTTAATAATTTAAACCATGTAAAATGCTCCAAGTTGGGTTTCTTCACCCAGCCGCCTCCACTTGTTTTAATTGATAGTTAACTCGTCGTACTAATCTAAATTTAGGTTTAGTACGAGTATGTAATTAATTTTTCGGTGAGATTGACAAAAGATTCCTGGACTGGATTTTCGCGTGCCTTCCAGCCTCACGACGCCGGCGGCGACGGCGACGCCTTAATTGCAAAGAGTACCCTCATCGCAACGTCGTCCGAAGGAAAGATTTAATTATAAAGTATGTCTTAATTAAATACTCAGAGAAATCGACGCGTGCTGTACCAACTTTAGCATCCTCCGCCTAAATTTATTTGCTTTTATCAATCGTGCTCTCTAATTTGTTGCCTTTGTCGAATGATTTATACGTAGAACCATGCCGTGCTTCAATTCGATTTAATAAACACTCTAACGGTAACGTAATTACATCAAACTAAAATATTTAAAGAAAAGAAAGAGTTATTGGCAATGGAAGTGGGCGGAACCAGTTCAAGTATTTGAAATCAAACACTAAAACTTTTCTCGGAAAATTTTATGTGTTTTTGGGAAAAACAAATTTTAAAGTTGCAAATTAAATTTGCACACAAGCACACTAATGCTTATTAGTTCTTGCATGGAAATTGCTTGGTCTATTTGATGTGACTTGTCAGTTGAAAATTTCTGTAAATATTTTAATGCTACTTTTCCAAACATAAGACACATAAAACCTTTAGAAACATTGCTTTCTATAATTTCTAAAATTCTAAATCCCATCAGTGTTACTACACAGTTGAACTATAAAAAAATAATTAATTTTCTTAAAATCAACATGATGTTAATTTCGTAGTCTGTGTGTAAATAAATAAATGTCTAATAATAAACAAACCAATCAACAATTTGTGATTAAACCAAAATTGCTTTTTAAATTTTCATGTGCCAGAATATTGTATATCACTTTTTATTTGGTTAGACATTTATTATTTATCTCTAAAAACTGCAGTTTTTAAACAAAGCCCCAACAAGCCTGGATTTGAATCAAATTACGCTGTTTTATGTAAATTTAACGTTTTATCATCCAGTAGAGGACTGTAGAGCTAAAAATATATAAAAATTCTTTATCCGTCTACTGCAAGTCTGCTTATCTCTCATTATGCAATTACAGTTACGCGATACGTTACTAAATTCACGAAACTTTTCTACGTAATTAGACACTAAATAGGAATTTTTTGCAATAAAAAACGGCGAAAACTCTTTGTATTACTTCTTTTCGCGTAAAGCACTGAGCATCAAAGTTCTTAATTTTCTCGTCAGAGAACCCAATTTTCGGTTTCGTTTTTCAAAGCTATGCAGCCGAGTGCTGGAAGAACAATCACAAAAGTAAATTTTTTTTCTCTGTGATTTTAATTAAAACTTCAAAGCGACAAAAATAATAATTTTTTTCCGGTAGAATAAAAAGGCGAAGTCCGATAAAGTCTCGATTTAAATGAGAGTTCTCGCCGAAAAATGATTTCAAATTCAATAACACAAATCCTCATAAAGTTCCAATTTATGTGAGCTTGACATTGAATAAACATGAAACGGTTTTTATTTCCTTCATACCGTTATTTGAGAAACGTAAATATCTCATGTATTTTGGGTAGAATTAGGTAAACAATGTCTTCGTAAAGCCGACCTTTTATCAATGATAGCATTAGGGATGGAAATTTGTTTGCGGACGACAAGAGCAAGGAAAAAATTAATTTGCGCGGCAAACAAAAAAATGTTTCCGGTATTATGCTAATAACTTGATAATTTGAAAAGCCCTTGATGGTAATTTTCTCAGAAGGAAAAATAAACAATTTCGAAGTCATTTCATATCAAGCACACGCGATGACGCGTAGCATGGCAGCCACGAAAAAATTTGATTAAAATAGAAAGTTTCAAAAGTTCGTGCAAAAAATGACATTGGTGCGCTATAGTTAGAAAAGCATACCCAAAAGCTTCGCCGGCGCTGTATGAAGAAGCAAGAACACTAAAACCGTGGATCCGAGTATCACATCGGTACGTATTTCTGCCATAGAGTACAGCATTGACCTCCTGCAGCATGTCGACTGACGCCGGCATCGGGACGCTCGTGCTTTAGATCCAACGGACGCGTGCGCAAAACTATATGCTTTGATTTATTACCGAACAACTTATATATCCTTATTTAGATTCGCGCAGGGGATGCGTCCGTGTCTAACTCTGAAAAAAAGCGTCGGCGGGGCTCGTTAAACCACTATTAAATCAAAAGGAGTTTTAGTTGGAGTTACCAACTTCGTTTAATTGTTGCACGCTAAGTTTAATGGACAGAATTTGTCTCTACATAATTGAGAGTTAGACTGCCAAGTTTGAGAGTGGAAGGAAATCTAACAATGGAATGTCTACAACGTCATGTCAAACGACAACTTCCAAACTAATCTCGATTCGTATGGACAAGTTGAAAAAGAATTAGAGCGAGCAACTTTGGCGACCTGTTGATGAAGCGCGCCACCTAATCGGTTTTCAGCAAAACTACGTCATTTTCCGGGTAGCAGAAAACTTTAAATGCAAATTGTTTAACAAAAACGTAATTTGGGTAAGTGCTGGGGTAAATGTTTGACTTTAGCTTAGCGATTGTTATAACTCGATGACGGGGGTAAGAAGTTTTCTAAGTTGTCGACGGGAACGTTTACTGTGTTAGAGTTGAGGTGATTTATTAGGCATGTAAAATTTAGCACACGTGCACCTGCTAATGTACATACTAAAATATGCACTTTGCAAGTATTTGCATAAAACAAGCAAGTGGTACGCTTTAGATAAAAGTGGTGTGAAAGCAGATTAAAATGTGCATATATGGATTCAGTAAACTTACATTTTTAACGACGTTTGGCGACATTTTTAACGAGGTGTTTTATTCAGGCAAGTTTGCAGACTAATTTGACTAAACTCAGTCCTTTCTGCTTTGTAACGCAATTCTAATTACTGCAGTCGCAGATTCATACA
This sequence comes from Gnatocerus cornutus, assembly GCA_029298725.1. Lineage (NCBI taxonomy): Eukaryota > Metazoa > Arthropoda > Insecta > Coleoptera > Tenebrionidae > Gnatocerus > Gnatocerus cornutus. Next base: position 6,441,113 of record CM055514.1, read on the forward strand.
TAATGAATTTATTAGTAAAAACGCTTCCATCAATTTAACTTCAAACTGTTGTAATAAGAACCTTCAAGACACTGTATTTAACTCTGTCAGTATGTAATTTACTAAAGTGGCTTTGTTCTCAGTGATAAATATGATGCATGCCGTAGATTATAAACCGCATGCATGCATGTTCCTTCCCGACAATTAGAGAATAAAAATTAATACAGTAGGTACATCTACTTTGTAGTTCTATCTGCGTAGTAATTTTATCAGCCCTACCGAATCAGCATGCCAATTAAAAAAACACATTAGTGTAATTAATTTTATGTACAATATCGCGAACATCTCTCATCTAGATTAACATTCCACTTGAAAAGCAAACAGTTGGAGAATCACGATTCAAGATCGATTGCGTTCACCCCTACGTTTACATAATTATGTGGAATATGCTGCCAAGAATGACAGATTATGGGCCGATTTTAGATAATTTAAATTCATTGAGGTGAATAAAATTTGTAAATTATTACAGAGATACCTGCCACCTTTTTTAGTTAAGTTAAGAGAAGATATTTTTTCTTAAGGTTCTCATAAATTTTGCATAGCAAGGTTAGTCCACAAGCGAATTAGCTTGAAAAACTGCTGTCGTTAGCAGTCGTTATAATTTTATTTCCCGTATCTGGAGCAAGCCTTTAAATTTAATTATTCTTTGAAAGTTTCTTATATCAAACTTTTTCAATAGTGCTATACCTATGTTTAATTAAACTGAAGTTATTAAAGTAAAGAAAGAGAATTTACTTTAGCTCTTGTGCCATTGAGACGAAACTAAAGTTATATGGCTCCTTGAAAATTTGATGCAGTCACAGGAAAGTAAAAAAATCTGATTAACTCAATTCTCCTTCGTTTTAACAAAAAACTTCTAATTCAAATATTTCCCGAATCACAAAAGACAATTAAATAAGAGATTCGTAATTCGTAAGAGATGATCCGGCTTAAAACCAAAATGGAAATTTCTGCGACGATCGATATTCTAATCCTGCCTGCATGTATTCTTCTTGAGAATTTTTCGCAATACGAACTCAACAGGTACATGCGACGTTATAATTTATTGCGGAGCTCTTGAAAAATCTGCCGGTCTTCTATCGGTGAAGCACGTCCACAAATCATCCCAAATAACAAACAAGAAGTATTTTGCTGTGACATTTCTCCCCCAGCGTCTCATGAATAATACTCAACATCTTACATCATTGTTTGTAGATATTTGCAGTGAGGGCTCAAGATGGGTTGTCCTTTTGTTATTAATTTAATTATTCAGGATAGTCCTAAATCACCGCGACCCTTATTGTCTCTACAACAATACTCCTTGTATTACTGGGGGAATTCTTTTATTTGTTACCACTGGGTCTAATCAGTGAGAAACGTAAAATAGTAATCTTTAAATGACAGTCTACATATCGTCAACGATGCAAATGATATTTTAATGAGTTCGTAAGTGAAGTAGGAACGAAATGGTTTTGTCATTATAGGACCGAATATAAGCATTTTCACCAAATATATGAATGTGTTGGAGGGTGGCGACATTAATGGCGCTAAATTTTCATATGGGAGTTGGTAAACTAAAACTAAACAAGAAAATATTTTAGTAATGCATTTATAATCTAAAGATACAAAGCCTTCTTTTGTCCAGCCAAACAGCTAAAATTTAATAAAAATGGTGTAGGCGCCGGGATTATTTATTGTTTTGAGATTAATTTAAAAATTTCTAGAAAACCTGGTATTTGATTAATTAATGTTATTGATGAAAATAAGTTCTAGTGTTAAAGTTTCCATTTGTCTTATATCAGCTCAAACGTAAAAATTCTAAAAAAAAGTGTTAAAGCTATAATTGCCGAGTCGACAGATTTGACGCATAAACGAAGCACGTTTCTCTTGAGTTTATGTTTGCGTTTTAATCAAGTTTTTAATTATATGCAGCTAGAACATAAAATAAAAGAAACATTAAGGTTTGAATACTTTTTCCTACTGTTTTTGTGCCTTAATGGTTTTAGATAAACCTACCTTAGTTTAACGGTACAACCTGCTAGCCTCTTATCGATTCTGTAATTAAACCGAACTTAAGTAACATATTTCTTTTTGAAAATTGACATTTACCGTAGCAATGAAAAAGAAATAACGTCTTCGTTTTAGTGCACTGTAAAATTGTGATGCATTTGAGTTTAGCGGCCTCCTGTTAATGATTATGAAATAGCTCTTGCAGCAAGCAGTAAAAAATTGCTGTTTCTTTTTAGTGCCGGCGTTTAGTTCTGGAACTTAGCTGTAAAATATAATTTCAGTATTGAAGCGGTGATATTTTGTGGATAATGTGCGGTGGATTACCGCCCAGATACAATATTTTCCTTTGTGCAGAGTGTCCTAGTCAACTCGGTCCTATTATATGCTTATAGGGAAGCTCAACAGACTGGCTTACAGAGCTTATCACGGCATTCACAGCTTTCCCGTCTCAACAGCGCGACATTCCCGGAATGAGAAGCCGTTATTCCATTATCATTCAAATATACCAGAATTTAAATTTACTCGACTTAGTTGCAAAAGAGAAGAGAGCTTTTAAGAAACGCAAAATGAATATTAAAATTTATTATTAATGAAGAGTGAGTTCTAATCTCCAGAAAACTTTCTTACTTTAATTCCGAACTAGCGACGTCACACCGGAGGCTATTTTTACGACTGGAAATTCGAATTTAAATATTTCAAGCAAATTGAGATCGGAACACATGCATTATTTAAATATCGGATTCAATCGGAAAATATAGCTTAAATGGTCAGGTAGATTGAGTTAATATATCTTACTGAAAAGGACAAGTTGAGCGGTCACTCGGGACCACCCTTGGGAAAAGTTCAGCTTGCGGTCTTAGAAAAGGAAAGATTAATATGGTCGTAAAAAAATCGGTCAGGATAACGTTTTAAAGCTTATAAAATTTTTGATTAGGAAATGGACTTGGATCCTCTGCTGAAAAATTGGCACTTTGTAAGCAATTACGTAGATGTGCCTACCATTTAAAATTTCCACCGCGTGTACGGCGCCTCGACATTTTTTTAACAAGAGATTGTTTCATATTTCCAGTGTTGAAATTTCATTTCATTTAATGCCTTACTTTTCAATTATGGGGACTTTCCATGATTAAAATTTAAATTGAAAATTGAGAAAGGAATCAAACTGTTAAATGCCTATTGATTCCTTTCCATGACCCGCTCTCATATTTCGCGATTATGGGACGAATAAATTAACTTTAAAGCACTTTTGACTGAAGTCGTCCTGTCAAGCAGCAACAAACAATGAGAGCCGGCTTTTCTGGAGGCCGTTGAAAGTCATTTAAGCGACAAGAAGAAAAGAAAATCGGAAAATTCGTGAGCTAAAAACCGAGAATCTTTAATTAGCGGATGTAGACATGATATTCTTTAAAAATTTGTAGAATTTTTTCCCATTAAAAAGATGGGAGTCTATGCAGAAGCGCCGGTTATTTACTGCCTCCGCCTCATTCCCGTATTTCTTTCTTGTAATTGAATTCAGTTTTCAGGAAGCAGCCCCATCATATTTTATTGAAATGAAGTCGCAGGTGGCCAAGTTCGATTTGGTGCAGGTTATAAAGCTAGTAATAAGTCACAATGATAACCTAATGGCTGTTATGAGGTTCGCGCTCGATAGAACAAAAGCGAGAAAAGCGGCCGAGTTTTTCAAATGAAGTGTCTGTTTACATTGTCTGATTTACGACCTCGTTTAGAAAACGTTCACTCCCTGTTAGCGCCAACATCGTTACGGGTTCTGTAATCTGCATTACACGATATCCTGTCGATCCGGTGGTAAAAAAGCCGAATAACGTATTAATTTCAACGGAATCAGAAACACGCGCCAAAAAGAAGAGAAAATTTTTAATTAATAATTTTTTTCCGTACACAAAAATTACTGTGGTGTGACGCTTTAAATTGTTTTATTTTAGCTTCAATTGAGCCTTTTTTGAAATCCGAGTTCCCTCGCTTTCGCACAGGTGGCGGCGTTATTACGTTTTTCGGAGTTAGATCGTAAATTCGCGCGCAACATTTCTGCAGATTTTACACATTATTTCAGGTAAATTTATTTAATTGTCTTTTTTGGGTTTCGCAGTTCGCTCAAGACGATAATATTGGGATTTCAACGCTGAGAACGTTCGGTGGAACAACTTTTATTAGTTTGAAAAGTACATCGCTTTGGTCTATTGACTGAAATTTATGTTGGACATAAATAGTTTTGCTTTTTAATAAGAAATTTTGAAAACAGGCAAACACTTTTTGGTTGAAATGGGTAAAATTCGCTTTTACCTAGAACCAACATAACTGCAAAATTCCGGTAGAAATAAAACAATATTAACGACTTTCATAAATCCTGCCATATCCGCACCCCTAGTCAAGTTGAAACTGACAGAGCAACTCATAGCCTCACAACATTAATGTATTTAAATCTATTGTGAGTTGGCATTCTGTGAGCTTCGCCGATACGGAAACTGTCACGGTTTTGTGACGCTAGCAAGTAAAATATGTGTGTGTATTATTCACAGTATCCTTCGATACGATTATCGAACTTGATACCAAACTGATTGTGACTTGACACAAGTGAATGGTATGAGGTCGTTAAATATATGCAGGAAACAGGAAGCAACATTTGACTTTGCACCCCATGCGAATAAAGCGAAACGGAAGTGGCTTTATGCCTCACACATCACTTACATGCTCAATGGTTTCGAGCTTGGCGTAGAGCTTTTGTTTAAAAAAATAAAAAGGGGAGTTTTTCGACAGCGAAAATTGCAGCTTTTATGTTAACGAGTTAATGTAGCAGTGTGGATGGTTTTATTGACACGTAGCAGAAAACATTATTTTTACTGATAAACAAAACTGGCGGATTTTATTTCAGGCTAGAAATGAAAGAAAACGAATATATTGAGATTATGTGTATAAAACCTGTTACTCTCAGCAAACTTTGAAAATTTTGTATTATTTTAGATTTAACCTCTTCACGGTAGAATTTGTTATTCTAGCTTAGGGACTTCCAAAGTACTTTGAGGCTTTTGTATTCAAAAGGGTTTGTATGGGATGAGAAACTCTGATAGGTCAATAAATACATATTTGCGTACTCAATGAGCTCGAAATTTATTAAACTTCTAGTTCAGTTTACTCCTAAACAATATAAAAAGAAATTTAGTTTATTTGGTTTGCTATAGACTACATCAAGAGTATTATTACTTGCATAAGTTGTGCGATCTTAGTATGCAGTAAAAATTTCAACGAAATGGATTTCTCAAGACAAATTGAACGTTCCAAATAAAGCCATTATAGAAGGTACCATAAAAGATCTTGAGAAATATGCAGATGCGTCAAAAGGAAGGAGCATGCATCAAGCACGTAGGATAAAAGCAACAAAACGTGAATAAATTTTAAATTGCATCGTAGAAAATTGTTATATTATTTTGAAAAGGAGACACCAAGAACGCGACAAGGAACAATTTGCATCATTTTTGACACAATTTCGGAATCTCTTCCAACATTTGAATGAAATAAATTATGATCAAAGCTCCAAGTTCAAGACACCAAAATTATTGGGTTGAAAGTATCTATTTCTCTGCCAAAACGGGCCGCTGAATTTATCTCGAAAACTTGAACAAAAGCGAAGATATTTCGCCATTAAATCTAGGAAGAACAATGTAGCGACTATATTTTTCGTATTTCCTACCCTTCCACTTTGTAAAACTTTTCGATTCGACTAATCTTTCTAAAGTATGAAATTCAACGTAGTGTAAATCTGTTATATTATGTAAATAGATGAAATCTAATATCCATGACAGAGCGTCGTTGTATAGGTCAGGATCGCGGGCGCAAGCGCCTTCAACTTGATCATGTTGAGCGTCGCGACGCTTCGCGTCAGTCGGCATGCGGCACGCGGTCGGCAAGCCTATACCGTTCCCATGGCTCTTCACCTCTTGATTTTCGCGCTTTCTCTGCCGGCATTCATCGCAGAAGCCGCGATGGACATCAATGCTGGTAAGTTACTACTCCACTCTCCACAACACAAACACTGAAAAAACTGATAAAGCATCTACAGGTAATGCTTGTTTTGAACTTAAGTCACGCAATTTTAATAGGAATAGATTTCTGGAGAGCACACGCGAAAGCTCTTCATGTTTGAATCTGATTAACTTTTTTTTTACGATGGCTGTGTTATTGTTTCGATATAACTTTTATAAATGTTTTGAGTGAATTAAAAATTATTTTAGAAGCGATCGCTGAGTATTTAAGCTGATTAAAATTGAAATTAAATTATCTAGTTAGTAATTAGTTGGGTGAATCTGATTGATGTTGTATTAATTAAAATGGTAGGAACACAGTTGATAACATTATTAATTAGATGCACTTTGTATTAAATGCAAAATTAAAGCTTATCGTTTGAATATCTACTTCACGTAGACAATCTCAGTATTAATGTTCTACGTAAAAGGAAAAAATATCAGTCACGCGGTCACGTAAAAAATAACGATCATTGGTTGTTATATCAGTTATTATTAGTACACACAACGCAGTTTGTTTCGATTTCTTTCTTAAAAGCTGATTGTTAAACAAATATCTAAATATTTACAAGCAAAATACGTATCCAATAATTATATACATGCTACCGGCAGTTTACCAATACCTGCGTCAAGCATATGAGAACGTAGGTTTTATTTAATTTTACAAAAAGGATAATATTGCATTTCTTTTTTGAGTAAATATTCAGAACGAATATGAGGAATGGCTAATGGACGGATTTTACAAAAGCTCTTACATATTACGCACAAATTCGCATCAGAAATATTTTTCTATGATTTATTCATGCAGGAGTACTTTATGTCTTTATGGTTAATTTCGGTTAGCGCTAGTATTTCAACAAAAATTGGATTCAAATTTCTGTTTTGTTATCATTTTTGTCTATTATTGTTTAAAATAAAAATAAACATACCTACCTATTCAACTATGAAAAATTGCAAAAACGCTGACAAATTTAGATGACGAGTATTATTCGGTATTTAGTTTATTTTGTTTTGGGGGGGCAAAAAGCTAATATTATAACTTATGAAACATACATATTATATGAATGTATTATATACAGGGTGTCTCAGAACTCGTGACCCAGAGAAAAAAGGCTTGTGAAGGCAACGATTCTGAACCAAAATTTCGAAACAAAAATTTTCTAGCTCAAAAAATAATCGAGTTAAGACTAAAAAACGGTATCCAATCCGGAAGCTGAACAGAATTTGAAAATCGGTAACTATGGACACATTCTATCGTCTATTGGTCAGGTGAACATTACACTCTCATTGCCTAGGACTTCATCTCTAGAATAAGCTTCCGGGATTGGTTGTTAATTATTTATCTTTTCTCAAATACTATTAAACTTAGCCAATTTTTGTTTTAAAATTTAACATTTGTATTGCTGTCGGCACCCTCCCTTGCTCTCTGAGTCATGAGTTCTGGGACACTCTGTATAAAGAAAGACATAAAAACATTCACACAGACGCGTGTACTTTCTTTTAATCAAAATTTACTTTTATTACTATTTTATGTACATTTAAATAAAAATGTATCTGCAATAACAACTGTAGCCAATTCAAAAGACAAAAATAATACATTATTTAACAACTTCCCTTTAGTTACGAGTACATTTAGGTACGACGGGGCGAGTGTCTAAAATACAAGTGTCAAGAGTGGACTATAAACGTGTTACATACTATATGTTTTGTACAACTTCAAATTGCTACCATAATAAATATATGTAGAAACAAAAATATGAATTACCAACTGCATTGAAATTTACATTTATTAGCATTTGGATGCCAAAAACCACCGAAACCACAATTCAATTTTCAACCAACTGTCGTTTTTATCCGTGGCTAACTTCAACTTGTGACTAAAATGACGGCGCCAAGTTCAGCCCGTGACTAAAGCGTCACTTTACTCACGGGTGACGTGATGTGTTTTAAGTCTCACTTAGCATCACTAATAAGACGGCAACTTATAACAGCATTTTATATGTGAGAGTAGAAAAAAAATATGAATGATATTAAATAATCATTGTTTTTGTTTCGTGCGAAAAATGTAGAAAAATGTGTGATAGGCAGAACTCATTTTAGAAGGTTGTTGTTCAACTGTAAACAAACCTAAATATCTACATATAAAAAAAGTTCAGAGTTAACTTTCGAGGTATTTAAAATCTTAAAAAATTGAAGTTGAAAAAAAATAGTGTAGAGTTGAAATCACATAACTGCTGTAAAGTCGTACAATTAAAACTCGTATTTAATAAAAATGGGAGTTTTTTTAGATATGTACAATATTACGTAATCTATCTTTTACTTTATTAGAAGTTCAAAAACCTGAGGAATGTAATAACACCTTAAGGAGCAGTATATTATTAACAACTTTATTAAAATACATAAATTCCTACGTGTATAATAAACGTAGTTCGAACATAAAATTGGTTTTCCATTCCGTTTACAGACAAGGAAATCCAGTGCTATTGTCATTTTATTTAGGTTTTCTATTTTGTTTAGGGTTTAGAAACACATTCGAACTTTCCAATGAATACGTTAATGGTAAAACTGAAGTAGGTTTCTTTGTTTATTTGACGATACTTTCTCTTATTACCTCAACATTACGTTTTTCTAAAACCTTACAGCATACGAAAGTGCACGTATTTGATTTAGAACAAGGATCTAGTTAGCGAAACCTGTATACTCTTTAAGTCGACATTAAATTAAACTTTGATAGAGTGGCTAGTGCTTTACCTCGGAACCACGGAGCAAGTTGAATTAAATTAAGTAAGATCTTTCAAGCAGAAGTTTCTCTTTGATGCAACTCAATGGACTACAGTTAAAGAAATCACCTTTATTAGCAGTCACAATTAAGTTCGAAGCGACGCCACGGGGAATGAAATTAAAATAAAAATTAATAAAGCACTTTGTTTCTTTATAATTATGAAAATTTTGTCGTTTTGTTTATTTTGTGATGAACGCTAACGAACTTTCTCATGACTACCAAATTTCACCTAAAATAAGTACGTCGCTGACTGTTGAAAATTTCGTTTAAAAGCAATGCTCAAGGCAAACCGCAGCTACTTTTGTTGGCTGAAAAGAGGAAGTTTTTATGCAATTATCTGTGTAACGAAAACTAAAGTTGCCGAATGATAAACTAAATTTTATTAGTCGAAAGTTAGATTCGTTCGCGAGCGGAAATTCGTTGGAATGTATTCGATAGTTTTATTGTTATTTCTGCCGGTAATGAGAGTTCGCCCTTTTTGTCAAGAATGAGCTAAAAAAAGTCATGGAAATAGCATGAATAATTTCCTTTGTTTTCACAAGTAGCTATTACTATCGAATATCGGACGGAAAGCGTGTTTCCGAGCAAAACAACTTTTCCTGTTGTTAACGCAAGGGTGACATCTGATCCGCAAGTCCAAGTTTAAATTTTCTTAAATAAAATAAGGGAAACTTAAAAAGTTTCCGCGTGACCAACATAGCAACGCTTCTAACAAAAAGGAGACCAAACAGGATCAATCCCTGAAAAGTCGGCTCCTTGTCATTTTCCAATATTGGTCGTATTGGAGATTTCCTTCAGTAATTGATTTAGAGCCGTCCCTGGAAACTGCTGCAGTCTTTCCATTGCAAATTCCGTTTGGCTTTCAATCACGAGAATTCCCAAACAAGAAGCGATTGACTTGCGGTGTCGTCTGGTATTAAATTTCGACTTGAGAATGCAAACCGGTCCTTCACCGAAGCAGGATTTTACGGTTACTACCTATAAAAGACCCGGAAATCTCACCATACAACTCACAGAGCGAATGTTTGTTCTTCGACCATTTTTGCGCCGAACTGATTTTAGACCGGTCTTCTGGGAGCAATTCTGATATGGTTTCAAGTTCCCATCTCATTTTTTTAGATACGCACAATTAATTTTAACTTTTGACTCTCGGAGCGTTTGAAACATCAATCGTACAGTTCAATAAATAGAGAGTTAACTAATGAAATATGTAGATAATAACATTTGTGGCAACCTCATTATTCCCTACATAAACAAACACACGAGAGACGTGAATTGTGAACAACATAATTCCGAATAATACGAAACGCGGAAATTCTAATATAATTTTTCATTATCGTTTATAACCCGACATTTATACCTTAAATTCCGTTGTTCTTTCTATTAGAGTTTCGATTTTATCATTTCTGAACCTATGGGTTGCAGATGGGTACCAAAAAGCAAATTTCATTAATATACACTAAATATTTATGGCCTATAAGCAGATTTCGATCGCAATTTCAGTTCCCATATAAAACACGTTTTATGTCTGCTTTTATTACATCCAGGCATCCACCCTTCTGTCCTTTAAAAAAATTTGCCGTATTGGATTTTTCATTTAATTAAATTAGCCAACGGTTTCGTGCAAATCAAAATATCCACTGTTTACATTCTTCGAATAAAACGAACAAAGTCAGATTTGTTGAGATGCATTTAATTTAAATCAAACTCTGTAATTATAGGAGTTAGACTGACATAGCGTGACGCTGAGAAAGAAAATCGGAATCGATACACCAGTCTATGATAGTTGTGGATTACCGCACAAAAAGTTGGGTATACAGAGAATGCACATGAGCATATTGTGTGCACGTTTTCTTTGAAGCTTTGATAAATTGGAGAAAGTTCACGCGATACCACGCCACACCTGAAGTTTTTTAGACTTTGCTTTGTCAGCTAGACTCATTTATTTTTTGACAATGAAAGGAGCGGAGCATTACAGACCGCACAAAAAATTTAAATTTTTTAAATTGAGAACTTATCGTTAATAAGAATGACAAGTAGATTTGTAAAGGAACACAATAATGTGCGAATTTCAACGAGTTTAGCTCAAAGTTAAAGTTAACTGTTATTAATATAGACTTTTATTGTTCAGTTTAAATTGTTTATTGGTACATTGACCAATAAAAAAAATGAAATATATCTACATATGCAATTACTTACAATAACTCAGAAAATAGGAAAGTATCGCTGGAGTTGCTAGTGAACGTAATTTTACGTGAGGGGCAACAGACCAAATCAATTCTAAATTAGTTAGAAATTTAATTTTTTACAAAACTGCAATAATTTTTGTGTTATTCAGTGTTATGTTATTATGTTACTAAGAATATTCGTTTATTTTTTGTTTTTCAAACGTAAAAGTCAAATATAGACTCCCTTATTGCCTTTGTATAAAGAATCGCTTTTTATTTCATGCGAACAAAAAACAGAAATTACTTTTGAAACATTGTTGAAAGTGATGTTAGCATAAAATCATAAAAAAAACCAGTAAAACGTTATTTAGTTTTTTGAGGAATATGTTAAAATTGCTTAAGATTGCAGAGAGTGGAATATTATTATTGTGCAGTTCATTGAGAAATAATATAATTAACAACAATTTTGTATATGCCTATGTGGAACATAACATTACAAATTGCATAAACCAAAATTAACTATAAACTTAATATGTAATTTAATGTCGGTAAATTTCCAAAAAATAAATAATCTATAATCTAGAAGTAAATAAAACGCAAAAACCTCATTCAAAACATTCAATAGACTGCACATGTATTCTATTTTTCTTAAAATAAGGAGACTTTTTTAACGTTGTTGTTCTTTTTAAAACGTATCAATAACAACATATTTTGGTTTACTTCCATATTTTTTAAATCAACAACACATTAAAAACGCTCGAGCTCGTTTTATCATCATTCTCATTTGTGGATTTGATATCAGTGCTTTTCCGTGACATTATCTGAACAGTGACAAATTAATTTCTTTTTATTTGCGTTGAGGTGACAAATCCACATGTAAATCAGACACCTAAAATGGTGGATGCGCCGGGCCAAATATTTATAAAAACTAGGTACAATTTAACGAATTTTAATGACTATTTTATTGACAAAAGTAACTTGATTTTATAGTTAAATAAAACAAATTCAACTGTTTCTTTAACACCCTATTTTTTTTTCAAATTTCTGACACATTTACTAAACAATCAAAGACAAGAAAGGTGTTTGAAAATAAGTACTTAATACAAAAATTGCCTTGAGGCTGAAAACGTCTCAAACAAGCTAAAAGAGATAATTAATTCATTATGAAAATTAAAGGTGTTACAAAGTTTGTTTACACTTAAAATACAATTTTTTCTCCAAAAAGCATTGCTCAATTACATTTTAATTTTGAACAAAAATTTGGTATTTGCTACATACAATAACCACAAATATCATCTCCACTTAAGATCAAAGTGCTAAAATGCCAGAAGTATAACCAGATGTTTTCAAAGTTTATTTTATCGTGGTACGTGGGCTGTAACTAAAGGTGCTGACACAATAGGTAAAATCGAAGAAAGTATTACGTATCTAGCATATGTTAAACGTGGTGTGCAACAAAGTTATAAAATTGAATTTTCGAAGTAGCAAGAAAAGATGCAAAATTACACTACTTTTTTGTATGTCAACTAGGAGTATAATATAACGACTTTAATCTTAGATGTTTTCAAAGCATACCAACCTACTTCTACCAGTTTTTATAAAAACCTGTAACTTTTAAGAACTCATTCACAGAACAACCTTAAAAGAATTATCTTCTTCAGCGATCTACGCTTCTATACGAGAAAAATAAACATGTAAAGTTATTTAAGTAAAGGAAAATTAAATCAACATTGTTAACGCTTTGAAAATACTGTGATATAACGCAATCATGGAGACCATTCTATACTGGCCATTACGGAAAGAACTTTTCCCCAAAATCTCCAATTTTATATCTGAACCACCTCTGTTTAGCATTCAAATCACTTTCATTAGCGTTGTAAACTAATCGTCGCAATTTTCTTGAAAAATATGTATACATTCATAATCTCAATCGACGTCCCATAAATTTTACATAGGTAAATGAGTTACTGGAAATTGCAGTAGTAACAAATCAACTATTTTAATTGTTAACGATGGATATGTACTCCACATAGAGCAAGTTTGGTCCGTATGTTACCAATTTTGCAAATAATAGTCATCCAATAGTACTCTCAAAAACACGGCACTTTACATTCAATAAATGAGAAATATATAGATGATTGTAACTATTGCGGAAGTTGATAATGGATAATGATTTCAGCGTTGGAACATTTGAAATGTACTGACAGCGAAGGTGTTTTGTAGCTTTTAGATGTATTTATAAACTCTCCAATTGTTCCTATGGTCCATCATTGTATTTTTTCATCCCAACATTTCTGCGTGTGAAAAAATTTCTGCAAAAATGTAGTTTGTTGTTTGTCGGCAGTCAATTATGTCGCACAAGCCGGATGAAACCGATCGCATCGATTTAAATTATGGACTGTAAAACCATTTTAGCGCTAAAAACAGCTCTATGTTTACAATGATATATAGAAATGAACAGCGGGAACGGTATAATTTATAGATGGGGGCAGTGTCGCAACGAAACGTCACCGAAACCCCAGTGCTTTTATTTAGCAATAATGGAAGGGAAGTCGAGGTGTTTGTTCGGTATATTTTTATTGACGCTATTTGAAAGGCGCGTCTGTCTAAATGGCAGTATTTGTATTCAACGAAATCCACTTAAACGGATGGAAACAAGTTCAACTCGAGTCTACTTTCTGTGGTTGTGTTTCGAAGTCATTCGAAATTCGTTAATCAAAAGTTTCAGAGCGATGGATCCTGAATGGGAGAAACTCGAAGCATTTTTCAAGAATCTTCACTGTAGGCACAACACGTGTGTATAAAGTTCACGAATCAGCTAAGTGGATCATTTTTACCGATCTCGTTCACAATTCAATAAAATACATTTCTGGCCTTATAATTGAATAGGTAGCTCGAGATGGTCCTCGAGGTTCTTGCAACATTTGCTCGAAGTAATGGTCACAGAGATTTTTGTAGGATTTTCATTTTTCTGAACTGGAAACTTTTAGTTCGTTTTAAAGTTGAGTTATGTACAAATGAAATTTTATTACGAGTTGGGCAAACAACGGTTTACGGCTACGCCATAACTGGCTACTACAAAAAATACAAATTAAAACTGCACCAATAGCAAATGCTGATACAAAACTAGAGTGAAACGAGGCGAAATGTGTTACGAATTTTGATTTTTAAACACCTCTATTAAAAACGCAATTCAACTAACAAAGTTGATTGCATAACGTCCGCCGCACAACTTTTCATTTACGGTTCTCACACTATAGGTATAAGGTAATAATTCACAACTACTTTTATTGGCGTAACAAAGTATGCAAGTAAACCAAATAACGCCTTTCAATTTATACACAAATAAATGATTTAATTGTTAACTCTAGGAAAAGCATAAGCCGTTGTTTCAGATATCCGACGCTCGCTCATAGATATATTATTAGGTACTCTTGTACAATAAATCGAAAAGCTCGCAGGATTACCGTGCTTTCTATTTCCACTAAAAGTGCAAACGACCATATACATTAAACAACAAATGTTTGGAATCCGTGTACGCAACGTAAAATTCAGCTCTTGCCAGTAGAAGACGGATTATCGTTTGAATCCCCGATTGGTAGTAGATACAGCCTGTTACGGTAATTCACGCATTGCAGATAACAGTTTCAACCAAAGCATTCATTTACGTTTTAATTTAGAATTGATCAGAAAGGGGACGTGAGTAATTATTTTTATCCGTTTAAAATTGGTTTCCATTCGATCACATCGATGAAAATTAGGTACGCTCTTGCATAAAAAACCAATCCAGCTCGTTCAACAGGATTTAAGATTTTTACTTATGCAAGCATTATTTCCATTAAAACTTGTAGCCACTTTTTAATTTTCAATTTTGAGAAAAACACATCGCCTCTGGAAAAACTCCACCAACAAATGAATAATAAAGGCAATTTCCACAAAGGCAGCTTTGCGTGAAAGCTTTTCATAAACTTGTAACTAGTTTTCTCAACTACAGAATGCTAACTTATTTTTTTGCATCGGTGATTGTGTTCAACCTTTGTTAGGTACTTCAGTAAAAGTCGATTTTTTCCCAAACTGGGAAGTTTACTTGTCATACTCTAACAAGTTGACCCAGTTTATTTCAGAAAATTGCATCCGTGTTGTATGCACAAAAAAACTGTATTCTCGGCGGCACAAAGCTACGAAACGAGAACGAACCCGGTTAATTTGCCTCATGAATATAATTTTTGAGGAATATTTGAGTATTAATTTACTGAGTTTTAATGAGAAGATTAACTATGAAAAAGTAGTGCATCAAAAGTTAATGTATAAAGCGTGCTTCACAGGAATTATAATAAATTCCAAACATTTTTTGTCGAACAACATTTGCCGCTGCATACTTTAGTAGGTGTCAGTAGGTGCGCAATTTTTTTGTTTTTGATTTAGAGTGCGTTTATATTACACACAAGAAACTAAAATAACTACGAAAATAACATATTTTTAAGTGCTAGTATAGGATGATAATAACAGGTTGTAACAACACCTGACTTGCTTATTTATTAGTCACTTCAAAATTAGATCCAGTCCTTGGTCAGTAATTACTACTATTATTTGTCCATCTATAAAAACGGGAAATATGCCTTCATGTCGTAAACATATGTCTGATAACCAACAACAATAACCTTATTATAGTACAACACTTACCTAGCCACAAATAATTTAGAAGGTGTCATTGCTTGATAATCACTATGTTTACAAAATTTGATTGACAAAAGATTAATTTGGTTATTTAATTATGCCTTCGACAGGTAATATTTAAGTTGAACAAAATCGATTTCAAAGTTTGTATCCGTGTAAGTTTGCGATAGGTACTTGTCTCCCTCTAAATTTAAGGCTTACAATTTTATTACAAAATAACAATTTAGAGCAGATGCATATTGCAAACTTCGCAACACGTAAAAGTGTAAATTTTGAATTAGAGATTTTATTAATTTAGTATTTCGCGCAAACACCTGCGCTGACAGGCGCGAGTATTCTTGCCCGAGAATATGAATGTTTCTCTTTAAATTTCTCGTAATGTTTTCCACAGTGCTGCATAAATTAAATGTTTGCGCAGAATTTTATTGTAACATCAAACACATTTGCCAAGATAACGCCAGATAATAAACGCAGTGCGGCAGTTAATAACAATAAAAACATGCACGTCGGAAGATCTCGGCGCGTAGTCCTTTTATTATGCGACGAAGCTTGCATACATAGGTGTTAGATTGAGTTAGTGCGACTAAACAATGTCTGATCACAAGAAATCCAGTTTCCGGATTATGTTATAAATATTACCGCCTTGGCAAAACAACGCCACTGAAACATATCGGGATTATAATCCCGAAGTGTGAAATCTATCCCTATTATCACTCGGGCGCACATATACACACTTAATCTCTTTACCACGTAAGATTAAAACGGGAAGGCCCTAATTATATGTCTGAAGGGAAGCACGTTGCTAAGGGATGTGTACAACCACTCTGTGCATATTTCGCTGAATGGTGGCGCGTGATTGCTGAAGAATCTTTTGTTCAGTCTTTGAATATTGTTAGACACAGATGGTAACAGACGGCGACAGAGGAATGGTTTGCGCGTATCCTGCAAGAAAAGAAATTCGCCGCACCTGACTGTTGTCCTTGCATAATTCCGGTTTGTACTGCTGTTGCCTACGTAATATTGTCGCAGATGGATCGGGGACTATTCTAGTCCAGGGGGAAATGCAAAATTTTTGCTTTTGCGGAGGATTTTTATATCCAATGAGCATGGCGTAACGCCTGATTTCAATAACTGCACTGGTTTCTTTAAGTTTAATTCTTTTTCGTCTGATACAGGAAATACACTTTCTGTTTGCTAAACTCGTACTTGAAGCTTGCTTAAACTTTAATCTCTACTTAAACAAGAAATGCACCAATGGGGCAACACATCTCTTGATTTAAGTGGAATTTAATTTTTAAATAAAGTTGGAGCGGAGTGAAATGTTTGAGAAAGAGAACGGGTTCCTCAAGGTGCGATTACCTCCTATAATGATACAACACTTGTATGTACATATGTATGTATTACTAAACCAACTGCGAAGGAGGTGTTAAAATGTACTTTGTATGATAAACTGCATTCAAATCAATTACATTCCCTGGAGGTGTTAAAATGCGCACTAATTATTTCCTATTTTGATTTCTCTATTATGTAGAAGAATAGACGTATAATAAACCGATAGAATCTTTATTATCCTTTATTATTTTGATTGTCCAGATTAATCTAAAACACAATCAGTTGGAAATAGAGCGACTATTTACAGGTAAAATGATGAATGCACTTCCCCCTCCTGAAAAATTGAAATATCTACATGAAATAACAAAACTTTTTTCCGCATTGCCAACTTCCAACAAATTGGACACCCACCGCAAAAACTTGTCGATTTAATGATCTATTGCAAGAAACCAACCATTCACCGGACAGATAAACCAATAAGTCATTTCACGACCAGAGAACGAAAATCACCCCGCAAACTCGTCGAACAAAACCGTTCTCAACTTGGTACAGAAACTTCTTTTTGCTTGTGTTTTCTTTTAGATCTGATGTGTTGTAATTGCCATTTGTGTTTTTAAAATCCGTTGCATTTAAACTTTCGTATTATTCAAAACATTACTTGCTTTAATAGAACGTACTCAACGAGTTTCCTGTAAAAACTTGTGACCGAAGCATTTAAATATGGTGCAATTGGTCAAACAGAGCTAGATATTTTATTTAAAAGTCTGACATTACCTATCTGCTCTTATAATCCTTTGGATAATTGAAAAGAGACGTTAATCCGTCCGTCGCATTGTTGTAACAAGAGGAACACAACAAAAAGTAAAACTGTTTTAAGAACAAACACGCTCATTAATCGGATTTTCTTCAGAAATAAGAAGCACTTTCCAGGTCACAGCTAATCATCGTCTCAGAGTTTTGAATGCTAATTCCCGGAATTGTAAAATACGGTCACTTAAAATCGGAAGAGCAACAAATACAAGCAATATTTAAACGAATTTAAGTAAATTCACGTAAATAAATTAAATATTAGCATATAGCGCTGATGGAAACTGATTACTGGCTCTAAAGCTCTTTAAATTGGTTCATACATTGGTTTGTAGCTCTCTGTGGTTTATGGTCTGTTGTTGGCCAGTGTGGCGAGCTTCAATAAAACAAAAACCTTATAACCAGATATTAATGATCATTTGTTCGGTTACAAGAAGTCTAAATCAGGCTTGAAATTAAAACCAGGAACATAATTTTCTCATTAGTGGCAGGGCAGATGAATTAATCAATGCTAGGTATCGATTTTACGAAATACAAAGCGCCAAAAAAGTTTTAAAGATTTTTAATGAAATTGGAAAAATTTATAGCATTTTCATTCCATAAAATGAACAAAACATACAGTTCACGATTGGCAAAATGTAATGATGTCTATTAATTTATAAACCTAACGTGAATAAAGTCACTATTTTAACTGGAATTTAAAAATTTAAAGTCAAATATGGATAACAATTCTATCATAACAAATATTGTTATAAATTGGTTTTAGTTCATTTTAAACACACATAAAAATGAAATAATATGCCTAGTCATTATTTGTAGAGGTCGTAACGGCCGAAGGAAAAAAAAATTGTTTGGTTTAATTGAATATAACAACATGTCTGTTTTATTGTCATGCTCATCTAATCAAAATTATTTAATTTTAGTTCAATTAACAGACCATTATAGAAATTTATATTGTACTGGACCAATCCTACAAGATTAAATCGAACACAGTGCTTTGTAAAGAATCAAAAAGCATTAAAAACGTTTGTCATTATTTCTATTTTGGCAGCAGACAGTCCATTATAAAATTCACAAATAAAAAGACTAATATGATGATACCATTGCATTGTTCAAACGAACATTTTTAAAAAGTAAACTCATCAAACGCACTCGTTGCATTTTATCATCCCAATTTTATTTTTTTTAAGCTCGCTGTGAATTCTGCAGTCTCAAATCTAATGAACTTAACAAAATAAACCGCATTTGTTAAACGCTAACCCCATGTGAAAACGATAATTTCTCGCGAGGACTTTATTAGGATTTATGCGCTCACGGGTGCTTTATCCTCAACACAGTATCCTTGACAAATGGTCGTCTATTTGCAACAATTGTTTTGTTATCTCAAACGGTTTTCCCTTACCCATCATTCAATTAATTAATTCCCTGTCTTAGCCCAAGTGCGTGATGTTATCAAAACTTTTTCTTGTTCCATGCAAAGTTTTCGAACAAGTTGATTGGTGTGATTGTTGGCTGCGCTGTTCCATCATCGGATTAATTATGTATGGAGAAGAGCAATTAGTGTGCATGTTGAGTGTTAGCGTGACCCTTCCAGCCCTTTCAGCTTCGAACCAGAACGCGGTATACTAAAATACACATGTCACAAAGTTAAATGAGCTGCATGACAACTCAATGAACAACACGTATTGATTAAGATCTCGCGAATACAGCGTCATTACAGCAGCTGTTTTATGGCGGGGATTCAATTCCACTAATTCAAACACGAATCTTCTGGAAAATTATCTTTCAGTGTTAGAACACGAAGGCGCTGAATTAACTCGCCCAACTTAGAGGTAAATACTGAAACGGCCGGGTGAAAGCCGAGGAAAATTTTGTTTTAACGGGACCGTAGATACATAAAAATTGTCCAAGAACGAGTGTCGGGAAGAAACATGAATGAAACCACATTTAGTTAATGAATTTACACAGAATGGATAAGCATTTGGTTTCAAAGGTATAAAATTCATCTTATATAGAGTTCCATTACTTTTGAAGCTTGAAATGGTATTTAGAGCGTTTGGCGTTGCAAAAGGTTTACATCACTTTGTTCATGAAGCACGTCAGAACATTCCTTTACATCCATCTTAACGTCTCTTAATAAAAATTACTAGCAGTTGTTCACTAGAACTAAACTACATCTATTGTACCAATCTTCGTTTTCTTCTTCTCTTTAAATTAATGACAAATATAATAAGAAGAGGATGCATTAGTAACATTAATTTATTTCGCTCCTTAGAAGAAATAAACCAGTTTTGTTGAGACAAAAGTTTTATCTGATTACAGACTGTTTCAATACAAACTGAAACCTTTTCTTTAAAATCTTTTCTATAATCCAATCGAGTCTTTTAATTCTTTTATGCAGCCAAGAAAATTACATTTTTTTTTCCATTTGGTGGAACTTCTCGCTCACGCAACTTTTCCAATGCTCTTTATTCTTTTACTGAAAGAACTCGTGCACCGTTCAATAAGTTTTCTAAGCAGCTTGCAAATAACGTCGAAATTTTCACTTCAAGAAGGAAATGTCGCGATCTTTTCTATATAAACCATTATGTTGTATTGAAATTTGCATAATAATATACATATTTTAAATTATAACTAATGTAATTGTTACCATTAACAAATAACATAAAGTCACAAGAGATATTGACAAAAATCGATTTTCAGGTTTTTTTGTGCTGATTTTCAAAGATTTTTTGAGGCAAAAACGACGTATAATAATTATCAATATCAACTAAATAACTGTAGATCGGTAAATCAAAAATAATTTACGAATGGCAGACAAATAAATAAAAATTCAAAATTTTTCATCGTTTCCATAACATTCTTGTTTTACCTTTAACGTTCGATTAGTAGAGTCGCTGAATAACAAATTGGTCTTTTTAAGAAGTTTGATTTTAATCACTAAATTTAGAGAAAAGAATCCCGGCGCATCCACCATTTTCAAACTAATTAGGTATAATAAAATTGTTTCAACTACAAACGGCCACTTTTTAACCCAAAATATTTTTAAAAACTTCTACTTTATGCACGATCGTAGATAAACATAATTTTCTACATTATAAACTGTCACTAAAAAGAAAAAGTCTTTTTTTCGGTGAAGCGCTCAGATTTTAAACTGATAAAAGCGAACTAAACATCATGTTCTCTTAACTTTGCTTAGCTCTGTAATTCTAATGCTACAGTATTTCACTATATTTTTTGACGTTACAAACGGCTATAATTTAAAGTTTTATGATGCGTATAAAAACTACGTGCAGTAATCATGTGGTAGACATCGCTGTCCCCAACTGGTAATAAACCAGGCAGCTCCGAGAAAGTAAGTTGAACATTATTCAAATTATTTCCCAGCACGAAAGTTTAATGAACAACATTTCTTTGTTTAGTGTCTTTTGTACTCATATCAAGAGTACCGATTCGATAATTTCTTGGGTGTTTTGTTGGTAATAAAATGGAGGTTGATTTCCGACTTATTTCCACAACCGCATTGTCCTATTGATACAACACCTCGATATGTATGAAATATTGAATCGTCCTCCGAAGTGGCAAAGCCGAAGTTTTAGGCTTCAAATCAGTAGTATTTTCGCGAAAAGCGCATAATCTAACTTTATTGGGTATTGTTCGAATTGTTCGTTGGTAAAATAATTGTAACTAAAGTTGTAGACACGATAATTGGTTTGGTTGTAAAATATACGTTGCTATATAAAACTAATCGATGCAAGATTCTGCAAAATCGTCTCTCGGCTATAAGTTAAACACTATTCGACGATACGGGAATGAGAGTCTTTGGCACAAAATCGGATTTTCGAAATTGAAAATGGCATACCGCTGAGCTTAGGGTGTGCTTTACCGATATCTTAACTGCTATTTCATGATCGACAAAAACTATCTCGCTGTAATGAGAACTTGTGCATGCGTATAATTAACTAAGTTTGTGTGTTTTCCTTTCATCGATCCGGGGATAAACATGAAGTATCACAGTCACGTACCAGTTACGTCTATGGTATAATCAAATGGTGAAGTTTACCAACTGGTTACGTGTTGTAATGGTATCATTCGGACGAGTTTTCAGAGGTCTGTTAATTTTCTCTGATGTATGATTTTAAGCAAAATGTAGACTCTTTAATGGAAATATTATATGGAGAATTCGTGTATGTAATCATGTTCTAATTACCGTAAAAGGAATTTACGGATCGTGAAAATATGTACACAAACAGTCCAGGGATTTTATCAACGGTTTATAAATGTCAATAACTCTTTATGGAAGCTCGAAAAACTCTTTCAGCTACATTTCATGGCCCATTAACGAACGATCATTAATATTACCGAAACTTGTTGCTAAAACGTGCCTATTTATCTGCGGTAAATGTGGAAGTGGTCCGAAAAAAACACAAATGGAAAAAAAAACAATCTTGAAATGAACTACACATTTTCAGCATGTTCTGTTAAATAGTTTCTTATATCTGCTATTTTCTCTTCAACCGTCTTTGAACTTTAATTTTTTTTAGAGATTCTTATGCATTATTTCGATTAAAAGTTAAACTAAGTTTTCATGTCTCTTAAGAATGGTTCGAACATAAACCGTTTAACTGCAATTCGATCGCTATAAACTTAATTTATCATCTCCAGCAGAATTTTACAAATATACGTGCGTTTGTGAATCACAGTCACCAAATGAAATTAACGAAAATAAATCTATTTTTGGATGTTCTTAATGTTTTTTCTGTGAAGAAGTCTCAAATAAGTGCAGGCAATCAGTTCGACTAGAAGGGCAGTTCTGTTGACAAAAACGAGGTCTATTTTTGTTGCAAAAATGGGGTTTAATGCAATCAGGAAATAAACTTGACTAACGATGTACATATTTGAATAAAATTCTTAGTTTTCTTGAAAGTTACGTCATGCTCGCGGCATGTGTGCGAATCTGAATAAGCTCTGCTTTAAAACTGTGAAGAAAAGAAATAAAACGTCCCTAACTGTCGTCGTAAATACCCCTTAAACAACTTAAACTTTGTAAATATGAATAAATAAACGAAGCTTATTATGTCTGCTTGTCACGTTTACAATCAGCATCAGCACATTAGCCAATGAATAAAACAATGCCTGATTCGCTCTATTGTCAGACTTTGCTATTATTTCCCTGTAAACATGCAACTCTCTTGGCAATTTTTCAAACCAGCATAAAATCACGAAACCGTATACAACCGAACGAATCTTATTTCTTGCAATTAAAAATAAAAGAAAGCGCATTCCCTGTCACATTATTTCCCTGCAGCACGAGCAGGATTTCCATAAATATATCACACACGAGCGTTTTATGGCTAACAAAATAAACGTAAAAAAGTGCTTTTTAGTAATGTTTGTATAGTCCATTGTCCGGCTTTTGAACCAAACAGTGCATTTAATGTTATTGTTTCGAATCACAGAACATAACGTTGACTGACAGAGATTTATTACGTGAGATATTACGATTTTTCATGACATAAATTACGCTCACAGAAAAAGATTGTCACTGTAACACAAAAATGTTGAGGAAGAGTTATGACAGCGGTGGAAACGTAACGGAAGTGCACTACTCACTTCGGACCTGACAACAAAAAATTTGCATTTTCGTTACCAGCAAGGGAGTTTCTTGCCCGAAGGTTTAGCACTTGTTCTACAAGAGGGCTTCCAATATGCTTTTTCTGTTTAATCAGAACTTGGGATCCTTTGTAATTATGTTGCGACAAAAAATGACGAAGCAATTCCCTCTAGGATATTTTTTTCAATTTATAACTAGCGAAGCCGGGTAACAATAGCGACATTAGCGATAATAGGCTTCTCAGATATAATTTACAGACCTTGAAGGATTCCTACTGGAAGTAAATAAAAAAATTTAAGGTCACGACGAACAGGAATTTTGCTTGAATCCAAAAATTAAATCTGAGAACTTAAAAAAGAAACTCGATCATTCTTTGTTGTCTTGTAAATACTTGTTTATTTCCACATGACTATTACATGTAGTTGGACACGTATCTCATAATACCAGTATTTGTCCTCTCTGATTTAGACAACTGGAAATCCTATCATCAACGAGCCATCTGGAAACTTAGTGGTGGTCAATAATAAACAGAAATGAATATTATTAACATTAAATATGGTTGTTAAACCACATATCATTTCGGTTCGAAAAATGAGTAGATAATATAGATAGCGTGTTACAAAAGTTAGTAGAAATTCAATTAAAAAAATAATCTGAAATTGAAATGATCAAACAGAGCGCTTTTTACATTAAAAGCTTTAAAAATAAGGTTTTTGTTGATATTTTCTTTGTCGTATAAAAGCAAATGCCAAAAATCCATTTAATAAAATTATATTGATCCAGTTACCTTTAATATTAACAAGAAACTCTGTTTTCCAACAAAATATTAAAATATTAAAGATAGAATAATGCTGTGCTTTCTATTTTTGGAGTGTTGGCCCATTGCGGTGCTTAGAAATTTAATTTTGTTCGCTTCTTCCTGATGTACTTTGCGATGATTGCAAAGTTTTCTAGTAGTTCGTTATCTTCATTTTATGTTGACGATTATGATCATTAAACGTACCAACTTAGAAGTAGGTACAGTTGTGGAACGGAGTTTCGAGAAGTATAAAAATATATGTAATACAGCAAACATATTTTGTTTGGTGTAATTTTTGGAATCGAAATTAAAAGATAAATTTATGTAAACATCGTAACGAAGTGTTTTTATAATATCGCCGGTCTTTACGCGGAAACAGGTCAATTTAAATGCAAAATACGAAATTGAATTTTTATGCCTGCCGTAATTCCGATATTATATGATACAATAGGACAAAGATTTGCGTAATTTAGTAAAACATTTTAATGCTAAATAATGCAAATTAACGCAAACAAGTTGATGTTCGAGCTTTTCAGAGGCAATTTCACTCCGCGAAATTCATTCGAGAAGTTGTGCTAATTCCAAATCAGAATACGTAATAGCGAAGTATTGTTGAGACAGCGAGAGTCACTTCACAATAAATCATCGATGTTCGACGAAATTATCAGTGTCGCCATTTTTAAAGCGTTTATTATCCCGAGCTAAACTTCGCAATGAACTCGAAGAGAAGCAGCAAACGATGTGCTTCATTAATAACTGGTTTTGGGAGTTGAACATCGGGAAAGTTTGCAAATTAAAATTGCAAAATCTGTCTTCCAGTGCCAAACAGTTTAACTCGACTATTTTAAACTGCGATTTATAATTAAGTTTTACAACTTGGTAGGTATATTGCTGAAACTTTGTGCCGATATTAATTCAGAAATAAACTTGTTTACAGAAATCAGAAACGAAACCGTTGAATTTTTCGGCCGGGGCTGCTTCGTGTACATTACACTTTTCTACTAATTAATTTATGCCTCAATGTGAAACTCTGAAATGTTACGTTTCCATGTTGAGTAAGCACTTAATCCTCTTAACCCTTATTAAAA
Source organism: Gnatocerus cornutus (assembly GCA_029298725.1). Lineage (NCBI taxonomy): Eukaryota > Metazoa > Arthropoda > Insecta > Coleoptera > Tenebrionidae > Gnatocerus > Gnatocerus cornutus. The sequence continues at coordinate 6,466,445 of CM055514.1, forward strand.
GTTGTGCTTTTTTCCGGCAACCCTTTCTTTCCACTCGACTCTTTATTCCGTTACATCAACAATTCAAAAGTATAAATTATTACCTAGTTTCAAATTCAAACTATTCGTTACCATAAATGCGAAATGGACAAGACATTTCTTGTTCCGTGAACGATGCATTATTCAATTGACAGATTATAATTTCGATGTCAAACTACAACTCATCCAATATCCTCACAGGATATTAATACAAGTTCCAGATTTCCTTGATAAGTTGCTTCTTTCGCCGTGAAATAAAAATAAAGAACACGCACAGGGTCAGGAGGGTAAAATGTTACAAATACTACTTTTTCTCGCCAATTTTGTATTCATTTAACATTACTTTTTCTTATTTGTTCTCCTTGTTCGTTATTTGAACATATAAAACGAATCCCGCACAAGGCTAAAAAAGGTAAAACGAATGTTTAACTTTTCCTGTACATATCAGAGCAGCCACTTAATTAGTTATTCTTTTGTATCTTGTGTAAATGTATATAAATGGTAGCCGTGCTTTGAACGTAAGCTATAAAGAAAAAATATCTGGAATTTATGGTAATGACTCGACCTCCAGCACTGTTCAACACTGAATTGGGTTGATGTCCGTTTCCAGATCTCTCACGATCACGTCCTGATTTATTACTGCTATTACTACATAGTTATCGTATCGTGGATCTTGTCAGCACATGTTATCAACGATAATTTTAGTTTTTACGTTTGTGGATGCCATTTTTAAATTTACACTAAATGAGTGTAGCAGATGTGAAAACACAGATTTTTTTATTTGCTGCTGACTTTTTTAATGTGGTTTTACAATTACACAATCGGCAAAATAATTCAACTGTTGCACAGTCAATCTAATTGTTTTCGTATCCATAGTGAAAAAAAAAAATCATTTCAGTTTTACTTTCACTTTTATTGGATTATCGTCGTTTGTTCGTCCTCTATGACTTCCTCGAAGTCCCTTTTCTCGGGTTTAAAGATGTCTTCGAGGATTGAAAATTGCTTTAGTTTCCCTCTCTATCTTCTATCAGTTTCTTACGTTTCTGGTGAACATGTAACTTTATTCACCGTGACAATCTATTTTTTCACCAGAAATTTATTTTTTTAACAACTGAGGCACTTGGTGATTCGGTTTATCTTCATTCTCTTCCTTAGTCTGATCTTTAGTAACAAAATGATTCGATATCTTATGTTGAACACCGAACTCGAACCATTAAATTGCCTCAACTTGCCCCTGTTACCTCTGTCCCTTTAGGTCTCATATATCAGCCTGTGAAGCGCCTCAACATCGTTCACGTTTGCTTTTCCGACGTTAATTTTTCGGAAGTTTTCAAACTTCACTTCTACGCCACTGTGTGCGCTGTGGAACGCAGAACAGATCGACAATGTCATTGTCAAGTTTTTTTTCTTTTCACCAACTAGTTGCTTTTGGTCTTATTTTGCATTATTAACTTCACAAAACCACCCAAGGATAAAATTGCCAGGCGGAAACGTGTCGATTGCAAGCACAATTTATTTTGTTATTGTATAACTGATACCTTCATTATCGACGAAGTTTTATATGGGCGCTCTGGGAGCGCTCCTAGTTATCAATGATACAACCTGCGAGAATATAAACTTTCGTATTTCAAAACCGAGAATTCAAAAAAGTCATTTAAAATAAATTAAAATCACAAAAATTCTTGTGTTGGTGCGAAATTTCTGAACGTAAATCCAAGCTGCAGCGCCTCACTGGGCTATCGATTAGTAGTTAGTATCAATATCACGGAAATCACAACAAACCGTGCGTTGGCGCGTTATTCATCAACAATGTCAGCCACTTTAGTCACCTCTTCAAGAAACGTGTTGAAATTTCGTGTTAACCGATCACGCCAATCCCAGACACTTCGTGCAGTTTATTAAAAGCAGATGCCTGCTATAAAGTTTTAAAATAAATTCAGCGAAGACACGAACACGATTTATATTTCAAGTTATTGGAACTTTCGTCGGCAGGGCATGAATACCAAACCGCACCTTGTGGTCATCAAAATTTGAAATTATTTAATAAGCCAGCTCTTTCACGATCAAATGACTTCCCTTCAATGTTTATAAACGAGCGGCGTGGGAGAGACACGTACCTAACTTTTTGGCTCAATAAATTAAGATAAAAATGCAAAGCTATAGATTAACGTCTTTAATTAAAAAATTGCGCTTCGCTCAATGGAGGTCTTATAAATAAAGTAAATTACTTTCTTATTCTTTAATTAAAGCAGTTCTTTTCGTGCCCGTGTAAGTTTGGGATTAAGGATAACGGTGATGGAGAAAATCCTCGAATCAATAAGGAACCTGGAACGGTATTTTATTATTCACTTAATAATTAAACTCTTTATAATGCTCAGTGGATCGATATTTTGGAATTAACTCTTTGAAAGTATTGTCTGTTTACGTTGTTTCATTTGCTTGATAAGGTAATTACGTAAAATGTATTGACAATTTCACTGCTGTGGAAAACAAGAAGCTTCAAAGTGCTTAAAGATTTGTAGGAATGTTCCAACTACATACTTGTAAGTACGATCTAATGTTTCTGGTGAAATTAAGATCATATAATTAAAACACCGCTTATAGTTCTGTCAAGTTACACGTAATCCGTCTTTAAAGTTGTGCTAAATTTAATTTAATTCATTATACCCGCCGTCTGAGGTTAAAAGACAATAACTAGACTCTTAGTACGTCTGAAATTGCATTATCTCTATTAAGAATCTGGTTTGAATGCATATAGACTTGTATTTCCATAGAGAACGATATTGAATAATTCTGTATTTTAAACTCCCGTTCTTTGTCGGCTACATGTTAATTTATTAATTCTCTTTGACAATAACTCGTAAAGCTTTGTGTCAATCGATGTCATAAAAGTGCACCTTTGTGCCTTAACTAGTCAAACAATAAAACCATATCCAATTTCGAGTGGATGATTTCAGTTTCACCGCCAGTCTATAAAAAGGGTTAGACGTATGCTAACAAGAACATTGATATTTGTAAATCACTGCTCTCCAGAGAGTCACCAAACCACACTTGGTCGAGTTAAAACAATTTTGAAAATATATTATATCAAGTTAACCTGCAAGCCAGAAACGCGAAATCGATATTGACAGGATTTATGGCACACCCGAGTCTGGCCGCAACGGAGAGAACGACCACATAACAGCAAAAATATGTGCAATGAAGCAATGGATTTGTATCTCAATCGAAAGAGTTTGAGAGTAAATCGACGACTGAAGAGATATACTGCGGGATACCATTGTGTGTTCACCCACATCGATTACTATAACAAAGTGGAAGGTCGTTTACTTTACAAAATCTTCGAAATTAAAGGTCTGCGTTTTCTTGAAAAGCGGCCGTCTGAAGTTGAAAAAAGTTGTGAGGTAATGGAAAGCCGTGTTGTGGATAAACGTTCAGCAAAACAATTTTAGGGTGGGTGCACTTTTAAAGTCTCAATATCGAGAACTGTGATATTTTTCTGACACGCTCAAATCTAGCTCGTTGGAAATTTGTGGATTATGTCTAGTGTTAAGTCATATTTTTCTCACCTCAAAATGTATATTTAACACAAAACAATTCTGTTTAATTTCACACTCAGAAATGAACTCACTGACTTGAAAAATAGTGTGGATTTTGAATCAAAACGATTTGAAAAATTTTCAAACTGAATTTCCAACTTGATGGATAAGTAATTATTGCTAAAAACAGTCGTGTTTACCAGATCACGATCTCTGTTTTAATTTTCGCCGGAAATGGCTGTAATTGAGAAACTTTCACGGTTTCGGTGCAAACTGCAACTTTCCGAAATTTCAAATGAGAATATCTCAGCAATCAAAGGTCGAAGCTAGACTGGCTTGCAACAGAATTCCTCAATGAAATTCCGGAGACGAAGAGATTTATAGCAACTACGTTACATTTACCATATTTTAAAGATTTTTTTATTATTTAATGACCGTTTTCTTAGTGACTCATTAGCATTTTTCGAAATCAAGATGTGTCCGGATTTTCAACATCTTCATCGTCAAAGAACAGCGCGCTTACCGGATCGATATGATCTGTCTTAGTTCTAAAGACATGAAACCGTCAGAAATGGTCAAAGTTGAGAATTTTCATCTTTTCTATAGAAAATGCAGCTTGCAAAAGTTAACGGATATGAATAACAATTGGCGCCGTTCAAGCATCTTTAAAAATTTATTTTATAAAAATTTATTTATCTCCATAATACATAATCTTATTTAATACATGCCCCATTAGCAAAAAAAAAAATTCATTATCGTTTTATAAAATAAACGTCAATAAAAAAGATAATTACAGATGGTTTCATGTGTTTAAAAAGAGCATTTTGATTGCAAAATGTGAAATTTACAAAATACGTCAAACATTATTGATTCCACTATATTCAGAGCAAAGGATTAAATTTCACAATTAAATTTATATCTCAAAGCTCGATTTAAAAAATTCTAAATATAAAATTACGTTTTTGTGTACTGTGGAACCTATAATTCTCACTTAGCTTTCGCAAACTGCTAGTGAAACATTTTTTTTCACTTGTAAGCGAAGTGGTTAACAATTGAAACTTGGGACTTTTATTTCAAGATAAATCTGGAAACTAAGCTCTTATAAATCTTTATATGAAATTTATGTCCGAGTAAATCTTAAATTCATTAAAGGGCACACATTCCCTCTACACAAACGATGCAATTTATGTTTAAACGTCTCCATTTATCTGAAAAGGACACTCAGAATTTTGGGAATTCTACATATCTGGGGTTTAAACTTTTACTGTTTAATTACCATTTGTGTAATTTCCAAACAGGCTGCTACTGGCGCGATAAATTTCAAACTCGAATCTCCTTTGCGACAAGTAGCTATCATAAATACACTTTTTAACTGTTTTTTAACGGTAACATTTGCATTCTTTTCTCTTTTAAGATTCCATATTTCACATTTAAAGATTGAGATTCAAATCGTGGAAGTTTTACAAATATTGAAAATATTCTAGATGAAATTCTTATTCCCACTTTTTCTAAGCTGTGAAAATGAACGTCACCTGTTACGTTTCCTTTAAGATATTTTGACCACGCACACATAAATGACAAAGTAAAGATCATGAAAGTCTCGAGAGAGCAAAAAGTAAATAAATGAACCCCTCGGCTGGAACGCGAACCTAACATCTAAATTGTGAACGTGCCCCAAATAAATTTATGTAAATATGTCTTTCCGTAATGGCTGATCAATCTAATTTAGTCGGAAATTCGAGTGGTGCGTTGAGCAAAAATGCCGTCGCGTCGTAAATATTTTATTAATTTCGATCGACGAACTAATGGAAATAAAGATTCAATTGACGATGTATCTTAAAGTCTATAAATCGTACCGAGAAAAAATAAATGAAATTTGAGAGGCGGAACATTAATTAGCAAAGATCAATAGACGTTCGCAGCTAAACAGTCTGCTCCGGATACAGGTGGCTTCCACTCAACCACATGGTCCGGCAGTCTCTTCCGGACATTGTGTCGCAACAAAGCGTTTACGTGGAGTTACAAACTAGCACAAACTGCAAATATTTGCACGCTTAAACACTTCAAGCGCAAACAAACAATAACCTGAATTAAGATTTACTGATTTATGAGATGAGAGACGAGAGCTAGGTGCCAAAATGTCTCATTTAATAACCAAAGTCGGGATTAATGTTTGATGGGGAGAGCTTACAACGCCACTTTTAAACGACGAACGTCAATCAAAGGCGCATTCCGCTTGATTAACGCCGGATTTGAGAAACCGTTTTGATCAGGCAAAACAAGACTTCCTAAATGACGTACTTAACGACGGAAAAACAAGATTGACTTTGACGAAACCGATCTTTGATTTTATACGTCCTAATTAATCGAGTGAACGACATTGCCTTGGCTTTGATGTGAACTAAGAATGCGACTTCACTGTTGATTTAATATTTAATTACTGGAAATATTCCTTTATAATTAATATTTTACGTGTGTTGCCACTGATCAAAGACTTGACGTTGCGCAAGTAATAATTTGTGGCTCTAGTATCGATTCAAGTTTTTCTACAATCGCGTGTCAAAGTTATATTTTGCGGTTGGTTGTCGCTCGACGCAGAAAATTAATTTTCGAATTCATATTGACACAGTTTGCATATTCCCAAATGTAGTTTCAACACAGGTCATTTGCTCAGTTTTTAACAGCCTATAGCTCATAACTTTTAAGATAGACAGCATCCAAAAGTTCTCTTTATGACACCTGTTTGCTGTAGGGAGCTCTGCTGGACTTTACGAGTTTGACAAGTTTCGGTCTGATATAAAATTTTATACGCTAAACTTGGATGTACTAATAAAGTGTACGAAAAACGCGGATATGTGCGCTGACTGATGGATATGTTGGTCTGATCGAAGTCATATGCCGAAGGAAATAAATTTAACGAACAAACTTTCCTGATCCGTATGCATAAATTATTGGAATCGTAGCAAGAGAAGTATTTCCCTCGCAAATGATTGAGCTATTTGCTTCGGATGCTTGCATCTGGGAAAAAAGCAAAATGTTTGATGGCTGGCGAATTTGAAAAATACTTTGAGTTGTGATAAAATGTGGAAGTGATTCAATATTATGATATTCGTATTTATTTGAGAAAACTTAAATGAAGGCAATGAGGTTGTCACATTTATCTCTTCCTTTTAACAAAGAGCTTTGTTATTACTAAAGGGCGTTTAATGTGGACGGCGTGTCGAGCTTTGTATAATCCGGAAAAAATGAGATGTAGTGGAAGAATAATGTACAGTCTAATTTGTAGCGAAATTCTTTGAAGTCATGTGGAAATAAGAATACATTTCCTTATACGTCAGAGGCAGAATCAAAAACAGAATAGCCCGGCTTAAAGAAGTTATGAATTTTTAAAATGTAATACGATGGCAGTGTTTTAAAACTCGATGTTTATTTTTCCTCTGACCACTGTTTTGTAGAATGAAATTTAAATTCGTCTAAAGTAAGTAATGTGAGAGTGTAGATCTCTTCTTTGAATCAATCAATTTGGCGCAGTGGATGATGGGATCCGTTATGTGCGTGAGCCCTTCGTTTTGATTAGCCGTGTTTGTGTGAAAAGAGTGAGAATAGTGAAGTGGAAAGACAGTTTTTCTCGATTTAGTTCCCAAGAGAGGGACGGGTGTAGGGTATCTGTTTAAAATCCTCGACGGTGATTGTGGTTTCGGCAGTATGGGTCTCGAGAGGGTCGGTCTGAGGTCCTTGAGCAGTCACGATAGCGTGCCGTCGGTCCCGCGAGAGTTCCGCCGTTAATCCGTCGCTGACCGCAGCAAGCTTCTTGAATCACCTATCGCACATAACAATCAGCGACAGGACAATGCTAGGGCGAATTCCACATCCTGACAGCAATCGCGTCCGTTTGCATCACAGCCCACGAAGCAGTTAACCCGGATTGCGTCAATTGAGCTCCGGCTGGGAAAACCGAAAACCTGTCTGTCATCCGTAAACCTTTGTCGAATAGAAAGAGATCATTATTCAACAGAGGAAATTGAATATGTTATTATATTAAGCTGTCACCGAGGGCCATCGGCGGGGATCAATATGTCATTCTCTCGTAACCGGTCTCATAATCAAATCACAATGATGCATTATTTCTTCCAAGAATTTCGCTTTAAATGACGGCTCTCCGATAAGTTCCCTTCCATTACCGAACAATACCTACGAGGAACGCTCGAGAGAAGATTAATTGCTCAAAAATATATTTTTGTTTTTATACAAGTGAAATAGAGAAATGAAGCTTTTTGTTTTTGTTATTCGTGACTCCTAGAAACAAAAACAACCCCAGGGTGCGATATCAGATAGCGTCGTTTCTCCAGAGATGTCCAAGCTGTCTCAGGGTGGGCGGTCTCCAATGACCGCAATCGATTACTATATCGCCTTTTAGCACATACGGCCCCAATTCGCACCATGACACCGTAAATCATCACTAACGATACTCATCCACTCAGCTTTTACTGTATACAATTGCACTATAACGAAAAATTAATCTGCGCCAAACCATAAATCTACGCCCGATGATATAGAGATCCTCAAATTAACGAATCCTATATTTATTTTTATAACCAGAAACCCGCCCAGAAATGAAAAGAAGCAAATATCAACCAAAACTACACTCATCAGAATTTTGCTAAACAACCTGATTTAATAGACAGATCAATATTTTCCGATAGCTTTAAAATAGAGGGAATATCCAAAGATAATATTGTTCGAAAACAGCAGCGAATAATTTCCTTTGACTGGAAACATGAAGGTACGCGAGCACAATAAATTCTTTTATATCCATAGAGTTTTTACTTTTTTTATCAAGGATCTAAATCGCAGTTATGTACAAATGAATACTCGAAATGCACATGGCGCGACAATGTTTCCAGTTTTCCCTGAAACTTAACTTTATTCCGTCTAAACATAAACTCAGATCCGAACTTTCTCTCGAAGATCATGTTACTACACTCGCAACATGTCTTTTAACGACTTGATCTTTAGCAACTTATATCCTTCCTGACCACCGACATGTCATATCTTGAGTGTCCAGAACTTTGCGAATATAGTAGAAGATGTACACTTCGATGCCACTTTTCATGTAGTTATATAAACAGTTTTAGTTTAGTGGCAAGAACGTGCTTAAGAGTTTAACTTTGATAAGGTATGCTGCACCTTATTTTCCGGTTTGCTCTAAAGTATTAATGGTTAGAACATGAGAGTTTTTCTCAATCAGTTTTGATTCTAGTAGCATCCTGCACGAGTGCTGGAAAATCAAAGTAAGTAGGTACCTTTATGATTGGCTTTTCTCGAAATCGATTGTGAAGTGAGATTTGTAAGATAATGTGCGCTTGCAGTGGTGAACACGTATTCCAAAGCCAAAACATTATCTGAGTAGATGGTATGTTTGAGCTGCTTTCAGCATTATTTCCAATATAGAACAACCATTAGCATTTGGTCTAATGATAAGTTACTGCATTCATGGTTATGTTTGCAGGATCTCTTGTAATTTGGGGTGTGCTTCATGTAATAACCTTACAGATACAAAAAGCCGTTTTGGCTTAATAGTAAATTAGAGAGTAAATTCTTGCTTGTAAAAACATAGTTCTCAGATAATAATCTTATTATTCTTGAGAGACTTAGTTGTGTATACAGATCTCGTGAATATTAATTATGAATATATTACACCTATCCTAAACAAATTAACTGGATCAAGCTTATGGTACGGAAATTACGACAATTAAATACTTTGTTCAAATTTATGCAATACCAAAAATTTCCTTTGTTTGTATAAATGTAAATCGTAATAGGAGGAACACGGAAATTAAACGTTTGCTCTGGAAAACATAACATTTATCCTGCAAATACATTGTTTACTTTTTTGTTGATATCTCTTTATTATGTCAAGAAACATGTGGTCATTGTTCATTCAAACAACTCGATACTATTTGAATCTTTAAAAAAAATAGAGTAAGTTACTTTGTACAAAATTGATCACTTATTAAATAACTAAAACATAAAATGTGTATTTATAAAATTTAGCAAGAATTCAAATGGGGAGAATAATTTTAGAATTGTTTCTAGGCTATTTTCACCGGTAATTTGCATTACCTAAAACTCTAATAATATAACATTCCATTTTTTACTAACAAGACTGAAGCAATCGGATATGGATGTTTTTCTATTTTAAGCAAAAACTTCATTAAACTGCAATGTTCTCATTTCGCATATTTTAGATCTAATAAAAAGTGAAAGCTCAATCTCTTTTCGTGATACTCAAAGGTTACAAAATAGTTTTAAAATGAACCAATTTTGTATAAAAAATAAAAGATAAAACCACCCGACAAATTCCTATTTCAGATATTTATTCATTATGTACAAAACCGTGCTATTTTAAAAAATCTGGCGCATCCACTACATTTTTGAGTCAAATAAATTCCAGCCATTAAAAATACATCTATAAAATAACTGCAGAAATCAATATAAAATGTAAACTAACACCCGTGCAAACAGTGCGCAATACGTTTTTAATGCTAGAAAATTCTTGCTGGTTAATTAAAAGAACTTTCCTTTAGGCTAGAATGCCACAGAAAACTTTGTAAAACTTAACGCAAAGCTTGAAAATACATATTTTAATAAAAAATATTATTGAAAACCATCCATAGTCAATGCAACTTAAACACTTTTAGCGTAATTGAATAAAATTATAGCAAGTTGTTTAGCGATGCAGCCGAATTAGAAAATGGGGATAATGCTTGCACATTAATTTGAGCCACAAACTTGGGAACCCAACAATAAATTGTGTGATGTATCAGAATAGCACAGAATTGAATGAAATCTCCGAACTGTGTCTGTTTATTATTATTGACAGCATTATTAGTTATTCCATTTTACCTAATAAATTGTATCGAAATATTTTTATTCAAATATTTTATTAATTTCTTATATTTGCTAAAAAAATGATCCACGAAGCATGTTGCCCCAATTAGGCTCGTGGCGATTATTGACACAAAGGAGATCAGTTTTATGCCTCCGATATATCATTTTCGATCCGTTAATTAACGTATAGCAGTCGTGTTTCTTTTATTCATGATTTCGGCCTAGTCTGTCATGTTTGCATACAACATGACGCACATAATGCTGTAACTGACATCTCACCGCAGATCGTATCCTACCAGCGATCCATCAAATCCCCTTGTCATGTAGCCAACCGGCAATCATTGATATCAAATTCCTCCCTTGCGACACGCAATGTATTATTTCCGCAGCATCCCCAGCACATTTCATACTCGGACCCTTAACGAATACGCTCCCAATCAATTGTCGTTATTTTCATAGTGTTAAATCTCGGGCGCACAGCTTTATTTCTGTTCCGAACGCGATAAGGACGCCAAAAGGCTTGATTTGCATAATAACCTCCTTAAGCTCCGGCTCTGTGGAAACTGCTGCGGGACTTGAACCAATTTAAAGAAAATAAATTATTTTCGTCCGTTGTGGCCAGGTTTTGCGAACAACAGGTAATATAATTAAAAGAAAACATCAAGCAGACCTTGTAGTTGTTAAAAAACAATCCGCTGGGCTATAGTTTGATTTCGATCATTCTAAAAAGTCTCGCTTCTCGTGTACAATCAACGAAAGAGATTTTAGGTATAAATTAATTGGGAAAATGTTTTGTAGACTCGGGCTGATTAATTAGTTACCTGCAGCATTAATTATAACTTTTACGTATCTTTAATATTATCTAGCAGTTCTAGTTTCTCTAATTAGGGGGTTTTAAAACAGGCACATTTGTGCATAAAAATTGTCAAAAATATGCTAATCTGATTAATCGCTCGTGCGTATAGCAAAACATGAAAAATACGTGGCAGTTCGAATGCGTTATGACCCTTTTTTAACGATGGTTTTCCGGGGAGACAAGGTTAAAGCCGAAATGAATACAAATGTTGACCCATTTTATAAAGTCCTAATAAATATAAATGGCACCTGATTTTCCAGCCCAACTATTGGTTTAGTTTACGCCTCACTAATGGAATCAAGCCGAAAGTTCCACCAAATTTCGAATTTAAATCATTAACTATCCTAGAGCAACTTTATTGACTTGTAAATTGAACATCCGTTTCGTCAGCGAGATCTACGGGTAATAGCAGCGCAAGTGAAGTCGGCAATAGATCACGATCTAGAAAAGTTGATTTTATTAGTATTTGTGATGAGAAGCCATAAACCGCGATCAAGATGGTCTATTTTATTACCAGGGGTGAGTCAAGCTAAATTTCCTCTGCAGCAAATCGAAATTAATTAAATTCAATTAAACCAAGCTCTTGTCTAGACGCAGAAAAATGTTGGGTATTTTTCGCAAAAAAATTGCAGACGTATTATTTCAAGCTGTATTCGGGAATAACATCGTCACTTCAAACTTTGCAGCGATTTTATTAAGCAGATCCCTGAAGAAGAATTAGACGGTTTAATTCGGACCAAGTTGTTGCGGTAATGCTTCTACCGTGTTTTAACAACCCAATTTAAATTAATCCTAGGCTAAGTAGTTTATAACAAACTTTTAACTAAAGAAAGAAAAGTTGTAATTTTAGTTTGACGACAACAGTCCGCTATGGGTAAAATATTGAAAAAACTTTCGACGAAAGGTACGTTTTAAGTGTCAGTGGCGTTGTTCTCAAAGAAATTAAAACTTTCAAAGCATTCGCTACCAACAAAATTGAACTATTAGTTTGACTTTATTTATGTCAATTGTTGCACACAGCTGGAGACATCCCGTTGTAATTGCGTTATTTAACAACTCTATGAAAGAAATAAATAAACTGACAACAATTATTGTTGAATTGTTAAACTAGTTTCTACATATTTTAGAACCGATAGGACAGAAATCGGATTTATTAAATTTAATTATTCCGGCGCCTCCACCAAAAGTAGAATTTTAATTATTTTCTTTTGTAGAACATCTACGTCTCATTTCAGCCTTCTACACCGCAAAAAGTGTCATTTTCTTTGAAAAGTAATTATTCAGTTGTGTTACAAGGTACGTCAAATCTGGAAAACCACAAAAAGGTTGTCGTGACATTTACATGCAGAATTGAACAATGGAGCTTTATTGCCGCAAACAAAAAGCCGTTGCTAACAAAGTTTATAAATTTAAGTGCATAAATAATTATACCGCATTTACAAATCCAGAAATGTTGGTAGAGGTATCGAATAAAATTATACGCTAACTTTACCATTATCATGCCATTTTGTCAAACAGGAATCTGATAGATAAAAGGTTTATCGAAGTGAATAAGTTTGCCGGATATTGAAACAGGACACCGGAAATTCAATGGCCGATATAAATAAGCTCTCACATAATCTTCCAAAATGCATTACGTAAAAACAACGGAAAGTCGTGGTAATTTGATGACAACGATCAAGTTTAGAGTCAACTAGAAGTTTACCACGTATTAACTAACGCAGTAATAATTAGCTTTCGCTTTGGAATCTTTGAATGTATTTGCACATCAAACAGTCAATTAACATATCCAATATGGGAATTTTAATCGAAACCGTTAGCCAATAACACAATTTACATTCTTCAAATCGGCCAAAATACAATTGTCGCACCCGCATCTAGTTTAAATAATAAATATGCTCGGTAAATAGTCGCTAATTAAACAACAGTGCAAATATTTGATGACCACTGGTCGTTTAATTGCAGCGTTGGTGCAAATGTAATTAGGTCGGAAATTCGTAGGTGAAATCGGCCTTTCGTGGACGGGCACCTCTTGAAAATAGCAGTGATCCCATTCCAGCAATTATACTTAAATTCACGCTCATAAAAAATTATATTACTAAATCCTTCCCCGGAAAAATTGCCGGGTAATTACAGTCGAATCCCAATTTTAATGCAACATGACGTTGATGAATTGGCCTTCACAAAAGATGAAAAGAATTGTTTATTTGTGACGAATATAAAAAAAAGATGCCGGATACTGTTAAATCAGCGTAAGTGATAGATCACGCGATCTGTCTCTAGGAGTTATCCCTGAACTTAGCAGAAGACGATGTATCATGGACCCGGACACTTTAACAACATTATGGTTCTTATTTTAACTAAATTAACTTACCTGTCGGATGATCCTTGACCCTTCCATGATATCGATTTATTGATTAATGATTACAATTTAGATCAGATCAGCACCGGCTAAACCTGTTGTCGAAATGAAATTTAAACGTTCCGCTTTGAAATAAATCAAAATAAAAAATTCGCATTATGTACTCGACAAGCGAGGCAGCGGCTATTTTTTGTGTTCTACACGGAAATCACATTACAATTTACCTCAAAAAGAAATTAAATTTCGTTACGATTAAATGGAGATTTGGCACGATTCATATTCCTAAAAAAACCCGAAATGGAAATATAACATTAATCTCGACATTCCCTTGACTTTTTACCCTCTGATTAAATTTAAACAAACATGTTCTGCAAACAAGCTGTTAATTAATCCGATCTAAGGACTATTGTAAAATCCATTGTGGACAAATTTATTGATTATTGCATAGTAATATAATTCGTTTTTAGTAAACAAAAGCAAAAATGTCTGCCCAAAAAATGAAAAAAAAAAGATGTGTAGGTGTAAGTACCCAAATTGTAATTTCAATTATTTGAATACAAACTGAATTAAAAATTATTATTTACATTTTTTTATAAATATTAATTAATATTAATAATTAATTAATTATTTAGAAAATTTTTAGTCAGATGTTAAATAATAATACTAAATTTTGTTGTTTATCAAGAGAAAATTTCAGTAATTTGATCCTTTAATAAAATAAATATATGAAAACCATTCGATTTATATTGAAAATTTCATCATTGCTCGCTTATTTTTAATCCAATTGAAATTCTCGCTTTGTGTCAGAATTCATCAAAACAATCCAACATAGAAAATTTGTAAAATTTGCCTGTAGAAAAACGTTTCAGTTATTGAAAAATAGAAACATTGCAAAAATTTTTTCAACGAACTTTTTGTATGCAGGCTTTTCCACACATAGAAGACGAGAGTTTCCATTAAACTGAATGTAGTATTGAATAAATAAACACAAAGAGATAAGTGTTCCATGAAACGTCGGTTGAAAAAACAATTTTCAAACGAACCACCGGAAAAATTCACTTTGTGTATTAGCAGATCTTTTTGTTTTCAATTAAGTTGGGTAAGTGAGTTTTGTAATCACAGTTAGGTACTCGACGGCCGCCATTACCCAATTGAATTACACAGCTCTTACATGGGATTATATGTGCTGTATGCAGCGTTCTTTTTCATTAATTCCAGCCTCAGCTGATGTTATTAAACAAAATTTAGAATCCTTCCCCTCGGGAATCCTATTTAAAAATATTTAAATTTTTTCAACGCAAAAGCTCTCAATGTAGGTAAAAGTTCTTTCAGTATTCTAATCCACGCCGCATTCCATTAACTGACTCGCATTGCTAATGAACCACTTAAAGATAGAGAATTTGCGAAATAGAGGTTTTTACATGGTTGGATTATACCTCAATTAAAACTTAAATGAAAGCCCGCATATTCTAAATAGAAGTCACTCTGCTTAAGTGAGCAACTCGGAAATCGGATTGGGTCATTTCATTTATTTATTACCGCATTTCTATGGAAAGTTTTTTCGATCCGGAAAACGAGTGGTGAAAATTCACCTGTCTAAGAACCGCTAACCCAACATCTGCGAAGTCAGCAACTTCGAGAATTAATTTTAAAAGCTTTAGTCGTAAAATTGCGGAAAAATACAGTTTCATTTTAAAAACTACGAAATTGAAATGTGCACAACGTTCTCTGTATCTACTTTTCTGCAACTTAAATTTTTCAGAAAGAGAAAATTTTATTACTGCTGACAATATAAAATTACTTCGAAGTCGACGACAATAATTACGACCTAGAAAATTCAAATGCAGAGTAATAAAATTAACCTTTCGTGCTTGAATGGTAATGAAAAAATTTGCACGCACGAGTTCTAGGTATTTGTATGTGTTAATTACGCTAAATTTAGCAGAAAATATATATCACGAGAACTAAAATTAAAATGGTATTTTTTGATTCCGCAATTTGCAATAACAGTCAGCATCCCAAATTCACATGAATTTTAAAGCAACGCTTTTGTAACAAAGCACCATAAAGTCGTATTAAACTAACTCCAAAATTATCCACCACCGACGCCAGGTAAAGCTTATTATGTAGATTTATTACTGTTTTACTTTTTTTCTTAAATGGAAACAGCCTTTCTCAGTCAACCATTAACACTGCAAATTTGTTTGAAATGAAATCGACCAAAGTCAGCTTTGTTATTTTATTTCCATTCCCAATCCTCTCGCTGGATTTTTTAATTCTAAAATAAAATTTCGTTCGGTTTAGGTAATGTGATCATCGGAATATTGGTCCAGATCAATAACAAAGCCAAGTATCTGGATATGTTTTCGATTCGATGAACACTTCTGGTAGCTTCTGGTTGTGTACTTTCATTGAGAAATAAACAATCTCGGATTAGATCTCGTGCTATTGACGTGAACATATTTACACAGACTCGGACCAAAATCAAGCAGAATAATACAATGTGTTTACCTCGCAGATAGATTTTTCTCAAATTCTACAATAGATATACAAAGGCAAACAAACCCTGGATTTGTGGTCTCAGCTAGTAGGCACTATTTAATTAATAAAATATTCTCTTGTATTTTAGCAGGAAAAATGGTCTGTGTGGTAACTACAATGATTCAGAGAACTAAACCATGCTAATATAGTAATGAGTTCCGAATATGCAAACCTGATTTACATTAATGTTGTTTCCTGCATTAGTGTTGTGGTTTGATGATTGAATTGCGGTTTGCAAATCTATCGTTCTAAGGCAAGCTAAATAAATTAACCTTTAGCGGCAGTATCGACGTTTCTGTTACCAACTGGAGGAATTCATTTTCATAATGTTATTCTGCACTACTTTATCAAAAAGTTTTGAACAATCAAATAACTATAAACGGACGTATTCTATATATGTATATTAGTTTTGCCATAACTTATTCATGAAACTCAGCTTAGCTGACATAAATCCCACACAAATGACAAATTTTTGGTTTATTATAATCTATCTAAAGTAGCTTGGAAGTTATACTAAGCTAAGCCAAATATTACATATTCTAAATAGCTGCTTTTTTAAATTTTTTCTATAATTATAATAGTTTTAATAATGCAGTTGCGATCAATCAATTGATGGTTTGACAGACAAAAACAACTCGCTTTTAAACCTTTTTACTCTGATTTAGATTGATCGCATAAAATTTAAAACATAAAATTCAATGAAAATAACAGCAAACTTAAAAATTACTGAAATTTTTAAACAGAATTAACGAGCTAATTTGCGAATTGTTCCAAATTATAAAAAATGCACTGTAAAAAACACAAAGTCGGGTTTTTATAATGAAAATTTTAATGGAATCGATTTCCACACTCATTTTGATCACAATTAGATGTGACATTCAAAGCATGAATTGTTTATTATTTCACCACCAATCTCGTTATGCTTGCTTTTCACAAATCAACTTTTTATGACATGGAGCCATTTTGCGTTATGTGTCAATCTTTCATAATTAACAAATAACTGTGATCGAGAAATTTTCTTCTAAACTGTAATAAACAGACTCCAAAAGTGAAAACTAGTTTAATTTCAACTGCGCAAACATCAGAAAAGTTTAAAGCCGGCACAATAATGACGCCTGCCATAATTAGTAAATAACACGACGCGAGTTAACAGAAAGTGAACTTTGTAATTGCCCCGATGATTATCATCTGGGCAAATTACTATTGACTATAAATTTACTTTGATGGGGTCTTATCCCATTCAAACTCCTTATTAATTAAGTCTGCCTGTTCGTAACTTTCAGTAAAGAACAAAGAGTCGTGATTGCAATTATGATGTACGAGACGAGAGATTTCATTTTGCTCGAACACGCGAAATAACTGAATTTTTCCATGCTTTCGATAAAACAGAAACACACAAATAACCAAGTGAAGCGAACGGATTTTATTTAAGCATCCTGTCAGCCGAAGAAGAGAGTGGTTTCCTTGTTCATTTAGTCGAGTTAAGCACGGGTAAAAGCGTTAAGTGATGAAATATAAATGAGAATAAAACACTCGCTAAGGAGATGTTCCGTTCATTCAATGACACGTTGGGAACACTTCTGTTTTATTATTAAAACGGCAATAAGAAATTATTATCGGACATAACTTCAAAGCTTATACCAAACAATATTTATTAAGCCAAGATAACAAAAAATGTGCGAGAATTTTCCGCTTGTTTTTCATGAAGGTGAGAAACATTAATAACTGATTTTCACGTTTGATTTGGTTAACGCGAGATTTTGTTTACACATCAGATTATCCTGTTTTTACTGTCATCAGTATGTTTCGTCGACGATATTTTAATATAAATATATCATTTTAGAAGTCTTCCACTTATATTGCTGAACTCTGCTCGAAATGATCGATTATCTTGAAAATAAACTTCTCGTCCTACGTTGGCAATTTTGATATGATTTTTTTGATATGACAGGATAACACACTCTAATCTGAATATATCGAATCCTGTTTTTTATCTCTGTGTTGGAATATTTATGTTTCACGGTGGGTTGACATGCTTGTCATTAATCTTTAATTTTTAATATCTAAGTTTGGGTGTTCAAAATTTAATTTGAAATTAACGAACGAAGTAAGGAATATTTTAGACCGATAATAAAAATCTGACAACCTTTGAGTAACTAGAAGTAGTTGCCAAGCATGTAAAATTAACTGATAAGAAGACACGTGTGCTATTGTACTTGTGAAACAATTCATAATACCATGTTAGTCAGTTGTAATTTTATTTTATACGTTAGGAAATCTGATGTTTTTCCAATTGACATTAATCGA
This sequence comes from Gnatocerus cornutus, assembly GCA_029298725.1. Classification (NCBI taxonomy): domain Eukaryota; kingdom Metazoa; phylum Arthropoda; class Insecta; order Coleoptera; family Tenebrionidae; genus Gnatocerus; species Gnatocerus cornutus. The sequence continues at coordinate 6,484,956 of CM055514.1, forward strand.
AAATTTTCTGCTTCGAGTACCTGCGTATGACAAGTAGATACTTGTACTTCTTAGTTGAATTAAACTAAACCTGAAACTAATATCAGTTGGTTTATTGGAAAGTTCAATTAGCATATGTGCGCATTTGAAGTTTAGAAATCAATTAAAATTAATCAAATCTAGACTTAATCAATGGAAATCTTTTTAAATACAATTTTGAATAACCTGAAAATACCATAACTACATTTTACAAAATTATTAGAAAGAGCAGTGTACACAGTTCCGATAAATATGAATTTGAACTCCGAAATTCACGTCCGACCCTTTTCAAAATAAACAAACAATTCAATTTTTGTGTCACTATTAGCGTACTTTGCTGGCAAATAGAACCTCTTCAATAGAATTATCCGATAATGGTGGTATTTTTTAATAATTTCCGAGCGTGTTTTTTATTCTCTTCCTCGCTTAACCATGTTCCAGCTTTATTCAATCATATTTTTTTTCATAACTGTAGTAGTGATTGATTGGATTCTGGCTACGAAAAAATAGATTTTCGATACAAATTTGCAAAATCTGCCAGTTTGTCGAGCTCTACCACCAGTCAAATTTAATGCAGTAATTTCTGTTTCACTTTGCAATAATAATTCTTTCATTGAAATGTTGTGTGAGACATCAGCGTTATTATTATACCATATCAAAGAATCATTATAAGCATTCTTTTGGGCAGAATCAATATCAAGAACACATAGTTTGTGTAGTTCGGCACAAGTGTATCCGATAGAAAATCGTAAATCGGTTTTTCCTTCTTTTATTTTATTTTGATTATCTTCAGTCGACCGTTCCTATCTGACCCATCTCCGAACTTAAAATTGCTAATTTTCCATCGAATATACTTTGAATAACATTTGCACAGTCAATTTCAATTACTTAAATTGATTTTTTTGAGTTCAACATCTGAGGACACTTTATATTACGTTTTCAGTCTACAGCAGATTTTTCCCATTTATTTCTAGTTTGTAAACAAAATAGGAAACACGATTTCTTGATTAGATTGCATTACTTCATTGCAAAATCTAATTGATCGCTTTTGGAGCAAAGATAAACATAGTTGCTGATGTAAAACGTATAATTCCAATTAAAAGATGCAACTGAGTTCGTGATATCTTTTAACAACGTTTCACAGAATGCATCGTACGAAAGGCACGTACTTCATTTATACCAAATCACATTTTACGATGTTCGCAATGACATTTATTCGAAGTAAGACCTTTAGAACATGAATAACAATGTCATTCTCGGTACATTAAGCACGGGCGCTTTTGTCGAAAGTAAGTAATCCGCTATAATCTTAAATGTCAATATTCAAGTCGTAAGTTGACTAAAAATTTTAATTTTTCAAAAGCGCGCATTGCGTGACCGCAAGTGTCTGGCTGCTGTCGCCGGTGCTTTCAAGACATGAAATGATCAGCACCCCTTGATTTCAGCACTGTAATAACTCATAGCCAACTGCGTTCATATATCAAGTTATCGTCATTGATTAATCTACTTGAAGGGTTCATGGTTGTTGGCGAAGTAATTTGTTTCAGGTTGTACAGGGGTGGTGTTAATTTTCTTTGTTTTGGGAACTTCATTGGACGCCCGAAATCGTAAACAACACAGGCGAGCATTTAAAAACAGCCCAACAAGTTTTAATAGATTACCGTTTAACTCAAGAACAGATCTTTACCCACTGTCACCGGTTAATGGCCTCGCGAATTAATGAAATGGAAAATCGACCTCAACACCACTTAAAAAACAAACTCTTTCTATGCGGCTTTGATCAATTATTCAAGTAACGAAAAAAAACGTTTCTGTATTTAACCGACTCTAATAGGAGACACTAATTGTGGTAATTCCTACGTCAACGTAGCAAAGGTAATTACTAATTAGGATCGTTCTGTAAAAAATATACTCATAAATGTAAAATATTTAAATACGGACCTAACTCGTGACCAAAACCTTTAAGTCCAACTTGCCTAGAAACTATGACCGTCGTCATTAGCATCAGCCATAACTAGCTCAAGTTAAGAATTGTAATGAAGCTTGGCCCATAAACGAAACGAGCTCTCCTCATTCGCAAAATTTCGTTATGTGGAAGTTCCACATTGTTATAGTACATAAATACAGAATGGAAAATTGAACTTCCTAAAATAGGTCAAGTCGATTCAACACTAGATTGCCCGTAAAAATAAATGTTTACTCGGAACTTTCAGACAAAAAGGAAACACCACATCTAGAAATTATGAAGCTTTTATTAGAAAATCGTCTAAAAATAATTTTCTTTATGTCGACATTTCCAACTTTAAACCCACGTAACTCACGTTGATATGTGTATTATTATGTAAGTGATATAAGGTTTTCGTTACGATAAACTAAGTACAGCTGGTGCGTGTTTATTGCCGTTTCGTCTGTGTTATGGCTGCTAATTGCTATGAATTATGTGTTAATGAATTAAAATGAAAATCAGGAATTACACAGTCACGAATTCGAAAGGGTAACATGTGAAAGTTTTTGTACAAAGCCAGATCGAAACAAGAAAAATAAACAATGACACCTATCAATTTAAAATATTTTCAATTCTGTTATCTTCCCAAATTCCAAACAATTATTTTGTATTCCAAATAGCTAAGCTCACCGTTCTCCATTTAAACACATTAAATTTCAATTTAAATCGGATCATGTCAGATAAAACCATTACAACAATGTAATTGACCTCCATCAACATTGAACTACAACTTGTCAGAAACAATTTAGTTTAGGTGCATATATTCCAAATTTTGGCACTTAGGAAATAGATAATTTATACAGTTAATGTCAATAACAGAGTTCAAATCGTTGAAGCCATCATTATGGGAAAAGTTTCCAATACACTGAACTTACATTAAAAGCACAGTAAAGACACTCGCGAGGTGGCACCACGTGCATACATTGTGTAAAACCTCAATTAGAATTGCTAGATATTAGAGCATAAAACTCTAAATAAGGGGGTTCTTAACTACCTAAAAAACCCAATTACCTAAATGAATCTTTGAAAGTTGAAGAGATTCCTAGAGAAATTTAGAAAATCTTAAATATTCATAGAAAATCCCAAAACATCTTATAAAATCATAAATAAAAATCCTAAAGAGTCCTACAGCATTCAGAAATACATACAAGCTGTAACATTAAATAAAACTCGATAAAACAAACAACTTTTTCCTCTTTGGTTTTCCAAAATTTTCAAGTATGTATTTTCCAAAAATTTTTTGATTCTTTAAGTGTCTTTCGTATGCACCTTTTCGTACGCAACAATGTGACACTGACCTTGCCCGCAAAAACGCGGTGCACAAAAAACTTATCTGTTGAATTTACTTTCCTTTGCCCGTTTAAATTAATTTATTATTACATATTTCGTAAATTGAGAAGTTATTTTTCAAAACTCAATAAATCCAATTTAGAATGAAAGTAGATTTCATCTGAATTTGAGATTATTTTGGGTAAATCTAACAATGTACATATATATTTTATTTAATAAAAAACCTCTTGCTAAAACATTGTGTTACATTCTTATGCGAAAAGAAATGAAAAAAATTTAAAGAAAATTGAACAAATTATTTCTAAACCCTTCTAAAAATTTATGAAATGAATTTTCCTATTGAGTTTGGAACGCGATTTTTTAACACGTGCCGACTAATTTAGAACAGGAAATAAGTTAAAAAAATTAAATTTGACTAAGAAAAACAAGAAATCCTACCTTTTTCGTGTTGATAAAACTTCACCAGTCCATGAATGAAATTAAAGAAAGTGTTCAAAGTGATCAGTAATCACCAATATTTTCTTCAAATTGTGCACGTCTAAAAAATCTTTCCTTTGAGCCCAACAGTATTTTGGCCAGCCTCTACGTAAACCAACACCATGTCGAATGTCGTTAACTCGACGTTTGAAAAATTAATCATTTTTTGAGATTCAAAGACTTTCACTTTCCGTAAAACAATGATCTGTTTCCGAAACCGACAAAATTGCAACTAAAATAATTTATGAAATCAAATTATTAAAACGAGGCTATTAAAACCTGGCAAGTTTACAATATACGAGAGATGATCAATTTCCAATATTATTAAAATCTCAAAACTGAGCTCGAATTTTAGAAAGCCGCAAAGGCAAAAAATGTTTGTTTTAACAAGATCTACCATGCACTTATTTCTGTTACACCCTGTATATAGATCATACAGTTATTTCGAGGACATATTCTTTGTTTTTATAGCTCTTAAGCTAAAAGCATTTAGTTCAAATTCTCCCGTAATTTTAATAATTTATACGGGTACCTAAATGTATGAATAAAATGCTAGAATTAATGAGAATTTTACATTATAATTCGTTAGAACTCAAGTGTCTAAACTAGCCCTGACGCGTAAAGTTAATTTTGCTACTACAATGTTTTAAAACAAAAACCCCAAACAGCACGTTTTTCGTTCCAAAGAAGACAGCAAAGTGACTAAATACAACAAAAATGTCTTATGGAATGTAATAAAATTTTGTATCTTGCTGGCATTGTTTGCAGCCAATCTACAGCAGTTCGCAATTTCAAATACGAAGTAAATAAATCTCTCTTGTCATAAAAACTCTTAATAACAACTGCACTTCACATTAAAATCAACGATTTAAAGAATTCGAGAAAATTATATTAAAATATAAGAAAATTTAATGAATACTAAAAGCTAATTGTCCCCCATACCTGGTCTCTCGCAAAATGATCCATCGTAATCTGCCGGTATTAAAAATTTTAGCATCATCGCTCTTTTTTGAGTTAGGCGTGTGGATGTTCGTTACAAACTTTTTATTATTCTCCTTCAACAGGATGTTAAAAATCCACCTTTTGTTTCAGACATTCCAAAGTTCACAGGTCCCATCCTGAACGTAACGGTTCCGGTTGGCAGAGAAGCAGTCCTCGAGTGCGGCGTCGACAACTTATCAAATTTTAAGGTGAGCAGTAATCTCATGAATTTATCTTGCTAATTTGCTCCAACACCAGACGAAAAACCAGAGTTGGACGCCCTAATTAAAGAACGAAGTGGAAAAAAAGAGAAGGGCCAAGACAGTCGTAAATTTAAAAAGTGCGCGAGGAACATTTCCTTGAAATTAAAGTTATTTACCTGGGAAAGTGACGTGAAGAACTTGGCCAGTTCTCGACATTTTAGTGTTGCCACGTGCGAACGAGTAGTGCTCGTTCTTAATTTTGGAAATGGAAGTTTAAATTAACAGTTTTATTATTCCTGAAGGGAAGAAATCCAAGCTGAGACCAAACGCTAATATCGCGCGGAAGTAGCAGGAACAGACGAATGTAGCCCCTACGAAAACAACAAAAATAATATGATGAAATTTACATTTTTTATAAATAAGGATGGTGAGATATGGGACGCGCATGAAAAACTGAGCGGGCATCAATCTAACCGCATTTTTCCAACATTCGCGTCCTCGGAAACTTTCAATGCTCACCCTGCCAAATATAACTGAAATAAATTTACATTATCAATAATGCCTCTTTATAGCAAGAGGATAATAATTCTTCGGTACATCTATCTCAATAAAAGAAACACATATTGGGACCGAAACCATTATCTCAATCATTTTAATAGACAGACGCGTGAGAGGCACTTTAAAAGAAGCTTTTAGGAGAGACTCTTGAAATATAAAGTTTTCTACTAAACTAAATACACCTAAAAATTATCTCGCAAAGTTTGAATGCTCTTTCAGAGATTCACTTCATTTCTATTAAACAAAACATTGGGGTTGCTTATTGTCTTGTACTTCAAGCATCGCAGAATTACCGGTTGATACAAACCAATGTTAAATATTTTCAGGGCTGTCAAAATTAATTAAATACCTGTCCGTGTAACTGCACGAAATTTAGTTTAGGTTGGTAAGTGACATAAATATGCTCGGCCTGTATCATTAAAATCACATAAATTATTAACAGTCTCGTAAATATTAAATACAAAATCTCTTTACAATTGAATCAGAGACTTTACTCAACACAATTTCGTCTCGTCGATCTTAACATAAGAAGATAATTATTTAATGTCTGCTTGCACATAAATCACACTATTATTAAGTATAAAATAAGGTCGCACTAGAATTGTGGACTTTCATAACTAGTGGACATTATTAGCTGTGAAATATATGGCTGCAATTTTTCTTTCCAAACTCATTTGGCAGCACAATTTGCGATAATATTAAATTGTAATTAATTTTCTGGTTGAACAAGTTAAATATTTGACAAAATGCGTTAAATATAGAAATTTTTCCTGAAACTAATCTATAATAGGAAATTCCGTAGTACGATTAAAATCCTGCAATTTTTTGTCTCCTGAGCTGAGTTTATTATTTCGAATTAGACTGATTTATCAAAAATTTAATTGGGCCAATCAAGTTTGCTTGTCTTCTTTGACGCATTGGATTGAATTTTCCAACAAAAGTGGCACACCACGCGTTGATCCAAGCTGTTTATTTTCAATTTTGCAGCTAATAAAACGTTATCTCCTCAATCCAGCGAGTCTAATCCCTCAAATTAGCACCTCTTCCACACCAAAAGTCATTCTCCACACATTTCCTTATTGAATTAATCGAAGACCTGCCACGAAAAGTTAATCCTATCAAAGCAAATATCCTCTGAAACATTAGCAAAGAAAAACGTCTGAAAACCTGCAACGAAAACACGAAATGAATTTACGTGCGCTTCTGAAACGAGATTCGGCTATTATGACTGTTTCTTATTGTTTCTCCATAATTCATAAAAAGCGGTGGCAACACTGTCGCATGTTAGACATTTTTCTAGTAGATTTAATGGCGTTATTAAAAATGCAACACGATGCAAGGATAATAAATCCTGTACGACTTTGGCGCACGTTCAGAGATTAAGCCGAGCTATGTCTTTGGCGGTTAGAGTATCATGTTTGTACTCCCCATACATCTGAAATTCGTGGGGTGACTTTTAGGGGAAGGGCGACTTTGTCATGGATCACATAATAGCTTATCGCCCGTGCAGATAATCCGAATAATTGATTCTCTGCCAAGGAAGACAAATACAGAGTTCATTCGGAAAAAATTAAGCTCGAGTGGGGGAATATTGTATGTTTGAAACGTTCAACAATTATTGTCGGTGGTAATATTGAATTTCTAAATGAAAGACGAACTAATACCGAGCAGACCCTAGGCATCAGTGTAATGAGGAGGTGGATCACACGAAAATTTTTAATAATCCTCAGGCTAATTAATTTCCAACTACTAGGGAAAGTTTTGTCGTAAATATTAGGTCTCAAGTCCCGACTTCCCTTCTTTTTTTCAACTTGAACTCGTGTCCCATAATCCCGAATTTATTATTCGTTTTTAATTAAGGTTTTAAAAGAGCTTATGTAAATTACACCTCTTGCCGGAGTAGCTCCGGAGAGAAAGGGCACATCTCAACAGTTATTACATGCTCTTATTTAATTAAATGCAGTGGTGGTTTGGTAAACGGCTGAAAATCCAACTAGAATCGCTAAATTGGTTCGTTCCAATTCCAGGTGGCGTGGCTGAGAGTGGACACACAAACTATTCTCACCATCCACGGTCATGTAATTACGAAGAATCATCGCATTGCGGTCACACACAGCGAGCACAGGACATGGTACCTCCATATACGAGACGTCCGGGAATCGGACAGAGGATGGTATATGTGCCAGATCAACACCGATCCCATGAAAAGCCAAATTGGATATCTAGATGTCGTTGGTAAGTCAGCTAAATTGGCGAATAACGGAATGGTTTAATAAAACGTCCCGAAGATGGACAATTCTTGTTAAATTTCACTTAACGTCCAAATAGATAAATCCCAATTTTACGTCTCGTTGAGGTCAATTATTCGTGAAAACGGTTGAGTTTATTTTCAGGCAAAGCCCGTCATTCTACTTTGTCCTGTCAACGATAAAGCATCCTGAGGTTTACAGAATTAAACCTCTGCGAATTTCGTGTAAAATCAAATACGTACAACGCGTTCAACATAATGTATGATAGTGGTAGATCATGAAAAAGTTCTCCATAATCGATTTACTCATAACCGAAACGATATTAAAGAATATAAATCGACAATATCGAATTCCAAGCGCGTTCTCATATACTTACTATGATTCAAATTCGAGAAATCTAATTTCCGAACTTTACTCTATATTTTCTAGTATATGTGCGGATAACAAGCAGAACTTGCTACTTTTATTGCCCACTTCTTTACCTTGTTGTTACGTCTTGCTGAATACACAGTATTTGTTTTACTATAAATCAGCTTCGCATTGCTTCTTCCTACAATGAGTTTATTGCATTATGTCTTTTTCTGTATTTTTTGTTTCAAAAATGGGATTAGGCTTCTGCTATTCTCTTATGCTTTCTTAGTCAGTTCAGCTTCTAGTATATCCCGTTTTTTTTTCTGATCCCATCTCTGTAATTCTTTCTAAGGTTGTGTCAATCTTCACGACTAGTCGAATTTTCATTTTCACAGATTTCTTGGATAAAGTTAATTTTTTACTTCGAATATGATTTTAGTATTTGTAATTGCAATTACAATTTTAAGTCAAATTTGTCGTACAACATATCTCATTATGATTTGTACAATTTGGTAGTAAATTAATAAAAGATACAGCATATAAACTAAAAAAATTCATTTATCTAGTGGTTAAACGAGTTGTCACAATGTAATGTTTAAAACAATTAGAATTCACCTCAGTAATTAATTCCTTTTCGTCCTCCGCTTAAAAAACTTTGAGCGTTTCCAATTGAACATAACTAAACGAAATTAATAAATATGCTAGTAGCAATAAAAGCTTCCTTTAAATTGTAATAATTCATCTGCTTCACTGTTCTGCAGTTATTCGTTCCCGACATTTATAAATTGATCGATTAAGAGTATCCTCTTTAAATTACAAAATGACGCAAACGAAGTCAGCTCAAAGAATGAATTGATTTGCTACAATCCGTTCGAATTAAATTTAATTGAAAATACCTATTATTTTCCAAATTGGGACAAATAGGGTAAATGACGAGTAATATAGTGATCCATTAATGTCGAAGCGTGAAAAATGACTTGCACCTTCTTTAGATGCACGGCTTTTCGATTTCGCACCGATCGACACCCTGTATATCAGCAATTCATCATTCCGACAAATGTGTAGGTGATATGTCATCATTTTCCCTTGTCATTCTCCCTACAATGTAATAACCTCGGAAACCAAATCGTACGACTACGTTATCCTTAAAAAGGTTCAGGTCAGCTGGTTTACGAGTCTCTCAGGTCATAATTACTTCCATTTTATGCTTCCAGTTCCTCCAGACATCTTGGACTATCCAACGAGCACTGATATGGTTGTACGAGAAGGATCAAACGTGAGTTTACGATGTGCTGCTACTGGATCTCCGGAGCCGACGATAGCGTGGAGACGTGAAGGAGGAGAGCCTATTCCTCTAGGAAATGGACAAGAAGGTAATGCGTAATCTCGTGTTGCGATGGATCGATTCAGTGTTCTGGAACATACGCGTTTGTTAAGGACGCATTTAACAGGTGGCTGGAAATTTATAGCCGCAGGAGAGCTTAATTACTGGCTAGCGACTGGAGAGTTGTGAAATTGGCGGGTCTTTTTTACCCCGCCGACGGGAGATTTCGCGGTAATTAATTGGTCCCAAAGTCACACTTATTTTTTAATCAGTCGGTTTATTTTTCTACGGCTAAAAAAGTACAAGCTTGTTTAATCGGTTTGAAATAAACATGGCATGAATACCTATAAAACTGTCGACACTAATGACTAACATAAATCAATCAGAAAAACTAAATTTGTTTTTTATAAATGTTATTATTTAATCACGGATTTATATGCATCAAAATGGACTGTTCACATAATAAAAATAACAAACTGTTTCGACCTGTCATTATTTATTTATCGTGTATAGAATCGGTACGGATTTAAAGTTTTTGATGCAACCGTAACATGTTCAAAATTACCTGTCGAATTCACAAGTTTAGTTAAAATTCATAGTCGGGATTTTCGCTAATTTTGAAACATAGCTCTATTTTTACATAAAATTTTCAAAAAAATTTCATATTTACTTTACTTGCGCAAGGTCCCTCAAATAGTTAATTATATACTCCTATTTGTTTGTAATGTACAAGGTGTTTATAAATGTTTCTAGCATCAAGGGTGGCTCTGGAATTCCTGTCATGCACTATTTTACCGCTTTGTTTTCATAGTGAATATAACTATTTTGAAAATTGAAAATTATCTATAATGTCACTTACGTCAATGACGTCTCAGTTACGGTTTTGTGTCCAAGTTTATGATTTTCAGGTTTTAAACCCCCATTAGAACAGTTTTTTCTCTAAACTTACTTTGCTTTATGATTAAAGTTAACTACAAATATCAGTTAAAAAATCTGAACCCACATTTTTAATGAGCAGCAAATTTGTTTAATATTTCATAGCCACCCTTGACGCTAGAAACATTTATAAATACATTGTATTACTAAATAAATATTTGCATTTCTTTATTATTTTGACCAAAAATCTGAAACCAAGAGCAAAGATGCTGACTAATTTTTTCTTAACGTATTCCTAACTAACTTTATAAGAGAATAGACTTATAAATCAGTTTCTATATTGCTGGCAAACTTTCGCAAATGTCATAAAACATTTTCATTACCAACGTTTGCCAAATATGATGGGTCATCATTAGTCAAATACATATTCAAGTACAGCCAAATGTAAGAATTCCATTAGCTCAGGAAGAACTCAAATTCACAATATTTCAATATTATGATAGGGTCTTACCCAAAAGATAAACTTACGGACTGTATGTAATGAATTTACTAGTAGAATTACAGACACAGTAGTTTTCCCAGACATTTAACCCGCTTATTTTGGAAATTGTAAATATTGGGTTTACGATAATGTATTTAAAAGACAAATGTTATCCGCGACTGAATATTAATTAATTAATAGTGTTCTAGAAAATATACATGAAAATTTCTGTCTAGAAAGGTGGATGATATTCACGAAAGCTCGAAGCTACACCGTTCTCTAGATCAAAGTACAAAATCGTTTTATAAAAAGTGCAAGTTTACTTTTAGAAATACATCATCTTGCGTATGTAAATCTGGAAGTTCTTTATATTTAAATCACGAGTGGGTAACTTCAATTTGTTAGCAGAAAATGTTGTTAGATTTTCCGCATAATAAATCTCTTTGTATTTTGATACTTTTATCAATCTTTGTTATTATTTTAGATAAAATCGTTGGGTGCTTGACAAGCTAGATACACACCTACACAGTGGAATTTTTAACACAATTTCAATAATGGCTGCAATGTTCAATATCACAATGGAATCGATTTTAATCAAAGCAGAGTTCTTTATTGTCGGATTTCAGGACAACGTTCCAATTGAAATTGTTACATTCGTTAACGACTGTACAATTTGTAGTCCCACAACAGTGTATAAAATATTTGTAGTTTCATGACCAAACCCAGAATAATCCATGCATTAAATTCCCATGTCAAACACGGCAAATTTGGGGTTGATATTCATCGAAGAAAAAGCAGCAACGTTAAGACGTGCCTAACTGGTGACGTACCCTGAATTCCAATTATTGCGTTAAAATTTATATCTCCCAACCGGCTTAATATTGGGTTTGCGCTCGCGATGGATTAATCCGTCGCTTTTCGTAATATATGCACGGCATAAACATAACAATGAATGTAAAGGCTGAACATAATGTATGCATGGTTGGTAACATAAACACGGATTCGTGCAACAATACAGACATTTGAGTGGAATGAGTGCGATGATTTAGGACCGGAGCCGGTGCTAGTTCCGGTCGGCCAGCCCGAAGTCGGCCGTTCCGCCCTTAGTCCACTCATTTACACCTCCTTCTCGCACCATTACGTTCTTGTGGCGGTGCTTCTTGGACGACCTATTGTTTAGAGCATTCATTAAGATCAGCGATAATCGCCACTGCCATAACTTACCAACTCTACCAGCACGCCTTCTTGTTAATGAAGTACTTAGATAGCACAGCGGGAAATTTCTACTATTTAAATGAGTCATAAATAAGCCGTTTTAAAATAGCTTACCCCAAGAAAGGGGTGCTATCGCGACCTGCACGACTTGATCTCCTTTGTTTTTCACAAACCCCACAACAATAACAGGACTAATTTGAAAAGCCGCGTGCCGCCCAAGAGAGGCCGGCATAGGCATTTAGTCCTTTAACACTGCAGAATTCTCCGGATCTTTGGAGCCGGTCTGTTTCCAAACATCACAGAAATGTCTAACCGATAAATTTCTACAGTGGATTTGCTATTACCACACAGACAGCTGCATGGATATGTTTAGTTCGTACCAATTTTTCACATCGTTCGTGAACTTCTTCAAAGCAGCACGATATGTTTTCGCCTGCAAATTGCATTTTCGGTATTACATAAAATCGATCTGTTTCAATTTAATAAATAAAAAATACTGTAATTACTCTCATGTTAATTAACGATCAAAAACAAATTACCAGTCGCAGCTTTCATTAATTGCATTTTTCACATTTTATAGTTTAAAAAAAGTACTATGGCACTAAACATGAAAGATCTGGTTAGTAAATCTGACCAAGTTAGTTACCTCACTTGCTATGCAGCAAAGCTGGAAGTTTCTTTTAATTTATCATCCTCCAAACTTCTAAGTTTCCAACAACAAAGCAAGGAGTAAACTTTATGCAACAATTATGTAATAAATTAATAAACTATTAGGTAAATATTAGTCGACTTTTACCAACTTTTCTCTTCCATTCATATTTCTTTATTGTATCAGATTATAATCCATCTCTAAATATTTTTTTACTTTACCTTGCGCAGCTGAAAATGACCTTTACTCTAAAATAAATGCCACCCTAGCACTTCCCCAAACTGTAACGCAACATTGACCACGCATTCAGACAATTTATTATCTATTTGCCGTTACCAAATAAATGGTTTCCAACGAGGGGATTCTTCCCAAGGACTACCATCAAAGTCGTAATTACAAATGACGTAATCTATTTGACCGGAACAAATGCTACATAAAGGAAGTCAAAATTAAGCCATCCTAATAATTCCATGTGTATAAAGTGAAATTCATTTCCTTGAACCATTTTACTTGGAAATGAATTTCGTACATGTAGTTTTATAAAAAGATTTTAAACAACAAGCCGGATTGCAGTATTTACGTTAAAAACCTGTAAGTTTAAAAAGCTAGAATGCGGATTAGCATAAGCTAAAATATGCTTATAACCGTAACATCTAAGAGATTACACTGTAAAGTAGCGACGGTTTTTCACAAAATGGATATTTTAATAAAATTCGAGTTTTCGTAATTGCTTCACTTAACTAGAAAGTTTTACTTCGATTCGTTTGAAGTTCACAACATTAAATTTAATATTTGCAACGCTTTTAGTAGATTGAGCGAAAATAAAGAAAACACCTTACATGCAAATATTAAATTCATTTTTAATAACGATGTTATTAAAATCGTTTTATTTCACTTGCAGAAACAGAAATTTCATTCTCTTCTAATTATCATAAAGTTTTTAATTTCCCAGCCCCTAAACGGTCATTTGTACGGGAAAAAATGGAATGTTCCATAACAACCGCCATAACACGCGATAAAAACTTTAACTAGAAGCGTTTAATTAAATTCGTATCGTCGAATCAATTTTGCGCTTACCTTCCACTAAAACGAAATCTTATACTCATCTTATTTCCATTTTGCATGAAGAAACTTAACGTATATTGCAGCCATAACATGAACAAATTTAAGAAAGGCCAAAGCTTGGGCCCAACACAAAAGAAATAAAACATAAAACACATAAAAACAACCCTCTTAACTCCAGATGGGCCATCTCCAAGACACTTATTACTGAATTATTTTGGTCCTTCAGCTTACACCTTTTTGTAAAGAGACGTTTCCTTTTCAACATTAAGGTGTTTTAGAACGAACCAAAACGGACGAATATAGAAAACCAATTAAAACTTGAAAGAAGTACAAATCGGGTGTACATTTTAGAGCTTCTTTAGATTTCATATTTTTCTACAACGTAAATTATGTCAGGACTTGTAAAATCTGCACCATTTATAATGCACTGCAAATGTGCACTACCTCGATTCTACGACTGTGTTTGGAGAATTCTTAAATCTTTCAAATGGGAAACTATGACTATAAAGTGCATAAATTGGATAAAAATCGTTTTAAAAATTGCTAGAATTTACACTTTACTATGTGGAAACTACACTTTGCATGAATAAACGACGAGTCCAAAAAAACTTGAACAATGGTCTTATTTTCAGCTTGCGACAGCTGGTATAAACAGATTTTAATAAATTGAGGGAAATTGAACGAAGCATTATTCTGAGATGAAAAAGTAATAAATTACCACGAAAACAATAGAATTAATAAAACTGCCTACGACAGAACGACAGTGAGACCAACCTGATTTTATTCAATTCGAAATGGGCAGGTTTACTACGTAAATAAATTTAACCATCCACGCATAAAAGTACTTATTAGGAAGCAACGACGGTAACAAATACTGTGCAAACGTGGTCATTTATAATTTTTATACTTCACGTGTTCAATCTGTTTTGTGAATAAATCGCACACTACAAACAACGCTTATTACAATATTTATTCTATCGGAACGTTAATTGGTTATACTTTTATGACGCTCGCTTTAGGATATTTATGAGTCACATCACAAATTGAATGGTTTTAAATTTTTAATAGAAACTAAATTTTTTCCAGCCCACAGATTTTTATGTCACATTTTCCGCAAAATATAGAAGACTTATAATGATCACGTTCAATATTGGAAATGCTGGAAAATGTGATAGTTTACTCGGAAGTAGATGTAAATTGTACGCTGAAGAAAAGCTCACACGTTGAGAAAGTAATTTATGCAATAGATTTGCTGCATAAATAAAAAATGAGTGACTTTAGAGCTAGAAGTATTACCCAACCAAAGTTTAACAGTCGCATGGAATGAACAATGTGTTGAATCATTTAGCACAATTTATCTGGTGAGGTGAATTTTTGATTTAACTAGATCGTTCCAGTAAATGTAAAGCAAAATGTAAACATAAAAAAGTCTTTGAAAATAGATGAAGCAGAATTTAATTTACCGCTCTGAAAATATTTATAAAGGTTTAGATATTTTATTTTGACCCGGCGCATCCACCATTTCTATAGTAAAAAGTACGTATTTATTTAAAGCGCTGAATCCTTTAGTTTATTATGCGCAGAATATTAAAAAATCACAGCAAAATCTGGCTGTTGAGTTTATAATTATTCTCATGGCTATTGCAGAGAATTCTAATTAAGCATGATTAGTGGTCAACCCGGCTTTAGTTAAAGAAAAAATGTGTCGATTTTATACAAATATATTTTCATTTTATCCAAGCAATATGGTAACTGGTTGCGTAGGAATGTAATTACAATTAATGATCACACAGAGTCTGTTTGTTTCTGGATATGTAAAAGCGTGATATAGCTATCCAATTGGCTAAGAGCTCGTGCTGCTTTGATCCTTTGAAGTCGATTCGAACAAACGTTAGGCATCCGTACATCGGTTAAGTGCATTCATTCACTATGCGAATCGGCACAACTAAAAGCCAGATGAAACACCAACGAATCCCGAAATTAATACATGCCAAATGTACGAAAAAACTTCGTTCTCGTATTGGATTTAAATCCGATCAACTAGAAATTTTAACTGTGTTCCACATATATTACAAAAGAGCTAGTCATCATCTAATGGAAACCGTAGACGCATCAGTTATGACAGGAGAATGGCGGCGTGATATTTTTCGTTGAAAGGTACAAATATCTAATTCTGAAACGCAAGGGTTTGAAATATTCACGCCCGGAAATTTGCCTGTTGTTAATAGGTGGTACAATCGTCAGTTTCTTTCTAACTCTTTTTTAATTAAAATTTAAATGCTGGCCGGTAATTTATCGTTGTAATTTATTGCAGACCGCGAAGGCGATAACAAGATAATATTTTAACACTTTGCAATTGCGTGAGGGTGGATTGCGTGCACGTACGTGCGTGTAGAGCCCACCAATTACACACATGCTCGTGTATCAAAGTGACACCATCACTTCAATTTTATTACTGGACTTACCAGGAGCTGTTGTTACCATAAACAAACTATAATTACTGCACTTGGCGCATTAATATTCTCACTCGTGCGAAAACCTGTAACTTTCGCCCTCGTTAGGGGTACATTTGTGACTTTATCTTTTTAAAACAATGAATCGATTGAACAGCTTCATAATCGTGTCATTACCAAACTCTGATAACAGTCTGAGTTGTCCTTAATTTATTTAGCACAATAGACACCTAAAGCCCGATAAGTACCTATAAAATTTATTGAAGTGCTCATCTAATTATTGGAACATCGGTAGTTTCGAGTCGATACGAATCTAAATGGAATTCCGATAAAACCTTTATCGGCTGTTCCGCTCCAATGAATATGTAATAATGTGTTGCTTCTTGCAGTTCCCAGCATCGATGGGACAACATTCAATATAAGCAAGGTGAATCGTCTGCACATGGGTCCATATTTGTGCATTGCATCTAACGGTGTTCCACCATCTGTCAGCAAACGAATCATGCTCCGAGTTCATTGTAAGTTTATTGGAACAGAATGGAGAACTTGAGTTAGAAACTTGTTATTTTGCAGTTCCACCAATGATCTGGATACAAAATCAACTGGTCGGAGCTATGGAGGGTCAGCAAATAACTTTGGAGTGCCACTCGGAAGCGTATCCAAGGTCCATTAATTACTGGACTATGGATGATGGCAACATTATTTCAGAAGGTAATATTTCACAGGAGCAAGTCGTGTCGATGAGAGTAAGCTATTGTTGACCATCAGCGATTATTGATGGAAAAAATATTGAAATTTCTTCGACATATGCGAACGTCGGGTTTATGCTAATTTTACAACATTTGATTCGAAAAACATGACGTAATAAGAAATAAAAGTCTTGGATGAAATGCCTATAAAGGTGATGCAACAATGCCGTAAAAACTTGCCGAAATACGCAGGAAGAAAAGTTTGTTTCATGAGTTTTTGATACTCTTTTGTATTAGTAAAGTTTCACAATACCACAACATATTCTATATAATTTGCACGACTTTGTACAATTGTGTGTTTGGTCGCTTTATTCGGAAAAGATATTATGCTTTAAATTTGCGTCATCAATAATAAAAATGTATTTCATTTCATTAAGTTGAATTGTAATTTCATGTTTTTGTTCGCCATAAAAGGACTCACTGGAAAATAATTAAATGACTGTTCCTAAAAACGCATTGATATTAAATGCAATAACCGTAAATCAAATAAATATTTCGCTGATTTTAATAGGCGTACATTTAACCTATACCTGCCTTCATTTAATTGTAACTTTGCGTAAAAGCAGTATTACATTACCGTATAATTGAAATAATAATAGCAGCTAGTGTAAAAAAACAAAAGTTACAAGAACCCAAATACGATACGAAATTTGGCATCACATAAATAGACAGGATTATAATGAGTAGGATATTTCATTCTTTAGTTTCGTGTTAACAACGCACTTTTTATAGTTGCTTTTACAATTTGAGCAAGGATGCAGTTACTTTTATCTCAGAAACATTTACACAGCTCATTACCCTCGACAATGCTCCATTTCATACTAAGCTGCTTTTCTGCATGGTATTACACGAAATGATATTGATTAACTCCATTATTTTAGAAACATTAACTGTTTTGTGTGTTGCCAACAAAATAATGGATTAGAATCTATTACAATACCAACAACAACTAAGTAATGAGAAGTTGTTTTTAAAGCTCCTAGAATTTTGCGTTTAAAATCATTTTGTCTCTCATACATTTTTATATTCTTTGATCTAAACTTAACTGAAAAAGAATAACTTTGCCAAATTTGCGTTGTCATTAAAAATCTATGCAATGAAGTTGTTACAATTATTTGCTTCATAACAATTACGGTAAGTTGGAGCAACATAAGCGGCAATTAAATAGATGTAACCGAGCGAAAATCTTCTGTTATAACAAATTTGTATATAAGCAGAACTAACATCAAAGTAAATCGCTTATTATTTAAAGCGCTGTTTGCAAATGCAGTATCAAAGCTGAGGGACTCCGTAGGCAAAATAAGTAAAAAGCTAAAAGTCGCCATCAGAGACAATTTCCAAATCAAAAGCTTTGTCTACCAGAGGTCTTATTCAACAAACCTTTTTATTCTTCCTTACAATATCCTACACAAACCGTAAACGAACTTGTCCTTTATAAAGCACCATCGTCGATATAAAACTGTGGCCACAAAGCCGAACTGATTTCTCGATACGTAATGGAAATTATTTTATGACGTAATCTCAGAATAGAGAAAATAAATTTCCGGTGGTTTAAAGCAATTCGTTGAATTATTCAGCCCTTAAGAAAATAGAGTCGGTATCAAGTAGTTTCAGCCGCGGAGCGTCAATGCGAATTATATTAAATTCTGCTGATCTCACGTGATTTACGTGGAAACTTCACCAATTATTAACCAAAGACGGCTTGTTCTTTGATCAGAAAAACGCAACTTGGAGAAATGTTACAGCAACTCATCGTGTTTGGATTTATCGTTTCGCCAATTAGTGCTGTTTAGTTTGATAAATATTTTCAGGAACGGATCCTATAATTCGTCACATGAAGACGTCAGTAAAGCAGGTAGTTTGGTAAACACAAGAAGGGTTCAGTAATTCCTGAAACACCTAATATGTTACACAAGCAAATCTCATGGTAAACAAGCGAATATCTTGTTATAATACCAGATCTACTCAGCGGAAATGCTGCAGTGTTAACGCTAATCATTTCTCAGCGTCTACTAAACCAAGTTTTGGACACGCGACCAGATTTTAAATGAAAATGAGATTCGCTCAGGTGTTATCGCATGGTCAAAGTTTCTATTAAACTGCAGGTTACACACATATATAACATCAAGCGTTATCGTGTGGTGCCTTCAAATTATTGCTTCGAGCTAACGTTTCAAAATTAAATTCGCTACGAGTACCGACGTCATGTCATAACATTTAGCAAGAACGAACCAAGATATTTATCGTTTTAATTATTATTACTCTAAGTACTCCATAGAACTTAAAGATCAATTTTCTGAATCGATGAGCATAGAATTGTACAAACTTCTCCTTGCAACAGAAGATACGCATTGAGAGCATGCAGTTTTCAAAGTTTGAAGTTCAGAATACGGAAACGAAGAGTTTTTGCGATGCAGCTAATACTGTACGTCTATTAAATCGATATATTTTAAACTTATGGATGGTGGAATTGTCTTTTATCAGTTGCTAAAAAGCGTTGCCTTTTTACAATGCAAAGAAAAAGTTGAATGTTGTAATGAAGTTTCCTCAACTTCTCAGTTTTTCACGATTTGTGAAATATTGACGCAAACTAGAATAATATTCTACTAAATTAATAATCAGTTGTGACAGGTTGGTACTTTCCGAACGGTAGTTTTGAATGTAAGTTTAGTTAGAGAACTTTAAGAAAATGAGCTTCAGAAAGTTTCCGATTTTTAAACCCTTGGATAGTTTGTTCATTCTCAGTTTGCTTAGTTACCTAAGTTAATTATTTTTTTTTTTACTTTTCAAGTTTACAATAATGTTTCAATTAATAAACCTCAGCCTTAGGGTTACAACGCAAAAAGAACAATTAGGTCAGCAACTGCATCGCAAACTCCAAAAATTCTCGCTATATTAGTGGATGTACAAGCATGCTAATAAAACCACGATAATATTTCCATGCTTATAAAACATCCTCGGCGTTAAATTTATACACTTATATTCATGCTTTATGGGTGTACTAATCTTGTTTTTTTTTTTAAAGCATTTTATTGTTAAATCGTTACATTTTTTGCCCTCAAAAATTCCAGGAAAATAGAAAAATAAGTTTTTCAGAGGTGTCGTTATTAGAACCCTTGAACTTTCTTACTTTGAACGTAATGAAAATTTTATTGGATGAAAGCACGTCAAAGTCGTCCATCGCTTTTATCAAGGAGTCTCTCAATTGAGAAAGATCGTTTATGATTCCGATGTGAAAACGTCTCTAAATTTGTATCGTGGCGCTATCGTCCGAAAAATATGTCATCTATCGGCAACGATGTTCTCGTTCCACTATCGTCTCCCATTATCCACCAAATGTGAAGAAATTTGGAAGCGAATTGCTGTTATGAATATTTCAAACGATTGTGCAGCACCGTCGTTAATGAACAATTCATGCGGGGCAACTCAAGATTGGTCGAAATTTCATGACACATCGAACATTCACATAACGTTCGTCGGCCAATCTTGAGGAGCAATCATGGCAGAAGCTTAGGAGCACCCTTAAAACTTTCTAACGATACACCGGCCACTTTAACAATATTCATTTACGCTGCATGTGAGCTGCTATCCCACCATAAATAACATAACTTTGATAAGAGGGCTCGAAGCAACTTTGATCATATATTAAGAATGTGTCTAGTGTAATCTATTTATCAAACTTTACAACTTTGTACAATTTTCATTTGATTTAAGGGCGAAAACCGCAATATTTTTTACGCGCCACATACACCACATTGAGTTACTCTGATGGGAATTTTCTCGTTGCAGGGGCAAAATACGAACCCGTATTAGTCGATAACGCCTACAAGGTACACATGAAACTGACCATTCGATCTGTGAGCTTCACCGATTATGGATCATATAAATGTGTGGCGAAAAACTCGCTTGGAGAAACAGACGGCACCATAAAGCTTTATCGTAAGTATAATTTCGTCTCTCATGCTTTTTTTATCTTTCTAAATCTCGTAAGACTTTTATCATAACATATTTACAACGTTTTACGATTTTCGTGCCGAAACACGACCAAAATAATAATAATAATAGTAATATTAGGATATCGCGGGCGCGTTGCCGCACTCCAAGAACTCATTTTACGATTGAAATTGTGGGCTCCAGCATTTCGCACTTTTTTTATATCGAACTTTTATGTTTCCTAAACAACATAAGGGCTTTTCATAATTTAGTCATTTGTAGGTATTGTTTAGCCCCGTGGAAAAAAAACTCTGAATCTCGTTTTTCCTAAACGCTTTTACTTTTACGATAGTGGAGATTTTCACTATTATCCGAGAGAAATCTAAAAAGCTTCTTCGCTCTTCTAATGAGTGCCAAATTTTTGTCAATATGTCCCCACTCTGTCTGTGTTGAAATTTGAAGAGGATCTCAACTCAAGAGCTGTCAATTACGTTTTTCCTGTATCACGTTTAGTCTCATGTAATAAAAAATCACGAAAAGAGTGACCCTCGAGTTCATTAATTTTGTTTTGAGTTCCACCATAATAGTGCACAAATGCCATGTCACGAGGGTGACTTTTATCCGTTTTAATCTATGGAAATGGAAGCTTTCATGAAGCTTTTTGCAGTATTATGGGGGAGAATATGCCCCCAGTTATAATTAAGAAACGGAAAGTATCTTTCGGGACAACAAGCAAATAAGCTTGAGCGACCCCGTAATTTTACTTGTCTTTTCCAGTTCAATACATTTCATAAATTACAATTAAGAGAATCTGGAAGCTAATTAGAAAATGTGGAGCTGTTTTTGATCCTATAAGGTTTTTCAGCTGCTACGTAATCTTCTTAACATATCATTGTTAATGTGATTAATGCAATTACATTTCCGCACATAATTAAAATAGCAGTCATGTTTATACAAGTCTTGTATTAATCAGGTGGAGATTTCCTACATGGGAAATACTTCGGTTTGTCAACGATGTTTGTTGATGTAGGTAATTGGAGCTTAAAAGCTAAATTAGGAATTAATATTAAACACGAGAGACAAAACCGTAAGTAAATCCCTCATTCGTTGCCCGTCACACGCAAGTTCTCTTGAAACACATCCAAAGCCAGCAAATCCTGTGATCCACGTGCGAAAGCTCCGTTCAAATATCATCTGCTGATCATCGCCTCGACGTACGCGAATTCACTACAATGATAATTCATGCGTCTGCTAAGACGATGTGCATGCACCTGACATGTGGAAAAGACTCCTCTCTTTCCCCCAAGGCTCTCTTTTCACCACCGGCACTGACAGAGGGTGAGAGGCGAATTCACAATACCACATACTAAATCGTACATTCGATTTCTATGAGTCGCTTTATCAGATTGATGGCGAACTATACCTGACTTGAAAGGAACGTGAGGTGTTGGAAAATAAAAAAGAATTGCAACGGAAACCTTCCGTGTCCGCTTCCGAATTATGAAAGGAAACGGCGATGACCGACGTAAACGCACAATTAAAGGAAAGGACTCTAAGAAGAGGTCACGATTAATCACTGGAAAACAGGCTTGGATTGGACACTATTGTAACTTTAATTGTATGGGCATTAATCGAGTAGTTTAGAAATCAAGAGAAACAACTGGCGCGTTTTGACTAATGAAACGGGGTTTAAAAAAGGGGAAAGTCATATATTCTCATAATATATAAATCTGTAAAATCTATAAATCTCAAAATATCTAAACATTTCAAAAGACAAGTTAATTTGGCAAACCTAAATCAAATTAAATTAAAACAAATAATTTGAAGAATTGATAGAAAACGATGGAAAAAAAAATCTTCCAAAAATTACACAAAATCTAAAACCTGCTGCTTCACAAAAACATTTAATTTTTCCACAATACAAATTCTATTGTATTTTTAGTGGCATATTTTTCAAATAAAAATGTAAAAACAATTAATATTTTCCAACACATTTCAGCATGTTTTCACTAAAAAAATATTTACCCGAATTTAACATCAAAATTAGATAGCAAAAAATATTTAAAAGGTTCAAGTTGTTTATTCCACGGTTTTGAGTCTGTTCAACAGTTCAAATTTAAAATTGCCTTGAAAATATCTCTCTCTATCCTATTTTACAATAAAAATATTTTTGACGGAAAAATTACAATAATGGAAACTTTGAAAAGTCAAAATCAAGCGATTTTATCATTAACTTGTTATAACATGAAAACTAGGAACAGACTCTAATAAAACCAATGTGAAAAACCAAAAGTAAATAGAACAAAATCAAATGAATGTTATTTCATTTAATGCACTCTCCCAACCATAACTGAAAATTTATTAATAATGATCTAACTATTTATTCAGAATATTTTAGTTCGTTATTTAAATACGAAATTGTATTATAGCAATACGCTTGTAATAATTAGAGAATAATAATAAATTATTGACAGAACTATATGTATCACTAATATTGAAATGTACTTCTGTTCATAATAAACTAGCCGTAACGAAATATTTCCCCATCACATACTCGCATAATTTAATTGTACTGGCCCACTAGTTTTCCATATTGCCCAACAAATTTGGTGGTTTTCATGATAATAAACAATTTTTTACATTTACGCAATATAATAGAGTCGAATCGATGAAGCAAATTCAGTATGTGATCATTCGTAACACTAGTTTAGAACATGGCAGTCAATTATGTCGTAGAAACAATAGTCCGTACGGTACAAATAACTACAGGTCGAAGGTCTTAGTCATGAAACAGAAACTGAAAATTAAATTGTGAGCAATTTACGCTGAGTGAAGCAAACAACTATAGTTTCAATTCTGTTTTGCCACTGAAGCTTGAAATGGATGCTAAAATGTAAGCACCAATTCATTACCAGGCGTTTGATTGAATCAAAAACTTGAACGATTAGATCAAAAGGTAAAAAAGATTTGAAGCACGTACCCTCCGTACTAAAGAAAAAAGTAAACTGGCACATTCACCATTTTTAGCTTTTACAAATTATAAAACATTTTCCCATGCTTAGAATAATTTTAGACCTGGGTCTTTCTCTTTTTCTTTTATTTACATTCCACGCAAATCTACATAACTCCGTGCATTTTATTTTTTGTTGGCAGTTTTATGAGCCTCTGAATTTTTTACCTACAAATGCGTGTAGGTACACACTAAGGAAAATGATCTAATCGCCTTAATGTTCTGAATGTAAATATTAAGTAAAATTGCCACTTAATTACACGTTGATATATCAAAAACGACGTATCAGCTCCATCAAACCTTAAGTAAACAGTGGCGGTTTTCAAGCATTTTTTGTCCACTTTACAGACATTCCATCACCTTCAACGCAGAAATCCACAACTTCCACAACAGTTGCTCCCATCAACTTATCACTAGAGAAAGGTAACAACTTAACTCACCCAAACATCCTTACTCGTCCTTTTTTTGAAGTAGACACGTCAAAACAACGCAGTCGGCCTCAAGAACCAGCTCCAGACCTCGGCACCAATGAAATATTTGAACCTGAAACAACAAAAGAAAGAGGTAAATGTGCGAGACACGCTCGAATTTATGTCTGTTTTTCCTTCTCCTTTCCATCGTTGAGCTTTTTATTTGCTTGTAAACGCCACTACGCCACTTTAATTTTTATATTTCTCATAGATCTGCGTCTACGGAGCAACCCCAGCGAAACGAGCCAGGACCACAACATCCACGATAGTTTCTTCTTTTCGTCAGCAGTGAGAATTTGGTCGAGTTCCTGGTGGCTTGTTGCTCTCGTTTGTTTCACTTGAAGTGACAGTGAGGTACGAAAACTGTAATATAAATGTAATATAACGTTGACCTCGGGTTATTTTTGTGAGAATTCCAGTAATATGTGCATTCCGGTTAGTTTCACCTGTAACATAAATAACAACTTGGGTTGCCACCTCTGTGTATTGTAAATAAACAACATGTAGTTGAAGAGGCGTTTTGTTTGGTGAAACATCCAGCTAAATGTAAGTCATCTTCAATTGTTGTAAATAATTTCATCGTGTGTGCGTCCCCAGCTTTCTCTGTAGTAAATAAACACCGTGTATATTTTTTAAGCAAAACTCGTATATTTTTTCTGTACATATAAATTTCTTGACTGTTACAGAGTTGAGACTGAAATTATTTTATTGTACCCTTATGTTGAAAAACCTGTAATTCTTTTAATAAAATCTTCTAATTTGAGCTTTCGGTTCAATTAATCCTCCTCACAACACGAACAAAATTTAATCAAGTTCTTGATGCGTGACTTGGAAAACATTCTGGATTTCACCAATATGAATATTCCACATGACTGTTTCAATCTCAAAATATTGATTTATGAGGATGTCATTAATTTAGAGAAAGACCAACAAGCATAAAACGGTTTTATCGCCCACACAATTGACCACAGTTGAGGCAATTTACTGATTAAGTTTACCAATAGCAAGTTTTAAATGCGAGTTTGTCAAAATCGAAATTTGATTAGTTCAGTGATAACAAATTGACGATATTTACGAAAAATAAAATAGACAAGACCACTTGTTAAATTCACTCCATCTCGGTACAGAAAAATTGAAGCTTACAATCAAGACAAAAACAATATGTAAATATCTGTGTTACTCAACAAGTGCTGCTACTGAAAATTATCATTACAGAATATTCTCGGACTATTTTAAATCTATTTCCGGAGATGAATTTATTTTATCAGAACTAGCAAAGCGATCAAAACTTTGGATTAACAATATTGATTCTAAACGTAGACAAGGGTAGTCTGCTTAAATCTATTACAGTGTTATTGCTACTGATGCGAACCAATTTAATAAGGATACACTCGTAGAAGTTGGAAATTAATATTGGACACCTATAACTTTTCAATCATGTGCACGCTAGCGCTGCAGACTTTATGGAGTGGTCTAGCAATTTCCGTTATGAAAAAATGCTAATTTTGAAAGTGGCAACAAACAAAAACAATTTGAAATACAGTAGAGCCTTGGTAATCCGGACTCCTGCTAGTTCGGTGATCGCTGTAATCCGGCCGGGCATAGAGTTTTGTGGGGGGACGGGCGGGCTGCCATGAGCCAAAGCGTCGTCAGTCTTTTGTTTATGTAAAGTCTAATGGTTTATGTAATTTAACTTAATGTTTTTCTACATGAACAGGTACATTTTTGTCTTTATGCTTTCATTTAAAAATTGATTAAAGAAACTAAAGTTAAACATGTGTTTTAGTACCGTCAAATATGGCATACTATAATCCGGACGCCTCGATCATCCGGAAAGGGTCTTGTTTTTGCCTCTCCGGATTAACGATGCCCTACTGTAGTTTAAAGTATAACTATAAATTCAATTGTATGCCCAGAAAAAAATTATTTTCGAAATTGTCAAAAAATTCCAGGCATTCTGAAACATTAAGAAAAATTCTGAGGCGAATTCTACAAAATACTAAATTAAAAAAAATGTGTTTGTTGCAAAAGTTATTATTTAACACATTTTACACATATGAATTTACCAGCAAAAACCATGAAACTTTACAATAATATGAACTGCAGTTAGTTACGAAAACCTAATAAACCATGAGCGTTGGTAGGTGTCTAAAGTTGATAAAACAAGCAAATTTATTTAGACAGAAATATAATCTTAAAGCTGGCAATAAAAACAGAAACAAACAAAATTACACAATTACAGCTCTCTAAAAAAGAATAATGATTCAACTTTTTTTCAATGTTTGTTAAAAAATATAGTAAAACAAGCTGAAACACAGATCTTCAAATCTGACAAGTAGCTTTGTGCTCATCAAATTCCCTTTGCTAATGAGTTGGACTAACTTAAAAGCTCCTTTTTGCCAAATGTCACATGAGTTGGGTTAGCAGTTGCGATGCGTGTAGTGACAACAAAGAGCTTTTTCATAAAAGACTTTAATCTATTAATATTATACCTACGTCGCGTTACAATAAGAATAACAGTGTAATAACAAAAAGCTTTGTATATTGTGTATAGAATAATAATGAGTTCTAACAGATCTCGTCGTTGTTTGAAACAAATCAGCTTATAACACTTCAGCAGGAACCTCATTGCGGTATTCTTGGCGCGAAAGTTTGTTTTGACGCAAATCCTGTCGACAATCAATCACGACGTAATATACATCGCGCCACATTCGTCGCTATTGATTATTCAATGAACAAACACATTCAACCTGTAACTGACACAAAGTGACTACACAATCGGCGAACATTTCTCATTTGGCAGCTGACATCACTCGGCGCGTTCAAAGCCGTGACAGTATAAGATAAGCTAATGTAGTCCGGATGCGGTGGCTGGAGGTCACTTCCCCCTCGACGCCGCCTCCTTTAAACTAAATATACTCCAAGGGCCGCACTATCAAACACATCTAATTACACTGAGGGTTTCATTAGCACACGCTAAGATTCGCCTCGAAGACCGCAAGGAATCGTCTAGCATCCGGAAACTGATGCTTAGAAGGATTAAGGCCGGGAGCTTTTTAAAACCAACGACGGCCGCTAAATGATTTTATTAAGGCAATCTTGGAGAGAGCCATATACATTTTTTAAGCACCAGATAATATCGAAGTCGACAACCGCAACTGTTATGGCAGGCGCTTCCAAAAATGAACGTGTAAGCGAATTTCCTTCTAAATGGAAACACTATTGCAGATCTAAACGAGGGGTTGCCAAACATGGGTTTTAATTTATAAAAGTAGCTGCACATTAAGAGAAGAAATGAGAATGGCCACTTTTATATAAAGACGAACAGAAAAAGTTGTAAAACGTTGCTAAATAAAGCAAGAGAAAATAGTAATTCGGTTCACAAAGCTGGAGCCAAGTCCTAGCAACACAAAGACTTCCAAATCTATTTTTGAACGTGTGATACACACTAATTTTTAAGACAACAAAATTTAAAAAATCAAAAAAAAATGATCCAGTGACTTACTTTTTAAGGTTGCTCTCCTAGTAACTATTTTGGAAGTACATTCTAACCTCGTTTGAAATACTTCAGCACACTGTTTCAATTGATAACAGTGCGATACCAACCGTTAAACAAAAAAATATCTAGTTTCTTTTTTGGAGACTTAGGATGGGATTTTGTTTCTGCAACAATACGAGGTACGATATGATGACCTTCAAATCGCCTAATTAATCAAAACACGGATTTTTTTTCAATTTTTTTTTAATTCTATCAATTTATGATAACAATAAATGATTACAACCTCAAATGTTGCTTGTTTGTGAACACATGTGGTATTTTATAATTATTTTAATTCTACCTCCTCACATAAGTAACATTAGATGCTGTCAGAATAATACCTTATCATAAATTCTTACATTAATACAAATAAAAGAAAATTTTGAAAAAGAAATGCATTTTGAGTGATTTGGTGTTTTGAAGGTCATCGTATCGTACCTCGTATCGTTGCAGAAACAAAATCCCCTTAGACCGCCAAATGCCGATTTCCAGCCTATTTATAAAAAAACAACGGTATAAAAAAACAATTTCTTAAATTAAAAATAGGCGTTCCCTTCTTCAGTACAAAATCATGTTGACCAAAAGTATCTCAATACTTTCCCGGCGCCTCCACCATTTATATCAGGTAAAATTTATCTTTTAGAAAAATCTAATATAAAATCTGTTCTTTCTAGATTTACACTTATTAGAAATTAAAATGTTTTAATAGCAATTTTTACGTTTGATCACGTTCTTGTTCCATTACCGCCAACATTCATTCTCGGGTGGCGAAATAATATTCTCGTAGAACCGTGCATAATAATTGTTGCAACTAAATTTATGCTTGCAGCAAATAGATTATGTTATCAACTTGTATTTAAGTTTAATTAATACACGGTAATTCGGGCTTCTTGCGCTGCTGGCTAAAGAACAATGTGGCTGGCGTTCGAGGAAACACAATCATCCCTACCTTAATTAATTCCTAAACACAAAATTAAACTATTTCAACGCTGAAATTATGAAAACTCAAAACCTATGAATGCGTGAGCAACTTTGTTTTATTCATTATCTCCTAATAACGCATCAACTAGGAGTTTCAAGTAGAATTAGATATGTAAAGGTTTGAATCTCGACCCCAAAACTTTCCCGCAAAATATGCTTCCAACGTTTATAAATATGCATTGGGGTTAACGAATTGTAAATAAATAAAAGCTAAAAGGGTGGAAATTATTTAATTAAAACTTTTGTATCACACATATGAAACAAATTTGGCTTCTGGTGTTGAATCATTAATATAATTAAGTACTAACAAATCCGTATTCGTTTCGAAGCAGAAAGTCGACTCTGCGGTTTTCAAAATACCTTGTCAAAACGATGAAATATTTTTAATTTAAAATTGGAGCGTACATTCATGCAAGTAAGCAAAATCAAGTCGCTTTTAATCCCGATTTAAATCAATACGTGGTATCACTGCAGGTGGAATCCTGCGAGCACTCTCACAGGAAATGGCAATTGATGATATTATCCGACTTCCGACAGAAAAGTGGTCCAGCTGTGATATGTGGACTGCACACTAAACAAAACGATATGAACAATACGCGACTGGTTTTTTCGTCCGAAGAGACAATTTTCCCTTTTTAAATACAACGAATTTTTATTCCGCCAGCGTTAAAATATATTTAGAATTGTTGAAGCGTTAAAATTTGATTTAGATCCTAACTTTATCCCGCTCGGTGCGCATTAACATTTGTCATTCAACCGACGCGAAGTATTTTATAAATTTTTAACAAAGGCGGAATTGATCTCGTATAGTTATAGATAAAGTTTCCGAAAGCGATTAAATTTAAGCTTTGAATAAAAGCATCTGTGCGAAAATCGCGTACCGGTTTTAATATAACAACGTCACGTCAACGTCGTTTAAAAACATAAAAATAAAACGTATTACAAAAAGGATCACAGAATGTTTACAGCCGTCCGACGAACCAGGTCAAGATCTTCCTTCGAGTCTTACATCCAAAAGCTCTGTAATTTGGATTTCAGTCGCTGTTCGAAATTTTCATTCGTTGATCGTGCGGAGACTTTAAATGAGCGATTACGGGATGACTTTGTTTATCTCGTCTAGCCTACGAAAAACCTGGACATTATTCAGAATGTTGGAACAATTTTCGTTGAAACTGGAAGCACAAGTATGGACGTTGGCGGTAAATTACTAGTACCTTGTGCCTAATGAATGTGTAAATTTGTTCTACCAAGACGACAAAAACCGTTGTCCCTAGTTTCATGTTATACATAGGCGCACTAATAATGTAAAGTTTTCTCCCGGTTACACCGCATTCATAAAGTCGTTTCAATAGCGCAATTAAGGAAGATATAATTTACGAGCAAAGTTCATTTCAGTTGATGTGATTCTGATTACGTAATTACCAACTTTAACAAATGCAGTTTTCAACTTGAAATTCAGTGTACTTGAGAATATAAATTTTTTACCACATTAAGTTTCGAAGTTAGTGAGTTCGGCGGCGTAAACGTTACACGTCCCGATGATAATTTTCAACAATAAAAAGAACTACATGAGCAAAAAATCGAATACAATATACCAACTTGAAAGAGACTCTGGCACGAAATGCAATTTATACAAATTGAAAAAAGGAAAATCTCTAACCACCGACAGTACGAATAAATAAAAAATCGAGTGAATGAGAACACCGCGACTCAAATTAATGTTCGCACTCCTGTTGCAATGATAAGCATTTTACGACTGATAGGAAGTAAGTGAAAAGTTTGTGACGGAGCGGTTAAAAATGATGGAAAATCTCCAACTTTTTAAGTAAAATTTTCGATGAAATATCGCGATAATGTTCATAGCTTGATGGAGTTCAAGTGGTGGGTGTAACTTTGACCTGAAACTCTGTCGATTTGTGTTTTCACATTCGCACAAAAACAACAAACTCACTTTTCAGTAAACTTCTCCTGTTTATCTGCATAAATGCTGTTATATTTAAAACAAATGATCCTCTTTTGTGAAGCAGACATTGTATGGCCACTTTTACAAATGGCATGAATTTAACTGAAAAATTCTCCTGGATGTTTTAAAAAGTATTTAATTGCAGTACTGAAGTCTACACATTCAAGTGCATTGTTATGAACTTGTATGCATCACTTGTCTTGAATTATTCCCTCACTTCCTTCAGCAGGAAATGTAATTACGTTCCGGTAAACGGGAATCTACAAGGTAAGTATTCATTTTAAGTAGTAAGCTTTCTATACGCATACACAAAAGCTCCTAATGGGAAAATCTTGTCAACGGCTTGCCTTTCTTCAATTCAGATAGAAATTAGAAGTGTTAATCCACCGAATAGTTCAGGTACATACAAAGTAAAAACTTTAAATGCGAATCTGACGAGAAATTAAAGCAAACTAACTCTTCTACATTTACTGAGATAAAGTTATATCGAAAAGTGCACTACCTAAATGACCGTTTCAAAGTTTACTCCACTGCATTAACAATAATTGCAACATACAGCCGGAACTTGGGTTATTATGATCTTGTACTTAATATTAAAACAACACTCTGTTAACTCGCAAAGTGAAGTTCTAACTGATTCTATTAAACATCACAAGACCAACACGTATTCTGCTAAGTATCTTTAGAACAAGCCACTGTTTAACTAAATAACCAGAAATAATATTACGTGTGTAACTCCACATTAAACTTGCAGTGATGAGACAGCAATGACGTTCAATTTACATAAACTCATGGTAGTTTTAGATGGCTAAAAACCTCAATTTTTAATTTATTACAAAAATTTGTAATGCGAATGTTTTCATTCCCTATTCAGTGCTTTTACGATCACATTCATTAAATATACTCATAAATTTATGGGTTTGTGCACATTTTTCTGTCCTTCCTTTTATTAAAATTTGCGTGGAAGGAGATCAATCAAAGTGTTCGTAAATTAATTTTTAAACTTCTGATTCTTCGAAACGCTTCATTTTAAATTCGCTAAAAAACAAAATTCTATGGCACATAATGAGATTTTTTGTGGCTTCGTTACATTTTAAAACAGATATGTAATTTTTAGCTTGTCGTGTTTTATGTAAATGCAACATGTGGTGCTAAAGATAATTAAAAAGCAGTGTGTGAAAATTTAAAATGTAATTTGGACGACATCATTAGCAATTGTAAGTTAATTATGAAGATAAATATTCATGTTTGTGTACGCTAAAAGCATTGTTTTAGTAAACAAAAGTTTATTAAGGAGACTTGCATTACATAATTGAGCATCTTAAACTAAACTACCTGTACGTGAATCCAAAAAAATGTAAGCTAAAAAGTTACAAAATGTAATTTTCATTTGATCGAATTAGAAGGTATCAATTCCATATTTGATTTGCTGTATTTTTTTCGATTTCCTCCGCACTTTCCTTTCTCATTCCTGGCATGGAGTCCTCGTAAAATAAAAAATAGAAAAACAAAAAGGATACTTTTCGTATTGCAGATTTATAAAACTATCCAAATCTACAAACCAAATGAGAATCACACCTAGAATTACAATGAATTTAATTTAGATAAAATTGAATTAATTTAGCATTTCAACTCATTCATTTGGAGTTTGCGAACGCGCTACTCATGACCTTTAACTGAAATTAGACCCATAAGCATCAGGAATATGGTTATCATATATTTAGGTTTACAAAACAAAAATTGTTCGTTTATTTCATTAAAATCTGAAAATGTAGCATAAACTGATGATTTTAGAGGTGCTTCCCCGTTTATACAAAGAAATTGTTTTTAGTTTGAATATGAATGTAAACATTATGGCATAATAAATCTAACAAGAAAACGCTTTGTCGTTGCTTTAAGTGAAACATTACAATTTCTTGCACGAGACCAAAACTGAGGTCTGTTATCTGTCTGTAGCGGTTGCTTCAGTCATTATTAAGAACCGCAATTGAAATTATTACAGAAAATAATCACAAGAACGTTCTTTGTAAAATAATTCGGTTGTATGCAAGAAAATTAGCTCAAAACGTGACTTTTAAACTATAATAATAATTATCACGCAACAAAGTTAGGAAAATAAAAGAAGGTAAGTATAATAATAAATTTAGTGCTTGCGTGTTGTCGCAAAAATTCCAAAGAAAGTTAAATTATGTCAAAGCTTATTATACAAAAATAACTGTTATTAAATTAGCTTCGTCTCTCTTTTTTAGGTCCGATATGTTACAGATGCTTGGTAGTCGCATCACAAAATGTGGATCGTTTCATTTTCTGCATGCAGCTCGCATATTAAAAACTTCCCGGTGCACACCGTAATGAGAAAATTCTAAATGTCAGCTCCAATATGTCATTAGTTAAGGTCCTCGTAACGGTCTTCTGATAATGAAGAGTTTGCGCTGCAAATTCAGAGGCTGCCTAATTATCAGACGCTCGTCGGAAACTAGCGGTCCGCATGTAAACACCTTCATTATATGAGCACCGTGCTTTGTGAAATATCGTGGCTGAAGGGTGCCGTAAAAGGTTAATAGGCAACCTCCGGGAGCCCGTAACAGGTCTCACGAGACGAGGATTCGCGGCATTTACTTCTTACACGCCGCTGCATAAACGATCCAAATCGGGTGAATTGTTCGAAGGGTTGTTGTCAGCGCCCCCTGCTATATCACATAGAGGAGTTTGATTGAAAGCAAATACGGCTCTCAGATATGATCCCCACCCCCCGTTTTTTCAACAGGGATTTCATTAAGATTCCAAAAACCAGCATCGAGGATGCTTCATTATCGACGATGGTATCGGTTTAATGAGGTGTATTTCTTAAGCGATTTGCTAAGGATCGAGCAACCAATCAAAAACAAAAAACTTCATAGATAACGGTTATCGAATCATTCCGAGGAACAACGAGGCGATTAATTTTAAAATTTCAGAAAAAGGAGAAAGAGGAAGTCGGGTAATTGCGCGTTCGTTTGTCGTTAACGTTCTTTTTTGAACAAGTTGCTCTGATAAGAGCTCTTGCTCAAAAAACAATAACTGTAATAAAAGAGAGCTGAAGATCAAAAAATTTCACAGCTGATGTTCTTTGGAGATATGCTAACAATTAGAAGCCACGCACGTGTACCCACATGTGTTGAACGCTTTTTCACAATTTTTTAGACTTTCTGTCGATCCTATTTTCCGTCTTCCTCGACTAGTTGATAGATCCCTCTTTTAAAGTTGCCAACTTTCCGACAATACGTGGAATAAATCATGATCTGATCGCGTTACCATCTCCATTTTTTGTCATTTTGCGTCCATTACTTCTCAACTTACTATGCACTGAGTTTTTTATGTTTGTCTTATAATCAACACTCGCACGATATTATCGGCTTAATGATGTGTCGCAGTTCCCTACCCGAATTGATACGTAAACGTAACAAAGAAAATCAATAAGAGACTGGTCACGCGAAAGGTAAAATCGCCGCTTAACATGGATATAACCGAGGTTTGTTTTCATGCATAAGCAACCTTCGACACCCATCACGACAAACACAAAGTAAATACTCACACTTGTCTCAAAACAAGCCTACCCATCATAAACAGTTTCGTTGAGTAAACATAACATCTCTTCATGTAACACCGAGTGTTCCATGTTGAATTGTCGTCACCCTTCAATGTCGCGTGCGTGCCATTCCCTCCGATGTGTTTCTTGCGTGTTGAGCTCTGATTTGATTTGAAAGAATGAAATTGGAAGTTCATCTGCTGTGCGTATTCATCAGAGAGAGCGCTAGGCGGGTGTAACGACGCCTCGTAATTTCTGATTCTTTTTCCGGGGAAATTATGACGGCGAAAAGGCGTGACAACCGATCTACACTAATTTTATTTACGGTAATATCATCCTTTTGTGCAGGATTAAAAAGACGGCACCACGCTGCTATGCGTGCTTGCCTATTAATTTGCAATGGCGCGCTATGAGCAACGTTTTAAATTTAAATAAAACGCTTTGCAGGGTGATACAGCCTGGTTCTTTCCACTAAATTTCAGCATCAAATTTCCTAATTAGAAATCGTGAGCAAAAAACAAATTTTCGAAAAATGGAAATAAACTGTCGTGGTGGAATATGTTAAAAATGGTGGAAGCGCCTAAATATGAACACTGAGAATGTGGTTTACCTCGTTAAAAAGAACACCATAAAATTTAATTGTTGTTAGGAAATAAACAGTCAGTACTTATTTATGTACAGTATGTCCCCGGATTGAGTTCACAAGAGGAAAAAAAAACGT
This sequence comes from Gnatocerus cornutus, assembly GCA_029298725.1. Lineage (NCBI taxonomy): Eukaryota > Metazoa > Arthropoda > Insecta > Coleoptera > Tenebrionidae > Gnatocerus > Gnatocerus cornutus. The sequence goes on from CM055514.1 coordinate 6,520,084, forward strand.
TATTTTTCATTTTACAAAAAAATGACAAAGGAATAATATTTTTGCTAAATTTAAAATAAATAAATCTTTAATTAAAACTTTAATATTATCAAGCTGGGTTCTTAAAATCGAAAAAAACAAAAAATAACGAAGAACTTTTTTATTTTTAATTTTGCAAAAAATGTCAAAGGAATGAAATTTGTTCCTTAACTCAACCAATTTCCACTATTTGATGGACCCATTATCTGTTTTAGCACATAGTTCAATTCTAACTCGTAATTCTTTAAGACTGTTTCGAATTTTCTCGATTATTGTTAAGGATGCAATTGCAATTTTTTTCCAATTTTTTAATACTTACACATTATTGGGTAAATTTTTCTTTAATCTTTAACGCACTATTTGATATTGCGAATGCACAGCCTGTTGTTATTTAAACACGATAACAAAATTTAATAAATAAAAATAATTAAAAAAATAATTTGAAGAGTACAAACTAATAATTTTGAAATTTTAATTGCAGATTTATCTGTTTTGAAATAAGCAAAAAATGTTATTCCTTTGAAATTTGTTTGTAAAATGGAAAATAAACTTTTTTTCCCTCTTGTGAACTTAATCCGGGGACATACTGTATATGTATCAGTATTTAGTGTAAAGACACTTGACTGCTGCAAACTGCATCAAAATCCCCGAATTCTGAGTGTTGCAGAGTAACTATTAAGTTCAGTTGTAGGTGCACATCGATTTAAAAGATGATGAATACAAAAAGAGCTTTGGACCTGCACAAGGTCTTACCTAGTGCTCTTGCATGTGTGAGGACCTAACATTGTGTTTATAATAACTTATATAAGAACGATATTCTCCAGTTTAAAACATTGCCGTTGGCTTTGAACAAGCATGAACATGAGCCACTTTTTGCAGAATGAACTTTAATAAATTTAAAACAATTTAAAACTTGCTGTTGTATATCTGGTTCCATACCCTAAAGAAAACAACGATTCGTTGTTTATGAAAACTTACCAAGTTATTATATTCTCCATTTTCGCTGTTAATTAACACAAAGAGTAAAAGCAAAGTAAATTCACCTCGTCTGTGATTCATCTAGTCTGTGGTTGGTTGCCCACGACGTCAGCGTCGTGATGACCACCTCTTCTTCTGTTCACTTTAGTTGTCACAAAATCACTCCACTCACTTTGAGTTCAAACTCAACGAAAAAATTGTTTCTGGGCAGTGGCATAGGATAGCTTTGGGGTACCCAAAACAAAGAATTTTCGCCAAACCGTACCACTTCGGACACCATCAAATATGTTCGGTTTGACTGTCAATTCAAAGTTACAATAGACTCTCGATAATTCAAACCACGGTAACTTTAATTTCTCGATAATTTGAAGTTTTCCCGGTCTCCTCGATTTTTCTCGATAAACTGAAAAATTTCATTGCATTTTGGTTCCCTCGATTTTGAAATGAAATCGAGAACTTTTTTCTCGCCAACACTCTAAAATTTAAATGTTTTCCTCCCAAACTCTCGTTAATTTGAGATTCCTCGCATGGGCCTACAAAAAAAAAAACAGAAAACAACGGTAAAAATACCGTTGCTTTAAAATCGAATTTTACATTTTTTGACTTTCGCTTTTTAATAAAAGGTCACTGAAGCGCCATAAGTTCTACAAAGAATACGAGTCTTTCAATTCATTAAATCTGCGAAATTAAAAAAAAATTTAGCAAAAGAGTTCTAAATTTTAGCATCCACTTTATCGATGATTTTGAAAAATAAAGATATAAATAGCTATGTACATAATTAAAATAAACTTTTAATCAATCTTCCGTTTATTTGAATTTTCTTCTCTCTTTCTCTCGATTATTTGAATAACACTATACAGGGTCTATCAGAACTAGCGGACCAAAATGAAACGATGTATTCACAATCTTCTGGGAATAATTGGAAAAATGTTTAAAAAAATCCATCTTTAATAGTGATCAGAAAATGAACAATTTAAACTAACAATCGTGTTGCTGATGTTAAGTTACCTGAAAATTAGCTTTTCCTGCTTTATTTGTAACTATGGATGCATCTTAAATATTTTTGCATTGTTGTTACACTGACGTAATTTTTTAGGTGACGTCTTCTCATAAAAATTGACAAGTTTATTTTAAGACCAACAAAATGAAATAATAAACTCAAACTTTAAAATTAACAGAATCCGAAAAACAGATTAGTAAATGAATACAGAAATAACAAAAATGAATGAATAAGCGGTATAAATTTGAAAAAATAGGTAAATAGTTTTTAAAGTAAATGTTCAAAATTTCTTCCTTCCACTTGAATGCACAGAGCAGCTCTTCTCAGTAGACTTGCCCTAGCATTACTGACCATTTCAGCTGTTATTGAAGCAAATGCTTCTTGAATGCGGTTTCTTAACACGTTAATATTTTCAGGCATATTTCGGTACACCAAATTCTTGACGTGTCCCCAAAGGAAAAAATCTAAGGGCGTAAGGTCTGGCGACCTGGGGGGCCAACGTCTTGGGCCTCCGCGGCCTATCCATGCATTAGGAAATCTAACATCTAAATGGTTCCTAGTTACATTTGCAAAATGTGCTGGGCATCCATCATGCTGGAACCAAATATTGTTAATGTCAACATTTCTTAATCTTTGTAGAGGAATATTGTCTAGCAGCATGTCCAAATCATCAACTAAAAAATTTGTATAAATTTGGCCGTTGAGTCTGGCGGGAAATTCGTACGGGCCAACCTGAAAGAATGTGATGTTTTATAATTGCGTATAACTTGTTCTCAAAACAATTTACTATGGCGTTCCCAAAAATTCCAGCCCAAAGATTGACAGAAAATCTTTGCTGGGGATTACTTTGCCTGAAGACGTGCGGATTATCTCGCCCCCAAACATGAAAATTTCTTTGATTGAAAAATCCATCTTTTTGAAAGCAAGATTCGTCTGTAAACAATATGCTTTTGACGAAGTTCTCATTTGCTTCATGTTCCCGCAGAAACCAAGTACAAAACTCCACTCTTAGAGGATAATCTTCCGGCGTAAGACATTGCACTTTAGTATAATGAAATGGGTGCATTCGTTCGTCTTTAAGAATACGTTGAACAGAAGAGGTGGACATTTCAAGATTTCTGGCCACAATACTAATGCTCGTTTCAGGTTCCTCTTCAAAAATCTCAATAACCGCTTCCTCGTTGTCCACGGTTCTCGCAGTTCTTGGGGCACCCCCAACCTCCCTTCTGCATACTTTTAAATTACCAGATTCTCTTCCTCTCTGTACTAATCTTAAAATAACATTTCGGCTAGGCTGTTCCCTATTTGGAAAACGAAGTGCGTATTGCTGGATAGTAGCTGTTGCACTGCGATTACACTCTCCATACAACAAGACCATATCAAAATATTCTTCCGGGGTAAACATAATTAATTATTAAATACAATGAAACCACAAATCAACGTTTGGAATGACTGTCTAATTGTCAGAAATACTTTGTTATGACATAACAGTCAATTATTTTTTGCAACAATTAAATAGGTTTCTATGGTAAAAAATATATGTTTTAAGGTAATTTTACATCTACAACACGATTGGTCAATTAAAACCGTTCTTATTTTAAAAGCCAACAAGAATGGATTTTTTTAAACAATTTTCTCTTTATCTGCAGAAGATCATTTATCCATGGGATGATTTTGGTCCGCCAGTTCTGATAGACCCTGTATTTTAAACCCTCAAACTTTTTGTGAACTTTTTCCCTGGTCTTTTAAGTTTCAAATTATCGAGAGTCTACTGTACCAACTCACGTGGATTGACATAAATTAATGATTCTTCTGTTTATTCTTAATTAATTATTATATTAATTAGTTATTTTCGTCTTCTCTTTCTTATAAAGATATTTTTTTTAACCGGTTTATCGCATTTTCCTAACTTCAGTTCAATTTCAAACCATGAACCAGGTCGAGGTTTGCCGATGGTATACGAAGCGGATTTTTTGATTTGGTGCGATTTTTGTGGTGAATTTTTGTATGAGTTGAAAGTGTTTTTGGAGTGGAGAGTGTTTTTAGACAGTTTGGAGCTTTGGCAATAATACGTGTGTTTAGAATGGCCTGGAGAGGAAACTGCACTGGTGTTCTAGCGACAAGGTAAGTTTTAAAATTTGTGAGGTTATATTCCAAACCATTTAGGCGTTTTACTATTTCCACCACTACATCAACAATCTTTCGCTCTATTTGTCTAGTTGTTCACATTATTTTAAGTATACCAAACGAAAAAATGATTATTTGTATTTTTATAATATAAAAAAGCGAAACATTTCTGCCAAGTGAAGTCCGAACTGCATTCAAAAGATGGCGCCACCAAAGCAGCTTTTTCAAGACCAACTCTATCCGTATAAGAGGCCTGTTCGCTCCCTATTAAAACGGGTTCCCGTCTAGCAAGCCATGGACGTGCGGATTGTGGCGTCACCTACCTGCTAATTCGAATAACTAAATCATCAATCTCTGCTGTCAATCATTTTCCGAATCGTAATTCATCGTTTTGGTGTCTTTAAGTTCCTCTTTTGTGGTTACCAGCATTTCTCATCTTACAAACCAACCCTTCCTTGCATCCTCCTGCCCACGGACTTGCTTTGTCTTCGTTGCTTCCTGTTCTGGACTCCACTTGACCTTGATGCCGCAGTTTAGAAGAAACGGTGGGTGCTGTGCGGTGTGCGTCTCGTTCATTTTCATTTAGAGGGGTTGTTGATCGAGTACCTCGCCTTTTTTTCACTTTGGCCAACGCGGTTTTAACTATTGAGACCGAATTTCTTTGATCTCCATGGCATAGCATCACCCGACTACCTTCCACGGATTGTTTCTTATTAAACGGTATCACTTTGTGGAACGCTTGCGCTTTATTGTAGAAAATCTCATGTATCCGTCGATTACTACCCCAAAATCTTCGCGGAGTCCCGCGCAGGGGGTTCTGTTGGTACTTCCGCACCGATAGGGGCTGTCAGACTTTCTCTTTGAACCCGCTTCACGCGCCTAGCGTAGAGAGTCATCATGCGTTCCCAATAATAGCGTAAAAGTGCCTATTTTCGATAAACAGTGCAACTACTGGCGTAATTGACAAATTAACATAACCTATTTGTCCCGTTAGTGACAATGACTGTCCCAGTAGTAGTGGAAAATTTCACAAGACGGCGCCACAATCCGCACTTTTTGACAGGAACTTTTAAAAGGCCCGAGCGGGCAGGCCTCATAAGGATATAGTCGGCCTTGAGCTTTTTGAAGGTAAATTTTTAGTAAACAGATTATTAATTTTTTGTTCTTAAGACCCTTAATATCAACATTTTTTTACATAACAATTCTCAAACAAGTAGGGGTCTTTAAGTCTTTAGATTCATTCCCTTGTGCCCAATTAAACTCTACTATGTCCTCTTCTTTAAATTTCGCTATTTTTTATCAATTTTTTTTAACACTTTTAATAATTTCAAAAAAGTTGTTTGACCTGACAACAGGTTTGTTTAACAATTTCATAACACAAATAGTGTTGCATTATTAATTACATAATTTTTTAGATATAACAATAATTTGAAATTCAACAATTCGTATTGACCAAAACTTAAAATCTTACATTAGATTCTGAGGTTACTTCAAAAGGAAACAACTGACGCTCTTAATATTCATTAAAATTGATAGTACTTAAACCACCAACTTGTACTTGAATTCATTTGAGCGAGTCCAGAAAGTGTTTCATTGTGCCTTCACTGTTATTATTTTCTCAGAGACCTCGAAATATGGAAACTTGTTTACATATTTCATATTCATGACGCTATAAAAACGTCTTGTCTAAAATTTTAGTAGCTAATAAACGACTTAAAACTTTTGAAGCACACTATTTAATAAACACTGTAATTTGTTTACTTTATTAGGATACCTAAAAGTTTTTTCTGTGGTTTGTATTTGGTTTAAATCCTTGGATCAAAATATCCTGTAGTTATATTTCTGCAATGCGACTAAAACTAGAAATACTACACTCGTCATGTACTTATTCCGTCGTTGTATTTCTACGCTCAACTTCCGGATCCATTACTTCAAATGCTATTATAAATTAGAGAATGTAAACGTAAACACTAATCCTGGTGCAGCACTAGCTGTATTTCTGCGACAAGTTGTACGTCGTATTCATATAAACCTATACAGAGCCACGAATTCTCATATTTACCGAGAGTCCTACATTTTGCACCGCATTAACTTTGTATATAGAGAATAGTCGTCTTGGGGAATATATTATTGCTGTATCTGCGATAGAATAAAATTATTTGAGCAAAGTCAGCATGAAATTGTAATATCTTAATTATGAACAATAATAGACGAGCAACTATCGATTTTCTTCGAGCACTAGGTGCTAAAAACGCAGTAAACCATTCGCAACACGGTACATTTTTAAAGGCGGTGATAGTTGCGCTAGATAACGGCATAAAACGATCTTCTTGCACATCACCGTTGCTTTATAGATCATAAAACGTGACAGTAAAGTTTGAAACTATCGATTTCATTGAGATGGCTAGGAATCGGCCGTCCTCAGAGCCTCCGGGGGATAAAAGGAATTGATATTGATAACACAGCTACGAAAACTTCACACATGTTTGTTGCACCAATTTTGCATAAGATGTGTTTTTATACAGTTCAAGTTCCTCGCTTTGAGAATTACATTATTTTTTGGACCCTTTTATCGTCCTCAACTCTCTGTCCGACAATTTGAACTCCATCTTGTTGTCGCGGTAAGCTAACGGGTTTTCAGACTCCCTCTCCTTCAAATCCGCTTTTAGCTCTTTAGTACTAACTTCGTCAATCCGTTTGCCTTGGCCATAGAAAATATCTTCAGTGTATACTCGGTCCTTCCGTCGATAAGTCCCGTGAAGCTGCAAAAATCTTTCAATATACTCTCCAGCTCGCCAAAAGGACACGCACAAAACTGACCTTATCCCAATAGTCGATGTTGAAAGCAAAGTTCACGTGGAAATATTGATGATGGTTGTCGTGAAAAATGGCATCAGGTTGCCACGGTTGCCACCAATATGCTTTAAAATTCACCCCCGAATGATCGATGATTCCGTGGTAATACGTATACAAGGCTACTCCGTAAAAAGCAACTAAAAAATAATTAAGAAGGAAACAGTTGGTTCAACTTTCGGCGCTATTCATCTTACTCCAGTGCGTCGGAATGACGAACAAAGGCAACGTGAGCGTCAACTGGATATGAAGAGCCTCGATGGGGTGGATGGCGGTGACGGAGAATGCTGTAGGCTGTTTGTACTTGTGATGGAGCTTGTGAAAATGCTTGTACAAGAATGGAAGATGGTAAATTCTGTGCAGCCAATATGTTACATAATCCTAGAGAATGAAATCAATATTAAAAATACATGAAATTCCTTCTTGCAATAAAACAACATTTTAATTTCACCTTTCGACAAACTTCAAGTTTTCTATTTATTTTAAGTTGCTCGTTATCGACATTAAGATTGATAAAAAGCAGTTTGTGGCTATTGAACAAGTTCCAGATACTTCAAAGCGAAAGCTCAAACATCCTGTAAGTACACTGTTGTTCTTTTCTTTTTACCAACCCTTTACTACTTAATTCATTAACAACATCTAAAAGGTAAAGTCGAAGTCAGAATGGACTTTCTGAAGAAACTTAGAGAAAATGTATAAATACCGCAGTAGGTATTAGCAAAGCAATGGTCGTCGATTAGCGAAACTGAAAGCCCCTAGAAGACATTCGCAAGGGGATCAACCCTCCTTCAGCTTACCAGCTAATGGATTTAATTGTTATAGCAAGCATGTCAAAGAAATTTATGTTTGGTGTGAGGTGAGGGTGCAAAGTTCTATTCAATTATTATTATTATTGTGGCAAGGTAAGAACGGAATATTTAATGACAGTAATGGGTGAGATTTTATGTAGATTTTCCGCTATTGAATATTTTATTAAAAGGCGAAAAGCTTTATTTGAAGAACAGAACATTATTAAAGATGAATAAGAGCAAAAGTAGCAAACAAAATTAAATAATAATAAGCGATGCAACTAGGAGTTTGGACTGGTCAAGAGAGAGGGCTTTAATAACAAACAACAAAATTTAATCTTGCTAAATGCTCCATATTTTGAACAAACTAGTGGGAGCAAAAAATATAAACGATAACAGAATAATTTCAAGAGAACTGAGCCCATGTTTGCATCAATCGAAAGTCGTAAAGTGTATCCTTAATATAAACCTCTACATCGTCTATTGTGGTAAAGCTACTCTCTTTTCGACACTTTTCACAGTATTTTTCTATTGTGACGAAGACACCTACTTTAAAAGTAAATTTCTTCCTTTGATAAAAATTTATTCCGACTTCTACGGAAAAGAAACTGTGTTAAAGTGAGAGCCACAGTTTTATAAACCGATACTTTAACACAGAAGCTACTGTAAAGACATTATTGTCACAGGCATCATGTGCCTTATTCAAAAGCTCCTTTGAAATGTGATATTGTGGCGAAGGTATTGAAATTAACATCGCGTTGCAGAACAACAATGTCAATGTTATAATGTGCATGTCGCCGCAGTTTTAATTACCTGATAGATAAATATGACCGCCCACTGAACGAAGAACCACAGCCATCCATAATCAGCAACTTCGTAGTAAACAGTGCTGTAGCCACCATTAGCTATGTAACAAGAAAGTACAGCAGAAATGGACGCATTTAAGAACAGCGTAAAAGACCCCAAGAAAATCTCATGACGCTCCAACTCCGGCGGCAGGAATTTCTTCGGCTGGCATTTCCACTCTTCGGCACGGTCACGTTGGCGGACGTAGTAGTACCACTGGAAAACAAAGCGGAACAACGGTCAAACGATATTGCCGCCATGCATAGAAAAACAAGTCTTAAAACTTTATGACAGTCCCTTCTGTTTCTTTACCCAGCGACAAATGTTTATGCGTACACATAAAAAGCAATTTGCACCTCTTCCAGTTTATGTTTTCTTTTTACAAGCTTGATGGAAAAGCTGGGCATAAAGTTCGCGGTGAAATTGTAAAACATTGTATGAGAAGCAGGCGTTAAGGATAGGCAAGCGATAAAATTCACATCATCGACGCAAGTACTATTGCACCATTGGGGCTAGATGAGACACCTGCATGTACTGAACTTGTTTAAAATAGATAAGAATTAAAAGCAATGCTCTCGGAGGGATAGGAAGTTTTCCGGGGAAATCTACGTACGTGTAAAAATCCACCTATGACAAAGTACATAGCGTATGAAACTATAAGGGATGATACCCAAAAACTCCATAAATCTTTTAGACCGAGACATTCCAACGATATTTCTGACCATTTGAAAGGTGTGTTGTGGACTTCTTCAGTGGTGCCGTATCCTAGTTGTCGTCTGAGGTGTACAAAAATATTCACCCACTCTCCTGAAATGTGATATTAATTTATCGTTAATTTTTGATTAGTACTGTCCGCAGCTAAATCAATAAAGGATTTGTAGATTTAACACCTGCGAGCTAAGATTTGATTTGATAAGTGTGATAGTGATTAAACTATTCGTTCAAGACGAGTAATAATAGAAGAATAATTCAATCTTTTAGTATCTGTTGTTAAAAAATGGAAATGATTTAATTTAAACTAAATCTGGCTCTTGTGGCTGGTTAAATTTAGTTAAGAAAGTTAATGATAAATTAGCACAAAAAATTTACGATAAACGATAAGTAATACGAATCGTGTTAAAAAAAATAAAAGATTGAATTTTTACAAGCATTGAGTGAATTCGTTATACTTACATTGTATACCCTGTCTGAGTATAACAAAAGAAATATCTAATCGGTGCACTTCACATATAAGTATACAAATTGATAAAAAACTTAATAAATAACTTAATAAATCTAGATCGTGATTAATTACAGATAACATCTTTCCTGTCTAGAATAATTCTCTGAAATATTTTAGTATTTCTTGCTTATCAACATCAACGGATAAACGTAAAAATTAACTTTTTTCTTTTAAAAGTTTCTGTATCAGAGGTTTCGCGATTTTATAGAATGAGTATAGAAGAAGTTTTTATATTACTTGCATTGTCTCACGAGACTGCAGGCAGCTAAAGGTAGAATTCACTTCCAACTCTGTTTACATAATTTCAACTTCTTTGGAAATCCAATCTCACACAATGAATGAATAGAACAAACAAGTTTAAATTCGATATCTAGAAATTTGAATAAAAAACTCGTTTTTATTCATTTCACCTTTCAATCATAAATAAATTTCTTACATTAAAATATTTAATTTTAAATTAGACTACATATTTTCAACACATACCTTTAATAGAAATGCCCACTATAAAAACAGCCATCGTCGCTAGAGTTTTGCCAACACTCTCCGGTAACATTTTCCAATATTTTTGAATTGTGTCACTGTAATTTTCGGTCCATGTAACACCCATGGGATCTTTAATCCAACCATTTTGCTGTTTATTTTGGGACTTCTTCCTTCTACTACCACCCATTTTAACGGTTGGTAATTAACTACAAGGAGTGAAAATTCTGCGATCTTTATTTAGCAAACTCTTTATAAAAATGGTTTAAAAGATAATGTGTACTGAGTTCAAGTTCAGGTAATGACACTGGCACTCGTTTTTATCTGTGAACACCTGGACGTGTAATTCGATCTTATGAAAGAATGGAAATATGGAGAGATAGTAACCGTAAGGTTTTTTTCAAGTGGAAAAATTATTTCACATCAATTTTTGGTTTGGATTTGGAATGCAAGGACAAAAAGTACTTGGAATTAGAAGGTTGAATACAAAAGTTAAAATGTTTTATTGTTGTGTGATGACTTTTATTAAGCCGAGTATAAAATAAGAATCAAAAATTGAAATTGTAATAAAAAGTATACGTCCAACAAAGCAACTTTTTAATAAGCAACAATCTATGCTAAACTTGATCAAAACGAATTACGATTAACGTACATTTCAAATTCATTTTATTATTATTTTATTTGTACAGAACGCGACAAAACGTGCTAAAACGATAGTCTATAGTAATAACAACGACAAGTTGTAACATTTAGCTCTTGTTGTTAAAAGCGACATAAACAACTAAATACATGGGAGTTTAAAATAAAAAAAACTCAATTATCGAACGATTTTAATTATAACCCTAGAACATCCATTTAATCAAACACGGCTGTGATAAGGTAACGTTATTACGTAAATTTCTACTTGATTCTCTCATTAATTTCCATTACGTGCATAACCATTAAAAACATCAAATCACAACAGCTAACAAGCAATAAGCATCAAAGTGAACCAATTTCATTTTGTTGTGATCCATAATTTTAAACAAATTCATTATATTATATATTTTGTGTTGAAAAAAAAAATACTCACATAGAATTTGCCATAAATAAAAACAAACTCCAAACATACACTGCGGTCTAAAAATAACTACATTTGATTGTAAATATAAGTGCATAATGCCATTGTACGGTTATAAGAGAAATAATTCGATAATTTTCCAATTTAAATTTTAGGCTCTTAACAAAATATCCAATCACAAAAAAGTATGTACAGCACGCCATCTTCTAGAAAGTCTCTGAACAGAGCTGTAATATTTTGGACACGGAAGCTCGCAATGTCGGTTAGTGGGGAGCTAGTGATGATACACCACAGATGTCGCCCTGAAAATAATTTCTCATTTTCTGTAAAACCAATAGATGCCACGCTGTGACAAAATTTAAATTGCTTCTACAAAAGTTCATAAAAAATAAAATTAACGTTTTCGTTTTATTACAATTTTTTTAATAAGACATTATTCTGAATTTTAATGTGCGCACATGGCAGAACAATTGTATTGTTTTCAAGCACTCTTAACGGTTACCTAGAGAAGCTGCAAAGCAGTAAAATTGGATTTTTATTTTATAATGTGAAATGTTTTTAACATTCCAAAAACTAATGCCTGTTTTACGCTTTCTGATAGTCTTTAATTTTTTTTATTTTCTATGGAGAGACAGAATGTCAAAAAACCCCTAAGGAATCGTCCTCCAAAGCTCCGCGGTTCTTTTGACTACTGTCACTGCAGTAACTTATACAACGCGAGATCGGCCACTCGTTCCATATATGTCGGAAAAAACTGGAAAGAGCCTTGTCGAAAGGAAGCCATCAATCCAAGCATACCACAAACGGAAATTCACCAACAAAAATCGTATTCCCAAAACGTCGAACGACCAACTAAGTGCGTTAATAATGCATCGAGCGGCAACATTGATGAATGTCCGTCGTTTAAAGGCTCGCAGTCTGAACCGTCTAATTTACATGTTAAGAAGCGCCGCCTCGCATAACGAATTCTGCAGAGGTTGTCTTCGATGGTTGACGTCAAGACAACTGCCATCATCACAATGGAACATCATTCATGTGCCCTGCCTCGTCCTGTCGCTGCTGATAATAAGCAATGTAAATGCTGGGGGCTTCGCGTGTGCGACGCGCGTTTATTACGCACCAATACGCGGACGTGTGCCATTTAAAGGTAACAACGGACTAGGTGTGGTCAAAACCAAGATATGGCACAAGGGAGAAAAAGTTCGGACACCAAATGGTCACGACTTATATGGAGAACAATGAAAAAGAACCAAAGACCGCATGCAACTGCACCTGCAGGGAAAGAACTTTACGCAAAATGCTTTAGGAGATTGCCAAATGCAGCAAAGAAAGACTTTCTTAGGAACTTCCACTTCTATTATGCTACGTGAACATAAAGACGATATTATCACACCTACGATCTTCTAGGTACTTAAATCTAGTATAGTTTTCATAGCTCCTTGTTTGAACTAGTAGTACTCTAGGGCAAGCTAAAATTTGGTGTACATATAAGACCCAAATCCTCTACGACGAGGTACCATGACGAATATGAACAATGGACTGTTGAATATAAAGCCATTACCATTATATATGGTTATGCAGTGTCTGTACCTTTGTAGTATCGGGAGCAGGTCGTTGTATAGATGCCGCCACATTCACCAAACGATCGTGTTTTACATCAAAGCTTGACAATACAGCTTTGGTCGACTTGAATTTATTATGAATTCTGATTTCCCTTTAAGGAAAGGCGAATGACAAAGAGCTACTTACAATTAAGCAATTTAATTAACTGTCAGACGTGATTTGAATAACTAATTTATTACCTTGAAAACGACATTATCACTTTAATGAAAAATACTGTTGGTCTTGATAACATACACGACGAGCTTTGTTATTTATGGCGGCTTGTTAAAGCTTTCAAATCCGATTAAAGAGTGAAGCAAAAAGTGTTTAACTTATTTTACAAAGGCACAATCATCCCATAAGAAAAGTACAGATGTTCCTAGAAACATTCTGAAGCGTACCCAGTTGAAAAAAAATTGTATCCTTCGTTTCATCACTTTTTTTAAAATGCATAACATGTATTATTATTTATGGAATAACAACAGTATTTTATCTTTCCAGTACCCACCATGTAATTTTCATCGCAATTACAGTACCATTTCAATGGAAATAATAATAAATAATTACAAAATAATGTATACATTCGTGAAGCTTACGTGCAAGTTAAAAGTCTTCACATTGTTTTTTTAATTAATTTCATCACTTACGAAGGTACCTACGCATCACGAGTTTAACGGTGTTAATACGGAAGGCTTGTAACGTTTAATTAAATTCAGATTAGTTATGAACGTATTCTTCCCATCACCGTTTTGTTGTGAATTAATAAACAGTTTTTCAAAATTAAATTACATGATGCAAGGATAAAACGTGATGAAAGTGGTTTTTATTATTGATTCTTGTTCCGTTTGATTTTCATTAAAACTTTGAGAGTTGTATAACTATCAAAAAGAGTAAATGAAGAATTCATAAAACGAAAAATGCGGCTACTTAACTTAATCCTAATATGTTAAACCGACAGTGAATTAGCATCAAAGCCAACGCAGAAAGAAAAAATAGGAAACGCTTGCGTGTAGAAGGAAAAATGTATTATTTTGAATTTGGAAGTATATTTGTTGATTCAAATTCACAGTAGGCATTAGAAAATATATAAATAATTACAGCATTTCATGAATATGTAACATATCATGCAACAAACATAAATATTTTACCAACAATATTATTTTAACAAGCAGGGCTTATCAGAAGCACGGCAGATGCATGTCGCACGAAATTTTTATTAATTTCTATATTTTCATTCAAAATATTTTAATTTTAATTTAATTCTATTTAAAAAAAATAAAATGCATGTATAGTTATGTAGTGACCTTTCTTATAAGGTTACTTTCGATAAATAATATAGGGCGCTTTTGACATTAAAAGTGGAAGCAGCTATAAGTCGGTACTGTTTGAATGGAGCTTTTTGTTGTTTACGATTACTGATATAACTTTATTTGTCATATCAATTAAAAGCAAATTGCAAATGAATTATCATGTAGCACTTCACATAAAGGTTTAATAAATTACGGAGCGTTTTGCAATAAATCAATGAATTACGTGGGGGATGTCGTAGTGAAACAAAAAGAACAAACATGTGTTGAGCTCTCTTATTACAATAATTGTCATGCAAATGTGTCCCACACCCTGCACCGAACGAACGCTGAACAAAAACACATTAATAAAATATATGACCTGATTAGAATATATGTGCATGTTAGGTGTGAGAATATATGACAGGAAGTTGACTATAAATCAAAAATAAACTGTATATCATTGCTGATAACATGCATGTTTATTACTTGTGGGGCTATTATGAGAGAAAGGTATTAATTAAAACATAACAAGCCCACTGTTAATTACAGTGCCTGTATACATATCCATAACATTAATATTCCAGGCAGACTAATTAACAGATTTAATTATCGTAAATTATGTTATAACCAATTCTACAAGTATCGTATTATTCATGTGTTTGCGCTCGAATTAATTTCAAATGATATAGATTTTACATCGGACATATTCATCACGTCATTTTTCAAAATAATTAATGCGCTACCGGATTAGACCAGTTCTATATTATCTGTTTTGCTATGACATCAATCATCAGAATGCTGGTTTCAAAAGACAATAGAAATTAACCGCCAGGTGTGCAATTTCCACAGTTGCACCATGACACCGCTTTTGATAAAATCTTTAAATTAAAAAGTTCAGCGACTAAATTTTCTCTGCTAAGTTTACCAACCACTGAATCACAACTTGCCTCGAGAACTTTGTTCCTGACACCAGACCTTTAAAAGCGCTCATCAAATTATTTTTTTGCCGCATCTAATGAAATTGCATTGAATTTACTCAAGTGAACGCAGATAATATAACAAAAGGAATGGCAATAATAACACGAATCCTCCAGGGGATCAGAAGATCAACCTGGATGTCTCAAACAGAGTTATTACTTAGTCAGAAATTCCTTTTTAGTGAATTCTTCAAGTGGAAACTAATTGCTTGATGTTTATTCTCTGCTAAGTCTGCTGAAACTCCCGCAGGTGTTGTGTTTGTAAATTACTTTTAAATAAAATACAATCTAGGTGCTACATTTAAATTTCCATCCAAGTTTCCTTCAAGACGGGTTCGCATCTCGACTGGTTTAACCGTTACAAACATAGAGGACTCTACCTTTGTTACCTAAGGCACAGTCGAACATTTTCAGTTTCTCCGTTTATTTAGGCTAATTGCACCATTTGGGGTGACACGCAAATGCGGGCGGCAAAGAAAAATGCTGTCCTATTAAATTTCGACAGCTATCTGGACTCCCCCTAATTTGTTTCATTTCGTAATATTGAGGGGCCAGATCAAACGCATTAATCTCCATGAAAGGCAGTCATAATTTCCTTTCAAATGATAAAGACATCCATTTATCAAACGTTGTTATATAAATTATTAATAACGCGTCAAGAACTGCAAATGATTTCCGTAGTTTAGATCATAAATAACGGCGCATTTGCATTTTGAGTGGAGCTTGGTTTCGTAAAATTTTTCTTACACGCTCACCAGAAACAATTCGTTGTATGCACTACTTGTTGCACACGTTCTTTGATCCTGCGAGGAATTCTGATGGTGGAAAATATACCACTTCTTGACTTGACTTCACGTTTACACGTCAAAGATCTATTGCACGAAGAGATGAAGATTTCCATGATTTTGCCGACTAGCAAATTACAAAAAATGCAAGTCCTTCAGATCTGATTTTAATGTGTCTTTTTCTTGTAATTCTACACTAATCAGGCAGCAAAACTCGGTTCTCGGCTTAATTACCGTCATTATGAAAATGGCAGACAACTGTTAACAAATAGTCAATGTGAGATAGTACGGAATTAACTCAGACATATGTAAATGGGTTTTGTTTTGCAAAGTTTAACTAACACAGTTCGGTTTGATGAGGTTTATAAAAACTGGTTCCATAACACGAGGTAAGAAAGTGTCCATTTTTAACTCAGTTTGTAATAATAAATGACGGTTGGCATGCAAATTAAAGATGATTAATTCTTCGTTTCATGCCTTCTAGCTTCGGAATAACTTCACCTCTGTTATTAATTGGGTTATTAATTATAATACGTATAAATAAGCAGTTTACATATAAAATGTGCTCCTAATTAATTTACGTCCAACTTCTGACAAGCCATCTACCTTTCTTTTCTAATTATGGATATGATGCAGTGGAACCAGCTATTTTTGTCAAAGCAAAAAAACTGAGCCTAATTTGTTGGTGACATCTATTTAAGACCGAACGCACACTGCTCCTTATAAATTAAGGACAAACGCATCTCATTATTTTGACAATTTCGGGAGCTTCCATGTTAAATCAAGCGGATTCAGCAGCGGGGTGTATCACGGCCACCGGCCAGTCAATCATCCCAAACAATAGTTGAGCGAGATCAGCACGTCTGTTCGAAAACCTGAGATATAATCGGGGGAAATTAGTTTAAGAGCTGATCCCGTCGGCGTTCTTTTAAGCGTCATGTCCGCGTGTCAAAGCTGAATGGAGTGCCGTATCACGACAGGTAATTGACCATTGTATGCTGTAATGCCGCTGCGGAAAGGAAGCACACAATGCGCGTTTATTATCGAGCTCTTTCAGCAGCCGTCACGGAGCGTACAGCCACGTCATTGCACGTCACACAGTCACAAAGAGCACACCGTAGATGGCGCAAAGTGTCTGACAACTTGACAGTATAATTAAGACCTAGCACAAAACGACAAAACAAATCCACACTCTAATTCATTACACGCGGTCCTGGCACACATGGAGCCGCGGGGGTGGCTAGGGGTGGCACACTTTGGTTCTCCGGGTGGCTCTGCTCGAAGAAAATACAGCGGTTTCAAGCTGTCGGCAGTAATTTTTCATAAAATATTCATAGTGAGTGTATGTCAATACTGCGGATTATGCACTAGAACAGACTGATTTCAAATTGCGTCGACTCATTTTAGTTGTATCGGTACATGAAAATAAATTGCCTATATTTTGTGATGGCTTCTAGGAACGTTTTCTTAACTGGAAAACCTATTCGGTAAAAGACAATAAGAGAGCAGAAATAATGTCATGTGTTCGAAATGGCGTAGTAATATCTACTAATGTAACTGTGTTTTACATTCACTTGAAAATAAGTAGGTAGTTATCCGCTGTTGCAGTTAGCACAGCATCCAATTATTACGTTATTCCGGACGTGAGCGAATAAAATTAAATAATTCATGGGACGTTGTGCATTAGCTAGGAACTCTGAAATAAATATTAAGTTTCTGTTTATGCGCTTTAAACATTTACCCGTTTACACAATCTCGGTATGGAAACAACAGAAATATTAACTCGACAAACATTAAACACTTATCATTCTCACTGGGATACGGTTTTCATTTTGAACTGTGATTAGCGATGGAAATGATTCTTTTAAACGGTGGGATTTGCTTTTTCATGCACAAATTTAGAGCTTAATTAGGGTGGCTTTATGCTAATTAAACGTTATTAAAATTTAAATATTCAAGTTTCAGCGCACTATTATGAAAATCAGGTGCAAAATTAAGCGCAACTTAATTTTTCAAGGATTATGAAATTTCAAATATACAAAAATTTACGACAACCAAGTCAAGTCTTTATCAAAAAATGTAATTATTTACGGCTTTATGGAGCTGTTTCCAATGCATCTCCTACTTCACAAAGTCGATAGCAAGCGCAAGCAGTTCTTTCAGCAATTTGTCAACAACCTGGAAATAATTGCAGCTTGTGTGTTAAACCCCACCGCTGAAGGATCAATCAAATCAATCACTCCATATACCGGGTCAGTCTTCGTTTCCCGTCGAGTTTCTGGGTAGGTGGAGGCGGAAAGAAAGAATTTTATGACATGATCAACACCGGCTAATATTCAATGTGGCGGAATAGCAAGTTGTTGCTGTCAGCTGTCTGCGGCGCGCAGTCGAGCTGTCAGTTAGCTGTCTGGTTTACATGTCTGTCGGGTGTGAGCCCGTCGTCGTGATTACAGTTGATAGGCGGCAAAAATTGGATCTGCATTTTATCAACTTGCTGATTTGCATACGTAATGGAATGCGCAATCCTATGAAATTACCCTCTATGTCGCGTTGGCCTTAATAACGGCTCCGATAACATGCGGCGCTGTCAAGATAATGACTGCTGACGGATCCCATAGAACGAGACGACTAATTAAGATCATTTGAATGGCGTGAGTGACAGCTACAGCCGCTCGAGCAATTACACGCAACACCGACGAAGAGCCACGGGAAATCGTTAACGACACGCACTCGTTACTACCGACTATAAATATACATGCGAATACGACGCTTGGCGACATCAATCTGACTATATTAATCGTCTCATGTCCAGACTGGCGACAAGCGGACACCAAACATGAGAAAAATTAATAACCTGGCGAATATTGCGAGCTAGATCAAAAGCGAAGCGATTTATCATATTCAGATACCTACATTTAGCAGGCGGCCATGCTACTAAAATAAATCAAACTGTTTCACATGTTGGAGATCGATAGACTCGTCTCTGGGGTGAATAGGCATCAAGGTTTTATATATTTCAATTAAAGTCTCTTGCATAATACATATTAACTACAATCTACCAGACAGTGCCTTTGACATAAAACATTTTAATTTCTTTTATTTTTGAATGGATCCGATGGTAAATAACCTATCACTAATGTAATTTTGGTCATTTTTGTGCTGCAGCTTTGAAATTTGATGACGTTACTATTTTTGCGTAGAAGAGTAACTCTGTCAAATTAAATTGTAGAGCAGCCTAAAAGACAACTTTTAAAAGTTTTTATTTCTGATACAAAGCAAAAATTTCCGATATTCTCCACTAAAATTCGAAATTTTGGTAATTTTAGTCCTACAGCTATAAAATTTAAGGAAGTCACTATATTTGATTAGTGTATTAACTCTACCAAATTTCAAAATTGTAGAGCAACAGGTACAAATTTTAGAAATTTTTGTTGTGAAGACGAAGCATCTTTCACCAAAATTCGTAATTTTGTTAACTTTTGTGTCACAGCAATTTTGCTTTTAATGTAAAGCAAATTTTGCCGAGAACTCGAAACTCAGAAAAAAAAATATTTATAGAGGCAACAATTCTGAACTAAAATTTCAAAACAAAAATTATTTAGCTCAAAAAATAATCGAGTTAAGACGAAAAATTTTGAAAATCGGTAACTACGAGGGTGATTCCAAAAGTTTTGAGAATAGAAAAAACAAAACTGTTTATTACAGCTTTTCGAAATAGGCCCCTTGAGCTTCTATACAAGAGTGCATGCGCTTAAACCAATCCCTAAAGCAACCAGCCCATGCCTCTTGGGGTAGCGTGCTAACTTCGTCCTGGAATGCTTGCAGCGCGTCATCAGGACACTGAAACGACCGGTTTTGGGGTTATAGGTGTATACCCAGGTTTCATCACCTGTAACAACCTCTGATACACGTTTAGAAGTGCCATCTTCAAAACAATCTGGCATGTAGCGCGTCTTTTTGCTCCTGCGTCAGCTAGTGTGACACCCAACGCAATGCAATTTTTTTTACTCGCAGGTGTTGATGCAAAATGCTGTCCACCGCTGCCGATCCACAATGTTCAAGATGTGCTCAATCTCGCAACATGTGATTCAACGGTTATTCACTATCAGTTCCTCCACAGCATTAACGTTTTCTGGAGTAACTGCAGTTGAAGGTCGGCCGCTTCTTTCTTCATCCGTCAATGTTACACGTCCGCGCCGAAATTCACCATACCAGCGGTAAACCGTTGCTTAGGAAGGGCTTTCATCCCCAAATGCCCCTTTTAATTTTTTAAAGCACTGTTCTTCCTTTATGCCAACTTTGAAGTCGTACAGGATCATCGCCCGGAATTGTTCTCTGGTCAGTTTCATTTTTATGATTGATTCGCGCTTCTATTATAGATTAAAGGGTTAGAGGGGGTGAGTGAAATTTTTGTGGTATAGTCACCACTAGTCGTCCGTTATTGTCATGGAAACAGATAACTCCCCACCCTTCTTGTTTCTTCCATTCTCAAAACTTTTGGAATGACCCTCGTATATGGACACTTACTATCATTCATTGGTCCGATGATCATTACACTCTCGTTGCCTAGGATATTTTACTCCATCTCTAGAATAAGCTTCCGGGATTGGTTGTTAATTTTTTTATCCTTTCTCAAATTCCATTAAACTTAATCAATTTTTGTTTTAAACTTTACCATATGTATTGCTGTCGGCACACTCCTTGCTCTATGGTTCAACAGTTCTGGGCCTGTATTGTAAAGTCTTTTTTGTCCTCATGAATTGTAAACGTCAAATTAACATTCAATTGACATCTTCGGAAACATTATATTTACAAGCGCCCTGGACGTTAACACACGCCGTGCGGTAAAAATTGCCCAAATCATCTGCTCTTCAGATGCGTTTATAAATTAAAATCACTTTATCATAATGAAGATTGATCACAAAAGTGGAATCTACCTAAATTATTATCCCAATTACGACAATATTTCTATTTTTAAAGTCATATTAAAACTTTTTTTATACAGCGCCATTTTGTGTATTTTTTGTGCACCAACTACAAAATTGACAGAATTGACAGATGATGAAATTTATAAATGTCACATGTGACAGTTCTCATGAATTTTGAAAAAAAATATTTAATTTACAATTTTTTGGCCAAAAAGTTTAATACAACTCTTGTGCGTAAACCATTTTACAGCGCTCAATCATTAAAGCACTCCGGCTACGCCGTCGTGCTTCAAACTGATTTCGCGCTGTAAAATGTAAGTTACCACACACGACTGTAAATAACTATTTTGGCCTCATGAATTGTAAACGTCAAATTAACATTCAATTGACATCTTCGGAAACACTAGATTTACAAGCGCCCTGGACGTTTACACACGCCGTGCTGTAAAAATTGCCCAAATCGTCTGCTCTTCACATGCGTTTATAAATTAAAATCACTTTACCATAATGAAGATTGATCACCAAAGTCTACCTAAATCTACCTAAATTATTATCTCAATTAAGACAATATTTCTATTTTTAAAGTAATATTAAAAAGTTTTTTATACAGCGCCATCTTGTGTACTTTTTGTGCACCAACTACAAAATTGACAGAATTGACAGATGATGAAATTTACAAATGTCAGATGTGACAGTTCTCATAAATTTTGAAAAATCCAATTATTTAAATTAAAATTTTTCGGACAAAAAGTTTAATACAACCCTTGTGCGTTAACCATTTTACAGCGCTCAATCATTAAAGCACTCCGGCTACGCCGTCGTGCTTCAAACTGATTTCGCGCTGTAAAATGTAAGTTACCACACGCGACTGTAAATAACTATTTTTTTAAACCACCAACACCGCACTCTTTCACCACTTTACAACTGGCAACGTCGTCAATGGTGACTTTTTCGTGACAAAATCAAACAGGTTAGTTGTCTAATTGACAATTTGATTAGACAAAACGCTCTTTCGGCTGTGTCGACACTTTTCACTATTTAATTCTTTAAATTGCAATCCAACAGGTCGTCAAAGAGGCGTTTTTATCGGAAAAACTGCGTAATTTTAAGAAATGTCACTAATTGTTCTCTCACCAAAAATCTCCCTAGCCAACGATGCCGGTTGAAAAGTAAGTAGGAGAAGAGTGCGGTGTTGGTGGTTTTAAAAAAATTGAAAATTGAATAAAGGGTAAAAAAACACAAAACTACTTTCTTATTTTGAAAAGTACCAAATCCAGAGTTACATTGTTTAATGGAAATCTTATTTAATTATATACAATTCTATTGCCATCTTAGAAAATAGAAAATAAATATTCAGGTGGCAAACTTGAATCCTCAATAATACAATTAAAAAAAATAGATTTTTAATCTGGAGCAAAACCTAGTTAACTTTTTCAGTTTAAAACCTATCAGTACAATTATAAAATATTTGTATTTACTATCGCGGAATCAAAATTTCGAACATCACTTTTTGACATGGCAATGTAAATCAAGCGTTATTGTCATTGTGACTGACATACAAAGCAAATTTCTGACACTTGCTGAGTCTTTTATAAATTTTAAGGTTATAAAGACAAAGGACATCAATCAATTTGATGTTGGAAATTTTGTTTCCGCGATAGTATATATACTTTTTCTAAAAAAAAAACATACCCTTTGGCATCTTTGCCATTTTCTGAAGCAATTTTCTTGAAAATTTGGTTCTAGGTTATTTTGGGAAGCAACAACATATTGCAATATTGCGAACATCTTACCTAACATCTCTTCGACATAATGAACAGGCACAATAATTATTAAAGCCTGTCTTGATTTGCCTTCAAGCTCGGCGAAAATACATCCTCCCATGTTCTCTGTTCCTTATTATCCAGCTCCATGATCAGTTTTTGAAACAATAGGGCTGTTACACGTAAGAAAAATTAATTAACAATTTCCAAGTGTCAGTGACACAAGAATCATTATGAATCCTTTTCTCTTTGATTTAATGCTTGTTTGTTAGCATGATGTGCGCGTCTAAAGCAACAATGTAACAAAAGTGCCCATGAATAAATGTCGTCCAATTATTTAATTATTCTGGAGCAGCCAGCATACTTAATAATAATGAAAGTTAATTGTATGTTCGTGCCACCCTGTATCTTGTCTGGCTTGTCGCGGTGATTAATAATGGCTGCGATGTGCCTAGAATCCATTAAAAGAATTCCAGGTGTCATCTTTCTGACAGAACTAATTTGTATGTCGGTGTGATCGCATTTAAGAGTAGTTTGGAGCTTCCGGAGCACTGTTCCACCTGAAGGAAGTATTACTAATAGAATAGGGGTCTCACAACCACCACCAACACGTGTGACCATGTCGCTAAATTATAAAGATACACGTGTGAACCTATTAATCGTTAGTTGGCTGACCGATGGTATCTCCACTAGCAATTATACTCACTCTATCATTGTGTTTACCAGTTGGCGGGCGTGTTCGTCAATGATATATGACCGGCAATGCATAATGTGCCCGGATACATACTATATATTTAATAAAATGGCTTGTGTGAGTGTTGCTGAATAATAATGTAATTTGTTGCTGCCAACGGTGACCTCACACCCGGAGGCCACCAGATAATCATTAAAGTTTACAGCGAGAGGTTTTCTCCGGCCGCCTACATCACACCGTAAACCAACGCTGCCGAGCACCTATTACCGTGAATATATTACTCTCATTAATCATCAGATGATTTTTTATTTATTATCGCACGGATTCTATTTGCATATTTAATTTTTCAGACGCGACTCTTTTTGCCAGAACAATCGGCCCAAATCCAAACGGTTGTTGTCCTACCAAATTCCAAACCGCAGCCAAAAACAATTTTAGCTCAAAACACCACTCCGAAACATTAAATTTCTGTTGCAAAATCCTCCTTTAGTTCTAGTGGTGATGACTCCTTGCAACAAACACCGTCTCAAACGTGATGCAATTGCGCCCTGTCACTTGCTTCCAATATTTTACTTCTTATTCTCCACAATTTATTCGGCTAAATTCAGCTGCTTAACGCGTAATTGCTTCGTTATCTCAAACGTAACTTTGAAATTTTTCTTCAAAACGAATCTTTTGTTCCGTTCCAGGTCCTGAACGTATGCGTGCCATGGCGCAGTTAGGATAATAATACGAATGTAATTTTTTTCGCGACAGGTATACGGCGCAATAACGCTAAGTAGGGGTTCTTTTAAAAAAATCTCGATGATGATAAGAGAATTTTAAAGGCAATTATGAATTTAATTAAGGTGGTTCTTATCTAAATCCGTGTCGCAGTTAATAAAGCTGCAGCATAATATTTGTTATCCATCACAGCTGGTCTTTTAATGCCAGCATAATGAAATTATTATTTACATAACAGCGGCCGTAGCGCGCGTTTATATAGGCGCGGCCGTTCCACCAGGAACATAAATCTCTGTGATTTACGAGCGAGTGGCGCAACGCGACTATAATCTGTGCAATGCACTTCGCGAATGAAGAGAGCAGAACGTAACTGCTGAATGACGAATGTCCGCAAACGAAATGTCAATGTGTCAACGGATTGTTAACCCGTTGTGAAACTATCATCGCTACACGCCAAAGATTATAAATAAATTCGATATTAAGCTTCTGGAAATCAACTTTTCAATTTGTTTTATTCGAAGACCGAAGACGAGGTTTCGACACCACAGGGGCGATGACAATTTGAAAAATGACACTCTGGAGAATTTTTGATAGAGATGTCATGCCAGAGGTTGGCGACCGTTTAAACTTTATTTCATGAATAATTTGACTTCTCCTTCGCTTTATTTTCTTTTTCCTCTTCTTTTTTATCTCTATTCATCAAATCTTGTTCTTCAGAGGTTCTAAATTGTAAATTATTTTCAATTTGATAATGAGGCAGTTGCAATTGCAATATTTTCCCTTGAGACGAGAGAGAACATGTTAAATTATTCAAGTTTCCTGTTGAGAAATGTTCCTAGTCGAAGAAGTAAGCACGTGTCACCCTAGACAAAAACCTAGCAAAATGAATGTCGGCGCCTCTTTATCACATTAATTAAGAAAACAGAGCACTTATCTTTTTGGGTTTCGATGAACGAACTTAATCCCTCCTTCAACCCGCCATTCGAAAGAAGTAACGGTCCATTGAGCCGGTTGGCTCTATGACGTTGATAGAGCCGCGTCGAGGTCTATGATACAGTGTGAGTCGAGCTGCGTCGGACCCACCACCACGAACAGACGCTCCTCCGGAAAATGTATTGTTGGTGGTCGTCGGGCCTTTGTGATGTCGCCTGCCTCATAAAGGAGAATAAATGGCGTCATTAGGAAGGGGCCGTGTCCTTGTATTTTTGCCCGCATTTGTCGGGCCTTGTCGCCCACTTAATCATTGTCGTCAGGGCGCGCGTGACGTGATTTGTCAATGGTGGCGGCGCAGGGCACACCGGAATGATGTCAGCTCTGAAACTCACTAAATTACAGTAAATAGGCGAATGGTAAACTGGCTTCCTCGCTCGTTAGCGAATTAATTTGCGCGACGGGACAAACACAGAAAATGGAAGCATACAAACAATTGGGGATGAGATTTAAAAAATGACACGAGTTTGTGGGCAAAAAATTAAAACATTTGGACTGAAAGCATATTTACAAGCGTAATATTTTCAGTTACAGCGTTCGATTCAAACATCTTGGCTTTCATTAAAAATAGTTCTTCTAATTGGGTAATTTTGTGGTTAGCCGCAAGAATCCATTCCGCGTATATGGTCAAAGTTATAACTTATAGGTTGCAACTAATTCCCCAGTGGAAAATTGGCGTGGCGAGCTAACCACCAAAGAAACAAAGTTTCTTTTGCGGTTGGATCGTGGTGAGTTCGATTCTTCTTTTAGGAAAGTGCTCGAGATGGCTCTAGTTTTTTCATTGTCGTTGCGTTATGGAAATCGTCGACTGAAGAGCATTAGTCAATGAAGCGACGGCTTTCGCAGATTAATGTTAGCGGTTCATCCATTACATTTATACTTCATCTGGTTCGCACCGCCATCGATAAATCAAGTGCGGAAACAGTACAGTGCGGGCAGCTCGCTATAAACTAGAGAGCACAAACTCAGATTTACGGCCACTCTCGCGGAAAGTGTTAAAGAATTATGCCTCTCTGTAAATGAGATGTGTCTGCAGCCATACATATACATGTCATCTTGGCAGATATAAATAGGGAAGATGAACGTTTTCTTTTAGGCGCTCGCTTACATCCCTCGTTTCTCTTGACTTGCAAGCGTGAGGGTTATTTTTCTCCGTCGTCCGGGAGAGCTAGGAGGGAAGCCAAGACGTATGGGCTCATCACTCTGGCGCGCTGTCAGGCGATCTTTCTATCTTGTCGACCCGCTTTAGGAAACCGTTCAAGTTTGTGTTTGCCGTTCGCACTGATTTACACGATGAAGACAAATGCCGGCTTTCAATGCGACCATTCGTCAGAGCAGGAATTGGAACACATTCGCCCAAATTCCCGCTGGGTGTGTGCTTTTTCTGCTCGATGCCTTATTGCGACCATCGTTTTAAAAATATGTGCCCGCACCCAAAGCGCCGAATCTTCAATTGCCATGCATGGCTGACTCACATCTATCACTCGACGCCAAAGTGCCCTGTGATAAATTACCAGGCCTGCCGGCATTAATAATGATTTCCCCAGCGATTTTTACACATAAATTCTAATAGCATGCCCAAATTTATGCGACCATTGTGTGTTTATCTACTTTTATAACGGACATGATTTACGACACGATCGCTCTGCCGCAACAATCGCTACATTATCGACAACTGTCTCTGAGACTGTGAAATGGGGAATCCCACAACCACAACATATTCATTTACTCTATTGGGTTATGCCGAGCACCCTCCATGATCGATATCGGGATAATTTAACTACACACACGTGAACTGCACTCAAATTCTTACCACAGACACCAAACTAACACCAAAAGGACAAGAAATTTTACAATTGGTTAAACCAAAAGTTTCTTTTTTTCTACGAAAGTCAGTAAAAGTTCTTTTTAGGCGAAAAACTGAAATTTTAGTTCACAAATGCGGACGAAAAATGACCGTTTTCTGGCCGCTTTTATTTTTGTTTGTACTAGGGTTACGCCATCTATCGTTAATTTTTCAAACTATTTCAAGATACCGACATTACCCCTAATTTTATAATTATTTGGGTAAAATTAAATCGACAAACTGCTGTAAAGTGCAACAAAGACGTGTCCATTTATTGCAAATGAACATGTCTAGCAGTGCTGCTGCAACAACATCAAATTCATACAAATAGTGAAGCTACACATGCCGAAACTACATATGTAAATAAAGAAAATATGAACTTTTCTGAAGGGTTTATAAATATTTAAAATTATTCAGATGTTATAAAAAATTTGATCAATAAATCATAAATAAAAATTAATTAACTTGTAAATTTAATGTCGCCTAAAAAATCTTGTGTGTATCACGGCCAAAATGTGCCATTTTGCTCTCGCCTTCTTTCTGACCTCGGATGTCACCTCGGCCATTAAAAAAAGGCTCGGTCAAAAATGAAACACTTTTTGGTCTTGGTACAAAAATAACTATTATTGTATTAAATTTCAGAAATTTAGACTAACTTTGACGAAAAAGATTTGCAGCTTTTCTGATTGTAACAACACTAAAGAAGGACTAGACTAAAGTAATGAAATTTACTGGTGAACTACGTTTGATGCTTTACAAAATTGAGCAATTCCCTAACCACAACATATTCATTCACTCTATCAAATTTTGCGGGGAACCTCTGATGATCCAGATCATACTAAATTAACTACATACGTGATCTGCTCTTCAATGCACGCCACGAATACTCAAATGAACACAAATAATGCAATAGAATTACCAACAATTTCTAATTTTTCTTGGTTGTGAATACAGAAAGAAATATTTTATTGCTTTATATTGCACATTGAAATAAGTGATTGTAACAGAAAAAAAGATATTTATTTGATTGCCTAGAAACCTATAAATAATTCCCTCATTTTATTTCTTTCCAACTCAACCGTAATAAAGAGACAAGAGGATATGGCGACTGAGAGTAATGAAATGTATCAAACACAGCCGATAACCATTAAATTAAAATATTAACTTCACATAGTTGCCGTTATAAATGAGCCTGAATGGAATATTAAATAAGCAGGTAGCAGCTAATTATTTCGTGTCCACAAATCAATGTGACGCAGTCACGCATTCGGTCAAAAGTACCGACATCCGTCTCATAAAATTATTATTATAGTCTATACTTTACCTATGAATTTGAATTTAAATATCTAATCTACAAGGCTCATTGAAACTTGTAAGATGTTAATATTTAATTTCCAATTTACGACGAGCGTGTATTAAATATTAATAAACATGAACGTGGTGGTTTCTTATTTGTAAAATAAAAGTTAGGCAAGGGAAAAACAATAGCAACATAAAAAGAGAATAATTAAGGAGAAAATGGATTATTGTTATTATAAAAGATAACGATCGCTTCACTTCCAATAAATTATAACGATAAGGTTGACTTTGAATCATAACCAAGTATGTTTTTATAAACACGCACAGTTCCATACGCCAATGAAATTTACATAATTATTCGCTCTTTTTTTTTAATTAAGATAGCAAAAATGCGTCATACGCGGTTCACATGCGACTGTCATTCCATAATAAAGTTGTTAAACATTCCTATCATACTGAATGGTCCAAGTGACACGCGATCTCCATTAGTCGGATACATATTTCTGTTTGTGGGAAAGGCAAAAAAACTGAACGACTGTTATGCAAACAGAGTAAGCTGGCGGAGAAATGTGCCGCAAGTAAGTGAATAACTTCTCGTGTTCTAAAAAGTTTTGCGAATAAGATTTATATTCCTCGAGCAGCACGTACCTGTCACTGGGTGTTTTATATAAAGCCAATACAGCACATGACATCGGCGAAATTTACATTGTAAATTATTCAAGTTTTTAAGGAACTGAGATACGTCCAATGTTTATTTCACGAGCAAGTTTCGAAGATTTTTTAGAGGCAACCCACCAAATAATGCTCTGAATGCTGCGACTTCACCTTCTAGAAAGTTTGGTTAAAGTTCAAAGACCACCCCTTTCAGGGATTTATGCAACGTCCTCTAACGAGACCATCGTCGGAGGTAAATTAGTCGAATTTACCGCTTAACGAGGCTTCGCGAACAAACGCAACAAAATAGGCGTTTATCGGTGATAGCATCGACAGAGCGATAAGAGTCCAGCGCCATTACCATAATTAAAGAAAAATGCAAATGACAACGTTTTCTCTTGGTGGAAACTGTACGCTATCACGATGAACCGAACTGCGATTAACAAGCGAATACACGGTCTCCGTGGGTCGCAATTAGATATTCAAGTCTCATTTGGTTTAATTAAACATCTCCTCCTTGGTCGACCACCGAACGCACTCACATCGCCGGGTGGGTTTTCGTAGTGTTCGCGTGATTACCGAAATTTACGACTTTATTTGATGATGTCGACAAGATATTTAATTAGAGGTTCGTTGTAGGTGCGGACAGTGTGGCCGGGCGTGGTCAAGTCAACACAACAACGTACACAGTCAGTAATTAAGGCAACACCGACAACGAGAAGAAGGGAGACATTTCGGCTGCCAAACAGGCGTGTTTCCGCCAGGACCTTCCGGGAAATTTATGGGATGGAAGCGGCCGCAATCAAATTGCCCACATAAATCTTGACCGGCACCTTATTGATGCGACAACCGCAATAGTGGAACTGTGGTCTTGTTCGGGCAATCTAATCGCTTTGGGGCGACCCGAACACACCAACGATTGCCCGGAATTGATTTACTCACAGTATTCACTTTATTTTCCTGCACGGAGACCTTCCGATCTCTCATGACTTGCAGACGAGAAATTTGCAGACACATTCCTGATTGTCAACAGGATATTGCCCGCCAAAGACGCTGCACGAACTATTAATGAATGGGAAGTTCAAAGCCTTCAACGCTTCGATCAAAACATGAAACGTCTTTTTTCCCGCCCTAACGAGGGGGATGGAGTCTTCCCGTGAAGAAGAGATTTAAGCGGCTGTCAAAGCTCGTGTTGAAACGAAGCAAGGGCTTAAACATGCAACACGTGGGGCACGAAATCGGCCACGAGAACATCTGTCCGCTGTCACTCGTCAGCGTCGGTCATATTTTCCTCTCTGCGTATCGGCGCAATAATTAGCACATGTTAACATGAACAAGTTGGGCGGGACACGAAGGGAGAGAGTTTGAGTGACAGCAGCTCCCCAACAGGAGAAATCCCCGCACGTTATTACCAAAGACTGTAGCACTTCATGAAAAGCGACTGCTTATAACGCCACGTTCCGATTCTCGTTATACCCGCGATATCCCTATTTGCAGTTTATTTAAATTACTTTCATACTTGCGGATATAAAGCGATTTTCACGTCGACTTACCGAAGGAAATCGTCTGACAAAACAAAATTGATAGATTTTCATGTAAGCCTACGTGCAACAAAAACAAAAGGCTCGTTCAAAGAATCTGGAAAATCCTCTCAAGCAGTAGGAGACGACGTCTTTACGGATTCACATATTTCATAATTGATTGCGCCAGGGGAAAGACATAACCGGCCGAATTGGAGCATTTGTCTTTTTTATATTCGACGAGGACGAATAGGGAATGTTTCGGCTTAAAGGACGCGATCCTTAAATTGATTGTCTCGCAGGCAATGTCGCGTGAAAAGCGACCAGTTCGCGGACATTTCCTTCGCTACGAGCAATAACATCTGTCATGATACGACACTAATACATTGAGCAATATCCAACTACACCAATCACCCTCTAAATCTTAACGTCTTCTTCTAAGTGAAGTTAGATATTTCACCGAGAGCTGTAAAAATTTCCTCTTACTTCTCCACAGGTGCTCTTTGCTCCCGTCACTTGAGTTTACGGCTCTACAAATCGTACAGCGGTTAATATATTTTTTACAGTAATGTTTCCGAAGTGTTAGCTATTTTGTGTTGAAATGTCCTTTTTGCAATTTAAAGTTATTGCTGTTTTATCCAGATTTATCGGTGGTATAACCCGTTGTACGTTGTTGCTCTTAGATAAAACTTTTAATGTCTAGCCATTACTCAAAATAATGTTCCAACATTTCGACTTTTATCAAAATTTGTGTTCTGGTTTCGATCCGTATTAATAACCATCGCGATGCTTGTTGATGGCGTCCATATTTACTCCTGAGATAGTAGAAGGGTGCCTCGAAATGATGGTAACATGGCATCATCAGTCTAAAGCAGTTTGTCACACTAACTGCTCCGAGTGATATATTCATGAGGCTCCTTTCCATTTCATTAGCATCGCTAATGTTTCTCTCCCCTGTACCATAACTTTCAAACTCCAGTTTTATTGGCAAATAACAGCGATGATGGCATTGCTCTTTGGAGCGTTTTCCTAGCTCTCTAAATTCCCACTGTTTACGATACTCTTAAAGAGCGTTGTATATAGGCGTGATATTGCGACGTTAATGCGGCTTTATGGAAATATAGGGCTCAATATCGGTGAGAAGGGGGCATTAATCATAATTAAGTGTTTGGTAACGACCGAAGTCGTGCAGGAAATGGCTCCAATAAACGTAGACATGTCTGCGAGCGGAAGATCATATTGGTAGCGCCAGATAAGGTGAAAATTGCATTCCTTATCCTAACCCTAAATGGAACTTTGAACCGAAGCTCGACATCGACCTGAAAACGATGCTGCTTAATTATGTAAAACGCAGGTCTTGGAATCATCGTTACCGAGACACTTTTCATACCTTGGAAAATATTGTTTTAAAACATCACGTGAAGGTCGCAACTTGCAGCTGGATGTTTTAACATAAATTCGGTGCTGTGAGGAGAGAACTTAGAAAATTACCAAATAAAGTTAGCACACCATCATATCCGTCGCTTCTTTTATGAAATAAGCACAAAACGAGATACTGAAAAGTTTTACAAAATGGCTTTAGTGTTGGAAACAAATTGTTACATTAATTTATAGTCACTGCAATTTACACGACTTCTTTGCTTTGTTTCACGCGACAGCAAGAAAGATAAGAAGGGTGGAGAAAGAAGTAACCTTAACGAACTGCGCATTTTGTTTGACAAAAAACAAACTTGGAGAATTTAGAATTCCCTGGAATACGCCTACGAATATATTTATGACATTTTCAGTACATATTTAGAAGACGGAGAAAATCTAGGAATTCAAAATAGGGAAAAGGTTCATTCATTCTCAAAATACGAAGAGTTTAAAGCATTAAAACCAAAAACGATTCAAAAAGTTTAAAGGTGAAAGATGTAATATGTCGAAAAGGATTCAAGAATTCAAAAAAATCTTTGAAAAGAAACTAACTGCATTCGCTAGCATTAATGTAGAATTTTTAACATTTGAAGATTTTTGAAGTCTCGTAACTTTAAAACAGTCCTAAGAGGCTCAAGAATGTGTGTAGAAAGATTTTCAGAGCTCTAAAAGTTAAGAACAATCTCAATGATTGGAGGAAGTTGAAGAGTAAAGGAATTGTAAGGATCCTAAAAAGTTTTCGAAATTTCTGGATTGCTATGGCATTCTGTAGGATCCTTTGGAGTTGTTTGGAATTTACAGATTTTTCAGGACTCTCTAAGAGTCTTCAGAATTTATTTGGCTTGCTCATAAATTATAAAATGTTTTGAGGTCATTTGAGTCTAACTTATGCAAATATTTAAATGCGACATTGACATTGGTAAAAGTTAATCTCCGTCTCTAAATCTTTCTGAATTATTAGCGTTTATCGTTTCCTGGCAGCTGCAATGTTGCTTTTATCCATGGAAGTTGTGCATTTGTGTAGGGGGCGAGACTCGCTTCGTACATAACAAGTGCTGACAAACATTAGCAGTGCAATGTCGTCTCTCGGCAGGTTTATTGAAGAGTTAATGATGCCATGAGTACGCCATAACCTTGTCATCTGCATACATTAAAAACCACACGTAGCGAGCTTTTGATCCCACGCATTGACGTCCCTGAACAAATCACTCTTGGAAAAGTAGAGCGGATCCTCCGTTGACGACAACGTCAAGGCTTCAAGCTATCTAATCGCAAAGCTCTTGTCAGCACTCGAGGATAATGTATGTACCGACACAGGCGCTCTTAACTATCAAAGCACCTGGCAATAATAAACACCATTTTATATTCGACTGTCAGCCTCCTTGTAGATTTTTTTTCGCTTGCACCTGACTCGCATAAATACGTCATTTGAGGTGGTAATAAACAAGTGTGGATCCGACAAAAATGGGGTTCGAACTAGATCAAATGTTAATTAATGGAGTGACGAGAAAATTCGAATTGATTTATGGCACGTCGTGAAATCCCTAGGAAATGGGGAATATAAAACCAGTCATCAAGTTTTTTATTATTCCGCCAGTTAGTCGAGTTGCGGTGAAGATTAAATATTTACACGTGGTTTGAGTGGAATTGTTGGTAAAAATTGTGTGTAACATAGCAGTATAAATGAATAGGATAAAGCCTGTTATTTGAAAATCTATCAATCATTTCTGGAATAGCATAATAGCAACAATTTCCTTCGCTTGTTTGTACCTGCTTATTAGTGTGCCCTCAGTCTGAAGAAACATGCTATAATCACATGCGAAAAAAGGCACTGATGGTAAACTTATTACACATTACAATAGACGTGTCAGGTGGACTACAATGAACTTAGAACCATCTGGTTTATGACATTTCTACCAACAAATTACGTTTGTATAACCACGCTCTGCAATTTACACAAATTCACTGTTATCAACAGAAAATTACAGACTCATTTTACCATTGTAACGTAATTTATCAATTAACAGAAAATAATAAGTTTACCGATAAACTTTATGGATGACTTAAAACATAAAATTTAAGATACCGCCATATGGCAGAAATAATTCTTTAATATTTTTACAGTTGCTCTGTCTGAAAACACAGATAAAACGGTTTGATTTATGCGTAATAAAATGTTTCATGAAAATTGTTTATTATAGTTATAATATCATCAAAGTTAACGATTCATAAAACCAATAAAACTCGCGAAATGTCGCAATGAAATTTTAAACTTTGCTGTTGGTGGACCGATAACTGTTTTTGACTTTGACATCTCTGTGGGTTTATGTAATATACAATAAAAAACAGATGTTCTGAGACCAATTATGTTTCATAGAATCACGTTTAATTTTAGCAATCTTTTAAATTTGGCTTTTGCTACATTTATCAAAGAAAAATAAATAAAGCACAATTGAAACACAAAAAAAATAGGATGAAATAATGTCAAAAGATACATATGACTTATACCAAAATCAGGCAGGAAAACTAGAAAGATACATAAAAATAAAATTTTGAAAGCAAGGAGATGAAAAGTATATTGCTCAGATGCCGTCCCGTACCTTAATTAACGTGGAATTGTGGAGATTTCAGTGTTATATCATTTAGAAAATTAATTAAAACTCAGGATATGGGGGGTATGATTAGTTTTAAATAAAATAAACCTTGAACCTTTGCTTTTAAACTATTTGTACCTCGTGACCGAATTCAATAAATAATGACCAATAATTATTATGCATAACAAACGGTAAATAATAGCAAAAGCAATAAAGTTATGTCTATAAAATTAATGACTCGTTTCGTTTACTGTAATTGTCGTTATGAATAGGTAATTAGTGATAATAATTCGTGTTAATTAAAAATGATTTGTGATTTTTACATCAACATAAAACCGTAACATTTATTATTAATTTCCGTAAATCACGTTAAAAAATGAGTTCGCGGCTATGGTCTGAAGTAATCAGCTTGAAATTCTTTATCCTCACTCTTAATTTATGCATGGTCGACATAAAATATGGACGTGTTGGCTGCACAGGGCTCGTTATAAACGTAGTTGGATTGATGGCGTACATGTGTTAAAAAGCTGTAACAAAAATCTCCCAGGACGAAAATGGTAGCAAGAAACAGATGACGGGTGTTCGAAAACTGCTGGTCGTCTGACAGTGACCGACGAGTGGTCCGCATTATATGGCGGTCGATTTCACGGTGAAGAACAGGATATAATTACCTGCTGCGTTCATTTCAAAGGTTTCTTGAAAGCTCTCATAAATCCTGGCGAGACTCCGCCGCAGTATGTGAAGAGAACGTCTAATTTATTGCGGTAACTTGGAGCGGAGCAGCCTTCACCGGATCACATCCCACTGAAAAATTCACGAAAATTTACGATTATCGTCTCATCGATTATTCACGAGAGGATTCTTAGGGAAATTAGCTGCATCCAATGAGCTAACGAATGATTTTCACTACAGTAGGTAGGTGTAGTTTATGGCCAAATTTAAGATAATTTATTAAATTACCATTTAAATGCCACAAGTAGTTATGCGCACCGAATTGGATACATTTCAATACGCCATAATTCATCGAGCTGACAGAAGAAAGATAAATAACGAAGAAAACGAAGAATGAAGAATTGGATAGTAAAATTTAGTGAAAAGTCACACAGGATAAAGCTGAAAGTGACTAAACTTGGTGGAACGTGTGCGTTTCTGTTTTTGGGATTGAAATCGTCTGTGTGGGAAAAACGTCCGGAAAGCCGCGGAAAGCTGTATCCGGACTAATTCCTCGAATAAACATATAAATCAGTCCAAAATATATTGAGGCACTTATTTTAATGGAATGCCCACTCATTTATCAAAGTCCCGGCAAGCTCGGCGCTTTGCGCTTGTTATAGAGACATAATTTATGAGAAAAGGAAATAGTTATTTCAATTTGAATCGAGTTTGAATCGGCGGAACGTGCACAAGGGCGCGAAGGGCGTCCAAGACGGCGTGGCGAGGTAATTAAGAACTCGACTATGATCAATAGGGTCGGCAGCCCGCGGCGCTCGCCTCATTAATCCTCCGGGCCTTTATTAAAAGAATTGAAGAAATATGGGCGGAGCGGCCAGACATCCTCTCATACCGGCGATCTCTAACGCGTTACGTTTAATCAAGTGCTGGGGCGGCAATTGAATTAACGGGGCTACGTGAGGGCGGAAACTTAGAAGTCGAAGGACCATTAGTCTTTCGGAGCAAATCAGCGCTTTGTCGCTCCATTACAAATTTCACTCGTTATTGCACTTCTTTATGCGACGCTGGAGACGCTCTTCAGACGAGCTTAGCTAGGAAAATATAATTTATTACAAGAAATTATGCACCTCTTCAAAACAACTCTCTTGGCGATTGACCTCTTGACAAGGTGCAAAGGTTCACAACAAAAGTGGAATTTAATTTACGAGGCGGAAAA
Source organism: Gnatocerus cornutus (assembly GCA_029298725.1). Lineage (NCBI taxonomy): Eukaryota > Metazoa > Arthropoda > Insecta > Coleoptera > Tenebrionidae > Gnatocerus > Gnatocerus cornutus. Next base: position 6,556,424 of record CM055514.1, read on the forward strand.
GCACCAATCAAACAACAAAGTCTTATGGTTATTACGATGGAACATTTTAACAACCTTTCTTTGGACACATGTGCAAGACTTAAAAATTAGAATCCACCATTCAGCATTGTTTATTAAGCCATAATAATGATCGGGAGTATGTAAAATGCTCATAATGAACTACCGCAGCGCGTCCACAATGGTACGTTTCTATTGAGTTAATTCTCTTGGTTGGTTGGCAGGCATGGTCGGTGATAAGTCTAATGATATCCCCAACGGGCGGTCCATATTGGATCTACCAGTTGGTCGTCAGACAATAGTTGTGTTCAAACGTCGTGGTGGTATCTGGTGTGGATCTAAAAGTGGCAACGTCACCTTCGCAACAGGGGAACTCAACCCCATTACCATTCACATTGTTTGGACCGGCACTAATTTCACATCGAAACAGCTAATAATCTCCAATGCGAAGTCATCGTGCCGTGAACGAGTTACCATTAACAGTCAAGACCTTTGCAGCTGTACATTTTCATCGGTTATATTTTTTAAACGTAATTTCGTTGCAATTAAAAATTAGTATAGCTGAATCAGTGCTTGGCATGTAACAGATTCAATAAGTTTAAACCATTAATAAGGTCTGACAGGTCGAATTGTGAAATATTAATTTTTCATTGAATTTTATGATAATTTTGTTACCGTTAAATTCATCTTGAATGATTCCATTATTCTTCCCGCTCAGACGCCGACAAACACATCCATCAGTCATTACGGTTTTGACATGATAGTAAAAGATGGATTGCTGGCTGGGTAGTACGCAAACACACAATTACCTCTAGTTCATTGGGGGGAAATCGTTTTTAAATAGGCAACCAACAAAACGATTGCTATCGTTTTAAATAATCAGCGAAAAAACGGTCAAAATATTTCATTTTCAATTAATTCATTTTGAAAGAAGCTAAACTTTAGTTTTAGTTTTAATTAAAAAGGAAATATCAGGCTTCCGCTATCCAACAAATAACCGCAAGTATAAAATTATAAAGCACCCCATATATCCATGTCGCGGTGGTTGGCGTGTTCGTCGATTTACGGTCACGTCATTTCGATTGCTGTGATCCTATCAAGCATTTACCAAGTAAGCTTGATTAAATTCCTCTTTGATATGACCTTAACGTTTGAAAAAAGCTAACTGTTTTCCAACACGTTATGCCCACCTCTTCAACGACAGGAAACGAAAAAACGCGATTTCATTGAAAGTGACAACTTAATCGCCTTTATGCTTGGAAATGGCGTTTTTTCTCCCGAATAATTAATACCAAGATAGACTCAAGATGATAAATGATAGCAACGCCGCCCACAACACTTTGAACTGAAAATAATGATGACGGATCGTGTGTGTGAAGAGCTGTCTGAAACCTAAATTCAAATGTCCAATAAATAAAAATTATTAAGCAGCCGACGCACCCGTACATAATAATCTGTGTCCGTTTACATAAAAATCTATTTTCGGTTGGATGGGGGCCGTTAGTCACGTTCATTTATTAAAAATGACAGTGCCATAAATAAATTAAAGTTAATTGCCTGTAGAATCATAGAGAATGCATAAAACTGATGTAGCATCAATTTGCCGCGTGGCTCTGTTAAAACAGCGCCCGTCTTTGATGTCGAGTGCCGGTCTGACTGATATCAACATCCGCACATCAATCTAATTATACGGGCCCGAACAACGGCCTTTGATAAAGCGGCCAACTTTAGAACACTAGGCATAAATAATATTTGCTGTCACCACCGACATTCCGCCACTTGTGTTCTATTTCCAAAGGGAAATGCGCCGGCCATCCGCTCTCGCAAGAGGAAGATATGAGGCCACACGGAAGTTGAGAGTTTGGCGTGAATTATTCCAAGTTTTAGTTTTTAAAAATCAGTACAAAATAAGAATTACTGATCTATTCCTCAATAGACATAACTTTCTTGTCACATAAGTTTTATCCCTTGCCGTGTGAGCACCCTATCTATATTGAAGCTTTTGTTTTAAATCACTCGTCGAAACTGCTCATCTTTGAGGAATCCAAACGGGCTCTCCGGATAGAGCCGGTCCCATTTATTTGTTTCATAGTGTCGCGATATTGCTTTTTCAGCGGCCATCTTGAGGCAGCAGCTTGACGTAACAGCCACCCATAAAAATGGTTCAAGTAGAATAGTTGTAGATATTTCGGACGACGGTCACATTGCGGTTATTCGAGAACGACTTGCACAATCTCCGACTTTTCCTGCCAATTAAGGCTGCGAGAGAACGCCTCTCGATAAATCAAATTCACACAAACGTTGGCAGGTAAATAGGAAAGGTCAAGACGTTCCATGAATTATCTGCTTGACCCTCGAACTCGGTGTCATCGTGATGAACATCGCACAACGGAGTGTAGGCTTTTGAAACGAGTGATAAATCGCCGACACTATGACCGGCCGAGCAAGAGTAATATTTTATTCAAAGAGATCTTTTTTAGGGAGATTAAGGGGTCGATTGTGGAGGCATCGTAAGTGGTAATTGCGTAAGTAATTGGACAGGAAACGACTTGTTCGGGAAAAATTTGCGGTAGAGAGCAGTAGTGACGGTTTGATTTGTAAATTCTCCTCTGCTACCTCGAGTTTCGTTTTTCTTCTGAATATTAATTAAAACGTTCGTGAGCATCAAATCATCTTAAGTGGACTGCCGGAGGCGTCGTGCAATTTCCGTTCAGTATTTACATTCTGACATGAGCAGATGCAAAAAGAAATGGGACGTTTCTCGAGGCAATAAAACTTTGTTGACAGCTCGAAATTAAATATGAAGTAGAAATGTCTGCTCCACGTTCCTTCACCTCGGAGAATACATCTGTTTAGCGGGATGACATGCGACCGGAGGAATCTTTTGAAAGAATTAGACGAAATTTTTAAATTGGATTTGTAACAAGCGATGTTCGTTTACAGAGAACTCTCGTTGAACTGATTTCAAATAAAAACGAACAACAATATAACGTAAATAAACTGAAAGCAGTTTACTTTTACTTGTTTTGATACAAACTTTCTCATCTATTTTAGGTCTTGGAGTTGTTTTAAAACAGGACACGTTCCCAAGATTCAGTTGTAGATCTTTTTCTTATGGCTTTCGCGGTTTTTCTCAATTCTAATTCATTTGAGGCCAACAGTTTTATTTATCTCCTTAACAAAAATTTGGTAAGCACATTCTTTATGGCTTAAATATTCAACAGCCTTGCACTACGAAAAATCCGAAAGTCTGGGACTTTTTATACTTTGAAGAATGGAAATTTCAAACTTTTTGTCACCTATGAAGGGTTTTATTTCTCACTTTGAACTGTTCTTAACTTGACATTAATTCGTCAAATTTTGTCAATCTAAGTGCGGTTTTTTTCGTAAAAATGGTGAATGCGCCGGTTTTCTTGTCAAATATTTTTTTTTTACTAGATTCTCCAATTTTGTAACAAATGGCTTGTAACAAAGTGCCACAAAAATTAACAGAAAATTAAAAAAAATAGAATAACCGAATTACAAAAATGGTGGATGCGCCAGGTACCTAGTGATTTTCTAAAAATAGAGTGTTGTTTTTTGTTATATGTTTCAAATTTCACTGTTTCTTTGCTTATTTCGTCTATTTCGACACTAAATGGTAAAATTTACAAAATATTTTGAAAAAATTTTCAAATATTTATTTTTTTTTTATGAGTTAACTGTTTCAGCAGAAAAACAGTATTTATTCAAGGAATTAAAAAGCCTTTTTCAAAAACTTTTTAGCTTTTTTTGAAAAAATAAAAATTTTTTGCTTCTCTAGCAATCTAGATTGAACACAACCCGTAAATTGCCCGAAACAGATCTATGTATTTCCATAACTTTTCAATGCCGCGCTTGGCCGTTAATGGGCGAGAATATACGCACTCAGCAGCGAAAGTGGTGGACCCTTGGCCAAAGTGGACAGGCAGCAAAAATGACCCACTCCACTTATCTGATATTCCAGAGCATATAAATTTTCCTATATTCGCCGGTCGTGTCATGCGGAATGGGGCAGTTTTCTCGAAACCTAATGGTTATTGCCTTTCTCGAACGGACATATTGCGTTCCATCTAGTGCAATGTGTGCTGGCCATACATCACAGGATATGGAGCTGCAGGGAGACGCTGCGGCAGACAGAATTGCCGCGATATGAAAGGTGTGTCGGAAATGAAAGAACACGAGTGGTCAACGTCCTGCTATTGAATCCGACAGACGACTTACGGTGCAAAGTGACAGCTAACATTTTTCACCATCGCCGACAGAACAATGCCAGAGGTTCGCGTAATAACACGCGATATTAATTCTAACAACGAACAGTTTATTCCTTTCAATTTTACTTTTACGCAAGGTAGAAAGATTGCTTCATTTCACTGACTATTGTTTAATTTATTTACAACCGGTCGTTATCATTATTGCTTTTTAATTAGCGGGTATTTAAAATTTAGCATCTCCTAAAATGTACCTCTAAGTATTTATTACCGAAATCACGAGATGAAAAAGAAAACGAATGGAAGGGAGAAGTGAAAAATTGGACTACCAAGCACGGAAGATATACTGTCTGTTCATTTAAATTTTGCCAGTGTGCTGTAGTTCTGTGATGTAAACGAAAACTTTTTTCTGTTAATAACATGAAAACGTAAAAAATAACAAGCTGGTTGTGTTTTAAAATTCTGGACTAATTCTAATTAGAAGTCTACGTGCTCGGAGTCACAAAGAATGTAGTAAATAAGGTGCTCATTAAATTAATGAAACCTCGAGTAAATTACTTTGTGTCCATCTTATAGCCAGAAGAAATTTTAACAATGGGAGCTCACCTCATTTAACAAATTCTTAATTATGCGTTTACACCTGTATTCTAATCTTTTAAACGATGTAAATGTTATAACCGTTTCTTTGGAAGATGTTGTAGTTAAGTGGGTGCATAGATGCAATGTTGTCTCTATTACCCAAACGTTACAATTCTGTGCACGTTTCATATCCGCGTCAAGTCTAACCTGAGATAGTGAGATGGTCACCGAGAACTGCAGATTTCTCGTCAGAATAAAACTCTAAAAGTTCAATTTAACCAAATCCTCTGCAAAGAAGTCATGTTTAAAGATAAGATTGGAAAACTTGTATAAAGTGAGTTAAAGTTATGTCGCCATAACCATTTATTGGCCGATAGGAAGGTCAATAATGTACCCAACGATTCCGAAATAAAAAGAATAGAGCGTATTTCAGACCCGTTGTTAACTTTTCCCTTACACATTTAAACATCCGGATTCTCAATAAATTATTGTTTAAGTTTAAGCAAAGACAAGCTCGTGCTCTAAACTAAATTTTAAGTCATACTCATCCATCATCTTGAAATTAATGATGCGACTGGAAATGGAACTAGATGGGGATTTAATGTTTTCAACTTATATGTGTGAAATCGAATGATTTGTTGGTGTTAGCCCACATTTCATGATAATCTGCAGTCGGTTATGGTGTCATAAATCAACTGGGCCACGGGCTTTGAGATCATAACGCCAACACTGTAAGTATATGAACCATTATTCATGTTAGAGAAAAACATTTTCCCCGAGAAATCCGATGAGAAATCATCACTCTGCAAACAATATTGTTTTCCTACAAAAATGGAGAACTTTAATGCAAACGATAGATCAACTCTGACGTAAATTAAATAATTTTAATTTAGGTGCTCGGAGCTTGTTTTCTCGATCTTGCTAATTCAGTTATTTGAATCGCTTGTGTCAATTTAATAAATGTTTGTTTGAGGGCTCCAGTCGTGGCTAAATAAATGTAAACAGACGAGGTAGGTGGTTGGAGAATGACGCAGCCCAACCCTGGCAGTGAATAATGCGAGCATATCGTGCCCTGCCGTTAGGTAAATCAATCTTTGTCGAGTTGTCGGGTGCGCCTCACCACATGCCAATCCTCCACTTGATTTACACGGTATTGTGGAACTGGATCCAAAGTTGACGGCAAATTTCCATAATCTGTTATTTAGATTTGAAAAATTCGAAATGGTAATTGAATGAACGACCACATGACTTCCGGTAATCCAACAACACAGTCTGTGCTGAACGTAATCCAATTGATCCCTAAGCCTTCGTTACCGACTGGGGGGCAGCTCAAGACACTGGATTACACATATTTGTATTTCTTTATTAAATTTAGTCGGAACTGCCTTAATGCGCGTGTCCACAGTGCGTGTCGCTGTAGTCATAAATTTTTCTTATCAGTTATATCTGACATTGGAGGTTAGCTACTGGTTAGAAAGACATCAATCAGAGTTATTGGTTAACTTATATTCATTTTAAACGAAGCTTTTCTTTGGAACTAATTGAACCTACCATAGTCTGATTAATGATTGTCTGGTTTATAATTTCTGTATCGCAACTTTGCTGGCTGAAAGGCTACAAATGTAAAGCGCTTATCTACGGGAGAACCACTTCCGAGCTCCCGTCGGGACACGCCAGGTCGCAGAGTGAGTAATCGCTGCTGCCACCAGGGTAAGAGAGTGCTGTCTGCTCTTCCGCCGCCGTGTCCGCTGCCCCGTAACCCCGTCAATTCATCTTCTTGAGCCTTATCTGCTCACCCGGTCGACTCGACAGCACGCCGCCTCCACCCGCTCCATCGCTCACGTGCTACACAAACTGCCGCGATGCTCCCACTGTGTGTATCCATAAAGGAAACGAAGACAATGAGATCTACAACGCCTGACCCGCAATTTTGCCTTTTTTTCCGCTTTGTCAACAAGATTGAATTGGTCTAATCATCGGAGGTGCAAAGGCGAACTCACGGATTTGTTTCTTTTGTTATTGCCTTCAATACGTCGAATTTGCCTCACCTGACAAGAATCTTGATTTATTGCTTTGCTTAAAAACTTGTTTTACGTGAAAGTCTTTAAAGACTGCGATTTTCTCATTGAGCTAACGAGGATAATAAGTGCTTCATAAACTTTTAAAACGACAGAAAGAAAGTGAATGTAGACTTCGTTTCAAGTAAAAAATGAATGTGTTGGGAGGTCGTTCCTAAGGTGGAAGATGTTAGCAAGGTCGATGAGTTAAGTGTTATCGAATGAACATCTTGATCATTGTAAATCGCTGAGCGACCATAAAGCGAAGCTGTCATGAAAAGAACACGAAATAATATTTAATACTTTATCGAGTCAATTGTTTTGAACCGCTTTCATAACTCACAACGGTACAAAGGCAAGATATAAATCATCAATACTTTATTTCTGACCGAAAGGCAAACCGGCATGAACACAGAGCCAGTCCATCAAACTTTTGACAAGAGTCGTAATTCAAGTTAACCAACATAACGTGGGCTACCTTAACACGAAACGAAGTTGAACCTCCGCTACCAGTGCATGTAAAAAATGTGAAGATAAAACCAGTAAAAATAACGTTAATTTAATGTAAACATAAAGAATAGATCGAGGCAAGGTATTAATAATGCTGTCAGAATATGAAAGAGTAATTCAACAATAATTACACTTTGGCGTGTCCAACGACCATCAACCATGGCTGGACCCGTGGAGAGCCGTGCGCGCCCATTGTGCAGCCCCATCCGCCGCCTCATCAATCCCATTATCCGACGCATTCTGGAATTAATTGCTAATGAGGTGGGGCGGCGTCCGATTTCAATAATGAATGTTGACGTCTCGCCGCACCACGACGTCTACCCAAAAATTTGCATTATTAACGAAAAGCGAAACGTTTCGAAAACGCTACGAGAATGTTGATTGCTCGACGATTTCCAGTCGCATCCAGCAACCTTTCCCGTCGGCCAAATTGGCGCTATTCATTTTTGGTGTGTAATTACGTGAATTGCATATTATTAATGCGCTTTAAAAAATCCTCCTGATTATAAACCGACTATTGTGGCGTGCCGTGGAATTACCCGAATGACAGTCATAATTCTTATGTGTGAGGCTCGCCTGTATAATTTGCACATGATTGATGGATATCCAGCATGAGTGGTTATTACCGAGTTCGCCGGCTAATATGTAGGCTAGCTGGGCAAGTCGCGCCGCCGGCAAGTTATTAATCACAGCGTGCCGGGCTCTGACATCTTTGCCCACCATTTTGTCAGGTCATTCATAATAAAAACACATGGCCTTAGTTCAATTATTATGGCCGCTAAAGCTACGACACGTCCATTCCCAAATTCAAAAACATCTCTAATAATAATAGATTGTTTCATCTTTGTCTAAATAATTAGACAGTACTTTTATTAGGTCAGTATTTCTCTGCATCTCACAATTTGACCCATTAATTTAGAAGAAGAGATTAGAAATTTGGATTTTTTGATTGATTTTTTAATTTTGAGATTCTTCGTAAGTAAGGTAAGTACCTACATATGAACTTCTTTTGAGAATTTAAAAAAATAATTTACCAATATTGAATATCGAAAAATATCAACCAAAACACATAATTAAAAAATAAACCGACCGAAATTATCGACAGTTATAAATCTTAATAAACGTTCCAATGTAATAAACTCCTAATATTTTATTTAATAATTTAATAGCCCTAATACCTTTTGTCTGGTTTGCGTCTATAAAGATAAGACCCAAGGGAATACGATGACTAAAACAGTCATTTGTGCCAATGCGTATAATTTGGTTTACAACTGAGTTTTTCAGAACTGTTGGTGTAAGATTTGCTTGGGATTAAAGAAAACTTTGGTGCGTTTCGAACGCAAAGAAATGGAAATTTATTTCAATTACGTCTTGTATAAACATTAAAATTGAAATTACATATTTCAATTTACGATTTACATATTAGATGATATCTGAGTTTCATGTAATATTGCGTGATTATTGTGACAAGCTCTAAGTTGTAGCCTTCAGATTCCTATTTGGCATGTTTAAACAAAAACGATTTAAAAGAAATTTCAAGGGGCCAAAATGTTAAAAAATCGTGTTTGCGAAACATCAGCCACGTCTGTTTAAATCTCGACCACTTTTTCAATGCATTTTCGTATGCAACTTATGTAAAGGTTTGACATTGCCTTGCCCATTTACGCCTTTAAATTGTACTCTTTATGAGTGATGGTAATGGCGATGCATGAATTCTTCGAAACCGTTGAATAATTCATCCATTTGAGTACCGGCATGACCAAAGTGTCCATCGTAAATATTTAGACGTTGTCACTCCATACCAAGAACACGGCCAAAAAAATCCGAGAGCGAACTGTCCTCGTTCAATTAAAAGTCTAATTTTTATTCCCGACGTGGTCGTTTAATAAAACGCACGTTTCCTTCGTACGGCTTCTGTTAGCATCTAGCGACGATATTATTAAATATCTTTGGACTTTAACACAAGTTGGTCTCTCCCTAATGCCGTCGAGATCTGCTGGTCTTAAGCTTCCTCTCCATTACGGACACTTGCTCCGACATTCCGAGCACGGCGACTTCATCAAAACCCCTAAACCCGCCTTGATAACAACCAGCTAATCCTCGGTCTTCGGGAATGCAATCCCGGCTCACAAATTTATAGTAGTTCTGTCCAAGTGCCGACCTCAATAGCACCTACAATCTGCTTCTATACGACGGTTTTAGGGAAAGCACGGCGACGAAGGCATTCATAGAAAATTACACACTTAATTAGTGGGAAACTACAACCAGACGTTTAAAATTTATTGGTAAATAACCATTATAAAAATTGATAACTTCGATGACATGAGAAAATAAGTAAGACGCATTATTTCCACGTAATTTGTAATTTATGTCAGGTGCAATTTTAATCTGCTGTGTTATATTTGCTTGGAACTTTTATAGACGTTAATTTAACGGTAAATCCTTGATTGACACTGTTAAACTTATCATAATCCACTTAATCATTTCTAATAAATTTACACATATTGGTAATCGGAACAAATGGTTCAATAACATCCAGTCTAATGGTAATAAAGACTAAATATAAATTAATTGTAGTTTCTAAAATTGTAAATATTAGAGAAATACATTGTTATAACTAGTTTACAGTTATAAATACTGTCGTTTTAGTAACAATAAACAATAATTTTATTTATTAAATTAAAGAGAGTTATATTAAATTTTCTAGTGGACGAATTTCAACTTGTAATTTCCATAATTATACGCTCTATTACACTGTTATTGCTTTATTCATTAAATTTATTGCTTCTATTTCATACAACATTATTCTATAATTTGTTTGAAATAAATGCAGAAGTTGACATTTAACAAAATCTACATTTTCCGTGTAATTATCATTATTAATATAGTCGTATACATCACGTAGGTATATTTTAGGTATTTTAATAGGAGTAATAAATTCAGAAACTTAAAAAATATTTCTTAAAATTCACGACAAATGTATAACTTGCCTGTTCGCATTTAGACAAGAATTGTGGCAGATATTTTATGACAGCTTTATGTCTAGGTAATTTCACCATTCCACAAATCTTTATAGCTAGCTGAAATTTTAGAGTTTTATATGTTATAGTATATTTTTATATGTCTGTATTATATTTTGTTACAATTTTTATCCTTTTAATATCGGTCTATAAAAACAGTTAAAATTTCCATTCAAAAGCCAAATTACTAACTTTTGTAAAGTAATAAAATTTTATAAATCTTTTATTGCTTAGCTGAAATGTTTGTTAAAACGTACTACATTTAAAACCTGAACAGTCCTGAAGAGTATTTAGCACCGAATAATGTAGAGCCATTGTTCTGTTAATACACAAGTACGGTAAACATAATCCCACGGAGAGATATATTGTGGCAGATTTTAGTGTCGGCGAATTGTTATTCGTACCTTAGGAAAATCCTGACCGAACAAATCCATTCGTATTATTTTCACCTCGTGATATTGGCGATATGTCATTGGATGAATTGAACATTGCAAGAGATGTGATTTTTATGAATCGTGAACTCTTGATGATTTCAAAAAACTGTCAACGAGTGGTCGACTGTTCTGTAAAAGGCATCCGATATTACATACGCATGACAAGCGTTCGTTTTTTTGTCCCATATTGCTTTGACAGAACGAACGAACGCGAAAAATGTTTCCCATGATAATTTGTAAAACTGCCCCATTTATTTTAAGTGGAATGTTATTTGCCAATGCACATAAATCTGTCTGGCTCTTAACACTTCAGCTGCTCGCTTATTTTTCGCTGTAATAACTCCACCGCTCGGCGGCCAAGATAGAAAACACCGTTACATTAATTTTCATTTTAAATTCGAACGCCATAAATTCCCACCATCGTCTTCGTAACTGTCGACAGTAAAAGCGTATAAACAACAGGAAAACTGAAGCGGCTAAAAAAATCACCGGAGCCCCGGAACAAATGGATTCAGGATAAAGTTGGTGTGTTGGACTGTTAGCTCGGTCCAGCAGGATAATGAATGACAGACGTCGAGCGAACAAATCCCCGACGCTGTTTCGACGCTTGCCACATAATTACGGCAGTCGCCCTCTGGGAAGGCATTAAAGCCTCGTGGAAGGCTTTACGTGGGATTGCTCTTGTCAAACACACTTACGCTTGATGTATCGACCACAAACTGTTACCATTCTTTTATTCTTAGCTTCTCATTTAGAATAAACGACCACAAAAACAAACTTGACGTTATTATAGTCCTGAATTGTTTTACTTGGACCCATTATATCTCGTGCCTTATTTTAATCTACGTAAACATCAACCGCTCAGTGATACTATCTCATAGATTATCTTCTCAAGTGTATCACGTTTGCCGGAAGTATCACAGTTGTTGAGATAAAATAAAACCACTTGAAAATTAATAATCTTCAGACCCCAATTAATTACGATATGTCAACTGAAATACTGATTTTAATTTCAATTAAACTCATACATATTTTTTGGTCTCTGATAAAATTCTCCTTTTTGCTAATTGTTTAAATTAGTGTAAATTGTCAACCATTTTCGAAAAACGTAAAAGTGTTAATATAACTACTTATCTTGCATCACAAGTGAACAATAACACTAAGTTAAGCAAATTTTTGAGAAATCGGCGTTCTAATACAATTATTATGTCGTAGCTTCTAATAAACCGAGTGTTCCGCGGATTGTTAAACATAGAGAAATAACATGTTAATTTGAATATTTTTTTCTGTGCTTTTGAACTTTTAAATTAACTTTAGATAATAGCAGTTAATGTGCTTCAGAGAATTCTTATTCTGAGAGTTAATTTTTGAATTCAATGTTATTACGCCATTAGTTCAAAAATTGAATTCAAAACTGTAAAATTTTAAATTTCGTTTAAACTAATCTTTCTATTCCAAATAGTTTTTTCGAGGCAGTTTTATGGGCACTATCCAAGTAAATTTAACAAATAAGCTCTTCAATTGATAGCTCTTCAATTTTCAGTAACACCAACTTCAAAATTTTGAGTGGAAATTTAAAATTTCACGTTTTCGCGTCAACTTTTTAAATAATACCGCAATAGCAATGCATTCAAAAATTGCTCTTTAATTAAAAACCTTTTAAAGGACAATTCACTATCAGCCGAATTTAATTTGAAGGTTCCGGAGAGCTAAAAAAAATAAGAATCAACGTTTGACACAGTCTATTAACACCACCAAAAGAGTAATTTCACTGCTTCAGCTTGAGAATATCCAAAGTTACGCTCTTTGTAAAATTTGGATGTTTTAATTTGCTTCTAACAACAAAAATTTCAAAAGAGGAAAAATAAAAATCAACTTTCCGAAACATTGATCGGCCATACCTTAGTTATTTGTTGTCAGATCTAAATTTAAATCCCAGATTTGGAATCTGCGGAAAATTCTGCGTAGATTGATGTATAATAACTCAAGTTTACTCGAAAAAATAAGCGAGATGTCGATATCAGAAGTTTGGCATAGTTTTAGTCATAAATTTTTGCAAAAATTTATGAACTATTTCTTATGTAAAAACTCGCGAGAAGAGCGATGCCGCAAACCGCATCGTAATATCTGTTATAGCTTCCGAGATAATGAGCACAAATTGTTTTGAACCGTCAAAAATTTGGCCCTCTGACGACAACCCAAAAATTCAAACCGCCATAACTCAGTTATTTGTTGACGAAAATTAAAAGTTCTTAAAGCTTTGGATTCAGGGTGACATTCTGCGTAAAGTGAGCCCAGCTTTGTTAAGTTTGTTTAATAAATAAACCAACTTCAAATCAGATTTTACAAATTCTTAAATTATGAAGTTTTCCAGATTTATTTTTTTTGTGAATATTTATATTTGACATTTTGCCCATATCACAGATTGCGAAAAATATTTTAGATTGAATTTAATATTCACCATAATTCATTACGTACAACTAGATTAATCACGCACATAATTAAAACTGAATATCAGTTAATTTAACAAAGAAGCACATGTTTCCCTGTCCCACTTTCAAAGTATAAACTGAAATCGTAGATTACGGTGAAAGCACCTACCCTCGTAAATTATCCGCTACAAAAATGTGAAAAATATGCAAATAGAATTTTGTATCGCAAAATTTAAACAGAAATTACATATTCTTACCAGTTAATCTAAATAATTTGAATAAGAGTAGCGTGTTCACCTTTGTTTTTATATAATGTTTATAGCCACTCTTTCATTTTAATGATGGAAAAAGCTGCGTGATACCAAGTACTACTGTTTTAAGTTTAAAATGAAGTTATTTGGTAGCGCTGTAGTTTTATCGCAACAAATTTGCGAGAAATTTATTTATTTATAGACATACTTGCACGTAAATTGATCTTCTTTTGGTCAAGACGCGTTTTTTGCAACTGTACGTAGAAATTGTAATTTGAACCGTTACGCCACATCTCCAGGTAAACTGGTCAAATCGCAAAGGACCCATTCTCATCCAATAAGGCATTCTCATGCACCTCAGCTAATAATGGCTAATCGAGGGCAGTGAAGAGTGTCGGCGCGACAATTGTTACCGCCAAGAGTGTTGCCCTCAGTGAATGGGTTTGCGGTGCCATGAAAGACCGCATGGAAGGAAACTAATGCCTCGCAATTCATCGTTGTGACAGTGGATTTAGTTGGCTATAGAAAACCGAACAGACGTAAAACATATATATAAAGCTTTGCGTCTTTCTTTTACGATGATAATAACACGGGTGTGATTTGGCCATACGATGATGGCGGCGATAAATGCGTCGACAGCTGTCGTTAATGCGAGGTTAATTTAAAGTAACACGACTGACATTTGCCGCCGGAAAAGTTATGTGTTGGATCGTCATCCTCGGGTGTAAATTTGACCAAAGCCATATATTTAAGACACCCATCCGTGCAGCGCTCGCTCTTTTTGTTTAACAAATTACTACATGTCACCTGTTATATTACATGTTGTGGAGGATAGAAGAACGGTTTTAACGATGGATAATGTTTTGACAACATGTTAAAACGGGGAGCCTGAAACGAGCACCATTAACCCCAAAACCACGACGACATTTGGCCGAGCTACTCTTTGTCATAATTCTTGATACAAATGGAGAGAACACATTTGCGACAAAGACACGAATTATTCTAAAATTCAAAAATTTCTACTTTCCGGAAGGTTAACATCGTTTTGTTATCTAACCATTGCCCATTTTGCTACTTTTCACACGTTTATACAGGGTGTGTCGTAAGTCGCGGATAAACTCTCTACCACCATGTTTGGAAAATATAAAGTATTGTTGAAAAAATTATTTTGTAAATAGCATATTTCTTGAGATATTGAGTAGTATTACTGAGCTAATTTGGCAACACTGTTACTACCTGTGTATGTACCCATAAAGGTTGATTTTAATGAATCTTATTACTTAGTAACTTGCTTTTTTGAATCCCGAATTAATAAATGATGCATGATTTCTATCGCACTTTCCAAGCACTAGGTATACATTGCACAAGATTCGTTTGCAGAAAATTCTATCATGTGAATGAATGCAAAACAAGAAAATAAAAACCTAACAAAAGTCAATTTCATTGATATTGTAAATCAAATTTTGCAGTCTCCGTAGTTTTATGTTTTTAACATAGATGTGATTATACGGTGTCGCCATGTTGTACACACAACCTTGTTCACATTTAACACTTTCAATACCCAATACTAATGACGTTTTGATTATTAAAATTGTATTCGTTGCAAATGCTTTAATACTTCATTATTATGATTACAGCTTTCTTTAAAGTTTACTGAATTTCCTAATAAAAAAGTATTTATCTGCTTGTTACAACTGCTCCTATCTTAAGAAGTGAAACTGATATAAGAACAAAAACCACGTTTTTATGCTTTTTTAAGACCGGCCTTTATGAATTCGTCAAGTTTATCCGCGACTTACGACACACCCTGTAGAACAAAAAAGAGAAAAAAGTCACAAATATGTGTAGGTACGATTTCTGATTATGTTTGCCCGTTTAATTAATTTTTGGGCGCTCCTACTAGATTTGTCAACGCCTTCAAACCACAAAAGTGACTTTAAAACGAGTTTTCTTCGATTAAATCATTGCTTCATTTAAGTAACGTTAATCACTGTATTTGTATACCTTCCTACCTTCAATTACATACTTCATGAGACGGATGATTACTTATTTGAATAAGGTAATGAATTGCCTTGTAGGCAAAATAATTGATCTTTGTTGACAATTTTAAATTGGACACATTTACTATAAAAGATTTATTAAAGTTATATTTCTCGATTAATAATGCGCACAGACATTGCCGGAGGTTGCATTTAGACTTTTAATTTATTAAACAATAAAATAGATTGTTATTGAACCTTGAATCGATTTGATTTTGTTATTCCATGCTTCAATTAACGTCATTATTAGAGTCTATTGTCAGTTAGGTAAGATTTATCTTATGATTGTATAATATTATCGATGTAAAAATTAAAGCATTAATTACAGTGAGATGAGAAAAGTAGAACAAATTGATAAATGACGAGGACTAAAAGTATATAGGTGGCCAGAAATAAGCTCTTTGAGTCTACCAAAAAAATCCACAAACATCAGTCATTATCTCAGATCTTTCTTAATACAACACACCGACTGTTTGTGTTTTTTACGAGGAATGATCGATCACTGATGTTTTTCACGGTTCCTTTGAAGAATAATTATTATGAGAATTTATCGTGGCTAACATAAATCCTTGTCATATTCGAATCGAGTTTGTGTTATTAGAAAAAACACCCACTGCGGCAGGAAATATAAATAATTAGTTTCGCAGAGAAGTGATGGTCTCTTTACCCAGAACACTAAACAAATTAAAAGCTGAACAAACAATGTCAATTATTTTGATTGCCTGGTAAACGTTAACGTTCATTTTTGACACGATGACACTATCAAAGCATTGATCAATGATATAAAAACATTTTCACTAAAGTGAAGTAGGAAAGCAAACATAAAGCAGTCTAATATGTTACTATTGATTGACAGATCCGCACTAGACTCGACAGCCATCAATCATACGAATCCACGATAGCAGGTTGTGACTTAGACGAGACAGGAAGCTATTACATATTACATCCGAAGACAACGTCAACACGAAATCATAAACCGTTATCATTTTTCTAATAATCTATAATCAAACTAAAACAAACGGTGATAAAGTTATCCATAAATAAATCAATTTACAGCTTGAAAGCGATTAATCATTTCAACATTAACCAGCACGTATGTTTAATAATTAAAAGATAAAGCAAAAGCTATTAAAACATGTATAAACTGTTCTTAACCATAATAAAATCATTTAAAAATTATCTTTACAACTTTACGACTCGTTCATGTTATGCGAAACGTAACCTTTGGCTGTTCTCCGATTACAATAGTACATTAAAGCTTTACATTCAACAGGAAACCGCCTTGAAATTACATTTTTTTGCGTGTATTGTGTCAGTATTGCTGGACGTCCAAGTACTAAAACCGTTTATTATTATTATTATTATTCGATTTGAACCTTGAAGTTCATTCAGCGAGACACATTTATATAATAAAAATCAATGAGACTAAATTAGATTTGCATTGCGGGGAAGCTGCGATGCAACTTTATGCAGAATTATTTCTAAATTATACTTAATATAAATACTAAATGTGAAAAAGTCAGTCGTATCGAAAGTATGTTATTATATACCTACAGGGTGATTCACATGACTTTATGACCTCAACAAACGATAGATGCAGTTTGATAATTTTTATGAGTAACTTTTTAATTATACTGGAATTTCAACACCCCTGGCATTGATGTTTCCAAGTATTTTTTTAAATACAGATTTAGAGGTCGATTTCAAGTGTGACTTGCGTTACTGCAAATCCCATTTGCAACATAGCAACACCAATCACATTACTCATACCTTGGCAACGGTTGCAAATTTGCGTTAAGGCTGTTCTACCCCTCAACTAAAATTCGTGTTTTGAAAAATATGCAACCCAACATATTAACCATTTGACACATGCCAATCATCCATAACGGTGAAAATCGTCTGTAAAATTAGCATATTTTCTACCACAGTTTAGCAATAAACCAGGCAGATGAATTTGCCTTGCTTTGGAGTTTGTTTCGAACGTTTTCCCGATTTAGAAATATTATGTCCCTCGAAAATAATAAATGAATAATAAAGAAAAATAATAAATGATGGCATCATCTAATAAACTTTATATTTCAAGTAAAAAATGTTTCGTTAAAAATGTATACCATCACAATTTTATTTTCAAAATTACACTGTGCGACAAATTCAAATTAATTTTGAATGTGTTATGTAATCCAAACAAAGTACATACCCAAAGGACATCCTTACCTCAAAACCTTCACAATTTTTAACCTAAGTAGTTAAAAAAACATAGAAAAGAGATTCTTTTTCTATTTTACTTATGATTTTAATGTATGTATGGTTATCAATATTTAAAATACACATAAAAAAACTAAAATTAAAAAAAAATATATGCAAATCATAACTTACTTGTTTAGCCGTCAACTTTGATACAATTTTTTTACTCTTTATTACAAAATTCGGTTTTTTTACAATAATTTTAAATTGATTGTATTTGACAATGTACAGACTTTTATTTTGGAAACAAAAATGTTTAAAACTTACAAAGTCATAAAATTTTACTTTTAAAATTAAATATAAAATTTGGTAGTGACTACCTAGGGTAGGGCTACCTATAGAACATAACAGTTTTTTGGCTACTAAAACTTTGTCACGCAGTGTTTTAATTGATAATAAATTTAAATAAATTAGATTTAGATATTAGTTCATCTTGTGATTTCTTGTGTTTCAACGAATCCACGGGTATGTAATAAAATCAATTCTACCAAATTTTAAAATGGATATTTGGGTACTTCCGAATAACACAAAATATTACAGGTAGGTAAAGAATATGTTCTAGAGCTACAATTTTTTTTATAAAATTGAAAAAACCCTCGATCACGATTTTTTTTCGATAAATCGCTTATGCCAAAGGTATTTTTACCATGGCAACATGGTGGTGTGCGGTGGGGTTTTAACAATGTAAAAATTAGATGTAGAAGTTGTTTTTAATGGCGGAAAATGCAAGATTGTAGAAAAAATATTGTGTGTATTTCGAGCGCAAATTCTAATTGCCGTTTTCGAGAGGTTGCCGCGTAACTTTAGACGTTGTGTCTCTTTCAATCGGCAATGTAAATTTTTACGCTCTTAATACACAAATAGCTAGTATTAAAATTTGTGTAGTTGTACTTTTGCCATCAGCTACTTATATTAACGTGAGTTTCAAAATTATGAAAGATATCGATCGATCTGGAAGGATTCTAAGTAATACTGGTGTATTAAATTTTAACACTAATTTGTTTTTACTTTTAATACGTGGACGTCAAAAAACTACGCATCACGAAAAATTAAAAAATTACATATCTTGACATAACTAAATATTTCAAAATTGAGAACAAATGTCCATCTCAATGAATGTTTTCATCATTTTGGAAAAGTTTAAAAAGCTGCTACAGTAGCACAATTTGAGATATGTATAAAGAAATCATTGAAAATGTAAATTCATGCAATGTTGTAATGCAAGTTATTAATTGAGGTCTACTTCAAGAGTCAAAAGCGAATTTTTTGTCAACAAAGATGAGTTTTGATTGCACTAAATCTAAACTCAAAATACTACACTCAACTGAGAAAAAAAAAGTTTCTGAACAGTGACTTTTTAATTATATTATCGATTGAAAATCATTTGCAATCGTTAATCTAATTATTAAAATGTCGACCAAATGTATTAAAATTT
The DNA here is from genome assembly GCA_029298725.1 of Gnatocerus cornutus. Classification (NCBI taxonomy): domain Eukaryota; kingdom Metazoa; phylum Arthropoda; class Insecta; order Coleoptera; family Tenebrionidae; genus Gnatocerus; species Gnatocerus cornutus. The sequence goes on from CM055514.1 coordinate 6,575,651, forward strand.
ATTTTTAGAAATCTTGGATGTGGGTTAAAATGTTATTATATTCAGATGCGGCAGTCTTCAATTCTTGGTATGTAAGAACTAGGTATAAAGTTGGGGTCCCAATGGTCAATCGCCGGCCGGCCGAGTTGTAGTCGTCAAACCGTGATTAGGATTAGAGACCCCCTGTTGTGAGGGGCTGTAAATCATGGCAACATTGAAGTGTTGGTTGCCGACTTTTTGAAAATTGGGGAACATTTTTACATTACATTTTATTTTTTTCTAAAGAAACTATTCATGTGGGGAAAAACCAAGGAGTTTCCCGGATGTAGAATAAAATTCCTCATCTATCGAGTCGTAGTTCAAGCAAAAATTCTTAAAACTGTGCCCGTAAAACGACATGGCGTTTTTTCAGTTTTTATTTTGTTTAAATAAATTTATAGGAAATTTTTGAAAATCAAAAAGTTTCCCGGGTACATTTCGATGTTATCTACACGTACAAAAAAATCAAAACTCCAAATCTTAATTTGTGGCCGTAAAAAGCAATGGCGTTTTGCGCTATTTCCTATGCACTTCGGCCGGGGTAGGACAGAGCCTTAACGCAGTGACTTGAAATCGACCCGTGATTCATGTAACTTTACGACTCTGACGAACGGAAAATACAACCAGTAATACGTTTTTCATATGTCACTTGATCCATAAACTTATCTTTTTTTACATCTTAGACATCCCTTAAAAAAGTCAGATATTATGATTATTATATCGACAGCTTAATGACCATAATTTCGTTTTTGTAATTCGTGGTCATCCGTTTTCTATTTTTTTTTTATGTTTTGACCAGTTTTGGCGGAGTTTCAAGTTAACAAAAGGTATCAAGTTATTCATGAAAATTGTATTTTTGGTAGCATTCGGTAGTCGTCAAGGTCGACATGTTAGGTGAATCAGTCTGTATAATGAATTGGTGAAAACGTTGAAATGAATAACGTATTACTGGCTGTAAATAAGTTCTTTAGGGTCGAAAAATTATATGAATCACATGACAGCATGGTCCACGAGTGATAATGAGCCTGACCGAATTCAAACTGCAACCCAAAATACATTTTCATATGCTAGGACAGTTAGAGATAAATTTTAGTAGGTACAATAATGAATTTTCTTGACTTAAAATTGATAGTACATTCGCACGTAAAAGTCCTTGTAGTTGCTAAAAGAGGAGACACTGCGAGTGCAATAATTAATCATAGTAACTGCTAATTTCGCAACGTTCTATCTTAAAATTTATACTTGTACAACTCTATAAATTTTGTTACGATGCGTATTTACGATGATTTATCATGGTTCAAGGTGGGTGAACGTCATATATTCATTATTACTATTATTATAAAATATAGCCTTATAAATTTCTGAGAATCTCGTTTGTAAATGTTATTGTTGAAACACCTTCTTGCCATCACAAGAGAAAAATTAATAGATTTATATCTTGTAATCTAGAAGGTTGTCTGTGTTGTTATCGTTCAGTAATAATAATTATCCGTCATGACTGTGCTGTTATATTCACTATTATTCACCTGTTATTTTAAAAGTACTACTAAACATGGTGGAGGAACCCGTCGTCTCCAAAACTGGTAACGCTAGAACACGGAATCCATATCTAAAATCTCGATTTTTAATCTCCTCTTTCAGTGCGGTGCGATTTTGAATAAAATATGTCCATTGTGTAGTGGCGGCTACATAATAACCTCGTCCTGAGTAGATTAAAGCATTCATAATAATGAGGTGGCTCAGCTCTCCGGTGAGTTCTTTTGTTGGTCCGATGGATGACCGTGTGTTCGAATGGTTATAATATGGGCGGCGTCAGATCACTGTTATTATGTGCTACTGTGTGACAGGCAAAAGAACCCTCTTCACGAGTCGGAGCTGTCTCGAATGCATCGAGACGAGAAGAGTACCCGAGATGACAAGCGGGTCCCGGTATTACATCCGGCTGGTTGACTTGTCCCTGTCAATTAGGTCGGGCCGCGGGGTTTCAAGTCGACTCGTGTTACCTGCTGACAGGACAAACAAAACAACCCATCGCTTTACTCAAATTATGTTTGCTCCCTGATAATTTCTCATATTTCCAACGCGACAAAAGAAGACACATCAAAGCTTGATGGCTGTGACGGTTGACACGAAAGGGAGATGGATACCCATACCTGCTATTTGCGGTTGTTTTGATTTCACATGCATTCATTGAAAGGAACTAAAACAAAAATTATTAAAAAATGCATCCCCTTCGAAAGGTTGTTGAAAAAGCTTAGTTGTCCCGATTTTCCATGACAAAAGCAGAAAGAGCGGAGACAATTCTTCCAACAAAAATTGTGACAACAGTAATTTGCCATTCAGTAACGACTTGGAACAGTGAGATATTTATAATTTGTAATTTTTTATTTTTTGACAAAGGTTTTATAAATTAATGTTTTTCACCAACTTGGAACTATTTTAGTGGTGTAACTAACCATGTAAATAAAATTTGATATGGTTTTGATAAAAATCATACTCAAAAAATAAAAAAAATTGTGGCTAGATATTGTGGTTACAAATCATAATGTAAACTATCTTTCAATATAAAACCAACAATTTACACTTATCCTTGGATTGTTGCTTTCGGTGTAGCAAATCGCTTAATAACCCATTTGCGTTTCTGGGTAATACCATAACGATTTTTATAAACATTTTCCTTAACAAATCATCCGAATCTCCTCCTGTTTCATCGTACCAAAAAAAAGGTGAAATATGACGGCTCTAAATCTGACAAACAGACAGCTTCTCCCCGACATGTGAATTTTTTCAGTCAACAGCAGCCAACGCTAAATAACGCCTAATGACAAGTTATTAGTTTATTCTTTTAATGTCCGTGTCTGGGTTTGGTGGGCATGTTCGTGCTTTGTTGTCCCTGTTAAGTGGGCCTGTTTAGTCTCAGTGGTCTTGTTTGTCAAGACGAATGGAATGGGTAAACAGCGCCTAAAGTGTTTGACTACCACGCTCAGAACCTTTCAGGCGTGTTTTGTTAATCGTGTGACAAGTACCGACAAAGCTGAAACTTTCAATAGCAGCCGATGTCTCTTGAGTGCTTCTGGTCTTACTTGCAATTAGCGGTACCCGACCGATGCCATTGAAAAGCGCACTCAATTAGGACTTTCTCAGTAATAATCAATATTTGACGACGGAACAGCTTCTATTCCTTCATTTAGAAGCCCATAAAAATGCGAGAAGTGTCATTTTCATCATGTATGTCAAATATGCTGAAGGATCAATAAACACCTTCACAGTTAGAAAAAAAATCTGGAGACTTTCGTCTGAAATAAGTTTGTTTATTCGGATTACATTAGCTGTAATCTATTTTCGCAAATCCCACCTTTGCTAATCAGCCAGCTTTAAACCGTCAAGATTTTCCAATGGAGATGATTACGGCAGATTTTATCCGTCAATCACGCAATTACGGTCGACTGCGGTGTTTAATATTTTGTGAAATATTAACGTCAGACGTTGGTGTCGGCCAATATGATAAATTATCCGACATGTGTGTAATAGGAAAGTTTATCTGCATTCAACAGAGCTGTTCATTCATCGTTATTTTATATCTATATTCAGCGTGACAGTGATGTATGGTGTGTGCACTTATTCATTTTACGACAGGCGCGTCGGAACGGCTCGCCCCGGTTTGCTGGGGCGTCGCGACGCGGCGTCACTCCCTGCTGACATACTGATTGATTGCACCCGCTACATTTACTAAATAACACAGTTTACTGCTTTATTATTGTCCGCGTGGACGACGACTTGCTCTCTTGTCCGGGAATTTATCACTCGAATAAATAACTATTATGACAGAAATAAAAATGTTTTTAAGCATGAGTATAGTTTCCTGCTGGGGTTAACTCTGCAGGATTCGCGTAATAATAATATTCATTTGGTTTGGTAATCTATACAATAACTGACAACACGGAAATCCTCTATCTATCTGCTGGATAACAAATAAGTGAATAATCCATCTAGCTGTCAAGGGGAAATGACTAAATAATTTGTTTGATAGATCTAGTGGCAGGGAGCTTGATTAAATGTTAGTACACGATTTGATCATCATTTCAGCAACTTTTTTTCAAAGTCTAATAAATCGTATGATGCAACTTTAATACGAACCTTGAAGTAACTCAGACTTAGATTGAAATGTGAGAGGTTTAATTCATGCAATAAATGTTGCAGATTAATTGTCGATTTTATTTATATTCCCAAGCTGTCAATCACACCAGTTAAAAACACTATCACGCTGATATGTAATTTACTCGGATTGCAGATAAAATTAACACATTAAAAATTAATTTACTGTCATTTTATTAGCTCCAGTTTTTCAACAAGTGTATAATTTAAAAAAATATATTGAAAGCAACGTTTCAAACATTCGAAACGGCTTTCCCATAACTCCCAGCCTCCAATAAAATTCATCTAATTTTTCGCGTTATTTCCGTCACATCCATTGCGTGATGCGTCTACTTTACGTGGATTTTATTCAAAATTCTCGCTTCTACGATCCCAAATGGGAGTTTAAAAGTTATCGGTGAGTTATAGATGACGCCCACTTCCAAATGGCTTAGCATTTTCCAAAGTAAAGAACACATAAACCGCTCATAAACATGTCACTTGCCTTCTTATGTATCTTGATACGAACGCTCGTGCATGCATTCGGTAGTACTAAACATGACTGTTAAATCGCTTGTGCGCTGTTTACGTGTTCCGAGATTCCCAATCGTGAAATATTAAGGGAGTTCATCACGTGCATGCAAGCGAGCTTCCCTTAATTCCCTATCTTGCCTTCAACGGGTTTCATATTGCATTTGAGATCCGTTTATCATCTGCTCGTAAATCTGAGCTAACAAAAACAAAACCAAAATGCTGTTCCCAGGTTTACAATATAAGTCTGAAGTTTGGATTGCTGAAAATTTACGTTCAGGTTGTGATCCCTCACAATTGCTAGATTAAATGGCACTGCCACTGCTAGACAGAGCTTTAATTGCTCAATTAAATGAAAAAGTTGTAAGAGGAGAAAAAGGAAATCTTCCACTTTATCAGATCAACGCACTTGAAGATTCTGGGAACAGTCAGATGTATGACATAATATTTTGATATATTACCGCGTTTATGCTTTTTATGGAAAAGTGTGCACGTTACAAAATGCGTCCTTTTTGGTCTTATCGATCGCCTTTACTGTCCGTGAATTCGTTTGCATCACGATATTAGCCATGTTGGCATGTAGAGGTTCAACAAGTTCACTCCTGATGACCAAATCTGCCACATATAATTCATAAAGTGTCGGCTAAACATAAAGCGACTTGACAGCAGAACCACACAAGGCGGTAAAATGTCATCAGCAGTGATTTGTGAAAGTTTGTATAAAGTTGTAAGCGCTTTAGTCCCGCGCCCATGTCAATTTTATAGAGCTTTCTATCAAGCTTTCCCTAGACTAATCTGATAATGAGTCATTGGTGTCGTGATACGAGCAAAGGCATTTAGAGTGCGTCGTCCTTGTTGTTCGAATCATTAGCGCAAAACTGCCTGAAGGCCGACGTTGACTGACTAAGATGAACAGCGCTGTCATTTCTGATTTGGCCATCAATAACCGGCTGCACATGCCGAGCGGATGATAAACGTCCTGAAAGTTGCTGGCAAGAAGTGAAGTGAGGAACGAATGCGAGGCAGATATCTCGGTCATTAGGGACTTCCATTTCTGTCATCTATCATCTTCGAAGAGCACCTTGTTTCTTGTTTCGAAAAGAGAATGCATGGGCACGACAGGCGATATTAATTTTATTGTTGTTGCTGAGTTTAGAAATTGTGAGCTTTGTGGAAATTCACTGTTTCATTAGCAATCTGACAACTTAATATTGGTTGTTAGGTGTAACAAAGTATTTTTTTGCTCGGTTAATATGTGTAATTACTTTTATTAACTCATGCTTCAAATACCTGACAAGTGACGTAATGCCAAGTTGATGGATAACGCCCATCAATAATATAAATAACTAATATTTTTTAACAACACTATAAACGCGATAATAAGTAGACAAGTGGCTCGTCCGTATATTGCGCATTCCGCTAGACCAACAAACATTAGCCAATGTAATTATATTAGTAAACGCACAAAATGGTTAAATTACGTCTTTAAAGCACATGTTAACATGGGACTACAAATAAATACCGTATAAGAAGAGTCTGGAATTTAAAAACTCACTCTTCATTAGTTAAGGAAACGACTGTTAAAGGACCTCTTCAAGTAGTATCTCCATATTGAACCATATCAATCTAAAGAATTTCATCTCGACTATCTGCTGACAGAGCTGTGCTTGTGCTGCCCGGACATATTAATCCGGTCCGATTCATTTTTGATGAAGAATGCCTCTAAAAGATGTTTTCCCCGATGAGCCGAGGATAATAAATGAGCTTCTTTCTAGCAGTCAGAAGTGATTGATCACGGTAGATAAACAAGGACGCTCGTTTGATCTCCAGTGCGAGAGGGATGAGCAGAGGTGGAAGAGTGATGAATCGCACAGGGTCGTCATTAATACGTGTCAGAGTGCGTATTGGAGTTGCCAGTCACTCCCTCACACTTCCTCCTCTCTTGTTGAATGCTTCAGGATATCTCCGGACTTTCCGGGAATGTCTCTGCGGTCGAGCTGTCACTTTGCGTTACCAACACTGTCCGATACCCACTCATAACAAGACAGATAACGGCGACTGCGACTACCGACATTTGTCATGGAATTTCTGGGGAGGATACGACAATTACGACTTTCAAGGCAATGACGTCTTATTTTGGACTTCCATGACCGATACTTATATACAAGGAGTTTATTTATCGCTTGACCGGAAAGCGATGGAATCGTAAATGATATTTACGGATCTTGCATGTAGATTGCCGTTACGTGGAGCGGAGACCTGGATGTTAAGGTGTTCGGTAATAACCCCATAAAAGTTTGTATGTATTACCATGAGTTGTATTTACGGCCTGCATGTTCATTACACTCTTAGTTATGACACACCAAGTGATGGGAACCAAGCAGGATAGGATTACAAACCCGTTCAAAAATAACTTCATCTCCAGCAAGAGGACGAGCAGCTAAGATACTCTAGCTTTCCAAATTCTGCGCTGCTATCGCACAAATTCCGCAATGGAAAATTTATGATTATAAAATTCAGTGGGTTATTTCATTAGTGTGTAGAACATAATATTAGCTCCACTGAGTGCCGAAGAGCGTCCGGTCAACTCGCGAATTTATAGTTTTACACGAACTCATTAAAATTCATTGGTTAACTCAATAAAAAATGTAGTTACACAAAGATCGCGGTTTTTAACACCTTTTGCTTACATTAAAATGTGACGTTTATTAGTTTTAAACCACTAGGGTATGGGTATTATATTTTCTGTTAAATTATTGCCTATTAAATTTTACATAAAATTCTGTGAGGGATTTTCAAAGATTTTATAGCTATTTTATTGTTTTTTTTGTAATAATTAGTCACAGATTTTGACACACTTTAAAGATTCTTTTAAGGGTGGGATGAAAAGAAAATGATGGTCTTATTTCTGAGCATGAAAATATTTTTTACTTTTTATATTCATATTTAATAGCGACCCAAAATCCGGAGAAATTTGTGGCAATCCTCCGCTTGAGCTTCGAGCTGAAACTGGTATTAACATATCTACATCTTCTCATAAGTATACTCGTGTCAATTCCACGGAGCACTATCGTATAACATAAACGGGGTGTCTGATATATGGATACGCTCTCTACTCAGGGTGTATGGGGTGGAAAGTGGCGGCTAAAAACGCTCTACGACGCTAGATGGCTCCAGGGATGGAGGTAATATCGCGGAGCGCTCTCTTGATGCGGCTTTATACAAATGAAGTAAAACAAATTCTCGAGCGCGATCTCATCGCAAGCCGACCCTCTATAAATTATACTTTATGGTAGAGATAAAATAAGCTTATTTTCTCGAATGTACGACATCCGCTTGGGCTATCTGCGCGACGTGGCCATCCATTGAAGTCGTAAAAATGATAGAGTGCTTGAATGTCGCGAAGACCGCTCTTGGATGTCAGCAACTGCCGCCACACCAGTCAATCTCCCGAACTGCGTATTGTCGGAGCTGAGTTGGGATTCTGTTTCTCTCTTGAAAAAACTCGTTACCCGAGATTTTTCAAGACCAATTTATCAAGACCTGTCAAAATCGGTATTCTGTTTCTCCGGCGAAAAACGCATTGACGGATTTTGGGTCTTGAGTTTTGGATGCGATGTTGCCACATTGTGTTGAGCCGAAACGCTAATTTCACGCCAAAGAAAAGGATAATTTCACGGCAAAAAATTGACACTTTGCGCAATAAAATTAATTATTCTTACCAAAGTTAAGGGTAGTTATTTCTGATTAAACAATGGCCCGTTTTTTGCCTGTTATAAACGCTTTATTTAGAGAAAACTTGACAGAAGTAAGAAGAAACTTACGGGAAGAAATGAACCCATTTAATTTGCCAGAAGAACGGTATTTTATGAAATTATATTACCACAAAATTCATAAATAAGGTTATTTTAGTTTTTGCGAATTATTTCGGCTTGACATAGAGTCGGCTAGGGAGCTTATCAGAATTTTAGAGCCCTACATGGCGGCAAGAATTCGGCGACATCGCGTTTCAAAAGCTAACACCATCTTGGCTGCTCTGAGATTTTTTGCGACTGGGAGTTACCAACGGTGCGTTGGGCAAGATTTTATGATAAATCTCTCCCAGTCGCAAATGTCCAGAGCCATAACAGAAACCGCGGACGTAATTGTCCAAGCTCTCGGGCACACAATAACGTTAGAGGCTAGAAACTACCAACGCACAAAAGAGAGGTATTACTGTGAACCATATTAAATTTATCACTACTAATTCATGTTGTAGTGTGATGAGGCAGTTTGGTATTCCTGGTGTGATTGGTTTTGTGGATGGGACGCACATTGCCATTACAAATCCAGGTCGAGGGCGTGAACATCAATATCTAAATAGAAAGGGTTTTCACTCCAAAAACGTGCAACTTGTAATTGTTTCTCTTCTTTTATTTCTTTTGATAAATTACCTTATTCCTTAGATCTGTGATTTGCAATACAACATTTTGGGGATAAATGCCCAGTACGGAGGAGCTTCTCATGACGCCTTCATTTTCCGGAACAGCCAAGTTAATGTTCTGTTGAATGAAGACCACAGAAGAGGCGAGCGAACATCTTGGCTACTGGGTAGTTAATCTCATAATAACGTAATCAATCTGAAAATTACTCCTACTTTTGTAGGCGACTCAGGCTACCCTCTGTTGCCGTATCTGCTTACCCCATTCAGAAATGCTCCCGAAAACGGCCCTGAAGCCCGTTTCAATATGGCACATCAACGGGCACGTTCTTGTGTCGAAAGATGTATAGGTGTGCTAAAGGCGAGATTTCGATGCCTTAACTCGGAACGTGTGCTGAAATACTCTCCAGAGAAAGCTGGAACCATTATCAATGCGTGCGCCATTTTGCACAATTTTATGGTTGGGAGAGGTTTACCTCTTCCAGACGAACGTGAAATTGCGGCAAATGTTAATGCACCTTACAATGAAATTCCAATTGAGGATGAGCAACAGGGGAACCAGTTTGCCATCCTCAACAGGAGACATATTGCTGAGAATTATTTTGAAAATTAAATTCACTTGTTAAGTTACCACAAACTCTTTTTACCCTTACCCAACGCTTTCATCACTACCATGAGCACGCATGAGCAGAGATTATGACGCAAACGTGTTTGTCCTTGAAAAATACTTTTACATTCAATATCTCACAACAGTATAATAGGTTGCATAACAAATTTATTTATTTAATTTAGTAATCAGTTCAACATATACAGAAATAAAAAACTCCTTTAATCTTCAACAATTTTATTATTGAGATCTTTTAACAATGTAATAATCCGCTCTTGCCCCTCCACCAGCTTTTCCAACAGCTGCTCCTGGCGTTGCTGGCTTTGGAGCAACCGCTGCAAGACCACCACTTGATCTTCGCGGGAACGATTGGCGTCTTCTTCGGCTTTCAGAAGCTTGCCAATTGTTTCCTCGCGGGTGGCCTTGCGCTTGATACCTTGACTGTTTCTGAGAGGGGCCGAAGAAGAGGAGCAAGGAAGAGGCTGCTAAAATAGAATTAGTATTACTATGATTATTATTAGAGGTAAATGTAATAATACCGAAAGGTTGAGGTCTGTCAGTCGTGGAGGGGACACTGTAACACAGGGACGGGAAGAACACTGCGGTACAATCTAAAATAAATCAAAATACTTGATCTGTATTGTTCTAAAGCAAATTTAAACACCTTCGGTAACTGAAAAAAGAATTACTACAAATAACATTAAGAAAATACCCTGAATATTGTGTCCTCAAAGTCCTTGGAAAACCTGCAAATTATTGTAACACAAACATTCTTACCGCCTTTGGAATACCCAGTTCTAAAGTCTTCCCGTCCCCAGCATAATCAGGGCCTATTATTGTGAGAACCCTTTCTTCTAGATCAGTGAGACCTTCATGATCAGGATCCTCACTAGGTCCTCCAGTCCCTGTCTGATTCCTCCTTTTCTTACAGGCAGCCGCCTTGGCCTTAACGACAGATTTCCAGTCCGTCCAAACCTAAAACGTAATCAAGTATTTTACGTATGCATATTGAGAAAATGAGTTACCCGTTGCCACTGCTTTTTATCTTTTTTGGCCCCCCCAGCAGCGTCCAGGGACAGCAATAAGGTGGCCCAAAGTTGTGAGACCTTACTACTGTCCCTCTCTTGGTTACGGGAAAAGGCCAAGTGCTCTTCCATGAAGTTAAGCAGTAGAATTCTTTGATGATGGCTTGGTTTTCCGGTCTTCTTTTTGTCCATCTAAAAATACAAATATTAGAATTTGTAAGACAAACTAAAAATTAACATTTTGTAAGAACCTATAATGTTTATCATGGTAAGTCAAAGACACCAGTAAAATGTTGTCTTTATATATATAAGAAAGACCTTAAATACACAAATACTTACTGTTTTTTTTTTTACCAACAAACGAATGCAACTCAAAAGACAAGTAAAGACAAGTCTCAAACACTGGTAGGAGCACTAGCGTCTCTGGAGATGGCGTTCTGTTTTGTTCCCGCCAAGCAAAAGTGAGGTTAAATCAGATTTTCCGTCAGGGATGGGCGTGTCGGAAAGTTTCCGACAGCTTATGCCCGAAATCAGAGAAACAGAATACCGATTTCCGACAGGTGTCGGAAAGTGACGTCACCTCTTGAGTTTTTTCGTCAGACACGAGAAACAGAATCCCAACCCTGTTTCCGGTGAATAACACAACAGGACAACCGCAACGTCAGCAGGACTGTTTTACTGACCAAGATCCTACAAATAAAGTACTAAATATGCTGGATCTGAACACTGTTGGAAGCTGTTTAGAAAATAGATCTAGGCTCCTCAAATTAAGTTTCCCACGAACAGAAGCTCGTAATCCATGTAATCATTGTAATGGTGTGATCATCATCGAACTTATTGGTCTCCATTAGAAACTAATAAGATAGCTTCAATTAAATATAAAATTCATGAACGCGAAATAAACCGGTGATTATTGAAATTTCTCATACCGATTACGCCGTGTTTGAAGCATATTTTGTGTTTAACCGGCATCCCACTGGCCTATAATTAATAATAAACATCAACTATATTTTGTTTCAGTAAGCCGCCTTTGCATATTTACTCTCCCATGGTGAAGCTGTCTAAACGCCATCACAATCTTTCTCTTTCTGGTTTAGGAAAAATAATGTCGATGACAAAGATGCAAAGGATCGAATTTATTTGTGTGGAGTTGTCCGACTGGTCACTCCAGGGAGCGGCACTGCATGTTGATAGCCTCCTGTCACTGTTAAGTAGTTTTCTCAATTATAATACATGTCAGACACGTACATTAGTGTTGCTAAATATACGCCGTAACACATCCAATTTATAACCTTCTTATACGACGACACTAACTTATTAACATTATGTTGTTGTTATTGACCATTAACTGATAAATTATTTATGTTGGAGATATAAAGTTAGTTGTGTTTATTGTTATGGTTGTCAAGTGTCACTAGGAAATGCGATAATGTCCGAGCAGCTGCAGCTGTTGTATCTAAACTTGATAGTTATCGACTTAGCTTGACATGTATAGAAATGAGTGCTCTGCACCGGACACAAAAGTCCCTCACATCGGACAATGCAATTATTATGTTTACGATCACTATTTTTCACTCGTGTTGTTCGGCTAATTTGAGGGACACGCTGAAGAGAATGTGCCACCAACAAGCATCTTGTGAGGTCTTCAAAACCGAGAGGATATGTCAAATATGCATCTTGCGAGCCACCGAGCTGGAAAAGGCGAGGCGAAGAACTAATTCGAGCTGACTGTTAGATCTATGCAAATAGAACGAGTAAAAGTCAGTTTCCTTTGAACCAGATCGTTGGAAACATCTTTGACGACTCTTTTATTGCTCGTAAAAATGAGTAGCAGCTTTTCAGAAATAATTGTATTACCACTCTGCGCATCCTACATCATAATCATACATTGAAGCGACAGCGCTCTTGAATTGTCAATTCGTGATTTATGGTTTTATGACATGTCCATCTCTTTCAACTACACTACACTTCTATCATTTCCATTATGACTTTCTGGAATCAACACATCAAGTAAATACGGTTTTATCACGCATGTAAATAAACTGCGGTAAACTCACAAAACATTTCAAATAAACATTAGGTGGGTGCGGTGTATTTTTTTCTAGATATCTGTCTTAATTTTAGATTTTATGACTCCAATAATCCACACAAAAACAAGAATTTACCGATTGTTTTTCCCTGAAATAACACGCCAAATGTTTGTCAGTATTTAAGGTGAGTGGAACATTTGGACTTTGACATTATTATCGCTGGAAAATTACACTATAGTCAGAATTTTGTAACTTTGGTTTAGTCCCGCCCACATGAACAAATGACGATTTGAATTTGTCGAATCAAGAAATGGCTAGCTTCCTTTACTCAACACTATCAAAAATTTGACGGCTCAAGTGTCACACATGTCAAGAAGATTTGCGGTTTTGCTAGAATTTATTTTATCGTGAAAGTTTCGTCGATTTTGATAGTGTTTCATCTTTTAATGTGTGGACATTTCTACCCCGAATTTTAGCAAATATCGACGAACTATCAAAATTTTGCAGAGTGAATCAGACTTCCAGCTAAAATTCAATTGGCCCAAAAGGTAGGCGGAGTTAAACCAAAGTTACAAAATTCTGACTATAGTTTACAATTTTTTTCTTATATCTCGAGGTTAAATTATAATTTTCGTGTGCGGGGGTCCACTGTGATCACAAAAATTCATTGAGCATAATTTATCACAGGATTTTTTTGTTTATACGTAGGAAAGCATTCATTTGTGGATAAAAAGATGCGAAATTTAAAATTTGAATTTTTGCTAAAATTTGTAAAAACTTCAAAGTTGATTATAAGCAACTTTTTTTAATAACTTTAATCCATATCTCTGACGCGAAGCAAAGCATTGAAAAATCTTTCTATTTAAATATTCGCAGTAGGCTGAGTTTGCCACTTACAGTAAGCATAGATGCACTTTCTATGATTGTGTCAAAATTCAAAATTTTTCTCCAAAAATAAACGGAGATATGAGCTTGTAGTCAATTAAGAAAAGCACCTTCTATGTATAAGTAAAAAACCAGACGTGATTTTTTTTTCTGTTTTCAGTTTTAATTCTCCTTAAAAAACTCTTCTAGTTTCAACCCTTTTTATCGTGGGATATAAAACCTTGTAAACTAGTGTTATCAAATCCTGAGTTTTTCAAATGGGATTAATGATCAACAAGAGTTAGGAATTCAAAAATTTGAGAAACAGCCCAAAAGAGAGAACCAAAAGATGGGTGGAGAGATTAAAGAATGAGAAAAAAAAAACAGGAAGAGAAATAAAGAAAACACGAAAAAGATAGGACAAAAAGAAGAAAAGCTTGGCACCGGAAAATGGAAAAAAAATTGCTCTAAACTGTGTTTGACACGTAAGCATAATGTATGTGTTGACAGTTTAGTTATTAGAGCGTGTTTCATCATTTTGTGATTTCGAGTGTCGTTTAAAAAGTATAAAATCCGCGTTTCATACTTGAAATTTATGTAATAGCATTGCGGATATGTAGCTCGGTTTACGTGTCCGCATCTTCGCCTCCATGAAGAAGGTTATGTGGTTTTTATTGCGCGTTATAAAGCTGGTGCATGTTTAAATTTTCTTCAAACATTGCCCGTAAATAAACTTCATTGTCCCATGAAATACGAGCCTTATTCATGATCCACATATATATTATCGTCATAAACAACATGTTAGTTACAGGTTTACAACGGAGGCCGTAACAGTAATTATTGTAAATTAGGTACATTAATTTCTTAATACGCACTGACGTGCGTTGCTCCAGTCTTTTTTATCGTATGCGCGAAATCTGCCAAGCTAAAAAAGTTAATAACGGACGCAATTAAAAATAATAAATGGTTTCATTAAATGTTAACCGGATACAATTTATGTTTCCCCTGATATTTGCGTAGAATCGTAAAACGCTCCGTTGACTTTGTAGTTGTCGGCGTTAAGACATCTCGTCGATTTATTTGTGTTCGTTTCGGGCCAATCGAAAAATATTCGAACGTGATGATGGACGGGCACATGAGAAATAAAGCGCGAACACGGATTGACACGTCGCATATGGCGGCGGTTCGGTTTATACGAGTTGACGTGCGGGGCGGCGCGAGGGAGACGGTTTCCAGCGGCCCGCTTTGATCTCATCAAATGAGGCGCTCTCATGTCGTGTTGTGTTAATGTTATGTCTTCCTCGCGCTCAGACTCGATTTGACCGCTTCTGAACTCGACCCTTTTGACGGAGATGCAACCATCCAAACCCACGTCTCATCATCGACAAACGAAATGCAGACAATCGCTTCATCTACAAAGCTCCTGCAGGATTTTTCCATTCCTGCTATGTAAACATCACTTTTATTAAATTCGGCAGTATGTAAACTGACAAGTTATTATTTCTCGAAATTTTGTACCCTGTGCAAGTATGCACGTTTTTTGCATGTGCATATGTAGTTTGTAAGCTGTCATGCAGGAAATGAAAAATTGGCACCACTGAGATACTTAACGACCAGACAATCTTTGAAAATATAAAATTGAAGCACAGGATGTAAATTCTTTTTCTAAAAAAATATTTCAAAAAGTGTTTTACATTGTTTTAAAAGTGACGCAACTTACAAAGCGAAAAACTTGATAAATTGTTTTGACATTTTCACAAAAGATGTTTATAAACCAAAGTTAGTAGCAATAATCAAACCTGTTTAACATTAAAGTTTTAATATGTCGGCATTTTATTAAAGAAACAGCAGCTGTTTTAAATTTATAAAATAAATGCAACGCATGTTATAAAACTAGAAATCTGACCAAATAAACTAAAAGTCAACGCAAAAAAATTTAATATTGGATATAAATCAATGTAATTTCATTGGAGTAATTTTAATCATAATAATTATGTTGACACCCACCGTTGTCATGTTTATTAAGATAAATGTTAAGTTAGAAATTATCATTTATATTAATGTCTAAAATTGCGTATGTATGAATATGTAAGTAAAAAGTTTCACAATGTTGAGTGTGTTCATTTAAACGAGAAATAAACAAACAACAATAAATGTTTTTATTGTTTCAGTTCGGATCCTGTTGACGACACTTTTAAATCAGTTTTTGTGTTCACGTCCATGACATTACACGTACTTTCTCGAAATATTCGACGGTTTTTATGAAGACCAACCATTCGGTCTTTACGTAATTAAGTAATAAATATTTATAATATCTAATGTATTACACATGACAGTAATGACATTGATTTGTGGTCGTGTTTTTGTAACCTTTAAAACGAAATAATTGCATCGATTAATCTTTCTCGATGTCCTATCTTTTCCTGAAAGCTTCTGTAATGATTAATAACATAATTACCAACACAGCCGATAACCATCTAAGATTTTACTACTTCTGACACATATTCCGTGATATCTATTCATCGGAGAGATATGTTACCAACTCGAAGTATTTTACTTTCTTTTTGTACTATTTCCTTGTTTGTGAATGCATAATTAATTAACTGACGAGTCCAAAATGTACACATGTTGCCAGCTGACCTCTTCAGATTACGTTCCCCTGTTTGCCCAAATTTATAGCAGACATGAAAGAAAAAGAAGAGAAGAAGATTGTTTATTCCAAAACTCTATAAAAAGGATCATAAAACCTGTTCTCGACAATTAAGAATCCTGTAATGAAACCATTTCTATGGTATCAGTTTCAAAGACAACCGCCAGATCGTAGTTAATTTCACATGTCGAAGGTATTAATTTCCAACCATCCAGTTTTGAGACTAAACCACTTCCTTCTAAAAATCCAGAAAAAGCGATAAGTTTGAAATTGCTCTTACATAAATCAATTGTACAAAAATGTGGAAAATTGACTCTAATCTCTCGTTTGTGACACTGATTTTCCTTACAATTCAAAGTTTGAGTTTTGTTATTAAGTTCAATTTAACCGGTCTGGGGAACTAAATTTACAAGGATAAAGAAACTAAATAAGAAAATTGAATGCTTGAATGCACGAGGCAAATCAGTTTTAGTTTGTGTTTGAAATTGGCCTAAATTTAGACCAATCAATCAAAATGGATTTTAACGTACCTACATGCACTAATTAAGTAAATGTATTGATAATATTAATGAAGACTTTAATGCGTTTTCGCAATCTATTTAGACCGGGAATATGTAATTAATTTAATCCAAAATTAAACATACATGCTGCTAATATGTAGAGATTGAATTATTTTTAAAATACTCTTCAGGATTTTTTTGTTTTACTAAAATAAATAAAATTATTAAACAAAATTTTTTTAATTGTTTGATACGATTGTTCACGTTTGTGTGAATTTTCGAGTTATTGCACGGGAATTTGATAAATATGTACCTTCATAATAGGAATTTTTAATTAAAGCTATGTAAATATTTTTCATTATTTTCTTTTAGTAAAAATATTGCAGAATAGATTGTTCACCCAACTCTTCTAGTACCTGCAGGCTAAATTAATGTGACGGTAGGTAATTAATAGTCTCAATTGTGTCGAGACATTGTAGTGAAATTAGTAGAAACTTAGCCTCGCGTACAAATCCAGTCATCTTTGTTGAGGCAAGTTCCGTTTATCCAGTTTAGCGTGGAATGGCATTCCGCCGCCTCCAGACTGGCTCACACCTGCTACAAAGTTACAAGCCACACATTGTCACCCGGACTGCTACCGTTTTACGCCGACTTTCCTGTTTGTGACGGCTCAACGGATATATAGGTAAACAAGTGGGTGTTTCTGTCGTCGTTTCCAATAATTTAACATTGGATTTCGTCGCTAGCCCGGCGGGTTTTCTGCATCGTCCGATCGTCGCCACTAAATCATTTATTTCTAGGAAAGTGAGGCCATAATTTAACGTCGAATGTAACTGCAACAGCAGTCTGTAAATGGCAAGAGGTGAGCGAGCTGAATGCAGATGAGTTGTGTAGGCCGAAGAGACTCTTTATGGGCGCTGCTCATGCACACGGCCCCGTATAATGTAACACAACACGCCGAGGAGATGCCGATAAATATTCATTAAGTGCAATTATAGCACCACCGAGTGAACGCTTTATTGCATCGTATATTTTATTACAGTTTTACGAGGTACACATCCATTTTATAAGAACCCGTACATTACCCCAATATTTTATAACGCGCATTTCGAAATTGTGGCTTGTTTCCTTTTAATCTAACGTGATTTACGAGCTGAGCGGCGGACTCACTGCAAGATAAATGTCCTTTCCTCGTTGCGAAATAAATATTGCCTCCCCTCAAGATCGCACGCCGCTGAATCCGCGAACTTGCACGCAATTATGGGGTCCCGGATTGTTCCGGAGGTGTCGGAGTTGTGCTCCGACTAAATCTCTGATCCGGCCCATTAGTCACAGGCCGCGACGATTACTCAAAATATGAGAACGGCTTTTGAAAATTCCTGCCTTCTGTCTTTTGCAACTCCGTTACTCTAACGTGTTCCCTCATTAGCTTCTTCCGGTTCGTGTACGTAAGGTGAAGTGGATCCTGTTAACAAGTATAAAAACAGGAAGTTGTTTATATTTCTTTAGGATCCAACACCGGCCAGATGTATTGACGAGAAACTTACACAGATTTCTAATTATAACTAATGGACAATTTTTTTTAACTAAATTGGAACTAAAAAAACGGGGAAACTTGAAAGTGTGTTTGTGGTTCACACCTGAAAAATAAACAAAAACTGGTGTAACTTCCTTGGAAAATTTTGACTAAAAGGTCTGACTCCTGATGTGAATTTTTTCTTTTTTTTAATTTATAGCGGAAAGATCGTATTATCGAAGTTAAATGCGTCTGTCCCTAGTGTCCCTGTGCTCATTTCGGTATGGATTGATTGCCTAAAGACGTGGGGCGGTTGTATATGCGGCGGACGCCTAGCTGTGGCATATTGAAAATGACGAGCGTGTGAGTTATGGACGTTTCGGCTGCCTCCCGGGTCGTACCCTAATCATACTTTTTACAGGCAGCCAACACTTGTGTTGGTTTGTTGCGGCACAAGAACCCGATGAATAAATAAAGCTATCTGGAAAGTCATTTATCATACCCGTATCAGGAGCGTCGCCATAAATTTTCTTGGCGAGTCGATAAGAGGCGGCATAAAACGAAATGGAAGCATGTGCCGCAATAAGTTAACCCCCATAACAAGCCCTCGATTATTGGCCAGATATGCATCTTGCAGTGCGAAGCAAATAATTTCCACTTGTTAATTTACAGATAATGTAGTTATACTGCAGCCAGTATGAAAGTTAATTTATCTCCTGGCCGTAAATTAGCAGTAATTTATTGCCTCCGCCGAGATACCGAAAAATTGAGAACAGGAAAAATTTAGCAGGAGAATTCTCCGGATGATTTTCGACACCTGAAGTGTTTCCGTTGTAACAAAACGCCTCGTTAGTTCTCCCGCTGGCGTAACGTTCGTTTCGTCAAAATGTCACTTAGAATAACACAACGAGGTGTGCGATTCGCACCATAAGCTGGCTGGCACGACATCGTCGTCGCCGTCGTCGGCGGTTGACATCCGCGACAGCTGGTCCGCGACGTCCCTGGTGAACTATTTACGTTGATTTGCCGACTTCTCGCTGGACCTCGACAAGCCTCAATGCGGCTAATCCATAAACTTGTCTCTTGTACTGATATGGCGTGGCAGCCACTGTCTATTCCATTATTCAACTTTAATTGCTATGACGTCGGACGTTCCAGTGCATTCACCTGTACTACACAATATGTATTCTTTAAGGATGACTGGATCGTTTCGGATTTGAAGATCTCTTTGACGGCGACCGCACCTCGATTATACTGAAATGTCACGTCCCCTTTTCGTTTACGAGCTGTTGCCTTTCATATTGTCTCATTGGACGACTTTTTACTTTCTTCATCCTCCCACTGAAAAAATCAGAATTTTATCTTCTCCGGTAATTGTTTACGGGCTCTTATGACACCATGATTTACACTTTCGTTACATTGCATCAAGACAAACAACATTTTTACTGCCTTACATGGCTTGATCTATAGGCCACATATCGTATGGCGTTAAAAGCTCTGCGATATGCGGATGTTGCACAATCCATCCTGACACAATGAAATAATCGACATTTTTGGAAGTTTTACAAGAAGACAATTAAAGATGCATCCGATGATTCTGTTACAAACATCAAAATCCATCATTCATTTCATTTTCCTTTTTTGCTGGTTCAGTTATTGTTTGAGGTTTGTCCTCCGCTGATTGCTGTCAAAGCCGAAAACCCTCTTCCATTGGTAATAGACATTTAGATGAATGGCGAATTTGGCTCGTGACAAACATTGGGGAGTTCCTTTTGACGGACAACTCGTTTCGTCGCGACGCATCCGTCGAGATGGGCATTTTAAAAATGCAGAAGCAAGCCGCACACTATGTCACTGTCAGCGTATAATTACCCGTCACCGCGAAAGACAGACACGACATCCGTTGCTTCGGCTGCTTGGGAACGGCAAAACGAGCCGCGACAGGTGAGACTCTTAATAAAATATATGCCGTCGTGTCATCCGCAACCCGTTTTACGCAGTAACAAATCTACATAAGTTATAATATACTCTCTGCCGACGCCGACGTTTACTTTATGTCATTATACATACTGACTGCGACGCTCATGGTTATTGAAGGTATGCATGGAACTTTGACGACGTTCTTCACGAACGCCAATGCACAGGATGGTCGCTAAATTAAAAGCGAGCGTTCACCTTACAGTTAATGTTTTCATAAATATTCAAAGTGATCTAAGCGTGTTCTAAATATTCCGGGGATTTCTCATGGTTCCAATAACTTACTGACGGGGAATAAATTCGGGAAATTATGGACAGCCTCGAGACAGGAACGGATAGGTACGAGAATGGATGTAATAAACACACATTTATTAATAATGCTTTATTACATTATATACATCACAAATAAATACATACTAAAATAATTTCTAACCAGAATTCTATAAGAAAATTCAAAAAACCTTAAAATATCCGTTCTCCGCTTCAAAGAAATTTTTCGCTGACTGCTAAAAATATTTCTAGCGAAATTGAAACTCGGGGTGAGGCTTAAATAAATAAAAACAAAGTTTATTTCTTAATATTGATAAAGGGCGGCATAAGTTTCATCAAAAGAACGGACTTAACATTATCGATGACTGTAGTAAAATGTAGTAAATAAAGGTGTGCCTGTATTGAACTATTGCAATGTCTACATCTACGTCTATCTGTGTGAATCCGTCGATAAGGCTTTAAACTTTATGATTTTATTGTGTTTGCGGTTGTGTGGTAAAACTTTAGTCTTCAGGAGTGATTAATATTCCCATGTTCCGCCACCGCCACTGGAAGCAGTCGTCACAATGACGTCTCATGTTAATTCGTGTCGATAAGAAAATGTTAATGGGGCCATATAGTACGCTTTTAATTAGAATTTCAAAAATTCGTCGGTGTCGTTGGCTAAAATACGCAGCGTGCCGTGTAAATCCAACGGAAATGTCTTCATTCACGGAACTTATTGCTGTCGTTTGCGAGCTAATGGCCGTGGCGTAATAACGAAACGCGAATATTTACGAGAGGTCGGACAAAAAGCGAACCAGTATATAACACTTGTAAAAATTCGTGTCGAAAAGACGTATAGAACAACTTGCGACTCGGACCAGCCAACGAATAAATTTTCCTAGGAGATGAATGGCTCCAGTGGGCTCCAGGGTTAGGAGGGTTGTCTCCTATCACAGCTGAAGATTTCTCAATTTGCCGCCGCACATTCATCACCACTTTGAACGTGCAGTTTTATGAAAAAGGGCCTCAGGATGTGAGTCAAAAAGCCGGAGAGTTCTTTACGTGACACAACATATTTTCGGTATGCATTTTCATCTTCGATGTGAACGGCCTGGAAAAGTGAAAGAACGCGAATATAAGTCAAAGTCGGAGGGTTTCACAACGATCATCCAATCATTCTTATGTGTCATTAATATGTTTATCATCGTATATACAACTTCATGAATAATGCAACCGCTAATAAAATAAGTTTATTATCACAATGTCCTAAAATACAGCCATAAAATTAAAATTGCCCATATTTTACAATAATTAATGTTTACATTTATCAACGGATTAATATGTTGTAAATCACTCATAATTACAGACGTAAAGTAATCGTTAAAATTTGTGGTCAATTTTATAAATTTCCATTTGAAAATTTATGTCTCTGTTTACAGAGATAACAACGTACTGAATATCGTTTCTTCTAATTCTGACTAATTTACATCTCGTGAAATAGTAACAATGGACAAGCCATATTTATCCCCATGCATTATGAATCAAAATTACGAGATTAAATTTTTAAATCGTTGTTTCAAGGAGGAATTTTCGGTGATTTACTTGCAAAATTGCGGTTTGGAAAAAAGCCAAACTACATTCATTGTTCGAGGACACGATGAAATAACACCAAATGAGATAAGCCTTGAAACAATCCCAAAAGAGAAGTAATTTTTATGGTCAATTAAGGCACTTGACACCAACCCACAAACAAGATAAAAAATCGCATTGGTATTATAAAAACTCTCCATGTGCACCAACCGGATTAAATCACATTATGACACTCCGGAAATATAAATAACAATGCCGGAAAGTACAAAACGTGTTCATTTGCTTCGTTTGAAATTTATGGTTTTATGTAAGTACACATATTTTATGCAAACAATGGTGGTGTACCGTTAGGAACTTAATAACAGAGTAAAATATGCAGTGTACTTTTGATCATATTCATTCAGGTATGTAGATTACCAGTGGAGTTAACAGTTTTGTCAGGTGTTGATGCCTAGATAGCTGCTCGTGTTGATGTGGAATGCGAAAAAAATTCCAGATATTTCTTTTCGGCTCAAACCGACGTCTCTGATCTGACAGAAAATTTGTTTGAGGTGTGAGATTATAAATCTGATATTAATAACAAAAATTCTGTAAAGTTTAAACGAGGTGACAGAACCTAAAAATATCAGACATTGCTCGGGCGTTTGCCGGGTGTTTTAGAAAACCACGTTCCAACATAAAATTTCTGTTGTCGGTTTGTCTGTTCTTACTTTTACTACAATTGATTCATAAAAACTGCATTTACTAGTATTTTAAGTAGCGAAAGTGGTTCCCACGCTTCTTCAGTACGAAGGTCGTCTAGTTGAATCAAAACAATAACACAAGAAGTGGGTGGACAAGTACATTACCGGAAATGCGACCTTGAGTACGAGAGTTAACGTGTTTTGATCTAGTTTTTTGTGCTTCACGAAACGTTTCATGTATTTATAATTCGCCCTCGAAGGAAGAAATGAAAAATAAAGGATAAAATGTTCATTTGGGGGTCGTTTTAAGGAGCTTTTTCGGGACGAAAACGACGTCTAACATCCTTGTATGTAATATCAATCGAAAGAGCAGCTCGAGATCTATAAACTGAGGAAATCGCAGGTCATTAGGTCGAGCAGTTTACCAGGGGCAGTCAAAAAAACACTTTTGTTGAACTAAATCAAAAATACTAGTTCGATTTCAGCCTCTCAGTAACACAAATCTTTAGATATGCTTAAACTGCAATTATTATATAGAGGCCAGTTGAATGATGGGAAATAATAGTTATTTGTGTATCAAGTGTGTATCAATTCTTTTTTGGCCGAGCCTTTTTTAATGGCCGAGGCGATAGCCGTGGCCAGAAAGAAGGCGAGGGCAAAATAGCACTTTTTGGCCGTGATACACACAAGATTTTTTAGGCGATAACATTAGATGTACAAGTTAATTAATTTTTATTTATGTTTTATTGATTTAATCATTTATAACAACTGAATAGTTGTAAATATTTATGAATCCTTCAAAAAAGTTCATATTTTCTTTGACATGTTTGCCGTTTTGACATGTGCAGCTACACAATTTGTATGAATTAGGTTTGATGTGCTTTTTGATGTTGTTGCAGTAGCATTGCTAGACATGTTCATTTTCAATAATTCAACACGACTTTGTTGCACTTTACAGCAGTTTGTCGATTTGATTTTACCCAAATAATTATAAAATTGGGGGTAATGTCGGTATCTTGATGTAATATGCGAAACTATGGATAGATGGCGCCACCATAGATCGGCCAAAAATGTTTGCGGCCAGAAAAGACTTACTTTTAAGCCACTTTTGAGGCCTTAAAATCTTATTTTAAGTTTAAGTCGCCTAAAAAATAACTTTTTCACACACAAACTCATTAAAAACCCTATAAAAAAGGAATAAGAACACATTAAACTTTATGTGGAACTTTCGATACGTGTATAATGGATTTTTTACAACCTACTAATCTACGTGGTCAAACAGATCCTGCCAAAAATCTTCAATAAAACAAGTTTGGCTTTCCTTTGAGAGTCTGTCTTTCGTTTTTTATTTTGTCGCACTGTTTTGGCTTCTCACTAAAACTTTTTTTCTGGTCTCGAGAAAACCATAGAACGTGAATAAATTTAATCTAGCATTGTAAAAAGTGCTGGTTTAGCTGGTGAACTAGCCTCGCTGAATCCAACGGTGCACGGTGGCCAAGAATGCTGCCGAAACCTTGTGTCTCGTTGACGTTTTAGTGTAAAAAAACAACGAAGGTGATTTACGAGCGCGTTTTATGGTCTGACGCCGCCATATTTATCCACGTCTAAAATAATTTATGCACTCTGGAGGGATGTTCGAAATTAGAAACGATATGCCACACACTATAAATTTAAAATAAATGAGATGCATTACAAAAACACGGAGCCCAACATATTGAGTGGGCGTGTATTAATGTGTTCCAGAGGCAGAGAGTTATGTGTGATGACAGCTGAGACATACAAGGCGCATCGTAAAAATCAAATATATAGGAAAGGTAAACAGATATTTCAGCAACGCGGACCCAAGGACCTCTTAATTAGAGGAAAGATAATTCGAGTCCAATAAACTAAGGTGAGTTATCGCCGCTTTCAAATATCGTACACCTTTAATTAGTTGTAGAGAAGCGACTTGACATTTATGAAGTAGGCCCGTATAATATGTCGGCGGTCCGAAGGCGCGCGTAATTAATGATGTGTAAATTAAAAGCCTGTAGCCGTTTCGAAAAGATTTCTCCGAGGATATGTAAATTAGACAGTTGTTAAGGTGCACATTGTAAACTGCTCTGTCAACGTCACGACAGCGACGTCGCTGCATCCATCCCCAGATACTCTATAGCTAATTGCGGCTGAACAACGCGACATTCCAGACGAACACGAATAAATCACAAAAAAACAACAAATTGCCAAATTCCTTTGCAGGCGGTAACCAAATATGCCACAGACAAGAAACGGTTAGCATAAGCTGTTTTTATGGCGAAACTCTATAAATTCGATACCTCGACAAGCGACAAAATGTTGCAAACCGGTTACCCACACAAGCATTTTTGTTCACACTGCAAAAAAAGAAGCTACTTGACCACCTCCAGTTTTTTTACACTAATTTGGAAAAGAGAATTTAAAACTAGGTTTTGGGGATCTAATAAGAAGAATGAGATTGGGAAATTGGAGATGTAAATACCACGAATTGCCAAAAATTTTACTGTTGCCTACGTAATACTTGCGGTTGGTTTTCTAAATATTCTAAAAACTTTGCATTTCGTACTACGACCTTGGACGGTGGTAAGATAAATAGATACTTTGACTTTTATAAATTTGAGTGTTCAGAAATTGTAGCTTCTGAACGCCTTGGCTTCTCTTCAATTTATATTAGTCATCACCACACCCACCAGTTTTATTTGTTGTTCAAGATATGTTTTATTAATCAGTAGCACCATTAAATATCAAACACTAATTATTAAATATATTGTTCCGTTATTATGTATTCAACCATAGCAATTAGTGACACATAAATTCTTACTTCTCGGTTTATTACAGAGAGCAAAAATTATTATTCGTTGGCTAACATATTTTTGTAACAATATAACTTGGACACAAAGTTTCTAACTGTATCATTCCGCCTCTAAAAATTGACTTGAAAATAAACAACTGCAAAGCCTTGGCACCAACGTCAAGAAATGCGGATCAGCACAGATTATGCAAAATGAAGACAAATGTTTCATTTCGTTTTGTGACATGCGGACAGTTTTGTAACTAACGCGGAGTAATTAATTTTATTTTCTTTGCTTGGGCTAAAATTAAGCGGTAATCTTATTTCATGGAGTTAAAGAGGTACATATGGAGCCATTATGGTGTCATTTATTATTCATATTTAGTTCCTTTGTCTGATGAGCAGTCACAAAGTCTCCTACCTCAACCAAAAGTGCATCAGAAGCGCACTCACCGGTTCTTCTGCAACTGTGTTCCAAAACGACGTGTTCAGGTGATTGACAGAACGATTCATTTGAGTCAATTAACGTGAGGCTTAACCAACGTTACCATTTAACATTATTTGAACGATTAAGATAATCAATGAGAAGACTGTCACGGTAGCTGGTCGTATATTCCAGTTTCCGAAGACTAATTTATCTGGAAATATTTACCCGTCAGATTTATATAAAATATGTATTTATCAAGAATAACAATCACAGGCTTAAAGCGTCTCAAGTGACAGAGGTTTATTAAAGGAATATCTGCAGTCTTGTTGCTAACCTATTTCTGCAACGATTGCATTGACATTTAAAGTTTGTAATTTTTTGTAAAAGTAATAATTGTATTACACATTAGTTGAGAACACCGTTGAAATTTATTTAATCATTAACTTGTCAGTTTTTTAATAATAATAAATTACGACTGACAACAGAAGAAACGGAGTTATTAAGTGACCGGTTAATAAAGCAGCTGTTAAACATTGTTGAACATGAAGGTCGTAATGTTTTGCTAATTATACACTACTCAAAGATTGAAGTGATAACTTGTATTAATATTCAATGCTTTGTGGTTTTTATCAGTTTCAAGAGCTATTTTTATAGGCAAGAGATTCAAGAAGTTTCTTTGAAACATGAAACCTGTTGGTGCCTCTTTGTAGATAACAGAGCTTCCAACGTGTAGAAATTGCAGTGCCTTCAATATTTGAACATGCCAAGATATGTAGGTAGACTTTTGCTTCATTCTTGAATAAAATTGAGTTTGACATTATCAGTACAAGTTTTAACCGTTTTTGTGTGTAATGCAATAATGTTAATTAATTACTTTACATAACTCGATTTGCACAGTCATGTTCAATAAGCGTACTTAACATTTATTAAACTTGTATGTTTTGTACTTTCTTGCCAACTAATTAATAAATTAGATCATGGTCAAGCAACAAAGCAACTTATCTCCAGTCTGACTAAATCAGGAAACCATAATTTTGCAAATCTCACTGGAGTGCTACTTGTGTCAGCCAAATCTTCAGTTGAGATTGTGATATATGAAAGACAACTTTAATCTCGGGCTTGGTCGCCTTATCTAAAGCTTTTAATCAGAAAAAAGCGGATAGCCAAAGATAGTTAGATTATTTATAGCTGCTTTCACCAGCTTTTGTTGATGTTAAACAAGGCATCAAAGGCTTGTCGCCTTCCTTAAATGTTGAAAAACTTGTCGGTCGTTAATTAACATAACAAATAACCTGACAGCTGTCTTTTTTTAATGAAAATTTAATTAGTAAAAGATAAAAAACGCTTTTACCACTTTAGCCGAAACAGAGCGGCTTCCACACGCACAGTTTCATAACACCCATTTGCAATAAATATTCGAGTCTTACAGAGCCGGTCTTATTAAATTATCCTAGAGGCTCCAATTCGTTTTAATACTTGTTCCTGTAATAATGTACGCATGTACAGGCAATGCAATAATTAATGTTTTATTGGCCTTGGTTTAACGAGTATTTAAATGAGCACACGAGCATGGTGTACGAGATTTATTTAAGGACAAGAGTAAGTACTTGTGCATCCCGCCGAGTTGAGGCCATTAGTCATTGTTCACACCTGAGCTCTGCAACAAGCCGCGACGTCCCATTACTTGCCCTATTCATTATTTGAACGAAATGAAGATATAAATATTGGAGTGTAAATTTAAATTCCGCCATAAAAACCACTCGGCCAACATGAATTAATGGCTGGCCCGGGAACGGTATTCCTTTTTCTTTATAAATAGCACCGTGGAGGTATTAAACTTTTTAAAAATTAAACGCTTTTGATGGAGATTAATAGAGCCTGATAATAATGAGGCGAAGACGGTGGCGTTCGGCCATTTTTCATGAGATTCTGGTCGCTGCAGCCTTGCAGGTTTTGGATCCTGCATGAATAACATTTCGCTGTTGAAATAACACTCATAAATACATATCAGTGTTATTGTTGCATCGTTCGCCTTTAATTTATCTATTACTTCTGATTCGATTTAATGAAGCCGGTATTACAGCAGGAGTGAACTCGGAAATTTAAAGGAAATGGTTGCTTCGACGCCATCTTTCTTCGATCGTTTAATTCGAGTACCTGTTGGTCTGAGTGAATATGAAGATCTTGAAGTAAAGTATCTAAATAATGTTATCGAGCATGTTCGCAATCTCAGGAGTTTAAGTTTTTTCCTGCGGACCGTTTGACTCCGGAGCTTGGCTAATTGCAACTTGGACCGCAATAGCAGCGAAGAGAGAATTTTCCAATATAAAGTGTAGCCTTGTGGCGTACTTCATTAAAGGAAGGCATGTGTGTTCTGTCAGCGCTGAGTTATGCCTTCCTCTTTTCCGTCGGACAGGACACTACAAAGAAAAATGCCGCTGAAAAGAAGCAAAATGCGGCTGTCTGCTCATAAATTTCAAGCATTGCAGTGGCGCAGCACTTGAGTGTACACTCCACACCACTCCTGCCGCCATTAAAATTTAGGGAATTTTTCAGTGCCGCCTCGTTAATGTAATGAAGACATCGGTTAAAATTCGTTAAGGATTCAGAAGAATCAATTAAAAAACTGTAACCGCGCCCACGGGGTCTCGTCGGTCGGGTCCGTTACCCGCTGAGAGGAACATCCATCTCTCTCACGGGACCACCCGACCATTGGATGATAGTAGCCTACACTGGACACTGCGGGCCCCCGACGGTGAGGCTCTTGACAACCAAGATAAACTGACGGCCGTGGGTGGTGGCTTGTTGTCGCAGACTTAATGTTCATGTATTCATTATTTATTATTTTTATGTTGAAAATACCGATGTCGCACTTCGTTATGTGCTTCCACGGCTCGAATAATCGGAGGCATAAACTCTGCAGAACCGGACTGGATCGGCGCAACAAGCTGCGTGGGCAAAATTCTACCAAAAGTTTTCAGAAGCATGATGGCATTTTTTCCTGCTGTTATTTTCTATTAATGATTGTATTAGCCGTGGTGGTATTGGTTGCCAATGTGTAATTTACTCAAAAGATCCTGTTTGGAAGCAAACACGGCGATTATAGCGGGTCATTTGCCAGTAATCCGAAATCCCTTTTTGATACAAACGCGTATCGGAACCGGATTCGAATATAATAAATTCAGCAATGGTGGAACGACAACCGGAACACGCAATGACGGGGCCTTGATGTTAACGAAACCTCGTTTGCTCCAGTTTTGATTTATGATAGTGTGGCATAAGGGCATTGTTTGTTAATGTGAAAGTGGCAGCGGGCCATGGGTGTGAAGTGAACTGCTCCGCAAGTATTGTCTTGCTTGAACAATACGAATATCATAATTCTTACACGCTTCGCAAACAACGTTCAGGTACCCCCACAATGAGAGACGACGGCTTTTTGAATTAAAATCGGCCGTTTATCATAAGTTGTATGGTAGTGTTCACACAGTGTGAGTGTGAACGCGGTCTGCAGAAAGACGTGTAGATATAAAGCCGGCTAAGCCGCACGAAACTAGCTTAAACAATCGGATAATCAGCACTCGACGGTGATTTATGGCTTGTAATAAGTTAATATCTGTCAGATACAAGTTACAACACAATCGAGTTCATTAATACCCGTCACGGGCACTTTCTATAAACGAGGAGGTTCACGCTACGGTTCCCTGTCCCCTTCTGCAGACATAATGGTGTTGAGCCATTATTCATTATTATTATAATAATATATTGCCACCACATTTAAATGTGATGCAAGGTGTAAGAGCTTTATATGCTAATCAAATATTCGGGGTTAACCCGCAATTGCTTATGTGCTAACATGGACGTGACATTTAAATTTTACTCTTATTCATTTTCTGCGGCTACCAGCAGAATTCCTTTTACGGACAATGGAGTTATGAGAAATCATTACGAAGGCAGACAGAAGATAAATTTTACCAAGCAAGTACCAGGTTCAGATCGTTATTGAAATATCACTACAATAAATGATGACATGTTTTTTCTTTTCCTGCAATTTTCAAAATCATCAATCAATCCTAGGCAAGGTCTGAATTTTTTTCGTGCGTTTATATTGAAATAAAATATGATTATATGGGAAGCAAACGACTTCGAGGAGGGTCCTGTGTGTAGGAAGTCTTGGGAAGGACGGGATTAATCAAAACGTAGCGCTCGTTGGCGCTACCGAAAAGAAGCTTCTTTATTTCGGCATCATGACAGGAATTGTTCAATAAGTCAGCGGCTTCACGAGCTTCTCGCACTGGCAGTGTTAAATCTACAGCTCTCCGGGTTGCCATTTACGCCACTCTTAACAAGGTTTCACCATTAGATTTATCTCCTTTAATCGTGTTCTTCGGCGTGTACAGCTGTCTCAGCCTACAAGACAGAACACTGTGGCCGGGGAGACATTCTTTACTTCGTGATACATTATGGCTCTATACGTGTCGAGCTATTCAGATAGAAAGCTAGATAACGCGAGTAGTGGACTGTGCGCGTAAAAGACGAGTTTGAGGCTTATAAACTTTGGAGAAGTTGCTTCTGTACTTGACGTTATCATTTGGAGTCGGCTTTGAGTTATCTCACTTTGAATAAATCACATTAACTATCTTGGGTTTCTGCTTGCGGTGCCAGGAGT
Source organism: Gnatocerus cornutus (assembly GCA_029298725.1). Taxonomy (NCBI): domain Eukaryota; kingdom Metazoa; phylum Arthropoda; class Insecta; order Coleoptera; family Tenebrionidae; genus Gnatocerus; species Gnatocerus cornutus. The sequence continues at coordinate 6,606,350 of CM055514.1, forward strand.
GAAAAATATGGCGGCCATAGCGCGACGGCGGTGGTATATCCAAACTACCCACTTCTTGAAAACGAAAAAATAATGGCAGTCGCTAAAGGCCAGGATCGCGGCCAACTTGGGGTTCTGCTAGATATATTGCCCGACTACACGGGTCGCCTGCTAGCTCTTTCCTGCTTTCTCGCTGTGCTGTCTTGGATTTATGAGGCTGTCATATTTCGCAAGTTGCAAGCCGGTAATTCTTGGGCAAGAATTTATAGCTGAACCGTCCCTCCTGACCCATTAATCCGCCGCCACGCCGCCAACTCATTAGCCCTCTACGCGGACAAAAGCCGCGATCGCACCGGACAATTTAGACGAGAAAGTCTCGTAAATCAACCGCTAACCTCATAGGTACCTACCTGTGGCTGGGAATCGTGACGGCCTTACTGGCCACACACATATGTCAGACGGGCACGACATAAGAGCGCACCTGCTGGGAGGCGACGACACTCATCTTAACCATGACTTATGTGTTCGCTTCAGTGTAGGAGACTTGTTCATGCCACACGCCATCATCTAGTCCAAAATGGCACCAACAACGAAGAACAAACGTTCTCTCGCTGCAAACTTCAACTGTCGTATTCGCTGCGACTCCACCCTTGCCACTAAAACGCTTTTAATGATGTATAAAGATGCAATCTGAAGGGGAGGTTACAAAGTGATTTATTTCTGACAGCACGATCGAATTTTAAACAAATCATTTTTACAATAATAAAACCGCGCTTTGGAGGCAAAGGTGAAGCTGACAGAGGCTTTTTTGCGCAAAGTCCATAACTTCTCTCATAATCATAAACACACGCGCTCTTTCAAACCACTCAAATCTGTTCATAAATCATGTGCAGTATGGCAAGAAAAGTTATTTACTATTATTCAGAGTGCAGCTGCATTCCATCTTTAAATTGGAAACAATGATTGAAGCCGTGCTTTATCCACTCATCCTGCCGAACCATATTTTTCCCTGAAATTATGAAGCAATCTTAAGACTTATATAGAAATCCCGTCGTCATTTCAAAGAATCATAAACATCGCCGTAAAGTCGAAGACATTACAAAGTGATTTACGATCGTCTTGATCGCCGACAACTCTCATCGATTCCATACCGAGCAGGAGGTCATCTCGCCGATCGTACGATGGTACTGATCTTCCCACTTCGCCCATAATTATCGTTGCAGGAAAGGGTGAAATCCGGTTGTGCAAAGCACGTCTTCGTCGTCCTGCAATCAACCTCCGGACCAGTCACGTAGTCTGCATTCCGTCCGAACATCCTCCATTGCATTGTCCCTACGTCAGTCGTTACTCAATCAAATCTACCGCAATCTTGGTAATTCCGTTCGTCAACAGTGACAGCACAGCAGAGACGTGACACTGAAGATCTGGTGCGCGAACCTTTTCCTGCTGTAATTTCATCGTTTGGAGTTGTTTCGGGTTTGATCCTCATTGTCATTCTTTGACCGGTCCTGGAACCATTCACCGGACATATTCTCCATTCATCAGTCCGTCAGATAGACCGACACGGTTCTGTTTGTTTGCAACCGCTTCACATATAAAAAAACACGGTACTTGGAAAGGGAGTCACGTAACTACACGACTCCATTGTATGTAAAGCAAATGCGGTGATGGCATACTAGTGTGTGGTGACCTCCCAACACGTCGTTGATAATTATTCAATCTTTATTTAGCATTTAACGGCGACTATTGGAACAGCAAATTGCCAAACTTCTGACCGCCACATATCTGCATTCTACTTTAACATTCAAAGAACTGCTCAAGAAAAAGACATTTGAAAATTTATGTTCATGTACTTCTAATTCTGATGTCTACTTTACACACTCGAAATGAATTTAAGTTGAATCCATTTTTTATGGAAGTGTTTTCCATAACTAGCTAATCAAATACTTATGAAAAGGTAAATAAACTTTTTAAGTGTAAAACTTGACAACGAGATTTTTTTTTTATTTTTCATCTTTGAGATTGCATTTCAGTTGATCTGACTTAGTCCTGAGAAACGGAAAAACATCGTAACAATGTAATAATTTCACGTCTCTAGATTAGTCCAGAAAGTACAAACTAGACAAGGCAAGACTCCAGTGAAAGTTCCACAAGAAATTGCAATGATTAATGATCCTAAACTTGCTTAAACACAAAATGTATCTAAATAAGCGCCCCAGATAAATTATTATTGTCTTCTTCCTAATGGCACGTTAATGTAATTTAGATAGATGATCACAAAAATGAAATCTGAAATTGGGTTATTTGCGAAAAGTAAGATCCAATCATGTCTTCAAAACTAATTTTTTTCTTTAATTACAACTATATATCTTGGCCCTCGACTCCGTGTAAAGTAAATGGAAAGTTGACACAACTGATGTTATCAGGTAAAAATTCAGGTGCAAAGAGCTTATACCATGTGAGTGTTAATTGATATAATTAATTTTCTCGTTAGTTACGCCAACTTGTGTAATAATTCTTGCGCTCTCGCAACAATGTCTCGTAATTTGACATTTTGAGAAATGATAGATATTTTGTGAACCGAAAGCTTCATCGGTTAATTGTGATATTTACATAACAGGTTTCGTCAATCAGTCGGGAAAGCTCTGAAAATTGCAGTGCATATTGACACAAGGATAAGAGTGTTCGAGTCAGACACATAAAATGTCCTATTTGTCTGTAGAATATATTAATGACTAACGGAAGTGACGTCGCACATTAAGCTGCTTCAAGTCCGTAATAACACAGTTGACAGCTGCGATATGTCTAATTTATCATGGTTTCAGTTCAACTGTGACGTTTCCAACAAGTTGACATCGAACATCACAGTTCGCTTTCGCGTCTTCGTGGTAATTAATTCTGTTCGGTATCTTTTTATCTATTGTTATTATTGAGAACACTATTAATTACACACGACGCAAAGTTCACGTTCCATGGATTGCAACATCCACACTACTTCATTAATCAAAAATCCTTACTGACTTGTCCATGCTGTGATAAATCTGTTTTCACCTTGATAACGCGTAATTAATCTGTAGTTATTGATACACGCTGTAATTATTGAATTACTTTCAATCTGTAAGATCCAGTTAAAGCAACGACAGGAAAATGATATGATGTGAATTTCATTATGTCGCTGGTTTGCAGAAATGCAGCCGTTTCGGAGTATTAAATCTCATGGGATTAAAATTTCTAAAATTTATTTTGCTTGATGACTTATCAATTTAATTTGTTAGTATTTTACAGAATAAAAAGCCTCGACAGAATGGTACTCATACAGGGTGTCTCAAAATTCGCGAATTTCGAGTTCAGAGCGTTGTAGAGAATCACTTCAGTAGTTCAAATATGAAAAAAAAATAAAGATTTGGGACTTCCCCACAAAGATACATTGATCTGAATGTGCATTTTTTCAACTGTATTTTCTTCAATAGCAGGGTAAAAATTCCAGTGTTTATTGTTATTTATGGTGTAGATAATAATAATGTAATACAATTTCTTGAAGAATTTGCTTTATTTTGGAATAAAAAAATTAAATTTTTGTAATTTTTCTTAAAAAAAGAACGGCAACGTGGCTAGAAATTATAGTCGGAATTTTATAACTTTGGTTTAACCCCGCCCACACGAACAAATGACGATTTGAATTTGTCGAATCAAGAAATGGCTAGCCTCCTTTACTCAACATAATCAAAAATTTGACGGCTCAAGTGTCACACATGTCAAGAAGATTTGCGGTTTTGCCAGAATTCAATTAATCGTGAAAGTTTGGTCGATTTTGATGGTGTTTCATCTTCTAATGTGTGGACATTTCTACCCTGACTTTTAGCAAATATCGACGAACTATCAAAATTTTGCAGAGTGAATCAGACTTCCAGCTAAAATTCAATTGCCCCAAAAGGTAGGCGGAGTTAAACCAAAGTTACAAAATTCTGACTATAGTCTGTTTCTATGGACTTCACCACTGGGTTTCCCCTACCCCGCTCTGAAATCGGAATTCGCTAATTTTGAGACACCTGTATAATGGTACAAGAAAATCTCGAAACAGGTGAGTGATATAAATAATATTAAAGATTTTAATGCGACGCCAGGCAAAGAAATTATCGTTAGTCGAAATTTCTTCGATGTCAATCGTACATTTGCGCCCCTAAATGATATAAAATCTTTATTATGAAATTCATCATTATCGTTGAACCAACAGCAATAAAAAATAGTTAATGCAACCCACATTATCGTCATAAGTATATTACCCACATGCTAGGAATATTGAATTTATGTCCCCTAATTTGCCTTCGGTCAAAAATTCAAAGTTAATCCGTTTTATGATTTTATTATACCTAATTTTCTACAAATATTGTCATATGGTGTCACCAATTCGTTAAATTTTGTCGTTTGCTGTAAATAAGTCTAAAGGTAAACCGACTTAATTCAACACACCTGTATTTGCTTGTGTTATCCAATACTGGCAGCAAACAGCAAAATCTAATAATTAACATTAATTCGTTGAATTTCCCACGGCGAAATATGAAAATTATCTAAAACTTCACCTCTCGTAAATTATCCAAATTACGATGTTTTAATTGTCAGGTCCGTGGCATAATTAAATAAATTTCACAAATTGCGTATTCGGAGAATAATCTGGAAAATATTATAATTAATGTGGGTATGTCTTTACAGGCTATTAATCACGTTATGCTAATTTTACATTGTCGATAAATTACGTTTGCGCAACGAATAAAAACGCAATTAATACATCGATTCTGCGTCTGCTGGTCACTAGGAAACAATTACGTCGGTAATCGTAAACAGTCGGACAAATTAATATTAATGAGCGTTTCTAGTGATGTGCGATATTTCATTTTCATCTATTTATGCTAATAAGCACCAACTGCGCGAAACTTATAGATATCCCAGTGATTTTACATAATTGATATGTGGCATTTCAGGATTTATGACTGAATTACACGATATGCCAGACATGTTGGAATAAAACAAGTTTATTAGCTGGAAAACAACGTTTCCGTTTTAGTCGGCACAGAACTAATTAGAGTGATTTGCCACTCTAGACTATAAATTTTATTGTCTCAATAAGGTGTAGTCGTTGTCTCGAAAAGGCAAGACTTCCTTCGACACGGTAAATACCCTAGAAATTCCCTGAATGTATTAATTAATTAAATGGCTTGTTTATTTCGCCGGGCGCCTATATTTCGCTGTCAAACGATCCGTTATATAACAGTGAAAGAACTTGGCAAACTCCATCCATCACCAACCATCGATTAGCTCATAAATCAAAACTATTGCTCGTACAATAAAGCTCATTAACATTAAAAAAAAAACACTTATCAAATCCGAATTTTGCCGCAAATCCTTTCACTCAATTCGACCCAAATGAGCAATTAAACGCAAAACCACGCCGCCATTCATTTATCGTGTCAGCACAAAAAACTCCAAATGCAGTCATAAATGACATGTGAAAAATGTAAGCACATCAAAAGGTTGGAAATCATCAATTAATACGTTTTTATAGTTTTATAATGTATTTGCCCCAAACAAAATAGTTGCAGAATTATTATCAGTTGTAAATAATCATTGATCAATATTTGCAGCCACTAAACAAACGAGACAAGCAATACAGGAAAAATATGACAGTGATAATGCATCAATAAAATACTCGAACGAGGGCATCGCGATCATATCGACGAAATATAGCCTGAATATAAATTAGAGCATGCCGCTTTATAGATACCGTCTGTATCATAAAGTTGTCAAACTAACGATCATTCGGATTATAAGATCACTCTGTCAGTTACATTGGTTCGCGTTTATTCGGTGATATATGGGGCGAGGCTGCTAAGCGAATAGATCTGTCGAAACTTATTTATTTTATTTTATAGAATGAATAAAAAACAACCGCTTTTTATTTTTTAACTGGGAAACATACATATGGTATCATTATCTTATTAATTATGTTATTAAAGCCAAAATTGTGCTAGCAAAAACAGCCAATTAAATTTTATTTTTGTGGTAATTAATTAAATGCCTTATTAAAAATATGTCGGAAATATTTAAATTAGTCACTTTTTGCAAGTAATAAGAACACCTCACAGGCTAATGATGAGATATTTGGATTAGTCCTAATTGTGGAACACTTTTATGAATGCAGTATTTCAGATGTTCTAGTTTACGTCTGGAAATGATGGAAATTAGCCACGATTCTGGAAAATTAACCAAAAAATAATTAAGATATAAAAAATTGAGAAAAAGCTAATAAAAATAAATAAAAAAAGAAATCAGAAAAAAGCTCGAATTAAAAACACAAGTCCTCTGTAGTTTTTTTGATTTGTTTTACCTGGTATCGCGTCCAAACACTGTAGTTCTAAGCTTTTATTGATCAAACTTAACGTGTTAGCAAGTCCTCACACCGAATAAAAGAAAAATTGCTTCTCTTCCCGTTGTTCCATTGAATGACGTTACCCCGAAATTGTAGTCTTCCTAGTCAAAGGATGCTCCAAATTCAACATATCATTAGTTCACACTTTTACATTTACGTAATTGAAATTTATGGTCCTCTTTATCAAGTTTAATCAATCATAATTGCCGCACGGACATGTAAGAGTACATGCAAGCAAACAACGGCGTGAAGACGAACGATCAAAGTGTCATCATAATGAAGAGTAGTTGCATATAAATATTGATATTGATGTGTGAAGGGATGCGACCGACAGTTCCCTTGGTGCTCGCAACTTCGCGGCTGCCATTTGTTTCAATCTGCCAGACTTTAATGACTGCATTAGTCCATTGTCATCAAACATCAGGAGGTCACGCCTCGCTGACATTTCGACCCTTTCTATTCATTTAATTTATGTGATGGCTCATTGCATAAACCGAACGCTTTACGACGTCATCGATTTCCAAAAAGGTGAAACGGCAGCGATTAATTTGAAATGTTAAAACTGACTTTGTTTCTTCAGGAATTTTGGCCATGATGCCTCCATTGCAGCTCATCAAATCATAATAACGTTACGCTATATTTAGTATACGTTATTATAAGGTTAATCAAAACAATTTGGGCAAATGGGTTTGGAAATTGCAGTTTCACCACAAAAACCCTTGACATATTGCCAGGCGAACAATTGAAAATTACGGAATAACAGCGCGTAAAAGACACTACGTGTCTTGTACACGTTGAAATTATGGTAATTACGTTGGTTCAATTTCCTCTGACGTCGGTATAAGAGTTATCGATTTTATAATTGTACATCGAGAGGGTAATTTATGTGATATTATCTGTGGTTTTAACAGGGGACTACTTGAGGTCCCTTCTAAAAAAAAGCCCCGAGGTTACATAGCAGTACAATGGACGCGGCCACGAAATTACCAGGTCCGTCAATCCTTCACCCTGTGATTTACAATGTCGCTACTCCACCCGATAAATATTGCCTCCCCGCTGGAAACGTCACTCATGCATGCAACAGAGCCTTTGTGAGTGACGTGCATGCTACTGCCACAGCAACAACTCACTTTGCTCGTATCACAAAACGTGCGGACTCTTTAAAAACAACTTTTAACCAACACGACATCCTTTCAACTTGCACCCTTTTCCCAATAAAGATCCAACCCTTAATGAGGACGGAATTGAATCAAGAGCTGACGTGGTTAACAGCTGAGGGATACAATGCTTCTTTCCAGCCACGTCAGGCGGAAAAGAAAAGATACATGTCGCTTTAAAAATACTGTGAAAATCCGTTGTAACAAAGGATGTATTAGAAAATAATAAATTAACCCTCTAGAATCGATTCTTTAAATGTTCTCCATTACTACATAAGTACATTGCGAAGACGAGGAGGAGCCGAGTCGTAGCAACACGAAGACTTCCAAAAGCATTTTCGGACGTGTGATCCACACTATTTTTTAGGTCAAAAACATTTAAAGAAGAATTAAAGAAAACATTCTGATCTAGTGACATTTACTCTTTGAGTTTGCTCTTCTAGTAACTATTTTGAAAATAAAACGTTCTAACCTCCTTTAAAATACTTGAGCACACTCCTGTGTTAATTGATAACAGTGCGATACCAACCAGTAATCAAAAAAACATATCTAGTTTGTTCTTTCTCGCCGTTTCCGGCCTATTTATATGTCTCCAAAAACGTTAAAAAAGGACGGCTGCTTAAAATAGTTATTTGTGTATCAAGGCCAAAAAGTGTTTCTTTTTTGGCCGAGCCTTTTTTTAATAAGGCGAGGGCAAAATGGCACTTTTTGGCCGTGATACACACAATATTTTTTAAGCGACATCATTAAATTTACAAGTTAATTAATTTTTATTTATGATTTATTGATTTAATCATTTATAACAACTGAGTAATTGTCAATATTTATGAATCCTTCAGAAAAGTTCATATTTTTTTATTTACATTTGCAGTTTCAACATGTGTAGCTTCACAATTTGTATTTGATGTGATGCTTTTTGATATTGTTGCAGCAGCATTGCCAGAGAAGTTCATTTGCAATAATTCAATGTCTTAGTTGCATTTTACAGCAGTTTGTCGATTTGATTTTACTCAAATAATTATAAAATTGGGGGTAATGTCGGTATCTTGATGTAATACGCAAAGCTATGGATAGATGGCGCCACCATAGGTCGGCCAAAAATGTTTGCGACCAGAACTTAGACTTACTTCTAGGCCACTTTTGAGGCCTAACAATTCCATTTTCAGTTTGAGTCGCTTAAAATATATATTTTTTTAAATTTCAAACTGGTTCCTAATACATACATGTGTAATAAAGCAATTTTAACAATTTAAAATTATAAAAAATTAACACTTGTTGCAAATAAGTGCTAAAAACAAAAGTAGGAATCGCTGTGATTTTTACCTCGAGTTTTACAGTTGGTCTTGACAGAGTGTTTTACCTCCTCGAATATTGATAACAGTCAGTATTCTCGTGGCATAGAGGCAATGAAATTTCTGAATGCTTACTTAACGATTTTTTGCCACATTTGTGTTAAATTAGTTAACTGTTCTGAAGGGATTGCAAAATGATGCTGTTTGCATTCGGATTGTTTTATAATTATTGGTTTAATTAAAGTCCTGCTAAGTTGGTGTAAATCATTAATAATTTTTTTAAGCCATTTTTAAAATCGGTTATTTCTCATATGCTTAGTTGCTTCTGGATTTTTTAAGTCACAATTTACAATTTTTAGATACTTTTTTAGATACCTGGGTGATTTCTTACTACTTTTTAGACCTCACATTCTTTAGATTCCTCCCATTCATGGATTTTTTTTAGTCCTTTAATTTCTTAATTTTTTCTGTACATTTTCTTGAATTTTACTCAAAAGTTTCCTTTCAAATTCTTCCGGAAAACTGCAAAACTTGAAACAGAATTCTTTAGATTTCTTGTTTTTCTCAAATTCTTTCGATTTATTTCTTTAGAACTTTTGCATCACTGTTTTAGATCTTTCAGTGGTAGATATGCGAATCCAATTTTATTCTTTTAACACCTTCACAATTCCTAGATCCTCCCCAAGCGCAAGACTTATTTTGCTTCCGACTGCACCAATTTGGAAAGCTCTTTACAAACTTTCTGATATCTCAGGCGATTAGAACAAAGTGTTTGTAAACAGCCAGCTCTAGCAATTAGGATCCCTAGTCGCCGCAGTTGCTATAGTTCTCACCACGATAAAGCATACATCGAACATCCCCATTTTTTGTCTCTAAAGCTTCACATCACTTTAGTAACAAGTTGGAGTAGACAAAAAAAGCTCTGACAAGAGGATAGTGGATAGAGTCGTGTCTCATACTAAAAACTATTTAATATAACATGGAATAAAGTACCCATGCATGTATAAACAATGGGGTGTTCTTCTCATTGCAAAGGGACCCCGGGCGATCCATTATGTAAGGATGAAAAGAAAATTCAATCTGCATGACGGGTTCCGCCCTTCTGCTCTGACAGGCCGTGATTACGCATTCAACAACCTGACCCGGGGCTGGGGTATCTGACCTTAGCTGCCAACTCGTGTGACTCACCGGTGTAAGTGACATGTATAACAAGTTCTTCGTCGAAAGTTTCGCGCGCTCATTTGAGGGATCACCCACCCCTAAGAAGCAAAAAGCGGACCCGACGCCGCCACCGGATCGCTGCTTGCTTATCGTGATTTACTCGGCAATTTATCTCGGTTATTGTCGGCGTCGGGGCGCGTTATTTGTTTTGAATGCACTTGCTAGTCTCATTTTTCCATGGACAAGTTTCATGCAAGACGCCGGAAAGTTGGAGTAATTGTTGCAAATTGCCCTGGAACTCGCACAGAGGACCAACCTAATTTAATATTTACGGCGGAATCTTTAGAGCGTTTCAAAGTTTTTGACTAAACTTGAACTAAAGCATTTACATAAACAGGTAAAGTTTTATGGGTTTCGTAGTACAGTTTTATTTATCACGGATTTTAATTCCGCTCTACAGACATCTACTTAAAGTTCCAACTAATTATCGACGATTCTTTTTGATTTTTTCCGGAAAACTTTAAAGCTTGTAAAATTTTAAATTCACCGTAACTTCTATGCAGTTATGCCTGGGTCATAAATAAAGACCACGACAATAACATTAATTTTGTTTGCGATAAGAATCACGCATAGATTACCACTGATTTATGATTGTTGCTAGATTTCCTGCTGCTCCTTATTCAAAGGCTTCAAGTTTATATTTATTCACTCCTCTCGTTCAATTAGCAATCGATGACGCCCCGGAAAATAGGCCAGTCAGGGCAAAGAAAGTATTTAGTATTCTACGAGAAGTCAACAATTTTGCAATAAAGCAGTCGGAATGCCACATCGTAATCAGCGCACCATTAGCGTTTTTAAAGTTGTAATTTAGTTAAGTACACGTCAGTGCAACATTACGCAGCAGCAGATCGATAATTATGTCGTCAGCAGCAGGATTTCTCGTGTCGGCACGTAATATTATTGAAGAAGTCCGTCGAGGATGATGTCCTGCTCGCGATATTTTTCTGCTAATGGGACGAGGTGAGTCGTTGTTTATGGCGGACGACCGGCTCTCGGAGCGTTTTTTAAGTAGTTTTGAAATATTAATAGCGTTTTTAATTGGAATAAATCGAGACCGCTCACGGTTACCAGTGATAGGCTGAGATTTAGTGGCCAATAAATTTGTTTATTATCCGGTATTACTAGGATAATTAATTGAATTGATATGTCTGTTTCTCCGGTCCGAGAATATTTTATAATAAATTAAGGCGAACGCTAATTAAAATTTGCTGCACAACTACTATAATTAAGCGTAATGTATTTAATTATTGTAATTAGGCATCTCTCGTGAATTATTGTCAATTTATATGGTGATGGTAATAAGAGTAATTGCCGACGTTTGGATAATTGATTCTAATAGACTGGATAATTACTTAACGGAGAGGACCAATAAATCTGACAACCCACGCCAAAAATACACTAATGCTGTCCCAATTTTTACCACCTGTCACCTTAACTTCAACACAGGTAAACCAAACTAATTAATTACAGACACAATAGCATCGAATGAACCGTCCATTATATTTATGTATATATGTATAGTACATATATACAGGGTGTCCCGAAAGTGACGCACCACCGTGAAACTGTATCATCGGACAATGCCATAGATCACCGGAAAAATGTTAAAAAAAATCCATGTCTTCAATTTTTCGAGATACGATGGGTTGAAGAGGCAAAGTTTGATGCGAAAATTAACGATTTCTGTGCAATAATTTTACGTTCAAATAAATTTGTTACCCAAAGAACATTTTGCGCAAAGGCATGGTGCAAAAAAAATCGGAAAAATCTTGTAAGAAATGCCTAAAAACTGTTAAGAAAATTTTTGAATTAACAATCTCGATCAGTGTGGCATCGTTCACGTGAAACCATAGTTACAATACTCGTTCATGAGCCGACCTGACTAACGCCAACAATACAACAGCAACGTTACTATGGCTTTGACTACTGGAAATTTAAATTATAGGGGGGTACACTTCTGCAATGTTGCCATTTTCCTAATTTTCTTTTACTCCTCCTGCGAAAACAGAGAGTCTGGAATTTTTTTTAACATTTTTTTGGTACTCTGGAGGACCACCCAATTACCCCCTTTTAAGGTGATGCGTCACTTTTGGGACACCCTGTATATATTTAGCTCTTATGGATTTATGATAATACATACCTACATACTTATTTTTTATTTCAACGATAAATTTTATTTCAAGCGTCCGTTGTGGACTGCGATTATTGAATTTTTATAAATCAACGACTACGTTAAAAAAAATTTAGAAAAATTGTTCAGTTCTGAGATCTGAGCTTTTAATTTTCAACTTTTCTCATGTAAATATTTTTAAAAAATTGCCGATATAAAACCTGAAAAAAAAGATAAAAATAGCAAATTGCTACAATTATTTGCGGTCACATGTACATCCGTACTAATAATAATTTTAAGCTTTATTTATTTGTCTAGCTATCAGAGACCTCATTCTGTTATCAATAAATCCCTTCGAGTGTGACATTAAGTCAACCTGACGCTGAGGTATTTGTGTAGAATTTAGGTGTAATTTTGTTGATAAATGATTCACGGGTTTATAAAAATGTAATAAAAAAAAGACGAACGCAATAACAAGATGTGTCAACGAATTTCGTAACAGAAATGGGTCTTACAAGTTAGTTTTATTTTCTAGTACGATTACAATTTTTGGGAACTCAGTGGCGGTTTTTACTACTTCTAAATTTGTAGCACGTTACACTGTTATCCACTCTTTACCGTATATTTATTCAATGAGGCTCTGAAAAATTTCAGCAAATGGCCATGAATCTCTCTGTTTGCGGCTGAATTGCCACAAAAATGCCACAAGCAAACCTGTAATTCTGGAAAAACGTTAAATATTTAAAAAGTGCAATAAAAGACTAACGACACTTTGGCACGCATCCAGCTAAAGAATGTAACGTTCGCCGATTTCGGCAGCATGAAGTATTTACGAATCCCGGTGCGGAAGGAACACATGTAAATGATTTCACAGCAGCATTAGGAGTCCGTGAGATAATTTATTGAAGCTCTTCTAAAACCAGAAGCCTGTACCTCAATGGTTGCCTGTTGCAAAACGTTAAAACGTTAATGTTCTTTTCCATCAAGTTTCGTGTATATGCCCGCGAGGAAGTAAGATAATGTAATAAATCAATATGTAATCGTGGCAGAGAGTGTCAGAGCGGACTCGGAGGAACGAAGAAGAATAAGAAAACGCGCACGCGGTGGTGGTAATGCGATTTAGATTAGACTCTTGATGGCATGTGACACTCTTGACGGTTTATCTGCGCTTCCCATCAGGGTTGCTAGTCGCTTCCCCGCCACTGGGATCCACTTTATTTCTGATAGAATGTACGCACAAATTTACTAAACGATCTCACAGAATCGACTTTTACACCGACTTTATTATGCTTCGAGCCGGTTTTATTGGTGCCATGCATGAATTATTGGGGATTTGTTGCTAGTGCTGGCGGAAAGCAGGATTCGGTGTCTAATCGTCCGTGGATTGTGGAGCAATAAAAGCTCGTTTTATTCGCAAGAATACCATCCAAAGCTCTCTTCTCCGAACCTGAAAATCCACCCGCCACTACACACGATGTTATACCGAATCTTAGATGTAGACGCTTGGAAAAGTGTTGCTATTGATTAAAACTGTCGGATAGAAGGAAAGATGAACTGACAATGGCGGAACTCACTTGTAATTTTAAAATAAAAGGGGTTAATTTGTTTTTGGTACTTTTGAGAGATTACAAAATACCGGGAAAACTTAATTGACCAGGTTAAGCTGCAGTGATAATTGTGGGCATTTAGATCGTCAAGGAGCGAGCAATTGTACGAACATTACGATTTCTAACAAAAGCAGCATTATGACGAGAGGAAGAATTAAGATGTCGACGATAACGTTATAAATAATCCAAGAATTGTGTGTGTAATAAATTACATTTTCTTTTACAATTAGCAATTAAAATTTTCCCATATAAAACATAAATGGTAGGTAGTTAAGAGCTTTTCTGAAGAATTATATCTTGTAAGCCCACATTAAACATAATTATTTAAGTTGAGCCTACGCCAGCGCATTCACTACACTAATTACTCATAAATTATAACATAAAACATTCGCCTTTTGATCCTGAAGAACATAAATAAACTTTAGCATGTCAGTCACAACAAGTAAAAGGTAGACGAACTGAAAGGCTTTCGCAATGTTTATTGCTGTGTTAAACAAATCTTACAGGAAAACAACTGTAAATCTCTGCTCAGCAGTTCACTTTTCATAAATAATTTCAAGTCGCGAGTATCTAGACTTTTATGACAGTCAATGAATTATGTGTGTTTTACGCTTGACATTCACACACGGAATTTTCTTGTATGCTCGAGCTTAGTTAGGATTACTGCGAATTTCATTAAATACCATTTGATTCAAAAAGGCTAAATTATGGCAGTAATAATATGCACGTGATTGTTGTACGCCACGAAAAGATTTATTTACGGTAAACTGTTTATGGAAAAATAATGTTTTTGAGGACTTCCACAAATATTTACTCTCAACATTGAGACTTAAGAAACTCTTTTCACGAGATAAAAATAAAGCGCCACTTGATTTAGTAATGCCACTCTCTGAGTTATTTATTATCTTAATTGCTCAATTACTCAAACTGTAATTGTTGTCTGTAAGAAATTTTTTACATTTCATAAATTATATTCAAGTTCCAGCGCTTAATTGCATGTCAATCATTTTTTGCCAATTTTGAATTAAGCGGCTAATTCCTGGAGATTATGCAATGATTACTTAGATTCCGTATTACTGACACGACTCCATTATAAGAAACTATTACCTGCTCTGAATATTTGTTAATTAATTTCACTCAACTAACAGAAATAATTATCATGTGTCAAAAGTTCCTTTCTTTTCAAGAAACAATTTCTTCGATGTTAACTTCATTGACGCATTTAATTACACGTTGGCTTCCGTGAGTGTTAAGTTGAGAACGAAAATCGTTGGCGCGGCAAATGGAAAAACTGAAACTTGTTCTACAATAATGGTAACCATAAAAAATTCTAACATTTAATGTCACCGCGATAATGTCATGAAACCAATAAAAAACATAACATATTCGTTTTACATAAGCGCTGTAAATGTCATTGGAACGTATACGTGTTTAGAAAACTAGAGCCCAGCTTTATGAGCCGCCTATGGCGGTTTGAGTGACGTCGACCCCTACCTGGAGTCGCCACTGCTCCATGATTAATGACAGGAGCTCTTCATGAAGAGTAGCCCATAACCAGTTTGGCTAGAATTGATGATAGCAAGTAATTGGATGATAGGCCATCATTATGCTGTTACAGCGCGCTCTTTGACGGCCGCTCTTTCTAACTGATGGTCGTTGTTGATAATGGCATGGTTGTTCGTCCAACAGCTATGTTCTTCATGATAATCTTGGTAATAATTACATTAAAATAACTCATGCACGCCGAGTATGTTTCGCTCGTATTTTTTCATAATGGGGCTTGAAAATGAGCATGGTAAGTGGCTCAGGAATATTCAGATTTTCGACGGATATTGCGATATTTTTAGAAACAATGTATTTTTGTTCTTGCCGGAAAACTACTTGATCTTACTCTCAATGAAGCAGTAAAAGGCTTCAACAGATGATTATTCTCACATTGCTGTTTATGTTATCAAATGGGGATAACAGATTTAAGATTTCGTGAACAAGAATTTATCTATTAAACATTTAATAATTAACTACACCATGGATCTTTGATTTTATGAAATATTCAGTTATTAACTTACTTTTTTTCTTTATAACTTTTCTTGCTACTTTTATCCGTTGAAGAAAATCATTTCACTCTGCTGCAAAAGGCTAGAAAAAATCAAAACTGTAAAAGTCAATTTTGACGATAAATGCAGTTCTAGATTTATGTAAAAACACAGAGAAAACAGTCTTCATTGATTTGATAAATTTGTGCCTACAATTTTTTTTACCAATTTTAAACAGTCCAAGAAATGTTTCTAATGTATGTTTGATTTAGTATGTTCATGTGGAACTGAATGTTGAGCTAAAATAGCAATTATGCCTCGCAAGCTAAGTATTATACAAGGTGATGAAAAAAAGTACCATGTCCTTTTCAGGTTAACATCTCAGAAATCAAAGCAAAATTAATTAAAACTCATTCCTTTTCACAATATGGATTTTTTTCAAAACAAAAACCTTTCAATGCTGCTCAACCCTTTCTAATAAAATTTTACATTCAGCAGCCTCCGTAACTAAGCAACTAATACTAAAATACTAAGAGCTTTACAACGTTGCAACGTTGAAAAATTTTTTGCAAAGCCAAGAAATACTACTTTTAAAAGTATAAGAAACTTGGTTTAAAGCACTTTTTGTCCGTTTTTTGATACAGATTATCATTAACTGTAAAAATGTGATGTTTAACAATAAAATTGTTATAAAAAGTTTATCTAAACAGAGTTTGATCGTTTGTAAAAAAAAGGTTCTACAGTATGTCCCTGGATTGAATTCACAAGTGGGAAAAAAGTTTATTTTCCATTTTACAAAAAAATTACAAATGAATAACATTTTTTGCTTATTTCAAAACAGATAAATCTGAAATTAAAATTTCAAAATTATTAGTTTGTACTCTTAAAATTAATTTTTTCATTATTTTTATTTATTAAATTTTGTAATAGTATTTAAATAATAGCAGGCTGTGGATTCACAATATCAAATAGTGCGTTAAAGATTAAAGAAAAATTTACCCAATAATGTGTAAGTATTAAAAAATTGAAAAAAAAAATGCAATTGCATCCTTAACAATAATTGAGAAAATTCGAAACGGTCTTAAAGAATTACGAGTTTGAATTGAACTATGTGCTAAAACAGGTAATGGGTCAATCAAATAGTGGAAATTGGTTTGAGTTAAGGAACAAATTTCATTCCTTTAACATTTTTTGCCAAATTAAAAATAAAAAAGTTCTTCGTTATTTTTTGTTTTTTTTAAATTTTAAGAACACAGCTTGATAATATTAAAGTTTTAATTTAAGATTTATTTATTTTAAAAAATATTATTCCTTTGTCATTTTTTTGTAAAATGAAAAATAACGTTTTTTTTCCTCTTGTGAACTCAATCCGGGGACATAGTGTATCTTAGTTAGAAAAGCACAAAGTTTATTTTGGTTTTCAATTTTAGGCTCAGGAAAGAATTAGCTACAACATGATCACTTATTAAAACAAACATTAATTTACTCAAAAATTAATGTTTTTGGCTGAATTTAGAAAATTTTGAAATATCAAGAAATAACGGTAGGTACCCCATTAAATGAAAGAATTTTTTTGCAGTTTTAAGAACCCAAAACATACTCTGAATTAGAGTACAAAGCAGGATCATTATTTTGGGATAATTTGGTTTACTTTTAATCTTTATAAAAAAAAAACAAGGACGATGAGAATAAAGTAAATAAACACGGTCTAGTTATTGACTTCAACTAATCCTGCCAATAAATAATGTCTAATACTAGTGTTTCCGATGAGTAACAACTCTAAATTCCATGAAGTTTCTACACACAGATATACTACTCAGTTTTTACATAAATTTTGATAAATTTTGTTCTAAAATCTAAAAATTCTCGCGTTTATGAAATACAATATTTTTAAAGTGATTAATTACTTAATTAAAATATCTACTTGAAAATTAAAATTACATCATGCATTGTATAATCACATATTGTCTGTAAAATAAAAGAAATCATTCAAGCCGTGCCTCTGAATTTTTTTCCCGGTTAAATCCCAGTTTAAATAATTTAATTACACTTTTAGTTGTGTAAATGTATCACCAAATTTGATGTCTGTGGAAAATTACGAAACTATATTTAGCCAAAGGAAAATTTCGATAGGAAATAATCGTTCATAAAATGAAGCAATAAATTAAACTTCAATAAACTTTACCGTAATACCTCTCATAAATCAATTCCATTATTTTACAACTCGAAACCTCTGACCTATTTTTTCCAAGTAGGAACCCTGGAGCAGGAAGTGAAACGTTTTTAGCTGGAAGGAAACGGTGTTAAGCTATAAAAATTGTATTTTTTTGTTTCTAAAATGTGTATTTTGTTCGTCGAGATCAATTATTGTGTCAAGCAGGATTCCAACAAAAAATCCGTACTTTTTCGAGTTTGTTTTGGACGTCCGCCATATACTTTAGCAAATGCCAACAGATCTTGTCACTCACTCCGCTCATTTGGCACAAGTCCCAAAATGAGCTGCCATTGTCAATCAGTTACACGGAGTAAATAATAATCTCTTCAGATTGTTGCCGTCAAGCAGACATGCGACTATTCGATCGACGTTTTTACATCGAAAAAGTTTTTCGGTCGACACGTCAGTGTTTATTTCTGTTTGAACATCTCGCTCATTTAAACGACACCTGTTACCGTCTAAATCTTTCAACTTACCCTCTTAAACGAGTGTAACAACACGTCCTCTGTGAACGTCTGCGCTTGAGAGAAATATAGACATTTGATGAACGTTTTACGGTTTGTTATCTGTACCAAAACAAACCGGTACCGACACATGATAATGTATTTATTGGAAAGCGAGTATTTCGAAACGTGCGGCTTTCAATTAGTAAGCAGTGGCGTGCGAGCCCGTCACCCTCAAGACGCGATGATGAATGAGCTCGTGACGTGCTCAGGTGATCCATCATACACAAGAGATTGGAGATGCCAAGGGAAGGTCACTTGCCGGCAATCCATCATTGCGGCTTTCACACCCATCTGCCAGCGTCAACTCACCTGCCCCCACACAAAATGAAATAACAAAAGTGATTCTACAAACATTTTATTAAAGCAATATCGAAACTCAACATTAAATACTTACAAGTCTATACAAATAGTTCTTTCATGAATTAGTTTAAAAGATAAGTATTGAACGAGAGAATAACTTAGAAAGAATTGGACTGATTTATAATTTATTGCCCTATGATTAAGTCCGCTTCAGATTGCACTTAATTTTAAACAGCTTCAGCTTCGACAACTATTTACACATTATCACAGTAGAGCAAACAGACCAATACAGACGCAGTGCTGTATTGTCAAATTATGAGTAAATTACGATCTATAAGTATCACTATGGGTGCACGGCGGCGGCGCCGAGACGTTGCCCGTAGACAGAGTACGGGGAATAGTAAGCGCCAAGAGCCGTCGGGTTGAAAGCACTGTATGGAGACGCTCCCAAAGAACTAGGCAACGTGGGTTTCCCATAAGGATGATACCTGGCCGCCGACAGTGGACTCAGAGGTGGGTTGGGATACCCGGCCCTATGAAGTGACGCCGACGAAAATAACGAATGTGGATTTAACAGAGGCGACGCCGAAGAAGTCACCACTGCAGCCGCGTCAGATCCACTGGTGTGCGTTCGTAGATGCTGCAAAAGCTCTTCTGAAGTTACGAACCTCTTCCCGCAATAAGTATCTCCCGCTATCCAATTGCAGACGTATGGACGTCCCAATTGTGGATACGCTAATGACGATGGAGGCACTGGACCTGGAGGAACCAACGACATCGCCATCGCTAAGTTGTACTTCTGGTGGTCACATTGTGTGCAGCCGCTGGGACAAGGGCCGGAACCACTCATTAGCAACTGTTGGTTGTGCATGCTAAATTGGCAACTAGTGCAATAGGGGTCTTTACACACCGGAACTAAAGCTTCACCACCTGACGGAGTCTTGACACGCGCGTAACTCAAATACGGCCCGGGGGCGGAACCGGGATAGCCGGCAGCGAGCATGGCGGCGTGGTGGTGCGAAAACGGAGCCCCAGGAAACGGAGGTCTAAACGCAGGATTCGTGTGCTCTAATCCTGGAGGGCAGCACAGCGATCCCAAGTGACCGTTCAATCCCGAGGATAACCCGGACGATAACGAGCCGTGCTTGTACGCTCCCAACGGGGTATCTTTCGGATGGCCTTGCAAAATTTCCAGTCCAGATCTGATAATGGGGCTTGCACCTCGGGCCGACGGAGTCGACGACTTGTTTTCGGTCGAACATGGAGATGTTTTACCGGTTTCAGGAGCTGGAGTGACGGCGGTGCTAGTCGCCGGAGAAACGGATTTTCTTTCAGGACTCTGAGTCTCGGACTTCTTTTCCTCTAGTGTGGTGTTTTGAGGAGTGGAGCTGGATTTCGAGCTGGGTCGAGTTTCTTCTTTTTTTGAAACGACATTGTTTTCGTACGGCTTGAATACGGGTCTGTTCTCTGGAGGAGTAGTTCTTTGTGTGGTTTTGTCATTTTTCACAGAAGGAGAGCGTGTTGAATTTTCTTGCGATTTTTTCGGTTTCTCCAACGGTGAAATCAGGGGCTTCGACGAAGGGCTGTCGGCCCCGATTTGACTGCACGTCTGTGCAAGGAGGGCCAGCGGGCTCTTCTTAGCATCCAACTGTAAATAAAAATAAAATGAACATCGAAGAACGCGAACAATCTCATTTGCGAACTTACCGTGGTTGGCAATGGAGATAAATAATCCGGTTGGAGATATTGATTTCCGGAAGATGACAGCATGCCTCCTCCCTCTAGGACAACCATTTGAAACAGATGCACGTTGACGACGGCGAAAAAACAGTTACACGTCTAAATATTGACAACACTAACGCAAACCGACTTCGACACGACGGACAACTCTGGTATGAAAGTCTGAGGACGACAGAGCTCGGATCGCTTGTTGCGGTCTCTCCGCGCATGTGTCGGACCCCACCAGTTCTTGCAGCCCTAGCATGACAAAGCGCTAATACAGCCACGACGTTTCTAGCCTGTCGGCTTCTACCACCCATGAAGTTGGTGACGAAGACAGACCCTCCAGATCCTTTGATGTCGGCCGCCAAAGTGCCCCAACAGTAATCAGTAGCGGACGAAACATGGAAAGAACAACAAATACGAAAGGGAACAATGATGACGGATGGATGGTGCCGCTGCGAACTTATTACAACCTGCCGGCCATAAAATACGTCTGGGTTATGGTCGAGCTTTATTTATTTTATAGTCCCTTCTGCTACAGCTGTCATAACTTTTATAAACTTGTCAAGATTCATTTTACCTGTTCCAACATATCGTTTGATATTATCTTCGCCGTTTGCGAGAGAAACATTAAATAGCCGCGACTAATTAGGCAAAGCCTTTGCAGGAACAATCGAATTCCCACCAAGGATATTACCTAATAACGTCATAAATCATTTCACGCCTTTCATCATCGGACTGACAGATTCGCCGATAAACACGTCGGCTTCTATTAATAACAGTCGTAGCGAGCCCATTAGAAATCGTTGTTAATTAGCTCCATAATTTAAAAATAATATCTCATTTGAATGAATGTTTACCTCTTTTATAACGAGTTGTAAAACGTATTTTTCTCAATTAATTTGAGTGCTATTTATTTCCTTTCGATAAAAACTCGACGTCCTAATTAATTAACGACACCTGACAGGTTGTTGTTTTCGGTTCAATTAACATTTTCGGCACGACATAACTTTCCGCAAATACGAACCTCTTCAGACGCATTTCAACAAAATTCCCAGGCGAAGAGTTCACGTCATAATAATTCTCCATAGTAAGTTACTATGTAAATTTAATGAGACACACATCGCAACATTTCTGTGTCATCATTAATTCATTCTCATTACAATATGTAAATGCCATTGCGAAAAACCACATTGGATGTAATGAAAACCGACTCGCTTCTAATCGGTGACTTTCTCAAAAATTTTCTCCGCACTTCCGTTAATCGTCAACGACCGGAATCGATAACATACAAACTAACGGATTGTTGATATAAAATGATTAAAATAGTCAGCGAAGATTGACACAAGGCAGCAAAATGTAAAGCAACCACATTAGTCACTGTTATGATTTACATTCATGTAAATGGTACACATTCAAATCAGCTGATATACAAAGTAACTGTTGCCGCGAGGTTAAACTTTGAATTATTGTAATTCAAGTAAAACAATACCAGCGTAATATTCCTTTTGCTTAATTTAAAAATTCAGAGCTGCTAATAGTAATTTCTACCTACAATTCAGTAAACGGTTTCATTGTTCTTGAATTAATAATTGTGAGTTGCAGACGCTTATTATTACGAGCCATTACAATAGCTCTGATGGTCTTTTTTAGATCGTTTAGGACTATTATGGAGAATGTTTAAGCGATTTCGAGTCTTAAGTTATAGTTATTTACATAGATATCTCTCATTTATCCTTACTAAAGTTTATTGAAAGAAAAACCATTTTCACATTTTAAACAAAGTTTATAGTAATAGTCTGCAGTAATGCTTGCTAAATGGGATTTTCAGAGGCTAAACTATCAATTAAAATTAATCGACTGGTTACACAATAAGTTTCTGTCGACTGTTTTAAAATACCAAGGAGCTTTGGTAATAAAAAGAAGAAATGTTAATACTAATGCCTAATTTAGTCTAAAATACGAATGATAAAAATTCATAGAGCAAATTGTGCCTTCTCAGAGTTCAAAATCTCAAATCCAACCAGCTTAACTCGTGTATTTTGAGACTAGTTGAAATTACCACCACTGGATAAAATCCTCCATAATTCCCAATATTCCGTTCAAGTCATAAAATACCGCCCGTCTATAAACAAACCTGTAATTCTCTTGACAGCTGCATCTAATAACAAAACGAAATCTTGTTTGGTCACAAAGTCGGGGGAGTGTCTGTATAAGATGATTTTGAAAATTATCATAACAATAGTCACTTAAGTTTGCTTAATCCAATCTTCGAAGGAAAGGGTATACAATTTGACGGACATTCAAAGATAACAGGATTAGTGGCAGAAGGCGTCGGTTCGTTTGCTTGAAATTCACAAATACCGCCGTGGTTTATTGGTCACAAATCTTGAGTGAAAATATGATTTGACAAGCCGAGTCTAATGATCCGTGCACAGGTAGCGCGACGGATTTCTTTGTCGGGGAGGACAAGATGATTTATTAATAAATTTCGAAAATGAAATATGATTTGTGGGAGTGCTGGGAACGATTTTAATGAAATTAGAAGAGTTCGTATTAGTGGAACGTTTAGTAATTTGAATATATTATGTTTACTGGAGTTGTATTTGTAAAGAGCAAGTTGGTTGGATTGCATCCAGAAACTAAAAGCGGCGCCAAGCCAGTTTGTAATTGGTGTAATTCTTCACGACACTTTGAATTAAGTGAACATTTAAGTTTTCAAAGCTTTGATCTCAAAGAAATAAATTACTTAAGGATGTGTTATACCATTTTCTCAGACAAGAAATTTCGCCAAACTCGTAAAGCCCGG
Source organism: Gnatocerus cornutus (assembly GCA_029298725.1). Classification (NCBI taxonomy): domain Eukaryota; kingdom Metazoa; phylum Arthropoda; class Insecta; order Coleoptera; family Tenebrionidae; genus Gnatocerus; species Gnatocerus cornutus. Next base: position 6,629,725 of record CM055514.1, read on the forward strand.
TCGGAATTATAATCCTGGAAATCCCGTAGACGTATTAACGACTAAACTGAAAGACAAGTTTTGGTACCGCTGAAGTCCAATACATTCATTCATGCATTCGCATTCTCAGCCTTATCCAAAGAAACCGCCAATAATTGGCTAGAACCGCGGTCATCGTCGGAAAAAACAACAAACTCGAAATAGTATAAATAATTCCCGCTGAACGTCAATGGCGAACTCTGATTTATTGAACGCTCGTCGACAGTGATGGAAGTCGCGGAGAATAAACAATCAAAGGGCCGCAAAGCCGACACAGTCGGTTTGTTGGATGCCCCTTCGATAATGAGACTGTCTGGCTCGATACACACAAAACGTTATCGGTAATATCGACATCTGCAATCAAAATGAGGGCCGCCGCACACGAAAATGTAAATCGGACGCATTCCGCCATGTCGCCGTTTGTCGCGGCATCCGACGCACAGGTGTTCCGAAAATTTCGCTACGCCGAGCTTTCGTAACCAGTTGCCAAATCGAGCCGGACCAGTGTTTCGACAGACTTCAAAATATATTCCAAGGGCATTTCAAGCAGTTCAAAAAATTGGACCTACATAACTATATTGACAAAGTTTGACTGACATTGAATATTTAGTTAGCTCCAACCAAAAACGTTTTCAATTTCACAAGAACTGAAGTACAGAAGATAATTAACACGAACGAAGGCTGTCAATTTATAATTAGTTATGTAACATGTTCCAAAATTATCGTGTCGGCTACACATACATTTTCATTGCACAAAATGGTTCATAAATGTTTGTGAGTAAGATAACATTCATAAATATTAATTGTTAGATAATATCGGTATTACCCACATCATAATTTAACAATTTGAACATAAAAAAGTTTACGTTGCTTAAAACCATTTTTACATTTCAAGGGCTTAATGTCAAAAGGTTGTTACTACAAAAAACCGCCATTTATTATTAAAATATGTATGTGTTCTTACTTCTGGCAACATTTCAGTGTGTTATTTTCAGTAATATATTAAACATATTAAATTGTAGACACATTAGGCTCAAAATTGTGTCAAAAAAAGATATCTGTAAAATTATCTTTAAAAACATTGGGCAACGTTTTTCGATGGCTTTCGATAAAACAAATTATTAGAGCTTTATTGCAACTGTTATTTTGTTAGTTCACTATTGTTTAAGTGTTAGGAAATGGAAACAGATACCAATAAGAAATTCAATATAGAAAAAATTATACATGCGACATTTATTTCAAATACGACTGCAGTGACAATCATTTATATTACAACTATTAGATTAAAACAAAAATATAATGGACCATTTTCTGTATGGATTCATAAAATCTGAAAGAACTTTGCAAACGGAATATTAAAAAAGAGCAATATCATCATTTTTATTTTAGTATTTTTAGTCATCGTGTCTCAGAAAAGAATAAAGAACAAAACAGAAAACTTAAGAAGTTATTGAAAATCATATTCACACATTAATAATTACAGAATTATTGTTTGATAAAAAACTGTTCAATGTTTTCTAATAGGAGTATAATTTTCGTATTTTTAATTCTTGGTTTTATAAAAAGATTTACAAGGTTTTAAAATGGGTTGTATTTTCTTTATTTTCAAGTAATTGTTACATTTTTCGACCTTATAGTCCTTATTATATCAACATAATTTCTTTAAAAATAATAAATAATTCATTTAAATATTGCAGATAGCACTTTTTGACACTAAACACGCGCGAGGTAAACGATTTAATATCAAAACGTAAAATCTTAAAATAATATTTTTTCTAATTACTACCGTAAAGATTTTCAAAGCAATTTAAGAAAATTGTATTAAAAAAAACTTATTCTTATGTTCAAGCAATCATTACAATAGTTTATTGTATTGTTAACTCAAGCGAAGACTAATTTGCGAACTTGACATCCTTATACTCAATTTCTATAAAAAACGATTTTTGCAGTTAGCTCCTTTTGACACTAAGCTCTCAATTTACCGAAGTATATAATTTCACCAGACGATTTTCCCATACTTAAACAATATTAAATAAAATTTAGCAACTGAAAACATTCTGAAATCAGTATCTTAACTGCCACTTCAGCAATAATTATGAATCTGATAGGGGTAGAAACTTACATCGTGCCTGCTTAAGTGACTTTTAATTATAAGATATTTCTAAAAGCGAAAAGGTGAGTGGTTAATTTTAAGTCCATTGACTCCAAAAAGGAAATGTAAAGTTGACAATGTGAAATAATGATGCATTGTCATGCAACAAGTTTCGTTGTACAACAAATATATAGAATTTTTATGTAGAATTATTTTTTTAATAACCTGAAAGAATAGAGAGAATTATGTATAAACAATTCAGAATAAAAAAGACGTAAAAAATCTATAAATTAGATATTCCTCAGAAAATAATCAAATTTTCGTCGCCCACTATCATGAAAAGTAAGTTATTATTTGAAAAATGCGCTAATGGTTGAATTTTTCCTCTCTTGACAAATAAATGAGTCAATTAATGCCACATAATTCGTCCTGTCTGCTTCACCCCGAAGCCATAATTCCTGCCCGCACAACACCTGTGTTATTTTTCGTGCCTTAAAAATATCAAATCCACAATGACTTTCACACAAATCTCCTATCTCTAAAACCAGATGTCTGTCCCCCGGAATAGTCAGAATGACTAAAAGGATATTTGAGTAAATTAAAAGACAAACCAGAGACTCTAATAATAGTACAGACGTATTCAGTGTTCAAATCAAAACATAATTAACACGTCTGTTACCTGTGATCCCGGCTGTTTCTTAAATGTCAAAGCCGAATAAATTTCAGAAATGCGGTTAACTTGACATTTTAATAAATTCTTTTCGACCAAGTGAAAATATTAATGGCAGGTGAGGTTCACGCGTTAATTAAATACATAATTATGGCTTGTCAAAAAGTGGAAACCTGACGTGCACGAATTCGCTGTCAGAATATTATCCCGACAGCCATCACTTTTCGCCGTGCACTCCATAAATCATTGAGGACAGTAGCATGTATTTGAGAGAGATTTCAGTTTGACTCGCATCAATCCGCTTTTGAAAGTTTTATCAGATCACTGCACCACATAAGTTATTTACCCTGATTTTTTCCCGTCGTTAAATAGTTAGGGCTACAAGTTTGCAAGAGATTGGCAGTTTTTCGACGAGGAATTAGCTTTTATGAACGAGTGAAACGATGCGGTCGTCATCGTTAGTGGTCGTTAATGGTTGTAGGTGCAAGAGAGAAGACTCCACGACCATCATTAACGATAACCATCGCGCCTGCCACAGTCCTCTCCAAAGACAAATGAAGGTGCGAGCTGACAGCAAGCCCATTTAGTCGGGAAGTCGTAATTATAAGGCGTGGTGGTAGAAAAAGGTGATGGCGCATCCTCCGAGCACCGTTAACCAAACAAGGATGAAGGCGGCTTGTCGAGCTTTTTTAATATTTCAGGAGATTGGTTATTAAGATTTCAGCTTAATTAATAACCAACACTTTATTACCAAAATAAATATGCTACGTTACTACGGCCACGGTTTTATAACAAGCAGCCTACAGATTTTTGAAGAGAATTGGAATACCAAAGTTGTACGTTTATAAGGAAAGTGCAGTTGGAGAGATGTTTTTAACCCAAAGATCTCTGCACCATTAACCTCAAAACACTTTGCTAGAGCAAGAGTTAACCGTTGAAGTAGATAAAGTGTCGCTTCATCTTCATTCCATTTCAACCGACGGCGATGACTTGCCTGTTACACCACATCTGGATAAAACATAACGAATTATGATTTTTTTTTTGAAAATTTGCAACTAGATTCAATTGCATTCTTTGACACTTTGGACTCTAACTAATCTCCATATTTTTCAAAATTTGGGGTTTGAAGCGCGGAAAATTCTAGAAAAAAATCTACTGAAATACAGGGTGTTAGGTAACGTTACGGCCATAGACTAATGGGTAATTAAGGAAGGCAAACTGTCTTGGATTCCGCAATTAATTTTATTTTTTTTGTTTTAGTTAAAAAGCTACAAGGCTTTAAAGTTGACCAATAGAATGGCGTCAAATAATTTTTCACTTTTACAGAAATCCAAGTAGCTTTCGGACCAAACGAATAATTTGTCACTTTCCCGTCACATTTGAAGTTTTAAATCAGTGGCGTCAATAAAATAAAAAAACAATAACGCAATTTTATTCAAAAAACAGACAATAAAGCAACGCTACACTAGATGTTCAAAATGGCCAACATCTTGTTGAACACATAATTGTAAACGACGCAACAATGTTTCCTTTATTGTACCCAACACATTTTCGTTTTGACGAACTTGATTTGTGACGAACAAAAATGGGACAAGTACGCCACTGATAAAAAATAAGAACTATCAGTTCGACATCAAACAAAAATTTCCTTCAGTAACTCTGATTCAAATTTTTGTAACCTTATGCAAATTGTTCTCTGATTGATCACATTCAAAGCCTTCCAGCTCTTAAACGGTTCAAGAAAACCCGAAAAAAACTTGGAAACATTACTTTTCACGGCTGCCTCCATCACCCCTTTTTCTATGGCCGTAACGTTACCTAACACCCTGTAGATTTAGGTATAATACATATACAGGGTGTCCCAGAACTCGCGCCCCAGAGAAAAAGGGCTTATGGAGGCAACAATTCTGAACCAAAATTTTGAAACCATAATTTTTTGGCTCAAAAAATAACCGAGATAAAACAAAAAAACTGTAGCCAATCCCGGAACTAAACAGAATTTGAAAATTGGTAACTATGGACACACACTATCATCTATTGGTCAGTGAAACATTAGACTCTCGTTGTCTAGGAAATTGGGATGGCCTTTTACTCCACTTCTCGAATAAGCTTTCGGGATTGGTTATTAATTTTTTATCAGTTTTTGAATACTATTAAACTAAGTCAATTTTTGTTTTGAAATTTACCATCTGTATTGCTGTCGGCACCCTCCCTTGCTCTCTGGGGCGCGAGTTCTGGGACACCCTGTATTCATACATTGTTAAATGAAAAACTTGAATTTTCTAATTTGGGATATGTAACGTTTTTAACAAGTACTTGAAAAACAAGACGCTAAGAAGCTTCGGAGGCTTACAAAAATCCGGGATAAATTTCCACCGAAAAGAACTATGTACATAGTAAATTGAAAAAAGAAAGGTTTTGAATTCGCGATATGTAACACAACAAGTAATAGTTAAGTACGAGAAAAACTATGAAGCAAACCGCATCTTTCTACCTGTTGGAGGAGTTCCGGAGATATAGGGCCCCGAAAATTCCGGAGCTTCAAAATTTTTGCCCTCTGGCGACGACCCAAAACTTCAACCGCTTCTAATTCAGTTTTTTGTTGCCGCACGTGAAAACTTTGCTCAGATTTGGATTTTGCCTCAAGTTCTGGGTAAAACAAACACCAATAATTTAAGTTTGCTTCGCATATAACCAAAAAAATTTACAGCTTTTATTTTAAAAATAATCATAAAAAAATCCACTTTATTAGATATTTTGTTATAACTCTACATTGATCGCAATTCCCATAACCGGAATACGCAATCGGCAATGCCACATTACACACATTTACCTGATCAATAATTATTATTTCAGTATCGGCAATCAAATGTTTATTTAAACCGGTTGTTTACATGTAAATTGAGAAATCTCGTTTCCCAAATGGCGATAAGTTAACTCAATGGTTTCATTTATTGTAATTGATCACCTCATTTATCAGCCTTCAATCTTTTTAATGTATTTATATTTATTATTACATGAATTTTCACTGTGCTTTTAATGGAAGATTTTATGATACGCTTTTGCGCTCTCCAATAATACACATAAAATTTGAATAATACAAAAAATTTGGAATTGCTGCATTTGCTAACGTTTCCACCCGGAAATAGTTTATTTCTTAAAGTCTGCCGTAATAAAAAATATCTTCGCTGATTGATCTCTGAAATGTTTAAATTGCGATAATTCCTGTTGATCAGTTCGGAATCCGCAGTAAATTTGTTTCTGCAAACATTTCAAACGCTGAAAACATCTCAAAGCAGCGCTGACGTCTTAGTTTCAGTTCTTGAAGTAAGTGAAAACAATGAATCATCAAAGAGCAAAAAATCTCTTCGATAAAGATTCCATCGTTAATCAATAATAATTGTTGAAAAATGATGTAGGTGTATTGAAAAAGTTGGTCGTGACGTTGAGATGAAGATCGACGACAGGGGGTGATAAATGCGTTCGACTACAAACAATATGCCTTTCTCGACGTAAGGAAAATAATGTTGGAGATTTGTTATAAGTCAAGCTGCATGGAAATTAGCAGCGAATGTCATTAATAACATTCGATAGCTTATTGTTGGCCCGTCAGTTTTCTATTATGTCGAGGTCGGATCATCAATCTCCAGCTCTGTGAACCCGCCGCGGCTTCCGCGGCCTCGACCCCCACATGACAAACGACAGCTGCCTCGCACTTGACGGCTGCCTATCAACATTTATAAATGGCCCCAATATATCCCCAAATAATATCCTCCTCTGCACTTTGCTCGCCGGCCTCTATTCACATTGCTACGTTTTGCACCGATCAATTCATTTTCCGGAAGACAGGACCTGCCGGAGGACTAAAACATTTCTCACAGCCACTATAATTGCGTTCAATAAAAGAAAAACTCATGAGATTAATACATGCACCTGTTGCCAGCTTTGAGACGCCAATTAAAGACAATTTCAGGCACAGCATACAATGTCGACAGTCTATTTTAATTTATGCTTATTATGCACAATAGGTTAATATAATTATGTTATGCTATCATGCTTTTTCTACATAATGAATACACTGAGGCGACTACACTGATGACGGTTTAATTACCATGTTCGAAAAGAATCTGATAATTTCATATAATTTCTTAAAGCAACCATTAAAGCATCATCAGAAGAAAATATCTATAAATACATGTTTTTCTGTGTTATTAGAGACAAAAAAACAAAAGTGGGCTAAACCATTTTTCGTCTGGAAAATTAGCAACATGGAGACATAAAATTCTCTGATAAAAATGTGAAGCAATAAAGAAGACAAATAAAAGAAAAGTAAATTCAGTTATGTAAGTGGCTTGTGCTTTAACGAGACAAGAAGCAATGCTATCAAGCGTCTTGCCAAAAGATGTTGGCACAAAAACAATGAGTGACAATATTCAAACAAAATGTAAAAGAACCTCAAGTTGCCTTTCACTTATTTTAACATAACCCGTGCGTGTCATTTATTTAAAAATCGTTGTTGAGACATAAAAGCAACGTATTTTTAACTTTAGATAATAATAAAGTTTTATGGATACATCAGAAGCGCAATAAAGATCTTCGTTTTACGATCACTCAATAAAGGCATTAACTTATTTATAATTTAAATTTGTTATGCAATAAATTAATATAAAATGAATTAGCGAGCGAAAAGGAATATATCCAGAATTATATTCCAGTTGTATAATTTTTATGAGCTTAATAAAGTTTTACAAGTATGTTTATTGTGATAGAAACGGAACGACGTGAAATGCGCCACAACCTGATGACAGTGAAAATCATAAGTCTGCAGATTTTTTATCACAAGTGCGGCACCCTCTAATTTCTTCACTGTTGACTGCGTCCACCCTCTCTAATTTACTAAATTAAATTGTTTGCTGACGTCACCCCTGAGATCTGTCTTTATTGACGGAATGATGAAGAACTATTGTTAAAAGAGTCATCAATTTTAATCTTCCCTTATCAAATTGCCTCTAACAGTTTCCTTCAATAACAGTGAATTCATTTTTATTGTCGTCCAATAAAATTGGTAGCAATCCCATCAAACTTTTGTACAGAAATCTATCAGCGAATAGGTCGTAAACACACTCCCTGAAACCTGTAAGACTTTGGGATATTGTTTTTCTAATAATAAGTTGATTTAACAAGATTAGAAAGATTTGTATGGGGATAACTGTTGATAAGATTCTCAGAATGTAAAAATTGCAGGTTGGTAAAGCTGCCGGGAATTTGCCGACTTCAAAGTAACTCTCCTGCTGATTTTATGAACATAATCCAATTTCAAAAATTTTCAGACGGAATGCTTTAAAAGGATTAGAAAGCTGTTCGCGTTCTACCTACACAGATTTTCTTTCTCAGTTTTATTACAAACACCCTATCTTCTATTACACACATTCTTGGTAATCTTCGCATAATTTATGATTTAAAAAGTAGTTTTAGGAGTATTCCTCGCACACCCTATGCGGGTTGGCAATCCCGGTAAAGTCATAAAATTAATTCCAATAAACTTCAAATTTACCTGTGTACTGTTAACCAGATTAGTAATTACTAATAAGTCGAAGACCTGACAATCCTGTTATCTTTTACGGTGAGGCTATTAAACCTTTAATTTTCAAGACGAGTTAAAGATTTATGGTACCTCTTAACTGGTGACATCCACCATCGCGTAATGGCCTCTAATTTGTCGTCAGAGCTTCCTACACCTATTTTTTGCAGTTGTAAACAGAGGATAATTAATTGAACGGAGAGAATGGTGGCAAACAAGTGACGAGAAAAATTTATTTGTGAATGATACTCTGTTTTGCAAAAGTAAAGAGCCTAGCAAACATGTGTGTAATACGAGTCAAAATTGCCGTGAAATTCAAATACAGGTCCACGTTATTGGCATTCTTTGTTTTATCAGTTTTGTTTTTTGTAATACATATTATCAAGTTCACATTGTTTATATCAACACCGAACGTATCGATATAAAGCTTGTGTCTTGTTTTTTTTACCGGAAAATCAGGTAGTTTTCTTAAAGTTTATTGATAAAAAAGTAGAGATTAATGAGACTTAACTTGTACAGTGGTTGCTTTGTTTACTGACTTATTTTTACAACTTTTTCATAAAATCTTAAAATAAAGTAAAAGTAGAATGGGTAGTTTTATGTAAATTAATTACATTCGATTGGTAGAAAATAAATGGGAATTTGTAGCAGGTAGCGAACTAAGGGGTCGTGATTTTTTTTTTATGATTTTGCAGGGTTCGACAATTTTCATGCCTATTACTATTCATTCAAGTATTAATACGGTCGGACTAACAGGAAGTAATAAGCAATAAAATCAAAGCTGAGACCTAGACAGGGGCAAAGGTTAGAGGAAAAGAAATAATAAGTAATTAAGAAAAATTTGGAAAAAATTTAATAAGAGACGAAACACATAATCTAGACCTGCATCGAACGTTGTTGATTTTTTTATTTTCTAAAGTTATTTCTAGTGTCGAAATTAAATATTTGATTCCCTCCTAGCTTTACTGGAATAGAAATTTCTTGAAAATTTTATTTCTTGTTCTGTATTTTCAATAGAACTTAGAAGCAAATCTTCTTATTATTTGTTTCGAGACGGATATAGGTGTGCATTGAATTGATAGAAAAAATATTGACATCCTTGTAGTTACATATTTCCTGAAGGTAACTGGAAAATCTCAAAGTACAGTTTGTTGCGTTTCGCAGGATGTGTAACAATTTGAGTGTTCCTGGAAACGTCTCAATTCAGTAAGTATTTCTCCTTAATCCGCACAAGTCTGGAAGGTAAACTTGGTACAGCAGTGCGATATACGATAAACCAATTATTAGCGTTCAAGATAAGTGATATATGAGCAATGTTGGTCGTATCTGCATGTAATCTTCGGAAACGAAAGCAATTTACAACGCCGCGACCTCACCAATTTCCTTTAATTGACTCTATAATGGCGACGGATGTGGCGAAGCAAGCCGCCGGTCAAGACAGAATCGCGAGTTCGCCGCCTCACTAATCGTTATAGTCGAAATTTACGATCCGGATTATCCAGTGCCGGATTCAGACGTTCGAATTCGTTGTTCTTCGTCCGAACAACACGCACACAATGAACACATGCAGAACAAACACAGTCTCAGCAGCAATATCAGATGACATAAATACCGACTGCTGTAAAAATGGCCGGTTACATGCGTTCGTACAAGGCTATCTCAAGTCTTGCTCCCTGAACTATCAATTAAGCCACTTATGCTGCAGTGCTTGTTGGTTAATCTCATTAGCACTGTTATCGTGGTGTTTCTCTCGCTCGCTACCCGTTTACGAGGTAATTAATTAATCCTTAATCTGTACACATATATTTCTGGACGCTACCTAGTACGCATTTGCACTGCTGCTGATTGCGCTCGCGGGACTATTCAATAACGGCAACTCTGTAATTAAAATCGGCTCGCGAACGCGATAAACGCTACGGAGCTTTGGGGGAAAATTTGCGATCTTAAACCCTTGAAAGTGATCGCCATGATCTAATCTTCAAAATTAGGCGCCGACTTGGAAAATTCGAAATACAACTAATTAACAACCAAAATCGCCGCGAGAGAACAACACGAAATGAGAGAATCTCAAATGAATGGAACTGAAGATGCCGATGTTGATAGCTAATTTTTGTTTTTTTAACGTCTCTGTTCCTAGTTTGCTAGCTTATTTTCAGTATTTCAATCTCCATTTTGAAATTCCAAATTTTATTTCTACAATAATTACATTACAACTGCCCCAATTTTTACCATAGCATGAAAACTGTTAGACCTTGTTTGAACTTCCTGACATCCAAACTTGCATCGTTTTCGATAAAAGTACCCGCACCTGTGCATTTGTGGTTAAAAGTCGTGTATGGGTTGGGTGGGAACAACTAGTTCAACTGAACCTAATTTAAAGTTCAGAAAACCTTTTATTATTTCATCAGATACAGCTCACGTTTTAAAGCTGTTGTAAAATAATTGGCGGTATCTGAACTGGTGCAGTTTTCAATTTGCAGTACCGGTATTTGTTTGAAGTCGCTGATCATAAATTGTTGTTGAAAGTTTCTCAAAAAAGATAAATGTTGACAGAGGTGGGTTGGTTCAAATGAAATATGTATGTGTACGGATCAATTCAAATTATTGCAGTTTTTCTTATGACGTAACGCCTTTTTTTAATTATACTCCAGTGTTTTAGTTTAAAATTTAAGACAGTTTTTTGATTTATTAAAAATAAAACTAGATTTTGAAAATAAGTATCTATACGTGTTACAAGTCTTGTTTCAAATGGATCGTGGCATAGACAGGCGACATCAATTAATCATAGCAAGTTATTAACGAGCCTAAGGATAAGATTTTCATTTTTACGCAAACTAAATATAATAAATGAGGTTGCCCTATTTATGCTTAAAGACTAATCAACTCAAATATCTCAGTATAAATTGATTAAATACTGATCAGGTCACGTTTATTTTTAATGAAATTCATGAATCTAATTTTCCAGTAATAATTGTATTAGGACTAAAATTGTAAACCACCTCAAATTAGGGCGACAAATTTTGTGGTTTTGTTAATTATTATTGCAACAGTTATCAACAAAAATATTGAAACGTGGACACCTGGGAACGATAGAACTTTTTCCAATAGTAATCGATAATTCAATACTAACTTGTAGTCAAGTCTTTACAGTCGATTCTCATAAATTTTATAATTACTCAGCTATTTGTCGCAGGTTTCGATTTATTGACAGTCTTTGACTCATTCAAACTTCATTGCTATCATTGCTATAATTTTTTTACCGTCTTGGAGCAACGACAAACTAATAAGTTATTGCTTACAGGTAATAATTGACTACAAATAATTCAGCGAAGTAATTCAAAGAATGTTTAGAAGTTGGCAATCGACATGTTGTAGCTATTTGACTTATTTCCTGTTTATAAAGAAACCTTATTGCAAGAGCAGATAAATGCATATTTTTCATACATGTCTGCGATGGCATTTCGAGGCCAAGATAATTCTCTAATTAGAACGTTAATTCCACGTAGACGAACGAACTTGATGCTGATATTATTTGTCAAGAACTGTGACGTGTAATAGTAGTAATTTAATGATCCTCCCCCAGCTGTCCGTGTGATGTAGCTCATCTGTGGACGCTGACAACCCAGCAAATCGGCACTGACGCTAATGTTGTACATGACAACCCGCATTACTGATTAAGCTTCTGATAACAGATTTAATGGAACGCTCTATATATTACACGTTCATTCATAATTAGTTTATCTCCCAGCCTGCTAACTTACCAATTACGTAATCAATGTTCGCAAGAGGAAATTAATTATTCCCCCTATACCTGGGCTCCCGCCAGTTACCCTAATTACGGTTCTAATTACATCACACATAATAACACCCTCTGAAAATGTCGTTGCAACGTCAGTTTTTTTGAAAAAAATTCAGGGTTGTGGTGTGTCGAAATCATGATTCATCTCGCCCGGAGCTCATCACTTCACCAAACACAAAAACATCATTGCTTAATGGAATCCGGTACATTAATCACACCGGAGAAACAGCAGCACGTTTATAAAACGGAAATTATGTCGCCCGAGGGGACACGGCTATAAGGGTGAAAAAAGGATCAGCATTTACCACGGATTGTCCCTATGTTCATTGCCTCGTCCTCAACGGGATTCTAAATACCGAACCCTAGAGCCGGACAACCGCAAAAACTTTGCGCCATCCATTATTTCGCTTCCTTACGCCGTTATTGTTCTTTGATTGCTTTATTTGACGGTGCCGTGAACATGGCTTTTTTCGTGAGGACTTCTTGCGATTGAACACAAAATCCAATCAAGAGCTGTGCTGACGTTGCCGAAAATAAGTGTCGGGGCCATTCTACACAAATAAACGCTTTGTAGCGCTCTGGCTAATTTTTAAAAACGCCAACAGACGTCTGGAAATAAATTAGACGTCATGTAATGAAGACAACGGCCGCAATTGTCTAAGAAATTCCTATAAGAAACTTCAACTGCTGCGCTTGACGAATGTAAACGTGCTACTGGTCATAAATTAAAACAATGACTTGTCGGCCGTATCTGATGAAGTAATAAAGTGTGTTAGAGTAAGGTGAACGCGTCTATAAATAATAATTAGATTCAAGTAGTTGAGTGTAAATGTCAGATAAGTGCTTGATCCCAGCCGGCACTTTCGCAATAGGCGACACGAAAATGCAAATGACCAGCGGATTAGCGCGTATGCACGTAAAGGTAAAGAGACAGCGACAATGGCGACAACGATAGAACAATATTTCAAAGCTTATCTTCGTAAGTTTACACTTACTGGAGATTTATGTCCAACAGCGGGATGTGTCAACTGGATGCAGTAATCGATGACTATTCGTGATTGAGCTCAGAGGTGATTACAGGTGTGATTTATTATTCAACGAGAAGCAAATACAAATGAGTGCAAAGATACGCATTTTTTGAAATTTTAAAAAGAAAAAAAGCTGGCGAGCGAATGAGCGAATATAAAGAATCTGAAATAAATGTGGGCAAATGATTCAAGATTGCAATTCCATTAAAAAAAAGAGACAAGCACGATAAATCACTCACATGAAGCAAATTACCGGAAGGGAGCAAGGTAATGAAAACTTGATACATGTAAGTAAGTTATAAATGGTTGGCAACAGTTTGTGGTAATCCCATGCAGCACGGGGCAGAAGAAATTGTAGTAACAAATCAGTTAAGTTCTCTATCTTTGTATATCTCGACAGATATGCCTCTGGTATGACCACGTCATGTCGCAACTGCCCTCACTGTCACGCACATTGTCGTTTTATTTACAAAGTGGACTTGGTCGTCAGATATCGTTATGAAACGAGCTGTCACTATATATTTCAGCCAGTAGACGCTTTATGATTGCAATAAATATCTTGATAAACGATCTTTTAAATTATAACTGTGATAGATATTTGCCCACTCAACTCCAGGGAGGAGTCGGCTATAATTTATGGCCCCATTTATCAATGCTCCACACCCTCTGTTAACTGCGAGCCAATTCGAGATGTGTGCCGCGATACCGAACGTTGTTCACATCGGGATGTTGTTTCAGCTTGACTTGACCCCATTCGTTACCGTAATGTCTTCTTTCAACTTTCGCCGCCGCCGACCAGATATATATGATTAATGCAGCTGCTTTCATGTAGAACCGATACCATCGACGCGGGAATTAAACAAATCATTCTGTTATTGACTCCTCACCGGACCGACCGGACGAGATCGGTGGCGTGTTCTGCCATGTCATTAACTCGATCACAACGGGGAGTGCTGTAATGATGACCAACAAGTTGGGGCATATCCCGATCAACCTCTGCACTTTCTCAACACTCATCTATAGTTTATGAGGACGGCAACCTTCTCCTTGGTCTCTTTATCTCCAGCATCTCCCTAGTGCGTACACAAAGAGGATTCAAAGTTCAATCTCGGGGTGAAATACCAAATTAGAATACAAATTTATTAATACATTTTTCTGACGTTAACGATAACGTTATGTTTATGCAACATTACCAATCTCATTGGGTCATCAAGTTAAACTACTTATGTCATACTCATCTGTCCACTATCATAGGTCACCTCGTGTGAAAAAAGATAACAATTAAAAACCAAACAAAGCGTCGAGATAGCAAAACTGATGATGGCAATAAATCCTTGAGCGGGCAAATTGAGATAACCTTTTCAGCAAGCAACAGAAATTTTTCCCGTCAAATGATCATGTTTCCGGTCCCAAACAAAAAACCGAATTTTTTTCAATTAATTTAATTCGAAATCAACAATTAAGTTTAAGTGAAGCAGAAATTCTCCACGTTCCGTCGTTGAAAAAGTCACTTTCTTATTACGGCGTGCTCTTCGTGGAATCTTCAGAAATCTGTCGGTATCAGGCTGAAGCACGCTAATAAATGAAGTTATTCAAGATTGTCGTCGAAACTGTATAACAGAGACGTGAGAATATTTTCTGTAGTCGCGACGGTGATTAGCAGGATTGTTAATGAGGGAATGAGGCGAGTCCTGATTGATTGCCGAGCACGAACTCGGTTGCCATGTGATCGATCACGGGGGCAGAGCGCCACTGTCCCGAACCGCATGCATGCCCCAATCGTTACATGAGTTTATTATGAATTCGCCCCCATGCGACAGTGATAAATTGATATAATCGTATGCACAAAATCGCACCCGATCTCCCATCTTCGGCGAAAGCTCTCCATGCTAATTATGTACAAAGTAAAAGTTGGAAGAATGTCACGAAAGGAAATAACGAAGATGAATCGACCGCATCAATCATACTCTACAGCTGGGTGAAAGAAGACAGGTTAACGTTCAATTCCAACGCAGGACGATGACTTTTGCTTGACAGCTACCGGAAACGGCGTGATTTAAGAACTGCAGGAACGACCTGGACATGACTCTTGACCTGCCCGATCCCAGACGTCTATTGCCCATAAAAAAGACGGATTTTACAGAAAACTGTCGCGGTTACATCGAAATAACGCGAAAATACGGTGGTAAGGAGCTGAGATATTGGAGCAATCAATGACCAAGGTCTGTGCAAACTGATAAAAGGGTTCGTTTACTCGCGGAGTTGACGTTCTGACGTCCAGCTGCATTGCTGGTTTATTCAATAGGTCTCGGATTCAGTCGGAGAAGTTAATAAATTTCCTCCCAAATTGGCCAGGTCAGATGTCCGAATAGAAAGAAGTAAAAGACTGTTTCAATGCCGAGATAAATGTTGAAAAATATGACATATCCTTTTCAAGGATAGGTGCATGTAGAATAAAAATAAAATCCACAGTTTTTGAATTTCATCTTTCTTTTCATGACCAATGGGTAGCTTTTGTTATACGGGCAGAAAGGTGCTACTTTTTGTCGAGCAATTAAATTGCAGTAGCGAGGCGAAGCGTAGCGCCGAGCGTATGCAATATGGCGAGACAGCAAAGCCACTTTTAGGCCAAATAACAAATACTACTTTTTCTTCAAACGTTAGATTCATTTCCACGACTGACAATGAGTGAACGCAAATTGAACTAAAAACATGGATGGCTATGCATATAGTTGTCGTTGATGACATTTGCTGTGAAAAATATTAGTTTTATAGAGTTTCAAAGTTATGATCGTTCAAGTGACATACAAAATGTAAGTCTCAAATATAGTTTATTTGGTGAGAGATTGGGATATTTCGACAGTTGACATATAGGTTGGTAGCAAATTATGCTACAAAATACACTTAAAACACTAAATTCCTACGCGAAATGGGTTGACAGGGTTGTCAGTAACTGGGGTTATTTTGTTATTTTAAATTTCGCGCGTATGGTACACTTTTTATCGCATAGATTTAGTGACTTTTCTGTCATTCAATCTCTCACCGTACAAACTATAGTATAATGCATTCACGATCTTTTTAGACCAGAGTAGGCCATGTTTTTTTTTCTTTTTGTTGGCTACAATGACTGACAGAGGTAGTTTTTTTACTGTCACATCTGACATGTGTCTTTCATGCATGCTAGTTTGCCACTTTTCTGATACCGGAAAAATCGTGTGTTTCCTTTTAATCGTGGAAGTAACAGTTTAAAGGCATTATCTTCAAAATATTGCAATACAATGAGTAAAGTGATTTCGTTTTCGAACAAAATTTGTCTTTAAAAAGTGCTACTTGCAGTTTCGAAAAGATCGGCCTGATTTAAGACTAGAACAAATGATCTGAGGTGTTACAAATATATTCTTTGTAAGGTACAAAGTCCCGTAGACGTTTGTTTTCAAAATATTTTTAGGTGCGGCGAGCAACCGTTTCCAAAGTTCTGGACACCAAAGATGAAAACTTTTGGCTGATAAGCGGCAACAATTAGAATTTTATGCCGGGAGAACAACAGTTTTCAAAATTATTAAGTCTATGAGTTACAAACACAGAGAAGTGAACGATCACAAGACTTTATGTAAACAAAAACAATTTAAATTCTAAATTGCTGCACTTTTTAGTTAACGAAATTCGCCAAAGTTTGGTTTTAGTGTAAGATTCCATAACATAAAACCCTGGGTCAAATGCTAATTCGATCAAATAAACTTTTTTAAGGTTTTATGACTAGAATCAAGACTTGGCAGAAGTGCTTCTTGAGAATGGTAAACTTTTTGCCAATGGAATGTACCAGCAGTAATGTCTTCCATTATGATTAATATTGCATTTGTTGAAAAATAATTTCAAAGTTTTAGATAAAAATTCAATAAAATTCTCATGTTCTGAATGTTCGGTTCTAACTGGCAACAGAGGAAAGGTTTCAGACACAATTCATAACCAAAAAAAGGTGACAACTCCAATCGACAGAACGAATGTCAATCATTTTCAGGAAACTTTAACTCGCAAAGGTTGACTACCAACCAAGTTACTAGATTTCCATGGCTTGCCGCGGTCTAAAAAGATCGTGAATGCATTATAGCCGTCACAAAAAGTACTTTTGTGCGCCTCCGTCATTTTTCATGAGATTTGTGATACTCATTTGCGGAAAGAAAATCACCTTTTGAATGTCTAGGCAGTCAAACGTGACATTTCGAATAGTTGGTTTTATTTAGCAAGTTGGCATCGCTGTATAAACGTCAATTGTGTCAATTTGTGTGCCGATTTGGAGGCCAATAACCTTCGAAAATAATAAAGGTAAACTAATTAAGTAAAGACACCACACAAATTTGCTGAAACACATTTGAATTTAATTTAAAATTGCAATCGTTTGATTTGAATGGGGTGCCACCAACCTATTTCCCAGCCGATGAAATTCCCCTAAATGAGGGAGTGACGTTTTAAATTCAAACCAAAAGCCAAAATAAATAACTATAAATAATTGTTGGCGCACAAAATTTCGTGTTTGACACGGCTAGAAAATGAGGAAAATTTCCTCGCATTTCCAAAAGACCATTTTCTAGCCAAGCGAAACAAATAACTATTTGTGCCTATGCAGGAAGAGTGTTTTCAGGTCAACGAGCGTTTTTCATTACTTATAACAAAATTGTCTACTTTACTGTCTAAAAACGACTAAAAAATAGTGATTTTTTTGTGACGTTTGGAGAAAAAATATAGTATATATGAATAGAAACCGATATATCGTCGGCTTAGGTCGTTAGGTTGCTACTTCATTTTGAATTTTTTTAACCAAGGTCGAGAAATCTTAGTTTTTTTCATATTTGTCGTCAAATCTGAGATTTTAAAATTTGGGGAATAAAAATAGATTATTTCGTAATTCTGAAATAATAACACATAAAATAAGGATCCAATGCTGTACTATTCTGTTATCCTTTTTATAAAATTGAATGAAAACGCATTTTGTTCAAAAATGGACTTAGCAACTTAACATATATCTGTCATAATTCGTAACAAAAATTAAAATTGACACTCTTTTACCGCATCTACTGTTACTAATAAATCTGCAAGAAGTTTTATAATGGCTTTGAATTGGAAAATTTTCAAAAACTTTCGAAGAACTGAAGTTGAACTGTAGTACGAAAATATAAATTGTGATGGTGCTAGAGAGATATATGGTTACAAAATAAAACCTGACGTACGTTATAAAGAATTGTATCGGAATGAGCTGAGTAAATTGAGAAATGTTTGAGTTTTGTGCTCGGTAAATTCTGCAATTTGTAAACTGCCTGTTCTTCTGCTATAATAAACTCGTTACAAATGCATCTTTTTTCTCTACATCTTCTGGTTGAGCAGCTGCATAAAAATCCAACATTGCGCAGCGAGTATTAGCGTGTCATTTCGGTAATTAAACATTTCCTGCGAGCGCTATTAACTCGTTGATGTTTAAAAATGAGGTAAACCGTGGAGTTGATTTAAATTTCGCCGGGAATGCTGTAGAATGCCGTCGTTGCAGATATAACTGACAGTAATTTATGATGCCCATATGCAAACTGTTTGAGCGCTGAACCCAGCGAACAGCGGGTTCATAATTAATGCGATAGCGGCAACTTTTATGAATAGCGGCGCTGATTCTGTCGATTTATTACCGAAGGCACTTTCAACCATCAGCGGGTTCTTTGAAGAGCCGCTCTCTCAGCGCCTGTTTATAGTCAGCTAGTCATTCTCAGCCACTTTAAACCGTCGTCGTCTCTCTCAGTTGAAGTTATAAAGACGAACCTGTATGTGTTGAATGTATACGTGCATACGAGTATACACATACAGCAGGATGGGCGGAGACTCGGCCACTGGTGGGCCGTCCTGCAAGAGTGACGTCGCAACCAAAGATGGCGGAAACACGCACGTCCTGCGGCTCTACACCACCGCAGGAGTTGCAATCACCGGGAAGAACTTCGCTCTTACGGCGCTGCGAACGGACACGTCAAAGTGTTAAAACTAAAAGGACCGCCAACGTAAATAAGGACTGCAGGATCTCATTACACGTCGCAGGTTGATGGGTCTCCTGCTAGGAATACGCCAGTAAATCTTTATGGTTATGAACCAAAGGGTGTTGGAGGAGAAGATTTAGGAGGGCAGTCCTGCAGATGATCAATAAATGTTTTGTACATATGGTAAAACAAGTTCTAAAGAAAAACATAAAAAAACTAAAATCACGTTTTGTGAAAAACCAATAAAAGAAGTAGTAATTACGCTTTATTCGTGAAATGTGAAAGGCAAAATTCTTCAGCAGTTGATTTTCTTGCAGAGTCGTACAAAAGCTGTTTTCTCTACTGCTTTTGGTTAAATTTGTTCCTTCCTATTAACTGCATTTTTTTTTAATTTAACACCATTATACGAAACCAAAATTTTCAGCTTATAAGTAGATTTCATTGTATTTTTGTTAAACCAGCAGGACGCAGTAAAAGGGAGAAAAATTCAAAACAAAATAATTTTTAATTTGCAGAATGTAAATCTTCCAGTCAGCACCGCAATAGAAAAAGTATCTAGCAATTAATTAGTTGAAATGATTGCTGAATCTACTTGAAATATTTTTTCCAAACAGCGGAATGCCTTCTGCGAACGTTTGAAGCAAGTTGATCTGAAGCCTTCCTTTTTTGCAAGATTATTGATAAAGGAATCCCTGTGGTAGAATCCCAACAATTTGCTTGACGAAAAGAAGTCAACTGATTTGAAACTATAGGGAAAGAGGATCTCTATCATTTATCCACTGGAACAGCATACAAAACAGCCTCCCATAATATAAATATTTCAAATGCAACAAAAACATCCAAAGAGAAATTTCATTCAGCCGTTTTGTATACCTTTAAGTCTGTGTGTTTTGAATTTATGTTCGTCGGCGACTAGGAAATCTTCAAAAGGAAATTTTATGGGTCCTAGCCGCTTAACTGCTTTTTATACGTTTCGAAATACATACATTTACTTTTAATATTCCAGGAGCCGAATTTAAATGAGACGTGACTTTGGGGTCACTTTTGGTAGTTTAAAGCATTACTCGGTGATCTTTCACTCTGTTTTTGTCCCAAAGCGAAAAAACGGAACTGCTTCGGTACGAGGAAAGAATTCATACCATGTGGTATAGAAAACGGACGTATCAATAAAAAGCCAGTCGCGACAGTTTGATTATTTTTGAAATTCTTTCGGTCTATGATTTGATATTCCTGGAGCATTTTCGTCGGCATGCTATCTGCAGATCGAGAGAGCTCCCGACTCGTTACAGTCAACCTGTGATGGACAGACATGCTTCAAGTCGACTTGTTGTTGTTCACTGTAATTATTTTTAAATTCCTTGATAAGATATCGTTAGCATCGAATCAAACCAAATGCCTGCGAACGGTTACCTTCTGCTGCTGTCTCTTTATTAGGATTTACTTCTCTGACAACGTCAGAATATTGATAACTATCAATTCTACGTTGATATGCCATTGCACAACGTTCCGATTTATCAAACTTTTTTAATTAAGTAATCGAGGTTAGGGTTGATATTTGAACTCCAGACGTTACATACTGGACTTTCGGAAAAACAAAAATTAATTTTATGGTGATAAGATCAAAGGCTATAATTCTAATTTCAAGGAAACATGGTAGCTTTTTATCTAATTTTATGGTACGAGGCTACGCATATTTTTAGAAAATTCCAAAACCTGAAACGTGGTACTTAATTGAAATGTGGGAAGCTCACTAGTCACGACGATATTAATATTGAAAATGTTTATCTGCTACGATCTACCAGTCCAACAATAAATCTCTTTCGGAATCATTAAAAATTTTATAGGTACTTCAAGCAAGCATTAGAATCAACAGAAAACAACATTAATCATTAATTATTTTGTAGTACCATCACTAAAGAGATCTGCCTTGATCACAGTCGTTACTTTTGATGTACTTGAACACTTTTGAATTTCTATAAACAAAAGTTTGATTAATAACTAATTTAAAAAATGATTGATGTTATTTTAGATGATTATAATGCCGGTTAAAGTACCTATAAAAGTTTTTTATAACTTCGCAACAGATTTATTGTTGGACTATTATTAATTATAATGACCTTCGTTTTATAATTACGTTACGAATTAACATCAATAAATCATATCTTGTGATTATGATAGATGACTGGAAAACATTATTTAATTAGTTGTTTCTACATTAATAACATTAAATTACCTAGTTTGTAGCGGCATTACATGTGTCTTTAAGAAAGCAATAAAATAACCGTAAAACGACTCCATGGTTTATTGTGTGATTAGTAATCAGTAATGACAAACAGAAATGGAGTAAATTAATGATGAAAGCTACCGCTGTTGCCATTCCTTGATCTTTGCTCCGAAAGCTTGAAAATGATTTCTAATCCAAGTTGCTTTATCTATTTAAAAAATTATTAGCAAGTGAGAAAAATGAGCGAAAAACTCGAAGTTTCGCGGTTCAAATTTAACGCGGTGTCTTCAAATGTTGTGATGAACCACTGCATCGGGTGGGACGTCTCGTCATGTCAACGCATCAATCACTTGAAATTGTTTTTCTTAATCAATTTTACGAACGCCCTGTGTGTTTGACCTTCACAGGACGTGAGTTACCCACATCCAATTTCTAGAAATTGATCAGCCCACATTTAAAACCCATAAACTATCCGAGATACACGTCGGGCATATGTGGAAAATGGTAATGACTTTGTTTTTACAACTGTTTGGTATTCAGAAAGCGCATCCGGTCAACAAAAGAACTGAAAATCGAATTATACAGAAGTTAACATCAAACAAGCCGCGATGTAGATACTCGAAGAATGAATAAAATTTTCGGTTGGTACAAGAAAAGCGATTTCTGATCGTCTCCGGACAAAAAGATTTCATAGAGAAATGAAAGGAATGATGAAGAACAGCTGTCAAAACTGTTGAGCATTAGTAATCAAAGCAGTGGTTTCCTCTTGGAGAAAACTATCCCGGTACGGAAACTTGAAGATCAGTGTGGTTCTAATCATAAAGTGTTTACACGTGAGGCTTTTACAGAGTTTTTTTTAACAGACAGATGGAACTGGGGTAATAAATACGAAAGTTTTATCGCTTCTGTTCATTCGAGGTAGACGTATTAATAAAACCACAATTACATTGGTCGATGATAAATCGATGTAATTAAATGCAAACGAAACTGTTAAATCAAGTGTTTCCCTTGTCGTTGGTATCGTTACGTACTAAATTCAAAATTGATTCATATTAAGTGAATTATCTACGACAGCCGGCAATTAGGAGAAATGGAACAATGGAACAAGGCGGTGATAACAATATTAGTGAGTGCTAGAGCGAGACAATATGTAATTATTGGACGCAACCGTCTGATATACACACGCAAAGGAAATATTAACAGTGGTCGTTTGTCACGGAAGGTAGATTGTCGCTGTTGTGTGTGTTACAAAACGCGCTTAATTCCCTCCTTTATAAATTATTGTGCACAACAGGACCAAATCGACATCAATATATTTTACGACTTTATAACTTGCCACTGGAGAATGTTTTTCTATTTCCAGTATCTGCATCTAGTTTTTCCCCTCTGGGGCATTTTTATGATTTATTTCCGTTGCGCGACTTCTGTGGAATGAAGATTTATGGGATCAACGGTGGGACTAAGGGCTGATGAAAAAAACAATAATAGTGTTGCCGGCCAAACTGACAGGTCTGGGGCATGCATGTAAAAAGCTCAATTTTTGAACGTTTACTTTCACTTCATTATATTTTTTATTTTTACACTTACTAACTTCTTTATTTTGAATTCCTCAGTGGAGTAATTATAATTTAATCCGGTCACTGCAAGAATTTCTAAAAGTCGAGCCAAATGAACTGATTCTGCAGAGATAAATTTATTAATTTTAATGAGGAGGCAGAAATCAAGCTCCATTAAGTAAGAGACAGCTTGTATGAGTTTTTTTGACTTTATTAATTATTTTTGACGCAGAATTTTGCGAAAATTGCTAACTTAAAGTCATAGATAATGTTTATACCAACACCGAACGTTTAATATCAAACATGAAGTCCTAATTCTTCTTTTTACTGGAGAATCAGGTATACATTATACATCATTTTCTTAAAGCTTTATTTTGGTAATTGAAACTAGATATAACTTAACAACAAAGTATGTATGTATATCTATTGATGAAAAAATAGAAATTTAAATGAAATTTGACTCCTACAGTAGTGGTTGGATTCTTAACAGACTTCTTTTTATTACTACATATTCACAAAATCTAAAAATAATGTAAAAGAAAAGAGAAAAGTGTTATGTAAATGAATAAGATACGTTTGGTATAATGTAAAGAAGTGAGAATCACTACAAAGTGGCGAGAACTAGAGATTCGGGACTTTTTTACGGTTTTGCCGGCAATTTTCATGCCTGTTACTATTTAATGATATGAGTATTAATGTGGTCGAACTAAAACAGGATGTAATAATCAATAAAATCAAAGTTGGGACCAAAAACAGGGAGACAAGGGAAACGAAAAAAAAATTTAATTAGAATAAGAAAAACATTTTAGAAGAGACGAGGCAATCTCATGTCGAATTTTCACAATTTTTGAATGAAATAATAAGCCTATAATAAATGCGCTTCAAGAATTGCTAAGTAAATTATATTCTTACAAGCACCATGATAGCAATCCTGCGGTGAAGTAACGTAATAATTTGCCATTTTCTACGTACACTTTGCATCCTACAGTCATGTCTCGCTGCCTTCTTCAAGTGCTGCAAATTGCATAGTACCACACATTGATTTGTTACTCTGCATGACCCATTCTGACCCTAGATCGTCGGTCATCAGGTGTGCCCACACCTCTCGCTAAGCCCTCATTAGAGTAGAGTTAATAAATTACTCTGGAATACAGTTCAATAATGAGGAAATTACAATCAAGCTTCATTATTCGTAAACGGCGCCAAGTATTAGAAAGTGCTCCTTTAATGATTGAACTGTCATCATGTTTGATCGGCAGAACCGCATGTCAACGACAGATCTTCTTAGTGAATACTTATTTGCACACAAACGTCTATTTCTAATATTAATTGAAGGAAAGCTCAGCGGGGCCTCGTCTTTGTGTGCATGCGGTTTGTTTGGGAGGCAAGAGAAACCGACTTGACAGTTTGAGAAATATGGCAAAATGATAAATGATTCGAGTGTGCCAGACAGATACAAGCCATTCCAGTGCGTTGGTCGTCTTTCGGGTAGTGACAAACTGTTGAATGACGAGGGCAAACAATATGCTCACAGTCGGAATCGGATAGATAGATGACACGGGAAAATTCGACCGACGTGTCCATTACTGTCATTGATGAATTAGATGTCTTGTTGCTGCTACTTAATTGATATATGTGCTCAATAATTATAATAAATACACATAAAATCAATTAGGTTAGTATCGATTTGTTCGGGATCTAATTTCATCGGTCATGTTGTAAATATACCATTCACAGATGACATGAATTGGAAATAAATCATAAGCGAAAAGCAAGAGGAAAATAGAAACGGGGACAGAAAAACACTCATGTGACAAGTTATAAGGTCATAAAACATATTGATGTCAATTTGGTTCAAGTCGGAGGTTCTACCAGTAAGTGACTGTCTTCAAATAGGGTGGTAAAATGCAACAAATTGGATTTGTGTTGATCGGAAACTAAAAACACTATTTTAATAATTAATAACGAATAAAATAGCTACGTCACAAAGTAAATTTAATAACCGAAAATAATTTCACAATAGAACAAACAATTGACTGATGGATTGTCAGAAGTTTTTACTATCCAGCAAGGACATTAATAATAGAGCTGTCGCTCAAATTGGTGGACATTGAGAGTTCCAATGGTGTTTAACAATAAACACGTTATAGTTAATTAAATAAAAAAATAACCTTTCGTTCTAAAATATACGTACCTACGATCCAACGTAAAATATAATTTGTCAACTTCCTGTGGAGTCACTGTCACATTAGCCCCCTGTAATTGGGCCTGATCCCTGATAATTTTAATAAATAAAACCGTCTTTCTGTGGAGGGGTTGTAATTTATCGAAGTCGTTAAATATCCAATTTTGTAGGGAAAAGATTCTGTGAATTTCCTCCCTAGCACAGTATTTATGTTTTCATAAAAGGATCAAAATTCGAGTTTGAGTGGTGTGCAAACGAGCCTCCCAGATTTAGATAAGAAAGTTGATGTTTATTTCCAGAGATCGGATTTAGATGAAGAGGAAAAATTCGCAGACTCCGACCAAGATAGTTTTAAGCAAAAGTGTCTGAACTTGGAAAACATAAAGTACCTAAATAAACAAAATACTGTATGTCTGTTTTAGGTTTGCGTAATTCACCGGCGGGGTAATAGAGCGCATTAACACCATAAAGCAGCCTTACCGTAATGGCTACGAGTCGTTGAAGTCGTGAGAGGGTAATATGTTTCTATTATCGGTGCAAACTATTGCTGGCAGCGTATTAGGGGAAAAGCTTCTCCTCACAAAATTGCCTTCCATATAAATATATTGAAGCCATAAATTCGAAGAAACGATTCAGCATAAAGAGAACGTTTATTTTATACAGTCGCTTTGATATACAGCATATTGGCAAGCGGTGGCAGTCTCGTACGTTATAAGGGGCCGTATAAAGGCGGTACCCCTGTATGACATATATCATAAAAAGAATAACGAAATAATTGCGGATGATGTAGTATTACGAGCGCATTAAAATATTATCATACGACCAACATAACTCATTAACCCGCAAAGAATGAAAACTGGTCGAAGTGGTAATACGCGTTCTACGCAAATGCGTTGTTATTATTCTGTCGTGATAAATTTTCTAAATAATCTCACACATGGAAATGCATGCCATGTTATAAGCTAATTCAGAATGCGGGAATTGCTCGTAAAACCTTATCAAACCATAAATTCCTACAGTTCTGATGCTCGATAACAGCGAGACGGTGCAAAATTGTTAGAAAACTAGCACATATTTAAATTCTACAGGTATTTCAAAAGTACAGGGTCACCTCGTAAAAGATCTTTAACTGCTTTAATTACTCTCCAGAAACGTTTTTATCTTGAATAAGATTTATTTTATGTTAAAACAATTGGGTAAATCTGTAACCATCCATTTTGCTTGAAACTGCAAACTACAAAGTGCCATTATGAATGTAAACCATACATTTAAATTTCGTGTCCTGTTTTGCATTTTATTTTGATGGATTACGTTTTAGCACTTCCGTGTGTACTTACGTAGCCACAAAATCCCATTTTGATGGAACTATAATCAAAATGTGTATTTAAATTATACAGTGACAAGAATATAGCGGTTATCTCATTATTAATTCATTGCAATCCATCACAGCAGCGTTAAAATTTCATGACCATTATTAGCAAACAAGCAAGTTTCCGTCAAAACTCGCATTTACAATTTTTAAATTTTTAAATAATGTCATTAAAAGAATGCTGATGTGGGTTATTTGTATTCAAAGTGCTATTAATACTGATTAATATCATTTTAAAAGCATTTAAATAAATTATTGGATATTAAAGAAAAATGAGCCCGATGCACCTTAATCGATAATGAGAATAATGACATGGTCTTGAACAAAACGAGTTTTGTTTATTTTTCAATTGAATTTTATGGTAAAAGAACGTTCGTTTAACCTCACAATATAAACAGTTAGTGGCTAGAGTGTTGTGGATATTTAATTACACATGGAGCAAGCCGACACACCCAATTATTTAATAAACCCGAACAGCATCAATTAAATAACACATAAAACTGCAGGTGTAAAATAAATAACAGTAATAAAAATCCCCAGCTGTAAATGTGATTTATTCAGATCTCATCGTCCTTTATTTATCCTCGGTAGTCTACTGCCAATAAATCTGCCGGATTAAGAATCCATTGTCCGTGTTTTATTTATTATAACCATTAACACTAGTAATAATGCATTTGTTATCCTTCAGAGGATCATATTTTATAGCCGTGTCAGCGGTAGCACATGTGTGTGCTTAGTCAGGCTAGCATTCTCTGCACAGAACAGAAGCCAGTCTTGGAGGATTAATGGTGTGCGGTATACCTTTTCGAGGAAAGCAACTGAATATCTCCGACATAAATCAGTAACAAATACTGTGTTCTATCATTTGTTGTGTGAATGTCATTCATTTTACGCCCATATAATACCAGATATACGGGCTATTATTAATATGTGAAAACAAGTCGCATGCCCGCCACGACACGAACAACCATCAATTATCATTTTTGAATAAAGGTAGGGGATTTTTTGTGCATGGGATCTATGGAGCGTCTTGGGCTCCCAAAAGACCCATACTGGGACAACGTGTTATATTATGTCAATGAATCAATTTATATTATTTTCACTACCTGATGAAAAGGTTGAAAACATTTTTTATTATTATTAATTTAAGCTGAGCAATCAGTTAAGTTAACGGTTTAGTTACCTTCTATTTCATCCTTTCCATTATTTTCTATTAATACTTTTGTTTTGTGTTGATAATCTCTAAACTTTCATGTTGTAAATTCTGTTTGGTTTCCAAACACAAACATGTGTAAAAGCTTCTTCAATGCTTTTACAAAAAATTAGATGCTATATTTATTTGGTGCAAGAAAGAATCAAAATTTTCGAAATTGAAAGACTTTTTGAAACCGTTTTAAAGTAGAAAGCGTCTTCGATCTTTCTATCAATGCCAAACCAGAAGTGGTACTTTTCGTATTTTCCCACAAAACAGGCTTGGCTGGTTTGCTATTGGCACCATAATGATTATGATATTACTGTTTATTGTAAAGCTTTTGAACCGATCTAATTACAGTATTATGCATATTAATGTGATGTAGCGACTAACGTCTCGCCAGAATGGGATTTGACGTCCATTTTAGACTTTAGATTGACGTTGTTTTTGCCTCTTTTAATTGATGTGTATATTCCCCTCTGTGTTGTTCCATTCTTCATGCTTTGATAGACGTGTCAAATCTGGGACAGGTATTGTTGAGGTTAGATAAATGACGACCGAGCGAGAAAGCAAAACAATCTCTTTTGTTAGTGTTAATTTAGTCTTTGCTTGCGACCCTCAGGATATAATACAACCGGTATATCAAGATCTATCTAAACCACATCTGCTTTTTGAAAATCCAGAACAAGCCGATGTTTTTTTACAATACGATATGATTTATAGTTTTCGCGATAGATACCCTTTGATTTTCTCTAATGAACTCATTACGAGGTAAGAATCTATATGTTATTAAATTATCGGCATGTAATCGAATCCGCGATGGTTTGTTTTCCTTATTTGTGCAATTATGTACTTATCTGAGCTATGTGTGCAATGTCAATGTATCGCTCCATTAGTGGTCGGCCAACAAAGTTGAAGACAAACACTCAACCGCCAATCACCAGGAGCCCGCTGTTAAAGTGACGACGGGTCTAACTGAATGTTTAAACAAAGTTATGTCAACCGACTTGACGCCAAGTGCTTCCGTCTATTTACAGCAGCCACTAAAAGTTCCAGACTTGCTACTTAGCACCAACAAGTTAGACGTCGCGTTGTGCTCAGCGCCCTATTAATGTCTTCATGTGAAGTAGCCGTCAAAGAAGACATGTACAAGAAATGCATTGCTAATTATAGAGCATTTCATGTGGCAATTAGCCATTTTTGAGCCTCAAAAAATATAGATTGTCGTGTCTCCGTTTCAAGAAGTGTCCGTGGAAACGTCTTACTTTCCAAGTGGTACAATAATAATGTCTGGGTGGCTATCTACTTTCCTATCTTGACAGCTTGTGCAAATACTTTCTCCACCAGTTCTCGGCTGGAGTCTTGCTAGTGCCTAATCTACAAGAACTGTAAAGTGGTCTTTCCATTGATTTTATTTTCGATAAACTCATTGGAGATTTTTGATTGAAGTCATTTATAATGTTTGCAGTTTTTCGCTTCAAGTCCAATGAAATATCAGGTGTTGCGTTGCAATTGATATTACGTACAGTACAAGCGTGTTATAGCAGAAAATTAACAAAGCCGCAAGAAACATGTTTCGCAAAGCCGATAGTAATTGGTCGTTTAAAGAATGTAAAACGGCTTGTTCCTCATAAACCTTTTACTAGTTCTAAAATTTTATGTGCTGGCGGCCATTATTGGACGATATTGTTTCACCCCGACGGACCATAGCCCAAGCCACAGAGCAATATATTTTTATATGGAAAAAAGAATTCGGTTTCGCGATACAGGCCGCATTTTATGTTTTACGGTTAAGGGGCCTGCAAATTTCCGACTCCGGTTACATATTATGTACGCCCAGATGAGTTATGGTTATGGGTGAGGGGCGGGACAGGAGGAATGTTCCGAGGGCCGGCGAATTATTGTTTTCCGATGTTTATGACACTGTTTCGATTTCATAACTCGACGGAACATGGGGGATTTGAGTGCACGTTTTTAATTTATCAGGCTCTATATCAAGTTATACGGCCCTTTAGTCGACAGACCCCAACATTTCCACAAATCATTACAGACGAAATGAAAAAAATGTATCGCACAGCTTCAGACGTTTCTAATCCTAAGATATGTGCTGCTGGCGGCTACTCGATTCTGATCCATCAAGATTTATCGCGCATATCGGATTGTTTGTTTCTGTAAGGCCTCTTGTCTCATTATTTATGCTTTTTTTCTATTATACACCTGACTTGATCCGTGAGCCGAAACAACAAACAAAATTCCAAAAATACCACTTGTGCCACTGGAACTATCTCTAATGGGAATTGTTCGAAGCAGTAGTCATTAAACCGATTAAAAAGATAACCGATAATCGCACTGTCAAAAGGGAGCTCGCGTTGACAGCGTTTCGTGAAAGATTCATTTTGTCGGCCAAGACGAGATCAAGAAACCTGATTACAACCCTGTCTGACACATTCTTGCTACTCATACTTAATGAACTGTCAGGAATATCGAATATATTAACTTGGTTTATAATTGGGGAATGATTTATCATTTTTATATTCGGGACAACGTAATAAAACATTGCAATTTCGCTTTCTTAAATCACCGAATCAACTCGACTACTGATTTGATTCCAAGCTAGCAATTTTCGATATAAAAACAATAAGATTATTGCATAAGACTCAAGCTCAAAAGCAGGAACGAATGAGAAACAAGTACATACATATTTCCATCGAATTTATTTAAATTAGTTGTTTGTGGTGTAAAAAAAATTGTAATTAATATACATTTTTAGATAATAACTTGAAAATTTTAAATGGAAAAGGAATTTTGGAATAAGAACAATGTTCAAAATTTTCGAAAAGGAAAAAATGTAAAAAATTCATGTGGTTCTTGGATTATTTTGCACAATTGATCAAACAACACATGTTTGCGGTTTTTAACTGCTTGACAGACATTAATTGCTTGTGAGAAGTCTGACTCTGCAAATCCGCGTGCGATTAGTCGATCCTTACAATCTTGATACAGTACAAAACTGACTCCATAATAGGTGAAAACAACATAAATTTCGAACCGACCGACAGGTAGAGAACTGAGAGCGTGAAATCGCAATAAAGTTTGCGCTGTGTTGTAGCAATTCATTAATTTCTTGTGAAAATGATATGTTTTAATTAAATGTCAATTAACGCTGATTAAGAAAACGCGCCGAGTTACTTTGTTAAATGTCAAGAGCAAGTCTTTTTCTTAGCTGTTGTAGTGTATTTATTTAGTGAAAACGCCAGCTCTTGTTATAATACCGGAACGAATTTTTAATCTTGCTCGCTTGTCTATACATCACTTGAAATATGTTATTATAGGAAATTCACTTTGTAGAAAGTCGAGCGGTTTCTGCAGATGAAAGAGACTCCACGGGAGGCTGAAGACCATTAGACGATCCCCTTTGTCTAGGGCGCCATTTACGACCAGAGGCTAAATAGTACCGGTGCTACATTATTTGTACTCATGTCCATAACAACAACCGTGACTAAATTGAAATAATTGTTTCATCGTGACTGGGTCCTTTAACTGCTTAAAATTATCAATAGAAGAGTAAAGTGCAAATTGGGACATTCAAATGGATCTTATGTAAAAGCGGATGTAGTTTTCTCTTTATGCGAATTTGATTTCTTTAAATTATAGGTTTGCTTTTCACCCGACAAAGTGAAATGCTCAAGGCGGTAACTTTTAAAGTACATAAACGTTAGAAGCATCATTAGGTGCAATTTTTTCCGAAAGAAGATCGTGTTTACGAAAAAACAGGGTGATGATCTACGGTGGTGCCGCCGTTCCATTATTCTTTTCTAGAGGCTTAATTTGTGTTCTTCAATACGTGTTATTATCGCCCATTCAATATTTTGGCAGTTTAATGTTCTGTTGGCGCCACCATTGTTTCCATCCCTGTGCAGCATCATCGTTTTTTTTTCTCAACAAGCAAATAAAATTCTTTATCGAATTAATTACATCGTTCCATGTTTGTTAAAAGCAATTAATGATGAAATATTTACGAAACCGACTTTCAGCTAGCAATAAATATAAATAATTATCACTTATTTTACGACTAGAGACTCTTTTATTGCTTTATTTCTGTGTAATTACTTACTTTCTCTGACAAGTCCGTGTGAGTGATAAAATTAATTTATGACCGGTGACATTTAGCTCGACCCCGTTATCGTGGACAACTCGTAACTTACGTTGTTTCCGCTACTTGGCTACATAAAAAATTCACAAAAATCGTGCCACTCTAATTAGTTGCTGTGATTAATGGCCTCTGTTTGACGTGCATATAGCTGAAGCAGAATCAAGTTTCACAAGAAAGCACTCGATTACATAGAAATGACGCAAAAAGCACAACTTCAAATGAATTCCTTAGTGTTGCCAATCCCATGTTAATACGATATAAATTCTGAAATCCACCATAAATTATGTAAATGAAGAGTTTTATAGCTTCATTATCTAACCGCCAGCTATCGTCGACCATCATTCCTTCCATTAATTTCACCCAACTGCTAACATAACTCATACCAATGACACCAGCTACTTTTGCCGGCATAAATTCGTGGATAACTGCATTTTGACACACATCTCTCGTTCATAAAATGCCTCAAATTCTTGTCATGTTTTGACGGTGAATACCATGTTAAATTTGAATACTAGTGCACTTCTTGGAAAAGTTACAGAATGACATTCACTCCCACTCGTTTGTGGCTTTGCACATTGGAAGTATTTCCCGGGTTTGTAACTCCTTTGTGGGTTATGCAATGGCTATGCGACTGGACGTTTTACGACGCTACTGAGGCTCTGACGGGCCATCGTCTTTCTTATTGCACAGTGGACGTCCGCTTTGAAATGGACCCGCGGGGCATTTTCGCTGCGAATCTCGTCACTTTTCCACATCTTTAATTTCAGAAGTAAGGTGAAAATAGGGGAAGGTTAATGGCAACCTCGGAAATATCAGCACAAGTAATTAGTTTTTGCAACGATTTTTATTTTACATTTTTAGAAAGGTGACGAGTCTACTTAACAGTGACAAAGATTAATTTGCTCATTCCTTGAAGTAATTTATCAATTGTTACGTAAACTATCTGTACGCAAAACTGAGTTTTTATTTGTGATTTAAACTACATAATAGGTTTGGCTTTAATGGGAGTCATAAACCGTATTGGTCGCACCGCAGCACCGTGAGCTTTTGTTCCAAGTTCAAATATCATATTTCACTGCTCATTGTTGGGTTCAGCATGAGTTTAAGGGTCTACGCTACGCATATACCCGTATATGGCTTACGATTTTTCGTTTTTGAAGCGCATTTTGGACTTTGAAAAATCGCTCGACCTCTGTATGTATGCGTCTCAGGTAGAGCTATGGAGGTGACATCTTCGAATTTTGAAAAAGTGAAAAATTTGACTTTAATTAATTAAAAACTGAAATTCCCATTTTTCGTTTTTAAGGAATATGAAGCAACCTACGAAGTTAAAAAAAATACCAACATGTGGAGAATTAAAACCTCTATGGAGGTGACATTTTTGTTTTTGTCATTATGCTATAATTTTGAAGTTATTAATAAAAAAACAAATCAAAAATAGGCAACCAACAGTACAACTAACGCAAATTATCTTATGCAAATCTCATGATTTACGACCGCTCACTAGGGGGTCACTGACGTTCCGCCCAATTGTAATAAACTGCTATCGGGTAAAAGCAGGTAAAGACCCAACTGGTCGCTCTCGGCAACAAATATCGAAGGTACTTGTAGCTAGTGTATTGAGAAATAATATTTTATTATCTCTGATACAGGGTCCGGCAACATTTGTGGTCACCCCCAAAATTGTCTTAGAGATAAAATTTTAAAAATTTACATACTCTAATGGATAATCGAAGAAGCTCTAGAAGATGACGCAAAAACTTGTTCTTTATCACCGATAGTTTTGGCGTCGCGACGCCTTAAAAGTGTAATTTTTATCTATTTTTGAGGGTTTTTGGAACCATTCAATATATATATATATATATTTTAATATAAATGTGTTAAAAATATTTAAGTAATTAAGGCAGTAAACCTTCATATTAATCCTGACATTGTAAATAATTCTTTAGCGATGGTAGGGAGCAAAGGTATCTTCAACTGCGACAACGCAATTTTACGCCACTGATTTAAAATCGGGCCCTAAGTTCTTATTTTTCAATGTAAATAATTAACTATTTCTATTTAGTGTCCAAAAGGTGCAACAATCAACGTTAATCAAAATTGAAGTGACTTGTAAAAAATTGATGTAGTTTGCCACTGTCCGTCATAGTTTTAAAAACTAACTTGTTAAAACAGCAATTTATGCTCAGTTACATTAAATTTAAGATGAAGCTGGTCACAGTTATGTTAAAAAAACAATTCGCGAGTATTTACGCAAAAACTCAAACATCGCTAAAAATTACTCTTCTAACGCATCGCAAATTTTTGCTTTAGATTGTTAAGCTTGATAAAGCGAATGCAAAATTGCAAATATTTATTTTTGAAACTAAAAACGATTTTGAGGGTGATTATTACTGTTGCCGGACTCGGTATAATTCACTGTTTTTCACACAAAATTTTGTTATTTACGCATTAATTTTACATTTCGTATTTTCCAGTTTGAAATTAGAAGACCTTTTTTCCGCAATTATAAAATGTGTATTATTGGGAACATTTTCTATTTAAAAAACTTTATCCGATAATTCTGACTTAAAACCGCTACTTACATTTTTACTTTCGGAACTATTCCTAATATTTTTCATCACCGTTTTTTAATAAAATTGTTGGCTCAAATCTTGGTGTTGATAAAAATTATCAAAAACACAATTTATTCCCAAACACCAAATTTTGTCAAAAACTGCTGACGTGCAAGTTTGATAAAAGCAACTGACCAACTTTAATCGACAAAACTCTAGAAATTTAAAAAAGTAGGTACATTGATTTACAAGTCGAGCACAGTCAAAAACACAAGTATCCAAAGATTGAAAGAATTTAAATATTTTTTCAAGATATTTATTTATAGGTTTTCCGAAATACATTTTTAATTGCTTTTAAAATTCGTATAATTAAACTACTAAGATGGCCCCTTGAGAACACAGCTACTTTTTAAGAAAAACACCCCGATTTTCAAGGGTTAACAGAAAAGCAGAAAAATCGTGAAAAGACTCCCGTTTTTAAAGTATATTTTAAAATTAACATTTTTTAAAGAATTTGTCCGGTTTTTCCAACTCTTTTTTAAAAAAGTCAAAATTTTAAGAAGTATATCCTGTTTTATCAAACGTGAATACGGTTTCGTACAAACAAATTTCCCTTTTAAAAACATTTAAAATTAGGAATTTTACCTTGTTTTCAAAGATTTTACTCTGTTTTGAATTTTGTACTAGTAGGCCCCCTCAGAACACAACACATTTTTAATGCTTTTAGCCTGGTTTTCAAACTAACTTGAAAAGTTAAAGTTTTTAAAGAATTTGACCGGTTTTTCGAAGTCACCCTTTTTTTAAAAAGTCAACATTCCAAGGAAAATACACCGTTTTTTCAAACAAGAATACGGTTTGGTCCAAACAAATTTCTCTTTCAAAAACACTTAAAATTCGTCTTTTTACCCTGTTTTTCTGTTGGACTACTTCAGAACAAAAATGAATACGGTTTTGGCCTGGTTTTCAAAGTAGCTTTTAAAAAGTTAAATTTTTTAAAGAAATTGCCCGGTTTTTCGAAATACTTTGTTTTTTAAGCAGTTTAGTCCTATTTTAACAGTCTTCTTAATTAAAAGATAAAATTTGCCTTTTTTGCTCAGTTTTTCTATGGAGCCACTTCAGCACACATATGAATATGGTTTCGGCCAAGAAAAGTTACAATTTAAATATACTTAAAATTCGTCTTTTGTCCTGTTTTCAAAGATTTTACCCTGTTTTGAATTTTGTACTAGTAGGCCCTCTCAGAACACTTTGTTTTTAATGCTTTTACTCTGGTTTTCAAAAGTTTTTAAAAAGTTAAAATTTTTAAAGAATTCGCTCGGTTTTTCGAAGTCACCCTTTTTAAAAAAGTCAAAATTTTAAGAAATATATCTTGTTTTATCAAACGTGAATACGGTTTCGGCCAAGAAAAGTTACCATTTAAAAATACTTAAAATTCGTCTTTTTACCCTGTTTTTTCTGTTGGGCTACTTCAGAACAAAAATGAATACGGTTTCGTTCAAACAAATTTCGGACAAAATCTCCATGAGCGAAGCGAATTTCCCTTTCAAAAACACTCAAAATTAGAGATTTTACCTTTTCAAGTATATTTTTCAGACTTTCCCTTGTTTTTAAAAAAGTTAAAAGTTGAAGGTACTTATTTTTTATTCAAACATACGATTTTTTAAGTTAATACACTATATGTTGAAACAATAAGTAGTTAAATATATGATATATTCTAACTCAGATTATTATGCCTAGTTTTCTTAGTCATTTTCCTATTTTCTATGCATTTTTTTCAACAAAAACCCGTATTTCTAGCAAAACATCAAAAAACAACATTGAACTTTAATCGATAAAACTCTAGAAATTTAAAAAAGTACATTGATTTACAAGTCGAGCCCAGTCAAAAACACAAGTATCCAAAAATTGAAAGAATTTAAATATTTTTTCAAGGTATTTATTTATAGGTTTTGGGTTTTACAGTCTTTTCTTGAAATGAAAATTGTGGTGTTAGCTTCGACATATTTGAAAGCTAATTGTCTTATTGGTAACCTATAAAATCCACCGGTAGCAGGTAAGATTAGAGACGAGGATCATTGTGTAAAATTCGTACAATTAAAGACACAAGTGGATTCAGATTTTTTAAAAAATAGTTTTTTTGCATAATAACATTAAACGCCAATTTTGCTTTTCCTGAGTGGTTCTGGCTTAAAAAATATTAATTTGGGAAGTATTTTTATTGATTAGTGAGATGTATTATTATGAAGAGTAAACTTTTAAATCACAGAAAACAACAGAGTCTAAAAGGTCCAAAAACTCATGTGTCAGGTAAAAGGTTTGGTTAAAAAAAATTAAATGCGTTTTTCTCAAATAAAAATATTAAAATAATAAGTAATTTTAAAATTTCCCCGGCGACCAGTGAGGAAAAATTTTGGATCACATTTACGAAAATTACATTTTTCAATTAAAAAAAACATTCTTCCATTACGTACTATGGGAACTGGAAATTTGGGGATTTTATACATACATTTTCCATTAATTGAAAAAAAATTACGCCCGTAAAATTTTTGTCTACTAGAACCAGAAATTTCACAAGCTCAAAACGCAGAGAAACTCAAATCCTGATATTTTAACTCATCTTTGGTCCAACACGAATTTATTGTTCCAACCGCTGGGTTTCTTAGGAAATGTGCAGGTCAAGCGACCGTTTCCATAAAGTTTATGATTCCCTCATTACCAAATCCTCGGTAATCCCTTTTGGCAGCTGTCAATCAAAGGTGTTGTTAAAGTTGCATACTTTTCAAACAGAAATTTTCGGGCAGGCTCGTAGACCCTTAAATGCTCTGAGAGGTTCATCCAACAGCTAGAAAAAGAATTGGAAATCTCAGAAAACCAGTACAGTATCAAAAATAGTCTTGACAGTTTCGAGTGATCTGTGGGGTTACAATTCACCCAGAGATCTAGTGCGGTTATGACTTTGACTTTTTAAATCGTTTAACGCAAATTCCCATAAACAAGTGGTTGGGTTTTATCTGCTTTGAAATAAATCGCAATAAATGTTTTTACTCAGCTGGTCAGTCTAACTAATGAAAATAATGAAATTTCTTAAAGTACGGATAGCTTAGCGTTTATCATTTTGATAACAAGTTGAAGAAGCAGAATTATACTAGAAACTGATTCTTCTGAAAAGTGAAAGCACTGAAGTAAATTCTCATCTCCACAATAGTTTTTTTACTATTTTTTATTTTTTGAAACCGATATTTAGATTGCTATCCATTTTCATCCACCGTCCAAGTGAAATCTCATAATCTCATTAGCTCTTTTACTGCAGTTTGTGAGAGTCAAAGATGTCGAAAACAAATTAGAAATTGCCTGTAATCCAGAATTTCATTATTATCCGTCCGTTCCATTATTAAATAGGTATAGTAATAAATAAATTGTCGTCTGAGAGAATCAAAAATTAGGAATAAATAGAATAAACCAATGATGATGAGTTTTGGTGTAAACCTGTTTGAATGTATACTGGACCATCAAAAATGTGAAAAACGTTAAAAAAATTTGAAGTCCTGGGAAAGGAATCTTGTAGCTGTTTTAAACAGCTTGTTAGTGGTTTACGATCAATTTTTGATTTGAAGTAGTGATCATGATTGTGAATATTGAAGCGGCGTATTTCGGATACCTGTCATGGCGGTGAGTCGTAATTTGTAAAGAACTTTTTGATCGTCACCGATTAACTAGCATCCACGCCGTTGATTTCATGCATGTGATTGGTGAATAATGAGAATTTCGTTTCTAAATTTCAAACGTACCGTCATGTTCTATCTTCCACTTAATAACTTGTTAATTCACAAAATGACTCTGCATGATTCCATCTAAATGACGATCTCAAATAATTTTCTCGGAGCACAAGCTTCTGTTTGATTGGAAATCAATGGTTGCGAGCTAGAGCGTGACACGGAGCTCATCTCTGGAAATGATTATAAGAGAACTGGTAATTATTCCCGGGCTGGATTAGACAGCACTTTTACAATTCGGCGTGACCTAGCACAAAGGATCATTATACCGTCCCTAAATGATCGCCACTCTCTCATTATTTCACAACAAAAGAGGTCTTTCTTACGTTATACAAGTAAGCCGACGAACCCACATACGTACATATGCATTAATCACGAGGGCGCCTCTCTGTCCGATATTCAAAAGGGGATGTTATTAATTCCGACAGGGCTGTTATTTTTTTTACCCGGCGAAAAATGATGAAATATTCGTGGCGTCACCGACGGTGATACGTTGTCACATAAAAACCAACAGCTGCGTTTCGTTTTCTACGTGTGTGGTAGGGATTTATTTGGCCTATAAATATTTCTTGCCCTGAAATATGGATTTTTATTGTCGCTTGTATAAAGTCATAAATTTAATGAAAGGCGGCTTTCGAAATATCAAACGGGCTTATTTATTGCTTTAGCGACGTTAACGGCCAGCTACGCTCTTATTGGCATTCACAAATCAGTAAAACACAATTATACCTTCTGTTATTTATTAGATTTATTGGATGGTAGGAAGAATACCGACGTTGTATCGGCACGTTTGAAGAGGTATTTGACAAAGGGAGGATCTGAGTGACTTTTTATTGCGGGCAATATAACCCTCTGTTACCATCCACTAATAAACTTTCTGCCGCCTTTTCAACAGTTTGACAGCCGTTCTCTTTAGTCATATTTTATGTGCGCCTGGACACCTCTACCAACATCTCTACTACCATTTTATTAGTTTAATAGAATTTTTCAAAAATTAGCATCTTTTCTCCGAAATAAAATTTTACACAAATTGGCAGGTAACGGGGTCGGATTGTAAACAAGAATTTACACCGACATGTTAAAACACTTTTTCGGCAAACATTTCTACCTGCGACCGGAAATTCTGTGTCAATAAATTTGTGAAAATGAGCTTGATTATAAATTCTAATTCCGAATTTGGTATTTTCTATAGCGTGCACTCTAAATTCGGGAAAATATTGGCTAGCTACCTACACCTGCAAGGCATTTATTTAGCACACGAATATACCTGACTGTTGTATTCCAGGAACATTTTTCGTGGAGGCTTTTTAACAGATTTTATATTCAATGGTTTTACTTTTTACCGCATAATTTGGAGCCATAAAGTGCCGCTTTATATATACTAGTAAAATAAAGTGCTTTACTAGTCCGGGAAGTGTTTCTGGAGAAATTGGTACAACAAAAAAAAAGAAATTAGAAACGTATATGTGAAACACAGTTAATTTCTGACTTTTTAGTATTTCTCCTTAATTTAAATTGAAATGTTTGAGATATTATAATTATTTATAATACACAAAATGAACTGAGATCCAATTTCGCATATACACACATACATTATTTTAAAAGCACTGTTTTTTATAAATTGGCCTTGTTTTTCCATCGTAACCAAAGACTGGAGGTACTAGTTTCTGTAAAAAGAATAATTTTCCTTGATACTAGTTTTAATTACATACATTTACATTATTTATAAATGGCAAATCGCATTGGTGCGGTTTTACGATAACTAGCTGTACTTGCTGATTATGGGAAAGGAAACTCCTCTCATGCCTTAGCTTGTAATATAGCTATAATATTCAAATTCTATTCGAGTCATAATTCATTAAAAGCTGCGTTAATAAATGTTTCCTCGTCAATAAATTACGAGTCCTAATGGCGACCAACTTTAGCGTTTAAATGTTAATGTATTCGTAATGAAAAATAAAATTTTATGTGCGTTTTTACGACAATAAATCCAAGAGTTATATTAAAATAAAGTTGTCTGCAATTTATTTTATCTCTTTTAAAATCGAAATTATGAGACATAAACCAGTAGCTACATTAAGTCGAGTCATATAGATACGAGTTATATTTATGAAATCCCCAAATGTGATCACAGCATACAGCATAAGCGAGCAGTTAATATTCTTACGATCGCGTCTTGTTCGGTCTTCACGGTGATCCTTTTGGTCTCGCTTCTTTTCGGCGGTATCAAATGAAGATGGCGCATTTTCGGTTGTCGTAGAGTAAATCAGAACCAAGACGAGGGTTAAGCGTTTCTCCCGGTAGTCGGGTTGGGACAATAAGGACGATCATATATTCAGATTAAGGCCAAGCTGGGTTTACATAGGCGTCTCTAGCCTCAATGCCCGAACGTAATAAGAATTGTCAAATATTTTACTCGTAAACATTTTAAGGCTGTGCGAGAATGTGAAGTGCAGTATATGTCCGACATAAATTGTGACTAAGAGCTTTTATTACCACAATAAAATAGTAATGGGTCCCGGTAAAAGCCGACGGCTAGGCTAAGGTCAATGCAACACCATCCACCGCCAGTTTTTTTTATATCGAATTTCGATATAATTTATCGTGCCCCACGTGAATAAACAGGAGCGGATTTCGTGGAGGTTTCAATGACAGCTGCGACAATAAAGGCTCTGGTGACAAAAGGCCACATAACTGGTCTGCGCCGGTCATTATGTTGGATTGTGCAGCATTTGCCGGATTACCTTTGCCGCCAGCAATGAAGATTGATTGGGGCGGGGGTGCAGATACATCATCTTCGACGGGATCGACCTGTCGCCACAAATTATAGGGAGGCATGATGGATTTTCCTGCGTCGATGACGATGTCGTCTTCTGACAGTTTGTGTAATCGATGGATAGACGAACGTTTTTAACAAACGCACTTGGTATTTGTCTCTCGCATTATGGATGTTCGCACAAGCGAAACGACAATGCCGAGAGAGAAGATTCAGACAGCCATTCTGTTGCGGTTCATAATAGAATAACCGGCTTATTTATTGGGGTGCTATAAAGTATGTCTGGGTATTTATTATCTAACAACACGGTGAGAGTTTTACAGAACTCACAACCCTCTGCTATAGCTCGGCCATTTTAAACTCTTTTTGTCTAAGGGAACGTACATTCAAGTTCTTCTCTAACCAACTTCATTGAAAAATAATAAATTTTATGGAAACGACAAGTTAATTCGCTGACACATCAGCTCTTGTTCATGTAATTTTTTTCCAAAGTAATTTGTCGGCACATTTGTTAACACTAATTATCATCAGTTACACTATGATGGCTTTTTGTTGATCCGTAACCTGGTTTTCACGTGATTTTAATTAGCAATTTCTGCAGTGACCTCAAGCGTACACGTGACTTGAATAAAAAGTTTTTGTGTAGTTTTAAGTAAATTAGCACCATTAAAGGTGCTGATAAAAATTCCCATTGCAGAATTTCCCTGGTGGCAAAGCAAGGTACTAATTGAAAGTGTATTTTACAAAATCTTGATGTGTGGTAAGAAAAAATCGACAAGCGATTGTTGAGTGAGTACAATGGATTTTGTAGTTTTGCAAAGCAAAAGTGTATAATGAGGGCATTTAATGGAAAGTGAGCGATGACTATCGACTCTGACAGTTTATTACAACGGTCTATTGGTGCGGGGTAAAAGCTCATTGTGTTAGAGACGTTGCCTGAAAGGGCCTCATCCTGTAATATATCATTAGGAGCATTCACGCAGACCATAACTAATATTAATGTATTTTCGGATTAGTCGCACCGCTGGACAGTCAAAAGAACGGTCCAAGTGACAAACCGGACATTACCAGGGCACAGCTGTCTGAAAAAGAGGAGGAGGTTGACCTGTCACATTAATTTACGTCACATACCCTCCACGGGATGCCACGGCATTTTTCACGTCATGATGTCGTTGGAAAATAAGGTACTGTGTGCAATTTTGCGTGTAATTCAGAACCAGCAGGGTGACCGAGGCCCCCGTTCACGACACTCATTGTGTTTGCAAAGGTTCGATTGATTTACAGCCTTTAGAAAAATGGATACGGAAGAATTATATCCCATCTCG
The DNA here is from genome assembly GCA_029298725.1 of Gnatocerus cornutus. Classification (NCBI taxonomy): domain Eukaryota; kingdom Metazoa; phylum Arthropoda; class Insecta; order Coleoptera; family Tenebrionidae; genus Gnatocerus; species Gnatocerus cornutus. Next base: position 6,672,032 of record CM055514.1, read on the forward strand.
CTGTGTTGCACCCATGTTGGACCATATATCAATTCGCATGTTCAACCCTGATCCGGCTGCGTGGTTGACGAAGACGCTGGCTTTATGTCGACATTATTGCGTGAAGGAGCGACTGCTTCTAATGCGAGATGATTCACTGCAGCACTCTGTCACATGTGCCCAAAGAGACATTATCTTTATTTAACCGGCTGCCAGAGAAACATTCTTCACAAAGCTTTTTCGTGTTTCAACGCTGATATTTTTTTCACTAATATTACTTTATTTCTACGGCCACGCATTAAAAGATTTGATACGGTTTTTCGAACATACCTATTAATGAGCAAAGCGAAAATGGAGTCCAGAATTTAATTTACGTAAATGTTGATGGTGAACTCGTTTACTACCTAACTGGAAAAACAAATCAAAGAGAGACTTCAATGGGACTAAAAGAAAGAAACTCGTGCTAATCCTGCTGGTCAGTATCTGAAAATCAACTAAAAATTGCAAATTTTAATCTTGAACTCCTCGAATTTGGACATGAAATTTGAACAAAAATAAAAAATCTCTCCATTTCCATCGGTTCTTCACTCCTCTTTTGTGAAATTAAGTGGGATGCTTTGTTTCCTGCCGGAAATAAAACTTCTACTAGTTAATAAATCGCCTAGAATAATACTAGAGGTTTCGATCAGGAACCAGATATTAGACCTGGACAAATATCCGGAAATTACGAAGTTGGCCCCAGAAGTTCGATCAGGAATGTGAATCTGCAGTTTGGTTACGAGCCACCACTACTCTAGATCGGTAATAAATATTTCATGGTATCTCTCGGCAGTCGGTTAAAATAAGACAGGAGCTAGGTGAAACGTATTTTTTCCCCACAGTGTATTCCTTCGACGATGGTAGCGCTCTAACGACCGTCAGCGCTCGTATCGATGACGTGTTTATGATGGCAGTCGTTGATGTACAGACTCTGCTAATGACTCAACATGTGTACAAAGCCGACATGATATCGTCCTGACTGAATTATTAACGCAACATACACATTATGGCAGAGGCACGTCCAACCAAGGTCGTACATCTTGCCCCGATTGGACGTCAGATATATTCATGGTAGATTTTTCCTGAGTGAATGCAGACAGCTGTTCTTTGGCGGTGAACTGTTTGTTTTCAAAAATGCGTGACTAAAAGGAGTTTCGTTTACCCCAGCGATTTGTTTGGAACAGTTTATGTTGATCTCCAGTTTTAACACCACGTGGACTTCCGAGAACTGTATATCACCACAAGCCATAAAGATACGGCTTGGCTGACATAAATTATGCTCGGCTCATTTGATAGCTCGCACAGTAAGTGCTTTTCTAAATTCTACCAAATGGCATTTACGCCGCTCCCGACGTACACTATAAATGGAACGGAGACTCACAAAGATCCAAATTTACTCACACTGTGGTCAACGAGGAGCCTTTTTAAATTTCAACGATCGATACCGAACATAAAGACTGTCAAACGATAATAATCATCATTACAAGTTTGTCAAATTAGAGGAAAAAGCACGTCCAATTCTGAAGCGGTAATAATAATTATTAATGAGGAATCGATTTTTGTTCGCTCTGACACGTATGGATAAAGAAAACAGTGGCGTCAGTCCTGCAGTGGGGAAAACACTCATAATAACAAGCTGCAGCACAAACTTCCCATATTATAAACCTCTGCATCCCCAAAATAAATTATGCATGCTGATATCTATTTATGGATATCAATATTTATTTATACGCAACGATGTGTCGTTTTACTGGTACACTTAATAATTAATGACTTTAATGTGCTACGTGGACTTTCTACAAGCCTGCACACATAAATTAATCAAACCAACTAATAGTCAGTTTCCATAGTTAAATATTTTATTACTTATTATTTTCAACAAGCTTCAATGGACTACTAAAATAGACCGAAGATAAATTTTTGTATAGCATTCGCACCCATTCTTGCACTGATAATACAATTAATAACTACTCATCAACAATTGAAAGCAAGGATATAATCTTTTACTTGAAAAACTTATGAGATTTTATCGAATTTCTTGCGGAATCCAGTAATTTATGTAGGTGTCTGAGAAAAAACACCATGCTAATTGGCTATAAATCATTATTTGTTAATAATAATTACAAAATTAAGTAAATGTAATGTTAATTTTTTGATGAATATTCACCAAGCTCTCGTTAAGGCTCTAATAAGGACAATTAACTCATTTTCGAGAAACGAATAATAAATCTTGACACTGAAACTGCAATTAACGAGTCACCAAAACGAATTGACTGCGCAAGGAAATTATTAAAAAAAAACTCGCACCAAAGTGCATATGTTTAAAGCTCCATTTTTTATAAACTTGCCTATAATTACATTCTACCATAAAGGTAAAGTGCTTATTAAACCACATAAACAAGGTAAAAAGCAGCGCTCTTGTTTTTAAAGCGGAGTATCGACGTTGCTTCAAATTACGTTCGAATTTGTTGCACGACTTGCTAAACTGGTGTTGATGAAGAACGGGGGAGTCACACGGAGTAAAGAGTGTCGACAAGTAAACAGAAGAAGCAATAACATGGTGATCTGTGGTCGAGGGTGTCAAAGCTCACACAGAAGTGGGGGATGGAGGGACGCGTGACGTCATCTTCGGTGAGAGAGCGCCTGTCGCATGGCCAGCCGAGCGTCAGTCATGCTCCAGACCTCGAAGAGAGAGTACGTTCAAGTTTAGAGTTACGTGCGAGTGTTGTTTACTGAATGGCATTAGCCATCCGAATTCTAAGTTCGTTCTTTGTTATAAAGTGGGCGTGAAACAGTGTTGAATTATAAACATGTTGAGTTCACCGAGTAATCAGTATCTTAGACCCGAATATTTGACACCTTTGCCTACAACGGTAAGTTTCGACAACAATTCCGACGAAGTCGATTTTAAATTTTGGATTTCTTTATAGTTGGATGCGAAAAAGAGTCCTTTGGCTCTCCTCGCTCAGACGTGTAGCCAGATTGGAGCGGATACCCCCAACTCCAAACTTCTCCAAAGTGCGGAAAAGTCGAGCAAGTCGAGTAAGTTAGACACTTCGAAAGACAAATCGTCGACCGCGAGTGATTCGCATCATAAACCAACAAATAATGGGCTACCTAGAGAAAAATCGCGTTCTCCGGAAGAACGATCAAGTTCTGCATCCACTGGAAGTCGCGTTCGAACTCCGTCGACGTCAAAAAGCACACTCTCGAGTTCTGCGAATGGAAGATGTGCAAGCAATCAAAGCGCGACTTCTCCGCGTGCGTCTCCCTCCGCTTCTGAACGCAAAACTCCAAGTGAAGGTGCAGCCGCCGAACACAATTCTAAATCAAGTGAAAGAAGTAGTCCTTTGACTCCCGTATCATCTTCGGCGAAGACGGCTTTCACACCGAATATTTTGACATCGTCGTCGGATCCGGCCATCAAAGACTTGCCATTGGGTACGTTCAAACCTGGTGTTCCTGTGTCGTCAGCTTTCCTCCCTGGGTATCCCGGTGCTGGATTCCCATTGCCCATGGACTTGATGACCAGCAGCTTAATGTCGCAACACCACGCTTTGAAAGCTGGAGGTCTGAATCCCTACCTCAACTACGGACGGATGAAGGCAGCAGAATCTTTGTCATCAGTTTGCAGAGATCCTTATTGCACTGGTTGTGGCGTCAGCTCTCATCTCCTAGGGAACGTAAAGAGTTCGGCCACGTGTCCGGCAGGTTGCACCCAATGCGATCACAATAAACCGCCGACTTCTACAAGTTATCTGGGGCACAGTCCGGCTGCTGCCGCCTACGCTCATGCACAATTAGCAGCGCTGGCGGCTGCTTCACACTTGCCCTACGTCTGCAACTGGATATCAGGAGACGCCGCATACTGCGGCAAAAGGTTCTCGAGTTCCGAAGAGTTGTTATCACATTTGAGGACTCATACTAGTGTAGCCGTGTCCGAAAGTTCTGCGGCTTTGTCGATGTTAAGTTCTTCAAGTTTACCGCCCACACACCCGTTGTTGCACAGGACGTATCCGACGCCGCCCCTGAGTCCTTTGGCCACCGCCAGGTATCATCCGTATAGTAAACCGTCCTTGTTGCCGCCCTCGTTGAGTTCCTCATTGTCGGGATTTCCATTGAGCCATCCCGGACTGCCACCTTATCTGTCGCCTTACTCGCTGTACGGACCTCGTCTGGGAGCGGCTCCCGGCATGCACCCCTAAAACAACCCGATTCCAAGCCAAATTCTCAAGCTGTGTTATTATGACGATTGACTTTTTTTCGACTAGTCGCACAAGATTACCTGATGGTCTGAGGATTATTTTGTCTCGGAAGTGTGTTTCTGTGTGGACGTGACTGTGTGATATTATTTTTAATATGTACATTTCGTAAGCTGGATTCGTTTTGTAAATATTCACCGGGACTCCCCGAATGATTGTAAATTTATGTACAGATCTCAGTTTATTTATTGCAATGTTAGCACGACCACTGACGTCACGATTGTATACTCTGGCATACGATTTTTGACTTTTTTCTAAATGCCTGTATGTTTCGTCGTCTATATAAGTACGATAATTATTGTACAAATTGTTCTTACTCATATCATTATTGTGTACTTTTTAAATTTTTTCTCCAAGAAATGTTTTATTGTTAACGATTTTTAAAATGTGTTATTTTATTTCTTTATTTTAAAAGAGTAAATTGCTGAAATCTGAAAGTATTTTTATTTCTCAATAACGACGAGCCGAAGAAAAAATCAAAATGCTTGGGATTTTTTCCAAGAGCACGGGCAATAATTTAACATTTCATCGACCATAAAACAAAAATAATTGGGACAAAATAACGACCCGCTAGAGCCATCTATCTAATCCTAGAATAGATCAGCCACCGCAGCTGTTGACGAAATCCTTCAGAGTTGTTCCACAAAATTGATTTCCGTCACTCTCGCACTCGTTCATCGCCAATCTACCGGATCGACGTGTAGCAAACACGAGTGACAATCTTTCAAGTTTCCCAAGAACACATTAATCGGCATTTACTTGACAACAGTAGTGACATATTTATGATTCTTACGCTTACATATATGAATGTTTACCATACATTAAGGTAATTTATTTCTATTCAAGTTGGCATTTCTATTAGTCTATAACTACTTAAGCTACTAGCAACGAGATTTATTTTAGAACTTTCTATATAGTTAATTTCAAGCAAAGGTTAGATGTCGTCGTATTTTATCGTTTTTATCGTCGCATAAATTATCAATCGTTATAACTTTTCTTAAAAGTTATTACCTCCGATTCATGGGTTACACCCAACAGAAATAAATTAAGTGCGAAAGCCTCATTACGACCGTTCTAAAAACGTCTCATGCAAGATGAGGTTCCGGAGAAATACACAGTCCATTAAACTAGTGGCACGCCACTCTGCAAATCGAAGAAATGACGACTCGATCGAAACTATATGCAACCAACTTTACATCATACCCACGGCAGTAAAATCGAACTCCGCTCGTTAATTTGATGAGTTATAATTTGGAGGTTGGGATGATCAGAATATGTATTTATCCTAAGTATACCATTAGCACCACAACCATTGTAGCCATCACAAATCACTACAATTTGGCGGCGACGCCTAGACGGCATTTAATAACACGGTCCGAGTTGGCGCCGTAGGCCCTTCTTAGCGCCAATTGTTTGTTTTGGTCGAGTTCTATTTAATTGAATGATCAGTCAAAGTAAGAACGAATCGCCATTTCGCAAAATTTAATAAATCGATGAAGAAGCGAAATTAATAGTTCTTATTTATTGTTTCTATTATAGCTAAATTGATTGATGTTTATCATGTTTTGTTAATGTTGTTTTCAATTCAGTAGTTGGGAATGGAACAGTGTACGAGACAAGGACGGTGATAATAAATTAGCAGCGGTCGTTCATGACAAGGATTAATAGATTGTATTGTCAGCAGGGAAGACTTTGATGTATTCCCCGAGCTATTCTCTAATGCTGTTCAATTGAAACTGTTCTCACATTTATTATAATCAGGATGATAAGGTGGTAGCCAGCGGTGTCATTTTGATATTAATAACGCATTGCAGGGTTTTCCTTGCCTTCACGGTTTTTATTGCGACCCACTATCTGCTAACTTTATGACAGTTTTCATTCTGTTTGGAAATTAAAAGTTTCATGCACCTAAAAACAACTTTAAGGATTAAATAATAAAAGCAAAAAAGTGACGAAATATGGCTCTCGATCTACTGAATTAAAAGTAAATGTTTTCAAAATTATTGTTTGTATTCAGCACGATTTCGAAAAAAAATATCCTTCGGCAATGTAGCCCTCTTTCATTACACGACTCTGCGTGTCTCGACAACCCAACTCCACCTATGGAATAAAAAGTAAGACTGCACTGCCTTGGGTTATATATAATATTTTAAATAAAGAGCGGAAAACCAGCGATAAAGTATCTGAAGAGGCAGCAAAAATGTGCTCTCCTTCAGATTCCACGTTTTTTTTTTTATTCCCGACTTAAAATTTACAAAAATATGCTTAGCAAGTTTTGTATTTTTGGAATCTTGGAAATTTTGTTAATATTCGAAACTAAAATTATTTTTCTTCTTAAACTGCTTATTTCGCTTTTTGTATCCTTTATAATTCTTTGGTTTGTTGCGACTTTTTGACAATTATTTTGAAAACGTAAATATTGTAATTCCTGATTACTTGCCGCTTGTTGTCACTTCTTTGTCCGTGTGCCATCCAGTAAACGTTTCGAAGAACTATTTTGAAAATTGTGATTACTTTTTCTTTATACACAATGGGTTAAAACATCTTTGACAGCGTCGTTTTAGTGTCTATGTTATTACTGCCATTATGGGGAGATAATCGACACATTTTTGAAGGGCAGGTAGTATTTTTACCTTGAGCCTTTGGACAATCGTCCAAAACAACAGATATCCAAATCTGAAGGCGTTCCAAGCTTGTCACTATTGATGCCTAGAAAAGTAGAATCATCCGAATGGAAACACGTTTTTTTACTTTTTACGAAGTTTGGCCAACGACAAAGTACCTACCATTCCTCAGCAATAAATCTCTTGTGACAAGATTAACATCTACACAGCGGGCACGTTGGTGGTATTAACGATTAAGCATTTGAATGTGAATCACATTTGTAATAACAACAAGTGCATTTACGCACTAACGATCACATTCCGAAGATTCAAAGGAAATAGCCTGTCATTTTGTCAATGCATAGATTTGAAATACACACTCTGGAAATGAACGCTTCTGAATTTATGGTACAAATTTAAATATTGTTACCGTAAAGCAGACATGGATAAGTGTAGATTTAACATCAAAAAACGCATTTATAGGAAAATATATTCCAAGTTGTCATCGTAAAAAGTGGAAACAGGGAAGTAGACTCGTTTGATGAGTGTTGAGTGGATTAAGTTTTGCAAATGTCAAGGGTATTGAAAGTGGGAAGAAAGAGAAGAGGGGTCAAGTTCAGATAACGATACGTTTTATGAAAATTGTTTGGAGTCATGTTGAAAAAATAGGAAGTGCACACGAGCCACTTATTGGTGTTGCAAGTTCATATTGGATTGGATAACATGTCTTTTTATTTTTAGCCTGGATATCTTTCAGTTTTTGTTTAAATGATATATTATTTTGACTCAATTTTTATATCGATAAATCTTGCAATAAAGCCAATATTTAGTGTTATTCTTCAACAATAAATCAACAAATCGAAATGAAGCGCAAACAAAGAACTAAAACGATGCTATAGCTCTCTCTGTTTGCTTACCATTTTTAATTATAATATAAATAGCAACATTTGCATACGGTTTCACTGTTTGTTTTGTAGAGACTGTATATTATTGTCGTAATTTAAAAATCGCAAATTTGAAAGCGCTCCAGGACAATATTAAAACCGTGGAGAGTAAGGCGGTTGTAGTCTATTATAAAGTTATTATTACCATAATTTTGTAACAAATTTTTAACCACTTTCCTTAATTATATGTGAGGCTTGATAGGTATATAAGTCAAGCCAAGCGGTTTCCGTCGTTTCGATTCGTGGCGAAAAATTAAAAACGAATTACGATCGTTGCGGCCATAATTTAGTTTTATGAACAACTCGCGGATAAGCGGTCAACCTATAAAATACAACCCTGCCATATAGTTTCGTCGTATAAAAGTTATAACAAGAAAATCAGAAGTTGCAGTTATTTAATGTGTTTCTGGAGCTGGCAAAGTGGCTCGGTCCTTTGCGGCATTTTTATTACATCTTGTTGCCGACCGCCAATATCCTTCAAATCACAGGGTATACGAAGAAATCACTAGTATTTCCCTCCGGAGCCATTTTCTAAAATCACAGCTTAGCTGCCCACGAAATTATAGTGTCGCGATTTTGAACATATATCGGGGACGAACAAGTTACAGGTTTAAACCCATCGACTGTCGATCGAAACCATCACAACGACCATGCTGATGACTAGCAATTAGGCGCAATTTGTGATTTTTCAACGACAACTCAAGGCGCAAATTTTTATCTCGATGGTCTATGTTCATTATTAGTGAATTTATCAGGTCCAGACGGTTTTGATTTATTCTTTCGACGTATCCGTCATGCAATCACCATGACGGAATTTGATTTATGACCGACGAGTTTTTTTGCAGATTCTATAAATTAATTACATTTAAATTATTCAACCATAAATTTTAACTCCTAATTAAATGTTATTTATTGGTGTTTATATCTGTATAAAATATACAATGATGCAAAAACATGATTATTAATTATTTACCATATCGATTGGACATACATATATATCAGTAATTAAAAGCCAGGGTTTATCTGAATAATACATTATTTGTAGACATGATATATGGGTGTCATCGTAAACTATAAATGATCCTAAACGATCAGAATCGCCCAAACAAAATTATTTCAACTTATTGATATACTTAATGGAGTTTTTAATAAATATAAGTCAACTGGCATACATTTGTTAAATGTTGCAGCAACAAGATTTATTTAGTTTATTGTAATTCAATAGAACATCATAATAATTATTGTGCAAGAATAGTGTTAAAGCTTTTTCTGAATTTATCTGGAATCTTTGGATTTCTCGACCTCAAAAATTTCTAGATTTTCTAGTCTTTATATTTCTTCTGGACTGAAAGATTGGTGGTAATATTTTCACATTTTTCTTTTTTCTTCAGAAATTCCATTTTTTTAGATTCAGAGTTAAATCCCTGAAGTTCTTCCAAATCTTCAAATTCTTCAACGCACTTTGCTTTGATTACGCCACGAATTTTTACTTTATTGCTTATGTTAAAGAATACAAAAAATAAAATTATTAACGGCACATTACAACATACCTTTCGTGATGCATAAAGTTAATTAAATCGTAACATGAAAATATCTTAACTATTTGAAATAAGTTTAAGTAAACAGTCAAGAACATCAATCATTGCGATAGGGAAATATTTTATCTGGGTATACCTTTAATATACATAATGCATACCCGTCAGCATTACGTTATTTATTACAGTTTTATTTATTTTTATGTGTAGACCTTGCTTAGGCACGTGACACTAAATTATTAATACCAAGTAGAGTACATAGTTTTAACTTTTGAGATTTCGTTGCTCGTGAATTAGATATTTACACAACAAGTACGGAAAGTTATGTACACTATTTTTCCTACGACCACTCATTATCAAGAAGAAACCATAAGTCTTGACAATAGTTAATTTCTTATCTATTCTAAATGTCATTTTTCTACGACCTCATATAAAAGTGACGTTTTCCACATAGTTAGATAGTTAGATGGTTGATGTTTTCATACATCCATTTACGAAAATAAAAGTCACTAGTGTGATGAATATATCCGCACAGACCTGTCAAAAATGACTATCAGGAAAGACCTAAAGCCCGTTCTTTTTTTTTAAAAACACCAACACCGCAATCTTCCTTTGCATTACAACCGGCAACGTTGCCTAGGGAGATTTTTGGTAAGAAAAAAGTTGTAAAATTTTTGACATTTCTGAAAATGAGGCAGTGGTTTCCGTTAAAAACGTTTCTTTTACAGCCTGATGGATTGCAAATCAAATGATTTATTAGTGGAAAGACTCGGCACAGTTTGAAAGGCCGTTTTGTGTAATCAAATTGTCAATTAGGCAGCTAACCTATTTGATTTTATCACCAAAAAGTCACCATCAACGATGTTGCCGGTTGTAAAGTGCTGGGAGAGTGCGGTGTTGGTGGTTTTTTAATAAAAAAACGGACTTTATCCATTATAAATGAATGCATTCATTCACGATCTTTTTAGACCGCAGCAAGTCATGGAAATCTAGTAACTTGGTTGGTAGTTAACCTTAGTGAGCCAAAGAAAATGACTGACATTTTTGGTTATAAATTGTGTCTGAAACCATTCCTCTGTTGCCAGATTTAACCGAATGTTTAGAACTTGATAATTTTATTGAATTTTTATCTAAAATTTAGGAATTATTTTTCAACAAATGCAATACTAATCAGTGATCATAATGGCAAATATTACTGCTGGTATTATACATTCATTCCATGGGCAAAAAGTTTACCATCCTTAAGAAACACTTCTGCCAAGCCGCAATTAGGCACACCAACAGGTCTGGAATCTAGTCATAAAACCTTAAAAAAGTTTGTTTGATCGAATTAGCATTTGACCGAGGGTTTTATGTTATGGGTTCTCAAACTAAAAGCGAAATTGGGCGAATTTCGTTAACTAAAAATTGCAGGAATTTAGAATTCGAATTGTTTTTGTTTACATAAAGTCTTGTGATCGTTCACTTCTCTGTTTTGTAACCCATCGACTTAATAATTTTGAAAAGTGTTGTTCTCCTTGCATAAGTATCAGACAAAAGTTTTCATCTTTGGTGACCAGAACTTTGGAAACCTAAAAAATATTTTGAAAACAACCATCTACGGGAATTTGTACGTAACAGAGAATATATTTGTAACACTTCAGCTCATTTGTTCCAGTCTTCAATCAGGCCGATCTTTTCGAAACTACAAGTAGCACTTCTTAAAGGCAAATTTTGTTTGAAAACAAAATTGCTTTAAGCATTTTTTGTAATAGTTTGAAGGTTATACCTTTAAACTGTTACTTCCATGATTAAAAAAGAAACACGATTTTTCTGGTATCAGAAAAGTGGCAAACTAGCATGCATGAAAGACACATGTCAGATGTGGCAGTAAAAAAACTACGTATGTCAGTCATAGTAGCCAACAAAAAGAAAAAAAAAACATGGCCTATTCTGGTCTAAAAAGATCGTGAATGCATTATAACTAATTTATTTTTACTATTATATGTTGTTTTACAGTGAATCGTCTACATATAGACCAAAATAGAGTTACATTTGTATTTCAAAATGACTGTCAATTTTGACAGATCTGTGCGGAAATATTCATATCACACTAGTGACTTTTACTTTCGTAAATGGATGTCCCAAATCGGCAACTTTCGGAGTCATTTAACTGTGTTGTGTGTTGTCGTAGGAAAAGAATGTGATCTCCATTTTTGGCAATATTGAAATACATCTTTATCAAACCGAAAATATTTAAATTATCGTATTACCCACTTGTCCTGTATCCTCAAGATGTGAGACCTGGATACGTATTCCATTTTCCACGCTGTATGTCAAGGGGTGGTGCGGTGGATTGCTCCCTCGAGTGGCAGTGGAACAGTGCGATCTCCTGATATTAGGACCGTATTTCAGGTATATCAACACTATAGTGTTACTCCACGTAAAGTTAACTATACCGTCGAGGCCGATAACAGCGATAGAATATTTTCAGTACAAAGTAATCGTTATTTTTCGTTACCCCATAATCCGATAAGTAATAATTACATTCATGAGACCACCAGAACAAAAAATCATCTTTTGCTCAGGAAGCGAAAATGTGACGCCTTTTAAAATAATTGTTCTGAGGAAATAGGAAGCTATTTAGAATTGAGAAGGAAAAATCCAATTTAAGATTCACATTTCTCCCCCGCTTGAACGTGACAGGTGTCGCGGTTAAGATTTGTAGTCCGTAATTAGAAAGCTGAAAGCCGTCTTCGAACAGTCACATACACATTTTTCATTTTCTACGCCCGGATGATGGCTTTTATTCTTTCAAGAGCTACGTTACGGCCCTCACAGATGGTTGTAAATGAAAATCAAAATTAGATTATTTTTCTATAAGTTTACATGTTAAATAACCCATACAATGTTTTAGACAATCTCTTTGATTTAACTAAAGAACTTGATAGATTTACGTATCAAAATTATATCAAACGTGAGATTATTTTTGATATGGTGTTTTTTTTAATTAAGTTTCAATTGATTTTTATACAAACGAAAATGTTTCTTGCTGGTAAATTGTTTTAGCTTTGTACAACAATGGCATTATTTCATGGATGAAAGGTATATAATAAAAAGAGCTCAATTAAATTAAACCACCATGAATTTCCAGCGTTTAATTACAAATACAACATGATTTTTAACGTTGTAGTTAATTTGAAATGAAAAATTATATCAATAGAGTTAAAATAAATTGTGGTATATAATGACATTGTATCGCCCATGGACTTATGGGAAACTTAATCAAAACGCACTGGAGTAACATTGGACCAAAACATAATTTTCTTGGAGGATCAGATTTTGCAACCGCCATGTTTTCTAATTATAACAGACAACTAATCACCCTTAAACTAACCTTGCTTCGATAAAGATCTATATCTAACCAATCCAAAGTATCCGAAACTTTGCTCTTTCAGCCTTCGATTTGTTGCACCATAATGGCTTTTAAATCTGTTTTTACCGAATGTACTTGTTTGGGAAAATTCGATTTGAAAGTGATATTTAAAGTCGCGTTAACAATCAGCGGTGAACGTAGCGCGACAAACGTCACAGCAATTGCAAGCCGAGCGTGAAGATCATCGATAGTATCAGCACGTACAATAGTGCTCTGATAATAATCATTGCTTGTCTGCGGTTTCAACGGTTAACCACTACCCCAACTGCCGCCTGTCTGCAAGGCCAAGCTGTGGCTTGGCGCTATTACGAAGATAATAACGGCTCCGGAATATATCCCTATAATTGCCACACTCGCAATGTTAATCTGCTCCTAAACACGATATCGCATGGTTCGATATTGTTGGAGCGAATAAAACTGTTTTGAGGTACCCTGTTGGGATACTTTTTTAATTGGGGCAGAGGCGGATTTATAGCGCTTTGAAAGCTGCTATCCTATTTATTTACTATAATCCATCCAGCTGTAGAGTAGCCAAACACGCGCATAGAACATTGGCGTTAAATAATTATAAGTTGTGATTTGACGATATCATTACTAAAAGCGAGTAAAACATCAAACTAGCGTTAATTGCTCAGAATCCAATTGATACGACGCCACTGCCACAGCTAAAACCAGCGAACATCTAATTTGTGCGCTTGCGCATTATGAAATTTGTTGGTACGCATCCGTTTGTTTAGTTACACTTAATTTGGCTTTACTTTATTTACACTAGTCAACACATTTTGGACAAAATTTGGATACTGGAGCAGTGGAAAGTAAATTATAAAAGTGAATTTGCCACCTGATTCTAAATCCGAAGCCCGTTTTGCTGCATTAAATTAAATATTTTATCAGTTTTGCTGAACAACTGCCAAAATCATGAAACTTTATACTACATCATTCGAAAGGTAATTAAATAAGCTTTCCAATGAAGTATAGAAGTCGCCAAACAAGTTATTTAGTAGCAAGTTAGTTTTTGCCAAGATATTTGACACAAACTGATAAAAATTTCGAAAAACGAACTGTTTTTACACTTTTTTCATAGAACTTCTATATGTAAATTGGCACTTCGTTTTTTTTTATAATACGTCATTATTAAGGTTGAGATATTTGCCTGCTAACGCGGTGTTATACAAGTTATTATCTTTTGCATTTTATTTTTTTTTGATCTATAAGCAAACTAAAAACTCTTTATCATCAAGAACTTTGCTAAAATGTATTATTCTAAGCTGCGTTTGCATTAAAGTGATTTTAAAATACAATATGTGGCTAGAAATTAAGATTTTTTAAGCAATGCCACTGATTTTTTAAAGAAATCGCCAAAATAATAGTTTTAATTTTTGAAGAACTTTTCAATGTTTTTTTTCTATTTCGCGTTCATAATGAAGATATTTCGATACGCGTTTGAGCTTATTTTGGTGTCGTAATGGACCAATCCCGTGCCAGTATTTCCAGGAACTTATATTTTTCTTAGGTTTGCAGCAGACAAACCGTCAACCTGGCGTCAACGTTGACAATTTAGATTTTGGTTTTGAAAAACCATGATAAATCGATCAATACACTATTATTTCTTGTTGTACTTGGCTTAATAATTCATCGGAGAAAAACTGTTTGGTTGCAAGAGAACCATCATGATCATGATCAACATCTTCGCTCTCTTGGCTCCCTTGGGCTCCGGTAACCTCAAAACGTCACACCTGTCAAACTGACTGAAATTGAATTTGGCTACTTCGAATTTTTTCCCGAACATTTTGCAAATGCCAACTACCCTAAAATTCCCTAGATTTCGAAATCAAGTTTTTTCGTTTAAAATAAGGCGAAATAGATAAAATAGCGTATTATACTTGTTCATAATGCATTTTGCCGCACTTACTACTTTATACTTAAAAACGTGCGGCAAAATGTTCATTATGAAACGCGTTTCATAATATACTATTGTCATAATATACTGTAAATTCTAAACAATAAGAGATAAAAAAAGAGGTAAAAAAGGCAAGATATCAGTCTTTTCAATGATACATTACAATCAAAATTGATGTAATAATAATAATTCTTGTGTTATATGCAAAAGTGCATATGAAAATAAAAACTTGTATTTTGATACATGAGATCAGTTTTTTTAAAATATCATATTAAGTACTTATCCTAAAGATGAGTTTTATAGGTCCTTGGAAAGTTTATTAAATTTCCAAAATTTCCAAAACACTGTCGAGCAATTTGTAAGTTTTCAAGAAAAATGAAGAAAATAAATTTTTTACAGTAAAACATGATAAATTATTCAATAATTTCTCTGAATCCGGATCGCATGGAGCAAAAGAATACAGTACAGTACAATTTTTTTCCCAAATTTGTTGATTAGTGTTATTTAACAAGATGGACGATTTTATTAACGCTCATCAGTCATCACCTGTTTTGTATGAAAGAAGTCAATTTGCTTAATCTCTAAATCTTGACGCGAGTCAAGCGAGCAGATGTAATAAATTAATTGCATATGGGGGTAGCAATCAAAAGTGCAAAATTATAAGTACCTACCCATCTGGGTGTCACATTCTTCATCCGTAATCTATATTATTCGCAATAATTAAAACTACTTTAGTTAAAGGCAAACATTTAATAACAGATATCAATTAAGTTATAAATAAGGAAGAAACTGGTTCCAGACAATTTTCAACACATTACAAGAACCGACCAGTAGGCAGCCGCCAGACTGACAACCATCTTTTCTCGTGTAAGAACGCCTTATAGCATTGCTCTTATTACATGTTACACGGATATAATGCTCATAAATCAGCAGCCATGCGGGAAAGTTTTATATGAAGCAATGCAAAACAGTATAATAAAACGCGTTAAGCGCATATTTATAGTTCAAGCACTGGTGTCGTGATTAACGTTCACTCATTATTCAAACATAATAAACTGCGTCCTGTTGCTATCAGCCGTAACGAACAGCCTGCAACCGGATTGGTAATACACGACGGTGATGGCGTCGGTGACACCGCGACGCTCCCCGACAAAAATTACATAGCTATCTATGTAAAGTCAATTGTCCGGGACAACTACATTGCTCTCAAGTTTCACATAAACGAATGGGAAGTGACGCAGAACCGTTTCTGAATTCTATTCTATATTACGGTGTAACACGATTATCTTTGAAATTGATCCGTTCCACTTCTATTATTAATTATTTAGGTTCATACTATAATCGCAAACCATATGAAATCTTTGTAATTTATTATCTGTAGCTGGAACACATTTTTGAGCATTCAGCGGAACTGACAGAAAGCTTGATAGTAGCAAGTTTGCTTCATTTACTGAAGTAGAGTTGTATTAAAATAAATTGTTATTAGTGTGATTTATCGAGGAATTTTCTGCGACCCATAAATGATATAAATATCGCTATAAATTTGTTTTGTTTACTGGCGACAGTTTTATTTGGGTTCTGAAAAATTATTATTCACTTTTAAAATTGAAAAATGATTAGCTTATTTCCTCATTTGCTTCTCGCTAATAATAAATTTATTACAACAGATGCAGATTTGAAGGAGGTCATATTTTGAGCTAGTAAGATGCACATTAAAAATTCACTCTAAAATTTCAGAGTTTAGTTTTTAGTGGCATAAACAGTTGGCTATTTTGTCAATACTAACGACGATAGAAAATCTTTTTCACTTATGTTATACTACTCAACAAATTTTGGAAAAAAATGTACAGTACAAGTGGCAAGTCCTTTCTAATGTGGGATGGCCTTAAATGTATTTTGCTCCCTCAGGTCAAGACTCAGAGATATTCGGGAAAAATTATCTTTTTTGGTTCTACTGTACAAAAATTTGTTTTACTGAGTTTTTCTTGAAAACTTTTAAAGTTATGAAATTTCTCGAGTGTTTTGGAAAGCCAAATTAATAAGCTTTCCAACGATCTAGAAAACTAATCGCTAGGGTTAGTACTTATCAAGATATCAACGTATATTTTTACATGCAATTTTGCATATAGCTCAAAAATTATTACATCGATTTTTCATTGTAATGACTGAAATTATAGGCCAAAAAACAATCAGAATTAAAAAAAAACTTTTGTAATTTTTGACGATCTTATTGAAAAATTAATGCCATTACTTTCAAAATAGTAATTTCTAAGAATATATTAAGTTTTAAAATTAGTTTAGTGCGAATGTAGACCAAATAACACATTTTTAAAAACTTCTTGATGATAAAGAGTTCTTAGTTTGCTTATGAATAAAAAAAAATTATAGGGTGGAAATATTTGAAAGAAATTGTTTAGACTTTTTTAGAAAACACAATTAGTTAGGTACTAACTACAAATTACAACAACTAATCTGTTGGAAAGTTAACACAAAATGAGTAGGTGGATGCAACTGAAAACTATATTTTTGCATCTTTACTTGAATTTTTTTTCGGGCAATCTGGTAAACTGGTGGCAGTAATCAATAAAAATATGATCAATTTTACGAAAAATTCGTCTGCGGCGAGAAAAATATGTACATACATATATGTATGTATTAATACAAAAAAGCGTTCAAATTAATTTAAAATATAAAAAAAAATGATTTTTTAACAGTTTTATAATTTAAATTTAATGTTTTAATTTAATAATGTAAATTTCTTATCTATGATCTTTCATTCTGACTAGTGAAATCACTTAGAGAAGCTAGATTTATTGAAAAACTACAATTTTGTGTTCATTCGAATTAAAATTTGTACAAAATCTTAGAAAGTAGTATGTATACTTACCAAATGTTTTTTTTTAATTTCTTCATATTCTCTGTCACTTCTAAATGACGAGAGAAAATAACGTGTTTAACACCGCGTTAGAAAACAATGATTTTAGTCCTTACTATGACGTATTACATTCAAAAAAAAAGTAGGTACCAATTTAGGAGTTCTCAATTCTAAAAATTGTTCGTTTTTCAAAATTTTCAACAGTTTTTATCACATATTTTGACAAAACTGACTCTCCCGGTAGTTTCTATAGTTCTTTGGGAAGCTTATTTAATTACCTTTTTAATGATATATTATAGAGTTGATGAGCAAAACGGGCTTCAAATTCAGAATCAGGGGGCAATTCTACAAAATTTGTTGAGTAATGTTATCATTGAAGTGGCTCAATTTGTTCTAAAAATGATTGTCAACTCTACCATTTTCCCGAAATTGGAAGCCAAATGCAGTGGAATAATTCTAAATCTATCACTGTCAATTACGTTAAATTTTTTTGCACTGAAGCCTTTCCGACAGCTCCCAATGAATTGATTGATAATGTAACTCGTTAAAAGTAGATTGCAATGCATCATTACTGTTAATCGTTGACTCCTTCTTCAATTAACTGGAATTAAAAGTTAATATAATTAATACAAACCGTTGGCCTAGAAATGAATTCTTAACGTATTATCCTGAGTCCGATCCTGTTCGTCGTTATCTCGTCTGCCCTAATCAAACCACAAAAAGCAAGAAATCACGCACAAAAAAAAGTAGATCCTGATGATATATTGTTTGCATTCTGGGACCGGTTGTCAACAAGGAAGTTTGCAAGGTCCTCCAGTGTCAGCACAGCCAATTCCCTCCCAACCTTTTCTTCCATTCTCAGGTAATCAGCTCCACTTACGTCGAACATGGTCGGTCGGAAGCTGTCATATTAGATTACGATCGGTGGCATTGTCAACCCGTTGAAAGAAGATTGCATGTTAGTAAAAATCGGTCTTGTTACCAATCGGAGAGACCTACAGATGGTAGGACCGCTCATGAGGATGCGGTTACACGAGGTGCTTAGTTCATCACCCTGGAAAACCGCTCCTTTGTCCGCCTGTCAGCATGTTGCGCATTGACACTCGCATTCAACAAGCTGTTCCGCCGCTCAAATCTGCCGCCCGATATTGTATTACCGTCCTTTTGTCGAATAAAACATGTAATCCGCTACGCGTTATAAACATGCGTCGCCCATGAGGGGCCCTAATGATAGCTGGGTTGGATTAGGGTGATTTATCTCGAGTATTTGTAAACGCGGATTACGGCCTTCTTTTCAAAACTTCTTGTTTGTATTGTCATTGTCGGCGACGACGGATGAGTGACAGGACTGGGGCGGCTTTTTGCATGAAACCAGATCGAAATGCCGCCTGACGACTATGAAATTAACGCCGCTACGATTCGCCTTTGTTGCCCGTCGAATGGTCGTCGATCTTTTAACTTGAAGAAATATCGCCCTATCAATCTTTTACTGCCTAATTGTGAAGGTTAGCTTATTTGTCTGCATCGACTCACTTCACTCAACAACAAAGAATCGTCCTCGGAAAATTATTCTTACAACAAAATGATTGATGCTCATCATGATTAATTATTATCATTAGTATCTCTGAGTACCTAACAAAAATAATGTGCAAAAGTAATAACTCTTTTCACGTCGTAAAATCTCGGTCGCTTTCTTCGCACACTGGCACCTACGCTTATCTACTCCTATGATTTATTTTACGATTGTGCAAATTGAAGATAAAGTCTGGCATAATTCAAGTAATAAAAATTTCGACGTCGGGTTTTAATTAAATACGTCTGTCACACGGACATGGTAAAAAACTTTCTTTTATCGGGGTAACTAATAAAAGTCTTAATATAACTCCATTTGTGTCAACTGATTTATGAGCCATAATTGCATGTGGTACCGCAATTCAGCCTCTGTCGCTCGAATTGCCGATTATAAGTTAGCTTGGTGCGTGAGTAAAATAAAATACATACATCATAATAATAATTCTTTTAATATATATCGCTCGAAATTGATCTAGAAGGCCGTGCTGAATACGAGAGGAGGGTGCATGTTTCACGTTATGTTCGATAAAGGGTGTCGAAGAACCCTCTTTGAATAAATTTATGAAGGGCATTATTATTTTTATTGTATTGCTAAATCAGCGGGTAGTTTTCAATCACCGTTAAAAGATGGATTTGAATACATATATTACACGTTATGTCAGGTTTGCCCACTTCGAGTTTTAAGTTTCAAAATTATGCTTTAATAACCAAAAGCTCGTAATGCATTATTTAAATTCTCTTTACGTCGCGAATACAAAACACGGTGGCTCCGCATCTGTTTATTGTTCCTTGTAAACACTTAGAAAACGCATTGTGTTAAGGACATATCTGCATTTAAATTGCCGTTACACGACCGCACGTCGTGACAAATACATCCAGGATTGCATCTTTGGTCGGGGTTAAAGGTTTGGGGCGTGTTTCGTGTAGGTGTGCTGCCCACACGCCTAAGCGTTTTGTTTACATAATAACAACATCTATATGCATATGCCCACCGTCTTTGCTCATAATTTTAAGTTCTGGATTAAGGAATATCACGCCGGGTTATCGCTTAATAATTTCGAACCCACGGGAAATTACGCACTGCTAAAATTTTCGTCAAAGAAATCGTGGTGGTCGCGTCAGCTTGTCGGAGCCAAAAGGCCGACAATAATTACTGGCGCTGCCACTCAAACCACACGCTAGTATTATATCGATTAGTCTATTAAACACTTAGCTCCATTTATCAAAGTCATGTCTACCCTGCCATTACTACCCGTCACCCCATATAATTCACCCTTAGAAAATCTCATTCCTGTATTTATGAGTTGCCCGATTCTGTTTACAAAACCGCACAAAATCATTATTTGATAATTAATGACAGTTGGTCACGACGAGCCAAAGAAATTTTGACGAATGGCCACAAGTTTTAACACGAGATTTATTACGCAAATTAGAACGATTAATTCAAAAATCTTTCTGCATTAATTTTACTCCTAAAACCAGAAAATCAATGTCGATTTTCCCTTCTACATGCATCACCATCTATGAAGCAAACAAAAAGCGAGCCAATCAGCGACGCATCCCTTCAGCATCGATGATATATTATGCATGTTTCCCGGACATAGGGTTAGTTCCGGTTTTGTAGTTTGTAAATTGATCCCGGCCTGATTTAGTGATTATAACGTGGACGCATTGCCTCCGTCTATTTTATATTAATAAATTCCATTATTTAAATGCAGTATATTGATGTGGTGATTCCAATGCAATCGCCGTAGTGGTTGAATGTCAAAAACACACCGATATAATGCAGCTTTGATGTGTGATAATTAATCGCGGTCATACCATCATATTTTCATTCTATCATCAAAGTCTGTCAATGCAGATTTTGATTAATCGGAAATGGATTCCAGACAAATTTGATGTTTAATATTTATATGTACCGAGAGAGCTGACATACCAGAAATCGCTGATAAATTTCACAATCGCCGAAGCCATGACTGTGCAGACCATGTCTACAATTTTTGTGAATTTTGACATGCCGGGGCAGCAAAACTTCAGCCCTTGATTGTTATTATTATTTATAAACTTTCAAGAATAAACGGAAACTAAAAATATATTTGAACATACAATTTGTTGAGTTCCCATTATTTTTTCCAATTTAAAGTAATGAATTACGAAAATAGTTCTCATAGTTTTAGGCAAACGATATAAAATTGCAAAAACTAGTATCGTATTTTTTGTTCCATTTTCTACTAAACACTATTTTTAGTTTATCGTGATTTTATAAACAGAGTGTATTAAAAATTAATTTATCCGGCGCGACGCGGCACATCAGATCGCTGCTTATTTAAAGTGCACGTTCTACATTTTTAGATAATTAATTTTTAATAAATACAATCTCTAATAACTAGAAATATTCGTTTTATAGGGTATGAACCGAAAATTACGATGGTACTTTGTGTAATTTATATCGCTTGGTCAAATGTTTCAAATTGTACTTTAAACAATTTATAAAGATAGTTTTAAAATAATCTCGATTCAATTCTACCCGATTCAGTGAATTTGAAATAAAATGTTCTTTGCATTTATTATTTTATTTTTATCCTTTGAACCATCAGTGGTTCATTAATCATCAGACATTATTTTTGTAAATCGACTTTGAGTAGATAGTGGTTCATTAATCATTAGACATTATTTTTGTAAATCGACTTTGAGTAGATACAGCATTTTAGATTTTATTTTGTTTATTGTTAACTATCTAGAGATTTACTGAATTTTTTATGTTTTTTATTATTTGTTCAAACCAAATTTCCTAGATTTTTCTCTCTATTCTCTTTTTTGGATTCTACAAATTTTATTGTTAGCTTGAAATCTGTGTTGTTTACAACTGTGATGTCTACATTTTCTAGCTTTTTCAAATTGCTTTTATTACTCGTTTTTTACATGTTTTTAATAGAATGAATAAATAAATCAGACGTGGAAAGAGGTTGAAAATAGAAACAAAAGGCCAATTTGGCTCAACGAGCACAGACTCCATCAACAGCCCCCATCGCCCTCATGCAATCAATGTTCATAATGATAGACATTGATGCCTGCCTATAATTTTCTGCGATGTTAAACATCCATAGATTAGGAATTTCGCAGTAATCCCGCAGAAAATTCGTGACTAGATAATGTCCATGTTCAGTGTCAAACTCAATTACGAAATAAAGTGATCGATATGAATGAGTGAATTCTCGGTACACCAAGGCAGTAATTTACCGGTATTTGCACGCTTACATTTTAGCTCCGAGATTTATAGAGAACAATATATCAACTCCAAGTACCAATTTACTGAGTTGTAAAGCACGACCCGATGTTATTAAAAGCTCTATACAATCAATAGCTCAAATGGCATCATTAATTTTCTTGCTTCGGTAAGTTCTTTACCAGCTGCATTGCAATACGGAACGCAAAGTGTCAGGGGGAAAATGAAATATGTGACTTTTGCTTTAGAGCTTCGAAGAATTATTAATACCTTCGAAAACACATTAATAATATTTACCAAACATAATAAAAGGATGATTCAACGCCTTTTTAATATTCACGAGCCACTGTCAACTTATAAAATTATAAAGCGAATTCATTAAAACCGGAATTTAGACCAAATGACAGCGTTGTAAGCAAATATTTTTTAATAATCCAGTATAGGTTATTAGTTTGAAATTTTAATGCATATGGATGGTATGTTATCCCAACCAGTATGAAATATCATATTACAATGAATATTAATTTAAAGCGGTAATGCAGGAAACACTACTGTACTTTGCATATAGATTATAAATTACAATAAATGTTATCAATAATTTTTAGTGCCACTGCCACTACTACCTGTACATTGTTGTTACAGGGATCTAAAATTTGCATTTTGTTGCTGCTAAATTAACAAACCAATAAATTACGGTAGGGGAAAGTTGTTTGAAAATGCGTCAATTATCTTAAAATTTTGTGCAGGTTTTCCCTAGATTTATTTTTCAGCATTGTTGATTTTTTATGACTCGGGGGAAGCTATAAATTGTTCGAAACATGGCCATGTCCTGTCGCCAAAATTAAAATTCAGTGCAATATTTCTCGAGTGATACATAATACTTTTTCAGTACCGACAATTGAAGCGATAATTCATTTGTGGAAAAGTTATCGTCCTTGCGAGCGTTGCATTTTCAAATTTTCTGCCACATAAACCGCATTAAGATTTAGATATGCTTTGCCGTCTACGGCGGAGCGAAAAGAAAGGAGACGTTAAATTATGGAGTGTAAAAATAAGCGATATGTGGCTGATCCTTTTATTGCCTTCGAGGCCGTAAATTATCCAGCTGAAACAAGCACGACGTGAAGAAAAGAAATACGCGCTGAAATACAAGGTGAAGTTGAAAATTGTGTTGGCACTTCGGTACCAAAATGGATTTTTATGGAACGCCTTAATGTCTTTATGTCCCTCTTGCTTTCTCATCATCGTAAATTTGTAAACAAGTCTTTAAGTAGCGCGTAATGGCGGCGAAGAGTTATGAGAAACACATGAGCGCTAATGACGAAATCATGCATGAATGTTTTACCAGAAGTACAAAACGGGTGATGTTGTTGATTTTCGCAGCTGTTGATAAGCCATCAGCAATTTGTTTTAATCTTTTCCTTACCCATCTTGGAGACGCGATAAAAATCGTGATAAAACGATTCAATTTTCGGCCTGCCAACTTGAATATAAAACTATGTAGGGACGGAAAAGATGAAAAAGTACGGTTATATGTGTGTCGGTGGGTATATTTTTTGCGGCCGATAATTTATCGCATCAAAATATTACACTATTATACCGAGCAGTTTACTTAAAGGCTGTGTCTTTATGAACTCGAGTAAACACTGACGTCGTTCATTTCGTATTCAAAATTTACAGCAGCAGCAAACGGGCTTGCAAATACATATCTCATAAACGTCACCAGCAGCCAGCTTATTTCCCGGTCCGGGCCATAAACATTGAGAAGCTGCCTTTTCTATGTAGCCAATATGATACCATATTTTATTTTGATGTGACGCGGCTTTGATTTAAAGATCCATAAAACCCGCCCCAATTTTATATCTTCCACTATGTAGAGAATTCACTGTCTACAAACAATAACCCAATACTGCTGCCCATTTCTCAAACGAGGCCACTTATTCCTTTGCACATATATTTTCCCAATTTTCATTTAACTTTCTGCAGACCTTGCAATTAATTAGCTTCTTGGAACACACCGAGTTATAATATTCACCACATTTACAGGATATTAAGACTCCTTCATCTACCATAAATATCTTACCCAAGAGGCAAGACCACGACAACACATTTCGTGTGCAATGAAATCTTGAATTTTGAAAAAAATTTTTGGAATGAAACGTCTATTTGAGAGCAAATTCAATGTTAATTTAACTTTTTTTCGAATTCAATTGTTAAATCAGAGCAATTCAAGCCTTTCATTATTGCCGAAGTTGCCACCAATGGTACTCCAAGACGTCACTACACAAACACCAAAAAAACAAGCTATTACCGGAAATGGTACAACGTAAAAACACGATCGTGTGCCCTTTAAAAGTTTGCGTAAATTCCAGTAGCATGTACGAGGAGTGTGGCAGGTGTTAAAGGGATGAGTCATTACGAAACGAGTTTCTTTCAGTATTAAAGAGGATAATTTAGAATGTTTTGAAATGACAAATTGTTGAACACCACTTTTGCTGATCTCCTTTGCGAGTCTCCACTTTTTCGAAAACGTACAAATTTAACACCTAACTAACCAAATGTTAAAATTGTTGAAAATTGAAAAGATAATCGATGTGTATGGAAATAATTAAAAAAAAATTTCTAGATAAGATGAAATTAAGATTGGAGATATATTTCAGTGGTGCAGAAATCCATAAATTCGAAACAATTAAAAAGGCAATCTCGTTATAATCCAATCATAGAAGACATAAAATAACGTAAATTTAATTTTTTGCAATCGATAAGCTCGTTGTTTCAGATCTCAAGGGAATTTCTTTAGATTGAATGCTTCGCTATACCATCAAATTGAATGAAGTTATGGATAGCCAGCTGGATTAATAAAAAGTAATTTTGTTTGGGATTTTTTAATACACTTTGCTTTCCTTTTTCGAGTGTTTTTATATTTTGTTCCCCAAATTTCTTTTAACGTCTATTTTTGCTTTTCTGATCTCGGAATTTATAAAGCCTTTTCGTCGCATCCTTTTTGGGTTTTGTAGCAACTGAAGTTGGCCCATCAGAATAATTGTGCTTTTACCGTCCATAATCATGTTCTGGCTAAGCCATCAAACAACGCTAGCTGCTAGTTCCATTACAAAGTTTTCATTTGAGCATAACCCGAGTCAACACATATAACTTTATGAGTGTAGCTTTCAGAAAAATATGGTATAAATTCTCCTGGTGTGGCACAGAATGTATCTCTTCGCCTCTTCCAGATCGTCTGCTTCAGTGTTATCCAGAGGCGTTTTTGCATCTCGCCCAAGAAATGATTTACATTTTCTATCGCTGTGAAAAGTGGCACATAAATTGCACAGATGTCCCGTCAAATGGCCTGTATATCTTGCATCCCTTGCCCCCAGCAAGTGTGTTGGTTATACGAAACCGTTCATCATAAACGACTGAAGCGCCCTCCGCTGACGGACATCGTTAAGGGAGGGTTGTGTGCTGATAAAAGCGGTCATAAATCTACGACGCATTAAAGTGCTTTATATATATCTGCACACGATTTCTATGCCTGAAACCGATCATATCGTAGCAAGCGATTCAGTGAGCACGTCACATCCGATGGCCGAGTTCATATGTTAACATTGAGTCGTTCCGGCAGGTAGAGGGCATTATTGAATTTGTTCCAGGTCGACGGGTTTAATAAGCCCACAGCTTTGCCAATCGAAATACATCAGCGATGACTAGCTCGGGTTGTTTCTGTGACCGCCGACATCACACCGTTGACTGCATGGTCTTTGCTGTTTGACAATAAAGGGGTCCACCAATAGAATTAATTATACCACCAGTGCCATAAGCGCCTGCTGATTTTCATTCACAGCTTTGCCGGATTCCGGAGTAATAAGCTTCGGAATGAACAATCGACAAGGGTTTACATGGCTCCATTTGACACGTTTCGCTGTGATAATGAAGGGGGCAAATTTCGAATTGTCAATCACTCTTGAGTTGGTAATAATTATATAGAATTTAAGGGTCTACGAGCCTGCCCGAAAATTTCTGTTTGAAAAGTATGCAACTTTAACAACACCTTTGATTGACAGCTGCCAAAAGGGATTACCGAGGATTTGGTAATGAGGGGATCATAAACTTTATGGAAACGGTCGCTTGACCTGCACATTTCCTAAGAAACCCAGCGGTTGGAACAATAAATTCGTGTTGGACCAAAGATGAGTTTAAATATCAGGATTTGAGTTTCTCTGCGTTTTGAGCCCGTGAAATTTCTGGTTCTAGTAGGTAAAAATTTTACGGGCGTAATTTTTTTTTTCAATTAATGGAAAATGTGTGTATAAAATCCGCAAATTTCCAGTTTCCATAGTACGTAATGGCAAAATGTTTTTTAATTGAAAAATGTAATTTTCGTAAATGTAGTCCGAAATTTTTCCTCACTGGTCGCCGGGGAAAATTTAAAATTACTTATTATTTTATTATTTTTATTTGAGAAAAACGCATTTAATTTTTTTTAACCAAACCTTTTACCTGACACATGAGTTTTTGGGCCTTTTTTACTTTGTTGTTTTCTGTGATTTAAAAATTAACTCTTCATAATAATACATCCCGATAATCAATAAAAATAGTTCCCTAATTCATTTTTAACAATTTTAACATTTTAAATTATCATAGTTTCTATATTGGTTAATATTTTTTAAGTCAGAACCACACAGGAAAAGCAAAATTGTCGTTTATTGTTATTATGCAAAAAACTATTTTTTAAAAACCTGTATCCACTTGTGTCTTTAATTGTACGAATTTTACATAAAAATCCTCATCTCTAATAAGCTACCTGCTACCGGTGGATTTTACACTTAACCAATAAGACAATTTGCTTTCAAAAATGTTTTGCTTTAAAAAATCCCGAGATTAACACCATAATTTCCATTTCAAGAAAATATTGCAAATCCCTAAACTCCAATCATCCAAAAGCAATTAAAAACGAATTTGAGTTTCTTAGCTTACCTACTTAGAAAAAGACATTTAGAGGGTGATAGCCCCACTTCTTTATCCTACTACAACAACAAATAAAGGGATGAAAGCCCTATGTATAAATATCTTGAAAAAAAATATTTAAATTCT
Organism: Gnatocerus cornutus; assembly: GCA_029298725.1. Classification (NCBI taxonomy): domain Eukaryota; kingdom Metazoa; phylum Arthropoda; class Insecta; order Coleoptera; family Tenebrionidae; genus Gnatocerus; species Gnatocerus cornutus. The sequence goes on from CM055514.1 coordinate 6,699,473, forward strand.
TTCAGTCTGTGAACACTTGTGTTTTTGACTGTGCTCGACTTCTGAATCAATTTACTTTTCTAAATCTCTTTAGTGAGTTTTTTTGTTCAAAGTGGGTGAGTTGCTTGTATCAGAATTGCTGTTTATTACAGATATAGAGAGTGTTTATCGTTACTGGCAAATTTTTGTTCTTTAGATTAGATTATTATTTGCTTTTAATTATTTTATTTTACAATGGCGAACGGTTCAATAAATCATGTAAGCACATCAGTTAAACGAAAAAGTAGAAAGCAAATTGCGAAGCGGTTATGGAAAAATGTTAGAAAGAGTTCCAAAAGTGAAAATGTAAATAGCGGTTTTGAGTCAGAGTTATCGGACGATGTCTTTGAAATAGAAAATGTTTCCAATAATACAAATTTTTCTCTCAGTGGTCGTAGAATTGTAGATATAAATCATTTGTTTAATACTATAAAAAATTTAAAACACGATCAATTTAATTGCAATTTTCAGAACTTTGATATAATTGCGGAAAAACGAATAGGTTTAAAAAGTATATTTACGTATAAGTGTAACATGTGTAGAATTGTAGATACTTTCAGTTCAGAACCAGAAAATGCTAGATGTGAAATTAATGAATCAATTGTTTGCGGAAATGTTGCTGTAGGTGGGGGTCATGCGCAATTAACTGAATTTTGTGCCGCTTTAGATATTCCACAAATGAGTTCTAAAAAATACGTTAACACGGAAAGAAAAGTTTTTGAAAAAACGCAAACATTGGCTATTGATGAAATGCTATCTGCTGGACAAGAAGAAAGTAAATTAGCGGTGGAATTAGGTGATATTGATGCTGATGGGGTACCTTTTATTACTGTAATTGTTGATGGAGCATGGTCCAAGCGTTCTTATAAGTCTAATTATAATGCTTTATCGGGAGTTGGATGTGTAATCGGTGCGAGAACCAAAAAAATTTTATATGTGGCTGTTAAAAATAAATTATGCAAGTTTTGTAAACGATTCAAGACTGATAAGAAATCAGTGCCCCGCCATAAATGTTTTGCAAATTGGAAAAAATCATCCACATCAATGGAGGCAGGTGTTATTTTAGAGGCTTTTAAAAAGTCTGTTCAGATGCATAATTTAAGATTTAAATTTATTATCGGTGATGGAGACAGTAGTGTGTATAAGAAAATTCAAGCATATGGACCATATGGACCAACATATTTTATTCAAAAAATTGAGTGTAGAAATCATGTTTTAAGAAATTATTGTACAAAATTGCGCAAAATTTTAAAAATTCCCAGAACAGACCTTCAAGTTAGAAAATTTTTGCGAACAAATATACTTAAATTTAGAACAGCTGTAGTAAGTGCGATTAGATACAGAAAAAATGAAAATTTGCCATTCTCAGAAAAAATCGAAAATTTAAAACGAGACATTCACAATGGACCTGCTCATATATTCGGTGATCACAGTAAATGCGCAACTTATTTTTGTAATAAAGTTGGAAATACCACAAATTTGATTGAGTATAATAATTTTAAAAATAGTTCTCTCTACGATATATTTTTACCTGCATTAAATAGAGTCGCGAATTTGTCAGTTAGTTTACATTACGACGTGGCTAATAACATAGTGGAATGTTTCAATTCTGTCGTTAATAAATTTGTAGGTGGGAAACGAATTAACTTTTCTCTTGCCGGGTCTTACCAAGGGAGATGTTATGCGGCAGCATTGAATTTTAATAGTGATCATACTTTTGTATATAAATTTTTAAAAAACAATTTTAAAGAAAGAGTTATAAATTATGTTCGTTCAAATGTCCGGATTGTCATTTCTAAAATAAAGTAGTTTTATAGTTAGAGTCAAAATAGTGCAGTAGGCCTATTGGGGAGAGCACTTAAAAAAAACGCGCCGTCTCTGTGTACACCAAGGGTGATGTGGAAAACAGTGAATTATATTACAGTTTAAAAATATTATTTCTCAATACACTTGCTACAAGTACCTTCGATGTTTGTTGCCGAGAGCGATCAGTTGGGTCTTTACCTACTTTTACCCGACAGCAGTTTATTACAATTGGGCGGAACGTCAGTGACCCCCTAGTGAGCGGTCGTAAATCATGAGATTTGAATAAGATAATTTGCGTTAGTTGTACTGTTGGTTGCCTATTTTTGATTTGTTTTTTTATTAATAACTTCAAAATTATAGCATAATGACAAAAACAAAAATGTCACCTCCATAGAGGTTTTAATTCTCCACATGTTGGTATTTTTTTTAACTTCGTAGGTTGCTTTATATTCCTTAAAAACGAAAAATGGGAATTTCAGTTTTTAATTAATTAAAGTCAAATTTTTCATTTTTTTCAAAATTCGAAGATGTCACCTCCATAGCTCTACCTGAGACGCATACATACAGAGGTCGAGCGATTTTTCAAAGTCCAAAATGCGCTTCAAAAACGAAAAATCGTAAGCCATATACCGGGTATAGCGTAGCGTAGACCCTTAAGATTATTTTCTTTGGCCCAGTTCCCAAAGAGAGTTTTTTTTGTTAATCCGCGTCGATGACGCAGCAGACAACATCTCTGTTTGATGCTAATTAAAAACAGTGCTATAATTCAGTGATTGCATTAAGCTGTCCCACATAACACATTTGTTTCATTCGGCCGTAAAAACTGAACGAAGCGGGTGGCAGTAAATGTCAGGAGCACATTCAAGTTAAAAATTAAAACCCTGGCTGGTACTCTGATTTCTCGGCCATTTACTGGCTGAATAACGGCAACGACGCGTCCCTCTCCACTAAATGAAGATATACAAGCACAGTTGCTTCCACCACATGTGGAAATATTTAATTTGTGTTTGGGTAAATGTCACGAAAATATTTGAAGTTATAACCGTGTGTCTCTCTGTATGTATGCTTAAAATGCCCTACATTTTACGGCCTGCATGAACATCGCGGCCGTAAATTACTTTATAAAATGCGCGTTATTATGTCCCTGTTTATTGGCTTATATTTTATCCATTATACGGACTGCTACTAAAATTTAAAGAGTCTTCTTTCCTGCTTCGCTCTTTATGCGCCCACATTTTATTTTTTCCCCAAATCCTGCTACGCGTAATACATAGTCTACGTCAAGTAATAAAGCAGCTGCAAACGACGGCACTGGATCATTTTCAAATTTTACGCCATAAACCAAAGTCGGGGGCGACCTCACTTTACGCTCTTTGCAAAATTGACATATTTTTCACCCTCGACAAAATTAAGCATCTACGGTATACAATGTTGCGGTATAATTCAAGTTAATGTTAAGTTGACATTTTCAAATAGGGGTTGTTTTATAGCTCCGCTCTACTGTCTACAGTTGACAACGAAAGTCTTCACACCTTTTTGGAGTTCAATCTGCTTCGAATACATAGTTTTCAACTGACCACTGACTACTTCTTTTCTTGGTCATCTTGTCAATGTGAAAGAAAACTTTTCTACATTTGGTCTCATAACCAAACCACGTTTTCTCATGCAAAACCTTTTTATTTTCACCTATACATATCTAAATATTTACTTTTTTATTAGACCCATATAACAGACCGTATAACAGGTTTGAAGGCCGAAAATATGATCTAATCTCAATATTTCAGTTTGAAAGCTATTTTAAGACCAAACTAATGATTTCCTTTTAATTTTTTGTTTGTCAATTTATTTCGTTTAGCGTCTGTCAACGGCCATCATAAATAGCAGACCTTGTTATATCCTTTTGACAAGTGTCCATTACAATTATTATTTGAAATACGTTTCATGATAATGCCTACTGCCGATTAGCTATATACCCACGTATATTACAAGGGGTACGTCACGTGTTGAGGGGCATTCAATACCCTTTTTCACAATGAGATTCTGTCGGTTCTCATCGCGCACTTTCATTATACAGCTTGACGGTGTGAAGTGGCCTCAGACGTGTCTCCGCACAGCAAAGACCCCTTTCCAGTTAATGGATATGCTTTTTTGAATGCCTTATTAAAATTTCCGAGCAGCTGGAGATGAATGACATGCAAATTGGTCCCATTTCATCGCTCTTCGATCTATTCAGGCGCAATTGTCGGGGAACCATTGCGGTCTCTGATACTCGGCGTGTTTTTACGTGTTTGAAATGATGATATTTCTGGGGATAAAGGTTGAGGTTATGAAAAGCCGGAATGTTGAAATATTTTTATGAAATATTTTTGGTATAATAGTGTTTTTATTGAAGTTTCGGCCTCGTACAACTATATGAAAGCAATAATGTAAGTTATTCCATAAAATTTTAGTACAGATTGTTACCCAATTCTTTGGAGAAGCTTTCCATAAAATCTGGTTTATTAAATAATGATTTGCTTTGGGATTTAATAATACATCATCTTTTGGAATCTTACAATAGTAAAAGTTATGGTTATGGTTGGTATATTTCTCACACGAAGTCTTTACAAATTATATAATTCTTGTTACTGTCGTTTTATACCATTTCAAATCTTATTATTGAAGTCGAATAATTTATAATTTCAACATTAAATTCCTTTCACATTTCGCATCAGGTTCATTAATTTTCCGTCTTGCATTTCAAACTAGTCTGCTCGATTTCCATTATCATGAGCATGTGATTATTTACAAATATGTGAAGGAATGACTGATTATGATTAATGTTGACAATAATCTTGAGTGATTGGTGAACGGTCAGCATGAACACAACAATGTCCTTTACCTTGTTTATTGAACAGTAGGGGCGATGATGTTTTATTAATGAAAAGATTCTTTCAACGATAAAGTTAACACAAAAGAATTACTTTACTCGATGTAAATTAATTGGTTGTGCACAGTTTACAAAACAAACCAATCAATTGTGTTGGTCTATGAAGTCTTATTTAAATATTTTTGAAATAAAACCTAATAAAACTGTCAAAATGATCGATCGGTAATGAAAACTAACTTTATGTTATTACGTCACACAAAAATTGATTAATCTGATTTTATAGATGATCCATGCTAATTTATTAGACAATGTAATGCGATGCGGAAACTATTATCTGTCATTAAATACTAAACACATTTATCGTTCCAGGGATTATAATAATAAATAACCGACTTCACACGCAACAAGCGAAACGCATTAAGAATTTTTCGTTTTTTGGATCAGATTGTGAGTGTCTATTAAATGATAACATTTTACAAACATCACGAACGACGTTTTACTGAACATCGATAGAAAGCGTCGAAAACTCGGCAAACAAATTATTTTCGCATAGAACATGTTTAACATATTTCCGATAATTGCAGCTCTTAAACGCGGTGTTAATTAACTGTCGATAATGAAGTTAAGAATTTAAATAAATTCTAGTTGTCAAGAAAACTCCGGGTGTAGCGAATTGCAGTGGTTGTGCTCGTATAGCACAAGAAATACGTCGAATTCCCTGCAATACAGTCTCATTACCGACAGACAACCAATTTGAATTCGATAGATTGCAGAAGCTATCAGATTTTCAGATAACAATGATCCACACGGAGCGACTTCACTGGAACATCGAAAAGACTTTATTCGGACATGTCGCTGTTATCGTTTCCGTACAGTGTATTTCCGACAGAACTGTCAATGTTTGTCCTCATTCTGGATAATTTATTGGTGACAGGCTAATTATAAATTCAAAGCTCACAGTAAATCATATTTGTGGTGTCATCTGTATTTACTTGGAAATTCGCTTTAGTGTAATTGTAATGTCCAATGATTATTTTCTAAAAATAATATTCTGTACATAATCCATTCACAAAACATAAAAGTTACTAGGGTTGGCGATAAAAAATAACCCTAAACGGAACAGTTGGTGAGATTGGTAACCAAATGGACATTTGACAATGATAATGCCAAAATTTCAAAATGAAATGTTTAATTTCGAATCACTCTGGCATGAAAGCGTAAGAAATAAATAATTTCTGCATTGGGAAGTGTTTATACCAAAGTTGTATTTTATTGGTATAACGCGGGGTCCTAATTCTACGTTTACCGGAGAATTAGGTAGTTTTTGTTGAAGTACTTGTGGAATGAATAAAACACTGTGTAAATTTAACTAACAATGTATATTAATAATGTAAACGGTAAATTGAGTGAGGTATTACAAGAATTGATGATTATTAAACGGTGATTGAATTCGAACTTACAACTATTCAGAAAAATCTTAGAATGAAGTACAAGAAGAGAGGGTAGTTTTATGTAGATGTGATTGGTAGGAAGTGAAGAAGTGGGAATCAGTAGCAAGCAGGTGGCGAACTAAGGGTTCGGGAATGTTCATGCTTATTACTAGTAATTATAGAAGTATTAATATGGTCAGACCAACAGGATGTAAAAAGTAATAAAATCAGAGTTGGGGACCAAGACAGGGATGCAGTTTAGACGAGAAGAAATAGTGCATGTAACAGCGAAATATTAAGAATTACAGACGAGTTTGATTAGAGTCGCAACAGGAAGTTTCAACTAGACACTAAGAAGTTCTCTAAGATAAACTAAAATTAAACTAACTGAACTGACATTGACAACAAACTTCAAAGTACAGTCCCATGAAATGATGATTGAAAATTACACTCTGATTTTACAGAAATCAAAGGTAACTTGATTTTTATGTTTTGTGTATGGATATTAGGTATATTTGTATATACAGGTGTCCCAGAACGCCCACACTTCCTTTGAATGAAAAATTCTTCTTCAAAAGCATTTATATTATTCAAGTTACAAGCATTTTAAATTAAGCAATCACAGTGCATCTGCATATAAGCACTCGCGGCCAAAAGTCAATTGATTGTCATAAAGTGTAAAGCCCTTTTGATGTGTTTTATTAATACTGTCACTTTTGACAAAATTGATTAAAATTTGCACTTCAAATTGGCAATAATGCATAGTTTACACTAAAATTTTCAAAATGTCAGTAAAATGTCCAAAATAATTTAAAAATAATACAAAATTTATCTCAGTTTTTGATGGAGAATTTCCTGGGTCATGAGCTCTGAGACACCCTGTATACGTTCATACATAGATTATTTTAAATAATCGACGAAAACCAACCGCAGAGTACAATAAAATTGACAGAAATAAACGAATCTTCTGGGCTTTCGCATTCTTAGATTTACAAATTTATGGATTCTTGTTTTTATGGTTTTTAGGTCTTTTGGCTTTCGAATTTTAAGATTATTTTGTGAAAACTTGGATTTGGGTCCTTGGTTCTCAGATTTTCAGACACTTTTTAGATTTTTTAGCTTCTTCTCCTCCACCACTCCTTCTTAAGCTTCGGAATCCATCAAGTACATATATGTATATTCAGCCAAAGTTTATTGATAAAATTAAAATAAAAAAACTGAAAAGCTTAGCAGTGGAAACCTAAATATCTATATGAATCTGAATACAGTAAAACCTCGATTATTCGTGCTTCTCGGGACCGGAGCTTGCACGGATAATCGAGTTGTTAAATAAACATACTTTTTAAAGCAACAGAATTATTTAGAACTTTCTTTTCTTCAAAATATGTAAAAACTTTAACAAAATTTATCAACGTCTTCACAACAATTTTAAATTCTGAAAGAAAATTAAAACAATCAACTTTTATCAGGCATATAACATAAAAGTAACTATTTTGTAGTAAAAAAATCTGGTACTTTCATTTATTTCTTCTCTGGTCCCAAAATTTTCTCTCCCACTTGAATTTTCAGTTTTCTTTACTATGAAGGTTTTCATTGCAAAAGAATTTATTTCAAGAATTTTTGTCTTGTTTGCGAACACTACTATTCAATGACAAAAATTGTAACTTATAATTTTGTTTTTCGCTCTTTATACTGGCTTAAATTAAAATACACCAACTGTAACTCGTGAAATTTCGAATTTTAAGTTTTTTAACATTGGAAGCAAAAGTTCGAAGTTGTTGGTCTTCGATTTATGTGTTTTTTGTATTCGATTTGATTGAACGAATACATTTGCACGGATAATCCGCACCCGAATAATCGAGGTTCTACTGTATTGAGAACTGAGAAAGTCCAAGAACAAGTGTGTAACTTGTATGATTTTCGGACCAAAAGTACCGTTTTTAGTGCCTAATAAGCAGAAGAATAAAATGTCAAAAGTGTCAAGTAGATCACTAAATCTGATGTTTGGAGAAAAAGAACATTTTCTTTTTTCTATTTAAATCCGGATATTTGAAAAAGCAAAAGAAGACAGCGAACTAAAAATAAATTACCTGATGAAAGCCACGTTATTTGTGCAAAATTCAAATCTCTACAGCTCAATAACTTAAAGAAATGACTGCGTCAAGTATAAGGTTCTGAAAACAAGAAGTAAAACCGATTTTTCTGTGAACTTTAAAGTTTAGTGGTGGAGAGTTTATCCGACTGCTTCCTGTATAGGCAGCGATAAAAACAAGGCACGAAATCTATCGAAGACCTGCAGTTGCACCGCCCTTTCCGCGACAATGGCAAACGTCTTGTTTTCTGGAAATTGAAAGGGTTCTTCGATAGCGTCGTAACCAGACGTTGACGTCGTCGATGAATAATGCAGAGCCCGTCGATTCGCAGTCAAAGCGCGGTCCGGGAGTGCTTTGCCGAGAGAGCGAATTCGTTTCGCAAAGGCCATAAATCGCCTCGGCCAACATAAACTCCAATATTGGCAGCGTTGGACGATGTTTCAGGCGAAACACCCCAAAGTGCAGAGGTGGTTTTCCACATTTGTTCGGCCATTAATCGGACGACGCACGAGATCGGTGATTTATCTCGGCTGTCACGACCGGAAGCAACCCCGTGCTCTACAAGCGATCCCCACTAATCTCCCGCCACGTCTTCGCGACTTCCCGCCATACATCACTCTTATCGGCCGCTAATCCTCAGGGACCACGTAATGTATTCTTGCACAACAGTGCACTGTTAAATAATTAAATCAATTTAACTCAAGACTTTACACAGACGGGGACAGGGCAAACATGAAACTGCTACGAATTAGCCTCGCGAGCGACGATTTGTTTTAACAGCGGTTGTTGGTTCAGACAAATTAAGCAACAATACAACGGTGTGTACACCCTACAACTCTGTTTACCTGTTAACAAGACGGTTAGCACGGGATATATGTGTAGTTTATCTAATTACACTTGCACCACACCACGCACTGTCATTGGGCGAAAAGTTAACACTCGGTTTAGATTTAACAGCGACATTAAGCTAGAACTAGAACTTGTTTTTACAACTTCTTCTTACAGCCCTGCAGATAAAACTTAACATTTTTTGTTACAGATTTCAATACCTAGAAGAAAGTGCTGCCTCTAGGAACTCAAAATGAAGGAGACAATTGAAGACAATTAGGTACTATCCAAGTGACCATTTCTCCTCTAAATGTCTGCCGAAAGTGTTGACCTCGCGCCGTCCTTGTTATGTTTCAGTCTCCCATCGCTGTTTTAATTTCGATCAAAGAAGCAATTATTTCCTAAATAGGCGATGACACGAGGCAGGTTTTTAAGCGACACCGTTTCTGTTGGACATGACCTGTACGCGAATCGGATACAGATTCCCTGATTACCGAGCAGCGTTAATTCATGGCGCGCATCCACTCTTCAACAAAGGTCGCTTTGTGACATGGCAATCCATCAATCAAAGAATAAAGGCGAGCCGCTCGATGTAATTATATCTGGACAGCAGCACCGACTGAGCTACTTGTTACAAGTCGACCACCGTTACTTGTTATACCAACTGGCTGCCGCGCCTTCATCGTAATTGTGAGTGGTAATGGACAACGTTCTGTTTTTATGAGTCTTCTTATGCGTCATCAGATTCACTGGATGACATATTTCAGAAAGCCAGGAGGGACATAATGTGATAAATAGCGGAGCTACAAGCGAGGTGGAAATTAGAATTTTGACTGTGGTCACTTGTAGAGAAACGAAAAAAACTAGCAATGAGCGGAAAAGGAAGCTATAAAACCATAGAGTATAAGGTTGAAGCTAGAAATACCCATTCTTTAATGCCGATCATAAAATGATTGAATACTTCCAATATTGTTTTTTAGTATATCCTTCAGCTAAGTAGTTTTGGCTCATTGACGTAATGACCAAATAAAAAATCGATTAAACGAATATATAAAAAGATAAATGCTTCATTAATGAACCGTAAAATTTAATAGTCAGCACGGTAAGAAACAAGTTCAAATTTTCTTGCAGTAGATAATGCAAAAGTGTTGTATTTTATTTTTATTTGTGGCATAAAGCGTTTACGAGTGTGACTTGATGACACCAACAACCGTATTAACACTCTGATATTAACATAATACAATTTTCAGTGGTTCCCCAGTTGACACGATATTACAAAATTAAAAAATATGTTTATAGTTGGAGTTATTATGACCATTATAAAATTTACGATTATTCGAGTCCATTAAGCTTTCCATAATAAAAGTCAAAGTGGAGTTGTTTACGAGCGCTGTCCATCACATACGATAGGAAACAGTGGGATTAGTGGACAAACGCTACTTTCTATGGTAGTCACTACTTTATCTCCGTATAAATTCAGACCATAAAACAAAGATACATACTGATTACTGATTAAAACCTGGCCGCTACATGCGAGCGGACGCTAACAGTTTATGACCGTCGTAAATGCCATAAACACTACGACATTCCGGCTGTATTCCGTACATGCACGGGTCATAAAACATACCGGCGATCTCGGCCATACCGGCGATCAGCCAATCGGGAGGAATTGATATGAGATGCAGGCTTTGCGGCTCCTTAACAAGACTAGGATAATCTACATTAAAATAACATACTTAATAGTGGCTAGCTACAACCGAATTAATATGTGTTGAAGCATTAAAGCTGTCGATTTTATGGTGTATAACATTTTAACTTCCATATTTAAAGTACCGTATGGTCAGCTTCTAGTCACATGCAGTTATCTTATGATAAGTTTTACAACTGGTCTTTTCACGCAAGCTGAGGAAACACGAAGTGAAGAAAGAACCAGAATTGTCAAAACGGGCACAATTTGATAGTATGTTGTATTGTTATAGTCAAAAAGCTCTTTCCTTGATTCTGAAATAAGCTTCTTTAGGATGTTTGGCTTGCTATTTAGCTCTGGTCTTCAAATCTCCCATTAACATGGGCTCTTCCACCAATTTTGCATCACCTATTACCTTTGCGTTTCAAATCTAAAGGCTAAAGATTAAAAAGGTTTAAAAAGACAGCCCCCTTAGTATCTAAAGTATTTGTTATACTGGCAAAACCGTGTCTTACACATTGCTTTCTTCTGATTTAGGTAGGAAGGTACGTTCTTCAAAAATTATTTATTCTCTCTCAAGATGACAGATTTTACAAAATGCCTAGAATAACTGCTAAGTCAGGTATAGACTGGAGAGTAACTCGCGACACTTCTGGCGCGAGTTCTTGCTTACGTGTTTAGACTGTCATACTGCAAGTTTCTGTCGCGAGGATCTGGCGAGTTCTGTCTTTTGCAATTTCTCACAGACCTGTTTACATGCAACAAGGATATCTCATAATTCTTAATATTGAATTTAGTTTACTACCCTGGGCAACATGGCTACTACAGTAGTACTAAATTTTATCACAAAAAATTTGATTGTGTTGGGTTTGAAAGTGGATAATAATCGAAGAGAAATTATGAGAGAATGCGATAAATTGACACAAGAATTTTGATTTTTATTCCTTTTAGTAGGCGCCATTAACATTCCACAGATATGGATTTTTTTCATAAAGAAAAATTAAAGTTTTTACATCGTCTGCACTTCATGATTTGTTGTCCGTTTCCAAAACCTCTATGGTGTGGGGACTGAATTTGCAGGATTGACATGCATCCATATCTAAATCATTTAGCAGTGTTTCGAGAACTTGGGCAAGGTCAAAATTGCTTGTATCCACTGGAGAGAGAATCGCTGTCGCCAGAACTTCCGCAAGTTCCAGAGAGTCAACTTACAGTGGTAGGAACACTTGGAACATCACTGTCGGACAATAATAACTCACGCGAGGTTCCGACTTAATGTGATCTAAATATTAATTTGGCAATGATAAAACAAGACAAACCAAATTTGGATTAAAATAAGTTTTGAGGAAGTCGATGCAAGCCCATCATAAAGTTTATGGAACCCAATACAGAATTTCTGTACTTTGAGATCCAGAATCTCGACGATTTTGAAGGAACAAAAAAAGTTTGAAAATTGTACTAATTCCAAATGTTAGAAGCTCTTCAATTTCCCTGGAATAAAAACAGGTTGGCTCCATGTCTGCCGATTTGAAACATCGGGCAAGAACATACCAATGGCTAGCAAATCTACAAAAACTGCATGCATTCTACGGACGTTTGTCCTTGTCTTTGACACTGTCTTGTAAAAAGAAAAGTTTGTTTTGTTTATTGTAGTTTGGAAGGTATTAGAATGTTATAATCATAATTGTATGTAAAGTATCAGCCGTTTATCTTTGTTGTTTGGTCGTAATATGATGGCTTCTGTGGCACAATGGGCAACGAAGCATTAAACCATTCAAGTTTGTTAATAAGCTGATGGCTCAAGTTAAGCGCGTTTGGGGGCGTATATTGAAGCCATAACTCAGCATCACGACCGCCTTATACGTGTCACCTAATCAAATTTACTGGTGTCTAGTCCTGTTTTGTCAGCGGCTTGCTTGTCTTGCGTCTCTAGATACACACATCCTATAATATGTGTATATAACGGGCGAGTCGTGCGCTAATTTGTCTGTCGACTCAAGCCGTATTTCTTTATTTAGGCCGCCATTTGACTCTCACCTCCGGACCATTACTCGGGCCTCACCGACGATGTCAGCCGCCTCCCTGATGCGTTGCGGCAATTTGGTGCCTCGTTCCGACACCTCCGTAACAGCCGGGAGTGCTTCCGACTTCGACCCTGACAGCTTTACGACTGCAGGAGCGCACATACAACATTTCTCTTCATCAACACGTTTTATATATATGGTACGGAACCGCTGAGTGCACACGTTAATCTACGTATCATAAACTAATTCTCGCGGATAAATTCCTCGAGAGAAAAGAGGAGACGGAATGAAGACAAACGTGAGTTAATTGCTGGTGTTATGGCGGCGGTTATGTTATTATCAAATAACCAACATTCTTTGTAATCAACACAGTTCAGTGAATCGTGTCTACTAAGAAGTGGATGGTGATAATATTAATGCTGGCCCATGAGTGACGTGCATAATGCATAGAATATGCATTTCAAATAGGAGACTTTGTAATCAAATCATTTCAATTCAAAACGTGTCGCATTTGCTTCCACAGGCCCAGTGCTTGTTACTGTTGTTAAGTAAATAATGGGCGTATAAATTGATCGGCATGGGTGGCAATGTTATGACAATAGATGCATTTATATATTTTGCTGTCAAGCTCGAAATGTGCCGCGGTTGTTAAAGCGAAACCTGCACACACATATTCATCACTACAAAATTTTCAATTGTCACAACCCAAAGTGGTCAATAAATATTTGTTCGGGAAATATTTTTAGATAATGATATTGCTTTTTTATGTTCAAACAAAGTTACGTGATAAGAAAACATATTCTCTTCGGAAAAAAAAAACCTCCAAATTTCATTTAAATATTCTTCCAGAAACCAAAAGTCTTAAGATTCTCCTCATTTTTCAGGGTTTTGGCTCATACTTTTTTAGATTTACAAATTCGCAGGTTTTAGAGAATGACTTGAGAACCAAAAGTCTGTTTCAGAATTTAAAAACCAGAATCAAGATAAGTATTTGCTGAGTTTTATCGCTAAATCAGAAAAAATTCCAAGTAAACAATTTCTTGATTACCACACCACTGGTTGGTCGCCCGAGAAGTGTGTAATTCTTGCGTGAAGGTAGTTGAGGAATGTTGTAAAAAAGACAATTTTTGAACCCAGCAATGTTAAAGATTCTTATTGAGTGTCCCATTAAAAAATACAGTACATCAGCAGTGGCTGCAATTAAAATTTCATTAAAATGCTTTCAGTGATAATTTACGACACGCCGGAAATCTGCATGTTTAATTGGTTTTATTTAACGGCGCGGTTTAATTATCGACATTACTCGGTAATTTCGGTGTAATTGAGCGTAATAAGTCGATCCCGGTCTTAGTGTATTATGTATTTCTAGAGCGGCGCCATAAAAAAATGTTGCCTCGTTCGCGGCAATTTTCTTCAATAAATCAACGCTGTGTGCCTGTTTTCAATTAAAATAAGCAGGATAAATCGGGAGATCGAACGCGATAGCGGCCGAACATGACAATAAAACGGCGCGACTTTGCCGGCAATTGGAAATAAATTGCAGTTTTAATTATAGGATACATGTAGTATTTTACGTGAACGTGATTGGTGGAAATAATGAAGCCACTAATCATTCCCGTTTGATGGCGATTAAACCAGCTCATTTCTGTAATTGCCTCATAAACATGCCAATTCTCGAGTTTCTAGTGCTCACGTCGTTCCGCAAAAACCTTCGTGATTTGCCGCAATTACTCAATAACACCATTATTATATTTAATTTTGACGGGTTGGCCGAACGTTGATGGGCGCTGCATGAACATTATGCCTCCATTAATCGCTGTAAATTTAAATGAACGGAAGAAAAAATTACAATGGTACAGCACCATCGTGTAAATGTCATTTTCGCGTCACCGGATTAGATTACAAGTGACTTTAATATTAATTGCGTGGTTGTAAGTAAATTATGGGCCGTATTATGTTTACGGTTAATGCGGCTTTATGGAGCCATCAATATTCTTTTAAATTACCAGTTTATACAACTTTCAAGTTATTCTCAGGTGTAACTGCACAATGCACGCTCGCTGATGTAAATATTAGAGTTAATAGAACATTAATATCTTTATATTCAGAGCGAACAGCTATTTATTACTGTCACAATCACCTTTGAAATTATAAGCGTAAATTATCTAATTTATGTTTCATTTTTAAGACATATTTTGGTAATTTAAAACTTAAAAAAGAAGGAATTCTCAAAAGCTAGCAAAATATTCCACAGTGGTGTCATACTAATTTGTGTTCAGTTTGTCTCTTTAATTTAATTTAGTTTAATTTAATTTAATTTAATTTAGCCTTCTACAATTATTATTTACTTTCTGCTTATCTAGCTTATGTATATTAAATTTGTATTCAGTTTATTAATAAACATAATCCTACTCACTTTAATATTAATGATTTTTTAAATTGCATAATTTTGAAGCGTTTTGTTATTTTTTAGAATATGGTTTAGATTTTTTTGACGATTCTCTGCAATTGAGAAAATATAGGATTTCTAAATATGTGATTTTTAAATAAGGGACAGCCGAAACCTCCAAACTATAGGAACTTAGAAACATGGACAGAATTTAAAGAACTAGTATCTAAAACATGGAAGCTGAGAAAATATAAGTTCAAGGATTTTGGGATATGAGAACCATCGAAAATTTGACTGAATTGTTTAGATACGAATTGAAAACAAATAGTGCTCCTTTTTTTAACATTCTTTAAATTAAAAAAATAAAATTGTGTATATAAACTATCAACTATCAAATAATTCGCTTAAGTAGAACATTTTCCCTTTTAGACAAATAATGCTGGCTATAATTAGGCTCGACGCAATAATGAAATTCGTCGGCTCTGATTGGCTAATATAAACAGAATTCAACGGTTTTTCAAAAGGGGCGAAGTGGTCATATTATTTATATTTTGACAATCATTTCATTCAATTAATTTTTGTTTTGGTTTTTAACATACAAAGTAGACTCGCAATTCGCAATAGTGTGAACTAATTAAGGCAAACCTTGTTCACATTTACGAATTGTTTATAGTAGTGACGGTATGTGAAAAATATGTGTTACTAAGAACTTTTAATAAAAAAAAACGTAGACTAATATTATAAAATGTCTGTTTTAGTTTTTTTTGAAACTTTTCAAATACGAGTAATGAACCAATTTACAGTTCTTTTTTTTTAACCAATAACATCGCAATTTTTACAACCGGCAACATCGATTGGAGAGCTTGTCTAGTGAAAAAAAAGTCATATTAGTGACATTTCCAAAAAGTACGCGTTTTTCCGTTAAAAACGTCACTTTTAAAGTCTGTTGAATTGCAAATTAAAGAATTAATAGAAAAATTATTTTTTGGCCTCATGAATTGTAAACGTCAAATTAACATTCAATTGACATCTTCGGAAACACTAGATTTACAAGCGCCCTGGACGTTTACACACGCCGTGCGGTAAAAATTGCCCAAATCGTCTGCTCTTCAGATGCGTTTATAAATTAAAATCACTTTACCATAATGAAGATTGATCACCAAAGTGGAATCTACGTAAATTCTTATCTCAATTAAGACAGTATTTCTATTTTTAAAGTAATATTAAAACGTTTTTTATACAGCGCCATCTTGAGTAGTTTTGTGCACCAACTACAAAATTGACAGAATTGACAGATGATGAAATTTACAAATGTCAGATGTGACAGTTCTCATGAATTTCGAAAAACCCAATTATTTAAATTAAAATTTTTCGGCCAAAAAGTTTAATACAACTCTTGTGCGTTAACCATTTTACAGCGCTCAATCATTAAAGCACTCCGGCTACGCCGTCGTGCTTCAAACTGATTTCGCGCTGTAAAATGTAAGTTACCACACGCGACTGTAAATAACTATTTCAAAACTACTCACTAAATTTAATTTAGATTTTCGGTAAATCTAACAAAACTACTAAAACATTGTGTTTACCCTCTTGTGCCAAAATAGTTGAAGTAAATTTGAAGAAAATTGAAAAATTATCGTTTTTTCTAATCCCTTGTAAAAATGTATAATAGTCGATTTTGTTATACGGCAGAAAAGTGGTACTTTTTGTCGAACAATTAAATTGCAGTAGCAATCACTGCCTTGTTTGTTGTATGTTACTTATTTCAGTAAATGGTGATAGATAATAGATAAAGAATAGTATTACACTCGCATGTTATGGGCTTTATTCACTCAGTTAATAATCAATCGAGTGAATAATGGGCCTCATAACATCCTCGTATGATATTATACTATAAAATATTTTGAATATTGTTAAATACGCAGCAATTAAATACGTTCAATCCAGTGTAAAATGAGAATATTTAGCTTATGCAACCAATAAAGCAATTAGACATATCTTCCAGTCGTCGACTTTGGATTTCAAACATGCAAAACATGTTCTTTATATTTACTCGTTGATGCAGAAACTCGAAATACGACACGAACGTGCAAATATTATTTTTCAACGGTTTCCTGAAAATGACTCGTTATGCAGATAGTGTATGTGGAGTTATTTACGGTTGTTATCAATCTGCAACGATGTTTGTAGCATTACAACAGCAATGCATAAAGCAGTAAAAATTCTTGATAACTATACATGATTTAAGTGCAACCTGCTGTGACATTAGTTACCATATATTTCCGAATATTCATAAAGATAACCATAATTTACGGTCCCATAAAGTGTATATGGTAATACCGCCGTGTCCACCTGCTATAATTGGATTGTCATTGTGATACTTTCGTTATAAATAAATCTCACGTATTGGTCGGACGTTATGTGTGGGCACTTTAATTTATAGATGAATTTATCAAGTCAATATTTCATCGTCTATTATTAATTCCGTGTCGCGTATAAAATATAACGGCACTTTTCCTAAGCGGCGCTTCGTCGCCTTATTAAAACTCGACCTGTTCAAATAAAGTAAAACGGCGTTATCTGTGTAGATATGAAAAGAAAAAGCCAACGCCTATGTGTGTTATCGCTCCATAAAATGCAATATTCTTAGCGCTAAGCACAAAAGAACGCTATAAACTCTTGTTGCAAAATGTTAAAAACATAACGATATTAATATGAATTATAGCTCCGGCAGCACTCATAAACTAAACAAAATGTCATTTCGTGAGAAGGCTTATCGTTATCGCCGCTTTTACGTCCACAAGCCACCATGAGGTGCTGGAGCGCCAGCGTTACCGACGCCGACGCCCTCGTCTCGTGATATGAAACTTTATTCGATTTAAACATAGTGCGTTTACTCATAAATCTTATTATCCTCTAAGACATACCCAATGGAACGATAAATTTTCATTAAGAAGATCAACATTAAAAATGTTCCAAACGTGTTCAAATGCAGTGGCGCAGCAACTAACACCACCCCAAGGGAACAAACAAAATTAGACAACCAATTATACATTGCGAGTTTATTACAACCACTGCTATATTTTTTCTTGCAGTATATTCACGTCATGTGATATGCCTTTAGCCTTGTTCTTGCGAGATTGATGAAAGCGGAAGCGTGAAAAATATTGACGCGTGTCGGAGACGTAAATGGCTGCAAATTACCGCATTGTGAAAAGGTGGAGATTTATGAATTTTGCAGTTGTAGTCATAAAATTTCTGGTGAAAAATTCGCCGCTGCCTAGGAACACATACACGGCAAAAGAGAGGACGCCGCGTCATATATCATAAGATATAAAGCACGTGAAAGACAAATACGTTTTTTAAACATGGACGTGAAAACAGTTTTGTTGCAGATTTTTAAACTATATAACAAATCCCCACCTGCACAGATCGTAGAAGAAGACGGTCAAAGTTGATGCAATCATTAAACAACATTGATTTATTTATTTCTGTTTTCGGTTCTATGCATTGGCATCTGTCTTCTGTTTTTTCTTCTTTGTCTTCCGTTTTAATTATAGTGCACAAAATACACATTTTATGAATAACTTTACAAAATCTTTTTGTTTCTAAATCCAAGTGAGTGCCTTCAAAAGTGTAACGTCAAAAAATAAATTCGTCAAGTTTTGACAACAAATACCAACGAGAAAAAAACAAACCACGTTTTGATATGATTTTTTACAGTGACTACTACATTGGCAAAGATTAGAGTTTTGCACCATTAGATCACTTTTGTGGGGTGGCCTTAAACGCGACTCAACTTTTTTGTCAAAAAAATTAGATAACACCATTTCTTGCTTTTCTATCTATACATGGCAAATACGATCGTTGATGAATTTATATTACAATAAAGTACCCAGGCAGCCGCTAAAAATGTATTTTGGGTTGCATTTCCGTCTCGTCAGGCTCGTCATTTTATGTGAATAGCCCTGTATCTGTAATGACCACAGAATGGATGGATTTTGATTTAGTCGTAGATGCAGGCAAAGAGTGAGATATGAGAGCGCCTCCATCCTCGTGTCATATGTCATAAGATATAAAGCACGCAAAAGACAAATACGTATTTTTAGCATCCCCGTTAAAGCAAGCTGACAGGCATTATGATTTATGAGTGACGGTCTCAGCAGGGCCGTCGTTTCCCGTACATCTCAATGAGTAATGTAATTTCATAATTGTCACTCCGACGTCGTTACCGTGATCAAATTACGGGGTCCGAGCAGCGCGATTGTCAAATGCTCGCTCGGTAAATTGTGATTGATGGCGGCTATTTCCGGCGACAGCGGGACATATTCTATCACCTCGGCGGCCATAAACACGTTTTTATATGCAACGTGACGCGGCTCGTACATTGTAACAAGTAGGCGGTGAGAATGGCCCTCTAGACGCGTAAATCACCACGATGTGGACATTGCACACGCGGGGTTAATATCCTGACTGATTTATGCCGTTTCGGGGACAATGCACGCGTGAAACGCGCGCTCGAGCCGCCCCTGTCTTCACCGCAACCTCCATTGTCTTCCACTCTTCGTTCTTAACGAGCTCTCGCCCGTAATTAGTCTTCGGATTGTTTGCAGTTTTATTCAACACCACAAACAACTTCCGCACGAAATCATTTTATGGCTTTCAGACGACTGAAAACTTGGTGACGTTTCACCAGACGGGCATATTTTATGCCTTTTTTTACTCGTTCATCACCGACATCCTGCTGACACGAATTACACTTTATCACGAAAATTATAAATTGTTGCAAGAGGGTTAATTAGCCGAGAATTTGGCACGAGGGTTTACACCACTCACTACAAAAGCTTTCGGTGTAAGCATTTGCTACAGGCGGTCAGAAACCAGAACTGCTAATGGACACTCCGTATTGACGGGTCCACAGGGTGCTCAAAAGGGAATTGAATTTTCACTTCCCTAACAACCAAATGCGACCTCTACTTAATAATATATTAAACAAACCAGTTCACAATATCTTCAGATACTCGTCCCGTGGCCACAACTGATCCCTTTCTTGCCAAAGAAGTAAAAGATTTGACTACAATTTTGTTTTATTTTGTTATAACTTTAATCATTACCAAAATCTTTCTTCTAAAGCACAGGATGATATCACAGCAGAACGCCACGGTTGGTAAGGACAGCCGGAGTTATTACAAAATTCAGTTTTCAGCAAGATTGATGGCCACCTTACTTCCACTTCAATGATGTTAAATTCGTCCATTTGTTATAAAATAAAACTGTTTAAGGCGAAGAAATTTTGAACAATTTCCAAATTAATTTTTGGTTTTGAAAGCTCCGGGCAGTGCTTGAAGCATCATGGAGCGGCAATCGTTTATAAAGATGGAAGTTGCATGATGGATGGTAAAGTGACACTGATCTCTAACACGTGACCTCGCACCCTCTTCAAAGATCTACCAAGTAGGATTTCCACTTAAAACATTAGCCAATAATGGGCCAGGGCGCGTTTAAAATTGATAGCGTAATAGCTTATTACCCTTATAAAAATTTAACGTATGTCTGCCCCGATTGCGGTCAAAACAGACGACTAACTAAATATTTAACGAGTAAGAGCATGTCGTCCCCTTCCCGCTTTCTCATTTATCAGTCTATTGTGGCATACATATTGGGTTCACGCATCCCGGTTCTGTCGAGTTCTTGCTCAACAAAGCCCACGTTAATGCGAAGCTATGATCAATTTTCCGCTGCCAAACTGTCGGCTTGCCGTGATAAATTCCATTTCTGTATTGTTTTCTGAACGAAATATTCGTCATGACGAGCTGCCAACTTCACTCGCGATTCTTTTATTAGAGATCGTCGAGAATGAGGATTTATTCCATGTGTTATACCCACAATACAATTGTGTTATATAAGTTGTCTGCTTGTCGGTGGTTGTTACAAAGGAAATCATTTTTCCTGTAGTGACAAATGAGGCGAGGAAATATTATTCCACTTCCACACAACATGGAAATCCTTCATTTTTAACAACATACATATGTATATTTCAGTAACAAAAACGAGTGAAATAATTGGGATTAGAAAGCTCACGAGCTCCACTAAGCTATAAGCCGCAGCCGACTTGTTGTGCATCCCTGTGGGCAAGTTCGCTTCTGATTTTAAGTTACCGATCGCGCCAATCCAATTTCAAACAAAATGTCAAGTGACCGTTAGCGAAATCTCCGAAATCCCAGCTGCCTGCTGAACGTACTGTAAACACATAACTCAGAGCCCTTCTGGATTATCCTGTGATCGATTCAAGACATCCCTAGCCGCCAATCAGTAACGACACCTTGAAAGTTTCCCCTAATAACTCCACAAAACGTCTTCATTCATATTGTTTCGTTCGTCTTTGTTGAAACATGAAGAGTTAATTTTACCTTGTATTAATAAGAGAAAATACCTTCCAGCATAAAACCTGATATATTTAAATTACAGTGTCACCATCAAGAAATTTTAATCCCACTTTCGCGGATATAAAAATGGATATAAAATTCCATAACACGTAACTTCATTGCAGTACTTGTCACCTTCAGTATATTTTCAGTAATGCAATAAAAAGAAAACGACGTTTTTACCCTCCTGGAAGTGTATTTTTACATCACTCTGGGGTCTCCAAAATTTCAAATTCCATTTCACACAACACTCTGCTCCCCCGATATGGCACTTTGGCCGGGGCTCGCTATCAATAGTCGCATTGTAAACTGAGCACTTTGAGGTGTTGAATGACTTCAATCCACTTTTCCATGACGGTCTTACCGACGAAGATGTGAATTATTCCAGGCAGCTTGCCTTTGATAAGTGCCTTAACTTGAAATACGACGTCACTCGTTTATCCAATCCTATAACTGTTGCAAAACAAACATCATTCCGCAAAAAACCGTTTCAATTAAAATGTTTCTGAATTTCTCTATTACGACCAGTTTCATTAAACTACGATGAGTCGATGCCAATTTTACGGCCATTATTGCCTGTTATTCAATGTTTGTTTTCACCTATTGTACAAATATTAGTCTGTGGATTTCCGTAGCAAAATAACATTTATTCTATTTATTACACCAATAATTTTGGACGTAACTGTAACTCAATTACCGCGCTAATGAAATATTATTTTGAAGCGTATTTAAGACGAGTCTCCTTAAAATTTACATTGCGAATTGAAACCGAAGACAAAAGATAAAACACGCCGTTTAATGTTATCATGTCACACGTCACTGTCAAATATACAGCTACTTTAAAACCCATTTTATCTACATTATTCTTGATGCTATAAGGATCTTATTTCTTTTAGCGCGCCCTATAAATTTCAGGGCAAAGTGCCTGATGGTCTTTGGATGTTTTCACTGACTTTTACACGTTTTCGCAGTTCTAATGAGTTAATAATATCCAGCTTTAATTTAAAAATGTATTTTGATCAAACAGTTGTCAGTAACAGTCACACCCCTTAAGGCCTCTAATTTGAAATAGCAAAGGGAACTTTGACGTCCGCATAATTAATAACTGGTCTGTGTGTCCTTTTAATGTCGTCCTGATTGGACAACTCTTTGTCCTTTGATTCCAGAATTTCAATAATTTATTAGTGGAAATTCAATCTACCGCTGTCACAAAATTTCACTTGGGGAAAATACACGACCATTTTAATAATGATGCAGTTGAGGACTTCTTCATTATTTCCACTCAGGTTGTGGTGTCAGCGAACTTGGTGAAAAAAAGAAATCGGATTGTATGGAGCCCCGTGATAGCAACTAAGTTTAATTTGTTTACAGAATCTCTTATGCGAAACGTGGCTAGGACTAAAAAGGACAGCTCAGTGGCCCTCCTAAAGAAAACAAAGCACCGTCGTCGGTTGACAAGCGAGCTCAGCATCCTCCCTTGTTCTTTCCAGCGACGCTGTCACAATTTATTATTTCTTTTTATCACAGCAACCGCTATATTATAACACTAAATGAATAATTCCTCTTATGGCTTGTCACGAAATAATCTGACGGCGTCTGGTGCCCGTTTAAAATACGTCGCGCCACATTAAAAAGACGTCATTGAATAGAGTGACTTACTAAGCTGAGACAGAAACCGTTTTATAACCCAGGAACGAAATCATCCGCGATTAAATTGCGAGGCTTCAAAGCTCAATTCCGGTTCAACTTGGCACAATTTGATATTGTAATTGGAGTGCTAAAGTGTTGGCTTTTTTTAGAAAAAAAATTCAACAGCTGCACTCTTCTAATTGTGGTTTGTAGGAGCTCCTGTCGACATGAATTTTAGATCTAAACTGGTCTCTGCAGCAAAAGCTACTAATCATGGAGGTTTAGGGAGAGGGTTAACCCGCTCGCTGACATCGGCCACTCAATTACCGCGGCTTTAATTAGTCCGTGACGGCCCATTGCCAGCTCATTAATACGTAGCGCGGCGAGTCCCGGGAGAGAGCAGGTAAATCACTCTTGACATCCCGGGCGCGCTCCCAAACCGTCTCGTGTCGCTGCTTAATCACTGAATTAATTTTAATTGCACGCTACAAATGATAATACGCCATGTTTTTGCCTCATCCTTGCCCTGATTCATACTCCCCGACTAGCCCACTCAATTTTGCATAGATCCTTTTTCTATAACACGAAAAAATAGAACAACAGGACAATCAATACTGCGATTTTATTAATTTAAATTTAATTTAGAACGTCAGGCTTTGCAGGATTAATTCTGTAATTCTGACGGCTGCCAGGCGAATCAAATCACCCATCAGTCAGCGTCCTCTAAATTTAACACTCGTGATATTTTGATAAATCCGAAAAAAGGCGAAATCTTTTTAGGAAAGGTAGGTCGTTCCTCCTGCCTGATGACGGATGCTGCGGAAACCTTCATGAGAAATGAAGGTGTTAGGAGTTATGAGCTTCATCTTTGCACCGCCTCAGCCGGATATTGCTGATCATTTGTCTTTTAGGGGTGGCGGCGGTTCTTGTAATATCGGTGTCGTCTGGTGTGCTGATTGTGGCGGGACGCAAATCCAAAACTGGGCCGATTTGTCATCACACCAGGAGATGGCGTTCTTATCTTATGTTAACCATCAACTTGAAGTATACAGGGGGACGTTTAAGCAAGCCCTGCCACTATCCGCTCGGTTATTGCAGCCGTTTCGCCTTATCAACGCTTCCAAAATTACTCTTTATGTGCTAAATACTGTGCTTCGCCATTTTAAAATTAGAAGCGGTTGTTTAACCGGGAGAAGTTATGATACTTTTTATATTATCTCTCGCCGAGTAAACCTATTACACTTAAATTTTAAAACAGTCACATTTTCTCGCTCTTATCGTCGCCATTATATCTGGAAATGCGTTGCAAACACTCCTGCATCTCTTCTGCTGCGAAAACTGATGACATGGAACTTTCTTATCGCTAAATAAATTAAAATTGCCTTCTCTTTCGCCGGATACAAAAATGTTTTTCCGCACCAAGTGCACTAGGCAAAGACATTTATTATCGCGATGGGGAAATATGAGGTTTGCACTCGGAATTCGCACATTATAGAGCAGTCAGTTACGAGGAAAACTTATTTTAATAAAAATTTACTGCCTACATTAAAATTAAAACTCTTCTTCCAACTTTTATTGCGGTTCTAATTACATCGAATAGCTTCCTGATCTATGTAGAACGAATGAAGGAAAATGGCAGCAAATTTTTTTGCAATTACATTCCGATTAGTTTGGCCCATAACGCGCTAAATTTGCTGAGAAATTGAAATACCATTCCAAGTTAGGTGGTCTTAATTGCACAAGTTGATTATTGCAAATAAGCATAAGATCCGCCGCCACACGTACTCGCATGTTGATAAAATGCAAAACACTGCAAATAAAATAGCCTTCAATAAGAAAGGAAATTAATTAACAAATAAAGCGATTTTATGTTTTATAGAGCCATAACGTAGCGTGTTCAGTCGTCAGGTAAAGCGCTAATACATGTCACCGAACGCCCATAAAACTAGTAGTATATTCTCCCGGCTCTTCTTTATTCTCTTAACTGGCTCGTATTTTAGTATGTTGTCCCATTCTCGTGTACTTAATGCGTTGGGAGTCGAGGGGAGCCGTTTTGCGAGCCCATTAATTTAATTCATTATCCTTTGGTCGCGGAGATGGTGCAGAGTTGTTATAATGAATGCGCACATTCGCATCGAAATATGCTAATCTAATAACAAGAAAGTGATGGAAGGAGGCGCTTTTACACGTGTTGTTGCACTTCTCTTCGCAAGATGATAAATGATTAAAGGGATTTTGTTTGAAAGTTAACAGTAACATTGAAAATAAAACATAAAAATTGGCCCTCGAGCCAATAAGCCTCATATTTCAGTGATAACACCATAAAAGACGCAGAAACAGAAACCTAACTTACAAGACCGGATTCTTAAAGAAAATGCGAGAAAAACGATGGTGCAAACCTTATCTTTTTAACGGTCGTAGTTCCAGATATCTCGAAGACTAAATATTCCAGACCTTCAAAATTTTTGCCCTCTGGTAACAACCCAAAATTGCAAACGCTTCTATTCGGTTATTTATTGACGTACGTTAAAAATTCGCACAGCTTTGGATTCTGCGTGAGATTTTGCGTTAAATGAGTACCAACAACTTGAGTTTGCTAGCAGAAATAATCGAGGTATTGATCAAAATAAGTGTTCAGGTGGTCTTTTTGGGGTGATTTTTAAGAAGCTTTTTTGGGACAAAAACAATGTTAAATACTTCTATCAACTATCAACTGGTCAAATCTCAGATTGATAGGTCAAATATTTTGCGAGTAGTGGTTAAAGGAACAAAAATTTAAAAATGTTCATAAAAAAAAAGCGCGAGAAAAACGATGGCGCAGACCTCATCTTTCTATCTGTCGTAATTTCGGAGATATTGAGCACTGAATATTTTAGTCTTCGAAACTTTGTGAAAAGACGTTAAAAATAGCATATATTTTGGATTTTGCTTAAAATTCTGCATACAATAAGCAAAATTAATTTAAGTTTGTTGAGAAAATAAGCGAGATATCGACGGAATTCGATTTACAACAAAAATATTTAGACGGAGATTAAGACTTCGGAGAAATTAAAATTTCAGGAGCCTAGAAAAAGTTGAGAAATTTGAAACACATACGAAAGAAGAGACAAATTTGCAATGATTCTGTAGATAAACAAGATCTGCTTTCTAGTAGTCGCAGTTTTTCGCTGTAGATGAAAGAGTTTTCATGTGGTAGTGTCTATAGCAGTACAGCAGTGAGCTAAAAATTGAAGAATGATCGATTCTTCTGTGGTGGGAACATAAACCCGAAGTCAATAATAAAAAGTCAGCAGCTAATCTGAAATTCATTAAAAAGCTCAAACGGAACCTTAATTGAAAAGCACATTAAAATTATTTTTCCATAAGCAAAATCGGATTACTTTTCCAGTGGGGAAACGTCAAAGCTTGCTGCTTCCCTCGTTGTATTCCTGTCGATAACACCATAAGGTCTCCCCTAAAAAGCTCGGTCGGTGTACATAACTTTGATGTAGCGTGAATTGCTCACAAGCAAAAGACTGTTTTATGAAAAAACATCAGGAAAAAATCGCGGCTTTGGGTAAGGCTCTGTAATTATTAGAGGGAGAAAAAATTACCTGACACGTGTTGAAACACACAAGGCTGGATTCGTGACAACCGGAAAATATGTAGTCAAAGCGAAATATTGTGTATAAAAAGTTCAAAGCATCCATGTCGACGCCACATGCAGACGTAAATCCAGTCAGCTTGTCGAAAACTTGCTTATTTACTGCCTTTCAAGCTTTACGTCGTCCCGAGCTTTGCATGTGAGGTAAAAATGAACCAATCAACGCCCTCTTTTTATCAAGCTTTGAGGTAATATGAAAACCACGTCTAGTCCCAAACGCTTTGTGTGTTTACAGTTTTCCTTTTTCACCGTGTGCTTATGACACATTTGATTTAATGCAAAACCATGAAATAACAAGACGCAGTAATGCCCTGGAAAATTTCATCGCGGATTTGTTGCGGTAGCAAACGTTCCGCAATCACTCTCCTGCTTTGCAAAGCGGAGAGGAAAAAATGAAATTATGGAAACTGTGTTACAAAGACACGGAATTGGTTTTCCGTCTGAACAATGAAACCCAAATAAAACACTTGGGATGGTCAATAAGAAAAACTGCTAAGCACAATTTGAGCTTTTAAATTTGTTTTCATGTAATAGAATAATGGTTAGTTTTTAAGCAGAGTGTATCCTGCAAATACCTTTAAAGGCAGTAAGGTGACTTAGAGCGATTTAAGGAACTTAGCAAATATAATGGCGGAGGAAATAAAATTTCCATAATAGCTTGTGTTTAAAGATAAATTGTGGGCAGAGTTCCCGAACGTTGTTCCAGTGCTCGGTTCAAGAGCATCCTGCATAACATCGAGCGTAAGCAGGAGCGCCGTAGTCGCAGGCACTCTAATCCAAGCTTGCGAAAGGATCGTAGTTTGTGGTGATAAATCAGGTCGGTGCGGTATTATCAGTGGCGAGCTCGGGATGCTTACATGATAAACTCCTCCAAACAAATTCCGCATTGTCCGGCAGCTAGTTGCTAGATCGTTTATCAGGGTGGAGAGCAGGAGCGCCACGGGCCGACGCGATAAAGAGACCATGAATGAGGAAGCGACCGCTTAAAGTTGCACCAGGGGCCCCAGGAGCTCTCGATGTCTCTCTCGCGAAGATAAATAACCCCTCAGTAATTGCGTGCGGAGCGATACCATATTTCATACACGCCATGAGCCATAACTTAGGAGGCAATTACTATGAGTACGTCGTTTATCATCCGACTCCTCGAGACAAGGGCGGCGCGGGACTTGATAATCGAGATTAAATTGATAAAGAATCTATCCCTGCCAAAATCAAACAGGCTCGATATTAACTTTGATGTCGAGGAAAAACGCTCGACGCGAGAAAAATGACGGTCTTCGCGCCCTTCTCATAATTAATTTGTTCAGGAGCGTTTTTCCGATAATGATAATGCTCTATCCCGACCATGCCATTAACATGTTTTATGTCACCGGAGGGATTTTCCTTATATAGGTGTTGACGACCACAACGGCGGTGTAATTCCTTCCTAGTTTATATCTGGCTCTATTGTCGCGGCCGCCCTAAATGCTCCCAGTGGTCCGCAATTAATCCACTCACAATCCCAGGGCGGTTAGTGGTAAAGCTGGGACGGTTAGCGGTCAGCTTGGCCTTGCTCTCGGATTCCGCAAGATTGCGCCGTCCCCAGGGCGCAAATAATTTACGAGACCGGATGAGAGAACACTTATTGCCTCGTTGATAACCCCGTCCTAATCACTTTTCGATAACGCCATTTAAGAGCATGCGAAAATATGAGCCCTCATTCAACACACTTTAACCTTTCGCACATTTCTTAATATCTTTCAACGCAAGTCATCAACCCTATTTCATCCCCTTCTATAGAAATGTGCACGGCGCAAGATGTTAAACTAATAACGTCTTTAACGTTTCAAAAATTGAACTTATAAACACAAACTGAAATTATCAATCTTTGAAATGCTAGTAAAATACTGACATAATCGAAGAACGTCAGTCACAACCGCCGCTGGAATCGAATGGAATAATTTATCAACATTCAACAAAACATTTCCATTAAAAATACTCCGCAACTGCGACGCCACACACGCATTTATTTTTTTCAATTTCAATTAGAATTTATTTCAAGATTTTGCTTCACACAAATTATAATTAAAAAACAAATTTCTCTAGTGACGTGCCATGACGAGCACGTGAAAATAACACGAAAGCGTTTTTATCAATTTGCTGATTCTTGACTTACTCACAACTATCGTTCAGTTCACGAATAAAATGTGCGAGTGAAAAATATTTAAAATGCCGGTTCAAGTGCAACTTTCGGAAAAACCTCCCCAACCTTTCATTGAACCAGAAAACATGACCACCATCGAATTAAATAAAAACGACTATTCTAACGGTAAGTGCCAACTTTTATCTTCTGAATTACATCTCAAAGTTGCAGACCCAAAAACTGAAATTGTCGATAAATTTAAAGTTTATAACATCATAAAATCGGTGTTGATTGGAATCGGATTATTTATTCTCCTGGGATTGTGTGCTACCATTTTAATTTTATTGGTGCATCGAGGTCAGCAAAATTTATACAACTTCATCATTCTAAAAATTAAAATTGCAGGTTATTATAAAAGTGTCAACGCGCGTAATGAAGCAACCCACATAAAAGAAACCACTTTCAAAATATTATTAAGTAACAAGGATAAAGTTACTGCTTGTAAAGCCTCGAAGTCTTTAGAAAATTGTTGTTACATCTTTTTTGAGTCCAATTTTGATACCGAGAAGTGCACTGTTGAGAAAGTGTTGAAACTTTTTCTAGAGTACGAATTAAGAGCGAATAAACGGTCAAAGCGGCAAGAATATAATTTTGATTACGCCTACGAAAATCAAATGATCTCCCCAGACTATTATCAAGCGAGTGCTTATGAATATCCGGAGTATCCCAGAAATTATGAAGAGCAACCAGAAAATGATGGTTATTACGAGAATGGGAACGTGGATAATTACTATTGGCAACAAAATCAAGAGCAGTATCCAACGGAGGCTTCTCACTATTTTCAGGAACCCCAAGAGTATCAAATGGAAGGAAAAAGTGCGGATTTTGATCCCACGTTGGCTGCACAGAGCCCGGAAACTGCATATTTTGAACCAAGTGTTTCTTCTGAAACGTCGCCTCCACCATCAGAAAATTGTTTAGACAGTGGTTGTATGGCTATCAATGCATCAACTAAAATAGCCAACATCACAAACCTCACTGCTGAATCAGGAAAAATTCAAATCTCTCTAAACGACACCGACATAAAATTAAGAAGCAGTTCAAGAATTAGCCAAGGAAATGACTTTGAAATGAAACCTACAGAAGAAGAACGCACTGAAAGCCAAACTAGACAAGTCAGCCCTTGCTTTTATCCCGTTTCTTCCCCGTTTGTACCACCTTACAACGCTGCTCCTGGTTTTAACCCAAATCCTGTTTTTGGTTATCCTGGTTATCCACAACAATTGCAACAACCACTTTACGTCATAAATCCTCCTGTTTACTCAGCCCCACCGATGCACTATCAAGGCTACGGTGCCCAAGCTAATAATAAAAATTCTATTCAAGTTGCGGGAGCTGGAGGACAATATTATCTATGTAAACCAGTTTCTAATCCTACGAATAATGTGGCTGACTTACCGGGAGTAGAAATAAGGCGAATGTCGGAAGCTTTTACTCTGCACGACATGGTTGCATCAATGTCTGCTCAAAGAAACAGGTTTAAAGAGACTCCGCTTGGAATCTTAACTATTAAAAATATCATTACAGTAACAAAACGAGAGAAGCTTTAGATTGTCCTTTTGGTACTCGAGGCTGCAGTGACGGCTCAAAGTGCATTCATAACCGGCAAATTTGTGATAACGAAGTCAACTGTGGTGACGCCAGTGACGAGACTGATTGCTCTTGCAAAAATCGAGTGGGAGAATTGCGATGGTGCGACGGCTATTTGGATTGTCCCAACGGTGAAGACGAAGACGATTGTTTTGGTAATGAAATTTTACAGTTTTCTTTTATTAAGTGTTTTTACAGACTGTGATGTTGACGAAATCAGTTGTGACGACTGGTCGAGATTCCAACGTGGTACTTGTGTTCCACTGTCCCAAAAATGTGATGGTATCAAACAGTGTGAAATCACTGGAAAAGACGAAGAGGACTGTTCTCTTCTTGTTGACCATCTAGGGCACCATCCCAAGCACAAAATTTCTTACGCTGCTGGTTTTCTTCATCGAAATTACAAAGGGATTTGGTACCCCACGTGTTTTGGTGTTGATTCCTTTGCTCTAGAAGTCTGCAGAACTGAAGCTGGACCTAATGATATGTACACGTTCTCTTTATTCTAAATTTAAATTAACGGTATTTTTTCAGGATTCCCATCACTCAATTGGTCCCAAGTAACGATAACTATCCGGGGCCTTTTCTTGATTTTACTCCAAACCAAGGAGTGGCACTAGCCAACACTTGTTTAAGAAACAAAGCAACTTTTGTCGAATGCCCTCCTCTGTATTGTGGCCTCAGACTTAAAATAACTAACCCTTTTAGGGCGAGCGAAGTGGATACCAGCGCTGAGACCTTTCTGACAAATTTGCGAAACCGCCCTGTTGTTGGTATTTCAAACATTCTCGGAGATTCCAGAATTGTCGGTGGAAAACCGAGCCAACCAACATCTTGGCCGTGGATCGTTGCGATTTACAAGAACGGAGTTTTCCACTGTGGAGGTGTCTTAATAAACGAGTTATGGGTGCTTACTGCCGCCCATTGTGTAGACAGATTTTGGTTCTATTATTACGAAGTTCAAGCTGGGATTTTAAGGCGATTTTCATATTCGCCAATGGAACAAACTCGTTGGGCCACCATCGCTATTCCTCACGAAAACTACAGTAAAAAGACACTAAAAAACGATATTGCGCTAATCCGACTATCGAAACCTGTCCGTTTCAATCGGTACGTGAGACCCATTTGTTTACCATCTGAAGCAACAGCCGGCGAAGACTTCCTTCGTGGTCCTAAAGCAAACACTGTGTGCGTGACAGTCGGTTGGGGCGCCACAGTCGAACATGGAACAGATCGTGAGTGACTTCAAGACCTAAGTCTTCATCTAACATTTTTTGGCAGCTGACCACTTACGAGAAGTTGAGGTACCGATTTTGGGACATTGTAAACACAAAGAAGACCAAGAAGGGGACGAAATTTGCGCTGGACTTATGGAAGGTGGTCGCGATGCTTGTCAGGGAGACAGTGGAGGACCTCTAATGTGTCAAAACCCTAAAAGACATAGCCAATGGTACCTTGCAGGGGTTGTGAGTCATGGTGAAGGGTGTGCACGTCCCGACGAGCCGGGAGTTTACACCAAAGTCAGTAAATATATAGGGTGGATCAACGAGAATATAAGTCAGTAAATGAAGGAGATATTCGCGTCGTTGACACTTTCTTGCAGGTGGAAAAACAACCGGACGGTTTCCTCTCCAAAAGTGTCCAGGCTACGTTTGTAAAGGTACTCAGAGGTGCATTCCCAAGAAGAGACATTGTGATAAAATTGTCGACTGTTTGTTTGGCGACGATGAAGTTAACTGTTGGGAAAATAGCGAACACAGCTTTCGGTCGCCAATAGTTGGACAACCGCGCGTGTTGAGACTCCTGGATGAATCTTCTGAAGAGGACTCTTCGAAAAGCAATGAAAATAATGCCACAATAATACAGGAAAATGGCGTTGAACGGAAGAGAGTTACACCCAGGAACAACCAGACAGGGACGCATTTCGAATGCACAAAGTAAGTTATCCTTTTAAGAGGATTTCTACTCGGTTTTAAGTCTATTTCAGATAATCCCGTTTCACCAAAAATGCGATAAAATAGTAAATTGCGAAGATGGCACTGATGAGGACTGCTTGTGCGTGGACTATCTAGAAAGACTTCACAAAGAAGCGATTTGTGACGGCGTTACTGATTGTAAGGATACGTCGGATGAAGCCGATTGCAGTAAGTGCTCTTAAATTTATTAATTTAATTCTACAGTAAAAAATAAAAATGTTTTTTTCTTATTCGATTGGTAATCGATTTACACAATTCCCGTGAGGTGATGTTAGTTAAGAGAAAGCGGATCTCTAGAAAAATGTAAAATTTCGTAGCTGTGGAAGCTGAAATTTCTATTTCCATGAGCTCGAACACACGGAAGATAAAATTTTTCGTGATGAATAAACTTTACGGAATGCTCAGACTCTAATAGCAATTAAGAAATGCGATAAGGCTAGTAATAAATTTATCAAGTACAGGAAGCTATAAACCAGGAATCTAACATATCGATATCAAGTACATTTCCTTAAGTAGAAAATTGTAGATTCAAATCGAACAAGTTAGTGTGGAAGAAAATTGGAATGATATGATAGAAAACTTTCAAGATGTTTAATTTTAGTTTGGCGTAATAGAATTTTTAAGGATGAAATTAAAATGAATCGGTTTTAGTGAAATGTTCCGCAAAAGAGTATTTTTGCCGCATCAGCCAAAAGTGTATACCCTCAGAGAGCCGTTGTGATGGAAGAACAGACTGCATTAACGCCGAAGATGAATGGGATTGCGGTGAGTCATTCCATTACATTTTAAAAGATTACACAAAAGCTTTTTCATTTACCTTTTCGTTAATGATACAGCATGTTCCTGGTATAATAAGTAGCTAGGAAATCGCTGTCGAAAATAAATAATTTTCGTTGGGATTTATCTTTGCAGTTGCCCTTACGGATGGCAGGACATTAGTGTTCGACAGTGATTTACGTCCGAAGCAGAGCATAAAAGGTATAATTACAATCAATCGTTTCGGCGTCTGGAGACCACTCTGCACCAACGCATCCGTCGACAACGAAGCATCCATCGCCGCAAATGTTTGTAATTTGTTAGGCTTTGAAGACTACACAGTTTTCCATGAATTATCGTTGCCAGATAAGCCAGTGAACGTCACAATCGATGGTTTCGAGCAAAAGCATTCCTCATTAGAAGAGCACCCACTTTGTGGCGGCCTGTTTGTCAGATGTTTGAATATGTCTTTAGCCGACAACGTAGGTAAACGCCATCAAGATAACGTTACCAACCAAGTGGAACTTTACACTTCTCCTTGGAGCGCGGTGATTTATTTCAACGGAAAATTCAGATGTACTGGAATAGTCCTCAATCCACATTGGATCATTACAGTAAAAACATGTCTACAAGAACAGTGAGTATTGTTTTACAAGAAAAAGACAATTGGGAACTTTAAATTTATGCAGAGTAGACGCCTATATCACTGTGCTTCTTGGCAAAGGCAAAGCTCATTTGGACGTGGAAGGACCTCATGAGCAAGTAATTTTGATCGATGGTCTCGCGTTTATCGAAGAAAACGACGCGATTGTCTTACAGACGCCACAAAAAATCCACTTTAGCAGATACATTAAGCCGGCGATGATAACCACGAAGTATGTTTTGTTCATCAAGCAATGGATTATTTAACCGCAACTTTTTCCTAGGTCTCGCTTCATTAACGAACAATGCGTTTCTATAGGTTTCCAGGATAAAAAGAGCCAAATGGTTGTCTTACAACCTAAAAACTGTAGTGTTGGTTTTCGCTGCTTCGAAGAAGTCACAGTCAACGATTGTCAGGTAAAAAATACCTCCAACACCTAATTGAAACTTAAATAACAATACTTTAGTCGATCAAAGAACCCTGGAGCGGAATCATCACATGCAACTCTAGAGACGGTTGGTACACAGCTGCAACGTATGACAAAATAACTCCTTGCAACTTTTCCCTGCATGAATTTCCAGTTATAAATCACAAGAAAGTTTTACAAGCGATGGGTGCGTTGGTAATGGGGTCAGATTTGATAACTCATGCAATGGTTGTAGGTGCTAATCTAAAAGAACTCGCGCCTCCAGAATGTCATGGTTTTAGATGTACCTTAGGTGAATGCCTAAAAGATAAGCAAGTCTGTGACGGGGTGTCGGACTGTCGAAATGGCGAAGACGAAGATTTGAATTTGTGTTCAAGCAAGAAGGAGGAGTGCCATCTCACGGCGAATTGTACGAAGCGATCGTGTAAGTCTTGCAGAAGTTGCGCAGAGAGCTTTGTGGTGGCAGTTAACAGTTGCGTTGCTGTCGCTAGAGTGCGGTAAGATGATCAAATTTAAGAAATCATGACTTATTTTTTAAAATTGAAAGAAGCAGTTTAATTTTTTCTATAACTCAGAATTTCTAAGATTTTCTTAAGGATTTTAGATTCAGGACTTTTGTCATAACTGAAAATTAGCTTTGGGAAGGTTTCTTTATTGTATTACGAAACGACGATTAAAGTTATGATCAGTAGTCATCACAAAATTGAAAACACTCATTAAGTGTGTAATTAACAGGATTTTCTATACACACGACACAAAATAAACTGTGACCATACAATTCTGAAAGACTAATTGTTAGCTTCACTGAATGAAAACTGATTATTCTCTACCTTTTATTCCTCCATAAATACCTTCAAAGTCATTGACTGAAATTGAAACAACTTGAAGTTATTGTCTGCATTTTTCCTAAACATTTTAAAGCATTGAGAAAGTACACTTTTTAGTATCCGGCCAGATGTTTCAATATTCCGACTAATCAACTAATTTGAGTAATTATTAGGTGTGCTTTAGTAGCTATTAATTTAAAAATTGCCAATAATGCCAATGGCGTCTAGAGGCTGCCGTTACATCCCTGTATAATTAATTTTATTTTCCTGTGAATCGAATTTACGCAACCGTTCATTAGATTTTTTACGTAAATATTTTAGTTTGCACGCCGATGGAATTCAAGTGTCCGAACGGCTTATGCATTCCTAAATCATCCTTCTGTGACACGATTAATGACTGCAAGGACAATTACGATGAACCGGAAGTGTGTTCATGCAGAACGTATCTAGAAACCGTTTATCCTGAGAAAATTTGCGACGGATCCGTGAACTGCTGGGATCGTAGCGATGAAAAAAACTGCAATTGCTTGTTTCCAACAAACATGACCTGTGGCGAGTAAGTCCAATAATCTCTCTTACTCTAAATGATAGTGCTTTAATAAACCGTGAGGCATTTCCTCGCGGCGTTCGAGTTATCTTCATGTGTTAGTTAAAAAACGCGTGTTTCAGAACGGATCTGTGCATTTCACAAGAGATGGTGTGTGACGGATTCCAAGATTGTCCCAACGGCGAAGATGAAAGTCGCTGTTATTCATTGAGGACCACATTAGGGAGGTAACGCAACTACAGAGCTTGTTTTATCGTTTGTATTCATCTTTGGTAATTACTCCGTAGCATCAATAGAGGGGAGGTATTAAAATCCACCGCGGGCATTTGGCATTCCGGTTGTTTCTCACGAAACCATACCACGAGCGAATTGGAGGCAATCTGCCTACGGTTGGGTTTCGAAGGGATTAGCGCTAGAGCGCTGACCAAACTCGGCAATGACACCGCGAAGAAACCCATCATTGACCGATTTGATGATGTGTGGATTCGAGGTAAAGAAAGTGGACTCAGATTACGCATCAGAACAGGAAATGAAGCTTACGTGAAATTTACTGAAGATACTGAGTGCCATAAATTGTTTATAGAATGCATGTAAGCATTCTCACGCACTCATCTTGTGTTAGATTAATTTAATAAAATTTATTACCGTGTAGAATGGGTTTTGTCTTAAATTCTTACCCACATACATAGGTCACCTTTGCCTACATTTTGGCATTACAGGTGAGCATGTCGATTAGCATTTATGAACGCGGGTTATTTACACACCGATTTAGTCAGTGCTTGGAGTATTGGGCGGCCATCGACCTGAGAAACCGTTGAGCGACCAGGGCCAGGAATGTTGCTGTGTGTTCTGCAAGAAGTATACTCTCTCTCTACACCACGTCTTTTACCGGTTCCCTCAATCTCTCCAAGATGTTGGTCAAGGAGGACCGTCGACGTTTATACTATATGTCGCAAAATTGGCCCATCATGGACGTATTAACCACGCTCTTCGGCACAGATAATTTCGAACTCTGCTTTTTTTCTCACACGTGCAGAATTTCTCAGATTCATCCAGTGAAAAAAGTGGTAAATTTTAATCAATTAAAAAAGAAGAGTTCGAGAAATTACGGTAGTACTGTTGTTTTTATTGCCCTGCAGGTCCTCTTCCAGGTCGAGAAATGAGTAAAGTTAATGTACAGGCACGTAGATAACTGCAGGTGTTAATAAGTGATAACAGACGTCAGGTTTCACAAAAGAGATTATGCTGTAAAACTATTTAAATATTCCACCCTCCAAGAGGTCAGGTTGTAAAGTGTTACAGGTGCGCCGTTCTTCCCAGAAGGACACCTATTTCTTTACCTTCTGGTGCGCTTTTAATTTCCGGATTCAACAACAAAATTATTTGTCGATTTCAAGCTCGGTTTCACCCACTATCGGATAAACCAAACAGAATCTATTTTGATTTTATCAATCCGACTATAATTAGTTTGTGGTTAATTTTTTCTTTATGAATTAGTCTGTACCGAAACTTACGACACAAGTATACAATTCCACGTTTATCAGGAAAAATTTGTTGCGAATTTTTAAACCAGATCCCATTTTTATTCCGGTCTCCAATATTTAATAGTTGAAAAACCGAACACGTCATAACGCCAGTTTACTGCACTTTTTAAAACGGGTTGAAAGGAAATGATTCGCATCAGTATATGAACTAGATCGAACTCAATTAAAACGCAGCTCATTGCAGTTTGAACGTCCGCTACAGGAAGAACGTACATAACTATTTTATATGGCAATAAAATTGGACTTTCTTGAGCCATAAGTGTACTTACCGTTGGAAAAATGAATGATATGGTTCAGCTTTGATTTTTAGTTCAAAATTAAGTTCTTCTCGTTGGATTTTTATCTAACCTAAGAATCAAAACGCTTATAAATTCTTTAGTGGTAAAAACTAGATTTTTTATGAGTAGTTTCCAAGTTTGTTGTGTCATTTTTTGACGAGTAAAAGATATAAAGGGTAAACCTGTTCATTCCTACCTGCCCTTCCATAGAATTTTCTTACCCGCCTATCTACAGAGGTACAATTAAAGCGTGAATGTTATATCCGTTTATAATAATTCTAAAAAAAACTAAATTTTCAGAACTTGAAATCCGGCAAGTGCGGTTAATGCAATAATAATTTTCTTTGTAATTCTTGTTAAGACTTTCTTTCGTCTGAACAAAACTTCTGCTTCAAGCAACAATTATTGATATCCGATATCCATTTTGCTCATTTTCTTCCATTTCAAAGTTATTCAAATAACGATAACAAACAACAAGAAATCTACGCTTTGGGTTGTTTTGGTTTTATATAATACGTTTTGATCTGCATTGAAATCTACTTTTCATTGCAACTTGAAATAAGTAAGATCGTTAATCAGTTGAAAGGCTGAATATCTATTAAATTATTCATTTCATTAATGATAATAATATTTGGCATTTAAAATATACGATCTAAATAAGAACAATAATTATTGATTAGTTCATAAACAAATAAATTTTATGATTTATACCAGTTACTCACCTAACTTTCGTTGTACCCAGATACAAATTAGTTGTGCAATAATTTCCGACCTTCGCTATATTGTAAATTCTCAGTGGTCAATAAAATATCCTTGGCACAAGAGCAAATGATCGATAGAAACTAGAACAATTACTTTGATTGTTAAAGATAAAATAAAGTAATGCGGTCAATACTCGCTTACCTTTGCTCCTTAAAAGAATTAACATTTTCATCTAGATGATACAACAAAATAATAAAATCGTTTATTAATAGGTAGTTTGCCATTATTAATTTATCACAAAAGAATTACCGCTGGTATTTAAAATGCGCCTTGCAGCATAGACGTGGGGGTTTTACAGTTTACAGCTCAGTAATTTCGTTTTACTACTAGAAATTCGTGTCATTAGCTTCATTAAAAACCCTGATCACTATTATTAGTAGAGTATTAAATAAATTAAATAACGAAGCATTGTGATGACTTTTTAATTCGACTTCCCACAAGTCGAGCTTTCTTAAAAAATAGGAAACAAAATACAGAATAGGAACAAAATTATGATGCATTTGTTTTGAAGATAGGTAATGATGTTAGTGGTGCCCTGAATGCGGGCCGATCAATATTATAAACACTTTCTATTTGACAGTTTATTCTAAAATTAACAGAATCAATCATTTTTATCGCGAAATTTTTATTCACTGCACGAACATGCCCCGTTTTTTCTCACTAGCTTCGTTAAAGTTTTGTTAAAACCGCCACAATTTGAAATTCAATCAGACTGAAAATACCTGCACGTCCTATTCGGCAACCGTAAAAATCTCTTTTGTGAGGAGAATTTTTTCCATTTACCTGGTCTCTTTTTTTCTGTAGCACCTCACGCGGTGTTCAGGTTCGTCGCGTCATTTAGCGTTGAAGTCATCAAGAATTTCTATTTTTGTGATACTATACCATCGGCAGTTGAATCGCAGTAAGTGTTTAATTATTATTATCGATGAGATTTGCTTATTAAAATAGAGGTAAATCCAACATTTTGAGAAGGTAGACAAAACTTCTTTCTCCCCACTTCCTACACTTGATCACTAAGAAAGCACCTGAGCCGTCAGTACTGTTGAGGTGCCGCGACTGAAGAACGGTCTGAGTAAACGCGAGTGTTGTGTGGTGATTTTACTGGATTTTTGATTAGTTGAGTGAAATACAGGAATTTTTAACTTCACTTTGAAAGAAGGAGATATATTCATGTTAGCGACCAAAGGTTTTACTTCAAAGACTGCGAAATAAATTCAGGTAAGTTTATTAGAAGAATCACGCGGATATCCGCGTATTCTTGAAAGTATAACCATCATTTCTCTAATTAATTCATTCCTTAAGTTGAGGAATTACCAACACTACCGCTAGTGAAGCCAAAGCACGTTAAAGATATTCTTCAATTCAGGTCAGGATGTGGGCAGGTTGTTACACCCGTGCTTCATTTGTTCAATTCCGAATTCTAAAAAAATCACAAGTTGACAATGTTTACCACACCCCAGTCAGCTTTTATAGTTGCTGGTGTGAGAAGAGATAAGAGAAGAAACTCGTATTTACCTCAACTGACTTGTTTCTATGTTAATTCAATTTGAACGTTTGTGCAAGAAGTTTATTGATATTCAGGTATCGAGTCTCGGAAAAAAGTGGAATTTTTCGCCACGAAATAGCTTTATATAGTTCTTTCATTAAAGAAAAGCGACTTTTGATTAGATGTTATTTCAAATTCCTTGTAAGCGCTCACGTGGTTAATTGGCTCAACCGGGTACGCTAGAATTTATATCAGTTTTTTGTGGCTCACTTTACTGCTCTTACATAAAATTATTAAGTCCGGACTGGAGTTGGGAAAACTCGTAACAAGACGAATTTTGAAGAAATGGGCTCAATATATCACTTATTTATGGGTTTTGGAACAAAGCTCTGCTTAGAATAGGAACAAAAGCTAACAGCCCAAGGTTAAAACCAAGACGACGGACGCCAGAAGAAGGTCACCCTTTCGTGAAAAATGCTGCATCGCCCTGAAGATTTCAGGATTCTTTTTAATGTCCTAGCATAAAATCGCAAAATTTGAACAACCGAATTAGAAATAATTAAGTATTGTTTTTTTGCAATGATCAGCACAATATCAAAACTGTTTTATTCTTTTTAAAAAACTTTCTACCGAACAAGTTTTGTACATTTTTTGCGTCAAAAACTCAATGTTTTCATTTTCAGAAATTTCAGGCTTTTCGAAATGTTGACAGTGTTTTTCAGCTTCTGTTCTTATTTCCACAATTTTTTTCGGAAGCTTCAACACTTTTATTTACATGTGTCAAAATTGAGCTTAATTTAATTCTAGAAAAATCTAAACCAAAAAAACATTTGAAATTTGGACAAGACGAGAGTGGTTAAAAAAATATTTGTCGAAGACCTCTGATAATCCTCTATAGTTTTATTTAATAAAAATTACGAATGCTAATGATATAATGAACTGATTAAAAATGAGATTTTAATAATATTCTAAATGATACCGCTTTAATGATTTTATTAATATGATTTTATAATACCAACTGATACACTGAGTGAGTAAATATTACCAGAGAGTTTTTTAATTAAACATCCGTTATTATAACGTGATCTTTCAAGTTAATTATAAATTTAAAAATTTACCTGTCGTTTGTCAAATTAAATCATTTCTGAATTATCCTGAAATTATTGTCTTATTGTGAGACGTTAGGTCTCTATTTTAACAGTTTTTCATGGGGTAGGAGACATTTATTTCATTCTTTAATTAAATTAACTTTCAAAGAAAGCGCAGAAGCAAGCAAATTTAAAGTAAATATGGCCTAAAAATGTCAACATTTGATGACAAAAACAGTTATTCTAAAATCATTGTTTCTAAAAATAGGACTACGTTTAAATTCCACCTACATTTCTGCAACATCTTAGAAATATTACACAATAATTTAGTCAACTACCGTTAAACTATTAATCCTTTTTCTGCAAAGAGAAAATTTCTCAATTCATGTATGTAGTTATTAGTTTTATAGTGCCACAAAGTATGTTACGTAGAAAGAAGGTTGCAACAATAATCTGTAATTTATTTCCATTTTCCAATGATTCGTGCTTGATTGTTACCTTAGTCTTCGGAGTACAAAGAAATCAGTCTTTAATTTTCTTTATGGCTTTCACCCACGTCCAAGTCTAAGAACTTTCTTTAAAAGAAAAATTGATTGCGACTGGCACTGAATATAAAGGGGAGCAAAAATTAAAATTGAAATAACAAAGCATTTTTGTTT
Source organism: Gnatocerus cornutus (assembly GCA_029298725.1). Classification (NCBI taxonomy): domain Eukaryota; kingdom Metazoa; phylum Arthropoda; class Insecta; order Coleoptera; family Tenebrionidae; genus Gnatocerus; species Gnatocerus cornutus. Next base: position 6,741,079 of record CM055514.1, read on the forward strand.
TAAAAAAAAATGAGCACGTATGACAAATGCAATAAAAATAGAAGTAACGTTAAAAATGAGAAAAATTATTTACTTTCCTCTTAACACCGAGCGGTTTCAAGATGTTAATTGGTATGTTTTTATGACTAAAGGTAGTAGCATCTAGAACATTGCACCAACGGAATTTGCATAATGTTCTTTGGAAAAAAATCAAATTATTACGTAGCTACCTACAGGATAAAAGAGTTATAATTTTGTCATAACTCTGTCACAACATTTTGTTTTCCTAATAAAACCAAATCGCGCGTTCTGCTGCTGATTACCAACATCTTTTTATTTTTGTTGAACGTTATCGATGAATAAAATTGTCGTAAATTCCAGCTTCATGAGAAATTCCATCGCTTCTAGGCAAACCAGTTTTCCGGCATAATGGCGTCAAAAATACCAATTTTCGAATAAAACCATGTAGTCATTTAACATTTAACTAAATAGCTCATCCACCACAATAAACCTCAATCTGGAACCAGTCGCCTCACGTTTTAACTATCAACGGTATGTGTTACCATCTCCATATTAAAAACCGGAAGAGTAAATTCAAGCGTCTTGGTTATTAAGTACCAAAGTACAATTAAAGTATTTCCGTCGTGTTTATACAATTTCTGCATAACAACGTTATAACGGTGAGTTTTCATAAAGCGCACGGTGACTTTAATGTTCGATCAAGCGACGAAACATCAACACTCTGCGTGACCATCCCTGCTGCAATAATTGCAATTGCAACTAGAACGTATTGTTATTAGAGCACCGAAAGCTCGTAATGAACTAATAGTAACCGTTGGTTGTGCCACAATTCAAGATGGTTAACATGAATTTGCGCTCAACGATTTAATGGACACAACAGTAACAATGCTATCGGAACGGGAATAATAATCGTGTGACGATTAGGAATAATTGAAACGCCGGAGTTTTTAGTTCTCATTGTTGACACTAATGTTGAACCAAGTACAACATTACGTAAAAGCATTGCGGATTCAAGTTTAAGGTTACAGTCATTTTAAAGTGTCTCGTAGTAATGATGCGATACCGGAAAATTTTTCTAGTCCTTTCACTTTAATGAATGAAGTAATGAGTAAGAATTTTTGACATTACGATGCACATTTTTTCTGTGTTAATCATTTAAAATGGTTTCTCACTTGCAGGAATTTAGGTAGATAATTGCATTTTAAAGAAAATATTATGAAAGCGTATCTAAATGTTACGATGTGTTTTCCCGCCTCTAATGATGTTTAACACTTTTACTAAAAAACTGAAAAATATGAAAGCAGAAAACAAGGCGGATAGAAAAGGTTTGCATAAACGCAACAATGTAATTGATTATCTTCGAATGAGCGAGCATTAACTTGCTTTTCCCTTAATCGAAATTATAATTAATAAACTGCAAGTTGGTTGAAGCTCAGCTGTCGAATGCAAAAACCACAAGTCGATTAGGACTTGCTAACATCAAATATTTGAAGAGTGGCGAACAAAATATTTACCCAATTTGGTGGCCAAACATGTTTGTTCTGTTAAATCGGTAAAAGGATGAAGACCCTTTTTCTAAAGGAAGTGTTAAAAAGGCACTTCATTTTAAATTGTTTGTTTAAAGAGTTAATTTTGGAGAATTAAATTCAACTTCAAGTAGATTTGTTTTGTAAATTTAAATAGACTTGACTGTAGGTAATTAAATTTTATTGAAACATTTCTACACTACATTTCAAACAGCTCATTATTACAGGTACTTTTATTATTTACCTGTAAAATTGCACACGTTAATGCTCCCCTACAGGTAATACTAAAAGCTTATTTTAATTAGTCATATGGAAAGTTTTAATGCGAAAAATATTAAACTAATTCCTCATTAATGTGAGTAATCAGGCAATTATCATTCTTTGAAAAATGTTTTGCTTGCTCTAGTTTTCTGTAACTTTGAAAATATATTTGTAATGTAACTTATTTTTTATAATAATAATAAAGACAGAAAAAATATGAAGACAAACACTGAAATTAATTTTTTATTCCAATTGTTGTTCACACGTTTAAAAAGATAATCATAATAATAATTGTCTTGTTGTTATCTTAATTCTCCCGAATTTTTACAAAGACGATGTGAAATTCACCGAGAACGTTTTGCATAGTTAATTGTGTCTAATTGTTTATTTATTAAAATAATTATAAAAAAGTGATTACACAAATAAATAAAAAGTGCCCTATGTGTAAACAATGTAAATTCGTAAGGCGTTTAAGCACGTTACAAAATTCTTAGCACTACATTCCGTTCAATACTCTATTCTATATTATATTCTAATCGATGCAAATGCTATAAATTTGCTCATTAGAGAAATAATCGCAACAAATTGTCCATAATGGGACGACAGGAAACGTCGTTTTTCAGCAAGTAATTCGTCGAAGTTACTATTAGTTTTGCTTGTTAGCCACCACACGAGCCGCATTTCTGCTTGTTTTTCCTATTAAACACTATAACTTTTCTCTGCAGAATCCCGAGAGAAAGCTTGCTCTGTTTGTAGATAAATCATAACTAGATGATTACAAACTTGAAAGCAAGTTACTATCAATAACAAAGCCACGAACTGAAAAGATCGCAACTCTATACTCTTTCCGATAAGGTCACGTTGTTTCTAGGTTATCAGTTCGTTGTAACGAAAGTAACGATCTGAAGTTTCGTATAAATCGAAATGTTACGACAAAATCACTTTTCCGTCTGGAAACGTTTTTTTTTTTCTCACATTATGCTTTTAAAGAATGGTTAATTGTTCGGTGATTTCCCAAGTTGTGACCATCTCTGTTTATGTAAGCTTATCCTGATTCCCATCTGCGAAACTCGCTCTCATATAATGTGTAACAATCATCTGTAAGCATGCAAAAGTTACGTCAAGTCTGCACAATTGTTCCCAAAAAGAAATGTTGAAAATCTTCGATCGAAACGGGACACTTCAGGTTATACTTTCACTATTGTCTTCATCTTTTCTTCAAATCATGGGCATTGTTTACAGACCAACTTCGATTTTTGTGTTGGTCAGTACACCGTCCTGCTTCAGTTCCTCCAAGTTCTGCATGCGTTCTTTCTTCATACATGATCACCAGACTATGACTACTTCGATTAAAACAAGAAGTAACAATTATAAAAAACGATTCGTGGCCAAAATCTGGCAAAAAAACACAAAAATAAATCATGGATGAGCAAACAATTTCTTTTACTTGTACATTCCCACCACTAAGAAATAATGCCACATCAGACAAACTGCAGATCCGGCTTGAGAAGAGCAATCATCTGACCCACTGACATGTTGGATGACTCAAGCACTGCTCTCGGATTATCAATCAAAATTCACTTGTTCACACAATGGAAAAATCGCACGGTAATCTTCCAGTCTGACAAAATGCTCGCATGATGTTACAATATTAGTGTCAGGTTATTTAACTCGATTTCAGGAAACTTTACGTTCTGAATCGTGACTTGGACAGGTACCGTCGGAAATTTCGGCGCTGTCGTAAGAATTAAATTGCGAAAATCTTTTATGTTCAATAATAATCATCGTTTCGCGTCATCATTAGAAAACGAAATGCTTTGTGATGTTAAATTGGAGGACGGAAGACAACTATAATAATAAATGTTAGGCAAGAGAGCGTCGAACATTTTTTTATTAATTTTGAGGAGATTCTTGTAGTCTAGACCTCATTCTTCAAAGCGACACCTTCTTCATCGTCAGTTAAGAGTAAAGAGAATAATAATACGACTGCTTCATTATCATATTTAAAAATTCCTAATTCAATAAACTGCAATTCCTATTATGTCGTTGCCTTTCTGATTATAACAATAAGGCAAGAATATTCTGAAGACATAAAATCAGAGAAGTAAACCGGAATAGGTCTCAGTGACGCACCTTAGGAATAGTATGTAGTTTATGGTTAATATAATAAGCTGAATATCACCTATATAATTGACATAATCCACAAAGATCATAATTCATAAAATATGGGCATGTAAAGTCAGATATTAAAGTCTCTATTTTATATTAGTATCTACAAGATGTGAAAGCAGCCTAGATTGGTTTTCCACCCCTTTAAAAAATGGCCCACTGTGATATGTGACAGGTTCTTTGCTTGTTATTTATTACTATTCTTATCTATTTTATTGCAGGTTGAACTGTTGATTATCAGATCTTATGTACATTTATTTTTAATGCATAATCAACGAGCGGAAAATATGCAATAAAATTCACAAAATGTGATCACATTAAATACATGGGTAGATTAATTATTATAAAATATGCAATTGGAAATTCTTAGTCATTGGTTTTTTGCTTTATTGTTTTGAGTTTTGAACTAGATCCGTTAATCCGTTATATATTCAAAATTTTATATTGCTTGTCTTTTATTTTTTTCAGATTTTGTCCTACGATTCTGACACACCGGAGAACCTAAAAATAGTTACCCATTTACAGAGAAGCAATTTTAAAAATTAGCATTATTTGAAAGGGATAAGTTACATACCTGAAATGGATACGTGTAAATTTTAATTAATAGAATGCAATAATAGATGTAATAATTGTGAAATATAATGATGAAAACATAAAGTTATAATGAAATAACTGTTAATTTGCACTAAAAATAACAAAAACAAGTTTATTACTGATGCTCCTAAGTGTAATTTGTTGACAATTTAACAAATATGACAGTTCTTGTTTGACATTCGGCAGGAATTGCAGCATTGTGTAACTTAAATTGGGAGCCTACAAAAAATTCTCTGCAGAAAAATGAACTTTGGAATTTTTTAATTCTTGAATTATTTTATCTGAATTCAGCAATTCAATATATTCGAACTGAAAAGACTAGGAAGTTATAAGACGGATCCAAGTTCAGCTCCATAGAGGAAATATGTATGTAGTGTAAAATGTTCCGACTTCTTTAACTTTTTTCACTTTAGTTACGTATACATGAATTTAATGAGAAACGATGTAATATTTGCGTTATTTTAACGTGTATGACGTCTAACACTCTCTCTCTTGCAAATATCAACATATTAAAATTCCTAATTACTAAAAACAAAGTAGTGCCATCATGTATTACGAATAATAAACATTTTACGGTTGTGATGTTATCAGAAATCTTTATGAAGCTTATGTTTAGTGAAACGTGAATTTTAACGATTATAAAATTATTAAAAAAAAATAAAGTACCAATTAATTATAAATTCAACACCGTTGGGTTCACGTTACATCTCGTGATTTCGTTTTCTTTTTCTCTGTTGCGGCTTTCGAACATTTATTGTTGATCTTATTTATTTATTGTTGATCTTATCTACACGATTTACGAATCTTTCATTTTACAATATTCTCTTTTCGCGGAGGAAAGAAGTATATATTTTTCTAGAGTTTACAACATAAATTTAAATGAACAAACAGTTAACAGTTTTTATCGTACATTCTGTTTTCTAGACATCAGATAGATCTACATCCGAAACGAAATGTAAGAGTGGTGTGTCTATCCCCGATAAAAACCTTCCTGTCCACTAATATTAAAAATAATCGTCTTTCTGATTTCTGAGCTTTCGTGGTGCGTTAATTTGGGTGATAGTATGCAATCCAACTCAGTGGAAGTTGAAAATTATTCTTGCCTCCTCGGTCAGAAACCAGGTAAATGCTGCTACGTTTAGAGATAGTGTTGAAAAAAATGATAAAAAGTAATGGGCACACCCACATAACAGTATCTCCGTGTCACTTTGAGGAAAGTAATACATCCGACGAAAATTTTTATATTTGTAGACCCAACAAACCACAAGTAACTGTATCGTGGTTGTAAGGTACTACTACAAACATTTGTATGACTCAAACTGTGCTAGAATTTGAACACCGGATAAAAAGAGCAAGTAACTTCTTGAGGTCAGTCAAAAAACTCGAGCTTATGATAAATTTTAATAAACATTTTAACTGTATCTTTAGACCCAGACACAATTCAGTTTCATTTACCTCGACATGATTAATGAAGAATGAATGATAGTGAGTTTTGCGAAAACCTTGTTTCTAAATTAACTGCATATTATCCCTCGCTTTTCATCTCGTGTTAGAAGGTAAAACAATTCAAGTATAAACCATTTATTATGTCGTTTTTTTACAAATCTTTTCAAATGCACTTATGTAAGCTACAATAAATTCCTACATACTGACTTCAAGGATCTTTGAACTGTTATGAACTCCAAGTTGCTATTCCAACGTCTCATTAGCTTGATGTCAATAAAAATCATGTTTCAAACCGCAATTTTGAAAATTCGTGAGATGTCTCCAATGTCGTCTAATTGACATCCAAAGATTGATTTGTGTGGAAGAGGTGTTACAATCCATCGACTTGTATTATTCTGTGATTTTCCGTGTAGGCGTCCAGATGGTCTCATGCATTATTAACAGTTTCATGTGGTCTTTGGTATGCGGGTATAAAACAGCGCCAACAATGTCGAAGGCTTGCCTTTGCCAATCTGTGTTGCAGATAGTGGTTGATCAAGTCAAGGAAATAAGTGGGTCAATGGTTGTGCAAGAATTTCGTTGACTGTTGAGTATTGTTACCACAATTTGTAATTCATATTGAATCCTAACAAACTAATTCTCTACGGATTCTTTTTCCTTGACATTATCCGTAAAACTCTAGACGAAAATAAATGTCTTTTGTGGAAAAAGTCAATAATAGTAATTTTATGTACAAGGCTGAATACATTTATTTCATTGTTTCCTGTATGGTAATAATTTTGTCTTGTTGCAGGGAATGCTGATTCGGATACAGGCGACCATCACGGTCGCCATTGTGGCACTTTTTAGGATAAGTTTAGCACAGGTAAGTCAGCGTTCCGTTATAAAGAAAATCAATTTTAACTCAAAGACTTGGAATTTTCTTATAACGTTTATTAATTATATTAGTAAAATTAATTTAGATTTTACATTTCCTGCTACCAATTATTACCACGCGCTTGCTCCTAAACTCGTTTCTTTTAATTAATGACTATTTGTGACATTGATATAATAATTTCGGATGTTTTTACTGCAATATTGACATTCTGGAATTTTTTATTATTATTTTAGATTAATTCATTGCGAACTCGAAAGTTCTGATTTCTTAGCCTTTTAAGATTTTTAATAGAGCCTGTTTTTCTAATCTTTAACGTATCGTGAATTATAGAGTATTTACAACAGTTTAGTTTATGCAACATTTTAAATTTAGCTCAAATGTTACAGAATTATTTATTGCAGTGCGATGTTAACACACGTAGTACAACCTGTATGTAATATAAGGTATATGCTAAAATAGGAAAAGACGAGCTTTTCAAGTTTTTCTTAAACAGTTTCTACAGTTTTATGTTGACAACTTTCAACTTCCTGTTGAGTTAATAGATGTATTAATTCTATATTTCTGTTTCAGAATTCCACTAGTAATTTATTCACATGTCCGAACGGTGAGTTTATAACATTTCAACTAGAATCTTGAGTGTCGCTTTTACAATGCAATTCGAACGTGTTAACCCAATTCTAATTTATTTTTGAAACACTCCTCACGTTTCACATCTTTTCACAAAAAACAAGGAAGAAAAGGTTTCTAATGATGTTCAGGAAATTGTTGTGTTGATTTCACTCTGACATCATCAAAAAGATGCCCATTTTTGTGATTACAGCCAATGTGGAAGATCCGTCTATAGATTACCATGCAACTCATACTGCGATGCGAGACATTTTAATAAGTATGAATATAACCGTACTGATTAACGGTAATACCAAAGAAAGCTACTGCTAAACCGTTCGGCTGAATCATTCATTCTTTCATTAATGAAGACAGTTTTTCTTTTCAGAGTAATAAGAGCACTCCATCAAAAAGCCAATAATCTAATAATTTTAAACTGACAGCTATTTGAAAGACCCGTGAATTGTTAACCGCAAGGTGGAAATTTCCCTGGCGTTATTACGTTTTACTTTATTCCTAAGATTAAAAATAACTTACATAAAAGCAGCATTCTTAAAAGATTGTTAATTCGCTGTTAGCAATAATGATATTTTTAAGTCATTTATATATAATCTTCGGGTGATTGTCACTCTGAGTAAGGTATAAAATATCTAGGAGTGTCCGTGACTCACACGACAACCTTACGATACAGGGTGATCCAATGACAATGACGATTACGAAAATTGCCTCTTTAGCTAGTCTTACATAATTAATACTGCAATTATTCCCAGCAGTTACCTTCAACTGACTTATGGGAAGTTGATAAATATGTGATTTCTTTACATCACAATCCTACACATTCAATGCAAGTTTTTCTGAAAAATGCCAGGGCCGTTGAGAGATTTCATTCTATAATTCCGCACTCCATTTCCACCACCTGTGAAAATCACATTAAATATGAATTATTTATACCATAAAGAAACTAGGAAATCAGATTCTGTAACGAATCTGAATTTGTAACCTTAGAAAATACAGTTTCGATCCAACTGTTTTTTGCTCACTGACCTGTTACTCTTACTAGGTGAATTAAATTTATTAAATCCTAAAATTTCAACATTTTTGAGTCCTACACAATTTACGATTTTATCATTTTTGAAAGTGAAGCCTTGCCTCGAGATAAAAACGTTTCTACACTCGAAATGGCAGAGTAATAGTTCTTATCATCATCGGCGAAATCCAAGGACTATTTGTGGCGAATTTATGTAAAGCGAAATCCAGGAGTTCAAAAAATCGTGCTACGAGTACTAACTCATGAACATGATTGATCAATATTCCGTTTAACGGACGTTTTCTAAAATTAATTAACCATAAACTAGCGAAAACCTTGAAGACTCGTTACCTTACAAACCTGCCCCAACATACCAAACAACAAATGCAACGTCCCCTCTTTTTATTAATCAAATTTTTGAACCGGTTGGTTAATCCTTGAACTCCCACTTGGGATATTTCGTTGGTGACTCAGTGGCCCATTACAACCACAAGTCGAATTTATGGTTTTTTTAATAAGGAAAGCTGTTGGTAGACTAGGTTTGTCCTACAAAATCTTTTTGTGTGTGCTCAAACAATTTCGTGATCAATGGCAAAGAGGAATTCACAATGTGAAAGTAAAATGTGCTTATTTGACCTTTCGAATCAGTGTAAATAACTAGGAAAGATCGTGTTACTAATTCTTGTAATAATTTCCAACAATGAAAAGAAGGGACCGTTATGCGAAAATTTTGAAATTGAGCCTTGACTTTCAGATGGGTCTGAACAGTTACACTTGGACTGTACCCAAGGACGGAGTTTCTATTTTATTTGAAGCTCAACAAAATTTGAATCTCGGCCTTGTCATCCGAAATGAATTCTAATTGATCTAAATCGCATTTCCCGTAGATAACCAGACCGGTTATAGAGTGCATTTCCTAGAGTTTCTACATGTTTTTGCTTCTTAATGCGTTCGACCCTGAAAGGTAAAACGACGGTACAGTAGAAAAGTTTATTTATTACGACGAACACAGTTTTGCAATTTCTTTCACCTACATAATACAGACACAATTAAGTGGAGGAAACATCGGAGTTGTTTACTTTAACGGAACAATATGCTAAAGAAGTGTATTTGTGTCAATGGATGAAAACTCCTGATTTCTTGAACTTTGACAACAATGTAAACACACTTTTAGAGTTGACACAGATCAATAGGTCAAGACCTCGCAATTTGAGGTGGAAGAGTTCTTCGCTATTTCCTTTGAGAAGTAAGATCTCTTTGCGTAAGAAATGCCACAGATTGGCGTTATGTAAAAAGGGCACGGCCGAAAGTGTCTTTTTTAATTGATCAATTAATATGCGGAAAAGATCAAGACAAGGCAAATCGGCTTATGTAAGCAAGCACATGTCTAGCCACATGAGATGGATAATAAGCGGCATTCTCCGCATTACTAGCAAAAGATCCATGTAACAACATCTTGCATAACACTAATTTTTCTTTGGTTTATTGAAAACTAAACCAGCAACATCGGTTAACAGTTTTATTATCTTCTTTCTACTTTCCACAATTGTTTAATTTTGTCAGGTGCTGTCACTGTTCTCTTTGCATGATCAGGGCATGAAATAAGAAAGTTTGTTAAATATTTATACAATTCGCCTCTAGGATGCAACGGTTCAAACCTTCAAAGAATAATGGAAGACGATCATGAGGTTACCCAACAATGACTGAGAAAAATGCACGTTACCTAACATTTAAGAATAGAAATGATTACATTAATATGAAACAAAAGCATTGTGCGAGAATTTATCGAAAACGTAAATTAAAGTAACTATGGTTATGCTTGTAGTTAACAAACGCAGTGACACGTTTATGGGTTATTATGCGTAAGCGTGGAAATAATTGTTGTTTTAATTTCAGCTGTTACAGGACCAATTAGACAAAATTATTACATTTTTTAAATAGGGACCCACTTCTAGAACGGTTACGAAAATATGATTTTACGGTAGCGCAATTTCTTAAATATTTAATTACCATCGTTTAACCCAAAGAAGTGAAGAGGTGACATTTTCTATGTCCACCAAATTAGAGGAGAAAGCTTCCAAATACGCCAATTTTCGTTCAAATTCAATATTATGTAATTGAAGACAAGGCAAAGCAAAAGAATTTCAATCTAAATATGATACTACAGATTCAACGTTTATTTATAAAGAGTAGATATTATTAGACCATTTATATTATTTTGAATTTTTTTCATACTTCAGATTCTTCATTCTTAAAATCCTTTTGATCTCAGAGTTTCTTTAATATCTTCGATTAATATCGATTAATCCTTGCGATTTTCTTGAATTCTTTAAGTTCATCTTTATTTGTGTCCTTGCCTTTCCTCACTCTTTCGACTTCCCAAGACTCGTAATTTCGAAATCCTTCCTCATCCAGTTTTTTGGAGTCTCTAGATTCCAATCAATTTCCCAGTGTTTAGATTAGATGGATTTATCAATTTTTTTACATTTATCCGCTTTCATCCGATTTTAAAACCTATTTCTTTTAGGTTCATAGATTTCCGAATTTTGCGTTCAGTTTATAGAACCTGAAGGCAATTAGGTGTAAATCTGAAAAAATAATTTATTTTTACAGTAAATGGAGTAATGGTCATTAAAGTAAAGATTTACCTATAAGTATGTAAAAGTTTGTTTAATAAATTCCGCTCTTTATTTACATATTTAGTTTCCAATGCACGTCTGTGCAAACTCTTTACTTTGCATTCTGTTTCTAATCGCGTAAACATTTCTGTTGCAGGCTGGGAAATACGAGGACTGCATTGTTATAAGTTCTTCAACATCAGACACTCTTGGGAAAAAGCAGCCGAACTCTGCAGAAGGTTAGTAAGATGTCAATTTTCGCGAGTCTAACGGAATTTCGTCTTTCATCAAGTTCATTGGTCTTACATTGTCACACGTCAAGATCTATTAGAAACGTGCACAGTTTGTCGGAAAGTACTAATTAGCATTGGACATTTCGTACCTACGCGTAATAATATTCTCGTGTGAAAACACGATTATTTTGTAACTTTAAATAACGAGAACAAATTTCAATTCTAACAAAGTTTCGTGACTTCTCTGGCCTAGATATCGTATCAATAATTCAGTGTCATAATTAGCGTTTAACGCATCCAGCGATTAGTGTTAATGATTTTTGCTGTTATTGTTTACTTGGATTGGGTTTAATTAGAAAGTTTGCGAGTTTTCCTGTGAATGGCCATTCACTATTGCGTTTTCCTCGTGGACAAATTGCTCGAAAACGAAAAAATCCAACGTTGTTATTAAGCTAACCGTTTAAATTCCTGAGACTAAATTAAAACGACAGCTATTTGGGTCAGTTATTATTTCCATCTTGTTTCTCAATTGTCCAGGCAGGATATCTGTGCACTAATTAAGCATTTTGAAATGAGTGAGCTGAATCGCTCTGTTTGGTAAGATTATTACAAAAGCAATTATGCCTTCCATAGAAAAAAAATGCGTGGAGGTAACTGTTAGATCAAAGAGCAATAACGGAAAAATTCAATTAATCATAATTAGAATTAATCAACTGGTGACACTTCTTAATGGCACGATTTCGTGTCTCCCACACATTGAGGGCACTAATAGTAATGACAGGAACAAAACACTACCGATTAGACACGTGAACCTCCATAAGTTGATGGTAGAAAAATCCGTGATTGCCCGAGGCATAAATAGCATCGACAAATAATTGCTGCACCTGTAAGTCTGGTCGATGTGAGACCCACTTAAGAATGTTGGTCGCCCTGAAGTAATCGCCGAAATTTGTAGCAAAGAATGTGTTTGATAGCACAGATAACACTGCAACTAGAATATGCGGGTCAATTTTTCAAAATTATTTAAACCGATTGCCCTCGATAGCAACAAGAACATGATTTGTAAATTCTAAACAATGAATGTAACGAACCAGTTGCTCCACGAGCTGAACAAATTAGAATCATTCATAATTAATAATCGAGATAATTAGTGCGTTTGAAATATTCGTCGAAGATGCTAAGACCAACAAATCTTCTTTTAGGTATGGGAGTGATTTGATGTCAGTGGAATCCTATGGAGAAAATAATTTAACTGCCACACTCGCGACAGCTTCAGTACCTACAGAACGGCGAGGGGTCAACCAATATTGGTTGGGCTTGGCATCCCTCGATGATCTACGAACGAACACGCTAGAATCTGCCGCTGGGACTTTGGTGTCGCAATATTCCGGTAAGTTCCTCCACTTTTTTTTAATTACCATTTCACAAGCCAAATTTAGGTTTCTGGTCGCGACAACAACCCGACTCTAAAGCTGGAGAGTGTGTGGATGTCACCGTCACTGAAGAAAAACAATCGTGGGAGCTTACGACATGCGAAAGCTTACTTCCGTTTATGTGTCGCGCTAAAGCTTGTCCTGCAGGATCATTCCACTGCTCAAACGGAAATTGTGTCAACGAGAAATTTAGATGCGACAAGCAAGATGACTGTGGCGACGGTTCCGATGAAATTGAATGCACAGCGAATTGTAACTACTACTTAGCAAGCAGTGGTGATGTCGTCGAAAGTCCTTACTACCCACATAAATACGCACCTTTGACTAATTGTAAATGGACGCTTGAAGGTCCTCAGGGTCACAATATTCTTCTACAGTTCCAAGAGTTTGAGACTGAAAAGACTTTCGATACTGTTCAAATTTTAGTAGGAGGTCGAACTGAAGATACCTCCGTGAATTTAGCGACTTTATCGGGAAAACAAGACTTAACAAACAGATCGTTCGTTTCCGCTTCGAATTTTATGATAATCAAGTTCAGTACTGACGCTTCCGTCGAGCGAAAAGGGTTTAGAGCGTCGTGGAAAACCGAGCCTCAAACATGTGGTGGCAAATTGCGAGCAACTCCACAACCTCAAGTTCTTACATCCCCGGGCTATCCCGAACAGTATCCCGGGGGACTGGAATGCTTGTACATCATCCAAGCTCAGAATGGTAGAATTATCACCCTTGAAATCGACGATTTGGATCTAGATAACATCAGAGATTACATTCTTGTCCGAGATGGCGACTCCCCTAAGAACCAGCCGATCGCGAGACTCACAGGAGATTTGATAAACAACCAAAGAGTCGTGATATCGACTAACAACAAGCTTTACTTGTATTTCAAGACTAGTCTCGGCGACTCCAACAGAGGTTTCAGGATTCGATACACGCAAGGATGTAGATCGACGCTAGTGGCTCGCAACGGTACCTTAATGTCGCCAGCCTATGGTCTAACCGAATACCCAAGCAACCAAGACTGTTTATACAAAATCAAAAATCCTGGCGGTGGCCCTCTCTCTTTAAACTTCGAGAATTTCGGTGTAGATAAATCTGATTTCGTCCAAGTGTACGATGGTGCGACCACCAGTGGGTTACGACTTCACTCAGGAAATGGTTTTACGGCAGGATCTCAGCCGAAAATCACTCTAACAGCGTCAAGTGGCGAAATGCTAGTGAGATTTACAACCGACGCTTTACATAACAGCGACGGATGGTTGGCCACTTTCTCCGCGGGTAAGAATGCGAAGAAAGAAGATTTTTTGGTTGTTGACACGTAATTTCAGATTGTCCACCGTTACAACCTGGCGTGGGTGCAATGGCATCTAGCAGAGACACGGCTTTCGGGACTATTATCACTTTCAGTTGTCCCACTGGACAAGAATTCGCGACCGGTCGCAACAGAATAACCACACAATGCCTGCCTGGTGGTAATTGGTCCGTGAGCTACATCCCGAAATGTCAAGAAGTTTACTGTGGACCAGTTCCTCAAATTGACAACGGTTTCTCCATTGGATCTACTAATGTCACTTACCGTGGGCAGGCAATGTATCAATGTTACGCCGGTTTCGCTTTTGCGACAGGACAACCCATTGAAAAAATCTCTTGTCTGTCCGATGGCCGATGGGAAAAGAAACCCAACTGTCTTGGTAAAAACTGCAACTTGTCGTTATTACTCTTGTCACTGAGTTTTTCTAGCTTCGCAGTGCGCCGCACTTCCGGAAGTTCCGCACGCTAATGTTACAGTATTGAATGGTCAAGGTCGGTCTTACGGAACTATAGTGCGTTACGAGTGTGAACCAGGTTACATAAGAACTGGACCACCGGTAATTTTATGTATGAGTAATGGTACTTGGTCTGGTGAAGTACCAACATGTTCAAGTACGTAGCGCAACCTAGTTAATTCTATTTCTTCTAACGGTGTTAATTTCAGGAGCGAAATGCCCCGAATTTCCTGACATTAAAAATGGTTTTCTTACTGACACCTCACGAGCGTACTTCTTCAACGACGAAGCACGAGTGCAATGCTATAAAGGGTATAAACTCGTTGGCAGTAATATCATACGATGTGGAGAGAACCAACTGTTTAACAACGCACCCAAGTGTGAAGATATCAACGAATGTATCAGCAGCCAATGCGACAGCGCTTCCACTGAGTGCATAAATTCCCCAGGTTCCTTCCACTGCAAATGCAAGAAAGGTTTCGCCCCTACTTTGGAATGTCGACCAGTTGGAGACCTTGGTCTCACAAACGGAGGAATTCCAGATGAAGCAATCACCGTCTCTAGCAGTGAAACGGGATATGACAAAACTGTAATAACCGAGATTTTTAATTACATCTCAGTTAACATAATTATTTACAGATGGTTCGTCTCAACAGCGGCACGGGTTGGTGCGGCAACACCATCGACGGAGGTTCCAACTGGGTTCTCATTGACTTGAAAGCCCCAACCATAATTAGAGGATTCAGAACCACGAGTGTACCACGTCGTGATGGTACTCTTGCGTACACTTCCGCGGTACGAATCCAGTACAACGACGACCTCACGGACGTCTTTAAAGATTATCGCAATCCCGACGGTACCGCCGTAGAGTTCCGAATCTTGGAACCTACTTTGTCCATTCTAAACCTACCAGTACCAATCGAAGCTCAATACATTAGATTCAAAATTCAGGATTACGTGGGAGCTCCTTGTTTAAAATTGGAAATCATGGGCTGCACCAGACTCGATTGTGCAGACATTAACGAATGTGCTACCGACAATGGTGGCTGCGACCAGAAGTGTATCAACAGTGCTGGTGACTTTTCGTGTAGCTGCAACGTTGGATTTGAGTTGTATTCCCGCAATGGTACCGCGGCCTATTTCATCGAGAACACCGAAAATGGTCTCCGCGACGGCGATACATATCAAGTGAACAAATCATGTGTTCCCATAATGTGCCCCAGCGTAAGCGCCCCCGAAAACGGTCTCTTATTGTCAACGAAAGAGAAGTACCATTTTGGTGATCTCGTTAGATTTCAATGCAATTTTGGTTTCGTCCTCTCTGGATCTTCGGCACTTTTGTGTACCTCAACGGGAAGTTGGAACGGCTCCATGCCCGAATGCAACTGTAAGTATGGCTTAGATTTGATAAAATTGTCTTTATTAATTTCTCCGCAGATGCTCAATGTGTTTCACTACCTGACGATAAAAACGAAGGTCTAAAAATCCTCCGTGCTGACGAAACGAGTGTTTTGGTCCCCTTCAGGGAAAACGTGACTTTGAATTGTGGCAGTACTGGGCGCAAACTTAGAGGAACTTACACTTCGAGTTTCAGACAATGCGTTTATGATCCTAAACCGGTAAGTTTGTTCATAGTTCTTCTAAAAGATAATTTAACACTCTGTGTAGGGTTTCCCCGATTATTGGCTGAGTGGGACTCCTCCTTCTTGTCCAAGGGTGGATTGCGGGCTTCCTCCACCAACCCCAGGCGCAGAATACGGAAAATACGTTGATACCAAATACCAATCATCCTTTTTCTTCGGCTGTCAAAACACATTTAAACTAGCAGGACAAAGCAGTAAACACGACAACATCGTCCGTTGTCAAGCTAATTCAGTTTGGGACTTTGGTGATTTACGTTGTGAAGGTCCGGTGTGCGAAGATCCCGGACGTCCAAGTGATGGCTTCCAAATCTCAAAGAGTTACGAACAAGGATCTGAAGTCAGTTTCGGCTGTAACAGACCTGGATACATCCTGATTAACCCCAGACCAATAACTTGCGTGCGTAGCCCCGAATGTAAAGTAGTAAGACCTTTAGGGCTTGCCTCTGGACGAATTCCGGATTCTGCCATCAATGCAACTAGCGAAAGACCTAATTACGAAGCTAGAAACATTCGACTGAACTCAGTGACTGGGTGGTGCGGAAAACAAGAAGCATTCACTTACGTCAGTGTTGACTTAGGGAAAGTCTTCAGAGTCAAAGCAATTCTAGTCAAAGGTGTTGTTACTAATGATATCGTCGGACGACCGACTGAAATTCGATTCTTCTACAAACAAGCGGAAAATGAAAATTACGTGGTCTATTTCCCTAATTTCAATCTTACGATGAGAGATCCGGGAAATTACGGAGAATTGGCTATGATTTCTCTGCCCAAATACGTACAAGCACGATTTGTTATTTTGGGAATTGTTAGTTACATGGACAATGCTTGCTTGAAATTTGAGCTAATGGGCTGTGATGAGACAGATGTGGAACCATTATTGGGTTACGACTACGGATATTCTCCCTGTGTTGGTAAGTTTCATTTTCGGCAACAAAGACATGTTGTTTGAGTGTGATTTTCAGACAACGAAACACCAGTTTTCCAAAACTGCCCCCAACAACCCATAGTGATACAAAAAGACGCCAACGGCGGACTCCTACCTATCAACTTCACAGAACCCACCGCTGTCGACAACTCCGGAAGCATTGCTCGTTTGGAAGTTAAACCCGCAAACTTCAAAACGCCCATGCACGTTTTCCAAGACACAGTGGTCAAATATGTTGCTTTTGACTACGACGGAAACGTTGCTATCTGCGAAATTAACATTACAGTTCCAGGTAATTCAATAAACTTTACAAATTATAATCCAATCTAACGTTGATTTTCAGATAACACCCCACCTAAGCTAAGCTGCCCTCAAAGCTACGTCATCGAATTGGTGGACCGACAAGAGAGTTATGCTGTAAACTTCAACGACACCCGCCGCAGAATTAACGCCACCGACGATTCTGGTGAAGTTCATATTAGTTTTATCCCAGAAAAGGCCACCATAGCTATTGGAACATTTGAAAATGTAACAGTGGTAGCTGCAGACAAATACGGGAACAGAGCTAGTTGTCACTTCCAAGTGTCTGTCCAAGCGACGCCGTGTGTTGACTGGGAGTTGAAACCTCCAGTTAATGGAGCCTTGAACTGTCTACCTGGTGACAGAGGTTTACAATGTATCGCCACTTGTAATCCTGGATACAGATTCACGGATGGTGATCCTGTTAAAACGTTTTCTTGTGATGCTAAGACACCGTGGACTCCAACTTCGGTTGTCCCTGACTGCGTCTCAGAAAGTAAGAGAAGGAGTTTGTTTTAAAATTTCTTTATGTTTGTTTTTTAGATACTCAACAAGCAGATTATCACGTCACCGCGAGTGTTAACTACAGAGCAAATGGCGCTGTCGCCACATCTTGTTTAAATCAGTATATTGATCTCATTTCCCAGTACTACGTCAATCTTAATAACATCTTATCAGAGAGGTGTTCTGCAGTTAACGTCAAAATGGATGTCTCATTCCAGAAAGCACTTCCTGCATTGATTAAAGAAAACGTTGTAAAAATAGACTACATCTTGAATATTGTGCCTGTAGTCCGACAGCCCCAACTCTATGACCTTTGCGGAAGCACTTTGAGTTTGATGTTTGATCTGTCGGTGCCATACGCAAACGCCGTTATTGAACCTCTTTTGAATGTGTCAGCTATTGGAAATCAGTGTCCTCCTCTTAAGGCCTTGAACTCGACGAACATCCGTGGGTTTACTTGCAGCGTTGGCGAGGTACTTAACATGGACACCAACGATGTTCCGCGATGCTGTAAGTACTTGTTCTTCTACTGTAGATAAATTAACGATACATGTAATCAAACCGGAATTATCAGTGATTTAGCTACAATTATCGAGAGAAGATGTTGTAATCGAGATTATAAGAAAATGTACTCTTTACAGTGCACTGCCCTGCTGGAACCTTCGCCGGGGAAAAACAAAAAGAATGTACATACTGCCCTCGCGGCTACTACCAGAACCGCGATCGTCAAGGCTCTTGCAACAGGTGTCCTCAAGGAACTTACACCCGCGAAGAAGGGTCCAAGAGTGTCCACGATTGTATTCCCGTTTGTGGCTACGGAACTTACTCTCCTACCGGTCTAGTCCCATGTTTAGAATGTCCTCGCAACAGCTTCACCAGCGAGCCGCCCACCGGTGGCTTCAAAGATTGCCAAGCCTGCCCTGCTAACACCTTCACTTACCAACCGGCAGCTCCTGGAAAAGATCGCTGCAGACCTAAATGTAGCCCTGGATACTACTCACCAACTGGTCTAGCACCTTGTTCTTTGTGTCCACGCGACTTCTATCAATCCCTTCCGGGTCAAACGACTTGCAATGAATGTCCAACGAACATGAAAACTGAAGGGCCCGGTGCGACTGGAAGAGATGAGTGCCATCCAGTTCAGTGCACAGAGAATGCCTGCCAACATGGGGGATTATGTGTTCCTTTAGGGCACAACATCCAGTGTATTTGCCCTGCTGGATTCTCAGGAAGACGCTGCGAGATAGATATTGATGAATGTTCTTCTCAACCGTGTTATAACGGTGGTTCTTGCATTGATCTGCCGCAGGGATATAGGTGTCAATGTGCTCCAGGATATGCAGGCATCAATTGTCAAGAAGAAAGGTCGGATTGCAGAAATGATACATGTCCCGAACGTGCGATGTGTAAAGATGAGCCGGGTTATAATAACTACACTTGTTTGTGCCGATCCGGTTATACCGGACATGATTGTGACGTTACGGTATTTCCTCTTTTACACTTTTTTCCCTTGTATTTCATTAGTCATTTTCAGATCGACCCTTGTAGCGCCTCTGGCAATCCGTGCAATAACGGAGCTACCTGCATAGCTTTGCAACAAGGAAGATTTATGTGCGAATGCTTACCGGGCTGGGAAGGCCAAACCTGTGAGATCAACATCGATGACTGCGCAGAAAAGCCGTGTCTGTTGGGCGCCAACTGCACGGATTTAGTTGCAGATTTTAGCTGCAGCTGTCCTTCTGGATTCACTGGAAAAAGATGCCAAGACAAGATTGACTTATGTGGACGCGGCCCATGCAAGAACGGAATTTGTGTCGACAGACTATTCTACCACGAATGCGTGTGTGATCCTGGATGGAGCGGCGAATCTTGCGAATCCAATATTAACGACTGTGCCCAAAATCCGTGTGAAAATGAAGGACATTGCACTGATGAAATTAACGATTTTACGTGCACATGCGAGCCTGGTTTCACTGGGAAGAAATGCCAACATCCCATCGATTTTTGTTCATCAGAACCTTGTCAAAATGGTGCTAGTTGTACCGATTTAGTGGACGGTTTTGCTTGTAAATGTCGACCTGGATTCGTTGGACTACAATGTGAAGCCGAAATTGACGAATGCTTGAGCGATCCTTGCAATCCTATAGGAACCGAACGATGCGTCGATCTGGATAATAAATTCGCTTGCATGTGCCGAGAAGGATACTCTGGAACGTTCTGCGAAGAGAACATCAATGACTGTAAATCAGATCCTTGCTTAAACGGAGGCTCCTGCAGGGACGAAGTGGGATCGTATCGATGTGTATGTCTACCGGGATGGACTGGAGTCAACTGTGAATCTGACATCGGTAGCTGCCAAGCTAGGCCGTGCCAAAACGACGCGAAATGTATCAATCTTTTCCAAGACTACTTCTGCGTGTAAGTATTTTAAAACGCTCGCCTTGCGCCGATGTTAACGCGTGTTAAAATGTAGATGTCCTTCTGGTACCGACGGAAAACAATGCGAAACCGCTCCAGAACGTTGTATCGGAAATCCGTGCATGCACGGTGGTAAATGCCAAGATTTTGGATCTGGTCTTAATTGCTCATGCTCCGATGGCTACACTGGTGTTGGATGTCAATACGAATACGACGCTTGCACATCTAATGCCTGCAAAAATGGAGCTACTTGCACCAATGACCCCTTCGGTTTCAAGTGCGTTTGTGCTCCTGGATTCACTGGAAAATACTGCGAGGAAGATATTGTTGATTGTAAAGAAAATTCGTGTCCACCAAGCGCCACATGCATTGACTTAACCGACAGGTTTTATTGTCAATGTCCGTTTAATTTAACTGGTGAAGACTGCAGAAAAAGTAAGTAAAAGAACGAAGTTGCTGGTCATTCGTTCAATGTGAGTTTTCCAGCAATCTCTGTGGACTATGACTTGTACTTCAGCGACGCCACCAGGAGCTCCGCTTCTCAGGCTATACCTTTCTACACTGGGTCTAAATCGAGTATGACCATCGCAATGTGGGTTCAATTCACACAAAAAGACGAAAATGGAATCTTCTTCACGATGTACAGCGTTTCGTACGTTTAACTGATCTGTGGTGAATCAAATTTAATTTTGTCTTTCCAGTTCTAAACACATCCCGAAAGACAGAAAACCTCTCATTCAAGCCCATTCGAATGGAGTTCAAGTGTCTCTTTTTCCAGACATTCAAGACGTTTATTTAAGCTACCGGGACTACACAACAGTAAACGACGCCCAGTGGCATCACATCGCCATTGTTTGGGACGGTGAAAATGGAGGAGAACTAAAACTGATAACTGAAGGCTTAATCGCTAGCAAAGTGGAAGGATATGGCAGTGGACGTAAATTACCAGAATAGTAAGTTCTTCATACCCACCGTGTTGTTATTTACAATGTTCTCTTCAGTGCATGGGTAACATTAGGTAAACCCCAATCCGGAAATCCTAAAGCTTACACCGAATCTGGCTTCCAAGGTCACTTGACGAAAGTACAGATCTGGGGTCGCGCTCTCGATGTCACAAATGAAGTTCAAAAACAAGTACGAGACTGTAGAACAGAACCGGTTTTATACCGAGGTTTGATCCTTACCTGGGCTGGATACGAAGAAACCGTTGGAGGTGTCGAACGCATTGTACCCTCCCACTGTGGACAAAGAAACTGTCCTCCAGGTTACATCGGAGCTAAATGTCAGGAAATCCAAACCGATAAAATCCCCCCTAAAGTTGAATACTGTCCGGGCGATTTATGGATCATTACAAAGAACGGTTCAGCTCTTGTCTCGTGGGATGAACCCCACTTTAGTGACAATGTTGGTGTTGTTAAAATACAAGAGAAGAACGGACACAGACCTGGACAGACACTTTTGTGGGGTATCTACCAGATAGCGTACGTTGCAATGGACGAAGCCGGAAATTCAGCCACGTGCAACTTCAAAGTTTCCGTCTTATGTAAGTCTGAATTTTATTAATCACGAGTTGTTGAAAAAACGAATTTTTAGCTGAATTCTGTCCTGAACTTCCCGATCCGATCGGTGGAGTCCAAACTTGCAAAGATTGGGGCGCGGGAGGACAGTTCAAAGTCTGCGAAATTGCCTGCAACCAAGGGCTGAGGTTTTCACAAGAAATTCCTAAATTCTACACTTGCGGCGGTGAAGGTTTCTGGAGACCAACAACCAACCCTAGTCTACCAATGGTTTACCCTGCTTGCTCTCGTATGTACTTTTACTTCTATGTTAATAAAAATCACTCAAATCTTCGTTATTAGCGTCCAAACCGGCTCAGCGCGTTTTCAAAATTGCAATGCTCTTCCCAAGTTCCGTGCTTTGCAACGAGGCAGGCCAAGGAGTTTTGCGGCAAAGAGTTCGAAATGCGGTCAACAGTCTGAACAGAGATTGGAACTTCTGCTCATTCTCAGTGGAAGGCACTCGTGAATGTAAAGAACTGAATATTGATGTTAAATGTGACCACAGAACTAGCAGACAAGTAAGGCAAGCTAATGACGATGATGATGGTGGTACTTATGTCATCGCCGCCAACGTTCCTGTTGAAAAGTAAGTGTAGTAAAGAAAAAACTTGTTTTAACGTTTTTAGGCACCGACGTAAACGTACTTTCGTAGTTTTAAAATAGAACTCTTCATGGAATCTCAGCATGGATTCGTTTCAGTTTCATTTTACCATTCTTTTAGTTCCATGCATGTTGTTTTAGTATTATGTAGTTAGTTGAATGTGTAGAAAAAGCATGTTGCTCTTTGTAGAACTCGCCAAGGACGGCAATCATCGAGTGACACCTACGACATAGAACTCTCCTTCCCGGCAGTAAAGTAAGCACCTCTTTTACATGCATGCACTGTCGTAAAATTCCATTCTTCTTCCAATTCGCGCAACTTTATCTAACTTGATGATGGTTTTAGCGACCCTGTTATTAATTCGAATACAAACGAACGCTCATCTGTCAAAGTTTTACTTGAAAAACTTATTCTGGAGGAAGATCAGTTCGATGTGCGAGATATTTTACCAAATACAGTCCCCGATCCGTCGTCACTTCTTTTAGAATCCGATTATGCTTGTCCTGTTGGACAAGTCGTGATGGCTCCCGACTGCGTCCCATGTGCCATTGGAACTTATTACGATAAGAAGACGAAACTTTGCTCACCTTGTCCACAAGGGTCGTATCAAAGTGAGGCTGCACAAACGCAATGTATTCAATGTCCAGCGATCGCTGGGCGACCTGGAGTGACTGTGGGTGTTGGAGCTCGCAGTGCCGCTGATTGCAAAGGTGAGATATTTTCATTTTGTAGGTACAGACAAAACCCAAAATTTTTAGAACGTTGTCCCGCTGGAAAATACTACGACCACGATGCCGGACTCTGTCGCAGCTGCGGCCATGGATTCTACCAACCCGAAGAAGGCTCATTCTCTTGTCAAATCTGTGGATTGGGTAAAACTACCAGAACGAGCGAAGCTGTTTCTCAAAAGGAATGTCGCGATGAGTGTGAGAGTGGGATGCAACTCGCTTTAGACGGCAAATGCGAACCATGTCCTCGTGGAACCTACAGGACTCAAGGAATTCAAGCTGCTTGTTTAGGATGTCCTTTGGGAAGAACCACTCCTAAGGCTGGAGCTGAAACAATCGAAGAGTGTTCCCTCCCTGTGTGCTCTCCCGGATATTATTTGAACGGAACTTTGAACAGTTGCATTGCGTGTAAGAAAGGGTTCTATCAGTCAGAGTCCCAACAAACAACTTGTATTCCTTGCCCTGGAAATACGAGCACGAAGTCTCCTGCAGCGGTGAGTATCATAAGTGATTGTATCAGTGTTGATGACGACAATTTTTAGACGAGCGTTGCCGAGTGTACTAATCCTTGCGAGATGAATGGCCCAGAGATGCACTGCGACGCCAATGCGTACTGCTTGTTGATTCCCGAGACAAGCGAGTTCAGATGCGAATGTAAGCCTGGATTTAACGGTACTGGTAAAGAATGTGTTGATGTTTGCGACGGCTACTGCGACAACGACGGAGTTTGCGTGAAGGACATTCGAGGACAACCTTCTTGCAGATGTATTGGTAGCTTCACAGGTCGCCACTGCACTGAGAAATCCGAGTTTGCTTACATTGCCACGGGAATAGCAGTTGCAGTTGTTATCATTATCATAATCGTTCTTTTGATTTGGATGATTTGCGCAAGGTACTTTTTACTTTTTTGATGTAACGAGCTTGTTTTTGATGACATTTTTTAGATCTCACCGCAGGAAAGAACCAAAGAAACTGTTAACTCCTGCAACGGATCAAAACGGATCTCAAGTGAACTTTTACTACGGCGCTCCAACCCCATATGCAGAAAGTATAGCTCCAAGCCATCACTCCACGTATGCTCACTATTACGATGACGAGGAGGATGGTTGGGAGATGCCAAACTTCTACAACGAAACCTACATGAAAGAGAGTCTCCATAACGGCGTCAACGGGAAAATGAACAGTTTAGCAAGATCAAACGCCAGTATTTATGGTACAAAAGACGACTTGTATGATAGACTTAAACGACATGCTTATCCGGGCAAGAAAGGTAAAGACGCTTAAATAAAGGATGACGCAGATGCTCTAACACAACTTTTTACAGACAAAAGTGACAGTGACAGCGAAGGTCAATAGTTAAATCTGGTCAGCAATTAAATTAATGCTCAAGTAGCGCAACAAATGTCTAGTGAACAATTTTTTACTTGTTAATGTGTTATCGTAAGTACTACCATAGTTGTTAATTTATATTTTTATGTAAAATATTAACAATACGTTCAGCTGTGTTGTGTGAATAGTAAGTTTGTAATGTATTTTCGTACCTTCCTCCGCTTATTATTTATAGTCATGAAAACTGTTTTTTCTACTTTTATAAAAACTGATATTTAAGTGTAGTTGTTGTAATTATGTAGACCTCTTAAAGATGTAATTATTTTATAATTATCTTGGTAATGTGTGCATGAGAAAATGTGAAAGTTTTTGTATACTTTTTATACTTTATAAGAATGACTGAATAAAATATTACACAATAAATTGTGAATTACGCTTTCGTGTTCTTGTGTAATTAAATGAATAATGAAAAGGCTCATGTCTTTACAATCATAACAGTACACAGTTCAATGGTGTCGCCAGACTATTTTACCCGAATGGGCCAACACAGGTGGGTACCAAAATATAAAATGGCCCAGGTTCATTTGTATGATAATACAGGTTGAACCCGAATAAAGTGTAAGATAAAAAATTTAACCACCGGTTTAGATAACGATTCTGCAAAAAAAATCGAATTTCGAATGGGGCAAAACCCCCGGGAATACCGGTAAAGTAAAGCTAACATTTCCCGACTCATTTAGTGGATCAAACTGAAATTTCAATTAGAACCGAAATAACAAAAAAGTTACCTGAAGTTCTTACTGCCTTCCATTGGACAATCCACAATGTCAAAACACTTTTTATAACTGTAGGTTTATCATAACACCACACTTTTAAAGCAATCACTGGCGGAGAATAAAAAAATCTAACTCTAGCGATAATCCAAATTTTGACAATTTGGCTCTATAAACCAACATTGCTATACCGTCGGTTATTGTTAAACTGCCGGGAACTCCGACCGTAAAAACATTTTAACTTTTTTAGCAATTTTATTCCCAATTTTTCGATTCGTTAAAAAAATAGCTATTTATTATAACGAGTGATCAAAAAGTTTTCTGATTAGGGTAGGCTATCGCCCTCTGTTATTTAAAGAGCTGCAAAATAATTTATATCTATAAATCGTTGGAATTTATTTTTCAATTTCCGCAATTCGATCTTTCATAAAATCGTACTATTACGTATTAAACTCGATAATTTTTTTGTTCGCTCAAGAAAAAGTTGGTGGAAAGCAATTAGGAAATTAAATGGTATATGGTTAAGAAAATCCGAATACATTGAAAAGAAAATTTTCAGGTCAAAAGACTAGTGGGTTTGAGACAGTCGAATAGATAAAGTAGAATCTTTTCTCCGAGTGTGTGGGAAATGCACATAATTTAAAATTTAACCAACTTAAAGCTTACAGTAAAATTTGTTAAATTTAGTAACCTCAGAATATTATTACCAGAACGAGGTGAAAAAAATACGAAAGATTCTCAAAGATAAAATGTATTTGTTTTATACTTATCACAGAAAGTATTACATAAATTAAAGAAAATATTATATACACATCATTAAATGATAGATTGTTTACGTGACTACATAAAATAAGTTTAAAATTAGAAACTAGATTATACATATTTTCACCTTACTTAATATCTGATATGCTAAGAAAATTATTGCTCCGATACACATATTGCAAAATGAAATAAAACATAATAAACATACACTCGTTTAAAACATTACTTATCATTTAGAGAATATCTCTCAATAAAAATTACACACACTATTCGTAATACAACCATGATACAACTACTGATAATACGAAGACAGCTTTTTGTAAAAAGTAACAATATAAAACGATTCAAAGGTCATTGTATAAGAGATCTAAAGATTAATGAGCATGTTAAAGGGTCAAAAATATCAAACACTCAGAACACACATTACTGTACAAAACTATTTTCAACAATATCTTCATTCAGTCTCGGACTTATCACTTTTATTCAGGTCTCTAGACCCGAAAGGGCTTGCCATTCTTTGATAATGCGGCTTCAATGTCGTTACCGGTCTCGTATAATCCAAATGGTCATATTCCAATTCTATAAAAAACACAATTTCAGGAAATGCAATCAAGAGCAATCAACAACAACATGCATAAAAACACACGCTTAAGCATTGACACTCAACTTACATGAATCATTTCCATTTGGAAATACCTACATGTAATGTATTTTTATCACAGTCCAAGACTAATGGCAATTAAATAACTTACCGATGTCCTTCGCGTCCTTTTGTTTGATTTCGTCGTAAACATGATCAATTTTATCGATGCTGTGGTAGATATTCGGATTCGTAGCGTCCGCTTCTCTATTCTTGAGCGATTGTAATTCATCCGTGGAATACTTGAAGTCATCATCATCAGTAGAACAACACGCCACTCCTAATCTTGCTCTTTCTAAATTCGTATTTGTCGGTTTATGGAGATTATTACGTATTTGCTTCGAATTATTCAACAGTTGTTCGTTGTCTCGCTTTGCACCTCCTTGGTAAGAATAGACAGGATTGTCAAAATGGTTACGATCTAAAAATTATTGTTAGTCTCTATCAAAGGAAAATAAAAGAAACCAACCTGGAGAGAATGCATTTGGATCTGCTATATACTGCACGTGAGCAATTTCAGTTTTGAGATTCGATACTCTTCGTCTATAATAAACGAAAATGCAGCCGGCAGCAACCAACGCAATTACAGCGACAATAACACCAGCAATTACACTTCCGTAATTACTGTTGTTTTCATCGTATGGTGACCGAACCCTGCTAAGAAGAGTGGGTTCGTCACAATTTTCTCCTGCATAACCGTGACGACAGGCACAGCCTTTAGCTGGATGACAAACAAAATTATCGTTCTTGCAGTCGCATGGCGTCATGCAGTGGTCGCCAAAGTAGCCTTCCGGGCAAACTAGAAAAAAGTACGTTTGGCCGTGCAGACTTAGGAGGTCATCAACTTACTCTCAGTGCACTGAGTTCCCGTCCAACCCGGTTGGCATTTACAGACGCCGTCGTTTCGGCGACATTGTCCGTGGTTTGAACATTTACAGTGTTGGCTGCAGTTTATTCCGAAGCGGCCGTCTTCGCAGGGTTTCGTGCAGTTAGGGCCCATCCAGCCCGGCAGGCATTGACACTCCCCTAAAAACGAAAAATTTCATTTCACAATCATTAAAGTTGCGCTTAGAATTTGCGGAATCATTTATGTAAGACAATAAGTAATTCCCGGAAATGTGGTGACACATAATCCTCAGAAATGAATGGTTACAAAAATCAATAATAGGCTTTGTTCACGTATGGTTTCTCAAGTTAAGACGGAATTTGGACTGGAAATTATTACCTGTGACATGGTGGCAATCTCCGCCATGCTTGCATGAGCAATTGCTCTGACAGTTTTTGCCGTAAGTTCCCAGGGGACAGGGATGTTCACAGGTGATGCCAATATATCCAGCTGGACAAATATACTCTCCGGTAATATGATCGCACGTTTTATTTCCTACTACGAGCTCTGGGCATTTCTGTCGGCACCCAATGCCATAGTACCCTTTTTCGCAAGATTTAGTACAATCTTCACCCTGCCATCCACTTGCGCAGTAACAACTGCCGGATTCTGGATCGCAGGAGCTGTTGTTCTTACAGTTACAATCTAGTTCGCATTTCGGCCCGAATTTACCAGCAAGACACCTGCCCTCGCAGCGCACGCCTAAAACAGTAGTTCAGTCATTGATAATGAAATTTTAGAGATCGGAGAAGAAAGAAAGATGTTTAAAAGCAAAGTTATGCAATGATTAAGAAAGAATGCAGATAGACTGGAAGTTTTCGAATGGATGAGTGATTAATCTGATTAAAAGTACCTTTCCAGTCAGGTTTACAAATGCATTTGCCATTAACTGGGTCACAACCAACGTAATTTCCTTGTTCGCACTGGCACTTTTGTTCGCAGTTAAGGCCAAAATATCCCGGATCACATTTTTTTTCGCAAAACTGACCAGTATATCCAGCTCCGCAAGTACAAGTTCCTACACAAAACACAAACATGCAAAAAACAAAATAAAATGCAAACTTTTGTCGGCAATTTCGTCAAAAATTGAAGACAAAATAAATGTTAGTAGAGCTAACCATTCTGTGGATTACAAGATGCTCCATTTTTGCAAGCACACTGTTTAGTACACTGTATACCGTAGGAGTAATTGCTGCAGGGGCGATCGCATTGCTGGCCTTCCCATCCTTCTTTACAGAAGCACTGACCCGTCTCGCTGGAACACGTGGCCCCGTTTTTACCTGAACGAAAAAAATAATTACAGCGATTATACAACTTCAGTAGTAATGTGAGTAATAGAAAAAGAATCGAAGTAAAATGAAAGTCGCTGTTAAAGATCCACTCCAGTTCTCATTTTATTTAATTTCATGGTGCGGTAACCCTGCGGTACCTATAAATATTTGAAAACAGTGGATGAAAATTCACTGCTAAATGTTTTATTAATTAGTAAAAATACTGAAATTCGAGACTTTCAAAAATCATTAATAAATGAAATTCCATTAGAAGTGAATTAAATTAGACTAATGCTTTGTTAAACCGCTGCTATTGATTAAAATTGAAATTACCAAGGTTTTCTTATGGTCGCAAGTGTGCATAAATCAGAATTAAAAAGGAACGTAATTAAATGCCTACATAAATCAACAATAAACCGACTCTAATAAACTGTAAAAAAGTAGAAAACAAACTTACAATCACATTTTTGCGAGCAATCCTCTCCGAAGGTGTTAACAGGACACGTTTCTCCGCAATCACTTCCGGTAAACCCAGGAAGACATATACAAGTACCATTTACAGGCGAACATTGGGCGTTATTTTTGCAGGTACATAAAGCATGGCAGCCTTTACCATAAGTTAAAAGTGGGCATAATCTCGAGCAATCCTTACTGTTCCATCCAGGCTTGCAAACACAGTCGCCTGTCCACGGATGGCACCTGCGAAACGACATTAGTTTCTTCACGCGGTTTCGTAACAACATACATTTCCGTGTTGTCGCGATTGCACACACAGGTATTTAAACATTTGTAACCCCAGAGACCGTCCGGGCACGCCCTCTCTTCGCAGAATTTCTCTCGCCAACCTAAAGAACACGAGCAATTTCCGTTGATATTCGAGCATTTAGCACCGTTTTGACATTTGCACGTTTCGGTGCAGTTCAAGCCGTACGTTCCTTCCGGACAAGTGTCCAGACACTAAAAAACAAATTAATCAACTGTTGGTAAAACGTGACTGCGGACACAATACTCTGTCTCCTTTAAATCCTGGCTGACATTCACACTGGCCTGTAACGTGGTGGCAGGAGGCTCCGTTGTGACAACCACATGTTTGAGCGCAGTTTTCGCCCCAGAACCCAAATGGACACCTATTTGCACAGACCGGCCCTGTCCAACCAGCTTTGCAGAAACACTGCCCAGTTTCCGGATCGCATGTTCCTCCGTTTTGGCATCGACAGTCGGATTTACATTCAGTGCCATGTTTGCCTAGCGGGCAGGAATCGTCGCATCTATAACAATCATTTTAAATAAAAATTTAACATTACAATTACAAAAATATTACAAAGGTCCCGTCCAGCCAGAGTTACAACGACATTCTCCAGAGACGTGATCGCATTCCCCGTGCAGACATCTACAATT
Organism: Gnatocerus cornutus; assembly: GCA_029298725.1. Taxonomy (NCBI): domain Eukaryota; kingdom Metazoa; phylum Arthropoda; class Insecta; order Coleoptera; family Tenebrionidae; genus Gnatocerus; species Gnatocerus cornutus. The sequence goes on from CM055514.1 coordinate 6,771,369, forward strand.
TTCAGCACAGTCTTGCCCGTAGCTGCCTTTGTCACATTTGTTCTCGCAGAGTTTACCGATCCAACCACGGGAACAACGACAGGAGCCATCAAAGGGGTCACAAGTGGAATTGTTTTCACATTTGCAACGGTTTTGGCACTCCCGACCCCACAAGTTGGGGGGGCACGCTACAATAGAAGGGTAAATTTAGCAAATCGCTAGCTGTAACGAGTGGGAAGTGAAGTGGAAAACTTTTTGCAGAAGAATAATCTGGTTCTGTTATGTAACTTAAGTAAAGCCTTTTAATCTGTTTGAGGAAACTGGTTCCGCTATGCGTTTTCACCAAGGTGTTCAGCGTGCGTTTAATTAACTGTGAAGAGTTCTAGAATATCCGTGCATGGTAATATCAATAAATCAGTTTGCTACTTGTTTTCAACACCATGAAGTATAAAAAATTATCCGAAAGAGTATGTCAATCAATTTGCATTGCTTACAGTCTTTACTGCTTTTAAATCATCGACCTTCGATGCTCTGATATTACATCTCGAACATATTGTGCACCACTTTTTCCTTATTTCAAAATGGAACTGTTTCAACGATAATAGTCTGATTTGTTCCGTTTAAAGAATGAGAAATTTGAATAATAATGACTTGAGAAAATTTGTTTAGTGTGATGCTGAGTTTTTTGCCGCTTAAATAAAACCGTGTAATTTTGTACTTGGGATGGAGAATTCGTTTCTTACAAACTTAGATTTGTGACTCAGCATTTCTCTATAATAGTTAAAACAACCACATTTTAATAAAAAATTGTTGATTGACAGGTTTATGGTATCAACCAACAATGTCTAAGAAAATAATTAGAGCCGATTTCTTCGTCTTATAAATTTAAATTCTCGTTCATTAATCGACTTGTTTATCTTATCATTTATCTTATCATAATTATTATTTCGTAAAAAAGCCTCCGACAACATTGGAACTTAATTATATCACATTGTAATTAGTCGTCAATAATTTCAGTTCATTATAGTAATATGCGAACAATGGGAAAAGTTTTCGAACAAATATAAAAATAATATGGTTAATTGATCTATATGGCTATCTTTCCTGTACAGATTGTATGTGTTTTTTTTTTCGATTGTTTCAAAAAAAACCGAGAAAAACGATAGCGCAAACCGTTTCTTTTTATCTGTTGTAGTTTCGATATTATCGAGCATTAAAGATTTGAAAAATAAAAAACAACACTCTGAAATTTTAAACGGCCATAACTCAGTTATTTCTTATCGTACGTGGATTCTGAATAAGCTAGATATCGACCGGATTAGACTTGATTTTTTCGACTTTTTCAAACTTTAAATTTTGGGTACCTATGTAATATAATATGATTCTTATGGCGAGAAAAACGATGGTGAAAACTGCATCTTTATATCTGTCGTCATTCCGGAGATGTTTAGGTTTAAAAATCGATTGGTCTTAAAATTATTTTTTTTACATTTTTAGAATTCTTATATAAAAAGACGGGAGAAAAACGATGGTGCAAACGGTTTTTTTTATCTGTTGTAGTTTCGAAAATATCAACCTTTACCTACTTTTATTTAAAAAATAAAAATCAATCATCTGAAACTTTAAACTCGGTTATTTGTTGCCATACGTGGATTTTGAGCCCGGATTTGAAATTTGTGCAAAATTCTGCGTAAAATGAGCGCCAATAGTTTAAGATTTCTCCGTAAATAAGCGAATCAGAATTAAAGCCTCTGAAACCTTTGGTCTTAAAACAATATACATATTACCTATCAAGTCTCTATGTACTTTCCAGTTGAATTTGGCCTAAAAAATTAATAACATCAAAACTACAATACTTTAATATCAATTACAATAATAAATGTCTACACACAATCTAAATAAAAATATAAACATAGTTTATAAATATTTTTAATACATAAATATTTGGATTTCCCCTATTCAACTGTCAAATTTAGTTATAAAATAAATCAGACTTCAATTGTTCGATAAATATTTTTAATTAATTATTCTTCAATTTAAACTGACAGCATTGTTCCATTATTTATTTTATCGCTTGGCGACTTCCCATCACAATGAGACACTACGCGTTATCAATTCATCTTTTCCGCGAAACATTGCGAAACACTTTAAGTTAAATCCAGGGGTTATCGACATATCATGATAGCGGTAATTATAGATAGAATTATTAGGCAAAAGCATTATTTTAACTGAACGAAACAAATAATATTCTACAACTGCAAAATTTTGAAGTAAGATTAGTTGTTTCTCCATACCTATAAAAAATTGATTGGTACTAATCGACGATGACTAATTAACAAGAACTTTGGTCAAGCTATTATTTCGTGCACAAATACAGTCATTTTATGCAAGCCGTGATGTAATTTAATATATTAACTAAATAATTATCACTGCTTTCTATGAAGGACGAACAAGCAGCGAGTAGATATTATTTACTATTGTTTTGCTGACAACGCGATCATCTATTTTAATTTATTGTTATTGTAGAACGCTGTTTAATATTCTTATAAAACAGATTTATAATTAGTTTGACATAATAATAGCTTCTCACTATCACAATAAAACTTAAAGAAAGTCGTACAATGACGACCTTTAACGTATTTATAAACAATCGGTAATACCCCACAAGAATCGGGATGTAGCTCTCAAGGACAAATTAAATTTCATTAGCAACGTGTTTTATATCATCCTCAATTATAACTCCTATAGGATTTCGTTCGAATATAGTCATGTGGTTTTCATAACTTCAACCAGAATCCATCTAGTTAAGTAGTGATAATAAGTTCAAATTAATACTTAGGTGCTATTGCTATTTATAAGTTACCGTTAGTGCAAGAAAGTCCACCAATAGATTAATATAACAATAGACCACTGGTTAAATATTCATAATGCGTACGTGCAGACTATCGCGAAAAAATGCCACCGATGTCCTGAATTTAAAACACGCGAGTTTAAGATTAAAGCGATTGTTGGTTCAGATCCGCATGATGTCATAAAACGTTGAAGTTGGTCCGATGTAACACTTTTTTTTTACATTTTTAGAATTCTTATATAAAAAGACGGGAGAAAAACGATGGTGCAAACGGTTTTTTTTATCTGTTGTAGTTTCGAAAATATCAACCTTTACCTACTTTTATTTAAAAAATAAAAATCAATCATCTGAAACTTTAAACTCGGTTATTTGTTGCCATACGTGGATTTTGAGCCCGGATTTGAAATTTGTGCAAAATTCTGCGTAAAATGAGCGCCAATAGTTTAAGATTTCTCCGTAAATAAGCGAATCAGAATTAAAGCCTCTGAAACCTTTGGTCTTAAAACAATATACATATTACCTATCAAGTCTCTATGTACTTTCCAGTTGAATTTGGCCTAAAAAATTAATAACATCAAAACTACAATACTTTAATATCAATTACAATAATAAATGTCTACACACAATCTAAATAAAAATATAAACATAGTTTATAAATATTTTTAATACATAAATATTTGGATTTCCCCTATTCAACTGTCAAATTTAGTTATAAAATAAATCAGACTTCAATTGTTCGATAAATATTTTTAATTAATTATTCTTCAATTTAAACTGACAGCATTGTTCCATTATTTATTTTATCGCTTGGCGACTTCCCATCACAATGAGACACTACGCGTTATCAATTCATCTTTTCCGCGAAACATTGCGAAACACTTTAAGTTAAATCCAGGGGTTATCGACATATCATGATAGCGGTAATTATAGATAGAATTATTAGGCAAAAGCATTATTTTAACTGAACGAAACAAATAATATTCTACAACTGCAAAATTTTGAAGTAAGATTAGTTGTTTCTCCATACCTATAAAAAATTGATTGGTACTAATCGACGATGACTAATTAACAAGAACTTTGGTCAAGCTATTATTTCGTGCACAAATACAGTCATTTTATGCAAGCCGTGATGTAATTTAATATATTAACTAAATAATTATCACTGCTTTCTATGAAGGACGAACAAGCAGCGAGTAGATATTATTTACTATTGTTTTGCTGACAACGCGATCATCTATTTTAATTTATTGTTATTGTAGAACGCTGTTTAATATTCTTATAAAACAGATTTATAATTAGTTTGACATAATAATAGCTTCTCACTATCACAATAAAACTTAAAGAAAGTCGTACAATGACGACCTTTAACGTATTTATAAACAATCGGTAATACCCCACAAGAATCGGGATGTAGCTCTCAAGGACAAATTAAATTTCATTAGCAACGTGTTTTATATCATCCTCAATTATAACTCCTATAGGATTTCGTTCGAATATAGTCATGTGGTTTTCATAACTTCAACCAGAATCCATCTAGTTAAGTAGTGATAATAAGTTCAAATTAATACTTAGGTGCTATTGCTATTTATAAGTTACCGTTAGTGCAAGAAAGTCCACCAATAGATTAATATAACAATAGACCACTGGTTAAATATTCATAATGCGTACGTGCAGACTATCGCGAAAAAATGCCACCGATGTCCTGAATTTAAAACACGCGAGTTTAAGATTAAAGCGATTGTTGGTTCAGATCCGCATGATGTCATAAAACGTTGAAGTTGGTCCGATGTAACACTTTTTCATTCTGAAAAAAAACCCTGATTTCTCTTGAATTAATCGAGTTTTAGTATCTTATAATATTACAAGTAGCCAGTCGCGTAAGCAATTTTCATATCTAAATGTTTTGTTTATCCTTCCCACGATGCAGACCTCGAAAACATATTTACCATGCAAAGTAGATTGACACTAGATGTAGTTTTTTTACAGGTGCGTATCAGTCACACTAGACTTATAATAATAAAAATATAATCACCACAGTTAACCGTCTTTAAAATTCCATTGACTCCGTGGGCTGTGTTCAAGGTAACACTAAATTTCCTTGAATTGTTTTCAGTAAAGATATGACACCTTTCTCTGATTATTCTTCCGCGTCAAAATCGTTTTTCTACTTACAAATATCACAGTATGGTCCCCCATATCCCGTTTCACACAAACACTGATCTGGTGCAGTACAGGTCCCATGAACACATTCCTTGGAACAAACCGCGATACAACGCTCATCTGAGCTTTGAGCATAGCCCTTGCAGCACTGATCGACCGGTCTGGTTTTGACTAAACTCTGAGTTTTGTACACTGTTTTGAACTTGATTTTGTACTTTGAACATCTCGGTGGAAAATTCAAACACCACACGTATTCTCTCACTTGGTATGGTTGTTGTTCCGACACTCGTACAGTTGTCGTGTACCTGTAAAATAAATAATAAACTCCATTTTGAAGACGTGGAAATCTCACTTACGATTCTTGTGTGGTGCAAACATTCGGACCTTCTAGTAGAGCTAAGGTGCTAGTGGCAGACAGAAATAGAAGTAGAAAATGTAACATTTTGAACTTGGAATTTTAAGAATCATGGAAAGCTATACCACTTCCGTCCTGTTTGTACATGATAAGGAAGACGAGTTCATCTGAAACAAAAGATAAATAATGTCAACATAGTCGGGCGTTGAATTTTTAAATTGGAGGTCAAGAAATAAACGAGTACCATACTAATTGATGGATAAGAGACTCACAAGTGCAAGCCAGTCATTAATTGTTATCTCATTTGTATTCAACATAAACGGAGAGAGTTATACAATGGTTGTTGCACGCAATTTATTAAACTCTCTCAACACCACAAAGCAAAGTGGAAATTTCACAAAATTACGCACAGGATTTCTGGGAACTTATTTTTCCATTTTCTACGCGAAATTATCATTAGAATTGAATCGTACATACTCCCAGCCAGGAAACATGCGTGACAATAAAACGTAAACAAAAGGTTGGTCGTTTCCTTTCGAGAATGTTATCTCTTCATAGAGCATTTGCTAAAGTTGTAACAGAATGTTAAAAGTAGCACAATATAAAGTTTATTATGTAAACAACAGACCGTGCCAACATTGTAAGCAAACTTCATACACTTTATGCAAAATCGCATTTTTTTAATTTCAGAAATTGTAGAAATGGCTATGTGTTTTTTCATTCATCGTTTCCATATCTCCGGAGTTACGTCAGAGAAAAAGATGCGGTTTGCGCCATCGTTTTTCTGGTGCTTCTATTGCCAAGAATCCGGGCTGACATTTATATTAGTGAAGTTTTTTTGGAATTTTCGGTGCTCCTGGGGAATTAAGCAAAATTCGGTTTGGGTGAAGTCTCTTGTTAATGTAAAATAAATATCCCCTTCCTCGCTTTACCAATTTTAATGTGCGCAATTAAGCGTAACTTCGAAATTGACCAAAAACCCGAGTTATGATAATGGAAATTTAACTGACCAGTGTAGCGGAAAGCGTACAAAATGCAACGTTTTTGACGTGCGTACTAGGAAATTAATTTACGTAAATTTTCCCGGATTTGCGTAACATTCCATTTCCGCGGTCCGTCATTTTTTCTACCCTAAGATTAAAATTTCAAAACAAGACTTTGATATGAACGGAAATGAATCAGAATGCAATTTTTCGCGCCGATAAAAGGGACATTCTTTGCAGTAGGTCATTTTATTATTGAGTCAGACATAGTCAAGGACATAAATGGTGAAGTGAACCGACTCTAGAATAACAATATATTTATTTACTTCAAAACTGAGCAGTCAGGAAGAACATGTTTGATCGCATTTCGATTACTAATTTGTCCTCCATAACGTGTCGCAAAAACGTATGAATCATTACTGAAACTTGAAACCCAATTTTTACTGAGTCAACACATAATTCGACGTTAATATAGTTTGCAAGCAATGCTATTTATTGCTATAAAATGAACAAAGACAAAATGATTCCTTATAAACTGATTAAATGACTGTCACCTTGGATTATGAACTGACATGTGTTAGAAGAAATTATTTAAGGACTTAATAAAACCAAAAGGCCAAACTTCAAAATAAGCTTTAATGCTTTGCTGGTACACTCTTGAGTCATTAACAGTCGTTAACCAGTATCGTTCGATGGTACAGACGAAGTGCCTCCGGTCATGGGTCCCCGTACTCCCGTGGTCCTGTGGCGGTACTCGCTGGCCTAACTCGTGACCCGATGAGTCCCGAATAATTGTGGCCAACGCCCTGGCCCAACAGGAACGGACTGGGATCAAAAGGGGCCCGGTCAAACGGACGCTAACACATGGTTAAATATATCTTTACATTACGTCGTCTAGAAGCTAGAACTAATTTTGCAAAATGCAAATTCTGGCGACTATGACCTGTTTATTAAATTAGCGCTTGTTGTACATCATTTAAAGTGACAACACCTTAAAATTATTATTGTTTATGATCCGACTCAAATTTCTGAGAAGATCTTAGTAAGAGACAATGAACGGAAAACTGTAATTTATCAGCAAGCATATAGGCACATTATGACTGTTCAAGGTAGATCTATTGTTTTCAAAATTAATAGTTTCGCATCTGTACACAAAGGTAAAAAAATCTAAATCAAACTTCAAAAATTCACATTCAAAAATCTTGAATACTCACACAACTGCAGTAAAATCAACATAAATAATCTAATCTTAAAGTTAAACGGTGATATAATTAAATTAATTGCGAAAAATGCATTGTGGTCATAGAAACACACAGAACAAACACTGAAATCATAACTGATGCCGGACAGGAACTGACGTTAATCCAATTATCCTATGAAAATGTACAATTACCACTTTTCGGTATAAACATTGTGGTTGATACCATCAACTAACCATAATGCGACAGAATTTCTCGTCGTTAAACAATGCTCCAGTAGAAACTTATTTTCGCCCTAGCTTACTTCTAATTTAACAAATTACTTAACGTGGATATAATGTAATCATAACGCCCGCATGTACGTAATGGTAAAATAGAAAGTTGTTTAATGAAGTCGGTATCACAGGGAAATGCTCTTCCCATACAGCGTCATTTAGCAGATAATGTTATCTGTAATTTTTATGTAATGCGATGGGTCAACTGTTTGTATTATTCCATAAAAGCAGCCTTGTCGAGCAATTTAAATAAATTTTGTTAGAATTAGGTGGAATTTACAACACATTTGTTTAATGCAGGTTTAGTCGTTATTTACTCACTTTTCAGAGAATTAATTAAATTTAAAAATTGTGTATACAAATAATGATTCTAAAAACTAAAAACTTATGCACGGGAAGATTAATAGGCTATTTAAACAAAACTTTGTATCCGTTTTGTATTTGTATTTATCTGTTATTACAATAATAAAACCTGAGAAAATATGGCTCTGTGACCGATATTTAATTCGCGATTTGTGAAGTTTACTCTCAAACATTCAGTTTTAAAATTTTGAAAAAAAAATCTCTTTAATTAAAGTATTTTGAATAAATTAATAATATTACAAAGATTTTTCTCGGTGATAACGTGATTGATAATGTCGCAATATTTATAAGAAAGAATTACTGAAAAAAAATTGCTGCTTTATTAAACTACATAATTGAAAACTTCACAGACTAAGACGGTTTTTAAATAAATAGTAAAAACAATTTTTTTCAGCTTTTCACAACTAGTGATCAGTAAAGTTTGTCCAAACGTAAACCGAAACCTTAAGGTGTAATTTACGTGTTTTTCTTTCGTGTTGAACACACCAATTAAACTCATTGACATTTTAAAAGCATTTGTGGTTTAACTACCACCAAATTTGGTTCCCTAAGGAAGCTGTCAATCAACTATAAGGTCTCACTACTTTGCTCTTCAAACCGCAAAAACTGTAAAACCAAACAGTCAAACCGAACAGGTTGTTTACCCTTTCGATGCGCTTACCAAACAACCCAATGAACCGATAACATACAAATCACAGTTTTCATTATCTTCTTGTAAATCTCGGACAGATATGAACTGCAACGTGATGAACTAACGGTTTTTCATTGTTCTTTCATCTCGGACATTCACTGCATAGGTATTATTCAAACATAAAACCCAGTCAGCAGATTCAAGCCTTTGTTGATGCAAGCGCGAATAATTATGGAAAGTTACAACAGTGCAAATGAGTTTCCACTCATTATCTCTCACCCTTATTTAGATTTTATATCTGCATAAATCTTGAACCCGCACAAAAAAATTAGATCGTTAAAAGATGTGTAACGCAAACAAAGACACATGTTTGCCATTCTGTACTTAAAAATACTTCGTCTAGTTTAATCCACACATGGTTTATACTGTCTTAACCGCAAACACGTTTATTTCTTTAATTCAGACTTCCTTTGTGGTGAAACTTGTAGTTTGACCCCCAACGTGCGACATTAATAGGGCTTAATTGAGAATAGCGCGGATTAATTGCGTAATTAGACGATTAGATGGACGTTGGATTTATTCTGGGAAAATCATTAACAAGGAAAACTTAAACACAGCTCGGTGGATTAATCCTGTCGCGAATGACTCATCAACTGATGGCCCGCAAACATCCACTTCCTTTCACAAAACACTTGTCTGTGTCGTGTGTTATCATTATCAACTTATCTTTTGTTTATTTTTTATTTGAAAGATGACCCGGTTGGGAATAGCGAGATAAATTTAAAAACAAAATAGAGGATTTTATCCAGAGATACATTAGCTCGAACTTAGCTCAAATTACTACAACAGGCAGATATTCTTTTACAACAAATATTGTGTTTATTAAACAATAACAAAAGTGTTTCAAAACGAAGAAATGCATCCAATTAAACCTCAAAGAAGATCGAACGACAAACAGTAAAATCATGTTTCTTTAGTACCGACCAGACCTATGCCTATATATTTATTTAGTTTAGAGTAAGCTAATGTCTGTATACTTTCATATAAATAGTTCGGTCATAAAGTCTAAACCGGACATTCTGATCTTTAAATGGAACTGTGCTTTTATCTAAACATAAATTCTGTGTCATATAAGTACGTTAAAGAGTAACTAAAGGAAAATCCGTGTTTACCATTCATTAGCATTCCAAAATTGGAAAATTCCTTCTGTTTTCACTTGAAGTTAAACATTTCTAGCAAAGTTAATGACTCATTGACTTAAAACTTTATGTATCTTACCAATGCATTACTACTTTGTCTTGTTATCTATGTAATCAGTGAACAAAGAAATATATTCTGTATTAAATAAAATATTATTTTAATGCTATGGTCTATAAATAGCCAAAAACATTCGATGCGTTGTTTATTATCAAATAATATAAAATGAAACTAAAATTATCACATTAATCCCTCTCTGAATTAAAGTTGTTAATTTTAAATAAACTTTATTTGAGTAAAAGACTATCGTAATATATCAATGAACTAGTTAATTAACTTAAGTTCTTGCGGATATTAACCTAGTTTAGAACGTTGAACCAAATAATCTGTCATTTTACAAATATTGAGTTTACAATCTCTTTAAACTAAAAACTATCTCCATTTACATGTGTCGTAAAATTAATATTAGCAAACTATAAACTTAGAACGTCCACCAACCTTCAAGTTCATTGTACAAATAATTGTGTTAAGCACCCCAAAACATTGAAAACCAATCTGCAAATTAAAGGAAACAGAATTCTCATGTTAATTTAATTCAAATAAAACAAAGTCTATGTAAAACTTTCGGATTTATGGCAAGATAAGATAAATTCGTAACAATTTGTAACAATACTCCTACAAGTGACAGGAACTTCCTGGACATCTGAATTTTAACTTATCGACTACAGCAACAGGTACTTCAGCCCTGTTGTGAAACTAACAAGTTTAGCTCCCCTTCGTCGTTTTTAAAGATAGCCCTCATGATCATAAAACACCCTCGTCCCCCAATTAATCGTTTATTCATTTTTCAATAGACCCCCTATGCTGGTAGACCAAATGTAGGACGAATTTGAATTTCAAACAGCTTTGTCTGGAACACCCACACTCAATTTCACTTCACCATCCATCTCTTCGCGTCTTTCGCAGATAATGTTCAAAACAGTGCAGACGCTACTAAAATTCAATGTTCTAAATTAAATTGTTGAGCAGATGGTCGAAAGAACTTCTAATTCAACCTAATTAACACGGCTTTAAATTGAAGCGTCCGGTTTAGGGACTCAATAACAAACATATGGAACCTGCATCGTAAAGGTACTCAGGTGCATCGGTATACCTGTTCTACAAGTAAATAAAGAATGTGACCTGACCTCCATCTCGTCAAGCGTACGATAGACCAAAGAGCACCAACCCCGATGATCAAAACAAAGAACAATTGCCAAATCAATCGAAATAAATTAAAATTGATTAAAATATGTGATGTTTTGTATGAGGGGCATTGACGTAAACACTGTCCTAGAAATAGCATAATTGCAAGGACAACACCGCTCTAAAACAAAGCAAGACTTTGTGAAATCTTAACTGAATTAACTTGTTTTCAGACACAATAATTAATAATTTTGACCGCAATTAAAAAAAAATGCAAAATTAAACTTACCATTCTCTTCAGAATATTCATTGACGGAAAATTTTATTCATAAGAGTAAAATAAACAGTTGTACGTCCGAGAAATAATTGCCGAAATAAAAACACTAGCACTAAACGGAACTAAACTAAAACTCAAAGTCATTGAATCCACCGAAACAAACTGCGGAACTGAATAGAAATAAAGCGGAGAAAAAATCGGGGAAGCAGTCAGAGCTTGCGCCTGCGTTCTAACCTTACTGTGACAGCTCCCGTCACTTTGACACTAGTTCTACTAGTTAGTAACATTCAGTTGTTTATGTTGGTATTTAATGTCACTACTGTTTTGTCAAATTTCTGTCAGATTTGACAAGTTTGGTAAATAATTCTTAAAATCGTTACATTTTATAAACTAACAAAAAGAAATAAGTACTCCTATGGCGTTATCCGAGACCGCTGACGCTGACAAAAAGTCAGACCCTCAAAAAGGTCCAGACAAAAAAGACAAGCTTTTGGCTAAAGTGATTGTTCGTCGGTTGCCCCCAAGCATGGACCAGGAAACCTTTTTTAATCAAATATCGCCTGTTCCTAGCTATGACTACTTCTACATGGTGAGAGGCGATGCTAGTTTGGGAGAAAACGCTTTTGCTAGAGCCTACATCAATTTTACAAATCCCAATGATATTTACGACTTTAAAGAGAAGTTTGATAACTACGTGTTTTTGGATAATGCCGGACATGAGTATCCAGCTGTCGTTGAATTTGCAGCATTTCAAAAGATTCCAAAAAGGCGCAATAAAGTTAGGGTGGATCCCAAAGCTGGGAGTATTGAAACTGATCCATACTACTTAGAGTTTGTTGAAATGATCAATAAACCACCTGAGCCAGATGAAAAACCTGAATATTCTTATCAGATCACTGAGAGTAAAAATGAACAGAATGAAATAACACCTCTGTTGGAATATGTGAAGAATAAAAGAGTGGAGAAGATGAGAATCAGAGAAGAACGGCGAGAAGAGCGCAAACGCAAGGAATTTGAAAGGAAGAAGTTCAGAGATGATGAAAGAAAGAAGAGATTTGAAGAAAAATCGCCAGTAAAGAACAACAAAAATCCTTACACCAAAGTTGCGAGTCCTAAAGAAAAAACTGCAGAGAAGGAAACTGACAAATCTAAGACTGAAGACACTGATAAAGTGAAATCAACAGAAGATAAAAGTCCGGAAAAAGAGGAAACTGAAAAATATGATAAACCAACACCCTCATATTACAAAAACAGGGACAAAAAATATGATGACAGGAAAAGGGAGCCTAAAACTAAATATCCCCCTAAGAAGGAGTACACAGAAAAACGAGAATACAAGAACAGAAGGGATGATTATAAAGATAGGGATTACAGAGCAAAGTATGATGACTACAAAAAAGAAGACCCTAAAGTGTTTCAAAAGAAAGTTAAAAAGTACAGTGAGAAAAGAGAGGAAAGGAAAATGGAAGCACAGAAAGCTGAACAGAAGAAGCTAGAACAACAACAAGATGTTTCACCAAAAGGAGAAGAAAGCGTCAAGCCTAATGAAGATAAACACAAAGAAAATGTCAAAGAAGAATTCGCTTATAAAGACAGTGATCTTCCTCAAGAAGGTTCAAGTAAATCAGAAAGAGAACACAGAACCAGAGAGAGCGAAAGTCAAGCACAAAAGAGAATAAGGAATAAAGACAGACCAACAATTGCAATTTATAGACCTGGAATGTTGTCAAAGAGAAAACAAGTGGATGGAGAAGAGAACCCAAAGGAAAATAAAAAGGAATAATTTTGTATTCATGTAGAAATTTCAGAAATTGGAAATATATTTTTAAGTTATTTGAAGGTTTGACGTTTCCTTAACCTTAAAAGTTCAAAAACAACATAACCTATGAAATGTCATGCGAAAAGAAAAGTGACGATACGGTGAGAATTTGTTGTTTAAAACTAAATTACTTTGATGAGTTCCTTATTGTAGGTGAACGTTATGTCGTAGAGCCGAAAAGAATTATATTTATGAATAATCGAATATTACATAACCTCAAATTTCGAGCCCTGTTCAGATAAAAATGGGTCTACTTAAATTAATAGGATTTTATTCGCCCCTTGTTAAAAGAACGTTTTTTTGTCGCCGTTTTTGCAACAAAAGTTATAAGAAACCGCCTTGGAAAGTCCTGTTTTTTGGGGCAGACGAATTTTCAATTTTCAGTTTGGAAAGATTAACACATGAATAGTAAGTTATTCCAATGTGAACATAAATATTTCAAGTTTTCTTCAGCAGAAAAGGGTCTTTAATAAGCGATCTCCAAGTATCAACCACAATCAAGGGTAAACCAAACTCTATTAAATTGTATGCAGAGCAACAAAATTTGCATTTACACAAGTGGCCCCCAAATATTTCAAAGGAGGAGTTTGATGTAGGGTTAGTCGTGTCTTTTGGCCATTTAATACCGAAAGACATTATAGAAAAATTTGAATTGTAAGTAGGAATTGTATTTTTATTCAAACTCAGAGAATTTTTTAGTGGTATGTTGAATATACATGCTAGTCTTTTACCACGGTGGCGAGGGGCAGCCCCCATCATTTACGCCATTGCAAATGGAGACACAAAGACAGGAATTACCATAATGAAAATCAGTCCTAATAAATTTGATGTGGGAGAAATAGTGTACCAGGAATCAACCCCAATTCAACCAGACATGAAAATGAAAGAATTATACACCATCTTGGGACAACTCGGGGCAAAACATCTCATAAAAACATTAGAAACTTTACCATTAAGTTTAGAAAAAGCAAAACCGCAACCTTCTGATGGCGTAACATACGGTATTATTTAAGTCGTTTTTTATATCAAATAATGTTTTTTTTCTGTAGCTCCTAAAGTTAGTGCAGACCTTGCCCAAGTGAAATGGGACGAAATGTCGTCTTCAGAAATTTATAATTTGGCGCGAGCTCTGGATGGAGTTTTTCACCTTCAAACTAGTTGGAAAAGTCAAGTGATCAAACTTATAAATGTAGGGAAAACAGAACAGAGTGGCAATGGCGGAAAACCTGGATCCATCCAGTATGATAAAGAGGGAAAGTTGCTGAAGATTTGTTGTGCAGATCTCCAGTTTATTACAACAGAGAAAGTGGGAGTAGTGGGTAAAAAAGTAATGACATCCACAGACTTTAATAATGGATACATTAAGAAAGAACCACCTAACTCTAGGTATTTTAAATAAATCATTCATGAAACCAGTCGTTTGATTGTACTAGGGGACCATATGGGGGGTAAATAAAAAGCAGTTTTCCAAGAAGTTATATAGTTCTACAAAAAATATTGCACATTCCACGCTGACTATCCAGTGGGAACATGATCCTTAATTAAAAGAATAGACATATGGGAAATGTAACAGTGGACAATAAAATTTTGTACTGTCATTTTTGGCTACTAATATATTCTAATAAAATTCTGCTGAACACATTGTGCTAAGCTGACTATTCGGTCTGACTCTGTTTGACCCTGGAAAACACAAGTAAATTATGAGTATGGTTGTAGCACCAAAAAGTTAGTACATGACGTGGATGACGCAATTAATAAAAATCTTCAATTCTGTTGTTATTTATTCAAAGAGCCCAAATCAGTCTTAACTTATTATTCAACACCAATCTGCAATCTAACATACATTCACAATCACAATGAATTGTTAACTTGAAGCTTTATAAAAAAATGATAACGCAAATACAACACTCAAGTTATAGTTTACACTTTGGCGTTTCATAGCTAGTGGCCCTAAAACAAAATATTATGTTAATACCAGCACAACAGTTCACAACTTTAATGAACACACATTACTTAAAAATTACAACAAAATATAATAAAAGCGCGTCTCTTGTCGGTGTGACAAAGTGACTGCTTCCGGGAACAAAAGGAAATTACAGGAACGTGATATTTCTAGGAATATATCTGGAAAAAAAGGCGGTTAATATCTGGAGAACGGGCTTTAGTAAGGGAACCGAAATCGGGTGTAATTTCTGTTCGCCTCAGTACGATTTATTAATAATCTGCTATTTATAACAAAAAATTTTTGTTGCCAACATTTTTTATTCACTGATTAATAGTTCGATTGTTTACTGTAAACAACAATCTCACTATACATTACGATTTTTAGTGCTGGACCAGGTCGCTTGGAGGTGTTAAACACCGAAAAATATCACAAAAAATGCATCAAATTTACATCTACAGAGCCTTGTAACAAAACTAGCGTTATTTGATCTACACAAAACTATATTAGTGACGCTCAACGGAAACTTTGTTTAATTACTGTTTAAGGCACTTCAAATTAACTCCTCTTGTTTAAGTTTTACGGTGATCTATCTACTGGACAAGCACATGCAGAGCAGCTCAACTGATATTGCATAAAGTAATAAAAATAATCTTTGTACTAAGCCTGCAGCAATTCAATTGAGGAACACTGTTGTAAATATTGTAACAACCTGAGGTCATCTAGATTTTTAAAACTTGTGGTAAATCACTACCAGGCACGAAAAGCATTCAACAAGTTAGTAATTTCATGGTGCGATTCACCACAAGGCTTTTGTACAAAAATGCATAACAATGAAATAACAATGAATAAAATTTCAATACTATACAAACATAACATAGGTAAAAATAACTAAATTAGAGGCTAAATGGTTTGTTATTAATAGTAGCATCATAAAGGATGTAAATGTAAAAAGTCCAAGCATGTGAATTTCTATGTTGTAAAAGATGTTTGGCACCTATTGCTAGTAGGAAACTAAAAGGATCAATTATGTTTGCGATGTTTAACATGCATGTTGTACTCTGATATAGTTTGTATGGAAAAGCACTTACATGTGCTCTGGATGGTTCCTGATGCAGTCGATAAATTCAGTTACAGGTTTTTGCCCTGTACAGATTTTATGTATAGCAGTGAACAAAGGAAACCTAAAAGAAAACGTTACGAAACTCAATTAACTAACTAAAAAACTGACTTGTCCTCCATCCCTTTGTTCTTCAACATATAATTAACTTCTTCAGCCGTGAAAGGTCCTTGTAACTTCTGACCGTTCAACATCTCATCTTCCAATTCCTTGATCGATTTTCCGGTTTTAACAAAAGCTTCACTAACTTTTCTGTTTCTTCCACCGTAACACGTCGTGATCAAATCCGCAACCCCACAGCTTTCAAAGAATGTAGATAATTTACCGCCTGGATAAAAAACATCTACAAATTTAATCATCTCCATGAGACCAAGTCGAATAACGGCAGCCTTAGTGTTGTCGCCAAGTCCTAAACCATCCACGAATCCGGCGCCACAAGCAACAATATTCTATTAAAAAGAAGTTACGACTTGTTACGCGTTAGTTATAATAAATTACTTTGAGTGCTCCACAAATTTCAACAGTATCCTCATCGTCGACCACCACGACTCGGAAGTAGTCAGTTTGAATGATATCACGCAATAATGGTCCTTGTTTGGTGTCTCTACAACCGATTGTAGTTTCACAGAAGTTTTCTTCTGCTACCTCTCCGGCAAGGTTGGCTCCCATTAATACTGAACATGGAATTCGCAAATGACGCGTTATTATGTGGGAGATTAAGTCAATACCGCCGCCTTCGGCTCGGTCGAAACCCTGGAAAAAATTATGTTATCATCGAATTATCCAATCAACAAATTGCGTGTTTCTATTAGTCGATTGGCACATGTTTTTTTTTACAACTTTCACAATCGGGGAATCTGTCCAAAGTATTTTGTTGTTGTTTTTTTCATTAAAAGGTGGGTATTTAACCTTGACCCTGCACACAAAATAAGTGTTTGTGCAGGAGCCGTTGTTTTAAGGACAGAATTGTGTTAACGTCCCATAAATTATTACAATCGGCAATTATTACTTATTGATTATTAATTTTATTGCTGGACGAACATTGAAGTAATGTCTCTGTACTATAGTATATGGTAGTATCATTCGTTTATCAGTATAGAGCCAAGGTCAACACAGATATTGTGAAAGTCACGAAGTTGACATGGTACAAATTTGAAAACAATGCAGTTATTTCATTAGTTCCTACTTTTCAGGCCCAGTTAGCAGATTTGACCTTGCTAATTGACTAGAGTTTTGCACCTTCCCACTTAAAACCGTCGTGCATTTAGAGATATCGCTTTTATCTAAATCTGGACTTTGATTGTAATGAACTTTGGTTTGTATTATGATATTAAAGTCCTCTTACCTAATATGTAGGTAGGTACTCAAAAACAACCATGACAAGGATGTTTTAATTTAAAAATCGGGTTTATTTTGAGTTAATTCTTTACTAATTGAGGATCTAAAAACATTTTCACTCATACGTACATACTTTAATATTAAAAAAGTCGATGGGCTTAATAATTTAATATTTGCTATCTGCAGTTATGTTTACTTAGAACGTCAAGTGGTTATAAATCGTTTCGTAAGTACACAATTGTTAACAAAAAAATGATAAGTATACAAACGATTTATCAAATGTTCTACTTTTCCCATGATCGTGGTACCTACAGCTGCAACAATTTTTCCACGAGCACAATCTGATTGTCTGTCGCTTATCGATAAAGTGTTACTTTTTTGGAGATACGAAGTGTATAGTAAGTTCGTTATTTAAATAAGGTCACTACAAGGTGATTTTATTTTAGAATGAATCGAAAAAGATACCGGTAATCTTACTACATATAATCTTAAAAAATACACTCATGCTAAAGACGTAAGCATAAAAAATATGTGTCAATACAGTTGGAGAACAATTTAACGAACATCTAATCAGCTTATTTATGTGAATTTTACATTCAAACTGCCAATTAAAACGACATGGAAGCTAAATTTCCGCTTACTAACGTTAAGGAATTGCGCCAGATATGTGTATGTAATGGTCTCTAGCTAATTTATAAATTATTTCACTTGGTGTAATTTATTAATAACAATTAACATTATTATCATAACATTATCAATTTTCAATAATAATTTATAGTTGTTATTAATAATTGATATGATTGTAAAAGCTTTGACGACACGACAATTTGGCCCATTTTAGAAATAAGACACCAAAAAGAAACCTCGAAAATACTTCAAAGTTGTAAAAGACTGAAGGACTCTTCTACTCAAGAATCAAAACATCTAATTAAAAGAACATAAACTTTGATATAAGTACGTATTATTATCAGAAGTCATAACAGTAACCTGAACATTTTTATGTACATTTAAAAGCGCGTTAAGGTTGCTAACCATTTTTAATTCCACACACTGGAAACTTCAAACTAAAGCTAACATTCGCAATGACTAATTTAGTTGATTAGTGTATATTAGTAGTCTCTCTCACGTGGACCCTTCACAACAAATGAACTAAAAAATCAATAATATAGGAAATTTTGACAAAAATGAATCATCGAATTTTGCGCCAAGTTCTCGTCATTTGCTGAAGGCAACCACGACGTTACCACATGCTACTGTGACTTCTGTTAGCGTCACATGTATGAATATTCTCATTCATACGTATCCATATATCAGTTACGTCAGAAGAGCAAACATGCCAATACTATGCACGTTTTTAGCCAAGGCCATTTTTTCAGTTAAATTTGGATAAATAAGTTTCATTTGGTAACTGTTATCAAACAGTACGGAAATTTACATGAAGTGTTATTTTATTCTTAGAATTAAGGAAAAATAGTGTTTCCTTTGTTGTCCTCCCTATCTTAAAAATACTCTTGAATTATTGTTATGAACTGACCTTTATCAGTGATAACGCTATGGCAGTGGGTTTGATTTTCCCCAAAAGTGTTGAACAGAGGGTTCGAATGAATTGATGAGGTACTACAAAAATCAATATATCTGCATCTTTGGCGGCTTCTACAACGTCTGGAACTGCCACCTGAAGCAGAATAAACAAGATAGTAAGTTGTTTTTATTATTATGTAAATTTGATAAAAGTACACAGTGGAAGGTCAAATTTATCTGAGTAATTACCACGTTCGCTGGAAGCTTATGTCCTGGAAGATACTTGACATTTTCATGTGTTTCATTGATGATTTCTGTAAGTTTCTTGCCGTTGATGACTTCTTCGTATACGTACATTGTCACCCTGTCATCGAAATTTGGAAGTCTCGCAGCATTGCCTCCGACAATTTTTGCAATAGCAGAGCCCCTGTAATATCACCTTGACATATGTATGTGGAAATTAAAAACAGAAAAGCATTACAACGTGCCAAGTTATCTAACTCGCAATTAAATCGTGAAAAAAACACCAACTAAAATTTTCTAGTGCTAGTGCTAGTACAATAAACAATAATTTACCAGTTGCCGCTGCCTACTATGCACACTTTTTTTGATTTCTGGGACATTTTCGCGGAATTGAAGAGGTTATTCAAGTGACAGCTACAACGCTTACTTGTCAACTGCGATAGCGATTGTTTTCTAAACGTAGCGGGGGCTGATAAACGCGATTCCGCACAGTAAAAGCTGCGACCACAGACGATAGTTATTCTACCAATCAGGTTATGATAAAAAGGCAACGGGCCAATCATGTGGCACTCAGATCATTCAATTGTTCATAATAAAGGGTTTAAATTCTGACCAGACTAACCTGAGACAAAGGGAAAAGATCAAGTGCACGCGCGATTGTTAAAGGTCAATTTTTGTCCTACAAACTCTTCCTTATCTCAAATCAACAACTTTACGTAATGAAATTGGAAACTTTCATCGATGCGAAAAATTACTTAATTTTAACACGAACATGTGCACACATGTGGTCATTATGTAACGCGTCTGCTATGCTAAAAACTGTATTGATTTATAGTCGAGGGATGAGGGGTGGAAATGCACAATTAAGGGGTGTTGCAACGCGGTGGGAACTGTGCTTTGTTTAGGGTGCACGAAGCACGTGTTTTCGGAAAGCCCAAAAATTTCAAGACTGAAATTTTATTTTTAGCATCGGTGAAAACGTAATATTTCAGAATATGCGTGAAAGTGTTCAGTGGGAGTTAGCTTTCTGCATGAATTTATAAATGGCAAATTCTGTTGCATAAGATTTCGCTAAAGATTATAATAAGGTCCTTAATATTCCAAAAGTACTTATAAATCTGCTCAATTTGATTGAGATAACAGGACTTATCAATTTATGCACTACTGATACAAGTAGATTAGCATTATCAAAAACATTTATGGTTAAACTAATGACTTCAGCATAAGGCAACCCATCTGCAGTGTCGAAATTGATATTGTAGTATGTGAAATAATAATTCAAATCATAGAGAATAAAATTATCCTACAAATTATTTTTTTTTTAATTTGTCTCTTTGGCTTCATAATTTTGTAATTTTGGTATTTTTTTTAAGATCTTGATTACTTAATAAGAATCTTATAAGATATATAATATATATAATAAGAAGCTTATAAGTCATTCAAGATATCTTAAAGATTATTATTTCTCACTTAAAATTATTTAACTACTTTATTTTTACGTAAACCGATGCGATGTAAACAAAGCGATAGGATATTATTGTTCTCTTTGATTTATTTTTCATAGTTTAGTATCTGCTAATAGATATCAAAAGGTACTTATTAAGTATTTTAAGATATCACTTGCACAATTGCTGAAAATGTTTTCTATACCTATGGCGTAAGTTCATATCTTTATATCGGTGTTCACGCCTGCAACATGTTCATTACATTTATATGTATAATGATCTTCATTACACAACTAATCATATAATATTCCATTATTAGATTAGACATAACAGAGTGATATTATTATATTCGTGCTCTTTCAATATTGTATATTTTGATCGTAATCGCTGACGGTGATTTTTAATGTTCGGAAATGAGTCCTCACTTTTTTATATTACGAAAGTGTAACTGCAATATGTGATTTGTGGGTCATCGCCGGCAATTTTCAATTGTTAATATAATTGATTGGGGCTTAAGTTAAACCATTGATTCATAATCTGTACTATTTTAGCTCCCAAAAAAATATGTGTTCTTTTATTATTATAGTTTGTATGCAATTAGACTGAGACACTTCTTCAGTGGCGTGGCAACTTTAAAACGACGCACTTGTGAGCGTTACAGTTCCAATAATACAAAGTTTTGCTGAGTGAACGGTATATTTGTTAATTGGGAGTATGTTTACACAATGCTACAGTAATTTTAGACATTTAACTAGAACCAGTTGGATTATTTACTACATACAACGACTCTACTCTGATTATATTTTTCTACAATTTAAATTTCAAGCAAGTTTGTCCGAAAAAGTAAAGATCTTGTGTTAACATTTCATAATTTCACCTTATCATCACAATGATTCATTTTAAGTACTGCATTAATAAACGAATGATTATACAAAAACGTAGTAAATAAAAAAATAACTAAAATAAACTGTATTTTAATAAATTAAATAACTTATTCTTCGGTTGTTTGTGAGGCTGAATCCAGCAGGTTTTCAAACGAAAATGGCAGAAAGGCATAACCTTGTCCCGCATAGAATTTACTTTGGAATTCAACCCTAGAATGAAATTGTAGTACCACAAGTTTTATTAGTGTTTAAAATAATTTACCAATGAAGACGTAAAGTGTGTAGAAACGCCGATAAGCCTTCCATGAGAACAAGAATGGACACTGTCAAAGATGCCCAGAATGCAAAAATGACATAAAGGACGAGTCCGCCCGCCCAACCATCAACAACTAAACCTTTCTTCAGAACCATGTTCCACAGAACCTCAGATAATTCTAAAAAAACTCGTACAGTTTCCTCTACAAGTTAGGCAAACACATCTTACGTGCATGAGCTAAAGAAAGAGCCCACAATCGGAGGTACGAAGCTGTGTGGGAAACAGATCCCAAAACGTACTCAATGGTGTGGATTCCTTGATGAATGAACATTTCACTAAGATCATCTTCATCACCGTGACCACCACCATGTGTGGCCACTGGTTGAGCAGTATTGTTATGGATGGGTTGCTCGGCGTCGCCGTTACCAGTAGCGGCTTGCATTTGTTGATGGGACACCTAAAGAAGACTCAGTATGGGCAGAATTATTGATAAGCCTACTTACAGAATAGTTCATCTTGCGGCGGTTGCGCATGATGTAGACTGGTTTTGCAAGGAGCATCCAAGGGACGCAAATCACAGCACAGACAAATAAAAATTTCTGTATTCCTGTTTGGCCAGCGTACATGTTAGCGTCACATTCCTCTTCGACAACGGTTTCTTTGTTTAACACCATGTTGATAAAGGTGATGAGGATGGAAGGAGCACAACGAGGACTGTATTTAATATTGGCCTCTAGAAAATGGACATAAATTTAGAATTTACCAACGGTTACGCGTTTAGTACGTACTGATGTTAGTTGGGTAGTACATAAACCATTTAATAAACATGAGAAGCACCATGTAAAAGAACAGGAACACCAAAAATATGACTTGAGGAATAAATTCAGCCAGAATGCTTAACTTATTTTTGAAGTACCTAGAATGGATTGTTAAAGATACAATTCTGCGTTTCCTCTCAAAAACTCACGTGAAATTAAAAAAACTCATGGAAACTCCAAACAACATGTGTATAATTCCTATTACAATCGAAATCTTCATCTTAAAAGAGTTTTGGAAAATAATCTTATTCTTAGCCAGTTGCCAGACCGGATCTAAGCCTATGGGATACGGGTACATCACGAAGTCTCCTTCAGCTGGATCCAGCATGCGATCCTCAAACTCCAATGCTACTTTTGATGTCAAGTTATAAATACGCCAATTAGAGCCGAATATATTAAATGACTTTGAAAAAACGTCGTTGTAAATAAAGCCTGTGTACATTGAAAAGAGACCCATTAGTAGAACGATGTAGCGACCGCCGAAGAAAATGTTCCAAATCTAAATCAGAGCATTAGTACACCAAACAAATCCGCCGGTTTTTTCACCTCATTGTCAGATTTTTTGGCAGCCAACGGTTTCTCTTTTAAAACCATCCAAGCGCCAAAGAGTGCCATCAACGATCCGTGTCCCAAATCTCCAAACATCACAGCAAACAAAAATGGAAAAGTTATAATAGTGTAAGGAGCTGGATTCATCTCCCTGTACGACGCGACACCGTAAGCATCTATCAAAGTTTGGAAACCACTCGTGAACTTGTTGGTGTGGTTATAAGTAGGTGGATCCTCCATAGTTTCCATTCGGTTCAAAATCGGTGGTACTGAACTCCCACTTCTTTCAGTACCTCTCCGCAGCGCTAATTGAATGTTCTCAAAGTCCAGAACTGGCACCCAACATTCCGCGATCAAACATTTTTGTGTAACATCGAGATTGAACAAGTTCAAAGTGTGGTAAATCGCCTTGATTTTGCGGACCTTCACAAACCAATTTTTTATATTCTTAGCCGCAGCCACAAGCACTCGGTGACGATGATCTTGAGTTTGTCCTAAAACCTACGCGACAATTTCTAGGTGTTAAGTCAAACGTGAAACATACAGTGTTGAGATCTTCAATGCGTGTCATGACACCCATCGCCATTTCGCGGCGGTCACCAGGTGCTTCCGGGCATGGATATAAAGTTGCGCGAAAACCTTCGCAGATTTTTTTCACGCGCGTTTTTAACTGGTCTCCTTGGAAAAATATGATAAACACGGATTTGTAGACTTGATCTCCCTGTAAATTATTCATTAGGTGTTTTATTTAAGTGTTCGGAATGTTACCGTTGATGGGTCTTCTAAGGGGGTTTCAATCTCAGCTTGACGTAAGAAAACATTTCCGCGACACGCTCTCCATAACATTCTTTCAAAAGCCGGAATGCGTTCACGAAGAATAACTCCAGCGACAAAGCTGTATTAGAAAAAAATTGTTAGTGTGTGAACTTTACAGGCGGAAACGAAGAAAGCTCGTAACAGCAAAAACAAAACTGCATGTTGCATCCAGAGAATTTTGTATTTTTAAGACACAGTTTTGTTAAAAATTGTGTTGTTCTTACCAGCACATTGTTTTTTCATTTTTTTTTGTCTTCATCTCCCTATTCCCTATCATATCAGCCAATATTAGAGATCTAATTTAACATTGTTATAGACAATGCTACCGTTAGGCGAAAATTAACAAAGCACAAATAAAATCAACATCGGTGCTTCAGACTAACACTAAAACTACACACAGGAAGCACAGAGATTCTAATAAAAAACCAAAATTTAATTGTGCCTCCATTAAATTTTGGTTTTTGTCAACTAAGGATGAACTAGGAAACAGAGTACTGACCATGGGAAGAACTCCTCAGATTCATATTGTTTTTCCGGAAAACTGTTTAATAAAATTGAATTATTTCAGGTATTGTTTATGTGATCAATGAAATGTTTAAAAGTGCGAAACACAGGAAGGGAGTGCAACGGAGGTATCGCGGAATGAATCACTGGTTGATGACTAATTTAGTGACAATTTAGTCAATGAACCCTACTTACCACCGTCGTAATTTTTCCATCCAATGTCAACCTGAACTGTTATATACAACATAAATAAACCCTCTACTTTTGTGTCTTATAGGTAGGAAAGGTGTGTTTGCATTATGTGTATCTCCTACAGGGTGATTTTATAATGTGATGATACGTACCCCAATTGCACGGGGCCAAGGGTGCTTTGTCGGGCTATAGAGTCGTCACTAATGAGGGCCCTGGTCATAGACTCAGTGGGGTTTGCACCCCCCTCGTGCTGCTCAACAACACAACACATTAGCAAACCCATTGCGCCGCCACAAATGATCATCGCCATGACCGTGTTTACCATTTCGAGAAGCTACATTTTATTTTTTCGGCCAAAAATTGGCAACCTCTGCCTTTTCAAGGTGTTGGGATTCTAGCGACCTTCACAGCCACAACCACGAAGCGAAAGAAACAAGTACGAACACAACAAAAACGACTTTAAAGCTTGAAGGCTACATGATATGGGAACAGTAAACACAGTCATGTTATACAAAACAAATGATTTTTTAAATAATATCAATAATACAAGCCGAAACAAAGCAAAAACTCCAAGCATCAAACAGTAAAATAACACCTAGCATGAACAACAAATTTTTAACCATTTTCATCGAATCTAGAGAAAGGAAGGAAACAAACATAAGCAGTGCACAATGAAAATGTGAGTAAGCGTAGTAAAAACACCACCACATGCCATACACATCAAAAGTGAATTATTAGCTTTGGACCCGATCCATGTAAAACAAATCAAAAGATTCTCTTTTGGGCATGAAACTGGCACGGATCTGTTAATAAAACAAGTGTAATAATAGATTCAGGACGTGTTAATAAATGTGGATGTTAGTTAACTTTTCTAATTTAGGGCCTCTCTCGTGTCGTACGATTGGGCCGGATTAATGCGGAATAATACGACACAGAGGAAAGCTTGCCTTAGTGTGGTCCGGAAGTTGACAGTAGTTTCTGCCATGAGGAAAAAGTGCTGTAAGAACAACCACATTTTTTTCTTGCCATACAATTTGTCTAATTCAATAAGAGCCATGCTGTATATACCAACTCCTCGTCCACAATTCCGAACGGTGATCAAAACAACAGGGCTCTTATTTCATGAAAATTTTATTATAAAAGTGAAGTTACCCCAGCTTAAGAGCTTGACCTCCAGCTCGGAGGCCCTCTTCGCCTAGTAGGGTGACTTGTTCCTCCTCGCGAGACGGATCGGCCATCTGAGCAGAGGCGCCACGTTCAGCCTGGTGACACATTGCCCCTCTACTAATCACCTAACCTATCTCTACCCGTTACAAGAACGCCCGGCTCCAACAATTAGACAGAAATACCCTTTTAGCGGACATTGCAAATGAGTTAGACGAATCTCTTTAAGCTGCGGTTTTATTAGTACTGTTAACAATGTTAAAGCAACCAAACATGAAGAAAAGAGCATTAGTTACATTATTAATAAGTATAGCTACATAGAATGACAAATTGACGCATTTAAATTAATTATCTGTGTTTGTTAATAAAGTACAACGCTGCTGGATAAGCTCACAATCCATTCTTTACGTAAGAAGGTAATCGCGTTATTATAGAATTGTGTGGTGACAATAATTTATTATTTGATTCTATGTGGCTCCCGAGGGCTGTAAATTATAATCCCGGTCCTGACATTAAGATAATACGAAAGCAATTAGTTAGCAGCCATCTAGAAAATAGTAGCCATTTCGCAACCGAAGTATTTACACAAATAAAAACTACAAAGATTTTAAATTATGATAATTGCCACGTGATCGGATCACATAAAGTCTGAGATGACGCACACAAGAAAAATATGGTAGTCATGCCAAAAATTGTATGTGCTCAAGAAATTACCACTGAATCAAATCTGTAATTTCCCGGTAAAAAGCCAAATTTTGAGAGTGACCATAAATGCGGGGCGGACTCTGACGCCGTTGATAAAACGTTTACAATTTCCGCTG
Source organism: Gnatocerus cornutus (assembly GCA_029298725.1). Taxonomy (NCBI): domain Eukaryota; kingdom Metazoa; phylum Arthropoda; class Insecta; order Coleoptera; family Tenebrionidae; genus Gnatocerus; species Gnatocerus cornutus. Next base: position 6,798,256 of record CM055514.1, read on the forward strand.
TGCAATAACTAAAGAGGAAACACACAATTATTTATTTTTTTATCGTTTTTTGTGATAACGAAACATGTTTTTTACAATATTAGTCACTACGAATTTTTCCTGCTGTTCCTACAAAAACGTCTGCCAATAATAGAGAACAGTTTTGTTTGTTCATCTAATAAGGTCACTCTAGAAACCGACCTCGTGCTTGATAAAATCGATTCTGCTTATTTCCAGCAATGTCATACTTTAAGAGCACACGAAAAAGCAAAAAAAATCATGCAAAGCGGAAATAAAGAAAGAGAAAATAAGAAAACTTATTGGAACCGTGCAGGTAGTGATGGATTAAGTATGGGATTGACTTTCAATTATAGAAAACTTGGTTTCTGTTGCAATAATAAATGAGAAAAAGTGACTGTAATAAAAAACAGTTAATAAAATGTTATCGTAGAGATCACTATAAATCAACTTGTAATAATCCGTTTTTTTCCACGACGTATCGAAAAATATAATCCCGAAGATTATTGTATAAAAAGGACTGTAAATCTTCGGTGACAGAATTGGATCCTTTGAGGCGGAGACGTCACTGATTATCACATCCTGCATTCTTTAAAAAAGTCCATGAAATGAGGTTTTTTTACCAACTGTGACGATTGTTAAATATTAAGACAATAGCGTACTTTGCACGTTTTGAAACCACCTTCATTATCCTCCTGTAATTAGGTGGAAAGGAGATAATTATTACCAAATGATCACAAATTGAAAAACTCTTAAGCTGACAAGGTTACGAAAACCTGACGAAATTTCAAGGATTTGGTGAAAAACTGGGGGCAAGGGTCTAATTAAACTATCCTATATCAAAAAAAAAAATTAAAAAATCGGAAAGCGTTAAGTGTTTAGTGGGAGTTTAAGAATCTACATTATTTAGATATTTTCTTCTAATGCGTCGGACAAACATGTCACAAGAAAGGTGTTAAATTTGACAAATTATCGAAACCACAGAGCCCCTTTCCTTCACATTGCGGAAACACGTGATACAGAATCCTTCACCATGAGAATGATATCTAAAGCTAATTCGGTTCGTTTTTTTGGCAATGTGATACCAGGCTGTTGAATTTTACAAAGAAAAAATTACCCCCAAAATCGACAATCCTGAGATAGAGACAGCTGAAATGTCTTACTTTGCACAAATGTTAGTAGATTTTTTCACAGTTAAATCAAAATTATAAAACACGTAAGAACTGACATAAAACGTACAAATGATTGCGAAAACAAGATAAATCATAAAAATAGTACCTATACATTATTAGTTTGGAAGTTATTCAAAACCAAACATGCATTTCTGATACTGCATTTAAAACCGTGTTACTAATGGCTTGGAAATGTAACCTTGACTGGTTGGTGTTTTCTTTGATGCTATGGTGGTTAATAAATGGAAATTTTAGTTCGACGAAACGTGTATTGAACGATCCAGAGACCTTGCTTAGATGGGACGGTTGCCAAAGAGTTGTGCAATTTTCTAGTGGCAAATTTCAGGGTATTTTTTGAGCTAATAGAAATTATCATGCCTATCTCTAGTGGCAGTGACATAATTTTTCGTTTACATTACTGATATTTTTTATCGATTCTTCTGATCCATAATCTGCAAAAAATTTCCTTTGAACTGATGCTTCAGGTTTCCAAATCCGGGAATCAGATTTACGTCAGTTTTCTATATCGCTGCTCATTGAGACAGAAATTGTTACCAGAGAACTCAGAAAAATAAAAAACGCTAATTTAATTACTAAATTAAACCACATTTGTTCGCTAGCGTTGCCTAATTTTTACAGAACAATAAAATGAAAATATGTAAATTAAAATTATAATAAAAATCACATGTCCTGAAAGCGTTTCAGTAGCTTAATAGACTGACTCAACTGCTCTAACCGCAGAACAAAAAGCCTCTAATTTCATCAAATTATAGCTTTGATGGCAATAAACTCAGATAAGATCGAATTAAATGTACGTCCGTTGCCAAAATTGCGGTGTTTATTGCCAAACTCAATAAATGTTTTTGAAAATTATGAATAGCGCGTTCTTAATTATGGGAAATTAAAAATAGTACACTTAAAGTTAATGGGTCAATACAGAACACTTAACGATATGTATTTCTGTCGTCATTACATGCATTTACGTGGATGTAATTATACCGATCAATCAAAGTATTTTACTCAAAAAATTAAACATATCAAATCATAACGATAAAGTGCAAGTGATTATGAAAGATATTTTGGTAAATACTACACAAAACATTCACATTGATTAGCTTATTGTTCTAGGAAGTTGTAAAATCCCCAGTGTTAAAACCGATCGATGCCAACGAATGTAATGAAGCGTGTTCAGGAATAAATAGTGTGCCTCCATAATTACATAATTTCCTAATGAAAAAACATCAATAAATCGTTGGTACTGTTCCAGAATATTGAAAACAACAATACTGCAATAGCTCTGATCAAGGTTAAAGAGAGAAATATGCCATTCATTAGAAAACCGCCGCATCTCTGTGGGCTTTTATGTAACAGTTGAAAATGCAGCATCTCACATTTTATTAAAATCCCAATCAATTACTTTGATGCAATCCTGTAACATCGACATTCAAAATTATCTCACAATAAATGTTTCATCAGTTTATTTCATTTGAACTTGACTTTCAATATTTCAGTATGAAATAGACTGACGGTTTGTTAATCGAATTTGAAATAAAAAATCATGCTAGGTGAACGAATTTCTGTTAGCTTTACTTGCGCAATTGCACTAACCTCGTCAAAGAACACTTGCGTTTTTCTTAAAATCTGCTTCAGTTCAGTGAGTTCAAGAAAGTTCCTCTTGAGAGCTTCAGCGTTTTGGTTGACCTCTCGAAGTTCATTTTCTAGTTTCTCGAACGTGGCCTAGTATAATTAACAGTAATGGACTTGTAGTCTTTGGGGTGTTAACAAACCTCTAGATCTATCATCTCTCTTGGTTGAGGAGCCTCTGGGTTTTCCCCAGTGTCCAGCATGGGAATTCCATCCTTTTTAATTTCCTTCTCCAAATACCGGAGTTTTCGTTCCATTTCATCGCAACGGCGAACTTCGTTGACGAATTTTCGTTGGAAAACATTGACGTCAGGATTGAGCTAGTGGAGAACGGTCAACATTAACAATGCGATAAAGAAAATGTGGGAAGTCGAGAATTTGACGTGGAAAAATACGCGGGTTATTTTTAACTTACATCTCTGAATTGTACAAGACCTAATTCACCCAGCTCGGACACACAAGCATATGCCGCCTCACTTTGCAAGAAGAGCTGACATAATGTCATCTCAGCACTCCGAAACAACGATGCCATTTTTGGCTGGTGTCTGCACTAAATTTATTTTAAATTTCTATACATATAAAGTGTAAGTTCAATGGGAATCACAATGCTCCAACGCACACAACCGATCAATAAAGAGAAATTTGCTATTTCACAATGACAGACAACTGGAGGTGGGAAGATTGGTTCCACACATGCGTGGTCGAACGTTAGGAAAGGGAAATCGTCCATAGATCTGTCACTTTTCGTGAGCATTACTGGTTGCCTACAACTTTTTTATATGAAAAAACTGTTGATAAAGGATTGTGAATAACAGTTTTTACCGTTTTTACAATCATCTTGTCAAATTGATTGAGAATAAGTTTAAAATTTGCTGGATTTTTAAAAATTTTCGGCGTGCTAAAATGGTGGAGGCGCCGGGTTACATTTTCGATTTTTCACAATTTACACACTTTCAAAGGAACAACTCAAAAGTTTGAGATCAATAATGATCTAAGAACTTTCAAAATTAACCAACATACAATGTGAAATGTGAAAAGCCGTGTCACCCATAATTTTATTTAGATTGCTTATTATTTATTATCAATCTTCCCAACCATTATAATTAAATAGTCACATTTTTGGGTCATATGACCTGCTACGCTTATTTATTCAAACTATTGTTACGACAAATAGAAGAATAAATCATCCATAAATTAGAACGAACATCATAACTTTCCATTAAATGATAACTGTTTTTTTATATCTCTAGTCTCCGATTCATTTGTATTGCAATAATTATAAGTGGAAACAACCTTTTAGCTAGGATTACAACTTTAATAGGTTGGGATGGTGTGAAAAGTCAACATCACTAAACCAAAAGAAAACGAAAAGATTTAAAAAAAAAATCATTGTTACTAAGCGTCGCTTTTGAAAACCTAATCCTGTCATCATTTGATCGAACATAAATTGAAAGTGTAAAAAATGTCAAAATTTTCTGTTTAATGTAAATACTATTCGTTTTTCAACCCATTTATGGAAATATTGAAAGCTTACGCAAAAAATGGACTGGTGCTTGGGATATCCCGAAAGCCCAACGTGCAAAAAGTACTCAAATTCGCACTTGATCGAAAAACTAAAAGGTGCCAGAAAGAAACTAACGCCAATTGTCGACAATGTTGTACGATCCGCTTTGCGCTCAAAGATAAGAGATGATGAACATAACTTAAATAAGAATCTTGAGTTGACTTTTGAGGAATATCGCAGTATTGTATGGGCATCAGAAATATTAAAAGGTTATCAATTGGAGTCAAATGATGTTAAATACAAGCTGCCCAATGCTAATGTAATTGTGCAAAACGTAAGTTATGGAAAGATGCCACATAAAACCGTCATTGTGGACGAAGAACTAATTCTTGAACTGTTAAAATTGTACGACCACATGGGGGTGATTATCAACACAATGGCCACTGAACATGGCAAACACGGAAAACCAACGAAAGACATGCATCATAGCGAAATCACGACATCAGATGAACCAGAAAGTGTACACAACATTTTAAATAAACAAGTGTCAAGGAACAGTAGTAGACGAAGAGCCTCCTTTAGTGACGAACCTGTTCGCTCACCGTCGACAAATAGATCTAAGGATAGTCACAAACAAACAGACTCGATTACTGAAGAAGATTTTGAAGACACCGACTTAAGTCCGGAAGAAACAGCAAAGTCGTTAGCGTCGTTTAGACCTGAACTGCACCCAATTAAGTCTGTTTCGTCCACTGAGATCCACTCAAACGAACCCAAATCTAGTTTGTCAGATTTGTTGGATAGTTCAAAGAAAAACAAACCTAAATCTACAACAAAAGTCAAGGACGAAGAAGACTGCGAGCCATCAATTTTTATTAAGATCAAATGTTGTAGCAAACCCTGCGAATCAGACGCTAATGTTGACGGTATTGTTATTAATTGCACTGAAAGATGTAGTTCAAACTATCATGTAAAAGTGAACGGTGAACCCATCACTTTGAAACTTAATCAAGTAAGTTTTTAGTTTTCGTGTAAAGACATCTAACATTCGTGGAATTTGTAGAATAATGCAGAACCAGACGTTTTTTGTATGAACACGGGAGTTGAATGCGACGATGAGCAGATCAAAATCATCATTAGACAGTGTCCAGAATGTAAATCTACAGTTATAGGGTCTTCTGCAGGAATAAGAGACGTTTGGGGTGAATCACATGAATCCATCACTCTGCATGGGAAACAAGGAGATGAAAGCAAAATGGTTCACTCATTGGAATCCATTGTAGTATTCACTGATAGCCATGAGCAGTTAAATCAAGATTCACTCAAAAGTGAACCGCATACTGAACTCAAGGGTAACCAATCTAGAGAACTTTCTAGGAAGTTCGATGAACCAAGAAAACAAAACGAAGCACCAAGAAAACAAAGCGAAGCACCAAGAAAACAAAGCGAAGCACCAATGATGGATGTCCTTTTAGACACTGAAAACGTTGAAAACTCTACTGTTCAAGTTCACGCTGAAGAACTTCCTCCACTTATCAGAAGACGTCTCTGCTCATCGATGGAGTTTGATGTATCAAAAGAACGTACAAGGCTAAGAGACTATGAAATTACCAATAAGAATTCTAAGGTTGTATTAGAATTGAAGGCTTTGGGTGTCGACGATATTTTAAGAGCTTGTAGACCAGCCAAGTGCTGTCGTAAAGCTATTTTAGACGAAAAGCAGAAGACGGCATTGCCTTACTGCGTTAGCTTGAGATCATTACCTTTAATGAACGAAGACGTTGAAGTAATCAAACAGTCAATTAACATGAGCAAAAGAAAGATGAAAAACGGTCCAGATCTTTCGCATAGAGAGACATTTGCATATTATATTGGCTTGGGTGAACAAGATTTTAAATCTAACATTTCATGGGTTGGGCCAGTCTACGAAATAAAACGATCTCAAAGAAATGACATATTTTTTATGCTCAGAGCACCTGTGCAACTTCCACAACAAGTGCAGTCAGTTAATAAATTAATAAAAATTATTAACAACGAGAAGGAAGATTTGAAGCGAACCAGTAAAATGTACATTTTAAAGAAAATAGTCAGCGGTAGTTTGAGAGAAGAATCTGTTAAGTTGCGGAAATTGAACGACTACATGGAGATCTGCCACCACAAGCAAACAGTCTATAAAAAGAATACTTCTACTTTGAGAAACGTTTCTGAAGAATACATTAAAATCAGTTCTGGGAATAAAAAACATCGTAGATTTAGAAGAAAATCTGTAGCGTTGCCAAAGTCGCATTCTCAAAGTAATAAATTTTTAGAAGGAGGAGACTTTCTGGATTCTTCTTTTAAAGGCAGCCAATATAAGAGGTCAAGTACAATTGTCGCTTATCCAACTAAACTGAATGTTAAAAACAAGAAAAAATCGATTGTAAAAGTGCCTCTCAGGAAGAAAAATAAGGAAAAAAAAGTTGTAGTAATTAAATCAATGCCTTCGTTGTTGAAGACCGCTTCAGAGAAAGATCTACTTGCAAAAAAGAATCGTAGTTTGGAACGTGTTCACAAGGTACGCACTTGTATCAAATCCACAGCGTTACTAACTTTTTTTTTTAGAAATCGTTAGAGAACAAAAAAAACATGCAAAACAGCGTTAAGTTTTCTAAATGTGTCAAGCAAACTAAAGACAAGAATGAAGAACAATGTTTAAAAAAGGTGTCATCTGCTGTATTCAGTTGCGACAAAAAGCCCAAAACAAGAACTCCCAAGAACATATCTAAATCCGATACGGAAATAAAAACGCGTGCTGTTAAAGTACAAGAAACGTTACGTAAAACTACAAAAAACAAAAAATTGAAAACTTCTCTTGAAACTACTAAAAACCAGTTGGAGTTTTACGTTGATTTAATCGACGGAGATTTAGTATGGAGTAACACACTTCCGTTGAAACCCCTAAATTACAACACATACTATAACCATGAACATGAGTCCGTACCAGAGCCACCCCTTCCGCCAGGGGCTCGTGTTCCAGTAGAGGACCCAATGAATGCTGTTAGAATTCCTCCAGACACACCTCCAAGCCGTAATCTGTTAACCACCCCAATAATTGAAGCAGATTTTCCCCATGAAGAAGACAAAATTACGATCTCTGAAATAACTCCCGCGCACTTCCGTTTACTTTACGAAAATTCCAATGAAACGATCCAAGGCAGTCTGAAAACGCCAGCTTTTCTGTCGTTTAGACTTTTGGGTCCAGAATCATTAGATCAGGCGTGGGTGCCTTTTGTAGCTAGTGAGCAGTCGTTACCAAAATTCGAAGAAGTGGCACGACCGAAAAAAATTACGGAGTTGCAATCCGAACCGGAGCAACCAATAGAAGAAGTTGATGTAAACACGGCAGAAGAGGTTGGTGTACACATGGCAGAAGAGCTCACTGTAAACAAGGCAGAAGAAGTTGGTGTAAACCCGATAGAAGAAAATTATGTAAATTCGACAGAAACGAAAGTTGTAAAGTCGGCAGAAGAGAGTGCAGTAAAACCGGCTGAAGACGCTGATGAAAAACCGAAAGAAGAGAATGATGTGAAGTCGACAGAAAAGATTGATGAAAAATCCGCGGAAGGAAACGAGAAAAACGAAGTAGAACAAAAACCCAATGCGAATCCGGGACGGGCACAAAACAAAGAAAAGAAAACAGTAACAATCAAACCAAAAAGTCCCGAAGAAAGCACGTGTTCAATAAAAGAATATTGCGTGCAAAACAATTGTACTAACTGTAAGTCTGGGGTGTGTGAACGGAAAAAGATCGAACAAACAGATGCAAAAAAACAAAATCGGGATAAAAAGAAAAAACAAGAAGCAGAGAAAAGCAGTAAAAAAACATTGCAAGGTGTAGTGTATATAAATGGAAAAGCGATCCAATCTTGTAGCAAGGAGATTTGCGAACTTTACAAAAACAAAAAAATGATTCCTGATAAGAAACCGAATAGTAGCAGACCAAGATCCAATGCCCAGCAGCGACAGTTAACAGTACGACCAGGTGATAGAGTTGAGATTTTTATTGAGAATAGCTCGAGCAGCACTAAATATAATAAGTCTGATGAAAAACCGGAGAAAAAGTAGTATTTTAGCTTGTCAATATATATGTAGATTAAACCTAAAAAGTTATATTGTTTTTCTAGCGTGGTGGTTAACTTGTCCCTTTGACGTAGAAGCTTTTAAATTTACGATGTCGTTCAATTTATGGCCGAGAGATTTTAATAGATGGATTTTATTAATCTTTCGGTTTTTATGTACGCTCCTAGCTCATTTTCAGGTATTTTATTAATAGTTCTCCTTATTAAAGTAATGATAAGCGAAAATGAGCTCTAGTTTTATTAAATATGATGAAAACATACAACAAAAACATGTTTTATGTATAAATGTGCATAATTAATTCTCGTCTCGACGCAGTTTTTGCACTCTAAAATTTTTGAAGTAAATAAATAAAATGCCAAATTTTACAGAAACTGGCTTGTTAGGAAATCTGCGAAATTAAAAGTAAAAGGTTGTCAGTTCGATAATAGTACCTTCATTATGTACATAGTACCATTCGCTTACATACAAAGGAATTAGTCTAAATATAATTTCTCTAATTCTAGTAAAAATAATGTTTCGTAAATATATTAATCTAGATTAATAATTAAAGTGGACATCAAAATCACATAAATAATTTCTAAATTTAACAATCATTACAGTAGGTATTATCTAATACATAAATGCATATTATGTATGTTGTTTTAGACGGCACAAACATGAAGCTGTGGAATATCAGATCACTATTTCTACCTAAAGATAATAGCAGAAACACATCAGTAGGTAAAATATAACGTACATACACATGCTAACTTGAATAAGTATCATATTAAGTAACAGAACTGGTAGGGAGTATTAAAAAATCACTCGGTATATACAACAATAAACTTTAAGAAACTTAACTAAACTTATGAAATAAAAGTACTGTCGATTCTTTTTTAATTAAAGGTGTTAATCCTTAATAAAAGCAATGGCAACTGCGGAATGTATAAGAAAATATTAGTCTTAGTTATGCAACAATACAATATTGCCTACTACACTTTACCCGCGATAAGGTATACTATATAAAAATCAAAATCATTCATTATATTATACACCGACTCTTAATAGGAAGTTCTTTGTTTAATATTATAAAAAATACAAAAGCCACATAAAAAAAGTCAAACTAAGAGGCAATAATAGTGAGATGGCGCTAGATTACGCTTTAGTAGTCCTCTGGATGGTCTGCACTACCTTCAATGTCTTGCTCGACATCGTCTCCGTCTTCGTCATCGCTTGCATCGTCAGCGTTAGGCTGTTTTGATACACCACTCGATTTATTAATTAGTGCCTCTGCAAACGATACATCTTCATTCTCCGGTTTGGAAACAATTCGAGAACTTACCGCAATTAGGTTTCGCGTGTGTACGCGTATTGGCGAACTCGACGCCGTGTTTATCAACACACCAGCACATGCCGATGGCACTGTGACACTGCGTCGGCCTGTAATATCCTTGGCCATCACAGTCGGGTACATAAACACCTGGAAATCACAAAAATAAAACGTCTTAAACCTCTTGGTGAAAACGCAAACTACCTAATAATTCGGGTGTTATTTTACGCTTGACGGCAGCGCAAGGTCTCTCTGTTCTTTGGAAACATCTACACCATTCCGATGGTGTGACGATGACATCTCGGTCGATGTCACATTGTTGTAGGAACGGTTTTAGACACACCTCACTTTGGTCGTGTTCTAAGTCGTACAGTTCTTGAAGTGAGAGTTTGGAGTCCGAATTGGAGTCGAGATGTTGGAACATCCATCTCACCTCGCTCTTGCAAGTCGACGGGAAATGCGCTGAAAAGACAAGAACGAAGATTTAAGAGTAGATCGATATGAAATTCTGCTATAATTTTCTCCTCGAGTTAATGATTCGTTGAGTTTATTTACAGTTTTGATCTCACCCTTTGACTTGTTTCTCGGCCTTCGTCTTTTTGATGAGTCTGCCATAACGACAGAAAACCAATCGAGCAAACGGTTACCCATCGCTTGGAGAGCAGCTGGAGAACATTGTTTTGAAGGAGAGATGGCAGGGTCAAGTGCCCCAATTGAGTTACTGTAAAGTTTGTTGTCAGTAACTTCATTATACCCACGAAGTCGGTCTTTGTCTTCGGCATATAAAAGATTGTTATTGTCCTGAAAACCACAACTCCATTTATAAACTTGAAGGTGTACATAAACTTGCTTCCGCAACAAATGTGCAAGCATGAGCTATTGAATTTTTTACGAAAACAAAACATGGTTTTTCAAATGTGCTACTTACCTTGTTGTACTTTGTATATTTAATGTATTTGTAATGTTTATTTTCGTATTTAAAATCTTGTGGGGTAAATGTATATACATCGGATTTAGAAGACGGTTGTGCAGGTTTTGCACCATTAATGGACCCGCCAACGGTTCCACTTTTATCCAAAGTGGCTTTATACTTATTCATGAATGAATTCAATCGTTCCGATTGGCGCTGCTTTTTCCGCAGATGTGCCTCATTTTCTGCAAAAGACAACTCGTTCCGTTTCCCTGAGAAGCGTAATTATTTCACTTGTCTTTACCTTTACAAGGACAGAATCCTTTGCACGTCACTCGGATCGGTGTGTGGTGAATGCAATTGTGATAGTCTAGTCTACACAACGAGCTGTAAGTCCTATTATCAGAACCGCACAAGAACGTTGGTTTCACGACTGGACAGGGCTTACACCTGCAATTCATCGAAGCGATAACAACTAAAAGTTAGAAATCGATAAATCAACTTACACCACTGAGTCGTTTAAATCCTCGTCAGCGTCATCCGGGTCATCTTCCGTGTCGTAGAAAACATCATCGTCGTCTTCGTCTTCGCTTTTAGATTCTTCGGTTTTCACGGTTGATTTAGGCACTACGATGTCACTGAAAAAAACACTTAAATTAGAGCGGACTTAAGATGCTCGTTTTCGCGTTATTGTGCTGTCATAAATTTTGCTCCTATATTTTTAAATGTTATCACAAATTCATGAATACACTTTAATCGGCTTGTAAAATTTTTCAAGTTTATGCTTTCTGGAAAGCTGTAAAACTCCAACGTAATCTTGTTTATAGCGACGTGATATAGCCTGGATTTCCATTAATATTAGTAAAAAGAAGCAAAAGACTTGACGACAGTGTTTCCAGTTTCTATATGTTTTGTTATAAACTACACGAAACTTCCATCATTTTTGTTTCCACCCTCAATTATTCTGGACGACTGGCTTTGAAGACGACTTTTAATTTTCCCCAATTTCATTATTTTATCGTCAGCAAAATAACTTCACAATCTGGTCGGCTCCATTATAAATTTACGACTATATTGTGTGTATCTGACTCATAATTTCAAAGCTCGTGTCTTTAATTTTGTTGTTAGTTCAACTCTTGTGAGTTTGTGCTGCTATGAACTGAGTTAAAAGCGAAATTACCGGATGATTAATCTGTAAAGTGATGCTCGATTAGAAGGGGTGTGAATGCAGTTTCGATTTGGAATTACGTTATTAAAAGAAAGTGGTGTTTGATAAAAAACGTGAAAAATCAAGAAATCACATGAAAATATGAAATTGTGTTTGTTTTCTCGGGTCTACGATTATGGCATGTAATTCCTTTGTGTTCTGCAGCAAAGTTTATCTTACAGCTCTTAATTGACTTGTTGATAAACTTCATGGTTTAACAAGTGTTTTTTCCGTACTGTGTAACAGATTAATTGATTCGGGCTATTCATCAGAAGATCATACTAAAAAAACGTTAAAGATGGAAAGTTAGGAAAACGAGACGAAAATAAGAATGCAATGAATTCTTTGTAATGAGAGAATTTCAATACCTGCGATTGGATAGAATGAGAAAACAGAACAAGAGAGAAAACACTGCATAAGAGAAAATCCTCTCTAAAGTTCTAAAACATGCTGCAATTACCACCCAGGGTATGTGTTGTTCTGTTTCCACCACTTATGACACAATAGAAGTAATTAACTTGGTTATTATGCGGTTTAAATTAAAGAAAAAACCTTATACAGCACTATAAAACAGTAAACATTCATTTATTGTTATCAAAAGTTCAGGAAATTCGCTATGAGCTGTTTTACAAATGCAGAAAGTTTACAAAATATTGAATTTATGCATAAACTTTGCGAACAGTATAATAGATGCAATTTTCGGAACGTTAGTTTAAATTATTCGTCTGAAATTATTATCTAAGTTAAAAATGCACTATACTTGTACTGTGAGGGCTCGATTTCAAGTGTGACTTGCGTTACTGCAAATCCCATTTGCAACATAGCAACGCCAATCACATTGCTCATACCTTGGCAACGGTTGCAAATTTGCGTTAACGCAGTGACTTGAAATCGACCCGTGAGACTAATTAATATAGCGTGAGTGCCCGATAAGCATCAATTGCGATATCTTTAGAAAACATCGTAAATCCAAACTATGTAAATTCCTTAACCAAACAATGAACTTTTTAACAAAACAAAAAAGACTGTTTCAGTGTTTCACGCCACTATTTTATGTGAGACCCGTGAAACGATTACAGGAATAAATAGCTTTAATTGGCCGTCACCACTCTACTCCCTCCTATTTAACTCAGACTAAAAAAGCTAAATGAACATTAAAGGTTTTTTCTAAAAAGTTTTCAGAGCTTTTTAACTCGTACCGTTGCTACAGTGCGTCACGATTCGCATATTACATCAAAAGCTCTCACCTAAATACTGATTTAGTGTCCATTTTTGGTATACTGATGCAGACACTAGATCAGTAACTGTAATTTGATAAAAGCTCATTTATTTGACTTTGAATTACAACACAACGTGAACACGGTGATAAATTTATTTGGTTAAATTAACACTGCCCGCCCAGAAACCTCCATTTGTTAGAAAATAGAATATGAAACAAATATAAAGAGGTAAATGCATTCAAAGGTTTAATTAAACAACCGCACTATACGAGTTTTGTGTTATAATTATTACAAATAATGAAAATTTTAAAATTTGTGTCTTTTGCTTTAATGTTTTGCAATTTTATTTCTGCACTAAAACTAGCAAAATTACGACGGGTTTTGGTGCAGGTTGTCAAAAATTTTTGCTTCGTCTTTAAAATAAAAATTTCTAAAATTTACGACTCTTGCAAATTGGCAGAGTTTATACACTACCTTAAAATAGTAACTTCACTCAATTTCGTAACTGCAGCACTAAAATTACGATTTTTTACTGGAGGATGTCGGAAATTTTTGCTTCGTCTTAAAAATGAAAATTTCTAAAATTTGTGTCTCTCGCTCTATGATTTTGCAATTTGGGAGAGTTAATACATGACTCAAAAATAGTAGTTCCCCAAATTTTATAGCTGCAGCACTAAAATTACCAAAATGACAAATTTTAGTGAAGGATGTCGAAAATTTGTGCTTCGTCTTTAAAATAAAAAATTACAAAATTTTTGTCTCTCGTTCTAGAATTTTGCAATTTGGTAGAGTTAATACACGACTCAAAAATTTCCCCAAATTTCATTGCCTGTAAGACTGAAATTACTAAAATTACAAATGTTAGAGTAAGATGTGAAAAATTTTTGATTTGTCTTCAAAATGAAAATTTCTAAAATAAGTGCCTTTCGTTGTACATTACAATTTTCTTTAGCTCTACAATTTTGTAATTTGATTGAGTTAATACACGGACCAAAAATAGTAACATCCCCAAACTTTAATAAACGTAATTAATAAAAACTAGTGATTTGCAAAAACTGCATATTCATTTAAGAGCAAAGAGCACATTTTCTTCTAATTTTCGCTTCTTTGCTCTTTTAGCTTCTCCGCCTTCCATTCAATTAAATTATCTTAAGACCGGAGTTGTAACCTTATCTTGCATTAAATTGAAATTATAATACCGCATTAAATTAAGGCTTTAAATGGACCTGAGCCATAAAAATGATCCTTCTGGATTACCTTATTGATACATTGGTAGTTCGGTTATAAAAGACAAAGAAAATGGCCGTTTCTGTAATAAATTATTGTCATCTAGAAATATGATCAAAAATATCGGTTCTTCTTTGTAGCGTAAGCCACATTTACTTTCAAAACATGCAGTGCTTCGTGTTTCACATTAATAACAATCAAGTTCGCTGATGTGGAATTATTAATGACGTGCAATGATGATCCGGAAGCTTCTTTTGTAGGAACTTTCATGTTGAGCTGGGTCAAATTTGATTGTGTTTAGTTTTGTCATCCGGTCCTTTGATATCAAAGGTGGATCTTTGTTGTGTTGTAAGAGATCAGTACAAGTTCTAGAGCTTTAGATAAAACCTTAAAAGAGTAAACACGCCGACTAAAGTTTAAATCGTGAAACAAAGAGGTGTGATCAGAAGTCTTTGTGTTGGCGACGAAGATGACAAATGGAACTTGGACAATAAGCCGAGGATGAAAAAATTCACACAAAAGAAGATGATACCATTCAGCTTTCGTACTCACCCGTTCTTTTTCAGCTCTTTTCTAGAAACGCACACTGCCGTAAATGAATCCTCCAACAAGCAGATTTCCTTCTTTTTGCAGTTTAATGGTCGACAGAGATCACCTGGAAAATAAATTTAACATTTTAGGTCGCTTCGGATTGAGTTCAGAAACTTATAAATAAAAACCCGTATTGGATGAACAGTTATCGGAAACTATGACGGGAAGTTATCGAGAAATTTTTTGTCCCAGTGTTTCTCGATAGGGGAGCTATCTTGAAACCGCTTTGCACTCGTATTAACCAAGAATCGATACAGAAAATGGCCAAGTAAAACTTTACAGAGTATCGATATCGAATGATTTAATTCTAATAAGTCTTATTTCCGAAAGTTTTGGAACTTGTCGCAACGGTTCTACAGCCAATTAAAACTGCCTTCTGACGGTATTTAAAAGAGCTTTAGGGGGCGCTTTGCACGTTCTTCATCTTCGCGTTTAATACACCTTTCGAATTCGCAACGCGAGGAATTTCCACTTTGTCTTTCAATACCTTAGAAATAAATAAGTCAGTAGTCCTGAACAAACATGTTTATTTATTTCGACGATAGTCATAAAACCGACAGGTCTCTATTGGTAACCAATTTAATTTTTAATGCAATGAGGAGACTCATCCGTTTTTTTTTAAATGCACCTTTACACCTGACTGGCCACCAGATTAGCAATGTAAACAAAAGTTCCCAGAGCTTATTTCGATTTAGCTTGAGGGTGAATCCTCTCTCACCCATACGTCCGATGTGGCAGGGTTTCAACCGCAACAAAGTTCTAACCCTCGTTATTCCTCTTTTCGCAATTTTTTGCTTATTTCCCTTTTACGTTCCTTTGTTCCATTCTCAGCTAACGCATCGTCCGGTAAAAACAATTATTTCCCGACTGACTCTTAAAAGTCAAAATTGCGACTGCTCATACGGAGGCGCATCCACCAAACTTGCTACTTTCATTATTCAACTCATAGTTCTCCGGAATCTATCAAAAACTGAAAACGTTCAACTTTTTGTTCCGTTAACGTCAAGACGAAAACATACACATCTGATTTATTACCAAAACTATCGGTAAAGCATGCTGGTGGTCGATTTGAAACTATACATCAACGAGAAAACCAACTGTCAATCGCTGCAGAAACCTTTCAGTTCACTAAAATTGCAAATTCGTGTACATGCTAGCAGATTTTAGTTGTTTCTTTACGCACATTATATAAAGTTGATTCTCTCTTATCTTTATTGTTATTTACCCACTTATAGTTGCAACGATGCCTTCATAAAATTTCGTTTAAGTATTCTCACATTATAAAGCACTTCTTCATAACTTCTTACTTAAGCTGACGACGCAACTTTTCATCGTAACAGTTACATTAATAGCACCATAATTTTTGATTTTCATCGCGAAACACCTACTGGCAAAGATGAGTGTTAGCCAAGAATGAATAAGTACATACGATTTATAAAAAGTACGAGAAAATTGGGTTGTTTTCCTAAGCAGAAAACGCAAATAGTTCATTAAACATTTCCCATTTCGTCTAATTAAATATATCTCAAATTGTTATCTCCATAAAAAGTGCGAGTGTTCATTAAACTGCTCCTGCAATTTTATGAAAGAATCATCAAAATTAGGAAGTTCTTGTACCAGCAGTTTGTTAATCGCCGGGAAATGTGGAAAAGTTAAACATAAAGAATGCCAGCAAAAATGTTGAAATTAATTACACCACGGCTTTTCCGGCTTAATTAAGCTACAGTATCTATGCCTAGCATGTTTACACCAAATTTTCCACAATTTATATGCGATTAAAATAGATTTTCTCCCTTTCATGAAATTATCACCTATCTGAATCCCATACTGGTACTGTCGTCCGTAAATTAATAAATTTCACCTTTAAATCTCTGCTTTTTTGAGCATCCATCCGTCCCGTGTCATTCATTATGATCTACTGCTTTCAATTTTATTCATCATTCGATTTAATGGTCTTTCAGGAATTAATTGCTTTTGGAAAAAGAGATGCATTTTTATGCAAATTAGATATCAGCCGAGAGTTTAAGAATTTCACGACCAAGTACATTCCAAACAAAGAAATATTTCAACTTTTGTATATCTTTTAATATATTCAGACGTTGAGATGTTTCATTCAAATTAGAAGAACGAAATCCTGAAAACTGTAAGAACTTTGTGTTTATTTATCTTAGTTTCGCCTTCATATCAGACTTGCCGACAACGTAACTCAAGTGATTACGGTTGTGGCAATATTTTATCATAACAGCTAAAATACTTCTGCATTGCGTAACACAACTTCAAGTATGTGTCGGTTTTGTTGGCATCTTTAGGCAACTGTCAAGATTTTTTTAATGGCATTTTAACATTTTTCCAATATTTACTAATGTCATCAATTTGAGATTATCTGATAAAAAAAGTCTGTTCGAAGTTCCCACTGCTCTATTTTGTTCATTTTCTAGTTTCGACATCGTTAGATCTTATCTGATTTCACGAATATACAGCTAAATCACTTTTTGACTATCCATATCGCTAATTGATTATATAATTCAAACGCTGATGATTTTCGTCTAATCAGTGATAAATAGATGTAATCTACATGTTATTAATGCAGCAAGCTAACCAGCACAGTACAATCTAAAAGCAGAATCAACATAAAATTTACAATTACGTTCTGAATTTATTGCATTTTCATGTCAGGGAATGTATTTTTTATTCAAATGCAACTAAAATTATTTCACGTCGAATTGTTCTCCAAATGAATAAAAAATGCTGAGATAGCAAGAAGTTGATACATTATAAACGAGCATGGAAATTTCGCAGTAGGATGTCATAGCTCGATAACTTATTGGAAATAATAATTCTCATAAATCTCACTTTTAAGACGTATTTTATAAGAATTGAACTGTCTGCTTTGAATTGGTAGTAGTGAAATCTTTCAGAACCATTAAAAATCTTTCAGGCTCTCGCGTGAAGCAGATGGTCAACGGTTTTATTATTAAAGTTTTGCATGTGAAAATATCTTGTGAAATGCTGGAAATGAAATAATATTTTTTTAAACTGACTTGGTATTATACATTAATTGCGGTAAACTCTGGTCTGTAATTTTGTGTGTTAACACAAGTTCTTTCAGCATTGCATGTACAGCAGCTTCAACGTCTGTACTAATGAGATCCTTGCCTTGCCATCATGAATCGTCTTACACTGCACTGTTGCAATGTTACAATTAATTTTGCCGGAGTTTAACAGCGCTCAAAGAGAAAACGGTTTACCCAGACTTAAATTACATCATTAAAAGAGCTAATTGTTAAAAACTATTTCTCCAGAGATTTGTCACAACGATTCTTGTAGCATTATTGCGATAGGGAAAAAATTTGAAGTGATAATGGCTCGGAAACAATACATTTCAGGAATATTGAATTCATAAACTTGATTTCAAATCTGCAGAATCTGTCTAAGCTCATTGTCGCAAACACAGTTGGAATTCCATAATTGAGATTGTCTTCAGTTGCAAAGCTATATTCTAGCGATCCGATAGTCAATTCACCGAAATCAATACAGATGGTACATTTAGCAAGTATTGTTATGTTCGCATTGGTAATTAAGACAACAATAAGCATAACCGACTCGTGGAGGCAAGTCATAACTATACATCAGTCCTCTGACAAAACATAACAGCCAATATCGTTTGTACATCACGTTAAAACGAAATACAACCAGGAATACTAATTAGCTATTCTGTTTATCGCTTTTGAAATTGATGATCCAGTGGTAAAAGCACTCAAATTTAGAAGATGAGTTGAAAATAAACTAAGGCTCACATACCAAGCAATGCAAATAATAAAAGGAAATTTTCGGTGTAAGAGACTTTAAAACAGGTACTCCGCTCGAAAGTAGATGGCTTAAAGAGAACGTGCTTATATTTTATTAATTTTAATTCTCGGAGATCAGCACGAATATTTCCCGATGTCTGTGAAAATGTGACGAGGAGCATTAGTATTCAAATAGACGACGTGGGATGAACGCAATTACTTCTTTCCATCTTCTCATTACTCCTCAAATTATTTTTGTGTCAGCGACAACCTACATCACGGAAACTGCTGCCTTTTACATTACAGCCTTCAAAAAATTCACCATAATTCATAAAGCACATAAAGTTAGTAATATTTCACAGAGGTTCGTGTCAATTAAATGTAAAACTTTGAAAAAAAAACTTCGCTAAGCTTCATTATGTGAATATGTAACTAGGCCAAGAACTTTTATATCCAAACTTTCATAATAAAATCGGAAACTTGCGCACGAAAATTGTTAAGCTATTACAAACGAACGATTTTTGAGAGATTTTGTTGCTTTTTTCCACACGCTGTGTTATCTTAGGGTAACTTATCGATTATGCAACTGATCCTCATCTTATCCGTTTTCTTCTGTAGTATGTTTTCATTTCAGACTTGATCGAATTCAGATGTTTGCTACTGTTTACTTTTCTTATCATTTATTTGCTTATATCCTCGTGATCCTTTCTTTGTATTTCTAAAATTCTAATAGGAATTGGAGCAAGAAAACGTTTACACTTGTTGTTAGCTTGTAATATTAGCGCAACTTTGTTAATACCTTTTTCATTCCTCAAACTGATTGGGTACTCCAAAGTTTATACAAGAAATACTTGTTGCAAACTATGAGAAGTTTTCGTCAAGAGGTTCAGTGACACAAGACAGGCAGCGCATACCTAATGTGGGAAAAGTATCGCATATGAAGCACTCCGCTCAGCTTTTGTGCTTCATCCTTAGAATAAAGGCGAACGTTGCTGATGACTTAAAGCAGCAATTTACACGATGGACTGCCGACAACTGATTTTAGAGTCATATTTCTTGGTGTTTACAAGTAAAGCTCACAAACCCAGTTCAAAATATAATTTCGTACTGAAAAGTAGAGTCTTCTAAGTACACAGCTGGTAAATAACTTCAGTTTATTTCCTTTCCTGACACAACACAGGATTGCATTAAACATTAAGGAAACAATGAAGTCTGGAGTTGCTCTGCCAAACACAATGAAGAAAATTTTCTTGGACATGCAAGAATATCGGCTGGCTGTGGCTTCTATTTTTTACTTGACATTATCACTCTGTTTTCTAAGATTTTTGTTGTGACCCACTTCCAACTAAGTTCATTTGCGTTTACTGTGAGTATAACCCTGTCCTACTAGCATCATTACTACGAGCAAAATTTACAAAAAGTCCCAACGTTCTCGTCTGCTTTAGTGTGAAACGTTGTAACTGGTGAAAGCATTCACACGACAATACGAGAACGAAACTGGATGAAACCAACTGGCAAATTTTCACTTTATATTTTATAAAAATTGTATCAGAAAACAAACTTATTCTACCAAAAAAGCAATATTGAAGCACTATCTGAAAAGCTCTTTTCCAACTTTCTGTGGGATCCTACAAAATAACGAGATCGAAATTCCAAAGAAACGCGTTGTTAAAGAAGTTCCATAATGGAAAAGACGCGCTTAATAAAAATAAAACGTTGAGATAATTTAAATCTAGTGCAACATAATTCATCTTCGCATGCTGCATGAACTTAATGTCGTAATAATAATAATATATTTCTCAAATGAAAATAAAAAGCCCAGCTATTATGGTTTTAGAATATAATAAAACATTTTGGAGCTCCCCTGTTGTTATTTTACACAAATTAACTCGCGTTTGCGTGACTGTCCAGGATCGCAACCCTTCGTCAATCGATGTCACATCTAATTTTATTTATTTCAGTTAAATTATGTTACGAACTTCCCATTTTCCAAACAATTGATGACCGAAAATGCGTATCACAACTTGATGTTTTTAGATAATTAACTCCTTGAACAGTATTTCCGAAAAAGGTCAACGGTCGGACTTTAGTGTTGGATCCCCAGAGATTCAGATATATAGAGATTACTACAAGGGTGAAAATGTGAAAATACATCCGAATGAAAATACATTCATCCCTTCTAAGGCTGCTGTTGAGTCAAGAAACGAGAAGTCGATCACTTTTATTTGGTGTTTGTGTGTCCACTATTCCAAGTCGGACCACATTTTTTATATTTTCCGGGATTAAAAAACGATTTAAGACGATCTGGGAAGCAAATTGCGCGGCAATAAACGTCCAAAACGTTATTTCGAATGACCTGCTTGAAAAAGAACGCAGTGATGGGAAAATATGTAGAAACGTTACATGTGTTTAATGGTGGAATAAAAGTTTTGTTAAAACAATGTGACGTTCATTTTGTCGGCGGTTACGCTTTGTGCGATGTTTTGCTGTGGAAATCACTGTAGATAAATATTTATCTACCTTAATTTTAACGGTTGAAGAGTGCTTTTGGTTTTTTATTAAAAGCGCTGCAATAATTGCGTAAACGTTGTTAACAGATAATTGCAATAACAGCCGTGTATCAAAAAGCATGATTCAATTAGTCACTTTAATAAAACTGGACGCTGTTAAATGCTTTGAACGGATTGTTGCAGCAGCAATGTATAAACTTTAGATTCTCTTTACTTATTTAATTTTGTGCAGATTCTACTTTTTATAATTTTTAAACCCATTAGTGCAGCAACAGATGTGTAAGCCATACCTTCATGAAAAGTCGTCAATTATTATGTTGCTATATTTACAACTAGTTGAAGTATCCGCCTTTACTCCAAAGAAAGTTTTTCTTTGACAATTTTCTAAATCCTCCCAACTGCAGGCAATTAAGCTAAACATATTTTCCTTTTTAGAAGAGCTTTGAGAGTCTTGGCATGGATATAAATATGTCTTATTTTTACGAAGTATCTATGTAGTTTCAATTATTTTTAATTTGATACATCGGATATTGAAAAATCGACTAAAAAAATATGGAAAAGCCCACATTTATACGATTTCTAAAAATAAATACGTATGTTATAAAAAAATAAAAACCTTTTCCGCTTCTTTTACGTTCAGCAAGAGCTTTTACGCCCACTTGCATTCATATTCGTTTAAGTTTACATTGAAGATGTAAGTAAAAGCTCTTGTTTTATTCATTGTTCTCGTTATTCTTTAGAAAAAAAATATGTCTGTTTATTTTTCCAACAAGCGAGCATAAATAAATATTAAAAAACACAAAAATCCCAAACAAACCACAAGTATTTTGCACCGAAGGCTGAAATGGTCACCGATAAAAACGCTGTAAAATTTTTCAATCAAAAACCGCTTTATAGAATTTTATTTGCTCTTTCTGATTTTGATAAATCTGCTATAAATGTGGGGTATAAAAAAGTTATTGGAAGGTTTCAGTTGGGTACATCTCACAAACTTGCAAACTTTAACTAAAACAGTCGAAACAGATATTGCTTTTTAAAACTTGTATACAACCAACGAACGCTCTCATCTGCAATCTTGTAAAATCTTTAACCCTTTGTTGCGCAAAAGCACGAAGTTTTCTTATAGAATTTTTATCAAATTCTAAATATTTGAAGAGCTTATAGCGTCTCCATAAATGGTAGATCAGCCCCGTAAAATTATATACATTGTAATTTTCTTCAACCGTGAATTGATACGGATTTATGGCGTGAATGTTTCGTCAACATGTCAGATCAATTTCGCCCGTCATGAATCATTCATGTAATGTGCTTTAATGATCTTAAACGGCACAATTCTTTGTAATTCCGAAGACAACATCGATGAAAATAAAATTAGCATGACAGGTACATACCTCCGTGAGTTCATTTTATTAAAGATGCATGCGATAGACTCATAAATCACAATTTACATAATGCGCAACAACGCTCTATTTCGACGCATTTAAGCGCTGTAATATTAGTAATCCAATTAAGTTTCTACTTACTTGAAGGATCGTGTATCCATCGCTTCTTCTCGCCTGATTTGGCCGTTTTCGAGTCGTCCTGTAAAAAAAACAAACGTTAAAAAAACAGTAATTGGAACATAAATTTGTAACGTTACAATAAAACTGACACGTTATCGAAGTGAAGGAAACAGACCTACAGTCGAGACTAGAAAGAAGTTTTAAAAAGCTCTAAGCATCAGGGAGCTTTCGCTGTGTATAAAAGAAGAAAGCACCACTTTAGCTGTGAGGGTATTGTGGATTTCCGTGCGTTGTCCTCTTTATGGGGGTTAACTGCTCAGAGAGGAGCGGTACTCATATATTTAAGTATTGATTAAGTTTACAGAAAACCTTCGGAAAAATATCCAAGGGATGTGAAAATGAGAGGAATGGAAGGAGTGAATTATTAATATTACAAGTTGGAAATTTCGAAAGTACGAAATATCTCGGCATGTAAACCCAAAACGAGCGTAGTTTGACATTCGACCTATTAACTTGTTGGTGAAATTTCGTACATAAACTTTTGACACGAGCGCATCCAGCGCTTGTTTTTTTATTTAGAAAACCCCTCGAGCTTGGCTGTCTTCAAAACAATTTTCCAAATGTACCGAACGATGATATTTCCTCTCTTGTTTGCATTTCAGATATCGCCTTCTAGGGAACTATAAAATCCCGATAAGAGTCCCTAATCACAATTCGAATTTCCATATCGAATAGAAATATTTAGTTATGCGAGAATTTGCAAATAAATTAAATTATTTTAACTTTTCTCCAAGCGTATTTCAACTTTATTAAAACGGAAACTAATAAACTGGTGGCTGGATGAGTTACTGTTTGTCTGAATCCGCAAAATTTGAAATTAAATTTAAGTTTGTCGAGTTGCATTCTTTACAGCAACAACCTCAGAAACTTAGTTCTGAGATAGCTGCAAACGGTTCGTGAAGTTGGCAAAGAAATAAATAATCCGGATGCGTTTTAGTTTGCTCATCAAAGATGAAAGTTCAACAAACCCTTCAAAATCGACCATGTTGTAGTAAAACATTAAACTACACAAAGTACAAAAAAAACTTTATGACATGTCCAGGTTTTACTAAAACACACAAAATACACAAAAAATGATAAACAGAAAAAAACCTCCCACGTTTGTTTTTTATTTAGAAGAGAATTGAAGAAATTTCAGCGCTTTATACTTAGATCTCGTATTTTCAAAGTTTGTGTTTACATGTACGCAACTATCATCCCCACCGGATTATTGGGTCTCCAACCCAATTAAATTTAACGGTCGCTTGCAAGTGAAAACCCATTATCCTAAGAAAATCTAAATCCATAACTAATTAAACTAAATAGCGCAATTACTAATTAAAACGTCAAGTTTAGAACCGGACAAAATGCATGGAACAGTTATGTGTTCTAAAATTGCAAGCCCGCTTTGTTTTTCGGCCCTTTATTCGGCTTAGTAAACAAAAGTTCACCCTATTTCCGTGCCAGTCTCTGCCTCTAAATGCATCCAAAAATAGTCCACTTGTGTACATGTAGGCAAAGTAATTTTAAAATCCTGCGCGATATCAAAGGAACCCAATGCATAAAATTCTGTTAAAACTGAACGTTGGGTGATATTAAAGTTAGTTTATTCGTGTTCTTGGTGACCCAGGTTTGGGAAACGGAACGAGACTCTGCATACAAATATCTTCTTTAGCTTTGATGAAAAACACACTTTATAAAACCCGCGCAGTGAAACAATGTCGTAGCGCATCCACCAATACTAATTCCAAAGAAACGAAGAAATTCACACACTTAACAGAGATCGTCTAGTGGAGTTTATGCGTGATGGCACTGATGCGATAGCTTAAAGCTCAGTCGTAGAGATCATTGAGAGCTTACGAAACCACCCTAAATTTGCTAAGATTGGACTTTAAGTTTGCCAGTTACGAGCGGTCAAAATCGGAAGCTTACTCGAAAATCATTACTTGCCTTGGGAGGAATACGGGAGATGGGCTGTATCAAAAGTAAAGCATTTTTCAAATCGCTCAAACATACTACAGCTGTCCCAGATGTACCAGAAAACAAGATCAATACAGGGTTATGTTTCCGTTATGTATTTTTTAGCAATTTTCACCTTAAGGTGAGCTCCCGGGAAAGTTATTACAACCCGGAATTCCTACAGTATAGTATAACGACAATATTCACCACGAAACAACATTTTTATCCTCTAAATGTCTAACGTATGGGGCTTTATTACAAGTGTAAAAACTCTCAAATGAGACATGAAGCTTTTTAATGAAAAGCTAAGAAAGGGCAGACGCAAAGTTATACTAATGGGTGGTTGACATACCCCGTATCCATGGCAACTCCTGCTCGTCCTGGCGAGGATCGGTGTCAGTAATCATAGTGAAATTTGATGATACGAGCGACAAAAAAACCGGTATGTCTGCTAAACTATTTACGAACGATCCGGGACAACTACATGTGTTAATCCAGACGAATTTAATTAGTGCAGAGGGCCATCCATCGCGGGGGTGATTCACCAAAACCAAATTTGCCTTTTCTAACGAATCAATTACTCAGAATCTAATGGAGGCAATAAACGTATTCCTGCCGGTGCATAATTGCGTTAGAGTCTGGTTTTAAGAGTGTCCTTAAAAAGGACGCAAACATTCAGTTGCAATTACTTCAATTTTTTTCTTTCATCAATGTCGTAAGGTTAATATCACCTCAGCAAAACGCCTGAAGAACTATGATCTACATATATGCGCAGGACGATTATCCTGCAAGTTCGACAAACTGGGGCGGAAAGCGATTACACGATTTACGAGAGGATGTGAAACTTGGAGGTTAACGATGAATTTCAATGATATAACGAATTAATCCATGTTTGAAGTCTTAGTGATTTTAATACTCCAAATTGAATTCCGTTTCGACCAATGATGCAGAACCGAGAACAATGCAGGAAGTGTATTGCTAGTTGCATCCTGCGGAGTGTGTATTACGGTAGAAGCTGCTTTCTAGAATTATGGCTGAGCTTATCCGTTCATAAATGAAATATTTAAACTGCAGCTCGAAGAATTACGCCGCCTTTTGGAGAAAATATGCAGCAGAAGGCAAATGAGGCGCTTATATTACGTTTACATGACATGGGAATGAGCTTTGTCGGCTGCCATCATGGCTCTGTTTAACTAAAGTAGATGTTTTTCCACACTTTTTAAATATGGCGCAATGTGACTTCCAATTATTGGAACACGGACATAAAGTACGTTCGGGATAGTTTTTGAGGAGACGTAAAGTTTGTTCTTGGCCAAATATCAAGTCGTAAATTTACAACTTGTGTTCAAATTGTCTTGAGGTGAGATATAATTTAATACCAAGTGACGACATGTGTTGTCTGTTCGACTTTAGAGCAAATATTGTTACCTAGAAAAATTTAACAAAAACTTTGAATGTGGAGCACTGGAGAATAAAGAGATTTACAACGAAAAGTAGAAAGCACAAACTTTCAGTTGTGTAAATAAGGAAAGAAATATAACTCGACTTTACAAGGTTTTTCACTAAGATAAGAGCCTGCGTTTTATTATACTTTGGATCAGGGCTTTTTATAAAAGACTAAAAAATGTACAATATTCTTAGGATTTTGAATTAGAGTAATTAAACTAACTACAATACAGTCACTTATACAAAATATTCAATTCTTCAAATAAAATCCTATTTTGTGAAGTGGCTAGAGTACAATAATAAATTATTGTTTTTGTGAGCATTTTATACAGTTTAATGGAAAAACATTGTTAGTTTGAAAGCTTTGTTATTATGGCTCGTTATTTTAATATTTCAACAGAATTTAAATTAGGTATGGAACAAATAAAGCATGCATTCATAGTTTCATAGTAATTAGAATACATCTTATATTTACGGTTGTCATCAGTGCTAAACATTTTTAATACTTAAGTTTAGCTGATAACCGAAAAAAAAGACATCCAAATTATCACATAAATGCTAAGTGTTCGTCTCAACAGAACCTTGCTTTGTTTAGCAGAACTTACACTTCCGAAGATATTTCAAATATGCGATGTTTGAATATTTTGAGGTACAAAAACTTGTCATTATTAAATTTAAATTGTGATTAAACAATCCATGCATCACTAAAACGTGGAATTTATAAAAAATGCATAACATAATTTTAGTATGATTTTGATTAATTTTAGTTTATGGGTCACCTAAAAAACGATGAAATTCAAAGATTTCAAAACATTTAACCAATTTAATTAAAGTTATTAATACAAGATGATTTTCCTGAATTTCGGCGTTTATTTCCCTTCACAATCAAATTTAATAAGCTTGCATTTGTCATAAATTCATCAACAATTGCAGGAATGTAGTTACAGGTATCAATGTAGATTAGCAACGATCCATCAAAATAGTGTAATAACCTGATAACAACCATAATGGACACTACCGGCCCCTAATATAACTGCTGTCAATAAGTGTTTCCAGATTTTGAGTTGATAAATTAATGCAATGGCCACAGCTATTTGTATTTTTCCTGTTCTGTGTTCTGTGTAATATTTCTGCTTGTTTTCAGAATTAAACCGGCCCATTGCTTGGTACGAGTACGAGAGTAATACAAAAAACAAAATTACTCTTTTATTGCTTTATATCCATAAAAGTATAATTTAAAAAAAAACGAACTTTTCGCCTCACATGTGGTGCATTTGATATTTTCCTATCTTCACTTTGTGACTAAAGTTTACCATGGATAAATACAGCGTTGTCCCCATTTCTCCACCCTTGTGTCGAATTTTTTGGAATTTGGTGTGTCTGGCGGTTTTTGCGTGATAATCGACCATTCTTGCAGCGACTGTCGTGACTATTAAACCCTCGAAAATGTCCATTGTTTCGATGGTGCATTCGGTCCAGTTTACAATGTAACATGTTAACGAATTAATGCCATATGAAAAATTTAGGAACGCTCATAAAAGTTTTACAGCTGTATAAAATTTTATGAAACACGTTATCTTCTCTTTAACCATTATTGGAGATATCGTATTTTCTTTAATATCTTATTTGACGTATAAAATTGAAGGAAAAAGATAAAAAATGTGAAACATATCTATTAATGTCTCGCTGGGTTGACATGGAGTGATGTTTTCGCGACATTTCCAATACAAATGAAAATTGCATGTATCATCGTGGAAACATCTTCAATCCGAGTAATTAATTTTGCCCCAACGTTTGACATGATATTGTAGTGAAACGTCGTGAGAGCGGAAAAATTTTCATTTTCTCGTTCGGAAAACAAGTTTTTGCTCTGTGGTGGCAGTTTAATGAAACTTTGTCTAACTATGCAAAAAAGACTATTTTCACCACATTGAAATCGCTCAATAAATGTCATGTTGAAGGGCGTGGTAGGACGATACCGGATATTCCGAGAGGTCGCACGGACTCAGTCAGGATGGACAAATAGTTCGACGTGACTGTTCGATATTGTTAAAACAAATATAGCTTTAGTACGTACTGCAATTTTATACACTACATGACAGCGCGAAGTGCTAGTCTATTACTGAAACAGGAACAAAGTAAATGACTTGTTCGACATGATTTTATTACATTAGCCTCTCGACCGAATGGAAAAATACAAAAATTTCCAGGGACTTTTTATAACGGATGAGAATTAAATTTAATTAAAAAGTGCTTTCATAAAAAGAGGAAAACCACAGCCAGTGCTGAAAGGGTGGACACAAAAACGAAAAATCTCTAACATCCTTGATCGATTACTGAGGCATTTTTCCCTCATTCTCTTGATACCTCATAAAACTTCCAGTTTAATTACATTGATAACTGCAACCTCTATGCGCGTTTTTCCTATTAAAATGAAACACCACTACACAATAAATTAAGTAAATTACACTGCCTATAGTCTGAGAGAAACTGGAACTTAATAGAAGTGACCAGCAACACCACTCTTAATTTTTAAAACATTGTTTAATTATTACCACACTGCTTTACGATGTTAACATTTTAAACGGCTCTGAGACTGATTGCTTCAAAACCCTTTTCAATTTTGCAGCAAATCCTTGTACCTACACGATGTCAAACAGAATAATCACCTCGACACCAACTAAGTTAACAAGGTTTTGGTTTAAGTAATGACATCATCCTGGATCTCTGTAATACAAAGACGTTGGTGTTATTGCAATTATAGTTGATAGTAAGGATAAGGCGGATCTTCCGAAATCAAGTAATAAATAATAATTTGAGAATAGAACGCTCAAGTTGCAAGGAATAATTTATGAGTTATTGCATATTTTCATGCTTTTATTCAAAAATTAAAAAGTCACAAATTCGATTGGTCATTTTTATTAGAGTTATGATGCAAGATTAAAAGTTGAACTTTATTTTATTCGATTTTCTGTTTTTAATGAATGCACACGAAAAAATTACAATTTCCTAAAAAAAAAATGGAAGTAACTTGTTTGCGTTTCATAAAGATACGTTAATTCAATGTATTTTCGAAGCAAATATTCAGCGGCGCAAAAAAATTGCGCGATTGCAGGAATTTTCACCTCTGAAATAAACAGCTTTTAGTGGAAACTGCAAAATCTATTTCATTTTTATTACCAATAAAAGAATAAAGACATTAGTCTCGCATGGAAGGATCTAAGCAGATTACTAAAATTATCGATTTATGTGCACTATACCTAATTCAATTACGTGATTAAAATTCCAATAAGTTGAAAATTAGTGGAGAGTGGGAAATCGATAGTTTTACTGGTTTTATAGAGTTAAAATTGTTTCACTCAACTCATTTTAATGAAGGGAAACAGTAATTTGTATTGAAAGCACGGCTATTTCGACAAAAAGGAGCACAAATCCTTGCCAGTAAATTTCAACCATTTTCTTTTATTAACAAAGTGCATAACTGGCTAATTAAAACATGGCGAGTTACAGCAATTCAGTTATTCGTTCAACATCTATGAAAGTTTAAAAAGGTTAATCCAGGATATTGCGCAGAGTTTCTATTATATCCGGAATTTTGTTATTTTACTGGAGCACCGCATTTTGACAAATTTGTTTTAGGTTTTGCAATGCAAGCAAATCTGAGATTCCGCTTAAATCGCATGTTTCGTTCCTTGACCACATGTCTAGGGAAATGAGGCAAGGAAACATCATGTGCACCTTATTAGTCGGCAAGCAACAAAATTCGACCATCTGCGAATGGAATTTCCGAGAATTTTTGTGCACGATCGCGATCGATAAAAATACTTTAAAAAATCTCCACAATGCGGTCACAATTTGTTGTTTTGCAGCATTCCATTCCAAATAAATAAATTTTCGCATTTGCATGAAAACGCGGACCGGAGGGGATTGATAGGCAAACGTCCTCGTATATATTTCTGTCGATACACAAAAAAGAAATCGAAATAACGCACCGAGACGCAACGGCATTTATGATGGCGGCAATTGTGCCACTTCAGAAACCTACATGCAAGTATACCCCAAGGAGCATTTCGCCCTGGTAATTTGCTGCTACGAGATAGACTCGGCCGATACTATGATTTATTCACAAGTGAATATTATGGTTGAGCTCCCGTGTCTATATCACAAACGGCAGGGCCGGATCTAAAAGCAAAATTGAATGGGGGCTCTCTGCTGATTTATGCTGCTGATCCAGACAATTCGCACTTTCAAACCGAAAGGCAAAAGTGGACTTTCTGTCAGATACATCGTCGTTTTATGTTCCGACTGAAAACCGGAATGTTGTTCTAGAAAGTTTAGTACGGTCCTGGAATCGGCCGCATTTTATTTCGCGTGCTTTGGAGGCGGCGAACGCTCCAAGTCTTTCGGGTGTAATATAAACTAGGCCAGTGTGCAAGGGCTCTTTGATGGCGTGTTGTATTTCAAGCATTGTTTCTGGTATCTAGTACAAATTTCACTTTATTCATCAATAAAACAAGTATGACCTCGTCAAAACGCTGCCTGCAATATCAAATTATGTACACCAAATCAAAAATGTTATATTTTTCAGACAATTCATGCGGAAACGTCAGTTTAACATGCAGATCTAACATTTTAAAGAGCCTTTCTTTCTTGTTAAGGTTCTGTCAGTGTCACTTTACCGATTTTTCTTGAAAATGAAAACGACAAGTTTCAAGTTTCACAATTTTCCTGCGTCGCATCGCTTGGGCTAAAAAAGGTCTGAATATGAAGTAAATAAAATTGAAGCCACAGAAATCTCTTAATTAAAGTGAAGAAATCCTGCTTTTGACACTTGCAGTTTATAGAAATGTTTGTCTTAATTTGTAAATGAAGTTTGTTGTCAACACCTAAAGATGGTCTTTCAATGGCGATTTTACTTAGCAGTGTGTAATTAATGAGGAAATTTAGTCATTTCTGGTTTATAGCTTATCTCAAATGAGTTTCCAAGTAAAAAAGTGTGCGTGCATGAAATAATCTTTTAATAGATTTATATGAGAAGTAGAGTATCAGATAAAGTTAAATTCGTTATTAATTGAATTATAAGCAAAAGGTTACAACAAAGGCGAAATAGCCTGTCATTGTCTAATTCCCATTAGTATAATAGGTCTAAGGAAACAACTAAAATATCCTTTTACAGACCCGTCATCCAACACAACTATAATTAGTTTGTCATTGGAGTAATCTTCTTATTATACCAACGCAAATATGAAAATATGATAAATGTCAAGTCCCCGAGTGAACCTTTCAACACAAGCTAGACAAATTATTTCAGAGTTCTTCATGGGCAATTATTCGAATTTGTTAATTGCAAATTAACCAGTAAATTAGCAAGGAGCAGCAAATTATAATAATTTAAAGCCACATCCAAGAGTAATTTCCAAAATAAATTGCATTCTGAATTCTGTAGCGCATTGCAAACACCATTGGCAACAGCGTCATAACTGTTAAATAAAGTTTTACTCATTAGATTTCTGTCGAAGCTGCAAACTGCAAAACCAATCAACAAAGTAACGGAACAACTTTTTGCACACATTGTTTTAAAATTGTATCGCGATTTTACATTCAGGCGACTAAAAAATGAAAGGAATTTGTCAAATTTGCCGTTGCATTCTTCGGTAAAAGTTTTACTTTTTACCCTGGCAAGTTATAGTCTCGATATAGCTTAAAGAACCTTCCCACGTTTCATGCATTACGATAATGATAAATAATGAAACGGCATTATAGCGCACCTATGGAGATATCTATAATTACGGCAATAAACTTCGACATTACTTTACTCTCTTCATCAACGTGATTTTAAATTATTGGTGATGAGTTAATGTTAATTATCTAGCGGCAAATAAACAAGATACAGTTCAGTGGATGTTTTCCTGGAAAATAAACGTTTAAACAACATAGGTAACACGACAGAAGCCCTGGAATTCGATAAATATAAGGAAAAAGTCGTCTAGTAATTGATAAACATGTCCTTTTAACAAAACTAAACCCTGAAAATCCCGAAAACTAGCTGAAATAATTCTCCCAAGTTTGGATTTGGCGACTAACTTCAATCAATAAGACTTAGAAATGTAAATAAAACTTTTCTCGTTCTTCCCGGATTTATAAATTTAAGCGACTCATTTCAGCGCGCGCGCGCTCCGCAAAAACTTTCAATCCCTATCCCACTCAATGTCTGCTTTTATTTTAACGACAGTTCTTGTTTTAAAATATCATCTTTGTCAACATATTCCGCACATCACATTGTGAAAGGACATTAAACTGTATCAAAAAAGAGATAACAGCAGTAAAAGCAGCTGACAACCCCGTTTAAAAATTAATTCCACGAGGAATGTTATTTTAATGTCAGCAAAGTGACGGTCAGCTTCCCGTTTTCCCTGTCATAATAAAAATAAGGAGCTTAGAAAAGTGCAATTATTTTGGCATGCAAAGGGGATTTGGCATGCAGACAATAAGCTCGTAAAAATATTTGTTTGGGCGGAAAGTCCAGTTACGGAAGGTCATTATTCTGAAAGTTCTGGAGTTTGAGAGCAATGCACGGGCAAAGACAAGCAAAAAACTAAGCCAGGATGTGCCAGGTTTGCGCAACTTTTTTGCTTTATTGGGTAAACTCAGCTAGGACGCTAATTCCATTACATCCTAACGTTGGTTTTTCTAAATATCTCTGGATAACTTCAAGCTTATTTGCACTGTTTACATTTTTTGAGAAAAACAGAGAGCTTCACGTTCTAATCTCAATAAGAAGACCAGCTCAGTTATCCCAATTGTGGGTGGCTGAAGTGAGATAATTTTAACCATTAAATACAAGTTTGAGGTAGCTAAACTAGAGCTGAACGTTATTTAATTTAACGAAGAAACGAGTTTGTTACTTGAAACTTCAACTCCTACATTATGGGATGAAATTAGTTGGTAAAATTATAACTATACTCGTGGCAAATTTAGAAGATAAATAATTGGATAGATAATTGCTTATAAATCTTTGAACGAGATTTTATTACGTGTCATTGGATAATGAAGCACCAATCTTTTACCATCTTAAAACCAATTACGTGCTGTTGTGTACCTCCGTAAAAAATTGGAGCGTTGTAAGTCCAAGACACCCATCTATGTGCAGATGAGCACCTAAATAAATTTCAGTTCAGCTTCAATGTTTTTATCGAATTTCAGTAACAATCGCAATATTTCTCCCTGAACGTTTTTAATGTTTCTGGAGCTTTGGTTATCATATTCTTTTGCCAAGAATCTGCAGACGGCATGACGGAGATCTTGGATGGAAGAGTCCTGAATTATCGATTTCTGTGTTTGCACCGAAAAGAACGCTTGTAAAATTTGATCGTTAATCAATATTCTCATCAAAAATTGATTTCAGTATTGTAAAATGAACTGAGAGCAATTTAAAATGTTAGTCATTCCATGCAAACAGTCTGCAGTCGTGCATAACTGAGCTTTTATTTGTTGTATGCTTTTCTGTACGCTCTGAACCAAAGTATACGCTTTTATCGAAAGTTCGATTGAACGACCTAAATGCAGTCTGCAAGTGAAATGAGTGGTGATATGGTTTGTAAAAAATAGAGTAATTAACCTAATGGATAAAATCACCTCGCGCTTCAATTTACTCCGCAAACAAAGCAAGTTCTTTAGGATGCAGATTATGAAATGGATAAAACTCTTGGCCACGTGTTATCTTGTCATTTGTATTCTGTATGACGACAACGTTCCGTCTTTGAAAGTGGCAGGCGTTCCGCTTCATTAAACCTCGTCTAATTTTTTCCATTAAACTTTGCTTTATCTTATATTTCGTTATCGAAGTGCAGAGTAGAGAATACTTCATGGAATCTGATAAACACCGAAATAAAGGGAGCTCGAGCTCCAAACTCGCGAGATTACGCGAAAGGGAGACGAAAGAAATTTACCAACATATTCAAGGCCTGAATATTTTACCAAGAAGTATAGTCGCTTCTCAGTTTTATTTCAGACTATAATAGTGTGATGATGAAGACAAATAAATTGCCCAGACGAAAGAATGTTTGGCATTTTTGGGTAATACATATTTTATACAGAGTTAATTACATGGCATTAGCATACAGACGACTTGTTTCTGGTTTCACAAATGTTAAAGGTGTTTACTACGCTGCAGTATACCAACAAAACAAATAATCCTAATGAGGCAAAATCACAACAATAATGAAATTTTGCATATTTATTACCCTACTGTAAATAATGTAACGCTCAAGACGAAAATAAAATGACAATAATACATTTAGAAAAAAATTGATATGGGCAAACAATCCTGTAAAATGAAACTGAATTTGTGAATAAGCCGACTAAAAGAAGGGAAATATCCTCCACCAGATCTCCAACAAGTCAAAATAAATGGAATGTTGATCAACAACTATATTGCATTTTAACGAAGCAATCAATTGATAACAGTGCCGTCTCAAACTCAAACATTGTCAAAATTCAAACTCAGGTAAACGCATTAACCTTTCTCGCAAAGTTTTAATAGCTTTATATCCCGTTGCATGAAACTATCATCAAGAATATTAGTGCAGACCTGAATTTTTGCCGGCATTATAAACGGAGGCATTTATCCGGCGAAAGTCGAGCAAAGAGAGTTTGTTGATAAGACTCGCAATTAGTTAGTCGAACCAAAAAAGCTCCTTGTCCTCGACAGAGCGTGGCCTAAAAAGCTCTAACAACGCTTTGTGGATGTGGTGGTGAATGTAGATGACAACCTGCATCGTCAATCTTCACAGTGTAGCAAAATCGCGTACACCTCTTCTGGAATAAATCAGAGTTCTGCTATTATGAAAAGTGAATATGACAAAATTGCATCGGAACGCCTCTCGTACAATTTTTGATGCGGGGGAGTCGTTAAATATTCAATTTGAGAAACATGTGGGGGGAAGCAATTTACGAAAATGACCTGGGGGTATATAAATTATTCAATTTAATAACAGTTAATGCGTCTTTGTACCTTTAAAGTGATTTCGCTACTTAACGGCTTTTTGATATAATATTGATAGAACCATTAAAACTTTCTTAATTTAGAGGTTTCACCTGCCAACGAAATTGTTTAGTGTTCTGAAACGCACCGAACCCCAAACATTTCTTGAAGAATTATGATGGAATACGACGTAATTAAGAATCTACACGTTTATTTAAATAGCACTCTGATAAATTTAGAACGGCAGACTGTTGAAACGATTTTTCCTGGGTTGTTGAATGATGAAGGATTTTCGTGTTTTCCGGATATTTATATTCAGAAAAACCTTTGTTTCGCTTAGAATAAGTTTTCCTATGTTTTAAGCACCATATTTAATTTCTAGCGTAAAACATTGCGGCTTCGTCGTAATTAAATTCGAGCACACTTACCATTACAACATAAAGTGCTCAAAGGATATTCAGAAAATTGTATTTGGCTACTTAACAAAAGGATTCTCGAACAATAAAATCAATTCTAATCTTGGAATGTAGATCATCGCGAAATGAGTCCAACGATAAAATGTGATTATTTTATAAACACTTCTCTAATCATAAACACTTTTGTGTAAAAGGCAAAGATAGATCATTACGTTGTCGTTTATCGACAAAAGCGTTCAATTTATGTACTTTTCCCATTTTCATGCGCCGTAAAATTTAAGTAAATGTACTGGTAAAATGTTGGCGAAAACATCCACGTTTATGCCCTGCAGATAAGTGATTACAACGTTGTCTTTATTTTCTGTGAAGTTTATAACAGTCGACAACAAAATTGCAATTCTTTTACAGGACAATTACAGTCGAAATTGCATTCGTCGAATCGAAAATCAGCACAGTGAAAAAAATTCAAAATGAATGTTTCGCTCTTAGAACGTTCAACAAATAAACCACCGCGGTCTCCATTGAAGTAGCATCTGGTAGTGTGAAGCGACAATATTTTTGTTAATAAAGTAAATAAACAAGAAGCCGAGTTTTCATTAGCGCAATTCTTGTGGGAAAGTGTCATCAGCGTCTAAGATTCATCTTAAGTTCAACCTTAGCAACACCCACTTCTCAAAGTATATCTAGCTACTAACATTCGTGAGATAAGGGCAATCGTAAAAGTTGAAAAGAAGTTTAAAGTTGAGGGCATTTTTAAAGGGCTCGGAAAATGCGGATAATTCCTTAAACTAAGTAGAGGTTTGGAGTGAATTGCCCAGTCTGCACTTTATCACGGTTTTTAATTAAATGGATGCGGTTTTATAAATTACCGTGGAAATTTAAAAAAGGCGTTGTTGCGTTTTCAAACTCAGAATTTAATAGAAACGGGTCTGACGTGTTGGCTGCGCTTCCGTCATTAATTCTCGCGAATAAAAAATTGCTACTTGAATCGACATCAATGATTCAAGTGCTATATCCGGTGGCGGTGCGTTCGTCAACTTGACGTTGCCAGTCCATCAGGATTCGGCAAATTATGACGGAAGATAAACGGAACTTCTGTGGATTAAAAATCCATTTCCTAATTTGAGGGAGAAGCGAACAAAATTAAGGGAAATCCAAGAGGACATTTAAAGGGAAATAGCTTTTTAGCTTGCGGAGAAACAAGACTTAACTGACAGAGAAAATGAAAATTTTCTATAAAAAGAAAACAGAAGGGAATAAAATCATGAACAATATTTTAATATTGATTCACCATGTCAAGCAGTGAACTAGTGGCACTAAATAAAGTTATTATTAAAATAAAATATGTCATAATATTTATAATACTTTGTAATCAATTCAGCTTTGCGTTAATTTAAATCTAGGACTTTTATATCGATTTTTTATTAATATCGATTTTGCCAAAAAACATCGATTTTTAATACATAGATTTTTATTTTCGATGTATCATTAAAAATCGATAATTGCGGTTTCGATGTATGTATTTTATTGTACACTCTTGATTTTGGTGATATTTAAAAAGAAGACTGGAATTTAATTAAAAGGAGTTATATTTTAAAATTCTGTTTATTCTTATAAATCTCAAATTTGTTTTTTTTTTAATAATTTATTTACTTATTATTTTGTTTATTACTTATGGTTTTTATTTATTTTTGTTTTTCTCGTATTTGCTTATTATTTTGTTGCTTTATTAAGAATTTTATTTATTTTTGTTTTTCTCAATAAACTATGCTATATTGAGTTTTTTATTTACAATTTTTCAAAATCAATGTTTTTTTCGATGTATTGGAAATACATTGTGTTCTTGTTGAAATGTGTGCTCTTGTTGAAATTGAGTTCAACATCGATTTTTTTTTAACTGATGTTCCCAGATTTACGTTAATTACGATCAAGTAATATTCAAAAAGAAAAATTCTATTCTAAATTTACGTGAACTGACACCCCTCTGACAGCCGGGCACTGAAATTTTGTCTCAACCATAAATGAAATTAAATCCATACTTTTACAAACGCAAATCCATCACTGTCCAGTTCTAGCTCAAAAATGTCACTGGCTCTACTAATTAACAACGTTAAACAAGAGCTGGATCTGTAATTTCATCATTTTACTAAAAAAACAGTACATTTACACTGCAATGCTATTATTTGCTGTTGATAGAAAAGTTGCAAGAACAATGAGGGCTGTTCTATAAATGCTACAAACGAGCTTAAAAATATTACTCCCCGATATTATTTTAAAACCGCTTTAACTGGGATTTCAGGATGCAGATTAACTCATATTGTTTGTTATTGTGTACAGCAAACTTTTTTTATAATATCCCAAGGCAAGAAGTTACATTAGAATACGCTTCATAATTAATTTAAGTATAATGCAGACGCTGGGATGTAAGACGTTAAATTAAACCCCAGTATTGTTTGAATAGAACCTCCGGCAAGTATACAATACTGTAATCGTTGCTTATAACTAAGCTATGTCAAAATAATATAAGATCTTTTATTTGATCTCTAATCACTGTCCCACTTTCAATGTTGTTGTGCGACTAAAACACGATATTGATTTTCACCTCGTAATACCTAAAATGACCATAACGCTTAAAATTATCCTTGAATATGGTATCATATTAATTTTTCTTTTAGTTCTTTTCCTTAAACAAAGTAAACACGTTTGCGAATAAACGTATGACTTCAGAAAATCCCATAGCAATAAATCCGGATTACGCTACATTTTGCATCTGTAATAACAAAATCTTATAAACATGTAAAAAGACTTAATAAAATTTAAATAATGACAAAACAAATGCAAATTGATGACTTGTAAATTAATCCAGAAATTTATTTTCTTTAATTGCATCCTGGTTGTACGACAAACAACAGATCCCACCATTGGGTAGCACTTTCAATGACAATGATGGAAATTTTTTTTAATACGATCAATCGTTAACTAATTATAAAATTCATTTCATGTAATTTTAATAAACAAATAACGTTTATTATTTTCAATTTCGTTTAGTTTTCAATACCATTGTACGAATAAAATTCATATAAAATTCAGTTCATATTGAAAATTGGTGTTTAATGTAATATAATTTTTATCAGGTAGATCAACAGCGTTGTATGAAATTTAATAGTATTTTGTCAGTTCTAAAATTCTTTCGTTGTTTTACATCAACCTGCTACAAAATAAATAAAATTCGCGTTGAATAGTTCGCATCGGTTATGGAAAATATCCCGAAATCCGCAACGTAAATAGGAAATATGCAAAATCATTCGCTAGTACACCGTTAATATGCAACGCTGAAAAATCCTTAATATATATACACGCAATTTTATTCTAAAAACGTCTGTGTTGGCAATCGATAGAATTCAATATGAGACGACTAAAATGGCTTCAATAGTAATAAAAATGTTGCTTTACACTTGCATTTCTATTATGAGTTTATGAGCATTGAAAACCTGCCACAACCATGAAAAGAAAGACCTAGAACTGCTGTCAATATACCAATCGACGGACTGTCAATAGAAACGGCCTTATTTACTTTTATGCATGAGATCAACATTAATTTGATATTTGGTGTAAACGGAAATTGGCTCTCAGATAGAACGTTCTCCCTTTTTTTGTGCCTTTATAGAGTAAGAATTTGTGTGTCAAGTTGATTTATTTCACGTTCTTTTTGTAACCCAATTCATTTATCGTCCTTTTTCATTTAGACAAGAGAATCCTTATTTGAAACAGAAATAATTTCGGTATTAATATTCCGTTCAGTTACTTTTTGCTTAGTTTCCTGCGGCATATTTCGCGCTGTTTTTTGATCACGATTTGCTACGTCAGCGAGTTTCTTGGTGCACAAGCTTTCGGATTATTTGAGGGAGGAATACATAAATTAGGACATGGACAAATTGTCTTAGAACCCTTCGTTAAGCTACGACTTGTTTTTGTCAATTTCTGGTCAAATATTTGGTTATGAAGTCGGAGAAACGGTTAATATAACTAATCCGAATCAAATTCAATTATTATTGGGAAATCTAAAAATTGTTCAACAAGTTAATCAAATATTGATGCACAAACAGGTAAACATTATTATTTTTATTACATCTGTAAGTACAACTGTACTGTAAACAGTATTTTACTTTTACTTTTTAAATCACTTCACGGGTATAAATGGTTGCCTAAATTTCTCCACATCCTTGCGCGACCATCATCAAAACCGTCAGATTCCATCTAAACAACTTTTATTTGATCTTTTCGTTTTTAAGTATAAGCTTGAACTGCATAGAACTGCCTCATTGTGATGTCGTGGATTCCGATTCTTTCTTTGCATGCATGCCATCCGCATTAAATCTTACGTTTTTGTGTTATAAGCGGATGCAATCCTGCATAATCTACAGGATGATCCTGATCAACAATTTCATGTGGGATTTAATGAAAGCCGCTATTTCACGCATGACCGGACTATTTGTCTAATGTCCTTTGATTAGTTCGCGTTTGCCTTCGCTTCCTTCCTCGTTTGGCGTTTACGACGTAACCGTACACCTTCTGTAATCACAGAGATCCACTGAAATTTCGCCAGTTTCACGTGTAACAAGAAACACTTAGAAGTTGGAAAGATAATCTAGAAAAAGAATTGAATTCGCGTCGGAAGCTCAACGACTGTTCCGTTGTACGTCCTATTTATATTAATAGAATAGCACAAGTATGTACACCTACGAACAATAATAACACAGATTTTACCTATTCATGATTCATTAATAAACATGAATAACGAGGTGTTATTAATTTATTTAAAGAAAGCCTTGACATGGAGTTCTCTCGTCAAATAATTTGTTGCGCAAATTGCTGGATTAGATCATAAACCTGCTGTTCGTCTCACTTGGTGTGAAAAATGAAATAACTGTTGTTAGTTGGTGGAAATCGATACTGAAAGTTGGAATAACTAGACGAAATGTATATCATGAACCCCTGCAATCACTGTCGTAAAACAAGAACCAATTTCTTGTACGACATCTCTGAATTTCAGTCTTATATTTATCATTATGGAAATTGTATTTTATCCTGACACACGTTCTCGTATTCATGTTAGGTACATATTTCAAAAAGACGAAAATGTATTGCACTAAAACAATTTCACACAAATGTGCAGGTTTGGTGCTACATTATTCAACGCAAACGTTATTGATAATACCAAGAAATTTTACAATTCTCAAATGCTCCGGAGACCAAAACTGACAACAGAAAATAAAATTCGCGTTCCAGCTACTTTTTTAAAATACGTATAATCATTTCATGCATGCTTGTTTTGTTTTGATACTTTAGAGAGTATTAAAAGTTTCAGTAGCTCAAGTAACGAAATACATGTTGCAGTAAATATGGATATGTGTGTTTGCAGAACAGACACTCTACTGAATCTAAATAGTGGAAATAATCTATTGTGCTATTTTCACATGAGAATATCTGCGAAACCTAAGTAAACAAGCCCAAACAACTAATTTTCGACATATTCTGTGTACTTAGCAGAACTAAACTGTTCAAACCTCTTCAATTTCGTAAACAATAAATTATTTGTTTTCTTTTTATTGTTGTGTTATTAAATATGCCGGCAAAATTGCACAGATTGTAGATTATATTTATGTTGGAATTATTTAATATATATATATTTTTAATGAAAAAATAATTACGTATTGCATATTTATTATCAGTTTTAATTTATAAACAATTATTAAAATTCTTCTTTTGTATAATTCTACAATTTCAATGCAGTTCATATTAAAATTTAATTGATTCGCATTGGTCACAATAATTATTGTGATTTATTAATTAATTATAAAATAGTTTTCAGATCAAAAATTATTGTTAAATTTTCATATTAAGAAGATTCAAACTGACCCCTTTCAATTTTTCTTCTGGCATCCACAAAATTCTAACAAAAATCTTTTTTTTAGATTTTTATTTTTAACAGTTCATAAGAGACAATCACTTTATTTATTAAAGCAGTTAAACAGACCAAACCAACAGAGTTAAACAAATATAAGATCATAATCACCAAAATTTCCATCTAGAAATATTTTTATTTGCTTTTAACTCCTTGGTTATACATATTTATGAAAATTATGTGTATTCATGTTCACACCAAAAATAAGCTTTAATAAACTCCACGACAATTTGTAATTTACTTTATTTCTGGTGTACTTAATAATCATTTTTTTTATTTATGCTCATCGATACTAAAACGTTTTGAAACAATGTAGTAGCAATTTAACCTCGATCCAAAATTCAAACCCCGCAGCTGTTACCTCCAATTCAATAAACAAGAATTTACAAAATAAAAAATTACACGTAGCTACACCAAAGAGAAATTGAACGATTAAAAAAGCGTCGATGCTTATCGAATACTATTAAGTTCAACGCGCAATGTCCATATGAAAATAAATCAACTAGAGA
Source organism: Gnatocerus cornutus (assembly GCA_029298725.1). NCBI lineage: Eukaryota > Metazoa > Arthropoda > Insecta > Coleoptera > Tenebrionidae > Gnatocerus > Gnatocerus cornutus. The sequence goes on from CM055514.1 coordinate 6,840,273, forward strand.
GTGAAAATTTTAGTTGTAGTCCATATTTTGATTACCATTATGGTGAAATGAACGTGCATAGCCCTAAGCTAATATCATCAGTGTGAATTTAAACGCTTCTTTTGTCAAGGCAATTAACAAAATGTTTGCACTTAAAAGCTTGGTCAAGCTTTAAATGACCTCTTTAAAAGCTGTAAAAAGGAGCGCTAACTTTGCAGTTTAAGCTTGCTTAATTCGAACTTTAGAGGCAGGAATATGTTTTACAGATACCTGCAAAATGATGTATTACTTTAACAGAAACGAGCAAAGTTTGATGCGCTAGAACAGATGTAAAGTTAGATGTTTTATTTTAAATCCCTGAGAAAGTGCTTGAAAGCTTCGACTTCCTGAAGTGTTTTGTGCTTTTTCCGAAATAATCTTCCCGGTGATTCTCAAGTCCATGTGTTCACTTTACCCAAGCCCACCTATTAATTAACTCAAGACTGTTGGCTTACCTGTTAATAATTGAGCTACGTGCGTCTGCCTAAATTATGGGAAATGAGGCCTTTATATGGACTAATTAATTTACATTTAAGCTTAACAGTAAGTTTGAAACTTGATTGAACTAGTAGTTCCCGCAATTCTCTATCTGATGAAAGCGGTCGCGTTCTGAAAATTTTGAAAAGCTTCGGAAAGTTTAATTTAATAAACCCCCCACGCTCATTGTGTAGATATTATGTAAAAATAAATGACATATGTGTTATATGCAATAGCTTGTCGTCGTAATCGCTAATTACAGGTGATTACAAACAATTTTCGCACCTTGTTGCACACGTGTGTGACAGAAATAATTTGTTATCCTCAGGCGGTTTGTTGAGATACATCGTCAACGCTCATTCAAATGCAGAACACCATTCTCGTTTTAAAATAAAGCGGCTGATTAAATTTGCTACATGAAAGAAATCACTTTATTTGATCGCCGAAAAGCAAACATCCACGTAAAGACTGGAGCTGACAAATTTTATTTCTTTGAAATATGAGAACTTGCTTTAATGCTTGTGTGCTTTGATTAGAAAATTTTACTAAATTCAATGATTTTCAGCATTAAATATGTTATAAATAAATAAAATAAATCATGTCATATTACTACAGGGATTCATTCATTTTAAATAGTTTAATAAATAAACAACATCAAATTTACGAAGTGCAGTGGTTATTTAAAACAGCAGAGGGATGATTTTCACAAATGGACAAAATCTAGTTATTGACGTTTCCATGCTTTTGTGAATAGCTCTTTCATATTACAATTTGTAAGGGTAATAAATGAATAATCATTTTACTGCAAGAGTTTCATTATTGAAAATGCATGCATTAAATTTACGGAATACTATTTATGTTAAATCCTGCAACGAAACTAGCTATCATAAATAAATATTCATAAATGTCAGAAACAATTGATTTTAAATTTGTTATTACCTCACAGTTTGTTTTTTGTGCAATTTACATTTTTCATTCAATCTATAGATGTAATAATTTAAACACACATTTTAGGTACATATTCACAAGTACATACCTACATACTCTAATTAATTTTACAAATTTATATATTAATTAAAACAAAATTGAGACAAACCAGTCAAAGCAACTTCATACACTCATTAAAATATAAATATGTACATTAAAAATGTTTCCAACCATTCGGAATTTGGTCGGTCCTATTTTATTCTGTTGACACTCATGAAAAAATATGTATCAAAACCCAAAAACGCAATGTTTGTCGACAAAGTCTACGCATATTTATCATGACCTCTGTTAATTTGCAGCATCTGCAAATAGCAATTTCAGCAATTTAATCTGTACCTGTGTAACAATTATTTATTTAGTGACTATTTGTCAGATTTAGTCATAAAATAAATCTAATGAATCATGAAACCAATTTTAATCAAAAATGTATCTATAATAAAACTATTTTTCAAATTTGAGACCACGTTCTGGATTTTTTACGTTTGTATTTGTAAACCCTTTTTTGTTTTACCTTGACATATTTGAGTTCTTGTAAGCTACCAGTATCTGCTTTTGAAACTAATCCTTCCAATTCTAGATTCTACGGAAGTCATTCACGAAGTTCGATAAGCTATTACAGCTTGAGAAGTTATATAAATTAAGAATTAATTCACTAAACTTAGTAAGGCGATTGCGGCTTGCAGCGAATGCAAAAGCTAAGATGCCCACACAAGTTCAAGACTCTCGAATGTCCATTTATCTACTTTTACTTTCACCAATTTTCATTTGGGCTTTACCTAACAGAAGAAATATAAATTATGTAAATAATGTGGCTAATAAATGTATCTAATAAAGTCTGTTTACGACAAAAACGAAAAATAAAAGATTCAGTTTGAACACTTGGATTTTTCATCGAGTTTAATTATTTTCGCTCAAAGTGGAATTTCACGACATAAGACACAAGTTTTTTTCTTTGTCGAATTTTGCTTTTTATCTATATTAATTCTTCTCTTTGGCAGTAGACTTTATCATTCTCTCTGTAATCAGCAAATATTTGGCAATCTACTCCAAATTATACACTTACTCATCTTAAACAAAATCTCATACTTGTAATAGAGCTAAGGCTAAAGATAGATGACTGATATCAAAACATGTTAAAAAATATAGCACTCTCCACCAACCTGCCCTATTGTTATAGCAATGAGAACATGCTTATTAAATGCAATGAATATTTAAACACATGAAGCTGATCAATTATTCAAAACAGAATACAATTAATTACGATGCGTCGTAGAACATGTACGACAGACGACATTATAAATCGAAAAAACTGAACCAACAACCAGTGCGAGAATAACGATAGCGCAAACCGCATCCTTCTATCTGTCGTAGTTCCAAAGTTATCGAACATTAAATATTCCGAAGCTTCAAAATGATTGATGACGTACGTTCAAAATTCGCAGTTTTAGATTCTGCGTGAAATTCTGCGTTAGCTGAGCACAAATAACTTGAGTGTTGTTTAACAAATAAACGAGATATTGACCGAATTAGGTTTTCAGAAAGCTTTTTTGGAGCAAAACTGACGATTAATGAGTTAGACATCAATCGAAAGAGCAGGTCGAGATCTATCAACTGACCAAATCTCATATCGGTGGGTCATATACAGGGTCCGGCAACACTTGTGTCCACCCCCAAATTCGTCTTTAATTTTAAAGATAAAATTTTGGAAATTTGCATAGGCTTATAGTTGACAAAGCTCGAGAAGCTGATGCAAAAATTTATTTTTTATCACAATTTGATTGGCGTCGCGACGCCTAAGAAGTATAATTTTTAGCGAATTTTGAGTTTTTGCGGAAATATTCGCAAATTCATTTTTTTTCCAACATAACTGTGATACAAATATCTAAGTTTTTATTTTAAATCTAATGCAAATTGTGTTTAAAATTTGCGAAAAAAACGTTGTTTTATCAAGTTAGTTTTCAAAATTATGACAGTGCAGCGGCAAACTACGTTTACACCAAAATTTCACAAGTCACTACATTCACTTTTATAAAGGTTAATTTTGATTAACACGGGCATGTTGCACTTTATGGACACTAGAAATCGTTAATTAACATCGACAAAGCGACAATTTTACCAAGTAAGACTTTTGTTACAATCTAAAGCGAGCCAAAGAATAGATGTCATTTGTGACACAAGATGTTGACAGATAGGTGTAAACGTAGTTCCCAGTTTTGACATAATGAAATTGGAAACTAACTTGATAAAGCAGCATTTTTTTCTCAAATTTTGAAGACAATTTGCATTGAATCTAAAATAACAACTTAGATATTTTTAACATATTTATATTGAAAAAAAATTAAATTAGGGGTTGATATCACAAACCCTTTCAATTACCTAAAAATTACATTTTTAACGCGTCGCGACGCCAAAACTATCATTAATAAAAAACAAGTTTTTGCGTCAGCTTCTAGAGCTTTGTCAACTGTGAGCGTATGCAAATTTTCAAAATTTTGTCTTTAAAATTAAAGACGATTTTGGGGGTGGACACAAGTGTTGCCGGACCCTGTATGTAGTTCGCGAGTGGCGGTCAAAAATTCAAAAATTTTTATCGATTAAGTCGAAAATTTTTTTACCCAAAAAATCGACCATCGAATTTTGAATAACTAGGAGCCGATTTTTGAAAAAATTATTGAGAATATGATGAGTTGGTCGTGGTAAAAATTATTTATGAAGATGGAATCCATGAGGCAAGAGACAGTTTAACAGTTCGTTCAACACTATCATTTCTTCAATTTGTTTGCTTAAAATGTTTTACAAAGGTTCAGTTTTTTATAAAATCAAAAAATCATTTTGTTTAAATTTAAGCAAAATCTGAAAATTTGAACTCTTGTAGAATATTCACACCTTTCATTTACAAAACATTATTAAAAAGATATTTTTCCGACGACCACTATAAAATATGCCACATTTCATACAGTTTTCTCGTAGTGAAAATTTAAAATTGCAAATAATTTCAGCGCGAAGACGAACGAAGCGCATACCCGTGTGCAATGAAAAATTTTAGATCTCTGATTGGCCGACAGCTGTGTGTTTTTACATTGCAGACAGGTTGACACAGATCGGGCATTATCGGTATCTAACTTTCGGCGCAACGGCATAATTATTTTGTCCGCGGCTAGGTGCTCTGCCGAATGACATTTTAAGTTTTAACTTGACTAGAGATAACTTGAGGTGTTTTTGCACCATTATAAGCAAGTGGAAGAGCGTGAACCATAAACTTTAATTAAAAAAAATAAATATTAACTCTGCGATTTTTGTGGTCGTCGAAAAATATCGTGTACAACACGTGTTGAAAATTCGATTTCACACTCGTTTGCTTAAGCCACTCGCCTACGGCTCGTGGCTCAATTCTGCAAAACTCGTGTGAAATCTTCCATTTTCAACACTTGTTGTACAATATACTATTGTTATAACTAAAACATTACATTGCAATTCCAATAGGTAAATCAAATACGATTGAAATCAAACGCATTATGGCGCCAAGTTCTTCGTTCTAGTGGATTAGCACCGAAACTTTTTTTATTCCTTAATAAAAACTGTAGGGCGACCTTGTTTTTGTTTGTGTTGAGCTCAATAGCCCTAATTACGGTAGCTCGCTAGAAGGAAATGAAAATCAAAGGTATTGTTGGTCAGACACAAAGAAAATCGTCCATTAATGAATAATTGATTTTCGTACTAAATATGGAAAGTTGCTTCACTTCACAAGATCTTCAATAGAATTTTTCTTGTTGTATTGGTCATACCCATATAGAAGCTATATTTAGAACTAATCCAATGCACATGTTCTTGAAATTATTGATTACGGTCACCGGGAAACTGTTGTCGATTCTGTTTTCTTACGACAAAACCGCCACAGAATTAATATTACATTAGAGATCATAAGATTCTCGATTATCATAAATTTATTTATTCAGTGTGCACAATTCCCAGTGGTAGTCGTACGGCCAAGGTAGGCAAATGCTTTCAGCCCAATTATTTAGATAAAGAGAACGAAACACTCACTCCCATAACTTCCAAGTCGATAATACCAACCTATTTTCCCAGAATCTCCAACAAACAATACCTACAGAAAAAAAACCTTATCACAACAAGACCAATTAGTCACTGATAAGAGACCTTTGTGCGTTGTGATCATTATAAATGCATGAGAAAAAACCTCGTTGTAAATTAAGTTTATTGCCAGATGCATGCGTTCATGATAATATTTTAGAATCACTGAAATGGAAAACTAATTTAAATAAGGACTTAGGGTTACTCCCAAACCCACAAATGTAAACCCCCCCGTAAAGCGAGGTGCGGTTTCTAAACGATCGATTTAAACATTACGCAGTCGATTTTTCCTCAATTACCGCGGAATTCTTTTCCCAGAATTTTTTTGTTAACCTTGTAATAATAAACTTACTTTCATTGTAACCCTAAAGAATTTACCGTGGGCGTTGTAAATGGTAAAACGGTAGCGAAAATTTAATTTCATTGAATAACAAAAGCTGATGACGGAACGAAATTAATGATGTGCTGTATCCACCAGCTATGTACCATCAAAGCGGTACGGAATACGAACAATCACTCACTGAATGTATGGAAGAGATACGAAATAATACAACCTTCTGGGCAATCATCCGTTGGATGAAAATTATGTTCAAACGCGAGAAATGAATGTTGTTAAAACTTTATGGAAGTTAGATAGTGTTAAGAGATGGATTACGTTGACTTTATAATTTGGTAATTTTGAATTTTCAAATTTATGAACGAAGAATTCGTTTTTACGACTGAGTTATCTCATGTGAAATAGCAGCGGTGGATATATTTTTGATTACTTGTAATAACATACGAATTGGCTCTGATCGTGCGCCAAGCTTTAATCGATCCATTTTGTTTTATTACCTACCTCATCTTCCTCTTTCTGGATTTTTTCCCTCTTCGACAATGATTCAGTGTGGTATTATCTTTTATTGTTGCTTTAATCAGCTTCACGCTGGGAAGATTTTAATAGGGGGGTGTGCAGGAAAGGGGCATATTAAAAAGAACCTTTGGCAGCCAGAGCATTTTATTTTCTGTGAAATTCGCGGTCCTGTGATAATTGCAAAACTGAACAAAGAACAAACTTTGGGCATTTATTCAATTGCCCAAATTACAAAATATTAGAATAAGAAGTGCGCAAGTATTCGACGATCTAAAAATTTACTAAATTGTATTTAAAACTGGAAGATACGATTTGATTAATTATCTTGAAAATAGCACAGTTTTACCAAATCAAATAAATTTAAAAGAAACTGGACATGTCATGTTAAAAGATTTACTATTTTCCTTTTTAATGTTTCCTGCTCTTCCTGTCTTTAATTAAAAATAAATACTTTTATCTTCACTATCTACATGTTCAGTGCACGCTATTCATAGAAAGCTCACAAATAGACATTGCCCTTGCCAATCCAAAAATGTAGAGAATGGACAATATTATAAAATCAATACCCCCACAGATACCTATTTACGACATTTCATCGTCGCGTCGCGTCGTGGATATTGCAGTAGGTGAACAAATGGAAATTTCAAATTCTATGTAGCAAAATAGCACTTTACAATAGATAAAATGAATTTTCAATTGTAGAGCTTTGTCGAGCAGTAAAAGTCGTGAAACAACAAAATTTGAGGCAAAACGACCAACACAAACTTCGTCTAAATCATTTCAAGTTTTTAAGTCTCTCCCAGAAATACTTTTTTTTTCAAATTTCCTGCAGTCTCAAAAAATTTTCGGCTTTTTCAACTTTGATCATAAAAACTAAGAATCAAAACTTTATAATGTGCTTAAACAAGCTTAAATGTTCGATGTATTTAGGATCAAAAATTTAAAAGCTGCTAATTTTAAAATATTGATTCTTTAAATATGAAACTTTTAGGAGATCGATGAAAAGTTTCTTGATGTTTTTTCCAAAGTCGACAGATAAACGGTTTATGAGATACAGCAGTTCCTCTTCCTCCAACTCTCAAGGGTAAATAAAATGGACAAAAACGAATAATTCGATGAAACTGCACAGCTGCCAGAAATTTTTTAATAAAACTAGACAAAATGATGCGACTGTGGTTAGAATGCAGTCAACTCTGGAATTAACAGGAGCGTGGTGCAAAACAACTTGAAAGTGAAGTTCGAAGTCCAATGTATGGATTTCATTGTAGTGAACATATCCGTTGCATGTTGCTTCTTCGGAAAATGGCGAAACTACTTCATCTTAAGTATCTACGAGCGAAATCAATTCAATGTTTAGAATTTGAACGAATCTCCTCGAGAATTGTATGCGAATGATACACAATGTTTGGTCCTCTACAAAGCTTCTCATACCCGATCGTGATCAAAGTACACTTGACCGTTGAAGATGGCATTCCAGCAGTTCTGTGTGTTGTAGTTATTGAAATGCTTTCAAGACTTCGTAGCTCGCGTTCAAGTTACCAGCGTCTTCATCTTTACTTTGTTAATTGTAATAATAAAGGTTAGGCTTTATGGAGCGTTTCAGACGGGGAGTCCATTAAGTGTTGGGCGAAATGATAAATCGTTAGCAACGCTCGTGCGGCTAGTTACTAAGTTGTGCTGTTGATGCAGCAAACTGGGGCCGATTAATTATAATCTTTGTCAAAACGCTTCCTAAATATTGTACAAACGCATGTAAAAATGGGGTTTCATTTGACATACGTTTGTTACCTAAAGACCCATTTGTACTTGTTATATAATTTTGTAAAATTAAGTGCAAAACCGGGGCGAATACAAAGCCCGCTGGCATGAAAACTTAAGTTCAACAATGGCAGAAAGAGAGGAAAAAAGCGCCGGCAACGAACGGAAGACGTACGAGGGTTCACTTTTCAGCGTGCTCCGACTCCTGAATAATGAAATTCGCCATGGCACAAGTGCTTCATGGAAACGTGCTAACGCAATTAAGGCCGACCTCAACTTCTAGATCTATTAAAAATTATAACGTTATTAATTTGATCAGATGGTGGCTAATGTCACCTGGGACTTAACTAAAGCCTTCTAACTATAAACAATCGGCCGGATTGTCGTAAATCGATTTTATTGCGACACCGAAAAGATGTTGCGGTTAGACCCCGTAAATTTCGTCTACGAATTAACCTCTGTTTCACCATTAGATCGAACCCGAGAGCTCTTTTCTTCACGGATTATCGCTTATTTATAACCACCCGCTTCTAGTTTAAAGTTCAGGAGCTCTTGGGTCAATATTTAAAGTGCTAATTGTTTTGCAAATGCTCGAGGTTGTTCCCGTTAATACGTTAATTAATATCGGTAAGTTTTGATAAGTTGTCTCAAGGTTCTGCTTCAGCCGTTACTTATTTATTCAACAATCAGATACGTTTGCGCTTTTCATGCAACCAACTTTTCCAATTTGAGTTTTCTGAAAAGTTTAATTCATTTATTTCGTCACGCTCACCTAACTTCATCCAGATCTTCTAATGAAGAGATGTTGAGGGGTGATTTTTATTCATTTTAATCGTGATTCAAATTTCTCATACTAAACCTAGATAAATATCCACGGCGTCTTGCATATAAATCTGCAGTATTTCTACGATTTATACCTGGGGTCTTACCCTTTGCATCCTAATGTATATCATTTAGCTGCACCCTTTACATATGAAAAATTAACTTTAACTACGTAATACACTTACGGTGTATGCTGCTCTTAAATAATACATATCCGGTTACGATAATGGAGTTATCAAGTTGGGCCATGATTACCCAAAGAAGCCTGCAATCATTATCTCGACTTTATTGATTAAATAAAGATCGTTTAAGTGAGTTCAAATTGCAATTTCGATAACAAAGGGAGTCCACGATTTCCTCAAATTTAAACGGAATGACAACACGGATATTACTCATGAACGATGAACTGCAAAGCTCCGTGCCATTAAGTTGTTTCCTATCTGCCTTTCATTGTCAATGCTGTCGTGTACTATTCTTTGGCGAAATCAATACCGCAGTCATGCTAGCAAAAACTTGTATTGATTGCGACGATTCCCATAGTTTTTACTGGAGCACTGCATGAGACAAACAATTATTTAGTGCAGTTTGGCATCGACCGAATCAAATCTGGTTTATTAATTAAAACTGAAAACTCTAAAAGTGCTAAAAAGTGAGCTTCTAACGGCTAAAAGGTGTTAAATGCTGAGCTTAATAACCTGGAGAGTCTACAGCCACTTGTAGTTCAAAGTCACAACGAAAAATGTCACGAGTCCTATTTGAGGTAATTCGTTTTGCCTACTTTCTGTGTTCTCCGTTTTGCACTCAGCGTTTTTCTAAAACAAAAACCTATAAAAGGAAATGTTGCAACTGAAAGTTCTCACTTGGATGACTCAATCCCATCTTTTATGCAATGACATGTCCATGGTAATTTCCTTCATCCCATATAAACGATCTTTCTAGTTCCACTTCAATTAAAATGTACATTTAATTACTTTTATGTTAACAACTTGTAATAACGTGTCGTCCACTTATGATTAAAAAAAATAAGCCTAGTGGTGCAGATTGATAAATGAAATTTTCAATTAAATCTTAATCAGATAATTGGAAGTAAAAACAGATGTTTTCATTGAAACTTCCCCCTAAATTCGTGGAGCCTGAGAAGGTGACGATAATTATGTGCGTCGTGGAAGTTCAATTATATCATTATTTCTCGTCTGTCGCGTTGCTGGGCCCTTAAATAGGTGTACAATTAATAACGCCCATCCATCAAGACAAATTTAATTTGTGAGCTGACAATTTCCGAGGCAACAATTTAGGAGAAGACAAGTAGCAACTTAAATATTACTGTACATCCGGGCCCACGCGTTCTCTACGTGCCAGACAAATAACAACATTCCATTCAACAAAAGTCCAACATTGTCCACCTGTTGTAATAACTCTTTCAAATAAGTTGAATTAAGTTCGGCTTTACTATTGTGCTAATTTCAGTCCGAATTCTGCAGTGAGAGAGATTTGTCGAGATGCTATCGCAGTGATAGTATTGAACCTCTCACCAAACACGACCAAACAATTAAATCTTAATTGCAATTACTATAAACAATTCAACAACTCGACAATGGTCTAAGAACGTGATTAATTATAGGTTTTTGCTTGAGAGGCACAGTCGTTGAATTTTCAAGGTTTGGAGTAGGGCAGGAATTTATGACGAAATTCCTTTTGCTCACTCAGAAGCTTCGCATGGCTCCAAATGACCTGTGCATATTTCATTATTGCGCCTCCAGAACCATCGCAAGCAGAAAGGCGGTTGTTCATTATTACTACACCAGCTTTTGTTGTAATATGCAGAAAATTCAGCGTTCCTCCCTTAGCGCAAATTTAACGCTACGGTTTATTATAAAATAAATGCTTGTCTTTCCTCTGAGAAAGTCGTTTGAGTTCTCGTATTTTCAGTTTAACTTTAATATTTCTACTTTTTTCACACATTCGACTACGAAATTAAATATACGTGTAAAAGAGATTCACTTCCATTTTACATTCTCTTTGAAGCGGTTTAATATTATCAAAACTTTTTATTTCAGTACTCGATTTTTTCGGTTTTCTCAGTTTTAATTATCCTAGTCAGATGCTTTACTCAGCTCTGTTAAATTCTTGAGATCTTGCATCATTCCGATTCTCTAAATTCTTCTGGTTTGTAAGATTCTCTAGTTCTTTTTTTATATTCAAATTCTTAAAATCATTAAAGTCCTCAAGATTCTGCAAATACCTCAGCCCATTTTGGCTTAGAAGCTTGAGATTCTTTATTAAGTAATTCCAATAAATACCTGTTCAATTCTTTAGAATCTTAGGATTCTTTATCTATGCTTTTCAAGTGCTTGAAAGTCTGAAAACCAAATGTTTAAATTAATACTCCTATTAGTTTTTAACGTCTATAAAGTACCAACTCGCGGCACTATTAATTAGAAATAAAATTAATGCAAATGCATTTTCCATGAAATCCGCTTTACCGATGTAAAATCGCGAGATTGCCAATTACAGTTATAAATAAATAAATAACTCTTGATTCAACGTTTTAGTAAAATAAAAAAAAATGTTCATAAAATTTTTTCTTTCTGCGCAAATATAATTTTTTATTAATATTTGAAGACCGCCATTCCATAACGGTGTAAAAACAATTTTTACTCAGTTTCATCCAAGATAATAAAAGTAAAAAAGGAGAGTGTTTTCATGCATATTTTATTTAATTACACGCAATAAACTCTTGAAAAAAGTGAAAATACGGCCGATTTTAAAACAAAACTACATACCACAAAATTTCCAATCTTTTTTTAAGTAACTTGTTTAGTTTTAAATATTTATCAAGGAAGCGCGTAATGAAGACATTAATTACACGATTCACATTTAAATAAAACTAAAAGGTAAAAAGTTTATTGCATTTCAGTTATTAAAATCCTAATAGCATATCTGACTCATATCTCGAGAAAAAGCAGTGGCATTATTGCAGAGTAAAATCGATAATTTGTCAAACGAAAAGCCATTAACTGGAACTAATTTCATCTATAATTTTAGTTTAACATTAGAAAGCTCATTCAAATTATACATGCAGTGGTGTGAGGATAAGAACTGATGCAGTAAACGCATTATTTATTGGCGTATTAAATATCTGCTGGATAAATTATGATCTCATGTTTCAAATCCATAAAAACGAGTCGAGTTTCTGTCATTTAACAAATTATACCTTAAGAACTTCCGGAACTTTATTTCTTAATTGTTTTATTTTCTGTAATTAATTTTCGTTGCAACTGGAAAGTTACACTAGAAGAAACCAAGCTTCTGAATTTTTATACTTTTTTTAATTGAACAAGTACAATTAGCGACGAAAAGTTATTTCATTGGATTAAATATTTCCATTTGCACCCAAATCAATCATCGTGAATGCAGGAATTGCAAAGTTCCATAATTAACAGAATCCTTAAAAGGAGAGATAAAAATCTGAAATTGTAGATGCAGTAATAATTATCCTTCAATAGGAATTTCCACTATACTCTTGTGCTCCTAATCCAATCTTGAAAGTTTAAATTAGATCTTCGAGAGCTAACGAGTTCTATATTGAAAGAAAATCAAACAAGTCACATAATTCCACTGAAGGGTATAAAAAATTGAAAAATTTCGGTAAAAATTTAACAGCCACACTTCACAAGACTTCCTCAATTTGAAACACCGGTTCGTATGTAATAGAAGAACGTATAAATTCTCCTTTACGACCGTTGAATTTTTCAGCTTTTCATCATACGAGGTATTTTAACGAGCCAGTATCGTGCAATGTAAACTAATTTAATAAGGCCCATTTTCATAAAATCGCCATAAGCGCGGTCATGGCTGACCGACCTGCCGTGGGGGTTTTATTTGTTCTCGCATTTTTCTCCATTGAAATTTATCGTCTTTCCTTCGGAAAAATTCCTGGACTACACAATACATTACGTTTACGCAAATCTCGTTCAAATAATGTAAATTTAGTAAACATACTTTTGAAAATTTTCAATTACCGGTACATAATTGGATTTGCGATGAAGATGCTTTTCATTTACCGGATAACAAAGAACAAATTTCCATTGAATATTGTTTCGATGGAAAACCTTTCTCGGATTAGTTATTGGGAAGTTGACAATAAATTAAAATTCGCACTTAACTGAACAAATTTTAAAGCATGATATATTTAATTCGAACATAGCGGAAAAATTCTCTCTGCTTTTAACATGGAAAGGGATTTCCAACGCTGCCAAACCACGATCTTAGAAAGTGACAAATATTTGGGCAGGAAACAGAAATGGAAGGATCACTACTATGATTGACGCTAATATGACACGAATGACTGAGCCAAAGCTTTGTTTATCACCCCGGAAAAAAACACCCTGAAAGCCATACAATCCGTTTTTGCATTAAATACAAGCGCTAGCTTCATTTTAAACATTTTTTTAATCGGTTTAATGTCAAGAAATGAGTGATTGATGTGCTTCTCCATGTATCGTAGATGCAAAAGTATTCAAGGTTGTGACACATTTTGAAACCTTCTGAGAGCATTTCAACGTCTTTGATAACAAGTTCGTTATATCAAAATTCGTTCGAATTTCTCTTGTGAAAAATATTCATAAAATATACCCTTCTCGGCGTCACTTTGCATCTTTAGGGAGAGATTTATATTTAAATCTATTGAATCTTGATGGAGCCATGACAATGCTTCGATTAACTGAAAGACCACTGGAATTGCTACGTTACGAATTTAAGATCAATAATCGATACCTCTAAATATATCACAGCAAGTTGCTATGGTGAAAGTTCTCTTGACATGTCGAATCGATTTGAAAATATTAATATTTATAAACTGCGATTTTACTAAATAATAAGTTAACAGATTGAAAATAGGACAAACTGAGGATGTCCCTAAAGAATTTCGCATTTAATGGACTCTATATGCTAGTGAAAAGCTCTGTTTATCGTTTTATCGTGTTTATTTAGAATTGCTGTTAGTAATCCAAACTTACTATACCTCCAAAAACCAGTAACTAGAAATAGCATTTGTGCTCGCTTTAGTTTCGAGTTTTAATGCAGAAGTAAGGTGGAATTACATGAAATGACACCCACGTGTGTATGAATTGGTCTAGTTTCTAGTACGGCGGATAATTCCGCGTACAGAAAAATATTCAAATATGTACATACCCAGTAGTATTCAGTATGAGTTGGAAATTTGTTATTACAATTTCTGCAAACCTTAATAAGCTAATAGCAACTTAATTTAATTTAGATAATACCGTCAGCAGGAAAGCTTCTTCTATTATGGACCTCACGGAAAAATGAAATTTTGTAATTAATTTATTTTGAAGTTACGACATACGAGCCGTCATTTCCACTTAGTTTACCTTTTTTGCAAGTAAGGTTCGTACGTTGTAATTTGATAATAAATTAATGATTGGATTTCATTTTCTTGCAAGATAGAGAGCAGATCGTTTGGCGCCAGATTTTTACAGTTTTTATTTTGATAAAATCTTCTCCTATAACTCCATGCTTAGTGTCTAAAATTTCGTGTAATTGTTCCTCAAATTTCACAGTTTTAATTCCATCATTGTAAAATGTATATAAAAAATGCTAATTACCTACATAGGGTACTTCTCGAAAGTCTAATTTAATTATTCGTGTCTTAATTGCTCTAGCGAGCGCTAATCAAAAACTTGAGCTGGTAATGTAACAATTAAAATAAGTAATGTATTTTATGACACCCCTCGTTAGTTAATCTGCAGTCATAAAATACTCTATTGTCAGAAAGACTATGTGTTCCTAACTTTACTTCCCTGAATATGAAGTTCTTGAACACTCTCAGAGCGAGTGGTAGGAATTATGCAAATCAGATGTAACGTAGTCATAACTCATCCATTAGTACAAAGTGTGATGAAAATAAGTCGTCATGCAGACTACTCCTCACTTGGTTTTGATAACAACTATAATTAACTGTCCAAGTTTGTTTTTTCACTCCTTTGTGGAAGTTATTCACACGACATTCCTCATTTATCTCTCCAAGGCTCCGAGTACAAAGAATTGGGTAACGAATTTCAAATTGCTCGCAATCGAACCATATCGTCGGCCCCAGTTCTTTGTCATTGACGGCGTGAGCCTCTTGAACACGGTTCATAAACATTAAATAGAGATAACCGATTCCATCCCATACCATCAGACACCCAAATATTTACACGAAAGGTAAGTTGTGTGTGGTCTCAAGCCGAAGAATAAATTACCTGCGCTATGTGTACTCTTCGAGCGGTAGTTGAAAAATCATTTGTATGGTTTGTGCAATGGCAGAAGCGATGTTTTGTCGCTCATTGTTTTGCTTTGAACGGGTTCGTTAGATTCTGTTCAATCGCTCCCAATTTCCATCGGCGTGGATTTTAGAGTTGGTTCTCTTATCGCAAAGGAACGTTTTCAGGATGACTGGACATGGAGGTGCTGGATTTCCGCGATTTTTGCTTCAATGTACCATTTGTCTGCAATAAAACGTGCTGAATCCGACTTTGAAATTATTTATTTTCTCGAATTAATGGTGCAGAATTAGGAGAAGACGACACATTCCGTTCGTATAAACATTTTATCGTTATCAAAGCATGGAACTTTTTCGATTACTGAAAGGTCAATCCCGTTTATTGTATTTAGAGCTGCGAATTATCTCGATTTTCTAAATGTACGTCGCTCCTGAAATATTACTACACCGTTTATTCAGCTCCTGGTTTCTTGGAGATCGCGTCTACAATAGCGATTCTGAGGAAGCCTTAGGCACGCAAAGCTTATTTTATCTTCAATGAAGTGTAAAATTGGTCCGCTCACATTTTGCTTTTATTTCCATTTGTGCTTACTCCAGAGCGAATACAAACATCTAAACAACTCAGTACAACCGGTTTTGTACTACCGAAAGTCCAGAATGTTTTAAATTGAATATTCCACACAGGAAATGTTCCAGGAATTCAGTATAGTGGGGGATATTTCCTGCATGAACGGGATAACACGCAAATCTATGCGTAGACTGCAGAAAAGAGGGAATCATCCCCACATCACAGAGGGGTTGTAAACTTTAATATTGTTCCACTTGTATCTGAAGACTGAATACAAATAACGAAATGGTGATTGTGAAAAATAAGCGCATATTGTGGAAATAAGATTCTTGGGAACGAATTTCAGGTACAGAGTAGATTTTACACAGTAAAAGGTATCTGGAGGGAATGACCACTGTTAAATAAGATACTAAAATTGTATCAGTTTCAGGTGCAAGATGGTGGTTGAAACTCCATAAGGGGACAATAATAGAAAATGGAGCAAAGAATCCGTTCTACTGCTTTCAACAGAATCGATATAAGTTAAAATCCTACTGAATTATATAAAATGTTTGATTGTGCGGACAATCAGAAATCACAATCACATGTCTTTTTTCTAACGACATTCAATACAATAAAATTTTCTTACTTACGATTATAATAATGGTGAATGATTGCTGATAATCATCGGATTTTTTATCTTTAAAGCTCTATTTTCAAGTTTATTTATTTGCCCTTAGTAACAGCACGGTTACAGTGATCAATGTTCGATATTTCCATGGTTATAAAACAAGAGTTCAAAACATCTACTTGTCACAATTATCTGATTTATTTACCTCTCAATTCAGATCCAAAACAAATCGAATGTGAAACGGATTAAAAATATCAATGTTTATATCAATTATCATAATTTATGAGTACTCAGTGTATTAATTTAGATAGTAAATCACCGTTGCTTTAATACAAATACATACTTGCTCCAGTTGTCACAATTAAAATAAAATACGCATTTTTATGACAACCCTTTTTAGTTAGTCAGTAGCCATAAAACACTTTATCGTCGGATATATCTTCCACTATTCTTCTTGCGCAATGTCGAGCACGGTTAAAATGAAGTTCTTTGCCATTTTAGGATGTACAGTGCAGAATGGCATCCTTGCATAAACGGTGATGGGCTCATAACTCATCGATGAGTACAAAGTGTGATGAAAGCGAGTCGTCACGCCGGCTACTTCGCTTTATTCAGATAAGAACTATAATTAACTGCCGCAGATATCGGTTTAATGTCCCTATTTAGTGTTTATTTTTCATTAATTCAATAAACCGAAGATTAATTGCACGTAAGACAGTTTTAAAATCTATTACACCCTATTTCGTATTCAATGCGTGGCCGTTCGATTCAAACAAAAAAAGTACAAAAACGGGTAGGATCAACCTTGGCACTCCTTTGACCAATTATTTAAAATAAGATAAATGTAGTGTTTATGTGACAGGTGATAAAGTATTGATTTTACTGTTGAGACATCTCTCATAATCTGTCAAAACGGCGTGACCCGAACGCTAAAGATTGATCTTAAAAAAGTTAACAGATCCACATTTCGGAGCCACTTAGTAGCACCCTGTCGCAAGTGATTTATGACTGATTCAATTTTCATATCGCCGCTTGAAAGAATTTTTTTGACATTTATTTTTCTTGTCATTACCTAACAACTGGATAATTGAAGTAAAATGTTTCGAGAAAAAAGTAACGGCTGAGGCTCTAGTTTGATAAATGATTCATACTCACCAGTTTTTGTCATTTCTGAAATGACAAAAGCCCACTAAAAACTGATGTGTGTAGAAAAATTTCTAATTTCACGAACCACAAATCTCCATTCTTCATGTTATATTATTTGATAAGAATGCATAAATCTTGAATTTTCAGAAGAATAGACTGTAGATCGAGATTTACGAGTGCGGGGGCTTGGAATAAAATTCGTCAGCTAACTTTGTCTGCACATTAAATCGACCGAAATTTGAATTAAGAGGATCCTCTTAATGACGGACATGAATGGCATAAACAACCCAGTTTTCCTCGGAATTACCTACTTATCACGAATAGCAAACGAACTTGTGCTCTTGGGATGTCTTAGGGCCTAAGAAGTTACGTGTGGCAGTATCCACTTTCAGGATTTGGAAAATTTGACGCAGTCGTTTCTGTGATTAGTCCACAGCCAAAATTACTTCCGGAAATGAGCCGGAGAGGGATAAGGCAGCAGACTTGGTAAAGAAATATTACACAATTACATAACACCAATAAGATTAAAATAGAAATTGATGACCACATTTACGAAGCGCTCTTCTTTGTTGTTGGTTAGAGTTACAACTTTGCTTAGTGTATGCGGTTGTAATTAATACTTCAACTCAACCAAAAGTAAAACTAACTTTCCGCTGTGATATTTGTAAATAACTTTGACGGTCAACTTGAAACTGTTACAACAATGCAGTTGTTATCGTCATTCGAACTCAAAGTGCACAGAAATGTTAGACGTGCAGGAATCGTTCTCTGATAAAGTTTGCCTCCAATCCAGCTGCAATTTATTCACAATCTGGTATTTCTTTATATAAGACAAAAAAGATTAATTAGGTATTAAACTGATTTCGACAACCGTCTCACATGTAAGCCACTTAAAACCATAAACACAACTAATCTGCAATCAGCAGCAACCATCATAAATCATAATCATCGTGTATCCACCAATTTATGAGCAATCTGTATCATTGCCCCAATCGATGAAAATACAAGACCAAAGACCGACAAAAACTATTGATTGGATCCCTGCAGACCTCCATTTCCATACCCGACTTCGAAGTTAGGCTTATTATTATTAACTCTTCAAATAATAAATCATTGAAGTTTTTCTATCTGCCAATTCTACACACAGATAACCATCAGTTTGAAAGTCAGTGCGTGAGGTAAACGTCCTTTCCCAAAAGGAGTATTGATTAGCCATGGTTATAACTTAAAATCTGTAATTGCTTGATGCGTGAACCGACAAAATCTAAAAGCAGGGGGAAAATGTAATGCGTATCTTGGGAAGGCGACGTCGTTCATTTCGAATAGTGTTGAGAATAAATTTTAAATGGTAATGGCGTTATTCAAATCGCTTATTTGTTGAAACGGATGAGAGTTACACAATGGAAAAATAATAGAAATATCTGCAAGTTGGGTTGAATTACCTTATATTTTAGGCGAAGAGACAATAAATATTTCCGTATTACAAATTAGTCGACTGATAATGGCTAATCGACTAACGGTAACCATCGTAATATGTGAAACAACTCGAAACTTATTGATCCACCAAATTAGGGTGAAACACGATTTGACCGAAGCTTTCGCAACTAAATCCAATCCAACATTAAAACAACGATCGCTACTACAAGAGAAGTTTTTAAATAATAGAATATGAGCCCATGGCAAGTTATTGGAATTTCCGCCCCGACCCAATTTCCAATATAAAATTTAAAATGTGTGCGCCATTTAAGTAAATTTCGATTCATTCAATTTCCATTAAACTGACGCTGCACATCCACAAAAAGTAAAAGAAACTAACAGACGTCCTGATTACAAACTAATTGTCAATTAATTCCAGAAAAGCGGCAAAGTCCGCGCTTCATGTACGGTGTGAAATTAAACCACGTTTTTGGACTACATCCAAAACGAAGTTCTGGAAAAATTACTTCACTTTGATCCTTAATTGATTTTTAGTTTTGCCGTGCACCTTTATTGTGATGGTGTCAATATTTTTCTCCATGAAAAAAGTAAAAGGAATGATGATAAGTGAAATGAAATTTTTCAAGCGGGGATAGTAGTGATGTGCGAACAAAGGAAAGTGAAATAGATGCGTGGTGAGAGAACTGGTATTGAATAAAGTACCCGTCTTCGGGTTTATGTTATTGATAAGAGCCTACGAATTATTTGTCTGTAAGATATAAGATTGTAATAAAGTTTTATAGGTGGTGGTGATGTATTTGATAAGCGCAATCACTCTTTCAGATGGGGGCTGATGTATTTGTTTCGCTCGGGCAAAGTCCACCCTCAATGTCAACTTTACCTGAGCCAAGGACCGCATAAAGTACAGTGAAACTTCTCCAAACGGACACCTCTTTTAAGCGGACAAGTTTGAATTCCCCGACATAGTTCCTCACGCTTTTAGTGCATTTCCAACTTCTCTTAAGCGGACATTCTATTAACCGGACGCGGACACCTTCTTATCCCGAAAAAGTCGCCATTAAGCGGCCAGTCGGAGTTAAAACAAGGCTTATTTCGGTGAACTATAAAAATTCTGATTCGTTCTTGTTTACTTTGCCTCATTCATACAAGGCGAATGGTTTTCTAGGAAACTACCGATTCGCATAATAATAATAATATTGCAGTCTTTTCGTTGATCCAATCTTCAAGATGAGCGAGAAAAATTTTATGCATTAAAGGGTGATAAAAGCGAGCGAAAGTTTTTCGAAGAAATTTAGCTTTATTTATTAATTATGTAGATACATATTTTTATTTGAAAAACGTTTTTGAAAATTCGTATCCTCCCTATTAAGAGGACACCTCCCTTAAGTAGACAAAATCTTGACCCCCACGAGTGTTTTCTTAAGGAAAGTTCCATTGTAGTGGATAATCAACCTTCCAGACTTTAAATATTAAAAATCACATTTCTGCTTTCAAATTAAAATAACAAAGAAGTAGGTGAATCACAATCCTTTGTTCCGGTAACACATGTTCACCTAGTGATCCAGCTTTTTGTATGCAAACGCGCACAATGCAAGCCAGTTTTTCGAAATTATCGTGAATTTTATTGATCATGATAACATTTTATTAGTCACTAGTAGAGCTTCATCCTGAAATGAACAGATGGTTCGGGTGTAGTTTTTGTCAAATAAAATGCAGCTTTGACATGTCGATGTTGGTTCGGGAATCTTAAAAAGAAAAATGTATTTGGAGCTTTTCAATCACTGCTCGGCTCGTCGCATTTTGGTATTAAATAAGGCTGTCAAATCGATGAAGTTACTAGACTTGTCGAAAATGTTTTTTATTAAATAAATCGTTTTGTTGGCTGTGTGGCTTTGAATACAAAACTAAAATTTCTATCATAAAAATTATTATAGATGCTAACAATAAAAATAAGCAGAATAACAAACATAAAGATTCAACTTTTCTTTTCTTCTAAGGATTTTCATCTTTAAGTTGATTAGCTAGTCGGTAAAGAGTCACCTACATCAATCAGTAGGTCATTAGTTATATTTTTCTATATGATATATAAAAAAAATACTATAAACTCAAAGAAACTTAAAGATTTAGTTTCATTTTGGGTACTTATTTGGTTTGCTTTTATTTCATTAAATTGTTTTGACATTGAAACCGTGCTTCCCGTTGTGGTGTTATTAAGATATCTATAATAGGAAGTTTCTGAGTTCTCACATGTTTTGCATATCAAATACTTCTAGTAAATAGGATATGGTTATTAGCGTGCGTCCTCGCCAGGAATGTGGTTAACGAAAGTGCAATCGTGAAATGATCACACACGCGTTCGGTTTGGGCAATAATGGTCTGGTAGACGGGCGAAGAACCTGCTTGACAGGTAAAGAATCGAGCGGAACGCGAGCCGTGGGGCACCTGTTCTAACCTGGAGAGGTCCATTGTGCGCGTACACAAAGCGTCGTAAGCTTACCTCTTCGGCGAACTCGAAGTCTCCGTCAAACTTCCTCTTCCTTTTGGCGTCGGTCGAGCAGACGACGGCCGCCGCGACGGCCAGGATCAGAATCACTCGCATTAGGGCGCGTCTCCCGCCAAAAAGCGCGACGTTTAACCGGAGGAAACGAGCTGTCAAGGCGAGTTTTTTTTCGTCCTTTTTTAAATTACAGGATGGCTCACTTTCTCTACACTGGGCGAGTGACCGCTCAAACGTACTCTTGCTCACTGACTATGAACGACCAGCCGCGACAAACCACGACCACTTTTTGATTATATTCGATTTCAGTGGCCGTCTCTTTTCCATCGGAGATTGCGCGGCGCCACACAAGAAAAGCTTTCTTGTGCAGGATGGCGTGGTGGGGAAACTCCGAATACCAAATCAATGCCCAATGCAGTGAATGTAGACGCGGAATGGGACCGCTTTTACGCCCATTTCTGACTACCAATATGAAAAATTACAAAGATGGGTTTTTTCAGGGGCACGCCTCTACTGGATTGTCGCCGATTTCATTAACACGTCAGTGCTAATTAATGCTATTATTTACAAAAAGTCTGCACTTTCTTGAGATTTTTATAAACAGATAGATATTCTCTAAAAAACAGTTTCAGGTAGACCAAATGACGAAATGAATAATTTATAAACCACCCAGTTTTATCCTGTTATTGCACCTTTATGATACAATTTTTTCCCCAAATTTATAGCCCGCTCTCACATAATATAGTTTTCTCCGGTATTATTTATAGTTTATCTAACGAATTTCAATTTTGCAGTGGAAAATAAAAATCCTTGAGCGTCTTAAAAGCATTATCGTCATCATCAGAACTCTCTCTTAAATCAGAACTTGCCATTAATTCCTTCTCCAGACTAAATACCAACTGCTCATAGGTTTATAGATATCCTCGATCGGTGATTAATCTATTCAATAAGCTTTTACCAAGTTCTCTAACAATTTATAGAGATGAAGGCCAAAATACTAGCAAGTTAGTAACAAGAAGTCTTTACTTGCCTATTGACAATTTGCCATGTCCAAAAACCCTGTAAGCTCATAAAAAAACGTTTATCTACCTCATTAGACACGACTTTTTTAATTCAATTTTTCTTGGAATTTACTTTGTGACAAAGCAATATAAAGCAGAGGTAAGATTATATTAAATTTTTCTTCAGAAGGGTAATACTCTAAGTATAAGAGCACTGGAGATAACAATATGATGAAATGTTACATTATAAAATCCATTTTGTGGAGAAAATTTACCTGGCGTTTTTGCTTCTGTCATCATGGAATTTATATCAAGTAAATCGTGGAGAGAATGAAAATTTTCAATGAACAAGTTGCTTAGAAATAACATTATTCCTAAATAAAAAGTAAACACGTATAAGACTTGAATAAAAAGTTGTTCTAAGTGACGCTGAAATCTTTCATAAATTCAAGAAAACTTTTACAATATCTGTACCTACATTATTTGAATTGATGATCATCAATACACAATTACCAATTTATGTAAATTCGTTTTTCTAATTTTACAGAATAATGGGCTGCCATTCATTGTCAGTTACCAAATTATCATAATTTAATGCACAACTGACATTCTTAACGATTGTAATCGCGTTAAATTAATGAAGATAAAAATTTGATTTGCAAACGTCCTCCATTATGGATTTGATGCAAAAACAGTAAAGAGCAAAATAAAATTCACTTATCAAACAAATTAGCTATTTATATAGCTGTCGGCGTTTTTTCAAGTTGAATTGCGCGTCTACAAATGCCAACACTAAACAATGCAATTTTACCGCCACAGTTGTAATCAAAGTTTTTTCTCCTCATTCGTAATTTTGTAATCTGTCTAGAAATTTCACTCCAAAGTTCACTCAATTATAGAAACTTGTGCTAACTTAACATCGCACTTGCCCCATTATACATTTTCGTTCTCATTCTGAAAGTTCCTCCCACCTAACTAAAAACTTGTCTGTGCATGGATATCTACCATAAAACGTTGTGTATAATTCTGCTCTACATAATTCGATTTATTGAATTTTAAAATTAGAACTACTTTTGTAAACCGAGATAGACTTAATTCCTTACCTCAAGTTGCTCCTTGTCTTATCACTTTTCGTGCCAAGAACATTTTACGGTAAATTAAAAGACCGCGATTCGTAATTCAGTCGATTAGTAATGTATGCCGTTTAGATTAATTTCTACGTAGGTAGAGCAGAATTTTTTAAATTTAAGGTGACATTTATTGCGAATATTATTAGGTACCACTCCCTACATCATTAAAATATAAAATAATTGAAATCCTAAGTTATTTAATTAGCACTGCTATAAATGGTATCGGAAGCGACAACTGACAAAATACCAACACTTTAATAACATTCTAAACTACAAAGTTGAAAAATGCAACTTTTAGTATAATTTTTATACGACCTTTCTGAAGTTATGATGCAATTAAATATGCAAACAACTGACAAATGATCCAAATGTTTGCAAGGTTCCAAATAACCATTAAAGGTATTTTCAGTAAACAAATCATTAAAACATGACAATCTAACAACACCGCGGCGTAAATTACAATGACTTTAATTAGTTCTAACAATGTTATCATTTTTATGTTCCAGGAATTATTTATCAGGACGATTCCTTTAAACGCCTCCACTGCATTTCCGGTGACTGAGCATAACTTCTCAGTTGACATAACATGAAACTAAGGTAAAAACGTTAGCTACTTAAAAATTAACTTTATTGATCGCTTTAAACCACTATACACTGGTTGTGTGTACCTTAATTTAAGTAAATGCGACGGTGTGAGAATTGTGGCTTCTTTGATGTTTATTTTAAATGGACGTAGTGCCATTTGTCCACTGAAAAAAGAACAACACGTTAACACAAAATCTCACAGAACAACACTTGAATTTCAAAGTCTACATTTGCATGCTTCTCTAATATAGTTTACTTTATCAACTGAAATTTTTGTTGTTGTAATAATGTTAAAAAAATTAGTGAATTCTTACCAATTGGATCAATAGCCTGCGCTGGGGCAGATGCTGGTGTTTTGTTAATTACTTCCTTAGCCTCATTTACAGAGACTTTAAATGAGTTGCCCTCTATAGTGGTATTTACACTGTAAAAATAAAATTAACTCAAGTTTATATTATTTGTACCTGGACACTTAAAACAAGCTAATTATAGTTTAAGTAATCATTATGAAGCAAAGTATGATTTTTATGTAACAAAACAAATTGGCGCCATGCTAAAATTTACTTTACGCTTTTATGAATACATTACAATGTCTATAAATTAACGAGAAACGTAACTAGAAATGATTAGTCACAGTAAAACAATTATACTGTTTGTAAAACTGCTTTTTATTCTTAGTTCAGCAAGTACATAAAATTTGTAAATGACGTAGAATGAGTCTGTTTCAATGCTAGTTAAAATAAAAATGGATCTTCAAATTTTTTTGATTCGGCGCATGTACTTTATGTCCAAGAGACACAATAACAATTAAAAAACGAAGTTAAAAATCAAGAATTAGGTAATTTGTAGCTGCGCAAGTCTTTTCAAAACAATCAAATTATGTGTTTCGCCTTATCAGAAATTATGTAACTGCATTGTTTTTAATCTTTTATTTCCTTTAACCTTCTTTTTATTTGTAAGAAATCTTGTGATAGATATAACCAGATTAAATAATGCTCAGAAAAAAATAAAATAACTGCGGAGTTCTTTGATCAATATTTTTACACAATCTTCAGTTTGGCGTCAGATTTCTAGGATGACAGAGGGTGAGTTTGTTTGCTTGTTTACTCAACTAAAATCTTACATAAAAATTCAATATTATCCCATTTCTATTGTTGGTATTTCAGTTTTGCTACAAAAAACCAAAAGAGCACAATTTGGAATTTTTATGTAAACTTTCTTGATAAATATGATTTAATCCAAATACAGTTAATTATAAAAAGACAACATTTTCTAGAGAACAAGCGAAGCTCTCCTTGAACGTGAAACCAGCAAAAATAAAATATTATAGAACATGTTTCCAGTATTGAATGAGCTTTTATCAGTTTTATGTATAAAAGTGACCTATCGCGATAACTTTCTATTATAAAAACTAGACAAATTGAAAGTCATGCCTCATAAATAACTATAAACACTAAAGTTTGAATTGGCCTTGTCACGTTCAGCTAGCTACAAGACGCTAGTTTTACAGTAAGTAAAACCACAAACTTACCAGGAAATGCCCTTGGCGTCTACTTCTTTATTGACCAAAGCCTTCCAGAACTTATGTACCTATAAAAAAATCAATTAAATTACACTGCAAACATTGGAGATCCCGGGAATAAAAATCAATACCTCATCTACAATCTTGAGGGCAAAGCTAGCTGGTTTAGCTTCACCATTAAATGCAAATTGATTTTCTGGTTTCCCATCAGGAATCTTGTAGATTTTAAACCATTCAACTGATGCTTTTAAAAGTCCAGGGAAATGTTTCTCAACATCTGCAACATCATTGACTTGATCTGCTAAAGGATCCTTTGTGTCTATGGCAATTAGTTTCCAGTCTGTTTCACCTAGAGATACAGTTTGAGAATCATTGTTGGAAATTTGGTGGTTTTACCTTCATCAATAAGGGCAATTGTTCCTAAGATTTTAACTTGTAGGATTTCTCCTCTCTTAGCAACTCTGTAGCCAATTTCAATGACGTCAATAGGATCATTATCACCTTTACAACCAGTACCATCATCTAGATGTTCTGGGTTCTCCCAAGTTTGGGGCAGAGCACCATAGTTCCAAATGTAACCATGATGTGGAAAACAATTTGCTACAAATCTAGGTTTGCCCTTTTTAACATCTTGTTTGATAGGATTCAAAATTTCTTTCATGGTAATCTAGAAAACTTGCTATATCTCCTAGAAACTTCACTCCTTTCCTATTACCTCCATTTTTGCATTGGACCACCTAGGGACCTCCACAACCATATTGAAGATTTTCTTCGCGGCATCCACAACAAGAGGAATGTCGTGCAAAGGTGAAATTGGTCCATTTTTGTTATCTAAAAAGAGACTCTTCAGAATGGGGGTCATCATTACATGAAGATCAAGGTTCAGTTAAAAGGTTATAAATGAAAATTCTAAACTTACGAATATAAACTCTGTAGTCTGACGTGTATGGTGCTCCCCTTTCAACAATGGAATATGCCATCTTTGAACAAATGCGACAAGACAATGACAATGAGCGCAATGAGTTGCTTGGATACCTGGAAATTAATTTGTGAAAGCCGCCTGTCAACACGTGTGATATTTTGTTGGCGAACATTGCTCCCTCTAGACGTCGGATTCGCAACTGAGGAATTAATCGATAAAGTGGAGTGGAAGGCGCCAAAGTCTGCGTGTTTAAAAATAAAGGATCAAAGTGTTTTTCGTTATTTTCTGAATAAATTTAGTTTTACTGTTTTTTTGTAAGTAGTAATAACAGTTTTTGTGTAAAACTATGGCATTGGCAATGACGCATTGTCATCACAAGGTATTTTATTGATATGACAAGGTCAAGTTTTTTCCTGATAACATTCTTTAGCTTAGCAAAGGTCAGTAGAACAATTTATGAGATAAAAAAATAAAAAAAACACAAGATAAAGGTATCTTTATATCTATAAATGTATATAAATAAGATATCTGACCTTCCTTATTATTTTTTTTCTAACGGCGCAGACCAAAAGAAAACGAAAATTGCCAATTTCGAGAAATTCCAAGTCTGATCAAAAAAAAAAACGCAATCGATGCCAATTTTATAAAAGTAGCAAAGCAGTCTTTTAATCTCCAGCTTGCAAGTTCTCTTTTTATGGAAAGCAAACGCGGAAAATCTCGGTTATTTTATAATGGACGAATAAATTGTGTTTACGTAGTTGGACTGCTGAGGTATGTTTTAATTATTTGAACAGTAATTTTCATATTTCATCGCCCTGGTGGCATAAATTTCAAAGTACATGTAAATGCTGTTAGACCGATTTTAATTAGATAAAAGGGTTTTCATTATTTACCAGCGCAATAAAAAAAGCAAATGTTAAAAGAAAAACATTACACACATAATAATTTTCGCCCGTAGATTAATTAAAGAAGATAAGTAAAATGTCCTTTATTGAACCTCCAAAGAAAACATCATTACAAATACCAACAAATAGGGCACAATAACAGTGACCACAATTTGCTACATCAAAAATATCCATCACGTTGAGCCCTTTGACACTCTATTATCTACGAATTTAAAATTTAGTGTCATTAAGCTACAGTAACAGATTATACAAACTTACATTAAGCTTAAAACGTAAGAAATCAATACATTCTTTACGAAATAAATATAAAACTTCTATCATTGAGTATAGGTATTCAATTGTTGTAGCAGTGATTCAATAATTCTTCAAGATAAACTACAATATATTTGTACAAAAATTGACACATAAGAACGGATACATGTATTGTACAGCCAGCAACAATGCTACCATTTAAATATGCACAAAATTGTTGCAAATAACAGTAGCGGTGTGTTACAAATTAATGATAATTCTCTCTTGGTCGCATTATGAAAAATTCTTTGAAATTGTAGGTAGGTTTATTACCGTTAGTCTAAAGCTGTGGGTTTTTTTTATCAAAGGCTGTCCTGTTTGACAAAAATTCTTTTGACAGCCAACATCTATTTTATCTGAAATATGAGTACATCACATTTCGAGACACGAAAATTTTTCCACAAGTACAAAAATATTCCAATCCAATTAATATCAACAATATTCCATCGGGAAACTGACATTAAAAAGGATGTCATTGAATTATGTCGACATTTTACATTAAAATACACCGGAAATTTCTTCAGAAAAAGTGCTGTCGATTTTTTAACGGAGCTGCTTCAGATCAATTGCTCCACTCGGAAGAGATAGGAACTCGCCACGGAACTGCAAAAAATTGAATTAATTAGAGCAATCAATTTGAAATGAAAGCAGGAAAGTGACCAGATATAAAATATGGGTAGACTCATCTAAAGGTGGTAAATGATAATTGCGATTTGAAAACATCAAAGGCCTTGACAGGGCAATTTTTCTTTGATCTTTTTTTATTCACAAAAGTAAAAGTGAGCTTGCTAGTCTGTAATCTACAATCTACGCTTACAGACAAGCTCATTGTTTATTTTCGGATTTTTCTTATCATTTGATGAATACATACGAGTACATTGTTAAGCCAATTTAAAAGAATAACATTTATAAATTCCATATACGGTACGTAGAAATGAATTATTTAATGTGAGTTTAACGAAAAGTAAATTACAAAAAGGATTTCATTGAAGTCATTAGTTAAAACGATTCTTTCCTCACGTTTCGTTAATAAAATGAATGTAAAATCCTCGTTTTGCTTTTTTGGCTTTTTAACATTGAAATTTTTCCATTAAAAATAAGTTTAATTTGTGGGGATTTACATAATTCATAATTCCCTTTAATCTTTTATGCTACAAGGATGGACTAACAAGAAAATTAAATAAAAAGTAAATACGTAGATTAACTCAAAATTCAAACCTCAGATTACATTTTTATCTTGTTTTTTCTTTTAATTTTAGTGTCAATTTAAAATTTTCTGTAAAATTTAAGTCCTTAAAAATTAATAATGTTCCCCCTTTTTCCATTTATAGGTTTTATTTAAACTTTTATATTTTTAACTCTCAATTCGAGAAAAATACAAGAAAATGGATTTTTAAAACCACCTGTCTAAATGTAACAAGGGTATAAATGAAACTACCTTCAGAATTTTGATTAAAATTATAAACATACAATACAGTTTCTCGAAACTCTTTAATTAGTCATTGTGTTAAACTTGTATTAAACTCGAACGGTGAATGATAATGAGGATGAGAGCAAAATTAGAAATTTGCCCAGATTCTCGATAAAAGTAAAGATAAAGTTCGAGCACGAGTAATAAAAAATAAAAAATCTTATTCATTCATGGTGGGAGGTATATAAAGAACCCAATACAAAATAGAAAAGTTTTCATATCATGTACCCAATTAAGCATAATATGCTTCTAAGACTAAAGTTTTCTTGTAGCAAATTGCTTTAAGTTTCTCTTGGAAACTGAGAAAAATACAAATGGCTTAATTTCTAAATGTTAAAAGTGTGTCTCAATTATTAAATTACAACTACTAACTATAACCAATTTTAATTTTCAAAGTCTTACATTCTTTTAATAGAACAAACCATATCTAGTTTCAGCACTCTTGAATTTATTTATGATATGTAATCTTTTTCATTGAGAATAAAATTGAAAATGTCTTTTAAATTAAAACTTTTGAAATATACTTTTGTGAGTGAAGCCTTCGAAGCTACTAGCTGCAAATGAGAAAAAATAATCCGATAACAATAAAATGTAATTTTTATAAAATATTGTGCCATTAAGTAGTATGCTCACCTTAAAAACTTGAGTAAATCCTGGTTAAAAAAGTATCGAATTGAATCAAGCATTTCCGATATTTATGTACAGATTTGGCAAATTCGGCTCGCTTGAAAAATGTCCCTATTTAAATTATGTGGCATTTCCACAAAAGGTCTGTTCTTAAATTACAAGGGTTAACTGATTTATGAACCATTTTTGCCCTTCGCATGTTTTCATCGAACGCCCCACATTAGCTTAATTACACTCCACTAAATTAATGTTGATTTCAGAGACAACTTTTGACTAACTCTAAATAAAGCTCTCAAAGTAAAGAAAACATTTCATTATAGCTGGTTGAATTGAATTGAAAGCAAGAGTTTTTGAAACGCGTTAGTCGGAAGAAACGAAATAAACGGCTGGCAATGATGAGCCCGTCATCACAGAATCTGTTGGGTTATTTACGATAAACGCGGTAAATGTTGCGTGATGAAATATCTCCCACAAAACGAAAAAGTTACCTACCAGTGTCGTCCTTTATATCATCAGGACGAAGCAAAATCCTGCTGGAAACTATTATTATCTGAATGTCCATCATCCACCTGCTGTACAATCGACTCGTCATGACTACACTTGGCTCTAGGCACCGCTGGGGTTCCAGCAGCTGTTATTACCGTTTCACACGATTGTATCAACTTCCGATTGCTGAATCGGAAGTAACCCAAAAAACGCTCCTTTGAAGATCTGCACAAATTAATTCTCAAGTTTTAATTACGCATTGAACTTTATAAAAAATATCACGACTGACCTGTTCATTTGCCAAACGATGTAGAGAATAGGTGTTGAACACGTGGGAGCAAAGGCCACCCACACAAACATTGTGTATGAAATATCAAACTTCCTGTTATTGTCATAAGTTTCAGGAAGGACCAATCGAGCGAGCCGCAGGATCATCAGTGGACACAATGACATGCCATATAATGTTACCATCGGAACCAAGTAACGTTGCGTGCGTTTCTCTTTAGCAAAATCCAACTCAGGTTCCTCAGTTTCGTATCTTATACGACCACCTTCGTGATCTCTGTAGCTATTGCGGCTGTATTGACTGGAACGATCACAATCTCCGCGACTACTTCTGAAATTAGTTTTAATTTCTCATAGATTTGAAAGCTACAGGTGTGGTTAAATTTAAGTAGACACTCCGGAAAATTGCTTCTGCTCGACATAATACAAGGAAATTTAATATTAAGTTTAACAAGAATTTTTAATAACTAAAGAGCTTCCACGCAAATCACGAAAACTTTAAAGATTTCATAAGGAAATTAACTAAAGAAGTAACGTCTCTAGCAGATGAAGGAGGAAATAACTTGGATGCTTAACTTATTTGCTTCTGTTCATGATTTTAATTTTAAGTTAATAAACACCAATAAATATTTTATAACATTAAATAAATTAACTTTTTTCTTATTTAAATTTAACCTTTGTGTTGTAATGTCCTGTGAATATATTTATTTCAGATTATAAAAATGGTGCATGCGCCAACTAAATCCGCATTTTTTTATCAACCATTCGACTCCAACTCGTAATTGATGCAGATTTGAATTAGCCAGAATAACAGAGTTCTTGTTAAGATTTTCTTTTCTAAACCCTAGTTTTGCTTGTAACAACACAGAGATTTAATTGTTTCATGCATATTTATCCGCGCGATTCCTCTTTTGCATTAGCGAATAAGTAACAAAGACAAAAACTTAATTTAAATTAAACTGTCTTAACGAAGCAACTTTATGCTTCAATTATTACAAATCAGTTGTAATCTAATTTGTGTTGCCAGCAAAATCTTTCATTGGGAAATAAAACGTCACTCAAATCTTTAATTTTTCAAGACTACAATATGAATGTTTTTATTTTTATAGATTAACGGCTATGCCCTCTAATGTTTACGTGTCGCCTTCAACAAGCTTTCACGAACTAAACGTTTCTTTTTTTTAATAAAAGTTCGCAATTCCACCAGATTTTCGCGCCATTATAGGGTAGTTATGATAGGGGTGATTTTAGTACCGCTGATAAGAGTGGCTTTTCCACAGTTCAAATGGCTGCAATAATGAAAAACTCGCGTTCACGTTCTTATCGCGGTGTGAATTGCGGGAAAACCTGCCGTTTGCTCTTTTGAAAATAATTTAGTCAAACTAGCGTGTTGTGATCGATTTCTATTTTCATCGAATTTCCAATATTATTCTCTCGAGTCTATTAAATAAAGGCGTCAACATGAACATCCTGAAAGCAAATTTAGTTAGGCTTACCGGAAATCTGTAGTAGTAGAGTGCGAATCCGTCCTAGAACGGCCTTCTCTGCTCCGGGTTTCGAATTTTATCTCTGTCAGAGATCCCTGTTGACTCTGCAGTTCCTGCGATACTCTTATGTATAAGTAAGAAATAGTGGCGAGCGGAGCGGCATACCTAAAATGCACATATTTTATCATATTTAGAAGGAAAGTCGTGTACATATAGCAATAAACCTAATCGTATTGCATCAAATATGCGTCGGCACGTCATATTTTACACTTTTCACAAGTTACAAAGTGGATACGAACTTCCGCGTCCATTCTCAGACGAATCATTGAACCAGATAGTGTATTCTAAAGATTTACTCTTTTTGCATATATAAGTAAACATTATCTTAAAACTTTTAATTGGTTCTCGCGGAGTGAGAAGTTTCGCAAAATTTATTTATCATGATTCATGTTGTTCAGGTGAACACGTGACTCATAGCCTCAAAAAAATCAAACTTTGAAGACAAATGGACAATAAATTGGTCTAGTAATAATTTATATGCATGTCCACAAAGCTCGTTGGACCAAAACGAGAGCTCTTGGTTTTTGCAGAGTAAACAAAAGAGAATTATTGATTATCTCTGCACGAACGGACAACCTTGTTTCGGAAAGATGGACAATGGGCACGTGTTGTGATAAAAGATTTTTGTATGGCAATGACATATTTTTTTAACTCAGGCAAATATGAGAAGAAACGATTCTGTAAATGTAATAATTATATTAAGGTCGTTTAAAATCCATAAATATGTATATATTGTACATTGATTTTTGTATAAAAACAAAAACAAAAAAAGTTACATTGCAAAAAAATTGACTTTAGATACAATTTTTTTTTCTGTAATTTTTTATAATTCTCACAATTGCTAGCAAGGACAAACGTTTATTCCTTTTTATTGTGAATCCTCTTTAATACTGGATTCCTATAAAATCTTTGAAACAAAAAATATCAATCTCCTTAAAGTAAATATATCAAAAGTACAATAGTTGGTAGTTGTATGTATAGTTTTAGAAAGTTTTTTATTGTTTCAGCCTACCTACTTTACTAAGTATTGAATCTGTGACTATGTACTAAATTTGTCTTATATTTTGTTGTGACATTAGGTTACTGGAAAAGTGTTACTAGTAGGTATGTAGAGCTATTATTCAAAAATGTAAAATGTAAATGGCAAAAGCCCTGGAACTGTCCGATAAGAGCCTGCAAAATGAATTTTGTGGTAAAAAGCGAGATTTTAATAATGCACGTATTTACCAAACGAAGCGGTGACAATATTTTACGACAAAACTCCCAATATTCATTAATTTAATAGTTTTCGAATAGTGCGTACAGACGTATTATTTACTCTCATATTTCAATAAAAGTGTTCAATATCAGTCCACGTTGTCACATTTACAGGCTTATTCAATCACTGTGATTTATAGGACAAGCAATTGAACAGTTTTCGAACACAAAGTGAATAAAAAGCACCGACTATGTAGATACGGCAAGAGATTCAATTATCCGGAACTATAGTTCGAAACATGACAATAATTCGTTAGAGAGCAATTTATCACATTTAGTCCTGTCCAATGAATCAGTATCGCATTTCAATTAATAGCTTTACACTTGACTAAATTCACAAGAAGAAGCAAAATAAATAACCGGAACTGAAGGTGCGAACTTTCCGGGAATAAATAGCTCTAAGAGAAAAACAATTCGATCTGTCACAGAATCGTCTATTTTGTCTTCTTGGGTCGTTGAATAAGAAGAGACACGGATCATAAAACCCACAGAGCCTTTGAAAAGCTATTTTAAAACGTTAGAGCTTTGAATCTTCCCGAAATCAGTCTGCAAGTTTCTTAGCACGCGTAACTTTCAGCACATTTATCTTAAACACAGTTTGTCTTCACAACGAGGTGTCGATATTTTAAAAGTAATTTTATGGAAGTTCAAATTCTTGCCATTAAGTGTGATTAACTATAAAAGCAGTTTTATGAGAGTGCATCTCCAGAAATTTGTTCAAAAATATGAAATTAATAGATGATGCATAATTGAATGAGTCAGCTATTAA
Organism: Gnatocerus cornutus; assembly: GCA_029298725.1. Classification (NCBI taxonomy): domain Eukaryota; kingdom Metazoa; phylum Arthropoda; class Insecta; order Coleoptera; family Tenebrionidae; genus Gnatocerus; species Gnatocerus cornutus. Next base: position 6,874,619 of record CM055514.1, read on the forward strand.
GATAAAAGCTTTTAGTGAGAGAATGACTTCCATATTCCTGATTTAATACTGTGTCGTTACAAAAATCCTGATAACTAATAGCTAATAACGTAATTTTCGACTCACTTACATAATTAAGACAATCCATCGCATGTACTCTTGCATGTCGTCGGCCAAGTTAATAAGACAGATTCCCGCTCCTTCCAATGAAGGAACGTATTTCTGAAACCCAAAAAGCCTTGTTAATGTCATTATTATACAATTTTTAACAATCAATAGACGACTTCATAAAAGATATTTATTGGTATTTATATGGTCCAATTAACTGCACTCTGCGTGGCTACACACGCATGTTTCCCAGTCTGAGGTTTAATCCTTCACACGCTCATTTTATGGCAGTTATATTAGCCTTCAAGAGCAACTTTGTGTAGTAAACAAAATTATAACGGCAATATTATCCTGCTAAATTTAGCGGTTTAAGACACCTGACGCCAAGTAGCCGGGATAAGTAAAAGTGCCCCAACTTAACAAAACTACATACAACACGTGCTGTTATTATAGTTTCGACTTAATTTCATAATTTTGGATCCTCCCTATAATGGTTTCAATGAAATGTTTTTTGTAGTGGCAATTAAGATGAATTTAGTGCTACCGTAATTGCCCCTGCAATGAAAACTGCAGTAATTAAACAGTAATTAAACGAAAAGCTGCAGGTGGAAAAAGACGTGTGATGTTAGAAAAAATGGGAATTAAATAAAAGTTTGCCAAAAATGGAACCGACGCTCATAAAAAGTTCATTTTCCATTATAATCACATTAGAGTTTTGTTTTAATTCTATAATGCGGCTTAAAAGCATATTTTATTATTTATTATCTTGAAATGAAATTTTTGTGAGTTGTAACAGTGTGAAAAACGGTGAAAATCTGTAAAAGGCATATAAGTATTCAACAGAGACTAGCAGTATGCAATATCGTCAATCTTCTAGAAATATTGTTCAAGTCATTCCTTTATGAAACAATAAATCACATTTCATTTTTTAAGCTCAATAATAAATTTATGGGACATGAAATTCAATTGGTCGCAGATTTTGAACAATTTGATATTGAAAAATGTTTTTGCAATTTGAATTTAAAACGTACATACCTGTAAAATAATTACAGAAGTTTGATACCTAATATTTGTGTTGCTACATCATTTAATCAAATAAAAGCATAATATTATTTACATCCAAATTAATGATGTATGCAGCTGTGATAAATACGTAAAAGCTTTAGGAAATTATTGTACAAATTAACTGGACGGCGCTTATGGGTGTTCAAATGAAAAAGTCATCAAGTTGGCGTTTCATTTTTGATAGAAGAGACGCTGCTAAAAACGCATGTGTAGCATTAACCCATGCTATGACATCTGTCAGGAAGAATTTTTTGATTTGGTGTGGCGTCAGGTCGTCGATTTTCGTGTGTTGTACTTGTTTTGCCAAACTTCTCTTTGATTCAACGCCAACAGAAGAAGAAATTTTATTAAACTAGTTTGTGTTTGCGAATTATTGATCAATATCAAAAGTGTAAAAAATGTAAAATAAACATTTTTGTACAATCATACATCAAATGGAAACTTTGATCAATCTAAAATAAATTTAAACAATTTATGAGATGCAAAAATGTATTGTGCATATTCATATTAAAAACTCCTGTATAAACCTGTAATAATTAAAAATTAATAATAAATAAAAGTGTTTAAAATTAAATTAGTTATAAAATTAGGTATAAAACATTTTAGTATTAAAATAAACCTAGAATTGAATTTTCATGGTATGTAGGAAAGACCGGTGTCAATTGTAACAAAATTAATATCTATTCATAACAAGCTTAATTAGCTTATTAAAATTTTGAATTAATTGCAATCATAAACTGAAAATCTTAACAGACACAATTCTGAAGTCTTCATGGCTTTTAGTATTTTGACTACAGTTCAATTTCTAGATGATTTTAACTAACTACTGTCACTATTGTCATCACAAATGACAATAAAAACTGCGCCTATGATTTAAAGTTAAAATTACGCTAGACAATTTTGCCGTACACATTTAGTTGTCGTCAATAGTAACATACAGCCGCGGACACAAAATCTTAGACGTAATTTTTCTGAAATTTCAAAAATTTGAGTGCAGTCTGTGCAATACTGTCCTTCTCATTACTGACGTTTAAAACATCAAAGCATTGACAAGTTGTCAATTAACAATTATCATGACTAAAATGTTTAAAGCTGATACAATTAGAATAGTCTTTGTAATACAGAGCGGTACGATATACAGTCAGGACGTTGGTTTTATAAAATGTGCAGAAACAATGGAGAAAATGATTTTTACTTTGCAATATTTCCTGCTTGGTTATTTTCCCCAGTTAAGTGAAAGTAATGTAAATTTATTCGATGTTTAGAAATTTCATTTTAACACACATGGTAGGTATGTAAGAGCATGCGTGCAACTCCATAGTAATAAGGTAGATAATGTATCCAAACTTTTTTTCTAAATAAGGTTTAAATTTTCAGAAAGATGCCGTTGAAATAGGCTTTGTTACAATTGACACCGGTCTTCCCTACTTCTGTTCACCGTGCGATTATATCTTTATTTCTAAAATATTCTGATATCTTCCCTGATAAAACTTCCAGTTATTGCATTCTGCACACCCCATATTCAGTAAAAAACACGTAATAAACCTGTCAACGTCTACACTTGACAATCTTCATATTCTCCGTCGAAGTAAAATATCGTAAATATTTAGGAGAACGTGGGAATGAAATTTCCTCAATTTTGTATTGCCACCACGGAAAACTCGAACCGTAAATTTGTCACCGGCTTAAACTTGTCGGATTAATTGAAAATGATAAAATTCCAATTTTTCAGCAGCACGCTTGAAATTTGTCTCAAAATGTAGAATTTGTATAAGCCCTCTGTTATTTTTTTTCCACAGCGTAATTAAAATGCTTTCGTAGAGCTTTCACTCTAATTATGCAAATTAAATCATATTAGCAAATCGGGCAATGAACGCAACATGCACGACAAGGTTTTGCTTAGTAAGTAACTGTTTAAAAAATATTTAGCATTTAAATAGCTTTTTTGGCTTATTTCATTTTGGGTAGCTTAGATGGAGATGACGCAAGTCTTATAAATCAAAAAATAAACAGACTATCTTTTCAAGGCAGTCCATTAAATTAAATTAAACAGTTGCGAAGACATTATTTAGATTCAAAGGCAACGAACGCGTTGAAGCTGGATTCTCACAATCCAAATTAATCATTTCTTTTTCTTTGAGATTTTGTAGAGAAAAGTTCCATTCAACTGTAGCAACGGCTGTGATCATTGAAAAAATGCCTGCAGACTTTTAAGCAGTAAAAAAATATATAAATCAGACTCGTACCTTCTCTAAGTTGAAGAGGTAATTTTAGCTTATCTTAAATTTGCTTTTTATTATTAGCAATCGAATATGAAAATAACAATACGTACCAATTTTCATTATTATGCTAACAGTGTCTCTGCAATTGTTATTATAACTTTATTGAACTTTGCGGCGAACATTCTGATGGGAATGAATACTATACAATTTTAATTAAACTCGCTTTATTCCTTTTACCTGATACTAACTAGTCTCAGGTTGTCATCTTACGCATCCTTCCCAAATGTCTTACTATTTAAGGCTCTTTGTAACTGGAAACCATCCTGAGGACAAATAAAGGTAGGCGTGTTGTGGGCTTCTACTAGGCTCATATTTCCAACGTACAAACTGTATTAAGGTTAATAAGTCGAACACATAAATTACTATGGTTGTGTGAACACACTAAGGAAAGTAATAAAATTATGAAATTTGGAAACGATCTTACCATGCAGTGTAATAAATAGCAAAATTACTATGAAATATTGTTGAAAGCAAAGTTACCGCGTAATCCTACGTACTTCGTAGAATTTGGAATAAATCAGCTCCAAGGGTTTGTCATCAGATAATCGTTCTTAAAGTTTGACAAATGTGATTTCTATAGATTAGAGGAGATACTAGAGTATTATTTGTGATTATCTGGAAACTGAGTTCTGGGTAACAATAGATTATGTTGGAACTCCCTTACAACAAAGTTTATTTAAACTTGCAAGAATCTGGTTTACCTTTTAACTATCCTTCCTATGTAATTCACGCCGTTGGATATTTGTGCAGGCAACGATAAAGTATGCTTTAGGTTTCAGCTAATGATGACTCCAAACACTGAGCTTCCAACGAAATTATTGCTCATCTGTAAAGCAACGACATTATCCAGTGCCAACATTACACAAAAATTTTGATTTTCTCCCTCGAAATATGTTTTATTTTCTCGTCGTGTTTCACAACGTAGTTTATCAATTCGTAATATCTGTACGTTAAACTCGAAACCTGTGTAACCCGGAAATTTTTTCTAATTAGTTGAGTCTGCATTTCTGCATGAAAAAGGTTTATTTGGGGATGCACACGTTTCCAACAAAAACCCAGTAAATATAAAATTCAGTACGTGCTAAACTACCCAGAGAAAAACGTGGTTTGTATTTCGGTACAAAACAAAATTTGTTAGTAAAAATATTTTAATGATAAAAACGTGTAAGTTAAAGTACAAAAGAAAAAATATAAAATCTATAAGTATACAAAATATCGCTCGGCGAATCCACCAATTTAGCTTGCAACTGGGCAGACAAAGCTTTTTCAATTCTTTTATCAAACTCATTATAGATTCTATTTATATTTAGCCTTTCTTCTTTACAAATCTCCTCTTTGTTTCTAAACATCAAGATATTAAATTAGCCTTAGAGAGTGAAATACTTTGATCTGAGTCGTAAACTTTTATTAAACAAAATCGTACCTGATAATCTCGTCATCATTTAGAATTAAAAGCGTAGTTAAGTTTATAAATTTTCTGACACGATTTGTGTTTTTTAACAATATGTGCAACAATAATAATTGACATAACGTGTTCGATCTAGGAAATACTATGTGACTAATCTGATCAATAATAATTAGCCTCAGCATTTCTAGCAGTGCATGTCTTTGAAGTGCTGGAAACCAAGCCTGTTACAGCATTCCTTGTTTACTTGGTAGGAATGTATATTTAACCACATTTGACATACCTGTCATGCTACAAACTAAGTAAATTTCAATCAACTTTATAACAAGCAGCTAAACAACGCAATACTATAGTATTTTGTATTTATAAAGTTTGTTAATTTGAATTAAACATACAACAAAGAATAAAAGACAAAAACATAGAAAACATCAATACATGCGGTTTCATTAAAATAAATTAAATTGCATTTCATTCAATTAGCATTTAGCTGAAAAATAAAGGACTTTGCTAGTTCATAAACTTTAATGAGTGAAATGTACTCTCTTACAACACCTCTACATTCATATAGCGCAGCGTTTAATGCCTCATCAATTAATGACTCGAAATATCAGCACAGGTGGAATCGTATCGGCTCAGGTGCAATCGAATCAAACATATTTTAATTGTCGAGATTGTCGAAGCAAAAATAGAATTTGTGGAGTGCAATAGCATACAATTCTAAAGAGACGTACGTTTACTTTCAAATTTTTTTCTTGGAGGTACATATTTACAAACCTTAAAATTTAATTTTAAATAAACAAAAAATTGCAAGAATCTAAGCAAATTAAATAGATAAATTTATATTACTTAATAAAAATGGTGGATGCGCCGGGCCAAAAAGCTACACAATATTGAACTCAGCATTGCATAATAGTACAAACTGTAAACTTTAATCAAAAGAATCAAAGCGGATTTGGATTGAATGTGTGCCATAAATATTTGTTCAAGCGTTTAGCTCAGATATGGAAATGTTCCGTTTACAAAATAAGATAACAATAGTCAGAAATTAACAGAGCAGAGTTGATTAAAGGAGAATATAATCGCTATTTTACATTATTTATCTTGTAGCAAAGCAAATTTATTTGTACAAATAAACATAAAAACGGAATATGCTTTATTCTAAAATGTAAATAAAAAAACGTAGAAAGTAGAGACATAAAACTTATTTAATATTCTTTCTGAAATGTGGTCGGAATAATTTTCGTTTATCTTTTGTTCATTTAAATATTGTGAAAAATGGTCTGCAAGCTCGTTTTACATGAACAGGACAAAACCGTAATTTACCTCTTCAAAGAACTTAGAATAGAGAATAAAGCCGTCTAGTCATGAATAAGAATAAAGTTTTATAAGACAAGTAATAAAACTTTGGCGGTGTGTAAACTGCACTTCAAACGTTAAAAATGTAACAAAAGATTCTTTAAGATTTAGAAAGATTATTTCATCATAAGTAAGCTACACAAATGGAGACTGACGATATGTTAAACCTATAAGTTTTGTACCAAACCTAAAATGCCTCTAGATTCGACAATGCTGACATTTTCATCCGTCGTCGACTTTAATTGACGTTGAAACCACGTTTAACACAGTTAATGCAATTTAGCTAAAAACGCACTTCCTTCTTCTTTGTTTCGTCGAATTATTTTCCATTTAATCCTGTTCAAATATCAGTTAAATGAAAGCTTTGTAAATATAAGATGATCAATTTAATTTATAGATTCAACGCAAAGTCTCTGAAATCGTAAATTAGTTTCTTTCGCGAGAGAAATCTTCGTGCTTCCCCTCTTTCTTCCGATTACTTTAAAATTTGCTCTACCTTTCGTGGTAACTTCGGTCCTTTATCAGGCGTTTTAGTGTAAAACGTAACGTTCTGCCTAAGTGCGTCTTCCTGGCCGCAGAATATATTTAAAATACCTGTGGTGAATTTTATGTGGCCTTCACGGTACGTTTAACTTGACACGTATTTGCTAAAGACGAATTATGGTATCTTTCCGGTAGTTTCTAGATAAGTTTATTTCAGTACGGCCTTGCCAGATCGTATTTTTAAAAGTCAATTACGCAGCTAGAGAGGAAACTCTGGATTATCAATCAATCGATCCTTCCAGTCTACAGATCAACCTAAGTGGCTATTCATAAGAATTGCGGTTTTAATATGTCTTGTTTGACGTTTATATTAAATGTTAACCGAAACAAAGATTAATATGGTCGAATAGTGCTTTTGGCAACGGATCGATAGCTGCCTTCACTAGTCAAGCGTGTGTTCATGAATTTCTTTTCCGATGTGAACATTTGAGAAATTTACCGTTATGAGCGTCAACAATCGGAAACAGGTGAATTATGTGGGTGACACATGTCGATTCCAGTTTCCGGTTCAAAGAAAAAATAGATCGAAAGTGTTAGAATAACATTACGAAGCAATACATGTTTAAAATTAACCTTTTCTGCCTCAAAAAGGTTAATTATAAAATAACTCATCTATATTCAGAAAGCCATAAATAGATAAAGGTGACGCGCTAAAAAAACGGAGAAATACGTGAAAAGTTAAAGAGAAATTTAGAGCGCAAACTTACGGGGTAAAAATATAATTTATTACTCTATAAACTGTGCATTAAAAACACAATGTGTTTACATACCCGTTTACCCTAAAGTTTGTTTATATTTAAGATGAAATTAACATTTATACGACGCAACTGTTATAATTTATTATAACAAAATTTGTCCCATTATTCAAAGCCCTTAAAGTTGCGGTATCACATGAGCTAACGTATATTTATTAAAATAAATAACGGCAAATATTTTCCTTCTAAGACACGAAATAAAGATGTCAAGAAGATTTCTTGTAATGTGGAAAGACTACGCTTTACTGCATTTTATATTTCCCGAGGCGTGTCATTTCTTGTAACACTGCCTAATAAAAAAATCCCAGATTCACAAGGTGTTTCAGAAAACCAAAATTACCTTTCTATTATATTATTCAAACCAATAATAGTATTTCAATATGAGCAAACTTTCCTCGGTTATGGACTATGGAGCTCTAAAATTCGTACTGCACTAGTGGAGAGCTGCAACATTTCCATTTAAATTTTATGTGTATCTACTTAATAATGTTTAAGCTTCAAACATCAATTTTTGCTCAAAAAAGGGTCTCATCTTTATACATCAGTGACCCAGACCACTAGAACATTCATGGCCACTGCAAACAATGGATTTTCAATATACAGACGGTGCAAACTCCAACCTTATCCATAAATTACAAATTGAGTTTCACAACCAGAAGCTCTTTTAAAATTATGTTTTGTGAAGAGACGATCCCGTTTTAAAAATATGGCACTTGTTAGTTTGTCAAGTTATGAAATTTCAAAACTGATCAAATTTATCGGCACATAAATTTACGTTCAAGTGGGACTAACAACAAAATTTGAAGCTATTTCTTTGGTTGGATGCTAGTCAAATACTTTGTTTAATTGGGCCTCTAGGCAATTGAAACATTTTTTAGAAAACGGAATCAAATATAAATAAGTAAGATTTCTTCTCATTATTGGGACAAAAGATCAGATAATCGGGACAGAAGATAAAATGCAATTGAGTTTTTTCTAATCTTCGGTTTACAGGAACCTTCGGATTGCTCCAGTTAAACGCAATCGACTGTATTGTTAATTTTTTGTGCCAAATTTAAACATTTCTGACGCGCGATGCTCAAATTATCAAGCAATTTTCTTCCAACTTGATAATGCGTTTCGCCCTCGTTATTAACAAAAGTTTCATTCAAATCACGCAAATGTAGCAAGAAATGTCTTGAAATTAATAAATTACGTCGGGTCTAACAATACAGCAGCTTTCGCTTCTGAATCAAACTCTTTCTTTAATATTCTCCCTTCTAAACCTTTTGCGGATGGGAGCAACAAAAACTTGAAAAAGATTAACAGGATTTTGTTAATTCTATCGGCACAGTATTACAAAATAAATAATAAATATATAAAGCTCTTAAAAGCTTAGATTCTTATCAGGATTTAAGTCTAAATTAATGCGCTTATTTAATTAAATATTTTCACTTACTTAATCTAATGCCGACAATACTGGTGATACTTTTGTAATTTTTAAGCCTTAGATGCTGTCTAAAGTTCAGGCCATACACTCTTTAAAAACAGTGGTGACAAGTCGCGACGTGAGAATTATAAGGTTCTAAGTGATTTTGATAAAAATTCAAATTGTTTGTTTTACGATTTTTTTAAACACTTTCTATAAAAAAAAAAGTATAAAAATGAACTAATTTATTATTTTAACATGCCAAAATGATATTAATAAATCCTATAATTTTTTTAAATAAATACTTAATAAATTAAGGACATATCACTGATAACGTAAACAGATCAATTTATTGCAATGTTAGTTAGAACCTTATACATAGTTCTCAGGTCGCGAAGTAATAGAACGAGATTAGCGCCACAAATTTCGGGAATGCCAATTTTTCAAGTTTAAGAATCAGGTTAAGTTATGCGAAAAAGCACTTAATTTTTGCTCAAATTTATTGCTTATTTAATTTTAAAACCAAGCCGGTTTTTTACAGAGATAAAAGCTGATTAAAAAATTAATTACTTTGTTTAATTAGCTTTATAGATGTGCTGTTTTATCCTTAAATTCCGCGGAAAACTATAATTCATTCCCATGATCAAAATTTGTTTCTCAGAAATGATTATGTACATAAAACCTAATTAGAATTATGTAGAAATTAACGTTTTGTCCGAGAAGAATGCCTATTTAGAACCAAACCCAATTTTCTCTCCTCATTCAAAACTTTATCTCTACTTTATAATTGAAACGAATACATGCAATATCATCAATTTTTCCGATATGTCGCTGCTGAAATTAAAAAATAATTTGATCATTGCAGCGACCACCATTGCGTTGATGCAATCTTATTTTGATTTATTTTGCAAAATTAAACGTGGGACGTCATAAATTACAATTTGCAACTAAATTTTTTATTAAATTAAGCTTCTGGCAGCAATATGAGATAATGGGTACATTCATAGTACGCTAATTCTACACATACAGGGTTATTATGAAATAGTAGCGAAAAAAAAATCATGGCTTTACGGAAGTATGTAAAAGACGTTTTCGGTAATTTTTATTAATTTTAAGGTAAAGGTAAAAATTCAAAAATCCGAACCTTACTCGACGCCGTTGATATGCACAAAATAATCTCAACAACAACGCAGAGCATTTTGTTCGTTAATAATGTACCTATGCATAGTAACCATAATAATCATTAGCGTAGCATGAAAATTGGAATCAATTTCTTTTATTTTTTTCTTAAAACTGAGATTAATAAAAGAGATAAAACTAATTAATTTAAAAAACGAAACCTACCAACTTCTTTCATTTACAATAAGCTGTACTGAATGTTTTTTTCCGCCTCTATTTCAAAGTCACCCTGTATATGTCAAAGCTACAGTTAAAGTTCTTAGGTATATGTGCACGTGTCTATGCATTTCAATTAAGTAATCGCACTAGTAGAAATACATCACATTAATAGTCTCGAAGCCCTTTTATACTGTTCAAGCCATTCTATTAGTTGTGTTAATTAGTGGTAAAAGCATTGCTGATTTCATCTCTGATTGCATGATGTTCTGATTGCAACTATTTCAAATATATCAATTTTGTAAAAAAAGTAAATCTAACAAAGTCAGCCAAAGTGAACTAATACCCTAAAGTCGAATAAATTCTAGTTACGTTCAAATTTTATTAATTCCACTAAACATTCCGTTTTTAGATTCCCGGTTTTGATATGTACATACATATTTCACCATACGAAAACACAAACTATAAAGTGAGTTTCATCAACTCCTTTAGTTTGGACTTCTATCCTTCCAGGATAAAGTTTAGGCCAAGTTGAAAAAATATTTGCACTTTCAGGTTGCAACTATTGATTTTTTAAGAGGTCAGTCAGATCAACATTCCCCACCTATATAACATTCCTGCCCGTAATCGATTCTAGATGACACTAGTCTGGAAGTGGAGTCTGTTTGTGTCTCTGCAGCTGTATTTCTTATTATTAAAATCAGTCCTATTTTGTTCAATTTGTTTAATGTTGAATATTAAAATTCACTGGAAAAGAATTATAAACGCAAAAACAGAATTCTCCGTTATTTTCTATTACAAGCTGTAGCTGTTCTCTTTTTCATAATGAATTTATTAGTAATACATAATATAGTGGCATCAGTTTTAATTACGGATTTCTAAATAGGAAATATTGGTCTAAATATAGTAAATAGTTAATATTAGTTGCAAAACCTAAAACGCACTGTCCGATATTTAACGTTAATTATAAACGCATTTAAAGCTTTGAAGCTTTAAAAGTTACACGTAAACCTAAAGTGACAAACACGAATGAAATTAGTTCTGGGAATTACTATTACTTGTTGCCTGTAATCTATCAGTGTAAAATTCAAAACTATAACTTGACTACACAACAATATAGGATTACAGCAGGCCATTTCCTGCTTTAACATAATTTAATTATAAATTCAAAGCTTCAACATGGCTACTGCGCATCATAAAGTGAAGAGTTGTCGCCTTTCTGAAAAATCTACCAATCGAATCGTTACAATAAAACAAATTCATCTTGAAAAAACACTTTATTTGTCACTGTAAAAAGAGATCCAATATTCTCAGTGGCATTACTTACCCCTAAGTCGATGTAAATGATGTAAATAGGGTACGGCAGTACCAAACATACCGATGCCAACCAAGTGCCAACGACGCAGACAAAGGCTGGGAAACGTGCTTTAGTTGGATGCCTCACAAAACGCAGTCTATCCCATGCCATAAGAAGGAACGTTAAAGTCGTTGTATGCATTGGAATGTCCTGAAAGAAAGTATCAAATTAAACATCAATTCTCAGGTTAAAGAACTAAATTTTAGTCGATGGTTCAATCAGCTGGAACGTGACCTCTAACTAGACTATTATATCGACGTGCGTTTTAAATAATAAAACAGCGAGATGTACAAAAGAATTATTGATGAAGATTTTGCTCCATTAAAAATGTATTAACTCAATCTATTTTTTGCGTTTTGCAGGCGCTCTAGTATAGTAAGTCCTTCGACAATGCATCCCATTGTGCAGACCAACTTTTCGTATTATTCCAAACAACGGAAAAAGCGGGATCATTACTAATTAAATGTATGAATTCTGGGTTTTCATCATCATAAAACAAAACAATCAAATAGTGAAATAAGCTTAACTGTTTACATTTGCTGTTTGTGTAGAATATGTATACACTATTCGAATACACAAACTTTAACTAAGAATCGTTCACACATCCTGCGATAACACGAGCAGATTTTGATCAAGGAATCTAAAGATTCCACGAAATCCGGAATTGCTTCGTTTGATAAATACACTTCCTGGACGTAGAGAAAAGCTGAAATCACACGGAAATTGCAAAATTCCTCACCTATTTTTTAGTAAGATTTTAAAATCTCTCTTGCCCAACTATAGCAGTTGATTGGCGTTAAACGATAATCCAATTAATTTCAATTTAAAATAATTAGCCTAAAATCAATGTTATGTGGATAAAATCGCAGCTACTCGATATTTTCATAGGGAATAATAAGATAATAACATTACAAGGCTACAGAAGTGAGGTTGTCAAGTTTAACTTATTTATGCTCCTATTTATGAACCTTTCTAATTAACGTAGTATGTTCTCCCTGCTTCGGAGATACAGTGAAATGTGATATACTCACTCTTTCGAAGAAAATTAAACCTTCTTTCGCGAAACTGTAAATTAATTAGATAAAGAAACAACATACTCCTTAATAAGCTTGCAATAATAACAATTTCAGTTTATTTCAGCTTAAATACCGATCAAACTAGCAAATATGCACGTATTTTACCCGGCGCACCCACCAAAATTAATAAATGTAACAAAATTTTGTTCGTTTTGTGAATTTCTGGTTCAATTCATCGCCTGCATTTCTAATATTTAGCAATAAATGATTTGCCACATGAAATGAAACAAATATTCATTTTTGTAAATTTACAGTTCAGTCCGTTGTCATTATTATGTGAAATATTTCAAACAATGAGAAAACGTATTCAAAAAATAAACGTAGATGGCAAATATAGAAAAAACATCGTAAACGTGGTAACAATTTTACTTGAATTTTAGCAAGAGGGCATATATTATATTAAACTTGACAATTAATATATTAGAGTTATGTTGCTTCAAAAGTGTACGGATAGAAACTTTTAATTTAATTTGCTAATCTAGAATTATGATACACAAGATTTATAAGAAATTATATAAATTATATAATAATTCGAAATAAAAAAAAATAGTTGGCTCGCACCTGAATAGACAAATTTTCTCGTATTTAATTTGTCTACAAAAAAGCAACGATGTGTTAAATTTACTATTTACTAAATAAATCTAATAAAATATACATCGCTACGTAAATCTCCACTCGTTTAAAAAGTAAGTAGAAAGATCCGTAACTTATGAAGCCGATTAAGGTGTACATTTTATCATTGCAAGCAATTGAGAAGCACGTTTGTTGGACTTAGTAAAACGTTTGTTCAAAGTATAGAAAACAACCCTCTAATAATTGTAACGTTTATTAAATAACTTTGTATAAAACGTTCTTTAAAAATTAACATAACACCTAAAAATTTTGGTGTTACTTATAAGCTTTAAGCTACCATGTTAATGAAGTCACTTCATGAACAATATTTATATGAAAATAGTTCCCAAGATTAATGAATCCAGCCATCGCTGAGCAAATTACGCCACTGACTTTAATTAAAACTTCATCGTCTTAAAAAATCTGAAACATCCAACCTCATTTACCTAAATCTGAATTTTACCCGAAATATTAATGCAAAGCCTCTGTCTTAAGCCGTAAAAAATTGGAGTTCACTTATTAAATCAGAATCCGTCGTCAACATAACTATTACGTAATGAATAATGATGGCTTTTCCAAAGAAAATTCATCAATCTGCAAATAAGTTTAAGTGTCATCTCCAGTTTATGAAACCGAATAAAAGCTCAGGTAGACTCTCACCAGATACTTCAATTTACAAAGGCATTTATATTAAATTCTCTTTAGAAGTGCTCGTTTAAAAACGGTTTATCTTTTAGACATATCGGAATTCTTAACAAAACATTGTACGGAACGGATTATTAGCACTTATATTGTATTCGCCAATTTGTGTCATGCTTAAAGTCCGAGATATAAAGAAAAAATATAATCAAATAAGAATTACGGAAGGAAATATCTACGCTCGTAAAAAGTAAATGTTTGAAAAATATGAAAAGGTACATTTGTATGAAAAATATATCCATTAGACTCCAAACTGTACACACTTGAAAAATTCAAAAGAATAAATAATGACCTCAGAGTAATCGATTACTCATACTACTTCACTGACAAATATTTCGACATGAAGTATACAAATCTCCAATTTAAAATCAAATCAAACTCAAGGTTACTGTTTTTGTGCCGTTTATTAACTCTAGCAAGTTGCAAAATTAGTTGGCAGAAAATAGCTACATTAAAATAAAAATTCACTTGTGGTTATGGATATTTCTCAGTGGGTATTACTTTGACTAATGTCTTTGATAAATACATCCATGCCTAAAGCCACTAGCTCCTTTAGACAAAGGAATAATTAGCTGTTAAGAGCGGTACTACAATAAAGAAGCATCTGATTGTAAGAGAACGTGCAAAACCATTACCTAGTTCAAAGTGCCTCTTTTAAAACGCAAATCAACCCAAAATGCGAAATAAAATTACTCCTTTCATTAAAAATTAATTAGACAACAGTTTGACAAGGATTCATAGTTTACGAAGACGAAGATAATTAAAAATTGTTTGAACACTTAATTTACGTACAGGGTGTAATGAAGACAACGCACAATGCAAAGAGAGAATCCTTCTCTTTGACATATGATGCAGTCTAATTGTTTACATCAGAGGTTTCATTCCCGTACTAAAAGGGTGTAATAGTAATTAGGAGAAGGATGTGTATAAATTCATATAACTATTTGATCTAATTGTATATTACAAATAAGCTTGGAAAAGCCATCAAATAAAATTGTTTCAAATTTAATTAATAAGTAGTTACCAAATTTAGTGTCCTACACCTTTATTGACATGAAAACGATGAAGCAAACCGACCGCATCTTTTTATCTGCCGTAGTTCCGGAGATATGGAGTAACAAAAATTCCGGCCTAAGTGTCGATCGAAATACTTTAAAAAAATTGAATTTAGATAATTCATTAAAAGCGTAATCTAAACTGCATTGATTTCAATGTAAGACCTTGCTCAAACTCTCAAACTCATTACATTATAATTGTTTAATGAAAGTTCTAACTATGCTTTCACATAATGAAGTTTTCAAGCACTTTCACAAGTGACAAATTATTGAGTTTGTAAATTATATTGTAACATAGTTATACAGTTTAGCTATTAGCAATTAGCATGCATTCATGATGTAGAAAATTGACACCCATTGAAACGAAAAATTAGAGTGGCTACGTGAGTTGTAACTGGGAAACGCGATTATATTGCTTTAGCGAATAAACAATTTTTATATTTAATGAGTTGGTGGATAGTCGCAATGCAAACATGAATTAGTTGGGTTAAATTTAATGCGAAATGAAAGACTAACTGGAAAAAGGCGTCAAGAGCTCACAATCACAACTTTCACGAACTTGAGAAACTCAAATTGATTGATCGAGAATTGGGTCGAAACCAGCTAACCCCTATTATACCGATTTGTTAAAGTTTACCAAACCAGAGCTAAATTCTATTTAGAGACCAAAATGATTAGTGACAATAAACAAAGATACGAGAAGTAATTGAAAACCTGAACTCAAATCCATGATGTCAACAGCATAGTTTTATTTCCTCAATAGATACTAAAATTACATTAATTATTATTTTTATCCATTCAATTACGTAACATGAACAAAACAAAAAATTAAGTTGTCAAACAAAGTTGATCATATTTACTGTTTTTACACAAAACAAACACAAGTACTTGAACTCAAAAAACAAACAATTCCGTGACATGCAAATATGTTGGTATCAATCAAACACGAACAAAATTAAATCTTTGATGTAATTTTGGTGTTTTGATCTATTAATGGAACGACTGTGTCAAATACAATATTAACAAGCAGCCACAAAATACTGATTGAAGCAGTTTTAGATTGAAACAATCTAATTGCAGGTTATTGTGTAGTATAATGCTTTATTACTGCAGGGTTTTAAAGTGAGCTTATGCTTACGAGCTTATGTAGCACCAAAACTATTCATCAAACGAAGTGTACATCGTTTCAATGAGTTTCATCCTGACTCTTTTATTGTAAATATTTATTACAAAAAACATTCTGCTACTTTGATTCAGTATTTAAAACTAATTCAAAGCAATGTACATGTGGTCGAAATACAATTGGAAAAAGTTCTTAAATCCCATTAAATTTAAGCAACGCTTACAACTGCACTCCCTTTGAATACAAGGGTTGAATATTTAATTATATTTTGTTTATTCTGAGTAGGTAGCAAATCGAACTTGTGGTACAAAAATAGATAAGAATGTGAATGAACTGTGAATTTGTAATATACTTTTTAATTAATTTCATTTCAACCTTTGCATAAAACATAATAGGAGTGAAATTATATACACACGGATTTATATTTTCAGATATAAAATGAAAGCTAATTCACTGATACTGATATTAAGAGGCATACAAGAGAGTCGAATAACCAAACATGTTAATAAAATGGAATTATTTAGTATCTAATTTTGGCTCAATGTTTGCTTTGTTATATTTTTTACAAAAAGTCAATCACAATGCTGATTTTTAATTCCTCCAAGATTTGCTGAATGTCAGACAAGAACTTGTTTTTACTATTTTCTGGACGTATTAGCAGATATTTTGTTATAACTTGTGTTTATCATTATATTTTGCGACTACTAAAAAAATGACTAATTAACTTATTTCTTTTAAATCGTGCTGATTTCTAAAAATGCTGCAGCGTAAATCGGTAAATCTTCTGCAGAAAAAATACTTACTAGTATATTTGTAATACACATATCTGCTTTAAGTAAAATATTTGATATGTTTACGAGCTATAAAGCTACTTTGAAATGCACGTAAGCATCAAATTTTATTTAGAACAGAAATAACAAAATAAATCAATTATTATAAAATATTGCCACCTACTTAACAACACATAAACCTTCAGCATTAATTTCAAATAAATGTAATCTACTAGAAATAGGAATTCCTACTTTGCCTGGATTCTGCACAATCGTGCTCGAACCGTGACCGAAATAAGCGGAATTATTGTGGAAACAATCGTTCATTTCCAATTCATCACGTTCGGTTCACAGATTTGTTTCTCGACTTTTTTACTGGAAGGAGATTCAAACTAACATTGAGCAATTAAAATTGCACATTTATGTTGTTTACAAATTCAACTTCACATTAAATTGTCACCAACTGTACAAAGTACTAATTAAGTTGTCTAAAATGTAAGACAATTAATAATTTTACTGTCAACTAGATGATTGGGTTTCACTGCATTGAAACTTAATATTCACGAGTTGAAAACATACGTTTCTATTAATTATTTCTTGCTTCTAAAGGATCTTCTAAAGGATGTTAACTTTATTTTACAGTAATGACTTTTTCAGTTAAACTTATTCAATAAAACAAAACGAATCAAATACGATTTTAATTAACTCTCGAAATACGCACTCTCGTATAACGGATCAATAGCTAATCTTTTCCAAAATTACCATACATGGACCAGATTAATTTTTTTTTGAACAAATTGTTAATTTCTGACGTAATTTTTTTCGTTAAACATTAGAAAAATGCTTCCATTTCGTAAAATAGATGTTCTCTCGGATCTCGGAGATAAAACTAATTAGACACACACTTGTACAATCCTAGAGAAAACAGATCTAAAACAAACTTAATCAGAAGTAGTTAAATTACCCGCTTTTGCGTAAACACTAATTTAAACTCAAGCTCATAATGTCAAATGGAGCTTACTTTGATTGGTTATAAATTCTGGAATAACTGAAATCTTCTAAACCACCACGAGAATATAACACAACTCTGTTCGTTTATATTTTTAGTGAAATCGCAGAAAATTACATGAAGTAAAATATCAAACAATTACCTGAGAAACCTTAGACGCACTTTTGTGAAAAATGAAGTAAAGCTTCGACAGGAACTCCTAAAAGTGCAGTTTTCCCAATACAATAAAAGCTCGTAGTTGAGGTAAATTGTAAATAAATTGCAAAGACTCTGCTAGTTTTTCTTAGATACAGTTCACTCGGTTTCAGAGAGGAAAAATCCATGAAGATCAGTGCATGTCAAACTTTTAATAAAAACACATAAATTCTGGAAAGTTTTTGCCCGAGAAAATGTCCACTGAGAATAAAAACGGCTGATAAAAGCGTAACAGGATTTCATAAATCCTAATTTAAGCATACGATTCTAAAAAGTTTATAAATACAAATAAATGTTATTGAAGCTTTCCTTAGATTCAATTATAACCGGAAACATACGTTTAAAAATATAAAAACAAATTTTGTTGTGTAAGTTGATTTTGATCATGGAATAGAAAATCACAGCTTGTCCATCACGCAAAAATGTGCAGCTACTTATGCTTTAATTACTCAATTTAACGCAATTGCATTAATTTATTCACGGACACTTATTCCATATTAAAAAACATATAATTAAGTTTTTAGCTCAAACAAAATTAAGCCCTAAAAAGCATTATTCGTCTATTCCATTACTCCGGCGCATTCACCAATTTCAAATACGGAACTAAACTTTTCTATTTAAAATTTTTACCCAAAAAACTCGAGCTAGTTGTCAAATAAACTAAAAATCAAATTTCCCTGCAGTTACAGTAAAGCCTAAATTATTAATCATAAATTACATTAAGAACTACGAACATTAAAAACTTTAAATTGACAATTTTTGTGATACGTTTTCCCGCATTTGAACGATATAACTTTTAACCCGTCGCTTTATTTGCTATTGATTGCACCAGAATTTGTTGATACAGTCCGTATTTTATCTTGAAATGGAGTAAACAAAAAGATCACACATCGGTTCGTTGGTTGTTTAAAAAAATAAAATTATATTACCTTTGGTTTTCAATTTTCCTTGTAATAATAAAACATAACAGTAATTGACATAATCGAAATAACAGATTTTGAGCTTCCCTGTGATTTGTTTGAGAAACATTTTCGTGGTTTTGAAGAAGATTGTTCTGAAAAAGATGCCTCGTCGTGCAAAAAATTTTGTTATTGATAAAAGAATTATTTCTTTATAATGTCTCATCTGATGTTTGATTTGAATAAAACCTCTTCGTCTTCCTAAAATGATTAAAATAAATTAGAAATCCGACCAAAGAAAATAAAACGGTTTTAAAAAAATATTGAAGCAGTACCTTTTATATACTTATACAAAATTCTCTCAACCAAACGTTTTTGAATACAAGGACGAATATTTATCTGCATTTGAATATCGTTTCAAAACAATCAGGTTATTACGTAAGTAATGATGGTTTGTGTAATGAAAACGTTTTTCAACAGCCACCGAATAGCCTGGAAATGACATACTATGTCAACACCACCAATTATATGGAATTTCATATAATAATTTCCCATTGTATCAGTGTTATTTCATTTGAACCAATAAAAAAATATATTGAAAGTACTTCATTCGGTAAACAACATGAATCCATCTGATAGACTTCCGTTCATTCAACATCATGAAAGAGATGGATGTAGGAGTCACAAAGAAAACAAAAAATTCAGTAAAGTAGTCTCGGAACTTCGCACGAATTGTTAGCTTGTACACTTTCCCACCAAAGCAGCTGAATTGCCGTAAAATAGTCAAAAAAATTCTGTAAGGATACCTTAAAATAAATATATTATAAGATTTGTGTTAGACCTAAAACAGATTCAGTGTTGGTATACTGCGCTAACACAAAAGTGTTAAAGTGTTAATTTACGTGACTTAATATCCACTAGCTAGAGATAATCTAGATCAATTAATACTGTTTACAAACAACTCGAAAACTATACATGCAAATGTGTTCATGAAGGTTTGTTATTACCAAGTAATTCCTGTTGTTCTATAGATTTGCTTCGTAATTTTTATGAACAAAATATTTTTGTACTGACTACCAGAAAAAAAACTAAAACTTGAATAAAATTGTGACAAAATGAGAAATCTTATGATGCAATTAAACTTTAAAGAAACTCCAAACTTTTTTCATTCTGAATGTTTTAAGACAGAGGCAGTCCAAAGCCGATTATCTTCGGCTCCAAGTTATAAGAACGACAGATATAAAGACGTTCATCATTCTTCTTATTTTTGTGTTAACCGAAATTACCAGCACTCCGCCACGTACTTTCCATACATTTGTTCAGTTTTCTGACAGTCACGTTGCGACAGTTTAAATGATAGACCCGTATAAAAATAAGAAGACATAAGCAGAAATGATTAAAATGCCAGCATCTGAAGGTAAAGGCACAAAATTTATTGCCCTTTTAAAAGAAAACATTTAATTTTCTCGGTTCAGCACAGAAATTGGGCTCTTCAATTTATGAAGTGAGGGTCTGCCTGACGTTTTGACCCACAACAGAATTTTCTTTATTGATCGTTGATATCGTCGAGCAAAAATAATCGATAAATTATAGTTTTAAGCGAGTTTGTCTAAATTATTCAAGCCACAGAAACTCGGGTTGTGTTTTATAGAAGCTCTTAAAAACAACGTATTTCACTTGCGTAGCTTGAAAGTGCTTTTTCGTTTTCAATTAAAATGTTGTTGTAATAAACGTACGCAATTTCCATGCAAAAATTGAAAGAAGCAACCCCGCAAATTTTAATTCCAAACGTACTTTCCTTAAAAGAACCGCAATAAAATGTAATTTAAGCTTCGAGTCAGGCATATCAAAGAGAATGCGTTTTTTTTAAATTACAACTTACCTGCAACATTGGCAAAAAGGAGCAGAGAAGTTCACCCAGAATCCAATTGTTGATCATAAGAACGTACAAAGTGATCGGTAAAACCACTACACATTTAACAATATCGCTAATGACATTGTTTAGAACAAAACTACAAGTGACATCGTTGTACAACTTGTTACGGACAATATGCAGAAAAACGGACAAGTTGAGTAAAACTCCAGTAGCTATCAGCAGAAAGTACATGAACAAAATAAAGAGATAAATATTAGCCACTGTTGGTCTTAAGTGTGGTTTGCGTAGATCCAAATCAGTATTTGGTTGTCCCAACAAAAATTCATGGATGATACTCATAACATCCGGCGGAAGCTCATTTCGAACTTGTTCTGTGTAATTGTCGTTTTCCATTTTCGATTCTTCCTCGAGGAAATTTTTTCACATTTTCACTTTCACTTACACACGATGAGCGCTGTTGTGGAGACTTAACGTGCGACAAGTTGCCAACTCCGACAAGTTTTAAGTGCGCTCCGGGCGCTGAGAACGTATTTTATTCCGGAGGATGTGTTGTTGCGCGGGAGACTTGCGCTCTGAGATGAACACCTGATTTCGGGGGTTTGTTTATTTATCAACAAAATATTTGGTTCACTGACATAGTCCAATTTGGTTTAACAATAACAAGTGCAACTTTCCGTTTTCCGGAAAAAATCTGCCTATTTTTCTAATCAAGAAAGAATCTTTAACTTCTAGAAACATCCTTTCCAAAAATATTAAAATAAATAGGATTGCGCTTTGTTGTGACAAGTTGCATGACTACCTACCTTTATAGATTCTTTATTTCGTTGCCATATTTCGTCCAAGATAATTGTCTGATATTTATGACAAATTATAGCGGTTTTCTTGTAGCCAAAATGGCACTAATTTGAATGTGCTGACCCGATAATTATTTGTTGCGCCACGTTAGTAATTTCAAGAAACGGAATCTCTCGTGTTCATGGCAACTGCAGATATGTGATCGAATTGTGATTGTTGACGAACTCTGGGCGGAACTTTAAACATTTTGGCAAACCAAAACCCCAGGTAACCTGTATGCATATTACTTCCATTGAATAACAAACAGCTCTTAGATCTAACGTTTGTATTTTTTTGTACTTGTCATCCAAATTAACCGTCTTCACTGGCACGAAAATAAAAGACCAACTGCGACAAGCGTAAATATGTTTTCCGGTTTTATTGTCCTTTTACATTTTACAAAATGCGGGAGATGAGAAAAATAGAAACCTCGACGTTACAAAACGTACTTTTTATTGTAATATTAGTAATTCAATAAAACGCGTTAATGAAATGTATTCTAATTTAGTAATTATTCATGAAATCTCTAAAATTTACCAATGTACACACCATGGCAATTCATGTAATCCAAGAAAATTACCTCAACTTATAAAATTTGCACGTGCTAACTAATCTTTCTTCCCATTATTGAAAATCTTTCAGAGTTTCTCATTAAATTAACAATTTAATTACACGAACGAATAATGTTAAATTGAACACGACCGAACACTGACATGGAGGTTTCGCTTTAAAGCGTCAACTGTGTTTATCATGCATAAATTTTAAATAATTCTCTGCGTTTGATAGCCATACAATTGTCACATTGTAATCAAAAAAAGAAACTCTGAAATCTAATTACATAAACAATAGCAGGCAGGCACAAATTGGTTATTTTTAAAACATTTTCAAAAATTAGCCGCCAACAATGTAGTCATTAGCTTTGTAGTTGGATTACTTGCAAAAGATATTAAAATTCGTCCTAATTTCAGACTCTACTTTAACAAACTGCCGCGCAAAATTTTATCAGCGTCTTTGAAACTTTAATATAACATTAGATTTAATTAAAATAAAATCTTTTTCAAAACCTTCGATTGGACGTTGAATACAGTAAGCGTAAAATGTGAAGAGACTAGACAAGCAGACCATGAACATATCTTAAAGACTTTGTCGTTTTGGATGTAATCCAAACCATTAGCAATGCTCTCAAACATTTTCCGCTAAATGTTAGCGCAGGAACAGATTTGATAAGTATCCATAAAGCAGCGTTCTGGCTAAATATTTTCAGTTTTTACTCATTAAATCCGGAAAGTAACGTACTTAAATTATTTGACTTTTTATTAATAGGCTTCTCACCCTATAAGGCTCTAAGATGCTTCAGAAACTCGTACTTAAGTTTGGTTATTTTTAGAAGAGCATAATGACGAGATTCCCTCGAAGCGAAAAGCATAGTTGAGCTAGTTACCTTCAGCTTATAACCAATTTTGTTCTTCCTTTTTGACAGTAGTGTAGTAAAATCTACTAAAAACACTAAGATAAGAACATATTTTATATATTCACGGTGGCTCGTCACCTAGTTCATCTTTATTTACACTCCATGGACACGAGTAAATAAATTCAATTTTGTGAACAAAACAAGGCAAATAATACAACAGACAAAGGCTTGGTTTGTGGTTTTTATTTCAAGAAGTTAATTTCTGTATTGTAGGTAACGATCATTGTACTACAAGCACTCTTACGTTTGCTTTCAAGCTGAGTGTTAATAAAGACTCAAGGCGGAAAGGAGAAAACTTTGAAGTTCGATTCACCTACAAAAAACACTAAACTCCAAGCAGGTTTAATGTACTTGTAATCGTGCGACTAATACAATTTAAAACAACACCGAGTGATAGAAAGTAACTGGCACCATCAAACTCATCTAAAAAATCATCTGTAATTACATAAACATTTCTTCCAGAAGGCAGAGATAATAATGACGTGCTCCACGCAATATGGTATTCATCTCTAATCTAAAAAAGATCAAATCCACGAATTCGTATTTTTAGTAACGTGTTCCACATTCCTCTTGCAACACCCTGTTCCTAATCTGATGTGCTCAAGCCTACAATTTGTGCCAATCTGAGTCGACTTGTCAGTTAGAAAATGTTAGAAATCATCCCCTGAAGAAAAACGCGGCTTTAAGAATTATAATTTGGAAGCAATCATGTATCTAAAATATAGTAATTATTGTATACCAAGAGAGAGAAGTCATTTTTTTGAACCGAGAATTATAATTTCGCTAGATCCGAAATAGTTAAGAGAAGTAAAAAGTATAAATATTGTCATTTGCAATTGTTGGATCCAAATTTCTAAACTAAAACCAATAAAACATGTTTATTTATGACGTATACATGACGTTCGTTTCCATCCCCACTAAATATTTAGCATAATATAGACAATCAAAAATACGCTGTTCTTTATCTACTTGTAGGAAAGAAATTTAATTTCGCAGGCGACATAATGGCATGCTCTCAAGCTATCAGTAAAAAATAATTTATTTGACTACAACAATACATTGCAATAAGTCCAAATCACTAAAACTAAAAAATAATTGAACAAATTTCTTCTGTTTAGTTACTTAAACTCGTTATTCGCTTGATCAAACGGTTTGGTTAAACCAATGGAAATCGCATCGGCCTCAAATCATCCGAGCCCGATGACACGATCTGCATTAATCTACATAAATTGAATTAGTCCATTTACCCACAATAAAATGATTGTAGTCAGCACTATAATATGCGAGTGTTCACATTTGAGTTAAATTTGCATAACTTCGAAGAGTCCCTAACTGGGTTTAAAAAATATTCAAATTTATTAATTTAGGAACGAATAGAAAAAATGTTGTAAAAAGCAAGGGTAGTGGTTTCACTTCAAATGGTCAAACTTTTCAAGAAAAATATTACTCGAGATGAACGGTAGCTGTAGTAGAATTGAAAGAAGAGATCTCAAAGTAGTGATACAAAGCCGGTTCTGCAGCGGAAGTCGTAATCTCGAGCGCCCGTCCGGTGATGTATTGCTGGTCATCTACCAATCAGGCGCACAGATGGTGTCGGCGGCTCTTCCGGCGTATTGCTGGTCATCTGCCAATCAGGTGGCGGGTGATTTAAAAATTTGACAGATGGCGGTGGGAATTTGACAGCTGGTGGCGGGAAATTGAAATGTGTAGCCGGTTGGAGGCGCCGCGAGCCGATAAACAGTTCAATTTGCGCGTGCGCGGCTAAACGGCGGGAAATTTAAAAATTTGACAGATGGCGGTGGAAATTTGACAGCTGGCGGCGGGAAATTTGAATTGACAGATGGCTGTAAATTTGACATTTGATCGTTCAAGATGGCGTCTTTAATTGTGACAGCTGGTAGAGGATCAAGATGGCGGTGACGGTTTGGGTGACAATCATAGAGGGCGCTAGAGAGAGAGCAAAAAATTCAAAAAAATTTGAGTGCGGTTCTCGGAAAAAATTGCAATTTCTCGGAAAAAAATATTATAATTTCTCGGAAAAAACATGTAAAATAGTTCGTTATTTGGGTGTGGTCATTTGGTCTGATTTCCGCGTTTCTCGGAATAACCGCAAACATTGATAACAGACCAAACTAGATGTTTTCAAACAAGACAAAAATTTAAAATAGTTCGCAGGGTATAAACAAGGTGTTTGAGATTTTCAGTCGCTGCTTGTATTTTTTATGAGACTTTTGGTGGGTCGTATGTACGATTTTCAGTAGCGAGATATTTAAAAATGGTGGAGTGCACGCCATCTATCCATCGTGGTGTGGTAGAAATCTGTATTATCGATTAAAAAATTTTCTGGAAATATGTAAAAAGTGTATGGGCAATGACACTATTATAGCGATCGAGTACCTATATAATAATAAATTAATGAAAAAAAAAAAATTCTGCAGGTCGTCTAATGTATGCAGGAATCTGGAATCAGGAATCAACATTAGTAGATGTCATATTTTTAGCGCAAATTTTAAATTCGATAAGAGGTGTGTGAGTGGGTGGTGCGTGCAAATATAAATCCAATTGAACTTCCGTAATTTACAAGTATTCAAAATGAATACGCAAACAAGAGAAGAAGTCAAATCAATTATTAGAAACCGATGCCCCAATCGTAAATTTGTAAGTTTATGATCTTTATATAATATATTTATGTTTTATTTTAACCTATCTTTATCAGTTTGTCTTGGTGTCTCTTGAAAAACTCCCTGAAGATGCTGAAATTCTCAACATATCAGGGTGTGAACTAGGCAGTGTAGGTTGTATAAACAATACATGGGGCCTACATATTTACCATAAGGTGAGTTCCTTTTTTCATATGTTTTCAATTCAAGGAATTTATTTTTGAATATCTTCACAGTATCCTGAGACAATTCGAAGGCGTGGAAGACCACGGAAAAGGAAGCCTTCTTTTCAATTTATTGCTTTGTAAATATATTATATACAAATAAAATTAAATAAAAGTATAAAGTTTTATTTATTATTCAAAATAAAGGGCGTGCAATATAAGCAATAAAGAATTACTTAACTAATTACAAATATGAAAAGCGTGTTTGGCGTTTTTTGGTAAGGAGCTTATATTTTTTCTTATTATAGTCGTCGTCGTCGTCGTCCTCATCGTTGCAGTGATCTGTGAGAAAAATATTATCAATATTTCATAAGAATGATCATCAATGTGATGATTAGAATAAATTGAATAATGATCCCCACGAAAGTGAATTAATTTTATTTAAACTAATAAATCGTTTATTGTCAAAAGGTGATAAAGCTTTTATTAATTTTAAATGTGCAAAGTGATGTATTTGAATTAAATGTATTCTGTCGTACCCATTTTTAAAGCTGAAATAAACGATAAAGCGATAAATAGCCTGTTCAGAATACGATTTTTCACAATACCTACATTTCATAACTTGAATTTAAATTCGAATCTAACGAATAAATTGTGTTAAATCAATCTTTATGCGGTAAGTGATGTTAATATAGATGTTAGTGTTAAAATCAAGACATTGATATTATTACCTCTATTTTTGTGCTTCAACTTTCTCGACTGTGGCATGTATGAATTTGATCCTGCTGATATTTTAACGAATTTGTCGATTGAGAGAGTTAGAAATAAAATTGAATCAAGTTGCCATCCACTTCCAGACGATTCAAAATTACATGTCTGCGAATGAAAAATTAAATTAATACTAATAATAATAAGACATGTAAGTACTTACTTGGGCAATGAGATTTCGAAATAAAAGCGTCAAAATATCGTGTAGTTTGTCATTCGTTGTTGTTTTCAAAAATATTTTATTTTCAGTAGTAAAGTATTTATTTTCTCCGTTGACTTTATCATCATCCGCCAGCCGTAACACATATTTGCTACATAATTCCAAATTAAATTTGAGAGCACCCAATTGTTTAATTTTTTTATGTAACAAATCTTTAATCATATTCATCGAATCAACCAACAACTCGAAAAGTTCCACATGGTTATGGTTGTAGAGAATGTAGGTCTCAACGCGCGATTTGAACGCCAATAATGGCTGTAAAGGAGAAATTAATACCAAAATTTAGTTAAAATAAAGACTACTTACTTTGATTAGAGATAACCTTCGTAGTGGAGCTGATGTTAATGATGATGTTGATTGCTGGTGCTGGTGCTGCTGCAGTCCACTTCCTTGAGGTTGATGATGATGATGATGGGAAAATGCTTGTAGTTTTTCGTCTAGTAAATGTTTTAAACATTGAAGTTGAATAAATTTTGTTTGATTTTTGCGTTTTTCCCAGACAGATTTTGATGAACTCAACAATAGGTTTTTACATTCTTTTGTTGACTTTGCAATTTCTTCATTGATTTCGGTCACATTTTCTTTCGAATCCAAAGAAATATTGTTCAACATGTTTTCTATGTTCTTGATTTGTTCATCCATGCTAGTAGATGATGTTGATGAAGATGCTGATGATGACGATGACGACGACGATGATGATAGTTTCGTTGATTTATTCATGTTTCTCAAATTCAAAAACGTTGGCCTTTTCTGCCTTACCAACGTCTTTCTGCCCTCTGAAGATGATACTTGATCCTTTACCGCTCAACAAATAATTTCGAAGCTCGGAATTATCCAAAAAGTTTTGCGCCAAACGTTTTGGTAAAAAGAGATCACCTTTTCCATCAACAGAACAAACAACCGAATTTCCAAATTTTGTTTTAATACACTTTATATTAATAATTTTATACGAATGATCAACTACTAAGTCTTCATTTGCCCGAACACGATTGGGCAATGTGCATGAAGCGGTGTCATTTAATGACTGAAGAGTATTATGATGATTGGAATTCATTTTAATGATTTAAGTAATGCACGCGGACAGTAAAACTAGAATGAAGTGTCTGAAACTGAAATAAATAATAGATCTCCTTGTATGAAATAATTTATTACGTCACACAAAAATGATAAACAAAAGCGTAAATTTGATTGGTTCTAAAATTAAAATATTTCATCATCGGTAGAAACCACCGAAGAAGAGGAAGAAGACGATGAAATATGTACAGTACTTGCTAATGTATATTTTTTCGAATGTAATTTAATACAACACCTTTTAAATGACTGTATTGAAAATAATGGTTTGTTGATGCACCATCCACACCAAGACCCAGAATCACCTACGTATTGGTACAATTTAGTAGATTTTATGACATAATGTAAAACAACTTTTTTTAGTTTAATACTAAAATCTGAATAAGATGTAACGTTTAATGAAATTATGTGGTCCACACATTTAAAACATACTCCAAACATACAGAGGTATTCATCATCACCAAACGTAACATCATAAAAATCGAAATTTATGCAAATGTACTTGTATCTTTGAATATTTCGAATATGTAGTCCGTATTCATTATAATAAGGGTTTTGGTATATCAGTAATTTCATAAAGTTTTCACACTTCACTCTTTCACCCCACGTATAATTTTGATTAAGACAATTTTCACATTGACAATTAGCAAATTCGGTACCACTTTCAGCATTTTCAACGGAGATTATAATATCATTCTCAAGTCTTTCAGTCCAATAAAATTTGAGAAAATCGTACCATAAAATTGTCGGTAAAATATTGTATAAATTAACAATGCTATTTCCAAATGGAAAAGATTTTATTATTTGTATAAACGTTAAGTTTTGCAACGATTTTGGAGCTGAACCACTCATTTTTACTGTAATTGATTGATTGATTAGCAAACGACAGCACGACTTATTGCAATTGATTCGACTGGAAATATAAGAATATAAAACACGGAACTTTACCACTGAGGGAACGTTTTTTAATAAATCTGGGAAACCACGATTACCATAAATTACGTAATTGAACGGAAAACCTAACCAATAAACTAATTTGATAAAAAGCTGTAGTTTTCCTTAATATTTCATTAATCAGTAATAATGTTAAAAACTGATTTACTCATCATTCTGACAAATTGGGATAATTTAAATCAAATTGTTTTTCATTAGAACAATTTATTTCGAATATCGACAAATCTTTAATATTCGATCGGGTGAACACAATTAAATTCATATTATTAAAAACCGTTAACACTGATCGAGTTGGTGATGTAATATTTTCTACAGATAAGACGGAAACATTACCACTAACAGAATGTTTTTTATAAAACACGGAAACCACTTTTACCACAACTTCGTATTTTTACAAAATCCTTTAAACTAATTTGTTAAAAAACGGTAGTTTTATTAGCATTTTATTTATAAAACTTATAAAAAATATAAGTATAATATAAGTATAATTAAAATTTTTAATTTACTCATTATCATCTTCTATTTCTTCTCCTTCTTCTTCTTTATTTTCGAATGTTACAAGCCGAGATAGTAAATTCTTAATTTGAATCAAAATGTTTTCATTGGGGCAATTTATTCCGAATATCGACAAATCTTTGATAGCGGATCGTGTGACCGCATTTAAAAATTCATCGAACTCAAAGAAATTCATTTTATTAAAAAAGTACATTTTTCCGTTAACATATCGTATTGCACCTAATAATTTATGTGCAGGAACGCCTGGAAATCGTTCCGATATCAAGCCGACACTATTTATTTTATTAGAACACGGATTAATGTTTACAAATTTATTATGATCGAGAAATAATATCACATCACCAGAATAAGTCATTAATGCTGAACGAATTGGTGATGAAATGTTAAACATTTTTTCTACAGTTATCGGGTTATTATTTTTACTTGATAATGTTAATTGAGGTAATTTTACGATATAAATTTGATTTTTTACAATAATCATTACTTTTTCTTCATTATTTGAAGGCAATTGAAATATTACAGAAATTTCCTTAAAATCCAATGGAAGAAATTTCAACCAATCAGTAATTAACATTGGTTTCGTATATGAATTTTTTCCAATTTCGATTAACCATACCCATTTTTTGTAAAAAATATAAAAATGGTTTTTTACAATTAAAAACGTACTGATTTTTTTATTTAATTTACACAAATCCGGATATGTTTCATTTTGTCCTGAACTCGATGAAGATGAGCTGATACTAGTGGTAGCTGTAGTAGTAGTAGTTGTGGTTGTTGTTGTAGCAGTAGTTGGAAAAGTATTTTCATTCTTCTGGTTAATGCTTTTGGTAGTAGGCAAATATGTTCCATATAAATTTTCAATTGCTCGTATATCATCAGTATCTAAAGATTTTTTACCATGTTGATAATAAGCATACATAATAGATGAATTTATATATGAATGTTGTAATCCTAAGGTATGTCCGATTTCGTGAAGAATAACAGACAAAAAATCTAAATCATTTTCGTTTGGGTTATCGTAAAAATTCCATCTTTCCGCTGAATCAATATGCACTTCCGATACATTTGAATGATTAGGATAATCAGCATGTGCTAAAACTCCTCCTTCTCCATCTAATTTACTAGAGCAGGGTCTTCGATGTATGAAATAAGAATGCACACCGTTGGCGAATGTAATAAAAATATTTGGAAATCTGCTGAAATTCTCTTCGATAAACTTAAAATTGGTATTTTGCTCCCAAATTTGAAATGCTTCACGAATAATTTTTTTAATTTTTTCATCTCTCATATATGCACGCCACGTGAGGTTCATGTGATGCCATATTTTATCTTTCTTTACATTAAAATCCGATAAGGTATCCGGTATACCACAACGAGGACGTTCGATAAATTTTAATGTTTCGTTATCAATCTCTCCAGTCGAATTTAAGCTGTAGAATTCTTGAAATTCAAATAAAGCAGATCTTATTTTTTCGTTATTATTTTCTAATAATGATAAGGAGTCTGATGATGATAATGATGATGATGATTCGTCAGTACTATCACCGAAAAGATACCCATATTTATACAAATAATGAACTACAATTTTCTTTTCATCTTCACTATTACTGTTGAGATAATTCCCATAAATTATCATGCGATTTAAACATAACCACAAAACTAATAACAAAGTCGTTTTCATCATTATTTATTCGTAAAGATGAAGTGTTTAACTAAGAAAAAAATCGTAGTTACGTCTTTATATATCTATATTGAAATCAAATACATATGTATTTATAATTACATAGTACAAACATATTTATCATTACAATAGAAGCTGTAGGCACCTATGTATTACTACAATTCATATTGTACAATTTGATTTCTATTTAATTTATTGTATGTAAATGTAAGTAAGCCTGAAAGTAGTACGATTAGAGACATTTCAATAATCGATATAACTAACAAGAAATCATTGTAATGTTTGCATTTTGCTAATTTTACTTTTTCATCAAATTCATTAAAAATATTATTTACAACATTATTCCATACAGATGAAAAATTCATTGACGGTTCTGATGGTTTTATTATTGAAATTGAAGACGTAGTTATTGGTACTTCCGCTGACTGTGATAATTGTGTTGGTGGAATAAATAACGAATTTGATAATTTAATCCAATCAGAATCGAAATAAGATCGATTTTGAAAAACAAATCTTAATTTATAAAATATTGTTCGATTTGATGATGTCATCATACTCGTTATTGTTGGTGGCATCGTCGTCGTCGTCTCGGTTGCCGATATCGATGAATCGTAATCGAAATTATTTTCTTCATCTTGAAAAATTGAAAGTTGAAAATCTCGCCCCATATTTTTCATCATCATCCAATTATCAGGCCATGTATCGTTAAAATTATCACTAATGGAGATATAACATTCAATTATATCCGAAGTACGTTGTACATGTAGAATGTTGTTAATTAATACAACAAATAATACATATATATTCATCATCTTCTTATTGTGTTTTATGATGTTGTTGTTGATGATGATGATGATGATGATGATGATGATGGTTTCGTTTGATGTCAATACACCTGGGGCAATTTTCTAAAGAGGGTGGTGGTCCGTCAATTACATCGACGTTCTCGTTGTAGTCGTTGTCACAATAGTAATGTTCCAAACAGGGTAAATGATTTTTGATATCGGAATCTTCTTTAAAAATTGCTGGTAACTGGTTGTAAATTTGAAATAAATCAATCGAAGATAAATTAATCAATTGAAATTTAATTTTATCCAGTAGATAAATTTTGGTTTCTTCAAAATACAAAATTTCTTGTAATAACTTTTTCTGTCTAATCACTTCACTACAACGATTACTGCTGCTGCTGCTGCTGCTGCTGCTGCTACCGTTATTGCTACTACTGCTAGTATCACTACTGTTATTGTTCATAGCAACACACACACAAATAATTTGATTTAATTTGATTTATGGAAGATCATTTATATAACATTTCTCCCTCTTTTTTACTATTAGTTTTCATATAAAGATTATTATTTTTACCATTTTTGATGACAATAAATATTATACAATATGTATTTGAATAAAAATTTTGGTACAAAAAAATCTTGATCTTATTTCAAAGGTTGCAACTCTCAAATATATGAGCTGTCACACTATTTTTCATCATAAATTTTGGATCAGTCTCATTACGTATGCGAAAAAGAGATAGAGCATTGTCGAAAGAGGAAACTATATGAAAGATCATATTAAGACAAAAATCAGTCAGTGTTTCTACGTATAGAATGAATAAAGTGTCGAAGAGTGTTTCTGAAAATGGATCAATTTTGTTGTGAAGATGCAATCAAAATTTCAATAAGTAACATTGAGAATGATGCGTATTGTTCGTTTTCCGATTTTCTTCAAAAAAATAATGATAACATCATCATCATCAACAACAACAACAACAACATCACCATCAACACCAACATCGAGAAAAGTGTCATCTATAAATTTTATATCGATCTTATTCTTACGTGCAACAGATACATCGATAAAAAAATTTCATTTTATAGTGTAATGAGTGAAATAAAAAAAATACATCTTTTGTATAATAAACTAAAAGTGATTATCCCCCCCATCAAATGGAGATTTAAAACCAAATGCAAAAAATGTAAAAAGAAAAAGAAGACCATCAATTTACTGCGACGACTCCCGTAAGAATGATGGTGATTAAATTAGATCTTATTAGGTATGTAGTAGGAATAAATTTAGACCAATCATAATCATTATCAATAGGTACTTTATTTGTCATTATTATTATTTATTATTTGTCAGAAGAAACAGAAGTTAGTTGTTAGCTAGCTAGCTAGCTGATAATATTGATGTGTTGGTGATTTCCTCAGCTCTCTACGAAATAATTAATAATGAAGATTATCGTGTGTGACATCCAAGGATTTTGTATTCCTGAATTTATTCCGAAAGAGCTTACACTGTTCGACGGAAAACAGATCAGCCAT
This sequence comes from Gnatocerus cornutus, assembly GCA_029298725.1. NCBI lineage: Eukaryota > Metazoa > Arthropoda > Insecta > Coleoptera > Tenebrionidae > Gnatocerus > Gnatocerus cornutus. The sequence goes on from CM055514.1 coordinate 6,908,183, forward strand.
TACTTTTTCAAGTCTCCAACACCGTACCAATCACTTGATCCAGAATCGCGTCGACAAGTCAACTATTTAGAAAAATCGCATCACATGATACGATACACTTCAGGAATAATTCCATACCAAGAAATCGACAACATTTTAGGATATCATTTCGATTCCGAACATGGTGAGCGGGTCGATGTGATCTACGTTAAAGGAAGAATGAATGTAATTTTCTTAAAAGACTACTTCAAATATCACACCGACACCATTACATGGTCTCCTGAAATTATTAATATAGAAAAAGACGTCAACACCACAATTCAATGCATCGAGAAATTTCCAAAGGCCATTCCGTTCTGCATGTATCATGAATATGCTTCAGGAAATAAAAAACTATGTATTTGTAGCGCCAATAATGCACATTATTTATATAATTGGATATGTAATAATAAAATTTATAAGAAATAAAATTTGTGTTTCGAACACTTTTGTCACCTTCTACAAGCTTAATTAATACAAATTCATAATTAAAATGATAAAATTAGAAATATCAACGTTTGCGGTGAATGCAATATGCTTTCGTATCTGCAGGAAAACCACTTGCGGCTTCAATATCAACCTTAAGAATCGATTCGAAAGTCACTAACTTGGTTGATTGCACTTTAAAAATAATATTTAAATTACTACAACTACTCTGTACCTTGGAATTCAAATCATAGAGCTCCTTTAACCCTCTGGTCCCCTTTTTGTTGTTTCTTAAACAAATTTTAAATTACGTCGTAATTAATCTGACATCTGTTATAGCCAACTGGCATTGTGATTTTGTGAAGATTTTTGTTGGAAAAGCATTCCCGAAGTATCTTTTACCTTTCTGAGGGTAAATTGAGGTCTCTCGAACCCGATTTTTTCATTCGCAGACATGCAATTTTGAATCGTCTGGAAGTGGATGGCAACTTGATTCAATTTTATTTCTAACTCTCTCAATCGACAAATTCGTTAAAATATCAGCAGGATCAAATTCATACATGCCACAGTCGAGGAAGTTGAAGCACAAAAATAGAGGTAATAATATCAATGTCTTGATTTTAACACTAACATCTATATTAACATCATTTACCGCATAAAGATTGATTTAACACAATTTATTCGTTAGATTCGAATTTAAATTCAAATTATGAAATGTAGAAAAATCGTATTCTGAACAGGCTATTTACGACGACTCCTTACCTAAAAACGCCAAACACGCTTTTCATATATGTAATTAGTTAAGTAATTCTTTATTGCTTATATTGCACGCCCTTTATTTTGAATAATAAATAAAACTTTATACTTTTATTTAATTTTATTTGTATATAATATATTTACAAAGCAATAAATTGAAAAGAAGGCTTCCTTTTCCGTGGTCTTCCACGCCTTCGAATTGTCTCAGGATACTGTGAAGATATTCAAAAATAAATTCCTTGAATTGAAAACATATGAAAAAAGGAACTCACCTTATGGTAAATATGTAGGCCCCATGTATTGTTTATACAACCTACACTGCCTAGTTCACACCCTGATATGTTGAGAATTTCAGCATCTTCAGGGAGTTTTTCAAGAGACACCAAGACAAACTGATAAAGATAGGTTAAAATAAAACATAAATATATTATATGTATAAAGATCATAAACTTACAAATTTACGATTGGGCCATCGGTTTCTAATAATTCATTTGACTTCTTCTCTTGTTTGCGTATTCATTTTGAATACTTGTAAATTACGGAAGTTCAATTGGATTTATATTTGCACGCACCACCCACTCACACACCTCTTATCGAATTCAAAATTTGCGCTAAAAATATGACATCTACTAATGTTGATCGATTTGCAGATTCCTGCATACATTAGACGACCTGCAGAATTTTTTTTTTTCATTAATTTATTATTATATAGGTACTCGATCGCTATAATAGTGTCATTGCCCATACACTTTTTACATATTTCCAGAAAATTTTTTAATCGATAATACAGATTTCTACCACACCACGATGGATAGATGGCGTGCACTCCACCATTTTTAAATATCCCGCTACAGAAAATCGTACATACGACCCACCAAAAGTCTCATAAAAAATACAAGCAGCGACTGAAAATCTCAAACACCTTGTTTATACCCTGCGAACTATTTTAAATTTTTGTCTTGTTTGAAAACATCTAGTTTGGTCTGTTATCAATGTTTGCGGTTATTCCGAGAAACGCGGAAATCAGACCAAATGACCACACCCAAATAACGAACTATTTTACATGTTTTTTCCGAGAAATTATAATATTTTTTTCCGAGAAATTGCAATTTTTTCCGAGAACCGCACTCAAATTTTTTGAATTTTTTGCTCTCTCTCTAGCGCCCTCTATGATTGTCACCCAAACCGTCACCGCCATCTTGATCCTCTACCAGCTGTCACAATTAAAGACGCCATCTTGAACGATCAAATGTCAAATTTACAGCCATCTGTCAATTCAAATTTCCCGCCGCCAGCTGTCAAATTTCCACCGCCATCTGTCAAATTTTTAAATTTCCCGCCGTTTAGCCGCGCACGCGCAAATTGAACTGTTTATCGGCTCGCGGCGCCTCCAACCGGCTACACATTTCAATTTCCCGCCACCAGCTGTCAAATTCCCACCGCCATCTGTCAAATTTTTAAATCACCCGCCACCTGATTGGCAGATGACCAGCAATACGCCGGAAGAGCCGCCGACACCATCTGTGCGCCTGATTGGTAGATGACCAGCAATACATCACCGGACGGGCGCTCGAGATTACGACTTCCGCTGCAGAACCGGCTTTGTATCACTACTTCTCAAAATTTCAAAATGATATTATGGGCGAGATTTAAACCAAAGTTCTGTTTTATTATTAATTTCCTTATTTGGGTTATAAATGTAATTTCCGGTCTAAAATCTACAGTACAAACTCTACTGGATAATTCTTATAAAGTATTCACGAAATAACTGACCATTAAAATTATATAAATACCTGCTATGTATCTACAGTATGTCCCCGGATTGAGTTCACAAGAGGGAAAAAAACTTTATTTTTCATTTTAAAGAAAAATGACAAAGGAATAATATTTTTTGCTTAATTTAAAATAAATAAATCTTTAACTAAAACTTTAATATTATCAAGCTGTGTTCTGGAAATCGAAAAAAACAAAAAATAACGAAGAACTTTTTTATTTTAATTTAGCAAAAAATGTCAAAGGAATGAAATTTGTTTCTTAACTCAAACCAATTTCTACTATTTGATTGGCCCATTACCTGTTTTAGCACATAGTTTAATTCTAACTCGTAATTTTTTCGACTGTTTCGAATTTTCTCAATTATTGTTAAGGATGCAATTGCATTTTTTCCAATTTTTTAATACTTATACATTATTAGGAAAAATTTTCTTTAATCTTTAACGCACTATTTGATTTTGTGAATCCACAGCCTGCTACTATTTGAATACGATTACAAAATTTAATAAATAAAAATAATAAAAAAATTAATTTTAAGAGTACAAACTAATAATTTTGAAATTGTAATTGCAGATTTATCTGTTTTGAAATAAGCAAAAAATGTTATTCCTTTGTCATTTTTTTGTAAAATGAAAAATAAACTTTTTTTTCCTCTTGTGAACTCAATCCGGGGACATACTGTATGTATTGCGTATCCAATTAAGTAATTATTACTTATTACTTCTCCAATTTTACCTTTAAAGCTCTCTGACTGCTTCAAATTACCGTTATTCATCAATAAATCATACCAATATCGTATATTCAACAAAAGCGGGTTACCCAAAGCAACCACAATACACTAAAAGGATCATAAGTACCTACACAAATAAGGAATTCATTAGTCTTTTAGTTTCCCTAAAATTTCTATTATTATTTTATGTATTATCTTATTTATCTCTGTCCATTATGTCTTGCATATACAATTTATTCCACAAAGCTGATTCTACTGCGTTAAACATTTATTTTAAAATAGAAATGAATTGGGTTTGAAATATGCAAAATGTTTTCACATACGTGAGTATGTAATCATTTATTAACAGTTCGCCGATCCTCTGTCTGACAAATATTATTAGTAACCACATTACAAACCCCTTTAATACAATAAACCCAACGGAATTTGCATTACTAAGCTAAAGAAATGAAAATGATAAACTAGCCGAACAATTCAAAGTACAGTAAACCCTCAACATTCCGTTCCAATTTTTAGGCGCGAATGTCAAATTCGTGAATGTTAAGTCTATTAACTTATTGTGTAAATGGAGGGGTTCAGTTCAAAGAAAAACGCCGTGTTAATTAAAAAATTAAATTGTATTAGAAAAAAAGCATAATTGTTTATAGTATAATGAATAATAATATTTTGAAAACCTACACCCACTTTCAATTTTGTCTCAAATTTTAATTTTTTCTCTTAGGAATTTTTTTCCCTAAACCTCAGACCTGTTAAGTCGACAAATAATACTAAAGAAATAACCGAAAAAAAAACGCACTTTGGCCAACAACTCATAGAATTCTTCCGAAAACACAAAAACCGTATGAGGTGTACATGTACGTATGTATGACATAAATGTAATGTTTTATATAATTTTTTCGATGTTGAGGAAGTGAAGTTTGGTTTCTTTGTTAGTTCTTAGAAGCATTTTCAGTTTCAGGGGCGTCGCGAATGTTGAATTCGCAAATGTCAAACCCGCGAATGTTAAGGGTTTACTGTACTATTCTTATTCTTCCAAAATACTTCAAGAAATTTACCACACTTTAAAACAAAGACGTGACAGCCGTTGTACTCTCTGACTTATACGTCGTGAACCTTTGTTATTATCTTTCTCAAACTTTGGTGGATGTTTCTAATAAGAAAATGAAACCAGACTAGAATATATTAATTTATTAGCAACGCTATAGAAACCGTGACCGAAAAGAGCTGTTGTATTATTTTATTTTTAAGTAGAGAACTGAAATACTGAAAATAAAACGTAACATAAACCGATCCCAGGAAACATGAATTTCCGTCTAATTGTTACTGCCACCGATTTCCTTCCTTAATGTCTTCCAGGTAAAGAAGTCTGAAAGCTACAAATAAAAGTTTCCGCTGTGTTACCTTCAGGTTAATTTTCAGCACTTGTTATATTAAAAAAGAACACTAAAAACCGTTTAAATTTCACTTTCAATGATCCTCCCTCGTTTCCTTCATTAAAGATTTCTCTTAGTTTAAATCCTACTTGTCTGAAATTAATGACTTCCAGTCTTCGCCAATACTCAATAATTAATCACGAATTGTAAACAAAGAGTTTCGAAATGAAAGGAAAGCCGCTTGACCTTCGAAAAAAGCTGACAAAAACGAATTGACACAAATGCCACGTTATTATATGATTAAACGAAGGACTGTTATAAAAGGTTTGGTAAAAACAATTGATTGGGATAAAAACCATTTTATTCAAACGAAAAACCTTTATACTCAAAAACTCGGGATTTTAATTCAACTCAGAGTTTAAATGATTTATTCAAATTAATTGAAAAGTTAACACTGCGTTGGGGTTCTATAATCGTATTTAGAAATGCTTATAGCATACTAGCAAACCACAAAATGTAAATTTTTTGGAAAAAAATTCAGTTCATTTCGATGATTCAAAAAGCTTTTGTTTAATTTTCATACTATAACCATTAGCTGGTTTTTGTTTAATTGGTTCCCATTATTATTGTATGTAGTTTCAAACAGATATACCAATTCAATATTGTTGGCCTGGCAAAAATGAAATCGCTATAAATATCGGCAGTTCTAGACTGTTATTATAGTGATATGTTATAATTTATTATATTATTACCATCAATCAGAAGGTAATGTCAATTTTATATAATAAATTATTCATGAATTCTTGTCGCGGCGCATTCACCATTATAGTCCAACATTTAAAATTGTCTAATTTCCCGGATATTTTCATGTAAAAACAACAAATCAATATTTTCACTTCATCTTAGACAATTTTCGCAATTATATTTCCGTGACCCGAAACTTTGTAGACAAACAATTCATCAAAAGAAGAATTAAGATGACATCTTCAGAAAGTCATCCTTGCGGAAAATAGATTAATGAATTAAAAATGAAGACCGTTATTAAGAATAATGTGCCTCATTACACATTCTTGCGGATAAAACTCTGAAGACAAATGCTGAAAAATTGCAGGCAACTACCGTCTATTTTCTTTTCAAAGACATTACTTTTGCACCGCTGAATTTAAAAAGAACTTTTATAGAGAAACATTTTCATACACAACGACTAATAACGTCTTAATTTGTGGTTACCCTACAAAAGTTAAAATATCGTTGATATCCGGAAGCCATTTTTTAGACGCCAGATTCCAACGACGTTTTATAATCAATCAAATTTTGCTTACTACAAACTAAAAGCAAGAAAATAAAAACCTTGGATTCAGCGGCTTATTTCCAATCGATATCAACCGAGAACCATGAATTATAATTTATAATTTATCAATGCGATAAATTCCTACAGATGTTTTCCGCTGACATTAATTAAACGCAGAAACGAACCACAAACCCTCCTAAAATCAGCAGGGACTATTTATTACTCTCCCCTGACGATTATCTATAATTACAGTTTATTAACTGATTCAACCAAACTAGTTTGAAATAGGAGCATGAACAAAAACCACAAAATACAGCCCAATTAATTTATTGTGTCAGAAATTACAATTTTGAGCTATTCAGCAAAAATTCCGTTAATAATTTCGCTTGTTGCTGTCCGGACTCGTAAGCTCCATGAATGGTGGAATAATGTGAAGAATGAGTCGCCTCTCCTGCGATTAGTATTCTTGGTTTACCATCGACAAATATGGGTTCAGAAAGTTTACGCATTCCGAGGCCTGATCGGTCGCAATCCGGAGTGATGTGGCTATATCCGCCCAGAATCCAGGGATTCGAACACCATCCAGTTCTACGAAAAAAATATAAATCTATACAAGAAGCATAAATTCTTAAAGCATAGATACATATTACACTTTATAACAAATTTATTCGCGGCGCTTTGGGTTTAAACGGAGGGAAAATCGATGCGCGGAACACTGATGATGAGTGACAGTTTTAGGACGGTCACGACGAAAACTCGCTGCGGTGAAGATGAAAAAAACCTCTAATTTCATATTCCGCTTGTATGTAACCAATTTGAAGCTATTCTGAAGACTGATAATGAGCTATGCGTTGAAAAGATACCTTTTCATATCTATTCAGCAGCATCAGAAGTTATTTCTACATGTCTGCGCATCAAACGCGATGAACAAACCGCGTTCCAAAAACAGATCTCCGCTAAAGACAGAAATTACAAACTTACTTGACAACTTTGACTGGATCCGGAATCGTTCGATCACGAATAAATCTTCGCAGCAAGTTTACGCATTGAAATCCAACATCTTCGTCGCTTAAACTTTCCATAACTTTGACTCCTTCACCTCCGATCCAACCTAACAAAACAGCTTGTCCGTGTAAAATTGAGTCGAAGCCTGTTATATATCTCATCCAAGTACTTTCCTCGTCTAAATTAGAAGTTCTTCTCCACACAAATTGAAAGCCGGCTTCATGCCACCATTTGTGGTCAAATATAAGGAATATTTTCCCTATTCCGTGAAATCCTAAATCCTGGACGCTTTGGGAAGTTTCGTGAGGAAGAGGTGGAGTTATTTTTAGACGTTTCATTACTCCTAATGAAGGAGATATGATTAAGTGGTCGCAGGTGATAATTACATCATTTTCGCATTTTATCCTATTAATGTGAAAATTTTGGTTTGCGCGTTCAATTTCAGCAACAGGTGTTGAAAGTAGAAGCGAGTTTTTCGGTAAATCGTTCACTAAAATTGCAACTAACTCATTAAAACCGGAATTGAGATTGAAATGAGCTTTGTCGTCCAGACATACGTACTCTCCCCAACTTTTTGCAGACAAGCAATTTAGATTCTCGCACGAATTGTCAATTATCTGAAATCGAACGTGCCAATCGAGAAGATCCAACTTAACATTTCTGACACAATCACTGTCCTGGCACTTATTTAAATAATCCAAGAACCTCTTCTTTAAAAAATCTCCAACAGACCCTGGATAATCAACAGCGTCAACAAACTCCTCGCATTCGTTTAAAATCTTCCCAACTTCAAAATCAACTCGCTTAACAACATCCTCGTCGATGATTTCTCCGTTATCCATAATATAAAGTCCCAGTCCCTCTTCACTCGTTATATCAGACAAAAGATCATGTCGACGCGCCAGTTCATACAATGGATTATCTTTCCCATGAATCCATTGCGCCCCCAACTCCAGAATATTGTCCCCCACTTTTAACGTGTCTATGCGTCCCCCCGGTTTCTTCTGTGCTTCTAGTAACACAAAATCCGAACATCCTAGATTTAGTAGAGTTGTAGCTGCTCCTAAACCAGCCATTCCTGCACCTATAATAGCCACTTTGCGATGAATTAACTTGGCAGATCTACAACAATACGAAATTGAGTTAAGGAGCTGCTGGGTTGCGGTCGTTGCTTACTTGCTTGATTAAGGAGAAGGAGGCAATTTGCTAAACATCGAAACACAAGTTTAATTAAATCAGATACATGCGGTACAGTTAGTTATTCCAGTGAAAAAGCTGGGCAAGCATGCGACTTCTGGGGAAAAATGGAAATGGTTCTACAAAACCACGATCACAAGACTAATGAATGCTTTCCCCGATGTGAGAACAAAAGACCGGATGAAACAATTAAGTAAGTGGCTTCTAGCCAAAAGTGCTAAAACAAAGACCGCTTGTGTTTCCAGTAAAAATGAATCTTTGAATTCTTAAACGAAGCCGCGAAAAATTTGTTTTTGTTTGAAGGTATTTACAATACCCAACCTGTTCTCTCATTTTGTTTATTTTACATTTATAATAAATTTATTTTGGTAAAAATTGCCTTTTGGGAATATAATGAAATAAAGCTCAAACAAAACGATGAAACTCAATCAACATTTAAATTTAATAATTCCTCTTCCCAAAGCACCCATGTAAATGGAAATTATTTCCCCCAAAAACGATTTCGCACGCTAGAATATAATTATAGCAGTGGACTGTTTAAATAAGTTTTCTCTGGTACATGGTACACACATCAAATTTTGCAATAGTGAATATTCAAATTACCTTCAATATAACGTGATAAATCAAAATGAAAATTTGCTTCGAAAACAAGTTCCAAAAATAGCATCAATTGGAATGATGGAAAAGCATATGGACTTCAATTTGCATCATATTATCTGTTACATATCGTATAATCAAAAAGGCAATAGAAATTGATTCCATTTACGACGGATTCGATTTGAAAAGCAATGAACTAAACTAAAGGCCCCGACTCAAAATCCCACATAAAAGATAATGACCAAATTTTATAGCAATCACTTGCGAATAACTGAACTATCAATTAATAGTAGATAATAGTGCTTCTAGCGCTTTGCAAAATTGTATGAAGTCTAATTATTATCCTCTGTACCAATTATGGAGCACACACACACAAAGCGAAAATTAATTAGTTCAAACAGAATTCAAACAAAATATTTGCAAATGAAATATTTTTATTATATACAATACGTGTATTAAAAAAAAAGGATCAGTATTTTTCATTATCTAAACAAAATGATGAAATTATTCACACCGTAAAACCCAGAGAAAATTGTAATAGAAAAACACAATAAAAATTCTTAACCCAACAATCAAACTCATTCCCTTCCTTCCAGAAATTTCCCTTGATTGTTTTGAACCTTCAGTGGCAGGAAATGAAAAGTTAATTAGAAGTAGAAAATTTAAAGCAGTTGAATTTTAAGAGAAAACACACCACAAATTAATTCGCCCCAGCACGTTGTAGTTATAATCCACAGGCAAAAAATGTCTAGACATGCAAACACTCACTTGTGCAAACTTAAAATGCGATTAGCTTCCCTGAATCCAGTTTCAATAGCACCGTGTACTGTGGAATAGTATTTAGAATGAGAAGCTTCTCCTGCGAACAACAAAACGGGTTTGTTACTCGCATTGTAAACAGGAGATGCTAATTCTTCCCATGAAATGTTTCTCCTGTCTGCTTCTAAAGAGCGGTACGTGTAACAACCATTGAAGTGTGGATTATTCTTCCATTTCGATCTAAAAAAACATGTTTTTTTTAAGTTATAAAATGAGATCATTACCTGAGAATCCCGTTTGCTTGTTCAATATTATGTTTGTCTCCTGAATATTTCCGAAGAAGAAACATGCACGCGTCCATAACGATTTCATCGGGTAACTGCTCCACTTCGCCAACCATTTTACCGACCATCCATCCTAGAAGAACATTAGGATGGCTGTCTATCACATAGAAACCCGCAAAGTCCTCCAACCAAGAATGTCCATTATGAGAAGGTCCGTAAGGAAAATCCTTCAAGATAGTTGTATCCTTCCAAACAAAATTAATTCCTTTAAAATCGTGCGGCCACCACTGCCTTGGAAACTTCAGAAGAATTTTATGAACATTGCCTATTGCCATTGCTTGGATGGCATGGCTCTTATTTTCGGGTAGAGTTGGCACAAAAGAGTTTAACATGTTTTTTAAAACACCTAAAGATACAGTTATTATAACATGATCACAGTCGTAGGAAGAATCATCTGAGCAATTAACAGCGACTCTATTTGAGTCCCATACAATTTTAGTAACTTCTTTGTTTAAAAATATTTTATCTTCTAGACGTAGTTGTTTACTAGGATCAGGTATTTTTTTCTGTAAAAAGTAAAGTTAATTCAAGAACGTATTAAGAGTGGATAAGTTACCATTAGTATATCAAGAATAGTTTTGTACCCTTTACTACCCCATTGTAAGTATAAGTCTCCTTCGCATTCTTGGTACTTAAACGGACCAGTCGAAGACACTTCAAACCAACTCTCTGCAGATTCATAGCACATCCAAATCTTGTGAAACCAATCTAACATTGAGTGTGCTAGTTCTACCGCCGCAGGCTCATTAAAAAATTCTTCAGAAACTCTTTTCTTGTACCGACTAATGAAGTAGTCTCCAAACGTTCCTTTAACTGTCGATGCTAAATCCTCATCTTCGAAAACCTCATACGCCAAAGACATTATCCTATCACTCAAACTTTTGTCAATAACCATTCCGTTTGGCAAATAAAACGTAAAATCCCTGTAGTTATTTCGCGAAGAACTTAGAACGTTTAAATCTTTGGCCATTTCATAAACAACATTGTCCTTTTCGCCGTGACACCATTGTGCTCCCAAATCTACCATACTTCCGTCAAATTCCACAGAATGAATGCGACCACCAATGCGATTTTCTGCCTCTAATACGATTACGTCGTTCACACCATTTTCCAGAAGATGTGATGCAGCGGCAATACCGGCAGCACCCGCTCCTATAATTACCACTTTTGGGGTCTTCGCCATGCCGGTTAATGTGCTCTTCTGAACGACCGATCTAAAACTATTAATGGGTTAAGATGGGGTTACGTCTTCCTTGTCACATGGCACACATTTCTTGATAACGTATCTAGCTGTAGATAAATCAATATTGCAAATCGGTGATCACATTTAGATTAAGTTGACGTTTAAATGCACATTTGCTGCAGATTCGGGGAAAAACGGTTGGAAATTCTAATATCTACCTTGGTTCAAAGGCAATTGGAATTTGCAGATTTATGCTCTGAACAAGTAAGTAATAGCAAAATTCATTAAAATAGGTAGTTGTACAGAACTTGTATAAAAGAACAGTGGGCAATTAAAAAAGTGTTTCAAAGTGATCTAAATATTTTTCAAAATTCTCTACGTTTCAGCAACTGAAAACAAAGAAGAAAAAAATATGGCATTCGCATCAACCCGCAGGCACACTCGTGCAACAACAGAAGGTCTTACTAAACTCGTATAACATTCTATTTTAGGATGAAAATGATGTTTTTCGGTTTCACATCTGTAAACAAACTTTTATACCAGTTCAATAAGAACGTATCCTGGAAATACTAAAATTATCTAAAGCCAGCACAAATAAATAATCGATACCGAAATTTTGACATTGTAGTTTGAGTAGTAAATTCTAACTTTGCAGTAGTTCAACCACTCAGTCATTGTCAATCTTCTCTTAAAAAAAATAGATGTCAATAACAATAAAAGTGTTTGTTTCTCTACAAACTTTTTCAACAATGGAACAACTCTTTTCATCAAAGTCGCTAGTTTTTTGTAAATTGTTTAAAATTTAAAAAATTCCATTAAAATAATTAATGACTGGCTTTATCGTGGCAAAGATTAAAAACATTTGCGTAATGCTTTTAGCAAGCTTTTTATCGTCCCAACGTCCGCTGTGTAATAGCAAAACCCACAATAAAATTGACCAGGTGGAGCAACAATTTGTATTTAGGGTTTTGCAGCGAAAAGTGAATAAAATATTCTCTTCACGATGTTATCGCTGTTTTACAAAACGTAAAGAGAAGAGAATGTAAACTACGGAGAAGGTCAGGTACAGTTATCTACAAAATGTAAAGTTTTTGTGTGAACCAATTACAATTCGGCCTTTACAATTCCGTTCAAATTACTCTGCATGAAATGTGATTTGCGTCATCAAAGCAGGTGAAGGAACTTAACTTGAGTGTTTATGAGTTTACCTTCTTTCTTTGCTTCCATACAGGGAAACTCATAACGAAGGACGTTGAGAAAAGTTACAAAATTAATTTAAACATAAACAAACAAAATAAAGTGTATGCTGGAAAACGTCTTCGGTTTTATATTGCCTTTAAAAAACACATTTCGAATTATTCCATGTGTTCAATTTCACTTCAGACTCTTACGTGAGATAACCCAGAAGGAAACGATTTAAATTACATGTGAAACTAGAACAGAGGAACCTCATTCCTTGCAAAAGTTTAAGTAGTAGAGGGATAAAAGCAGTAAAAAGTTTGATGGATAGAAACTGTTTCCTTATGCAAATGATGGCTATTATTAGGTGCACTTTTGCCCTTACTTGTGAAGATATTAAAGTTTAAATTGAAACCTGAATAGTGCCTTCTGATGTTTTAACAAGTGGGAGAAATTCCTTTGAACATAAATATGATCTAGCTCATCTTTACTGATGTAAAAAAAGATATCTTTCTTTACTTGTATATTAAAAACAGGTAAAAATGGTGGATGCGCCGGGTCCACATTTTTATAATTCCGACATATTTTTCTTTTTTTGTACAAAATCAATTTTCCAATTGCATTTTAATTTTCCATTAAGTGTTTGAATTGTTGTCACAAACAGACTTTCACGCAAATAATAAAATTGGTTGCGCCGTTGTATTTTAAATAATTCCCAATTTTACGATAAATGATAGTGCCGTCAACATTCCTTATTTTGGCCTTTTTACCTTTCTTTTAAGATTAACGATTTGCTGCCACTCACTGTCGGCTATAAAAGTAATTTTCACGCACTTTAAACAGATTCGGAATTTGAAATTTTAGTATTGAGATTGTCCACGACACAACCAGCATTTTATCAAGAGATAATAAAATTCCAAGTTCAAAAAAGTGCTTGTAAAACTCAGAAGCCAAAGTAAATGTTTGCACAGCTCATATATTTTTTGTTCTTTAAAATGTATTTAAAAAGCGTAATTAAATTGTACCCTGTGTCTTTAATTACAATAAAAATTCAGTCAATTTCTTTTAATAATAATTTCACTGCCTTAAGCTTTAATGTTTTTTTAAATACTTTAATTTGGCGCTGATTTTTAAATTGCAAAGTCAATTTGAAAGATTCTACAGTAGAGCCACCTACAAAATGACAACTAAAACTTCCACTTCTTACAATTACAGGTTTCTATTTTATGTGTCCCTTTAAAAAAGTTTAATTTTATGTTTTTACTGTAATTTATTATAATTAAAATTAATGAATATTGAAAGTTGTTTCTTTAAAAAGTAATGTCTTTAGCAGACGCTCGCGTATTTCCACTCGCCAGTGACAGTTTTTGATTTGTGTTAATTGGCTCTATTTTTGGCTCACATTGTTGATCGAGCAACAGAATAAAATTTGTACTCACCTTACATCACCACTCGAACCTTGAAAAGTGTTTACAAAGTTATCACTTTTTTGTAGCGAAGTAAATGTAGACCGCCGGCAGCTCGAGAACGAGTAGTGATAACGCGTCACGTCAAATCGTTTACCTCGTGAAAATGTCAAAATTTTAGTATACCATTGCCCGTTTTTCCGTAATAATTCCATCCAGAATAGACCTTGGTCCTGTAAATTCTTGAATAACCTACGCCGGTTTCAGTATGTATCGTAGGAGATTATCCCAACCTTTCCCAAGTTTCCCTAACCTCAAATCCCTGGTCTTAGAAAAGAATTGTAGCGATCAGTATTTTAGATTTGCTTTGATGATTCGCCAACTGAAGCCCTTGCAAAATGTCAAAGAACGAGTGGAAGTTATCCTTAAGAAAAGCGAGTTTTTGGGTATGCTCAGACAGAAATTTGTGGTGGTTCCAAGATCTCTCAAGGATCAATCAGCAAATGTCTTGCGAATTTGGGCCCACCAGTGCGAGTGTGTTGTGGCTCAGAGACTGAGAAGAGGCCAGCAAATGTTTTGTTTATATTCCAAGCTGTGGGAAGAAAGGGCTTTAAGGGAGTTCATTAAGCAAATGAGACACAGAATAGGCCTGAGAAGCCGTGACTTTCTCATAGGAGCCTTGGGAGTCGCTGGATACGACTGGCGAAACAACAGAATTTCTGAGAATGACATCAAAAAACATGCCAAAGAATTAGACTATGTTTATAAACTCAAAGAAAAAACTTTATGCAACAAATGTAGCAAAAATTCACGAATATGCTCTTGTCAAAAAAACGGGCAGAAGGCGGAAAAACCCATTATAAACTCTTATGATGAGTGGAAAGTTTTTATAGAAAAGAATGATCTTGTTGTTTGGAGAAGAGCCACCAGCTCTGGGAACTATGAATATAAAGTTTATGGATCTTATTCTGATGTAACAGCTGAAGACTTTTTGAATGTGCAGATTGATATTGATTATAGAAGACATTGGGATGCTACTGCTGTAGCCTTAAATGTTGTAGAAACTGACCCAGATCCTACTTCACATAGTGACATTGTATACTGGGAGATGTTATGGCCAGTAAGTAGTAAAAATCTCACTTTCATGCGTAAGGTCAGCCTAAATAAACATGAAAAATTTCCGAAGTGGAGGTCGCGAATACAGGGTCACTTTATTACAACAGCGTGTATCTAAAACTTATTGCATTTCCTTTATGTACTTCCAGATGAATAACTTTAATTGTCTCACTATACATCAGTGGAATTCTTACAATTCCCAATTGACACGACGTGAAATAGCTCTATTAAAAAACATGAAAATATTCTATTCAACCTACTAACTCAGAGCACCAGCCAAACTAATTGGTGTTAACTCCTTTTTTTCCTTCTAGGCACTTTTTGCAAACAGAGACTACGTTTTCAACAGACGCTATCTCGTGGATTATAAAAGCAAAACGCTCTTTCTAGTCAGCAAATCCACAATGCACCCAAACATCCCCAAGGACCGCACCAAGTACCGAATCGAAGATTACTGGTCATACATGGTCATCAAACCATACTCTGATTTGAACAAACCTGGAATCGAATTCAGTCTCACATATTTCGACAATCCGGGTGTAAATATACCAGCCTCCGTCACAACATGGGTAGCAATGAAAGCAATGCCTGAGTTTCTCGAACGGTTAAGAGTGGCTTCACGAGAATATAAAAAATACTGCCAAGAATCAGGTGTTTGCCAGATTTGTAACATTATAGATTTTCAAGAAAAGAGCAGATTTAGTTGCCGTTGGGACTACTTTGAGGATGAAGTTACCGACAACACGATATATGAGGCACAGTTTAAAATAAAAGCACCAGAGATTGAAGAAGAAAAGCCGAAGACACCTCCTCAGTTTAGCGGTGACACTGATAGTTCATCTACGCAAACTCCACCTGTGACCACGACAGAAACTCACAGTTTTTGGAGGTATTTGCATCCAACTTACTATTTCAGTTGATAGCTACCCACACAACATTGAGTCAAGTAGTCATTCTTATGTTAAGACTGTATGTACGTTCACACTCGTAGTGCTAGTATGAGTAGCTTGAAATTAGTCTACTTGTGTGTATGTATTACCTGTTAAATGTTAATTCATTTTGTACCATACACTGTTTGGTGTAATTGTTTGTAATTAACGCAAATATTTTGCAGATTTATTAAAAGACTCTTTAAATGACAAACATGTTTAAAAACCCTCTCTGTGAATCCCAAATGAGAGTTGCACTCAAGAACGTGATGATAATCAATTTATACCGTTGATATAATTACAATATGCTGCAGAGGAATGCATAAGAGAAACAAAATGGGTAAATTGTGTAATTGAAACAGTTTGTATGGCTCTACACATTTTAAGTTCACTTCTGGCCTTCTGTCATACATAAACTATGAAATCTTGTTACAATAAATCATTATAAACTATTTGAATTAGTTTTTGGAGTGCTTACAAAACAAGAAAACCAGTTCATACTGTTTTATTTATCCTACACACGAGCAGGTGCTTCACTTATGTTAACTTTCGCGTCTAATTAAAAAGCAAATAAAGACACACCCTATAATTCCTTCTTCACTTCATTTGGATCAATATCTAAAACCTCTTCTTGTTTCACTTCCTTTTCCCACCTTGTTTTTGACTCATCGTACTTCTTATCCTTATCTAATTCCTTTTTTATAGTGCCTGGCTCTTCTTTGCTTGTAGAAGTGCTTCTTAGAACAGGATCAATTTTTTCACGTATTTCAGACAAAGTTGTTTGGTACAATTTTGAGTAAGCCTGAAAATAATTTATGAGAATTCAATTCAAATCTTCGCGAAATTACTTACTGTAATCTTGTTCAATGAATCCTCGGTGGTTCTTAATTTATCTTTATATTCCTTTAGATCCGAGTTTAAGTGTTTTATTGTCGTGTTTGATTTGTTGTACTTCTCCGATAGTTTGGTATTTTCACTTTTCAGGCTCACCATCCGAGTTTCCGTTTCTAAGCGAGCTTTTTCACTACGTTCCAACTGCGACATTAATTTACCTACGTCGACCAGAGCGCCTCTGTATGTTATTAGACCTATAAATCCGGAAGGGTAAAAACTCGTTGTGAAAGTGACGAAACTCACCATCCTCTGAAGTGGGGACTTCATCATTTTCCGATCCGTTTATTTTTAACAACTTCACCGGACGTTCCTCACTTACAAAAGAAGGAAGTAGTTTCTTATTTCCCACAGCCAAATCATGCAGGTTCACTTCTTTTTCTGCGTCATCAATAACAATGAACTCGTTACTATCCTTTGGCTTGTCAGTCAGTTTACGATAATGTAAAGAATCCCTTGTAACGACTTTCCCGACGAGTTTTCGGACTTGGGCTCTTGATAAGTTTAAGCCTAAAGTGTAGAGAAGATCTTCTATATCTTTATCGAAGATATATCCACAGTGTGTTTGATCAAAGTAAAGGAAGGCCAACAACAGATGTTTGTCTTTGGTGTACATTTTGACTCGTTCTTTCTTCTTTTTGTCTTTGTCTTTCTTCATTTTATCTTTGGAATCGTCATCGTCATACTCATCATCCTCTTCGCTGTCGTCTGATTTCTTGTCTTCTCTTTTTTCTTTCTTTTTGTCTGGGTCCTCTTTTTTGTCACGTTTGTCGTCTTTGCTACCATCGTCGGATTTCTTATCTTTGTTCTCAGATTCTTTATCCTCTCTTTTCTCATCATCTCTCTTTTTGTCTTCATCTTTCTTTTTAGATTCATCGCCTTTTTTGTCTGATGCATCACCGGTTTTTTTCTCGTCTTCCCTTTTCTTTTTGTCCTCTTTAGTTTTCTCCGGAAGCTCATACAAGGCGCGGTAAATAGTGAACCCGAAATCCCGCATTAACATTTCATTGAATAATTCTGCGAACAAAGACACTTCGAACGAATGTTCTTTAGTGTCTTCAGGGCGATAGTCTAATAGTATCGACAGAGACATAGTAGCGCAATCAAATTTGCCTGACTTGGCAACTCGCGACGGGTGTACTAAAATATGTTGTTGTTCTGGTAGACTGTATCTTTTTTCAAGTAGAGCCTTTTCTTTTTCATCTAATTTCTTTTCTTCCGCCTGCTCAAAACGTTTAAAGGTTTCTATTGATTCTGGATGTGTTAAGCCTACCTCTGTTTTTTTCTCGTCAGCACTTGTATCGAAATCTTCTGCTTGTACTTCTTTAGATGGATCATCAGCTTTCTCTGCTTCTACTTTGAGAGCTTTGATTAATCTTGCTACCAATTGCGATTTCAGCCCTTTCGAATTGATATTTCTAGCTTTGAGTTCGTTTCGCAAAGTGCTGACGACCAAGGCCTTGGGATCCAGCTGAGAGTAATGGGTCGGTTCGAGCTTGTCACTTGGAGGATCTTCTTCCTAAGGAGGAAAAAACGAATGTAAGTACAACGCCTGTGACCGTAAACGACGCACACAACAATCGCACATCGCTTTCGTTCGTTTCACACTCGTGCTCCGATCATCAACCAGTCACCAGTAAGAGCGGTGAAGGTGGGTGGTGGAATTAGGCCATTCCATCAAACATTGTTGGTGGTAGAAAGTGCAGACTGGCCCAGTCCACAGCACTGCGTATACCTAGCCTATCTGTTTTTTATACATAGATTAACAAAATTGATGCCTTTTCATCAGCCGGTGGGGTGTCGTCGCCGCCTTCCAGGTCGGCTTTCAGCCTGCGTTCCAGCTGTTTTCTGTAGCTCTGGTGGAGGCCGTCCCACTCCAGACGGGTAGGTACGCAACTCCAAACATCTGGTAGAAAGAGCACCACGGTTTCGACCCGCGCCGGTACTGCCCTGCCTTTGTGGGTCGATTCGCTGCGCCGGTAATACAGCTCCACGAACCGGTACCTAATGGAATATAACGAGTGAGCAGGTGCTACTAGCCTTAGCTACCAAACACGATTTAAGCACACCTTTGCAACTTCCGGTCGGCTCCCTGCCGACAACAGCGCCGCCGACAATTATGCAACGTTATCAACGGCATGCTTATGCTACATAATGTGAGATAGATAACGGCCGAAGACAAACTCTGTAAGTGCAATGGGGCAGGCAACACCGCAACTCAACAACAACATACTTGAAAGATTTCAAATTATTTGAAGTTAATGAACAACTTCTAGAACCAACGCATTTCTGAATAAGTTGTTCACTAATCCTCTTCAGACCTACCAGGATCGCCCTTGATGACCAAACGGAAAAGCGTCACTTCCTAAAGAAAAAAATTAAAAGCCTTTTGGGTTGAAAAAATATGTTGCAGATGAGTTTCATATTAATTACAAAATCTGCGTGCCCCATTGCATTTCGCCCCAGATTTGGCTCAAACTAAAGAAGAAAACATTCAAATCACAAGAGTGTAAAGCAGTTCGACTTCTTATTGGAAAGAAAAAGTTACCTTCTATCATAATATGCCAAACAATTTGAACTATCCAAGTTTACTGAATAAAGCTATAAGCTTAAACCAAAATCACACATAAAAATCAAACTAACCATTGCGTGCAACTTGAGAGATCAATGCCAGTGAGAGCCTTGCAGGTACGAATAGCGGTTTTAATCAAAACTGAAGGATCTTTATCGGGATTTTCCCCATCCAAAGAGGGACTCCAAGGACCTCCAATCGCCATGGTTTCGTTTTTACCACGTAAACCCACTAGAAAGTGTAACAAACGCGCGGGATGTGTATAATCCCTCTCTTCACTTTCTCTGTCTCTCTTATCCTTATCTTCCGCCATGGCACAACATTTTTGATATAGTTCGTCCATGCTACACATGCTCATCAACATGACCTGGAGAATATAAAATTAGCCATGAATTTTTCTACTTACACAAATACCTTTGCGGAGAAGAGATAATCCGCATCTGGAGGCTCGAGAATGGCGTCGTTTTCCACGACTGGATCCACTTCTTTGTTCATGATGTGGAAATAGCAAGACTTATTCACCATGAAGGGTTTATCTGGAGGAAAAGCGTCCACCCATCGGAAATTGGTAAAAAAGAAATCCGATGGTATGTAGAGGTTATTGTATCGTCTTCGCAACTCGAGGACGTCGGCCTCGGGCCTGTAAATTTCTAGTTAATAAAAGTTTAAAAGATTTAGGTAAGATGTACATATTCAAAGCAATTTTTGGAACCTGTACCATATACCGAGGTACAACCCGTGACCTGCGCCTGGACTTGGGAGACCTAGACCTTCTCCTCAACGGTGACTTCTTCTCTTCCTTCTCCCGTTCTCGGAGACGCTCTTCTCTACGTCTCTTTCTTTCAATCTCATCTTCATCCCTTTCTCTATCCCTAGACCGCTCCCGTCCTCTACCTAATGCAGCTTTCGATCTTTGGTTATTTCTCCCAAAATTCCCGTTGGAATTATCAGACGGTGGTGGCACAGCGTTATAAGTATTCGAATTTGAATTATTATAATTTTTTGAATTATTTGAATGTCTAGCTGAAGGTTGGTTTGACATTGGAAGAACTTGAATTCGGGTAGCATTCCACTTAAAAGGCATAGTGGGATTATAAGAAGCTTCAACCAAAACTCTATCGCCCACCATCGGATTTGACCCTTTAACGCATGCATTTATTTGAAAGAAGACGTCTTCGTCGACAAACCCAAAATTATCATGAACTTTAGTTACAGTACCAGTGAAAACCCTTTGCTTTGTGCCCACATTTGAATTGTTCTGAACGGGAGGCACAGCCGATATGTTTTGCGTCTGAAAAGCTGTAGGGTTTAAACCACGAGGATTAGGGTATGTTACAGCGTTGACTTGTTGGAAAATTTGATTCGATGCCAGCTGAGACCCAAGACCTAAAAAATGTAACGTGTTGTAGCAGAATAGTAAATAAATCAATGAGGTGGAATTTCATTTAGTTAAATACCTAGTGGGTTTAACTAATTGATGTATGTGGAATAAAATAAACACTTTATTTAAAGACGAAACATAAACATGAAAACTTGGCAGGCACCGCCGGTAATAAAAAACGAAAAATGTGCAATACTGCATATTCAAATATTTTAGGTATGTTAAGAAATCTGAAACATTTTCTTTTAAGACTTGATGACTTATATTGTATCTACATAATAAAGTTAGCAATTTCCAAATTTGTCTTTACTATTATAACCTTGTCAGCCAATTAGCAAACTGATCAATACATTATTTTATGCTCTAATAAAACCAATTTGAACGCTGAAAACATCTTAATTGCGCCATTATTATGAACAGTGCGATAAATTGTGTACTTTTGAACCTACTTCCTTTCGATATTGTCCCGAACAACACAGAATTAGAACTAACCTGCAGCCCCCATAGCGTTATTAGCCATTTGTTGCAGGCCGATGCCAATATTCTGCTGTTGAAGCCCCATGGCATTTTGAAACACCTGCTGTTGGTGTTGCTGTTGAAACTGCACCATTCCGGACGTATTCATGTTATTTAGGGCACTTTGGTTCATTATTTGTTGTTGCAAAGGATTCGGTTGATTAACAATGTTTGGAGAGTTGTTGGTTCGACCCCATGGAGGATTTTTGTTATTGAACTGACCTATGTTGCTCATTTTGTTGAAACTTATTCACTTTTACACCTTAAACTATACAGAAGTGGAGTTGTGATGGATTTTAAGTCTGCACAAACATAAACAAAGTTGTATTGAAACTAGGTTATATGTTATGTGTTTAAAGAGTCTTCGGTTAAAAGATACAACTGTTTTTGATGTTGCATCACATTTATCTTCATTTTTATTGAACTACTTTCGCCATTAACTTTAACACTTTTTTCGACACTAATGACGGCAAACAAGATGGATTTTGATACCCGATTCTCATTTGTTACGCAATGCGCATTTTGACGGATCGAGCTCTGATTGGCTGACCGAAAATAAAGCGGGAGCTTTTGAAAATAAAAAATTACCTATTTCCACATGCCAAACTCGAACGATTTCAAAATTTTAACAAAAAATTAAAGAACACTGTTGATTTTTTGCCTAATTAGTTCATATAAGCTAAGTAAAACCTTTACACAATATTATCAATATGTAGCATATGGTGAGGATATGTAAAAGATAGAGCTAAAATAAATTCAAAGTTTTTTTAACTTATATTTACACAATTTGTACAGTCATGTTGTACCACTCCTATTTTTTGACGACTTTTCTTCTGAGTAAACTTAGGTACGGTTATTCGAAGTGGGTATACTTAACCCCGCTGGAATAAAAAAGATTAAATTTAAATGATTGCATGGAAATTTACCTTCTTCGATGTATTCCGGTGGGATTCCGATATAATTGTCCCCTTTTTGAATAAAATAATAACCTGCAATGATTGATATCTGTGACTAATCCAGATCATTATTTCGGTTTGGTTTTACCTCCATTGATCATGTGTAAAGTTTGCCGTTTCACTTTTTGAAAAATTACCAACAGAATTAACATACACAATAAAAATATCGTGGCTATGGGAATAAGCACAATTAAATAAAGTTCCATTCTGAGATTTAATAAACAAGCTACAAAAACTCCATCTTTATTGCGTCAATCTCTTGTCACACTTAGATCTAAATAATATCTAATTATCTTTTATCTACACTGATAAAGTAACACTGAACGTGATAAATTAGTCAGCCAATCTTTATCGTTATTAATGGATTCCGGGCCCCAGATCTGTTTGCGTAGTTAATCCCACTTAAAGAAATACAAATAATGTTTGGTAACTATTGCATTGATATTTTACTTGAATCAGCAGTTTCCGGAGAAATTCCTAAGAAGGTGCCTCGATTCCAAACGAAATAGTAACCTGAGTAAAGACAATCAATGACTTGTTTTTAGATCATCTCAAGTGCTTACCTTCTTTTATCATTTTTCTGTATTTTCTTTTTGCCTTCTCATACGCAAACAGTAGAACGAGCATTATTATAAAATATATCCCCGAAACGGGCACCATAATAGCTAAATATGTGTTCATTTTTTAAAGAAAAAACTCAGATACAATAAAGTTTTGCAAACTTGATAACAAACGCAATTATCTTTGATTATGGTCAGATAATTAGAGGTGGGGGTGACATACTTCCTGTGCTTTTGAGATATTTTTTAGAAAGTAAAGAGTTGATTTCCTGCCACAAAAACAAACTGGCATTTAAAAAACTTTAATAACATTACAGTAAACAGAGTTTTGTTTTTATTGTCTAGTTTTGTCCTTTCTTTAAAATCCTGTCGTTACTTTGCAAGCTCATCTGCTCGTTTGGCCGCTGCTTCCACTGCATTCATTACATGACCCCTCACAGCTCCTCTTTCCAATGCATATATTCCAGCAATGGTCATCCCTCCCGCGGAACAAACTTCATCTTTCAAAGTTCCCATGTGTTTATCAGTGTTTAGTACCATTTTGGCAGCACCCATTACTACTTGTGCGGCAAATTTCGTAGCCATTTCTCTATGAAGACCCATACGGACTCCACCGTCAGACAAAGCTTCAATGAATAAATAAACCTACAAAAAAAGTTTAGTTTGGAGCCGTGAAATAAAAAAAAAGTCGTACAAATGCTGGACCACTGCTAGATATAGCTCCGACAGCGTTGATCATTTTTTCTGGTAACAATTCACAGACTCCAGTTACTTCAAGAAGAGACTTAATAATGCTTAGATCTTCTTCTGTGACGTTTTGTCCGGGACAGTATACTGTGCAACCCTCTCCGACTACCATTGGGGTGTTTGGCATCACTCGAATGACTCGAGAACCTTTGAAAGTAGCTAATTTCTATGATATTAAAATAGTTATAAACTTTACAAACTTGTCATTCAATTACCTCTTCTAGTTCATTTATAGTGATTCCTGCTAAAATTGACACAAATAGTTTATCGCTCACAGGATTCTGTTTCGTTTCGGCAACAATTTTATTTAGGATATCGTTCAGCATGTGTGGTTTCACAGCCAAAAATATGATGTCCGCTTTTTTAACAATTTCGACATTGTCCGTTGTGGTATTTGCACCTCGTTCTTTCCATACACATAAATTCTGAATGTACGGACTAGACACATACACTTGGGAATAGTCGATTAGACCTTTGCTTTGTATGCTTTTACAAAGAGCTTTTGCCATGTTTCCATCCCCGATAAAACCAAGTTTTTTTTTTATTTTCGTTGTTGCTTTCGTGCAGAGCGGTCTTGTGATGACATTTTGTCTGTAAAAAAAACGGAGCGATTCATAATAATACAGCAAGGACTTAAAAAATCTTAAGCAACAGTGCCGGTAGAGCAAAAAATGTTATGTAATACGAGTAAACACTTTTTGATAAGTCTCAAAAATGGAACTTTTCAAGTTTTTGCAGAAGGTGCTTGTAAAAGACGTTCTATTCAGACCCACATGATGATGGCAATGAACTCGTAAAATGAATGAATAATCGTGAAAATTCTTCTTCGAGTTATACTTACAAATAACAGTTTTTCGATACGTTTAGAAAAATATTGAAGAGCTTCATTCTCTTTTAATTGCACAACAATTCGCAATGAAAACCAGTTACTTCACAAATATAATTACAACACTCGGCAGCGTGACGTCTCGACGTCGACGTACTGTCTAGTAGCCACCAGTGGCGGAGGTTGAAGAAATAAAATACTATTTTAAGCAAATTTGTTTATTGCAACAATCCAGTTAATGTTATTAAATAAAATATTGGGGACCCCAAAGTGATTTTTTTTAATTTACGTATCAGCGAATTCTTGCACAAACTTAAAGTTAAAAAAACCAAATAAATAAAGCAAAATTTCAGTAAAACAAAATTAGAAAATTAACGGACACTGACTTGTCCTACTTTCCATATTTACAAGTATCGTTATTATATTAAACATACAATATTATTAAATATTTTTGTTAGAAATATTGATAAACCGCGTCGAAAAATCATAAATATTGTAAAAACGTGCGGACCTCAAAAATAGTCCTAGAGATTCTACCTAACTATAAATAACTACAATAACGTTTGTGTTGTCTTATTAATTATGTCTTCTTTTGTCCCAATTCTGCGGATTTCTTCGCCGCTGCTTCAACAGCATCCATAATTGCTCCCCTATAAAAAAAACACTAATTCTGCCTTTTCCCCGTGTTCTGTCCTACCTCACACCACCTTTCTCTAAAGCATGTATGCCAGTAATTGTGGTACCTCCAGGTGAACAAACTTCATCCTTCAACGTCCCTGTATGTTTCCCTGTCTCTAGAACCATTTTCGCCGCGCCAAGAACTGTTTGAGCAGCAAATTGTGTCGCCATGCTTCTAGGAATGCCCATTTTTACGCCACCATCAGAAAGAGCCTCAATAACTAAATAAACCTACAAGTTAAGAATTATTTAGTTAAAGTTTTGGGTGGACTTGGTTACAAAAGCTGGGCCACTGCCGGCTAGAGCTCCAGCTGCATTGATTAGAGATTCTGGAACTTCTTGACAAACTCCTGAGGCTTCAAGAAGTGTTTTAACAATCGCTATATCATCATCACTTGCTCTTTGGCCAGGGCAGAAGACAGTACATCCTTCACCTACCATCATTGGCGTGTTGGGCATTACACGTATCACACGCGATCCTTCTAATGTTGATAAGCACTAGAAGTAATCTTATTGAACACTCTATTAATGTGAAGGAGTCATACTACATTCTCTAAAGCTTCTAAAGTGATGCCTGCTAAAATTGACACAAATAATTTTCCTTTCACGGGTTTCGGAAGTGTCTCGTAAATATTAGCGACAGCAATTGGAAGAATATGAGGTTTTACAGCCAAGAAAATTATGTCAGATTCAGACACCAAAATGCCATTTTTTGTTGTAATTTTTGCTCCAAGGTTTGACCAATATTTAAGAGATGATTCTCGAGGGCCTGAAATGTACAGTTGCTGGTAACTTACGAGACCTACAAGCGTATGTTGTTATCAATTTTTAAGAACAATAAAAGGCGAAGTACCCTTTCTGACCATTCCTTCACAAATTGCTTTTGCCATGTTTCCACCGCCGATGAAACCAATCGTTTCTTGGATCTTCATCTTTTTAGTTAAATTGTCGGTTTTATCTACTGCTATTGTCATTTTTATTGCTGATTTTTTGAAAAAAGATTCACATTTGTATTCGGAATTTTACTTCAAATTTGGAGGTTACCACCACAGCTGTCAATGTCAGATGAAATGTCAGTGGTCACTTTTAAACCAGTGGCGTAACATCGGTTGCCCAAAAAGGATCCGAGCCTCGAGCTACCATCATTTCAGAATTAGAATTAGTTAATTACTGTCTAATTTTAAATTACATAAATTATTTAGTAAAGAAAATAACTACTGCATGTAATAAATAGATTAAAATATCGACAACTGCTTAAAGGAATTGAGGAAATAACGTGTGTTATTTTATATTTAAACCATTTATTTTATACGAATTAATAATATTCATAGAATTAAATATCTTAACCAAGGATATACAGTTTCATGTCAATAATTCTGAGTAATTTGCTGATGCCGGTAGAGAAACAAAAGAGCGAATCCAAAGTCTTTTAGATCACACACTTCACCATGTACTTTCAAAATGCAGTCTTTTTCAGTCGAATTTCCGTTTAACACTGAGGTTTAAAAAGCTTTGAGTTTGTGTGATAAAACATTAGTGCAGTTTTTTCACTCACTTGAATAATTTACACGATACATTCCATGCTGTCTACGATTTACTAACACTGCTAAATGAGCTAACTTACTTAAATGAGATTGTGTTGCTTATAAAAAAATTATGCACAGGTAGTTAAATGTATAGGCAAGCTCTACTCTGTGACATGTAGCCGCACAATCTCGAGAGAAATGGGAAAGCGCTCCATTTTGGAGGCCGACTTGTTAAGAACATTCACCAAAATTCGAGATTTGCCTATTCAATGCCCCGTTATTACTTTCTACACATTCCATATCACAAATCTCTCAAATCATCGTCGGCATTGTACGGCAAAGAGCTCAAAGTTTTATTTTACCGTGAGCGATTGTTGAAGCGATCAATGCACACAGTAATAACAATTTTTACAGAGCACAGTAAAAAAACTACCAAGGTCTTGCTAGTATACTGAATCGAACATCGCATCAGTACATTTAAATGTAGAATACATGTTTTTAAAAAACTTTCTAGTAATGTTTCAGGCAAAGCATAAACTTTTATGTTAACAACTAACTAGCAGTTCTAAGTCGGTGTACACGAGATGTAATATTGAAATAAAAACCGGTCACAAAGTCCCAGAACCACAAGGAAACAATAAATAATAACTACTAATTAGTAATACAATCAAATTTCTCAATACTTAATATAATGGAAAAATAAATACACTTTTGCGATTCTTTTCAATTAGTAATGTACAAAATTTGGAAAATAGTCAACACATTTAAACAATACAAAACCTTTTAGTGCTTAAAACAAAAGACAACACTTAGTCCTTTAAAGTTGTAGCTTCTTCTATGTTAATAGAGTCCTTCGAAATTTCCGAGGACGAGTTCACCGTGTTTGCAGAACTCGTTCCGATTACGGTTTTATTGGCAACTGATGAATTAACATTGTTGGAGGTGCTGTTACTCAGAGAGTTGTCGTTCAGCTTACTGTCGTCAATTTTCTCGGACTGGGCCGAAATCGAATTATCTAAAAAATAAAATGAGCTCAAGACTATCACAATAACACCAATTCTCACTTTGATAATATTGTCGAGCCGGCGGTTTGTTATTGGAGTTGGTGCGGTGTTTCTGATTCGCAGAACTGTTTTGCTGAACGGATCCAAGATTTTGTTGGAAATTGACGGGTCTTTGGATCGGTGGAGGGTACCTCTGCATCTGCAAATAAAAAGAAGACTAAGAACAAGCTGAAGTAAAAAACCATATTTCTCTACTCACGTTTCCCGACTGTTGGTTTCCCACCCCTTGATACAAATTGTATTTATGCTGAGCAGTCGGACTGGGCTGTGGCGGCGGCTGTTTGCAGTTTTGCCTTAATTTTGGCGAAGAAATCTGCGAACCTACGAAATACATAACTATAAAAAACATAATCATGAGCGTTCAAATAAAAATACAAGCTTTAATTCTTGAAACTTACCGGAATTGAAGACTGAAGACAAAACTTCTTGACTTCCCGGACTCTTGAGTTGTTGCGATCTACCAGTTTGATCGCCAATAGACTGGCCTTTCATGTATTGTGTTGGAAGGCCAGATCGAAACTGCTGTTGTGCATTTATAGCTGCCGCTAACATTGGAGTTGATAAAAAATGCGAATTGAAACTCTGCAATCCGGCGTTAGTATGTGATTGATTGTGGGTACCAAAGACGTTTCCTTGAAGTCCATATCCAGCTTGATGTTGCTGTAACTGAGCAGACTGAATAGTAGAACTTCCAGGTTGTTGGAAATACCCTGTCTGACCTATAAATTACACCAGTAACTGGATTTAGCTTATGTGAAATTGACAATACGCTTAAAATTATCCGTTGAATGCACAACACCACAGTAAAAAGCATGCCAAAGAATACACAGAATTACAAAAATTATTTTATTTCACAACTGTCTACAATTATCTAACTACAAAAAGTAAAGCTAATAGATGGAAAAACTATTACATTAAAAGTCTCAAACAAAATTGCGGGCTTATACAAGGTTAATTAAACAAAGAAGCATTGATTGGGGGAAAATGTGTGCTTACGTTATTTATTTTGAAGATTCAAATAAATACCAATACACAAAATAACGTAAAATTTAGTGATACTTGCAAAAAAAAAAAATATTTGCCTATAAGTTGGTCCATATTACTTTGGTCCTAGAGTTAACACTAAATGATCACCACACCAATATTACGCAAAAGTACAAATACTCCTCAAAGAGAAAATAAAAGCTTAACCCAAAAAGCACATTAGTGTAAATTCCACGAAGAATTATAAGCTTTGGCAGTACCTGTAGATCCTGAATAATAAGATGACGAAGGTTGCAGAGCGGGAACCACGTTGTTTTGTACAGGACCAGTGGGACCCCTCTGCATTGCACTTTGCAAGTAATTTGCTTGGAGAGCTGGCTCATACGCCATATAAACTTGTTGGCTCTGTTGGGATTGCTGCTGGTAAGCCTGTCCAACTCCACCAGCTTTAGTACCTTTTGAAAGATAAAACATTTCTGGGATCACAAAATAAGCCATGCTTTCATAATCACTATGACTATTTTAAAAACATTCCGATTTGTTCAGTTTCATCACATTTGTAAGCAATGAAAATTTGATAGTTTGCATAAAAAAGCTCTTCAACCCAACAAACAGAACTATTTCCTAAATACATTGTCTACTTACCAATCGCACTGATCTGCTGACTGCTAGGTTTGACCGACGCGGACATCAACGAATTCGAAGTAGAAGAAATGAGTACAGTTGTGGGATTATTCAACTGTTGATTCTGTCCAAACGGTCCTGTTGCAGACAGTCGATAATTGCTAAGATTTTGATACAAATCAGGCGGCGCTTGGGCCGTGGGAGGGGGATGATGAGGTTGAGTTTGCAAATACACGGACTGCGTAGAATACGGACTAGAGGCAGTCTGACCCAAACTATAATGATTGGGATACTGGGAATATTGGGAACGTCCCTGACCACCCAAAACACCAGATTGATCGATCTGGAATGGTCCGTATAAGCCCGTTTGTTGTATTTGTTGGGTCGAGTTGTACATCACGGTGGGAGGAGACGGTATGGCAGAAATGCCGTACTGATTGTTGCCACCAAGTCCCGCCTGTGAGAAAAATGAATGTTCAGTTATTGTATTGATAGAGCTACCATGACTCCATACTTGGTAGCTTATGTGCTGATTCGCGGTATATTGTTGGGGGGGTTGGCCTAAATTCACACCAGTACCAATAACTGGTTGTAAAGGGGGTGGGGACAAAGGATTGCCCATCAAACTCGGACCCATAATTCCAGAATGTTGCTGGTGATTAGCCGAATTTAAAACGGCTTGACCACCACCTCCAGACACTTGTTGAGTTGGTTTTACCTGTAATAAGAATGTTAATATACATGTATTAAATGGTAAAAATTAACTCAAAAATATCGCTTACCTTACACACATTTGTCGTATTGTTTGCTGCAACTTGATTAGGTGAAGGACTATAACCCTCATGATTGTCATCTGGAGTATCATTTCCTTTACCAAAAGCATTGGGATCCAGAGTATTAGGATCCGATACAAACGAGCTCGAAAAGCTTGAATTGCTATCTTCCTGTCCCACGTTATGGTCAGTTGGTGTTTCCCACATCTTCTTCACGGATTGTATTTTAAAATTCAATGCGTCGGCAGTGGAAATCGTACTATTTCCGGTAGTAATCGCATGCATTGATCGTGGCATGCATAAGTTTTTCGAGCTTTTCTCTTCAGTCAAATGAGACAACTCGGAATCAAAAAAATCCAGTTTTATGTCTGCGTTGTCTTCTTTGAAAGAGAGCGGGATTTGTATAGATTCAGACTGTTTGTCGCTCTTGCAAAGCAGATCTGAAATAGGTTTGTTGAAACTTGATACAACAGAGCCATCGATGCCTTCTTCCAACTTTGAACGCGGTTTGTCAGTCCGGGCATTTCGAGCACCAGGAGCCGACTTGAAATTCGTGTTTTCAAATATGATAGTGTTTACGGGAGGAGTTGTGCCATCCAAGAGGGCTTTCTCTTGTAACTGACTTCCTTTTCCGATAATCTGAAAAATAAGGTCAAACTCAGTACACCCTTAACTAATGACCTGATTTCAAGTTGCGACTTGAACGTTTGAAAGCAACCGCAAACTTTAAACGAAACTAAAGCAAAAGAAAACATACAAATTACAAGTACATCATTAAATTTAACAATGTTACTCATAGAAATACTTATTCAATATGAATCCAAAAAAAATTACAATAAAATTCAATTACCTTGTCGTTACTTGGGCTGTTGCTCTGGCTAACCGATTGGACGTGATCCATTCCCTTGCACCCGTCTCCAGCAACACCCAGTACATTTTCCGAATCGATACTTCTTAACTGAGTCCCTAACGATTTATCCCAAGCGTTTGACAGTGGAGTCACCACACTTGACGGATCTTTCATACCGTACACGTTCATATTTTGATTCACTTTGTTCATGTCGTTCACGTCACACAGATTATGCTGCATTTGAGCTTTTTGCAGTCTGTTGTTTTCGCGTTGTTTAGCAAACCTCGGAGCTAACTTGCTCTGACGCGGTCTTTCAAACTGACTCTTGTTGGCCAGAGGCAAAACAGGAGGCGGATTCACGGGCGTTGCCATCAACGGCGGAATGTTGGAGATCTGTTGCTGCGTCAACTGAGTAGACGGCACATTACTTTTGATCTTACGGTCCGGTTTTATAACATCCTTGTCTGTTTTCGGGATTGTTTTAATAGGTTTCTCATCAGACGATTTTAGACGTTCTTTTCCTGTTTTCTTACTTTTCACTTCTTGAAAACCGTCGGAATCACCCTGTTGAGAAACTTTCTCGTCTCCATCTTCAGGTTCAGTGTCGGTTTTATTCTTCAAAGGTATATCAGCAATAGCGTTACATAAAGTATTTTGATCAGTAGACTTGTCGTCTTTCTTTATTGCACTTTGAGAACGTAACGTTCCACTTGAATTTTGTCTAGGGATTTGGTTTTCACTTCGCGAGACGTATGGTTTCTTGTCTCCAGACATTCGTGGCGGAGCATTTGTTCGTCTTGGCTGATTCAAAGAAGAAGGACCCCGTGGTGCGTTTAATTTATTTTGTTGCAACTTTCTCATGCCTTTTCCTTCCTTATCATCGGAATTATCCGAGTTCGAATCAACTGTTTCTTCATCTCTTTTACCATCAATTTTAGTTTTGGATTTTCCTCGTCTAGCGTCAGGTTTTCTACTTTTCAATTTATCGTCCATTTTAATAGCATCTTTACGGTTGCTACCGATAATTCCAGCAGATAAAGCTTGTTGGTTTTGTTTTGCTTTATCCTCAGAAGTGAGAATATCAGCGGAATTTTCATCACTCGACAGTTTCTTTTCCTTGTCATCGTGATGGCCAAACGGACTTTTAGCGGGTGGCGGACCGTATCCATCGATCCTTTTGCTAAGTCCTCCTCGACCTCTGAAATTTCCACCTCCTCGACCATGTCTAGAGGGTTCTCCTCTCGGAACGTAATTATCACGTTTGTTCTCTGGCTTTTCTTTATTTCTCTCCAAAGTCGAGGTTTTCTCATGTTGTTTAATTTCTTTATTCTTGTCATCTTTATCTGATTTTTTAATCGTCTTTGGACTTTTCAGCGAAGTAGCACCGTCTGTATTAATGTCGTCCATGGATCCTTCGGAATCAGTCCCATGAAAATCTTTCTGTGAACCACCAGGTCGAATACCGCGTGTAGTCTGTCTTTTCGGCCAATTTGACCTATGATATTCATTACTGCCCCAACCTTTACCACTCGAGTAGTTTCTGTTTCGGTTACCGCGCTTATCATCTTTGTCCTTGAACTCAGAGTCAGACTTATCAGATTTTTTTGTGTCTTCTTGTTTGAACGCTTCCGTGTTTAAATTTTTTGACTTATCAAAATCTGTGAACTTATTTTCCATGTCCAGAGGATTTGGAGAAATGGCGTCCGCCCAAGCCTTGCTTCCAGAATCTAAGATTTGGTCTGACATTTTACTTTGCTCGTTCATGGTCTCTTCTTGTATTTTCTCCTCTTTTTTCTCCGACATTTTCTTGTCAGGGATCTGACCCCTTTTTAATTGTGTTAAACCGCGTTTTTCATTCCTCATATCGTCCGCTTCCATGCGTTCCTTTGTAATCGGCCCCGGAACAACTCTTCTATCTTCTCTAATGTGTTCTCTTCGTTTCTCTTCATACGTGGGTTCGAACATGGCTTCAGCCCAGGATCCAATGTGATCTCTTGTCTCCGAATCGCGATCTCTTGATTGACGCGAATCTCGTGAAGCTCGCGAATCACGACTATCAGGCCTTTGAGGTCTTTCGTGTCTGTCTTTTTCTTCACGATATTTGTCACGTCTATCTGCATGCCAGTCGTCGCCAATATGATCCAGTTTGCGTTTTTCGTTCTCCTTTTGCCACTTATCTTCATCCTTGTTTTTCCTGTTGTAATCGTACTCTTGATGTCTATAGTCGTGGAGATCATCAGCAAAACGATTCTCCGACGATTTATGAGACATATCGGAACGATGTGAACTCCTGTGACTATCTTCCGAACTCTGTCTCTTATAATCTCTGCGGTCGTCATCCAAATCGTGATCTGGACTGTCGTGTCGTTTAGATAAACCTTGACCACCTTGAGCCCAACGATTATCGTAACTCTGGGTAAAATGCATTTGACCTTGCATTGAAGAACTGGAATTATTTCTCTGCTTCTGGAATCTCGGCGGTAACTGACTCTGGAAATGTCTCGAAAAACTCGGACCATTTTGTTCTCGCATGTCACGATCTCTGTCGCTACCTTTGATATGTTTCCTCGGCGTGAAGTTTTTCCCTTCGATCTG
The DNA here is from genome assembly GCA_029298725.1 of Gnatocerus cornutus. Classification (NCBI taxonomy): domain Eukaryota; kingdom Metazoa; phylum Arthropoda; class Insecta; order Coleoptera; family Tenebrionidae; genus Gnatocerus; species Gnatocerus cornutus. The sequence goes on from CM055514.1 coordinate 6,941,808, forward strand.
AGTTAACTGTCTGAAAGAACTCTCACGATTAGAAGATGAATTTGAAGTTTTATCGTCACTGCTGGGATCATTTGGAGTGCGTGATCTACTATCACGTTCTCTCTCTTTGTCCCTTTGAAATTCAGGGAGAGGAATATCAGCTGGAATAATCGGTTTCGGCGGTACTACAGACGGATTGATTGTTCCAACACCTTCCTCTTCCCGATTACGTTTGCTCATTTTTTCTTCCAATTCCATTAGTTTTTTAGCAGCCCCTTGCTTGGTTGCCTCGTTGAATCGCTTTTCTTCTTCTTCTTTGCGTTGTTTGGCTCTTTGAACCGTTAACTCAAGATCTTTGTTATGTTGGCGACGTTGTTTCCATAGTTCCTCATCTGAAGATCTTTGGCGGTTCGCGTTATTCAAATTACTGTTCCAATTGCGTGATTGAGATTCACTCAGATGAGTTTCATTCTTTTCGTGATCCTTCTGTTGACCGGTAGTGGTAGAGTTGGCGGAGGTAGCCATTGATGCGGTTGTGATGGTCATTTTTGGTTCTTTCTTAGAACTCTTTTCCGTAGATTCGTCATCACTAAATGCCAGTTTTTGACTATGAAAAAAAAAAAAACAAAACGTTAGAACATCGAAACAAAAGAAAATAAAAAGAGCCTTACTTGTAGTCAATATCGTCATGAGCGGTCCAGCCCATGTCCTTATCAATTTCATCCATGCGACTTAGTTCTTCTTCCTTAATGATGGGTCTTGGAGTAATCTCGTCCGGATCCACCATTCGCGGTGGTAGACGACCGTCTGGTCGATTGCGTCCATTCATCGGAGGAGGAGTTTGAGTTGGAGCACCAGTTCCACTTGCAGGGAAGCTACCTTTGTACATCTATCAAAATTTTAAATTATTGACTGTTGGTAGAAACCAGTGAGTAACTTACAAAAGTTGGCATGACCGCACGAAATTGCGGAGGTAGCGGTTGTTGCGGCAGGCCGACCTGGGCCGCTAGCTGTGGTGGGGCACCCAAGGGGACCGAGCTGCTCCGTGGAGGACCTTCGGTACCTGGTCGTGCGCCACCCTGTATCCATGAGCCCTCTGTTTGAGGACGTAGACTTAGCCCTGGCGTGTACTGAGCATCGGAACCAGTACGTGTGGGGCCTCCATCTCCAACGGACAAGCTGGGGAATTCGTGTTGAAATTGTGGACTCTGATATAATGGAGGATGTGTGGAATCTGGACCGCTCATTACGGCACTCCATGACTTGTCTGTGGTAGCAGGCGTAGCAGAAGGAGGTGCATGTTTGTTCGGTGGAGGTATTGTTGTGGTCACCGGAAGGGCAATTGCAGCTTGATGAGAACTCAACTGTGGGGAAGGTTGACTGTTTGGAGTTGAGGCTGTTGTAGTTGTCTGCAAAAAATTACATTATTTCGTCTCTAATGCTCTTGGTTCAAATTGTATTGTTACTACACGTGGCAGTATTATCATGCACGAACATGAATCAAATGATTTATGATTGCACATAATTTAATGACCCCCTTAATTTATAAGAGTATAAAGGCCGATTTAGACACTGACCTCTGCTCGTCTAGCACACTGCAATTGTCAAATTAAATTTACATTTGTAAGAGAAAGTTCCAAGAATTGCTGAACATATAAAAAGCAAAATATCATTAATAGTCTTAGCGGTTTCATCTTCACTAGTTAAAAATTTTAAATGCTTCTTAGAGAACGAACATTTTCAGCTGTATAATTCAAAAAAACCGAAAAGGAGCTGGTAAGATGTATGAAGTTATTTTTAATGATGATTCTAATTTAAAGTCATAAAATAAATAATAAGTTTGTTTACTTCTATTCCGATAAGCTGTTTATAAGATTAATGAAGTTAGTCGTCTAAAAAAGTACCATTTATGTCATTCACGCTAAAACTTTTTCAGTGTACATTTTTTTCTTTGTAGTTTTTGCAGCAGAATCAAGCTGATATAATACGTTCCAAACCTTAATTCTAAATGAGAAAGTATAAAAAATAGAAAGTGACTGAAATTGTCGCGTTTTTTATTGTAAGTAATAAAAATTGCATCCACCAAAAAGAAAAAAATGTACAATCGTATTACGATGATGAAACCTTCCAAATTATAGCTTATAATATATGCAGCCACCATTAGTAAATCTTCTCAGGTATAAAAAAAAACCGTGCACGACTCATTGTCAATGAATTTAGTCGTAGTTAGACCGTAGTTCTGAAACATTTTGTAATTTTCAATTTGCTCAGTCATTTGACCCCCCCATTAATGATGTCTACTTGTGACACCACAAAAAATAAATAACTGCTAAATAAATGTATTTCTTCACTTACAAAGAGATAAGAGTATTGTAAAAAAGTGTTATCTTTATTATAATGCTTGACCTGGTTCTGAAAGCAATATTCAATGTATAAATGAAGTTCAGTATGCAATAAACAGAAACAGATAATTGACATTTCCATTAATCACAAAACAGTACCAGGCAGCGCTAGGTTTTTTAAACAATTAGCCAAATAGTCTATTTTTAGGGTATAAACGCGTACAAACATGCATTACTTGAGTGTGACACATGATAACATTGATGACTAATGAACAAAACAAAAACAAATTTACATGATGATAAATCCGCGTGAGAAACAAGAAAAACGAATAACGGTATTAGTCATTAAAATCAAGGACCTACCGTTGAGGAAGTGGTAGGAGTTCCAGACGTTGATTCTTGTTTTCCCCATCCTGGTCCGCCTGGTGGTACTAGAGGTACAGATGCGTCAGTTCCGCTGTGTTCAGATTTCAAAGAAGGTAAATTGGCTGGCGCCCTACGTGCATTGGGCACCTTTCCCAAACTTTGCATGCCATGTTTGTAAGTGAATGTGCTCTTTTGTTGCTGCTTTTCTAAATTTTCACCCTAAAAAAGCAACGAAAGCCTTCGAGGACAACAAAGAGAGTCGGTACTTACCCTGCTTACTCTATACAAACTATTTATGTCTAACGATTGGAACTTTGATTTTGATTTCTCCCCCTTGGAGGCCAGACCTGGCAAAGTAGACATGCTGTCTGCACGCAACCATTTAGATCTTCAGGACCCAGCGAACGAACCTTTTTCCTTTAAGAAAAAGACGGAAACGTGAGACGAATGGTGAATGTAAACGAAGCGGTTATTTACTACGTCTGCGATTGATATGACATGAGAGATTTGACGGAAGTTTGGTCACGGGTGTTGTATTGAAGACTAATTAATCTGTCAATTATAGCGTTGATTTGCACATTAATATTTGGATGGTGTATGCAATAATCGCGAAGGATTCTAAACGTCAAGGTGATGTCTATCAACAATATTGTTGAACTCACTTGCGAGCTATAAATTACGATTACCTCAACACTTCAGACTTCACCACAATAATAAAGCACAATTTGACAATTGCACGAAAACGAACACAAAAGAACTCAACGTAAGCATAACTAGCCCAACCCCAGCTATCTGCCAAAAGCGAACACTGCCGAGATTTCAACCATCTAAATGACTAATTACAACCACAAAACGTACCAATTGGCCCCAAAATGTTAAATTTGAGCCAAAAATGCGAAACCTATTTCAACATAACGGTACAGAATTCATTCAATCGGCGATCAAAATGAAAACATTGAATTATGAAATCTAGTACGTATAAAAATTAAACCATTAAATAAAGGTATACCTTGGTCCGTCCAAATGGGTAAACAGTAATCAACAAGAAATAGATCCGATAAAACGAAAATAGGGACGGATGATCACAGATTTTAGCTTATTTTTGCCACTATACGTAAACTTTTTCACTTAAGTCAAAATGGCGTACGCCGACTACGGCAGTTTTAATCAATACATGACGTCACTTCTATTTATTGTAGTGGCGCCATCTGTCATACGTGAACTGTACTAACGTTTCACAGATCGCAGAAAGCGCCAATTTGAACAACAAATCTCATTTTTATTTTTTTATTATTTGTTAACAAACTGATAATACGATACAGATACATTTTATCAACAGTGGATATAAAGTTACATTATGGTTTAGGAAAGTTATTAAACTTATAAAAACAGAACATTGATAATTCACTTGAATATAATAAACGTTCAAATTATTAGAAAAAATTATTACAACGTAATACTGTTACTTTGTAAAATTAAATTATGTGCTCATATTTCTATTATTTACAAAAAATATAGTCACACAAACACTATGCGGGCGTAACATTCGTTCTTGCCATTCGTGATTGTTGTTCTTTGCGGCATTCTTCGGCTGTGTGTTCCAGTTGTTCTTTCAGGATGAGTAACTCTCTAATTCTCTGGTACACAGGATCCTAAAACAAAATTAATTGTTCTATGAATAAAGCCCAGAAACTGAATATGCTAAAGTTTGTAAAGTTAATGATTTAATCAACGTAAAATAAAAAGAATACAAAAAAACTCTATTAAATATCATGACAATTTTACCTGAGTTCGCATACTAGGATTCCATCTGCAGTAATAAGCCTTCCACAATTTGATATGCCGTATACTTGCAATCGGAATTAACACTCTCTGTTGAGTATTGTTAGCCCAGTACAACGGATTCTTGTACAGATCTAACTGACTGTTGGTATACGACCACAAAGAGACCGTCTGTTCCTTAAGCTCTACAATAACCACAGATTAATAAAAACCTGAGAAATCCTGGGAAGTTTTACTTTCTTGTACTCTTTCCCTCTCACTGTTGCACAAGAACGTCCCAAATCTGCACGAGTACAAGTGGTCAAGTATAGTTATTAAAAAGTAATCGTTGAACTCAAAAGCGTTGGGAAACTGTTGTGTGATCTGCCAAACACAGTCAATAAACTGAAGAAACACTGGCGATCTATCAGCGTCTGAGTGGTGATCATCGCCGTGTCCGATCCGCTGAAAATTAATTATGAGTAAACAAAACATAAATAATACGTGAATACCTGCTGAAACTTGTGACCGAAAGACAACCACTCTTTTTCTATCAGTACCTCAAAACCTTTAATAGTACGATAGTACGGATCGAGCATTAACATGGGTAAGGCCGTGAGTTGTGCTGTACGATCCCATCCATCGGAGCAATGAACCAAAACAGAAGTTTTATGGTTTTCAACTTTGTCAACAATACGAACAGCCCCAGCTAAGATACACTTTATATGTTTCAACCAGTAGGTGGATTCCACACCGGACAACCACTTCGTTTCTTCAATGTTAGGATAGCAGAGCTCTTTCAGTTTTCTAAGAGATTCCCGCATTACGTGAATGTTGTGGATATCTAAGAATACGAGCTCTGCATTTTGGTAGGCATCTTCTGACTCGTAGCCACCGCCTTTCGCTTTATTAGCAATCGCGTTGGCACTCGGCCGCGCATCCATTATAAACATTTTGTGGGATTGGGCATTGGCGTCCATTATTAATTGAATGTATCTCTCGTCTTCACGACACCTCTTGCCGCTTACCTTCAAAAATTTAAAATTGATGTTTATTCTAAGTGATCAAAAAAATTATACCCCGACAAGTGGTTGAGAGCATCTAGTAATAGTCGCTTGAGACTCTGGATGGATCCAGCTGAGCACAGGTATCCTTCCTCTGCTACGATAGTTGGCCACAGCTTTAATTTCTTCATCCGTGGCCTGTGCAGGTATTGCCCACACTGCTGGATAACTGTCGCAAACTTCGTATTGTTCGTTTATTCTTGAAATCTTCCACATGTCGTTGTTGACACCCTTAACGGAAAGTGTAAAAAAACGTTTGAAATAATACCATAATTACCATTCTTTTCAATTCGGCGATTGGCTCATAGATGGTCCACCCATTTTCCGGAAAACTTTCCGAATACTCAAACGCAAACAGCTTAACTTTATGAGAAAGTGGAAACGCAAACTGTTGCAACTTCTCAAAGACATCTCTTCTAGAATGATTTTCTTGTTTATGAGCAAAACGCAAGTTACGCATGTCTTTGCAAAACACTTCAATGCCATATGCGTTTTCACCACGAGATGATGCACCACCGACTTTTTCAATACGTGATACCTACTTAAAGTGTACAATTATATTCAATTGGTATAGACACAACTTACGACTCCTAAAGTTACGTCGATTATGTTTGGCGTATCTTTATCTGCAGAACGAAAATACAGTCTGTAATTAGTGACGGTTAAAACACCTCGGGCTGGACCATAATATGGACAAAGATATGTTACGTCTCTGGCTTGGCCAGTTACTTTTTCTCCAAGAAGCAAAGGGGGGTCGTCGGGACGGTTTGCTGCATTGCTTTCAAAAGATGTCGCCTTAAAAATGTGTAAAAGTATGAATGTTACAAATTCCCATTTAGATATACAGCATTCAGTTTTCAGTGATTATTGGCAAAGTTCAACATTCTTTGATGATATAAATTGAGTAAAACTTGATATTTCAATACATGTTATGAGTCAGACATGTATAAATAATACATTTCATATTATGACCTTTAGCTTCAATCAGATGTAACTGCATTTAAACTGCATATCAAAGAAATGGATTTAAAAGTACACTTATTACTGCTCTTTTTCAATAAACTTATCCACAGTAAAATGATTAGTATAAGTGGTTTGAAGTATTTTGCTCAAAGTTGAAATTACCTTTTTTCTTTCCAGCGTTGACACTACATTTTCGGTGGACGTTGAACTCGACGAACAGTAACTCTTACTCGGAGATGTTTTACCCCAACTAGTCTAATAAATGTAATACTTTTAGTATAAAAAGCCCATCGCAATGAGAGCTTACTTACCGTGTCTTGTTTTGAACCTATTAGGTTAGATTTTGAGTCTGACCTGAATGTGTCCAAAGTAAGATTTTTCCCATAGTTATTGCTATCCATATCCACCAACTCTACACTTGCTCTTTTGATCATAATTATGGATTTATTTATTAAATTTTTGTTGACATTTTACACAATCGTAAACTGTCACTTTAAAATGTCAAAAAATGACAACTGTCAATGTCATCATGATCGTAACATAACCACACTTTTTATTGATGGGGAAAATAAAACGAAAATTCAAATTAAAGATCTGTTGTATTTTAATTAGTATCCATTGCTACTTGTGTCTTATGTCCTTTTTGAGGTTGTATGGTCCCAATATTGTCAGTTTTTTGACCTAATTTTTCAAGTTGGATTTTGCTGTATCGCTTCAGCTTAAATTTAGGTAAAAAACGCAGCTCACCGTTCCATTGTTTTAAAAGTTCAAATTGGTTTGGACACAACAGGTCTGGGACTTCTAAAAAAGACAATTAATACCAAGACATTCACTGTAATCATTTTACCAATTCCACAAGTGTTGAATTCTTCTCTTTCTGATTTAATTGTCAAGTTAATAATATCCTCTCTACTTGCGTGCTGTCGATTTTTACGATTACCTATGGAATGTTTAATTCTAATTTGTTCCAGTTCTTCTTCAAATCTTGACAAATATTTATTAATAATTTGTAAAACTCGCTCAGGATCAGTAGTGTCTGATTCTAGATTGTCCCTAAACCATAATAACTTCTCTCCTATTACATTAAACTTAATATTATTTGACTGCTTCGACTTTTCACGACTTTTAGTCCTACAAATCATAAAGATTAAGGTTTATAATAAATGCTATTTAATTGTTACTTCTTTATTTGCTTGACCAATGCGTTCGTTTTTCGACTGTTTGGGTGCTTGCACTTCACCAAATCTTTCACTTTTGTCTGAAATGTTCCTAAGGTTTTATATATTTCCATGAAAAAACACGATACAAACCATTTTAACTTACAAAAAAAAACGTGGGCACTGAGGTTTTGTCTTGGTTTTGTTATGAACACAGAATAGGTTATGAATTGATCGCATTGAGCGCAAGCGCTGCGATTCTCACAATCACTTTGAAGCGCGCTTTTGAAATGGATTTTTAAGAACATTTTAAGAAATAATTTTTAAGAAAAGTTAGACAATCACGTGATCGTATTTAATTATTTCATTTTAATTCTGGATACGTAAAATCGGATTTTGAGAAAAACGATAACGTAAACTACCTGCCAAAGTTCCGGAAATATGAAGCTTCCAAAATTGAGAAAAAAAAGTCTATTGAAAGAGATCTCACATTGTAAATTGAAAAATTTGAATTTTAGAATTAGGAATATAGAAAACCGACCTCCAAGCATTTGAAATGTGAGAAAAACGGTGGCGAAAACCGTTTCTTTCTATTATCTGTCGTAGTTCCGGTGATTTGCCCCCCGGAATTTCCGGGAAATATGAGCATGGTAGTTGTTGCTTGTTTGGCAGAGATGTCCACAGATGTCTAGTGGCTGTCATTTTTACGTAAGTAGTTCCTAACCTCAACTAAATGGTCTTTTCTAAAATTGTAAATTAAACTTCCTTCCAACATGGTTCAAATTAGTGCTCTTCTTTTCCTCCTATTTTCCGTCTCTCAAGTTCTGAGTACATGCGAGAATCCTGAAATAAAATCCACTTCTTACACGACTGACGATGCTACAATCCTTACGCACATTGGCTATATTTCGGAATTTAACGTGACTTGTACATCAGGAACACCTCCAAATTTGTACATTATTATGGGTGAAATAATTCAACCCATTGGATCCACTGGAGATGGCAGGTACCAGATTAGCTGGACTGAAGACGTTAAACATGCTAGAACAGGTGATATTAGCATTAATATTTATGATGATGACGGGTATACTCTCCTGAGGAAAGCCCACAGAGCTGGAGAAGATTTGAGTGTAATACCAGCTTTTAGTAGTGTTATAATTAATCATCCTGGGGCTTACAAAGGCCCTTGGATCAGTTGTGAATGTTTAGCTGTTGCAATTTCACTAATTATTTGCTATTACGCGGTGCATTTCCGGTCCAAATTGTTGGCGTAATTTGAATATGATCAAACATGTTGTTTAATTTATTTATTTATTAGTAAAAATAAATGTTTTTAATAGGTTTTTTTAAGAATACTCAGGAATGTCACATAATACTGTCATGTTAGATCTAATATCTAATAGTATCTGATTGTTCTTATGTCTAAAAAAGTACTGTATGAAAGCATAAATGATCTCATTATGTAGTTCAATGTTCAAATAAAGTGGCTTTTAAAAACTTGGCCAGCACTCGTTTGAATCAATAAAACACTAAATGATAAATACTGAAAAAATGAAGCCTTCAAACAATTCACCATTCAAGTTCATTAGGAATTTGCTCCGGATATTCGCCAGTGAGACAAGCGGTGCAGTGTCCTCTGTCAGCCCCCTTTTCAATGTTGCGTTGTACAGCTTTCACCAGTCCTTCAACGCTCAAGTATTCCAAACTATCAGCCCCTAAACAATTTCGTCCAAGTAAAAATTGTACCGGTTGTTTGACATTCTTACCAACTTTACTAGCCAAGCTTTTTGAATCCAAATCATTAGCTATTAATTCTTCTCGGGTTGGAATGTTGATGCCCATGTAACAGGGATACTTAAGTGGAGGGCTTGCAACTCTGATGTGGACTTCCTTGGCGCCAGCTCGGCGGAGCAGTTTAATAATTGGTCCAATTGTGTTCCCTCTTACGATGGAGTCGTCTATTAGTATTATTCTTTTGCCTTTGACGTTGGTTCCGATGGGACCTAAAAAAAACATTAAATTTTTTTTTCTAACTTAATTTTTTTCTCTTTTACTTACTAAACTTCAGAGCTACATTTAATTGACGCAGTCTGTTGGTTGGTTGGATAAAAGTCCGACCAACGTAAGTATTTTTCGTCAACAGTTCCCCCATTGGAATATTGGACTCTTTAGAATATCCAAAAGCAGCAGCATTTCCGGACTCCGGAACTGACCCAACCATGTCGGCTTCCACAGGGTGCTCAATAGCCAACTGCCGTCCACACTGAGACCTCACAGAATAAACTTCTTGGCCCTCAAAGACAGAATTGGGTCTTGCAAAATAAATGTACTCAAAAATGCAAAACGCCAATCGTTTATCAGCCGGTCTAGAAACAATATCCACTGTGCGTACTCCTTGCCGAGTCATTTCAATTATTTCGCCTGGTAATACCTCACGAACATAGCGAGTAATGGTCAAAAAAGCGCACGACTCTGAAGAAACCAACCAGCCTTCAGGAGGTGCGTTTTCATCGGAATTAGAAGAAAGAATTTTGCCCAGACATAAAGGGCGATTGCCGTACGGATCACGAACGGCATAAATTCGATCTTTAAGCAGTAGAACGACAGAATAGCTCAAAGGAGCTAACTGCATCAAGTGTCTGATTCTGGCGGGCCAATCTGGACCATTAACTTCACCTTCTGGAGGAATGAGGCATAAGGCTTGTGTGATAATTTCACTATCAGAATGAGTAGAGAGTCCAACTCCTCGGTCTAGCACCGTTTTGCGTAAACTCGAACAATTAACAAGTTCTCCATTATGAGCAGTTGCTAGAGATCCATGCATGGAATGCACAACAAATGGTTGGCAATTCACTGCAGCTGAAGCTGCTCTTGTTGCGTATCTTGTATGCCCAATTCCTAATGATCCTTTCAGAGTTGTAATGTTATCTTTATTGAAAACATTCTTGACCAAACCCATGCCTTTGTAAATATGAAAATCATTGCTGCCGTCACTGGTAACCACACCACATGACTCTTGACCCCTATTATAGATTATCAGCAATTTGTCACGTCTCAAGATAAACTTTGAACTCACCGGTGTTGAAGAGCTTCCAAGCCGATACAAATTATTTGAGCTATTTCCGAATTGTTTGTGGGCCAATCCATACCGCCAATTGCCGCAAAAACACCACATTCGTGGGTTAAACCCGTTGCGAATTCGTCGCGAACATTCGAGGACATTGTTCAGAATAATAAAATTAAATCAAACAAGTTAAATTTTGATTGAATTAAATTTGGTTGGGTTTTGTTTTGGCACGTGGAAAATTTAGGTTAAAACGCACCTGTTGATTGTTTTGACGTTTGACGCGAGTCGTGATTTTTATTTTATTTTACTTATTCTTAAGCAGTTTCAAGGAAATCATCGGCATCCACGTTTGTTGAGCAAACTTTCTTTACCAAGTAATTAAATGTGCTCTAAATATTAATACCATTTTAGGAAAAACGCGTTTACAAATTCGACTTTTTAAATTTCGCGGGTGCAGAAGATAGGGTAATAAAAAAGTACAACCCTAAAAATGTAAAGCGGTAAATTTGAAATTCTAATTTTGGTTCGTAGGAAAAATTGAAATTTTTATAATAAAAATCTCGAATTTAAAAAGTATCAGTATTTATTATGTACATCATATTAAACAATCCAAATAACAGTAGCTGATTTGACAATAGAGAAATAAATTAAAACATTTACAATAGTCGAATATATACACAATAAAATTGCGAAAATAAAGTAGACACGATAAAAATATAAAATAACCTTAAAATAGACCTATTGTGTGAAATCTAGCTCATAATAATACTAACAAAAACAAAAATATATTTTAAAATAAAGTAAGAAATATATTTCAGTTCAATAATCTAAGTTCAACTATTTTAATATGACTATTTTTTTTAAATTTCTCAACCTACTTTAGTGATTTCAGTAAACAGTAAGTACTACCAACGGTGCTTTTTGTGTTCCTTTCCCGATCCGCAAAAGTCCTTACAATTTACCAAAACTGATAGTTTTTACATGTTTATAAATGCTAGTGTGCCATTGTGTAACTAAGATCCATACATTCCGTGTAGTTGGGTTTCTCTGGTTGTTCAGGTGGAGGGCTGTCACATTCTTCCAAGAACTTGATCACTTTTTCCGTTGCTTTAATCGCACACACGCTGGAGGCTTCAGTCTGTAAAGAGCATATTTTAAATAATCCCCAATAAGCATTACGGCAACTTACAGATGCTGTTAGATTCATGAAATTAAAAAATTTCTTTAAAAGTTCCACCATGTCAGTGAAATTGTTCCCTTTTAGAAACGAACGGACACAGGTTTGGTACTCCTTGTTGTCCATTATTAAAAATCCAGCAAGCATAACAATGTAGGAAGCTAAAAAGGTGTATTCCATGTGGGTACCAGCTTTTTGGAGTACTGAAAAAAAGAAGTTATAACGAGTATACGATAGGAAATAGAAACATACGTTTCGCAACTGTTTCCTCGATGAATTCTTCGTTTGATTTGTAAGCTACGTTTGCACTGTCGGCATCTTTTTCTCCGTCTAAAATAGCGTTCGTGCGTTTTTCAGCAATTTTCGCACAGCCTTCCCAGTGGTAAAATTGAGCGATTAGAGCTTCTACCGCACTTTCTTCTCCTAAAGTAGTTTTCTGTTTAATTTTTAACGTAAAATATCGAGTAACTTACGGGAATAAATGCTCTCCAATTTGGATGGCGCTTTAGCATCCATCAGCAATTTCTTGTTAGGCTCATTGTCTTGTATTAAATTAATTAGTAACATGAGGACCTAAAATAATGAGATTTGGATATTGTGAAAACTCACAAGCTAACAAAAAGCTTACCAGGACACCTAGTTCGAACTTTTTTTGTTCGGGGATATAAAGAGGAACTTGCAGCAGCAGATGTAAACTGGTTTCAATGATACCGGGTCTTAACCCAATCAATGTGCTTCCCATTGCTAAAAAAAGACACATAAAACTGTTTTTTTTTTCAGTAGCACGAACTTACATTGCTTGCTGAAATGATGAGTTAAATTTATTAATACTTTTAACGTAACAAGAAGAGCCTCCCTTATTATAGTACCAGTCGACTCTTTATCCACAATGTCAGTCACTGGGTATAGAGGTATTTCGCCATCACATAATTTATACAAATTAACAAGTGTATCTAATATTATTCCTTCATTATATTTTAACAGGTACGTTTGATTTTCTTCATTATTATGTGTAACCTACAATCAAAAATTAAGAAAAAAAACTAGAGCGGAATATAAACATACATTTTCCAAAACTCGTAAGCATCTGTCTACTTTTCGAAGTTTGTCCAACAGAACATCCGTCCATGACACCACATAATCCGAAACTTGTCTACAGCACTCACATATCGTTTTCATGATGTGTTCCAATCCCCCCAGCTCGCGAAGTTCTTCCTTGAACCATTCTCCGGCTCTCTTCGACGTCAAACTCAAAAGTGTTTCCATCGCCAGTTGACCGACGGTGATGTTGTCGAGATTCAAATGCATTGCGTGTCCTTGACTTTGAATTTCAGCGCATAGTTCTCTTACTTTTTGTTTGTTTTTCTCTAATTGTGCGGAACTCAAACCGCAGACGTCGAGGGCTTGCTGATAGCTGACATCTGATTCGAGGAGATTTAACATTAGCTCCAGACAATCGCGATCCAAGTCCATATTAAGGCGATCTTGGCTTAGGACGAACATGACTGTCGCCGTGCACAAACCGAGGCTCTGAAAATAGACGAAAATAATTAATTTTCTAGAGTTATAATTGATATCTCTCGGAGATTGCAAAATAAGACAATTACCTGATCTTTAGTGGCGTCATGAAGAGCTTTAAAAAACTTCGCCACTGTCCCATGAGCTCGCACGTGCATCCGAAAGGCAGGAACCATACATTTTGATGCTAAAGTTATAGCCGACAAACATCGCGTACTAATAGGATTGTTATCCTGCAAGGCATCTAGAATATATTCGACATCGTCGTTGAATTCTTGGAACTCTCCAATTTCTTGAATTTGATGAGCCTTTTTGACATTCCTTACGACTGTATAATACTGCAAAAAAACGTAAGTATTCCACTCCTTCGCACTTATTTAATGTCTTACCCCTTTATCACCCTTTGTGCACTTTATACTAGTGACGCCGTCATTGTCATCGTCAGCTCCACCGGTGGTCACCCTTGTCAGAGGGTCATCATTAAATCCAAATTCATCGTACACTGAACTACCGGCGTTATTACTTGATGGGTTTTCACTAGGCTTTTGATTAGCATCTTTATCGTCACTCCACTTGTGTTTATATAACGCGCGTCTTTTTTTAGTCACATCGGTTACTAAAGGTCTGCTTTTAAATATGCTACCTTTCTTCTTTGATATGACTAATTTTACGGGAGGTCCAGCGTCGTCATCTTTATTTTCAGAGGTTTCTTTTTGTTCTTCAGTAGTAGCAATCACGGATTCGGAATCTTCAGTGTTGGCTTTTGGTTCTTCAGCTGTTGTACTATTGCTTTCAGAATCCGTGTCCCATTCGTCTTCAATGGAATCTTTAATCGCTACGTCTTCCACTGGTTTTGATTCTTCTACTATTTCAGGCTCTGGTTCTTTGCTCATTTCTTCGTCTTCGTTAAGAAAACTTTCAGTTTGACTTTTATCTTCACTGTCTTCGTTTTTGTAAAACTCTTGTTCGTCTTTGCTGTCTTCTTCGGGTTCTTTTTCTACACAAATCCCGCTATCTACGATGTCTATTTTGTTCTCAAAACCTTCTTCGCCTTCTTGTGCTGGTTCCCCGGGTGAATTGGGTCGGAGGAGATTATCATACATGGCTCTCCTCTCCAATTCATATCTTTCAGCTGGTATATATTCTGGTGACAAATCTATATCTTGCTTTGGTGAAGTAAACAACGAGAATTCGCCTGGAGTGTCCGCGGGCGCCGGACTGCTGCTTGGATCCTGCTGCATGCTGCGTCGCGCTGACCTGGTGATCCGGCAATTAGGTGATCTTTGGGAATTATCCCTGAGAGCTCTTGGGGAAGTTGCACTTGAAGTAGATGGGGTGCTGGAAGGTGTGGGCGTGCTTTCCGATTCGTCCGAATCGTTCACTAACTGAGATTTCCCTTTACATATCCTTAAAACTATTGGAGGTTTTGTTTCGTTTCGTTTAGAATTATTTACATTTGAACTTAGTACAGTCTTTTCGGGCGAGTTACCTTTCGACGAAAAAAATTTACGTGGTACATTCTTCGTAGTCTTCTCTGTTGCATCATTCGCGACCTTAAGTTTCTTCGTTACGTTGCCATACGTCATGTCAGGAGAAGCTTTGTAGGAGGATGATAGATCAGGGGGGTCCGTATTGCGACTTTTGAAGAACTTTTTTGGTTTGGGGGTGTTGTCCCCTTCGGGAGCGCCGGGTTTCTCATTTTCTGCACGAGGCAAACCTGCAAGTGGTGTGGAAGACACTTATCAATAGCGACGTCCTGCACTTTAATACTGCCAAAAATCATAAGTAAAAGCGTAAATAAATTAAGGGACGGCGTGCATGTTTCGCTTAGAGAAAACTTATTTGACGAAAAGTGTATTATTATGTTATTATTTATTAAAAGTTACAATAATGTTTGCTGAATAGGTTTATGTACATGAAACTACCACTCAGTTGTCATGTGTTACCAATAAACCATTAGTTCTACTCTGTTTGAACAAAGAACCATTTTTTTAAATATTTAATGTGTTCTTTTCAGTTTGGCCTGGATGAATAGCGCTATTAGGAAGTCAAAATATCGAAAAACCAGAAAATAATAAAAATTCAGTCAAACTGCCATACCGAGTAACAACTTCGATTGATTAACTTAATCACGTTTTATCGATTAACATGTTGCTACCTTCTTGAAATTGAGAATATGCTCCGAGAAACAATGCCAATTTTTATGTAAAATTACTCTTGCAATCTTCGTAGTAAACACGCCCAACAAAAAATCAAAACAAATCAATAATCACTGACGTCAAGAAAACAAATATAAAATTGAATAACAAAATAAAACTAACAATAACAAATTCGATTCTTATAAAATACGTACGTATGACCTCACACGGATCCAAAATCATAAGAAATCGATCTAACTTTGTTACATAAATTTATAAAAAAAACGTTAATTTATTGCTGTTTCAGAAGTTTTCTTAAATTGCAACAACATAAGTGTGTGCATTGTTCTGATCGTTTTCAATAGGGCCATAAATCAAAAATTGTGTAAAAAGTTTGCAAAAACATTTGTTTAATCACAATTAAACGAATTCAATTGTTTGATAAACTTACAATGGATAGTCAACTGAGGTGCAAGGGATAATATAAAGACATAAATACATATACAAATGTCTTGAAATCCAGTAAAATTCAGCTTCACTTTCAAGTTTTACTCTCAACTGTATACGTTTTTATATCTGAAGGCACCCAGCAATTGTTAATGTCTGGAATATTATGAACTTTCTTTTCATGAGGACACCTTTTTTTAGAGGAAAGTGCCTTGTCTAATAACAAAGTGAAGTATCATAGAACAGACAACTTGTTGGCAATTTCAAGTCCATCATATTATTATTCTAGTGAAAACTGCAAGAGATAAACCAAGAAGCAAATGCTAAAAAACTTAAACTGTACATAAAGCTGGTACAAAAATTACCGTACGAAGCTGTAAAACATTTCCATATAAAAAAAAAATAATCCTAACTCACCATTGATGGTCCTGATGGAAGTAAATGAGGTTATACCCCATTTCCCAACAGTGGCGGCTGACTTCGCCGCAGATGGTTTGTTAGCATTCTCCTTGAAGAGGTTATCAAAATGGAAACTTGCATGTGAACTTCCTCCTCGACGATATTTTCCATATCCCCTTGACATTTTTAAAACTTAACTAAAATGTACATATCACTCAAACATTTCCCAACATTCTGCTAAAATTTCAACTCTCAAACAAAACAAAACATCTTGTTTGTATTCCATAGGTTCATACACTACTTCTACCAAAATTCCATAACATAATCTTGATGTTTTATCAATGCATTTTGTTGTATTTTCTTAAAATTAGTTCACTTCGCCATTTTCGTCAAATGATGTACGGCCATATATTTTTATTAAATGGCACGTATTGACATGATTTCGTCTTCGTAATGAGTCACAATTAGCGCATATTTAGATTGCAGCATTCCACTTTTTTCTCAAAACCAGGAAATATCGTATTTTTACTTGTCAATTGAATTTTCACGTTATAAACACGCTAGTAAATAACGGCTACGAAAATCTACGTTGTGTTGCAGGAATTATTGTTGCAAGGACGCTCTCATCTGTCAAAAAACACGGAAATGTCATGCAACTCGCAACGTTGCAAATGTCAAAACTGTCAAATCAGTCAGATTATTTTCAAAGTTTTCTACCAAAAATTATCAAAATGATTCAGATTACCCCAGTTTTGATCTGTGCTGTGTTACTTTTTGTTCCTTATTCAAGCTGCCATAATAAATATTCCAAGGAAGCAAATCCAGAATCTAAGTCAAAAAACGATGATTTGGATTTTCGGCCGGTGACCCTTAAGCATTTAAATAAACCATTCAGAATGGCTAAATTAAACCTATTATGGTCCAAAGCAGTAGTCGTAAGTCCTAAATTATAATTCCGTTGAAACCACTAATGTTAGCATTGCAGAGACTGTCAGAACCAAAGCTCAAATCACTTTTTGGAGAGTTAAAACTACATGACAAAGAAGAAATTACTTGGAAACATCTAAAGTCAGAGGGGAAGGACAAAGACGGCTTGAAAGAAGCAGAACTGAGAAAGAAGTTGCTTGCTATTATGGGGAATTATAATCTATTAGATCAAGCAGATGATGTTGATAATCCATCTAAATATAGAGCCCACAAACCTTTAAATGAGGCATCTGATAAGTACATGAATAAGAGTCTCTTCAAAGATAAGAAGTTGAACAAGTTGTGGGAGAAGGCTGAAACTGCTGGATTCACAGCTGAAGAACTTGCAGCTTTAAAGGAAGAATTCAGCCATCATCAAGATAAAGTGGACCAATATTATGCATTGTTGCATGATGTTAAAGAAAAAGACAAGGAAGAGGAGCTGGGAAGTAAGTTCAAACTAAAACCACAGCTTTTATAGTGTGTAGCCGATTTTTAAATTACAAGAATCACCTTTTTTAGATTCAGTGGATGAAAATCTCGACAAATTCAACGCAATAGAAAACCTTGAAGAAGAGCCCCCCAACAAAGACTACCTAGACAAAGTGAACCTTCTAAGAGAACAGCACAAAGATATCCGCGACGGATACGACCGCCTGTTTGTTCTGGCAGCAAAAGGGCCGAGCAGCAAGGAATTCGTTGAGCCCAAAGTCCAAGGTTTATGGAAAATCGCTCTTGAATCCAACTTCAAACCTGACGAATTAGAATCACTGAGGGTTGAGCTTCTTCACTATGAAAACCGACTGTTGAAACTGCGACATCTTCAAGCTGAAGCGGCACTCAAGGAGGATTTTCATAAGAAGAAAATTGAATTAGCTGGAGCGAAAACTGATGGTATGGTAATGATGGAAGATACCATCAAGAAACATGCTAGGAAAGTTGAAAAAATACATTTGGATCTGGAAACTCGTATCATGCAAAGACATATAGAATTGTAGAGATAGGGGCAATACTCATTTTTCTGTGGTACTAATAACATGTATGGTTTAAACGTATTTTTATATAAAATTGTTTATATGTGTTAAAATAATTTATAAATAAATGTTTATCACAATTCGTGGAATTCGTTTTTTAATCATACATTTGTTGATAAGTCTGAATTATTCTCAGTGTCGCCGATTTAATGTTTTGTGCAAGAACGTCTTGGTATTCGCTGTTGAGATTTTCAATTACGCTAGAATACAACCCATTCATCTCTTCTTTGAGCATTGAAGTGAAATTAGCACGCTTCTCTTTATCAACTTCACTACTTCCATCGCTTTTCTGACGTTCATCATAATCATTTAACTGTTGTTGTAATTCAACTATTTTACTTTCCAGTGTTGGTATCTCTTTAACTTCATCCCGATATCTTTCTAATTGCTTTTGTAAATCGGTGAGCTCCACGTTTTGCTGCTCAACCACGTTTTTTTGCTGCTCAATACTGTTTTCATACTCCATAATCTGCACTTGAAGTGAACTTACTTTTTCTTTCATTTCTTCTTCTAACAGTTCCACCTTTCGTTGGTTTTCTTCTTCAGTTTTCAAGTCATTGTTCTTCTGCTGCAGCTGTAATTTCAAATTAGAATTTTCTTGCTGCGCTGTTGCTAACTCCCTCAATAAATTTTCTGATCTTAGTTCCAGTACTTTAATTCTACTTGCTAAAGCATCGTTATCGACTTCATTCCCCGACTTTCCTTGATCCACGCATCTCATAATGTTGTTTAATTTTTCTGAAATTTGACTTAAATTCATTCTGAGCTCGCTGTTTTGTGCACGATTTTCAGCAACGTATAAACTTAACGGATCGTACGATACTGGTTGGGTTACCATAAATGTGTTTGGAATATTTTGTACAGGTCTATCAGCGACGAGGTTGGTTGGAGCCATTGTCGTTAATGTCATTTCTTGGGATTTATTTATAAGCACTGAAACAGGAGGTTTCTCAACCTCAAATGTTTCTTCTTCAGTATCTACATTTTTATTTGGTAAAATTGATTGTCCCATTTTTGCGATTCGCGTTAGAATGTCAGCTCTCGTTTTGTTGTCGGAATCAGTAACAGTCTCGAGAGTTTTAGGAGCGTCTTCTTTTTTTTCAGCGGAAGCCAAGTTTTCAGTTGCGACTTTTCCACCACATTTCTCAATGTAAGATGCTAAAGCATTACTATCTTCTTTATTGCTAAACTTGATTAGCCAATTTTCATTTGTACCATCGTAAAAAGAGGCAAAATCATCCTTTTTTAACGATATTTTAAAATCAGAACTAATTTTCGTTCGCATAATCACATTACGCTTTTCCTTGTACAAAATTATTTCACATGAATTTTGGGTGGAAGAACCAATAATTGCAAAACCTAGTTTACCTATTGCAGTGTACTTTCCATCCGCCCTGAAATAACTCGTTTAGTTATTTTGAAGTTTTTTAGTTGTTTTAATTTACAATTTCCATACTTGCACCACTCTTGCACATATAACACTAGTGTCTACTTTGGGTGTCTCATTTTTTACCTCTGTGGTGGTCCCCGTTTTTGGTTGTTTTGGTGCGGTGTAGGTCAAGCTTGAGTTATCCAAATTTTCGATTGTAGTATTGAACAGAGACCGTAAATTTGTGCTAAAATTCAGGTTTTAGAGGTAACCTTCTATGAGGTAACATACCTTGAAGATGGAGTAAAGTCATAGTCGTCCAAACTATCGTTCATTTTTTTGTTTATATTTGTAAGCAAAAGTATCGCTAACAATAACCATCAGGAATTAAAGAATAATTAATAAATTTTATTTTATAGGAAAGTTAACCTCACTTTTTATTTACGTCAGGATGACAGCTGTCATTTCAAAGTTTTTTTTAGATTATGGATAGGCAACCAACAATTCTGATTTAAATCAAACAATTTTGAATAAAATAAAATACATACAGCGTGTTTTTGAAAGCAATAACTTCGGATTAATTTGTTTATTTACACTTTTAGTTTATTTTCAGTAAATATTATAAATACTTAGTAATTTTTGTCATTATTACCTTGTTCAACTAAACATATTTTTTTAAGTAGGGTGGTTTGCTATTTATTTATGTTTAAATCCAAGAAGTATTAGACAAACGTACAAAAACTACCTATGTTAAAAAATAAATGTATGCATATAATATATAAAAATTACACACAATTTATAATAGTATAAATAATATGTAAGTATAATAGTTATAAGTCATCATAGTTTAATTCCATATACCTATTTCTGGAAAATCAATTTCCCTGAAACATAACTTCATTACTTTAAAATAATAACACAATTAACTTACATTGTTTGAGGCTGACTTATTCCTTGATACGAATCTTCGTTAAAATGTCCGCTCGGAGCTGACTGAATTAAATTCATGATTTCTGAACCCGGGAAATTAGAAGAAATAGAAGAGACGATCTAAAAAATTCACGTAAGTGAACAAGGCATAAACATGGATTTGTACCTCCGCTTTGGTTTCCATGAAACATCTTAAACTTTGATTTAGCGTAGGATTGGCGATAAAAAGTCGATACCGATCATGCTGTGTGGAGTTCAAGTCATCGACAGTGTGAATTGCTTGGATTTTGTGTTTTTTCCATAATTCACATAAATATGCTTGAAAAAAATAGAATAATATTTTAGTTTTCCCGCTTTCTGGGGGAAGATTCAAAGAACTTTCCTTCTCGATGAATTTAAATTTTTGACCCAAAACGTAACAACAGTTTTCCAATAGTTCTTTTATTGAGGAAGAGTCGTTTATTTGAATTTGATATTTGCTGGTGTAAATTTCTAAAAGGAGTAGCAAGCATTGAGTACCAATAATAGCATTGTTGCCGGTTTCTACGTTTGGTCCTAAATTACAAGCATGTGCCACGATTTCATCTACAGAAAAATCAAAAGAGTTTGGTATGACGTCTGGAATCAGAAGTAGATCAACAAGATGTAGATTAAGAGTCTCTTTATCTAAACTTCGATCTAAAAACTGATTCTCATGCAACTTGCGTACGAAATCAATATAGGTGAGAGCTAGATTCTCTGAAAGATGCAAATTTTGGAAAATTTCAATAATCTTTCTTTTTATTTGTTCTTTATTGTTCTGGTCTGTATAGATATAAAAATTTGTGTTGGGTACTTTACAAGTTTTTGAAAAGTCGTTATTTGTCAAAAAGAATTCATCTTCATTGCATGTTCCTCTAACTACCTGATGAAAAACACTGGAACTATTAAAATTACCTTTCTGATTGGTATAAAACAGAAAATTAAACTTTTCTTTAACACATTCTCGTGTATCGTCTAAGCACTTCACTGAATCAAAAACAATTGCATGTTTAAAACTTCCGTCTTTTTTGAAGAAATTAAATGGTTTTGTTTCGTTCTCAGTATGTTTAGTTTGAATTGCAAAATAACGCTTTTCTCCATTTCTCATGGTGATAACAGCAACGATGTCGTCGAATTTTCCAAAATCTCTTTGTGGCGCGTTACTGCGCAATGTGAAGTTTTCCACCAGAGCATTATTATACAGAGTGAGCGCAAAATATGCAAGGGTGTTAATTTCGTATTCAATGCCTTGGCGGGAAGGATACTAGAAATGTTTATGAAATGTTATACTATTTCAAAGTAGTGTTTTATTATAAGTAATAAAAGTAATATGTACATTAAAGAAGTATTAATTAATTAGATAGCTTACCCCTTTGTCGACTGACATAATTTTTACTTATGTACAAAAAAGAAGAAATCATATCAAATTTAGATAATAGCGTTATCTTAACTTTATCAATATATCTAGTATGTATACCTGTCTAATCAAAATTGTTAGCTTTTCTATAATGGTAAATGAAATTGCATATTACTGAGAAATAAATGATAGCAAAAGATAAGGTAACATGGAAAGGTTTGTTCCTGCAAAGTTAGATTTCTACACCTGGGTATTAAAAAAAAGGTAGATTACACTGCAACATTTATAATACTGTTCTAGGTACTTTTATTTCATAATGTAAATAATCACTGAAATTTAACAGTCATTTACAGTAAAATTCTACTCAGTTCTAGTCTATAGAGTAAACTCTTGATGTCTATATCTCAAGGAATTAACATCAAACCGATTGCACATAGAACTCGATGACATATTCGAAGAACAATAATTAAAAGGCGTCGTCGAAAGAAAAGGACAAGTCTGAGCCGTCATTGTGGTATTAAAATTACTGCTGTACAAGTCAGGTTGTCCATACTGATTATGCGAACACTTCCAAGGCACAACATACTGTAAATCTGTGGTTGCGTGTGATGGAATCATACTTTGATGAGAAAACAAAGGTTTTTCAATAGGTTCATTCCGAGGATTTAGAGTCGATATTGGTTTATTACAAGATAGTTTCGTTGGTGGTGTTTGTTGGATGCTCAAACTTCTTTCGTTTCGTCTGAATTTTGCTCGTCGGTTTTGAAACCATACCTAAAAAAGATGATCAGCGATTCGTCTTATTTTTGGAAATATTTTTACTTGTACTCGGGCTTCACTGAGACTGACTTTGGTTGCTAAATCTTCTCTGACGAAAGCGTCGGGGTAATGGGTTTTCTCGAACACTTTTTCAAGGGCTGCTAACTGGACGGTGGTGAATGTTGTGCGATTTCGTCTTGGTTTTTTGGTTTTCTCGTCGCAGCGAGAATTCTCAGACGTAGATCCTGCGAAAATTTTGATTTGAACGCATTTATTACAGCGGGTGTGTCCATTCTTATAAACTTCCCGATGATTAATCTTTTGAGAAAATTCTTGGTAACTATTTAAAAATTACCAATTAAAAATAGCAGCTTCAAGGACCATATAAGAACGGATGTTTGTATTCTATTTGCCAATGATTGCGATAAAATCGCCAAGTTAAAGTTAGTTAAGGACATATGTGCGTGCAATGCGTTTAAACAGAATCGTTGCATCATGTAATTAGAAATGATAAACGTGGACCGGTGCGACCGACCGGAATATCTCAAACTCATGGATCAAAGGACAGATCAAAGACGTCTCTGTCTTTCTCAATGAGTTGCTTGTTGCAATGTAATTCGATATTTCAGACTTTCAAGCTGCACAGTCACAAAAGACAGCCGAATTTTTTACAGTTCGTGCATACATCTGTGTGCAACAATTTGAGCAATAATCATTAATTGCAAGAGATGAAATTGTATCAAAAATAAACTTCTTGGAAGCATCAAGTCATTAAACTATCAAATGTGATTTATTTTACTGCGTGAAACACATTTAACATGTAAATTAAATGCAGATAAAATAACAGTTAAGATTTGTTTTTAAGGGAGGTCGTAATTTACTTGTTAAAGTGACTTTATTATGGTTTTCACCTAGCAAAGAAACGAAATTATGGCTAACTGCAGTTGTTGGATTTGTCACTAAATAGTCAAAATATAAAGCTATTTTCATAACAAAAGCTCGTAAAGTAATGAAACTTATTTCCTCAAACAGATAAAACAAAGCACAGTCATATTTGTGTAACATTTCATTCTCTACTTTGATCGGCATGAGATTGCTTTTTTAGATTTATAAAAAATCTTACAGATTCTGGCATTTTTATCACGATTTAAAGCCAAAAGAATTAGGTATTAAGTTATAGAAACAATCGTCTCTAATTCAGTATTTTTTACACGTATTGGAATTTTGAGCAAATTTTTGGAATCAGCGTGAAAATCTGCGCAAAATGGGCGTCATAGTTCATGTTTGTCCTACATATAAAAAAGATGCATTGGCATGTTTAGATTCTCAGGATGGCAATTGGGGGTGATTTTAAAGGAGCTTTTTTGTCATTGTATAGAAAGATTTTTACCGCCCAAGGAGGATGCTAAGATATTCTAAAGGACTAAATACTGTACAAGATAGAATACAAGACATTTTTCCCATTTGAATAGAAACAGAGTGTAGGTAGACTGGAAATCGCAATAAAAATTGTCATGAAATCCCTTCATATACTCATAGTCTTATTTATACTAGCCTACGAGAGAAAATTATTCACCTTTGAGGAATAAATCTCGGAGCTTTCAATTTGTGCGAATCCCATGTTTTACTACAGAAACGACGGATTTTTTAGTCCTTTCCGCTCGATGAAACTAACGATTCTACAGCTTATACTCATTTTCCCAATAAATATTTGAGATCTATTAACATTTCTATTTCTTACCTTCGTTGGAGTCATCGGAGCTTCGCCGTTTTTGTCCCAATCTCAATAAACTAGTGACTGAAAATTGTCGGGTGTTGCTGCTAAGTCTCCCATTGTAATCAGACACGGGCGCTAAATTTGTTAATTGTTCATCGTATCCAAACATTTTGAAATCACTGCATAAATACCCTGAGTAAAAATCACTTTAAAATCCATCCGGTGAATACTCCATTTCAATTAAATAATCGACACAAATTCAAAATATTCGAAATGTTAATTTGACATTAACTCAAATTAAAATTAATGTTTGTTTATGAATGCGCTAATCTAATAATGCGACCACTAAGATACAACTAACGGGAAACTGGCAAGAGCTTTTAGATCTGAAACATTTCTTAGTGACGTCTCGTGCCATCCCCACCAAAATGACTTAATTTAAAAGAGGGCGGATTTAAGCCGAAATGGAATTAAGATGTTAAGTGGCGCCCCAATCATTTACAGAAATTATGGCTACGGTAATTGGGGATAATAGTGTTGACGTCTGTGATTCTGCAGGAAGCAAATTCCTGTTTAAACAGCCATATATCGTTTTTATTGCCCGTGAAAATTATACGGATTATGGCTTAATTAGCCAGAGCAGCTTTTTCGTCGGGGGGTTTCCCACATTCGCTGGGTGGCGTTATTTATTACAACATCATTTTTATTTAAATTATTTAATTAAGGAAAAATTGAAAACAGGAATGACTAGTGACAGCCGTAGTTGAGAGATTCAAATATCTATTTTTCATTATTGATTGATTGCGTCTGGGTCAAATCAGTTAAAAACAAAGTTCCACGTGTAATATGAAATAATTCTGACGGAATAAGCGAACATTTATCATAAGTTTTTATGAAAACTGAGTGATTGGCAAAGGCGTCTTGGTGCCGAGACCAGCCCACAGCGGGCGTAACGCCACACATCAAGACTATGCCAGAACATCCTCCGAAGTCAGTGGAGCATATAGATCTCGGAAAACTGTCTCATGTCTACTAAGTAACCACATATGCTGAACCATGTTGGATTTAAATTACCATGTTATCAACTCAACCATTTCAATTTTTTGGATAATAAGGGGTATTTATTTTATATTAGAGATCTGTCAGCGAATATTTACTTTGGTGTTCTCTTGTATTTCTTTTAGCTCTAAGTTCGGTACCGATAGAAACTAATTTTCATTTAAATCAAACATAAAATTTATGAGAAAACGCAGTAATAAAACTACTCGAATTTGAGCATTACTGAAATTGTAATCAAACACAATAATTGTTTTGGCACAAAATTTCTAGTTATTTTCAGTCGCACCGCTGTAAGTTATCGTAAATTAAATTTAACACAGCAGGATGCTCCTACATATACTTAAATATTTATCGTCACATAAAATTATGGAAATTTATAATTCATTAAAGAGGTAATAGTGAAATGCATTAATTTTATTTGTATTTTATCCATAACTGAGATCCATTTAAAACAAACTCATAATTTTGAAAAAATAATTGTGAACGGTTACATTTTTTTTTGCCATTTTTCATTATGGCGGTATATTTATACTAATTCATTTCCAACAACACCCGGCCCCGCACGTGCCAGTTTGCAACAAAATACTGCACACCTTGCTCAAAAGAGCTGATAGTGAGGGCGCTATTATTAAAACCATTGTAAATATGCCCGCATCGTTCCAAAATCAAAATGCACCATAAATATTGTATACTAAAAATTAACAATGCTAATTCATTTTGAGTTTGCTAGCAATGAAAATAAGTATATTTGAAATAGTTGTATATATTAATAGACTAACCATTTTTTAAACGTCACGGTGATCAACAAGAAAATTAGTTTACAATTCGATGAAAAGTCGCAAAAAATTCAAGTCATGACGCGAATTCTTTGATGTTACACCGAAAAACAAGTATGCTACTTGTTACTCGTTTGCGAGATATCGAATTCATCTAGAAACACTTGTTGACAGATTTTGTTGGTAATCTTAAAGACCGACAGTGGGCGGTCCACTACTTTTATGTTTTGCGCCAAGGCGGCAGTATATGCACGTGTACACAAAGACAAAGGCAAAAAAGCAGAGATTTTGTCTTTTGATGCAACTTAACAAAAATAGCCAACAATTTGTCTCTTAGACAAGATTATAAACATTTCTGATAGTTGATAAAGTTGTCCAAATAACGGTCAGAATTGTTGCAATATCAGCATTTCCTGATGTCAACAATGTTGGGACAATTCCAGAAGATTTAAAGACATGTTTTTTCAAATTATTTAATTAGGATTGTTTTATCTTGAATCTTCGTAGTAAGTAGTGGTAGAAACGATCCTGTGTGAAATGAAGACAGATAAAAATCTAAATGACACGTCGTGGGAATTTCTGTTATTTGTAAACGCGACATCTTCAAAATTTTTCTATAACATGTAGGAGTAATAAAAAGAAGAAAATTACATCATATTTATTTATTAACGACTTACAAATTGGTTGTAACATCTCGGAAATGAGAATGATTACCATTATCAAGAGACAAATTGTAACGCTTGATGACCCCTGAATGGCATCTTTGTCGGTTTAACTTGAAATCTTGAGAATTTTTTCATAAAGGAAGTACACTTGAAATAATTTAGGAGCGTCAGATCTTTATTAAAACGTCAACCTCAAACGCCGCAGTAAATTAACCGAAAGCAAGTAATCATTCATTAGTTTTATGATTTAGTGGCGTGTTTCTTCGTATCACGTGTGTGTGTTGACGGGGTGAGTAATCGTACCGTTGGCTCGTTTACATAATTTGCGCCAATCAGCGAAGCGCTCTGTCTTGATGTGAACCTCTATTTATCTTGTCTTTTCGGTGTAGTTAAATGCCACATCTGTATCTGTCGTTGGGTTCCAGCCATCCGGCTATATTTGTAATAAAGAATAAATCGGCGGGGATATTTTGCCCGGAAAGAAAAAAGACTTCCAGGAGTTTTTCAGAGAGAGTTTTTTCATTGAATTGTTACAAAAAATTAATTTGTACTTGCTGGAACTTTTTAAGAGCGTCCACACTCGGTGTGATTCTTAGAATTTAAATTTGCGGTGTCCAAATTCGGTTCTGTTTTTTATAACTTTGATGTTAAAATTTCTGCAAAACCAGAATTTTCAAATTTTTAGGATCCTAAATTCACACAGCAAAATTCAGCATTTATATTTTCGTAGACTTTCAATTAATTCAGGTTTTACATTGTAGTTTAAAACAAAATTAGAAAAGTTTAAAAATTAAAAAAAAATAGTTTTCCGTGTTTATTCCTTATTTTGAATATTTGTTTAAATCCACTAATAAAATGGAATATTTAATTACTAATTATTTAACAATTTATTTACTTTTTCTGGCGATTGTGTCTAGTTTATTCGCTGATTTATTCCACCCTTATTATAAAATTATTACAATAATCCTCACAATTGAGCCAATAACCCCGTGCAGTCCCAACCCCCTTTTACCTCTTATTAAAATTCACCATCAGCGAAGAACCTACCTGCTGTTTTTTCAGTACCTTCAAACTAGTATACACTCATAAAAAATGATAGTAAACCGTTTTACTATTGTTGTGCGAACAAAAGCCACATAGTTCAGCCGAGCTTTTTCTATCACACATCTTGTCGTTACATTTTTTGTACCCAAAAAAATTCAAAATCTACCAAAGAACAGTTCACGGAGCTTCCACGGTTGTCAACTATTTATTCCGTGGAGCGTCTTGTTATAAATAAATCGGCGGTTAGTAATTTTTGAATAAAATCATTTGTAAAAAGTGGAATGTAAACAGTGGCGTTTAATGTGAAGGCGCCAGTTCGCGGATCTGTTTGAAGTGAAAGCGCGGGCGACAGGTGCGGGGGTTCACCTGCTGCTCCTTGTCAATCTAACGTCTTTGGTAAACTGCAGAAACCCCACACCACATCACAGAAAACGATGACTAATTACTACATAACATCCTAGTACCGTAAAAAACGAGGACGAAATTTTTCAGCGGTTTGTTTGTGACAGATGCACCTCGAAATACTGAAAGATAGGGTGTTTGATTAATGAGCGACACCAAATCGTCTGTAATTCTGATTCAGACGATTGATTTTTATTGTCTTGTAACTTATTCATATCGATCATCTAACACGTGTATCTTCAGGATTCAAAAACCAATAATTTTCTGTCAATGAGTATACCTATAGCCTTGATTTATTAATGAATTCTACCAACGTATCACATTTACCTTGACTTTGACATTAACTTTCGTAATATGTAAATTAGTTTGCGTCGAAGAAAAACATTCAGTTCAACGGCGTCATTGAGCTAACATGCACTTCTTGTTGTTACTATCATGTCTCCTAAGTGCCACGGCCCAAACCTTCGAAAACGTCACCATACAGTGGACTTTTAACAACACCAAAGAATCTGTGGTCACTTCATTCAATAGTCTTATTGAAATCCTTCCAAATGCAACTGAAAAACTCACTGTTAGTGTCACTGGGACCGTCTCCATCCTCTTCGAAGACTCCGTGAGTGACGTGAAGAATTTACGTTCGTTAGTCATGGTCGCTGTGGGTTTAAACGAAATCAGACCGAGAGCCTTCAAAAACTTACCACAGTTGGAGACGTTAGTTTTGAACCGCAACAACTTATCGGAGATCCAAAATGGAAGTTTCACTGGTCTAACTCTATTGAGTTTGTTTTTGGACAATAATGAAATATCTCGTCTTCATCCTGGAGCTTTCAAAGGCCTCCAAGTCCGGCATTTGACTCTAAGCAATAATAACATTTCCCGGATCGAAACTGGAGTTTTTGATGATAGTCTTTCGAGTTTAAACTTATACGGAAACTCTCTCCATTCTATTGAACCTGGCGCTTTCACGCTTAAACTCGTGAATTTAGTTTTATCCCAAAACCAACTTGAAGAAATCAACTCCACTGCCTTCGATCTGCCGGAGTTGAACTCTCTGGACCTCAGCTTTAATGAAATTCAAATTTTACGACCTGGGGATCTTGAAAACCTTCCGAATTTAAATACTTTGGAGTTGGTGGCCAACCCACTCGAGGAAGTTCCGGAAAAAGTATTTAATTCCCTTAATATTACTTATCTCAAATTAAATTACAACAGAATCACCACCATAGAGTCTGGTGCTTTCGATGATATGCCAAATCTCAGTGTTTTGCACATTGATCATAATAATTTGACGACGTGGGATGAAAACTGGTTGAAAAGTGCTCCACAACTCGCTTACATTTTCGCAGGTTTTAATCAAATTGATAAGATCCCAGATCATGCCTTTAAAAACTACCCTCGGATGTACAGTATCAATCTTGAAGCGAATAAAATTACCACCATTGCTAATAAAGCGTTTGACAAACTCGAAAATGTTGTGAATTTCAGTTTGCGAGATAACGAAATTCAAGAGTGGGATGCAAACTTGCTGAGTAATGTAAGCATTGGAACTGTTGATCTTTCTGGGAATAAACTAAGGTGTATAGACGGAGAGTTGGAGTTTGCTTTTAGAAATGTTGATTTTGTGCACTTGTGGAATAACCCATGGGACGAAACGTGCGAGAAAAAAGTCGAGGATTTTGCGAAGAGGAAGGAAAAGATGCCCAAAATGAGATCATACATTGGATATTGATACACCATTTTATTACTATGTTATTTTTGCTAATAAATTAGTTCTTACAATTTATTTTGATGTTTTATTTTTTCCGAAATCAGTCAAGAGCAACATTTATGGAAAAAAAATGTTCAAATGAACTTTGTTTTTAATGCACGCTTATCGCGATTGTTTGTTTTGGCAGATTCTACTTATGAAGTTATTGCTAATAATAAATGTAATTGAGACACCTGTAGAGTTCGTGTAAAATCCTTCAAACAGATAAAATTATTATGAAATCAAATGTAATTACCGCTGATTAGTAGGTACTAGTGCGGTACAAGAAATAGCGTAAATCACAAAAAATGGCAGCAAAAATCTTTCTAAATTTGCCTGGAAATTCTAAGATGCCGGCACTTGGAATTGGAACCTGGCAAGTAAGTTTTCGCAATCTGTAAAATTACCATTTACCGATTTCACAGTCCAACGATGAAAACGAACTCCGAGTTGCCCTAAACGCGGCTCTTGAAGCGGGCTATCGGCACATAGACACAGCTTCCGTTTATCAAAACGAACATGTCATAGGAGACGTGTTAAAGCAATGGTTTGATTCCGGGAAACTCAAACGCGAAGACTTGTTCATAACCACAAAGCTACCAATGCACGGAGTTCATCCGGACCGAGTAGAATTCATCACGAAGAAGTCTTTGAAGGATTTGCAACTTGCTTTCGTTGATTTGTACTTGGTACATTTCCCTGTCGGTTTTCAATGTGATGTGAGTACAGGGTTGCCGAAATTAGGTGAAAATAATCGGTTTCTCCCGGAGGGAAAAACTGACCAAGCGGGAATTTGGAAGGTAGGATCACAATCAAAAGTTTGTTTTTTTTAACACTACTGGTATAGAAAATGGAAGAGCAAGTTGACGCAGGTAGGACAAAAAATATCGGTTTGTCTAACTACAATATTTCTCAAGTACAAACTGTCCTAAAATTTGCAAGAATAAAACCGGCGAACTTGCAAGTCGAACTTCATGTTTACTTGCAACAAAAGGAACTCGTGGATTTTTGCCACAAGAATGGAATTACAGTGGTGGCTTACTCACCGTTGGCATCTCCTAGGTACAATAAATTCTTGGAAAAAATGGGAAAACAGTATTAAACGAATTATACTCAAAGTTACGATTTTACTAATCTTATATTTTAAGAGGAAAGAAATTCCCTGATATTTTTGGAGATTCCGTGGTGAATAGAATATCCAAAAAGCATTCGAAGAGTCCAGCGCAAGTGGTTTTACGATTTTTGATTCAAAAAGGCATTGCTGCTATTCCTAAAAGTGTGACGCCAAAACGCGTGCAAGAAAATATTGCAGTATTTGATTTTGAGCTGGATGATGACGATATGAAGAGTTTGACCGATTTAGATATCGGAGAAGGCGCTCGAGTCTGCGATTGTTTGGGTAAGTATGGTGATAAGCTTTTGTCACAGTGTTAATGAGATCGTTTTTAGCATGATTGATCATCCAGATTTTCCAATGAAAGGTTAGCCGGAAACAATGGGTAGAACATTTGGATTCGTCCGGAATGTGAAAACTTCTAATTTTTTTTTCTTTTATAATTGTATATTGTAATTTTGTACAGTTAATAAAACTGTCGCAGATGCTGCGGCTGTTAAATTTTATTGCCGTTGATTAATTTCTGCCCAAAAAATGAACCAAAACTATTCAGACAAAACCAGATATAAAAAAAGGTTCAGTTTTGTGATTATTTTAATTTATAATTAAGTACATCAAAAAATAGGCTTGAATGATAACAATATGCAATTGGACTTTTTGTGTCATATAATTTTCACAATTTCAGGGCTTTCTTCTTACAACGGGAAGTCTGGATGATTGTGTATTCTGAAAAATAAATTCCATAAATTTATTCTAATCCAAATTGATCCACTCCTTACCCAAACACCTTGAAATCACAGACTCTAGCTCTCTCTCCAACCTCCAGACTGCTCAACTCTCTCATATCACCCTCGTCCAGACTAAAATCAAACACTCCAATATTTTCTTGAACCCGCTTTGGTGTGACGCTTTTAGGAATAGGCGCGATTCCCTTCTGAATCAAAAATCGCAAAACAACCTGCGCTGGAGTTTTTGAGTGTTTTTTCGCTATCTTGCTTACAACAGCATCGCCGAGAATATCGGGCAGCTCCTTTTCCCTACAAGAAAACTGTTACGACCGTAACTTTAAATTTGCTTCGTTTTACTCTTTTCCCAACTGCTTCAAGAATTTGTTGTACCCTGGAGATGCCAACGGTGAATACGCCACGACTGTGATCCCATTCTTGTTGCAGAAATCGACAAGTTGTCTTTGTTGCAAGTAGACATGAAGCTCAACTTGCAAATTTGCTGGTTTTATTCTTGCAGAATTTAGGACGGTTTGTATCTGAGATATGTTGAAATTAGACAGTCCGATGGTTTTTGTCCTACCAGCGTCGACTTGCTCCTCCATTTTCTAAAAACACGATTAAATTAAATAAAAGAGTAAAATCGACGTACCTTCCAAATAGCGGCGTGATCATTCTTCGGTTCTGAAACAAGTTGGTTGTTGACTAGTTTAGGAGCACCTGTAGTTAAATCACATTCGAAACCCATCGGAAAATGAATTAAGTACAAATCAACATAATCAAGTTGTAAGTCTTTTAGAGACTTCTTCATGAAAAATTCCACGCGGTCGGGATGAACTCCTTGCATTGGTAGTTTAGTGGTGATTAACACATCTTCTCGTTTTAGTTTTCCGGAAGTAAACCACTCTTTTAAGACATCTCCGATGACGTGCTCGTTTTGATACGCAGCAGCGGTGTCTATGTGGCGATAGCCGGCCTCTAGGGCTGCATTTAGAGCTACTTTGAGTTCACTTTCGTCTTTAGCCTGCAACGAAATTGAATTAAATGAACGGGTATCATCATTTTTTCGCTTACTTGCCAAGTTCCTATACCGAGAGCCGGCATTTTTAAGCCTCCAGGTAAAGTCAAAAATATATTTGCTGCCATTTTTCAATTTTTAGTTTTTTGCTTCTCACTTTAAACACACAAATCAGCAACTGACTGTTCTAGAAATGATAAAGTTAATGTTCTGATACACGAATTTTTCAAGGACTTCCAGTCGCGCAAACTCGCGGTTTCATATCTTCTGAAAGTAAAAGTCATGACAATGATAAACAGAACTCGATAATCTTCCATCGCTGAGACTTTTACTTAGAAAAGAGATAAAGCTAATTTTTGTATGTAAATAAAAATAAATACAATACTACCAAGGTTCATCTAATTTTCATTACATGTCGAAACACGCAATGTTTAAAACAATAATTACAGTCAAGGACTAACTAATAATGGCAGAATGATCCAAACCGTGTCTTAAATCTCGTAAAAACGCATTTTGCATTTGTAAAAAATACTAACCTCCCCCAATTTTATATTAGCTGTAGCACTAAAATTATTAAAATTGCGAATTGCAATAACTCATGGAATGAAACATCGAGAAAAAAGTTGAGGAGCTTGCGAAGAGAAAGGAAAAGATTTCCAAAATGAGATCATATGTTGGATATTCATAAACCATATCATTATGATGTTATTTTTGCTAATAAATTAGTTCTTACAATTTATTTTGGTGTTTTATTTTTCTCAAAATCAGTCAAGAGCAACATTTTTGAAAAAAAAATGTTCAAATAAACTTTCCTCTCCACGATTTTGGTTTGGCAGATTTGACTTTAATTGAGATACCTGTAGAGTGCGTGTAAAATCCTTCAGCTCCTACTTTGAGCTCATTTTCACCAGTATTTTTAAGCCGGTCATTTTGCGTTATGTATTTCTTTGCAACTGGTCGTGTACACAAAACAAACACGTTTTCTATAATCCCACAAAATTTGTGACCAAAAAGTGGTCCGGTAACTCTGAGTTTCTCATCTTATTACTTTCCAGTTTTGGTCGTTTACGATTGTGTACCATATGGGAATATAATTGGCCGGTTCCTGCACAATACGCAAGGAACCAGGTATGGTCGCTAAATAGTCAATTTCCCTCATTATTTGCGGATTATAACCATGGCCGTTGATGTGCATAAAGTAAATACGTTGCAAGACTTCAATGCGAATACAGCTTCTTTGCACCATGTGTTGTTTGCTAACATCATAATTTATTCTTGCTCTGCAGAAAAAAAGTTGGAAGGAGAAGTACTTCGAAAAAGTAATAATCAACGGTTTCGAAAGAGTAGTGAAAAAGTCCCCCTAATTTTTTTATTATAATTAGATCGAAACCACTAGGTTGGTACCTTATGAGTATGACATTCGTTATTAATTATAATATGGTTGGCAATGTCCCCAGAGCGTAATTTGTGAACTACTCATCCTGCTAACTATCCAAAACAATAAACGTTTCCAGAACACGTGTCTTCCACGCTTAAATGTATTAATAACAGACGAAGTGGACGAGTGTAGCTCATAATCGAAATCACATATGTCACAAATTACGCAAATTAACTCTTTCCCTAAGTTAACACGAGTTTTAATTGTAGGTGTTTCAAATTCGTTTAAGTCGAGTTGATGACCGAAAACGACGTTAGTCGCAGCAGTTGATGCCCGAATTTTAATTTCAACATATGCGGAGCTCTCAAGCAGAATAATTAGCATCATAAAGCAGTGAAGCATGCAACCACGTTATTTATTAAGCTGGATTACTTACAGCATTTTACTATAAACAAATTAATTGTGCGAAGGAAATCTGGCGTGTACACCTGCGTCTAATTTGTAAGCCTTTGAGTTTTTTCTTTGGGAGGATATTAAGCGAGCGGTTCGCGAATAGGAGATTAAATTTATTGTGAGTGGTCCAGGTCACTGCATCCAGTTTTTTGACTTCATTCCCAAAAGTGTTGTTTTATGAATTCTTCTGTCTTTAACGTTTCATTGTATTATTTGAGTGGGGTCTCGCCCCACCCACACCAGGTAAAAGAAATTTTTCAGGGTGTTAAACCATAAAAGTAACCCCAAAAGGTGTTAATTTGTTCCAATCATGAGAACGGAGTCGAAACTCATCAAAACCTCGCACAAAACGACCTCTTGACAGCAACAAGTCTTGAATACGAAATTTCCTGGAAGCACGCATTGTTTTTGAATCCGAACGTTGACAACGTCCTTTTCATGATTTAAACCAGTCGTAAATTATAAGGAAAATAATTTGATGATAATAATTTCGTCGCAGACAAAAGCCCCCGTAAAATTTCCGTCGTGAGATAATGATATGTAGGTCCATACGGAAATGCAACGGCGCGTGCTCACCTCTCTCTTCAGCCGTCAGACTAGCCGAGTTGTAAAGACCATTGCATGCTGCAGACAAAGATATACCATGGTCTTTTTCTTATATGCGTATCTACTTTTTCACAATGAAATATCATTATGGGAGGTAAGTGTTCTTTGGATATCCTGCCACGATCCTGGCGGAATTTTTATCCTGGAACATACATCCTTTTATGTTCTTTTACAATGCGAACTGCAGACTGGTATGAAAGACGGACTGTTACGTAAGAAACCAAGACCAGGTGTTTTTATATTGATTTGCCATAACGCACTGCCAGTTTTGTGTTGAAAGCCGGATAAAATTGTGCAAGGGACAATGAGGATAAAGAAATTTGGAGCAGATCTGGAAGGAACCCCACATCATATGCAGTTCCGCATCAGAAGGTTCCAACGACTGTTGGTTTGGGGTGATGCGATTTTTATTAAAATTTACCTTTTTCCGACAAGATGTTGCCATCAAAGGGAACAATATCCCAGCTCGCATTTCAACTTGATCTTATCTAGATTAAATATTCATATCTTTGATACAGGATCTAGATCCTTGTTTGATTGATAGCGTTCAACAAGTAGTGGTGTACATTACCTACTTACTTTTTACTTGCAAATTACTTATTATCTAATTAAATTACAAGATAATTGAGTTTTTACGAACTCCACTAATTTATCTTTCATCCTGTCAGTAATATGATTCAATTTGGTACATAATGGGGCCTTAAGTCTGACTTAAATTTATATACTGCCGCCATATGGAGCTATTTCACATATTTTTGAAGGGTATAATTTAATTTTGAGAACTAAATTAAATTTTGCGAATTCAGTCTTCATGTTATCAAATTTAATTAAATTTAAGTTTATAGGATTATAAATTCAAAGTGTGTCGTAAGTGGCAGATAAACTGAACTTTGAATTTAAAATTTTGCTTAATAGAATACTATAAAAGTGCAATTTTGTTCTTATGTGGCTGGTTCTAAATAAAATAAACTTAATTCGTTCGTTTTTTCTTTTTTCTTATATTCCCGGACACTATTTCTCCAGATTTTGCGTTATTACTTGGTAATCATAAATTCTCATTAAAATTTTTGTTTTTCCTGCTCCTGCTTGACAATTAAAAATACTTTAGTCCTTTCTGCTAAGAGAGCAAAATCTGTAACGTCCCAACTACAAAATCCGAAGACAGTGCAATCAAAAGTTGAAGATTTCAACTGTAGTTAGTCCTTTACACTTTTTTTCCGGATTTCTGTCCCCAGAGAGTCACTTCTTTGTAATTTACAAGGCAATAAACTCGCTCACACCAAAATACAAACACATCAAATTAGTATGATTATAAAAGTGGTAAACATCATCCACCCTTGTTTGGATTACCAGTAGCATTGTTACAAATCTTCAAAATCCACGCCCCAAGCACCCATCAATTACGCTTATTACCAACAATTGTTAAAGGACCTCATGCGGTCTAGAAAACGTACTTTACTTTCGCTCCTAGACAAGTTCTGTTGCATAAAAAGTAACAGAACACTCACATAAAGGGGTTGGACGAAGGATACTATCTTACCAACCCCCAAGACCAGAAAAAACGACGATAAGCCCGACACCCCTAGTTTTTATGAACACTTGTCCAATCTCTAATGTAACAGTTTCGTCCTGTTTCTTAACTAACGACCACAAGATCACTCTTCCTTATCTCATTCTAGCCAATAAATCGTGGGTGGACTGTCCTCAAAACCGTTAAAAGTACGACAGGTTTCGATGCGTGAACCTGTCGGCTGCAAGGACTTTATCATTGCATTTCGGCTGTCTCCAAGGAGTAAAAATCGCGGGATCCTGAGTGCATCCTCGTTGATTTGGACAAGGTCGACATTCTGCATAAAGTGGTGGGGATGTTGGTTCTTAAGCTTCATGTGTCTGTGGCCTTTGCAACGCAGGGGGTGACAAGAGGGTCCACAGACAACACGAGGTCGGCCAGGTACCCCAGGTAAAACCAACGGCGCGCCAGACACTTGCTGGATGGGTTCGCGGTAACTTCGCCTCTGGTTTGATGCATGCGCGAAGATTTACGGTGTTAGATGAATTAACGCGGGAGAATGTTGTGTTGTTATGTGATGTGGATTTGCTGAAATTGGACTATATTTTTGTAAGTACTAATAAATTGTATCTACTGATCTTAATTCATAGCAACGAATTTTTGAGGGTTTACTTGATGAATCTACTTATTAGAATTAGAAATACCACCGAGCTTTAGTTAACCTATAAACCAGGACAAATGTCAAATGCAGATCCTGTGCTGCTTGATATTAGTAAAAATATTGTCACGTGCTGAACAGATTGTTTACTATTTGTTTAACGTGGAAACGTTAAAAAAGTTTTAACGAATGTCAGTTAGTAGAAGCACCTAATTAGTAAGCATAAATTTACTTGTTGACCTCCAAATTTATTTTTAATTCAACCGATTTGAATCGGATGTGCCGGAAACGTTTACTAACTTTATGATTCGTGTACATTGCAAATTTTAATTAGAGTTTTAATTTTGTTTGCAGATATTCAGCCGATCATGTTCATTAAATATAGAAAAAAAATAAATATGAATGGAATTACTAATTAAATTAGGGTGTCACGTAAAAATGGAAGTTTAACATGAAATTAAAACTTAATTGCAATTTGATGTTTTTTAAACCGACTTATTATAATTTCTGTGTTCAATTATTTTAGTTTAAAATTGTTACTCGATTTATATATTATATTTCTTATATTTAAAAATGAGTACAATAGAACTTCGATTATCCGGATAATCCGTTCATTCCAAATCGAAGATCTACTACTTTGTATTTTTGCTTCCAATGTAAGAAAACTAAAAATTTGGAATTTTACACGTAACAGTTGAAGTAGTTTAATGACGTGCAAAGAAAAAAAAACAAAATTATGAGTTTTTTTACTTTGAATAGCAGTGCTTGAAAAGACTAAAAATATAATATAAATAATGATAATGAAATAAATTTTTTTGAAAAAAAAAGAACATCAGATTTGTTTTACTACAAAATAATCATTTGTATGTAATTATGTTTGATAAGAGTTAATTGTTTAAATTTCTTTCGATATTTAAATTTGTTGCTGTTAAGATATTTAAAGCTTTAAATAATCCCCAAATAGAAAAAAAATGAAGAAGCCCTAAGCTTTGGTTGAAACATAAATTTAAGATCTTCATAAGTGAATGTTGAAGACAAGAAGATCCAGAGAATGTCGGAAAACTGAGATTAAGGAATGTAATCGATAGAATGAATTCAATCCATTCTGAACTTACAGAGATTTCAAAAAGTTCTAAGAAACAAAATATCATAAAAAAATTTAAGCCAACCAAGAAGACTACACGTTTTTTATTACTTTTTTGCAAAAATTTCATGCAATGACGTAATTTTATCTATGTGAATTTTATTGCATAGGTTCCGTTTTTATGTAAATAATCTAAAAACAATAAATAATTACTCCAAATTTTAATTTTTTGAATTCGGTGTTTATTTAATTTAGTTGGTCAAATTTTTCGGCCCCCGTAAATGCGAGAATAAATGTTTTTCGTGGTTAGCGTGTACCATTTTTTAAAAGGTATTTTATTTCACCTCATGGTGACCATATACTGAACTGCGTCCAAATTTCTGTAAAATTTATGTTTAGATATACATATTATGTGGTCTGTCGGCGGTGGAACATTTGGCAGTTCCTGGAAATTTATGTAACTCCATATTGCTTCTTTTATGGCCATGTCGTAAAAGCGACACTTTAAAGGATACTTTATTACTTTAAATGATGTATCATAACAATTAATTACGTTGAATTAATTCAAATTTGATGATTCTTTCAACTGAATCAATAACTCAAATGTGGACTGCGTTTGAGGAACATCCCATGTCAGAAGCAGTGTTTGCTCAGGACCTCTCTAATCCATTGACTGTAACAATTGTGTTTATCAAACATAAAGATTAAGTAACCCCCGTTGGGAGAATTAATAACCGTAAAAATTTTCAGTAAACAGCATTCATTAAATAAGAATTCGGGGTAGCTAAGTATTTTCGTCTAATTAAGTTAATTAAGGATCCTGGGAACTACTGCACTGTATTGTTTGCACATAATAACGCTCTAATTACTATGAATAATCGTCATCTTCCAAATTAAAGAAAATTAATGATGACCGGCTATAAATTCTCGCATGAAATTGATTTAGAGCTGAAAATTTGACACCACAGAAAGCTCACCTTCAAGATGGATTCGTCCCATAAGTTAAATTTAAAATCAGCCCCTTCGCCACGGGACCGTGTCGACTTTTCCCATACCGTTTTGTGTCCGGCAGGTTTCTTTTTTTAGGGACCCTTCTAACGACTAAAGAGGCCCGTTTGAGAATGTTACGTCTAAAACTGAGATCTAGTTTTGATTACGTCATCGTTGCTTTACTAAATGACAATAAAAATGCTTTTTCATTAGCTACACAATAGCCACTCTAAATTTATGTGTTTTAGGGGCGGTCTTCTGGTTTTTACGACGGTCATTCGCATCATTACATTACGGAATTAAAATAAGACACCCTTCGAATAAGGGGATTGGTCATAACAGTATCGATTTCGTCATAGTTTCAATTCGGACTTTTTCACCCTTATACCTATGTCGCTAATTTTGTATAGCTTCCACCCCTGTTGCTGCTTCTATAGCAATCGTTACCGTTCGTGAGAAAGTGATTGGTTTCAAAATATTCATACCTTTTTGTCAGTATTGTGTTATTTAAAATTAGATCATGTATTGTTAGTCTTCGAGGGTAAGAAGGTTAGGTCAGGTTGGCTTAGACGAGTCCTATCACCTGGTATGTTGTTGTATTAACCCTCTTTCTTACGGAAGTTGCCATAAGGTTCTTTATTCTTTGAACATGGCCAAGACTGGAGGCTGCTGCACTATTGAAAAAAATAACCGAGAACAGTTGCAAAAACTGCACTCTTTTATTCCTTCCTTGCTCTTGCGGAACTGTCAGGATTTCCGTTATGGAGAGGATGTCATGGGTAGGAGAGCAACTTCCTTGTCCTATCAAAGTATATTTATCAACGTTGAGGGTACTAGAAGAAAGATATGTTGTTTTTAAGACAGCTGATTCCAAACTTTTTTTAAATTTATTTCAAATTGATTACAAACGGCCCAATTCTGAAGATTTAATTCAGTGTTAAGACCATCTAAAAAACTTATTTATTATTATCACTTTCTAAATTTTTTTCACCATATTTACATGCAACAACACAATGAAATCACTGTCAGTTGGCGATTAAATCAGAATCTAAATAATTCATTTAAAACAACCTTTGCGTGCATTGTATTAAAATGCACTCTTTACTGTTTTCGGTAGTTAATTAATATTCTCGTTGGCATATGGCACTTAACGTTACGTGATACAAAATTTACATATAAAACTTAAATCGGCGATATCTCCATGTCATGGTAGTTACCCTCACCATATGGCACAGTTCCCGTTAAATTATTGACTGCTACACGAACAAATAGGAACATATTGGATGAGATCGTGATCTGTTGTGAAAATATGTTCATTCCAATTAACTTTTAACTGTCTACGATAAAATTGTAATTTTCACGCATAAAAATGCAAAAAGTGCCATATTTGCCTATTTTAATTTGCCCTTCTTTCTGGTAAGACACTTAAAATAAATATTCTATTAGCGAACACCCGAAAATCGAATGTAATTTCGATAGGGGTCGCAAGATATGTAAATTTAGTTTTAAAACATGTGGACGACGTTAGACACGTGTCTTACATAGCATGAAATTTAGCGGACGTATGGTGGGCTTAAAACAATTGCTAAAAGTTTGTTGTAATTTAAATTTCAATGAGCGTCAATTCGAGGGGATCTTATTCTACCTTTTTCGACAGTTTGGATACCGTTTTCTTTAATAGCTCTATAATTTTCGATTGGTTTTTTCGTTTTACCCCCGTACTATCAGCTGGGGTGTGAGCTTAATATTTGACTAGTTTGGAATTAATCTCTTAAAACATCTACAATTTAGTAACAGGTGTAAAGCGG
Source organism: Gnatocerus cornutus (assembly GCA_029298725.1). NCBI lineage: Eukaryota > Metazoa > Arthropoda > Insecta > Coleoptera > Tenebrionidae > Gnatocerus > Gnatocerus cornutus. The sequence continues at coordinate 6,983,376 of CM055514.1, forward strand.
CATTCTAAATCACCTGTCTGTCTTAAAAATTCATTAATGCGGGGTCTACTATTGACTAATCATGGAATAACAGTACAAATGAATATTTTACTATTTCGTGGCATTCTTAATACTCCCAACTTGATTTAATGACGACGTCTGGGCATTTCACCCCTTTGTAATAATTTGTGATATGTGAATAATAAGGCTTAAAATGCATTTAAATGGTGGGTCAGCAGGTGCTTCGGAAGTGGATTTAAAGACAGCTGGTCCTAAATCTAACAGCACCCACAGTCGGAACTATTATGTTAATATTATTTTTGAAAAACCACCCCTCTAAGGATTCGTTATTTGACTTTAATTACGGCGACGGGGATTCTATCACATGTCTGATTTTTTCAAACAGAAAATTGCATTAATGGTTTGATGGTTTAAAGTCTTTATTGCATAAATTAATATTGTTTAAATGAATTTCTCTCTTCCAGAAACGATGTTAAAGTGGTCTGTAATGGCGCGGCGCGACGCCGAGAAATCCGACGCACCACGCCGCCCGGTGGCGACATCCGCAAGCAGCGACACTCCAAAAAGCAACAAACCAAAACGTCGCCACTCTAGCGGTCATCGGCGTTCCGGCGGGCGTCGTTCCAGTCTCTTACACCGAAATAGCCTCGGTTTGGAGATGGACAAAGAGAATCAATTTACGTCTACTCCTATCAAGTCTTTCGACGATCACCATCAATTCGACGCGCTCAGAGACGTCAGTAACTTAACACCAAAAGACTCGACCAACAGACGAATTCTGTCTGCTAAAAAATGCAGAACGAGCGCGTCGCCGTCGTCCCACAGGAAGCATAAGAAGAAGAAACTATGCTTGAACCCTTCGCATAAAGAGTTTGGGTTAAACGACAGCGGAAAGAATTATTTTAAGCCGTTTGAATCGGTCGATTCGCACATTGAGGGGGTGTTGGTTGAAGGGGTTGGAGTGAAAAGGAGGATTCAGGACACGTATGCTCCCACTTTGCCCACGATGGAGTACTCGCCGTGTTTCATGAGGAATACATATGTTTGTGGATTCACTCCAGCGAAGGCGACGCCGCTGGGACATTACCTGGCGTTGGATGAAGATACTCCTCACCCGAACAAAAAAGCGAGAATAGATCACGTTAATGACTTCTTGCACCAAATCAATTTTATTATCTCACCTGAAGATGAAGGATTGACGTGTCCGACGATGGAGTCCAAATCCACACGAAGAATCCCAGAAGATGGTAAAGTGTCACCTCTAGTCAAAAAGTTGGTAGATCTAAGATTCAGTCAGCTAAGTCATAACCAAGCTAATAACTCTTCCCTCATCAATGACTTGTCTCTGGACGAAATTGTCGACGCGATTCTCAACTCCTCTGTCGAAAGCCAACAAGAAGTCAAAGAACCAAATCAAAATGAAGCCAACGAAACTCAAGAAGAAAATCTCATAAACGAACGCCACGTTGTCAATTCTTTTGATCGATGCTCTTCCGACTCGGGTTTCAAGAGCTCGACGGACTACTCCCACCAACTCGAAGGCAACTTCCAGTGTAAATGTACAAAAACTTCCACCCCCAACATTTGTGATAAAACCATCATTAACATGAACGAGACTTTTAACGAACGCTGCGTGGACGTGATAAAACCGAGAAAAAGAGCTTCATCCGGAGACGCTGATAACAACCCTAAAAGAATTTATTTGGACAAATCAGAAGACTCTAACTTTACCCTCAAGCGCCAACGCTGTATTCGACGGAGACGAACCGACGACGAAAAGAAAACGAGTTCAACCAAAGTTGCTACGAACAAAATTAACGAATTTTTGCTTGATGATGATTCGTTCGATTCCAATGTATCCCAGAAAATTCTTGAAGATAACACCCCTCTGAAAGTCGAGTCGTTGAATGAAACTTTCACGCTAACGCCGGTCGAGAATAATCGGAGGTTTAGAAGATGCTTGTTGTTTGAATCACCCACTTCTTTGTCGGAGAGTGCCTATACGGCTAACAGTAGTCTTTGCGAAGTTAAGGGTTGCATGGATCTCAAGATTCAACACGAAAGGGACGAATTGTTAATTAATGGTGAGTTTGATTTCTTGTTATATGAACCGCAATCACTTTTTTTTTCAGTTATTCGGTGCAAGGACCTCTGCAGGACGAACGGAAAACAAATAAATGCTTACGTAAAGGTGAGTTATTTTATTGGGGTTGTTCTTGGGGATAAAAATACCTTTTATTTACCCACAGTGTATTGGAGTGTTCACATAACGATATTTCAAAATAAGGTGACAGCCGTTTTAGTAAACGTTTTGATTGTGTTCGGATTAGTGGAATTGAAGAAACGAATTTTGAAATGGTAAATCAATAATAACTCGTGTATTTTTAGTTTTCGTGACGACTGAATTGTTGTTGCCATTTTTTCTTTTATTTACATGAGGATAAAATTGTTTTGTTTCTGCACCATAGGTAAAAAAACACAAAAACGTCTTTCTTCATGTTTATTAAATAACGGAAATGTGTAAAACTGCAACCAGTTTTTGCTGACTTATTTGAAGTTTGTACTTATAAAATAATTAAAAAATTGGATTCCTTTAAACGAAAAATATTACTTAATTAAATAGTTAATCTACTTCCAGTTTCTTAAAATTTCCCTGCAGACTAATTAATTCATGACTTTTTACTTCTCTATGCCGCATTCCTTCGCGCACACGAAGTTTGTCCAAATCGTCGAACATGTCCGCATAATCCTCAAATTTCTTAATTACCATTGCTAAAAAATTCTTATGTTACTACCCCCATTATCGTAATTAAATTTACCGACTTTGAAGCTCAGCCAGCGACTTTTCTTCACCTCCAAAATCCACAGGGATAGTTTCTTTACCATACATTTCCCCCAAAAAGTCGTAATTTTGATGAAAATGAATCTAGAAAATTAAATTAACGTGGTATATGGAGAATAAATCTAGACTGACCCTTCCGATGACTTTTGACCCCAGTATTAGTTTAACAATAGCAATGAATTTTTCTGCAAATGACGGGGCGTGGACTATGTGAAGTGCTTTCATTCGATTTGAGTAGACGTTCTGCAATCCCAATTTAAAATCTGGACAGGAAAATTTCGAAACTCACTTTATATATGATGATAAGAAGGGTGTAAAAGATGGTGGGTGTGAAATTGAGAACGAAATTCAAGGGAGCATCCCTTCCGTCTAAAATAATTATATCGCCGTAAATCACATCATCGACTAGTCTGATTTCCTGGAAATTTAACAAGTATCGAATGATGTCGATAGGGTTGTATTTTTCCTTTAATTTGGTTTTACGAAGCTTGAACATAAATATTCGGAACATGTCTTTTGTGAGTCGAGGCAAGGGAACAAAATAACTAAAAATGAAAATAAAACAAATTTGAAGTTAGAGGGGTGAATACTGGAACTTACAAAGTATCATAGTTTTTTGTCATAAAAGGCAATTTGGGATTTGCATCGTCGAAAATATGTGGGAGTTGACTCCTCATGGTGTAATAATTATCGATTTTTTCTTTGGCGTTTTCAACACTGCCTCTGTTGAGGATGAGGAAATTTTCGATTTTCTTGTCATCTACAGGTCGAAATTTACAAAACTGTCTTTTATACCGCTTTTTACTCACTCATGATTTCTGGTAAATGTGGCTGCTTTTTCATCCACTCTTTAATGTTACTGACATCTTGGTAAAATGAATCAACTGAAGAATAGTTTAGCCGAGCCACCACACTGTTTATAACATTGTCACCAACTTCAAGTAAATCACCCATTTTCGGACACTTTTAACAAAGAAGACAGTGGACGGCAAAGAATACCTTTGTTGTCTAACACTGGCTTATAAATGTCCGGTACTGGATTTATATTAGGATATTCCATGACCATTTCATGAAAACTGTACAATTGGTTCTGGGAACCGAACTTTCCAATCAACGTTGTAAAGGTAAACTAATAATTTTTCCTTGAGGCTCGGACATGAAACTATCGCCGTTAATGGGTTTTACCTGATTTAATGTCTTAATATGTTAAAAACAAATTTGAACCGTTTCGTGGAGAATATACGTATACATATAGTTATTATTCATATAGGCATGACTTTTGACGTCTTAGAATAATTGGATATAATTAAACTAAATTTTATTATCTTAATTAAATGAGTAACTTAATTTGAATAATTTGATTATTTCTTTCATGTGCTGCGATCGCCCACCAAAAGCAAAAGACGTTTGGAACCCAGAAAAAACTGATACTTGATATTTTCACATTGCATGTAGAATTCGTAGACAACCTCAGCTGGTAGGATATGTTTCCTAATGTAATTGCCGCTGACAGACTATCGGTTACGGCTCTGAAACTGAAAATATGCTCCGCTGGATTCAGGTCTGCGAGACATGTTTTCGTGTTTACTCAATAACATCTTATTTCCGACGTCACATTTCGTAGAAGAAGAGACTCAAAAAATGTATGAAATATAAAAAAAAAGCTCTGTTTTTAAAGCCCTCTAAAGTATGTAGGACAGTGCGGAAAAGATGGTCAGTTTATTGACTATTCCGCGGTAATAACAATTTTATGGACACTGAATACCATTTAAATCCCGGCGATTTTTATTTGTGCGGCGGCGATAGTTTCTTTTATTGAGGTCAAGATTTGACCCTTTGGTAGGCAGGGAACAGTATTAAATTCTTCGAAAATGAATTTTATGTTAGTAAGGTGAAGCATGAGTGTTTTAGTAAAATAAAAAAGTCATGAAAAGCCACATTTTTATACGGGACAAAAACAGTCTGTTGTTCTACTATTTTATTCTGTTTCGGTGTGCCTCAGAGGAGCAACAAAATAAATAAAACTCACCAAATAGTTACCCTAAATTCAGGAAAGCGTGCAGGACCTGACACATATTTTATTTGAACCAGTTTTATTCCATATTTTCGAGATCTTACTACCACTGTCCGTTCTTATTGTACAGAATTATAAAGCCAAAATTATATCTGAAAATCGCGCTAAAATATAAACAAAAGCACGCTGTTATCTAATAAATTTTTCATTTCCGCCTAATTTCGAATTAGCGGTGATTTAGTGCCGTGTAAAAGAAGCCATTTGCAATAAATGTAGGAGGAGTAATAAAAACTGAAGATAAATGATTCCATAAAGTAATGTATGTAAAGCTGTTTGCTTGCGAAGCACGGAAAAGCCGAGAAAATGCTTATTCCATTTAAGTATATTCGGGATGGTTCAGAGGCCAGTAGGGCATAAGAGAAACAGAGTACGATCGATATCATTAGTTGCGTCACTGGTTCTTCTTACGTCATCGTGACGAAATTGGAAGTTTTAGCTTACAAATGACCTTATTAATCAGACACGAAGAAAAACTTGGAAAAAGTGAAAGCGACGATGCGGAATCCAATTAAAAATGCGATTGACCATCGGAAAAAAACGGGGAAATTTGGTTTTACGAGCTTAGATTTATCTCTGGGGAGAGCATGTCCAGTTCGAATTATGTACAGGGTCCGGCAACACTTGTGTCCACCCCCAAAATCGTCTTTAATTTTAAAGTTACAATTTTGAAAATTTGCATACGCTCATAGTTGACAAAGCTCTAGAAGCTGACGCAAAAATTTGTTTTTTATCACGGTTTGGTTGGCGTCGCGACGCCTAAGAAGTATAATTTTTAGCGATTTTTCAGCTCTTGCGAAAATATTAGCGATTTAATTTTTTTTTCAACATGACTAGGATCCAAATATTTGAGTTTTTATTTTAAATATAATGCAAATTGTGTTTAAAATTTGCGAAAAAAACGCTGTTTTATCAAGTTAGTTTTCAAAATTCTGACAGCGCAGCGGCAAACTACGTTTGCACCAAAATTTCACAAGTCACTTCATTCACTCTTATAAAGGTTAATTTTGATTAACACGGGCATGCTGCACTTTATGGACACCAGAAATCGTTAATTTACATCGACAAAGTGACAATTTCACCAATTTAGACTTTTGTTACAATCTAAAGCGAGCCAAAGGATAGATGTCATTTGTGACACAAGATGTTGACAGATGGGTGTAAACGTAGTTCCCAATTTTGACGTAATGAAATTGGAAACTAACTTGATAAAACCGCATTTTTTTCTCAAATTTTGAAGACAATTTGCATTGAATCTAAAATAACAGCTGACATATTTTTAACACATTTATATTAAAAAAAAATTAAATTTGGGGTTGATATCACAAACTCTCACAATTAACTAAAAATTACATTTTAAGGCGTCGCGACACCCAAACTATCAGTGATACAAAACAAATTTTTGCGTCAGCTTCTAGAGCTTTGTCAACTGAGAGCGTATGCAAATTTTCAAAATTTTATCTTTAAAATTAAAGACGATTTTGGGGGTGGACACAAGTGTTGCCGGACCCTGTATATTGGATTTTCGCAAATTATCGCAGTACAGCCCTGCCCTTTGTTATCGCACTAGTAAAGTGTCATATCCGTATATTTAATAACCTTTAGCCACCCTTTTTCCAATCACGCAAGTTTCCCATTAGACATGTCGTCATTATAATTCAAAGGTAAACATCCGCGCTCTTAAAAATCAATTTCGCCGTTCTCTTAAGATGATCGATTCGTCGGCAGCAAAGTTACGCGATTTGGCACGAACCCATTGAAACTAATCCAAACGAAATAAATAAGATGGATGTTATTATAAGATACTATATGACAAATCATGCACTTCCGAACCAACTGAGGCTTATTGCCTAACGAAGTCAGATAAATCCATCTACTAATAAATTTTTCACATAATCAATATCATGATTCTTGCAGGTCGCGTTGACTGATCAAACAGGAGATAACCGAAGGAAACGGAACGGAATATTACAACGAACTGCCGTTCAAGCCGACTCCAACAAGCCATTTTTTAACCATACTTTCAAATTTCCGCTCCAGAAAGAAACTCCGAAGCGATTACATATTGAAGTTTGGCATCGGGATCGCAGTTCAAGGTAAGATCAACCGCAGTATCGAGATTTTACTTCGATTAAGTTTCGATTAGTTGCACGTTTCGTTTTTTGAGAGTTTCAAAAGCAGCACTGAAATTAGAAACGTTAAACGTAAGAGAGTTGACGAGGTAGCTCTTACTGAAGAGGACCGCCAGATTTAATGTAATTAGGATAAATACAATAAAAGCTAATCGTACATGCAACGACATCATTTTTCTTCCTTAATGCATAGTTGACGGGTGTGATGGATGGTTTGACAGAGTCATTGAAAACGGAAAAAATCCACTTTGGTGCTAAATGACGTGATGAAAGAAAGAGCTTTGTTAAAATCGTTAGCTTTCGAAAGTAGCGGGAGGTAATGCAGATTAGTTCCTCGAGTTATAGCTTGACCTTTCTGTATTTCAATTTGCTGATGGTGTTTAATGGTAAGCGCGAACACTGTCTAAGCTGTTACCTATGCTCATAAATATCGAACTTTGCGATAACCCATCACTGTAACGATAAAGCAGTTTTGCAAGGGACCGAAAGAGAGTTTTGAAACTTGTTAAAGATATACAGGGTGTTTGGGGTTTTGACCAAAAGTACCTATTGAAGAAACATTCTGTAGAAGAATATTTAAGATTTCTCTGCAAAATTACATATTCTCTGCTGATAACTGCAAGGCAAAAAGTTTCAAGTATTAAACTCATATTTGAACCAAAGGTGACTATTATGAGTCATTTTAATTTCTCCTGCATTCGTTTTTCTAATTTTTCTACATCAAAGTTCCACTCAAATCTCAAATTGTATTCATTGTGTTCATTTTCAACTGACGAATGGATGACAAAGTGCTTTCCATCGAACAATACAAACTATGAAATTGCTTTGAGTACAAGACATTACTTTAGAAGATAATCCGATATTGTAGGATTCTTATAGTTTGCAAAGTGCCCACCGAGGAAATTATTGAAGCATCTGAAAATGCCACGATGCGGTATTTTGGTGCTTCTAATTTTTCTGTCTTAGCCAATAAATTTACCAAGGTAAAAAGCAGAATGAGCTCTTCTCGTATCGTGTTATTTTGTAAGAACACTGGCAACTAAACAATAGAATAAAGCACGCATTTTGATGAAATATTGTTCAACCGGGCCCAACTATTTTTTTATTTATCCTGCAGTGGCCGCAGTATTAGACCGACCTCCTCAGCATCTATTGTAGTTAGAACAATACTCTCGAGTGTTTACAATTCAATTCAAGCTCCATGAAAATTTCATCAAGCTGGTGAAGGCACCCCGAAAAATTCTACCTCGTCCAAAGTGTAATTTGCGGCAAAGACCACATTGTCAAAGTGGTGGAGCAATTTTCCCCAAAAAAAATTCACCGTAAATCATCCTCGTCTTTGCATCGCGCAAGCTTCCACCGTCCCGCGACAAGTCGTAGCGCAGTACGCAAAATCGCGAGCTTTCGATCGATGCGTAGCTTTCTGCTTTCCGGGAAAGCACACAGAAACGCATGCAGCGTTCTTGTCGGCAACGCGACTAACTCTGGGTAAGACGAAACAGCGAGTGGGCGTGGAGGAAGTTTCATCGTGTCACGCTTCTTACAGCCGGACCTGGAGCTCGATCCTCACTCGATGACCTCCTGTTACAGGCAGCGCCTCCAAGACGTTCAGTGGAGTTCGCAGTGCCAGTGAATTGTGATAATGCGTGACGTTTCTTCGATGTAGCTTAGTGAGTGGCCACTTTTGTGATTCTCATGTTGAGAGTTAAAATCGTTCCTGCCAAGAGTTTAGTTAAATTCGGATGGAAGTGGGGGGGCCAAATTAGGTCGCTCAACAGATTGCTACGGTTTTTCGTGCATGGGGTGATCATACAATTAATTGATATGCTACGTTAACGATGGGGATTGCCCGATCTTTAGCTAATGTTTCGTGGCACACATTTTCTTAAGTGCCCCATATTTTGCGGGATTTTTTTCTTAATAGATTCATATCGATTTAGAGTTAATGATGGTTACAAAATGAGAGCTTAAGCGACTAATGGATGAAGGGGATATCAAATATTTGGTGCTTTGCATAAAGAAAGCTTTTAAGTAGTGCTTCAATACCGCTCTAGTCGATAACATTTTCAGATAATTAGAAGCTGAAACACTGAATTCATAATTTTAAAAACGATTGAGGTTTTTTACTAATTTATTTATCACAATTTGATCAAATTAACAATGCTTATTATCGTCTAAGATTTAAAAAAAAGTTCTTTCCTAAATTAAAAAAAAAAATTGGTTTTTAACTAGGCCGACTATGCGAACAAGAATGAAGCAGTTGAAAGCACATTTAGACTCATTTGAATCATAATGACAAAACAGTTTAGCAGTAATAGCTTTTTCGGTAATCGTGTTTATCGAAAACACTTGTGTTCTACGTAATTTTGGACGTAATTGGAACTTTTATCTTTTTTTTTCTGCGAAGCATAAATTGTTCCCAAAATCTTCGTCATCGGAGAATTTCTTCCCTTTATTTTTTTTATAAGTTTGAATAAAACTATTAAAGTTTTATTACTGCAAAATTTAATGATCAAAAGTTTTTGACTATTAAAACTAAAGATGACAGGTTTTATCACAAAGTTAATTACATCTTTGAAAAAAAAATCAATGAACAATGAAATTTTGCACTTCGCCCTTCAACCTTTATCCATTAGACACCTCAATAAAAATTATTGCTGGCTCACACCGTAATATTGTTCTCAACTTTTTCATTTCGCAGTAAATTTTCTTGGTATTGCTTTTCGGAACGAATCGCTTGTGGAAAATCATCAATCTTTTCCTTTGACAAATCGACCGGTTGCCCTAAATACAAAACGATCTGCTTTTTGTTTTTTAGGTTCTAAAACCAACGCTCTTTAGGTATAATTTTTATACAGTAACCAAGTGCCATAGATTGTGACTAAAACATTTAGTGAATGTGACTATGTAGTGTTTCTACATGATGATTTCCAACAGAAATAGTGCAAGACTTGAACAGCGAACTGTCGAGTCCATAAACATCAGAATGCGCCACTGATGGAAAAAGTAAGTTTTGTCACGCGAGCGATTTTAATTTTATACCCGTACAGTGCTAATTCGAGGATTGTAAATTCATTCGCATGGCATGTTTTCAATTTAAATTGGCGATTTTATGTTGTCCGATAAGAAAATGGGTCAGTTAACAAAAAGGGCAAACTCCCCTGAGCTTTGCAATAAAATCGTACGACAAAACATAATGTCTCTTTTCGAAAAATCATCACCCACACTGTTACCATTCGACATCTGCAAGCACAGCCAAATTGTTCCACTCGAACGGATGTAATCAAAACATCTGTACATGGTAGGGTTGCTTTGGGATTTATCAGAGATGTAACGCCTAAAGGCAGTGCATTTGCCCGTATGCTCTCTATAATCGAGATTTCTATCACAACAACACAAACATATTCAGCTGGGGGATTTTCACCGATAATCACCATATGCGGGTGGTCAACCAGTTTATTTGGACCCGGAGAAAGCCCATGTGCTTTTGTGGTGTTATTGTTACCCTGGAGGGTACTCGAAATTGCATACTCGGTTTAATACTGATCACTTCAAGTTTATTATTTGTATTTCGTTGTTAACACATTATATTGTAATTTGGAGCGCACCCTGAACCGGTTAACAGGTGATCAGTAAGTAATTGTTTAAATTTAATTTTATGGGTATATTAAAGGAGCCAAATTTGTAAGAAGGCTCGAGTCGTGACGTGAATTTTCATTGTCTCTTCCATCATATTAAGGACCCCAACTTGTTTTCTTCTTAATTTTTCTGCCGTTTGTTTTTTATTTTTTTTTGTAGAGTTTGTTTCTTGTTTCTGTGAATAGACACTTCTTTTTATCAAGCGCTCTGTTTCTGTTCATCGCTTTCCAGGACCTCTTATTCTTAATTTATTTTTTACTTTCAAATTACGGTATAATTTCTTCTTCCTTTTATAGTCTTTCCATTTTGTGGGGAATTTCCAGATAAGAATAAAATTCTAAGCCATTCTAACTTGTTGCCAAAACGACGTAATCTGCTTCCGTAATAAAAAATAAACGGATTTCTGCTTTCTTCTAATCTAATTGGCAGTGAAACCAAAAACGCAATGAATCCAGTTACAGACAATTTACGACCTTTAAAGTTTTCCTGATCATTCAGGAGCATCCATAAAACAATTAACTGAAGTATCTAATCTAAAAGGTTTTAAGTTCTCTTCTATCATCTAACTGTTCTAACTTTTTGCAATATTATGTTGTTTCTTGTTAAAGAAGCTTTAATAATTAAGCATATTATAAATAAAATTATGTAAATAATTTAATATTATGTACCGTCTTCGTGTTATATAGAAATCAATCGACAACCAAACGTGGTAAATCTATTTTTAAAGCACATTTTATACAATCATTCCATTTTATTGAACTAATCCGGATAAGTGTTTGAAAAGATTTATCAGTTGAAGTGACACTTCCATACTTTTCTTAAATCCTCCACTACTCTCTCTTCTGTATTTAATATTTAACATCCCTGACGTAAAATATTCTGAAGTGTTTTTTTTTTATTAAAGCATGTAAATTAAATTTGACTAAAAATGGTTTTTGTTGCAGGACAAGCGAATTCTTGGGTTGTATGTCTTTTGACGTCAAACATGTATATAAGCAGGTAAGATTTGCATGCCAGTATTTTAATTGAGAAAAAACTGATTCATTTACATTGTGTGTTTTGTCCTAACTTTGGTAGAACACAACAGTTCGCCCTGATTCCGCCTTCATAAAGTTGGGAAGTAAATTTGTAGGGTACGAATGTTTGTCTTTAAGATTCAATAAGATAATCGAGATGTGAAATTAAGTTCTAAAGTGCGACTCAGTCTCTGATTCCGGAAATTCCGTTAAGTTTCAAGTGAACAGGAAACTTTTATGTTGACATTACGTTTATGGTTTACATATTCAGTGATAATTATTCACTCCAAGACTTAATAACTTTGTTTCAAGTTTCGTGGGTAATAATGATGGAAAATTTGAAGTTTTGATTAAAGTGTGCACAATACAAAGCAAATTAATTTCGGCTTAGATTTACATATTATCGATTTTTTTTTATCCATTTTAAAATCGAACCACGGTTGTCGCCACGTTGCGAAAACGCCATGTAAAACTTAATTTAACTAAATAACAGTGATTATCAATAAAAGGCGTTTAAAAATTTTCCCGTCACGCGAAGTTTCGTTCTTAATCTTTATTACCTGGACTTGAATGCATGTGTTGTGTAACACGTACAGTTTATTACCTTTTAATTTGACTGACGTGATCAAAATTTACGTAATTTATAAGGTTTAGAGGCCTGGAAAATGTTAAAATTTAGAATATCAATAAAAACGGATCGCCACGTGTATTGATGCCATACAATGCTGATATTTTAGAGACTCTGCCAATTCAAAAAGCAAAAACACAAGCAAACGTTGGTCCCTCTCATTTTTCTTTTTGACGTCTGCTCATTTTTAAATTGGCACTGAACCAAAATTTTCAGGATGTCACAAATTATAACAAGTGTCTATACTAATAAATGGACAATGAAAGTTACATTTGCTTTCGTTGGAAATTAATTTGCTTCGAAAATTTATTGGCTGTAATTTATTTCGCAGAAGTATTATTATTTTTGTATCTTAAGAGTGACTTGTTTCCAATAATGCGTCTATTCATTATTGCCTGCTATTGTCTATTGTCCCGATAATCTAATCAGCCCCTTCGATTGATTTCAGGAAGTCAGCGGTTCATATCGTTTGCTGCCACAGTCGACGGGACGCTGTCAAAACATCCCGATAACCCCCGAAAATCAAATCGAAACGCTAAAACCCGAAATCACAGAAATGTGCGAAAGTCAGTCAAGCGTGGACGAGATCATGAGCCTAGATGGGCTCGACAACGATCTAAAAAAGACAACGAGCAAAGCCATCCTCAGCGAACAGCAAAAATATGCAGATGAGAACTTGTTTCTTCGCTATTTGGAGCTTGATCCCTTGGAAGGGCCGGACGCTATACCTGCAGCGACGCAGAGGAAAGCGACGGGAAATAAAAACGGTAGAACACCTTTCACACATACGAAGAAGCTAACGAGGACGTCCAAGTCTGGCTTTGGATTCTCCGTGGTGTGGACGCACCCACCAAGGATAGAAAGGGTTGAAAAGGGTCTTCCCGCCGATAAAGCCGGGATTCTGCCAGGGGACTACGTTATCTTTGTCGACAAACACAACGTCGTCATGATGCCGGAGATTGATATTTTAAATTTAATTAGGTAAGGTCACGAGCATTTTCGATCGACAAAATTAATATTTACTTTGGAATTGGCTCGCATATGCAAAAGTGTCTTAATCTATTTTCTCGAAGTCACGCGCCGACACGGACTTCAAAGCATTTTCTGGAATCCTGACAACCAAATTTATGAGTTTGGTCTTTTCCAGGTCATATGGAAGTCAATTAACTTTAGAAATATTTAGAAGAAGCACATCAAAAAACGGTTCTGTGCCAAGTGTCAGACGTTTAAATAGTACAGGAACTTGCAGTACGACTGGGCTTCCCCTAACTACCAGCAATTTGGTGCAACGACGTCCTTCCACTGTCTGCTCCACCACCAACACTACTTCCGTTGATTACAACAGAAGAAAACTACATTTACCTCAAGTTACTTTTAGTGCAGAGGTTGGTAACGGTGTAATTGTCTAGTTTGTAAGGTGTCCAACGTCCAATTTCTTGAGTTTTGTACGGCTTTGTTAGTATGAGTTTCTACGGCCAGTAGCTAATTAATTTTTTAGTTATAATTAGTTATTTTTAGTGTTTACTCTTACTTTTACGAGATTAGCGGTTCGTTTTAAGTTATTTATTTTAATTTATTCACTCATGTTTCGTAAAAGACGTCTATTTGTTTTTTATTAATAGTTATATTGTAGTCTTTGACTTTTGATTTTTGTTAAAAATTTTGTTTACGTTGTTCGATATTAAATACATGTTTGTGTTTCTTTTATTTTTTGTTTTATTTAAAAAATGCACGCTTTCTTTATTTGTTTCTACAAACTCCTATAGCTACATTCTCCACTTGAATTAATATTTTTCGTACTTCCATTAAAAATAAATCAATGGTCTTTTACTTAAGAGAAAAAAGAAATACATTTACATATTCTTGTGATGTAACACAATCCCTACAAACGGTTTTCTTTATCTGTGTTTTTATACAATGATTAGACAAATTATTCGTATTCTTAGTAACAACGTAAAACTGATTTTTTTTTAATGGAATCTCACTCTTCAGATTTTTCCAATTTTTCTTTTATAATTGATAAATGCTTTGCCAATAATTTACATACTATACAATCAAGAAGTCTGAAGATAGATCTTTTCAAACAAGACAATATTTAAAATTTAAAGATTCACTTAATTGTCTTTTTTTAAATAGGCAAATCCAAAATTTTCCAAAATATTTACTGAATAACGTTACTCTCACATTACTTCAAAAGAATTTGCGGTAAACAATTACTCCATTACTTTTTATTGAGAAATACTATAGGATAGCCATTAACACAGTGTTAATGTTGGTTGCCTATAGACGCATCAAAAATAATTTTCTTTTCCAATTTAGATTTTAAATTGCCTATCTACTTTACGCATTTGCTATTAAATTATAAAATTATGTTCGAATTTATGGGTATTCCGTCCCCTTTTCCTTTTTATAGACCTGTTTTTCGTCGCTTTAAGATAAAATTTTACTGTTATTTTTATGAAGTGCTCAAACGTAATTTTAGTCTCAATCAAAAATATTTTGAGGTCAAAACTTTTTCGTTCTCAGTGAAAAACAAATGAACGGTTTATATAGAATTTTACGGGCTTTTCTATGCTTATTGATTGGAGTTACCAAGAGAAAATTCTAGATAACGACTCATAAAATTATACGTAATAAAATTTCGGATCAAGCAATTTGTCTTTATTAGGTTGTTGGGGCATGTTGATAAATTCTTTTAAAACACATGCAGATTTAGATGTAAAGTTTTTGTTAGAAGAAAAGCGAAAATTTCAGCAACTGGTGCGTTTCAAAAAGTTCAAAAAGTTTCGAATTATCATGACGAAACTGCAACTATAGTATAAAAAATCGAAACAGCACCCACTCCAACCAATATAATTCCAAATTGATGATTTCAATTCGAGCTCGACCTTTCTGCTTCTATTTTTAACAGTCATTTCTGTTCATTATTCGTGATCTTTTATTATAGAAACCCAGTAACAATCAAGATGAAAATAGAAAAAAAGCCATGTATCAACTAATTAGTAAAGAACAACAATACGCAACAGGGTTACAATTCGCCATAACAAGATTCGTGTCAGCTTTGGCTGAACGCAAAGACTTGATAACATCTTCCGAACATAAAATTCTCTTCCAAAACTCGGAGGAGGTAAGTAGACCTTGCATGTTCCTCCTTGTAAATATGAAGAAAGAAAAAGCATAGTCATTTCGGTATCAGCGTTGTAGTAACAGCACCATAAAACAAATGTAAAATTTTAAAAAGGTTTGCTTACTTCAGTCTAGAAACGTACTCCGTTTTTTACGTCATAAAACTTTAACACTACAGTCAGAACGAGAGTTTGTTATTAGATGGCTCATTTTTTATGATGTTAGCTTCAATAAGAGAAACTAATATTCTAGTTCCAATTCAGATGATTGATGTTTATTAAACTTTACTCAAGTTTCGTCAATAACATGAAAAAACCTTGCAGATTCTTCGGATAACGGAGGATATATTAGATAACTTAATTCACGAAGATGGAGAACCAAACATTTTTACGGTAGCTCGAATGTATCATACAAAGTTAAATGATATAACGACAGCCTATAGAAGATATTGCTCAGGAATTAAAAAGGCCGATTGTGTGTTGGCAAATAAAACGAAAAATTCCAGCTCGGAGTTTTCTAGGTTCTTACAAACTCCATCTATTCCCAGGAGACGGCCTGATATTACTACATTTATTCATAAACCTTTAGAGCATTACAGGGAGGTCTTGAAAGCTTTTACTGTAATACAAAGCAACACGAAACCTAATAATGAAGAGTATCCTGTGATAAATCAACTTGTACATAACTTGCAGGTAAGTTATTGTAGCGTTTCGTTAGCGTAAACAAATGAAAGAATCCGTGAGTACTTACAGACATTCGAAATTGTCTTTCCAGCTAACTTACAAAGAAATAACCGTTGAAGCAGGTCTTATGGAACCAATGGGAGAAGGCCGGCCTCTTTTAACCGTACAAGACTTAGAAAACCGATTAGTATTCACAAAGTGTAAAGTAAGTCGTTAAAAACCGCAAAACCCCTAAAAGGAGTATCACCAATTTCAGCCTTTCGTGTTAAACAAACCTGGTCGCCAATGGATATTCGGTGGCGACTTGGGAAGAGTAGAAGGACGAAATGTTCGACAATACTGGACGTTGTTATTTAGCGATTTATTATTGTTTGCCAAAGTTTCTCGAGATCGAGTTTTATTTATAATAGAAGATCCTTTACCTTTAGCCCATATAACTGACATGTTTTTCAACGTTCGAAAAAAAGGTTCTCGCTTATTCAGCATCTACTGAAGTTGTACGATTTTCGTTTTTAGACACCGAATTTAGGATAACAGTAACACCTGGTGGAAGAAATGCTACTAGTCCTACTGTTCATTGTGGACCTGATTTGACGAGAACACCGAAAAAAAGTGCCGGAAAAAGAACGGTGGTTTTAAGAGCACCGACGACGGAAATGAAAGCTGTTTGGCAGAATTTATTGCAACGACAAATGTAAGTAGCGAGCTTTTTGTGGTAGTTGTCGTAGCACATTCACTAATAATAGACTAATCGATTAATGACTATAGAGTGTCCATAGTGTATCCATAAAGTTCTTATTAGAGCATGCATCTATTATAGATAGAGCTAGATTTTATTGTTCCTAGTTTATAGGACAAATTGGTGTTGGTAATTGCTCCCCATTATTATTCAACAAATCCACTTTATCAATTTACTCGACAACTTAACTTAAGCATTTTTAGATTTCTTTTTCCTCACATAAATCTTGCGTGTTTGCGTGCTTCGGTATTTTCGGAAGCAACTTCAAGTCAACCGAAATCGTTCTGATTATTATTAAAATATGCGATTGGTAATGGGGAAAAAATTCGGCACCAAGTCAGCGCAGTTAGGACACGTAGCGGCCAAGGTGTAGGTTATAGTAAAAAATTTCAAGCAGCCTAAATGTGGCGGTTCCTCCTTCTTTAGAGCGACTTTATGGATATTCTGTAGAACTGATAGTATTGTTGTTGTTGCGCACGCAGCTTCCACGTAAACTCGGGCATGGACGGCAGTTCATTTAGCAGCCCGTTAGAATCTCCCGACGCTCCAATAACCTCCTCCGTGGCCACCTTGCAGTCTGCAGAATCGCTCTCCTTCCGTCGGCAGGTGCGTCTGTGTAGCGGTCACTGCAGCGAACCAGTAGATAACTCCTGCCTACCTGCACAAGTCCGTACTCCGCTACACCACCCACTGCCTACACAAACATCTCTGACAAAGACTCCAGACACTCCATCAGCAAACATATCCTCACAGTCATCCTCAGAGCAATCTCAGGCTTTTACTTCGCATTTCACGTCAGAAAGTAGTTTGTTGCCGAAATACCAATTACCTGAAGAACCGCAATCCCCATCTGCTATCCTAACTCCGTCAACGGAGATTTCATCCGACGCTGATGCACAGAACTCGGAAGATATAGACTTTTTAAAATTTGATGAGGATCCTTGGGATATTACGAATTTCGATTACGATTTGAGTAGTTTAAATATTGACGGAATGTCGACCAAAAGTTGCCAGTCCAATTAAAGTATAGAGCATTTTATACTTTATAGACAATCTGAATTTGAATGTGCCATCAGTGTTTTCCTTTGCTAAAGCACTTGTACCAAATCGACTGCCTCTTTCATATGAAGTACCTTTTATTAAAGTATATGTGTCTAAATTCAAAGATACACTTCGTTAGCCAGTTGAGTTTATAGTAGTTGAAGTCTAGATTGAGATTATCTATATTGTTACAGAATGTAATTTATACAATTATATATTTGCAAATAAAAGGTTTAGTTATTATATTCGCTTTTTTATTTCCTTTTTGCCATCTTAGGTAAAAGAGGCAATGATAGTTTTTACATTAACGCTGGGCATTTTTCAGACTCCACAAAACATAAACGAAAATACAGAAATGCAAAAGCAAATAGACGCGCTTATAGAGCATAAGTGTAAACAATTGACCAAAAACAGTAGCGGAAAAGGTAATGCAATTCATTTAGAAAAATGGATGAAAGGTCAACTCGATTCTGACATTGCTGATGAAGCAGAACTTGAACCGCTATCTGAAGAATGGACTGAGGAAATGCTCCGAAAACGATCCGAAGAACTCCAACTCATTGACGCACAAGGAAATATTACGTACCGCAACGAACTGAGACGAAACGACAGTAGATGCGAAGATATTAATTTATCTGACCACGACCAAAGTCCGTCCAAAAGTACAACCACTGAAAGCCAAGTAAGTTCAACTAAACAACTTTCAATTTTCTAATTGGGATAATTACAGGTTACCGTGCGCTCAAGTCCTTTAGTGCCAGAAACTGTGCCAGTGTGCCGACAGTGCCATAAAAATTGCCTTCCATCTGTTAACAATAGTGTCAAAAACACTCCACGATCCAATCAAGCACGAAGAAACGAAAACGAATGCAGAAGGGACGAAAACGATAACAAAGATGATAACGATGATTGGAGACCTTTGCTTCTAATGGGATTAAGTGCAATAAACCCAGCCGCTAGCTTAGTTAAATTAGACCCTTTTTCTACTCCAATCCCGCAGATCAATGTTACAACTCCTACACCTGAAAGCTCCACCAAAACCACGAGCACTTCAGAACAAAGAAATGTTGCATGTAATTGTCGCAACCACAAACCGGAAGTACGTAAGCTAAACTGTATAA
Organism: Gnatocerus cornutus; assembly: GCA_029298725.1. NCBI lineage: Eukaryota > Metazoa > Arthropoda > Insecta > Coleoptera > Tenebrionidae > Gnatocerus > Gnatocerus cornutus. The sequence continues at coordinate 7,002,414 of CM055514.1, forward strand.
ACCTCAATTTCAAAACCTGTTTCAGATCGGTAATTTGGAGCTTTCAAACGATATCGATATGTCCCCTGATGATTCCCCACAAACGGAAGAGCATCCATATCATTCGTTAAGTAGTTCTAATTTGACTTTGAGAAGATTCGGTACAGTTTCGAGTTTAGAACGAGTGGGATCGGAAGAACATGACGAAAAATGGGAAGATCATTGTTCGTCGGACGAAGAAGACGAGGAAGAAAGAGGAATAGACAACGAAGCGTTTTATCATTCTTCAATTCGGAGTTGGACAGCAAAAGCAGGATCTTTTGTCGCCGATAAAATGTCCTTCTTCGAACGACTTGGGGAGGACTATAGAAACACAGGAAAATTTTTCGAAAGGTATTTTTAATAATTAGTACCCACCATTTTTTCTCTTATCCACATTTTTTAGGTATTTAAAAACTGTTGAAACTACGGTCAATGGAGACGACCTTCAAGAAGACGAAACTTCAGGTGCAACTTCTGGTGAAGAAATCTGGGGAACACCTACCAGTGGTGGCGAATTGGAAGATCCTCTCAGTTCGCCAAACTACGAAGGAAAACAATCTGTGAGTACCAGTGTTTACTACAGAACGATTTTATCTCTTTTTATTTAGCCTTATGATGGCTCCATTTCGTCTGACAACGGTGACGACACTGAGCTAATGATGGACGAGCTCCTGATGACGCCTCCAATCACTGGAGCAATCATGAGGGGTCTTCTCCCTCGAAGAACTCTCGAGCCACTCATTGAAGAAGATTTTTCGGAGACTTGTTCTACTACTTCGTCAGAAACACCAACGGAACCTTCAGTATCACCAGAACAGGTAAATATTTACAATGCGCGGTAGATCAAGTTAACTCGTAAGTATTACGATTCAATATAACCTTTATTACATTGTGGGCAGGGCAACGGAATTGGAGATGTTGCTGACACATGTTCGACTGCTGTAGAAAACAAGATAGGGAAACTAAATCTAGGAAAAATGGAATCGGGGTCAGTAGCTGTGACGTCCGATTCGACTGTTGTTCCGAAAATGCATCGATCCGAAAGCTACCGAAAAATTGTAGAAGCCGCGGAGGACGACGAGGAGGAAGAGGAGGACGCCATGGGGTTTTTCAATCGGTTCAAGCCAACAGTGAAATTCATAAATATTGAGCGAGTCCCACGCGCGAAAAGCGTTAAAATGTATGTAGATTGAATTTAAAACAACACCAGTAATTTTTTTTTAGTTTTGAGTTTTTTAACCGTCGTGGTAGAATTCATCAAACTATTCCAGAAGGTAGACAGTTGATAAAGGTGTTTAGCAAAGAAGGCGCAGTTTCAGATAATGTCCCCACGTCATACTCCGAAAAACCAGTGTCCCCTCGACTACTAAAAGTAATTTTTACTTTATGATGATAAAAAACTGATTCGAAATATTTCTAGGACAAACAAATGGATCGACGATTTTGGAAACAGTTGAGCAGACGTCGTGGCAATAAATTAGAAAATTTGCCGGCCTAAATTTATCGAGTTAGTTAAATTTTTTCTCATTGATCACAGTTTTGTCATTTCAAGCTCAACTCACGTGATATTGGTGCTTTGGATATAAAATGTGCAAATATTTCTCGATTATCAAAAAGATTTGCTATTTAAATTATTTCGGCTTGGCACTAAATAGTTGTTACTAATGTAAATAGCTTTTAAAACGTTATTCAATTTTTATAAACTATTTACTATACATAGTTAAAATTGGAACATTGTTTCTATTCAAAATATTTAGCTGTAGGTCGATTTAAATAAAGCAGGGGGTGTAAAGTAGTGAAGAAATCCGTCACATTACATTTGTGATAATTACAATTTTGTATATTGTTGAAAATAAAATTTAAAAACTATTGAAACTTTTTTGGTAATCCTACCCTTAGACTTACGAGAGTCCTTCAGGTTCCTAAAATGCTGCAAGTTTGTAGATTATACAAATGTTTGACGGCCTTCAATTCGGTTCATTTAGTGCTAGATTAACTTATTGAATCAAAAAATTTATTAATAATAAATTTAATACAAAGGCAAAAAAGATGTAAAAATATAGTTTCGTCTTCAATCCTTCTTGCTCTCTCTATTGCGCTTAATATACTTCATTATTTTTGCCCCAAAATTCCACTTCTTCCTATTTGAACTCTCACGTTTCATATCATTCAATTTGCAAACGTCGCCCTCCATTGAGACTTTCTCGTGTTCGCCCTCGCCTTCATGGGGCTCCAAATCAACCATACTTAGTCCAGTTTCTGCAGGCATTTTTAAGATACCAGTAGCACTGCTACACCCAGCTTCCGCGTAGTGTTCATCACCTTCAAGATCAATCACTTTGAGAAGTCTCTCGTGAATTTCCTCCGATTTGGTTAGTCGGACCTCACTTTCCCTCTCGTTCGTTACCAACTTGACTAATACTTGTTTCGAATTTCGTACTAAATTAGTAAGCCTGTTCTTGCGTTCTAGCGTATTCCGTTTTACCGGTTCTAAAAGAATTTTATCGGAAGTTAGTTCTAGTTTATCGTCCAACTGGTCCCCCACTCCTTTAGTACAAATAATGTTCTTTTGTTCAGGAGGATATTTCATTTCGTTGATAATTTTTTTTATTTCGTCGTCTAAGAGTACAGTTTCATCCTGATAGTCTTGAGAGGCGCCCGTGTTTGGTGACGGTGAAAAAATGTTGTCTAAAATGTCACCCACGACGTTTGGTGTGATTTTCTCGACTTTTGGCTGAAAACTCTGATTGAATAAATGACAGATAGGGTCTGTTTTTACCGTATTTTTGTTACTGACAGTCTCAAATGTGTTCTCAACAATGTCGCTCACGATTTCTGAAACAATAAGATGTGCGGACTTGGAGCTTTCACAGGAAGGCGGCTTAAGACAATTCATTTCTCCTGCCCCACTCTCTAGAAGCATAATCAGACAAATCTGAGAGTCTCTTCCTCTCACCTTTCTCTGGACGAAGCGTATAACACGAAGTATCGACTGCAGACATTTTCGTACAGAACTGTGTTAATTTCCCTGAAATCTTCAATAAATAAATTCGTTTGACTGAAAACGATTTCAATTGTTTGACGACTCGCTGTCATTTGATTATTTTCACCAAATTAACTGACACATTTTTGGCGTTCGTGTTCAACAAATTCTACCCAAAATTCATGAATATGTAACAATGAGCCATCATTCTTTTAAATTCACGTTCTTTATTGTTGGTGTTCAATGTTTGTCGCATCGGAATGGAAGAAGATGTGGAACTTTGTTTAGAAGTCCAAGTGGATCCTGCCTCCAAGAAAATATTGTCCAACCCTGAAAAGTGCCGCTCTGCTTTACTTGATGTAACTGTTGTAAAACCTAAAGAACTGGAAGCTTTCGGTACCCGGAGAACCAACACTCTTCGTGCTGATGAAGTAAGAAGGTTAATAGCGTCTTTGGAGAAACAAAGAAGAAAGAAGCAGAAAATCTTAGACAAGTTAAAAGACGATGACACTATTGTTAAGATACGCAGACACGATGAGTACGGCTCTTCTCGATCAAGAAAAGCTTTTAATAAATACCGGGAACGAATTTCACCACAATCTCCTGTGGATGACTTGGAGCGTAAAGATTTCATTGGTATTGCAGAGTCCGTGGAACCTCTCTTTTGTGAGATTCGCAGGTCTTTAAAGAACGTAGAAACGAGAATTACTAACATGCAAGACATTAATTTGGTTATCAGCCACACCACGCTTGATGCAAGTGAAGAAGAATACATGATTTCCAAGAACAAAAAACCGTCTAGAGGCTTAAGACAACAATCAGTTTACCGGGTCGAAACCGACCCTAAAGACTTGAAGTCGCTTCTTTGCAAAAACAAACAAAAACTCATTGAAAGTAGTAACAGAATCGAAGGAAAGTGTATTTGTGAAAACTGTGGTCTTGTCGGATTTCTTGCAGAATGTCAAAAGCATCCGTTGCTCAATGAGATGGCCCAAGCATCGCCCCCTTCAGATCACCTAAAAATGCTTGGGCGAAACTACAAAACTAGTTTTAACTTGCCAAATGGTGATGCTCCTAATGACAATTATATCAATCACTTGTCAAATCGTGTTAAACTATTAGAAGAGCGCCTGTCAGTTCAAGAAGAAAAAGTCGTAGCAAAAGACTACTTCAAGAAAATTATATCAAAAGTCATTCACAACTTTTCCGGAAAATCAAATAGTGAGACGTCCATGCACTGCAACGATAGAACCACTTCTAAACGAACGACCCAGAAGGAAACTCCACGAAGCAATAAAACGCAGTCTTGTAAAAGCACCCACAACCTCCCCTCTTTCAACAAATCAAAGAAATTTGACAAAGGTACAACTACTGACGATGAACTTTTGTACGATGGTTACATCTGGAGATGGGGCGAAGAAATTTTAAGACCTGGAATCGACCTCAAGAACAGAATAGTCACACTGCTTACTGAAATGATCAGCAGATTGTCTACCACCGAAGTAAAACCCCAGACAAAATGTGATTCTGAGATTTTCCGAGCTTTGGTGAAACAATTCCAAACTAAAGTTCTCAACAATCGTACTGAGCTCTGCTCAGGATTTTCACCTCGTCGTAGCGACAAATCTGAAAAATTGGAAAGTTACCGTTCGAAAAAAGACGAGAAGAGCAACAAAAATGTTAATGTTTCTTACGTGAATCCAAAATTGTCTTTATGGAGAACCGATTCACCTAACGTGTGCAAAGTGGACAAAGTATCATACGTAAAGAGTTTTGCCAATGGTAAGAAATCACTGTGTTAAAGTTCATGTTAATAGTATTTTTTAGGAAAAGAAGAGTTCATGAAAATCGTCTCTAAAGCAAAACAGAATCAGAAGGATGTTTTGTGGAAGAATATCTGGAACCAAGCTAAAGCTAACGGCCAAACTAAGGACGACAAAATTACCATAAAAATTCCTTGTCAAAGTAAAGACAGTAAAGGTCAGAGATTGTTTGCAACGGAGTTAAAAATTGGAGAAGTTGAAGAAATTCTAAAAGGTGTTAATTAGGTGTAAAAGTTGTAATAAAGTGTTTTTTGAAATGATTTAATAATTTTCTTTACTACATTAAAATGTTTATATCTGTTGAACTTGACATAATTCAAGTTTTAAAGTGTTTGATTGTTTCAGCGTAAGCATATCATTGACACTTCCTGAAATACGAGGCAAAAATGATTTGAGATATTTCGTTTTCGGATGAACAGATTAAAAAAAGCAAAAGGCGCGTTCATCGCTTTGAAAACAAAAGTATCGCCAACAGCAACATAATAAAAAGCTTATATAACAAAAGAACACGTGGCACGTGAAACAGAATATTTTTTGCTGTCGTTTTTCCAACTGCCTGCCGATGAAATTGATTTTGGAGTCATTTTTTTCACAAACAACAATCTGTGAACTGTTTAAAATCAGTAAAATTTATATAAATACATTAGAAACTACTTGTAAACATAAGTTTATTTAAAGTACTAGTGACGTCAGCAATCCATCAATTTAAAAATGATTCTTTTTCCCGGTTTCCTAGATAAATGTTTTCCAATTACAGTTTGTATGATATTTTGGTGCCAAATTTAGCACCTGAAACATTCTTCAGTTATGTTCTAAATCCATTTGTTCTTGACCACTCCCACCTTCGAATTGTGTATTTTGGGATCTTTTTCTGGAGCGCGCCAGATTGGCATCACCGCCTTAAGACAATTTCACTGAATTCAAACATACGGTGTTGCCAAAGTTAGAGGCGTCCCAGGACCAAGAACAGGCTTCAGTTACAGAAACACCAGCGCCATCTACACATATAAAACAAGAGACCCACCGTCCTCCGAGCCCCACTTCTGGTCCATTTACTAGAAGGCAAGTTTCAGTGACATCATCACAATGGTAAGTACTTGCAAAGTTAGTGCACGTAATTGAGTGTAATGAATGCCGATAAATCGTCCCTCGGAGAGCCTGCCTATGCTAGAGCCTTTAAGTACTGGAGGCAGAAGATTAAGAAAGCTCAAATAGTACATATTCCTTTTTTTCCCATCACTTACAATCATACATTTTCCATTCCAGATTGCGGTTACATCATAGGTAGTGATTTTTGAAAATTTTGTGTAATGTGTAATGTGTCTCCTTTTATGTGCTTTATCTTGTAGATATCTGTGTCCGTCTGTCTAACATATCAATATTGGTACCCGTATCTTTCAGCAATAACTGTCTCGTCTCGTAGATAATATCTTTTGTCCATGTATCTCTTAAATTAACACTCGTTTCATTTTTTCATGAACATGTACTAAAACAATTGTTTTTCTAGGCTGATCTTAGCGCCAGGGACGTTGAAAGTAAGTACCATCATCCACGTTTTACCACAACGAACACGCGCTTGAGCTAAAATTAACATAGAACTTATATGGACACACTCACATCTGAATCTAAATTTATCCTCCATTGACTTCTAAAATTAGAACCGCGCCTCGCTCACGTTTTTCGCTCCGTAATAGTAACCCAATTTTAATTGTCTTCAGGAGCGAACTTCGTGTTCTCCATCTATGATTTCGAAGGTAACAGCACCGTTGATGCCGTCAATTTGGGTGATATGCTCAGAGCCCTCAACCTCAACCCTACCTTGGCCACCGTCGAAAAGTTGGGCGGAACCAAAAAGAAGAGTGAGCGGAGATTATTAAAAAAACGTGTTTTTTTTAAATCGGGATTTTAGACGAGAAGAAACTTAAAATTGACGAATTCCTTCCCATCTTCAGCCAGGTGAAAAAAGAAAAAGAACAAGGCACTTTCGAAGACTTCTTAGAGTGCTTGAAATTGTACGACAAAGAAGAGAATGGTAAAATGATGGCCGCTGAACTTTCACACACTCTTCTTTCCCTCGGTGAGAGGCTAGGAGACGATGAAACCGACGAAGTACTTAAAGACTGCATGGACAAAGAAGATGATGATGGCTTCATCCCTTACGAACGTAAGTTGTCTTAACAAATTATCACAATTATAGACGATTAGAGAATTAGAAATAAGCATGTCCTTTTGCGACTTTCAGCATTCCTCAAAAAGATGATGGCGTAAGAAGCTAAAATAAATTTTATTTTTGAGTAAGTAGGAATTTTTGCGTACTCGTCGCCATCGCTTAGCAATGGAACTCTTGTGTGTAATGCTTTGCAGGCTGTTGGTTAACATCTTACAGGTTTTCAAGCTAAACCATTTGAAAATGGTCGCATTTTGTACATCGTTGCTCAAGTTATTACCGAACAAATTTTAATTTTTTGTTTGTTTATCTAGCACCTTGAGACACCGTGCGTTCTACTTTTGGGCAAATCAGTCATTGAACATCCGAAGCCATCACGCACGCAGAGGCACAGTCATCGCCTGGGAGAAAAATTCTTGTTATTTGTAAAAATACACTTTTTGGTTATTGTATATTGTCATAAAAATAAACTGTAAAATTCCGACTAAAGTTTCAATGAAACTGACAATAAAAATACGCAAATAAATTTATGTTTAATAACAATTTGTTTTGTTAGCATAGTTTCAAATCTCTGTGAAATTGCTTCAAATAAAATTTGATCTGCAGACTTAATAAAAAAATCATTGTTTTTTTGTATGATCAAGGAAATGGAGGAATTCAACACGAAAAGAAATCTAAAAATACTTTGTTAACGATACTTGTTATTTTTAACTTTTTCACAGTGCTAACTGCAAAAATAGAACAATTTGAGAGTTCTTGAAAGAATTTAAATTAAGTTTTTCTGTGCTGACTGTTTTGCTTAGTTTTCCTATTATGAATCATTTCTGACGTAATTACGTAAAACTAGTAAAGTCTAAAAGATTTTGTAATATGGGTTGTCTATGTATGAGACTGCTTTTCCAGAAATAAAGATTAATAAACAAAACTTTCGTTTAATCAACACTTACCAAAAAAATTACATTTAAAAAATCAGACAATAGAAAACAAAAAGAAAAAATAAGAAATCTCGATAATTTCTATTATTTTAACAGTAGCAAAAGAAAGACGGACCCATTTATCACTTGAACTTTTTTTAAACGCGCGACGAAAATAAGAGTTTTTACCTCTCAATCGCTACCTAATAATGAAGCTTGATTTAATAACACAAATAGGTATTTAAAGGCGCTTAACAATCCATCTTACCTGCTGCTTATCTACTAATGACCCTGTCAACCCCAAATCTACCTCGGCCAAACATTACAACACAAACTTTTCAATATCAGTCTTCAAATACTCGCAAAGTGAGTTCCATCATGAGTGCCTTTCCACAACTCTGTGTTTTGTTCTTCCTTCACTTGCTTGAAATATCTTCCATGAGTGCTTGGGAAAAGAGTCTTCTATGTGCGGAGATTCCCCCGTTTGTCCTTGAAAACGTTCTCGGAAGCGCTTTTAATTCCCGATATATGAGTGTTAGTCCGCCCATTATTACGGAAACTCCACAAGGTGGTAAACGTGATGCATCTTTCGATGAAGATTTCTACGTTGACCAAAACTTTCGCCAACAAATCGACGAAGAGCCAGCGTGGAAAGTCGTCAATCATGTCAGTGCATATCGAAAGAAATACGGAATGCATCGGCGCAAGAGAGCTGCTCGAGCTAAATCAAGAGATTATCTACAAGAATGGCAATGTAAATCTCACGTTGACTGGATTGATCTAGGCAAGGATTATTACCCGAGATATTTGAAGACTGTTGTTTGTGAAACGGAAAAGTGCTGGTTTGGAATATATCGATGTGTACCTCGATCGTTTAGTGTTAAATTGTTGAGAAGAAAATCCGGATATTGTACCAGTAATTCTTCTTCGCATAATGTGGGTCATGTGGGATTACCAAAGGACTTACAACAGTTGTGGGTTTGGGAAGAAGTAGGAGTTAATTTTTGTTGCGATTGTGAAAGGGTGTAATAATTTGTTCTAATCTATTCTTAATAATTATTTATTTATTGTTTTACGACGAATGTTTTAAAACCGGTGAAGTTCGTCTATAAATATAACTTGACTAAAATGTATAATCTTAATGTTGTATTTTAATAAAACTGTTTTATCTGAGTTGTTCTAAATTCTTCCCCTATAATAAAAATTACATAGAAAGAAAATTGTTAACTGTAATATTTTATTATCCCATTACCATTTAAGTGGTTTTTTTGAAGCAAAGAAATACAATGCAATTTTTATTTTTTGACTGGCTTTTTCTTAGGTATTGGAGGAGCAAGACCGCACACTCTCTTTAAGAATGCTAAAAAATACGCAGTTACATAATATGTATATCAATACTTAAAAACTAAACTTACGGCTATAGTCAACGTCGCCTTCATCGTCTTCTTCGTCAAGACAGTCTTCAAAAACTTCATCTGCTTCCGCTTCTGTTAATTTCTCTCCTAGTAAGTCAAAAATTAGTTAACTGAACAAATTAGGAATGTAAAGTTACCAAGAGCCAAAAGATTATGACTCAGTTCAGCCGCGGCCACTTTTCCATTTTCGGCTTTGTCGTACAATTTAAGACACTCAATAAAATCTTCGTAACATCCTTGATCTTTCTTTTCTTTTTTTAATTCACTGTAAATAGGTAAGAGTTCTTCGTACTTAAACTTCTTTTCGCCTATAAATTACTCACTGCGGCGTACATGATTAAAAATAGTCTTATCATACCTGGCTTTTGAGTTACTCCAAATTTTTCCAGTCGTGCCAAACTGGGATTTACATCTAAACATCGTAAAAACCTACCCAAGTTAACACCATCAAGAGTACCATCCGGATCAAGAAAAACACCGAATGCAAATTCACAATCTATGAAATAAAATGTGAATTATAAAGTTGATTTTTATTGTAAAATACCTTCGAGTTCAGCCGGTTTTAAGTCCGCCTATGAAAAAAAAATAAAAAATTTAAACAAAATTAAACTTGTACTTTACCATTGTGATTCGGTTCGCTGCAATTTGTTGATGATGCGCGACGAATGAGACTTGAATAATGTCATCCTGATGTTTTATATAGCGCACCTATCTTTATCTAAATCACTCTCCAAGATTGGTCAGCATGGCACTTTTCATTGGTTGCAGTCTAGTCGAAAAAATAGTGCAAGTGCAATTTAATACGACTGCATTGTACTACAGAAATAGATTGTCTAATTAATTGAAGCATCTACGCAAATTATTTTTCAATAGATAAATTTGTTATGTAGGTACTTTCATATTTTTTACAAATTCAATGTGTCATAAAAATATATTTTTTTTAAATATTAAAAAAAAATGGATTCGTGTATTTGTTACAAAACTGGGTCATGTATTCTTCCTCCTATAAAATCTTTAAACTGTTTTTAAAACAGCATGCACATGTTATTCAAACTCTTTTAATTCGTCAAATTCCTTTGAATATTTAGAATTTTGTGCCTGTTGAGAGTCGCTGAACGACAAATTCAGAGAGTCAATAAGTTGTTCCTTTGGAGAAAAAAGTCTCACATTTTTGGATTTGGTTCAACCAAAAAAACCCATTTATTCAAGATTACATGCGATTCAACAAATCTACAAGTTCTTCGAATTCTGTAACAAACTTAACATTGGTCCTTTAAATTTCTTTACAAACATTACATACAGGTATCCGAAAAGAGGCGCACCACCTTAAAAGGTTGGGTGACTCCCAGAATGCCAAAAAAATGTTAAAAAAAATTCCATACTCTGTTTTTGCAGGAGGACCAAAAGAAAATTAGGAAAATGACAACATTGCAAAACTGTATCCACCATAATTTAAATTTCCAGTATTCAAAGCCATAGTAACGTTTCTGTTATATTGTTGGCGTTAGTAAGGTCGGCTCATGAACGAGTAATGTAACTATGGTTTCACGTGAACGATGCCACACTGATCGAGATTGTTGATTAAAAAATCTTGTTAACAGTTTTCAGGCATTTCTTTCAAGATTTTTCCAATTTTCTTTGCACCATGCCTTTGCGTAAAATGTCCTTTAGGTAACAAATTAATTTGAACGTAAAATTATTGCACAGAAATCGTTAATTTTCGCATCAAACTTTGCCTCTTCAATCCATCATACCTCAAAAAATTAAAGACATTGATTTTTTTTTAACATTTTTCCGATGATCTATGGCATTGTCCAATGATACAGTTTCACGGTGGTGCGCTACTTTCCGGATATCCTGTAGGTCCTTCAAACATAACATTGGTCTTTTGAGCTGGATAAAACGCAACAGTGTCTTTAGAACATTTGAATTTTTAATTGTGTACATACCTACTCCCTTGTCTTTTGGATTTTTCTGCATTAGTAGTATTTGTTTTTTAGCTGTTTTTACGCCCTAAGTTGTTTTTTTATAAGTTATTTAGATTTTAATTATTTGGATTCTTTGAATGCATTCACAAAGGATCTAAACAATTTTTTTTTAATTGAAATCTGTTGGTAGCACTCAGCGGTTCTTGTGTCAACGCCTAAAGTCAAACTTGACGAACAGAGCTACCAAGATTTAAAAAAGTGCAACGCCTGTTTAAGGTATTTTCGGTAAATGTTGGATCATAATTTTACGATAAATTGAATAGACTTTTTAAACGTCCTTTGTCTGCAAATTATTATTTTTTCTGCATGTAGTAAGAATTTGAATTAACAACACAAAAACTTGAATAAATAACTTCCAGAGCTCAAGCAATTACCCGTCCCACCAACTTTTGTTCCTTATTATCATAATCATTCCATTTTATGGCAAGCACCATTCCTGCCCAAAAGCCCGAATTCCTGCGCAAGCGTGAGCTTTCATCTCAGAAGATGAGATTCGATCGAACGCCTATAGAGCGCTGCAACCAGCCTCTCAATTCAAAGGAAAAGCTTGTTTCGTGCCTCAACGTAAACAATCGCTGACACTCGTTCGATGTAAAGCTTCGAGCGAATTAGACGGTTCGTGCTATCTATAACACGATAATAAACGCCTGTTAAGCTCGCGACTCTTCCTACTCCTGGGCTTTATAACATCAACAAGAACCGTGGACGGTAGTTCGATTTAATAAAAAATTGTGATTGTGATTGGTGCAGTGCCTAGGAGAGCTTTTTCAAAATGACTGACGTGCGTACGAATGGTGCTCATTTGCCTGAGAAAATTCCGGGAGATAACGCTCCGGTTAACGCAGGTAAAAGATTAATTCAACAGAAAAGGGATGCTGAGGGAAAAACCTTCGAGAAGGAGATTTCATTATTGAAAAACTGGGTAATATTTACCCATACGTATTGCCCGCGACTTGCGTTTGTGCTATTTTTACGTAAGTCAAACTTTGCCTCCAAAATGTTGGTAAACAGGTGACAACTTCTCACGATGAATATTCAAGCAAACATATGTTGCGCAATGAAGTGGATGACATCAGATAGCCGGCGAACAACATTGAAATAAATTAGCACGTTATATTGTAGGGAACCGTTGCATAATTACTCACTTGAACTATAAAAGATGACACAGTAGCACGGAGGGAAATTAAAAACATTTGAGTGGGTACAAAACGATTTATCAGATTCAACAAAATGTGTCATATTATAAATTTCCATTATTGTTTAGTACAACAACCTTTGAATCTGTATTTATTTTTATAGAAAATCGATTTGTGAAGTACACGGTAACAACTTTATTTTAGAATAGGTAGTGTGGGTGGCGGTAGTGATAATTAAGCTGTAAAATATTTAAGTACATAAGGTAAAGCTTTTCTTGGTCAAAATTAATATAATTCTAATAAACATAATAAGCTTTAAATTTTAGAAACTCTTCTGATGTATTTATTTATGTACCTAATATGTCAGTTAATTCAGCTGTGTTTGTACGTTCCTAATAAATTAATGCCAATTAAAATAATTAAACTAAAATATACTTCAGTAGGTGTTTGGAAACAAATATTATAAAATGAAGGAAACAAAATATTTTTCAATTGATTTTTCATTATTATTGGATTTCGATTAACAGAATTGAACATGGTTGAACAAAAACGGCGTCCACGCAGGCTTTAGAAGTTAAAAATGAGTTGGTAGCCTTGGTCTGTCGATGTTGACATTTCAGAACATTTTGAGTCAACGAAGTTATCAACAGATTTCAGTTTTGATTTTTTTGACACTGTATCAACTAAATAGCTAACTTTATATCCCTTCTAATTTAAACAAATTGCCGCCCTAGTTTTCCAAGAGAACTAAAAAAAAACAATTACGAGCCGCTCCTCCAAGATGGTTAAAATTGTTCTTACATAAGTGACACCATTAAACCATTAAACACTTATATCTATGCTCCGACACGTACCTATCCATTTTCTTTTTGTCGCAATAATCGTAATAATAGAAACTAGTACTCAAACAATCTCCATTTTTACTAAAACGTAATGTGAAAACCGCATGTTTATTCAGTACATAAGCAAACATGTACATATTACGCCAACTTCTGTCTTTACCTTCTACCTAATTTACATTGGCATGAAACAAAATGTAATTTATCTAGCGAACAATTTTCCATTCTTTAAATTAAATTACGGATAATCGATCGATGAATTAGTAAGTCATCTTTACTATTCATTAGTTTTATGTGCCAGGCTGTATTGTCTGTTATCATTATTAATAATGGTCTACATTTTTTGCATTTTTAAATAATTATTATTGCACGGAATGATGGGTTATTTACAGAAATCTGTCAAGATTACAACATTCGTGCAAGTTACCATTTACAGAAGTCACCAGTTAGTTCCAAAGGAGGCAAATTGTGGTTATTAATATTTTGGAATGTTAATTTCTGTATTTATTTTTTCTTTATTTTATTTTTTCAGTTAGTTAACTTCTGCACGAAACAGTTTCCATTATTCATGTCACTATAATATAAACTGAATGACGATTATTATTTATTTGTAAAGTTTATATGCACTCTAATAGCAGCTTTTCCACTAAAACTTTCATCGCGTTTCATGAAAATCAAAGTTCAAGTTTCTACTACATATCTGGATTACTCGTCAATTTCTATTTTTTTTTTAGTTTTTTAAATTAGAGAAATATTGATAAAAATTGTAGATAAAACTCGTAGATTAAAAATTCAATGCGAACACAATTTTTTTGCAAATCAATTTATCCCATCACGTCATGTGGGTGCGGAAAATTAAGACAATCGTAGGCTTGATTTATTGTTCACTTAGATTCTAAGTGTAATTACACAGGGAGCAGCATGTTCCCCCGAGATAACCCATCTGATTACTGTTTCTCAATTACAAGTTACTGGGAATAACTCGAAACCCACAATACCAAACTTTTCAAAAGGTGAACTAGGAAAAAATAAATTTAGTAAACAATTAAAAGTATTTTTAGACTGTGAGTAACACGAAGATTATCACTAACGAGCAAGGTTCAAACTGACAATTTTGAAATTCAAAGTCCTGCGAAAATCGCAAACTTTAGTTCTAACAAAAATGTAATAATTAACTTAATTTAAGTTCGTTTGAACTTATTGTTTCCTCTCTAATTATATTAGGATTGTCTGCGAAATGTCACGAGTCAAGGATATTTAGGTCGTCAATTTCGATCGATGCAATAATGTTTTATCGCCGCGTTTGAAGACATTTTCTCTCGTTTTGAAAATTAATGATCTCAATTTTGGCACTGACACCAGCATTCCGCTGACTAAGCACAATTTCAAAACTATCCCATTACGAAAATAAAGCCAATGTACCTGCTTAAATTAAAAATAGTCTACATCGAAAAATACATTTTCAGAGATAAAAGTGCCGGAATTGTTTGTAAATGAGTTTCGAGATTTTAATTTGAACTTACATGACTTGGCGCTATTCGGAAAGTTTGCTTCGTTGAGTTTTGAAGCTAGGAGGTAGAGGGCGCAGGAAGCTTTGTGTTTCACCAGGTTTCAATAAGGACTTTAATTTTTAGGCTTGATTGATTGTCCCATCGGTAACTGTCTCCAAAAAAATGATTTAAATATGGGGTTGCATGTTATTTAATAAAATAAAGTTTTTTTTCATTAGATAATATTAGTGAGTTAATAGCTTTTTGATAACAAAATAAATTTCGGAATTTCAGAGATAATTTCAAGTTCTTATTCAATCTCAAGTCTTTGTTACCGCGAAAGAACATTGATGCCAAATTTCGCGGAAAATATTGCGTTTTTATCAATTTAGACGAATTTTAGAGGAAAAATAATCCTTATGGGTCACAGGAGACGCTCAGACGCAAACAAAGGATAGTCCCTTCCATCGAGTCTAATCGATATGATAAAATAAATAATGGCAAAATTCACATGAACGCAACTTTTAAATCGAGGATGTGACTGGTTTTCTAATTATAA
The DNA here is from genome assembly GCA_029298725.1 of Gnatocerus cornutus. Lineage (NCBI taxonomy): Eukaryota > Metazoa > Arthropoda > Insecta > Coleoptera > Tenebrionidae > Gnatocerus > Gnatocerus cornutus. The sequence continues at coordinate 7,017,749 of CM055514.1, forward strand.
TAATTATTTATCTTTTTATGCAGGAAACATAATCTAATATACACGTGTTATTAACTTAATGCTTATTTAAAACACAGTTTTAAATCTATCTTACGCCCCTTCCCCTATATTTAACTAACGAGGTGATAAGGAAACATTAGTAGCCTAACGGCGCTGCATGTACATTATGTGGGTGCCTTCTTTCTTGTTCCGAGTAATTTCGCATTAGTAATTAGATAAGATTCAGATTTCGCACTGTAAATAATAAACCACGAACAAATTAATTTCGCCGTTTCAAATATCGACGTTTCGCGATTATTTTATGCAGATAGAAGGCTCCCAAAAATAAACAAAATCAATCAATTATTGCATGTACGGTATTCATATTGATCACGCAAATTCATGGTAATATTTGAAGACAGCCCAATTCAGATTTACATTTTTATACAATATAAAAGTCGTCGGCTTATGGTTTTATTATTTTTGTTCATTTCGGGTATGTGGGAGTTTCATTTCGTAGTAATAGCGACAAAACGATTTGCGTTAATCTTCACATAATAAATATCCTTGTCCTGTCGTGTTGTTATTGTCTTTAATCATAATCACTGACAATTTGCCATTTCCAAGCACGAAGTGAAAGTAAAAAGAGCAGATAACCGTATCGGTTTGATCGTTTTATCGCTCATCTGCTTAAATTTCTTGTGCGTGTGCGATGGAGGGCATCAGTCAAAAGACACTGATTTATTGCTGACATTGACTTACCTTTTCATTTAACACTATTTTTAAGGTGTCTAGGAATCAAACATTTGAACATCTAAACTAGCATGTGCGATAAAAATTTTATTATTCAAATTGAAATTAATAGCGAATAGCTTGGCATTTCCATTTTTCTTATTGATAGAAATGATTTATATTAAGACCCTCTGAAGTGCTGACCTAGAATCCAAGCGTGATCAAAAGTTTCCTGCTGTTTAGACTGTTTCCTGATATTTCCTCCATACATTTATGATTCTATTCCATTTTCGAATTTCTTTATTCGGTTCTATATCTTCATGTTCTCTTTCTCATGAATTTTTTGAGTACTTCTGGGTCTATCTTTTTGACGTATTTTTCTATTCTTTATGTTTTGATCATTTTTTGCTTCCTCTAGATTCAGATCTTGTAATAATTCCATATTTTCTTCTGTTTTCTTCTTTAAGTTTTAAAATAGAATTCTGGAATTCTCAAAAATAAATCAAAATGCATTATAAACAAGCATTTGCTTCTACGTTTGCCTAGCAAAAGATTGCATAAATATTTGAAAAAAGTAAACGTCCATGGTGGTAGCCGTTCGTATCTTGAATGGGTCGATCGATGTCGCGGCAGCGCACTAGAGGGTGATGTTCTTCGGGTCGGGCAGTAATCCGCAACAGCACAGTGAACTCACCCCGTGTTGCCGGTAACAGGTAATTTTACACCTGCACTAAAACTGCATTTGCACTTTGCAACAGATACAATTACTACAGGCTACATTAAGCTGTCAGTAGGCTCATTCAATACACGCAATCTTAAGAGTTAATATAAGCCGATTTCATGTTTGCAAGGTATGTTATTGTTGACAAATTACTGCAACACCTGAAGTAAAAGTTTGTAATAAATATCATTAGAATTATTGGAAAAAACGAGCCTAATGTAGGTGGAGTTGTAGGTTTTTCTATCATCCATACGCACATTTTTGGTTGGGAAGAATGTAAACAAAGCAGTTATTCTCTCGTGACTAACTGCATTTGGAAGTTTTCTACGCATTTCTTTTTAAATTATAAAGTTGGAATGGGGTTAGTTGACCATTGATCCGGTCTTAACAATTTTATTGCTTGTCATTATGTTGGCTCACACGCGGGGTTTGTACTTTGTAAAGTTGTCCCCATGAACTTATCGTTGACGTAATCTAAAATAATTTATAAGTGATTAAATACTGTGACCAAAAGTATAAGAAAATTTTGGGTGACCAGAAAGTTTAATACTTGGTATCGCAATTTACATTCGACTCTCTAAATTAAAAATCGGAGAATATAAGGATTAAAAATTAAAATTTCTGTCGTTAAAAACCAATCTTAAAATCTGAAAATTTGTTTTGCTAGTTTGTCGAATATTGTTGTATTCAATGTTGAAGGAACTGTAACGGTTGAAAACGCAGAATTCCAAATTATGATTTTAAAAATTTAAACTTGAGTTCGGAGGGCTCCCTTGCTAATTTTAGAGAACACAAAGGTCTGCTATTGGCTTCAGGGAATTTAGGTCTAAGAATGTATGTTTTGGAATTTAAGACCCTTTGAAATAAGATCCTCAAATATTATATGCAGGTCCTTATTTGTAAAAATTATTAATTTATTAGAAGTTTAATAAATGAAATATGGAAAATAGTGGGAGATTTTTATTTTCTTTAAATATAAAATATTATTTATTGTATCTTAAGGACAATTGGGAAAAAAATTTGAAGATAAAGAAGAAGGCAAATGAGACGCCAAAAATATCGTAAATAAATATTTGCTCAAGTGCGAATACTGAAATAGTCCTTCTTCAATTAAATTACTTTACGTCGCAACAAATTTCAGAAAATTATAACATGCTAAGAACAACATTTATCAACATCTGTTTTTGTTAAACACGCAACCTAATATAACAATTTATCCCATTAGGATCCGCCGTTTCTAGTCGAAGACCTGAGAAACTCTCTACCTTCTGTGTTTAAAATTGTATTATCCTTCAACTTCGTCAATTCGTTGACTCTGACGTTAATTGTTATAGATTAGATCTATTTTAGGTGCATTTATTTCAACCCGTAAATCGATTTTGGTGGTAATACTAGGTTACCTGGCGATAATAAAGTATTTGTAATAAAGCCGTTCATACACACATTAATACATAATTTAATTCGTTCCAGGTTATTGTATCCCCTTTAATCGTATAAATTACACATTTTGGTAAATTAACTAAATTATTAAAATGTAGGTACATTCTCGCAATTTCTAAACTATGTTCGCTGTGCATGTACAATTTTAACATACACTCATTTGCGTGTGCTAACTTCGCTCGCAGAAATGAATAAATTTAATTTATTAGAAAGACTGAAACCTGAAATTTCCGTTGTTCATGCTCATCGCCTGACTGTAGACTTCAGACTATTAGCATTAAAAGGTGTTATGAAACTCATAAGTTTTCTAACAGGATTTCCGCTGGTACCTACTGTAAACAGATCATTTTTGATTGATTTACAAGGATATTTTCAGGTGGCAAATAATGTATAAATTACATTTATATTACCTATTATTGTTGTATTAAAGTTTACTGAACTGCTTTTATTGATGTTGTCAACATAAAGTTGTTAAGTAAACAACAAAATTGTCATCAAATCATGCGTGAAATGACGGACCTACATTTTGTACCGTTTCTTGATTTTTCACAAGTTTTTTGAACTTGAAGTTCAATTCTCTACATTATTATATCTGAAAGACATTTAATAAATCAATTCTGATGAAAAATATCGACTTATATCCATTGCCAATGTCTATTTTTCAAAGTAAGTAACGTACCTGGTTGAACTAAAGAAAAAAATAGAACACTGCCAGAATGCACGTTTTGTCGTAGTTTATGCATTTTATGTGAGAACAAATTGTGGAAACACATCTGTTTAACTTCGATGCATCACGCATTCAAAACCACAACCCAATTCAGATCGATATTTTTTAAAAGATAAAGTGTTATATAGTAGCAAAGATATAATTGTGGGGTATTTAATCATCAAAACTTAATGTGTCAATTACCATAAACTGCGTCATCAAGCTTAATTGTGTGCACCTAGAGTATATATTACAACAGTAGACGCAATTAGTCTAAGCTTAGCAAGTAGTTATCTGTGAAGGCTTTTAAAAATTGAATCGAAGAACGAGAATTTCCCGTTCGTCACGCAAACAATTACTTTGAAATAGTATTCTACTTTGTTTTAAAATCACTTTTGACTATAGATACCAACCACGTTAATCTGCACAGTAATTAATTTTGCAAATTGCTGATAGTTAAAAACTTAGATTAACCACAAATAAAAAATATAATTTAATTCCAGTATAAAACAATTCTTCCAAGAATTTTAAAGTAATGTCTCAACCACCAAACGCAGTATTAAATGGGCCTTCTCCCGAAAACAATGTGCCTTTTAAAGATGCTCAACCGATTCATGAAATGGTAAGAAATGAAGATTTTACGTTCTTACGTCAACTCCAAGTTTAGATAATTAATCCGCGAAAGCTGTCGTGTTGGTGTACTTCCATTTAGATTATTTATTATCGTAGTTGTTACAGTAATTCGGCATGTTATTGACTTGTTATGTAGATAAAAACAGCCCGTGGTAAAGTTTCGTGGACTTTTGTCATTGGAGCTTTTCGAGCCAGGCACTGGCAACAAGAGACCAGGTTGTGTGACATTTCTCCTGCAAATACTTAAATCTTGCTCATAATTCTTTTGAGAACACAAGTATTTTCGGTCTCGACAAAACTGTTTGATTCGCTATTTTTGAATCCATTAAACATTGATCAATCTCTCATGACATTAAATTGAAAAGATAATCATGAAATTACTCGAGGAATACATGCAAAGACATAGAGGCCGATTTGCTTAACTTTTAAACGGCGCTTGTGGTATCAAATCTTTAGACTTGTCCTTTTTACTAGACAAAATCCCACCAAAACGGTGAGGCTTCACCTCAGCAGTTTCCTGGTTTTGTAACAACTTCTCCGAGACCCCCTCTGACAAGACTAGATAGTCGAACTTCTCTACCAATACGTCCAGGTTTTCCTTCGCAACCGGGTTTAGGTCCGAGACCTCCTCAACTTCGTCAGCAAATTCCTGGACAACAATTCATCCAGAGACCACCAGGTGCACCGAGACCTCCAGGTCAACCCCAATTTATTCAGAATCCGGGAATCAGACCGAACCCGAATTTTCGACCTTCAACTCCTTTTCCACGACCCCCACAACAACCACAAAGACAACCTGGAATTTTTCAACAGAGATCGGCTCCTGTTTATAATCAAAGACCGCAGTTTGAGGGGGATTATCTGTTAAGAAGCCAAACCCTGGATTCGACAGACTTAGTCTCCAGATCTCCCGATAATGTTAAGATCGGCGAAGAAGATACTGGTAGATCCTCCGTAGATGCTTTTAAAAACAGAAGTTACAGTTTAAGTTCCAACGTTTCAAAACCGCATGATGATGACAGAAGAACGTCAATTAGTAGCGTCGGGAGTGTTGACGAAAAGAAGTCGTTAATTGGTTCGACTGAAAGTTTAGACAAGAAGCCCGATGATTATCCATCGAGGCCAGAGTCCCGGGCTAGTTCTCGAATGAACAGAATCATGGAGAATGATGACTTGAATAAGTCGCCATTGACACAAGATATATTACAGAAAAGTGTTGAGTTTAAACTACCAACTGAAGAAATCAAGACAAAGTCTCCCTCACCAATCCACAGAGTTGTAGATAAATCTGAGACAAAAACCGAAATAATAAAACCAAAAGAAGAAAAACCGATACAAAATGGAGTTGAACAAAAACCAGAACCTAAAAAGCTGGAATTAAAACATTTAAATCTGAAACCGAAATCTCCTTCTCGATCAGGTTAATTCTCTATTTCATACTTTTATTGTGGTGTAGATTTGTAACATGAGAATTACTTTTCAGAGGGGGATAATGACAGTGGCGTAGACGAATCGACCCAAGGAAATGTACGTTTTATTTCGCACTAAAATTTTTCCTTCACTTTCTAGATTTTTTACAGGACCAGTCGAGTAATGGAGATCAAAGTTCCCCCAGGAAATCTTCTGGAAAACTCTCAAACCGCACATCCTCGACAACTCCAACAAAAAATAGATCTTTATCCCGAGGATCCAAATCCCCGAGTCTTAAAAGTCCAGACTCGACAGCAAGCACTCCGGGAACAGCTGAGAAAAAAAGTACTAGTACAGTACCGCGTTAAAACATAATAACATTTTTTCTGCTGCAGAAGTTCCAATGAATAAGGTTCAAGTAGGATCGGCCCCTTCACCAAATTTGAAGGTAGTTAGATCCAAAATTGGATCTTTAGAAAATGCAAGTTACAAGCCAGGAGGTGGACACGTGAAAATAGAAAACAAGAAGATTGATTTTAAATGCACTTCATCGAAAATTGAAGCTAAAAACGACAAATATACTCCTAAAGGTGGTGACAAAAAGGTTGGTAATAAACACATTCTGACATTCATGTTCGCATTTTTGGCTAATTGTAATGTAGATTACGTGTACGAATATTTTAGTTGTGTAAGTAATAAATTTAAAGTACATTTTCTGACACACCCTACACTTCTGACACACCTTCCTTGTATCACGTCTCCATTATGTTAATAACCTGACCCATTTCAGATTCAGCAACAGAAACTTCAGTGGAATGCGAAGTCAAAGATTGGATCTTTAGAAAACACTACCCACAAACCAAAAGGTGGTGAAAAGAAAATAGAGAGCATCAAGCTAGATTTCAAAGAAAAGGCAAAATCAAAAGTTGGTTCTAAAGACAACATTAAGCATACTCCTGGAGGTGGGGATATTAAGGTAACAAATTTCTGATTATTATTTTTATTCATTGCGTCGGTCTTGTTTCGTTTATTTATTAACAAGTTTTTTAGTTTGACGAAGTTGAAGAAGAATTTAAAAGAGAAGTGAGTAATTAGTTGTCGCAACACTATAATGTAGACAATGACGTGGTTACAAAAGCACAAGCTTTTTGTAACATTGTCGATCACAATATGCGAGCTTTCACAGCACTGAAGTAAAAATTGCGTCATTCGGTGATTTTGGACGCAAACGAAACACTTAATAGATTCACATTTCACTGTGGTTTAGAAAGGAGTTGGTAGACTATAAATTGCGTTAGTGTGCCTAAAATTAAGTTTTGTTAAAATAAATTTAATTTAATTTTTTTTATTTAATAAATAAATATGCAAAATGATTGAGAATGTTAAAGTGTTACGATCAAAACAAAATTACTAAATAAAAAAATTATAAATACGTAATTTTAACCCGGCGCATTCACCATTTTGGTGTTAAACATGGACATTTCAGATGTTTAATTTACGATTGAAAACTATTTCTTAAAAATTCCCCTGTTTGACATTTTTGTTTGTGTTGTTAGATTGAGAACAAGAAACTAGATATAAAAGCCCAAAGCAAAGTGGGAAGCCTCGACAACGTAAAACACAAGCCTGGAGGTGGCGAAAAGAAAATCTTCGACGACAAAGAGTACTTGAAGCAAAAATCGACGATTTCAAGCGAGAATCATTCATTGTCAGGCTCCCAGGTGAGTGTTTCCTCTGGAACTGTCTTTACCGAAAAATTGGTCCCAATTTTGAAATGGACATAAGTGAAATAATGTGATATAAATAACAACATAGAGAAATTCTAAAGACTGACAATTTTCGTATTTCCAGGAGCACGAATATCTTTACAAATTTTATTGAGTCCTTCCATTTCAGTTAGGTCCGGGAGGTAAAATTTTACGATTGAGGAATACAAGGAATTTTATGTACTGTGTCACGTTTATTACTAACAATTTTGAAAGGGCATGAACTTTTCGTGTCGAATGAAAAAGCTCGATTAACTGCATGTGATATCTCACAGTATCTCTGAGTAGATTTTGTTCTAAGTAAAGACACAGTTGAAGCTTTTGTTATGGTTATTTTCGATTTGCTAGCTTTAGATGATTAACACTTAAAATTTTGTGTAGAATTCCTTGCCGTCCCAACCGGAAGCCGGAGGTCCAGTAGCTGACGAGAATCTCAACCAAGAACGTTAATTTTATGTTTGAATTAATGTGCCGTCTTTAACCTACTATTAGACCAGTTGAACATAGTTCTTTAACTATTGATATAAAAAGTGGTTGAAATACATTTGACAAGTAATATTAACTTACTGATACAGCATGATGCCCGTGTACGAACTGCATGTATTTCTTGAGAATAATAAATTGTATATTATTCATAGAATTATATTAGATTCCACTAACACTAACACTGTATTTTCCACTAAACTGCTAAGGTTTTAGTGTTCACTTTCGCTTTCCTTTTTATTTTCAGTAAAATAAATAAGTGCTGTTTCAAGAGATATTTTTTCTATGTAAAATATTGTCAATGTACGACAAACAACTAGTTTGGTGTTGTGATACCTAGAATAATGACCAAACGATCAACATTTTTTGTACTGTTAATTCAAGGTTGATATCGTACTGTTTTTATTTATATTTGTAGTTAATAGATTTTAAAATAGTTGTCCTTTGTAAAAAGCTTATCAAAACGTTCTGCTCTATGCACAAAATGTTTCTTTTATAAGCGTTTTGATAATTTTTATACATGAATGTTAAAGTTTTAGTTATGCTGTTTCCAGTAATTTAAATACCTAATTATATTTAATTTTGCCACATAGATGGTATTGATTATCATCACTGTATTAACTTTAAGTACGTACATAATAAAATGTGCATTAGTATAAGTAAGTAGATGCTTTTATTTTCACCAGTATTACCAGTTCTTGCACTAATTCACCATCAACACAGCGTCTTAGATCTGCTCAACACCTCACACAAGCGACGCCTAGCTCTTATTCACGTAGGTAAGTCATATTTTAATAATATAAATGAAAAGAGCTGACGTCATTCCCAAATTAAAAAAAGCCAACGTTTAAGCAAATATTTAAATCTGCAAAAAAATCTTTAGATAGAACGAATTTAAATTTTACTGAGGCGCAATTTTTAAGAGTTCTTAATAGTGTGGTTTGTATACTACTTCATTCAAGTTATAAACAAAATATTTTCCAGTGATGTTGTCACATTTAATTCATTTTATAATTATTTATTCTGAGTAAATATATGAACATGTGAATTTTCCATTTTAGAACAGAACATCAAAAATATATGACATCGTCGTAACTGAAAACTACAGAGAATTCGGTTACGAGAAAAGCAAAACTCTTGAAACTGTTCGTGAAGAACGTTGGGCAAAAAGTCGACCGTCTTCTTCTAGATTATCAAGAAGCAGTTCTTTAAGAATTAGGAAAAGTGCTACTCCTCGTCCACCTTGGAGATTCTAAAGAATACGAAGGATGTTGTTGAAAAACAAAATTATTTGCAAATCTGTGAAAACTACATATTTTGTCAATGTATTTTTTATTTTCTCGTTGTTAAACGCGATAATACATACATTCTAATATCAATTAAACGAAATATTTCTACAGATACGTAAAAATTTTGTTGTTGAAATATTAAATTTGTTACAGTATTTTATATGTAACTGTATTTAGACGTATTTTTAGAGAATCTTTGGAATTTATTTACAGCATAAGTTTTATTCAGCCAACAGGTAAGAAAATTTTCATTTTTGTTTATGGTTAAGTAATAATAAAATAAGATTTAGGTTATTTAGGTTTGAATTTAGTATGTTCTTTTAGTTTAATTGGGCTGATGTTTGATGTATATTCTTTAGGTAACCACAATTTTATAACCAATATATCTGTAACACTACAGTAAGCATAAACACATGTCAGATTATCTTATGTAATATAGATACATAATAGTGAGCTGATTTGAAGTTTACTTATAAGGCGTCAAAAATCAAAAACTGCGGAATTGCAACACTAGTCAAACTGGTGCTAATTTGCGTCACTAACTTCAAATCGGTTCGTTAGATTTACAAAATATATTTATTGTTAGAAAGTTGATGTTTACACTTTTATACTTGAAAGAAAGTTACACAAAGCTTAATATTAGATGAATAATATGTAAAATTAATAATGATCGTGTTATGTACAATGTGATCAACTAAAAATGTATTATTTGCACAAAATTATTTTGAAAAATTAGGTAGATATTATTATATTTATTTAAATATCACAATTTTACTAAATGCATTTATTTATTTTGTAAACATGAAGCAATTTATAAAGAACAAGTTTTTTTTCAATATGCCCATATTTATGTTAATAAGTTTTCATAAGGATCATTATAATAATTCAAAATAATCGTTAAGATTATAGCAAAATATTTTTAAACTAGTTTTTATTTACAAAGATTTCACATGACATGTTTTGCGTACATAATTTAATTAGTACGTAATTATAGATGTGCATATTTAAGTTGGTTAAAATAAAAATAAAAATAAATATAATAACAGGTTCATTAAAAGTTATGTTAGATAACATTTTTGCACCTAATCAGTTTCTGCACTTAATGCATAAATAACTGTTTCAACATCAACTTTTGGGAACCGCTGGTTGCCATCCAACTGAAACAAGATGGCCGCCACGTTTTGTTTATGCGTTGTGCAAGCAAATATTCATGGGTGACTATTTTTACACTACACTTGTGAATTTAAAAATAATAGTTGTATTAATGACATTTTCACATTAATTTTCTTTGAAAATGGAAAATACGGAAAATGTGGAGATCCCTGAAATCCAGGTATGTATACAAATATTTAGATAAACTGTCATAACCTTCAAGTTTGACAATCATATGTTAAAAGCACAGGTTAAAAGGTCTTAATTAAACTTTTTTTTCTGACGCTCAATGGAAATAACCTCAAGTTTTTTAATGCAAATCGATAAGAATAGTGTCTCTTTTCTTTATAGCTACACAGGAATTCTTCATTTAATTGAATAACGTGATCAGCGGGCAAATTTCACATTCGCTGAACCTTTAAATTAAGTCCATTTTGCAAGCTAAATCCAAGTTTATATTTTCAAAATTTATAACTAAATCCGCAGTGTTAAATACATTTAATAAAGTATTTTTCAAGAAATTATTCTTGCGTGAAATTGTGCCCAAAATGAGTACATGTATAATATGTATAATACAATAATAAAATAGTTGGACCCAAAAATAAGCGCGATATCGACCGAATTAGATTTATACATACTTTTTCCCTAAAAAAATAAATTTTCAAATTCGGGAAAATGTAAGAGCAAACAAAATGCGAGAATATCAATGGTGAAACATGCATCTCTCTATCTGTCGTAGTTTCCGAGTAATGGAATACCGATATTTCCGGACCTTCAAACTTTTGGCTCTCTGGCGACAACCGCAAATTTTAATCGGTCATAACTTGGCCATTAGTGGACTTTTTTTTTTAAATCGACATGTCCACCGAAATAAATTTACATTAGAGCCAAAACATTTGTTTAAAAAAAAAAAAAATTCGAATTCGGAAATAGATTTACATCGTGGATTGAAGAAATGAAATCTTCTCGTAAAAAAATACCATTTCTCTTAATTTGTAGTACAAGTAACTATAGACGTACCAGTTGTTTTTTCAACTTTTGAGTAAAACGCCAATTTGCTTATAATTTAACTCGGTAGCAATGTTGCCAAAGTACCTAAGTAAGCATTTAATTGTGTTTCAGTTAAACAGTCTAATCCCATCAAATTACAAAACTAAAATTGTGTCTTGCAAAAAAGAAGACCATGGATTTATTGCAATTCTTCGAGTTGCAATTTCAACAAAAAGTGAGGCTCTGAAATGGTTGGAAGCTTTTAGCGAAATCTCTTTTTGTACGTTTAAAGTGGACAGAACTTATCCAGAGAATTCCCAGAAACTCGTGTTTAAGGTAAAAACTTTTGATTGTGTTGTTATCATTTTTGTTATTTCTAATTCAACTTTTAGAAGGAATTCCGTTGTCACCACAATACACGACCAACAGCACATCGTGTTTATCGCCATCACCCCAAACATACAGGGTGCAACGCAAAACTAACGATAACAATAAAACAAAAGGATCTCAAGAGGTGAGTTCTATAATAAGGTTGATTTTGTTTTATATTGAAAACGTTTTTTTTAGGAGCAAAGATCCGTATCTTAAGATGTATCCCACGGTGATTTATCTTAGACACGTTCATAATCATCTAATCAAATCGCCATATACACTTCGCCACCGTCCTCCAACTGAAAGAGTTAAAGAAATTTTTTTCGACCTTTATTCGCAAGGATATACCCCTGCATGTGCTCTTTTCGCTCACAAAATAAAACTTCAGCAACAATACACTGAAGACGACTATCAGTCGAAAATTGAAGATGGAGCGTTCGTTCCAAGTAAAAGAACATGTTATGAACTATATTATAAGTTTAAAAAGAAACAATCCGAATCTCCAGAAGGCCAGAAGCGTTCCAAAGCCAAGACATCCACTGTAACATCTATCGGAGAACCAAGTATCCTTGAAAACGAGGCTTGTTATGTAGAAACCTCCGATTCCAAAAAAACAGAAAATTCCATTCAAGATAATCCAAATGATGAAACAACGTATTCAAATAAAAGCGAAACAGAAAACAGCCCTTCACATGAAAGTGAAGACATGTCCATTACTGAAATTGTCTCAGAAGATTCCACACAACCTGATATCCCGGAAATAATTGACCACATTATGCAGTTTTGCAATATTTTAGAACAATTTGTCCGCGAAAAACCTGAAGCGTTTGCCGCTCCTGTTGAGCAATTTATAAAGAACTTCGATGATTTAGAAAGCGAAGCTGATCTTGTGAATGCGTTGACTTCTTTCGGGCAAATTCCGACTGTTCTAACAAGAGCTGACAACGAAGAAGCCCCGTGTGTCCAACTGAATAGTGATCATTCATACTATACCGACGAACAACAAGAACTTGGAGAAATAACTGTAATTAAGATGAAGAAAAATTCAATTTCAGATATAATGACAGACACATAATTCAATTCTTTATATTATATTCATGTTAATATACTTTAAAGTTCAAATAATTAAAAATTTGTCAATTCTAATCCTATTCGAAATTTTGAGAATCTCTGGTTTCTGATAACGGAAAGTCACTAGATTTGTGTTGGTATGTATAAGCAAGATGGCGTCAACTGAAATGACCTTGAACACCACACTCCGTTTTAGGTTAGAGCGCTCAACATTTTTTTTTGTATTTATCCACACTACTTTCGTAAGTTTAATTTATTATTGCCATAATTTGTTTAGACTTTTCTCATTAACAGGTGTTGACAAAATGGAATTTCTTTGTTTTATGAACACAGATAGTTTCACCCAAAAACAAAATAATTCATCTCCTCTTATTTCCCGGACGATAAATAATGAGAGGTCAACTTGTTTAGACCTTCCACACTTTATCTGTGAGAGAGCAGATGTGGAAAAATACATTTGCAAAGAATGTGAATTTACAACAGATATGGCGGTATTTTTCAAAAATCATATTCAAGAATCCCACACAGAAAGTCAAAATCCAAAAGAAAACAAGAAATTGGGGTTTAGAACACAAAGCTATATCTGCAAGAACTGCGATTTTGAAACCTACTTTATCCTGAGATGGTTAAGACACATTTTAATTAAATGTTCAAGAAAACAAGAAATAACTCAACCTTCACATCACAGTACTGTTTAAACTGAGTGGTTTAAGTGTGTTCACTGTGACTACAAAGTCAAAAAGAAAAGTTTTTTGAACAGACACAAATTATTCAAACACAGATTCAAAGGATATTAAATGGTTATACTGTGATCAGTGTGACTTTAAAGCAAAGTCAAACAGTAATCTGAAAGCCCACAAAACGTACAAGCATACGACAGTGTAAGAATTTAAGTGGTTTAACTGTGATCAGTGTGAACATAAAGTCAAATCAAAAGGCGAAGTGAAAAGACACATAATGTACAATCATTCGGACGAGAAAGATATCAACTGGTTTCAATGTGATCACTGCCCCCATAGAACAAAACGAAGAGACCAGTTGAAGCGGCATGAAATCATCAAACATTTGGATGCAAACGACATTGTTTGGGTTGAAAGTGATCAATGCGACTACAGAGCGCAAACAACTACAAAACTGAAAAGACACAAAATGTCCAAACACACAAACGATTTAATCATTTACATATGTGATCAATGCGACTACTCAACGAAAAGAAAAAACTACTTGACCAAAAATAAGACGTTCACCCACGGAGACGCTACCTGGTTTGAATGTGACCAGTGCGACTATCGCGCTAAATGGAAATATCACATAAAAAATCACAAACTCTTCAAACATGCTCACGACATTTTCTGATTTGATTGTGATCAATGTGAATACCGAGCGAAAACAAACACATATGTCAAAAAACATAAATTTAACAAGCACACAGATTTAAGCGAAATTGAGTGGTTTCAGTGTAACCATTGCAAGTACAACACTAAAAAAAAGTTGACCAAACACGCAAATCCGGACGACATTAAATGGCTTCAATGTGATCACTGCGACTACAGATCAAGAACCAAAGCAGTATTAAAAAGGCACATTATATGCAAACATGAGACTGTACGCGATGTTAACTGGTTTAAATGTGATCAGTGCGATACAAAAAGTAAAATTTGCGAACATGTTATGGCGGGGAGTATTCACTGGTTTAAATGTGATAAATGTGAGTTTGGGACAAAACGTAAGGATTCTTTGAAGAAACACAAAAAAGCGAAACATGCGGAGGTGGACAGGTGATATTAATACAAGGAAAAGGACGTTGATGTAATTTAGAAAAAGTTTATATTCGTGCAAGATGATAAATGGATTAGAAAGGAATTACGTGTTATTGGGGGTTCTTGTGGGATTTCACAAAAACAAAGGAGGAATCATAATTGTTTAATATTGGCATTATTTAGTCATTTTCTTTATTGGATTAATTCGGTTTATCTTTAATTTAATTACAGATAACCATTGTTGAAATTCTTGTTTGTGGGATTAAAATACTTATTTAAGCTGTAATAAACGACGCTAAATTTAATGTTATTTTCTTTTTAAAACGTTTTGACGTTTTGTCCTACTCGATATCATTGCAGTAAGTACAGTACCAATAAAAAGAAAGAATGCCATACTACCTAAAGCCCAAAAACACCCTACTCTTGGTAGAAGCCACCCTAAAAGTATCGTAAAAACAACACCTAAAGTTTGGGTCATTGAAATTAAGATTCCAGAACTAGTACTTTCTGGTTCTGGGTAAGTCAGCTCAATTGCTTGTTCCAAGCCGACAGGCATGTAGGCGTTGATAAATAATCTGAAAATTGTAAGATAACAACATAATTATAACTTAATTTTCATTTACCCCACTAATGCTCCAGATAAATAAACGAGTACTTTCGATTGAAAGCGTAAGGAATACATGAAAGCTACCACGGAAAGAAAAGACGCAAAATAAAGGAGAAATGTCACAGTTCTAAAAAAATATTTTTATGAAAAATATTTCAAAAAAAAACTTACTTATAGGCATGTGTTTTATCTAAAATATAACCAAATATGATAGCTCCTATCATTCCAAGAACTATCATAATTAAACCGATGCGACCAGCGTCCTCTCCAGATTCCTGGAATAAAAATGTATTCATATTTCTTTCTTTTCTTTTTGTTCAAGTTCAAGTACATAAATGTGACGTTGATGGTTACCTAAATGGCGTTAATAATATGGAGCTAAATACGTCTAATTTTTAATGTATTTGCTGATTAAACACAAGTCACACTTCAATTACAATGCGGGCTTATTAAACTTTTTTAAACAAAAATTATATGACTGTATAATTAATATTTAACTCTTTTCAATCGGAGAAACCCTAAAAATCCATAAACTTACCTCAAAATTAGCCGACATGAATTGGTTTAGCAGAGTGGAAATCGACACAAAAACTCCAATATTAATCCCATACGCTATTGCATGAAAATTAAAACTTCTATCAGCAAGCAACTTCTTCAAACTCTTCATGAAGTTTTCTTCACATTCATGTTCTGTTTCCCTCGGAGACGTCGGCGGAGAAGCTGGAAAATCTTTCCAAAAAAAATCAAGTTTTCTCGGTTTGTTTCTTACATAGAAGTATGACTACTGTAATAACGGCGGTGAAAATAGCCATACTATAAACCAAACTTCCAAACTCCCGTTCAATTTTTTCAACCTGCTCATGGTTCTTGATAACCATCGGAGGAACCATGAGACCTATAGCTTGACCCAACTGGGTTCCAAATACACCCAAAGCGCAAGCTAGAGATACCTTAAACATGTCAGATATAAAATTTCAATGAAAATAGTTCAATGTACTTCTGTTGAGCCAAACCAAACTGCTGCAATTCGAGGTGGAAGCGCTAAAATGAACACTTGCATTGAAGACAGAATTGTTTGGCAGAAATAAGTTACCCAAATTCCATTTCTAGATACTGAAAAGATTTTCAGAATGGTACCGATTGCGGTTCCTAAGACGCCTATCAAAGCAATCTGACGTAAGTTCTAAAAATATTTTATAATAAAATACCAAAGGACGCTTCATAATAGTTACTAATTTCTCCATAAGAAAAGACGCTGGTATTACCATGGGCATGTAGAGTGCCATATAAATTATAGAAGTCACATCTACAGCCACAAAACTTACACTGTAAAATCTCACGATAACGTCCGCTATAATTGCGTATTCAAACCACTGAAAGGCGTTGATTGCGGCATATAAAATGTATAAAACAAGAATTATCCATCTTCGCTTGTATAGTTTGATCGGCGAAGAACGGCCAACTACAAGACAAGAAGAGTTGGAAACTGCCTCCACCGAATTCATTGTCACAACTAAGCCCGAGAATCTCAATTGTACCTAGCTATTGTGGCGCAATTATCTTGTATTTACAAAAACGATTAACGAGTACAAACCTTAACTTCTTTTACATCGGGTTTAAAAAAATTATATTTCGGTATTATCGTAATCTTGAAAAACCACAGTATAAGCATGAAACGTTTAATAAAAATTGGGTTGGTGTTATGTAACAAAATAAAAACAGCTCCAATATTGACAATGTATTAATACATTTGGTTTTAGAAATTAATCACTTTCATGTTTAGGCGTCTTAAAATAGTCTTTAAATTTACAATGCAAATTGATTTGCACCCCCACATTATCAACCTGTTCAATGAGTCCAAGAACTTTTCGGAACACTAAAGTCTCCGATTCACCATTAGGACGTGAAATAACATATAGCAGTAACATCGCTACGGCAGCACTGGAACGCTGTTTAATAATTTCGTAGTAAAAATCATTTTTTGTCATATCGGTCGACAAGAAATATCGCAAATTTGTCTCCAATTCTCTGGAAAACAATTGAATAGTACTTTCACCGTACTTAGAGGTCGTGTCTTCAAAAAACGTAAGAATCCTTTCAGTGACATTTGGAATAAACACACCTTTAAAAGGATGTTCAATGTGAAGTTTTAAAAAGAAGCATCTGATGTAGTGATGAAAATGTTCAACCACCGTCGCTTTCTTTTCGTAATAGTCCACAAATGGTTGGAAGGAACTCAAATCGTCGTTCTTTGTCATGATTTTAGCGTGCCACTCTCCGAGAAAATTAAACACTTGTTTTTCTTGACACTGGTCGGTTATGTTGAAAATTGTGGTGTATATGACTTCTTTTTCGTCTTTGGCGCATAATAGATTAAAGATGAAGCTTGATATTGACAAGTTTTGCTCAGTCATAAAGTGTTGTTGGATGATTTTTATCCCAAATTCAAGACTCATCGTTCGGGCCACCTCCCCTTGCACATATTGAAGAAGTTTATTCTTCAGCGGAGCCAACTTCTCCCATATATCAATAGTTTTTTCAAGATGGTTCCATGCGGCTTCGATAAATTCCGATTTGTATTTCTGGGGAATTTTCTCCAAATAATCCACAAATTCGTTCATGGATTCATCATCAGCTTTCCCGATGAATTGCATGTTCATTTTGACCAACTGAAAGAATGAATCCAATGGATTTTTCACGAAGTATTTGATGGTAGCAGAAAACATGTGCTTTTGCAAGGACTGAACATCTTCCTGTTGGTTCAACAGTTGGAGGGTCTTCTCAACAGCAGGTAACGTGCCCAACTCGCAAGTCAGAAACAAAGCGTGTTTTCTCACCGACACCGCTTTCTTCGATATAAAGTCCAAGTGTTTCGTCAACTCGTTTTCTGGTGCATGGTACAAAAGACTGTACAATGAAGGTAGGGCATATTTGAAGTAATCTCCGCCACAATAGCGAAGCAATGACGGCAGAAGTTGATAACTCCTTGTATTTTTAAACGCCGCAGCTATAGCGATCTGTAAATTATACAATCGCACTTCTTTCTCGTTACTTAGGTCGAGTTTTTTCTTCTCGGGCTTGAAAGAATCAGCTAAGGAGGCGAAATCTTTCGGTTCCATCAAAACCGATAAGCATGGGACAAGTTTTGGTTTCATTTCCAAATAGCTCTCGTCATGGAGTTTCTGAAGACAGTTTTGAGTCGCCATGGTGTCTAGTTTTAAGTGAGAATACTTCTTGATAAAATGCAACATGCGAAGAAAAGTTGTGTTCGTTTGACTGTTGGTCAAAATTTTGACAATGGTATCAAGCTGGGCAATGACAATCGTCGGGTCATACTTTAAAAACCATCCGATGTCTTTCAAGTTAGCTTCACCTCGCTTCCAGTAGGCTTGCAAGTACTCCTCTCGCTGGGCGTTATTTTCCGTTGTGAAGATCTTGGCACGGAAGTGTTGGTTTACTTTGTAGTATTGGTGGTAATAGTGTACATTATGAATGATGTGGTTAAAAGTTTTCAAGAGATTCGGGAAGTCATAAAACGACAACTTTTCACTGTTGACTCCATTCCAGTTATCAATCTCTTTGATCAAGTTATAATTGAAATTAATATCCTTACTCTCGGTACCGTTTTTGGCCAGTTTATTGATTGAATGAAGAAAAAAATGCTTCCCAAAATCTCTATCAAAGTTTCGATAACTGGGAAATACACCGTGCGTCGATACATACTCCGTGATTAAATCATCAATAGATTTTCCTTTCTTAAACAAATATTCCAAGTAGCGAAGCTTCTGTTCGTCGGAAGTACCTTTGCTGAAACAGGCCAAAGGAAGAGTCTGTATTTTTTGATACGTCGTCTCATCTTTGTTAAATTTCAAGGTGTATATGGTCATCAACTCGTTCAAGCAGTTCCACATTTCGTCAGTAAAACGTTTGTAACCAAACAACCTTTCAATAGTATTGATGAAAACTAGATGTGTACTAACGTCTTCATTCTTGTGACGGTGACAAAAGTACTTCATAACAACCAAAAGAGAGTCGAGGTCATCATTTTCGTAACAAGTCTCTACGAGGTATTTAATAAGAGTCTGTCTCTCAGAAATCCCTGAGGTTACATTGATTTTATCTTTGATAATTTGAATGGCTTCTTCAGGAAGTAGGTACTTAAGGTAATCATCCCGGCCTTGATTGACTCTGGTTTTCGCCAGAAGAGCTCGCTCGGATTTGGTTGGAATTATACGTAAAAGATAATCGTTGACTAGTGAGGGATGATCCTGTAGTTTAATATTGTAGTGCTTTTGGAAAATTGTAATAAAAAAACTGTAGTGGTACTTCCGTGGAATACCGGAAAACAAAAGTGTAGTGTTAATGCAAGGTTTAACATTTCCGGGCAAAGCGTTGATGAAGAGTTGCACAGAGTCTTTCCCTAGTTTTCTATACATAGCTGGTACGTTGATAAAACCCACAAATTTACTAGGAGTCTTGATCACTTCTTCTTTTTTCTCCACGACCAGTTTTTTCGTCGTTCGGCGTCCCAGCCGGATTTGAATGTGGTGCCGAGCTGCAAGACGATCATAAAGATACCGGTTCTTATTAAAAAGAAACTTGGTAAAAGTTTGGTGTTTATAATTAAAAACTTGGTTCCCAAGTTCTATGAAGTAAAATGCGACAAGTTCCGGATCTTTCTCGTACAAAATCCTCAACTGTGTTGATGTTAGTTCCAAATCATAGTCTCTCAAAATGTTTCTTATCTTCGCAGGACCACAACCCGTTATGAACTGTGAAGCTAAGAAAACTCCATAGCGTGCACTAATTCTGTCATAAACTATCTCAAATTTTGCGGTTTCCATGTATCTGCTCAATTTTCTGAGTATTTTCATGCGGACTATGAAAGACATTGATGGTAAAATCTCTTCGACGAGTTCTTCAGGGGACGTATCATTGAAAGCATCTTTGAAGAACCAAATTTGTTTGGCGATTTTGCTTATAAAGACGTTGTCTCCAGTTCTCAGCACTTCGAGAAGCTCCTTGGTTCTTTTGAAGTAGATGAGGAAATCCAGTCGGAATAACGTCTCTTGATAAGAGCATGGTTGTAAATTCACTGATATTGAATCCAAGGCGACTGGGTTATTTTTCAAGTCGGCATTTTCATGTAAGAGTTTGTAGAAGTTTTTTTTGCGTTCTGCCAAAGTTGTGCCTTGGATCGTTCGAAATTTGTGTAAAAAATCGTCGGCGATTGTTGCCATTTTGGGGGGTATTTACGTCTACGTTAAAATATGAAATTAATGGGAATTTGGAGGTTAAGTTTAATTTAATTACCTTATTTTCGAAGGAGTCTCAGGCTCTCAGGAGGGAATTATTGTGGCGAACAGGAGCTGAGAACTAAACTGAAAACAAACTGTAAATCGTGCATAAAAAGGGTACAAAAAATTTACCTGAACCAACAATAACAAGGAAATATGTATGCGAAAGAATGTCGTGTGACTCATCAATATAAAATTAAATGACCTTCAGAACCATACAGTACAACACGCAGGAATCTGTGGATTAGGATCATGCATTTATCGGCTTTAAAATTATTAAGTGGTACCGAGTCGATAGCCAAGATCTTATCTAATCAATTTGTTTTTATTGAACGTGGATGTAGGATAATCATAACGATAAGGTTGAGAATAAAAAAATTCTTGCAATTTTTTTCTCTATAATTACGATTTTTTGCTTGCTGGCAACCTGGAATAAAAAAAGGGGATATAATGATGCAACGCGTACATTCAGGCGCTTAATGGTTTGAATGTGATCATTGCGACTATTGGATTCACATAATTGTCGCAAAAATAATAAGAATACCTCGTCTTTCACTGTTTAATTCTTGTTACAATAAAATTACGGCTTCCACAATCTCACGAGTCCGTCTTCACTGTATGAACATATCAAATTTTGATGAGGATGATGAGCGATACCAATAACATCCTTTTCGTGAATCTGCAACACGATTTTCACCAATTAATCAATAGCTCTTTTCAAACTTACATTCAATGTTCTTTCCAATTTTCCAGAGTTTGTCGAAAAACAATACAACACCAAATCCTCGCCCACGCAAAAAACCCAGTCGCCTCTTGGAGATACAGTGGAACAAACGAAGTCGCCACCCTCTCGTTTACCACTTGAAAAAGACCTGACAATCTAGGAAGATTTTATTACATAAATTAGAAAAACGGTTGATTCAAGCGAACCTGTCCCTGGAGATTCATGATAACAACGGTGTTACTGCGATTGCAAACTACAAAATGCTCGGGATTTTTTGCAAAGTTGTGAATGTTGTTGACTGTGGTATCTCCTGCTCCTAATGTTTTGAAAGTGTTGATACATTCAGCGGCGCGGATACTCCAGACTTTAATAGTACCATCAGAAGAGGCACTAAAAGCGAATGATTTAAATATTCCAACCCTCGAATAATTTTACCTCAAAATATTATGACCGTCTTGTGTAAATATCACTTCGTTAACGAAAGAAGTGTGACCGCGGAATTCTTTCAGGATTTTTCCTGATTTTAGTCCATGGAGCCTTAAAAACAAACGTTTAATTGACAAGTGGGCTAATAACGGTGATCCACTTTACCTAATGCTGTGGTCAAATGAAGCACTAAGAACTTGACTGTTATCTCTAGAGAATTGTAAACAAGTGATTCCTTTAGTGTGTGCTTTTTCAATCTTACGCAAACATTGACCAGAACTAATCCGCCATACTTTAACTCGGCCAGTTTGAGAGCCCGTTACCAGCATTTCGCTGTCACGAGAGAAAGCCATGCACAAAACGGCATGTTCCATCATCATGAAATTTTCCTGCGAAAAAAAGGAATATTTAGCACCTAAATAACGCGTTTTTGTCATTTTTCATACTTGTGCTTGATACTTCAAATCCTTCCTGATTTTTCCGGTGGTAAAGTTCCAAACTTCAATAATCCCATCAATACTCCCAGTGACCAAATACTGACCATCTGGTGAAAACCGTGCGCATTCCACATGAGATTTCTGACCAAACTTGATCTGTTTGGCCATTTGTGTAGGAAACTGCTCATCTTCCTGGTCTCTAATCGCAGCTTTGCCCCGGAACAAATCTATGGTTGTTCCTGGAGGTAACAACCCTTGGTGTTGTTGCCATTTTAGGGCTTGTCCAAGCAAAGCTAAAAGACGTGAAGATGGTACAACTGAAACTTCGCCAGATAGGGCGTGTGCAATCGCAGCTCGACGCTTTTCTTTACTACCACCATCTGGATAAGCTTCTCTTGGATCAAAGTAAGAACGTGCAAGTAGGTTTTCTAAAATTTATCCGGTTAATCGTCGATTTTAAGAATGTTTAATTTACCCAAGTGTATGTAACGTTCAGGCTCGTTTTGTTTCATCATTATCATAGGATCTGTTTGTCTCAGTAAAGAGCGGGCTGCACCTAACTCTCGCAATTCAATGAGCTCTAAAACAATCTACAATACCTTTATAAGAGTATTTA
Organism: Gnatocerus cornutus; assembly: GCA_029298725.1. Lineage (NCBI taxonomy): Eukaryota > Metazoa > Arthropoda > Insecta > Coleoptera > Tenebrionidae > Gnatocerus > Gnatocerus cornutus. Next base: position 7,040,360 of record CM055514.1, read on the forward strand.
CTGAGTTTTTCAACGTACCTGTTCATATAAATCAATCAATTTCTTATCAGGGAGTTTCAAAGACTGAATGGCTTTCAAAACCGTGTCCCAATGACCATTGTTTATGTCGGCACAAAAACCATCAACGCTATCCACCGTGTTTAAAGTAACGCCAGTCTCTTCTTGCAATGTGTGAAGAGTTCGTAACAAATTTGATTCTTTTAAATATTGCTGGATTAGACGAATCACGCTAAAATTTAGACCATAAATTTCGGACAGGAATTGTTAGGTTATGTCGGACTTACTCTGCCGATTCGATTTCAATCGACATTTTATTAAACTTTGTAAATACACGTAGGTAAAAAAATGTTAAGAATTAATACTTCTATTCACTAATTTATAAAACGAGAGATATTTTAACATGCAGGGGGCGATATTTGACATCAAAACAAAGTTTGACAGATTGGTATAATTTGACAGTTAACAATGTCAAAATTTTCTATAGCTATTAAGGTGGAATCCCACGAGTAAAAAGTGGAAAAAATAATAAATAAGTTTTAAAAAATATGTAGGGCTTCTGTTGATTTACAAGGTTAAATTTAACTTTTACTGAAACAGTAAGATCTTAATAATTTAATGTGTAGAATTTAAAAGTCTTCAACAACTTCAAGCAGTATTCGTGTGGACTTGGCTTTAGGAAAAAACATCCTTGATGACAAGTAAATATAACCCTAAAATATTAAATATTGACTTGGGCTTCGATTTTTTTATTACCCCAAAAAACGCCCCATTAGTGAGTCCTTACAACTCTTATGTAATTGCACACGTTTACATAAAATTATCTTAATCTCAACAATTAATAATTTTAAAATGAAATTGGATAAAATCTGTAGGACTTGTTTACTGGAAAAAGCAGCCCTGAAGCCCCTATTTGGTGCTTGTGTCGCTAACATGTTAATGTCGTGCGCTGCCATTCAGGTATGTCGAAGATTTTTTGTTTTTACCAGTCCCTAACAGTTCTTCAGGTAATTGAAGGTGATGGTCTCCCTGGCCAAATATGCACCCAGTGCCTCCAAATGGTCAATCGCGCTTATAGTTTTAAGCAACAGTGTGAAAAATCTGACGCTTCTTTGAGACAATACGTAAATAGTGTTGGCTTGCAAACAGTTCCTCTTCAAAATGATTCAAACATTATGATTACTGACATGAAAGCAGATCAGTTGTTCAGTAGTAGCGAAGTATTACAACAGTCGTCAATTTTTCAGGACATTTTTAATGATGCTACCTCACATTCTTTAGTTGATAATTTCACAAGTCAGAACGCTAGCACTGGTAAATTAATTTAGCCTGAGCGTTTCAAAACGTGACATTCTGTTTTTAGTTGTTTCTGATTTAGCAGAAACTATGCAGAGTTTACAGACTATAGCAGAGCAGTGCTTGCCTGAAACTTGGGAGACAGATACTCAAATTATGTCCTGCCAGAGCACATCACAAGAAACAACTAATTGTAGTACTTTTGATTTGACTAATTTATATAGGTGCCAATTTTGTGAAGACATTTTTAAAGGTGGAGTGGTACAACAGCACCAAAAATGCTTTATTAATTGATTTATTCTTATAGATGAGTGGAGCCTTGCAGAACACATTAAAATTCACACTGGGCAAAGTAAATACTTCTGTTCAATATGTGGCAAGGGGTGTGCAACACCTCTAATGCTTGATAAGCACATTATGGAACATTCTATAGACAAAAGTAACGCAGAGGAGAAAAAAATGTGTAATACTACCTTCATGTGTAATGTAAATTGAATGTTTTCTTTAACGAGCTGTTAAACAATATTGTTTTTCAGATATGCGACAGAACCTTTAGTGACGAAAAATATTTAAAAAAACATTTAAAAGAAATTCATTTTAGTAATATCGACGATTTGAATGATGAAAGGAAGCATGTTTGTGCGATCTGTAATAAAAGTTATAAACAAAATAAGTTACTGATTATGCATATGAGATCACACACTGGCGAAAGACCTTTAAGTTGCGAAGTGTGTGGGCGAACGTTTGCTTTACCAAGTTCTCTCTATAAACACAGAAATGTTCATGACACGGAAAAAAAATATAATTGCAATATGTGTGGAAAGAAATTTAACCAGTCTTCCAATCTCACGGCTCATTTACGAATACACACAGGTGAGCCTCCGTAAATTAAGCAAACTATGATGGATTAATAAGAGACAATTTTTAGGTGAAAAACCGTACGTCTGTAACATTTGCGGAAAAGCCTGCATTTCCAGTGTAAATCGCGACACTCATATGAGGACACATACCGGAGAAAAACCGTATAAATGTGTTAGATGCAACAATTCTTTTAATAGTTCGTTTAACAAGTGGTTGTTGAGTGTAATTTTAATGTTTACATTTTAGCTAGTACTCAACTAAAAAAACACACACTGAAACACACCGGAGAGAAACCGTATCATTGTTGGCAGTGTGGCAAAGCGTTCCGACAGAAAGAAACTAGAGACACTCATGTGCGGTACCATACTGGAGAACGACCGTATGCTTGCACACTCTGTCCCAAGAAGTACATAGCTGCAAGTCATTTACGGGTAAATTCACGCGTATTTGTTTAGAGTTTCCTCGAGTTTTATTATTTTAGGTGCATATGAAAAACCATAACGATGTGAGAAAGTACCATTGCCATATTTGCATGAAGAAGTTTGTGCAAGCGCGGATTTTAAAAAGTCACATTTTAACGCACACTGGGCAAAAACCGTACTCGTGTGAGTTTTGCGGGAACCAGTTTTCACAGCCTGGATCGTTAAACAATCATATAAAAAACAAACATAAACAATGATAATAAAAAAGAAAGAAGAGCGATTTTATAAGAAGCGGAGTAAAAAGTATATTGTTTGTACAAAACCGTAAAAATAAAACAATTATCCTAACAAATAAATACTTTCATTTAGCTAATCCTCTGGGAACATTAGGTTTTGGTGGTACCGTTGGTTTTATCTCAAATGGATTTCGTGGTATTGGAGGCGGTTTCATTGGTATTGTAACATTTTGAAGTTCCATCAAATGGAGAACTAAATCCATATCCACCAACTGTTTCAATTCGTTTTCATAATAAGAACTACGATTGTCTTTTTCTGAAATAATTAAGTTATTGAGTTGTTGTAGTTGTAAGTCGTTTTAAATTACTCAGCAGTATGTTTAAGGTGTCGCACCAGTAACTAGCCACTTTTGCATCTGCTGCTTTGAAACTGATATACTCTTCGTTCTTAACCACAAGGGCGAAGGCAACTTTGGGATCTTTTATACTAAAAGGAAGGTCTAATGATTCATTCACAATTAATTGTAATATTCTTAACCTATTGTTAACAACGAGACGACACGCCTTTCCTTCAACAATATGTGTGACGTCAGCCAATGCCTTTGATTCAACTTTTCCCGATTGTTTGGTCGCAACATCATAGTCATTGATGAGTATGTGCCTTTCATCACTTGAGAGCCTGGCGTAGAAATTTCCATTGATTTTCTGCAATAGAACATGTATCTAAAATTTTATAAATTAAATTATACTTTTTCATTAAACTTTGGAAACAGCGTTCCATTTTTTGCATAGTGGATTCGTTGCTCGTATATGACTTTTTCGTTTTCTTTAGAAAAGCGTTTTTTCAGGACTTGGACGCTTGGATTTTCTTCGAGGATGTTTTTAAGTTCCTCTTCTTTTTCTTTCTAGAAAACATGGTAAACCAACAGAAACTAGTAATCTAGGAAATTACCTGCCAGATTTCCATGACCGTTTGGTAGCTCGTATTGGTGAATTTCTCTGTCATTTTTTTCATGTCTGTGGGTTTTTCATCTAGGACCAGTCTAATTTGTTTCCTTAAAACATAAGTGACCTAAAAATTCCATCGTATGAAACAACTTGTTGATCTTTGTCAACAATACAAACTTTATTATAATCAAGCAGAGTTGAAGCCTTCATTTCACGTCTAGTTTTTGATAGCAACCACATGGTTCTTGAAAACAATTCGAAGAAAAACGGACTTTTTGATGAACAGGTAAAAATGGTCGGCTGATAACACGTGCTATTTCGGTCGGGTTCTATTCCAATGTGCAGAATTTTTGCCAACATTCTCACAACTCTGAAAAATTGGTTAATATGATTTGTTTTTTCCTTTCCACGTTTTTATTACTTTTCGCTTGATGTCATTATACCCGGTTCATAAATCGCTTCTTCTACCTGTGTCTGATGGAAATTCTTGTAATGGTATTTTTTATAATGCCCTAAATAGAAAAAACGGTTTTATGTAATTATTTAATCATTACAACATACTTAGAGCTTCGATAGTCAATAAACTAGGTCTTATACTCTCATACTCTCCACCTTCTGTCATGGCAGTGCTAGGAACTCTCGTGGAGTACCGCGAGTCTTGGCTATATTTAGACGATATTGACGCCAAAGAAATACTGTAATTTGTGAATTATAATGTGTCAAGTCTAAAGAGAACTGAGGTACCGAACATCATCATATTCCAGCAAGTTCTCTATAGATTTACTTTTGTTTTTGGTGGCTGGCTCGTCAAAATCCATTAAAAGTGTCATTTTCTTTATATCACAATCGAGGGGTTCAAATTCTTGGCAAAAGTCTGTGTCTGGGGCGACAGTGTTCAACGTTTCTGCTAGAAGGCTGTAAAAGAATCATTATCAACAAATATAAAAAACGACAAAGGTGTCATCAGGATAATAAAAACGAAATTGCAAAAAGTGTTTTTTCCTAGTTTTAGTTATTTATTCATATTATGCTACATACTGCAAGTCAACAGTAACAAATATACATTGGAAATAATTACATAAATAACAACAGGTTCCTCACTCAACTTTTGGATAAGATAAAGTCTTTGTGAGAAAGCGTGAAGATGTAAATTTCTATACATGAGATTCATGGATCATAAAATTTCTAAAAGCCCCAATTAAGCCTACTGACTTAAAATAAATCTGAAAATTGTACATATTATATACACAGAAGTTAAGTTTACATGTAGGAGTATAACAATCACACAGTGAAATACTTAAGATGACTTATCTCCCATTGATACTTTGGAAACCATATAAATCCCAACAATTAGACCAAAAAGCCCGATGGCACTGCCGAAAATCTCCACGATCAAGATTTTTACAAACAACGCCGCGTTTGCAGCATCAGCTAGTGCAGCTCCTGATCCAACAATCCCAACAGCAATTCCACAGAATAAATTAACTAATCCAACAGCAACTCCAGCTCCAAACATGAGGTAACCAGCCAGCCAATTTCGCCCTTTTATATCTACACTAGCTGAGGCCTTTGAATATGAGAATTCGTCTAAATATCCAGACAATACTATAGCAGTGATGAGGCCATAAATAGCAACAGCTTCACAGAAAATGACTGAGATTAAATTCTTAGTTTTGATGCGAGGAGCTTTGACGCCGCCACCGATAATACTGACTCCTGTCGTGTGAATACCAACTGCTGCTCCTACCACTGAGAGGGCTACTGATAAGCCTATGCCAATAGTGGCCCACATGTAGGGTGAGGTGTTTTCCAAGAACCAGCCAATGCTGACTCTTTCGCCTTTACCAGTCAGAACATGATACAGAGTTAAAATTGTTACCACTAATCCTGAAGTCCCAACAAACGTGTAACCCAAAATCGCTCGCATTGTGGTGAACGCCCACTGTTATCAACAAATTAATCAAAACAATAAAAATCAGAGCAAATATTTACCTGGAATTAATCCTAACTTAAAATTTTGAGCGCGTTTTTTGTGCTACACAGGTGTGACTTCTGCAGAACTCGGAATCACGAGTTCGCAAGGTAACAATTGAACTCACGTGAGTGCAATACTATTGGAATTGGTATCTGCAATGGTAAAAACAACCCATGGAATATTCGAACCAACAAGCAGACTTTTACTTACGATTTTTTCGTGATGTAATTAACCAAAAAATTGATGAATTAACCAAATAAAGACTGAATTACAGTCAGTATTGACACAACTTCCAAATTTTTACTAGTCGAATTGACAGGAACGTCAATACAAGAAGTTACAGCAAGCGGTCGATAAAGTAGGGAGTTGTAAATGGTAGAGAAACTGAGTTGACCAGTGGCGGCGCATACGTTTAACGCGGTAACTTGACCAACGGGAAAATCCGTGTTGCTGATTAGATAATGGGATTTTCCGGTAATAGTTTCCGGTAAAAAATAAATTAGGAATTGAATGACTTGCGATTTTTTATTTAAAATTGTTCAACTACTTCTTCATTTATGCGTTAAGTTAAAAATCTGTTCTTTTAACATGAAAATAAATGTTAATTAAACTACCTGTTTTGTTTATCGTTATTAAATAGTTGAGTTTAATTAGTGTTTGTCATTTCCAACCATACACAAACGATAAAAAATAAAAGACAATAATACAAACCTATGATAAATGATAGTTATTTTCACTGTTTTGTAATTTTTTAATACAGTGAAGAACAACACCGTTACAAAAAATCTCAAAAGCGACCATAAATCGAATCATTTTTTATTTAATATCTAATTGCAGCTTATCTAAAATATTTCTACGTTATATCCAAATGGAATGAGAATGCAAATTAAAATTTCGATGTTATCTGAATGACTACACTATTTTTTTGTAATTTATCTGTATATTCAGAGACATTTTGAAATCATGTATCAACCTGTAACGGACATTAACAAGGGCAGAAGTGGGGTTTCCAAAAACCGGAGCATCTCATTCATTTTGTCATTAGACAGTTTTAAACAATTATTTTATCTTTCTAAGTTCTAAAGTTGAGGCTGTTTGACAAGTTTTTCTGTATATTGTTGACTCATTGCGTATTAGTTTTATGTTTTATTTAAAAATAAATACCTTGAAGAAGTAAAACCAGTAACAGGTATACTGAATAATCTTACCTGAGCAAATGCGTCTGGTACAAGTACAACTCGTGCGCCATATTTTTCCCAACATTGTTCCGAGCAATGATATGTTTATAAATGGTCTCTTTACATGTCCTGGTATCTATCTCTTTAATCAACTGTTGTCGTTTGTCTCCTTTACAACTCCTGATCAAAGCATTTATGACCAACATAGTACCAAACTGAAGATCTAGTACATTTTTTGCTATCGTGTTCATCAAATCTGTTATTGTCAACTGTCTGATGACCTAAAAACACAGATTTAATTTCGATTTTCGGTATTTTACTAGTACCTCTTCTTTCCACCTTGCAAACTTGCCATCACGAGAACACAAAATTTTATGAATTATCGATAAAGCATACCGTGCTAGCTCCGTATTCTGATTAGTTTTTGCAGTTAGAACTAATTTATCGAAAAATTCTTGTGTTATATCAGAGATGTACAATCTTTGGAATAAGTGCACGATGGCTATAAGACAAGCTGCAGCTTCTTTGCCGTTCAGGTCATTGTTGGTAAAGATGTCTATTATTCTGTGGTGATTGTCGGTTTTTACTAAAACAATTTTTTTCTCAGTCAAATTTTTTCATTAGGAAATTAACCACCACTCACCAATTTCTTTTATAAACTCGGGGTCCACGCTCAATTCATAGAGATCCTCAAAACTCCTTTCTTTATACTCATCGGTGATATGGTCAAAAATCCGCTTAACCAAATGAGTAATCGAATAAACAAGCTTCAAGAAATATCCGTCTTTTGTATCATGAAAAGTTTCTTCAGAAATGTAAATATGCAGTGATTTACCATCGTTTTTACTCAAAAGCTTCAGTCCAAACAGTTGCGGTGTGTACGGCTGAAATAATATGCTCGTCACCTGACATGAAAAGAACGTATCTACCACACCTTTTGAAATAACTCGCATATATCTTTAATGTTTTCTTCTAGAGTTTTACTCATGTTGAGTATATGCAAATTTTTATCGTTAGAATCTAAGTTTTCGACCGAAACTTTCACTGTCGACATTTTTACACTTTTTCACATCTAACACAGAAGGGAAATGTCGTGCAATAACCTTATCTTAGTGATAACAAGTTGGAGTTGTTTGGTTTAATATTGATTATCTTTTAACCGAAAGTAAACGTGATGCAATGTTTAAACAAAGAGTTAAAACTTAAACGGAGACCTAAATTTTTCTCGTGCACCTAATTGGTAATATCGCATTCTTAATCAGTAAGGTGATTAATGTTAACTGTCGTAGAAGTAATGAAAAATTCTAGCTAACATTCTAAAATGAAAATTTAAAATCAAGGTAAACATTTTGCCCCAATGGTACACCAGCGTACGAAAACTCTTAAGCAGGTATTAAGTTTGACCTTTATTTTGAGAGAAAAAAGTACAAAAGTGAATAAGAAGTTTTTTTATCGCCTCACGGGATGAATTGGGTGCGTCATATGGCTCAAATCGGGCGGATTCTTCTCAAATTCACTGATCTCTTTCATCCCTCCTTCAACGATAGTCCACAACTCCGGATATTCTTTTTTGTATGTTTTATACCATGTAGACACCAAAGTGTACGACGAAAAATCGAAATTAATTGCTTCCAAGCACATTGTCGCGGTTACTAGTTGAAAATCGGCGATGGTAATGTTATCTAAACAACAACCAAAATAAATATTAATAAAAACATCTCGAAGTCTAATTTTACCAGCCGCTGCGTATTTTTTTCCAAGTCTCTGCAAATAATTGTTAAAGTTGTCCAAAGCGATGTGCACTTTTTTCAGGCTTAATGGAGTTCTCGCGTAATCAAAAAAGATTGGTGCCATCTAAAGAGTTAATTTAAAGTGTTGGATAGATGTCGAGGCAAGAAACTTACCACGTGCTCAGAAATGTAGCGGTAGTAAGTGGAAAGGTTGAAACAGAGTCGGTGATTGACGATAGCACGAGTTTTTAGGTCTTTCGGGTAAAGTTTGTCGTCTTTTCCGTACTTATCGGCCAAGTACTGGAGGATGGCATTGCTGGAAAAAAATGAACAAGGTATCTTTCTGACTTAACAAGTGTCTACCACATGTAGGAAGACATTTGAGCGGCAGTATGTGAGAATACGTAATTTCCCAGATGTTTACGTTTTTTATTACATTATGATAAAAATGCAATTTTTCATTTAGCCTCTTCCTACATAAGCATGCAAGGTCAGTTTAGATTCTATTAAAATATTCAAGATCACCTCTCTCCCAGATTAAATCCATCGTCAACCAGGACTGGTATTTCTTTTTGCGGATTTTTCTGAAAATGAATTTATTTAACATTCGCTGAATTGAAGATATTGTTTATTCACCTTCGCGTACTCTTCAGTCATGTGTTCACCTAAGCCAAAATCAACATTGATGAGCTTGTAATCCACGTTTAAAGCTTTCAAACATTGTCGTACAGCGAGCGATGGAGGCCCATCGGAGACAGAATAAAGGGTCAATGGCATTCTGGGGAAAATTAAATTTGGATGGTTTACTTTCCTAATTTCTAGTTCTAAATTAACACATCGAAGCGAGTTAAAGTAAAAGATTCGTGGGATAGATTTGAGTCTTTTGGTAAAGGATCTTTGTAATGCCGGAATTTAATTTGGTCTTTTTATGGGGCTGATTCTATTCTATTTACTCACTTGGTTGCGAACGATAAAGTTGATTTAAACACAGCTAAAAGTGTTGTGGTATAAATGTAAATGTAGACAAGATAGAATTGTGAAAGGAGTTCAAGGTTGATATGCTCTTGATTTGAAAAAATTATGAGTTTATGCAACTAATTATACACAGTCTGTTCAATCTAAGAATAGAAGCATTTAGCGTTCTTTTATGTACATTTTACTGGACATCTAAAGCACCAAAACGTTGCACTTGACATTCCAAATTTACATATTCAGTGAAAATTTAATCTAGAAACATTAGAATTCCTCTTGGAATTATGCTCGGCGAAATAATGTCAGCGAGTTTATGGTGTGCTTGATGAAAAGCTTTTCAATCAGTGCGTCACTACGAAAGTTTCAGCAGTAAAAGAGTTTTAATTTTTTACAATAATTAAAACTTAGGAAGTTAACAGTAGGGCCCCGATTATCCGACCGCGGTTAATCAGTGTCATGATTTCTTTGGATGATGCTTCGATTACTCGTCTAATATTTATTTCGGAATTTTCGGTGTTCTACTTCACTGGAACTGCGACAGCTAGAAGGATGTGATTTTTGCCATTATTTTTCTCCTAGTTTTGTTGCTACAAATCGAATGTTGCATAGTTTGAATCCATATAATTGAAAATAAAACGTTTGCCCTAATGTAAAATCTAATAAATTTATATTTTAAATTCACTTTCAGAATTAATTTGTCATTAATGAGTCCTTCGTAAATTCTGGTACACCTGTAAATTGTTATTCATTTTATTTAAAATTTTGGCGATTTTCGTCCCGATTGGACTTATTGTTCTGAATTCTTTATATTCATCTTGTATTTGTGAGAATAATTTTAAATTATCGAATATAACATAGATAACTGCTCATTCAATTTTGTCGACAAATCGTTGGGTCACTCTGTATATTCGGATTTATTTTAGAACCGTCGGCAATCGACTTTTAAAAAATTCATGGTTGTTAGTCATTAACTTTGATTATGGCAATAGCGACACCAAATTAATAATTTAGCGAAAAGATAACAAAATAGTAAGTTAAAATGAATATCTAGTATACCACCAAAGATTTAGGCTTCAACTTGGTCCGTGAGTTCCAGTTAAAAATGAATAATAGTTTTATAGCAGATTTTATATAAAAAGCTGTATTATTTCCATGTTCTGGTGGTTTTATTTCAATAAGCACAATACAGAAAACGTAAGATATTCTTTATTATTAACATTCCACATACAAGCAAAAAGCAGATTTTTTACAGAAATACAACAATAAATAAAAATAAAAATGATGTAATGATCTAAATCTAAAGTTCATTAGTATTTACATTAAGAGAGATGTAGATGACTTATCTTCGAAAGAAGTATGGATCGAAGTGCTCGTAGTAGTGGTAATAAGCTGAAAGAAAAAATACGTAAACAATAACAAAACGTGAGATTGAATCTATGCAACCAACAAAACAACAGTAAGATATTATTTTTGTTGCATAGATTTGTTTATCATTCCAATGTTAAATGTTAATAGCCGCCAGCCATTAGTAAAAACCCCGTTACTAATGCTTGATTACCTGTACAGTCAGTTCGTCAGTCTATGATCTCTTTGGTCGGTTAGGTCCTAAATCATTTAAAAGCGTTTTCATGAAAGCTCGGGATGGGTATATAGGTCTTTTGTGGGCATTTTTACTTCGAGTAGGTCTTTTTAATGCGGATGTCTGAAGATGGTCAATGTAAGCATGATGTTTAACGGACTCGGGATACGCAGGAGAACGATTAGGTCTTGGAAAGACCTGTGGTCCAACTTCTGGGGGTGCTAAGTATTTTAAATGATTTCCAACACCGGGATTTGGAAAAGCTCCAAACTGCGCTGTTTCTGTCTCAAAAGTTGGTTTTAATGGCTTAAATGGTGGAAAATTCGTGTTTGCTTGGTCGGAAAAAGAACCAACAAACAAATTGGGTTTTTCAAAATTTCCCAAGACTGAAGATGTATCAAATCCTCCGTTTGTGGCAGTAGGAAGAGGTCTGATTTCATCGTACTTAATCGGAGCTTGTAACTTTTGTGCTTCCGGACTTGGATTAACCTCAGGAGATTGAGGAACAGTTTGAAGAGCTTTTTTCGATTCAGAAGCGTACTCTGGTAAATTCAAGTAAGCAGGAGCTTCTTCAAAAACACCGAATGATGGAGGATCATTAACAGAATGTGCTGGTGACGAGAAATCATGATGACTATCGTCATGACTAGGAAGATGATGGCCATCTTCGGGACTAGAATGGTGATAATGATGGTCATCCGGATGAAGATGAACGTGGTGAGAAACATCACCAGCGAAGTGGTGATGATCATCACTATGATGGTGATGATCGTCGACGTGATGGTGATGATCATCAACATGATGATGATGATCATCAATGTGATGGTGATGATCATCAACATGATGGTGATGATCATCAATGTGATGGTGGTGATCAGAATGATGGTGATGATCATCAATGTGATGATCATCACCGAAAGGAGCAGGTTCTCCAGGTTTAAGGGATGTGGAAGCGGAGAAGAATTTTCCAATTATCTCTCCCCAACTAGGTCCTTTATGGTGGTCGATGGGATCTTTGTGCTCAACTGGAAGGTGTTCGGAATGTTCGTGGTCGTGCACTGGGATCTTCTTCAGTATTAAAATACCAGCATGATCGACGTCCGGTTTGTCTTAAAAGTCAAAGTCAAGTCAGCAAAATTGGCAATAATTATAAAAATAGCAACAAAATACATACACAGTCTTTCAAAAGCTGCTGCTGCGTTAAATTTGTTAGTATTAAACTTTAATATTATATTGAAATTGTTTAGATGTTTTCGTAGCAGTTTTGAGAGACTCTGTATAGTTCCTAATGTAATCTTGGTGTGTCTGCTGTACTGTCAGTCATCAAAAATGTAAAAAAGTTTTGGGAAGATTGTACTATGTGTACCTACTTATTGTGAAGTAACTGTAAAAAAACAAAACGTTTAGGATATCACATAAAATAGAATTGAATGCGCTTTATGGAAAACTAAAAGCAATCATCTTCAGTTTTATGAAGTTGATAACATGGGAATAATCGAATAGTCTGTTTGTACATTTCATATGCAGATTTATTTAAACTTTTGTGCATTTTTACTTTTAAATTTACATTTTTTAGATTGGACTACTTTGGTGCTTGTAAACAAGTTTTGTATGTAAATATTGCACCACAAATATGCATCTGCTCTAAAATTGGCTTTCACCAAACCTCTAACATTTTTAATTGATCCTAATTTTGTTTCAGCTTAATAAGTTTGAACCCGGCAAGTGCAAATAATTAATCGGTGAAAGTTGAAATCCCGCATTAATTTTTATTAAAGAAAATTTTCCATAAACAACTACTAGGAGATTGCTGCAACACGACGACCAATTATTCGTATTTTTGTCAAATTTTCGGAAGGCCAGATATTATTTAAACTACAGTTATTAAAAAATTTACATATCTTGAGTAATAATTTCACGTAAGGTGTATAAAATGTATGCCACATTGTTCCAGTGAGTGGACACATTATAAGAATTACGTTCTTATGTACACAACTGCTTTCTTCACTTAAAACTAATAAGAGTGATTATCAAAAAGAAATTCAGTTCTAGCAATACCTAATATTATTAATCGATGAATGTATTCTCTGATTTTTTTCTGTCTAGTGAAGCGAAAGTGAATATTTATGATCGTATTCGGCAGAGGCGCAAGACTTTCATTTTTAAACAAATCCTCAAATGAGAAAGGTCGAGAAAGTTTAATCTTGATGCAATGTCTTAAAATTTATATGATTGCATTTAATTTGAAAAATATGTCGCGTTGTTCCGCGTCACAACGATACGATTTCGTTCACAACAACAAAACCATTAAAACATTTAATTGAATGTAAATTTTAACTGAGTGAAATTGCACGCAAACATCAAAATTTGACGTACAATAGATGAAAACTGTTCTTAGTTATGCCATGTATATTGTTCCAGCGCATGATGGATTACACTATTTGAATAACAGAGTGTATACCTTCATGATGTGGAAGATGATGGTGATGGTAGTGATGTTCTGGCACCTCGTATTCCGGTCCAGGGGCTGAAGGCGATCCGTATTCATCTGGAGCGCTATGATGGATATGCTCGTGACTGTGCTCTGAAAAGATTCTCTTTACTTAAACTTTTCTCCAATCAAATTAACAATAATGCGGGCATTGCTTCTAAAAGAAAACACGAATTTCTTTGTAGGAAACGTCAACAATGTTATTGATTTTGAATATTACATTTTTATCGTTGCGAACTTGTGATTTCAACTGGACAAATGTCTTTCCCGTGGGACCTTCTCTAAATAAACGCACAAAAGCGTAGAATAAACGTATCCGGTTTGATTTTGGGTCTTTAGGTAAAAAATTCCGAATTCACTTTAATAATACAAAATCTCGTAAAGGAATAATAAATGCAGTAAATTGCAATTGCAAGATTCATTATCTCAAATTTGTAATTTCTACATTGTTCTCGATGTTGTGTGTTTAGTCTTTGTGCAGAAAAACGTGTGAAGGTTCTTATTAATTTCACTGGAAAATTACTCAAGTAGAGAAGCATTGTAAATTAAAGATCTAATCGTAGCAAAATAAAAACGAAAACAAAACCGACAATGTAATACGAAGAAGGTTGTAACTTCCTCGCAACAATCAGAATTCAATACCTAATTTCAACACATCACTTTAAATAATTATGATTAAATAAAATGTCAATTTCCTCGTATGCGCGTGTCGATTACTTCCTCGGTGGTTTATGTAAATCCAACCTTTGCACTAGATATAATATCAAACTTGTAATTACGCAAATCTTTTTAACGTTTTTCCGTTATTACATCACTGTTGATAACAAGTAAAACCATACCTTCCGAGTGACCATTGGGATGACTCAAGACCGCCGAAGTGGCAATATTTTTACCAAGATTCGTTATAGCTTCTCCTTTGGAACTTATTAACTTGCCCTTTGCTGATATGAGGTAACCGCTTCCTTTTATCAGCTGTCCTTTTATGGCTATTACACCTCCTTTAATGGCCTTCACCGCTTGAAGGAGAGTATTGAGGATGGACTTCTTCAAAGACCAGAAATCGAACGATTTGTGATCATACTGAAAAAAAAAAAATCAAGCGGTAAATTCAATCAACCGTTTAATTGCTATGTAGTTTGTCTTCTGTAATTATCTTCTCAGTTTCGGGATGTTTGTATTATTAATATGCACGTTCAATCAAAATCAACATTGTGATAATGTTAAGCGGGAAAATAACAATCCAACTTGGGAGTTTGCTCGTCACCTTCAGAGTTAATGTGCGAAGAGACCCAGTTTACGGTGTTGTAATTTATTTTTATAGGTATCAGCCTAATCAGACTTTAATGCGCATTTTTATGTTTGAGTAACGGCCGGAATTTTTTCCAACATTTTAAAATTAAATATCGGGGAACGCAAGGTGATGAAGCCATAAAATGGGGACGAAATGAGTTGTGTATATGACTAACTACTTAAATATTTATAACAGTTTTTACATAAAATGATTTAAAATTTCTGATCTAATGTAATTATTCCAAAACCGCAATCAATAAATTTTCAGAAAATGACTTTGGATTGTGTCAGATCTTACTGGATGAATCATTGCAGCGAATAAGTGACTTTAAATTAGATTCTGGGGACCAATGAAGCGTTTCAAATGGAAATGGCGGTTTTCCGGCCCAATATTAAAGTTGCTTTGTGCGAATTTCAATAGTGTAAAATTTGAAAAAAAAGGGTATGATTGGAGCGGGAATGGATAGAAATTTTCGAATGTTAGGATTCTATCGACGCGTTCGAAGTGTTATAGACCTCATATTTCAAAAAATTTCGTAATTCTTTTTTGAGGGATCTTTGGAGGTCAATTTTTTTGCATCTAAATATTAAATTTCCTCAGATCCTTTTCAGTGTTAATCTTCCTCTTCGTGTGTGTCTTATTTTAAGACATTCATCATTTTAGTTTTTCTTTTGTACCACTATTTCAGTCTAGCTTAAATTTATTCGTTTGGATAAAAGAACAGGTCGATCGACATGAAAGTCTGTAGTTACATCACGAAAACTTCGACTGATACGTTTATCTAGGCAAATTTATAGCCAAACGAGTAGTAGTTTGACAGTTTTCTGCCAGTTACAGTTGAAAGAGTCTGTTCTAATAGTACATATTCAGATTAACTCAAAAGTAAAAAGGAAAAGCTTGCTAGGTAATGCTGCGGGTAATTCTTAAATGATCCTATAAACTTCAGGCAACGAGTTGCGAGATAACGAAACGGCAAGTGAACTCCACAATATCCTTGCTACGATAAGCGGTCTTAAACTCCTGCATGCAATGATATCTAATCAAAATTGACTTTAAAGAACCTATTGGAACGATGACAATAGTTTTAATTCTTGGTCTTGAATTGGCTAATGGCTTTGTTTGGTCAAAGTACACATGTAAAATGAACATATTTTATTCATGGCTCTACGAGGTTTTCTTTGTGAACAAAAAGTGAATTTAATGTCGCTTCAATGACTGCTTAACTAATCATAAAATATTGTTGGATAGCAATTGTAAGTAATGAATAATAAGTAGTTAATTAAACTAGCGAACTAATGACCCCAACAAAAAAGACTACTTTAAAAATATTTAACTTGAAATTTTAAAGTCCAATACTGAGCTTAGAATTCTGTCAAATTTCAGGGATTGCCTCGGAAGAGTTCAAGACCTGGCTTTTTCTCCCAAAAATAATTATTAAGTTTCTCCTTAACCGGAGGATAAAAAGTGACCGTTAGAGTTAATCACGCATCAAAAACGAAAGTATCTTGATGAAGTTGAACTGTTATGAAATCGTTACATGAGTGCGTGTTGGATGGGTAAAATAGAAATGAAATGCTTCTGGAATTAAACAAGTGAAATAAGGGAAGTGCGCTAAAACCAGTCATAAGCGAGCAAGTTAGCACCAGTAATGGAAAAATGCCAAGAGCGATGCCTTAAAATTGTAATGGAAAACTTTCTAAAAGCGGACTTCTCTTTTAATCTAATCTTTGAACGGAAAATACGAACAGTGACATATAGTATTTGTACTTTCAGAATAAACAGTAATTACTCCCTAATTTAGTGCCTGTTATACACAAATAAAGCCGATTTGTCGGTGTGCAAATCGCATATCTAAACTAAACTTACGTCTGGATGAATTTCATGATGGTGATGGTAACCATGTTTTGAACTACTTCCACTACTGAAATGTGTAACAGCTGAAGCCGAACCCTTTGCTAACATCCCCAACTTTGACTTTATGCCATGTCCAATCGACGCTTTCAAAGTGTTAAGCACGTCTCCACCTGATCTCTTCGATCTTAAATTGTCATTAAAATAAGAGTTCAAGAACTCCAAGTGTCTTCGGTCAGAATCTGTGATGTCGTCTAATGAAATTACGTCTAATGGAGCTTTAATTGCGGCACATGTCACTCTTTGGTTTGTTAGAACTACGTAGGTGAACAGAAGAGCTACCTGAAAATAAAAAAAAAGTGTAAAATTTTTTTTCGGATAATTACACTGTCTCGTACTAATTAATCCAGACTACAGTGTGACGTATTTCGTTGAAGCATCCAGCATAAAATTGATCCCAAGAAACATCTTTTCAGGTTTATGTGTCATGTTAAGTTTTGTTTTTCTGCGTAACTTTCACCATACGGAAGAAAGATCATTGACCATGAACCCATTTGGAGCGCTCTGTACTGTTTGCATGTTAAGTTGAATGTCAATGCTAAAAACTGTACCCTTTTACTTTCTTCCAAAGATTATAATTATTGTTTGAGCTCAAATTCAGTTTCAACGGTCAAACTTTAAACTCTGCTAAAAGATGAATGGAACCTTTGGTTTAACGATCCCACATCTACTTTGACCCTCGTTTTCACATGTCAGCAAAAGGAAAAATCCAACAGTTGGCCGAAGTTTAATTCAGAAGTAGAACGTTGCGTCTTATTAGCGTATCCTCGTTTGCATGCAAAAACTTTTTAAATTAATTAACGAAAACAAGTAACTAGTTTACCGTTCTACTGTTTTGTTAAAAGAAAATACAGTGTTAAATCCCCACAAACTTCCTTATTAATATTATAAAGCTTCTATTCAAATTTCCAACTTAGATGGTATTTGTTGTATAAATAATTTGTTCGGCGATTACTATTCAGCGTCTCTGTAAAGCTGGAACAACACAGTCTGTGTTTGGATTTGGATTTAGACATTTTAGTACTTTATTGTTTCCCGTCAATCAAGGTTTTGATATTTTATTATAGCAGCGTGCTATTTCAATGAAAAAAGAACGATAAAAAAATTGATTGTGATGGCTGTAAAAAATTATATTACTCTGCAGACTTTTTCAAGCTGAATTAAATCGCCGTAAAAATATGCTTTTAAAGCCAAGACATTTTAGCTAAATTATCTAATTACAAATAACTTGGAATGAATTGAGCTGTAATTCTTTTGGCTCACTTTTTAATGATTTGAAAAGGGAGGAAAATTTATGTGAGGGAGATTTCTAGTTTTTTGATTAATTTCGTTGGTTGTTTTGACCGTTTTTAAACTTGCAAAATATTTTTAATCCGCACTTTGTGGTTCACTAAAGCGGAAAATAGACAACAGTTTTTCACACTGATTTGGTTGGATATTTAAACTTATTAGCAGTTTGTTTAAAGTAGTTCATAGTAAAATTACAATTTACAGTTATTGTTTTCTTATGAAAATGAATATATATTTTACTCGGAATTTGTGAAATACTCGATTTTGATGTTACCTACATTTTCATTTGCTCGATTATAGATGTTTCACTCATTATGAGATGCTAATAAAAAGAGTCTTTAATTTTAATTGAACTTCCGGTGAATGCACAAATAACGGAAAATTTGGACTCATTTTGCAAAAAACCGAACATTTGACGTTTATTTCTATTAATTTTTTGCTCTAATAGCATCAAAGCTCCACATTTCTTATTTTATGATATTTTGACCTGAAAGGTGATTTCTCTTTAAAGCCGGTTTTTCACATTTTTTAAAATTCTTCGAAAGAGAGTTGCGCGATTTTGAATAATTTAGTTTTCCCAACTTGGAGAAATACCACGAGAACTTACCTTCATAATGGCAAAGTCTAGGTCCAGGTCACACACACATATAAACAGACACTCGTGAAGACACCGTAAACCGTTCACTGTAAAATCCAACTCTTCACTCTCACTTCAAGCAGTTCCACTGTTGATGACCCACTTCTTATATAGATATTAAAAGATCCCCACTTTGCAAATAACATCCCTAAAATTCTTGATCATGTGTAGTATAGTTTTCATTATCCAAATATTTCAAAATTTTACAGTTTTTCGATTTTTTTTCTTATTTGGTCTAAGATCAGCATGGAAATAATAAGTACAGAGTAATCTGAATTTAATTTTATTTAAATAATAGAGGACTTGAAAGACAGTTTCAGTTTGTGGGTTTTTTGAACTAGAAAGTGCAAAAATGAAAAATTTGTCTGCGGATGCATAATGTGTAATTTACAGTAGACGTCTGTTGTTATTTGGAAGTTTTGGACAACTTGCTATTATTTAACCTAAAATAAATGACAATTTGGATAAGCTCTGCTGCAACTTCCGTTTATGGAGAAATGTTAATTTAATTATTCATTATAAAAATTTTGGAAATGTTTATTTTAAGAGAGCACAGATATTTCTTTTTTGATTAAGAACTTAAAAATTGTGCCTGCTTTGTTTTGCTTCTGTGGTCCTGTGCCACAACATTTGTTTTTATCTAGCTTGTTTTAATGTACGTTTCTCCAAACTTTCGTTTTTGCTCATTGTTCATTGTATTTTGTAGGGAGGATCCTGCTTAACCACAAAAATTTAACCATTTGTTAAGATGTTTCATGTCTTCTGGGTTCTCTTCTTCGTCTTACTTCATTTCAGTGCCAACAACTTTCAAAAAGACAGATTTTATTTAATTAATCAATATCAATAAAAAAAAATCTTGTACGCACAAAAACAGACTTCACTGATATATGAACTACCTTTTCGATGATTTACTTTCTTATTTTAGCTGTAAGGTGTTACTTTGGTTTGTTTCGAAATTACTTATTTTTTGTAGTTTCTTAAAGTGTTGACCAGTTTTAAAAAACTTTCACTAATTTGGTCTTTCTTTTACATTTACTGAAGGAAATGGTTTTGACAACATTTGAGATAATTGCCCCAGATAAAACAAATAGGAAGAACTCTTTGGGATCCCCCTTCACTTGTTTGTAGTTCAAAATATGATACAACTGAAAGTGAAATAAAAAATTATCTAAGAAAGGAACGGGGTAGAAGTGACAGCGGTTTTCTGCTCCTTAATTTTTGGCAGAAGACAATGTACCTCAGACTGGGTAGAAATTTTTGTATGGATAACACAACCAAATTAAAATTCAACATGTGCACGAATATTATGTTTTATATTTAGATTAAATTTCTCTAATCGATAGTGTATAGAAAATCTCTGATTACTGGAGCAAAGAAATAAAAACTAGGTATTCGAACTTGACATTTATTACATAAACATTCAGTGGACATTGTTGTACTTTCTTACTTTCCTTCATATTGTGCGTAATTACGCACATCTCGTTTGCGGTCTTTCTTGTTACAGATTAGTTACAAATGCATGGTGTTGTGTAACCATCACATCATCATTCATTTCGTAATTACATTAGTGTAATCTTACTATTTGAAAAATTATCGCACGTGGAAGTTGAAAACCTAAAGTGCTCTCAAAATACTATTTGGATAAAATTACAGGAAATCGATTGTTACGTCACGTTTTCTGAAAAAAAATCCTCAATTTTAACAAGAAACTTGGTTGTTGTCCGCACTTCATTAAGTGTGTTTACGAACTTGTGTGAAATTTACAGAAATTTCAAGGAAAAAGGATTCCCTTTATTTTTATTATTTTTTGTAATAAATAGTGGCTGCTGAGAATTCAACACATGGGAAATGTTTTATTGTCCTTACCCCATCATACTGTGACATTCATAATAAAACAAATAACTCGTCGCGGGTGCGGGTGAGTTGTCTGAGGCTCCAGTCATTTTTTTCTTACAACACCGAATTCAGCTTTTTTAATTAAATGTGCTTAAAAAATGTATTTGTTTTTTTTTTCTGACAATTCACTAATATTTCCTCCGTTGTTTTCTTAACGTTGTTTATAACCATTTTATAAAATATTGTTGGAGTTAGAATAGTTGGAGTTAGAAATAAAATTTTATTTTTTAATATTTTTTACAAAAATGTGAATCTTATTTATAATACAAAATAAAGATATAAAATAATTATTTTAAGTCATTATTGGTCCAGAAGTTAATGTCGGTACACATTTCACATTTTTAGTTTTTTAATATTAATTCTTGAAATTCATGTACCTACTATTTCTGAACCAGTTGTGACATTACACTTATTATTTAAAATCTATTTGAAACAATAGATAAATGGACAACCTAAGAGTATTTCTCATCAGAAGAGAACTAAAAATTAACTTTAGCAAAATTGCGTACAAAACTTTCGTTAAATCACGTTTTTTTTATATTTTTTTCTGTTTTTTGCATAAGTACAAACGCAAGAAGTCGGAACGCGAAATGGTTTGAACCCTAGCGCCCCGCCTTTAATGTAAAGTAGTCGGACATTGCTGTATAGCTGGGTGCAAGTTGTCTTGTAATTGAAAATCTTCGATTGTAAGCATTCAGTTCTGAAAAGCATAATGTGAATAAAATGAATTCATAATATAGTGTTTTTACTAAATTGTAGCACTCTATAATGAAAAAGTGACCAAAGTTAGTCAAAAATACAAACTTACGATTCACAGACTTCTATCACTAGCTTTTGTGGAAACTCCTTTATGTTAACGATGCTAGACTTGGTATTGTTCTCAAAAGTTGGATATATCGTGAGTCTTCTAGCATTGCACAAGTTACGTTCTGTCCCTAAAGAAAAACTTCTTGCATGAGGGGTTTCATCTTTAACTTCAATTACTGTCTCAACCATAGGAATTGTTTTTTTTATATATTTCTTAAACAATTTTACAATTTTGTTATTTTTCTTCGGAAGATTCGTCGTACCACAAAAGTTTTCCACGCAGAATGGCTGAGCAAAAATGAACTGCAAGTAAACAATAAAATACAGGGTGATCTTGAAATAGAGGCGAAAAAAAAAATCCATTACAGCTTATTGTAAATGAAGGAAGTTGGCAGATTTCGTTTTTCAAATTGCTGTCTTAATTTTAAGAAAAAAATAGAAGAAAAATGCTACGCCAATGATTTTACTAAGGTTACTAAAGTTACTATGCATAGGTACATTTTTAACGAACAAATGGCTTTGCGTTATTTTGTGCATATTAGTAGGTCAGAATTTTGGAATTTTTACCTTTACCTTAAAATAATTAAAAATCATCGAAAACGTATCCTACGTATTTCCGTTATTTTTTTCGCTTCTATTTCAAACTCACTCTGTATAAATTAATAAATTAGTTTTACTTACAGAAAAATAAAGAGTCAATAAAACTGTTAACACTGTGCACTTCATGGCTTTTTCGCTCGACGGAAACCGACAACTCGGAAGGAAAAACGATCAGTAATCTTGAGGACATGCTGCAGATTCTTTTTATAAGTATAACCACATTTCCTGTGAAGTTTGTTTATAATATTACTAACCATTTGGCGTCAAGTTAGTGAAATTTACAAGGAAAAGGGGATTCCCTTTATTAATATTATTTTTCACAATAAATAGAACTTTTTGCAAGTCGTCGCATATGTGCCGCGAGTTTGTGTTTCCTTATTATGGGATTAATGATATATTTTTAAACTACAGTGACATTTATCTCATTAAAAACAAATACAATAATGTGTTCTATTCTAATATTATAACATGCTTTTATGTAACGGGGAAAATTTAGACAACGCAGTTTTTTGGGTTTTCACGTTTTTACTTTGCCAGCAGAGATATAAGTGCAGGGGAAATTCCGTCACTAGATTGTTTGTAATTTTTTAGTTTAAAAATATTTTTTTGTTTATTTAATAAACCATTACTTCTTGACAGGTTCTGAAATTTTCTCAAGAAACGTTATGATCCAGGTTCTGATAGTTTAGGTTGATTTTAATTAACTTTAGAATCTATTAAACTAAGATGGCCTAAGGTCTAAGAATACAATGTACATTTTTGGATAAATCTACAATTCAGCATCTAAAAACCTGTAGCAAAATAAATAGGGAAGTTGAAAATATTGCATGTGTATTTTGGGTTGCGGTTTAATTTATCTACTCCCATCATCTACCTTTTACAATTTATTTATTTTTTAGAGGCATCTAAACCTTTTTTTTATGAATTTCTGCTCTGTTTTATTTTCTTTTTCTTGGATTCTTGGACACAATTATTGTTGGAACTTGCAATCACTTTCATGATTACATCCTCATCCTGAGATAATAAAACCACCTTATCTTTTTGTGGTTTAATATCGCAAATGGTTTATTACATGTAATAAATTAACGACATTGCTGAATATTAAGATTTATTTTTATCTTTGTTACATACAGAACCTATTAATGAAAAGACAATAAAAAACACTTGAGTCGCATAAATGCAAAACCCGACATCTGCATTCAGTCATAATTTTTCGGGAAATACAAAAAGCTTTTTCACCGCTTTTACTTTCAAATGTTAGATGATAAAATTTTGTCAGTTTGTAGTAAAAAGCTTGTAAATTACGAAGGTAAACTTTTTCAAAATGTGTCTAGAACGAATTAGTCACAATTACCGAATTTATATTGATGTGTCAAATTTCGGCCTGATGCAGATGTCGGGTTTTGCATTTAGGCGACTGACTTATTTATAACTTGAATAAAATAATTTCTATGGTTTGGTGTACACACAAACACATGTGCTCGGTATGCGAAATTTGCGATACTCCAATTTCTTATTCTTCAAATTAACAGCAACGAGCTTAATAATGTTGTGTTTCTGTACGCATTCTGTCTTAATGTCAAGAACATTTCCAGGGTAACAACTTTCTCCAGGTTGGTGTCTAAAAATTACAAAGCAATAAAAAAACGTACGAGAAAGAAATCAAGATGTACCTGCAGATTTGGTACTTCAAAACTTGAGAATAGTTTCCAACATTGGCAATATCCCTTTTAACTCCATCAATATCTTCCATCAGTCTCGGTTTCACTGATATATCTTTTGTTGTACAAAGTGGAATTGACTCTTGAGGGTTCATTCTTGTAGAAATTGCAAAATCCATGGATGGTTCAATTATCCCACCAAAATACGAATGCAAAACCGAATGTGCTTCAATGATGTGCGTTATTTCTTCACCAGGATAATTTTCTACGTGTTCACAAATGTTGTACATACAATCTTCAACTAATGCAGCCGGTTTGTGCATTCGTTTCGTCCTCTCGTTTATCCGGTGCCGCATAAATACGTTGTTATAGCGTCCATTTGAAGCTGAATACTGATAAAAAAAAGTAAATTTTTTGTTAATAAGTAAGTACCTACTACTCACTGTAATTGTGATTTGCAATATAAGCAGAACGAGGAATGCAGAATTCATGGTCACGGATTGAGCACACAAAGAGTAGTTAATAAAATTGGCGTGGGGAACCCTTTATATGAATGCGGTTTTGACCACACTTCCTTACAAACTGATAATGTATTTTGTACCACTAAGTTTAAGAATGCTAATTTTTCTATTTAATTCTTTTAAGCTAAGATTTTACGTCAGACAATCTATTTTTAGAGATGTTTGATTCATTGATGATACCCACAACAGTTATTTGTCTTTAGGTGTGTACTAATATTTTTTTAAATTTACGCGTGATGCTGATGATTCAAATTTTTGCCGGCTCTTCCCGCGGATTTTCCCTGGGAGAGGAAGTAATGAGATGAGCGGCGAGTAAGTGGAAGTGAATGTAATAATTATCGACAGTTCTTTGAACTACATTGCAATTGAAGAAAGTTCCTAGAAAGAAGGACGTATTTGATACTGATTCATCTGCTCCAATGTCGAGTTTTATCTAACAATTTTACGTAAGCGATTACTTAAATTTTGAGGATAATGGGTCGTCTTCAGTTTCACAATATTGCACCGAAACACGCAGATTCTTGTGGGCTTTTCCCAATGTGTGAAAGTTGGAGAGATGAAGCCTGTTAATAGTTTATTTTTACCGAATTTTTTTGTTTAATGGAAGTTCAATTTCGGTTTCAGTAACGGAAAAAATGGAAATTTTGTACAAAAATGGAACATGCAGCTATTAAAACAACATGCAACTAAAATTTAATGGGACTAGAAATGTTTATTACCTCGAAAGTCCAAATTTTACCCTAAACGAGTATTTCGAATATGCTAATTTACCTTTATAACTCTTTTACTTGAATTAAGTTATAAAATAAAGCGAATACAAATGCAATTTTATCGTTTTTCCGTTGTGGTTGTCATTAGCATGTGAGGAAGTCTTGGTAATGTCGCGACCGCAAACGACGTATAAAATGGAATAAATGTTAAAATTCACACTTTACATTCTCACGTTTGTGTCATCGCCATGTTCTCCAAATTATTTACCCTGTTGTTCGCTACCATTTTAATTAACAATGTGGTAAGAAAACACTTCAATCTCTCTCTTTGATCCGTCATTAATCATTTTCAGATCCCACAAGCTTTTTCTCGGCGTTTTCTTGGTCGAAAAACTAACGTAGATTGTCTTTTTAACATGTGCGAACATGGAGGAAACTACCCCGATCGCAGCGTAAAAAAAATTATTCAAAAACACCCAGATCTCCATTCGTATTTTGGAAATATAATTGAACCATCAAACTCAATGGTGATTGAAGACAGATTTGAGGCAGTGGATTACGAACCGTTTTGCAAGACTGTGGATTTAACAGTTCTTCCCAAGTTCATGGTTGATGTTCATAATAAAAAACGAGCGATTGCCAATGTTGATAGTTATCGACAAGTTGTCAAGTTTCAAACGTGCGAGTAAGAATTTTTTTAGGTGTTTTTTCCTGTTTGTAATTTCGGTTTAGTTTTAGTCAAGGGGAACAATGCTTTGCTGGAAGCTTACTGAAGCGGGAAACTAAATGTGTCCAGAAGTTTCATGTTATTAAACTTTTGACAGTTAATATGAATAATAACACTTTGGAGTATAGAGATTTTAAAGTGCCGACTACCTGCGTTTGCACTTATATTGAGGATTAAGGAAAGTATTTAGTGTGTTTTTAAAATTATTATTGGATTATTTATAATTTTTTTTTAAGATTTTTATTTTAAGTAAAAACAAACATTCAATTAATGATTGTATTTATTATTCCAATACGTTATTGTCTACAAGGATGAGGAATCAAATAAATTCCGTCATGAAGGTTCAAACTCAAAAGCTCAGATTGAAAAGCGACTTAATTACAGGCTATGAAATATAGGGAAGTTACTATTTTTGAAAAAACACAAATTTTTAAATCTTTCATCTTTCAAGACGAAGTGAAAACTAATAATTGTAAGTAAAAATTTCTCACATATTTCATTTAAATTTGTAATTTTGGTAATTCTAATGCTACAGATATAAACTTTCAGGAAGTTACTATTTTTAAGTCGTCTATCAACTTTACCAAAATGCAAAACTGTGTATTGAAAGACACAAATTTTAGATTATGCCTTTTAAGACGTAAAAATAATTTCTGACATCCTTCACAAAAATTCGCAATTTGCGTAATTTTAGTGCTACAGCTTTGACATTTCTGGAAGTTACTGTTACTGACTCGTGTACTGACTCTACCAAATTCCAAACAATTGTTGCTGGTTGATATGAAAGAAAATTCAATTTATGTTCTAAAATGACCAATTTTAACCCTAACAAAAAAAATTACACATGTGTAATACTGAAATTCAATGTAGATTGCTAAAAAATATTAAGCCAATGAAAAGTCATTTATTTTCATAGCGGCATTTAGTATATTTTTTCTAAAATCATAGTCCAACCAGTGATAAATCAACAAAACAAATTTGTATTTTCGCTGGACCTTTTGACAAAGATTTCAACGTATAATTGAACTACTTAACTAGAAACAAATCTAAGATCTAAAACGTCTATAATACTGTGTTACGAAAGTCTAACTAATTCAATTTACACATATATTTAAACAGAACTTGTGTAACTACCTAAATACGAATAATAAAAGCATGATCTACACCAAAAGATTACTGGTTGCGTTTGTAATTAAAAGTAAGTATAGCTGACCAACTTCTACTGACAAATTTATAACGTATTTACATGTTTTATTTAAATTCCAGGAATAAAAACCGATTGTCACTTAATTGGTAGATCTGGAAACTGTACACACACAACACGACGGCACTTCGAAAGAGTCAAACACAAATTTATCGTTATCTCCTAGGACCATCAATCTCTTATGAATATATTTTTGTTTGCAGTAGGAAATGTAGTCTGACGGAAAGTTTCTGCTGAATTTACATTTCTCATTCTCACTCCTGAAACCCAAACGTGAATTAAAAAATAAGTGCATCAGCCGAAAAACTTACATGCAAGTTTCAAACACGATTCCTTGCTTGTGTCCTTCCACATTGACAATAATTTTTTCTATCTTCATCGTGTTGTTCGCTTTCTGAGGGTAAATCGTATGAATTTTAGTTTCACAAAGCGCCATTTCATCGGTATTGAATCTATTATTAATAACTACAGGCCCTTCTTCTGTTTGAAAGTAGTTTTTTATAAATTGAGATCGATTTAGGATATTTTGTATTTTATCTTCTGGATATTCTGCGACATTCGTGCAGAGACCGAAAGGACAGCTTCCATGGCTGGTGCCCGGATAAATTATCGGGTTTTCGTCTGCAAAAAGATATTTCATGTTTGACTAAAAGAAATTAAAGGATCATACCCTGATAATCTAATTTTCTGTTTGTGCTTCTACTGTCAATTCGCTCATTGTATGTATGTGGAATTGAGTCATTATTAGAGTAGATATCTCGATTTCTTGTTGATCCATCACTCATGTGTGGTCTGGTCTGCGGTCGTGGAGTTGGCCGGTAATAATAGTCGGTGTGGGCGGCAATGGGAAACGTCTGAAAATGTGATAATTAAAGGTTGAAAGGTGCCGTCTGGTAGAATTTGTGTCGTTAAAAATTATTTAGAGGAAAAATTGCCTAAAGGTTTCAAACAAGTTTGTGGATTTAAATTAAAACCAAGACATTCTTTTAAATGTTTACCCATTGCGATTCAATCGAGAAAATTATCCTTTTTCGCAATCTTGCCCGAGTCAACCCCATTATTAAATAAACACTTTACAAACATTGAGTTCTGTTCTCGCAACTTTACACTTTAAACCGATTTGAGACCAATGTTATCCGCTCTGAATTCCCCATTTTTTTAGCATTAAAGTTAATGTTGCGAATTAAGATGTCGTCGACTCGTTATGCTCCATTAGAAGCAAAAATGAAGATTTACATAAAAACACACTTCTATCTTAAACGAGCGCGCATTTCTTAACCAATTGACGTCAAAGTATTTTTCTTTTTGAAGAAGCTGTGTTGGAGTAATAAAATATTTTGAACCGGTTATGATGTGCTGAAAATTTAATATAAATGTAAATTATTTCACATCACCTACAGCTGGAATAGTTGAATTGATAATTTAGTATTTAGAACTCAATTGCTTTAAAAATAAACTGGAAACGATTAGATTGAAACAGTTACAGTCTATATAATTAAAATAGATTTGTCAGAATTGGTCAGTTTAACTGTCTGACCATCTTTTTTCTGTGCTTTTAATAAAATCCAGTAAGCTTCCAAAATTTATTTAAAAAAGTTTTAGCACTGCAAGTTAAAATTTCTTAAACTGTTTCACTTTAAAGGAAAACAATAATTTTGGCAATTTTCAACGGTTCTATTCTGCTTCCTACCTTTAAATGGTCTAGCAGGAAATTCCAAGTTTAAGTAAACTGACGTAAATACTATATTGATTGCTCTTTACCCATGACGACTTTTTTGGCGAGACTGTTGCGTTGAACCTCCTGAGAGGCCGAAAATTTAAATGTTACACTTAAAATTAAAGAAATTCAAAGTTCAAATTTTACAACACGACGATACTAATAAAAAATGTTATATTATGATAATTTCGTAAATTTTTAATTAATTAGAGTAATTTATTTATAAGAACCAGTACGAGTCGGTTGTCAACGAAAAATGACTGCAAAAACAAGAATTTATCAAACTGTTAAGTTGATATCAAAGTAATTTGCTCATTAATTTATTTACAGAAAGTGGTTGTATCATTAAAAATTAAGACAAAACCGGTCAGTTTACAATGTTAACAAAACCCAAGTTCAACCTCAATATTTTATCGTGCCATATTGATCTTTAAGGTCAAATCGCAATATATTTATTTCACTATAATCTCAAACTTGCTGAAGCTTAAGACAAGTTTACTGTTAACAAGATCAGACAACATGCTATAAGGGGGATGTGATAAAAAAACAACACTCTTTGCACTTGCTTTTTTACGAGGACCCAAACCAATGACCCAGCGCATGTTAGCTGTAAAAACACAATATAAAAATACGTCCAGCATGGAGTCTACATCTCTGAAAAAGTGTACACAATTTGAGTAACTTGATTTGAACCCCTTTTTAATTAAGCCAAATTTATTAGATTTCTTTTTCACCGTAAAGAACAATTATTTTTCCAAATTCATTTTCCAGTTGAAGTGAGGTATTAAAATTCGGCATAATTAAATCAAACGACCAAGTTTGCGCAAAAAAGACAAATCGTATCTGACAGCTAAAAGCACTTTAATATGGGTTTTTAACTAAATTCGCTTCAAACGTATTATCCTTTTGATATTTTTATTAAATGGAATTGAAGTTTGCTGGTCTGACGGTAATTCTCGTGATTTTAAAAATGTATTTGATGATAATAATTTAAGGAAGTATTATGCACTTACTGGGTAAATACCGCAAATATTAAAATGTTGCAAAATTATAGGTACTGTTCAACCTTGAAAGTTATAATTTACAGAAAAGCTGTTTCAATGAAACTTGTTTTTCATATTTGTTAGTCTTTCTATTATCAGTGCCTTTAACGATCTTTGATTAGAGCAAATTATGTCTTTGCAGGTTGCATGCTGCGGCAGGTTCCTTACATGCTTCTGTTTCATTTCTTTTTATCACATGTTTGTTTATTTAATCATGTGATACCTATTTTTTTATTATTCAATGTAAACATATCGGTGCTCTTGCTTTGCAAGTTCTTAAAACTGATAATTTTACATTCAAATATATTCGTAGAAACTAAATTAATGATTTTACGATAATGAAATTTTTTGTCACATTCTTGACAAAACTGTTATAGCATTAGTTTGAAAACTAAACATTCGTATTTATGTAAATTCAATTAAATTAAGTTAGATCTTCATGTCGGGGTTCTTTGTGTTGGAAGCAATTTGTCAAAAAAAATCGTTAATTCTTAAGCCTTGAACCATTTTTTACAGCGTTAATAAGCAAAGTTATAAGGAATTTAAAAGTTTTATTGATCTGACTCATTGAAGGAAATATGTTTTTTAAAAACTAATAAGAATTTTTCTTCCAATATGCCTGCATATGCTTAAAATCTTAAAATAATAAATCATTCAATGACTTACTAAAAGAGTTTAAAGTGCAACAACCTCTTTATAAAAACAATCAACACAATTTAAAAGAAACATTTATTTTTTCATAGTCAATCTACGGATTAGAATTATTTTATGATATAAATCCAATTGATTTTAATTCTTTAAATTGAGGGACGTCCACTAAAAGTAATAGCAGGTGAAAGACACATTAGTAAACATACATAACCAGCAAGAGAAACGACGCCCCTTGAAAATCATCAAAAGAACGACGGTTTCAATCCTTAAAGGATATGAACACGTAGCTAAGGAATGAGCAACATTGGAGGAAAATTGCAGGCAATGACGAAAAAGCACTTCATTACAAAAGCAATCAAGGAAAACTAAAAACGTTCGAGAAACCACGAGAATCTAAAAAAAGTCTAGAAGATATAGAAACATAAAAAAAAAGTTATAATTTGGCAATGCTGATGAAAAATTTGTCAATAAAACTCAGCTGTTGATTTCTCTTCCGTTCAGGGAATTCCAGATCTTGATTAACAAAATTTGTAATTACATTATTACTTAACCCCGGTTGGGTACTTTCCACTCAGAAGACGACAATAGTTCTCCAGAATTGAGAAGTTTCTCTAAATTTTAATTTTTAAGATTTCAATTGAAACTTTACATGCCATAACCTCGCTCTCCTTCATTCATATTTTTAAAGGTGCCAATGGTGTACAATTTGGTTCAAATTTTGTTTTGAAATGTAATTACAACGACTAATTACATTTCATTATCATTTGATGAACTACACTCGAGTGGCCTTGTACTTGACTGTGATTAAATTTTTAGTTTACATATCCAATGTTTGTATAACTTGAAGATAGCATCTGGTAGCGATTTCCTCAGGGTCTCGTTATGCACTTATTAGTTTTGTGACAAATGGAGTGAAAGCGCTAATCTATATATCGCACTGAATTTTAAAAAAATTGTATTAAAATAAAAGCATAAGCAGCACAAATTGTTTGATGTTAAATCATACAATTCTTAAGGCACGCAACGGAATATTGTGTACTCAACTTACCGACTTGATTGGTTGTATTCTTTAAATATTAACTTAAAAATAAATTAAGTAAATTGCTTACCAAGGACAATAAAGCGACTATAACATTCGCGGTCCCATTCATTGCTATTCTCAAACTATGGTTCTCAACACCTCGCGGCACTTATATATAGGCAACTACTACCCCCAAACACCATCATTCAAGACTGAAGAATCTGATCTGCGGCCGTTGAGCGTCTGACCGACCACAACGTTTCCGCTGTACTACACCAGAACAACATTGAAATTTGTTGTATATTGACAAGGACACCAAGTTAAATAGTGATATTGTCAGAATGAGATAGCCGTACATAATTTCGTTGCATTATTTTTATTTTTCTGCTCATCGAACCGTATTAGCTGGAAAAGTGTGCAAAAAACCTAACCTGTACTAAAATGGTTTGATCAGGTTTTTTCCGGGATACCGGAAGAACAACCTGTGCACGGAAACTATTAAAAATAGATACTCTAAAAGTTGACTCTCGATGAATCATTGCTGAATAGAAAAATAGAGGTCGTCTTTTATAAATAAAATGATAAATCGTTGGATTACGTGAAAACAAAAGGTTTAATAGTCGCTCCTTACAAGCTGTTTCTTGGCGGATATCACGCAACTTGAGATCTAACTAAATTTCCTACATCCATTTAAGCTCTTCCCGTAAACCTTGCTGCGTTTTTTAGTTTTCACTGAATATACTTTTTCCACGAGAGCGAGTTTTCAACTTAACATGTTCATGTTTTTGTTATATCATGTTTAGTAGGTCAGTTTTATGTTTAGAAAATTTAAATAAAAGTGAACATGAGAGGTGGATTTGGAAAAACCATTGCGTTTACGTGCGCACAGATTATATTGTTACAATTACAAGATATTTTTGCAAGAACCGGATTAGTTGGGATTCATTTGGGAAATGTTTTAACTAAGCTTGAGAATAAGATTGAGGTAGTTTTCCCAAATTGCACCAGAAACGTGTTTTGTCTCAAGTATAAGCAAAAAAAACTGGTTATTATTAAATGTAAATTTTTCAGGCTTTAAAAGCACAGTTCTGCGCTACATTCATTTCTTGATGTAATAAGATGAACGGTAAACTGGATTTCATATCGTGGTAACGTCACTAGCTGAAATAATTTTTATGTTCGATTGCAAATACTGAACTCTTTATGGCAGACTTTTGTAGCCATAAACTGACATTTTATGGTAGTATAATGTTTACTACCATAAAATTAACTAATAATTAGTTGCTTTTGTTAAAAAAAAAGTTCGAATATAAACTCTATGGATTCGGCCGTAAAGCAATCTATCAATTACTTATTATTAGCGACTTTGTCATAAAAAAATTGAATGTTCCTATTAATTCATTCAAAACTAAGAAGCAGAGTATTAAAAAATATAAACAAATTCCGATTTTTTTATTTCTTTATCGGTCTGCACAATTATTGACTTTTTCATTTTTAGAAACTTTCACATTCATGTTTCAATGTCACATTGATATTTATCTCGCACGCATTTTAAAAATAAAAATAGTGGTTCAGTTTTTTATGCCTTTGAATTTTCATTTCACATGTGTGAACGCTAATGTACAATTTTGAGGTTTTATTAGATTAAGCATTCGGAATGGTTTCAAGAATTTTGAAACAAATTAACAGAATAAATGATTTTGAAAAATAACTGGTTTTATCACAATTATAAATAATGTAATTGCACAATGCTTGCTACCACACCATTTGCATTTTAATAAATGAAAGTGTTTATATTTTGTGTGAAAAACAATAACTGTGGTGGATAAAAATAAGTATCTTGCAAAATATAACTAAAATTATTTTAGAAGCTCTTGGTGTTTTTAAGCCCACTGAAATGTTTAAAATAACCTCTAGATCTTCTTGGAGATTTAATAAGATAAGACACACCTCTGACGCACTAAAATACCTCAAAAATTGCCTAATTTTAAAAACAATGAACTGAATTGACGTTAGCTGATTTTCTTCTCATGTAAAAAACTATGTGATCCAAACACGGCAGTAACGGAAATTTAATTTATTTTAATGCGTAGAATATTAATAAAAATAATAAATTACCATGCGATATGAAAATTATGGAAATTTTAGTTGCTAATTATTCTCTTGTAATTAATACAAAGACATACATAAATGTGTGGTTTGTGGTTTGTAAATTATGCAAATTTAAAAGTTCTCAAAGAAATATCGGAGATGTTATCTATTGTAATGTTTCTTAATCTCAACTCTACACTCATAATGTGGAATAAATGACGGTAAATGCATCTAATATTTAGTTCTTGCTAAACGCTCAGTCAACATTTTGATGGGGTTTTATTTTTCGTATTAGACTAGGTTGGAAACCGTAAGAAACTTGAGCATTAGGTACGGTCGTTTTGCTGTTGATATAATTATCGTAAATGTGGTGACTGCTATAAATAGCAAATTAATTTACGGAAACAAATTTACATATTATATTATATATTATATACTCGCATGGATAGAAAACTGCGTAATAATTTTTATCTTGGTTATTACAAGTGTATGTAGGTGGAATAACAGGTACAATTATGCCGTTTAATTACCTTATTGTTCTGGGAAAATTTTAAGTTTATTGTAGTTATTTAATCTGAATTTCAGTCAGTTCAATAGTAAAACTTATTCAATTCATTATTACTCATTATTTGTTATCGCTCAACATTTAGAGAGGCGAGAAAATAGGGACTTTAAGTTTGAACTCTTAAACAACTCTTGAAAATGACTCTTTAAACGTTAAACGGTTTGCAGGAACTCTAATAATAGGAAATTGCAACTTACAGTATGTATTGCATAAAACTAAAATATCTACGTTAATGACAATAAAATCTTGTAAATTCAGGAATGGTATTCTCCAAAAGTTGGAATTTTTTGTTTCGTCTTGAAACTCTTTGAAAAAGGGTTTTGAACTAGTTATAGTCTATCAATACAGTACAACAGTAACTTTACATACAATTTAATTTAAAATTAAATTTAATCACAAGTGCTGCAAACGATTTAATCAGCCGTAAGAGGTTGTTTAATGTTAGCAAAGGAGATTATTGCATAGCAAACTTGCGGATTTCGATGCAAACTCTAAATATTGACTTATACTCATTTTCTTTGTATCTCAATAAATTTCAAAAATAAACATTTGCTTTACTGCTTACTCAAATCCAAGCTGATTAAAAATGTGCTATGTGCATTATAAAATTTATTTGAGCGTTTCCAATCTATTGGATTTAGTTTTATATCGATTTTCTAAAATAACGAGGATATTTTATAACAGTTTAAGTTGTGTTTTTGCTTTGACGATCTAGCAATAAGAAATGAAAGGAAATGATTTTTTCCTTTTAATTGGAACTTCAGACATGTTAAGTCGACGAAAAATACTAAAGAAATAACAGAAAAAAGAAACGGACTTTGGCCAACATTTCATAGAATTGTTCCTAAAACACATAAAATAATAATAACATTTCAATAAAAATGAGTGTAATTTTTTTATTTAATTTTTATGGTGTCGAAGAAGTGAAGTTAGATTCTTTGTTAGTTCTGAGAAGCATTTCCGTTCCAGGATTTTATTTACCGTTTCAGAAGAGTCGCAAATGTTGAATTTGAAAATGTCAAACCCTCGAATGTTGTTCGTGGGTGTCATTACTTTGTGGCCTATGCAACACATTTTACAGAAAAGAGTTAATAGTTGTGTTGTTGCCGACTGTAATTTTGACACACTTTTTTTCTCCTTACTTTAATTTGGGCTTGCTTTGTTTTTTTTCTGAAAATGTTCTTGGAAATGTTAATGGAAAATTCCTAGGAATAGTTTTTCTACTTTTTCGCGGAACCAGTATAGCATGGCAATTATGTAGTTGGAAAAAACTGTTTTAGATTTTCCAACATTCAAATCCCTGCCCAATGAAAATTCAGAAACA
The DNA here is from genome assembly GCA_029298725.1 of Gnatocerus cornutus. Taxonomy (NCBI): domain Eukaryota; kingdom Metazoa; phylum Arthropoda; class Insecta; order Coleoptera; family Tenebrionidae; genus Gnatocerus; species Gnatocerus cornutus. Next base: position 7,075,712 of record CM055514.1, read on the forward strand.
GGTAATGATGAAAACAAATAAATAACATCTGGATATAGAAAAGCAGTACATAATGAAAAACTTTGAAAAGCCTCCTAGGGAGAGAAAAATTTAATTTAGAATCAACGTACAGAATTTAATTACAAGAAAAGTCGATGTGTAGATTATCAGAATGAAAACAAATCTATTATTTCATATAAATATTTCAATTTTATTATTAGATATGTGGTTTAACACCAGGGCGTCATGAATAAGGCTACGATGTTGACAGAATATTATGTGTGCTTAATATCGCTTGGTATTTATCTATTTATTGGTACAATTCTTCTATTAAAATTTTTATATAGCAAACCGGATATATCGCACCAATTAAGTTTTTATCAGTTGAGCTAACCTAGTTTATTTGCTTACCTAGGAGACTACAAAGTCAGGTAGAATAAAATATTCTTCTCACAATTTTTCAAGTAAACATCAAAATTGTTGTTCCGAGGTCCACAATGACAAAACAAATTAAGAAATTTATTGTCTGAACATTTTTAATTAACATTCTTAATTAAATTATATCCATTCTTTCCAGAAATGAAAGATGAACAGAAATGCTAAGCTTACCAAATCAGATTTTAAAAGGAACTGAAATCTTTTAAACAAAATTGTTGAATATGTAATGTTGGGAATGTGGGAAACAAGCCATTGTGCCCCAACCAAACCAAAGCTTTCAACACATCTTTCACAGTGAAATCGAAAGTAACCACTAATACCACCCAACGGTAATCCCCAAAAGATTTGTTTATCTCTCCTGACTTTCACGAACATCAGTATGCGCCTAATTGCTTCAACAGTAAGATATGTAAATTTCTACATAATAAAACATATACCTATAAACATAGAAACAAAACTAGTTTTCATTAGTGTGAGTTGTTCACTTGTCAAGTAAGGTGCTACGTTCAGTGCCGACATTTCTTTTTGATTTGGAGAAATTAATAAAACGTGATGGAGTTTAATATTAGTGATAATATAATCCCAGAAATAGTGTGCTACTTTTGGTAATCCACCGATTTTATTTATTAGTGTTTGGTGTTGCGATAACAATTTTACATGGACTTATTTTATACATTTATATAGCTATGAATCAAATTGTGTCGATATTTCGCTTTGATTCGGCATTTCATGAGCATTTACAACCAACAGCCAGAAGCCTTTGCAAACTAGTGCATGTAACTGTTAATACGTCTTCGGCGAATTATTGTAGAAGACGATGTTGAATTTTTCCTGCTGTCTGTTTACTTCAGTTTTGCTTGCTGTAACGGTGAGTTCTCTTCTTTGTTTTGATTTATATTATTATTCTGGGAATTTATTTTTAACCTTTAGATACATGGTAATTAAACCTGTTGTTCAAGTTCATATTTAATTGCTTTTATATTCCAACTAAAGTGCATGGTATAATTGTTGCACGGTGTTTTATAAACCGACCTGTGTGAATCATAGCACGATAAATTAAGTGATTTCTAACAATGCTTGCTTATAATTAGCTCCAAGTTCTTATAAATTTTTGTTTGCTTAGTTTTTTTCGAAGATGTGCTGTTTCAGTTCTGTTTGTTGAGCATGGTCAGGTCAAGTTCACCATTTTTCAAAATTCACAAAATTTTATTTAAAAAACAAACATTCGTGTAAGTTCAATTATGTGGGCATTCACTACATATGTGTATTATTTGAATATCTCAACGTCATTCATTTTTATGTTAATACTTGCGGCTTGCATTTCAACATTCCGACATTTTTGTGGGGTGAACTGTCATAAGTCAGTCACAAGAGAAATAACAAATTTCACAATTGCAGTGTAAAATTGAGATAAAAGTTCAATTAAATCAAAAATACATATACATATACAATATATTCCTGGAAAAATGCGAACAAAAACGCGCAATAAAAAAAGTTTTCTAAATAGTTCTGTAACGATGTTTTGGAGGAAATATGTGCCAGGTAAAGGGTAAATGGAAGATAGGAAAAAAGTGAAATTAAAACAGTTACATTGAATTAAATTGCCAGAAAACAGTTACTTTTGGGGAATTCTGAAAAAGTTATGGGAATTCCATGGCAGTTTTAGAAAGGAGAAGACCCAGATTAAAAATCGGCTGAAAAGAGAAACTGATAAAGGATGAGGAGACTTGTGGAGTAAGATAAGGAATAAATAATTCAAACGCCACGGGCCTTCTAGGCCTAAAGTGTTGTTAAATGTAGTTCGGACCGAAAGTTTCTGCAAAGTAAGATAATCCACTCGCTTATGACATGAAGTTTGGTAACAATCAATACTAACAATAGGAATCACTGCAAATTTATTACATTTTGTCTCATCGTTCTAAAATTGCTTGAGTTTTTCGATAAAGTTCTTATTTAAAAAGTGTTCAACATTCAATAAACTAGACCTAGTTTTCTTAAGGAGTAAAGACTATCGATCGCTTCTATTCATGTGAAACGTTATTAAGTGACATATTAAATTATTCCGAAAACTTTGGTGATTCAAATAAATGTCTTAAAAAAGATTTTACAGACAGGAAATTTTATTGTCCCGCAACTCAAACAAGAATTCAAAGTAACGCTGTCTTAATCGAAATTGAAACATCAATATTTACTTAACATTTTCGCAGGAAAAAAGGGTAAAAAATGTTCTATACTTACTACCTCGCAGTTTGTTTCTCTCGTACATTTGCAAATTGAAGGTTGGATTATACACCTGGGGAATATGTTTTTGGGGTAATCTTTTTATTTATTTATTATTCTGATAAGCATATTATGCAGACGGGTATGATAATGATACGATAAATCAAGGATTAGATCTTGTAATATTATTAGTAGTATCGGAATTATGCAAGCTGTACTCGGAAGAGTTTAGAAAAAAAAGAGTTTAGCTGGGTATTCATGAGTGGGGGTTAATATGATCATGTGCTATAGAAATCTGAAACGTGCTGATTTTACTAATTCGTTCATTTTTTGTTCCAAAATTTTGAATGGATTGGAGTAGGACATCTAAAAACATTTCTAATTACTGTATTCTGCATAATCGTAAATCATTTACGACGATGGCGACGTGATTATGCTGTTCAAGGAAGAAATGCAGTTAAAAAAAACTGATACTACTTATAGAGACCATATTTTCTTGATATCAGTAATTGAATACAAAACCTATGACTTGTAGAGAACTAAATATTTTTGTCTAACTTAAATAGGCGAATGAAACATGAACAATCATTTCAAAGCATAGCAAAAAGTTTGTAGTCATCTTCTATTTTTACATTTTATTTAATTGCTTTGCCACAGACAACAAAAAACGCTTTGCATAATGCATTTCTCGAATCTTCAAAGACTAAAAGCATGTTGTTAGGTAAACTACCCGTCTGTGGAAGCTCGACCTCAGCTGGTATCACCAATTGACGAAGCCCTTAGTAAACTAACTGAAGCATTCAACGACACCGCAGTTAGTTTTATTAAACATCTGACACCAAACACTTCAAGGAATGAAAATAACAAGACGAAAACAAGGATTTTATTCCGAGGTATGCGTACAAAAAAGAAACCTTGCAAGAGATGAGATAATCGTAAAAGAATAATGTTAATTTTATGTACCAACGTTTTTCAAAAAATTGGAACCTTGCATCAGTGAAACTGCGCACTACTCTTACACGATTCTTTTCTTTGTTTTAGGCGATTTGCTTGGTGATTTCAGCGACCAAGACATCATTTTCCCCGATAGTTATCAAGTGATTTTTGATAACATCCCTAAAATCAACAGTGCCCCGAAATGCTCTAAAGGGAAAACGTTCTGTGAAACCTACGACTCCTATCCTTACCAACAAATTAAATCAGCTCTTCACCGCAATAGAATCAGTACCGATCTCTTCGGAACAGATGAAATTGTTGAAGATCGTTACAGCATAACCAACAGAAACGGTGATTTCGAAGCTTTTATTTGTTCGAGTATTTCGAAAACCGTTTTTCCTCGTGTCGGAAAAAACAAAAATAACAAATGGAAATACATCATAAACCAAAATGAAAAAGATGGACTCGAACAAGGAGTTAGAGTCGAAACGTGTCGAAAGTAAAAAAAATAATCCCACATTTCACTTTAATTAAAAATTGTTGTTTACAGCGAAGGCTCATCGTGCGATTTAATTGGAGACAGATTTAACGGCTACATAACGAGTTGTAAGCAAAAGTACATGTTGCGGAGGATGATGTCTTTGTCTGAAAACGGTGATCCTGTTCCGGACACTTTCCAGCTGCCGTCAGCTTGTTGTTGCTCGTACAAGAAGGATCTTAGTTTTTTGGCCAGATTTGGAACGGAGGAAATTTCCGCTAGGAACAAAGCGAGAATCAAGTCTGCGTCGCCCTAGTTACTATTATAATCATGTGAAACATGGAAATGGGAAACTGCGAATAATTTATTTTTTACCAATTAGAGTGTACATGTAGGAAATAAACGTCTGCATAAACTGGCAGTCATAACTGTTTAATATTTAAATTGTTGCTGTCATTCACTTAGGGCCGATTGCAGAAACGCTGATTAAACAATGGACTATAAAATCCTGGATTAAATTTAGTCCTGAACTATATTTTGATCCTATTGCAGAAACGTGGTTTATAGATGGGATTACGTAATCCAAGATGAAACGTTTTTGATTGAGAACGAACCACATTTTTGACATGTAACTTCACGGATTAATCCAAATAATGGGTACTGCAGAATAGAAAATAAAAAATTACCCACATTCAAAATTATTTCTTATGTAAGTATTGTATTGCTGGTTATACCTAAAATGTCGTTTTAACTGGATATGTACCAACTGTGACACTACTGTAAGTAGAAGATTTATCTTGCTTGGAGATTTCTGCAAGACTAAGGGGTTATGGGGGTTACTAAGAACTACTGAATTATTGTAAAAATAGCGATATTCCTAACATTTCTCCTAACATGACTTTCAAATCATAGAAATTAGTTTTTATTTGTAAAATTATTCATAATTAACTGTCTCAAAGTTAAAACCTGTTCATTATTTTAGAATAAGGTTATTCTCGAGTTTACCATTTTAAAAGGCTTTGAATTGAGATGTTCAAAATACTAAATTGCACTTTCTTACTTTTATTATAAAAATCACAATTTTTAGAGAGTTTTTCTATATATCAAGCGCTATAAAAACTAATTAAAACGGTTAGGAAATAACAAAGTTACGATAAAAGGAAAAAGTTAGAAAGATATTTCTTCGAATGCAATTAGTTATGAATTGTAGAATGTCGTATTAAAATTGTATCCAGACTATTACAGAGAATTTATGCCTAGAATTTGACTTAATTAGTTAGTTTTTCGATTTTTTACTTTGTAAAGGTTTTCCAGTGTAGGGTTTTGTATAATACGTTTATCAAAACTTTGGTCAAAAAGTCGTCTAGAGATTTTTTCTCTTTCAAAAGCTATTAAAACGAACGAAATCGGTTAAAAAATAACGAAGTTACTGAATTACGATAATGAATGAGGCAGGTATGTACGTATAAATTTTTGATTTTTAAACAAAATGCTTAAATTTGATGATTTGAATTCGAAATGAACATTCTTTTGGTTAGTTGTTTTCACCCTACATTTTTGCTTAGATTCAAAAAATTGTAAAACATGAACCCACATCTACTTGATTTGGGTGAGCTAGCTCATAAGCTGTTGTGGTTCACCTATGTCTGATTCCGGAAAACACAATAAAAAATCATGTTTAGTTGAACATCCAGAGCTATGATAAAAAAGTGCCTGTCACCTTTTCCATTAATAAAGATTGTTTTGCCATTTTTTCAACATCCACAAGTCGCAAAACCACATAACCTCAAAGATTTTACTTCGAACTGTCAATTTAGTTCGTCCTATAATCCATCAAACTTGTGGGATTATGTTTAGTCTCAGACTATATCGTTTAATCCAAGATTAAGTCGTTTGTGCAATTCATATTTCGTTTAGGCCCGATTGCAGAAACGAGGATTAAATTTTTAGTTCAAGACTAAAGCTTTAATCTACGATTATACGTCAAATTCGATTGCAGAATAATATTTTTTGTTTGGGGCTAAATGTAGTCCGTGACAAAAAATTTAGTTCTGAACTGTAGCAAGGACTAAACGAAATATGGATTGCACAAACGACTTAATCTGGGATTAAACGATATATTCTGAGACTAAACAAAATCTCACAGGTTTGATGGATTATAGGACGAACTAAATTGACAGTTCTAAAGAAAATCTTTTAGGTTATGTGGTTTTGCAACTTGTGCAAGTTGAAAATAATGGCAAAACAATCTTAATTAATGAAAAAGGCGACAGGCACTTTCTTATTATTGCTCTGGACTAAACATGATTTTTGGATGTGCGCGTATTATGCATTTTCAGAAATCAGACATAATTGGGCTACAAGAGCTTATGAGCTAGGTTGCCAAAATCACGTACTTATATGTGGGGTCATATTTGCTTATTTTTTGAAAACAAGCACAAATATTGTGTAAAAACCACTGACCAAGAGGTTGTTCTTTTTGATTTCAAATCAGTTTAAGTATTTAGGGGTTGTTTAAAAATCAAAATTCATTCATCAACTTTGTTATTTTTTAACCGATTTCGTTCGTTTTAATAGCGTTAAATAGAGAAAAAATCTCTAGACCACTTTTTGATCAAAGTTTTGATAAATAAATTTATTGGATCAATTCTTGGTGTTGACAAAAATTATCCAAAATACAATTTATTCTCAAATACCAAATGCTGACGCGCGTTTCGATAGCAATGGTCCCATCATCAGATGATTCAAAACGCGCGTCAGCATTTTTTGACGAAATTTGGTGTTTGGGAATAAATTATATTTTTGATAAAGTTTTGATAGATAGTGGGAGTGTTCCTATACAAGATCTTACACTGGATTCTAGACATAAGTCGGATGTCCCAAGCAAAAACACAGTATCTGCTTTTAAAAAAAAAATAATAGAGCTAGAATTAATTTATTTAAAACGCTTTCAGAAATGATTTGAACTGTACTTTTGTTATTTATCTGAAAATTTTTAAATGACAAAAATATAAATGACAAGTGTAATGTTAAAATCATTTGTAAAGACATTTTAAATAGGTCATTTCTAGAACCAGTATTTTTTTTAGAGCAGATATTGTATTTTTGCTTGGGACAGCCGAAATATTTTGTAATAGTCAGGATAATATTTTAATACGACATACTACAATTGCAATTAGAGCTTTGTTTCTAATTTTTCTTTTATCGTAACTTTGTTATTTCCTCACCGATTTAATTAAGTTTTTATACCTTTTGATATAGAGAAAAACTCTCAAAAATGGTGCTTTCCATAATAGAAGTAAGAGAGTAGTACAATTTAGTATTTGGAATATCTCAATTCAAAAAAAAAGAGCCGTTTAAAATGATAAACCTAATTGTAAAATATAGTACAGGGTGTAATTTTGAGATAATAAATTATGTATAATTTTGCAAATAAAAACTCATTTCTGTGATTTAAAAGTCTTGTTAAGAAATGTTAGGAATTTCGATATTTTTCCAATAATTGAAAAATTCGGTAGTTCTCAGTAGCCCCCATAACCCCGTGCTATCTCCAAGCAAGATAAATCTTCTACTTAACAGCAGTGTCACAGTTGGTAGATCAGTTAAAACGACATTTTAAAACTTGCATTGCAATATTTACATAAGAAATAATTTTAAATTTAGATGAATTTTTATTATTATTTGCAAGTTTTGGATCCATCCGTGAAATACATGTCAAAATTGTGGTTCGTTCACAATCAACAACGTTTTATCCGGGATTACATAATCTCATCTATAAACCACGTTTTTGCAATTGGATCAAAATATAGTTTAGGACTAAATTTAATCCAAGATTTTATAGTCCGTTGTTTAATCAGCGTTTCTGCAATCGGCCCTTAGTCCTTGCTATAGTTCAGAACTAAATTTTAGTCACGGACTAACATTTAACCCCAAACAAAAAATATTATTCTGCAATCGAATTTGACTTATAATCGTAGATTAAAGCTTTAGTCTTGAACTAAAAATTTAATCCGCGTTTCTGCAATCGGGCCTTAATAAATTATAATAGTTACAGCATAATTCTAGTTTACATGTAATTTCATTTAGTGTGTAAATTAATTGAGAACATTAATTATAACTATCTTGTAAACAAAAAAAATAAAATCGGAATTTTTGAAGATGGTCATTTAGACAAACTTTCTCCAAGCATTTTATCATGTTCATGATTTGAGGTATAGCTATTATCATAAACTGATTACAAAACATTAAAGATAAAAAAAAATTATTTTTATTCAACGATTACAATTACCAAAATTTATAAAATACACCCTGCATCAATGGAGTAAAGTTTCGTAAAATAGTATGGTGGAAAATCACAATGATGTAAGTTATTTCTCACAGTTTCATAAAATTTGTTTAGATCCTTCTCAAGATGATAAACATCTGCATAAGCGTAATTCAAGCAATACGGGGTGCTACCTTCCGACCAGACTGTTTGATCACATAAGCTTTCATGCCCAGAAATGGTCTTTTTTAACCCATCCGAGATCTTGCAATCAAAAGGATTACCATATAACACCAGTTCCTTTTTTTCTAAAGACACTGTCGAACAATTTAAATCTGTTAATTTATTGTACGCCAAAGAAATTGCTAACTTTTGAATTCCAGGACTTGTCAGTTTTTCCAAAATATAAGAATCCCTGATACTGTTGTTACTTAAGTCCAAATACTTTAAACTTTTTAGGTTCAGAATTGGTTCGTTTTTAATTAATTTTATAGCGTTGGAGGAAACATCAAGAAATTCTAATTTGTCCATGTCAATTTCTGGTAAACTCGTAAGTTTGTTGTGACTGAGTGTTAATTGTTTTAAGTTCATGTACTGAAACACTTCGGCCTAAATAAATCTCAGCTTGTTATTATCAAGATGTAAAAATTGCAGACTTGAGGGAAAACTTCCAGGAGCGATATGGGCCAAGTTGTTGTTTCTAATGCTGATAATTTTTGTCCTATTGTCGTAAGTATTGAAAACATCCCCATCGATCGCTTCAATCAAATTATCAGATAGATCCACTTCTTCGACTTTAATGTATGCTAGACTCCGAGGCAGAACATTCTTAATTTTATTGTTAATCAAGTGTAACTTCTTCAGACTCATGTGCGGGAACTGAGATGGTTCGATGCTTTCTATTGTATTTCCGTAAAGTGTGATGTCTTTCAGACGACTGTTGGAAATAGTGCAATAACCTTCAATAGCAACAAGTTTGTTTAAAACTCCAACGATCACTAATGTTGACAATTTTACGTTATTTGATAAATGCAACAATAGATAATTTAAATTCAAAGAGTTTGATTTCATTGCAGCATGATCTGATCCAACGATTACGTTTGTTAAGCGATATATTTCCGGATAATTTTTCAAATCTTCGATGGTGTCACATATTGTCACATACGACTGTTTACAATCACTCACGATCACATCAAATAAACTCGCAGTAATAATAAACACTAAAAGGATGGTCTTCGACATTGTTAAGCGTGTGCAGAATTTTCTTGTACTGAGCTTTCTTCGTACAATGAAAACTGGTTTTTTATTTCCGATGCTGTCATGGGTCCAAAACTAGCCCGACAACCAGTTGTAGATTTTAAATTACATTAATTTTAATACATTATATTAGCAATACAAGAATTGTGAATTATTGTGTTAGAAGTAATATTAATTTTAATTATATGCAGGGTGTTTGTAGATTTCTGAATTACATATTAAATTTTTTCTATTTCGCGTTCATAATGAAGATATTTCGATACGCGTTTGAGGGTATTTCGGTATCGTAATGGACCAATCCCGTGCCAATATTTCCAGGAGCATTTATTTTTCTTAGGTTTGCAGCAGACAAACCGTCAACCTGCCGTCAACGTTGACAATTTAGATTTTGGTTTTGATAAACCATGATAAATCGATCAATACACTATTATTTCTTTTTGTACTTGGCTTAATAATTCATCGGAAAAAAACTCTTTGGATGCAAGAGAACCATCATGATCATGATCAAAATCTTCCCTCTCTTGGCTCCCTTGCGCTCCGGTAACCTCAAAACGTCACACCTGTCAAACTGACTGAAATTGGATTTGGCTACTTCGAATTTTTTTCCCGAACATTTTGCAAATGCCAACTACCCTAAAATTAATATTAATAAATATTTATATAATATTTATATAATAATTAATAAAAAATAGCGTATGATACTTGTTCATAATGCATTTTGCCGCACTTACTACTTTATGACACTCCTCGCTGCGCTCGTCGTGCCTTAAAAACGTGCGTGCGGCAAAATGTTCATTATGAAACGCGTTTCATAATATACTATTTGACAATTAGGTTTCGATATTTTGTCACGTGTATGATAAAGTTTCAAAAAATCTTGCTTTATTTAAATTATTATTATTCAATAAATTTACTGGTTGTAAATGAGGCCAAACTAGTATTTCAGAAACCTCTTAGAGTTCTTGATATATAACCTTTGATTGCAGAGAGCTCGCTTATAACTTCCACGATAATTTGAGTTGATAGTTTCTTGCAAACTGATAGGTAAATCGAATAACAGGAAGTTTAGATTTACAGAACTTGAATTAATTTGGCCGGCATCTTATCCAAGAATTTTGCTTCTAAAGCCTTCGATAGTGATATCATGGTTAATAAAAATGTAGCAACTTCTTCTAGTCTTAATAACTATCAGGTTATAGATTCAGAGGCATCTCGTCACTTGTAAAAGTTTAAAAAGCTCACGAAGTTTAAGAAAACGATGTTCGTCGTTGAAAAATTAAATGGACCAGAAAATTGGTAAGTGGAAATGGCATATGGGCTTAGTTTTAAGATAACTGCCTTCAGAAGATAAAATCGATGCCAAGTAAAAAATAGTACGTTGTTCAATATTGGAAAATTAAATTAAAAAAAGATGGTTTATTTGTTTACATTTCTATGCATTAGGTAATCACTAATCACATAAAAAATTCTCTAAACTACACACATACATCACTCAATTCCGGCAATTTTTAAATCAGATTATATAATTAAAGCTTTTAAATATTTCAAAATAACTAATGTATTTGTAACATTTTTTAAAACAAATCCACACATTTTGTGCTAACACAAGTATTAACACTGCCCTAGAATCCTGCAACTTCACAGTTCTTACAAACGTTCAATTTCATCGTACAAAGTACACTTCACTGGAACAGAAAACAAAAATCAAACAAAATAATTAAAAAATCGCGCAGATGACAAACAGATTTAAACTTTCTTTTATGATTTTATGAATACTTACTACTTCACATGAATGAAACTCGGTCAATTTTCTTCGTCACCGTCAAACGAATTCTAAGCCATTCTCAAGTATAAAACCCAGAAAACCGTGAAAAATTATATTCTTCTTTATAAGAGCAGCCGCACGCAGATGGAAATCTGTACCTATCCACGTACGGTCTCCCATTTTCATCAGCAGTCAAAAGTAACCTCTCCACAAACTTCTGTTTACACGTAGTCCGAAAATTTTTTACTTTGTCATAAAAACTGCACTTAGATTTCTTCCTAAAACACATTTTACAGTCTCAAAATTTAATTAACTTCATTCGTAACTTACACACATACTTCTATTGATACTCCTTGTCGATAACTATCTAAATTGTAGATAAACTTAATTTCGTTCTTCACATTGTAGGCAACTTTAGGATACACAATTGTTTTTACAGAAGGACATATATAAAACTCGTTTTTTTCCTCAATTCTTGTTTTGAGCCTTTCTTCATTTTCGTGTAAATTTTGGAAGTATTGAAAATATCTTGTTGCGTAAAAAGGACTTTGCAGAATATTATAAAATAAGTGCGAAGGATAGTTCGGGGGGTTCTCACAGAAAGTTTTGTTTTCACATTTGGGGATCTTTGAAATAAAATCGTCGTCTCTGAGTTCGGCCGAAGTTGGAAAAACTAAATCTGAAAAAGAAATAACTGTAAAAATTGATTAAACTTTAAAGAAATAACAGCAAAAATAAAGTTGTTTTGCAGGTTGGTAACTAAAATATTAATTGCTGCTACTTAGTCAGGTCATTAGTGATGACAGGTAGCTAAGTGGGCTCACCTCATTCCAAACTTTAGATTTCTAAACTGAGCAACAGCAACAGTTAGATGACCAACAATTCAAGTGAAAACAGAAAGCTTATCAACTTATCATTATTATAAGTTACATGGATTGTTACATTTACAGCGTTTTATCCTCCAACTTACGCTTTTCAACTGGCAACCGAGCGATGTACTGTTAACGAAGTCTACAACTAATTACCAATTAAATTCCAAACTTACCTCCACTTGGAAACCCCATAACAGACAATCTATAAACGCTCAATTGCAAAAAAACGATAAAGAATAATACAACGGAAAGAAACATGCACATTTCTTCTAAATCGAACTCAGCGAACAAGAAACACACCGCTTGTCCTACTGCTACACAACTTTGAACAAAACTGAGGTAAATATGACATTTCTGTTGAAAGCCAAGAGATTAAGTCAATAACACTTACCTGGCCACTTACACTTATCCCTCTAATAATGTGAAAAAGATATCATTACAAAGAAAGAGTTTGAAAGGTTGAACAGTGGGAGGTCGGCGTCGATGGGCAATGGCGTTTATCAAAACAGACACTGATTTTAGAGATAGGAGATTTTTAATGACAGAAAGTTTTTCTTTTGAATTTTAAGTTGTGTAAAGACCGGCTTCGTTGAAATCAGTTTAAAATATCCAGAAGTGTTTGAATTATTTGCTCTAATACAGTTCTAATAATAATCGCGTTGGAGAATCGATCAAAAACAACAGCTGATAAATATTTAGACAAACTGTAGTTAAAACGAGCGAAAATTAAAAAAAATAAAACGTAAAAGTATTAAATAACAAACATGAAAAATGAGTCATTAACACTTAAGTATCCCCTCTCTTATACAGGTAAGCCCTGTAACAAATGGGTCCTTCAGAAGTTATTGTGCAGCTGTGAGGCCCTAACACCTGATTGTAATGGCTAATTTTCATCTTTTGCTGAAGATGACAGCAATCTCGGTGAGTAAAATTTAACTATGAAGACGCTTCTAAGAAGTTAATGGTATAAATTTCCAGCTTATTTTTGGACTCCCGTTGGATGATTGTGAGTTCGATTTAAACTATAAAATTTAATAGTTTAGATATACACCAACGAAATAAAAAAACACGGAGCGCGGTGGTCGTTAATTCCTTGTTACACAACACGCTGTGCTCAAGCTGATTTTATTTATTCGTTGCTTAGAAATACAGACTCCGCAGACAATCTGAAAATTAATTTTTTCTGTTGCAGACCCTCCAAAACACTCGATTATTTTCCCGGAAAGTGACGACACAATTGTAGCTTTCGTTCCAAAATGTAGCAACAACAGAACTTTTTGCGAAGATGTCGATATTTACCCTCAAAATAAATTTTACGACATTCTCAAAAACACAACTTACGAGCAAGAATATTTCAATTCCCAAGCCGTAGAACAGGACGGTTCGATCAGTGGCCGATTTCACCCCGAAAAAGAGCACTATCTATGCAATGTTCGAACGCGAAAATTGTATCCACGTGTGGCCCGAAATACTAAAAAAGAATGGAAATTTGTTTACAATTTCGGGAAATATAAACAGGAAGTGACCACAGAGGAGTGCATGTAAGTCAGGTTTACAAAATTCCAAAAATTGAGACGTTTTTTCTAGAACTAAAGGAAGTTGTACTGCTCTTCAAGGATCCCCAAAAGAAGTGAGAACGCGATGTTTGCAGAAATCAAGCGATAGGTTGCTGTTGGTTGCTGACAAAAATGGAAATCCAGTTTGGGATTTGTTTTGGTTTCCTTCAGCTTGCGTTTGTTCTTATAAACCTACAATAAGTTTTAATACACTGAAATAAGTAAATTTTGGATCTTTTTGTTAGACTGAATTTCTACAACGATTAATCTAAACACCTGATTAAATTTATAACACTTTGGTCTATTAATAACACGAGCATGATTTAGATTTAGTTTTTCTAGAGAAGATGAGTGGTGCGGTGCGTGGTTAGAATAAGTGTATGATTCAAAAGGGATAATAACAAAGCATTTGCATTAAAGTGGTGAGACAATTAATTACTAGAATAACATTTCAAAGCAGTTTTGTAAAATAATAGTGGTAACCATAAAAGCAAATAAAAGAGAGGACAAGATAAAGAGCGACAATTCGTTATGACAAACACAATTAAATTCAGTCCTACCTCCTGTTAACTCTTCTAGAACCATCGCTCTTAAAGTTAAATATTTATGAAGCTTAACGTTATTTTTTTGCAATAAATTTACAATTAATTTAGATTCCACAAATATTTCGTGGTGTAAATACATTTTCTTCTTGTTTATTAATTTGATGAAAAAAAGTGGTAGGTATTTTATTTAAATTTAGTTTTTCAAGGCAAAAAACGAGCGATTTTACGATATTCCATGAGTTTATAATAATAAAATACACATATATCTGATTTATTGCCTGATATGTTATTTTTGCGGAACTATGCTCAAAGTCGTATAAACGAATTTTGAAAAGTAAAATCTGGGCCATATTGCGTTGTAACACGTGGAAACTTTTTAGATCGATCCATATCATATTATATTATTTATATATTTTATTATTTCCCGGACTAATTTATTACAGAATTATATTCTTGTTTGGTTGTATTAAATTTGATTCTCTTCTATTTACTTAATGATTTTTGGGATTAATACTTTGTAATCTTATCTCTCATAAAGATAAGAGATTTCATGCAGGGAATCCAATTATCGCAACACAACGGGGTAAGTTGTTTTAATCAAAATTCCTAGAGACTAAGTAGATGCAATAATTCAAAAAAATAGTTGGATATAACTCTCGTCCGTCTTAATTTCTTATTATTCTGTTGCACGTGTTTGTTTGGACGGCCGTTTTTATAAATACGAGCCGCAAAGAAACCAAACAATTAGAAAAACTCATGGAGTTCTTACAAATGATTATCGTGAAAATTTTAAGACGTTCTCTAATGACAGAAATAAAAAAGAACTTAAAGAACGATTTAAGAAAAAGTAGATCTAACATTCCGCCCACAGCTGGTGTTAAGTTGTAATTCGATGAAAAGACAAAGGTCTTACCCGCATTTTCTGTCGCGAAAATCATCTTGGACACGTTTATGAGATATCGTTGAACAACAGATGTCTTGTTTGTTTTAAAACTGGGGCATTGCCAAGAGTTGCAACAAATTTGTAAAATGCCCGAGAAATTAAATTCTAGATATCAGATCAGAGAGAAGTTGCAAACAGTCGTGCAGACTGAAAATTCATGGGAGCGGAGATTCGAAGAAGCCTCGAGCATTCTTCGACTCAGCTTATAGAAGTTACTCTTCTGCGCCAACTTCAATTGTTGAAGAAGTTGATTTTGAGACAGATCGCTTTATTTTTAGGTACTCTTGTTCGTTTATTTGTTTGAAAATGCTATCTATGGACTGAAATAATGCATACAGCATTATAACTAGAAAAGTAACAGCAATTATGAAATGACACAAAGAACGGTTTACTTTGTGTATTTATAAAATCGTAAATATTTCCAGCGACATAAAAAAAATAAAAGTGTCGACACAAAATTTCCAAATTATTCTCCTTGGAATCATTTAAACCGAACGAATTTGGGACAGAAGTCGAGGGACTTATTATGTACAAGGGTGGGATTTTTTGGCGTCACATATTTTTCTTTCTTTGCGGTAACATTATTTGATCATACATCGAGAGAGTATTGTGAGACCGACATTGTTGTAATTTTAAAACAGCAAATATTCCATAAAAGAAGATTAGAAACTGCCTGCAGCTACAATGCCACATGTAGCTATTTTGTATAACTCCACAAAGACCCCACAAAGTGAGCTTCAAAGGATGAAATGTCTTTCTCGGGTCTTTAAAAGGCAGTTTTAAGACTAAATATTCTGTTACGTCTTCTCGAAGAGACATTTGATAATGTAATGACAAAATGCAACGTTCCTTTTAAGAAAAGTTGCGATGTAACGCGAATTTGCAAGATTTCAATTCCCATTAAGTTTACGTGGAAGAGTTGGCTCTTTTTTTTTAATTAGATAATTAATCGGCTTAAAACTATCCTATCTTCGCTTTAATATTTAATGCATCAAACCGTATAAAACGCGCTGCAAACTTCCTTCAAAATATTATTAATTTTCATACTTTCTGAATCAATCTGTGTTTATTTATCCACGAGCATGATTAAAGAAAATAGATGTGGTAATGCGTTTTACTCTCATTTATAGTCATCATAAATGTTACTACCACGTAAATATTTACACTGTTTGCCTTGAAGTAAATAATTCACGTTAATTTATTTGTTATCAAAAACTTTGATTTCAAACAATAAAAGTTAATACCAATATTGCAAAGCGTCGACTTTTTTGTTTATATAAAGCATCTGGATAACTTACCTATCACTATTCAAGAAATACAATTTTGAAATCTGCTATAAATATTTAAAATCCAAATGAAATTAGAAAGGATATTGTAAACATTTGTCAAAGCGTCAACTCATTGCCATATATTAAAAAAAAATAAGACGAATTGCAAGCTGCGTCTAACCACTTATAAATTTATAATTTGATTTTCTTTAGAATAACAATTTCAGGCACCGCTACCACTGTTTTTGTTCGCTCTCAGAATACATTTAACACAATACAGAAGTTGGTCTGGTAACAATGCAGTCTCTGCGTTACTAATTACAAGAATGAAAAGCATTTAAATTAGACACAGTAGGCGTAATACGAACTATTAGTGTGTTTATTCTTCAAAAAGAAAATGTTTCATATTCATAGTTTGCAAAATCGGCTTAGTTTCTCACAAAGTGTAAAATGTTTGCGCTTTACTGGTCACATCAATCTCTTTTAAAGGAGCTGCACAGGGACTCAAAACTTCTAGAATTAATTTAAATACATTTCGTTGGATTTGATAAAAAGTATGGAAATTCAACGAGTTCATTAATACTTTATACTGGCTTCAGTTAATTTCTGTTCTATTTTAAGAATCAGAATCATGAAATGTATAAACGTAAACAAGGCGTAAAATATCTTATTTGAATCTGTGGCTGGATCAGACTTAATTGAATTATAACGTGAAAGTGGCGTTCGATAACTGAAAATTTAATTTGGTTAGTGAAATTTTCATTTTGATTTCAAATACAACTCTGATTTGTAATCTGAAGAAATATTTGTTTGACGACGCAATCTGATTGATGAATTTTATTGCATATTCTCCGTGTTTCAGTAATCACCAAATTATTATCGACACGATAACAAATGACCAAACCAATATTAAAATCAATATCAAACCACAATGCATGCAAGACAAATGCTTAATTTCTGAGTGCAAAACGATGTTATCAAGATTGAATTTAGAAGCACAGAATATGCATCCAACTAGACCACCAATATTTACAAAGTTCCCTAGAAAGTGTAAAGTGTATTTGCTACCATAATTTAACTTCTTGTTTGCTACCTATAATTCTGTAGTTCTGAAACTACATATGCTTCTATGTTGCCTGGAATACATTATTCCGCTGCATTGTCTACAAAGCTAAAAGAACGATATAATTAAGATCATAACGTCTGATTAGACAAAATCGAGCAAAAAATTATCGTGTGCAATTCGAGCAGTCTTACGTAAATCCACAACTTTGGACTCGGATTACTCAAATAGCTATTTCTAAAGTTTTTGAACAAACTAGCGTAACATATATTTGGCTAAATCTACATCTACTTTTGCAAACATGTGCAGTTTCAAAGAATATCGCTACATCTATCCTCATTAATTTTATTTTATACTAGTGAATAATGTTTGGAATGTGATTGAAACATGCGTGTAAATTCAATATTACTTTGATGTTTAGGTTGCTGTCAAAGCAGTCAACATCAAAGCTGAGCTCCTGCCGCTTAAACAAATCTAAAGATTGGCGAAAGGTAGCAGAGTGTAACAGAATTCTGTATGTAAATTTGTGGTAAATTATGTTATTCCAGACATAAAAATACTTAGATGTAAACGGGATAATGTCAGAATTAAGTCATCATCATCATGATAAACGAAGACATTTACTGCTTGTTTTTAACATTTTTGACGCTAACTGCTTTCAGATGAAACCAACAAGTTGTGAATTATTTCTAAAAAATATGGTATCATTAATATTGATAATAGATAAAAATAATTTTCTGTTTTTATTAAAACTAATTTACGACAGGTACAAGACGTTATTTTTCATGCAATATTGTTAATTGAATTGAAATCATCATTTATCAGCATCACCTTATCATTTATATGATTTTTATGCAAAGAAAGCCAACTGTTTGTTAATATGACAAATTAATTTGTACATGAACCAGAACCACTTTATTCTGTCATTGTTGTGAAATGATTGATTGAAATTAAGCCCAACGCAAATAAAATAGGCAAAACAAAATTAATTCGCATAAAAGAATGCTTTTGTATTATTAAATTTTGAAATATTTGTATTACATTCACACGTACAAATATTAGAAAATTTATGTACTGATGTAAAGGTAATATTTACTGTAAATGTTGTTTGATAAACTAAAAATTTATGACAAATATGTATTTCAAATTTCAATTTATCTAACTCATAAAAATTTTAATCGACTGACTAAATTGTGTATAATGTGGTCATCTTTAAAAGTCTTTCACGTTTGTAAGGATCATTCCTTTTATTAAAAATCTGGGTATTGATGTCAATAACCGGACGAAAATAGACTCTTTCAACCGTAAATATTCTGTATTTTGTTGAAAGTGGAATTGAAAGATTGAGAATAATGTGCGACATTATTATGAATAAATATTTTATATAACTTTTGCTTACGATTAAAATTGGAGAATCAAAATATTTTGTAATTTTATGTTTCTGCATTTTACAAATGATCAGATCGTTTGTTGAGGTGAAAGCCGTAAAGTTGTCACCGTAGTACTTTTGGGAATAGCACAATTGAGTGTTGCGTGGAAAGCGCTCTAAAATAGCTTTATAAATTTAAGCCGCGACATGCTGTAATCATCAACCCATAAAAGGGTCAAATAAAAAATAACGGCGATATCGGTTTAACCAGCGTGTGATTGATTTTGTATGCCAAACCAAAGGAAATAATTGGTAATTTATTGGGGAGATGAGTAAGCAAGCGACCTTGGTAACTTTTAAAATAATAATTAATCAACTGTATATGTATACGTACAAAAAATACTCAAAAGCTTTCGATTCAGTTCTTATAAATTCAGTACATGCGTTTTAATATGACGTCTCATTTTTTTACGGTTTAGTAAATAAGTGGATTTACTGTAGGCCACGAAAACGATCAATCACTCCAACGGCGAGACAGAAAAAGTGGAATAAGCAGAACTTTTTTCTCTTTTAAATATCCCTTTTATTTTTGGATAGTTACCTTTAACTGCTGACATAACCATATTCTCGAACTTTTCCAGTCACGTTTGTTCAAAACGTTATCTGAACACAACTGAAATTATCGCCTATAAAATGATGGTGTAATCTTGGACGTAGATTAAACTTTTGTGTGCCAAGATTGTAAACGCGGTCGTTTTAACAATTACTAGAAGATGGTTTAGCACCTTGCTCGTTATTTGAAATTTGTGTACCAACAACCTACTAAATAATTTTCTCCAACAAAATGGTGCGTCTATCACGTAGTTGGACATCGGTGTTTAAATTTTTATCAAATTAGTATCCATGTTCTTGGGTTTTCAAAGCCAAAAAATTACACCTTTGAGACCGATAAAACATGGTTTTCGAGAAGAGAATAACTTACGGGGCCGTCTGACGTGCAATGGTGATTAATTATTATTATTTCTGTTCTACTGTTTTATTTGGGAATGTGTCGTCTTTACAAGTTCCTATTGTCCTATTTGAAAGAACTTTTGAACAGTTTTTTGGACGAGAAAGTGTGAGTACGTTTTAACTTTTACTGCTATCCAAATAACGATTCTTCAGTCAAATATTTATGTAAGAATATTTTAAGATTGAAGGCCGACACTTCAATACGAACAAAATTTCCATTACCACAAAGAGTTCGTAACCTCAAACCTGTTTTCATTCACTCGAAAATTGAAGTCTCAAGTGAAAAATTGTTGGCTCATTCTTACATTTTTTTAATTCATCATCATTTCGTCTACAATCGCGCAAGCGCTTTATGAATGAACGCCAACTTCGGAAAGCTCTAAAGCTCATGTATATAGTATCGTGCGGGCTTTCTCCAGCATCGGCTCTCAAACCTCTACAACCACCTGTCGCACCGCCGCAGTTTTGAACTTATTAAAATTACCAAATAACGTCTCTGTTGATCTCGCAAAGTGAATTGTTTGAAATTAACAACTCTTTTGACGAATTTGGGTGACAGTTAACAAAGTTGCAAAAGTGTTAACAAACTTTGAATGGAAATCTGTCTAACACGCTAAAGTAAGAACGAAATAATTCAATTTGTACTACAACGTAAAGTTGGTGTAATTATGTTTTCATGGGAACTTGTTGAGTAAAAAGACTTCTCGAGAAGCTTTATTTATCACCGAGAGCGTTCAAGTCGATGACAATCAAATAGCGTCAAATTCTTTGCGACAAAAAATTTAACTTTAACCGAGGTCATTAATAATGTTGACATTTTGGGCTTTAGTTTTATTGATTGGTTGGTTTTATTCATTTAATCACTCAAACTTTGTAGACGGTCGAACTAATGCAAACATTATATTTATTCAAGTTTTTTGATTGATGTTCCATAGTGGCTTTAATTCATATAAATTTCAATTTTTTTTTTCTAGAATTTTGTAGCAAAATACATCCACGGTTTTAATACCCTACGCCCCTACATTGTCATTCCACAAAGTGGCTAGACTTTTCTCAAGGTACTAAAAGGAAATTATGTTAGTTTTAGTATGACTCAAATATTTGAATTAATTCGAGCAAAAGTCTTTCAAGAAACTTGTTCAATTTCCGCAAATATTTTGACAGGATTGGAATTGAAATCCAACTTTCTTATGAATAATTTAATTTGTTCGATGTTGTTGCTATTTAAAAATTAAAACAACGCTAGAGTTTGATTGCGTATCGGAATTTTAAATACGTAAAACAGACAGTTTTACGGGTAACTTTTTATTCAGTATTTCCTTGTACAAACTGTGAGAATGGGAGATTAAAATGTTTATTATTAATTGATTCATAAAATAAAAATTATATGTAACGTCAGGTTGAATTTTACGCTTTTAAATCACATGTATGCTATAATTTTTTATTAACGCCGACGCGTAAATATTCTGGATATTGTGTGAGAATGTTAAAATCGTAATTTCAAAACGGGTCTTATGATTTTAGATGCAAATTTCAATGAACCCGTTAATTTGTTCATGCAAATGAGCGTAATTGCATCTGTTCTAGCAATTTAATTTAATGAGCGATACTGCAATTTCTAACACAGTGGGAATTATTTATGAAATTAATCTGTTATTATCCTTACAAACAAGTTAATTTTTCTCCTCAGGTTATAAATAATAGTACATTATTACACGTATTTCATAAGGCGAGTATTGTAGCACGAATGAGTTTTGACCACGCAAGCGCAGCGAGGAGTGGTCAAATAGAATGAGTGCTACAAGTCGTCTTATGAAATGAGTGTAATATACTATTTTTTCTACTTTGCGTTAACAATATTTTCATTGTGATACGCAAACGCGTTTCACAATAAAAACAATTGTTTTTATTATAGCACGCAAAACAGTAATTTTTTTGGTTATGTTGGCTATGTTATTATGCCGACACTTAAACGTTGAATCAAAACCTCAATGATGATTATCATCATGATCACGAAAAAGTGAATTTAGGAATAATGAATCAGAAGAAAAGCAAACGTTGTAATACTTAATTTTGCAAAATTAAACAGAAAACATCAGTAATTATTTGAATTGAAATTTTGTTAGACAAATGTCATTACCTCTTTTGTCACCAACCTAACTTGTCAAAAATCCCTAATCAAAAATAATTTCTTTCAAATGCAATTGTTAAATTTATTTACAATGCAAAGTAGAAAAAGATATTTTTAGCTAACTTTCACTTTTTTAAAATAGGTAGTTTTTTATTTTTAACGAAATACCACGAGTGTCTATTATTTCTTTGCATAATATCGAGAATTTGTGAAAACCTCACATCAAACGAAAAAATTCTTTGAAATACCCTCTGGTGTTTGTTGATGTTAGCTCTTAATCATTTCCGTTTAGAAAATCTCTTGTATCCAACATCACCCTTCTTACTTAGACGTATATAAGGCCTCCAGTTATCTCCACTTAATTCTGCTCGACAATAATTAGTTTTGCTCTCATAATACCTGATTAGTAAATTTAAAACAGTCTGTTAAGTTTATAATTTAGGTACTTATTTGCGAATTATTAACAAATTGAATAAGTCGCATCGCTATACGTTGACCTCTTTCTTATTTGTTAAAGTAATTGTTAAAGTGTTAAATTGTAACATTCGGAAGAGCATAGTTAATGCAGTTTCGTTGGCCATGTGTGTTATAAAAATGTAATGCAATACCCAGATGCAGTGGTTTATTCGTGTTTTTTCGTCCAGTGTCGGTATTTAATTAAAATGGTTTACGTAGATAGTTTACAAGTTATCTTCATTTTTGTAAAGAAATAATATTAAAAGTAAGTAGGTACTTAATATACGCTGGTTGCAATTAATACACAGAATGTTAAAAAACGGGTAATTCTGCAAAGTGCGTGCGACAACTGCTCCTAAGTATCTATAAAACGATAGAGAAGCAGTCGCTTTTACGTCGAGATGGCACAAAAATTTGAATATATTGACAAGAATTTTAAGCCACTTTTCTTTAGAACCATTTTTGGACACTCTGTATATGGTTTACCGCTTTTTCAACGTCTGCTTGCAGCAATATTGAGTTTTTTCGACTGTTGTACGTTATGTGAAAAGTGTATCAATAAACTATCATAATTTAATTCTCGGAAAAAAGAGCTCTCTATAAAATTATTGTGTGAGGCTCACGATTCCAGACAAACTACTGATTGCATTTCTTCCGAGGAAGTGAAACACCGAAACTCAGCGCACGTCAAGTTGAGCATAGAAATTCCGCGTCTTCTTTATGAAATTTACATTAACTCTTAGCTTGTAATTCTTTTGTCAGATATTACATAGTATATGATTTCTCTAGAGTGACCAAAGCAGATACAATGACGGATCTTCAAGTGGAGAGCCCAGCATTTTTATTCCATCGGGAAATTTGACAAAGAATTATTCCAACTGTCTTGTCTTACAAACTGGGTAGTTGAGACTTGATGATCTTAATAATTACATGCTTTCCGGAATCTAATGTGATAAAAATAGTCCTTAAACTGTCTGAGTGTTAACACTTCTTTTGGTTCTTGTTGACTATTAATAGAAACATACAGGGGGTTTTTGAAATACACTACCAAACGAAATACTGTAATTGTTAAAGACAACCACAATCAATTGACAAAAAATGCTGTAACTACGAGTATGTAAAAGTTTTTTCGTTTTCGAGATAAAATTAATCGAATATTTGGTCAAAATTTCTAGTTTACCACTGTATTAAAGAATATAATCTTGAGTGCTTAGCAACAATCCAAGGTTTGTTGTTTTAGGTGTATATTTTCATCAGTGGTACTCCAGTGGTAAATAAGTGTTTTTTTATAGTCAAAAAATATTAAAAATTTTACAATTCGATTCCTTAAGGTTGGCAAAAACTGCGTTCAATTTTTGGTAGTGTATTTCAAAAACACCTTGTATATAACAAACTAAATTTTAAAACATTCATTTTATTGACTTCCATACATTGTTTGTCGTTGTGGATAAACCCAATCGTAAAATTCTGCACTTAAAACAACATAAAAATTGCAATAATACATTACTTTACCAGCACGGAAACCACAGAATGTCGTACGAGTGGGAATATTTGATACATTTGAGGTCATATATAAATCTAGTATCAAATTGTGTTAAAACGATCTTTACTCATATATAAACCTCTCAGTTATATTAAATTTCTTAGTAGAAAACATATAAAGTTTTAGTAAATTTATGAAACCTTCTAAATTAATAATGGCAATGTTCTTATTTTACTTCTTTAGTAATGCGTTACTGAATATTACCACGACTTCCAACACACCATAAATTCTTACTGATGCAATTTCATTTTGTTCCTTGTGCGTGCCTATCTTTTATTAAAAGAACTTTTTCCTTAATTTCAACCAATTTAGCTCCTTCTGCTCTAGTTAAGACCTCTTTTACTTGCATCCGTATTTTATATTACCTTATATGTAATTAAAATGAATGAATGATTTTTTATCAATTGTTTGGATAAATAACTTAATAACTTTTTTGTCTTTCCGATTCTTTACAATGTTTGAATTCTCCATGTTTTCAAGATTTTCTGATCCCTTCTATGACGAAGATTTTCCATTAGTGCAATTTAAGATGGAATCCTAAGAACGAAATTGGTATTTTTTTGAATAACCAATGAAAGTAACCACTCAGTTCTTGTCCTTGAAAGACAAATTTGCAAACCAAGTCATTCAATTTTTTTGTTTTATTCCCGCAAAAGATC
The DNA here is from genome assembly GCA_029298725.1 of Gnatocerus cornutus. Lineage (NCBI taxonomy): Eukaryota > Metazoa > Arthropoda > Insecta > Coleoptera > Tenebrionidae > Gnatocerus > Gnatocerus cornutus. The sequence continues at coordinate 7,100,465 of CM055514.1, forward strand.
TCAATCCGGAATAAATGCAACATCTACACTTCGAATGTTAATAGCAGACCTGAAATTCAAATGACGGTAAATTTCAGTTATACACGACTGTTACTGAAGTTAATTTGCACAGTGTTGTATTGAATACACAATAAGGAGTTTGTTCAAGAAGTTATTGGAAACTAATTTAGAGATAGTTATTCGGTTCAATAAGACTTTAAATTCAACTGAATCAAACTTCATGTGCATGAACTGAAGCTATCAGAACCGCAATTGTAATTCAGTAAAAATAATTTGGTTTTATCTCGTCTCTAATTTAACGTCCTTGTAACTTTATCCACAGCTTGGTGTAAAATTAAACTTACTCCGTTAGTAGTGAAAGTGTAACAATGTAGACTTTCGTTAAGTTAAACAAATTTTCGCTAGTTACTTCCTGGTAGACACCAAAACCTATATTTGCATTTGTCTAACAACTTTATAGGGCAAACCGTCTTGTAGGTGCGGTGAACAAAAAGTAATTATCAACTTAATTACAAAGACAGTTTACTGGGTAACTTAGAATAGTTCACTTTCGCTTAATATCAAACTTAATTGAGGTCAATCCATCATTCATGAAATCGACAAGGTTTGAAATCTGGCATATCTACACTTCTATGTGCGACAAAGAAATCTTTTGAAAGGCTCGTTACTAATGACCTCAGGAGTGCCAATTTGTCGGTTTCAATGCTCACTTGATGCCACACAACCGTGGGAGATTTAATAGCTCGGTGAAGCACTGCGACGTTCACATTTGAAAGAAATGATATGCAGTGTTGTGATTTTTCATGGGAAATTACGTGCGCGTTATTTTACGTTTACTGAACAGCCAAATGAGTCGAGACTTGAAAAATCTGTGCAAATTAGAGAAAAAATTTAATGCTTAGTCGGGACGCGAGTGAACAGCATATGGCACCGAATTTGTTTCAGCTACATATATTTGTTACCAAATAAAAGGCAGTTAACTAATCGCTTTTGGTACATTTAGCTCATTTGTATTTTTGCAAACATAAACTTTTAGTACGATTTTGATACCCCAAAGTCTTTAGTAGAGAAAATGTCGACATCCTACACAATAATAAATCATCTTCGTTTCACGCGGCACTTTAGATTCTTATTGATTTTTCAATAAAAAGCAATAAACCTCACCTGCCTGTAGTTAAGCTTCCGAATTCCTGTATCAAACCTAACATAAAAGTAATTATGAAAAAAACTTAATTTCCGATGAAAAGAACTAGGAGCCTTGCTGTCATCACTCCTGCAACAAAAAACCGACCGGACAGCACACTAATTTACGTTTATACGTATTATGTTTTCGTGTCGAGCTTAAACTCTAGTTGACCCTCCTAAATTAATTTAAACGGATACGAAATTTTCATTGTACCAACCAAAACCAGAGCTTTTGAATTACCCTTTTTTACCACTATTTACAGTAATGTTTTTCACGCTTTTAAACAATTAGACTCGGGAAATTTTAATTAACATTTTTTTCTTCACAAAGTAACACCTAAGCGGATCATTGACCTTCTGAGAGCTGAGCTGGTCTTCGAACTTACCTCTCTTGCATTTCATCAAAATTCGCATGCTCAGCCAAACCCAATTACGTAGTGATAATATTACGGAAATCGGACACATGCTGGTGCATAAAATACGAAATCGTTATTTAAACAAAATGCATTCGTAAGCTCGGGATTTACTAAAAATTTCTGTGCACCTGCTGCAAACGTCAGCATATTTCTACGTTCGTTTCAGATTTTTCTAATTACATTTTTTAATAAGAACGGATTTATGTGAACTTGACTGCGAGCTCTACGTCTTGCGGGAAAAAGCGTCGTCGACGTAATTTTAGAGTCAAATAAGCGACGCAGAACTAAATTTACCTTGTTTGTACTGGTCTTGCACAATTTTCACGATGGTTTATAGAAATGGTCGCCCGGCGCCTCCACCAATTTTCAACATATTGTTTTACAAAGATTAACTTGTCCGCGAATTGTATAAAAGATATAAATAAATGAAATAAAAATATATAAAAGAAAAAATCGGATTGTTCTTGCAGCTTATGATAGATATTAAAGATATCTACATAATAACAGACAAGTAACTTTTTTAAGTAAACAAGAAGTTACGGGCGTTCGCGTCGGTTCTTTAGCATCGCTATATCAGGAAGAACCTTTTAGAAACTTTTAATAACTAATTACCAAAGTTTACATGCTGTGAAAATAAATAATAGGTATCTGACTTAGCTTGTTTTTTAGAAGTTTAACTTAATATAGGTAGGTTTAATTAAACACGTAATTGATGGTGCATCCACAAAAAAAAACTGGTAAATTGATGAATACCATTTTCAAAAGTAAAAAAAAATAGAATAAATAATCGTCAATCATTTTAATTCAATTTCAATTCCTTTGGATTGAAACTTCAAGAATTTGCTGGAAAGATAATACCTTATTGTTGTTTGAAGTTAAATATGATTGCCTATCTAAGTATGTCAAGTTCATCGTGAAAAAACATGTTGAAAGATTTATTTTTCTTGTTTCAGACAATGTTAAGCCAAATGACCAATCAGATGCTTGCCAAGACCCCATGGACAGGATGACTGCCTCCTCCCACTACAACATGTAGGATCACCGAGCGACTCAAAGTTCACAAGCAGAAATCATGGGACACAATCTCTCCGAGAATGACAGTTTCACAATAATTTGTCCACTCGAACCCCCGCCCCCTCTTGGCTCCGTGTATTTTCAGAGTGCCGTTTATTCCATGTACGCTATAATCGTCGTTGTGGCTGTAATCGGCAACAGCTTTGTGTGTTATATGGTTCTTTCTTCACCGCGAATGCGAACTGTGACGAACTACTTCATTACGAATTTAGCAGTTGGCGACATGCTCATCACTATTCTCTGCGTTCCATTTACTTCGGTGTCTCTTCTTAAACAGTATTGGCCGTTTGGCAGCGTACTGTGTCCTCTGGTCAACTACGCAACGGTGGGTAAAAATTGGAGTTTTATTCTATTTATTCGGTTTTGCAAAACGAGCGGAAAACTCGATTTTTTCAGTTTAGAGCTATCTATGCACTCGATAGTCGAGTGCATATTGTTCGGGTAATAGTGCTCTTTAGATTTAAAAATTGATCTATATTTTAGTATTTTCTGTTCTTTTTTTTAAGATAAATAAATAAACAATTCAGTCAATTCAACTATGTTGTAATTAACCAAAGAGGAATGAATGCGGTTGTGCAACATTAACAGGCACAACGTTTCCTTCACTTCCCAAGGCGATAAAACATCAGGTCAATTGGAATAGGTGAATTGAATGGAATCCCGTGGGATGTAGTAACAATACAATGTAGAGCCAAACGCGTGGCGAATGCGAATATTGCAGAAACTATTAATTAATGGATTGCTTTGCATAATTTACCAAAATATAAATTACGCTAATATTTGGAATTATCCATTTAAAGTGCTAAAGGCCTTAATTTGCAAAAGTGGGAACGTATGTGTACACAACTTTCCTTCATGCAATTTACAGGACACGCATAAAGTCCTGAAAAATTGGGTCGCAGTTGCACAGGCATAAAACTGGGAAAATGTAACGGCTTTTCTCATGAGTGTCGCTTTTTCTCGTTGGTTCTTTGAAGAAAAATAAAAATTGTTTATGCAAGATTACTTTCTGACTTGCACGACAAAAACTCGTAAAAGTACTAATGTCATTACTTACATTCTTATTGTTGGTTAAATATTACAATCTTAATGGATCAAATGTGAGAAGAGGCTTTTTCGATCACTAAAATGCTCTTTATAAAACAATGTATTATGGAGAATTTTTTTTTAAACCATCCAGCTTCCAGATTATTAAATCTCACACCTTAGAAAAAAATTAAAGCTGAAACTATCAGACTGTTTTTATTTTAATACACTTCCCATCCTATTAAAAAGTTGCTCTTATTATCACTAACTTATTATCATTAAGAAAGTTTTGCTTGGGCAAAGTTTTCTTTTAACGATAACATGAGGTTTAACGACGAGGGAGTACGACAAAAAATGAAACAACATAAGAGAAGATTTATTTATGAAAAATTATTTTATTTATCAATAATAAAATCAATGAATTTTTCAGGGGCTCTCCGTTTTCATTAGCGCCTATACGCTGGTGGCCATCAGCATTGATCGCTACATGATCATCATGTGGCCTATGAAGCCAAGAATATCCAAAGGCTTTGCCACTTCCATCATAGGCCTGGTTTGGCTAATAGCCGGAATAACAGTGTTACCAATTGGAACTTTTGCTACCCTCTCAAACGATAATAATACTTTGGGACAGAGTGCGGTCTATTACCAGAATTGCAACATGTAAGTACACTTAGTCTTGACATAATTTTTAGGATGATATAGCATGCAATTCGTCCTTCGTTTTAACTTTTACATGTGTGCAACTAAAAGGAGTTTAAATCTCTAAAAGTGATATCGATTCTCCGTTAAATGTGCAGTTTATAGGTGGAGAAATCTCTGGTTTTAAATTAAAGTGACACTACAAGTTCAATTGTGGCGCTTTTAAACAGATTGCATGTTGGTGGTAATTCGTTTCTAATTTGATGCTCGTTCGTTAGAGCAGCTCGCTTAAGCACTTTGAATTTTGGGTGAGATTTATGCTATTATTAAATGTAACTTGAAGCCATTTTTTTTCTAATTTAACGCCTCGACTGCAATTTAATTGCGTGTTTTGTGAAGATGTGTTCAAAAGAATTGTTACACAGCGCGAAGCAATTAATCATGTTGTACCTCACAAATTAAACTCAACATCTGCGCGAGAAAAATTTCCTCCATCAAAAAGATGTACAGTCTTAAATTCAACACAATATGTTTTATTTGAGATTACTTTTATTTAGTAAGCTATTCGGATCTTCCCGAAAGTGGAAGTCTGACGTGTTCAACGCGGCGCGGTTTCTCAAAACTTCGAGTAAATAAGTTTCTTTTATTACACCTTTTAACAGCCGAATAAAAACATAAATTGGGGCGAGGTATTTTGAAATTTTGGTGGATCCGTGAAATTCTCCGTTTTTTACATTCAAGTAAATTAAATCACAACAAAATTGCATTTCCTAAGACAATGTAAGATAAACAAACAAATTTGTACAAATAAAGAGCTGTTATCTTTGCAATCCCATTATAACCCGGTGCAATAAAACAAGCGCTGAATTCAAAGCAGTTTGCAAACATCACAGTAAAATCGACATTATGCATATCTATCTAAATCGAATAAAACGCTTCTGTGAGCCTCAATTTGTATAATTAGAAATAATTGCTCAACTGATGTTGGAGTAATTTTCTTAGCGTGTGTACATTTACCGGCTTTGTATCATTATTATTAATCACAAATTAATTACAATTTGTAAACATCTTAAGATTGAAAATGTAATTACCATATTCAAAATAAATTTGGAGAATTCCGGAAGATCATTTATTTTGTGATAAACTTTAATTACATGCGGAATGGAATTAACTTTGGTACGATGTCTAATGTGAAAGTTTACACCTGGTGTGCAATATATTTCAAACGACCGTCCATAAACAAATGTCGCTCAATGTGATTTTCAAGAGAAATGTAAACTTTTATAGTAAACCAACAAGATTCTTAGAACAATTTTGCAATTTTCACTATTATTAGTATTAATAAGTTTCTAGGATAATCTCTGTAAGTGAGGTGAGTGAGGAGAGTAATTGTAATTTCACCGCGCACTGTGGTCACAACATGTTTTGACGTGAGAGCAGCAGTGAAGAGCTTTTAATTGTACGTAATCCGCGCATATACAAGAAGTAACGCCGCTGTTGTTGACACAGATCGAATACGGCTCTGCTCAAAACATGTAGGTGTATTACCCATTAATACGATTTTTTTCTAAGAGTATTTCTGGCTGTCTATCACTGCCAAATATGAATGTCAATCATATACACAGAACCATGTAGGAGAGATGGATGACAGATACAGAATTATTATCTGAACCCGGAGGAAAATAAGCATTTTTCCGATATTTATATACCTTCTGGAAGTGTGGAATATGTTTCCAGTTTTCTCATTAACATCTATAAATATAGAATGACAATAACAAATGACGGAAATTACAGGTAAAGGTAGGTAGACCAAAGCAAAATACCATTAACATTTCCGCAATTACCTGTAATGCAACGTACTACATGCTATTAATGGTTCAATTTTGACATTAATTTATCTCATGATCCACATGATTGATACCGTAATTCCTCTAATTGGGCAACTAATGTCTTCAATTATTAATTTCCAAATGAACTAGTTGGCAATTTCCTGCTGCTGTTCAAGAAATAAGCATTGGCGCGGCGAAGCGGAGGCAAATGGAGGCCGTTTTACAGTCCCAAAAGTCACTGCTAAGGCATTAAAGTTACCAGGTTTGAAAAGTCATATTTTTGTGCCTATTATTTTTAGGGATATTTGAGGCTTAAACACAAGGATGGATTTTTTCCTGCTCCTCATTTCAATTTTCTTGCATATTTGTTCTCGTAATTTTCCAATTAGTGATCCCGACCGCAATAAAGCTCTTGATACCTGTTGCAACGCCCGTATTCTTGGCAGTGTCTGTTTTTTTGGTCTGAACCATTGCAATTTAATTTACTTAATTGAAAAGTTTCTAATTAATCATTCTTATAATTATGCAGCGCAATGGCAATAGTAAAAAAAAGTTAGGAACTCTACGTCGCCGGCGCCCGCGGTCTCCTAATAAGTCGATTTGATTTATCTCTTTAATCCCACTACTTTTAAAACTTTTCAAGTATCCGCCGCAAATTTATAATAATTTAGAATATTTATGCTCACAATTATGGCTTTTATGGCCAAATTACTTACTTTTAATGAATCCAAGCTGAATTTAATCCTCTGATGACCGTGATGAGCAACTGTTTATTCGTGTAAACACAAAATTTATTGATCTCTGAGAAACAAAACAAATTTCATCAGCACAAGCAAATAAAAACTGTGCTATAAAGTCATGATCAATACTATTGCAGATTTAAAATTCAGAGAAAACTATGTAGTTCGTGATACCCGAAAACTGCAAATTTCAGGAACAAAAATGTGCACTCGCAATAATTGATTGATTAAATAAACACCCACTATGTTCTATCAGCATGAACAAATTACAAACGGTTGAATTTACGTCGTTTCAAAGCAAATTGAAGTCCGCTCTCGCTCATTAAAACAGAAGCTTTCCACCATTTGTCGCATCTCGCTATTTATATCTAATATTCCTGATTTGATACGGCTTAGTTTGAATTGAATTAAAACTAATTAGTTGTGCTGTATTTTTAAAGGCACGTCGAATGCCGTCGTTGCTGGAAATAATTAATGACACTTTCTTTTAAGAACAATCCGAGTGCTACAATTTGTTAAAAAGATTTAGGAGGGAACATGTCACCGAAAACCAGCTGTGCACATCCTTTAATTTTATTGATCCGTAGCTACTGCACAAAAAGTATTTTCTTTTTGGTTCGTTCTCAATCATTTGTTGACAAGCAAACGACTCAAATAAAATCAACGAGCGGAATTAAGGTTTTTCATCGCAAGTATTCAAAGGAATGCCACGTGCCGCGCACATTACATTCAAATTTTAGCTACTTTCGTTTTGCTCCGTTTTCATCAATTTCGGGAAAGAAAACAAGATAGGAAAGTGGAAATTTGACTTTTGTGAAGAAATCCGAATTATATTTGTATTTGGTATAATTATAAATTATAAATGCTGGTTATATTTAGATAAGCATAATTTATGAAATATATGACACAGGCACAGATAAACAAGTTTATTGGGCAATAAAACCGTTAACGAACTTTTCGGAAAAATCCTCGAGTAAATAAATTATGGCGATTCCAATATGTCGCATTTATAAATCAGTAAATAACCCTCACAATATTAAGTGGGAAATAATCTGAATGTAGCAATAATTAAATAATTGTGAAGTTTCACAGAGATACATACGTGTCATTGGTTTTCGGGTGTTAAATTTGCGTAAAATACATTTTGTGTCTCAATTCCATGTTTATATCTGAGAAAAGAGTTTCTTGTGTAGCCATGTGAATTTTTCGGTGGAAAAGATGGATTGAAAGAGATGTTCTAAAGTTGGTAAGCTTTACTAAGAAACTTTCTTCGATATGCCTGAGGTGGACTTATTTATTGGGTGCAGCCGTTCATATATTATCTAGTTCAAAAAGAACCTAAAATATAAATGAAACCGCAGTAATCCTCTTCTATAAAACCTTAATTTTTCTCCATTGCCGGTTACCGGTTACAAATGAAAGAAATTTATTTTTTCACCACTAGTCTGTCATTATGTTGTCTGATTCCAAAGTGTGAAATTAAATTTCTCTCTATCTAGTTAATAAACAAAGGCGTATTTTGAGTTGCCTATACCTTTGACGACCAAAGCTTTTTAAATATAAGGAGATGACCAGAAATTGAAATATTAGTATCCCGGCTCAAAAATCCAACTAAGATGAATAGCATTCTTTAGAACCCAAGATTCTTCACCATCTAAAAGACGCAAAAATATGAGGCAGTTGCTAGAAAATGTATGCCGTTTTCTCAACGAAGCACACTAATGAAAAGTAATCTGTACAAATTGCCAACCAAAATGCAGAACGCATAAAATTAGTTGCCGCTTGCTACTTCTGAAATATTTTAGAAAATTCGCAGTGATGAATTTTGCTGTCTTACACAAACTGTTTAATCTTGTACGCTAACATTGATGTTTCCGAGTTTAAGGGTCGTAGCTGATTTAAGCCTGTCTTTGATGTAAATGACATATTTTATGTGTAATCCTTAGCTTCGTCAAAGTAATGTTTAACATATGTTTATGTAAGCCACAGATTACTGCTTACAACTTGGCGCAGACTCTTTAATTCAGAATTTTATCGTCGTGACATAACACAAGTATAACAGTTTGAAGTCTTTTAAAAATTTAAATTGCTGCATCTGATTTTCCGGAATTTACCCAAATCCCCGCAGTTTAAATCTAACAGTGAAATGTTGTTACTCCCACTACACAACAATACTAACTAAAACTGATTGCCTCATTTAATTTGCATAAATTAATGAACTAATTATAATTTCAATCTCCCTCACACACATTCGTTTTTTTCGATGATCTAAATTCTGTCGTTCCGATGGAAAGTATCATTAAATACATGTTTGATATAACAGAAAAACGCGATGACTAGCTTGGGAGCTTTTAGCTGTGCAAGAATCCATTATCTTTATATTGCAAAGCCTCCGCGCCCCTTTTTTATCATTCGTCCATTTATGAAGACGTAATCTTTACTGTTAATAAAAAGTTACGACATATAAGTCACAATAAATGAGAACTTAATTTCAAGATAAATCATCTTTGATTTATTTTATCCGAGTTTTTGTATTTGATTTAGATAAGTACCAGTATAAATCTTCGGGAAGATTAATTAAAAGAATGTGGTGTTGCTGGCATTTCGTCGGAAATAGCTGGGGAATTTATAAAAAAAACTTGCAATTACACGAATCCAATCGAAACAAAATTCGCGCATCATTAATTTCCATTGGATTTTATTGAAAGGTAATTGTTCGTACGCGTAACCTGCACTTTGTCCACTTGCATATTATAGATGGAATCGGATTTAATATCGTAAAGCAACAGCATTAATCTTTGTCAAGCACTGACAGCCGGTGCTTTCATTCATGTGCAATCGCTAATGTGCAATTTCGTTTAATAAATAAACACGCAGCTAAACTCCTTTGGAGAACACATCCGTAGGACGTGTACGTATATTTATGAAATATTGAATAAAATATGTAGTTTACTAGCAGTACGAATTTTATTAGATTTTTATAGAATTCCGCCAACAGAGAATAGTGTTTTTGTTTTAGAATGTCTATAATTTCAAGTAAAGGCGAAGGAAATCTCAGGATTCGTGCTTCGTCACTTCAAACTTTGACAACATTCTTGGAGCGTTTCAATTCTAAATCAAGGAAGAATAGTCATTTATCGACCCCTTCATTAAGGGTGCATTTTCAAAGTTGAACAAGTTTTTCCACAGATATTGTTTGGATGTAGAGAAAACTGCGTCAGTTGAATAACTGAAATAAACGCGTTCGTACAAACCAGTTTTTAAACAGTAATTTGATTACGTGATATTTCAAGTTGGCGGGTAAATAAAAGCAATTAAAACTTTACACAAATATTTGGGAATAGTTTCACACCTACGTTTAGTTCGTTCCGTTGTCAATTTATCTCATTAATTCGAAATAGAAGGTTTATGAAATTTTGCATAGAAAATATGCTCTATTATAAGTAAACTAGCTTTAGAGAGAGGAATAATGTAATCAAAATGTGCTTTAGCACCACCACAACTATGCCTTCAGTGAAGCGCCGTGCGACAGCCCTATATTGCACAGATGCATCTGACAAATACATTTTCCATTTAATTTAACGCACATGAATACCAAGCTGCATAACAAAGCCTATTAAAAATGCAACGAATATTTATTTTTCAATCGCATGACAACGAACTACATAACTAAATTTAAAATCGTTTAATAAAGTGACATTGTTCATCATGACAACGGTTTTTGCAAAAATTCATTCAACATTCAACTGAGGCTAAAATTTGGTGTTTCAACGTTGCAGAAGTTCATTTGATACTCGCTTCACAAAAATCCGTTTGAAACTTTTTGTTTTATTTGATGTTTGCCATTTTCGAGTTTGAATGTTGACAAAAACATGAGTGAATGAAAAATCTCGCATCCCTTTTATACTAAATCATTGAATCAGCAAACGCACAGCCACGCCAATCAAGTAGACATCATGAAACTGATTACAGCGCTCTTTTCAACTATTTTTTTATTGTAGGTATATTTGCAGAGAAGATTATTCGAAAATTGGTGATGAATACGGTCGTCTGTACACAACAATTCTGATGGTTCTTCAGTATGTCATCCCTTCAATGGTGCTCCTGTTTACTTACACAAGCATCGGAGTAGTGATATGGTGTAACCGAATACCCGGAGAAGCAGGAAATTCTCGAGATCAAAGAATCGCAAGATCCAAAACTAAGGTAAAAAGTTAGCACTTTGTTTCTTTTTTTGGTAAAGTAACAGAAAATTTCAAATAAAATTGAAATGTCCAAACAATTTTTTATTTAAATAGATTTTTTTCTTGACTTTGATGCAAAAAACGTGTTTTTATTCAAGAACTTTTAGTGGATAAAAGCACATCCATAATGTGTACATTTTCCGTAAAAAGAGAATTTCCCATCGTAAAAATACATTGCTGTACGGTTTGAATTTAAATCGCCGATAGACAGCAGCGATAAATCACAATTTCCGCTAATCAATTAAAGCGGATAATTATAATGCTGATATACGTACGAATGTATAATACAATAAACAGATAGTTAACGGTAATTCATGTGGATGGTTAATGAGAAAGAACAATACCCAATTTTATTTCATTATGGGAGAAAAATCCCAGAAAAGTTTGACATAAGCACTTTCATTTGAAAATTGGGAAAGTTACCCACTACAGAGGAATTTTTCCAAGTATTCAAATTCACATAGCAACCTTTTGTAAGGAAATCGATCACGTAAGTCGGTTCATTTTAACGTTCTTTTGTGTAATAAATAAATTGTGAAGGAAATCCGTCGACTGGTCACGCCACTTTAAGAGATTTTACAACTCTATTGCGAATAAAATCGAGAGAGTATTATCTACAGATTTATAGTGACATATTATTGACCCAACTGAAAAAATACTCCTACATACATCTGGTCAATTGTTTTTTAACTACGTCACTTTGATTCTGTTCAATGTTCTTCACAGGAAGAACTGGCCTAGAAAGTCTCGGATATTTTCTGTTAACAAAATAATCTCTACTTGGTTTGTGGAAATTTCGCCAGTTTCCATCATAAGAAGCTAAAAGTGTCCATCAGACTCCAGTTACTTTCGAACATTGTTAAAAGTTGTGGCTATAAACGCTCCTAAGTTTATAATAATTCCGTTTACTGACGTACTTACCTGAGACAATAAGTTCTTCGCCCACGCTATAAAGTTCAGATTATATTTTTTTATGCAAGGTCATAAAAAACAACCCTCAACATTGATTAAATTTTAGTATCTGTCTTGTGAAGAAAACTGATTGAAAACGCACCGATTTCCAGAGTTATTAAACTACAATTTTTAATTTTCAATTCACAAAAAAACTTGTAAGAATCAATCTGTCAGTCTGTGTACGGTGTGGACTTTTTTACAAGGTGTTAGTATCATTTTTTATACAGGGTCCAGCAAGACTTGTGTCCACCCTTAAAATCGTCTTTAATTTTAAAGATAAAATTTTGAAAATTTGCATACGCTCATAGTTGACAAAGCTCTAGAAGCTGACACAAAAATTTGTTTTTATATCATGGTTTGTTTGGCGTCGCGACGCCTAAAAAGTATAATTTTTAGCGATTTTTGAGTTTTTGCGGAAGTATTCGCGAATTCAATTTTTTTCAACATAACTGTAATACAAATATGTGAGTTTTTATTTTAAATCTAATGCAAATTGTGTTTAAAGTTAGCGAAAAAAACGTTGTTTTATATCAAGTTAGTTTTCAAAATTATGACAGCGCTGGGGCAAACTACGTTTACACCAAAGTTTTACAAGTCACTTTATTCACTCTTATAAAGGTTAATTTTGATTAACACGGGCATGTTGCACTTTATGGACACCAGAAATCGTTAATTAATATCGACAAAGCGACAATTTCACCAAGTAAGACTTTTGTTACAATCTAAAGCGAGCCAAAGGATAGATTTCATTTGTGACACAAGATGTTGACAGATGGGTGTAAACGTAGTTCTCAATTTTGACATAATGAAATTGGAAACTAACTTGATGAAACAGCATTTTTTCTCAAATTTTGAAGACAATTTGCATTGAATCTAAAATAACAACTGAGATATTTTTAACACATTTATATTGAAAAAAAAATAAATTAGTGGTTGATATCACAAACCCCCACAATTAACTAAAAGTTACATTTTTACGGCGTTGCGACGCCAAAACTATCAGTGATAAAAATTTAGTTTTTACGCCAGCTTCTAGAGCGTTGTCGACTGTAAGCGTATGCAAATTTTCAAAATTTTCTCTTTAAAATTAAAGACGATTTTGGGAGTGGACACAAGTGTTGCCGGACCCTGTATATAGATTAAATTACGCAAAGTTCGCTTTTCAATAAAAAATTATTAATTCTGTAAAATAAAGTTTCACCCGTTTTCATCCCAAACTTGACGCTCTTGAAATGAAATGATAATGAACATCGGAGCGGTGCCGAATTGAATAGAGAAACCGCGATAAGATCAACAACGAGGATCGTTTTTGTTCCACTTTTTGTAAACTTGGCACGCATTTGCTTCATAAAATTCGTAATTTTGGTAATTTTTGTACAGCAGCTATGAAATTTGGTGAAGTTACATTTTTTGAGTACATATTGTCCTAATTCCAAAATTGTAGAGCAAAAGACACAAATTTTGTAAAATTTCTTTTAAGGCGAAGCTGAAATTTCTATGATCTTTCACCAAAATTCTTAATTATAGTAATTTTTAAGCTATAACTATAAAATTTGGGGAAGTTATTATTTTTGAGTGGTGTACTAACCCTACAACATTGCAAAACTGTAGAGTAAAAGACACACATTTTAGAAAGTTTTATTTTCAAGACTACGTCACTTCATTTAGTAGGGTAAATCACGTCCATCATAAAAACACCCTGTATACAGGTTGTCCGGAAAGTGGCGCTCCACCTTGGAAAGGGGTAATTGGGTGGTCCCCCAGAGCACCAAAAAATGTTGAAAAAGACTCTCTGTGTTCGCGGGAGAACCAAAAGAAAATTAGAATAATGGCAACATTGTAGAACTGTACCCCTCATAAAATAAATTTCCAGTATTCAAAGCCATAGTAACGTTGCAGTTGTATTGTTGATCGAGATTATTGATTCAAAAACCTTATTAGCAGTTTTCAGGCATTTATTATGACATTTATATTATGCCTTTGCGCAAAATTTTCTTTACGTAACAAATTCATTTAAACGTACAATTATTGCAGAGAAATCGTTAATTTTCGCATCAAACTTTGCCTCTTCAATCTATCATACCGAAAAATTGAAGACATGGATTTTTTTTACATTTATTCGGTAATCTATGACATTGTGCGATGATACAGTTTCACGGTGGTGCGCGACTTTCCGGACAAACTGTATATCAAATCCTTCATGCAGAACCTGTCGCAAGGAAAAGTCCCAGCACGCTCTTTCAAAGTTAGATAGTTTCCACCAAGTAAAACTCTGACCTAATAAGTTAAGCTAAATAAGACGGACACATTTTGCCTTTTAACGAACTTGTAGCAATAAAGTTACATACACTAAAAACCAAAATGGAAACGTTCCAAAACCGAGCACGGACAAGTCGGCACCGGATAACTTAGAATCACCAAAAATCGTATTGGCGGTCGAAAGCAAATGAAGATACAAAATAGATAATTATCAGTTCGTTTTGTGCTTCAATTAAAGTTGTATTAAAGCTTTTTGGCAAAAATAAGACAATAATTTGACAAAGGCAAAAGTTTTGAGAATTTGAAGCATTTGTAAGGAATACGTATTAATTAATCATGGCATCCATTTGGTGTTAATTTTTCAACGCTCGCTTTATAAACGTTCGAATTCACTCAACAATTGGAATTTAAACAACTTAGCAAGTCGATTTACTATCATAGAATATCTACAAAAAGCATACAAACGGCGTGAATGGCTTCATTTGGCCCAATTTGGATAATGTCCGATAAATTACTGTTCTTATTTCGTATTCCTAATGAAGCTACTATGTAACTTGTTGAGTGTTTGAAAGAGTTTCTTCACGAGCAGTGTCAAAAGCGGCATACACTGTATCATAATTATAGCTTTTAGATATGTCATTTTAATAGATATTACAGGCGAAATTCGATTTACGATGCCACGAACGTAGAAGACAATAAATGGTCAGCTTCGTCGCAAAATGGTGACTTATCGAACTTTTTTTTCAATAGATTTTGTGATTCGTTGGGGTGACTAAAGATCAAGTTTATTTCGGAGTTTAATAGCACACAGGCAAGGACATCTGTTTAATTTACTTTTGATTAAAATAACTCTACATTACAGAGCTATAGATTAATATAAAACTCATAATTCTTTGCCATGACTTCTCGGAGTTTCCAACTCGGAAAAGGAGTATCTAAATAAAGCTCTTATTAAGTTTTGAATAAAACGAAAAGTTTTATAATGAATTTTCAAGAATTCATAAACCATTTTACATAATATCAGCTTTTCATAAATTCTTACAATATTTCTACTAATTACTTCCAAGTATCCATTGGTTTCAATAAAAATTGTATGTATTCTCATGCAGTTATTGAGAAGTTTACAAAAATGTGCTTTCAATAAAAATTCAATCTAAGATTTCTATCAGCTTACAACATACATAAACAGCATCTCCTTCTGTCAATAAATATCGATAGGACTACATAATTTTTATTTTTAGCTTTCAACGTTTTAGCTCCGACACGAACTAGAAATACACATTCTCCGATAAAATGAGATTTTCCCTGAAAACATTGTTTTTGAAGATCGAAAAGCGTTAGTGTGAAATAAAGTGCGGTGGGTGGACACAAATATCCATTTCAGTCTCGTGGTAACGAAATAAAAATCATCGCTTCTAACTTCGTCAGAACAATGAAAACAGCACTTGAGATCAAATTTTGTTAAACTTAAAGTTTGTGTTAAGCAACATGCAAACTATTCCGTGATACGCGATCCGAAATTGCATGCAATTAACTACTGATTTGCATTTATACTCACCTAATATGAATATTCTCCGAATGAGATTTACAAGTGCTCTCTGCGACTTGGTTTCGACTTTCAACGGAGGATTAATAAGTCACACTTCCATTCTTAGCGACCTGTCGGATATTTGAAAAGTAATAGAGAGATGTAAAAGCCGGAAAGGTTGCATTTTCCCTGGGAGGGTGAACGGATTTCTGGCACTGAAAAATTGCTTGTTACTGAAGACCAACTCGGCTGTGCGGTAAATTTCAATAAAACCAGTGCAATGGAAAATTCTCCACGACGAGAAAAGAAAAGTACAAGTTGATTACAGTGGCGCTTTTCACATCACAAAAATCAAATGAAAAATCTGAAAAGAAGTTTTATGTTCGTAAGCCTAAAGCAGAAAACGGTGTTTGACCGTCATGTTTGCTTCTGCTTTCCCAAAACATTTTTGTTTTTATGTTGGTTTGTTTCACTCTGGACTCTGAGGCAAAGATATCAAAACACGATTCCCAGAAAATCATACTACTAAATAATAGATTCAGATTTCAATTTATTTATGAAAAATCGTTGCCGGGCTTGGAAATGAACTCTGGATTTGTTTTTTTTTCTATTACTAGCAAAATAAATTCAAAGTTGGTAATTTCCTCATTTACTTCCACAGTTGATTCTGCCAGAGAAGCACTTCGTTCACGCACGATCTGAGAAAGCATTTCACTGGATGCGAATTACTATTGTTTGCTTAACTTTATTCTTTAGTTTGATATTGATTCCCAATGCATTTTTACTGGTTTTAGAACCCCACTAAACTTCAAATATTTAACAAACAGACACACAAATTGTTGCTAATCTGTAGATGCAGATAAAATTATACAATAAAATGCAGAATATAAAATTTATTGCAGTATTCATTAGTTAAGTAGTAGAGAATTGAAAGTTTTTCTTTACATTATGATTTATTCATTCGTGTTTTCTCTCTAAACTTTATAAAGCATAGCGATGTTGGTATGAACTTGTATTTTGATGAAAACTCATTACGATTCAAATGCATTTTTTAAAAAAAGCCACGGCTGCACTTTAATATCCCCGAACAATAAAAATTACAAAATTGTTGTACTACTACATGTATCATTTTTATTCCACCCCATCCATGCACCAAACTTGTTATAAACGAAATACCTGGAGCAAAGTTTACGTCGATAATTTAACACGGATACAGGCATACGCTTTTTAAACTTTTTGTTTCCTCGCTACGAATTGCGTTTGCAACCCTATTTACGACAAAAAGAGCAATTTAAACACGTTTGTTATCGTACTCGAATAACAGTCGATAATTATGTCGTCAGTGAACAAGATAGAATTCGCAACACTGATGAAACACATCTTAAAACCTGATATCGCATGTGTGACGCGTCGTAATTTACGTACGCATCTCTCTTCAAATTAACAATGGGCTTAATAATGTCTTTTATCCAGTTTTGTATGACAGGTAATTAGATGTGAAGCATGTGGTAAGTGGTGCGTTTGATAAATTGCTCGTCACATCAACACATCAAACACGATTCGCATAACGGTTTTCATTAAAGTAATTATGTAATGCAGTAGCAAAAAGCGTGTCGTTTTTATTATGATGTATTAGGTTTAAACTCCAATATTTTAATGTTTTCCAGCGTGTTAAACATTTCGGTTTTAAGATAAATGCCGTTTTGTCAGTCAGAAAATTGTGAAATGATGTATTACAAGAACCGTTTTTAAATCATCCGCTTCATTAGCCTCCTCATTAAAACGGTGCAGAAAATGCGTAATAACCTGACCTGACCTGACCTCAAAATTGAAAAACTGAGAACATGAAAGCAGGAGTTTATTTCTTGATTTGTTAATGCTAGTCCAAGTTTGCTATAATTTGTACCACACAAGTTATGTATAAGCAAAATTTACACTTACGACAGTTCAGGGGCAAACTCCCTTAATTAACGGGAATGCGTGAAATCAAGTTTTAGTTCTAGAGCATATAGTTAATAATTTATAACTCCAACGCAACGCCTCTGCAATGTTACACCATAAATAATTCAATGGACAGCAAATTGGACACTAGCTAGTCTTATTAGAATTCTTCCAGACCAATTAACCGTTTATTCACAAAGTGGCTCCAGCAGATTTTGAATTTTATCGCTCATAATAACAATCAATAAAAATTTAGTTGTCATTCAATCATACATCAGTTGGTTTTATTAACAAACACTTGAGTGAACAACAGGAACATTCAGTTTTAACGTCATTATCTTACCGTTTGAAGAATTAGATCGTCAGAGAGTAATAACATGCTACAAAGTTTTACAATTCTGGATTCAACTTCCTAAATTTCGGCCTACTTTGAAGTCACATTCAGAAGCTGTAATTTAACATTTCTGGGTCCAGATTACGAATGCAATTTGAAATTTACCATTTACTTTGCCATTTGGTAGATACTGGCTTAGAGCATAGAAAATTACATCCGGTTCTTTTAAAGCCAGGGACTGAGTGGGCGAACTACAATTTTAAAATAGGTACGATTTTCAAAGCAACTGCACAAAACTTGAAAACAAATTTTGACTTTTAAATACTTGAGAAGTGAAAATACGAGTCTTGTCACGTTTCAATTTATTCCGTAGACATACCTGCGGGTTTTAAAGGATCATAAAGCAAACAAGATTTTATTTGCAAATTTAAAATCGAATCACTGCATTTATTGTAACGTTCAAAGTCAAACTAATATTTTATGAAGACTTAAACGTTTCAAATGGAAGATTTCATTGCAATTTTATCGTTATAGCTACTTTAAGATTTCAGTTCTATTAAATTCGTTATTGATATAGTTGCACTAAATTGAACCGGAATTTCTTCGTTGTTATAAAGATCGTTTAACAGTTTTCTTGTTTAAATTTCATAAATCAATTTAGTCCCTTTGATGGATATTTTACGAATGTAATAAGAAGAAACACCACCAGTTATCGATTCAATCTAAAAACCCATTCTCCTAAATTACATTAAGTGTTACATTACATTCACGTAAAATAAAAGTTAGTTAAGTTAATTTGGTACTTTAGTTACACAATCGTCGCAAAAGTTGGCAGCTTTAATTACAAAGGATTTGAGCAGGAAAATCAAGACTTGGGCGTTAATTTTACTAAAAGCAGTTAATACCAAAGCCTTCATTTTATTGTGTACCTGCTCGTCCAATTTATTCCCTTGTTTTTAACTTTAAGGACCTCTTTGTCGTTTTTCTTTCAAATTTTAACCGCTGGTAATTTAAGGGAAACTTAAAAGGAGTTTGATCATTTGTCGAACCGGAAAGTATAATTACAGAGGTAAACATTACTTTAATTTTCATAAGTTGTCAACCGTGTAATTATTTTTTGCGCTTTCGGTTTTATAACAAAATTGTAAGCACGTTGAAGCAAATGTATACAAGCTTATGAAAATTAAATTTAATGAATTAGATTAATATTATTCAATAGCTTTATAGAAATATAAAAGAAAGCTGTCTTACCACAGGGACGGCTTGCTTTTTATTCTTTGTGGGTATAAATTTAAATCTACTGCTTTTCTTTAGGGAATGTTGCTATATTATTCTTGTCAGAATTGAAAAGACAAATCCCAAATGAATTGCTGTTTTTCTAAATAAATCACTCAACGTTTATATTTGGTTATTTTGAAGAAACGCTTGGAATTAGGTAAAAAAATCATCCTTCTGAACGCATCTTCTGGAATCCTAAATACCTAAATACAGCAACAAATAACCGAAAAAGCACTCCACAATTCACGGAAACATTTTTTGATTTAAAAAAAAATGATGATCACATTGAAACCACTGAACGCATTTTGTGCCCCTTAAAGTTAAGTATTAAAGTTAAGTTAAAGTATTCTACAAATATTATTTTCCAATAGGTTACAGTTTTATTTATAGCATTGGAATGCGTAGTTTATAACCCCGCTAATTTATGAAAATGGTTCGAATCTTTATCATGATTTATCGCGTTTGTAGACTGGGAGAGGAAATTATTGTCTGATAACGCTTGCTAGCAATGGTCGACATGTCCTGTTGAAAAGGGGTGGAGCAGAACATTACAGATTACTCCCCACACAAGGATAAGACGCTTAATTAATTATAACGCAGCCTCCAATTTACAGTAGGCTAAAATTAATTACTGCAAGATGCTTAACTCTCTTAGCACACAATAATTAAAAATAAACACGAAATGAGATTGCATTTTTAATCATTTTATTCAGTTATACATATTTTGCATGGGCCCCAACCGCCATCGGTACAGAAACACACATTTAGTTTTTTTCTAATTGGTCGTCCGTCAGTTCCTGAGGGTAGATTCTTCACTATTTTCAAACCTACTCTTAACTCCTCTTGATTTCCTAAAATGGCATTAGCGAAATCCTTGATGTCCTTTTCGGTGACTCTATTTCTCATGTGTCTGTTCAGAGTGACAAAACCCATAGCGGTTGCACCGAAATCCTTAATTTCGTGCGGAATTCCGACAACCACAGCGTCTTTTACAGCAGGATGCTGCTTGATGACATTTTCAATAAGACTTGGGATAATGTGAGAACACTTATATTTAAACACATCTTCGAATGGATCCAACATGAAAATAAGACCTTTTTCGTTGTACAGAATAATGTCTCCGGTTTTAATCCAACCACCTTCATCTAATTCAATGGAAAATTTTGACTTGTTGATGACGAAATCGCACTTATAGCAAAGTTCGCCCGGTTTATTAACTCCCAATATTTTCTTAGTGACAGGATCGACAATCTGTTACTGATATCAGACTGTGTTATTTTAATAACTTTATTTTTATTACCTTGCACGTCATACCAGGTAATAACCTGCCACATGAAGTTGGATTCTCGTATTGATCTCTAATATCACCAGGTTTAGTAAAATTGTACATGGAAATGGCTCCTCCAATTTCTGGTAGTTCATAAGTATGGGTAACAAAGCAAAACGGAAAAAGATTTCTTAATTGTTGCAAATCTCTGTCTGATAAACAGAATCCTGTTGTTACTAACATTTGCAAATTACTGCCTTTGACTTGCTCAGGTTTTCCGAGCTTATAAAGCTCAATCGCTTGAATTGTAGTGCATAACATAAAGTCGACCTGAAATTATTAAATTTGAAAGAAATCAAAAAAGTGGTAAACTCAATAAGGCATCTCCATGAAAAAAAATACGAGGAGATAACTCTACCGTAGTTCAAACTTACGTGGTGTTTGTCAATAAAGTTCCAGACCTTCAAAGTTTCAAATTTCGAGCAGATAATCCTAGTTATCCCTGTTATTGCACTAGCAATGAAAAGTGATATTGCTGAAATCCTGTAAAACGTTTCAAAACTCATCACAACTTTAAATCCATCACACGTGAGCAGCTTCTTATAATTGCTTAAACAAAGTTTACCTCCAAGATTCCAACATGAGACTGCATTTACTAACTGTATCATGAGTGTGTAGTGACTCAAACAAATCCCTTTAGGAGCGTCTTTCATTTCGCTACTGAACCCAATAATTGCGGTATTTCTAACGCTTGAAATTGGCATCGGTGTGAATGTTGTATCGAATTCAGTCGGTACAGTTAAAGTTTTGAATTCCGAGTGAACTTCGCATGGCCCGAAAACGAAAATTTTGCATTTTGTGTTGAGGATGTTGAGCGCTTCGTCGATAAGTTCGACAGCGTTAGGGGTGACGAAGATAATCCTTGGCCGTATCTGATTAAGTAGATGCGCTGTTTCATTGATGGATAAGGAAGGGTCTATGGATGCGACTTTCAGACCCAAGAAGAGACCACTAATAACAGGAACACAGCTGTTAATATGATTGCTGCTGCATTGACAGATTATGTCATCTTCCGAGATACCCATCAGAATCAAATTCACACAAGTGCGAACACATCTGCATAACAAGGATCCGTATGTGTCAGTTTCACCCGTTTCAGCATCGATCTATTTCTAATTAGATTATCTGCAAGATGAATCAAAGACAGAAAGAACCTACCTGTGCTACGGCTTGTCTGTGCTCTAACATCGAATTGTACAATTCGTAACCCAATCCTTTCGGATCCGGGGCATAATCAAGGCTTTTTTCCGTAATGATACGCGATTTCTCTTTTTGTGTTACTACAATTCCCTGTTTTACATGTAAAGATAGGGTGAGAAACCGGATACTCACGCGTTAGATCTGCCATTTTTACAAAGTAATTTGCGGTAAGGGCCTAAATTCGAAAGGGGAAAAATGCCCGAACTGATTAATTTACAGGGTTAATTCCAGACGACATGAAATTTATAGCGAGATTACAACCGAATTATATTGACATTTTCACCATTTGTTGTAACCATAGAAATCTGAATAATGTGGGGGCATAAAATTGGGGTTGCATTCTCGTCTTGGGACCGTTTGGTCATCAATTTTCCTCTTAAAATTAATCGGCGGGTTGTTGAAGGTGCTTACCTCGCTTCAGATGTTACTAAATCAAGAATTTTTAAGATTAATAAACGTTGTGCCAAAAATAAAAGCTTCTCGTTAGCTCAAATTTATCTGTTAAAAAATCAAACAACTGTGATGTTAGTTTTTTTTTAATCACCGAAGACTTGGCACTAAATTAATAAATGGCGCAATCGGTCGTTTACCAGACACTCAATTGCTTGCAGTTGCAGGTACGACCGTTTTCCATTTCATTCCCAAAATCTCTTAATTAGTGTTCGTCACATCGTGCCAGTTTTATGCAATTAATAAAGTTTATAAAAGTAAATAGACAAAAACCTATGTAATTATAAAAAATTGAATATGTTATTAAAAACTTTTGTACAGACTGCTACTACTACCCCAAATATACTCTTCCGTATCCAATAAAGATATTTATGGAAGATGACGCTTTACTGACAAGCGGCAATTGAAGTAGGAGTCTCTCGGGGCTAAGTAATTCTAGCCTCCGAGTCAAGTAAAGACATTTGAAATAATCGTGTCTGTCAGTCTTATTATTTACAAAGTAACAACATACAATTACTGCCTAAAGTATGTACAATGTCTGTTTTATGATTACTCGGCAATGTAGTTTTTGAAAAATTAAAGGGTGATTTTTTAAAAACGGCAAGCGTTGTAGAATTTTTATTTATAAACCGATTTCAAAAATTTTAAAAACAAATTAAATGTTTTTAATTTACTAGAAACTGATGATTTTAGAATTCTTTTAATCGTCTTAGTATCTTTTGGGCGATATTTAATTTTCTTATTTTAAATTGGCACCCATATTTTTTGTTTTCATAATTTGAAAGATATTAATTTTCTTGATTCAGAAATGTGTATTATGTTCTAGTTTTACAAAAATATTTTTAAAAAAATTATCAAAAATGAAAAAATTTAGGCAATAAAAGTTAATAAAATCTGGGTGCTTGCTGTCAAATAACACAATACCATTATTGTAATGTCAAAAAGCAGCAAATAACAGAAAGGATTGGCAATCTTTTTTGAAATTATTGATAACAAAAGACAATAATAATTACAAATCAGAAAAAAACATCTACCTAATTAAAATTTAAAAAAATTAAAAATTAAAATACTGTTGAAACGCCATCCCGTTTTTTTCATTGTACAATTGACACCATGCAATTAGTTTTTATTAACTTTTTTGTCTATTTTTTTCAATTTTGATAATTTTTTTAAAAATATTTTTTGTTAAAAGTAGAACATATTACCACATTGCTAAAACAAGAAAATTAATATCTTCCAAATTATGCAAAAAAAAATATGGGTGCCAATATAAAATAAGAAAGTTGAGTACCGCCCAAAAGATACTAAGACATTTAGAATTTTTTTAAAATCATCAGTTTATAGTTTAATTTAATTACCATTTAATTTGTTTTTAAAATTTTTGAAATCGGTTCATAAATAAAAATTCTACAACGCCTGCCGTTTTTAAAAAATCACCCTGTATATTTAGATAATTAGATCTAACTTTTGTTATTTTTAATCAGATCTAATTCGGCCGTTATTTTGCAAAATTTATGTAATGGCTGTAATTTTCTAATCTCTTAATTACCTTCTTGGATACAAAGTTAGAACTTTTCACTTTAAACACAAGTTTTACTTTTATCTTAATTTTATTAGAAAAAGTTAAAACTACATTAAATAAATAATATTGATCATAAAACATTCAAATATGAACGTCACATAGTCAAATTAAATCTGATAATGCTGACACAATCAGTTTTATAGAACAAGCTATGTTTGACACGTAATTTTTATTTTTATTTAACGCTCAATGTAATTATTTCTACCTGCATTATTTCATTCCAATATTTATTCAATTCTGTTTATTGCCACTTTTGAATAATAACGCATCCCGGCGCATCCACCATTTTTCGAGCATTGCATGATTTTTTTTTATTAAAAGTCAGTGTAAAAATTGCACTGCTTTAATCCATATCTCTGAAAAAATTGACGATCTCCACTCTGAATGGGATTTTATCATGATTGAATACCACGAATCGAATCCAACAGCTAATTTAGATAAAATCCAGTGGATTAGCAAAGAGATTTCGCATTGTACGATGAAAAGATTATGTCTACATGCTAGCTCAAATTCTAGGATTAGTTAAATAATTCACACTACCAAACTAAATCTGTTTTGATGGTGGCAACATCGAAATATTGATGTACCTAGTGTAGAGCTAAATTGATGTTGCCTTGAGCAAACGCATGCTGACCGAAATAACAGTTGTATCACCACAGTTTGTAGAAACATTTATATGAACTGGAAATAGGTTGGAAAATCGCCTGGAATGTACTACTGGCAACAAGTAGACAGCCGATAAAGCAAACGATAAAGATAATTGTGAGGTCTGTTGAGCTTCCTTTTCAGTCTAAAATGTAATTAAGTTTGATTTAGTACGGTATTGTTTTTAAATTAAATTTGTTGGTGTAACTAAACATTTTCTTTTATTTTATTTCTTAAACTACCACTTTTTATGTACATAAGCGAAGTGCTTTCGAGGCTCGTTCTGAAGGCAAAAATTTTAAATTATGTACAGACAAAAGTCCCCGAACAATCACCTAATTTTACGTTGCAATCCTTGCCTTCAATTATAAATCAAAATTTAATGGAAACTTTATTAAAGTTATAACAAAAGGAAATGATTTAAAGTGCTAGTATAAAATTAGCGTGTCTGCATTATACAATTCTGTGAATTTATCGTTATTACCTGAAATGAGCTTTTAATTTTAGAAATTAATTGTGTCGTTAGAACTTACGTGAATTTCATTGTTCGACATAAATATATCGTAATGTGCTGCTTGTTACTCTATTCTTGTTAATTTGAAATAAAATACTACCGAATTATATAAGATTATACGTTTTATGTGTTATCATTAGTAATTAAAGTCATTAAAATTAAAATCTTAAGAATTTCCGAAGAAACGAAGCTACTCACAGATGGTTTATATTGATTAAAGACAGGAGAACAGAACCATAAAGTTTCGGAATATCCCTAACTTCATGAATAAACTTCTTTGTGTACCACTTAATCTGATCTGCATACAGACAAGATGAAAATAGTTTTAGTTAATTGCACCTCACGTAAAGTCTGAAATTATAATTTCAAAGGAGTTAAATACAAAAAAATATGTTAAGTT
Organism: Gnatocerus cornutus; assembly: GCA_029298725.1. Classification (NCBI taxonomy): domain Eukaryota; kingdom Metazoa; phylum Arthropoda; class Insecta; order Coleoptera; family Tenebrionidae; genus Gnatocerus; species Gnatocerus cornutus. The sequence goes on from CM055514.1 coordinate 7,126,033, forward strand.
TGTTGTCCCAGGCCTGCCGCTTAAATTAATTATTTTCGTCGTGAAGTTTACCCTCGGATTTTCTTGAAACTTTTTCCAGTGCCAATATTTTCAGCTCAGGTGGCAAGTCTTGCCTTAACATTTTTTAAATATTTTACTGAGCAAGTCTGTAGAAGTTTTATTGTGTTTGAAAAATCAGGTCACAAGCTCGATAGAGCCAGAAGTACTCTTTAGTCTGGAAAACCACTGAATAAAGGAAGTGACGCTTCTGGCAGCAAACTGAAATGTGTAGAAAACATGATCCATTTTATCACTTCTTCGATATATAAAACTAGAAATTTTATGCATAAATTTTGCTGTAGTTAGGTTGTTAACCAAGTGAATGACAATGCACAATATGTACGCTACAAAATTTGCGTTCAATTCATCATGTTCTAACATAATATGGGTTTGGTACCGAAATTGAATAACAGACTTTCCGCGGACTGTTTTTACATGACCTCCGTCAACGACAATAATGTATTATTAACTTTTCCTTCGACCGTGAGGTAAACGCAGCTGTTTCGTTTGAGAAACAGATACACAAGATAAAACAAAATTGTACTTTAAGAGGATCTGGAGAAAAATTATAAAAGCAAATATTTTTTTCAGGGTTATTAATCACGTCATTGCGCCAAAGAATAACTTGTATTTTTCAGATTTTTAATAAAAGAATTGTCAGTGTCATGTTTCATCGGTTCGGTTCCCTTGTCCTGTCATTTCCACGTGCGCTATTGTTACTCGATCACTTCACCGTTTTAGGGAAAATAATCACGTCCGGTTTTTTGTAAAATCTTAATAAAATGTGTCTGTTGCTCTCAATATCGATCCAAGTTTTAATTACGCTAATGGTGCTAATTCAGAATCGATAACGAGGATTTGCAACGAGAAGCAGATTGTTACCATGATTAAAGTGCAAAAAAGTCGCCACGAACAGAAAATATGAATAGAACAAATAGTTTCAGTCAATTTTTTAGTTTTTGCATTTCGGAACGTGCAAAAACAAACCTAAAGTAATCCAGAAATTAGATTCCCGCTCACGCTGCCCACCCACGATGATTTTGAGAATATCTTCTCGAAAGACGCAAAAATCTGAGTAAGCGGAGACTCCATAAAATTCAAAGTAAATAAACCTGAGAGTTATCTTCTTGATTTATGCAGTAATAACGATATGAAGTCATACCTCTCATAAAAGTGGCGTCTTAAGATTTCTTGCAATATGTTCCGAAAGTTCGAAACTCCAGGGCACAATAACTGTACTCGTTTTAAAACGCTGAAGACTTTAACGAGGAGGTGAATCGTTACTTAAAATTCAGACGCACTTCTCCCACATTACGTGCACTCTCAAAGGAAGAAGGGTTGGCGATTATCATATTTCAAGGGGTGGAAACGATTTCGCATACACTGACGTAACGGGTAAATTATCGTGCCTCAATATAGCGCAAGAAATTTCAATCTGGTACGCTTGAATAAATTTATTTAGTAATAATAACGCTGATATTTTGTATTGTCAACATAACAATACGCACGAAATTTGCTTTCAGAAATATAATAGTTAGGTTCCGCAAATCTTGTAATATCGTTTCAGGCATCGCGCAATAAATATTTCTGATGTCTGGTTGTCGCTTTATATGTTTTGTAATAAAAGAATAAAGTCGGAAACGTGGCGTTAAATCGGCATATTATTTAGATGTCGGTTTTTGCACCAAGTTTTATGGTGGGAAAATCTGAATTCATATCAAAAAAATTACATAAATCAAGTTTTTTGCTTTTCTGTTACTAAATTCATATGTGTGATAAATTTTAGACCACACTGGTATCACTTGATGGCTATAAAGTTTGTGCAAATTGGAAATTCATGTAAAGTTTTAAGATTTATTCCTCCTAGCATGGGCAACAAATCGCACGCACTTCAGTGTAAAATGTTCGCAAAAGTTTTGATTCGAAGATTTATTTCTTTAAAACGCAGTTTTAAAACTTATTTTATGAGATTGTGTTCATATTTGCTATTTTAAACTAAAAGTGTGCCAACACAGAAATTTGAAAGTTTGTACTTTTTTATTTGAAAATGGTGGATGCGCCGGGATAATTTTAAAGTTATTTTTTTTACTTTTATTTGATACGTATACAGTTATGTAAATACAAGAATAAAACAAATAGAAATAGATTTTTTAAACCCAAAATCATTAAATTATTCGACTCTACTCTATTTGCTCTCACTGTAAACGCGCTTAGTGTAAATTACTCCCAACTAGCCCAAGTTTGTTGGCAGTGTTGCGTTCGCATAATTACAAGAGATGATAGGGAACGGCACACCGTACTTTACTGATAAACTTACTATCAAACGTGAACAACTTGTAACTTCACTTTCCATGATAGAGGGTCTTTCGCCCTATAAAAAGTACGCAAACTTTTTAATTAAATGTCCATCGGTCTCAGCCGGATTGATTCCCAATAAGCTCTTCTAAAAACGACGCAACGCTTGATTTCTAGTCTGGTCTGACGAGACAATAAAAATCATTAGCAACGATTATTTACATTCACTTGAACTCAGAGCGAGTCTCATTTGTTTTAATTCGAGATTCTCAGACTGAAAAATTTGAAAATAATTATTCCATTAGAGCGGAAAACATTCTTTGCAGATTTACGTAGATTACGTGTGTTTTATGATATAATCATTTGGAAGTCTCCACGACTTGGTATCTTTAGTGAGCTTTGGTGTGTGAATAATTTTATCCTTTCGCCAACGTAAATGTAATATAATCGAAATTTTCTGAAATCTTTAAGGATTTTCCAATGGAAAATTGGCAACAGCTTCGTGCGAAAGTAATTTTATAAAAGTGTGTTAAAAACCCTGCTTGCAGGCTAATTTGTTTTTTCGATATGTGAATTATGCTCTGATAGCTTTAACGCTTTAATTAAACTTTTCTATGTAAAGCATATTTTTAGAAGCGCCTGAGAAGTACAGAATTCAGCTAATTAAAAGTTTTAAATTAAACCATCACCGATCGTCTAGAACCCGATAATACCCGGACACAAATCCTAGCAACAACAAATGAGAAACTTATTTATAAAAAACGACTTGTTTTTAGGTTTTCGCTAAAACGTACCTTTTTATACTACCGTGAAAATGCCTCTTTATTATCGTACTTATGTGCTATTCCTTCGTAGAGATGTCAGGTCGTTCAAATTCAGTTTCCTTTTTTATCTCCGCGATTTGTTGGACATGGCACAAACTCTTCTCTAAACGATTTTTAAGGAGATTCTATCCCGAAGAAGTTTTTCGTTTGCCACCACTTTCGTTGATTTATATTTATTTATTCATCGTTTGTTTGATTTTTTTAACGGCTAAAATTGGAGTTACCAACGAAACAACAGCTTGTAATTCGTTTACATCGTAATTGTTTGAAAAGTATGTTGTATTTCAACGAAAAGAACGCGAAGAATTGATGTATGATAATCAATGTTGATTTTTTCGGAATTAAACTTTTTAATTGGGATATTGTGAATGGATGTAAATCTAACTAAAGCAATTAGGAGATTATGAAGAGACTGAAAAAACTGGCTCTGCCATAATCAGATTTGTGCCAAGACGTGCTTTCAGCGGACTGAACTATTTAAAGAAGCGCAATTGATTTTGTACTTGTCCGCAAAAGTTATCTCGCGAGAACTAGTATACAGTGATTTACAAGATTGACAAATATTTAAACTAGAGATAATACATTAACTTTCAAAGTAGAATTGTCGTGAAAAATATTTATATAAAAATTCAAACGTTTATGTAGGAGAGAAAAATGAACATCTTAAAACACCTTCATGTTAAAATTTGTGGATTTAATATCCATTTCTTTGTGTATACAATAAATTTATCAAAACGCATGAATAACCCACCGAAGAAATTTGTGAAACAAAAGCTCGGCATTTCAGAAATCAATACACTACGTGGGACAACAAAAGAAATAAAGTTGTAAGAACACTTAAGACATCAATTGATTTTATTGTTAGATATGGGCATGAATTATTTAAGTGTTTTTTATATTTATAAAAACATTGTGACTTCACTTTCGAAATCGATTACTTGTATTTTGGTTCAGTGTTTTATGTTCGGAGCAGAGGTTCTTTGAGGTAGATCAACTAGTTTGAAGTTTATTCTCAAAAGGTAATCACGAAGCAACAAGAAAAGAGGTGCAGAGCTTTGTTGATGAGAGAACAAGAATCTTGGAAGACTCAATACTTCTCATTATCTGAAAAGTAGTTGGTTAGTAAAAGTGATCAAAGATAAGAGTAATATACAAAAAAGTTACGATTTAAGCATGTATTGAACTGTCAGAAACGATGAGAAAAAAGTGTCTTGATTTTTAACTTTACTCACATACTTACACAATATTTCAGAAATATAACTCTTAACAGACGTGTTGTAAATGAAGTTGATATCTTCTTAGCGCGATAGAAAGAATGAAATCAGAAACGTGCTAAAATATAACTCTGTTATGACATGTGTCTAGAGTGCTTTTTTGGAAGCACTCCAGCGTCTAGTATATAACCGAGTTAGAAGGATCACTTTGTGTGATGCACCTTTAAAAACACCTTTGTGTTGGCAAGTGTGACAAAACCTGATTTGTATTTTTATAACTAGGTATCAATTTTTATTTCCATTTAATTTAGCAATTTAGCAAATTTAACACAGTTATTACCTAATTTAGTTGATATCGGTACAAACATTAATAATTCATTCCGTGTCAATTTTGTGATTGATGATTTTTTCAGCAGTAAAAATAGTCCACCACACTATATGTGACGTAAATACATCATTTCAAATAAGACCGAAAATCGTTTCTAGTTATGAAAGTATATTTATCCGTGCAGAATAGGAATGTAATATTTATATTAAGTAAATGTGCTTTACAATGCTATTAAAGCATCTCCGAACAATGGCAACGTAAACCAAACTTCGATTCATAGAAGATTGTACCTAAAGTAACAACATAAATTTATAATTTAGATAAAATTATCAATTTTTAGTTTCACATTCCTCAAACACAGAGATTTAATGGCAGGTATTATATTGCGCCCTAGCTAAAAACTTGTAATAATGTTCTGTTTTTATAAAGAGCTCGTGAAAGTAGGCACTTTTCAGAGTATTATTTACGCACAAAAGAATCCTGGATTTAAAATTTTAAAATGCGCTCCTGAAATAAAACACATTCAACTTCCGAAGCAAAACTTCGCCGTCGTGTTCGAGACTATAATTTGAACATGAGTCTGTGATTTCCGCTTAATTAATAAATGGAGTCTCTGTGCATTCTAGCAGATAAACATTTGATGCAAGGCAATTATCTTTATGCCTATCTAAATTAATAGCTAGTTGTGGTATGATTTTATTTGTTAACATTTCAAATATTGTCTCAAGATTCATCAACATTGAGTTTTTCTAGTCGCGAGCACTTTCTTACATGTTTTTAGAGAAGACTGTTTATGTGACGGCTTTTTCATTGTAGATGGATTTCCACGCATTTAATAAACAAAATTGCAAATTGACTCATAAAAAATAAAATCATTTACTTCGTAACAATAATAAAATGAAATTTTTTATTACAGTCTGTAGAATGTATCGTTGGTTGTATTACGTTTTCAACGTGAAAAATAAATTTTCTCCGCCCAATAAAACCAAGAAACTTCTTGTGTCTTAAAAAAGAAAACATGTTTTTTTATAATTAGTAGAAATGAACGAAGTCATAAATTTTGTAGTTTTGTTATTATAAAAACGAATAATAGGTGTAAAACATGGCTTGTCCTCATATGTCTCCAACTGCACTGTCATAAAGATTGAGATAGCCATAATTCAAAAGTCAACTGTAGTAGAGCTTTATTTATCACCCGAAAGTCGCTAATATTATGGGTTTATTAGTCATATTTGGAATGGGAATATTTGGAGCTTAAAGTGAAATTTCTTCTCGCAACCTTATCAATTCGGCAATACCTATTGTTTAAAAACCTAAAAAATGTAGTTACTAATCCGTTTTTGTGCTATTATGTATCTCGTAAAATATCCCTTTTCTTGCGGCTAAAATTCTCAGAGGAAAACCCAGGTAAATCTTTCTTTCTCATTTATTTAGCAAAATAAATAGCATAGATTTTTTTTCTCCGCATATAAAATATCGTCTTTTCAACCTCCTGAAAAGAAGCGGTCAAATACGCAAATAGCTTAATTTAAATTCTCGAGTTTTCTAATAATGCCGATGATGAAAATGTCCCACACAAGTCGTCTGAATATAAATATTCAAGTTGAAGAATCAATCCGAGCTTTAAAGCTTATCGAATATGCAATTATGTCGAGACGTGCACGAAAATATCCAAGGAACTTCAAAGTTGATAGAAGGAAATTCAACTGCGATTCAGGTAGTCAAAGAAATTAAACATCATGTATGAGAGAAATAATCTCCAAATGTCTGCGCTTTCCGCAAATGTCAACGATTTTCCTGTATTGTCACGATATCGTTAGAAATAAAACGTTCTGTGGGAAAAGACAGCATCACAAAGGTTTGAAGATGTTCTCGACTTTATTTATTGTTTCATTTTCTCGAAGGCGAACCTTGCATGACTGCTTTGAAATAGTTTCAAAATAGCCCCTCTTTTGCTGAAATTGAATATACGTTTTAATTTGTTCTGCAGATATAAATAACGGTAAGAAAAATGAAGCTGTTGAATGGATAGGTGGAGTACGTTTACCACACTTCCTTCTTTCATTGTTTTACATATTTACGATGACGGTTCAATTTACATACAAAACAGATGAATAAAGAAATTTCTTGAGTAATTTTAGATTGGAGCTTCAGTGAGCATATTCGATTATTATCTAATCCGTATTAAGTAGATTTTGTTCGAAAGATAACGCTAAAGTTGATAAGAACACAAATTTTGGTTGACGTAGTATAGTCGACCGTACCATAATAAAAACTATAACATCCCCGGAGCAACAAAAATTAAAATATATCAAAATTAAAATACCTTTAAATTAAAAAAAAATTGAATCTTTGCTAGAAAAATTGCTAGAAAAACCGCATCTTTCTGTCTGTCGTAGTTCCAGAGATATGAATTACCACCATATTATACTCCGAAGCTTCAAAATTTTTGGCGACAAACTTCAATCACTTCTAAATCGGTTATTTTGTAACATTCACAAACCATTAGTACAGTTTTGAATTTTGCGAAACCTTCTGAATTCAATGAGAACCAATAAATTAAGTTTGCTTTACAAATACACGAGATATTTATCGAAATAAGTTTTCAGATGTTTTTTTCGGAGCCATTTTTAACGAGCTTTTTCGGTGCAAAAACGACGCTTAATACCTTTGAGTTATACAACAATCTAAAGAGCAGGTCGAGATCTATCAACTAGCAAAATCTCAATTTGGTAGGGTAAATAGTTTACGACAAACAGTAAAAAAAGAAAAATTCCATTTTTTTCGTCGTTTAGACTATTTGAAACTATAATCGCTTCTAATGCCTTTTGTTTTAGATTCCACATAAAATTCTGCGTAAACTGAATAAATCTAGGAATACTTATCAAAAAATGTGCAAAAAAGTATAAATCATTGAGGATAATTGAAATTATAGTTCTCAAGGTAGTTTTATATGTATAACTTTACATTGCAACAAAAATGAAAACTTGGCTAAATTAAAAAGAGTGAAATCCACAAAAACGTAAAAGTAAAAAAGGAGTAAATTTCAATTCTAGTAAAAGCTTATTCTCAGGATAACAGCACAATGCGGATAAAACCATAATACATAAAGAAAAAGGAACAATCTCATTTGTAATAAATAAAGACATCTTTTTAAATGTCTCCATTCTGTTTTTTTTTAAACCAATAAGTTTTCGTTTTGCATAAATAACGCAAGAATGAATATAAGAGAGTTTTTGATCGCGTTCATAATGGCCCAGATGCAATTTGCCAATATCTCTCGTTTTCTAATTTTTTGTGATTGTTTTAAAATATTTTAGGAAATATTTAATTTAACACAAGATTTTCTTTTCAGTTGATCAAAATGATGGTCATTGTTGTATGCGGATACACTGTCTGCTGGCTGCCGTACAATGTGTTGCTGGTAAGTACTTTATTATTCTGACAAAATCTTTCACTCATTCAAATGATATATATTCAAATAGTAAAACAGTCAAGGAATTCAAGAAATCTCGCAATATAAAGCCAACATAAAAATATTATTTCTTTGTCCCACTTGTGCTAATTTTTTTTGGGCGTAGAAGATCTCCACAAACAACTCTGTTTCAAACAATGTATCACTCACAAAGACCAAATTCTTGGTTGTAAATTTACATCTCCAGATTTTTTTCTTAGCAAGTCAGATAAAAGAACGCAAACATTTTATAAAATATATACAGGGTGTTCAAAAAATGGCGTACCAACTATTCACTACGTGAATCTTCAGATAATAAGTAGTAGCTAAATTAAGTTTTTTCAATTATTGAGGGCTTCGTTGGAAATCTACAGCCACTTAAAGGGGCGCTAATTATGGCACAAATTTTTTCTTATAATGAACTCAAGGTTTACAAAATTCTACTAGAGTTTATGTTTTGGGTGACATTTACATACTTACAGTCTTTACATGCCTTAAATGTTGATGCAAAACGTTATTTTGCACTTTTAAAATTAAGCCCAAGAGCGCAAAATTAATCTGGCAACATTTCACTTCAAGAATTCAGTAATTAATTGTTGCCTAGTGCCTGACAATGACCATTTTTTTAGAAAAGTCAAACATTTTTTAGGTGTCACAAACTAGAGGAGTTTATTTCTCTAAAGATGTATAATTTTGCTGAATATACCGACCCCTGAAGGAAACAGTCGAGAAGCAGTAAGGGGCAGTAAGGCTTGTGAATTTCCTAACTGGCAAATTCCCTCCAAGAATACTTTTCAACGAGTTTATCAACAGGTACGTGAGATGGGCCGATTGGAACCAAATTTATCAGGATCATGGAGGACCCAAGACTATTCGCACACCAAGAAGACAACAAATGGTTCTTGATCTGCTTTGTGACTTTTACTGGTCAGGTGTTATCAAATTTAATTGCAAACCATAGTAACCAATTACATGATTTATTAATAATTGTAACTACCAAAGTGTTGCTCTGGTCTCAAAATTATACTCCTAATAATTACCGAAAGAATTGAACACTGTTGCCGTTTTTCGCAATATTTAAAGTTATTTTGCTCCCGTACAAAGCTTCAAATAAAAATTTTAAACAGCATTTCCAATTCACAGCGTCTTAGAGTTTGACGTACTTATCAGTTGGTCCGCTTTTTTTTGAACACCCTGTATTTGTATCAATTTTGTAACAAAATTTCCAGGTTAAACACGCGTTTTTTCATAAATCATTCAAAGAAAGCATTTCTTTAAAGCCAAACAAAACTAACAAATATGAAAAACACGCTCGACATATAATTGAAGAGCTGTCGAAACGGTTTGATTTTTTACATTAAAATCAGAGCTAAACGCTTTTGGATGTAAGAAAAAATTCTTCTTTGTCTACAAAGAAAAAAATATCAGTTTTTTTAACACGATTTGTAACATGTTCTACTTTCTATTGAGCTATGAGGATAAACATTTGCTTTGCATCGTTCTGCTAAACTTCTTTACTAATATTGTTTCACTATTCAGCACCACAGCATCGTATCTTTTAAGACTGTTGTTTTAATGATAATAATCCATCCATTGTTTTGAAAACAAACGCATCTGGTTAATTAACTAGTAAAATGAATTTATTTTATTATTTAAATTAGCTTTTCTATTGTGCGCATCTACTGCAAATGTCAGTAACATTGAGATCAATGGCTCCCAGATGTATCCTTTGGGAGAACATTTTGTAAATGTAGCCATTAAATTTAGTTTGCGGAGTTCTCTCCGCGTTTTTTCTTGAATTATTGTTGAGTTTTTAATAATAAAAATTGTGAGCGATACAAACTTTTAGAAAGTAAGATTAACTTCCTTCCCAATTTCAAAATATTTCCAAGTGTCAGTCAGTATACATGACAACATTCTAATTTCTAGACACGGTAATTTTAAATCCACCTGTTTCAGACTGGAAGCTGTATTATGGCGAATGTGCAGCAGACTAGAAGAAAATTCTCATTTCATGTGTTCTTGAACGACACATTTAAATTGCATTACCATTAACTCAATAGATTCATTCGAAACAGTTCTATAATTCAACACGAAAGACTTAGAGTGGAAAATAAATTAGCAACGAGATCAAAGCAACAAACCTACACAAGTGCGAAAAATTTGCGAATTTCCGGATTTAAAAACATGAAGCAAACAGAAAATAAACGCTCTTACTGCTAATCCATTTTAATGAATGTGAAACAATTCTTACTTATTTGTTTGTGGCAGCATATAAAGTGATATGTATTTTTAATAGTTTACGTTAATTAGTTAGAGATCCAAAAGTGCTCATTTCATTAATTAATTTTAATTTTACCGGGAATGTGCACAATCCCATTAATTCGAAACAGCCAATTCCAAACCAACTAACAATTTTTGGTTGCATTCAAACTAATTTATGCCAATAAAACAAACACGTGTACCTGATTTTAGTGAAGCTATACGTATAGAAAATTAAGGTGACTCTCAAATGAGGTGGATAAATTCCAACAAGAGCTGGTGCTAAACTTAGCGGAATAATCAAATTATTTTTCCTGATTAAATCTAGCGATAGCAGTGTCTCGAATTATAACCACTAAAAGCAAACCGTACAATTATTAAGTTAATACTGGAATAATGCAATTATTTGATTCATAAAACGGTACGCGAATTTCGTTCAGTCAACGTGAGCCTTATAATTTTCAATTAAACAGACTCAAGATTAGTAACTTAGTTAGGTATTAAAATGTAAGTGAAAGGAATAAGATTTCTACCACGAAATTCAATTTGAGACATAAACACAGACATCAACGTGCGTAATACGATTACGCAGTGTATTAAATCAGATCTATTTTTAATTTGTTTTAGCTTTTCATTTATTAAATTTATCGACATAACACCTTTGCAAAAAATGAAATCGCTTGCGTACTAAAATCTGAGAAAGCGTGCAAGAAAAAAAAGCCAGCAAATTTTCAGCTGAGAAAATTAATAGTCTCATTGGAATTTTGATTGAAGTAGACGCGAAACAAATTGTCGACACACTGTAAAGCATAACTAAAGAGAGAGTGTTTATCATACACTAATACTTCTGCTTGAAAGAATGATAAATGATGGTTAAAGTAAATGAGGAACTTCACACCCCATATTTTTACAGATTCTGGAGCATCAAATCAGCCCAAGTGTAATGACATTTTTGTACTTTCCACTACATGGATTGGCCATGTCCCATGCATGTTACAATCCAATAATATACTGCTGCATGAATGCTCGCTTTAGGGATGGTTTCATACAAGTTCTGCGAGCCATACCTGGCCTTCGCAGATGTGTAACTCCTTCATTTACGTCATCGGGATTTCCAGACACAGGTAAAAACGACTTTGGTAATCATTGTTTCTATTATCCACAACCATACTAATATGTATTTCCATTAAAGTTGAGAAGACCCTCTTAAATAAATAATGTAGCTATGCTTGCAAACATACTCTATAAAGTTCAGATATTTTTTTATAATCCCAACTTATGTACCACTTTTGGTAGAAGAGAAATAAACAAAAGAAAATAAAACAAAACCTGTTTTAGTTGAGTAGGTATACGAAATTCGTGATAAGTTTTTGTGGTTTTCTGAGCACAGGCAAGGAAATTCGGTAAAGCTTAGATAATGAAAATGATAATGAAGAACAACTAAACATTTGACCCCACAAACCTGTAGCTACTCAATTTATTTGTTCTGTAGTGCATAAATTGTCTGCTTTGGGCTGAACACAGGTGGCTCAAGTTAGCACTCTATAATATAAGGGTTGTTATATTTAAAATAAGTACTCCTTGCCTACTTTAAACTTAAACTAATAGAAAATTGCAAACACATCAACACAATGAGTTGCGGAGTTAAAACAATTTTTTTGTTATTTTGAATTGACCTGTGAGCAAAGACTACAACTGAATCAGTAAAACTTTCACAGCTTCATTATTTCAACAGGCGCTTTGAGATTTATGTAAATTATTATTTTTTCACGCGAAACGCCCAGAGAGAGAATTGTGGAAATGACCTTACACTTTTCAAACCGCTAGACTGTGACGTAATGTGATTTTCGAAATCCAATTAAGTAGTGGTCTCGGAATCTTGCCACCTGGAATTTAAGAGCCGGAAATAAATCTAAAGTTAATATAATTTACCTTCTTTCTCTCTACTTCTTGTATGTTAGAGAAAAAAATAATAAAAATTTACTTTAATTTATCTTTAATTTATACATCCAATACACCGTACTGTAAAAGTCGTCGATCGTCTGGCCTGGGTGGTTTAGTCACGCCGGTAATTTCTGGAGGGTCCGCAAAATACTTACGCAAGCGCCTCCACCAAAATTACCTTACCCTGTTAAACACACGCGGAAGAATTCTCAAATTACTCTTTGTTCGTCTTAACGTTGACCCTTTTGGTCCTACAAATAATTTATGTCTATCACGATCGTCCTGTACTCGTTTTCCTGGTCGAAATTCAAAGAACGGACCCAATTGCTACGTTGTGTTTTAAATCAAAAAAAGAAATTCATCTTCGATGGAAATTCGTTGTGTTCTCCGGAAGACAACTCGGGGTCTTCCGGGTAACCAGATTACAGCAAGGCCGCTGTTGCAGAAGGAAATGAAAGATTTGGGCACACTTCACTTAAGTTTATTTACAAATAAAACAAAAAAAAAAAAAACACGAACTTAAATAAATTCGGGCAGATCGCTTATCCACAGGGCTGTGCTTCCCCTAGGAGTCTCCTTACGTTACGAGCGTGGGATTTCCTGTACGCGAAGGCTTCACCCTAACTTATTTTATCCGCGCAGGCTTCACCCTAACTGACTCGTGCGATGTTCGCGAAGGCTTCACCCTAGTTAATTTTAGTCTCCCGAAGGCTTCTCCCTAACTACTTATTCTTGTTTCGGTCTCGCGTCGGACTTTAAGTTTTCTGGATTATCACAGGTAGTGGGTAATTGAACATGTTCGGCCTCTTCCCGTCGGCTTAAAGGTTTGAATTTCAAACAGAAAGCTATGTACTCCCAAATGGAGGAAAGAAAGTTAAGTTTATTAGCTGACCCAAATTGTGGGAAAGACGGAAACTACCCTCAGGGTTCAGCGGTGATTTAGATAATGAAATAAAATACTTTAAATCTGAGTACAGTCGCGGAACAGTAGTGTCGTCAAAATTAGACACTAAACAAAAGATATTTTCAAGAATTAGTTGCAGATATTAGAAAGTTCTACAATAGAGCAAGCTGAAAGGGTTGCATTTTGGTGGTTTTCCAGGACGCTTAGCGCTAAGGTTGGAATTTCGGCGAACGGCTTTGGGTTCGCTTGGCAAAGCGACACGGGTGACGGCGGCACATGGTGCGGCGGTCGGTGACGGCGACGAACGCGGTCAAGAGTTAAGCGGGCGGTCAGCGGATACGCAAGGCGGCAATCAAAGGCTCGGACCTATACGATCACAATCTGAACAGGCCCTGAAGGTGCCGTTGTTGTGATTTAGGTTTATGATTTTTGGATAACGGATACAAAATGCATTACCACCTTCATGGGTCAAATTACTTATGGCTTATTTGGATGTGAGGCAACAGTGTTGCCTTGATGAGGCCAAAATTTGGCGATTCCAAACGTGAGATCGTCAGCATCATGTGCTTTAGCCGATCAAACGATACGTGATACTACGTGATGGCGGGAATGCTCCACGGCATCTAACTCCCGGACACGGTAAATTAAAGTTAAAGATACTGAAGTGATTATGTGATCCTCTATTGTAGTTGATTCAAAAAAAAACAACTGTCTAAGCAGTCATATTGGGGAATAAAATTGAACCACGTTAGCACTGAAGTTGCTAACGTCCGGTGACGGTAAAGTTTGGTTCTACAGATTAAACAAGAAATTTTCTAATGGTGTTCTACCTCAGGAGCAAATTTAGCCAGAGAAAGGTAACATTTAAAATCCGATAGATTATCGGGCGACTGTACGGAAAGTCCAAAAAAAAAAACAATTGAGTTTAAATAGGGAAGCTTCGACCATTACACGTCAAATACACCGCTGCCCCGGAATCCAAGTGCCTTGGTGTTCTTTTCTCAATCGCGTTGCCTCGAACATTAGGATGCCGAAATTTGGTGTCCTTTCAATTTTGAAATACCGCGATGACGATTGGCGCAACGGTTTATGCGTACACGAAGAACAACAGAACAAAAAAAAAAATGCTCGACTTACAAATCTCCTCCAAGGATGGCACTTCACGATTTTTTTTTAAGTTGTAATTAACGATGATAAAAAAACAAAGATTTTAACAAAATTCGCACTGAATCTGGTAGTCAACAATTCACGAAGGAAAATTCGACTCCACTCCCCGAAAAAAGACCCTTTGGCCCTTTTTAAAACTTTGGTTGGGGGTCGTACCCCACGCTAACTTCTTGGCCAATCCTAACTGCTTTAAAACGACGCGTCCACGCTATTGGCCAAGCATTTCCCCCGAACGGAGTACTCCTCATTAACTCTGGGCTCGCCTAATTGGCTTCCCCGACTCCTAATTTACCCTGATTGCGGAATCCTAATTAGCGATCATACCCTGATTACAATACATTAATTAACTTATTAATATCTTCCTCGAGTTGCCACGCCGGCTCACGAACTATCTGCATGGTCTTAAGTACATGAACTCGATTCTCCCTACTTATCTAATTAATTAATTTGAGCGGCACCATGCTCACCTGAAACTCAACCTGCTAGTTTGACTCCCTGGCAAATCTACAGAAATTGTAGGCGAATGTATCATGCAAGAAAATGTCCAGCGGATTCGGAGAATCCTTGCTTATTGTCTGATTAATTGTCTATTGAATTGGACTTCGCGTTTCATCAAAAGGGTTTGTTTATATAAAGTACTACTGAACTCTAGGTCTGCAGAAAATCAGGAATTAAAGTGGCTACTGATACGGTTAAAATGGCATGCACGTTGCTAATTGTTAGCAACAATTGGCGGATTTTAGGGTAAAGCACCCTGTAACTTTAGAAGTACCCTACGAAGATAGATGGAGCTACTGGGACTGGTACCGAAGCCCTTTTTGCAAAAACTGTCATAAAACCTCAGGGAAATTGATTAACGGATCAAATTGTTCAACTGGTGGTGACTAATTGAATAGAGAAAGTACTAATCAAGAATCGGGAGTCAAATTTCGCGTACAACTTAATTATCTTAATCTAACTTAATCTAGCTTCGACTGGGGTGGCGTTTTCGCAAATCCGCGGTTTGCGACACGCTGACGACTTTCGGTGTTCCGTTGGTACCCGTAGTTGATCATTTCGCGAATTGAAAGCGTTTACGTGACGATTAATTCTGTTTCTCCGAATTACATAACTGTGACGACCAGCGACGCGGTCCCCACATCTGGAACCCATTGGCCGCGCTCCGGGTGAGCCCTCAAGCCCGTTCCGCTTGTCACAGTATCGATGACTTAATCGAGAAAAATCTACTTACTTGACAGCTTCCTCAATAAACTAGTCAAGTTTATCGCTAACAGACCAACTAACGGAGTCCCGATTTGAAAAGAAATGTCCACCCCGTCGAAGTAATGTCTTCCGGTAATTTTAGGGAAAGTCGAACCATCACAGTACTTTTCAAGATCAGATTGCATAAAATACATTCTAACGTTTACACCTGAATTTGCGACATTTCCGAACATGCCTCCTGCTGAAATTACCACTGAAATTGAAAAATCAGACCTGGTAAAATTCGAGTTACGAGATGCAGTGACATTATTTATGGGCAGGTTGGATTCCTCTACACTACACCTATAAAATTATTTTCAATTTTAAATTGGGATTAAATTTATGGTTCTAACCAGAGACAAATTGTTATTGCATTAATCGGTAATTTGGATCCATTATCATGTCAAATAGCCAAGTAGTTGGTAAAAACTTCAAAACTAAAGTCTTTAAAATTCCAAACAAACAACTTTAAGTGGCGATTTATCATCGTTTCCGGAAAACAAACATATCGCTAATGATTCTACCATTTAATGCGCTTTGGTTTAATTTAAAGTTTTATCTTCATATTACTCTTCACTCAAGTTCAACTTCTATTTTTAGTGCTTTATAGATCAAGATCTAGGAACTCCATCTACATTCTCAATAATTGCGTTTAGCTGTTATACTAATTAATAATGAAGTGATTTTCGCCTTTATCATATTGCTGCGTTATTGGATCAAGTCTTGATTCACATCAAAGCGCCAACTAAGTTTATTCTGACAACAATGCTTTAATTGAAAATAATAATTAATAATAGCATAGTTTGTCTTTGCATTTCCGCTTGATATGAAGACAAGAACATTTGAAGTACTCTACAAGGAGGAAAATACGTTTCACTTGCAGTAATTATCTAGAGTGTTATGCATAACGTATGTGTCAAGAAAATATGTTGATAGCATTTTATTTGGGTAACTTATATCGTTACTACCTAAATACATAATTGTATAAATTGTATTACATGTGCGATAAGAAAAAACATTTTTTTACCAAGAAGATATGGCTTTACATCCGAACGCTTTTATTATTATTATTATTATTATTAACAATAATCAACAGGCAAATTATCGAGAACCATATTATGAATTTGCAGTTTTTCTTTGTACTATTATTGCTACAAAACATTATTAGGTCCACCACTAGATATTAAATTATTTGTAACATTACTGTGCAATTAGGCATGAATCATGTTGGAGTAAAGTTTGTAAGCAAGCATTGTGCAACAGTTTCACCAAGAATTTGTATTTACGAAGAGATTTAAAATTCCATTCTCAGAACGGCTGATACCAAACATGCTCATCATTTTCAAAGAAATTAAAATGTTTATTGAATAAATTTTCAAATAATCCGCAACTCATTTAACTAACAGACTTTGTTGCGCTAATATATTTTTGTTGTTTTTCTGGACAGGTATTCTGTTATTCCATTAAAAGCTGAAACCTACTCAATGCTAATATGTATGTACCAGGTACCGCCTAAATGTGTGTAAATTTTTGTTTGTGTTGTTTATAATTAACTAGTAATTAATAACTAACAATTAATTGTACCAGATTTTAGATAATGAAAATTTAATTCAGGAAATTCTGCACCTTTTTAAAATTACTAATGTAATTGCTTTCATAACTACTTCTTTTTTGTTCTTTTTTGTTTCAGTCGTTTATCTTTAAACTCAGAGTCCCTTTCATTCTCCAGACTACTTAAAATTGAAATAATGTCAGAACCAATATTTTATTTTAGCGCAGATTTTTTTAATAAAATGATCAAATTTTCTGCATTACGTAACGAAATTATGATGTAGGCACTCGCCGCATCCATCTTCTTATCCTCTGATGAACTTTTGTAGATGATTTATGACCTTTTCTTTCACAATTGTAACATGAGAAAATATTTTTTGCATCTTTTTTTTGTAAATAATGTTGTTACATTATTCTGATTTAATGTAACTATTAGAAATTTTTTCGTTCTACATATCACTTAGAAAATTGTGACAAAAGGCAAATACTTTTATCAAAACAAAGGCATTATGTTTCTTTAAAATCGTTGCAAACGTATTTAACAGTTTATAAAGCTCACAAGCATTCGTATTTTTGTATTTATGTTTATTTGTTCCATTACTATTATTTATAAACATAATTTATTATGAAATAACTACTAAATAATATGCAAACGATTCAGTTGTATATCAAATATCAATTGAATTATAACTCTAATGTGTAATAAAGTAAAATATAATGTAACCAAAGGTATAAATTGTCCGGATTTATATAATTGCGATTCAAAAGAGAAAAGTTTTAACCAAAAGAATCGACAAAAACGAGTCTCTGAAGAATGGACCACTGCCAAATATTGAGTTAGCAAAAACATTTCATGCCAATGTTGTAAACTATACAACCATAAAATGGCATGTAATGAAAAATGAATAAGAAATCAATAGTGACAGCAATTTCAACTTGCGCCCTTTCGCATATTGCACAATATTTCAAACTGTCTCTTCATAACATCGTTCTAAAGCGGTGCCAATAATAACCAATTTTTTCACTTCAGATTTCTTTAAAAATATCTAAACTGAAGTGAACCATACGTACACTTTGGTAAAAAGTATCACAATAAATGTCAGATTCTCGTCGTAATTTTCCTGTTTTACATGTTTTAAATCGAACATAAATTTCTTATACCATAACATTGTGAGGAAGCTACACCTCATTACGTCATTGTCATTAGCCATTTCAACTTTGTTCTACCACGTACGTTTACTTCATATGCTGTTTTTCACTTTGTTAATTCAGCCCTAATAAATACCAGTGTTAAAACGCGATCGGTAGCAAAAAATTGACTCGTTAAAGCACGATTTGTGCGAATAAATTACACATATTTGTTAAACCATTCGTGAAATATGCCGGAACAAGAAATAAAAAATTCCTGCATAACGCGAAAAACTGAAACATTCCGTCTATTATAACAGTTTGGTTCAATCGAATTTTCTGTTTTCATTTCAGCTATCTAACTGAATGGGAACTAAATCTTAACAATTCAATTGCTGTGAGGTCAAGAGAAAAGCCATTTTCTATACTCACTATTTTTAAGCCCTCTGCTTATCGTGTAACTTATTGCAGGCATGGAAGGCAGCACAGAAAGTACATTTCTTCAGAGAACAAATACCTGCACCACCTACATCAGCATGAAACGCAAGAACTGTAACAGAATGTCCACTTGCAACCATCAATTACCAGTGAGATCGGCTTCTTTGTTGAGAAATTCAAACACACATAATGGCGTAAGAAGGATAAGATACCCTCAGAACATTATGGATGAACAAATGTGAAGGCGCACAAAAAATCTCTGTTTACAAAGATTTATGTGATTAATTAAGGTAGCAAATAAGTCGAAAATACATGTCCAATTTATGTAGTTCCAACCTTCAAGATTTTATTTATTAAATAATTGTACGATGACTACGTGTTTACTTCAAATTAAATAAAAACGATCTCTTGACTCTAATTAAGGTAAGTCAATTTTTCATATTTTCTTCATCTCCGTTCTCCAGTAGCTGAAAGTTTATTAAAATAAAGAGCTTGCCGACGCACAACTGTAGGAAGTCCAACACATAAACACAAAAAAGCTTTGAGTTACTGTCCAAGAAGATTAATTAGCTTCATCAATCTCAGGTTTGAAAGCTAATAAACTGTAAAACGTTCTCATTTCAAAACGTCCAACCACGTTGTATTATTTTTCTTGGAACGCTAATAACTTAGGAGCGGTAAATATACAAATACATAATATACAGAACATGCATATATGATGGTAACGTGATGAAACCACTAATGCATTTAAAAGACATTTCTGAAACAAGAAACGGTAAACTTTGAACAAAGACTTCATAGATACTTAAAGGATAACAAAAGCAAAAAGTCATTTAAGTACGAAAATAAGAAGACACTTTCTCTCACGTTTCACTATAACAAAATCTCTTTCATGTTAGGAGGCGCTCTATAAAATATAAGACTGGAGAACTATATGTAATATAATCACTCAGATAAAAGAGCATTTTTCTATGCAATTGTACGTAAATGTTTACAATGGGGTGTCAAATTCTTCTCCCGATATTGGAGTATATTAAGAACAACATGCACTGTCTTGGTTTCACTATTTATATCTGTTGCAGCGCGTCGATTGATTTAAAAATATCCCGCCGTACATTTACATGTCAAAACAAGATAACAACACAAACAAGATAATGTTTATCTCAAAGAAACCATTTATCAGAAGTCAACAACCAACAATTTGTTCTTTCACTGACCTAAACTACACAGAAAAACAATTTAAATAAATTTCAAGCTTCTAAAATTCCCTTTAATAGATATTTATTTTCAAACCCTCAAGACAATACGAATTTCACATGTATAAAAAGACGTTATCAACACTATCAAACCGTACTTTACAACAATGGTAATTTACATAGAAGTGATAAATACCAGTGTGTACTCATTTCATTTTTGTCTGATAACGATTTCATCAACTTTGTACCTACACAGTTCCTTGCGCACTCCGTGTATCAATCTTGACTGGAATGAATATTGCGGTTTTCTAGTACGAGTTAGAATGTGCGACCACGATAGTAATATGTAAGGTTTCCTGTGAAATATTCTGATTATGTCGAGCTTCAATGAGTGCAAATATGGCTGACTTACAAATGCTTCCTAGTTCAGTGACGTTTGTTGATAATCGTGTAAGTACAAAGTGAGGTTTTCAAGATTAATCCATGGTTAATATCTCTTCCATTTTATAGTAAAATCGGTAGTTATTGACAACTGATTGATTTATTGGATAGTAATTAAATGAAATCTGTGACCTAGTTTGCACGGATTGTTTTACAGATGGATTTGTTTTCAACTAAATAATTAATTAAGAAAATGGCATTTTTGTTAGATGATAGCTGTTTATTAAAATTTTTGTATTTAGGTAAACTTTAAATTTGCAAAAGGCTAAATAATGAAATACGTAATTACTTAGTTGGTTTACATTACCTAAAGTTTTTGCAAACTACAGAGTTTAAATGCATGCTCTGCTATTTTCAGCATTAACAAATTGAATTTATGCGAGTCCATGGTAGGATGAATTCTCGTTATCACAATGAAGTTGGCGACCCATAAAATTCGGACAAAAAACGGTGCTAGGCGGTTGTGGGGCAGTTAAATAAAGTGAATTATACATCGCACTAAACGTAAAGTCGTATTATTGGTTGTATAACAAATCAAGTATTTATACTCAATATTTTAAAATATAGTCTGTTCAGTTTCTTTATCAAGACAACAATGACGACAAAACTTCTTTGCTAAACATTTTTCTGAATAGAACGAAATTTTGGAATCAACACAAATGTATATCTTTAACAAGCTCGTTAAAAGTGGCATTAGAATGTTTTCCTATTGCAAATCTTTTCAGAGACGGTTGAAAAGAAGTAGGTACGTGTAAACATATTACTGAAACCAATGTTTTTCTGGAAAAATATATGCATTATGTATGTAGATTTTTCAGTTTTTGATTAAAAACTCAATCATACAACTTCACAATTTTCAGTTTATAAAATTCCGCGGTTTTAAGGCTTGGATACGTCGTCACAGTAAACCGAAGCTTGTTTGTAAAAAGGTTTATTTAACATAGTTGTAACCTCAAGATACATATAAAATTACTGTGTAATTTAAAAATAATTCCTATCAGTCGTTGTATCTTTATCGCAAGATTGTACGAAACTTCCAACTTATTATACCTGCCTGAACGAAAAAAAACATTTTGTGTAATTTATAATCAGTTTAACTTTACAGCAAAGAATTTAATACTAAAATTATTTACATTAAATACATGGCGTAAATAAATCGATCGAACTTTTAATTACTCTTAAAAGATATTATTGTTCTACATGAGTATAATATGAAAACTTTATGAAACTTTTTACCATTTATAGTCGTAGTACTGTATGTAAACCTGTGGGCGAAACTTATCTACACCCAAAGTAATGAGATTATTTAGTTTCTATAGAATATCTTACCTACAACATTACAGTACATGTCATGTTTATTTATCAAACAAAAAGTAAACTCAACCTACGCTTAGCAACGGTAACAAAAAGAGTAATTAAGTTTATCCGATACACTACTGAACTAAATTACGCCACCAAAGTTCTTTATGGTTATGAAACTTTAGAAAATCTCAACTTTGAGAAGTAAACCATGCAAGGAATTTAATTGAACCTACTCTGCTAAGTAATATGCCAAGTGGTATAGTGAAATGGCACGTGCACACATGTAAATAAGTTTGAAACTTTTGATTATAAATAGAAAATTAACAGTTTGTTCTGTTTTGCGCAACGAGCTTTATTATTATACCAATTTGATACATCAAAATTTAACAATGTTTGAAATAAACAATCTCAGTGTGGTCTCAATGTTTCGACTTTCTTCTTATTCCAGCGTCTTTAAAACTGACAACTTATTATTGACATATTTATTTAATTTTTTAAGTGAACTGTAAGCTTCCTCAAAAGTTTTTGCTCGATGTTTCACTGAGCTGAGGATAAACACAACACATTGAAATTCGGCATAGACCAGGATATAAGAAAAAAATATTCAAGCAATAACTATCATATGAAAAATTTATAACTTTCCGTCGAAGGCTTTTAATCTTGGATCTTTCACAGTAAAATTGAAAAACGATTTTCTCTCAGACCAACAAGGGAATTGTTTTTTGATCTGTTCATAGTGACGGTGCATTAAGAAATCTGAACTCGTTACTTGAAATTTCTTTTACTGAATGCGAAAATTAATTTGACATTTGTTTTGTACAATCTGGTTAACTACTTAAACGGAGTTTGTTTTTAATCTTTGCCGAGTGCTTTTCACAGATTAAAATGATAAATCTAATGCACCAAATAATGGATGTAATATGGATATACATGAATGAAAATAAGTACGGAAACGGAATATATCTATTAAAAATTCTTAAAAATGTCACACGTCCAGATCGTCAAGCATTTCTTTCGAAATAACTTTGAGGCCTTCACCATAGATGCAACTCAGAACGTTGACTTATGTGATAAGACTATTAAGAAGCAATTATCTCTAATTTACAATCATTTATTAAATTAAATAATAAATTCGCCTTGAAAATTTCAATCACCTTCACAGAGACATAACATGAAATATGAATGGCATCTAATCTCAAGCAATTATTGTATTTTTAACTCTTGAAGTGATTCGCTCGTTCACTTCGAAATTATCAATCTCATTTTATTTTTTATTTTTTGCTCGATAAATTATTTTTTTGTACTGTCACAACAAACACCTACAAGATAACTCGGTGACCTTCGATGGAAATAAACTTGCACCACCCAAATGTCATGAACCTTTTGCATTTTATTGATTGATCAAAACTGACTGAGTGCAAAGATCTTAACATTTTTAGTTGTATTCGATGGAATTAGCCCAATAAACACTGAAAACGTATTTCCGTAATAAACAAGATTAAATTTATAGGGCTTCTTTCTGATGGTGAAAAATATAAAAATACCTGTTCAGTATAAATTATAAAGCCACACATGAAGTAGAAAATTGCTATCAAAATGAAGCGATAGTGACAGTACAAACATTTTTTATACTCCTGCAAAGACTGAAGAAAAGTTATCGGTGTTTATGGAGATGAATACAATAACAACCGTTATTAATGTCAGAAAAAGCTACACAAAAATCAGTACAACATTACTTCAGTTGTGACATTGTAGTAGAGACGAGAGTAAGAAACAGTTTTCGATATTCGCAAATTAGTTACACTAAACAAATGAATAACTTACAAACCAAACATGAAAAGGTAAGAATCTCTTTTAAAGTTACACTCACGTCGGTTGTTATAAGCTAAGTTATCGTAATGGTCTGGTATCAACACTAACGAAATACGAAAAGAAATAATAAAATCTTTATTTTGTTTCAAGTTTAACAAAAGCGCTGTGTACGCACTATTAACAATAATAAGTTAAGTAAAAGAATTTAATCTGCCAAGTAAGAGAAAATAATCCTCGGCTGATGAACCAATTAAGTCAGCAGCAGCCCCGAAATTGAATTTATTACTTGCTTTCGAATACTTAAATCGGTTTATCGCGTTGAATAATTTATAGACTTATCCTCATTTATTTTACAATAATGACCTGAAAATTGTTTCAGCTATGCTACAGTGGACAAAAGTGTCAAAGAATCCCAGAAGCTTTGGTGAAATTGTACGGTGCGAAAGTACAAAGCTTGGATCTGAGTTACAATGAATTAGTTACTTTGCGGGGTTTAGAAGGATTTCCACTATTGAGAGAGCTCGTACTGGACAATAATCAACTTACTGATTCACTGGTCGTTCCTTATTTGCCTCACTTGCAAACGCTTTCACTTAACAAAAATGGGGTAAGTGTTTCTTTTGTAATGAAAAATAGAAGATTTCAATTTAATTGTATGTTGGTGGCTTAAAAAATCTACAAAGTAGTAAGACAGCCAGCCCTAAAATGTGTTAATCTGTCTGGTCTGATGGAATTTTCCAAGCTTAATCTGTCTGGTAACAATTCGACAAAATCAATTGAAATAAAATAAAATCTAATTAAATAAATGGGTTGTAGCGAGTTCAAATCATTGTCGTCTTCCACAAATCCTCTTACATCTTAGAGAAATCTGAAGAAAGAACATCATTTAATTTATTTTCATTTGACTCACTGCAGCGCATTAATTACTGTATTTATTACTCCATATTTAATTACCTGTTATTTCAGTTTGTTCAATTTTATTGACATTGAAGAATTGTCCATACTCATTTGACCAATTCTTTACATTATCACATTAATGTGACAGTCATAAATAAATATATAAATCAAATATGAAATCACAAACTAATCATAACTCGAACTGTTTCAGTTTCAGAATTGATGAAATTTTAATAATCAAATTCTCATTTTTCGTAGATATCAGATATCGAATCTCTCATTACAAAAATACGCCACAATCTCCCATCGTTAACATATTTAAGTTTGTTGGGAAACAAAGCATGTCCTAATCAACTTTCAAGCATTGACAACGATGAGGAGGATTATCAAAGGTACAGGTGAGTTATCGGTTTCAATAGTTTAAAATGAAAATCACGTTTGTTTTGTATTATTTTTTCAGATACTACGTTTTGCATTTCCTCCCATCACTCAAGTTCTTGGATTCAAATAAAGTCCGTGAATCGGAAAAGAACGAGGCACGTCGTAGAGGACAATTTATGAAAGTCGTTAGACCCAACATATCAAATATAAACGAGAATGCACTAAATAATACCAACTCAAATTCTTTTACGCCATTACCCAAGTCAATAAGAAATCCAGACGATTTTAGGGGTAGGTATTAACGATATTTATGAGTTTCGGAAAATAACTCAAATCTTTATGACTTGTCGCTTCACATTTATAGTCATTTCTTGTGGATTAATCGGAAGAAGACGTCACAAAATTTATATTTCATTTAGTTAGTAAATTTTGTTTCTAATTTGGTCGTATTGTTTTAGGTGCTTACGGAAAATGCAGATATCGATACAACGGCAAGCACTCGGAAGGAAACAGATTTATTTGTAATAGCGATCTCTAATAATTCTTCTTTGTTAATATTAAATCTTTAATAAAGTTTTGTTTTAAAAACAAACTTTGTCTTTATAAAATTAAATAACAAAAAATTAGAATAAAAACCGCCATTTGTTTCAAATTATAAAACGACACCTATTGTCCCCAATGCAAACCATCTAACTCAAATAAAATTTCAAAGAGAGCGCCACTACACGTCAGCACTTTTATGTCAAAATTACAGAGGCACCTCGTTATGTAAGATAAAACATGACATTTAGCTTTAAAGCATACACATTTTAATCAATGAAAATTATTATGTGATATATTTTAAAGATATTGATAAAACAAATATGTTATCGTGCCTCTGTGGCTGGTGAAGATATCGATTTTTTGTTGGTGGAAAATCAACGACGCCACTGACAGTTTACGTCGGTTTACGTAATCACAGGCTGCCAGTGACACATTCTAGGGATTTTGTGTGTCAAGCAAAACAGTAAACGTCGTTTGCTGAAGTTAATAAATAATAGAATATATTTATTATGATATCATAAGGGCAGGGCAAGTTTCATTATGTTTGATAATGTATCAAAATTAATAATATTATAGTTCTCGCTGCAAAATGGGTCAGTATTCTTCAAATATCTCCGATTTGTGTTAAAAACTTGATTTATAAATTCTGTTTCAGTAGAAGTGCTAGTGGAACACGACTATACCGCAAAAGAACCCAACGAATTAACAATCACAAAAGGCGATATTGTAAAGGATGTAGTCAAAAAGCAGGGTGGTTGGTGGGAAGGAACATTGAGGGATAAGAAGGGATTGTTTCCTGACAATTTTGTCAAAGTGATAGACAAAGACTCCTCTGTAGTGTTAAGAAATAGAAAGGATGCGTCCAGAATAAGGCAGTGTAGGGTTGTGTTTAGTTATAAGCAAGACCATGAAGATGAGCTTAATTTAAATGTTGGTGATATAATCGAGATATTAGGAGAAGAGGAAGAAGGTTGGTGGAGAGGCTTCTTGAATGGAAAAGAAGGTGTCTTTCCATCGAATTTTGTGGAGGAAATTGTGCCTGTCGCCTCTAAGCATAATACTAGCAAAGAAAATCTAACTAATGATGCCGTGCCGCCGCTTTTTGCTAAACCCAGTAAGTTATTGCCTACTTTCAAGACCTCATTTTTTGAGTTCATACTTTGGAGAACATCCATGTGGTTATACAACACCTTATGACCTTAATTATTATTATTTTAAGTATAATGAGTTTCCAAGTAACTAACATTTTTTTGAAGAATTGGCAGGAAAACCGGAAAATTCTGATCTTATCTCTGATATGAGAGCGATAAAAAATTTCATACGTTTTTCTATCTAAGTGACTATTGTTGACGCACATTCACTCATGATAAAAATTGTATCTATTCAGTTAACAATTTCTATTTGATCTATTTATTTTTTCAAGAATTTTTTTAATCGTTATACCTGTAACCACTTTTTTATCGATATATTACAATTTATGTATTGATATCTTGTTATTTTGAGATTACGAATGTTCACTTTCTGACCCAGTTTTAAACACAAAAGTATATCTTTAGTGTTTTTTAAATATTTAAAGAGATAAAACTGTTTGATCGTATTTGTGCATGAATCATTTATTTTATCCGAAATAGTGTAAATTCTAATCTGAAATTTATCTGAGAGTAACTGCAAAAGTAGACTTTTCGTTAATATACTGTTTATAAATAACTGTTAACTGAGCGAGGCGAAGAATTTTTAAATAGCACATCTTGTTCCAGCTAAAACGCTTTGCGAAGTAAAATTCGCTTACAAAGCACAAAACGAAGACGAATTATCGCTCAAAGAAGGCGACTTAGTAACACTCCTTAGCAAAGACGGCCAGGATCCAGGCTGGTGGAAAGGCGAATTAAACGGCGTAATTGGAGTTTTCCCAGACAACTTCGTTACGCTTTTACCACCTCCCGTTGAAAACTCCTTGAAAGATGAAAAGAAATATAAATCTCTCATGGAGCCGGCCTCCATTAAACCAAGTACCATAAATGCACAACGAAAATCGCTGGAATCCCTCACTAACAATAAACAAGAAGTAGAGACGGTGAGCCCTAAGGCGACACCACCGGTACCGAGCAAAAAACCGAGTATACCCATCAAGAAGTCACCTTCTGGGTCTAGTTCATCGGGAGGCATTTTCACAGGTCTTAAGAAAAAAATCGTGGATGTTGTCGATGGCGCTACAGGCAGCAAAATTTCACCACCAAAGATTGAGGCTAGTGAGAGTGCCGTTGCGGAGAATGTTTTCGATGATGTGCATAGGCGACCACTGCTTGCGGACGTTAGGGCCAGTCGCCCCAAAGCCCCGGGTAAGGAAATTAAATTCAATATTTTTTTATTTGATAGAAATTAACTCACAGCTCGTTTTCGCAAGTTTAAACTTGAGCTACTTTGAAAAATAACTTCATTTAAATTCAACGCGCGCTGAAATATGCGCTATAACTTTTATGTCGATTTGGAGTGAGCGTTTTCTGCTCTACTGAAAGAGGGATAATTGCAAAATTTTCAACGTACATTGACGTTAAATTGAGTGTCACCAAGTAACAAAAAAATTCAAGCTTGCTAATCCCTGCAAACTGGTTTTATTGCGAATTTTTTTTATCAGCGCGAATTGTGTTGAAATTGTATCAAAAAGATATCTAAAAAAATTGATTTTAAAACCCAAAACATGTTTTTATCGATATAAAATGATAATATAACTTCACGTCCAAATTTTCGGAAATATAAGACGTAAGACGATATTGGATCACTTTTAAAATAATAATAATATGTTTTTTCATCTGCATTTATTATTAGTAGCATCAAATGAATATAATCATATTCAAACTATATTTATTCTGCGATAAGATTAGGTATCACTCTTAAGTTAATTTAATTTCACCTGTACGTGCCAGCGTGTTACAAGTGTGAAGTCTTGAATAATGGATGAAATGGAAACTGATACTGATACAGACATTATCCTTAGAATCGATGAATCAGGTGAGAAGACACATTCTCAAGCACCACCAGTAGTGATTAAATTCATCTTTTTTTTCAATATAAATTAACAAAACATTAATAATAAAAGTAGTGACGAAACTAAGTGAAGTCACTACCTAATAATAAAATTGTGTACATTATGAAATCATGGATTCTAGCGATGAGTTAGCAAATCATTTCAACAAAACAACAATAAAAATTGCGATGAACGTGGAAAACTATAACGGTGTTCACATACTGAACTTATCTCGCTTATTCAAATCGGGCTAAAGATGCATTTTTATGTATCGCGTGTGCGATCAGGACTTCCCCTGAAACAGATGTCTTATTAAGCTTACCATGAACTTTAAAGTTATCATAAAATGAGTACAATAACCTCTTATTGTTTGCGATTTGGACTACAGAGCTCTGTTGTGTGCATATTAAAACTGTAAATCATAGAAGTAGTTTGCGAATTTCCAAACAAATTAACACTAACTTATGCAAACAGGAAAAAAGCTTTTAAATGTCATATGGTCAAAGTCATCTTTATTGATGAATTCATAGAGTGATTCAGAGTTTGAAAGTCATATTTAGCGATTGTCTGGCTTTGTTTGCTTTTGTATTAAGATGATTATGGCGAAGCTGCTTGTCGGTGGTAAAACGAAACCTTTTGTGCTGAAGAATCTTTGCTTATGTCGAGAATCATAATTCGTTCATTAAATCAGAAAGAGGGACTTTCTCAAGAATGTAATTATTTAATTATGGAGATGCGGCTATCAACGTTAGTAGATGAATCACTACATCCGGACCTTGTTCGTTATCTACATACATCTTTTAACAAAATGTTACCACCTGCGCCATCTGAAATTAATGTCATGTATTTTTATTTCTTTAAAAGAAGGTAATGTTAACTTTACCCTTTCTCCGAAGAGAAGTTCGACCAACAGTTATGAGTATCTCTCTCAGTTTTAATGCTCAAACAGTGTTGTTTGATAG
The DNA here is from genome assembly GCA_029298725.1 of Gnatocerus cornutus. Classification (NCBI taxonomy): domain Eukaryota; kingdom Metazoa; phylum Arthropoda; class Insecta; order Coleoptera; family Tenebrionidae; genus Gnatocerus; species Gnatocerus cornutus. The sequence continues at coordinate 7,155,382 of CM055514.1, forward strand.
TTGTTACTTATCTGTAGCCCAATCACCACGAAAAATGTTGGCTCAAAGTGGTAAAATGAACTCTTTTTTTGCATATTTCAAGTTAGTTGACACAATTCCGGTGACCCCGGAATTCTCGTATTCGTCTTGCACGAGTGTCTTTATGTACAATTTTTTATAATTTTTTTTTCAGGTCGGCGCCCGCCTTCGATTGTCGGCCGCGACCCGGAACCGGGTCTCGTCAACGGCAATACCGATCACAGTATGGAAACGGTAACGGAAACGCAAAACTTTCTCAGTTCTAACACAGAGGCGGCTCCTGAGGAAGCCAAACCAAAAGTCCGTGAATGGGCGAAGCATCCTGCCCCATGGCTGGAAGAAATGAAACTTAACCAAGCAAAACGAAGCTCAAACGTTCCAGTTCAAGAAAAACCAAAACTGACTCCTACAGAGAAAATTGAAGATGAAAAACCGAGAAAAGAACCGAGTCCTGTAGATAAATCTAAGTCAATAACAAATTTGGTTCCTCGGGTGAAAACTCCCACTAATGAGACCCCAAGTATTCGAAACAAACCTCACGTGCCACTTCCTTCGAGACCACAGACAATACAGAATGTGTCTAACTTAACAGATATTATGTATTCGCAGAAACATTCCACGCCAGTTCATTCGAGAGTTTCGCCTATTACCAACAGGACGCCTTCGCCTATGCAAAAAGTTGATGGTAATGCCGGCGGCGACCATGTAGAAGAGCCGGATAAGCGGTATACGGAGTTGGAACAAAGGATAGCGAGGCTTGAGGAGTTGTTGGAGAAACAGCAACAGAGTCACGAAGCGGCCATTGAGGAACTTAAAGGGAAGTTACAACTAGAAGCTGAGTTGAGAATGAAACTTCAAGCGCAATTTGAAAGGTTTGCGTCAGACAGTGCAATTCAACAACTTTAAATTTTATTTTTATGTTATGTATATTCAAGTATGTTTCGCCATTTATATTGTAGTAGTGAGTGCAGTTTTGCGTTTCAACAAACGTTCAGCAATTTAATTACTATTCCGCCGCTTATAAAGTATAAAACATACGCTTAGCTTCAATGCATTTAAGTGTCAGATAAGTAAAAACAACGATAACTTTTTATTTCTAGTTTTGAGTTATTACTTGTGCCAATTTCAAATCGTTTAGGCAGTTAGATACGCTTTAAAACATTCTTAGTTTTAATTTTCATTATTTGAGATCTTAGCAAACGGGTTACAAACAGTATCGTTCCTATCATCTCAACGATTTAGTAATTTTGCATGTTCCTACCACATTCTAATTTATTGTCGTGATGGATCTCAGTCTTTCATTGGTTTTTAATTGTAAAGTTGCTTTCTTTTTTCAACGAATCAACGTTTTCAAAGTCTAGTCAATAAAATAACGTTACTCTTTTAACTTGTGTTTCTGACTTCAGAGTGTCGCGACATTCCCGGAACAATACTAATTAAATTGCTGAATTTATAATTAATTGAGAGAGAATTGCAAGATTTTATATAAAAACAACAACTACCGCAATTTTTATATAGCATTTTTACCACTTTAGCCTAATTAACAGATATATTGTGAAAGTATTAAAAAATCATTCCATTGCTCAGTAGTGAGAATTTAGGGTTTTCACCATCTATTTATTTTATTCGACTATTTTCATTAACATGTGTATATTTTATTCCATTTATCTTTTTTAAGATTATAAGTGTACTTTATTGTTTGTTTCTGTGCATGTGGGTTGCCGCTAGTACTTTTATAGCCACGATTGTTTGCTTGGCTGACATCTATCATATCATGCTATTTTTGACGAGATAGTCTTTATATATATATATTTTGTTTGTGAGTTGTATTTTTATATCCTTGTATTATTTATAAATTAAGTGTTCGAAAAAGGTGATAGGATAGCTTTTAAATAACATAAACCGCTAAATGGAATTGCTTTGGATATTGGTAGCTGAAATTAGATTTTTTTCAAGGGTTTAAATTGTTTAGATGATCCAACTAGAACCTGACTGAAAGTGTACATTTTAAGAAAAAAATTAAACCCTCAACACTAATATATATTCGCAATTAATTTCCAGAGTGAGTTATTTATAAAAACAAGGATAAAATATGTTGTAATTTTAAACATTCCATGATTCACTTAATGTAAATAAAATAAATTTATTTAAATGAAAGAATTGTACTTAGAAATATTGTTGATAAATAACAATAAATAAGATACCTAAAAGGATTGGCTCGATTATTGTTTACTTTTTCGTCTAGACGAAGATTATAGACCCTTCTGTGTATGAATAGGGCGAGTAATAATAAAAAACGCGTTTTTTTTTTGGAGACCTCCACATTTCGTACTAAACGAAAACTTTCTAATCTGCCTAAACATGTCGTGGGTTACTTACAAACGTCCTACGTCTCCTACAAACATAATTTACTACACGCCATCGCTTATTACTGCTTTTCAAGTAACTGTATTAGGATATACATTAATTTTAAATCTGTGAAGAATAATATTTGATGTGCCCACGAAAGATTTATAGCATCACTTACTCAAATTCGAACTCAATTGAATTCGAGAAAGAGCTTTTCTGAAAACAAAAACTTCTTGAAAATATCGCAATAGTAGGTGTTCCACAGATAAAAGACTATTCATAAGCAAAAAGAACAAGGAAACTGTCCGATGCCTGGTGTAATCTTAAGACAAGTGTAGACAAAAGTGAGCAACAGGTGGACTAAAGAGAGTAAAATAAGTTTGGAGTATAAGCAAGGTTTGGAAACGAGACCTCCAAACACCCTGTATATTGTTTTGAGACTCTCGCTCCATAAGTGAAAACTGTCTTTGTTTTTACCATTCATTACAATAAAAGAAAACCCACCCGCAATGCCTGTTTTAATTAGAACCCCGTTTCAATGATTGTTCTAATTAGAAGCCCCCTCTTTAATTAAAACCACAAATTACAAAGCATCCACGACAAAAATCAACATGTGTAATTCCCAATAAAATTTAAAAACCAACTAAATCATTAATTTTTATTTGGACTAATGGATTGAAAAAGCCGCATTCATTCCGTTCCGTCCCATTCCGCCTCTGCACAGCGAAATGAATAGCAAGAAAGCGACACCTGTAAAAAACCCACCTGTTGGAGGGTGTATTCCAGTGACGTCAGAGAGTAATTTTGCTATCACGTTTATGAGGTGGAAGCTGCTGGTCGCTATAGATACCCGCTAAAAGCTCTGGGAGGGGAAGCAAACAGAAAATCCACAATCCACCGCAGTTGGTATCTTGCCGTGCGTGATCGAGTGTTAACATTGTGCACCGAAGGAAAATCGTGAATCGAACACGTGTCGAATTTTCCGAAAACTTGAACACTGCCAATTTTTGAAAAATCCACTCTGGCAAATTTAGTGTGTCAAATTTATCTTTAAAATATACGGAATTAATTGTAGTTAAAACTCAATTCTGAACTCTGAAGATATTTAACAGAACAAATAATTCCTCGTCTAAACACCAAGGTTGTGCAATAATCTGATAAATTTATACTGTCGGTAATATTTTATCTCAAACCGCTTGAATTAATTAAATTGTAATTGCCCCCGAAATTAGCAATAATTCACAAATTTATGCGAAGTGATGTCATGTTGTGAGGATCCAGCGTGTTCCCATGCTGTGGTTGCTGCAGCAACGAAAGAAGCGATACGTTTGACCGACAAGGAAAGGGAAATTATCCTGGGAGTCCTTGGCCGCGACGAGCAGCTAAGAAGAGACCAACAACTACGACTTATGTAAGTTTTGGACAAAAAATTCGTGGGGTCCTTACAAAATTCGAGTTAAATTGATTTATGAAGAAGCAGGAAGTGTCACAAATTACAAACGTGATCAGACGTATTGATTCTCGTTGCTTTTGATGAAGCGTGATGAACGTGATTTCCTGATTTTACATTCGTTGCTGCTTTGAAAATTAATTAGGTTTAATTTTCGCGAAATAGCTGTCAAGCGAAACTATTCTTGAACTTTTAGTTCGTGGACATAACTGCAATAATTAAGATTGTTTTATGTGTTTCTTAGGGAGATAAAAGTGAATTTTTAGGGTTGTACCAATTTGAATATCTTTGGATCTTTATCTAAAATTGTGCATCATAAACTCCATACCGGAACGGAATTTTTTGAGATAAATAACTTCCTGGAATTTAATTGAAGTTTCTTGAAAATTGCTAGAGAAAACAGTTTTCAGGAAATCTTGTTAAGTTAAGAATGAATCAATTTTAATACGTCTGTATTAAATTTAATAACCAAAACAAAAACGAACTTCTTGTAAGGGTGGAAACTTGTTTCGTGGAGAGGTAGTAATGAAAACGTTCTTCTGGGAATTCACGAAACTTTGGCACTTATAAAAGTTGTTGTCCATTATTTTTAAAGATACAATTGGTCGCGGTTGATCCACAGTGGCGTGATGAGTGTGGTAAATTATTCGATTAGTCACGTTCAAAAAATATTTCACTTTCCTCGCTCGAAAATTAACGAGAATAGATGTTTCTGAACAACTGATTCTGCCCATCATTGTGGGGTTTTTATAGAATGCGAAGATAATATTGTGATTACGAAAGCCATTGGAAGCTATGCAAAATACCAAAATATCTCATTATCTAGTCTAAGTGTTAAAATGCATTTATAACGCCCGAGCGTTTTCCCATATTTCCGAATTGAAATGTGTTAGTGTGACGGGGCGTTTAGCAAATCAAATTTCATCTCAGCGCTGTGAAGTGTCCACCGATAACTTTGAATTTTCCAGTTTATACTGGTGAAAACACTGATCTATTTAGAACTGGCGATAATAAAATTGTAAAGTTTTTAATTTTATGAAATAAAGCTTTATAAAGTTTAGGAAAAGCGGTTGCTCGTAGCAAACATTTACTATTTAAAAGTTCATTACTTGTTATATTGACGCGGTGTTAGTATTTCAAAAGAATTTCATTTATTTAACGAGGTTTGAAGTTCGTTTCATTTTAAACATGTGCTTAATACAAAAAGTTTCGATAACAAAGCATTCTTGCTTTGATGAGTTTCCTAATTGTAAGTACCAAGAAAATAAAAAAGTGTTTTTATTCAAGGAATTTTCTTAGTACCTACTACGTTACAAGTACCTACTTGTTTCAAGTCTTCAATACAATCAATCAGATCTTTATTGCAATGGTACGTTTAGGTAAATTACAACAAAATCATTTGCAAGTCGATATTGTGTAAACCTGACTTCTTTCCATCGCCAAATATAGCACTGTGTACGATAGGCAGAATAATCGTAGGTATTGTAACACCTACAGCTTTGGGTTCAGTGAAATTTGGACATTCAGTAGAATTCCAGTTCTGAGAAGAGAAACTTTCATTACATTTTAACAACCTTTGTCTACCTAGCAATTTTTCTTGATAACTGTCGAAATATCTCATAACTTCCAACTCGAAATTTTGTCACAAGTCATAACTTGCTCGCGACAAATAAACTGAAAAGTTCTCATTCTTTCATACATTACAGAGTAAACTGTCTAAAAATAATAACATTGTAGTAATAAAATGAATGAGTTTTACTTCTTCAATTCACTCCACTTTTATCTTGTCACAGAATAAAAAATTAAGAGGGTTGGGTAGAGTCTGTCATTTCTAATCTCTAATTATGAATTCACACAAATGTTACAATAGGAAACCACTAATCGTAAAATATGTACAGTTCCTGCTAAACCCGTTAATTAAACGTCAATTTGAAGGCAATTTAGATCGTTGTTGTCTCGAAAGAAAGTGGGTGTACATGTTTTTACTCGTCAAGAATAGATTCAGGTGCTACTGAAAGGCGAATGGATGTACTAATAAAAAAGTTCTTACTGCATGTTTTTTCAGTTAGCTTTCATAAAGTAAATAGTATGTCAACAACACTGCGGCGTCGAGGTTTATCTTTTTGGACGTCTCTGCATTTGCCTTTTGTGTGGTGCAAATTAAATTTTAATATTAAACAGCTGCAAGTGAACACTGAAAACGAACCCAGCATCTATTGACAAAATTTTTGATGGAAAAACTTCTAACAATGGTGAAAGCGCAGAGTCATTATTTTGGATAATAGTGTATATTATTTTTTTATTCGTCTTACGTAACTGCTTCTAACTTTATTTGAGATAAAAATTATCGGACATTTTCCGGTTTGTACAATTAAATATGTTGTCATTTCCTGAAGAAGTTCAATATGGCCTCATTTCAAACTAGATTATTAGTTTTATGGGAAAAAGAGTAATTTCTTTGGCGACATGCTTCCGTTACATCGGAAATTGAGATTTATTTTGTCTGCGTTATTGTAGATATGCATATTTACCATCCGCCCACATGTGATAGCTGAATAAAAATATCTAAAAAGTGAAACATTTAATAAAATAACAAACCGACGTCATTTAATAAAATAACAAAGCAACTGCACTAAAACATTTGAATTGTTAACAATAATTACCCATAATTTCTATTGTCTACAAATCATTATTTTTAACTGATACTGATAACAAAATCTTTAAAAAACGATTTAATTACCTGAACTACACTTGAATCTGGCCACTTTCAACATTCCGTAAACAACAAGGAAATCATTAAGAATGTTTCCATTTCTAAGAACAAAAAGTGCACGGCGTTATGACTTGCTAATGACAAAGATGTCCTAATTCAGAAAACAATTAAAAAAATATTTTTCTTCTTTTGTTTCTTCATGATTGATTACGTGAAACTGGATAAAACTGTTTGATGTTCGAATAAGTAATATGCACTGAGATAAGCATCATGGTTTCCTTTTAGTTTCGTATTGTAAAAAATTGAATAGAAATGAACTAATCGGAGGGTGCCGAATTGAATGAGGAAACCGTGATAAGAAAACAAAAAATTCACCTTTCTTAAACTTCCGATTTGGTTCAACTTGGCACGCAGCAAACTCCAATATCTCGATTATTTTTCCAAAAATCAAAGATCAAATTACACTCCATTATTTAGTAGGGTAAATCACGCCCAGCTGTATCCTGAAGGTCAGTTTTAATTTAATTTTGACTTTATAAGCAATTTATTCACATTCGTACTAATATTTGGAACCTCAAAAAAACAAACAAACAAACATATTTTGCAAACTTTTCTCAGGTCACAATTGATGTTTTAGCATAAACTCATTCTGTCGGAAGTGATGATATGCACTCTGTATGTATAGATATGTATCAAGTTGCTTTGCGTGTATTTGTGGTATAAATCTCCAACAATAAGCACACCTTATCATAATCATGAATGGTTTACTATTTTGAACTCACTTCCGATTAAGCTTCCCACTATAATTTATTGCAAAGCTGTTTTTCAATGTCAAAGGTTGATTTGAGTTCTTTTCCTAGTTTTACTATATCCTTACTTAACAATGTTAAGAGGATTCTGTTCAATATAGAATCTCTAGCAAAATAAAAATTATAGTCTCGTAAATTATAATTAAAATTTTTGCTCTTTGGCAACAACCCAAAATTTAAAACGCTTGTAATTCGACATACGTTAAAAAATCGAACAGTGTTGAAGTCAACGTAAAATTCTGCGTAAAATGAACTCGAGAATGAACTTCAATAACGCAAGTTTGCTCCAAAAATAAACGAGATATTGGCCGTATAAGTTTGACATCATGAATTTTCGACTTTTGTAAAAGTACGAATTTTTACCTAAAAAAAATAGAGAAATACGATGGCGAAATCCGTTTTTTTCATTTGTTGTTTGAGTATCCATACTTTCGAACCTTCAAAAATATGGTCCTCTGGCTACTACTCAAAAATTCAAACGACTATAACTCGATTATTTCTTGGCATAGAAATTAAAGGTAAACGAACCCAAATAACTTGAATTTACTTGACAAATAAACGAGATATTGATCAAAATCTGTTTCAATTGGTCGTTTTAGGATGATTTTCAATAATTTTTGCGAGGCGAAACAGCAGTTCGAAATCTACCAACTGGCTACATTTCAGATCGATGGATCAACTAGTTTACGAATGGCGCCCAAAAAACAAAAAATTGGAAATTTTTCATCGATTGAGTCGGAAATTTTTTTCGCAAAAGACCTGACCATCTAATTTTTGAGCATTTGAGGGCGAATTCCAATCGAGAAAAACGTTACCGAAAACCATTTCTTTTTATCTGTTGTAGTACGATATCGAGAAGATATCGAGGGTTAAAAATTTGAAAAACAAAAATTAACTATCCGAAATTTTAAATGACTATAACTTAGTTATTCGTACGTGAATTTAGAGCCCGGATTTAGAATCTACGCGAAATTCTGCGAACAATGAGCTCCAATAACGCAAATTTGCGAGATATCAATCGTAGAAGTTTGACATAATTTTCGTCATGAAATGGCGAAGACCGCATACAGATATGATGTTTGATACATTTCGCAATTAAATATTTACTATCCGAAACCTTAACTGGTTCTAATTTCTTTTATTTGTCGAAGTAAGTTAAAAATTCGCAAATTTTTGTATTTTGCGAGAAATTCTGCGTAAAATGAGCACCAATGATTTAAGTTTGCTCTACAAACAAGCAACATATTGACCGAATTGAATTTGCGTACATAATTTTTTTTGTTTTTGGGCCCACAGCTTTCATTTGAAACCAAGTTCTCAAATTATTTTATTATAAACTTTAGATTACAATTCCTATAAGCGAAATACGGCTGGAATTCCCTTAAATAGGAAACTAAAATTTGTCGAATATATCGTATCTGACCATTGTCTATAACAGATCTAAGCAAACAATTTCCATTTTTGGCGTGCAAACTTTTGAAAACCCAACATGCACCACCTGTTTCTTAAATTTTACCTTGTAAACTTGTCTTAAGAGTTGAATAACTGTTGTGCAGCGCATGCGCACCTCTCCACACCTTGAGAGGAACTGTACAATCTCTTACGGAGGTGAAGTATAGACTTGGAAATACAAAAGTGAAATCTTTGTGGGACCGGTCAGTTCCTTGTGATAATTTTTGCGCGTTTTCGGTGTAAAAACGACAGAAATGTAGTGCAATAAATCGAGTGACTCATCGCGTGATTGTTGTACCAAGAAAGCTTTCTTTTGTTTGTTAAGATCTGTGGGTTTGTGTCCTAACGAAGCAGTGATATTTCCACGAAATCGTACCGACAAGAATAATGTGATAGTGTTACATTTATGTTCAGGTATAAAAGAGGGGGTGTAGTACCCATGATATTCAAGGGTGGTACTCGGCGCGGTGTCATTTGATCGAGAGGCATTCACATCACTGAATCATGAAGTTTTGATTAACATGACAAGTACTTTCAGTGGTATTAAGATACCACATAAAACATGAGTCTCTTTATACCGCAAGGGTCAATAACCCTGCATTATAGATGCAATAAAACCCACAATTACGTTTATCAATTATAGGTATTACTATGTTCACGTCTTTGTTTTGTCTTCCACTTAAATTGTGATAAACAGTCATCGGGTGACTTTTATAGCAATTGGTGCGGCGGTGAAATAAAAGAGAAAAAAAAGGAATGTTTTCATTGACCTTGCGTTTGGCGCCGATAAAGGTGGAATTAATTAAGTGCACTTAACTAAGTAATTTAACTGGAACAATACTGATACATTTCTGGCTATCAACGTTGCATAACTATTCTCTTGGCTGTCATGCAAAATTCGAAAGTATGTCACAAAACGATTTTAATATTCTTCAATAAAATTCATTTCAATTTTATGATGTATCCTTCCTGTTTCCGTCAAAGAAACTTGAGTTTATCATAATTACGAAATTAATAATTTAATAACTCTTAGTTGCAGACTTGCACCAATCAAAGTGCACAATTAGAGAATAATTACATGTCTACATGAGTGTTTCAGATTGTTTAATAACACATTTATCGAGAGAGAGTTTTGATTGAAACTACGAAAAAATAAAGGGCATGCTTTCTAACTTTAATCAAAATTTTTGCTCAAAGTTTGCAGGTACTATAAAAACGTTTGAGATAATAACAGTGGAAACATTGTATAAAATGCTTGTCTCTGACTAATCTATTTGCATTTTAAAACACGCTTCCTTCTCATTGTCGCATTCCTAGACAGTTTTTAATAATATATTCCTGCCACATGCTATCCATAATCCAGTTCCACAATAGAAACATTGAATAGGAGATGTATTTGATGTATCTTGACAAAATAAATAGCTCGAAGTAAATGTTATTTACCTTCTATGTTTGAACGAATGAGTTCAACATCCAAAACGAAAAGTCGCTATTTACTTCTTTCATAAATTACTTAGCGGGTTGCGCGCCTGGTAAAAAAACAAGTGAAGCTAGGATTGGATTCTATTCTAATAAGAAGGTGGAAATAATTTTATCGATTTTAAACAATATTTTTGTAAATGCACTAGATTTCACTTCAATAATTTATCAAGAAACAGTCAGTCTGTAATATTTTTAATAGAGGCTTTATATGTTTTAATAAAAGACTAATTACATCTTTAACTGACAGATAAACTTAACTACACAATAAATATAATTTTAATGAGATTTAATTGCTACTTCGGGCTTTAATTATTCTTCAGTAATGTTTTATAATATTACGAACATTGACGTTGACGCTCTCACGATTATAACATCTTTCTGATTTAATTAACTGTAAAACCGTATTTTTTGCAAAATCTTTTTAAAACTCTTTCAAAGGCCCAATTAACGTGACAAACCATGAAATACTCGTGGGATCGACATTTCGGATGTTAGAACAGAGAAAAAGTTTTGCGACTGGTATTGCAAGTTGTTAATTAGTTAAGATTCAGACATTCATGCAAGTTTTATGAGAGCATGACCCGACACTTCGTGGTAAATTCTACTCAACTTAATGCAACTTTTATTGTATGGTTTCTTTAATGCTTATCTAAATAAAGGAAAACTTTTCAAAGACATTTCAAGAAACGTGGTCAAAACGGCGTTTCTATGAAATAAGAAATACTTATATTAAAGGTTTGCTTTTGCATTGGTGGCAATGTTGCCATATAGGTAATAAAGTTATTGACAGGTTGGAAAATGTAAACATAAACATATACTTGCTTACTTCCTCGTAAATCAAAAGTAGCACTGGTTTAAGTGATAAAAGTTCTACTTTATTGCAGTGCCACAAAAAGTAAAGTAGTTGCGATATAGTTACAGTAGTTTTATAGGTGTTTTTTTCTGCATATATTAAGGAGGAACTTAAGCTGCTTAAGTCGCTCCAAATGAAATATCCATTTGGGGAACGAATATTTAGAAAAAATATTGGAAATAGAAGTTGTATTTACATAGAAATATGCAAATTCAGAAGAAGGCGTATTAGCTGCATTGCTCAGATTAATGCCTTCTATTCGCTTGCTTTAGATGCCTGTACATTTTTCTCATTTAAATTGATTTTATGTAATTGCTTCCGTTTTATGTTTTTTCCTGGAAAATCTTGCTTCTTAGGTATTTTTAATCTAAAGTGAATGTAAGCTGAGCTGTCTTTACTGTAGCATCTCCATTTTTAACTACTGATAGAACTGTGAACGCAGTGACAATTTTGGATATTTCAAGCAAGAAGCCGTTTTTTGGAAACTATTCAAAAACGCCTTTAATAATTGAAGTTCATGTTATATTATTCTGACGATTTATTATGAAATGGTTCCGGATACCTTGACAGCGAAAGGTATCCTACCGTCATAACCAGGTCGCAGACTTCTTATTTCCGACAACCTACACATTCTCATTACTGCCGGACTTGATATCTTCGTTGGCGTCGACCTAATAATGTGTGCGATTTCTAGACCCGATAACAGACCTTTCTTTATCATTACCAAGACGAAGGACGCGACAAAGTTTTCACGTTATCAAAAAAGTTTTTGATCTATTTAATAAATTTTTAAAATAAATGTATCAAAGATTTCTCATCTGGCGTGATTTTTATTCCTCGTAAATATCTGTCCCACGCTTAATTAATTACTTGTTCTTGCAGATCTGTTTACATAAATTGGGTTTTTATAGTGCGTAATTTTTTTAATAGATTTTGGTGCAAAGCGCGTGGATTAAATTATGTAATTAAAAGAACGCCAATCAAAAAGTTTGTTTACCATGACCGGAAAATATTATGAAATTTATAATTTGAAGATCACATCTTTGTGTGTAAAATAAGCTAAATAAGAGTTTCCATTCTAAAACGATTTTAATTCTTGCAATTTTGTAGTTGAAAACTGTCTCCACCATGTTCTGTTTAAACATACAAAAGTTTTATTTCAAAAACACTCAAACTAAAAGCGCACTCCGATGCGAGTTTTTATTATTAGAAATGTCACATTGCGAATGCTAGAATGAGTACTAAACAATCTGTCTTTGATCCTTAATATGTTAATTTTTTGTTGTCTGGTCCCAAAATGGACCTGCAGACTAGCTACAATATTTATACATTTTTTAATCGATTTTTAATGCTAAATTATCTTGATATACGCAGTCGTTTGTTTTTAATTCTGATCGACGCTAGAGGAAAGAATTCTATTGTGGCAACTACTATAAACCACAGAGGTAATGTAGAGTCTCTTTGATAAAAACGGAATTCATTGCTTGACTAGTGAACCGTGAATTTTATAATAACAAATCATTTTGCGTCAGGTGATTGAAACGACGTTGATTTTATCTTTAGTAATAGGATTCGTGTAAGGTATTCGACCGAAGTTATAGTCCCAAATGTCTAAATATGAGCCTCATTTTAATTCCCTGGAAACTTAAAACTTTATACCTGAACATAAATGTATTTTACAGCAACAATGACCCATCACGTGCTGCTATTTTTCAATAAACCGATTCGCTATGGGTGTGTCTGGGATAAGTTACTAAAATTCGTGTTTTAAATCGAAAATCTAATGGCTGCCATTGCTGCATTTTTCAATACGGATGACAATGGGTAAGTGGAAACACGTGTGTATTATTCTTCGTTGCCCAATAATATGTTTGATACCCGTGCAATATTTTTATTATATTCAAGGCTAATAATTATTCAGCAAATTGCCAAGGTTGTTTATGTGGGGTATTACAAAACTCTTTAACCCAAAATTGTTGAAGAACGAATGGGAATTACGTTTCCTCGGTTTTCGACTGTTCAATGTTAACGAAAAATATAATTATACGATTTTTTTGTTGATTCATTTATTTAATCATTCCAATTAGATACAACATTCGCAGCTTCAGTCGGTAATAATGATAATAACGTAACGCTTACAACACTTCGAACCCACCTTCAGTATTTTCCGCGTTAAAAAAACAATGATTCATACGTATTGTTTTACAACAGTTTGTTACATAAAGTTATGTATTTCGCATTGTTTGATTCTTTTAATTTAACAAGCGTGAGCGAGTCTGCTGTATTCATTATTCCAGACATTTAAAAAACGTTTAAGAATCAATTAAGCGTTTGCCAATGTTAGGAAGAATCTAATTGCATAAATGTAATTTAACAGACCATTATGAACGTGTGCGAAAAATGTTGCAATTTGAAACACTTTTATTATTTAATCAAAGAACATATTAGTGAAAACTTTCAAATTATGATTTTTCGAAATGTTTAGGTCACGAATCTACATACAATGGCATTCGTTTAGGGGACCTCTGACGTTTTCTGAAGGTGCAAGCCCGCCTTTATGTTATAAGAAGTTTGTAGTGAAACAACTTGGAAGCATTTCTGCCGCTTCACCTTTCGATTACATAAATTCTAAAATATTTGTGACTCAAACGTAGAAAAAGAATTTGACGATTTTTTTTAATTCAATTGAGTCGAATTCGAAAATCAACATAGAACAACTCCAGCACGTATAAATAAGCACGAAAAGTTTTGTAATCCTCTTTCGGTGGTACCTTTTTCAAGATAAATACAGAGCAAAATTTGAATAAAGTCAAACAGAAACGTAATTTCACATTAAGCAATTTTTCTCTCCAGAAACTTCGTTATTATCTAAAGTAATCCAGCTCAGGTGAAGTAGGTAATCCTAAGACATTTATTACAAAACTTGCTTAATTTATTATCGTGCAACGATTAATTGTAGCTTTATTTTTAGGCATCTCAAAGCGGAACTTCAAAACTTGCGCAGAAAAGGGGCCTTGCGACCATCGGCTGATTGGGACAGTACAGGACCGGATCCTGATCGATCTTGCGGAAGATGTCGCGTAGAATTGGGTCGAGTAATCAACAGAGGAGCTTACTGTCGAGCATGTCGACTCAAAGTATGCAAGGGATGTAGGGAATACTCATTAAGAACAACCGATTGGGTCTGCACGGTCTGCCACAAGCACATGTAAGTTTAATTTTGCGAGTTTGAAGGGATGAGGGTCAATAATTCCAAGTGTAAAAAGAAGCTTTTTTATTAAACAACATTAACCAAAAGTAAGCTCGTAATTTTCGGACGCGCAAATGCCAATTGATAGATCACCACCATCAACTCTTGCACGGGGACATCTCTCCTTAAATTTCTGATAGTTGGCTTCCGAAGTCTGACAGGCCACGACTTCATTATCCCTGTTTATTATTTGATCTATTTCATCGCATAGTTCAAGCAGATTTGCGTTGCAACTAACAGCCTCACAGTCAGGTCGCGTGATTGATTTTATCTGGTCATTATATTTAATTAGATAAGTTCAATCAAGATGAGACGAAACTTACAGAAGCTGGAACATTAAAACCTCGGTTAAGGTCAACCATCAATAAATCGTAAAACCCTCCAAACACATAAGTCTCGAAAGCCACCCTAATTGTAGTAACAGGGTATTCACATGGTGTAAGCAAACATTCTTCCGGGTAAGTGTAGAAACTACCTTCCCACTCGTCTAGAACTAGTATCTCCGACTGCAAAAAAGTGGTAAAAACAGAATGCGAAAATCAAAAACTTACATAATTTCCGGCTTCAATTAATGTTCCGTTCTTGGGGGGATGACCTACCGCTTCCAAAACGAAAACAAGATTATCTGTCCCAGTGTTATTAATACGGATGTAATTAGCTTCAATTAATGTTAAAAAACTAGCAACTATGAAAATCTTAATGAGCGACATTGTTGAAATCTCTCTCCCAACTCGACTTTTTTGGATTTGATCTCATTTCAAATGTGATAAGAAAACACCGCGCATCATCTGTACTTATCGTGATAGTTAAATTGCAACAAGATTCTTGTTAATTAGGTTTATAATTAATTGCAGCCTTTTCAGCATTTGCTATGTATTAATGAATTAGATTTCCGGGAATGATATGAAAATGTTGTGGGATAAATTTTATTTTCGTGTTTTATTTATTTTTTGCCTTCACTCCAAAGATAGATCAGTGTGGGTATAATAGTTATGTTTACAACTTTGTTAAAAATGAATTATTGTTATTTGTCACTGGTAATCGTTAAATATAATTCTATTGATCAGATCAGGTGCAGGAAATTTTTGTAAAATGAAATGAAAATTTGGATTGAACGTTTAGTCTAAATGAGAAGACACTTTTCATATTTCCACTTCTAAAAACGAAATTTCAGCGTGAGGAACAATAGGCACTTCATATTTCGAGCGATCAAGATAAGCATTTGCGTTTTTTGATGACGGCCAGGAATTGACAATGATTGCATTGTTAATATTTTGGCTGCCAAATTGTGTGGTACATACATACATACAAAAGATGATCCTCGAGAAAAAACCTGCTGATAAGGAAACGATTGTGGTAAACGCAAACAGAAAGTCGATTCACACTTCACTATAAATAACATTCAGATTGGTGCCCTTTAGGTTACGAAAATGGCGATAATCACGCACGAATATGAAAGAATAATGATTCCCGGACGAAAGACGGCATTTAACTAAAAATTTTATTGGTAGTTACATACATTTTCAATGCAAATAGTAAAAAACTTATTTGAACGAAAACAAAGAAGACCCTTTCTTGCCACAATATGAATTTCTTTTTTTACACCAGTGTTTTTCAAACTCTTGGCCTTTCTAGGCTAAAAATTCTGGCGACTCCCTTGTTCGGGCCATAGAAAGACAAAATTAGTAACATAATTAAAATATGTACTACATTTTTTATTGTAGTGAACCATGTTGAACCTTGACTTTTTTCTTTTGTCGGCGACCCCCCGAGTAAAGCTCCGCGACCCTCAGATTGAAAAACACTGCTCTATACTGATTTATAACTAAATATTGTAATTTCTAAAGAACTCAGTTGTCCCCAAATTTAACCCCAAAATAGAAAGTGCTTTAGTTCATTTATTACTGCTCAAAACCGAAAATGTTATAAACATTTTTTGCTAAGTTTTGTCGACCAAACTCCAAACACTCTTTTTAGAAGCTGCAGGGAAATTACATTAGTTATAAGTGGTAGGCAACATATAATACAACTCTGAATAAATTTAACATAACATGGGTAATTTTGCGGTCTTGAAAACGCGCGTGTATATAGTTTCAGTAAGTTTCAGAGAACAACAGTAAATTGCTTCACTCTTGCTAATTGCAAGCGTAACACTGTTAATCTACTCGTTCCACAAAGAAATTGTTACAAACTGTTTAATATTGAACTCAGATATTTTATATTATTTTTAAAATTTAAAGTACATTCCAAATTTATCTAAAAGAAAAATGTTTTGAAAAATTCAAGCGAAGTACGGATTTTGATTAATAATTTTATCGAATTATTTTTTTTTTCTTTGTAGTGGTTTCAATATGATCACTGCTGTATATTTTATTTATTTGACACTATTTGTGAAAGCATGGTTAAAAACTACAAAACTAAAAAAACTAAAGTAGCTACAAAATCTGTTAACCGCCAAAAGTGACCAAGTACGCTTCCGCCTTGCAAGTGAAAGTACTCTTATGATCATCATAAGCATAGCTGTAAGCATCCGGACAACGACTCTTGAAAAACGCTGGATAGTTCTCTGGCCAAGTCGAAGACTTGCATTTATCAGGAGTACCAAACGCGCCACGACAACAATACTGATCCGTATTGAAAGCATTACAAGCCGAATTACAGGCGATTACTCCATTTCCGTTTCGTACTTTTAGTTTTTCTGGACAGACATCATTCAGACGAACTTGACAAGCAGATTTTTTACAACTGTAGCGGCTTCCATCTCCTCTGCCTCCCAGAGGTTCAATCTGTCAAAGTGATACATCACAAAGTGAAGTACGAAGTAATTAGAACTTACAGCGACCATAATATTAAATCCATCAACTAATGAAACATCGTAAAAATCGAGTCCTTCGTGTCCTTTTAATGTGATTTCAGCCAACGAAGCTGGGGGAACACCTCCAGCTCCGTTACACTGTAATTTGTTTCCACAATCACCGGTGTCGCAGTGGTTGTTGTTGGGGTTACACCAGGTTCTCGCCCAAAAGCGACCTGCCCAGTTCGATGGAGCGTTTATGGTGATCTAAATTTTAACAATAAAACGTTGTAAAAGTTTCAGTTAGCTTACTTTTTTTCCTGGTTGAAGAACAAATCCGCCACTATTCAGATGGGGGTGGCCGGGATTACCTTGAATTCCCACCCAAATATCACCGATTTCTCGGTTCAAAATTTGGAACTCTACTCCAAAGCATACTGCTAACAGAGTGGATAAAACTGAAATTTTTACTAACATTTTCTGTTGTTTAGAAGGATCAACTGAAAGAAGGTGGGTGACTCGATCTTATATAGCGTGTCTCGGTTTTGTTTTGTCGGAGTAACTTGTTTCGCAAGTGTGGATTTTCCTTAGATGTTATCTGTTGCAAGAAATCGGACGACTACAGTTCAAATAAAATTAATTAAATATACACACTTTTAATGATGGCTAAGTAGATCGCCTTTGTATATTTGTTAACATATTAAAATATCCTGACAGCTTTATTCGAAATAATATTTATTCTTATTATGTTTATATCAACAATAATAAACCCCATTTCAGAGAAGATTGCTACATAAAACAAAACGTATTAAATATTAAACTAAGTAATTATAATAGTACATTATTACACGTATTTCATAAGGCGAGAATTGTAGCACGAATGAGTTTTGACCACGACGAGCGCAGCGAGGAGTGGTCAAATAGAATGAGTGCTACAAGTCGTCTTATGAAATGAGTGTAATATACTATTTTTTCTACTTTGCATTGTAAATAAGTGTAAAAATTGCATTTGAAAAAAATTATTTTCGATTAGAGATTTTTGACAAGTTAGGTTGGTGACAAAAGAGGTAATGACATTTGTCTAACAAAATTTCAATTCAAATAATTACAGACGTTTTCTGTTTAATTTTGCAAAAGTATTTATTTACATTTATGATACCACGTTAATTAAAATTCTGAATTTTTTGGATTGTATTTAAGTTTTTTATAATTCGTTTTTAAAAGTGAAATGATAAATTATTGGACTGTTACAGTTTTTGCGGCCTTTTCATTATTATCATTGTTGCATTGTGATCGTGTCTGGACAATAATAATTTTCTAGGAACTGTTTAAAACATTAAATTGCACGTAGAAATTCTTCAGTGAATCACTTTAATTGCCTTTGTAAAGCATGCAAATCTTCGATGATTTATACGCTAACTGCTTTAAGAGTGTTAGGTATTTACCTTTTTTGCGCTCAGTTGACCATGATATTATTTGTAATGGTAAATTTTTCGTCCAAATCTAAGAAAATTTTTGGGTTGCAAATTTTCAGCTACTCTCTTGAATTCGTCTGATTTTGTTGTTTGTTTTCAGTCAGTTTTATTTTGATATAATTCAAAAAATTAATAAACAAGATAAAAGTTTATTTTTGTAGTTATTGTATTGATTCTCGTTCTAGCTTTCACAATATTTATTTAACGTCAATAATCAGTATGTAATTAGTATTTCATGGCCAATTCTATTTTTTTACATTATGTATCTTGATTTGAATAAAATTAGTGACACGTTCAATCTGATCAAATCGATACAAGAAAAAATAAGAAGCCATTTGAATTATTTTAAATGTAATTTAATAAATGTTCGAAAATACGTGTGCTTTTAATTTTATCTAGGTTTTATTCAGTTTTGTTAAAGTAAAAGGATCAGGATTGATTCGACCATATCGTTTTACATCAAACGGGAAAAATTACCTGGCATAAGTTAATTTTTACCTTGTGCATTTTGCGTTTAAAATATTTTTGAGAACATTACTTCGGTGTAACTTGAGGTAAAAGGCAATCATACCTATAATTAGATTAGGTATGTACCTATAGAAAATAAGAAGTTATGAGAGAGATGTAGAGCAATTTTAAATAAAGCGACCTAACAAAGACAATGTCATTTATCTGTGAGCTTTTAGTTTTAGCCCAATTTAATTACACGAACGTTGGACATGATATAATACATGCCTTGATGTAAACACATCAATGGATATCCAACTGTTGTGAGCGACTAATTTGCAGTGTTTTTACGTCGTTATGGAAATTAAAACATTTTTGTGTAACTAAACACTTTTAGATTGTTATTTTTTATTTGATATATTTGCTTGAAGGATATTCATATACATAATTTAGGGGCTAGCCCCCTAATGTGATTACATAAGTCTCGGCTTTGCAAGTAAAGGTGCTCTTGTGATCGTCGTAAGCATAACTGTAAGCATCCGGACACTGACTCTTGAAATACTGCGCCGAAGGTGGAGGTCCGCACTTATCAGGAGTCCCAAAAGCATTACGACAACAAGCTTCATCAGTGTTAAAGGCGTTACAAGCTGAATTACAAGCAATTACTCCATGGCTGTTTCGGACTTTTAAGTTCTCCGGACAATTATCATTCAAATGTCGTTGGCATGCTGATTTTTTGCAACTATATTGTCCGCCGTCTCCTTTACCGTTTACCGGCTCGATCTACCAAAATTAAATATTCAGAAATTCTAACAAAACTCAACTTACGGCTATGGGTATATTAAAACCATCCACCAATGAAATGTCGTAGAAATCAAGCCCGTTGTTCCCTTTTAACGTAATTTCGGCTAACGAAGCAGGAGGAGCGCCTCCAGCTCCGTTGCACTGTAGTTTGTTTCCGCAATCTCCGGTGTCGCAGTGGTTGTTGGCGGGGTTACACCAGGTTCTGCCCCAGAAGCGACCGGCCCAGTCTTCGGGAGCTTGCACGGAAACCTATTTGGATTTGTAAAATATATGGACTTGGGGAGAACTTACTCTTTGATTGGATTTAAGTACAAAACCACCGTTATTTAGAGGGGGTTTTCCATTATTTCCTTGAATGCCAACCCAGACATCGCCACCTTCGCGGTTGAGTATTTGGAATTCGACTCCAAAAGACACTGCGAACAGCGTTTGTAACAGAAGCAGTTTCATGGTATACATGTTTATGTAAGGGAGCTGATTTTGGATTTATATAGTAAAAACGAACATTCTTTCCAGGAAAATTATTGGAGAATTTATGTATTTTTTATTGCATGTCTACCATATAGCAAATATTGTCACGAACAGTTTTAGTGCGCACTTATTTTCTTTGTTTTTGAATTAATTGACAATTTAAAATATGTTGTTTTGCTGCTAGTTTAATTACCTCTTTATCTATTGTTGTTTAATTTGTGGACTGATCACTGGTCGTTATAAAATTTATTTTATTTGGGTTCCTCTTTCTTATTATGCATTTTTATGTTTTTCCTTCAAATTATTTATATCTAATTTTTTTTCCGTCTATTAATATACATGTTTATTTTTGTCTTGAAAAGCTAATCACATTTGATTGCCATATCTAAACCAAAATCTTAATCTAAAAATCTTGTTTTCGTCGGTTAGTTGTCACGAGGGACTTATCAATTAATTTTGTTATGTTTGATTTTAAGATAATGATTCCGTGGTTGACATAATTAAATTTTTTGAATTTTGTTCAACCAAAATACGAATCTAAAACTTTCAAATTTAAGTTGCTCTTCGCAAATTCACTGTTATATTCAATTAATTTTATTTTTTTTGTGATGCCCACACGTCATCTATAAATACGTTGTCAAGTGGAATTATATTTTTGTTATTTATCTATTATTGTTGTGACAGAAATTAATAACATACTTCAGGGAGACAAGAGGCACGGGACGTGTCAAGTGGCGATTTAAGGTTTGGCAAGCATGTAGTTAAAGGCTGATTAGATAAAGTATTAACTTCTTTATAACTAAACAATCGTTTTTTGGTGAATCATAATTATATTTGTATTTCTCAATAGGCTCAGTTTAGAAACTAGGGAAAAAAATATCCGTCGAGTACGTTGTTTTTAGGGACGATGCTCTCGTATTTTTTAGAAAATCAAAAATATCTACATAATTTTGCCTCCATTAAACTTCTAGTCAAACTTGAGGTTTTGTTTTAGTTAAAATTTATTGATGTATTGTGTTATCGATCTCAAGGATTTAAAATGTGGACCAGAAAGATTATTTTAAGTGTTAATAAACATAACACGTGTTGAGTTTTGGCGCCACCGAATTGTTGAAAATTTGATATTTTCTATTCGTATACCAAATTCCCGAAGAATTATATTTTTTAATTGATTGAACACTCATTTTCCTCATTGCAAGTTTATTTTGCGTTTTAGTCTCTTGATCGTTCTGGGATTTGCAAAACAATGTAGTAATATGCATAACAAACACGTCGACTCAAAATCTCGTCTGTCCTAAATGTAGAATAAATAAACGTTTTTCTAAGGTGTCATGGTTAAACGTATTTTTGCATTTTTGCAAGAATTTATCGAAGAAAATAATTGGTAATTTAAAGTTTAGGGATTTTTAAGGACGTACAAAAAGTTAAAACTAATGTTTTTATTATTCAGTACTTTTATTGCAGTTTAACCAAAAGTGATAACGTATTTGTTGGCAATACAAGTGAAAGTACTCTTGTGATCGTCATAAGCGTAGCTGTAAGCATCCGGACAAGCACTTTTAAACTGGGCTGGATAATTAACAGGCCAGTCAGACGACTTGCAAGTTTCAGGAGTACCGTGTGATCCTCGACAACAATATTCATCAGTGTTGAAAGCAAGACAAGCAGAGTTGCATGCAATATTCGCTTGCCCGTTATTTACGACCAGTTCACCTGGGCAAATGTCGTTGATGTTGGTAGCACAAGCACATTTTTTGCAGCTGTATTGACTGCCATCACCTTGTCCTCCAATGGGTTCCATCTAAAAACATTACAGTAAATAGAGTTGCTTGGCGTGCAAAACAATTTCATACAGAAATTCTGATATTAAAACCATCGACCAACGAAATGTCGTAATAATCAATTCCTCCCCATCCTCTGAGAGTAATTTCAGCCAAAGACGCTGGTGGAACACCTCCAGCTCCGGCACATTCGACTTTGTTACCACAATCGCCAGTTTGGCAATGATTAGTGCTGGCGTCGCACCAAGTTCTGCCCCAGAAGCGTCCAGCCCAGTCGTCTGCAGCATTCAAAGAAACCTAAAACGATTTAAATATATCGAAAAAAATTAGGAAATTCAACTAACACTTTGTCCTTGATCCAAAATAACACCACCATTTGCTAAGTTGTCATGACCAGGATTTCCTTGGATTCCCACCCAGACAGGTCCGGGCTCATTGTTGATGATTTGGAATTCAACAGCTTGGGCTGCTGCGAGCACTGAAGCTATTGCGATGAATGACAACATTTTAGCACGATTTGAAAAAAAAATGTTTGTGTTCTTATATAGGGTCTGTTATCATTGTTCGTTTATTGTTTACTATCAGAGTTTGTCATTGGTGTTTTCATAAGTTGAGATCTTTGAAGATAAGAGGAGAACGAGGTGTTTTGAAATATATGTAGTTTTGACTGGAAATGATTGTCAATATTCGGAGGAGAACAAATTTAATCCAGTTCTTCTCTGATAAACACATTTAGTACCTTTTAGAAATGCCACTAAAACGTTTTTCGTAACCACCCACTAAAGAAACCGAATGCCAATGTTGCAGAATAGCATCAAGTGGAACAAAAACACATTACCACTAATAGAAGTTTCGTACCTTCAAAGTTAGCTGCGACAAAACAAACCTTTTCTTTAAAGGAAGGCAACAATTTAGAGTAATGTTTTTATTTATGACAATTTTATATACACTCAAATACTTAATCATTTACCCTTTGTTGTTTAACCGAAAGTGATGACGTATTTGTTGGCAATACAAGTGAAAGTACTCTTGTGATCGTCATAAGCGTAGCTATAAGCATCTGGACAAGCACTTTTGAACTGGGCTGGATAATCAACAGGCCAGTCAGAAGACTTGCAAGTTTCAGGGGTACCATGAGATCCACGACAACAATATTCGTCAGTGTTGAAAGCAAGACAAGCAGAGTTGCAGGCAATATTGGCTTCTCCGTTATTTACGACCAGTTCACCTGGGCAAATGTCGTTGATGTTGGTGGCACAGGCACATTTTTTGCAACTGTACTGACTGCCATCACCTTGTCCATCAATGGGTTCCATCTAAAAACTTTACAGTAAATACTGTTTCTGAACATGTAATATAACTTCTTACAGAAATTCTGATGTTGAAACCATCGACCAACGAAATGTCGTAATAATCAATTCCTCCCCATCCTCTCAGAGTGATTTCAGCCAAAGACGCTGGTGGAACACCTCCAGCTCCGCCACATTCAACTTTGTTACCACAGTCACCAGTTTGGCAATGGCTGGTGCCGGCGTCGCACCAAGTTCTGCCCCAGAAACGACCAGCCCAGTCATCTGCAGCATTCAAAGACACCTAAAACGACAAATTTAGTCACTTGGAAAATGCTTAAAAAAATTACTAACACTTTGTCCTTGGTCCAGAATAAGGCCACCATTGGCCAAGTTGTCGTGGCCAGGATTTCCTTGGACTCCTAGCCAGACAGGTCCGGGCTCATTGTTGATGATTTGGAATTCGACAGCTTGGGCTGCTGCGAGCACTGAAGCGATTGCAATGAATGACAACATTTTAGCACGATTTGATGATTAAATATTATCCAGAGGGACTTATATAGGTCTGCTCATTCTTTTTTTTTATTTGGGTTTATCATTGAACTTGAGATTTTTGAAGATAAGAGTTGTTGCTTGGGGCAACTAGATGATTTGAAGTAGTTATCGCTGGAGGTAATAGGTATTTGGAGGTGAACAGATTTAATAGATTCTGTCACTTTCGCAACTTTCATTATTAAGCCACTCTCTTCATGTCGTGATAGGGTGTTTCCGAGGAGTTTTAGAAGTGAAGTACTGTCCTTATGAATATGTTTATAGATAACAGTGAATTATTACTGCCTTGACAACATCCATCAATTTATTATACCAGAAATGAAACAAAAATATTGTCGCACACACCGTCTTTATTGTGAACAATTAGGAAAAGGACAAATGAACTATTGCGGAAAACTTTATGATTTTCTTTTAAACTTTGATGCCAAAAAATTGATGTTTTCTGCGAAATTTCGGTTTTTGCTTGGTTTCATTCGTGAACATGACGGAAACATTGACTTCATATCCAGAAGCGTAACTTTTTATTATCCTCTTGAGACTTTTCTGTTGTAGCTTTAATATTCCTTTAGAACATTCATTTACATGCATTGCGTTTACCTGTCGCTTCAAAAAGTAAGATTGTTGTTATTTCTGACGGCACAAAATTTCATTTTACTCTAAATTAACATCGACTTCAGCTGCGTAATCTTCTTTATTTTTTTTGAAGCAGTCTTTTATTAACCTTAAGAACGGGAAAAAACGATCTAATGATTTTCATTGTATTTTGAAACTCAACCTTGTTGCATTTTTTATTTTTGTCTGGCAAAACTGCGTCGAAAACACATTTGTTTTTATCGCAACGACCGATCCCTGGCCATCGATTTTTTAAATAATTTATTCTCTGCGAAAGCTGTTCAATAAAAATAACAGCTTTATCATTGGAATTACCCAAAAACTACTTTTTAGAATTCCATATGGTCAGTTTGGACCAATTGTACTAAAAACAAATTATTGATTGTAGGCTGGAGCTTTGCTTTCAAATTGATTTCCCATCAGGGTTAAAAAACACTAAGCGAATCTTTTATTTTATAGCTATTCTCTTGTAGATTAGGTGATTACGAATCTTCTTTTTGCAGGGAGATTCAAGCAGTGTCTGGAGAGTGGATGAACGAGTTTGTGCGGAGGCCCAGCAGGAGACGGGACAACAGGGTTTACGTACCGGCTGCTGACATTATTAAACGAACAATTCGAAGATCATGGACCATTTCAAGTAAGTGAATGATAGTATGCGATTTTTGTTTTTATTGAAAATAAGGAAATTTAAAATGAAATTAGCAGTTTTCAATTGCAGGAATTTTCAGAATAGATAAGTTATGCACATTATCTGGAAAATAACGAGCTCGTAGCATTGTTTAAACGATAATTTTTCCTCTGAGTTTTGAACTTTAGAATCTCAGGACTATAAATTGCTGGAAAACGGAGATTTCAAATTGAGCATTAAACTGGATATTATTTAAATTGGTTCATAGACTATTGAAAAGTTTAGAATTTTTAAATCCGTGGAAGTGGCCATTATTTTTTAGTTTTTTCTCTTATTTTATTAAATCAACAAATTTTACAATAAAAAGCAATCGTACACCTCGAAACAGAATCCAGATTAAACTTGATACCAGTAGTGGAAACCGGCTCACCTGAGAGTACTCAATTCCAGTTGAATTCTGTTAAATCCTTTGAAGTCAAACAATTTCTCTGGATTAACAACGTACAAGTATTCTAAATTTGTGGCATCAGCTCATACGTACCTATCAGGGATTTAAAAGTCTTGTGTTCTTTACTTTGAAGTAGAACAGATTGAAAGCCGAGAAAATTTTAATTGTTCTGAATCGCAGGGTGTAAATAATTTAATAAACGTGTGCATTTAATTGAGGATGTCGACTCGATTGAATCGCCCCTTAATTTCCAAATTGTTCTCTCTATTGCCGCCACTCTAAATTAGTTCCAATTTGAAATCCTGGAAATGCACAACGACAACAAATACATTTCGATTTGTTATTAAATTTCGAAAATGTTTTTGTTTGCAATCGGAGTTTCTTATCGATTAAATGAACTTGAATATATCCCTATTTGTCTTGTTTCAGATCCAACTCCCCGATGGAATGTCTTACGAGGCTCTCCGGAGTTGCGCCCTTACAACAGTTTGCCACGAGGTCAAGACATCAATAACTACCCATCACTAGCCTTACATAAAACCAACAATCAAACACCAGAGCGGAATGCTTCCCCATCGAGAATGCACCCGGCATGTCGACGTACCCACTCGGAAGACGTTTACAACGAACGACCGAAAACACCCCTTAAATCAAACACAAATTCAGAACCTGCGGATAACATAACAAAACGACCGACTCGCGTAAATCCTTTAATGCGTTTAGGGGAAAATAAACAATCTTCTCAGAAGTCGAATAAGTCTTCACCTCGAAGAAAATCACAACAAATAAAAAATGAAACACCGGAAAATCCAGAGAAAGATATCAAGCAAGATATAAGTGAAACAAAGGATGTCTCTAAAAAAACGGACAAAAGCAACTCGGGCGAGAAACGTGTTAGTTTTGACAGTAATATAATGAGTGAAGACAAGGGACAGAAGAAGCATTGTGGAAATCCAAAGGCGAAGAAGGAAGACGATGAGGCTACAGCTCCGGAGGTCCATTTTGCGAAGGAAGAAACAGCTCCGGTGGAACTTTGCGATATTGAGCCCTTGAGTGGCACGGTTTTCCGAAAGGTGACAGTCCGGAGAAGACGTCAAGATATGAGGAAAATACCTGCTGTTGATACAGGTGAGAATTGTGTCATATTTGTTCGCTTTCCTTTCAAAGTGCTATTTTATTTAACGGGAATACAAAGTCGGTTCCGGGGGTAAAATGTAACTGAACATGGACACAATACAAACTTTATAATTATGTTTGACGGCGATGGGTTGCTTGGGGGACAAATGCATTGTTATTTAGATAAAGCATCATTTTCATCTATTCAGAATATGGTTCGTTTTGGTTAGCTTGTTCTCTGTCACTAACAATGCTTCTTTAACAATGAGAAAACTGAATTTGCAAACAAATTACCATGCTCAAATTAGAATTAAGTTAACGATATCTTATACCTGCTGTACGATGTAATTATACGGATAGTTCTTTGCAAGCGTATAATTCAGTTTTCTTATTCCAGTATCTAATTTTATGACGGTAATTAAATCTAGTGTTTAAATTAAATTTGATGATTATCATTTACGTCTGTACCTCTATATTTATCAGTAGTTGAAATGAAAAAGTTTATGATCTATTCATTTTTATTAGGTTTCAATCATGAATGAGTAAAATCTTTCGTATTATGATGAGTAGTCAAAGTTATGTTCTTCTTATCTCGACGGAGGTTTATAATATAGAATAAAAGTTACCTTTTGTAAACTTTTTTGTTTTGGGTGATTGAAACTTACTCAATAATTATTTTTACAATATAAAAAAAACAGTACTTTTAATATGTACTGTATGCAACCAGTAAAACAATCTTGTGTGTCGATAAGCTCTCCAAGTTTTAATATAAGCGTGTGCGTCATCAAATTTGAAGAAAAATTTCTTTTCATTCTATGACTATTTTTGGTTTTCCTTCTTTTACTCTAAAAAAAAACTTTTGGATTGTAAAATAATCGAATTTTGACGGTTCATCCTAGGAGCAAAAAAATATCCACATAATAGAGAACTCTCCAATAATAAAAATAATTCCTATTATGTTAGCTGAACAATTGACATCAAACATTGTTGTACGATCAAAATTATTTTCAAATGGCGATGTTTTTACTTATAAAACCAGTTTTTACCAAAAATCAATAATGTAATTGTGTAATCGAGATTTCAATAATAAATTATGGGTTTACCAAGAATAAAGCAAATGATAACATTAAAAATAGAGTGGTAAACTTCAAGAT
Organism: Gnatocerus cornutus; assembly: GCA_029298725.1. NCBI lineage: Eukaryota > Metazoa > Arthropoda > Insecta > Coleoptera > Tenebrionidae > Gnatocerus > Gnatocerus cornutus. The sequence goes on from CM055514.1 coordinate 7,183,329, forward strand.
GCTCTAGTGTAAAATCTAAACAGGTTAGATTTTTTCCGTATTTTCACTTTTATTACTATGACATCCTATATATTTAGAATTGTGTTTTCAAATTGATCAACTCATAGTTATTCGCGAGTTACTCATAATTTCTAAAACTATTTTTCAATAAAGACGGGAATTTCCTTTTTATGACTCAAACTATTACACTTACTAACTATTATTAGTGTTACAATGTATGATACTGATAAGAGTGATAAACATTACTTTTATTTTGATGATTTAGACAAAAAAAATCTGTAATTCTGTAAAACCATGTGGTGTTTGGAGTTTTGGCTACCAAACTTCAACAGTATGTGTATCTATCTATGTATGTTGATTTAATACTTTTAGCTACAGTAAAACTGCGATAAGAATCCGTCACGAATATGAGAGAATCATTCCTCGGCAACAGGTGGCAATTAAGTGAAGAATTTTTTGGTAGTTATGTAAATTCTTAAAACAAAGCACAAAAAACCAAACGTGAACAAAGAATACCAAAAAAAAGGTAAATCGGCGCGGAACAAATTTTCTTATCTTTACCAATTTATTGATAATTATTGAAGTGCTTCAGTTCCTTTCGACCGTTCAAAACCAAAAATACTTTAAACGTTTTTTTACTTAGTTGATCAAAGTCTGTCTATGTTTTATATTTGGCAGTCGAAATTCCTAACACTCTGAACATGAAATCAGATAAAACATTGATCGTACGAAAATAACAGACTGTGTTTACTACTATCAACTGTGTTAAATTTGCGGAAAATGAATAAATTTCATAAATATTGACTTTCGAACATGTAATGCATAAAACATCCCTCTTATTTTAACCTCTGCAATAACTGCGGCCTAATATTTACTCTAGTTATGTGTGTTTAACGACTAAAGTAGAATTAAGGAAAACACTGGTGGTGTATAAAGATTACATAATATTTGAACATATTACTGCAGCAATTTCCCATTTTATTGAAAATTTTACACTACAGTCTCTAAAAACAACACTGTCATTTCGCATGGTTAACAACTGTAATATGATCGCTAATTATAAAAATGAAAGTAAACTATAATAATTATGCAGTTATAAAAAGATTTGACATTTTGTATCAATTGCTTCCATTGTAACTAAAATATCGAAACGTGAATACCAAAATTTAGTCTTATCTTTTATACCAACGAAACCAACAAGTTTACGACCAAATACTTTCTGCATTTGCATGACGATATGAAAATAAATTTTTTTGTACCCACACAGTATATTTTAATGTCATTATTTATTTTATGGTACCACATATAAATGCTTATGAAACAATGGTGTTTACTCTGTTTACTGAATTTCTCTACTAAAACAATATTTACCTATTAACTTATTGTTCCAGCGCATGTGTTCTATACAATAACCGCATTCTTCTAACAATTTCTCAGACTACTATACACCCGTTGGTGCAGGTCGCGCATGCTTCAGTAATTTCTCATTTTCATAACATCCTGTGTAGCTACGCTGGGGGAAGGGTACGTAAAAGTAAAAATGTATCAGCTTCACTTTATGGAGGTGTGCTCGTACTGGCTATCTGCATATGTCCATAACAAGCGCCCATGTGTAAGTGGGCGCTCAGTCCGACCGCTTGTGGTGGAGGCCGCCGACTCTCTTACTTGTATTATTCTTAGAGTGAGTTTCGTGCTCAGGTTGGCGCAGAGGTCCCGACGCCGAACTGTTCGACATCCTCCTTCCAGAAGGCGACGATTATAAGTTAGTGTTTATAAGTTCAGATAGCTCATCTAAAGAAGAGGACGTCGATGATAACGACAACGATAGTTCGTCCACCGCCTCCAGTTTTCCGATCGATGAATGCGATTGGGATTACTTCGAGCCGAGCGGCGCACGACCGGTGTTAAGCTGGAGTTCTCCGTTCGGATCACCACGTGTTTATCGAAGATCTCGAGAGTCGGATACCTTCACCGATGAGGATGATGGATCCGCGAGATCTCGGGAAGATGACGAATTGCGGAGTGACCGCGCGATGGATGAGGTAGCTTTACAGTGCGTGCATCAACCCGACGGAGACGTTCCTCAAAAACAACCGTGTCAGAGCTGCGGAGCACCCACGCAGTTTATACCCATTCCTGTGCCGGTTCCCATTCCCTTTCCTGTACCCTGGACGCCTCAAGAGGCGTTGGTACTCTACGGAGCGGAACAAAACCCTCGACTGCGAGTACTACCGCGCCATCTGCTGGCGTACATGAGTCAGGCCCTTATCTGGCCCCTGATAAACGCAGGTGAGTCCGGTCCGCTGCACTCAGCTCTTCGCGGTGAGAGCGATGCCATGCGAAACAACGGCGAAAATCAACAAGAAACGCGGAATGGCGACGAAAAAACGTGCGTAAGCAGCGAGGGAGAAGTATCGGGACACGTGGAGGCCGAAACCAGGTGCGCTTCGTCGTCGGATTCTTCGCAGAGTAGTGATGACAGTGATAATGAAGATAAGCCACGGGTACATCGAGTGTATAATGTTAACGGGGGTGACAGTCGTGAAAGTGATGACGCTTTGCCCAGCAGTAATGTGACAAGTGATTGCGACGAAGATGACGGACGGCATTCACACAGTTCGGTCCGCGAAGACGACATGTCGTCTTCCGGATCAGCTGATACAGACAGTGACGATACCGGAACCGTGGCGGACCAGAAACCTAAACGTTTTTCCCGCACTTTCGTGGTCAACAAGAATGTCTCGTCTTCTTCCAACGAAAGTTCCTCCGACTCTGACACTTCCGATAACGATACAGATACAGAGATGGATTGTACTGTAGTTCTCACCAACATCAAACACCTCAGTGAAGATGTGGAATACAAAAGTAGCGAAGCGGCGGCGCCTGTTGACCTCAAAATTGAAAATGCTAATGAAAACAACGTTGGCGATAACGTATCTACCTGTGATAATCAAGAAATAAACAATGACGAGGCGACACTCTCGAAGAATCAAGTACCTCTTGAATATGTGTCGTCTAGTCCGGGTTTGTCGGACGTCAGCGCGGAGTCGCTTAACTCCAGCGATGTGGAGCAAGTGCGAGGCTACAATGAAGAAGCGATCACCAAGTCTAACGAGAAGAACCTCGCCGAAGCGTCCGAGAAGTTAAAATCGGAAGTGTCAGGCATTGACCACAGCGTATCGATAGCCGGTGAATGGAAAAGCAGCGCGGGGATCCGGTCTGGCGAACCCGTTAACGTAGTGGGGGAGTCGGTGAACACGCGCGGCGACGGTGAGCGGGCAGGTGCGCTAGTCACTGGAGAACCGGACGTTTACACATCACGTCATGCCGCTCGTTATACTAGCCTCGTCATGATAACACAAGAACCTGCCCCTTCCTACCAACAAGTGAGCGTCGTCACGTCTGATACCACCACCCTCGTTCCTGACAATGACGTCATCGTAAGGCACACCAACTGGCAGGAGAAGAGCGATGCCTTCGATGGACGACCAGCTGGTAAGCCATACAAGTAACACAATCTAACCTAACATGATCCTCTACTAACAGTGCAATCATTGATCTAACCAATTTCAAACAAAGACATCGTCATGCTGGTTAGCAATGCAGTCACGCTTTTGCTTCCAGATAATCAAAGCCAACATGGAGAGAGTGTCACGGTGATAACTGGAGGCGATACTCTTTCAGCGTTCGAAGAGGGTTTAGCAGACGACGATTCGTGGGTGGAAAACCTAAGTCACGACGAAGACGACTTTGATTCTTCGCCGACAGACGACTCGACCTCTGGAGAAGAAGTCACGTTAACATGCTCAGCTGCCATCGACCAAGAAGATGAGTTGAGAGGTTATCACAGATCAGCAATCGATTTTACTTTACATACGATAGTTGAAGAAAGCTGCGAAGAAAGTGAAGTGGAACAATCATTGTCCAATAAAGAACAAAAACCTACTTTAGCTACAGACTTGGAAAAATATTTCTTCTTCAGACTCGGTGACGGGACCACACAACCGATTAATTCCAACCGCGAGGACGCCTTCTCCGAAACGAGCAGCATCTGCAGCGAAGGCTTAGATTCATTAGGTGGTTCCGAAGAACCTCCACAACAAAATGACGGTTCAGATTTGGTGGAACTCGCATCCTCTCGATTAGAAAAGTATTTCCTGCACGGATTTATGGGTTTCACCGCGGAACGAAGAGATTCCGATGGTAGCGTTGGCAGTGATAGTGAAGGAAGACCTAGTCCGGAACAAAGACGTAAAAGACTTGTTAGAGCCCGCGGCACGGGTAGATCTCATTCGTCCTCTTTAGATAATTTATTAGCTAATCCAGATTTGGCCGGAAATGACCAATCTAACGAAGTACAAAACTCAGAAAATCCGTCCAGTTCTGATTCTGACACGTGCGATGAGGCGAACAATTTCGAGAAATCCGATGGCCAGTTTGATACCGTAAAAAGAAAGAAAGGTAAAAAGCAAAAGAACTCGAATTCGGAGGAACCAAAAGGCTTGGAAACAACGCAAGAAGTGAACGAAACAGAAAACGGCTCTGAAGAGGACGAAGAGGGTCACAAGACTCCACAACCGGACATTCCGCCGTCTAATTTGACGACGAGTAAGAACCAACAAAGTAGAGATAGTGGTTTCATCGGCAGCTGTGACGACTTATTGAAAGAACAACGTGAAAACAGTACTCCGGAACTCCCGAACAATGGTAAACATGAGTTAAAATTAGAACTGGAGAACATCATCGAGGAGAAAAAGATTGACGGTAAATATACTCCATTGTCGACGCCACCAACGACTTCGTTGACGAGAAAAGACAGTTTTAACAATTGGAGTTCGGATGAAGAGACTAATTTAATGATGTGCAAGATGCGACAATTTTTCAAAACAATGGTGGCCAATTCGCAGTCTTCCAAACCAACAACCCCTACGTTATCGCGGACGTCGCCAAAACCAGTTCCTAGTCCTCGAGTTAAAAATCGGTGTAAACCTCCGCAATTGGTGTACTTTGAAAACGAATTGACAAGACTAATGAAGACTGTTCCTGGTATCCGAGATGACCAAGTTCGCGAGATTGTGGAGTACTTAAGTAGCGAAGACACGTGGAGTGATTCGTACGATTCTTCGGATTATACCAGCTCAGATTTGGAAGGAACAACGACCAAAACTGCATTGCAACAGCAGATTTCGGATAGTTGTAAGCAGATTATTAATAAGTTTGATAATGGAGTTGATGATGAAGGAGATGAAGGTGATGGAGGAATCGTGGATGAATCGCACGGATTAAATCGTGAGACTGCTTTTGTATACCAAAAATTAGTTGCGTCATTTGAAAAAATGGCAACTGGTGATAACACAGACAATAAGATTTCGTGCACACCACATAATTCACCACCTTTAATTGCCAAGGTCATGCATCATATAGGAAGTAGGTTGGTAGCCTTGATGCATGAAGTCTCCAGTGGAGAAAGTCATGCGAGTAATAGTCCGAAAACTCGTCATTATCATCGTCGATTACAACAAAAATTGTCTTCAGCATCGACGACTACAACAGAGGATGATGACAGTACTTCAGATAGCAATTTACCGGACACGTTCGGTTTTGAGGAGACTATACCACCGTACAATTTACTTCCAAGAAGTCGCTCTCATGACTTATTAGTAGGTGAATCAAGAACGCATCATCAATCTAGCGTATCTGACATTGCCGAAGAACGTGAAATCAGTGATTGTGAACGATTTAGTTGGCGTGGTAGTTTCGAATCTGCATTGTTAGCAACAGATTCTCGCAACAAACTCTCTTTACTTGGTGGCGAAGGATCTGCTTCTGCTTCAGCCCTAGCCATCGCTGCCAAACGTAGATCCGCAGGTGATCTTCTTTTTAGCCACAAGAGCTTAAGCAGAGAGCAACTGGACAGAGTGCGAAGTTGCGGGAGTATTGGTGGTGCTAACAGTGAGGATAAATTGTGGGTAGCTTCAGCTGCCAGACCAACTCGTCGACGATCGAGTGTTCCGGATGCTACTTGCGGTTCAGGCGGTTCAGCTGATGGCGAAGAAGATGACGAAGACGAAGACATCGAAAGTAGATCTACTCTCCCAAGGAGTTTGCAAAGTGGTGCTGCTACCACTAATTCCTTACCGCGTCTTCCGACAAACACTCCTCCTACCAGCATGCAAAAAGCCCAAAGCATGTATCATTTCCTGCCACCAAATGCCAAAAGTGCCCGGTATCGACCACCAGGATTCAGCAGACTAATCACTACGGTTCCTAAACGCGCTGTTTCCGCCCCTGGGTTGCAACCAACCCACCAACGTCGCGGTCGACGATCTCAACAACAAAATGTTCCTAGTGGTGAGTCATTTGTTTATCAATGCTATGTTTTGTCACAGTTTACGCGTACTTCACTTGCGCAAGGCGAAAATTCGTTTTGGTCGTGATGGGAGGCGGAACGATAACGGGATGACAGTCGATATTGGAAATTAAGTTTTTATAAGAAGTTTAAAATATCAGGACAGTTATAAACGAGCAATAAATGAACGGACTTTTCGGACATTTTTTATCACTTCTATAATTCAACGTTTCATTATTCTGTTACTTTATGTTCCCCCGAAGAAACATATTGCTAACCACAACTATAATTTGTTTAAATCACTCCATTATTAGGTCTATCAGTTCAGATATAAACTCATTAGACATATAACTGTAATTTATGGCTTTATTTTCACCTACCTGTTGCAATAATTTAATTAAGGCAACACGCAAATCCACATGCCACGTCGATAAGTGAACAAATTAAATTACGCATGCAAACAAATTTAGTTCATGCATGTCCAGTTATTTTGTGAGATTTTTTTACTTTCCGTGATTTTGTAACAACGTAAAAAATAACAACAATGCTGTTACGTAAGAAGTGAAAAGCTAAATTAGTGGATTTTATTTGAATAATTTATACGTGAATGTGGAGATCTAATTAAAACTAACTGAGCTTTGTAAACTATAGATAACTGTACGTGACGTTTTTGATGACCAGGTTTTGTCCTCTTGTTCTTGTATTGCGCTTTAGTACATGTTAAACTATAAAATTCGTATGATGCGTGGATAATTGCGATCAAGAAGAATTAATAATTTCCAAGAAGCACTGCTCTGTAATCCCCGAAAGAATGTTTAAACAAAAAATAGAGATATTATCGACGCTGAACAAGGCGAGCTTTCAACAAAAAAAACTTGTTTTATCTAGGAATTACAACACGTTTAAATTAGCACTGTAAGTTTGTAAAGTACAAACTTTTCATTTGGAAACACCTTCTGCCGTTAGAAATTGTAGTTTAAAGATCATTAATTAGTTGATGTCTATAATTTTTCAGAAAAACTTTTGAGCAATTGTTTGTAATTAAGCGTATTGTGTTCGTTAAAACTCACTTTCTCTCTCAAGTCAAAATTCAACATTTCTTTCCAATGACGTCAACGATGTTTCTTCGGATCCATCTCTCATCTTTTTAGCTTTAGCACGGTTTGAAACAATTAAAACCTCGGGGTCAACAGCGCTTGAAATGTCAAATTGCTGTAACATTTTGTGAAAGTAAATCGTTACTTTGTTCGACTGGGTACACTGTTTCTGTTTTTTGGATCCATTGTTTTGTAGTAACAATCACTCACTTAACATTGGCCATCGTTGTTGACTTTGAATTCTTGGCAATCGCTGAAGGTCCGGCATAGAAATAGAGAAGCAAATGTCGTCTTCTCAAGGTGTGTCCACTTGGCATTTTTACTGGGTCAAGTACCTTTTTTCTTCCCACTGAATCGATCATGTTACAAATATTCAAATGGCGATTTTTATTCCGTGCGTTGGATCTTCAATTTTATAGCATTCCTTAGAATTCAGTGGAGATATTTTTTTATAAAAAGCAGGTAAAAGAACTTGTTTTTTAACGACTGCTCATGGTGTAATTTACTGTGAACCTTACGGCAACGTAAGTTCAAGGTTGGCTAATAAAATTTCCTTGATTTGTTTCATTCTAGTGTTATTTTAATAAGGTTTCTTCTACGTACGAAACAATTTACAGTCTGTCACAAAACCGCGCCGTTTAACTCGTCTTGTTCACGTGGGAATGTATGACAAAATGGCTAATATGTACATAATCGAAACGACCCACCAACGTAGATGGTTGACTTTAATGGCACAAGTCGGGAAATTGTTGCTAGAATAATTGCGCGAAACAAATTGCAAGTACTTGCTCATAGTCTGTCTGTTTGATTATAATTGATATCTCTCACATTGATAACTTTGATTGGGTAACGTTTATGTATGGCAATAACCACTCCAGTTAACAATAACGGGTTAATATGGTATGTTGTATGTACACAATTTAGATAAATCGTATTTAAAGACCTTGACCCGGATGGACTAAAATTCTGCGTTTATTCCTTCTGTGGGCTTTCACTTCTTTCTCTGTTACACATTTATTTTTCTCACACGATTTTGCAAACAGGATAAGATTCTAAGCTTGTTCCGTTTCTACCAGTAGCCCTCAGGTCATTAATAACAGTTTTCATGATTACACTGTAGAAACGATGAAAATAGTAATAAAAATCTGTTCGTACGTAACACTTTCTTATGATAATACTTTGCCGTTAAATGACTATCTAAACCAGTTAATTGGGTAATAAAACGAAGGTTTTATAAGGTATTGTTCCAAATTTGTTGCGAAATGGGACGTCCGCTTAATTATCTACTGAGACTAACAAAGTTGAAGAACTATGTTGCGCCATTGGTTGTTTTTTAAGTGTGATAATACAAGTTCTGATAAAACCATGTGTTTCTACCGTTTGTTAAAATAATTGTAAAAGGTGTGGTCACATTTTCTACAGAGGCTCGTTGACATAATTGACCCCATCAGATGTGGGACGAAGGAATCAATTATTTCATTAAAACAGTGAATTGTTGCCTCATTTGTAAAATTTTGATGTGCTCTTCCTGAGGTTACTTCATCTTTGGAAAAGAATGTAATGTTAGCCGAAGCATAAATTGATACGACCAAAAATAGAAAAATTTGGACATTATATGCTGAAATTTGCAACTCAGAAGTTTGATCAGTGGTTGAAACTATTGGCGTTGTCTAATCTTTGTTACATCTTTTTTTCATAGAAATAGAATTTAGTAAAAAGAACAGGAAGTTTTAGTTCGTTCCTAGGATATAATTAAGTAATGTTTTTTTTTTAAATTATATTTTTTATTCTAAAGTTTAATAACTTGAAACAGTAGATAAACAAGGTTAAAGTAATAAAACCGCTTAATCTTACTGTTTTCGAAATCAGTACTGCCAAAGTTACAGAATACAATATAAAATGGCTAAAATATTTGATTCAGCCGGAAAAAAAATCTAAAAATTTATGTTGTTTTTGAGAAAATATTGTAAAATTTTATTGTTATAGAATCAGAATTGACAAGGATTTAGAATTTAGTAGAAATAATAATAACTGGAAATTTTAGTTTGTTCCGAAAACAAAACTGTTTAAAAATTCTGTCTTATTCTAAAATTTTGGAATTTGACAAAATTGGATAAACAGGACTAAAGTAGTAACACAACCAAATTTTTCTTTTTTAACTAAAAATCGCCAAAGTTACAGAATTTCATAGCAAAGTGTTGAACAGTTTTGTTCGTTCAAGAAATGAAAATTTCTAAAAATTCACATTTTTGTTCTAAAATTTTGTAACAGTTATTAAATTTCTCGGAAGTAATAAAAGCTACAAATTTTATTGGTTTCTTTGCTGCTCCCTTTTATTGATCAGTGGTTTCATTTCACTTGTCTTTGAATTTTTTTAAAGGCAGAGCTCTATTTTATCAAGAATAATTAGATGTGTTTACGTATGTAAATCTATCATGGCAATTAATCAATGTAATCGATAACAATAATTGGAAAAGCTATTATTATTATTAATAATTAAAGTAGTTGTTTTGTTTTTGTAAACTGGGTATTATTTCCTTAATTAATTTTGCTAAAAATAGTATTCTGGAATTTGATCGGATATGCTCTACAAATTTTAAACGAATATAACTGTGAACAGAATTCCATAGATGAAATGAAGTTGTGTTAATTCGCGGTAATCCATTTTGAACTAGCTGTTTTTGCAACTGAATCTGAAACGGTGAAAATTACATGTTTGCAAAAAAAGTTGAATAAGTGCTGACTAATTTTATTTATAAAATGGTTATTGCTGATTGTTGCAAAATTTCATCCTCCGCGGGTCAAGGAAGATAATAATTTAATATTATGACAACGCTTAGCTAACTGCAATGTGCCAACATGTACTGCAATGAGGACACGAAGACCGAAGAAACCACATAAATCTGGAGTAATAAATCTAATAAAACTAGACAGCGAAAATGCATTTTCTAGTTAATTCCGTAATTAACGTGAAAAGTTTGGATCGAACATACTTTCCATTAATTTTAATAATTCTCAATGTGAAATTTTATGAAAATGCAAGAAGGAAAAAGTATGATTTGAAGCGGAAAATTAAGGCTCAGAAACACCTGTTTTAAAATAATTGAAACGATCAGTTTTAACTCTAGGGCTTTTACATACTTGTTCGTAATTGTAAGATATTCTCCTACATTGTCGCTAATAAGAGTGGAAGTGACTCTAATATCTGTAAGTTGGAAACAAATGGCATCCTGTATTGCACAATTTCCAGATAGTAATTAGAGATGAATAATAAAAATACGATCGCACTAACGTGGTGATTTACAGCATCCCATATTAATGTGCCGGATGCAAACAAAAAGTTAAGAAATTTGCCCATATCAATTAAACACCTTTGAATAATGTCAGAATTTAATTAAAGCAGTGAAAACTTTGAAGTGGAGTATTAGTCTCGGATTATTTTGCTTACGTAGAACTGTGGTCTGATTAAAACATGAATTATTTATTTTGAAAAAATAATAACCAGATACATGTACCAAGAGACATAAATAACAGTGCGGTATTAATCTTGGATTACAGCGTACACGAGTTCATGTAATAATCATTATTAATAATCTCGCCTTGTTTATATCCACCACTACTACCATCGCATAATTGCTAATACATTTTTAAAATTCCAATCGACATGATTTATTTTATGTAATGCAAAACCCAGCGATCTCGGATTAAACCTCCGGAGATATTAGTGCGCATCGAATTTGTTTTGAGTTTAATTAGGGAAAATATTTCATTGAACTCGGTCTAGTTATCACCGAGACTTTCAAATGGGCTTTTCTTTAAATTCGCTTTAGAATTTCCTCCTGCTAAAATCGACAATCAAATTGCTTCAATAATTGGCTCTTGATTTGGAGAAAATCCCCATCTGCCGTTTCCCTTGCTACTAACAAGTAATTACACGGTATAAAGGAAGCTACTGGTATTTCCAAATTTCATTAATAACCCACTTACAACCCAGAGTATTATTGAATTATCGACGCTTTTGAACCGCAAGTGAACCTGTTGCCACTTATCACCGGAAACTGTGCCGGAATTTAGTAATCTGGAGCTTTCTGTTTAACGAACCTAATCAGTCGATTGTGTTAATTATGCTGGTAAAGAATAAACCCGCGATCATCTCCAAAGAAACAAATGGCACGATTAGTTAGTTACAAGGTGAAAGATGAGTCAACGTATTCGACGTTTACTAAGAAAACTGACTCTATCGAACAAGAAAATACTAGAGAAATTAACAAGAACAAATCATCTGAGCGTGGAAAAAGTTGGTATGACTGTGATTGTTGGAATTGTTGCAAGTTTGGGTCGCAGGAGACTGTTTCAGATGATATTGAATGCGCTGTTGTGGAATACGTACAGGTAGTAATCAACAGATTATCATTTCTTCATTGTAACAATAAATCAGGAATTTGTTAGGCTCAATCTACACCGAAACACACTGGTAGGTCTTTTTTTCTCTTCGGAAGAAAGGAATTTCAAACTAAATTACATCATGAGCACGAAAACCCAACATTGATTCGCAAGGAGGAACGATCAGACATTCTAATCACTGTTACAGGTATTTATTTGAATGTTCTGACTGCTATAACACAAACCTTGGGATTTGAACAGCGATGATTTCATCCTTTAGAAACCCAAGGGTCTTGGGGTCTTGGGTGCCAAAATTAAAACGTACCTACTCCTATTTTGTAAACTGGCAACCAAAACCCCAAATATCTTGTATATTAAATTGTTACAAATTGAAATTTAATTTATACTCAACTAATATGTAAACCTCAAAATATAGTTGGTTTTAAATATTAAAATAATAAATCTAAGTTTATTCAGTTTGACCGCCACGCTGAGAACAAACTTGAGGAAATTGTGAAATAGTCTGACAAAAAATAGCTTTAATTCTTATTATTAGTGTTAAATGGGTGGGTAATTAATTGCTTTCTCGTATGGAACAGTACCTGAAGTTAATAAACTACTGAAGGTCAGAATAGAGTGATGCGCAGTTAAAAAATAAGTTTTGTAAAAGTTGAGAGCGTAGTACCTACCAAAAAAACTGTTGCTGTTTTAATACTGCAATTACGTATACCGTCATTTAAATTATGGGCAATTGTTTTGATGAAGACGAGCTGGTTGTTGACCTTGTGGAAGAGTAGGTGCGAAAGAATAAAGTTAAAAATGGTGTTGTATTTTTTAACACTAAATTGGCAAATCACACTCTTTCATTACCGCGATCGAACCTCAATGATATGAGCTTATCACTAATAATGGTGGGTACGAAATATTTATCATAGAATCACACAGGCAGTCGAAATAAAAGACACCAGAAATAAAATATTTTTTATTTATATTATTTAAATGCAAGAGCTAGTTGCGACTAACAAACAAAGGAACAAACTATTTTCAAAAGGAAAAACTAAAATGAATTGGCCGTACAGACCAAAGAGAAAGAAAAAAGCTCGTAAAGTTCGTTACGAGACCTTTAAATGCAATTGGAACATCATGCTACCACGCACCATTAATCTTATATCCATTTGAAAGATGGAATCCGACCATGGACATTTTCTGCTCTCATAAAAAAGGCATAGCTTATCAAAAATTAACGTTTTCAAGACAAATTGGACCTAACGGAATTTGCCGTTATCAAAAAAGTATCGATTTGTAATAATATCCAAAATGAACTTTCAAATAGTTTCGGAGAAAATAAGTCTCTTTGTAACGACGATTGATTTTTTTTCACTTCTGTTTGTTTTAATTCTTATAGGATAACAACAGAACTTCGTTTCCTCTTCGCCTGACACTGTCGTTTTGTGGCACAGCGTGAAATTCTGTCTATTGTTTCCATTTTTCCCACTACAATCAGCTAATGGCCTTAATAACACCTTGATAAGAGTGTTATCGACATAGTAATGCATAACTTAAAACTATAGTTATTGTTTATATGAAACTCGCAAGGATAACATTTAATTGACACTGCAACAAGCAGGAGCAATACCTAAGAGCCAAACCGTTTTTTATTTATTGTTTATTGCGGCGGATCTACTGGAATTATCCAGAGAATTACATACCAACTCTTTGTAGACGTTTTTGCTAAAGTTCTGATAAATAGCCAATTACTTTAATTAAACAGAGATATTTCACATTGCTTGTTCTATATGACCTCTTTAATAAAGGGAATAGACCATTCTAACTGTCGGCGCCGTGTGGTGTCGTTTTTTTTTCGATACACTTGCCATAAATAGCAGGTAATACTGTGTTTCACAACAATAAATCAACAAATGTTAACGTTGTTATATAACAGAACATAAGACATCGGTCCACTTGCATTGTGAGTTATATCGATTTCTAGATCATGACTCTAACTGTACTGTTATTAAAATCTGTACATTCAATAGTTCACCAAGTTCTCAGAGCAACAAAAGAATAGCGTACTTACTTTCTCCACGGGGAACTTAACATTACTACATTAAGGTCTCAAACGTTATTGGATTTCGTGGGTGGCTGGAGAAAGAATATGGAAATACCAATGTACTCCTATCCGAATTGCATAATTATTTTTTCAGCAAACATTATCTTACACTTGTGCAACATACAACGGTTATTTCTTTGATATTTGCGATCAGTGATCTATATCTACACTATTACCGCATGGATTTACATAATTATGCCAATTCGAAGTTTTATTAATATTAAATGTCGCTCAGTTTGCACACAATGGATGACCTTTCCGCCAGTCAATTTTTTCAGTTATTGCCGTGTATCTTTTTTCTTATTGTTTTGTTGTTTTACAGATGATGTCAGTATATCAGAAGCACATTCATCACCTATGCTCGCATCCAGAAATGGGAGCAAGAGCGCTACTCCTAGTCCTGTTGCTCCTGGTTCCAGGAGAGGTACTGGCTCCGTTTCCAGCCAAGATTGGACCAGTGTTACTGCTGATGATGACATAGATCGACTCGTTGTGATTCATCAGAGGAGCAGCTTGTCCAGCTTAGGGGTAACTTTCAAATTATCAACCCTCGATTCTTAACACTTGTTGCCATTGGTGATTTAGCAATCGTTTTTATTCCAGTTGCGGTCTGATTCCATGGCCAGTGTCTACTCGGGAGCTGGAGAGGGCAGATACGGCACTGTAGCAGTACGAGGCCAAGTCGAGTTCGGGCTGCAGTATAACTACAAAGCCAAAGCTCTGGAAATTCATATAAAGCAATGCAAGGATTTGGCGCCTGTCGATATAAAACGAAATCGCTCCGATCCCTACGTTAAAGTCTACTTACTGCCCGACAAATCGAAAAGCGGAAAACGAAAGACGAAAGTTAAAAAGCACACGTTGAATCCTGTGTTTGACGAAACCCTCAAATTCCATATTTCGTTAAACGAATTAGAAACTCGAACGTTGTGGTTAACAGTTTGGCACTCGGATATGTTCGGAAGGAATGATTTCTTAGGGGAAGTCATGATGACTTTAGAAAATAAAGTTTTTGATGATCCTACCCCAATATCTTACAATCTGCAAGAAAGGGTGAGAACTAATTTGATTATATTTTGATTTTGATTTTATTTAATTGTAGACCGAACCTTTTGACGACATGTTATCATTTAAAGGTGATATCATTGTATGTCTGAAATTTGTTCCACCCGATATGACAGTACATAAAAAGGGCAAAAGGTCAAGAGGCACGTTACATGTCCTCGTTAAAGAAGCGAAAAGTCTTACGGCAGTTAAAGCGAACGGCACGTCTGATCCTTTCTGCAAGAGGTAGATTTATTATTATGTCTTACTCATTAAATTAACACTTCGTTTATTTCCATACTACAAACTTTAGTTCTATATATGCAACTTGCATTCATTTACATAAATTTGCAAAGTAACCGGTATGTTAAAAAAAACATGTTACAGCTATCTACTGCCTGACAAAGGACGAAGTTCCAAACAGAAGACACCGGTAGCCAAAAGAACTGTTAATCCAATTTGGAACCACACATTTATTTATGATGATGTCACACTTCAGGAATTAGCTGAACGTTGTTTAGAACTGACGGTGTGGGATCACGATCGACTAGCAAGTAATGAGTTCCTAGGTGGAGTGCGATTTTCTTTAGGTACAGGTAAGTTTTCCGAAGATCATAAAATGGTCTTTACTCACTGTGATGTAATAGGTAAACATTATGGTAAAAGCGTCGACTGGATGGACGCTACAGGTAAAGAACTTACGTTATGGAAGAGCATGTTAGAGAGGCCAAATTTCTGGGTGGAAGGATGTTTATCCCTACGACCAACGTTGGATACTCGTTCGTTATAACAAAATACTCAATAATACTGACATATCTAGGGTTTTGTAACAAAATATTTTCCTTATGTAGTACGTTTTTCAAAATTTGTACATGGGTTTAAAATGTTTAATCATTTTATGATGTAAGTACATAAGTACATTTTTACTAGTTATTTAATGTAAACCTTAAATAGGTAACCAATTCTAACAAACTGATATATTTTCATATTATTAAATAAATAGATGTTTTGTACTGTGATTTGTGTTTTTACTTTTAGGCTTACGCTTATAGGAATGAAATAATTAAAAAAAAAGCTGACATAAGGTCGGATTATTATTGTGTAAAATCTTAGATAAACAATTGCGCAAATAAATAACAAAAAATTAGAATAAAGAAATACTTGGATAACATCAATGAAAATAGAAATCTATTTTAAATATATTTATGTTTAATAGTAAATAGACTTAGACAATTAAGAAAGAAGTAAATTTTAAATTCTCATTTATGTTGCAATTTATAAACAGTTTAGAGCAATTGTGTGATATAGAATTTCCAACTGTACACAAAATGTGGTCGCGTTCGTGTTGCAGTGTTTTATAAAACGTGTTTAACAAAGTGCAAAGTTGATTCAACAACAACAACAAAGACAATGTGTAATTGGAAAAGTCAAACGGCGCGAAAGAAAAAACTGTCTGTAATTGTAAAGATATACTGTACGTATCTTATAAATACCTAATTAGCGACACATGCTTGGACCCTTGGTTATATAAAATGGACAATTTTATTATTACAAAAAAGACAATTATTTAAAATATTGTAAGTATACAGAGAGTTAATTTTAAGCAACCATGTGTCCGATTAATTATTGAGTACAGTAAAATTTAGACCAGACTAAAATAAATGATCTATGTAGCTAGTGATAGTTAAATTATGCCCTGTATTTCGGTAAAAGTTAAAGTGTGGAAACTTGAGATTACAATTTTTGGTAACCCCAATAGTACTTAATAATAGTTTACAGTTCCGTAACAGTTTAAATTTAGTTTTACTTACATTCTCTAATATTTAAGGGATGTATCTAAAAAATTGCATTTAAGTTTATTTTACATTATTAGACAAAATAGCTATACTATGTTTGAAAATTTTGTTGTGGTCATTCGTATTTTTGCGTTAGAATACTAGTCAAATTGGTGCAAATACGGGTGCTAGCTAAATGTACTTACATGCTACATATTTGTAACCTAAACTAACTTTTGTATGTTGAAAATGTGAATTTTGATATCATAAATGGTCAGCTAAATAATACTAATAGTTTAAAATTGGAAAAGGCAAAATGTTGCCCGGATGTGGATCCATAGTATTATAGTACATTACAAATCACAATTCCTCTGAGAATATCGAATTAGCCAAAGAATATCGAGCTACACTGAGATAGAGAGCTTCACTTAAAAAAACTGCAGTTTAGCATGATCGCAGAGCTAAAAAAATATCTGTGGACGCGCGATATTGCTTTTTTGATATTCTCAAAAAGTAAACAAAAGTTTCCTGTTCTTACTACTATTTATAGAATATGTTTAGTTCTACTTGTATGTACAGACTACGCCATTATTCATATTTCAAATCCTATATGCTTAATGCAGTTTAAAATCAAAAGTAACAATTCGAAACAGATAAAAATATTTAAAACTACCTAACAACTACATAAATAGCACTTTACACAATAAATAATGATTTGAAACATTTAGAGATTGTCTTTTTAGGAAATATTGACGTTTGTCGTAACATTGATACAAATAAGTCTAAGATCTCAATCACACAAGAAATTATTGATAAATTGATGAATGAATTTAGTTTTCAACGTCGTAGAAAGATACAACATGTTATGTAAGCAAAGTATTAGATCTAAAAAAACTAATGTTTTATACACACAACCTTTATTTTGTTTTTTCTAATCTAGTTAATTCCTCGATTTGAATCTTCTCAGTCACTACAATATAAAATTCAGTCCAAAATTTATATTAAAATACACTTTGTTTTCGTTGCTTTGATCACAACTTGAGTTGCGGTTCTTCACTTACATAACACTTGGTCTAAATTATATAACACAGATAAATTGAATACTGGACACAAAGATTTAAAACCCTGTGTTTGAATTTTCAAACGTTTAGAAGAATAAATACATTCTAAGCTTATTTTCTATAAAAATTGGAACAATGGAATGCAAGCTAAAATTTACTTAATTACAGAAGTTGGTGCAATCTATAATTTAACTACATATGGTCCGATTTGGTTTAAATTTTAAGACGAGGTTAAGGAAAAAATATGTTACATTTACTTAGAAAATATAGAGATCGTTGGTTCATTTTTGTCCTTACCGAGGAGATTCTCAACACGTACGCGAAAATCGGACCATAAATACAGTTCAATATGTACCCGTATTCCCAGAGATATTTTCACGTTTTTCCCTGTTGTATTTGGGTCATTGACAATGATAAATTATTCTTATTCAATGTCGTACAAAATTGGATTGGAACACAGAGTACCATATTGATGCGTTGTATCATTTGACAAAACAAAAAAACGAACTACTTATCTAACAAAATAAATAATATTCTCATAAAGGTATGACCTTTGGTATTATCACATTTGTAATATTTTAGGTACAGCGATACACTTTCTTATGAATGCAGTAGTAAGGCGATTTAAAAAGATAATATGACAGTAAATATGTTATTGCTCTCTTCAGACAACTGTTCCTAAACTTGTAGACACCATTCGGAATTGTTCTTGACCTGTGAAACAAAACTTGCGTTTACAGCAAACATGTAAAATCCTTACTTTCAAGATACGCAGCGAGATCTTGGTCATCTGATTGTAACGCTAACAGTCTTGGAGTTAATCCTCGATAATCAGTAATGTCCAAAGCTGCACCCGCAGCAACCAGCATACAACATATGCTACGCCATTTGTAAGCTGCCGCTTTGTGAAGCGCTGTTTGCCCTCTAAAAAAACATTTATAACCAAACAATGATACGATTGGCACTTACAAGTTTATATCTTTAATATCAAGAATGGAAGAAGGAGCATATCTGATTATATACTGGACAATGTGTTTGTGACCGTAACGGCAGGCGTAGTGCAACATGGTCTGGCCAGCCAAGTCTTTCGTTAGCAGTGAATACTTCTGGATGTGCAACTCTTTTATCTAAAAAAAATCGTTGTAATCTACAAGAATAGTGATAGCAACAAAACGACGGAAATAAAAATAACTCTTTAGCTGATGAAATAAGGATGCTCGGGTAGTCTAATTCACTAGAGTTTAATTTAAAATTCGTTTAGCAACTAATTAAACAATTTACAATCCACATGCAAGTTTAACCCAGCAAATGTGTAAGATTCATAAGCGATCCTCGTTCCAACCCCAGTTTTATATCCCATGGGAAGAAAACGGATGATTCCGGGTCTGCTCATACACCCCTCTTTAATGATGGACAACCGAATTGAAACCCACAAAATACTGGCGGTCGTTTATAAATTTAATTTACTGCTTTACTGCTTCTGCGACTGCTAACTACAATAAAATCTCCCATTAAATGGGCGGAGTGCGGTTTTACAAATTGTGGATTGTCTAATGCCAAAAAATCATTTTTGAAAAGCGTAAGAGTCATTTTCATATTCGTCTTGTTGCGCTTTGTACGGATTATCTTACTGTTTTCAAGTCTCCTATTTTTGCGGCTTTCAAAAGAGCTTCGTTGGGTTTGTTTGAATACTCCCTAAAAAGAAAAAATGGAATTAGACTCTTGTCGGTTCCGTTTGGGCAAGTGTTTAGAGTTAGACAGTGCAGATCAAGCTAAATTCTTACCTATAAACGTTGTAAGATTCCTGAGATAAACCAAAGAGTCTCTCAGTGATGCTGCATGCACAGTTTTGATTTAGTGTATAAATTTGTAGAAAAAAGTGTCAAAGAAGTGTGATAAAGTAATGTGAAAACCGACCTCGTTAACTCGTGTTAGGTTAAGAGGATATTAAAAGAACTAATTCATAATTAAAGGAAATTTTATTCTAAAAACATGCTAACAAGAGTTTTGACAAACTATACATTTATAAAGGATGTTCTTACATGCAATAGGTAATTATAATAAAATTGGTCAAAAGTCGTAAAGGCATTTGGCTAACAACTACATTTACAGGGAAAGTCTAGCTTATTACAATGTACTCTGTAATTTAAAATTTAGATTATCGGTACCTAACTTTGTTTTATTCAATTTCAATTAGAGGCTTGGTATATAAATAAGTTAAAGCTAAAATAAAGTTTAAGTACCTTCTTATTTTTATGCTCCCTTCTGTTGAAATAGACGCTATTTGTTTATCGCCATTGTGGTTTTCCACTGGAACCGTGTCGCCGGCAAGGTAATCTTCAGGGGATTCTAGGATCTTAGGGCTCATTGGTGGTTGATCGCTCGGTGAATCCAAACTACCCTCGTCACTAAAACAGTACCATACATATCACTTTTACATAATTCCGCGAGTAATTACCATACCTAACTCGCATTTCCGGAATTATATATGACGTCTGATTAATAGAACTAGGAGAGGGAGTTGCTGTTTCATCTTCCGGAGTCTGTGGAACCGTGCCACCACCACATTCCAAGATATATACATTATCGACGGAGATGTCGGAAACGTAATGGAGATTCTCTTGAGCCTTATCAATCCTGAAAAATCTTTCCGCCGTACAAGCTGGAAATAACGTATTACTTTGGATTGTATTAAATCAGACTGTTACTCACAATCCAAAAAACACCACTCTGGCGAGATTTTTTGTTGGTTTTTGCACCCCTCTATAAACTTATTTATCATCCCTCTAACTTGTTCCAAGTCCCATACCGGATTAACTTCAATTGTTCCGACGGTAATAGCTGAAAATGTTATGACGTCGTTAAAGTTTATTAATAAACTAAACTCCCGAGGAAAGTTCACAACTAATTTAAACTACTAGTAGACTACGTGTTCTGCAAAAAAAATTGATTTTCGCAACCTACCAGTTTGCGTTAACAAATCCTTGTCGTAATGATGCTGTTCATAATCGGCCATGTTAATTCTGTGAACACATATTTTAAGATTGTCTAGAGAAGTTTGTGGTACGTTCGGTTTTCCACATTTTCTCTTGGATAACATAGGAGCCTTATTTAATAACGACAAGAATATTATCGAAGGACTCAGTTTGCAAGCTTCCCCATCAACTTGCATAGGAATTGTTTTAGATGTGATAATCTTTGCTGATCTGCATTGTGTAATACAAGTACCATGGCCCCCAGCTTGTAGCAGAGGCTGTAACATCAAAGAAAATCAATTCCAATGGTCTCGTTCTCACGACTATACTGTGCAAGCAAAAAAGTGCCATATCCTTAAACTTACTCACAAGCTGATATGTTGTTAAACCGACAACTTCGATCAGACCGTCTTCAGTACTTGGTTCTGTTGTTCCCATCGATCTGTTCCAAGGTCTTGTTCCGCCGCCATAACTGCAAGATTTCAGTCATAAAACTAATCCAAACTAAAACGCGAAATACCTTGAAATGTTCAAGAAAACTATCGCATGGACTTTAAGCTCTTTCAGTTTTGGTGTTAAATCTTTTCCGTCACATTCTAGAGTAACAAAATCAGCCAGATCCTTCCATTTCCTTTTGAGCAAATCTTTGCCCCCCATTTGGCCATAAAACATTTTGTTCCTTAATCTAGAATTAAACTTCTCCGGGTGAGCTTCTACAAAACATCACGTATTTGAGAACAAGATTTTCTTTGTGAGCTATAATTTTACCTCGAGCTTCGTGAAATTCTAAGGCAATATGAGCATCGACACCTAAAGAATAATAATTATTTACAACGTTCAGAGGTAAATTATCTTTCCCGTTCTCTTTGGCTTTGGCGTTTGGATTTTTCTCGACCTTTAAAGACCATCTGTCTAGCAATACCGTTTCACTAGCGTTAACATTGGTCAGGATTTTAGAAATTGGTTCGTCAGTATAACCCTGGAAAAGAAAAACGTTTTCCATTCCAAACTAATTGCAGCATTATTGAATCATTCGTTTAATGTGGAGGTTGTTTGCCCCCTTTTCATAGTCTTTAATTTTATATAACTATAAATACAGAAAAGGTGAATTGTGCAGGAAATCATTAAAATTGTAGTAACTCGGCTCTGAGAAATGGATTAAAAGTGACTCTTTAGTATAAATTACAGTTTCCAATTTACTTTAAGTGTTTCTCGTCATGAGTAATTTAATGGATAAACCACAATGTCCAATGAAGGAGTAAGCATTTCATTTTCGCACTTTGGTATTGGTGGAAACAAACGGAAATGATGATTGCAGGCACTTTAAGTGCTTTTGGATACATGCGGGACAAATTTTGTAGGTA
Organism: Gnatocerus cornutus; assembly: GCA_029298725.1. Lineage (NCBI taxonomy): Eukaryota > Metazoa > Arthropoda > Insecta > Coleoptera > Tenebrionidae > Gnatocerus > Gnatocerus cornutus. The sequence goes on from CM055514.1 coordinate 7,205,487, forward strand.
GAAACGCCCGTGGATTTGTAACCATGAAATTAGAACGAATGGTGACTGGTCTATTTTTTCCACAGGGAAATAATTCAATTGGATTCATTTTTAGTATGAGAATAATTTAGGTATCAAAATGTTTAATATTTTCAAACAATGGAAGCACTACTAATAAAATTAGAAATTAATGGTGCCAATGTTCACACTAATGCTCCTTTATACACGTCAGTTTCGTATTATTACGCTATTAAACAGTAATGATAAATAACGTTCGTCTATATTTCGGAGCTTGTCGTAATTTTAGCATGACAATGAAACTGAAAGGAAAATATTGTTTCCGTGCTTAGAAACAATACCGTCGTCTTGAAGCAGCTTTTACAAGGTATTAGTATGCAGACATTATGTCTTATAAACACAATGTTCAAATTCAAGTTGACACAGTTTAGTTTCCCATCTTCCGTCCTTTCACTTTTTCGTCCTATTTTTGTTTCCATAAGATTTTATATTCATTGTTCTTTAAAACCGTAGACCATTTTTTTACTACTGCATTTATATAATAATTCCCTTTCATGTCGCTTATATAATCTTAGGATTTCCCTTTTTGCCTCCTTTATTGATATCGATTTCAATTTTATATAAACCTGCATTGTTAAAAGAAAAGTTCGAGCAGGACCCGGCATTTGCCGTTTCATTGGAATTAGTAGGAAATGAAATAAAACGAGAAAAGCAGTCACAAAGATATGTGGCACAGCGATAGTTCCAGCGATGTGTAACTTTTAAATTATCATATAAAACTTATGACTCTTACGAGAGTCGTTTAGTTCGAAGTCACTGCACTGTAAGCATCAAACAAATCTACCACATTTCACCCTTATTTGTTTGTTGAACCAGCGCTCTGCCTCAGTACGATTTAGTACGCTTGCTTTCATTAATGGATTCTCTTATTTAAACAAACTTATTCAAAACTGCAGATAAGCTGCCAGCGCAGGAAAATGCAAAATAAAAACAGTAAATAATCAACAATTTGAACAAGCAATCTACAGAAAATAAAACGGCGAAGAAAAGCGGCACGAAACGGCGAACTGGCATTATAGGAATTAAAGCACAAATAAATAAATGGGGAAGACATCCCTAGAAATCACTCCATAAAGACGAAGTCGAAAGCTTTCAGCAAATATTTATCGTTGAAAGTATCCAATTTGTGATCGAAGCAAGCATTAAAACCGTGAAGTTATGTCTGCTCCAAAGCAGAATTCTGACACAAAATTCGTATCTTCAGTCAGAGCGATGAACTCACATAAAAACAGGCAATGGTTTAAATTTACTAGACTTTACAAACACAGAAAAAAGTTTTAATTGTGATATTGTGGTTACTTCTAAGAAACGCGAGTTGAAACTTCTGAGATAAAAATAAATTCAAACGGGAAACAATTTAAATTGCAAAAATGGAAACGAAGACTGGATAACATAGATATACGCCCCAGGAAAAGTATAGAACGATTGATAATATGTAGATGAGGAACGTGCCAAAAAAGCCGGAAAATTTCCGCCTGAAAGATGTCCTAAGGACCGGTAACTAAGCTAGGGCATGCAGTCTATGGACGATTCAGGCTATAAAAAGATGGTTACGTTATTCCAAAACCATCGGAAAATGATTTTAAATCAAATATTTTACGATCATGCAAATCACACAGGAAATAAAGCACGCAACTACTATGCAAATGAACCGCTTTCGAAAAGTTGGCGTATTCGAAACTACCAAAACCATTAAAATCAAATAAAATTGTTATTGTCCTGTGGGTTAAAATAGATGATTTATTTGAACTGCGACACACTCATTTGTTTAATTGTAGTGGATTAATACACCAAATACGTAGAGGTGAAAAAATGAAACAAAACATAACGAGTTTCGAAATAATTAACTCCATGAAAGGAATGTTTGCTCGATACGAGGTCCCTAATTACGTAATTAGCGACGCAGTACATAATTCACCACAAGCAAAATTAATAATTTCGCGAATTTAAAAGTCACAAATCTACAGCCAAACGAAATGGAAAAATTCAATTTACAAATAAATAAAAGTAGTTACAAAGTAAATAAATGGGCGGTATGAACGAGAATTTTATTACAATCAATACATAAATATCTGGAAACAATTTCCGACCGAAGTAGTAAATTGGAAACCCATTGAATTCTAAACAAAACATTTAAATATAAATGAGCGTACCAAATAGGTTTTATTTGTGTAAATGAAACAACCAGGAACTGAACACAAAAAAGTTCTTACCCCTCCCCATCCAAGAGCTCTGGCTAGATCATTGCCGGTTCCAAGAGGAAGGACTCCGACAGCAGGTGCAGGAAATATTCCAATTTGATCAATAACACTCAACACCCATCCGACAGTTCCGTCTCCGCCGCAAGCAAGAACTCGTAAATTAGGCACTTTCTTGAACAATTCAAGACCCATTTTTGGGCCCCCCTGTGTTAGATCAAAAACTTGTCTTGGATTCAGCAGCCACTGGAATTTTTGGAGTAATTTGGATCCTTGATTACCTCCAGACTTCGGATTAATGAACACTATTACAGGTGTTATGACAGTAGACGGGATGGGCTTTATGGCAAACGTTTTTTGTTCCTTGTCCTGTTTGCAGAAATAACACTCCCGTTGATAAACTTCCTTTTACGCCATTTTATATAAACTTACTTTGTCTTTAGTCTTTTTCTTACAAGAAACTTTCTTCTTTGGCGATTTTCTTAAACTGGATTTAAAACTTCCTTTTCGAGGTAATTTGACTATCCAAGATGGAGGAACCACGATGCTTCTGTGTACACCTGGGAATCAAAAAATGAAACAATTTCAAATTTAAGTTCAGACCTGTCGATTATGAATGTTGATATAAACGAAACTCGAAAATATCCCGGAATAAAAAAATATTGAACTTACCTAAATTACACTCTTCACCTATTCGTTGAATACTGAAACAGGTTTCTTTATTGTGATAAGCAGATTTGCACCAGGAGCAGCTAATAGCTACAATTTCCTTAGAACTAAACGATAACTTCGACTGGAATGACTGAAAGAAAAAAAAACAGTTGAGGCGTTTTAGAAAGTCCGTATATTTACAAAGTACAACAAAATTATTGTTTTGTAGTCGCTCAATTCTATTGGGTAAAAACAGGGTTGCCGGCGACGTCGAGGAACAAAAAAACTTTCTATTATGACTATCAAATTTGTTCGTAACAAAAGCAAACAAACTGTAACACACCAAATATCAAGGAATTTAAAATTGACGGCCTTTTCACCGCCACCACTTGGATCAATAAATTATCCATTCAAGCAAAAAATTTTGTCAGAAAAACGAGCTTTTCGTCGTACATTTTAAATTCAACAGTTGCTTCACCGAAGAAAATAATTTATTGCTAGCGCAATTCCCTCTTCTCCCTTAAATAATTTGTAGGGCTCCCTGTTTTTCGGAGTAAATTACAAATGGGTCTTTCTATTTCCTTCCTAAATAATAATAATACGATTTCCCACAACCTTTGTCTTACCTTGCCACACTGCCGGCATTTTCCTTTTTCCGAACGTCTGTGCACCCAATGGTGATGGATGGAGGTTTGTTCTCTATACTGTCTGACCCCTACATCTCGAAATGTAGGCTTGCATGTAAATCGCATTTTATCTACGAGGATTCCTACGCAATTTTGGTGTATTATGATGTTACACGCGGAACACTTTAACCTGGCACCATGTTTCTGAAATTGAAACGATTTTCTTACAGTTTTATTCTACTTCTTACAATCTGGGGATTTAAAAGTCGCAATTTTCTGAAGCATTATCGTTGCAAATTTCACCGATAAAGCAATGATATTGCATATTTGGCTCTCAAACAAATCGTTTTCGACGTAGAAATTAACAACTCAAATGTTTGAGAATTCATGATAGCCATAACTGGCTATTCAAAAACTTTTGCAATGGGAGTTGCCAATTCGAAAGCAGAAGTTCGTTATTAAACAATATAATAGAAGCGGGAAATCCAAATAAACTTTAAATGAATAGAATTTAAAATTTGCTGGTTTTGTCGAACTCCGTCTCTCTGCGTATTCAAATTTAGTGAATAATTTTGTTGGCAGTGCTGGTTTAGGCGAAATATGAGTTATTAATGTTCCAAGGGTTTAAAACATCGTCATCGGTAGCACTCAAATCAAAATTCAGGGTAACTCATTTATGTTTAACCACTGCTGAAACACTTCAGAGAAAAAATTCGAGACACAAACAAAAAAATGATACGTTAAGTATACTTTGGGATATGTCGTACATGTCTTGAATTTTAAAAGCACACAACGTCGATAAAAATGATAAATTTAAGGTGCACGCTTCATTCTTGAAGGCAAACAACTGGCAATAATGAAATATGTATATCTTCAGCCGGCGTTGCTATTTTTCAAAATGAATTATACAAATGACAGAAATGATTTTTTTTTAAAACAACAACATCTAAATGAAGAGACATTAACTATGCAATAGAAAAGAAAAAAGAACATTGGCAATATCGTGCAGTAAACGAGCAGAAGCACAAATCGTATAAAAGTACGTATTGTTTCAAATTTGCTTACCGTGCAGTCCATTTCACCAATGTAGCAGAAATCTCCAGAAACTGAAGTGGGAACCAATAAATGATCCCCGCTGACGGCAGATTCACTCCAATCTGGGGTACTCCGAAGGAGTCGCTCGCTAACATCTCCTCCAACATTTCTGCAAATAAAAATTAACGCAATGTCAAATTAATAAATCCTGACGAAAACTGTACTAAAACAATGACTAGGAAACCCTAGGGCATTTAATAAACAGACCAAATTACAAATAGAAGTTCTCTACATTTTAAGCTTTGCAGCAACATCAAAGCAGCCATATAAATAATTATAGCTTTGTCATTCGCTGTTTAGAGTTAGACCATCTTCAACTGAATGAGTTTTCTCAGAAAACGGAAAAACAGACGCATTAAGTACGTCTATTTTTAAATCTCGTAATCGTGTAAAAACTGAAAATAACACAGCGGACCGCAATTAATTTATAAATCCGGAAAATCACCCTCGTTTGTATATAATATCGGCAAAATAACATACATGTTAATTAATCTGTGTTTTCCTATCATAATTAACACTAAAATGCATTTAGATTTGTACAAACAAAACTGCAGTTTATGCAATATTAGAAATCGATAGAAAACATTAAATATTTTTCTAGTAAAATCTTGCTTATTTCACTGAAAGTTCCACTGAATAATCCAACTCCTATCTTGAATAATAAATGAAGGAGCGGGTGTCAAATTTATGGTTGTGGTTTTAGCTATCTGAATTTTTGTGCGATTACTGCAATAAAATTTTATATGGTTACAAGAATGTTTTCTGTATTTACATATCACAGCTTTTTTCCATAATTTATAACGCATTTCTCAACTGGTTGCGCCAAATACTAAAAGACTAATAAAGACGCACCTGCTTTGTCAACCTGTTTACCAATTTTTGGTGATTCTGCGGTTGGAGTCTCCCAAACAAGTGTGAAGTAAATCCACTCTTAAAACTTTTATTGGGCAGAACGCAGGTTTTACCACAAACAGCACTTTATTTAGGATATTTTGAATTGTTCATTGAAAGAGCAGCCCAAAATCTATAAATGTACCAAATCTGATATCTATAAGCCCACTGTTTAAGAAGTTACAGAAAAAAAAATACATTTTTGGTCTTTAGAGAGAGCTGTAACAATGTTAAAATTTTCCAGCGCTTTAAAATGAAAAATGCAACGAAAGTCGAAAACTCACTGGCATTTCCCAAGACATAAAATAGATGCAAAAAGGTGCGTTTAGCAACTATAAAAACACCTGGAAGCATCCAAGAATTCAGTCTGAAAATGACTTCCATCAAAATTGTAACCCTCGTAATGTTGTTAGTGTCGTGCGAAAACCTCGAAGCCAAAGTCTTCGAGCGATGTGAGCTGGCAAGAGCTTTAAGATACCACTTTCCTCAAAACCAGTTAGCAACTTTTGTGTGTATCGCAAAGTACGAATCGCTTTACAACACTCAAATGCTTAACACAATCATTGGAGATCATGTAATTTTTCAAATCAGTCAGATTTATTAGAGTTCAAACGACGACTATCCTGGGAAAGAATGTAACACAGTGTGTTAAAAATTCAGACACGAAAAGATCTCAGATGACATTGCGTGTATTAAGAAAATCTTCGCGGAACATCAAAGGAAAATGGGGAAGTGGATTTCACGCTTGGACTACCTATAAATACTGCCAAGGAAATGTTAATCAGTACATTTCAGGATGCTTTTAGTTTCTTGGAGAATAATGATGTAACAGTAGAGAAACACAGGTTTTTGAATCTAGCAAAAAATATGAAAAGTGTAAAAGTTTGTTCGTATTCAAACAGATCAATTTCATACCTTGCATTACGAAGGAACATTTACAATAATCGAGCACCTCTTCTCGTTAAACACAATAATGCTAATTTCCTTTTAACACTGCACAATAGAGACAAATAAAACTTAGTGGAAAAGTAAACTCGCGAAAAAATTCAGTAAATAAAGTTACAAAATGTTTACAAACACTCATTGTTTACAGTGGAACAAAACAATTAATTTATTTTCTATTCTTCCGTTTTAAGAGTCACTTCAGTTTCAGTTTTTGTCACAAACTGATTAGTAAGCCACCGCAAAAAATTACCTCGGAGATTATTTATAGTTGTTGAAATCTGGCTTAAAAATAGTCCTGTGGGAAAACACTTCTAAGCTAAGTCAACTAGGTAGATCGAGCAAACCGAGGTGTACATTTGGACCAAAATGAATTAAAAGTTCAATAATTTACAGAAGTTAACGGATGCTGCTCGACTGGGAAAATCCGGCACGGAAGCACCGATTAATTGAAATTTCTCGGCACATTGATACGGATTTCGCATTTTCGTTTATTGAAACACTTACAAAGAACGCGGTTTATCGCCAAAAGAAAAAGTTTATTTACAAATAAGTTAACTTGAAATTAAACATGATAAAATAAAATTACGATTCATGTCTTTGTTAAGGAAACCTTTTTCTAATCTGCGGATGTTGTGGTCAAGACGTTTCAAATAAATAAAATTGGACATGAATAAAAGTGTACTAGACAATTCCTTTACCATACCCGTCAAGTTTTATTGTCATGACTGAAAAACTGACAAGAGTCTGATTCCTTTAGTGAGCTTTTGAAACTGCAATCTTTTTACAAAGCAATTTATTATAACCTGTCAAGGCAGTAAACGAAACTTGAAAACACGATGTCTTTACAACTTATAATATAATATAAATTGAAGTTCGTTATAAAATGAACTAGAACTAGGTAAGAATGACTAACTTTTATATTGATCTGATGCCGATTACTCGGATTTGGGCAGAAGAGGAGACTTAAAAAATGTATGCTGCTCAACAAACTAGCTAGAAGTTTGGCCAACTAATTTATTATTTAATTTGGTCTGTTTTAATGTAATAATGTTAATTATTAAAAAACTTTGTATTTAGGACCTAAAAAAAGCGAACCATAAAATATTAACAAATTAGGGGAAAATTTACTGAAATATAAAAAAATTAAGGCTTATTGACTCATAATAGAAGCACAAACAACCAATTTGAATAAAAAAAGCAATAACATAGAATTATTGATTGCAACTTTTTATTTGGCATTGTACCTCCTATAAAATCTAGTAAATTAAGTCTAATCCAAATACTACTCATTATAAAGAGACAATAGAATAGCTTGGGTTATTTCCACAACTCTACCTCTGTTTACAAATGTTTAATCTAAAACTTATTTGTTTAGGGTGACTTCGGATTTCGTTAGTAGTCCAATACCTAGAAAATCATGTTTATTTATTTTTTGTTAATCAAGAGATAACGTATTCTTATCTTGGTGATGCTAAAACATTTGTTTTTTCCTATCTCTAGCCATTTTATGAATAACAGGGCATTAATTGATGTTCATTTCCTCTGAATTCAAAAGCCCTCACAGGAGCTAAGCAGTTAATGCCCTAGAAACAGAAATAACTATTGTGTGTTCTCATATACACATTATTTTAGCCCCTAATGGTTTTATCCTCAAATGAGGCGCCTCATGTTAAAAATATTATTGCTCGTTTTAACTAACTTAATTTTCAGTTATTTTCTGTTTGGTGATGCATTATAAACGTTAGACTAACATGAGTTGAATAAAACTGCTCTAATTTATATTGAAAGCAGCAATTAGAGTGCTTTATTTATTCATAATTGGATGTACAAAATCAATCCGTGGCAGACTGCTGATGCAATTATTCGATAAACACGCGTGTTCTGAATTTTTTCGCAGGAATTGTTCCAGTTCAGCAGTACAGTCTTCAAAGTAAATTAGAATGTGCGCTTAATCCCGCTCTAATTAATGTTAAATTTGCTCACTCATCGAAATCTTTGTTCTCATTTCCTTGAGTAAACAACAATTTTAGTCATATAGAACGAGGATTTGTGGAAACGTTTTATTCCTTCTTACCTGTGCCTTCTGTGATTTTTGTAATAAATCGACTTCCCTCTTATTAAGTGTCTCTTTCTTGTAATTGTCGTCATAGGACATACTGTAAACACCATTAGAGGAAGACTACCACAAACTACATCACAATACCTCCGCAGTGATAACACAAATAACGGCGCCCTAGATCAAAATTAGTGCGATCGTAGATTTAACAACGCACTAATGAATGTTTACAGTTGTATGGATTAGTACCCGACTAACATGTTAACACATCAGAGCGAATCACACTTTTGTGAATCAGGCGCGTCGAATGGAGTCTTATCTGCACATTGCGTTTCTCTTAAAGTTGTATTTTCAGTGACTGACGTGTATGGGTTCCACTGAAGTCTCAGATATACAAACTTTAAGCTTTTCCATTCGTTTTTAAATTTATATCTGTTGCGACTTACTTCAAGTGTTGTCTAATATTAGAAGAGTGTTTGTTTTTTCATAAATACACGGAAGTCAATGCCGCGATCTAAATTATAACTTAAAGTAATCAAGTGTCGAATTAATTGAATTAATTACAAATAACTTAGATTTACGAAGCGGCTGCTCCGGAATGATAATACATTGTACGATACGAGTTATGGCCAACCTGAACGTAGATAAACTGTATTAATGGCAAGGTATTACACGTTTAGTACCAGAGCTAATTTCACGAAGGTAAGTATCGATTTATTCGAAGCACATTTGTTCGTACAAAATGCTTTTAAATCATGTTCGTCTGACAACATGATAAGTTATTACAGCTTTTATTGTATACGACCAAAATAAATTCAGTTTTTTCATCGGTTTCATTCCCAGCATTTTAAAAATAAACTGCGTGTCTGATGTTGGGATATTTAAGGAATTTTCATTCGGTTACATAATTTCATTTCAGATACAAGCAACAAAACAACAGACAATTTTCTTCCTATTTAGGCTCTTTGTTCCTTTCTTTACTGTTGTTTCTTTAATTCCTTTTATTCTTTCTCTCTTCACCTGTTCTCCCAACTATTTAAAATAACTTATAGGGCCATAAGGGTCTTATTAAGTGCGATCCTCTTTTTAATTTAAATTCTGACACCCTGATTCCGCAGGATAATGTACCTCTGTCTCGACTGTGAATAGAACAAGGATTGCAGATCCGTCGTTCCCACTAAGATCTTTTCCAAACAATTTGAATCAAAATGAAATCGAAATCCACGTAGAATGAGCACTAAAGCGTAAGAAATACTCAAGAGAGCCATATGATGTAATAGTAGCTCTAAAGTTTGTTTCTATTTCCTGAAGTTTTATTTTGCTTTTAGTTATTAAGTTCACTCCTAGCTTTTACAGTTTTGTGTTATAAGAGACTGTGCTAGTAGAGCGATAATCTCTTTTGACTTTTATTTTAACATGCAGTTATTGCAGACCGAGTTAAAATCCGACTGCGAAAATTCTATGGATGTTTAAATCCACGAGTGCAAAGTTAAATATAACACACAAAGCATTAAAAAGTTTAATAGTACCTACTTACAACAAAATAGTGTGACCCATGCCAAAATTATTTCCGAGCCTCGTTTTATTTCAAGATTCTTACATAAAGTGTCCTTCTAAACTCTAAAATTTTGGAAATTCGATCAAAACTCTAATAGTGTAGTTTAAGTTTAGCTTGCAAGCGCATTTTGTATTGAAAACTGATACTATAAGTGGTATTGAATAGTCAAACACTGCTAATCCATCACGTTGTTTTATTACATTCAGGTTTCATCAATGTTTAATTTAGGTATAATGTGCTATTAAAAGGCAACTCGACTATAACTATCTTTAGTTGTAATAAAATTAATAGTTTCGAGTAAATGTGCCCAAGAGCAATCAGTGGTCACGTTTTAGCTCTATTTTGATGTAGTTATTATCTGTTCTTTTTGACCCTGTTCTACTGTTAAAAGGTTTCCGGGTCAAAACGGAAACGTATGATGACATGATTAATTTAAGAATGCAACCTGAAATTCATTTCACAACCTAGATGTGATGTACTCATTGGTAAAATCCAAATATTTAAAAGCTCAGACAAAAGCACAATTGTTTATAACGTGAAAAAACAAAACAGTAGGATTTTTTTAGAACATATGCGTCATACCTCGTTTTATTGTTACATAATCTGATAAACAAACTCAACAACAAACAGTACCAAATTTATCAGTTTTTATAAATCCCCAAAATAATAACTGCTATTTTTAGAAAGAGGATTTAAAAATACAATATTTTATATCGAGCTCAAGTCCAATTCAAAGCCATCGACTGGTAATCGGTATAAAAAGGCAGACAAAGTATAACATAACAGGAAAGTGGTTATATTTTACATTTGCTTTCCGAAACACTATTTTTTCAAAGGATAAACAGCCGCTTTTTGACCGGACAGGCTGTTTGTTTTAACAACAAAACCTCCTTCATAAACATCAGCAAACTAGTATAGTGAAAAACACGCTAAATTCGATTACGTATTGCTAAATACTGAAACGGGTGGTAAAAAAAGTACAAAATTTGATAATATTGAAGTTATTAAAAGGTTGGTTACTAAAATAACAAGTAGTAGAATTTCAGGAATAACACAGACTCACCACTAAACAGAAATTCCAGTAATAAACGGAATATTCCTTCATTTAAAAATTTTTATATTTTAATATCTCCCCTGGTCAGACTTTTTGTATGATAAGCAGAGCAATTTAATCTCTTAAACTGTAATATATTTAACTAGTTTAAATTAACGTCATCTCGTCACACCATCACGAAGTTGGTATATTACGGTGGAAATTTGAATCCTTGTTAAAAACTCTCTCCACCGACATTTTTATCCCTTTTTGCTAAAGTGAAGCGAGTTTTTCGTTTAATCCGGACAAAAATACACCAAAAGTTTTTTTGACCATTTATAGAGAGAATGTGTAACACATTTATCCATTTCTATAATACTCAAGTTGAATTTTTTCTTTGACTCGATGAAACCTTTGCATCCCTTGAATCTCTTTGCATTCTTGTCGGTTCTTTCGATTTATTAATCTTTTATAATTTAATATCCGATTTTAAATTTTTACATACCCTTCCATTGCCCACATTCATTATTAGCTTATTCAGTTTTGATCAACAGGACCACATTGCTAAAATTCCTCCATTGATTTTAATTAAAAATTTATATATCTTTAATAATGAATAGTTAATTACGTATGGAATTCTGCACGTTAATTTCCTGTGCCAAAAGTTTCTATGGTAACAGATATAAATTAACTGATAAATTCGATAACATTTTTCACGAGAACGTTGAATTTTTCCCAGGAACAGGAGTGTATTTTCCTAGTGGGAGTGAACAGGGAATAATACATCACTTCAGAACTTTTTTTCTTTAGGTTTCCATCAAGCAATACGTCACCTTAATGATAATAAATTAGGTAAGCGCATAATAATTTACTGAAATTTATTAGATCGTGTTAATAATAAAATGCAACGTGTAATCTGAAACTTTGAAACATGACAACGCCAAACAATAATCACTGTTAGATGCTCTGTGCGATAATTTGTAATTTGTAATTTTTATGCATAATGTTTTACAATGAAGCTGCTTTAGTACATATTCATTATTAGCAGCAATTTAAAATGATTTATTTGCGTCACGTGAAGGGAAACGTCGAGAATCGAGTGACTATGTTGTATTTGTTCGTGCACGCAATCCACGGCGACAAGCTTTATTGCGTGCCACGGTAAAGAAAGATTTACGGATATACCCCCAAAAGCGTTTTATCCCCTAATTCGTGTTTTTCAAACAAACATTAAAACACCAAGAAATGGCAAAGAACGTTTCGCGAATTAATTTATCATATAAATCTCTGAAAAAATTTCCTTCAACTTTCCACTTTATTCAACGCTGGTGCATGACTAATTGAATGAAAATTCCCTCAGATAACTTCCACAAAACTTCCCTAAAGTCATTACTAATCCTTCGTTAGCCCACATTAGATCTGCAGACACCTACATACCTGTCGAGTATTTTCGAGAATACCGCAATAAATTTGATTTGGTGTGGTACGTAATTTGTACTAAAGCGTAAAACGAAGTTTACTTTAACTGTTTATGATCTCCTCCGTAATTTATTACCTTGTAGTCGACCAGCACTACTGCCAAAAGCATAATGTCATTTCGCATAATTAGCGCGTCATAAAAAAAATTTGGCAACCACAGTATTCGGCTCAAGATTGTTTATATGAAATTTATGCAGAATTAACTGTAAAAGCAACAAGTCTCGTGAAAAATACGCATGGACTCGACAAATCAGTTGACAATCTTGTATGAAACAAATCAACAAAGTGCGTACAAAGCATTTCCAGCTCGGACAACACCACACGCAAAGAAACACAAGTAGTCAGTTTCAGCATTGGGAAGTTGCTCTGAGGTAGGTACATAAAAATTCAATTTCCACATATAATAATAAGAGAATATTTCATTTAGAAAAGCACTTTGCTGTAACAAACTTGAGGACGTAGCAATATGTGGAATTAGGTCGCTGGAAAGGATTCTGCAGCAAAAGTAGCATTTTAAGAAAATTGTATCAAATCCATTGTAAATAAGTCGAATGTTTGTTTTTTTCGTAAAATAAACAAACAATTTCCCATCACCAGTTCAGGTTCTGACGAAATACTTGAGAATCCTTTTCATCTGTATGTAAGAAATGCAATACGCACACACTGAAATCAACTCTCATTTAATGCATTATCACTCCTATTACGAATATTTTTGTAGCAAACTCGGAATGAATGTGTTTTTCATCTAAATCTCCCAACTCCATAATTTATTCTACGCTTAAAGACAATTTCCTCAGATTAGAACTACGCGCATTTCCTCTTCAGTACCGGACGTTAACTTCGCAAATCATTGTGAAAGGTTTCAAGGATCGCATTAGTATGGTGATGGCGAGCAAAAGGTGGAAAATGTTCGCTTCGATGAGAATCTCGACAAACTCTTGCATTCGCAAAGTGAAACAACACTTAGTATAAAGATAAATCTTAACAGGATGAAGTGCATAAACTCGCTTAACTATTTCTTGCAACAAAACGAGCATGCAACACCGAACATACCTTCCTTTATAATATGAAGTACTAGACGACGCCGCAGCCATCGCCAGAGCTTTATACCTAGCATGTTCATCAGTGGGTAAAACAATATCAACAGATCTGGACCTCAACGCGACATTTGGACCAACTGGTACTTCCAGACTAACGCCGGAATGCTGCAACTCTTCTGTTTTTCCTTGAGAAACTTTAGAAAAACACGAATCAACAGATGCAGCTCTATCTCTTTTTAAATCCGGAACTTGTAAATATATGTCGCGGACTACCAATCCTGGTATTGTGATATTGGTAGCATCGCCTTCAGACAGAGCACCTTCTGATGTGCCTTCCGAACAAAGTTCAGATTGCCCATCTGACATATTCTCCAACGATGTTCCAGTTGGTTCCGCAAAAAAAGCTTCTTGACGATGAATTGATTTTCGCCGGGATGGAGTTGAAGGTGTTGGGACATCTTCGGTTGGAAAGAATTCGATAACTGGTGATATTGGTAAAGGTGGAGGAGATTGAATAGGTGGAGCGGGTAATATGGGCGAGAGTGTAACAGTAATTTCGCATTCCGGAATAACTTCTTCATCACACTCGCTGAAAAAAGCAGCAAGAGTTATTTCAGAAAGATATAGAAGGGGGCATGCGGAAATAAAAAACACCCGTGCAGAACCAACCTGGAGGAATCGCTGATACTGATATTCTGAGGTAGCTGTTCTGGAGTTTCCGATAATTGTTCTTCGCTTCGATGACGCTTCGCATATTCTTCTACACAAATGCAATGTATACAAACAGGGACTTTACTGCTAGAAGATCGACGTCTTTGAAATCGTCGAGATGGTACTTCTAAGAAATTGCCCGATTCCTCACTAGCTTCAGAATCAACGCTACGAGAACGTGACCCCGGAAACTGCGGGACTCTAAGAAGCGCAGAGGAATCTCCCTGACCGGAACCAGCCTGCAGTCGCTTCGCCTCCAACTGGATCTCGTCGAAAGATGCCGAACGCACCTGTTTCGGCACCTCCAGACTACTCTGGGTTTTCATTTCTATTCCAGTTGGGGTGCGGGACCGCTTAAAGGTGGTCCTCAAACGCTGCATGATTCAGCGAGGGCTGCAGCCGCCCCTGTTCCACTCTACGCCCATGCTGGAACTAGAGGTTTACGGACGCTATTTATAGACTGTTTTGCAATGTCAGATAAACATGCTTTTCCAGTATGTGCGAATTAAAAAAGTGATTTTTTTAGAGTTGGCTCTGTCAAAAGGTTAATTTAGTAGCATTTTTTAAAGTGCATACAATGAAGTTTTGTTAATAAAACTGAACATAATAAATACAGAAAGTTACGCATATGAAAAAGTGCTATATTCTTGTCTGCTGGAAATAATGAAGTTATAAAACAAAGACGCATAAATATTCAAAGCCATAAGATAATGTTATTCAGTTATTAAATTATAAACTAAAGTTAGATGTCTGGCGAATTAAAGCCACCGACATGTTTCTTTGCGTATTTGGAACAAAAGTTTCTTTAATAATATCTCTAGGGCATCACATGTAAAGATGTCGTTCGGGATGTAACGAAAAGTTTCTAGAGCGATTGGAAGAAAAACATTTCACATTAAGCTTTGTGTATTTTTCGACATAACACCAAACCAAAGTTAAAGTTAAACAAAACCATTCTTAATAGTGGAGATCAGTGTCCTTTTATTAAGTCTTTTGATTTGCGTTTCACACGTCATTCGCAAACCTCGATGTTGTTCATTTTGTTTTTTAGCTCTAAAGAATCGTTGTCAGAAAAATACGTTGTTACGACTGATAAATCAAAAATAACAAAAACCAAAAAGCTTAAATTCCATTTGTCATCAGTCATATCATAAATCACAACAACTCATTGGCGGAAAATCGACTTTTGTGGCGAATAATAACGCCGTAGGCACATTTGAGGGTTTAGTAATTTTAGAAACGTCACCTTCATTTTAAAATGCCTCCTTTTAGCAGATAAAAAGTTAGCATCTATGGAATTTCTACAAGAAAATTGTCGGGATTCGCAGTTAAAAGAATGTGTTCGTTTCTCACGGGTGAAAATAATATATTACAATGAAATACGGAAGCCCTGCATTGACACTGTTTGGATAACGGTTTGTTCACTCTAAAAAATCTACAAATTTTGAATTCCTGTTTCACTGAATTAAATATTTCAAGTTCAATTGTATGTAAAACAACTATGGCTCTTCAGGACGATCAAACAAAATTTGATTATTAAACTTCCCCGGCATCTAAGTTCCACTCCTTTTGTGCGATTTTATTAATACATCATAAAAGCTGCATTTCTCCCTTGGAGCGATTATCTCAATAATCGAGGTAATCATTCAAGAGAAGACCTCAAACTTAATTAATTCGTATTTGCCAACTGAATTAAAATTGTTCTAAAAATTCGAATTAGTAGATAAGAGCTTGGGCTGGTTCAAATATAATTTTAAGCTGAAGGGTAAATTACTTCCGGAGCTCAATGAAATTATTTATGTTCTCTTGAATTTCGCAGGCTCCGGGGTCGATCTCGAGTATCATTTTTACGATTCCAGAGAAGTAAAGACCACGAGATGTGACATGGATCAAGCTAAAATATTGTAGAATTAGAGGATTTGGACTTGGGACCGTAAGTAAAATAAAAAATAAACATAAGAAGATTGGCTTGTCGCGACGTGCACTACGTGAGGCGAGGAGTTTTCTCGTTGCAGAACATTTACTAAGAATATTATAGAACACGGTTTACACTCGCTGGCGTTGCGGTCGCCTGAAAGAAGTTATAACATAACTTAGATGTTTTACGACAATGTCTTGTTTAAAATTGGACGACTTACACAGGCAGCATACGTAAAGACTTAAGATTTATTCGCAGATCTACGATGCTCTAAGAATTCTTTTGCCTTTGAAGAAGAGGAATATAAAACGTAATTGCCGGAATCATCCATCCGGCCTCTTGCAACAACATCGTGAGTGTCGTAGAACGTTTGATCTAGATAAATAACGCCTTTTCCTTCATTTCAATATTTTCTTATAAAGCCGATGAATTCGCTTTTCCATCATATTTTGTATTTTATTTTACCAATGCAACATTATTTAATTAAACACATTATTTGTTTAAACAAAATTTAATACCTTCATACATATGTAGTTGCGAGTTAATTAATATTGTTTTGTAATTTATGGAAATTAGTTTTCAATTGTAATTTTAACTTTATTTTCAGTGTCAATACATGGTAGGTACATACACGTTTTTGGACAACTAAATAGAAACGAGTCAAATGGTCACCTCTTGCACCCCCCGGTTAAAATTTTGCTCCATTATTCCCTTTATGGTTTACGAGAGAACTTATGCTCTTGAACTACCAATTTAATTACGTTTATTACATCCGTTTTGATTATTGCGGTGTTATGAACAAAACTAACCCATATTAACCTAGCCAATGCGGTAGTTTGAAAATTCTGCATTAGTTATGGCCACCCTATTAGCGTTGTTGTTTCATTGTCAATTAAAAATATAAACATCATTGACTCAACGCTGCGGCTGCAATTTCATTTCCGATTATGGTGAACACATTTTTTTACGTTGTTATTGTTACTGCGGATGATCAATAAAATTTGTAACTGGAGTAGATGATGGAATCGCGTAGTGACGTCTGCGGCTATAATAAATACGACTAGATTAGGAAATAAATGGATCACACAAATTTTAATCCTGTTTAAATAAAGTACACGATTAAACGCTTATGGTGCTGGCGGCTACAAACTGATCAAAAATAATTGTCAATTTTAATAATCAACATCATCTGTCGACAGATTATTGCTATACCAATTAAGAACAGAAACACTGTCTCCTTCAGTTAAAAATTTGATTTATCATGGGACGCAGTTAATAAAGTTGAGCACTGAACTAATTGACTATCTTAAAACGTCCTCAATTGACTGAAAGTGTTTTTCAATCGCCCATACTTACAACTAAATTAATCATTACGGAATTTTGTTAAAAAAAATTGATTGAATTATACGAACAAAATCTATTTCAATTCATTCCCCACATCTCCAGACCCAACTTTGCTAATAAGAATAATGCATTTCAATCTACCTAATCTATGAATGTACTACTCAGAGTAGATAACGTGTTATATTCCTGTATCGATTTTCTCACTTTTCTTTGCCATGCGCATGCACACCCTCTGTTGGTGAAGTCAGAATGTTTGATTTCGTCAACATTTTTGAAACGCTAAATTCAAGAAAATTTCAAACTACATAAGATCATACTACAAGCGATTGTTTTAAGTATTTAAGAGAATTTTTAAACGTCTTTCTACAAAAGTTTATTAAAAGTTATCCAACTTCTGCTTTGTTTTTCATGTCGGCATAATAAAGATTTGTATTTATTTAAGTTTTGGCAAATTTATTGTTCTCAACAAGTTAGTAACTATGAAATAAAAGATGAAATATGGAGATACCAATTAAGTTTCATTTCATTTTAATGGACTAGTAAAGTGTCGGCACTTATTTCCAAAAAAAAATGAGGTGAAATTTACAAAAGCAAGATGGTTTTAGTGCCTTCGTTGAATGAGTTCATAAAGAAAGTCCCTCGGCAATGTGCGTCTGGAGAGCCATATAAACAAGGCAGGTAAACTGTTGATAAAATTTTAAAAACAAAAAATTGTATCGTTACAATAATTAATTGAAACTGAAATTGGCAAGATAAAATCAACACAAATCATCAGTGTTCTTAAAATTACGTAACACTCATTGCTTATAAACGATGTCCTAGCGCGCATTTGCTGCAAACTATGGACGGATTAATTAATTAGCAACGGATTAGATGTTACAGCTAAATTTAGGTTTTCACTTGGGTCGTTATTTATTTCTTGTAAGGAATCGTAATTTTAATTTTAAAAAAGACATTTGACACATATACCAAACTTCATAACATTTATGTCTTTGAAAGTATCCCCAACACGACCTTAAAAGCAACCGCTGTAGAAATGCAGTAAAACTAGTACCTAAGTACAGATAAAAGCACGCTTGCCCGGCGCATCCACCATTTTAACGAGACTAACCCGGTTTATAGAAACGCAGTGGAATTTTAACAGCTCAGTTAAAACAATAAAATTTCCATCTAATTTACATAGCCAAAAGTTCAATTTAGCTGCAATTGAATGTTCTGCCAACAGATCTTATAAATCCACCACTAATAGAGAAAAACCAATAATTGTTTTTGTGGGGTTCATTCTCTTTCATTCGTGTGAATAGCAACCCGTGAAAGAATTAAATATGTAGTCTATTATTAAATAAAAATTTGGATGGATCGTAAGATAATTAAGTTTCAATATTTATTTAATTTGGTTCACAATTATATAATCTTGAAATGTTATCTAAGCTTTGATGTAAGAAAATTACGCAAAAAATTTAATACAAACGAAACATTTTAGGATGATTTAAAACCCAGTTGTTCAAAAGAATTCAAAGATATGTTAAATTAAATGTCAAATATAAAACACACATTTTTGTTTGGAAACTTAGCTGATACATATATACCTACTTTTATCAATAAATGCAATTCAAAGTAATAAATGGAATTACTTTGTACCGATAGATAAATAACTAAATTGCCTCCAACTATATAGTCAGATATCATGTGATTTTACTTCTAAACTTCCCATATTTGTAGCAAAGTTTAACTAGAATATGTACAGCTGTCCGAAAATTTCTATGACCTTCAATAGACAAATATAAAATAAAAACTTTAATAAATTTACCCAACTAAAACGGTTATTTTCGTTGTTAAAAATTTGAATATTAATAAGGCAAAGTTGCTATATCCAAAAAGCCTGACATGCTACATTTTATGCGACACATAAAGCAGCGTATTAATTCAGGAGCACAAAATGAAGGAAGTAATTTCGCACGAAAATTAATAAAAAATCGCCCCTCATATAGCGGAGCGAAATACCTCCTTCATACTGACAGAGATCTGCTGAGACATTTACAATTCCAATAGTTTTCCGTGCCCGTTGGTTTATGAGGGTCGTTTACTAAGTTCTCGGAATTATCTTATTAGAATATAACAATGTAACGTTAGGGAAAATTAACATATATTCTAAATTTACACTAGAATTCAGGGATTAAGTAATCGACCCTCGATCTATTCGATTTCAATGTTTATAATCCATATCTATGAGTACGTAATTCCGGGCAAAGTGAAGCTAAACCTCTTTTTGTTGCATGCGAGAAATGGTAACACTTGAAGCCACTTGAAATCCTTCTATACAATTAAAGCAGTGGTTGGTGCACAATTTAACTTGAAGATTTTAATTATACGTAGTCGAGGTACATTAAAAACTAAAGAATTCTGAGCAAAGTAATTTCCAGCAAATGTAACAAAAAATATTATCACCGCATAACCAGTAAAAAATTTAATTACGTCGACCGCACACATAGAATTAGAGGGTCTAAGCTATTAATTACGGCAGAAAGAAAGCCTGCAATTTAGAATAAATAGCGGCTGTTGTAACGTACATGGAAGTATCTGTAACAAGGTCTACGTTTTCAGCACCTTTAAGTGAGCAGTTAATTCAGATCGATATCAAGAGATTTACTCTGAACTCGACCCGCCTGACTTTTAGAGCAAAAAAACATGCGAGATAGTAATTGATAGTTATCATTTATTTAAAAAAATTTGCTTGCTATAGTTATAATTCGTATTATTGATCGAACTCATTACACGGACAGTTGCATCCAACTATTCGTATTAGGACTATAAATGAATTATCGACTTGGCTTACAATTTCCAGCAATAACTCATGTTGGATCGTAATAACCGTTATGTTGTTCGATGTCCTTTGCTAATGTTTGCTCGGAATAAGAGAGGTTCTTTTCTCTACCTACATCATTCTGACAGAAAATCTGCGTTATTGATTTTACTTCAGGTATTTCACGACAAAACCGGCAACGTATCCGTCTACCTACCTACAATGAGAATTCAATACTCCACGGTTACTAACGCTCTAACGCTCTCGTTATTACCAACAACATCGCAATCATAAGAGTGGATACGTTTCTCTAGTAAAATAACAAAAGCTGAAGACATTCGCAAAAACGCGCAAAACTGGATTTTCAAGTGATAAAGAATATAGCGCTCGCAATCTCAATGCGAGCTTCTTACAAAACGCAACATCAAATGGAAAATGTCTGGGAGAATATGAGTAAAGAGCCTTTAAAAAGTAAAAAATCGCACTAGTGATTTCTCCCATGGAAATGAATATAACGCTAAAATAACACAACTTTGTTTCTACAGGTGTTCGGGAAAAAAACAAACATGTCCAAATTGTCCCAATACAAAAAATAATGGATATGGTATAAATAGCGCAATGTCCATGCTACCACGTTCATGATCTCCCATGGAGATTACCCACATGACTACAGTCTCAAATCAATACCTTGTGAGTGAAATACAACATAGTGACCATAACCTCCCCGGAAACAGTCGAAATTAGCTTGTTGCTAGCTTAAATTGCTAGAAAAATGAAAACATTACAAAATGTGCGATGGCATTCAATATACACCTTCATAAAAAATTCAAAAACAATCTAAAAATATTAACCTTGAGTTTTAGCATCTAAGGCGGGCGCATCCACCATTTTAAAAAACTTCAAGTCTAATTAACGTGTGCTCGTTGAGATTTTTAATTAGAGCAAGTCAATTGGTTAAAATAACGTCAATGTAAAAAGTGAGAAATGAGTCTTTTTTATGACAGTTAGGAAGTGCGTTCAAGTTGAAGGACACCACACTGGACGGTTGTTCTTAATTAAATTCTTTCAACCTCTTGCTCGTTTCGTCTTAACACTGACACAAATATTTGTTATTTCGTTTATAACTTTTTCTTAGTGTGCTGGTAGACACAAAGATTAAAAACGAATCAGAGATGTCAAATGTGAGGCTTACATCATGCGGATTCCTTAGAGCGCGTTTTTTTTTGGCGTTCGCAATATTGATCTTTAAAACTTAATAGAACACGACGACGTCAGAACTTATATGAGGTTGACATGTGTGGGATTTTAATACCGAACAGGGGGAAGAATTTATGGAATTATTTATAATGCCATATTATCTATAACGAACATAATGTATAAATAGTACAGTCATCTACAGATTCATTTCTCGCTTATGATTTTTATTTTTTTATTCGTAGGTTTTGTTATTTTAATTACATGTCATTTATTAAACCAAACAAAAATTTTAATTTTAATTCAACAAAAACTGAATTAGATTAAAAGTTTAAAATTTCCTTTCAAACAATTGTGGTTGCAATCACAAAAATTTTGAGTTCATTATATCCATGTAAAATCAATTTGAAACACAAAAATTAAACATAAATAAACAAACAACAGCATGATCGTCGTCAGTTTCAATTCATAAACTGACAAAAAAAAAGAAACAAATACATTATCAGATTTAATTCAGTAATTCCTATAAAGGAAATGTCTGTTAATATGCACATAAATTTGTACCCGTAAAAAGCAGATGTTCTAATGCATCACGTTGATGAATTAATTTAAATTTGAACAACCAAATTCTGTTCAGGTCGTACAAAACTCTGTAAAGAATTTTTTAAAGCATAAAAATGATGACAAGACAAGATTTGGCAGTGTTTGTAAATTTAATTTTCTTTACAAAAGTCTTCTCTGTCTGAAACTTAGTATTAAAACTTGTATTTAATTGATCAAGTTTAAAGCCTCCCGGTTCCTTTAAATCTTAAGATAAATCGAAAATTACTTCAAAATACAAGTTATCCCGCTTCCTTTGAACATCATCTCGCATTATGTCCATAACACCCCGCGTATATCGCTCCAAATTAGTTAGATATTCATGTTAAACTCTCTTTCATAAAACATTTGGTGCAATGCAACCAAATCCCCAAAGTGAATGATGTTATATCGATTCTGTCTTCGGGGACTTTGAAGTCAATGTTAATGCATAGCTAACACGTCTATTTGTGCCCTCCGGAGCATTGTGTGTTAACATATGTTAAAATTTACGACTTGTATAAACTCACTTAAGAGTGAGCAATTGAAAATAGGTGAAACATGACATTAAATTTCGAACATCGCTTTTGCTAAATCCGTTTTATTTTTATTACTCTTTTCAGTACCGGAGTCGGGTGACACGAAATAGTCTCTCTACTTACAATACCAAAATACAAGAACGATCCAATAAATTTAATCTTTTTAGAAATACGAACGGCTATAAAGTGGAGTCGCCACTTCAGCACCACCCTTACTACCTTTTAAAGGTGAGTTATTGGCAGTTTATAGACTGCACAGTTTATGCAAATACAAGCCATGAAATAAATTCAGATGGCTTCAGAAGAAATTTAGCCGAAAGTACATGCGGGCATAAAATGATAATTTATAATTTAAATGCACATAAAATTTAAATTGTTCCAATACGAGTCTCTAATCAAATGTTTGTTTGTTACGTCAGTAAGTTTAAACATACGGTAAAATTAGTCGATATTGTCACACGAACATGCCAATTTCGTTACATATTTAATGACTTCCGTGGAAGAGAATTTCTATCTTAAAATCGATCAGTAACATACAGCTTCTATAAGTTATAAGAAATCCATTTAGAAAATAAAAATAAAATAAATATTACAAAATTAATGGATTTTTTAAATAAACCTTTCAGACTAGCAGTCAACTCTTATAATCAATTATTCACAACAAATTATCATAAAGAGATATATGATCCAGTTTAATACATTCGCCTAACTTAAGTTAAACCTTTCCATTAAGGTACTTACCCTCAGCAAGAAATAATGCCAAGTTTCGGATGTAATCGCAGAAGGCTTTTAGATCTACGAGCAGCGGTTTCACCGCCCGAATTTCATCCCGTAACTTCATTATATCACATTAAAGGTTTCTTGAATAGCTGATAACCATTAAGAAAACGTCGTCGAAGAATCATTAATTCAAGACAGCGGTGATCACATATTTAAATAGTATTCGGTTTCTTCTGAAAAAGAGAGGTACAGTTTGCAATATTCATAGAAACGTCTAAAAGTTTGAAAAAGAAATTTCGAGGACTTAAGTGACATCGTCGCGTTTCCGTAGGCGAAAACAGGAGCATAACTTTATATTATCTACATTGGCACGTTCAGGTGCAAATGATAGACCAAAGCATAGACGCATTAAAATTGTATAGAACTAGAGAACACGTTATGGGTTCAACCCCGCGTAAAATTACAGCTTGAAGGTGTATTTACCCCCTGAGAGAATAGAAGTTAAAGTAAACACCGTTAATGGAGATATTTTTATACTATTATAGCACTACTGAATTTTTGATGTGCAACTATCCAACATGTTTAAACATAACTGCCCGACAACCACAACTACAAAACTAAAAACCATTTGCATATGGTAGCAAAATTTCACATTCAATTTCAGTGCAAAACAGTTTACATTAAAAGTCCCTGAAGTGAACCATATATTTATCGATTGTTGTCTACAGGGACTATGAAGTCAATATTAATTTACAACTTTGACATCACAATGGAGTTTATTCGTTCCCTCAAATGCACGATATGTTCGCATGGGTTAAAATGAAGTGCTCGTGTAATCGCAGTTTATGTATTAAGGGTGAAATATTATAAGCTCCTGGTCCACGGTAGAAATTATTATAGTTTCAAGAGCCAAAACGCCGTTGTTTTGCAGTAGTTATTATACCGGAGAAATTTAATTTAACTTGTCCCAAAATGTAAGTATATTCTCAGCAATGTCCCCACAAATTTCAAATATGTAAGTGCAAGTATGAAAAAAAACTGTAAAATTCACAAAAATGTTTCTGGTGTAAAGCGAAAAATCTACTAGAAAGCCTGTGATAAATTTAGAGTCTGTTTTCTTCCTAAAAAATCTATTGGGGTCAAACAAACGGCGCTCGACGTCTAATTGTGACGAATTGAGTTAATGTAAATTTTTGTTTTCCAGTCCTCCATTTCAGTTAAAGAAAACTCCATCAATTAAAGAATAAACGAGATAAGACGTTCTAATCCAATGTAATTATTCATGTCTCTCTGACAATAATTCTTATAAAAATGCTATTCCATCCATTACGATTTAGTAGGTTGGTCGTGGATTTTTATAACCGTCTTAATTAAATTTTTCATAATCAGGACGAAGACTTTAGAACTTGAGTAAAAATGGAGTACACTTGTGATTTTTAAGCGAAAATTAAGCAGAAATCGTCAGATGGAAAACAACTCTTCCTTAATTGACTAAAGCCTAATTTAAAATTTTTACTTTGTCAATTCTCTTCACAAGAAAGTTTAACTAATTAAGAAAATGCGAGCAAAAATCAGAAGCATGTTTTTATTAATTTTAATCACAAACCTAATACTGTTTCTAATTTTATAGTGAAACGAAACGGCCAATTAAATTTACTAAAAAAACACTTTTCCAAAAATGCCACCTCAATGAAAGGCTGCGAACTGAACAATCCAAGTTGGATTAGAGTTAATTAGAATGCGTCTATAATGTACTTAGAAAGCGAAGTTTGAACTTGTGTAATTATGTCTCCAAGTGATCAATTCCATTGTTTCTACTAAATTCCAGTACAATTCCCCTTAACTAGGAACGGGTTTGTTTAAATTTCAATTAAATTTGTTAATGAAAACTGTCAACCAACAAACTGTTTGTTTCAGTCAACAAAAGAATTCGGACGGGAATCTGAACATGCATTTATTTACCTCCGTCATCTCATTCGAAGCATTATGGCTGTAATAATTTTTGCGTCCCGTTCCCATTTATTCTGGTTAGCTGCAACGTCATACGTCATTTTACTTCGCCAGGAAAACAAATTTCTCTTAGCTTATACTGTTTTTGAAAAAAGTTGTTAAAACAGTCTCGCTCAATTTATCAAGAGAACCTAAAACCACTCATTGTAACATTCCGGTTTGAACAACATTTTAAACTACAAGATTGGGTAATAAATCCGTTCCAGGTATTGATTTTAAGACAAAGATCAAATTTGTGTAGCAAATTGTATTCAAGAAGATAAGCACCTTTACAATTTGATTAAATATATGTACCTATCGTTCCACCCCGAAGATATGTTTGCTCAGTAAATAAACACCGACGTAGTACCTAGTGGATCGATAAATAATTTATCACGTAGTGGCATTCCAATACAAGTTAATTATTCAGAATATTAGTCTAATACCCTACATTTAGCCCTAACACAGAACTTTGTAATGAAGAAATTCTCGTTGATGCCCCGTTTGTTTTAATTTACTTCTATGATAACATTCAGTTAACTCGGTTCTCATTTTTGTTTGGATTTCGAGGTTGTTTTGATTTACAAACTTTATTAAAAAAACCTTTGAAAATATATACTAACTGTGTCTGCGATATTGTTACTCATAACGATGTTATGTATTTAGTCTCAAATTGCCACTTTTTTAGTGTTTGTATTTTACGCATCTCGACACTCATGCCCGCAGCGGCATACAAATTACCTCCACAGCGTCGTTTGCAATAGCTGCAATTTGTGTTCATTAGGTAATTCTAAGAAGTAAAACGAAAAGAAAATGCGTAATCATTACAACACATGTTTTTTATTAATCACTTGATTCCTCACAACTGCTACATAATGAGATTTAAATGGTAATTTTCGCTTCCACTGTTTACATGAAATCTCAGTATGGTTTATATAAGTTTTAAGTATAATCCCTGCGGCTTTGAAGATTTCATATATCTAAGCCAACAATATGAATTGTTTTAATTAAAAGTGCTTTCAAGTTATTTACAGGACACACTCGCCAAACGCTAGCGGACGCTTTATTTCAAAACCACGAGATTTGCCTTACATTCATAGCAGTTTCTCCGCATCGTGGTCAAAATGTAATCCGTTAATTCAGCCAAACGCTCTCCTTAACTTTTCTATAGAGTCAACCTTCCAGCTTGAGTAATTAGAAATTCAAAGTTTATATCAAACACAAACAAAAGAGTATGAAACAATACTTGAGCAAAGTAAATACCTACAACTTTAGAAGCTGGCGTATGATATGCAACAAAGAAAACTCTTGCTTTGTTTACATATCCAAATCGTTCTCCTAGTTATCTTGAATCTTCATAAAAAACGAGACAATAAAAATATTTTACAATGAAGTTGAATGTGTAATCCCAAAAAATATCTTCTTTCAAAATCAGATTTAATAAAGCAAAACGGACGGTAGATTCGGGATCAAGACCCAATTGTGTCAGAGAAATGACTACCCACTTTGCCAGAACAAATTGTTCCTGAAATTTGTAGACCTGTGTAATAAGAGTGGAAAGCAAAAAGCTTCTGTTTTAATATAATTAATGTAACGCTTAACTTTCAACTTCTTTGACATCCTAAACGTCACTGAAGCGTTGTTGCACGCGAAAACATCTTTTCCATGTAAGTTTCATATTTATTTAACTCTTAAAATTACTCTTTAAAACCAAAGTCTTTTCCAGCTGTTAAAACTAACTAGTGTCTAAAAAATACTCCATAAAACCAAGTTTACAATTTATAACTACCGACAAGGAAAAAATTAAATTTCCTTGAAAGCTCCTAAGACTTATTTGAAATTACGCAAGTTTTAATTAGATAGGTACATTTTTTATCTGCTCAAAGCTCCTTTCTATACATTTTTTCATAAACATTTCCTGAAATTCGTGTAAAAAAATCTGAAAAGAGATACTGGCATGCAATTCCGTAGAAAAGTTTTAAAAATATTTCGACGAAAACTAAATAAAGAACTAACAGATTTTGCCTCAAGCTGTTAGAGTTAATTTAAAATTCACACGGCAGACTTCAGATCGGAATTTTCAACTGCTGAGAAACATGTGTGAAGAATGAATTTTATATCTAGTTTTATGAAATATCACGATTTGCTTGTAGTTTAAGTAAGAACAACTTTCACAACTCATGAATTAATCAAGCTAGAACTAGAATATGGCACAAAATCTGCAAAAATGTAAGCATATTAGCTTTTCAACGTTTTGATGTGATATTCGTAACTGTTAAAATGCAGCACAAATCTTTTAGATGTTTTAGTTAAATTATTATGACTTTTTGGACTATTTTCCCAGCAGATCCTATTAAAGATTTCAACCAGAAAAACATTTCATATTTCATTTAATTTGTTCACAGCACTGTCAACAAGATTCGACTGATGTGGAAAACATGAACCGCATTTTCATCAGTCCATTCCATAAAAAGAACAAAGAGTAATTTAACTTGTTTTACCCATTAGATTTTTTATTTTGAGTTTTTTTGCAACTTGTTTAAACTCGGCCTTGATTACGGTTCTTATTCTGTTCATTTAACATAGACAACACTTCATATAGTCTACGGTTTTAATAATATCATCTTTACATCTCAAATTTTGTAATGGAAGCATTCCAAACTATTCCATATTACACAACATTACCTTAGTTATGTCGTCTAAAAATTTCAACTATTTCGTGTAATCTCAGCAAGTTGTGGCATAGCTAATTTGCTTTGAAGCACAAGAAATTGTATTGTGTTAGTTGAATAAACGTTAGTTTATTAAAGACATAATTTGAAAATGCAATATTTCAAAATTTAATTCTGAACCTGGAAATGTATTAGACACTTAAAAATCATGTTTTTCATCAAGGCGTCAGTTTATTTTGCCTGAATGTGAGCCACTCTGTTAGCTTTAGAGCGTTACATTATTTATCCCATTTTCAAACGAAAGCTAATTTTCTCTGCCTAGTATAAAAAACTCTTAGAAGTAAACTAACAGAAACTCTAGGACTTTCCAATTTCAGTTTGCAATTTGTTGACATATCATTAAATTTTACCTGAGTATGCACGGTGTACCAATTACTCGAATATGTTAATGCAACTTCGCAGTCCAAATAGATATAATACATTTACCGCAATGTTCCTTAAATTGGAATTAACTGTTGGTTTAAAACGTTTGGATTAGCCAATAAATTCTCATCCTTAGTTATTGTGCAGCAGTGGCCTCGATATCGATGCTGCTGTATTTTTAGGATTGAATCAACAGCGAGCATTTAAATAATAATTAGACAAAGGCTTATCCTATTAACTCAAACTAATTAACGAGGGCGTTGGTTTGATCTTTTAAAATGACCGAGTGGGGAATTGTCCAAGCTGAAATTTACCACATAAATGTTTCCAGACCTGTAAACATATTTGTGTTTTCGTTTTGGTAGTCCTGCCAACCTAACAACTCAAAGTAGTTGAGCTTTTATCCTACTTTTCCTAAAATATTTATCTAAAGGTAAGGTTTCATAATACATCGGTATATTGCAATAAAATTAAAGTGAATAGTTCTTTGTAGGGAAACATTGAAATTGAACTAAAAGTATTGATCAAGCTAACTTATTAATATTTTCATAGCATCGTCATAAACAAACGTTAATTAGATTATCGATGTGCATAAAACAAGTGCGCTTTGTTCAACTTAGACCTCTAATTTTCATTTTAATAAGACAAAGCCCGTCCATAATTTTGAAGTAAAGTGTAACAATTTCTAAACTTAGATTATACAACAACTGCTGAACGAAATACGAAAACTTTGCAACCAAAAGATAATGAAGATTTCTATTGTGAAAATATTGTTGATAATGAAAACAAAAGTTTAGAGTTGAAAACGAAATGCAGAAAATTATTTATAATAACAATTTATCCAGTTTTATCTTTCGAGAGACCATTAAAATTTTACTAAAGCAATTAAATAAATTTAAAATGGTTATGATTTCATATTTGTAAATAAACTTCATATTCTACAGAAAGTTTGCTAAAAAAATTAAAGTATCCATAGGACAAACATAATTTTTGAATAATTTGAAGAATAACAAAGAAACTACAAAGAAGATCAAACGTTTTTAACTGATAAGATAACAACATTAATGTGAACAATCAAAATAATTGTAAGCATCTAAAGAAATAACTCAAAGGTTCTAAAAAACTTTTCAAAACCATTTAAAACGTTTTAAAAATTTTTAGTGAATCTGACAATTCAAAAGGATTTGAATAATTTTAAGCATCTAATAGGTCAAAAATCAAAAGCATTTCAGAAAAAAGTGTAATCCAAAGAACCCAAATACCTCAAAAAAAAATTAAAATACATAAATATTCAGAATTCGACGATTTTAAATGTAAGTAAATAATAATTTGTAATAATGCTACAAAATATATGACCATATTTTCGCAAATTTCATTCCATCACCTCAGATTCAAATGACCAGTGCGACTAAATTTTTTTCAAGTTTTATAAAAGCTGTGGCAATTTGAATTTAGATTTATTGGCTGTGTTATTATTACATTAATTTAATAATGCTGAAGAAAAGTTAGATCGATTGTCGTTGTACTGAAAAATAATACTGTTCGATTAACTAAAATTCTCTCCTGGGGAAATGTGGAAAAACCGGCATGACATGCATGTGTAACATTGATTTTTATAGTTAAACAAACAGTTTTTTACCTTTTCACGTTTCTATATCATATTAAAATAAAATATGAGCAGAAGAAAAATATTTAGACTTGTATCAAATTCGCCACCAATGTGGTCCCCACCCTCGCTCCCAACATAAAAAGCTTAAATGGAATTACCGATCCATCATTTTAATGATAATTGGATTACAAATGTGATAGAATTGAAGCTTTGACCTTTTGGCATACGATAAATTTCCATACATCAAAAACCGCATGTATAAGAAATGAGAAACAGATCCAAAAGCAACAAATGAAACAATTTTTTTACAGGAATTTGAAACAAAAAGGATCCCGCAGGCAAGCAAGAAATGCGAACAAATAACTCATTTCAGAATTTGTCAAAATAAGATTTAAATACGTTCGCCTGACTGTGAAATGACCTGTGTTTCCTTAATTGAGAATAATTTTTACATCTAAAAATGGAAAGTTGGATGGCACCCTACATAATCTTCCCAATGAAGTTATAAAAGCGAAAGCGTCGCGACGATGTCACTACCCTATATAAATTATGATATTAAAGCCGTGTTTAAAAAGTACCCCATCGATAAGCCCTAATCAAATCGTCGCCATGAGCGAACGCAAACAGTGAGGAATATCAAACAATAATACAAACGTACAAAAGCAGGATGAATAAATCACGACAATGGATCGAATCGATCGGACCGCACGTGTACACAACTATGAGCTCCTCTGCCGGGCACACGTGTTTGGTACACGAAGACGTCAAGCTAAAGCTAAACGCCTAGACTCGTTTCGAGACCACTGCACTGACTAACGAAACGTAGGCAACCACGTATCACCTCATTCTGCCTTGGTCCTGCGCTGTGGTACACTTTCATCAACAAACTCATATAACAGGTGCGCTGGCCAAGACGAAGAACATGGGAAAGCGAAGAAACGGCTCATAATTTTTAATGAACTAGGATCAACGAGAGAAGATTGGAAGTAATGAAGTGTTCAGGTCGAAACCTGAACAGATCCAAATCAAAATTGAATTTTATTGAACAGCATGAAGCTATAACTTCAAATTTGAGGTAAATCCAGATGATCTGGAAGCTGTTAAGAACGTGCGAAAAAAAACTTGAATTTCTAGTTCAGGGTGTAAGCATCGTTCAATCAATTCTATTATTTTTAAATTAAATTCTGTTGAATTGTACAATTCAAATCTCGATTCATCCGTGGGATAATTTATTAAAAATAACAAGTTTAAATTAAATTATTGGGTACATGACAATGAGTTCTATATGCAAATTTCAATCAAAATAAAACCTGCATGTCAAAAATGGTGGAGGCGCCGGGATAAACTAAAACCAATATGTGTATTATATCGATTTAAACTTCACAATTAGTGGAAACTCCTAAAAAACATCAAAGGCTTTCACTGACACGCAGCTCCTTTATTAAGGTTGCACAAACATGTTATTATTAGGAGAACTTATCATACCAAACAAAATTTGTGGTCACGATACGTTTTTGTTCCTGGCAAAAGACAATAAATAAATCAGATACCTACACCTGCATAATTTTGGAATAAACTTGAATATAAAAACTAATAATAATTTGTAATATGTCACATTAGTGTAAATGAAAAGTTATTATGTTATTTTTGCTTTTCACTCACGCTCACGTCTGATAAACAAAATACACTTAGCATACAATGTCATTTGTTTGCCAACGTATTAAAAGAAAACAAAAATGCAGCAATAATGGTAATAAAATATTAGCATTAATCGATAAGACTCGTGTCAAAATGAATGTGATTTTTGTAAGATACTAAAATTTCGTCGTCTTTTAAATATACTGTGCTAAATCTACCGGTGAACTTTTTATTTTCATGAATAAAATCAATCTGAAGAAAATTATTGTGTACAACAGCGCTTCAATTACCCGTGTAAAACGCAATATAAAGTAAATAGGATGCCGTCTATATAAAATAAAGCATAAACAAGTATTGAACATAAAATTTGTGTGGCGTGTAATACAAAGTATAAATGCATACAAAGAATGTTCGTAGACCAACATTACAAAGTAACCAATATGTATTATGGTAATGCAAAGTCATTAAATTAATTATATTTTTATAACTATTGAAATTGCCGTTACAAGTAATAAAGTCAGAGACGGAAAGCGCAAACTAATAATGAGCAGTCACCGCTAGAAAGAATCATTGGGAAAGAGAAAATAATAGAAGAACTTAAAGATCGCGACAATTCAAAGAACAGAAAGATGATGAGAGGTTTGGAAAGAACGAAATATGAAAAAAGTCTTATGATTTGTAGATTTGATGCATAGTAAAATGATCAAGCCCGTGAAAAAAATGATATTTTTATTTGAAATTAATGGAGCATTTGAAAATATTTCAACAAACTTTTCAAAAATAATGCACGAACAAACTGTACGTTAATGTAGCGGAGGCTTTTTTGTTATAAAGCTGTCATACCCTACAACGATTAGTTTGACGATTAATCATTTTCAACCATTTAGGGTGTTGAATGCGTTGTATTTTTGTTAAGTTTCCACGTGGACAGCCGCATTTGTTATACATTACAGCGGTGTATGAAAAATTGAAAAACTAAAGTGTCACAAAGCAGCATAATTGTATCTTTACGCGAAAGGTCTTTATTTCATTACTTTAATGTAAAAAAATTGTAAAAGAAGTCTTGTAATATAAAATTAAAGTCTTACTCATCACTTTTCATTAAATAATAATGGTTCGGCTAGAATTAAATTTACGAATACCACACTAATAAGGATTATACTTAGAATACAAACAAAGAGAATTTGAGATTACAAAACTATTAAGTATATGTGTATAGAAAATCGGTCGAGTTGTTCCATTAAATTAATATTGTTCAAGTTCAGCACAGTATTGTTCTTACCTTATTCATATATTTAATATTAAGTAATGCATTCCTAATATCGTTTACCCAAATTAGGCAATTAATCTTATTCTGTATTTATGATAAACAACACAACAAGAATAAATCTTACTACTAAGAGATTTCATTGATTAGTATGTCACGCTAAGCTAAACCACGTTCTGTTGACGATCGACGCTTGTTTTAAACCCAAAAATCAAAATATTAAAAGTTTTACAATCTAAAAATTATATCAATAATATTGTTCAAATTATTGTGAGAAAATAAATTATTTGGTGTAAGCGTTTTAAGATCTGGTCTTAAAATGATAAATATACATTTTCTGTTTCAGACATACGGCTTCCTATAATCAACGAAGATTAGATAGGCGTTTTTACAATAAACTAGTCTACTGGAAAATATTACTTCTATTTAACTATCTCCGAGCATCGTACTGACTTACCAATATAGAAGAATCAAAATAAAACATACCTAAAAAAAATTTTAGGTAAAAATAAATAAATAAAACGTCAATACAATTTCTTCAAATTGTATTAGTTGATTTTTTAGTCTTGTAAAGGAACATTTGAATATCGCAAGAGCAATCGCAAGAGCAGTTTGAGATCTATCAGCTGGCCAAATCTCAGCTCGGTAGGTCAAATTGTTGGTAAAGAATAAATTCAAAATTTTTCATCGTTTGAGTTAAAAAAAATTTCACAAAAAATCGGCCATTAAACTTTGGATATCTGAAAGCAGATTCTAAGTAACAAAAGAGCGAGAAAAACCATGGCGAAAACCGCATCTTTTTGTCTGTCGTAATTTCGTGTAGATATTGGGCATTAAAAATATTGAAAAATGTTGAAAATACAAAGCAATATTCGAAAACAGTTATGTTATGACGTATGGGAAAAAGTGGTTCAGTTTTGGATTCGCCGTGAAATTTTGCGTTGAATGAGCATCACAAATAAATGTGTTATTGAATAAAATAAGTTTTCCGAAAGCCCTTTTAAGTTTTTTTTTTAAAAACTTCTTCGAGCCTTTATTCCTTAAGGCCACTGCGGGTCACTTTTATTAAAATTATGTCATTAAAAACATAAAAAGCAATTTTTTTTCAAAGGTCATAAAAGTGACAT
This sequence comes from Gnatocerus cornutus, assembly GCA_029298725.1. NCBI lineage: Eukaryota > Metazoa > Arthropoda > Insecta > Coleoptera > Tenebrionidae > Gnatocerus > Gnatocerus cornutus. The sequence continues at coordinate 7,239,649 of CM055514.1, forward strand.
TATCTAGCTCGATTGTCAGGGTATAAGTTTCACTTATATGCTTAAGCAGAACACAGCACTTTATATGCTTGGGCTCCACCGTACCATAGAAATTTTTCTATTGCACTATGATTCTGCATGAATTTATACAATTATACAATTTATTCCCAAACACCAAATTTCGTCAAAAATAGTTAGCACCGTCGATGTTGCGGTCAAAAAGAAGAACGGACCAGGTCACGCTCAACACCAAGCACGCTAACGTGGTTGTGAAAAGGTCGAAGATAGAAGTTAGCAAAGTTGAAGCAAGACGAAAACTAAAGAGTTGCAACCTAGACAACCCCGAGGAACTTGTAGCAGTCCTCCAGCTAAAATTCTGAGGCTCAAACGTATTTCTCCAGTCATCTCCACACTGGTATCTAGCAAAACTGACTAATAACTTAAAAACTATAATTACTAACAAATTTACACATTTACAGAATTCGTAACGGACAATGAAATTCGCCATGCTGAAACACTAAAATAAGCAACCAAAAATTACAGGTGTCAAAAGGTCACCAAAATTAACCTTTTCTAACACCTTCCCGTTTTAACCCGAAATTGTCACGTCACAATGCAGATACAATTTATTTAGTATTTGCAAAAATTACAAAATAAATCTAAAAATTTCGTGTCACTTGAGCAATCTGCATTACAAATAACTCAATCACTTTAATTGCATGTATGTTTGGTTTTTTTTATTGAATAATAAAATGAAAAATTATTGCGCTGCTAGAACTAGGTTTTTATGACAAATAAATTTTATTGAACTCGCATTCAAACTAGTAAAATTTTGTTTCTCTCGAAATGTATCTTACTGCATTTCTAACTTGAGTTAGCAATAAAATTAGCAAATCTACGCATTTTAATCAAAATGTTGCAAAATTCTTAGTTTGTCGCAAGACAAAAACAATAAACTTTTCATTATATTTAAGTAGGTATATCCTTCCGTTTGAAATCCTGAGTACGCCTATTTAATATGCAAACATATAATAAATATTCCTTTAATACTCCTTTCTCATAAACTACCAAGAGCAGAACCGTTTCGGCTTTTAGAGTTAGTTATACGACTATGAAGTTTTAGTGCGCCGTTTTTATTACGTTCAGTTCATACGTAAAAACAACTTTGACATTTTCACATATAAAAAAAAAGTCACTCACTTGATTTTCATTGAATCGTCAAACTGAACTCGACGCCCAATTTTTGTCAAGTACAGGAAACTAAAGAATAAACAGAGTTAGAATTGAGTAGAAATTTAATTCCGAACAATTATAACAAGAACAAGAACCAATAGTATACGTAAATTTTCAAAAACATGAATTTATATTGATTAGTTTTGTAATTCATGATGAATACTGAAGTCATTCTTCATTGATTTTTTCTTGGTAAGCCATAAAGATACAGCAATTTTGTCTTGGATAATTTTTCAATAATATTATATTAATTGGAGTTCAACCTATCAAGTTATACAGGGTGATTTTTTAAAAACGGCAGGCGTTGTAGAATTTTTATTTATGAACCGATTTCAAAAATTTAAAAAACAAATTCAATGGTTTTTAATTTACTATAAACTGATGATTTTCAAATTTTTCTAAATGTTTTAGTATCTTTTGGGCGATACTCAACTTTCTTATTTTAAATTGGAACCCATTTTTTTTCATAATTTGGAAGATATTAATTTTATTGATTCAGAAATGTGTAATATGTTCTACTTTTAACCAAAAATATTTTTTAAAAAATTATCAAAATTGAAAAAAAATAAGCATTAAAAGTTAATAAAATCTAGGTGCATGGTGTCAAATAAAAGAATGCCGTTATTGTAATGTCAAAAAGCAGCAAATAACAGAAAGGATCGGCATTTTTTTTGAAATTATTAATAACAAAAGACAATAATAATTACAAATCAGAAAAAACAACTACCTAATTTAATTAAAATACTGTTGAAAAGCCATCCCGTTTTTTTTATTGTACAATTGATACCTACGAGAAATGCATTGTGCATTGTAAAAGGTGTAGCCCCATCTTGTTGAAAGAAAACTTGTTCTTTCTGTTATTTGCTGCTTTTTGACATTACAATAACGATATTGTGTTATTTGACACACCACGCACCTAGATTTTATTAACTTTTATTGCCTAATTTTTTTCATTTTTGAGATGTTTTTTTTTAATATTTTTTGTAAAAGTAGAACATATTACACATTTCTGAATCAAGAAAATTAATATCATCTAAATTATGAAAAAAAAAATATGGGTGTCAATTTAAAATAAGAAAGTTGAGTATCGCCCAAAAAATACTAAGACATTTAGAAAAATTTTAAAATCAGCAGTTTATAGGAAATTTAAAACCATTTAATCTGTTTTTTAAATTTTTGAAATCGGTTCATAAATAAAAATTCTACAACGCCTGCCGTTTTTAAAAAATCACCCTGTATATGAAAATTTTTAAAGAAACAAGAAGTTTTGATTTATAATACTAGCCCCGATATTTCAACAACACTTATACAAAAAAAAACGGATGTGATAAAAGAACAGAGAAAAGAATACTTAGAGAATACTTATCAAATAAAGCAGTAATTCGATAAGAATAAGATATCCTAACGAGTTACCTCTCATCTTCCTCCTCGTCTTTCTCCTCTCCGTCATTATCTCCATTAACAGAATAATTGTCTTCCGGAACTTTCAAAGAATTCTCATTATTAGACGACATATTTTCTTCGAGTTATGTCCACACTTTCAATAACACAACTATGAAGATTACTAAACAACCACAGAAACAGAACACATCAAAACTGTCCTTGTACGTAGTAACTCAAACAGGATTAAGACCCTTAATGCTCACTAAATCTTGTTAGAATGATGGTCATCGTAGGTATTCTAAACACAATTAGAACTAACTCCTCTCTTGTAGTTAATCGAATGAGACTGTTTCAAAAATTCAAAAATTACGTACCCGTATTACATAAAGATCAGGAAATTTAAGTAAAGAACAATAAAATGCTTTTCGCACGACGGAGCGTGAATTTCAAATGTAATTATCTTGGTTTGACGTTTGTTACGAAATGATAGTGTACTTGTCTTGAGATCGTGCAACATGAGAACGAGATCAAAAGAGTGCCACTTAAAAATGTTTATTTTTTAGCGTCTATGAAAACTGACAATTCCACGCTGTTTCAGTTCTATAATTTAATTTCTATCTCTGAAGCTTAAGAACTAGATTTGTCTGGTAACTTTTACATCCAATTTGTGTGAAACCTAATTTGCATGAATTCTCTATTTCGTCCGTCATGTATCAAATATTTGTAAGACAAAGCAAAAAATATCAATCTAAACTAGCAATTAAATTTTGTTTGTCATCAGACCGTGACCAAAAACTATTCCAGAATCCTTAAATTTCCATAATATAACCCACTTTAATCATTCCAATCTAACTTCGTTGAAGCTTTAAAACTTTAAGAAGGGTACATGTGCTTAGAAAATAACTTAGGAAATAAGTTTGCTCTTCCCAACACCGCGTAACATTAATTAAAAATGTAATCTGTTTAGAACTCTTGTTACGAGCAAAAATGTTTTATATCTAAAACTAAAAAAATGCAAAATGATGTCACATTGTAATTACATAGTTTTAAATAAAATCGGCTCAGCACTTACAACCATTAAAATTTTTTGTAAAATAGTACAATATACGCAAAAGGTGTGCATAAAAATAATTTGTAATTTCAAATTTAGCGCTTTGTTCTAAAAATTCGTCTTCTTATACGGATAGAGTCGGTCTTGTTCGTCTTAGAACCGTATCGCCATCTATGCAGTTTTAAGATAAACTACAAACTGTCAACTGTCAACCTGTCAACGTCAAATGTCAACAACAGCAGTTTGTGCACGTGTTTCCCAATTTTAAAATTATTCGGTTTTAAAATTTAGCCACAATGACAGAGCCGAACGAAGAAAAGCCAAAAAACTTCCACGAAATGGAGTTGGATGACCGCATCCTAAAAGTACATCCTTTTTATTTCCAACACTTAGCTTATGTTTGTTATTTCAGGCTGTGGCAAAATTGGGGTGGCAAACTCCGACTTTGGTACAAGAACGAGCTATACCTTTACTATTGGAAGGAAAGGATGTCCTAATTCGTGCTCGCACAGGTTCTGGTAAAACTGCAGCATTTGCAATTCCAGTTATTCAGAAGATTTTAACTATTAAGCAAACTGCAAGACAACAAGACATTAAAGCGTTGATTTTGGCACCTAGTAAAGAACTGTGTCACCAAATTTGTGGTGTCATTAAAGATTTAACTATAAAGTGTTCAAGAGAGATACGGTTTGTGGATGTGTCTCCACAAGTAAAACAGAGTGTTCAAAAGCCACTCCTTGTTGAAAGACCTGATATAGTAGTGGGGACTCCTACAAGAGTGTTAAAACATATTCAAGCTGGATATTTGGATTTGCAGTCTATTGAGTTGCTAGTGGTTGATGAGGCTGATTTAGTCTTTTCATTTGGCTATGAAAGTGAAGTTAAAGAATTAGTAGAGTAAGATAACTCTCTTTAAATGATCCATTCTTATTATTTTTTTAGGTACTTGCCTAGTATTTATCAAGCAATTTTAGCATCAGCAACTTTAAGTGAAGATGTTAAGGATTTAAAAAGCTTAATGTTGCGTAATCCCGTCACTTTGAAATTGGAGGAGCCTGATCTTGCACCAGCATCTCAGTTAACACATTACCACCTGTTGGCGGAAGAAATGGATAAAGCAACGATTATTTATGCTCTTTTAAAGCTCCATTTAATTAGAGGCAAATCAATTATATTTGTAAACACAGTGGACAAATGCTACAAGTAATTTATATTGATGATTTCATAATAAGATTGTGAAAATGTTTGTTCCAGGCTCAAACTCTATTTGGAACAGTTTGCAATTCCAACTTGCGTTTTGAATTCTGAACTCCCAGCAAAGATAAGATGCCATTCAGTGAACCAGTTTAATCAAGGAATCTACGATATTATTGTGGCTTCAGATGAAAAAGCCCTAGAAGAACCAGGGTCTAACAAAAAGACCACAGAAGTTCAGAAGTCAAAAAGAAAAAAAGATAAAGAAAGTGGTGTCTCTAGAGGGATAGATTTCCAACATGTTGCTAACGTGATTAACTTTGATTTTCCATTGGATGTCCAATCTTACATTCATAGAGCTGGAAGAACTGCAAGGGGAAATAATCAAGTACTGAAGGCTAGGCTGCAGTGTGAAATGAAACTAATTAATTTTTTTAGGGGAGCGTTTTATCTTTCGTCAGCATGAGAGAAAAACCTTTGTTGGAAGAAGTTGAAAACAGCCTGAAGAGTAGCGAGGATGAGGCTTCAATATTCAAGTAAGATGTTGCTCCACTGTGATTGATTGAAATTTATTTAAAATTACTAAGTTATCCAACGCGTGGTGCTGTTTTTATACCACATTTTTTCATCTGATTCATAATTGGGATTATCATACTTTTTTACAAACGTTATAACGCAGCCGACCTCAACCAGAATGAACTGTTGTTTCGTATTTTATATTTTCGATATCGCACTCCCCATAAGTTATCTTTTTTTTTAAGGTCATATCAATTTAAAATTGACGAAGTTGAGGCTTTCAAATACCGAGCAAAAGACGCGTGGAGGGCCGTTACAAGAATTGCAATTCGTGAGGCAAGACTCAAAGAAATAAAACAAGAAATATTTAATTGTCAGAAACTGAAGGTACTATCACGTATATTAGTTTTGCTCTTTACTCATGTTTATTTTAGAGTTACTTTGAAGATAATCCTACAGATCTTCAAGTTTTAAGACATGATAAAGCTCTACATACTGTTAAAGTACAGCAGCATTTATCGGATGTGCCCGACTATATCGTTCCCCCTACTCTAAAAGGAATGGCTGGATTATCCCGTAAAAATAAAAGAAAGCGGGAACATTTTAAGACACTAACAGGATCTGTCGGTCGATTTCAGGTGAGTTTTTTAGAAGAATTGTTTTGTTTTTTACGTTGTTTTATAGGCTAAAAAAAGCAATCCCTTGCTGAGTATGGATTTTGAGGGTTTCCAGAAGAAGAAAAAGAAATGAAATTAAATAATTGGAAATCATGATTTATTTTTAATAAATGTCCGACAGTGTAATGTTTATTTTTATTAACGTAAACTCTACCTACATATTTTATACCGATAGCGAAACATTGTAAACATCATTTTGTTTATATGACTTTCATATAGTACTAATACTTATCTGACAATAAATTTTCAACATGTCTAATAATAAAAATTCGGAAATAGCTGTATCGATTCTAGAAAACATTTTAAATCATATTCATGGCTTATTAGAGCACAAGAAGTTTTTTTTTTATTTTTAAATTCACTTTGATCGGATCGATGAAGTAATATAGGGAAAAACTTTTTCTTTGAAAGTCAATTGATTTTGTGATTGGCTTAGTAAGTAGGTGTTTCACGGAGTCCTGATAAGATAAATTTTATAAAATCATCCCCTCCCATTAAGCTGTAAAATTGGGGTGACAAGTGTAATATAAAGTGGGGCTGGGCACATTTTTCCCACAGTTACTCCGCTTTTCAGCCACCATGAACAGAAATCTGCTTGTGGTGCTAATCATCATAGGTACGTAAATATTTTTCAAGTTTTATTTTAAATTTGCGTTCATATTTAATAGATCTATTACAAACCCATTTTTTCTGAGATTCTAAAAATTAAAAAAAAAACCTATTCAAAGATATTGTGCTATGAATGTAATGCTATCTTCCAGCAGGTGTGGTCTGGGGCGAGGTGCAGTCCTGCACTTCATGTGGTTCAGAATGTAAATCGAAATGCGGGACGAGACAATTTAGAACTTGTTGTTTCAATTACTTGAGAAAAAGAAGTTCGGACTCGGCGATCATGGATCCAAGTCTACGCTTAGAACTTTGGCTTGCCAAATCTCGAAATCCGTACTTTCAACATCGAAACTTTTTGGATTCATCTTTGGAAATTCCCGATAATATCAATGAAAATGACGAAATGACACAGTGAAACAACTTTCAAATTGAATTGTGTGAACTGTATGTAATATAATATTCAATTTGCGTTGTATTTTTGTGTAGGCTGGATATTAAACGATTTATAATTACTAGTTAATCAGTTTTCAATAATAATTTTTTAATTGATGCATTCTTAGGTATTTTAATTTGCCATTATAAAATTTTCAGAGTAAACGCAAATGAAAAACTCTTCCAAGGACTACATTTATAAGTGACGATAGCAGTACATAACGTAGCTCGCTGCGCTCGCTTTAAGTCTTTCAAAGGAAAAACCCTTTAGTGTAAATAGAACTAGATTTTTGTGATAAAAATGCTATTAATACAATGAAAGGAGATAATAAATATTTATGATATGAGGATCGTAAAGTTTCATACATTTATAGTAACAAGGAGAAATTACGATCCATTCAAGGTTTTATACATTATTTATCGTAAAAAAATTGGAAAATGTGATAATAATAAAATAATAATAGCTTGAAGACTTTACTGGTCCTCGACCCAAATCAGAATAACATAATGCAGTCGATTTTGAATTGTACTTGTAAACAAAATTTTTCAAAAAAATCCAATTTTTTGAGTGCAATTTATTAATAATATTGCTAACATTTCGTTTTTTCTTAAAAAGAACTGCTTTTTCCCAGAGACGACCTTAAAAGATCAACTCGACTAAAATCTTATGGTCATCTTCAAAATGTAAAAAGCGAGGCAGGTTCGCACCCCATCCAAATCCAATCTTTTTTTTATTTCTCATAATTACAAAAATATGAATTATTATCACCTTATCATTTTTTATTATCATAGAACGTTGCTACAACGTGATAATTATTAAAATACAATACAGGTGTCGCAGGCTGTTCTAAAAAGACAAGTGAAAGTTTTCTCTACACAGGAAACCTACTGACCCACAGTTTGCTTCGCGCAGGATTCTGTAATTAATCCTGTGACATCGTGAATGTTCTCTACGAGAATTTGTGTTATCTTACGATAAGTTTGTTGCATAATGCTCTATATAAAAGCACTACTTGAATAATGACAAACGTATTGAGTGGGGTAAGTACATATCTGCCATAGCTCACAACGTAATAGATCTTGCAAATAATTGTTGGTTATCGTGTATGCGGTCAGACTGTTCAAAGTGCAAATAAAAGTCATGACCCAAGAGGAAAATCAGGTAATATCATGAATTAATTAATAGTCCGAGCTAATTGAAATCAAATTTATCGTCATAATGTTAGTTAATGTTGTGTTTGATAGAATTACGATGAACTTTACAAATTAAGGTTAAGACAGGGCCGGGCTCGCCCATCCAATGCCAGAAAGCATAATATTTTAATTAATTTGAATTTAAATTAAATAAAAACTGTTGGCTTTTCAAGCACTTTTATATTAGTTATAACTTTTGGGTATTAAAAATAAATAAATAAGCACACTTCAAAAGTGCAGATTATTTATTTTTCTATTTCTAATGTTTACGCATACAAAAATCCATTACATGTTTATGAATGAATTGTAAAACTCCTTAGTCATGGTACAGAATGGCCTCTAGAAATAGTCTAATTAAAAAAATAGGAAGGCAGGAGAGGAGAAAAACATAAAAAAAATGTATAGTTATGTTTCGCTTAATTCCGCGTGTATCAGCATATTTTATTACCATCGAAAATTGAATATCGAAACATGTGCTTAGTTATTATAATTATTATTATCATCGACGAGAAATAAGTTAGAAGGACATGATGGCAATAACAATAATTTTTCGTTATTATCTTGAAGCTTTTGTAACAACACAATGTAATTACATAGTAGTGTTTCTATTACCTTGTTGCTCTGATGGAGGAGCGTGTTTCCAAAAACTACAAGCTTCAAACTTTTCAATTGCTCTGCTATCCAATCAATAGACTTAAAAAAACAGAAACTGCTTATTATATTACTTGTACGAATGTATTATGAAACTTCAAATATTTTCTGTTTTAGAACAATGGCATTTAAAAATAATATTCATTTTGTAAATAGATCTCTCCAAAATTCACATCACTTGGTAAATATGTTTGTTGCCTGGCTTATTAAACATTGTCAATTTTTTAACGTATTACTAATACATGCATCAGATGCTAGCAAAGGTCTTCACTGCTTTTATTGGTATTAAAAGAATGGTGTTGTCATTTCAGGAAATTGCTAAAAAGAGGGACAACTCATATTTATTTGTATTTCCACATTAAAATGCAAATTACTTTTTTCATAGATAAGTGTGTAAATAATTTATAACCACAGCAGGTTTCTTTATATCCGTATCCAATAAAACAATTTTTTTGTATTAAAGCTGTGACCAACGCCTACACAATGCCTTATGTTGATTATTTCAACAATAAAAATTCGTTCATTTCTAAAAACTGTGCTTACATAACTCAGCTCTTTTCATTAATGAAAAAATGCTTCACGACAGAAAACTGTAGTTTGGCTGGTTTATTTTTTAGCTTTTAAATCAGTAACTGCCTAATTTTAAGGTTCACTAACCAACCAGGAAGAATGCTCTATTTTTATACCTAACCTATAATTATATGACTAACAGCAGGACTTATTTTTGTAGAAAAATGATAAAAATAACAAGCGCAGACGTCCAACATTCCTTATTATATTCGTATTTAAAATTAACACTTGTGATTTTAATCAGCTCATACTAAAAGAAAATTATTTTTAGGTTTTACCCATAGCCTTAGGAGTAGGTGTAGTCCTTACAACGGTTATCATTTATCATTTATACAAGTCATCTACGAAGACCTCAAAGGGAAAAGGTAATTTTTTTATTGTATTACAATTTCCAGCTTGTTACACAATTAAGTTTAATTACATTTTTTATATTTACGACCAAAGCATTTTTATTGGAAAAATGCTTGAAATAATTGGTACTTTGGTCATTTCCAAAGACTGATAAAAAATAATAATAATGATTTTTATTAATCTTTGGTCATTTCTACGTTTCTCACTTCTAACAATTTTGACATTTTTGTCAAATAGAATGAAAATGAGTTAAGAAATGAAAAATTAGTGATTTATGTTGCTCTATTACATCACTTTATATTTACAAGTGATGTAATAGAGCTTTTTACACAATTGAAATGAGTAATATCATTAATACAGTCGTAAATAAAAATCTTTCATGACTATTTTTAGGTAAAAAGAAGATTCTGTTGGAGGACCCACAGGCAAAATACGCTCTTCCTTTGATAGAAAAAGAAGAAATCAGCCACGACACCCGCAGATTTAGATTTGGTTTACCGTCTAAAGACCATGTATTAGGTGAGACTCATTTCAATAAAATCCCGTTTTATCCAGCAAAATTCCCACTTATCTTTGGCACATCAGTGTTTGCTATATTCTATTTTTAGTGTAATTATCTCTCTGGCTTTAATTATATCGCCCCTAAAAGTGAATACTTATCGCTAATCATGTCATTTTTACAGGACTTCCAATTGGACAACACATCCATCTGTCAGCCAAAATTAGCGACGACTTAATAATCCGATCATACACTCCTGTCTCATCAGACGATGATCACGGTTACGTTGATCTTGTAATCAAAGTCTATTTCAAAAATGTCCACCCACGTTTTCCTGAGGGTGGTAAAATGTCTCAACACCTCGAATCTTTGAAAATCGGCGATACAATTGAAGTTCGAGGTCCTTCGGGACGTCTCCAGTACCAGGGTCATGGAACATTCTCCATTAAAAAGCTACGTAAAGACCCACCACAAATCATCACAGCTAAGAAAGTTTCCATGATTGCTGGAGGTACTGGAATCACCCCCATGTTACAACTTATTCGGCATATAGCAAAGGATCCTAGTGATGATACCAAGTTAAGACTAATTTTCGCTAATCAGACTGAAAAGGATATTTTGGTACGAAAGGAACTAGAGGAAGTTGTAGCCAAACATCCCGATCAGTTTGAGTTGTGGTATACGTTGGATACACCGGGAGAAAGTATGTTTAAAGTACGTGATAGTATGGTCAAACCGCTTATTTATTTTTAGATTGGAAATACAGTTCAGGGTTTATCAACGAACAAATGATAAAGGAGCATTTGTTTCCGCCAAGTGGCGACAATATTGTTTTGATGTGTGGACCACCTCCAATGATTAATTACGCCTGCACCCCGAGTTTGGAAAAGTTGAAATATGATAAAGACCTTTGCTTTGCTTATTAGCGTAGATTTGTATCCATTTTCAACGAATTATTCGTTTAAGTGTAGACTTTTATGGATGTTATTTCTTGGTTGTTGAAAACTTTTGAACACAGTTTGTTAACTGTTTAAATACAATAAATGTATTTTACATTGTTTTACTTTTTACTTGAGAATGAAAGAATTAACAAAATAATTAGGGTTTACAGGCTTAAAACTGCAAATTGCCAAAGCCACTGGTAATGAACACTAAAACATGCAAAAAATAGTTTATTTTTATATTAAATTGTTCTATCAAATATGATTGTAACAATTCACATTAAATTAAGTACGTAATTATCATATTACATAAATTAAATTTATAAACATCACAAGTTTCGCTCAAATATAATATTCACTTTATTTTTCACAATATATGGCATTTTTTAAACTGTGAACAAAAGCATATTATAACTATTGTGCTAAACTATTATAAAACCTCCCCGATTTATTGGATAACACATGTCTGTTTAGCATTTTAAACAACTGAAGATGTCCAGTGAGCAAAAAGCCAGATAAAAAATTAAACGTCACTAAACAGGTGTTCCTAAACTACATCATATCTGTAGATTTTTTTGAAGTAGTTTAGAAGTACCATTATAAATTACTAAAATAAATATTCCTAATTAATTTTCATGATGAAATATCCAATAAAAATTGTTTACCTTTTAATAAAATACTACACTTTATGCGTAAACGAAGGTACATTCTTTTTCGGAGTGTGGCCGTACAAAAATATGGACCCGATAACAAAACCTGCCCCCAAACTAAACTGAGCCGTGAGTTGAAAATCAAAAATATAAATTGATGCCACACAAGAAATGAGAATAGCTAGTGACGTCGCAAAACCTTTCAGTATATTGTCTGCAAATTTAACAACAACGGCAACAATTAAGCCACCTCCGGCTTGTAACAATACAAGATAATAAACGAATTTATCGTACCCGAAAAAGAACCCTTGTTGAGAAATGATGTTACCATCGTATACAAAACATGATAACAAAGCGAAGGGTATAGAACAAACGCTAAGTTGGACGTTTCGCATCCATACTGTAATATCACTACCTTTGAGCATTTTTTCGAAAAATATCCCCGCAAAACCGGATAGTACACATGCGGTGAGTGCTGCTGTAAATCCGATTAGTCTGTTTTGCTCAGGACCAGTATGTGCATGGGAGGATCCATCGGATTGGGCTAATTGTACGAGAACTACCCCGATAACTAACATGACTAAAGAGATCCATTGAGTTCGGAGTAGTTCTTTCTTCAAGATGAGAACAGCAAACATAGCAGTTGTAAGAATTTTTAGCTGATATGTCACCTGAAAATAATGTCATAGACTTTGAATGCATCTACATAAACTTTACGAACTTGATAAGTGGCTGCATCTAGATGTGATGCTGATACATAGAGAAGATTGTTCTGGATAACGTAGACAAAAGATGGAACACATACTTTGAGTGTGTCCATTGGTTGTTGGATTATTTGTTTGTCGATTGAATTTAAAAGTTGGACTATTCCTCCACTTTCTACATATACGATTGCCAGACATGTTACTAGTTTCACGATTTCAGACATCACAACAGCTATAAATTTTCGTGGTACAGTTTTTATTCCTGTGGAAATTATACGTACCGGTCGAGGATAAAAACATATCTCCATCTCTAGTTCTGGCGTACCGCATACTAAGACCCAGAAGGGCATTTTGTACAGTTAATACTAGCAGACTAACATACTTTAGCATGTAAGGTTTATTCGAACCTTCACCTAAAATAGACGACTAATAAAAGTTTTTGTCATCAGTCTCATTAATGTGACGTAACAATGAACAAAAAAGCTGTCAAAGAAGTCGTAACAGTAATTAAAGGAAAATGTAAAAAATGGGGAAACTTTAATTCCATTCCATTCATACTTTTATTACATTGGATTAGATAATACCTAAAAAACGCCTAAGCTAAATAAATAATTTGCGGAGCAATGGACGGTCAATTCGTAATAATTTGCGTAATAATACAACTGGACAAATTTAAGCATGTGGAATCTGCGAAAATGCAACTTTGTGGCCTGTTAGTTTATTATTTAGCGTATTGGTATACTAATGACAAATACAACGAAACAAAGCGATTAGGAGGATCTGAAGAATTAAATAAAGACCAATAGAGCATACAAAATTCTGAATACGGTAAGTCAATAAAGGTACAATTTGAGTATGAAAACTTCAAAATGCAGAAACATAATATACGAAAAAATGAACAATTCAATGAGATAAAATATTATACAAACTAAAAAAATTGAAAGAACGAACGAGCTTTACAAAAAACATTAATTTAATTCATTTTTATCTTTATCCCAAAACTATTAATTAAATAAATTGAATATGTACTATATCATTTGTCAAAATTTTAAAAAATATTTAAAATTACACTGAATGTTGATAAAAAAAGTCTTTAAGAACAAATCCAGGCACGCATTTACATTCACTCTTGGAACACCAAGACAACTCCAAAGTAGAAGATACAATTAATGAACTAAATATCACTTACAACTGAAAAATTAAACAAAATTAAGTTATTATGAAGAGTATTTATCTTGTAATTCTAAAAGTGTTCCAATATTTCAAATAATACAAAACTGTGACTCAAACCTCTCAAAAGATAAGTTCAAGATACTACTGAAAAAACTTATTTTGGTGATGCCTTGATGTTCATTCCAATTAAAAAATGATAAACAATACATGCCTGATACTTTCATGTTTGATCAGTATGATACTTCAAATCAATTCTTCTGAAAAGTAAAACCATTAAAATTAAAAGAAAAATTGTGTTTAATAAAACTAACCACTTTGTTTTACACAATTAACAGTTAACGATAACATAAACTCGAGGATTTGTTCACATTTATAGCCATAAATCACTTTTTGTCATACATGATTAACAGATTGTTGTTGTATTTTCCTCGAAAATTATAGAAATTTGTGTTTGTGCCAACATGACACGTCGTAGAGGTTGACAGTTAAAAACGCGGGAAATTTCCGTATTTGAAAAAATATCCATTTTTCAATTTTAATATCGCGTTTGTTTTAAACGGAAAACATGATCAGTTCACTCATTTATAAACACGAGTTTAAAAAAATCTGGTTTTGCGGTCAAAAATCGCAAGTGTTTTTATCAAATGTAACAGCAAAAAATTTTATTTTATATTTCAAATATTTGGTACAAACAGAAATTCTGGCTGTTCCATAGCACTTTATTGCATAATTTAAAAAAGAAAAACTCAATTTTTAATAAAAATACAAAGTATATTTTACAAATCCAGACGACATAAACCTTAATATGATGTAGCTTTACTAAGTTCTTCACTTTCAATTTCATACTCAATGGAAATCTCTGGTTTTTGTAATTTCCTCTTAAATTTACTCTTATCGCCTTTTGTGCTTTTCTTAGAAGTGCTAGGTCCTTGTATGTCCTGAAATAATCATAATGTCGTCAGTTGATTTTATAACTTTCTCAATTGATACTCACTTCAATGTCTGATTCATCAGAAGACTCAAAATCACTGTCAATACTCACAGTTTCTGCCTGGCCACTGTCACTTTCCTAAAATTATTGTTTAAATTTATTTCAAATATAAAATCAATAATTTACCAGTTCATTTTCACTATCAGTGTCTGCTGGTATAAACTCTGCACCATCTTCAGTTTCCATTTCCAACTCTTTTTCAATTTCTTCATCTTCACTTACTTCATTTTCTCTGAGTGCATCCTCAAATGCTGATTGAGGAATGTTGTACAAATCTTGATACTTAAAACGAAAAAGATTAATACCCAGAAAAACATAACATAAAAAATACTAACCACTCCTTTCTTTAACCTTTCTAATAAAGTTTTTTCGACGCCCTTTTCAATCCGTGCCGCAATCAAAGCTTTTTGTTCTTTTCTTTTTTCTCTTCTCTCTATATTACGTTGAAGCGGGACTATCAGTTTCCTAAAAAATGTGAATAGTTGGGTCATATTTTGTTAATTATGAACAATTTGCAACTTACTGTCTTCTGAGTTTCAGTTTCCTCATACGAATCAAATACTGGGTGATTTTAATGAATCTTTGCTTGCATTTGGACTTGATGAACCCAGGCCAATATAACAGGTTTTCGTTAATTTGATGAATAGCTTTTTCAAAATTTCTAGATAACTTCACTTTTTCCCATGACTTTCGCGGAAAAGCTGATCTAAAGTTACAAATGTTAATAACAAGACTTACTAAAATGAAATATACCTTTCAGCAGTTTTCATATATAAATAAATTATTCCCTTTTCTTCTCTCACTGTTGCATATTGGCTATTCGCCAATGGACATGCTGAGCGGTTACATAAACCAGTTAAATTGTATTCATTGCGACAAAATCTCTGAGTTTTGGTACTAAAACAAATATAGCAAGTGAAAGCAACAGTTAAATCTTTTAGTTGATTGTAGAGGGGCTTTGTTCACTCTAAATAATATTATAGGTGCTCTGACGACAAGCATAAGCACTACAGAAAATGAAGGGCTCCAGTTGAAATAACTTACTTTACTTTGTAGGAGCAAAACGCTTTGTTGATTATACTCCAGACCACCTACAAAAAACAATGAGAATATCCATTTCAGCATATTACAACACTTACATCATCGTGCTGCATTGTGCGTCGTTTTTACACAATTTAACACAAAATTAATTTAAAATTACAACTTAACCTCAAAACCCACCGACATGAACACGTGTTTCCCATTTATGACAGATGACATTTTAGTAATTTTTGGGGATTTTATTCACAGCTGGCTGCCTACCTGATCGCACTTGTCTATTTTTGCCATGCCTTGATTGATTAAATTAAATAATATATCTTCTGATAATAATTCCAGGAGATTTGCTAATTTATAGTTGATTCAAACGTGCTTGTTTTATCAGCGGGGGTTTACTTTTACTGAAAAATTGCTTGTTTTACAGGTGTCTGTAATGACATGATGCATCTGTCAGTTTACGTCATACGTCAGACGTCATTTTTTGCGAACGTCGAGATAGTTTGTATGTCATGACTTTGCGTGTGGGTATTCGCAAGTTATTTCGCGATTTTTTGCATGTAAGGAATAATTAGTAACGTGCCTTCTTTTTCTAAATGACACGTAATGATATCTTTGTGAAACACCAGTCAAACACTTATTTCACTGTTCAGTGTAGTGTTGTGTCTTTTTCTTGAAAAATCCCAACGTTACAAAAATGTTTGAAGGTAATAGGTCTCAATAGCTTTATAAAAATTACATAATTACTAAAGAACCGTCACAGCTATCACTGACAACGTACTATTTTGATATACTAATACATGTAAAGTTGTATGGTGATTTATTCAGGGGTCAAGGGCATAAGTTCCACTTTGATCACTCCAAACAGCGTGTGCTTTTTTACCAACATTAACAGGGTTCATGTACAGTGCTTAATTTAAAAAATTGCTGTTTTATTTAACCATGTTCTTTCAATCGCTCATTTCGCTTTCAGCAGTCGAAGCTTACAATGGCTCCCCACAGTTGTAAACTCTGTCTAAGTGATATTGTTGCTAAAATGGCAGAAGGAAATAATAAAGGAACAGTAGGAGTGAATGGTGTGGCAGAAAATGGCTTTGCTAGTTGTCCATGTAAGTACAACAAACCATTCAGGTCATAGTTTTAAGAAAAAATGTTGAGTTTACCTAGCTTACTTTAGTGCCCATAAAATGTTGCTTTATCTTTGTGTACACAATATTAAAGTAGGAACAATTTTTGTACAAACTAATTTCTTTGACGACAACGTTTTTGAGTATTGTATTAATTGATCAATTGTCCCCTGCTTCTTTTTTTACGTGTTCATGGATCTGACATAGTATCTTGATGGTTTTTTCTACTTTATTATTATGATAATGCGTAATTACGACTTGCACAATTTGCCTTTTTGTTGGTAATAATCTGTAAGTACGACAAAAATATTAATAAACGTGTTCAGTAAAAAGTGCCTGGATATTCTAAACCTCATTTATTTTGAATACCACATTTCAAGGTCATTATTCGTCCAAATTTTGGGACTGTACACGAAATTTGACAGAATTTATGTATTGGGTTGTACTGTGAAAGGGTAGTTTTACGACTGTATGTTGGCACTGGTGTTGTCATCATCTTGTCATCAGATGACAGACACTTGACAGAAATAATAACAACGATGAAGTTTATCAATTTTCGATGAATTGCATTACAAATAAAGTGGTATTGCGTTTTATTCCATTGTGATTAAAAGTTTAGGACTTTAACTTCACAACAAATTAGGTAGACGAGACATTTATTAAGGATACAAATGTAGTGGTGCTATTGTTTACAATGAACAGTTTGAAATGTGATAATGCCTGTTAATACAAATTAGGAAGTTCTGAATTTTGACAAAAACTTGAATAGTTGCATAGTTTTTTGTTAAATCTAGAAAGTGTAAAGTAGCTCGATATACGAAATGGTTATCATCATCAGCAAGTTCTTCTAGTTCGTTGTTCGTAATGAAGATAGTACCAGCAGTACCTTGGTCGTAATTTCAAAAAACAGTCCTCGTTTTTGTAAAAGACATCGCCAGAGTCAATAGATGATGTGTTCAGTAGAACAATAAATGAAAAATAATGCTTTTCTTTAGGCGCACTTGCCTTGACTGTATTTTTTCTACTTGTAGTTAAACTCGGGATGTGGAATGGCTCTACCGTGGATTGTTTTTGAACCAACTTATCAGAGTGAATACGCGAAGTCTACGTGAAATTACATAAAATTAAAAACTTTTCAGGTTATAGTAAACAAATTTATTTTGACAGTGCCCCACTCCACCCCAGTTTAAACGTATTGCCAACGGCCGCTAATTACCCTAAAGTCTACATACACTGCGCGCTCACATACACCTTCCGCCACTAAAATTTGCACGGAGGTATAGGTTCTTAACAAGGAGTACTACCTCGTTAAAGGACAATTAAAATATAATGAGGCGATAAAACTGTTGTCTGTTACCAACGCAAAATTCACATATCAAGTTTATAATAAATGCAAAATTTCAAAGCCACGAAAGGCACTTAAAAATTGTAATAGAAGTTGAATGAGGAAAGGGTATGTTTTTGTACCTACAAATCATCCAATCATGCCAATTACAACGCACGTGCTTAAGCTAATCATGCTATTTAACTGATAAGTGGACTTTGTTGTGAATGTAATGAGGCTGTTACAGTTTATCACGGGAAGTTTACATGAGTAACAATTGCGTGAAATCAAAATTTGGTCTGTGATGAGAAGACGAAAATAATTTTTATCGAGATAATCTACTTTTATAAAAATCGCTAATAAAAGAAAAGCCGATAATATGGAGGACATTATCATTCCGATACATGAATTGCGATAAAAACAGGTGTTTCGGTTAGAGTCTGTTAGAGTTTGCATGAAGAATAGTGAAAATGGCTTCTATTAGCCAGCAAACTGTGTCTTCAAATGCATTAGGTAAATTTTAACGAATATGCATCATAAATTGGTCATTTTTTCTAGCAATGCCGTGGTTTGGCATGGACATTGGAGGGAGTCTATGCAAATTGGTTTATTTCGAACCAAAAGACACCACGAAAGATGAGGCAGATTCGGAACTTGAAACATTACGCAACATTAGGCGGTACTTGACGAAAAACTCTGCTTATGGGAAAACAGGACATCGAGACACACATTTACAGGTACTTAAAAATGGTGACACAGTAACGCAACTTCATGGCCATTTATTAAAACACTATCGGAAAGATAAGATGAGCTATTTAATTTCGTTTATTTTGATTGTCAGATGGACAATGTGGTCATACGAGGCCGAAGAGGAACTCTC
Source organism: Gnatocerus cornutus (assembly GCA_029298725.1). Lineage (NCBI taxonomy): Eukaryota > Metazoa > Arthropoda > Insecta > Coleoptera > Tenebrionidae > Gnatocerus > Gnatocerus cornutus. The sequence continues at coordinate 7,258,813 of CM055514.1, forward strand.
CACTTCATACGCTTCCCGTCAAGCGAAATGGTTAATTTTTTGGCTTTGGCGAAATCTAAAGGAATGGCTAATTTGGTCACAGCAGTGTGCGCTACTGGAGGAGGTGCCTTTAAATTTGAGGAGGATTTTAGGAGGGTATGACATTTAACACCAACGGATTCCTGCATGTAAATGTAGACACAAATAGGTCTTCCTTTTCATGAGGTAGTTCATTGTATTTGACCTTTGGAATTTCACCAAAACTTGAATAATACAATGCGTTTTTTGTTACGTCTCTTCCATACGTTTAATGGCATTGAACTTTTTTTAGCGTCAAAAAAATACTAATACAATGAATACAATAAATGTAATATTCTAATTTATATTAACTACTTCCCATGGCCTTTGGTGCTTGGCGTGATTTATGCACCTAATGACTTATTAAGATAACATTGAAATCACTTTATGTTTGCTAAAAATAAATAAGTATTAACGAGGTTGTCGCAATTCTCATTTTCATTGTAAAATTACGTAGTTATTGTTCAAACAATGAGCGTATTTTTAGTAGGATGAATTAACCAATACATTCTAAATTTATTCAGTGCAAAATCCGAAAAATTCAAATTGATTTTTGCCTGATATTGGTTTCGATGTTTGACATGCAAAAATCACAATCGACATTAATACAATCACTTTCATGGATCGTGTCTATTAATTTGAGTTAGTTTAAGTCACTACAGAAGGTTGCATTTAACTTCAACGAGTTTAATATTTTAAAAAATATAAGAAACTCGTGGGTAATTTGTTTACGAACAAACACACGATATGATTTTTTCTTCTGCAGCACAAATCAGGTTTCTAGTTTGTTTTTATTTTCTAAAACTTTTTTGATGCTTATACAAACATTCACTTTATTTACGCTGATAAATATATTTTGCTTGTTTTCGCTCGCTTAACTCCTGTATTTATTTGCAGACAGATAATTCACTGCTGGATAAAGTTCACAGGTTTTTTCCAAATTATCTGCTTTTATTAAAATTATCAGCACGAGCCTTTAATGAAACCTGTAACTGATGGAAGCTTAACTACATGTTTTAAAAATAGGTTTTTTTTTGCGGCTGTGTATGAAAGAAGTTAATAGAACACCAAGAACTGATACGGTTCACTTTAATACAAAGACTTATCTCATTAAGTTTCAGGAAGTCAACATGAGATTGGAAAAATTTGACGAGTTTGACTCCCTCCTTAAAGGCCTCCAGTTTGCAGACGCACAAAACTCCTCTGAATGCTATTACTGGTCAAACCCCACAAGCGAAACCGGATGTTCAAAAATCCAATATGACTTCTCCAACCCGTACCCCTTCTTAATAGTAAACATCGGTTCAGGTGTCAGTGTGTTAGCTGTTTATTCCGCCAAAGACTACAAGCGAATATCAGGAACAAGGTATTTTTTCTTTGCTCTCATCCTATGCTATATCAGAAATATTTTAGTTTGGGAGGTGGCACCTTCTTGGGTCTTTGTTGTCTCTTAACAGGATGCAACACATTTGAAGAAGCCATTCAGTTGGCCGCAGAAGGTGATAACACACGCGTTGATAAGTTAGTTCGTGACATTTACGGCGGAGATTATGAACGATTTGGTTTACCAGGAGATCTGGTGGCTAGCAGGTAAAAAATAGGCATTTGTGTGTTCGCTTTTCATCTTTTCTTTTTCTTCTCATTGTTTCATTCGTTTGCGATCTTTCTCTCTTAATTTCTTGCACTGTTCTCTTTGTTTCGTTGCCATTGAAGTTTCTCGGCCTTGTGTAGTTTTGGACAAATGAATTCGAGAGAGAGACGCAGCAAAGTCAGTCGACAGGATCTCGCAAGAGCGACACTGGTCACCATCACTAACAACATTGGATCCATTGCTAGGATGTGCGCGATTCAGGAGAAGATTGACCGGGTTAGTTTCGTACTTAATTTCTTTGTATTTCTGTGTGCGGTGCAGTTAGATTAGAAGTGTGTTATTTCTTTCTTTTGTCTGTGTAGGTTGTGTTCATCGGCAATTTCCTTCGCGTGAACCCCATCGCAATGAAGCTCCTCGCCTACGCCATGGACTACTGGTCGAAGGGAACAATGAAAGCTTTATTCCTCGAACACGAAGGTTATTTCGGTGCTATTGGTTGTTTACTTCAGTTTCATGAAGGTTCAAGTTAAATCAGCCTGCCCTTTACTTTATGAACATTCCAGTGAAGGTGTCGGATTTGAGTACAAAAATAAATCATGTTGGACATTTAGCGAAAATACTAATTATTGGCGTTTTAATGTAGATTTTGTACACTGCTTTTATATATTTAAAAAGTAGCTCGTTCAAAGGTGTAGTGGTTTTTTAAATTGTTTTTCTACGTTAGACTTTTATACATTTTTAAATAAATTTCATAAACGAGAAGAGCAAGGTGTCGGCAAGTGTTGGTACGTAAAAGACGCACACTTTTGTTTCTTACGGCTTCGTTACAAATTCTCGCAGCACAGAATATTCTGTAATTTAATTATTTATTGATGGAAGTAAAAAAACAAAATAGTTATAAAATATATTTTATTTATTTCAGACTTTTATTGTTTTCCCAAATAAATTAGCGTAATCTCGACTAGTACCGGTGAGGAGCGAAAAATCCAAGAAATTGACGTGCTGGTCTGTGACAGTAAACAAAAACTCGGCGTCATGGGATAAACCGTACACTGGCGAACTTTTCCTGCGGCAACAAGTCATAAAATAGACCTAAAATTGAGTCAATCAGTTTTCGGCAGTTCTAAAAAAAATCGTAACTTGCCTGAACATAATCCACTTGTCTAGTATCCCAAAGGACTACTCTCCCATGACTGTCGGTTCCGCTAACAATAGAGTTCACGTGATCATACTCAAAACAGTAAACTGTCGCTAAACCGGGATCACCCAGAGCTTGTTCACAATTCCCCGTCCTCAAGTCCCATCTACTCAAATAACTATCATATCCGCATGACCACAACAATGATGGACTTTCCCACTTTATGTCCAGAACTCCAGCGCCGAAAATACGAGGGCTCAATCTTGCACAAACGGTTTGACTACATAAAATAAATTAGACTCAGTTTTCAGTATTCAAACTCTGTATACCTGTTGATATCATAAACGGTCACGGTGGTGGGATCAGATTTACCAGCAGTTCCAATAGCTAGCAAAGACTTGTTCTCTTCTGAAAGGGCTACAGACCAAACTCTATCGCGTAGATCAATTTCTTGATGAAAAGTTGCGTTGTCTGATTGGGATCTGATTTTCACATGGTTGTCTCTTGAGCCAGAAACTATGAAGTCGTCGTTCATTGCAACTGAATGTATATCTGCAGTGTGGTGGTTCTCAAGATTAAAAATGAATTTTTTATCATCTAGAGACCACAAACGCAGACTTCCATCACTAGAAAACCACAGCGTCAATATCTCTAAAATGAAAAGAATGGATTTAACTCACGTCTGACCACTTAATATTGAATTGCCTCTCTTTACAAACCCGCAAACTTCTCCGCGGTTATTTCCCCCAATGGTATGTACAATATTCTTCGTATTTATGCCACTTCTATTACGTTTATAAGCATAAATGTAACATCCTCTACTGACCCATAATAATTCTTTTTCTAGCTGCAACCAGGGAATATACTTTGTCTTAGTGTATAACAAGTTTCTCTCTTTGTAAATCCCCATCTTCCAGTTTCTTGATATTCGCAACCTCTGAAAGGGTGACAACAATCGCCCCGACCTAAAAAAAACGGTTTTCATGGGCTTTCATCACAAACCACCAATTTACCTGTTAGCAATCTTAGGATGCACTTGATTTGTAACAAGAGGTCTAACATCTTTATGTAACGAATGAACCCAATTTTCTATAATCTCATTGAACCGTTTGCACGTTTCTTTAAGTCTACACAAGTCGGGAAGTTCCAAGTATTTAAATATTTTTAGCAAAAGTTCGGTGGAAAATGTATCCAAAGAATGAACCATTGTGTTCTATTTTTGTAACTACAGAGAGAAATTGAGTGGATTTGTACGCTCAAAACTTCCATATTCAGTTTTCACGGTTCATTCTAACACGAGCACTTGTTTCAATCAAAATATAACCTAAAAATTGTTTGTTTGACACTTTGAGATTGACATTTGATTGAATTGACACGTGAACAAAGCGCTATTTTTGAAATTTCTCATACAATTCTGTTTTTTATTTTTGTTAGTTTATTAGTTCTTTTTTCTTTTTAATTAAGTAATACGTTATAATCCAATTGCGACACTGTAATCTATTCAAAAGTAAACTTTCAATTGGTTTACATAAACTGGCATCACTCGTTCAGCCAATGTTTTTTATACATATTAATTTTTTTTCTACTTAATTTCATGCAAATGTAACAAACCGTCGTTTTTTTTTTATATTACCTAATTATTAATAAATTTATAATCAACGAAGACGAATGAACCCACCTTTTTGTAGTTACGGTAACGCAATCTGTGGCAATAAATTTACTATTATTATTATTTCATGTCATTAAATTTCTGTCATTTTATGGAATTTTCCTCGAATTGAGGTAAACTCGTTCGATATTAAATTACCAGTTATCGACATGATAAAATGTCATGGAATAATTGTAAAAAATGTATCCTGACATCCCACAACCACATAACTAGTGCTCTATTTAAAGTACTAGTGGCTTTAAAGCTCCTTCACGGCACCCGCAGCGGTGCCAAAGGGTCCACATTTGAAGACATCGCGATGTACATGATCAAGTACTTCAACCTCGACGGAGATATAAAAAGTCAAGTTTTGGCCTCCCTTAAATACGGTGTTAAATTGCACCACATCCAAAAACGGAAAGACAAATTTAGTCTAGTAATGCCGGCAGCGTCGATCCATTTAGCACCGTGCAAATATAAAAACGAAGAAATTGAAAGAATTCAGTGTGTGTATCCTCCAGTTTGGAAAAGTAGTTCGTGTGGTGAGTCATGTAGTAGCCAGGATTATTGTTGTGGAAGACGAAAACGGCATCCACACACGTCACCTTGTAGTGCATTAGGTTTTCAAGAAGGTCAAAACAGACAGGAAACACCTTGTCCGTCTTGTAAATCTTGCAACTCTCAACGATCAAAAAGTATCTGTGAACAACAAAGTTGTTCTCAAATGAGCATTCCTAGATCAAGTTGCGATCAATGCGCTCCTCCGCCAAAAAGACCTAAACCATGTATGATGCCTAGACCATGTTCTCCTTGTGGTCACCGTCGGAAGCAAAAATCTCTTTACGACGATTATTGTCAAATGTGCCAGAAAGATGAGGAAGAAGAAGATACTTGTCGTCCCGATACATTTACAAATTGTTCATGTTGTCATACAAAATAAAGTAATCGAGAGTCAATTTCTTTATTTCCATTTTACGTGTCAGGGTAATGTCAAAATTAGTCAGTTGATTACACTATGGCTCCACATTCCTCGTATAAGAAGCATGTGAAATTTGCCAAGTCGAGATCACCCATTCCACGAAGAAAGGTCAAGCACAGTGCTGATAGCTATGCTAACATTGTCCTACATTATTTGTCTAAATTAAAAGGCTTGTTTCAGTCGCCTAGAGTACATGGCATTGAGCCCCGTCGTACCGAAAGCTTTGACAACATTTCTAAACCAATTTTAAAGAAGGAAGCCAAAGGAAAGGAAGGAGGAGAATCTAAACGAAAGGCTTACGAGATCGTCAATGCAGCACTCCAGTATGGGTGCGCAAACAATGTCATCGAAAAAATGGGAAACTATTTTCTTGTTAAAAGCAAATCGGATCAAAGAGTCGCAACCAGAAGACCAACACCGGGACCTGACTATATCCGTTGCGCAAGTTGCAAGAAGTTGTCTAAGTACCCAAGTAGATCTAGAAGTAGGAGCAAAGACAGATTATCTAGTCGGTACAGAAGGAAACGTTACTATGACGAAGATTGTTCTCACCGAAGAAGCATTTCTAACACGTCTATTGTTAATTACTGTCCTAAATGTTATGCAAGACTGAAACCAAGGAGAAGACTGTGATCTTTAAACTAAAATAAACAAATACATTCTTGTTTTAATACAATGGTGATCCTTAGACTACAAACTAAATATATCTGTTGATGTAATTCAAAAACTTTCGTTTATCGTTTTCGAGCTCTTCCACAGGTTGCAAACTGTGTTCTTCGTTGAATAAGTGGACATACACCAAACCTTTTTCAGTAGCAATCATCTTAAAAAAAATAGTTATGAAGACACATTAAAATCTCTACTTTACTTACCATGTAAGTATTTTCCGAACTGTCATCACTCGTGGTAACAGGTGATAATTTCATGCAAACTATATTATCCTTGTAAGGAACAGAAGAAATAGGAACCATATCATTCATCTTCAAGTTCCAAACATGAATAGTGTTACTATTATCCTTAGTATAAAAAACTAATGGATGGGTTTGTGACCACTGGATCTTCTGAACCTTGCTCTTCCCTTCTAGACTATCCTTGTTAGAAAGTACCATCAAGGGCTTCTCAACGGAGCGAAAATAGAAATTTATGTCACCGTTGTCGAATCCAGCGAGAAAGTATTCGGAAGAGAAAGGACACATTTCTAAACAATTTGCATTTGAGCGAGTGTCTACAAAATAACGTTTTCTTACTAAATAGACATAGGTAAAACTTACCAGGCAGAAATTTCTTCACGCTGGTTTTCCCTCCATTCGTAAGACAGTGAATAATTATTCCGTAGTTCGTTGAGATGTACAAATTGGTAGAATCAAAATGACTAAGGGCGAGATCGGTACAGTCAAAATCTTCGATTTCCGGATATAATTTCCTCAGAGAAATTTTTGTATTTACAGTTAGTATCACAGATCCCCAATGAGCTAAACCTTGATTTTCTACAGCTGTTCCTAAATTTCGGTCTTTGAAGATAACACTCCAAACTACGACATCACCATCTTCATCTAAACTACACACCTAAAATAGTCTTTGTTAGAGAATAAAAGTGTTAAGTGTAAAATTACTTCTGTAGATTTTTGAAACGAGAATAAATCCTTCTCTGTCGTCGAATTGGCTACCGATTGAATCGACACAATTCTTGAGAAATGCCCAAAATTTATCTCCGTAGAGTAAGTAGGATTTCGGATAAAAACTTCACTGTTGCAGCCTTGAACATTCTTATGAAACGAAGAGTTTTCTTTAGTATCCCAAATAACGATCGACCTACAATTTTTTTAGTTTCGCGTTAAATTAATTGAAAAACTTACCCGTTACTCAACCCTCCGAGCATAAGATTCGGACACTGAAGACTAAAAGTACAACAAGTAACTTCACCAAATGCGCTTAACAACATTTCTGGGATTTCAACATTTGATAAGCTCCATAAACAAACAACACTATTACCGTAGCCTCTGATTTGACCGTGGACAGTTAAAATCTTATTCGAATAAAAGCAAACATCATTTATAGGTCTATCCTTAAGAATATCTTGAGCTTGAGTATCAAAAAGAACAAAGCTCTTGCTAAAAGGAACAATGCTCTTATCACTTTTTTGAATTTGTACATTTGCTTCGGCTTGCAAGTTCAAAATCAAACTTCCAGCAGAAAGTAAGAATTTTTCCAAGCGGTTTTCATTGAACACGTTTTGAAGGTGTTGTTCGACAACGTCACCCCCTACCCCTAAATAATTACACTTGTGTTCTCCCCAGAAATTTTCTTTTGTGTCAATTTTAGTGAGACATGAGGGATACTGCGTCCACTTGTTTGTACTCTCGATTTGATCAGTTTGTACTTCTTCGTTTAAATTATCTTCTCCTGTTTGAACCGATGCTTGGACTGTATTGCTCTTGCCAAAACTTTTGATAAAAATGTCATAAGGCACTGGTGGTACATCGTACAACGTAAAACTATAAAGATCCAGTTTAATCATGCTCAGAATCTCCTCTCCGCGTTTGCGTCGAAGTTCCACGCTTTTTCTATGTTGATACTTCCTCTGCGCTCCCAGAAAATTAATAAATTGCAACGACTTCCCGTCTTCGAAACCTTCATCTGATAAGGATCCCAAGTTGCTTCTGTTGTGCTCATGATTAAGATTTGCGTTTTCTTTCTCAATAGACTCTTTAATGTTATCCAAAATCTGCCGGTGTCTCGCCTCAGGAAGTTCGTAGTTTCCTGAGTCTAGTTTCTTCTCGTCGTCGGTTCCAGCAGAATTGACTCGCTTTGGCGCTGATTTCAACTCTTCTGACTCGGTCTCGGTGGTCTCAGATGTGGTTCCAGTTGAGAGATTTGTGGCCGATTCAGTACTTGAAGAGTCGTATTCTTCAAAATCGGACTCGTACGAATCGAAATCGTCTTCGTACTCAACTGGAGGTTCTTCAACTTTGATTTTAGTGGGTTTAGAGACTGTTTTGAGTTTTGGTGCCTCTGGACCGACAATGTTCTGGTTCACGATACTGCCTTTGCGTAAAGTGGCAGTTCTTGGTCTGTCGGACATTGAACTGGTGTCTGGAGAAACGTCACCATTTGTGTTTAGCATCAGTGGCTTTTTAGTCGCTTTAACGACTTTTTTTCCATCACGACCAAGTGCATTTGAGTACATTTTCTTGCTGGGAAAAAACTGAGTTTTGGTTACACGACTGCTTGGTGGAGTGACAGGTCTACTCGATGGTGGTTTGGCAGTACTCGCTATTTTCTTAACAGGTGCTGGTTTACTTACTCTTTTAGTACTTTGACTAAGTGGGAGTTTCAAGTGTTTTTTAATTTTATCGTCATCATCGTCCGTTATCTTAGTTTGTATTCTGGTTTTCGGCCTTGGGATATCTTTTTTCGTCGCTTCCGCGGGTTTCCTTGTCTTAGAAATTGTGGGTTGCTTGGAGGTTCCATCTCTAATCTAATTAATTGGATTAGTAATCGGTGATAAATAATTGTTTGATTACCTTTCTTGTCGACATATAGGCCAAAACTGTCAGTCACATTTATGTGTCACGTTAACTGCCAACTCTAGAATGAATTTAAATGTCCCTGAAATAATCAATATAAGGGAGGAAAACACTTCACGCTTGGTGCTTTTAAACGGATCAATATTTACGGCGGGAAAATAAAAAAAAGAGAAACACTGTTATGGTTGGAATTATAAGAGTTTATCTTATTGTCCCCCATTTAGCTTCCTAGAATAAGTTTATTTTGAGAAATTGTTGCTGTAATGTTAACTTTTTGAACAAAAATATTACATTCAATGTTACTAAGGACCTAGATATAGAAGCCTAATCAAATTAATTGGCAATAAACTAATATCTTTAACTTTGACATAGTAATGTATTAACTTTATCAAATTAAAGTGATAAGAAGTAAATTATTTATTGCTAATATTTGTACCTAAAAAATATCATTTAAAACAAAGTAAGAAAAAAATTGAAAGTAATTCTTTAAGGTAGAATTTGAAGTTTTAGCTCCATAGTTTCAATTTTGTCAGACCCTAATAAATAGTCCGGTGGTGTATAATGTGTTGCCTACATAGTCAACCTCCGGACATTCCAACAAAAAATTTGAATAATTTGTGGAAACTAAAAATCCAGTTTGTTAGACTTAACATATATTCTAGTTTACTTCGCCAAAAACCAAATATTTGTGTCAGAAATAGGTAAATCGGTTACTTAAATTTACTTCACAACTAGGTGCCCCCGTGAACTTTGAAATAATGCCCCAGTTCCGCCAATTTTTTAACTCGCAATGACGCCTTTAATCAGGATTTTTACACTTGAATTAATGAATGTTCCACGTGTCATCGCATTAAACAGTCCAGCGACGTTGAGCCTTCAAACCAGTTAATTTCAGCTGGTATTTATCAACAAAACAGAAGAGAAAGCGAATTGTGTGAGTTGTTTGTGTGGTTTGTCAATAACAAAATGTTAATATTATCGTAACGTACTTCCGAAGATAATTATTTTTAGAATGATGCTGAATTTATACGTGGTGTTGCGTGGTGCGCTCGTGGATACAGATTTTGTTGCTGTATGTTAGAAATGTATCGAAAAATTCGAAGAAATGAAGTGACATATGCATATTAAAAGAGTTTGTGAGTGCAAATTTATGTGTTGGAAAGCGAAGTTCGGAATTAACGAGAGAACAAGGTTGGATAAAAATAGGTAATGTTTAATTGACGACAAACTTACATAATATTTGATAACGTTAGATAAATATAATATTTTTTTGAAACTGTTGCCGTTCTAAGTAAAAAACTTTTATTTGTTTAAGTATTCTGTTAGTTTCAATGTCATGGTTAGCAGTAGGACCTTGTCATAAATTAAATGCATGTAAATAGTGTGGGCGTTTAATGTATTATAAGTTTTATTGTTAATAATGTGTAGTTAATGAACAATTTTAAAATTTAAGCAGTAGTCCAGTTCCACAAATTTTGTCTTAAGGTTTACAGTCAAATTAGAGCTAAGCGAATTCTTATAATTTGAGTTTGTTAATAAGAATTATGTAAAAAACTATTTAGATACAAAACATTGATAATATTTATGCAAATGTAGTTTTCCAAGATTGATACAAAAAACTGCACCATCTGTTTCCCCTTTTTACATGAGTTAGTCGATAAAACTATCAGTATTTATTTAAGCTAATAGCATTTATGATATTTTTATCTAATACCTAGTCATATTTTCGAAAGCATTAGTTATTAAGATCATGAATTATTTTATTAACATAATTACCATAATTTTAATGTGTTTAATTACAGAATAGACAATGTAATTGCAAAAACAACGTACACTAAAAAACGCATGTACATTGTTAACAATGATTTTAATAAAATGAACATAATAATCTTATCTTGGCACTGATAAAACTAATAAAAAAAGACATATGCTTCAAGAGACGGCTGGATTAAAGCTCTTTATCAATCGTTTTCAGCTGACTCTGTAGACAGCCATCCATGTGAACAAGACTCTCTTGAAGACTTGAACATGACGGTCAACCGAAAGCTTTTGCCTATAAAGGCGCATTATTTCTTCTTTATGGCGGGTGAGTTAAGTGCAATCTTTCCTGTTAATTCCATGTTAGCAACCATAAAATTTACCCCAATTAAAGGCGTAATTACATTCTTTTTCAATTTGCTTTTAAAGAGTCGTAAGGGTGGCCCGGTGGTTTTACAGATAATTTTTAAAACCGGTTTTGGAGTTCTCCTTATTCAGACTGTTGGAATGATGTGTATGTAAGCCCTGACTAACAAAATTGTTGATATTACGAAATAAAAATTAACCCGAATTACCGACAAGCGTTGCTTTTATTCCAATCAAACATGTTCATCTATAGATTAGATAATTCCGATTAGTGCATGATTAATGTATTTTTATTTTTAGCAATGGGTCCGATCTTACCCCAGTTGTCCGTTTATGGAAAAGAACTCGGAATCTCCTCCGTGGTTATGGGAACTATTACAGGAATTTTGCCTTTCGCTTTCCTTTTAGCAAAACCTGCTTTTGGATTATTAGTAGACATTTATCGAAACTACCGAAAAGTGATTTTCATGTTGATTATCGTAGTAATGACTGTGTCTTACACCGTTATGAATTTTATCCCTCCGAGAAAAGTGTTGAAACTGGAGTTCAAGAATTTCAGCTCTACTCTGGATTCATGTAATGTTACAGTCAGTAAATTAATGTGCGAATTCGACACAAAAAGTAATCGATGATAATATACTATCATCAATTACTTTCTTATAGTGTTGCGAACTCTTTTAAAAATTAGCGAATTCTTTTGTGTAAACATTCTAATCTCTTTCAGGACGTTGACCGATACACGCAGTGTTCAAATAGCACCATCCATGTCAAGTGCAAATCCGACTGCTTTTCCTCTCAGAGTTTTCTCGCAGTATCTAACAACTCGAGCGAAGAATACAAGATCTGTCTTTTTTCAAATTTTAATCTAACTTTGGCAAACACATCAGATCCGTATGTTTGTGATGTCATCTGCAGTAACGAAGACGCAGAGATTCATAATGGCTGTTTGTACAAATCTCTTTCGTTTTGGAGCTTCGTTGTGCTTATGTCCATTGGAACAATTGGGTTTAATGTAATCAATTCTATCAGCGATGCTATCTGTTTTGACGTAATTGGTAAACTTCGAATTTTTTACAATTTTGCACTGAATTGTTATTTTAGGGGAGGACGGTGATTATGGGAGACAACGAGTTTGGGGGACTGTTGGTTTTGGTATAACTGCACTAATCGCAGGGTATATAGTCGATATGTTTTCTGATAACACAATCAATTACACTCCGGCGTTTCTTACAATTTTAGTGTTTTCGGTTCTGGATTTATTCGCTTGTCTCAAACTCAAGGTACGAGTAAAATTTTACTTTTCTATAAAAAAAAAACCTGATCAATTGGTTTTAGCTGCCAATAATACCAGTTCCGGAAAACATCTTCAAGGATTTAAAGCGACTTCTTAACAACCGCACTGTGATTACTTTTATCACCTTTGCAGTATTCGCTGGGATTCTCGACAGCTTAATTATTTATTTCCTTTTTTGGTAAATCCCAACAGAAAAATACAATTCTTTTATTTGAGTTTTTAGGCATTTACAAGAACTAGCGACCACTACTAACACTCCCAATGTTAAACTCATAGAAGGTTTAGTGGTTGCCGCTGAGACTCTCGGTGGCGAAGTAATATTCTTCTCAGTAGCTGGAAAAATTCTAGAAAGGATAGGACACGTGCATTGCTTTAGCATGTGTTTTATCAACTACGCCCTTCGATTAGGGTTTATATCTTTGGCTCCCTCGCCATGGTGGATAGTCCCTATAGAATTTTTCATGCAGGGACCGACTTACGCTCTTACTTACACAACAATAGTAGCCTACGCTAATGAACTGGCACCTCCAGGGGCGTCGGCTACTATGCAGGGAATCGCAGCAGGAATGGATGATGGCGTTGGTACGATTTTCAGTTTGTGAAGAAAAAAAATTGATAAGTTTTTTGTAGGGTATGCCATCGGTAGTATTCTTGGAGGAATTATGTTTAACTACTTAGGTAGCAAGTATACGCTACAAGTGTTTAGTGCGTTTGGACTTTTATGTGGTGTTACCCATGCTTTAATTCATAGGACGTTACTCCGTAAAGATGCGAGTGAAAAGACTGATGAGATTGTTGAGTATAGGAGTCCAGAAGAAGCTTACAAGGCGACTGTTGGGAACAGTTGATGACATTTGTTGAATCTGTTTTATACTTAATAAATGAGGATATTTTCGTAAAATCATGTGTGGTTTTTGACTTTATGTGATAATCTCAAAGAAAAAGTGTGAAGGTTATTACATTAGTACTTATCGTTTTATATAACTAAACTCACCTTTATCTACGCTAATAGTGAAGGCTAATGAGTATTCAGACAATAGTTTAGATCCACATGTGTGAGAATTCAAGGAAAATAGTCACTTATACAAATAAAGATAACAGTAATCTTGAAAAAAAAACAAGTTTGCTTTTGTCCCCAGTTCGTATTTTCAAATGAATTTAATTTAAATGCATAAATCGTGTGTACAAGTGAGGAAATGAAGATAAATAAACGATTATTAGCTATCAAACTCCATTATTTCCTATTTATGGGAGGTAAATAAACATTACTACCACTTAACATTTAGGTGCCTAAATATTTTTTTCAGCTATGGGGCCCATATTACCACAACTACCCCTTTTAGGCAAAGATCTGGGTATATCTCCAGTAGTTATGGGAACTGTAACAGGCATTTTACCATTTACGTTTGTCCTGACAAAACCTTTATTCGGACTCCTCATCGATGTCTATCGACAGTGCCGAAAACTTATCTTTCTAGCTCTAATCATTACTATGACTCTATGTTTTTATGGTATCTTCTATATTCCAAAACGCGAATTAACAACATACGATCTAAAAAATGAGAAATCAAATTTCTCATCTTCATGCCAAGCAGATGTCAGAGTCATTTGTAATTCCAATTGTGTGACTAATTCAACAATTCTATGGATAACTCACGCGGGAGAGATTTGCCCCTTATCTTTACCGTTTGTAGCAAACACCTGTCGATTTGTTTGCATTGAAGATCCCCAAAGTCCTACACTATACAGATCATTGACCTTTTGGAGTTTTATTATTTTCATGTCTTTAGGAACAATAGGATTTAACGTGATAAATTCAGTCAGTGACGCTGTTTGTTTTGACATAGTAAGTCATAACGAAAAAAATTGCACATGTCTGTTCCTTTAATTAAAGGTTGGTGACCAAGCCGATTACGGTGCACAAAGATTATGGGGTTCTATCGGTTTTGGATTAGCAGGAGTACTGGCAGGGTACGTGGTCGATCGATTTTCAAACACCTCTAACAACTATGCACCTGCTTTTGCGATTATGCTCATTTTCTCTACATTCGATTTTCTGGTTTGCCTGAAACTTGAGGTAACTGGAAATTTTTTAAAATGGTATTCTCAGATCGTTGATTTAAGCTACCGGTTATTGAAGCTCCCAAAAACATTTTCAAAGACTTAAGAATACTGTTGAGTGATCGACACGTCGTTGTTTTTATAACGTTTACCGTTCTGGCTGGAATATTGGATGGACTTATTATTTATTTCTTGTTTTGGTAAAGTAAACAATCGTTGATTCGTTGTGTTAAATGTATTTCAGGTATTTAGAGGATTTAGCTCTCCAAACCAACACTTCTCAAATAAAACTTATAGAAGGTTTAACTTTAGCTGCCGAAACTTTGGCCGGTGAAACACTGTTTTTCTTCATCTCAGGTTAAATCAATTTTTTATTTTACAATCTAAATTAATTAATTTCAGGGAAAATTTTACAGAAATTGGGGCACGTCCACGGATTTACTTTATGTTTTATCAACTACGCTTTACGCCTAGGACTCATTTCCCTGTCCCCAAATCCTTGGTGGATTGTACTCGTTGAATTGTTCATGCAAGGACCAACATTTGCGCTCACTTATACTGCAATAGTTGCATACGCTAATGAGTTAGCTCCACCAGGGATGTCGGCTACAATGCAAGGAATAGCCGCCGGAATGGGAGATGGAACTGGTAGCTAAGTTAATTAAACAATAAAAGTTTTAAACGTAACATCTAGGATATGCCATCGGAAGTATTCTAGGCGGGTTGTCCTTTCGATATTTTGGAGGAAGAACCACGTTCCACATCTTTACTTGGGTGGCAGTGATTTGTGGGTTTTTACATTTTCTGATTCATCGGAGTATTCTTAGGAAGGAAAGAAGGCAAAGACAGGGCGATTACGAAGAAATAATGTAATGTGCGTTTTATAATAAAGATTTTGTACAAATTAACTCATTTTGATAGTTTCCGAGCTCAATCGTCGGTGTATTTTTTAGATATTCTTTGTGGAAGTTTTCCGCCGTAAAAAATCGTACAAAATAAATGATGTGTCTGCGTCTGTTTAGGAAAATATAAAAATCGTTTGATCGTTGGCAGGTTGGGGTGACTGATTTGATAATAAGTGAGCGCAACGCAATAGCCTTACGTGTCGCCGCGTCACCTGTTACAGCTCGATAAGGTCTCACGGCTTATGACTTCACATCCACCTCTAAAAATTCGTTTTCATGTCACACGTCAGGACAGTACTGATTTTTTTTCAAACTTAATCTGAAACATCCCATTTCAAGTTAGAAATACCCGCATTGTGTGTTGCTTGATACCAGTCCAGGGTTCCTGAACATTCTCGTCGGAAGTATTACTAACAATGTAGGTATGATAGTAAAACGACAAAATGATAAAATACGTTACTGCCTTCGTGTGCATAAAGATCGGCCAGGTCATACCTAATGACCCTAATAATAATGACTATTTTAGTGGTAATTCTGTTTCCATAACAAAGTTAGGGCACACACAGCTGAACTTTCTCACCATTTGACGCGCAAGACTGTAATATCACCTGAAAGATAATGAACTAATACCCTGCCATCTTTACACAACTTTACCCAACTTTAAACATTACACCGTGCGGCGTTAAATTACAAACGAAAATGAACACGAAACACTCATTCGCGAAATATTTATGATAAACTTTCCTCTGGTAACATCTCACGATACAAATTTTAAATCGTTTATGTAATAAAATAGGAAGAATTACATTCAGACACGACAGTGCGAGAAATGAAGGATTACTGTCATGTTGTTTTGTTGATTAATTTCACTGTTTAGAAAAAATAAGCGTAGAGATGCAAAAAATGTTTTAGCCTGGCGCATCCACCATTTTGAGTCTTTGAGATTTTAATCAGTGTCGGGAGTAATCAATAAGAAAGTATTTGATCTAATCGGATTATTATTTCATTGTTAGATATTTTACTGTGTGGCTACACGTAACACGATGTCGATTACTGTCAGTTTGAACAAAGTTCAGAGACACAAACTATAATTCGATCAAGATTTTTATCATCTAATATCAACATGTCCTCTGATGTCAGTGCAAACAGAATTCATGTCCCCATTATGATATATTATGCTCAGTTTACGCAAACAGAAAAATCCAAACAAACAAAGTCATGTATTATTGTCTTTCCATCGAAACGTATAGACATGAAAACCTATGAATAAAATAAAAGAGATAATTTGTAGGGATCGAGAATAAACGTGGAATGTTTCGTCTTTTTCTGAGCTATAACCTCTTCAATTACCTTACAGCGTATTATTGTTTCAGTCTGTTATCAAAAGGAATATTAGATCTCCGAAATGGTCATGTCATAGGTCTATTATAATCCGTAATTAATGTACTGGTATTTAAAATTCACAGAGGTAAGCGACTGTAATATTATAGGTTGGCATAATTCCTCGGTGGCGTGTGATCGTTTCGATGTCCTATCGCGCCGAGTAATTATTACATCCGGGACTCCAAATAAACCCCATAGAGTTCCTCGAGCGAGCCGTGTGATTCCACATGTGGTAACACCTAATAACGTCCATTTGATGATGTCACTAAGCGATAATTGATAAGATGAAACCATGCGTGTGTTTGATCAAAAAATTAAAGGGCGCTGCCGAATTCGGCTTGAAAGTAAGAAATAAGAGGATATTAAACAAATGTTAAATAGATATAATTCACTCTGGGATAAGATTTAACATAAAACAATTTGGTATTGTCGACTACTTTCGATTTTGAGATGCACCAAGCCATGGTATAATGCACAAACAAGACTCAATTGATTAGATGCTGATAGCAAAAAGCGCACAAAGTCGAGCTGTGGATTTGCTGTGTAACATTTTGTTTCATAGAGAAGACAAAAAGTGTAGCCAAAATATTAGCACTAAAGAGACAAATTTAGTCATTTTAAATTGTGATGACCAAAAATTTTCTTGAGTAAAATTAAATATTGAAGAACTAAATATGTATTAGGAGTATATCATCATTTACTGTACTGTTGTGAATATCTCAAAAACTTGACGAAACTTCTTGTAAAACAAAACAAAATTTTAAACTATTGTAAAGTAAAATCCGACACAATATTTTTCAATTAGAACCTTTTCTCGAACTGAAAACTGAAAAGCTAAAGCGGTTGTTAAAAATTTACTCCTCAACTGAATCGACGGCCAATAAGACGGACTTCATAAAGAAATTAGATGTTTATGGAATTTATAATTGGTAATTGGAATACTGGACTACTTAACCTAATTGGTTTTTATTGGTCAAACTCTGTCTCTTTGAGGGTGTCACCACAACTACCCTTCTTGTCTTTAACGAAATGTCTGCAATAGCTGCCGTTGATTTCGCAGTCACTTTAAATAATAAAAAACCTCATTAGTGTGTTCATCGATTATAAAAGGTCCTCAACATTATACCTCATGGAAATAACCGCACTGTTCGATTATCCATAACGAGTTAGAATATTAGGCATAAATAATAACTTATAACAAGATACAACGGAATTAAAAATAAAGTAATTCATGCATAATAGAAGCCGGTTAATGCGTGTATATGGCGTTCGAACGACGGAAAATAATGGTTACTGTGTTGCAGTCATATATTTGGTCATATTATAGTCGAAGTCTTTTAATAATTAACGAACGTTCTTCATGATTTTCACCCCCAAACGTGTTGGGGTGGAGTTTAATATAACACAATGTTTTCCACCGTTAAGTCTTGGCAAATATACTTGTTGGTAACGTATTTCAATGTCCAATAGATTTCATCGACTTTTGCGCAAGTCGAAAAAGGCGGGAATCACCGACGCCGACGCCTTCATTCTTCATATTAAATTCATAGCAACGTTATGTTACCGTAATATGAGAACACTAGGATCAAATTATCGCATATCCTGACTATTGTCAGTGTTTATTTAGACTTCTGCTTTTATCTTCATCAAAAGCGGTACTCAAAAAAATTGATAAGATTTGCATGGTTTTTGTTATTTTAAATAGTGTAGTGAATTTAAAATGGATGCGCAAAGCTCTTATAATTTTGGTGGAGGCGCCGGTAACGGATTTTTACCAGTGTCTGCGTTTTCTGCGTACAGCTTGTTGAGGAGATGTAATTACTTTTTAACACCGCAAGGATCAGGTTAGACAGCCAAATGTAAACACGTGAAAGTTACACATCAATTTACATGCACCCAGCACATTTTATTTTTACTTGTACAAGTTTTGACGAAATGAAAATTTTTGGCATTATATTGCGTATTTAGATTCCAACTTTGCATACTAAATTATTAGAAGATATTAAATGGCACAATTTATAGAGAAAAAATCATTTGAAACTTTAAAATAAACATTAAAATTTAAATTATAAGCATTATTAAAAAGTTTAGTGAGACTTGTGGTCAATATTTTAAATTCTCAGATGTTTTCTGCTTAATACAAGTAGCAAAGTTTGATTATTTTGATTATATTTAGGTTTTCTTAGATAGTTATTTAGTAACATTTTCAAACATTTAATTGTTATTTTTTAATATCTTTAACAAACTAGAATCTTAAAACTTTTAGAATATCCAGAATTTTTTCTTACCTGACTTTGTCTAAAGGTAAATTTTAAAAAATTGCAACACAACTTTGAATTCTTATGTAGGTTTCAAAATTTTTCTACATATTTAGATTTTAACATTTGGAATATTTAGGACTTTTAAGTATTCTAGAAATTTTTCAAAATACATTACCTTTTATAGCTTTAAATTATTAGACTAAAAAATATTATAGTCAAAATTTATATTTGAAAAACAAATTAAATTCTGATGATAAGACTATAATGTATCACGTTCTCAAACAATAAAAACCATTTCTAAGTTTTTTCAGATTAGGTTTACTGATTTAATTTTTTTCGACTTTTTTGTAATCTTTCTCCTATAAATAATTTAGGTTTTAAAATGCTTTTACTTTACTTATTAAATGAAGGAGATGCTTATATGGATTCGTTGAGTGCTTTAAGTTTTGAGATCAAATTTGTTCACTTTGATTCAGTTTCGATGTTGCTTAAAAGATTTTTTTACAACTTTTAAGTTTAATAAAAAATAGATAATCGCCAAAAAAACTCCAACAATTAAAAGAAAAATATTTTTTATAACTTTTACGCTTAATAAATAACAGATAAATACCAACAAAAACTCCAACAATTCAGATAAACCTTATTTTATCTAATTCATATTATTAAATATCTTGAGTGGCTTTATTGAAAAAAAAACTGTTTGCTGTTATTCAATTCTTCAAACAATAAAATAGTTTTTTTAGCTAGTTATCCTCATTTTATCTCTAAATTAAAGACTCGTCTAAAACGAGTGAAATTAGCTTTGTGTCAAATATGCCTCGGTTTGCGTTTTTTCCCGTAATTTACCCAATCCAACTTTCATTTTATTAAATTGATGCAAACCAAATTAAACGCGCCCAGATTACATTTTTAAATCTCACACAAAAGCATGTTGTGATGGTTTTATCTGACCGCATTAATTTACTTCAGAAACAATCGTACAT
The DNA here is from genome assembly GCA_029298725.1 of Gnatocerus cornutus. Taxonomy (NCBI): domain Eukaryota; kingdom Metazoa; phylum Arthropoda; class Insecta; order Coleoptera; family Tenebrionidae; genus Gnatocerus; species Gnatocerus cornutus. Next base: position 7,278,764 of record CM055514.1, read on the forward strand.
TTCTCAGAATATTCATAACATGAAAACACGATCACGCCTCCCAACCAACACGCAACATCTATCTTATAGGCCCCTTTTCACTTCTTGTAATTTACCTACAAAACAGTTTAATCTATGTCTAGATATCCACAGTAAAACAGCGCCTATTCAGAGAATTTCATCAGATTGCCCTCTGCCACCACCCACGGATGAAATTCCATGTGTCGACGGTGAAAACAAATTTTTGAACTTACCAACCAAGTCATTGTTGGCTCCGTCACCGATTTTTGGATATCCGCATCCTCTTCATCACGTTTTGCAAAACGACCAAATAAGTAATTACATTAATAATTTAATTACAAAATAGACTGAAAGTATCGTTCTAGACACCAGACCCACAGTGACTTCTCCTGTTTCTCCATTATATGCGTCAAGTTTTCGAAGACAAAGAGGAGAAAAGAAGCCCATACCTGAAGAACAGAAAGACGAAAAGTATTTTGAGAGGCGAAGAAGAAATAATCAAGCAGCGAAGAAGTCGCGGGATGCTCGTAAAATGAGAGAAGACCAAATTGCATTAAGAGCGACGATTCTTGAGCATGAAAATGCGATTTTGAGAGCACAAGTCTTGACGTTGAGAGAAGAAACCTCATCTTTGCGCCAGATGCTTTTACAGAAGAAAGCAATAGAAATTGCTGGCAGAGATACGCAAATATGTGTGTCCTGATGAGCTGAGCTGTCTGATTAGTCCAGAATTTATGAACTGTGATTTTAGTATACTCTAGTTGTTAGTTGTAATAAAAGCACAATTTAACAAAAATAAAATTAAAAGTTAGATTTTTAAATAATTTTAAGACCACATACACTTTGCAATATCTAATGTAGTTAGTTTGGTGCCTTCACAATATTGACATGTTGAGTAATTTAAAGAAGTTTATTTATTATTCTATAATAGGTGAAAATAACACAGGTAAAATGTATTTTATATACAAATTGATCTAACTTTGTATTAATGATTTGTAAAGAATAAGTAAAAATTAAACTCAATTTCGCAAAGCAGGTGACGGTGTTTTATTTATTATTAGAAGGAGTTTTGTATTATATCGCCTCGCTGTTGAAAAATATTTGAATGTATCTCCATAGATATCAAATGCTATTCAAAACAACTTGGCATTTTTCTTCTACGTCAGACGTCAAGTTTCCAGAAATTTGAATTTTTCTAAAATGAGTTCTTTAATTTCTAGAGCTATTGCTCGTAGAACTATAGCGCTAAACCGTGGACCTTATATAAATTTTCCTCGCAAAAGCCATGGAGAATGTCAAGACCACGAGGAGCTCAAAGGCAGCATTCCGGGAGAGGTAAATGTTTAATTTGTGTAATTAGTACTAAACTGTTTTTGTTGCAGAATTTACCATTCATTGTGGGCAATAAAGTCGGAGTAACACTTCGATTTTATATATTCTTTGTATCCGGTTTTTGGGCACCATGGGCTGTTATTTGTTACCAGCTTTTGTGTAAATAGGAAAATGATCAATTTGAACCAGTTCTAAATGAATTTGTGTTGTTTTTTTTTTTAATAAAAAATTAAAACAATGGTTACGTTTTTTTATTATTGTACGGTTAAGCATTAATTAACTATAAAAAATTATTAAAAATAAACAAAATTTGAAATTTGACGGAATGTATAATCTGAGAAGTATGGATTCAGCACATTATGTATTTTATTGCAGTACGCAAGGTTGTGCAATGTAAACATAACCTACAATTCAAAGTTTGGCGCTTAAAGTTTTACAATGATAACAGAAGAAAAAGTCCGCAATTTTGGCCAAAAACGCGACACTGAGGGGCTCCAGAAGTACTTATCGAGCGTACCAGTAGACGAGGCAAGTTTAAACTAACGAAATTTGAAATTCTTACCTTTTTTCTGCAGCTGCTAAATCTTGTTGAATCTCGTATAGGCAGTGCAAATTTCACATACACATGGAACTACATTCTTGAAGGGCTTCACGACACCCCAAATGTTCATCAAAAACGCTTTGAAATTATAATGAAAGCCGTAAAAGAATTAGAAAAGCGAGAACTTTCGTCCACACATTCTAACGCTATTATTCGTCGAATTTGCATGGAACTGCCGAAATTTAAAGCCGAGGATTTGTTAAAATTGTGTGATTTTTGTATTGAGTGTCTTCAATCCCAAACTGCGTCGCAAATGAGGTAAACATCGTCACAATTAAAAGCGCTTCTTTACAAGTTGGTTACAGTTGGAAGGAGATGTTGCCAGAATTACTGCACATAATAAGTGAAAAAGAATGTGTTGAATACAATGAAGAGGAAATTACAGGAGATGAATACAAGAACCAACTTATTAGTTCAATTTGTATGTTGCAGTGGTTTCCTAGTAATGCCACATCTTTGGCAGAGATGTTCATGTGGGGGTGTAAGAAAATTGTTGTTTTATTGCTGAATTTTAATTTATAGCGACATGCCATTAACAAAGGAGCAGCACCAGCAAGTTGTCAACAAGTTAGGGAAATACTTAGAAAAGCTAACACCACAAGAAATCCCTGCGTTTGTATACCAACTGTTAAGACTTTGCAAACAAAATAACAGTAGAATCATATTCATGAAATTGCAGCAGTATTTTGGGTTAAGGTACAAAGAAGTTTCTGATTCTCCTGATTCTAACTCTGAGAACATTGACGCAATTGGTATGATTTCATTTTTCGTCACTCTGAGTTAGTTCAATCATTTCTAGAGGAAATTTCTGGGGAAGACACTACTGAAGCAGAAAGCACAGTACTGTTTCATATCCACACTGCAGCTTCTTTGGGACAAGACTGTATTAAAGACTATTTGAGCTTCCTCAAAAACATGATGAGATCCCCTGAGTTTATTATGCACCCCTTTCAATTGAGTGTCTTGTTGACGATTTCCACCATTCATCATTATGAAGAAAGAGTGTTCGAAATTATCAGATCGTGTATTACTAGAACTTTTAATGAAGAACACAAAAAAACTGGCTCTGCGTGGTTTAGAGAAATGGTACCCAGCACTAACAAAATTGAAAGTGTTTTTAATCAAGTTATACTCTCTAGGTTAGTAATGATCTTTCTTGGGTTTAAATTAACTGATTTTTTTATTCAAGTGCTCAAGATAGAGAGCTAATCCTCCAAGGACTGGTCAATTTTGCATTTGTTTTATTGGGTGTAGGTTCAGCTTTAGGGAGAGATCCAATTGCTGAAAAACAGTGGCAGTTGGGAAGTCTGATTTTATTCAAAATTATAAAAAGGAAGAGATACACGGCTGCTGTAATCATAGAACAACTAAGCAATGGAGTAATAACTGAAAATACTGTCACTCAATACATAGGTGAGGAAAAAAAAAGAGTTTAAGGGTTTTACATGTTTTGTTTCAGAATGTCTTTACATGATGAGTAAGAATCTCCCTCTTCTAATGCTGGAAAATAAAAGCACGATAGTTTCCCTCATGGAAGCACTTCCTCAAATACCAGGAAACAACGCGAAACTACTCTTAGATGCCATCATACCTTTGACAAAGGTTTCGCCTACAATAAGGGACCACTTTATCCTACTTTTGAGGAAAGCGCTTTATTCGAGGTTTATAATTAGAACAATAACTGATTTATCGATCTGACACAAATTGTTTAGGTTCTCTGAAACTCGCCAAGTTGCCGTAATTGGGTTTTTGAAATTACTGACAAACTTAAAAATATCGAATTTAGCAGTGTTGAGCCAGAGCAGCTCAAACGGTTCATATGCCTCTGGACACTCTCTTTACACCCAAATTTCTATGAGTAATGCCTCACAGAGTGCACCCGGCGTTTTTAGCAATGAAGCCTTGTGTTTGGAAGTTTTAGACATCCTGAAACGATGCTTCATGCAACAAGCAGAAGTCCGGGTCCAGTTATATGCAGGTAATTTAAGTTTACAGTTTGAACTTTCAACGAATTTTCATTTTGAGGTCTCTACAATGCAGTTTGTTTAAACCCAGAATTAGCTATTCCGGTTTTGGAAACATTGTGGTTCCACTTTCGTGATTTTTATACCATCGATGAGGACACACTTCCTCCTTTAAAATTCGATAAGATCACAGTTACGAGGGATGTGACCGTATTTTTGCAGGAGCCGCTCGGAAATTTAATTTACGCTGTTGGTTTACTTGTTCCAAAAGTAGCAAAGGAAGACAGTGAAAACGCAGCGGTTAGAAGATTCGCGAATATTTTGGAATCGTTGTGCTCAAGAATGATAAAATGCGAGCTGGTGCATTTAGAATTGGTATGATTTTTCGTTATTTTAACTTATGTGACACTTTTAATATGTGATTTTTTAGGATGATGGCACTGATTTAAGCGATATTATGCCTGAAGCACAACAGAAACTTCTAATGTTAAAAGAAGCTTTAAGTGTATATGAAGCGTTGATTGGGTACAAATTTCATTCTTGGGAACTAGAGTCGGAGGATAATGGCAAAGAAATCAATCAACTATTCCAAGGTTACACCCGATTATTGCATCATTTGAAGACCATCAACAAACCCAAAAAATCTGATAAAAAGAAAAAAGACGCTAACAAAACCACCCAAACGGTGAATAATACCACAATAAAAAAAGATGGACAGAAATCGTCAAAAAATCTGAAAGTCCCAGAAACTGTTTTAGATTTTGAAGTCATCACAAAAATGCTGAGTTTGCTCCACGAGTAAGCTGTCGAAAATTGTCGAGACATTAGTAAGAATTATATTTTTAAGGTCCACAGTTCCATGGACAACGATAGGACAATCAAATGTTATTAAAACAAAAAGGGATTTTCACCAACACGTAATGCAAGCAACGCTCACGTTGGTGTCTTCCGCAAAAAATAAAAAGATCATCGACATTCAAGTTGCTAAAAGAAATTACGACCATTTGTGCAACATTGCGGTGATCATCTACGAAAGAATAATTAAGCGCTTCACAGATTTTGCAGATTTTGATTGCACAACGGCTGTTTTAGCAGTTGAGTGTTTTCTTCTGATTCTAAACACCATCGTTAACTGCCATCGGAGTAATTTTCACGCGTTTTTGATCAAAGTCGGTAAGTTAGCATAATTCACAACTTGGCGCTTTTTCTTTAAAACTGTATAATTAGGTTGTAGGGATGCCAATGAGGACTTAAACACACACTTGTCAGGTTTTGTGCAAACTTATCAAAGACTGTTGGAACTGGATGAAGACGAGGTGTCCGAGGATCCTGAGATTAAGAAACTGTCGTTGCTTGTGATAAATACTTTGAGTTTTTTTGTTCACCAGATACCTACAGATAACAATGCATTGGCGTTACAGGTAGATTCGACAATCGTTTTACGAAATCTGTTAGTTTAATTCGTTGTAGATGATGGAGTGGCTAAAGAATCATGCCGTCAATAACAGCATCAACAGTAAACCGTCGGCCCAAGCATTTGTTACTCTGCTTTTTGATTGTCACATCAAGTTCAAAGTTAGTTTAACTCTCTTTGAACAAGCGTCTGTCCATTTAGGAGATGTCACCGGTGTGATCAATGAAGTAATTCCCAGTATTCGTTCCAACTCGTGGTATAAGAATGCTTGTTTTAGGAAGAACACGCCGTTGAAGAGTTCAAAATCATAAACGAACTCACTGCAAACAACGTTTTCATATCTCTCTGTAATAGTATTAAGTCGATTCTTGAACACGTAGAGTGGATCATCGCGCGTTTGCGAGCAGAGTATAGCATGATCAGTTTTGCCGGAGATGGTTTAGAAAGAAGTAAGATTTTTGTTGCTCCCAAACCAGTCTTCAACTCTCCTTTCAGGACAAGAAGATTTAAAAAATCGCGAGCGTGGAGTCTGCTGCCAGTTATGCTTCATTGTAACAATCTTAACAAACCTCAGTAACTGTACCGTTCCCATCGGAAGCTTGTCTGAAGCAACGTTGAAAAACTTGTCATCGCTGTATTGCACTCTGGGTTCACTGGCAAAATACTTCGGTTTGCGTTCGTCGAAAAACAATCCAGTTTTTCAAACAGCCAGGTAAATCTCCCCGTTTTTTGCTCGTTGAGTAATATTTTTTTCAGATTTGAGAGACTCGTGAAATTAGCGGGAAAACAACTCTCTCCTGTTGTTTATAAACTCATTATGTATATTGAAGAGAGTCAAAAACAGGCAGAATCACCTAAAAAGAATAAGAAAAACGTCGATTCCACGACGCTAAAGAATAAAGTTCTCAAGGAGACACGTTTGATCCCTAAAGTTATTTACGAAATTGAGCAGTTCAGTAAATTTGTTATGCAGTTATCTAACAAAACCAAAATTGACTTGTCTAAGTTTATTGGACAAGGAACTGTTAGGGATTTCAGGATTATGGGTCTGAAGGAGGTATTGGAGCAGGCTGGTGATGCAGCCTCCACGCAAAGGACCCAAGAGAGTGTTAGCAGTGACAATGAGAACGATGAGACAGAAGAGGACACTTCGCCTCCACCTGCTAAGAAGAAAAAGTGATTTGAGGTAGTGTCATATTGTATTGTTATGTAAACGATGTCTTTTTATATTTATAATTAAAATGAGCTCTAAGTAAGAATTATTTAAAATTTATTGTACATTTATTTATTACAAAAAATGGTCTTTAACAGACATCATTACGTCAGTATCAAATTTAAGTTACACTTATCCTAAAATGGAAACTTAACTATTAATATGCAGATAGAACAACCCGTAGAACACTTTACTATACCCATCATAACAAAGCTGTAAATAACACTTGAAATCTCAAACTTGAATATACTACAAGTGTATCAACATCTAGATCTGAGGTATCCATTTCCATCTAACCTGACATTTGAGGTAAGAAAACCCGGTTGTTCACGCAACAAAGTCTAAAGGCCTATTGAAGCCCCCTTTCCTATTCATATACTGTCTATATTTTCTCTTTAAAATAACATGCACACCCCCTATTTCATTCCCATCAACCTTCTTTCCTTTTGTTGTGTTAAAGTTGCAAAAACCCATCATCTTCATCATTTCTTGCTCGTCGGCACTTTTCCCTTCCAGATCAGCGGCGGTGACAACCGGTCTTTCCGGCTGTATAGGCCTCGCAGATTTTTTATCCAGAGACCGGGATCTGGATCTGGATCTTGTCAAAGAACGTGAGTACCTGCGACGAGGTTCTCTGTCATGTGAATGCCGTCTTCGTTCCCTTTCTCTGGACCGGTCCTTGGACCGTTTCCTTCTATGGCGTTCTCTCTCTCTTTCCCGGTCCCGTTCCCTATCCCTGTCTCTGTCTTTATCCCTTTCCCTGTCTCTATCGCGCCGTCTGGCCCCATACGGTGACTTGGATCGGCTGCGTCTACCCATCAAAACCTTAAAAAACAAATCTTTAAATTTCAAAAAAGAAAGTTTGGTTTACCGAAAAAATGCTCGATTTTTTTACCTGAGAAAGTAGTAAACAAACGTCACTTTTTTGACAACTGTCAGATCGATACAGAAAAACGTCGATTTTAGTTATGATCAAGGCACGGGCACTCCATAGGATGAACTTTTCAGCTACTTTACCTCCATCTATAAAAATCTGGCCTTAACATAAATTATTGTTTCCGGCTTCTGATCTAGGTGGCGCTTGGTATTTTAATTCAAGCGCAGCAGTCGTTGACAGATTCTTGGAATTCAAATTTGTGCAGAGTCTGCAAATTTGCACTTGCATTTTGTTTTGCACTTTCGTTAAGAGTGTTTTCCGAATTTCCTTGTGTATTTTCTTAATTTCGTTTTAGTTTAGTGTCTAATGTAGTGATAACGTTGTGTAGCGTAAATAATTTAGTAGTTTAATTACCCAAGTTAACATTATAATGTTGTTTGTGAATATGACTACAGGTGGAACAGGGTGTTGTGTTCCTGGGTGTGGTGATAACATGTCCAAAAAGTAAGACTGAAAATCATTTTAATATATTACGATCTAATATGAACCAATATTTTCAGAGTACACACTCCATCTGACAGAAATGTTACTAATATTTGGCTTCAGCGGATTAACAATTCCAGGATCGGCGATTCCACCAAAAACTTTAAGTTTGCTTGGGACATTTTGATTGAAAGTGGTTTTATGGAAGCACACTGAAATTTTTTCCACTGTCTGCTTTAAATTTGGCCTGGTAAATAATTGTTAACTTGGGTTGATTGTGGTCAATCCTTACGAATGATCTTACACAGATAGTGTATTTGTATACATGTAATTATTGTTAAATTTATATGGAGTACCAGCGTGTACCTCCATTTTTCACATATTCTAGTTTATGCTTTTCTTTTTAAATGTATACGTTGGGAGATTTAATTGAATTTGATACATTTTTCCAACATACAATTTTTTCCTTTAAAACATGAAGTGGATTTTATTATTCAACATTTTCTCTTAGTTGTTGAAAACGTGTTTGTTTAGTAATTAATTGATTAATCATCATATTTTGAGTTTATCATTGTATAGTTTGAACCATATGATCCTGAATTAGGTATTGAAAATGTGGGATGTGTTAACAAAGTTATCATAACTCATTGTATCCATTACTTGTTATTGCGTTTATTACTTTTTAATATACACTTTTATTTTATATTTTGTTTTGTTTTAATTTCTATCAAATCCATAAAAAGAAAAAATAGCAAAGATAAAAACCTATTCTTAAAATAGCAAAGACAAAAACCAATGTTTTAGTTAGCAAAGACAAACACCACATTTGGTGTGGTTGTTGTCTAGACTCTTCAAAATAGTACGGCCAGATTTTTATAGATTGCGCTAGATTCGGTATCAAAATGAGAGTGATAGAGTCGGCTATCTATACTCTAACTAATCTAAGGTTATGATTTTTTACACGAAAGCGCTAGTGTTTCAAAATTTAGCAGAAGTGACAGGAGTTTGACTCTTAACATGGTGCATTTAGAGGTTATATTCGCATGAGATCCAAGTCATAGGTTTGATGCGTATGACGGGTTGCGCCAGCGCACTGCTTTTGGAGTTGGTGTTCGGTAGAAACTGCTGAGGGTACGCGAAACGAATTTCTAATTTTTAGTGTTCGAATTGTGATTGGGAGTGTTTTGAACTCGCAAGTATTGACTTAAAGTAACGAAAAGACGCTCTTCAAGTCTCCACTTGGACCGCGTCAACGAATTAAATCGATGGGGCGTATGCTCGGCTGGCTCCAGTGTCATTAGTGCTATACAGAAACATTTAACGCACCGCAAGTCCAAACAGTGATTTAAATAGCACCGGTCTTTCATCTTTTCATTCAAAAACACAACGGTGAGTCTTTTTCTCATTAGCATTGATTGGGGCGTTCTGTCAAAATGTCAGGGGTGTGTCTTCACCTGTTCCAGGAAGGCGCCGCGATGCCGTTGTTCTCTAACCTAACGCCGAACATGCGAGAACAATAAAAACGGTACTTTCGGTTTCCTGTATGCGATTTTTTAAGTGATTGGTCGCCGGTCAGCCGCCAGTTATTAATCTTATTCGGAGATGTTACACCAGAGTTGGTGTCCATTATCAAACCAGTATTATAGAGGATGATCTCATCTCCCAATGAAAGTTGTTTATTATAATATGTACGGTTCCCAACAAAGGTGCACCTATGCCAATTGAAAATTGTGTAATAGTTAAGTACTTTCTGCAACTTCTTTAATAAGACCTAGTCTTCGGATTCTTTGAAGATTAGTCATACCGCCCGTATTATGTAAGATAACACTATCTAAACCGTGTGAAATTGGAGAAAGAAATGCTTCTGGACGATTGTTTTTATCGCTTTCGTGGAAATGGGAGCGTACATTTAAGACCTGCTCACATTACTCAACATCTCAACAAATACGGTGCAATTTGTGATTAGATAGCCTTTGAAACTTACTCATTTGTTTGCTTTTTAAATTTGTTGATTAGTGCACACAGTCTGAAAACGGTTCTTTTATCGAGTTCCTAAGAACAGAGGTGAATGATCGTTTTTATCAGTAAATGGGACGCTGTGCTTGCAAATCTGGCGTTGATGAAAGGACTTATTGTGTGCAGTTTTACCCAACTTGAATTCCACCCAAATCCTATAAGACTTTGACCCACGACCGTCCAACCTTTACATTACTTCATACATCAATTGAGTTATTAATTGAAGCATTCCAGTTGAACTTAACAACGTAAGCGATGATTTAATCAACCAAACTGTCACCCGTTCACATTCTTGGATGATTATTGCCATAAATGGATCAGCTTAGCTTGTATTATTCATGCAAATAACTGTTCCTGTTATCAGTTCTAGGACCAGAAGTGCAGTGGTTGCAACTGGTACATTTTTCAGTTATCAGTTGGGATAAAGCGTTGCTGTCATGTAAATATTATAAAATTCTAGTTTGGTATACTTTTCCAAGTTGAGACTCGTTATTATGGCCCTGCAATAACGATTTCCGCAAAAATTATCAGTGGTTTCAGAGTTGTAAAGAACCCTGCCATAAATTATTTCCTAGGTAGTCAGAGAGATCTCAAACCAGGAACGGCTGGCATTTATTAATTTTTTTTTTAATTTCTTTTTAAAATTTAGCAAATAAAATAAATCCTAACACTACTTAGTAAAATTGATACATATATAAAAACAATTAAAGAAAATTTTGAGGGTTTAGTGTCACGGATAACTTTGGCACCAAATGCAAGTTTTGTGTCCGGTGCGATTCTGGTCGAACCCTAGTGATAAGCTGCAACCGCACTTTATGGTCTGCATTGTGAAGAAATTTAACTTTTACACAAAGAAGCACCCTCATAAAAACGAGTCTCAAATTGGAAAAGTATACTGTTAAATTTATACTCGTCTTCAGAAAGTTCAACAGTGATGCATATGAAAGAACGAGTCGGCATTTAAATTGTAACTAAAAAGCAAAGCATTTGTTTGATTTTTTGTCACATAAACATAAACAACAAAAAATATTCGTTCAATCAAAGACATGACTCGAAATTTCAAGGGTGATCGAGAATGTATCGTTTTTTGAGAATTATTATTATTATTAAAGCAAATTCCACGTTTTATTTTTTCATTGAATTTGTTCTTTTTTTGTCTTATTTTAACATTTTTGCTTTGCAGATGAAAATCTAAGCTTTTACTGATGATTCCATTGATTTTAGAAGTTGAATTTTATCGTTTTGAGATATAGGAATTCTCGTTTTATTTCAGTCAATCTCAAGAGTATTTTGCGTCAATTGAGTCATCAAATTAGGCTTTGATTACGCTTCTGTAATCCAGTGATTAAAAATTGATCTCATTTAAATCGATTCAAATATTAGGCGATTCATAAATTTCCATTCAGAATAGGCAACAGACAGACGTAGGTGTTGCTTACTTCGTACGTTCCACTCTGAAACCTAACCTACGACACACAGAAGCGATTTTTATAGCCACAACTATTGTTTATTCGAGATTAAAATAGTTACAATAAACGGATCAAGTGGGATTTAACACTCGAACTTCATAACTCCTTATATGGACCGAAAAGTTTCCAATATAAATTTACTAAAATTATCGATTCATGTTTAAAAAATACAATGATGTCATCTGTGTCTTGCAATTTGTTGCATAAATAGTTGTCACCTTGAATGTTGTTGATTTTACAGTTCCGCATTTAATGGTCGAAACATTTTGTAACTTTGAAAAGGTGAAGAACCAGTGATGTAAACAATTAAATCATTTTTATCTCAGGAATTTTGCAAATATCTCAAATGTAACGAATTGAGCTGTTATTAATGCGGCAAAGATTTTTTTCTGTAAGCCTTTGCGTGCTATTAGTAAAAACTGCGTCAAATGTTGAGCTCTTAAATGAAAAGTCGTTTCTTAATGTGCACGTCTTTGATTAGTCAAAATTAAATTGCACGGAAGCGACTTGCCATGTTTTCTATTAAAATTTATTACTTCTGCGTTTTATTACCAAGATCGGAAACAGAAATCGCAGCTTTCCCTCAATTCATGGCCGATTTTAGATCGATTTAATTGATAAACAATATTTAGCATCTTAGGAAAATGTTGTAAATAGTGAATCTCTGGAGAACAGCAGTTTCTCCGAAAAATATGTGTTATATCAAGCTCGTAATATATGCCCTTATTGACAATTTTCTTATCAGCTACATCCCATGAAGTAAAAAATAATGGCCTAATATTTACATTCAGTTTTTTGAAGTGTTTACATGAGCGCTGATGTTCGTAACAAAACCAGATGGGCATAGCTGTTTTGGCAATTTTGTTTGCCACTTTTTTGTGCTACCGTGGTCAGGTTTGGAAAGATTAAGTTAATTGTTTTAGACTGTGGTGGAATTTGCCTGTGGTTCTCATAATTTAGTGGGTTCAAAGGAATGTCCTAGGCGGAATCGTTTTTTTTTTTCATATCTAGTGATTGTTCGCCGTTTATCTTACCGTGATGACATTTAAGAACAGTGACATTATTACAACATATCCGTGCTTTTGTACATAACAAATATGGAAGCTCTGTTTCAGTACACATCATATTGATCATTTCCAGGCGCTATTTCCATCCTGTTTGTTACGTCTAAATGCGAGCTTTACACGCAAAGACCAAGCTTTCAACTAAGCATGTCTTGTTACTGGTAAATGAAGCGTAGGAGAGTGGTGTGACTGTAATTTGTAAAATCCATAAGATCACGACTGTCAGCGATAGGTTTATCTTTTTACCATCCGTGACGATGTGACAATCCAAAGAACTGTGATTCAAACCTATTTTTATTTTCAGTGATTCAAAGTAACGTGACAGTATTTTTGTAGTCATGTGTAAGAGTTGTTGCTTATTGTAAAATTAGTTGGTAAGGAGAGAAAGTGTTTTTTATTGAGAATGTGGGGTTAACGAACGGTCAGCGTCCGTCTTAAAAAACTGTTTGTATTGTTTAATTTTATTTCCGATATTAAAAATAAAGAACATGTTTAGCTTTATTTTTAGATTAGTTGAACTAGTACTCGTTCAAAAATAGAAATGACGGCAACATGCAGTAAAGGATGAATATGCGAAAAAGTTCCTTTTATTTTCTCAGATAAATTGCTGATATTTATTTTACGACCTGCCATATATCTTGAGGTAGTTATTTGCGGCCAAAGTCGGCTCAATATTCTCCGAGTATGTTAATACCACAGCACCATCTTTTTGCGTTATCGTGTGTTAATTTCCCTTTCTGACTACATCGTTGTATTCTAAGATGACCCGTAGACAACAAGTTGAGTTGACCTCGACGTTGTGTTATCGGTGATAAGATAATGTCCATTAATTGGAAAATAAAAATATAGATAGCGATTATGTCATGGGTTCATCCGTCGACGTCATTCAATCCTCGATTAATTATTCATAACTGTTTTCATTTCACTTCGCATGCATTACATGCCCACTAACATTTCTTTGTAGATTTTTAATTTGCTAGACGAGACTTTACCTTACTACTGCAACACAGTAATAATTGTGGTCTAATTGGTGATCATTAGATTTATGTTACTGTCTCCTGATTGCGGTTTTTGTAACTTCCTTTGCAAACACCTGACCAAAGAAAACACGGAAAACTGTAGCTTTCCCTCATCGATCAATTACTAATGACTGCACTGATTATTACAATTTCAAGTGGAGATTACATTCACCTGTAATTATTTCTTGATTCTTGATTTCATATGATCTGTAATTGTAATCTATGTTGGTCGATGATCGACTTTACGACAACGAAATTAAGAATTATGTGTCATAAACTGTTGATGTTTAAACTAAAATTGATAGTGAGGGCAAATATTTATCTTTTTCATTGTAATGAAATTATAGACTGGGAGAATTTGTTTTATAAAAGCAAATATGTATTTATCAAGAGAATAAATACGTTACTTACGCCAAAGTAAGTGGAATTGTCGGGTCATCGTTACGAATGAAAGTTACACTTTTTTGTGTACTGTAATTTGTTTAACGTGTTTATTTTAGATCGTGAGAACATTTTATGCATCGGTTCTGTTGTCATTATCACCATAAAGGTCGGTTACACATGAGTTTTTATCTTGTCGAGAAAAGCATACATGGCCCAAAAATGGTTCTTCCAGTTAGAGCCAAAGTTAGTACTTTTGTCTTGTAAAAGAAATCCAAATTATCAGTTTAAATAAGTGTAAATGGTAATTTTTTTGCAGTATAATTTGTAACTATGTTGTAATACAACGTATTTTACTTTCCGCGAAGAACCAACGACCGTAGTTACGTCGATAGCACACAGGTTTCATGGTACTTTAACCGTGTCTAATTCTAAAAAGGTAACAACTCCAAGAGGTCAATGTAATGATCTATCTTTCAATTTTTATGACGGGAAAACCTTTCTTTGTTCTTTACTCAATCTCAGCTTAAAGTCATTACACTAATGCAATTAGAAAACTTCACGAATGTAATTGAATCCAGGGTTCACCTAGTAAAATTTCATAGTCGAATCGTGACTAGAAGAAATAATTTAGAAGATAACCTCAATAAATTCCTCGTTGATCATGATTCAGCATCGTTTATTTACGGATAGTTCCAACGGTCATGGTATAGTAAATTCCGACGAAGAGGGAGAGCACCTGTTCAATTAAACAATTGAACTCTGGAGTGCTGCTCTAACACGTTTTCCGTTGTTTGATGAGTCCAGTGACGTCATCTATTTAAATTGTACATTATTCTATCAGGTCGGTCGAGGGAGTTTATGGTGGGAGGTTTAATTTTGGACCGAAATTATAGATGTAACCTTGTAACGTTGGCCTGCAGCCAGATTCTCTCTTCGCCCTGTGTATATAAAATAACATCGACATCTACGCTTCCAGTTGCAAGAGACGTCTTCTTCTGTTATTTCCTTTTGGAATTCTTCTCTAAACTAAGAAATGGGGCAAGACCTTTTCAGAGTCTTTGATGTAGGTGTTCAAAATTAATGGCTCGGCGCTAGACGATGCATTATGAACTGACAACGAGCTCAACGTTTCTAATTATCTGCTAACGTAAATATTATCAGCGACACGTCAGAAGGAAGCTATTTTAATAGAAAGTTAGTTCCGTTGGTGACTGAATTCGCGTGCGGAAGTTCGAATTTTTGGCAATTGAGGGCCTGCGTCTACAGACAACCCTCCTATTATCCTCACGCGATCTAGAACATTGAACTTTCACCAGGGTTGCAGTCGACGGAAACACTTTTTCCATAAATAACCACTAAAATAAAAGGGCTGCGACACCGGAAAAAGTCGTATGTGCACATCACATGTGTCTGTCTGTCGGAGGGTTCCTCGGCACACCCAACCAACCGCAGAATAAATATTTGGGATTTCATTTGGACTTTGTGGTGCGCAGCATTGCAAGAATATTATGTTGCAAGGATGATTTATTACAAAGTAGATGCTTTTAACCTAAATACATGTTTTAATAATGTTTAATTATAAACCAGGTAATAACGATGCACGAGTTAAATGCACTTGACTCAGTCTAGGAAAAAATGAAATGAGGACGCTGTCGCGTCGGTAAATTGATAGGTTTTCTGAAAGCTACTGCACACCATAAAATTGCACCTAGTTTATAACTGAAGCATACATTTCCGGCACTGTAATCTGAATTAACAGGATTTTTCATGAGGGGGGTTGATGGACGCTCCGGTGCGTAAATTACATTGACAGAAACCTTACAATAATTGAGGTCGTAGGATTTCTATTTTATTCCACCACTGGTATTAATAAATGAACTGGTCCGATCAATAAATTACCTAAGAAAAGTGAAAATTTGATAAAACGTTTGAGAAATGGAATGTAATAAAAGCGGTTGTTACGCTCCACTGAGCATTGAAAAAAGATTTTTGATAAGTGGCCCGTCAAATTTCTAGATTAACAAGAAGTGCTGAAAAGTGTAATTGAATGGGCGTTCAGGAACTGCACCGTCCTACGCTTTTTTTTAATAACTGTTGGTTGTAGGTCAGTGATCAATAAATGCTTAAAAAACGGCTAGTCGCAAAATTTATGATTAAATTGGGTCCTGAAACAAAATAACTGAACTTGCGTCTGCGGAATGTTGTTATTAATTTAACATTGAAGCAATTAATAGTCTAGAGTTTAGAGCCTTGAGATAATTTCAAGTTGATGGTCATTCCTGATCTATATCACTGACAATATTATGAATATCTTCTTGAGACTAGACATCTAACATCTCCATGCGTCATACAAGGAAGGAAAAGATCTTGCGTTATGATAAATAATATCCAGACGTGTTCGTGCAGTTCATGACGATTTATAAACCTCATAAAATATCCATTACCTTACGCATTAATTTGTTCCAGCTGCAGGGGATGTTACGACCACTAGTTTGTGTGCCAAGTTAGATTTGATTTGGAATACTAGCGTTTAAACAGTTTTACGATTATCGGTGTCTAAAAGCAATATTATTCTTCAAGGATTGTAAATACACGGTGTTACATCAATTGGGGTCATTTTGCGAGCTACCAATTTATCGTGTTACGTCAAACTTTATTGCTAACTTCTGGGTTATAAATCTAAAGTTATAGAGGCTCTTGTGTGCACACAATGCATTCAATTATAAAGTTATTATGTTGTTATACGGTCATCCACGTATTTAACCGCAGGAAAAATAACTAGACAATTTGTAGACGAGTTCTAGAAGGAATTTTCTCAGCGATCGAATTTTGTAAGTTGGTCCAGGACAAGGGGAAGAAAAACTCGATTTTCGATTTCTCTTCATTTCTTATTCGTGTTATGTCTGCTATAAAAACATTTCCTAAATACAGTGCAACCTTAATATACCGAACCTCAATATAACGACTTCCTCGATTTAACAAATTTTTCGATATCCCCTTGAATTGTCCATAAGATCTCTTTAAAACGTTCCCACCAATAATATGGTAGTTACCCATAGTATGTGATTCAGTCGCGACAATCGAAGCCGTGTGATGTACAGTAATGTAAAAACACTGTTTACTGTTTAGTTTACCACTTGTCCCTGTTGTTAAATACATATTCTAAAAATAATGTGTTTTATCATTTATAAGTAGAAGTTGTTCCCTATTACAAGATGAGTACGTAATGTAACGTGAATGAAACTATTTTTTTACCTCTTTATAACAAATTTTAGACCAACCTTACCTCAATATAACAAACCTCAAATTAACGAATTACTTGATATAACGAATATTTACTTGTCCCCTTGCGATTTGTTATATCGAGGTTGCACTGTAACTTTTTATGCCACAAACTTTTTCAGGATTACGGTTTCTGCAATTTACCACAATTTTGTTTACTTAAGATTACTTTGTTGATTTGTGTTATCGCTTGCGGTGATTTGATTATATTTTTGTTAGATAAGTAGCAAGGAAACCCAATGAACAGGCAAAATATTTTCTCCACATGATAAAATGTTTCCATAGTCTAATATAGAAGTTTTTTTGAATCACTGATTCTTGCTTTGATGCGTACCATCGGTGCTTTCATTACCATAAAATTTTCGTTCTATCCCGTTTGTGTTGTCATAATAACGTTTTACGACAACATAAAAAAAGCCATCAAGGTCTGATTAGTTGTGGGCTGATTAAAATTGACATCTGCTACCACTAGCTTTTATAAAATTCTATAGCTAGGTCGTGGTCGAAGAATTCAGCTAATTATTACCTCGAACTTCCGTTGCCAAAAGTTGGTAAAGCGCGATCATCAAACTATAATAGCATTTTAATGGGTCGTACAGGTTGGGGTATGACAATTCTGGGGTTATTGATCCTGTCCCATGTCTGAGCAAAAATTGCAAAAAGACCATGAATCAGGATCCCGCTCGTTTTTCGTTCGCCCACGTCTGACTCAATATTTGTGGTGAGATTTTTAATTAACGCATTTTACGGTCGCATTCAACAAGGATAGGGCGTCGCGACGTTCCAGGTCGTTGACATTTTGCTTATGTGGGCTCCGCCAATCATGAACTATTCTTGTTTGTTTTTACGACGTTGAATAGAATAGATATCGATCGGGGCTTTGTCTTTTTGGTACTACATCAAGCTCAGGAGGTGGTTATTAATAGGATGTGCTCCGTCAAGTTGAAGACTTATGGATTGCACTGGCATAAGTGCAGATGTAATGTTGTG
The DNA here is from genome assembly GCA_029298725.1 of Gnatocerus cornutus. Lineage (NCBI taxonomy): Eukaryota > Metazoa > Arthropoda > Insecta > Coleoptera > Tenebrionidae > Gnatocerus > Gnatocerus cornutus. Next base: position 7,296,872 of record CM055514.1, read on the forward strand.
CTGTTGCGAAGCACGTTTTTTAGATAAACAAATTTTTTCACTTTGTAGCAGTACGTTGCTTTGCTTATCTTCGCGTATGTAACGCATTACTATTTTAAGTAACGCTAAGTATTTTAGCAACATCTGCTCTGATTTTACTATTCTTAGAAACAGGTAGCTATTTATACACCAAGACATAACAAATCAAATCCAAAATTCGTCAAAAGGGCTTTACTGAAGTTCTTCTCGTTTATCGCTAAAGCTTCAGTTTCGTTCCACCAGTTTTTTGAAGAACCTTTAGGAGTGGATTTTCGGCGTGCACAGAATAACAATTCTTGTTTCTGAACCTGGTGGAACTATTCTGTTGCCACAACCTGAAGATTTATTACGTCGGCGATGATGACCTTAGGGTAGACTTTGCCATGTTAACACCTACTTGAACATTGCTCCAAGTCTATTTCTGATCGTAATTGGCATTACACGATCACTTACTTCGGGGGTTTTATCTTGTCCACCGAACGTCGATTTATTGGTGCCAGTTTTGCCTATCTATATTTAGTCGTACCGACAAAATAAAACATGCCATACAAGAGTCACACCCTGTGACATTAATTAGCATAAAATTAAGATCGTTCCTCATGATATCTTCTTCGATAAAACCTGTTGGATGGTACAGGAAGTCATCGTTTTAATTGCCCGCACGGTGGTAATTAAATTTTCCATTTCTAAGCCGATCGATGTAGAATTTTGTTTTTCCGGAATTTCCGGTGGTGACGTGTTCAGTTGCAACCTATTTGTGCAGACCGTCCAGTTTCCAGGGTAACAGGACGGCGGCATTCGATCGATCCGCCACCTCCGAAACATCTGTGTGCCAAAGCCGACGCGTCGCAGCGAGATTCTTGACCTTCTTTCACTTTCGCCATTTGTGGTGCTTCGTTTTATTCGCAATACGTGGGAGCATTACTGCACATTATTAAATCAACAAAGCATGAAGACATTGTTTTATTTCATGTGGTAAGCGAATTACCCGCGACCTTCTGGGCTGCGCGTTGTGGTGTGACCTATTTTCGGTGCTGTGGGTGTCCTAAATACGGGAAAGTGGAGGAGAGACAGGGTTTGGATGGCACGGGGATATTGCAGAATGTTTAATTTCTCGCTTTCTTTCTGTTATGAGTGAGAATTCTTTGTCTGTGTTAAAATGTATTGATTTTTTGCCACCGTTATCCGTGCATTGTTTTTATGAAATTATGAGAATCATTTTAATTAATTTTTTTTTCGTTTAGTGATGCTTGAATAATGTGTTGAATTGCTTTCCGTGTCATTTTTAATTATGCTGGGAGAATTTGTTTTTAGAATGGTACTCTTAATACAATTGTTTTTGGGAAATTGTGGGACTAAAAAGGTAGACAAAAAAATGACATTTTTGCGTTCTGATTCAAGGGGAGTTCAAATCAAAGAAGCTTCAAAGAGCAAGCTGAACAATACGCTCCCATTCAGAAGATGCAGTTGCTTTGTCCATTGAAGTCTGCACAAAACCCTGTTAAAAATTCAAGTGTAGCTAGAAAAGACAAGTTACTTATTTTCTTCAGTTCTTTGCCAAGTGCCGTATAATTACTATGTTACTAAAGCCCACGCCTGTATACATCCACATTCATAAAACCGCAGTGATGGTACTCTCACACAAGTCGTTTGTGGGTAATAGATCCTTTCCCGCTTCATTGTTAATTACAAACACAAACCAGTATACAGCGAGTCGATTTGAAAAATATGTTCCTCGAGGTTAATGATTGCGTGCTCCTCTTGACTGGTCGCAGTTTCCAAGCGGTGTTAAAGCCACCACGCCTTTCGAAATGTCTGTCATCAATTTTACACATACGAATCCGAGAAGTTGTCATTTATTATCATGTCATGGACATTTTTACTGTACCTCATTAAGAAACAATTCCTCGTCTCTTTAAATCATACATATTTTTATGGTCACACTCGTAATCCTAAAACAGCTATTAATGTAGTGGTCGTTAATATTTCAAGATTCTACAAGGCATCCTCCGTTTATCGTGAAGATTTTACGGGTCATGTGGTAAATGACTGCTGAAGATACTTACAAACTATGCGATTCTTGAGACATAAAAGTGAGGAAATTGATTCCGTGTACTTATTTATAGATTGTTTATTTTAAAAGAATCCTTGTTAATCCTAATAAATGAGTCATTTTTCACATATTTGCAAATTTGGGACAACCGTGGGTGCACCAATCATGCGCTTATGCCATTGGTGTGAATTTATTAACGCTCTTCTTTTGTTGCAGATTTAGGATGACGGATAGCAGCGAGGCGGAAATTCCGCCCCAGACCAACGGTCTTTCAGACAGCATGGACGACGAAGAACGTGCTCGAATCCGACCGGTCGAGATCGACGCCGATGTGAAAGAAATGGAACGTCGTAAACGAGTGGAATCGATAATGAACAGCAAAATGTTTCGTGAAGAACTCGAAAGGATTATCGAAACGCAACTGAAAGACGGTTCGGGGACTAGTGGTTTGATGCAACAGATATCCGACATGATGGGCGTGAACAAACAAGCAGGCAACGTTTTCAAGAACTCCAACTGTGTCGTGCCCATCAACGACATTCGTGGCATCGAAGCAATGAGTTATGGCAAAGGGGAGAAGATCCTGAGGTGTAAATTAGCGGCGGTTTTTCGTTTGATTGATTTGTATGGTTGGACGCAAGGATGTAACACGCTTGTCACGGCTCGATTGAACCAAGACGAAGAACATTTCTTGGTTAATCCGTATGGCATGATGTTCCACGAAATTACAGCCTCCAGTTTGATCAAAGTGGCCATGCAAGGCAACGTGATCGAACAAGGCACGACGAACTTTTCCGTGAATATATCGGCCTTTTCTTTACATGCAGCCGTTCACGCTGCTCGACCGGACATCAAGTGCATCATCAACGTCCATACTCCTTCCGTTGTGGCCATCTCGGCCCTCAAGCACGGCATCTTGCCTCTCAGCCAAGAATCGGTAGTAATAGGTGACGTCAGCACGCACACTTATCTTGGCGGTCTCCTAGACCCCGAAGAGAAAGACAAGTTGGCCAGGAATTTGGGACCAAACAACAAAGTTCTGTTGTTGTCCAATCAGGGTGCTCTCTGTTGCGGAGAAACAATAGAAGAGGCGTTTTTCAACGCACGAAATACCGTCCTAGCTTGCGAGTCCCAGCTCAAACTCATTCCCGTTGGACTCGATAACTTGGTTCTGTTAAATGACGAGATAAGGAAAAAATTATACGATGCCGCACACAAAGCTCCAGAAAGCTCTCCCAGACCGGATCAACCCTCAATTTTGGAAGGAAAAGTTGAAAGGAAATGGCGAGTTGGCGGTGTGGAATTTGAGGCGTTGATGCGAATGTTAGATAATGCAGGATTCAGAACCGGATATATCTATCGACACCCTCTCATCAAGGGTGAGGTACCAAGGCCGAAAAACGACGTCGAATTACCCCCAGCAGTTTCTTCCTTGGGATATTTGTTGGAAGAGGAGGAGCTATACAGACAAGGGTAAGAACCACATAAAAATGCTGTTACTTCTGTGAAATTGTAAAAACAATGAATGTTTGAAACTAGGCCGGCGGCTTAACGGCGAAAAAGAGATAAACTAGATCTTGATGGTGCAAGTCATGACCGATTTTATTTATGGTGTCTCATCCGGAGCGCGACTTTTTATGGTCTGTTTAACTGGTTTGGAAATTGAATTAACTGTTGCAGATTTGTAATGACATTGAATGAGCCAAACCCTGCATAAAAACTATTTCACGGTAAATGGGTAATTATTGCGAAATTCTTCACAGTTGATAACACTCAGAACTCTGGTTTTATTTTTTTCCGTGGCGGAAATTGTAGATCTTGGTAAAGGGACATATTAAAGTTTTTTGAATTTATTACAATAAAGTTAAAACGCATAATAAAATAGGTGGAAAACGGCTTCTTCTTATGTAAGTAACATAAACAACAAAAAATTCAACCTATAAAATAAAAAACAGTAATCATAATAAATACATAAGGCGTCATTTTAATAAAAAAGACCCGTAAAATACATTTATTTTGGGACCATTGACACTGTCGAATTTAACACGATCTTTAAAACGATTTTGATACCAAAAAAAATAATTTTAAACTGAGAAAAAAAATGTTTTTTTTTAAAAAATCAATATGCTAATAATAATAATAACAAAATGAAAACAATAATTACAAACTCGCTCCAAGCATATTTTTTCAGTTTTAATTTAGGATTTAGACAAAATAATTGAACGATTTGTTACTATTTCATGATTACAGTCTTAGCATATTCAACAGTAATTTATTTAGTCTTTTTATGAATCCACGCCATCATCCATTTCAGGCCTCTTCTTTAGCGTGCGCGCCAACAATGAACGTCTTAGTTATTATCCTATTTCGACCTTGATAATACGAACCTACTCAAGAATTAGCACGGATGTACCTTCCGAACATTTGTAATTATCACGCTTTAGCGAATTCTCCGAAGCGAGGACCGATCCCTTCTCGCTAATAACTTTAAACACGAAAACTTTAAACGAGATTTCTATAAAACTCTTTAGGAAACAAAGTTAGGTTGTTATCGAAGCGTTCAAGTATTTAATTATTTTGGCCTTTACTGAACAAAGGAACGCACGATTTTGCTTGCAAAGAATATTTACTTCTATTGTTGTTGACAATTTTTCAATTGTGGTTCTTATGTAATCTTCTTTGCAGACTATGGAAGAAATTAGAAGGAGGGAGGAAAGGACACGATCGCAGCCGCTGGTTGAATTCGCCGAACGTCTACCAAAAGGTCGAAATTTTAGAGACAGGAACTCCCGATCCCAAAAAGATCACAAAGGTAGAATATATTAAATTTGAAGATAAGTAATTTTATATAGAGAGATTATTCCTTTATTCCTACAGTAAGTAGCTTCATTCCAAGTAGGCTTTAAAGTGCTAAACCATTGGAGAGTATATGATATTTTATCGATTATATAGTGCAATTTATGTTTATGATATTATGTAGACTGCAGATCTTGATGTGCCATTTCATGTTTTGCTACGCAAAATATTTTTTTGAATTAATTTTATTAGGTTGAATCTCTAACTTTTGCGAACGTTGTCTTGTCGTAAATGTCGCCAGTGATCTGATGCCATATTAAGAGTGCGTATTACACTTGTAATCTTGTAATTTTATCTTCGCTAGTTGAACATGATTTTATGCTTAGCTTATAACGCTAATCTCTAATAAACAAGATGGAAATAACAAATTTTGTCTTTATTAATCCTTTCCTAATACGGCGTTCATTTGCAAACACTAAAAATAATCTCCTTACTAATAGTTTGTGTGGCAAAACCAGTACATTAGAATGTCTGATCTGGCACACATCAACAGGTTTTTGCTCTTCTTTACTTGCTATTATTTTTACCGCATCGCTAATGTGCTGGTTTTGTCTTTCAGTGGGTCGCGGAAGGATCACCAACCCATTCCAGCACACCTGTAAGAATTGATGCAGCGTTGCAGTTCGTGCCCAAAGGTACCAACCCCAAAGAATTCAAACAGAAACAACAACAGGTAATGAGATAATCACAAGAACCGCTCCAAGCTCAACTTTTCTTTTTCTAGATTAAAGATTACAGAAGAGCCGATAAAATATCCGCAGGTCCTCAATCCCATATCTTGGAAGGCGTAACATGGGAAGAAGCGCGAAAAATGCAAGATGCTACCGTCACCCAAACTGGTGATCAAGTAGTATTGATGGGTGCCGCTTCCAAAGGAATTATCCAACGTGGCCATCAACATAATGCGATGGTGTATAAATCACCGTATGCCAAAAATCCATTTGATTCGGTTACGGACGAGGAGTTGGACGAGTACAAGAAAGTGGTGGAGAAGAAGACCAAAGGAGAATGTAAGTTTTAACCGCAATCTACATTTCATTTGAAATTGGGCGAAGACAATGTCTCACCTTGAATTATGCAAGTTGAACCAACTATAACTCACAGAATGGATGATTTGCATATTCATAACTTGTTATCTGTCGTTGACTTAATACGTGCTCACTAGCGTCATAGGACAGACTGCAAGTGCTGCAATGTAAATATATTAATAATAGTCGGCGGATGACTGATGACATCACATCCAACAAGTTGTTAATAACAATCCGCGCTTCGGACAACTGAACAAACTGCAAGTTGAAGTTCATATATTCATGAGCTAGAAAATCAATGTCAAAATCCATTAATTTTATCCTTCAACAATTTATTGCAATTTTATGCGTCTGCTAAAGTATGTACTAATGAGTTACCACTAAAAGTAAACGCTTGGAATTTTGGTAGACGTTTTACATTACCACCGGGTATGGAAAAATTGCGCATAATCTATTCTAGGCACAGTAAACCAACTCCAGCGTTTATTGCCCTGCTAATTAGTGTTTGAATCAATAGACACTGTGTAAGTCATGTTTAAAAATGAAGGAGTGCTTTACATACAAATGGAAAAATCAATAAATGGGTCAAACGTTATTGTTCAGTTAAAACTATTTCTTTGTGTTCTGTAACATTTTAAATGATGTTCAAGACACGGATCGCTCGCATTAACCAACCCGATTATGGAAATTTTACCAGAGCGGAAGTTACAGAATTTCAATAATAGTTTGATATCTTATCATGATACACCAAAGCAATTAGTTTTATTTATAGATTGTTTTCGCTTATTTTTTATAAGTGCGTTGCTAATCGCTTGCGATAAATAATATTAATTTATGTCTGCAATGTTAAGTTCTGATACTATTTCAAGTGTTAACAAGCGTCTGAAAGTATGTAAAAAAGTTGCCGAAATGTAAATAAAATTCACATGATTTTTTATCGTTGTTTGGATAACTTCTTAATTACTAATTAAATAAGAAATCTTCATAGTCGTCGCAAAATAAAGACTGTTTCTTTGTAAAAAATTTACAATTTACTTCGACCCCACTCTTTGTTTTGCCACCGACGTAACCGCAATAGATATCCCAACTTTAAAAATATCTTAAGGAAGTACTCAAATTGTTTGCTTGCATACTTTCCAACAACTGTTCCAACTGGGAACGATGTTTTGATATATTGAAAACGTCTTTATCTCGAATACAAATACGTTTTTATTTCTGTTTTGAAAATTAATTAGTCGCTTGAGTTAAATTCAACAAATAAGTGGTAGATGTTACGTTTATGAGATTTTTTAGTTTTTGAGAATATTTTTATCGATTTGTGCTTTTTCTAGACGATACGGACTACAGCGAATCGGAAGGTTTGTCCTCCGCCCAAATTAACAAGAGAATTAGCGACATCAGGTCACCAACTTCAGTGACAAGTGAAACGGAAGAAGAAAGCAGAGATGGTCAGTACGTCGATAATCATCACTGTCTTTATTAATTTCTTTGTTTCTAGAACCCCAAGTACTTCGGATACAAACCAAACAAGCTCCTAAACCTAGCCAACCCGAAGTTGTTCTGAGTGATGGTGAGTTATAAATTCTAACATTTAAAACGATAGCCGTAAGTAGAGTAGTCGTATACTGTGTGCTTCATTTATTTCTTTTTACAAGTGTATATAAAACGAAAGTGATGGGCGGAGGGTAAGTGTTCATCACTGGACAGATTCATTCTCATTCTAGAGAACAGAACTTGTTAGAGATAGACACTGACCGTTTTTTTGTTAGTTGTCATCCTCCATTGGTGTCTTTGAAATCTCTAAACTTTGTAGATTTAGATTTGATAGATTGAACACTTTGCCTTTGTAGTTGTGAACGACTTGCATGAAAGGTAGCAAATTAGTCTGCTTGTTCCTACTTTATTTTGCATGTGTTTTATTTACAATGTATTTTGCATGAATTAGTGGAAACATCACCCATTGAGCAGTTCCTACGAGCTGAGCGGGTATCCGTGAACAGCTACAAGAGTAAGTCGTCTTCGCCACGCTTGAGGGGCTTCGGGTTCTCGCTTCTCTTGCTGTGACTAACACCTCTTTTGCTTTTTTAACCTTACAGAATTCGTTTTGAGTTATTTTTTATTACCGTCATTGGTCGCTGATCACTCTGTTCCTTTCTTCCAGGTGTAAGAACGGGAATAGTTCAAAGAAACGAACGCTTAAAAGCAAGCCTGCCTTATTACCGCACCAACAATTACGCTGGGCTGCCGAAGGGCTCATATTGCGTTCCTAATCCTACACATTTCCATGTAGTCCGACAAACCTGCATTGCACAACCTATGCGTCCCGTTCTTGTAAAAGTTGGTCCTCAGACTCGGGCCACTCACTATGTTTTCAACAGGTTTAATGTCAGTTGTAATAAGGACAATCAAACTGTTACGATTAATATTGGGAATTATCGATCTGTCTCCCTTGCGATGTCGCTGCAGACTGTCACGGATTTCATAAAACCGTTCTCTGATGCTTTAAACATACTTAAGAGACCTGACTTAAGTGATACAGAGGCTCAAACTACGTATCTCGTCCATGAGAAGAAACCCGAAACGTCTGATTACACTCCTTTGATTGAAAATTTGAACTATGATAAAGAAACTTTTGTTCAAGTAGCAGACGATTCTAACTTTGAAAAGCAAATTTTGATGAAGTTACAAGAGAATTTGATCGCTGATTTGACGAACAGCTCAGGGTCTAACAAAGAGAATGAAATTGAAGAAATGGTCGAGTTTACTGAGAACGACCATGTCGTAACAAATGAGAGCTTGGCAGAAATATCTGACGATGCAGATGAAGAGCACATTATAATAAACGACAGTTTGGTTGAAATTTCTGAACCGACAAGCGACTACAACGACTACAGCGACGACGGTGATTCAGCCGAGAAAGATGTAATAACAAACCAGAACGAGAATGAGAGTAGAAACACTCGCTCAAGCTCATCGCCAAGTATCGACGAAGGTATTTGCGACCTAACAAAATCCTTGTCTTGCGCTCAAATTGCACCAGAACCCGACGAAAACGCTATCAAACTTGGGAACATCGTCTTTGAATACATGTCAGAACAAGGTTTTGAAGTTTCTGATCTAGTCATATTTCCGGAACTTCCAAGAGATACGAACACTCACAAACTAATGACGAAACTACGCTCAGTGTATGAAGAACTGTACGGGAATAAACAAACGAATGAAGAGCGGAGTTATCTCCGTCTCGCATTGTGCGCCTACGTTTTAAGTTTGATAGAGAAAGATGATAGAATGATCTCGTCATCCGACTCCATCGAGTTTCCAATGGTGTCGGATAAGCTGTTTAGTGTCTCCGAAACACTTTCTGCGATTATGGATCACTTCTTTGAGTTAATTTTGTCTCAGGAGGAAAGGAGCGAAATTTTTGAGGATTTTGTGGGGCCAATGGATGTCAAAAATGGAGACGTTCTGCATTCCACACCAGAACCAACTTGCTCACAACCGGATGACAACTATGAGCTTGACGAGGAAGTGACTAGTTTTAAACAGGACCAGGTGCAGAAACCTGGACACGAATCGTACTGGTTCTCTATCGGTTCACCGAAAGGAGTTAAAAAACCTTCTCCTGCGAAGATTGTTATAAATGTTGACGATATCCCCTTGCCACCTCCTAAAGATTTGCGTCAAGGATGTGGAACTAGCAGTAGATCTCTGTCGCCCATTCTTGAAGAAGCTAATCGCAATCTTTTCACGGATTTCTTAGTTACTAACGACGATACCGAAGATGTTTTCGCCGGCGGCGATTCTAAGAAGATTGATTCCGTTCTGTCTAAGAACAATTCAGGTTCTTATGTCGCCTTCGACAAGCCTGAAAGCAACGTAATTGTTTCCACCGGGATTACATTCAACCGTGCAATTACAACGGTTACTTCTGCCTATGTTAAGTCCGACAGCGTTGTCTTCCAAAAAGCAAATTCTAGTCATGAAAATGAGAGTTTTTACAGTGTGGCTAGTCAAAGTGACGACGAGGGAGATTGGATGGGTTTTGAAAACGCTAAATTTTGACATTGTTTATGTTTGAGGTTTTGCTTTATGCATATTTTGTAACTGTTACTATAATAAATCATTTACTTTCGTTCTCTTATTTGAAAGCAGTTAAATAATATCAGTTTGACCTGGTACGTCCAAATATTTATTTCTGTCTGCAAACAAGAAAACGGAAGGTTTAAAACGCACATGCACATTCTAACCCCATTAGTCATCACTGCACATCGCAGAAAAACTAAAAAATAATAACAACAAACTAACAAGGTGGAAGGCTAAATAACTGGAAGGTATTTATGTGTGATTTTTATTTTTACAATTCTTGTTATGCTTGGGAATACGTTCAGTGATGGTTTAGACTGTGATAATTAACATTTTGTTTTTATAGGTGAAAACACAGTGAATGGAGACCAATCAGATGCTCATATTAGTACCTTGTCTCAGAGTAGTAAAGAGGTAATTGTTTGTCAGAGTGAAATTTTAATCTCTAATTTTTTATTTTTTTTTGATAGGATCGCTCCATTTCTGAAGGGTCTCCCAAGAAGGATAAGAAGAAAAAGAAAGGATTGCGAACACCTTCCTTCCTTAAAAAGAAGAAAGAGAAGAAGATTCGTGAAGCATAGGTTAGTCTCACAGAAAAAAAAACTAAATAAAAAATGTAATAGATACGTTATTTACAGGCACTGCCTCCAGAATTTTTATATTGATGCCTCCATCGAGACTGCCAGCGACTCATTTTTTAGTTTAGTATATTCGAGCGCAGCGGCTAGAATTTTTGCACTAAATGTGACAAGGACTTCATTGGTCTAATTATATTTTTAGCTTTATCTGTACAGGATACTATAAAGATTTTATTATAATAATTAATTAACTTCTAAAGTGCGAAATGTAGTGGTGGAGTAATACCTTTAAACGATAGAATAAACAAAACAATTTTCCATAATTACATCTTTGAAAATGTTGATAAACATTGACTGACATCACTCATTGGCTTGTTTATTCTAAGCAATATTTTTTGTTATTTATGTAAATTTATAATTGCTTCTGAATGACTGCAAATAAATAAGTTTATATTTGAGATTAAAAAATAGGCCATCATCACTTTCTTATTTTTGTTTCGTACATAACGGGAGAGGGAGCACATATTTCTACTTTATTATACATACTACATTATTTGCACAAAGTACTCTTTTTATGTATGTTTTCTTAATATTTAAGAAATAAAAAGCTTTTCTCGCTATTTAGTTTGTAGTTTTTTTTTCTTTTGTAGATAAATTATTTCTGTGTGACAGTAAGTACAGTGTGATAATTGTTCCCCCTTTTGATACTTTACTAAAATATTGACTAACAAATTATGTATTTTGGGGTAATGTTGTGCTCTGGGTAGTGGCTTTTTTACGATGCTTTGTGGCAATTGCGCTTATATAGTAACGACGAGAGAATTATTTTTATTCGTAATAAAACTAATAAATTACAAATCACGATGTTTATATTTTTATTTAAAATGTGAAATCAGTTGTTTGTGCCGTAGTTTGTTTGATCTCATGTTTTTCTTTTTGATGGTTTACAGAATTGTTATTGTTTGTTTAGTTTACACGAATCTCACATTTTCGTCGCAGAAATTGTATGATGTCGTTTGTCATGTCTGTAAAACCTAATCATTCTTGGATATTTCCGTCAAGAATGCTTTAGGGAATAACTAGCTGATGTTAGTTCATTTACTTCTGTAAAATCATTAAGTTGTCATCATGTTATTACTTTAACACAGGCAAATAAATTATGTTACGGACACCCTTGATTTATTTAAGTAGAACCCCGAAGATTCAAGACGGAGCGTCATGAATATGAATGATAATTTCTTATTAATTTCAAGAAGGGTTGAAAACGCAGACTGCGACAGACTGCTGTGGCCTGGAACGATTTGATTAAGATTACATCGGTGTCATCCGAGGGTGTATATTAATTATTGGTATATCGATTTTTGTGCGTACATATTGAGGAAAACGAGATATTTGACAATTTAATTTGCGGCAGTCCTTCTGGTAAATTGCTGTGGATAAAATTCCCGGTCGTGCTGAATGGGATTCGCGTTCCAAGCAATGAAGGACCACTTCAGAGTCAGGTGGTTGTGTCTGCTCTCTTGATGTTCTAAATTGCGCCAATTTGAACCGCAATCGTTCTGGCTTTTTAAAGCAGACCGGAAGCGTTGAAAAATTCACTTCCATTTTTTTCTAACGGATGCGTAGGTCGATAGACTGGAAATTTTTGGGGATGGAGAAAAAAGGGTTTCCTATTTAAGTTAATTGAGGCGGTTAAGTAAGGGAATTAATGAGTATTGCCACTGCGTGAGGTTTGATTGATTACAATGCTGTGGCTCCTGCGTTGGTGCGAGCGTGACGGCTGCCTAATTATCCTTACTATGAAATTCCATTATTCACATCATTTATTACTTGTTAGATTCGCGACAGTTTATTTTGAAATAATCTTCAAAAGCTAAAAGTAATAAGGTGTAACGAATTTTGATTTATTTTTTGGAATAAGAACTTAATACTGACATTAGAAAAAAGCGGAATGTAACGAAATTATTATGATTGCATAAATACCTAACCGAAATAATGCATGCATTCATGAAATTTTGCACACAAAATACACCCAAAGAGAAAATATCGAAATGAAATTAACGGCAGAGGTGGGTATTTATTTTCCACGTTCCCCAATGAATTTTCTCTGCGTTTCATAAATTTCCTAAATCCATACAGGCACATGATGAGCACGCAACTTTGTCAGTGGAAACTAATAATAAATATTTTTCTGTACATAGAAAAATTATTTGCGGTTCAACTGACAATGGAGTCGGGAAACTTGAAGCAAATATTTTTTTGTTTTTCAAAGAACATCATACTCTCCAGCGTTTTTTCATGTTTTTAGATTATTCATTTTTTTCATGTCTTTATATCCTTTGAGTTTTTATTTTAATTTCATTAATTCAATACATACATAGAGGGTGATATACTGAACACAGATGTAATTATTGTGTGGTTCCAATGTTTACAGATTAACGTAAAAGAAGCCATTAATGCTTACCTTACAGAAATGCTGACCAGCAAACAATTCTCGTAAAAGAACCACACAGTTATTGCACTTCATCATAAATGCCATGCACAGTACCGTTTTGTATATGTACACAGCAAAACTGCGATAATCCATCAGGAAAATCAACTAATGAATTTATTGTGAGTTATGTTTAATCTCAAAGCGCAAAAAACTTATCCGATACTATACAAAGAAGAGCATTTTTTGCTAAAAAGGTGAAGCTACGGTACCAAATTTTCTTATCTCTACCAATTATTTATGCACAACCTAATTGTCCTGAAACGGCGAGCTGTTTAAGCAGCCAAAAACTCAAATTCCAAATATCTTCTATTTTAGACACGTTTAGATCCGTTGATATCTTAATATTTTTAGATGTTTCGATATGTTGAATTTATCTAATTTTCTTAAAATGACTTGACAAATTTTTATATAGCTAGCAGAAACATTCTTTACATTTTTTAAATTTATTTTAGAATAATAAAAGTGTTAATCTTCTTTTCGATTTTCGCAAAATTGTAATTCGATTTTTTTTAACAGATTATTGGGTGTCAGAAAAATGTCAATTTCTGTTACAAAGACATTCCTAAAATAAATCAATTATTATATTTAATTTTTTATTCATTAATGTATTGTACCCTACTTTTTATAACACGTAAAGAGTACACCAACAGCTTTTTAGTTGGATATTTAATATTTTTACCAGATTCTGCTTAATTATGAGAGTTAATAATTACTGAAGTTGCTTTTTAAAAAAAACTGTGAAAACACCTCATTATGACATTCCACTGTGCAAAAATCAAATTACAATCTGTAATAGTAATTTCAAATTTCAAAGTAAATTATCAAGAATTTTTTCAATATCCTTTAAAGAATTGCAAAATGGAAATAAAAACAAAAAAAATTGCTGTATTTAAGATTTAGCATTCTAGTCGACTGGACACTAGCAAAATAAAATACATAAAATTATCGGATGTGCCAAATTCAAATTTTATATTTTAATTTGAAATTGGCAAATACGATTGTGATTTTTTTTGTTATTTGTGTTATTACTCTTAACTTTCTATTATATGGCAGTGATAATATCAATAAACAGCAAAATGAATATCAAGCCTCACACTAAACAAAGCTTTCTCAATTTTAAAACTCAATCTGAATAGAAATGAATGTGACTGAAATCGACAAAACACTGAGTCATAAAATTAATTTAATGTTATTTTGAGGGTTGACTTTAATAACAACTTTTCGCCATTTTTGAATGAGTAGTGAATTCCAATTTTGTCCTCTTTCCACGCATTTCTTTTATAGTCCGACGATCCAGGCCACGACACCGTATTACTTTATTACTGGAATACTTTCGCGTATTCATCCCAGTTCACATCATGAACATTCCGCTTACTTCAGCACCATGATGAGCCTTTATTGAATTCAGACGCCGGCTGTCTAGGAATTCCACAAATAGCAGAGATCGTCGCTATAAGCACTTAAAGACTGCAAATTACTTTCTTGGCAGGTAGTATGAAATTTTCAGTAATTAGACGTAGTAGTATTGGAACGAACAACTCAATAAGTTTTAACATTAATCTCAACATATCGGATGTCATCGAATTACGAAACACAAGTTCCTTGTTACGCTCTTCTGAGAAGAAATCACTGTTTTATTAGCTCGGCCTGCTTTCAAGCACGGCCATCGTTATTCTTACGTTGCGTTGCAGCTTTCTTTCATTAGCTGAGGTATTTTTCCGGCACGTTTTATTTTGGAGAGGAGATTCTTGCGTTTTGGAAAAACAACGTCAGTTTGAGGAGGTTTTTAAATCAATTGTATTTCCCGGTTTTGTTTACAATGAAATGCTAAATCTCCGCACAGATATCGTCTTGGTCTAAGCAATAAATTTCCCAATGACGCCTAAAGGTCTATAATAAGCGCATTGCAAATCCACTCAACAAATTATTGTTATTGATGGTAATATCGCCACAGTGGGTTCAGTCATTAGCAAAATTAATTGTGCCATTTTCCAGTCCATAATTATCAGAGCTCATAAACATCGTAGCCCACAAACGCTCCAGCTGTCCTTCGTCCATTTCGTCTTTCATAAGAAACCGATTTATCGCCTACGAATCAACATTTTTTATTAGTGTGGTGGCATCAAAAATTCGTTATTTGCCCGATCGATGAACTAAGGCCAGCTTTTGAAAATGGATAAAATAATGGTAAAAACGTGCGAGAAATAAATTTCGAGATATCATGTCTTCTATAATACGGTTGGGCAATGAAAGCAGCAAAGATGGTACGTGTGAAACAGGGAGCTTCAGGCACATGATCGAGTACTAGAATTGGGGATGATATCCGATGTCAGTCGCTACGACTGCAACACGGAAAACCACTAAAAATGTTAGTTGGCCTTCACATTAGTTTATGAAGAACACAATTTGAAACTTAAGAGATTGGATAGCCACTTGAATTCAATTGAACACCTACGTGTAAATGAATTTTAAACACGTTTGCCCTTTGTGTTGAGTGGTAGTTTCATATTTCTGTTGCTTTTTAGAACTTGAAGATTAATTATTGTTGTTCTAACAGTGTTAGTGGACTCCCAAAGGAAAACTTCTTATAATCACGTGTGCTAAATTTAGCATAGCAATCCTCTCATTGTTACTGTAGGGATAGGGTTAAAGTGAATTTGGCGTGCATTGCGAATACATCAAAGTGGTAGACATAAATGAGCTTTGATGTCCTTTGAAAATCTTCAAGTGCTTTTCTCAGATTGGTCTTCAAAAGAAAATCATAAAGTTTTTCTTCCAGGTTTAACTAACAATATTAAACAATTATTTACCAAAAATCAACTATCTTTACAAGTGTCAAATAATGTTAATTAATTAGAAATATTTTATTTTATTTAAATCTCAACCCGATTATTTTACATGATGTCAATAAAAATTAGTTTTAGCGAAATATTAAATATGTAGGTTAAATCGTTTATAAAAATTGGTGGATGCGCCGCGCAACATAAATTTTAAATTAAACACTCTTCGCGTGACTCATGATTTTATTCAGAAAATTGCAGCTGCTAGTAGCTTCCACATATCTTGTAAAACCGTGAAATAGTATTTCCGCTGTTTTGTTGGAAATGCATGTGTACTTAAAATTTAACACGTATAAAACTTAACAGGATTTTAATTTTATTTGGATGATACTTCAATTTTTTACTCCACCAGTTTTTAACACGTAAGTATAGAAAGTTCCACATTTTATCGCAGACCAGTTCAGCTTGTTATTATAAATTCCAAATTTGTATCATTTTAATTTTATTTATTTTACAGATAAACTGCTGAAATTTAATTTAATTTTGTCCCAATTGCACCCATCACCTATAAATCCATTTTCCCGCATCCGCGTTGCATCCTCATCTACATCCTCGATGGTCCCTCCGGTGTAGTCCAACAAGTGGCTCGACCATGACAAATGGCATGCGTGAGACGACCAATGGGGCTGTTTTGAGTGGGCCGGCGGGGATGATATCAGCGACGGAGACCTGGTGCTGGCAGTCGGCGCGTGGTGACCGAGTCCTTGCGCAATCGCGAATCTGCAGGACGAGAGTACGGCCGAGTCGGTGGCGCGAGTCAGAGGCGACGGGCACGACGAGGCGGCAGGCCCCTGGCATTCTGCCCGCCATGGACTAGCGACTCGCCAGTCCACCGCAGGGGCTCCTCGCCACCCGCACATGTAAGTACACTCGCATGTCTTATGATCAGTCAGTGTTCGAGGGATTCCAAAGGGACTTGTTGACTACCAACATGCAGTTTTAAATATTTTTAAAGAATTTAGAGATTTTTATTTTTCAACTTTGACGAAAATTTGATGATGGTTTCTTGGGGAAGTGGAGGCTGGGAAAAGCAATGAAATTCAATTGCAGGAATGGAATATAACAAATTTTTTTTTAGTGGTGAATTTTAATTTTTTTATTGAATCACTACAAATTTTTGAATCACTACAAATTTGCGTAATGTACGCTTTTCGGTTTTGCGGAAGTTTTTCCCAGCGTTTTTTGGAATCCATCGATATGGTAACACATCGACGGAATCACATTTTTTTATTTTTATAAAATTCATAAAATGTAAATAAACAAACAACAGCACAACTGCAGAAAATGTGTAGTTTAAAAGCAAATATATTAATTAAAACAGTTGGAAATTAACAACCAACTATGTACTTGAAATTGTGAAATTAAATTTACAGATTTGCGGTCGTTACGAAAACGAAATAATTAGTACGTTTAGTTTTTAGCACCCACAACTGAATTTTCATTTTAAACGCGCAATGAAATTGGAGACTTTTTTGAAATGAGCCCTTTTAATTATATTGCGATTGCCATCAGTGTCATTTTATCGACTTCCTTACATTCAAACAGTTTTTACCTTCAACTAAATTTTAATGCCTGAGCGAACAGAACTTGTTACGTTGTTTTCCTCTTTCCACTCCGATTCTTACAGCAACAAGTAGTAGTGCTCGTAAAAGTGAAAAATTTCACTACTTCAATGTAGAAATCCTTTCAGTGCAGAATTTTCCGCGTAATTTGCACAGTACATATCTTTAAAACGCGAGCTAAAATGTAATTTCGAAATTAAAATAATGGTGGATGCGCCGGGATAATATTTTTATGAATTTCTTTTTATTTTATTTTTCTATTATAAACCGGACAGATTTGTATGTTTGAGGCATCGTTGAAAACTATTTAAACCTGTATCAGGTTTTGAGCCGGATTTGCACTAGTGTAAATCAGACATTGGCTTTACTCTTCTTAGATTTTTACGAGAGGATTTAAGTTTTCTCAATTTTCGTTGCGGTGGCTACAAATGACAGTCATTTTACTAAAAGACGCGTTAATTTTCTTTGATGCATGGTTACACAGCTAAACATGCTTGATTTCCACACCA
This sequence comes from Gnatocerus cornutus, assembly GCA_029298725.1. NCBI lineage: Eukaryota > Metazoa > Arthropoda > Insecta > Coleoptera > Tenebrionidae > Gnatocerus > Gnatocerus cornutus. The sequence goes on from CM055514.1 coordinate 7,314,893, forward strand.
GTTTTAACAGAAATATGCCATTAAGAAACGACACGCAAAACCATAAATTGATTTTTAAATGGCAAAAAATGTGACATGTTTAATTTATCTGTTGGATAATGGCTATGCATTTCTATTCTTTGAGTTAATGTTTTCGGCAGACAGAATGTTATTTTGTATAAAAAGAAACTAACTGAGGCGCTGTTGTTTCGAAATGAAAAACAGAAATGTATTACTCTGCAGAGGCATTCGGTAAACAAATTGTAGAGATTTATGTTCATAAGATCGAGTAACGGCGTAATAAACACACATTTTATTCATATTTCACGGTATTCGTAAATGTTTAACTTCGCTACTTGTTGATTCTTCAGTACCAAAACAATTTAAAACTTTCATCTCGGGGAACTAGCAGGTTTCTTAAAATTTGTTTTAATGTGTTTATGACAGTTTCAAAGAATTTAAGTAGCTTTTCCGCTTGTATTACCGCATTTGGCCGTGTTTGTTAATGGTGACTTTTTAGACTTGAATTCAGGGCGTTACAAGTAAATTAGAACTTTTTCGAAGTTTGTCCCTGTCGTAGATAAAGCTCTTTAAAAGTTGGACAATCACTAAAAATTAATTGGTTGTTACAGTGATCGATTCTAACAATTTGAAAAGGAAGCGCAAACAAACCAGATGAGCTGTCCAATGTTGGTATAATAAATAGAGTATATTTACAACCTCAGTGACACTACTTTCGTCCAATTAATTGAAGTACGGCTTGACGAAACGATTTTAACACAAGTCTTAATAGGAATTAGGCTCTTTTGAAGTAAAAAAATCTGCCGAAATAGGGTTAAAGCGCACAAATATGAAGAGCATAAAGTGAATGCCTCTGAAAGCAGGAAATTAAAAGTTCAAACGTTTGTGCATGAGACGAAATTCATTTTGCACCATTATAAGAATAGATCAAAGGCTATCAACGAAGTCAGCCATACTCCCATCTCAAATTAAAAATTCAAGCTACAAAGACATCGCCCAAGTTTATTTACTGTGATAACTCGGGGCGATAAAACAAGATGTCTTACTATAAATTTATGGTTATTATAGAGATTTTATGTGTGCAGCGAAGGTATAAGCGGTAAAAGAGTTACAGCTTTTCGAATAGTTTTCGACCCTTGATCGACATCAGGATCAATAACGCAGCCAACAATGACAAACTGTTGTTCACTGGACCGCAATATTCGGGAATTATTATTTTGTAAGAACCTATATAACTTACGAGGAACACACGAAACGGAGTAATTCTCCAAACGAGGAGATGGAATTTTTGGAACAAACTGGGGCGGCAAACGACCACAATAGCACACCAAAGTCTTCGCATCCACTCAAATGATTTATTGATTTAACTATATGGTCCAAAATTTTTATAGTTTTCCGTTGAAAAACTGATAATGGCGTTTTTTTTGTTAATTTTATTCTTTTCTGGAGGAAATTCAAATTTCAATACCACTCTGTATACACAGAAATCATGGATTTTATAAAAAATGCATTTAGAATTAAATAAAATTTGTGGGAACGTTTACAGTTTTGGTACAAATAAAGAAAAGATAAAGTATTGAAAACTGGAACGTCTGCTGCATATCCAACAAATGAAAAGATCTTGTAGAATTTAAAGAATCTAAATATCCAAGTTTTAAAGTGGTTCAAAGAAGAAATGAAATTCAAGGTTCATTTTTTAGACCAGTTTTCTCTATCAAATTCAGAATTTACGTTTTCGGATTTCAGTAATATTGTTTGGAAAATTTTTAACCCAAAATTGTTAGTAGTAATCTTAGAAATTCTGGGGATTATTTACTTGGACTAATTAATTAGAGTACTAAACATTTTTATTATTTTTACATTTTCAATATTTCCAAAAAATTACCAAAATTATGAAATTTGAGTGGGATTTCGGAAATTTTTGAATTTTTACAATTTTACAATTTGGTAGTTAATCGACTCAAAAATAGTAATCCCTTTAAATTTCATAGCTGTAGCACTAAAATGACCTAAATTACGAAATTCAATGATGGATGTACCAAAAATTTTTGCTTGGTTTTAATTTTAAAATTTGTAAATTGTGTCTTGTGCTCTACAATTTTACAAATTGATACAGTTCATTCTCTACTCGAAAGTAGTTGCTTCTCCTAATTTCATTGCTATAGCACAAAAATTAGAAAAAATACGAATTTTAGTGAACAATATCGGAAAATTTTGCTTCGTCTTCAGAGTTATTTTTTTTTTAAATTTGTGTCTTTGGTTCTACAATTTTGCAATTTGGTAAAGTTAATGCACGACTCAAAATATGTAGCTAACTGAAATGTTATTTGGACCTAAAATTAGTGAACTCCATATTTAAAGGATTTCAATAATCCGAGATTTAAAATACCCATGTTTCAATAAAAATTGCGTTGGTGTGCTGGTTAATAAAATGATTTATTGTATGTATGTATAAAATAGCATCGGTGGATTCTACATATAATGAGTTGATTTAGCACAATGAATTTTCATAATAACTGAAAACCGATTAGCACATTTAAATTCCTGATAAACAACAATCACATAATTGAAAAAGATTCAAATCACAATCTTTCAATTACAACTACTGACGCCGCAAACAACGCAATCTTGTGTAAGCACACTAATAAAAAGTGGTAACACTGTTCATCTCCGATAAAGATATTCCAACCCGCTCGCGCTTCGATAACATCACGAACGAATCACTTTAGAATTGAAAATTTCAAATAAAATTTTCATTCAAGAACGTACTAAACTAAGCTTTAAATGAGTAACACGATGAAATTGAGTCCTTTTTTATCCGAGTAGTAACAAGGTTAGGGAAAATAGAGTGTCTCGTGCCGTTTCAATCATGATAAGATTACAGTTGACTTATTTTGTTAAGGTTATTGAATTTAAATCTGTGAATACGAGCAGATGGCTTCCGCGAGGCGTGTTGTACATGCAATTAGCAAAGCTGATCGGTCTATTCATAACTGGTTAGTTACATAAGTAAGTTCCGGAAGTTTTCAGAACGATATATTTCCACAGCGACAATTCAGTCTGAAAAGACGCATCAGATTTTTCCACGATTGTAGCCTTTCTATTGTTTTTTCCGCTTCTTTTGGGGCGAAAAGTTATGAAGTTTTATTCTTTAACAAATTCCGAAGTTGTTCAAAGGCAGATAGTAAGCTGCAGAGGCAGATTAATTCCTAATTAAATTTACGGATGGATATTCTTGAATTTAAGCGGAAATATTTCACGATTATGATATTTTCAACGCTTTGCTTCCACAGACATTTGATTAAAAATGATGTATGAAATATCGATTCAGCTGTGTAATATCATTAATTTTTAATAAATTGCGATTAAAATAATGGATCTCATTATTTTTGCATCGAAGCAGGACATCTGAAATTTTTATTTCAAGAGGCCACATTCACTCAAACACTCAGATATGGATACTTCCCCTCGTGATTTAAGTCGGTAAGCTGAAAATGTATTGTTATTACTACTCTGCACTTAAAAACACGGCGATTCGTCATGCTCACTCATCATAAAGTACAATGTGCTTTTAAGTTCCGGGAAAAGAATGATTGAGAACGAAAAAAGGAAAGAAATACAATTATGCGGAAAAAGTTACTCCGTTGAATTAATTAATGCCAAAGTAAATCGTAAGATACTAAAATTTCAGTACGTGGGCACATTAAAAAGGGCAGTTTTCTAAACTTGTAGAATGAAGCTTTCACGTAAATGATTTACAGATATGGAGCTGAATTAGATTTGAACACTCCGCCTTTGGTTCGCGAGAAAACGCGGAACTTGCTATTTAATGAAAGTTTTTGAACTAAATTCAAAATAGATTCAAAAGATAGTGTCCCTTTTATGTTTTTAGGTACATAAAGGTATTACTACATATTTTCAATCTTTATAAATAAAACGAGTTGTGGGTAAGTAGAGACTACCAATTTGAAGAAAAAAGTTTTTTATAATAGCGTAACAAAAAGTCGAAGCATCTTTCGAATAAAATCAGGAAACTGTTGAATTTAATGCGTGTTATAAATTTTAACTACGTGCATTTTCAGTAAAGCAGAAAGGCATAAATTTTGTAGTAAAAATGGATAATGCCGGTTTTGCAAGATACAAAACGTGTAGCAGTAAAGTTGTTTCGAATTTTTGTATTTTATGAGTAACACTAGTTTACAAATTTAAATTATAAATTTTCTGGTGCGGAAGTCCACTCTGATCACAAAAATCCATTGAGCATAATTTTTTGACGTCTGGATTTTTCACAGAATTTTTTTGTTTGTGCGTAGGAAAGCATTCATTAGTGAGTAAAATGATTCGCAAAACTTCAAATTTGATTATAGGCAACTTTTCTTAATAACTTTAATCCATATCTCTGACGCGAAGAAAAATATTGAAAAGTCTCTCTATTCAAAAAATCGCAGTAGGCTGAGTTTGCAACTTACAGTAAGCGTAGTAGTCTTAAAAGATGCACTATTGGCCTTCTTTTTTTTCAAAAATAAACGGAGATATGAGCTTGTAGTTAATCAAGAGAGACACCCTGTAAGTAAAAAATCAGACGTGATAATTTTTTTCTGTTTTCACTTTTGAATTCTTCTTAAAAAACTCTTTTAGATTTAACCCTTTTCATCGTGGGATATAAAACCTTGTAAACTAGTGTAATTTTTTGCGCCTCCACCATTATTGACTTTCCGGGATTTTTTTCTGCAATAGTTTTGAATATTGTAATTGATTTTTTTTGCAATAATTTTTTCAAATTATTGGATCGTGTTTAAAAATAGCTCTTTCGAACAGTGTTTCAAAAAGAATTTATTAAATCGAAGGCTTGCGCCGCTAATTCAAATTGAAAATGCTTGAAAAAAAAAGTATAGGGCATAGTGGGGTACCGGAGCATAGCGGGGTAACACTCCTACTGCTCAAATCAAACGCCGTGAAAAAAGTCGAATAGCGTGTTTTGATTGGTTGTCAGTTGACAGTTAACCATGTGTGTTTTATAAAACAAAGTGTGAAAACCTATGTTTTATAAAACAAAATGTGAAATACAGTGTTTTCCTTAAAAAATTCGCAAAGTTAGGGAGCAAGACTTTTTCAAATCTATTCATACAAATGTAGTGGCTAAATATGATGAACCTGCTCATTTATGTGCAATATGCATTCATGCCTAAGTAATTTTAAAATGTTACTTTTTCTAAGTAGGTACACAGTTATTCAAAAATTTGATTTCTCCATAGGAGACCCCACTTTACCCCTAGGTGCGGGGCAAATCCCATTTTTCAAAATAATGCTCACATGTCGTAAGTTTTTTATTGTAATCAAAAAAAGTACAACAAAAATCATCCACAATACATTAATCTATGACATTTAGTAAAAAAAAATTGTTAATTTATATTATTTTAAGATGCGTGGCTAATTGATTGTTAAGTTCCCCACTATGCCCCCCTCTCCCCTACTTATACTATTCAGAGCAGAGTCGCTTTTTGTATTTCATCGAGATTGTGTGGATTTAATACAAAAGGCTTTAATTTCTACTCCTAATAATATAATGTAGGTACTATTAAATTCTGAACGTTGAAACGGATTAAAATATTGCAGAAAATTATGAAAAGGTTTTTAAAGTTTTAATAAGCAACAACAAAAATACTAATCTCCATTTAATGAATAAAATCTATAAATATCGCATAAGTCCTATATAATAATGACGTAGGAAAGCTAACATAATCTCATGGTTTTAATTTTTATATTTATTGCAGTCTGATGTGGTAATAATACTGTTAATAATTTCTACTCGCGAATGACGAGAATAATTTTATTAACCATATAACGTAGAACGTCATAATGTAAAAACCGCGAATATAATATTGCAATAAAACGTACTCAAGAGCAATCAGCTTAGATTTACTTGGAATCATCTCTGAGATTTTAGATTCTTTCTCCCCCGAGAAAAATCTGGCCTAAATTCCTCGAAATGAATTCAATCTAATCCATTCCGCCAGTCGTTCTTAAACCTTAATTCAAAATACTACACAACAAAGAGAGATATATCACAACCAAATCTGACCCAATTTGTCTAGTATTGACAAAAGGCAATAAAATTCTCCTTTTATGAAACATCAAATGCCTTGTACACGCTGTTTTCTTAGTCGCGGCACAGCTGGTGGCTCCATTATAATGCTCCCGTCCAAACACTATTTACATAATCACCCTCTGTGCAATATACACGGGAAGGTGTATGATACTGCTTCATTTTTAGCATATTTTCCTGCCTTCACTCACTCCTGAATAAATATGATGTGATATTCAACTCGAAGAACAATAGAAGAGGGAATTAAAATTGACGGTGGTGCTATTTCAGATTTCAAGAGTAACACTCCATCATCATGACAGTGGTCAACGAATGGGTGGCAGGAACTCGGTTTGGCGGTTGGGTGCAGAGATGCCGGGAGTCGCGCCGCCTCGTTCTTGTTATCGTCGCCATAGCGCTGCTGCTGGATAACATGCTGCTCACCACCGTCGGTAAGTAAAATTAATGATTCCCTTCTAAACGCTACTTGTTAGAAGTGGTTTTAATTTTAACAAATCTTTTGAATGTTTCTCGGGGAGTTCTGTCTTAGCCAGATTTGGAGGAATAAAAAGGAGTGTTACGTAATGTCTGCAAACTTTGAGAGTATTAAGTTAAATTTACTACCTCATGTACCAAGTACCAATTAAACAGTTATTTGGCAGAGTTTAACACAATTTGACATGCTTTGTCGTAATATAAATACGTATACTATGTAAAGTTTATTTCCAGGTCAAGTGTTGAGATTCTGCTGGTGACGTTATCAGCGTACTCTCTGTGATGTATGAAGAGTCCTTTGGCTCCCACATTTACACCGGTCAAAGCGGAACCGCTTCGATTCAGTTAATGAACATAGAGCTTTTCTTGTGAAATAGTTAAGCATGTAATTATTATAAATACCGCAAACTGGTCTGAAAAGTACAAACTTTCCAATGAATCGATTGAGTTCTAAATTTAGTTGCTAATTTTCAGTTCTACACACGGGAAAGTAAAAAACACTAAAGTGAACTCTTTTAAAAAGTCATTTTAATTAAAAATGGTGAATGCGCCGAACTAAAAGTACTTATTTTCTCACAGAACTTGCTCTGTGTGCCACATGAGCTTGAATGGTGGAAGCTCAAACTACATCTACCACTAAAGACGTATGAGAAACTTTTAATTAATAAAACTCACTAACACAATCCTCAAAAAGCTGAAATTCCCAGAATTATAATCAGTTAATGTTGAGAGGTTCCATGTTAAGTCTGAAACAAGTAAAGTCTGTCTCAAAAGAAACAATAATAACAAGTTGCATCTACGTATCATGGAGTTTAAATAGCACTAGTGTAGACTCCTTGAATGAATACCTGACTACGATGCTGAATCCTGAATTTCATAGTCAATTAAACAATTCCATGTGAAACCAAATAGCCATTTACGAGACTTTAAATTCAACATTGAAGGGAAACCTTTCCTAAACTAGGCATATCCATTGCAAATGTTATCACCAGAGAAGAACTTCAGCCCTCGATATTTTCACACTCCACTACATTTCTTATCAATGTAATGGTTTTAGTTAGAGCTACAGTACGAGTTAACAAATGCGCTCATCCATTTTTAAACAGGCTGTCAACAACTCCGAAACCTCCATCTTTCTCATTGAATTAAATGCATTTGTTGATCTTTCCTCTAGAGGCCGAATCAATTCATTCTTTCCACCGGCAGATAAATTATCCCGAGGTGTGTGGCAATATTTTAACCTCATCTTTGAGTGGATTTGATTCGATATTTTATTAAAAATAAAGCTCGCAAGAATTTTCGTATCCCCACTTTGCCTTATTAATGACTTTTGCATTGTGTACGTTGGTGAAGGGTGGATTTTTTCGGTAGTCAACCACTTCTTCTGGTTGATTGCTCAGGCCGACGTATTGCATTAAACATGAAAAGCGAGTGGTGGCTTTTAGGAGTTATCCAGGCGATAAGTTCACACCTCTCCCCTCTCGGAACCATCTCTGCAGTTCACTCTCATCGCCCTTTGTGACATTACTGATAATATTATCTGCCAGCGTAAATTCTTCGATACAGCTCTGCTTCTAAACATATAAAATTGCGGCAGTGGCCGCAAATTTCATTCTTCCATACAAGTCCGCGAACTTTTGACTTACAAAAGCGGTGCAGTAATTGTTTTAAAAGCGAGCACCCTTGAATTGCAAGTGTAGTGAAGCAAAAGGTTGAAGTGAAGTGGCTCGACGACATAATGGCACAATTCACTGTGAGAAATAAAGTGTCATAAAATTATAGAATTTTATTCACCTCTAAAACGGAATCACCATCAAACGTTTTAGATCAAATATAATGACCAAGAATGGCACTGCCTGAAAGCAAATTTAATGGACTATTTTATTAGAAACGTTAAAATCTCGTGTTATGTCAGAAGAATCACGAAGCACGTAAAGTTTTATAATTCAATTATTCAAAATCAAAAGATGCGTTCTAAACCAACAAAAATTTATTTAAATTACATCAAAAACAATACGTCTAGCGCTATCTGGGACACAATAAATTTTATTTCTATTTAAAGACCTCGTAAACTCTGACAATACCTACCCAAACCGAATGAATTAAATCAGTCATGAATTATACAAAGGAAGAGCATTAAAGTCACACTGTACGAATACAAGAGTTTACGATTTAATTTTAATTCAGTGTACTACAAAAATCCTAAAGATACATTTCGTTATTCCCAAAGATACGTCAATACAACGCAATTTTCATTTCCTACTCCGTTATCATTACGTTTCCTTTTGCAGGCAGAAAATAAATGAAAAATGATGCGGGACTAGCAAGATGATGGAATTCAGCTATGCAATCATTCATTGAATTTTTGGGGAATGATTGTATTGAATTAATTCTTAACCCGACAGAGATTCATATATTCGACGCTAAATTAAAATTTGCTCGTTTAAAAAGTTTGATATTATAAATATGTATTACTATTATACTCCTAGTCAGTTTTATCATTATTTTGACCTGACGCATCCACCATTTTGGGTTGCCTAAAATTAAAATATGAATATGACCTATTTTTATTTTAAAATTTACAAGAACTTATCTAAAATCAATTTTACCCAACAGATTACAAATATTTTTACCGGGTCTTAGTTTTGACCATTTTATTTTAAGCAATGAGTGAAAGTGAACTGGTTACAATATTAAATTTTAATTCGAATTTATTGTGTTTTTGTAACAAATATAAAACAATTATTTATTTCTTTATTTAGGTTGCCTAAATATACGCCAGTTTTTAGAACCGATTTTAATAAATTTACATCAATTTCAACCATTGCGACTGTTATAGATAGTTTTCATCAGTCGAATGAGGTTTATGCCTGGAAAAACGAATATTTACGAGTAATTCGAAATTACAGAGGCATAAAGACACTATTGATTAAATTTGTTTGTTCGTAATTTACAAAAAGCGAGAATGTCAGAGCAAGTTTATAATTGAGTTATAACAGGTGCTCGAATTATCCCTGAATTTTAGAGAAATAAATAAATATATCGTATAAGCTTGGCCAAAATTAATTGTATAATTAATTAAACCTCTGTATTTTGTAACGTAAATGCATTCAATCGATTTGAAATGGGTTTTACCAAAATATCGACCTAATTGTAATTATGATGATTTTTAATTTATTTTGAAGTAATTGCGCAGATAATTAAAACTTCAGTAATTTGTGTGAATAATAAATCCGAACTGGCAGCAAAATTCTCGAAAAAGGTGCAAAATGGAGCCTCCTCCTTTGAAGTGCATCTCAAAAGACTTAACGATTTCCTCAATTAACGTATTTATTTTTCGTGGAAAACCTCGCAGATTTTATCTTTACTTTGCACTGGTTTATCTGTGAAATGAATTAACTGTAAATGCTTGTTATCTCTCCCGAGGGTAAGAATAATAGGACGATTGTAAGGTCGAGTTAATTGTTTCGCATCTGTGGTCATTCTCATTAGTCAAGACAATTACTCTTCTCCAGGCCACAATAGATGTATCGTTACTTATCAACACAAAGACTTCAAATATAACGGACTAGCCTTATTTGAATTGGCTATTGTTTCAATAGAGGACAGACGTTACTGATAACTTAGTTGACATATCGTCTTATCAAGAACTAGCAGGAAAATCGAATATTCACTGGAGGAGAAGACGCCGCAAGCTACCGGAAAAAATCTCCGCAAAGAGGATCGGTAAAATTATATTTGCTTAATGAATTTCACAGCGCAATAAGCGGAAAGAGATGTAATTATCGACATGGCGCAAAAGATTTCACGCAGCGCACACTGTCATGTATCTGGTTGCATACACTTCCATCATTTAAATATACATATTAATAGCAATAATATTTTACTTATAACTACCCTCCTGGGATTCATATCTTGTTGTAAAATTTTCATCGTTAAATTCAAATATTGCTTTGGGACAGCTTGTATTTTCATCCATATAGGTACTTTTTTGTGATTTATGTATTCACATCCCCATTTCAGGAATTCCGCCGTTTTATTCCGTCTGAAGAAATGTCCTCCAATATTCATAATTACTCTTGGTTTGAAATTTCACTCTATTAAAGGGTACATATTAAAGAAGATAGGCTGTTTTACTAGCCTCAGGGAGTAATGTTACATTTTATTAAGTGTGGCAATTTACCATTAGTTTGATAATTTCACCTGAAGGCCAATGTAATGGAAGCTTAAATGGGTTAACGTTAATTTTTAAAAGCGAAAAATGTCTCCTTTTCCTCCACAGGCTGCAACACGGGTTTTAGGACATGTGCATAAACAAAATCAAAATATATCTTATTATCTAACATGCACTAGTCACAACCTTAATATGAAGGCATTGATTTGTTTTATTATTGAATATAAATAAAACGCTCCAACTCATGAATTATAAATTGATAGTTTTGTTAGAACATAGTTGATCATCACAATATATTAATAATACTGTTCCCAGGAACTATATTAATTGTTGTTACATAATGAGTGGTTTACATATAAAACAATTCATAGTCATTGATTATACGTAAATTCAATTGCTGATTTCTATAAACTATTGCAAAATGTTCATACTGTTTGCAGTTGCTGGAATCATGATTATTTATTTTTGTGCTTTAATTCATTTCTCTGATCGATATCTATTGGACGTTCTTTCATTGTTGGAAGCTCATGTAGTCTGTTGTAAACAAAAGTATGAGAGAAAATTTAACAAAACTGGAAAATTCAAAAAACATACAAGAAAAGAGAAAGATAAAAAGAATGATAAAAGTTACAAGATAGAAAACGGTAAGTGTGAAAATGAAAAGAAAAACAGATGTAGACAATATGAAAATGGAAAAAAAAGTCTAAGATTTCTAAAATGTATCGTGCTAATATTTTGCAGCGAGAAATGGAGAACTTTGGCTCCATTTCCACCGCCCACTGAATTCCAGTTCAGGTGCGAGGCAAGAGCAAGTGTTAACAATTACCAGTTAAACTAGGAAGTCTATTAATTATGTAGATAAGTAACTTACCTAATCATTACTTAATTGGTGGAAAATCAATATAAACGTATATATGAACTCTGTCACCTCTAGAGAAATTTGTCTGCTTGATTAAAATTTATAGTAGCTTAAATGAATTATAACTTATTAATAGTAACAACGTCACCTCCGTCTAATTCAGTGGACTAAGTGAGAATTCCTGTCCAACATGCGAATACAATGAATAAACACAAATGGGTTTAAAGACAAATAAAGGGATGTCATTTCAGTACATACGTTGGATTTTGTAGCACACCCAGCAACAGTTTCAAGTGTAATGAAACATTGTTTCATATTACAAAACCTTGTCGAGATTAGAGAGTTTATTTTGCATCACATTAAAAACAACAGTTTTTTTTTCGTAATCACCGGATTAAACCTGGAATGTGTAAGTAAAGAAAAACTTCAAACGCCGTCATGGTTTGTTACTCTGAGTTCAAGCAGCTCGTGGCACTTACATAACGTCACGCTCGAATTGCATATTTTAGACAATAACAGCTTAGATAATGAAAACGGTTCTGAAATTTCTCTGAAACCAATATTGCAACTTACGTAGAGTGGGGAAGCTAGCAATCTGAACGAATAAAAGCCCATTTTAAGGAATATGGGTTTGGTGGATTTAATAGAATTGTAATAGATTTAAAATGACGGTAATACCTTGTCCGCGATGGATATTAAGGGCACCTAATTGGAATCAGTCACTATGCCGGCGCGACGTAATTCAAGTAGCTCTCAGTAGCTCATCATAATCAATTCCGAAATCAATCTCGCAGGCTCAAACACTGTTGATCGTTCCGAGTCGCAATAGCCTTATAATCGGCGTCTCACGAGATATTGCCTCTTAATCACTCCGAGTTGTAAAACTACCAAGGGACAAGGAAGAGATTTATTCTGACGGTAGACATCCTACCAGCGATCATCAATTTCTTAGACGGCGAGATTAAAAAAATGAAACAGGAGTAACTGATCTGTCTTCAACAATCCAATACAATAAAACACAAATTATTTATTTGTCTGGGCTTATAACATTGACAACAGCGCCACCGAGATTAATTTTGTAAGCTCTCAAAGACATGCAGGATCTCAGAACAAAGGAAAAAGCATGTAAATATTGACTTTCGATGATGGAAATCCACCAGAGGCTCAAACGCTAAAATTTGCACTCTAGAGTCGAGTCAAACATTTTTGAAAAATGATCGACAAACCTTTACAGCTCCTTCCTGAGATTTCCTAGCATAATCCATTTATGTGTTCAAGACAAATAGGCAGGTATACCCAAAAGGTCCCCTTTGTTCGCAGATATTACGTTTCTTGTGATTATTAAAACCAGATCGATATTAATCATTTCTATTCCGAAGAGCAAACAGTTTAAGATTCATAACGCACCGAAAAATAAGACTTGAATTTCTAATAGTTGCTGCCTATAGTCGTCCTAAAAGTGGGTCGCAACTATCGAAAGTAATTATTACGGGAAGTTATGCCAGAAAGCCCACTTCCAAGTTTTAAGCTACGTTAATTAAAGTTCGAACTCTTCGATAGCAGACGGAAGATGGAAATTCGCGTATTGCTGGAGACGTTTGAACTAATTAGAGAACAAATTCTGCCAATTAAGACATACTTCTTTCGCGAATCAATTCTCTCAATATTAGCGCGTCAAATAATTCCCTATTTCAATCTATTTTCAAGTTGGTAGTTACAGTGTTTGCACTGTGACCACTTTCCTGACGTAATTAGGCCGCATTCCCACCTTGTCAATATTTGTTTGGGCACGAGGAAATTCTTTGTATTCTCACGATCCCCAAATAATGAATTTATAAGAAAAATACGCCCAAACGCACCTTCTTCATTATGAAATTTTGCGTAATGAAGCGATCATGTACATGAGAACTACCCCTTTTTTTGTTTCTTTTCAGTACCAATTATTCCTGAATTCTTATACGACATCAATCACCCCAACGCTACTTTGGATAAAATAAGCCGAGTCACAACAACAACCACGACTCCAACACCACCAATTCGTTGCGGGAAAGACTACGAAGTAACAACACAATCAAATGATTTTGGTAAAAGTACGTAGTTGGGATTAACTGAAAATATTAAGTTTTCGTGTTTTACATTGTTAGATAACTTGACAACAACATTCGTAACAACGTTGGATCCAGAACAGGAAGAAAAAGAACTGCGTCACAAAGATCTAGTTCAAGAAACCGTAGAAGTGGGAATGATGTTTGCTTCGAAGGCATTTGTGCAGTTATTGGCAAATCCATTCGTTGGACCTCTAACTCACAAGTAAGCGATAAAATTACCAAACAATTGAATTAAGTAACACAGTAATGACTTTCTTGTTTGTTTTTTCCGGTGCATTAAAAGTTGTCTTAGATAAGCGTGTTCCAATTACAGTTCTTACGTTCAATCAACGGTTGTATTTTACGATTTAATCACAAAATCAGATATTTTATTTTTTGATAAATTCAATTACTGCAAAGGTGGAGAAAGCAACATTTCCTTTCATCAATTTTCATTAGCAAAACAACATTGTACATTTCTTTTTACAGAATAGGCTACAGCGTCCCCATGTTCGCAGGTTTCGTCATAATGTTTCTTTCCACAATAAGTAAGTAAAGCTTTTCTTTGACAAGACAAAAAAAAGTTAAATCACCTCCAATAGCCCCGAAGAACCCACTTGATGAAAAATTTTGTTGATGTTTACATAATCAACCATTTTAATTGTAAATTTTCACGATATCGCCGTGCTAAGACGGGGTAAAACAAATTAAATTACATTTTCAAAGTAAACTTTCATAATTAAAATGTTTAACTGTCTCTTTTAATTAATAAGATCGACGAAATTATTTTGATAACGCACAATCATTAAAAGTTTCTTTCAATTTAGAAGTTTAGAAAAATTAAAAGTGTGTGCTCTATGCAAATGCCTTCCGGGTTCAGGGAAGGACTGTGGAATCTTGTTGTGGATCCGTCGTGAAAGATACGTTTCTGAGAGCTTCTCTAGGTCACCCCAAATCATAAAACCATCTTGAATGTTCTGATTAAACACCCCGGCTGTCGATAAATTTGTTATCGTAAAAGGACGAACATCTGAAGGCGCTTTGTGATAATTCCACGTATAAGTGGTCCTAATTAAATCACTTCCGGAAGCTGCGCTAATAGGACTCGGCTCCGAGACTAATGGAGGTGCGCCGTAGACAAAATAAAATACGACTGGCATCCCTTCAAGGGTAAATTCCCCACAATTTTTCCTTTTTCCTCCTTATCCGGATCAAGTCCTTGACAGTTCAAATCAGAGAAATGACTAATTGGAATTGTCTTTTTTCAGTATTTGCATTTGGTCGGAGCTATAGCGTTTTGTTCATAGCGAGAGCACTCCAAGGAATAGGATCTTCCTGCTCTAGCGTATCCGGGATGGGAATGTTGGCCGAACGTTACCCTGACGACAAGGAACGAGGAAATGCAATGGGGATTGCATTAGGAGGATTAGCATTGGGGGTGCTGATAGGACCCCCTTTTGGTGGTGTCATGTATGAGTTTGTTGGCAAGTCAGCGCCGTTTCTTGTGTTGTCGGCGCTTGCTCTTGGGGATGGACGTGAGTTTTCTATGGATTTAAAGCTTAAAGAGATAATTGTTTTATTAGAACAATAGAACATCAGAAGTGTAACCAAAATTTCTTAAAAACTTTACACATAATTAAATCGGAATTCAAAAGCTTAGTCTATTTTCTTATTTAAAAATAACTCCACTCATTTGATTTAAAACTGCGCCAGCACAGATTGTGATTTATTAGATTGTCTAGCAGAGTTCCATTTATCATACAAATGTTTATGTGATTCTTGTAAGACGTTTACACGGTTATGCTTCACGACTACGAAGGTTTTCCCAAGTGTTGGTTTCATTCATTCACTGGTTCCACTGCAATAAATTTGCCCCCGTTATACAAATAGATTTCTGTGACCACACCGAGTAACAAAATCTGTTATGATTACAAATTTTAGACATGTTTTATTTAGTTTCTTATTGAAACTGTTAAATAACAATTTCATAAAGTCTTAAAAATCCATCACTAATTTAGTTAGGAAAGAAATAATTCTAATTGTTACGTCTTTTAGTACTACAGTTATTGATGCTGCAACCAACAGTAGTACGCCAAGAATCCGATCCACCATCGCTGAAAGCTCTAATTACAGATCCTTATATTTTAATCGCCGCAGGTAATTAAAATTCCCCGTGTCTAGTCATTGCGTAATTCGTCCTTTATAAGGTGCTATAACGTTCGCCAATATGGGAATCGCAATGTTGGAACCTTCTCTTCCCATCTGGATGATGGACACAATGGGAGCGGAACGATGGAAGCAAGGGGTCACTTTCCTTCCCGCAAGCATTTCGTATCTGATCGGTACGAATCTTTTCGGACCCTTGGGACACCGAATGGGCCGCTGGTTGGCTGCTTTACTAGGACTTATTATCATCGGAGTCTGTTTGATGCTGGTACTTGAAAAAATTTAGTTTGCGTTTTTTGTAAAAACAATTCTCAGATACCACTTGCGACAAGTATGAATCATCTGATCGTCCCAAATGCTGGACTTGGTTTTGCTATCGGGATGGTTGATAGTTCCATGATGCCTGAACTGGGCTATTTGGTTGACATTCGACATACAGCCGTCTACGGCAGCGTCTATGCTATTGGTGACGTCGCTTTCTGCCTCGGTTTTGCTATTGGTAATAATTTAACATAATCAAATCTTGCGTAAGAATACTTTCTTTATTAGATTTTTGTGGTTGTTTTCATAGCGAGTTTCGGTATTTGTGCGTGTTATTTCCTACTTTCTCATTCATGCAAAACTGATTTATGGTCAAGTGTTATGAGTAGGTACATGTGTTGGGCAGATCGGGAAGTTGCTAATTTGGGAGCTAAAAATGAAACAATGGCAATTCTAGAACTCAAACTGTAGAATTAACCGAAAATAAAAATTCTAAACATTTTTGTATGTTTAATAGAATACGTTTACAACGCGCGCTACTGCATAAACAAAATGCGAATTAAAGCGAGTTTCATGTTAACATATTTTGATTGAAATTTCAATTGTTTGATGGGCTAATAATAATAGATAATAAATCTATAATTATTGCGGAATTGATTATTTTTAATTATTAGAATTTGAAATGTGTTACTTTACCATTTTTCTTTATTAGGTCCAGCTATGAGTGGAACATTAGTCAAAAAGATTGGCTTCGAATGGATGCTTTTTGGAATTGCCATACTAAATTTCC
Source organism: Gnatocerus cornutus (assembly GCA_029298725.1). Lineage (NCBI taxonomy): Eukaryota > Metazoa > Arthropoda > Insecta > Coleoptera > Tenebrionidae > Gnatocerus > Gnatocerus cornutus. The sequence goes on from CM055514.1 coordinate 7,331,810, forward strand.
TCTACGCCCCATTACTAATTAGTTTGAAAAGTCCACCGACAAAAGAGGAAAAGAAGGTAATTGTCATAATTTTATTCAGTTGATTTATTTAGTCACATCCACAAGGCACTCCCTCTACCATTGGCTTTGTTACATACAAAATTTTAAGGGTATCTGTGGAGCCTACCCCCTTTCGTGATCCATGAATGGCAATGACAGCGTCTCCTGCTTTAATGAACTCTCTCCATTTTCCAAAACTAATCCCATAAGCAATTCTCTTCTCAACATCTTTAGGCCAATTATCTAGTCTATCAAACGAGTAAACCAGCGGCACGAGACCTCTGTATAAGTTGGCTATTCTTGCCGTACGCTCATGACGAGTTATTGTAATAATCGGGCACGCCGGACGGTACTTTGCTATGCAGAAAGCGGATTTCCCAGATGTTGTTAAAACAACTATAGCGGTTGCTAAACATTTATTGGCGACTTGGACGGCTGATATAGCAATAGCGTGATATGATTCTAAAGGTGGTACAACGAACTCCACGAGTTTGGCAAAGTATGTTTTGTGCCAAATTGCTGCTTCCACTTCTTTGCAAATGTTAGCGCAGGTAAGAACGGCTTCGGCGGGATAATCTCCATTTTGTGTTTCCTTGTTCATTACAAGACAGTCAGCACCGTCAAGAATGATATTGGCAACATCAGTGCACTCGGCGCCTGTAGGACGTGGTATTTTACTCATAGAGCTAAGAAGTTGGTTGGAGCACATAACAGGGATACCTGCTTTGTTGCATTTGGCTATCAGGGATTTTTGCACTAAACACAACTTTTCTATTGGAAGCTCCACTGCCATGTCTCCTCTTGCAATTAAGATACCATCCGCAGCCTTGATGATTTCGTCGATATTTTCCAAACCTTGTTGCTCTTCAATTTTGGCAATAACTAGCATGTTGCGTCCTTCGACACCTAATAGATTACGAACTTCAGTAATAAAAGACACCTGGCGGATATTAGAAATAAATATCATGTCCATTTGTTCTTTGATTGCTAAACGAATGTCATCTTTATCCTTTTCAGACACTACAGGTAAATCAGTGGAAATTCCGGGGAGGTTAATCTTGCGACCACCTCTAACAGTTCCGCCGTTCAGAATCGTACAAATTAACACACTTCCTTGTATGTTTGTACATAGCAAGCATATCAAACCGCCATCTAAATAGATTCGATTACCAATCTTAACAAATTTGTGTATGTTGTCGTAATCCACGTACATTACCGAAGCATTTCCTTTTTCATAGTACGCTTTATCGGTAGTTAATTTTATTTGTTCACCCTTTTTGAGTACAACTGTCGCTGAGGGTCCTCCTTCGAGAAAGCCCGTATGAATTTCAGGACCCTGAATATCCAGACCTATTCCCAAGGGAAAAATCATCCCAAGGCGTTTACTGTAATTGTCCACTGCCTGTCTCACATTTCTTATCACCTGAGCAGTAACTTCCTCAGGATCCGAACCGTACCGAACACGAGCGATATTCATTCCTGCTTCTAAAAGTTTCTCTAGAATTGGAATTCCACTAGAGGCTGGGCCGATTGAACAGATAATTGATGAAAGACGCATAATTGGTGGAGCTGAACGAACATCCAAAAAACTCCAATGGTCCAAAAAATTGTTCGCATTTTCGGCCATTTGCTGCCGAGGAGGAGCGTCATAATAGGTGTTTTTAGAATGGTCAATATCAAAAGCTGTGCTCCACACCATTTTCAATTGAGATAATTAAGCAATGATTACGAGACAAAATGTCAGAAAAAAACTGTTAATATTGTCAAAAATTTGCCATTCGCTGCCTTTCTAATAAAATCTCGTTAATTTGTTACAATGTAAAATTGTTGGAAGTGATTTTAATGTTGTTATCCTTGCAGTCCTTGCTGATGGAAGAAAAAACATCAGTGCGGTACGTAACGTACCAGAACGAAGACGAAGAAGAGTAAATAGCAATGTCGCGCTAACTACGAAATTCTATGAATGTTCCAAAGAAGAATCGTGTGTGTAAAATAATACAATGAGGTTGCTGGAACATGGTCTTGTTAAATTTTCACGCTCTGAGAGCGTATTTGAACAGACTTTCAGAGTTTATTTCGTGTTAAGTTTAACGCATTGTAAGATAAAGATTGTGCTTCTATACCCAAAATCGACATGTTTGATGGGAGTCGCACTTTAATAGAAAATTTTAATTCGAGGGCCCTCGTTAGGGATTAATGTGAATGGCTGCACATAATCCGTTCCTTGTCGTGGAAACGAGGCAATCAGAGTCCCTCGAAACACAAGAATTCTTTGGCTTGAATGTTGACCGAAAAAAGCGCTCCCATCTTAAGCCCGGCTAATGATTGCCAACATAACTAAATGTGTATCTTATTTGTAATACGTGTAGCAACTAATCGGCTGAAATATGCATATAAGAGAATTGCTGAGCCAATCAAAACACATCATTTTGGAAAAGCCTGGTGTGCCGGGGTCTCAGCCCTGGGAATGCAGTAAGGGGACCTTAATGTTCATGCTTATTTATCGTTAATGTATAACCAAACAATATAACCTGTGACTCGGTCGTTGTGTTTTATCTGTCTGTCGTCTCCGCAGATATTTTACCTTCAGGAGGTCCGAGCTCCTCAGAAGATTATTGTGAAGAGACAATAATCATCATTGTAATAATCAGTCCCAATATACCTGTGACCAATATAAACATTTTCGTTTAAAAGCTGGTAAGGGTCCGAACAACAAGGGCAATCATGCTGACACGCGTGTTGCCGTTACAGTATTATTGCTAAACAATAGGGCCGCAAGATGGTACCTGGTTTAGATCTAGTTTAATTGCATGTTATTCTTATAGAGATCCATATAACACTCCTTGTGTAGAGTGGCTATTACTGTATTTAATGTTTGATGTTAATATCTGTATAATTTGTGGTGCAATAAATGGAACAAAAGTTATTAAACTTACGATGTGTTTTATTGTTATCCACCGACCCCTCTCACCGACGATCTGCACTTTTACAGACAACCTTTCTAATTTTTATCACTTTTTGCATCACAGATATACAACCGATAAGTGATAAAAAATTCCTCGTGTGAATTCAACCACATTCTGCACAGGTTTTATAAACTTTTACCTTTTACTCCTTACAAGAACATACGTTCAATTTTACAAGAAATAAATTAGATTTTTTACTTCTTTAGTTTCTTTATCAGATAAATTAACAGAAATAGCAGCACATGGCTGAGATAAGAACTGTCTAGCTTTAATTAGAAACGAGAGGCAAAATCGGTTTCTGCAAGTACGAAAGGCATAAAACACGAGCGAAGAAAGAGAGTTTCTAATTTGAAAAACCAACGCCTTTCCGAATATGCTTAGCTTTCTCATTAAGGAAACTCGCATAGCAAAAACTGAAAAATAAAATAAAATCCTTCCAGGTATTTGACCGGGCATTACGTGAAAATTGCAAATAAAAATTTTTGTCCGTAATACTGCAATCCAATTGCATTAATTAAAGTGGTGCACTTAGCATAATTTAACTTAAACAACTTCCTTGTGGACTAAAGGCACCGCATGTAACGACCTAAGTAACAATGCCGCTTTTTATTAGAAAATTTTTGTTGAATAATTGCTATTTATTTAATCCATATCTAGTTATTTCCCTGCACTTGATGAAAGTAATTCGTGTTTATGTAACGTAAGTAAGAATAAAAATACAAAGCACCAGGCCGGGACACTTTCTCCATGACAAGGGCATCGAATTCGCGATACATGCCCACCCACCATACTTATAAAGCCGCGAACGAAGTGGACAAGGGTGCAGTGCAGTTTGTAATTGTGTTGGAATACCATGGACAGAATAGTAGTGAGTATTCGTTATTTAATTGTGGCTTTAAACTGAGAGCGCGAGTAACTTTTCCGGCAAAGAAAATGTATATCATTTGATTTGCATGCATTCATTATTATTTGAACTCGTAATTAAATCAATTGCGGTTTATTGATAGTTTCTGAATAAAGCATCTGTAATTTCAATGAATATTCTTAGAATAAGTTGCACTGTGCTGTATGGGAAAAAAGAATTTGTTTGGTGTAATCATCAAACTCAAAAAAAAAAAAAAACAAACTAATCGCAATCAGTAAGTTACGTCGTCTATTTCACACAGACGGAAAATTGTTGTTAGTTTCCTATGTGTCTGTCTGAGTATTATTTGATGCGCTTTAACTTGTCTTGCAATAAAGAGTCAGTCAAATTAATCAACTATAACAATTTAATATCGTCTATTTCGCGCATCAATCATTTCAATTTTTAGAGCTGAAAATAAAGAAAGCTACTTGAGGGTAATTACACAGTTGTTGCACAAACGAACATCATTATAAGAAGGGCAATATGAGGAATTAACATTGCATGGTTTAACAATTGTTTTCAGCGGTGCAGAAGGCACTTTCTTTCTTGAGATCTAAATTAGCAAGTTGATAATAATTGTTGCAAATATGTACTTAGAAATGCACGCTTGTGTTAACTTAATACCTTTTCATTAAAATATCTTTTCATTTTTATATGATTACCAATTATTAATTTCATATTTGTATTCAAACTTTGTCACCTGCCTACATCGAATAATTTTGATGAATAATAAATAAAATATTAATAAACCGATCCAACAACATAAATCCAATTAAAATATAAAACAGCTTTTTAGCTTTTAACTAAAACGCACTCTTTCACTTTCCATATGTAAATCAGATTAATTCACTTTCGTCCTTTCAGCTTATCGGACTTTTGGCTTTATTCTCGCCCTCCCTCTCGCAAAATTACGGCGGAGGCGGAGAAGGCCAATACCAAGGTCAATATCAACAGGACCAGTACAATTACAGAACACCGCCACCACCACAAATTCTCTCCCATAAGCAGGCTCTTAACCATGATGGTAACTTCAAATACTTATTTACCTCCGAAAATGGACTTGCACAAGGTGAAAGCATCGCTCCTGATGGTACTAGAAACGGAGGCTACTCCTATGTTGATCCAACCGGTAGAAAGATCTCTGTGAAATACACAGCGGGCAAGGAAGGCTTCAGGATTCTTGAAGCCGATCATCTGCCCAAAGCCCCACAACCTTTAGCTCCAGTTCCTGGAGCCGGTTTACAAGTTCAAGCATCTCCTCGAGCGTATGGCGGACAACAAGATGATGGACAATATAGACCTGAATTATATCAAAGTAGACCTCAAGCACCACAACCCTACGTCCATTCTGCAGCGCTTGCACCTAGGTCGTATCAGCCCGCTCAAGCTCCTATTGCTAATACAATTGGAAATGGAAGAGATAATCTTGAATATCATGACGAACCTGGAAAACCTCACAGTTTTGGAAATGGTTATGTGTTTGAATTTGCAGGGTAGATTGAATTAAAGTGAGAAATTGAAGTAAACGCTCACTGTCTTTGTAGTCTTTTGTAAGCTTTAGGTGTTGTTGTTTTGTGTATTGTTTTACGTGTATTTTTTAATATGATTTTGTACATATTTTTATGTGATACAAATTTTTTTCTTGGCAAATCTAAAAAACTCTAGATCTTCTTTGTTCCTGTCTCAATAAAAGAATTTTCCCGTAAAGTTCGATTTTGTTTGTTCAATGGAAATCAAATTTCGTACCTCTTTACTGTAAAATACTTTATCCAATTTTTTCGCTTATTTACTTAATCTATCATTATCAGATTACTACAGGTAAGACCCCTTTATAATACTGTAACATGCGTTACGTCCTTCCTTAAGAATTGCCTGAAATATCAGTTTTCGTTGTTATGGTCCGAACATTTTCGTCTTTCTTCTCTTCTTTAGTATCTAAAATCACGTAAATTAACTATCTTTTCTTTATTTTCTTTAATTACCATCGTTTAATATCGCTCCCCAAAGACAATAGTCGCACTTCCTAAAAACTAATCTCAAACGTAAACAAAGTACCGGTTTTTCATGTCAGGTCAAAGGTTAGCGTACTGTGGTATAGTGAGCCGCTTTTACCATGGCGTACCTGACTTTTAGAGTCGAATATTATCTTATTGCACTCATAATGTGGAGGGTGTAAACAGGCTATTGTGTCCGAAAATTAAAATTTACGACATCTCCAAGTAGGTAGAAAAATGTGGACCCGTGCCTCTTCCAGGTATTAGCGCGGAGGCTCAAGATGATTGTTGATCCCTTCACCGTGTTTTTTTAATGAGGTTGATAAGCTTTTAATTTTTGTTTATTAATTTGAAAAAACCGAGTCATCAAGTTTTTACGATAAGAACGAAAAAATAATGTTGGAACATGTGTATTTGCATAATTATATAAAAAAAATATAAAGAACATCCTAATCCTATCTATCTAATTAAAAATTAAACAAAAATTATGAAATTTATACATATAAAGTTATAAAAAAACTACAAATTAATCATTCCACATCAGAATCATCACTGTCATCATTAGTGTTTATGATGAGTTCTGGAAAGTCATTTCGACCTAGGAAATTGTTTTCCACGTGAACTGTGTGGTCAATACAATTGGACCAAAGAACACCGTCAATTTTTTGAGCCTCTTCGCGGATCAAATTAACGACAGAATTAGTCAAATTTGGCGTTAAATTACCCTTCCTAACTCGGTGTTTGAGTTGGCTCCACACCAACTCAATGGGATTTAGCACACAGTGGTATGGTGGAAGTCGCAAAACCTGGTGTCCACAGTTTTCAGCAAAGTTGTCAATCGCATATGATTTGGACTTATCCACGTCACTTTGTGTAATTAAAGCAACCAAATTCTTTTTTGTCTGCTTTAGACCTTCGGGAATGGGAATGTTCTCTTCCTGGACGAATTTCAATAAGGCATCCTTTTTTGAAGATTTAGTTGGAATTTTTCGGTCTTGTCTAGAGTGGTACGAAGCGTTATCCAGAACAATTACAGAGTTCGGTGTTAATTCTGGAAGAAGCCGATTCTTGAACCAATCCTCGAAAATTTGATTGTTCATATCATCGTGGTAATCTGCGCTGCTGTTCTTTATGTTTTTGGTCGCTAAAACAAATGAATTAGGAATAAATCCATTTTTATTACCTGCTGCCAAGATGATGATCCTCTTTCCTCTATTTGGTGGCGTTTCAAAAAAACATTTCTTGGATCCGTCAACCCAACCTCGTTTTACGACATCGTGACTATCGTACCACGTTTTATCAATGTAGACAATGTTTTTTCCCAAATCCCTAAATTGTCTAATTTTGGATATAAATTCCACTCTCCACGTCACTAAACGAGGTGTGTTCATTATGGAACACCGTTTGTCCAAAATTTTGTATCTAAAACCAATGGCTCTTAATAAGTTACGCATAGTATCCACGCAAAAATTTGCTGGGAACTTAGCTTGAATGAGTCTTTCTCTAACAGCCATTACCGTTGGAACTTGCTTTTCTTTATACATCGTGTAAATGATGGATCGAACAAAATCTAATTCTGGTTCACTGAATTTTTCGTGGACTTTCAGTCGGTGACGCCTATTTGGTCCACAGTTTTCTCCGGTAGAATTGATGATGCGCTGAACTGTCCGATATGGTATTTCCGTTAATTCAGATGTAACCTGGACAGGTGCTTTCTCTCCCCGGTTAATCAAGTTTTTATAGACTTTTCTGACCAAGTCCTTTGCAGAATTGCACAAATATTTTCGCACCTCGCTAGCACCTAAAGAAAAAACAAATTTTGTAGTTATTAATTCCATTTATAAATATTAGGTCCGTAAGAAAAATATCTAAATTTTATTTAAAATAATGAATTGATAATAAATAAAAATAATGGTTTTCTTCACTTACCTTCTTTTAACAAGTTTTGCTCTGGAACGTCCATTGGCTCTACACCAATTACGTCGATAAAATCATCATTTTCATCTTCATTAGATTGATCTAACCAAGGTTGCCACATCATGAAATAGGTCGTAAAGAAAACAAAGTGAGCAAAATTCGTCAAACAGTTCAAAATGATTTTTCGTACTTACCGGTTCTCTTTATACATATTACCACTCCTTTTAGTTTAACGGCATTTTAATATTCCACTTAAAGTCCCCACTTTTTCTAAGAATTAAAGAATTAAGAACAAATAGGCAAACAGACTCCTTACAAAAGATTCTGAAAAATACCTATTTGTGGATTAATTAAACAGCAAAATTGGATTGCGATAGAAAACTAATTTTGCGTATGAGAAAACAATGAGAAGGAAACGAATGTTTATAATTCATTTCACAAATTCAGAAGCATTATGTTAATATTACATTTTGAATTACTTATATGTATTTGTGTTAGGATTTGAAAATTCTTTATAATTATGTAAAATACACGTTCCATCATTAAAATGATGAAATTTTTTCGTTGTAAAATTTTAAAAACTTGATAGCACTCCATTTTTTTAACTTGTTTAAAATTTAAATTAATAAACAAAAATTAAAAGCTTATCAACCTCATTAAAAAAAACACGGTGAAGGGATCAACAATCATCTTGAGCCTCCGCGCTAATACCTGGAAGAGGCACGGGTCCACATTTTTCTACCTACTTGGAGATGTCGTAAATTTTAATTTTCGGACACAATAGCCTGTTTACACCCTCCACATTATGAGTGCAATAAGATAATATTCGACTCTAAAAGTCAGGTACGCCATGGTAAAAGCGGCTCACTATACTTTCGTTGATCAGAGTTGGCGACAATTGCGACAAATGCGCATACGTCTTGACGATTTCCGCCGAATTCAAATTTCGCACTTTTTCATCACGGGTTTACGACACCTGTTTACCGCCGAGTAGAAGATGAGGTCTTGTAAAAGATTTCCGCTCTGAGAGGAGCCATTATTACCGTGAGGCTTTGACGGAGATCATCGTGTTGATTAAGGAAGAGTTCCGTTGTTGAGTTTTCCGAGTTCGCTAATTGCGAAACCTTTTCGCGTGCCGCAGAAGTCCTTCGCAGAGGTAAATATAGGCTAATGATCGTGGCCACGTGCTAATTTCGTTTAACTTAGGGACTTCTAAGTTGGTACTAAAGGCCTAGCTGTACCGTACCGACTACAGAGCGTGACATAGTCAAGGCGATTTTGAATGAATCCATCCTTTCACCCACAACCTCAACTCATCGAAGAGTAAGGGCGACCCTGTTCTAACAGAAGCTCTATCTTTATGCCGGCCCTTCAGGTTGTGAAGTCGTAGGAGAACCAGCTTAAGTCAATTATAGAATATATTCCTTTTTTTTGATAATTTTCGCTAACGTTACTGATTACCATCGTTTAATTTCTTATTACTTTATTATCATCGTTTAACTTCTGCAATTATTTAGTACATTTCTTTATCACTTTATCTGTAAGTTATTCTGTAAGAAAGAAGCGCTTTTTTATAATTTTTTGTTAATTAAGTCATTCATTTTATTAGAACAATTTACTGATTATTTAAGTTTTCTCGCCATAAACGTTAAGTCAGGGAAGGTTGAGGTATTTGGTTTTTTTCTCAGTAGAGGAGTGCGTCCCTTAACACTTGTCCTGTTTGCTACCTGCCGCCCAATCTTGTCAAGGACCCCTCCAAACGGCCTCCGACACACGAGCTGCCGTCGTTACAACACAACACGTTTTTAATGCTTTTAGCCTGGTTTTCAACGTAACTTTTAAAAAATTAAAATTTTTAAAGAATCTGCCCGGTTTTTCGAAGCCACCCTTTTTTTATAAAAGTCAAAATTTTAAGAAATATATTCAATTTTATCAAACATGAATACGGTTTCGGCCAAGAAAAGTTACCAATTAAAAACACTTAAAATTCGTCTTTTTACCCTGTTTTTTCTGTTGGGCCATTCCAGAATACTTTGTTTTTTAAGCACTTTACCCCTATTTAAACAGCCTTCTTAATTAAAAGTTAAAATTTGCCTTTTTTGCTCATTTTTTCTAAGGGGCTACTTTAACACACATATGAATATGGTTATTCATTAAATATACAAAAAATAATATACATATGTATATCAAAAATACAACAATAATGATATAATTACCATAATAAATTATATAAACAAAAATGCAAGAATACCAAAAATATACAATAACAATTAATTTAATTCACCCTTTATCTATATGTATGCATATCTAGGTATTTCTGAATGCAAACAGTGCTATCCTGGGCTGTAAATATTAATAATTTGTTTGTTGGCATTGGATATAATATCCATAAAATTTACAAGATCTTGAGATCTTGTTTTAGCATTGTGACAACCGGATTTACGTTAAATTCAGAATGGGCACTTTCGCACTGTCGTTTGTAGAAAGACATTACAAATTCAACAAACAAATCTTCTGTTGCGCAAATATTTCCTTAATAATCTAGAGTTTTTTTTCTGCCATGGCTGAATATTTTTCGCGATTCGTTTTTAAATGGCCAAATTCAGTAAAATGTTTAGACTCAAATTCGTAGATAAAACTACGAATATTTAAGGCATTTATATGCCTCTTCGCCTCTCAATTTGTGAGGCTCTAAAAGTAATTAATAAATTAATTCACAAAAACAAAATCACTTTTGACTTACTTGTTCGACTTGTAACATATCCAAAGCGTGTTTAAGTTTCAGCATTTGAATTTCATCAATAATTGTTAACACTTCAAGCTTATGCTTGTGCTCCAGTACTATACTATGATTCTATACAATGATTTCTCTATTTCCTTCCGCTAAGGACGCTACAATCTCGACGTTACTATTCTCCTGGTGGGACAGAATAATTTTTAATTATAATAAATTAGGTAATAATGTAAAACTTTACCATTTTTTGTGTTGGTCCTTGAATCGAACAACGACGTACCGAGGTTTTCGTGATGTCGATAAGTTTATACGGTTTACGTTTATTATAAAGTCTATTTATTAATGAAATCCACATAACTGAAATTTGTAACACAAAATTTGTTATTGTTAAAAGTGAGACTTTGAATTTTCGGCCAACGTGACACTATTATTCTCGCTACTTTTCAAGTGGTTGATTAATTTTGTCATTATTTCACTAAATTCTTACAACACAGGTCTGCTGTTTAGAATTTTGCCTGGACGGATGAGTCGTTTGGCTAAGCAATTTAGGATATCGTAAATCATGGAAAATTCTAATAAGCCAAAGTGCAACAAGATGTATAACAAGTTGCATAGATATGTTTTTGTTTTTTTTAATTAATTTTATGAGAAAACCAACTATTATAACCGAAAAAGGGCTTTATCCCGCAATACACTTTTTAATGATCTATGCTTTGAGCTATATTTCAAACGAATTGGTTGAAAACAGGCGAAGAAAAACGAAAAGTTAATTTTCACGTTTTTTCGCTATAAAGCAAAAAATAAAACATTTTCTAAAAAAGCGGCTTCATACCCCAATAAACTGTTCCATTTCTTCTAACGGTTTTCTGGCGCACAGTCCTCATTACCGCAAAGATTATGAGGGTTCTCAAAAGTGCCAGCAACCCCATTGTAAATCATTTTCAGGTACCCGAAAGTGGTCAAGAAAGAATTTGGGACAGGGCTAGGTTTAGAATTAAAGTAAACACAATTACATGCTTGACCTTTTTTATTAATTAGAATGAAATCAATCGCTGTCACTTTCAGTGAGATTTTCATCGCCGTCGCTTTCTTCCAAATCAATTACAAATTTGGGAAAATTAGGCGACAAATAACTGTCCTCAACTTGTTGAACATGGTTTAAGGGTCTACGCTACGCTATACCCGGTATATGGCTTACGATTTTTCGTTTTTAAAGCGCATTTTGGACTTTGAAAAATCGCTCGACCTCTGTATGTATGCGTCTCAGGTAGAGCTATGGAGGTGACATCTTCGAATTTTGAAAAAATGAAAAATTTGACTTTAATTAATTAAAAACTGAAATTCCCATTTTTCGTTTTTAAGGAATATAAAGCAACCTACGAAGTTAAAAAAATACCAACATGTGGAGAATTAAAACCTCTATGGAGGTGACATTTTTGTTTTTGTCATTATGCTATAATTTTGAAGTTATTAATAAAAAAACAAATCAAAAATAGGCAACCAACAGTACAACTGACGCAAATTATCTTATGCAAATCTCATGATTTACGACCGCTCACTAGGGGGTCACTGACGTTCCGCCCAATTGTAATAAACTGCTGTCGGGTAAAAGTAGGTAAAGACCCAAACGCGTCGCTCTCGGCAACAAACATCGAAGGTACTTGTAGCAAGTGTATTGAGAAATAATATCTTTAAACTGTCATATAATTCACTGTTTTCCACATCACCCTTGGGGTACAGAGAGACGGCGCGTTTTTTTTAAGTGCTCTCCCCAATAGGCCTACTGCACTCTTTTGACTCTAACTATAAAACTACTTTATTTTAGAAATGACAATCCGGACATTTGAACGAACATAATTTATAAGTCTTTCTTTAAAATTGTTTTTTAAAAATTTATATACAAAAGTATGATCACTATTAAAATTCAATGCTGCCGCATAACATCTCCCTTGGTAAGACCCGGCAAGAGAAAAGTTAATTCGTTTCCCACCTACAAATTTATTAACGACAGAATTGAAACATTCCACTATGTTATTAGCCACGTCGTAAAGTAAACTAACTGACAAATTCGCGACTCTATTTAATGCAGGTAAAAATATATCGTAGAGAGAACTATTTTTAAAATTATTATACTCAATCAAATTTGTGGTATTTCCAACTTTATTACAAAAATAAGTTGCACATTTACTGTGATCACCAAATATATGAGCAGGTCCATTATGAATGTCTCGTTTTAAATTTTCGATTTTTTTTGAGAATGGCAAATTTTCATTTTTTCTGTATCTAATCGCACTTACTACAGCTGTTCTAAATTTAAGTATATTTGTTCGCAAAAATTTTCTAACTTGAAGGTCTGTTCTGGGAATTTTTGAAATTTTGCGCAATTTTGTTAAAACATGATTTCTACACTCAATTTTTTGAATAAAATATGTTGGTCCATATGGTCCATATGCTTGAATTTTCTTATACACACTACTGTCTCCATCACCGATAATAAATTTAAATCTTAAATTATGCATCTGAACAGACTTTTTAAAAGCCTCTAAAATAACACCTGCCTCCATTGATGTGGATGATTTTTTCCAATTTGCAAAACATTTATGGCGGGGCACTGATTTCTTATCAGTCTTGAATCGTTTACAAAACTTGCATAATTTATTTTTAACAGCCACATATAAAATGTTTTTGGTTCTCGCACCTATTACACATCCAACTCCCGATAAAGCATTATAATTAGACTTATAAGAACGCTTGGACCATGCTCCATCAACAATTACAGTAATAAAAGGTACCCCTAAAAGGTAGTTTTTTGCATAATAACATTAAACGACAATTTTGCTTTTCCTGTGTGGTTCTGACTTAAAAAATATTAACCAATATAGAAACTATGATAATTTAAAATGTTAAAATTGTTAAAAATGAATTAGGGAACTATTTTTATTGATTATCGGGATGTATTATTATGAAGAGTTAATTTTTAAATCACAGAAAACAACAACGTAAAAAAGGCCCAAAAACTCATGTGTCAGGTAAAAGGTTTGGTTAAAAAAAATTAAATGCGTTTTTCTCAAATAAAAATAATAAAATAATAAGTAATTTTAAACTTTCCCCGGCGACCAGTGAGGAAAAATTTCGGACTACATTTACGAAAATTACATTTTTCAATTAAAAAACATTTTGTCATTACGTACTATGGAAACTGGAAATTTGCGGATTTTATACATACATTTTCCATTAATTGAAAAAAAAAAAAATTACGCCCGTAAAATTTTTACCTACTAGAACCAGAAATTTCACGGGCTCAAAACGCAGAGAAACTCAAATCCTGATATTTAAACTCATCTTTGGTCCAACACGAATTTATTGTTCCAACCGCTGGGTTTCTTAGGAAATGTGCAGGTCAAGCGACCGTTTCCATAAAGTTTATGATCCCCTCATTACCAAATCCTCGGTAATCCCTTTTGGCAGCTGTCAATCAAAGGTGTTGTTAAAGTTGCATACTTTTCAAACAGAAATTTTCGGGCAGGCTCGTAGACCCTTAAGGCTATGTCCTACCTCGGCCGAAGTGCATAGGAAATAGCGCAAAACGCCATTACTTTTTACGGCCGCAAATTAAGAGTTGGAGTTTTGATTTTTTTTGTACGTGTAGACAATATCGAAATGTACACGGGAAACTCTGTGATTTTCAAAAATTCTTTATAGATTTATTTAAAAAAAATAAAAACTGAAAAAACGCCATGTCGTTTTACGGGCACAGTTTTAGGAATTTTAGCTTGAACTACGACTTGATAGATAGAGAATTGTATTCTACACCCGGGAAACTCCTTGATTTTTTTCAATTATGAATAGTTATTTTAGAAAAAAATAAAATGTAATGTAAAAATGGTCCCCAATTTTCTAAAAGTCGGCAACCAACACTTCAAAATACAAATGATTTACAACCCCTCACAGCAGGGGTCTCTAATCCTAATGACGGTTTGAGGACTACGGCTCGACCGAGTCGGGATTGATCATTGGAACCCCAACCAGATACCTACCCAACCAGATACCTACTCACTACCGAGAGCTGAAGATCATGAATCCCATAACATTTTAATTTCATTCTTATCAAGATTATTATTACTAAATTTTCTTGCCAGGCTAAAGCTCGCCCAATTACCAACGAACGAAAATTCTAATTATCAAATAAAATACACTCAATTAAAAAAATAATAAATTTGCAACTCTATTCACTGACTGCATAAACGTTTTGTACAAAATGGAGTTTTGAAATGATAAAATTTGAATTTCATTTAATTGGCCACTTTTCTTACAAAAGTACTCCGCACAATTTTCGTGATTGCCAAAAATGTGTTGTGGGCCATTCAAAATATCTTTCTTCAAATTAGCTATCTTCTCTTGTAGTGGACAATCTTCATTTTTTCTAAATTTAATTGCGCAAACCACAGAGGTTCGAAACTTCAAAAAATTTCGTAAATTTGTGACCGTCCGCGGTGTTTTGGCAATTTCCCTAATCTTATTGCAATAATTACGCAAAATATGATTCCGACATTCAATTTTTTCTATAAAATATGCCGGACCATACAGCTTCCGTATTCTATTTTTTTTTTAAAACACTGCTGTCGCTATCGCCAATTATTCTTTTACATATATCTTAAATTGTGCTGCTTTAACGACTTTTCAAACCCTTCTAAAATTATGGCAGCTTCCATTATTCGACTTCTTACCCTTCTTATAAAGATAAACAAAGCTCCCCTCTTTTTTTTTTTAAATTACCTAGTTAACTCCTTCGGATTGGCACATTTCTAAGAAGTAAAATTCTGGTTTGCTAATGTTATTTGCAATCAGTGTTTACAAATATTTAATACTTTTAAAATAAAAATTTCTGAAAGAAAATATTTTATCTTTCGTATAATTGAGATGCACTCTTGTTTTGAGACGTCAAATTTTGAGTTATCTATTGGATCTCAAAATCTATCCTTTGGATTTCAAAAATATGTACCTAAATAGTAATTCAGTAATCGCTATGCTTTTTCCAAATGTTAGCTTTGATCTTTATTGATTTATCAACTATAAATTCCAACTCAAATACAGGTGTCCCTGAACTCGCGCCCCTGAGAGAAAGGGCTTATGGAGGCAACAATTCTGAACCAAAATTTTGAAACCATAATTTTTTAACTCAAAAAATAACCGAGATAAGACAAAAAATCTGTAGCCAATCCCGAAGCTGAACAGAATTTGAATCATCCATTGGTCAGTTAAACATTAGACTCTCGTTGCCTAGGAAATTGGGATGGCCATTTACTCCACTTCTCGAATAAGCTTTCGGGATTGGTTGCTAACTTTTTATCAGTTCTCGAATACTATTAAACTTAGTCAATTTTTGTTTTGAAATTTACCATCTGTATTGTTGTCGGCACCCTCCCTTGCTCTCTGGGGCGCGAGTTCTGGGACACTCTGTATAAGATACATTTCAATTTTCGAGATGCAAAAATAGTAAGGTAGTAAGGCTAAGTATTTTTTTTGATCCAAGATTTTTATTGTTTGTTAGTTTGTTGCAAATTAATCTCATATTTTCCAAAGCGATGAAAATAAAAAATAAGTAAATAAATTAATAAATAAATAAATAAATAAATAAATAAATAAATAAATAACAACACATATATGTACTTACAAGTGGCACACTAATCTTGAAAGGAGGTAATTGGGTGGTCCCCCAGAATACAAAAAAAAATGTTGAAAAAATTGCAGATTCTCTATTTTTGCAGGAGGACCAAAAGAAAATTAGGAAAATGGCAACATTGCTGCACTGTTCCTCCAATAATTTAAATTTCTAGTATTCAAAGCCATAGTAACCTCGGTGTTGTATTGTTGGCGTTAGTCGGTCAGGTCGGACGAGTAATATAACTATGGTTTCATGTGAACGATGTCACACTGATAGAGATTGTTGATTACAAAATTTTATAAACAGTTTTCTGCCATTTCTAACAAGATTTTTTCGATTTTTTTTTGCACCATGCCTTTGCGTAAAATGTCCTTTGAGTAAAAATTTTTTCTGAACCTAAAATTACTGCCCAGAAATCGTTAATTTTGGCATTAAACTTTTCCTCTTTAATCCATAAAAAAGACATGATTTTTTTTAACATTTTTCTGGTGATCTATGGCATTGTTCGATGATACAGTATCACAGTGGTGCGCGACTTTCCGGACACCTGTATGTATCGAGAGATCAAATAAAAACTCACCCTCAGTTGGGTTTGTTTCTTTTGATTCTGTCATGTGAAGTGTCACATTTTAAAGACAATTTAATATTATACTTGGAATTCTTGTAGAAGGATGGATTAGCTTTCTTGCTTTTAGGACTCTACCTGAAAACTGGTAATGACTATGGTTTCTTCGCAAACCTCACTCTAATTTCTCTACCTATCAAAGCACATTTACACATATTTGAAAACTAATTTTGTTTTCGAAAATAGTTTACATGAAATATTTTATTTTATTTGGAAGTGCTGAAAACACACATGCGCCAGATTTTTAAATTTGTTGCAATGGATTTTATTAATAACAGCGTAAACATTCAAGCAAAAGAAATAACAAGATGGGAAAACATCTTTATTTTATTCATTTCAATTTATTATCATTAATGATAATTTTCCAATACATTCAATTTTCGAGGGACATCGTATTTAGAAATAAGAAAAATCTATGAAACAAACTCCGAACCAAGGCAAACTTATCTGCCTGGTTTATTGCTGTACTGCCGTAGAAAATATGCTAATTTTACAGACGATTTTCACCCTTATGGATGATTGGCATGTGTCAAATGGTTTGTATGTTGGGTTGCATATTTTTCAAAACACGAATTTTAGTTGAGGGGTAGAACAGCCTTAAGGGGATATCTAACAAACTGTAACGGTAAATTCTGCTTCAAAATTCTGCGTAAAGGAAAAATTATATGAAACATTTTAAACATCCAAACGTTAAATGTAGCATCTCCCTTCAACCCTCATTATTTGTAGACGGCACTCTTTTAGTGAGTTACCCATGGTCAGTCTGCTTACTACGGTAATAAAACCATAAATAAAAACTACTTCTTAAAACCCCAGCCCGAGTGGTTTAGATTATTATTGCCATCATCTTGTGGTCAGGACAATAGCTAATAGTTTTGACTGCACTGATGGCCAAATTATTATTGCCCATGGCCAGTAAATCTTAAATACTTTGATAGTAGAGTCCGATATTTTACAAATTACACCCGTGAAACTTAATAATTACAATATCTCATTATTATTATTTAATGTTTATCTTCATAAATAAATTAAATTTTTCCCGAAAAGGTGGGATTTGTGTAATTGCAAAAATTGAAGAATTAGTGGATGCAGTGGGATCTTCGAATTTTGTCCAAGATTTTTGTGAATGTAACAAAAAATAGTGAACATAATTATAAATAATTAAATTATATATAATAATTATATTCTGTTGCTTTAGTGATTGATCTATCTTTTAAAACCTTTAAAATTACGAAAATTTTTTCAGTCTTTTCACCACCCCAAAGTCATAATTTTGACAACAAGACGTTATATTACTGTCTGGTTGTTCTCAAAATACGTATGTGTGAATTTTGAAAAGTTTACGCATGTGGAATGCTAAAAATTATTTCGCTTTCAGCCAAGTTTTCGTATTTAATTAATCAAAAAGTCATTAAATATTCACTTTACAAAAATTGTATATAGCATTTAACATAGTGCACGGTGAAAAGATTCATATGCAAAAAACAGAAAGCAATTTACTCAAATAGTTTTCGAGTAATCGTGTTTGGAAAAATACATTGAATTTGCCTTCTATTCAAATTTGTTCGAGATCCCCTTGAAAAATAAAGATAAAGACAAATATTTATCACCTAAAACTATTCTAAAACAATTTAAAATCCTAATTCATCAGATATAAAGTTCAAAATTTTGAAATGATTATCCTCAAAGCTACGTACAGTTTGAATAAAAGAGAAAAATCTTGTTTCAGGCAAATTTAAGATTTTGTGTGTTTATGGAAAAGCTTCAGTTGTAAACTATCCCTTCGGCTACAAAATTGATTTATGGTACCCGCATTTCTACCTACCAGACCTCTCTGGTACAGAGAAAAGAGATGTTACTGCTAAACAAGGATAACATGTTTCGAATATGAAATTTTCCAAACACGATTTCTCAAAAACTATTAACTTTAAAAAAAATCTGTTTAGTCGACATTATGTAAAATTAGTCTACGCATGTGGAATGCTAAAAATTATTTTGCTTTCAGCCAAGTTTACGTATTTAATTAATCAAAAAGTCATTAAAGAATCATTTTACAAAAATTATATATAGCATTCAACATAGTGCACGTTGAACAGATTCATATGCAAAAAACAGAAAGCAATTTACTCAAATAGTTTTCGAGTAATCGTGTTTGGAAAAATACATTGAATTTGCCCTATACTGAAATTTGTTTGATATCCCCTTAAATTTGAAAATTTGTTCATCTTCCGAATCGATCTCTTTAGAGAGCTCCAAATTAATTTGATGGGGTTCAGAACACAGTCATAAGGAGGCAGTCGAACCACTATGTGGCTCTGTTTCTTTGCCCATTCGTCATTTTTAAAAATTTTTGGAACATCCAAATCTTTAATTTACTACTCGGTAAGAATCAAAAGTGTAAATGTAGGTATAAATCAATCATATAGGTACCTATTAAATTATCATATCACCCGTAAAATGAATCACAAAACAAATTAATCTGAAAATCAAAAATAAATTTGTTGCATATTATGACTGCAACAGAATTGAACAGAATTTGTTAATGCAATATTTTTATGCATCCGGTCCTGTTAAAACTTTTTTGGACAGTCGAAACCGCAATTTATGAGAGGTATTGTGTGGGTTATTAGCGTTTCTAAGGGTGGTACTGCCATAAAAACGTTAGAAGAATTGGAACAGTATATACAATACAATAGGTGATTCTAAACAATTCAAAACTTCGAGCCAGTCTTTAAATGTAAAAAAAAACTTTTAAAACAAAATTCAGTTTTACATTGTACTGGCCGCTACTCCGTTCTAGCTTTTTTAAATGGTGAACTTTCTTGGTTGAAATCGTATTCATTTTTGTTCTGAAGTAGCCCAACAGAAAGACAGGGTTAAAAAACGAATTTTAAGTGTTTTTAAATAGTAAGTTTTCTTGGCAGAAACCATACTTACGCTTGATAAAACAGGATATTGTAGTGTCCCACTTCAAATTCAAATTTCAAACTTTTCGCGCCACAACGACCGCAGGGATTTTTGCGTTAAGAAGTTGGTGGACTTGGTAGTTTACCGCCGCCACAGCGGAGGAGGCGGGCGACGCCGGAGGCAATCATTCTTGGTACGACTTCGGAACTACGAAGGTGCCGTGTAATCGAGTGCGTTTCGCCAAATTTTTCCAAGTGTTAATTTTAATTCCTATTTTGTTTTAATTTTGCATTTTGTGTTTTGTTAATTTGTAGTTTGTCAAAATCTTGTAAATAATTTTCTTTTTTTTTTAAACCCATTGACTTTGACGGGAGTGTAGTGACTCTTAGGGCTTCTTGTCGAGGCGCTTGTGTGTTGTCACCTTTTGGTAT
Source organism: Gnatocerus cornutus (assembly GCA_029298725.1). Classification (NCBI taxonomy): domain Eukaryota; kingdom Metazoa; phylum Arthropoda; class Insecta; order Coleoptera; family Tenebrionidae; genus Gnatocerus; species Gnatocerus cornutus. Next base: position 7,351,995 of record CM055514.1, read on the forward strand.
GTAATAATTTTTGTCATTTGTTGTTTTAATAAGGAAGTCACTCCGGATTCATGTAAAGTAGCTATTTGCTGTACAATTCTAAAGTAACGCGTTTTTACCGATGGCGTAAGCGTCTGGATTCAATCAGTGTTCGCCCACCGTCCGATAAGACACGTGCAGAAGCAGTTTAGATTCGTGGAAACCCGATACTTTTGGGAACTTGAATTTTATTCGATTCAGTTCAAGGAATTTATACTGTTGAGTTCGAAGGATTAAAAATAGAATAGGATTTTAAAGAAATTGTGAAATACATCAAATTAACTGGGAATGTCTTTTTGAACCACTCTGTGTCATTCGTGAGCAAAAACGAGTACATTTTTCCTAAAATCCACGACTTTCTCTTCCATTGTATTTTATTGAAACTGAAACCGAAAATTTATATGTTTATGTATTTTATGTATGTCCCTTGTTTTCGTAGCTGCTCTGTACTTGTCCGAACCCAATGCTCCTTTCCAGATTTTCTTCGTCACAAAAGACTCAACATAACAAACAGCCTCTCGCGTTAATATTAGTAGATTTTTCAGAGTGTGATCAGTTCAAAATTAAACTTTGATTTTTGACTTTCGAAAACCCTCCAGTGCTGGAAGCTTGTTACGTGGGACTCGCGGGGTAGTCAGGGTTCACCTAACTAGCGAGTCTTCCGCGGGTGAGATGTTGGTTACTCTTAATCTGGCCATAATTTGTTAGTACTCTCGATAAGACACCGCCTGTACTATGCTTGCGGAATAGGAAAGATTGTCTTCGGGTCTTCCGAAAACATAATCTCGTCCTGTTTCTGTGTGTCGCCTTTGAAAATAATTATCTTTTATTAATGTTTATTGATAAATTGTTTGTATATGTTTACTTGGTAAATTGTGTGTTGTTTTTCATTGTTATTTTGTTTTAAATAATGTTTGTAGTTTGATCACACTCACAACAGGGCGTATGGGAGATTTTTGTAGTTCTTTTGATGTAATTCACTTTCCGTTAATTTGTTTATTGCATTTTTGTACCGAAATGTTTCTTTGTAAAGTGATTTTCCTTTGACATTAAAAATTATTAAGTATTTTGTAACGTGATCAAATCGTCTGTTCAAATGCTTGTATTTCTTGAAATGTTAAGAAAGAACAATTAGCTGTAAAATTTAAATCAAAACCATTCAAACTTTTAAAGTCTGAATAAAACAAGTTAAACCACATTTGGTCTGGTGTATTTTATTTCTTTGTGTTGGTACGCTCTTCCCAAAAGACTGCTTTGTATCCAATGAACATCCGCCTTCACAACACAACGTAGGTCCTAACCGTTTCAGACGATCACGATTTTCGGCCATTTTATTTATTTTAAAGTTCGCGGTTCTCGAGTTTGGCGGTTCATTTGAATTTTGGCGGAATTGGGTTACAGATCATTACAATATATTTCTTAAAATTTTGACTTTAAAAAAAAATGACTTTGAAAAACCGGGCAAATTCTTTAAAAAATTTAACTTTGAAATCTTGAAAACTAGACTAAGGCCCGAATTCATAGTCCTTGCTTAAGCAATTGCTTGATCAAGTCGATCTTATTTGCGTGCTTAAGGCGATGTTATTGATTCATAGTCGCCAAACAAGTAATTCTTATTTGAAAAAACTTAATGAAGTAAATCTTATTTGGAGAGAAACTTATTATGCACATACGATTTCATAGTCACAACTTGAGCATATGTTTCTAACTTATTTGATAGATAAGTCGAACTTGGCCAAGTCCACCCATAGGTCGACTTAAGAATTTCTTATTCTTTTCTTAAACAGGATGTATCAAAAATGGCGCATCAACAGTGTACGACCTGATTATGCAGACAATTCTGAATATCAGATAAAAAATTAAAAATTCCTTTCCCTTTTATTTTTTGATCTATTGTTCTTCGAAATTAACTTAAAACTTTTCAGTAGATTGCATTTGTAGTGATGAATCGTCCACATTATCGCAAGTTGTATTATATTTCTAAATGCGGATCACAAATTTTACAGGCACTTACGATTTTAAAATTTCCTGTAAATTTACAACCGCTGCATTAAGAAATGCAAGTTATTCTTTTAGTTATAATGTCTTATAACATGCATGAATCCTTAAGTTTTTAGATCTCTTAATAACTCTCGATAATTCGAACTAAATACTTGACCCCTTGTATAATTCGAACAAACTCTGAATTTATTACTCGTTAAAACAATTTTTTCTTGGAAATGAGAAGAATTGATTGATAATAATTCAAACAGAGACTTTTACTTTACAAATCTTTATAAGTAAATCGAATTTTTCCAAATGGTTACAAAAAATTCTTGTTGTATTTTGCCACGATTATTTGGCAAATCATTTAATTATTGTTTTATGTTTATATTTAAAAAAAATTTTTTCTTAATCCAATTTTTTTTATAAAACTAATTTCAAAAGAAAGAAAACTCGCTAAATTAAAGTACTCAGTGATAATTAGAATTATCGACATTCAACTGTAATTGTTGCAGGCAAAAATGTGTACTAAAGTAGTCAAAAGATTATATTTAAGTATGCATTGTATATATTAGCATTTATCATTTTATTAAAGTCAGAAATCTCAAAAAACAGTATTTTACAAAATGCATGCCTACGTTTTTCGCAAATATCATAATGATTACATTTTCATGTTCTCTGGTTCAAGGATAAGTCTATTATCTAAAATTTTGAAAAATGGCATTTCTTTTTTTGGGTAGTACTAAAGAAAATGAATATTAATGGAATTGGATAAGACCAAATAAGCTTCGATTTCAATATGACAAAGCGATTTCCCTTCAGGAATCACTGCACAATTCTCCGGTAAAATTTTATAGACCAGTCTGTTTATATTTGACAAATTATTTCACGTCGATATACAAAACGTCTTCTTATTTTGCTATTTATTCAAGAAAAACTTATTTTAAACAAGAAATAAGAAACAAGCATTTCTTAATCAAGTCGTACTTATATTGCAACTATGGAACAGTACTCCGAATAAGACAGACTTATTCAATAAGTTCGACTTCATTAAGTTTGACTCAAGCAATGACTTGAGAACTGACTATGAATTCGGGCCTAAAAGCATTAATAACGTGTTGTGTTATTAAAGAGGTCTTACTAGTAATCAGATTAGATAGATGATGATAATTAAGGCAATTTTGGTCAAACCGCATTTTTTTTTAACTTCGCGTGTAATATAAAAAACAGTTTAGCAGTTATACCTAAACATGTATGTTTCTACAACTTTTTATAAACTATTGCAATTAGTCTTATTAAAATATATTTGTTATTATAATCAATTATTACAATACGTAAATTATGTTAAAGTGAAAATGCAAATAAATCAACTTTTTAAATCTTCAATAAATTTATATTGTGTTAAATTAAGATTTTTTTAAAATATGTATTACGTAATCCGAATTATACCTTAGCTATGGCATCTGGACTGATTAGAATGAATGCATATTTATAAGTATGCCCCAGGAGTGTGCGTTTCAGAATTGTAAAGTACGTTAGGTAGAAAAAATCATCAGTGAAATTCAAACGCGCATGAAGGATAGCCGTCGACACTGGAAAATTGTACCTTAGGTTAAAGTTGCGTTGTTTTAACTTTTACTGGTGTTAAAGTGATAACGATAACTACCTAATTTTTTCGACGGTGAATTTTTTTTACCCGAAACCGGATTTTATATTTCCTTTTCCTAATTTGTATCTTAAACATTCCCAAGTTGCTATGGAAACAAAGCTATTCTAACATTCCGTATCGAAATGGATATTCTAGCACTGAAAACGAATTGGAAAATAGCGAAAATAGCTCTGTTTTAAGAACAAATTAGGAAAAATAATATAAAAACCTCGTTCATAAGGCCATTTAGGCACTCATCCATTATAAAACTCGCGGCTTTGCACTCGTTTTATAAACTTGGATTCGTGCCTAAAAAATTGCCTTATGAAACTCGGTGTTTTAATATACTATACTACCTAGTAATCATTTTTTTCAAAAATTGACGTCAATGGTTAACATTCCGATGATAAAAGGCGGTAAAATTTGAAATGTTAAGTGGTTACTATGGCGACGACAGAGAAGCTTTCTCTCTGCGCCTGCGCGTTGCATAACGTCAACTCACCAAAAACAAGTTTGGGTCTGTGGACGCCATTTTAAATAAAACAAATTATATTTCATGGATAAAATTAGTTAAATTAAAAACTAAAACACACAATGGAAGAAACCGACGTCCCCATGGAATATGACGTTGCTGACGTTGACGGCGTCGCCCCAGAAGAATTCGATGAAGACGGTGGCTTCGAGAACGACATTGAATTAGGGGATGATTTCCAAATACGCGGACGCGGACGAACAGGGTTCAGGTATTCAAAGTTAAACTACCAACATTTTTTCTAACAAACTTTAATTTTAGGGGGCGTGGTCAACCCCGCGCTTGGCCTGGACCGCCCGGTCCCCCAGGTCCACGCGGCGAAGGCCCGCCAAGATTTCGAGGTAGAGGTTTTGGCCCCGGTGGGCCTCCACCATTCCGTGGACGTGGAGGACCTCCTCCTCCTATGTTTGGTAGAGGAGGACCTCCAAGAAATCCTCCACCAGGAGCTGGATTTAATGGACCTCCGAATTTTAATGGACCTAACTGGGGAGGTCCCATGGGACCGCCAGGGACAATGGGAGGACCACCGAATATGATGGGACCGGGACCAAATGGACCACCGTTTGGGCCCCCTGGAATGATGGGTGGACCTCCTAATATGAACAATGGACCGCCGACGATGGTGACGCAAGGCGGGACAAACACCAATGGGCAATTTCCACCAGTGACAAATCCTTCTACGGTATGTTTTGTAATTTTTTCTATGAATGCCCTTATTGAAGAGCCTTTTCAGGGATTAGATGCTAATAGTGAGATTTGGGTAGAGACTAAAACAGCAGAAGGCAAGTCATATTTTTATAATGCTCGTACTAGAGAAACCACTTGGACTAAGCCGGAAGGTCCTAATGTAAAAGTAATCTCTCAGGATCAAGTGGAAGCTATGGCACAAGCAGCCACCACAGGTTTAGCACAAGGGACATCAACTGCAGCTCAAGCGGCTTTAGCGCAGGCTAACGTGTCAAACAAACCTGATGGTACCTACAAAAACCAGTTATTTATAATTTCTCAATATAATTTCCAGTTGAAACTGATGATTCCAAGGCTGACGGCAAAGCAGCTTCTGCTGGAAACCCCATGCAACCTAACATGTTAGCAGGCCCCCCACCCGGGATGCCACCTTTTGGTGGTCCTCCAGGTCAATTTGGCGCACCTCCTTTTGGTCTACCTCCGCCGGGATTCCAAGGATCATGGCCAGCTCCAGGACAGGCGCCCGCATGGCCAGGTGGCCCTCCCGGAGCTGCTCCTTGGGGTATGCCGCCAGGTCTTCTTGCAGGTTTACCAGGAGCTTTGCCGGCAATTGACGAAGCCGCAGTATTGGCAAAAGTCGATCCTGATATCATCGCCAAAGCGGCCGACTGGAGCGAACATAAGTCTCCTGATGGACGATTTTACTACTACAATACCAAAAAGGGGGAAAGTGTATGGGAAAAACCACAAGCACTTAAGGATTTAGAGAGTAAGGCGAAAAAGACCTCAATTCATTTAGTTTTTTAGTGATTCTTGCAGCTGCAAAACTGGCGGCAGCCCAAGGGATCTCGACTCGACCAGGAAATGATGTGATTCCAAACACCGAAACAGGTAAGCCAAATGCCCCAGCGGTCCAAGTAGCCAATGGAGAAGTCGTCAAAGACAATGTGGTCAAGGAGGAAGAAGACAAAATTAAAAAAATCCAAGAGGAATCCAGGAAGAAAAAGGAGGAGGAAGAAAAAACTAAAGAAATCAAAAGTCAAGACAAGTCGAGGCCAGTTTCTAGTACCCCAGTTCCTGGAACACCTTGGTAATTATAACTTTAATAAAAGCTGAAACAGTCTTTTTATCTTTATTGTTTTATAAAATGCACGCGAATATACTTTTATATAGCCCATTGTAAACCTTTGATCTTGTTTTCTAGGTGTGTCGTTTGGACTGGCGATGGTCGTGTCTTCTTCTACAACCCATCATCCAGAACTTCAGTGTGGGAGCGCCCCGACGAACTACTAAAACGCACAGACGTCGATAAAATGGTGGCTACACCCCCAGATTCCGTTGGATCGCAGCCAAAGATTTTAGAAGCTGCCGAAAGTCCAATTAAAAAACGAGTGTCGGACGATAGTGAAAGTGAAGAAGAGACTCCAGCTAAAAAGACCAAAAAAGAAGAAACAAGTAAGTTATCATTTATCGCACTTACTATGAATCTACCAAATAAATTAGGTACCAATGGCACCACACCTCAATCCGCACGGAAAATCGACATCGGAAAAGAAGCAGCCATTGAAGCAGAAGTCAGAGCAGCCAAGGAACGCGCAGTGGTTCCTTTGGAACATCGAATCAAATCTTTTAAAGAGATGTTGGCTGAGAAACACGTCTCTGCTTTCAGCACGTGGGAGAAGGAACTTCATAAAATCGTTTTCGATTCAAGGTATCTGTTGTTAACTTCTAAAGAGCGAAAACAGGTATTTGAAAAGTACGTAAAGGAAAGGGCCGAGGAAGAGAGGCGAGAAAAGCGAAATAAACTACGGGAGAAAAAAGATGCTTTCAGGAAACTACTGACTGAATCGCATCTTCATGGAAAGTGAGTTGAATTATTCTTGAAAGAATGTTAATTACGCATGTTTTCCCAGGTCTTCATTTAGCGACTTTGCACAGAAATTCGCAAAGGACGAAAGATTTAAAGGCGTAGAGAAAATGCGTGAACGGGAAAGTCTTTTTAACGAATATTTAATTGAAGTAAGAAAACGGGAGAAAGAAGAAAAGAACCAACGTAGAGAGCAGGTGAGAACAGCTTGAGTTTTATTTTCCAAGAGACAGGTAACATTTAATGTTGTTGCAACAATTGAGCGTTTAAAAACACTATTGTAATTGTTGCACTTCATTACTTGTGCAAACTCTTGCAGTACAGAAGGAGGCAATTGAGCCATGTTTCATGAAGAGTACTGCAAGGTTGCATGTTAATTCTAAGAAACTAAGGCTATAATTACTTTAAATTTAAACTATGGTCATTCCATGATAAGGTTATTTAATAATTGTACAACATACTAAAATTATTTACAGGTTTTCAGCACTCGGTATGTAGATATTGTGTTAGATTATTTTAATGGATTGAAAATTGTGTGTTTGCCACAATTTTTATAACCGACACTATAACGATCATTATTTGTAGTGAAACAAAACAAAAGTTCATCAGATCTGACATCATTATGATACCAATTGTAAAAATTTTGTAGAAGATTGAAGAACTTTTGTTTTTAGGTGACAATGTGTAACCAGCCACAAGCCATTTTGTTTTTGTTAACATCTGTTGGTTTGTTGTTGGTATTTGATCGATTTTTTGCCCAAATTTCGACCAACCAAAGAACGCTATAACAGTTTTTGTAAATGATGAGTCTCTTATCCAGCTTCATTACTTTTTCAAGAGATGTGGAATGCGGGTGAAACACAGTTACTTCCGTTACCCAAGGCTCGTGTTCATCGTGTGAGAGAAGTCATCCCAGGTGACAGCGCTCCTTGCCGGCAATGGGGCTAGTTTTTATTTAACGGTACTTAACCTACAAGTTAGTTGTTACTCTTTTAAGAAAATTATAAGTACAGTAATAAGTATTAGTCAAACAATCTTTATCTTGTGTACCATTAAATCACATAATGCACAAACAAAAGCGACCAAAATGTACCATTATTTTCAGTGACCTCTGTGGACCGCTTGTTCAGGATATCCAAAAAAGATCGAACACATATCACAAGTCTTTTCCACAGATTAACGAATTGAAATGTTTTCGATCATTACTCAACCGATGAACTTTTTTTTCAGGAGTTACTTAATATTATTTTTTTCAGATTGGGGTAGCTGTCGTAGTTCTAAGATATTATAATCTAAAATTTAGATAATTGAACAACTGCTAACTTCTCAAGTTTGACGAGTTGCGTGCTTGCAGGTAAAGAAAGACTTCTTCGCAATGCTTCGCGAACATTCAGACATTGATCGTCACTCTCACTGGGCGGACGTGAAACGAAAAATTGACTCTGATTCTCGATACAAAGCGGTCGATTCTTCTGGGCAACGCGAAGATTGGTTCAGAGAATATTGCAAGCTTCTTAAAGAAGAAAAGAAGAAGGCGAAAGAGAAAGATCGGGAACACAAACGTGATAAAGAGAAGCATAAGAAAAAGGACAAAGACAAGGATAGGGAACGTCATTCCAAAGACGACAAAGAAAAAGAAAAAGAGCGCGACAAAGAAAAGTTAAAGAAAGAAGATGATGGTGAAACCTCGAATAAAGAAGTTGAAGAAACAGAACCTGAAGAAACTGACGACGAGCGAGCTCAAGAACAAAAAGAGAAAGATAGACAAGCGAGGGCTGAAGCAAGTTTGAGGGAACGGGAAAAAGAAGTGCAAAGGACATTGGCGACGCACATGCGAGATAGAGATAAAGAACGGGAGCAACATAAACGCGATGAGGCTATACAGGTAAACTATTAACCACCAACGATGGTAAATTCACTTTTAAATTTCAGCATTTCAATGCTTTATTGGCTGATCTGGTTAGAAATCCCGAGCTCAGTTGGCGCGAAGTTAAACGCATTTTAAGAAAAGACCATCGGTGGGACTTGGCTGACTCTTTATCCCGTGAAGATAAAGAAAAATTGTTTAATGAACACATTGAACACCTCCTTAGAAAAAAACGAGAGAAATTTAGGGAACTCTTAGATGAAACTCCAGAGGTTACTTTAACTAGTGGTTGGAAAGAAATCAAAAGATTAATCAAAGAAGACCCCAGATACACCAAATTTGCTTCCAGTGAACGGGTATGTTTTTAAGATGTGTTTAAACTTGTGCTTATCAAGTTTTGTAGTGTGAACGTGAATTTAAAGACTACCTTAAGGACAAGCTTATAACTGCAAAAGGGCAGTTTAAAGAGTTACTACAAGAAACCAAGTTGATTACCCATAAATCATTGTCGAATCTTCGTGAGAATCAAGGATTTATGCAGGAAATTGAGGACATTCTGAAGAATGACAAGAGGTACTTGGTTCTTGATCATATTCCACAAGAAAGGACACAGTTGATTTTAAATTACTTGGAGGAACTTGATAGAAGGGGACCACCTCCACCACCAACAGCTAGTGAACCTAATAGGAGATCAATTAAATAATATACTGTTGTATTTATTATTGCATAATTACGCCATTACAGATGTGTATTGTATTTGGACTCAATATTCCAGTTTGTAACGATAGCGGTTTTGAACTGATTTGTTGTACAATTTTATTTTATATTGTCATAGAAAATAATGATTACACTTAATTCAAAGCTTAAAGATTTTTTATTTATACAGGGTGTTATGAAAATGAGTGCAAATTAATAAATAAATAAATTCACGAAAATTCAATTGAACAAGACTGCCGAATTTGTTTATTAAAATTGCTCAAAATGCCGTCATTCACTGTCAATGCATGCCTGAATTCTCCGGGCCATTGCAGTTTGTGTTCTCACAATTATCGCTGGGTTTTGGCGAATTGTTTCAACCACAGCATTCACACGTTCACTTAATTCTTCCACTGAATTCACGGGGTTCGCGTACACCAACTCTTTCATATGTAACCACATGAAAAAATCGCAGGGATTTAAGTCTGGTGAACGAAGGGGCCACAACACTGGTCCATTTCTTGTTTTCAAAGTACACATTTAGCCATTGGGATACGGGCACTGTACACACGCTGTGCCTCCCGAGCTTCCAACCGTTTTGTACCACCTTTTGCACTTTAAAAACGATCTAATAACTTTGACACTGAAAATTCACGACAAACTGAGCGTTTTTAATTATAAATTAAATCTGATCAGTCGTTTTTGTGACAAAAAATTGTGATAAGGTTTAAGTCAAAAAACCTCGTTGCGGAAATGAAAGTGAAAGTGTTTAGAGGCATGGAACGGCTCGCCAAATTAAGGGCGGAAAAAGGCGAAAATAAAAATGCGTTTACGGAAAAAAAGTATCTAGAAAAGTTGGAGATCTTGATGGTTAATTTTGGGTATTTAATTTCATAACACCCTGTTATGAATTTTCTGAATAAAATTTTTGTAAGTTTCCAACACTTTTTACTTTATCTTAAGCTTAATAGTTCTAAACACCACGGCAAATTAGTTTAGAAAATAGTCATTAATAAAGTGTTTTGATACTGATAACGCAGAGTTTTTATGCTTTTTTGTTCTTTAATTTTATAGCAATTCAATGGTAGGTGGGCGTCGTCAAAATACGGGGAGGAAAAATAGTTTAAAACATGCGATTTCAAAAAAAAATTATTAAGAAAAGTTGTTGCAAATGGTGAGTTCTCTTACTAGTTTAATTTTACGCACTCATTTCTATAACACCTTGTAAATGAACATGACATGAATGCAACTACAGTACAACCTTGAGTATCCGTGCTTCTCGGGACCGGAGCCTGCACGGATAATCTAGTTGTTAAATAAACATTTGTTTAAAAAACAACAGAATAATTTGGAACGTTTTTTCAATTCAAAATATATAAAAACTTTTACAAAATTCATCAACATCTTAACAGAAACAATTTTAAATATTGAAAAAAATTGAAACAATTAAGTCTTATCAGACATTGCATTACATAAAACTATTTTGTAGTAAACAATTTGGTACTTATTTTTTTTTGCCCCAAAATTTTCAGTTTTCTTAATTATGAAGTTTTCATTGCAAAAGAATTTATTTCAAGCACTTTTGTTAATGTTTGCAAACCCTGCTAGACATTCAAAGACAAAAAAATTGTTTTTGCTCTCTGCACTGACTTAAATCTCATTAAACTATACCAACCGTTACTCGTGAAATTCCAAATTTTAGGTTTTCTAACATTGAAAGCGAAAGTACGAAGTGGTTGGTCTTCGATTTGTGTGTTTTTGTAATAAACGGATAATCGAGCGAACACCCTTGCACGGATAATCCGCACCCGGCTAACCGAGGTTCAACTGTAATTGCATAATAGAATGAATTAGTTAAAGAGAATTATTTTACTCTAACTGATTCTTGGTTCTTTATTTTTCAAACGTTTAGAAAGAACTTACCCAAAATACAACTAATTAATATTATATCGACAAAAAATATTACGTAAGCGTTTAATAAATACCACCGAGTTAAGTTATCTCGTATTTTCTATATAAGAAAAAATGTTTACTCCTTTATTTATTATGGAATTTCATAAGCTAAATTTTAAAGAAGGCAATCAAAGGACACGAAAAACTTCATATTAATTTGAATTTGTTGAAAATAAGTATTTTTAAAACAGCATTTTAAAAAAAAGTCCTAAAGTACTTCTTGTTGAAAAAAATCTTTGTAGTATGAGAGCAACACGACAAAGTGTCTGAAGTGTTTATTATCAAACTTTTGAAGCTTACTTAATGTGGGGATCTCATGATTTCAAAGCCGCATCGTGTTTACCGCTACATTGAGATTATTATCTCTTGAAGAGCTAATTAAATACTATCTTTGTAATCAACCAAGGAGAACAATATAAAATGAATACACCTGTTCAATGTCCTATAGAAAAATGACCGGACTAGTTTTCCTTCTTATAATTCAACTCTCTCTGGCTGCCTCGTTTTCGGTGCATCCAAGAGCGTCAGGTAAGTGGCGTCGTAAGATTTTGTTCACGAGCTAATGCCTTTTTTTAGATTGTAGCATTAAATTATCAAGTTTGAACCCTGAACCTATTGTTGTTTCTAACAATGACTTCCAATTCTTGTACGCTGAACCCAACGAGGAATTCATTACAATACCCGCTGGCGCTTCCGTTGTCATTTCGTGCCCAGGAGGTACCCTGAATTTGGGTTCAACGGCAGTTTCTAGCTCGAGTGTTTTTGCGAACTGTACCTCTGGTGCGACGTTCACCACAAATACTGGAAGTTTTAGTTTCAATGAAGTAACGTGCTCCAGGAACCCATTTCACACCGCTAGGTATACAGGAAATTCTTGCGAAAACGGTGGTAGAGAAATTGAAGTGGGATTCGTATTGACTGATTTCAGTTTCGCTCGGCAGATATTGATTTGCTTTGACGATGTGAACAAAAATCCTTTATATTCTTCGTATGATCTCACTAGATCTATAGGGAACCATGAGAGTGGTGTTGATAGACCTAGTTTCATTGAAGATGATTTTTACAATCTTAATGTAAAAGTCAACAATTTGTATGTTCGCGGAGGACAACGAGAGACCATCAACACCCTTTTAGGGCTTCCTGTTGATTCTACAAAGTACATTCAAAACTCGAACGATTTCTACTTGTCTCGTGGACATCTCACTGCAAAAGCGGACTTTATTTATGCACCTCAACAGACTGCCACTTTTCATTATGTAAACGCAGCACCGCAGTGGCAAACTTTTAATGGAATGAATTGGGAAAATGCCGAATCTGATGTTAGAAACTATGCGGACACCAATGGATTAGATTTAAAGGTGTATACTGGAATATACGGGGTATCAACTCTACCTCATGAAACCACAGGTGAAGAAATACCACTGTACCTCTATGTGGATAGTGGAACTACTGCTCTAGCAGTACCAGAACTTTATTGGAAAGCTGTCTACAATCCAAAGACTAAACAAGGAGTTGTTTTGTTGGGTATTAATAATCCGTATCAAAAGGATGTCAAGAAGAGTATTATCTGTGAGGATATCTCTGACCAAATAAAATGGCTACACTGGGAAGCGGAAAACAATGAAAAAGGATATTCGTACGCTTGTGAAGTCGACGATTTTAGAAAAACCGTCTCTTACCTACCTAAATTTGAGGTCACAGGTTTGTTGTTGTAATTCTACTGAGCATTGTAACTACTATTGTATGAAGTAAAATAAAGAATGAACAAGGTTCTAGTTAATGAGGTTTTATTAAAAAATCATGCAAATGATGAGTATTAAATGAAATAAATGAAATATATCAAGAATCTAGATTATTTCCCTGAGTATTGAGGAGGTATTTTCAGTACAAGTATCTTTATAAAAATACACTTACGTGAGTGAGTGATAAAAATGAAAATAAAACAACAGTAAAGGTCAATTAGTAGTGATAACAATCACTACTGTTTCCGGCAAGACTCAAAAGTTGAAAGTGATTGGTTCTGACATATTTTTAGATGAGGCTCTACCTAGGTGTTAAATTAATTGGCAATCTACACTTTCCACTTCAGTTTAATTTTAACTACAAATTTAGATGAACTAATAAATTAAAAGAATTGACAAACAAATTTCAAGTGTGCAACAAAAATTGTGCATAAAAAACTAAAAAAAAACGGAAACTATACTATTATAAACGATAATTAGAACAAATACACTTTTAATTGTTTTTTTTTAATTCGTAGTTAATCGACATCTCTTTTTCTATTATGTAGTACAAAATTTTTATTCATTATCGTGTCATTGCAAAGCCTAAGGTTTTCCCAAAAGCTTATTATTTACAACCCTAATCTTAATCTTTTAACTGTCGACGAAGAGGAAGTTGCCGGTCTCTTTGACCAATAAATGGTAATAAAAAAACAAACGCAAAGAAGTTCAAAGCAATGTTTTCAGATAAATTAGGATTCGCATAAATAATAATCAATAAGTATAAATAAATGCAGTACAAATTGTATAATTTATTTATTATTATTTAACCATAACAAAGCCTTAAAGGAATAAAAATACCCATTAAAAAAAAACAAAATTTAGCTATTATCACACTAATGCATCTCGTCAAATGGGGTTGCTACATATCCACTTTCAGTTTTTTTTATCAGAACACCTACTCTTTGTGTACCAGGACTACGCACATCGCTGTCTTCAGAAGTAACGTCAGTTGAATCTTAAATATAAAAAAATAACAAACATTGAAATTATAAAAAATTGAAATCCTTTGAAACATACTTCCTCGAACTCTTCTTCTAATAGGATTTTTCGTTGCATAAGAACTCTCGAAAACAACGTTTCTCAATGTAGGATCCGGCCTTTTTGAATCGTAACGTACGTTAATGTGGATATTTTTTAGGAACGAAGTGTCCGATTGCTTTCCTGTTACTTGTCGATAACAGTTTGATACTTCCAAAAGAACTATTGCTTTCTCTAGTCTGTTTTGAGCAATCGTTAGAGCGGCCCTAGCTTCACATTTTTTTAAGCCGGGAAATCTAGCTAATAACAATTCCATGTTGGTCAATCTTTGGCGTGCAGATAATGAAAGCTGAAAAAAAAATTTTTTTTTTCTAAAATTATTGGTACCAAAACTATCAAAATGTAAAAACGCCTGGATATTATGTACATTTATGATTATCAAAAAACGTAAAAAAGTGAAAAGTTACCAACATCAGACCCCTGATTTAACAAAATAAACAATCATAAATAAATAAATTGAAAATAGTCGCTTAGTTTTGCTTAGTTAAAAAAATTAATTAACATTTTACGCTGCTGATCAGTTTTAGTAATACATATTTTATCAAGTTTTTTTCACCTATGAAATGCGGTGAATATAAAAATTGTGCATAGAAATTGATATTGTATCTCTACGGAATCTGTAGGAGGTAGATACATAGTTTGCGCCCCCGAACTGTCGCCGCTCCTGATCCTGAACGCCGCCAATGAGTTTCAAGATTCAAGATCTTTACCTCAAATAGGTGTTCACAGGTGAGTCTTTTTAATTACCCATCTAAAGATACAAACTTACCGGTTTCTGCTGCCGAGCACATTTCTTTGAATTTACGAAAAGGGCAGGATCTTCATACTTTTTCATTTTCACTGGAGTTGACAACCATGGGACATCCAAAACAGGGTTAAGAATGACTTTCTTTTGGTTCTCCATATCCACCTTTAATCTTCCACAAGTAATAATTCTTGAACAACACCACACTTCACACCTTCTTGTTTAAACTATCAAGAGACCATTCGACAACGGAACATCAGTGTAACCACCTTAAAATTGCCAAACTCCCGCCGTCTTCCTGATATTTCCAGCAATGTTGCCTATCTTGGCAAAAATGGGAGGGATGTTACTTTTCCGGTGCAAATTTGAATTCGCCCAGCATGGAATCTTTTTCGCATTCGAAATAAAACTAATCATGTTTACATATTTTATTGTTTATTTAGGGAACTTAAAAACAAACATTTTTTTTGGGATTAACGCATTTTCTATTGAAGAGGGTTTTTAATGGTTGATAAATCTTCAGGTTTTTCTGAGAATGAACTAATCACAATGGAGTTATTTGATATTCCTTGGAAATTGAGACCCAAAGGCGATTCTGAAAAAAATCAGTTTCAGCATTTTCAGAAATAAACAATTCGAATGCAATGTTAAAAATCTTTTGAATGTGATTGACGGTGTCCTTCAAAGGACATAATTAGTTCACTTCACAATTCACAATAAATAAGTGTAAAACAAATTTTCCTTGGCTTATTTTTATTATATATTTTAGTCTTGTGATAAAATCCCGACTCAAATTGAATTTCTCTAATCTAAATTGAAGTATGATATCATACCCCCTCGCTTTTTATCTCCAACTGCAGCACCTTCCTTACTCATCAAAGTTTGTTTTTGAAAATCCGCTCTGCTGTTCATTTTTACTCCCGCGTTTTCATTCCCAGTTTTGCCCGTTCTGGTTTTTTGAAACAAGTTCTTTTTATAACACAACAACTTGCATCTCTTAGCATACAACATTTTATCCACAGCACAGAAGAAGTCGTTTTTACATAACACTAAAACTGTATGTAAAGTTGCAGGATGTGTATCTGGGAAAAGTTGCATCAAACGAAGAAAATAGAAGAACTGACTCGACGATTGCTGGATTGAAGGTAAGGATCTATCCTGCGATCGTGGCATACCTAAAGGCATCTGCCTGTTAATCTGAAATCAGTGAGTATGCATTTGATTAATAATATAATAATAAAGAAAATAGTTTTACCCAGGGATTATTTAAAAAGCGGTTTGCTAACGACGGATCATTCTGGTTTGAAGGCCTATTTTTATGCCAAAGCGATGAGTGATAAGGTTGGGACGTAATCCAAGGACACAAAATTGGTTGCATTCGAAATATCTTTGGGTTTTTTTGTTCTTGCATCACACGTAGAATTAGTAGATGAACGCGGAAATTCGTCAACAATTTTCAATGAGTAAACAATATTTTGTTTTTTGCTCTGTTGTTGTTTGTTAAAAGTTTGACATTTATTTGACTAAGAAGACTATGATCTTGGAATTATTTTAAAGTTTTTAAACTAATGGGTTAACCATGGTAACTTCGGACAATGACAATGGAGTCCTGCCATAAACTTGACCATCAAAAGAAAAATCTAATTGCATTTTTATTTACTTTGAATAGAAGGATGTGATTTTCTGATAGATAATTAATTATTTCAGCGGCAGAATCCAAAAAGGGTTCATCCGGCTGAGGGATCTAAAACAGTATGGAACTAATCCAAATCAGGTAGTGAACTTGGCGGCCTGTTTCCGGGTCTATAATCCTATTACGTCCCAGTTGTAAAAACTTATAAGATTCCTTCTGGAAATTGTAGGCACTTGTATTTCATTCATAAAGCTAGGGTAGTAAACCATTTTAATCCTTTGTATTACTAGACCGCTAGCGTAAGCTGAATCTTCTAAGAAATGAATGATTTGTTTCGACCGAACAAAATTTGTGAATTACCCATCCTGTCATGTTCCAAACATTTCTAACAGGATTTGGGTGGGATTAAAGCAATTTTTTATATCTGAATTCTTGCTTCTGTGGCTGAGGTCTAACAGTAAAGAGAAGTAAAATTTTGAGCAATTTACAAATTCCACACGTCCGCTCATCGAGCTCCAATGTTCAATCCAAACATTTCACGTTTATCAAAGTAAAAATACACCACAAGTTGAAAAGTTGGTAGTAAACTTTATTAACTTCACGTTTTACATCCATTGCGTTGGCGCTACAACAGTCTCTAAATAGCTCCGGCAGATATGTTTTGTCTTTCAGTTAAGAAATCATGTCAATCCGTGTGTGCTTTTTCTATTTTTTTTAATTGTTGATTTATATGTCAGATGTTATAGTATTTATACATTGTCTTATCCCAACAACTGGCACTAAACGACGACCGTGTCCAAGGCTCACATGCTTGAGCTGCAAATAGCAGATATCTAAACGTGAAGTGCCAAAGACGAACGCGTCCACGCACACTCGTAGTATCGCATAAAGTTAATGTCTTTTATCAAGTTATGAGTTTCGTGAAGAAAATCTTCACTAAGATGAGTGGCAACGATGAGAAAGACAATGAGTTTGAAGAAGATGATGACATTAGTGAAGACACCTCGACGGAATCTTCGGATACGGGGATTTTCACTGGATTGAATAGTGATCTGGAGAGCTCGGGCCATAGTATTGATACCGACTGTTCGCAAATATCCAATTTTTTCGGATATTGGTAAGTGGATAGATGTATGGCAAAATTGGCAGGAGGAATTGCTTTGTTTTTTGTTTTGTTACAAATTACTATTCCTAAAATTGGATTCTACTGTATTCTTGTAGAACCAGTGATTCAACATTCAGCTATCCTGCTGGAATTTACCATCTGTTACCCAGCGATCTAAAGATAAACCATTATGCACATCATTGACTCGTTTTCAATAAGTCAATCATTCAAAAATAGACAATTTATTAACAATAACTTACTCTTACTATTAAAATACAGGAAGTTTTTAACTGGTCAAACATACTACGACTTATCACCAAATAGTCTGACCCGTTTTAAGGACTCCAATGTAAACAAGCGTATTTTAAAAACGCATAAACCTATATAAACGTACGGTTGCCTACATCAAAAAATAGAGAGGGTGCCACAATTGGTGGTACAATTTTTTTTCAATGTTGTGAAAGATGCTTTGCACTCTCGTTTGGTGATGAAAATCTATTCTTGGCTTGGGTCAACGACAGATCAGACAGCAACTGCACTTTATATGCGTCCAACGTTTTTATCACCTGGATTGGGTATTGCCCAAAATATATTTCTTTCGTCTGTTAATCCGAACAAATGAGTTTTCTGAAAACAACGACAAAAAGTGTTATTTTTGGACGGCCGAATGGATTTGGACTGATTATTTTAAAAGCAAACGCTTTAATTTTGTACGATTTAATGCTTCCGTGTATTTTTGGCGTGTTTTATCGTCCGAACTGAATTATTTTAGATTAGCGGAGAAGTCATTGTTTTCCTCTTTGTAGTTCTATTGCCAAATTTCTTATCTGTCCTTGGTAAATACGTTGATCAAACTTAAGTGTTCGATTAAATTTAGAATACCCTTAGATAAACATTTAAAAATGCACAACTCATTCTGCGTAGTCTATTTACATTACCTATTTGCGATGTGCACTATTAATAAATCGGAGAACCGCAGTGGCGCAAAATTGCAATTCAGTAGTTATAATCCATTTCAAAATTACAAAAATTTCTGTTTTGACGACTTTTAACTTTGTTGACTTTGTTAATTTGCCGCCAACGAGTTGACAAATGCGAAATAAAATAAATGAGGTGGGTACCCATCTGCAGATATTTATGGAGAGCTGAATGTGCGTATCCTAAAAATATCATATTTGGATTGGACCAAACCCTGTTACAAAATATCTATTGTTAAAAAACTGATGAATTACCGAAAATTAATGTCTTGTACGCGTTGTTCCTTCCAATTTATAATATAGCCTACGCATATTTTCTCAAAATTCTCTTCTAAAAATAATAAATGTTTGTGACCTTAACACCGCTGTTCAAACAAAAAGAAAGCGAGAAAATTAAAGCAAAACATCGCGACGACCGCATGACTTGTGCGGAACTCTCTGAATTTTCATGCCACTGACGTCTATCGGTGTTAAATTTAACTAAGTTCGACGTATTTTTTAGATACCTATAGAATTTAAAAGGTTGTCATTTCCTTTGTTGTTTTTATAGAGATAATTGCGAATTGTTATACATATATTTTTGGAGCAGTGAGTAAGTAAATGACTACTGCAAAAAAACGAGGCCGCAATTTTCGCCTAATGTCGAGTATTTCTGTTTTTATTTATTTTTAAAGTTTGGGAGAAAATAAACATCATCAACATATATTGTATTCTAACATTCGTTTTTGTATATTTTGGTGATTTCTAATTTGTTTATTATATCTCGTGTTGTATATACAGGTGTCCGGAAAGTCGCGCACCACCGCGTGATACTGTATCATCGGACAATGCCATAGATCGCCGGAAAAATTTTACAAAAAATCCATGTCTTCAATTTTTCAAGATATGATGGAATGAAGAGGAAAAGTTTTATGCTAAAATTAACGATTTCTATGCAATAATTTTAGGTTCAAATGAATTTGTCACCTAAAGGACATTTTGCGCAAAGGCATGGTGCAAAAGAAATCGGAAAAATCTTGTAAGAAATGGCTAAAAGCTGATCAACAATGTCGATCAGTGTGGCATCGGTTACATGAAACCATAGTTACTTACTCGTTCATAAGCCAACCTGACTAACGCATGGCTTTGAATACTGTAAATTTAAATTATGGGGGAACAGTTCAGTAATGTTGCCATTTTCCTAATTTTCTTTTGATTCTCCTGCGAAAACAGAGAGTCTGAAATTTTTTTTAACATTTTTTGGTACCCTGGAGGACCACCCAATTACCCTCTATCAAGGTGGTGCCCAACTTTCCGGACAGCTTGTATAATAAGCTAAAGAACATGTGCATTTCTCTTTTAGTACAATCCGCCGGTTCCCCGCTTACTTTTCAGAGCAGAAAATTCTTGTTTTGTCTGTTACAATTAAATTTCTTGGCTTGTACTATCACTATTATTAATATGTTGGCTTTTGCATAATCCGAGGAGCGGACATCGTGCAGCTTTATAAATTGTGTCTTTAGAATACACAACTGCGTTAACTGAAATGTTTAGATTTTTTTTTCATATTCCTAATTAAAATTTTTGAATTAATTAATTGTATTTGTTTCATCAATTTTTATCTTGAACGAAGTATACATATACAAAAATTGCAAAAAATAAGAACTATGATAGAGATATGCTGAAAAGAAAGTGAATATTCAACTAGCTTCAATAAAAAGAGCAACCTCCTCTATCTGCCTCCTTTTCTACGCCCATTCTTATTCTTAAGACACCTAATTCTTCTTGTGTGGTCACAAATATTTATATCTCAGTGAAATTCCTACACATAAAGCAAATTTGTAAAAGCACATTAATCCAAATAAAATCTTTGTAACGAAAATTTGCTCTCAAAACTCAATGCTACAACTATAAAATCTTGCAGTAAATGCGGTAAACGTGCTATAACTTGTACAACAATTTGTTTAACCGCAATTATAAGTATTGTAAACAGAAATAGACATGTTATTTTATTACACTGAATTTTGGAACAGAAATTGCAGTGTCTGTATATTTTTTCGTAAGTCTTCGATTATAAATAGCTATGATCGTGTTTACCGTAATAATAATAAATTAAACAGGTGGTATTTTTTGTGCCAAACAATATGTAATACCAAAATGAATATATTAAAGTTGACATCACGTTTCTGCAACGGCAAATTTTAAATTAATAGCCCCAATTACCCCAAGCTGTTCCCTGTTATCTGAATCGCAAGGCCGTTCTATTCTAGAATGCTCTATTTTGATCTTCTTTCCTTCTTATTATTTAAATTTTCTTGTTGGAGTTTAAAGTTACTCTATTTCCAGCCTGCCCCCTCCATCAAACAACTGGATTTTCCAAATATTTCTTATTGCTTTCGAAACTGTTATATCCATCCTGACTCCACAAATATCTTCACTCTTTTGCCAGAACCAGACCAATTCCACTCTTCAGATAAAAAACTGATCGTTTCCATTAAAAAAAAAACAGTCATGTTTTTAAGAAAATCTCGAGTGAAGTGGCCGATCTAAATTTAAACAGTAAAAGTGAGCGTAAAACAAACCAAACTTCAGTTGAGCCTAACGAACCGTCTAGTGAATTCATAAAAAAACGACCCATGTCCATCTCGAAAAATGTTCAGTTTCTTTAAACGATCAAAGAAAGAGTCCGGCAAAACAAGAGATACAACGTCAGAAATGTGTAAAAATACGAGCGCCGAGGATGCGTCGACGTCGTCGGAATTCGGGTTGCGAGAAACACCTTCAAATGCAGTGTCCAGTGAAGTGACAACACGCGACGAAAAAAACGACTCGAACGAAACCATGTGCGAAAAAGCGTGCCCCAGTGCTCCCATCGGGACCATTTCTTACGCCGCCATGCTAAGACAACCCGAGAAGGAGGGGCGAAGTATCTGTGTGAAGCCTTGCGGACATGGCACCACCGCGATCACCCCTCGAATTCCGGTAAAGTACAACAGAAGGGACACTGGTACGCCTCCTAGTAGCCCGAGCGAAATGAGGAAGATCCAAAAGGGCGTGGAGCGACAGGTCTCCAACGAGGCAGTTGCGAAACAGGTTGAGAGACAGAATTCTGGAGAAAGAATACCAACGGCTGCTGTCGATATCCTCGTGGAGAGCTTGGCTGGCACTACTCCTTTAGTGAATGGAATCGACAATGAAGCGGAAAAGTATGTTTACGTGGTTGTGTAACAACATGTAGCGACTATTTTGGGGGTTTTGACGTGAAACTGATTCAACGCGCCCACATTGAGGATAAATTTAGAGAAGATTGGAGATAACAGGTTTTTGCATCCGGATTGCATTTCAATTTCATAGTGGTTAAGACCAAACGACGTCACGTTACGTCAAATGGGATACTAAAATCTTGTTTTGTCGGTTATTTTTGGAAGTGCGGGGTCCAATGCGAATATTTACAACATGGATTTCGCCAACTATAAAATATTGCTATAAAATCAACACCAAATGATAAATCTTTCCACGCCTGGAAGAGAGACTAAATTTTTTATGTGCGTTCTACGATTGATTCGAGGGAACACTTTTTGCTGATGACTTAATATCCTGCCAAACGGAAATGGCGTTAACGTGCTTCAATTTTGAGTTTCAATGTCTATATGAATTTAAACCTATTTTGTTAGGCAGGCGACTACATAGTCTAAAGAATAAAAATTTGTCGTATTACCAGTTATGGGTTCAAATTTCCTTTTTGACTAAACTGTTCTAGACCGCTCTTTAACTTTAGCGTTACCAATAGAGTCTATAATTGCAAATAGAAACTGCAGAACTTTTCAGCTGCTCAACTGCTATTTATTGATCCAAGCTCTTATAAACGCTATAAAACTCCACCCAATTTATTTTACAACTTAACACAAACTTTTCAGGAAGAACTTAATAAACCAAGAGGCAAAATTTCAAAGTCAACTGAACGATTTATCCAAGCAACTCTCAATCCGCGATGCAGAAGCAACCAAACTCCGTTTCCAGATGGAAGAACTCCAAAGAGATGTTTTCGCGAAAACCGCTGGAATGGATCGTAAGTTTGTTTACATTGCTTTAAGCAGAACAGCTTTTTTTCCATCGGTTTTTCGAATTAATTTCGTGCAGCTGAAATTGCATAGTAACACCAACCAATTCTTTAAAAGTCTCCAATTCTTGATATGTCATTTTCAGGACTGGAAAGTGAACTTCAAGCAGCGCACAAAGAGTGCGAACTTCTGCGCCAGAGAATTCGAGCTTTGGAGCTTGATTTAGACGCGTACAAGAGAAGAAATGAAGAGCTGGCGACAGAAGTGAACGAGAAATCAGGTGAGAATTTTGCGATACGAAAATCACTATTAAATCATTGATTTTCAGAAAAATTGACTGATTATGAAAAAACAACCAATGCGAAAATAGAAGAACTTGGTAACATCATAAAAACGCTTGAAGCGAAAATTGAGACGCTTGAAAGTGAACTGGAAACACTGCGACAAGAAAAGAACCAACTCGAAGAACAACGTACTGTCATCTTAGCAGAACGAGATGTAGAAAAACAAAAAGTCGAAGACATAATGGAGCAAGCAACAGCACAAAAACATGAGATTGAAAAAAAATGGAAACTAGATTTCGAAAAACTTCGGACAATTAACATAGTAAAAGAACAACAATTGCTCGATGACTTTGAGTGGAAGTTAAGAGAAGTCCAACAAACCTGTAAAAAACGACTGGAAGATAAAGACAAAAGCATAGAGGAACGTTTACAGGACGCGTATAGACAAGCGGAAAAGAAGATGAAAGACGCAGAGAAAATGATGGAACAAGTGGAAGCGGTGAAATCGTACGAAATTGAAATAGAAAAACTGCGAGGATTAACAGTCGATCAGGAGAACGCAATCAAAGAAATGATGGAACAGCAAGAACAAATGAAACAAGCAGAAAACAGCCTGCGAGGCGAAACCAAGAAGCTTCGCAACTTAATAGAATTAGAGAAAGAAAATCTGCAACACATTCAAATGAAACATCACCAAGAAATCGTAGATAAAGAACGAGCATTGCAGCAAACTCTTCACCAGAAAAGAACAGAAATTGCTATGTACTGGGAAGAGCGCCTTTTGAGAGAGTGCGGAAGATTAAAATCAGAACTTGAACAAATTCACAACGAAGAAAAAAGTTTTGCTATGGCAGTCGTGAAAAGGGATAAAGACGAAGAATTTCAAAGAGCACAAGCAGAATGGGATCGAAAGATGAAAGAATACCTAAAGGAGGTTAGCAATCTAATTATGATTTTTTTAACACGTAAAACTCTACTTTTAGATCGCTGCGCTAAAAAAAGCACTAATACAAAAAGACGAGTTTTATCGTCGTGAAATTGTCGCGGCCCAAACAAATACTGATCGGGAAATAATGGAACTGAGGCGTTTGATGGACAAAATCGACATGTGCCACCACAATCGCTTTGAAAAAATGGTTCAAGAACACGAAACAGAACTAGGTAAATAAACCGGGAAACCAAAAGTCTACAATAATTTACTTGGTGTTTTTATTTAAAATTCCAACACGATCCAAGTTTAAAATAATCTTAGTTTTCGAGCGACCGTCACATAAACAGCTTCCTACTTTCAGAACGCATCAGTGAAGAAACTGAACAGAAAATTCAAGAAATTGAATCTAATTGGCAGAATCAAGTCACTTCACTCAGCAACACTTTAGAATTAGTAAAGGAACAAATGGAAAAAGAGTCACAACAGAAAATCGAGTCGTTAATCGAACAACATCGATCCGAACTAGGTATTGTTCTTTGGGTAGTTTTTAAGATCTTACTCAACACTTTTTTCAGATTCCCAGTGGGATAATCTAATTAGTCAAAAAAGCGAGGCTGTTAAATTAGTAGAAGAGGAGTACGTAACAAAATACAAGACTTTAGAAGAACAGTTTTTAACCCAACAAAAATCGCATGGAGCTCGCGAAATCGATTTGTTGAAAATAATCGACAGTCTAAAAAACGAACTCGGAAGTAAAGATTCATCATTAGACGACTTGCAAAACAATGTCGATACTTTAGAGGGCGGGATCCAAGTACTGAATCAAGAAATCGCCCAACAGAATGATCAGCTCATGAAATCTAAGAAGGAGTCGGATCAGAAAATAAGGTAATGACATTGTTGTTTGCAGAAAATCCTTGTAATCTAAAAATAATTGAAGTACTTAGCCAAAAATTTCAAGTCAGCCAGCATGATTGATGTATTTTCATTTCGTAAACTAATATTAGCTGTACGAATAAAATTTATTTTCCCATCCGTAGATGTACTAAAGATCCATCAGCGGACATGTCCTACATAGTGTTTCTTTTCCCATTACTCTCATGGTTCTTGTCCGGTTCTTTCATTCAAACCTTAACTTTCATCTTATTGTCGTTGTTTTGTCTCTTACTTTAATTGTTGTCTTTTTCTGCATGCATTTATTTCCCTTGTGTGATCCTAATGCTTTTCCTTTCCAATCGGTTCAGAGGTCTACAAGACACTATTTCCAAGCTTAACGAGCAAATAGAGAAGGAGAGGGAGGCCTTCCGACTTAAATTTCTGGGAGCGCACAAACAGTCTCAAGAAACCATCGACCACTTGCAGAGAAAATGCCAGTGCCTCACCAAACTGTAAGATATGACAACGTTTAATATTTGTGCTACATTTGTTTGTTTTTAGTTTTGAAGAAGTTAGACTTCGTTATGAAAGACGCGAGTCTCGCCAAGAAGACTTGAACATAATCTCTGACTTGAAACAAGTCATTGCAGAGCAAGAAAAAGACTTGGCTTGTTTGAACGAAGAAAAAAGGTACTTCCAAATGCGGCTTCTGAGTCTGGAACGAAGATTGGAAGGGAACGAATCAGGTGATGAGGAAGCATTTGAAGATGCCGAACAACATAAGAGCGAACCACCGTGTTACCCACCCAACGGGGTTCCACCACCCTCTTACCCTAACTTACCCGCCCCGCATACATTTTCTATACCGCCTACAATACCTGAATGTGATGAATAAATTTTCTAATGTACTAAGTTTGTAACGATTTGTATTATACTGTGATTGTATATAAAATACAGCAAAAATTCTAAATAAAAACATTAAATCTGAACGTTATTTTAGTACTCATCGTTGGTGAAAGGGTGATTGGGATGGCCCAAAGCTCTGAAAAATAGTGCGTCATCATCACAGAATTAGATTATTATAAATAGTTACTCGACAAAATGGCACACTCTTCCGTTACAGTCGAAGGTGTCAATGTATGCGATGTCGTCAGAATTAAGTTCGAAGTCCCAGATGTCGATATTTTCTTTAATTCGTTGTTTGTTGACAGATTTAGGAATCACAATATTTCCACGTTGAATTTGGTACCTCAAAATGACTTGAGCGGGTGATTTCTTATATTTAGCAGCAATTTGTACGATTTTGGGGTCCTCTGTCAATTTAGGATCATCAGGTTTAGCCCATGGCCTGTCTGGAGATCCCAAGGGACTGTAAGCTGTAACCACAATTCCTTTGGATTTACAAAACTCGATGAGTTTCTTTTGGTTTAGGTACGGATGACATTCGATCTAAAGATGTTGTTAGTACAAATTATTATTAATGGCGCTCTCACCTGGTTGGTAACTGGAGGGATCGTAGCAATCTCTAGCACCCTTTCAAGTTGTCTCTTATTAAAATTAGACACTCCAATTGACTTCGTGAGTCCTTTTTTGCACACTCCTTCCATTCCTTTCCAACAGTCTACATAATCAGTTTTGCTGAAGAGGTGTTTACCAGCTGCATCAAGAGGGTATAGATCAGGGCCTTCCTATAATGTTACAACTAGACAATGGTCTATGGTAATGTAACAGTACCTTGAAAGCGACAGGCCAATGAATTAAGTATAAGTCAAGATAATCTAGTCCTAAGTTGTCCAAAGTTACGCGAATGGCAGGTTCCACCAAATCTGGTCTGTGTGAGTTGCACTAGAGTTTGCTGGTGATGAACAAATCAGGACGTTTGACCACACCTTCGGCAATTTTGGTTTTAATAGCTTCACCGACTTCTTTTTCGTTGCCGTAGAGGTGGGCGCAGTCGATGTGGCGGTAACCAACGTCGATGGCGTCTTTTACAGCTTGGGTGACTTCACCTGGTTTAGACTGGAGAGGGAATATTTTTGTGAGTTATTTGATATAGCTTTGGATACAAAATATTTAGATGTAGATTTTTTTTTATTATTTAGATTAGAAAACTCACTTTCCAAGTGCCCAAACCAAATACAGGGTACAGACGTCCATTGTTGAATTTAATTGTTGGTACCTTTACCATTTTGAATAGAAATCACAGACTGCTAAACAATTTAGAATGAATTAAAATCTGATAGGTCCCATATAAATAAATAAAGTTGAGTGAATTCGCTGATAAGAGTATTTGGATGCGCAATGAAGGTTATCATTTGCGACACTTATATAATATCTACGATCTTACAATAAGAAGAATTCCAAGAAAAATTAGAAAATTTGTCATTTTCGTTCGTTAAATTCTGGCAGACTTTTCTAGCAGTAAAAGTTATGAGGCATATAAATTAAAAAAAAAAATGCAAGAAATACTATTGAACTAAAGTGGGGTGATAAGGCTATTTATAAAACCCGCAAAGGTTATCTAACCCTGAAGCAATTACGGAAACTTTTGCCATTTTCTATTATGGTAATGTAAATAAATAATAATAATAATATAAATATTGTAAAATAACAAAATGAAAACGCTTTATTTAGCGCAACTTTCCAACGACATATTGAACTGCCAAAGCACATTAATTAGTCATTAAAAATTCTAAATTTTATAATCTGGCAAATCTGGTATTTACACTTCAGAAATCGTACGATGTAGTAACGTACTGAATGACTGATGGAAATTTACGATGACCTTATGAATTGAGGGAAGACATTCTCTTAGATAGTGGACAATACACAATACACAGATTTATCATTATCAACTTGCGTCAAACTCACGGTAGAGGCTTTTAATACAAATTTATGATAATACGAGTGAACAGAGCGTGCTTGCTATAAAAAGTATAATGTTGCGTAATCTTAATTTGAAACTTAAAGGGATTCCAACAGTATTTCGTTTATAACTTCGAAATTTCACCATCTTCTTTCTCTCATTTGTTTTGCTAAGAATCCGGTCTTACACATCCGAATTCAAAAAAAAATGCAATTTTTTCAATTTACAATGTATTTAATTCCGGAATTTTTGTTGCTCTGCATCTCCGGAGCAACGACAGATAGAAGTTTAGGTATTTAAGACAAAAACAATGTGTACCGTGCCTTGAATTTGTTATTTTCACTAAAACATCGCAAATTTTAATTTAAATTGTTTTATTATATTTTTCCAATTGACTATGGTTAATTTAAGATTTCGCTCTTTAAATTTAATTTGACAGAGTCATAATAAATAGGAGAAGTATTTATTTATGTTCAAAAAACTGGAAATTTATTGTGGTAACAATAATAACAGAATAATTAGAAACAATAATAACAGTATAATTAGAAACATCATCAAAAAGATAATAAATATATGTACAATTTGACCTCTGGATTTTTTTCTTTTGTAAATATTAAAATGTTATATAATTATTATCTCGGAAATTTGCAATTTAGTTCAGATAACATTTTTATTAATATTGCAGAAACGATAGTAGTAGATCATAGAGTATTTTTATCTTAGAAAACACTTGTCTTTATCATTTCAATATCCCTTCTATAACTTCTCAGAATATTAAAAATTGAAAAAGCAAATTTAAATTTTTTTTATGTTTTGGTGCGATAAGGGAAAAAATGACCAAACCATTGTTATTGTAGATTTTTATTATTCTTATCGCACACATATTTTAAAATTGCACGTTTCTGACGATTGTTACTCATAAGACCTTTCAAATCAGTTTATTATTCCTTTGTAATTTAACTTACCTCGTACGAATTCTGTGTTCTAACATTGGAAACCAACAACCTATAAATTAATTTATAGCACACAAATAATGATTTTAATCCCACTAAAATATTCTGCAAATCTACAAAAGAAATGATAAGCAGGTACCTATATGTATCTACAGGTGTCCCAGAACTCGCGCCCCAGAGAGCAAGGGAGGGTGCCGACAGCAATACAGATGGTAAATTTCAAAACAAAAATTGACGAAGTTTAATAGTATTCGAGAACGGATAAAAAATTAACAACCAATCCCGAAAGCTTATTGGAAAAGTGGAGTAAAAGGCCATCCTAATTTCCTAGGCAACGAGAGTGTAATGTTCATCTGACCAATGAATGACAGTATGTGTCCATAGTTACCGATTTTCAAATTCTGTTCAGCTTCGGGATTGGCTACCGTTTTTTCGTCTTATCTCGGTTATTTTTTGCTTTAAAAAATTTTAGTTCGAAATTTTGGTTCAAAATTGGTGTCTCCATAAGCCCTTTCTCTCTGGGGCGCAAGTTCTGGGACACTTTGTATAACAATAATGTGTTAATAGATGCACAATAATTTGATTTTTAATGATTAAAACCTACGAAAATATTATAATTATTGCGTCATTCACTTCATTTCTACCTATTATTTAGCATAATAATTACGTTTTATTAATTGCGCATGCAACAAACATTCCAATGACAATAAAATAGTTTAGGGCAAAATTCAAACTGAAAATCGTGCATCGACTGTTCTACCTTACAGATTACAGAAATAAGTGATTACACAAATAACTGAAAATATTTATTTCCAAATTTTAATAAACAATATAAACTTCATGTAATTCAATTAGTATGTGTTCCAGTCACATGAGTCTCAACGTACTGTTTAGTACTCATCATTGAACGGCCAGTCTTTGTGTGTGGTGGCACTAAAAAAACTTGCTTATAACTGTTTTTTTTCTTACAACTTTACTTACTCAACATAGGGGCAAATGCGTCCGTTACAATCAAAAGTATTAATCTGTTGAATATCTTCAGTGCTCAGTTCAAAATCCCAGATATTAAAGTTCTCCTGAATCCTAGATTTAGTGACAGACTTAGGGATGACGATGTGACCTCTTTGCACCTGATATCTCAAGACTACTTGAGCAGGAGTTTTATTGTATTTTTGCGCAATAGCTTTAATTTTTTCGTCTTCTAGAAGCAAAGGGTCACCGGGTTTGGCCCATGGTCTGTCAGGAGAGCCCAAAGGACTGTACGCTGTAATGGTGATTCCTTTGGATTTGCAAAATTCGGACAGTTTTAATTGGGTGAGATAAGGGTGACACTCGATCTAAAATTGAAATGTTAGTAATGGTTGAATCACAAAAAAATAGTAACCTGGTTAGTTGCAGGGACAATAGTCGCACTTTTCAGGAGACGCTCAATTTGATTTTTGTTGAAATTTGAAATCCCAATGAGTTTAGTTAGACCCTTTTTGGAAACTTCTTCCATAGCCTTCCAGGTATCAACATAGTCGTAGTCCGCGAAGGCCGCTTTTCCGCTATCATCTACCGGGAAGAGTTCTTCACCTTCCTTTAAAGCAAAAGGCCAATGAATGAGGTAAAGATCCAAATATTCGAGCCCCAAGTGGCTAAGGGTATTCTTGAGCGCAGTTTCTACAGCCTCTGGACGATGACAAGTGTTCCATAATTTACTAGTAACGAAAATATCCTCTCGTTTGACGACACCTTCCGCAATTTTTGCTTTGATTCCCTCTCCGACTTCTTTTTCATTACAGTAGACATGAGCACAATCAATATGACGATATCCGATGTCTATTGCGTCCTTGACCGCTTGAGTAACTTCCCCAGGTTTTGACTACAACAAAAAAGGGAAACAAGCGTAAAAACGCCAACCATGTGACCTTCAAGCCTATGTATACAATCTACACGATTATGCTAATTGAATCAGCCAATTTATTAAATGTGTCGTGTTCTAGCCTTCGTTAAATATAACTGTTAGCCTTCATCAGTTATATAACGAAGGTAATAAATAGCAACGCAAAAAGTGGCTGAAACTGTAGCAATGTAAATTTATTGAAAATTTTCTCCTGTTGGGCGGAATTCTTATCACGGAGTATTACCTTCCAAGTACCCAGTCCAAAAATGGGAATGGGAACTCCTGTGTTGGTTTGCACGGAGGGAACTTTAGATGCCATTTTGACACAATCCGCAAAATCAATATTTGACAAGGTGCACTCGCGACTAACAACCAGGAAGAGCGTAGCGTTGTACTCAACGAAAATGTGCCAGTAGTATGAAGGTCGGACGGAATTTTTAGCCAAAGCGCATGGTTTGGAAAGTGGGTGGTGTATGCTTGATTTATAATTGTAATCGACATCGTAAACACATCTTACGAGGTGTAATTAATTAATTTTTAATTAGAAAGTTGAAAGTATGAAATTAACTTTGTTTTTACAAAAAATACCACAAATACAATTTATTCCCAAACACCAAATATCATCAGTCAATATCATCGAGAAATGCGGTCGCGCGTTTCGATAACAATGCTACATCATCAGAGCGATGATTAAACTTTTATTTTATTTTATTTTTAGTTTAATCATTAAAATTTAATCATCATCTAGTTTTCAAAAATAACATAAACCGTAGAAAAACTAAATTTGTACTCAAAAATATTTAAGATTAAAAAAAGAAACATTTTTTACCGATGTTTTAAACATATTTTCCTTATCTATTGTCTGACATTTACTATTCTAGTGTTAAACAAATCTTTTGCTGCTCTAAACAGTTCCGCATGCACACACAAATTATTATTATTTATAAGCCATTCAGGTATTATTGTCCAAAGTGTGATTCATCGTTGTTAATTTCCATTTCAGAAAAGGAAGAAATTTAATGAATGATAAAAATTCAAGCGCTTGGCAATTATTATGACTGGAAATGTTCCACATTCGCAAGGTTATCATTATCAGTTTTGCCGTTTTTCAAAGTGATAACGCGATATAAAGTAGAGAAAAATTGCAAAGTCATGACAAAAAAATGTTTATTATTTAACAAATAGAACAATTAGCAGGTATCCTTGTTGGACTAGTATTCATCTCCGTGGGAGAAAGGATGGTCCTTGTGATCGAACGCACTACAAACGCAAAATTACCACTAAATAACCACAACAATCAAAGAACTTACTCGAAATATGGGCAAATTCGACCATTGCAGTCGAAACCATTGATTGTCTTGATATCTTCATTGGTCAGGTTGAAGTCCCAGATATCGAAATTTTCCTGAATTCTAGATTTGGTGACAGACTTTGGAATTGTAATGTGCCCTCTTTGAATCTGATACTTCAAAACAACTTGGGCGGGAGTTTTTTTGTACTTCTGTGCAATCTGTTTGATTTTTGCATCGTCCAAAAGTTGAGGATCATCAGGTTTAGCCCATGGCCTGTCTGGTGATCCTAAAGGACTGTAGGCGGTGATGGTGATCCCTTTAGATTTGCAATACTCTGTTAATTTCAATTGGGTCAAATATGGGTGGCATTCAATCTAAAAAATAACAAGTTTAGATTTCATACTGATTTCTCTTGGTTAATTTACCTGGTTTGTTACTGGAACAATAGTAGCATGTTGGAGAAGACGTTCGATTTGTCGTTTGTTGAAATTTGAAATACCAATAGATTTAGTGAGACCTTTTTTCTGCACTGCTTCCATGCCTTTCCACGCCTCAAGATAATCGGCGTCGCTGAATGCTGGCTTCCCGTTTGCAGCTACAGGGAATAACTCATCACCTTCCTATTACCAAAGTGTTACTAACAACTTAAGAAATAGTTAAATAAAGTTAACAAACCTTCAGAGCAAAAGGCCAATGAATCAAATAGAGATCGAGGTACTCGAGACCCAGGGCGTTGAGTGTGAGCTTAATATTTTTTTCAACAAGCTCAGCACGATGGAAGGTATTCCACAACTTGCTGGTAATGTAAAGATCTTCGCGTTTCACCACTCCTTCTGCAATTTTTGCTCTAATTGCATCTCCGACTTCTTTTTCGTTTTCGTAAGCATAAGCACAGTCAATGTGCCGGTAGCCAATATCGATGGCGTCTTTCACAGCTTGGGTAACTTGGCCTGGCTTCGACTAAACATAAAAAGTTGTGTTATTTTGTAAAAAACTAGTAAAAGATAAGAAATGTACCTTCCATGTCCCCAAACCAAAAAGAGGGAAAACTTGACCGTTGTTAAATTTAATCGTTGGAACTTTACTCATTTTTAGGGCTTAATGAAAAATTTAGTAAGTGTTTGCTGAAGGAGGACAGCACTCAAACTAAAAAGTCCTAACCATATCACACGTTATTTATACTGCCTGAATTTTACACATGCGAACTATCGTTGCTGCAAATCGGTGGAGATAGGAACGACAAAAAACATGGTCTAAATCACAAATATTTACATTGGATCAATCTTTGTTGTGTCAATCATTATTTAATGATAAATTTAAGATTGATAAAATATAGAAGTCACATTAATTTTTGTAGTAATTATACATATTTTCCTAATAAAAGTAGGAGTTACATTAGAATTTTATGCTTGTAATGTTTACATGGGGTGTTACTAGGTATTACTTTTATTAACACTTCTCATCAGGATATCTATCATAAAGATAAATAATTAAAATCGATTAAATCCTATCAGTTTCCATTGACATATTACGAAATATCAATATTTACCTACAAGTTGGTAATGCAAAGTGAAGTTACATTTTATGTAACTGGAAATCTAGAAATATTTTTTCTACGAGTCGAACAATAAATTAGTATCTTTCATATTGAGAATTTTACAAAGTAAAAACTCTTTCTTGTTCCTTTCTTTCAAATGGTCAAACAATAACAATAAAACAAAAAAAGTATATTGTTGTGAAAATGATCACGAGAATATTTGATAAAATGTTAGAAGCAGTAAAGCTTTTAATTCTTTTTAACTTATAAACTTATAACAACATAACTTAGTATGAGATTACATTATTACACCTATGATAAAAGTTTTCAAGTTAATAAACTCAAAGTCGAAGTATCTACAGAATGTTCCAAAACGCTGGCATAAAAAGATGTTTTATATACAGTTAGAATTCAAATCGTAACAAATAACAAAACATTTTTCACTATTTTTAACTAAAAGAAAGCATCAGAACTATCTATAAGCTTATAAGCTAAAACCAAAATGTTAAAATTTATTGAACATATTATAAAAAAATCTATTTCCTTTCATTGGTATTTTCTATTCCATCAATATTTCAATTCCTTATCAGTACTGTTTTCCAAGATCCATTTATATAGACAGATCGGCTTTTCTACTCTTCAATCTAATACATATCTAGATATGTACTTACTATCTATTTTTGTCAAGTCATTCTATTAGTTGCTACCTCCCTTTCATTAAACATCCTTAAACCAAACAATCAATTGTATTTTCCATCAAGATTAAAAGTTTTACTGGACACTTGAGAAAATAATAATAAGACAATAGGATTCCAATCGTAAGTTCCCATACATGAATGAGTGATTTTATTTAATCGGTCAAAAAGATCTTCTTCCATTAAACTACATAAATATTTCATATGGAAGAAAACAAGTGATTTCACGTATCTGCTGATAGTATTTAATTAAAGATTTTTTAATTCTTGAGCAAACCGTTTTATCACAAATCTGATGATTTCGTCTCAAATGTATTAGACAAACACTTCAAAAAGTTACATCAAAAACTGTGTAGGAGTGAAGCAAAATTTTGCAAAAAGTTTTGTAGCGGTGCATACCTAAAAGAAAATATTTAGGTATAATTATTCGTTATTTCAAATCTTTATTGCACTTTGAATGCACATACCAAAGATAAATATGGGGGTTTCTTTTTTAAGTAATAAATCATGTAGATATAATTATATCGATTTCATATATTTTCATTTGGAAATATTAATTTTGGTTTTATCGAGATTAGATAATATGTAAGAGTAATAACTAATAAGTACCTACAAGGATATTTACAGAAGTTCAAGGGATTTCTGTACAAAAAAAAACGTTGATTACAAAAAATTCCCTCGTAAAATATCTCGTTTAGATGATATACCAAATTAACTCAAAGTTGTTCTCAAATATTTATATACTGAATTATATATCTGGTTCATAACTGCTTCAGTTTAATAATAACAATTAATCTAAATATAATGCTCTCGTAAAACGCAGAACAAACTCATCGTGGAAATTTTGCTTATCGTTTCGGAAAAGATCAATGAGGAAAGAAACATCTAAAATTTTCCAGAACTTATTCTTGCTCATGAAGAAACAGATCCGTTTTAAATCAAAGCTTTTCTAACATTTTAATTGTTACCCCACAATAGTTTATATAAACTGCTTTTCCATACGACAGTCATTCGCTAGCGGACCGTCACAGTGTCAGTGTGAAAATTCTTTCTGTGTGAATAATTTAAAGAAGTGGTAAGACTTTTTGGAAAAATTTGTATAGACACTATTTTGTTTAAATACTAAATAAACCTACATTTTAAAGTCATTTAAAAGCTTTTGATAACAACAATATTATAATTTTTGTAAATACGTGCAAATACCTACCTGACCTTTAAAAGTGAGTGCAACCAGTCCCTTTTTGCATAACATGAAATACCATCATAACAACTAACAATTATTTTCCCGTTATCTACCAATAATTGCATGATCGCGAAATTAAAAAAATCATCCTTTCGATTCAAGGCAATCAGGGGCGGATAGTTGTTTATGAGTCTATAAATATAGTGTAAAACTATAGTTAATTCATAGATAAGAAATATTATATTAAGTAGATATTACTAAATTGTTGTTTTTAACATTTTACAAAATTTAGATTCACGTATAGCACGTATTTCAGAACTCGCAAAGGACCACAGATTATATCTTACATTTTTGTAAAAAAACATTCTAAACTCATTATTAAATTTTAATAGAGATGATAGGGGTAGAAATAATACGAGGTAGCAAAATTGAAATAATAATAATAAATATTAACTGTAAATTAGAAGATTATCTTTGGATGAAAGAATCTAAATTTTATTTCAAATCAATTCAAAGATTGCAGCTTTATTATTATCAACAGTTTGAATCGTCTGTGTTTGAATTATAGTTAGATTATAAAACACCAATTTATTACCAAAAGTTTTACGAATTAATCCCAATAATGACTACAAAAAGTTGGATCAATTTCTTATATTAAAATTAAAAATTCGAATTATGGAATTAAACTTCGCGCTCACATTCGAATGACTGTCAGAAGTGTCAAACAAACTCTCACAACAAAGTCACGTGTATTTGACATGTTTGCCACTTGCCGCTTACTACAATATTACGTGCGTTTACTTTCCCATTAAAGATAAAATAATTACACAAGCGAAGTTAATTAAATCTGTAAGATAAGACAAAATAGATTTTATATTGCAGTCTATAACAACTTTTAAATAGTTTTTTCTCCAACCACAGGGCTGAAGACATGGCAAAAGTACCTAAAGTGACTCTTAACAACGGCCAACAAATACCCATTTTTGGCTTGGGAACATGGAAGGTAATGTAAAATTATTTACTGTTTTACTAAGGTTAATTTTGAAATTTAGTCCAAACCAGGTGAGGTTTGCCAAGCTGTAAAAGATGCAATTGATATTGGCTACCGCCACATTGATTGCGCCCACGTTTATGGAAACGAAAAAGAAGTCGGAGAGGCTCTCGAGTCTAAACTTAAAGAAGGTGTGGTCAAACGTGAAGATCTCTTCATAACAAGCAAGCTATGGAACACATTCCATAGTGCTAATCTTGTGGAACCTGCGATTAAGACTAGTCTTGCAAATTTAAGATTAGACTATCTAGACCTGTATTTGATCCACTGGCCTCTTGGATATAAGGTAACGTTTTATAATTTATTCAGAATTATCTGGAAGCTGAAAAAAATTGATAATGATAACCTCTGCAGAGTTCAGATTTATTATTTGTTCTAAAGTTTTGCAACAGTTTATCAGTAAAAAGTATTTGAACAGATTTTTAATTTTGATAGTACTTTCTTAGTATGCGTTATCTAGAACTATGTAAATAGGAAATAGACTTATTCCAATCAAATTATGTTCATAATGATCATTTTTGTTATTGTCAAAGCTAAACTAATTATAATTCGTTTGTATGAACCATTTTGCGCAGTTTAGGTGCTAAAAACTTTGTGTTTAGTTGCTAAAAATCGGCTTTAAAAAGATTATTCTTATCTCATTTCTCATTTCATTGAATTTATTTTTAACACTTACATTTTGGACATATTAAGAATACGATTGTTACATAAATATCAGCAAAAAATTCTTAACATTAGAAAAAATGTCCTGTTCACACTTTGATGACTAAAATTCTTACTTATGCATGTGCATTTTAAATTCCAATTAACATGATTGTGTCGGATGCAAAGTTCCAAGGCGAGTCATTTCCAGCCTTATCAGAGCTGCAATAAATATTTCTTGCGTTACATAATTTCACTCAATGAAAAACTAAGTCAATTTAATGTTTTATTCATAAACAGGAAGGCGGAGACAATTTCCCAGCTGGCCCTGACGGCAAAATCCAATTCAGCGAAGTCGACTACGTCGAGACATGGAAGGGCATGGAAGCAGTGGCCAAAAAAGGCCTAGCAAAATCCATCGGTGTATCCAATTTCAACAAAGGCCAACTCGAACGCGTGCTCGCTGTTGCAACGATTAAACCAGTTATCAATCAGATCGAGTGCCATCCATATCTAAATCAAAGCAAATTGATTCAGTTTTGTCGATCCAAGGGCATTGAGGTGACCGGTTACAGTCCATTGGGTTCCCCTGACCGTCCATGGGCGAAACCAGGTGAACCTCAACTAATGGATGATCCAAAACTGAAGGAAATTGCGCAGAAATACAAGAAAACGCCTGCACAAGTTCTGTTGCGTTATCAGATTCAGAGAGGAGTTATCACTATTCCAAAATCTGTGACAAAGTCGAGGATTGAACAAAACTTTAAAGTTTTTGATTTTGAGCTAAGTCCTGAAGACATTAAGGTCTTGGATACGTTCGATTGTAATGGAAGATTCTGTCCGATGACGGGGTATGTCGTTGTTGATCGTTAAGAAAAAAAATCTCATTTTTTTGTTTCAGGGGTTTGGGGCACAAGTATCATCCATTCCAGAACGACGAATAATAAATTCTACTGCCATTCCAAAATCTTTTATCTTTTATCTTTTTTTTTTCACGTAATATTCAGTTTGTAATCATAATCACTTTATACCCAATTTTAACCCTAGTTGAATAAAGTTTTTTAAGGTTTTTCTGTATTTATGTTCGTAAAATGTCTTCTTGATTGAACCAATGTTCATCTAGTTTTGTCTCGGCACGAACGTTGTTTTTTGCGGTCCGTTTTATCTCAATTTTTTTTATTAACGAAAAGAAAGTTGGCGACTCTATTAATGTCTGGTAAGTCAAACACAACTACAATTAAACGGAAACACATTTAAAATAATTCTTTCAGATATTTTGCTTTAGTAAAATGAGCAAAAAAATTAAATGCGACGAGTGTGACTATGCAACAACTAACAGCCGCCACTTTCGACAACACATCAAAGATAAACACACCGATTATGACGACATTGAATGGTTCCGATGCGATCAGTGCAACTTTAAAACAAAGCAAAAGTCTAACTTAACGACTCACCAGAAATCTCATTCCGAAGCTACATTTGAATGTGATGATTGTTCGTATGTTGCAAAATTGAAGGCACATTTAGATAGACACGTTCAGTCAAAGCACAATATTAAGTGGTTTGAGTGTGACCATTGCCAGTACAAAGCTAAAGTGAAATATCATCTGACACAACACATCAAACGAATGCACGCAGAGGAAGAAGACTCTGACAATGAGATGTTGGAATGCGAAATGTGCTCTTACACAACTACGAATAGAAGCTACATGCAGAAGCACTACAAGCAAAATCATCCGTCCAAAGAAGACAAAGAGGAGTACGAATGTTCAGAGTGTTCGTTTAAAACGACGTGGAAAGGGAATCTGACGAGACATATGAAATCCCATAAGGAAGAAATTTGGTTCTGCTGTGATAAATGCTCCTTTAAAAGTAAACAAAAAATTAATCTTTCGAAACATTTAACGATGCGTCATTCTGAAGACGAAGAAATTTTACAATGTGAGCAGTGCTCCTTTAAGACGACTTTCAAGGCAACCATGAAGAATCATCTTAAACAAGTTCATTCTGAATAGGTATTTATTTAATTAAAAAAATACAGTTTAATAAACGTTTCCTTTAATTTTTCCCTTAAAATTCCACACCCTCAAACGGATAATGCGGACATCCTTTCAGTTCTTCAGCGTGAACTGCCCGGCCGTCGCAGTTAAAACTGTCAATAGTCTTCATCTCTTCATCACTCAGTTGAAAATCAAAAATATCAATATTTTGTTGTATTCTTTCAAAATTCGAAGACTTCGGAATTGGGATCGTACCAAGTTGAAAAACGTAACGTAAAATAACCTGAGAGGACGTTTTTCCGTGCTTTTTAGCAATGGAAACGAATTTTGGATCATCTAATTTCACAATTGGGTCTCCGGGTTTAGCCCATGGTCTTGCGGGTGATCCAAGAGGGCTATACGCGGTTATGTGAATTCCACGATCACTACAAAACTTGATTAGTTTCTTCTGGTTTAAATTTGGACTGACTTCAATCTGATTCATGGCAGGTTTGATGGTGGCGTTCTGTAATACTCTCTCTACTTGTTTACTGTTAAAATTAGACAGTCCAATGCTTTTAGCAAGTCCTAATTGTACACACTCTTCCATTCCTTTCCAGGTGTCCACGTAATCATAATCTATTCCCACTGCACCTTGGAAAGGTAACAGGTGGTCTAATTCGCCTTTGATTTTTTGCGCCACCGGCCAGTGGATGAGATACAAATCTAAATAATCCAACCCGAAATTTTCAAGTGACTTTTTGCAAGTCGGAACGACTTTTTCTCTTTCATGGAAAACATTCCACAGCTTGGTGACAATAAACAGTTCTTCTCTTTTCACTGTACCATCAGCGATTTTCTCTCTTATTGCTTCGCCTATTTCTTTTTCGTTTCCATAAACCATAGCGCAATCAAAGTGCCGGTATCCAATGTCAATGGCGTATTTGATGGCCTTTTGAACTTCGCCAGGCGCTGACTGAAACCAGCCGATATTAAAAACGACTTTAAAGATCTGTAAACTTACCAGCCAAGTCCCTAAACCGAGCTGTGGGCATTTTTGGCCGTTGTTGAGAGTAACTAAAGGAGCCTTAACCATCGTAATTGGAAAGTTGCTCAACACACGTACTTTTTATTTGCTGAAGTTAAGCAATGTTTGCCTGCGCCTGCAATCAAAGTAACATTAAAAGTTTACGATAATGGAACGTGGAAGCAAATATTACTGAGCGATAAAAGTTATCACCCCTGGAGACTCTTGAGACTTACCGATAAATCGACAACTGAGCGACAAATTGAGACGACTACGGAAAATTTTTCGCCAAGGACAAAACTACAGCGGTGGATCATGTGATCAATATCTTAATATTTAAATTAGCTTCAAAGGAAGTGGAAATTTATTAATCATCCTCCCACTCATTCGTACATAACTGCGTTTTATTACAGCGAAATTATATTCTTATTTTTAAAGGAAAATAAAACATTAAAATTCAAAACTCCTCTGAAAAACTAGATTCATTAAAAACAACTTTCAAAAACTCTATGCATTATCCAGTACAATACAAGAATAAATGGATACACATGTTGCAGTAGTTATAAAGTTGATCTATAAACTAGTAGAAATGTTTCAAATAAAACTTCAATAGTTAAAAAAATTGCAAATTTAGAACAAATAAATAGAATTTCAAGAGGCTGAATTAAATTACCATGAGATTTCTAATTTTCACATTATCCACATCTCATGAGTTTATTATGGGTTCCACAGAAATGAAACATTGAATGAAAAATGTGGACTAAGTGTATTAATCTATGTCAGTAAGAGAGATCACAATAGAACACAAACCAAATAAATACCATTAACAATCATTAGAAAACATAGGTAATATATAAAAATGTGAGTAACAATTATTAACATCTGTTTATAAATATTAAAAATATATAAGTCGTGCATCTGATGGACTCTGTTCAATAGGGCAGTAAGGGCATTTCATCCTACAACAATCAAGTTCAAAACTCGTCTTCACAACAATAAAACTCACTTATTCCCATTGCACAGTTTATTCAAAGCATCTCTGGAAATCACATGTCCACAAATTAGCTTCATTGGCGGGTTGTTTTGAGTAGATTGTTGTCTCAGAATAGGACAAGCAAACATTGAGTGATATCTTCCATCACTGCCTAAATCAATCTCAATCTGAAACAGAGTAATTGAGTTTTTTGACTTTATCACTTGAAATTATTTACTGGCAGCTCATCTTTTCCATTCCAGATCCCTGTAACTTGTCTCTGCATCATGACTTGTTTAATGTTAAGCAAAGCAGGTATAGCAGAACAACCAGCGTTAATGCACGTCCCAAGGGGGCTGTTTACACTTATTCCTAATAACTGACAAGCATCATGAGTAAATTGTTCATAAATTTCTAACCACATTTCTGAATCTAGCAAACAACTGTAAGGAGAACTGCCGATGCCGTTAGGTACATACAAAAGCATTCCCATTAAAGTCTGTATATCTATAAAAAAAATTATTAGAAACAAACAAATATATTGGGAACGTCACCTTTTTCATGTCTAAGTACAAATTTCCTAAAATGAATTCTCGCGTAAGAAATAGCATCTGTTTGATGGGAAGCACCTTGTTTCAACAGTTCTATAAATTTCAATCGATGCAGCTTGAACTCTAATGAAGAATTTTGTGCTTCAAGTGAATCACGATGAGCAGTAGCCCAAGCCAACGCCGGTTCCAAGTCTTTATTTTTAAGGCTATCAAGAATATGATTGAGTTCAGTAAATGGTTCTTTGTTATGTATTTCAGGCGTGAGATCTGCGTCAGCTACTAAAGCCTCAGCTACATCCTGCATCCCCTGTCTGTATAAATGCTGGCAGATCACTTTATTAATTAGATTGATTTTATCAGGATTTGCAAAAACTTCCTCTCTGCTTGTGGCTGAGAAATCAGCAACAAAGTTCCGATCTATAGCTTTCCCGACTTTTGAAACTGTACTGTGTAAATCTCTGTGATCTGTGGTAAGTCGCGATACAGTTTCTTTCACTTTTCCCATGCAGTGTTTAATTATATCTACTTGGACATTGGTTAATGTGTGATCTTCCGGAGCTAAAACGTGATTGTCCCGGTAATTATCATATAATTAGAACTCTTTGTTTGTGTTGGGGGAATGACTGGGAACTTTTTGAAAATGACTTACCATTTTCTAGCTCTGTTTTCACGCGTTCGATATGAGTTACCAGATCTGATAAAATTCGACCGGCGTTGCCATTGATATCGCCAAATTTCGATAAAACTCTGTCTATTTCTTTTTCAACAGCTAAACAAGCATCCATTCTTATCTCTTTATTAACTGTCACTGTCACAACACGAATCACAACTGTCACTTGTCAAACTGCAAACTGAAAATAACTAAATTGTGACCTCTTGTTAATGTATTGTTGGTTGCAGCTATTTAGATGAATATTTTCCTGTAGTGACTCATGTGGTCAAGTGTTCATCAGTTCTGGAAAAACTTTCTAAGGGGGAAGTGGAGCGAAAATTGGTGTGGTTACTAGTCAGTAAGTTATGCGTTTCCTTTCGCTTATAACACCGTCTAAAATGTTCTTTCGAAGACTATTTAGATCAATCAGAATGGAGTCAGATAGTGAAGATGATATGTTGTATTATTCTCATCAAAAATTGTCCAGTTTAATCCGTCAAAAAGGGAACAAAAATGCTGCCATCAAAGAATATCTGGAAAACTTGAATTATCAGCCAATTAAAGACTTCAATCAAGGTATATTGTTGAATTCACTTTCCAAAACATAACCTATCTTTTCAGGTTTGGAGTGGTTTAACGTTTCTGAACCTTTATCATTTTCAAAACACCTCAAGGGGAAAATAGTTGTTTTGGACTTTTTTACATATTGCTGCATCAACTGCATGCATATCATTCCCGACTTGAGAGAAATTGAAAAAGAATTTTCCGTTGAAGATGGTTTAGTTGTGGTATGTTGAACCTTTTCTTTTTTACTTTTTTAACTATTTTCCAAACAGATAGGGGTCCACAGCGCGAAATTTGAAAACGAAAAAATCTCGTCAAATATCCTCGCCGCTGTGCAA
The DNA here is from genome assembly GCA_029298725.1 of Gnatocerus cornutus. Lineage (NCBI taxonomy): Eukaryota > Metazoa > Arthropoda > Insecta > Coleoptera > Tenebrionidae > Gnatocerus > Gnatocerus cornutus. The sequence continues at coordinate 7,394,847 of CM055514.1, forward strand.
AGATATAACATCACTCATCCTGTCGTCAATGACCACAATTCCCAAATGTGGAAAAACTGCGAGGTCAACTGTTGGCCAACATTGTTGTTTTTGGGGCCAAATGCCAATCCCATCGTCATGTTGATGGGTGAAGGCCATAAAGAGAATCTAAGAACTTACATCACAGCGTCACTTGAATATTACAAGCAGAAGAAGCAGATCTCTGATCATCAGATACCTTTTAAATCAGCGTATCACCTTCTCCCTGATCTGAAGGGGCCTTTATTGTTTCCTGGAAAAATCGCAAATTTTGTCAGTGACGACCATCAAGAAATTCTGGCAATTTCCGATACTGGAAACAATCGTATTATAATTCTAAAATCTGATGGGACCATTTTGCATCAAGTTGGAAGTGGAAAAATCGGTTTCCGCGACGGTGCTTTCAGTAACTGTGAATTTAACGCCCCTCAAGGCGTTGCTTTTCAAGATCAAAATACTCTTTTTATTGCCGATACGGAAAACCATGCCATACGTAAAATAGATCTTTATAATCAGATAGTAGAAACTGTCGCTGGGACGGGAGCCCAAGGGAATGACCGCGTGGGAGGAAAACTGTGGAAACAACAAGTAATATCGTCACCCTGGGACTTGTGCATTTTTAAAACTCCTGACATGGACATGACTTTTTATCCTGACGGAAATCCCCCGATACGAAACGTTTTAATTATTGCAATGGCGGGAACACACCAAATTTGGGCTCTATTTTTAGAAGACACAGTTTGGTGGAAGTGTACAAAGTACAGTGCAGGTAGTTGTTTAGCAATTGCGGGCTCTGGGAAAGAAGAAAACAAAAACAATGCGTATCCTCACGCTGCTGGATTTGCTCAGCCCTCCGGATTAGCGCTTTGTAATAAGAAAAAAGAAGTTTACATAGCAGATAGCGAAAGTTCAAGCGTGCGACGTTTGTCTTTAGTTGACGGGAAAGTAACACCGGTGGTTGGAGGAGACCGCAATCCTAATGTAAGTTTAGTTAGATCAAAGTTACGTCAACTGATTTTGTTTTTTAGAACTTGTTTGCATTTGGTGATAAAGACGGTACTTTATGTGAAGCCAAACTTCAACATCTTCTGGGATTGGCAATGTCAAAAGATGAAGATACACTTTTAGTTGCTGATACATACAACCACAAATTGAAAAGAGTTAACATTGCTGAGAATTGCGTGACAACTATGACTACTCCAGCTTCAGATACAACCGACGGCGGGGATGTAAATTTCAGGGAACCTGCAGGTCTTTGTGTTTCAGCTGATGGTAAAAAGATCTACTTGGCTGACACAAACAACCACAGCATAAAGATCCTCAAAATTGGTCCCGATTACTCCATCAAATCAATGAGTAAACTAGATTTGACAATTCCAGATAATGCTTCTGATGAGGAACAACTCAAACACCAAATCTTAAACGGTCAGAGCGTCGCAATTAGTAGTAAAGGAGGAAAATTAATTTTCAAGATTGATATTGTTTTTGCTGGTGGTTTAAAATTAACTGATGATGCGCCCCAAAAATGGTCAGTGAAGCTCCCGGATACCACATGGTCATGTGTACCTTCTAATGGGGACAGTTTGAAAAATATTGACGTGGTCGTCAGCGTTCCTGATGTTAAAGACGGAAAAGTCGATTTTGTTTTTGATTTGGTGACTTGTACAATTGAGACATGCTTGCCTAAAAGCTTCATTGTGCGAGTTCCAGTTCAGTTGAAAAATAATGTTTTAACCAACGTTGAAAACAACATAAGAGTCACTTTGGACCCAAATAATATTCAAATATGTTAGTTTTACAATTTTATACTACTTGTATTTTTAGCACTGTGAATTTTAAAAGAATATTTCGTGAATTTTGTTATACATTGCTAACAGTTTTTATTTATGTTTTAATAAAGAATACACAAAGGGCACAAATATTGATTTTTTTACTCTCAGGTGATAAAAATGTGACCGCATAAATGTTACCAGTGCAGATCTAGGGCTCTCATTCAAATACTTCAATTCCGATAGTTACCTTTAATCACTAATCTACAAAAAAATTACATTTAAAACAATTTACTTAGCAAGGGCTTCTAATTCAGCAATTTCTCTGTCAGCTGCTAGTTTCTTTTCTGCAGCAAGCTTCTCATCTCTGACGGCTTTTTGTTTTAATTCCACTTCTCTAATCGCGGCTTCTTTCCTAGATAATCGGCCTTGATGGAAAGCCCCATAGACGACTCCCAACGAGAGCAAACTCCATCTACCAAACTAAGAAGATGAGTTTAGTTATGTAACATTGATAAGAGCATTTCCATAGAAAAAATGTATTCATTTGGGGCGTTGAAAAAGTTATTACCTTGATGAGAGGAGAAACACGAACTGGAGCTGGCAGACCTGACATTTTAAGAAATTTTTGATTGCTTTAGACCACAAGAGAAGTCTCAAATGGGTAACTGTCAGAAATGTCGGAATGACAGATGTCAAAGTCACAGAATTTGAGTCCAAAAATTAATTGAAATAATAATAGAAATACACTAATAGTTATAACAGTTCTTTCCCAGAATTGAATTTTAAAACTTACTAAATCCCAAAATTAATTAATAAAGATGGAAAATAAGAGATTGATGGTGCTGCCCTCTATGCAAATTATTAGGTACTTGTTTAACGTTGGTAGAACTACAATTGCAAATGTCCCCAACTAGGTGACATTTAAATTTACGCATGTTTTTTGCTCTTTTACCCCTCCCCAGTTTCAGTCTGTTACTTGAGTGGTTTGTGATAAGAGTGTTGTACTACTGTTAAATTAATGTTAATGTTGACAACATACTCACTCCGTATTTAAACAGACCATGTGCGTTATATGATCAAAGTGAATTTTTGTCAGATCCAAAATAGTATTTACAATGGCGGGTATTTTGTCACTGGTTTGGTTTGTGGGTTCGGTGCTAATAACACCGTTTTTGATGATATTGCTGTGCATAGTTTTCCTGGCATCAATAGGGAAATCTTTAGGTGTACGAAGATTATACGTGAGACTCCTTTTGATCATCTTTGAGGTAAGTTGTTGCAGTACCCTTCGTAATTATTATTCACGATTCTCCAAATAAAATGCGTCACATAATTTGCATGAGATTGTTGTTTGTTGGACTATAAACATGGAATTTCATAGAAGTGAAATTTAGAAGAGTTAAGAATGACGAAGGTGAAAGTGACGAGTGAAAATGACGATGGTTTGAATTTATTCACTCGCAAAGACTTTGCAACTAATTTAATCACATCATTTTCAAAGGAATTAATATTCCATCAGTGGGGTTCTTCAAATTTCATGTAAAACTCTGCAATTAGATTGTAGTTTCAGTCATCCAAATTGTCTTATTTTAACACTAAAAGGCTGTAAACAAATAAAGGTAAAGTGCAAGTGGAATGTTTTCAACCTTACCTACCTAACGAATTTAGAAAACATGACCCTTGACTTTGGATCAATTTACTTCACAACAGATTAAAGTAGTAAAGTACAGTACGAAATTCGAGGACTTGAAATTATAAAGAATGATAAGAGATAAATTGAAGAAACTGACAGCCATAGAGCTGCAAACAGCTATAAAAACACGTGCTCAATAAATTAAATGTATTGGCACGAGCACTTTACTTTAATCAATCCATTAATTCCCTTGTTTATTCAAAATACAACAGTCTATCTTTATGTGAAAAAATAAATGGTCTTTTGTCTATGGTAGCTGAGACTTGTACATTTAGAGCTTTTTTGGCGTATAGGACTTACATAAGGATAAAAAGTTTATGAGATATTAGGATTATTAAAATTTATTATAACATATTTACATCATTAAAAATTAGCAGAGGCAAGGCCAAATAGTCCGAAGTTATGATGAAAGTTGACCTTTCTCTGAAGAAAAGAGAAAAATTGTACTTTGATACAGCAGATTAATTTTGATTAAGGAAGGATTCCCTCTAGGAGGTCACTGTATAATTTGTTATCGTACGACCTACAAGTAAATTGATATAATTTCTGCATAATTTATGTTCTCAAGAATTTCTTTTCCAATAAGTGGAATGTTTGATGAAGTATATTACAAAAAACCTAAATACTTTTTGATTATACTAATGATTTCATATTTTGGTGAGATTAACAATATCCTTTGGCTTTGATTTTAAACACATCAATTCTTCTTTGATGATTTTGTTTAAAAAAAATGACAAGGAGTTGGATTAGTTTTTGTATGCAGGTCTGTATTTGCATACACTATACATACAATAACAACAACAATAAACAACCCACAAGTTGTCGCTCCTCCATTATAATAACTGATAACATGCTAATAACTGTTCTTGTACGTTTCGGTATTTAAAATGATATCTAAGTGTTGTTCAATGGTCTGCCATTATTTTCTAGTTGATATACAACTTGACCGCTAGACATCATCAACATCAGCAATTTTATTACATATCCACCTTGCATTAATTGAATTTTTTTCTGATAAAATCTTATGATCTCATTTGTACCATAGGGTCTGAAGACCCTTTATTTTTGGTAACATATTATTTACCTATTTGCATAAAGTACAAATCCAACAAGTTTTCTGCATATTTAGATATTTATTTTGACCCTAGTTTCATATGTCTACATCAGCAGTATCCGAAAATAAATCCTACAATCTATGTTATCATCATAAGCGAAAACTTAATAATGAAAAATTGACTCTTGGATCATTAATTTATTCGGAGATCTTGTGTAGTTAGTAACAAGCTACATGGATATGTTTTATTTATCGTTTATCGATTGGTCAGTAGCACGTGAAAAGCATGATTTTTGTGGAGAAGCGATAAGACTATATTTAACTGATTTATGTAATTATTATTTGGTGTTGGTTAAAATAAAATCTGTTTCATTTGATGCAATCTACCAAAAAATACATGGCGTTAAAGGGGTGGTTGTTGTAGTAGGTGGTATAACTGACGTGTTTTATCCTTGTACGTAGATTTATTAATTACATGCTGGCGGGGTGTAAAAGCTCGTCAGAGCAGCGGAAATTAATGGAAGCTCGTATATAACAATTGAGTCAGCAAGAATTTTTCGAGTTTGTATATTTTTGGGGAGTTAGTATCCAATTTAAATCCCAACTGTAATTATAGAGTACAATAGATGTACTGTATTGTATTGACTTATGACGTGTATTGTGAACAGGATTTAACAATTTTAATGTATAGTATGTCCCCGGATCGAGTTCACAAGAGGAAAAAAAACCGTTATTTTTCATTTTACAAAAATTTCTTAAAGTTCTTAAAATCGAAAAAAACAAAAAATAAGTAAGAACTTTTTATTTTAATTTTTTACAAAAAATGTCAAAGGAATGAAATTTGTTCCTTTACTCAAACCAATTTCCACTATTTGATTGATCCATTACCTATTTTAGCACATAGTTCAATTCTAACTCGTAATTCTTTAAGACCGTTTCGAATTTTCTCAATTATTGTTAAGGATGCAATTGCATTTTTTTCCAATTTTTTAATACTTACACATTATTGGGTAAATTTTCCTTTAATCTTTAACGCACTATTTGATATTATGAATTCACAGCCTGCTATTATTTAAATACCATTACAAAATTTAAAAAATAATGAAAACATTAATTTTAAGAGTACAAACTAATAATTTTGAAATTTTAATTGCAGATATATCTGTTGTGAAATAAGCAAAAAATGTTATTCTTTTGTCATTTTTTTGTAACATGGAAAATAAATTTTTTTTTCCCTCTTATGAACTCAATCCGGGGACATACTGTAGATTTGGTCTGCATATATTTTTTATGTCTAAAATCTTGGAAATTTATGAATGGAACTACCATAAACAGAGAATTATGCGGAAATACATTTTTTATCAACACTTAAATGTTACATGTAAAATAAACTCTTATGTTTGATTGTAATTAACCTTTAACACAAACGATTGGATGTCATACTTCATCGCAATTATTGTCATTACTGCAATTACTGCAGATGAGTTGAATATTGAAAATACGTGTAACTTCTATTATTAGAATATTGATTTAAATAGACTTCTTCCATACATTTCAGGTTAAATTAAAATTCGTACTATTTTGTAGAGATGATCATCTTTATCGATAGCTGTGTGGGTTATCAAAAATGTACTTTATTTACAATATTTCGTCTCTTTACACTTGCTGCGTTCAGTAACCACATGATAAAACTCTCAAGTCAACTCTCCAGTTACTAATCTTATCTCTTATCAGTAATCCTTTTATACACTAATGTGGTGTAGTTACCTAGAAAACACTGAGCCAAAGTTCATAACGAACTATTTAAAATTAATATAAGTCAAACATTGTTTGGATAAACTTTGAAATGTTTCCTTTTTTTCGTCTACATCTTAACTAGTAGGAACAAAGTTTAAGCTGCTATTATTTTTTACATAATGAAATGTGCCTACTTTAAAACACGTTCAATTTTTGTTACGTGATGATTTTGTTTGTTCAAAGGTAATGTTTACAAGGCTGTACAGATTTAATGAAAATGGACTTTGATTCCGTATAATGAATATGAAAATCTATATTTTGGCTTAATGGATTTAGCCCATGGCGTTTCTCACTTCCTGATTTTTTGTAGTTTGGGCGAGCTAATATCGAAACCGCTCAAAAAGGCGCAGAATTATCCCATGATACTGACGAAGAAGAAAAATCACTACCCACCAACGAACCAAAACCAGCGAAAACACCGAATGGTTTAAAAAAAGAAAATAATGGTTATGTCCCAAATGGGAATTCAGTTATCAGTAGAGACGACAAGCTAATTCTAGTACCAGAACCACCTTTACAAGAGACAGAATTGTCTGAATCTCAGGTAGTGCCAGGTTCTTTTTCTTAACAACAGGTATTATTATCATGTTTACAGGAATATGATTGGAGCAACATTTTTGATTATTTAAAAGCTGGAATGGAATCAATTATTGAAGATCAGGTAACGTCGAGATTTGAAGCGGAAGAATTGAAGAACTGGAACTTGTTGATTCGTACGAATAGGCGGTACGAATTTATATCATGGAAGTTGACAGTGATGTGGGTGTGCGGATTTTTTGTTAGATACTTCTTCTTGTTTCCTTTACGGGTCACCATCTGTTTCTTCGGGGTATGTTCCTTTTGCTTTAGTAGATTATAAATTTCATTTATTTGAAAAGTGAGGAAAATTTCAACTGACTTTGTTTTATGACGGGGTTGAACGATTAGAGTTATGACATAACTAAAAACTCATCGACCTGGACCGATATAAAAGTAGAACTACTATATTTGAGGTTTAAATTAATCTGCATACAGACAGTTTTATTGTCCACAGTAAAAACCGCACCAAAACATTAAAATTAGTAGACATGAGATGTGCGATTGTTTATACAACCTGTGTGACCATGCCAAGGTCGTAGCATAAAAATAATTCATTTCAGTTTGATGTAAAGGTTATTGATGTGATCACATCTTAATTTTTTGCACGGGCTCAGGAAATAATGCGAAAAATTTATGTGTTAAAATAGAACGTTTAGAGTGATAACAGTATTTTTATAACGATAATACCTGCATTTTAGATAAGTGTAAAGTTGTAAAGGCTTCATACGAAACATGCCAACAATAATTTTGAAATAATTTCTTTGTATTTTGTTCGAAACATGCAAACTAAATAAGCAGTGATTTCACTGAACGGAAGACATTGAAAAGATTCCCTGGCCCAAACCCGCTTTGTTGTAATTACAGAGGACAATCACATTACTAAATTGTTTAATACAGTAGATCCTCGTTATAATGAGGATTCGGATATGAGTCATAATTAATTTGACGATAATTGCTTTGTACTGCAAACATCGTGTATGAATTAATTATAAAAATGATATTCACAAATTACACAAGTAGAGAACTGTAAGTTTTTTGAAGCTTTATATGTTTTGTTTAATGGTCATTAAGACGGTGTATAATATTTACCCTATAACAATAATATTGTCATAAGCTTCCACAAAGCAGGTTGTTAAATATTTATAGATTATAACTAGTTAGATGAGTCTCTTGAATTTTTCCTCCCTTTTTTACACTGTAAATCTCCGTATAACATGCAAATCAACAGCTCTGTTGGATGGTCTCAACAACAGCTCTCCTGGGAGGACTTCCTGACAGCCCCATCAAGCGCTGGGTTAACTCAAAATCGTACATAATAGCATTTCGTATAATGGCCCGTTCTTTAACTTCCGTAATTTCTATTCACAATGCGGAATATAGACCAGCTAAAGGTTCAGTGTGTGTTGCTAACCACACTACACCTTGCGATGTTCTTGTTTTATCCACAGATAACTGCTACTCTCTGGTGAGTCGCTGGAACTGGAGATGTCGAGGGATTTGTCTTAGTTTTAGAACTGTGGCTTTTGTTGCTTTGTGTTTTGTGTCTTAGACAGTTGTGTGTGTTTTTGCAGGTTTGGTGGTTAACGTTGTGTACAGCATTAGTAGGGTACGTGAAGGAAGGTCCGTTCAAGCAAACATTAAATAAGTACGTGTCAGTTATGTGCTTCGGAATTTTATCCAATGCTATATCTTCAGTTATTACGTATCATAATGAAGAGAATAAGCCTAAGAGTGGGATTTGTGTCGCCAATCACACGTCACCGATTGATGTACTCATATTAATGTGTGATAACTGTTATTCATTGGTAGGTTGTTGCTTAAATTATTATTGGATCATGGTGCATATTAATTACTGTTTTAAACCTCTATAGGGTAAGAGCGACCTTCACTACGTCCATATTTGAGTGGGATTTTTCTAATTTTAAAAGGAAATGACAGGATCTAGCGCCAAATTTAAATTCATTTTTTAAGTTAATTCAATATTTTACATGCACCTGTGTTGGCAAATCTACCAGTTGTTCTAATTAGATGCACATACTCGTATTTTCAACATGAATTCGGAAAATAGAATAAATATATCTAAAGGAAACAATCGTTTTACACCTACTTAAATATTTTCGATATTTCGCGGTCCAACGCTATTTTATGTAAACATAACGGGTTAGATTCATGTTTCATTATCATTTAAGCATAAATGTTTTAAAATCTAGTTGTTATTAATTCTTTGTTTACATTTGCATACTTATGATGGTTACCAAATAAGTATCTTTATGACATACTTGCAATGTAACCCAAACATGTTCGTTTCCCTGTAGAGGTTTAACATTAGTTCTATGTTGTGACTTATCACTTGATTGGTTTATTACTGGTGTTATCGTAGATCGGTCAAAGCCATGGAGGTTTTTTGGGAATTTTACAGCGAGCTTTAGCACGAGCGTCACCTCATATTTGGTTCGAACGTTCAGAAGTTCGAGATCGACATGCTGTCGCTAATAAGTAAGTGAATTTAATTGGTTTAACCACCGTCAAATACCACAGGAAAGAAAATGTAAAATTTGAATGTGTCTTTAAAGGAAGTACAATGTTTTTGTCTATATTTTCGATTAAATTACAAAGTGGGGAAATTAAAATTTTATGTCTCATTGTTTCATAAGTACCTAATGTTTTTGTTTTTGAATTTATATAAATTTTACGACAATTCGCAAAAGGTCGACGACCATTGTGGTTTATCGATCAGGTTGAGAGAATCAATGTACAATGGAAAAATATTCGCATTATGCAAATGAGCATTATTGAACTTATTGAATAAATCAAGACGTGATGATAAAAAATGTATGAACTAAATTCTAGGTTACACAATCTGAGGAGAACAAAGGACGGCCAATTATGAAACTATTGTTTGTTTACCTGAATAGAGTCGAAATTAACTGATTTATTTATTGTTGACCGTCGGGTCATTTAGTTCGATCTGAGTTTTGAAGTTGTTCAACATTAACAAGGTCCGGAGTTGTGCTCGTTAGTTTTCAGCTATTGTGTTACCTCGAGTTCTCCTGTTCATCTGGGGATGTATGACGTCGCCTTCATTCCAAAGCAGATTCTATCGACTAGAAGCTTTATTTTATATTAAACTTTTGCAATTCGTTTTTAGCTTTTTTTGATCTGGGTCGAAACATTGATATAAAGCGTTTGAAAATTCTGGATTTGGTTTATTTAATGTAGAAGACCTCTTTAGCTTTTTTCAGTCTATCTTCATTTGTTTCACCTTTTCTTTCGCCGCGTTTCCTAGTCTCATTTCATTCGTTTTGCCGATATTGATTAAATCCCGAGTTTTCAACATTCTCGGCTAGTTTATTTGCGAAGCTTTTTAATTTCGACGTTTGGAAATATTCTGCTAGTGTTAATACTGGTGTCTATTTTGGTTCTGGAAGCTGTGGGTCTGTTTCCCCTCATTCTGGTGGTAATTTTCTGGCATTTTTATGTAGTCCCTTCATGTCTTCCTTCTAGTCTTTTACTTTTGGTTCTTTTGTCTTTAAAGTGTTTTTTTTTGTTAAGTTGGACCTTAACATCTGGTTTAGTGGTTTATTTTAAACATTGGTTCTTCATTTTACATCCAAACCTTGGCGATCTGACCTTTTTATTTACACGTTACCGCACTCATTAAACTAGCAATAAGAGATGAAATGAGCCCCTATTTTTACGGTTGTGATAAATTATGTAATTGTGATTGTATCAGACTCTCTTTCATAATAAAATATTAGCGGATTGTTCTGTTCCCTTTGGTAATAAAATTGGAATAAAAGAAATGAACTCGTATCTCCCGAAGGTTGAAGAAAATATAGACAAAACCCTGTTAATTTATTAAGCACTTAAGTGTACTCATTTGTGTTATTCAGGCTGAAAGAGCATGTCTCGAACCCGAACAACCCCCCAATTTTGATATTCCCGGAAGGCACATGCATCAACAACACATCAGTAATGCAGTTTAAGAAGGGTAGTTTTGAAGTAGGAAGTGTAATATACCCAGTGGCCATAAAATACGATCCCAGATTCGGCGATGCATTCTGGAATAGTAGTAAATACTCAATGATGCAGTATTTGTACATGATGATGACCAGTTGGGCAATTGTTTGTGACGTCTGGTATTTACCACCCATGCGTCAAGATGAAGGAGAGTCAGCAATCGATTTTGCAAATCGAGTTAAAAGTGTGATAGCCAAACAAGGCGGATTGGTTGATTTAGTATGGTAGGTGTCATACACAGTTATGCAAACCCCTCTTAACGGGAGTTTTTTCAGGGATGGCCAACTTAAACGTACAAAACCAAAGAAGGAATGGCGTGAACGGCAACAAGAAGAGTTCAGTAAACGACTTAAGAAAGAATGAGTTGTTTTTATTGCTTTTAAGGAGTGATTGTTTTTTTTAATTGCGCGTAAATTTAGTGTGATTTACTTTTTATAAGAAGTATCTAGTCCAATAGATTTTCCTTGCGTTACAAAGTGATATAGTTAGATATTAGTGTCTTGTTAGCGTTGTTATGGATTGCAGTAATTAGCGTACGTTTGAAGCACATGGCCTAGGTGTTCAGTTCAGTTTCAACGCTTCAGGTTTCTTCAAAATTGCTCATATTTATGTCAAAATTGCATGTGAACCAATTTTGTTAAGAATTCTATAACCATTGACAATATAAAGAACTGAATGTGAACTTGTTAACTTAATTCTTTACCAAAAGCTTCTAAATGTACCTCCCATAAGTGTGGTGAACTGATGCATTTATTTGTTATATTTTTATAATATGGAAGACTTATCATTGCAGAGGCCTTTATGTAACTAAAAATGTATATTGGCTACAATTCTTTCAGTAGTATAAGTTCTAGTTTTAGTATTTATTACATGTAAATATCATTGTATATTATAGTTTTGTATTATTCCTTGTAATAAATACATGTTTACCTACTTTGTTACAATATAGATTCATTCTGCCCGTTTTTCATCGCCAAGTTTAACACTTCTATTAAATATTTCCAACAACTCCTCTGTTGCTGTCTTTGGTTGATTTAACAATTTGGATAACTCCTGGTTTGGGTATTCCATTAGATTCTCTGATGGGTCTTTAAAAAGATACGGCGTCCATGGTCCTTGAATTGAAGGATGATCTGTGTGAAGCAATTTCCTTAATCTGAAGCCATTCTTATTGCCAGACTGTGTTTTCAACAGATTTAACCATTTAGTTATATCTTCACTGAGAAGATTGCGACAACTGATCCATTGTTTATCTCCATTCACTAAAAGAATGAAGTTAATAAGAATTTTTCAACGTGAAAGGTACCAACAGAATTCTGCAGAAATAACAGGCGAGCGGTGCCTTCGCGGCTTCACGTATACAACAACTCCAGGATTATTTTTGGAAAAGTCGATAAGACCCGTTTCAATAAAGTCTCTGCAAGTAAAAATGATTTACCGCTGTAGTTAATATGAGAGAATTGTTACCTCATTCCTCTGCTAGAGCCATTATTTTTACAGAACTTTAAAACGATTCTTTGTAGTTGGCAGACGTAGCGCCCAACGCCGTTTTGACACGGAGTTTGGATAAAACCAGATTTGAGGAATATATGACTGTTGGACATGTTTTTTTGTTGAAATTCTTTTTTACAAAAGATAGGTTAAACAAACTGTCAAAACCTCAGGTTTAACAGGGTCGGTAATGTAGAAATTATAGAAATTTACCGACAGCTTTGACAGCTTGTGAACGTAAACGGAAGAGGTCTCTAGATAAGGTAAAAAATCTGAGTTTTAGGAGGGAAATTCAATTTTATGAAAACAGGTAAAGGGTATTATGATAATTATTCAACGTCCTCATTAACGAGTTTCAAAAATGAACATTAAAATTTCTTAAAAATAAATATTTATTATTATTAATTATTCTACAAACAATTATTTTAGAAAGAAATTAATTCTGAATTCCTAGAGGTGTTTTGTTATTTTATATTTTCTCCACTTCAAAGTAGACAATTAGCAGATGTGAATCAATTTATTTATTTATTCCCTTTGTTTCCAATCCCTCCTCTCGCAGTTGATGCTTGTTAATTTTACAGAGGCATAAGTTTGAAACTCGGGCTTGTTATTGATTGTTTCAAAATATCTCTGAAAGTAGATTTAGGGTCAGTGCGATTCGAAATCAGACTGCACCTTTCGCAAGGTTTGATTAAAACCACATCATTCTTTCGTGTTTCGAATTCCCCTGTTTGAATGCGAAATTACAAGCCCACTTTGAAAAGGGAGTGTTTAGAAAATCAGAGACCTATTTCGATTAAATCTGTCGACTGAACCTAAATCCCATTTTAATTTAGTAATGTAATAATAAAGTGGATATGTGGCAACTTTTCAATGTAGAATAATAAAGGGCTGGTAGCTATGAAAACGAGGATCGTGCCATTCACGCGTCGTTGACCAAGCGGGACCGCATGAGGCCAAAAGTCCAATATACCTACCGGAAGTTCTATTAATTGCTTTCGTCTTCATTAAAAGTTTCCTTTTTATATTTTATTCATTTTAGTTTGTCACAAACTGTCGGAATATCTTCATTTTTCATCCAAAATCCTGCATCCGCGAACGTGCACTGCGAAGTCGTTATCAGGGCACTGACCCAAGGATGTGATTAGCATATTACATAAAATGCAGAAAAATAAATACTGGTATAATTGGTGCTTTCACCGTTGTCACTGGGCTGTGTCTTACTGCTACACTGAGGACAGGATGAACAAATCCGCTGCAGAGTTCGCAGGAAATGCCTTTTAATTAATTACGTAATTCAGTAAAATCGCTTAATGCATGCGACCCGCTCAACGAGGGAAAAGTTGAAATAAGAATCGCAAAAGCCAATCGAAATTTCGACAACCTTCGTAATCTTGTTAGAGCCGTCTTTTGTAAATAGAAGGATTTTCATTGTGTATGTGTCAAAGACTAATTTTATTTTTACCCTTGTTAAACTCTTTTGATGGAATTGGGTAAAGACTTTCACGCAGATACTGAAAGTAACAAAATTGCGTTGTGGAAGGAAGAAAGATTACACTGGGACTAACAAGTCCGGCAACATATTTAATTTAAATGGTAATAAGCAAATATTACAAGCATTAGATATGCGGTTTATATTTACTATTTACCTAAATATAGGTGATTCTTGAATGATTCAGAAAACTTAAACTTTTTATTCATTGGACTAGAAATTATACCAACTTTCTATGTAAATGCGCATGGCAATGATCGATATTCATTACGAAGAAACATTTAATCCAAAGACATGTGAATTTTATGAAAACAACTAAATTAACAGTAACTGTAAGTTTTACGATGCTGCTGCTGCATTTTTATAAAACTTGTAACTGACAATTTAAATCCTAAAGCACTGAAATTTAGGAAATATATTATTTTTAATTTATTATTATTAATTGTGTCAGATTTTTAAGCCAAATTTTTGAAATTTATTTTTCAATGATGAACAAAAAAAATCTAATATTTTTTAGTAAAATTCGGAACTCAAGCAATTTGTGTGCTGAAGCAATGAAATTTGGGGAGGTTACTATGTACTTCTCAGTTGTTTATTAATTGTGTCAAATTTCATAGTTATAAAGCAAAAAACACAAATTTTAGAAATTTGACACAATTAACAAACAACTGAAAAGCAATTTGTTTATTTTTTAAAAATATTTTTTTTACACAATTTTTACACAATTAATAAATAACTGAGAAATAGTAACCTTGGGAGGTGATTTAGAGAAATTTCATTGCTATAGCACACAAACTGCCAGAGTTACGAATTTTACTAAAAATGTTGAATTTTTCAGTTCATAATATGTAATTAAAAACAGATTTTCAAAATATGTGCCTTCTGCTCTATAATTTTGTAACTTGATACAGTTAATAAACCACTTAAAAATAAAAACCTCTCCAAATTTTATTGCTATAGAACGAACCAAACTGCTAGTTACGAATTTGACAATAGCAATGACACAAACTTAAAAAAAAAAATTACGAACGAATCAAAAAAATACAAACTTGTTTTAGTAAAATTTGTAACTTTGTCAATTTTTACAATATAGCAATAAAATTTTGGGAAGTTGTTATTTTTAAGTTGAAGTTTAACTAATTGTGTCAAATCGCAAAGCAATAGAGCAGAAGATACAAATTTTAGAAATTGATTTTTCAAGGATGAACGAAAAAAATCCGACAATTTTAAGTAAAATTTGCAACTCGGGCAATTTGTATATTCTAGAGGAATGGAATTTGCCAAAACAAAAGTTGCTAAGAATATAAACATATAAAAAATTGCAGGAAATAGGGAAGCAAAAGAGTGGAATGGAAGGTTGAAGAATAGATAAAAAGCCTGAAGAACATGGACCCAGAGTGGTGAAAACAAATCAATGACAGGACGAGTTTAATGTTCAGTGTATATCACAAGACGTTCTTACCTAATATTTAAGGAAGCAGTTACATCTAAAACTTTTTATTTCCGTTCGATAAGACGATCCAATACTATTTCATAAACTTAATTTTTTTTTCACGTTAGCTGTGATATTAATGAAGTTACCTAACTTTTTCCTTGATAGAAGTTTTCCAGTCATAACTCAGTATTTTGAAATTATTTTCTCCCACACGGTGGAGGTCTCGAACAACACAATCCAGGAGGACAAATCGTAATGACGTTCTTACTATTCTCTAGTCTCGATCTTTCAGCTCGAACAGCAAGTAACTCATCTCTCATTACTTTTACATTACTTCGCATAGTCACAACTTGTTCTTCCAACATTTTCGTATTAGTGTTGAACTGATGCATTCGGCTATTTAAACAGTCCATGTCTTTTCCACAAGGTATATTTTCATTCGCAAAGATCTCCTGAAGTTTTTCTTTGAGCATTTTATTTTGTTGGGTCAGACAGTTCATTTCACATTGTAGAGAACATAGAGTGTGTTGCAGATTATCAATAGTTTGTTCCTTGTTGCGTATTGCACAAATTAGGTTATCGGGCATGTCGCAGGGACCTTTGCTTGCTTGAGCAGGCTGTATTGGTGGACGTTGTTGAGATGGAATATAAGGAGAAGGTTGATTATTACATGGTCCTAAACAAGTTCTTGGTTCGCGTTTTTCTTGACTTGCGTCACACACTATGAGTTTGGGGATGTTTTCTTCGGTTACACCACATATTATCACTTTTGGTAAAGTATCTTCTTTACCATTACGATAAGCCATGTTTCAAACGTCTACACAAAAAATTTCGACATGTTTGAAGCGTGACAGATGAAACATGTTGCGTAACCTGGAGATTTTTTAGTAATAATAATTAGATCTCTCTGAGCGCTGAGTGCGAAGTTGTTTTTGTAACATTCACACCACCTGTTCCTAAAAAACAAATAAAAAATTCCCATTAATTCCCAGTAAAACTCTCCACACTTAGCGAAACGCAGGGCTGATAAATAATAAGAGAGAAAGAAAATTACTTGACTGTAAATTTTTATTTTTAATGCCGATTTTGCTGCAATTCACTATCTCAAAAGTAATATACATTAGCTTTATGGAGACGTAAAAAATTTTAGGTGGCGCCTTTGGTACTTTTATGATGAAAACAAATTTATTCTGTGCATTCTGAACGCTCAAATTTTATTTGCTTTAGATAGAAAAATCTTAAAGTTGGACGTAATTTTAATTTGAAATTGAATTTTCAATTTTTGTCTCTCCATGAAAAATTGATCTGTTCCTAAAATAAGAAGAGAAAATCGCCACGGAAATCTCTCGCTGCTCTTGAAAACGAATGACAATAAATTGTTTTGTTGTATTTGGATGTAAAAATATGGCGTTGTTTGGTTTTTCCAAAAAAAAATTAATTTGAAGGTGCAACACGTAAAACAGTATGTAATCCAACAGACAAATCCCTCCGTAATTCACTTTTTATTTAATATAGTGCGAATTTATCTCTGAAAGAGAAAGAGAGGCGAGGAGAATTTAATGCAAAAGCCTTCTATTACTACCATATGCCATATAATTTAAATGAACCTGCTGATACCATTGTGCGCCTCGCTTTTCCTCAGTTTTATTAAAACCACCTACTGTGTATACAAGAGATAAGAAAATTTGCGTAATTTCTCGTTTGCGGAATGAGTTTGATTTAATGTGTCAATCATAAAACTTATTAAGAAAACAAAGCGTTAAATGAAAAAATTGAAATTATTTTATTCTGATGGCGTTTTTTTGTTGCGAACATTAAGAAATAAAAAATGATTATAATCAACAGACTGTTAATAAAGTGTTTCAAAGGAACTATTTCAAGACAAAAGAAATTTTAATGACAATATAATTTCATGCTCACGAAACTGAGGGACTGGATGAAATTTGCGGTGGATTTCGTTATCAAAATTAACGTCACCTTTAAGCTTGAAATTTGATTGTTATATAAAATTAGATTGATGTAAAGTGAACTTGTGGTGCTGTTCTTCTGACTCTAATTGAGGAATTTTGCGAGACTGGTCAAAGTAACCCACGAAGAAAAGAAGAATCTGGTTGAATAAGAATGAAAAACTTTACATTCGTGAATTGCTGGTAATTAATTAAAAATTTTGATTAATTTCCAAATTGGTGTTTTCACATTGCTTCTGCGTAAAAATAATTAAAATGGGTAAATTTAGGTGAAGCGGGCCACCAGATAAATTTGGTTGGTCTTTGGTTGTGTTGGAAAATAAAAAATTCTAAAAAATGTGTCTCTTGTTCTACGACATTCTGATTTGGGGAAGTTAATTTAAGCAGGTCTAAACTAGAACCCTCCCCAATTTTTATTGTCATACCGTAAAAATTTCCAGAATAACAAATTTTTATTTTTAAAAATTAAAATTTTTTGATTTATCTGCAAAATAGATATTCTAAAAAATGTGTCTTTTGTTCTACGGCTTTCTAATTTTGAGGAGTTGATAAGCTGGACCAAACTAGTAACCTTCCCTTAAAAATGTGTTTAATTCCACCAATATAGTCTTCTAAAACTTCCTATTGCTTTTTTAATCTACGCATGCAAATGCGAAATTTTAACACCTACTATGTTACAAACTTAAGACTTTGGCCAAAATTATTTTCAGGGAATTTATAAAGCATTACGATTTCGGTACTAAAGGATTGTTGAAATTGGATGAAAATTTTTTTTAGGTTGACTCACTTTACTTAGAATTATTCAAATTGCATGTTCATCAATCGATAGAAATAAAATGAACAAAAAACGAACACACAGGTTACACATTTCAGTAATGTTAAAATTAAAAATATTATTCGCGTTTACCTTTAGCAGAAAGTGTAATCTCAAAATAGATATTTTTGAAACTTCATGTTTATTTAATGTTTAATGTGGCTACAATAGAAATGAAACATGAATTAGTGCGCATTATACTGAAACGAATTCTACTAAAATCCACGCTTGCACGAGTGAATTTCCGTAAAACTAACACGATTTGCTGATGTTATGCATGAGTTGAAACTGTAATAAAAAAAAGTATACATTTTGAGTAGCAGTTTTTGTGACATCATAATGTAATTGAAATTTTTATAATACAGTGGATGTCGCCCTAGTTATTTTAATTCTGTGCTATTTTAAGTGAAGGCTCGTAATGATGATTCTTGTTACAGTATTCATTTATACAATATTTCAATTCAATACAATCGATTTATCATAAAAAATGCAGTGCACCGGAGATAACATTAAATTAGGGATAAGAGTTTTCGGCAGTTGATTGATAATCACTTAAATCTCTATAAATAAATGTTTTAATTAATATTGTGCCATTCCATCAGGATCTGTCCTGATGTGGTAGAAAGAGAGACGAGTAAGACGAACAAATGTTAATTAATTTTCCATTTAACCTTTACACTGCTCGGCCCGGAAAAATCCGCAAAATAATAATTCGCTCAAACTGCTCCGAGCGGATATATTCGCATTGATTAAGAAGTGGTCAACTGCTCAAAACGTAATTTTTTGATGACGCAAATATAGTTTTATCTACCTCAGAGGAATACACAGTCATAAAAGCTTTCATTTTTTTAAATACATTTTTTTTACCGTTCCCTGCTCAGAGCGTATATATCCGTCTACGACTAAAATTCATTTGAAATCTATTCCATGCATCTTTTTATCCACGCAGTTCAAAAGTAGATACGAACTAAGGGCCAGGTAATATTACCATAATAATCAGCTCTCATCTCAATGTTACCTTGTTTAATATATTGACGTTGTGAAAAATTAAAATCTCTATGAACATTTTTAAAACTAGTTAAACGGCCAAGTGCTCAAGACGTTAATATACGCTAAAGCAGAACACCGATCAACTGCTCGGAACGTATATTGTCGCAGGAGCTGACAAACCGCGCACAGTTACAAAATTTTCCAAAAAACATTGCGCAGTGAAAAGGTTAAAGAGATTAGAGCCATCCATCATGTTGTCCGGGTTGTATTGAGAGATATTCGGATTTGTTATTGACACCCTAGTTTTGAAGGATTCGCGTTATCAGTGGTTGCAGTTTAATGAAATGATTAACGCTGGTTAAAACAATGTTTATATTGGCATATTTTCCGATGGACCTTGCAATTTATCCAAATGGAAAATTCATGTAAATTCGATCGAATGAGTCTTTAATATGTTGGTATGATGGAAAGTGGAATAAACACCGACATGGTGTGAAAATAACTTTGTTATCGTATTTGCATTGATATACCCACGTTGATATTAACTAATTTGAAGCAATTTCCTCGAAATGCATTATACAACGATTGAATTGCTGTTATCGGTTACAATTTTTCCTTTTTATTTCACCGCAAATTACGGGAATTTTCGTGTTTTTAAATATGGCGTGTCCTCTCTTGAAACAGAGCTGGAAAGCATATTAAAGCGAGCAATTTCTTATTCCATCAATTTATAACAAGTTCGTAAAACATTTAAATATATTGATGTTGAGAAGACTTAGAGACACGAAAGGAAACAGACAGGTGTAAGATAAGTTTTCGTTCCCTTAGCGTGCTGGGGGGTACCTATAAATCGATAATCTTCAATTTTTAATAATGCACCCGCATGGACTCGTATTTACGTAATTACAAAGCTTCTTTTCTATCGAACGAAGGAAACGTTTTCTTTTTTATTTTCCAAACTTGGTTTGAATTAATTAATCCAATTGCTACCTGTCACCTTCTTACTTGTATTTACTCGAAAATACGGAAAGATCTTTGCTTGTTGGAATAATTGGTATTTCGGCACAGTGCGAGTCTCTCGACTTTGGCGGTGTAAATGAATATTAAGTGAAGAGCTTTCTATGTTTTCCTTCTTGGGGAAATGCTAAAAGAGAGAGACGTGATAAACAATAAACAGCTAGATTAAATCTTATGATTTCAAGTTTAATAATTTTTGAATCAAAAAGGCTAAAAATTATAAAAAGTGTATTATGTTATAAGCATCAAATTTTATATTTTTATAAAACATTTGTGACGCTCTGTCAAAATACTAAATATATTAAAACAGGTCATCTCCGAATTTTGAAATCGAAGTAATTTCGAGAACTCCTCCTACGTAGCAACAACTTTATGTGTCGATCTAAGTTGTTTCACATTAATAATAATTTACACCGAATGTTCTGACAAAATTATTTTTTGTACATATGAGAATTTTGGCTTATCCTAAAAACTCAGGAAGATTTATTTCTTGGCCAGATCGTTGGCATAATTTCTCACTTGGTCTCCAATAAAAATATTAATAGTTGCGGTGACTTTATTAAACTTAAAAGCGATAAAACTGAGACATCACGTTTGGGTTTATAAATAACTTAAAAAATTGTACGCAACGTGAATATTTAAATGTAAAATTAAATCGTAACTAAGACTAATTATTGTGAGTAAGCTAATTATAATAGTTGCATGTAAATTGCTTGCCCTGATTTCCGTAATTTATTGGATTAATATTCTGCCAAGACGGTTATTTAAGAAGTTGCGGGTGGTGTGACTACGACTTGGCAGTTTGTTATGTAGTCAAATATAAAGTCTTATTAATTTTATATTTTGATTAGTCATTTTTAGTTTGTGGTCACCGACATAAATTAATTAGATAGCACTCTATCAATAGCTCTTTAATATTATACAAATTATGGTATTGTGTGCTGTCATTAATTTCTCATAAATTATTATTTGGCTGAAATTGAAAATAAAATAGTCGATGCATCAGCTAGAGTATTATAAATTTAAATTCCTGCTAACAATATATGAATATAGACTGACAAAATTGTTCCTATTTGTATTGATTTTTTTAATCAAATGAATCCGACAGGCAGACGCTACAAAAACTGAACCCAGAAAAGTTTGAATTTAATAACGATAATTAAATTATATAGTTAAATTTGGTAATAAGTTATATTTTATGTTTTTGACTTTTTGGGGGAATTAAAATTTCATTTGTTTACGTTTCCATTTTGTACAAAATTTAATTTATACAAACAAAAAGATAAATCATTCATTATAATTAATGGGAAATGTGTATGTCCAATTGATTCTATTTTGACTTGTGAATTTATGTTTGTGTGCTAGAATTAGGGCTTAAAAATGTTGCAAAATTCAAAATGTTTGTTAATACTTGTGATGGATAAATAGTAGGAGACTTTGCATTAAGAGCTGCTTTTATAAATGTGAACAAAATGCGTAACGCATAAATGAGCCCCGATATCACCTGTACACTTTACGCGATTTTTAAAAAAAATTTGATCGATTATAATAATAAGAACTGTTCTTTTGAAGAAAAAGCTTCAGTAATATCACGAACTCGACTGCCATTAAAATAATGGACACTTAAGTATATTTTACTCCTAGTGTTCTTCAAAGATAAAGATAACATTTATATGTGCGTGCCCAATAATTTGACAGTTATGATTGATTAGCGAAGACAGATTGACGGTGCTAGGCATGTTGGCACACCCTCTTTCTTGACATTCTCGTGCCGTCTCCTATATATTAAACACACGTATACATAGATTGAGGCTTCCGTTCTTGGATATAAAACAATGTTTCAATTCTAAAACACTTTATTATTGTAAGCATAGTCGCTACCATTCTTTATATTGTGCAATAAAACAAAACTTAACATTTAAATTGCAAATGAGACCAAAGCCCAGAATTTCGAGAAATGTTAAATATTCAAACTGGTAATTATTAATTCAGGGAAACATTCTATCCTAGTGTTAAATTCGGCACGATATACAATAGATTATTTATAGTTGATTTGTAAGTGTAGTGTCAAGTTGCGAAAAGAACATCCTTCTTTCAGTGTGTGCTTTTAAAGAGAAACCATACGATAGTGTCCGAGATAAATTCTAAACTTGTTCAGAATTTCCCTCGAGACCTACAAACCAATCTGCCTTTCTTGTGACTATTGTTTCTCAGTCAGGCTTGCCAAATACTTGCAAATGTGTTGTGGCGAAATCTGAGATTAAAACATGTTTTTAAACATAGAATCAAATTTTATAAGTCGCGACCTGAGAACTATACGGTTCTAACAACATTTGCCTTAATTGATCAGTGTTTACGTTATCACTGATATCTCTTTAATTTTATAAGTATTTATTTAAAAAAATTAAAGGATCTATTAATATAATTTTGGCTTGTTAAAATATTAAATTACTTCATTTTTATACTTGATAGAAAATGTTAAAAAAAAGTAAACCAAAGAATTTGAATTTTCACCAAAATCACTTAGAACCTTATAATTCTCACGTCACGAAGTGTAACTAATGCTTTACAAAGAGAAATAATTATAGTAGCCAGCTTTTACCATGGCGTACCTGACTTTTAGAGTCGAATATTATTTTATTGCACTCATAATGTGGAGGGTGTAAACAGGCTATTGTGTCCGAAAATTAAAATTTACGACATCTTCAAGTAGGTAGAAAAATGTGGACCCGTGCCGCTTCCAGGTATTAGCGCGGGGGCTCAAGATGATTGTTGATCCCTTCACCGTGTTTTTTTTTAATGACGTTGAGCTTTTAATTTTTGTTTATTAATTCAAATTTTAAACAAGTTAAAAAAATCGAGGGCTATCAAGTTTTCAAAATTTTACAATGAGATCGAAAAAATTAGCATCATTTTAATGTTGGAACGTGTATTTTACATAATTATAAAGAATTTTTTAATCACTTTTTGACATGGCAATGTAAAGCAACCTTTATTGTCATTGTGACTGATATACAAAGTAAATTTCTGACACTTGCTGTGCCGTTTATAAATTTTAAGGTTATAAAGACAAAGGACAGTTTACAATTTTTAAACATCAATCAATTTGATGTGGGAAATTTTAATTTCGCGATAGTAATTCAAAATTTAATATCAACAAGATGTCTCTGAATTTGCGAAATAAATTATAAACAATCGTTTCCTTCTCATTGTTTTTTCCCAGAACGGTACCATTTGCACTCGTATTTGACATACGCAAAATTAGATTTCTATCGCAATCCAATTTTGCTGTTTAATTAATCCACAAATAGGTAGTTTCCAGAATCTTTTGTAAGAAGTCTGTTTAACTATGTATTTGTTCTTAATTCTTTCATTTTTAGAAAAAGTGGGGACTTTAAGTCAAACATTAAAATGTCGTTAAACTAAAAGGTTTTTTTAAACAATTTATTTGGAGTGGTAATATGTATAAAGACGACCGGTAAGTATGAAAAATCATTTTGATGTTAACTGTTTGGCGAATTTTGTTCACTTTGTTTTCTTTACCAACCTATTTCATGGTGTGGCAACCTTGATTAGATCAATCTAATGAAGAAGTTTGAAAAATTTATGTCTCTCGGGTTTTTCAAATTAATAAACAAAAATTAAAACTTTAATAACGTTTTTAAAAGAAAACATTGAAGGGATCAATAAAAATAATCTCGAGCTAATACCTGGAAGAGGCACGGGTCCACCTTTTTCTACCTACTTGAAGATGTCCTAAATTTTAATTTTCGGACACAATAGCCTGTTTACACCCTCCACATTATGAGTGCAATAAGATAATATTCGACTCTAAAAGTCAGGTACGCCATGGTAAAAGCTGCCTACTATATTTAAAACCTAAAAGAGAATTAAATAAATTTTCGTGATTAAAACGTGCTTTTAATTTGACCATTTTCAGTAATACACATTGAATAATTTCAATAGTTGTGTCAATCCAGAACAGAAAATTAATATTGTTGATTGCATTTTAATACTTCTAAAATCCCCCCGTGGCGTGGATACCAGTTAAATATTTTGAATAAATGAACGGCATAGAAATATCTCCATTTGTCGAGTTATTTGAATGAAATTTTAGTCCTAAAGTTTTGCTTTTTGATAGTTTAAATTAATATCAATTTTTAGTGATAATACATAACAATGACTGATTAATAATTTTGACACCATTGTATGTGGAACTTACGTATTAAGCTGTAGAAGCTTAGAACGAAAATAGCAAGTGACTCGTTTCCTAAAAAGCGAGAAAAAAACTAAAAAGTCCGGAAGCTCGGTTGACTGCCAACAGTGCTCTAACCTACTTTACAATTTCTTTACGTTTTAATAAGCAACTAATCAAGCGATATAGTGTACTTAATCAATAAACGGTACCGTAACGTTGCCGTTTTGTGTAACAGAATTTTTTGTGAAATTAGTGGTCGAGTTGACTCGAAGCGCTGTTATTTATTTTTATATTGGTCATAAAAAAGATATATGTCATTTATTAATATGGCTCCTTAAGGTTATGTACGAGAAATTCTGCGAGATATGTATACTACAATATTAATGAGATGCCATCAGTCACGAATTATGGCAGTTCTGGTATTAACGTTGTTCGCCATTATTATCTAATGTCATTTTAATGTACATTTGTATCATTCATTTCCTGCACCTGTGAGGACAGAGACAGGAATAAAGTTATTACAATTAATTAAGAAGTATTATTTCAAGAAATTGTAAATTTATAACCTTTCACCCTGACAGGGTAAATGCCAGTCATATTTAACGACTAATAACAGTAGTGATTATTTTCTAGTCAGTTGTAGGAACAATACCGACTTTGAAGCGCTTAATTGAGTGTGAATCAATTAAGGAAAATTTACACATCAAGAAGGAGCGAACCAGTTTTTAATGTCTCCAAATTATGTAATTCCTGGGATAGTTATAATTTTTATTTGAATACGTGTTTGATAGCCGCTATTAGTTAAAATCGATTCCGTCCAACCATGGCAACGACTACTCAATACAGACAACCTAAATCAATAATATTCATATCAAACTTGTTGAAATTGTACATGAAATATACGCACTTTTTATTACCGGAAAGGAGAGATTTTTCTGTTGTGACATTATGCTTTGTCTGTCTAAGAACCGTGACCGTGCAATTTGTATATGGCAAAAAGTAATTTTTATTATTGCCGTACTTTTACCGATTTATTTATGTTTCACGTGCTATCTAGAAATCAGGAATGCGTTTTATAACTTATTGACTATATTTTATCAATAGCTATTAACTGTCAAGACTATGATTCCAAAGACACAACGGTTACAGTCATTTTCAACATTACTGCCTGCCTGAAACGAACAATGCTTGATAATTGTTCAAATTATTATTTCTGCTAACATGTCGTGCCGCTACGTTATTGAATATGAAATAATAATGTAAAATAAAATTGCTACACGGGATGTCACGTTATTCTTTATTTTACGTTTTCTGAGAATAGAGCTGAGGAAATGAATGGATATCTAGCCCAGTAATTACCGTAATATTTTACTTAGAGTGAATTTTTAGAAATGCGAATTAATGGTAATTTCTTTTATGTGAATTAATGAGTCGAAACAACAGATCATTTTAAAACGAAAGCGAAAGATTTTCAACCGGAACTTTTGTTTGTGTAGAGCTTCGTGCATTAAATTTTTATGTTCGTAGAACTGAATTTTTTTGTAATAAAATAAAATTATTTCCTTATTGCAAAGTTGATGCCTTTTCATAAATCTAAATACAATTTTAATGTGTTAATCAAGAAAATACTTATTTCTACAGTTTTAATAGCCCCATTTTTAGATACAATGAGCCGAATAACGATAAATGGATTGTAGGTGTAGCAGTACCTGGTAATTATTGCCTGCATAATACTATCAGTTTTACTACTGAAAACGATAGAAAAAAGTATTATTCCGGTCTTTGAAGCAAAATTACTGAGTAGGTTTACCACTGAAAAACAAACCTTTTATGTTTGGTCCAGTCCTGTTAGATAAAGCATAGGTAAGGATTAATTTGTCTGAAAGCAGCCATAATCATAAAACAAATTTACTTTATCAGATTCACCGGATCTAAATACACATAATCATCTTCGAAAGCAATTAATATTGTATTACACTTAAGCTTCTGATGATTACCTCATAACGCATTCAAGCATTACCAATGCAAAGATCAATTACGACGTCGCACGTAAATTAACCGACATTTAAATAATATAAATAAATATGCAAAGTGGTAATAAAATTAAAGACATCTTTTGTATTAAGAGAATAATAAATTCTGACACTTCAGAAAGAGAAAACTACTGGACTGTAGCCAATGCTAATTCAAAACTTATTGAAGTAATCCGTTTTATGTGTGCAAACGTTCATTGGAGAGAATTATTTCAGCCAACATTATTGTCTTCCGCATGTGTGGATACAACAGGAACTTTCTTAAGTCGAAGTTTGTCAAATCTGATTGTGTGAAACTTATATGTTTATCTATCTGGAAGGAACAGCTGTTCAGGTTGATTAAAGTAATGGACAATGCGAAAAAAAAACAGGAAAATTGCTACTTCAGGGGCGCAACTTCACAGCAGTGAAATTCATGAAATTCAATATTTAAATTTTGCTGCTCTTTTATTTCGTTTTGGACTTTTTAATAATTACTGCAGTTTATAACTTAACATATAAAAGCAAGTGCTTAATTTGATTTACTTTACTCACTGTATCTGAATTTTAGACGTAAACATATTTTGCACCGCCGACATTAACTACATAGATGAGATATAACAGTGTGATAGAAGCACTGAAAATAAAACCAAAAATTGTAAAATGCAGTTATGCCTTTAATTCTAAAAGTTTTAACAAGTTTCCGCGACAATATGGTGCAATGCATATAAAATGAACTTTGATTCACGGTCTAAAACGGCAATTGAATTTTTGGGTGCATCGGCGAGCTTTTAATATGGTTTATACCATCATGAATAAAGTAGATCCAAAGACTGAACACAGTCTATTATGAATAGGGTAATTTTGATTTCAAATGGATTTTTATTACTTAACTAGATTTTATTGCATCGTAAAATATTTATACAACCAGTAAAAATCATAAATTATGTTTAAATTTAATTCGTGTTTGCATCGAAAGCACATTACCTTGACTTAAGGTTGTAATGTCATAATTTGCCTGAAAATTACCTGTTGGGTAGTGTCAACGGGTTGAGATGTGCAATTTATTTGAATTAAAAAATACTGGCAACAGAATGTTTCATGCAAAATTTTAAATATCCCGTTCGCTGTATCCACATTGTTTTTTTTACAAGGAAATGCAGAAGATAAGTTTTTTGTAAATATCAAATCTTATGATTATGAAACAGAAGAAGAAGAGAGTTTTCTTTTTAGCTAAGTATCTAGAATTTTAGATCAAATTTTTTTTTTAAAATATGTGTAATGATTTTTTCTTGGAATACACACAACTGCAATTATACTTCTTCTACTTTTTTTGTTGCTTGTAGGTTGTGTTCAAATGGAATCTGAACGTAATACGTAAGATCCGATTTTTTATTAATATTTTGTCGAATGTTTCGTATAATTGATAATTGATTATTGAAAATAATTCCAATAAAGAATGAAATAAAGTAATAAAAAATAAACCTACATAAACTGAATAATTTAAAATCGGGACCCCACTTAAGCGATTTTCTTGCTTTAATCCAACAAAATTAAGTATTTCTATTAACGTTAAATTGGTTTTTGAAATAAGAATAATTAATTACATCTTTTAAAAGTATGTGTTTTATTAATTTTTGTTTTAGAAGTTTAGAAGGGTATACTTAAATGTTTTGGTAAAGTAATGTAAATAAGTAATACATGATTCCTAAATTATATTTTGAATGCTATGTATCCAAATTTAAGCGGGTTATTGATAAACTAGGTAAATGTGTAATGAAGGTTATGGAAAAGGACAATGGGAAAGTGGTTGTAGTTGTTACCATAGCATTATAAAAGTAGACATTGATTCATTTATCGGATGAAAGTGAACAAATAAAACAATTTGGTTTCGGTCTCATAAATAATGTGTCTTTTGAATATTTGGTCTGTGTTTATTTTATTTTGGTGATTTGTTGTAAGCGGCGTCGCGTCGTTTCGGAGGTGACGCATCTGTTGTCCTTGCGTAAGAATAATATGTGTCACCGTGTGCGGCAGGTACACGACGGTGACCGGTGGCGACGGTGGCGGCGTCGGCGGCGTCGGTTCATGGCGCATGAGTATCAAGGTGCGCGCGCGGTGCCAGCTGCCTACCTGTCGGGCGGTGCGGGTGGCAGTCTGAGGCAAGCACTGGCTGCGACACCACCCCTGGCGCCGCCACCGCGATTACAGCACTGCAACACCTACTCACCTGAGTGCCCCACCCCCACCTGATCCTCCGGCTCGGCTCGCCACGACACCGCGCCACAGTCTAGCAGCGACCGCCAGCGGTACCGGAACGGAACTGCTGCTCTAAGCTCATCAGCAAACACAACCAAGTTGTGCCGCAGTGTTCGCTCTGTCCGTGTTCGGTTGCTAACAGTGCATGTGCTTCCCGGACCGACGCCAGTTCGACGTGCACGTCGCCGCCCCCGGGACTTACTAGCGTAAATCGTGGAGACCGCCTTCAACACCACGAAGAGAGGCCGGCATCCTCTGGGAGACGACCTGTCCCCGACGCCTGCCGCCACTCCGCCGTCCCTCAAGAGGGCCCGACACGACTCCGAGTCGAGTAGCCCTCTCGCCGCCTCAGACCAGGACATGGAAGCGCCTCTCGGCGTCGCTCTCAGTCAAAGCATGGACTCCGTCAACACAAACAACGGCGAGGAGGAGGTGAGTGTTTACTTGCTACTTACTCTTCGGCGCAGCCACCAAAAGACGGATCGTCTTTTTGGCCCGAGGCCAATTTCCCGGCAGACTGCACGTCGCACGCGATGCACCATGCAGGTGGTGGCGCCCGCCCCACCCTCTCTTGCGTAATCCACAACGCGTTCATCTACCTCTTGGAGGTGCTTGTTCTTCAAGGTTCGATGATGCGTGATCTCGGCTTCTCTCCACAGATTCACTTCAACTTTTGATGCCGGGTGGGCGTGACTATCATGCTTCTTCGTGCCGTATTGTTCTTCTGTGCCACGTTCCTGCTTTATTTTTGCAACGAATGAACCAATCACGTTAACGAGAACACGATCCAAATTCACTCTTTCATTCACGTTACATTAGACGACATTCGCTAAAACTACAAACTAAAATACATTCTTTGTTAAACCACCTGTCAGGTATACAAACCGTTGGTGACTTAATTAAAACATTCATCATAAAAAAGAACATAAAGCGACGACATTCTGCAATGTTGACTGATTATTACTCCTATACATTGCAACAATTGCGGATTCTGACACAAAATGAAAACAATTAAGATTGTGACAACAGCACTAAAATTGAAACTAGACCGACTATAACACAGAGCAATACAAACTTTGTTAATTTATACATTTTGAAGAGAGACCTTAAAAACCACACAAATTCACTTGTGTTACGATATAATATAAATTACTATTTCTATAATATGCTCAGACGTTTCTAGTTTTAATGATCGCGTGCAAGAAATTGTAATTTTATTTGAATGAAAATATTTCTATAATTTAAAATTAAAATTTGCCAGGAACATTTATTTTTTAATAATTTTCAAATATATAGGACGTATAATAAAAACACGTACCAACATATTAATAAAGCTTTCTATTTAGTTCTATTTGAAAATTAGAGCATTGCTCTGCACTTTACATAAATGAGTTTTTTATTATAATATTATTATATTAACAATAGATTGAACCGCCAATATTTAATGGTCAATCAGATGAAAGTAGAAATAAGCATGACAAATACTTAATTAGTTAAACTTACTGATCTATTACCATTATTCTATTCTATTCTTTGATAGTTTCTTCTAAAAGCGAGGACGACTTTCATTGAATGAAAGTTACTTTGACCATATCATAAATTAAAATGTTCTAACTAAGAGCGTTCAAAATCGGTACTTGCTATTCAGGGTTCTGCCTAATAAAAAAAAAATATGCTCAACATTTAGGTGCAAAAGTGAGGCATTTAATACTTTTTTCAGACTTTTTTCTGTTTCTTATTGCATAAAAACCACAAAAATAATAGTATTAATGAAATTAGAGCTTTTAAGCTGTTAATTTAATATTAGAATCAAACCTTTCTACCCCATCAAATTTTCACGAAATGGAAAAAAACACCAACATAAAAGCAAATAAATTGTGACAAAATTTCAGTTTCTACTTTTTCAAATGTAACATTTGGGATTTAATCGACTTTGGGCCCATATAGCACTCCACTGTAATGGGTTTCATACATGTTGAAATATAAATAAATTTTTCATTTAATAAACATTTGTGTTATGGTTTACACACCAAACTATTTTTAGTTTTGACAATGAGCAAAGCCCCCGATCTCATGATTTTCTTTTATGTAATGTGTTAAGACTTGGCGTGAGATTAAATGCATGCGAATAATTTAAAAGCTATTCAAGAAATAGACTGCATTATGAAGCAATAAATCGTAATAGTTTTAATGTAAATGTACAGCAGGTGCTTTTGGACTAGCTTTAGGATTGCTGTTGCCCACCATTAATATGATTAATTTTGATTTTGAAAGATTGATTCCGTGGCGTGACGGAACGACGAGTCAAACGTTGGAAAGTCTTTCCAGCTGAAAATAGAATATTTAAATCGGAGAAATAGCACAAAACGAGCCATAAACGTCGTTGCAACAAACGCTTATCCTCATATTTCAAAGTTGAAATGGAATCAAATTCGAGAATAAATAATTTTCCTGAAGTATGATGAGATCGTTTCGGTCCGTCAATACCGATAACGATAATGGCATCTCCGTAGATGTCAGTGAGATTACGTTCGATCAAATTCGAATATCGGTCGGTTTGTAACAACCGGCGCTGATACGAAAATTATGAGTTTCACGTGGTACAAGTTCCGAAACTTCGCCAACTTTTCACTAAGCCGAGTTTTCAATCTCAATTTACCTGTTTATACCGGCAATTAATTTCTCATTTTAATTTGAACCGAAATAATGGTTACTTCGAGGGTGTTATCCACGTACAAATCTTGGTGGCAGCATAAATCTAATTTTCTCGACGTAGAGTGAAAGTTTCCCGGATGGATTTTTCACTTTGATTAAAGCGAATTGTTAACAGTGTGAAAGTGAAAAAGAATGGAAGCGTTACTGATTGTTGTAAAAAAGGGAAAACGCGTGTTTTTGAAATGTACATTAGAGCCAAAAGAAACACCTGTTTTGGGCTCAGCTATCTGGCAAAGATATCAAAATAACTTGCTTCCTGCGAGATGTTGCGGTCAAATGACAGCTGCGAGTGTAATCACAGCATCAGTTTGTGTCATCTATATGTTATGATACTTTAGGAAAATCGGGTGCTTTACTGACACTTTCACATTTCCGCACCATGCCGACGCGGACGCTGCAACACCTCAAAATGATATTTATGTAGTCTTACTGTAGATACAATTACATGTTTAGCATGTCATACAAAAGACATTAATCATCGTGTACGGCGATACCAGCTGCATGTTTTCAAATGAGCGGAACATTTGAGCGACTTGCTTTATTAACACAAGAATTCACCTTTAGGTAATATTAAAAAAATTGGGTTAAAGACTGGTCTGAACTTACCTCACGCAACCTCTATGATAGTTTATATCACGCCTCAGCTTGATTACGTAATTTTCAAAGTGTGCATCAAAACAGAACTGTGTAACGCCAGTAGTGTCAAAAATATGACCTAATTAAGTATTTGTGTTTTCCGATGAGATAATAAGGTATTCAGCAGCTGTTTCCCGCTATGATTAATGTAATTTTGGAGCGGGACCTGTCCAAACTATTCTTTTCCATCTGCTTTTTCTATCACTTCAATAAAAACGACCTATTATTACGATTGAAGGCTGAAGACATACCAGTGGTGGAGCAATTTGAAGTACGTCTAAGAAATTTTAGATGTCTATCACGATCACGTTCCAGTTTGAAATCCCAACAAGGAATAAGATAAATGACATGCTTTACGAGACCCAAATTTGATGTTTTGTTCTCTGGGCTCGGGACAAAGCTAGTTGAATGTGTCGTGTAATTTTAGTTTCGGTTGCAATGAAAGACAGTTTTTGTGAGTTCCATCAGACCAATTCTTGAGGGTCATGCTTCAATTTTTCAGTTTTTCTCTTTTTTTTTCACCATAGCAGGAAATTATTGATAAATTATTATAATTTATGTGCACAACATATTTTAAAGTGTAGAAATATGGAAGCTAACAATTATATTAACTAGCATCGACTTTATATTTATTTCATAACGCGTAGCAAGGGATATATTAAAGCAATTATGTATTATTAAGTGTTATTATTATTATTATTATTATTATTATTACTGAATATACCTAGTTATTTATATCTCACATATTTATTTTAAACAGTTTAACTTTTCAAATTCATGATTGTCTTCCTTGTTGAAAATGTTAAATTCAGTTAAGCGCAAATAACTTCCATTTTCAGGATTTTTACCCTTTATTATCAAAATAATACATATATTGCTGCAGGCCAATTTGTCTACTATTTTATTTTTTATTTTTTGAAATATGTAACTGTTTATCACGTCAAGGAGAAATGTTTAAAATAGTTAGAACTTAATTATAGGATGCATTCTGAAGAGCCATCAACATCGCTTGAAGAGTACCTTGTTAGCAGTAGCACTTGTTCATCAGCGCAACAAAACACTTACTTGTCGCATTGATATTCAGTGTTTTTGTCATTACTAATTCTAGGTTTTCATGATTCCATACGAGTTCCACATGTGAAAAATAGCTTTCCGCCTACTCGTCTTAATCTATGTCAGAAGAATACTGAGTTAATCAAAGAGTCTCTTGGTCTCACTTAATGCAAAAGTCTCTTGGTGAAAGTCAACTTTACTTGCAGCGTATAGAATTTCTGTTTGTGCCGGCAATTTAATCGAATAGAATTTTAATTAGAGCAAACACAAATCGCAGTCATTTCCTTTCATAACTGCACAAGATAATTATTATTAGTCAGTTGCCGTCTGTATGTCAGGTAAACGCCTCAATTTGAAGATAATAATTATAACTTAATGGATACTCGAATTTTAAAATCAACTCGTAAGTCAACTTAATTGGAATTTGGGTCGATTTTAATTATCAGAAATAAGGATTTGAGCTGTTAGAACTAATTTAAAATACGCGTTTGCGTTCCGTGAGGAAAAAAATGATTGATTTATTCGCGTATTAGGCGTACATTAACATGCCATCGAAATATTTTCTTTTGACAAGCGTCTTTAATTAAATAGAAGGAACGCGTCAAAAAGTTTCGTCGCACATGCAAGTTACGAAAGTTTTGATTAGAAAGTGTGAT
The DNA here is from genome assembly GCA_029298725.1 of Gnatocerus cornutus. NCBI lineage: Eukaryota > Metazoa > Arthropoda > Insecta > Coleoptera > Tenebrionidae > Gnatocerus > Gnatocerus cornutus. The sequence goes on from CM055514.1 coordinate 7,428,515, forward strand.
AACTTAGCAGTGCATGAAGGGACACTGCTGATTTAACCGAAACAAAGCGCAAAAGAAACATTTTGCGTGAAAAATTAATTACTTAATTGCAAAGAAACGTTTTAAGGTGGCGTTATAAGTTAAAGAAAATCCATTAGGAACGATGAACTTCTAGATTAGATCTGGAACCAAGTGCTAGTAGTCATACAATAAACTATTTTTCTTCAGATGCAAGACTTTAGAGGTCACTAACTTTACAATTACGTTGGTTGTGAAAACAATGGCAGAAGTAGGAAAATTGTTGCGGGTAGTTTGTCATCGTTTACGCTTGGAATGAACACTGCAAAAATTGAGCATAAAAGAAATTAGAAGTAGTCATCAACTCATCAGTTTGCATTTATACGCAGAATTTTATAAGAACATGTTTTGAATTTATGCTGTGTGGTATAAAGGCAACAGAGCATATCTAGACCAGTTTCCACATGCATTCGCTTGTTGAGGATTTAAGTGGCGGGAACCACAGTGGATAGGTACTATTATCTAGATTTAGAGATTAGAAATTCAGCAATTTTTTTTAATTAAATATGGCTTGATGTACCTAAACTCCAAACTCCGGTTTTTACTAAAGTGCTAATACACAGAAGTATCTAGTCATTTTAAGCCAAAATGTCCGTTATTATGTAAACTAACAGACATTGAAGGCCGCCCTGTACTTTTGCGGAATTACGTTAATGAGAGCTTCCTCTAACATTTTTTTAGGCTTCGAATTATCCAGTTTTTTATCTTGTTTTAAACGAGTGTCTGAAATAAATGTAATCGCTTCTAAAATTATAAACTCTTCTGAAATAGCTTTAATTCTTTGTGTAATTAACGCATATAATTCGTTCGTTTTGATACCTCAAGGATGAATTTTTGTCGCCGTGTTGCTGAAATTTTAGCTCTAAGCGCAGTGCCTTTAATTCGATTTTCACATGCAATTTTCCGCTGCTATCGCCGGCGTCATCGTTTCAGGTTCGCAAAAATTAATAGATACAAATTAGAGTAATAATTAAGCCTTTTCGTGCTCATTAGTTTCGACCTTAGGATGCTGTACCCGATTTACATAATTTAGCAATTTTTTTGTTTTATCTACTTTTATCTGCGTTCAGGTTCAGTACCCAATAATACAAGGCGGCTTCAGGAAATGACATCAACGTTGTCAATTTAAATGAACCATCCTGCGCGACTGAATTTCTGAATACAATGATGTAGCTAATTTGGGATGTGATATAAACATTTCATTCAGTCTTGTATATTTTAAAAAGTATTTATGATGGCGTCACGAAAATGGTTCAACTAAGGGTCGTCTCTAATAACCTACACTGCCATGTTATTATGCATAATGAAATTTTTTAGAACGTAATAAACGAGTCATTTTTATGTTCTTCCAAAAATGTAAATTATACCGCATTTCTTTGAAGGTTGTGGATGAAGCAAAATGGCAGAGTGCTGGAAGTAATGTGACGGCCAGGGAATTAGAATGGTAGAATAACGACTGCTAAATAATTTTTATGCAGCTATGTAAGTTACGAAAATGACCCGGGAGAACAGCAAAAATTTAGCTTTTATTATGTACCAGTGTGGGAGATTTATTCAGCTAAGAAAAATGTGCTTTTGGAGGTCGAATAAAAATGTTACCTTAACCAGGGTGAAGTAATGAACACTACACATTATAGGTTTAATCAAGAGCTAAGAATTTGCAATATTCACCACCAGCAATAAAGTGCTTTTCTTGGTTTCTGTTTATTATCTTTTTAGCAATCTCTTTATATAAAAGGGGCACATAATTCCATGCTATATTTTCTATCACGAAATCCAACGCAACTTTTGAATGCAAAATTCCGCGATAAGGAAATATTTCACTTATTATTCTTAATCACAATGGGATTTGAGATATGTTGTGGCACGTACATTCACCTAAACCGTGTCGGAAAGACAAGGCCACGTTTTAATGGAACTGTACCAAGAACGCTTTCTTTGTCTTGTAACAGTAAATTTTCATTTCATAACAAACGTTTGAGATCGATATTGGGAGGAACCAATCGCGAATTCTATTCTAGAGTCGGCAAAAACTCCATGCCCCCTGTAATTAACTGGTAGCTAAGTCAATTACGAGATAATTGGGTATGTTTGTAATTCAGATAACTGGAAGAGTCGGCTTTTTCTAACTAATTTGAGAATACTGCCTGGCTTGTATTTTACAGTTACTCGCGACAAATTATGGGAAATTCAGTATTAATTGCTGTTTCATTTCTATGTTAATATGTCGTGTTTCCGAGAAACATGCAAAATGTTGCCCTACTCTCCTCAAATGCGACGCTAAATCTATAGCATTATTAGTCATTATCGCGCTACTTTCACTGCTTCCACTTCCAATTACATAATTTTTCTCCAACGGTTAATAACACGATAAAAATTATGCCAGTTCCGCACCTGAAAATAACCGGCAGTACGTGAGTCCTTCAAGATTATGGTCTTGATGAGGAAGCTCCTATTGCCCCCTTAATTTAATAATTGTATTTCTTGAAGCATCTGCCTCGTATCAACTTTGCACCTTTAGTTTTATTTGTAGGTAACCAGAGAGAGACGGAGCTGGAAATCCGTCTGCGCCCGAGGAAGTAGCGTGGCAAAGTGGGTTATAATAATGCATCTAATTTTTATAACACGTACACTGACCACATTTTAGTGTTATAAATTACCCAGATTATGGATTAGTTTACTTTCTTTATAATTGATTTGACTTTCTACAAAACGGAATTTAATGTAAGCGGCGTCTTTAATTATATTATCTTCCTTTCCACCGAAAAAGGCGGTTTTCTCGCAAATAAAATTGGCAAGTGAATAATGAATGAGCAATATCATACGTATAAAATCTGCACCGTTTGCCAGCCAAATCGATGAAATTTCTACGCTGAAATACAAAGTACCATCTCATTACATCGAGATGCAAATGCATTTTTTCCTGCGAGTTTGGGTCGGTTCCAAGTTATTTGTTTCACTGCCACCACTTCAACAAACGTATTAATCGGAACACGTGCTTACTGTTGCGTTTAGACGCGAAAATCTTCAAACTATTTGTATTTATAGTTACGAGGCGAATAAAACATTCAAATTGTTAACAAACAGGTGTTTCGACGAATTTATAGAACTGCAGCACATAAAGAGGAAGTGGAAGCGGGAATACTGAAATTGAATTAAATTGAGTTGATGGAAGTCGAAGTGTGTGGATGTACAGGATCAGGTAATATTGGATTAAGATATAGAAGTGTTGGATTTATGTTGTTACCAGCAGGTCGAGCGTCGAAGCTGTAGAGATAACAGGATGCACTTTCATAGATGGTATTTGTTGATAATATTATCTAGATTCTAGATTCCCTGCCAGGTGGAATAAAATGTAAACTGAGTTTGCCACTATATGGTGCAGATCTCAATTGATTATTTTGTTTTAAAGAAAATAAAAGACGCAAAGAAGTTGTCTTTTAATAGATTAATGCTGATGAAATTCCCTTGCACTACTTTCCCTCAGGGAAAATGAGAAATGCGTCGTTTTGTTTATGTTGAGAATTTTCATAAAAATACGAAGTTAATTACATTTGTCGACGCTCTTTCCTGCTACAAAATCGTATAGAAAACTAAAATAATTTGCTAGACATTTTTGTGCTTTGCTATTTTAAATTATTAAAGTATAAAAGCATAAAGGCATAACTTATGTGCTGGTTTACGAATACGATGAATACGATGCACTAGCCTGTGTATTTATTGTAATTAATCTACTATGACTACCAAAGTTTTATTGCAATTTAAATTTTAATAACCATTTTAATGTTCTTTTAAATGTTTTGTATTGTATTTATTGCTATTGCCTACGACCTTTGAGTAACTAAACCTTTTTTTTCTTGTAGAGAATGTTGTAGGCGCCAAATTTTAAGATGCGGCTTTGTGGGTTACACAATGCAATTTTTTTTAACTTCTGTTAAAATGTCAAACAAGAACTGTAACATTTGTCAAATTGTTACCAACTGTAGAATTTTTTTTGGTATTTTTATGTTTCCACTACAGATTGGTATTTAACTTATCCCTTTCAAATCCTGCTGATTTCTTAAATGCTCTTTTGTATAGTGACGTATAGTTCGTGACTGACTTTTACTCAAATCTGGAAGAAGTTTGGAATCCCTCCATGCATAAATTGTTTCCAGATTAGCTTTGTCGAACGAGTCAAATTCGGTGAATTGTAACCTGCCCCGAATTTCCTTCTTTCTGTTATTATAATGTAAAGTTGAAACCAATTTCAAAATATTTGTTCGCACGATATGCACCATAAACACAGTGATAATATTCACGAATGCATTTGCGTATAAAAATATGGTCGTATAGATGTAATCAGTGCACGAATTTCGTTCGTTTTTATAGTCGTCTTATCGCCAACAATGCCCAAACTCCATTAATCATATTTTAATTTTCTTTATCAGCCTAAAGCGTTACATAAGGAAAACGTTTCAGTTAAGAAACGACTCCAGCCATTTTCGGAGTCAAAGGAAAATCAGGCATAAGAAGCTTATTTAACACCAGCGGTGCCACTGAAACTGTTTACAAGAAACGAAGGAACCGCTGAAGTTTGCTCATCGCTACAGCAGCTGTTTGAGTTCCCGTTTCTACACAAGTCGCGTGTTTCTTATCATTCACATCGTTTCTCTCGTACTCTTCCTTTTTTTCTTTTAAGACTGTCATGAATTAGTTGCGTTTTACATTGTCACTCACAATTAACAAGATTCGTTTTGTCTTGTTAAACAGGAGGCGGGAGAGCAGCAAATTAACATGGTTATTTTTCTGACAATCTCAAGACAAGGAAGATGTAAGATCGTGAACGAGGAAAGTTATGTGAAGCTTCCAGCTCGTCGTATTTCAAATATTCGAATGCGTATCTACTCATATTTTTGATTATCCTGCAGAGAGTGTGCGGAAAATCGAAGGATAGGCGTGATTTTAATGATTACAACTTGCTAATTCTCACTTATGGCATGCATAAAAAAAATTTAATTCAAGAACAAACTGTCTTCGAAATGTACGAATTTGATTGTCCTTCATTAATTATGCTCATCTGATATATTTTCTCCCAGGTAGTAAACTGGCCGTCGCTGCTCGTAAATTTATTAGGAGTTAAATGCAAAAGCAGCATACTGAACGTAGTAAAACTGTAAACAATGCGATAGACACGGCACCTGCAAGTTGTAGGAGTAATTTCATGGCCGACGATTGCATCTGTTTGTGAGTGAATAATAGCGGGGAATGCACCAAATATTAGGAAATGATTGTAGAGTTTCATTACATCCTGTAAGGAAGGGTTGCGGTTTTAATAATCTTTGTCTGGGGAAATACGACGGTTTGGGTGCCAAGTGCACACTGTGGAATCGAACACGTCGTTGTGGGTGTTATTACAAAATAACTTCGCCTACACTCCTGATTAGATATTCGTAAATTAATTATACATAGTTGGATACCGACGCGATGATAAGGATTTGTGATCTATTACTAAGAGCTTCCCCACGGTTATGCCCGCTATATATTATTGCAATAACGTTCATAGCACATCTAATTTCAGTCCATGTTTACTAATAGAGAACTTGGTCGACCCTTTGAGGACGAAAGCAACCGCTTCTAAATTACATACCTTGTACGAAACACCACCATTTTACTCGGAAAAGCTCCCTGCGACAGGAAAAAGATAAACTCACCACTCACCCCTGTTTAGCATGAACGCCAGTTGGCTGGGTCGAAGAACCATGTGCTTAGGGCAGCTGTCATCGACCAGGTGAGACGACAGGTTGTTGCCACGTATCCGACAGATGCTTGAATTTGTAGAGATAAAACGTATACGCGCACGAGGCGCCACTGTACGCGTCATTCATCCCTTCGAGTGATGCCGTTAATTCCTCATTCGTCTTTTACAGCTCTCCGGAGAAATCTGCACTACAATTTGCCTAAAAAGTCCACAAACTATGCAGGGATAATAAAAGTCTGAAGCCATTTTTTTCTTTTATTCGAGTTTATAGAAAGTTGTGCGTTATTCACGGTCTAATACGGATGAAATGTTGATTGAAACGAATTTTCAACTCGATTACAATTTGATTGACAAAGAGGTTTCGTTGATATTTTGGTTTAGTAATCCGGCATGGATGAAACAACTAATTGAAAGCCTACGATTTTGAAATGTTTGCATGTGGAGACTCTTGATCCGCTACAAAGTCAGTCACAAAAGCATAATGAAGGCTCGAGGCCTTTGAAAAATTTCCTTCTAAAGGCCTAGTAATTAAGACTAAACTGGATAACTGGATATTTCCAGAATGTCGGCTAGTTAGATACTATTTTTACATTACTCAATTGGAGACGATATTGCCGCAAAGCAATCAAATGATTAATATCACGTGAATTAAAATGAGCACGTAAACAAATTACCTGTTCCCACAACAAAGAAGGATATAATCGGAATTTTTTTTCTTTATATGTAAAAACTTTCAGATTTGTTATACCTATTGGTAATTCACGCTGAAATTTTAATCCGATCGTGCACTTAGAAGTTATAATTTTTACATTATCTTCATACATATGTTTGCTTTTAAGATATGCTTTTGTGCTTGTACCTTTTGAACCACTTAGTCAAAGTCTTCCAGTACAACGCATTTTTAAAACATAAAATCTTAGTATTAACCTTCTCACTTAATAAATGGGGGTTCACTTCTACTCTCAAAATTAGTATTTGTTCATAAAACATATTTACGATCCACAATAATGACATTGTCCGTTTAGACAAGAAAACTAATTCAAGTACATGTCTTTTCGTGTCGTAAAATCTATAGCTAAGTTAGTGTAGGGACGTCAGGAAAATACAGATTCGCTTTCGTCGCTGCAGGAGAAATCACAATGAATGTAGCGCTTGAAAGCTTGGAGTAGTTAAATAAGAATGACACAAGCAACTTTTCGTACGTTTGATGTAAAATAGAGCATTTCCACGCCTTGTGAGCTGGATTTTACACATTTAGCTCCAGAACTGAAGTAGATACTCATTCAAGATGTATCGTCGAATAACTTTTGAACTGCGTATTAAAAACACACCAAGGTTCTAGATATAATAGACCATTGAGGTTGCTATTGTTATTATTAAATTACCTGTTACAAATAAATGCCCTTGACATTTTAGATGAAATGAGTACGTATGCACTGTTAAGTGGAAGCGCCCATTGCTATTTCCGATTTCTCATTTACAAACACAATTAGAAGAATTTATGATCAATTGATCTCTCGTCACGGATGAAAGTGTGTAAAAATTAGATTCTTGGCAACGCGCTCAATTTTTTTTTAAGACGGTTTGGTTTTCCTGGTATGACACGTTTTTAATAGCGTGCGTCACGTGAGGATATTTAGACTTGGAGATTATAATTATGCTCAAAAGTGAAGCTTTCGGTAAACACTTCGGCATAAAGCAGATTAATCGGCCCAACCTTGTTTTGGAATAGGTATGTTTATTTATGATTCTTTTACAGCTTTTGAAGTTATTTTGGTTGAAACTGTTGCTTTTTGACATTGTGGTGCAATTAATCATAAATTCTGCAAATTCTTGTGAAATTTTGTTTTCCTGCTTCGAGCTCATAAATTTAAAAAATGGATTAGAAGATTTTTAAAGTAAACCACCAGTTCCGCTTCAAAATTACATATTTGTTTTCCCGGAAATATAAAACTGATTAATAACTATTGCCAACTACACCGTTTCGTTAATTAAAAACATTTTCCGGGCAGGAATAGTCTGAGTAAGTTTTGACATTTAAGCCTGCAATAAATGTAACGAAGTTTTAACTCTTTCAGTTGGTAATCGTTTTATTTCGGGAGTTAATTTCGTTCTAAAACGTCGTCACTAAGTAAATAAACATTTCAGTTTTCATAATTCCGGGCATTCCGAACGAAAAGATTTGATTTCTTATATTTTCGTGGACAGCTCACAATAATTAATTGATGCTCTATTTTCGATTCATTTTAGCTAGATGGAGTGATAAATGATGTTCGCTTTATGAATGAACCTCAAAAATAGGTTAATCGCGCGAGAATCTTAGGAACATCAGGAAAGAATTCGTCGTTAAATTTAGAACGCAACGACAAGTGTACATGGCTTGAAATTTTTGCCATACCTGCTATTCTCCCGATGTTTTTATCATCTTGTGATTGGCGTTGGAATTTTTTAATAAAACACAGGCCACGGGTAAAAATATCAGGAGTTCGGTCCTGGCGCGGTTCGATATCCTGCCACACCTGTTGTATTTTATTAATGCAATGGGAAGGGTACCTGCATCCGGTTCCTATCTATGGCACATGATACAGACAGGAAACACATTTTGCATGATTTTGTGTAATTGTCATTGGAGCGCATTGTATGTTTTTTACAATTTCCGATGGAATTAGGGTCGCTTCACACGCGTGATTTACTTTCCTGCCCACAAAATTTGACGCAGATATGTGCCGTAAAACATTATTTTTATATGGTTTAGATTTTAAAAATAGTAGCGACATCCCACATAATATCACTTGACTGTAATCAATTCTGACTGGAAAATTTGTATATGAATTTATAGTGATCGTACTTTTTTGGAGTCGTGCCACAGATTTTTAAACCACTTAGAAATGTCATGTACTTGGAGGAACTTAATTGATTGATTTCTGTTAATTTGTTCTTACGTCGAGAACTAACCAGATGAGGGCAATTAACGAATGAACCCATCACGACAGGTCAGTTACGGGTCATTCATTATTGTGTGTAGGACTGCAATAAATACTCACCCAGTTTAAGCTGCGAATGAACTTGTGGAAGTTGGACGGTGCATCGTTATATGTGGAGAAAAAGAAACGCAATTAAAAAAAAAGCGAAAATTACTTGGTAGTTACAGGAGGTTTTTGCGCGATAATTCTTCGGGATTCTTTTATGAGAACTATTTTAAAAATAACTCCGACACAGAAACAGCTGTTTTCTTTGTGAACACGCCAAAGAAACACAAGAGGTGGAGTTCACATCATTCACTTTCAGTTAGTTTCAATTTTTTTTTCGGCTTTAGTGAAATTATCAGCCTCACTGCTAGGCAAATTTTGATGTGAAATGCACTGGTGATTTTCAGTTGCACCGGTGTTTAATAGGATTACAATATGATGGAAGTGTTAAGCCATAATTTCTTAAAACCCTTTTGGTATAGATTAAAATAATTTACATCAATGACATAGTTCAATTAATTACTTCTATTTGAATGATGTTTCCACCTCACATTCTTTCCAGCTTAATTAAATTCATTATACAGTAAAAAGGATGTTTGATTTTTAAATATTTTCCATTAAAAAAACTTCTGAAAGCTCGAAGGTTTTATTTAAAAGTTCCTCTAATTGATTTGTTGTTGCTAGTTATATTGTTTTGCGTCGCATTTTCCGACAACATGCTTACATTTTTCAAGCTTCTCAACTGAGTAATTAAAACTATCTCCAACAAGTCGGAATAACTTCCAATCGGAATTGTTCGAATCGCAAAGCATGCTTCAAATCGTAAAAGAGTATTAATTGTATTAATTGGCTGTGCTCGCAGTTTACGGCCATTGGATGAAGTTTCAATTTTCCTGTTTCTCGAATTTCTATTCTATCGCGCATTGTAGTCAAATTGTTGTTATTTTCGTTGTAACTGACGTGACCGATCGACACGTTTCAAAACTTACCAACCAACAAACGGTTATCATCCTAATGACTAAAATTTTCAGTACACAACGTGAGGTTAAGTTAATTGGATGACCTATCAATCGATAAATTGTTAGACTGGGACGCATTGTCTGCGACATATTAAACTCCAAAACAGTTCTTGGCAGACTTGAAAGTCATATGAATTTAGTTATATTGGTGAACTTATCGGCCAGGAAGCTTTTTAAAAAGTAGCAGCGATAAGCGCGTAAAAAGTTAACGAACTGTTATCCATACACGTGGATAATTGCCACCATAATACTAAAGGGAATAAGTTTAACGATTGGCTGTGTTAATAGACAATTCTCATAGACACATCGTCAAATGCTTCTATAATGTGAATGAGCTACCAAAACTTTGAGCCCACAGTATCAAACAAAATTACAAAACTTAGCAAAGCTCTTCTGGTATGAACGACAATATTGTCGGCGTCTATTTAGTAAGATTTATATTAGTTGTGTCGACGTGACTTCGAACTTGTTTAAATCTGTAATTTATAGTCGTGACAATCCTATCAGATGATAGATACAACGTCGGAAAGTTAATGTTTGGCGCTTCGTTTACTCTTTTTTTGAACGAGCGATTAGCAACACGAATATCAGATTGGAAGATAACAACCGCAGCCAAAGATTAACGTTGATAAGGATAATTAGGAAAATCTGTGCAGGCGTCTGTGGGTTTTTTTAATAAAATAAAAATATAAACATTACGCCATTTTGCTACTGTGGGTTGTAATAATTGAAGGAGTTGTTAAAAATACTCCGATTGGTGAATGTAATGTAATGTAATTCAAGGATATATTCCCACAGGTCGTGCTAATGTTAATCTCTCAACAATTAAACGTGTTGTTTTATTTTTATTTGAAATTAATTGTGACGGAGTACGTGTTTACGTTGTAATTGATAGATTCCACAACTAATTCAGGGATTACAAATAATAAGCGAATTTCCTCTGATGCTTTTAGTTGCAATCAATTAACAATCAACTAACAATTCTCACTTGATGTCAATAACTCGACCATAATAACATCAATTGTGCCGAACGCTTTGAATTTCTATTATAACTAAGGTGCCTCTTTAAAAAATGTTTGCTTAATTTAAACTTCGTGCCTCACTTCACACTAACATGCCCTTATTATCTATTTGATCTCTTACAAAATCACATTAAAGGAAGCTTACAATTTTGACATAACATTGAAATATTTTAAAATGACTCCTAGAACTGCATGGTCGTGTCCAATTATTTATTTATAGCGTGTGTGTTTTCATGGCGGAATAATTTTCAAACCGGATGATTGATCGGTTAAATTTTGTTTGATGCAATTTTTCAATATGAGCTTTCAAACTGAAATATTTATTTTTAATTTACGGTAATGTGTGGTTACCCCCAATAATGTATTTCTAATAACTCTGTTATTGTTGCACTTTGCGAACTGTTGTGTTGCTGCAGTGTTTAAAATTAAAATTATTGACTGTTGTTCAATTGAATTTAATTATTTTGTCGGGAAATGCCGAAAAAGACTCAAAAGCACTTAGTTTGAAACAGCAAATTGAAAAATAATTACATTTTTGAGTCTTAAAATTTGTCCATATTTATTCTGTATAAAATTAAATATTTATATTCATGTTTTGTTGCAGGTAAGATATTTATTTCAAGTGGTGCATCTAAACGTTTTTGATCTGTGTAAGTCCATTTTTTACTTAAGTTTTAAGATAGTTTAAGTTTTTTACTTAAGTAATAATTTTAATTTTTCGAGACGATTGTCGTATTCTTGTAGTTTCAAAAAGTTAGGAAATATATAATATGTAAATAAAATCCAAAATTAACTAAAAGGTTGTCTAGAGAATTGAATGGAACAGAGAAAAAAAAGAATAATTTGAGAAATTGGGTTTCAAGTTATCTTAAATTATTACTTTAAGAAATCTAAGAAATCTGAAGGCCTTTAATTGGAATAATTAAACTTATAGTTTAAAATCCATTTAAGAATTTAAGAATTGAACATTTGAAGTTTGATTTTAAAGAACAGAAAAACATGTTAAATTTTCAGAATTTGATGGGTAGGGATAATGTTGTAGGTACCTACATATTTAGTGGTGGGCGAAATTAAAAAAAAACACTGATATTGCATTGTAGATATTTTTTTCCTAGATTAAATTTCAAGATGGTCAGAAAGTCGATAAGTGCATAATTATTTATTAAGTTGCATTTTTGAAACTGATCTGGAACTTCTATTACTGGAAAAACAAAATTTTCACAATCATTATTTAATTCAAAAATGAGCTCGTAACAATTTTTACATTAATTTATTGAGACGATTGTCGTTTTCTGGTAGTCTCAAACATTTTAGGAAAAAGTAACCTGAACAAAAACGTAATGAATAAAATTCAAATAATCTAAAAGGTCTAGAGAATCGAAAGGAGGCAGAAATTAGAGACATAATCCAAAAATCTAAGGAATTTGCATCTGAAGATAAATATAACTGTGACTAAAAATCTAAGAATTCTAAAGATGTCTAATTCGAAATATTTAAACTAGAATTAAAAAAAAGTGAACAAATTTGAAGTTTTGCTTCAGAGAGTTTCATATAAAAAATATATACTCCTATAAATTTTTAAACTTCCAGTAGGTATTTGATGGATAATGGATAATGTTTGTTGTACATATTTGGTGGTGAGCGAAATTAAAAAAAAAACCGACATTGCATTTTTCATGCAAAAATCTCTGTATTGCGTCACTCGATATTCGATTTTGTATGTTATTTTTATGGAATCGAAATGGAGTATTTATTAATTACAGTATCCAGCATTTGCAGTATTCAAAAATCATTTGCGAAACGTGAAATCCTGTGTATAATTGAACGTGGCTAGCAGGCGATTTAAAACAAGTTCATTTATAAATTATTTCATCAAAATAGCAACAATATTGCATATAAATGAACACGTCTCTTTTCGTAATATCAGTTAACGCTTGCCTGGTACAATTGAAATATTCAATGCAACCACAAAGAGCCAGCAGCAAAAATTAAATTCCGTTTTTGTTAAAATTGGTTTTCACTATAGAAAGATCAATTTGTCTTAAATAGTATATTAAAACACCGAGTTTCATAAGGTCAATTTTTAGGCACGAATCCAAGTTTATAAAACGAGCGGTAAAGCCGCGAGTTTTATAATGGATGAGTGCCTAAACGGCCTTATGAACGAGGTTTTTATATAATTTTTCCTAATTTGTTCTTGTAACAGAGCTATTTTCGCCATATTCGCATTTGTTTTCAGTGCTAGAATATCCATTTCGATACGGAATGTTAGAATAGCTTTGTTTCCATAGCATCTTGGGAATGTTTAAAATACAAATTAGTAAAAAGAGATTTCTAACGAACTAATAACTGTTTTTAAGCATAAAAATTTAGAAATGTAAGGAATAAGCGCTGTTGTGATACTCTTGATTGGAATTTAATTATGTGAGGCTCGAACAACAGTGATTGAGCTTTGTAAACTAGTTTTATCATTTAATCTCACATGGCTGTTGCAGATTGTGTCATCTGCATCAAATAACTAAGCCTAAACTGCAATCATTGTGAAATAATAAATATGTAAATTGTCGAAAGCTTTGGTTTGCAATCATGACCTTGCGTTCTAGTTACATTTGTACACAGGACTGCTTCTTGGAATGTTAGGTCGGTTGTTTATGAGCACAGCATTCCCACCTAATTCACTCTAATTTGCTTTATTCTTCCTGAAGAAATTTACAACCGTGGGGAAATAGAAGTGCATTTCGGAATCAGCAGACATACTTTCAGAATGTCGTGTGTTGTGATAAACTAGCGGTGGTCGTAAGTACCTTGGTAAAGACAGGCCCCATAATACGAAAGAAAATTAGCCATTGTGTTTGGTTTGTGATCGTTACCGTCGTCGAGAAAGACTTATAGGAGTAAAGTTAATTATTTGCTTGAATAAATACTGCAGTGTTTGTTTAAGGCTAGATTACTCTTTTTAGGATTGCTGCACGAAGTGGCGTGCGGTATCTCGTTTTTTCCATTCACAAATAGGCACCATAACTACAAAATCACGTTGTTCAGGTGTTTGTTGATTCTGCTCTTCTTGGCAAGTTTACAGATTATTCTTGCATAATTTATATGCATCAGCCACGTTATTTTGGGTATGATTCTTATTCTTGGACCAGGCGACCTACTAGAAATGGCTCACATCTGCTTATTCCGGAAAAATTTAATAACTTTATACATCTGAAAGAATGTGGTGCCTTTTCACAAGCAGGCAATTTTGCGCGCTTTGACATTTCTGAGATTTCCAGAGGTTGATTGTGATGGACGCATTTCTCATTTTACCAGATACGAATACCTAAAGTTGTATTAAATTAGAATTCCAAGCTGGCCATCATATTAAATAAAATAACTCGTAGACGTCTTAAAATATCACTGCAATATCATGTTTTAGGGCATTTAATTTCATTGAAAGCAGCGCAAAGATGATATTATATTACCTACAATTTTCAAGATGAGATGTCTTCCTCCAAAATGTTATATAATATACGTTCTGTCTCTGTAGAGGCTCACGTAAAAGTGCACGTGTTCTGCATTAGATGATATTAATCTCTGAAAAAGAGTCTTCAACGGCCACTGCCCGAAGATCCATCTCTGGTTCATGCAACTCGGAAGTCCTCCGTCTTTCCCACGTAACACCGTGTCTAATTCTTTTGTTGTTTTGTTTGTTCATGCCGATCGGTCACGAAATTTTACCGCTCGTAATTCTTCTACCCTAATTTCGCGTTTACTGCTGCGGCTGCATGACAAACTCGACGCAAAAAAAATTTTGATACAGTTGTAATTGCATTAAAGACCAAAAAATCAATGGCGACACTGCGACGCCTTCGGGAAAAAAATCACTTTGATTAATGCGGTCTTCCACTATTTTCAGAACTGCCCTGAATATATGAGTTCTTCTACAAAACTGTGTAAACTCTAGAATTTTATAATATGGAGGTCTATAAATAAGTTTGTTTAAAAGCGCAATAACGCAATCCAAATTTATCATATACAATACGACGGGATTTGTGGAAGAACTTACATTATTGGGGTGTTTACAGCTATTTGATGTGGTTACTGCCGCTTTCAAATATTCCTACAATTAATTACCGGAAAATAACAGAGAGATTTGGCATTAAACGGGAGCTTCTGGCATTGCTGTTTTAAATATCGCGTGGAAATTGCTCTGTTGTGGTACAGAACATGTTTGTTTGTTTTGAATGAAAGTCGAATAGTCGTGATGGACCCTTACAGGACAGATTTAGATATTACAGAAAAAAATTATTATTAAGATACAAGGATTTTTTACATGCAATAGTTCACAACAAGTTTGAAGTGGTGGCCAAGTTTCGCTGCCCAAAATGAAGTTTTAAATGTCGGCTAATTTATTTATAATTATTTGGATTAAGGGGGGCATAATCTTGTATCGAAGATAGTCGGTAAAACATTTCATATCTATTGTCCTGCAAATTCCGTGTCGATAACTTTTTACCGTCCATAGTGCAATCCGTTATGAAGGACCGCATGCCAAATTCAGACTACATTCAATGACATCTGGCGTGACAGCAAAAAACAAGCCGGGAATGGCTCTATTGCCGAAAAAACATTCGCTCTGTAATCGAGATCATCTCAATAAAACCGTGACAGCTATTTTCAATAAATTGGAATATACAATTCATTACCGCTTTCAAGTTTTTCTGTAGAAAATACTGGGAATTTATTGTGTGATTTTATTCGTCAAATGCAAGAAAAAAACGCCCGTGAATGACGTGACTAATGCAAGAACGATGTTGCAATTGATTGCGTTGCAGCTTGGTAACATGTTTTCGTAAAACAATGGAAATGTTAACGTTTTCAAAATAGACTGTGGGCAAGTTATGAATATGCCAAATACAGAGACAATTCTGTTTGCGTTGAAATGGAAAAAAGGGAACAAAAGCGCGAAATTTCAATTAGTCGAATTAAATTTTGTGAAAATGTATCGATGAAGGTTTTACGTAATGGCAAGATTTGAATGGTAGTTTTGGGGAGACCGACCAACCTGACACGGATCGTCGGTTTTCTAAGCATAGAGATGATATGACAAATTAAATTAATAACGCAAGTTAGCTCCGGCATATCCTAGTTATCCTAAAATTATGACTTTGATTCATTGAGTCTACCTTGGCTTTTCTTTCTGTTCTGCAGGATGAAAATAGACACGTTTTCTTCGCTCTTATTTGAACTTTGTACAAGCTGTGTATGAAATTACATGTTCATATGACTTTCGGTTTAATGAAACAGCCACGCTTGTTGGAAGGGATGTATTTTTCATTCTCTGATACTCTGGAAGCTCACCGGTTCTCATAATCTATCAGTGAAAATCTGAGTATTAAAAGATTTCGTTTCAACTGCCTCATTCAAGATTTTGGTCGATTTAAATAACGGAACAGAGCAAAGAAAAAGATCTATAAATCCGACGGTGGTTGCCGTTAATTGCCTCTATTGCCTTATCTCCGCATAATAATTTTCTTGCGCATCTGATTACAGTAAACAGTTGCAGACCGTTCTCCTGTTTCTTAAATCCGATGTGAATATAATTAAGCACAGGCATAATTGTGATTGTTATCACTTCAGCGCTTATGTAAAGGAACGGTTTCTCAGTTTTGCTCGTGATTTATTTGGTTGGCGATGCACTAATTAAAATGTAATCATTTATAGAGTGTGCAAAGAAAATTAAAGGGTATTAGAAAGACGGCTGTAAGTTGGGTCAACATTAATTATTACAATAATAATTCATCAGGAACGAGGCGTCGCGTCGGTTACCAGAGATCGAAGAAGAAAATTAATTGTTGTTTTTATTTTGTAACGTGTAGTTTATTGTGGAAATTACATTAAAGGTCGGATTTACCATTTTCGTGTTTGGGAAGGACGAGGAAACTGATTCCTATCCAAACACAAGGATCATGTGTGTACATAAGGCGAGAAAATTGTTTCTGCTTGTACACCCATTTTAATTAAAACTCGTGATGGGTTTATAGCGTGTTTTTTGCCGGTACAATTTAAAATATTTACTTTTGTTATTAAACTGTTGGAGAACGCGTCATCCTGAGTGGTAGAAGATCGCAAGGGATGACGACACATCGATCGTTTACTTTTCCGCCTCGTTGAGAAGACAGATTGCACTTTTCCTACTTGTTCCAAATCTTTTAAAAGCTTAAGCATCACCACAGAATCCATTGCAAAATTCCACACATGTTTTTATCTGAACCCTAAATTTATTTCCGCCTACAAACCTGTAATAAAGTTCCTAGTTTAATATACACACGATTTTTTTCTGATGACGCCAATTTTTACATATAGCGGAGGCGTAACATTAAACTATTAGATGCGCTCATCAGAAAATCACCTCTTAAGTGTGGAATATTTTAATTTAAGCTGCTCCTCAAAAATGCACAAAATGTTAATAAGTCAGAACCGGTGCTAAATACTGTGCTAGAACGTGCGGCACGGTTAGCACGTTCTTCGGAATTGACCTTATTAGTTTGTTTACTTTTGAAAACAACGAAGTGATCGATTTTGTCTTGTAGTTCCATTCAATTGCTCATTCACGACGAGGTTTTATTCAGGAATGGCTATAAATTGGTTTCCTGCAATATTACCACCTCGACCTGCCAAATTATACTCGCCTCTTCGGAAATGAAAAAATTTCATTTTTTGATGTCGACTGACAATTTTAAATTGAATTTTTTTTGTCTATCTGTGTTTTATTATAAAAGCGTTTCTCTTGATCAGGGAAGGTATTGAGATTCTCGCTTTTATAATATGCGAATAAATTTGAGGGCGTCACGGAAGGATCAAATACATCAAACAACGTGAAAATTTAATATTGCTCGCGATAATAATTTTGTGAACACGTTGTACGTCGACGCAATTATGTTTTTATCGTTTTAAAGGTGAAAAAGATTCAGTTCCGCTAGCTCCGAAATTATTGCAATGTTGCTAAAAATAATCGTGAAGTATAAATTACATCGGTAACGATTAATAACCACAAAATGAATAGCAAAAACATGAAATTATGTTTGGCTCTTAGATGCATATAATTTTTTAGTGTCAATTCATTCAGCACTTAAAATAAGAAGTGTGGCGGAGTGCCAAATAAAAGAAATCTAGTTATTTGCCGAGAGCTTTTTAGAAGCCCGATAAATTTATCATTTTAGACATGACAAAATTTCTGACAAAACTTAAGCACGAAATCCAAGACACGATTTTTGGGATTTTACTGTTTGATCATACATAAAAACTCCAAGACATTCGTATTATCTTGTAGGTGTGCTGAAGCAAACTATAAATAAAAAAAACTTTAAAAGCGCCAGAGAACATGACTTTTCTGGTTTACGAGTAACCACAAATGGCTGTTAATATTATTATTATTATGTCAATGTAATAAATTAATTATTCGTACGTAGAAAGAGGCGACGGTTTTGTGAGAAATTACAAATTTCAGTTTCTGCAAACTTGACCCGTATTTGTTTATGAAAAAGTGGATTAATACAGGAGATACGTCATCCCTCCCTAAGCCCTTCAGTGGACAGGAACAATAATAAAAAATTCCATCCGGCCTGTACAAACAATGATGGCACACATGATCAACCAAGCGCTCAATTCGGTAGAGATCAGCTTCCGTTAATGTCATTCATCGTTCATTCTTGTGCCGTTACCTTGACAACCTATCAGCCTATCTAATCCTTCTATATCTAACGAGCTAAACATATTAAACCAATATCGATATTCGATGAGTTAAGCAGGTGTATCGTCCTGGGACTCTAAAGCAGGATAACTGTCGTTCCTCGGCAAATGGAATTATAACAGCGCGCTGGATCTACACAGGGGAAAAACGCCGGAAAGGAATTTTGTTAATATTGAAAAGTATGCAAAGAGCGGCTTTGTTAACTTTTAAATCGGGACGAGTCTATGATAGATACGTTGTCTATTTGCGCGTTTTACAGTTTTAGCATAGGATCCAACGTAAAAGTAATTAAAGTAGTTGCAGGTTCCTTCATAAGGCAGAAATGACCTATAAAGTAGAACGTGTACGGGCTGTTTCGTAAAGTCACTTTTACTACTTCGAATAACGAAAGTTGAACGCCTGAAACTTCCTGCTGCTTGGACGTAGGGAGAAATGAAAAGCAACCACACGAAACGGCTTTTAAAAGTTTAGCCAATTTAGGTGGACTAAGAAGCAGAAGCGTGAAGTTTATTTCTTGGACGAAAGAAACACTTGACAATTTGACACGGGGTTAAACCGACAAAAATTAGTTCTTTATCTGAGAAAATAGCAAAATATTCTGAATCGCGAAGTGCATATCCTGCAGAAAATTCATAGATTTACAAAGGAGCGATTTTAGAAATCAACAGGATTTGAAAGTAAAAAGTTAGTTAATACATTTTGTTTAGCAACTGTCAAGTTTTTTACTAACTGGAAAATATCATGAAAACATAAATAATAGTTAAATACCTGTTAAGCTGCATTAAAAATAACAAAAACAAGTTTATTACTGATGTTCCTACAACTTGGTGACCAATGTGACAGTTATTGTTTGACAACTCTTGCTGCTGAGCCGCATTTTTGATTTGGCGCTTACAAAAAATTCTCTGCAGGAAAAATGAGGTTTAGTTTAAATTTGCACTAAAAAGTAGAAAACCGCAGTATCAAAATAGACAAGCAAATTAACAAATTGAACTTGTTTGGTGGAGCTCTGCGAAATAACATTTGTTTTCTAATTTTAACTGGTCGCCTCCGGGTAAGTCTACACGAAAACGTTCCCTTTGTATTTACTGGTATGTAAAAGTAATTTGTAAATTTTATGGATGATGGAGTCCGTGGTGTAATTATCGATGAATTAACTAATTCTCGCTTCGGGCCAGGTTGCTTGTTGCAAAAGCTCCAGTAGAGACTCGACTCAGACGCTATTTTTGCGTAGTTCACAAAAATCCGTTTATGTTAAACTTGATGGTTTTACCGGAAAGATTTGTTCCAGTTTACCACTGTTTTTCACCTGTCGGGACGAGGTCGGGCATCAGCAAATTCTATTGAAAGTTCAAAGAGACGTGGAAGTTGAGAGAATGTCCTTTATTTTCTGACATGAGTTTGTTTTAAACCGTCGGAACAAACACAAAATCCCTTGAAAGGCAAAAAATCTTGAGCTGACGTTGTTGAAACTTTATCAAATGATCATTTTATTTTTTAATGCTGGTCCGTGGGGAACTTGCTTTTTCCAAGCTAACATATTGATTTCGTCAATACTTTAGTGTTACGGACACATTCATTGTGATCTGACCGGAAGTTGTCTTGGAAAGGAAGCAGCAGTTGATGTATTCGCCCAACTGCTTGTTCTCTCAAGGATTCTAAATAATTATATGTCACTTTGCGATACGTGTGGAGCGAGCTCTGCGATTACGTAATCGTTGTTGATGCTTTGTTTTTAATTTGTTATTTATTGCCAATCCCTGGGTTCTGAGTTTCCCCGTTGTGGAGATTTTGATTACTCCCCCGACAGACAATAAATTACAAAATTAGAGTATGTTTCTACATTGGTCGGATAATAATTTTCAACTCATTGCCACTTTGAATGTAATTAACAACTGTAAACGATTTTTCGCATAAAGAAAGTCTTTGCCAACAAAGTTGGAAAGTTTCTATTGTATAAGTTGTACACTTTGTGCATAATCTTATTATCACTGACAAGTACAGCGAGAGTTATAAATAATGATCACTAAGGTCCTGTGTTAAGAATTCGAGCACCTCTTCAAGAAAATAATAATTGATGGTTTCTCTCCACTGCTTTTGCAATTTACCTATAGGAAGAACACAACGGTAACCAATGAGAAAAAAACTCCAACTCCGCTTTGAAAAGATTGCGAATAAAAAGAACGCTATTTTTAAAAGAACCGAGATTGAGGCTCAATATCCGAAACCTTCTGCTTTCTTTATAGATATTTATGAGCGTTGCTCCCAGAGTATATTTCAGGTTTAATTAATGTTTTAATTAAACGAAAACTGAGTACAATTTTCAACTTCCGTTAAGATGATTCTCGAACACCCACATCATTATTTTGTATCCAAACTCCAATTTCTTTACGACGGCGGATCTAATTTTCATTCGATACATGCCAAATTGGACGCACTTAGGGACGCCACATGCTGAAATGCAAAATTTTAGATGTGCTTTTTAATTGGATATGCAGAATAACGACCGTTAATTTGCTCGTTCGGTATGATTTTCAAAGACCAATGCAATTAGTGTTAAGGACAGGTTTAGGATGTGCTAACGATCCATTGCTGCCGTGACTTTTTACGCGTATATCCGAAGCGGAAAATTAAAAATGTACTCCCTATTTTTAGAAATTGAATGAATGCGGCGTGTTATTTAAATGATTTCATCGAGAGGGCTATTGAGGGCAGTAAAATAAAGGCTCTACGATGACTACCATGGAAAGTTGATAATTTGTCGAATTAGGCAAATAGAAGTATTGAGTCACTAGATAATTTTAAATACGTTTTAATCAACCAAACTAAACGAGAGAGGTTTGAATTTACCTTTTTTCCATGTAAATATTTCGACTGCAAATTTAAATATCGTAAAAATGTTGTTGCTCTTTGTGTTTGTTGGCCTGAACTGTAAAAACAAAGCACCACTTGTATGCGCTTTACTGCAATTGTTGCAACCTGAAAACCTTTTATTCAGCTACAAATTTTTCACTGTGGAAAAATAACTCTCAATGTGACAATATTTTTGCCCGTATTTCTCTTATGGTGGATATCGATTTATAAACTAGATTATAATGTAGATATAAGTAAGTAATCATTAACTACAAAAATTGAACATGTTTATTTGAAAAAACGAAAATGTGATCATTGCGCGATAATGTGTGTTTGCTTAATGTTACTATTTTCATTTTTGTTTGTTTCAGGTACGTACATTTTATGTCGTTTGGTACAATGTCACATGAAAGGACACGACGGTCGTAAGTAACCATGAATAATACATTTTTAAGTACTTGTTGGGTACAGTCATAATTACTACTGTTTACCGTTTTGACCTAATTTATTCAAACGTGAAAAATTAATAAGAGCGACTTGACAATGAACGTGAATTATCGGTTGGCAGCATCTAAATTATCCTTAAGTTTCATCGAGTGTAAAAAAGGAATAGTTAAAAGGTCCTTTTAGACTGAGTATTCCCCAAATTGTAATTAACGTCTGCGGTTTTGCTAAGGGAATTGTTGGTATAGTTGCAATAGAAAGACTTTTTGTCGTGGCAAAAGTTAACGAGCTTTTGTACCAGACCCTTGTAATGTCAAGACAAAAGCATTTTATGATGTAAACGGCAAGTTTTTCCTTAATTAGCTACGACAAGGATTTAAACTATCATCTTGTTTCCGTTTAGTCTCGAGCGATTTCTGTTGAAAAGAATTCATATTTCGTCGGTTTCCTTTAGGCTACAGGCATTGCTACAATAGACTGCAAAATAATTTATGACACCAAGGGCGATTTTTCTTCTATACTCGCAGAAAAACTCTGTTCTTGCAGGGCTTTTTGTCGTATCAAATTAACTATTAAGCCCATTTACTTGAGCGAAAACAAATTCTCTCTATTCTTGTCTACCCTCGTTGTAATTTAAACAAGATCTTTTGTTTACGTTATCAGGCTAAATGTTTACAACTCGTCATGGTTAATGATGAAGTCTTATCACAGAGTTGTCCGTCATGGTCGAGTAAAAGGGATTAAATGCGCTAGTTATAGACTATTCGATGCGAATTTCATTTACTTAATGGACTAATTTTAAGCCGCGTCCATCAGAGAGTAGTATCGACACAACTTTTCCCCGTATTAGGCAGGAATGTACACGCATTGTTACGAAATTCCTGCGCTCTACCCTTATGAAGTATGTGAGTGATGATTGCGAAAAAGTCACTGCCGCATCGCTGTATCAGGTTATAAATGTGCGATTTTGTGAAATGATGGGTGTTAAATATAGTGCACGACATAAACATACAAGAGGAATTTCGTTACTAGATCGGAATGTGAAGCGAGCTGATGTGTAAACATTTTTGTAATTTATTCCAGACATATTTTTATAAGTCATAATTTTCAGATTTTCGTTTTATTACTCGTAAAACGCAATCAACCACGAAATTGATTGCTTACCTATTTTCAAAATTTATGACTCGAAGTAATTTTGTCTTTTTTGACAGTAGAGCGGCGGTGTTCTCGTGGGAGATTGAGGTCGACTCTCTGATTTTACTGCCATTTGAAATTGAAACTGCGTCTTTCATGTTCATGTCGGAATAATCGAATTTTTTTATAAAACGTATCAGCTTGTGTTGATTGATGTGATATTGTATCCGAATTAAGTCACAACACGGATTTTATCGCTGTGACTGAAATTTAATACTCTTAATCTTGACGCACTGTTTGAATACTCCTGTAATAATCGCGGCAAAGCTTTGTTTTTACAGACAATGGTGACTGATAAGTGGAATCTGTTGACACCTTTTTCACCGATTGAAAATTGATGAATTTTGTGTACATCACAGGAAATATGGTAGTATTCGAATTTAAACTCGATCCAAAACACGTTTTCAAGGGTTTACTGGATGCTTTTTCTATTTAGTTGCCACGCTTAAAAAGGCTTCCACGAAGTCTTTGAAAATGTATTTTGGGTTGCATTAAAAAGAAATTTACAAACTTTTTTTGATACGTTTTTAAAGAATGATTTTAATTTAACATGCCCATAGTTATTAGAAATTTTATCATGTCTAAACAAGCTTTAGAAATTTTGATATTACTAACTGAATTAATTTGATGTTTTTTAGAGTGGAGCAACTAAGTTGAGTCATTTATTTCCCACGTATTATTAGTATTTTCTGAAATGTAATTTATGAAAGTGTAGACTAACAACAAAAGATTATGAACATTCTTTGAAGTTTTCAAATTGCAATAGGCATTATTACAGATAATATATTTGCTAGCTTTACATCACATTAAATATTACAGTTTCGATTTATGGCTGTAAATGGTGCTTATTTATTTTGCCATTTAGTACATAGGTGTGATATACACAGAAAATTAATATAGAAAATAAACATCGTTTATTTTACTAAATCAATAAAACCGGTTTTAATCTATGGGTTCTAGATTACATATTAGCGCCAGTAAATTCAGTACAAATTCAATTAATTTTCTTTCAAAATCGCTGCGGCACGAAAGTTTCCTTTCGACGAGACAGATTTGTTTTTCTACGTTTATAAACGGAATATTTCTAGTTTTTTTTTCCAAAACAACTTGCTTTAATTAAATTTACGATCTACTTTCTGTACTTTTTTGCAAGACTGATTAACTGTGAGTGGTGTGAGCTTTCATCACAAGCGACAACATAATCCATCTCTGATGAGTAAATCTTTACTTTCCCTCTTCATTTCCTTTAAATTAACTAACATTGCTATCAACTTGGGAATCCCTCCTCTGTAATTGTTGTGATAGGACAATAATTGTATCCAGATCCATGCAACGCATATGATATGTTGCCTCACCCGTTCCGGTATCATTTTCCGAGGCCGCCGATCGTTACATAAATGCAAATGGTTATTTGATCTTGATTGCGTCTTGCCTTGTGTTAGTCACCGATTTTTTCTCTCGTGGAACAATTATCTAGAAATGTGACGTAATTAAGTGGAGGAGAAATTAGATCAATTGTGAAAAGGATGAGTGCGCTCTAGAGGTCAAAGTTACATAAGTTAATAGAAGTCGGTGGGTTTATAGTGCACCGGCCAAACTGGGAACAGTTTTTCACTTAATATCCGTCAATGAGGGTAATTATTGATTGGGAATTAAACGCTCGAGGCATCAATCTCAATTCTCTCCTACGGTTTGCTGCCGCTAATTCATTTTCAAGTTAGAGCTTCAGTAGTTTATTAGGACGTTAAAATCAACTTGTGGCTTTCTTTTACAATGTGAGGAATAAAATACGTTTTAAATTAAATCGAGTGCGTCAAAAAATTAATTGGTTTTCATGCGGGCGGCGATAAAAACTTTGCTAAACGTGAGATTATTTCGAGTCCGAGCTTGCATTTTCAGTATTGTTCTCATTTTGCTGAAACTTGATTTCTGCTTTTTTACACTGCGGTTTGTTTTAGTGAAAAAAAAAATCAGTAGAGTCCTTCTATGGCGAGAGGTTACGGGACTAATTTTCTGGTACGACGTGTTAGGGAAGATATTTTCTGTGGTTAATGCTGATGCGTAATAAGTGTGACGTTATAAAAAGAATTAAACCATTGTTAGAGCATATTTACAACTTGACTAGCTCCATTGATTCCTACCTATAAATTATGCTAAATTGGGTATGAAATTTTGTATTGTTTAAACGTTGTCAATAAGTGGGCATGTGGATAATTTATATGATTAAGCCTTGCCTGGATGTTACAATAAATATAATTTTACAATTAATTGCGATCAAGTTAAAAAAGGTAAAGACAATTTACGAAATTTGACAAGAGCTTTTTACCGTAACTTTTCGACACAACACTTACAGAGTTGGGAGTCCATTTGCCCATTTTGCCTAGCGCTAGTAATCTTTTGAGGCTGTGCAAGCCTTTTTCTGTTAAATAATATGACATTTAAAGAATTTCAAATCGATCTTTGTTAAGAAAAAATTGAAATTGGCTGTTCACGTGTGTGATACATTATGTCGTGTGGGTTTGTTTCAAGGCTGCAGAAATCAACTTACATTTAGTGAAACCACGCAAGGATAAAATTACCTAAAAGTAATACAAAATGCATATAAAACGAATTACACCAATTTGTCGGGTGCTTATTCAAAATTGGAAATGTTTATAGCGAGCTAATTTAAGAGTATGGATATTTAAATTACTGATACAATTTCACTCTTTGAAAGTTTTCTTCGTGCATATTGATTGGAACAAGAAAAGTAATATCTAAATGACTCCTGCATAGAAAACAGCCAGTGCTAAATATAACTACCTTTTATAAATCCATCAAAAAATGTAGTGAAATCGATCACTATGACACCTTACGGTTTTCATAAAAGAACCTCATCGGTGATTGATTCCGCTACAATTTTTTTACAATCAAAGTTGCCCAGCCATGCATTTAAGCTTATTGCCCCGTGGCTCCAGTTGTGTTGTCAATTTTTTCCGGAACTAATTTCGTGAATTTATTGCAAAATATTTTTGTCTTTCTATTTCCTTAACCGAGGTCACCGTTGTTGTTTGCTTTTACGACATGGGAAGCATGCATGTTCAGCCTGAAGTATCCTGAAAAAAGTCTGAAAAAGCTGTACATCACGCATCCGTCTTGTACCGGCATGGACCAGTCTCCGATACATTATTATGTTTTTCCGACGGAACGAACGGCACGGATCTGGCTTGTCACCGCATCAATCTAATAAAATATTAATATAACCGTTCCATCAGTTACTGTCTTCGTATTTTCAAATTTTTATATCAAGTTTTCGTGTTCCGCCTTTATATTCCGCGTTATGCATAATCCCCACGAAATTTAAACGCAGGAAGAGTAAAACCAGGCGACTTTCCTAATTTCTATTCAATAACAACCAGCCAGAGAGTGAATATTTTAAGTAACGACGCTGCGCTGTAATTTAGTTTGACTTCGTCGCCAAAGTTCTATTGATATGAAATCGCGAAATGAATGTTACTTTAGGAAATTAGAAGCGGGTGTATGTCTATTGTAACATTGACGACAACGGCGCTTTGTTCGCTGAATAAACATCTGAAATATCAGAAAATGTAATCAGCTTAATGTAAACTTGTTTTCCTTGGTATTTAAATATTTACAATTAAGCTCAATATGTCTTTTTATTTCCCTTCTCACCTTACCTATTCGGAACTAACAGCATCCTTTCAAGTAATCAAATATTTCTTTGTAATTTTTAGGTTACATTATGTAAATACAATGGGGAAAAAGAAATACGAAACTGAGTGAAAAGAATTTTATTTGGTTCTGAAAAACTAGCCTCCGGCGCTTACATTCATCTCTCTTTTACAGCTCTCAAAACACAGGGGAAATGTTAATTTTGTGATTGTGTTCACTTTTACCGACAGCGACATGCAGCAACGTGATAGCGAAATGGTACAATTAATTTATTAGGATGAAACTACATACATTGGACTCAAACATTGAAACTCCCGAATTACATTTTTCCACCACTCGATGTTTACATTAATTTAGAATTTCATCGAGCCACGGCCTAAATACCTGGATCAATACTCACTCAACTCAACTTCTTCAAAACAGTGCTATAACTCGATAAAAACGGGATTACTGTTTTGTTTCTATGAAGTAAGTTTTCACTTCAATGATTGCGAATCAGCGAAAATTTTTGCCGGCGCACGTACGATCTTGGATCGTTCTTTTAAAAGCTGGAGAGGCTCTTAGAAACATTGATTGTAGACAATGATGCGAAATTTTGGTAAATATGAAATCATTCACGTCTTGGGGTGACCTGCAATGTCACATTTATCGTAAATTTTACCACTTCTTTGTTTTGTAAGAAGACCTTGTTCCGACTAAGCAACTATCATTTATGTAAAGTAGAGCGTTTACTGTCATGCGAGTTGAAAAATTGTAAGATTTATTGACTTTCATATGTCAAACGAATCTGCTCAATATCGACCCGTAATTGAGTGAAGAAAAACTGATTTATGTGCTGCAGTATGTATGCTAATTTCAAAGAATATGCAAATTTGTGTTTACTTAGTTGCGAGGTTTATAATTACTGTAACCATCGACACTTGTTCTGAACGTCGTCAGGAGAAATCTAAAGTGGTTGACTTATTTAAAAAAATGAAATAAATAATAAATTAGCATTTTGGTTTTAATATTTTTGTATGCAGTTAGTTTATTTAGAGTTTTGAAAGCTTAAAAAAACCTCTCTCAGGTAATAAAAATTTGATGATCGATTTTTTTTCGAAAAAAATCCGACTCAAACGATGAAAAATTTTGAATTTTTAGTTTTTTGACTGTCGTTTGTAAAGTATTTGATCTACCAATCTATGATTTTCCCATTTGATAGATTTTGAATTGTCCTTTTGATTGATGTAAAAAGCGTTTTTTGCGTCGGTAAAATTTCTTGAAAATCACCTCAAAAAGACTTTTTGAAAACTTAGGTACTTCGGTCAATATCTAGTTTATTTGTGAGCAAATTTCTGTACGTTTTTGTAGCTCATTTATAGCAGAACTTTGAGCAGAATCCAAAATTGTGTTAGTTTTTTCCGTGCGTCAACAAACAACCGAGATATGGCCGATTAAATTTTGTGTATTTGCCAAGGTCCGGAAATATTGATGCATCATATCTCAGAAACTACGATAGAGAGCTTTTCCTGCATTTTGTTTGCTAAGGGTTTGCTTTTACATTTTCCGTAATTTGAAAATTTACAATTATTTATGACAAAAACTTACTTCGATTGATAGCTTGCTAATAAACTTATCGATAAAAATATACATATAGATCTCTTTCGACCATTATTTGCTTTTGCACTGAATTTAGTTTTTGACCAAAGGATTCTACACAAAATACATAAGAAAGCTAACCATAGATCGAACAAACTTTTTTGAACGTAAATTTCAATGACGAGTCCTTTAAAAAACCAGCCCCCGATGATCGATCGATCCGAGTTTTTCACTCTTTCCGGTCAATTATAAAAACTTGAAAAACTTCCGTATGTGTCGCAAAATTTTGGCATGTCTCTACATAATTTAAAAACGATTTTGTGTAGTATTGTCAAGTGGTCCAACCTGATTTACTTTCCAACAAAAATTCCCGAGAGCCCCTGTCACTTTGAAATAATCGAAAATTCTCTGTGAGATACCTACAGTCCAGGCTGTGATTCGAAAAACAAATATTTTGTCGTGGAGGGTAGTAGAAATAGTGTCCTAGAAAAAACTAAATTTTTGAAAATTTTGAAATGCAGATCCAAGCTGCTAAGAATATGACTTATTGAAATTAAATTTAAAATGTTTGTGAATGTGAGATCTCCACAGCAGTTGATAAAAGCCAACATAAAATTATTAATAGGTTCTCGCCTAAGTACTTCAAAACCTTTAACTTGCGCAGAAAATCCTGTTTCGTGGTAGTGCGATTTTAATAATCCGATTTACTATGATTAAAAGCAGTAACGTGTTATATGGCCTATATTTTGTGTTAATGCAAGTTTCCTAAAGAAGTTGTAAAATTTTTATTCGTTTAGTCCCCGAGAGAGTTTCTTACTATATTGTAAGTGGGCTTTACACTTTAAGTGCCGCCACATAACACTAACTGCTAAAACTAAGAATGCAGTGTACAGTGTTATGTGGCTGTTCACAGCGTTATTTTCTTAAAAAGCAACTTTTATGATTGAAAGAAAACCGTTGGGGAAAGTTGACTTTTACTGATCCGATTAAGTTCACGTCATTATTCCATATGAAATGAGGTTTTTCATTTTTATACGGCTTGATAATTATAGAACACTTGCTATGCATTAAAGTAGCCTGCATACATTTTTTACACGCAAGTTGCAAATTTCTATAAAGCCAATAATTTAACAAAGCGCTTTCAATCACTGTTCACGCAAGCCCTGGATTTAGCAGTTACTTTGTTCCATTTCGTGTGAGCAGGAATTTTTCCACAAGGTTGTTAACCGGAAATTGGGATTTGATAAAATTGCAAAAAGTTTAGTGCAACTGCACTGAGTTACGCTTTCACTCAATTTTATAATGTAATCGAGTCAGTTCGTACGAGAAATTAAATAAAGAACCTTCAACGCTCGGTTGGAAATGAAGTTTTTTGTATCGCGATTGTTGTAGTCTTTTAATAATTAACTTGTGTTGATTCAAGTTTAAGTTTTGTAGAAATTCAGCTCAGTTCTAACGAGTAGAAAAGATGGAAATTAAAAGTTTAATGGTCCAAGTTGGATGACAAATGCACCTTAAAATATAAGTTTTCAAGTGGACTTAGCACCTGAATCTCTGTGTATTTCAGTGGTGAATGCAATCGAAATAAGCGCCAAGTCGAGAAGTATTGTGAAAGTTTAGTCATTATTTTCGCCCAACTGTTATAAGATAACATTATCTGAGATGATTTGTAGTTTGAATTTAATGTAAATGTGGAAGTTGATGGAATTCATAAGTTGCAGGTTTGTTTATCGTAATAAAATCACATAAACGAGCGTAATGACACCGGAACATTAATTAAGGAAGGCAAAATTTAGCTAATAAAATCTTGAATACGTTCATACACAAGTTGGAATTAGATTTAAACTAGCAGAATGTTACCCTAAACCTTATTTGGAGGCGCACAACCACAGTCGAAGCGTAGTAAACGAATATTCAATAGAACAAAAGTTTCAATTAAAAGCTTTAGAAAGTTCTCCAACAATCGGTATAACACCGTTTTCGTTTTACTCAAAATTTCAATAGCTATTTTAAGCCATCGACGATCCCAAATTGCTTCGTTTGCCGCAATAAAAAACAATCCGAGACGTGTAGAAAATGGAGAAACTTCACGACAAAATTCTAAGATAATTTGTGGCTCGCACCCCCCTGAACCCTTACAACTGAACGGAAACCAACTTGAGTTTCACGGAACTGTATACAGAGGGAATATGATCAGTTTTCGAAAAGTAGTTGCACCATTACAGCGCTCTCCGCTTCCCTATGCATGAAGAGGGATTGCCATAAGGGGAGCACAGTCCTGTAAGAATTTCCGAGAGACGTCGCGAGCAGGAATATTTTCCATGAATACTTGAAACTAGTTACACAAAGTGTCGATTAATATTGTAATACTCCAAAGAGGCGAGATGGAAAAAGTATACAACTTTACAATTTAAATGCGCTTTTATTACTCACTTTTCGCTTAGAACACATTAACGACTTGCTGAAACTTCCTGCGAAGGTGTTCGCACAACGTTTTTACTACTCTTAAAACTATAAAATATTAATTCAATTTGTTTCCGCTAAACGTTCTATTTTTATATACGTAATTCCATTTCGGAAGTCTTTCATTCAATCCTAAAACTACATTAAAGTCTTTTTTCTGCTCTAGCTTTATCACGATAACACCAATCTGCTTTTGACAGGTAATTAATTAATTCTAAAATAAATCGAAGTTATTTCACGAATCCAGCAGACAAAACGAGTCGTCTCTGTAACCGCCACCCTGAAAGGTTTTATTTTAAACTTGGATGAATTAATTTCGTTGGATTCGGATTAAGCCCGGTTTTAATTTTGAAACCGATTTCGTTCGCATTCATTTTTTCCCAATTTATTTCGATCGCGGTTTTACAAACGGGGACAAAAAAAATGAAAATTTCTGTTTATCTTGCCCGCATTCGTCTTCTCCCCGTGACCGTCGCAACAAAAAACGAAATTACTACGGCAGTAACCTTGAGATACATGCGTCATATCGCTAGTACATTATTTCTTATTTAACTACTACACACGCAGTTTGCGTATTAACTTTTTGTGCCGCTACTGTAAAGCGACAAGACTCCGGGAAAAATATAAAGCAGCCGGAAAACATCTCATCACTGGGGTGAATTTATTGCAGTTATGAACACTATCATTGCAGTAAAACTTTAGCAGAAACTTGGAGTAATAACGGTTGTAGTTTATTTATTTGTCCGTGAAAGTTTTCGAAAGGGTACATTCATAGCACTATAAGCAACGTTCGTTGCATTCGGATAATTGACAGTTATCTGCACAAGTTTATGATTATTAAATCTAAAGACAATAACGTAAATTATGATTTCTAGTAATGTGATTGATACAATAGATCATTAATCTTGTCGTAAATCATTAATTCGACGTTGGCGGTAGTAAAGTGAAGTGGCTAGTGTTAAACGGAAGAATGAATAATGTAATAAAGATTACATGACAGGCCTTTTTTTTGTAAACAAATGGTACGAATAAAAGTTTCTGACGTTTTAACGCACTATGTAAACAACTCAACATTCTTCTTTAATTTCTCTAATGAATGTCATTAAAGAGATATAAGCTATTATAATGTGTAAATAGTTTCCTAGATTGCACGGAAAATTGTGTATTTATTGTTTAATAGCTTCATTAAATTTAACGAAAAGGATAAATAAAAATTTTATTATACTAGTGGACAAAAATTTTAATGTTTTTTAGGGCAGAAATACTATAAACTAATAGAATTGTATTTACAAATTTTAATCTACCTTCTTGTTGATATAGAAATAACGGTTTACGTTCTATTATTTTTTTATTTTTCCGTCTTCAGATGTTATAGTTATTTACTATACACATGTTTAGATCAAAGCGCGACATTGACCTATTCCTGGTCAAGCGTAATTGCAGACTTCAAGTACAACATTTCAAGTGACTAATATATCTTTCCCTTTTAATAGACATCAACAAAATGAAGTTTTTTAAATTAAAACTTTTGAAATTTTCAAGGATCCTTCTTTATGTCTGCTTAACTATTTTTTCTTAATAAATTACATTTATAGTTAACAGGGACGAAGTAACATGTTATGAAATAAAAAGAGCTGTTGGAGTGCCTTTGGCTTAGTTTAAGTTAGCTCAAGCAACTTCAAACCTTGTATGGATTAATGTCGCAAACAGCAAGTTTCAACTGTGCAGGAAAACTAGATTATTAACAGAAGGGTAGACTTAGACAAGGGCTAGTAAACAATCTTACAAGTAACAATAAAATTTAACTGTTATTTGTGTATAATCAATAAAATAGGTGTAGTGTTTGTGTTCGCTGGTATGCACCATCAGTGTTATTAATTGTCCAAAGTGAGAGCTTTGTTACCTACTTGTAGAGTAATTACGTCCAGGCTCCGTGCCAAATTGTAGTCGTCCGCATCCTCGTTTAAATCATTGTCTTATGGTTGGCACAATGCGTTGTGATTTCTTTCTAACACGTTTATCCTCGATTTCCATTCGTTCTTAAAATATCTCCAAAAAATCTTAACGCGACGCTCCCGAGTGGAAGCCTTTCCGGTCGCTTACCGGAATACAAATCGAACGAGTTGTTATGCTCCCGATGTTCCTCTCAAAACAAATCGTTCGTCTCTTTCATATTCCCGTCTACACAATTAACACTGTTGAAGTTTCTGAAATAATTGTCTCATCTACATGGACGTATTGATAAAGCGGATGACGGAACTAGAAGACGGGTAACAATCGTAGATTAAACATGATATGTTACAAGCGGTTGCCTGGGCAACAACGACGGTTATCCGCTTCAAGAAGCAGGGATGGGAGTAATCAGGTTACCCCGTTTGTGACAAGACAGCCGGGGTTTACATTATACATCCACCGACCAAATACACCCTAAATTTAAAATATTCAACGCAGGCCACTCGGAAGACGCAAACTGCCCTATTTACACCGGTGCCATTAAATTGAGCCGTTGTCGATTGTCAGCTTCCATGTTTTCTTTATACTCAGGAGCAGAGGGTGCAAATTGTGGTAGGGGTTGCCTTAAAAAGGTTTTACACAAAAGGTCTCGTGCTTTTCTGTGGTTTATCTAATCAACGTTTCATGTGAAGTGGTTTCTTGTGACCTAAATCATGTAAGTCTAAAAAGATTTTCGGGAAGCTTGATTCTGAGAGATTATGTGTATTCAGGTGGGACAAGTTCTAACGCACGGAAATTCTAGAGCGTTTGACTACCGAAGCTCATTTTAATATTAAGGCACAAAAATAAATCATAATCTGATGTACTGTTTTTGTATGTTTGTAAATGCGCATAATTATTGATTACAACACGTAAAGTCTCGACGTTTGTTTGTATTTATTTTAATAACATTTAGCTAGATAAGCAAGATCGTTCAAACGGCAAAAACCTTCGTAAACTGAATGTAAATTAAGTCAGGTAACCATTTAACGTTCTCTCTTCATTTTTGCACGAGCGTGGGCGTTGTAATAACTTGTTGTTACACATGACATGTTCCTAAAGTTCACTCAGCGAAAAAATTACATTTTGCCATAGTTTTAGCATCTTCCTCAGGACTGTGTAAACTGTTACCTACAGCTACAGATTTCAATAGATAGTGTAATTTGCCTCTGTAATCCACTGGTGCTTTATTTGACGATAATAACCATGATATTGTAACTTAATGTAATATTTTACATACCTGTTATATCATAAATTTTAAGAGCTAAAAGCTTTTTGGTATTCCACTAATATGTAAACTTTTAGAGATTGGAAGGTAATGCCTATAACAATCCTTTTATTTAAAGGTTATAGGGTCGTAACATACCTATTAGTCACTGCCTCGACCTTTTTCTTCACCTTTTTAACCTTTTTTTCAGTTTTTTTTTGCGCTTTGTTGTCGTCAGTCTAAATTAGAGCAAATTGTTTGAGCTGTTTTCTACTTCTTCATCTACGAGGCCTTTATACAATTTGGTACTTTCTCGTGCTTTTTTATTATCTCCAGTGTTTGAGAAGTATTTCTTCAATAGCCGAATCGTGACTTTTATTCGTTACATAGCCAATTAGAAAAATAGTCAAATAAAGACAAGTCGCCTATGAGTATCGAAACATAAAAGGCAATGAGGCATAACCAGAGTCAGCGCAATTGTTCGTCGCTTGTAATTACGTGTATTGCCATAGCGGATTTATTAGGGTAATCCTTCCCGTTCTGGTGATGTGACTGCACATTATTTTCAGTTTAAACATTTTGCTGAGCTTCATATGACTACAAATGAGTTGCTTAAAATCCACGTTCTCTCTTTCATATTTTCCCTGTGACGGCTGTAATTTTTAAGAGCAATTTTGGGTCGCATTTCATCCAACTTCTTCCACCAGATAAAGTTGTCGCTTCTTTGAACCAATAACGTAAAGTTGGGCAGTAATTAAATTGTCACGTTACTGTGTTTGACTCGAAGCATTTTTTAATGCGTCACTTAAATTTTTCCACTTGACCAGTGCTCGTAGACGCAATTCACATTTTCTCTTAATTATTCGAGTAAATGCAGATGGTGCTTCGCATTATCCTTCATACAATGCAGAAAGGATAAAGCTTTTATCTTTCACGAGTCGAGCGGCTTCCGCTTGAAGCTCGGCGGCGCATGCATTAATAAAAAAATCACCTTTTTAACCTAATGCGTTGCTAAATTATTTGGACTCTTCCGTTTTGGTCCGTTTTCGAAGCTTTGAAAAGAAGCACTGTTTGCCGAGCGAGCTGATTCGCTAATTGTAGGTAGTTGTAATTCTCATTTAAATTTTAGATAGATAGAGATTACGTGGTCGCTGTTAATTGGAAGACATTAAATTAATTAATTGCATGCAAATTGAATTTCAAATTTCTAACGTGTTTCCAAAAAATGAAGCGTGCCATCAGTAATCTATTTAAATTCGGGGGACACAAAAACGCGACTAAGATTCCGGTCGATTTTTATATTATTCATTCATCTCCATTATATTAAAATTTATTCACCCCCTTTTTAGAAACATGCTTTATGTAGTCATTATGGACTTTAATATAGTGTGTTTTTTCCCTTGACTTTGTATAGGATAACGAGTGTCGTCACGAAATCAAAAACGCGATCATAACTACGAATTTCCAGAAATTTTTCATTTCGGGGTTTTATTGTTTGGCTTTTGATTACTCCTGTTGAATTGCAGAGATGACACAAATAACGAGGTTTTCATTACTCCCGCAATTGTTCTACTTTAAGAGCTTCCGATTGATTGAAACTACCAGCTTAGTGTTGGCTGGGCATTCACAATACAACAGCATTGTTGGCAATTGGATGAACTGGATTCTATTTAAATTTGCATCATCGTTTTTTAACCTTGCTTTCACAGCAACAGCAAATTATTTTAGTTCTTTTTTCCAAATCCCACAAATAAAGGATTGTATTTTGTAGCATCTGCTTTTGTAGTAATAATAGTTTTTGTATTTTTTGAGGACAATTTTGTGTGTCCATAATTTGGAATTAGGCCCCGAAATTAAATTCTTCCGCTTTCGCGTTTGCTGGGAGCGTTCGTCAATTGCTGTCCCGGAAAAATAGTGTGACGCTCGAATAAGCAAAACAAAATTAAAACTTTGTTAAATGTCATTTTCATCTTGTTGCGACAAAATTCATAATAAAATTATCCGCTTACCGTGGCAAAGAAAGAACGATGAGATTCCCATTTCAGCGAACGTTGTTAACAACATTGTACTAGCTGTAAACAATTTTAAAGTGTCGTACAAACTAGATGTGACAGGTTTATTATGCGAGAGGAATGTACATTTCCGACCAACCCCAATCACTGCAACATTCCACGCCAAACCCTACGCAACCCTAAAATATTTAGAGATCTAACTATCCACGTCGGTAAATTGCGCGTGGACTATTAAAACGGAAGATAACTAACCCTGAAGGCAATAATGTCATTGCATCGGAAGCGAGTTTCATGTAGTTAGTTATCCTATGATTAAATGTCTTGTGTTCCCAAAAATGACTATGCAACAGTATTGTAAAAGTAGCGCTCAGGAGATTGCATAAAACCTAGAAAAAGGGTAATGTAATATGCAGTTGCGAGAATCTCGTGTTTGGTAATTTTTCTATGATAATTACATTGTTCTTGCTGGCCTTGACAGTCCC
Organism: Gnatocerus cornutus; assembly: GCA_029298725.1. Taxonomy (NCBI): domain Eukaryota; kingdom Metazoa; phylum Arthropoda; class Insecta; order Coleoptera; family Tenebrionidae; genus Gnatocerus; species Gnatocerus cornutus. The sequence continues at coordinate 7,464,954 of CM055514.1, forward strand.
ACACTGTTGTGTAAATTTGAAAGAATCGTGCCCTACTTTTTCTCTTTAATTCCTCCCAATCCGATATTTAAATTTGGGTTCACGAAGTGGTGACAGATCAATGTTTAATTTTAGGGTCGCAATGGTGTAGATTAGATACTTATCCTGGATGTCCTAACTTGAAACGGAATCCTTTGTGCTGGTAATTATCGTACTTTAATTGCTTTTAAACAAAGAATCATTGAAATTAGTCGTGCAGTGAAATTCAGCGAACAGGGACGCACCCTAAATCGACGAATTAGTTTGCCTGTTAGTTAATTTTAGTTCCGATTTTACCACTCGCAAAGCAAATCTCCTCACTTTGAACATCCTTGCTTGAGCAAACGTGACGTTTACAAATGATGAATGCTGGAAAGTTATTAATTGCGTTTCCATAATTAAGGTGTAAGTCTGGGATATAAAGCAGCAATAATTGGAAGTTCAGTATTGTCTGTCTTGTGGTTTTCAACTGTGCGTGGGAAAACATTAGTCTTTCGGGTGCCAAACTTCAGTTTTCATCAATTAATGACCGTCGTATCAAATAATCCACGTATTGTAAATAAGTCAGAAAGTTTGGAATATATTGAAAGTAGAAGAAAAAGAATCATAAAAAGCTGTTTTATATGGGCAGTCTTCCGATAAGCTTTCAGGAAATGAGCTCATCAAATCAGCTTATTTGTGCCAATTTCAACCGTTTTTGTTGTTGAATTCAGATATGAATTTTTGTTAAAATGTTTCAACTTCGTGAATTTCTTCTATTTGCATCGAATTTTAATGCCTGCTCTTTTGTTATACGAACTCTGGCAATGGAGCTTTTACGTAAAATTGTAATGAAGAGGAATTTGCCCGTTGCTGCCATGGCGTTACCAAAATTCGTAACGACTATGCATTCAGATTTGGGATTGTGACAACAGTAGAAATAATTACAATAATAATTGCAGTCAACAGGGCGTTTACCGAGCACTTCCGATGCACAAACAATGCTCGCTTGTATCATCGTAAAACAATAAAGACTCCATACACAAACGGATTTGTCGTTTCGATTCAACGAGTTAAACCCTCATTTCCGGCAATCGTCGATTATTACGCGATAGGCTAGGGCGAACGAGGCGCCAGGACAAAATCTAATTATTCAGGTGGATACTAGCCGCCCTGAAATCCCATTAGCGCGACTCTCGTCTACCTCCTGGCATGATTTTCACGTTATTATTTTATATTTCCATTCTGATCCGTTTGTTTAAAAATTTCACATCTAATTAACGTAGTCTGCGGGCTTAGCACTGCTAGGACATTTTTCAGGTGTGTGTTTCAATTGAGCTTCAAGATAAATTATTCCGGCTTCTTGCTGTTAGGACTTTGTATGAGAAGTTTGATTGGGGTGACGTTGAGGGGGCCGAACGAGAGTGTCGTATTCACGTAACTCAAGTAGCATATGCAGAAGGTTTCGTAGTTCGTCAACGATGGAATGGGAGCCACAAATTCAGGGCAAATGCTATACGAGCTGCTTTAATTAAAGGATTCCGTAATGAGTGGTGGAATGTAATGGAAACTAATGATTGTGAGATTTTATGGCACGCATGAATAAACGCGAGTTTCTGAGAAAAGTTTTACATTTTTTAAACGCGGAAATGTCAGATTTCAGGGCGCACATGGTTTTGGTTAGCTTAATTTAGATCAAATTTTTTGTTTAATATAGAATTTCTTTCTAGAATCTGGTTATACGTTTCAACGTATGAGTAAACAATAAAAAAAACTAATTATAAGTATTTTATTGTTTTTATTATGTAAACGGCTTGTTTAAATAAAACGTCGTAGAATATTTATAAACTTTTTATAATTAGTTTTATTGCTCGGACAAGTTTGCGATCTTTCAGTTCACCTTCTAGTGGATGTCATTTTTTGCATGCTATATCGATGCGGCAATTTCCGTCGATACCACAATTTAATCGAGCTCCATCAAATTTATGAGTTTAAGTCGAATCCATCAGGATGTTTATGCTGCGCGACCGGAACAGGCAAGTGAAGAAGTTAACCGGGCGTAAGCTCCACTTCCGCAGCATGTTTTTTTTTTCAGTGATAATTGTTCACTTCCTCGAGCATCAACGGTTGTAACACAAAGAAATGTCTACGTCTATGACAATTTTGAAAATAAATAGGTACGTGTTATCCGGTCCGAGGGCGACAAATGTCCACGTAGAAGAGCGTTTTCAATAGAGCACATAGGTTCAATGTTTTAAATTGCTTGGGGAAGCAAGGATGTAAGCGATACAGAGCAAAGTCACTGCGTACGAAAATGGCTTTAAAAAAATCCCCTTTTACACCAAACGCTGAATAAACATACCGACTCTATTGGGTGCTATGCTGGGAATACTGTTCCTAAAGGGGGATTTTTTTTCCGCGCACAAGAAGAGCGAGTATGAATGATTTAGCGATGCATTTTCCATGGAAATGCTTCTTTATCCCAAGACATTGTTAAACTGAAAGCAAAATTATTTATAACGTTATTATTAGCCTGAAACGTATATTTTCTTTAAATTCTGATATGACAACGTTTTATGGCTATGAAGGGACGCATGGGGAGCACCATGCATTTTGCATAAACTTTTGGTAGACATTACGGAACTTTTACTCAAAGATATCCATTCAAACCTGCAAGGCTGTTGCTATTATTATTTTTTTCTTTGTCGGTCGTGAGATTGTAAGAAAATAGACAAGTAATTAGGAACCGAAACTACCGACATCACGTTCCTTCTTAATGATTTAGAAATGTGAGAATGGGAGGATACGAAGGCAAAAGGATGATGGAAAACCATACATTAAAGAGTAGTCACATAATTGGTAAACCAATCTTCACTTTTTTCTAAAAGTAGTTTTTCTCGTATCGTCTGTTCTATAAATTTTTCTTTGAAATCTTGGATTCCGCGAGTACCTTGTTCAGAAGCAATACAAGTTTCGTCTGTCTGGTTTAATTTTGTGAAATAATTTTATGGACGTGACGCATTGCTAGGGTCTAGGGACTTGAACTGTTTGCTACTCATGCGAGATCGCGTGCTCTTGCTAAATATTTGTTCATTTTTATATTTCACCACGAAATGAAACCTATAAATATTGTCGTTTCTGTTTATCAAGCCGTTTATAATGGTTAACAGGAGACCGTGCTGGAGTAGGTACGAAATTTCCAAAAAAGAACGAAATAAACGTGACAGAAAGAATGAATTATTTTGAAAATGAAATTTTATGGCAAGATTGACGGAACCGCTTTCGTGCTGCAATTTTGATATTTTGAGATTGTATTTTAATAGTGCAACATTTTCTTTGTCTAAAGTTGTTGCTAGATCTATTACCGGGATGACCTTTACTCGCGCCGTAAAAATCAACAAGTGTTTATTAACAAATTCTACTTTATACTGTTGGCTATTTGCTTTTTAGTCGCTCGTTTGCCGATAACGTAATAAGTGGATTTAATGAAAAATTTAACGTTCTTTATAGTGGATTTTTTTAGAGAACACAAATTTAAACCAAAGTTAAAACTCGGTGTTTATTCGGTTTTTATTTTTGTTATTAAATAGATAATTAATTGACTTTGTTTTGTTTCAGGTAAGAGCGTTTCTTCTGCACAAGACTGTTCCTAATTTATTGTAAGTAAAACTACCTTCGCAAACTGAACGTGAGCATAATTTTAATTCTGTAAACTGCAATGCGATAGCTCGCAGAACGGTTGCAAAAGAAACAAGTGCTTAAAAGTTTGTTGTAATTTCTTCCTAAATAATAGACTGTTTCTTAAGGATACACGTGGCGTTGCCAAGTCATATTCTGGAGGTTCTCTCATTTTCTTTTTTGTATTTAGTTTACATCTTTCATTATCTTTCGTCCTGTTCATTCTTCTTGCTTTTTTTGGCCCGAGTTCTTTAGACTATACAGGGTCCGGCAACACTTGTGTCCATGCCTAAAATCGTCTTTAATTTTAAAGATAAAATTTTGAAAATTTGCATACGCTTATAGTTGACAAGGCTCTAGAAGCTGACACAAAAATTTATTTTGATATCACGGTTTCTTTGGCGTCGCGACGCCTAAAAAGTTTAATTTTTAGCGATTTTTGGGTTTTTGCGGTAATATTAGCGAATTCAATTTTTCTCAACATAACTGTAATATAAATATTTGAGTTTTTATTTTAAATCTACTTCAAATGGTTTTTAAAATTTGCGAAAAAAACGCTGTTTTATCAAGTTAGTTTTCAACATTTTGACGGTGCAGTGACAAACTACGTTTACACCAAAATTTCACAAGTCACTTCATTCACTCATATGAAGGTGAATTTTGATTAGCTCGGGTATGTTGCACGTTCTGGACACTAGAAATCGTTAATTAACATCGACAAAGCGACAATTTCGCCAAGTGAGACTTTTGTTACCTTCTAAAACGAATCAAAGAATAGATGTCATTTGTGACACAAGATGTTGACAGATGGGTGTAAACGTAGTTCCCAATTTTGACGTAATAAAATTGGAAACTAACTTGATAAAACAGCATTTTTTCCTCAAATTTTGAATACAATTTACATTAAATCTAAAATGTCAACTGAGATATTTTTAACACATTTATATTGAAAAAAAATTAAATTAGAGGTTCATTTCATAAAGCTTCACAATTAGCTAAAAAATACACTTTTAAGGCGTCGCGACGCCAAAACTATAAGTGATAAAAAATAATTTTTTGCGTCGGCTTCTAGAGCTTTGTCAACTATGAGTGTATGCAAATTTTCAAAATTTTATCTTTAAAATTAAAGACGATTTTGGGGGTGGACACAAGTGTTGCCGAACACTGTATAATATTGAATAAGGATCAGTGCATTTTCCATTGGAATTGCATTTCTCTTTCGTTTGTTCTTTGTTTAAGCAGCTTATTCTGCTCTTAGAGCTTTCTATAAAAATGTAACATTTCTTTTTGTCTTTTTCTAGAGATTCCAAAATTGGATGAACTTATATAATTACGTATCGGTCTTAAAAATATTCTATTTTTTTTTATATTTATTGTTTACACTTCGGAGATTATTTTGCACGTTTAAAGAACTGTAAACTTCACTTGATTCGTTGGCTTACAGCCCAACAACACATATGCTCGTATTCATTTATTCCCCGTTTTATGTGGCTTTTCCGTTGAAAATTATTAAACAAAACATTCATGTTTCCGGATACTTTCTTTGAGTTTTGGTTATGTTAATTGTTTTATTTAAGTTGATAACGGAACTGCAAAATAACCGTGAAACTGTGTTAAATTACTGTAGCTTTTTGTAACACCTTAAAAAAATCGCAGAGATAATTGCATTATAGTGTCTCAGAAATATTTATGGATGAGTGTGAAGAATGCATTTTTAATAAGGTATGCTCTATAAAACTTGAAAGAAGGGGCGAAGGGAGACTCGCCATTTATCCTTTGGTGTATTTTTCATGCGAAAGTCGAGCAAGATCCTTCTTTAGAATTTTTAAATATAACAAGAGTCGGTCGCTTTATTTGGTTTATATAGTCAGCCTCCGTCGTCTTATCGGCTTCAATTGTAAAAAATCAATTCATGTAATAAATATAATATCCTCAATTTAGAGCACGAGTCAGAATTGCATACAGAATTTTATGTGTGACTGCAAAAATAAAATCTCTCGATCAGTAGTTTTGCCACCAACCGACAGGTGGTCGTTTTAGTATGCTTTGGTCATAAAATTCCACAAAATAGATCCTAATTATTCGCATATTTGGGTATTCTCATAATTAATACATTTCTAAAGATATTCGGTTAAGTAGTTCAGTAGTACAATATTCAAATAAAAAAAAATAGTTTTTCAAACTACGGATAAGTTATTATTTAATATTCATCTGGGAAAGTTTGACATGACATTTTATTCCCCTCGACCTCAACTCGAAATTGCAAAAGGAGGAAATTTAAAACTCCCCTCTGGTGTTATCTCTCAATATAGAAGATTGAATTATTTTTCAATAATTGAGCCGTGTATTGATTTTGATTTATGATAATGTTGTGTGGGTTCAACGTTCAAAACAAACGGATATCAGAAGTTTGCACCAATTTCCCTTCTCTGCACTTTTCTCTAGTTTTGTTGATTTTACGTGTGTACCTTCAGGTGCATTTGACCATAGAAACAGCTTGTATATTAACCAAAACAGCTGGTATCGACGTTTTCATATAGAGCTTGACGTTCGCTGGGGCTGAAAGCTCTTGTAATTAACTCAAGCGGACGCGTTCGCGCGTGTAGACAAGCCCACTGTTTGTACCAACACTGACCATTGGTTGTACACCTGTTATCTAAGCCCAGGTGACCTATAACTTCCGTGCATATATTTACCCTTTCTAGTCCTCTTACATCTTTACACAACATTAAGCAAAGCTCGGACAAGATAGCTTTGTAATATTTTATGATGTATCGGACGCCGCGACAAGATTTCGACGATATAAATAAACTCGAAGGCGGCACTGTCGACTTCAATAAGAAACGATTCGAAATAGCATGAAGATGCTTCCTGTATGCGGAAAACTGACATCTTCCTACGATGTTTCCGTAGGTAAGAAATTAAATATTAAATTTTGTTTGTGGTTCTTGGGTTTTATTGTTGTGTCGGCTTTGAATATATCAATGTTTATTTCAATTTAAATTGTTGCCGCAACTTAATGTTCAATCAATATTTGTTGTTGATGTTTATTCGGAAATGTTTTCATTTGGAATGACTGCGGTTAGCTTATTTTTTTGTCACCGACCTAAATGGTAATTTTTGATTCGGAAAGGCGACGTTACATTCATAAACATGCATTTCATTGTTAAACCAATTCAAAATAGGACCAAGAAGTTTCCCGCCAAAATTCGAGTCCTGCTATTATTGGCCCTCAAGCACGTTGTGATTAATGCGTTCTCTTGACAACAAATCCCTCTGAAATCACCGTCATACCATTATCTCGATGTCAAATGTTCCTGTATCAACGAATCAGAATTGCTTTGATTTATACATGATGACATTCTAGTGATTAAATCGAGCATTTATTTATGGATGTTTAGTACTAGTCTCATTGTGGTGATGGAAACAGTTTGTCAATTGGTATTAGCAGTTCCAACGGAACAATTAACAAAATGTCTTGTTCTGTTTTAAATTCCCCAAACAATTTTGTACGTAGATGCAAACGTATCAAAGTATTTTGCTTGATTGCTTCAACTCTAACACTAATTACCAGTACTAAGCAAACAAACCACTCAGAAAGTAGTAAACAAATTGACTATAAATTAATTAAATCCTTACTTAAAGTGTAATTAATTTATTTGAGACCAGTGGCTTGCTTATTATGTGCATTAGAGGATGTTAGTGTAAATAACAGTTTCATAGTTAATTAAATACGTGGAGAGAGTCAATATTGTACTGCATGGATGCATTCCTTGGTGGAGGAAACTGTTTTTTGCATTTTATTAACAATATATTACCCTATTGTTCGTGATAGAATTGTTCACACAATTAACTTTATAATATGACACAGTTATTACGTTCGGTTTCCCCATATTGTTTGTGAAACAAACAATGGAACTCACTGGGCTGTTTGTATATGAAAGTTACTTGAAACATTCATCTGTTTGGGAAATATATTTCCAATTACAGCCCTTTCAAAGTGCTCCCAATTACCAAATTTATCGATGCTCATATGTTGGTTTTTAATTATGACTTGAGTGTCGGCTAATACGGACTACTTTGAACCATTGAAAACCGGAAAAAACTTAATTCTTTGCAAATTCATACAATTAAGACGTTCACCTAGAGGCTACTTTAGAATTTACAAAGCGTTACGATCTACGGTTGAGATCAGTGCAAATTTAGTTTTTTTTAAAAAACAGCTTTTATAATGGACATATACTTTTAAAAGTATCATCCTGCTACTAGCATTAAATTCTCGTTAAGACAGACATTTTTAATTTCCGTGTTATCTTTCGAAGTCGTAATTTTAAATTTGAGAGATTAATTTTCTACATTTCAATAACACGTCCCACAAATCTGCTGAAATTAGATCTTTATTTTCGTGCAAATGAATGTTTTCTTTTTGTGACATAGTGGAAACAGAGATCATTTCCAAATTTTATCATTTTTAATAAGACAAACTTCTCGTTAAAGAAACTTGAGACACTAATGGAGTTTCTTTCGACTATTGAATAATTTGTTTAGATGTCATTGCTCCTAGAATGGCAAGTCAGGAAACCGTATTTATCAACATTGATTTCTTGCAAAATTGTTCTGTCAGTTTTAAATCGTGTGTCGCTTTCTCCTCACTTTTTACCATGAGAATTTAACAGTTGTTGACTCAAATTTCAGTTGAGGTTAGAAAAGATCAATATGCAACGTGTAAAATATAGTTATTTAAGCGGTTACTCATATTAACAAAAAAGTAAATTAATTGCCTGAAAATACCATGAACCATGTCCATTGTAAATTATACTTGTTGCTAAAGAATATTTTATCATTTTTAAAAGTTTGAGTTCCTGTGCGAATTATTTGTCGCCGTCCCAAACATTAATTCGATAAGTAATGACTGGCGACTTGGGTATTAATTGGATCTTTAATTAATCCGAAGTAATTATGTAGGGAATAAAATTTATCGCCAGTTAATGACTTTTCTTATTTATTATCGAGTTCTCTTAATCGCGTCGACAGCCCCCACGACGCATAATATAAATCATGGCGGACTATATTTTTCCGTTTAATAGCGTCTCGGCGACCAAAGGACCAAAGAGTGCAGACTCAGGAAGGCGCCGGAACCGACGTCGATCGGATCATCAAGAAGCAATTGGTTAAATGACTTAGAATGGCCTCGCCACCTACTTTAATACATCATCATTCTTATATACCACCACACTTCAAAAACATTTCACGCCATTTTTCATCATCGTTCTCGATTTAAGTCGATATCTGATGCGGAAGAAAGGGACTCTGGAAAACCGCAAATCGAACAAACGGAACGAAAAAAGAAAAATATATTGTGAGAGAGCAACGGTTGCTCCATTGAACTCTCTCACAATTTAAATAGATACGATTAAGTAGCTGAGTTTTTTAAATCCGCTGATTTAGTGCTGCTTTGAGTGATTAGATCTTCCGATTTATATATATTTTTTGCTATAAAAAATCCCGACCGCCAATCGTTGAGAAGCATCAACCCACTTTAAAGAGGAACGATTCAGGCTCACAATTAAAATGCACAGCTTGTTCAAGTAATTTTTTGCAATTTCGTTTTCCAAAGTGGCAAGTGAACTGTACGTAATAGGAGTGAAATGGTTGCGGTTTACTGTTATTTCAAAAGAAACAGTGACGCTTGGGATTTTAGCGGAACGGTGATTATCAGATTTTATTTTTGAAATGGTAATGCAGTATTTAATGGTAGTGGAATAAACAGACCATGATGTTCATCCAAATTGAGTAATATTTACATTCGCAATGAAATCGAAATTAGTATTGTTACTATAGCAAAAAATAATTAATGGAAAGTTGCTTTTAAGTCATTTTGATTTTTGCACCGATTTATGAGATTTATGCGACTCATGAGATTCAAAAATTCTGAAAGTAGAAATTTACCTTATGGTGCTGGTAACTTTAATAAACGAATAAGAGATAAGATATAGCTTGTTGGGACACTGTAGCATGATCTAAATCAAATAATTTATCGAGTCGTGTAGTTTCCTATCTCAATCAGTAGTTTCAACGGATAAATCGTTTTTGGCACAGTATTTTCCAGCAATTTGCCTTGGTATAGTGAAGTCGTTTGTGTTAAAGCAGCATATTTCAATCATTAGATGCACATAAATTTACATCTAAATAAAAACAGGATGCATGTTTTTATGATTAATAAATTTATTTTTAGGATACGCTGCGTTCTAAACTGTTTCAAGCTGCATATAAATATAATATTTGCTCTAGCCAAAATTCACTACCTATTAAAATTGAAAGACGACGTACCTTTTGCTTCTAGAAACTTGAAATTGCTAAATTGGGAATTCTAAGTCTAGATTTTTAGATTTCTCGTAAATTTGGTGCAACTGTTTCAAACCTTCCCCAGATTTTCGAAAGATTTAACTATTATAGCTATATTTCATGTCTAGTTGTTCTGTTTATTTATTACCAATCACTAATGGTGCAACAATGCGATGCAGTTTCGCAATAAATCAGTATTACTCTATTATTATTGTGCAATTTTAGGATATAAATGTTAGCTATAGAGTAGTCGCTTATTATCATAATGATTGATTATATTCTTTTTCTTCGTTTAGTTATGTATGTAAATGACACATTAGTCACTGATAACGCTGTTCATTGTGTTTGTGTTGGCTGTTTGTGCACTTTGACGATTTTAAAAAACATTACTACCGTCCCTAAAGAATGATTTATTTGACTGCGGTGTAATTACTAAATTAAACAAAGATTTATTCAAGCTGAGTCACTGATTGAATTGTTAAAACTGTCTTTTCATGAAATTTTTTTGATTGGCAGGAATGTTTCTGAATCAGAAACACTTTTTAACCAACTTCTTGATGATAATATTTTCTATCCAAGTACCGCATGTGCAGTGGTCATTAGAGCGACCGCATCAGAGGAAAGATCTTTAGAATGCAGTTCACATAAGAATGGGGATAAAAGTACGAAATATCATTTTTCATAGCACATCTAAGTTGACGTATATGACTGCAAGATACTTAGCATAAGCGAATTTAAATTCAGCTATATGTAAGTAATCGCGCTAATAAAATTCAAAACATAATTTTTGCAACAAGACTAGAAATGAGTTGTTTGTGGTTTTGTCAAGTACGTGAAGTTTGATAAAACATGTTAGCCGACCCGCTTAGTAACTGACTATTTATGGAGAATATAATATTTTATGTAAAGTAACCTTTTATTGCAAAGTTTGTTATCGTTCATAACGCCTTGGGTGATAAAAGGAGTCTATCGTGCTAGTTTGACTTTGGACTTTGAAATGTTTTGATAAAAATGAAAGAAAAATGCGTGGTAAGGTTGAGACTAGACATCAATCACATGATAAAGGTAGAATAATGTGCATTTTATGACTAAAATGGAATGCGTTTGCGTGCCTAGACGGCATCTTTTTCAAAGTAACAAAAATCGTGTGCTATGTTGGTGCAATTGCGCTCTACCGGAAGCAATCCATTTTTGAAGCCGATGAAAATTCAAAGCGCGTTGGCAAATACGCATTCTGCCTGATTACTATGCACAGCGTAATCAGCATTCGGTTCATGAGGGCATATATTAAGTCTTGAAGTTGCTGGAAGCACACTTACTACGTTCCTTATTAGGCGGCGGATCTGCGCAATATTTATGTACTTTTTTCCTACGGACAGAAACGACCTACTTCTAATAAGCGGTTTAGTTCGCAAAGGTAAACTGTCTTAAGTCGGCCAGGAGAAACTAATAATGCATTTAATATGTGTTCAACAATAAACCTCTAATTAGCCATGAAAAACACATTTTCCGAGCTCGGGAGTGTAAAACGCCATTAACAGATTAGGTAGGGTTGGAAAGTTCTCTAATTGAGGAAAAACATCTACGTATAAAAGACCAACATGATATGCGTGTTTTATTTCACACAAAATTTTCGCGAGTCACATGTTCTTTAAATAACTAGGCGGTATGCTAGTGGTGAAATGAAACGAAATATCCGCATCGTTTCGCTCAGACGCAATATTCTATTTTTTCAGGTTCAAAGGAAGGCGATGTAATCAATCAATATCAGAAGTTATAAAGAAACTTTCGAGTGAATTAAAATATTCAATAGAAGGAAAACGTCACATATTTCTGAAACGAGGGAACCAGGAAAAATTTAAATAACATTGAAAACATTAAGTGAGGGAGAATGTTTTTCGGAGAAGTTTGCGATATTGGAGTTGAATTATAAATACGAACAATAAGGAACTGAATTATATACGAACAACATGGTGTATTGTTTTGACTTCGATAAATAGGAAAATTCGGAAGTGTGCGGCACGAAAGTTCGAAATAATATCTCAAAGCATTAATCTTTAATTCAGTTTGAGCCAAAAAACTTTTGCTAAAAGTCTATACGAAGATGGAAGAAGAATTTGATTTTCTTTCAGGCAGTTTGTTTTAGTGTTGTCATCAATCTTGTAAATAAGAAATGTAGGTGTAACTATGTATTCGGATTATTTAATCGTAACTGAATAAAACCGTATTTTTCTGATAAATGAATTTTATCTATGCTGCAAGTTACAATATTTTTGTTCAACTATTGTAGGTACATTAATTTTTGCAACGTCGCAAATTTATAATATTTGCAACAAGAGTCTAATCTGCAATGCAAGGAATACAAGAATTTAATCTTTAAAACTCTTCTTGCTTTGAACGTGATGACAAATCAACATCTTAATCTGAGTGGAAATTGTCAGCATTTCAAGCCGCTTATTAGCCAAGTGATCGATACTTTTACAGACTTATAGAGTTTTCGCGATATAGTAATTAAAAATTCGGGTTTTGCAGTCTGTGCACGAATCCACTTGGAATTTTCCGTTTTCTTGTAAAATTTGAAATAACCGCATTACTGGAGAAAGTCAAGGATTTATTCAGAATTAAAAGTGTTTTTCTGTCAAACTAATTACAATTACCACCATTTTAGCGATCGCCGATTGTGTAACACCGACATAAACGCTTCCTACTGAGATTTCGAAATCTGAACTTCTATAAAAAGGGTTAGTTTCTATCGTGTTACTTTTAAGTATACCACTTTCCCTTTAATTACCTTTATAACTTAGATAACGCGTGTCCTTACCGATCGATTTGAAAAAGGTCGACGTCCTTTTATTTAGATTTCGGTGCAAAAATTTTCACGAACGTCCTTGAACCTGTGAAGGATTCTATTTTGCTTAATACGCTTTGCCCATATGTTTCAATAAGATCCTCCGTTATATTTTCCATTCATACATAAGAAATATGTGAGTGATATTTATGGTGCAGGTTTTCTGAACAATTTCCTGAATAACTACCCCGAATCCAGGTCGAAATGCATTAAAGCTAACGTGCAACGGTTGTTATTGGCCTCGCATTACGGGCTATGCGTGTTAATTCTCTATGAAAAGCAACCCTTAGGCGAGGGAGCGTCGAGACGTCAGGGTGCGCCTTCAGGGTGCGGTGGTGTTGACGTCACCACTAATGGAGAGGTGTTCGCAACTGCACCGACCTCGTCGACCCATTTTAACCACGTAAACAAGAATTGGAGTTTTTGCAGCTTCTCTCGGTTCATTGTAAAAACCAAATATGTTGCACGTTTGCAAATTACCCGGCCCCCATCTGAGCTTTTACGCAAAATCGGCAACGAGTTTAATAAAATGATAAGCCCACAGTTTTTAATTAAGTTAGATGCAACGTTGTGTTTTCATCAAGTATTTTTCTCGTTCGTTGCACAGTGAGGATTTAATATTATTAATTAAATTAAGTAGATTTCAGACTGAAGTTGGTTTCATTAATTTCGCTAGCCCACACTGTAATAAAATAACACTGTTAAATGACCGCACGTTTTACTGCTCTTCTACTGCTTAAACTTGCTTTTCATTAATTATATGGCGTGTTCACTAGTTCTGCTAACTGTATTAGACGTTGTTTTAAATAGTGTTCGGGAGACTTTATTAAGGATAAAGAATTTAAGTTTGCTTGTTGGATTATGCGCATGGCTAATAAGGATTACACAGGTGTCTATCCATATTTAAATTCACTTAGAGGAGATTTTGCTGTTTAATCATATTTAGATTGAACACACCATTAGAAGACTTGCTCGCCTTCATCACTTTTATTGACCACTTCCACCGACCGGAAATACGTTTTAATTGAGTGGTAATGAAGACATACATCACCTTGACATTGAGAAATAAATAAATTACAACGACGTTAAAAGTGGCGCACTTTTAAAGGTCTGTGCCGTTACCCAATTGTAGGTCTTCCGCAACAATAATCCATTTCGTTCTTCTCACGCTTTCGGTTTTTGGTAATGCTCGTACGAAGAATAGAAATTGTACGTACAATAAAGCAATACGAATTCCACGTAAAAAGATTTTCTGGTCTTTAGTTCTTGATATGCTTTAACAATGTAATAGTAACAGGTACAGATTGTCACTCGCTTTGATCTCAGGAATGCGATAACATGGAAAATCCAAGCCAATCAGTAAACAAGTTAACTTGTAGTGAAAAACAATTTTGCAATCAATCTGTCAACATTTTAATTTGAGACTTTGGATTGCAAGCCTAACGATAAGTTCCAGGCCTGAAAGTGACTAATGCCTGCAGCAACAGAATAAATTTCGCTCGTTTTGATTCTCGAAACTACGAAAATGTGAGCTTTCGCTTATACTGTAATGCGTTCTTTTGATCTTTCATTGCGTTGTGAGGTTTACAAAACAAGTTGTGGAAACTACTGCGTTTCAAGCTCATTTAAACAAACTTTGAGTGAAGTAAAATGATTAAAAATTTAATGAACAATTTGCAAGAGAAAGTCACGGTTTATTTCGACTCGCTGACTCCCCGAAAAGTCCCTTTAATGTCCGAAAAGCTCGTGGTAGTAAAACCTTTTTTACTAGTGGTGCTTTGTCAGTTTTTACGTGTTGCATTGAGGAACGGAACATCGGTCCATGTTTTATTGTTTACAAGACCGTGTCCGGAGATACCTTAATAAAGATGGTGTAATACCCCGAAGAGCCGTTCATGGCGGCCTCACCAGCAAATCTAATATTTATTACACCGTAAAATATGTACCCAAACATCGTGATTGAAATACGAGTTTGATTAGCTTAAATCTAGCGACATCATAAAGGGGTGCAAATTAAATGGGATTCTCGGCTTTCCGTCCGTTGAAGTCAAGAGGAAAACTGAAAATTTGTGTCCTGGAGCGGTGTAAAATCTCTACATTGATCATTATTGACACATAAAGTCAGGCTGGAAGAAACTATAAATTTTTAACATTCAATAAAACTGAAATAAGGTTTTAAAAACACCTAAAATATGTTATGATAAGTCTGGCAACGTTTCGATAACATAAGCCGTTCGTGTCGGAGGCTAGATCCCGGTATAAAACTAGTCTCTCCAATCAAAAGTTTTATTGGTTTTACAGAAAGTTTGTTATTGGAAGGAACTTTATGATTCCCTCATAATGATTACACGGAAGCGCCACTAGTAAATAATAAATTCCGTCTAACAGAAAAGTTGCACCAACGTTAATTAGAAGTTACTCTGATTTTTACACAGAATATTTGCACACCAGACGTGCTTACTCATTTCACGAGGGTGAAATGAGTAACACCGATTAAAGGCTGGTTTGATGATAAAACATCCATTTACATAGTGTAAACATCACAATAGCAAACACAATAGGCCATTCTCGATAATGATTTCGCCAGTATTGCCAAAATAAAACGCTGTGAGTTAGCTGGGGGAATGCTAAATGTGCTATATAATTCGAACCAACGCTTTCACAAAGTGCTCACATTATGACAGTTGGATGATGTTTTAATAGTTTCTTATTTCATTTGGAACGTGTTGCATTCACAGTGTCGATTTTAATATAAGAAATTTCTCCGCTTTGCTGTCCTTGTGCTGCTCACAGCGAAAATTTCTAGTTACGACTTGAGCGGAAAATGTTCAACTAATGAGCAGCTCTATAGGTGAATAATGAAAATGTCTAAAACCTTCTTTTTCTCTATATTGTTATTTTCGGATTTTTGATTTTTCGAGCTCCAATTATTACTTTATAAGAACGATAATTTAATCCTTCTCTACTAGCCTCAATCATTGAAGTACTTCAACAATATAAATTTAACAAATGTTTACGATCTTCGTTCTAATAAGCCTCTTTAACTTTGTAACTAAATAAAAGCTCAACCACCAATTGCGGTTTTCTTTAGTTCGTTCCGCACAACTTTGTTAATAATAGTTAACTCGTGCGATATCATTCATTCACCTCCAGTACAATTTCCATGATCAAAGCAAAATCCTGCGTTATATACAAATGGGTAAAACAACCGTCGTTCCGGTCTTTCTCATTAAAACTAATTAATTTCTCCGCGTCATCCTAAAACCTGTGGAATTTAAAAGTTTATCCTCGTTCAGGAATGAAATATATTCGTAAATGTCAGAAGGATGGGAGCTTGTAACTAGGAGATGAGTCTAATTCTCCGGCCAATAAAGCTAAGTCGGTCTTGTTTTAGTCGTGCTAATTGCACCAAGTCCGCTCTTTTACTACTGTGGAATGCGTTCCCTCGCGAGTTTTAATTTAGCTACTTAGAAGTTCGCAGGTCAAAACCTAAGCCAGTAGCAGAGGTGAAAGATTCGTTTACCGCAACCCCAAAAAACTGTTCTTTTAAAAGTGTGGGTTTATTAATTTTTGTGGTGGAAATGGTAGCGAGTTCAAATTATTTGAATTTTAAATGTAGTTTAATAAATTGCACGTTGAGAGGGTGACCGCTGGAATTTGTCGCCGATAAAATATTCTCAGATGCAAAAATTATTCCATAGCATGCATTTTATGTTTCGTTGAGGTATGTGTGAGGCTTTTTCGCCTAAATTAAAAAATGGGTAGAGCACGATTTATCATCGTTTACATCTCTTTTATTACCACGTTCTATACAGTCACGCAAAATGTATAATATCACCAACGCCTCTCATATAATGAGTGTAAGTTACTGCGGCGTGTACTAATTAAATTTAATTCCAGAAATTCTAAAACCTACCTTCGATTAAAAATTAACTCCCTCACCTGAACGAGCACAGAAAGCGTCCCGGCATTTATCAACAGGATTAGTCTTAAACTCGTTCATGTAAGAATCTTTTTAAAAGGCCATCATCCTTCCACGATCTTAAGCTCGATGTAAGACGCTTTTACAGCGACATCTCGGCATAAGCCGGCTCTGGCGCGAGTTGATCGTTGCGATTAAAGCTCCGGAGCAATTCAACACCCCTATACAACCGGATGAAACTTTTTCCAGATAGCAATTTATCGGTCACAAGATGCCCCCAAATTGCAACGGAGGTCGTCATTTCTTTGCGAGTCTTAAAGTGATAATTACGTGACTGGTTTCCTCTTCTGTCGACGCTTCGTAATGACAAAGCGGCGCTCTTTATTGATAATGTTTAAAGAGCTTTGATGTGTAATGAGTTCTGTCACGAGATTGGGACTCGTGTTCACATCTAACTTTCATGAGTAAGTAATTATTGACTTGTATTTTTTTAATAATGAAGCTACACGCATAGCTTGTGTGGTTAATTGGAAAACGTACAGGACGTTTCGGAGTCACGGTCAGGAAGTGTGGGCGCAAATGCAGTAGAGCTCCTGCTACAACTAGTTTCTAACAGGATTTATACTTTCGTCAGTAGTTCAAACTAGCTGAAATTTTGTGCTCCCTTAATTTAACTCGTAAACTTTAAAATTGAAGGATAAATACCACGTTATATCAGAATCCACTTATCCGTCGTTAAAATTAATGTGCTGATTCAGCTTCCCACATTAACGCTCATAATGGTCCAGTTTTTGTTCAGGGGCTCATATTGATGATTTTACGAACAATAAATTAATTGCCCAGACTAGAATAATTAGTGACCTAAATCGTCCGTTATTAGCCCACCTGCAACCCGTAATCCACCCTTAAACTTTGCACCATTAAAATACTTGATTTAAGTAGGTAATTACGGATCTCATAAAATTTAATGATTTGTGTGGTATCCAGAATTTTTGATAAGGTCATAACACGGATCGATTTTATAAACGAAAGTTGTTGCGTCGATTTTTTTTACATGAGCCATTGTTGGAAATTGGCATGCAAACCCAATTTTGTCTTATTACCTTTTTTTCAATTGGCAAGGTCGTTTCTCGTGGGCTCAAGGTTGCGTCTGTGTAAATAAAACCGACAACAATCACAATTGTGTCGGTTCAACTTTTCTAGCAACAATTGCGATTATTTATGCGAAAGCAATGTTTTATGATAATCGTGTTCGCGCGATTTATCACAGAGAAACGGTGTAGCTTTTTTTAATTAATCACGTACTTTGCTCATTTGCAACAGTAAAATTTTTATAGTTTTTTTTATCGTTGTCGAAATTAATTTTGGTCTCGGTGGCGCAAGTGGAATAAATCCCCGGATCTGGGATTCGAGTCCGTGATTGACTTCGAACCGTCAGAAAGAAATGTCTTGCAATTGGTATTTCGGGAATCTCGTGAGGCGCTCACACTTGAGGTATACTGGGACTCTGCAACGTCTAGTTCCCGAAGGATTTGATGTTTACACTAAAGCTTCCATATATTCAGACACTTTGCCTACTTTTGCCGTCTGAATCTAAGGATTCGATTTTCCAGACGTTCCTTCAAATCTGAATGTATTATCAGATGGCTGTGTGTTTGCTGGTTTAACTAGTTTACGGAAAAATAACGAAACGTAATACAATAACAAATAAATCAAATGCTAAAGTTTATATTTGTGAAGGTTTCTGGTTACCACCGACTTTGTTATCTCCACGTGAACGTGCTCCCCAATTTTGAGGTTTCAGTCGGTGGAAACTCTTGAATTCCGGATATAACAAGGATCCTCGTACTTCCGGACCTTCTGTCGAGTATCTTGTGTCGCAATTTACATATTTTATCGATTGGATTTCAATGGAACCGTTCGTTTTTAGACTAATCCCTTCACCTTGTTGTTCGGTGTTCGACCGAACACGAACTTTAATCATCTCCATTGTTTGTCTCAGCGCTGAAAGCGGGAATATCCGTTTAATTATTGAAACATTTTTCTCAACTGAAGGTACGATAATAAATACCTCCAACTTTGAACTAAATATGAAATAGATTTACACTGGAGCGATTTTGGGTTTGCCAAACAGTCTGTCACAATAGAGAACGTATATTACGGAGACATCACCGTAAATTCGCTCACCGAGAAAATTGGCACTGTATGAATGAATTCTCCAGGGTGCAGGCTTCCAACGCCGCGATCTGAACAATCATATTCAAGTTTTTTGTGTAAACCGGAAGCGGGAGCAACGGAAATAAAAGTCCTAAACAAATTGAGGTGTTTCAACTTTTGTTATATTCGTTTGATTTCAGTTTCTTATAGCTTTTATTGTATGTTCATTATGGATCTGGAACAAATTAGTTAACAAATCAACTTTATTCGACAGTTTCTTTTAAAATTAGACGAATTTTAAGGTGAATTTTTATCTGCTATGACCAGAATCGACGATTGTCCTAGAAACATTTTTTAGATGTTTTGTGACTTGGGTTTGTCTGCTTCAGTCGTATTGAAGTCTCTGTCTTCGAATTTTTTACACAGCTTCAAGGAAGGTTTTTCTCAAGTTTTTCGCAAGGTTTTCTTTGATTTATTTTTTTGAATAAAAAACTTGACGTGTCAAGGATAGGGTGCGATTTCGCCATGGTTTTTTACATATTCCGAATTCAATTTTTTTTTTAATTTACATCTTGGTGGATATTTTACAATGTAAATACTTGTTGCTGAATATTTTTTTAAGAATTAAAAACTAATATGAGTTGACTAATTTTTTTTTTGTATCAGTATCAGTATCAGATTAGTTCCCAGGTTATCTGTAAGTAGCAGTTTTATGAAAACTAGTCTAAAAATCAACCTTGCTAATTTAAATCACTTATTAAAATGTAACAAACTTTAAATTAATTAGAAACTTTAAAGTGTTTCATGAAAAAATTATTATTTATTTTGTTTAAAAGCTTTTTACATGATTGAGAAATTTACCTGAAATATTCTAATGGTGTTGGTAGTTCTACTCATTGTTGACACTTTGAGGTTAAACATTAATAACATGATCTTCTTGACAGCGATTTGTCAAACAGTATAGACAACAGGGCTGCCAACCCGCTTCAAATTCTCCTGTTTCCGTTTTTATTCGGTCCAATCTTTAATTCATAAAGTTGTCCTGCTGGCGAAGCAAAATGTTTGTGCTTTTCTCAACTATAACATTTTGTTGTGAGAATTATTCCTGTACTAATGTAAAATTTGCATGCACAATTAAAATGTAAATGAATGTTTATATTAAGCGAAAGAACTTTGAATGCGACAAAGATTTCCTAGTTTAATGATCCCATTCGTGTACATCTACACTTTTTATACAAGTCATTAGATGTGTATAAAGAAATGTACGGGTACAAGTCAATTCTTTGTTCCTTTAAAGTGAAATAATTGCAGGTAGATCGTTAAAACAGGTGGTGCATATTAAAAACCGTCTAGATTTAGTGGAATTGTGCCATTGAATTTTCCATCATGACAATAATAAACAATGGACAAGCCTTGAGCTACCAGGCACGATAGCCATTTATGCAAGGTAGTAAATTAATCAAAATGATGAATCACGCAGTAATACCGTAACGCATTAATTTTTTATCATAGTTGACATTACCATTACCTTCCCGAAAAACCAATTTCAATTTGAAACATTTTGTTCGTCACAGCAAGTAATGCATTCTGTTGTGTAAATTGCTCAGTTTGTAAAGTGTGTCATGCGGTTCTAAACACCTGTAGAGTAATTTACACCATTTGCGTTGCTTCGAAAAGCACTTCCAAGCTTTCAATAAGTGACGCCGATAACGAATGGTCCGCGTAATAATAGTCGTGCGACAAAAAAAAAGCTAAGAGGACTCATAAAAACACATTTCGAGGGAGTCGCGTTCGCGTTTCTTTTCATGTTATTGCGTGCACGAATACACGAGAGGGAGCTTAAATTTGATAAAGCAGGTTACAGCGCACGTATGTGTATATGAGCGGGTGTTAAAAAACAAAGTTCTTCTAAATTATTTCGATGGACAAAAAACGTTATTTGTCGAAGCGCTTAAATAACCTCGCGTGATAAAACTAGGCTCGTTTATCTTTTTCGAGCTAATGATGGGGAAGTTGGAAATGGCTTGTCAATAGTTAACTTATTAATGAGAATCTGTAAACAAATAATGGAGGAGTAAAGATATATAAATTATTTGAAAACGTTTTGGCTTAGTAGGTTATCGATCCTTATAGCTTTATAAAATATTACTGATTGAACTATGAAAAGCTTTCCTGTTTGTTTGCATGGTACGTCGTTTCCATGCGAACGATCGGTTTTGACTGTGTCTTTTTCTAAACAATTAATTCGATTAGGCGCAGGGCTGCCACCCTTAAACACCGATCAAGGCAATAACTGGACAGAAAACATATGAATTTTTCATGGTCTGTTGCTGACCGCTTTGATGTTGACTTACAGTTTTACCTCAAGTTTCAAACCCATTCGATATTTATGTTCTGGTTGCTAAGAGAATTGGTCGGCAGCAACGTGGGTATTTGGATAATTTTAATTTTTAAACGACTTCGGTTTGCCTTCGCCAGGGAAAACTCGGAAATTATTCGACTCCAAGTTGGGAACTTAATCGTTTTTGTCCATTTAACCAACAGAAACTTTTATTCACTTTACTTTATTCGAACGAATGGGAACTTTATAAAGTAGCCCAAGACTGATTTCTGACATTACAACGGCTTACAAATTGTTGGAAGTTTTACAAGAAATTACAACGGATAATTTGTGAGGTGCTGTTTACTGTAATTTTATAATTCACTTATTTGTTGGCTAATTTCACGTATGATTGGTAATAACTGCGACAAATATAGCGGCGCAAATCAATATTGTGTGGGACATACCATTCGGTGATGTGATAAAATATTTAGATTGTGACATTTGGTCGGTATTTAATAAACGGTTACGTTTTCAATTCGACATAAAAATAGGCATTATTGCCACCATAGAATGTCAGCTTCAGGAAATTTAATAACATATTTGAATTTACCTAAAAATAATGCATTGTTAGTTACATTTTTAAATCGTGTCCTTCCACTAAAGATATAAAAATATCACATTAATATCCGTCATTAAAAATCAACAGACATAATAAAATTTTATAGTGCGCTCCATCTTTGTTCTGGCACGATCCAAACGTGCTTTCTAATATTCACTTGCCATTCATGTAACGCGTGTAATAACTGTCAGGGTTATGGAGTCAAAGTATGTAGCACATGTACAATTCTGCTTTGATTATTGTGAGATATGAGTGAAGTAATGAAGACTTAACTATTACAACTCAGAGTGCATTTCTTTGAATCTAATGTAGAGCTGCGGCGCAACGTGAATGCACTTTGGGACAAAAAAGTGGCACTACTCCAAATACCATTAGCGAAAGTTCAGCTTTTTCTTTCAATTCTAAAAGTCAGATGATGAATGTGTTCCTGGCAATGTGGTTAAAAGACCTCGAAATTTTTCCGAAAGTTGGAGATGTATACTTTATCTTTTCCAGAGACAATATTAATACATTTTAGTTTTATGACACATTAAAGCAGGTAGTTTATGAGGTGCATTAACCAACCGTGATCCCACCGAAAAAGTAAACAATCTTGTTAACTTGAATCTATTTTTTTCCTAAAATAAAACTTCACACGATCGTCAATGTGGCAGTTACGTGAGAATATATATGGTGTCATTAAAATAATAGTAATTAAGTTGATGATGTCCCGGTCAGCACATGTGGTCTCGGGTTACCGATCCAATTAACCGCGGCCGCTTCGTCAAAATGTGTACGTATAATATTCCGTAACTAGGTTACAACTACGTGAATCGTTATAAGACCATAAATTCCAATTAAGAAGTTCGCTGTTGGGAAAACTGCCTAAAACATGTCTTAAAGAAGATGGCGAAGTTATTGTATATAACCTCTTTCATACCAGTTTTGTGTTGCTAATGGCTTCCGTTACACAACATAGCGACTTGTTCATTAAAATGGGCACATGAATGCAACACCGGATTATACTCGCACGTGTGAGAAATTTTCTAAATTAAATCCAACGTGAAATGGCGCGAGACGACGCTAATTTTATCATAGCACGAGTGAAATTCTTAAAAGCTCGACTATGGAAAGCAAGAAAGTTTCTAAATAGAAGTATCGGAGAATAAATAGGAGCAATTCCCGTTTAAAAGCTTTGCGCTATGAACAGCTGAGATGCCGACTTTCAGAGCGAAAAACGAAGCTGGAGAATGGAAAGTTAAGTGTGAATAATTTCACGGTACAAAGTGGTTTTATTGGCGCAGCGTGCTCTGATCTTATTGCGGTAATTAATCGACTTAGCCAATGAGAAAAAGACTAATTAGAAAAATGGACATTCTTAAGCGCATAACAAACAAACGTGTTTCATTCTGACGCAATGATTAATGTTATGTTTACACCTGTATCTTTCAATTAGACAATCATTGGCATTTAAATAATATTGTTAAAATTATTACAAATGCTTTATTTCTGTATCCATTATTTGCAACTATTTTCATTTATGTTGTGAACAATTTAATATAGGTACCTACTTCTAAATTGAAACGGGGTTTGTGTCTCTTCGTCATAATAAATAAACAAATAAAATATCCATATTTTGTTCATTTTAATTTTGCTTTCAAGAAACAATAAGACTTTGTATTACTTCAGCATGACTCACATTTATTTCTTTTGTAAATAATTCAGATTTGTTTTATACAAAAACAATACCTGAAAGGAATAAAAAACATAGTGTTTTTCCATCCCACGAACAATACGATCAGTTCGAAAACTAAGAATATTCAATTTTCATAACATGGTATCAAACAACAGATCAGAAATTCCAACATAATACAATACAACGCCCTTGTATAGATCTAATTTCCACTTAAATTTTGCTTATTACTTCCATTGTCTTATCTTTGACCTGACACCAGTGTCATGCTTAACAAAGCCCGCTCCTTTTTGCTGTCTCCAGATTAATATATTTTGTAAGTTTGGCGTATGGTATTTTAATTAATTTTCCTCATTCCAACAAATTGTTTCTTGATTCAGATGTAAACGTCGAGTGGTCAGCATGCAGTAAAGTGTCACAAAACGGCCTTTAATGATGTGTCAGAAACAGCAGGCGCCACCCTTCATCCTACACGCCTCTATTCGGCATCGTGCCGCTCCTATCATGTACACGCCGTCTGCTCTATCCATTGTCCTGTAGGACCTCATTAATTTTATTTCAGTGGACAAACATCATTGCATTTGGGAAACAATAGCGACACCGTAAAAAAATGTTGGTTTATCTGTTGCGTTTTTTTGCAGTCCGGCTGTGACATGTGTACAGATAAAAACGTCATTGCAGAAGGATTTAATAGGTAGAAGATAATTCCGAAGAAGTGACGCGTATAATCGCCGAACACTAAAAATTTATATTTATTTTGAACCGGAATCTAAATTCTTATTTTATACTGAAATGGACCCGGCGCCTCCACCATAATTCACCGGGCTTGAAGAAGTGCACATAGTTTAAAGTTTAAACTAATTTGTACAAACAGAAAAGTTTATTTAGTGTTTTTTTTTAGCTTTTCACTAACTAGATGGTTAAGGACCAACGGTTTAACAACAGGTGTTTTGTTTTCTCCGCAATTTCAGTTATGAAGATGTTAACCAAATTGCGGTTGTACACGTTGTGGGGCAATTGATTTTAAGAGCCGTGTAGTAACAATGAAAATACTAATGTAACATGGTAATGTAAAAACTACGTCGTTAAAATCAACGGCGTGTTAGATATTTCAATGCAGTTTATGTTTTTGGCTGTAGCGAGTTTATTTAGCATTGTAAATTTATCGAGGTTTGTTTTACTTGGCTGTATTTTCATAATTTTTTGTTATTTAAAGTTGAAATAGTGGTGTTATCAGTTGTCGTTTGCTAAAGCGGAAGTGCGTGCTCTCGTTTTATTTTCATGCAAATAAATGTATTTCTGGATAAAACAATAACAGTAATTGTGTCATATTCATATTAAATGACTACGTCAAGCACATTAGAAATAAATGGAATTAAAATATCAACACAATTCTTTAATGTGAATAATTAATAAATACTTATTTTTATTTTAAGACAGCTATTAATTACCATAAGTACGCGATACAGACATTGGGGGCTAGTATAATTAATTTATCATCATTTATATTTCAATATCATACATATTATATTAAAACTGCTTATTTAATATGTATATTTGCCCTATTTACATTTAATTTATAGTTTTTACGAATATTAAATATCTATAGCTGCCAGCACCAAAATGTCAACAAATAATCGAATAAATATTATAGTTATTTAGTTAAAATTGAAATAGTTTGTTCGTTAAAGATTCAGCAGTTAAAATTGAATTTGTTTTGAATTTGAATCTTGAACTGAGCACTTTCAATTTTAGGGACGTCTGGTTTGTTTGAAAATATTAATCATTCATAAATTGGTAGTGATAAGAAAAACAGCAATCGATTAGATATCCAAAAACGTTGTATAAACGTGATTTCAATCAACCATAATTTAGATGCAATTTCAGAAACTATCAACATGAACACTATTGTTGTTATTGTCCTGTTTTTAAATTTGTTTTCCTGCAGGCTCACCGAACGATAATTCAGTTATTTGCACATAAATCGTATCGAAATCACGGAAATAAATCTCTCGAAACCCCATGAGGCGCTTTGGTAAAATACGTGGGAAATTAGATACAAAATGCAAATGTTTCCTTGAGTTAATAACAATGAGGGCGATGATGTACAACATAACTTGACTGAATAATATGCCACGTAACTAGGAGAAATATTCACTAAATTTCCTATTAAGTGTATGAATACTTTGTTGGCGGAGAAACTTGTCTAATTCCACGGAAACTGTGTTTTCGACGGGAATAATCAACCCAAAGGGAGTACATTGAGACTTAAGACTGACGTCTCAATTTCGTCTTATCTCCGCATTGTTTTTCGACATTTCCCACTCACCTTGCTTCTGCCCGCAAGCCACCTTAAAAGAAGCAGCGGTTCCATATGCGGCTACGTATATTTTAAAAAAACAACTTGATAAAAGCCACTTCATCTCTTTTGCATGGCTGCCGCTCCGTTGATCTCGCACAGAAAATCGACTGAAAATGTTGACTTCAAAGCGCCTAACGTTTTCTCGTACTTAATTAATCTGGGAAGACATTGCTGTCCATGCGAACAGGAAAAATTGGGGGGAAGTTTGTGGAGCTTAAAAGGTTCTATGTATTATTAAGAGACGGGGGTGAGACAAATTTAGATACTAGATAAGGATTAGGGATGTTCGAAAACAATGTTACCTTGCTTAAGCGCTAGGGGTAAGATTCGGGGAAGTTGTGGAATGCCGGAATTAATTTTACGTTTCATGATATTTTGACAAATTGTTTATTGGGGTCTATTCTATTTTTACTTCGCGCGAGATTTTTCTACATTGCATTTTAAATGTGCAAATCAATTAGATGCACTTTGGCTTTATTAGTCCACTTAGTTTTAAATCCAGACTTTATCGATTGCATGGATTTTTAATTTTTGTGTGGTTTCCATGGAAACCCTGACGTATCACGAATTTTTGAGACCGTCTATTTAGAGAGAATGTTTTGTTTTTTTCCTGTTTTATTAATTTGAGCCAATATTGAAAATGTTCTTAATAAACCAAAATTTGGAGCAATGAAAACGAATGACAAATCTGGTGTAAAACAATAGAATTATCTGCATTAAGCGCGGAAATTCTAACTGAAAAATGTAATTAATGATTATCACAGATTCATACATAACGTATTGAAAATTGGATTCCCTCCGAACGACGAGCTTTTGAATAAACGATAGGTTTATATTGGCTATCATATTTAGTATAAATTTAATTAAAAAGGCCTAATTGGTTAAACTAGCGATTGAAATTAAGTGAAGCTTCAAATTGGATGGGAAATTTAATTAATTACTGCCTGCATTTTCACAGGGTTGCATAAATAGATTTGTAATCGGTTCGCCCGTTTCTGGAAAATAAAAATGTCAAAAGTTGTAATATGGCTGTCAAGTATTTTCCACTCACCTGTGATTATTAATATGAAAAGTTGATGCACTCACTAAATAATTTAAACCAATTTTCGTATGCGCAAACGGATATGGAACGGTGACATTTACATCTAGCCAGTTTCCGGACATGTATTATATAATAGAAGTTAATGGTAGTTTCGGGTATGTGTCAATCAAACGTCGCCACTATCGGGGTTAGGACACCTTTCAGTTGGCTTGAACGGGCAGAAGCGTCGCTCGTCCCGACGCCAACGTTTAAATAATTAAAATAACACAACTCGCCACTTTATGTCCGAAATATATTCCATTTCGAGAGTTCAGCGCATTATGGCGAGCTGTACATTTTTCATTAGTGTGCACAGAATATGCATCGCTGACGTCATCCTATTTTCATTCTAGAATATTAAAATGTATACGCCCCAAGTCGATCGCGAAATTTAATCAAAAAGGTGTAGGTGCCGGTTTATTGAAACTTGGCAAACAAATCTCGGCTTTATTTCAAAGAGGTTACGCAGCCACAAGGTACTCCTGCTGTTTGAACATCTTATGAATTTTTAACATTTTACATTGTCAGCAAAAATGAAAAAAAGGGAGACGGAGTTTGTACAACTGGATTCATGAAAGGTAATTTCATTTCAAACTAGTGCCCTCGGTCTATTTAGGTTTAATACGATCTTTGTATATGTCTTTTCTATTTAAAGTTTACATGAATTTCTTCAGATGGTAATGTTAATTATGAATTTTAAAAGCTCGTTTACGTCGCCTTTTCTATTTAATTAGTTTTTACTTTACGAATGTCTGCTACGACAGCTTAAAAAGAGCTTTCATAAACACTCATTTAACAATAACAGATTGAAACCACATTTCACAAATTTCACATTTATGCAATATTTTATTCGTGTGGAAATACGAGGGAAGATACATCATTACTAGGTAGATTATCTAGTCAATTAAATCAACGGTTTGATAATATATCATTTGGTTACTGAGATAAATTGGATTGCTTCATGGTCACGAACCTGGTAATCTGTTATTTGGAAGATATTAACAACTAAATCCCATAGGTAAATGTACCACCATATCTTAAAAATAATAAGTAGTATAACACTGTAAAACTCACAGAAGGATTTTAGATGGATAAAGGTAAAACCACAATGGGTACGAAGCAATTTATAAATTATTTTTGTCCGTACTATCAACACAATAATCTAAATTGGCAAAATAATTAAAACTAGTCATTTAAAATATTTCCTAGCTTTTTTTCTCTTTTATTTATGTCTATGTCCCGATTTAGCTCAATTCAGCTGAATTTTTAACAACATTTCTATCAGTTTCTCAGTGTTGAATGTAAGGATTTAGTTCATCGCCTATCCGAACAAGCAGAGCTGAAAATAATTTATGTGATGCAAACAAGAGTACATTAAGCTTTGTTTATAAATAGATAACGATTATTCCATATCACATCAGAATTGATTTTTAATTTGACATGGAAAAAAAAATGTTTTCTTGAAGTGATCCAAGCATTGTAATGCCGCCTGTGTTGGTAAACAGTTGCCTATTTGAGACTTTGTAGTAGCTAGTAATATTTAATAATCACATATTTCCTAGTAATAATTTAAACTATGGTGTGGTGTAATACCATTGTAAAGCAGCGCATACACGATAAAGTCCCAGAACCTAATACCGGTTAGCTGTATTGACAGTGGCGATCAAAGCTGTGGTTCAGACATGAAGTGCAATAGACTGTGCCAATAA
Organism: Gnatocerus cornutus; assembly: GCA_029298725.1. NCBI lineage: Eukaryota > Metazoa > Arthropoda > Insecta > Coleoptera > Tenebrionidae > Gnatocerus > Gnatocerus cornutus. Next base: position 7,493,667 of record CM055514.1, read on the forward strand.
TAGCTTCAATCAAGCTTGTATTAGCATTCACTGTTTGCTTTTGAGCCCAGAGTCAGCACCAATTATAACATTAGACTATTCATTAAAACCAAAAATCTAAATGACTATTCTAACTCGATGCATATTCTTCCGGTTCATGCACCTTTAACCTACGCCTTCATCCCTGATGCAATAACGGCAGATTTGTTTATCCTGCTTCTGCACGAAGTGAATGTCAGGCTGTGCGCTTGCATACACAATTCGAATAAATTAGACAAACTACGGAGATTCGAGTACTCAGTTAACAGGAAGCGACCCTGGAAGGGCACAATATGCGAAATGAATGAGCCTGAAGCGTCACTTGAAGGATTAAAAAGCGACTTTGTCACATTAACCGATGAATGAAAATTACTGGAGCAAAAATACCGAGGAAAAATCGGTTAGGGAAATTTGCGGAATGAAAACAATGGAGCAGTGGTGAATCTCGTCTGAATCCTCCACCAAAGTGGCGGCTGTTTATTAATACCTATCAGGGTGGAGTGAAACCGAGCGAGACGACCGAATGAGAGTAATTAGTGAGTAATGAGCGAATTCTGGAATTGTCTTACATTATGCATTTGGAGATTTCCGGAAACTGCGGGATTACTTGTTAATGTGGTCTAAATTGGAAAGGCAGCACTGACCAACTATGATTTATTGTGCACTCACATCGATCAGCTGCAACGAAATTTCTGCAATCAAATAGATTACTTCTTGCATTAAACACGGATGTATAATCCCGCAATCATTACTACCAGTTTATTACAACAGGCCCTCAAATTAATTTGATCAGTTTTGATGTCACTTATAGGCTGATTTTTTCAAGTTTGTTTACTGCAAATTAGCTGTATACATACTGTGAGCTTGTAAATGATTTTCTGTTTATTTATTTTTCACACTTATTTATTGCTGTTCTGGGGTGGTCTAACTATTCAAAACAAACAATTGCACGACCGCAAATAAACTAATGTTTCAGTAATAAAGAAATTCTAATAAGACTTGTTTCGTTTATTTTGTCCCAATTTTAGGTTAATTTTGTTGGTCATATTTGAAAGCACAGACGCACAGAAAATTAATTAGAGCTTCATATTTTTTTGGGTAATTTCGTGTTAATTATAAAACAACAGTTATCTACGGTTACTCACTCTGTATATAACTGTTTTTTTTTTCGAAAAACCGCTCTCGACTGCATTTCCGTCAGTTCTTATTCTGCTGCATCCACAAAACACCGTTCTTCTTTCATGTCTAATTTCCGACGAGGGTGGATACTTCATTAAACCGAGAGAGGATTTTGTAATTAATTGCTGAGTCCCGTCTAATGATATAAACAGTAAGAACAAAAGGCCTAACGAGATATTCCAAATGGAGAAAGAATGGAAATAAATCTAAAGTAACCTGACTGCGTTCGCGATTACTCGCTAAAATGTTTCGGCCTATCTAAAAGCGCTTACTGAAGATAAAGGGGGCGAAAAAATGATAATAAAAATGCTTACTGGGGTTTCAATTTGACGTTAAAAAACGCTTCTAATATTTTTTCCAATCACACGTTTTTATCCACCACAAAAGCTACTTATGTTCGTGGATTATACTGCTTAGTTAAAATATGATTTTAAGTAAATGGCAGAATTAAAGCGAAACTGACGGAAAGACTGGTTTAAGCTAAATGAAACAGTCAGACTTTTCTCTGACGTAGACATAATTTTAATTAGAAAAATGAACAGCAGCTTTGTTGTATGAATTTTCCATTCTTGTGAGATAACATGTCCATCTTTGATTCCCTCATCTGAAATGTAAATTTCTTCATTAAATACAATGCAAACAAATTTGTACATTTATTGTTTATCGACTACACCGTCTGTATAAATTCCGCCTTGTTAACGGTGTTCTTTTCGCTGAGAGGCAAATATTTGCCTGGCGCAATTTTCGTTGCCTGTTTTCATTTCAGACGAATCTGACGTATCCGTTTCGTGTAATCTTTCCTGTCTTCTGCCTTCATCGTATTTTTCGTTTTAAGTGATGCGGAATTGTTTTTTTTCCTATGTATCATATCTCATTTAGGGTTGTTGAGGTTCACTCATATTGTGATAACACGGATATGTCTCTTATTATTTTTTTCTTATATGTCTAAGCCGTGCCTTCCGTTTCACAACTCTGGCATTCAATTTACACCGCACGCGTAATCACTGATATTATGACTCGTTGAATCGACACATTGGTTATTTGAGAAATGGATGCAGCAGGGTGTGACCTCACCCGATAATTCATTAAAACCTTAATCGAATTATATGCAAAGTTTGTAATGTTTGTTTCGTATTAATATCTGCGTTACCGACACAGTAATCCGATAGTAGAAAGCAAACAGATTGTTCCGATAGCAGAGTCCTTGTTTTCAGGACGATATTGTGTGCGTTTAATTTGGTTTGGAGTCGTGTACAGGGCGGTACCTACTATGCCACTCTTGAATTATTACCAGAATTGATGTAAGCCCGGATCCCTAATTAAATTACTGCGTTCGAATGTTGGCGGATGCCAAAGATTAATCCTTTTCAGGTACTAAATATTATGTCCCGCACGGATTACGCGAGCAAAGTTAATCCCATAAACACAGTAAATTGCAGGAATCACTCATCAAACGACCAGTAGTTTGCTTTAATATTTTCTAGTGACTTTATTGCGATTTTCTCAACTGTAACAAGTTCCTAGCATAAAACGACGACATTACAGCATGCAGTCTTTGGGTCTTTTGTCGAGTTATCTCAAAGAATATTGTTGTTACTGAATGACGGAGAAGCATCTCAAGTATTTCCGAGTGTAAATTTTTCGCTGGAAATTTTGATGTCATTTCTTGGTCGTATTATCTTTTAATAAGTCGTGGCGTGGTTAGCCCCCGACATCATAACAACGAGCTAATTGAATAGGGAAAATAATGGTGATGTTCGTACACTTAATTCAAACAGCCCAAGGACACGAGAAACTTCATAAACTTCCAGCAAAGTAAGCTATCATGTATAAATTGCCTGAAGAGTTGATCTAAGCGAAGTGGAGCTATTTTCTGGTGTCCTGTCTCTATAGGTAACTTTAAACTGTTCGGTGAAATACAAGAAACTTCGCATTTACTCTAATTGTTTGAAAGATTCTCAAATTTAAAAGCGAGCCGAGTTTTAAGAAGTTTTTCTTTGACATCAGGACGTAATTCTTGCTTCAGCTTTCGTAATCCTAAAGTCAATTGTGTTTTGCATGAAATATTCTTATGGGTTCGCCGGTTGTAATGACAGGGTAAATTGACAGAAGGGAGGATAAATAAACCAAGAGTCATTCACAGACTGAATGAGTGGAATTTCGTATTCTGATTGTCTGAAAGTTGATGGAGTTCTGTCCCAAAAGGGAAAAGTAGGAGGCATTGTTTCAGCGACGACTCGTTTCTCCGTGTCTTTTCAGGACCCCGAATGCCGCAAATTATTTATTTTTCCGCGATGTTGAATTGAGCTCGCGTCATAAATTGTTAACAGTTGCTTTTCATTAGGTTCATGCAAATCGAAGGAAGAGAGTACAATGCGTCTTTTTTTAAATTTTTTTACAAATATTTATCGAGCTGTGATTGGTTATTAGAGCCTCGTTTAGAGAAAGGGTTGCAATATAATAGTTAATTAGCTGGGGGCAAATAACCAATCAACGACGTATCGTAAATTACCGATAACATTTAACAAGTTCTGTTTTGTAGTTTTTCCGCATTGAAAACACAATTGCAAAATACAAGCGCTTTATCCATCAATTGCAAGTTGTTTGGGGTTCAACAATTTTTTATTTTTTTGTTGCTTTGCAGGAACACGTTTCGTGGCTGCATTTGAAAATTTCCATTGATTGACGTGAAAATAACAGATCCATAATAAATTTATATTTTTGTTGTGTAAACTAACGTTTTCTTTTGACCTACTTCATTGTTCGTTCAGAAGTATGTAATTTTAATTCAGCAGAACACACGATTCCACTCTGTATCATGTCATTCGTAGATTGACGAGTTTCTCAACCCGTTTTTCTAATTTATTTTAAACACGTATTTGCTTTAAATCATGAGTAAGTTCTCTAGTTGCCTCAAGTTCAAATATAGTTTTCCAAGAATCTTAATGTTCTACTTCTACTTTATTTTATGTTCAATGAAAATCCCTGCAATTTACTGAAACTCGGAATGGATAGATTCGGTTTTCCATCCGTTAGATATGTTTTTATCGAAAAACAGGGGAGATTAGGGACGTCTATCGATCGTCGCAAGGGCAGAAAGCCAATGTTATGTCCAGGGCCGGCACCAGGTAAACTCCGATCCATCAATTAGATCCTGAACATTGATTCATCCGAAACTTCCCCGACATGAACAAGTAAACAGAAGAAACAAAGTTGCTAAAAGCTGTATGTTTGCAAAGAAGTGAAACGTGCCAATTCCCGAACCTGAGCCAATTCGTTTTGTCTAACATCACGTTTGAAACTTATGGCTTTTAATAGTCACACTTTCTTTGATCGGCGTGGAGGATGAACTATTTCAAGACGTTACGAAGCGTCTTCCGGAATGTCGTCCCAAAGCACGTGGCATTCCGATCGATACTTTGTGTAACTCGTCTGATATCTCGTTGTAATCACACTCCGGATTCCCGGAAACCACGAACAAATTATGAAGTAATCCAGTTAAACCCTATCAAGCATGGATTAATCTGCATCGACTGATTCTTGTAAACTGCCTTGCGTTCGCGTTCCACGGGGTGCGATAAATTGCGAGAACGATTGGAAGCAATCAATGAAAGAGTGTTTTTATAGCTGCGCTGTCGGTTTAAACATTCCTCCGCTCATTGATCTTCACGACTCTATTGCTTTGCGATATAGACGTTTCAATTCTTTCATCTACATAACATGTGCTTTTGCCCGTGAACGAGGGGAACAAGGATACATAAAATACAGGAAAAGAACACTGCTTGGACGAGTAACCTCACCCCACTTCGATTCTTATCGAGGGAAATATTCCGGTTCAATCTGAGCCGTGCTTGAATGTGGTGCGTTGCAGATCCTGTTAAGATTTGAGAATGGTACAGAGAGTTCATCATAAAATAACAACAAACCTGCAGCCGCAGTACAGAAAATAAATAGGAATCTCGAACTTGGACCGAGTGAAGATTTATGAAATGAAAATAAAACAAAATCTAAATGAATATATCTTATGTCATGAGTGTAATTTAAAAAAATGTAGTAAATGAAACACTTTTTATATTTTGTCCTGTAGTTGTGGTTATGAAGGAAAACCTCTTTTTTTCATTGTGCGGTTAATTTTGTGGAAAGTCCCGATGTGAACTGCGAACTAGAGCTCTCGAAATATTTTACCGCTAATGAAGGAATTTACATCCACGTTTCCATCGTATAAATCAGTGCGGAAGGGTTTATTGATGGCACTTAATCTAAATGAATCCATAAACATTCCCAGCACTGTTACATGAAAAAATAAATAAAACATCACCGTGGTCATAAAAGAATGCGGTTGAATTTAAATGGATGCCGGTTAACCACGCGTCCAAATTTTTGACGGTTAATTTCCAGCACCCCTCTCTGGTGCTGGGAGTTAAATTCTGGCAAAATTGCGTTTTCAGCGCCTGCATCGAACTTTGCAGAGGCCGTAAGTAATAATAAAGTTCGTGAATGTCCGAAAAGTTATTGTCTTTATTTCGGAAGTCGCGAGATATATCGTTTCATTAAAGTTAGGAAGTGGCGCATTAGAGTGTGTGTGCATCTGGCTTGGCCTTCATCCGAACGAATTAATTAAGTTTTAAGTTGTGAGCAATGCAGTGGTGTTTCTTTTTTGACGAGGTGGAATCAATTTCCGCAATCGGACCACCTTCGACGGCGGTGCACCTGGCAGGTGGTGGCGGCGATCGATGCACGCGGCGCCAAGATGGCGGTTGGGGCTTGTAGCGCGGTCTCACGATAAAAGCGCAACACCTGTTTGTTCTTCATACAACATAACCAACTGACATTTATCCGTTCATTAAATCCGCCATGCAGCCAATATGGTGGCCACGTTTTTGCATACCAAAATAGCTCGAGATTGAGTGTTTCGCATCAAACGCTGCATGATCCAGAGTAAATAATGCTGAAGATGATTTACGACCTCAATGAAAAGCAAAGTTTTTATCTAAAGATGCGTTCTTTGGAGCGCGCTCTAGAATTTATTATCTTCGCGGAGAAAAAGAAAATTTCCGGTACGGATTCTCTATTGTGGAAGTTTATTTTCGATTACCCTGTTTGCGACCCTGTCCAACAATTATGTATCGGACAACGCTGCCACTGATCCGAAAGTCATCGGCTTGCGGTAAATTACTCACACTTCCGCACACAAAAGCCGTATCGACCGACGCCGCCTCCAACGCAGGGAGAGTAACGTCCATAAACCGACCGCCACACCGCAAATCGCGTAGACCACACCGCAACCCTTTTAAAAATACTAATTCTACTACCACAAAAGCTTCAAAGCTCCGTTGCATGTACCTTGATTGACCCAGAGAAAATTCCATTTTTACTAATTTTCTGTTGCGAAGTCCATCTGGTTACCACCATACCTGTTGTTAATTCAATTAACTATATTGTTGGGTTTTATCAGACGCTCCAGAGAAAATGAGCGTAGTGCAGATCAATGAATCGAATAATGGCAAAATATAAACAAACAAGCGGATGTCCAAACAATCTAGCACGCTTTAGTGAATCAGGCACGGAAACGTATCAACCAGTACCACGAAAAAATATGTTGCAATGTTAACCACCAAATGTAAGTGTGCACAATTGTCTTCCTAATATAACTTAATTTTTATAAGCATGGAATTCATAGATTACGACTATAATCAATCTACATCAAAAGGAAGAAGCCATGGATCATAAAAAGATAATGATACACAACCATTAGAGTCGTTAATATCTCCTAATGGTACGGTATTAAAGGCAAATTATTGCATTTTCCTTCTCGTTTTGCTAGTCTTAGAAACATGATTTATTGCACAGTACACCTGAGCTATAAACCCAATGAACACGAAAGAATGTTTAACTCTTCTAAATTGAACATTGAAAGAAATTAGTTCTACTCATCACTAAAACGTGATATTTTCAAAACTAAATTGTTTGTGGATTAACTATAAAAAATGTCTTCATCGTCTACTTCAAATATGTAGGTACATTTTTGTGATCAACAGGTTTTTGTTTAAAATTGTAACTTCAAGCATCTTTACGCGTTTGAACGAGCGATCAGTTTTTTATGTAAACTTGTTAAAACCGAGCGTCTTAGTATGAATATTCTTAATTTTATTTAACAACATGGGCATCAATTTCAATAATATAAACTCGTGGTACACTTACTATGTAGATATTCATTCGTACTTCGATAGAAAAGGAGCCGACTCTTTAGAAGGAAGTCATAAATTCTCCGCGGAAAATGTACAGCAATCACATATTTACAAACATGAATATAATTTGCCTGTAATTATCCGCCACATGTACCCATTTTAAGAGTGCATTTAAATCATTTTACAAAATCACATTTCCATTTTTTATATTCTCCACATTTCACAGAATTAATAATAAATTAACGCTCTACACCAATTACATTTCCATATGCACAACCGAACCACTCTAAGCTTCCATTTATGCAAACTTCCAGCTTTCAGCTCAGTAATGTCCTGCTTTAATTGGCGTCTTAATTTGGCGGATTATGTGGTCGGAAAGTTTTTCGAATTTGTTTTGATATATTCACCGCTTCTTTTATCGTATATTTAATTTAGTAGTAATGAAAAACCAATTTACCAAAAATTTTCCCCAAGTTTATAAAGAACGGCAGCTTTATTTCCAATTTAGCCAAACTCGAGTAATTGTTTTGCTGCTGTCGAATTTAACAAGTAATGTTCCAAAAACATAATTTCATAACGAGTTTTTAATCTAAACTTTCTCGGGTGTATTGTAAAAACAAAACTTGGTTAATTTAAAAGTTATTCATGCGTGCCTAAAAATAACTAGAATAATTTCATTGCTGCCGATATTGTCGAATATACTAATTTTAGTTTTTTTTTTCAGGTAAGATGCAACCACGATAGTATAAACGCAGGGCTAATTTCCCTGCCGATAAGGTAACTGCGGGATTGTATATCTAACACTCGACTAGCTATCTGATTTTTTAGGATTAATTTTTTGGTCTTCTTTTGGCAAACGTTTCATTGTTTTTATCGGGAATAATCCTCGTTTTTTGCATGGGCTTAGCTCTTGCAGGTTTCAATTACTTGCACGGTTTAAAAGCATCGATTTCTCTTCCTGTCGCGATACCATTGAACGTTTGGCAAGTCACTGCAGCTTTGCATTTTGCCTTGTGAAAAGACGTAATCTCGATGACTTGCAGACATCTTACTGAAAGATTGTCGTTTATCGGTTTTTTTGATACCGAACTCTGAGTTGCCTCTCTATAAAGCAAAAATTAAATTCGGTCAATCCAAACAGACCTGTTAGTGTCACTCGAGTGTGCTTATTGCTTCAAACTCAGCGACACTCTTTAATTAAATTGAAGTATTCTCGTAGCCTTTTGTATACACACGTTGCGAGAATCCAGAATGGAGAAAATAAGCATCAATTGGTCCTCTCCAGACGCTATCAGTTTTGGATACGAGTCTATCGATTGTGACTGTGCTTTGAATGCATAGCGGAAGCACACCTAATAGCTTCACAAAAGACTTCGATATTGTTCCAGTTCTGATCCAAATCCGGTTTCCGTTGCTCCTTTTCTGTTAACATGTGATTAATTTTCTAATCAGTCTAACCATTCAACTTGAAATTCGGAAGCGTTTGTTAGAATGTCATCGTCCAAGTTGTAATTACACGAATTGCGTCATGTTGCGTTGTTCCTGAGGTTACACAATGTCAAAAATGATGAAATATTTATTGCTGTCGTAATCGATAAAATACAATGTGCAAGGGACGTCGATACACGCGATGTGAACATTACCGGGAATTGTCTAATTACAGAATTCTCCAGAGCTTCTACATTTTGCAAAATTGGACATGTTCGCTTGTTTGCGAGTTGTTACTTTTCGGTGGACAAATTGAAACATGCACCGGACTTAAAATAATGTACAGATACAAAGGAACGATGTAGACTTAAGGTTTTAAGAGGATAAAGTTCGTACTTCGTCTTTTCAATATTTTTCGACGTATCTAATGTTAACATCGTCTTGGTTGATACTGTAACCATATATTTTTCTTTTGGGGATGAAGCGAAAAGCTTTTAAGTTTTTTGTTGTAATATGAATTCAAGATCAGACCTTCGTCCAAAACCGCCGAACAGAAAAAATATCTGCAAATCTAAAGTGATATATTTGGCACATAAAACTGTCAGGATAAGTGTCCAAAGACCTGCGAGCCTGTTTTCGTTTTAGCAGTGGATCTGTCTAGAAATAAACAAAGAGTTGAAAGCGTTGTCAAGTCGAGTTATCTCAATCCTAACATTCTTTATTGGATCAAAAATTAAAAAATGTTAATCCAAAAATCACGAGATCAAAGTATCTTCGTCCCAATAAATCACTGTGATTTATCTCTGTATCTATCCTCTATGATTTACAAGGATTTATTTCGACTGGGCTCTCCTTTTTATGCAACGAAAATTAGCACTGTAGCATCACGCAACACCGCAACAATTCTGGGACTAATTAGAATAATTAAACTGTAATTAAAACATCTCATTTAGATAAAGCGCTCGATTTTACCGCTGCGACAATGCCTGCGGTGTTTTTCTTTTTCAACGCTTGGCCCAACATCCGTCAACTTTGGTACGCATAATATTATGTCGTAAGGGACACAATTCATTTTTATGGAAGAAATCATCCGGAATATTGCACATGGCGAGCGGTTCAAGGCATTAGGGCCCAGCCAAGGAAACCGTTATTAGGATTTTCCTCGTGAGACGTAAACGTATGCGCACAGTTGCCCATTCAAACCACGTGCGACGAGGCAACTTATACAGGTTCTTATTGGCAACCCTTCGAAGCCCCACGAAATATACGATACGACCACCCGGGGGGAAAATATTACTAATTATATTCACAAAATTACTGGAGAGAGCTATATTTTTTCATTATTTTGCATTTAAATGGTTGTGAGCGATTTATTTTTATTTATAGTCCTCTTCTGGTTGAGTAGAAAATTATTATCCGTGATGTTAAAGCGGAAGCTGTAGCTTGAAAGTGAGTTGTCCCCTTAAATTTCATCTGTGATCGATTTCCGCAAAGATTGGGCTGCGATGGAGTTGTAGATGGAAAAAAGCGGTAAAATTAATCGTGCGTAAGTAAGGAAGATTAGGTGGAAGTTATTCAATTGCGTTTGCAGATAAAGTAAATGACCTGTGAGTAAATTCAGTTTAATGCCCATCTATTTCCTGGATACTCTGTCGCCATTATACAATTACGCTAAGTAATTGCTTAGAAAGGGTTCGCTCGTATTGAACTATTTCGCCGTCAAATTCAATAACAGATAGTTATCATAAATTATGAAGCAACTTTGCTGAAAGAACATGCTACGACTACGTAGTTGGAATAATTCAAGACCTCTATTTACACAAACAATGGGTGCGTCTCTAGTGAAAATTTCCAAAGCGCGAGAGAAAAGTTTAAGTCGAACTAGTTTTAGAATTAGAACTGAAATTTGTTAGCTCATTCATGTAGAATTCCGCCACTTTGTTTACAAGGAGGTATCTAAGCCGAGCCATTCTCGAGCTTCGTCTTAATCGTACGCGGACCGCCGCCGACGTGGAGGCATTTTTCTGAAGATCGCGAGCTTTTGTAACGCTCCCCTTTCACAAATCCGGCACAAACCTGCTCAAGATCAATGGAGAGGTGACATTTGTAATTGATTTATGAGTTTTGTCATCATTCTTCGTCTTTCCTGCAATTTGCTTCTACTCTCACACTTGAAAATTGATTTCTTTCTGTTACTGCCGTGTTTTGCGAGATTTCAGAAGCTCTGATTGGTTTCACGAAATACAATTTTTAAAACACTCGGCAAACAAGAGGGCTCAGTATTATTTCTTCAAGAAGAAAATTGGTCTATTCAACTCCACAATGTCGCATATTTGTCTAAATTCCATGTCGCTATTGATTCAAGACTGGAAATCTCAAAGATACACCGTAAAATGAATTTTAATCTACAAAATCAAACGAATTGAGCAAATACGAATGGAAGTACGCCAAGCAAGGGCAAACATTCCGAGTAGAATAAATTGACAAAGACCTTTTTCAAGAGGAAACTTTTGATTACGGCTTTAATACTACATGAGTTTAATAATTTTTTAGTAAGGTATGTAATAACTGGTAAGAATAATTAGAATCTACTTCGTGAATGTCGACGACGCTACGAACTTGAGCCGTAAAAATTTTACGGACGGAAAGTCATAAAGTAATAAAAAGGACAATAAAACGCAAAAAGAGGCAAGCCTAATAGAAATCTACGGATGAAAGCTTCAATAAATAAAAAGTCAAATTTCAAATGAGATATAATCAAGCATCTCCTTAATGCGTTTTTAAAAGCTTCGTCGGTTATGTTATTTAATGACAAATAATATTAAATCATAAAATAAATTAATATTGAGGATATGATGGACTATAAATCCAGTCACAGCTCGGATTACAAGTCGTTTTAATTTAATTTCATGAATTTATTATATTTAAGTTTTAGATGCTAACAACTACTTAATTGTTTAGGCGAGACGATTCAAAAGTTAAAAAATCCAGAGTTTAATTAGTTTTGAAGTTGACTTTGTCGCACAGTTTTTAGTGTTGCTGTCGGTGTTTGAAACATTTGAAATCATGTAATAACAAAGATATTGTTAATACAAGTTTAATTTGTTCCTTGAATTTGTTGCAGACATTAAAATTTTCTAAACTTTAGAGCAGTCTAGGAAAGTTTAGTAACTCAACTCTCTTTTTTTGTTGTAAAATTTTCGATATCAGCATCCAAAACTTAAATTTTAGTTTGAAACTTCGTAAATGGAGCGCTGTCGATTCTCCTTTAATTATTACGTAGCTCTTAATATTGTCATTGGAAATGCGGAAGCTGGTGATAAGTCGGAGCAGAATTGGTTTAAATGCAGGAAGACACAAAAAGGACGAAACGCGCTAGCAGCGATGTCCAACTATACAGCCAAGTTCCTATAATAAACCTTTGACAAAGGACTCGAGAGAGCATTAACAGTAAATGCGATTATTAGCGACAATCTCATCGCATAAAAGAATGGCTGTGGGCGAATTGTCTCGAGAAGCAGTTCCAAAATATGCACAAAGTGGACGTCGTTCGAAAGTGACAACACACTTCAGCACGTCATCGTCGCGAGCAAGTTCATTAGAGACCCAGAGCGAAGGTCTAACGATTCCAATACACTCCTTTGCATTCTCTGGGGAGTCCGCGTGTTCCAGAATACAATGGTAGGGTGACACTAATTATTAGCCAGCCGGAGGCTGGCGCGTCGTGCAACATCACCTCCACATTTCAAGAGCCTCTTGTTTTCATCCGTTGGAGTACAGAGCACACAATCCTTCTTCGTATGATCAAAGAGAAAGGGTGGCGACACTACAAGCGGCGGAGGAGGCATGCAATTATTATCGACTGTCAGTTCGCGAGAGCTTTTTAGAATGCAAAGTTCTATTAAAATTTTCATCATTGGTGATCAGGCAAAAATACATGGCTTTTACCCTGGAACATACCCTGATATACAGAGAAGAGCTTTTTGAGACTGAATTATCTGCACTGCATTTGTAATTACTTGTTTTGTAAATAGTCTCAAAAACTCAGATTGCAATTCGGTCGTTAATTTGCGAATCGACAATTTCTCCGTTGATTGAGTGAGAGGATCCCGCCGTGAAACCGGAAGTGTGGCTTCGGGTACCATTTTTGCCGACAGCTCGATTCAATTTCCTGGAGGCTGATGATGTTCTTTCTAAGCAAGTAGTGGCGTCTTACTTTTATCGGGTCGACAAGGGAATACACAAATAACATGGCTCCATACCTTGGAGAAGTTTGGAGCATTATATGAAGTTGGTTCTAGATTTGAGGTTGTCTGCGAAACAGTTTTGAAGTTTGCTTTCACATCAAGTTCTGTACGGATTGATAAAAAGCTATCTTTCTGTGTGAGAATTGGTTTAGGGCAGAGGTTTTACGTTCGTTTATGAATTCAATAAGCGGTGTGTTTTTTACACCGAGTAGCGTCCCTGGAAAATATCCTTCGTCGTTTCACGGGTGATGAACGTGAAAATTCATGGCACGGTAGCAGTCCTTTGAAATTCCTCGCAGGATTGGTTTGTCTGACCACAATACTGCTTATATACGGACGTTCCGGACATAGGAAAGAATCCCGAATTTCCCCTGTTCGAAGTTAACGTAGCGGACCGTGAGACTAAATCGTACTCATCCAACAATGAACGCCAGAAAAGAAACTTTACCTTAGATCGCTTTAAGCACTCATGCGAAGACTTATAGGCCAATGAAAGTAAATAGCAAATATGTTTCAGCATGCAACTGAACAATTCGTTTCAAAGATGACTGCCTAGCGACATGGAATTCCAAAACCAATTCCGGCATTGATTCTTCTCCACTCTCATACGTCCTCATACGCTCCAGGAAATTGATGTCGAACACGTTACAATAATGACAAATCCGATTTGTTTTTTGAGTTACACATACAATCGCGCAACCGATTTACTATCGACAAAATAATAGCAATTTTTCGATAACAATTTGATGCACGATACTGAGGTTATTTTGTCATTCGAATAATTGTCTTTGAAGTCACCTGATAGTGAAAATTTCTTTGTAGTTGAACACAACGGCTAAAAATTCAAAACATCGTACCGTGTAATAACTTGAAGGAGCTTAAAAGCAATTCATTTTAGGCAGCATTAAAAGCTTTGAACATTAAAAATTAAAGCCCATTGCTTTAACGATGGAAATAAAAAAGTATGAAAATTTGTTGCGTGCCGAAGATCATCTCCTTTCTTGTTTGGGGAAGTTGGTGCCAGGTTAAGGGTCGCAATAAAATAAACGAAATAGTAAAAAATAACGTGGCAAAAAATCTGGGTCTTTCAATACGAAAAGAGCAGCACCATCTACAAAATTAAATTCCCGCCAGTTGAAGATTTTTCCGTCGATCAATCACGCACGAACGAATCTTTGTAAATAAGATGGCACTTGCTGCGCTTCACTGCTTTATTGTCGATTACTTTAGTAGAGTATTCCGTAACGCATTGCACGGATTAAGACCATTAATCCATTTTACCTTTAAAACGTTTCTAACGAGAATTACGAGAGCTTATGCTGCACCGTTGGCGGTTTAAAGTTACAACGCTTGGAAATGTCAATCATATACAGTAAAGCTGATTTACGGGTCGTCAGATTTGTTAACCATGTAAATTTCAATTGAAAGGTTTGAGAGCAATGAGAAAAATTCAAAGGAATCTACAAGTGCAAGCGAAAAAGCATTCCTTTTCGGAGTTTTAATTGGGACTAAAAAACAAACTTTATGAACATCCCTTATGAAAAATAAAATCTCAAGCGGATAAACATGAAAGCCCTCTCAAACTGCAGGCCTCTTTGAACAACATGACAATACCATCCGATCACTAAAATGCCACGATCTCATTAACTCTTTCGCACAAATCAAACACACTTCACTCTTCTCTGTGTATTTTGCGATTTTGATAAAACTGCCGTACACAAACAAGTCCTCATCCTGAACAAGCTTAAGCTTAAATGTCCACGCTTGTACAACGAACCTGTTATTTACAGATAAGCTCCGGTGATGCCCGGAACATTTTCAATTTTCGATCGATCTGGAATTTTCTAGGTAAAGCTCTGTATGTGCTTTGGCATATACCACCTTTCACTCGAAAATGCAGCGTACGGTATGTACGTGCTTTTTGCGAAAGGTCTAGATATTGCTCCGAGCGCTGCAGCTTTGCAAATATTTACACAACGAACACGAGTTTTTGGCAGTTGAAGTTTTCTTTTAACGCTTATTACCTCAATTAATCAAATTTTGCTTTATAAATGTTTGAATTTCGCAATTCTTATTAACATTGGGAATTCCGGACTTTGATAAATAATGAAAAGTACTCCAAAGTTAAGTTTAGTGCAGTTTTCTCTTGTATCAAGTAAACAAAAATTTTTTAAATAAGACACGCTTTGCTTGAATCCAAAGAAATGTAAAAAAATTGCCAAAATGTATCTTTATTCACGTGCTTGGCCTTGCACCAAATGTCTTTATAGATAATAAAAAATCAAAAAATAAAAATTAAAGATGATCGGAGCTTCAGGTTAGCGGGAACATTGTACTAAAATAATAAGAATAATTAATCTTAATTACAATTGGTAGTTGCAGCAGTAATAACATTGCAGGAACCATATTTGCATGAATTATTGTAGTTGTAAACAATAGGTCATGTAGATTATCTCTGTGTTTACTTTTCACTAACTAGTCAGTATAGATTTAGCTTCGTTAAAGTTTCCTGCTCCATATAATACTGAAAGTCTTGAAATTGCCGGTGAGCAGAGGTAGAATGACACTTCTTTAGACAAACAATTAAGCTCCCACCATTTTAATTAAGTCTATACGGTGGTACGCTATTTGCACGCTGCGGAAATAAGATCAAAAATTTAGCATGCTTTGTTGTAATTGGCGTCGCACTTCAGAATAAAAGAATGGTATGTTGATAACAATTTTATCAAAGCGAAAAGCGGTCGCAATAAAGCCATCATAAGTAAAATCCGGTCTCATTTCTAGAGCTAATTTCCTGTGTTGGTCTTCCGGATTAAACTGTTTTTATTATTTTTGCTCCGCGCTGTAGTTTTGCATTAAAATGTGCATAATACATAAAATGTCTATTTAAAACGTTTTGTTTATACATTTAGATAATTTGAAATATAGTCGCAAGTGCATTAGTGGGGGTATTATTAATTCCAACATGTCATGCACGTATAATGGCTACATTTAGAATAGAGATTATAGTTCGCGATTACATCGTCACAAACTACCGAATTACCCGTTTCATTCCTGGAATTGCCTACGGAATTAATGAATCCAGTCGCTTATCGTTGTTTAATTAATAAATAAAACAGACGAAATCGCGAATAAAAAACATCTCAAGGTATATAAAATACGAATTTCATTCCGCAGAGATTTCCTTCAACAATATTCCACATCTGTTATATAATTTCAAAGTAAGGAAATGCCCGTCTTCGTTTTGTGTGACAGATGTTCATCCCGAATGTCAACTACGAAGAAAACAATAACGCAGAACTTCAGCGTCGCCGTTTAGTTTGACTTGGGTTTAATCCCAGTAGAAACTCGTGTGTTATGACAAACGTGATTTTCACAATGGTACCACTCAAAGTTTAAAACAGAACTGTTGAAATTATGTTTTGGCGAATCCAGTGTTGACAGAGCGGAAAAATTGCAACGTTTTTATTTAACACCACTGTTGATATTTCATATTCTACCTATCAAACGGTCTGAAACCTCAAATATTCAAATGTTACGAGTTGGATTTTTTTTCAAATCCCAAACAAAATAATTTCGACGAGTTTATATGAACAAGTGAGATTTGCATTTTTAACACAAAACAAGATTAAAAATTTAATAGGCTACCAATTTTATGGGTTGTTCGATTCAGAAAAGTTTAAATTTAAAAATAACAAAATGTTGATGAGGGTTTTTATTCACGGTCAGAGAGTTCCACCTTCGGTATTTTTAAGAAATATAAGATTCAATATTGGCTATTTTTTTTAAGATTAGGTCTGTTTTTAAGGTAATTTTTTAATAAGTTAAAATTTCTTTTCGGCTTATGAAGCTGCGCTGAATTTCAAAGCATTTCGATCTGTCGCTTTTAAGTTAAATCCGAATTCATAAAAAAAGAGCAGAACTTTCAAAATTTAGACTTTAAAAACGAGGTAAAATCGTAAAAAATATTACTTTTTTAAAGATACCTTTAACAACAGCCACATCCTTAAAAAAGTGTTGTGTTCTGAAGGGGCCTAGTAGCGATAAGTAAGTAATCTTAGTGAAGATGCGCGATGGGCAATGGTTCTGTTGTGAGCTTAAGTTTATACCCCAAATACGTGCCGAGCATTTGGCGCGAGCGATGAAACAAACTCGATCTAAAAGCTTTCAGTTAACCTCGTTACACCGTCGGCTTAAGATACAGAAATGCTTTTATAATTAGAAACTTTTCGCAAGTGACAGGTTTCACGTTGAAAAAATCCACCCGTTTTATTGTATTACCAGGTAGATTGCTGTTGTGAAAGGATATTGTAATTTTTTATTAATGCCTCTCACGTTTTATGTCCATCCTTCGGGGATTAGAGGCACCTTCACTTAAAATATAAAACAATTTTACTAGTTATTTAGTTCGGTGGGGCAGTAAAACATGACACGAAACGGGGCACTTCAATAAAACTTTTTTTCTAACACTAATATGTTATACTGTTTCTATGGTGCATAAGAACTCACCCTTTATATTGCTCTAAAATACGCTTTTTTTTATAAAGTACGTCGTCAATGGCAACGTATCTTATAGAGTTATAAAATACGATTCAAAAATTCACTTTATTCATTTTGCTTACATTTTTCATAAAAGTTAAAAGTATTTTTTTATACAGTAAATGAAATTTTGACCGACGTTGTTAGAACTACCACATTTCTCCCGTAACACCGTTAATGTGTTTTCAGCTTCTTCTGCAAATATTTCATTCACAGTTGCTCTTGTAATAGCCGTTTCATTCTTAAACTCTCTTCCAGCATATTCTTCTACTTCGACTACTTCATTCCCAATGGCGCTCGTAGTATTAGATGTTCCATTCCCAAAAACTTGTCTAGCTATCTTTAATCTTTCTCCCAGCGACTCTTCAGTATAAGATTCTGCTACTTTTGCAGATTCCCATCCTCCATGTCTCTTCAAGGACGTAATATTTCCCCCTACATTGTAAATTTTATTATATGTTCTGAATAATAAACTGACTACTCACCAGCATTAACAAAAAGAGTTGCCGAAGTGCGACGAAAACAATGCCCAGTGTAACTCGATGGATTTTCTAGTTTAAGATATGTTGCGATTTTCTTAGGAATTGCCCCAAAGGTGTTGATTCCCACACATTGGCAGCTGCACTTTCCCTTATTGTAATGTAAGAAAAATCTTGTAGGTGATTTTCTTGGGCGCAAAACAATATAACGTCTATATAATTCGATGGGATTAACCCCAAAACCTTCACTAACAATGGTGAATCGTCGTTCCTTATGGGTTTTAGAATCCGGAATAATGATATTTATTGTGTCACCTCAATCATGTACGTCACTGAATTCCATAGCGGCCAATTCGGCTTTTCTACAGGCTCCAGCAACTCCGAAGATTAGTGCAACCTGAAAAATTTCATAAAATTTATGTCTAAGTATAATTTATTCCTTACTTTGACAAATAAATATTCCCCTTCATCCGCTTGTTGTAAAAATGTTCTAATTTCCTCTTGTGTTAAGACCTTGGACTTTTTACTGCGATAACCAACATTTAAATTTTTTAAGAAAGGAATAACAGCACCAAACTTGTCAATTTGTGTTGTCTTTGGCTTTTAGTGTAGCCTTGAGCATGGAATACTCTGGCCAGAATGAGGCTGGTGACAACTTTTGCGACTAAAAAGTAAATGTGTTAGTTTTTCAAAAATGTTCCATTTCTATTTACGCACTTACCCTCATATCCAGGAATGTCAAAATGACATCTTCCGTTACTTCCGTGAAGTACTTCTTATTTTTCTAGTCATGAAATGAATGATACACTTTCTCGTAGGCGGGTTTTGATTTTGCAAATAATTGCCCCGTAATTCCTTACCTTTTTCCTTAATTTTTTGAGGAACACTCTCGCACATTTTAACCGATGCAAATTGTTTTTTTCACAATTTGTTTACTGTTACTATAGGAAACCTACCACCGCACCCTTTACCCACCACACTTTGACACATTTTGCTACAACTAAGAATTTTTTAATCAAAGAAGATTTTTCATAAATCAAGCATTAGTGTTAGAAAAAATCTTGAAGACAACTCGTGTTTTATAGTTAAAAAATCTCGTTCTACGAACTACGAACTCGATTTTTAAACTCTCTATAATACACTAGTTGTCTTAATAGCTATAAAGAATAGTTTCGTTTAATTTTAACGGTTTGTTAAAATTTCATGTTTGCGGAAATTGTCGAGACCTATCCGGATTTCCACCCTTTACAGATTAGGAGGACCTGTCGAATAATTAATATCATATCAAGAGGAAATTTTTGTCGATTCCACTCCTCCCATTTCGAATTTGTCAATTAATCCAGTTTGGACTAAATTAAAGCCCTATATCTCTCCACAGTAAAAACTTCTTTGCCTGTTTAAATACTCGCCTTTCGGTTGTAGTTAACGAAGTACAAACCTGGTGGGTTTAAACAAGGCGTTCCCTTAATACATTTTTGCCCAATTCTTCTCTTTTAATTTAATTCTAACAAGACTCCAGGGGTTTATTCCATTCAAATTGTAATAGACACTGTTTCCGGCGAAATATAATGAGTCGACGAAGATTGTTTATATTGTCCATTCCTTTAGACAGTTGATTCTTATCACGTTTTGAAATCCAGTCGTGTTTTAATTGACCGTGTTGTCCAGAGTTGGAACAATTTGGATGTTTGGCGTGGTAATTAACAATCACGAGAGGATTTCGTTTTCCCAATAAAATATAAAACTCGATTGATTTCATGGGGTCTGCGAGGTACGTTTAGATTCGGTGCATATATGAACCGGAATATTGGGAAATGTCTGTTAGCATAATTGAGTTACGTGTTCTGTCGGGCATAGAATCATATGCCTGGCATAGAGCGAATATAACTTGGCAGTTTTCGATTTTACGAACGAATTTCAATTTTAAAAAAATGTTCGGTGGATGCAACGACCTAATTGAATTGACAAGGATCCAGTAACAAGTAAGAATGAAACAATTACCTCTTTATTCGATTTTGAAACTTGAATAGACGCTGCTGATGAGCTTTGTTGCACGACGATCACGTTTTACGATGTCGGAAATTCAGCGAACCAAGCTTCCAAAATATGTGGCACAGTGTTTCCTGCAATTTGTAAGCTTTTGTGATGAGGCCACTGATCCTGCGAAAACAGATCAGGAAACAAGCTCTCGAGGGAAGGAGCTTCCTTGGACCATCGGGTTTTCGTACATATAATTGGGCCGTCACGACGACGTACAATTATGCAATGGTTTACAACTATCGACTTCCTAAAGTCGTCTTAGTAACGCAAGAATTCCGATCCTTTTTTTTTGCCTGTTGAGAGTGTCCCAAAGCTCGTTCTTCTTTACTTTGTGTCCGTCTTTGCGTCCGCCGCCGTCGAGGATAAATGAAGCTGCAAAATAGTTGTCGTGTCAAGCGAGATTTCTTATTCCAGTCACGAGACACTGTTCCGTAAAGTAGCGTAACCATCCTTCTCGCTGTCGCCGTACAAGATCATAGTTTGTTTTCACAGAATAACCAAACACGTTTCGTAATATGTTAGTAGACAGAATGCCACACGACCATTTGGAAAACAGCTCTCTTTTATTGCATATTTTTCAGTCAGGGTTCTTCACGCGTTGACAATAAAACTCTCTGACACCAGGTGACGAAGACGTGTGCTTTACTTTAAGATATTTATGAGATCAGTGAGTTTGTAACGACTAAAATTTTTTGAAATGATACGTTCTAGTGACGGGCTGAATGCATGAAAAAAAGATGAGCGTTTATAGCGTTTTTGAATTATTATAGCTGGAGGAAAAATCACGCTAAAATTATCAATGGTTTGCCACTTTATGGTTTAAAGACGAAACGGCACCATATGACGTTTTATGCTTCCAAACTGTCGTCTTAGAATTATTGCCGAAGCATAAAGAGAACTATTCCAGTTCTTAGAAATCACACCACATTTATTTGTTTCAGTATTTTAATGAGAAATGCAATGCCGGCGCTACAAAGTACAAATAGTGCCAAGGTGTTATTATAATGTGTGTTGTCTCTTCGGTACATTACTCCACGTGTTCTTCTATTTTCCACACTTTTCAGAAAATGGAGTAAGCGTGCAAATAGAAGCTCACTCCGCTTCAATGCATTAAAACTTAACAGCATTAAGCTTCAAGTTAGCTCGTTAAAGTTAAAATAAGCTCGTCGTTACAATTTCATTTGTGAATTTTTTAATTTCATTATACTGATGCACTCTTAGGTAAAAACGTGAAGGGAGAAAAATGCAACATCAATCAAACGAAATTGCTTCATTTAGGGGATGTATACCTCGTATATCGCGGTTACGGCGTGTAATGGTATTAGAAGATAATCGGATTTAACGTTTGGCACTTGACGTAAATTTGACATGTTTAACCTCATACGTCGGATCATCCTGCGAGAATGTGCCGTTCCTCAAGTTCATCTTTTATTATATCGCATCAATGATAGGAGATCTAATTTCAGTTTTAGATGACAGAGAATGCGTCTTTGAACGTGATGGATTAAATTCAATTCACATTGTTCCTTCAGGTGCAAACTTTCCAAATATGACTAAAGTTCTTTACGTGGTGATAACGGGCACCATTTTCGGATAACACTGACGATGGAGTTCTACGGACTTCCATTGATCGTTTTGCAACTAGTTGCTTTGAATACCGTAACACAATTTAATTGTTAACCGAAAATTGCTGCAGTAAAGCGTTACTTTAAATTATTAAACTTACTAATCCCCTATTTTACATATTTCACGGCATAAATTTTAATGGTGCGTGTTCTACCTACTAATTAGTAACAATGTGATGGTATATCTCAAGGGTAACCAGCCTATTATTTTATTTATGATAATACGTACTTGCCATTCCAGCAAATGTACACGGGAGCATTTGAGGGATCTACCGCAAATCGACCGTATAAATTATGGCAGTCGAAAGGAAGATGTAGTTCATTAATGGCGGCACCGCACTCCCTATAATTCATCCAGAATTTGATGGGAAAGTTGGAAAATGACAAATAGCCAAGCTTAAAATGGACAATGGGCGATTGTCAAAAATTGTAAAATTGATCGAGATTTATCGGTGTTCTAATGGGAGGTATTTCGTTGTAACTAATTTATTTGTCCATTAGTTTATTATTCTATTAGCCAAAGTTAACAATAGCTGCAGTGATATGAATTATACAATTGCGTGCAATGTGACCTGAATTATCAATTGTTATTGGAACTATGTATAACAAAAACCAGTATACATATATTAGAGTTTTGAAAATAAAGCAAATATATGTAGATATAGAAAATTTGTATCATTAAATTCCTCCTTCGTCAAGTTTATTCTAAAAATATATATCTTTAATGTACAAGCTGCATGTATTTCGATAGCACGACTAGTGAACCCCCACGCCCTCTTTGCTGCAACTTGGTTCTTGGTGCTCAGTCAAAGAATTCTTTTCTAAATGCCACGAAACATTTTTGTAAATAAACCACCATAAAGAGCAAGTTTAGTAACTCCACCGGTTATATCATCTGTCTCCCTTAATCCCTCTTCTTTATGCAACGTTGGAATTTCTTTTCCTTTGTTCTTCTCGTGCTAATAAAGTGCAAACCATGTACCTTCCAGCCTTTCGTTTCCTATCTTTTCCTCGCTCGGCTTGACTCAAAGTCCGACCGCAATATCACACAATCCCACGGAGGTTTGGAAGCTAAGTTGTACAAGAGTGACGATCAAGACACATACAACTCTAATGGAAGCTGGTAGCTGAAGATAAAGCCTCAAACACAATAGTTGGAAAAGGAAAGATTGGAATTTGCTCGAATCTCTTTAGAAATTTATCCAGATGTCCTCTTTGTTTGCCGGGAAATTTCCTCTCCCTCTATCACTAATTAGTTGGAATAATGGAAGAAGCCGTGCGAGTATTTGTCGTCTTTGTTCCGACACTTTGGCCCACGCGGTAAATAAAAGACTCGGTTTTTCTTATTGAGGAAATTCTATTAAAACAGTTGGATTTTAGAATATATTCCAAGAGTTGCTACCTCGAGTTTTTGCTGTTGTAATCTGCATCATATCTCTTGCGAAACTGCAACTTAAAGCAAGTAGCTCTGTGGAAATGAAACATCGCGTCGTAAAAACAAGCCATTGTCCTACGGAAACTCCTGATGGTGTGGTCAAAGCCGCCAACTCCACTCATAGAGCATAAGAACCTTATTTAAAATGACTCAAAACTGCGGCTTTATTACCAGTGAATGCCTTCATTAATATAAAGGACTTGGATGAACTTGCGGTTACGTCCGTGCTATATACGATGGTCGGTGGGCCCCTTGAGTCTCTCCCTTACGTTTACGAGATATAGCATTTAAAATATGCATAAGATCGTTTTGCAATATCAAAAGCCTCTTGAAGATGAGAGGTACGACGAAACGTTTACTCTCTCTAAAGTAATTATTGACTTGACGATACAGTAGATTGCTAATCAATTAACTGTCGTATTAATTGGGAAATGATCGAGCTCGCGCTGAACTTCCAAGTTGCATCGTTGAATTTTGGCCGCGCGTTTTTATTGCGAGTGCTTAAGCTGTCATGTCCTATCCATCACTTTTCTAATGTTATTTATACATGAGCTACTTCATTCAAGTGATGGTATTAAATTGCCTACAAAGCACTCATCTTGATTAATGTGATGCTCCAGTTTTGTGGTTATGTTGTCGTTATGGCTCTCTAGACGTTTTTTAAATACGGGATTTCTCCCCCGATCCGTCGCCAAAACAACCCCAATTCTATTCTGGAACAAACTTCTTATGTAAAGGGTCACGATTAGGAAAAGTATTGGAAATAAACGATATTATTTTCGTATAAATTTTGATACAACTGAGACTGTAGCAACCAGTACAAATGGCGTGGCCTGAATGTTAAATAACTGCCTTCGAGCTTTCTTAAAGTATTGATAGAATGAAGGAATACAGATAAGTAAATAATAAGTTGTTGCTGCGACTCGAATGACATACACCGTTTCAATTGAGTGCAATTTGTGCTAACAAAAAGTGACGCTTGAAACTTGAGCTTGGGGGGAAAATTTTGCTGTAGAATGCAATCTTGTAGTTATAACAAATAATCCAACTGGATAATGACATTTTTTGTAGGAGGGTTAGTTTACTGAAAATTCTATTAAACCAGGGCTTTGTGGGAAAAAAGAACGTTGTTACGAAGCTTAACTTACACACACAAAATGTTTGCTTTAAAGAAACCGAAAAATTTAATACATGATGATACGATTGAATAACAAGCTTTTTTACAATGCTAGTCACTGCTTCATGAAATTGGATGAAATTGTCGACAGTACTTCGGAATTAGTTAAAGCGACTATATCTATAGGTCTTTATGACGTTTAATTTTTCAACTGCTTTATTATTTGAAAAATTTGGTTACTAATTTTATTTGTTAACGGAACAATGACCTATAAACTTTAGGATATCAATGATAGTGTTTCCCAATTTTAGATTTTTTAGTTGCTAGATTTTGGAATTATTTTATATAGGTTTCCTCAGTTTTATTTAAATTTTTTGGACGTGTTAATCTCTACCAGAACTGTTTAGAACTTTCAATGCTCTACTTATTCAATTTTTTAAATTTCTTATGTTTCTCTGATTCCTTAGATTACTCCTTTATGTGCTTTAGATCCGTCAACTTGTTTGGGATCTAAAGAAAGCATACGTGGAATTGGAAAACTAAGATCCTATGCGCTGAAAATCTTGGATCTCCTAGATTCTATTTCGTGATTTAGATTTTGGCTTCTCTTTAACAATCCTTTCGATTTTCCCCATTGGTCGTAAATGTAGCTTGTTTTTAAACTATGAAAACTATTTTAAGTTATTGGTCTTAAAGTTAACTCTTGAGTATTGAACTTTTTCCTCACACAAAACTTGATCAGTTTGTTAAATCATGCGGCTTAAATTACTAGAATATAATTTGAAACATGCGTTCTCTGAATCTATTAATTCAATTATACCCGATGCGCAAATTAGTTTCCGTTTTCTGTCGAGTACAGCCCTTGCATAAATCACATAATTAGGATCAGTTTTAATGAAACATCCCTCGCAACATTAGTTTATTGGAATATACGCAGTGAAAGCGTATTGACGTACCCATTTGGGAATGATAACATCGAATTTTTCATCATAACAAAGTAAATTGGTTCTTTCCGTATTCCAACATGATTTTCTTGTTGTAGGCAGCAAAATGAGATTTCTCTCTGCTTTAGCTTATCCGTTTACAGAAAACCTCTTGAAAGTTTTTTAATGGTCGAAAAGAAAGAGTACATCAGTACATTGTAATAAACATTACATTGTACATTGTAATAGACATTGTAATAAAAATCGAGACAGATCCTTGACTTCTTAGGGCTAGCTAGATTTAGGATTTTGCGTCAAAAATAAACTGCAATGTAGGGACAGCACTCACGAAGAACTTTCTCGGGCTTTTTGCACTGAAAGCGCATTGCCTAGTATCTGAAAGCAGCAAGTCAAACATCGTCGCGATTGCAGTGTACACAGAGCATTTGGCAAAGCGGTTCGGTTACGTAATAGCCTAGACGGGGTTTCTGATCTGAGATAACACACGCCGTGGTGCGGTTACTGCAATTGCCGTCTCTCTATTGTTTTACCATCTGCTTTGATTGTGTGTGGAGAATGGAAACGCCGACTAATCATTTCCCTCTGTTACAATGTGTGATTGTTCGCTTATTTGCTCACGAAAATTGTATACTCTTATTGCCCCCTACGATCATAACTCATACAGCTTCCCCGTGAAGTCCCACCCATTGTTTCGTGACCCAGTTGTAGATGTATCGACGCATTGTAATCATTAATACGAACTGAAAACACTGGCGAAAATAACGTTTTCCGACTGTGCACACCCCCAGACCAAAATTAATTCCGAACTAGTTCAAAATTTATGGCGCGCCACTGATCGATCGGTCTGCAACTTTTGACCGAAATGTCATCGGAGTCTGGAATTTATTGGTCTCACAAACTGCATTCATCACGCAATTATTTGTCTCAAAAATTAAAAACAAAAATTCTAGTGGCTTCAATGTGATCATTATGAAACCACATGCACAACTATTTTTTTTTCAATTTTTTAAATAAGCCTTTTTTCTCTTTGTTGAACTGTGAAAAATTACGATCTGTTTTAGTTGCTAAAAGCTTTAAAACATTTGGTCCATTGTTAAACAATTGATTTTATTTTCAAAAATGATTCCTTCCTGAATTACCTTAATAAAATGTTACATTCAAACCCATTGTTAAAAACTCGTTTGCTTTGCTGACTATAGAACTAAACGCAAAGCAGACTTTTCGTTTACTCTAACTGATTTGGCAAGTTACGGTCGTTAATTATTTACAGAAACTTTGAAGGCGGTATCTGAACATGTGAATACAAATAATCCACAATAATTACAATGTTAAGATATTTGAGGTCAAAGTAAGACTTCCTTCCGAATGTCGCTTTTCAAAGATATGAAATCTCTTCTTAGACGAAAGTTATAATCTCGACAAAGGCCCCAAATTCTGACGTGCAGGGGTGACAAAGTTTAAGACTTCAATATTCTTAATGAACCAGCAGATGCGAGTTAAATTGCCGCAAAATATGAAGGTACCAACTCTGATGTGACGATTTTAATTAAATAAAATAGCTGTGGTGGTAATAAATAATCAGTGAAGACTCCAACTGTGAAACTAGGAATGTGGTTTCGCGTCGTTGAGGAACCAACGAGATTGCGAGTTATTACACAGATTTCGAAAGTTTCTACAATTACCAGATAACTGTCGATGTAAACGAAAAGGGTAATATTTATTAATGTGTTTGGGCAATGCTTGTATGGGGTTGGGGCACATAGGTTGAGTGCATAGGTAAAGGTAGAAAGGTAGGGAAATATACAGTCTGTCAGAAGAGACCCATTTCTTGCTACAGCTACTAAAATATTTATCCATCGACTTGAGGGGCCTGATAGCATTAAATATGAATGTCTGGAAACATTTCACGCCAATTCTACCTTCGTCATGGCGTTTCCCAGTTGGTACCTCTTCACACGAGATGCGTGTGCAGTGTCCACCTCAAAGGAATCCAACTTGACGCTGTTTCTTCCTGAGGGACCGCCTTTCTATCAAAATCATCAATATGATACGGAGAAATTAATTTCAGTTTTAGTTAAACGAGCTTTTGTAAGCACAACTAAAATCCAGATTTGCATACATATCGAGTTATAATAATTGGAGAGCCTTATTCTAGGTGTAGAACTAAGCGGAGAACGTAAGGCTAACATCCAGGACAATTGATAATTAGTGTAAGCCTCTAAAATCTGTTATCTGTAATGGGAAAAGCTGGCAACTTTTGTATTTGTTCTGTTTGGGCAAACTTAGCTTTATTATTTAGTTTTCCATTAGAGGAGGTGCATTACGCACGGTTCATGGAGCAAACATAATAACACGCCGCGATTAAATTCGAGGAAATGGGGAGATGAACTCTAGCAATATGGGGGATTTTCTTGTAAACAGAATATGCGATACCCACTTAAAAGAGAATGGCTTATTTTAAAAAGAAGAAAATATACGATGAAGGGAACTTCTATGGGATTATCCCACCAAGAGGCACCGGATACATTTTATGAACACTTCGAGTTTACTCTTATGTTAAGTGATATAACGTTGGATCGTATGTTAATTTCAGTTTCTGACAACGACCGATGTTTAATAGTTTTATTTCCACATTTATAATTCAACTCCTGCCCTGTTTTAAGTCAAATTAACATTCATATTTTATTGGAGTTATTTTCCATTACACAGACACTAATAATTAATTATTTTAATCCCGTTTTTCCTGATAAAGTTTTCAGTATTATAGACGTCAAACTGTCGGAAAGTTATTCATCTGTGTGACGTGTATAAGGGTAATGTTTGTAAATAATCTGACGCTAGAGAATAGGATATGTGCACATTCTCTGGAGAACCATTTGGTAATTAACAGCAGTTGCGGAAACTTAGCAAAACATCTTTATCCCCAAAAGAAAAACATAGAAGAGCCGAAATACCAAATGGAAAACACATCAACCCTTAAATGATGTATAATATTTCCTCGGCGACCCCGATGCTATCGTTTATACACGACAAGATCTCCAAGGAT
This sequence comes from Gnatocerus cornutus, assembly GCA_029298725.1. NCBI lineage: Eukaryota > Metazoa > Arthropoda > Insecta > Coleoptera > Tenebrionidae > Gnatocerus > Gnatocerus cornutus. The sequence continues at coordinate 7,521,952 of CM055514.1, forward strand.
GTAAAAGATTTTTGAAGTAATAGTTTTCTGAACTTTTGCCTTAAAAAAGTCTTCCGAGACCAAACGTGAAAAGTATAAATCATAAGTTGACTGCAGACAAGAAAAGAATGTCAATATTTTCGATCTTTGAACAAATCTAATTGACATCGTAACATACAAGCTCCGGTTTCGCACATATTACTTTCCAAAGAGTAATAAGCAAATTAATAAGATCTTCCTTGCATCGTAATATACCGGTTATTGAATTTTTCAAGTTGTTGACTTTGTCGCGTAATCTAACACACATATGAATCACGTTCGACGTGACGCAACATCCCCAATAAACGTTAAAGTGGGTATACAAAAGGGCGTAGGCACAAGTATCACAAAGACAGGATATTTGTTTACTCGGAATGTTCATCCTTAGCTTTTGCCTGCGAACGCTTGGTTTCACGTGACACAGGTTCCTCTTTCATTCTCATTTCTAAAGCTCAACGACTTCCCCAAAGCTTGCGATGCTCGCGCACGACTATAAAACGGTCGTCCACTGCAACAGAAAGCTCGCTTAATTATTTAAATTGCATCTCCAAACAATACGGTGCCGGAATATTAATACATCATTAACTGTCAAAATAAGACAAGTCAAGTGTTCAAACAATGGCTGGGGTTGGGGCACAACTTTCCTTATACTAATCGCGTTTCTGCTCACCAATCCGGAATTTGATTGGCCTCTCTAAAAACATAAATTCCACTGGAGCAATTAAAAATTTACTCCAAGTTGAGGGAGCATTCGTTTTCCACTTGAGTTTTTCCACTAATTCCCTAATCCACAAACGCAAACAATATAATCTCTTTCCTACAAGCGGAAGGCTCACGCCGGGTTCTCGCACTTTTACAACACCTAGGAGTATTCGGGACACTTAAAATCTTGACCAATAAAAATTATTTAACAGGCACAAATCCCTGCGAAACTGGCTTTCTTTACCACTTATATTTAACAAATGGCACACAAAGGTGAGATTGTGTTTCTACCCACAGACGCTAGAAACAGGACACAATAATCAAATCGAATTTAGTTGCTACAGCTTCTCTTTAATTAAACAAGTTTTCCCGCTTTTCTTTAGCTCAGTTTGTATTTGTTGTACAAAGGTTTGATTTTTATTTTTTATTTTAAATTTTTGCAGTTTGATAATAAATTACTACAATTGAAAAGTTTCGGCTAAAATTCAGATACGGAAGCACACATGATTTTTGAATTTTGTAATGAATACGCTTTTGGTCAGTGCATTTTGACTGAATTTTCCTGCAACAAAAAGTGTTTAACAATAAACCGGAATACACGCAAGAAGGCCTCTAAAAAAAAGGAACTGGCGTTTCGTTTATGAAATATTTATTATGTCTGCCCAGTGAAGCAAAATTCAATAGATTTTCACCCAACACATGTTTTTTGAAATACGACACTGAATTGGCCCTCGGTTTTACTTCCTTTCTACCCTTTTCTAGTTGGCTGTGAATCCCCTAAAATCTACGCGTAATATAATCGTTTTAATTAATCCCGAGTTTTCAACTTCCTGACAAAGAGCAGCCAGGACTGCATTTATTAATTTTCCAAGCTGCCGTCATTAATACCGTTTTTTTCTTTCCAGGTGCGGACATTATTCGTAAGCGGACTACCTATGGATGCCAAGCCTCGGGAGTTGTATTTATTATTCAGGGCTTATGAGGTAAATTTATTTCATTTTAGTCTCCCGTTATAGATAATTTATGTAGTCCATTTAAAGCGAATCATTTTTAATTATGATGAAATTTAATTTAGCAACGCTTTGTATTTTGTTTTAGGGTTACGAGGGATCACTATTAAAAGTTACAAGCAAAAATGGAAAAACTGCTTCGGTAAGTATTTGAAGGTACCAGACGAGCGATCTATTTTATTGCTGTTGCAATTTTAATTTTATTTTATTACAAAATGTTATTGAAAGGTGAATAGAAAAAGACAGTCTCTTGGTAGTTATTCCAGTTTTTTACGTCTATGTCGAGCGTGGAATTTTTTAGAGGGTTCCTGACGCTACATTCGGATATCTTACGATCTCCACTTGAAAATCAATTTTTAACAACAAATGCTCAACGTGGAGCAAAAAAGTCTGATAATTTTATCCATTTTTTCGCACGACTTTCGTGTTTATATGAAAAGCACGAATGTATTGATTAGCAGGGAGAGCAACAATTAAACGAACAACCACAACGCTGAATCGTGAGCAATTCAAAAGGCTCTTTACCAACGACTACAGACTTTTTTAATTGTTACTTTGTTCAAAACTTCTTCTTTTTTGTGGTGCGGTTTTAGTAAAGAGCCGTAAAACCTGATTTTTGATCGACGTGTGCTTAAATTAACTCTTTGGAAGCCGACTGCTACCAACTTCTTAACAATAAAGTTTTTACGATCTTGGTGTAGACTGCTCTTCCAATAACCGTAATGGAGCTTCTACCCAAATTAGGTTAGGGTATTGCAAGAAAGTGTTGTCACTTTGAGAGGAAAACGAGTGCAACAATAGCGAATAACGAGAAATAAAAATATGAAATTTTCGTCAAATGGAATTTTGGTGGAGGCGCCGGTTCCGCGTATTCATAGTTAATACACTTCGTTGAACGTTTAGCATAGTGTAATATAATTGCTAGTTCTTTCGTGTGAAAACTAATTGGATAACCTCACCCTGGAGTCTCGGAAAATCAAACCGCAGTCAGAACTGGTCTTTATAAAACACCTCATGTACTCTAAGCAGCAGTAATTAAAATAGATGGCACCCCATGTTAATAATTCCATGTATAATAACGCTGCTTGTTTTCAGCCTGTGGGATTTGTGACTTTTAACACTCGGGCAGGAGCGGAGGCAGCTAAACAAGACTTGCAGGTGGGTCCCCTCTAAATGTATTTGTGTTTTAACAGTTAAGTTTGTTCCCCTGTAACATATTCCCTTTTTGCCGCATGCACAGCACCGTGTGTCACCCACAGCAGAATATACCTGCTTCCACGGCGTTAGTTCTCTGACCCTGTTTGTGTCTTTCTCTTTTCCTTTTCCCAGACATAACATTATAAGAGTGGACCTTCATCCTCCACATATGTGTTTTCCCGGAAAGTGCTGACCTAAATTATTTACTACATTCGTTTATATTAGAAAGTCTTACTTCCCTTTGTGTACTGCCGGGAATCAAGCTAATAACGAAAATTGATTGCTGGTTTCGCCGCGTGCTTGATATCGGGGTTAAATGATTACGGACTCCCCGATTCATTTTTTGCAGAAATATAGACCTAGTCGTGATGGCTAAATTGTGAAAAATTGCACTCTCGTGAAAGCAGTGTGAGAATTATGGACTTCAGATGAATTTTATACACCTACGTATACAATTTTTTATCGCGGGTCTACTCAATCAATTTTACTAAAAAGTCTTTCATTTTGATTAATTGGACTTGAAATGTCTTTGAGTTGAAATCGAACCAACCTGAGATAATATTAGCCACTAGGAGCATATTTTGATCAGTGTTCATTAATGATGACTATGCAAAGTGGCCATAATTACTCTGTAAACTGTTTTGTAAGTGTATCAGGTTCATCAGTTTTGTTACACCCAATGTTAAACACCGAATGCAACTTGTCTATTACTTAGTGATTGATTACAAGATAATTTCAAATGCAAATTAAATTTTGATAAGCTTTTCCAGGCCCGTGGTAATAATAAAAATTGTCGCAGAGTTCATCTCTTAGTGGGAAATAACAGTATGCATATTCAGCGCTCTGAAAATACGGTCATATGTGCATTATGAGAATAACAAATGTGACAGTGATATGGAGCTTGGATGTACAATGGGGCTAAATTTAAGCTTTGACGTTTCCGGGGAAAACAGAGACCAAATTCGTTTCAATAAACGGCATATTTTTCAAATCATTTTGCGAGTATCATGCTGCTTCTCAATTTTGTTAGTGGAAATTAATGATATTCTTAAATCGAGCAATCCTTTCCGCGTACCCGATGTTGTTTTTCTAGTTCTGATGAATCGTTTCAACGGAAAGCTTTTAAAGTATTCACAACTAGTCTAGTCCTCTTATTACGTGAATAATGCAGGTCTTAATTTTGCAAAACGTTTTTAAAGTAGCGGACGATGTTAGTAATACATTTAGAGCAAAGCACTTACTGTTATGTCGATCACACATTATGTTAGAGGGCGCATCCGGGAGAATATTTCCGGGATGCGCTCTCAACATTCCCTTAGCAATTAACGGCATATTGACATCACGGTCACACATTTTGTGGGCAATTTTGCAGCAGGGCGTAAGGTTTGACCCCGACATGCCTCAGACGATCCGACTGGAGTTTGCTAAAAGTAACACGAAGGTTAGCAAGCCCAAACAGCAAGCTGCTAACGCCGCCAACACGCACCCAACTTTGATGCACCCCCTCACCGGACGTAAGTACACCGCCGCCCCCGGAGACGTGGGACGGCGCTACCCGACCGCACACCCTTCCTCACCTTCCCTCCACGTGGCTTCACTCCTTGTAGTCTACTAAATAAATACGAGATGTGACTAATAAACAATGCTCCGCGATGCTTGTAAATATTTATCAGGCAATGTAACCATGTTTAATCTTTGATTTTACACAATTTGCACAATACTGGGCTCTACCAAGGATGCCTCGACAACGATATGTAAATAGCTCGGCCTAGTGGAAACGCGTGTTTGCCGGTAATGCCAAAACGACATTCGCTAAGCCGTCAATAGATGATAATAATGCGAAAGTCTTGTCGTACGACAAGAAGGCGGTTTTGTTCCCAAAGGAACGGCAGATATGTCTATGTTTGGGATACAACTCGTATTTATTGGTTTTGTAGATAAAAAAAAACTTGAGAAGTACAAGAGAGGAACATTGTACAAACCACTCGATCCTATCATTTCAATGAACTTTATACGTTTCGGAGAATCTCAATATGAAATTTATTCAGATTCCGTGTTGATACCGAATGAAAGTGAAGAAGTTTCCATTCTGCTTTCATTAAAAATAAATAAGCCTAATTAAATATTGTTATTTTGTTTACTTTGCCGTTGATCATTGGGAAACAATGATGTAATAACTTTTATTATTTAGTTTCCTCTTATTTGTTGATGTGTGTTTTCATATTGATTTAATAAAATAAATGATTTACTCCTATTTTTATTTAAGTAACAATATTTGCATAAAATTAAATTATTGATTGCTAAATTATAACTCTTGGTGTTAAATCTTTGACCTAAAGTGACCATTACGTTATAATTTGGCTTGAAAGTGTTAGCGTGAAACTTAGCTCCGAAACGTACTAAATTCAAATAAGTGTAGAATAATAATTTAGCTAATCTCTCCAAAGTAATAAATTAGTTAACTACCGACCTAGCCGGCTTGTAAAACACCATCCTAAAGGAATTATCATTGAACCAGTTTTAGTACACTCGACTGCATCGCTCCAGTAGAACGAGCTAATTTCAGTTCCTTTAGCTTGACTCATAATCACAGCACATTTCGCAAGAAGTAGTGTTGTTTAGCTAAATCGCGTGTACTAAAACAATTTGAAACTAACAATAATGGCGAATTTCTCACCGAGCTAAATGTTGGGTAATTGTACCAACAGATCGGCTCCTGTGACGTCCGCCTTTTAATATTTTTTTGTTTTTTGATTAACCACTTCTGTTTTCTTACTAGTGTATTTTTCAGATCTGGGAACCCCCTTCTTCCCGGGTGGTCCAGAATTGTGGCATCATCCGTTGGCTTATTCAGCAGCTGCAGAATTACCGGGAGCCGCCTTGCAACACGCAACACTCGTTCATCCCGCACTGCACCCACAGGTCCCCGTACGTTCCTATCTTTGACTATCTACAGACAAAACTCTGGACTCTCAGCTGCAACAAGCTGGCGCCCCAGTCCATCACCACGTTAGTTCAATTCTACTTTTTAATTAAAAGCAGATTCAATATAACAGCAAATTAACTTTTTTTGATTGTGTGGGATTTTTCTAGTAACGCTTATTAATACCTAACTGCTTTTTGTGAATCTGACTTTTTAGTATTGTGTACTTGTTTTGCGTGACTGTGATGTGAATCTGACAGTCTGGAATTTGGTCTTCGTCTTGGAGAACTACAATTGTTGCAATAAAATTTTGTTGTTACAGCCTCCAATGTCTTTGCCGCATCCTACTGCTCTAACTTCAGTACATGCAGCATCTTTGCCACATTTTCTACCAAGTCCTGCCTTGGCTTCTCCCGTGGGGTCATCGTCCTCGCAACCTGGTTTGGGAGTAAGCAATCCGCCTTGCTCTACACTCTTCGTCGCAAATTTGGGCCAATTTGTGTCCGAACACGAATTAAAGGAAATCTTTGCCAGGTTTGTTGACACCAAAATTGCTAACAATACTAAAACATAGATTTAATTACAAGATAAACATGCAATCAGAGAAAAAGAGCAACCATGTTAACATAGTGCAAGTTATAGTGAGTGTAATGGACATAAAGTAATTGTAACAAATTTGAATTTTTTGTTAGTGGACTCTCTTATTCGAATTCCACAAATCCGTAACGGAGGAGCTGTTGGCGCAGTAATACAGTAAACGTAAAACTGCACTTTGTAAGTATAGATTTAGCGCCAATACCTCAAGTGCAGGGAAATTAGATCGAGGAACGAACAGGCGAAAAAAATAAGTTCGCAAACTTTGGTGACAAGTTAAATCTATCTAGTTGTTAGCACTCGTCGGGGAACTTTATTTTCCTCAAAGACGGAGCTACTTATTCGGGCTTCTTTTATTCAGTTTCATGAAAGCTAACACTTTGCGAAAATTTATAGGTTCTTGTAATTTCAGGCACATTATGCTCATCTGGTAGTCTTATTGAGATAGATAAGTAGATGAGAAACTTCAACCAAGTTTTTCTGTTGTAAGATGGCTTACTTACTAATAATATTGAATGGTAAAAATTGATTTATGAGACAACAACAAATAAAATAAAAAATTGTAGAAAGTATTTGCTTTATGGTAACTGTTTCCAGCAAACAAGTGAAAATAGGGGTAAAAGTACTAAATCTTTGGTACTGGTACTGCTTTTACACTTCTAATTTAAGTTTGATGTCGACTATGGATAGGAATAAACTTCCAAAATTTGTCAAAAATAAAGTTGAGAGAAAATTTTTTTCGCCTGTGGCGTCTAATTTCCGTGCACTGCTCTCACGGTGACGAGTTTTAGCATATGGATGTTGTTCTTTTTCACTATATCTTGCACTGTAGCCGTGCCCCCGTCATTGTTCATGAGTCTTCTCAGCAGTAGTATTGAGATAGTAATGTAAGACAATCCGCGACGCGAGCACCTTCGTCTCCACCTCCCCCATTTTGGTGCCGCATGTGTAATAAATGTTCTGTTGGTTTTCTTTATTTACTAACGTGGTGAGGGTCTGCTCTATCTAACGCACACTCTGAATGTGTACTACCCTCGCACATCCTGTAGTTAGCAGTAGTGCCCCGACACTGAGCAGCACTTGTGGTGTTCTTGTTGCACAGCTTCCCTGGCTTCTGTCGCCTGCGCATGCACAACAAGGGTGGATCCCCGGTGGCCTTCATGGAATACCAGGATGTGCGTTGCGCCGCACAGGTCATGGCAGCACTGCAAGGTTCCTTCCTACTGTCCTCCGATCGCGGCCCCATACGTATCGAATACGCCAAAAGCAAAATGGCTGCAGAGGTCGGTTGACTTGCCTTTGCCTTAGATTATCGTTTCGGGTCAAATATCGTTAGACTTCATTGGCACTTTACTAACATTGCGCCAGGTGGAACCAGCACTCTTTTTTCAAAAAATTTATTTTTTGTGCTGTTTCTTCCTGCGTTCGATGTTGCCCCATCGACTTTATCATTAACTTTGCATATGTTCGCAGGGAACAAAAGGAGAAGAAAATGGACAATCTTAATTCGTACATGCCGCTGAGTACTTGACAGAGAGCGATGGTCGTGGCTGGACACTGCTAGAGTGGTCTTGGCCAAAAAATCGCTGTTAAAAGCAAAGCTTAACTATCTCTGTTAACTGTTGTAGTTGTACTGTTAGATTTGCAGGACAGTATTTACGTGATAAGTACAGGTAAACTGCATCAAGTCGTTTGATCAGATTGCTTAATAACTTCATTTCATTGAGAATGATAAAAAATATGAAGATAAGCTAAACCAAAGGTGCCCTAAAAGTTAAGTTTTAGATTTATTATTAAATTATTAGAGTGCGTCGTGGGAGTGATCCTAATTGGGGTACCACACGTGCACTGACAGTATTGTTTTGTCGAGCTTTCTTTAGATAATTACATAGTGGTATTGATATAATATAGTCTTATGGTAATTTTTTTTTTATATGATTTTTTCTTTTATTATAGCAATAAACCAATGACGAAACAAGCGCACTTGACATGTTTGGTGTGTAACGCTGACAAAAACAATTTATGTAAACATATCAGTAAAATGGCTTTCTACACCAGTCATGACAGTGAGTTATTTAGAAAATTATGTCCTATATTGATAACATTGGTCGGCAGCACTTTCCCGGTAAACATAGTGCGTCATTTTTATAGACTACAAAGCAACCAAACTGCTCCACTTAAAATATTCTAGGCACATTACCATTCTTCTTTAACTGATTAATTATGGCGTTTGAATTATTTGCCAAAATGCCTTGTACCTTGGTACTTCTCATAATCTATGAATCTACTGTTAAAAGAAAAATATTTTTGGTCACTTCTACAATAACTGATAAGTGAGCATGTGATTTAATATAAGTAAGGATCTGATACATTTAACAAGTAAAAAATTGACATATCTTTACGTATGGTTAGACGAAATTGTGCCTACTGGTGCATTTTGTGTTCTTCCGTCTATAAAAGTCACCCAACATCTTTACAGAAAAGGAATATTTTTGGTACTTGCCGACTGGTGTAATCTTTGATTCGATACAATTTGCCCAATTTTAATACTTAATGGTATTTACCAGAGAGTCGTAGAGAGCTCTGTTGTTTTCAGAATTACTTTAACAACTTTATATTATAGATGAGCTTTTGCTTAAATTATAGAGATAATAGAATATGATGCATTTGTTATCTTGCAATCAAAGAATGCATGCAGTTATACAGGAATAGTAAATTTTATAGTTTTAATTACGATATGTATTATATAGATTTTAAGTTTAGCGTTGGTTTTTGATTGTACCTTGAATTGAACATGATGTACCTATATTACCGTCGGGCACATAAATCGTCGAAAGTCTGCACTGAGCACATTCTAACCAGCCGAAAGTCAGCACAATCAAGGCGACCCAGTCAATTATACGAAATTCTAACCTAAGTGAATCAATTAGAACAATTACTAAATGTTGTAAGTTCCCTATTGTGATGTGCTAATATGGGTACATTATTGTCGGATAACCAAAGTTTAGTTTAGATGGCCCTTAAGATAATATATAATTTATTTAAGACAAGTAGGTTATATAAGATATTGTTTTACTAGTGTTGTAATGTATTATTTTTATATAATTTTATAGTTTTCTACAACCTTACTAATCACTGAGATAACAGTCGAAATGTATAATGTTGAAAACATTGGTAATTCTCTATTATCTAGATTATATTCATATAGTGTCGTAGTGCTTTTTGTGTGACGTTTATGTGATATATCTATTACTATCATTATAAGTGTATTTAGGCCGGGTAAATCCCGGCACTTAAGCTGCGTCCAAGATGCGGCATCATCTCTAAAAGTTCATCCGTGGAGTAAGAGAGTCAATTAAATCTAAACAGAGACGCGTGAAAGATGATCCGCCATCTTGGACGCGAAATGCAGATAGAAGCGTCTTCTTTGTTCCTCGCAACTCTGGATATTTACAATGTGATTGTTGGTTGCGAGAAGCTTAGAGGTCGTTCTGCGTATTGTTTCCGTCCAATGCATGTCGAAAGACATGTCGCAGCTCAATGAGCGTCGGTAGGGTGGGTGCGGATCAGGGTGATCAGGCTGGGCAGCCAGCTATCTTTGGGACTATAGAAAACATATCAGCTTAATTAATTGATAAAATTATAATACCTGTTATATGCAATCCGACCTTTAAATGTCGTCTTGTAACTGTGTTTTTTAACTGCAGAGTTCTGTGTTTTAAATTATATGTTCTTGAAATTGTGGAGTTTAGTCGGTTCCACGAAACCGTCGACTGGTCCTTCCGGATCGAAGAAACAGACGACGATTAGACGGAACGGAATTTTGTGATAAACTTATCAACGGTAATATAAACTAGCCACAATCGCCTTCTCTGCTTTAGGTCATAGGTTAATAAACACCACTTCTTAAACATATCATGATCTGTGCCCCTTGTCAAGTGACATCTTAAATTTTTAGCAATTAATAAGGTAATAAAGAAGATTTGATAATATTTAACAAATGAATTTACAAAATAATATTATATAAGAAAAAAATCGATTCTTTTAACAGCTGATCTATACTACATATAAGAGCGACAACCATCGGTGTAGTTTTTAAGTCTGTAAAAGCAGCTGCTGCTGTGTAGCATGTAATTTGTACCCAGCAAGCAATCGGTGGGGACGCCACAGTCCCCGTACCTAGCCTTAGTAGTCCTGTCAATCGACCGGGGAATGCATATCTTTATTGTAATATTGAATCAAGTAGGCGTCGTAAACTTAGTTTAATGTAAACATGTGTTGAAATTGTTGGTCTAGAATTATAAGTACAACCGAGCAACATAATGGGTACTGACTTTTCAGGTCAGTTGTTGTTGATACTAGTCAGATATTTGTATAACCCACCCCACCATCTTGCCCCTCTTTTTCAGATGAAGCATTCCATACAAAGATTGTATTACCTGACAACGTACTTAGCTATAAATTGTATAGGGTCCAAAAGATGGGAAATAAATATGTATTATAAAAAATTTTACTTATTTCATATATCCACCTCATTTCCTTCTAACTCTACTAAACGCATCGGACATTGCCACAGGTAACCAAAAAATCTTGAGTTTTTCGAGCTAAGATGAATTGAAGAGTAAAAGTTTAATGCCAATATTTACGATTTCTGTGCAATAATTTTACGTTTAAATGAATTTGTTACCTATAAAACATTTTGCCCAAAGACATGGTGCAAAAAAAATTGGAAAATTCTTGTGGAAAATACATACAGGTAATTATCTAATAACTACTCGTAAAACTAAAAACTTGGTTTCACATTATATTTACCATACTTAGTTGCCTGCTCATCTTAGTTTTGAACAAAATTTACATTCAAGGAATTAATTAACATACTTAAATATTTAATGAAATGAAATTTTTGTTATATTGTTTATGTTTTGTTTTAATAGTACAATATAAAATGTTACTTCTGGACCGTTAAAAACAAGTCAGAATCCTAAAAATTTAGCTATTTTCCGAAAGTAAACAACCCAAAAAAACAGACGTAAAATCTTTAAAATCACAATGCTAAAATGAGCACCCGAAAAAACCGTCGAAAATCATCTAAAAACAAGCATAATTATCTCAAGACCACTATAAAAAACTTACAAACATTTTTAAGCACCTTCATTCAAATGGCGTTTTATTTCTGGACCAAGTAACTTGGCGAATGCAAAAACGGAAAAAACAATATTAAAGCAAAGAGGAATGGTACCACATTGACGCCCTTAAAACGAGGTAGAATCCTCAAACTCAAAATATAACTGTTTTCTGAAAGTAACAACCGAAAATACTTAAAATCCATCAAAAATCCCTAAATTTGCATGTTTTTTGACACACAAACATGAATTTTTATTGTGAACCCGACCAATTGGCGCATGCAAAGATCATTAAAAAACGACGAAAAGAAGGATATAAATCAACTGAAAAAGTAATTCGCGTAGTAAAAATTACAGCACTCGAAATGTACGATGAAATTGAAATAGGAGAATTAATAAAATAAAAATGAGATAAAAATTGAAATAGATAAAATGTAGAACTTTTTAAATTGCTGGTAAATGTATGTTTCTAGATTTCGAGTAAAAATTCCACAGTTAGGATAATTTCTGAAACAAATCAAATAAACTTATGGGTAAAATAAAATTAACACAGCACTGTTTTTTTTTCAATTTACAATATTATAGATTTTTTTAGTAGTTTAGTTGCTGCCGAAGGAGAATTTGGATTTTCCTCGATATTTCCTATTAAACAATTGCTGTTTGAAAGCAAATTGAAGCAAACCCTTATTTTGATCAAAAAAACAATTGAAGAGTGTTTGGAAGCTAACAAAACTGCCTAAGTTTTGTGTTGTATAGTGGCTTTTTGTCATTAATTTTGCGAAATAGAGAGTGTATTTAAGTAAAAATATAAACCACCCAAGAAATTTATCGTTTTAAGAAGCAATAGGGTATCAGCTTTGCTAGATGATATTCTGTGTTATGTTGCAAACCTGATAGGAAAACATCAATTATTTTGCCATTAGTCGCCTGCAAACATGAAGAAATCAGTCCGGTTTTATTCTCGAAGACCAGGACAAGGCCGCAAACGTTGCACCAATCCCATAGACGAACGTTTTATTTGACAATCCGGAGACTCACAACTGCTCTTGTATACAAGTATTTGTCGCTTAACTAGTCTACCTTTCAACCAATTAATTGAGGGATTACATGAGTACGTAACACGAAATACCCAAGCAAAAAAAAACACGAATTTTTATTTAAAGTCCATTTAAGGAAAATTAGAAATGCACACTTATAATTTATTGGTGTTTTTTGGCTTTTACTCTGTAAAACATATTTCGAGTTTTCTTGTCTACAGGCCAGGTAACATTTTTGGTTCAAACACGTTTGTTTGAGACATTTATTAGTTGACGCAAAATTATCAAATTATGGACTTGGGGTCCACTTTTCCTGTAAACTCCCCATATCATACCTAATAGTCACTTGCGGATTCTAGACAAACATTTGTTAGAACTAAAAAAGTTTAAACCGGTTTAAACTAATTGTTTCAACATCCGTTGAAGTCCGATTATTACTAATAATAACCAATGTGTATATTAAACTCCTTTTGTTAACATTAACAAACTGAAAAAGTTTCTTCGAATTAAAAACCCTTAAAAATGTGTGAATGAATATTGCGTACCATCTACCTTGCAAAAAGTTTTCTCCAAACAGCATTCTCCAGTACCCACATCCCAAACGACCGTCTTCTATAAAAGTTGAAATGTTGAACACATGTTACAAACCCCTAATTATTTCAACATCATCGTATTCTTGATTTAAAAAGGAAGAAAATATAAAAAAGAAACGACAAACCACTCACTCCAACAAACAACGCAAGTTCAATTTTTGCAAAACCTCAAATGAAACTCAGTGATATTGTAAATTTATTCTAGAAAATTCTGAAAGCCGGGATAGAAAATTAAAACGTTTTTTAATTACTTTATTTAATGAAAAGCAGGAGCGCATATGCCCCTAGAGATATTAAAAAATCTGTGTTTACTTTAAAATACAAAACTAAGGGATATTTGCAAGATAGTCTTTCACATGAGAAGGCTCCAATCTTCTAAATCCATTTTCATCACAAATACCAACTTCAATGTTATCTGCAGTCATCTGGCCTTCAAAACTTTCCTTCAATGTTAGAATCGCAGTATGAACTGCATCATCCAACTCTAGATCTTCACTGTATCTAAATAACAACATAATAATTAATTGAAAAATTACATTCAACTTGTTACCTCTTTTCAAGAAATGTTTTTCCATTTATGTAGTTCTTGCCCATAGCTGTTGCCTTCCAAGCAAAGTATGCTCCTGAAGGATCACACTGGAATAAATAAGGTCTGCCATTGTCCCAACCACAAATCAGCAGTGACACACCAAAAGGTCGCACACCTCCTGATTGTGTGTATTCTTGCATGACAGCAGCTACTCTTTGTACAAGTTGTACAGTTGGGATAGGCTCACGATAAGTGAGAAAATATTTCTGTGCCATTTTCCGCGCTTGTTTCACCAAAAGACGATAATCAGGCCCCATCCCTGAATAAATCATACCAATATGCTGAGTAATCATTTCGACTTTATGCACACTGTGCTCGTCATACAAGATAGACTTGTGTTTGTTTTCAGTAGCAATAACAACCCCATTAGATGCTGAAAAAGACACAGCAGTGAAATACATAAAATTAAAGAAAATAGATGTGTTTACCTTTAATACCAACAGACGGGGCCCCTGCAGCCACGGCAGCCAAGGCATATTCTATCTGCACAAGTTTTCCAGAGGGGCTGAAAGTTAGGTTATATTAAAGAAATAACCGGATTTTCGGAGGTTAAATGACTGGGATTATATAAAGGAGTTTCGTAACAGTACGTTTAGTGCTAGATAAGTTAAAAATGAATTGTAATTACCTGAAAGTGGTTAAAGAAAAACTATACCGCTCAGATGCCATGATTACTTGCAAAACAAAATACTGTTTGTGTTGGCTGCAATGGCTGTCAAAAAATTCGGCAAATCATTTTGAGCGAGCGCCCTCTAAAAAAGTTTTTTATTAGTAGTTTACAGGAATCTGTAGACAGACAGGTTTAAAGGTGCTGTTCTAGATGCCGCCACTAAATTTAGAGCGCTAATAATATGTAAATTTGTTTAAATTTTTTATTCACATTCGCAGGATTTCAGAATATTTTGATTTTTTTTTCGATTTATTGTTTTATTATTTAATTTTTTCTGCCTCACTGATTTTTTTTGATATCTAGCAATTCAAGGAATCCCTTAAACGATTTTAGATTCTTTAGATGGCTTGTGTTTGTCACGATGAGGAAATTGCCCGAAACCTTTTGTTCAAATTTGTCGTCAACACAACATCATTTAAAAACATATTTTTGGGTGGATCATAAAAATAATAAGAGTAAAATAAATTAAATATGGGACATTCCTTGTCAAGACTGTTTATTTCCAAACCAATTTAACACAAATGAATTAAAATTAGTGACAAGAAGCTCTATGAGCGGTTTGGTGTCCACGATGACTATTATGATGGCCATGGTGTTGAAGACCACCGAAACCACTTTGGCAATGTCCATGGCGGACATTTTGTTGAGGACCACCGAAACCACTTTGGCAATGTCCATGGTGGCCAAGGTGTTGAAAACCATGACGGCAATGCGGTCCTCTAGTTCCATGATTGTGATGTCCACCATTGGAACAATTTTTGCCTTCATGACTACACAAAGACATCTTGGCTCCTGAGGAACACCCAGCCTCTGAAAGTCGTTGGTTTATATACAAAATAAAAAAAATAAGTACGAACCATGATGTTGTTTAAAGGAACAGGGTTTGGTCGCCATTTCACAAGATTGGTGTTGTTCTTCTGCCATTGTTGTTCTTTGGATACTGCCATGTACACGAAAAGTCTGTATTTATATAGTCATGTTGTCCTAAGGGAAGGGATAATTGGTGCTATATCTTTATTGTCCAATCAATAATCACGTGAAATTTTATTGTTCAAGTGACGCATTTTGTCCAGATAAGGTTGGACCACATGACAAAATAAAGGGATTGAACAACATGACTTGCCAATTGTATTGTTCACTGCATTAGTCATCAAAGTTATGTTGATTAAATAATAAAATAAAATAAAAATAAAACAATAAAAACGCATGTAATGTTTCATTTTTTTAGATAAGAGAAATCTCAAGTGTGGAGTACTCATTCATTTCTCAGTTCATAATTTCTGCCTTTTTAACTGTTTAAATTGAGAATTTGAACACTAAATCAGCATTTGGCGTCGATGCGATTTTTTTTAATCGATGTTTCCAATCGTTCTTGTTTGTAATCGCAATTGTATTTCTTTGATTTTTTTTTAAAGTAGGTATCTCAGATTTTTTACATTTACCTACTACATATTCGGATTCTTTGATTGCCTCTTTGATTGCTTGTTCCTAATGGTGATAAAAGTCCGGAAACCTTGGTAAACACAACGTAACTGCCACAAACTTTATAATTCCTCAAGAGCCAAGAACTTTCCTCGTGCTCTTAAATAAGCTCTTTCGCGTATCGGCATTTACATTTCATTTTACCAACAGAGAAAACGATTTATTTGTTTGTTTTCCACAACTTAAAAAAAATGAGAAAATAAGAGAGTTTAGTAGCGTTTTAATGCTCTTGTCGTCCACGCTTCTTCCATTTTATAAATACGTTTGTATACAGGGTGAAAAAACAAAAATTAGTGCACTAAAGTTTCGAGATATTAATGGTTTTAGCAACAGATCAAGAATAGGTATCCATCGTATGGTGTAGGTATATTTATTAATTTGTAGATGTGAATCACATTATTACTGTTTGTAATTTTGACCGTTTCGGGAATAAAGTGAAAGTGTATTTTTACCAGTATTCAAATCGTTTTTGAAACATTACAGTGTTGTAAAGACAATAATAGCCCTCACTTGGAACACCTTCTATAATCTTCAACTTCTTTTTTTAAAGTGCTTAAGAATTTTGGGAACCTCATTGGAAAACTTATTTGTATTATCAAAATTACCAGTTAAATTAAATGTACACTCTGTTTAAACACCTAATTTGCAAAAATATCTATGATCTTATCGGTTGTTCTTGATAATAAGTTTTAAGTCGTCAATGCCCAGTGAGTATTGTGTTGCATGCGCTTGTTCGGTCGCTAATTTGGTAAAACGATCTGGCTTGTTAGCGCAATATCGTGTAATTACTGCAAATGGGGCGAGGCGATCGGTCGAATATTAATCACGTAACTTGGGTCTACATCCAGGTATAAAGCCCCGCGTGAATCATCTACATCTATTGTTACTGTATCAACAAACTATTCGACCATACACAGTGGATCGAATAAGTCAAGAGAAACAATGTTCACTCCAGGATTCAACAATGTGGCATTGTATGCCCTCACCATCGGTGTCAGATCATATATAATCGTACCCGAATTAATACAAACATTAATTTCCATCGGAGCGAAGGCAAACGCCAAGAATCACGTCGCAACGCCATTGTTATAACAAGCGAGTTTCTGAATTCCATAACGTCGCGAATTTTCGCAAATTCCTGGCCAATAAAGTTATTTGCTCGACTTAATTGGACGCGTTTAAATTTTAAATGCGGTTTAACGTGCTACCAGACCGACGAAATTTCATTGTACAGTTTAGTTTCGTTTATCAAAACAAGGCATAATTTTGTACGATTTGACGATCAACGGAATAAGAAACTTTATGAATGGCGAGGAGGGAGGCTTTGCCAGGGATTTGATTAATAAAAAATGAGCGTGCGGAAATGAGACGAAAATGGAAAGTTGCGAAACTTTCAAATCCTCCACGAATTCTTTTCAACTACTGTCATCATAGCACTAATTGAATGAAATTAAAAAATTAAATTTTTACAGTTGTCTACACTCTACAGCAAGCTCTTTTTATTATTGTTCGTCGCATTCGACTGAAGAATTTCCGTATTTTCAATAATTTGTAGAACTTCAAGTTTTCGTTGTTCCGATTATCTGATTTTCTCATATAATTTATTTGAAAAATATTGTATTTTTTAAGCCTGTCAAGTTCTGATCCTTTCTCAGATCATTTAGTAGTCATTTGATCATTTTAATCCATTTTAACTAATTTTTTGAGATTTTTAGATCGTTTAAGACTTACGAGCTTTACATATCAGTTTTAGGTTTTTAGACTTGCTAAATTTATTAGATTTTTTCGTATTGTATAAATTGTTTGTGATTCAAAAACCGAAAAAAAGTATTTCAGCGTTTTAAAAACCAGTTTTTGGGAGTTTGTAGGTTTTCATACAAAAAAATTGTCGACTTTTAAGTTTCTTAGATTAACGAAAGATAAAACTGTGAACTTCTAAAATCAAGATTCTCTAAAAATAAAATTCTGATTTCTTTGTGTATTTGCAACTTTTAAGTCGTGCCTCCAGTTCTAAGCGCAACTGAAACCTTATGAATTTCGTCTTTTTGCCATTTTTTATTTAATAAATTTAATATTTCGTTGTCATTATATTGAATTTAAAATGACACAGCGCAGAGCTTTATATTGCTTTCAGGTTTTACATTTTCAAAACGCTATTTGTATAGTGCTTCCATATAGCTCGAGAATCTATTAAAATTGATTAGCTTAACTCACTCGTTATCGAGGTTGATACATATGACATGTATTTAAACATTCAATTAATTAGAAACGCTTTGATGTACCGTTGGAGTACTTATATCTGATACTGAACTATTTCAAGCACCAGTGATTTAGAACAATGTACAAACTAATCAAATTGAATGGGCAAATATCTAACAAAATCTAATCTAATTAATTCTACATGTTTGTCAAAAATGTAATTATCCGGTAATACTACACAAAGCAACAAGACTATTTAAAACAAGCATAAAATAAGAAAATTAATCGTCGCTTCGGTTCCCTGCCATAATTGAATTGTTTCTTCCGTTCAGCGCAAAGTTTCCAAAGAATGGCGAGCTTTTTCCGTCTTGATTTATTGTCTATACAATTATTAATCTTCTTCAGGCGGGTAATTAAAAGATTTGCGGTAAAATATGCACATTTATTTAAATGAATAATTTCATTACAATTCGTTTGTTAGTAATCTCAGTAACTTGAATAAGCAGGAGGATTCATAATTTCTTTGTAATCCGAATAAAATATGAGGGCTTGTTGGAAGCCGAAGACTTGACTCTTATAAATGTAAATATTTAATGTTATTAAATCCGCTTACGAAATTACGGTGGGACGATACAAACAAACGATAACAATTATTCTGCGTTACGGTAACAGATTCAAATCGCTTAAGTTAATGTTGTTTCTTAAAACTTTAGAACAGGGTAGCTTTCGTTTCTTAAACTTTTCTTTAAAAGCTTTTGGAAAAGAAAGCTTAAGACAATTTCAAAAGCGCACGCACCTGCTCCAGATTTTCAACAAAGAGCAAGGATCGATTGTAAAAAGACATGGAGGACCTATGACCTAAATTAACTGGAGAGTAGCCCTTAGGGTCATATCAACGAATATCGTGTCTTTAGAAAAAAGTAGTTGCTCGTTTGTTTCATAACGTTTTCTTTTTCTAACAATTCAGTGCAAGCTCGCTGGAATTGTGTCATCTGCTGGCTATTAGGAACCCACACCAAACCAAACAGGGATAAAAACAATTCGATAATTTGGATGACACAAATTCTCTTAAATAATTTCATTTAGATCGGAATTGTTAATTTTTAGTGTAGGTGGTAGCAAACAAGCATAAATTTTAAATAATCACTAGCTATTTACATTTTTTTGTTGTAAAACTTTTGATTTAAATTTTAAATTGGGTTAATTTTTAACAGTGTGGTTTGATGGAAATCCACGCATTTCCTTCATTTATAAGTTTACGTAATTACATCTAGAAAAACTTTTTATAAAAAAAATTGTTTGGGTTGATAAAAAGCAATAAAATAAATATAAAATGGGACATTTCCTGCCAGACTATTTATTTCCAAATCATTTTAACACAAAAGATTTACAGTCAATGACAGCAAGCTCTATGATCGGTTTGGTGTCCATGATGACCATGATGAGCATGATGACCATGGTGTTGAGAACCACCGAAACCATTTTGGCAATGTTTATGGTGGCCGTGGTGTTGAAAACCATGACGACAATCTGGTCCTCCAGTTCCATGGTTGAGATGACCACCATTGGAACAATTATTGTGTTCCTGGTTACACAAAGACATATTGGCCTCTGAGGAACACTCATCTCCTGAAAGGGCCTGGTATAGACAAAAAGTAAAAAGAATTAAGTACGAACCATGATGTTGTTTAAAGGAACAGGACTTGGTCGCCATTTCACAAGATTGGTGTTGTTCTTCTGCCATTGTTGCTCTTCGAATAACTGTCCTGTACAGGAGAAGTCTGTATTTATATGATCATGTTGTTCTAAGGAGAAGGATAGTTGGTGCTATTTTTAGAAAATCTAGAAACATCTTTATTGTCCAATCAATAATCACGTGAATTTCTATTGTTCAATTGACGCATTTTGTCTAGATAAGATTGGACTACGTGACAAATTACAGTTATTGGACAACACGAATTGCGAATTGTATTGTTTACTGCATTAGTCATTGCCAAATCAATAAAAGCGCATGTAAAGTTATCTTTTTTCTAGATAAGAGAAATCTCAAGTGTTTCAGCTCATTCGTTTCTCAGTGCATTATTATTTTGTGCTCTAATGGTGGAATTAAAACAACTATTAGACCAAGCACTAAATCAGGATTTTGCTTTTCAAACTGATATTTCCAGTGTGAAATTTGTACTTAATTGTATTCGTGCGTTTTTTCTTGATTTTTAAATACCTCAAAATTTTGTACCTACATTAATACAATACATCGTCGGCGCAAGTGCAAAATAGTATCTAAAAGTAATTGAAATCAGGAGAGATAAAAAACATTTTGTTATAATATGTATTAATTTCTTTAAAATGTTGTGATTATTGCGCATAACTAAAGCGCAGAATTTTTTGGCGTTAAACCGTTTTACAGCTCTAGACAGATTAAAATTTCACAGATGATTTCGCTAAATTTAAATTTAGCAAATTTTTGGGATACACCATTTTGCACTTGTGCCGACAACATATGTATTTAAATTTCTTACCTTCTTGGATTGCTTGCATTTTAATAGTGATAAAAATTCGGGAACCTTTCGAATTTTTCAATTAGTCGTAGACACAACGCTATCGCTGCAAACAATATAATTCCCCAAGAACTAAAAACTTCCTCGTGCTCTTAAATAAGCTCTTTCACGTATCGACATTTAAATTTCACTTTACCAACAAAGAAAACGATTTATTTGTTTGTTTTCCTTAACTTAAAAAATAAGGAAATAAGAGTTTGGTGGCTTTTTAATGTGTTTGTCGTTCACTATTCTTACTCTTTTTTAAGTTTCTATACAGACTGCAACAGAAATGAGTGCAAGAAATTTGATTTCAGATATTTCTCGATAAAACAAACAATTCTGTTTTATGGTTTTTTAAAATTTGATTTCAATTTCAAGATATTAATGGTTTTAGAAACAAATCAGTTTTGAAGAATTTCCGTGGTATATGCTGCACTTACTAAAAACGTAAACACTGCCAGCTCGGCGGCAAACCGCGGCAAATCGAAAAGCGACTGATAACTTTGTGAATGTGAATGATTTTATTTGTAATTTTAAGAGTTTTGGAAATATATCATCAACTTTTGTGAAAGTAAAAGTGCCCTTATTTATTTTTGTATTCGTTTATTTGAATTATGTTGTATTTAAATGTGTTTATGTAATTAGATGTAGAGAATTTTAATTTATAATTTGGATAATAAACATTATAGGAGTAAAATAAATTTAAAATGGAACATTCTTTGTCAGTCTATGTATTTTTAAACGATTTTAATTAAAAAAAATTAAAGTCAGTGACAGCAAGCTCTATGTGCGCCTTGGTGTCTATGATGACCATGATGATCATGATGAGCATGATGGACATGGTGATGAGAGCCACCAAAACCTCTTTGGCAATGTCCATGGTGGCTGTGGTGTTGAAAAGTTTGATGACAATGCGGTCCTCCAG
Source organism: Gnatocerus cornutus (assembly GCA_029298725.1). Lineage (NCBI taxonomy): Eukaryota > Metazoa > Arthropoda > Insecta > Coleoptera > Tenebrionidae > Gnatocerus > Gnatocerus cornutus. The sequence continues at coordinate 7,543,554 of CM055514.1, forward strand.
TTCCATGGCTGTGATGTCCACCATTGGAACAGTTCTTGTCTTCATGGCTACACAAAGACATATTGGCTCCTGAGGAACACCCATCTCCTAAAAGACACAGTGGTACAGATAAAAAGTGAAAGGAATTAAGTTCGAACCATGATGTTGTTTAAAGGAACAGGACTTGGTCGCCATTTCACAAGATTGGTGTTGTTCTTCTGCCATCGTTGTTCTTTGGATACTGTTCTGTATACGACAACTCTGTATTTATATGGTCATGTTTTTTTAAGGAGAGGGAGAGTTGGTGCTATTTTTAGAAAATCTAGGAATATCTTTATTGTCCAATCAATAATCACGTGAATTTCCATTGTTCAATTGACGCGTTTTGTCCAGATAAGGTTGGACTACGTGACAAAATGAAGGTATTGAACAACATGACTAGCAAATTGTAGTGTTCAGTGTAGCTATTAGTCATTGCTGATTAATCAATAAATGTACGTATCTAATCTTTGCTTACTATTTATAGTCTTAGATAAGAAAATTTTCAAGTATGACAACTCATTCGCTTTTCAGTTCACTTTTCTCCTCTTAACAGGTCAAAACAAGACGACCCAAAAAAGTCGAAACTTTTATTCATAATGTTAGACAAGGCGCATCTACCATTTTGCGTCGATATTTCCACTATGAAGTTTCCGGTTTTCATAAAAGAGTGATAACTAATACCATACCCATTTATCCGCTAAGTGCATACACTGCAGTAATCAACTTTATAAATGAGCACGGACGGAAAAATATTATTCCATCTTTCATAAATTGTAGGTTTTATGATTCTAAACCAACATCGCGTTTATGAGGTTCTAGTGACACTGGCTGTCGGGTGAGATTTTTAAAACCAAAGTTCTAAAATTTAAATGCCATAAAACCTGGAATTATTTTCTGACAGTGGCATTAAATTTCAACACTCGCCATGTTAATTGCCAAAAGCTGAAGTAATTAATTATAGAAGTGATAACTGATGTTATATTTATTTAGCAAACAAATTAAACTCATCATCACGCATTGCCTCAAATTTATCGGTTGACATTAAAACACATTCATACCGTTACATACTACAATAATTGCTTCATACATTTTCGACGGAATGTGACAATTTGTATACTCTTCCATCACAATGAATTCTTGAGCGCCTTTTCGGATTATCTGGTTGCGTTAAAACCAGGCAGTTATTTCCGTTTTCGAACTACTTTACGATATTACCATCTTTCTACCTATTATAAGATTTAATTAAATTCCAAGGTTGTCACTTAAATTTCTGCCGAGAACATGATTTACCTGGCGTTTGATCTACTTTGCTTGAGAATCAACTGAGCTGGGAAGATATTAATTAGGAAAAGGGGGAAATCTATTTGCTCTGTGGTGGATAATGTAAATTCAGAAATTTACTTTTATGGTGCTAGAAGGTAATCAATGCCTTTGCAGTGTTATGACGACTGCACTGCATTGTAGGAGCTTTGTTAAGGTAAATACCATTTTGGCATGATATATTATCTAACTCTGCAATGGTGATATTTTAGCGTTTAGGTTCCCATTTTGGAATTTAATCTCGCGTTCAACTGTAACCGAGCCTTAACTTCGAATTTAGCTGCAATTTCTCATAATCGATACAGCAATGTTATGAGATTTATGAGCATTAGGGATATAAAGGGTGTACTAAATTCTGCGGTTAAAAGTTTCTACTTTATGTAAGTACATTAGGCGGCGGCAACATAAATCGATGATTAAAACTTAAACTTGTAAACCAGTTTCCAACCGTGGAAATAACAAGAGATCCTTCGAAAAATTTCCTTTCACACATCACAATAAGAATTACACGTTGTTTGGCAAATGCCTAAGGCTTCGATGTGATGTGACACGAGCTACTAAACTTCGGCGTTGAATCCAATTTGTTCTGCCTTAAAATACCTCGTTTCCGACGTTGAATTTCTATCCCGTTACAACTATAACTTCGTTCCAAGGATGCGAAGTCGACTTTTTACGAACGAGATATTTCGTACTTAACGCACAATTTTGTTGTTGAAAAAGCTAGAAATTATTCGACAAAGGTGATAATAACTGGGTGTTGATTTTTCTCGACGGTTCCGTTGACAAGATTCGATTTTCTCAAGTTGGTAATTCCTTTGATAAAAGTTTACTCTGGCAAATAATTTTGTGTATTCTGAAAAACATTTCTTTTTTGCTCAAACAAAGTTACACTTTCACAAAAGGGGAGTTTGCTGAAGAAAAATAGGAATTTCGCGTTTGTATCGGTCTGATTTTTTTTTTTTCACTTATAGATTTTTTTTTATTTGAAATTTATTCAAATACTAAGAACATAAAAATTTATTATTAAAATGATGAAATTAAAATAAAAATAAATTGAAATTGCAAAGTTCCAATCGCGCAACAAAAACAAATAAATGAATGCGATTCGCAAATTGGATTCTGAATCAAACAACAACTCTGCTCTCATTTATAGTTTTTAACCAATTAAGGTGCTTTATTTGTATTTTAAATTGGAATGCCACAGATTGAATTTTGCACTTAATTTAATAAATAAATCAAACATATTGGAGGAAAACATTTTTTGTTCTTTCATGCACTTAATAGAAATTATATAAAAAATACACTTTACTGACCCGAGCGTTATTTCCGTTATCAGATATTATAAAGAGAGAGCCAGCAAAGTCATCTTTCATTTTTACTAAATAGTGAGCTTAATATACACAACCCAAAATACGCTTTTCTTTATCTACTTGTAGGAGAGATATTTAATTTTACAGTATTCTACAGCTAGTAGTAAAAAAAGTTATTATAAATTTCAAACGTTGCATTGGATTTAAAGTTTACTTGTTAGCTTGGACATACATATTTTGTCCAAAACGATCGCCTGCGAGAAATGAAATTTAATTCCCCTTTTTGTCAAGTTTCTTATATTCGACTTTCACGTTGGGCTCTCTTCGACAAATCCTCGGATTATCCAAGGATTTCCGAAGGCTCATCACAACAATGCGTTAAACTTACAATATTACAGCGTTCGATAAACTATGCAATGCTTCTATTTATAGAGTAGAGCTATAACACGTCGAAGCTACTTGCTCTCTCTTTCGTGGCTGTTAACACAGCAACCAATAATTTTGTTCTGGCATGCTAATGACCGTCAATATTTCATGTGAATTGCAAATAACTCATCAAACAATTCAATAAATATTTACCAGTGTGTTCAATAAATTTGTGCGAACAATGGAACGAATTTAATCAAGGAAATCTCTTGAAATTACATTCTTCAGATGTCGAGGATTCAAAGTAAATAACCCACGTGAATTTAAGCTTCGTTTTGGATGCATATAAGGTGTTTGTCTGATTTATGGAGGTAATAACAAGCAGCCGTGTAGTGTCACACTTTCCTGACGATAAGACGCTATTCATGTGGGTGTTCTAGAGATGTCGCTTGTAGGTATAACATCTTGGGGTTTATCGTGGTTACGGACGACCGGATACAGAGCTCGAGATATCCGAGAGCTTTCTCATTCCTGATTCTCTCTATACCTATTTCGTTCGGTACGATACTTTATTTGCATTGTGTAAAGTAACTCTTTATATTACACCGGGATGATACGGTTTGTTTACTTTTCACATAAATTTACATAATGCCGGTCTGTTTATGAGGAGCTTCTTGTGGATACATTTAGTGGCGAATTCAATTTAATTTTCTCCTAAAAAAGCCACTCGTTTGTGCGTGCAACAAGAAGGAAATGCGAATTCATGTCAGCATTTGCTCTCCATTTTCTGGGTTGAAGAGTTCATTGTTAACGGGGTGAATTTGGGATTTTGTGGGATGAATTCCGTCGCGCCAGGCCGCTTTCATTTTTAATTGGGCCTAAAACAACTATGTGTAATTATCAGTCCTGATTTTTCCTGTCTTTTTCCTAGCGCCCACGCCATCCTTCAATTTATTAATTACTCGAGAAGATGGCCTGTCCGGCGACACTGCTTCACCAGGTGCCGGACATTCTTCCCAACTTTCAAAGCCTTACATCATCAATCTTTGTAATTGGAAATACGAAAAAGATGGACACATTGGCAAAGTTACGACGATTCATTATTCACGTACGGTCCCGACATTTAGGAATTTGCTGTTTGAATTGTCAACAAATCCGTAGAAATACGTGTGTTGCTGAAACTTTGTAAAATTGCACATTAGCTTTTATTACGGAATAAAGTTGAAAAATAAGCTTTTGTTGTGAATTCTGTACGGTCATTTTCAAAGCGGATAGGAATGTTTGCGATAAAATTTCAAATTCCATTAATAAACGCGGCTGACACATTAGCCATATGGGACTCGACCGAGATAAAAACAAATAGGTAAGTTATACTAAAATGTTGAAAGTTGGCGCTGTAATGAACCTTATCATGGTGCATTTGTGCAGAAATAAAGAGCTCTGTTTGAGACATGGAAAACTTCGAGCGCACATTTCAATTCTCATTTACCTAACGGACGTTAAAAAATCCAGTGAACAATATTAAAGTGTTATTAATGAAGATAATCCAAAGTTGGGATAAACTGAAAGTGACAGACAAGCGATGGGCTTAGTTTCACGAAACAATTCCAGAGACACCTTCCTTTGTATTTGTCAGATGATCTCATTATTTGGAGCAGTAGCGTGAAGCTCATTTCACAGTTTATCTTGAAAGTTCACCCAAAATAAAAAGAAACTTAGAGACGTAGTGCAGTAGATATTTCCTGTTTGTTGCTCCTATCTCTTTTTAAAATATCTTGGATTTATTTTATATTGTGTTATAACAATCGATACTCGTGTTCGCATCCCCGGAACTTTCCAGGGCGCTTCCATATGTATTTACCAAAACAGTTTCCGGTGGACCGAAGCGCCACCTACAACTACAATCTCGTTTTACCAAAGTTGCCTCACCACCACTACCAGATTGTGTTACATTCTCGTATTTCCGAAACGAAAATATTCGTCATTTTGAAAGATCCAGTGACAGTCGGCAAAGCTCCGGAGCTTTTTGCGGTTTGCTTTTAACCGCATCTATAGTTGCTATCTCAACCCTCTTAATTAATCATTATAACAGTGCGCCAAGCTATAACGACTAACCATTAATTATGTAAGATCCTCCACTCGTGCTAAACGTTCACATTTAGCGGCCTAAAAATTTTAGAACCTGGTAAAGGTGCAAAATTTGCTTTCTCCAAAATATGCACAACTGCAGTCGTCATAAAAACGCAAATTAAAGTGTTGAGCTGAATTACGAAGTAGCCATCAAGCAGTAATTATTACGAAATGTCGACGGTTTAAAAAAGCGAAATGGTGTATGAAGCTGCCGCACAAAACGCGACCTCGGGAAAATTATTTTTTAAATTTTATTTATGGCTCTGCGATTGCGATTCCCGCGTACGTGCATGCAAAATGAAAACATTTTTAGGTGATACGAAAATGATTTTTTAAATTGGTTTCAAATTTTATGAGATCTTTAATAATTATGATGGGATGAGATGAGGGAAAATGAAATTGTTCACTCAATTTTATAATCTGGGAATGGCGCCTCATGAGCCAAAAAGCATTTATAATAAACGAGTTCGCGGGTTTGACTAGATAATAGGCAATACCCAAAGCTTTGCCGCAAGTGACAAAAATAGAACTAAAAAAAACAAGAACAAATTTTTGATAAATATTTATGAGACCCGGCACCAAATTTTTATTACATTTGCTTAATCGATAAATTACATGTTTCTAATATTAATGACCTAAATATTTTATTTCCGATGTTCCCACAAAATATAATCAACAAATAAATCCGCGTTGAAATAGTTACTTTTCTGTGTAAGCTAGAAGATCCACGAGTAAAATTTTATGAAGGATTGCATTCAGCGCAGATAACGTTTATTAGCCGAACGCCATCGAATTTAACTTCCGGAGGATCTGTTTCAGCAAGAAATGCCACTGGGAAGTAAACGCGGTGATAAAATGACATTAGAAATCATAAAAGCAACGGAAGCGGTCGTTAAATACTAGATACGGATGTGAAGTAACGTTTGACAGATTTTGCCAGGTGCATGAATATAAAAATATACCAGAGAAATAGAGCAACGATTTTCTAATAATTTAAAATTACAAGAAAATATAATCCGCTTGTTCAGCTCATATAATAAAACGAATCCAGCTAATTGATTTATGCGGGAACTGTTGGCAAATTTAACCCTAAGCACCTCGAAATAATTTATTTTACATTATGATGAATTTCTACTGGCTTTAGAACATTTGATGATCCCGCTAAAATGGCTAAAAATCCAACGATAATTTAATAATAACGTAAAAAGTTTCGTCTTGGGTAGCATAATTTACGAAGGGAAAAACATCAAGTTCATGAGCAAAACGCAACGCAGCAAGTTAATTAAAAACTCATTTTCCTCAATCAATTATTGTTGTTGTGGCCCTCATAAATTCCCTAAGAAAATACCATTTTGCAGCAACCCCTTTACAGATTTATTTGGAGGAAAATATTAAAAGGTATAACACAGAGTTTTAATTGCTACATTAATTTTCTCGTTTACGGGTGTTCAGTTTGTGTGCACCTGCGATACGAGCTTTTACGCTTCTTTAAACAACCTGTCACGTAACTTACCAATTGAAACCGTCAAGTTATGGTAAAATTATTTCGATAATAAATTAACCAGTAGATGTCAACTACGTTTACAACCGATTTGTTAAATTTACTTGGATGTTGAACGAAGAAAGTGGGTGCAGACGCGAATCTTGACATGGAATCGATAGTGCTAGCCTTTTCGTGATACAACTCGAAGCAGAAATTTATGTCCACTCGCTTCTAATTGCAGGAATTTGCAGTAAATTGTGTTTATGTCTTTTCTAATTTGTCCACTCACGTCTTAAATTCTGGTAATTATTATCGTCTAACTTAATCAGCTGTTTGCTAAGATCAAATCTACCGACGTTTTATTAGAGGTCGTTAAAAAACCTACACACGAGTACAACATGCTAAGTCTCTCAATTTTGTGGGGAAACAAATTGACTTGTTTTATGTTATTATATTGAGTTGTGTGTTTACTCTACCAAATTGCAAAAGTAGCGCAATTAGTAGAGCAAAAGACACAAATTTTAGAAATTTCAATTTAGCGATATTTTCCGGTGAAATGTTTCAGGCCTAACAGAAAGGGTTGTTTTTCAAGACGAATTGAAAATGTTATCTTGTTTCTAGATGTGTCACGCCATAAACGGAAAAATTAGGGTACAGAACCCGCCCAAATGTCTAAAATTTTAAATGTTTTTCCGATAGCTTCTCAAATTGTTATCAATTGACTGTCACTCAGGTTAATCAGATTTCCAGAACTTCAATTTTTAGGCGGTTCAAAATTTGCATAATTAGCACTTCAATATTTCTACAATAAATTTATTGGAAAAAGCAGAGAATTTCAGAAATAATTTTTGTATAAAAATGACAAAAGTGTTTCGAATTTTATAGTCGGTGATTCTATGAGATTTTAAATTCTGTGAGCTTAGAGATCTACGAACACAACAATGAGAAGAAAAACCTAAAGATATAAAAACTTAGATAATGCGAAACCGAATTCATAGAACAAAAAAATACACAAACAATTTTTTTTTTTGCATTTGTTACAGTTTTATATCGAACAATGTGAAGCATCTTCGTCTGGAAAGAATTGATTTCATCAGAACACAATATTTGAGCGAAAGCAGAAACTAAATTTAAAATTTTTGTATTCTCAATTTCTCCAACATTCACGTAAAAATCTTAAACACTTTTTGTTCAAAGAAATGTTTAAATTTTTATCTTTTTCAACCTCTACTTTTTAAAAACACTTCTAAGTTTAGAGCACTAATTTTCAAAACAAAAAAACCTACGAATAATAAACTGAAGCGAAACGCAACAAAATTGAGCTCATTTCCTTTTACACATTTCAAATGTGACTCTGGAGTGCTCAAACGCTCCCATTTATTTTTATTGATGTGCGACCCCTTTTAATGCCGGTGTAGTTTATATTCTCAATATTTCTATGGTTTTCCGATCCTGTTCTTTTAACTTTCTATTAATTTATTGTGATTTTTTCGTTTCCCTGTTATTCCAAACACGCCATCTGCGGAGGGACGTGCAGCGGATATTTTATTCCTCACTTTATATGTATTGATACATTTTTTGAGTCCTTCCGAATGAGAATACGGAATCGCCAAAGTGACAGCTAATATTTCAACGACGAAATTGATAAACTCTGTATCTGATGTTTTCGTAATAAAAACTTCAAGGATAGTTATTTCGCCGCAGTGCGGTGATGCCATACACATTGTCATATCAAATTTAAGTTAGTCAAATAGGTCCTGCGAGCAACTGAGAATATCCACGCATTTAACTTGGATAAAGAACGGAATTAATCTCGCTGAAAGCCCAGCGAAAATCACCAAGAAAATTGGAGGTGTTTTAATTAGTGAAAGTATTTTATTTTCCAGGTTTTTTTTTTAATTAACTCGATCTGAAAGGAATCGTGTTGCATACTTGAGCGGAATAAGAACACGTTGATTCTAACTGGCTGTCAGCAGCAGGAGTGTATTATCGGGAATTTATGTGGCGGTCGAATGTTTCGAGCGTGGGATATATGAAATAATCAAGGAAGTTTGATGAGGCTTTAAGATACTTCAAGCGACCAAATTTCGCACGAAGGCGGGCTAAATGTGTGCTAACACTTTATCTGACGTAGCCTTGCAGACATTAGCTTAAAATTAAAATGTATACAGAGGGTAGACGATTTATACAAGAAAATTGAGGTCATGGCATGAAAATATGATATACAGGGTCCGGCAACACTTGTGTCCACCCCTAAAATCGTCTTAAATTTTAAAGATAAAATTTTGAAAATTTGCATACGCTCATAGTTGACAAAGCTCTAGAAATTGACGCAAAAATTTGTTTTTTATCACGGTTTGATTGGCGTCGCGACGCCTAAGAAGTATAATTTTCAGCGATTTTTGAGTTTTTGCAGAAATATTCGCGAATTCAATTTTTTTTCAACATAACTGTGATACAAATATCTGAGTTTCTATTTTAAATCTAATGCAAATTGTGTTTAAAATTTGCGAAAAAAACGTTGTTTTATCAAGTTAGTTTTCAAAATTATGACAGCGCAGTGGCAAGCAACGTTTACACGAAAATTCCACAAGTCACTTCATTCTCTCTTATAAAGGTTAATTTTGATTATCACGGGCATGTTGCACTTTATGGATACCAGAAATCGTTAATTAACATCGACAAAGCGACAATTTCACCAAGTAAGACTTTTGTTACAATCTAAAGCGTGCCAAAGGATAGATGTCATTTGTGCCACAAGATGTTGACAGATGGGTGTAAACGTAGTTCCCAATTTTGACGTAATGAAATTGGAAACTAACTTGATAAAACAGCATTTTTTTCTCAAATTTTGAAGACAATTTGCATTAAATCTACAATGACAACTGAGATATTTTTAATACATTTATATGAAAAAAAATTTAATTAGAGGTTGATATCGCAAACCCTCACAATTAACTAAAAATTACATTTTTAAGGCGTCGCGACGCCAAAGCTATCGGTGATAAAAGACAAATTTTTGCGTCAGCTTCTAGAGCTTTGTCAACTGTGAGCGTATGCAAATTTTCAAAATTTTATCTTTAAAATTATTGACGATTTTGGGGGTGGACACAAGTGTTGCCGGACCCTGTATAACTTGGAAGCGTTTTATTAGTCATCTCGCGCTAATATACGCTGGTAAAAGACGCTAGTTGTCTTAATAAAAAGAGGTGAAAGCTAAATCCTGAAATATAACTTTGTTCATTTATAAACGGCCCTTTCGTTTGAGCGATCAGTGTGGCCAGCACATTTTGGTTTTAATTAATGGCATGCTGTCCACAGTCTCATAAATAATTAACAAATCATTAATTGATGTTTCGATGTGGAATTGACGTGTGCCTTCAGCAGATGTTGACCTGTGCTGTTGGTCTCCAATTCGCATCAATCAAAAGCAACGGTGGTCCGTGATAGCGTACAAGATCCGCGAAATTGAAGTCTGTGTTTGACATTTGTAAATATACAACTGGTATCAATAAGCTCTGTATTTTATGACGGCTATGGTCATTTATGTACTGCTCACCCCCCGATGTTTACATTCCCTCATGTGAAACTTCTTGAACTTTGTCGGAAAATGTATCAGTGATTTACGACGACTAGAACTTAAAACAAAAATAGTGACTGTTCACCAGACTTTGTAAGCTGTTTTGTTACAAATTGGATGGTTCTTAAGCACAATGCCGCAACGGCTTGAGATATGAGAGCCAAATTTTCGTGGGTTTTGGAGACTTTCTGGTGTGGAAAGGAACGACAATTTTCAGTCTCGTTCGAAATCAGATCGATATAGTTGTCTCGGAAAAGCCACCTAGCTATACAACCCGAGGGTTGCAAACAAGAATTTTATGAAACAAAACGGCAAAACGAACCCTTAAATTCAGAGAGGTTGCTTAGAGGCGACACCACAATCCTAAAATCCAATCGGGAAAGATCGAGTAACTGACACAAAAGAATTAAGGGTGAAACAAAGGGATAAATGTGGTAAGGTTTTTTCAACATTCTGGAAGGCAATAATGGTGCATTGTTATTGTAATTAAATTGAGTAAGTGGTAGGTTTTCTTTGTTACATTAGAAGTATCTTCTTATGAAGTTAAAGTTTTACTAGACGAACGATACAAAGAACTAGAACTTCGCCTCGTTAAAACAATTTTTATTACTTTAAATTAAAACTTATATAACAGATAAGACGTAGCTTCAGCACAATTGGTAGTAAACTTTTTCTTTTCATTCAGGCATCACTTTCTTTAGTATAGGTTCGTGGTAATAAAAGTTAGCTTTACGTAAATTTCTCGCTTAATTACTTGGTAAGTCACGCTTTTACTTCACGCTCTATTACCAAGAATGTTACTCGTTTATTTGTATGAAAGAATCTCATTTCTTGAAGACAAGATTCATATTGAAGTTTATACAGGGACAGTGTACTTAACGTGCGTTTGCTTGGCATTCGGGTCTTTCAATAAGCCTGTCTAAGGCTTTCCCAATTCAATTTCACAAAGACGAAATATTGACCAGCAACAGATCCGGATATTGGTTCCCGACACCGTCTCATTCTAAACACCATTTTATGCAAATATTTTCACACTGTTATTACCTGTGCGAAGTACGAGTTTGATTTCGAATGTAAAAACGAAAATTTTTCCAACTTTCTGTGCAGGTTTTTCTTCTTATCCAAACAACTTTAGTCAAGTCGTTGTATCAAAGACATTTAACTTTCAAATCCCGTCAGCTGAAAGAGATTGATGCCTTATAAGTGAATAAAGTCCTGGTAATATAAAACCGTCAACATAATGCGTCAATAATTCACTGTTAATAGATTCAAGAACACACTCGCCTCCTTCTTCAGTTCATGCAGTTGAGTAATGACTCTTGGGCAATAATCCACACTCTGCTTCTAATATAAGTGGAAAGTTTGCAGTTGAAACCAGGGAGTCTATTGTTCGGTGGTCGCGGTAAGCGCGAACTCAATAATCAAAATCGCAAATAAATATTTGAGTAAAGCTCGAACACGGCAACGTAGGCAAACACAAAACTGCAAGGCACTAATCCTCGAACAAAAAGAGTACAGCGTTGGCCTTTCATTAGCATAAAACCGTTCTCGAGTGAATTTACAAAGTGTTGCGTATTCGCTATTAAATATTAGCTGACGTGCGCATAACAGCGCATTAAGATGCTTTTATTGCGGTGAACACATTGTCTTCAGTTTCAGGAAGCACTCATCATAATCAACAAAACGTGCAGACGCTCATTTCTGACGTAATATCGCTTCACCATCTCCTTCAGTGAATGATTAAACGGAGAGCAGCTTTCTCGGTTCAGATTAATACTAGAACAATGGAGAAATATGCAGATGTATGGATGGCTGAAACAGACGTCACATTGCTTTCCATCAAGTGTCATTGAGTTGAATCAAGCCCAATTTCAAAGATTCTGAAATACATTGCAAACAGATTGACGGGTGGAATCCTAGAAGGCTATTTTGAAGCAGGCGGCGAATATCCTGTTCTTTGCCAACGCAGCATCGCCCTTCGAGGATTCACTGCTGGTTTTATAACTTATTTATGAAAATGTAGGCAAAAAGACGAGCGTCAGGCTTTGGGTGTGAAAATGGTGGAGGCGCCAGGTCCATTTCAATACAAATGAGCTGTACAACCTAAAATCCGATTTTAAAACAGTTAAGTCTTGGTAAACTTTAACTTTTTATTGTTTAGAATCCAGTATAATCCGCTACCCTACATTTTGCTCTGCTCTTTTTACTTGTTTTCTATAAGATCTTGCTATTATACTGCGTAAAAATCGTCTAAGCTTCCAATTAAAAAATGCGCTATGTAAAGAAGAAACTTTTTAATTAATCCACCGCTCAAATTTATCTCTATTTGTTTGTTTTAATGAGAAGCTCTTCAGTTTAATTGCTTCCCTGTTAAAAAGAACAATAAGGTGTCTTACGCCGGCATCGTTGTTAGTAATTTTATACATTTTTTCTTTTTATTAATACGTATTTGGTCACCTCTACAGAATTTTAATAGTTGCAAAATCAATTTTGTCTACAAATCATAACATGTGATCATTTTATATTGTGATCTAGGCGGCTATGAGATTTTGCTTCGAGTCATGTCTGAGAGTTTACTTTACTAAATTTGACATCTCAAATTTACGCTCCATGGCAAAAACTTTCTGCCATTTGTTAAACCTGTACTAAACTGCTGCTAAAAGTGTTTTAATGACTGACTGGATGTAACAATGGTTATTTCATGACGATTTATTAGAGTACTACCACTTTCAAAGTTTGGCGCCTTTTCCAGCTTCTAACCTAAAACTGTCAAAACTGTTAAAGTTGTCAAACTGTTAAAGACCTACGTTAATTTGAGTCAAAGCCGTCTGGATCACAAAATAATATAATCACTCTGTATTTAGGTTTATTTTGAAGATGCTGCCACTCGATCTTCAAAAAATTCATCATCATATTGATGGTAATGGTAATTGCGCCAATAGATTATTTTTTGTCGGTTTAAGAAAAAGGTGATAATAAACAACTATTAAATCAGTTAGTTGTTTGTTAGTTTGTTTGTCTTCAGTATAAAATAAAAATCGATTTTTACAACAAAGTGAATGAGTGCCTGGTTCCTAGAGAGGAGTGCAGTGGTAGGAGCGTGACGATACGGCTTAGGGATCAGGATTAAAGGGTAAGTTAACTGAAGTTTGAAAGTGTGGGCACAAAGTTCTAATAAAAAATTTCTATTGCAGTAGGTCCGCGTATGAAGGCGAGGGCGGCGTTAGATCCAACAAGGTAGGACTTTTAATTTATGTGGTGTGGGGATTTGAACCACGCGACGATGGACCTTTCGATGAAGTGTTCTTTATTTTAAAGTTAATTGTTTTTGCATTTACATTCATTATGTAAGGGTTTAGTTAGATAATTATGCTTTTATACAATTAACTGTTACTTTATAAGAAAATTTCATATAAAAAAATAAAAATAAAAATGCGTCCTTGTTTACCTTGCATAGATTTGATGGCCTTTAAGATGACAAGCAGTATTGTCTTTAGTGCAGTTATACACATTATTTGTTTCTTCAATCAATTTCAAAAAGATAATACGTACGTAGATTTGTGTTTAAAAATTTCAAGTTGAGTAGAAAGAGTAAGCTGTAAATTCCTATTCAATCTTCTGTACAAAACTATAAATTTTAAGCTTCAACGGAAGCGAAACAATTTTCTTGCCAACGCGACTTAATCGGACAGAATAATCGCAACTTCCTTGTGTAGAAATTTATATTTATAGAAGCCTCACGATGGACATAATTTATCGGTCAAATATTGGTCGTTTTTTGTAGCGTGGCTCAGCATTTTTTATGGTTTATTATTAAATTGAATTTTAAATGTATGATGGCATCGTTTGTCATACGTACCCCAGCAATTTTGTTTAGAATCACGAGCCATCATAATGTCCAGGGAGTAATTAGTAGCCGGGCCTCCAAGCATTTGCTGCATACAAAATGAAACATTCTAAACAGCAATTTTCATTCGCGTGAAGTCTCAGTAATCAGTCTAACATTCTGCAGTATGTTACCTAATAGCTTCTGGTCTCGTTATGTTTAATTAATTTTTTTTCGGAAAAATATTGCCTCGGCCATTTCGGACGATCGAATAGGCAAGCGTTATTTCTGTTCATGAGGGCAATTTTCACTTTGTGAAGTAGCGATAATTCATACGTCGGCCGGAGCGAAACAATGCGGCGCTCTGCTTTTGACATCCCTCCTCTTTTACGCTGGTGGGCACAATGGAGGCGTTACAGCTAAAGAGACTTTACCAAACATTTCGCGAAAATTTATTAATATAGGAATGGAATTTTTGATGGTAATTTCAACGGAATTTCAACACAATGTTCCACCTTTTTCAAAGCGACGATGAAAACGCTTTGATCTGACCTATATGGTACCGCGGAAGATAAATAGCAAAAACGCGAAAATGATCAAAATTCCGATCATATTTAATAGTCGTCACCCTTAAAATTCAAAAACAAGTATCGCGACAGTTATGTTTAATTTTAAATTAACAAACTACAATTTTTATTACCAGGAGTTATTTAGTACTTTTATGTCCATTTTTCGCCCATTAATTTGCTTTACAGCCTTTGAGTGCACCTTGACGTTTTATTTACACTTTTTATAACATAAAGTGTACAATTTTAAAGCACAAACGTTTTTAACCTTCTTAATTGCGACAACAATGTCAGCTGCGTTGTTAATCTCAAAGCTCTTCCAATTAGTCGCTGTCAGGTTGTGCAATATTTTATAGAAAATTTTCCAGTAAAAATATTATTTTAAAAGGAAAACTGCCGTAGTTATACGACTTGTCAAGAAGTTTTACACTATAACGTTGCAGCTGAAAAGTTACTTACAAGATAAGTTTAAAAGTACCGGATAGTTTAAATATACTCGAACAGGATTTTTTAATAAAATAGAATTAGCTGTATTTTGTATTTTTGTTGTATTTTGAATTACATATTTCCATCAGCGATTTGTTTTGCATTTAACAAAAAAGGGGGGTTGGATGTCATAAACTGTCCTCGTATAAACGCTGATTATGATGCGTTTTTCCCTTATTGATGTAACTCGGAGGATTAAAAATGAGTGTGGCAGATGACTTATGAACTTTGGCTATAAATCAGTTTTTATAGCCAGACTAATCGCTGTGTAATCTTGTTCGGCTATTGATTTGCCAAGACTATTAAAGTCACGATTAACTGCATTTTTCTAGTTGTCGCGCACTTGTGCTCTTTTTTTTAATAAACACAAACAGTTGACGACTTTCTCTCAAAGGAATTTTTGCCATTTCACAAAGAACTGAAATAATCAAATCTCAAAAATGCACGGCGTTTTAGTGGTCGCCCACACTCTTGTTCCGAGTGTTTAGATCTATTTACAAAGGGGTAGTGTGCTTGGTAGCACCGGAATTGAATATGCTAGTAGATACGGCAACAAAGCGGTATTTATGTAAATGAATTTTGTTCGGTGTCTTAATGTCGCAAAAACTCACCCCTTGTCTTAGACAGAATTACAGTGGATTTCAGGTTTCTTGCCGTTTATCCGTCATCATTAGGCTTTTTTGCCCAGTTAACTTCATTTGAATATTGGAAGTATGCCGTATTGTTACGTTCACAGATGTTCATCGAGGACTTACGAACGAAGTTGCCGCTAAATTAAGCAATTTCCATCTTAAAATGCTCCTTCTAGAAAAATCAGCGTTGACAAATGCTCGTTGGGCGTAACACAGTTAAGCTACTAAATTGATTTGCACTTCAAAAAGTCTTATCTTATTATTATAATTTAACTTCAGCTTTTTGGACATTTTAAATAGAAAAGTACTAATTTTTTGTCATCTTATCAAAGCTGGGAACGATGTTTTCTCTCTGCCGCCATTATCATTTTCTGCGCTCCAGAATACGACAGGCGGAAAGAAAAACAAAAGTTTTTGTCAGAACCCTTCCTTCGGAGACAATTTCTTAAGGAAAGTTGTTTTTCATTTTTCAAGTAATAGGTTTATGTAAGAAGGGCGCACTGTCGCGTCGCAGGAATTTCGCTTGAAGGACAGGTAAGTTAATGTTTGTCAAACGATGTAATCTATTAAGCTTCATTACGCCGAAACTTAATATCAGCGTTGTCTGCAGTGCATTTTAATTAAACTAGCGAATTGATTTTGCGCATCTTTTAAACGTGTCGTTTCAGTATTCATCCCATGAACATTGTTTCGGAAAGTTATTACATCAGAACCTATTAATATGATCAAAATTTCAATATTCCGATATTGGGAATATAGTACTTGCTTTATTAATACACCTTTAGAGAATGCGGGCACGTTGATGAGCCGGAACTCTTCATACATCCTCAAAAACTCGCGCATCATGGCATTTGATCAAAGAAGAACTCATTGAATACGTGCTTTATCTCAGGGCCACCACTTCTAGTGGTTTCCTGTTTTAGTTGCGGTATTAAATTGCACACGTTCCGTCTGGGATTACCTAATTTTTGAGATGCAATCGCGAGGGCACTTTGCTTTCTGCATCGGATTTAAGTTGTCTTTGGCGTGGACGTACGGTTGAATATTTTATTAATGTGGGAGGCTATTCTAAGACAAATATAGAGCTCAGCCGGATGTGAACTTTGCTATTTTATCTATGGCGACCTTTGGAGAAAGGTAACTAAAGCATTAGGTGCAACCTAAGTAAGCAAAATATTGTACTAGAGAAGTAAAAATTTATTTCTAAAGTAAAATGGTCTTCTGATTTGAAGGTGCGGATTTTCTTGAAAAATATTTTTTTAGGGTCTTCTGTACAAAAATTGTATTTTTAAGTTTTAATCAACTACAAACTTATGGATTTGACATTGGACATTGTTTTGGAAGCCAATTTAACAAGCTTTTCAACGACCTATACAAGTCATTTTAGGTTAGTACATATTTCCAGAATATTTTCAAACTGAAAACTGAAAAAAGCTTTTAATAATTTTTATATGCAGTTTTGCAGAAGAATTATTACATTGTCATAATTTATTGTAATGTAATCATTGAAAAGACTGAGAGATCTTGTCTTTTTGCAATGAATGCATTGCTACCTCTTATCGTTTAGAAGTTACAGGGCAAAAAACACTGTAAAGTTTTTTTTTTAATATATAGACTTTTTGTTATTTTTTGGCGATTTTATTAAAAAATCACTGTTATTACTTCCAAATTTTATTTTCTAGTGTGGTTTTCTAGTGGTAGTTTTCTAGTGGTCCCCAAGAGTACCAAAAAAAGTTAAAAAAGCTCTACACTATCTGTTTTCACAGTAGGGCCAAAATAAAAATAGGAAAATAGAAATTTGAAAATTTGAAAGTAAAATTAAAGCACAGAAATCGTTAATTTTCGAAAAATTGAAGGTATGGGTTTTTTTAAACATTCCGGACCGACTTTCCGGACAGCCTTTATTAAATTCTAAAATGACTTTAATAACAGTTTAGCTCAAAATAATGCATTTTTGATAATAAAGAGTTTTTAGTTTCCGTATAGACCAAAAAAATTAGAGCGTGGAAATCTTTCAAAAGGAAAACTTTTTTCATCTTTACTTTAACTTTTACTCCAAACTTTGTTGACTAATGTTACTTTTTTAAAAAATGTTAGAAAAACAAGCTGTAAAAATATAAATTCCATTATCGGCGCTAAACTGGTTTTCAAAACTGATATTGGAAAATTGAGCTAATTATATGATAATCGTAGAAAATTAGCATATTTGCATTACTGGACGTTCATGTGAGTAGGTAAAAATAGCTCATTTAATCGCTCTCGGCAAACAATGAATACTGAATGCTTATCGGATAAACCGGAATTACCGCATACATAATTGATCCTCGTAGTTTCAAGAGGAAGATAATTTAAATGAAGAGGTCAAAAGTTGAATTTGCATTTTAAACCAAATTCGAATTACTACCTATTAAAACTTATCTGTGACTACAAAAGTGCAGTTTTGAGCTGTTTGGAAGTGCTTATTAGTAACTCGGTGTACGAATATGTGTTTTTTGTTCACAGACTGAGATTTAAAAATAGGAAGATTAAAAAATGAATTTTAAACCTGCAAGCTAATAAACTTTCATACGCTTTTGTCAAAACCTCACTTTGGAGCTGCCGTCCTAATTTCCATTCATAGAGCGCGCCTTTTGTGTTGATTCTATTCCTTTCTTGTTTTCGCCAACAGCGTAGGTGAAACTGCGGTCGTTTCCAAAACAGTCCCAAAGCTGCACCAACCACAACGTGAGCATCTCTTCCTTTGTGATCTCATTGTTTGCAATAAATACATATTCGGAAAGAAAAACGTAAACGACACAATAGTGCCTTTTCCACACATCTAATATCCCAATTTATTGCTCTACAATATCCCAACCTTCGGAATTTACATCACAATAAAAATAGGAAAGATATAAAAGAGAACGACAGGTGATACCAAATCCTTATTCAGTTTATACACAGTTGATGGAATAAAGGCGAGTATTACCAAACTCGGGGTAGCTAATTCTTTTATCGACTTCAGGGATGAATGGGCGTAATCGGAGAATGTCATCCGCACGCTTGGTGTTAATGGTCTCGTAATTGTGTTATTGAGTGGAAACCAGTTAGATAAGAATACAATACCAA
Source organism: Gnatocerus cornutus (assembly GCA_029298725.1). Taxonomy (NCBI): domain Eukaryota; kingdom Metazoa; phylum Arthropoda; class Insecta; order Coleoptera; family Tenebrionidae; genus Gnatocerus; species Gnatocerus cornutus. The sequence goes on from CM055514.1 coordinate 7,562,379, forward strand.
CTGCGCTGGATCATCAGTTATATACCTTTTTCGAAATCATATCTCTTTGTTCGTTAAGGACTAACGACTCCCATTAGGGTTATCTATGCGTACGCGTAGAATAATTAAATTTCGCTAATGGCCGAAATTGTGATAATTATATCATGGACCGAGTTTACAAAAAAACTTGAAAGCGGATTGATGAGATTTTTTATAGTTTGGAGACTTCCTAACGCGATCCTCAAATGGATTTCCGATAATTTTGCGATAGTCGTTACGTATGCATCAGAACCGCATATACATGCCTTCGAGCTGTGTAATAAAGTTCCAACCAATTAATGCTCAACTTAATTAATCACTTTTATGTCGTGGGTTATTACTGCTATAACAACGCTTCTTTTACTACAAGAACAACTTTCAGGCTCGTTCGATTTTACATTTATTCTACAATTTATGACGAGGCATCAAAAAAATATGTAGGCAGATTTACGTGGTAAAATCCAAGCGATAAAAACATAATAAATGAAATTTTTTTTGGTTAAAACCAATCAATCAAGATCCAGAAACGAAAACAAATCTCCTTCGTATGGTGCAGACAGACAAGTTATAAACAAGGTGCCACAATCAAAAACGCAATTTATCTTCTTATTGTGTTTTTCAATTCACATTCGGCTCTTTTGGACGCTTGGAAAAGTGTGTAGGTACCTATAATTTAAACGAAATGTTGGCGCAAGTTAAAAAATGGTTCATTTCTGTTCCAATAACCCGACAAAGAACCGCATTTAATCAAAGAAATTGGACGATAAACTTCAATAAACCCTTTTCTATTGCAACTCGGAAAGATTCCGATTAATTTGTCAGATTTTTATAGGGAAGACAATAAAAAAGTCACACCTGACTCTGTTCAGAGTTGTCTCATCCAAAAATAAAATTTTTGGAATTTTCAATGTCAAAACTATTGAACATTCTGATTTAATTATTATTATTATTATTATTGTGGGATTTTAAGTGGAACAAAAAACGAGAAAATAAAACGAGTTACTAAAATATTTTATGTACTTAAACTTTGTTAACTCAGATAAGAACTTCCTACAGATGCTGCCGTAAAAGCACTAAAACAAAAATAAAACAGTGAGACTTTCGTTAGAACAAGTTTTGTGGATTTGCTGGGTTGAAGTTTCGATCGACTCTCAAAAAAAATTTTGCACTGTGTGAATACTGAGGGGACCCATTTTCTGTATTTCGTGAAATTATTAATTCAACCCAAAATAAATGTCAGTTTAAAATCTGCCCCTCTGCGATTTAGTATGCACCCGAATCTAAATAATTGACGCAACTGTCATCACCGACAAAATCCTATTAGTTGCAAATGAAATGAAAATTGTAGCAAATTAGTGGTTGCAGCCAATATAGCGCAATTAAAGCAGACACTTCAGCAAAATTTAAAGTAATAAATCATAAAGCAGTCAACAGCAGATAATGGAATGAATACTCCACAGGACAGTTTATATTTTCACGGAAAATAATGGCATGCGAACACCGCACAATTAAAATAAATGAAAAAGCGTTGACTTTCCGTCGAAACGTGCTAAAAAGGAAAAATAATTGCGCCGACCAATACTGTATGGATTCAGAGTGTACGTCACACTGAAATCACAAGGGTCGTTCCCGACACATCATCAAACCATGCTAAAGTGATCGACTGCTAATTATTAATTAGAGTGTTTAGTACGGGAATTCGATAACCCTCGTTTATATCCACTGCAGATACGTTTGAGAGACTGTTGCTAGTTTGGGCTATCACATCGAACACAGTAAAAGAGCAACATGGCTGCTGGCAAATTACGATTATTTTGAGTATGTTTGCGAAGTCTTTCAAAAAGCACTCCTTTGAATCAATACTTTTGTATTTTTTCCTTTTCCGTCTTTCAGACTTCAAACGACGGCTTCGGGTTAAAATACGAGCCGTAATAAGACGTTTTATTTGTGTGCCGACGAATTTCCAGGTGCTAACGTCGAGCATCATCCTTGGACTATTCAACGAGAGTATCTCGTGTTTCACAATGGGTCTATTGATTGGAGTCCTAAGTACTAACTTCCTCGTTATCTAGGTCTCAGCTTTTTATTTTATTTCAGGGGAGTGGTATTCACAACCTAGAATGTTGGCTACGAAAGCCTAAAATAATTCACTTGCGATTTAGGATTGTCTGGGTCACAACTTGTGCAGTTATGGAGAAAAGTGGAGACGAGGGATATTTATTGCGAGATTTTAAATGTATGCAATATGCAAAACGTACGGTAATATCTGGGTAGACGGTTAAAAAAGTTTCGAGTGTGCTTTCTTTATTCTTTCTTTGGAGTTTGTGGCATAGAAATCTACATAAATTTAAATAACGATGCTACATTGTTGTATTTAAAACTTATACCATTAAGACCTGACAAAGTTTTGAGAGAAAGTGTTTCACTCTTATTTACAAAACTGTGATAATTTAATGCGGTTTCACAAATAACATTCTACGAAACGTTAGAGCGATCTACGTTAAAAAGTAAGTTTGGTGGCAACGCCAAAAATGCACAATCATTGAATTTATTATTATAATTGCAGTCAGAGAATATTTAAGTAGATTTTAAACTCCACAAAAGACTACTATTATTTATACAGATCACTTTAATAACATTTAAAAAATAATGCAAAAAATTCCTCTGGCGAGCCCACTTATTCTGGAATTAATAAATTAGTTACATTAAATTCGAACACATGATAAAAATTTAAGTTGTACTGGCTCTTTTAAAATAATAAGTATTTATTCTAACAAGGCAAAGGCAAAATTTGGGCATTTTTTTTGTGAATTTGTCCAAATATCAAAACCTTAACGTAGAATTACCTATTAATATTTCTGCTCTTCCTGCCGAGCTTCAAATTTAAATATTTTGCCATGCCATACCTAACGACTTTATTTAACAACTTATTTTATGGATTCACGCAAAAACTTTGTGTTGAACTCCAAGTCATGCAACTTGACATATGCGTTTCACCCACACACCCTTCTAACTTTATAACACAGTTTGAGCCAAACTGCAGTAAACTGAAGCGATAAACATATCAAACTATCTGCACACCATCTGAATATTCTGAGTGAAAATGCAGAGTCATTTGACTTCATCCTTATTGACATTAATCACGACATCCATCATGTCGGTCGACGACTCCCTTCTTTCATGCATTTAAATGTACCTGCATAATTCGTGCATGTTCTACCGATAAAAGAAAATCTCCTTTTGTTAATAAGGTACGATACAAAAAAAGCTTTGAGAATAGTGTTCATCCTTGCGCATTTCTGCTGGCATGTCGGAGGAAAGCTCTTCAGTGACCCGTTAAAGAGGAAATATCATCGTGTCACGAACAGCAAGAAACTCCAACATTCGTTTCGAAAGATACAGTTTTTATATTTCCATGTTCTCGAAGCGTTTACGATTTATTTTCGGTTGGTAGTTCTGGGTGGTTGTGACAGGTCTTAGTACGCAGTTTGGGGATTAAATTAATATCGATAAGAGCAGCGCGTTTTCGCTTCCTGTATTTTTATATCGGCTACCAAACAGCTTTATGCTTTCCGCAACATTGATTTATCCAATCACACGAGACAGTTGCAATGGATCGATGCGGTAAAAAAGAGCTTTTCAAGGGAAAATGAACATCCTGTTTACAGCAAATCCCACTTCATTACTCTGACATTGTTTCGGGTTATTATTACTTTTTATAATTCGCTTGATTGCATGAAGCTTATTTTTAAAATTGATGTCAAAATTACAAAAATGCAGCTTGTAATAATTAATTTTCCACAAACTTAAAATTCGCTAACGTGTTGCGGCGAACACAAAAGTTTCGTTGGAATTTACTTGGGCTGCAGTGCTGCTTTTGACATGTTTGAAACTAGATGAAGACAATTCGTATTGTGACTACTGTTCTCCGCCAACATCAACAGAATGTTAATGAGCATTGTATCAAGTTCAACTAACTTCGTGCATTGTAATTTGATGTTTAGCACTACACAAATTTTGCATTAAATTCCAACATTAAACAACATGAGTAGTTTAAATTTGGTAAAGTGTAACCAGCACTTACAAGGGAGGTTCCAATCTAACGCTGTTTGCGTCTTGAATTTCCTGATAAACTAACGCCCACATATGACATATAAGCGAACGTCGGCGTCGCTGGAAATGTAAACACTCCTGTATAGTGACTTACTGCTGCTTAGAACTAAACTACTCTGCTTAAACATTAACTAATTTTTAAAAAATAGTGATTGATGCAATAATTGAAGATTTAATTGACGTATTTAAATTGCAACCTGTTTCCGAGGATAATGATCTTGAAGATCCGTGCAGTCTCAAGGCCCATAATTTCATCCTTATTTGGCTGCATGCAAAGCAATCTACTTCAAAAATGTACAAACTTTGTAACCTCTGTTCATGCCGCGCCCGCAGCATTTCCAATAACGACTACAGCTATTTGCGTTTTCCACATAAATATTAAATGATGCTTGAATAAATCTTTAATCTTGAGCGTAAAACGAACGTAAAAGAGCCTTAAATAACGGGCCAACCTTTGAAACTCGCATGATTTACTTTATCACCGTCCCTTAGGAGCACATTGCGGTTAGAATTAAATTTATTTCAGTGCATAAGTAGTTCTTCACCGGCATGGCTCTTATACCAACCGAAATCAATTTTTTCTTCGACACGTAATCCGCCTGGGTGTTCAGTAGGCTCTTTACAGTATTCCGATATGTTAGGCAGCTATATGGCATCCTTTATCCGCTCAGATCGCGACAATATTTCTAATTTCATTTCCGGCTTTATAGGTAAAGTGGAAAGTTCGTGATCTTTTTTTACCTTGTCTTTATGCCTTAGACGTGCCTTGTCAGCGCGGAAAAAGAGGGTGGGTATGATTAAAACTTAAACCTTGTTTACATTTTCTTATTGGTTTCTTTAACGGTGCTTAGCTTGGTAAACAGCTGGACTTTTTGGTAATTTATATTCATTAGAAGTAAGCGCGGGAAGTGTCAAGGGAGTCGGTTGGCTAGACGACAAAGTTTCACAAACAGACGTTGGTTTTTCCTAAAAAAAAATGTCTTGAAGTAGTATGAACAATTTAGAAGACTCTCACGACTTATTTTATCGTCAAGCTTCGATAAAATGTGCTCCCACGGGTATTATGAATTTTATATTTCTATTTATTATTTCATCATGTTTGTTTTGGTGCTGATTGCAAAAATTTATTAGCTAAAACTTTGCTACCTTTGATAAAAAAGCGAGTCAGCCATCGAAGTAAATTACGGATCGTTTTGCATCTCAACCTACACCGAACAGTCCAAAGGGAAATCACGTTGCGTATTCACAAACTCGAAGTCTTGTGTTAATTGTAAACTTTACTAATTTCCCTCCCACATCGCCGCCCAAGAAACTTTCCAACTCAGTCACGTCTTTAAACCTCTTCCAAAGATTATGAAATTTAATGTATCCAAATTTAACTCAATTGTACCTATATTTGCTATAAAAGTCTCCATAAACAGAATAATAAGCTCCACAGGGATGTAGCTAATATTGTCGAATATCAGGAGAATACTAAGTTGTTTGATTCATCTTAAGCCGCCGGGACTATTACAACTCCCAAACTTTTCTCAAACACATTTCATCTTGAAAGTTGAGCACAGGGTCACCGGTGAAGTTTCCGCTTTCGATTCGAATTGATGACATTAGAGAGTTTTTCGTCGTAGTAAAGCGACGCTAAATAATTCGTATCACATAACTGCTCGTAGAATTGTAGTAAGTGCGTGCAAAATTACAAAGAACAGCACGCATCAATCACCGAAAAGTCATAAAAAGACTAATAATGCGCTTTTACGCTCATTTTAAAAGTAATTTCAACATGTTTAACGTTTACGGCTGTCGTTATTCAGGTGGAATATCCCGAATTGTGACTACATCAAATCCTGTAAAGGTCGACATTTCATTTTCAATTATCGTTTCAAGCGTCCTCGTAGATTGCGAAAATCATAATTTACTCGTGCTTGAAATGCAATGGGAAATGGCGCGTAAGTTTGGTTGCTATCGTGTTAATTAAAATCTTAAGAACAAACCTGAAATTTATTTTTGATGGGCTAATGCGACAACCCCTATTTGAATTATAAAGTTATGAGATAGATGCACTTATGAAATGTAGATTCTGTTCATTATGCACATATTTTATGCTAAAAGTTTTATTTTCTCGTAAAACTAGCAAAACGAGAAGCTCTTTTATCAGGACGCGAAGGACGTAAAATTTTCATTATTCCTGTATGTTGCTCTAAATAATCACGCATAGTTTTTATATCGTCACACTGAAAATTTGAAATTGTTTGAATTTTGATTAAAACCTTTATTAGAGTCTTCATGTTTTGATTATAATTATGAAATATAAATCCTGCTGTTCCAATTTTTTAGACAAAAATTAAATTGGAACTCCAACTATTCTATTGCCACAAAATGATTAAGAATCGTTTGAGTTCAATATGACTGGAACTCGCCATCATGGTAGTAAATCAAAAGCGACGCTTTTTTCTCGCCTTTTTTACAGAATCCCGAAATGAAATTACGGAAGAGAAAACTATACAACACAATTTAAACCCTGCTTGGATAGCACAGTTTCACTGTCGCGTACTACGAATTAATTAGCTGTATGAGCGTCATCTTAATTGAAGTTTCAATTTGATGTTAAAGCGACATTTATTATTCAATCTTAACACCGCAATATTATCTGAGGTTGTGATAAATTATTATTTTCAGAAACATGATTGCTCGCTCTTTGAAACTTTTCCCATCGATCTCTAACAAACACAAAAATATTTATTTACGCTATAAATTCGACTTTTAATGTTTCGCTCTAGTTTGACTGTGATAAATGAGATGTCAGCTCATACTCTCCGAAAACCGATCGAGAACAAACGGAAACAAACAAATTTTTTGAATTCTTTCTGCTAATACTATTAAAGCTCAACAGAGCACATATTTCCAACTTAAAATGTAAGTACTTAATTGAAATATAAATGAAATCTGAACATGCCTCTAAGCCTTAATTTAATGAAAATCATGCCAAGCAAGTGTCAGTTTATTTTATGATTGACGTGTTGTTTCAGTTTCAAAGTTTGTATTGAACTATAAAACATTCATTTTGTAAACTTTAAATTGGAATTGTGAAACGCTGGAAATTTTACTGCTGATAAATTAATTCATAAATAAAAATAATAAAAGTTCTATTTCAATATTCCAGCTATTGGGACAATTCTGTTTTACACTTCAATTCTTTAATAAAACTGACTGATTTTAGTGGAAGCAATAAACATTTTTATAATTATAATTTTTACTTATAGATTTAAAGCTGCCAAAAAACAAATTTACAAAAAAAATGGTGGATGCGCCGGGCAAAAAAAAAAATCTCTAATATTATGTATTTTGAAATTGTTTTTTGAATGCAATTTAAAAACTAATATAACGTTATTTACGTGTTTATCTCCACTTTTTCGTTTCATTACATTATTCTTGTTGCCTTTAGGCGTTGATTTAAGCCTGATGTGAATTTACAGTTTCATACAGCTCTATAATGACATCTCATATAAAGCAGGTCAAAATTTTAAAGCTTTCTCCCTTTTCCGTAGATTTCCTTCCAAATGAATAATTTATATAACGAGCATATCTGCACTGACCTCTTTTAATCTCGCCGACTTCGCTCATGTTAAATCGAAAAGTCGCTGCTAGGTGTGAAATGATGAATGTATGCAAATCTGGTCGCATTTCTTTTTTTCTTTATCAAGATTACGGTTTCTCCGCAATTCCATTGTTCTTCATACCGCAATCATTAAATATAAGAACCTCATTACGTCGATACCCAGTGCTCTTATAAGATCTACAAGAAATCGGCGTGGTCGCCGGGGATTAGTCCTGAAAATACCGTAATGTGGCGTTGTTTTTGTCGAGATTTGGCCGATCGCCAGTGGCGGCGTCGTACTGGTACAACCAGGCGCCGGAACGACAAAATCAATAAGATGCGGTCTCAGCCACGGCGGTGCGCTCTCTAGACTCCTAGAATACTAATTGTATCACGGTACAAAAGAACAAAAAATGGCGATTAGAAGAGCACTGAAAAGCGAACTACACAATGAAACGTAAGAAAAACGTCCGTGGGAGTGACGGTGGGTTTTTTCTATAAGGGTGTAATTCAATCTTGATCCTGGGAAAAAGTACAATGAGGGAAGAACGGTAGAAATTGCTATTCTATAAGTCTGTTCTTACAAGGAAAAGGATGATACGTGAAAAAGTATTAGTTAAATGAGAGGCTATTGATTTTGTTACTCGTTATGATCGCCCAAATTGGCCCTTTAGGGCACCAAGGTCAACAAACTAACATAATTCTCTGCAATGCGACTCTAATTTAAGTTGGATAACTCTCGGCTATAGTTACGTACATTATCCAGGAAAGCTAACAGGACTCGCATTTCTGGATCAAGGTTGGATTTACAATAGGTGCGAACACAACGCCAGCAGTCATTAAATCAAAATTACAGCTGGATCTGTGATACCATAAGTTGCTATTTTGCTGATTTTACTTTGTTGCACTGATTTTTATGCAGTCAGTTTTTTCTACCTCATTTTGGCTTAGCATTAAAAATAAAGAACAAATATAATACAAAAAAAAACAATATAAATTAAAGCATTTTGTTACACAAAAAAATATACAAAATTGCTGTTTTTTTTTTAATTTTCCATCATTTTTAATGCAGATTTTATTGTTGATTTGTGACTGCTTGCAAAAATACGGAACTTAATCTACAGACAATAATAATAATTTTTTGGCCGTGTTAAAATCAAAAAAAATATTTTGCTTGGTTTAAGTTAGGTACTGTAATTTGAAACATGTCTTGAAAATGGGTTTACTTATCAAAATTATTTAAACCTTTTGCGATTTAATCATATGTTTATTTATTTGTTTTAAAACTAATTGTAATTTAAAATGACATATACACAGCTAAAGTAAACAATTGTTTCTCATTCACTGAAATTACCTCTGACCACCGCTTTATTCCAGTCTAGTTGGTAAACTGAAACGAAAGCCTCCAATATGAAATAACTTAACTTGGGACATTTTGCTTTCTCCTTAATTTGCTCCATGATGTATGAAGAGGTCCAGGTGGGCGCTTCGAAACGTGGTTCAATTTAATCTCTATTAATACCATACAGTCCGTTATTATTAGATGTCACCCACACAAACAAGACTGTTTGTTTTTGCTTTGTGACAAAACATTGACTAGATAATAAGCTCTTTTACTACGCTAATAAATAATCTGGTCTTGGCTTGCATGTTAAAAGCCACACATTATGCCGCTACACAACGATTTATCATCGTACGTTGAATGGAAATTCTCCCGGGATTGCTCACCAAATGTGCACGAAAAGTTTGATTTCCTCATAAAACAGAGTGCGTGATGTGTGTGTTTCTCAGATATTAAAACATTTTTGGACGTATAATCAGTGCGAATAAACTAACAACTAAACTAAAGTTGAGAAAGTTATTAACCCTCTCAGAATATGGTTGTTCTTTGGTTTAGCTTTATCGCTTCTGATGCGGAAACGCGAGTCAGCACTTTAAAATTATGATGTCAGTCTTGTTTACAAATCCCATATTTTACCCGTTGTAAGAAGTGGTCAAATATTTTAGCTGCACATACCAACGCTTGATCTTGAATGAGCTTAATTAAACCTCATACATGACGCTGATAATAAGGTAAAGCTTATTTACCTGACAGCTTCAAGTAGTGTGCTTCCCACCAAAAGTCGTTATGCAATTTCCTGTTAATCAACAAACAGGTAACCGACTGGCAAACTTACCTACTTCTTCCGAGAGAAATTCCCAAGCGCTTGACGAATTATGGGAGATAATGTAGACAAAACAAAAAGTTTCATTGTTTTTGCGAGTAATGCTGTAAAGCTAAATTGCGTTATACTCTAGTTTATTTTCGTTTCCATTTTAATGGACAAAGCGATATGAACTTTATTTTGACGGCTTTTTGTTGACTTTACGTTTTGATGATTCCTTTGTGTGGGATGTACCTAACACTTTATTTCCATCAAGTGACAAATTAAAATTCATATTCTAACAGTCACTTTACATAAATTAACGATTCAGCGTTTGATTTCATTTGAGGTTTATGGCATATGCGCCATAAATGGAAATGGAGAGAGGTCAAGACCACATACCACAAATTATAAGCACCTGTTTTCACCTCAAACTACATATTTTCTTACATAGAAACGTAAAAATATTAGCTATTACTCATCCGAATTTCCACCGACAAGCTTTTATCGCTGAATTTAACCCAGAAACTAATGACTGGGAGTTACCATTATTGATGACGGTCCACATTGGATAACGATAACGTCAAAAGATATCAGATAGGTTACCCAAACAGAAAGGAAGTTTATTAATATGGCTTCCGGGTCATTATGTGAAATTCGAACATAAAGACGCTTCGGCGATGTAATTCCGAACGTCATGAAATCTTATAAAAGCTTGAGGTCTATTAAATTCGTCCAACAAATGTTTTCATTTTGTTGCAGAAAGCGGAGCTAACAAAAAGAGTGCGCCAAATTCTAATAACAACACAATTGGACGCTTTAATTAACTGCATTAACGTGACTCAATTATCTCTCGCAAGACAAAAATTAAGTAAAACACACTCAGCCTGCTTTCAGTTTTTCTTTGTTATTTTTTCCTCCACGCAGATTCAGGGCGTCCCGTTTCACAAACAATTTGTCATTGTGATTATCATTTTTTTGGGTTTGCTGGAAAGCTCCCAACTTGCAGCGCCGTGAAGAGTTTTCCTAAAATTACGCTACCTTTTGTTCGCTGCTTCGAAGGAAAATCCTAAATGAAAAGAAAAACAAATGCATCTGCCACAAACAGTGAGCTTTTTTGTACATGGATGAAAGAGTCATAATATATGCATGAAATTTTTAAATTTAATGTAGTTTGTGGTTAACGGCTGAAGCGACTGCGACTTATACAAGGCGAACTGAAGTGTGGTTAATATAATTTGCATCTGAATGCAATGCTGAAGCCTGGAAATAACGCGGACTTGCCTTAAGACTGTCGAATTTTCCAAAGTAATCCAAGTGTAACGATCTTTATTCAAGCGCATTGTTGTACCTTCTTAGTGAAGCATTCGAAGCTTTCCGTAAATGGAAACGTTACGTTGTTCAATGAGTCGGATGGAATTTTTGAAGCTACATTCAAGGCGAAACACTAACGAGCTTTAAGGTAATTCATTAACTTGTTGCTTCTTTATATTCATTAAAATGTAAAAATGTTAATGCTGTTTTAGTTTAAATTGTTATTAATAAGACCTAGAGACAGAGTGAAACATTTAGTGGTATTAATACTTGTATTGTGCTTCTATTTCCTGAAAGCGCCAAATTGTGTTAAATTTAGTTCTGCCATCAATCACCGTAATTACACATAATGTATGTGCCCATTGTCAGCAACATGAATAAGTTATATGCTCTTTAGCCCGGTGGGCCAGGGCTATTGCAGTCCGAAGTTGCTCGTATAAGTTAATACAGACTTCACTAATGACAGCTAAATAGTCTCATGTGTGGCAAATTCCACATTTTATTAAGATTTCGTAAATTACCAACTAAACATTCGAAGCAAAGACATTTATTTGTTATTAGGAAGCTAAAAATGCAACATTAATTAGCACAAACTTGCGAAAAATCAATACCAAACTTGAATACTTTGCAAAGAGTAAAACCCCGAAATTGACAAACTTTCGATTATTTGCACAAATGAATTTCTGTTTCCATGTTGATAACACTTAATTACTCCACTGACGCTTTCAATCGTCCAATTTTGTTGTCTCTTATTGCGTAGTATTCGCGCATGACACTCCGATTTTTTAATAAAAAACTGATGGATTAGTTAAAAAACATTCTAAATTGATGTAATATGGAAATTGGGTTTTATAATCTGCCTAAATAAGCAAAGTGCTTTGGCCTCAAAGAGAGCGAGCAGACGAGTGAAATTAAATCGATTAACATGGAGCGGCAACTGGTACATTGCCAAAGGCTGAGTGGAGGTGTAGGACCGGATTTTTGCCGGATTGACACACGCCACTTCAAAATGGTCTGACTCTGAGACGACATTGAAAAAATCGACGCAAAATCGCGTTTTATTTTTTAAATAGCACTGTCTAGAGTCTAGAATTTTGGATAAATTTTATTTTCGACCGCTCTAATTAATCATGTGTTTCTAATTTTGCATTCTTGCGGTTGTTAGGCCTGAATTCACCGAATTAGAGCCAGAGTTTACTCAAGATTATTGAATTTCTTTTTTATAAAAATAAAGAAACCCTCCCGAATCCCGGTTCTCACTTCATGAAGCGCTGAATTTCATGTTGAAACGAGAATAAGAATGAGATTTTCCCTGCATACTGATGAAAGCTTTTAATATAGATCCAAACGAAAGCACGAAATGAAGATTTTATATTCCATATTTGTATACAGAGCTCACTTCCATCAGTAACGTAATTACACCAAGTTCGAATTTATTTTAGGGGAATCTATTTCTATAAATTATTTTTATATGCTGAGGGTGATATAAAATAAATCGTCTTGGTCAGTAGTTTTGGATCGGTAAACTGCCACTTATACCAGCCTAGAATAATTTATCTAGCGAGCAATCGATGGCAATTGCATCCGAGTTTAAAATACGATTTCTCTTTCCTGTTCTATTTTTAATGAGGAGCACAATAAAATTCGGGGTGATGATTGTGTAAACTAGAGTTGCGTGCAAAGCCTTTTCTACCCTAACAAGTCCTTGCTTGAGAGAGGTCCCTTACCTCTCCACAGCTAAAAAGGTTTTGCATCGAAAATGAAACGAACGTACGCCAGGTTTTCCACACAAAGATACCATTAAGTTCTATTGCTATGATTGATGGCTTTTCTTACTAACGCATATGAAAAATAAAATGTAAATATAACATGAAAGACTATTACTCATCCGATTCCATGATACATTGAAATGTTTATTTTTAGAAAGAAAATTATTTTGCGAATTCAAAAATGGATTCATTACTGTGGCTGTGTTCCAAATATGGAGTTACGCAAAGAGAGAACTTGGGGCCATTGTTAACGATGGCAGGACAAGAGAAGAACATAAATTTATTTGATGGAAATTGAAATACGACAAGGTTCAATGATTTATGACAGAGTCATTAGAATTTTTATATGTAGATATACATTAGACATGCGGCCTACACTGATATCATAGAGGTGTTTAGGTGGGTATCGTAAAACATTAACTTGTAAACAATAGACCGAGCTATAAATTACATGACCAATATTATGTGTCTGGAGTTTTATTAGACATATTAGTTAGTCTAAGAGCGTTATAATTACAATTATTACTGGTGAAGGTTTTTAATGAATATAGTTATATCAATTAACATTAACAAGTAGACATATATCAAGTGCAGACAATAAAAATTAGGTAATAGGTCTGACATTTACAATAAATTTATTATATCCAACACCTTTATTTAATTATTTCTCGGGTATTTTTGTTTCTTGGGAAAACTAGTAACAGGAACAGAGAGTTAAATCTGGATCATCAAACGAGGAATTTGAAAACACGATTCTTGTGCACGTTTCGAATTATTTACATAATTAAATGTTCTGGCAAGAACTGTAGAGGATACGTGCAGATTCCAATCTTTGCGAAGCTTACCACAAAAAACGTGGTTTGACTTAAGAGAAAACAGAAAAATGTAGAGTCGTCAAAATGATTTGAGACTTTTGGAAAAAGTATTATTCTTCAACTCCAATTCTAAAAAATTTTTGCTTTTGTCTCTTTCACTGATGATAATTATAAATAGAAAACAATCTGGTTTAATGAGAAGAATTTTAATTACAAACGATAAAAGCTTTTTAATTAGACTGGATAGGTTTTCACCAGTTTTCACTCATAATTTTAAAAAGCTCAGAAAATGATGTAAACGATTTGCATAATTGATAATTTGTACCGTTTTCTTGGTAATGTCTTTATTTATCCTCGCTTTAGCAAAGTGTTGTTGAAAGTTGTGTGTTTGATTATTTTTTATCCACTTAGTTTTGCTGGAGTTTGGAATTTAAAGTCTGTCGAAATCTCCACCGGCTTAGGGTGTTAAAAAATAAATACTGAAGACGCTATACGATGTGCTGTTTATCGATTCTCTGAGACAGCTTTAAATAATTCAGTATCCAGTTACGACGTATCACACACGCTTCGTTATAATTCTTCCGAAGCCTTAAAGGACTCGGTTAAAGATCTAAGAGGATTAAGTAATAAGCGATGAAGTTAGGAATGAAGCGCGTAAAGTAGCGAACGAGGAAGTTAATACTTACGTTTCCCCTCCTTATCCGCAATAATACGGATTCCCCTTACCCCATTTCGAGATTTTCAACACTACTCTCACGCTAAATTTTGTATTTTCATGAATATGTAAACTTGAATGAAAGATTTCAGTATGTTTTTTTTGTTTGAAACAGTCTCCAGATACGTTTTTGTACCACACCCTGTTTCATGAAATTTAGTGTTCATTCAAACGTTAAAACGATAACGCTACCGACGACAAAACGATGCTTCCGACGTGGTGCTGCCACCCACTGATTTTTGTTTGGATAACTTTATGGGACCGTAAATTCTCGGCAATATTGATATAGTTGTGTTATGGTGTGTTTTTCGTCGTTGTTGTCGGAGGTAGCAGAGTTTGCGGAATTTATCTCCTTTTGTAAACATGTGTTATTATTCAGGCCGGTTGTAGCATCATATGCCTTCAGGATAACCACTAGATAAAACAAATAATAGCAGATAAATATTTACTCACTTTTGTGAAGTATTGGAGACCGCCCACATTGAAAATTAACAGGTGGCAAAAGAGGCTTCGAGTATCTAGAAATATGTAAATGAAATAAAAAAGTCTAGCCCGAAAAAGACACTTCTCATGCCCTAAATTTACCACAGAATTTCTTGCATAAAACAGAATTTTATCATGTTCAAGTGGGTGCTTAATACGTTTTTCTCCAAAATCGCGATCAACAACCATTGTCCTTTCGTTCCGTAAATCAAGCGAAAACTTTCTCTTTGCAATCACTGGTATTTCCATCAAAATTGCGTAGTCACGTGAAGAATATCACGGAAAGTGGGCGAGATAATACAATTATTTTATATTATTATTACAAATTAATGTCAGCAATAACGTGTAACTTATATGTCCGTGACTCAGTATTTTCGATCCTATTTACATTTTGCTTTTAATAAGCTACCCACACGCATCTTTTATTCTCGTTAAGTAACAATGAACAATCCATGATTGATTACGATAGAAGCATTTTTTAATTAAATTTGTGTATAATTAAAATGGCTTGACGGCAAATCTAATTAATTTTGACACAGATGCTATCAACGGTAATAATTTTAATACAGACGAACACAAGCTTTGACATTTTAGAACTGCCTCCCTCATTACCGTCAATTTACTTGTTTTAATTTCCACCATTCTGCACCAATTTATGTTTTACGCCAGCAGCCAATCCACGCCAGTAGATATTTCATTTCTGTTTTGGTCTCGCGGTTCTCATCAGAATCAGTTTTGACGAGTTTTTAATCTCAGTTCTGGAAGCGAATTTTTTATCAGTTGCTGTCAATATTGATCGACGCCAAGAAATGAATTTCTTTTCTCGAGAAAATATAACAGTCGATTCTGTATGTAAATGTATTTTAACCAAAAGAGAATCATTATTATTGTTCGTTATGCATTTATGATAATCAAGCCATAAGAATCAAGACACGACAATAACATGAAAATGTCTTGTCAATGAGATAATTTCCTTCGTGTTTATTTATGGTAATTCAAATTAACATATTTCTGTAATAATAACACTAAATAAAAATTGCTAATTTATCGCGATTGCTCGGGTTATTCGCCCACAACAAAGTACTTATTATGGCAATAAAAAATTAATGAGACGTGCATTTTCTAAATTATATTAATGAATGACAATTACGTTTTAGATGCAAATTGGTAATACGAGTGTTGTTATTTTGTTACTAATTGAGATTTCCGCAATAATTCAATTAGCCTCATTAGTTTATATTTAAACATATGTGATAAATGTTCTGGCTGTTACCTGGTTAATACTTTAAAATTAGTGGTAAGGTCTTAATTAGTCAAAATTGATATAGAGGCTCTTATTGTCCTATTTTCGATTATACAGTACCGTTCTAATTTACAGATAATGACGTTTTTGACACATGTTGCAGTATGTAAATCATACAAATACATACTCCTAATAGGCCACACCGCAGAGGTTATGACAGATTCATTTACGTTACCCCAAATTTATTTTAAGACATTATTTTACGTAGTGTCTAATATTAAAACAGTACGAATTTTATGCTTATTTATATGATGCACTATATTTACGTTGTCTTTGACTTAGTTCCAAAATCTTCAACTTATATTTATCTGTTTGATCATACTTAATCGCTTGTTATGCTGAAGCAAAGAAAATAAACGTGTTCACAAACCTATCAACGTCAATTTTTTCAATTAGCTATGTTTCTGAAACTCGCTGTTTTTAAGCAAAAAATGGCAGAAACATGAAAAGTACAGGAAATACAGCCAGCCAGTTTCAAATTTAAAGATAATCCAAGCTTGGGAGAGAGCCAGATTACCAAAGATGGCTTAAAAGTTTAATTGAGAATAATCCAAAATGTTATAGAGACGTTCCAAAACATTTGTAGACTTTTTCTCTCTAACAATGCAAACCAGTACAACAACAAAAAATTAGAACATCTTTCTTATATTTCTAAACAAAATTGTCCTAAAAACATACGACAAAGTGAGACTAGTGGCAAAGAAATCCTTTGAAATCGCCGTATAAAATGTGGCCAGACAAAAGGAATGTAACTTTACCATTCTTCAACCAGACGACGTCGTTCATTACTTTGATGTTTTTCTTAAACCAACATTTTTATCCGAAAACTTGTTTAATCCAGGTCTATAAAACGTTTCGAACTTGAAACTTGTCTGGCGAAATATACAATGTAATAATTGCTCTTCTTTGAAACTCAAACTTGTTAAGGGGATTCCAGCAGTATTTTGCTTATGAGAATTGCAATGTAAACTTATAACAAAATATGTATCTCGAAAACCAAGCGAAGTGACGGTCATAAATTTATATCTGTTTCGGAATTTTCAGTGCTCCCTCCATATCTGCGAAACTACGACACATAGAAAGATGCCATTGTTTTTCTAGCACTTTTTCTAACAAGAATCTAGTGTTACATATCCCGTATGTAAAAATTCAATTTTTTTTTTAATTTGTAAAGTAAAAAGTAGAAAACATCTAAAAAAGCAAGCTAGGTTTTTGTTTTTACCTATTTTTTATGATGTCACTCAAATATGAGTCTTATTATGGGTTGTTATAATTTTTATTCCACGGTCCCCTACGAAAATTTTATCTTTTATCGTTTGCACAGATATACCCTGTAATCATATTGCAAAAACAAGGGTGACTAGAGGCATTAAAACTGATCGTTCTTCTTGCATGCAAATTCCAAACATGCATGCAACTCAATTATATTTGCGTATGTTAGATAACAAGCTAAGTATCAATCATCTATTGTTCAACTTACGTTCAACTGTAAAATTAATGCAATGTAACGGTTATACAACTCTAATTCAGCCTCACATTTATCTATAACAGATGAAAGATGTTAATAAAAGTCGGACAGTTTGTCCATTAATTGCCAATTACCTCCGTGCTCTATCATCAATTAGGATCTTCAACAAAATTGTTGATTGTTATCCATTAATGGGCTGCTTTTCATAGTGGTGGACATCGAATAAATTCCAGAAGTTGAAACAGCGAAGCGCATTACTAATACGATTACCCATTCATTTCCTTGGAACGATGTCTGGGGCTACATTTGTATAATTAAAATCCAACGCTGAAAACTGAAAAACATTACCACTGAAATTATGATTCATGCATCCCCGGCCAAGAGTGCCTCCAATATTCGTTTCGGTAATTCCCGGAACATTTTCTCTGCATATGTGGGCTGAGCAAATGGATGCAATAAATAAACGCAGTGCTACAAAGTCGTAATTACGAAGGCTATGTTCTGTAGGGAATCAGGAAATGTCCTGCGATTTCTGCAACTCTGCGTTTTTTCAACAGACAGACGTGGGTGTAATATGAATGGACTCACATCATCGTTCTATTAAAGGCAGGTAAATGACTACTGGTTTTGTTCTAAAATGTAGGCCACAATGGGAGACGATTAAAATTGCATTTCGCTACCACACACTACTTTCGATGTATATTAATGCGTCTACAGTAGTTATATTTTTCTCTAATAACGTAACTGTTTGTCTCGATGTCTGTGTTGGGCAAATTAACAATCGATCAGTAACCCACATAGTAAAGGCGGGACAAGAAGTGAGAGCCCTTGCTAATTGAATAAATTACCATATGACCTTATCATCACAATACGCTGAAAGTTTATATCAAATTGATCTCTCACTTCACCCATAAAAATTACAAATGAGGTTCCTTACTTGTTATGGTTCATTAATTAACAATGTCGTGGGATTAACGTCAACCTTTTTTTGACAGGAGCGCCATTTACTTCAATATTAATTTTACCTCTTCTAGGTCAATAGCACTATATTACATGTTTTCTTTTGTGGACTTAAAAAATTTAGGTTAACAGGAGCGTTGCTGAATGCCGCAGCTGGTTCATTTTTACTTTCTTGGGGATTTCGATTGGCTGTAACAAGAGGATTAAAAAGGATATAACTCAGAAATATATAATAATAATAATAATCAGTTATTAAACTATTTATAGGTATAATTTTGTAAAATTTAGGTTTGGTTTTTAGAGATGTTAAATTTAATCTTTAATTCATATTAAATATTTACGGCTATGTTAAACTGATTTAAAACTATTTT
The DNA here is from genome assembly GCA_029298725.1 of Gnatocerus cornutus. NCBI lineage: Eukaryota > Metazoa > Arthropoda > Insecta > Coleoptera > Tenebrionidae > Gnatocerus > Gnatocerus cornutus. The sequence goes on from CM055514.1 coordinate 7,581,444, forward strand.
GTAGGTAAATCAAATATCAAAACCACAAAACCACCAGTTTGTAAAATAATAAAAAGCGAAGAAATCTTTTTTTCTAGTTTACTACTAATAACACAGGTCTACAAAAAAAATTTTTTTGTTTGGTGCCGCTAATTCTATGTGAGAATTTGGTTAATTAGCCCGCAAGATTTCGTGCGAAGCTGTCAAAATCGTGAAGCGACGTTCAGGTTTGTATCGATCAAACATAACCTAAACAATGTATTTTTTCAGACTTAATGTCATTATAATCAATTAGTTTGTTTTTTTAATTAATACTATTAATATGTCGTCGTCGAGAAGGTGTTGAATAAATAATCCAAATACATTTTGTTACATTTGTGGTGAATATGTAGTGAAAAAGTTCAGAAAACCTATAACAGATGCAGTGAAGAAGACATACGTTGATTACTTTAATATTTAGATGAAGGCTCTGAACAAACCGTGGGTTCCACGTAAACGTAATCATTTGAAGTATAGTGTGCCGATGATTTGGACAGAACCAAAAAATCATATTGATGACTGTTATTTTTGTGTTGTACAATTACATGGTATAAACAAAAGAAAAATGACATATCCTGAATTACCATCTGCTAAAAGACCTCGACTGTGTTCAGAACCTGTAAAATAATGTGTAATTAAATGTAATCAAATGTTTTAAAGTAAATGTTCTTTGGTTTTTTAATAAATTAATTAAATGCTTTTTAATTTATTTACCCTTATGAAATCTCGAAAACTACACGTAGGATTAAAAAAGTAAGTATCAAGTTTTTATCAGGGTACTGAATATGATTGAAATCAGTTTTACTTTTAGCGGCACCAAAATCATTGTAGACCTGTGTAATAAATGTCAGCGTTTATAACGGGCATAAAGATATAAATATTTATTATAATTAAAATTGTTCGAAAATTTTTATAATCATAGCCCCAAGCATTTTCATAAAAGGCTTCCAAGCTGATTTAAATTATCGAATTAATAGCGTTTAAACAATAGATTTTCTTATTTGTTTTTTGTCTCTGTTTACTAACTTTTAGCCTATAGACTCAGAAACATGTGAATCTGTGGACGGACTACAAACTTTGATCGACATCACAGTTTTTTATTAAAGTTTGTATTACATATTATGAAATCCAGTTCATCAGTCATATCACACGTTTTCAGTTACTGTGAAAAGTTCAATTCAGTATTTGATGGCAATTTTTGCTTCATATTAGTTCTGGAACGAACTCGCCAAAACTATAGAATTCTAGGTTCTAGAATAGATTTTATGAATTTTCACATCAACAAACTATTACATCAACAGAAAAGCTGATTGATCAGTGATAACAACTCACCTTCTTGCACTTTTCATTGCAACTCGCAATTGCAGCTGTTCTCAGATTAGCCACGCACATGTTAATATTTAAGGGAAACTCGCCCTAAACTTGTGAGAAACTAAAAATAATTATCATGATCGACTCAAATGTCTTTATTTATTACTTAGTCTAACTTATGCTATACAATTATAAAAATGTATGCTAAAAATCGTAGCACTCACAAACTTAGAAAACTTTTTCATAGTATATTGTACAAACTAACTACTCCTACACAATTCGATATGTACATACTTAACAAGATCGCACAAACAACAAAACTTAATTGAAATATTTTTTAGACAAGTTTTAAATTATAGATAGCGTGGATTATAAACAAGTCTTTGAGCTTTAAAGCTGTGAATTGACTTCTTTTAATTACAGGTAAACCATATTAATTTTACATCAAAGTGATGACCCAAAAGGAAATTTTCTAAAACTTCATGAACACTATAATTAGATACCTTTTGAAATATTTATTTTCCAATACTTGATAAAAAAATTAAAAAATGTATCGGTAGAAAACGCTTCAGTTGTATTAAGGGCTTACTCAAAGTAGTTGCTTTTGTAATGACTTATATTTCACTTCGGTGTTAAAAATTTGTAATGGTTGCTACATTCAAACGGTAAACGCAATTCATATATTATATGAGTTAGTTTATTTGTATAATTTTAGATTTGTCGAACCTGACGATGTATTGGCAGATTCTTTAAAAATTCTGTGGTTTGCTCGTTTACACCCGGTTCTTAACTCCAAATGGACGACTTTCTTTGTATATTTTAACATCGCTCAGTTTCTTGTCTATCTAGTTTTGGCAATAAAAGGAATTTTGACTTCTTACAAAACCGACGTATTTTTTATGGCAGATTGTGTACAAACTTGCATTTTAATTATACATGTAAGTATATGTAAAATCATTACACACAAAACGATAAATCGACTTTGCAGACAATTATTAAATTGATTGTTCTCCACAACCAAAAAACACTTCTTCTGAGCTTACTAGAGAAACAATCAAAATTTTGGAAAATTACAGATGTTGCTGATCAAGCTTTATACATCGAATGTTCAAACATTTTTAGCACAGCCAGAAAGATGATCCGAATTTTCTTCATACAAACAATGTTTGCTGGAATTTGTTTTGATTTGCAACCATTCACGACAGGATTTTTACCCAGTCAGTGCTATGTACCAAAAGGATGGTTTTATTACTTAGCAGTGGCTATGTGGTACATGTCTTATGTAATTGTTGCATCGGTTCCAGGAACTGATTGCTTGTTTTGTTCTCTTGGAAGTGCACTCATCGTTCAGTTTAAATTGTTGGCTTATAAATTTAGAAAAATGAAGATGTCCTCTACTAATAAACACAACGAAAAAATGTGGAAGGAGTTACAAATGTTGGTCGACTATCATAATTTTTTGTTAGAGTTAGTACTTTTTAAAAAATTATTTTTCTGTTTATTTCTAGTTGTCATTATAGTTTCTGTGCAGAGTTGAATGTCGCCTTTAGAGGTCTTTTTTTGCTTCAGTTCGGAATAACCATCGCTTCATCTTCTGTTTCGGTCTTAATTTTTATGCAACCGTAAGTAAAGTTATACATCTGTCCATCTGCCTCCTCTTTATAGTAGTTCTAGAGGCATCTGGATGTACAGAATAAAATTCTTACTATATTTTACCGCTCTTATTATTGAAATGGGATTTTACTGCGTTCCTGTGGAAGTAGCAAAAAATACTGTAAGTACTTTTACTTACTTAAACAAAATACTTTGGTAGTTAAAAGTACATTTTGATGGCATTTTTTAATTCATGTTTTAGGCACTGACAATTGACCACGCGGTTTACGAATCCGACTGGTATACCAACGCCAAACAGTTTAAAAATTCTTTAACAATCATAATGAAAAGAGCCCAAAAACCGATAACTTTTAATGGATACGGCTTGGTTGATATAAATCTTCAAACTTTTCTTTCGGTATAATTTGTGTTAAAAATTAATTTCTTTTGATGACTTGTATTTTTTAGATTTGTAAAACCGTGTTCAGCTTCTACACTTATTTAAATTCTATGCAGAAGTTGACTGATAATAGTATATTGTGACAGTTAGTCACAGAAGTGTAAAATCAGCACGTGTTATGTACTATACTTTTCCGACGATCACGTCTGCTTGGTTGTCTCATACCATCAAATACAAATGAAAAATGTCTTTTTGTCGACAGATGAAAAGAACACGCTCAAAATAATTTCTCAAAAAAATGTGACAGTAGACTACTAGATTTTTTGAATCGCGGTTCGCCCGCACGGATTCGTGAACTTCCATAGCCAGCGGCAGGTCAGCGCCATTGCGATTTTTTACGTCGAAGGCTTGGTTTAAGTACTTTTCACACGTTCACGTGACTACTTTTCAGTTGAGGTGTGCAAAGTCTAATTTTCAGTCATAGAAAGCCATGCGAATTTAAACATTTTACATTGTGGTCGTCGGAAAATAAATATGGTGGTGTCTTTTCTTTTAGCAGATATGTTGGTATTCACGTTTTGGAATCAAATTTTTGAAAATGTAGTTTCAATAATAAAAAAACCAAATAGTTGTATAGATTATAGAGATAATAAATATAAGCATCTCACTGGTAAATTGTGTACGCTTATCGAAAAACAGTAGATTTTTTTTATACGAGACGGTAAAGCCACTTTTCGGCCAAATAACAAATACTACTTTTTCTCCAAACGGTTAATTCAGTTCCACGACCGACAATGACTGAACGCAAATTGAACTATACAGGGTCCAGCAACACTTGTGTCCACCCTCAAAATCGTCTTTAATTATAAAGATAAAATTTTGGAAATTTGCATACGCTCATAGTTGACAAGGCTTTAGAAGCTGACGCAAAAATTTGTTTTTATCACTGATAGTTTTGGCGTCGCGACGCTTTAAAAATGTAATTTTTAGTTAATTGTGAGGGTTTGTGATATCAAACCCTAATTTAATTTTTTTTCAATATAAGTGTGTTAAAAATATCTCAGCTGTTATTTTAGATGCAATGCAAATTGTCTTCAAAATTTGAGAAAAAAATGCGGTTTTATCAAGTTAGTTTCTAATTTTATTACGTCAAAATTGGAAACTACGTTCACACCCATCTGTCAACAACTTGTGTCACAAATGACATCTATCCTTTGGCTCGCTTTAGATTGTAACAAAAGTCTTAGTTGGTGAAAATGTCGCTTTGTCGATGTTAATTAACGATTTCTGGTGTCCATAAAGTGCAACATGCCCATGTTAATCAAAATTAATCTTTATGAGAGTGAACGAAGTGACTTGTGAAATTTTGGTGTAAACCTAGTTTGCCACTACGCCGTCATAATTTTGAAAACTAACTTGATAAAACAGCGTTTTTTTCGCATATTTTAAACACAATTTGCATTAGATTTAAAATACAAACTCAGATATTTGTATGACAGTTATGTTAAAAAAAAAATTTAATTTGCGAATATTTCCGCAAAAACTCAAAAATCGATAAAAATTATATTTCTTAGGCGTCACGACACCAACCAAACCGTGATAAAAAACAAATTTTTGCGTCAACTTCTAGAGCTTTGTCAACTATGAGCGTATGCAAATTTCCAAAATTTTATCTTTAAAATTAAAGACGATTTTAGGGGTGGACACAAGTGTTGCCGGACCCTGTATACCTACATGGATAGCTATGCATGTAGTTGTCATCTGTGAAAAATATTAATTTCAAAGAGTTTCAAAGTTAAGATCGTGCAAGTCCCATACAAAAAGCAGCAAAAGTGTTTCCATGTCAACTAGCGCTTTTTATTACTTATAACAAAATTGCCTACTTTACTGTCTAAAAACGACTAAAAAATAGTGACTTTTTGTGACGTTTGGAGAAAAATTTAATTTTACAAAGAAATCAAAGAAATACAAAATGCTTGTATTTCTTTATGGCAAGAAATGTTCTGTCAAAATCTAAGATAATTTTTGTAGGGACAAAAACGTAAGTATAAAGTTTTGAACACTTCGAAGACTGTAAAATTTGACGACACAAAAACTTCATCGATCAAAATAAAGCTCTTTTTGGAAATTTTATCCTTGTCCTTTTATATTATTGCCCCTAAACACTCTTAAAAGTGTGATTGAAGAATCAAAGAAAAATCTGTTTAAAAAAGTTTAAAAAAAATAAAGAATACAAAAAATTTTAGATATTAAAATAATAATTCTAAAACATAAAATATTCAGATTAAGAATTTATAAATAAACAGTAGGGGGGGGTGTGTATATTATTAATACGAGTACATTATGAGACCCATTATTCACAATGTTGATATTTTCGTCAGCGAGCGAGTGGGAGCAAATCAATCGAGTAAATAAGAGCCATACATGCGAGTGCAATACTATGCTTTATCTACGACCATTTACTGAAATAAATGTATCAAAAGTATTTTGTGTAGAACTTATAAAATTAACTAAATCATCAAATTAAAATCATTAAATTCTTTGATTGGTTAATTTAATGTTTTCAGAGACCGAAACATGTAATGATTTTTAATTCGGTTTCGTGCGAAATTTTACTATGGTTTATGGTCTATGGTCTAATACTATGTTATTACCATGGATTTTAGTTTATCAGAGTCCATAAATTTCATTACTGGATAGAACCTAATTATGGTCATAACTATTTGTCTGAAAGCGAATATGTTAGAAGAGAATTATTTGAAAGTCGTTAAATAATATAAACCTTTATATTTGAATATAATACAAGAGTTTATCCAAAGCTTCTGTTGGTTGCAATTAAAACTTTAAGTGAACTGACAGCTGTGACAAATACAGCATTTAGAAAGTCAGGCATGCGTTGTTATTGTTGTGACTGACCTTACCTTAGTCCGAGAGTCCAAAGCTTAAGACAAAACTTGACTTTATTTTGTTTTTCTTAAGTAGTCTTAAGTACTTTTTGTTTTTTTTTGTTGTTTTTTTTTAGAGTTTAATTTTAATAATGAATTGTACTTTATGATAAAAATTTTGATGATCCATATTATTGAGAAATTTTATTATCGTAACCAAGTGTACTGCGCTAATGTACTCATAATAGTACATTATGTCCTTAAAAGCAAAAATGAAGCTTTGTGTGCTGAGCCTGTTCGTGTTTGTACTACGTTTGGCAGACATTAACAGGCGAAGCACACAAAGCCATTTTTGCTCCGAATGGCATATACGATTTTTTTTGCAAACGATAGAAAATTAGTCTTATTTATTTAAAAACATTAAATTCATGCAGAATCATAGTGCAATGGAAACATTTCTATGGTTACGGTGGAGCCCAAGCATATAAAGTGCTGTGTTCTGCTTAAGCAAATAAGTGAAATGTGTACCCTGACAATTGAGCTAGATGTGTCACTTTTATGACGTTTGAAAAAAAAGTGTATTTTAAGCTCATTTAAATTACCGAATTAATAGAGTTTAAACATTTTTTTTAAATGTTTATTTTTGTGCACCTGTAAGCTTAATCATTAACAATTTAAACTTTTGCTCTATAAACTCAACCACAAACAATTATCACATCATACTTTTTGTTATAAAGTTTGTAATATTATAAAAACCAGTCCATCAGTTCACCGTTACTGCGAAGAGCTAAATTCGTTTTATTCTTTGCTTAAATTCGGTCTATACATTTATCTGTTCTGCTTCTATTTCATTTTCTTGCAAGTTTGCTCAGAACACAGCGTATTGTTTAAGACTCATTTTTCCAGCGGTAACTGGAAAAACAGAATGAAATTATTCATGTTGTATTTACTTTATTTCTCTTATTTTTGGAACGAGATTTTAATAGATGCTCCGAGTTTAGTTGTAAAAGTGTAAAATCATGATTAATTTATAATAAAAAGTAATCTGATGTTTGCTGTTAAGCTAAAGAAACTGGGGTCGTATTTTACTCAATTCAAATGATGCAGTAAATATTGTTAAAGTTAGGATGGCGTTCTAAATAACAATATAAAACTTAATTAAAGAATTAATATAAATGTATGATAAAAGTACTCACCAACTAAATATGTTTTTTTGCATTTTGTTCTCACACTGTACAAAAAAACCAACATAATATGTACATATTTAACAGGTTCTTACAAATAACAAGACTTAATTGAAATATGTATTAGACAAGTTTCAAATTTTACCTTCAAAGAGGTGGATAGCATGGATTATTAACAAATTCTGCGTTTTTTAACTTTAAAGCTGTGAATTTACTTGTTCTAATTACAGGGAAGCTATATTAATTTTACATCAAAGAGATAACCCAAACTGAAATTTTCTATAACTCTATGAACACTATAATTAGATACCTTTTGTAATATTAATTTTCCAGTGTCTAATAAAAAGTGTATCGTTAGGAAACTGCTTCAGTTGTATTAGGAGCTTGCTCAAAGTAGTTGCTTTCGTAATTACTTGCAATCCACTTCTATCTTAACACAATTTTGCGATGGCTGCTATAGTTAAACCGTAAGCGCTATTCTTGCTACATATTAGTTAGTCTTTTTCTTTTATTTTAGATTTGTTGAACCAGAGGACGCGGTAGCAGATTCTTTAAAAATTCTGTGGTATGCCCGTTTACATCCAGCCCTTAACTCCAAGTTGACTACTTTCTTTGTATATTTCAACATCGCGCAGTGTCTTGTCTATGTGGTTTTGGCAATAAAAGGAATTTTTACCCATAAAACCGATCTAATTTTCGTGGTAGATTGCATACAAACTTGCATTTTGGTGACACATGTAAGTATGGAAAATACATAACAAAACCAGAAAACAAGACTTTGTAGACAATTGTTAAATTTTTTGTTCTCCACAACCAAAAAGCAATTCTTCTGAGCTTACTCGAAAAAAAAACAAAGTTCTGGAAAATTGCAGATGTTGCTGACTACGCTTTATACACCGAATGTTCAAACATTTTTAGCACAGTCAGGAAGTTAGTCCGAATTTTCTTCATACAAATAATGTTAGCAGCGTTTGTTTTTGATTTACAACCATTTACAACAGGAGATTTACCCAGTCAGTGCTATGTACCAGAAGGATGGTACTATTACTTAGCAGTGTCCATGTGGTTCATGTCTTATGTGATGGGTACGTCGATTTCAGGAACTGATTGCTTGTTTTGTTCACTTGGAAGTGCACTCGTCGTTCAATTTAAATTGTTGGCTTACAAATTGAAAAATATGAAGGCATCTTCTGGCAATAAGTATCAACAAAACGTGTGGAATGGGTTACAAACACTAGTCGACTATCATGTTTTTTTATTAAAGTTTGTATCATTTGAGAAATCAATTTTCAGTTTATTACAAATAGATGTTTTAGTTACTGTGCAGAGTTGAACGCCGCTTTCAAAAGTCTTTTTTTGCTTCAGTTTGGAATAACCATCGCTTCATCTTCTGTTTCGGTTTTAATTTTCATGCGACCGTAAGTATGGTAATACATCTGCCCTCTCTTTATAGTTGTTTTAGGGGCAGCTTGGCGCATAGAATAAAATTCTTACTATATTTTGCCGCTCTTATTATTGAAATGGGATTTTACTGCGTTCCTGTGGAAGTAGTAATAAATACTGTAAGTCATTACTTAGTTCAACAAAGCACTTTCGTAGTTGCATTTTACAGCGATATTATTTCATGTTTCAGGCGCAAACAGTAGACGATGCGGTTTACGAATCCGACTGGTACAATATCAATGTGAAAGAGTTCAAAAATTGTTTAACAATGATAATGAGACGAGCCCAAAAACCGATAAGTTTTAATGGATATGGATTGCTCGATATAAATCTTCAAACTTACGTTTGGGTACTGTTTATAAAATGAGTGTTTATTTTTAAAATTTTATTTTTTAGATTTGTAAAACAGTGTTCAGCTTCTACACTTATTTAAATTCTATGCAGAAGTTGGGTGATAAATAAAAATGGTGCCTTTTCTTTCACAGAAACTGTTTGTCGAAATGTTTTGGTAGATTTATAGCGATTCTAATTTAGCAGCATTGTTTTAATGTGTGATTAAAATAAATTGTAGGCTGAAACAGTTGTATAATATCGATAGAAATAAATATAACACCCCACTGTATTAAGTGTGAACAAACCTTAACAATTAAAAGTGACAAAATAACAAAATATGTACCTACTTAAATAATAGAGTGATATTTTAGAAAATTGAAGGATTTGGAGTCTGGTAGAGTTCAATTAATAACAAATTAATTTTATTTGAATTTAAATATTAGTTTGTTGTTATCGTAAAGATTGCCCTCACTCGTTCTTACTTACTTACTCCAACCCCAGAGACCTCATAATAATGTTGTTCATGCTAATTTTAGTGATACGGTGTGATTTCAATCGCGCTCTTGAAAGAGTGATTGTTCGGGCGAAATGCTTTTATTTGCTTATTACTATAATTATCCCCCAAGTCTTACTCCGCTTATGTAGTAACGTTTTTCAGTCAATCCTAAAAAGTTGTAACAAAGCATAGGGATTCAATACAAAATTAAACAAGTTTATTAGATCTAACAGGTACATTAATTTGAACAAATTATTCGGTTTGTAAGTTAATCTAATACAATTTTTTTTTTCGCATTTTTGGTATTTCTTTATGATTCTGTATTTTAATGGTAACCATGATGGCACTGTAACTATTTTCTAGAAATTATTTATAAGTAGTAAGAGGTTTGAATGTATTTTTGGGAGCTAAAAACTATTGTTTGTAACACGCACCTAAAAAGTTTTAGCGAACTCATCTGCTATTCCAGCTACAATCAGTCCGCAGAAACTGTATTTTAGGTACATACTTGTAACAAAAATAGGTATATGTTTATGTATAACAAGGAAAAGAGTGGGGGTTTCATTTAAAGAGTGTAATTTTATCAGAACCGAACGCAAAAAACATTTCGTGTAAACACAATAATTATTATCACATTCGTATAAGGTAGAATATTTTAATCGATAAATAGAAAGTCTTACTGGTCTAAGAGTCTAAAGGATTCAAAAGCAGTTCTAAAGGTCCAAATTGTTTTTTATTTAAACAGCTGTGCAACAAGTAACAATAAACACCTAAAAACGTTTATTTTTTGTTTAGTTTCAATTAACTTTTGGTAATTCGTGTTGTATTTTAACACACATGTTCTTACACGAACTACCGTTTTCTTTCATTATGAGAAAATGCGATTATTTCGTCCCATTGAAAAATAAATAATAATTTGTATGTGGATTATTTCTTCGCTTACTTGGTTGCTAATTTTTGCATAGTACTTAAGTAAGTATAGAAACTAAATATAGTTTTACAAACCTAAAAAGCCATCCATTTCCAAAATTATTTTATCTGTAACAAACTTACCAAAATGTAAGTTCGAAGATTTATATTAACCCACCCGTATCCTGTAAAATTTATTGGTTTTTGAGCTCGCGCTATAGTTAATATTAAAGATTTTTTAAACTTATCTGTAGTCAGCTCGAACCATTTAGACTCATATATTGCGTTATCAAGTTCTTGAGCCTAAAAACTTGTCCATGTACAAATAAAGTTTATTTTACTAGAAGACGTACAGTGTTTGTTACAATTTCGAGCGGAACGCAATAAAATCCCGTTTCAGTCAGAATAGTCAGAAAATATAACAAAGATTTTATCCTGTTACTAAAGTTACTCCTAAAAACAAGTTGAAATACGTCGTCGCAAACAAATGGACAAACATCTTACGGTTGCATGAAGATAAAAACTGACATAGATGAGGATGCAGTGATGCATATTCCAAATAGAAAGAAGAAAATATCGCTGAAAACTGCATTCAATTCTGTAGAATACCTAAAACAACTATAAGTATTTGAATTAAATTATTAAAAATTGCGCACTTTAGCAGTTCGTTATGATAATTGATCAGTTCATGGAAATCATCGTATATGTTCATATTTCTCAATCTATAATCTAGGAGATTAAACTGAACAATGAGAGCACTTCCGAGAGAGCAAAAAAAGCAATCAGTTCCTACAATTGTAAACATTATGATTACTGCTGCGTACATCATTAGTCCAGCTGTGAAGGTAAACCATCCTTCTGGAACGTAACATCCACTGGGCAAATTCCCAGTCAAAAATGGTTGCAAATCAAAAAAAAGTACTACTATTGTTGATGTTATGAAATAAGTTCGAATAAACATCTTAGCAATGCTGTAAACCGTTGTACATTTAGTATAGAGTGCATGATCGGCGATTTTGGTTACTTTCCAAAATCTGGATTTTTTCTCCATCAAGCTTAGCAAAGCTTCTCTCTTGGTATAGAAAACAAATAAATACCCAATTGCCTGTAAATAAATATTTGATGAACTTACATCGAGTTTAGAACACACACTTACATGTATTGTTAACAGACACGATTGTACACATTCTGACATAAAAAATAAGTCGGAATTGTAAGAAACTAAAACTCCTTTTACACCCAATACTGTAATCCAACAACAAATCGCAATGTTACAAAAAACAAAAATTGTGGTCCACTTTGATTTAAAAGTTGGGTGTATACGAACAAACTTGAGCATTTTCAACGCTTCTAATGATATGTCATCTGGCTCAATAAACCTAAAATCGTAATAATTAACAAAGCGGAACATGTTATTTTAACGCGTTCACTTCATCGTCAATACAAGACAAGAATAAATGGAAATAAGAGCGTCTGCCTTACGCCTTTGATACAACAAAAATACTTTCAGTGACCCGTTTTTTTAAATTTTGTAGTTAATTATTTAAAGATAGTGTCCTTTTATAAAGTTGTTTAATTTCCTTTAGGGTCAGCTCTTTGATGTAAAATTAATTCAGTTTACCTGTAATTAAAAAGAGTAAACTCACAGCCTCAAAATGAAAAAGTCATAACTTTCTAAATAATTTATTGTGGTCTGTCTCTGAGGATAAAACTTAATATTTGTCTAATACATATTTCAGTTCAGTTTTTTATGGAAACTTGTGGTTACGAACGTGGTGAATAAGTTCTCTTTTGACATAAAATAGTTTTTCAAACTTTGAAGAGTAATGTGGTCTTAAACTTACTGTAAAGTTAACCACTAGGTGAAGTTATTTGTAGATTTTAATTATGCGGTTTGGCTCTATATACTAGTAAATTTGTGAAGTTTAAAGTTCTTATATGTTTAACATCAATATGTGTAGAAAATGTTTTTCAGTATAAACAGTTTTTGTTTTAAATTATTTAATAACCCGTATTTAATCAATTTATGTAATAAAATTTGCCGTAATAAATTACTTTTTGGAAGAGCTCGAGTACCTACTACATGTGTGAAACAAAATTTTACTATTTTGAAAAAAAAATACGAATGTGTTCTGCAATTTAAACAAACATGTGTGGATGAATAAATATTTAAATGGAAAGCAAATTTTTATTTGAAGAAGGTATGTAAGTAGGTAATACAAAGAATAAAAAATATTGTATCCAAAATAGCGAAAATTTAAAAGAATTTGACATGTATTGTTTTTTAATGATAAAACGATAAATTATAAATGAACACGCACCTATATATTCATTATATCTGGTGAATTTTTTAAGACGCTTCTTCTCGAACACAATACTCCCATAAAGAGTTGTCGGTCGCGAAACGAGGAAACACCTGCAACTTATAATGGCACTGTACTAACAATCAACTATCAACTTAAACTGACATGAAAGAAGTTAATTTCATTCAAATTGTAAAATTTCAAATTTCCCGCTTAAAATTTTTAAGGTTCACTTTTTTCCGAAACTTTAAACTAGGTAATTTGTTGTCGTACGTAGATTTTGACGCCGGATTTAAAATACTCCCAAAATTCTGGTAAAATGAAACCCAATAACGCAAGTCTGCTACAAAAATAAACGAGATGTCAATCTTCAAAATTTTGAGTGAGAAATTTGAAACGTCGCGTTATTATTTGATCTTTTTAAGAAACGCCGCAATAACATTTGATCCTAAAAATAGCTCTAGAATAAAGAATCTCTTAAAGTACAATCCACATTTATCGAACTTTATTTGGAGGTTCTATAGATCAGAGAAAAAAATAAAATTCAAATTTCCCTGTTATTTCCCCACGTTCAGCAATCCGCAGAACACCTGATTCGCTCTGAAATGACTTCCACTGAAATAAAAAAAATTAGACGAATCTACTCTTGGTGGAACCTTGTCACCGGAAGGAAGCCGCTTGAAGCTGTATAAAAACCGGAAATTATGTAAGAAAACTTTACGAATGGATATTTGAGCACACGTTTTAATCAAGTTGTGAGGTGTTAAATTACTAATTTGGATCACAAGGCCGGAAAATGCTCTTTTGGAAGTCTGAGTAAAATTGCGAAAACGAACCGAGTCGTAGCAACACGAAGACTTCCAAAAGCATTTTCAAACGTGTGATCCACACTAATTTTTAGTTCAACAAAATTAAAAAAATCAAAAAAAAAATTCTGATTTGACTTTTACTCTTCAAGGTTGCTTGCCTATTATTAAAGATTCAGGTTCGGTAGAAGTAACTAAATTTAGTAACTTTTATTTTTGAGCTGTGTAACTAAGGTTATAATTTTTCTAGTGTATTGTCTTGTAAAATAGATGACATCCAAATGACAGTTTTTGGATTGTCATTAAAGGTAAATATTTATTTTCCAAACGAAAAAGAAGAAAATCATCAGAGCTCCGAATCAGATTCAAAACTAGTTCATCGATTTCATCTTCTGAATCTATCTGACTTTGTTAGTATTTCAATGACTGGTGGAATATTGTCTACCGCTGCATCTCCCATGAGTGCTGTCCAGTCTTGCCTAATTAATTTTTCGCAGTGTGAAACAAAGTTTTTTCAGCTGTTTGGTGCGCTTTACGAAATTGATTTTAACCATAAATTTCTGACTTTGTTCCTTCCGATCCTGTTTTCTTCCTTTTGAAACTGCTTGTCTTGTAATAGTTGATTCCATCTCGTTATATTGTCAAATTTGAATGACAAATTTATTTGATAGACAATGATGCCAATGTTTAATTCCTAGTTATTTTAGAAATTCAACATAACGACACAAAAGTATCTATTAGTTACTTCTACCGAACGTGAATCGCTAATATGTAACTATGTTGGAAATAAAACATTTTAACTTCTTTTAAAATACTTCAGCAGACTCCTATATTTTATACCAATTGATAGTGTGGCCCCCATTTTAGTGTTACACATTAAGCAGTGTATTGTACTATGCTAAGAAATTTTGGAAAAGTTGGTATTACTTGCAAAGTAATGAAGTAGAGGGGGATGACGCAGTCAAAGTTTTAATTGTTGACATTTTCTGGTTTTCAAAAAGTGGATTGTAAGCGGATGAAAATGCTTGTACCAACGTTAAAAAAAGCAATTTCGAGCTTCATTTGCTCTGTACCAATGTGTAAGTTGACATTTAAGGTTGCACATGAGGGTCATCATGTTGTTTAAATATTTAGAGCATAAACTATAGACGAGAGTTCAATGGTTACAAAGGAATATTGTCTGTTTGGTGCACATTTACGATATTGTTAAAAAAGTGATCACTTTTGCAAAGAGAAGCACTTTTGGAACCGTCCAATTGCTACAAATCTTAAAAATGCACCATTAAAAGAACATAACTTTGTTAAACTTCTTTGCAATTGAAGTTTTGTGCTGACAACCGCACCTCCTAGTGAATCCTATGACAATTGGTCATAATTTGAAAAAAGACGACCTTTTATTTCCTACACTAAAACAACATGAGGTCTTTGATATGTGAGGTATAGACGTATTCAAATTCAGCAACTCAAAATCTTCGATGGTTGAGGTAATTAGAATTTACCTTTAACACTTTATAGTTGACTATGTAAACATTAAAAGTTTTTCTAAATTTTCCATGTGTTTCACTTTTAACCAGCTACTTCTAATAAGTTAACAACTTAAATATTTCAGCTATACGACTGCGGGCTCCGGATATTTTATAATTTCATTGTCAACAACTAGAAAAAGAATCCACTTCTTTGAAAACCATTCAAAAACCATTCCAATTTTAAAATAACTTCAAATTTCCGTAAATACGGAAGCCAATTGTCAATGTTTACAAATGATGACGTTTCTGTCAAAGTGTTGTCAGACAAGGTCGTCAGCTTTTGGTGTATAAAAATGTCCCTATGAAGTACATATCTCCACATAATTATTGGGGATAGTCTCAAATTTCGGGTCAAGTTTGACATTTGGACCTCACTATCAATTGGTATGAAGTATATGAAGTATATGAAGTATATGAATTATTGATGACAATGTAATACCAACCGATCAAAAAAAAACTAACCAGTTTCGATTTGGAGACCTAGGCTGCCAAAAGTCTTCTTCCAGCCTATTAACATATCTCCAAAAGCGTTAAAAAAGGACGGCAAGTTAAAAGAATTCATACAAAAGTCAAACTTTCTAACATTAAAAAAAATAAATTGTTAATACTATTTATTTAATGCATACCTATCCTACAACAATTTAACAAAGATTTAAAGTTTAAATTTATTGTATGTATTAAACACTCTTAAATTTCAAGCAGTAGCTAAAAACTAAAGTAAAGGATATGTGCAATATCCACCTAACAAAGATTTGTCAATTTTAACTACATAGTTATCTCTACGCGTTTTTCGTTGATAAAATACGTACTCTGCTTTTAATTTTCATTCATTGCAGAACTTTTCCTCTTATTCAGTTTTCAATTTTTCCATAGATTTCAAGTATGTATAGAAACTGAAAGTAGCTTTGCAAACCTAAAAAATATTATTTATTTTACCATTGACTTATAGTCTATATAGGTTTACCAAAACGTAAGTTCTAAGATTTATATTGATCCACCCATAACCAGCAAAATTAATTATTTTTTGAGCCTTTGCCATTGTAATTATTAGACACCTTTTAAATTTTTCTGCAGTAATCTCGAGCCATTTGGATTCATATATTGCTTCATCAAGTTGATGTGCCTAAAAAGTTGTGTACAATTAAAGCCTGCAGAGGATTTTTTGTGTAACACATATACACTGTTTGTTATAATTTCAAGCAGAACACAATAAAATCCAGTTTCTGTCAATATGGTCATAAAATATAATATAGGATTTATTTTGTTAGTGAAATCATTGCTAAAAAACAAACTGAAAAAAGTACTTCTTTAGCAAATTGACAAGTATCTTACGGTTCCATAAAGTTGAAAACTGATATAGTTGACGATGAAGTGACGCATATTCCGAAAATGTAAACGAAACTGTAACAGTTCATTATGATAGTCGACTAGTTTTTTGAAGTCATTGTATGTTGCTTTCTGTGACTTGTCGGAAGAAATTGGCAGATTTCTAAATTTGTAATCTAGAAGTTTAAACTGCACGATGAGGGAACTTGTGAGAGAACAAAAAAACAATCAACTCCTACTAGGGTAACCATAACGACCTGTGCTAAGTATATCATTATAGTGGCTGTGAAAGTGAACCACCCCTCTGGGACGTAACATGCACTGGGCACTCGTCCCGTTAAAAATGGTTGTAATTCGAAAAATAGTACACCGAGTTGTGATGTTATGAAATAAGTGCGAATTGATAGTTTAGCGATTCTTAAAATGTTTATTCACAATCAGTCAACAATTGTTCATTTTCTAACTTTTCGTAAGGTGGAAAGTGAAGCTGTTACTACGGTAATTCACTTCCCAACTCGCTGGGAAGTGACCATTTCCCGACCTCCAAATGCCAGATAACTAGATTTTGATAAATGAAGTAGGCCGCGTTACTGAATTTGACATTTCTATCTTGTCATTTGGCGTCGAAGTTGATTTCAAAAAGTGTGTGAAATGGATGCTGAAGCTTCTATACCGTTTAAAACTAGTACATTTTCCGGAGAATTTTACTAAAAATGAGAAGAATGTCAACATTTTAAGAGGAGAAACAACCGCGTCTCGTCTGACTGCAGGAGTTTAACTTTTCAAGTACAACTGAAACAAGGTCTGACACTGTATGTTGCAGGTTATGATCACTCTTCGTTCACATTCAACATTAACGGTGTTTCCTCTAATATAATTTAACTTGTGAGTTTTAAGTTTCGTTGGTAAAATATATTGTTCATCTTCAATATATTCAAGATATTTATATTAATAAAGTTGTATTGAAATCAAAAATTCTTAACCTAAAACTTCATGAATTGACAATAGCGACTTTGGTAGGAGGTTGAACCAAGTTAAACTACTTACTCCTCATTTATTTTGAATACCGCATTTCAAGGTCAGAATTTGTGAAAATTGTGGAGCTCTACGGCAAATTTGAGAAGATTTATCCATTGAATTGAACATAAACGAGTACTGGAACACCCAAAGACCTGTTCGTGATTGTTTTCAATACATAAATCCTCTTAAATTTGTCGTAAAGCTCCACAACTGTCACAAATTATGACCTTGAAATGCGGTATTTAAAATAAATGAGGAGTATTCTCTTGATGCCGTGTGAAAAAGTGGTTGTCTAGATATATCCACTCCAGATGAGTCATTTCCAATGTAGAGCATGGGCGAAAGTAATTTGGTAACAGTTTTTGGAAGCTAATAAACGTTTAACAATATTGGACTTTTAACTTTCTTTATTACTTTTTTTAATATGATTGTGAATAAAATAGTATACAAACCTCGGTAGAAGTTCGATTCCTATCTCTCGAGAAATTGTCCACCTCGGCTGACGCCTCGGTGACAAACTTTTTCTCTCGAGAGGAATCATGAACTTCCCACCTCGGTATGTAATCTACTATTATACATTCGGTGTAAAGTGCTCTGTCAGTAATATCGGCAATTTTCCAAAATTTAGATGTTTTTGCTATCAAGTTTAACAGACCGTCCTTTCCATTGTAGAAAGCAAATAAATAAACAATTGTCTGCAAATAGTATTTGATGATATTCTTTTAACAAATCATTATGTACTTACATGAATTGCTAATAAGCATGTTTGTACACACTCTGGACATAAAAGCTAAGTCGGAATTGTAAGACACTAAAATTCCTCGGACACCCAGTATTGTAATCCAAGAACAAATCGCAATATTACAAAAAAATAAAAGAGTGATCCATTTCGAGCTAGAAGCCGGATGTATATGCACAAACTTGAGCATTTTAAACGCATCTAATGAGACGTCATATGGCTCAGTAAACCTAAAATTTAAACATTAAAAAAATGTATTTCATTTTAATAAGTCAACTTACTTCATCTTTACATGTGAATAGTAAATCGGTGCGAACGAAAAAGAAGAACGTCTGTTTCGCGTCTTTGACACAATTGGAATAAATTTTGTAGTTAATTATTTAAGAATAATGTTTTTAAAAAATTTTCTAGAGTCTACTTTTAATGTAAAATTTATTTAGTTTAGCTATAATTACAAAAAGTAAATACACAACTAACAAATGAAAAAACTTTTTAAATAATTTATTTGAGAAAACTTTTGGTGCGTATCGAATAAGTTCTCTTTTGACGTAAAACAGTTTTTTCCGGCTTTATAAGACCTTAAACTTTTTGTTAAGTGGATCACTAGGTGAAGTTATAAAATCATACGATGTGTGTCATTTGTGAAAAGTTTCCATCACAAATTTATTAAAATGTAAAATTAATTTGTTTGTCGATTTTAAATTTATCGTTATCAATATTTGTTAATTCCATACCTCCTAAAAATGATGGATGGGAATGTTTCCAGCTATAAAATGAAAAGCATTTATATATGAACATTCCGTAATTTATGCCATACTCGATTGAAAGAATATAACGAATAATGCAATGTTACAGAATTTATTACAATAATTAACAAACATATAAGTGATATTATGAATTTTGAATCAATATCTATCAGTATAGTAACTAGTTTTAATTAAATAATACAATTATTAATTTAAATAATTCAATGACTATAAGGTTTGAATTAAATGTTGTTGCTAGTTTTCCTTCATATTTTCAAAGAAACTGTAGCAGAATCCAAATATTCAAATTATTATGTAATAGTTATTTGTATGAGAATCAGGACAATGACACACTGACAGAAGCCCAATTAAGCCAAGTAAGTCATTTTACTGAGGTCTTTATTATTAGATTTTTCCGGAAATCGTAAAAATTTAAAAAAAATGAAGATTGTCAATTTGTTGACTGCTTACTTCCAAACAATACAAATGAAATAAAATGGTCTTGTAAAGTGGACTACTCAGGGAAACGCGTAAATCGGCAGGGAAATGTGTGTTTCATGACGATATTTAGAAAAAAATCTGAAAAAAATGGAAATCAGTACTTACCTCTGCTTTTTTTTATAACTTTAGAGTTCTCTATATTTTAGAAATTAAAATTAAAATAGTACGAATACGGTCACGTTGATCATTTAAATCTTTACAATAAAACTCAAAAAGAAATGCTTTTAACGTGTCTGCTGAAACTAGTTTATTTTCGTGAACAACAACATTCAATAATGCAACATAATAATATTTATTTCGCTGACAACTTCTGCATGGAATTTAAATAAGTGTAGAAACTAAACACAGTTTTACAAATCTAAAATATTAACAATCACACTAAAATTTTGGAGTTGGTTTAACTTACGTAAACATAACATTGAAGATTCATAGTAATCAAACCATATCCTGTAAAAGTTATCGGTTGCTGTGCTTTTCTCATAATCATTGCCAGAGACTTTTTAAAATTATTTGTAGGTAGTTCGTACCATTTAGAATCGTATACTGCAGTGTCAAGTTGTTGAGCCTAAAACATTACTTTTAATTATATCTAGTACATAATTTGAGACTAGTTATAAATTACGGCGTTTATAGCAATTTCTAGCGGAACACAATAAAATCCAGTTTCAATGATCAGTGTGAAAAAATACACCATGAACTTTACTCTGACGCTCAAGTCACCCCTAAAAATGAGATAACTAGAGTTCTGTTTTGTAAACAATATAATTAAAGCATTACGGCTGCATGAAAATGAAAACTGAGACCGAGGCAGCAAGAATGCATATAACGAAAAGAGTCAAAAAAATGCCTCCAAAAATTGTATTTATGTCACTGCAGTAACTAAAACGTAAAAATTGTTTAAACTAGGAAATAACCTCTATCGAAACATGAACATTAAGATGTATCTTATACGTTTCTATGCATGTAAAGTACATCATAATGGTGATGATACAAATAATTCATAATAACATAGTTACCGTTTCATAATAGCATAGTTACCGTTAATCCATAATATTCAATGTATTTTTGGAAATGAAATGAATGAAAAATGAAAACAACTCCGAAGACCAAAATCTGAATATTTCCAAATATTTATATTAATTGTAACATAAAATATCTTGGAAAATGCTTTCCTCGCTGTTTCATCGCGTTCAAAACTTAAGCCTAAATTCAAAATTTGCTGTTGTGTGGTAGCATTGCCATCTTCGTACATGTTTCGATAAAGGTTTGGACCTATTTACTTCAGATATTAACTAATTCATAAAAAACTAGGACGTTAACAAGTAAAGTCCTCGTTCATTATGAATTACTTAATATCCTTCCTATATAACAAACCTTAGTAAAAAATTGTGGTGATTGACCAACATTCGCAAATCGTTCCACATATTTTTTTCGGAAGTGTCAGGTGAAAATGATAAGTTTCTCAGTTTATGGGTTACGAGATTAAACTGGACAATAAGGCTGCTTGCAATAGAACAAAAAAAACAATCGGTTCCACCAACAGTAGAAATAATAAGAAACGTCGAATAGAACAAAGAGATTGCTAGAAAAGTAAACCATCCATCGGGGATATAGCATCCAGTAGGTAAATTCCCACTAGTAAATGGTTGCAAATTAAAAGCAAATCCAGCTAATATTAACACTATCAAGTAAATGCGAATAACGTTTTTAGCTGTGTTCAAAATATTTACATTTTTATTGTAAAGGGCATGATCGGCTGATTCTGTGATTTTCCAAAATTTGGACTTTTTTTCCACTAAGCTTAATATAGCTTTTCTCTTACCGTGAAAAACCAGTAAATGCGGAATTGTCTACGAGCAAAAACTTTAGAAATTGGTGGCACTGAATTCTATACTTACATGTATTGCTAATATAAAAGTTTGTAGACAATCTATCATGTAGAAAACGTCATTATTGTAAGACATTAAAATGCCTTTTATAGCTAACACTACGAAAAAACATGACCAGAAAAGATTGCAAAGAACCAGCAATGAAACCCACTTCGAATCAGAAGCTGGATGCAAACCCATTATCGCAAGTAATTTTAAAGAATCTGCTGATATGTCATCAGGTTCAATATTTCTAAAAATGAAGATAATTATAAGAAATTGATAAAAACACAGTTTACAACTTCAATTTCGCCATTTAATACAGTTTGACTGACACTACTACTGAAAGTAACAATGTGCGTCTGCTTTGTCCACGCCCTTAATACAACTGAAATATTCTTTCATGACCTATTTTTTTTTGTATTTTTAATAAGCAGATTCAAATTAATATTATATAACAAAATGTAGTTAATTATAGTGTTCTTATACAAAGTTGTATAAAATTTCATTTAGGGTCATCTCTTTGATGTAAAATTAATTTAGTTTACCTGTAATTATCAAGAATTAGCTCACAGCTTTAGAGTGAAAAAGTCAAATTTATACATAATTTATAGAAGAACTGTCTTTGAAGATGAAATTTATGTTTGTTGATACATATTTCAGTTTACTTAAATTTTTTGTGGTGTTACGTTTACGTATGTACAAAGAATAATAATAATTAATTTAGTAAGCATATTGTTAATGATTAATATGAACGTAAACTAATAAATTAATGTACAAAGTAACAGGTGAGTTTTTTGTAGTTTTAATAATGAGCCCAATTTTTAGTTATTGCTTAAATGTAATGTATAAAAAAGTGCAGTAGGTACGAATATTTACTTCATATCTCAATATACCATGTACCGTATGTTATCTCTAGTTTTCTTCGGCTACATAAAAATTAAAAATTGATTGACAATATTTAAGAAATTTTTTTTATTTATTGACTGCACGTAAAGATCAACATTATTTCATTATTTTTTATTATTTATTTTTAATTAAAAGATAATTTTTCCTTAGAATATTATTAAGACGTACACAAAAAAAATACTAATTTTGATTGCATTGCTAAATGTATTTCGTGTAAATCAACATTATGTTCATTTATTTTGCTTATTTGGACGACAACTTTTGCATCGAATCTAAATAAGTGTAGAAACTAAAGGCAGTTTTACAAATCTAAAATAATACGAATTATGAAATTCATTTTAAAACGGTATAAACTACCAAAACGTAAGTTTGCAGATTCATTATAACTAAACCATATCCTGTAAATTTTATCGTTTGCTGAGAGTTTCTCATAATAATTGCAAGCGACTTTTTAATTTTTTCTGTTCGTAGTTCGTACCATTTCGAGTCGTACACTGCATTGTCAAGTTGTTGAGCCTAAAAAATTACTTTTGTTGATTACAGCTGGACACTTATTGTAAGCACGTTACAGCGTTTGTTGCGATTTCTAGCGGAACGCAATAAAACCCAGTTTCAATAATCAAAGTAAGAAAATATATCATAAAAGTTACCCTGTAACTCAAATCACCCCTAAAAAAAATTAGAGTTGTGTACAGTTTTCAATTTTTAACAATTACGGCTGCATGAAGATAAAAACTGAGACCGAAGAAGCAAGAATGCATATTCCGAAAAGAAACAAAAACAGCCCACTAAAGACAGCATTTAACTCACTGCAGTAACTAAAACAAAACGGTTTGTTGATAGTAAGAAATAAAATTAATACCAACCTTAACAAAAAGTTGTGGTAGTTGACCAGCGCCCGCAAATCTTCTGAAATAGATAATTGAGATTTGTTAGGAGAAAATGATAACTTTTTTAGTTCATGAGCTAAAAGATTAAACTGGACAATAAGACTGCTTGCAATAGAACAAAAAAAACAATCGATTCCACCAATGGTTGAAATTATGACAACTGACAAGTACCCCAATCCAACCGCTAGAACAGAAAACCATCCTTCTGGAATGTAGCATGCACTAGGCAAACTTCCAGTGATAAATGGTTGCAAATTAGAAAAAAATCCAACCAATAATGTTGATATCAAATAAGCTCTAATAAACATTTTAGCTGTGTTCAGAATGTTTAAACATTTATTGTAGAGTGCTTCATAGGCCACATCTATGATTTTCCAAAACTTCGATTTTGTTTCCACCAAGCTTAACACAGCTTTTCTTTTACCATGAAAAACTAATACAGGGCTAGTCACGAGAAGATTACTTCTGAAAATTATATTTCCGCAACCCAAAATACTAATACCCTGAACTACTCGATACTGCCAGAATTAGAAATAAAATGCTGAATCCACGATTGCTTTGGGGTCATTTGGGGTGGACAATGTCACTTAGACATTATTTATTTTAATTTCGTCTTTATTCTTAATTCCGCTCCTTTAGAGCCCCATTAGTTCGAAGTACCTTTATTAATCTGTCCTATACCGAAGGTGTAAGTGCTCGACCAATAATTTTTCTCCTCAACACGCATGGTATGTTAGGTTGAGTTGAGAAACCCGTCACAAAGTCTTATTCAAATGATGAGAAAACTGACATGATTCTCATCTACGGAGAATGCCAAATAATGCTATAGCTGCTGCGGACCTTTATCGTAAAGATATCCACATCGAAACTGAACTGGGTTGTCTATGGACACTCACGTAACCTCCTTTTCCGTAATTGTCAAAGTGAGACTGTCAAAGCCTAAGCAATCGTGGATTCAGCATTTCATTTCTGATTCGGGTTGTATCAAGTGACTCAAGAAATTAGTATTTTGGGTTGCGAAAAAATCATTTTCAGAAGTAATC
This sequence comes from Gnatocerus cornutus, assembly GCA_029298725.1. NCBI lineage: Eukaryota > Metazoa > Arthropoda > Insecta > Coleoptera > Tenebrionidae > Gnatocerus > Gnatocerus cornutus. The sequence goes on from CM055514.1 coordinate 7,605,693, forward strand.
TTCTCGTGACTAGCCCTGTATATGAGCAAGAGACTAAAAACAATAATTTTAGAAAGTGATGAAGTAAAACGCATTATTACGTGTATCCCAAAAATGCAAGTTTGTATGCACTCTGACATGTAGAACAAGTCGGCATTAAAAAACTAGCCGAGAAACCTATTTAGAAGCAAAAGCTGGATGTAAGCCCATTAATCTAAGTACATACTTTTAAAGACTCTGCTGATATATCATCAGGTTCCACAAATCTAAAATAGATACAATTAAATTAATTAGATCAAAATGCAAACTACAACTTTAATTTCGCCATTTAGAAACCTGGTAGATTAATGTTGCCTCTTAGAGTACCAAGCTGCGTCTGCTGTGTCTACGTCTCATAATCTATTTCTTTGAATTCTTAACGTTCCCAACTAAATTAATATTAAAAACCAAATGCACTTAATTACATTGTTCTTTTTCAAAGTTTCTCACAGCGTAAACTAAAAAAGGCAAATTTATCTGTACGTACATAATTTACAAAGGCTTGTCTTTGAGGATAAAATTAATGTTTGTACATACATATTTTAGTTCATTTCTATTTTTTGTGGAACTTTGGCCACGTATATCCAAAGAATGGTTAATGAAATGATCATGAACCAATTTATTGGAAAAAGCTGATTACTAGGTAATTTATTTGTAGTCTTAATAATGAGCCCGATATGATAATAGTATGAGTGGTTCAGACGAAAAGTGGACCAAATCTATGAATTAACATTTTTGGATGAACTAATATAAGGCAAACGTACCAGTGTCTAACTTTGCCCTATCGGCTAACAATATTTGCATAAAAACATTTAAAATAAGAAAGCAAGGGTTTGATTTCAAAATTCGCCAGTCTCTGCGATATTTCCAAAGTAGAAAGAAAGAGTTAAAATCAGCACGAAAATGCCTGAAAGTTGATTTGAGTTGAAATCGAATAGCAGTAGATAGAATAACGAGGGATTTTAAATTTAAAGAAAACACATTGACCGTATAGGTAAGTTCAAAATATAGCAACGTTAAGATAAGACATTAAAATCTATTTAAAACAATTATTACCTTTTGAGCAATTATTAAATACTGGGACACGAGAAAAGCATAAAAAAGCCCTTTTCACTATTGATTTGTTTAAAACAACATTATTATTACGTTTAACATTGATAAAAAGCATAATAAAATAAGTAATAGTTTTTTAGTATACTAAGAATATTGATGTCATGTTGATTTTTAAATTTTAAACAATGCTGTTAAAGCTCAAGTCGTTTAAATATTAAAAACTGGGACAATTTTTTAAGCATCAATCTAAAGTTTATTTGGTGTTTGAATCAAAAATATTATCTACATGACCTTAAGACAAAAAGACTTTATAATTTTTTTAGACAACCTTAACAAAAAACTGAATTTTCAGTTCTTAAATGCTGCCGAAAAATGACCGCTTTCCGGCCGCTTTCATTCTCGTCCATACTTGGGTGGTGCCATCTATCGTTAATTTTTTTATATTACATCATGATACTGATATTACCCCCAATTTTGTAATTATTTGGCCCAATTTTATAATTATTAATTAGATAAAATCAAATCACCAAACTGCTGTAAAGCGCAACTAGTCCGGTCAAATTAAACCAAAAAGCTAGGGTGAAGTTACATAAATTCGCAACAAACTGAATATTGGTACAATTGTTCAAAATACAATTATAAACAAACCCTGAAAGTTCATCATTCCAGTGTATGGAATTTTTTAATTCAAGGTCAAAGGTCAAAAAATGAGTTTTTCGCGATTTTCAGCAAAACGATAAGTTTAAAATACTTTAGAATACTTTAAAAAAAATACTTTAAACTAAAATTGTAGATCATAAAATTATCTATAAAAAATATATTAACACTTTTTTTCCTACAAGCCACCGTTTCAGAGATATAGCGATTCAAAAAGTTGTAACAGTTGTAATCGTCATAACATGTATGAGTAAGTACGCCACGTATATTCATCTCTAGAGTTGTAATATTATACAGGGTGTTATGGAAATGAGTACACAAAATTAAACTGGTAAGAGAACTCAACATATGCAAGAACTTTTCTTAATAAAAAAAAATCCAAAATGCTTTCGTTTTCGAATTAAAAATCAATGAAAATTTGCTATGAAAAGCGTTACCCGCCTATGCATTAAAGATACTAACCTTCATTTATGCGGCAAAAACCAATGCTTCATAAAAACGAGTGTTTAGGTACATCCAGGTGATACTTCGCCGTTTATTTGTTTGTACGAAAAAAAACAATAATAAATTCACAAAAGCACAATTGTTCAGGAGTGCCGAATTTGTTTATAAAAATTGCTCAAAATGCCGTCCTTCACTATCAATGCATGCCTGAATTCTCTGGGCCATTGAAGTTTGTATTCTCACAATCATCGCGGGGTTTTGGCGAATTGTTTCAGCCACAGCATTTACACGTTCACTTAATTCTTCCACTGAATCCACGAGGTTTGTGTACACTAACTGTTTCATATGCTCCCACAAGAAAAAATCACAGGGATTTAAGTCTGGCGGACACTGTACAGACGCTTTACCTCCCGGGCATTGCCCCGAATTTCCCCATACAGAAGCACCATATCCGTGTATTCCATGTTGGTATAAACCATTTTGTACCACCTTTTGCACTTTAAGAACAATCTGATAGCTTTGACACTGTGAAAATTCACGACAAACTGAGCGTTTTTAATTAAACTACAGCTGATCAGTCGTTTTTGTGACAAAAAGTTGTGATAAGGGTTAAGTCAAAAAACCTCCTCGTTGCGGAAATGAAAGTGAAGTTGTTTAGAGATATCAAACGGTTGGCCAAATTAAGGGCGGAAAAAGGCGAAAATCAAAATGCGTTTACGGAAAAAAATATCTAGAAAAGATGTAGATCTTGATACGTTCTAACCGGTTAAATTTTGTGTATTTAATTTTTTTTTAAATAAAATTTTTGTAAATTCCCAATTTTTTTTAGTTTATCTTAAACTTAACAGGGCTAAACACCACCGCGCCCCCCCTCCGCCCCCCAAATTAGTTTAGAATAGCCATTAATAAAGTTTCTTACGGGCGGACTGATAACGCAGAGTTTTTTGTGCTTTTTTGTTCCTTAATTTTATAAGCAATTCAATGGCAGGTGGGCGACTCGTCAAAATATGGGGGGGAAAAATTAGTTTAAAAACATGCGATTTCGAAAAAAAAGTATTAAGAAAAGTTGTTGCAAATGGTGAGTTCTCTTACTAGTTTAATTTTGTGTACTCATTTCCATAACACCCTGTATAGTATAGGTTAAAATATTTTTCTATCGGTCATTGTAACTTGCACTTAAAATATAAAATATCAGGTATAAAATGAAACCCAGTCCCTTCATTTATTGAATAAAATACTGAGTTTTGTCTGAAGCACTGCGCTATAGTGAAAAGCTTGTCTTCCTCCAACCTCGGCTGCTGCTCACCTACATCTTTTTCGGGTATATTATCAAGTTCAAGTGTGGCTTGGTTTTCAGAAAGACCCAACAGACTGGGGTTGAAAGTTAGTAAACAATGAATTGGAACCAGTTCCAACTTTGCTTCCACCTGCGCCGGAAAAATTACTAAACGCAATTTTTTGCAACTGCAAAAAGGGATGCAGCGCTAAATGTGGTTGCAAAAAAGTGGGACTGTTCTGTTCTCTGGCGTGTACAAGTTGCCAAGGCAAGTCATGCTCTAATGTTGAATCATCAACAATTGATGATTTATTGAATTCAACGAGCTGACTTACGATACATCGTTATTGGCTGAATTTACTTGCACCCAAAACGAGAATGAAGCAGAAGAAGAACAAGAAGAAAATCGAGAAGAAGAATTCGAAAATTACGACTCAGATGAATAAATGTCTCAACTTTTTTTTTATCAACATCGCTTTTTTTGCTAATATCCATTATTCACAATAGTTTCAATTAAACAGGATCGTTACTAACTTGTGGAGTAGGCCTACTGGGGAAAAAAAACGCGCTAAGTACACTATCTCATAGGTGGGCTGTTACAACTGTTTGAATCGCTATATCTCTGAAACGGTGGCTTGTAGGAAAAAAATGTTGATATATTTTTTATAGATAATTTTATGATCTACAATTTTAGTTTGAAATATTTTTATGATAAAACTTACCGTTTTGCTGAAAATCGCGAAAAACTCATTTTTTTGACCTTTGACCTTCAATAAAAAAATTTCTATACACGGGAATGATGGGGAACTTTCAGGGTTTGTTTATAATTGTATTTTAAACAATTGTACTAATATTCAGCTTGTTGCGAATTTATGTAGCACCGAATGTCTAATTTGACCGGACTAAACAAAGACATGTTGAATTAATGCAAATGAATGTCTGTCTAGCAGTGACGAAAGTGCTGGTGCAACCGCATCAAAAAGCACATCAAACCAATTTGTGAAGCTACACATGCCGACATTACTAATGTAAATAAAAAAATATAAACATTTCTTAAAAATCCATAAATATTCACAATTGTTCAGTTGTTATAAATAATTAAATCAATAAATCATAAATAAAAATTAACTTGTAATGTCTCCTAAAAAAGTGATTATTTTAAAATAAGGCTTGGTTAAAAAAGAAAGAGTTTCTTTTTTGGGTTTTGTACACAAATAACTATTTTAAAGTAAAAGCAACAAAAAATACGAATAAATTATGAGTAGAAATGTTTAAATGTGTGCATTCCTAATTCAGCTCAAATGGACTTACAACAATTAATCATATTAAAACACCTTATTATTCAGATCAATAATATGATAACAAATGGATTTTTGTAATTTTTTATTCTTTCAATGAAAGTTCAATTTTTAAGACAATCACAACTTTGGGATAAGAGTACGTAAATTATTTTTTTCTATTTCGCGTTCATAATGAAGATATTTCGATACACGTTTGAGCTTATTTTGGTGCCGTAATGGACCAATCCCGTGCCAATATTTCCAGGGGCATTTATTTTTCTAAAGTTTGCAGCGGGTAAACCCTCAACCTGCCGTCAACATTAACAATTTAGATTTTAGTTTTGATAAATGATAAATCGGTCAAAACACGATTATTTCTTGTTGTACTTGGCTTAATAATTCATCGGAGAAAAACTCTTTGGATGCAAGAGAACCATCATGATCATGATCAACATCTTCTCTCTCTTGGCTCCCTTGCGCTCCGGTAACCTCAAAACGTCACTCCTGTCAAACTGACTGAAATTAGATTTGGCTACTTCGAATTTTTTTCCCAAACATTTTGCAAATGCCAACTACCCTAAATTTCCCTAGATTTCTAAATCAAGTTTTTTCGTTTAAAATGGGGCGAAATAGAAAAAATAGCGTATGATACTTGTTCATAATGCATTTTGCCGCACTTACTACTTTATGACACTCCTCGCTGCGCTCGTCGTGTCCTAAACACGTGCGTGCGGCAAAATGTTCATTATGAAACGCGTTTCATAATATACTATTGTGCTATTATTGAAACAACTACAAAAACAAAACGTCCCTCTGCTTTCCTGAAACTAATTTATATTTGTGTAAATCAACATTCATTTCACTAATTGCATTTATTTTGAAGACAACTTTTGCATAGAATTTAAATACGTGTAGAAGCTAAATACAGTTTTACAAATCTAAAAAAAACGATTTTACCAACCCTTCTGACATTATATAGCTTACCAAAACATAACTTTGCAGATTCATGGTAACCAAACCGTACCCTGTAAAATTTATAGGTTGTTGAGCTTTTCTCATAATCATTGCTAGAGACTTTTTAAATTTTTGTGTTCGGAGTTCGTACCATTTTGATTCGTACACTGCATTGTCAAGTTGTTGAGCCTAAAAATTCTATTGTTTATACAGTTGGACACTAATTGTATACAACTTACAGCGTGAATTGCGATTTCTAGCGGAACGCAATAAAACCCTGTTTCAATAATCAGAGTAAGGAAATATAACATAAACTTTATTCTGTAACTCAAGTCACCCCTAAAAACAATATTAGAGCTCTGTACGTTATACCATATTCAATAGTTACGGTTGCATGAAGATGAAAACTGATACCGAAGAAGCGAGAATGCATATTCCGAAAAGAAGCAAAAATAGACCGCTAAAGACAGCATTTAACTCACTGCAATAACTAAAGGAAAATAGTTTGTTGATACTAAAAAATTAATTTAATACAAACCTTAACAAAAAGTTGTGGTAGTTGACCAGAGTTCGCAAATCTTCCCACATGTGTTTTTCAGATTTGTTAGGAGAGAATGACAAGTTTCTTAGTTTAAAGGCTAAGAGATTGAACTGAACAATAAGACCACTTCCGAGAGAACAAAAAAAGCAATCAGCTCCACTAATAATTAAAATTATAACTACTGTCATATACATCATTCCGACTGCTAGAAAAGAAAACCATCCTTTGGGAATGTAGCAACCACTAGGCAAAGTCCCCGTGGTAACGATTTGCAAATTAAAAAAGAATCCAGCTAATATTGTTGATATAAAATAAGTTCGGATGAAAGTTTTAGCTATATTTAAAACGTTTACACATTTGGTAAAAAGTGCGTGATCGGCCACATCTGTGATTTTCCAAAATTTCGATTTCTTTTCTACCAAACTTAACACAGCTTTTCTTTTACCGTGAAAAACTAGTATATGAGCAAGCGACTGAAAGTAATAATTTTAGAATATGTCAGAACAGAACGATTTACTTACATGTATTCCTAAAATGCAAGTTTGTATACATTCTGACGTGTAGAACAAGTCAGTGTTATAAGACACCAAAATTCCTTTTACGGCTAATATAACAAAAAAACAAAACCATATAATATTAAAAAAGACTAGTAATGTAACCCACTTAGAAGCGAACGTAGGGTTTAAACCCATTAACCCAAGCACTTTTAAAGAATCTGCTGATATATCATCGGGTTCCACAAATCTAAAATAGAGACAATTAATCGAATTTGATGATGAAAATACAATTAACAACTTGAATTTTGCCATTTCGATTGATGTTGCCACTTAGACTAACAAGCTGCTTCTACCCTGTGTGCGCCCTTAATACAACTGAAATACTCTCCCATGACCTATTTTTTTGTATTTTTAACAAACAGAACTAAATTAATATTATATAAGAAAATGTAGTTAATTATAGTGTTCTTTTACAAAGTTGTATAAAATTTCAGTAAGGGTCATCTCTTTGATGTAAAATTAATTTGGTGTACCTGTAATTATAAAGAATAAGTCCACAGCTTTAAAGTCAAATTTATGTATAAATTATGAAGCCTTGTCTTTGAGATTAAAACTTCTGTTTGTTGACACATATTTCAGTTTATTTCTATTTTTGTGAAGGTATAGCCACATGTAAATGATTACTATATGTAGTATGACCTTAAACTATTTGTACAAAGTCGACTACTAGGTAAGTTTTTATAAGTTTAATGATCTGCATGTATTTTTTATGATCACTATATTCCAAATCCAATGTTTACGTGTATATAGTTTTTATTAATCTTTAATTTAGTTGGGCATTGTACGCATGTTTTTTATTTTCTAAAAAAGTACTCTATTACTTATTTGAAACATTTATTAATTTTTATAACTCAAAAATTATATGTCACAGATCTTAATAAGTAACATTTTAACAACAGTGGACTCAAACTTTCAATACTAAAAAAATATAGAATTACAAAGAATTGTATTTTTCATGTGCTACTATTTTTAAATGTTTACGTGGTAATTTTTGTATGCACTTGCGGTTAAAATAGCTATTTGTCTATTAAGAGCGCAAAGATTCACATTGCCGATTGAGTGAGACAGTTGCCGCGCGGCAATCTCTCGAAATCGGCATGTGAATTTGCGCTCGAAATAGACGCATTGTTTTCTCTACAATCTTGAATTTACGCGATTAAAAACAACTTCTAATTTAATTTTTTAGGTTAGAAAGACCCAACTGCACTCCCCCTTCAATCAAATCGAGTCGTTGTCATGGGAAAATCTACCTATGGCATAAGCGATTTGCCGAAAAAAAATTCGCGAGCGAACATTTTTTTGAATTTTGACGCGCTAGAGGAACAAAGTGACAGAACTCGTAAAACGTCAACTTTGCGTTGTCAAACACGAACACAATTGCCTACTTTCTATATCGATTGTAGAAAAAATAGTTATTGTTATGATTTATTGAAATCTTTGATTTCGTGTCTAAAGTCCGTTTTTTTTTTTAAAAACCACCAACACCGCAATCTTTGCCTACATTACAACCGGCAACGTTGCCTAGGGAGATTTTTGGTGAAAAAATAATTGTCAAATTTTTGACATTTCTGAAAATTAGGCAGTGTTTCCGTTAAAAACGTTTCTTTTATAGCCTGTTGGATTGCAAATCAAATGATTTAATAGTGAAAAAACTCGGCACAGCCTGAAAGGCTATTTTGTGTAATCAAATTGTCAATTAGGCAGCTAACCTATTTGATTTTATCACCAAAAAGTCACCATCGACGACGTTGCCGGTTGTAAAGTGGTGGGAAAGTGCAGTGTTGGTGGTTTTTTAACAAAAAAACGGACTTTACACGTTCGTAACTAATGGTCCAGATTTTGGGTGCTTTGAAAATTTCTCCAGACCTTTGAAATAAACATTTGAGAATCCCACTTATTTCAAACAAATCAATTTTTGACAATTTTTAATTTTTGAGATACAGCCGCGAACACAAAATTTTAGATGTAATGTTTCTGACGTTTCAAAGATTTGAGTGTAGTTTGTGCATTACTGGCATTGCCATTACTGACGTTTAAAACATCAAAGTATTGACAAGTTTACAATTAAGAATTATCATGAATGAAGTATTTAAAACGGATAAAATTAGAATAGTCCCTTTAGTACAGAGCGGTATGATCTAGTCAGGTCCTTTCAATATTGGAAGTACCAAGAATATTGAAATTAGAAAAAAATAACTCGAAATTGACAATGCAAAAAAGTAAGGTTACAAATTCTAAAAGGGGTTTTACACCATGCGACAATTAGGTGACATTGACGACTAATTTTTTTTTGTCCGAGGCTGCATATCTTGTCTTTTTCAAACCAGTAATAAATAAATATTAAAATAGTACAATAAGAGCAAACGTAAATTATTTGAATGTATTTGCGAAACTCATTACCATAGCGTCAAATAACAGGCAATCTGGAAGGTTTCTGCCCTATTAGAATTTGCTTTACAGAGTCCTAATCTACAGTGCTAGCTGAAGCTGTACCTTATTTGGATTCACCATTTATACTTCTAAACAATTTTTGAAATTTTTTAACATCTCTCTTTTCAAATCTTTGCATCCCTTCAATTTGCTGAATGTTTTATTGTTTTTATTGTTTTTGATATTTTAGGTGATTTTTTGGTTTCTCTAGGAATTTTTAGCTCTTTTATTCTTTAACATTTTGAATACGTCAAATTTGTTGTTATCGATAGAACTTGTAATTTCAATAATTTGCTTATTTAACTGGTTAAAACAATTAAATCTCATTTGCAAAAAAATATAAATTCGGATGAGTTTTAAATATCCGAAAGTATTTAAATTGTCACACCGAAATGTCTAAATTGCTAGTAGAGTAGTCTAAAAATTTTACTGTATTAATTTAAATTTTAGTTTTTCAAATTTCTGCGTAGGTAATCAGTAATAACACTATGTAACAACAAAAATAATTATGTTAAATTTTTTTCATATTTATCGTTAGAGACGTACTTTTTAACATGCCTACATTGCTTTTGTCGAAATGTCGTTATATTAAGAAAAAAAAAATTAATTTCTGTTTTCGCTGTTTGCCTTACTGCGAATTAAAAAGTGGGCACAAGATGACAATGTAAATTATTTGCGGATCTATTTATCTACGTAGGGGGGTGTTATACTCGTATAACAATTAAAAAAGTGAAAATCAAAATAATTTCCGCGACGAAATTTTGAGAAGCGTATAAAGTCTATTTCGGCATTAAAATCACCAAATCGGCTAAATCAAGAGTTTAACTTTTTTTTGTGGAAATTAACCCTCGAGTCCATGATGTCAATAACTTTTACAAATCTCAGTATCTGGAGAACTTCAAGATCATTTCACTAACTGCTATTTTGAGTTGCTGTTATTTCCCATTTGCTAACAAAAAGGAAAAGAACAAAAAATTGTATTTTAAATGTTGAACGTAAAACCTCATTTAATTTTTATAGTTTATTGGTTTTTTAACACTTTTGTTTTATTTTATGAATATAATTTTTAATTTTCCAAAGAGAAAAACAAATGAATTTATTATTTGTCTTGAAGACAACTTACAAAATGGTTTTTATACTCTTTAAAAGAAAGCCAAATTGTAACTATATTAACAAAAAAAAAATCAGATAAATATGACTTTTGTAAAATTTTGTTACACAGTGTAATCAATCTCAATGAATTTGAATCAGATAAGTCAAGAACTTTCTAAATTTAATTAGTTTAAACGATTTAAAGTATTAAAAAATTAAATATTAAAAGTCACCTGATGTAACACTTTGCAGTCTTAATCCAAAAATTATATGAAATGTATTGTTTCTATCGATGTTTTCAAGTTATTTCACTCAAAATACGTAAATCAAGAAATTACACTGTTAAAGATTTTTATTTATTGACTTACAATTAAAAAAAGATTATGACTATAATTTATTGAAAATATTAATTACAAATAATAACCTGTAATGTATACCTGCCAACTAATTTGTCCCAAACAAAGTAAAATTAGACGATTCTTCCATTAGCACTGTCATTCTTCTATGCTACAAGTAAACATACAAACTGCTTTTTTGATAATAAATAATACTTACTTATTTTTTAATGGTCAATAAACTAGTGCATTTTTGTTATTTCAAAATAACGAAAAGTGCACCTATCTGTGAAAATATAATTTGAAACTAAATTCATTAAATATTCTGCAAAAAACGTACATCTACGCAGTTTCATTTTTATTATGTACATACAGAACAAGCAACTTCAACAAAAACCGAAACAAACTAAAATAAATATTAGACAAAAGTTTAGATTTCGTCCCCAAAGAAATATCACTATAAATTATTAACAAATTTCTGAGTGTTTTTACTTAAAAACTGTGAGCCTACTCTTCCTAATTACAGGTGAACCAAATTAATTTTACATCAAAGAGCTGATCCCGACTGAAATTTTGTACAACTTTAAAAGAGAGCACTATAATTATCTACATTTTGTTATGTAATATTAATATAATTCGACTTGTTAAAAAAATTTAAAATGTGAATTATGAGAAAGTGTCTCATTTACCGAAGTACGCGCGGGCGAAACATTTGCCCAGTTTAAGTATCAATTCCAAAATTTGCAATAAATTTACTCATTTCACATTTCAATGAGCACATCACCAACGTAAACTGTTTTAATATTGTCGCAATTTAATTTAATATTTTTGTGTTCTTTTAGACTCATCGAACCAGATGACACTTCTGCATATTCCTTGAAAATTCTGTGGTACGCCCGATTACATCCATCTCTTAACTCAAAATGGATTAGTTTCTTTGTTTATTTCAACATCACAATGTGTATTGGCTTTATAGTTTTAGCAGTAAAAGGAATTTTAGTTTCCTACAGTACAGATCCATTTTTTATGTCAGAATGTATACAAACCTGTTTTTTAGTCACTCATGTAAGTATCCGCTCTTCTAAACAATAACATTCTTATATTTACGTTGTAGTCAGTTGTTAAGTTTATTTTGTTACACAAACAAAAAGACGCTATGCTAAGTCTAATAAAGCAAAAAGCACAATTTTGGAAAATTGCGGAAGTAGCCGATCCTAAACTTTATTCGCATTGCGTAAAAATTTTCAGAAGAACTAACACGTTTCTTCGGATTTATTTTACAACAACAGTTTTAGCAGGAGTTGCTTTCAGTTTGCAACCATTTATAACAGGACTTTTACCCAGCGGATGTTATGTACCAGAAGGATGGTTTTATTACCTTGCAGTTGCAATGTGGTACATTGATTATGTGATGGTTGCAACGATTGGAGGAACAGATTGCTTTTTCTGTTCGCTTGCAGTCGCCGCTTTTATTCAGTTTAAGCTGCTTGCTTCTAAATTAAAAAATCTGGATTTCTCTCGTGGTGAATCGCAAATGGTTATGTGGAACGATTTAAAAAAACTGGTCAACTACCATAATTTTATGTTGAAGTGAGGTCCTATACTAATTTGTATCATCAATCCTAATATATTTTTTTAGTTATTGTAAAGAGTTAAATTCGGTCTTCACTGGGCTTTTTTTGTTTCTTTTTGGGACATGTATCGCCGCTTCATCTGTTTCAATTTTTATCTTCATGCAGCCGTAAGTCAAGTTTGAGTAAATTACGGGTATATCTGCCAACTTTTTTTCAGAGGGCATCTGAGCAATAGAATCAAATTCATGATATATTTTCTTAATATGACCGTTGAAACTGCATTTTACTGTGTTCCACTGGAAATTGTGAGAAGTACTGTAAGTTTTAAAAAATACAAATGACATGGCTTTGATTTACTTATTATACAGGCTGAGGATCTTGGCGATGCTTTGTATGAGTCCAATTGGTATGAAATAAGTTCAACTCAGTTTAAAAAAGGTTTGGCTCTCGTAATAAGGCGTGCCCAAAAACAACTAAATTTTACCGGATACGGTTTAATTGATATGAACCTTCGAACTTATGTTTTGGTGAGTCTGAATTTGGTATAAATTATGACTTATATTTCTATAGTTTATTTTTCAGCTATGTAAAACTGTGTTTAGTTTCTACACTTATCTGAACTCTATACAAAAAATCTCCAATAAATAAAAGCAATTATGAAATTGGCAAATGAAAAGTTGCACTCGTTTAAAAGCAATAAATTAGTTCTAGCTAAAGTTTAATTTTGTTTTTATTTTTAACGTAATGTCAAGTTTTTATTAATCTTAAAAAGTAGGTAAAATTAAGTAAATACAAATGTAGGTGGTACTGTTTATTAAAAATTCTTTAACTTTACGTTGTAAACAAATCAATTCACATAGCTTAGTTAAATACACATCAAGCTTAAATACTTTTAGTTTGTTTCATTTGAAAAAAAAACTATTATACTAATATTTTTATTTTTGTGAATTTAAAGATTATTAAATAAAAAACTGTTTAAAAACGGCAATTAAGGTTTTTAATTCTGTATGTGTACAAACTTGCATTTAAAAAAAATATTGGACTTAATTCATCACAAGATAAACACGCTCTAAAGGCTGTTTGACACGATCACATTTTTTATCAAATTTTTACGAATAAAAATTTGAGAATTTTTCTTTCAAATTGACGTTCAAGAGTTGTCACAAAATGAATGCTGGTAAATGTTTCCTGTTTGCTAACCTCCAAAATCAGCGGTTTAGAAGTTTATTCTCTTTACTCGGCGCATTGTTACCGCGCAGAATTGTGAAATTATTTGTGAATTTTTTGTGAATGTTTTAAAAAAATTTTTGCAAAAATATTTTCTCTAATTTGACTGTTTGTCACGAAAATATATGTTTGAAAATAAATTCTCACATTTTTATTCGTAAAAATTTGAGAAAAATTGTGGTCGTGTCAAACAGCTTTAAGCGTGTAGTTAAATCCAACCCGGCGCATCCACCATTTGTGAAAAATTAGACATTGTTCATTTTGATGTTTGAATGAGTTTTGCATACTTATATTATTGAATTTTTTTTAAATTTGAGTACGGCTGGTTGAGCTTCAGAGTAAATCTTATAAAAGTCTGCAAAGAATACATATTGGGAAAAAATAATTTTGAGAAATAAACGGTTTTCTGTTCACAAAATACGAAATAGACCTAAAAAATCAATCTTCACTGTTACCAACTTTGAAAATAAAAAACTATAAAAAATATCCAACACTCGCTCTAATGTTAACTATAACATCATTTTTATTCTGGTTCTCGGATGACGGCAAAAAGTACTTACACCGTTAAACAGCTGAAAAAGACATTGTCGCGATTTATTTAATAAAAGTCAAATTTTACAAAGATTGTAGAACATAATACTGATTTTCTATTCAATATTGATCAAAGATGGTTTAATATTTTTGCACGTAGGTTTTATTAAATTCCCACACTTATTGTTACATGAGCGTAAAATCAAAAGAGTCCGGGGACTTTATTTAATTATTTGTCAGTAACAGAAATCATTGGCAACTATTTGACTTTGTCCTATGAATGGATTCTCAGAACAAGCGAGACACAACAAGTGACATTTTTTGCAATTAAAACAACTTTGTTTAACGGCTGAATGTTGCGACATAATACAACATTGCCTTCAAAATAACTGTCATAAATCTCGAGTTTTCATCCTTGATTTGACGGATTGCAACTACTACAAAAAACTTTGGACCTTTTCGCAAATAAGTGTCAATATTGTGGCTAAAGGCAAACCATAAAACAACTTTAACTTTCGCAAAAAAACAGTTTTGACCAAGTAAAACCACCTTTGATTAATATTTAAAAGAATCACCCAGTATATTTGAGCTACCCATGTATGCATATTTTTTCTATTTGTATTATTAATTTATATAATTAAAACTATTATTCAGCTTACTAACTAGCTACTACAATAAAAAACACTGAAATTAGATGTGTGACGTACCTTAGATGTCACCTTTTCAAACCTTCTAATTAACACATTAAAAATTTACATATACCATAAACTTACCTATTAATCTCTAAGTGTCATGTTGGTTTCTCACGTGAAATTCTCCAAGTTTACATAAAAATGTAAACAAAGAAATGTCAATATTTCTAATATTTTTTACATCTCATTTCTCAGGTTTATGTAAATTCAGATATTTATACAAGGTGCGAAGTAAAAATTGTTAGGTAAAGACAAGAAAAATTTGTTTACTATTTTACTCTAAAATTTAAATTGATCTCCACTTGATTGCTGGACGAAAAAATACTTATAAAAAGTTAATGCAAGTAAGAATTTTAAGAATCTTTCAAATGAAACTTCTAAATTACACGACAATGTTTTGTTTTGTGCTGAAAGAGATATGTATTTTAGTGTTGTTACTCCAGCATCATAAAATAAATACTTGTGTACTTCAATTCATCATTAAAACCATTTACACAATGTTAGAATTAAATTAATATTATTTGCCTTTACTACTATACAATTGCAATTTCAGTAAGCTTATATTTATGCAACCGTAAGTCTCTCAAATTACATGAACCTCAATTTCATTACTAGTTCAGCAGAATTAAATTTGTGTTCTATTTTGCGGGGATTTTAACTGAATTAGCTTTTTATGGCACCGGAATTTATCACAAACGAAGTAAACAGCTAACACAGATGAGACTAAAACTACTTACCTTTGATGTTAGTCTTATCAGACTGAAAATTGATTCTGCGAAGCAACTTGGTACAAAATAGAAAATGGCAAGAAACTATTATTAAAGGAAATTGATCTTTTGTGATATCTCAAGTTTGGGTCTGATTCACTTATTTAAAAAACTAACCTAAGTTAAATTCTCATGTGTGAAAAAAATTGATTAGGTATAACAAGATTTTCAGCTGTATAGGTAAAAAATAGCACAATAAACAAATAGGTAGGTACCTTTATTCTGTTCGATGTTTTCTTCTGGATATAAAACGGCACTCATTTCTAGTACAACTAAAAGATTTATAACTTTTTTGTTCAAGAGACACTGGACAACAAACTGACTAAAATTATATCCGTTCTGTCTGTAATTAAGACAGAATCAAATTAATTTTACATCAAAGTGATAAAGTTAAAAATGCAGGCACGAAATTGAAATGTTCTTTAGATAAAGAGAGATCAAAGTTATTAATTAGATCAGATACAATAAAAAATTCATTAAACATTTTAAGAAAATTTGTTTGTATTGTATTACTATAGCCACAAAAGCTTTATGTAAAGAAACTTACTACAAAGATTTTGATCATTTTTAACGAGTTTTGACTGCAATTAAATGTTTCCTTCTTGCATTGTTAACATATAAATCAATCTCAGACTTCGTACGAGTTCGTAAAAAAAGGATCAACATGTAAGCTTCTTTTAATCGTTTTTTAAACCAAATAAAATCGTTGCTTTTATTTTAGGTCTGATTTATCCACTGAACCTTTAAAGCTTTGGTGGTATGCAGGTATTCACCCCTCTCTTAATCGCTACTGGACTACAATTTTTACTCTCGTTAATGTTTTTATTTGTTGTTTGTACACAGCACTTGCTATAAAAGGAGTTTTAATTTCGTACACTTCAGATTTATTTTTCATGGCTGAATGCTTACAAACTTGCATTTTGATGATTCACGTGAGTGTAAATAAAAACGAAAACTAACAAACTGAAGGTGTAAACTTTTAGGGAATTGGAAAATTGACGACGATTAGAATGAACAGAGAAAATATACTCCAGCTGCTACAAGAAAAGACAAAATTTTGGAACCTAGAAAACTTTGACGGAAACTTGTACAAAAAATGTACAAATCTCAGCAATACTGTGAAAAATTTGTTTCGTTGCTGCATTGCTCTCTACATTTTCATGGGTGTAATCTTCGACTTGCAACCTTTTGCTTCTGGCAATCTACCATCGGTTTGTTATGTTCCTCAAGGGTGGTTTAACTATTTAATGGTTCTCTTATGGTACTTATCTGTGGTTTTGGTTCTGGGATTCTCAGGATTGGAATGTTCCTTCTGTTCATTAGCGACGTCTTTAATAATTCAATTTAAGTTACTCAAACACAAATTTAACGCCCTCAACTTTTCGGAAAAAGAATCCTTGTCCCAAACGTGGAATGAGTTAAAGTATTTAGTTGATTACCACAATTTTCTGCTACGTTACTCCAAGAAATTGAACTCTACATTTCAAGGGATTTTCTTTCTTCAGTTTTTTATTTCTATAGCATCTGGTGGTGTCTCAGTTTTTATCTTCATGCAACCGTAAGTCTGATTGAATATGTAAAAAATAACTAATGAATTTTTAGAGGTGTGTGGCTCAACAGAATTAAATTTTTAATATATTTTATGACGACCACGATTGAATTCGCTTTTTATTGTGTTCCTCTCGAATATGTGGTGAATGAGGTACGTTCTTTTTAACGTGTTCAAATGAGTATAAAACGGTCATTTTCAGGCAAGTCAAGTAGGAGATTCGTTGTATGATTCAGAATGGCATAAAATCAAAGGTGTCCAACTCAAACGAAGAATAATTCTGATTTTATTGCGAACCCAAAAAGCTTTATCTTTTAGCGCTTACGGACTTATCTCAATAAATCTACAGACTTACGTTATTGTATGTAATTTAGTTTAAACTGCACAGAAAGCTTTAATTTAGTTTCAGATATGTAAGACAATGGGTAGTTTCTACACGTATTTAAATTCGACAAAAGATTTTAAAAAAATCTAAAATGACTAAAAAATTCGTCGACTCCGATTATGGAGGGCAGTTCTAAAGAAGTAAAAATAAGTAATTTTTATTTTGCAGGCAAAACTTTCAAGACTGGACAAGCAACTGAGAGTGAAGTTATAGTAACAAAATTGTCAATCGGAAAATTGAATTTTTAGTGTGTTAGAATGTGTAGAATAAATGTAAATATGAGAATAAAACTGAATTCTTCTTAAAGTGTTACTTAGTTACCACAAAAGAGTTTATTATTATATCCAATGGTGTTTAATGATGTTGTTAGTCAAAATTTGTGCTTTATTTTCAAGTATGTCTTCTTTGTTTTTAATACTTATTACTTTTCTGAACTTTAAATAAAATTTGATGGTCGATTGTGCCATTTAATAATTAAGTTCTAATAAAGTGTTTGTTTCAAATTTGAGCGTTATGGCGTTTCTTATTGTACTCAATTTAAATTTTTTCAGTATCCCAGGAATTCTCCTCGCATCTCAATACGATTATATATATATATTTTAATTTTCTTTTCAAATGTTTTTATTGTTTGCAATCAAATCAACTATAAATCTCTACTTTGTGTTCCTCAGTTTCTTTGTTATTTTCGTTTAGAACTGCTGCAAAATATCCGCTTCAACAATACATATAATGATTTTATCGGCTTTTGGTTGGAGCCGATTACGTTTTTTTTTTAGTTTTAAATTGGTTTACAAGTTTTTCTTAACATTATTTTGTTGTCTTATTGACTGGACTGAGTTCCTGTGTTTTTTATTTCGATCGTTTTTCTAACTGCTTTCTCTCATTGTTTTGTGCAGCATTTTTCTGAAACCTGCTCTATGCAGTTTTTTCATTAAATTTATCCTCCATTTTTGTTTCGTTTTATTTTAATATGGCTTAATAAACTTTTACAAATTGTTAAAATTATTCCAAATTCGATATGTAAGCATTTATTTTTATCAAAAAAGTAAACATTTTTATCGAATTACACAGATCCTACTTGAATTCGAGACTGAGAAACTTCCTAAAACTAGTTTGATTGAATGAATGTCTCTGAAGATATATAAAACAAATACAAATGCACAAATAGTCTCTCCGATCTAAAAAAAATGTTATTACTGTTCGTCGAATTCTTACATTTTTGGATCCTACAATGCAAAAAAGTCTCACAATCACCAAATTTTTAAAGAATTTTTAAAATCTTATGTTAGAAATGTACCTATTTATTTTAAAGTTAATTTTACCAATGTTTCTTAAAACAAAGTAAAAGTAAAACACTGTCAGCTTCAATATCACAAACACGTTTCACATAAAGAGCAACAAAATTGACTAAAATAATCTGTTATGATCCCTCTAATTAAGTCAAAATCAAATTAATTTTACATCAAAGAAACTTGTAATTGTAATAAGGTCTAACAATAAGTTAATAATAAAGACACGAAATTCTCTAGATAAAGGAGAGATCAAAGATCTGACATAATAAAAAATTTAAAGGAAGTTGTTTGTATTTCATTACTATAGCCACAAAAGTTTATGTAAAGGAAAGCACCACAACTTTTATTCTATTCTGGATAAAGATAACGAGGTTTGTAATTAAATCTGAAGAGTTGTGGCAGTGAAAATTATAATTTTTGTAGCTTCAGTGGTCAACATGTCAGTTCACGGCACAAAGTAACCCTAAATATTATAATCCTCATTTTAGGTCTAATTTATCTGCAGAACCGTTGAAGCTTTTATCGTATGGAGGTCTTCATCCTTCTCAAAATCGACTCTGGACTACAATTCTCACAGTGATCAATTTATTTATTTGTTACTTGTTCATTTTTCTAGCGATACAAGGAGTGATGATGTCATATAGGTCTGATTTATTTTTTGTGGCAGAGTGTCTACAAACCTGCATTTTAATGATTCATGTAAGTGTTAATAAAAGTTTGTCTAATTAAACTGATACATGTTGTAGGGAATTGGAAAATTTACAACTTTACACGTAAATAAGAAAAAATTATTTGATTTATTAGAAGAAAAAACAAAATTTTGGAGCCTGAAAAAGTTTGACGGAAAAATATTCCTGAGATGCACAAATCTTAGCAGAACAGTAAAACATCTGCTTCGTTGTTGCATCGCCTTGGACGTGTTTGTGTGTATTATATTCGACTTGCAACCTTTTGCGTCTGGAAATTTACCGTCCGTTTGTCATGTTCCTGAAGGATGGTTCAATTATTTGACGGCTCTTTTATGGTATTTGTCTAGCATTTTTGCTTTTATGGTTCCAGGAACCGATTGTCTTTTTTGTTCACTTGCCACGTCGCTAATAATCCAGTTTAAATTACTGAGCCACAAATTTAACAATTTAAATTTTTCCGATCACAAATCACATTCGAAGTCATGGAATGAATTGAAATATTTGATCGATTATCACAATTTTTTGCTACGTTATTGCGAGAAAATGAATTCTGCATTCCAAGGAATATTCTTTCTTGAGTTTCTTATTTCCATAGCATCAGGAGCGGTATCAGTTTTTATTTTCATGCAACCGTAAGTAGTAAGTTCGCGAGTAATTCCTTGCTCTTAATATAGTGAGATTTTCCAGAGGTGCTTGGATTAACAGAATTAAATTTTTAGTCTACTTTTTAGCAACCACGTTGGAGTCAGCTTTTTACTGTGTTCCTCTGGAGTATGTTGTGAACGAGGTAAATTGTTTTGATAAAAAGTATGAAAAGACAAAGTTAAATTTGTATGTAGGCTAGTCAAGTTGGAAATGCATTGTATAAAACAGAATGGTACAAAATAGAAGATGTGCAACTCAAACGAAGATTAACTTTGGTTTTAGTCAGAACACAAAAAGTTGTGGCTTTTACTGCTTATGGACTAATCTCGATGAATTTACAAACCTATGTTGTAGTACGTAGTTGTATTTCATCACAAAGGATTTTTAAAATTTAAATTCCAGATATGCAAAACAATGGCTAGCTTTTACACGTATTTAAATTCAACGAAAAAACTATAAAATCTAAATGAAATCAGCAGCCGAGGAAATCTCAGAATGGATTTTTGTTGTACACATAAAGATTCAAACCTTAACCCTGTGAAATAAAATTGCTATAAAATTGCATCAAATTGTCTTTAAATAAACGTAATACTAGTAGAATAAAAAAGAAGCTTCTATGATAAAACTATAACTTTTATTTTTAATTTTATTATTTTAATCCTTATTGTGGATCTGGCTTTCTCAGTCATATTTCATAACTGCCAATTTTTGTTGAATTTAGTTCAAAATTCCCTGACAGCGTTTTGTTAGTTCTGTTATACATGTCAACGCATCTCTTGTATTATTTCTTCCCATTACAAACATATATTTAAGTTCTCTTTGAATTCTTTGGCTATTGACTTCAAGGTTCAAATTCAAAACGCTTTGGGCTAACATTAGCCTTACAAAATAGCTTCATTTCGCTGGGCTTTTTCTACAGACAAGTGGTTTATAGAATTTACTTATGGAATTTGCCATAATGCATGAACATTCTTTTAATTTTGCATTATTAATTTGTAGAAAAAATCGATGTCTGCCTTAAAAGTTTAAATTTCAGGAACTATTTTTGAGCTACTAATGGCATTTTTGTTATTTTGTCAAATCGGTACTACAGAAATGAAACTTTAATATCCGATTTGCGGACAGTTCCTCCCCGATAGTTTGCACCTTAGCTATTGTTCTCCCAACATATTCCTTCCCGACTTATTTGTCTCCGGTCAATTCGTCGCCCAGACAATCAGCCAATTTGTCTCCGATTATTTCGTCCCTTTAAAAACAGTTTACATCTAGTTAAAATTATTAGATACTTATTGTTAATAGTAAGTAGAAAATTCAGTATGAGTTGTTTGATCCTAGAAAAACATGTATATTTTTATCAAAAACGATTCAGAAATATTTTTGAACAATAATAATTTAATTTTGCATTAGGTGTTTGTTAAATAATGTGTTTTCGTTTGGTAATAACTAAGTATTGCAAGTTTTTGCAACTGTTACGCTAGCGATTTTTATGGGACCATTGTGTCCCAGAATTCGTGACCCAGAGAAAACAGGCACATGCAGACAGCCATACAAAACCAAAATTTTAAAACGAAAAATGTTCTTGTTCAAATACTATTAAACTTAGACAATTTTTATTTTTGAATTCCCTTGCTTTGTGGATCATCTAGGAGAGTTCTAGAACACCTATATAACTATGAATTAATATAAAATGAATTATATCAGTGTAAAATCGCCTTGCATTGAATATATTAATTTTTGTTTTAAATTATTTTTTCATAATAATATAAAAATATAATATATTTTTAATATAACATAAGAGACCATAAGGCGAATTATTTGGAGACAAATTTTAGGGGACCAATTGGCGGGTACAAACTGACGAGGACAAACGATTCTTATCCCTATCTGGACATGCTGAATGAAAATTTCGGTCTAATGTTTACAGTTTAATCGCAAAAGAACATGTGACAATTATGTGACCTACAGACGCTTACCTTTCCAAAATCCTATATTTCTTTGAACTCCAGAATTCGATTAGAACGTTGTAGACCACAGATAGTTGTGAGGAAAACGAGAGATCCTGTTTCCCGAAATTGATGATAACAACAACAATAATAATCCTTGAGAAAAAACCCTGGAAACCACTGGAAAGAAAACCGGTTTTGGTAGACGCCAACAACAAGTCGACGCACACACTTTTCGGTCGAAATACTACAATTAACTTTATAACTTACAACTTTTCAAAGCTTAGCTCAAAAATCTATTTGAACATAAACAATATTTTTTGTATCTATATCTGTTTATTACATTAGCTTAAAACCAAAAATGTGTTTACTTGATTTATTAAGAATTAATTATGTTTTAAATTTGACACTAACTGCTAGTGACACTGAAATAATTTCTGTAAGTTAAAAAAATAGGGGAAACTGATAACAACATTAAAAAATAAAGAATTTCAAGAATTTAAAAATTTTAATTTAAAAAAATATGTGAAACTGATAAGAACATTAAAAAATAAAAAATTTTAAGATAAGAAAATACTTACCCAAAGGAAACAATAAGAAATTTACATTCCGCATAACAATAAACATTTTAAATTTCTATTTTATTTGTAATTAATTTTAATATAAATTAAATAAACTTGTAATATACAATAAAGTTAATTTTTAACTATAAATTTATGTAGATAATAAAGAATACTTCAAAAATAGAACAACAATATAAGAAACAGCTTAGTAATGACTTTAAATACTTTCACCTTTTTTACACATTTTTCTGTATTAGAATCTGGTTCACGAATATTAAAATTTGATTACCTTTCCGGAACGAGAACTTACGAAAAACTGTCTGTCCATGACACGTTTCCTATAAAGTTGACTAAAATATTTTTTCAATCCAATCCTTGTAATTAAGAAATACCAAATTAATTTTACATCAAAGAAATATTCAACTGAAATGAAGTCTAAGTTAAGAACAAAGACACGAAATTGAAATACTCTCTAGATAAAGGAGAGATCAAAGTTATAAATTGGGTCTGACACAATAAAAAATTTAAGAAAACTTGTTTGTATTGCATTACTATAGTCACAAGAGTGTATCTAAAGACACGCGCTGAGAAGAGTTGGGTCATTTTCTACACAGCTGCATAAAGTTTCTTTGTAATTGGATGTTTTCACGTCTGAAAGCATTCGAGAGAGAGGTAGATTTTTTGCAAATAAACTATCCATTTGTCACAAAAGCGTTGTGATTTGTACAATTTTACAATGTAAGTTTCCTTTAATTATTTTGTTCTGTTACTAATGTTACCAATTTAGGTCTGACTTATCTGCAGACCCTTTGAAGCTTCTATGGTGCGGTGGTCTACATCCCTCTTTGAGTCGTTTCTGGAGCACATTTTTTACTGTAATCAATGTTTTTCTATGTTGTTTTTTTACTTCACTCGCTATACAAGGAGTGTTAATTTCATACAACTCTGATTTATTTTTCATGGCTGAGTGCTTGCAAACTTGCATCTTGATGATTCATGTAAGTACCAGGAAACTAATACTCGATTATATTATCACATTATAGGGAGTTGGGATATTCTCCATAGTGCGAATCCAGAGAAACAGTTTAAAACAACTTTTGCAAGACAAGGCAAACTTTTGGGGCATAGAAAATTTTGACGGAGAGTTACACGAAAGTTGTTCGAATCTTGTCAAAATTGTCAAACATATGCTGCGGTATTATTATGGGTTGAACACATTTGTGTGTATTTTCTTCGACTTACAACCTCTTGCAACAGGAAATCTCCCATCAACTTGTTATGTTCCTGAAGGATGGTTTAATTATTTGACTGTTCTTCTGTGGTATTTGTCTGTAGTGGTACTTTTGGGTTTCCCAGGGACAGACAGTTTTTTCTGCTCTCTCGCTACGTCTTTGGTTGTTCAGTTTAAGTTACTGAGTTACAAATTTAAGACTTTACAATTTACTGATGACGAGTTAATATCCAAAACTTGGAACGAATTGAAACACCTGGTCGATTATCATAATTTTTTGCTTCGTTACAGCGAAAAACTGAGTTCTACGTTTCAAGGGATTTTCGTTCTCCAGTTTTTAATTTCGATAGCCTCAGGAGCGGTATCAGTTTTTATTTTTATGCAGCCGTAAGTGTACTATTCTGACTATATGTTTTTAAGTAAGTACATATTTTTTAGAGGGGCTTGGCTTAACCGGATCAAATTCTTGCTATATTTTGTTGCTACTATGATAGAATCAGCTTTTTATTGCGTTCCCCTTGAGTATGTGGTAAATGAGGTAAGTAGCCTTTGTTAAACTTAAATAGGAAATACAGCTATTATGTTCCTCAGGCAAGTCAAATAGGAAATTCATTATATGAAACGGAGTGGAATAAAATAAAATGTGTGCAACTTAAACGAGGTCTCACTTTGATTTTAGTCAGAGCGCAAAAATTTTTATCTTTCAGTGCTTATGGATTAATAGTTATCAATCTTCAAACGTATATTGTGGTATGTAGTTGTAATGTTTTGCGACAATCGACGTTAATTTTGCTTTCAGATATGCAAAACAATGGTTAGTTTCTACACGTATCTGAACTCGGTGAAAAAATTATAAAACCAAATTTCAGGAATCCAACTGAAAATTGAAATTCGATAAAAAAAGAATGTTATGACTGAATTTTAGATTAAAATGAAATGGAACACAATAAAAGTGTATTGTACGAATAAAAGCATAGTTTTGTTTTCACCGAACCTTCTAAAAATTGCAGTGACTTTTTCATTACATGGCAATTTAAAATTAAATTCTAAACCTGAAGCTGTATTTGAAAAAATTAAATGTGCTATATCTGTATTTTTTCTATTAAAATGAAATCCATTGATGAAAACGTTGAGTTGAAGTTTTCATTGTGAATTTATAAAATTTAATTTAATAAAATTTATAAAGTTTTTCAATTTGGTAGACCCACGGACACTATACTGAGAATTATAAGGTTTTAAGTGAATTTTCGTGAGAATTTAAATTGTTTGTTTTGCGATTTTTTTAAACATTTTCTATCAAGTAAAAAAAAGAAGTAAGTTAATTCTTTAACAAGCCAAAACGATATTAATAGATCTTGTCATTTTTTAAATAGATACTAAATGAATTAAAGAGATATCACTGTTGATAACATGAACACTAATCAATTTAATGCAAATTTTAGTTAGAACCTTGTACTTATCAGGTCGCGAACAGTTCTTTAAAACAAAACGGACTTATTATAACATTCAATGTAGATTTAGAATCTTTTCATGCAACTTATTTTATTCCATTTTGACTATTTAAATCGAATTTATTAACTCTATAGTAACCGTCAATTATATAGAATTCATTTACTAGTAAATCCAAACCCATTCACTGAATTTTAAAAAATTCAAAAACGAACAGATTTTTACATCAAATTGAAAATGATGTTTTGATGATTAGTTTCTTGGTTTGACACGAAATTTAATTTGATTATTAATTATTGTTGATGATTCTTCTCAAAATTTTAATTTTATTGTGCAGAGAATTCTCTATGTATCCTTCGACGATACTATTTGAACGCCAGTCGTCGCGCCGCTGCGCTGTCTCTTAGCCTTGCTAAATCGGCTCCAGAGTAGTCCAGAGTAAAATTGCACTTAAACATAATAAAAAAAAAACATTTGTGATTGCTAAAATTGTCCACTTGTGTATAAAACCTATAGTGCGCATTTACAAATTAAAGTAGGTTAAAGCTTCAACATTTATTCGTCTCTGCAAATTTGTTTTATAAGGGTGCAGATTATCGACACCACACGTTAAGAGTTTACTACTCTTCGTTGCAAGCCATTCCACCTGAAAGCTCATTTCTTGTGCTGCTAACTCTACATCTCTTGTAAATTCGGTTTTGCGGTCGCGTCCGCATCACGATCTCGTAAGAACCGTTGAAACGGCGTCTTCCGCGAGTGTTAATACAAGGTGTTTATAAATGTTTCTAGCATCAAGGGTGGCTATGAAATGTCAAATAAATGTGCCGCTTGTTACTAATGTGGGTTTAGATTTTTCAACTGACATTTGCAGTTAACCTCAATCATTGAACAAAGTTAGTTTTGAAAACAAACTGTTCAAGTTGTGGTTTGACGCCTGAAAATCTAAAATTTTGACACAAAACCGTAACTGAAAAGTCGTAGACGTAAAGTGACATTTGAAATATATATAGTTATATTCACTATGAAAACAAAGCGGCAAAATAGCGCATGACAGAAATTCCAAAGCCCCCCTTGATGCTAGAAACATTTATAAACACCTTGTATTAAAAGTCGAGTTTCGCAAAACAGTGGCGAAGTAATTTTTAGTGCGCAAGATAACTTATTTGTTTCCTGAAAATAAAAATTTAAGTCGTGTGAGTGGTACCTGGTTTCTAAAAGGAATGCGTGACGATGCGGCTTAAGGATCAGGACTAAGAGATAAGTTAACTGTCACTTTAAAAATAAGGGTAAAAATGTTTAATAAAAAATTTTTGTTGCAGTAGGTCCGTATATGAAATCGATGGCGACGTTGATTCTAACAAGGTAGAACTTTTCCTTCTGCTACAAGAATTTAACCGAGTGGAAGTGCTATTGGGTTAGTGTGTGTTGAAATGCAGGTAAGTGACTATCATATTCAGGTAAGTAAATGTTTCCACAGCATCAAAACCAAATTGTTTTACTTTACAACAAAATTGTTGTAGTTTGTTCAACGAATTTTTTTTTAAATGTAAACGGTGCACTGTGTTTAAGCCATCCTACTTAAACAAAATTTGCCGTTGACATTAATAACTTTTAGTTTTGAACGGATTTTTTTTGAGTAAGACGGTATTTGCATTCCAGTTCAAAAATATAGGAGTAGATATTAACTGTTTTTCAAATTGTGTCAATTATACGTGCGTTTCATTTATCTGTGACGATTTTCGCCCCGATCGGCACGTATAAACTTTATTATAAAAACCACTACAATGAGAATTTTGATTACTTTTTGCATGCGAAATGGTATAATAAACTGTAAATGCTAAAGAATAATAAGTAAGTACAAACACCTACTTCCTGATTACAGACTAATTAATTTAAAGCAGTAATATTCACATACCTAGATATGCACATATACATAATTTAATTTTGAATCAAAATGGTTTTGCTTTAAAATACATTTTATAGGAAGCATGCAGTTAACAATTGATGTTTTATTAATTCAAAACAAGTTTTATATAACTCATAAACTGCAAAACTCACCTGGTTTTAGCACCCATCCTTTTTATTGCTACAGTTAAAATTTATTGTTATTATTTAACTGTAAAGTTATTAACTTATTCCAGACACTCGTACTAATACACATTTTTAAAATTCAGTCTTTGAAAGCAAATTACACTGACAAAGAATTGTCCATGACACATTTAAAAATACGGCTGGATAAAGTTTTAGAGAATCTATCCCTTTTAATTAAGACAAAACCAATTAATTTTACATCAAAGAAACAAGGTCTGAAATTGATATAAAATAATCAAGAGACAAAATTGGAGCATCTTTTATTTCAAAGTGATTAAGTAGAACTGACAATAAAAAATTTAAGAAGAGTTGTTTGTATTGTATTACTATAGTCACTAAATTCTTATGTAAAGAGAGACGTTTTACCAAATTATCCATTTTCATCTAACATCTCCAGAAAGAAGTTTCATTGCTGATCAACATGTAAGTTTTTTATTTGTAATGTTTAATGTTTATAGCCGTTTTAGGTCTTTAAATCCAGATGACGTGGCCATAGAGCCATTAAAAATGCTTCGATTTGCACGTTTTCATCCAGCTCTTAATCCTGTTTGGACCAAATTTTACACTGTAATCAACGTTGTTCTATGTGCGCTGATAACCTTTTTAGCCGTCAAAGGTGTATTAATGTCTTACAACACAGATCTCTTTTTTATGGCCGAATGTTTACAAACCTGCATTTTAATGATCCATGTAACGTTTATAACAATAGCACCAAGCCCTTTTAAGTGAAACGATTTCAGGCAATGATTTACTTTACCACCATGAGAGCTCACAGAACAAATCTACTTACCCTCTTGAAAGAAAAATCCAAATTTTGGAAGGTTCAAGATTTCGATGAAAATTTGTACCACGAGTGCTCAGAAATCGCAAAGCTTGTGCAAAAATTGTTTCGATTTTTTTATGTTTTAAATATCGCTGTGTGTATATTTTTCGACTTGCAACCATTTTCAACTGGAAACTTACCTTCAGGGTGCTACGTTCCGGAGGGATGGTTTCTTCCTCTAACAGTCGTACTGTGGTATTTATCTGGAACTGTGGTTTTAATTTTTCCAGCTCTCAACACGCTTTTTTGTTCGATCGCCATTTCTCTGGTCATCCAATTTAGACTCCTCAGTTATAAAATTAAAAATACGAAATTTCAAGACGGTGGAGAGCTCAAGTGTCTAATAAACTACCACGTATTTTTATTAAATTATTGCAAGAAACTCAACACAACGTTCAAGGAAATTTTTCTTCTAAAATTCCTTATTTCCATAGCCTCGGGAGCGGTATCTGTATTCATTTTTATGCAACCGTAAGTCAAATATTTATTGTTTATTTATCTGGTATTTTAATTTCAGCGGTGATTGGTTAAATAGAATCAAATTTTTGTTATATTTTGTCGATACTGTTGTGGAATCATCATTTTTCTGTGTACCTCTTGAATTTGTAACTAACGAAGTGAGTGTCTTGATTGTATTAAAATCGTCTTTAATTTTATGGTTAGGCTCAGCAAACTGGAGACTCTTTATATGAATCTGAATGGTACGAAATTAAAAATGTTAAATTAAGAAAAAACATCACAATGATCTTAACCAGAACGCAACAATTTATCGTTTTTAGTGGTTACGGATTGATTAGTATGAACTTGCGGACTTTTATTTTGGTAAGTTTAATGTTGTTTTGAGATATTTTAACATCTCCATTGCAGATTTGGAAAACGATGTTTAGTTTTTACACGTATTTGAGTTCTGCACAGAATATATCGGTGTAGCTGCTCAAATCAAAAGAAACAAAGCGTACCTTTGTATTGTTCTGTTTTAATTTGAATAAATCACTATGAAATATGTCATATTTTTAAATTGGCTGTATGTTTACTTTCCTATAATTTGTGGTATCTAATTTGCTTTTATAATGTCTATATTTACATAAATTTTATTGTAGTTCTTTCAGCTTATTACAAAACTTGAAAGCAAAGATTGAAACATTAATTTATTTTCATTATTGTAGGTTGGCATTCAACTAATGTTTCTCTTTATATTTATTGATTAACAAAGCTCTATTGTTAATAAACAGTTTGTTTTGTCTAGCTTGTTTTAAATTAAACATTTGTTTTATAACTACAATTGTATACCAAGTTCAAAAAAATATTATTGGGCAGACAAATTTTAGAAATGTTGACTTTTAAGTCAAAGCAATGGTCCCCAGCCCTCTTTCAATTTACCTCGACGCTGGGCTGATTTAGAGAAAGCTATACCATAATAACAAATCATAGCAAAAAACAAAGCTATGAAATTTGCGAAGATTACTATTTTTGAGTCGTTTATTAACACTATCTAGTTGTAAAATAATTGAGGAATCAGAATCAGAAATAAAATCACTAGTTAACATTGTATTGTGTCGCTTCCCCAATAATTCACGCTTTACTAAATTTCCACATTAGTCACGGTAATTTTCATACACCACACCATATCTATTCTATAGTTAGCTTCACATTATAATTAAATGTACCATATAATTTGACAGCAGCAGGTTTCACTGCAATCACACGTCTTTAAAATTCAATTCAATAATTTCAATATGAAAGAAACTGTTCCAACAAAACACATGTAATTATCAACTTCAATGTCTTATTTCTGTCCTGATCATAAAAAAATTAGTAATCCTGTAAAACACACTTAACAGAATGTTCGATATGATTTTAAACACGTCTTCTGTGGGCACGCGCCACATCATGAATATTTCAGCATCAATTTCCAACATAACAGAGGCGGAAAAAATTGAGATGCCATTCCTTATGTCACGCTCTTGCATGATAAACGCTAAGATGTGAGTATTTCTTGTCTAGTACACCATTGAAATCGTTTGCAGGAATGATGGTGAAGACATGTTATTCGAACCACTGAAAGTCTTTTGGTTCGCTGGTTTGCATCCAGCCAAAATGAATTCAGTCATGACCAAAATCCTGATGTTATTCTACGTTAGTGGAGCCTTGTTTGTTTTAACTTTGGCGGTGGAAGGCACAGTAATTTTTGCTAAAACAGACATTTTCTTCATGGCGGAGTGTTTACAGACTTGTATTTTAATGTTGCATGTAAGAATTACACAAAGTTAAAACTTTTTAGCAGTATTTTTAGGCGATTGGAAAAGTTATCAATGTGTACTACCACAGAGGAACAATTTTAAAATTAATAGACATGCATTCCAAATTTTGGGAAATCAACAGTTTTGATTATAATATCAGAGAAGAATGTTTGACTCTTCATATGGTTGTTAAATCAACAGTTCATCGGTATTTTTGTATCACGGCAGTGTGCATGATATTCTTCATGTATAAACCTCCAGCGTGTTATGTCCCAGAAGGGTGGTTGCTCTACATTACCATTTACAATGCTTTTATTTTTTACGGACTCACATTATCAGTGGTGGCAACCGACGGATTTTTCTGCGTTTTGGGGGTTACCGTTATCGTACAATTCAAATTATTAGGTCACAGATTGAAAAATATTTATTCACCTAAAAACGAAGTAAAGGAATGGAAAGATCTTAAAGAACTTGTTGAATATCACAATTTTCTTATAACGTACGTATCACAAAACTAACCACAAAAATAATTTCATTTTAGTTATTGCAAGCTCACAAATCGTGTATTTGGTGCTCCATTTTTCATCCAATTTCTCGCTTCAAACGGTTCTGCAGCCATATCTAGTTTTATTTTGACGCAAGGGTAAAATTATTTTTGCAGTTTATTTCTACTTGAAGTTATATTTCAGAGGTTCTTGGAACAATACATTGAAATTTGTGCTTTATTGCATCATACTCATCTTGCAAACGTCGTTTTACTGCCTTCCTGCCGAGTTTATTGAAAAATCCGTAATGTTTGACGGTAATTAACACTGTCTTTATTATTTAATGTGCTCGTAGATTGACGGTTTAACCAGTGAGGTCTACAAATCAAACTGGCACGAGTCCAATAATGTTCGATTAAAAAAAAGTCTGCTTATGGTATTGACGAGAGCACAAAAAAAATTCCAATTCTCTGCTTTTGGCTTAGTAATGATCAATCTAAAGACGCTAATTTTGGTAAGTACGTTTGAATTGTGCTTCTTTAAAATAAATGTTTTGTAGATCTCCAAAACCGCATTTTCGTTTTATACGTATCTGAGCTCAGCTAAAAAATTAAAATGATATCTCTGCCAAAAAAGCTCGAATATTGATTTAAAAAAAACACAATACAGCTAAATTTCACTCGCAGCAAGTATTATTTCTAGATTTGAGATTAGACTAAGTTAACTACCGCTTTGATGAGTTTCACTCGAGCACCACGAAACAAGTTCATCATCTTTGAAATGAAAAAATAATTATTCTTACGTTAGATGTGCAAAAACTGACTATATTACGATTATGCCTCATTATGAATATGTAAACATCCTTCCGGTCTGCACTTTCGAGAGGCAACTAAGTAAACCCGGAAACTGAAGTAAATTTACTGAAACGCTTTTAAACACCTGCACCAACTTATCTAATTTTTAATCATGAGATGGTTATGGATAAAGTTTTAAACCGACGCGGTTTCGATACAAGTTTGTTTTACGATGGTAATCAAAGAGGCTGGAATTTTTAAACGTCAGATTTGTCAGTTTACGAGTTACGAAAAAAAAAACGGGAGCTGCTCAGTGAATTGTTACAGTACGTACACGTTTTATTGCTTCTATCGGATTAATAGTTTCTTGAAGTTGAAAATTAGAATGTAGAGTTGTTTTGTTCCAGGTAGTGTAGTGTGCTGGTAGTTGTAATCACTGTCAAAATGCCTAAAAGAAGCTACACGTAAGTTTTTCTTTTTGCTTCCATTATCTTGTAAACTACAGCTTCAAAGTTTACTCGCCACTTTGTGTGTAGGTGGGTTTGTAGTTCAAGACGTTAAATTTTTAACTTAGTCATCTTTTAGAAGTTTTACGACCTTATATGTAGTTCACTGTTATAACGGAGTATTCAGATTCAGTGTAATTACAGTGAGGCAGTGCTTTGTAGGTTTTTCAAAGACATCTTTTTCAGACTAAAGATTAAAAGTAGTTGCGTCTTATAGAAGATAGCTTGACTCAAAGCGCAAAGGAATGACTGCAGAATGAGTTTTGTTCATTTATTTTGATAAAACGAAATAGTCTTTGAAACTTGCTGATTATGTTTGTCGCAATTTACATTGTGAGTTTTGATTTTTTTTTAATTATCGACAAACTTCTCCAAGAAGCCGCCTTTGAGGAGGAAAAAAGTTATCAGTTTTCTAATAATTAAAAATTCTCGCCCAGAACTGTTAACGATAAACTAATTACTTCTTTTTTAAAGCCCGCCACTTGGCTCTCTCAACAAAAGAACCGGTAGACTGAAATACAAAGTTTTTTTTTAGTTGTCTGCATTGGAGACTACAATAAAACTGTTGTTACTCACAGTTCAAAGCGAGCAAACGCCAATTAGCTTACCTCGGAACGACGCAAATCTCAAAAAATAATTACCTGAAACCTTGAACTTCGACTGTTTCGCAGATCAACTCGCGTACGTTGCCTTTTTATGTAAGGTCATTACTTGGCCTTAGTTTTTCACTCGTCATGTCGACAAACAAACGATGATTAATAAATGTAATAATCCCTTCATAATGAACGACAACCTTACCTAAAACAGAACAGACTTGCCATATTCTGACAATGATGTGATAAATAAAGCAAGAAGTGCGAAAACATGTTCGCTGATTTTAACCTTGATTTTGAGGTTCGCTGGGGGGCGCTCTGATTTTGATTATTAAAATCTTGATATGAGATACCTGAGCATTTCTATCGGCGCTGTAAGGAATTCTCACTTTCGCTTTCTTTAGCTTGGTGTAGGCGATGGGTTACATCTTGTTTCGAATCAATTTAGTCATCAACCAAACATGGTTGAAAGAAATAAAATCATGCCGTTCGCATTCCGCTGCGGTTGGAGAAAAATCATAAACCTTGAAAAACATTTCCTTTAAAAGAATTGTCTCGGAAGAAAGCGAGGGAGGCTCTAAATTATTTAATTCTTATAAAATATTAGACTAGCACCATTCAAGTGCGTCGACATCAAGATAAATTAAGCGAGCCTGGCAAAGTTATGACAAAATTATGTGGTAAAAATATACTTCGAGAAAATGCGCATGACGATAGAAAATAACCGAAACTTGATTTTTATTCCATTAGTGTCATTGAATGATAATAATTCATACAAAAAATGGTGCTGTTATTGTTGTTGCATTGACCCACATTATGTAACACCTTTAGCTAGTGTTTTAATGAAATTGACTTTATATGGGCTCAGATAAATTTCACAAGATGCCTAGATAAACTCCATTTCATATATTTAATGTAAACAATGACAAAATAGTAAAAGTGTATGTTCAGTTTGAGTGGATGAAAGTCGCATCGAATGCATGACTATATTTTTGCAAATAAAATAAACGCTGTATGTTGGTTCTGATGGGAAAGATAACACCATGTTCTACAAATGTGTATCGCCGTTTTGTTATTAAATTACGTCAACTTTCATTGGATACGAAAGCAGATGGTAAACAAGTAAACATATCCATTTTCTTTCTCCGTAAATAATTTCAGCTTGAAACGAAAAATTCAGGCTTTTAGTGTTTTTATAAAAGTGAACTTGAAAATAATTAATTCGTTAATTTCACGAATTTAATAAAATTCTGCCTTTATAGAAACGTAATAATCTGATTTTGAAGTTTTTAAGCAACTTATAAAAAAACATCCAAATTGTTTCTAAAAATACGGTTACTGCATCGGATTAAAGTTAAAACTTTTCTCTGCATTACCGAGTTAATTCAGGATTACGTGTTGCCAAACTTTGCACAAATCTATCCGATTTGATTCATCTGACAACAATAATTCCAGCAAGTTTTCTCTAGAAACACGATTAAGTTGACAGATGTGTCTCGGGAGAGGATTCCAGAGCCGCGTATAATTTGTCTTCGGTCTTGTAATAATATGGATACAGCAGGAATTTTTTATGAGATCGTCCGAGCAGCTATGAGAGATTCTCTTCGGTGAACGCTGAGGTTTGCCTTTTCCCCTTTCAGAGGGACGATTCGATTTTACGAGCAAGCACAATAATCGTTTTATATTTTTTATATTATTTATTTAGATAAACAATACAGGGTGTCCGGAAAGTCGCGCACCACCGTGAAACCGTATCATCGAACAATGTCATAGATCACCGAAAAAATGTTGAAAAGGCAAAGTTTGATGCGAAAATTAACGATTTCTGTGCAATAATTTTACGTTCAAATAAATTTGTTACCTAAACAACATTTTGCGCAAAGGCATGGTGCGAAGAAATTCGGAAAAATCTTGTAAGAAATGCCTGAAAACTGATATCAAGATTTTAATCAACAATCTTGATCAGTGTGGCATCGTTTACGTGAAACTATAGTTACATTACTCGTTCTTGAGCCGACCTGACTAACGCCAACAATACAACAGCAACGTTACTATGACTTTGAATACTGGAAATTTAATTTGTGGGGGGTACAGTTCTGCAATGTTGCCATTTTCTTAATTTTCTTTTGGTTCTCCTGCGAAAACAAAGAGCCTGGAATTTTTTTTAACATTTTTTTGGTTTTTTGGGGGACCACCCAATTACCCCAGTGGTGCGCCACTTTCCGGACAGCCTTTTTTGTACCTAAAAGAATCGATAGTTTTAATTATAAGAAACAAACATCAAAATGTTTAATTTATATTTGTCCAATTTGTTGGCTAACGATCTCTAAATGTCACAGCCTGTCTACCAAATAATCGTAAACAATTTTACGTTCCTAATATTAGAATTGAACAGTTAAATATCACTTGAGACTTAAAGTTCAGACAAAATCCATTATTGCATCGACATATCCAATAAAAAAGTTGATGTTTTTGAATGAACATTTTTCTTTTTACTGAGTACCTGAGTTTCAAAGCATCCATATCTATAACTGACAGGAGCGCCATTCCGGTGCAGTGTTTAGTAAAACTAAAAAGAGATCCATAAAGAAGATAAATGTGTTCTTTATAAATCTCTCTACCTGAAGCTTTCATCTATTTTTGTTCTCCGCCACATTCTTGTGTTTATTTTTTATTTGTAGCTAAGTGTACTGATATTTTTCTCTTTTTACAAGTTAATTTAAAATAATATGAAAGAAGAATTATAAGATAAGCCGAACAACTAATTTTTTGAGTGGGAAACAAAAGGTGAAATTCTCTCTTATACGAACAAAACCAAAAAGAGCAGGCGAAAGAGCACTTGAATTATTGCGGTCTTTTGTACAAAGCAAGCACCTGACACTTAAAATTAAACTAGCTGCATTTGTTATTATTGCTCCTGGAGCGATTGGAAGCTTTCGGTTAAAAGCGGTACGCCTAGCTTAAGTCTGGTAATGAGTTTAAAGCGTCGGCTTTTTAAGTCGTCGAAGCCGAGGGTGTCGGTGTTGCATCTAATTCAGTTTGTGTCGTTCCCGTCTTAATAAATGAGAGCAATTTGTAGGTATAATGCAAAGTCCGGAACATCTGCGGCTCCGGTGTCGAACGTAAAAGTTGTCCGTGTCCCGCGGATTCTGGCATTGTAATGAGATCCGCAGCCGCGGGTTGCGCGCGCGCCCCCTAGTGGCTCGGCCTTCGCTGCCACACAGGAACCAGAACCAGATCACTTGAAGTCGTTCACTTGGTTGTTGCGGTTCAACGTGAGGCGTTTTCGTTCGCAGTGTGCATCTCACGTGGCAAGCCCTCGACATCCAGAGAATCCGTGACAGTGCCATGGGATACCCTCAGGATTGTGTCTTGGTGAAGGACCGGGCTTTGTGAATATTTGTTGAGTGAGTGACTGATACTACCTTCTGCGGATACTTGGTGCATGAGCTTCTTCAGCGGTTGACGCGACTGCCTTCTTCGCCGGTAAGTCCACAGGTGTTCCGTCCATGTGCTCCTGCTCCCAATCCTGCTGCTTCCCGACGATCGATGTTGCCGGTGCCTCCGCACGCAGTTTTCCTGACCCGCAGCCGCCTGCTCCGGTCATAAAACGAATCCTTTTACTTTCGAATGATCGTGACTTTGATGCGATTTGATATGGTGGTGTGCGTTTGCCTTGGGTTATTAACCCAACACACGGACATTCTTCACATTGCTTGTGGTCTCGGATGCAGGAGGTACAAGTTTTGTTGGTGGAGACGGCGGCTAGCGGCATTCAGACACAATAGTCACGGGGTTTACCCAAGGCTGATCCTTTCTTGATACTCGTAAATTAATTAAAAAATAATATAATTATTTTCGGTATGTCATTTGGAGTTGCTAACGTGCCATTACCAAGCTACTAGAGCAAGAAACTAGTTCTTGTGCCTGGAAAGATTTGACATTGTTGTTGATTTGTACAAAAATCGATAAAAGGCATTTTATATTCTAATTTATACCTTAACACATTGAAGTTCAATGTTTTTGAAGGACTCTTGATTGATTCTTTAAACAACAAACCTTTTATGGTTACGCATACAAACTTTACTAAACTTGAGGAATATGTTCTATCTCGCCTTCAACGACATAAATGCAAAATTTGAAGGTTGTAATTTAATCACTTTGTTAAAAATATAGCACAGGGTTGCATTATTAAAATTAGGTTTATTAATGATTAATCAAAGCACCAAAGCTTTGCAATTTGAACTGAAAAAGATCGTGCTGTGACAACTTTAGAAATGAAAAATATAAATATTTTCATGATTTCGGTTGAAATTCTTAAAACAGTCATCGCCGTTATTAAAAACAAAAATCGTAAAGTTTAATTAATATAAACTTTAATTCATCACAGTCTATGTGAGCAAACTCAAATGTCATGAAACAATCGTTCTTTCAATGCAGCATATTTTGCGGAACTTTTATTGCAGCTTGCCTAAAGCTAAAAATTGATTTTAGTGGGAACTTCTCAAAGGGGCTTTAGTTATTTATAATAAAAAAAACTCTTTGAAATTTAAAACTTGTTGGTAGCTTTGCATATCACAACGCTTTCTTGACAGTTTGAGGTCAAAAAATAATAGCTATGCAAAGGTGGCATTGTTGACAGAACTGTCACGATTCTTATGACACTTTTTGTGGTTTTTGGTGTAAAATTTAGAGCTTTTCTTAGTTTTAATACATGACATTTATTTTTGGCAGGTTATTACATAATAATTCCGTGCCGGTAATGTAATAATAAACGTTTCAAATCTATTGTCTATGGACTCGTGTCAAAAAAGCTTCAAAATTAAGTAGCAAAAGCGAAACGATGCTCCTCGCTCTTCAACTCCGTCATGCACCTGTTTCAATCCATTGAAGGTCATCTTTCGTCTGTTTTTGTATTGTATTTATTTCTGGGTATCCAACGTCAATTGGTGGCCTCCAACTGGTCAAAGTACGTGAAACCAAAAACTAAAAATTCTAACCCTGCAAAACTCAGCAATGAAAATAAAAAAACAAACGTGTTCGTCTCCAGATGGTGAGCTCAGTCTGTATCTTATCCACGTGATTCAATTCGACGTTTTATGCCAAAACATAAAACATCCCTTGGTTTATTTCGTACTCCTGTACAAAGAATTTCGTAAATACTCTCATTTTTCTTTATTTTAATTGAGCTAGCAACTGGCGCGTTTCGCAAAGATATATCGGCGTCATCATTCAAGCAATTTGTAAGCAGTTCTCTGGAAAATAAACAAAGCAGGAACCTGCTCTTGCTATCGATTTTTTGCAGTTGAATGGTATGGGGTGAGTCAGCTATTCGTTACTAAACGGAATTTTCGTTGTATTTGAACAAGCACTGCCAAATCGAAGGCGTGAAAAAAACGATTTGGATAAAATACGAGATGGGAAAATTAAAGGTGTCTTAAATTAAGCTGTGCTTTGTGATGTGACGGCTTTTGTTATTTTGTTGTGACATGCCATTATTTTGGGAATTCGGAATCAGTATAAATTGCTCGACAGTTGGTTGTTGTACGTTCACTCCTTTCACCACAAGTGGAGGAGTTTCGGTATTTTCACGAAGAGCTTTGAGCCAAAAATAAAAGTCAAAATCGGGCAATATCATTTTTCCTGTTATGTAGCAGGATTTTTAAAAAGTCAGGATGTTTACTGAACTACCAATTAATTAATGGTGGTGGTGTGTGTGTGCAAACAGTTCATTTTCGCTGATATATTAACAATTATTGGACCATTATGTCTACCTTATGTTTATCTGTTTTAGTTTGTGGCAACAGTGCCTAGTTTACACCATAAAATCTGATGTTACACCTCCATACAAACATGCATGTTGACTAAGCGCCGCTTGCGTTAGAAAATTTTATGTGAAATATTATTGCTGACGCATTATGTATGTACTTACTCCATAATATATGATAGACTGTAAAATTTAGAATCGGTTCATTGAACCATTTGTTAAATATGTACAGTGTCTTTATCGTGGTACAAAAGAGAGATTTTGCGGTTTTTGACTCTCGCCTGTAAAACATTTTCACGCTCTTATTACTTGTTTGACTTTCCATTTTTCAAGTAAAAAGTCGATGGTTATCAAAGCCGCCACAATGACTATTATTATTTCCTAGGTAAAAAGCGGAATACGCTCGAAAATTGAATTTTTAGTCGACCTGAATCGATCATTTTAGAAAATTCCGGATATTTGTCCCATGCTGAACATCGGTGCCGTGCGAAAAATACCAAAAATCACCCACAAAATTACCTAACACGCATTAATCCATTTGACGTTGAGTAATTTTGTTTAATAACAGTGAACCGGTCGTACATACCGAAAAGCGAACCATTTCTAAAATTAAAACTCATTTTGAAACGCGTCCTCTGCTTCCTCACGTTCTAAATTATGGAACACCTATTCATGTGCAATTTAACATGGAGTTCTCTCATCACTTCCTTAAAAATAACTGTCAACGAAGCTCGCGCATCTCCATCTGAATTTTTCATGTGCTCTGCTGAAAAAAGCGAGAACCCATTCTTTTTTCATTCATTCGGCATCATCGACGACGGTAGGAAAGAACATCTGAGACTCAAATTCATGCAATCTGAGTGTAGGAAATGTAATCGTGTAGGGACGAAGGCGTTTCATTGATGATGGAAACTTGAATGAAGATCGTCGAACCGGCTGAAGTGGGCATTTTCAAACAATCGTGAATGAAATATTTCAGGATATTTAAGTGCAAAAATGACATGAGCAGGCTTTAAATGTGCTCGTAAGCTTTCAACTTTAGCGAAACGTCAGGTACAAGCTCATTTGGAGCGAACACGACAATTACACTGGTCAGCAGTGATTTTGTGGTATAGCGGTTTTTGGGTACACTTCACTCTGTGACAATGAAAGTGCACCAATGGCTAATTTGATTAAATTTGATCATGAGAACTTATTGGAAATTTCAAAAAGATTATATTCTGTTGAGCGTAGTAGATATTGATTTTAATGTTACAA
Organism: Gnatocerus cornutus; assembly: GCA_029298725.1. Classification (NCBI taxonomy): domain Eukaryota; kingdom Metazoa; phylum Arthropoda; class Insecta; order Coleoptera; family Tenebrionidae; genus Gnatocerus; species Gnatocerus cornutus. The sequence goes on from CM055514.1 coordinate 7,645,423, forward strand.
AACTAACCATAATTGATTTCATTCGCTATTTGTTCCTCTTCTTCAAAGTTGATTGATTGATTTTAAATTAAATTGTCGTAAATTCACTCTAACAAGCACCAATTTCAGTCTTTACCTTCAATTAGAAGTTGTTTACATTGCGTAATCTGATCATTCTAGTACTCCTTAGAACTTCGGTTTTCGAACAGTTATATTTCGTTTTGATGTCACAAATAGCTGTGAATAACATTTGTTTCCTCTGGTTAATAATAAAATATCAACCTATATACTAAACATGATTGATTAAAGTTGACTGTAAAACCACGTAGGGAATTGTTATTGATACTAGAATGAACATTGAATTATTAAAATGACCGTCATTTAGAAAATCGTTTATCATTGATTTAGTTGTTAATATTTTTAAATGTTAGTTCTGACGTAAACAACGATACAAACCGTCAAATTTTTGCAAGTCGTGTATTGTTATCGAAAGACAAAAATTTAAAAAAAAATTCATTTTTAAAGCGAAGCAAAACTTTCAGAGATCCTACAGTAAAATTCGTAATTTTGGTAATGTTAGTGCTACAACTATGAAATTTCGGGTAATTACTACTTTTGAGTGGTGTAATAACTCTCCTAAATTGCCAAATTGTGGAGCTAAAGACACCAATTATAGAAATTTTTATTTCAACGGCGATTCAAAATTGTACATCTTCTTTTTCACGGGTAATAGTGCGCTTGCCAATATTCCCGTTTGCTCGCCCAAACATAGATTGCCATCTAAGTAATTAGCTAAATCCAAAATTAAACCAACTGAACTTTACTTATGAGCTTTAACCCCTTTCTAACCGCTCAGTACACATAAACGTGACATTATACGCTTGAGACTTTCAAGACAAAAACCTAATTCGGGGAAGAGGGCTGTTGAGAGCCCGAGCTTCAAATTAGGCATCCTTGAAATAAAATTGGAATCTAAAGGAAGCTTCATAGTTTCCACATACTTTAGACAGCCGTCGAAGACGTTACCAAATTTACGAGGGATTCTTGTAATAACACCAGCTTGAAGCAAGTTTTAACCCACAACTTCTCAACTTCCCGAACGGATTATTCGGACATTAGTGAACTGGCCGGTAAAATACGGGCAAAATCTCTAGCTTCATTTACACTTCGGCGGCAAGACGGTGTTCAACTTTGTATGGAGAGTAAAATAATTAAAGCGACCAGAGGGAGTTTTTATTCCACCGTCATTAAAAGCGTTAATGACTCCCGGAACCGACGAGAACTCGAAGACGAAATGCTTAAATATTATTTAATAATTTACATCGAATTTCCATTAGGACTAATATCTCTTGGCTTCTGGATACTTTCAAACCATTCATTAATTTTTCAACGCTTGGAACTCATGGTAATAATGAAAGTTTAAAGATTCTTGAAAACGCGTTCAAATCCGAATGAAAAAGTCATAAAAAATGTATCCAGGTTTTATCGATTCCAGTGAACCTCCAAAATTTCTCACAGGCGACGCGCGACGTGTCCGGAAATTTTCGCATTTCCTCGAATTTAATTAAACAGTTTTCTCGTTTCCTTTACACGGCTGATAATACAATTAATTCGTTGTCGCTAATGAAAAAATGTTCTAAAAAGGGAGCTTTTACAAACCGATATTATTTATAATACTCGCACCACTTTCCTGATTGAAAATAGCGCGCTTAAAATACCGGAACTGTTTTTCGACGTGTGTTGGTCTTTTTATCGGTAAATACATTTTAACCTCAGACACGACTGGCGAGAGATTGTATGGATTTAAAGCAATTAGAGACCACATGTTTTCAAAGTGACTATTTTGAAACAGTTAACGACGCAGTTACAATTACTACCGCCTTGGTGAATTTTCAGACAATTCTGTTGATATTTCACCACATGGAAGCTGGTGATAATGAAGTAAACTGTTTCCAGCTAAAAATAAAAAAAATGAATTGCAGAATCTCAGATGATTATCAGTTTCTTGCAATTCTAGTTTCAAGTTTTATTTCACTTTACCCTGGAATTCGTTTGATCATGTACTCGAAAATACCACCGCAGGCCTTCAATTTTACATCAAAATTCGCCGATTTATTAAAGTTATTACATTAGAGGATTGACCTGAATTTTATTTTTATTATACACTGCGCCGCAAAATTTGAAAATTTAATTTTTGTTAATTTTTTTTTTCTCAAACTGGTTTTCAATACATGCTTATTAAAGCAATTTTTACAAATTAATTTTTCCAAAAATTAACACTTGCAAAAAAAATTCAAAAAACAGCAGGGGGAATTGCTGTGATTTTTACCTCGAGTTTTACAGTTGACCTTGACAGAGTGTTTTACCTCCTCGAATACTGATAAGATAACAGTCAGAATTCTTCCTGGCATACCGCTAATTAAATTTCTGATTTCTTCAATTTAAAGAAACTCTTTTTTTTGTTAACCAACTTGTTTGTTAAATAGCTATTTTCGGATTGTTCTATAAATGCTCTATCAAATTAAAATCCTGTTGGTGTAAATTGTCAATATTTTTTTAAACAATTTTTACAATTAACATGTCGATTTTGCATTAATTTTGCGGGGCAGTGTATTATTACTTATTACATCTAAATTCATAATCGTAACAGAGGGTTCAGATTTATTCCATCTGTTTTTTTGTCTGTGGTGCGAATTTCTTTCTTAAACACAGCTCGATATGTACGATAATAATAATAAGCAAAATAGCTTTACGAACAAAACAGTAAATAGCAATTACACCGCTTTTGTTTAACGTTATAATTAATTTTTATGGTCGTACCTTTGAATGATCGCAATTTGAATGTAAATTTAAAATATGGTTTTGTAGCTGGAAGTTAACAACTTTGCTCTTTACTGGAGTGAATGTGTTAATATTAGGAATTTTCTTGGAACAACTGCATACAATAAACCATAATACGTATCAGTTAAGAATTTATTTAATACCTATAATTTCATAACCGTTGTAAAATGTGAAATTATTGTAATAAAAATATTGACAGACTTTTCTGAGTCGATACAATTCATGGAAGTTAATTAGTTCAATTTGACTGAGTGAATGTGTCAAAATTATCCCAAACCTAACGAAACGTCCAATTTGCAAACTTATGTGTGTATTTATTTCATGCTGCATTTACCAAACAGCGATCTGGCAAATTCGCAGAGATTCTGTCAATGAATTATTTAATCCGAGACAAATACTAGTATCCCAAGTTCAACTTCAGCTGATAAAGTTCCCATGTGTCTTGTTAGTTGGACTCTTTTAATAGACTGTTCAGATAGAATATTCATTCTAGCTATAAAATGAGTACATTTCAGAGTTAATATCCATTATGAGCTTTGTCCCCAGGATTAAAATGTATCAAAAAGGATAGTGATGGATCAAGATAAGTGCGAACTTTTTTCTTTCCTTTTGCGGTTTAAAAATTCCGGTTTTGATCCCGACCTCAAAAAGGGATCAAAGCAACGACGAAAGTGGAAATTACAATTAATTAGATAAGACAGACAATAATTACTTTAAACTTGACAGTTTTGTCAATTCATGTGGGAAAGTAATTACAGCTCTAACGAAATTTTTAATCTGAAAACTCATCGAGCGTGGTATCTCAGCATCTCGTCCACTTTGAATTATGACATATAGCTGCAGAATTTTTTCCTGTCTATTTTGGTTTCAGGCTGCACTCGTTACTACATATTTCCGCAACATTTGCGTTAATCTTTTCGGTGGTCGGTCAGGCAATCACGGCATCTTTTCACATTCAAGCCAGCTGCCATTAGCGCGTTTATCACGCGTTTTGATCGAAATAGTACGTCACGGTTTAGGAATATAAAAAATCCGCGAACCTGCCCCAACAAAGCCGGTGCTTGTGAGTGAAGAACTAGAGGGAGCTATTTTAAAAGAGTTTGGAATGTTGCGGTTCATTGCGTTAGAACGATAGATGGACCATTACTATAATTAGGCACTCTGACTTGTGCAATTTACTTGAGTTGCCACAGAAACACAGAGATTAAGTCCTCCGTGACTTTCAATTAAGTCGGTAGAAAAAAGTCGGATTTATGCGGAGGTCGACCAAAACTCCTATATCTACTTCAATTCATTCCAAACTTCCTCTAATCACGTTTTTTGTTCCGTAATTTCTTTATGTTCGTAATCCATTACATCCGAACTCCTTTTCGGGTAACCTAATCTCTTGAACAAGGAAGTACTACAAAATAGACGCGCGATTTAATTTATCTTTAAACACGAGTACATTAACCGATTTTAGAGCTAATTAGCGTGGCCTCATCTATTTAAATTTAGTTTGAAAATTTTCGATAATTACCACGACAATCCCGATAAATTCGGTCTCGGCGTCCTAAATTGAGACTGTCACTCTCGGCAACGCCAAAAAATCGGTCGAAGCAACTAATTAAAATATTTCTCGGGCCGCTGAATTTTAAAATTAACTTGTGTCGGTCATACGTAGACATGTTCTAAAATCACCTTTCGGGACCCAGACAACCTCCAACCTCGCATTTGTCAACAATAAATCTCGAGGAGATTTATAGCAATGCGTAGTAGGGACCTATTAATGCTAATTCAATTAAAATCCGATGGATCCCACGCCGATGGAGAGTAAAAGATTCGAAGGAAAGTGGCCGTTGTTTTATAACGAATTTGATTACGGGTGAATGCTCTGTGTACAGAACTAACAAGACAATGGACAATTTCACACTTTAATTATCAGCATTTTATTAAAGACGACAAAGAAAACAATTTAAATGAAATTTTCATCGTAATTTACGGAAAACAATTCGATGCGCACTTGTCAACAATCTTTACCCTCTGTAATTATTACGTATGGTTTCTGTAGTTTTGCAGCAACCCAAAAATAGCCAGATAGACGTAAAACGAATCAATTTTCCTCACCTGACGTCCAAATTGACGGTTCGGTGCCGAAAAACACTGTTGCGGTTTAATTAGAGCTCGCAATCTTTTACGTCCGTCTTAATATATGTCAACATTGTTGTAATTGTTAACGTTCACGAATTTTTGACACTCACGAGAGGTTTGGAACTCTTAATTAATAACGGATGTCGAAGCGAACGTACGTTCAAGTAAAAACCATGAAGCAAATATCAAAGGAATTTTTAATGAATGCAGATGAAATTCTGCTGATAGTCTCGGATGAAAATGGATAAAAGAATCCAGACGGTAGTTGAGGTGGGTACCAAGCATTAATTAATGATGGATAACATTGAAAAACACGTTTTCTATTTATGGGGGTTTTTTATATAAATAATAAAGAATGAAACTCCACAAAATGCGTGGCAGGTATTTATTTATTTATGTGTCGGGATTTCATATACGTGTACAGTCGATTTGTGTCAGTCCTTTTTGACACAAAGATTGTGACAAAAGAAAATTCTGTTTTCGTTGCGAATTGGACAAATTCAATAAATTAATTGTGTCTCCAATTTAATTTGCTCTTTTGGTATCTCCACATGCAAAAAAAGAACAACCAGTGTTTTGGCATCCGAAACTAACTGTTTTGTTCTAATTTATGTGTCTGTTTCGGTCGCAAACCAAACGGTGCCCCAACCTAATTTCTGATCGTTTTAGCTTTGATAATTAGCTCGACCATCAAGAATTATCTCATCTGAAAATGAAAATTTTACCAGTTGAATAACCGTTTGATTGTGTAATAGAACCGTGGCACAACACGTTATTGATTGAAAAGAATTTAGTCACGGCTTTGTTTTTGACGAGTCAAATTTACTACATCAAAGACTTTAATTCAAAATTACAGCTGTTTCGCGGATCAAAACCATACTCATGTTAATAAGAGAATAATCAATAATGGAATAATATAAAGAGGCAACTACACCTATAAATTTAAGTAATTAGGAAATTGCTCGACTCCAACCAAAACTAAATACAGGAACTACGCAAAACTATCGCGTCTGGAATTTATTAGATGGGACATACATTTGCAGCCGACATGCGAATAATTTGTTTTAATTAAATTCAAGACGACATTCTTGGCAAATGTTGGATCAATAGAACGGAGATTGCATTCAAAATCGTAATCAAAGATCTTATTTTTCAAGTAGTTACGAAGAAAACAACTGTTTGCGAATTGGCCAGAGACGTATCTCATCATCATCTTCGTGACCCGAAGCATCCTTAATCGTTCGCAACAAGAAATAGAAAAACAAAGACATTTCAGTAAACAAGGGTTGTATTGACTAAATTAGAGTGGCTTTCAAGCACGGGAATTAATGAATAAAATATACGCTTTTCATTAAATTCGAACGATCTAAATTTTCTATATAAGGGAAATGCGACTAATTCCAATCACTTACTGTAAATTAATGACAAAGCTTCATACCATTAACACTTTCGAGACTGTGTCTAATTGATGGTGTCACTTGAGTTCAATCTCGGCAGCGAGCATTTTCACCGTTTTCGACATGCGGAACTGTAATAATAAAGCTTAGGTAAAGTAATAAGGCGGGGCTGAGTTTTTCATTTTCAATTTTATTAACAACACTGAACAACGAACGAGGAAGTGAAGTCGACAAATCAACAAAGTTTGATACAGAGCGAATCGAGAGATTAATTCATTAATCATGCGCACCTCGAAAGTTTTTACAGAAAACCCGGAAAGTGCTTTCTTTACGAACCATTTTATATTATATAGTATATTATATATTATACAAAAAGATATGAATATTTATAATATTTTCGGATGTTTATAACACAAAAATAATGTAAATCACATAGGCATGACTATTTTGTAAACATCACAGAAACAGGAAAATTGAAATATTTTATTCAAACTTTTTTTTTGGAGTTTGAATAGTTAAGTAAAAGTACATACCCGCCTCTTGTGTGAAAATCTAATCAAATCCCGGTAGTTTCCTAAACTTGAGATTTTACGATGCCGGAACAGAGAGCTTAATGCAACAAAGAGTTTCTGCATAGTTTGCTTTTCACGAGATGACTCTATCAAGTACAATCTGCTGCCAAGTACTTCAGTTCGGTGTCATTAAGCCCGCTTAGTTGTAATGTTTTTGCTAATTTATTATTACTAGCTTTCAAACGAATAATGCAAATATGAATTTCTATAAGTTGCCATCAAAAAATGTGTGCACATTTTTGCTTTTAAATCGCTTTGTTTGTTTGTAGGCTAGTTGTGCTGCATCCCGAAATTTGCGTACGTTTTGATTGATTGGCCATCAAAAACATTGAAACATTTCATATTGTTTTATTTTTTAATTTGCAGGTGGATGATTGGTACATATTTGTGTAACAAATTTTAATTTTTATCACTAAAACCAAACCGCCCTGATGTTTACAAAATTTTCTGCTTTACTTGCAAATTTCACCGCCAACGCGAAACACTATAGCTTTGAAAAGTAAATGCCAACATAATAAATAGACTCATTGATTGATGCAAGTATAAAAAATGATATGATAAAAGGCGGAATCCTCTCTTCATTCCACTTCCAAACTAGACAAGTGTTTCTTGGAAATCTAAACACCACACAGATGATCTTTTTTTGTCGGAGGAAATACCATTATTTTTTGTTCTACTTCTCCCAAATTAAATGGATGTGTAATATGATCTGCCCATACAGAGCTTATTAACGTTCTCAGATTTGTTATTGTTTGTGGAACTTCCTCAAGGGAGTTTCCAATCATTTTTAATCTTCTGAAAGAACAGATCGGGTTTGTTGTTTCCTATAAACAAATCATCAACTTTCTGAAAACTTTAATAGTTTTCTTTTTGAAGTGAGATGAAATCCAGTCTCTTCAGATTAATAACACTAATTTTTGGCCTTGACTTTACAAGAAAAGAACAAAAGCGCATCAGTTTTAAATTAACATTCTTAGGAATATCGTTCTGAAAAATTTGCGCTTTCACGAGATATTAAAATAGCCGGAATATTTTGTTCAAGCGGTAGAATGAGGCTAAAACATATTTGAAGAATTATTCGCTCCATTATGTTTTAGACCGAATACACCCACTGAGCGGAATCAGTGACCACAGAAGATTGAAAACGACCAAAGCGCGAAATTCGTTTAAATGCACCATATGATGGAGTAAGACAAAGGAGTCTTTAGATTTCCAGATGTATTGAAGATCCATGAGTTCAGATTTCTTCCAATTATGAACTGTAGTGCAATAACTGATTTATTATGATGCTTTTTTAATTGCATGTATGGATGGGTTGCTATCACTGCTTTCACGATAGAAAATTTAATCATGTAAATTGGATTCCATTGTTACAACACTGAGAATGTCTGTAATTACATATTGCTCGCAGAAAGTGCTTTTCTTGTAAAATTTTCACTTTTTTAAAGTAATTGCCTAGCAGTAACAACTAATTCAGGGAGGAGGACGACCGTGACTCAAAGACTGATTACCGTGACATATTACGGCCCAGATCATATTTTTGTACCTACAGCCATGTCAAAAATTCAACGCCACATTTCAAAAATAGCGTTTAATTACATCTATTGAACGACACTAAGAAAACACGTGTGGTGTTTCCACCTCGTAGAGCCTCTTCCTTAAAATTCGTTAATCAAACTATTTATAACATTTTAGGTCAATACAAGTGTTGTCAACATATGAAAAAGTGTTACCGGAACAAGTCCTCGTCGAAGATTTAAAAAAAGCACAAAGCGCGTGCGATTACTAAAAATATTCACCACGACATAATTTCAGTAGCTACATAACATTCCCGTTGTAAAAATAAAACGGCGAGAGCGAAGTAGTTAATTCTTGAAGTATTTTTTCATATGAAGTATGTTTAGAAGCTGTCGACTGGACGAAAATAAATAAAGGAAAACTTTGGGGAACGCAGATATTATATTTAATCAATGGAGACATTTCGGGAGGGAGAAGAATTATCTTCTTGAGTGATTAAGCGAAAATAGAGATGCGTCGTTTGTTTAAAACAAAATTTTTGCAGCTGTGTTCGCCACATTATGCCGGTAAAATTATGGAACAGCTTTTACGAGGCTTTTAGGCATTTTAGACATGTTAACTGTTTGAAAAATGGAAAAATAAAAGGTTAAAAAATTAAAGAAGAGAAAAATTGTCTCATACATAATTTGAAAGATTACAGTTGCATGTACTTCATCATCAAGTTTTGTGTAATTATAAACCGAGAAGCAATAATTGTTTTGTTGAAAGAAAATAAGCAAGAAAAGTTATCAATTTCATTTTTGTGTTAATTGCTTGACTTTCTTTATTGCTTATCTGGTAAAGGTTCTCTGAAATTAAAAAGTAAAAAATGAGTTCTTTCAGTACTTTTGATAAATAGTTCCGATTAGTGCGTTTCCAATTTTCCCACATATTTTAAAGGCGAAATTGAAAGCTTTAGCTTGAGTATTAACAAAAAGTCCCTGCTCGAGCACGATTACATTTTCCCCTATCTGCAAAAAATATTGGACTTCTCTCTGGCACCGTAATCAAGATAAGACCCGCATACCACAGGTTGTACATAAAAGTTGTAATGAAATCAGTGCGTCGACACGAACCGACACTGACAAATCAACTTCTTATCTCCATTAGCACCCTCACCCAATTGCACGTGTATTTATTAGGGGATGCTCTTGGTGGCCGTCATCGGAACCGGTGTCCGCTCAACACAATGACTTTCGCCAGGTTTCCAATCAAAATTTCGATTGAAGATCGTCGTAAATCAGACAGAATTAATCAAGTCCCCTTTCTAACGCACCGCGGGGTAGCGGCAAAGGGGATTATTGAATCTCGGCCGAATCGAGTGCTTCGAAAGCTTAATTTACTCGGAACTTTTGTTCGACAAGGTCCTACCTCACAATTTCGACAGTTTTAAGTGTTTGGCGATGACGGCCGGAATAGGAAATCAAGGATGATATTTGAAAAGTTTATACTGTTCGAAACCACAATTACACCTTCGGATTGCGCTGTTAACCGCTGATCTGATCCTCATTAATACCGCGGTAAACAGTATTGGACGGCGGTTACTGCCAATTGTGGCTTATCGTGAAACGAGCTTGTTTATTTTGCATTTCCGGACTCCGGAGTCTTAGATAAATATTCAGAAATTGACAACGAGGCGGGAACTTTACCGTAAAAACCTGGAGGGTGGAAAAAAACGAGAATGAATGAAAACAACTTTTTATATTCGGTTTTACGTGCCACGGAAAAATCACCGATCAAAGTTCATCGGTTTTAGAGCCGACAAACGGGGTCTTAAATTTCTCAGTGGAGTGATAAGAACAATTTGCAGCCTTATAAATTATCCATAGCATTTCATAAAAACAATTTTGTGAAACGTGATTACGTGAGAGCCTCATAATCATCTAAAAAATTTCATTTAATATTCAAGAGGCCGAAAAACTGGAGATTAATCTAAAAACTATGAGTTTGATAAGCATAAAATAAAGAATATTAAGGAAATGAATAAGTATATTATGAATAAGTAGAAAAAAGGAATAAATTTTGTGACGCTTCGAAAAATTGTGCATATTCCATTATAGAGCTTTAATAAATAAAAGCTGAACTCTATTGCGCTTTGTTTCCTCTTTTGATGAAAAATCATAAAATGGTAGTATTTTGTTGTTTATTATACCGGTTATAAAATTATTGCATAATTCTAGCAAAACATGCTGCGAATTCACCGATTTTCCTCAATCACAAAGTAAAAAAATCTGCCAAAAATCACTTGTTGAAATTGAAGTTCCTGCTTAATAGAAGGAAGCATTTTCCTTCATTTTCCTTTCTGTCTATAACTTAGCAACACAACAATAAATTATTGTCTCGCAAACACTGTAAGCTCCTTGCAGAAGTTGCCCATCACTTATTCCCATCAATTAAAGCATCCAGAATTCCCGTGCACACTCCAGGCACGAACTTGTGGAAATAAATGGCCATTTTCACTCGAGAGGATCAAAGTAAATCTCTGCAATTCCGTCAGAAATGAACAGACAAAATACTTCCTCCGTCGCGACACATACCACATCGTCCTACGTATAACTCGTTACTTTTTTCTCACCCATTCCCACACACAAAGGATCAGCGTGCATTCATTCCGCTTTCAAAAGACAGGTTTGTTAAAATATGCATCCTTGCAAGAGAAGAAAACGTTGGCCCAGTCGGTCGCTCGGTCAACAGCGGTGGCGGCGGCGACCACGTCTGTCTTTCTTCGCCGGTACTCACGAAGGCCAACCACTTCTTAACCTGTTTGTTTTTATTCGCGAGGAAAGGTTTGTCTTAAGACAGTTCAATTGAAGTTGCCGAAAATTCCTGAAAGGAGTTAAAAATAAATTGGTTGTATAATACTTCAGACGAAGTTTGACTTAAGTAATTAGTGTGAACGTCAATGTGTATTTTCAACATTGCCAAGAAACTTCGTGCTGAAAAAAATGTTAACGGTCGACGACAAGACAGCGAGGTTTAAACTACTTTTAATGAAAAATTCAGTGGCAAGACGAAGCTTGCGAGTCGCGAGAAAATACCGTACTTGGATAATGGTATAAAACAAATAACAAGACTTGTGTCTAATAAAGATGTAACGAAGGAGCACAAACGTGAAAAACACAGTCCATGTGATGCTTTCATTATTAAATCCAATCTGTTTACATAATTATCATTGCCAAACACACAAAGCAATAAAAGCAGCACTAGTGGCTTTCTTGAATATTTACAACACATCAAAGGTTTGCCAGATAAACAGTCAATTCTGTCTTCATAACCGATAAAGTAAACAAACGTGAAACGCACTTTTGTGACAACTGTTTAGACATTTTCTGAAACCGAACATTTCGATTGAAACCTATTAATACTCACATTACTGATGGTTGGTAGCACTGATCAATGAAACATTTAAGTTTAATCATTGATCAGCGACTAAATTAGTACATCTCCAATTCTCTTTGTCATAATTAATTTCAAATAACATGTTGTCACGGTTAACTACTATGGTTGAAGGATGGACAGAATTCAAAGACAATACAAACAAGTCTTTGGAAAACGCCTGTTTTGTTAATTTCTTGTTGCTTTATTAGTACAATAAAACAGTCACGAATGTTCTCAATTCTTTATATTTTCTCGCCCTAAACATAATTATTCTCTGAAATACTGCACTTTTGTTATATTTTCATCACCTTTATTGATCTCCGGAGATTTAAACCTTTGTACCTTCACAGTTTGCCATTAAGAAAACATCATACTCCCGCAATAGAAAAGAAAGCAATGAACTGGCTAATGAAAAAGTAATTATATACCAAGGAAGAGAAGAAACTTTTCGAGAAAAGTTTTTTCTCTCGTGGTTTATATATCAGTCGCCTAAATGCAAAACCCGACATCTGCATCAGGCCGAAATTTGACACTTCAATATAAATTTGCTAAGTGTGATTAATTGGTTCTAGATAGATTTTGAAAAAGTTTAGCGTAGTAATTTACAAGCTTTTGACTACAAACTGACAAAATTTTATCATTCCACATTTGAAAGTGAAAGCGCTGAAAGAGCTTTTTGTATTGCCCGAAAAATTATGGCTGAATGCAAATGTCGGGTTTTGCATTTAAGCGACTCATATTTACTTTTTTTACTACTAGCACATTATACATCCACAAACATAGTAGGTCTACTTGTAAATATCGTCATTTGGAATTGTTGAATAAAAAATGTAACCTAAAACCAATAAAATTTGTTTCCATTTCCAGTAAATACTTAATACAGGCAACCCAAAAAACTTTATTTTCTATTTGTAGGAAAGAAATTTAATTTCATTCTCAAGCTAGTAATGAAAAAAATAATTTTAAATCACCCTGTATTGATTTAACATCTTTTTCCCCGATTTCCGACTAAACGAAATTTGCGGAAGTAGTTATTAAGACTTCGGACTGTTGGTTCGTGTTCTCTTGATTACCTTTGTTGACTCTGAAAACCACCAAAGGACTTCAGAATTGGCGGTGTAATTGAAAAGTGCATTAAATGCCAAGTTGAGAGGCACCTAATGCAAAATTCATAACCAACACAGACTTTGTAATTGACGAAATTGCAGGCTAGTCTGCAAATTGCACGTAGAAATGATTACACTGTAAATGCTTTATGTATCTAGCATGTCAAAGTTTGAATTAATTCCAATCGTTCTACTCTATTAACTATTTTCCGATCTGGTACCGTTCGGTATTTATTTTCGTAAAACTCATTTCAGCTGAAATATTGTCAAAGAGGCGGAAATGAAGACCGTTTCTTCATGCGGTATTAACAACTATCAATTATTAGTTTTATAGCTGCATCGGTTTCAGTAATTCGATCTAAAGCCATCTTTTAACTAAAGCTGACATTTGAACGGATTAATTATAGCGGAACGGTTAATTTTTTAATAAACTCGATCAGTTTGTCGGAAATTGTTGCTACTGGGCGAAGATTATTGACCTCGGTTGATCGTGACTTTGATCTAATAAGGCTAAAACTTGCAAATGTTCTCCTTCTAGTTTATCGACAGTTCGGAGATTCTATATTCCTCCCGGAGCGTATTAAAAATGCATGTAGATCTTTTTCGATCATTGTCCCCATTTAAATGAAGCGCCCTGAAACCGAAGTCAAGCCGTCACAACCCCACGCGTGATAAATTATGGATGAGAAGAGATCTGAAGCTTTTTATGTCTCTTTTGTGGCTTCTACATAGGTGCTGCTTATTGGCAGAGGTCATAAATTCTGAATTGCTATCGGATTTTCGTTTTAATCCAAATGCTGTGTTGATAACAGCCGAGCCGGTCCGGAGTATTCTGAATTGTTACTATTTACCAAAGAGAAGAAACCGGAATGTTTATTCTTGTTTCTTTGCTATCCATTAGGGACTTTTTTGCGGAATGAGTAATTTCCGGTGATGTGACGACTGTTATTACCCTAAGCTGGTTTATGTAAAAGTCGGTGCAGTGAACGAAGAAGCAAATAAACAATCTGCATAGCTGCTGCTATTACCTATGAATATACTCTACGGAGATATACATCATCAGAATGTAAATGTTGCCGTAAAATGCGAGGAGTAACGGTAGGAAAATCTAAAATTAATGTGTGGTGTGGACTCCAACATCCACGCTGAGTTTCCGATTATATAGCGTTTTTGTTTTTACTCCAAGTCAGGCTATGTTGGTAACGGAAATATTGACATCGGGGGAAGATTTGGAGTAGAAACACAAACCTACTCTCCACGCAACCATTAATGTAAACCGCTTATCAGTTCGAATACCACCAAACATCCATTTTCAGTTTGTAATACTAATGATTAGTGTTTCTTTCAACCGCAACTTCAACAGTTAAATAGTTGAAGTGATCGCCCTAATTTCATGGGGGTGGAAACAACATCAATCAAAATTAACCCTCTCTGTGAAGTCTGTTGGCAGCTTTGAAAGGCAACCACACTCGCGGCCACAGAAATAGCCCATTTTTTATTTTTGCCCGGCTTGCTGTTATTTTATTAAAAGCAGGCTTATTGTCAACGAGTCTATTGGACTTTCTTATCGTGTAGTCAACATTTTAAACTTTGACAGTGTTCACAAATCATCCATCCCATGGAATCGATGCTTCAAAGTGAATTCACGACGTTTATGCACACATTCGAATTCCGCTCCTTTGAACCGTGACGAAATTTAGCTTTGTTAGTTTGAAACAGGGCTTCCGTGTTTCGTCTAATCAATAACAACCCTTCTTTCGCCTGGTTCGATGTGTTTTATCAAATTTAATATTTGGTCGTGGTCTACTTACTCCCCTGCAAATTTCACGCTTAACGGATTTTCTCTTGGTTCTAAAAATACAAAAATTCTACATTGCCAATAAAACATGATATCGACGTATAATGAAGTGATAGATCTTCCGGTTAGTGACATTTTGAGAAAACAAACTTCATTTAAATCATGAATTTTCATTTGCTTGTGTTAACATATTGTCTATGCAAAGACGCGTGACTGTAATGAATTTATAATGCGTCTATTTAAGGCTGATATTTAGCTGAACATTTTCCTGTAATCGTTCTTTCAACGTTGATGAACAGAAAGCTAAATGTTGATCTACTGTCGAAGCGAAGTTTAGTAGTGATTAATGTGAGTAGGTTGTATATTTTCAGCACTAGTATTCATTTACTAGTTTGCAACCAACACATTCGTAGCTGAATTAATTAAACAAAGCTAGTTTTCTACATAATGAACTGTGGTACAGTTTCCATAACACAATATTTCATAATTTGTTATTTGGATTTGTTTGTATAATGCACGTGTGGTGATAAATAGGCTTTATAATTTTTACGCATGAATAAAAATATCTGTTACTGTTTTTATGGATTTCGCCAATCGATAACGTGAAGAGCAAGAATATTGAACCATTGATCTTTATCGTTGTATTTTTTATCGCTTTTTATTTATGTAGTTGGCGCGTCTGTGTATATTTTTAGAAAGTTGTAAATAGCAATTTGTTGGCAGAAAATTAATAAAATCAGTTTAAGCCGGTAATTTAACATTCTCTTTGCCCAGAATTCATTGTTTTCAGTTGCATTCGCTCCGATTTAAATAGCGCTGATACCCTAAATTTTGTTTTATTTTTGATGCAACAATAGCAAAAATTAATATTTCACAAGCTAGTTTTACAACGAAAAAAATCCACACTGGTTCATCCATCACTTTCAACACTTTCAGTTCTTTCAACACGTTGTGAGCGCCGTTTTTCATGATAATTAAACGAAAATTTGTTGCATCGTGGGAAGAATCTACTAATGGACGAGAAAACAGGAGAAGAAAAGCGCATTGCAGGCGATGAAATCAAGGAAAACACGCATATCGTAACAACACATCGTGAATTGTGCGTGCTCTTGAGTAAATAATTGCACTAACAGTAGTTCTAATTCGTTAATAATGAATGTTTGCTTGCATACTTTGAACATCAGTTTGTACTTTATTTGCAGTGTTTATGAGTCTCGTTTTATCTGGAAATAGTCCCACACTGTCAACTTGTAACAAACATTTTGTTGTCTATACACTTTAACGCCATTTGAAATGTTTTCAAGATTGTAATTTGTTGGCTTAATGCCTGGCAATAGGAATTCAGGTAGCAATCCAGTTTTATTACAATGGATGTACAGATTAAGTCTAACATAGTCAATGTAAACATTTCATGCAGTCCCACTTGAATCATTCGAACTGTACACATTGCTACTGGTTTATACACAAACACAGAAAGTTGTAGGAAAAACAATTTGAAACTGTAGTCCGAGTAAAATCCCGGAATGAAAACAGACTAAATGCTCTCGAATCACTAGAGCATGTAAGTGTGGCGATAAATCCACACACTGCTATTTCATTCCAAATGTCATCCTGTTTGTACTCGCTTCTAGATTTTTGATAAACAACAGTCCAAAGCATGTGTTCGTCCATTAATAAGCTTTGTCTGGGATTCCAGTTTCCGAAGTGTCAGATTCGCGTTCCATTACTGATTTCTAAACACGATCGTTTGATTGTTCCAGTGGCAGCAGTAAATTAATCCATTTACTCGTTTTTGGGATGAAGAAAATTGTGACGGTTCTTTTTATCTCCTTTTTGGGCCGGTCGAATTTTGAAGAGGATTGACAAACTTTTGATGATATATATATATTCTTTAATTCTACAGACTAACTTCGTGATCGACTAACTACTAACTACTAACTATCGAATATCGAATATGGAATATGGAATGCTGAATACTCAATGATTTTGAATACTGTTGGGGGTACAATTATATACGTTCTGTTATCACTTAGACCCATGGACCTTCGTCATGCAAAGCATACATAATTAGCCATAATGATCAGTGATGGGTCCATGAGTCATCGGTAGGATCATAACAAAATGTAAACTTTGTATTTTTGAATAGTGGAAAAAACTTTTATTTTTTATTGTCAAGCCAAGTTCTGGACTTGAAACTAGTTTTGGGGAACATTCCCAATTTGGATTTTACTGATTGTGGCTAATACAATGACACGCCACGTAAATTATTCGGAATATACTATTGACCTTGTTTCTTTTTACATAATTTATGGAAGTTAATTTGAAGGTTAGTGGGGTCTTTGTTTGGCCACCAGTAAATAACCTTAAACAGCGTCTCGCTAAAGGCCCGCGTCCACGGTCCACTAAAACTCTCATCTTGGACTTTTACGTAGTACCCGATTTAGTAGTTTCAAACCATTTCCGCATCAAGAAGCTTTTAATAAATACAATAAGCTAGAAACTCACTAGTGCCGTGCTCACTAGGGACTACTATTGAGTAGTATCTAGACTCTCAGAGTCCAGCGGTTGCGTAAATTGATAGCCCCGGTAACGGGTGGTTATGGATAGTAATATTTCTAACTCTAACTCTAAATAAAAATTGGGACAGTTTTTTATTTTAGAACAAGACCACCACTCGATCGCGGATCATTTTTCAGTCTTTGAACTCAAAGGACAAAATAAAGCTTCATTCAAATGCAGGAGATTACGTACATTTTGTTCTTAAAAGATAGCAGAAATCAATATTTCTGCGGGATCATGCTTCTTGCAAACCTCAGCAGGGAGCAATCAGTTTTTTAATCTCAACTTAATCTCTTTTGGTCCAGAGCCCGTGAAACACTTATTACATCGCTGACATGGAGAGTAATCGATGTGTCCTGCCAGGATCACATTTAGAGAGACTCCGAGTGATGAATCATATCCGATACGTCACAGGTGTTGATAGTTTCCGCCCTTATCCTCGATATTTTATCGCGAGAGTCCCCGTGGTTTCCATGTTGTTGTGTAGACCTTTTCGATTTCATGTCGATAGTTTGTCATAAGTCTGTGTGACGCTTTACGACGCTCAAGATGCTTTTCAGGCAAGCTCTTCGCTTTTTATGCGACTGTTTCAAGTCGAATGCTTTACGACCGTAAACTGAAATTCTCTTAGTATTTTTGCTGAAATGGATGTTGGGTACGGACGTTTTACATGATTGTTTGAAATGGAACCTACATTTCGTATTAATTTGTCACGTTTTGGGGGCTTTTGTTTCCCGTCCGTTTCATTTCACGTTGGATAATTGTGTACAATCGTGAAACAGACGAAGAAAGAGATTAACACGCGCGCTTTTGGTCCAGTTCCAGCTGGCAAAGGTTACAGAATTTTACGCTGATTCTAAATGCATTTTCACATGCTCAAGCTTTCAGAAAAATGCAACAACGTCACTCACGTGAAGGTTCGATATTTTAAAACTGACAAACCACTGAAATCAATATCTGGAAAAATTCCTCCTAAACCAATAAGCTTTGATGATCATCAAGAAAAATGAGAGCATTTTTCACAACATTCAATTTGTATCGTGTAACATGGGACTCCGGTACCGCTCCGGTAGCAACAGGTTTATTGAAGTAAAGGCCCTCTTCAGTCCTTAAACAAATACCGTGAAACAAAGCAACAGCTTCGTTACGATTGTTGTCGCGGCATTACTTTCAAATTGCTTTTACCAAAATACATTACCAATCATAATCATGTAGGTTTATAACGTGTTATAACTAGCCATGCAAAACGAAAATGTTTTGATGGCTACAGTTAAAGTTTTACGCGACGTTGCAAATGTCGAGATTTCTATACATCGTTAATGTCGGAGACATTTATTCAGGTCGTTTTCATAAAATATTGAGACGACGAAAGTCATTGGTGAAAAAGTGTTAATAGTTTGGCGACGTTCCGGAAACGTTATTTTTATCGGAAGATATTTATGCAAAATCGAAACGTCATTTATGTTACGTTTCTCATATCGATATTTCTTCGGTAACGAAGAGATGTCAACGTTTTTCGATTAGACGGCTGCCAAGTCGGAAAAATAGCTGTTGCCAGAAAAAATACGACATTGGCTTTAATAAGTTTCAGAACTAAAACTTAAATCAATTTGTGGCCTCAACCTGACACCGTCTCCAAATTCTATTTATTTTGTATTTGGATGCAAAAGATAACAGGTGACAATTCGCAATGCTGTAAAACCATAATTTTCGCTTCATTTCGAAGGAAATTACGACTTAGTTTTACATTTGCAAGGAAGTTAAGCTTCGTACTCACCATGACATCCTAATCCTCGCCCAATACGAGAGGAACGTACAAATATTTTGACCACAAACTTTATGGTCTGAACGTTTCGCTTTACTTATGAATAGGTAGCAATTTCTTAGCCTAAGTACGCAGTTGTTTTCGTGACCTAATAGCTCCTATTCGTGCTGGTTTTCCTAAATGTTTAAACAGGATCAATCACTTGGATAATTGGCGACTTTTTTTAATTTGCATAAAATGGCGACGCCGAGTTCGATCTTATGATCCCTTTGGCTTTTATCAGATGCGCAGCAGCAGGACGCTTTGTTCCGCTTCCTGCGAAGCATCCCTGTAGATGTTGAACATAAATATTGTGTATTTGCTCCCATTATTCCCTTTCGTTGTATCCCATCTGTATCTATGCTCCCGGCTCTTCACCTATGACAAGTTCATTCCGTCCCGAATTCCTGACTTCCGTAACACGTTCAATTGTTTGTTCAGCTGATTGATGTAGACATGTGGTTTTCAGAATCGATCGGGAACTCGACTCTCACATGGCTGTCACGGTTTACCCCAACGTTAAACTCGAGTGGTAAGTAACGGAACCGGCACTTCTTAACAGCCGCAACTTGAAATACTCTAACTTTCAAATAACGCCATCAGTTTTAACAACATCCGTGACTGGACACGAACAACGGAGTCGATGGAGCCACATCGGGAATGTGCAATTTGTTCACGAACGTACCAACTAAACAACGCATCGATCAAATGGACAACCTAGTAATGGACATGCTTTGTATGTGCCGGAAGTATTTTTGATAAGGCTTAACGCCATTAATAATCCGGTTCGTTCAAATGTACACCGGAGAGATTAGGACCGACTCTGTGTACCTAGGACGTGGGATTGGAGAAATTTATTAAATTTGCTTAATAAGTAACGACCTCTCTTGAAATGGGGTAAACCTAGGGACTGGTACTTAAAATTCGGTCGTTGAGGGTGGACGACAGCATTAATGGTGAAAATGACATTAGACACTTTTGTTTCGAATTTCAATTCCTGTTGGACGTGAACGCAATCAATCTTGTAAGTTTTTGCTCTCGTCGATGAGATGCAGAATTCCTAAATTTTGAGTTTGTTTTTTGGCCAACTACATTGTTTTTGGCACTGAACCTGGAACAAAAGTTGTTTAGTTGTTGGTTTGCAAGCACATAATTCCTTAGCCGCCCCATCGACTCTCGTTGTAAGACAATAAATGTAATTAACTGTATTTTATTGTTATATATCGATTAATATTTTGTTAGCATGCTCAATTAATACATCACAGTTTCACGTGTAGCTTCCTTTTGTTACATTTTGGTCTAGATAGAATAGAGAGGTGCAAATGATGTTAAGACCATTTTGGGATAGTCACTTATTTCTCCTAGTTTAGTTTGCACAATTAGGTTCTAGTTGATGGGAGCTCCTTTGTACAATGTTATCAACTAACTAAGGAATAAAACCATTGCAAGTTAATGACCGTTTATAAATACAATGAATATTGATTATCCCCGTGGGACTCATTCACGTCAGTGGCGTGGCGTCTTCGCGCGAGTCGTCCCTGTACCGCGATTACTTTCTTTCCAATAAAAGGAAAGCGTGTGTTTTCGTTGCTCTTGCTAATCAGAGCACTAAAGTCGTGCTCTGGAAATGACCGTCGGACGAACGCTAAGCCAAATGAGTTACTCGGAACATTATTAGCTCACTTTATCTTTACGACTGATGTTTCTTTTTGTCTGTTTTATTGACCGCGGAAATTGATTCCACACACTTATGTTTCATAACGGTTCGTAAAAATCTTAATGAAATTTACACGAATTGGTTTTGTTATTAGTACCCCCGCAGTAAATAATTCCGAAATTAGCACTCCCTAAGGTAAACATTGTAATTTGGTTAGACTTCACCGAAATTGAATGTTTTCAAGATATGTAAACACTGCCATTACCCAAATCAAGCAAGTCTTCATTGCCGGTATTTTCATTAATGGCCGAACCAAAAGAAACATTGAATCGGAAGCTCGTTTAATGTGCAGAAAATTGTTTGCTTATGAACGTTTTTTTATTTGTTTAAAAACTGTAAAAATCACTCGTTACGTCTGGTTTAATGGTCGCTCTGGAAAATTTCGTGTTTTCATAACGAGGTCGTAACTCGTAAGACATCCTTCGTTAATTAAAATTCTCTGCCATATTTCTGTAAATTGATTAGCACGTGCTAGGGGATGCTGTATGTGTCAAATCAGCCGCGCCACAATAATGAAAGCGTGGATAGACAGTGTTAATGAAAGCCTGTTTTTTATTTTCACTCATAAATCAAACCTATTTTCTTGTCGGGCGAAACTGTGACCAAAACATTTCCATGTAAAAACGCACAAGAATCGCAAATAGTTGATTACACTTTTATTACGTGGATAATATTATTCCCGCCACTAAAAAAAACCCTCTGGCGCATTTGTAATTTTTTATTTCCAATAAAATGGAACTGTAGCATTTGTTGGACTGATAGATAATTTTAATGGCACATCGTAAGGAAAAGTGTGCCGTAATTTGTATTTTTTAGGATTAAAGATGGGAATGAAACCACCAAACAGATCGAAGGAAAGATTCAAACAATCATTATCTTTGTGATTTCCGGCATTCGTTCCAATTTTTCGGTATCTGAAGCCGTAATGGTTTGGAACATGTGCTCTCTGATCGGAATAACGAGTCCTCTAATCCTTTAATTGAAGCATCGAAATTCACATTCTCTGAGACACAAAGTGAAAGACCTGTCCAAAATCAGATTCCGTCCAGTGAAGCGCAAAATTGGTTTCTTTGTGTTCGCATTTGTTTAAGTGTAAGAACCTAGAAAGATACTTATATCTAATTCTTTCACGTCCTTCATTCATAAGGTCTAAATGATTCTGAAGAGGAATCCAATTATTCTGTCGGCTTCTATCCTTGAATGGTTTTTCAGACTGAAAGTATAGTTAAATACGAAAAGAAAATATTGACGTTATGAATGCGGATATCCTGTGAAAAAACAAACTATGGATTTCGGTTTCACGTTTTTGTATTTATTCGCAACGGTTTATTTTTGAAACGCTTTGTAAACTGGCAGTTCTAAGTTTGAACAATAAAAATGAACGGAACTTGGAACAAGAAATCGTAATTTCGCGTCGATCACTAAAAGTAGGTTTCCCTTTCCGGTATTCGCAATTTAATTTTAGTCGGATTTTTTAAGATTTTTAGCAGGAACGCTGCTAACAATCGAAACATCCAAACAAAAGCGGGAATGAAATCTGTGGTAAATATCCTGCAAGTTTTTGTAACGCTGAATTTATTCTGGGTTCCAGGCTTTTTTTATTAAATTAAATTTTGCACATTTCTGTGGTTGATAGAATTTATTGGCTGTACTGGAAATTCTTGTACTCTGTTCACCATATAAAATTGTCAGTTGTCTGGTGTCACATTTGCACTACTTTTTTGCCAAGTTCATTGAAATTTTCAGTTTGAAGTGACAGGTTCTCAAGTTGGAATTGTACGGAACTTTAATCCTGAAACTTCAATACGCCATCTCTATTCAATAACAATTCCAGTGGGTTTTTACTCATCTTCCGACGAAATGCTTTATTTATGTTTGTATCGACCTTCAACTCGTTCGTGAGAATTTCGCTTGCGAAGAAATCGTTAAAACGCTACTTCCGTTTTATCCTCAGGTTTTTCACATAAATCGAAGCAGGTACAAGTGCTCGTAACAGTTCACAATATCCTCCATTGCTGTAAGAAGATTGAAGACGTGGGTGGTAAATACAAAAGCCCAAATTGACCGCTATTTATTATAGTGAAGGTAGAAGTTCTAATAGCAATTCGTTGCGGTTTGTTGATGTTGATTTTAAGATAACTTGTCCCTCGTTCTTAGAACTTCTCTGCTCTGCACCACTTCACGCTTCCATTTACTGAAGAGTTTCAGCCTTGGTGAAAAATAACCGAGAGAGGTTGTTGAGTTGCTAGTTTTTCATTTTCACCTTGTTAACAAGGTGGGACTTAACATCCAATTTTCCATTGTTAATTTAGAGTCGTAGGCTGTAGCAATTCGCGTTTTTCCAAGCCGATTTTCACTACATTCGTTGTTTCGTTAAATAAACAACAAAATGTTCAATTACAACAAAAGCCACAAATTCAGATCTCGTTTGCAGATATCCATTTTCAGTAATTGCTTTGGAGGCTGCTTTTAGAAGATTCCTGCCACGAGAAGCGAAAACTCACTAAAAAGTAAATGTGTTCCGCTGATTTTACAACGCGCAGTAAAAATTTACACCCGAGAATTTGATCTGGTTCCTTCGACATTACCGTCATTACAAAAACGCCGACATCAAATTTACAGTTCTCTGTTTACTGACTTAATAAGAAATGTTTTATAAAGTTCAATACAGGACTCCCCACTTAAAACTTTCCAGACTTATCTTTTCTTAATTTATAGCAACGGTTCAGTCATGTTGAAGTTTCGTTTTTTATAAATTGAGATGAAAGAGGAACATTTCCAGAAGACGCATTCACTATTCATTCACTATTAATGTTATTAGACTTATTACATTTTCGCCTCTCGACATCAAACATGTCTATTTTTATTTTTCGAGTTTTTGGCTTGAATATTATATGAGAGGCTGCAAAAAGCTATTGAGTGAAATAATCTCTGACCTCGTCCGCCCCCATTATTTATCCGCCCTGCTGATTAAATTTCATTCGTCCGAACTGTTTTATTTTCCCTTCCACTTTATCTATGTGCAAATCAAAAAAGAAAAACATTGTCGTGAGGACAAGATAACAACCTTCGTAACCCCTTTCGGTATATTTATGTTTTATTGGGCGACGGTATGTCTAATTCCAAAGAAAAACACAATCGTTTTATGTAGATTTACGCAAAAAAGATGTTTGTTCGTTTCGTTTAAAAGGTCATACCACGGCGCTACAATGACCTAGTTTTCCCTCAAGTAAAAAAAATCGCGTGTATCTCTGACACCGCATTCCCTGTTGTATCAATAATCTGTTTTAAAGGAAGAACTAACGAAATTATTCACATTTTAAAAATCGTTGTGCATGCGATCAACCTGAACGTTTTTATCTATTGGTGGGAAATAAAGTCACGAAAGCTGCGCCAAATCAAAATCAATAACGACTATACATGAGAATGTCGGACGAATCAAAAATTTACTGTCTCCAGTTTCTCCACACAAAGATAATGAAATCTCCGTGTGGTTGTTGATAACGCCTCGGTACTTTTTTTCGCGTCTTTGTTATTAATATCGAGCGCCTACATCATTCTGCTCTATTATCTCTTATCGTGATTATGTCGCAGCAGCGATTTCTCTCGTTATTCCTAATGACAAAGAAGCAATTATTATGTTGATATGATTGAAATTCCAGTTAACTATAACGTGGAATTACTGCGTTGCTCAATAATAAGATCGCATTTCTCTCATTTACGCCTACACATTCAGAAGTCGACAAAGTATAGATTCATGTTATGAAATGTTTTCATAAATGGGATAATTGGTTCGAAATTTACATGGTTCGAGAGACAGCACCCGTTTGCGCAATGGAAAGAATAACATTTCGAAGAACGAGGTAATTAGATTTGTTTTCCAGGGTGAATTAGGCGGAACTGTGGTAACATTTAACAAAAATTAAGGATTTCGAGTGTTTAATTAGCTGGTTATTTTTGTGCAAGGTTGTGCTTGATTAATGTGCAAAAATTTACTGTTTTTATTCAGTGTAAAATGATCGAGTCACATCCCACATTATATTGTCTGCAGAGGAATGAGTAAAAACCATACTTCTCTCAATGTTACTTACACAAGTCCCCATCGTTTTGATCGACAGCTCTTTCAATATTTGCCGTGTTTTTACTCACTGTAATAATTTCAATGTTTGATTTGCCAATGCGGCTGAAATCGAACGGGGAATTCACTCGATTGTGACATTTTTAACATTAAAAACTTGGGGGGATGAAATCGCACTAAACCGATTGTTCCAACCACTCACGAGTCCTTTTTAAAGCGAAAACACCAAAGCGTTTTAACTGCAACGAACATACTGTTGACAAAATAAAATGATCTCGAGTCAACAGAACTTTAGAACTGTCGCAATTAAAACGTTTGTGGAGTTGTGTAAAAAAGGACGAACCCAACCTTCACGAACATGGTTTTCTGAAGTTTGGCTCTCGAAAGTTGCCACCTGAATTATTTTAATATTCTGTGGTGTTTCCTAACTTACATTCAATTGTGTTTCGACCAAAATGCCGCTTTTGCAAGTTTCTGTGAGGTGATTGTTATTAAATTAGCGGCTTATTGCCGAACCTGGCTTCAGGCAAATTAAATTAGTGCAAAGGCGTTGGTTGTGCGGACGATGGAAAAAGAGCGAGGACGCGATTAATAAAACGAATTTAATAAGAACGTTTCATTTCTCGTTGTCCAAATTCATAATGCCTTGATGAGGTTGTGGAAGTTTCAAATTTAGTTATTCGCGAGTGCAATTAAATGAAAATCGATGCCATTTCCAATATTTTTGGCAAACAAACTCTGTAATGAATTCTGAACGAAGTAGCTTATTTCGTAATAGGTTTCCTAGCCCTCACAAATAAAATTGCGAAGAGGATTTTTATTATTAGATTGTGAGCTGCTTCAATCCTGAATGCCTTCATAATCGATTATCGAAATTGTTCAGTCTAAAATTTGTTTGAAAGTTATAAAAAATAGACAGGGAAGACAAGCAACTTCTGCGATTTCCGCGCCCAGCGGCTTCTGAAACCTGTCAATCTCATACGTCCGTTATCCTTTTGCCAACGTACTCATCGTCCTTCCTGTTGATTTATCAAGCTTTATTAAGTGTTGAGCGAGCGTTTTCGTCACCATAACCCTACATTGTCGAAATTGCCTCGCTTTGCAAAATTACTGTCAAAACATACACGGCAAAATTACATTCTGCTCGTTCGGCCTACGTTCTCGTTAAAATCGCTCGCTTTTGACGATTTTTAATTAAAGATTATTACTTGCATTGTTTACGACACAACCAAGAAATGTTTTCTTCGTACTTTTAATCACTCGTAGGCGAGTAATTAGATCACGGTCCACCGTCGTGCCTTAGGGTTCACCTTTTTTGTCATATTATATTGAAATTCGACATGACTACCACTTAAGGACCAACTAATTTAGTGTAGGTGAGATCACGCCGACACTGTTTACAGGTAGCTAGCGTAACGCCTCGAGGGCAATTTAGGAACCAGATTGTGTTGTCGGAGGTGGGCCCAAGCGCCAAGACACAAAACCACGTCAGTGGGTCAGTGCGTTTATAATTCCGTTCGATCTTATTGGTAGATGTTCAATCAACATTCACACTATTTTAAATGGAAAAGCCCACCACTGAATTATTTATGATCAGTGTCTGGCGATTGACACGAACTTCCTTTACGTTCTGAGCTTTATTTGTGTATTACTAAGCAACGTTGAGATAGTTTACAGGATTATCCTGGTCCGGTCTAACTGACGCAGTTTGTTTAATCGATCTCAAAAGTTTTGACCCTATTCAGGAATTATCGTAGAGCTGGACTGTGGAAATATCCCGACATGATTTATGGCCAAAGGTTTCAAAATCTGAAAACTTTACATGTAGTAATGTAGCCTAAAATATCCACCATCGAGGTTTTAGAAACTTTATAGGAGTACATTTTTGTGTATTCTGTATTAAGCAACGAAATGTATGCCAATAAACCTTGTTATGTTAAGTGATAATTTATCGATTGTATTATAAAGGAAGGTGGTTGACTTTTATACAATATTTTTTCACGAGGTTCCATTTTTGGAAAAGCAGAATCGGTCTGGTGCCACGCCTAACCATAAAACCGAGAAAACACGATAATTTTATATTAAAATAAATATCTCGATATAAAAAACATTGATGAATCATAATTTTAAGATTATTCAAGTTAACGAACAAATAAACAGCAGATTTTAAAATAAATATTCACAACTCCTTGAAAAATATTTCTACTTCTTCAAGAAAATAGAAACAAGGCTAAAACTGAATGAAAAACGACAACAAAGAACTTAATTGGCCGACCAAGATGTTTCCACGTTGCTGGAGAAATTCTTACCTCTAAAACTCGGTTTCTCCAAGAAATAAAATCAGCCACACCACTCAGAAAATAGAAATAAACGAAGCATCATACCATTAAACCCTTATCGGAATAGCTTTAGCAACATTGCAATTATTCACTAACGATGGAACTTCGTTGTTGGAATGCTGAAGAACTTTTTCTTTTGCATTTTCCACGCTTCAGTAAATCGCTATGCTAAAATGATCGAGATCACAGTTGGATGCCATTCTTGAGCATAAAATATAGGGTTGCTACATCGTATTTTATCTGTGCCCCTGTCCTGTATATTCAGTGATCTCATCTTGGTCGGGAAATTTATACCATGCTGTGGATGTCAGAGACAGACTCAAAGATTCGAAGCGAGGCCCAGACAACAAACAAACCACTCAGACTACGATAATTAAATGCAAATGTTGCACTTGATTTTGAATGTCTGTTTTTCATGGGAAGGAACAGAAAACAAAGTGTGAAGGGTGTAATTAGGTGTGGCATTGGAATAGAGCGAGGTACATTTCTCGGGTTATGACTCTTCGTGCGAATCACAGAAAACAAACGTGAATTTAGAAAGTTTTGTTGTCATATCCTGGTACCGACATGGTGGTGGCGTTCAATTTAAGCCACGAAATCACCACAAAAGCCAAGTAAAAGCCCCAAAGCATCGTTTTAAAAGAAGAGTCCCAATTTAGGAGATGCGATTATCATCAATTTCGTCACGTTTACTTAAACCCCAACACTACGAATAGATCCCAATAAGACCGAAAATGTGTGAATATAATACATTCACATGGAACAAGCAAATTTTCAAGTCCGCCAATCCCATTTGCCGTCAGGGGGTTTGTTTCAGTCCGCTTTACAATTTTAATACGATTAAGTAATTAACTTGGCATTTCGGGCTGCAATGGTAACCGCATCTGTAGCCACAACATATGTGGCCCAATAATCAATACGTCGTTTTTACCAGTAAGAAAGCTAGAAACAATTGCGTTAGGATAATGTACCCACGCTTGGTGGACTTATCAGGAAATTTAATTTCCTCTTTTCCGATAGGTGACGCGCGACCAAAGTCAATACTCAATCGGGCGCATTTTATCCCAAACATTAATTTTGTTTATCGAAGTAGTTACGAAATCCTTCACCAACAAATCGGATGGATTTTTGCGCTGAGCTTGCGATCGTTCACGTTTATGTTCAAAAAAGCCGGCTGTAAATCATAAAGCGAGGGTTCTCGAAAATCTGGAGTGGGTGGAGGTTTTAAATTTTATAATAATGCAAATGTATTTTACTAAACAAAAATACACAATTTTGATTTTCAGGGATGCTTTAGGATCTCTAATAAATAAATGATTGATAAGTTTTTCTCAACATCTTTTTGACGATCAACTGATTCCTAACCGAATTTTAATCGAGCTAAAAGCTCATGAAACCTCGGTTTATAATACAGGAGCTTTCAAAGCTCCCATTTCATCCACCAGCAGATGGCGCGTCCCAAATAACACTCTGCATTCTATATTTGGTACGCACATCATGCCACAGATGACAGCACAAGCAAACTTCCTCAAAATGAATGATCATGAGAAAGCAACCAAGACGCTCATAATCCATTCGATCCCATCTTAATTTATTTATCCGTTAATGTCCAAATGTAAACATACCGGATGATTGATTGACAGTTTAGATCGTAGAATTCCCTCAATGTTAAATGTGTGTCTATCGATTCATGATGAGACGCAAACGCGCCGAAGTTCGCCCTCACCGATAAATTGTTACATTTATCTTTGCCAGACGCTGACAGGTCGAGGAAGGGGCATCGTTTAACCCCATCCCTCGGTGATGTCTGTTTCGAGGGTGTCGCGATGCGCCCATCCAATCACTTCGATATATACGATTGGGTTTTGCAAGAAGTTTGTCCTTGGTTTGTAAATGGGTGATAAGACAAGACAAATGTTCGAAAATGACACGAAAATGTTCTCTTTTGTTAAAGTGTCGTGGATTTTATTGGATGGGAATTTATAATACTTACTGTGTCAACAATTTTTGTCCTGTTGTAGCGGAGATTTTGGAGTGATGGAAGAGTCTTTTTTCTCCTTTTGTCGCGAGAGTATTGATTTCGAGAAATGCAAATATATGTATTTACTAAATATTCACAGATTGAGGGGAAATAAAAATTGACATCGAACACCGCAAACTTTTTAATATGTACAATAATTTTCCATAATTAAAAAATAGGCTAATAATGTAAGGGTTTTTTCTTCAGGCTGTTTTCTTTGTTTCAAACTATCTTCTCAGGTTTCAGAAATCAATACATCAGAGACGATACTTCATACACCGTAAAATTTTGAGAGCTGAATTCAAAAAAACATTAATTTCCCCGCTTCCTCGACAAAATTAAACTCCCCTGATTCTTTTATTCGTTCTCTCTATAGGCAAAAAGCTTTTATCTAGTTTTGCAATCAACGGCCGTCCAAAGCAAAATCCCACTTTCATTAATATTCATTAACCTTTTTTAATTTTTCGATTTATGTTATTTGTCACATCTTTGTTGAGTCAATTTAATTTCCTGCTTTGAAAATGAAAAAACTGTTTCAGGCGAAAAATGCAACCTGCAACATTGTGCTAATTCGACGCATGTTGGTTTGCACATTCAATCTAAATAAATTGAGTCTGTTTAAATAAATTTCTCCGCCCTCGTAAAGTATTTTTGCGTCGCAGTTTATAATAAAATTGCCATTATTCGAATATTACTGAAATCAAGCTAAAAACAGGTCATTTAATTTAATTGACTATTTTTTTCATTTTTAATTATGTTCAATACCTAAAATAAATTGGCAAATTAAGTTATAACTAGCGAATGTAACCTCTTCAGGGACAGAGCTGGGAAGGTTTTGGCCTTATAAAATATGCACTGCCTTTATGCAATTGTAGGGTAATAATTTTAATAATTCTCTCGGAAAAATGAATTTTCCTGCGCCAAGAGGACGGCACCGTGTAAATGCGTGTAGAATTTGTTCCCTTGCTTAAAATTAATTTCGTTAAATCTCTGAAGGAAACAGTACGTGCCTCCATGAATACGTCAAGCCAACGACCCCAAAATATTCTTCCACGCAAATCTAAGAGCTTAAATAATTCATAATCACTTATTTATGATAATACGTTGTAAATAATAAAACTCGACAACGGATCTAGTTCCTACAATTGCCCCATTTTAACAGTGACATAACTAATTTACCTCTAGTGCGTCAGACATAATAGCTTTTCTCATGGAAAACACTCGTTAGTCATTTCTCCCCGATTAAAACCACATAAATAATAATCAGCAATCGAACCAGTGGAAATAGTACATATATCTGAATTCCGCACATATCGAAGCGATAAATTTTTCCGGAATAGATCGACTGCCATGAAAATTATGTTTTCCTTTTCCAACGTTATGCGGAACGCTCCATCGTCAAAAATTCATAATTTAGAGGATATCGGAATTTCAATAAATCCCTGCCGGGACTTGTACGCGATGGCACTGCCTGCAACAGCGTGTATCATTCCCGGAGTCCCGGAGACGACTTCGAACACGCCAATAGTTACGGTCACGCGAAATCAACACGATTCTGGAGAAATTCCGTCCTCGATATGCCTTGCACGAAGGATCGCCAACGACATTCGATCCAAATGAGTGTGTTGGAAAAGGATTATCTGTTCTAATTGAAAATTTTTAACGAGGGACGGGCGATGATGCGATGAATTTTTGTTAGCTCACAAATATGAATTTTCATCATATCTAGAAAGTGAGATTCTGAGCTTTACTCGAATTGGACTTTCTCGCATTATTTAGTACTCAGTTTGGGGCTTAAATTATATTTAGTTTTAGATTACAACAACTCCACTGGAACAATAAAATAACTTTGCGAGATGAACAATGAGCTACAACAGTTTCCACTTTTGTCTCAAAGTAAAACAGAGTTTATTAAAATCGTCGTGAATCTTGATATTACGACGTTTAAAAAGGAGATACAGTTAATCACATTCACTGAAAAGGGGATCTCCTCATATTTATGCGAGCTTGAAGATGTTGATCCTGTGGAGACATCAATAAACCTGTTCGTCTTCTTGCTGTGAATAGTAACAAAATAGATTCCTTGGGAGTCTGCGCCTATGCAAATACGTTCATAGCAACGAAAATCTCAAATGTCGCATCTGAAAGGGGTCTTTGTTGGTGAAGAAGCACGTCTTCTCACATTTCTTGTAAGATCGTTCGCAGTCATTTGCAGGACAAGAGGCTGTTAATTCCTGTCGGTCAACTGTGCGAAATACTATTATTTCACGGTTGTATTCCTGTTTGCGTGACTATTCAAGCTCGATCAAACGAGACCGCCTGAAAGGCCCCGAAGAAATTTCATTGATGTAGTGGAAGAGACCAGAATCCTGCATTTCTCCAGAGTATAAAGAATGATCCCATAAATACACGTGTCACCTTGTGTTCACATTATAAAACATCAAGAGATAACATTCTATTCCTACATAATTAAAGCCTCCACGTATCGTGCGAAGACAATAAAAAGGGGTACACGAGTCGTATTTCACTCCTTGGCCTGCGGTCTCAATAGCGCGCTTTTTAAACAGGAGATGTAAAGCACCGATGGGAATCAACTTAATTCCAATGTTTTGGACTCAGGCAACTTCAAGCGTCTATAAATAATTTCGAGGAATGTTTGTGGAGCATACACGACTAATTTTGCAATAAGACTTGAAACTTTCCAGCCAACAAAGATACAAGGATGAGTTAGTGCCGCTGCTTCTGATCCACAGGAAAAAAGACAAGGAAATTAATGCAAACAGACAAAGGGTTTGTTTCTTTGATGTGAAATTAAAACTAAAGAGTTTGAATTACCTTCCTTGGATTCTCTTCATTGTATTCGATGTGGGCATTTGTTCCTTTTTTCCGTTTCGTTCGATAACAGATTCTTTAGCAGGCAACGCATTGAACAATCTTTAGTTAATCCCCAACGACTTTTTGCTTCTTCCTTCGTTACTTAAAAGCCTCCCTAAATTTAACCTCAAGCCCCAGCGGCCATTAATTTTCCCCAAGAAAATGCTGAATCTTGCGAACAACTTTGGTCAGCTCCACCAAGATATATGTTCACTATGAAATCGTGACTTTTCACAACTTGGAAGTTGCTTCCATTCATTGTAAGTTTTAAACAACAAGAAATGTTGCAATTTCTTGTCTCTGAAGTTTCGTAAAGTAAATAAAAGTAATAAAAGTAGCTCTGATTCTGTGATAGACGACGATGTTTCAAGAACAGGTGAATGAGTTTGTTTGAACACGTGGATCGTTTTAAGTTTTCATCTCTAGAAATAAGGTTAAGGAAGGTCTTCAGCCTAAAGCGGGAAACTCGATGTCAAGTAAAATTCGTTCAAAGGCCACGTAAGTCTGAAAAGCGCAATAATTGTGAGGAATAATTAAAATGAATCGACCGCTCTAATTATAGTTTCAGGTTCTGTTTTACTAATTATAACGAGCCCTTATGAATTCCTCCTATTTTAAGCTCAGAAGCTGTTACCACACGTGTGAATAGAGGATTATTTTAATGTGAAGAAAGCGCAGGTTTAAGTAGAATTGGTTGTAGCACTTTCAGACTACTTTGTGTGCAAATCTTACTAGTTGCATTGAACGTGGAAAACTCTGTTGGGAAAGAAAACCCAAGGGAACTTATTCTCAAAACGTTCAAGTATAGTCACGAATACAGAATAAGAGAACGTATTTGCCGCGGTATTCGATGATTGAATACCGTGGTCAAGGAAAATAGTTTATTTTGCTCGGATATTCCGTACTTTTAACCTTTATGAAGTAAATTCCAAAGGGAACAGCGTCGTTATCATTCAGATCTGCCAATGTGTTTGTTAAAATGATAAACAGTAGGTAGAGCCAGGTGTCGACTTGGTTACCTTTTTACATCGCATTAGGATGCATTAAAGGGTGAAAGAGCCAAAAACAGGAGAAACCGGGTTTTACAATTAAGTTAGGGCGAGGGTATGGGGTGGTCGGTTTACCAAGGACAGACTCTAGGATCCTCTCTTCTCCATTTATTACGTTGTTTTATGGTTTATTTATTACAACATAGCGTCTGCATTCTAGACGGTTTAAATGGATAATGTTTTTACAGATATACACCCATCTGGAATATGTCAAATGCCATGATAACCGTGTGCATGTCTGTACTACGTTATCCGATACACAGTAGAATGTTCTGGAATTTTACGATCACAGTGTAGGAGGTATTAAGTTTTTGAAACCACTTCTGTTTTAATTGAAAAATTATAATTTCTTGTGGTCATAAATAATGTAAATCAGCTAAGTTCTCGCCTGTGTGTAAGAAGTTTGTTTTAGTGCTTTAACGCCTCGGACCTTGGGTGTGGTACTATACCTATCATGTTTACATACATAAATAAATAATAATATAAACGGTAGTGCGTTAATTGTTTAACTAAATTATAAATTCAATTAACTAACTTCAGTATGCGTAAGCTTTCCAACAAATTAGTATGGTCAAACAAAATCTCATTTCAATTAAAGCTAGTCGAAATCCGCCAAAACGTAACCTAAAAATCTCGTCAGAATTAAATTCTGGCACAATTTCCAACCCCGTTAATAAATACGTTCAAATACTTAGTTGATGAAAGGTGATAATTCAAAACTTTTCCTGTTAAGCTTATACATAATACAAGCATCGCCATCATAATTTACATTGAAAACTTTGTTTTATAGTTAAAATTCAATTATACTTTGAGCGCACGTTGTAAGTTCAATATTTATAGCCAATTTTGTGAGTTTTGACAATGTTATTGACGTCCCAAATATTTAAATATTTAAAATTCATTGATACCTGAACAACTATTCTGAATCTTAAAGAAACTATCTACTAAGTTTAAATTCAATCTTGTTGATTATTGCAGTCTGCAGCCCATTGTTGGCTTTTGGTTTACAACCTCGAAATCTGCTTAATCAAAATTCCAGTTTCTGGAAACTGTACCTAATACTTCCCCGTTAAACATATTTCTTTGTGATTTAAAATGTAACTTGTTGAAACGAGCAAACGCTTAAATCCCTCGATTAGATTCCATATTGTCCATTTTCCAGCAGGCTACACCGCATCATAAACATGATTAATACAATAGTAGATCCAATATTTGGAGCGAACGTGTCTCCATAGGTAATTTCCGAAAGTTTCTGCAACACGGGAACTATGAATGCACTCGTACAACTTGAAAATTGCATCACCACATCCGTGTAGGTACTTCGTATGCAAACACCGACAGTTCAGTTGAAACAATAAATTTCTATTATTAGCTTTATTTGCACGGGAAACACTTTTTCTTGTCGGCAGAAAAACGGTAGTTAAAACACCTTTTATGTTTCATTCTGTCCACGTGGGGGTAATTTGTTGTAGAGGTAGGTGGCCAGTATACCCTCACTTGGCAGAACTGTCAATTGCGACCATAAATGAAAACAGTTGATTAAGAAAATTGAAATTAAAGTTCTGCACCAAACTAACTTCCCATTGTGTCAATGCGTAAAGCATTTGCCTATACAGTGAAATCTCCCATAAGCGGACATCTCTCTTCAACGGAGAAAATTTTGGGTGTCGTTGCTGTCCGTTTAAGAGAGGTTTCACTGTACTTGCATATACGTTTTAAATTTAGCAACCAAAACCTGTATAACACATAATTTATCTTGTGTTAATTTTCCAAGTGGCATTGATTTTACCACATGATTTATTTCTTTGCTGTTAAGAGATATTTCAAAATCAATTACGTGCTTCCAGTTTACGACACACATGTAGGTGGAAATAGAACTGAATGTATCGCACAAAATTTTAGAAAAAACTCGAGCGCAAATTTGTGCTTAGAGGCTCGACCCCTAGCATAGTAGACTTTCAACATCGGCTGTCGTGGTCAGTAGACCGTTTAGCTTTCAAAGTGCGTTTTCTGTAAAGTTGAGGGGCTGAATTTGTCTTCTTCCCTTCCATCAGACGTCTTCTTTCAATTGTTAATATGTTGTAATTTCTGACACTGGGGCAGGAATTATGGCAGGTCAGTTAAACGACTATTTTCGGGCTTGCACGCAACTTCATGATGTATATGCATCTTGAAGCTTTCACGTAACCGCCTCGCATGTCGCCGGTACTTGCAAAACCCCATTTCTTCGAAATTGCACCCATGTCGGCGCCCATGGCACGATCAAGAGGTGTGCTACGCCACCCGGTGGGAGTACATTGATAATGACCTTGAACTGGGATGCATTGGCCGCGAGCCTACATTGTCCGTGTGTCGAGACTCTCCGAGACTCCTTTGTTTACTATGGTGTGTAAGAGTGTGTATGAGTGCAAGGAACAGTTTAAATCTCCAACGAATGCAAAAGCGGACGTCAGTTGTATATTTCTGGTGACTGAAGGCACAGAAATGAAACACGGTGGGGCGACGCGGAGGCCAGGGCCGCATTTAATTATTTTGCGTTGTTTCCTTTGTAGACGCTTTAATGTCTCGATGGTTCTTGGAAGTCGTTAACACAAAAGACTTGCAGCGATTTATGATCAACAAAGTTTTGTAGTTTCGCCATTTTATTAAGGAAATTCGAGTTTTTCTCGGGGCGGATTCGGGAAAGGATGAAGAGGGAAAGTCAAGGAGGAAATGGATTAGTAAAAAGTTTAAATTTAACTATTTGTTTAGAGAGTTTAAATTATTTTAATCAAGAGCGTTTCTTTATTGCCAATTTCTATGAGGATAAAAACGCAGCGTAAATCGACGATGTCACTTGCACACTGAGCTAAAATCAAGTTCATGTAAAGTTTATTCAAGTTGCAATACAAAGTTAAAGTAGATGCTGGAAACACGTCAAGGAACTGTTCGGAATTTAGTCAAATAAAATAAATAAACAGTCATCGAAAATAATATTCAATTCGGTAGAGAGTGTGCTTTTATTTTGATTCAAACAAAATCAATATTCGATTATAAAAATAAACTGGCCACCTATAATTTAATGCGTACATAATAATTATTTAGTTACATTTCAATGGTAATTGTTACACTCTATTTTTGTTTTCATTAAAATTAACAATAACAGCTGAACTGAACACGCCATTTTAGATTTTACCTGCATAATTAATTTTTAGTTGCCTAGGGAAGTTCGTGGTAAATTCTAAATTTAGACTTTCGAATCTCTCATGTAATTTGAACACTCAATAATTTAATCTGAAGCTCTTTATTTATAACAATTTGTCCAGAAATGGAATTAGGTTTTTAAATTGATGATTTTTTAAATAAAAGGGCCGCATCTGTGCCAAACGCCAAATTGAATGAAAGGATCTTGATCACTTCATCAAATGATTGATTAGCTGCCAGACTAACTTCATTGTTTTTGTTCATGCTACAACTATTTAAATATATACGTGTGCCACATTTTAATGAAAAATATGAGTAATGGGATGGTAATGAATGAGTGTTTAAAACTCTACCACGTTAAACATACCTTTCGAGAAATCCGTTGTTCATTATCGTAATCTAGTGCGTTCGGACATTGAATAAAGTTCATTTCTGTTACCTTTGATTTGTACCAGTAAAACGTGTGTGGTGGTTATTTAACATTTAAGTAACTGTGAAATCTGACAAAGGATATAATAAAATGCGCGTTTTTCATTTAAAGACCCGTTGCGTTTTCGATATAAGTTTCATCATTACAGTCTTATCCTATTTTGTCGCGATTTAATGTTTTTTATTCTACAGCATTGAAAAAAATCCATTTCCAGATGCAAAGTTAACGGCTTTATAATTTCTTAGCGTAAAACTCTGCAATTTTAGTAAAAACTTTTGGAAACTTACCAACTTACACTTTTAAACTTAATTTAAGTTTATGAATGGGATAATTTAACTAGCTGGCAATTTCAGGCTTTAAATAGACAACTTTCCAAATTAGCTAATTGCCGCTTCTTGTCTAAAAATGAAAAGATTGTAAACCCGAGGCTAGGATCGAAATAAAATGACTAATTTAACAGTATGAAAAGTAATAATTCTGGGTTGGCACTCGGGGGTAACTCGAATTTTAATTAAACATTGTATGAAGCATAAATCGTGAAATTGGTCTTAAAATGTTCCTGCTCCGGTCCTGAACGCAGCGTCAGGCGGGCAAGCATGTGGTGTGGTGGGTCGTGCACGGCACAGCCGGCAGAAGGGCACAGCTGCAGTCGTATTCCAACCGGCGAAGGGTGTTTGAACTTGCTCAGTATTATTCTTCCGATAGTATAGTGCGAACGCGTATTCTGGCTGTGAACCATGCTTTTCGAGAGTCCACCTAGTGCCCAAATATTCCCGGCATATAGTGTGCCACCCCCAATTGTGCCTCTTGCGCCGCCGCCCGTTAGGTAAGTCCCCGAAAGGATCACTCATCATCTTCATCACTTAAGACGCATGTTGTGGTTCACACGGCTTTTTGGATATTGTGTGTATATGTGGGTATTTTACACAAGCATTTTATTTGTAAATATTCCTAATATAATATAGTTAACATCCCCGTTTTAGAGCGAGTCTTTGTCTGCTTGTCTGTTGTGTTGAAAGCGCTCAAACAATAACTGTCCCCCTTCGACGGGGTTGGAATATGGTCGATTTTGGCCGTTTGTGCAGACTGTACTCGGCTGAAAGGCAGCATCTTGTGTTGCAATTCGCAGCTCGAGAACCTCTCTTCTACCTGCTTGGTTATCGGTTTGGGTGCGCAATGAATTCCTCCTTTGTGTAAAAATAATCCCATAGTCCCTTTCCACGGTTTTATTATCTTTCGTTTCCCTTCCTTGAATATGTAAATATTGATTTATCAAGAGGTGTCTGGTTTGTTTTGTTATTCCGGAGGTGCACTCCGGGTCTCGACAATCGTCTACACGTTACCACCACTAATTATCCTTGTTATGTTAACTACCATTAATTAAACTGTGATTAAACCTGATATTAATCCAACAAAACACAAATTTAAATAACGAAATGTTCCACACTGTTATGATCTACAACTTTTAATAATAACACATTGTTTCACGCAGTTTTAATCAAAGAAATTTCATTTTTGCTACTGCACCGGGGATCGCCTAGAACAAACCGACACGGAAAATTGTTACAATTTATTTCTCCTTCGTCGTTTGTATGAAAATAGAAACGAATGTCTTATTATAAAAAAAGAAAATTGGGATGATACACTTGGCAGGTTATTTTAATTTTGCTTATCTTCTCCCGCTGGGAGAATAGTGATAGTGCTGGCACAAAATGAGTCAAAATGAAAATGTAGCTTTCAGCTGTATAAATATGCGATGAAATTTTCAGGACGGACGTTTATTGCATATTAAGCTAATAATTAAAATTTGCATTCCATGCTCCGATGAGTGCAGTACAAAGACAATCAACTAGTGCAACCATAGTGTCTTTATCTTGTTTGAAAAACCTCACAGACGAAACTGTAAACAGTAATTGTAAATCAATCATAAACTAGTTAGGTACTATCAACACTTGATTCTAAACAAATAGTTGTTTGTAGATTAACACCACCACTATCAGTTCATGGAACAGGTATATTACGTCAGTGTGATTATTGAACAATCAGGTGTTGTTCTTCGTGTTCATGTCACACTTTTTGATATCACTGTTCAGGAACTGTAAATGATTACAATACTGAGAGTGCATATTAATCAGGATTCTCTATACCAGCAACATGTTCTTCTGAAGACAATACGAAAAAGAAATGTAATAACCGGCTGGTTTGAAACAGTTATCTTCCGCTAAATTATAAGACATTGTACGCTGGGCGGAATCCAATGATAATTAAGTTGGAATAGCTTTCGGAATTTATCGCATTTTTGTAAATATTTAGATGTCGTTTTTAGAGACTAGACACGAGACGGCCTCTCGATAAAATCAGACTTGACAATCGGATTTGCATAGTTGAAGGACAGTTAAATAACGGACTGTGGATTTGGAAAACTGTACTAATGTCCCAGACACTTAAAAAAACGAGTTCTAACAAAATAATTAATTTCTCGATATCTAATTAGACTTTTTTAATTCATTTAGAACAAAGAAAAAAATCATTGCATGTTTTCTAATGACGGATTTCACCGGCAACTTCGTTATCCAAATCTGTAAATACAAAATTTGTTTTGCTGTGGAATTAATTATAGCAAGATTCTCATAAAATGCCTTATTAAAAGTTTGCTGCATTGTTTTGTATTTCTATATAAACATTAAAGCGGATCAGCATCTAATGATTTCTGAACCTAAAGTAGCATAACTTGGAGTTATGGAGTCCAACATAACTAAACTTTTTTGATTCCAAAGTAATGTTGCTAGATCCCTTCTAAGGCAGTCATTCCAATCCCCGAAAGTCCCTCGAATAATTTGATATGTCACTTGATTACCTTCCTCCATCATTTATCGACAGAAGCGACATTTTCATCAGTGATAGCAGAAATTGGTCGCCCTACATAAAATCCATTTCACAATGCAACTAGTTCATATTAAGATTTGTTCAATTTGTTGTACTAGTCAGTGCTCCCCAAAATGCACAAAAATTTATCTCTGTACAAATTATGAAATTAAAAAAAAATGTGATTTGGAATGGCCTATATTTGGAAATACGAAACATTGTACATAAAATAGAGTCATTTCAGATTCTTCGATTTTATTTGATATTTTGATAGATTTTTCTTCAATCTAATTACAATTGAGGAAAATTTCCTAAACAAGCTGCCACATATTGAATTGTTTTATCAGATCTAAATAGAATCGGAACTGTTGTATCCGATATTTTTATTTATTCACACAATTTTTCGTAATTCTAGTCACAGAATAATAGGTTGCCCTTTTAGATGGAACATTCGGTATTGGAAAGCTAATTGAATTAATTAAGAATGATTGAATTTCATTTCGGCGAATTACCAATTTGCTAATTTACCCAAACACAAGCCAAACCACAAACCTCCTACCCTACAATTACCAAAACGTTACAACAGGTATACCTGGTAATAATTAACATAATTTTAAGTTAACAGGGAACAATTTTGCTAAAAACTTTGATTGGAAAATTTCCACAAGTTTCAGACGGCTGCTAAGACAAGGTACAGACCACCTACAACGTTCTTATCGATGTCATGCTGAGAACATTATTGTTCAAACTTGACTGTAAAAGATTTCATTATTTCAATATTGTTCACCGGCTATTAATGACATCATTAAGGTCTTACTAAGCGGCTTCTATCAATACAGTTTTTTTTTTATTAAAGTTAAGATTATTAAATTTTAAAAGGATTCGTGGAATTTCAATTTAACTGAACGAATGAACCAGTGTTTGCTTTATCTTGGGCTGTTCTGCATTACGTAATTGGCAGAATCGTTTCAATTAGCATGTATTGATTACTTTGCTTTCAACCAATGCACGATTTGGAACGGATAAATAAACTTTTATACCGCGAAATTTCATTTTCTTGTCTCCACAATAGTGTAAATGTTTAAATGAAATGTCTGCAAATACACCAAGATAATTAAGTCTGTTTTGGTTTCTATTTATTTTAAACGAATTAAGTAAAAAATCTAGGCAACAAGAGTGTAACACAGTTTGTAAGTAGAGTAACATGTGCGAATAAATTTAATTAATATCCCAGTTACACAAACAAAAAGAAATTTCAGTATGTTGCTGGCGTTACGGTTTTCGCATGACAACAATGTAGATTTGGAATTAACATCCCGAAAACTGCAGAACTATAATTCCACAGTGGGAAGCGAAAATGGGTCAAAAGGGTTTGTTTATTTCATGAAATATTTTGAATGAAAGCGTTCATCTTCCAATTATGTATTACATTTCCAATTTCGAAATAATTTGTTTTGAATTCGTAATAATTTGGTGTGTATGTGACTGAGCTTTGATCAGTCAGCGATTTTATTATTTAACAATTATTTGACTAACATTTAACTGATATCAACATGCACATTCTACTGTATTACTATACATTTTATTTAGTTTGAAGTTTACATATTTTCTTTATATTGTTACATGCAATAGATGTGCCTCACATGCTCTACTCTGATTCTTGATTTCTTTGTTGCTCCTCTTCCCCTTTCCTCATGTCTTCGTATAAATCGTACAACTCTTGATTGGGTTCATATACTTGACTTATGTGTATCAACTGAAACGAAAGACAGTTTAATAATTTCCATGCAGTAGTGGCGATTACATAGTTGTAGTATGTAGAATACGTTTTAGGTAATCTTTTAAAAATGACTCAGTGTTTAATTTTGTTTACCCGATTTTATTTTTGATAACAATACTATTGTTTGCGTTCGTTTATGAATATAATATAAAAGTAGAACCCCCACGAATAGACTTTATGTGTAGGTCCCTTCAATTATATGATTGTAGATTATTTAACAATGTTCCGAAAATGAACAAATATTGATTTTTTAACAATTGTAGTCGATATGAATAGTTGGTAGGTTTTATCGAGTTTTGCAGTTGTGTTTCCGACATCACTTCTGAACGGCAGTTATCGTGGTAAACCTTGTAAACACGTGAAAAGTAGAATTTGAGATTGACAAATTCGGTTGTTGGTGCTATTCGGAGGTGACGATCTTGGGACACTCAACTAACTTTTTCTTGCTCTTACATCATTAACTCGATAAGGTACCACTGTTAGTTTAGTCCGGGCGTAGTCAACAATTTAGCAATTTTGTAAATGTATTAATATACCTCGATTATGTTAAGTGTTTCATTGTTTGTAGTTCTTATTTTTCCTAATTATGATGGACAGTCTTTTTGGGAACGGATGTGGTGTTCCGAAAGGACTGACTCTATTCCTGTAAATTAATTGTAAAGATAACATTTAGAACTAAACTAGTGTTCGTCGCTGATCTTTTTAGACACGAAAAGTTTGTAGAAATCATCATGTTCATGCTACCACTTCTACTGACTGCATCACTAATCCGCCTTGCGTAGAATGTTGCACGCACTCGAATAATGAATTACAATCTCATGTGATTTTTTACTTCAAGTGTCGCAGACGTGTCCGGTATCACACCGAGAAGATGGATCCTTCCGACAAGGCATTTCGATGTTCGTCCGATGGATCGTCCACCACCTATGAAGGTAACGAACAACGAAGTCTCCAAGTAGCAGAATGTAGAGCGTAGCGGTTCGGAAGTGTAGCCCATTGGTCGTACACTGCCTGTTTTTTTAAGTTGATTTGTCTCTTAGGTTGCCGTTTCTTGAACCATCTTTGCCTTGTTACTAACCGACGGCAACTACAACATTAGACTTTTTTCATTTTCTCCACCACTTGGTTTATTCTAGCAGGTTCAACCGAACTTGACCACGGTGACTACCCCTTTGAAACTCCAACACGCCTAACACCAAGTGCATGTATTGATCGAACATTTGTAATATTGTTCCGTAGAAGGTCTTCTCAGTTGTCGAACTCACGCACCCCTTTTCCACGGTTTTCACTTTCAACGTAATGAAGAGGGGTGCGAGGGTGCCCTGCTTTTGTTTTGTTTACTATGATGTTACCGATGTTAAAATTGTAGCACTAGTTTTTAGTTAACTTAAGGACGTTTATTTATTTTCAGGGTTTTATTTTTGTATTTAGACGTGCTGACTAACCCAACTAACTCACGGGGGTTGAATTGTTTCGATTTTTAGTGTAATTATTTCTGGGAAAAATCAATGTTTGCGTTCTGCCCCTCTTGCTCCCGCATTGTTTGTTGCCGCCATTTGCGTGGGCATCATCTTCGTCTCATCCCCCATTCGGCGACATTCGGCAAATCGCCACCAGATGGCAAAACCTGACGTCGTGACGAAGAGGCGCCACGACGCCGCCTCCGCGAACTAAAACTCCAGCAACTGTTTATCGACCGGTCGTCACTCCCTCTCCCGACCACAGTAAATTTGAGAAATGCCATTAGACATAATCTTTTTTTTTTTATTTTCACACTGATGAAGAATACATAGAATCTATAATATCGGGTGCTACATACTACAACTATACATGTAAAGCAAGATAAGTCTAGAGATCCGTTGGTGGACGGAAAGGTGCAGAATATTTGTGCAAACAAAGGAGGGTTAACATTTCTGTGGGAATACAAGACAGTCGACCGCTACTATTAGCTAATTTCTATTCTAGTTGCATGATGGTAACAGCTATGGGTGCCTAGGTGTACATACACAGTACTAAGCTAACAAGTGTCTAAAACATCTACAAGGAGCCGTGTCTACTATGTACTAGGGCAGCACCGCCATGTGCGTTCCTTTCCTTCAAGGCACCGTGCACACACTACGGCTACGAAGACGAGGTCGACGTCGGCCTGGCCGTGGTCATGTCCCGAGGCAGCAGTAGCTCGAATCAGTACTGCTGTGACAGGACAATATCATGGCCGGACCGGTGGGACGTGGCGAGCAGGAACGCGACGCGGACACTGACTGAGTCGAGGGGAGATGAGCAACCCCTCGCTCAATCGCCGCCATGGTAACCGGCCTGCGCCGCCGCCACAGCCGCGCCCCACATCACTAATGTATACACGTGCACGGGGCGAGCTATTGATCGCACGTCGCGGCGCTGCGCCCTCACATTGCTGTTCCGCCATGGATAGCACTGACTTACCTTACGAGAGCGCGGGTGGAGGAGCAAGTCCGTTCTTTGACCAGGAGTCTTGGTATTACGCGTCCTGGAACAGACGGGCCCACATCAAATATTGAGTTTGACGCCGTGAACGGAAAGGAAATATTTATTTACGCCGCGTTTTCCGTTAATCCTCGTCTCGACGGACTGCAAAGTGTGCCCTTTACGGCACATCCAGACTAATGAAATTCAGATCCCTAGTAGCAAAGTTTTATGGAGAAAGATTCATCTTTCCATAAAAGTTTTTAGATTTCATTTCACAACTCGTGGTATCGAATTAACTAACAAAAGTTTCGCTTAACATGTAGAAAAATGTATCAAAAGTTACTAGAGTAACAAAAGAACTAAGAATTATTGTAGCTCATATATCAGCAAAGTGAGGCTCTTTATTCATAGGACATATCCGTATCTTACGAATTGATTTTACTCATTTCCTAAATAATCTTGTGAATAACCATATTTTACCTAATACATTCAGTTGTTATTTATTTTACAAAAAACGACATCGTGATAACATGTCTGAAAATTAAAGTCTGCACTATTTCACTAATTTAAATTCTATAAGCAAAATTATAATTTCCGAAAATACCTTCGATCAAAAGCTCAAAAAACTTATTTGTACTTTT
Source organism: Gnatocerus cornutus (assembly GCA_029298725.1). NCBI lineage: Eukaryota > Metazoa > Arthropoda > Insecta > Coleoptera > Tenebrionidae > Gnatocerus > Gnatocerus cornutus. The sequence continues at coordinate 7,689,965 of CM055514.1, forward strand.
TGAATTCATTTGTAAAAATAAGCTTACAATAGAGGAATTAGAATACAACTAGTGCCAGTCTTATTAATAAAACAATCCAAATATTGAATTATCGTATTTTAAATAATGCAACGTTTTGATAGACCGCGAAAGGTTATACATACTATTCACCTTTAAGATAATGAATCGTCGTCTCTTAATTAAGGTACTTACAGAATGCAATCTGTGTTAAACAAAGTTCTAAATGGCCAAAAGGTAAACATACAAACATCCAAAACTGCAATGCAGACGATCGGGATCACCTGAAACAATAAATTTATTCTGAGAAGTGTATTTAATGTTGTTTTTCTCTTCAACAGTTCCGCAATGGGTGAAGGCAACGGCCTGATCGAGCATGATATCCACGGCTCATTGGTACCTATGAATGGTAGCCATTCGGGTTCTTCGGGACGAAGTACTCCTAATAATTCAAATGATCCGGCACCAGGAAAGCTGTTCGTGGGTGGATTAAGCTGGCAGACCTCCAGCGAGAAATTAAGAGAATATTTTGGAATGTTTGGGAACGTCACCGATGTTTTAATCATGAAAGATCCAGTGACACAAGTAAGATCAAAGTTAATGATCGATTTTTTTTTATATTTATGTTTTGTATTTTTCGCAGAGGAGTCGTGGGTTTGGTTTCATTACGTTTTCGGAGCCATCGAGTGTCGACAACGTGCTCAAAGTGCCCATTCATACGTTGGATGGTAAAAAGATCGACCCAAAGCACGCCACACCCAAAAACAGGCCGAAACAACCGAACAAGACGAAAAAAATTTTTGTGGGGGGCGTTAGCCAAGATACATCCGCCGATGAAGTCAAATCCTACTTCAGTCAATTTGGCAAAGTTGAAGAGACGGTAATGTTGATGGACCAACAGACAAAAAGACATCGCGGTTTCGGTTTTGTCACGTTTGAGAACGAGGATGTGGTCGACCGTGTCTGCGAAATTCACTTCCACACAATAAAGAACAAAAAAGTAGAATGCAAGAAAGCTCAACCGAAAGAAGCTGTACAGGCCAGTGCCCAATTGCTCGGCAAGCGACTCATGCTGAGTGGCTTGGGGATGCGGATGGCCACCCCTGGGGCCGGTGCGATAGCTGCCGCCACCAACCCATTGGCTGTGGTTCAAGCTCAGGCTCACGTTCAAGCAGCGGCCGTTGCCGCCGCTGCCCAGGCTCAGACAGCCGCCGTCGCCAGTTACGGCAAGTTGTTCGGAGCTTATCCGCCGTTGGCAAGCTACCGATATTCGCCTTATCCCATTCCGGCGGTGGGCGCCGGTGTCGGAGCAGCAGCCGCTGCGGCCGCCGGAGGCACCCCGACGCCCGCCTCCGCCGCTGCCGCTCCTGCGCTAGCGCCTCCCGTCGGCGCGAGTCCCTATCAAGGCTATAACCTTACCAATGTAGACATGTCTAGCTTCCAAGGTGTGGACTGGGGCTCGATGTACGGCGTAGGCATGTATGTCTGAACGTAGTTGACACGTAATTTTGCTCACTCTCTCGTTTTATTTTTTGGTTACTTTTCCGTTTTGTGTACTTTTCGTATTAGTGTTTTTAATGGGCCGCGTGCCCACTGGACTTCCAAACGAAACATTTCCAATTGTCAATGGCGGCGTCTCGTGCCTATTTTGACTGTGCGTTTTGATATTTCGATTGAACAAACATGTGTATATAGAATATAGAATCTCATTTGCATTAATGCTATGGGCAGTACAGAATAGCATCACACCGGCTTGTTTATTCCTCCTGATTGAACCGATGCCGCCTCCTGCTCATTTAGCATTTAGCAATAACTCGCAATAATCAGTATTAAAACAACGTCAAAATGATGTTGAAATTTTTCTCGTATTGCTCTGACCTACCTGTGTATTCCTCTTCGATGGCAATAAATTTTAATTGTTCCCTTCTTCTTTTTTTTTTTTTCATTTTCATAATTCGTTCTCAGCAAGCGCTCCTATTTTGTCGCAAGATCGGGTTGTGTTTTGACTGTACTTAAATAATTATAGGTACTTAATAATTTATTACCGATTTGACTGAAAACGGCGATACTTAATTTATATTTTAACGATACAAAAGTATGTGGTTTGTTTGCTATTTATTACTGTTATACTCTGTTTATAGATCTCATTGATAATAGCGAGTAAGTTTTTAAGAAGCCGCTCGTGAAACTCGTAGAAGAGGCTTTGACAAAATGTCTGCCATTCTCCCAGTAAATACTCCTCACCGGTGGTTTTTGAACGTATAGCTTTATGAAAACGAAAGTCCGGCGTTTGGCAAAACATTTTTGTTGAAAATTGACGCACCTTCTTACGACTTGCACCGGTGGCCTCCTGACCCGTTTATCTCGAACGGTTAAGGTCCGTGTCCACGGCTGAAGCGTGTTTTGTGGATTTAAAGAGATTTTTGATTGGCGCCGTCCGTGGTCATGGATCTTGTAGGTTAGCGTGTTTCTTTACGTTTAGTGCAGCTACGCCATAGTTTGCCCCCGTTTGTTCGATTCTGCAGATCTAGTCAAGGCGATGTCGGCCTGATTTTTCATCACACCTCCACACATACACATAGACAGACCTGCCTACATTCCGTAGTAGCTGTGCATCGAGTTTCTCTCATAGTGTGATTCGCGGACCAATGCGTCTATTGGTTGGCCTTGTCGCGCCCCACGACGCAGCGAAACTAAGAGCACTATTTGTCCACAGCGTGGAAACAGTGCAGCGTAATCGTTCATCATCCCCCTCTGATAGCATCTTGCCTTTCAGTTGTCTTCAGTATTGCGAATCTTGACTGACTTTTGCTCTTGGTTTCGCGTCGCTCATAGTAATTTTAAAATGTTCATACTGATGTTTTTATAATGTATAATGCTTAGTATTAGGACTGCCGATGGGACGGGCGCCGCTCGGCCTTGTGATAGTTGTTGGGCGCTCGCGGGGCACCGTCCCGGCGCTGCCGCGGGCCAGAAGTCGGCCATGGTACTATCAGCGATTCGGTGAGTCGAAGGAAGGACAAAACGTGGACGTCCATGGTCCAGGTGAGGCTCGGCCCGCGGCGACAATAACTTTGTAAATTATATCCAGTTGACAGCAATAAGCGTTGTGAGACAGAATGAACCCTCTATTTTTGTATTCAATTATAAATGTTAAGACAAATAAAGTTTAGTTTCACTTGTTAAGTGAACCCTGCTGAGTATGTAAATACTGTAGTATCGAGAGGGTCTGTTTGAGTATGGCAAACTAAACGGTCAAAGCAACTACTAAAAGCGGCACAACGGAATTCTGTGTTGCGCTGCCGCTCTGTTACATAGACATTTATGTTTAGCTGTTTGTCGTATGTATTTTAAAGTTACTGTAGCTACATAAGTACTGTATAATTTCATAGTTACTAGATTTAGTGTTTGTAGAATGTATCTCTGTGTGTAGTGTAGTGCGGCCGAGGTCGCGATTGCACTGTAGTAGAGCCGTTACGAATAAAGTAGTTTCATAAAGTAGAATGCTGCTTGATCAATCCTGACGATGCCGGACCGGCGTGATTGCTATTAACATAGTCTAGTCTAATCACCGCTTTCTGTGATAACAGTCTGGTCACTCACTGCACGGTCTGTGTCTGTAGCTGTTTCCGTGCCTTAACCGCGTCGCGGACCCCGACAATATGCTCCGGAGAGCGTCACCGAAACTCTGTAGTAGGACTTGGTGGTAGAGAGGTAGGACTGGCCTGTTGAATGTGTATGCAGTAGCTATTTGTATACATCGTTTTAGCTGCATCCAGAACGGCGAACTTCGACCCGCCCGAGACCCACACACCACACTAAGGACTAACACTTTTGAAGTTTGGCAAATTTTCAATACACAGATCAGTTTGAATCAAACTACTAATCTTTAACTATCTAACTAAATTAGCCAAACTGCAAAGATACACGTGGAATGAACACCATATCATGTAATGGAACGTACTAAAACTCCAAAAAGTAAATAGAACAAGAGGAAACACTCTTTTCGTCGGGAGAGCTTGCGTCATTAAATCTTTTAATTACACAAATTAGGTAGAGTTTCTTCCAACAAAGCTTCCCTCCTGTTTTAAATACTCGTGAAATAATGGTCACACCAAGATTGGGGTCTGGCGGTGGTTCTTCCTGTGCGCGTTTTGGATGCACATTTATACCACATTTCAGTTCGAGTGGTAACTTCCGCTCGAAAATGACAGTCTGTTAGTCAGACTTGCCTTGTTGTCTTCCTTACTCAGAGTAGACTAATAATTTGCTAGCTCGTGTGGGTACTCAGATTTTTTTTCAGTTTCATATTCATAGGTGTGTTAGTTGTCGTAGTTGAGACAGGCCCACATTTGTTAGATTTACATATCTCCTATAAACTTACAAAAATTAACGATGTAACCGAAAAATTTCGATGAATAAATATATTTTCAAAATTTGATTCTTGTACATACTTAAAATTGCATATTTATATTCAAGGATTAATATAGTTGTTATATAAGCATTCCAGGAGAAACTGTAACTAATGTGATGTACAAATTTACCTTATTTATTAATATACAGAAATAAAAAAGACACTCGTTTTGTAACAGTCGCAATTATCTTATGCCTATTTAACTAAAATATTCAACAAGTCAATTTCCTAACCAACCTCGTTATACCCCAAGAATGTCTCTCGCTGCATAAACCTTTATCAAATCGCATCGTATTAAACCGATCTACAAATCTAATCAGAATGAAAGCCCAAAGAAGGTAAGTGGAAAGTTGGGAGCTAAATTAAATTACTTCGCTCACCTCATAATTCTTCATGTAAAATTTCGGCACGAAGGGATTTCTCTAGAAAAGAGCACTCGTTACATGAACAAAAGTAAATATTTGGTACCTTGGTGTACTTGCAAAAAGGGCGAATCATGATTTTACACTATAATTTAGAGAACGAAAAATTTCAAACCGAAATTTTTATTGTCTGACGGACTACAACTTGATTCGGATTTATCTTCAAAAATATTGTAAAGCGCAACGAATAATTTAGCGAACCTTTTAAGAGATTTTTTAGGACGCAACAAAAGAAATCCATTTCCTCATAACCATATAAAACTTCGTTTTAGCACCATTTTTCAACAACGTGTTGAGAGATGCTACAGACATAAAATTTTAGCTGAAAATGTTATTGATCTAGGGACAACGGAGGAGTGTCTACACAACCCAGTTATTTCTAATCCCACTGATTGTACAGGGGAGGGTGATCGTGAAATACAAAGACAAAATTCAGCAATTTATCATAGTTTTTGTGAGAAAAAACGAATACAAAAACAGTAGACAAGTAATTTCCCGAGAGCTCGAGAACAGACGACCTTTCAATATGGTAATCTGTGAAGATTCTAAAATATGTGTGGCCGAATGGCTTAGAAGAGAATTTCTGATCAAAACATACAAAATCTAACCACCCTGCTCCGAAATTGGGTCCCTAAACCATGCTAATGAATGACAAAGGAGTTAAGTAGACTGACCACTTACGTATTAAAGTTTTGATGAATACTGGAGTTGTTATTTTAACTAAAATACATTTATAAAGTGAAAGACGATAAATTACAGGTAAGTACATTAAAAAATTCTACGTACATACCAGCCATTGTGTGGCACGCAGTCTCTTTAAAACGTGATTAAAATTAAGTCCCAAAGGAAAAAATACAAACAGATCGATTTTGGTTGTTACTGTATTTCGTGTTAGTGCTGCATTATCGTATCAAATTCACACAATCGCACTTTCAAAGAGTAGACAAGTAAGTGAAAAAACCTTTTTACTGTGATGAGAAGGTCGAAAGTTCATATTTTGACCCAATTTTTCGTGTTAAATTAACCATTTTTTAAACTAGCGCGGTTATACAATGTTAATAATACTACCTTGGGGCGAAACTGATTTGATAAAATTTTGATCAGAATTTATAATTCATTTTCCTGGGGCAAATGGAATGAATGATCGCAGGAAATTTGAAATTCCGTCAAATATTTTCCAAGGGTCACAATTTAAATAATTATGTTCAAATGAAAGCAAGGGGTGGATAAAAATAACTAGAATTAGAAGAAGCTCCACTATCAATCAACTTAAATCTAGAAATGTAAAAAATATTGATAAGTTCTCGCCCGCTCATCGCTCAAGAGGAATTATTGAATGAAAGGCAACAGAGCTGATTATAATGATTTTTTTGCATCACTTTTAACACAAAGTATTCGTCTAATTTTAGGAAATAAAAGATTGTCTCAATATTTTGTAATATCCCTGTGTTTTGGGTATTAACAGCAAATTAAAATTAATTTTAAGACACATTACTCTAAATAACTAAGATTTGATGGATTAGATTATGACTACAATCCAGTATTAAAAAAGAAGTTTAAAATTATCGTTGATCTATAAAAATCGAAATACTTTTGCGAATTTTGAGCCAGATAAAAATTATTGATCACGTCGGCGTCGTGCAAAAATGTGTACGCCGCGCGCCACTGGCTCGATATTTATACCTGCCCCAGCACATGCGTCCCGACGCCTTTCCAGTCTGCAATCGACCATCGCACAAGCATCACCTTATTTACATAATCATAAACATTGAGGTGAGTTATCTCGATTATCAGGCGCTCGTTTTAACTCTCCTTCCAGAATGACGGACTACCGGAGTTCATCACCAACATCGGACATTTTTTCCGACGAAGTTGATTCAATATCAATCCGAGACAAAGCTCTGCTCAAACGTTCTGTTTCCAAACATCACAATAATAATTTCAAAGCTGGTTACGTTCCAGTTCATGAGCAACACCTGACAAAAACTGGGTTAAGAGGACGAAAAACTTTTGCATTTTGGACGCTGGTAGCTCTTTTGTTTGTTCTAGCAGTGGGGAATCTGCTTTTAACTATAACAATTTTGGGGGTACTTAGATTGGGGCAAGGGATGGAAAGTATCGAATTAGTCCCTGAAGACTACGCTGTGAAATTCTTCGGCGATACCGATTTGGGGCATTTATACAAACGCGATGGGAAAATCGAAGGATTCAAAGACGAACCTGTTGAAATCTCAGCGGAAGAAAACGCAGTTCTGTTAAACTTGATGTCTTTGCGAAATGGACGTGCAAGCAACCAATTACGAGTTAACAAGAACGGAACGAGTTTCTGGGGGTTTGAATCGTTCGATGTTAGAAATAAACAAGGGAATCTTATATTTTCTACCAACAACCCTAGCTTCCAGTCCTTAACAGGCGCCAACTCTCTCAAGGCAAAGAGTGTTTTCACAAACAGAATTGTGAGTCCTGTCCACAGTAAACTAAAACTTGAAGCACGTATTATGACTATTAAAGGCTCAGAAGGCACTCGAATGGATGGAAAAGAGATAGTTTGGAGTGCTGATCAAGATATTTACCTCAAGACGAACAATGGCTCTATTGTCCTAAGCGGCAGCGATGGGACCCTTATTGATGTTAGACGCATCCCTATTGCCACTTTGAAGAATAACAATTTCGTCACTTCGCAATACAAAGTTTGTGTTTGCATGCCTGAAGGAAAGTTGTTCCGAATTCCCGTTCCTAGTGGACCAAATCCTAAGGTCTATTGTCATCATATCAATACTTCGCCACAACATAATCCATGCATGTAATTTAAAGACGTTGATGGCGTTTAGTTCAGTAACTCTAGCATATCGTTGAGACAATATAATTGAGGGATGGTAACCCTCATTAATAGTAATAGGAGAATTTTTATAAAATTATTTCTTGTTGTTTTCTATTGTATAGTGACACTTTTGTGGAAAGAACATCTAAATACATTATCTAGATATTATGTTTATTGGTTATTATTCAGAGTGAATGAGACTAAAAAAAATATAGTTGACCGGAAACTTTCCTGCTAATAATGAAGAAAATGTTCTATTTATTTGTTTAAACAGTTTCTACTGCATAAGCGTTATAGTTAGTGTTTCTGGTGGACTTTTTTTATATAATTTTTCATATGGAGTCCTATAAGCGAGCTAGGCATCATTTACTATTTTTGTATTTTAAAAACTTGCGAACTTTATTCTTTGCAAAAATGTTGGATCGATTGGACTGCATAACTTCGCTATCACGCGAGATGTTTAATCGCTCCAGTCATAAACGTGTGAACACTTTACCACGCACGTTGAAAAAAAAAGAAGAAGAGGAATGACCGCAGTCATTTTTAATGCGCAATTATTAAAAGTTTAAAAATGTGGATGGAGTCATGAATAAAAGACAGTTTCCATATCAAGGTTAAATTTGTTTTAATAAGAAATGCAAGTTAATTAGGAAACGAGTTAAATCCACGCGACAAAATCTTAACACTATTAGATTAATAAAAAAACAAAATTCAATGTCAATTTTCGATTGTTTCCATGCTTTCATCTCCTTCAGCTTCCATATCCTCATCTTCTTCTTCCCCTTCTTTCTTCTCTGGAGGATTTTCGTAAGCTTTATCTAATGGGGAGACTACAACTCCGTCCCAAACCGACATTTCTTTAGCGACTGAGGCATTTCCTTCCAACCCTAAAATATGTTTATACCCTCCATGTGACAGGACCCTTAACAAAGTTTGAGCAGTTAGGCAACAAATATCCTGTTGTTCTAACGTCATGGCTGTATGAATTCGTAAACTGACCCCTTCGCAAGGATCGGTAATCCCCGCTGATCCTGGTAAAAACAACCCCGCAGACAACAACTGGAAAACCCTTCTAAACGCGACATTAATTGGCAACGCCTGTCGACTAGGATTATGCATAATGGCAAAATGAGCCAATAAATCCAACATCCACGGAGTAAGCGGCTCGAACCCCTCGAATCTAGTTCGGATATCTCGTAATAAACGGATTAGGACTTTAATGGACGAATGATGGGCGTTCTCTTCGAACCATCGACTATGTCTAATCGCTGCTAGATGACTTAACATGATTTTTTGATCCAAGTGGATCTCGGGATCTAACTTTCTAATGTTGTGGTGAAGGGTCGTGACCATTACACGGACGCAAGCGAAACTGTTGCTAATTTCAATTCCTCGTTCGTTGGTTGTGTGGTTTAGTTGTTCGCCTTTGGTAACTACTTCGCTTTTCATTAGGTTTTTCAAGTCTTCTTTCACTTTGTTGCCGAGGGCTTCCACGGCTTCTCGGGTCGGTAGCGTTTTCAGAATTACGACAATGTCGGCAACGTTGTGGCCTGTTACCATTGTCCCTTTCTTGAAGGAGCCCACCTGGCGCACCTCTTCCAGTTGCTGCAAAAAGTCAATTGCGTAATGGACACGTCTCGCAAGTTTTGCATTTTGTTGAAATTTAATATAGATTAAATTGCGTGTAATATTACATTTTTTTAATACAAAAAGTGATAAACGGTTACTGAGCTAAAAACAAAACTCCACAAAGCTAAACCAGAAGATCCTAAAAAATTCCGTCAAAACCATAAAGCTTCATCAACAAAATTAGAAGAATCAACACCACTTCAATGCAAAATTACAAAACAAGACGTTAAAATAAACTTACGCATGCATCAAAAGCTCCAGGCGCCACCACAAGGTTATCCAAAACAGTTTGTATCTTTGTAACCAAATTCAGGATGGCAGTCTGTTCTGCAGGTGTTGGGGACAAATCAACATTACGCTTCAAAAGGGCTTGAGTAAAAGCTGTCTCATCAGGGGCTGGTTTAACACGTGGGAAAGATGACTCACAGAGAGCCAGATCAAAGGGGTGTCTTGGCAAAAACATTTTTACTTTATAGGGGGGTCTTCCAATACCGCGATTCATTCCTCCTCTTCCTCTGATTCCGCCTCTTGCCATTATATAACCTACAAATGCATTTTTATACCAGTAATAATAAAAATGGAGTGTTTTTCTTACAAATCGAGTTGAAATCACAAAAACACCGGCATTAGACGCACACAACACGAATCCAGTTATCGATCCCACCAATGCCAACATTGTGTGATATGACAGCTGAAATCCCTATCTTATGTAATAAAGAATGTGTTCAATCGAAGAAATAAGTTTTTGTTTATTATAAAGCACTTCAGTGTGTTAACAAACTCAACAGAGAAACCAGAGAAACACTTCAACTGAAATAAATTCGTTACAATAAAACAGTAAAAAATGACAAGCGCTGACAACCAGAAGCGCGGGAGATTTGAATTTCCAATTCAATTATGGATCCTCATAATAAGGCCACAAAGTAGATGTCTGATAAAAAAGCTTGTTTACACTTTTAACCATCATTAAAGTTTTCATCAACGAATAATTTCCCAACCAATTTTCCCAGATAATTCCACCGTAGTAACCATTAACCTCTCCTGCTCTATAGAACAGCCCATTTAAATTTGATTCAAAACAGCTAAAAGTAATTATTTTAGAATCATAGTAATAAAAACGTGTGTCTACCTGTTGAACCACCACCCTCCACCAAAAGAAACCGCACAAGGACAACATGAGGGGGCTTGATCGTTTTTCTGATCAAACGTACTAAAAAAAGAACCATTATGACTAGAAAACGAATCAGACGCATTTCCTCTGTATCCACCGATTATAATTTGATATTTACTTCTTTCTGGTAGTATCTGAAATGTGTCATACTCAGCCCAAACGTGCTTTCCAGAAAAATCGGTCAATTCGACTCGTAAAACCAAGTTGCGTCCTTTTGAAAGTTCACTAATAAAGTCGTTACCAAACCAAAAATCATTGCTAAGTTTTCCAAAACCAGTCCTATAATCGGACCAACTCCGATTGAAGTTTTCAGGAGGATTATTCTCTCTCCGTTGAATAACAGTCCAGTGTTCATTATTTCGAAGAACACAGTATTTGGCAGTGCTTTCGAAAATATAAATACCACTTTCAAAAGTATCATCTAAATCATCACAACCTGTTTTTTGAGACTCAATTTTTACATCGGAATTATGTTCAGTGAAAGTTTTAGGAAAGTTATGTTTCAAAAAGGCTTCGAGAATCTTGTTTTGTTTACCAAAACTTTTGTCGATCGTTTCCTCAATTCTGTCCGCGATATTTAACGGACACTGTCTGAGCACTGAATCCGTTTTTTTTAAATGTTCGATCTCTTTGTTTAAAATCGCTCGGGAAGTGTTTTCTACTGTTGAAATCCGTTGCATTAAATTTGTCAGAGATTTAATAACAACATCATCTTCAACATCTCTTTTATGAACTTCTTTGACATCAGACTGAAGATCGAGGGGTGGTTCGATGGTGCCACTTCCTTCACCTTCGTAGTCGTTAAAATCCCGTTCGTTATCTTCTTTATCATTGATTTTATCAAAAATAACATCAACTTTAGAAGAGATATCGTTGAGAAGATCCTCCACGAATCGAGGGGTGTTGCACTTGATTGTTAGTTTCGGTCGCTCATCCTGGATTTTATGAGAGATAGAGTTTTGTTGTAAAATGAGTAAACGGTCTATTTTTTTTTCGATCATCTTGACAGTACTCAATATACCGCGTGCAGCAAACTCTCCAAAAAGGAAATGATCTTGATGCAAAGGTTCTTCTTTCAAATTCGACACCGCGTTTTGGATATCTCTAATTTTTTTAAGGGCGTCAGCTATTTTCGGCTCTATGTTCACAACGGAATTAATTTTGGTTTCAAACTCCAAGAGCTTCTCTTGGCCTCTAAAACAAGACAACTCAAAGAAGCAGCTGGTCATGCAGATTAATTGATTTTTATACTTGCTTATGATATCGGCTTTACGATCTAACGTGGCTAACTGATCATTCCAAGCAACAACATGTAGTTGCAATGTATCCCAAATATGTGCCCGTTCTTGTAGATTATTGATGTTACTGCCAACAGCAGCTAAAGATGTTACCATAGACATCATTTGTGGTTGTACGGAATTTAAAAAAACATCGTTCCACTTTTCAAAATGGTCTACGAAAAATTCTGAAGTGTTGACTACAATTTAAATTACTCACCTGTTAGCGTTTTGGTTACCATCTTCAGGTTATTAATTTCTTGTTGGATAAGAAGGTGACTAGTGACATTGACCTCACTTGTCGGTTTAGAAAATGGAACGCGTAGTAAAATTAACAAAAATAAGTGCAACATTTTTGCGTAGTTGCACGAATTAATGAAAGAGTACGAGTGGTATAATTCAAGGGCACACATGCGAAGACATTGGTTGAAGAGGACAAAAAACGTGTCTGATTTTCCAGATGTCTTTATTTGTCCAGATGTTCGTTTTTTTAAACGTTGGGGTAGGTTCGTGATTATTAAATTAATGAATTCAAAATTAAACAATTCATTAAAAAATATGACGTTCAGGCATAAACAACCAACAAAGTAAAAATTAAAAGTTGACTCATTTTATACTCAGTCAATGCAGCTTGTCAATTAGAGAAAAACTCAAAAATTTTATTCAATTTTACTGTATATTTCAAATTAAATTCTAATGCGTTTGTTATGGCCTTGCACTTGAAGTCATAAATTGGGATTTACATATTTTGTTTGCTTAAATACAAGTGATTATTAAATAACACACTTAACTAAATGACCACCGGAAACTGCATAAATGTATTTCAAGAAGGCCACAAATTTAAGAAAGCTTTTACGTTGAAAATTGGGCAAATTATACGTATAAACCCTAAACCCCATCGTTTAAGTTTGTGGGATCATTAAGAAACAACCTCTATAATCACACTGACTGATAATAATATTTTGCTTTGATTACACAAATAAAATAAAAATATTTATCACTTGCGTAAGACAAACGAGCTTAATTTAACAAACAAACCTCAAACGATACACCGCAATGTTATATAAAAAGAAATTTTTTTTTATTGTTTTAACATCGATACTAAAACTAAGTTCTGCGTTATTTGAAGGTAAGAAGCTTTCTTATCACCCGGTTATATCTACTTTTTATTTTTAGGAGACCCATGCGTTTTACTGAGCGATAAATCCGGTGGAGAATGTCTCAACATAAATAAATGCGCGTCGGCACTTGACCTCCTACGAAACAAAGGAATTACCCCACAAAGTTGCGGTTTTAACAGAAATTCTCCTTTGGTTTGCTGTCCTAATAACTCTAGCAAAATTCGTCAAGAAACTTTTAGAAGCGACGAGAGTAAGTCAAGCTCACACATTTTAATTTTAACAAAACAATTTATGTCCCAGATTGTTACTTACATTACAACACTAAAAATCAAGGAACTGATATTGCACATGGTGAGGAAGCAAAAGCTGCGGAGTTTCCACACATGGTACAGTACTATTTCCACAGAATACTTCACATTATTAATTAGGTAGCCGTAGGGTTTGGTGATAACAAAAAAAGCGTTTCGTGGTTGTGTGGAGGGACTTTAATAAGCGATCGATTTGTTGTAACTGCAGCTCATTGCATCGGAGATCGAGAATTGTAAGAATTCTGTTTTTAGTGCTTTTACCAACAATTTATTTCAGTGGTGATCCAAAATGGGTTCGACTCGGGGAACTAAACTTAAATGCAACTGATGATACCGAAATTCAAGAAATTGGAATTGCTAAAACTTTTGCTCATCCTGAGTATAAACCTCCATCGCACTATAATGATATTGCTCTACTAAAACTGCAGAGTGCCGCAATTTTTGGAGGATTTGTTCAACCTGCGTGTATACATACCAAAGAACCTTTACCGAGTAAACTACAAGTTACAGGTTGGGGTAAAACTGACTTTTTAGGAGATAGCACTCCGCACTTGATGAAAGCGGATTTGAATATTATTGAACACAGTAAGTGTGCTCAAATTTATTCCACGGTTTCTACGAGAAAATTAGCTAGAGGCATTGATAAAAAGTCTCAGATCTGTGCTGGAGATTCCATAGGAAAAGATACTTGCCCAGTGAGTAATCTAATAATAGAAGTCAAAAAAGTTACTCCTAATATTTTATTGTATAGGGTGATTCTGGTGGTCCTCTTCATTTTATCAGTAAGTCTAGTCTGATAGGACCGCATTACGTTGTTGCAGGAATCACTTCTTTCGGGAAAGGATGTGGAACGGAAAACAGTGCCGGCGTCTACACAAAAGTTTCTGCATATCGAAAGTGGATAGAAGACATTGTTTGGCCGCTTGAGTAAAAATATTAATTATAAGTAATGTATGTATGTAATAATAGGATGCAGTTAAATAATAAGAACGTCATTTCCTGAGAAGCGAGCACTTTTCATTACCTCAACCCGGCGCATCCACCATAATTTTTAAACATGTTTTTTAAAAAACATTCATGTATTGAGTGATCTATGAATTGTAAATCAATTTATTTTGGTACAAACATATAATAAATAACACAACAATAAATTATTGGTAAAAGAATCAATCAGGTTAAAATCAATTCAATGTTTTCTTGGTTTCCAACGCACCACATAAGGTCTACAACTGCTCACACATTCATTGATGACGCAGTCTCTAATCCAATCAACTGTTACATGTTTAACATTCAATCCACTTTCCGTTTCCGCCTCCTCCACCACTTTTGTTCGATGCACCACATGAGTGACACCCTCAAAATCGTCATTTTTTGTAACCACACCACCATAAGCAATGAAATATCTTAAAAGATCTGGTTCTTCGTCTTTGATGTTATCTTTCAACTGTACCTTCACGTTTGCAAAATAATTGGGCAACGGATTCTTAATTTCGAGCCTTTTATATGACTCTCTCTTGATTTTCTTGGAAGGAGATTCATCATCTGAGGAGTGCTTAGAAGTTGTAACGAAATTCTCAAGAACGCTTTGTTTCTTCTTGCCTTTGTTCTTCGGCGACTTACTCCTCTTTCTTTTCTTTGGTGAGGAACTATCATCCTCTTCTTTTACGGCTTTCATAAGCAGACTAACATCTGTACTCTCCTTAGAGTTAGTAAACAACACTTTGAGTTCTTTAAGTAACGTGGCTGTCTCCCAATTTTTATCGTCTCTAATTTTTGTGACGCGTGGAAATCGTATGGAAATTCCATCAGCCGTGTGAACATCGTGTTGCGTGAATTCTGCTCCTGTTATTTCCCACACAGGTTGCTTCTTTGGATCTTTAGCGACGAAATCTGGGATCATGCTTTTGGTACAACGCAACCAACTGGGGACTTTTGACGGATCTGAACTTATTTTCACCATATCTAACTCAGTTTGTAACCGTTCCAAAGTCTTATCGTCATGTCCTGTTGAAACTTTCGATACCGTGCAAAATTTATCAGAGGCTTCATCATAACATCCCATTAGAAATATAGACATGATGCCACCTTTTTTTCCAGTACCGTACCAAGCGCCTAAGACTATCAAGTCCGCGCTGTCGGCCATAGCGCCGCCGAAGAGGTAGTCTTTCTTGACTTTCAACCAGTGGCGTTTTCCTGGTTCGTAGACACTCTTTATGTCTTTAAGAACCAAACCTTCAAGACCTAATTTTAACACTTTGGCAATCATATTAGATAAATCTTTGGGATCGTGGATTTCTTCCATTTCCGAAAACATGATGTGGTTGGGGATTTCAGTCATGGTCTCTCTCAATATCTTTTTTCTTTGCTTTATTGGTTTGTCGCTTAGGATTTCACCGTTGTAATAAATGCAATCGAATATGAAAAGACAGACGGAAGCATCTTTAAATTCCGATTTTTTGTGAACCCCCAAAGTACCAAAAGGTAGAGGCTTACCAGTTTGGGTATCAATCATCAAAATTTCGCTATCCAATATCAGATCTTTTCCGTGAGGAAAAGCTTGAGGAATGTAGTCTTTAAAATGAGCGACTTTATGTGGTAATACCGGTTTTAGACTCCTCGAAAAGTACTTAAACTCAGAGCCATATTTATGCACTTGGACGCGTTCCCCATCGTATTTAATCTCAGAGAACATCCCGTTTGGACATTTCTTCATCGCTTGTTCCACCGACTTACATGCTTCAGCAAGCATGGGCAGCACAGGTGTCATCAACTGTATGGTGGCTTTAGAGTCTTTGCCTTTACCACCCAAACAACGCGAGATTACAGCTTTGATATCTCTAGATGATTGGAATGCTTCATACGCGTCAGAATGAACACCATCCAGAATATGCTTAGCTCCCGCATTCATACGCAAATCATGCTTAATTAAACGAACAATGACTTTCAAATCATTTGCGGTAGTCTTACTCGCAAACGACTTAATATGTGCAATTTGTTCTTCTTCTTTGGTCAACCCTGAGAGTTCTTCCAGAAACTCGTCCACTTCTTGTAACGTTAAAGTGCTCTTCTTCACCGGTTTGAAAGATTTACTCTTTTCAAAAAATTCCTGGATTGTTTCGCTCACATCGCCTTGTTCCAGATGCTCCAACATATCGTCTTGATCAGTACGAAAAATTTTACTAAAGAGTTTTATGAGCTGTTTACTTTGTAAGTTGTAGATGCGTTTGACCACACCTGGTAATAAAAGGCGGCACCAAAGAACGACGTCACCTTTAAAACCAGTCCCGTCGCTGCCTTTGGAAAACATT